>OY728145.1:1234904468-1244774468 GCA_963277665.1 Viscum album | reverse complement strand
TGGAGCTACCGTTAAAACGCGTCAAAACGGTCATAAAGAGACAAAAACATTGGACTCACATTAACGGAGATAACTTAAGATCTGAGAGTCCGTTTTAGATCCGCGATATGTCAAATCAAAGATCCCGAAATGATCTTAAACCTGAAAGGTGAAAGAGTCCGAATGGACAGGCGGATCGGAAGTTACGACCATTTAAAAAAAAGCTGACGGGGAACGGGTGCTAGAAACGAGGCATTGAAAAACATAACAAACCCGATACCCACTAAAATGGCCATAACATATGATCTATGAGTTCATGTGGGCGCCGCAACCAGTCAAACTGAAGCTCATGGAACGAGCTATGATCTGGCAGGTGGAGGAGGCCGAATTGACACGCGGATCGAAAGTTAGGTCCGTTTGAAGACAAGTTCAACGGGACACTGGTGACAGAAACGGGGTTTTGGAGGCCTTCGGAGGGGTTTTTGGGGTCGAAAAACCCGACAGAAGCGTTCTTGTGTCGAACCAGTGCGTAGCTCTCTTCGCTGGCTTCGATTTGATATGTGGTAGAGCCCAAACGGAGACCCGGAGCGAAAGTTATGGCCATTTGAAGTTGGAGAACATTTTTCAGCTTTTTTATAACTCTAATATCGTCCACACCTTAGAAATTCTCACGGTTTTGATTATATGTGCCTCTATATCTCTTCATGAGCTTCGATTTGACTGGTCGTGGCGCTTCAACGGACGCCCGGATCAAAAGTTATGATCGTTTTAGTGTTTTCGGGGTTTTTCACGTTTTTTTTATTTTTTTTCATTATATTTCACGGCGGTTTCACCGAAACCGCCGCTATTTCGCGGCGGTTTTTTAAAAAACCGCCGCTTATCCTTGAATAAAAATAAAAAAAATAAAAAAAAAATTTTAAAAAAAATTATTTTTTTTTCCGTTTAGCGGCGGTTTTTTCGCGGCGGTTTTTAAAACCGCCGCGAAATGCCAGCCCGAAACGCATTTCGCGGCGGTTTTTAAAACCGCCGTGAAAAAACCGCCGCTAAACGGCAGTTTTCTCGTAGTGAATGGAGATTATTAAGTAGATATCCTACATGGGACATGTAAAATTGGATAATCCCTTAAAAATGTTTATTGTGCCACAACTACATTCCTAGAAAAATGAGATTAGAAAAAATTCCAAATAGAGTTTCATGCATTTTTTTTCATTGGATGACAAGAAATTAAGTTACATGACTACAATTGATCATTAGGATATCAATGAATTACCAATAGTTATCCTAATTTACCCCTTATTACTAAAACCCCATTTCCTTGTAATGATATATAATCGGTCAAAGATACATGATATTAAAAGGAACTACAATTTGTATCTCGATGCATGACCATAAATTTCATGTCACATAATGATGGATACATTAATTTTATTGGAACCATATATTACTAATAGATTCAATAAATCAAAAACCCCAAATGGTTATCATCAGATGATATAAAATCATATGATTTAAAATCATTGTAGAACATAAATACATGGGTTTTGATTCCTTTCACTAAAATGCATAAGAATACCCTTCTATGGGATTAATATAAACCTCAAAATTCTTATTTTATTCTTAAAAAAATATAACATTCAGAGTCCCTATATGTCGGTATTTAAACTATAATTTTACAAATCAATAAAGGATATATAGAGATCCACTAATGCATTTAAATATTTTCTTTAATTTTAGGTAACAATTAATCTCTTTCACAGTCCAAATATCTATAATTATTACTTGGAAAAGTTTCATGAATAAATATTAAATCAAAAAGAGTGTATTGATGTAGAAAATAAGACCCTTTGATGGAGGATTCAACCTCCCCTCCCATCTAACAACACAATATATGAAGTGTTATTTTTATGTCATAATGAATTCTAACATTGGTAAAGATGGTTAAATTGAGTAGAAACTTAGGAGAATGAAGCCTGTGATAGAATAATGGATCACAATATTTTCTAGAAATGACAGAATGTTCATTCATATATATATATTCAAGGTATTTATTGCAATAAAATATATAATAATATCATTAGACTGAAAATAATTATTATAAATCTCACAATATTTTTCGTATTTATTTAATTAATGAAGTTTTTTTAACTGTTACTTTCTAATAATAATAAAACATGTGAAAAATTATAAATTATTTTTACAATTGAGATTCATATTCAATACTACCAATATTATTGGTCCTCGTGTTTGTTTTCAACCTAAGATTTTCAAATATGATCATATGTGGCTCCTTATTAGACATAGTTCTTAAAATATAGGTTCCACTAGATAAATTTATGAACTATATATTTAATGAATTATTTTAAGAAAGTTTAATATTATATGATTTATAAATTTAAGATGGTATTTATTTGTGATTAAACAGAGGTTCTCATTGATTTATCAGGGATTTCATAAAGACCAAATTATATGATCATATTTTTTATCCCTTGTATTCATCTATACATCATGATTATCCTAGAATGTCCATTTTACTAACACAACAACAATTTATTATATATATCCTTAATGCAAAATATTTCATTCCTAAACTATTTGGATTTTATTTTTTAATAAACCAATATTTACTTCAAAATATTTTACGAATAAAATTTATATAATTAAATTTGATATTTAGTAATTTTACAATAATAGATGTCTTAGAGTTTTTAAAATATGTCATTCCATGTTTAATTGAGCGTAAAAATAAGACTTTGAGGTTGGGGAAATTGAAAATTATAATTTGTTAGAATATTCATTTAATTTAATATCCATATTTAATAATGTTTGGGTTTTTTTACTTTTTAGATTAAAATTAATATTATTAATGTTAATGGTAAATAATATCAATCTAGAATTGAATTTATTGTGCCAAATGAATGGATGATAGGATTCAACTAATTTTTTTGTGGATGTTGGTTGATATAAATAAGATAATTAAATAATCGAACATATTTACACATGAAAAGTGGAAATAACAAGATATATAAATACATGGGCATGAAAAATGGGAGAGAAATACTGGATAATTGAACTTTATTGATTTTGGGATATAATATGATAAAAAGTGGTCTTCTCCCTAGGGAAGTAGAAGGGGGATTGATGTTGATCACTTTTAATAATTTTGAGAGACTATTAATAGTAAATTTTTTTTTGGATGTAAAAATGATTATTTTTTAGTTATATGTACTTAGTGGTACTTATATTGATTTGATTTATATGAAAACTATGTCCAAATACCTAAAATATGTTAGGTTGGGTCACCGCACCACTAAATCTGCACATCTAGATTTCTAGAAACTATTGTAAATGTTTGGGGGTTTCAGATAAATTTTATTGGGAGTTGATTTACCATATATATAGTAATATAATCTGAATAGACCCCAACTAGGATAAGATAGGAAACATTGTCTAACATATACCATGAGTATAAATAGATAACATAGAATGTTGAGAAATTGTAATGAATAACATGAGAAAGATGATAATAAATGTGAATGCACTACCATACATCAACTATTAGAAAAACATTCAAATACCCTACAATGTTTGAAGTGATAAAAATATATATATACACAATTCATATAATAAAAACATGGTTCAAATATGCGAAACAATGTAGAATGTATGGGAGATTAATTATAATCCCAAGTATATAAATTGTAATATGGAAATCATGTACTATGAGTACAAAAATGAGGTCCTAAGTGTGATGAACATTCCAAAACATTTCAAGTATAATTTTCATGTCACCAAAATGATTATCTAATAGACGGTGGTAAAAATAGATTAACTAATATTACCTACAAACCAATTTGGTTCAATCGTCACCACTCCCCATAAATCATTTCATGTAACCATAAAGCATTTATAAAACATTCCACAATATAATGTTCCATTGGATAGAATCTATAAATTATGTTAGAGCCTCATGTGTACTGGAGGCCCTAGAAAGATTCCCATAAGACTCATTTTTTTGAATCATAATCCATTGTTACTGTTTTACAATACCCTCACACAACTAACATGATCACCCTCTATGTTCTAAAATTTAGTCCATCAAAATATAATTTTCCAAATACAATTATCTTCCATGTTTTGGTTCATGGACCATACCTCAGCCTTGAGAAAATGTGTATGTAGAAATTTTATGTGGGGAAAATTCATTTTAAGAGTATTATATAACTTGTAGTCAGTCACCGTCCTCCCCTAAACATCTATCAAAATATAATGTGTAATGAAACTGTAGATAAAAATCATAAAAATATGAATTAAAGTTAGAAAAACACACAAATTATATAAATGAATAACATTTGTGACCAGATTAATTTACTAAATATAAGAGGAGTGTTTATAAAAATAAAAAATCATTCTATCTTTACTCAAATATGATATAAATTGTAAATTAATTTAGGATGAACCACCAATATAATTTGGTAAAATGAGAACTGTTTATTATATAGTCTGATATTTTATTTAAACTATCCCATTCATTGAATACAAAATTTTTATGAATGAGAGAGGGTTATACAAGTCCATTCCGTTTCATTATACTATGCAATAATAATTGGTGCACCCAAAACAATTTTTATATCGGAATAAAACATCATTTTTAATCATATCTACTAAACACGAATACAAAATTATCAGAGTACCTATATTTTTTATATGTATTTTTACATAACATGTGTATATGAACCAAATCATACATGTTGAACTTCATATAAATAGTAAATATATTAGGAATCCATTATACTCATGTCATATACCATATAAAATAGAAATATGTGTTATATTATTTACCCAATAATAAATAGACTATCAATTGAAAAAAAATAAATCAAAAAATGTAATTGAAACCAACTAGAGAAATTTATATCCAATTTAGTCAATGAATATTGATGAAAATATTATTCAAAGGAGAACAAATGTTTTTAATTTTATTCAAATGAAACTAAAATATTTAAAACCTAAAAGTAATTGAACAATTCAAAAGAAAGGTATTTACTTTCAAAATACATAATATAGATGATCTTTTGGGACTAAAAATATCATCAAGAAACAACTTAATTATTACTTTAAACCTTTTTTTTCATATAAAAACACTTCACTAATTCCAAACTAGAAAAGTACAGAATCATAATACAATATTAACAAGAACCCAATATGTATAAATGATTAATATTAAAAAGAAAAACATGGATAAAATATAAACAAAAATTCATGTAGAAAAATAGAAATAGGATCTTGAAGAACAGTTCACACAAATAAAAAAAATATGGGAAATCATGAATATGAACTTCAATAGGTTTATTTTAGGTTTTTAATTTAAAAAATTAAAATTTTATTATTTTTTAAAAATATATTATATTTTCATTATAACATCATTGGAATCTATGTATAAATTCAATGGAAATGAAAGTATCATCTACCAACTACGTCAATAGTTATAGTGGATATATACTAGAAATTATATGGTAGTTCTCCTATAAGAAAAAACGCCCCCACATAAGCCTTGTTCTTTTGAAATAGACTCTAAGAACTATCCAACTCCATATATTATCTAAAAACCTCTAAAATACATCATTAATGAATCATGTGAGACAATTAAAAAGAATAATATCCCTTCTATATAAGGGTATATTTTTATATAAATACATATTTTCTTATTTTGATGTATTTATTTTTTAGTTACTTTAATATTTAATTATAGAAGGTTCTTCATGATTTTTACTTCGCTATTATGTTATTAATTACTCTCTCATGAGAAAATTGTTCCAAAACATATTACGATCAAATTTTAATTAGGGTTACAATTTTAATTCTCATGAAACTTATATTCTTTTTATGTTTGCAAAAATGAATGGAACTTGTATAAAAGAACCAAGAAAGCCCAAAAATTGAAATATTTTAAGTAAATGAAATGAATCAAGTAATAGGGGACACCATATGAGAAGTAATCCATGTGTCCCACAAAAATCCTTCATGTAATAGAATATTGGTGGTTGATTGTCACCATATTGGAATATCACACACACATGCATGGAATTTTCCTAAATAACATATACTATCACACACCCCCACCTCTATTTGAAATGTAGTGTAATGTAGAAAGTAAAAAACTAAAATAGTAAACTAATTCTTAACCTATATTATCCTATAATAAAGTACAGAAATATAAAATCAATTTAAAAATTGGATGATATATTCAAAATATAAGAATGTTGTCACATCATGATAACTAGAGATGTATTATTCAAGTATGCCAACTCTAATGTCAGAGAAAATTATTTCTAAAATGGACACAAATCACTACTATGAACCACCCACTCTAGGACCACTGAAATCCCATTTGTATAGTGTATCATTTATTTGAGATATAAAACATTAATGAAAAGCACATATAGGTCAAGGTATATAATTAAGTATTATGACACCCTAAAGTCACCAAAAAATAAATCATCAAATGTAGAGAATCAAATCCAGACCATAATAAAAATATATATTAAATGTGGAACTAGATATAATCATATTATACAATCAAGCCACATATTACAATACTATTTTTCACATATAGTTAAACAATAACCTAAAATAAATTTACGTTACTAAGATGTTACAACAAACATCTCAAAAACATAAAATGAAAAATGATTCCTCACTAAAATACTTCTTAAATAAGGTGAATCAACCTAGATATAGAGGATCAAAACATTTTCCACATTGGAATACCTAACTACATATATTAATTCATATTCTAGGTGATCTTGAAACCATGTTATAGAAGATGGGAAATCATACCCTCCCTAGGGGGAATGACAAGGTATCATGATCCTAGAATAATATTCTGTAAAATTTACCACATCGTACATCATCCTATAGAAAAGGTATCTTGCCAACATAAATAGAGACTTCGATACCCATCCTTATCTATTGGGGGTTAGGGATATTATTTCGATGTTTAATATGGAAAGCCACTCAAAATAAGCTACTCAATCGTTTTAATTAGAGTTAAGGGAAGTACAGTTAGCATTCTTGGGGAATATAGTGCATCCAAATATATTGATATCATTTCCATATACTGGCACCAAACATGTAAAACCCTAGTAGAGTAAATTGTGTATGAGACTAGTCACATGGTGTTTAGGGATGCATCTCAAAACTAGTAGTGTTACTCTTCCCTAGGTGTTTTCTTCTGATTGGTATATATGGTGTGTCCTTGTTCAATACTACATGTGATCTAATCAGGTCTCACTGGGCATAGAATCCCTATATACACAGAGTCATTTTTTAGGGTCACATGATGCATGTGAAAAAAACATGGAAATAAAATATTTTTCTCTGCCATAAATCGTATAGAAAAAAATTGGATTACAGGATGAGTGTTTTTACAGACTATATGTAAACTATTATTACTCTAGAATCTTCAACTCTTCCTTCAACCTTAACATAATATCCACTAATATAACCACAATTTCATGTTGACCGCCATCAACACCATGTTTGAATTATATTCTAACCATTATTAATTGGAAAATTGAATTATTTTTTATTTATAATGGATGATTATCAAACCAAAATCCACATCCTCTAAAACTACATTGAATTGACCCTCCTTCATGTTTCATTCATCATCATAATACATATATCATTATGAAATCCATGATTATGAACCTATAATTATGGGCCATAGAACTAAATATATATTTCATAATGAAATAGAAATCCCAAAAATGGTAGAACCATCGACCAAATTATTACCAACGATAAATATTCCTAGGGAAGTCAATAAAATATATAAATTTCCTAACAATGGATAGAAAATATTTATTTTTGGTTTTTACACACTTAATTAAATGAATTAAAACAAATGGTATGTGAAAAGATAATTATAATCATTCTATGAATGATGATTTTCAAAGACATAGATATATATAACAACAATAAATTAACGAAGCTTTATGATGGTTGATTCAGAACTGGATTGTTAGGTTATAATCCATAATCCTAATGAAGTAGAAAATAGAGATTAATTCATAAAAATAATCTCAACATCAAGATTGGATCTATATCTATTGAAGAACACATTTACCAATGACTTCATTGACGGAGATCCTTGATGAATTAATCATCAATTTATAATCATGCATTCACTAGGTATTTATCCATGGATGACACCAATATAATCACTAGGGTCATGCATCTCACCATATAGATTAGGAATAATGTGGATTCTATTTTGATATGATTAGGTCAGTTATTTAATAAACTAGATAAATTAACTTTTTTATTTCAATTTATGAAATCTAGAATCATATTTTCATCATACTAAAAAATTATTCGAATAATGTTTTGTTTGTGACTAGTGAAGACACTATGTTCTAGACTCAACAAAAATCACAGTTTCCCCATTCAAGATCCCTTTCTGTAGAAAATTTATTATTTCCAAAAAAAGATTTCAATAGTTTATATATATAATGTATCAGTGCTTCAGCCAAATGGATCCCAAAAAACCATATTGACTGTATATTAATATTTGTAACTATTAATAGAAATTTTGAAAAGGAAATGGTAAAAAACAATTATTGATGTTACACTATTTATTATTTCAAGGATTGTTTTCTTGAAATGGAAGAAATAACCATATAGGTGATGGTACTGAGTTTTATTTTAGATATCCCACTCCTTAGATACCTCTTTAATATTTACATAATATAATAGGATGCACCTAGTGGGAATTTTATACCAAAGAAAGATCTTCTCCAATAGATCTGTCATCATAACTAATTACTCTGAAGAAATTGGTCTATCATTGAAGCATTATTTCCACAGTGAATAAACTATGATAGATCACGAACATACCTCCTATTATGTAACAAAAATAATATTTCTTCCAATTTTAATAGTAATAGAGGAAAATTTAGTTTTTATCCAACCTCACTATCCATATAAAGATCCTCAAATGGTCTGAAAATCAAAAGAGATAACCTCTCACCCATGTCAAAAATCGATGAACTACAATGATGGATGACCTTGAATAACACTTTATTTCCATAAAATAAACTCGAATATTCTCCATCATAAATCCATGTAGTACATATAATGGTATAAAAATATCCATTCCCTGTTATGTATGATCTAAACATTCAAAATAATTTCATGATCAAATTGCATGCACAAAATTAAAAAAAATTACAACATGGACCACTATAGTGGTGATTTAAATAGTCTCAAATAAAGGGACTATAATGTTTCCTTATCGATAATAATGTGATATTTGTTTTGTGTATAAAATCTCTATAATGAAAAGTTTATCTTCTGAGCTTAGACCAATTCCCCATAAAAAATTCCTCAACCTAACCACTAGGACCAGAATAGTCCACTTATTATATTTAGCTATCTATGGGTGGAATTCCATGATCATATGAAACATATTCAATAAATCCTATAATAACCCTCCCTAGAACAATTATTTAATGAGAGAATCTCATTATGAGAAAATAGTGAAGGGGAGACAATGATGGTGGTATATTTCATACATGTAGATGAATCTGATGGTTTCCCCTATACTCATCTCTCGGATGGAGAGGATTTTGGACACCCTAATGAGTAGATCAATGGAAACCCATATAAAATTTTGATCGCTCTCCATTCATGAAATTAATATCATGAAATAAATTGATATATCATCCCAATGTGAAATCGGTAAACTATTAACCCTTGGAAGAAGATAAAAATCTCCATAATTTCTGAAAATACATTTAGACCATACGCTGGATATATTTTTTTCTAAAAGACCTCTAATTCGTTACCAATACAAAGTGTTTCCCTCATGTGGTACGTGGAATGAGTTTTCACAACAATCGATCAATGAAATAAAACTTCTCCCTCATCCAAAAATGATAACTGTATAATGGACAACTATACTAACCCCTAACTTTGTAACTCTAAATCACATTTATTAATGAGAGTATCCACTAGTATATAATATTTCCTAGGAGTAGAGTAAATATTAATTTTATATTCCTATTGAAATTCAATCCACTACCTCTATCGTGGGATGAAAAACCTCTAAACGAATATGTACATGATATTTTAGTGATAAGAATACAAAACATACTACTCACCTAGATGGTTGTGTCATGAGGATTTCAAAGTAAACAACATAGTTACCTACTCTAAGTAACATTCCATGTATATATTCTCATGGGGTTTTAACTAACATGAACCATTAATTATCACCACATACCTCTATAAAAACACACACTCGATCCCCAATCTAGAGTTTGTGTATAAAACTAAAAACCAACCCACTATATTGGAAACCATAGATGATGTCAATATTTAACCTCCTCTGTAACTTCTCATACTCATTCTCGAAATTATTTCATTAGATAGAAGGATTCTCGTTTTAGGGGAAGGTAGTCAGTGAGGTCACAATCCTATAAAAGTCCAGAAAATTCTTCTTATAATATCCATCCAATCCATGTAATCTCCACACCAATATCATTCTCTAGAGTGGATCTGAAGTAAGAACTTAATCGAACATCGATGGGTCTACAGCATCACCCTCAACTAAGATAAATTCTTATAGTAAGTGGACCTCTATAATTCAGAACTGATATTTATAGGGAGATATATATATATATATATATATGATTCTATCAAAATACATCTAGGACCATATTCGAATTATTAACATGCTTATCCACTATTGTAGAGTTCATGAGAATGACATCAATAAGGATCACAATAAACTGTCCTAGGAAATGCTAGAAGAGATACTTCAAGTGTCCCCTAAACACCTAGAAGGATTTTATCCCCCAAAATTGAAATTTTAGTTACTCTTAGTGACTATAGTCATATCATAATTCCACTGTCATTATATCCTCCTCACATACCCAAAATAGATGAAGAACATGTTCAGATGTCAATCATTGAGACCAACACTTCCCATATAATCTATTTAAAGATGTCATAAATTATGAGTAGTGAAAAATAATTCTTGAAATCCACCTTGTTTTGGTTAATTTAATACACACACAACATTAAGATATTATCCACCTTCTATGAGAATTATATCAGAGTTTTCCAAGGATTCATAGTTGGATGAATAATGAACTTCCTCTAATGGTCCTAAAACTATTACATTATCTTCTGATGCTGAGTGGGAACCATCTCATGGGATACTGATGATTGTGAATTTGTATATGCGTTCAAGATGATATATAATTTAGTCATCTAATGAGGGGGTAATAAAGACATTCATTGGGGAACACATTTGAGTACTCCTCTTCCAATATAGAATATCAAACATCCCCTGAGCTTACCACTCCAAGATATATAATATTAATCTTAATAGAGATTGGATTGAATCTCTTATATTCAATATCAACATACTCTACCTAGAATTCCATCATAGAAGTGATGGAAAATATTGACCTATCATCTCTATTTTATCACATACTCCACAAAAAATATTAAATATAGGAATATATGATTGATAACTAATCTATACTATGAAATAAATCATACCTTTCTATTCAAAATATGGGGAGGTTCCACAATAACCAATCTCATATTTAAAGGATGTGAAACCTATAATATAAATGTTTGATTTCATAATTTCCTCTAATTCATGTCTCTAAACATATGGGTAATAGTAGATTCTTTTATAGGGTCACTAATTATCGAATAAAGGATATTGTAAAAAATAAACATCTCAAACCAGATTCTAGAAAAGATAATGAAATTCTGGAAGAGGAAGAGGTCATACCTAAAATTTTACAAATAGAGTTTAGGATATAAACCTAAATTGCCTAAAAATGACCATAACCCTTTCTAATACCACTATGGGTATATTTTGGTCAAACACGAGGTCATGGTTGTTGAATTTATGTGAAATGTTGCTAAATTTAGTTTATACTATTGGTTTTATTTTATGGTCACTATATGGAGGAACAACTTAACCACCAATTAGATGCCCCTAATCACATGATTGAATTAGATGATTTGTTTCGTCCACTACATGGCTATCTAATGCCACATTGGGTGTTAAGTTATCTTAAGAAATATGACATCAGCCATCACTATTGAAGAAACTCATTTCCCTCAATGAAATTTTTAAATACTATGAACCGTTAGCCACTATTCATGTGGACAAAGCCTAAGAATGAGAATGACTATGGATTTATGGTTTTGAAGAATGTTTCTATCTGAAATACTACTGACGTATCTTCCCCTTTTTGAAAAATACCAAATAATCATATCCTAATGTACACTGATAGAATATTCTCCACTACCAAAACCCACTCCAGTTCCCTCACATAAGTTTCAATACGAGGATATACCATCCCAACTTGTAAATACTTATGAAACCCCTTCTAAAAATTCTATAAATTAGTATTCCAACAATTTACATTGTCTTCTGAGTATCTTTTTCTAAAATATTAGGAGTCAATGGGATTGACTGGTTCATAGATGAATAAATGATACGGAAAAAAAATAACAAGATAAAGATTGGAAAAATTTGGTTTCTTTGTTTGGGAAATGATCTCTACGTCATCATGGATGAAAAAACCTATATTATATATAGAAAAAATAGTAAATTTTAAGGTTGTAGAAATATTTTAAAATCCTAATTGAAATGATCTTGTAGAGAAGATGTTGGATGAGTGCTAAAAACCATTCAGTGAGCCCAATGTACTACTATGATAGGTGGCTTGATTTATGTGGACCAACGAAACCATTGTATTAAATGTTCATGATGGTACAAAAAAAAAGACCCCAGTGCTATAGTTCCTTAATATTGTAACATGGTCAACACTACTATAGTTATTTCAAATAATCTATGTTGTGCACTATGACCGTTACTGTCTGGTTTATGGGATTGTCCTCTTTTATTTGTATCAACTTTATCCAAAGGACTTGGAAACACAATTCCAACAATATCCCACATCAATCATGATCTTCTATGTTGACATTCTTCGATACTACTGACAAAAAAAAATTTATAATATGAGATCCCCCTATTATTATCTCAGCAAAATATATTTTACCATAAATGATGCAATTATAAAATGCATATTAATAAAATACTAAACATTTTCCCTTTCCGTGGTCCTAATAAGTTCTTCCAAATTCTACCTCTTATTGTTCATTCATCAATGAAGACCAATCAAGGCCCAATGTTTCCTCAATATCACCATCACTATCAATTTTGTAAACATTAATACAAGATTTTTTGTTCTATGAGTCTTATTCAATGTTAATGACCTATCCAGTATCAATCCTCTAACATCATGTGTCTTCAAGGAATATTCATCTTACAGGAATGAAATATTATGTTCATTGTTGGATGTATAATCTTTTTACCATCGTTCTATAACAAATTTTCTTCTATATTTCTACCCAACTCACCCATGGGTTTTTTATCCAAATCATGACCATCTTTACATCTATTACCATTATATATTACACCTATATGGTGGATAATTCAACAAACATATTTAATTTATATATACTCATCATTTAAAATCCTTAATGAGAAAAAAAATATAATCAATGATGCTCCTATTAAGGATAAAATAATAATCATGGTTAGCATCCACATACCCCTATAAAAAATTTCCATTCCCAAAGGACATAAATACATTTTTTATTCTATTAAGATAACTCAATTTCCTATTCAAGTATTATAAATATTATTTTATAGGATAATCCATAAACATTGTCACAACCCCAATTTAATGAGAAATGTTATTTTAGGTACCAACAATGGAATACATCATGCTTACTAAAACTAAAATAAATTGAGCCTTTTCATTATAATCATCCTCTTGGGTGGTCTTAAATTCTTTCTCATTTGACAGTTTGAAATGTTTTCATAGGTAATTGAAACAATTTTTTCTTCCAGAATACTATATCCGCTCAATACCATTTAATTCTATTCAACTTGTGATAACATTAAGGTTCCATTTACATTATCTATCTTAATCATTAGCCCCAAAATATATACAAATTCACCAAGATCATTCATATTTAACTCTTCATCTAACCATCCTTTCATATCCTCAATCATATTTATACATGATTGTATAATGTGCATGTCATCTAGTTATTTAAGGAATATAATGGTTTAATCACCAAATCGTTTGTAATAGAAACACTGATCCATGACACACTGTTTTTATGAAAAACTTTCACAACAATGAATGAAACTTTTAATTCCATTTCCTAGGTACCTACACATAACCCATACAAGATCTCATAGAGCAAACATAATAGGTATTACTTTCCTTACGAAACATATCCATATATATGTTTCTTCATATTATATTAATATAAATTACATAATATTATGATCCACAGTAGAAACATAATGGTTTATTGTATTTAGAGACTAGATACAAAATCATATTATTTAGGTACATTATTCACAATCTATCATAATTTTATTCTCACATTGCACATTTAGTTACATTACTAGCATAAAATTTTTCATTATAACATTTGGAAAGGAAACATAAGAATGTGTGGGATTAGATGCTCACTAAGAGTTAATAAGGAATATATCAATTGATGAATATATGGACGCATAAGATAAACATAAAAGTCTTTTTATTATGATAATAACATTAAAATTTCATATTAAATTTATCATGGTTAATAGTCATGAATATTGATAGAAATATTTATCATTTGTAAGAATAGAATATTACTAGTTTGAAATCATGATAATCTACCATGAATCTTCTGTTCAAATAACAAGGATAAAAACGTGTCACAAAAGTGTTTTACCATCATATATATAAAACCAATTAATAAGTCAATGTTTACTAATGATACTGTATAATCAAAGTGAATTAGGAATAAACATCAAATTATCATTCCATAACAGATCATGTGTGATCAACTATTTCCGAGAGTCGATTAGGAATACCTACCTATTTCTCTGAGTGGTTTTAGAACATCAACCCTTTAAACATAATTATCTCATGAGATATGAATCATTGCCAAATTAATTTGATGTCTATATATTACTAGTCCCATAAATTACATAATTAAAATAGTATATATCTGTTCTACAAGATCATAAAAATTTAACATATCATTAAATAACAACAGCTACAAATGAAGTCGGTATGATAAATATTTCAAAACTAAATCATTTATTAAACCATGGAAAATAAATAGGATTCATAAAAATATATAAACCATAATCACAACCCAACCAAATAAATAATAATGATGAAATAATTGGATCATATCCCATGTAAATCATAATTAATATAAAAGGATTTTATAATGGATTAAAATCACACTAAAATATATTCAACAATACCTCATTGAAGAATAAATAATTTTCAATTTTAAATAAGTTATTTATAATAGAAATATTACTAAAATAATAAGGATAAAATTATATTTCAAAACAATGATGGATGATTACAATGGAATCTTTAAAACATTGTGTAGTGGTGATGTTTTGAATTTTTTTCATGTCATGTATGTCAAAACAATTATTCCATTCCCACTTTCATAGAATATTACATCACATGGAAAAAGGTTGTAGGCCTCCATTGAAAATAATTTATAGGATTTTAAACATGAAATTTTTTTATTTTAAAAAATCATTATTGAAAAGGCTATAATATTAAATAAATTATTTAAAAAAATATTGATTGGAATGGAATGGTTTTTCTGACAGTAAGAGGAGAAATAAATACGACATCTCAAAAACTATTTTCTAAACCATTTTGACTTATAATGTTTTTAGAACTACAATGAAAATAAAAAATATAATGTATAAACATACAATAAAAAAATTAAGCGAATTCCTCATATAGGTACAAAAATATTTCCTCAATAAAAATTAATGAATAAAAAAATCCAATAAATTTGATTGAGACACAAATCACATACCTCAAGTGGCATATTTCATCATAAATGAACTATCCTCATGAATTACAAACCATGATTTTTTTACATGTTTTACATGTCAGTAATCACATATATAATACCATATTTGATTCAATTATAACATCTTATCTCTAATTTATTAAAAAAAATCATTATTGAACATTACAACTACTGTGTTTCTCATGCATGTTTTAGTTCTGTATTAAAAGTTATATTAAATTAGCCAGGGTAACATCATATTAGGAGTGTTAATAATGATATTAATATAATATATGTTCATTAAATATATAAATATAGATTCATCCATAAAATGTAGATATAGATAACTGAGTTAAACAGTCTATAGTATTAGACTCAATGATTTTGAACATGTCTTTATGGAGATATATTCCCTCAAAATAGGATTTTACCACATATCTATGGTGGTAATGTTTTCGAATGTCGTTATATTCACTGTGTATCCTTATTTTATTTTATTTTGTTAATTATTTCATGTATTCTCTTAGTGTCTCTTCATCCATGTCAGTTAGAGCATCCTTTCCTTGCATTCTTACCAACCATTTGGCTCCCAGATGCTTTGATCGGGTTCAAGGATGTTCTAAAGATTATTTTTTAATGTGGAAATTTATGAAGACTCATCATACTATACTGTATCCCTAACAGCACAATTTCATCATGATAAATTTTCACTATTTGTTTTATAGACACTCGTTAAATCTTGGAGGCTTAGTCTTCCATCGCCGATGTCATATTTTTCTA
Source organism: Viscum album (assembly GCA_963277665.1). Lineage (NCBI taxonomy): Eukaryota > Viridiplantae > Streptophyta > Magnoliopsida > Santalales > Viscaceae > Viscum > Viscum album. The sequence goes on along the minus strand of OY728145.1, from coordinate 1,244,757,773 downwards.
AATTTAAAATACATTTCCATATTTTATCTAGACATGAATTTTTTATGGAATAGTCTTTTGAGAATCATTATTGTGGTAGTTTTCACTTCTCACTATTTCACTATTCATGAGATTCTTAGATTAATATAGAATATATCAAGGCAACGATGTGGATCGGGTTTCTAGGTCTTCCTATTATATTCAAAAACTCGGCTATACATTAATTAGTGGGAAATTACCTAGGGAGTTTCATTTTATTAAATGATGACACATGTTTTCTTTTCGAATTATTGTATCTCGGTTTTATGTTGTAGGGGATCTAGGCTAAGAACCCCATAAAGAGTCTTTCTCAGAGCCAATGATGGTTTTTCTATCCCACAATGTATTTTCTATCAAAGCATACTTTTCTTCGTTGTGATGTGTCATATTCAAGGAATCTTAGTTGAATTTTGAATAATATTGTCTGAGTCCATCATGTAAACTGATTTGATGTCAGAGTTTTTTCAAGTTATCTGATCAAGCATGTGGATTCATCGGCCTCTATTTTCATTTCATGAGGTGCTCGGTTTAGGAAGAGGTAACAATAATGGTTTCGATCAAACCATTTGTATATGTTTCAGTGCCTTTGAAATCTGCATTTTTTAATAAGGGAAATGAGTCCCACACACCTGATGTATCTGACATGGTTTCCCTAGATGGGACATCATATCCCGCCTTTTCTAATTTTCTTTTCTGTATGATTCCTACAGTTTTGAGAAAGGGAGATCCCGGTAGCTTAGAGGTTGTTTCTTTCTCATCCCCCTCATCACTGGCCATGAATGTGGTTTTTTATCCATATTTTTTCTTGGTCATGTGTTTCTACTGCATAATTTTATCTATAAATCTTTTACAAATGGGGTAAGGGATGAGATTTATGTCTCATATAATTCCTTTAATATGATGTTTTTTGTTTCCCTTATTCCGAAGAGGGTTTATTTGTTGTCTCATTTGGCATTTAGGTCAAAGAACATGTTCTTTTATCTAAAATAAGTACGCAAGTAATTGGTTGTTTGACCATCCTCATGTGTGTGGGATGGATCAAATTAGAAGATCATTCATCTTTTTTCAATGGTGGAGGATTTCCCCTAGTTATATATAGCGGTGTGACTACTTTTAGGTAGGGAAGGTAAGACCCATAGGTGGTGGAGAAGTCTATTTCTTCAGTATGAGTGGTGAAGCTGGGTGACACCTCATGTGATGTAGTGGTTCCCAAAGTAGAGACTTAGTCAATATCAAGGGAGTGTTTCCCATATGTATATCCCTAAGAGGGGGTAGGATGATTATTCTGTGCATTCATTAGGCCCTTATGACTTGGGGGTTTCATTGGAAGTGGCTTTGAATTGGATGGTGTATTTTGAATTTAACAATGATTTCGAGATTAAAGGTGTAAAAATTCTATAACTCTAGTATCTAGTGGTCCAGTTTCCCATGCTAGATTTAAAAGAGTGTTGATCAATTGTGTAGGGGATAAAAATTAACTTTTTTTTGGATGAAAGAAAACCATTCATCTGCTTCATGGGTTTATTTTCTATCTTGGAATGTATGGGGATTGGATATTTGAGATAAAATTGATCTGATGTATAATGAATCATGTATTTTTTAGTAAATGAATCTCTACATACTAGAACCTAATCAAAGGGAGGAAAAAATTTCAATTGTTTGAGGTGTATGGGATTATCTATGTTCATGCATGAAAGTGAATCCAATTGGTATATCTAGGTATTCTTGACTCCGAATGTAATTGTGAATCATTTGGAACATTTGAAGCATGATATTAAAATTAATGTATCTTCATAAAGAGTGGATATATTGTTTACATTTTTTACGAGAAGTTTTCTATGGTGTGTAGAACTATGTTATGGTAGGATCTATCTGAATTCCACCAAAGGAACAATACTAGGTTCATAAGAGTAGATGTTAATTCTATTACCAAATCTTATAAAAAAAGGGAGGGCCTAAATCTCGTTCACCCTATGCATTCCTTTAGTAATTTTATGGTGGTTAATTGTTTGATTTATCATTGATTTACATGTAGTATATATACATGGTGTTACCATCAAAATGGGAATATCTAGATTTTGATCAGGCTAGACAGATGGTTATATAACCACAAAGGATTAGATTACCTTCCACAATATTACATTTATCATCTCATACAATCACTATCGAGTCATTCACTTCTTGTTTTTATCTTAAAATTTGAGGCAAATAGACCAGAGATCTTTGTTTTTGTAGCCCCTGGACAAGGTTGGTGGGTTTTTTTCCACTAGTCAGCTACTCTTGGATTCAACTTGTCAGTGGTAACCTATTAGAAGGTATATCTTTTCACCTCAAAATTGTGAGGTTGGATCTATAGGTGTGGAACTAAAATAGTTTAGTGAATGACTCTATTTTGGATTATAAAAAGTTGGATATTGAAAGACATGAAGAGGGTGTGATTTTTAGATGGTATGATGAAATGTTCATCACATTGAAGATAAAACCAAGTGATCTAAGAAAAATAATGATAAGGATTTAATGATATTACAAGGACATGCCTAGGGTGTTAGGGTTTCTGGAATGATATCACAATAATGAATATTTTCAGGAATGTCTAAAAGGGAAAACTAATAAATGGGTGGTCAATCTGAAGCTCCAATATGGATCATATACTTATGAAATTGAAGTTTTAGGAAAAATATCATTTGATTATTTAGAGAGATTATGGTAGGTATTGGGAGCAACTATGATGGGTGATTCTAGGAGGCAGAAGTTTAGGTATTCTTACTATTTATCCCATTCCATGTTGGAACTATGGAAAATGGGGACTTAAAATCCATGTTAGGAGAAGGGAAAACCAGAGAGTTTGATTAGTATAAAAGCATAAAAATGAACCTTTTCAAGGTATTTTGACTTTATCCTTTTACATGGATAGCTAGTACAATATTATATATCTGGTCCCATATGTGATTAGTGATTTCGTTATAGGTGGGGCACTTCCAATTACTGTTTTCACTTCAAGATTGGTCAGAGTTCTAAATGTTCAGTAGCCTACAACCATTCGAAAATACCAAGACAAATGTCTTTATTCCATTACCAGCAATATTATCTTAGTTTACTAAATTAATGGATAATCATTATTATTCTAAGGATTATCTCATAAGAACAACATGGGTTTCATCAGGGGAGAAGAATATAATGTGTGGTGGGGATTGCCAATGATATGTTTAAAGACATTAATAAGAAGTCCCTGATCTCTAATAAAGTTATTATTATTGATAAGGAAAAATCCTTTAAAAAAATGGAATGGGTTTCATTATTAAAATTATGAGGAGATTTTTGTTCAAAAGGTGGGTCTGGTTATTAATTATTAGAGGATACTCTTCACCTTGGATTTCTATATCCTTCTTTTGGATGGTTTTTGGTTTGTTCAAGATAGCTCTGGGACATAGTCTAGGGGATCCTATTCCCCCAAAAAATTATTTCATCTCAAGAGGCACTCATTATATACTTCAAACACAGTTTGGAGGATGGTTTTATACTACCTTATATGAACAATCCAATTAATTTAATTGTTTCCCACTTGATGTTTTGTAATGAAATTATGTTGTTTACAAATTGTACACAAAGATACATTTATGGTGTAACTAAAATTATGGTGTTATATAGACCAAAATGTTGTCAAAAGATCAATTTAGGGTGGAGTAAGGTGAAAATTTCTAAAATATTCTTAATTCGACACATTACAAACCTACAAAAAAGGATAGTATTTTAAACGCACCATACTTCCATGGATTAATTTGGGGATTATATCTTCAATGGATGAATAAAAAAGTTCATATAAGAAGGTATTATTAACTATATAATGCGGAATATTTCCCATTGGAAATACCAATTTCATTAATTTGGAGGTAGGATCATTTTTTTCCATAGTGTGTTAACCAATATCCCTGTGCATATATTATATATTGTTAAGGATTCAAAAAGCATTGTTGGATTAATTGAAATAAAGATGACATGTTTTATTTTTGATACTAACTAGAACAGCAGATTCCACTCGGAATCTTTGGAAAAAAATTGTCTAATCTTATAGAATAATGGGTTTTTATGTTGTGTAAATTGTTTGAGGCCATGCAAGTCATTCATGATAAACTCTTTTGGGATATCATTTTAGGTAATTAGATTTGGGATAAATTCATGATGGGTATATATGGTTAAAATTGGATTGAAATGTATGATAATTATAATATATTACAAGGCCTTGGAATAAATATGGCTGACCATATAGAGGTTTTATGTTGAATGGTTCATTGGGTGGTGGGAAAGGGTGAAATGAATTTTTGGAACAATAATTGGGCTGGTAGTCCTCTATTTTTTTAGGGTTTTCATATTGCCGAAATTTTCATTTTGGGAGGTGATTTTTTCCCATATTATAATCATCAAAACCCCTTACCATCATCAATGAGTTTTTTTGATAATATCTTAAATTTGGATGAACAAGATAATTGAGTTTTTACTAGTAATAATTCTTGGTACATCATCCATAGTGATTTTCATGAGTAAATGCACGCCACTAATGGTTATGATGAGTGGCTGATGATGTTATGTTATATGAATATTCTGTTGAAGATGAATTTCATTGTCCAAAATTTGGGAAACCAGTCCTTTCCTACACATGATGATGTGAAGTTGAAGGGAATCCAACTGGCTTCATGCTATTGGTGTTGCGTATATCTGGGGCTCAAAAAAACAACCCCCTCTTCCTCAGGGGAAATTGGAATATTGTTTTAGGGATTTTTCATGATTTATGTTGTGGAATTAATGGTTGTGTGGACATGATCTCTAACTTCATGAACTCTTGTGTTAAAGGTGCTGATCAGAATGATGCTAATATTAAGTCCCACAATGTTATTTTGGTGGAATTCTTCTTGATCTTTTGGCTGGCTAGAGACAAATATAGGGAAGGTTGCTTCCACTATCATTATTTTATTCAAGTTTAGGTCAATTCACTGGTGGAGGGTCTAGGATTCCTAATTTTGGATGTGAGTTATTCTACCTTGCTTCATAGATTTATTAACATGGGGATACTCAATAGATATGTGTGGGGGAAAAATAGTGACGGGACATGGGTCTATTGGAAGCCTTCTTCCATGAGGATTAAGGTAAATGTTGTTGGATCATTCTCATCTAATCTGAGAAGAGGGGGTGGTTTTTTTACAATGGGAGAGTCTTAGTTCTTTTTTCGTTCAAAACATTCAATTACATGGGTTCCTTTATCGGTGCAGATGTAATATTTATTACTAGTGGTCTTATGTTCCGAATCATTTTCAATAGTTTCCTTATAGAGGTTGAATATGACTCTAAAGTGATCATGAGGATTTTTTCTGACGCTTTCGCCATGACGCACACATCTATTTGTGAGGACGTGCTGTTGTTACCCCGCATTCCATCTTTCCAAAGGTGGGTGGCATTCACTCCTTGTTCAGTGATGTCTGCTCCTTAATCGAAACTAGGATGATGGGATGTCGGTTCCTCCTTCCGTGGATTCCTCCACGGAACTCGTCAGCTAGTCCGGGTCTCCCTCATAGATTTAATACGTTGTTCATGAAACTCTTCCCAGTGCCATGTTTCCAGGGACACCGCATAATTACACTACTTCCGTCAAGACATTCCATGGGTCTTGACATGGTAGAGACCGTCGGTCGGAGTAGATGACAATATCAGGCATGTCGGGGCATCTTTGAGTGCGTGGTCATAGGAACTTGTATTCTTCCTCATAAGAGGGCATCTCAAGGTTTCATTACCCAAGGCATCCCATGTCGAATGCAGGGAATCATATTCCACAGGCATGTCTCTAATGTTTTCCTCACCTTCCCATGTTTAACACAGGGTATGCCGTGAGTTTAATGTTTTGTGGAGATGGTTAGATCAAAGGCATGTCATCCGAGGTTTTCCTCAGGCATCTCATGTTTATCATGAGGAAGGCCTAGAGTTTAACATCTTACAGATATGGAATGTGGGTGATCATAACGTCACATAGAGAAAGATCATAGGTGGCTTTCCACCTAGAGGGGAGATGTCACACCATGAAAGCTGATCTGGACACCACTGGGTGCTGATCAGGGAGTGTGCACCCGAGAATGGGGAATAACCAAAGTTTACCAATGGCTCAAATTAAACCTAATGGAGGTTTCCAATGTACCCTATGTAAACAACAGGGATCAAAACCCACATATTTCCAAGGGTTGATGAATCGGGGTTTACACAGAGGACAACAACCCGGAGACATGCTGGGGCTTACGTGTGGATAGCAGCCCAGGTACTGTTAAGAGCAGTGAGGTGGTGGGTGGTATGATCCCACCGGGATGTGGCGGCCCGGGTGGGAATGAAGATTGATGATGGAGAGTGGAATGAAGCGGAGGGGGAATGAAATGGGACCATCGCAAGGGAGACAGTGAAGTTGGGCTTGAGCCTCGAAGAGACTGTCTACGTATCCCAGTGGCAGGGAATCAAAGTCCGCATAGTTTGGGATGGTGCTGGTGAACTGACGTGAAGTTCAACATTGGACCGATGGTGTTGGTCTTGAATCTCATGAGGTTTCCTACATACCATGCCTTGACATGGATCAAAGTCCTCGTAGTTTAGAATGGTGCGCTGGAGGACCAACATGATGGTGGACCTTGGTCTGATGGGTGTTTTCTGCGAACAGAGGTGAAGGTAGACCTTGGTCCGATGGGTATTGTTAGCGGATCGATGAGAAGGTGGACCTTGGTCCAATGGGTATCGTCAGTGAACCGACGTGAAGTTGGACCTTGGTCCTATGGGTATCGTCAGTGAACCGACATGAAGGTGGACCTTGGTCCGATGGGTATCATCAGCGGACCGACATGAAGGTGGACCCTGGTTCGATGGGTATCGTCATTGAACCGACGTGAAGGTGGACCTTGGTCCGATGGGTATTGTTAGCTAACTGACGTGTTGGTGGACCTTGGTCTGATGGGTATCATCAGCGAACCGACCTGAAGGTGGGCCTTGGTCCAATGGGTATCGTCAGCGAACCGACGTGAAGGTAGACCTTGGTCTGATGGGATAATGGGCTTGAACCTCATGAGGATTCCTAGGTACCATGCTGTGATCTGGATCAAAGACCATGTATTAAAAAATGGTGTGGGGATTACACTCTAGGTTTCCCAAGGTGGTGGGTGAACCGACGTGAATGAGGTCGGAACAACCGGGTGGTGGGCTTGAACCTCATGAGGCTTCCTACATACCATGGATTTACATGTATCAAAGACCACGTAGTTCAAAGGGCTTCATCAGAAAACCGACATGAAGGTGGACCTTGGTCTTATTGTTGACAAGCTTGAACCTTAGGTAGGCTTCCTACGTACCATGACTTGACATGGATCGAAGTCCAAGTAGTTCTGGACAGTCACAACGGCTTACTGCTGGACTGGAATGCAGTTTAACATCAAGCTAGATGAAGGTGTATCCTGACGTGAAGAAACGACATGCGGTGGGCTTGAACCTCCTGGAGGCTTCCTACATACCATGCCTTGACATGGATCAAAGACCTCGTAGATCGGGTTGGTGTGTCGGTGAATAGACGTGGGTGAGGACCTTGGTCCAGATGGTGTGGGGCTTACACATTAAGCTGCCCAGGTGCTGGTGACCTGATGTGAAAAAGGTTGGAGTGACCAACAAGTGGTGGGCTTGAACCTCTGGGTGGCTTCCTACGTTTCATGCCGTGACATGGATCAAAGGCCTCGTAGTTCAAAGGGCTTCATCGGCGAACCGACGTGACGGTGAACCCAGGGGTCCACTAGTGGAGAGCTTGAACCTCGTGAGGATTCCTACGTACCAAGCATTGAAATGGATCAAAGTCCTTGTAGTTCGGGATTAATGGTGGGTGTCGGCGAACCAACATGAAGAAAGGACCTTGGTCCGATGGGAGATGTGCTTAAACCTCAGAGAGGCTTCCTACGTACCATGCCTTGACATGGATCAATGTCCTCTTAGTTCGGGTTGGTCACAACGGATTTCCATTGGACTAGACTACTATTTAAGGTAATGCTGGATGAGGGTGGAACCAAACGTGAAGAAATGATGGGCGGCCTTGAACCTCGTGGAGGCTTCCTACGTACCATGCCTTGACATTGATCAAAGACCTCGTAGATCAAATGGATGTGCAGTTTAGCGTCACGCTGGACGAGGGTATATAGTTTAACGTCATGCTGGATTAGGTATTATCACGGCCAATGGTTACTCTAAGCCCATGTGAGTCATGCTCGGTGAGAGAAACAAGAGGCAGCAGAGACCTGATGATCATGTCGTGAAGGGTACGCCCATGAGAAATGAAGAGGGGCTTAAGCATTAGGCAGCCCATGGTGCTGGGACTTACTCCATGATGGAGGCCCGAGGAAAAGGTTTACGATAGTTTCGGGCTTGATCCTTGAAGAGGCTTCCTACATATCCCCGTGGCAGGGAATCAAAGTCCACGTAGTTCTCTTGATGACGACTTACCGCCGATTGGGGGTTTCGAAGGCTTACCACTAGATTGAGTCACTACGGATTACCGGTGTACGGGGTTACAATGACTTACCGCTGGATAAACATGCCACTGGATTACCGCCACATAGGATCACTACGAATTACTACTGATTGGGATCACAATAGTGGATGGGGCTTACGTGAGGAAGTTGCCCGGGTGCCACTACGGCAGGACAATGGTGAATGTGGCTTATGCAAGGAAGTTAACCGGGTGCCACTAAAGAATGAAAATGGGGAATGGGGATTATGCTAGGAAGCTGCCTGGGTGCCTCTAAGGAGTGTTCATGGTGAATGGGGCTTATGCTAGGAAGCTTCTCGGGTGCTGCTAAGGAGCATCAATTGTGGATGGGGCTTACACAAAGAAGTTTCTCATGTGCTGCTATGGAGCGACAATGGTGGATGTGAAATACGCTAGGAAGCATCCTGGGTGCCTCTAAAGAGCGGCAATGGTGGATGGGGCTTACTCTAGGAAGCAGCTCGGGTGCCGCTAAGGAGCAGCAATGGTGGAAGGGGATTTTTCTAGGGAGCAACCCTGGTGCTGCTAAGGAGGGGCAACGGTGAATGTGGCTTAATCTAGAAATCTTCCTGTAATGCCTTCCTCGTGTCTGGCCATGAGGGCATCCCAACTCCCTGGTGAATTGAGGCCCTCACCTATGCAGTGGTGCACAAGAGGGATAATGCCAAGCGGCATTTGAATTATGCCACTATAATCATGGAATTAGGCGTCTTATGCTTGGAGAATAAAGAATCTTTTGTTTAGTGCAAGAGGCATCCTATGATTTTCACATAGGGTGATCACTACAGTTTATAGTCTTGTAGACAAGACTGTTGGAATCTCATGCTTAGAGCATAAGGCTTCTCTTATTTAGAGAAAGAGGTGTCCTATAATTTGTTATATAGGGAGTACTACGGTTTATAGTCATGTAGAGAGGAATGTTAGCATCTCATTCTTGGAGGATAAGGCATCTCTAGTTTGGGGTAAGAGGCATCCTATGTCTGGAACATAGGGTGTTCTACAGTTTATAGTCTTGTAGGTAGGACTATTGGAATCTCTTGTTAAGAGAATGAGGCATCTCTCATATAAGGCAAGAGGCATCCTATTATTTGTTAGATAGGGACTACTACAGTTTATATTCACGTAGACAGGACTGTTAGGCATCTTACACTTCAATAATAAGGCATCTCTTGTTAGGAGCAAGAGGCATCCTATGATCGGAACATAGGTATTAATACAGTTTATAGTCATGCAGGTAGGACTATTGGCATCTTATGTTTAAAGCATAAGGAATCTCTTGTTAGGAGCAAGAGGCATCCTATGATTGGAACATAGCGATTACTATAGTTTAGAGTCATGTAGGTACGACTATCGGCATCTTATGCTTGGAGCATAAGGCATATCTTGTATAGGGCAAGAGGCATCCTATTATTTGTTAGATAGGGAGTACTACATTTTATAGTCATGTATAGAGGACTATTAGGCATAAGGTTCCCAAAAATGGTTGGTTTTGGGACTTATGCAAGGGCGGCCCTTTCTGGTTCAACCTGGCATAGGAGCCAAGTGATGGGGTTTGGAGGAGTTTCCTGAGGCATGGTTCGACTCAAGGTACTCGTGGAATTGATGATGAGGATCTCAACTCATGACACGAGAATGAAATCAAGAGGAATAGGTCGACTCAAGGTGTTTAATGGTGTGTGGAGGAGTCTGTCAAATCATGGTATTCCATAGGTGGAAGGTGGGTGCGCATAAGGGACCAATGGAAAATCATGAAGTCCCAGCCCGGAGGGCCAGTACCGCAGCCCGGCAGTGACCCTGAGCGGCGGTGCGAGGGCACAGGCCTTGAGGTATGGACCGGTGGGCACGAAGGTAGGATCCTCGCAAAGGATAGGTCTTCACGAAGTAACTTCTTGGAGCATGGCCTCGCAGAGCAATGGTCTCTCACAGAGAAAAGGGGTCTTGTGGAGCAAAGGGCTATCGCGAAGCTTGGTCTCGTGGAGCAGCATCGCGGAGCATGGGCCTCTTGCGGAGCAAGGGCTACTCGCGGAGCATGTCTCACGGAGAAAATGGATCTCAAAGAGCATGGTCTTTATGCGGAGCAAGGGCGGCTTGCGGTGTACTCGCGGAGCAGCAACGCGAAAGAAGCTGCTCGCAGTGCATGGCCTCGTGGTGCCACAATGCAGAGCTCCGCAGACCGAGAGATCGGCCGACCAATGGGTGACGTGGCCATGGATGTCCCTTGGGAGAAGTGGGTGAGATGGGTATTTATAGGTAGGGGCGCCGCCAAGCAAAGCTCACGTGACGCGAAGGGGCGGTGGTTGCTTCGTGGTGCGTCGCGAAGGTCATCCTGGTTCGCGGAGCGTTCCCGCCTCCGGGGCTTCGCGACGGGCTCACGATCGTCTGGGCTTTCATGGATCTTTACCACCTCCTATGCTTCACGCCGTGTTGCAAACATCAAACATGTTCACAGAGCTTCCTGCCTCATTGCTTCGCGGCGGCGCTCCGTGATCGCGAAGGGGGCTTCACGAATGGGCTTTGCGAACCAGTTTTCTAGCCCAACTTCAAATGCCCATAACTCCAAATCCGTAACTCTATTTGGGCCCTGTAACCTACCAAATCAAAAATTGAAAAATGTTCTATGATCTTGGATCGTGTATGGATGCATTTGGAAAATTTTGGGGACGCGTTTTCTGGGGTATACAAATGCCACCCCTAAGAACGGGGTCCAAAGGGGACGTGGAGGGTGAGGCGGACCATGTTTTGAGGAAACGACTGAGGAAAATGCATGCATTGGGGTCCATTGTTACTCTATCATATTGAGGAGATAGTCGACTAAATATCTAAGCCTAAATGAGCCATGCTCGGTGCAGGAAACAAAAGATAATAGGATCTCCTGTACGAGAGTGTTAAAAAATGAAAGGTGTGAGGGGATAAGCATGGGACATCGATCACCATTTGGGAGAATCCTAATAGAGAGAGGGGTCACAGCTAGAGAATGTGGCTCTCTGGATAGTCGACCTACTTCTCCCACTGTGCTCTGGTGCAAGAGCGGGGTAACCCCCGGGGTATTAGAATCACTCCGAACAGAGGGAAGCAGAAGGAGTGAATCACGATACCGAAAATCTGGAACACTATGGGGTGGCATGACAATGAAGGATAACTGCTGACCATGATTCAAACACAGTATCCATATTGCATTATACTGAAATGGAGATAGAAAATGAGGGTCGACCATTGACCATGTTCGAAACATGGGACCACACTCAAAATGTCATCTTTTTGTCTTCCGAGATATTGGCCCAGGATAGTAGGCGGGCCATAGGACGAACATCCATACTGTTAGGGGGTTCCTCTAGATATGAAAGTGGATGAGGGTCCAAATAAGGGGCATGCAGAGCTTGGAATGTGGAGTGAGGATTTGTTCAAACAGAATCCAACACTCCTAAAATTAGTCCACCATGGCGGATGCACATTCGATGGGCCTATCGGTTTGATCATGGATCATTCCTTCTTTCAGATAGGGCCTCTCTGGTGAGGGGGGATGTCTCTTACCAATATCATCATGGGGAATCCCGAACTTGTTCAGGGAAAAATTTGTGTCACATATTTCCCCCCGAGGGGTCAGGACAGGGGGCCGGAAAGGGGAAGAACATGATTAATGATTCATGTGGGCTGGACCCTAAGTAAAATACCAGGATGTCTCTATGTAACCCATGAGGATGGGAATCAAGCCGTACATAGTTCTGAAGGTGCAGTGTAGTCAAATACCATCATTGACAGGTGACATCCTCTCTGGCAGATGCGTTGGTGCATCCCATGATTAACATGAGGCGTCCTGAACTAGTTCAGGGTAGAACCATATTTTAGTGTCATGCGTCTAGGACATACGAACTCCCATAGATTAACATCATACAATAGGACGTGGAGTGAAAGGGGAGAGCCCAGACAGTTTGTGGTGCGGTAGTTATAAAACAGACATGAATGAGGACTTGGAGTCTAAATCACACCATGTATCCCCAGAAGAAACTCATCAGGTCGAGGGACCGAGAGTGAGAATTAGGTTGGTCCCGAAGAAGAGTAGTAAGACATTTCTATATACCCCATGAGGATGGGAATCAACCCATATGTAGTTCTAGAAGTGCAGTTTAACATCATGCAGGATGATGAGAAACCTGGCTGTGTTGGTACACATCCTACCAAAACCACTAAGCCCACGTGAGTCGTGCTCGGTGTGGGAAACAAGCAGTAGTGGTGGGACTTTCCTGACACCTAAAGGGGAAGGTTAGGGCGAGGGACACTCGGTGAATACCATCCCAATGACACTAACACGACCATGTGGTGCACTTAGATGCGCGAAGAGGAAGAGCCGAGTATGTTGGTATTCCACTTGAAAATGTGGAAGTGGAAATGTGTGAATCATGAAGCTTGAGATTTTGATCACAATGATGGAGGCGTGATGATAGAGGATAAATTTTAACCATGGCGGAAATGCAGTATCCGTATCACGTTATTCATGAATGGGGACAAACAAATGAGGGTCAACTATTGACCATGTTCGAAACACGGGACCATGTACCAAATGTCATCAAAGATCCTTAGGGACGTTGGCCCGAAACAATAGGAGAGCCCTTATGCCCAACATCCATGGAGAGCCCTTAAGCCTAGAATCCATGTCATCAAAGGGTCCTTTTGGATGTGGAAGAGGATGTGGGTCCAAATAGAGAGATCAAGATGTTTGGTCATGGGATGAGGTGAGTGTCCCCATCAAAATCCCACACTTCGGGATCTTTGTCGAAACACATCTGAATATGACAATGAGACGTATTATATAGAGGGAGTAGAGTCCTTTACCATAGGGAGAGCATAGTTTATGGTCATAGAATTTGGACCATGGGTGGGAGGAAACACACGAGGCACATGGTGGGGTAACTCAGACACCTGACGTGAATGGGAACCGGGGGTTCCGACCACCATGTACTTCTCGGAAAGTTCTAGGTCGAGGGACCAAAGACGAGTGTTGGGATAGGCCCACGGGGAATTGCTAGGGCGCTCCTACGTATCTCATAAGGATGAGAATCAAGCCTCACATACTTCTTGATGGTGGCACGGTAAGGTACCATTCCCAAGAAAAGGGGAGTGCGAGCATGACCCTTGCACTAAAAGAAGTGTAATTTGATAAATCTTGTTTGTCCTTTAAGGTGAGTTGTTTTTTTGTGATGCAACAGGCCTAGGGTTGCAAGACCTATTGTTTCCACAAGAATCAAGTCGTGATAGGTGTTGAAAAATGGCATGGAACATGACCAATACCCAATGTGATGTCCTCTACAACAAGTTCATCACAATGTAGTGTCTTTTTTTATCGTGCGACCCAGACGATAATGTCACAGTTTACGGTCGTGTGATAGAACCAAGCTGGAATTTTAACGTAATGCAGCGCAGACGTAGTAGAGGCGATGCTTGGCGGGGGATGTGTATGGTGTCGTGTGATATAACCGACGTGGATGGGGACATGATCCAACATCACACCGTACGCAGTCCCGAGATAGGAACCTCAGGCCAAGGGGCCGAAATAGAGGTGAGGGTGAAAGGGTTAGGAGAAACTAGCTCCCAACTGAGCTGGACCCAGAAACGAGATGTTCGGGCGGTCCTATGTATCCCATGAGGATGGGAATCAAGCTGAACCTAGTTTTGAGGAGATCTTAGTTTATGTTCTTAGATCTCGGACTGTGGGATCCCCGAAGGACGCCGTATTATAGCTTTGTCCCCCTCATATGAAAAGGTGAACTGAGGGGTAACGCCAAGAGTGTCGAGATTCCAATTGGACACAATGGGGTGGAACATAATGTGAATCATGTAACCAACATTTAAGGGCAGGAAGGGATGGTGTGACGATAGAGGATTACTGCTGACCATGTTCGCAACACATCATCCTATCGTGTTACCCTGAAATGGTGACAACAAATGAGCATTGAACACTAGACATATTCTTAACATGGGATTTGTATCAATTTTTTGTCTAAAACCCTCAGGGGCATTGGCCCGTAATGGTAGGAGATCCATTGGGCATTGTATCCAGACCGTTTTTAGGGGTCCCTTCGGGTGGGAAAGATGATGGCATCCCGAATGAAGGGTAACACGAAGCTTGACAATTGGAAGGAACTTGACCAAGTCGAACCTGAAATTCTCGTCCCTGGACTAGAGTAATCTTAACACATGGGAAAATCACTGCAAGGAGTCAAGGGACTCATCTTGAGGGTGATCGAGAGATGGCAGATTCTCGGGAATGGGGGCATAGTGCCAAAACCCTGTATCATTCCAATATCTCCCCCCCTTAGAGTGGGACATGCCAAGGGGCCTAGGTGACCGGGATATCCGTATATATCTAGGAGTTGGGGCTGGACCTGATGTCTAGACATTCGGGTGATCCTACGTATCCCATCAGGACGGGAATCAAGCCACAAGTAGTTATTGAAGGTGCCTTTTAATGTCATGTGGGATAGGACATCGGAGGGCTAATTCTGAGAACTGGGTGCACGTGGTGCAGCTATTGTAAACCCAACGTGAATGAGGACCAGATCCCACATCACACCACGTAGTCTTGTAGTCAGGGTCTCGAAGGCAGTATAGAAGATACAAATTAGCTGAACTCAAGATGGACCCAAAGACAGGAGGTCTGGGCATTCCTACATATCCCATTATGATGCGAATCAAGCCAGACGTAGTTCTTATGAGATCTTAGTTTATGGTCATAGAGATCAGACCATGAGTGGATGACAACTTTCTAGGTAAGCGCAGACCTCGACCCGATCCCTAAGCCCACATGAGTTAAACTCAGTGTGGGAAACAAGGGGGGAAGATCCTTATCACAATACCCGAAATATCCATCGAGGGGAGTCGTTGAAGAGCCCCAGAGGACACCTTTAACACGGATTTGTTTCTCTAACGCGCAGATGTGCATTGAGTAATAGTACCAAGAGTTTCAAAACTCCACTTGGACATGATGAGAATGGAGAATGATGTGAATCGTGTAACCGAAATTTTGGGATTAATGGGGTTGGCATGGAGATGGAGGATAACCGTTTACCGTGGCAGAAAAAAAGTCTCTATATCGCATTAGCCTGAGGTGGGAACAACAAACGGGCATCAACCGCTGACCATGTGCGCAATATGGTATTTTTATCGATTTTTTGTCTGAAACCCTTAGGGCGTAGGCTGGTAACGGTAGGAGAGCCCTTGGGCATTGTATCCAGGCCGTTCATGGGGGTCCCTTTAGGTGTTAAAGATGATGGAAGCCCTGATGAATAGATACACGAATCCTAGAAAGAGGGTGTGGACGTGTCCGAGTAATGTTTGATATTCCATTTAATAAACCGGAGTACCCTTAGGAACACTAGGGAACTGTCGGAAAGGGTCGACGAAACAGCTTGGGAGGGAGAGGTACATGGCGTGGTCAAAACCAATGTGAATGAGGACATAATCCCACACCACACCATATAATCCACTCATGGAGGAAGAGTAGGCCAAGGGGCCAAGGTGTGATGGAGGTTTTCGGATGATGGGGCTGGACCCGAAGCTTAGACATTCAGGTGCTCCTACGTATCCCATAAGGGTGGGAATCAAGCCACATGTTGTTCTAGAAGATTCCCAGGGGCAGAATACCCTAAAAAAGAGATGTACGACACAGTGAGTAATGAGGAAATAATACCGCACCACACCGCACAGTCCTGTAGGAATGAACCTAGGCCAAGGGGCCCAAAAAGGCCAAGGGGCCTGAGGGTAGGCCTCAGTGAGGGAGGCCTGGCCAATTTGCAGTTTAATGTCTTGCAATGAGGACGGGGAAAGAGATAAATGTATCTCATCCGTGGATGTGTACGGCATGGTATGTAACCCGATGTGAAAGTGGGCGTAATCCTACACCACGTCGTAAATCCCTTATAAGAGAATCGGTGTCATGGGCCTGACTGTCGGCACCACCCGGAGGGAAGTTTGTCACTTCAGGACGAGGTAAAATGAATCACTGCACTCGATGTTTGGGACATCATGGGGTGGACCTGAAGATCCAGGACACTGTTGACCATGTTCAAAACACAGTGTCCCTATCGTGATCTGATATGGGAGCAAAAAATGAGCGTCGACTATTGACCAAATTCGCAACACGGGACTTGTATCGACTTGTTGATCAGAGACCCTCGGGGGCGTTGGCCCGTATCGATAGGAGAGCCCTTGGGCATTGTATCCAGGCCATTCTTGGGGTTCCCTAGAGGTGAGGAAAGTGATGGAATCCCAGTCAAGGAGTGGGTGAAGCATAGCTGTATCCATCCACGAAAGAGGCGAACATCTCCAGGGGGGACGTGCAGCCGGGTCGAGGCTTGCTCGACGTGAGTTGGGAAAAAGTGTGCATCCGGCCAAATGTATTGACTCGAGGGGAAGATTTTTGGCTTTTGGGCTGGGCCGACAGATGAAATGTCTGGGTGTTCCTACATATCCCGTTAGGATGGGAATCATGCCATACATAGTTCTTAAAGGGCATGTTCTTCGATGTCGTGCGATAAGGAATTGGGAGAATAGAATAACGGGAGTGGGAACATGATGCGACTCTTATAATCCTTGTATGAGCGGGGCTAAGAAAGCCTACTCCTCGTCATGAAAGGATCCTCCAAAGAAACTATACACCAGGGGGACAGTGAAAGAGAAGATCTCGGGGCTGGGCTCAAGACAAGACGTCTGAACGTTCCTACGTATCCCATTGGGATGGGAATCAAGCCATACGTAGTTCTTGAAGCGTAATTTAATGTCGTGTTGGATGAGAGATGCATCTCATTTGGGGATACGTATTGTACGGAGGGCAACCCAACCCGAATTAGGATGTATCCCACACCACACAGTGCGATCCCACCAGAGAGTCTGAGTCGACGAAGGCCAAGGGGCCTAAGGCCGAGCTGTGGTCAGGGAGACCTAACCGAATTGTATTTTAACGTCATACAGTAAGGACGTGTGCTAGGGGCTTGAGGAGGCCAAGGGTCCTGAGGCTGGGCCTCGGTCAAGAAGGCCTGACTAGCTTGCAGTTTAACGTCTTGCAGTGAGGATGAGGGCCGGGCACCCGAGGAGGCCAAGGGGCCCGAGGCTGAGCCTCAGTCAGGAAGGCCTAACTGTCTTATTGTTTAACGTCCTACAGTAAGGATGGGGGCTAGGGGCACAAGGTGGAAAAGGGGCCTAAGGGTGAGCCTTGGTCAGGAAGGCCTGACTAGCTTGCAGTATAACGTCTTACAGTGAGGATGGGGGAGATCTTAGTTTAAGGTCATAGAGCTCGGACCATTTTGCAATTTATCTTCTTGTAGGATAGCGGTGAAGTTTTTGTTCGTGTAGGACCATAACGTGCATTTTAGGGTCCTGCGGGACCATGACACACAGTTTAGGGTCGTGCGGGACCATGCAGTTTAAGGTCGTGCAGGACCAAATGCTGAGTGGTTTTACATTCTTCAGTTGGGACGTATCTCGTAGTTTAACGTCATGTGATATGGACGGTTGTGGTCATAGTTTAAGGACATGTAACTTGGACCGTTTTGTAGTTTATCATCATGTGGGACGATAATGTGTAGTTTAACGTCATGACAGACGAAGATGGACAGTTTAACGTCATTCTGGATGATAGTGTAGTTTAAAGTCATGCAGGACGATAATGAGCAGTTTAGCGTCTGGAGGGACAAAGATGAAAAGATTAACGTCATGAAAAACGATAGTGCAGTTTAACGTCATGCAGGATGATAATGATCATTTTTATTTCATGAAGGATGAAGATGAACAGTTTAACATCATGCAGGACGAAGATGAATAGTTTAATGTCATGCAGGATGATGGTGAATAGTTTAATGTCATGCAGGACGAAGATGAACAGTTTAACATCATGCAGGATGATGGTGCAGTTTAATGTCGTGCAGGACGATAATGATCAGTTTTACGTCATGATGGACGAAGATGAATAGTTTAACATCATCGAGGATGATAGTGTTGTTTAATGTCATGCCAGACTATAATGAGCAGTTTAAAGTCACGTCAGACAAAGATTGTTATGCAGTTTAACGTCATTCAACTAGGACGTGAGACCACAAGGACTGTGTCTGTAGAGGGATGGTCATCTCCACCCAATTCTAGTGGTTTGGGATGAGTCGGGATCTACATGATGGGAATTTCATTAAATCTCCTGGTCATGATAATCCTTCCACGATCCGGTTTCAAGGCCACAGGGAGGACATTTGTGGTTGATGCAACTTGGTGGTTGGGATGTCACAGAGTGTCACAAGGGTAGTAGGGATGACTGCATTACCTCGATCTGGATGGGAGAAGAAGCCTGGATCATGGGTATGATGGGGCGATGGAGCCTGAATGGCATCGAAACCGAGAACGTCTGTACAACGGGGCGACGGGGAATGGGAGGCATGGGAGCCTGGACATCGGTACAACGGGGGGACGAGGCTCGGAATGCATGGATGCCTTGAATGTCGGTACGACGGGGCGATAGATCCCAGAAGCCGTGGATGCCAAGACTTCGGCATGACGGGGCAATGGGGCACGGAAGGCATGGAATCCTGGACGTCGGCACTATGGGGTGATGGGTCCCGGAAGGTGTGGAAGCCTGGACATCAGCACGACAGGGCGATGGGGCCCGGAAGGCACGGAAGCCTGGACGTCAGCACGACGGGGCGATGGGGCCCGGAAGGCATGGTAGCCTGGACGTCGGCATGACGGGGCGATGGGGCTCAAAAGGTGTGGAACCCTGGACGTCGGCACGACGCAGTGATGGGGCCCGTAAGGCGTGGAAGCCTGGACGTCGACACGACGGGGTGATGGAGCCCGGAAGGCGTGGAATCCTTCGATTCTAATGGTGGCAGAGTCGCTGAGGAGCCGATGAATTAGGGTGGAAGATGCCACCTGCGCGGCCTCTTGAGGCGGTGGGATCGGCGAGGAGCCGATGAATTCAGGTGGTGTATGCCACCTATGAGGCCTCTTGATGCGGTAGAGCCGACAAGGAGCTGTTGAAGTCGGGTGGCGGATGCCACCTGTGCGGCCTATTGGGCGGCAGAGTCGGCGAGGAGCCGATGAAGAAGAGTGGTAGATGCCACCTGCGCCGCCTCTTGAGGCGGCAGAGTCATTGAGGAGCCATTGAAGTCGGGTGGAGGATACCACCTATGCGGCCTATTGGGTAGTAGAGTCGGCGAGGAGCCGTTGAAGTCGGGTGGTGGATACCACCTGCGCAGCCTATTGGGCGGTGGAGTCGGTGAGGAACCGATGAAGTTGAGTGGCGGATGCCACCTGCGCGGCCTCTTGAGGCAGTAGAGTCAGAGAAGAGCCATTGAGTTGGGTGGATGATGCCACATGCGCGGCCTCTTGAGGCAGTGGAGTCGGTGAGGATCCGTTGATGTCGGGTGGTGGATGCCACCTGCGCAGCCTCTTGAGGCAGCGAGCTCGATGAGGAGCCGATGAAGTCTGGTGGTAGATGCAACCTGTGCGGCCTCTTGTGGTGGTGGAGTCGGTGAGGATCCTATGAATTCGGGTGGAGGATTCCACCTGTGCGGCCTCTTGAGGCGGCGGTATCGGCGAGGAGCCGATAAAGTGGGGTGACGGATGCCAGCTGTGCGGCCTCTTGAGATGGTGGAGCCAGTGAGGAGTCGTTGAATTCGGGTGGCGGATTCCACCTGCGCGCCCTATTAGGTAGCGGAGTCAGCAAGGAGCCGATGAAGTAGAGTGGCAGATTCCACCTACAAGACCTCTTGAGGCGGCGGAGTCGGTGAGGAGCCGTTGAAGTCGAGTGGCGGATGCCACCTGTGCGGCCTATTGGGCGGCGGAGTTGGTGAGGAGCCATTGAAGTCGGGTGGCGGATGCCACCTACGCGGCCTTTTGGGCGGTCGACTCGGAGAGGAGCCGATGAAGTCATGTGGCGGATGCCACCGGCGTAGCCTCTTAAGGCAGCGGAGTCGGCGAGAAGCCGTTGAGTTGGGTGGGTGATGCCACCTGCACGGCCTCTTGAGGCGGTGGAGTCGGGGAGGAGTTGTTGATGTTGGGTGGTGGATGCCACCTGCACGGCCTCTTGTGGCAGCGGGCTGGGCGAGGAGCCGATGAAGTCAAGTGGCGGATGCCACCTATGTGGCCTACTACAGCGGTGGAATCGGTGAGGAGTTGATGAAGTCAGGTGGCGGATGCCACCTGTGCGGCCTCTTGAGGTGGCGGGCTAGGCGAGGAGCAGGTGAAGTCTGGTAGCGGATGCCACCTACACGGCCTCCTGAGGCGGTGGGCTCGGTGAGGAGCCGATGAAGTCGGGTGGTGGCTTCCACCTGCGCGGCCTCTTGTGGTGGCGGAGTCGGCGAGGAGCCGATGAAGTCGGGTAGTGGATGCCACCGGCGCAGCCACATGAGGTGGTAGGCTCGGCGAGTAGCCAATGAAGTTGGGTGGTGGATGCCACCTGTGCGGCCTCCTACTGCGGTGGAGTCGACGAGGAGCTGATGAAGTAGGGTGGCGGATGCCACCTACGTGGCCTCCTGCGGCAGCGGAGTCAGCGAGGAGCTGATGAAGTAGGGTGGAAGATTCCACCTATGTGGCCTCCTGTGGCAGCGGAGTCAGCGAGGAGCCGATGGACCGTAGTCTTCAAACACCGGATGTTATTCATCCTCTCACATATAATGGAGAGTGGATTCACATGGGTGATGCCTCAATTTTCCCAACACATTTGGTCTACTCGTTATTGAAGGACAATAGTTTCACGTCGGGTCCACCATTTCTGTTTCCGATGCTTTCGCGGGGGCGTGCACATCTGTCTATGAGGACGCGATGTTGTTACCCCACATTACCGCTTTCCAAAGGCAGGCGGCATTTGCTCCTTGTTCAGGGACATCTCCTCCTTGATCGAAACCGGGATGATGGGATGTCGGTTCCTCCTACCGTGGATTCCTCCTCGGAACTCGTCACCTAGTCCGGGTCTCCCTCATAGATTTAATACGTTGTTTGTGAAACTCTTCCCAGTGTCATGTTTCCATGGATGCTGGTTAATTACAGTACTTCCGTCAAGGCATTCCATGGGTCTTGACATGGTAGCGACCTTCAGTCAGAGTAGATGACAACATCAGGCAGGTCGGGGAATCTCTAGGTGTGTGGACATAGGAACCTTTATTCTTCCTCATAAGAGGGAAACTCAAGGGTTCATTACCTGAGGCATCCCATGTCGAATGCGGGGAATCATATTCCATAGGTATGTCTCTGAGGTTTTCCGCAGCTTCTCATCTTTAAAATAGGGTATGTCATGAGTTTAACGTCTTGCGAAGACAGTTACGCCAATGGAATGTCATCTGAGGTTTTCCGCAGGCAACTCATGTTTATCACGAGGTAGTCCATGAGTTTAATGTCCTATGGAGATGAAATGAGGGTGATTAGAACGTCCCATAGAGACGGATCTGAGGTGGTGTTCCCCGTAGAGGGGAGATGTCACACCGTGAAAGCTGATCTGGACACTGGTGAGGGCGGATCAGGGAGTGTGTACCCCAGAATGGGGAATAACCAAGGTTTACCGTTGATTGGGATTAAACCTCATGGAGGTTTCCTACGTACCCTGTGTAAAAAATAGGTATCAAAACCCACACAGTTCCAAGGGTTGATGAATCGGGGTGTACACAGAGTACAACAACCCAGAGATATGCTGGGGCTTACATGTGGTTAGCGGCCCAGGAACTGCTAGAAGTAGCGAGGAGGTGGATGGCATGATCCCACCGGGATGTGGCGGCCTGAGAGAGAATCAAGATGGATGATGGAGAGTTGAATGAAGTGGAGGGGGAATGAAATGGGACCATAGAAAGGGAGACAGTGAAGTTGGGCTTGAGCCTTGAAGAGACCACCTACGTATCCTCGTGGCAGGGAATCAAAGTTCGCGTAGTTCGGGATAGTGCCAGTGAACCGACGTGAAGGTGGACCTTGGCCCGATGGTGTTGGGCTTGAACCTCGTGAGGTTTCCTACGTACCATTCCTTGACATTGATCAAAGTCCTCGTAGTTCAGAATGGTGTGTCGGAGGACCGACGTGAAGGTTGACCTTGGTCTGATGGGTGTTGTCTGTAAACCGACGCGAAGGTGGACCTTGGTCCGGTGGGTATCGTTAGCGATCCGATGTGAAGGTGGACCTTGGTCTGATGGGTATCTTTAGGGAACCGACGTGAAGGTGGACCTTGGTCCGATGTTTATTGTCAGGGAACCGAGGTGAAGGTGGACCTTGGTCCGATGGGTATCGTCAGGGAACCGACGTGAAGGTGGACCTTGGTCCGATGGGTATCGTCGGGGAACCGGCGTGAAGGTGGACCTTGGTCTGATGGGTATCATCAGCGAACTGACATGAATGTGGACCTTGGTCTGATGGGTATCTTCATCGAACCGACGTGATGGTGGATCTTGTTCCGACGGATATCGTCAGCGAACCGACGTGAAGGTGGACCTTGGTCCGATGGGATGGTGGGATTGAACCCCATGAGGCTTCCTACGTACCATGACATGACATGGATCAAGGACCACGTAGTTCAAAATTGTGTGTGGCTTACACTCTAGGCTGTCCAAGGTGGTGGGTGAACCGACGTGAATGAGGTCAGAAAAACCTGGTGGTGGGCTTGAACCTCATGAGGCTTCCTACGTACCATGGCTTGACATTGATCAAAGACCACGTAGTTATAAGGGCTTCGTTAGAAAACTGATGTGAAGGTGGACCTTGGTCCAATGGTTGACGGGCTTGAACCTCAGGAGGCTTCCTACGTACCATGCCTTGACATGGATCAAAGTCCAAGTAGTTCCGGAGAGTCACAACGGCTTACCTTTGGACTGGAATGCAGTTTAATGTCATACTGGAGAAAGATGTATCCTGACGTGAAGAAACGACATGCGGTGGGCTTGAACCTCATGGTGGCTTCCTACGTACCATGCCTTGACATTGATCAAAGACCTCGTAGTTCGGGTTGGTGTGTCGGCGAACCGACATGGGTGAGGACCTTGGTCTAGATGGTGTGGGGCTTACACACTAGGCTGCCCAGGTGCTGGTGACCTAACGTGAAGTATGACAGAGTGACCAACAGTTGGTGGGTTTGAACCTCTGGGAGGCTTCCAACGTACCATGCTGTGAAATGGATCGAAGGCCTCGTAGTTCAAAGGGCTTCGTTGGTGAACTAATGTGAAGGTGAACCCGGGGGTCCACTAGTGGTGGGCTTGAACCTCATGAGGCTTCCTACATACCAAGCCTTTACATGGATCAAAGTCCTCGTAGTTCGGGATTAATGGTGGGTGTCGGCGAACCGACGTGAAGAAAGGACCTTGGTCTGATGGGAGATGGGATTGAACCTCAGAGAGGCTTCCTACGTACCATGCCTTGACATGGATCAAAGTACACATAGTTCGGTTTGGTCACAACGGCTTTCCATTGGACTGTAATATTTTTTAACATCATGTTGTTCGAGGGTGGAACCTGATGTGAAAAAATGATGGGTGGGCTTTAACCTCGTGGAGGCTTCCTATGTACCATGCCTTGACATGGATCAAAGACATCATAGTTTAAATGGATGTGCAGTTTGGCATCATGCTGGATGAGGGAATATAGTTTAATTTCATGTTGGATGATGTATTATCATGTCCAATGCTTAAACTAAGCCCACGTGAGTCGTTCTTGGTGTCAGAAACAAGAGGCAGCAGAGACCTGACGATCACGTCGCGAAGGGTGCGCCCGTGAGAAACGAAGAGGGGATTACACATTAGGCGGCCCATGGTGCTAGGACTTACTCTAGGATGGAGGCCCGAGGAAAAGGATGACGATAGTTTCGGGTTTGATCCTTGAAGAGGCTTTCTACATATCCCCAGGGAAGAGATTCAATGTCCGCGTAGTTCTCCTGATGACGGCTTACCGCCAATTGGGGGTTTCGAAGGCTTAATGCAGGATTGGGTCACAATGGCATACCACTGGATGGGGTTACAATGGCTTACCACTGGATAAGGATTCCAACATCTTACCTCCGCATAAGATAACTATGGATTACCGCTGATTTGGATCACAACAGTGGATGGGGCTTACATGAGGAAGTTGCCTGCGTCCCGCTATGGAGTGGCAATGGTGAACGTGTCTTACGCAAGGAAGCTTCTCGGGTGTTGCTAAGGAGGGGAATGGTGAATGGGGCTTATGCTAGGAAGTTGTCTGGTTGCCGCTAAGGTGCAGTAATTGTGAATGGGGCATATTCTATGAAGCTGGCCGGGTGCCGCTAAGGAGCGGCAATCGTGGAAGGGGCTTACACAAAGATGATGCTCGTGTGCCGCTAAGGAGCGGCAATAGTGGATGGTGCTTACGCTAGGATGCAGCCCAGGTGCCGCTAAGGAGCGGAAATGGTGGTTGGGACTTACACTAGGAAGCAGCCCGGGTGCCGCTAAGGAGCGACAATGGTGAGTGGGGCTTATGCTAGGAAGCAGCCCTGGTGCTTCTAAGGAACGGCAATGGTGAAGGGGGCATACGCTAGAAAGCTGCCCGTAATTTCTTCCTCATGTCTGGTCATGAGGGCATCCCAACTCACTGGTGAATTGAGGCCCTCAACTGTGCAGTGGTCCACAAGAGGGATAATGCCAAGCTGCGATTGAATTATGCCACCGTAGTCATGGAATTAGGCGTCCTATGCTTGGAGCATAAGGCATCTCTTGTTTAGTGAAAGAGGCATCCTATGATTGGCACATAGGGTGATCACTAAAATTTATAGTCATTTAGATAAGACTGTTGGTATCTCATTCTTAGAGAATAAGGTATCTCTTATTTGGAGCAAGAGGCCTCCTATAATTTGTTAGATAGGGAGTACTACAGTTTATAGTCATGTAGAGAGGGCTGTTAGCATCTCATTCTTGGAGCATAAGGCATCTCTTGTTTGGGGTAAGAGGCATCCTATGTCGGGAACATAGGGTGTGCCACAGTTTATAGTCTTTTAGGTAGGACTATTGGCATCTCATGCTAGGAGAATGAGGAATCTCTCTTATAGGGCAAGAGGAATCCTGTCATTTGTTAGATAGGGAGTACTAAAGTTTATAGTCACGTAGATAGGACTGTTAGGCATCTTATTCATGTATAATAAGGCATCTCTTGTTAAGAGCAAGATGCATCCTATGATTGGAACATAGGGATTACTACAGTTTAGAGCCATGTAGGTAGGACTATTGGCATCTTATGCTTGGAGTATAAGGAATCTCTCGTTAGGATCAAGAGGCATCTTATGATTCGAACATAGGGATTACTACAGTTTAGAGTCATGTAGGTAGGACTATTGGCATCGTATGCTTGGATAAGGCATCTCTTTTGTTTGTCAAGAAGCATCCTATCATTTGTTAGATAGGGAGTACTACATTTTATAGTCATGTAGAGAGGACTATTAGGAATTGGGTTCCTAGCAATGGTTGGTGTTCGGACCTACGCAAGGTCTGCCCTTTCTGGTTCTACCTGGAATAGGATCCATGTGATAGGGATTGGAGGAGTTTTATGAGGCATGGTTCGACTCAAGGTACTCGGGGAATTGATGATGAGGATCTCAACTCACGACACGAGAATGAAAACAAGAGGCATATGTCGACTCAAGGTGTTTCATGGTGTGTGGAGAAGTCTCTCAATTCATGGTATTCCATTGGTGGAAGGTGGGTGCGCATAAAGGAGGAATGGAAAATCCCGAAGTCCCGGTCCGAAATGTTCGCGGTGCGACTCTGAATTATTAATGGGGGTCTGTGATGATTGTGAAGGGACCTGCCCAGAGGGCCGGGAACGCATCCCGGCAGTGAACTTGAGTGGGGGTGCGGGGGCGCAGGCCCTGCAGTATGGAGCGGTGGGCGCAAAGGTAGGATCCTCGAAAAGGATAGGTCTTCACAAAGTAGCTTCGCAGGGCATGACCTCGCGGAGCAATGGACTCTCGCACAGCAAAGGGGTCTCGCGGAGTAAAGGGCTCTCGCGAAGCATGGTCTCACGGAGCAGCATCGCGGAGCATGGGCCTCTTGTGGAGAAAGGGCGGCTCGCAGAGTAATGTCTCACGGAGAAGAGGGATATCACGGAGCATGGGCCTCTTGTGGAGCAAGGGAGGCTCGCGGTGTACTCGCGGAGCAGCAACGTGAAGGAAGATGCTCGCAGTGTATGGCCTCGCGGAGCCGCAATGTGGAGCTCCACGGACCAGGAGATTGGCCACCCAAGGGGCGACGTGGCCATGGACATCCCTTGGTAGAAGGGGGAGATCTGGGTATTTATAAGCAGGGGCGCCGCGATGTATATCTCACACGGCGCGAAGGGGAGGCGGTTGCTTCACGGTGGGTCACGAAGGTCAACCGGGTTAACGAAGTGTTCCCGCCTCCGGGGCTTCGCGGTGGGCTTGCAAATGTCAGGGTGTTCACTGATATTTACCACCTCCTCTGCTTCGCGGCACGTTGGGAACGTCAAACATGTTCTCGGAGCTTCCTGCCTCATTGCTTCACGGTGGCGCTCCTCGACCGCGGAGGAGGCTTCGCGAATGGGCTTTGCGAACCAGCTTTCCATCCCAACTTCAAATTCCCATAACTAGTAATCTGTAACATTGTTAAGGCCCTGCAACCTACCAAATCAAATCTTGAGAAACGTTCAATGATCTTGGATCATGTATGGAAGAATTTGGAAAATTTTGGGGACACGTTATCTGGGGTCTACAAATGCCACCTCTATGAACGGGGTCCAACGAGGACGAGGAGGGCGAGGCGGACTGTGTTTTGAGGAAACGACTGAGGAAAACACGTGCATTGGGGTCCATTGTTTCTCAAAAGTATTGAGGAGATAGTTGACTAAATATCTCAGCCAATGTGATCCATTATCGATGCAGGAAAAAAGAGATAATATGATCTCCTGTACGAGAGTGTTAAACAACAGAAGGTGTGAGGGGATCAGCATGGGACATCGATCACCATTTGGGAGAATCCTAATAGAGAGAGGGGTCACAGCTAGAGAACATGGCTCTCTGGATAGTAAACCTGCTTCTCCCACTGTTCTCTAGTGCACGAGCGGGGTAATGCGAGGGGCATTATAATCAATCCGAACAGAGGGAAGCGGAAGGTTTGAATCACAATACCCAAAATCCAGAACACTATGGGGTGGCGTGACAATGAAGGATAACTGTTGACCATGTTTGAAACCCAGTATCCATATAACATTATCCTGAAATAGAGATAACAAATGAGGGTCGACCATTGACCATGTTCGTAACACGAGACCAGACTCAAAATTTCATCTTTTAGTCTTCCAAAACATTGGCCCAGGACAGTAGGCAGGCCATAGGCTGAACATCCATACTGTTAGAGGGTTCCTCTAGATATTAAAGAGGATGAGGGTCCAAATAAGGGGAACAAAAAGTGTGGAATGTGGAGTGAGGATTTGTTCAAACAGAATCCAACACTCTTGAAATTACGCCACCCTGGCAGAAGCACATTGGATGGGCATATCAGTTTGATGATGGATCATTACTTCTTTCAGACAGGGTGTCTCTAGTGAGGGGGGTTTTCGCTTCCCAATATCATCACGGGGAATCCCTAACTTGTTCAAGGAAATATTGTTGTCACATAGTTCCCCTCGAGGGGTCAGGCCAGGGGGCGGAAAGGGGAAGAACATGATTAATGATTCTTGTGGGATGGACCCTAAGAAAAATATCAGGGTGTCCCTACGTATCCCATGAGGATGGGAATCAAGACGTACGTAGTTCTGGTAGTGTAGTGTAGTCAAATACCAACACTGACAGGTGACATCCTCTCTGGTAGAGGTTTTGGTTCATCCCATGATTTACACGGGGTGTCCTGAACTTGTTCAGGGTAGAACCACAGTTTAGTGTCATGCGTCAAGGACATACAGACTCTCATAGTTTAACGTCGTACAATAGGACATGGAATGAAAGGGGAGATCCTAGGGAGTTTGTGGTGCGGCAGTTATAAAACTGACGTGAATGAGGACTTGGAGTCCAAATCACACCATGTATCCCCGGAAGAAACTCATCTGGTCGAGGGACCAAGAGTGAGAATTAGGCTAGCCCCGAAGCAGAGTGGTCAGACATTCCTACGTACCCCATTAGGATGGGAATCAAGCCATACGTAGTTCTAGAAGCATAGTTTAACGTCCTGCTGGATGATGAGAAACCTGGCCATGTTGGTACACATCCTACCAAAACCACTAAACCAATGTGAGTCATGCTTGGTGTGGGAAACAAGCAGTAGTGGTGGGAATTTCTCAACACAAAAAGGGGAAGGTTAGGGTAAAGGGACACTCACTGAATACCGGACCAATGACACTAACACGACCATGTGGCGCACCGAGATGCGCGAAGAGTAAGAGCCGATTATGTTGGAATTCCACTTGAACATGAGGAAGTGGAAATGTGTGAATCATGACGCTCGAGATTTGGATCACAATAACGGTGATGTGACGATAGAGGATAACTTTTAACCATGGCAGAAATGCAGCATCCATATCACGTTAGCCTAGAATGGGGACAGACAAATTGGGGTCGACCGTTGACCATGTTCGAAACACGGGACCATGTCGCAAATGTCGTCAAACATCCTTAGGGACGTTGGCCCGAAATGAGAGGAGAGACCTTAGGGCCAACATCCATAGAGAGACCTTAAGCCTAGCATCCATGTCAACCAAGGTTCCTTTTGGATGTGGAAGAGGATAATGATCCAAATAGCGAGCACACGAAGCTTGGTCATGGGACGAGGGGAATGTCCCCATGAAAATATCACACATCGGGCTCTTTGTCGAAACACATCTGAATATGACAACGAGATGTATTAGATTGAGGGAGAAGAGTACTTTACCATAGGGAGATCTTAGATTATGGTCATAGAATTTGTATCATGGGTGGGAGGAAACATAGAAGGAACACGGTGGGGTAACTCAGACACCTGACGTGAATGGGAACCGGGGGTTCCAACCACCATGTGCTTCTCGGAAAGTTTTAGGTTGAGTTACCGAAGACGAGAGATGGGCTGGGCTAGCGGGGAAGTGCCCGAGTTCTCCTACATATCTCATAAGGATGAGAATCAAGCCTCACGTAGTTCTTGAATGTGGCACGGTAAGGTACCAGTGCCAGGAAAAGGGGAGTGCAGGCATGGCCCTTACACTAAAAGAAGCGGAATTTGATATATCTTATTTTTCCTTTAAGGTGAGTTGTTTTTTTTTGTGAAGCAACAGGACTAGGGTAGCAAGCCCTGGTTTTTTCACAAGAATCAAGTCGTGATAGGCATTGAAAAATGGAATGGTACGTGATCAATACCCAACGTGATGTCCTCTACAACGAGGTCATCACAATGCAGTGCCATTTTTGTCATGTGGCCAGGATGATAATGTCACAGTTTACGGTCGTGTGATAGGACCAAGCATGCATTTTAACATCATGCAGCATAGACGTAGAAGAGGTGATTCTAGGCAGGGGATGTGTATGGTGTCGTGTGACATAACCGGCATGGATGGGTACATGATCCAACATCACACCGTACGCAGTCCTGAGATAGGATCCTCGGGCCAAGGGGCCCAAACAGAGGTGCGAGTGAAAGGGGCAGGAGAAACTAGCTCCCAATTGAGCTGGACCCGGAAACGAGAGGTTTGGGTGGTCCTACGTATCCCATGAGGATGGGAATCAAGCTGAACGTAGTTCTGAGGAGATCTTAGTTTATGGTATTAGAGCTTGGACCATGGGAGCCCCAAAGGATGTCGTACTGTAGCTTTGTCCCCCTGATATGAAAAGGTGCACTGAGGGGTAGCACCAAGAGTGTCGAGATTCCACCTGGACACGATGGGGTGGAACATAATGTGAATCATGTAACCAACATTCAAGGCCGGGAAGGGCTGGCGTGATGACCGAGGATTACTGCTGACCATGTTCGCAACACAACATCCTGTTGTGTTAAACTGAAAATGGGACAACAAATGAGCATAGACCGCTGACCATATTCACAACATGGTATTTGTATCAATTTGTTATCTAAAACCCTCAGGGGAGTTGGCCCGTAACGGTAGGAGAGCCCTTGGGCATTGTATCCAGGTCGTTCTCTGGGGTCCCTTCGGGTGGGAAATATGATGGCAGCCTGAATGAAGGGGAACACGAAGCTGGAAAAGTGGAAGGAACTTGACCAAGTCGAATCTCACACTCTCGGTCCTAGACCAGACTACTCTTAACACATGGGAAAATCACTACATGGAGTGAGGGACTCAACTTGAGGGCGATCGAGAGATGGCGGATTCCCGGGAAAGGGGGCATAGTGCCCGAAACCCTGTATCATTCCTATATCCCCCCCCCTAGAGCGGGACAGGCCAAGGGGCCTAGGTGACCGGGAGATTGGTAGATCTCTAGGAGGTGGGGCTGGACCAACGGTCACATTCGGGTGGTCCTACGTATCCCATCCGGACGGGAATCAAGCCACACATAGTTTTTGAAGGTGCCTTTTAATTTCATGCAGGACAAGAAATATGAGGGCTAATTCTAGGAACTGGGTGTGTGTGGTGCGTCTATTGCAAACATAACGTGAATGAGGACCTGATCCCACATCACACCACGTAGTCCCGTGGTTAGGGTCTCGAAGGCAGGAAAGAAGAGACAACTTAGATGAACTCAAGCTGGACCCAAAGACAGGAGGTCTGGGCGTTCCTACGTATCCCATTAGGATGGTAATCAAGCCAGACATAGTTTGTAGGAGATCATAGTTAATGGTCTTAGAGCTCCGACCATGAGTGGATGACAACTTTCTAGGTAAGTGTAGACCTCGACCCGATCCCTAAGCCCACGTGAGTTAAACTCGGTGTGGGAAACAAGGGGGGAAGATCCTTATCACAATACCTGAAACATCTATCGAGGGGAGTCGGTGAAGAGCCCCGAAGGACACCTTTAATGTGGATTTGTTTCCCTAACGCACAGATGTGCACTGAGGAATGGTACCAAGAGTTTCGAAACTCTACTTGGACATGATGAGAATGGAGAAAGATATGAATCGTGTAACCGACTTTTTTGGCTTAATGGGGTTGGCGTGGAGATGGAGGATAAAAATTATCCATGGCAGAAAAACAGTATCCATATCGCGTTAGCCTGAGGTGGGCACATCAAACGAGCATCAACCACTGACCATGTTCGCAACATGGGATTTTTATCGATTTGTTGTTTGAAACCCTTGGAGGCGTTGGCCGGTAACGGTAGGAGAGCCCTTGGGCGTTGTATTCAGGCCATTCATGGGGGTCCCTTCGAGTGTGAAAGATGATGGAATCCCTGATGAAGACATACAAAAAACCTGGAAAGCGAGCGCGGGCGTGTCCGAGTAAAGTCTGACATTCCGGGTAATAAACCGGAGTACCCTTAGGCACATTGGTGAACCGTCAGAAAGGGTCGACGAAACAGCTTGGGAGGGAGAAGTACATGGTGTGGTCAACACCATTGTGAATGAGGATATAATCCCATGCCACTCCATATAATCCCCTCGTGGAGTAATAGGCCAAGGGGCCAAGGTGTGATGGAGGTTTTCGGAAGATGGGTCTGGATCTGAAACTCTGACATTCGGGTGGTCCTATGTATCCCATAAGGGTGGGAATCAAGCCACACATAGTTCTAGAAGATACTTTGCGGGAAGAATACCCTAACAAGGAGATGTATGGATTGAAGAGTAATGAGGACATAATCTCGCACCACACCGCACATTCTTGTAGGAAAGAACCTGGGTCAAGGGGCCCGAAATGGCCAAGGGGCCTGAGGGTAGGCCTCGGTGAGGGAAGCCTGGCCAATTTTCAGTTTAACGTCTTGCAATGAGGAAGAGGAATGATATAACTGTATCTCACCTAGGTATGTGTATGGTATGGTATGTAACCCGGTGTGAAAGATGGCATAATCCTACACCATGCCGTACATCCTGTATAAGAGAATCGGGGTAGTGGGCCCGACTGTCGGTGCCACCCGGAGGGAAGTTTGTCGCTTCAGGATTGGGAAGAACGAATAACTGCCCTC
This sequence comes from Viscum album, assembly GCA_963277665.1. Lineage (NCBI taxonomy): Eukaryota > Viridiplantae > Streptophyta > Magnoliopsida > Santalales > Viscaceae > Viscum > Viscum album. The sequence continues at coordinate 1,244,725,209 of OY728145.1, read as the reverse complement.
GATGTTTGGGACATCTTGGGGTGGACCCAAAGTTCAAGGACACTGTTGACCATGTTCAAAACACAGCGTCCCTATGGTGACCTGAAATGGGAGCAAAAAATGAGCATCGACCATTGACCAAATTGGAAATGCGGGACCAGTATCGACTTGTCGCTCGGAGACCCTCGGGGGTGTTGGCCCATATCGGTAGGATATCCCTTGGGCATTGTATCAAGGCCGTTCATGGGGCTCCCTCTGGGTGAGGAAAGAGATGGAATCCCAGTCAAGGAGTGGGTGAAGCATAGCTGTATCCATTCACGAAAGAGGCGAACATCTCTAGGGGGACATGCAGTCGGGTCGAGGCTTGCTTGAAGTGAGTTGGGAAAAAGTGTGCATCCTGACATATGTCTTGACCCGAGGGGAAGATTTGTGTCTTTTGGGCTGGGCCGACAGACGAAATGTCCGAGCGTTCCTGCATATCCCATTAGGATGGGAATCAAGCCATACATAGTAATTGAAGGCCATGCAGTTTGACGTCTTGCGGTAAGGACATGGGAGAATAGAAGAACGTGAGTGGGAAGATGGATCAACCCTTATAATCCTTGTATGAGAAGGGCTAAAAAAGCCTACTCCTTGTCATGAAAGGATCCTTCAAAGAAACTATACCCCGGGGGGATAGTGAAAGATAGGAGCCCAGGGCTGGGCTCAAGACAAGACGTCTGAACGTTCCTACGTATCCCATTGGGATGGGAATCAAGCCATACATAGTTCTTGAAGAGCAATTTAATGTCATGTTGGATGAGAGATGCATCTCATTTGTGGATATGTATGGTACATCGGGCAACTGACGCGAATGAGGACGTATCCCACACCACACCGTGCGATCCCACAAGAGAGTCTGAGTCGACGAAGGCCAAGGGGCCTGAGGCCGAGCCGCGGTCAGGGAGACCTGATCAGATTGTAGTTTAATGTCCTATAGTATGAAAGGGGACTAGGGGCCCGAGGAGGCCAAGGGGCCTAAGGCTGGGCCTCGATCGGGAAGGCCTAACTGACATGCAGTTTAACGTCTTGCAGTGAGGACGAGGGCCGGGGGCCCGAGGAGGCCAAGGGGCCCGAGGTTGAGCCTCAGTCAGGATGGCCTGACTGGCTTATAGTTTAACGTCCTACAGTAAGGATGGGGGCTAGGGGCCTGAGGATGCCAAGGGGCCTGGGGGTGGGCCTCATTCAGGATGCCCTGACTAGCTTGCAGTATAACGTCTTGCAGTAAATATGAGGGAGATATTAGTTTAAGGTTATAGAGCTCAGACTATATTGTAGTTTATCGTATTGCAGGACGGAGGTGCAGTTTATGTTCGTGCAACACCATAACGTGCAATTTAGGGTTGTTTGGGACGATGACACATAGTTTAGGGTCGTGTGAGACCGTGCAGTTTAAGGTCGCGAAGGACCAAATGCCGAGTGGTTTTACATCCTTTAGTTGGGACGGATCATGTAGTTTAATGACGTGTGATATGGACGGTTGTGATCATTGTTTAATGTCATAGATCTTGTACCGTTTTGCAGTTTATTGTCGTGCGAGATGATAATGTGCAGTTTAACGTCATGACGGGCCGAGATGAACAGTTTAACGTCATGCTGGACGATAGTGTAGTTTAAAGTCATGCAGGATGATAATGAGCAGTTTAGCGTCATGATGGACGAAGATGAATAGTTTAACGTCATGAAGGACGGTAGTGTAGTTTAATGTCATGCAGGACGAGAATGATCAATTTTATGTCATGAAGGATGAAGATGAACAATTTAACGTCATACAGGACGAAGATGAACATTTTAACGTCATGCATGACGATGGTGAACAGTTTAACGTCATGTGGGATGAAGATAAACAGTTTAACATCATGCAGGACGATGGTGCAGTTTAATGTCGTGCATGATGATAATGATTAGTTTTACATCATGACGGATGATGATGAACAGTGTAACATCATGCAGGACGATAGTGCAGTTTAATGTCATGCGGGACGATAATGAGCAGTTTAACATCATGTCGGACGAAGATTGTTATGCAGTTTAACGTCATGAAACTAGGACGTGAAACCACAAGGACTGTGTTGGTAGAGGGGTGTTCATCTCCACCCTATTCTAGTGGTTTTGAATGATGGGGGATCTACATGATGGGAATTCCATAAAATCCCCTGACCATGATGATCCTTCCACGAGCTGGTTTCAAGGCCACATGGAGGAAATCTGTGGTTGATGCAACGTGGTGGTTGGGATGTCACAGAGTGTCGCAAGGGTAGAAGGGATTACTACATTACCTCAATCTGGAGGGGTGAAGAAGCCAGGATCATGGGTACGACAGGGAGATGGAGCTTGAATGTCATCAAAACCCAGAACGTTTGTACGACGGGGGCAATGGGCCCCCGGAGGCATGGGAGCCTAGACTTCGGTACGACGGGGCGACGGGGCCAGGAATTCAGGGAAGCCTTGAACGTCGGTACGACGGGGTGATGGAGCCCAGAAGGCATGGAAGGATGGACGTCCGCACGACTGGGCAATGGGGCCCGGAAGGCATGGAAGCATGGACGTCGGCATGACGGGGCGATGGGGCCCGAACGGTGTGGAGGCCTGGAGGTTGACACGACTGGGTGATGGGGCCCGGAAGGCATGGAAGCCTGGACGTCAGCACAACAGGTCGATGGGGCCCAGAAGTCCTGGAAGCCTGGACGTCGGCCCGACGGGGCGATGGGGCCCAGAAGGCATGGAAGCCTAGACATCGGCACAATGGGGTGATGGGGCCCAGAAGGCGTGGAAGCCTGGAAATCGTCACGATGGGGCGATGGAGCCCGGAAGGTGTGGAAGAATTCGTTTCCAACTGTGGCGGAGTCAGCGAGGAGCCGATGAATTTGGGTGGCAGATGCCACCTGTGCGGCCTCTTGAGGTGGCGGGATCAGTGAGGAGCCGATAAAGTCGGGTGGCGGATGCCACCTGTGCGGCCTCTTGATGTTGTGGAGCCAGAGATGACCCGTTGAAGTCGGGTGGAGGATGCCACCTGCGTAGCCTATTGGGCAGTGGAGTCGGGTGGCGGATTCCAGCTGCGTGGCCTATTGGGCGGCGGAGTCGGCGAGGAGCCATTGATGTCGGGTGGTGGATGCCACCTGCGCGGCCTATTGGGCAGCAGAGTCAGCGAGGATATGATGAAGTCGAGTGGTGGATGCCACCTATGTGGCCTCTTGAGGCAGCAGAGTCGGTGAGGAGCCATTGATTTGGGTGGCTGATGCCACCTGCACGACCTCTTGAGGCGGTGGAGTCGGCGATGAGCCATTGATGTCCGGTGGTAGATGCCACCCGCGTAGCCTCTTGAGGCAGCAGGCTCGATGAGGAGCCAATGAAGTTGGGTGGCGGATGCCACCTGCTCGGCCTCCTGCGGCGGCGAAGTCGGTGAGGAACCGATGAAGTCGGGTGGAAAATGCCACCTGCGCGGCCTCTTGAGGAGGCAGGATTGGCGAGGAGCCGATAAAGTTGGGTGGCAGATTCTAGTTGTGCGTCTTCTTGAGGCGTTGGAGATGGCGAGGAGCTATTGATGTCGAGTGGCGGATGCCACCTGTGTGGTCTATTGGGCGGGGGAGTCGGCAAGGAGCCGATGAAGTAGAGTGGTGGATGCCACCTGCATGGCCTCTTGAGGCAGCGGAGTCGGTGATGAGCCGTTGAAGTCGGGTGGCAGATGCCACATGGGCGGCCTATTGGGCGGTGGAGTTGGTGAGGAGTTGTTGAAGTTGGGTGGCGGATGCCACCTGTGCGGCCTATTGGGCAGCGGATTAGGTGAGTAGTCGATTAAGTCATGTGGCTAATGCCACCTGCGCGGCCTCTTAAGGCAGCAGAGTCAGCGAGGAGCCGTCGAGTTGGGTGGATGATGCCACCTGCACGACCTCTTGATGCGGTGGAGTCGGTGAGGAGCTGTTGATGGCAGGTGGCATATTCCACCTGCGCAGCCTCTTGAGGCGGTGGGATTGGTGAGGAGCCAATGAAGTCGGGTGGCACCTGCGTGGCCTCCAGCGTTGGCAGAGTCGGCGAGGAGCCGATGAAGTCGGGTGGCAGATGACACATGTGTGGCCTCTTGAGGTGGCGGGCTCAGCGAGGAGCGGATGAGGTCAGGTGGCAGATGCCACCTGCATGGCCTCTTGAGGTGATGGGCTCGGCGAGGAGCCGATGAAATCGGTTGGCAGATGCCACCTGCGGTAGCGGAGTTGGCGACGAGCCGATGAAGTTGGGTGGTAGATGCCACCTGCGCGGCCTCCTGCAGTGGTGGAGTCGACGAGGAGCCGATGAAGTCGGGTGGCGGATGCCACCTGCACGGCCTCCTGCGGCGGGAGAGTCAGCGAGAATCCGATGGACCGTAGTCTTCAAACACTGGATGTTACTCATCCTCTCACATATAATGGAGAGGGGATTCACTTGGGTGATGCCTGAATTTTCCCGACACATTTGGTCTACTCGCTATTGAAGGAGAAGAGATTCACTTCGGGTTCACCATTTCGGTTTCAGACACTTTCGTCAGGGCGCACACATCTGTCTGTGAGGATGCGCTGTTGATACCCCTCATTCCCACTTTCCAAAAGCGGGCGGCATTCTCTCCTTGTTCAGTGACGTCTTCTCCTTGTTCGAAACCGGGATGATGGGATGTCGGTTCCTCCTTCCATGGATTCCTCCTCGGAACTCGTCACCTAGTCCGGGTCTCCCTCATAGATTTAATAAGTAGTTCGTCAAACTCTTCCCAGTGCCATGTTTCCATGGATTCCGGTTAATTACACAACTTCCGTTAAGACATTCCATGGGTCTTGACATGATAGCGACCTTCGGTCGGAGTAGATGACAACATCAGGCATGTCAGGGCATCTCTAGGTGCGTGGACATAGGAAACATTATTCTTCCTCATAATAGGGCATCTCAATTGTTCATTACTCAAGTCAAACCATGTTGAATGTGGGGAATCATATGCCACATGCATGTCTTTGAGGATTTCCTCAGCTTCCCATGTTTAACAAAGGGTATGCTGTGAATTTAACATTTTGCGGAGACGGTTAAGCCAAAGTCATGTCATCCGAGGTTTTCCTCAGGCATTTCATGTTTATCATGAGGTAGTCCGTGAGTTTAACATCTTACAAAGACCGAATGAGGGTGATCAAAACGTCCCATAGAGACAGATCAGAGGTGGTGTGCCCCGTAGAGGGGAGATGTCACTCCGTGAAAGCTGATCTGGACACCACTAAGGGCGGATTAGGGAGTGTGCACCCCAGAATGGGGAATAACCAAGGTTTACCATTGGCTGGGATTAAACCTCATGGAGGTTTCCTACATACCCAATGTAAACAATAGGGATCAAAACCCAGGTAGTTCTAAGGGTTGATGAATCGGGGTGTACACAGAGGACAACGTCCTGGAGACATGATGGGGCTTACGTGTGGATAGCGGCCCAGGTACTGCTAGGAGTAGCGAGGAGGTGGATGGCATGATCCCACCGAGATGTGGCGGCCCGGGTGAAAATCAATATGGATGATGGAGAGTTGAATTAAGTGGAGGGGGAATGAAATGGGACCATCACAAGGGCGATAGTGAAGTTGGGCATGAGCCTCGAAGAGACCTCCTATGCATCCTCATGGCAGGGAATCAAAGTCTGCATTGTTTGGGATGGTGATGGTGAACCGACGTGAAGGTGGACCTTGGCACGATGGTGTTGGGATTGAACCTTGTGAGGTTTCCTACGTACCATGCCCTGACATGGATCAAAGTCCTCGTAGTTCAGAATGGTGCGTCGGAGGACCGACGTGAAGGTGGACCTTGGTCCGATGGGTGTTGTCAGCGAACCTATGTGAAGGTGGACCTTGGTCCGATGGGTCTCATCAGTGAACTGACGTGAAGGTGGTCCTTTGTCCTATGGGTATCGTCAGTGAACCGACGTGAAGGTGGACCTTGGTCCTATGGGTATCGTTAGTGGACTGACGTGAAGGCGGACCTTGGTCTGATGGGTATCGTCAGCGAACCAACTTGAAGGTGGACCTTCGTCCAATGGGTATCATTAGTGAACCGATGTGAAGGTGGACCTTGGTCTGATGGGTTTAATCAGCGATCCGACGTAAAGGTGGAGCTTGGTATGAAGGTTATCGTCAGCGAACCAACGTGAAGGTGTAGCTTGGTCCGATGGGTATCGTCAGCGAACCGACGTGAAGGTGGACCTTGGTCCAATGGGATGCTGGGCTTGAACCTCATGAGGCTTCCTACATACCATGCCTTGACATGGATCAAATAACACGTAGTTCAAAATGGTGTGGGGCTTACACTCTAGGCTGCACAAAGTGGTCGGTGAACCGACGCGAATGAGGTCAGAACGACCGGGTGGTGGGATAGAACCTCGTGAGGCTTCCTACGTACCATGGCTTGACATGGATCAAAGACCACGTAGTTAAAAGGTCTTCATCAGCAAAATGGCATGAAGGTGGACCTTGGTTCGATGGTTGATGGGCTTGAACCTCATGGAGGCTTCCTACGTACCATGTCTTGAAATGGATCAATGTCCAAGTAGTTCCGGACAGTCACAATGGTTTACCGCTGGACTGGAATGCAGTTTGATGTCATGCTGGACGAAGGTGTATCCTGACATGAAGAAACGACATTCGGTGGGCTTGAACCTCGTGGAGGCTTCCTACGTACCATGCCATGACATGGAACAAAGACCACATAGTTCGGGTTGGTGTTTCGGCGAACCGACGCGGGTGAGGACTTTGGTATAGATGGTGTGGGGCTTACACACTAGGCTGCCCAGGTGCTGGTGACCTAACGTGGAGAAGGTTAGAGTGACCAACAGGTGGTGGGCTTGACCCTATGGGTGGATTCCTACATACCATGTCGTGACATAGATCAAAGGCCTCATAGATCAAAGGGCTTCGTCGGCGAACTAACGTGAAGGTGAACCCGGGGGGTCCACTAGTGGTGGGCTTGAACCTTGTGAGTCTTCCTGCATGCCATGCCTTAACATGGATCAAAGTCCTCGTAGTTCGGAATTAATGGTGGGTGTCGGCGAACTCACATGAAGAAAGGACCTTGGTCCGATGGGATATGGGCTTGAACCTGAGGGAGGCTTCCTACGTACCATGCCTTGACATGGATCAAATTCCTCACTGTTCGGGTTGGTCACAACGGCTTGCCGTTGGACTGGAATATAGTTTAACGTCATGCCGGATGAGGGTGGAACCTGACGTGAAGAAATAACGGTTGGGCTTGAACCTTGTGGAGGCTTCCTACTTACAATGCCTTGAAATGTATCAAATACCTCGTAGTTCAAATGGATGTGCAGTTTAGCGTCATGATGGACGTGGGCATACAGTTTAACATCATATTGGACGAGGTATTATCATGGCCAATGCTTACTCTAATCCCACATGATTCGTGCTTGGTGTGAGAAGCAAGTGGCAGCTGAGACATAACGGTCACGTCGCGAAGGGTGTACCCGTGAGAAATGAAGAGGGGTTTAGGCGTTAGGTGGCCCATGGTGCTGGGAATTACTCTAGGATGGAGGCCCGAGGAAAAAGATGATGATAGTTTTAGGCTTGATCCTTGAAGAGGCTTCCTACATATCCCCGTGGTAGGGAATCAATGTCTACGTAGTTCTCTTGATGACGGTTTATCACTGATTGGGGGTTTTGAAGGCTTACCGCTGGATTGGGTCACAACGGCTTACCGCTGGATGGGGTTACAACTGCTTACCACTGGAAAAGGATGCCAACGGCTTACTACTGTATAGGATCACAACGGCTTACCGCTGATTGGGATCACAACAGTGGATGGGGCGTACGCGAGGAAGTTGCTCGGGTTCTGCTATGGAGCGGAAATAGTGAACGTGGCTTACGCACAGAATTTTCCCGGGTGGTGCTAAGGAGTGACAATGGTGAATGGGTCTTATGCTAGGAAGTAGCCCGGGTGCCGATAATGAGTGGTAATGGTGAATGGGGCTTATTCTAGGAAGCTTCCCATGTGCCGATAAGGAGTGGAAATCATGGATGGGGCTTACACAAAGATGTTGCCCGTGTGCCGCAAAGGAGCGGCAATGGTGGATGGGGCTTATCCTAGGAAGCATCCTGGGTGCAGCTAAGGAGCGGCAATGGTGGATGTGGCTTATGCTAGGAAGCAGTCTGGGTGATTCTAAGGAGCGTCAATGGTGGATGGGGCTTATGCTAGGAAGTAGCCCAGGTGCTGCTAAGGAGCGGCAACAGTGAATGTGGATTACGCTAGAAAGCTACCCGTAATGTCTTCCTCATGTCTGGCCATCAGGGCATCCCAACTCACTAGTGAATTAAGGCCCTCACCTGTGCAGTGGTGCACAATAGGGATAATTCCACGTGGCATTTAATTATGCAACTGTAATCATGGCATTAGGGGGCTTATGCTTGGAGCATAAGGCATCTCTTGTTTAGTGCAAGAGGCATCCTATGATTGACACATAGGGTGATGACTATAGTTTATAGTCATGTAGATAAGACTGTTGGCATCTCATGCTTAGAACATAAGGAATCTCTTATTTGGAGCATGAGGCGTCCTATATTTTGTTAGATAGGGAGTACTACAGTTTATAATCATGTAGAGAGGACTGTTAGCATCTCATTCATGGAGTATAAGGAATCACTTATTTGGGGTAAGAGGCATCCTATGTCTGGAACATAAGATGTGCTACAGTTTATTTTCTTGTAGATAGGACTATTTGCATCTCATGATCAGAAAATGAGGCATCTCTCGTACAGGGCAAGAGGCATCCTATCATTTGTTAGATAGGGAGTACTACAGTTTATATTCACGTAGATTGGACTATTAGGCATCTTATTCTTGGATAATAAGGCATCTATTGTAAGGAGAAAGAGGCATCCTATGATTGGAACATAGGGAATACTACAGTTTAGAGTCATGTAGGTAGGACAATTGGCATCTTATTCTTGGAGCATAAGGCATCTCTTTTTAGGAGCAAGAGTCATCCTATAATTGGAACATAGGGATTACTACAGTTTAGAGTCATGTAGGTAGGACTATTGGCATCTTATTCTTGGAGCATAAGGTATCTCTTGTATAGGGAAAGAGGCATCCTATCATTTTTTAGATAGGGTGTACTACATTTTATAGTCATGTAGAGAGGACGATTAGGCATAAGGGGCCCAACAATGGTTGGTGTTGGGACTTATGCAAGGGATGCCCTTTCTGGTTCAACTTGGAATCGGAGCCAAGTGATAGGGTTTGGAGGAGTTGCCTGTGGCATGGTTCAACTCAAGGTACTCTTGGAATTGATGATGAGGATCTCAACTCACGACACGAGAATGAGAACAAGAGGAATAGGTCCACTCAAGGTGTTTCATGGTGTGTGGAGGAGTCTCTCAAATCATGGTATTCCATAGGTGGAAGGTGGCTGTGCATAAGGGAGCAATGGAAAATCACAGTGTCCTGGCCCGAAATGTTCATGGTGCGACTCTCCATTTTTAATGGGGGTTTGTGACGATAGAGAAGGGACCAGCCCGGAGGGCCGGGACCGCAGCCCAGCACTGTCCCTGAGCGGGGGTGCGGGCATGTAGGCCCCGCGGTATGGACAGCATAGTGTGAAGGTAGGATCCTTGGAATGTATAGGTCTTTAAGAAGTAGCTTCGCAGAGCATGGCCTTGCGGATCAATGGTCTCTCACAGAGCAAAGGGGTCTTGCGGAGCAATGGGCTCTCATGAAGCTTGGTCTCACGGAGCAGCATCGCGGAGCATGGGCCTCTTACAGAGCAAGGACGGCTCGCGGAGAAAAGTCTCGTGGATCAGATCAATCTCGCAGAGAATGGGCCTCTTGCAGAGCAAGGGCGGCTCGCGGTGTACTCGCGGAGCAGCAACGCGAAGGAAGCTGCTCGCGGTGCATGGCCTTGGGGAGCCGAAATGCGTAGCTCCACTGACCGAGAGATTGGCCGCCCAAGGGGCGATATGGCCGTGGCCATCCCTCAGGATAAGGGGGGTGATCTGGGTATTTATAGGTAGGGGTGCCACGAAGCAGAGCTCCCGCGACGCGAAGGGGCGGCGGTTGCTTCGCGGTGGGTCACGAAGGTCAACTGAGTTCGCGGTGCGTTCCCGCCTCCGTGGCTTCGCGGAGGGCTCTCGAACGTCAGTACGTTCATGGATCTTTACCGCCTCCTCTGCTTCGCGGTGGGTCTTCATGGCGCGGCTCAAACGTCAAATATGTTCACAGAGATTCCTACCTCATTGCTTCGCGGCGGCGCTCCACGATCGCAGATGGGGCTTTGCGAATGGGCATTGCAAACCAGTTTTCCAGTCCAACTTCAAATACCCAGAACTCCTAATCCGTAACTCTGTTCAGGCCCTGCGACCTACCAAATAGAAGCTCAAGAAATGTTCTATGATATTGGATCGTGTATGGAAGCATTTGGAAAATTTTGGTGATGTGTTTTCCGGGGTCTACAAGGATGATGAAAAGGAAAATTTGTACTCCATGGGATTTGGAATACCTCATCACGATGTGTAGTATCATTATAGACTTGGTAATATAGTATAGACACACTTTTTGAGAAGTTAATTTCTCTACTGATGATTTGGCTTCTACAGGGGATCCGTGTGAGAGTCTACATATTTATTTTAGCATTGGTTCTCTATCTTAATGTTTTATGTTCTTTTTTAATGGGGACACATTAGGTCTCCACCCTTTGATTCCCCCATTGTTTTTATCTGGGTTTTTGATGTGGCACCCTTCTTATTTTAATAAGATGATAACATTCAATCATAGACACCATTAATGAAGATGGACTGCCAATCATATACATGATCACTACATTAACTTTTTGATAGATGAAATTAATGAACGATAATTAATAATTAAACATTAAAAAAATTATTATAATATATATCATATATATTCAATAACACTATCTTTACTACCATCCAATTTTTGAGGAACTGACAAACGAATCACGTACCTTTGTGTAGGTGTTTGTCCACATGTATGCATGAGTGACATTTTTTTCAAGAGATATGGAGGTATCAATGTAAATAATTATTTATTACTAAAAAATAATTGTTCCATAAATATAATGTATAAATATTCAAACCATAAAAATATCCTTCCATTAATGATGGTGATAGAAAATTAATTATATCACTACATATAGGAGACATTCCACATGTATACATGAGTAATACATTCACATTCATTTGATAAATTTTATGGTGGATACATGTGGTTCCAAAACAATAATAAAATTTTATAATATTTATGAAAAAAATTATTTTATGATTAATACCATATATTATATTGAGGAGGAATAATAAATAATACGAAATAGATTGGATGGGATGATTACCTCTTTGTCGGTATGAGTTTTTAAGATCAATTTTTGTGGACCATTGTAATTTTATTTTATGAAGTAAAATACTCATATATAGATAAAATTAGATGATAATAGATTAGAATTTTATAAAAATATTTCTCAATTAGGTGTATGGAAAAGAGAGAGGGTGTGTCCTTTTATAGGTGATGGACTTAAAACACATGGAATTACCTGAATTATTTTAATATAATTAATGGAATTCTTAAGTATGATGACTTAAAATATCCATGAATTCAAATGAAAGGATTATATATTCAAAATATCACAATAAATTTAAATTTACATAATTTTTGGTTTCATTTTATACCATATAAATTTGTTTAAACCCATCATAAACTAGTCGTAACCATAAATGTTTATACTAATTTTACAATCATAATGGGTGATAATTTAATTTAAAATGTATAAAATGGCTCATATTTTGTAGTTAATTTATACCCTGTGTGTTGGCAAGTACATACTTATAATTTGACCCTCTATAATTCTTTCTCATTGCAATTCAGCAGTCTTAGCTAAAGTCCAAGATTACACTCTAGAAATGTGTGATGGAACCCTAGATAAATGACATAATGTTGAAACTATGACAAAAAATATGAATAATTATTGTGTAATATAAGCCTTTTGTCAAAATATCTAACCATGCATGTTTCACGGTAGTGTTATCAACATATATGCTTGATACTTCATTCATTTACTACCTGAAATAAACTAATTGTTACACAATAGCCATGTAATTTAAGGTGATGGATCTATTTCAATCAAAGGGAATGTATGAAAACTTATATAAATGGATGGGGAAAATCCTTCCATGAATTACACATTAAAAAAATGTGATTCATGAAGAAAACAATGTACCAAACATCCCGCCAACATATGGAATAACGGGTTTCATGAGTAAATCAACGTGTGTGAGTCATGACACAAATTAATGATAATCATAAAGTATATGGACCATTACACACACTGGTAGATAGAAATATCTAATGACACCTAAACATGCAGAATTCTTGCGGGGGGGTCTGTTCTCATAAGCTTTCATATTGAAGATTACCAAGTATGATCTTGATGAAAATAAGTCTCATCTACTTAAGAGTACTCACACCTGATATTCTATATACTATGTTTCCCATCATAGTATTTCATCCAATCGAAAAACTATATTTAAGAATACTATCATATCACTTCAAGGCTATCATCATATCAGGGAACAACTATGACATTATCAATGAGAAAAATACTCTAGGACCTAATTACATCATAGTCATGCAAAAAAAAGAACAATATGTAAATAAATTTACATTTTATAAAAGTTAAAAATAATTGGTTCTAGGAAACCAACTATAAAAGATCCTACTTGGACTAGAGCCAACTACTAATGAAATTCAGTTCAACAGATCTCATGTGATGATCATGTTTTTTCTCTGTTATGTCTTTAGACATGGGATCGACTACATTTTATTAAATGGAAATACTGCTCACTACAACTCCACATCTCTTACAAAAATAGCTATAAGATGGTACTTCCTAAGTATTTGCTTCATCCCCTGATGTGACCATGACTATTTTTTGAGATACACTGCTACAGTATAATCATAACAGAGGGTGATAGGATATTTACTATTAGAAACTGCATCCAACTCTTATATGATTCATTACATCCAAACAAAAACTTTATGTAATGTCTGGGTTCCAGAAGCCACCTAGAGGCGCCCCATACCCAGTTTGTCCCATGGCCTCAAGCACATTTCCACAAATGCCAGAGGCTACCGACTAGTAGCGAGGGCCTTGGGTGTGATAGTGAGGAATCTATGCCCTCATTCGCAGAGTACAAATCAGAAGTAAACAAATACATACCAGAGAGGAAGTAGTAATAATATCATACCAAAAGTAAAGAGCTGAAAACTTTTAGAATAAAATGAAGAACCTATATATAAAATGATCCATGATATATATGTCTAAGAAAGCAGGGAAACAATGAAAAATTCCTAAATACAGTTCTAAACCATGTACAAAATAAAAAAAGTAGTCAAATCCATAGCAGCACAAGCCTAAGCTTAGTCCCATTCTCTCCAGCTCCACATCATGTCAAGTACATGAAGTAGAAGCACACTTGCCGTAGTCTATACCTGCAACAATACAATCTGTTTGGGCCAAAAATCATGGCCCAAAAAGGGTATGAGGCTAATCCCAGTAGGAAACCACCACGAGATCTATGCGATATAGTCAATGAGTATATGGTTGGTAAAAGTGCAGGAAACAGTAAACCAGTTGTACTCAACAGAAAACAATCCACAGTTTCAATATCAAGAAACAACTAAACAAGCAAGTAAACATAAAAATGTAACCCTATGGGAAGCTCACTCAGTCTAACCCCTATGGTCCTACCTAAAAAGTACAAGCAACTATATGGGCAATACACTTAGTCGAACCCCTCGGGTTCAGCTTAAGCATAGACTCTCTGAGGAAGCACTCGCCATCAATTCCCCCTATAGTATCATATCGCAACTAAAGGCCCTCTAGGGAATCACTTAAGTCACATTCTATCTGTGGCCCATGTCGAGAAACTACAGACACTCTGCGGAAGAACTCAACATCAATTCCCCATATTCTCTCACATCGTAAGTAAAACAGACTCTCTGAAGAATCCCTCAACTTCTATTCTTTCTATGGTCTATACACCAAGTTCTCAAAGCCCTATATCAGTCAAGAAAGTGTAGAAACACGTATCAGCCATGGTAAACCACAAAAAATACTTACCTATAATTCAATAGCATAACAACATAACAGAACAATTGTCACACCATCCCACAATACTAGGCATGGGAATGTAAATAGCAGCCTAACATACAAACTAGACCCAATGGTCAAAACAAGAAAACAATGCATGGGAAACACAACCAAAACCCATCAATTAACCGTATTCATAATCAATTATCATCTACTCAAGCATACAAGCATAGCAGGACAACAGTAGGCTAAAAAAATAAACGCACAATACCCCGATCATGGGTATTGGGAAATCTTTTACATAAAACTCAAGGACATTCAAAAGAAAGGCACAAAACACCTACCTTGATGTTAGGAGATCACTATATGTGATCCTCGAGGGTTTAATAACCTTTGAATGCCATATATGTACAAAAAACATCTAAAAAAATAAACGAAGGATAACTTGAGGAGGAAGATGAATCATGAAACTAATCTCTAGAAGAAGAAAGAGCTCACAGAGGCGATCCCATTGTAATCAATGATGGATGAATAGGATATCAGATGGAGGCTCGAGGGATCTAAGAAGGATCATAGTCGTACAAGTTCTCTCAGATGATGAAAATCTAGAAGAGGACGATTGTGGTGATTAGATGCGACCCTGGTCCGTTTAATGAAAAAAATACAAGGCATGTACATTTGAAGTACAATGTGTGTACTATCCTTATCTGTACACCACTTTAAGCAGCCTCCATGTCACCCCCACACAGCCATGTGTGTGTCCATGAAACGGCCATCACACGACCTCCAGTGGCAAAGTAGAACACTGCGTGTACTCATAAAGTACAAGACGTGTACTTCAAAAATTTCTAGAACTTCCCCGTTTTATATAAAATGGAAGTAAGAATAAATCATACCTGGAAGAGAAGAACCAGGTTCTTACGAAATTCACCCCTTAATGGAATTCATCCCCAAATTTTCCTAGCAAGGCGTCGTAGAAGAAGAATCCCCCAATAGCTTCGGCCACTGCAATTGTACGCCGGCCTCCCTCTCCCAAGGCTTGTCTTGTACATGCCCGTGCTACCAAAGCACCCATACCATAGGGACATACCGGCCATGGAGAACCTTCATACTTTAAACAAAAATCTATATATGATTATCCTTGAATGATGAATCCACTTCCAACTCAAACTCCTTGGAATGGAAAACATGAGATGGGTCTGAAAAGTAACGTTAAAGATGAGAAAAGTGGAAAACATCATACGTAGCCTGATAACTCTGAGGAAACTACAACCGATAGGTAACTGGCCTAACTCTCTCCAACACCTCAAACACCCCAACATAGCTCGGTGAAAGCTTACCCTGTCTCATAATTCTCTTGTGACCTATCCTTGGCGTGACACCCAAGAAAACCAGATCCCAGACCTCGAACTCCAGAAGTCATCTCCACTGATAAGCATAAGATTTCTATCATGACTGTGCAGTATCCATCCTCTTCCGAATCGACTCTATCTGCTCTATGGTCTCTTGGACAAGGCAATGTACAAGAAAAGATGCCTATGCTACCTCGAGCCTTGATATGGGTGATCGACATGGCCTTCCGTACAAAGCCTCATAATGTTATTTCTTAATAGTTTCTTAAAAACTATTATTGTAGGCTAAATCCACAAGAAGTATATGATTCTCCCAAGAACATCCAAAATCCATGATGCATGCTCGGAGAACGTCCTCATGCACCTGAATTGTATGCTCGGACGGGCCATCAGTCTAGGGATGGTAAGCTTTACTCAAAAGTATCTGCGTACCCAAGGATTTCTGAATCCCCTGCCAAACCCAAGAAGTAAAACGAGTATCTCTATCTCAAATAATAGAGTGTGTAACTCCATGTAGATGTACAGTCTCATAGATGTACAACAATCATAGATCATCAACACCGATTTCTTCTTTGATTGGAAAAAAGTGAGAAACCTTTGTGAGTCTATCAGTGATAACCGAAACTACATCATTCCGACGAGGCGACCTCAGTAAACCTATCACGAAATCCATCACGACATCGTTCCACTTCCACATGGGAATAGAATTTTTTTGTAAAATCCTTGATGGTTGCTAATGCTCTGCCTTCAACTGCTAACAGGTCAAACACATCATGACAAAACCAACAACATCCCTCTTCATACATGGTCACCAATACCAACGTTGTAGATCACAATAAATTTTGGTGACACCAGGATGAACTTCTCAAACTGAAGAATGAAAGTTCCACATCAGCTCCTCACATATGCCTCCTGGCACCCAAACGTGCCCCTGGAAATACAAGATATCATCCTTGGCTACTATCCATCCAGGAATAAGGTCTTCTCATGACACTATCTCCAATAGGACTAGGCCTTCAGAATCTGATAGTTGCCTCATTAGTACTCAATCATGAAGGGTAGAGGTAACAACTACAGAAGAAAGTAATGTCTACCCATGTTTTTCATGCATCTCCAAATACATTTCAGAGAACAGAGCCATAAGCTACCACTCACTGTTGGCCTCCTAAACTACCTATATCTGAGTCCTCCTGCTCAATGCATCAGCCACTGCATTGCCTTTCCCAGGTGTATAGGCAATCTCAAAATCAAAGGACTGTAGGTACACAATCCACCTTCGCTGTCTCAAATTCAGATCATGCTGAGTGAATATGTACATGAGACATTTTTTATCATTGAAAACCAAAAAATGTTCTCCTAGAAGATAATGTCTCTAACAGTGTAAGGCATGGAAAACTATAGCCAACTTGATATCGTGCATCGGGTAGTTCCTCTCATGCGGTTGCAACTTCCGAGACCCATACGCAACTACTCCTTCCCCCTACATAAGCACATTTCCCAGCCTGATACCTAAAGCATCAGAATACACAACATAGATCATTCCCAGCTATGTAAAGACTAGTATCGGTGCTGAAGTCAACCTCGCCTTAAGCTCTTGAAAGGATGACTTGTAAGAATTAGACCACAAAAACATTACACCATTCATAGTCAGACACGTCAGTGGTGATTCTAAGCGTGAAAAGCCCTGTATGAAACGTTTGTAGTATCCAACCAGCCCCAGAAAACTTTTCACCTCAAATATGTTCTTCGGATTCTCCCAGTAGACTAAAACTCTCACTTTCTCTGGGTCTACTTACACTCTCGTCTCTGAGATAACATGACACAATAAGTGAATATGATCCATCCAAAAGTGACATTTTGAGAACTTAGCATATAATTGATTCTCTCTCAGTGTACTCAAAACAATCTCATGATGTGTGGAATAGTCGTGTCGAGTTTGAGAGTACACTATGATATCATCCATGAAGATAACCACGAAAAAAATACAAGTATGGATGGAACACTTGGTTCATTAGTACCATCAAAACTGTAGGCGCGTTCGTGATATCGAACAGCATAACCATAAATTCGTATAGGCCATATCTTCTCTGGAAGGCCATGAGAGGTATATCATATTGTCTAACATGCAACTGATGATTACAAAAAATAAAGACAATCATTGAGAACACTCGGGCTCCTCAAAGCTGATCAAAGAGATCATCAATCCATGGTAAAGGATATCGGTTCTTGACCATCAATTGGTTCTACTTATGATAATCCAAACAAATCCTGGGGGTGTCGTCTACATTCTTTGCAAAGAGGATAGGTGAAACCTAAGAATATGTACTGGTTCGAAAGAAACCATTTTCCTACAACTGCTCCAACATCTCCTTGATCTCCTACAACTCTGGTGTTACCATACTATAAGGAGGAATGGAAACCGGTGACACTCCTGGCATGAGCTCAAAATAAAATCCCACCTCTCACTCTGGAGGAAAACATGAAAATTCCCCCAGAAAGACATCACTGAAATGATCCACCATAAGAGGAATGTATAACTGTAAATTTCCTAGATCTTCTAGATATAAACTAGCAATCTAGGATGTAACTCCTCCTAACCAATGATTCTCTGGAACCACAATGCTCGTGTGGACATCCGACTCGCCCTTATAATGAAACGATCCACCCTCTGGTGATATGAAACTCACCCTGTGGTGATAACAGTCGACGAATTCCTAGAAGGGAATTAGCCAATCCATTCTAAGAATGACATCATAGAATTTCATCTATAGGACATAGAGGTCAAATAAGAAGTGACAACAACAAAACTCTAGAGGTCACTCCATCCACTGACATACAGCAGTCGTTTTAGTTCTCAACGTAGTGTCTAGTGTCAAGGTATCAGTAGAAGAAAATATATAGAGCCTAAGTATCTCCAAAACAACAATAGATATAAAGCTATGGGAGGCCCTCGTATAAAAAAGAGTTGAATATAAAATTGAGGTAGTGAGGATCGTACCTTGAACTATAGAAGGTCTAGGATCCTGCTTTTGTTGGGTCTGCTCTACTACAATGGTCTGGCCTACTCCACGTCCCTGTGACCCTACCTCACCACTCTGAGCTGATCCACTCTATTGTCGCTAAAAGAATGGCAACTGACCACCACGACCAAAACCTCCACTACAGACTGAATGGCCCGAAGTACTCCAGTTCCCTGACTGGTGAGAAACTGGTGGTGCTGCTCCTGAACATGGAATCATAAAAGAACTCTTTTCACCAGAATTTGGTGAGAAGAAATGCCAAAAGAGTTGAAGGTGACCCATCTTGCTGCAAGATCAGCACTCCATTGGGTCTCTTGGGCAGTGTGGCCTCGAATGACTGATCTTCTCAAAATGGTAGCACACCACATGGATACTAGAGGAAGTGTCTCACCTCCTTGGATCACCATGTGAAAACTCCCTATGGCACTTCATATAGTTAGTTGGAGGGATGATAACTCTAGATGATGAGCCACCCTAGCTCACAACTCTGGAATCCCTCAGATTGTGCTTCGTGATTAGTTCTATGTTGATGATAGAAGTTATATAAGTCAACCAGAAGATATTCAACTACGATCAGATGTTGTCCCTCAGACCATCCTTGAACATCCTTTCTAGGAATAACTGATCACCTCTTGAAATAGTTGTTAAACGCTGCAGCTTGGTAAATTGGGAGGAATACTCCATAATAGAAAGATTACCCTACTCCAGACTCAAAAATTCGCAGGCTCGATCAGCCCTCAACGTCTTTTGATAGAACTACTCATAGAAGATGCGCTGAAACTCATCCCACACTATGAACTACCAATGTCCCACCTATGAGATCACATCCCACCACCTCTTAGTGGAGTCCTGAAGCATATATGTAGCGATCATGACCCTCCTCTATGGAGGCATCTCGAGATTCTCAAAGATCATCCGCATGGCTTCTAGCCATGAATCTGCAGCCATCGACCCTCCTTCCCCTGAGGAAGTCGGAGGATGCTACTGATGGAAAACCCGTGTAAAATCTATCATCAACGAGGTAAGAGGTGGTGTTCCTTAAAAACTCTGCGTCATCCTCATAAAGCCTTCCCTGAACTGTGCATCAACACCTGTGTCTCGTATAATGACTGCTTCTAAGACCGGAATAATAGGAGGATCTACGGGTAGTCCCTAACCATTCACATCCAATGTTTGATAACTACCATACAACTGGTGCACAACCAAAGGACGTCTTGGTGACATGACTCTTCAAGGATAAACACACACCTTAGACTAGGATTAACAGGGACTAAAATATGAAAGTGTATATCAAGAGAAACGAATAACACTGATACGACTTTGATATGACTTATTTCAACAAAGTAGATTGGATTTTCCCCTTACACGGGTTAGCTACATTCAGGAACAACTTATTACCATGTACTTCATCTGTCTTATCCCTGAAAATATGCTCCCAAAAGTACATCAAGAGAAAAGAATACTCCTGATACATCTTTGTAACATCCCAGTTCTGGATGCCACCCAGAGGCACCCTGTACCTGATTGGACCCATGGCCTCAAGCGCATTTCCCCCAATGCCAGAGGTTGTCGACTAGAAGAGAGGGCCTCGGGTTTGATAGTGGGCAAACTATTCCCTCATTGACAGAGTACACCGCTGAAATAAAAAAATCCATACAAGAGAGGAAGAAGTAATAATATCATACCAAAAATAAACACTGAAAAACTAATAGAATAAATTGGAGAACCAATATATAAAATGATGTAAGATACATATGTCTAGTAAAGCAGCGAAACAAAGAAAAATTATGAAATACAGTTCTAAACCAGGTACAAAATAAAAATAGCAGTCAACTTTATAGAGTATCAAGCCTAAGATTAGTATCGTGCTCTCCATCTCCACAGCATGTCCTGTACCTAAAGTAGAAGGTTGATGCCCTTGTCTATACCTGCTACAATATAATCTTTTTGGTCCCAAAAGCAAGGTCCAAAGAGTGTGTAAGACTAATAATTTTAGGCAACCACCATGAGATAAATTCCTAAAAGTCAATGAGTATATGACAGGTAAAAGTGCAGAAAACTGTAAACCAGAAGTACTCAATAGAAAACAATCCACAGTTTCAATATCAAGAAGCATATAAAAAAGCATGTAAACATAGACAGGTAACCCTCTAGGAAAGACACTCAGTCTGACCCCTCTGGTATTACCTAACAAGTACAAGCAACCCTCGGGGAAGTACACTCAGTCTAACCCCTCTTGTTCAGCTTATGCATTGACTCTCTAAGGAAGCACTCACTGTAAAATCCCCCTGTAGTCTCGTATCATAACTAAAGGCGATCTAGGGAAGAACTTACACCACATTCCATCTGTGGCCTGCAACGATGAACTAAAGACACTCGAAGTAAGGACTCAATGTCAATTCCCCCTATGGTCTCACATCAAAAGTAAAAAAATACACTCTGGAGAAGCCCTCAACGTCCATTCTCACTATAGTCTATACAATTGGTTCTCACGACCCTGTGTAATTCAGGAAAGTGTAGTAGTGCGTATCGGCAAAGGTAAACATCAAGAACTACTTGTAAATCATTCTATAGAAAAACAGCATAACAGAACAACAGTCACACAATCTTACAATACTAGGCATGGGAAAGTAAACAACAGCCTAACAGGAAGACTAGACCCAATGGTCAAAACAAGGAAAAAATTCATGGGAAACACATCCAAATCCAAGATATTCACCCTATTCACAATCAATTATCATATAATCAATCATAAAAACCTATTAGGAAAATATTAGGGATAAAACAATAAATGTGAAATATCCCGTTCATTGGTATTGGAATATTTTGTGCATAAAACTCATGTACATTTAACATAAAGGCAGAAACCACCTACCTCGACATTAGTTGATCGCTATATATGAACTTTGTTGCTTGAATTACTTTATAATGCCGAATAAATACAAAAACATCTAAAATTTTTAATGGAGGATATCTTGAGGAAGAAGAGGAATCATGAAAGGAAGCTAAAGCATAAGAGAGAGCTCACTGAGGCGATCCCAACGCAATCGACGGTGGCCAAATCGGAGATCGGATGGAGGTTAAGGGGCTCAGAGAAGGATCGTGGCCGTACGGGTTCTCTAGGATGAAGAAAACCTAGAAGAATATGATTTTGAAGTTTATACGTGTCCCCAATCCATTTAATGGAATACAATGCATGTCATGTACTATCATTTTCCGTACTCTCCTTTAAGAGGCCTCCATGTCACCCCCACACAGCCGTGTGTGTGGCTATGAAACGGCTAGCACACAGCCTCATGTGGAAAAGGAGTACAAGGAGTGTACTTAAAAAATTTCTAGATCTTCCCCTTTTGCTCAAAAATGTCTAGAAGAAGAAAACATACCGTAAAAATAAGTTCCGGGTTATTACACATTAGCTACCTTAAAAGCTGTGGTATACTCCATCTCTGCTATATAAGATGTGACCACAAAATTTGTTTTGGTCATCCAACTCACAACACCACAATTCAATGTGAAGATGTATCATGTTTGTGACTTCACATCATCATTATTACTATGAAAACCCACTTTTGAAAATCCTCTCATGACTAGTTCCTCATCTCCTCTATAATATAGGAACATATACATAGTATGTTTTAGATACTCAAGTATTGTCTTCGGTAATATCAAATAGCCACCACCAAGATCAACATAATATCTTCCTCCAACAGACAATTTGTAGGTGACAACTAGAATAGTACATAGCATTGCATACATGACTGAACCAATCGCTGATGCATATAGAATCCTTTCCATTCTATTCCTTCTATCACGTATCTGATGAAAAAGTTTCTTGGACAGATGAATAGCATGTGATGAAGGGATGAATCCATTTTTTGAATTTTCCTAACTGAATCCCTTTAGTATCTTTTCAATGTATGTATTTTGACATGGGCTCACCAATATATTGGATCTATCAAGATGGATCTTGATCCCAAGAAAATATGATACCACGCCCATGTTCTTTCAATAATATAATTTATTCAACCATGCTATAAAAAAACTGTAATATTATTATGTCACATACAATAACTAATTTTTCATCAACATATACTATAAGAAAAATGATAGCACTCACACTAATCTGTTTGTAGACACAAGGCTCACATTTATTCTTTATAAAACCGAATTCTATTTTTAATTCTTCAAAATTAAACTTCCATGACATGGATGCTTTATTTAATTCATAAAATTATTTTTCCATATTGAATATCTTATTTTTATTTTTTGGAGTCATAAACCCTTTTATGTTTTGTCATATATACATCTTCATGAAGGTTATCTTTATGGAAGGCTGTTTTGACATCCATTTTTCATATCTCATATTCATGGTATGCGAAATTGGCCAATAGAATATTTATGGATTTCAACATTGAAACTCATGGAAATTTTTCTTTATTGTCCATTCAATGATGTTGTTTAAATAATTTTGCAACCAGAAATGATTTATATGTACTGAATTGTACATCCATGTCCAATTTCTTTTAGATTATCCATTTCAAACCGATATTTTTAAATATACTATAGGATTTACCAAAATACAGACATTGTTTACGTAACAACTAGGCCCCAGTGACAGCACATACACCCTGTATTAACATGGTCGTCAGGTCCTGGCTAGCTAGGTACCACCTGTTGCCCAGCAGACATGTGGTCCCCACCCTGGGGTCCAACCATGTTGCCGAACAGGTCATCTGACTAATGACAGTTCCCACATGCGAACACATTTCCTTTCATCTGTGATTTTTCTTCTCTCACACACACCTTGGGAAACTTTCTAGTAGGTCACCCATTTTGATCACTACTCTAGGCCAAGAACACTTAAATGTGATGTTATAATATGGTTGGATATCGAAAAGGAAGGTTCACCTTGTTTGCATGAGTCATATCATTTAGTCATTTAACCCTTTATCATATGGGGTTGTTATGTTCACCCCACAAAGGGCCCAACGTCCTCATTGTGGTCCCTTCTCCTCAACCCAGGCAGTGCACCACACTTAAGGCAGGGTACCACCTCTGATACCAAATGTAACAACTAGGCCCCCCATGATAGCACAGACTACCCGCCTTTAACATTGTTGTCGGGCCTTGGCCCTCCAAGTACCAGTAATTTCCCTGAAGACATGAGGTCCCTAGCCTGGGGCCCACCCATATGCCCAGACAGGTTATATGACTATTGACTGTCCCCACATGCCAACATATTTCCTTTCCATTTTTCTTTGTCCCCACTCACACACACCTTGGGAAAAATCCCAGAAGATCACCCATCACGATCACTACTCTGTCCCAAACACGCTTAATTGTGGAGTTCTAATCAGTTCGGCTCCCAAAAAGGAAGGTGCACCTTATTGACATGAGTCATACATTTTAGTCATTTAACATGTACTCCATTTCAAATTTCAAGGCATTTAACTAGTTGTTAACATCTATGCTACTAACTAGTTCATTATAGGTTATAGATTAATTATTAGCATCTAATAATGATTCACCATCCTCGGTGACTAAAAAATTGTACCATTCATATTCACTAACCACTCTTGTACTTCTATGTTGTTCTTGTGTCCCTATAATAGATTCTTATCCCACATGGGTATTTGGAATATGCTTCTATACCAACTCATGTGTTCCTTGAGCCATGACTTCATCAAAGTCTATCTCTCTCCCATTATCTCTTTTAGAGATGTTCTCCCTCTAATGGAATATTTAATGTCTTACCAATATTACATTTTTTATGAGGGGTTTTATCAGTAATATCACCTCGTATCCTTAGGGTATCATATAAATGTACACTTTGGGCCTCGTGGTGTGATTTTTTTACCTGAAGTTTTTTCAACATGCACTTTGCATCCGCACACATGTAAATTTGATAACATCATTTTCAGCCACTGATAAGATCATATGGAATACAATTTATTGATTTATTTGGAACTTGGTCTAGTATGTGATCCACAACTTGTAACACATATCCCCAAAAGGATAATGGATTACTTTCATGACTCATTGTTGATCACACTATGTTCAACAAGTTGCACTTCTTATTTTCTCTTACTCCATTCCATTGGGGCATGTGAGTTGAGATAGGATCCCAAATTCCCATAACTAATCAGTAAATTTTTGATAAATATATTATCTACCTCTGTCTGAGTTGGGTTTTTTAATCTCTTTACCACGAGGGTTCTCATCTTTATTCGTGTATTCCATGAACTTATTAAAATAAAATGACTTTTACCTCATTATGTAAATATACCCATATCTTCTAAAATAATCTGTAAATGTCATGATTTATGAGTACCCAACCCCTACATAAACAAAAAATGGTCCACACACATTGTTAAGAACCAATTCAAGAAGCCCTTTGGCACTTTCACCTTTCCCACTAAATGTGGAATTGGTCATTTTTCATTTTAAACATGCTTGGAATATACCATGTGGTTTTAGTTCGGATGAATCTAAATATCCATCTTTATATAACTTTGTCAATAATTTCTCATATACATGTCGTAGCGAGTGAAGCCAAATTTGGGTGTGGTATGATTCATGTGATGTTTTTTCATTATCGATTTCTATTACCTGGTTTGTGTAATCCACCACGTAAACATCATTAAATAAATTTTCATTAACAAAACAAATTATATCTATAAAAAATAACAAATATTCATTTCTAAACATGATAATAAATACATATGTATCTATTCTGGACACAAAAATGATGTTTTTGGTCAGAGAAGCCACATAATATAAAACCTTTTAATACCAAGATCATCCAAGTTGGAAACATGAGGTGGTATCCCCTGATAGCTACAAAAAAATTCTATCTCTATTAACATCATATAGATATACCTCCCCTTGGTCAATTTTCTTTAATCTACATGGTTCTTATATTTGGATACGTATTTGATCACTACATACTTTATCAAATACCCAATTTTTAGAATTAGATAAATTTCAGTCGACAAAAATTGCACCTAAAGCTTCCCCTTCCTTCTTTAGCTAGCTATAGGTTTTCTGCCAGTGGACCTTCTTTCCACTAGTGAAACAAACATATTCATGTTCCCTTCCTCCCCCTTTATATTTCTTTCCAAGGAAGGCCGTGAAGATGTTTTGGGATTAAATCTCTTTGCCATACCTTTCATCTCAATCACCATAAAGAGAGAAGGTGTTTCATGCTTCATGTCTTTGTTCACATAGGGAAGAATAATAATAATATCTAGTAGAGACATCACATTGTAGAAAATATTGAAATTCAAAAAAAATGGTGAATATCTAAGGGGTGATGCATAAATGATATTAGCAACCATATTATTGGGAATTTTAAACACTGGATCCTCTTGGTGCTTAATGAAGAAAAACAGCTTTACTACATGAGGCTCATCTCAAGAACCCTCTCCAAGCATACTCTGAAAGAGTGCCTTAGTGGTCACAAACCATTACTATATTTCTATCTCCTGTGAAAGACCATGGAGGTTTTCAAGCATGCTATAGGAATAAATGTTTTCATGAGTCATCATGAGGTCACTAGACATTGATGATAACATAAAACATTTAGTGTCAACCATGTTGTTCATATGTTTCTCATAGACCATGAACTCTTCATCACTCACCACTAGGGATGATGGATCGGGTAATGAGGACTCTAACACATAAGATTTCCATTCATGGCATAGAATGACCTGAATTCATCTAAACCATTCCTAGAAGATACTATAAATGAGGATGACATCTTTGTACAGTATTTATTATAGGGATAGTGTGGTTGATGAGCTATTCATTTTTATTCTTAAATTGAATTAGTATAAAATCACTATATTCTTGATTAATTTTTTTAAAAATTAATAATTCAATTTTTTTATGTATCCCAACATTTTATCAATTCCCAATGGCCCTGAACATTGAACCCATAATGTCTAGTTTATAGGAAATTATAGTGGCAAGAATCCATATTACCCTACGCATAACCCCATAAATGTTTGTTCAAGCTGTTTGAATGTATTTATGTAGGAATATATTTTCCAACTACATGCTTGTAGCTCATTGTTCTATTGAGTGGCCTCCCAAATCCTAAAAACCTGACCAAGATTTCTTCAACAGTCGCCTCCTAATTTACTCCATGTCGACAAAGGGTTACCCTACTTGATGTAAAACGGTTAAGTCAACCTAAAACATTAATTAATGATTATTTTATAAATATAAGTTTCCCAAAAAGGGTTGGTCAAACAAATAGTGTTATTGAGAATTTATTTTAATCATGTAATATATGGTTTAGATTGAATTATAATTCTATTATGGGATTTTTATCTCCTATGCATAAATTTCATTATTTTCATTGTCACGTGATTGTTAATATTAAGAGGTACATAATTAAGTGACTATCCATGTCATGATAATATTTACACATAAGACTAGATTATTTTAGTTCCATATTGAATTCTTATTATTTCATTGATTATGTAGTAGTGAAAAAACATCCATTATAAAAAAAACTATGAAAATGACATAAATAAAATAAAGGGCATGTTCATTAGTTCTTCTAAGGGTTAGTTTTTCATTCAGCAGATAAAATGACCACATTCCAAGGGTAGAAACACCTGGAACCATTCATGTTTTCTGAATACATTTTTCCACCTTACAAGCATTGTATCTCCTTGGATTGGTTTCTCCTCAGATCCTTACATGAACTGCCTCCAAAATCTTGGGAGATCCATCCATTTAATTTTAATTTTAACACAAAAACAGGTGAGGGGTAAAATAGGAGTTTAGTGAAATGAAACAATGGGTACACATTCCCAACATATTAATTACGAGACATGGAACATATGCCAAAATTTTAATTTAAAAAAATAAATGGAAGCCAATTACATACAATAGTCCAGTCTATCTCATGATCATCCACATACATGGATTTAATTACACATTTAATAAAAAAATAAATCAATTATTTTTTCAGTCTTATTAAGAAAAATAATTCTCTAATTGATTATTTATTATATTTTATTGATAAATCAATTTATCTAAATCATTATCTGAATTTCCCTGTGATTCTCAACCATATCCCTGGAAGTAACATGGTGAAGACCCATTAAAATATGCATGATATTTAATTAAGAACATTTCAAAAAACATTAAATTTTTAATTCATTATAATTCGGTAAAATTATACAACATGTAGTTCCAACTACACAGTGTGTACTACCTTCATCGTCTTATCCGAAGTACACACCTAGGGACTCGGTGTTTGAGGCAACCATTGGAAGTATAAATGTACATGGTTTGTTAAGTGGCCCACATGTTGTGTTTTCTATACTAGATCAGGTTATACTAAATATACACAAGAGGGGGGGGGGGTGAATTGTGTCTTTTAAAATTTCTTCTCAAGATCATGATTAATCCTTTTAACATTATGAGAAAGATTAAGCAGTGGAAAACAAATAGAAAAGGACACACGATGTATAGTAGTTTGGGGAACAGAAGGCATCTAGTCCACTCTACCGATGCTCTACTCCACGACCATGGGGATCTTCACTATTTGGTCCTCTTATCAACAGGTCGTTCCACAAATGAGTGCTGGCAGTTGACACCTTTACAACATTAAGGAAAAAAAGCCTTCTAGTTTATACACAGAACCGAACACACAGCTTAGTACGAGAATCTGGTTACTCAATGTAAAAGAGTATTTGTTCTATAAATACTTTCCAGTTGATCTTCACAGTCGTAAAAACAGACAATTGATAGTCAATGGATCATCATCTTCAAAAATAATAATCTTTAGGTAGATGTAGATCTGAGTCGATCTGGTTGTAGTAGATATTGAAATTAATTCATTAATTTCATCAATTGTGGATCCACAAAAGATATTAGATGTGGAGTTGGTGAATCTTCATCATGTTTCTTCTTCTTCAGAAACATAGCTTTTCTATCTCTTCGTAACAGTAGATTATTGATTTTTTAATCAGTTTTCTGCGTAAAACTGTAGTTGTGAAAAAATCATGAGATAGATGATTCACCACTATCTCACATTTATACTAAATAATACAGATAAATATTTAATAATGACGAGCATTATCTTTATATATTTTGACCCATAAATGTCTTCTTCTAACTTGTATTATTCAAATGATTGAATAACAGAGCGGTTATAACATCACTTAATATTAATCATGAAAATATCTTCCTAAATCAATCATTTGAATCATTAATAAACGCCTTTTAATTAATCAATTACTTTCTTTAGATTTGGGATTTTAATATTTCTTGATACCAGCCTAATACTCAGCTTAAAGACCATTGCTCGATAAAATCGTAATTGAAATCTCCAACGTCAAACATAGGGTTTAACTTCATAGCATTAATTCTCAAAAAACGTAAGGTTCACGATGTATGGTTGAAAATGTATGGTTGATGAACCATAATTTTATCTTTTTCTTTCAAACATATGGTTGTTCACCAACGTAAGGTTAATGAACCGTACTTTTATTATCAACTCACAAATGAATGGATTTTCACAAAAGTAACATTGATGAACCAATATTTTAACTTCATCTTCCAAATGTTCCATACATACATAATGATATTCTTCCATACTATTCCAATTTCCCAAACGAAAGGTTTCTTCCAAATATAGGGTTTTTCTTCCATACTTTGCAGATAACGTATGGTTTTTTAACCACACTTTTTTGATATCTCAGTACGTAAACCCCACATTCCATCCTTACGCTACGCTTATCAATGTAGGGTATTCGTATTGTTTCCAGAACACGCTCAACTAATTTCTGAACATGTATAGAATGAACAGTGTTTCTAGATCATGCTCATGTATTTTCCGAATTCTTTTTCAAAAATACCACGTGAATTAAATACATTAATATTTCTCAAAAAAATAAAAATATATAAAACATAAATTTCCTGTAATATTATAAAATAAATATCATTAGATAAAAAAATAAAGGTATTTGTGACAATCAAAATCATCATAAAGAGATAGAGTATTGTTCTCAACAATCGCCACCTTATCAAAATATGTATTTTTTAAAACAACACATCCTCATTAACCTCCCCCTTTTGATGATCAATAAACCCATAAAATAGCCCATGAATTTAACATGAAAACTTAATTACATATCATTTTTGAATTTTGCAAAGATAAAAAAAAAATTAATTTTAACAAAATTATTTAAAAAAATTATTTTGTTTAAAATTTTACCCCAAAATAACATCATAATATTTTAAAATATTTATCCTCTTGATTAAAAGGATTTAAAAGCATAGAATACAATTTTAATTTTCCCTTTCTTTAAAAGAAAATAAAATTAATTTTAAAGATATTAAATTTTTTGTGTGTTTATCATAATGTATACCCATTTTTGTGATATCAAAATGGATTATTGAATAAAGAATATAACACATTTTAATCTGGCACTATACATAAGTATATGTTATGATAAACTATTTATCCATATTTGAATCTAGATTACAGGCATTCTAGTAGAGATAGGAGAATAAAACTAATTAATAACAGAAACACATGGGATGCACATATATTTTATTAAAAATACAATTACTAGTATATTAAAGTCATCAAGAATCAAGGTTTATCTAAAAAGGTTTTGGGAAATAGGTTTTTTCGCCTATAAATGATATCCTTGATCTCTAGAAATAGTAGTCTCAACCTTTTAATTAGTTCATCACCTAACTGTATTATGAGATCTATTCCTTCCTGATTCAGATGAACATCTTCAATCAAATTGACTCTAAAGAACTCATTTTTCCCCTATTACTTCTCTATAAAAAGTGTTAACATTTCAGTGAACTGATTTAGAAATTTTCTAATACTAGGTATATTACATGTCAACTGGTTAAAAAGAAACTTCATATTGTCCAACAACACAGATAAAGGAACACTATTGCATTGAATGTCCTGCAATCTGACATTAAAATTGCTCATAATGGTTGTAATGGCATGATATCTGCTGATCAAATCAGGTGAATTACATGATGTACTTGTTTCACTATTTCAGATAGTTGTGAATTGTTACTCCATAAAATATTTAAACTCAAGTAAACTTGTCTTCATCCCCATTTTAGATTTTAGATTATCTACTTCATCTATCTTTCCTTCTGGAAATTTTCTACTTCTTACTTAAAAATAATACTAGCTTTCAGGTTCTGAATGTTATTCCTATCATTTTCTAATGCACTTCACAAATATACATTTTCAGATTGAAATTTATTAAACATTATGATCAACTCCTCCACATGATCATAATCAGAATGAGGGGGAAATTTAGCTTTATTCATAGTCTCAGTTTCCATTGGATTTATCAATGCCAAAGGTAGAGATTCAGCATCTGAATTCTCTTCAGTATTCCTCTGTACTGAATTTTCTACTGAGTTTTCCTCAGCTTCATGAAGATACTCATCCATAGAAAAATTCTCAATAAGTACTTCAGTAAGAATGTTAGAAGGGTTATCTTCTTGACCCATATGAACTTTTTATTGATCCTCATGTGCATTTTCTTCATTAATCTTATCCAAGACAGGATCCTCCAAAACTAATTCATCTTGATCAAATTTCATTGGGAGATTAATTACAGGTGCAGCCTTTTCCTCTACTTCTAGTTCTTCCACTACTTTTGTTACCACTTATACTTCTGGTTATGCCTCTATTTCCCCCTGAGGAATAATTTCCTGTTCTACATAAGGAGTCACCTCAATCTCAGAAACTGTTGGGTTTGAAATTTCTTATAATGCAGATTCTACAATTAATTTGTAGCTCAGAAGCGTTTTTTTTTCATTTTCATTTGTTTGAGTGGGCTTCTCTCCAACTTTAGCCACTCTATGCCTTTTCCTTTTATGTCCTTGTTGATATTCCTCATCTGTAGGTGTATCAACAGTTTTAAATATGATTCTTCGTGAAACCCTACTTACTCTCGATTCAACTTGTCCATCTTTTGATTTTGTAGGTTGTATTTGAGAACTCTCTTTATCTTCTTCTGCCCCAACATGCATGAGTTTTCCTTTTATTGTGGTCTAAAAGAATCCAATTTTTCTTAGTGTTCCAGTATTGAAAATTTTGCTATGGTGGCATTTCACATGTGCATCTACTAGGCATATAGGATCTATCTTAAACCAAATAATTGAAATGAATCTTCCAAAGGGAGAGAATTTCATTATATCTTCAGGTTGGAAGCACTAATTTTGATATATCACCATATATATCGGAATGTTTAACATCATATAAATTATTAAGAGAAAAATTATATACATGTTAGGATATAAAGTTTCACCATTTATGACATACGAGGTGCATTCCCTATTTTCATAAACTTAACCAAAATCTTTTGGTCTAGCTCCAGATCTTTCACTAGCATATTCCTTACATTTGTTGATCCAAATAGAAAAGGATATAATATACTCTGACTTATGCACACTATCACCTATATTTTTCAAATCAAAGTGAAGTACCCCCTCATGAGGGCTGTTAAGAATTTCGGATATTTCCACAGATGATATCAAAAAATCAAGTTCCTCGATATTTATTATCACAGTATCTTCCACCATTACCAGGCTAAACTGAATATATTTAAAGAAGTTAAGAAGATCGAAATCTTTTAGAAACATTGTGTTCTCTCAATTAAATGTTTTATTTAGGTTTTTAAAAGCTAGGGCTTGTCATAGCATCATATCTGTCTGATATATCCATTCAAAATCGATTACCTTTCCTTGTAGACCCTTTCTTCCTGTTGAGCATTGATACATATCAGTGTTGGTCTCTGGCTCATCCGTCCTCTTGGTATTTTCCATTTCTGATGTAGATCTTTGAATATTTTAAAGGTTATGGTTTCAATGGTTCAGGTGTAGATAGAGAAGATCAGTATAGGTTTTTGAGGTTTCGAAGTGTTTTGTGAAAATGAATTTTTTTTAAGTGGAATCGGTTTCTGACATCCGTGATTCCCATTCCATTATTCACATAGTTATTATTACATTATTTAAAAGTAAAAACCTATGCTGAAAAATATTAAAGTAGAACTAACAATGTTTTTAAAATAAACAAGTAAAAAAATCAGAGAGAAAGAAAAAATCATTTAAAAATAAATAAATCTAGATCCCCCATAATAAAATCAAACCTTGTAGTGGGAAGTTGTTTTGTAAACATATCTGCTAATTTAATTTCGGTGCTTACAAAATCTATGAATATATCTTCTTTAGGAACATGATCTCTTAGAAAATGATGTTAGATATCAATATGCTTAGTCCTAGAATGAATAATATTGTTTTTGGATATATTTATACGACTTTTATTATAACATTAAATAGGTGTATTATTAAAATTTAGTCCAAAATCCATAAGAACGTATTTCATCCACAAAACTTGTGCACACCAAATGCCTGAAGATACATATTCTACCTTGGCTGTGCAAAGGGAACTATGTGTTGTTTTTTACTAGACCATGACACGAAATATTTTCCTAAAATGTGAAAAGTATCTAAGGTGATTTTTCTATCTAATCTAAAAAAATCCAAATTCGGCATCTGAATATGAAATTAAATTTAAATAATATGTTTTTCGATAGAGAAGATATTGAAAAATAGTTTTCTTTAATATCTAAAAATTCTTTTGACAATATATAAGTGAGATTCATTATGATTAGATTGAAATCTAGCACAAAGACATGCATAGTACATTATATCTGGCATGATAGTAGTAAGATATAATAAACTACCAATAATACTTCTATATAACATGTTTCGAACTGATTTTCCACTTTCATCCAAGTCAGGTTTTATATTAGTACACATAGGAGTTTTATATGTCTTGTTGTTTTCAAGTCCAAATTTCTTAATTAAATCATTAATGTATTTTCTTGGATTCAAAAAAATTCCAAAATATGTTTGATAAATTTGATGTCCTAAAAAGAAATATAATTCTCCCATCATGCTCATTTAAAATTCCATATGCATTAAATTTGAAAAATCATGACAATGTTCAGAATTTGTTGATCCAAAAACTACATCATCAACATAAATTTGAACTAATAAAACATTAGAATCTATATTTATATTAAAAACCATTAGATCTTCCATTACAATAGTGAAAATATTTTTTAATAAAAAAGAACCAAATCATTCATACCAATCAACAGGTTCCTGTTTAAGGCCATAGAGAGCTTTAGTAAGTTTAATAACGGAATATGGTTTTTGTGAATTTTCAAAACCAGGAGGTTGCTCAACATAAACTTCCTATATTAAATAATCATTTAAAAATTCCAACTTAACATCCATCAAAAATAAATTAACATGCATATGATATGCATAGGCTAAAAGGATTCTAATGGATCAAATTAAGATATAGGTTTAAATTTTTCATCATAATCTATACCTTCTTATGAATTGTATCCATTAGCTACTAGTCTTTCTTTTTTTATAGTTATTATTACTTTATCATCTTGTTTGTTTATAATGACCCATTTCGTTCCTATAACTGTATAGTTCTGAGGTCCTTCAACTAAATTCCAAACATCATTTCTCTTAAATTGGATTAGTTCTTCATGAATTTATATCATCCAAATTTTATCAAATAAGGCTTCTACTAATGGTTTAGGTTCTAATTGGGATAGAAATGAAGAGAATTAAACAATATTTCATACATTTATTCTAGTTTTTATTCCAGTGTCTCTGTATCCTATAATAATTTCGAAAGGGTGATTATTTAGGGTTCTAGAATGTCTAGTTAGTACACTGTTAGGTTCGTCAATGTCATGCCCTTCTGAAGTAGACTGAATTTCATTTATATCTTTTTTAAAATCATCTTTCACCTTTTCAAGTGTCATGTTATGATTAATGTTAGACTCATCAATTTGGTCTTTCCTTTTCTCAATGGGATCAGATTCATTAAATTTCATATGAACTGATTCTTCAAAAATCCTTTAATTTTTATTAAAAACTCAATAATCATTGGAAGTAGCAGAATATCCTAAGAAAATTTCTTCATCCAATTTTGGATCAAACTTACCAAGATTTTCCTTGGGTTTAATGTGTAAACCATACATCCAAAAACATTAAAGTAATTTACTTGATGTTTTCTATTATTCCAGAGTTTATAGGGTTTCTTTTAAAAAAAACAGGTTTTAAAACTCTATTCCTTACATAACAGGTTGTGATAATAGCATCTTCCCAGAAATAGGTATGAAGATAATATTCATTTACCATAGTAAAAGAAATTTCATGAAGAGTCCTATTTTAAATTTCTACAATTCCATTTTTTTGAGGTGTTCTTAGTGTAGAGAAGGGGTGTTTAATACCCATATTTGAGAAAACAGAATTAAATTATAGATTCTAAAATTCTCCACCATGATAACTTCTTAATGAAAATATTTTAAAACTTTTTTCATTTCGACCATCTTTGGAAAAACATTAATTATTATAAGAGCTTCATTATTATATTTTAAAAATTAAATCCAAGTAAATCTAGAATACCCATAGACTAATAAATGTACATATAATTTACCAGCCATGCATGCTACCCTTGAAGTTCTTAACAGATCTATATAGATAAGTTATAGAGGCATAGATGTAGAAAATTTGTTAACAGGTTTGAAGGATGATTTGTGTTACTTTCCATGTTGACATGCATCACAGAATCTATCACTTTTAAATTTGAGACTTTGAAAATTATAAACTAGATGTTTCTTTGATAACTTATTTAATGTATATAGATTAAAATGTCCATGTCTTTTACGACAGATCTGAGATTCATTTATCTTAGTAGTTAAACATTTTACATTTTGTTTACACATGTAATTTAAATCCAGTGTATAAACCCAATTAGTTATTAGTGCTATAAATTTATGTATTTTTTCAATGAAAATAGAACATAAGTTGTTAGAAAAATAAAGAGAATATCCATCATCAAAGAGTTGAGAGATACTTATCAGTTTTTGTTTCAATCCTTTTAAATAGAGTACTTTATTGATTGAGATATCTTCTGGATCTCCAACTGTTCCAATGCCAACAATATTTCCTTTTTCATTGTCACCAAATGTGACTACGCCTCTACCCTTTTGATTTAGAGTTTTGAAATTTGATGAGTTTCCACTCATATTACCAGAGCAACCATTATATACAAACCATATTTTAGTTTGGATTCTGTGACTTTCTTGCTGCAATGGCATTTAAACAAGGGTTTGTTTTTGTACCCTTATTCTATTTGGTCCAATAGTGTTAGTTGGAAAAGACCTGGGAATCCAATCATGATTTACTTTTTATAATCAATATAATCATATAAAATACTATCAATAATGGATTTCTTAATCCACTTATTTGTGGTAGCCTTAAATAACTATTTTTAGATATGTGTCCTCTTGTTCCACAATAATTACCGATTACGTTTCTAGTACTAGGAGAAAAGTAATTTTTATATAGCATAGGGTTTTCACCTTTAATACCTATTCCATATCATTCAGGTTTAATTACATTTTTCCTAATTATTTCATTCAGTGTATTTTATAGTTTTGTAAAAATAAGAGATTCACTTTAGTTTGTTTCTACTTCAGTTAGTATAGTTTTTATTTTAGACTCCTGATCAAAATGGTTTGTGTTAATTAAGATTTAATTTTCTAGTAATTCATGATGTTACTTTAGCAAGGTATCTCTCTCTCCTAAAACAACATTATGAATATTTTTTAAAGACTTGTGTTTCTTAAATAAGGATTCATATTTTTATTCAAACATATTGCAGTAGGCGGCTATATTTTCATTTGAATAGCATGAATCCGAATTAGAGTCAGAATTAGAGTCAGATGAGTAATAGGATTGTACCTCAGCAGTTTCTTCCATAGGGCACATATTGGCTTACAAGATCAATTCTTCTTTTTCTAAATCAGACTCTGATTAGCTACTAGAGTCTTCAAATACACTCCATGTAGCTTTCATTGCCTTCTTCTCATTTTTCTTATAATCAGTTTTTTTAAATTTCTTCTTCTTGTCTTCCTTTAATTGTGGACAGTCAGGTTTGATATGACCAAGTTTTTTTTCACATATAACATCTAAATTCCTTCTCATCATTTTTAAAAGATGTTCTAAAACCTTTTTTATATAAATAAAACTAACTGAATTTTCTGTCTATTTGTGCTAGTTCGACATCTGAATTGGATAAATCATAATTTTATGATTTTACCTATATTTTCTTTTTCTTCATCTTTTTGCCTTTTCATTGAGATGAGACCATTAAGGCAGTGTTTTCTCTCTTGATCAGAAATGTGTGCTCATTTGCTTCATCGTCAACCTCATCCTCATACATCATTAGAGTTCCAATTAACCCTCTCATAGTAAAATCTTTTATAGGAGATGATTGTCGGATAGCTGTAGAGATTCCATTCGATATGGGTGGTAGTACTCTCAGTACATTGGGGGGTTGATCAGCATGTTTGATTGGACCTCCCAAGGAAGTGAATCTTTTAACAAACTCATTCAACCTTCCATTCATTTTGGTGATACATTCTCTTTCAAACATCCTGAATGTATCTAAATTTAGTTTTGCAGTAGCGTACCTCATCTATCTGACAATGTCAGTTCCTTCATAAGAATCTACAATTGCCTACCACATTTCAAAAGTCATCGGACACTGAGATACTATATAGAATTCATCTTGTCCAAGAACAAATATGACAGAATTCATATATTTTGATTTTATGTAGTACTCTAATTCTATATTAGCACACCGTGTTTCATGTTTCTCTGGAATCACATAGGGAGTTAGATTTTTTGAGTAGAATCTATATCAATGAACTTTTAAATAAATGATCATCCACGATTTTCAGCATCCATAATTATCATTGTTGAAGTAAGGATATCTAAAACTTGGTATTCCCTCTCGTGTACCATCTACTGTGATGATATATAATCTAATAACGTTCAGCTTGTTATAGATTTTACAAAATATCCACCTTTGATACCAATTGCGGGATCAGGTTCTATCAAATATACACAAGACGAGGTGAAATGTGTCTTTTACATTTTCTTCGTGAGATCATCATCAGTCCTTTTAACTTTATCAGAAAGATTATGAAGAGGAAAATAAATAGAAAAGGACGCATGCTATTTAGTGGTTTGGTTAACAGAAGGATCTTAGTCCACTCCACCAAGACTCTACTATAAGAGCTTGGTGATTTTCAATATCTGGTCCTTTTATCAATATACCATTCCATAACTGAGTGTAGGAAGTTGACACCTTTACAACATTAATGAAAAATAGATCCTTCTGGTTCATACATAGAACCGAACACACAAATTTGTATGAGAATCTGGTAACTCATAGTAAAACAGTATTTGTTCATTAAATAATTTCTAGTTGATCTTCACAATCACAACAACACAAAATTGACAGTCGATGGATCGTCATCATAAGAAAGAATAATCTTCAGGTAGAAGGAGATCTATGTTGATCCGATTTTAGTATATCTTGAAATGAATTCAGAAATTTCAACTATAGTAGACCCACAAAAGATATTTAACGTAGAGTTGGTGAATCTCTATCGTGTTTCTTCTTCTTCAGAAAACATAGCTATTTTCTCTTCGAAGTAGTAGATTCATGATTTCTTAATTCGTTGTCTCTATAAAACTATAGTCATGAAAATACCTAGAGATCGATGATTCACCTCTATCTCACTTTTGTAAAGGATAATACAGAAAAATATATAATAAACACGATCATTATCTATGTAAATATTGATAAAATAAATCACATTATTACTCAGAATATTCAAAAGATTGAAGAACAGAGCAGTTACGACATTGCATAATTTTCTCAATGAACAGATCCTCTTAACTTGATCCTTTGAATCACAAATAAATGGATTTGAATTCGTCAAAGTCATGCTTTAGATTCGGGCTTTTAATCTGGTTTGAAATCTTCTTAATAATCTGCATAAATACCATGGCTCGATAAAATTTTAATTGAAATCTTCGACGTCAAACATAGGGTTGAACATCATAACATTCATTATCAGGAACGTAAGGTTCACAACGTCAGTTTGACAACGTAAAGTTGATGAACCATACTTTTATCTTAAGCTTTAAAACATATGGTGGTTCACAATAGTAAGGTTGATGAACCATAATTTTATATTCAACTCTCAAATGAATGGTTGTTCACAAAATTAATGTTGACATCCCATACTTTTAAAAATAGCTTTCAAAAGATACATACATATATAGTGATCTTATTCCATACTTTTCAAATTTTCCAAACATATGGTTTCCTCCAAACATAGGGTTCTTCTTTCATACATTGCAGATAACGTATGGTTTTAACCATACATTATAGATATCTCGTAAAGTAAACGCCACATTCCATCCTTATGCTACATTTCTCAATGTAGTGTATGAACAGTGTTTCCAGAACATGCTCAAGTAATTTCCGAACATATAGAGTGTGAAAACTATTTCAAAAACACACTCAATTAATTTCTTAATACTTTTTCATATATACCACGCAGATTAAATACATTAATATTTTTCAAAAACTAAAATTAAAAATATTATAAATTTATTGAAATATTCATAATGAAAAATCACTAGAATAAATAATAAATGTATTTGTGAGCATCAAAATAACCATAAAGAGATAGAGTATTTTTCTAAACAATATTCCACTTATTAAATTATGTATTTTTGTAAAAAACTTGCTCAACAGTCTATGGGTTATATGGTTACCGGTCGACTTAGTCGTGTATGGGATACATTGTTTGGCCCTTGACCTGAAGGGACTACACAACATGTCCAGTGGGAAAAAAAATATGTAATATAGCTAATTATGTGATAGACTGTCTAATTAAACATGTGGTGTATGAATTAACTACCCCATGTGTCATTAAATTACATGGCTTGAGTAATTTTCAAATTATTATTGATTCACTGAAGACAACTACACTGTGTGTAATACGGATTACACGGTGTGTATGGATGATTGTGCTACATGTAACAATGAATACATGTATTTAACTATCATTTTAACATGACAAAATTTTCATTGCCTCCTGATGAGATCCTCGATATAGTTTTAATACAAAATTATTCATTTCTGTTAGATTTGTGAGAAATGAAATATGGAAGACCAGATCTCAAAATTCAGATTACATGAATGATAAAAAATGGATTGAAAAACAAAATTATTATAGTGTAAATCATCAAAGAATTATTTAAATAAATATAAATGTTGATGATACCATGCTGGTAACACTAGTAGGATTCAGACTCTAGGAGAGTGTGGTGGTTGGGACGACCAATTTTTTCAATAATCAATGATCAATTTGGGATTAATAAGACAATGAACGGCAATATTCACAGATAAAATTCAACGATATAGAAAAATAAAAGAAAAATATTGGATCCAAGAAAAAGGATATTTCACATTATGTTTAAAATTAATTTATTAATTTCATAAAAAATTAAATACCTCGATATGTGGAACTTTTTTCCTTGAGGACCCTTGATTGTCTAGAATGACCCATAGATATTTTATTCATTATTCTTATGAGGATGCAAAGTAGAATCCATCTACCAGTTATCCACATGTACTTTAATGGCCTCGAAAAAATGCCACTCATTCTCCAAGTGATTGCATAGTGAAGTGAATGTCTTGCATCGATCATTATTTATCGCACATCTTCAATCTTGTAGAACATATCTCATTTTTGAGAGGGATAGATGAGAGGAGTAGATTGAGAGAATGTTTAGCTCAACAAATCTAAATTCATTGAGCTCTACCATAATAGATTTATATTCTTATTATTCAAAATGGGGTTTCAGTTACAATATTTTATTAGAAAACAACAATTAAATGAAATTACAACTATTAGAGATAACACCTGCCACATAATAATAATAACATCTCCATTACTTGTGGTGCGTCAACATGCGCAAAACGAAACCATAAATGAAATCCTATGACACATAATGAAAACAGTATTGTCATTATTTCTTTTCAAAACTAGATAAACATTATTTAATGGCTTTTAAATATTTAATTTATCAACAAACACATTCTTACCATATTCCAACACCATTTCCATTTATCGGACACCATAATAAAATACTTTATTCTCTTAAATAAATATTTTTATTTACAACCTAGTAAATAAATATTTACTAAATGATCAATGAAATAAATAAATAAATAATATTTATAATCTGGTGAATATATATTTGCTTAATTTAATCCATAATTTTAACATGAATAAAATTATTACTTGGTCTTGAGAATAATATTTATTACATTAACTAAATTCAAATAGAATTTAATCGAGACCAAATGAATCACTTAGTGTGTGACCCTCTAGGATTAATTATCTTTTTCATGATGTGGGTTTTCTTAAAGTCTAGTATTATTATCTAGTAACTAGTCAATGAACTAATGGGA
Source organism: Viscum album (assembly GCA_963277665.1). Taxonomy (NCBI): domain Eukaryota; kingdom Viridiplantae; phylum Streptophyta; class Magnoliopsida; order Santalales; family Viscaceae; genus Viscum; species Viscum album. Next base: position 1,244,684,274 of record OY728145.1, on the reverse strand, counting down.
AATAGAATGAAGTCACAACGATGACATCCACATATGGTGTCTTACTATGTAATATCATCCCTCTGTCACAATATCTCATCATGTTTGTTTCCAGATAGTGCCATCAACATATATTCTTGAAACATAATTCTTTGACTACCTAAAATAAACACATTGTTACACCATATCCATGGTATTTTGGGTGACTGTTCGATATAAATCAAAGGAATAGGACACAAAAATTCATAAATAGAATGAAAAAAAATCATTCCTCGACTTATACATTAATAACATTTCATTCATGATGCACCCAATAAATCCTACTTCCTGCGATCATATGGCATGATAGGATGCAATTTTCAACCAATTTTCATCATTCTTTTCATCATTCAAGAGTTTATTATTATTGAATTATATAATAAAACCCTTTTTTATAAAATATCATTAATATCATTTTTACATTGTTTAGTTAATATTAATTCTAAATACATCAAGATAGTAATTCAATTTGAATATAAAATTTTAACAAAAATATATAAAATATTTTATTCTTCTTTAAAAAATATGTATAATTATAAATCACTAGAAAAAATTTAACTTTTAGAATTTTAAAACATCAAACATTATTTTTTCTAAATCATAAACAATCATTATAGATTAATTGTTTAAGAATTTAAATTAAATTTTCAATAAGTAAAAATTAAATATAAATTACCATGATAAAAAACTATCTTGTATTTTATATAAATTTTATGAAAAAAACATATCCTTTTTTGGTTATGTAAAAATTTTAAAGATATTATAGTCCAGAGAGTGACATTTTGGAATGTTCATTACACAAATTTTTATAAATGTCATTACCAAGGTAAAATGGATCCAAAATGACGTAGAATATATTTTATAATGGATATATTAATCTTATATTAATATAATGAAAAAAATAAAGTTTTGGGTTGATTTTGAGACCTTATCTCATGGTTTTAACTATGTTTTACCCATTTTATCCTTGATATGATGACAAATATCTACCAAAACATCTATTAATAATGAAAAAAAGGGAAACTATTTTCAAAATTTGCACCACCTGACATGAATATGGTATCCATTATCTTATATCAAATCCTTATTATTATAGTATATTCCTTTAAATGTAATTGTACAAAATGAATCAAAACCATTTTTTGAAAATTTATATTTGAACATAAAACAAGACTTATTTGTTTCCAACGTCATTTAAAAGTATTATGTTGAATTTTAATAAAATTTATTGAAGTTATTTAATATTAATATCATTAAAATAATTAATTAATAGTGCTAAATATATTTTATTTAATTAAAATAGTTTTTTTCATAAAAATAGTTATCAGAACAACATCCCTATTTACCATCAAATGATTTTATATTCACTTGAAAGAAATTGAAAACATATTAACTAATTTTATATATATTTCAATAGTATTTCATTATAATTTATTTATACCTATTTATATTCTCTAAAAGAATGATTTGGAAATAAATATCACATTAAATAATAGTATTTTAATTGTATAACCTCATTCATTTAAATTTGGTGGTCCATATTAAGTGAACAATAATTGTAAAAAATTAATTATAGATAAATATAACATAAAAAATCATAGTGGTATACTAAATGCCCCCAAACAATAAACATACAAATGGTTCAAATTTTGATAATTCATTATTCTATAAACATTTTTAAAGGAAAACATCTTCTATTGTTTAAAGATACAATATTCACAAATTCCTACTTCCACTAACATCATCCCAAGTAGAATTAATTTTGTCAATAACACATACAAACACTTCTCAGGACAAAATTGTGAATATTTGAAACAATTTATGGATTCATGAATGTGATATATGAATTTATCATGTTGTACAATGTACCATTCATTAATCTATGAGAAATGTTCATAACTCTATTGGTAATCAACCATGAAACACAACTAAAATCGGTGTTAAGAAATTTACCATTTTGCTACCCAACATAAATTATATTATTTTCTATGTGCACATGTAGTCCATAAATTTTACAAAACTAGATAAAACCCTCTGTTGGTCATGATATGTGGATCCCCCATCCAAATAATATGCAAGGGTTCATTATCAGTAAAATTTACCCTACTAGGATTTATAGAAACACACAAAAATATGAATCCATTAACAGAACTGGAATGGTTGTATTACCTTATGTTTAAAACCCCTGACTCCATGGGGTAATCCTTTATTAGAAAAAAAACATGAACAATTCCTTCAGATGATATTTTTATTATATTAGTTTAAAAATAATTATATTTTTCTCTAAATTTCTTAAATACTTATCCTTTTTTCTCCAAAATATTGATGATAAAGATAGTACCCATTTCGTTTTCTCATATATTTCCTCTTGTTTCTGGTATTCCTCAATCATTATATAAATATGAAAATCTACTTCGTTCTTCTAATTTCAAAGATGAACAAAAGAATATACCTGATTCCCATATTGGAATATCCAGATGGATTGTCATGCCACAAAAAACTGCAATAATGGATTTTTATACCATATATAACATCTCATGACTACAGTAGTTCTTACCAACTTTCATGTAATGAAGATAGAAAAAAACTGCTCATTACTATAGTAGTTTTTGTAGATAATCTAAGATTTATAGTTCAATATGGATTTTAGATAAATAAAATAAATCACAATTGAATAATAAGTATATAAAAAAATTATACAATTATGTATATCTTTTTTGAAATGATTTCTATATGTATGGAGAGGAAGAAAAAAACATTGATCAATAATATATATATAATGATATTTGAGAGTTTGAGTCACAAAATAAACCATAGCTTGAATGAGTAAATAATGAAGTTGTTGTAGCCTTTTCACAAAATATATAGTATGTCCAATTTTCTAATGTGGCCACTGGCATGATTTTGGCAATGCAATAATACTTTTTTCTCTAAATTTTAAGATGCTACAATAACCACATCAAATTATACTGTGCTATTGACCCATGTTAGGGTCAACCTATCAAATCAAATATAGTCCAGTCATAGATTTAATTGTATTAAATTTATGAGTTATAGAATATTTGTGTCATCCTGATATTACTAATAAGAAGCCTTATATTTAATATCATATAATACATTCCTCCTCAAGCATATACAATAGACTAAATGTTATTATTTAAAAATGTTAGTTATCAAGTAGCCATTGGAATGGTTGGAAAAATATACAATTTAATAAATTGTGAAAAAATATTTTACACAAGTCTATGAAATGAATTCATTGGTAAATAATTAGTTATAAATGAAAATTAATACCAATTAAATATAACGATGTGTTTTTTTAGAAAAAAACTATTATTCTTACCCGAATTGTATTTTATCATAATAAGTTAAATTAATCACTATATATGAATGATATGAATGATATTTATGTTTTAGTTCTTCGATAATTATTTTTAAATTCATCTAATAATCTTCATATGATGAATATGAGAACAAATCTTGTTTTATGCCTAAAAAGTAATATTTTTCTAAAAGGTAGTTTTGCCGCCATTTAAGGGTGAATTTTTTAAAAATAGAACATTAACACTTATATAAATATTATTTTATAAAATGAACCTATTTTTAATGAAATATATCCAAATTTTATTATAGAGTTTTTTTTATTTTTATGATAATTTTTTTTGATTAATAGTGAAAAATATATCATTTTATTCCAAAATTAATTTTTCATTTATATAATTTTTATAATAAAAATTTAATTGAATTTATTTAAATTAAATTTAGTTATAAAATATATCAATAATTTTTTTCACATTTTGATGAATTTAATATTAAAATTTCATATAAAAACATTTCTATCTTTTTACATTATCACTTTAAAAACCCTTTGTCTCGTTGCGTTTGTAGGATTAATTTTTAAAATAATTCTTAAAATTAATTGAATTTAATTTTTAAAATGGATTATATATTTTAATTCATCAGGCCCAAAATATTTTTTATAGTCATTTTCATTTTTAGGAATAAAAATTTTAACATTGTAAAAAAATGATTTAGCGTGGTATAGGTAAAACAATTAAACTTGTTGAAGTTAAAAGGTAAATTCATAGAATAACAAAAACCTACAAATTGAAATGGGTGGTTGAGGTATTTCATGATCTTAAAAATTATTTAAATAATTAATAATAATCCAAAATCTTGTATATTAATTCCACCTCAATGTGGTTGGATTTAATTATTAAATAATCATTATTTATTCACATAATACAACACCTCCTAAAGTATAAATTCCAATCCTCACCACCCTATTTATTCAAAAAAACCAATGAGTCTCACAGAATTTCCACCAAAACCATTTTTACTCACTATAACTAGGACAATGATCTTATTTACTCACAACAATACCAATTCCACGGTCTTCAAGGGGTCATTCTGGGAAGTGATATTTAAGAGGTAATTTTCTCAAATCACCTCTCTTATTTTCTTTTCTTCTTCTATTTTCTCCTCACCTACTTCATCGGTCAGCTTATTATAAAACTAGAGACATTCTAATACTTTTTGGTAATTTTTATAATTTATTATCTCATACCCATTTAATTTATCACCTACTATTATTCAATGAAAAGAAACCATTGTCAAAATTAGGGCTGTTAACCGTCTCCAGGAGTACAGGTTTTTCATTTTAAATCACCACCTTCATGTATAGACATAAAATTATTGTTATGGATGAATAATATTTTTGTTGGTATGTTATGAAATATTTCATTTTTGGATGTAATATATACTCATAATATGAAACAAAATGAAACTATTTCATGATGTTCACAGAAAACTGCTAAAATTATCTAAATATTTACCATTTACATTTTATTAAATGAATCCTACTCATAAATTACTAAAAATTATATATGGGAACAATTTTAGTTAACGAAATTTTTTAATACAATATCATTCAACTTATTGTGTATTATTCTCATTTTACATGAACATTCCAAATTATATTCTCACAGACAGATCATGATACCATGAAATGAGCGGACATGAAACCATAAAAATAATGAAATATAATTAATGGTTGGGTCATATGATATTACAAAATATTCAGATATGTTATTAAAAATATTATTAATTTTCTAGAATAAGTTATTTACATTGATTAAAACATTATATACGAGTATAAGGTGTGCAGTACTAATGGGAATCAAGAGGTATATGGTTCTCTTCTTATTTTTATGTCTATGATATTTATGAATTACTTAACACTTATATATTGTTTTTGGATTTTGTACTACAATTTTGATATATCATATCATGAACATCAATTTATTTGTGGTATTCAATGTTATATTTGATAATTATTACATTTATGGTGAATATGATTCAACTGATTACAATGTGTAATAAAGTTCATAACTCTATTTCCATTCATTGAGTTAAACGTGTACTTCTTGATTATTTTGTGAAACTATTAGGTGTGAAATGACTTTTTAATTACATATGATTTATTTTTAAATAGTTTATAAGGATTTATTGTTGATAAACATAATATATTCATTTTAATGATGTTCACATCGATCATGTGATATTTTCGATGGACTTTATTTTTAAAAATATTCATTTAATGTTTCTTTTTTAAAAGTCCAAAAAGTAAGTATTTTTTAATCATATATGAAATGAGGTTAATTTTACAATGTCATTATGATTTAATGATATGATGATTAGTTTATAATTTTTTGGTTATATTCCAATTAATTATTTTCTTTTTGTTTTTTGAAATGTGTAGATATTAAAAGTCATTTTAAAGATAGGGGTATTTTGATATCCAAATGTATTTTTTATGAGTTCAAAAGTTTTTTTTTGAAAATTATTTTTGATAAAAAAATTTAAAGCTTAAAAAAGATATATAATTTATATGTTAATATAGAATAAATCATGAGGAGTGCCATATAACACATATAAATCCCATTACAACTGAACATGGGGTGGCCTAGAGAGAGCTAAAAATGTCTGTTATGACTTAATATGGGCTGGAAGAAACATCATTGAGAAAGCATATTAATTCCAAACATGGGATAACCCAAATAGAATCAGGTAATCCCATTACAGATTAGCGTGTGGTGTCATTGATATTGTTGGGTAGTCCCAAAAAAATCACAATAGAGTATTAATAATATAATAAGGAACTCATATGTTTATTTTACTTCAAAAGGGATTGAAGGGGTTTTATGTAAATGATTCTATATTTTAGATAATAAAGTATTATTGGATTTATTAGGATTTTAATAACATTACCAGATATAAATATGTTTTTTATCATGTGAATTTTTTTGTTCTTATTCATAATAAACATTTTACATAAAGTTTGACATTATATAAGTTTTCATGTTCTTACTAAAATAATGGTTTCTTAAATATTTATATAAGTTACTATGATTTTTTGATCAACCAATGTTTTTAAATTGTTTAAATTGTTTTAAGGATCAATATAGGAAAGGAAAGATTTATTCTGAAAGTCAAGGAGTTATTCTATGAAAATAAATTCTGCATTATTTAAAAGCTATGTTGTTACAATTAGTAACAGATCAAGGTTTATACAATATTGGAGATTAAGATGTTTCTTTGTAGGGTTTTCACAGGATATATATATGTTATATTGGCTTTACCTATTTATGGATAAATATAAGTTCGATGTCTTAGACACCCCATTAGTGATTTATTGTGATTTATTTATAGGATAATGATGCTATTTTTGGACATTGGAATTATAAAGGTAATCTATTTTGGTATAAACTATGTGAGGCTTAAAGTGTCATAGTGTTTCTTGGGTATCGCCGTTAAAACTATCATTTTAAATGTAACATGTAATAATTCATTTCATGTTATAATGATGTACTTATTATAGATAGATGATCATTTATTGAAATGGATGGAAAATTATCTTTTACAACCTTCTTATTACTTTTATATGATATGATTATCATTATTATTGAAAAGTCTTATTCTACGGATTTTTATAGCTTTCTAAGTATTCAAATAATTTATTGGAAACTCATGTAATTATCAAACACCTTGTCTTTTCTCAGTAAAATTTACGGTCTGTGGAATATTTTTTCTTCTGGTTAAAAAATATCAAATCTACAAACTACATCATAAAATGTAAATCCTACATTGGACATTATCTTTTTCATTATTGAAGTCGATGATAAATGGAGTTTTGTAGAAATCATGGTGTGTGTATTTTAGGTATGAATTTTTTTCAAATGTTCTAATTATGCAACATTTATTTGTTGATATTGATGAATTATGAAGATATAAATAATATATTTGATTGAAGTAACAAATTATGAAGGAATAATAAAACGAACTAAGTTTAATAGTTTACAAATGATTTTTATAGAAGGATATGTTTTTTTTATTTAGATTAAAAATTAATGAATTAATGGTATTTTCTAAATGTTATGTGAATCAAGGAACACCTATAATTTTTACTATAGTATTTTTTTCATTTATTTTGAAACTATTATTATATAGAATGAATAACATTTAAAAGTGGAGAAGAGATGATAAATTGTTTAAGACATTTATGTTTGAGTTAAATATTACCATTAATTTTTTAGATATAAAAAATGATATTTGTGGGAAAATGGAATCAATTTTGGTAGATATATGTTTAAATGTATTAGAAGTAATTTTTTATATGATAACTTAATTTGAAATTATTATTGGTTCTTATGTTTTGGGATTAAAAAAAATATGTGATACAATTAGAGTTTAAATATATTATGGTAACTTTTTAGAAGGTTTCATAAAGATCTATAATTGTATGAATATTATATTAATTTTTTTAGGAAAAGTAACACCAAGGGATGGGTGATAACCCATCACATAAGGTAAGGCCACATGTATTAAATTCAAAATCGATGGGTGACAAGGGTAAATCAACTACTAATTTCCAACGTGATGTCCTGGTTGGAATGATATTTATTTTAATAAAATATCCAATTGATAATGGTTTTGATCATTTTGGGATCATATGTTGTAACATTTTTGAAAACATGGTATTGGATATTGATTTGTTGATTAAGTGATTAATTTCATTTCAAATTTTGTTGTATTTTTGGAACCATATATGTTTATGTAAAATAAAATACTATGGGTTTTATTAGAGAAATAATGTATGAGTTATATTTTGGAAACAAATTTTATTTGTATTGGTACATGTTACATATAGAAATTATTAGTATATATTTATGATAATGTGAATAGGGAAATTACATTTTGGTTTCTGATTTTAGGAGTTTTTATTATTATATGAAGATAAATATTAATTTTATATCAGATGATTATGTGATCAAATATTTCTGAATTTTTTATTAAATACTATGCTGAAATATTTTTAATTTTATAGATACCAATGTATTGAATAATTTATGCTAAAAATTAATTATAAATATTTAATTTTATATTATATATCAGTGTTGGTTTATATAGAGGTTAATTTTTTTTAAAGATCATATCTTATACTAACCTTTTTGGATTTTATTAATTCCTTAAAATGAGAGGAGTAAATAGTTTTAATTTTTTGGGGATTTATAATCCATATGTTTTGATGGTTCTATTATAAAAACGTATCTTGATAACTCCTCCATTTTGGTAAATATTTGAGTTTGTTTTTGAAATTGATTAAATGAAAAACTCTATATTTAATTTAACTATGTTTCCTTGTTTACTTTTTCAAGGTTGTAAAATAATTCCACAATAATATGAAAATGATCATGAAACAAAGACATTATCACTATTATTTTCCTATTGAATAAAAAAAGGCCTTTTAACCCATTACATATTTATGGTTTTGTGGTGGTTAACATTTTGATGAACATTTTATGTATAAATATTCATTCGAAAATGAATTGTTAGTTTTCTCTTCCATGTAGATGTTTTCCTATATAAAACCCTAGTATGTGTTATCTCAGGTAACTGCCTTACATTCTTGTCTATATTTAAAAATGGATGTTTAGTGACCCTAATTCCATTGTGGAATTTTAACAATGGAATTTGGAAAATTAAAATCGACATATATTTTTCAAGTGTTCAAATTGAGTGGAAATAATTTACTATATGGGGGGATAATTTAACATACTGATTTTTTTATTGAAACATGTCGTTCAAAATATTTTTTCATAATTTTGTAAATATCACTAATTCTCATCATTATAATGGATAAGTGATAACTATAATATTAAAATAAGAACATTTAGTAATTTTTTAAGCATGATGTGGCATATCAAAAAAATAAAAGTTATACGGATAATGGAATTTTATATTAATAAGATAAAATGATAAATATTGTTGAATGATAATAATAAAATTTATATTTCATATATTAAATATGTTTTCTTTTAATATTCATCAAATAGGGTAGATAGTATTAAGATAATAATAAATGCAATTTTATGTATAAAATGCTATATTTTCCCAAATGGTAGTTTTCCTGTCGTTTGAGGAAGAAATTGTTTCACAAAAAGTCATTAAAAATTTTATAAATTTTATTTGAAAATATATATTCAATTCTAAGGAAATATATTAAAACTATATTAGGGTTGATTTTTCATATTTTTCTGATATGTTTCATTTTTTGATAGAGAGAATAATATTGAATTTTATATGAAATATAAATTTTCATCTATATATTTTAAAAAGTTAAATAGGATTTTTCAAAAAATTTAAATTATAATTACATAAAATAATCATCTATAATAACAATTTAGTTCATTTGAATCTATCCCATATTGAAATTTGATATAAAAACATTTCAAATTTTTTTAATATTTCACATTAAAAAACCCATTTCCCATTGTGTGTGTAGGGTTGATTTTAAATATAAATTTTCCAATTCGTTGAATTGAATTTGGTAGAATGGATTTCATATAAGGTTAAAATTTTATTTTATCTCCATTTAATATTTTACGCAATAAAATGGTTTCATGGAAAATAATTATTTAGCGTAGTATAGGTGAAATAATGAAATAGGAAAATGTTAAAAGGGAAGGTCTTAATGGGTTGTTGGGGTATTTATAAACCCTATAAATATTTTAAAACATTAATTATATATCAAATTCGTTGAAATGAATGCAACCTCAATATATATGTCATTAATTATAAAATTCTCATTATTTAGTAACTTAAAACCACCCACTCTCAAGTATAAATACAACTCTTAACCACCATATTTCTCCACAGATGACATAAATCATCTCAAATATATTCTAACCCTACTCTTATTCACACTACCCACGTACATGTGCTGATGGTATCAAAAAGGAAAAAAATAAAATATCCTGAAGGGGTTCGTCTAGGAGGTTATATTCACGAGGTATTTTAATCCAAAAACCTCTTTTCTTTTCTTTTGTTCTTATTTTTTCTACTCACATCCTTCGAACATCAAATAATAATATCTACATAATCATGTATATGATTTATTTAAATTTATCTAATGGAATATATCATATCCATTTCATTCCTTGTCTCTTATTATTCAATGAAACGAAGCCATTGTTCAAATTATTATGCTTAACTGCCTATGTGAATAATGATTTTCTGTCTTCCATTACTTCCTTCATGGTAGGTCATTATAGAATAATTCTTGTTAAATTATATTTTAATAGGTATATAATATACTATCCCAATTATGAATCTATTATATACTCATAATATTAAATAAAAATGAAACTATTCAGTGATGTTCAAAAAAAACATTCAAAATCAACTATTAATTCACCATTAACATTTAACCAAATGAAACATCATTATACAAGAAATAAAAATGATATATGGAACCATACATACTTTCTTGTGTTCATTAAAACTATTTCCTTACACTTTTTGAGTTGTAATATCATTTTAAAAGAACATCCATAATTATAAACAAATGATCATGAAACTATGAAAAAAAAACACAACCATGAAAGTAATAAAATATCATTAATGAAGGGGTCATAAGTTATTATAAAATCATAAAAAAAGTTTTTGTAAATATTAATATAGTTAATGAATGATTTTATAATTATCATTAAACAATTATACATGATCTTAATGAGTGAAATCCTAAATGGAAGAAATTGGTATGGTTTTCTCATATCAGTTTTAATTATGTGAGAATTTTGCTGTATTCAACGCTTATTTTTTCTGTGTTGTGTATATACTAACATTTTTATATATTATATCATTAATCTAGTTTTTATATGTTATTAAATGTTTTATTTTTTAATTATTTATTTTATGGGTCGTATGTTTAAACTAGTTATAAAGTATAAGGGATTTCTTAACTCAATTTTAATTTATTGAATTAAACTTCAACATCTTTATTATATCATTCCATGATTATATGTGAAAAAATAAATATTTGATGTTTAATTATACATTTATATGTTATTTACAAGGGATAAACATAATTTATTCATATTATTAATTTTCAATTCAATTATATGATAATTTTTAGTGGACTTCATTTATATAAATATTCATTTAATGTTTATTTTTACTGAAGTAAAAAAAAGAATTTCTTTTTCTACTAATAAAAAATGAGTTTATTTTTCTTACATCATAGTTATTAAATGATATTTTTCTTCCATTATATGTTTTAATTGTTATTTTACAAGGAAATAGTTTCATTATGATGAGGAAAATGTTTCAATTTAGAAAAAATTATAAAAAGGATTTTTTGTGATATCCAATAGTGATTGTCTAATTTGATTAAAAGTGTTTTTGAAATTAATTTATGATAAACAATTTCAACCACAAAAATATGTTATTAATTAGTTTCTACTTGATAATTAATCCTTGGGTATCCCATATTGCATTGGGAAATCACCTTACAACTTAACATTGGGTGCCACAGTTACCGTCATGAAATTCCATTGTATATTAACCTATGGTGGACCAGATAGTGACTAGATATCCCTTAACATATTAACATAGAGAGTCCAAGATAGTTCTAGGTAATCCTATTTCATATTAACAAGGGGTGTCCTATATAGCACTAGGTAAGCTCATAATAGATTAATTGTAGAATAACAATATTGGATGTTGGTCCTATAGATATTCCAATTGAAAGTAATTTAAATATGTTTTATGATAAATGATTATCTAATTCTATTAAAATAGTTTTAATGGTTGTCTAAGGATGTTAATTATTTTTTGGAATTTTTTTTTCAGTTATATTTGTTTTAATTCATATTCCTAATAATCTTTGAAGATAATGTTAAATGTTATGTTAGTTTTCATGTTTTTATTGAACTAACGGTTTCATTTCATTTCATATCCCTTACTAATATTTTATGCGCCTCCCAAGTTTTAAAAATATTATAACAGGGTTTATGGGTCAGTTTGGGAAAGGAATAATACATTTTGATTGTCATGTATTTTTCCATTAAAACATTTAATTATTCTTTCTAAATGTTTTATATTGTGGGAAAATGGATATTGATCAGAAGTTTCTACTTTATATGTTATGGTTTTGATATGTATGAGTTATGGACTATTTAACAAAAACTGTAAAAGATGAAGTTATTTATTAAGATAATGTTATTTCATGTTTAAAATTACTATAATTTGTATTTTTTAGGTTTAGGTCCTTAAACATGTATGAGTGATAGGCCTCCATTTGTTAGTCCAACATCATCCAAAGGATTTATCAACACCATTCCAATATTTTCATGTGTGGTTAGTTATTCTAGATGAATACTAATCAACTTATAGACATTCCTCTAGAAACATGATAAGCTCAAGAATAACAACCACTCATAGAGTCGTTAGAAAAAAAATCATCCTGCTAGAGGCGCTCAAACTTTGTCCAATAGGGTGTCACCACATCCTATGTTTGAATTATCTCATTGCACCATCATGCTTCCACACCATGTAGAATAGTTAATTCAAGAACCAAAATTAGTATGGTATGTTTCGATTTAAATTTAATACTTTATCCATCAAATCATGAAATTCCTCTACTATCTACGGGTCCACCCAGCCTTAGATCATTAGAGACCAGTTCCTTTGAAACTCATAGTGAACTCTCAGCCAATATAGATGGCCTTCAAGCATGAATTTAATTATTTTATAATAAGTGTGAAAACGATTCATCACTTTATACAAGGATAGGTATTCTCACTTCTCAATAGGTAGAAACACCACTCATAATCAATTTAAATGGAATACCATCTAAAAAGTCCCCTTTATAGGGACTCTTCACTAAGATGGCATTCATAAAAATACTCATATAGAATTCTATTTGGATTCCTTAATGTAGGTATCTTACAACATTGAATATATACCATGGTCTATAGATAATATTTAGTAAGATTACTCAATAAGGAAATGGAAATTAGAACCCATTATTATATGATATATATGCAATTTTTTTCGTCATGATCATTTTCTTGGTGTAACGAGTTGACAATTGGGTTTTTAAAAATTTGGTCAATAAAATTATTGGCCGACACACCACCACTAGGGTCTCTAGACCCGGAGATGAACATTAAATTCTTCATTATGATTTCCCTTGATACAAAATTAATCCTTACAACTACTCTATCTATAAATATAATATAGGGACCATCATATCATTTTTTAACTAATTTCATTTTTCTTCACACAACCAGGACATTAAAAATGGTGACAATCCATGTGTGACACCCCATTCCTATTGATAATAATCCCAACGATCATGAATATATCCAACTATAAATATCAAACAAAGATGACATACCTAATCCTAATTTACCATTATAGATGCACATATATCTCTATATGAATACCAGAGTAATTATGAAAAGAAACAAATGACAGTTTATATTATTGAAAAACCTATAACATCCCACTATAGATTTTGATAAAAACAAATATGAATATTAAATAGGGGATAATAAAATCATCACACCAAAATGAATTAATAACATGGTATCTATATAATTAATTTCCTAGTATGCCAACTATAAGGTCTAATCGTGGTTCGTTTACCACAACATCGATCACTATAAAAGTCTACACAATCCTAGATGAGATAGAATAGTGTTATAAAGTATATCATCCACAAAAAGTGATGCATCAATAATATATATTTAGAACAAAATCACAATCAATAGGGTAGGAAAATGAGGGCATAGATATTATCTTAGGGGATATATAATATTTAATGTAGAGTATCTATCCTTAGAACCTATCATACTATAAAGAAACATCATGTAACATAACTAATATATACCATCAAAAATCTTAGTCAGGTAAAAATTATTACATTACTCTTTAGAGGACATCTCCGACAAGAGGATTCAACTCACAGGTATAGGAACAAATATTGGCCCCGTGGGGGAACCTAACTCCACTGGTAATATTCTTTTATATGGGATCACAGTCTGCTAGTGTATTGTTTTGGATAAATAATCCAAAATTAGGAGAATGAATAGGGGATATGGACCCTGGGCCCTATGGGGGGATACCGGATCATATCTTCGATTATCCCACAGACAAGGGAAAACAAAAGATGAGTAAACATGAGGTTTCTTGACAATATCTAACTGTAATAAAGGAACCTATAACAACATTCACAGAGAAATAAACATTGAATAGTCCAATTTAAGGCATCAATATAGGAAAAGGTAATTACACAGTATGCATGTGGGGTACATGGTGTGTCATCCGGAGATGGTGACTTTCCCATACAATACATCCAAACATGGAATGTAGAAGAAAACCAAACTGAGTTTTAGTATAGTCACTTGAATTATGTGGTTGTTTCATAGAACTAATCTTGGTTTTTAACCCAAGTCACATTCTATCAAGTGGTTCCCAGGATGTGAACTTTCATTAAATAGTTTCTTAGACACCCAATAATCTCTTAGAGAGTAATCCATATAAACACATGAAGTCAAGTCATTTAGGGCCACATAGAATTTCATCCTAAGATATGATCATGAAAAAATTTACTTTATTATAAAACCTACCTCCTGAAAATTATATATTAAATAGTTTTTTCCTTTCCAACTACACAACATGTAATTTGGAAATTTATAGACAATTGTGTTTTTCCAAAAACAAAATTCCCACCACTTCTACTTTTTAAAAACCATTATCAAAATATCTATAACTCCAAGATGAACTCCATCAACAACATACAATAAATTATATTCTATTAGTTAGGAAATATACTTATCATTATCTTTCATATATGGATAACCATCCCATATGCCACAATATGATAAATAAACATAACTCAAAATTTATTAATGTTATAATCATTATAAAAAACATATTTTATTTGAAAATCATGATTCTGAACCATCAATAATGGATTGAAGAACTGATGTTCTATCACAAAATGAAATATGTTCCCTAAAATAGTCAAACCATGTACTAAAAACAATCAATGGACATGAAAATCAAGGAGGTTGAAAATTTTAAACACAACTACTAGTGATGAATAAGGGTCATGTTTCATTTTCACATCATTAATTAGTGGAATTCAAATATATTGGGAACATAAAAGATGAAATTAACCATTCCACAAAGGAGGAATATCTAGTACATAAATAATGATAAAACCCAAAAACATTAATGGGATTAATGAAGGTTAATTACGCTTTATATTATTAGGAGTTAATCAAAAATCAAAACAAAATAAAAATGGGGACGAATGATCAAATGAATCAATAAATATGTCAATAATTAGATAATAATACATTCATTATCATGGGATTTAACTAAAATCTTCATAGTGTTCATAATTGATCACTGATCCCATGTATTCTATGGATTTTACAACTAATTTCACAATTATATTGTGATGGTACATACTGATCAACAATGGGATTTTGAATAATAAGATTAATATGTGGATTATATGAGTTAAATTTTTTAATAAAATAAATAAATAAATATAAAAAAATTTATTTATCAAATCTTTCTCTGATTATGAATCATTATGAAACTCGATATAAACAATCATTACATCTCGTATAGGGTAATACATGTGTTTTCACTAAATTAAAAACTAATTATACATGAAGAAAAATGTGTGACTAATTAAATTTAATATATTTTATGTACAAATATTGAGGAAACATTAATATAAAAATTCCATAATATCTCCACATATTTATTAAAAGAGAATATTAATATATTTTGATGTTTAATATTACAAAAATAATTTTCATTTCATTTAATGTGATTACACGAGTATCATACATGGTTTAAATAAAGGTGGAATATTGAAGGATCGTATATTAATTATATTTTGATGTAATAAATAAATCACTATGAAAAATAATTACAAAATTATTTAGGTATGGATCATGACCAAAATTGCATAACTATACCTCTATCTACATATATTTTCAATATATGATGTTCAAGTAAAAATAATAGTTGCAAAATTTGTTATTAAAAATTAATATGGAAATAATATTCCATGAACTATGAAAATTAAGGTGTGTCTCTTCACCTATTTCTTGAATATAAAATTTAATTCATAAATGAACCTTGTTAAAAAATCAATTAATGTCACGATGGATAATTTTTAATACTCTATAACTTTGTACATTTTTATATATTCTAAAAATCCTAGTCTTTATATTTTAATTTATATATTTTTTGTATAATAAAATTAACTTCATTGAATTCCACATCCATATAATAAGTGACCTTCATACCTATAAGGCCCCAGCATTAAGCCTTACTTAAATATTGAATTAAGTGAATAATTCACATTGAGGATGTTTTCAGGTTTAGAGTTTTAGAGAATTAGATCATAAAACATGCATTATATTCCACATATAAACAATGTGGTTACATAAAGATAGTATTCTTCATTCTCATCAATGGAAACACATTTAAAATAAAACATGGATTATTTCTTGACACTTCCTTGACACTATAATCATATCATGTACCTTTCCCTTGACCTGTGAAAAACATTTCAAAAAAACTTGGGATGAGCATAAAAAGCTCAGTAAGGGATACAGAAAGAATGAAAACTGTTAGTTTTTCAAACATAAAATAAACCATATATACTCTATCAAATTAATACCTTCACCTTAATGAAGTAGTAAAAACTCTTCACTGAATAAAGTATCATTACTTACCTTTTTGTAACCAAAGTATTACCATAAAATCCATAAAAAGAACAGATAACATATATAATGGTAACTTGGGACATAAACATACTTAAGTGGAATAACCATATGGTCGACTTCCACACATATCACTTAATGGATTAGCCATACGGACAATTTCCATACATACTTAATGGAATAGCCATACAGATGACTTCCATACCCAATGCATTTGAGGTTATAACGTAACCACCCGTCCTGGTATTCACGACACCACCCGTCATATGGTTTATAACGTAACCACCCGTTAAAATGTCAAAGTACCAGTATAAAATCATAAAACATAAAACCAATATAAAGGAATGACAACATTTCCACATTTCAATCACAATATATCATAATAGAATCCTTTATCAAAACCATTTTCAATACCAAAATACATAAAAGAGTATATGGTATTTATTTTATTTTAAAAACATTACGGTTTGTCGAGGAAGCCAAAGACCAAATAATACTCGCGGTGGCGGAAAAGGTCGTTGTCGCCGCGTACGTTAAAAGAAACATTACATTTTGTCATTTTGAAAAACGCTTCATAGAAAAAGATTCCTTTTGTATAAAAGTAAAATCAAAGGGGTTTATACACCGTACAAAAGAAAGTTGTGTATAAAACAAAATATGCCTCAATGAAAGGAGATTGAGACGAAGTCCCTTAACTCGGGTCCGACTTGACTCGATCGTTCTTTAACGTCCTGAATAATAAACTTGAGTTAATTTATACTTGATTAAGAACCTTTTTAAAGTTCATTATTCCTTTTATATCACTTATTTCCATGTTATAAACATTATGTAACCATTTAAGTTAATAATGTTTGTTTTCTCAATATTTGGTTCTTAAGTCGAAAGTGGACTTCTTACAATTACATGTTGTTCGTGTGGTCAAAGGTTCTTTATATCCAGAATGAAATTCCTGATTTGTATATAATATGTATCATATATATCCAGCATATACATGTATTTATAATATTACATAATCATTTAGAGGTAAGAAATGAAATGCATCGTTCATGGAGACGGGAAGCCGTACGTACGCATGAACGTTACATTCATTTCTTTGTCATATTAATGGAATTAAAACTAAATGACAGGTATGTATATTTCAATTCCATAATTATATTCATCATTTAGATATATCATTAATTATATATATCCATTATATACATGTACTTTTAATAGTACATTACATTTGGGGATAAGAAATGAAATGCACCGTTCATGGAGACGGTAAGCCGTACGTACGCATGAACGCTACTTTCATTTCTATCTCATAATTTAAAGGAAAGAAATAATAATTATATAGAGGTATATTATAATTCCAGTATAAAATCATATATAATAACTTTAAATCCATCCTTTACACATCCCACATATGGCATTAACGAATCACATCACTTTGAGGGGGCGGTAGTCCACACTTTCTTAAATGAAGATATCGTGTTTACCCATAATGGAAACCATAAAGGTATTCCCAAAATGAAAAATACAGAAGGCTAAAGAAAAAAATAAAAATATTATATATCATATATAAAAATAGTGACATCATAATGGCCACCTTTGAAGGTGTTAAATGAGTATTGAACAATCATCGTTTCGGGAGGCAGAATTTTGCCATCCACGAAAACCATATGTTCTTTAACCATTTGATGTAGTTGTCTGAGAGTGTAGCTAGAATAAATCTTATAAAAACATTCTAGTATATTTAAGATACTGGTGTTGTTACAAAAGAAGTAAATAAAAAGAGTTTAGAGGGTTGGAGAAGCATAATAAAACAAATGAACAAGAGAGAATGAATTACCTTTAATAGTGTAACTCCTTTTGATTTGAGACTAAAGGCTTCCTTTGAAAGGATTCTGCCCAAAGTGAATCCTATAGGATGAGGAGAGAGATGTGGAGAGGGTAAATGGGCAGGGTTTGGCCGAGCCAAAGGCTTGAAGAGTGTGTGAAATGAGGTAGATGTGGGGGCCTTTTATAAGAGGAGAGGAGGGGCACTTTTGGAAAGTAAAGAAATATTACATTATTTGAAAATGTGTTTCGGTTTTAAAAGGTCCCACATTGATATAATTCGTGGATAAGGTGATAAGGGTTTGAAATCCACTCATCCAATTTGTTTTGTACATGTGTAGTTCATAGATTTTACATTATCTTTCCATTTTATTTAAATCGTTAAATAACGAGGTCATCGCTGCATCATCATGATGTCATAAATAATTTAATTTATTTATTGTCTAAAAATTATAAAAAAAAAAACTTCTATGATGTAGGAAATCTTTTTACCTTTCCAATTACTATTTATAATCAACAATCTGACTTGTATAACCCCATTTAAAAATTGTTTTAGTAAAACATATCATGTTTGTGTCATTTTTACTTTTACATTAAATAAAAAGTTATTTATGTCATTTCCCAACCAAGTTGTCTCCATGGGGTCCCCAAGTTGACCCATGGCTTGTCTTGGTCGGCCATGACACAACCAATGAGGGTAGGACATGTGTCAAACTCATCTTATTTTATTAAAGCATTATTTTTACCTTAAACTACACTAATTACCACTAATCGTGATTAAGAACTTAATAAGTTACTATTCACCAAAAAAATATTATAATCTCATTGAACCACATTTTACATCTTAATGACAACCATGTATGTCAGATTTTTGAAATTTAAAACACAATGATGGCAAAATTTCATTTAAACGGAAAATCAGTCTTTATAAGTACCACTTAGTGGTTTCACTATTCATCAAAAATTGATGTTTTTCAGAAAATTACCAAAAATTCACCCTAATATATATTTGATATTACGAATTCAAAAATGAAGTCTATTTTACAAAATAAAAAACATATAAGTCACATTAATTAATTTAATAATTAATTCCCACTGTCAGAGCAAATATCGTGTTTTTATGAAACAATAAGTATCAAAAGATTGACACTAGTTTAAGTCCGATTTCAAAGTGAAATTAATTCCAACGACCACTATTGGATTTAATGGTAAAAATATTTTCTAATTTCACTTTAAAACCAATTCATAAGATAATCTAATCATATAAATAAATTAGATTAAAAAGACGTTTTGAATTAAAATACAATATTTTACACTATTCATTAAAAAAATGAACTTTATCAGAAAGGTACCAAAAATTTACACAAAGTAAATTTTGATGTCCTGATTCTAAAGTAGAGTTATATTTGGTCCAATAGAATTTATAAGCTCGATCAAAACTATATCTAATGACGGTTCTCCGTCAAAAGGTGATAAGTGGACCTTTCATGAAAATTAGGGTATAAATGCCTAAAATTGAACTCTTTCCGTATTTTAAGCCTTTATCATTTATTGGGTAAATGTAAAAACATTTAAAAACATAAATAATCATATTTTAGTTATTTCTATCCATTCCCGCCAGTACAATGGCTACTTGTTAACTAACATTTAAAATAATATTATTTTATTACTTGTGTGCAACGTAAGTTTTCAAAGAAACTCATCGTTGCGTACCGAGTACGCTATCGAACGTAGAAACCCCATTTAATTAAAATTAATATTTATTTTGTAAATATTAATAAATATGAAAATTCTTTATTCTTTATTTACCTGGGATGTTACATCCTTCCCCCCTTTTGGGAATTGCATCCTCGCAATTTTATTCATTTATCAAAATAAGTGGGGGTATTTATCCCTCATAGCATTTTCAGATTCCCACGTTGCCTCTTCAATCACATGGTTTTTCCACAAAACCTTTACCTGATGAATCACCTTATTCCGTAACACCTGCTCCATGTGGTCATGAATCTGGACCGGTTGTTCCTCATAAGACAGATTCTCTTCCAGCTGAACTACCTCTGGACTCAAAACATGAGATGGATCTGGCATATACTCTCTCAACATCGAAACGTGAAAAACATTGTGTACCTGAGATAAACTCGGAGGTAAAGCCACCCTGTATGCAACTGATCCAACTCTCTCCAGAATTTCATATGGTCTAATGAACCTTGGACTCAACTTTCCTTTCTTACCAAATCTCATCACACTTTTCCAAGGAGAAACCTTGAGAAAAACATGATTACCTACCTCTAAAGATATATCCTTCCTCCGGTTATCCGCATAACTCTTCTGCCTGCTCTGAGCTGTTATCATGTGCTTCTGAATCAGCTGAACTTTTTCTTCCAACTCTTCTACCAATTCTGGTCCCATAAGCTTCCTTTCACCCACTTTATTCCAAAATGCTGGAGTTCGACACCGCTTCCCATATAATGCCTCAAATGGTGCCATCTGTATACTGGAATGAAAACTGTTATTATAAGAAAACTAAACCAAAGAAAGATGTTGGTCCCAACTTCCCTGATAATCCATCGAACAAGCTCGTAGCATATCCTCCAATGTCTGAATTGTTCGTTCTGGCTGCCCATCTGATTGAGGATGAAAAGATATACTAAAATTTAATTCAGTACCCAACGACTTCTGAAGGCCTTTCCAAAAGTTAGATGTGAACCTGGGATCACGATCAGATACAATGGAGAGGGGAACTCCATGTAACCTGACTATCTTTTTAAGATACAAATGGGAAATTTGATCAAGAGAGAAAGTATCTTGTATAGCAAGGAAATGAGAAGATTTGGTCAAGCGATCAACAATAATCCAGATTTCATTATTACCTCGAGATGTCTTCGGTAATCCGACAAAAAAGTCCATGGATATATTCTCTCATTTCCACTCTGTCACTGGTAAAGGCTGAAGCATTCCTTTCGGTAACTGCCGCTCTGCTTTAACCTGTTGACATGTCAAACACTTCACAGTAAAATCAGCAATGTCTCTTTTCATTCCATCCCACCAGAAATACTCTCGCAGATCACTGTACATCTTAGTACTTCCAGGATGAACTGAAAACGGGTAACTATGAGCCTCACATAACAACTCATTCTTCAAATGTGAATCACAAGGAACACATAAACTCTTCCCAAACCTCAAAACACAAACACAATCTTATCCAAGAAATCAAGGAAAATTTTATTCATAAGGTCCATGAATACAACATGTGCATTGGTTAACCCAAAAGGCATAACTACAAATTCATAATGGCCATATATAGTACGGAACGCAGTCTTCGGAACGTCTGCTTCTTTTACTTTCAACTGATGGTACCCCGACCTCAAGTCAATCTTCGAAAAATACTGAGCTCCCTGGAGCTGATACCACTTCATTCGATGGCCCAACGTCTGCTGAAGTTGTTGCAAAGGATTTCACCACCCCTTTCTTCTTGTAGTCTGGCTGCATTCCCCCAGTTGAGTTCTTCGTTGGACACTCGTTTTCATAATGACCCATTTCATTACACTAAAAACATCTTACTGTTGGCTTTTCATTTCCTGCTTGATCATCTTCCTTACAGTTACGAGCAATATGACCAAACTTACCACACCGAAAGCACTTACCAGACTTGGATAAACATTCTCCAGGATGCATTTTACCACACTTATCACAGGATGGATATTTGGTTTTCTTACCTCCTTGCTTCTTTGATGAATTCTTCCCCTTTTCCTGCCAACTAGACCTCTTATTCTGTTGTTTGTCATAGAACACCTGATCATCGGCAAACTCCATTTCCACCTTCTCCGCACATCGAACAAGTTTTTCATAACTTTTGAACTCACGAGAAGCTAAAGTCCTTCGATACTTTGGCTTTAACCCTGAGTAAAAATGGTTTATTTTACTATCAAGATCTCGTATGAAGTTTGGAGCATACCGTGCCAATCGAGTGAACTTTTCTTCATAAGAAGCCACTGAATCAATCTCCTGCCTCAATTATTGGAACTGTTTTTCCATCCTAAGATGAACCACCTTAGGAAAATATTTCTCAAGAAACATACCTTTGAATTCATCCCAGTGAAGATCCTCAATATCATCACTACCCCTTATATTTTTCACCATCGACCACCACAGATCAGCTTCACCTTCAAAACAGTAAACAACAAGACTAACCTTTTGAAGTTCTGAACACCCATTGACATCAAAAATCTTCTCCAGTGCTTTAATCCACCCTTCATCTTGCACAGGGTCAGATGATCCTCTGAATGATGGGGGAAGTTGCCTCATGAAATGTTCCACCACTAACATGTTCCTCTGCGGTTGATCTGGATGATCTCATGCATGGATACCACCACCATTTATAGCCTATGTCAACTATGCCATCACTGCAACAAACTATTCAGTTCCGATTCCAACCATCTCAGGATGCTAATTTGGAAGGCTATTTCCTTCTGTATGCCTTCCTAGCACTGCTTCCCTGTTTCCTCGGTGGAAAACCATTCTGAACAAACATGTCTTAGATGAAGTAACATGGTAATCTTTAAATTCTATATCATTTAAAAAAAATGGATAATCATTTAATAGAATTCTCACTCCTAAAGTTATCTAAACCGACCTTTGATACCAACTATAAGGCCCCAGCCTTAAACCTTACTTAAATATTGAATTAAATGAATAATTCACATTGAGGATCTTTTCAGGTTTAGAGTTTTAGAGAATTAGATCATAAAACTTGCATTATATTCCACATATAAACAAAGTGGTTACATAAAGATAGTATTCTTCATTACCATCAATGGAAACACATTTAAAATAAAACATGGATTATTTCTTGACACTTCCTTGACACTATCATCATATCATGTACCTTTCCCTTGACCTGTGAAAAACATTTCCAAAAAACATGGGATGAGCATAAAAAGCTCAGTAAGGGATATAGAAAGAATGAAAACTGTTAGTTTTTCAAACATCAAATAAACCATATATACTCTATCAAAGTAATACCTTCACCTTCATGAAGTAGTAAAAACTCTTCACTGAATAAAGTATCATTACTTACCTTTTTGTAACCAAAGGATTACCATAAAATCCATAAAAAGAACACATAACATATATAAAGGTAACTTGGGACAGAAACATACTTAAGTGGAATAACCATATGGTCGACTTCCACACATATCACTTAATGGAATAGCCATACGGCCAATTTCCATACATACTTAATGGAATAGCCATACGGACGACTTCCATACCCAATGCATTGGAGGTTATAACGTAACCACCCGTCCTGGTATTCACGGCACCACCCGTCATATGGTTTATAACGTAACCACCCATTAAAATTTCCATGTACCAGTATAAAATCATAAAACATAAAACCAATATAAAGGAATGATAACATTTCCACATTTCAATCAAAATATATCATAATAGAATCCTTTATCAAAACCATTTTCAATACCAAAATACATAAAAGAGTATATGGTATTTATTTTATTTTAAAAACATTACGGCTTGTCAAGGAAGCCAAAGACCAAATAATACTCGCGGTGGCGGAAAAGGTCGTTGATGCCGCGTACATTAAAAGAAACATTCCTTTTTGTCGTTTTGTAAAACGCTTCGTAGAAAAAGATTCCTTTTGTATAAAAGTAAAAGTCAAAGGGGTTTATACACCGTATAAAAGAAAGTTGTGTATAAAACGAAATATGCCTCAATGAAAGGAGATTGAGACGAAGTCCCTTACGTCGGGTCCGACTTGACACGATCGTTCTTTAACGTCCTGAATAATAAACATGAGTAAATTTATACTTGATTAATAACCTTTTTAAAGTTCATTATTCATTTTATATCACTTATTGCCATGTTATAAACATTATGTAACCATTTAAGTTAATAATTTTTGTTTTCTCAATATTTGGTTCTTAAGTCGAAAGTGGACTTCTTACAATTACTTGTTGTTCGTGTGGTCAAAGGTTCTTTATATCCAGAATGAAATTCCTGATTTGTATATAATATTTATCATATATATCCAGCATATACATGTATTTATAATATTACATAATCATTTAGAGGTAAGAAATGAAATGCATCGTTCATGGAGACGGTAAGCCGTATGTACGCATGAACGCTACTTTCATTTCTTTGTCATATTAATGGAATTAAAAATAAATGAGAGGTATGTATATTTCAATTCCATAATTATATTCATCATTTAGATATATCATTAATTATATATATCCATTATATACATGTACTTTTAATAGTACATTACATTTGGGGAAAAGAAATGAAATGCACCGTTCGTGGAGACGGTAAGCCGTACGTACGCATGAACGCTACTTTCATTTCTATCTCATACTTTAATGGAATGAAATAATAATGATATAGAGGTATATTATAATTCTAGTATAACATCATATATAATAACTTTAAATCCATCCTTTACACAACCCACATATGGCATTAACGAATCAAATCACTTTGAGGGGGCGGTAGTCCCCACTTCCTTAAATGAAGATATCGTGTTTAACCATAATGGAAACCATAAAGGTATGCCCAAAATGAAAAATACAGAAGCTTAAAGAAAACAATAAACATATTATATATCATATATAAAAATATTGTCATCATAATGGCCACCTTTGAAGGTGTTAAATGAGTATTGAACAATCATCGTTTCGGGAGGCAGAATTTCGCCATCCACGGAAACCGTATGTTCTTTAACCATTTGATGTAGTTGTGTGAGAGTGTAGCTCGAATAAATCTTATAACAACATCCTAGTATATTTAATATACTGGTGTTGTTACAAAATAAGTAAATAAAAAGAGTTTAGAGGGTTGGAGAAGCAAAATAAAACAAATGAACAAGAGAGAATGAATTACCTTTAAAAGTGTAACTCCTTTTGATTTGAGCCTAAAGGCTTCCTTTGAAAGGATTATGCCCAATGGGAATCCTCTAGGATGAGGAGAGGGATGTGGAGAGAGTAAATGGGCAGGTTTTGGCCGATCCAAAGGCTTGAGGAGTGTGTGAAATGAGGTAGAGGTGGGGGCCTTTTATAAGAGGAGAGGAGGGGCACTTTTGGAAAGTAAAGAAATATTACTTTATTTGAAAATGTGTTTCAGTTTTAAAAGGTCCCACATTGATATAATTCGTGGATAAGGTGATAATGGTTTGAAATCCACTCATCCAATTGGTTTTGGACATGTGTAGTTTATAGATTTGACATTATCTTTCCATTTTATTTAAATCGTTAAATAATGAGGTCATCGCTGCATCATCATGATGTCATACATAATTTAATTTATTTAGTGTCTAAAAATTATAAAAAAACTACTATGATGTAGGAACTCTTTTTAGATTTCCAATGACTATTTATAATCAAATATCTGACTTGTATAACCCCGTTTAAAAATTGTTTTAGTAAAACATATCATGTTTGTGTCATTTTTACTTTTACATTAAATTAAAAGTTATTTATGTCATTTCCCAACCAAAGTGTCTCCATGGGGTCCCCTAGTTGACCCATGGATTGTCTTGGTCGGCCATGACACAACCAATGAGGGTAGGACATGTGTCAAGCTCATTTTATTTTATTAAAGCATTATTTTTACCTTAAACTACACTAATTACCACTAATCGCGATTAAGAACTTAATATGTTACTATTCACCAAAAAAATATTATAATCTCATTGAACCACATTTTACAGATTAATGGCAACCATGTATGTCGTATTTTTGAAATTCAAAACACAATTATGGCAAAATTTCATTTAAACGGAAAATCAGTCTTTATAAGTACCTCTTAGTGGTTTCACTATTCATCAAAAATGAACTTTTTCAGAAAATTACCAAAAATTCACCCTAAGCTATATTTGATATTACGAATTCAAAAATGAAGTCTATTTTACAAAATTCAAAACATATAATTCACATTAATTAATTTAATAATTAATTCATGCTGTCAGAGCAAATAGCGTGTTTTTATCAAACAATAAGTATCAAAAGATTGACACTAGTTTAAGTCCGATTTCAAAGTGAAATTAATTCCAAAGACCACTATTGGATTTAATGGTAAAAATATTTTCTAATTTCACTTTAAAACCAATTCAAAATATAATCTAATCATATAAATAAATTAGATTAAAAAGAGGTTTTGAATTAAAATACAACATTTTACACTATTCATTAAAAAAATGAACTTTATCAGAAAGGTACCAAAAATTTACACAAAGTAAATTTTGATGTCCTGATTCTAAAGAAGAGTTATATTTGGTCCAATAGAATTTATAAGATTGATCAAAACTATATTTAATGACGGTTCTCTGTCAAAAGGTGATAAGTGGACCTTTCATGAAAATTAGGGTATAAATGCCTAAAATTGAAATCTTTCCATATTTTAAGCCTTTATCTTTTATTGCGTAAATGTAAAAACATTTAAAGACATATATAATAATATTTTAGTTTTTTCTATCCATTCCCACCAGTACAACGGCTACTCGTTAACTAACATTTAAAATAATATTATTTTATTACTTGTGTGCAACGTAAGTTTTCAAAGAAACTCATCGTTGTGTACCGAGTACGCTATCGAACGTAGAAACCCCTTTTAATTAAAATTAATATTTACTTCGTAAATACTAATAAATATGAAAATTCTTTATTCTTTATTTACCTAGGATGTTACATCCTTGCCCCCTTTTGGGAATTGCGTCCTCGCAATTTTATTCACTTATCAAAATAAGTGGGGGTATTTATCCCTCATAGCATTTTCAGATTCCCACGTTGCCTCTTCAATCACATGGGTTTTCCAAAAAACCTTTACCTGATGAATCACCTTATTCCGTAACACCTTCTCCATGTGGTCAAGAATCTGGACCAGTTGTTCCTCATAAGATAGATTCTCTTCCAGCTGAACTACATCTGGACTCAAAACATGAGATAGATCTGGCATATACTTTCTCAACATCGAAACGTGAAAAACATTGTGTACCTGAGATAAACTCGGAGGTAAAGCCACCCGGTATGCAACTGATCCAACTCTCTCTAGAATTTCATATGGTCCAATGAACCTTGGACTCAAATTTCCCTTCATACAAAATCGCATCACACTTTTCCAAGGAGAAACCTTGAGAAAAACATGATTACCTACCTCGAAAGATAGATCCTTCCTCCGGTTATCCGCAGAACTCTTCTGCCTGCTCTGAGCTGTTCTCATGTGCTTCTGAATCAGTTGAACTTTTTATGCCAACTCTTCTACCAATTCTGGTCCCATCAGCTTCCTTTCACCCACTTCATTCCAAAATGCTGGAGTTCGACACCGCTTCCCATATAATGCCTCAAAGGTGCCATCTGTATACTGGAATGAAAACTGTTATTATAAGAAAAATCAACCAAAGAAAGATGTTGGTCCCAACTTCCCTGATAATCCATCGAACAAACTCGTAGCATATCCTCCAATGTTTGAATTGTTCATTCTGACTGCCCATCTGATTGAGGATGAAAAGCTGTAATAAAATTTAATTCAGTACCCAACGACTTCTGAAGGCCTTTCCAAAAGTTAGATGTGAACCTGGGATCACTATCAGATACAATGGAGAGGGGAACTCCATGTAACCTGACTATCTCTTTAAGATACAAATGGGAAAGTTGATCAAGAGAGAACGTATCTTGTATAGAAAGGAAATGAGCAGATTTGGTCAAGCGATCAACAATAACCCAGATTTCATTATTACCTCGAGATGTCTTCGGTAATCCAACAACAAAGTCCATGGATATATTCTCCCATTTCCACTCTGGCACTGGTAAAGGCTGAAGCATTCCTTTTGGTAACTTCCGCTCTGCTTTAACCTGTTGACATGTCAAACACTTCACAGTAAAATCAGCAATGTCTCTTTTCATTCCATCCCACCAGTAATACTCCCGCAGATCTCTGTACATCTTAGTACTGCCAGGATGAACAGAAAACGGGAAACTATGAGCCTCACATAACAACTCATTCTTCAACTGTGAATCACAAGGCACACATAACCTCTTCCAAAACCTCACAATACAAACAAAAACTTATCCAAGAACTCATGGAAAATTTTATTCCTAAGGTCCATGAATACAGCAGGTTCATTGGTTAACCCAAAAGGCATAACTACAAATTCATAATGGCCATATCTAGTATGGAACACAGTCTTCGGAACGTCTGCTTCTTTTACTTTCAACTGATGGTACCCCGACCTCAAGTCAATCTTCGAAAAATACTGAGCTCCCTGGAGCTGATACCACTTCATTCGATGGCCCAACATCTTCTGAAGTTGTTGCAAAGGATTTCACCACCCCTTTCTGCTTGTAGTCTGGCTGCATTCCCCCAGTTGAGTTCTTCGTTGGACACTCGTTTGCATAATGACCCATTTCATTACACTTAAAACATCTTACCGTTGGCTTTTCATTTCCTGCTTGATCATCTTCCTTACAGTTACGAGCTATATGACCAGACATACCACACCGAAAGCACTTACCAGACTTGGATAAACATTCTACAGGATGCATTTTACCACACTTCTCACAGGATGGATATTTGGTTTTCTTACCTCCTTGCTTCTTTGATGAATTCTTCCCCTTTGCCTGCCAACTAGACCTCTTATTCTGTTTTTTGTCATAGAACACCTGATCATCGGCAAACTCCATTTCCACCTTCTCCGCACATCAAACAAGTTTTTCATAACTTTTGAACTCACGAGAAGCTAAAGTCCTTCGATACTTTGGCTTTAACCCTGAGTAAAAACGGTTTATTTTACTATCAAGATCTCGTATGAAGTTTGGAGCATACCTTGCCAATCGAGTGAACATTTCTTCATAAGCAGCCACTGAATCATCCTCCTGCCTCAATTCTAGGTACTGTTTTTCCATCCTAAGACGAACCACCTTAGGCATATATTTCTCAAGAAACATACCTTTGAATTCGTCCCAGTGAAGATCCTCAATCTCATCACTATCCCTTATATTTTTCACCATAGACCACCACAGACCAGCTTCACCTTCAAAACGGTAAACAACAAGACTATCCTTTTGATGTTCTGAACACCCCATGACATCAAAAATCTTCTCCAGTGCTTTAATCCACCCTTCAGCTTGCACATGGTCATATGATCCTCTGAATGATGGGGGATGTGGCCTCATGAAATGTTCCACCACTGACATGTTCCTCTGCGGTTGATCTGGCTGATCTCATGCATGGATACCACCACCATTTATAGCCTGAGTCAACTATGCCATCACTGCAACAAACTGTTCAGTTCGGATTCCAACCATCTCAGGTTGCTGATTTGGAAGGTTATTTCCTTCTGTATGCCTTTCTTTCACTTCTTCCCTATTTCCTCTGCGGAAAACCATTCTGAACAAACATGTCTTAGATGAAGCAACATGGTAATATTTA
The DNA here is from genome assembly GCA_963277665.1 of Viscum album. NCBI lineage: Eukaryota > Viridiplantae > Streptophyta > Magnoliopsida > Santalales > Viscaceae > Viscum > Viscum album. The sequence goes on along the minus strand of OY728145.1, from coordinate 1,244,653,894 downwards.
AATGATATATCATTTCAAAAAAAATTGGATAATCATTTAATAGAATTCTAACCCCTAAAGTTATCTAAACCGACCTTTGATACCAACTATAAGGCCCCAACCTTAAACCTTACTTAAATATTGAATTAAATGAATAATTCACATTAAGGATCTTTTCAGGTTTAGAGTTTTAGACAATTAGATCCTAAAACATGCATTATATTCCACATATAAATAAAGTGGTTACATAAATATAGTATTCTTCATTCCCATCAATGGAAACACATTTAAAATAAAACATGGATTATTTCTTGACACTTCTTTGAAACTATCATCATATCATGTACCTTTCCCTTGACCTGTGAAAAACATTTCAAAAAAACTTAGGATGAGCATAAAAAGCTCAGTAAGGGATACAAAAAGAATGAAAACTGTTAGTTTTTCAAACATCAAATAAACCATATATACTCTATCAATGTAATACCTTCACCTTCATGAAGTAGTAAAAACTCTTCACTGAATAAAGTATCATTACTTACCTTTTTGTAACCAAATGATTACCATAAAATCCATAAAAAGAACACATAACATATATAGAGGTAACTTGGGACATAAACATACTTAAGTGGAATAACCATATGGTCGACTTCCACACATATCACTTAATGGAATAGCCATACGGCCAATTTACATACATACTTAATGGAATAGCCATACAGACGACTTCCATACCCAATGCATTGGAGGTTATAACGTAACCACCCGTCCTGGTATTCACGGCACCACCCGTCATATGGTTTATAACGTAACCACCCGTTAAAATGTCCAAGTACCAGTATAAAATCATAAAACATAAAACCAATATAAAGGAATGATAACATTTCAACATTTCAATCACAATATATCATAATAGAATCCTTTATGAAAACCATTTTCAATACCAAAATACATAAAAGAGTATATGGTATTTATTTTATTTTAAAAACATTACTGCTTGTCGAGGAAGCCAAAGACCAAATAATACTCGCGGTGGCGGAAAAGGTCGTTGTCGCCGCGTACGTTAAAAGAAACATTCCTTTTTGTCGTTTTGTAAAATGCTTCGTAGAAAAAGATTCCTTTTGTATAAAATTAAAAGTCAAAGGGGTTTATACACCGTATAAAAGAAATTTGTGTATAAAACGAAATATGCCTCAATGAAAAGAGATTGAGACGAAGTCCCTTACCTCGGGTCCGACTTGACTCGATCATTCTTTAACGTCCTGAATAATAAACATGAGTTAATTTATACTTGATTAAGAACCTTTTTAAAGTTAATTATTCCTTTTATATCACTTATTTCCATGTTATAAACATTATGTAACCATTTAAGTTAATAATTTTTGTTTTCTCAATATTTGGTTCTTAAGTCGAAAGTGGACTTCTTACAATTACATGTTGTTCGTGTGGTCAATGGTTCTTTATATCCAGAATGAAATTACTGATTCGGATATAATATGTATCATATATATCCAGCATATACATGTATTTATAATATTACATAATCATTTAGAGGTAATAAATGAAATGCACCGTTCATGGAGACGGTAAGCCGTACGTACGCATGAACGCTACTTTCATTTCTTTTTCATATTAATGGAATTAAAAATAAATGAGAGGTATGTATATTTCAATTCCATAAATATATTCATCATTTAGATATATCATTAATTATATATATCAATTATATACATGTACTTTTAATAGTACATTACATTTGGGGATAAGAAATGAAATGCACCGTTCATGGAGACGGTAAGCCGTACGTACGCATGAACGCTACTTTCATTTCTATCTCATACTTTAATGGAAAGAAATAATAATGATATAGAGGTATATTATAATTCCAGTATAACATCATATATAATAACTTTAAATCCATCCTTTACACATCCCACATATGGCATTAATGAATCACATCACTTTGAGGGGGCTGTAGTCCGCACTTCCTTAAATGAAGATATCATGTTTACCCATAATGGAAACCATAAAGGTATGCCCAAAATGAAAAATACAGAAGCTTAAAGAAAAAAATAAACATATTATATATCATATATAAAAATAGTGACATCATAATGGCAACCTTTGAAGGTGTTAAAAGTGTATTGAACAATCATCGTTTCGGGAGGCAGAATTTCGCCATCCACGGAAACCGTATGTTCTTTAACCATTTGATGTAGTTGTGTGAGAGTGTATCTCGAATACATCTTATAAAAACATCCTAGTATATTGAAGATACTGTTGTTGTTACAAAAGAAGTAAATAAAAAGTGTTTAGAGGGTTGGAGAAGAAAAATAAAACAAATGAACAAGAGAGAATGAATTACCTTTAAAAGTGTAACTCCTTTTGATTTGAGCCTAAAGGATTCCTTTGAAAGGATTCTTCCCAAAGGAAATCCTCTAGGATGAGTAGAGGGATGTGGAGAGAGTAAATGGGCAGGGTTTGGCCGAGACAAAGGCTTGAGCAGTGTGTGAAATGAGGTAGAGGTGGGGGCCTTTTATAAGAGGAGAGGAGGGGCACTTTTGGAAAGTAAAGAAATATTACTTTATTTGAAAATGTGTTTCGGTTTTAAAAGGTCCCACATTGATAAACATCGTGGATAAGGTGATAAGGGTTTTAAATCCACTCATCCAATTGGTTTTGGACATGTTTAGTTCATAGATTTTACATTATCTTTCCATTTTATTTAAATCGTTAAATAATGAGGTCATCGCTGCATCATCATGATGTCATAAATAATTTAATTTATTTAGTGTCTAAAAATTATAAAACAAATACTATGATGTAGGAAATCTTTTTATATTTCCAATGACTATTTATAATAAAATATCTTACTTGTATAACCCCATTTAAAAATTGTTTTAGTAAAACATATCATGTTTGTGTCATTTTTACTTTTACATTAAATAAAAAGTTATTTATGTCATTTCCCAACCAAAGTGTCTCCATGGGGTCCCCAATTTGACCCATGGCTTGTCTTGGTCGGCCATGACACAACCAATGAGGTTAGGACATGTGTCAAGCTCATCTTATTTTATTAAAGCATTATTTTTACCTTAAACTACACTAATTACCACTAATCGCGATTAAGAACTTAATAAGTTACTATTCACCAAAAAAATATTATAATCTCATTGAACCACATTTTACATATTAATGACAACCATGTATGTCGGATTTTTGAAATTTAAAACACAATGATGGAAAAATTTCATTTAAATGGAAAATCAGTCTTTATAAGTACCACTTAGTGGTTTCACTATTCATCAAAAATTGATGTTTTTCAGAAAATTACAAAAATTCACCCTAAGCTATATTTGATATTACAAATTCAAAAATGAAGTCTATTTTACAAAATTCAAAAAATATAAGTCACATTAATTAATTTAATAATTAATTTCCGCTGTCAGAGCAAATAGCGTGTTTTTATGAAACAATAAGTATCAAAAGATTGACACTAGTTTAAGTCTGATTTCAAAGTGAAATTAATTCCAACGACCACTATTGGATTTAATGGTAAAAATATTTTCTAATTTCACTTTACAACCAATTCAAAAGATAATCTAATCATATAAATAAATTAGATTAAAAAGAGGTTTTGAATTAAAATACAACATTTTACACTATTCATTAAAAAAAATGAACTTTATCATAAAGGTACCAAAAATTTACACAAAGTAAATTTTGATGTCCAGATTCTAAAGAAGAGTTATATTTGGTCCAATAGGATTTATATGATCGATCAAAACTATATTTAATGACGGTTCTCCGTCAAAAGGTGATAAGTGGACCTTTCGTGAAAATTAGGGTATAAATGCCTAAAATTGAACTCTTTCCGTATTTTAAGCCTTTATCTTTTATTGGGTAACTGTAAAAACATTTAAAAACATATATAATCATATTTTAGTTATTTCTATCCATTCCCGCCAGTACAACGGCTACTCGTTAACTAACATTTAAAATAATATTATTTTATTACTTGTGTGCAACGTAAGTTTTCAAACAAACTCATCGTTGCGTACCGAGTACGCTATCGAACGTAGAAACCCCTTTTAATTAAAATTAATATTTAATTCGTAAATATTAATAAATATGAAAATTATTTATTCTTTATTTACCTGGGATGTTACATCCTTCCCCCCTTCCACCTTAATCTAATTATGGTTTTTGAATTCCAGGAGAATATTATTATTTTTTAAAAATACGTTACCATAATGATATTTTATTATCCTAAAAAACAAATAATTATTGCATTTCTTAATATGTTGGGGCCCATTTCTAATAGGCTCTTTAAAACGTAAATCATTATTTAAATTTGAATCCCAAAAAACATGGGTTTTAAATCATCATATATTTTATAAGTAAAATATTTATATAATTTCTATAACTGTTAGAAGAGGTCCAATAATCATTAAATATATTGCATCCTTTAATTCCAATTAGATAATCACCAAACCTAACATGAACCAATAAATCCTTCAAATCCATTTATAAATCTCTAAATAACAGATACACTTTTTGTAATATGGATTTTCACAATTCTGAACCCTTTATTCATTTTATAATAGATTAAAAATGTCTTCCTTATTTCATAAAATATTTGTCTACAACGTTTATTTTTTCATTAAAATCATTAATATATAGTATTTAATCTTTATTCTAAAGTATTTAAACCTCAATCAACAATGATTATGTTATTATAAATAAAAATATTTTATTTTTTAATATTAAAAGTTATTATCAGACGAAAATAAAAAATTATCAAAAAATTATCAAATCTTAATCAATGATGACATTCATGTAGTATAACAAGTTTATTATAATGAAAACCTATTTTTATAAGGATTTAAGAGACTTATATTTTTATCCAACCATAATTATTTTTTTATTGAATAAATCCAATTTTTAGGGTTTAGTGGGAACCCTATAAACTATTAAGAACAAAAGTACTACTTTTTGGGATATCCCATACCCATTTTGGAGGAAAAGGGTGTTTATCATTCATATAGTACATGATACACTGATACAGTGGTAAAATATCAATATAAATATATATATATACTTAAAAAATATCTTTATATAGTTCTATACAACAATTTTGCTATAATGCACTACAACTATTTAACGATATTTATCTAATGCAGTTATCAACTATTGTGATCCACTATATCTCAATATAAATAATATAGTGGAATTTTTTAGACTATGGTTGTTGAAACCCTAACTATATGATACTGATGGACAAATGGAAACCATGGGGCTATTATTACTTTATTTAAACCATTAATTTTAACTATACATTTCCATTTTAAAAAAAATATGATCTCTAATTTACTTTTTTTTGGGTTTTTTTAAATATTATATAGTATTAAAGAATCCTTATAAACCAAAAAACCAACAATTAACTATATGTTAATTAAACTATTAATATTGGTGAACATGTGATGTGCTACGTGTATAATAAAATAGTCTATGAATTATTTATATTCTATCTTTAAATTCTATTAAACGACTTTATGTACTCTGATTTTATTTAAATCAAACTAGATAATTCTTTTTTGATTCTTATATAATCGATCATATATTTCATTTGTATCTACACATAACTACCCATCAATAGACGACTCGTCAATTTTATTATTAGAGTAATATTATGATTCCACATTTAAAATTAATTTTATATAACCACTAGATATGTAAATATATAATTCATCTTGATAATCATGTTTTATGTTAACTCTACCTTTTGAATTTGATAATCCAATTCATTCATTAATTTCCTTATTGATTATATTTTGTAAATATAAATTAATTCTCCCCTTTTTTAATCAAACAAAATTGTAAATACCTATCAATAATGAATAAATATTTTTCAAAATAAATTGAATTTGGAAGTGGGGATATTCTAAAAATCATTTAGTATATGGTTTGTGGTTAGACCCTAGATTTACATTTTTTCACAAACATTGATACATCCAATAGTTTCATTTTTATGCCATACCATTTTCAAGGTTCTATAATTAGTAATACATTGATAATTTCCCAAAAATAATTTATAAAATGATAAAAAATACCTATGTCTAACATTATATACTGAAATATATGTATTTTTATTAGCATAATAACAATTATATTTTCACAAATCATCATGATTATCACATCTACTCTGATGAAAAGACCCTGTTCATATTTTAACATATCATTTGAGTATAATCCCTCAAATATAATATATTCTTTATTTTTTTGATATGTGAAGTTATCACTTTGTTTATACTAATCCATGCAATATATTTATTTCAAATAGAAAATTGTCATGCATATATGTATTTTTAATCAATAAATACCCTTCACAATATACATCAAAGTATTTACATATATTTTTCATATTTTGAAAAACCAAAAACCAAACCATAATCAAGGGTACCTTGAAATAATGATATTTTTTGGGTTACCCTGAGATATTCCAATTTTTGATCTAACTGAATCATCATTAACATGTAGTTGTGTGAAAAATATATTTTCTAACATTTTTCCAATCCTGAAATGATTTAAATCAATCCTTAATATTAATTTTATTCTATAGATATTTTTTATTGGTAATAATATTAGATCAAAAATTTAATAATGTTCAAATTTTTTTAATGATATATATCAAAATTCAGTAAAAACGCGTCTCACATTACATGATATATTTTTGTGTAATCACACCTTTGAATGAAATGAAATTCAAGAACATTTTAATATCCACTAATCATCCACAACATAATCCTTAATAACCTAAATATATAAAACACTTCTATAGATTTATTCTTATTTCTTCCCAAGATAATGTTATATACAAAGAAGAGTACCATGAATTTTCCTTCCATATATGATTTCTCGTATTTGATGTGATCATATTTTTAATTCTATCATCATAAAATATGAATCCAAACCAGTATACTATGATCACAATTATTTCATTAAACAATATAATACATTTATCAAACCACACACCCTTACACCATAATCACTGATTTTTAAACCCATTGGTTATTCAATATAAACATCATTTTTAATAAATAATAATAATAATGATATCATTACAGGAATTATATATATATATATATATATTTAATCCACTTTTAAAAGAACCTAAAAATGATGTTCAAATTGATTAATTTATTTTCATCACTTAATAATTTTATTATAGGTTTAGTCCATCAATTCATGCATATACTTTGTATTCAAATCGGTATTTATTATGTATTATGGGCCCATACATGGTTAATTTATTTTTTAACATCAAATATTTTATAACTTATTTTGGTAATTCCTCATGTTTGTATCTCTAATGTTTTTTTATATTTGATTTTTATTCCTAATATTGTATTTGTTACATGATTCATGATTTTCCTCTTCATTTAATGATTCATACCCCACTAATAATACATAAAAAATACTATCATCACTTTTAATCATCTTGGTATGTGATGGATCCATCTTAACTATAGTGATATTGTTTACGATTCTTTCACCAGGGCGCACATCCGTTTGATGAGGAGGACGTGCAGCTATTTACCAGCATTCCCACTTTCCAAAGGCAGACTACATGCATTGCTTATTCATGGAAGTTTGATTCTTGATCAAAATTGGATGATTGGATGTCGGAATCTCCTTCTATGGATTACTCCTTGGGGTTGGTTACCTAGTCCTGGTCCCTCCCATATACTTAAGATATTGTTTGTGAAACTTTTCCCAATGCCATTTCTTCATGGATTCTTGTTAATTACAGTGATTAGGTAAAGGCATTACAAGGGGTCTATTTAGTGTGGCAACCATCAGTCAGGGGAGTAGTCACATTGGACATTTATGGAATGTCTGGATGCTGGAACACTGTCACATCAATGATTCTTCCCCTTATAATAGAGCTTCTATAGGGCATAGAATCTTGAGGCATCCCACGTCTAATGTGGTTAATTTTATTCCATGGGTATGTATCTTTGGTTTTCCTCAGCTTCCCTTGTTTAACACAAGGTATGAAATAAGATTAACATTTAGTGGAGATGGATCAGACTAATCTGAACACAGACAGGAGTGGATCATATGGGTGCAACCCCTGGAGATATTTCTAATGTTTGGGGGTATCGTTGGTTAGCTATACGATTACTTCTAAGAGTAGTGACAAAGTTGGTGACATGATTTAATTGGGATGCGGAAGGCCAGGTTAGAATCATCATGGATTTAGATGGAGATGTGAAGTGAATGGAGAATGAGATGGATCCGATGTAAGGATGATGGTTATGTTGTACTTGAACCTCAAATTGACTTCCTACGTATCCACATGTTGGGGAATCAAAGTCGATATAGTTTGGTGGAGTGATGGGACTCTAAAGGAGGATACCCATTAGAATGGATGTATAGATGGGAACCATAGGAATTAAAACCTGTATATCGGGGAATGACATTCCTGAAACACATAGGCTCTTGGAAGAGAGGACACGATGAGACAAGGGTGATGGGCTTTAACCTCAGTGAGGCTTCCTATGTATCCCCGTGGAAGGTAATCAAAGTCCACATAGTTGAGATTGGGGTTGGGAATTGGGTTGTGCACAGAGGACAACGACCCAAAGGCATGCTGAGGATTACATGTGGTTATCAGCCCGGGGTTAGTCTGATGCTCGAGGGGCGGTCCAGAGATGGGCGTCCCAACAAGTGGGACACCAATGTTTACCATTGCATGGGGTTGAACCTCAGCAAGGATTGCTACGTACCGTGTCTAGGAGACAGGGATCAAAACCACATAGTTCATCATATGATGGATTATCACTGGATGGGGTACAAAACAGCTTACAGTCGATTGGAGGGGACACAACGACTTACCGTCGATTAGGGAACACAATGGCTTACCATCGATTGGGGAGAAAAATGGCATACCATTGATTTGGGAGCATAATGTATTACCATCGGTTGGGGAATACATCAGATTACAATCCCTGGGGAACAAAATGACTTATAGTCTATTTGGGTTGGACCTTAGGGAGGCTTCTTAAGTACCCAGTCTATGAGATAAGGATCCAAGCCCACCCAATTATAATGGGTACAATTTAACATCTTGCAAGATGAGGGTGTACCGATTTGGAGTGGTCGGGACAAGTTGGTGTTGGGCTAGAACCTCTGGGAGGCATCCTACAAACATTCCTTGGGAAGGATCAATGTCCTCTTAGTTAGGAATGGAAGATACCTTTTCAAGTCATGCTGGATGAAGTTGAACTGACGAGGAGGGGTCATAACAAATAGGTGTTTTGCATGATCCTCAGAGATTCTTCCAAGGTACCTTGATTTGGCAAGGATAAAATTCCACGTAGTTCGGGATGGGTACAGTTTAACGTCCTGATAGAAGAGGGTGGACTACAGCGGGGTGGTCGAGATAAGTAGGTTTTGGGATTGAACCTTTGGGGGGCCTCCTGTGTATATTTCCTTGGAAGGGGACAAAGTCCACATAGTTCCGAATGGCAGATAATGTTTAATGTCATCTTGGGAAAAGGTGAACTGATGTGAAGGGGTCGAAAAAATAGTTGTTGGGCTTGATCTTCATTGAGGATTCCTAAGTAACTGAACATGCAAATTATCAAATTCCATGTTAATTGGGATGGTTTAGGGATTACACAATAAGGAAACCAAGAGAGGATGTCATGGTCGATGCCTACTCTAATCCCACATGAGTCTTTCTTGGTGGGAGAAACTAGAGGCTACAAAGACCTTACGATCATGTCACGAAAAGTGCGTCTGTGGGAAGTGGAATGGGGATTGGACACTATTAGTGGCCCAGAGTGGAAACTGAGGATTATGCATGGTTAGAGGCCTAGAGATATGGAGATTGGGAATTACTCTAGGATGGATGCCCAATGGCAATAATTCCCAGAGGGAGAGGGAGGGGAGAACGAAGGTCCCCGTGCCCATCTCTCCTCTATCCTTTGGCACCGAAGAAGAAAGGAAGAGTAGGGGTGAGACATTCTACAAGAAATTATAGTGTCTTACACAAAGATGATTTTCCTTCCACATGGAAAGGTGTGACTCTAGTAGATATGATCTCATCCCATGTGAGAAATATCTCACTCCTATGGAGATGAGTAGTCAAAGAGAATTTCTGACATGGGGCACCCCGCGTATGATGTATGGGGAGGCTACAATTTAATATCATGTGATGAGGTGGATGGCTCTGGGAAGTTTAATTTCCTCTAGCTCAGACTAAACAGGTTCACTCAACACCCATAATACTTACATAACAAGCACATTTTAATTCTTGTTTAAGGGAAGGCACTGGCAATGTCGTGGTGAGGGGGTGTCCTGGAGTGATCCAATAAGGGACCCACGTAAGCATGGATATGTGGTGAAGCACTTGTCATTGGCATGCCTATGAGAAGAAGCATGAGGATAAGAAACACAATGTGAAGCACCACCCAATGGACATTGAAATAAATTCGTACTAACCTGGAGGGTCATATGGGAAAAGGGTTTATGTAGAAAACTTTTTCATAAGAAGAGGCTTTGTGAATTTCTGTTGCAATGCGTAGTGAAGGGGATTCACCAAGGGGTATTTTTTGCGAAGTGAGGTGGCCTAGAATAGGCCTAGGGAATAGGTTTATATATTGGGTTCTTCGTGAAGTGGGAAGGTTTTCTCGAAGTAGGGCTTTAGGAAGTTAGGGTACCCTATGAAGAATAGCACTAAAAAGCAATGTGTTTCAAGAATCATAGAGACCTTACCTTAGAATAGGGTTTTCTTGTGCATGGAGGGTAATTCATTAAGCATGAGTGTTGTGCAAATACCTCAGTCCCCTTGGGGTTCTCCTTCCTTCGCGGTGGCCTATGGGCTCCAAAAAGGCATCCCAACTTGAAGAGGTGTAACTCCATGACACCAGTTAACCAGAGCCAGTGCATTATTTTAATACATTGACATCATTAAAAGGAATCACGTCATGATGAACTGATCGATTTAGCAGTCTTTTAACATATATTACATAAATAAATTTCACATTACACTTTATAACATAAAACACAACATAAATAATCTTTTTAGAACTACATTATTATCTTCTCATATTAACCTTTCATATCAATCATAAAACACCTCTTGGAATTCTTGTAAAATAAAACATAATAAAGCGGTGATCTCAGATGATCTGTAAGGGTAAATAATTTTGCAGAAGCTATAAAATTTTAAGGCTAGATGTGTAATAAAAACATAAACCTTTTAAAAATAAAACAAAACATAATATGATGAAAATAAATCAAACAATACCATATAAACATGCACATTCATATTCTACTTGTCGAAAAATCACATTTAATAAATAATTTCATAATGAGGGAATGCATAATGCCGGACATCATACCCACATATTCAAGGCCTCGTTCCAATACTACAAATAAATATTTTGTCAAGAGATTTTACCAAGACACTAATTTGTCTCATGTGACCTACTGATGCATCTAATGGCTATAGAAGGCCCCTCTAGTCACATACTAAGGCCAAGTCGTACCTCATATGAAAATGGTGAAACATAACCCTTCGTATTAACAAAAAAATACAAAATGTCAAAACATTAACTATAAACCATGAATGGTATAAAAATAGCACATTCACAGTCAAAAATATCATACCACATTCAACACAATATGGATGATTATTTTACAATAAATAATCATCAATCAAGAATAATATCATGTAAAGGATGTTGACATAATTTAATATCATCAGTAATACTCTAAGAGAGGAATGCCACTTTTTTCATGAAATCATTTAAAAGTAACTCAATTTATAAAGGAATTTATTTAAAATATATTTTTGATTCATATTGTCCCATAACACATTCTATCTTTTTAAATGAATTGACATTTTAATATAATCATGTCTATATATATAAATCCTTATAACCATTTTGAAAACATTAACATTAATTAAGATGATTTTGAAAATTAAATCATTAAAACATTTAAAGTGATTTTTTCGTTAAAGAGTCCCTTAAAATTATTACTTATGAAAATCTTTTATTAATCATGGATAGGGGTGATAAATATGAACCAATACATATATACACATAAACAACCTCAAATAATAATGAGATTGAGGAGTTAACCGTTAACTTGTACTTTCCTTTGGTCGAGGTCACATTTAACATCCTGTAAAATGACCATAGTATGTCATTAAATTATACCAGAACCATATTCATATTTATGATAAAATAAATTATTCATTTCTGAATTATACTATCCATTTAATAATAATTTACATTTTAAAATAACATTTTGGGTAATAAACGCTTTCATTATCGTTCATGTTTTAACTTGTTTTTCTTGATCGTATCTCTTATATCAAGATTTAATTGCATCCAAAATATAAAACATTTTTTATATATATTCTATATTTATAATATAAATATGTATTATATATAGATATATGAAATGGAAAACACTGTTTATGGAGACGGTAGTTCATACGAATGTATAAACACTATTTCTGTTTTCATATCGTATTGAACGAAAGTATGTGAATAGGATATATGTATATATATATATATAGTAGAATTATTATGTCATATATAACATACTTATTAATAGTTTATATTTTTGTAATCATCGTTGAATGGTGAACATGGAAATGAATCCCATCGTGTCTTGGAGACGGTAATCTGTACGTATGCTCGAGTGATTATATCAGTATATTGATGGTGGAATTCTATGTAATTGGATGGTATATTATATATACACAATAATTTTCATTCTATATTTATTTTTTACTCCAATTATACTCCTTATTATATCCATAAAATATGAATCATTGAATAACAAAATACACCACCACATGGAGATGGTAAGTTGTACATACGCACGTATGGTGACTTTGTCTTTCATAGGATAAATATAATGATGAATGTGGTTGTAACATATTTATAAAAACAAATTAGTTTGTATAAGGAATTGGATTTATTATTTTGGTATGGAAACAATAATGAAAAGGTAAGTGGAAGAAGAAATGAATTTTGAAAGAGGTGATGAAATAATTAACTCTTCTACGGCTTCTTCCTTCGGATTTATAAAAAATGGCTCTCTAGGTTAGTTTTATGATCCAAATAAGGACTATATGTTGAATTAAGGGTTGGTAGAATATTTGATCAGGTTCTGGCCATGTCAAATGTCATTGGAGGTGTGAATTTAAAAGAAGGTTAAGTACCCTTTTATGTGAGAGGTGAGGGGCACTTTACAATGACCTTAAAATATTAATTTATTATAAAATCGTTTTGGGGTTATAATAGCTAAAAATGGATTATTCTCAAGGATATGGTGGCTATGGGTAAAAATAATCTCAACCAATTACTTGTAGACATGTTTAGGTCACTATATTAACCTTGTCTTTTAGAATTAATTCTTAGTTAAATCGATTAACTTTTACCATGACTTCTTGTATTCTTACACTATATAGTTAATAAATATACAATAAAATGTCAATCGAACCTAAATCATTTAATTGAAGATATATAAACACTATTTAAGCCTTTTGGTAGAATAGAATATTTTTAGTAATATTATAGCATTTTATAATATAATATTTGTTTTAAAAACTCATTTATGTCTCTTTTGACACTATTTAGTATTTAGTTTTTATGAAAGTCGAAAAAACCTGATTACAATGAAAAAAATTTATTGAATCAATCCTAACATGTTTAACTCTTCTAGAAAATTCGTATATCACATAAAAACATTCAAATTATATTTATTTTAATATTTATAATATCATTAATTAGATTATTTAATTAATTAGATAAATATTGCCTCATTATTGTGTCATAAATAAATATATTTTTTATTTGTCTAAAATTTAAAAATAAAATATAAAGATGTATTAAATATTTTTATATTTCTAATTATTATTTATAGTAAAACATATCACTTATATAACCCCATATAGAAACTGATTTACTAAAAGATATATGTTTATGTTTCATTTTCCTTAACTTTAAATTAATTTTTTATTAAATTTAATTTTAACTTACAAGTGGCTCCATGGGGTCCCAAAATCGAACCAAGGATTACCATGGAAGGATATGTATCCGTAAATAGGGTTATGACATGTGGTAGGTAAATTTAATATTATTATAATGTTATTTTTTACCTTTATTTACATGGTTTACCGTTTAACCATGGTAAATAAGATATTTACTGAAGATACTATCCATACTGTCTAAAAATAATATTTTCTTATATACACTATACATACCATGTGATAAAAAATATGGATTTTATTTTTTCAAATTCAAAACACAGATGTTGTAGAAAATAATATAAAATTAATTCTCGTTGTCAAAACCAAAAATTGGGGTTTTAAGGAAACAAACTATCAAAAGATTGATATGTGTTTAGGTAAAATTTAAATGTTAAATTATATCCAATGTCATAAATTATATTAAGTGATAAAAATATAATCTAATTATACTTTAAAACTAGTAAAATTTATAATTTAACAATTTCAATTATTTCATTTAAAAAAGTTATATTCTATTTAAATATAGTATTTTCACTATTCATCATAAAATGAAAGATGTCAAAATAGAACCAAAAATTTATCCAAACTAAATTTTTATGTACCTCTTATAAAGAAGAAATTAATTTCATCAAATGTGACATATAATAGTTTCAAATATTGGATTTCAAAAGGGTTCTCTATTAAAATGCAGAAAAACTACATTTTTTGGAATGTACTTCTTTTATATGGAAAATTGAAATTGTCCTTATATTATGTGTATGAAAAAATATATTAATGTTAAAATAATATGGGATATATAAAATTAAAAATGAGTATAATTCTATTATATTTACTTTTTAAACGTCTATTTTGATTGGTCGTGGTGTGCTAGAAGTTGATGTTTCATACATCGCAAGCTATTTTATTATTCAAAGAGAAACGTACCATGGAAGCTTTTGGTGTTACATTATCCGATCCTTAAATATATTTCAATTTTTAGATTTGAACACAATATTGAAAACATGGGGTTTCACATTTAATAATATCTTAGTGGAAATCCTACATTGAAAATTGAATTAATGTGGCCTCTATTTGAAAATAAATGAAGGTATGTATAATGGTTACCAGAAATAAAGCATAATAGGGTTACATGTAATAAAAAATAGATATGGAAGAGAAAAAAGACCATCACATTATAATGGAGATTGATTGGGAATATTATTAAAATAATGTTAATAATCAGAAAGCTATAAATTTGTGATGATCCAAGGGACCATTTGATCCATCGTAAAATAAGGTTCTAGAGACTTTTTTTGGTTGTATGGTCCTTTTCCAAGTGTTTTATAATTAATTAAATTAATAGACTAAGAACATAGAGATTAATTATTAAATTAAATTTTGTGTTTATACTCTTCCACTAACTCATCTTGCTGTTCAAAAGATAAAAACAAAAAATATTTTATTTTTCTCAATCGTATAATGTTCCAAATATAATCATATACCATTAAAATAAAGAAAACTATATTATAATAAAAATTTACTTCATGTGGGATAGTGTTAGGTGATAAATCTTTGTCGCACCATTGTTGTGGGTTCGATTCCTGAAGCTTTATCTGATGGGACGGGTTATCACCAGACCTGCAGGTTGTCCTTTTTCTAAAAATATAGTATTATAATATTCCATAAATAATCATAATAAATTATTTATTCTTAAACAATACTATCCTAATTTCATGTTAGTCTATTATAGACTTTAGAGTAATTCAAAATACATCTATCCAATCTTGGTATAAAACGTCTCCAAATATCCTAAATAAGATGTAAAATCAGATTCCTCAAACAATGTAATGTTGATCTTATTATCACATACTGAAAATATGAAAACATTCTTCATATTAAAACATCAATGAAAACAGGCAATATGATAGTTTCATCCTTATATATATCACAACCTTTTTATAACAAGAATATAATTCTTGATTTCAAAAACACAAATATATAAATTATTCCATTTTGGCTGTAGTGACAACATAAGCCTGACCATGTTCCATTTTATTTTTCTGAGCATTATTTGCTAGAATATTTGGACAATCATGTTCATAATGTCTTATTTAATTGCAATTATAGAATTAAACATTGAAAACCTCTTTCTTCCCCTTGAAATCAAGGGCTTTGTTGACCTTTTTCCCCACATTTATAACAGACACCCATTTCTTTTAGGAAAGTGCTGAGGTGATTCTTCCCATAATTATCACATAAGGTAAAATACTTCATTCCCCTTTTCTCGTTATATATCTCTTAATCCTACATTATCTTCCTCTATAACATTAATTTAATGTCATAATACATAGAGAACTACTCTTCTATCTTGATAGAATGCGAGGCTATATTTTTTTATGATGAGAAAGTTTCTATGAAAAATTACTATTAGAGAAATGGTTTTAACCCATATAAAAATATATCAATATTACATCTTGGTTTACTTGTGTAGTATATAGAATACCTTTCTATCCTGTTGAAGTTATCCTCATACATTGCAACATTGTCATACTCCTTTTTCCTTAGGCTTTGAAATTGCATTTCCGGATCTTCTCGATGTTCACAAAGAAAGTATTTCTCTTGAAAAAGTTCTTTAAACACCTTCTATTCCATATTTCCCACTTATTCATCCTCTATTATGTTTTAAATTAATGAACACCAATGATCCAAATCTCTTGAGAGGCAATAAGCTTCCATGACAACCATTTCTCTTTCGTTACATACCAATGAAAGAAATATTTTCTCTATGTAACATATCAATACTTAGCTACAAAAGGATCTCTATTCCCACTGAACATTAGTGTTTGTTGCCTAATGAAGTGGTCTAACATTGAACCTCTAAATTGTGGATAAGGTGCTCTATACGGGTAAGGTTATTATTTATAACCTCATTGAGTTGTCCCAATATGTTTATAAGCTGATCAGCACCAGTTGAATCACCATCTCCACTATAATTATCTTTAGTAGGAGGGTAGTCCCTATATGGATTTTGTGTGTTTATACAGTTTCAATTCCTTACACTAGGCTCTATTTCTAAGAAATATCATATGCTAGGTCAGTTTATGAATAACAATGCATAATTCCAAACCTGTAAAATACATAGCATACAATGAACATTTTACGAATATAGTTAATAATCATCACAAAATATTGAGGAAGTATTTACTCATAAATCCTTCATAATGTATTGTATATAGAATGTGAATTATCATAAGCATATCTCTTAGGAGTTTCAAATTAGGTGCACGGTAAAGCCTGTTGTCATGTACCTGGATACCCCATGTCAATACTGAAACTCCTTGTCAGAGTTTTCACTCCTAGATAAGTCTATGCCAGAACCATGTCCACTTTTAGTATCCAGATAGGGTTGTATTACTTAGAAAACCCATATAATCCCAAATTTACCAAAATTCTATGAGGTTCTTCTATACATATATGCAATGTCTATTGTAGGGTTATGATCCCTATTCTAAGTGTTGTAAATCTATTTCTAAGGTTATTTATAAACTTCCTTTGATACCAACTGTTATCCCCTAACCCTAGTAACCCAAAGTTGGTTGATTATTTTAATACATTAGCATGATTAAAAGGAATCGAGTCTAGAAGGACTGATTAGTTTGGCAGTCTTGGAAAATAGATCACATAAATGAACATCCCATTACACATACTAACATAAAATACAACATAAATACTCCAACGAGAACTCCATTATTCCCCTAGATTAACCCTTCATATCAATCATAATACACTTCTTGACATAATTCCAGACATCATAACATCATTGTCAAGGCCTCGTTCCTAGACTAAAAATAGAAATTTAGTCAAGACCTTGTTCTAAGACACTAATTTTTCTCATGAGACATATCGATGCATCGTGTGGATATAGCGGGCACGGACTCTCACTTACATAGTCTATTGAATTCCTCATATGAAAAGGGTGAAACATAACCATTCATATTAAAACTAACATAAGAAATGGCAATACATTAACCCTAGACTATGAATTGTATAAAGAATGAACATCCACAATCAAACATATCACAACTCATTCAATACAATATGGAAAATTATATTATAATAAATCAAACTCAATCAAGAATAATATCCTCTAAAGGATATTGACATTGTTGAAAATTATCAGTAAAACTCATTGAGAGGAATATAATGTTTTCATGAAATCATTAAAAAGTCATAAAATTTATAAATGATGTCATTTAAAAGAGAATTTTGAATCAAAGTGTCCCATAACATATTCATGCATATTAAATTAATTATCATTTTAAAACAATCATATCCATATAAATAAATCCTTAAAACCACATTGAAAACATGGACATTAATTAAAAAGATTCTGAAAAATAAATCATTAAAACATTAAATATGATGTATTAGTAAAAGAGTCTTTTAAAAAAAAAAATTTGAAATTTTTTTTATGAAACATTGATATGGATGATAAATATTCCCCAGTACATACTTAAACATAAACAACCTTAGATAGTAATGAGATTAAGGAGTTAACCGTTACCTAGAACTTTCCTTGAGTCTAAGGCACATTTATCCTCCAATATAATGACCATAGTATGTTGTTAAATTATACCAGAACTATATTAATATTTGTTATATCATACATGATTCATTAATGAAATTATACTACCCATTTAATAATAATTTCCATGTTAATAATACATTTTGGGCAATAATCACTTTCTTTATTATACGTGTTTTATCATATTATTCTTGATTGTATCACTTATATAATTATTTAATTGTATCCATAATATAAAAAATTATTAATGTATCATATATATTCTTAATATAAATATGTATAATAGTATGATATATGATGTGGAAAACAACATTTATAGAGATGGTAGGCCATACATACACATAAATGTTGTTTCTGTTTTCATATCGTATTGAATAGAAGTAAGTGAATGAGATATATGTAAATACACACATATATATATATCCAGTTGAATTATTATATCATATATTACATACTTATAAATAATATATATTTTTGTAATCATCGTTGAATGGTGAACGTGGAATTAATCTCATCGCGTCTTGGAGACGGTAAGTTGTACGTACGCACAGACGACGATATCATTCTATTGATTGTGGAATCATATGTAATTGGATGGTATATAATATATAAATAATAATTAACATTTTATATTTATTTTTTACATCAATTATACTCATTATTATACCTATCTAAAATGAAGTGTTGACCAACAAACAACACAACGACTTGGAGATAGTAAGCCATACATATGCACGTAAGGGGACATTGTCATTCATATGATGGATAGAATATTGAATATGGTTGTGCCATATTTATAATAACATATCAGTATATATAAAATCATGGTGTTATTATTTTTATATGGAAAAAATAAATTGGAAGTGGAAGAAGAAATGAACTTTGAAAGAGGTGATGAAATAATTATCTCTTCTTCGGGTTCTTCCTTTTCATTTGATCAAAATGGTTCCATAGGATGGCTTTCTGATAATATTAAGGACTATAGGTTAAATTCATTATAGTTATTAGGATATTTGAGTGGGGTCTTACTAATCCAAATTTCATTGGTGGTTTGAATTTTAGAGAAGGGTATGTACCATTTTATAATTGAGGTGGGGGTTTATTAAGAAGAGATTAAAAAATTAATTTATTATACAATAATTTTCAGTTGATATTTTCTCCGAATGGATTTATATAGTGTAAAAGGTCAGTATGGATCAAAATGGTCTCAACCAATAGCTTGTGGACAAGAATATATCATCATATTAACCTTATCTTTTAGATTTAACTCTAAGTTACATACTTTATCTTTTACCATGTCTTCTGGTATTCTTACACTATATTGTTGATAAACATATTATAAAATTCAAATCGAACTTCAAGTGGTTAATTAATTATATATCTATCATTAGTTATATTTTTTGTCCAAATTTTATAATTTGAGGAATATTATATCATTTAATAATGTAATATTTTTTTGAAAACTCATTTATGTCTCTTTTGAAACTATTTAGTATTCTGTTTTTGTGAAATTCGTAAAAACTAGATTACTTAGTAAAAAATACATTGAGTCAACCCTAACATGTCATATTCTTCTATAAAAATCATGTATGGAATCAAAACATTCAAATTATATTTATTTTAATATTTATAATATAATTTATTTGATTCATTCATTAATATTGAAAATATTGCATCATTAGTGTGTCATAAATAAATATATTTTTTTATGTTTAAAAATTATATATAAAATATCATGATGTAGATATCTTTTTATCATTCTAATTACTATTTAAATTCGAAAATATCACTTATATAACTCAATATAAATTTTTTTACTAAAAGATATATGTTTACGTTACGTTTTCCTTAACTTTAAATTAATTTTCTATAAAGTGTCGTTTTCACTTACAAGTCGCTCCATGGGGTTCCAAAATCGACCTAAGGATTCCCATTGTATGATATGTCTCAACCAATAAGGTTAAGACCCTTTTTAGGGTAACATAATATTATTATAATATTATTTTTATCCCTTTTTACCATATTTACCCATTAACCCTGGTAAATAAAATATTTAATGAAGTAAATATTCATAATTTCTTAAAAAATAAGATAAATATTTTCAAAATTTAGAAATCCTAATTCCAAATATGGAATACATTTTTCCAAATTCAAAACACGGAAGTTGCATAAATTCATTTAAAATTAATTTCTTTGGTCAAAACCAAAAATCAGGGTTTTAATATGTAAAACCTATCAAAAGATTGACATGTGTTTATGTACAATTTAAATTTGAAATAATATCCAATTAACTAAATTATTTTAAATGATAGAAAATAATATAATGATACTTAAAAACACTCAAATGTATAATTTAACGCTATAAATTATTTTGATTAAAAAATTTGATTTCAATTAAAATATTGTAATTTTTAATATTCATCAAAATAAGAATGTTATAATGAATGTACCAAAAATTTATGCAAAACTAAATTTTTATATCCCAGATATAAATAATAATTTAATTTCACCAAATTGAATATACAAAAGTGTCGAATATTGGATTTGCAAAGGGTTCTCCATTAAATGGATGGAAAACTGCATTTTTTGAAAAGTACTACTTTATCTGAAAATTTGAATCTGTCCTTATATTATGTCTAATAAATACAATATATGAATTTTAAAATTATATGGGATATATAAAATTCAAATTTTTGTTAATAATATTCATAGACTCTTTTTAAATGTCTAGTTTGTTAGGTCATGGTGTGCTAGAACATGATGTTTCATACAACACAAGATATTGTATTATTCAAAGAGAAACGTACTAGGGAAAAAAGAGTTGTTATAAGTGGGGTCTTATATGAGATACAGGAAGGGTACTTCTCAATTATCAAGTACTTGTAAGAGCTCATTTTTCTCAAGGCATTGCAGAGTAGAAGGTGCTTCATATTTTGAGTGTAGAGAATGCAAAAGATAGGGGTATCTGTCCTTTGGGATTGAAGAGAGCCCAGTATTTATAGTCATGGTATGAAACAAAGTAGGGATTTCTCCACGAAATTCCACATGGAACTCCAAAATAACACGATGAATGCGTCATGTTTTTCATAATCGCAAAGCTGACAATCATCCCCTCCTCGGCATAGAGCTCTCTTCGTGGCGCCCGCGTAGGCTTAGGTCATATTCCATGGGCTCGTGGAGGTTTATTCAGCACCCTCCAATGCGCAAGGACTCATGTCTTGTGTGTCATAACCGTGGAGCCTCCTTCATCTTTTCTCTTCTCTAATAGTGGTGTAGGGCTCCATCTTTATGCCGGCCACTATGCAGGGCTCTGTGAATGGTCTTCATGAGGTAGCCCCATCGATGTTGATTTTATATATGTGATCCTTTTCTTATTCACAAATTTAAGTGCCAAAAATCCCCCACCCCAATGACTTAGAGATGAGTGTAAAACTAGGGTCTATATCTAAGTGTCAACTGACAAAATATTTGGGCCAATCTTAATGATTTCTTATGAAGCAAGGTCGCACTGAGGAGATGTGACGTGCGGGTTGAGAGCAATGTGGATCTAGCCATGGCCGGAAGCACCGCAAATCACAGGAAGACGTCAGCTATAAAAAGGGGAGGCTGATACCACTTTTTTTATTTTATCATATTCACATTTTCGCACCTAAGTTATTGATTTTCAAATACCCCCCCCCCCCCACATTCCATAATTGCTCTTATTGAACCAGTTCGTTCTGTTTCGGGCACACAAAAGGTCCTTCGACTTCGTGAGTGTTCAGTCTACTGATTACATCTACGATTTCCTTGGCAGGGCTCCATGTACCATATTTGTGATTGATCTTCATGATAGAGATCCATGATCTAGGAGAAAATTATCAAAAACATAGAGTGAATGGCTCGTAAAGAAGTGGCCAGGGGGGTCAATGCCGATTCTATCTGGAGAGAATAAATGGCTAATAACTTGAGCATTCGAGAACACATATAGAGCCATTCGGACCATGATTCATTGGTGGAGTTGATGTTAGAGGGTAAGAATAACTACCCCATGTTCAAAAGTTAACCTTGGTATAGATTTGGTCTGAGGGATGAAGTCGTAATTTCTGAAGTGAGAAGGGACGACCTGGATTACTGGTTTAAGAGTAGCTCATGCCAGCTCCGATGGTTTAGGGATGATTATTTCCATGATTTTTTGGATTTATCACCCATCAACACTGATTTCCTATACAACCATTTGAATTACAATTAAATATAAAAATTTCTGTCAGAGATATCCCCTCCACTGTACCACACCATCTTGAAGGAATACATAAGGAACCCGTAGACGGGGTGTACTAATGAGTGGGATTTGTGCTAGTGTTGAAACATTACGGATTACTGGTCATGGGCCTACTGGGTAGGCACCGCGTGTAAGGAGTTTGGGGAAAAGTTGAAGTGAGTGGGCCTGTAAGAGGTGGCTTGGGCTTCCCAATTTCACATCTATCTGCAGAAGCAGCTGATGCCAGAGATACTAAGTAGATGGTCATTGGGGACCAATAACATCCATATTCACCATGGGGAGGTTGGTATCAGCCTCTGGGACTTGCACCAGATCTCTGGGGTTCTAATATTGGGGGAAATGATCGACGAGTTCCTCTCTACCGTGAATAAATGTGATGACCTGGGGCAGATTTCACCACTTGAAAAGGCATTGAGGGACCTGGTGCTGAGGGGGGAAAAGAAGTCGGTGAAGGATTTCCACATTAAGCAGTTGTTCATGAAGTTACTGAATTTCTCCAAATATAGTCAATTTCTTGAAATGCCTCAGACCTACCCGAAGGGGGCTCAACATGGCAAAGAGTATTCATATTGAAAGCTCCTAGAGGACGTCTGGTGGCAGATATGGTGATTTTGTGTTAGTACGGAGTAGTAACAAGTGGCTAGGTTGGCTGCATTCATCTCATTACTTATCTATAGTAGGAGTTTTCTAGTGAGGGACACAAACATGGGTGTGTGACTAAGCTTGTTCATTATGGCGTCTATGTTTGCGATAAAGGGATGGGTCAACCGTGGGATCATGATTCTCACCATGATATATAAGGTGATATGGCACATCAATAAGGGTAAGAAGCCATAATCTATATGCGGGTTGTAACATCTTTTGTATGGGTGGATAGCGGCATATATTAGGGGCATGCATGAATATCCAAACCCCATTTCCCTTCAATGATAGGGCTTTAGACTTGAAATTATGAATTCCATGGGGAGCTTTCTAACTATTTTATCCCCACATTTGGTGCTGAACAAGGTCTGAAAGGAACACGAGATCAACTTACACTCATTTCCATTTCCAATAGGTGTGTTCACTGATGACATCTAGAGGACAGAAGATCAGAAGTCCAACCTCCTAGCCATTTGGGGTGGAGTTCTGGGGGCGTGGTTCGATCGAAAGCCTCTCTGTAAGCCTTACACCCCACACTAATTCATGGGGGAAATTTTAGTTCATGCATTGGTGGTCCATGTGGGTCTAATTAGGGGTGAGCTAGAGGAACCAACCATGTGTGTTGAGGAATATGTGGCTCATGATCAGACTGGAGGGTGAGAAGAGGAAGAATGTGCTACCTCCACCTACAATTATCTATGGGATGGTGAAATAATACGCCAAGAGCTAGGAGTCAGCCTACCTAGGGGATATGCTTAATCATAAGACTATCTGTGTTATTGATGGAGTGCCTCCCCATCCTCTAGTTCCAGGTTAGAAGGTGCCAAGAATATCATGTGGTGGTGGGGCTGCAGCGACGGTGAGACCTGCACCAGTCGAGAGGCAGGTGGTAGCGGTGGACCTGGTGGTCCTAGAGGACCGACGTCAGCTAGAGGGGAGGCCTCCTAGGGGATTCTGTAGGATACCCAACCATGATCTGGGGAAGTGATTGTGCCACAGAGACATTCCTGAGAACACTATCTTCCTAGAGACTTGGGATAGATGGGATGTCAACAGACCATTCCTCAACCCATCAAAGAGGTGGAACCATTAGAACCACATCAGGATGGATTTTCTGGGCATTGGTCTTGTCAGGGTCTTCTTTACTGTATCCCAGGTGGTGGGGGAGTAGTACAATACCGAAATAAAATACATTGTGCACTCCTGGGGTGCTCGGCGTCTGATGAAAGACCACATAAAGGTGTTTCTAGGTTGAACTAACCCTCTGTTATTTTTGGATTCTGAATTGAGAGAATTCTTCCCCTTGCCAGAATTGTTTTATGAGTCCTCCTAGGGGGGGAGGCTAGTGGACGGAGACCTCTAAAGGATGTTGAGGTTGATGACTCAGACGTGGAGTTGGAAGAGTTTTCAAAGGCCCTTGAGGAAAAATCCTAAACCACTTCCACAGTCTTCATCCAGGTCATTTAAGACTTCTCAACTAAACATCTAAACTATGAAGGATGACCTCAAATGCAAAACATACTTTCATCCAATAGTATATGTCGCTGTGGTAACTTTAGGATCTTCACCCGTGGCTAAAGTGATTACTACACTTAGTAGGGCGGTGACACCATGGGTGGTTCTTCTAGAGTTTTTGGACATCCCAATAATATACGGAGGCCCACATCTTGGGGTTCCAATGGTAACAACTCAAGAGAAAGATTGACTATTTGACCTCTGTAAGTCTCCTTTATGTGATTTGTGGTTGTCATTCATCTATTAGGTCAACGGATGCTCACACACCATTTTGTATGCATAGTTCATAAAATGGCGTGGGCTACATTGTCAAGGTTGTCCAATGCTCATAGTACTACCTTTCCTAGGTGCATGTCAGTCGTCATGGAAGCAGACACTAAAAATAACCAAGCTATAGACCTCCTAATCACATGTGGGACCATAATCAAGACCACACATTAATTAATTGAGGTGTAATTCGACGACAAGGTTCAATCAGAAGACCTGGGTTCAGACCTACCTGCTCAGAAACATTATGAATATCATGCTGGTGAGTTTATGGAGGCGTTCCTAACATATGAACCCATTGACCCTGTGGACCGGGATGAGACAACCTCTGATGAAGATGATAATAAAATCATCTATCATCGTTCATGTAAGCTGATCAAGAATTTCATCAGGGAGACCCTCAATTGGAATGGATAGACTAGATGAGGAGGCTTTGGTCCTGGTTGTTTGAACTAGATGTTGGGGGAGTGGATGCCAAGACTCCTTATATGCTCATATGAGATCTCATGGTGGAGATGACTTGGGATTATGACTGTCAACATGGTGTAAGTTGGTAGTGGATAAATTCATTGAACATCAAGACGGTCCAGGAGGCTAAAAGTGATGTCCAGCGGCTATGAGAACAGAAATATGAGTATTCAACCTTCCTCAATGTGCAATCAGGGCTTATGTCCTTACTGAAGGCTCACATTGTAGAGGCCGAATAATGAATGAAGAAAGCCTACAAGGAGATAGATATCATTAGAAAATATGAGGAGAATTCCTAGATTGTGGCCGTTGAGATACATCCAATCGCAACCGAGGATAAGTGGGATGTAAACAAGTGACTATAGATCATGGACGCCACAAGAAAAAGGGTCGAATAAATAGAAAGATCTATTAAAAAGGAAAACCCATCCATGAGAGGAGAAGATCCACAGGTGCTGTAAAGCATGTCAATTTTAAACATTATTTCCTAATTTGATTGTGTATGCTAAATGTAGGCATGGGTTACATCATTCATTTCGATCTACTGCACGTCTATTACAATCATGAAACATCTTGTGATCATTCCGTATGCTCAAATGGGTCGGGCCCAATGTGGGAATCAAGGGATGACATTTTCTTTATTCCACCCAAATATGAGAGTGTCGGCCAGGAATTGGGAATCTAGGGTTTGAAAAAACAATCCAGATTTCCAGGAAGAAATGGGGAGTCCTTACTAGAGGATGAAGTTGTCAGAATAGTTGAAGTTCCATTTTTCCAAAGTGCTCTAGTGCACGAGTGGGGTAATTACAGGGACATTACAATTAATCCAAACATTGGGGACAAGAAAGTGTGAATCACGGTACCTAAAATTTGGAACATTGTGGTCGTAGTTTGATAATGAAGGATAACTGTTGGCCATGTTTGAAACAAAGTATCCATATCATGTTAGCCTAGAATGGGGAAAACATAAGGGTTGATCATGGAACAATTCTGAAACATAGG
The DNA here is from genome assembly GCA_963277665.1 of Viscum album. Classification (NCBI taxonomy): domain Eukaryota; kingdom Viridiplantae; phylum Streptophyta; class Magnoliopsida; order Santalales; family Viscaceae; genus Viscum; species Viscum album. Next base: position 1,244,627,137 of record OY728145.1, on the reverse strand, counting down.
GCTTGACTCAAATATGTTATCCATTAGTCTTTTAGAATGTTGGCCCAGAACAGTAGGTGAGCCAAAGGCCAAGCATCCATATTGCAAGGGGGATCTATTAGACACTAAATAAGGTGAGAGTCTAAATAAAGGTAACACAAACATGGTGGGTGGCATGATGGGTTGTCAGAATGGATTCAAACACTCTTTAAATTACACCACCATGGTGAAAACACATTCAATGGGTGTATCTATCTAATCAGAGATAAAAAATCCTTCCAAACATGGCCACACAAGTGAGGACCTATAATTTCATGTGGTTTTATGTCATACTAAGAGAATGATAGAAATGTAGTTTAACATCATATAGTGTGGATGGTGGACATAGTTTCAAGGTTATACTGCCTAGACCATGATGGAGGATGAGGTGCAATAAGGGTTAATGACCATGAGGCTAGGCCTGAGTCGAAATGCATGGGAATCACTATGTAACTCTTAAGGGTGGGAATCAATCCAAACATAGTTCATTAACATGGAATGGTCAGAGACCAATGCTGGTAGAGGAAATCCTCTCTGATGAGGAAACTGACACATCCCATAGTTAACATGGGACATCCTAAACTAGTTCTGGGTAGAATCGTAGTTTACTGTCATGCGTCAAGAACATGTTGAACCGTGTAGTTTAACATCATACATTAGGACTGGGAGTGAAAGGGGTGATCCCAAGAAGGGAGTATGTGATGTGGTATCTATAATCCTGACATGAATGAGAACACAATGAGTCTGCAACACACCACGTATCCCTAGAGAATGTTTTTGAGGTCAAGGGACCAAATTTGAAAGTTAGGCTGGCCCTGAGGCAAAGTGTATGTGCATTTCTATGTACCCCAATAGGATGGGAATCAAGTTGCACATAGTTTTGAAATCTCATTTTAATGACATGTGAGATGGATGCCCCGTGTTGCATAACTGCAGTAGTACATGCCCCACTACAACTACTAAGCCCACATGAATCATGATTGATGTGGGAAACAAGTAATAGAAGTGAGATTTTATTGGTATAGAAAGTCATACCTTATGGGTAGTGTAATTCTAGGTGAGTTACATATCAAAATTTTTGATCTTCCTGATTAACGCACCTAGATGAACAGAGGTATAAAATCGTGTGCTAGAATTCCACTTGAATATAAAAAAATGGGAGGATGCCAATCATGGAGCCTATGATCTTGATCACAATGAGGGTGGCGTGATGATAGAGGATAACTTTTGACCATGTTCGAAACACAGTATCCACTTCACGTTAGTCTAGAATGGAGACAGACATATGATGGTTGACCACTGACCATGTTCAAAACATGTGACCTATCGCAAATGTAGTATTGCGTCGTTAGGGGAATTCTCCAAATATGGAAGGTGAGTCAATGTGGCATGAGATGAGGCCATAAAGGGGATACCATCAGAAATGGAAGAGTATGTGAATCATATAAATGGCACATCAAGCATGGACATGGAATGAAAGAATGACCATTTGAAAATTACACACTTTGGGCTATTTGTAATGAAGCATTTAAATGTTACAATAAGATGCTTCAGGTAGGGGGAGTCGAATCCTTTTCCAAGGACAAGGGTCCATGGGTCTCATGCTCCAAGCTCAAGGTCATAGAGTGGATCCTTAAGAAGGAATCGGGTTTAATGAAATGCTCGCAGGGTGGTGAACTAGCTGAACTCGATGCATAGTTCCCATAGGGAGATCATAGTTTAGGGTGGTAGAATATTGACCAGACTAGAAAAAGACAAGAGAGTAAGATGGTGCAGTTGTTGAAAAACCTGATGAAAATTAAAGCCCAATAGGTACTCGCCACATCACATACTTCTGAAGGAGTTCAGGCCATGGGGCAGAAAAGGGGGTATGATTTAAGATTCATAGGGCTGGACATACATAAGGAATGTATGAGCATTCTTATATATTCCATAAGGATGGGAATCAAGCAATACATAGTTCTGGATGGTTCCGTGCAGTTTTAGGTCCTACAACAATGCTAGTTTGATCATTTTTTAAAGGTCTTAGAACTAGAATCATTGATAGAATGGAGGAAGGGAGACAAATCGGGCGCTGATTGCAAAACCCGACGTGAATGAGGATGGTAGGGGTCCATATCACACCATGTTCTCCCTGGCGAGGGTTTAGGTTGAGGGACCCAAAATAATAGTTGGGATGGGCCTAGGAAAAAGTGTATGGGCATTCCTACATACCCCATGATGATGGTGATCATGCCATATGATGTTCTAGGAGTTCCATGTTAGGGTACCAATGCTAGCGACAATATTTTCATGTGGGTATGGCCCATGAACCAAAGAATCAACATTTGATAGATATTTTTAGTTGTTTAGGATGGATGAGTTTGTGTTTTTTTATTAAGTGATAAACCTAGGATGGATAATAAAGGTGTTGCTAAAGAAATCAAGCCATATATGAGCATTATAAAATGTTATGGTGGAAGGCCATTACCAAACATGATGTCCCTTAGAGTGAAGACAAAACAATGATGTGTCGTTTTTCATCATCCATACAGGACAATAATTTCATTGTTTAGGGTCATACGATAGGAACGACCAAATAATTTTAACGTCATGTAATAAAGACGCTACAATTTTATGTTATGTTGTATTGGGAAGCATAGATTAAGGTCATATGGCTAGGACACATACAGAATAAACAACTTTTTTAAAGGAATGGGCATGGTGGGACGAAACATAGCCAATGTCAATGAGGACATAAGCATGAACCACACCACGTGTGATTCTAGGGAAGATACCTCTGGCCAGGGAGCTATAAAAATCCAGGGAATATAGGGCTAGACCCAAAGACAAAACATGTAGGTGTTCCTATGTATCCTATGTGGATGGGAGTCAAGACAAATGTAGTTCTCAAGGTGTAGTTTAAAGTCATACATGACGAGAGGCAAGATAGAATAGCTTCTAGAAGGGGAGTACGTGGTATGGTTATTATAATCCCGACATGAGTGATGACATAATCCCATACATGCCAAACCACACAATACTGTGAATGTCAGGGACAAAAGGTTGAATAAGAGAGATAATTAGTAATACCTAAGCTATACCTGAAGACAAGATGCCCAGGCATTCCTACGTATCCCAAGAGGATAAGAATCTTGCTATATGTAGTTATAAGAATGTCGTGCAGTTTTATGTCTTGAAGAAAGGGCATATATTGATCTTAGTTTCAGATCTTAGTGATCAAACCATAGATAAATGAGACTCTTCCATTTGGGGGAAAACCTCGATCGAATCCCTAATCCCACATGAGATAAACTTGATTTGGTAAACATGGTAAGATAAGTTCTTTGAAATAGATGGAATACACACAAATGGGATATTGGTGAAAATCCCTGAATGACACCTTACTATTGCTTTGTCCTCCTAGCATGAAAATGTGCACTGAGGGGTAGTACCAAGAGTTTCAAATTTTAACTTGGACATTATTGAGTGGAAAATGATTTGAATCATGAAAAAAATATTGAAGGCTTTATTGGGGTGTTGTGACGATGGAGGATAACTATTGACCATGTTTAAAACACAACATCTTTATCATGTGACATGAAATGGGAACAACAAATGACTGTCGACTGCTGACCATATTCGCAACGTGAGACTGTCTGAATTTGTTATTCTAGGTTCTTGAAGATGTTGGCTCAAAATGATAGTAGATCCCTTAGGTTGAGTATTTTTACCGTTTGGTGTCCCTTTTGATGTGAAAGACTATGGAAACCAAAATAAAGGAGAGCATGAATCCTGAGGATGGGCGATAACATGTCCATGTAGGATTAAAAACTCTAGGTGTTGAAACAAAGTGCACCTGGGAACATTGGTGAATTTCCAATGAGGGTCAAGGGGGACCACTCAAGAGCTGTCGTCTCGAAAAGATGAGTGTAGAATAAGCGGGTGTAGATATCTTATAAGATAAAGGTACATTGAATTTTTGTTAAAAACCCGACATGAATGACAGAATAATCCCATACAACACTGCTTGCCTCCCTCATAGGAGAATTCAGGTTAGGGGGACAAGAAGATAATGAGGTTTCTATAAAATGATGCTAAACCCGAAGGCTAAATATTCAGGTGGTCCTACATATCCCTTAAGGGTGAGAATCAATCCACACATAGTTCTGTAGAAATCAATGCACTTTTATGTCATATGGAAAAAACGTATATAGCAGAAAGGTATCTCAATGAGGAATGAGGATGGCATGGTGGGTAACATGACGTGAATGATAACATACACCCATACCACATAGTACTCTCCCAAAAGAGAACATGAGACAAGGGGTCAAAAATTTGGAGGGATCTAAGAAAGGAAGTCCCAACCAGTTTGCATTTTAATGTCTTTTAGTGAAGATGACAATGATCATAGTTTAAGGTCATAGGGATCAGAGCATAAATGCCCAGTTTAATGTCATGTGTATAGGATAGATGGGTATAAAGGGTGAATCACTAGGCATATTAGGTGGGAGACCACCTAATGAAAATAATTATTAAGGACAACTACTGACAATGTTCACAACATAGTATCTATATTGTGTGACCAAGTACGGGGGAAAACAATTGAGAACCAACTGTTGACCATATTTGCAACATGGGATTTGTATCAATTTGTCGCTCGAGATCCTTGATGACGTTGGCCCGAAATGGTCGGAGAGCCCTAGGTCTTAGCATCCATGCCATTCGGGGGTCCTTCTAGATTTGAAAAACAGGGGAAACCCAAATGATGGGATGCACAAAAAATGGTGGGACCAGTGCAATTTAACATCTCCCGGAAAGGACAAAGATAGAGCGGTGTCTCAAAGGGATGTAAGCAGCATGGAAAAAATATCCTGATGTGAATGATGGAAAAGGGTCTACACCAAACCGTGCAATCTTGGGTTAGAAACTAGGCCAGGGGACTAAAAAGTTCAAGTGACTTAGGATATAAAGTCGTGGTCAATTTGTATTAATGACTTGCAATGAAGGAGATGGTGTTATTAGTGTTCGGTAATAGCACTTGGACTGTGGACAAAAGACCCTTCATGCGGGTATTTCCATACCAAAAATCCCAAGCCAACATGGGCAATTATTGATGTGGGTACAACATATAAAGGTACAAAATACGGATAAACACTTCTGCCAGAGGATGATTGATGCTTGAAGGGATGACATGACCATAATAAATCAATGGACCCAATTCTTGGGACATATCATTGCGATGGAAATGATGAAGGACAACAATTAACCGTATTGGAAACACAACGTCCATATCATGTGACCTGGAATTGTATCAACAAATTAGTGTCGACTACTGACTGTATTCACAACACAAGGCTTGTGTCAATTTTTCATTCGAGATCCTCAATGAAGTTGGCCCGAAATGGAAGGAGATCCCTAGGTCCTAGCATTCATGCTATTTGGGGGTCCTTCTGGATGTGAAAGAAGATGAAGACCCAAATAATGTGAATGTATAAAGCATGAATGTGCATGTTCATTTTAATGTCATGCATGGCGATGAAAGAGGTGGAGATCTCCAGGGATAGGGATACATGGTGCGGTCTTAACGAACAAGACATGAATGAGGGAGAAATCATGAAACACACCATGTGTTTTATCCCATGGAGAGATCTTGAATTTGGGGCTTGGACAACAGAAAAAATCTCTAGAGGTTCCTATGTATCCCATAAATACGGGAATCAAGACACACATAGTTTTGAAAGGGGACACATAGTTTCGGATCCTGAGTTGAGGACGTGGGAGAATATAAGAATTAGGTGGGGCACATGGTGCGATCATAGTATCCTAATATGACTAGGGGAAAATAATCCTACACTACACCATGAAGAATCCTTTGAGAAAACAATACCTAGGTTGCATCGTCAAAGAGTGAAGTCTCGGGGCTGGACTCAAGACGAGGCGTCCAAGAGTTCCTACATATCACATGAGGATGGGAATCCATACATAATTAGTTCTTGAAGGATAATTATAGTTTAACATCATGCAGTGAGGATGAATCACACATTTTAGTGTCATGTGGAGAATTCATAACAATTTAAAGTCATGCGGGACCGTATAGATCTTAGTTTATGGTCATAGAGCATAGACTGTTATGTTGTCTATCGTCATGTGGGACAACAATGTAGTTTAATGTCATGCAGGATGTAATAATGAATGGTCTTGTATGACCATCTCTGACTCAGTAAAGTATTTCATGAGCAATTGGGAATTTCTTTGAGGAGTTATATGCTCTACATCTATTGTAACTAGGAAGTACACACTATTTGGGTCAACCCTGTGAATGACGTAAGGTACTTCCCATTTGGGATCTAGCCTGGGTGGTTTCCTACTAGGTATAATTTCTTTTCTCAGCGAAAACACCATGTCCCCTTGCAAGAATGAGCAGAGGCAAACTCTCTGACTAAAATCTCTAGCTATATTGTTCTGATGCCTGCCCAGAATATACAGGGCATGAAACCTGTTCTCATTGAGTGCTTCCAATTCATCTAGACGGATTTAAGCTACCTAATCTGGTGATTTCTGATTGTAGAAAGCTTTTTGAAATGAAGGAAATGTAATCTCGATGGGATCGATAGCCTCTGTTCCATACCCTTGGAAATACGAGGTCACCTTTGTGGAATTGAGAGTATTTGTCTGATAGGACCAGAGGGCATTGGGGAGTTTTTCTGGCCAACACTTCTTGTTTTGGACAACCATTTTCAACAGAATCCTCAAGAGGGTTGGGTAGAACTCCAATATCTATGAATTTTCTTGCAGTTAGTAGTGGGGTGTATGGTTATAATGAATGTAGTAGTTGGCATACAATTTCTTTACTTGGCTGCCTGTAAGTTGTTGCCTTTATCAGTGTGAACGACATGAGGGACCAAAAATCGGTAAATGATGATGGAGCTCCAAAATTCAATAATTCAATGGGACTTGACCTCCTTGAGCAGAATTACCTCTTCCCACATGTAAAAGAAATCGGTAGCTGTCAGGATGAACCTACACTTGTGAGTTGTCGCTGGTGAATATGGACCCACAACATCATGACTCCAGACTACAAAGGGCCAATAGTACTTGGTAGTGTGGAGAGGCTCTGGCAGATGATTCCCAATTTTAGAATGAATTTGGAATGAATGAAACCTCTTGGAAAACATAATGTAATCATAGATCATTGAGGGAAAATACCCCAACCTCTGGATCTGGTGAGATAATTTCGGCCTAGTCTGATGAGCGCCACATGAACCTACATGAACCTCTTTCATGAAATGAGAAATCTCAACTCCTTGAATAAAACAAAAGAGAACCCCATCAAACCCACACTTTTAGGGGATCTTCTCAAGACAGGGACCACTAAGGGGGGAAACTGTAATGCATGGTGTCGAATTCGCTCATGTTTGGAACGATCTACTAAGAGATTATCATGGTTGTGGTACTCGACAAAATGATTCCTCCAGTCAGGAGTCACTTACAACACCATGTTAGGGGGATCTAGAGGTCCTAATGTGGATGAATCAGTGGTGAGGTGGCTTAATTTCAGGTTATTTTATTCAACTGGAGTGACGAGGGTTATAACACTTCGGTGTGCCACATGGATAATCTAGTCATCCAGATCAGGCTCTGCAAGAGACGCAGCTGGGTGACCATTGCATCATCTTGACCATTATGTGAACGGGGGACATGAGTAACCTCTGGATGAGACGTGAACTCGACCATAAACTGGAAAGTGCATTCCAATAGTGGTCTGATCATTCTCTTCCTGACGACGTAGTCACCGTTGATCTGGATGACGACTAGTTTGGAGTCCTCTTTCTAATGCATGAGGGGAAATTCAATCTCAAGGGCTATCTCGAGGTCTGTAATGAGGGATAAATAATCTACCTCATTGTTTTTGTATATTTCTCATAACAGGAATGAATATGGAAAAAAGTCTTATGTTGGAGTAATGAAGAAGATACCCAAGCCTACTCTATTGAGTCTAGTGTAATTTATCCTTTTTCTCGTAGGGCTCTTGGAAGCTCCATCAAAGTGAATTTTCCATCATGAAATGGCTTGGTATAACGAGAATATTTCCTTTTTGGGGAAATAAAAGTATAGATACAGGTACAAAAGAGATGGATGGTTGGAAAGTAAGTCTGCAAAAGCTTTCCCCGTATTGGACTTCCAAGGGAAAAAATGATGTGGAACTTCTGGAGGATCAGTGCCCAATGAGTTGGACGACCTATCAACCAGGGAGGTTCATGATATACATTAGCAGATTCACTCGTGACACTAGATATACCTCATGGAGCTACAAGTAATTTCATGGTTTATGTATTATGAATACCAGCGCATGGAATCTCTTCTCCATAAAATATTACCAGGTCTTCATATCGAGGAACATGCAGATGAGATAGTTGAGACGGTTTTCTGTTACCTCATTGTACTTTAGGGAAATAAGGGAATCCAGGGATAATTACATGGCTGTCACATAAAGAACCATCAGCTTTCTTGAAATGGGTGGCATTAGAACTAAAAGTTGGAGCAGATACTACTTTATTTCCTCAAAAGAATTACGAATTTATTTTTCCCATTGATATACAACGCCTTTCTTCAAGATCTAGGAAAAGGGATACACATGCCAGCTAAATTCGCAATGAATCGGTATATGTAGGCCAAGTGTCCTTGTATGACTTGTAGCTCCCGAATGTTTCTTGGAGGAGAAATTTGATTGATGGCCTTAATCTTCTTAGCATCGATCTCAATGCCCCTGTATTTGAAAATGAAGTTGATTGATTTTCTGGAGGTAACACCAAAGGCACACTTCCATGGGTCCACCTCTAGGTGGCAAGAACAGAGGAAGATGAACACTTCCTCGTGATCTTTGATATGGTCCGGATGCTGGTGAGAATTGACCACTAGATCATATACATAGAATTCCACCAATGTTATGTGGATCTGTATAAATATGATGTGCATGGCATGATGATAGGTGGCACCTGCATTCTTTAGACCGAAGGGCATTACATTGTAGCAGAATGTAACTTGTGGTGCCCTGAAGGCTGTATAACCTTTATAGACATGGGATATTCAGATATAGTTATACCCAGAATACCCATCCATAAAGGGGTGGTCCTGGTACCCGGCCGTGTAGTCAAACAATAAGTATGTCACAGGAAGGGGAAAATCATCCATTGGACACTGGCAGTTGAGATCTTGTAAATCGATGCAGACTATGATCTGTCTTTTCTTTATTAGGATGGGAACAATGTTGGGAAACCATATGGGGTACATAACCACCTTGATGAAGTTCACCCTATTGATCTTATCAAATTCAGCCACAACCATGGAACCATGAGAATGTTTTATCATTCAGGGAGGCTGTTTGATACCACTATGTTTTCCTAGAATACTGAGGAGGTCAATGAAGACCTAAGGTTATAGTCCTAGTATTTCATCATAACTCTTCGAAAATACATCATGATGTTGCTTCATGAAGTCCTTGTACTGTTGTTGCTCTTTAACTGGAATAGTGTCACGGGTCAATGTGGGTTTTAGATCCGCCTTTCTACTGAGGTTCACCTGTTCCAATTCATCGACCATGGTGGATACACACTCTTCTAATGTAGGAGGAGAATCCTCTAAATCCTCTTCATCACTTTTGGAGGAGGGGTCCTTGGTAGGAGTATTTTCCTATAAGTCAACATATTCCAATGGGAGATTGGTGCCAACCCGGGAGGCAGTAGACATCGCAATGGGGGAACCCAATGATATCAAAACCATCACAATGAAATCTATCTATCTTATCTCATATGGTATTTGGCCCAAGGAACCACACCTTATGATATTGAATCAATAATGGCATGCCCTCTAGAGCTATTTTATCCCAGCTCGACAGAACAAGAATGAATGTCGCATCCCCATTGTCATGGGGTGGAAATCCCAATGCCTTATGGTTTAGGTGGCTCTGTGACCACCCGTGCTTGATTTGTGTTGGAATACGAGGTTATCCTACTGTGTATCATAGAATTGGGAATGTGATCTCCCTCATTCTAGAAATAATGAAGAATTGTTTTAAATCTAAGGTCATAGCCTCTAATAGGTGGATCTAAAATATATAGGCATCATCCAGGTCTGTCCATGGGTCGGTCACTGCTGTAGTGTGTTCAAACTCATTAGCCTGAATCTTTTTTTCCTTACTCTTGTAATATTCTACATCCAAGTAGTAGTCTTTACAAGACGAAAATGGAAACATGTCACCTTGGAGTACGACCAGTCAACCATGAAGGGAGTACTTATGTCATTGGTGATATGAAGAGGGGACCACCATGTGCAGGTGCATCCATGTCCCACCCATCAAAGAATTGTAGGCGGTGTCCTAGGATACAACCATGAAGTTAGTGCTGGAAACAAGGCTTCCAAAATGGGTCTTCAGGAAGGTCTTGCCTATCAATGTCTATTTCTTCCTATCATAACCTTGGATGTTCTAGTTAAAGGGACTCATATCATCCTCAGACAACCCCATTTTTTCGATGCGTTCGGGTAGGGATTAGGTTGATCCCAAAGCCAGTGTCGACAAGGCAGTGATGAGCCTCCACGCCATTGAAATGGGTGTTGATGTATAGTGAGAAGATTTTTCCCTATATAAGAAAGACTTGATATTATCCAGATAAGAAGATAATTTCCTTTTATTCATCATGCTCGTCTGCCTCCGCATGGAAGGCTTCTGCATCTAGTACCTCCATCTCAAACTAGAGGGGGCTTCTTAAAGCTTTGGTGAGGGCCGAACACAAATCTTCTTATAGGTGAAGGGTTTCAAGGATAGATGGAATCAAAGGAATGATTTCAATATGCATAAGAAAATCATACTTCCATTCCATGAATGAACTTATACTTACAAGAGGTCGTTCTATGGAAGGGGGAATAACTAGCCCTTCCGAATGGAACTTCGAAAAACTAGTGATGGTAATGTCCCATTATTCTCTAGTCAATGGTCATAAAGAGACTATTAGGTGGGGTCCAGATGACTGAGTCTGGTCTGTAATAGAACGTGACTGATCATCGCACAGTCGAGGTGGCTCCTCTTGTTCATGTAACACAAACGGTGGTGAAGGGAGCCCTGATGATACAATACGTGAAGGATTCACATGTTGAGCTATGCATTGGGAATTCTATCAAGTTTCGACGGCATGTACAACCTAGATGGAAGTAGTTACTGAGGAACTCTAATGAACCATATAACCATGGAAAAATCGATGTTGGAAAAGGATGGGAACATTGGGAGGATTCGTCTGGCGTTACTCCTCATGAGAAATTATGTAGGGGTTTATCAACTCCTCAATATTAACCGAAGAATACCCTTGATTGTTAACTGAAGAATATTTCACTAATAGACAGATTCTAAGGGAAATCTTCATCTCTATGGTCATGAATTCACCAAGAGTATGAGAAGATGATGACATCGGTGGGGGACTCTTTTTTCCCTTGCGTCACTAATGGTTTCTCTTCTAGGAATAGGAAGACTGATCACTTGAGGGAGAGGTATTAGTTGTGGGAGAAGTAGCATCTTATGAAGGCACATGCTGATTAAGATGTGCATAGAAAATACCATGGGAACGAGCGACTTCCTTACGAGAAATCCAGTCATCATACTTCTGGGACCTGTAGTTAGTGACCTGATTTCACCCACTTTTTTTGTCACTACCACTATCTCGATTCACGAATACACAAGACCCTTTTTACATAGGTGGTCCTAACCTGACTATGTTTTTATCATCATAGTCTTGAATCCAATATTTAAACACATATTATTTTTTGAGGTTGTGACCTAGGATCCAGTGATAGGGGATGATATTGTGGTGGTCAGTGAGATCTAACTCTTCAAGTCTCCTACATTCAAGAAAATGTAGAATACATGTTCCAAGGATCATAGAAAATATCCATGGACCGGTGCCTCATTGAATGAGTAGGTCTGGTTTCCCCTATCAAAGAAGGGGGTTCTGGAATAGTAGCCCAAACAATGGGTAGGAGGAGCTTGTTGACGATTTGGGCCATAGATATCACTCTTCAGTGGTGGCAGTGCATTACGTGGGGGTTCCTACTAATTTTGAGGTCTGCATTGCTGGGCTGAAGGCTGCGCCTGAATTAGAGGACTCTTATTGGGTTGTGGAAGTGGCACCACTAGTAACAATTTTAGTTTCCTAGGGGCCTCTATCTGGGCCATCTCGGAGGGCTTGGCCTTGCTGTCCCTTCTAGAGGGAACTGTAGAAGGCAACAGATATGCATGTTTGGCCTGCTGTAGGGATTTATCGAGAATCTAGTCTTTCCCGGAGTAGTCTTAGAATCTAACAGGGGAATTTTGGGTATTGGGAGAGGGGAACAGTTCAGTATTGATGTTCCCTAAATATATTTATATCAACTGTTTCTATGTCAGTAGCATATCCAATGATTATGTGAGTCCTTTCCATGGGGCGATGAAGTCTGCGACGCGTCTGTCTGGCCACTGATTTCACATAAAGCTGTCTGAAACACTCATCTTTTGGGTAGTAGAGATGTACTAGTAAAGAAATTGTCTATTGATGACTTCCCAACCAGCGACTGGCATGATGGGTTACTGGTTGTACCAGACAAACATCGGTCCTTCTAGTGTCTTTACGAAACCCTAGAGTTTTGCTGATTTTTTTTGTGCTAGAGTTCCCAACCAGGGTCTTCACCTTGATATGATGTGGGTAAGATGCTTCATTGGGTCACCTGTCACATTAATAGGGTAGAAGGTGGGGTTTCCAAAATCTGAGGGTGCTGACATGTCATCAACCCACGTCGGATTTGGATTTCCATCTGGTGGGATTTCCACCTTTCATGTATCCAACGCCTCGATGTGAAAAATATTTGGCTCTACTAGATCATCTAAGTGGGGGTTCCTATCTTGACAGGGATCCCTGATCACCAGTTCATTGGTAGGTTCTTCAACATGATAAGAAGGCCTGGCAGCTCATGGAACGGCTAGAGAGATGATTTGCAGAGTAGCTGGGGGAACCTAAGCTTGGTCTCAGGGATTATAACACCAATCATGTGGATTTGGTGACAAATACCATGCCCTATTTCCATAATTCATAGCCTCTATCCTATCTACATGGGTTGGATTGTTATGGTAACCTAGATGCAACTCGCCAGATGGAAGTTGTGCCTTCCCCTGCTGCCCCGGTTGGGGATCACCGTTGTCCATTCATCGCTCCGTGGACCGATCAATGTGGATTTCATCGATCATATTCTTGTGATCCGTGAGCTATTGACACAACACATATTTTTCAAGATCATCCCTATTCTTCTACACTTATCCACATGGGTCGAAGGGATTGACAGAACCAAGGTTCTCTTTTCCCTTATTAGGATTCAAGTTGAGGACCAATGTCTCGGTGGGCACTAGAAGACCTAGTATATTTCTATGCTGGTGAGTAACCATTCCCAAAAGATCTAATAATTTTGGCACTATCCCTAGGGGTAATTTATCTTCTAGGATATCTAAATTGTTCTCCCCTTCTGATAGATCATCCATGTTGACCATGACTCTACCTATAGGCATATCCTCAATATCTCCTGGAAAGTTGGGCTAGCACTTCATAGAATTTAAATGGAGGGAAGAATAATACCCCCAAAAACTTACATTAATGTGGGGGGAAGCCTCCTTGATAATTATGTGGAGCACTTTAAATCCTTGAATGTATCATTACTAGAGGGTTTAGTGGCGAATGGGTGACTCAGGGTGCTGTTCCATAGGGAGTGCGGCCAAATTAACCATACGGAATAGCTAGCCAATGTCCTAAAATATTTCTATATTAATGGGATAAGCCACTCGCTAATAATAATGACAGAAGTGAATTTCCAAGACGGTCCAACAAAAGCATGCGACTTCTTTCTGAGTATTATAGTATGACGCACTAAATTTTATGCCCGCAATTGATCAAACCATTTCTAGGAAATGATGAGATGTGAGAATGCCCCAAAATATCCTTGGCCCAGACTCAGGATCTGGCACATGGTTTCCCCCCCTCATCAACTGGGGGAGTTTGGGGGGTCAAAAGAGAAAAAACAAATATTTGAGATGGTAGACTGGCCGCTGGAGAATACGACAAATGGGCTGTGAAGCAACTATATCTCATGCTCTCCTACGATGAATGTGATGATAGAGACACTACATATCAATAAGATAGGTTGTAAACCATGTATTCTAGTGTAGGGGATGCAGTCACTAATGATGGTCCATACTGTTTTTAATCCTTTATTAGTCTCCAAAACATATCTCCATGATCACTGGTCAAATTAGAGAATGACCCATTGGATGATAGGGAGGGTTGCTCGGCCCGACCCTGGAAATAGGCCAAGTCTACCTCATCCTAGATGCATTTTAAGAGGTAGGTTGGAATATGGTTGACCTCATATTATGGATTGATATGGATGATACACCTCAATCATGCCCTGACCCTTGACACAGAGGATCGAGGTGAGGATTCCATTAATGATTTTCATTACCTCTCAAAATCCGTCAAGTAGACACGATTAATTGTGGTCTAAATCTTTTTAGAACCCTTTTTAGGGTGTCAGCAACCTTTACTCTTTCAATGGGATGGCTCTTTGATATAGGGTGTATTTTTGGTTCAGGATGGAGCTTCAATGTAAATGATTTTGGGGGCGGAGAGGACATCCGCCTGGGTGAGCTGAGGTGCGAGTGGAACCTGGAAAGATGTAAAAGGGAACAACCATAGTGTCCCCTTGTTAACGCATAGAGGGAATCTCTATGGGAATTTTTCGAGAGGGTAATATATCTTCTGGAGTAGGTGGTAGCATGGGTATGGCACCAAGATTATTTCGTTTGGTAGCATCAGTTTGTAGAGGGTTCTCACACTGTTTGAGTGGTACACGGGTATGACCTCTATGTTTGGTTTCCATGAAGCGAGGAAAACTTATGATTTTCTGATTGTTGGGAAAAGGAGGACCTTCATCGATTTCTATAAGCACATTGGGAAGAACATCATGCTGATGTTTGACCGTATGTGTAGAATCTTGACACAGGTGACCTGTGACAGGAGGAACGACTCCATACCTGAGGCCATGGGTGCGAAAGAGACTTCCGTTCAGAGTGTCGCAATAGTGGAGAGGAAACTTATGTGAATTAAAGATGACATCTGGAAGACCTTCATTCTGATATTAGGAGTGGGATAGAACTGAACTCTCATTAGATATGGTAGGTGGAGGACCTCCTTACTAGCAGTAAGTTCCATCGGTCGGCCGACAATTGGTGCCACATGTATTGGCAATAAGGGGAGTTGACCTGACCTACCAGTGGGGTGGTTGGGGCATCGATCTGGTTTGGGCATCGGAGTGTCCCTTCTCATCATAGATAGGGAACTGATGGTATGCATCAGTAGGGGCATGGGCTACGGTAGTCATTGACGTTCAATCCCCACGGCATGCATACTCCTCATCCTAAGCTTGACGCTGGCATCGGGTTAGCTGGACTAGGGCTGTTGGTGAAGGTGTGTAGATTATCTACTCCTCAACCGGTGGGGATGGTGGTGGTGTTGATGTGGCATAGTGGGATCCTTCCTTGGGATCCCTTAGAATGGGATTCCGGCCAGGCTAGCCCAGAAATCCCTTACCTCATTAGCATAGGGTAGGGATTCATTGAAGTATTATGATGAGAGGCTCCTGAAATGATTATACGTCGGAGTGGGGGGGGGGGGTAAGGGCTCCATTTGTAGGACTTGGGGGAGGTGGTGGTGATGAGGTATAGATTCCTCAATGTATGGTCAGTCCATATCATGGGTTGGGATGATCACCTCATCCTCTTATCATCAAACGTGCTCATTAGTCAACCATATTTGAACGATCTCAGATGGGGAGACGGGGAATGGTTGCATATCATATGTGGATGTGGATGATACCATTGGGAAAATGAGGCCACACGGGATTTCCGTGCAGATGTGGGCCCTGCCCATGTGTCGGTGGGTGGGGGTGGTGGGTTCCTGGTCAAAGTATCCTGGGTCTTGAAAAGAAAAGAGATTTAACAATATGTATTGAAATAAGGGAAGTGACTTCAATTTCCCTAGCACCATTCCATCTTCCATGGTTGGTATGAAGGATCCATGCATATAACATCACAGACCATGATGTCCAACATTCAACTACCCCAATTTCAAATGAGATTCACAATAGATCCACTATATTCACTGAAGGACATGGACAAGATACATGGACCTAGTGACACGCTAATCCACTGATGACTTACAGGCTACTAATCTCTATATTGAGGGGATGAAGTTCACGAAAGGATCACCATTTCTATTTCTGATGCATTCTACAGGGTACACATCTATCTGTTGAGGAGGATGTGTAGTTATTGTCCCATAATCTTGCTTTCCAATGGTGGGCAGCATCAGTTGCATATTCAAGGATGTTTTCTCCTTGATTGCAATAGGATGACGGGTTGTTGGTCTCTCATTATGTGGATTCCTCCTCATAACTTGTTACCTAGTATGGGTCTCCCTGATAGACTTAAGACATTATTCAGGAAAATCTTCCCAGTGCATTGTATTCATGGTCCTTGGTAAATTACTCAACTTCTGTCTTGGCATTCCAAGGGGTCCAGTTAGTACAACAACCTTCGATATTGGGAGTAGTCATGCTAAACGTCATTTTTGTGTTTGAATGTTGGAATACTGGAACGTTTGAGATTCTTCCATGTTTAATAGGGATTCTTGAGGGTACAGAAGTCTGAGGCATGCCACATCAAATGTGGGGAATTTTTTTCTATAGAAAATCTCTATGGATTTCCTCAGCATCCCAAGTTTAATATTGGGTATTCTGCAAGTTTAACATCTAAAGGAGATGAATCAGATTGATCAGAACACTAATAAGAGTGGATCAGATGGGTGAAACCCCAGGATAGATCGATGATGTTGTGGGAAAACACATGGTTACCTGTCCAATTGCTGATATGAGTAGTGAGAAAGTGTGTGACACGATATCATTGGGATGTGGTGGTCTGGGTAACAATCAATATGGATGGCTATGGGGTAGTGGAGTGAATGGAGAATTAGATGAAGCTGATCTAATTATGACAGTGATATTGGGATTTAACCTTGAAGAGAATTCCTATGTATCCCTATGGAAGGGAATTAACGTCCATGTAGTTTAGTGGCATGATGGGACACTAGAGGAGGCGACGCGTGAGAATCGACAAATGAATGGGACCCAGAGGAAGTAGAACCTATGGGATGGAGCATGACCTTCAGAAAACACATAGGGATGAGGGAGAGATGCCACTATGAGACATGGGTGATGGGGTAAAACCTTAGTGAGGATTCATACAGATCCCCGTGGTAGGGAATCAATGTCCCCGTAGTTCAGATGGGGGTATGAAATTGGGGTGTGCGTAGAGGACATCGACCCAAAGGCATGATGGAAGTTACGAATGGTTAGTAGCCTGGGGTTGGTCTAATGCTCGAGGGGCATACTAGAGATGTGGGTTCCAACTAGGGGGACACTAATTTTTACCACTGCATAGGGATAAACCTTAGGGAGGCTTCCTACGTACCATGTCTAGGATACAAGGATCAAACCCACATAGTTCATTTTACGACGAATTACAATTGGACGTGGTACACAATGGCTTGTCGTCAATTGGGGTGGGGGACACAACATCTTATTGTCTTTTGGGGAACGCAACAGCTTACCATCGATTGGGGAACATAGTGGCATGCTGTCTATTGGCGAACACATTAGTTTTCTGTCAGTTGGGAACACAACGACTTACTTTCAGTTGGGGAACATAACGATTTACCATTGATTAGGGTTTGAACTCAGGTAGGCTTCCTACATACCCTGTCTAGGAGATAAGGATCAAAGCCCATATAGTTTGAATGGGTACAATTTAACATCATGTGATATTAGGGTGGACCAACGTGGAGTGTTCCAGACCAGTAGTAGTGGGGCTTGAACCTCGGGGAGGCGTCCTACGTACCATGCATTTGAAAAAATCAAATCCCATGTAGTTTGGAATGGTAGATACATTTTAACATCATGAGAGATTAAGGATAACTGACATAAAGGGGTCGAAAAGAATTTTTTTCAGGCATGAACCTGAGAGAGGGTTACTACGTACCTTGCCATGGCATGGAGTAATGTCCACATAGTTCCGGATGGTTACTATTTAATGTCATATGAGATGAGGGTGGACTGACTTGGAGTGGTCCAGACAAGTAGGGGTTGGGATAGAACCTCACAGAGGCTTCCTACATACCTTGACTTGGAAAGTATCAAAGTCCATGTAGTTTTGAATGGTGGATATTATTTAACATCATACGGGACGAAGGTGAAACAACGTAAAGGGGTCGAAACAAATAGGTGTTGGTCTTGAACCTCATGGAGGCTTCCAATGTACCTTGCATTGGCAAGGATCAAATTTTATATAGTTCGGTATGGTTTGGGGATTATACACTGATGTATCCCAAAGAGGATTTCATGGTAGATTCCTATTCTAAGCCCACGTGAGTCATTCTCAGTGTGAGAAAACATGAGGCAACAATGATCTTATGATCACGTCGCGAAAGTTGCATCCGTGGGAAGTGGAATGGGGCTTAATGGTGGTTAATGGACCAAAGAGGAAATAGGGGCTTATGCATCGTTAGAAGCCCATAGAGATGGTGATTGGGACTTAATATAGGATGGAAGCCCAATAGAGACAAAGCCCAGAGGGAGAGGGATGGGAGAATGAATGTCTCAAATCCCATATCTTCTCTGTCCATTGTCACCAATGAAGAAAGGAGAATCAGGGGTGATGCATCCTACAAAAAAGACTTGGAAATTACACCATGATGGTTACCCTTCCCTATGGACAAGTTTCACTATAATAGAGAGAATATCATTCCATGTGAGAAAGATCTCACTCTGGTGGTGATGAGCGGGCGTAGAGAATGTTTTAGATGGGGAACATCACATACGATTCACTAGGTGATGCTACAGTTTTACATCATGTACTAAGGATGATGGAGCTTTGTAGTTTAACATCCAGCTGCTTGGGTGATGCAGGTTCACTCCACACCAATAGGACCAACCTAACTGGCATGCTTTAATACTTGGTGAGGGGAAGGAAAGAGAAATTCCATGGTGAGTGAGTGACGTCGAGTGATCCACTAAAATGCCCACGTTAGTGTGGTTATGAAAAGAAGAAATATCTATTACTATGGCTATTCGAAGAAGCATGAGGCTAAGAAATGAAATGTGAAGCACCACCCAAGGGACCTGGAAATCACTTTATAAGAACCTGGAGGGTCATACGTCAAAAGAGTTTGTTGAGGAAAGAGGATCACAGGAAGTGGCCTCATGAAGCTCTAGTGCTCCATGTAGAGGAGGGGATTTACGAAGTTGTATTCTTCGTGAAGTGGTGTGGCCTGTCCTAGCAATAGGGACTAATTGCATACAGAGGGTGGTTTGTGAAGTGGAATTACTTTTACAGAGTATGGCATCGCGAAGCTGGGGTACCACGTGATTCATAGCACTGCGAAGCAATGTGATTCCTGAAGCATAGTGGCCCAGCCTAAGCATAGGCATCCCATGTTCATGAAGGGTACCTCATGATGATAGAGTGCATTATGAAGACCCGAGTCCACATGAAGATATCCTTCCTTCGTGGTGGCCTATGGGAACCACAAAGGGCATCCCAACTTGAAGAGGGGTCATATTTGAGCTAAGGGAAAGGTACTTCACAGTACACAAGTACCTGTAAAAGCTCATTTTTTAAGGATTCACAGAGAAGAAGGTTCTTTGTGATTTGATTGCATAGAAAGAAAATGGTTGGGGTATCCATCCCTTGGGTTAAGGGGAAGCCCAATATTTATAGGCGAGGGGTGATGCGATGCAAAGATGGCTCCTCGCAATGCCATGTGGCACTCAGCAATCAGATGAGGAATGTGTCAAGTTCTTCGTAACCATGGAGATGACCGGCATTCCCTCCTTAGCACAGAGCACTCTTGTGGCACTCGTGGAGGCTTTGGTAATTTCCCTGGGCTCACCGAGGCCGATTCGGCTCACTCCGCAGAGCGAGGATTTCGGTCCAGTGCGTCGTAACTGTAGATCCTGACGCCTTTTAACTCCATGGCTACTGCTGTGTGGAGCACATGCTTCACACCGACCGTAGTTTAGGTCTCCATGAATAGTCTTCATGAATTTTTCCCTTTGATGTTGAATTTCTCGTTGCGTTGCTTTACCACTTCCCACATTTCGGTGCAAACAGATATTTCATTCACGGATATCATATTTTATCTTCCCTATACGATTCGATGATTGAATCTCTTCGACAACTTTATCATTTCGAAATTGATCATTTGAATCCCCATTTTATATTTATTTTATAATTTCCCTATAATTGTCAACAAGAATTTCATCTTCCTCATAATTTTTTTAAATTTTTATTTTGATAACTATTAAGTAAATTATATTAAATAACATTAAAATATTGTTACTGGAAAATATTTTTGAGCCTCCTAGTGAATCACTCATAAAAAATTAATGTGGCTGAATAACCTTGTATTAACCATTTAATTGCCAAATATCTATAGCTCCCTTAATTTATTAATTACAAATATGAAAATTACCCAATATATATATATATATATAGTTTTATTATAATTTTACCTTTTATGATATATAGGTAATTATCTTTTCATTAAAATGGTAAAAGACATATTTTGAGTATGTACAACCACAATTAATTACTCTTTCTATTAATGATTTGAAATTAAACAATCAATGATTTAATTTTTGAGATGTTGTTTGGATTTTCATTTTATGTTTTAATAGCCTCATTTTTTAGATCATATTACTCATCAAACATCATGTTTGATTCCACATTTCTCATTGCAATACTCTACCAATATTTTATATGCACCATTCCATCTGATTATAAGGTCTTGATATATGTCCCAATTTTATTTCCATTTAAAATGTAAAACTATTATATATTTTCCACCACATTCATTTGGGTTTTTATAAACATAATAGGAAAATAAAAGTGTAACAATCAAATTATAAATAAAATATAATTTTATTTAATAGTTTAAAAGAAAAATAAATGACCAAAAAATTGGTGTGAACAAACTTAAATATCATTAAGTGCATATTATTCGTGTTTCCTTTAGGGGTTTTCACTATATTCCCATCAATAAATGAATCACATGTATTTTCTTAATCATGGATTAAATTTATAATATTAATCAAGATATTATTTGTTAAATTATTATTTATATTATGTGCATATATATGTCTATTGCATTGATTCAACATACTGTCCTCCGATAAAATATTGAGAAAGGATGATGTTTTTTAGTTGATATTGATTTTTATTCAACCTTCAACCTCAGATACATTAATTTTTGGTTGTTACATTGATTAATAAGATCTTAAAATTAAATTTTACATCAATTCATGAGTCACAATATTAACATAGACACATGAAATTATTATGAAGTGCATCTATATAATGATCTTTTTAATTGTTTAATTAATCACTATAACTAATATTCTTTACACTATCTCAATAATTTTTCCACAATAATGTTACCTATTATATCAACATAAATTGCAAAAGTTTTCTATACATTCATGTTATAGATCATGTATGATGAATAATTTCTATTAATAATACTTGTGACACTATGTGGGAATGGGATGTATTTTTATTTAGATGATTAATATTGATAGTTTATGTTGGTAAAAATCTTTGTGTTTTTTTTCAGGGAGTTTATGGCGCACTTTAGGTGGAAGCTTTTATATAGTTTCTCTTAAAAAAATTACTCGCAACTCATTTTTGACATTCCAATATCCAATAGGATATTGAGTTGGTAGAGGATAACCCCATGATGTTCCTCAAAATTAAGGAATTATGGTCGATAAAAGTCAAATAAATGGATATCAATAGAGTTAGTGTGCAATACGAGCTAGGCATGGTCGTATCAAAGACATAAATATTTTAGTTCATGGAATATGAGAATTCAATTTGCAAAAAAATTTCAAATTTCTACCTAGGTATATATTATGTTTGAATTGGTATTATCACACTTCTTCATTTAAATTAAAATAGTTTGTGAATTATGAATTATAGTAGAAAAAATTCTAATTCCCTTAGTGTTCAGAAATCAAATTTAAAATCAATATACCTTTCTTGACATGCGTCGATATTGTGAGTTAGTGTTGGGAAAAAAATCACATGTGATTTCCTATATTTGTGGATACAAATTTCTAATGAAATAATTTTCATGGAGTAGATTCATTTATTCCATACAGATATTGATCAACTCAAGAGAATATTCATTTTTATAGATATAGAAGTCGAGTGTGAGGATTTCATTTTTAGCAGGGAACCTGGGAAGGGTCATCAGTATTTATATCCATTTAATTCTCTTCTGGATAAGTTAATGGTGATATTGATAGCGGTTTTTTATATAGTATCTTCAAGAGTTGTTTAATATTTCCCAGAATTATTTTGTGGGTAGTATCTTCTCTTACTTCCTCGTGATGAAATCATGTTTGTGATAGAGTTACATCTTTTACTATATTTTTTTAATTCTCTTAATAGGATAATTTTACTATGTATTAGTGTATTTGTATATATGGTTTGATTATTTTTTCTAGAATAGTTACATTTATCCCCTTGATTTTTTATAAGATATTGAGTGTTTTATGTGAATATTATTTTATAGAATAATATATCCTACATTAATTTCT
Organism: Viscum album; assembly: GCA_963277665.1. NCBI lineage: Eukaryota > Viridiplantae > Streptophyta > Magnoliopsida > Santalales > Viscaceae > Viscum > Viscum album. The sequence goes on along the minus strand of OY728145.1, from coordinate 1,244,604,361 downwards.
ATTAATAGAATCAATTTATAGTGATGAAAAACTAACCCCTTCATGGATTAACAATTTATGCACTCCATGGAACAGAGATATAAAAATTTAACTAATTGATCTATACTAGGTGTAACATTAGATATTGGTGAATGAGAAATATATCAGGACAATTTCAATCATATGGAATCATGGACTCTTTTTATTTAGTATAATTTTATTTTATATAATAAATTCCCATGAAGTTTTCATGTGATGACTAAAATATATTTTAGGAGAGTTCATAGATCAATATGTGTTTGCGTTCAACAATGACATTAACATATATTAAAAATTCAAGGATGATCATAATATTTATTTGAGTACTATATTATATCATCTTTGATGAAAATAGATGTACGAGAATACATTCATAGTTATGTTTTGTAAATGGAAGGATTCATTTATTTTCACATGTAATAACTCTGTATAAATTAATTAGGGATCCTTCAATTGTAGATGTAGTTGTTTAAATTTTGAATCTTATGAATTATAGGGATAATAAACATTTTATTGGTTTTTTAGAATATTATGACTGTTTTTTATATATTTTTATTGGAATATGAAAATTTTCATAGCTTGAACCAAGAAGGATCATACCCACATATGAATATATCAATGTCAGGAAGTTTTTGATTATTTAATTCTGAATTTAAATAGTTCTCATAGACATTATTTACCAGAAGAGGGAGTCATATTTGTGGTTTTTAATGATTTTTATTTCACATTTTTATTATGTTTAGATCCATTAGTGGATGTTGATCTATTATAGACAATGAAAATAATAATTTTATAATCAAAACCAAACTAACTATGATATCAAGATTTTAATAGTAGAGTGTACATGAATCTTTAGAGGTACAATCTTATTGTAGAGATAATTATGGTATTAACATATCAAAAGAAACAATGGAATATTTTTCTCTTAGTGTTTTTTATATTTTCATTAGTGGTGATTGATGGAATTCTTAAAATATTTCCACTTTAAGATGTCCTATACATTGTGGATAGAGATTTTGATTCTTATACAAGGACAATAATGTATTTTTGTGAGGTTTTAACTAAATCTAGAGATGTTTATAGATTAATAGAGGAGAATATGGATCTGTACCTTGATATGGTATAATCTAATGCTAGATCATACCTATATCAAATGATAGTGTAGTCATCATTAACATTGAAGGTGTAGTAGACTTAGTTTAGGAATATTAGAGTGGAGGTTTAGAAATATTATTTTTTAAGAGGATATTATTCTTATGGGAGCTGGGAAGGTGATCCACATTATTTGCTGTTTTAGGGAAGGATAATAATTTTATTATTGGAAAATGAGGTAATTCATTGTATTTTTTATATCTCACCATTTGTTGTGCATCATAGTTTTAGAATGATGTGTCATTATTTTAGTAGTATTTTCTGCTGTCTAGGGATGAATAGTCAACTAGTGGAGATAATGTATCAATGTTTGGTGTATCTGATAGTGTATTATGAACATCTAGTTCTTACTTTTGTAATATAACAATTTGATATTCATTGGTCAATGTATTAGGATATTTGAAGGTAATTATTTGGTCCTTTAAATGCTTAAGTGGTATGTGATTCAATTTTTGTTTTTAAAGATCAAATTATTGGTTTGGTCATTTCCATGAAATCATGGAGTTGAATATAAGGGAAATTTTTAATATGGTAATATATGGAGGATTGATTTAGGAATCATGATGTTCTTAAGTAATAAGAAGAGGCTTCATGAATTCTAGTAATATTTTGGACACACTCAAGGTTTTATTATTCAATGTAAAATTATGGGAATTATTTCCTGAATGATAATTTCAACCACACAATTGATTATTGAATCGAAAATAGTATTGGTTTCAAAATATCTGGATGATATTGCCCATATTTTTCATGATTGAGTTTAACATTAATCATATTTTAATGCGAAATAGGGAAACCAAACCTGGGTGTTGTAGAACCTATAGTAAATTTTTAATAATTCAAGTGTACAGCAGAGTGGGAATTAACTAATTTGAAATGGAAAATATGCTAAAATATAAAAATTTAGGAGAATACTCCATGAAAAAAAACCAGGTGAATTTCCAGAATCTCTTTGATAAATAAGGATAATCATTAAGATAATTTTGGTTTTCATGAAAAATATTCTCTATGATCTTATTTTAGAGGACTAGTTAAAATAGATATTAAATGATGTTGAAATCCTAGGTAAAATCATGTTAATAAACATAAAATCTGATGATGAAGAGTAAATTGGTAGATGTATGTAGTTTAAGGCATTTTTTTAAACCATGGATGGTAAAGAGTGTAATTTGTTTAAATAGATTCCAAAAATTGATAGATAATAATTGCATGAATGGGATTCTCGACCATAAAAAATCATAATTTTTAAAATAATGGAATTTCTCTTCATCAGAAATAAAAGGATCGTTGGTTTTTTTATTCACATCATGTTTTTTTTCAATAATAGAATTTTTATTTCATGCCCTTTTTCGGATATATATATCAGTGAGTATGACTTAATATGTTTTAATACATTTTGGATTTTAATGACCAAGTGTTCAATAAATTTTATGTGTCATTTTTTATAAATAATGCATATTTTGGTAAATTTATAATAGGATTTAGAGATAGGTTTTTAGGTTCAATGAATTTTTATTGATATAATGAGTAGTGTGTGTATGGAGAAAATTGTATAAGGATTTATAAATTATAAGAGTAATAATTTGAAATTGAAACCCTCAGATCAACAGATAAAATATAATATTATTATTTTTTAATTTAATTTTTTTTATTTCATGAATTACTGAATATAGCCAAGCAGTTTCTAGAATTATATATAGTACCATGTTTATACCTGTTCTTGAGTTATTCATGATAATGAGTTGTGAGGAATGATTTGGGGAAAGACCATGAGATAATGAGGAATCTTTCAACCATAAATTAGGAAAATCTCAATTATTAATATGTCATATATACTAAAATTACATTTTTTTAGTATAGTAGGTAATGTGTACTAAACAAGCATGAGTGTTTAGGGGATATGTGAAAATAATTCATTACTAAACCACACCTATCTTTGTGGTCATCACGTTGTGTGATACCAAAAATTGGTATTAGAGAATTCATTCTCACTTTTATATATATCATGTAACTGATATGAATCAACATAAACATTCTAAGAATAATATAATTCAAACCGTTCATGGAAAAGGATTTCACATCTCGAAAGAGTGAATGGAATCCTACCTTTTCTTATTTAGCTAAATGTTCTAGATTCTATTCAATATGGTTTTATAGTCCCATGATATATATCAATATGGTTCTTTGGGGATATGTAAAAATGTAATATGATGGAAAATCATGTAATCCATTATAATTTTAATGATTGGATAATTTGATGAAACAATTAATTGGATAAAAAAATTTAATCCTATTTGGAAGAAGATTTAAACAATTTATGAAGTAAAAAATCTAAAAGAATAAAAAATTAAAATTATTATAAATTAATTAAAATAAATTTTTATTCAAGAATATGAAAATGATAATTAATTCCATTATATAGATATTCATATTTTAAATAAAATTTGAGGGTTTGTAGAAACTTTTGATGACATCAATATAGTTAATTAACTAATTACAATCGTATCAAATATATTTTATTCCCTTATCTCTGCACACACACACATATATATATAGATCTCTTCATCCTTGATGAATGTCAAGACATCCCCATAAATTATGATATCAGAATATGTATATCAATAAAAAGTATGGGAATGCAAGAGAAGGATGATGATTTAAGAACCACCAATGATTTTAAAGTAGAAAAAGAGTATAAATGTTGGTATGAGGATGAATCTACTATATATTTTACAAAAATTATCACTCTGATGATATGAAAATTTACACATATATGAGGTATGTAAAGAGGTAAAATTCCATTCAAATTCATTAATTACTAAAATAGTGACAATTTATTCTCAAAATTTTACATAAAAATAATATTAGAAAATGAAAATGATGATACTATTTCGAATAAAAATAAGATATATTATTTTTTAATTAAATATAATTCAAAAATAAATAAGAAAATTTCATCGATATCATTAACAATTAAGTTTATATTATTTGAATAAGGTACATCAGATGGTGATGAAATTGATAAAGATGGGGAAGCATCCAAATATGGATCCAGAAGGGTGATAATAGATTTTTAAATCTAATATGTATATTTATCATATTTTTATTGTAATAAAATAAAGCCTTTAATTTAAAATAAATAGAATAAAAAAAGTATACTATATGAGAATTTATATCTAAATGAGTTTTATAGGTGTTGGAGGATGAAGGATGATAATACATGAATAAAATTATTTTCAAAAAAATATCATTAAGTACATGTTTAAAAATATAGTTGAGTAAATGAAATTGAAAATATAATTCTTTAGTTTTTTGAACTTTAATAATTCATTGATGATATTACATCTACAATTATCCATTGGGATAACAATGTAGATGGATTTTAGAAGAATATTTTTTATATTTAGATGTCTAATGAGAGAAACAACTATGACTGGAGTAATGATTTTAATGATATTTTTGTATGTTACAATAATAATGTATATAGTGGATATTTAAGAAAATCATAATACATGAAAAATTATTTTTTATAGCTGATTCATCTAAATTAATCAAATCAATAAAAAAAATATATTAAACGGTAATATTAATCAGTAGAGTATGAAAATGAAAAGGATAATTATTCATCAACCAAGAATGTGAAAAGCTAAATAGATCATTATATATTAGTTTCAATGGTCTAATAAATAATTTTGTAATGGAACTAGAATAGTAAACCATAGACAAAAACAAGATGTAATGTAGAACAACAACTTAGTGAGTTGAAATTGTAATATCAAAGTATTTGGTTTTTAGTTAATTACAAGTGTTGTAGTGTGATTGGACATATGATTGAATTTTAAGACTAAACACATAAAAATTACAAATATTACAAGGGGAAAATTGAAAATAGATAAATTGAACTCAAAATAATAAAATAGAATTTTAATAATATTTATCATGAGTAATTTAAAATAATATAAATATTATAATTCCTTAAAATTAATATCATGTAGTAAACAAATAATTAAAAATATTTGAAATTTTATTAAACTACATTTTATTGTATTAAAAAAAATAGAATAAAAATTATATAAAAAATTATATAAAATACGTTTTAAAAAATTAAAATAATGTTTTAAATGATCACATCTGAATTTATAAACGGTTGGTTTTTGGTGTAATTTACAAAAATACATAAATTTTCGATTGAATTCTGAAAATATACATTCATCTATAATCACTATATCTTGAGTTACATAATTCATGATTTACTATTCAACAGACCATTTTTGTAAGTTGAGTCTCAAACAAAAAAGGATTAAATTGAAAAAATGATCATTAAAATATAATTATCAGGTTTTCTAAACCCAAAAGTTATTTTTAAAAGTGAAAAGTGAAAAGTAATTCCTAAAAAACATTATTTATTCAAATTAATTTTTTACGATATTAATGAATTCTATTTATAGAATGGTTTAAATATATAAACCCATTTCTTTTTGTGATATATAAATGATAATTTAAGAATAATCACTCTTATATAGTTTTTTTATATACAATATTTTATTGAATATTTTATTCTGAATGTACCCCATTGTTCAAGTATAAATAACCCCTCTACAAGCACTTAAAACCCCAGTAATCCCGCATTGGAAAAATCCCAAATATAGAACCAAATACAAAATATTAATCTCTTTGAAACCACATGGACATCACAAAGTAATCATACTCTATTCATATGGTTTTTCTAATATCATATAATAAAACTATCACTGAAAAAAGAGTATATTTTTATTAACTGTTCTCTCATTTTCTTCCTCTCTTATCATTTTTTCTAATTGGTTTAAAAACCCACTATTAAAATATTAATTTGGTTGTATGTTGAATTAATGTTTATTATGAAAATAATATATATAAATAATATATATATACTATTCATATTTCATTACTTTGTTTCTTTTATTTTGGATAGAGATCCAGATATCTATAAACTCACTACCAAAAATTATATTTAAAACTTCTTTCATATTACCACCACATGGATGGTTATAATAAACTATTTATAACATAGAAATGTATAATTATAATTATTTTATTGTTTTCCAATTATTACTACTTATTGATAAATCACGTTAAACAAAATAGGGAAGATGAAGAAAAACAACAATTTTAAATACAAATAGGATATTGAAAACCGTCAATATAAAAAACAGAAATTATGAAATAAAATCAAATTATTAAAATTGATAAATAGTGACATAAATAATCATAATTAAATTATTTTTCAAGGTTTTCATAAAACAATTTTATTACTCCATAGATGTAAAAGTGACAAAATATATATGGATATAAGGTAAGGTGGTTTTCAAACCCACACTATTCCTTCTGGGTTATCTGTTATTTCACAATTATTAATGTATGAATGTTCCTATTTTAATATAAACAATCATTTTCAATATTATTCCTATTATTAACACATATATACCTGTTTTTTCCTTTCCAAATTAATTTTTAAGCCAGTTCTAATGTTTTTTAAAAAAGATATCAAATTGGAAAACATCTTTTTAATAATCATGATTTGTTTCTACAATCAGATAAGAAAATGATATTCCATGACAAAGTATTATATTCCACGTTATCCTGGGAATCCTAAAAGTAATTTCCTGAAGTATTTTATGTTAAATATTTTAGGAGACCCATTCCATTCCTTTTTCTATTTCATGAATATTTTTTCTAACCTTTCAAGTATCACACATGACTATGATTATTTTATGATGTGATGGGTGGACATGGAAATATATTCCACTCAAATTCATTGGGTGATTTAATTTATCTGAAATGATAATGAGTATTATTTATAAAAAATATTCTATAATTTTTTACATCATTTATGATATGATTATTCCCAAACATTATATTTATTTATAATGCTAGATTTGGTCACAAATATGCGTGGTATTGGACTAATGTGATATGATTTTTCATTTTTAAGCTAATGAAACATTACATTCATTAATTAAATTTTACCCTCATGAATATATTGGTGAACCTTCACTAATTATATGATGATGGTGATTTTTCTCACCCAATTTCTTTTAATTTATGTCCCTTATTCCAACGCTTAATTGGATTTTCGTACACCCCTTTCACTGATGTATATCCCGAGGTGACTACATGTAATAAAAATAACATGGGTGATTTATGTGGATTATAATTAATAATTTAAATAATTTTTTTGTTTTTTTATAATTGATATATGAGACTAATTTTCTCATGAAACTAAACCATTAATTCCTTATTTGTACCGCTATTATGTTATTTATCTTAAAAATAATCCAACAGTCATCTCAAAAAAAATTGGGACACTATAGTTGGTATAAAATAATATATTAGTTGTTTTGTGTCTTAGGATTATAAAACTTTGGGGAGAATAATATATAGATATTTATGTATAGTTAATCATCCTAGATGAACTAATTTAGAAAAAGTATAAATATAGGGATCTCATTAGATAAACCTTTAGAAGTAATTTTCTTATAAGAATAAATTATTTATAAATTATTTATTGACTTATACATTATATAAAAATTTTATTTCATAGAAAATGGTGTGATTTTAGGGAAACCCTGCAAATAACCCATGTGATGGACAATGCAACTATTTTTTGAACGACATCCACAATTCCATAGGTTTTGGAGTTAAAAATAAAATGAAAATTATTAGCCAATAGATTCAGTATATGAATAATTACATAAACAATGTGGAACATCCTTATTTTATTAATTATGAGAAACTATATTTCGAGTCCTTTAGGCATCCATGACCACCAAATTTTATTGGGTATTCTGATCCACCAATCACTAAATAATTCTTTAACTCGATGGAGTAGGTCTTATCATTGATCAACTATTTTGAGAAGAAAAATTTGAATCTGGCCATCTTATTTTGATGGATAAGATGATAAATGATGGAAATTAATAGAGAATACCATTATGAATGGGGAAATGAAAAGGATGGATGAGTAAGACTAATAATATATTTCATTACAGGAATTTCCTTCAATCTCTTTGAATAAATATGGATATATAATTCTATGATATTTAGGGGATAGATGATTAATTAGTCAAGGATTATATAAAAAACATCACAGTGATTAAAATATATGCCTTGTGTTTTATTATAAAAAATTAATGAAAATAGATTAACTAATTAGTTGTTTTCTTACACACATCTGAAAGGATCAATTTATCTGAGACACGAATAGTAATGATGAAGTGTTTATGTGTTCTCTAAAATGTGTGATGAAGTGTTTATAATGGACCCATAGATGATGGGATATGAAGGTACAAATTGATTTTCATGATATTGGGTAAAATGAAAAAGTGAGATAGATTATATAATTACCTTGCTGTCAAAAATGTTGGTAGAAGCATCATTAGAGTTGCCTTGATGTGATTTAGATGTTCTTCATGTGTGGGAAATAATTCCACCAATCAATGGAAGGTTTAAGTGACATGAAAAATCCATCCAACATGATTAGGGAAGGTATGTCACCTTTTAATGCACCAACCTTGTTTCATGGATTCAACTATATGGAGAATGGGAACTATGAATTATAGTTCAATAACCCACTTGTTATTGAGGGTAATCAACATCTCAAACCAACCAACACAATGGATAATTTTAATGCATAATACATCACTATTGCTAATGTGGTACTTGAAATAATGTCATTCAAGGTACATTTCATATTCACTCAATAATATAAAATGTTTTTTTTTCTTGATTAATGAAATGTTTTATATCATGTATGTATTATTTAATTGTTGAATCTAATCCCGAATAACAAGAAGTAGATATATCTTAAAAAACATAAGGGTTGTGATAATTTCAACCCAATGGTTGGACTCCTATCATATTAGTGCATGTGGGATGAATCATCCCTTTCATCTAACAATCCTTCCCTTGGTGGAATTTTATGCTATAATGAGAAAGGATTGCCTCTCTTTATATAGAGAAAACCTAAAATATTAAGAAAAGGAAATCGATATTAATATTTGAAACAGTTCAATGATCCTATAAACATTCATGGAAGATAATGAATCTCGTTTTGAATATCACATAGTGGTGTGGGTAATCATACCATGTTAAAGAAGCACAAAAATTTAAAACTATTTAGTAAATTGAGGGGATCAAAATAGAATAAACATACATTATAAAGTAATGTACTATTTTATTCCCTAAGAAGTTTCTAAGAAATCCACCAGTTCTTGAGGTATATTTTTAAATATAGACTACTCTCTAAACTAATCATAACTCTTAATCCCGAATAGTATATCCCGAATCGAAATAAAGGATTTAAAGTATCATCCAGAAGAGCACTTGGGAAAATTGACCATATACCATAGTGCATCTAAATTGGGTGCAGTAGTCCACCTTTTAATAAACAAGGATGAATTAAGCAGTATGTGTATTGAATACTATGAACACCAAAATATCCCCATAAAATGGTACCCCCTTCTATAGAATGATGCCTTGTTAGATTTAGTAAGAGTTTCTCAAGACTTATCAAAAATAGAACATCATTTTGGATACCTTGAATTTATAGTGATGAATGTAGCAATTCATAAAATGTATTTTCTTACTAGTTGTGGGAATTATTAGTTCATTGTTATTCATTTAATGAATAATAATTCCCAATAAATGTTCATGGATTTTATGAATATAAACATTATAGAGTACCTCAATGTTTTATTTATTTTTATGAAATATTCATATTTACTAAAAGAGAATTTACAATTGTGAAGAGTATTTAGGGATTGTTTTTGTGACATTAATTAAGAAAAAAAGTATGATATATTAAGAAAGTGTAAATTTTGGATGAATAATGTCTAATTATTGGGGAATGTGATCACATGTGTGGAAATGTATGTTGAAAATTGATATGAAATGGTAATTCGGTAATGTCCAATAACAACTATTATCAGAGAAATTGATAGTTGACTTTGTTTATCCGGGTAATAATGACATTTTTATAAAATGTATAATGATTTTCTATCCCTCTAAATAATCTATCATGGAATGGGATAAATTATATCCAGATTGAAGAATGATTTCATTGATATATGAAGGTTAAGAACAGTCTAATAACTATTTAATTAATAAATCTACCACTAATAAGAGAAGGTTTTCTGATACAATCTAACAAATTAAAGAAATAATTAGTTTATATAATCATGAATGATTATAATGTTATAGAACATGCTTCACAAAACTGATGATCCATAAGCATGAAATCCAATACATGATCTTGATAAATAAACATTGCCCTTTTCACTAAATATTGTGTAGCACAATCTCTGTGGAGAGAAGTGTTAGAAATTTTTTGATAAAAGTTTTTAAACTATATTTTAGCACAGAAGGATCACAACATACTTCAATTAATATGGATAAATCTAATATATAACCTTGTTTTATCTATTCATTACCATCCAAGAAAAGAGAACAAGTTACAATACTCTCTTGTAATAAAGTAACATGTTACTCTATCGATGATTTATATTGAGGAGAAAAATATCTTTATGGATATACACTGGAAATATTTGGAAATCGTAATGGAGTAGAATAAACAATACCTTACTAAAATAATTTCCCATAAAAACTATCAAATTGAATATCATGGAGTCATAAAGGTATTATATGAAGATTTAAAAATGTTGAATTCAGTATTGAAAGGGTACCTCCATGAGTTCCACAAAAAGGAAGTGCTACTGTATATTGCCCAATGATTGTTTTCTATGTCTATCCTAGAATCATTAATATGTATTGGGATCTCATATATAACGTATTATGGGATCTCGTAAAGAAATAGATTAGTGAGTGTACCAAAAAGTGCATGTTATGTTAATTTGTTAATTCAAATTGAATGAATCTAAAGGGGACGACTCAACCATTACCCAAACCCATGTATAAATCGGAGAGCATCACTATGGAAATTGTCATTCGTCTCTAGCTGACACCCAAAGGGAACAATGAGATAATGGTTACGATGGATCAACTCAACAAAACTTCTCACTAATTTTATGTTCTGGATGGTTTAATGTTTGTACTATATTCTAAGATATATTTAAAACAAGTGATGAGTCTTCGTGGGGAAGAACATCCAATCATCTATGATCATGATCTATGGTTCAGTTAATAATTATAGAGATGTTTTCAACATTATATAAATACAAAGTTAATTTTCATCACACCCTATCACACCCAAACAATTGGACAACCTTAAAGTACTATTTAAAAAATCAAGGACATATTGAGAGCCTTCTCAAGGAAATTTTAAATTTGATGGGATAAACAGATACCATTGGTTATATTCTCATATAAGAAAGGATTCCACCTATGATTTCAAGGGCTCCGCAAATATAGTTGTATGGTAAGCAGAGAAAAACATGTACTTGTTTGGATGAAGTTTTGGAAAAAAAGATAGTTGGCCATGATATCATTCAAGAGATAACCAAAAAAATTATCAATAATTCAAATGATAGACACAATCCACTCAATTTCAATATAAGGGCGTGATTAAAAACTGTCAAACGACACGATGTTCTTTATTTGATAAAACAATTTCCTTATAATATCACCATAGGAGATGGTAATTCGGGTTGAAAATAAAGGGAAGCATAGTTCCATGTACATTGTTCCCATTTATATCCCTGATTAGAATCAATTTTGTAGTAACATATAAGCTGACACTTCCACAAACTATGAATCATGTCGAAGAAGTATTCCACATATCTCTGATGAAGATGTATCGAATTGATCCCTAACAAGTACTGAATCTATATGTGCTATAACTAGAGATCAAAATATCGTATGAGGATAATCCAATGATGATAATGGATTACAGAGAAAAATTTCTAGGAAACAATACTATTCACCATGTTAATGTGTTGTGGTGGAGACATAAATTTAATGAGGCAACATGTGAACTAGAGTAAAAATTACAAAAAAAGTTCCCAGACCTATTCTCAATTGAGAATATGAGTTGAAATTTTAAGGATGAAATTTAGTAAAATAGTGAATAATTTAACAACCCAATATATATAGATTATTTTTGTTTGATGAAATAAATTTGTGTTATATTATATTAAATAGTTTTATACAAATAAATCATATATAGAAACCAAAACCCCTTAATCCATTTAAAAAAATCATCACATTGTTTAATTAATATACCCATTAAAATTCCAAATATTAGTAGAAAAAAAATTAGAAAATAGAAAACAATAATGGGAAAATTTTGATCCCCAAGATCATCCATAATCTCCCATCCCATGAACAAAATTATGAAAACAAACAAAAAAATTAGTAATCAAAATTAAATTTTAGAAATTATTAATATTGTAAATTGAGGAAATTTTAGTGAATTTTGAATGAAATAATTAATAGGTTTTTATATTAGGTAATATTACCATTGGAAAGTAATAAGAAAATTGGAATTTTAACCTGATGTTTGGGAGTAATTTCATGAAAATTGCATATTGTAAACAAACCCATGGAATAATAAATTGAAATAAAAAATAAAAATATAATTTAAATAATATTTATCATGACTATAATTAGAAAAATATAAATATTAAAATGAAATAAAATAAATATCAAAAATAATAAATCTCAATGAAAATATAGGTGCATTTTTTGACTGTATTTTAATTTATTTTATAAAGATAGTGATTTTTATTGTAAAAATTAAATTAACCGATGATTTAAATTTATATTGATAAAATCTATTTCCTTTTTGGTGTCATTGCATTGAAAACATCTAAGTTTGATTTTGTGGGTAAATTATTTAAATACTTCAATTTTATGTGAATTATAAAATACCATTTTTGTATAACAAATGTATCTTGAAATACATCATTCCAGATAAAATAATTACCAATTAACATATATAAAATCATGTTTGAAAAAAAATATATTATTTTAAAAAAATAAAATAAAATAAAAATGTTTTCTACACCTATAAATTTCATTCCAATGTTTGATGTCAAAATATTTCCTTTAAAAAAATTACTTAGTCCTCCTTCGTTATTAATTAATTAATCAGTTAACTTTACCAAGGGGAAAAAAATTAAATCATTTTTGTTTCAGTTATATATGATTAATAATATAAAAATATTCACTATTACAAGGTTTACGATGTATATGTTAATTTTTTAATAATTTTTTCTAAAATAACCCTCTCCTAAAGTATAAATACCGCCTCTCCCTCACCATGGAAAAAAACTCCATCATAACATAAAACATATCTATCACAATGAAAATAAAATCTAATAATCCCATATAAACTATATGTACATCATTTAGTACACCAAATCAATTCCTCAAGAAATTCAAATTTTGTACAATGGAAAAAAACCGAGAATAGTGTAATTTTTAACAACTCTTCACTCGTTTTCCACTTCTGTTTTCATTTTTACAAATTTATGTCAAAAATATATTCAAAGATTAATTATAAATAATTCTAACATATTATCAAAAATTAATACCTATGGTAAAAAATATATTTTTAATGTATTAATATTTTATACCTCTCATTCTTCAATGATAGACAATATTTCTAAAAGCAGTTGGTTAACTGTCAATAATGTTATTTCCATAATAATTAATATCACAAATCATATTGATGGTTATAAAAAATTATTTATACTATTTTAATAAAAAAATATAAATATTTAATTATTTTGGAATTATTTATACATATGTCTTAATTAATGTAAACATTTTAACAAAAATAATGACAAACAACGATTTTTTAAGGGGAACAAGATATCAAAACAATTGAAGAAAAACAACATAAATTATGATATGTAATACAATGATCATAATTGATAAATAGTGATATGAAATTACATAATAATCTTTTATTAAATTATTTTATTAAATGTAAACTTATTATTCATGATATAAGAAAACTCCTTAAATATAATAGGAATTAAGTTAACTAGATTCTATAAAATAAATTATTTATTTTGTGTTATATACACTTTAATGTTGACTTTCGTATGAAGGTTCCTTTAATATCCAAAATATTTCCTTTCAATATTATTCCAATTTTGTTTTGGGGATACACATTTTTTCACTTCAAAATTATTTTGTAAGCCTTTTATAGTTCTTTTGTTTTGAAATTGATTCAATTTATTAATCATATCTTGAATCTTATTGAGTTAGTTTACTTTCCAAATAGTCAAATGAATTATTATGTGATAATAATGTTCTCCCTTATTCAATTGTGAATCCTAAGGTTAATTTTATTGAGTCTGATTTGTAATTTTTTTTTAATAAACACTTTTATTTGAAAGGGTTTTTTGAATACTATGATATTTATCCATATTTTTTGAATGCTTGATTATGAGTATTTTACGATGTGACTGGCAGGCCCATAATTTTATATCTCTCCAATTAATTGGCTAATGTGTTGTATCTCATAAGATAGTTTTTATTGTTCATGAACTTGATTATATCCTTGTTTATATTTATCATTATATTATTATTCAAAAATGTTATGCGGGAACATGATGTTATCATTGTGGAAAACATTTGGAAATATTTAAACACTATGAAATAATGTTTAATTTTTAGGAATATTCCACATTACATGCCTTTATCATATGATTACCCCATGATTATGATGATGATATTATTCTTCTGTTATTATATTGTTGATTAATCGTAACATAGATCTATTGAATCATGTCATTTATTCATCCCCTTACAAAGAATTTAGCACATGCCTTTCATTGATGTATCTTATTCGGTAAATACATGTACTGAGGATATTGTGAGTGATTTATAAGTATATAGAAGAATAATTTAATTAATTTTAAGGAATTATTATTTAAAATTTAAGAATTATCATAATTTTATGAAGACAAGAAACACATGTTTCATGGATTTTATAATAGTTATGCTATTTATATTATAAAATATAGTAATATTCATGTAAGAAAATGTACCTCACTATAGTTTGTATCAGATCATTGTTTAGTTAATTTGGGTGTAAGGATTAGAAAACATTAGTGACAACCAAAAATTACTATTCTATATATATATGTATAAATACTAGAAGAACTATTTTAGATAAATTATCAACAAAGGGATACCATAAGAAATTATTTTGGAGTTATCCTTCTTATAATAATAAATTATTTCTTTGTTATTTGTGGACTTACTCATTGCCCAAACATTTCCTATTTTTTAAAATTATGGGATCGAAGTGAAACTATGAAAAAAAACCTATGTTCGGGATAATGAAGTGATTTTCTGGATTAAATCTATATTTATATGGTAGGTGGAGTTCAAAACATTATTCCCACACTTAACCGGTTGTCTCATGATATGAATAATAACATGAAACATGTAGAAACAATTCCTTCACCTTAGAAGAGGAACTTTCTATCTGGTTCTTTTTGAACAAAGACCACTAACATGATTTGGGTCTTCTAATCCAAATATCAATGAATAATGGGTTCACTCAACGAAAAATATATTCACTATGATTCAGGGTTCTTTGAAAAATATGGTGACTCTCCCTATATATATATTTTTTATGGAGAGGCTGATCATTGATCAGAATTCTTAAATAATATTGAGATGAAGGATGGGAAAGAATATATGGTGTTTGAGGCCATTAAAAAATATATTTCATAACATGCATTTCTCTTGAAATATCAAAACAAATAACGAGGGAAATTTCATAGAGCTTAAAAAAAGATGTTGAATCAGTCACTACTTATGAGGAAAACATCTGATGTAATTCATGATATTCCATAGTGCATTTAATAAAAAATGATAAAATAAATAGATTCATTAGTTCATTAAAACCACACCTCTGAAAGTATCATAATATATAATAATTTTGGATTTATGATTAATTTTTTCAATGGTTTCCCTATTTAGAGATGATAGTTTTTGAATGGTCCAATTTTATAGAGATAAGAATAGATGAATATAATTTCAATTTTGTGGGTCAAAGGAAAGTGGAGGAAATATTATCCCACCAACCACATGTAAATTATTTTCATATAATAATTAGAGAAATTGCCTCAACATTATATGCAAGTACATCACATGTGGGCGAGAAATCCACCAAGATCATGAATGTGAAAGAGACATAAGGAATCCTACCAATATGATTAGTTAAAAGAAGAAACATTCTAATGAACCCGTAATGGTTCAATTCAGAAACTATATGAATCAAGGTAAATCTGATATCCAGTGTTCAAAACCATGTGGGATTGATGGATGTCAACATCATCAACCACCAAAAAAAAGGATCATGTTTAGTCATATTCTATCCATATTACGGAAGTGGATCATGAAAATGAATCTATACAATGTACACATTCTATTCACTCAATAATGGATAAAGTTTTTTTATTCTAATTATATGAATTCCATTATATATTTAATGTTTTCGGTAAATTTTTTATCGAAACCCTTATACCATGAAGTAGAGATACCTATAAAAACACATGCTTTTGTGATTATTTCACCCCATGTGTTGGAATATCTTCCTGGTAGAATACGTCAGAATATTGTTCTAGTGAATATTTCAATAATTCTATCTGTGTAATTTTATGAAATAATCAAGAATTATTATGTCTTAGTTTATAGACATCACATTAACTTTTTGGAAATGAAAATATATTTCTAAATTACTAACCATCCAATTACAATTAAAAAATTCAATGATGATCATAAATATCCTTTTGAAAATCATTCATTAGTCTATTTGTGGATATCTTATGAATAAGAAATAATTCCCCCAATGGAAGTAATCAACTTAGAAGAAAATGAAATTTTAAGGGAACATACTAATGTATAACTAAATATTTTCCTTTACTTCCATTAGAAAATGATATAGATTTCTCTATAGAGATTATAAATTGAGCCGCACTAATATTAGAAACCCCCTTTTGGATGACCTATCAAATTGGGGTAGTTATAGAAGTACATTTACGAGTATTTGAAAAAAATGAATTATATTCTCTAGTGGATCACCATGGGGTGCACTAGTGTATGTTGTCACAAAAAAAGATGGATCAATACACCTGTTTAAAGATTTTTGAGAGCTCAAAAAGATCACCATAAATAGAAATTATACACTTATAAGGATTTATGAATTGTCAAATAAACTATGGGAAGATAATTACTTCTCAATAGTGTACCTTAATTATGGATATAAACAATTAAAGGTGATGTGAAAATATATTATATTAATATCTTTTCAAACATTGTATGTGAATCATTTTTTCGTGACGATTCACATCTTGTTAACTGATTCCTTTGAAATAATTATGGATTTGTTAAATAATGTATTTTGAAAAAACCGCAAAAAATTTTGTAGTTATTAAAGATAATATTTTCATAGAATCAATAAAAAGGGGGAAAATGGATTGAATATATGGATTATGAAACTAATATTAGGGAATTAGAAAATGAACACTACGTTTAAAAAGTGTGGCTATTGAATATTGTAAGGCACATTTTGACAATATAGTATAAAATGTTTGGGAATTTTTGTTCACCCATAAATGATAAAAAAATTTGAAGAATGGATGATAACCTCTAGTGTAACATAAATTCATAGTTTTCTTTTTTTAGTAGAGTATTAGGAATTTTTTTTTAAAAATTAACAATGATTTTCTTTTATGATAACTATGTGTAAATAGAGTTGGCTAATGTATTTCTCTAATAATGAATGTGACGAGATCCTTAAGAAGCTTTAGAAGAGGCTACTCACTATTCACATACCCACACTACCATTAGGTGAAGAAGGTTTTATAATATAAAATGACAATTAAATTAATCTACAATGTTGTGAACTCATTTATAATTAAATATTGATATCCCACACCTCATAAAACCCAATAATCCATGAGAATAACTACCTGATGTAAGTTCTACAGCAATAAGCTGTGATATTTTCTGTGATGATTCAATGGAACTACCTATGTGGTGAGAGGATTGACATATGTATTAATCAAAATGTATTAAATTATACATTCATAAAGTTGGACATCAAAATGAATCAATGAATACGTATAGGTCTTATCATTGCATTTAATTTTTCTATAAACTACAATATAGGAAATATGAACAAGGTACCTGATGCTATTTAATGAAAACAATGTACTAATCTCTTTATGATGTAGATTGATAAGGTCACTAACTTCATGGATATGTAATTGATGGATCAAAAAATCGTAATAGTAGGGAATACAACCAAACATGAACAAATAATTATCGAAAAATCTATCGAATAGATGATCATGGAGGCACAATCGGATGATCTGGTTCTTAATCAATGGGTGAATAATTTGTAGAAGATATACATCATGTGTTCCACGTCAATGATGACAGTTTCATTGGATTTAGAACAAGGTTTTTTTCACCTGGATTAAATAATCATGTGTTGAATAATTCACATAGATCATCTTCCTCCATCAATCCAAGAAGTTACAAGATGTACTACGACCTCTGAGAGAACTTCTGGTGGGACAAGATAATGGAATAGATCTTTTATAATTACATAAATTTCATGGGATGTAATCAATTTATTTTATATCTACATAATTCAAAGTAGATTATAAAACCATTACCCATGACCATATGGTAATGGGAGAACATCACTATGGACATTTTCACTAGACCCCCAAGTATATCGAAATGGATCGATGTGATATGAGTTGTGGTGGATTGAATTACCATGGTTTACCACTTCATAACTATTTGTGTATACTTTTTTATTAAACTAATTTAAAATATACATGTAAAGGATGTTGTGAGGTTATTTGGGGAATCACATTCAATCATCTTTGATCATGATCTGAGGTCCACTTCTTAATTCTGGAGAAGTCTTCTTCATACCATGAATATTAAATTGAATTTCATCATGACCTATCATCCCCAAACATATAACCACAATAATTTTAATGTTTGACAACATGAGTAAATTATTAAATCACTATCAATATAATTTAATGTATGACAGGATCTACATTTCAAAGTAGTTTTTTTATTATTAAAAAATAGCTTCCACTCGATTATTCTAATGGATCAATATGAACCTCAACATTGGAAGTGATGTAGAAATCATATAAGTCATGATGAAGGTAGAAAAGAAAAGATACATTTTCCAGATTTTTTCCAATAGATTACAATGAATGTTCAATCCATCCAAAACCAAATAAAATATTCTCTTATTCCAATGATGATCTATATTGACAACCACCAATAGGACTTGGAGTTTAAGGATGGAGAAAATGTTTTCCATTTAATATAACTATAGAAGAGAGTAATTTGGTTTATAAATAAAGGTAGTATTATACATAGGTACCCTATCTTTTTTTTATATAATTAGTAATATAAAATAATTATCATATCATTTTTCACTTCTACCAAATATAGTTTACAATCATTTAAGTGTTCCACATATCATTCCTAAGATTGTACTGAACAAATCCCTCACATGTACTGAATCCAGAGGTGTTATAATTAGATAATACCCACACAAATGAGAATAATCCAGTTGATATCATAGTTCCTAGAAACAAATTTCTATGAATTATGACCACTCAACATGTCAAAGTGTTTTAGTAGAACTCAAAATATGCAAAGGATACATTGTAACTAGAGGAAGCATTGAATCATAACTAACCTATCCCATTCTCAAAAGAGAATTTGTGTTGAAATCATAGGGATGATATTTATAAAAAGGGATTAATGTGAAAAGAAAATATTTATATATGAAATTTCATCTTGAAATAAATTTTGATATATTATATTATTAATATTATATGAATTAAAGGGATAGTGAAAACAAAAACAATTCTATTAATTTATATAAACTGTTACATTAGATAATTACTAATCCAATTATAATTCATTAATATTTGATAAAAAATATATGAAAACTATATTGGGAAAATTTGGCCCCCCAAAAATTGGCTATAATCAAACATCACATTAACAATACTCTAGAAACAAACTATTATAAACCAATTGAACTTTTAGAAAAAATATTTATGGAACCATTAAATAAATATTAGTTAGTGTTTAATTAAAAAATGAATAGGTAGTTATATTAGGAAATATGACCATTGAAATAGTAATGTGACCATTGTAATATAAACATAGCCTTTAGGAATAGTTTTATAGACATTAAAAATAGTAACTGATCTGATGGAATAATAAATTGAACGAAAAATAATTAATATAATTTCAATAATAATTATCATTATTAAAATTAAAAAATATCAATATTAAAATTACATAATATACATATCTACATTAAAAACATAAATAAAATTTAGACACATTTTATAAATAATATTTATGTTTATGTTTTAAAAATGACATAATATATTTACAACTAAAATTACCCATGACGTAAAATTATTCAGATAAAATTATTATATGTTTTCGAATCATGGAATAAAATGTTTCAAAGTTTGTAGTTTTGGGAAATATGAATAAATTATTAAATGTTCAGATAAATAGTAAAATATAGTTTTTCTATAATTTGTGCATCTTGAATAACCACGTTCAGGGTGTAAAATAAAATAGTCATTTATGGAACTTATGGTTAAACTAAAGAATATTTTCCTTTATTAATGAGTCATTCTAATATAACAATCAATTTTCTTAATCCTAAATTACATTCAAACATCTAAATTCTATTGTATTCCTAAAAAACAAATTTTTATTTATTCATTATTCATTTCCAATAAACTGATGAATTCTATTTATAAAGTGGTTTACAGAATTATTATTTTTTAATTTGTTGATATATGATTCAAAATATCAAAATAATCCTTATTTCAAATATTACCTTGGATATAATATTCTATTAAATATTTTAATATACAAATACTCCTCCTTTCATTTATAAATATCTTATCTCTTTACCTTTGTAATACCACTCCACCATAATATATAAATCTTGTTATCTTCCCAATTCAAGTCCCTTAATACCTTGTATACCATAGGTACATTTTGGAATAAACAAAATCCATTAATCAAATGTTTTCTAGTGTCATACAAGAAGAGAAACAGCGATAAAAAGTATATTTTTAGCAATCATTATCTCTTTTCCAGCTTTATTATCTTTTTTTACAATTTTCATTAAAAATAAAAATCATATTAGATTAATTGTACTATATTTTAAAATTATATTAACGATTATAACCTAATTTGAATGTTATATTTTTGATGTATTTATATTTTATAACACCCTTTCTCGTCCTTTGGACAATGTTCAGTATAACATTCGGTTAAATTCCAATAAGGATGTTTCGAACATAATTATTATCACAATCCATAATTATGGCTATACTATATAATTTAAAATTTATAACTATATAAATATATATATTTTTCTGTTATGTTATTATTTTTTCTTATGAAGAAATCACCTTAAACAAAATAATGAAAATCAATAAAAATTGGAAGTTATTAAGGAAAAAATGATATAAAAAAGACTAAAATTAGACAATTGAAATAATTTAATATATCCCATTGAATAAATTTCATAAAAATTGTCATAAATTAACTTAATTCACTACTAGATTAGTGATTTAACAAGCATAATTTAATTTTTTTAGGAAACCAAACGTCAAAGAAATTTAGAGGGATTTAAGATTATAGGATTCTCAATCCCATACTATTTCTTTGAGGGAATATTATATTTCAAATTGATTTCATTCTGAATGTTCATATATTATTCTAATTATTTATTTTTTCTAAATGAAATAAATATCCATAAATCTATTCAATCTCATTTAGTTGTTTCATCGGTCGATTATAAAAATTATATTTTATGTGAATTTATGATATCCCTTTTTCATTTTGGATTCATAATATTTATTTCACAATGTTTGATATGTGAAATATGATAACAAACTCACACATTTATATGGGTTATTTCATGGTTATGATTTTTATCCTTTCATGTGGCATGCTTGATTATAATAATTTTTTGATATGATGGATGAGACTAGAATTGGATATCCTTTGAATTAAATGGTTTATTTGATTTAACTGATAAGATAATTTGTATTATTCTTGAACATGATACTATAAGTATTAACCTTTGTGTTGTAATGATTGTGCACAAAATTTTTGCATAAACATGATTATATCGCTATTCCAAACTATATATTGTATTTTAACACTTTATAAATATGTATCATTTTTATGAATTTTCCACATGGAATTACTTTGTCCAATTTTCCCCCCATTATTATTATTATTATCCTATAATTATGATATGAGGATATTGATTATGTTGAACCCTGTTTTATTGATTCATGTCTATTATTCCTCCACTTTCTGGGGTTTTAGATGACAAATTTTGGTAATGTATACCAATATGTGACTACAAGATCTAAGAAGATAGTGATATATATAAGGAATAATACAAACAATTTAAATAATTATTATGTCTTATTGTCTAATATTGATTTATGAGCCTAATTTTTTCACAACCTTAAAACATTTTATCCAAGATTATACATGTTATTTTGGTTATCATTTGAAATGATATAATATTCACGTAATAAAATGTAGGTTAACTATTTAAAATATTCATCTACATATACATTAAATGTATCATAATTATTGTTGGATAGAGTGTTTGTAGTTTATAACATAATTGAAGCATCAACAACATGAAAGGAAAGATGAAGTAAGAAATGGGAATGTAATATTTATTAAGAATCATTGATCAAGAAGGAGACACCATAGATATGTTTGATTCATTTTTTCCAATGTGGTTGAATATATTTTGAAGGTTCAAAGATGATTATATTCCAAGTCAAATCATTAAATTGAAAACATCTAGAGGTGGTATCTTATTATTCTTCCAAATATGAAAATATAAAAATCATTGAAAATGATTGTTCATATCACATGAAATGTGAAAATAATATACTAAAACAACTGAGAATATTAAGGGGGGTTTGGGAACATTTCCATTGATATCTCTCAAATGTGAAAAGTAATTTAAATGGAAAATATTTATATGAATCATACTTCTCTATATACTTTATGGTTTATTATTCATCTAAATCAAAATACTTTTAGAGAATCATAGTTTTGTAATACTATAAATGATGTTAAAATCTGTAAAAATGGTCAAATTGTCAATTAATTGAAATATTGGTTGGATATAATAAATATACATGAAAACTAAAGGAAATTAATTTCATGTTGTGGAAGAAATTTTAGAATATTCATTGCATTAGTAACATAAATATATATTATGGAATAAAATACATGAATAACACGACCAAATAATGATTGAGAAGCTTCTTAAAGAAGAGAATATGAGTAATATTTATTTAATAAATGAATATAATATTTTATATGAATGTCCTATATAAAAGTGATCATATTTGATAATAAATTCAAGTGAGGAGAAATTCAATGTTGAAAATCTTTTGAGCTGATCCACTATGATGCATGGGATCATATGATAAAGCTGTCAATATGTGTAGAAAGATACACTATAAAAATATTGGATATATTTAATGGTATTACATAATTTATTTTTACTTCACACAAATCACCTTTATTTGATTGAATGAAATGTACTATAATACTTTTCGAAAAACCCATTAAAATCTATAACAAAATTGAGATTACAAAATGGGAGTGATTATTTTAATATAAAATTCCCAAATATATTAATATAAATAGAATCATAAAAATGTCTGGGGATCAATATGCTTCACAGATGAATAGAGAGTATAAACAGTAGAATATGTGTCTGGTTTATATGGATAAAACTATGATGGAAGAATATAAAACCAAAATGTTTTACTAGTTACAATCCATCAGATCACCTGTAATAATTTCTTACAGGGGTCCCCTAAGACCAAATTCATATATGACTCTCTGTGATATGTGATTCCCTATAAAGAGATAGTTTACATAGATTTGGGTGTTTTGGAGCCCATACTTGGCTAAAAAAATGGACGAATGTTTAGGAATGTTAGATTAAAAAAATTAAGACACAATATTCCATTATAAAAGACAAATTGAATATTCTTATATGTTACAACACAAAAAAATTACATAATTATTTTATTGTTATGTTGTTATAGTCTTTGGATATTATTAAATTAAAATGAATATAATTTTTAGTGATGAGGAGGTTAAAAAAATTCAATGCTGAGAATACTAGAGGAGACATGAAACATGTTTTTAAGAAAATGATAATGATCATAGAAATGATTTATAACTGTATTTGGAAAAAAATATAACCTCAAATAGTTGATTAATCATTTGAAAAAATGAATTGTTTAATCTTAAGAATGAGTAACAAGACTAGATGAAAAATGATAAAAAAATTAGATCATTCTCTTATATCTATGAAGAAAAAAGTACTTATGGTAAAATTTGTTTTAAGAAACATGAATAATTAATATTTTAAAATTTGTAGAAATATGGAATGATTATTATGGAAATGTTATTAGAAATAGAAGGATTAAATTATATAAAACACTTTATATAGATATAGTAATTGAGTATTATAGAATATTTCAAGATATTCTTCGTCATAGATTATTTATGTTGTTCCATATGCATGTCATTTATACCAATCAAAATGATGAGATAGATTAAGAATATTAAATACCGAAAACTATAGATGTTATTTCATGAAGTAGATGGAAGTATGGTATGTAAACTGAAAAAGGTTCTATATGGTTTGAAGAAAAATCCAAGAGCTTTCTACTTTCAGAATAACTATTATATAAGAAGTTTGAAATTAAATAAGTGATAGGTGGAAAGGTATTTTTATTTAAAAAATAACTTCACATTAGTATTTTGTCTCTATTTGTTGGTGTAATTTTTTTTATAAAAGAATTTAGGTAGTGCGATAATTGTAAAAGAAAATGAAACAAGGAATTGAAATACGAGGGAGTAGAAAATAGATGTTTTATTTAGGTTACAGTTTATTCTAGAATATCAAATTATTTTTGTCACATAATAATAACATGATAAATATCCCTTGAGGAAATTTGAAATTCATGAATGTAGAGGAGTTTACACCTTATTTCAGGAGTCTATATAAATATGAATGATTGATATATGATAAATAATTAATGAGAAGTACTTCATAATTTTGATTACAATATCCAAAATGATGGCTATAATGTTGAAGATAAATATAACATGATCATTATAAAGGATAATAAAATGGTAATCATTCAATGAAAGAGTTCAACACATCGCTATAGGAATAAACTCATTGATAGTAAAGATCATTTCATAAAAGATAATTTAGCCGAAGGAATCTCAAAACCGGATTTTTTTCCATATAAAAAATATATTAGTTTCCCCATCAATAATCCACTCAATACTATGTCCATTCATATTCTAATCATGTTAATGTGAGTCAAACCCACATTCAATCACTAAGGTATCATATTCTTATGTTCCCACATCAATTTTATCTTTATTTTTTTGTAGAGGATATTATATCTTCCATGGGATGCAGTTTCTCTTTGTTAACTATTAGATATAACTTATTATAAAAGTCCTATAAATCCCCTGAAAGATTGAAAAATATCATAAATTCACATAGATTTTTTAGAGCTTCATTTGGTATGATTATTTTAAGGATGTAATTATTTCCAGAATTAATCACCCACATTTTCCTAATTGGGATCACTTGAATAGAAAAAATGTCTATTAATTCATAGAAAATTACATTAGATAATTATTTTATATCACTTAATTATTCTATTTTTTTAAATACAATTTAGATGGGTATGGGAGGGATAGTAATCAGGAAAAATTCCAAGGTGGACATTATTGAACTCATTTGTGGGTGATGTTCTATATTCTTTCTTTTCTTGTATAAATGTGATGATTATTGACCTATTATCAAAAAAAATATAATAAAACTACTATAATGAATATATGGACTATTTATAATGCTATACTACATGTTTTGGGAATTAAAATTAATAATACCATTCCATGGTTCATTTAAAGTTTATTTTTTATAAAAATATGAAAAAATTGGGATAAATTTAATAAAATAAAATAATTAAAATATTACATCCTTTAATAGTTCAATGGATCTAGGAATTACCATTATTATATAGTGTATAATGTCATCCAAAACTAGAAGAGATAATAGATAGAGATGGTGAGAGACAATGTGTGTGGGAGCTAACATGGGGAAGGAAAGAATCCTAATGTGGTTTGAAATAATAATGTTGTGTCAGTGATATAGTGTGTTACCTGTGATGTTTAAGGAAATTCAATTTAGTGATCTACATAGTAATGGGGAGGATCCCCAAACTCTAGTATAATGTAAAACATATGCATGAATCCAGCGTTTAACTTAATATTATGTTGATGAATTTTTTAAAATTTAATTAATCCATACCATAAAATAAGGAAAACTAAAGAAAAATCATTTTGAAATGAACAATTGTTTAACACCATTATATAATGGTCTATATTAAACAAAGAGTTTCTACCTTAGAAAAATGGTGAAGTCCAACTTAGTAATTGTCGATGTCATTTTCCACTATTAATAAGGTTCATATAAATTGGATAATCCTAGAAATACATTAAAAATTCGATATAATAATATTTGTAAAAAATGAGACCACATCGTAGAAGAACCAATACTGAATTTAAATAATTCATTTTTAAATGCGGATAAATAATATGGGACTATGGTTATATTGGTTATAATTTGTAGAGGATCTAGTTTGAGAATTTCAGTGAGTATGTACTGCCAATGGAGACCACATCATGGAGGAGATCATATTGATTATCATTAATTTCTAGGAAGAAGATGTTATAATTATAGTGACATGGATTAAACCATATATCAATCAATGCTGACTATATAAGGTAATATATTGAAAATCGTTATTGGAATTCATTGAAAATTGCCCCATGAGATGTCTGTTATATTGAAATTACATGATGATGAAATAAATAACTATACTAACTTGCATTGGAAATGAATAGATCCACAACCACATAAGATTCACCATATGCATATATTTAGTGAAAAAATATTAATTTTATATTGTTTATTGAGATACAGTTGTGATAAAATACAATGATGTTTGTTGATATAGTGATGAAGTTAAATAAATACATTGTTTATTTATTTTTCAATTAATTGTGAATATAACATTCACCCAGTTTGTGAATATATAAGATGATGTAAATATGAATATATTGGTTAGAGAACATATTTTGTTTGTTAATAAATATAATGTGTGAAACATATCCCATGTCAATTGAAACATTTTAAGAGGATAAATATCATACTCTAATTCCCTAAAATGAGTATCAAATATTATTAGTTGGTTTATAAATAATTATTAATTTCTTGTTTATCATTTTTGGTTCATAATGAATTTTTCATTTTTGTATGCTATATGGTTTTATGGTCAAACAATTTACTCAATTCATATTTATTATTACTGTTTATCCATGTTTATGGGATAGAAACCATGAAACATAACAGATTTAATTATCTTAAGAGGAGGATAACATTAATAACATTTTTGGTGAATCCATTAAACTATGGACTAAGTGATTATAGACAATGATGTATGAAGAATAAATGTGAAAGTTAAATTTAAGTGATGAAAAATATTTGAACACTTATTCATACCCCAATTATTTAACTCATCATGTGATCATAATAGCCACAACACCCAAACACATTAATCCCATTAAACTATTCTAGTAGTGGGGATATATGATCTGTATTACTCAATATATTTTTATTATATTCCCCTTGTATGTTTCCCTATGATCCATATATTGTTTATTAAGATATATTTATTTTTTTGGTGTGTATTTTCTTATTCTAAATCTCATTATTTGTAATAACAATTCCACTAATAATTCATCACACTATATTACCATATTATATCCAAATAGCGAAGGGTACATAATTTTTTTAAAAATATATTCTTCTCTATAAAGACTACAACATGATGTACTACATGTTTTTATGTATTTTTACTTTAAATGGAATTAACATTAGCATATGAAAAGTTTTTAGGGTAGGGATCATGATCTTTTATTCGTTGATGACATAATTTCTATGTTTATGTTCCCTTATGGGATTTTAAAACAATATTTTATTATGAACCAGTTAATGTAAAGGATCACGAAAATGGGTGTTAAGAAAATTGGATAACACAAAATGGTTGATCGATTAATGGGATTTTAATGGGTGGATCATTCATTGAGATGAGAGTTATTTCCTTCACTTATTAAGAGAGGCTTCATGCATGAGAACACTATTTTTATTAAATATGATACATATAGTCTATGAATAATATGCATCATTAATTTTATATTTTAATCACTTAGTCATCTATATATTAGTCACATATGAGACTATTATGAATGAGAAAAAATTCTCATATCATTTTTTCCTTTTGAATTATTAAATATTTTCACACTGTTCCTTTTGTAAGAAATTACTATAAATGTCATTTTGTATATTGAAATTCACCTTGCTCAATTTGATTCTTCTATAAAGGTGGAAACTGTCACCTAGAACTTTATTATTTTACCCACATTGTATATGTCAACCTATGTCAATTAGGAGGTTCACATAATGTTTTTTATGATGTAATTCAAATTCCTAATTTGTATTTCGAGCAACAAATGGTCCACATAAACCTAAGGATATATCATGTAGTAATGGAAGGATAATTTAATCTACTATAAAATTAGATAGATTGAAATAAAATATGTTTTTTCTCTTTTAAAAATATTAAATCATTCACTAATTTATAATTTATATATAACCTACAGGTTTTATGTTTAGTTTTATTGATATTTGACGAATAGAATATTTTAATTTTATGTAAATGATACACTTTGTGTTATAGATTAACTTTGATCAATATTTTGTTGTTATTTGGATTATGATAGTGAATAGTTTAGAACAAACCCCATAAATATCAGAAATTGAAACTTTGAATACCTTAGGTAAGGATAATCATTTTCATAGATATGTGACTTCCCTCGGAAAATCCTAATTTCCAAAAAACATCAAAGGGTTTGATCGTGGAACTAGAAACACCCATTGGTTTTTTATCTATTGGGACATGACTTAATAGTTATGCAATCGTTATGGATTTTAAACTACGATGCTTAACAATATGTTTTGGTAGAGACGATGAGATGTTGGGCTCATCACACCCCTTTGAGTTGAATTATTACCAACTATTAGACTCTATTATAGATTTAATATATTTTTGTGAATCCTTCATTAATTCCCAAGTATTATGTGGGTTATCCCAATATTATAAATAAATTAATAACATATGTGGAATTCAGAATAATCCTTATGTATTAGAGATTCTTCATCCATGGAGATATCTATATGTATCTGAGGTTCTCCATCAATGGAGATATCTATATGTATCCGAGGGTCCCCATTGATAATATCCTCTTATATACTACATAGATATTAATTGGTGATTTTTATAATGATGATGGGTTTTGATCCACACAGTACGGGGTATAGAGGTTATGTTCATTCAGGTAGAGGAATGTCACTACAGAATTTAACTTCATCTTGGAAGAAGAATGTTGTTATGATGTAGGGATCAAATCCATATATTTTATTCCTATATATCCTTGTGAAATGAATCAGAACCCACATAACTTGGTCTCTCTTAATGGGAAAAATCATACCTTTTAGGGTTGCGTGATAAGGATCCAACCATATAGTTTAATGTCATGTGGTAAGGATGTCAAGGTAAAATATTCCAGGTCACAGTTTGGTGTGGGACTTCTACTTATAAATCCCAAGGAATGTGAAGTAATATGAGCTTCTAAGTCTAATTATACCCTTCATGGCATATGGAACAGAGATAATAGGGTTGATTTTGGGTGTTGGGTTTTAACATTTGGGAAGCATCCTATATATCCCATTTGGTTGAGAATCAAATTCCATGCAGTTTGGCACGTCTCACATGAGTGTATGCTTATTTATTGTAAATAATTTGGGGATTACTACAACAGAGGGTTCCCTAAAAATAGAATTGTGAGAGATATGTCATATCATTATGGTATTGGGGTTTAACTCACAACTTACTCTTTTGGAGGATGCCCAAATTTTGGGAATTATGATTCAGGTTTAATCCTGAGGTGGATGTCCCTAGAGATCAAGCCT
Organism: Viscum album; assembly: GCA_963277665.1. Taxonomy (NCBI): domain Eukaryota; kingdom Viridiplantae; phylum Streptophyta; class Magnoliopsida; order Santalales; family Viscaceae; genus Viscum; species Viscum album. Next base: position 1,244,573,964 of record OY728145.1, on the reverse strand, counting down.
TGAGTGGGATTCAAACATATCTTGGATATATCATGAATCAGAGTTCTCATAGATCAATCATTCTTCTCCATAGGGGGGTGAGGTAGATATATCATCCCATGAGAAAAACTTGGTATCATTGGTTGGTGTGAGAAATAATAGGATGTAAAAGATTCACCAAAACACAAACTTTTCTTCCATTGATGATTTAAGATGAGGAGGATGACATCAGAAGAGGTCGAGGAAACCCTGAAAGTGGTCAGGGCAATAGAAGAAGTTTCCATGGCTACATCTCTTCCCTCTCTTCACATTAAATTGGACCTGAATCCAATCTAAGGATGGAATTAAGGATCCAGAGGTATATAAGAGAAAGACTAAAACCTATTACATGAAATACTAGGGGTTTACATTAGGAGGAGTTCCTTAAAATTGGTTTCATGTCTAGAGGATGATCTCATTTAATGTTGATTAGAAAATAATGTGTGATCCTTACCCTCTATATTGGGAAGTAGAGGCTATGGGTCATAGAAATGAGAAGGTACAGACAAAGACTTATCCTACAAATCCTAGATCAGAAACTCCCAAACATTGTCCATGGTATAAGAATATGCATGACTACAGATATCCAAATATAAAAATGCATCAGCGATCCTTATCCTATGGTAGGAAAAGTGTGGGAATCCTCTAGCCATATAAATCAAAAATAAAATGGGAGACATAATGATTTGACATTACATTTTGTCTTTTATGTCCAGAGGTCTTCGTGGATGTTTCAATAATGTCCCCTTCAGACATGGGATCTATGGAGGAAGTGGGGTTACTATGAGTGGCATGGAATAATGACTAAAGGATGGCATGTATAGGCTAGAAGTGGAGGAGAACCAAGAAGGATCGTGCAAGGTGTGCACTATACAAGTAGGGTTACGAGAACTAGTGGAACCTTAGGTGATGAACAACCTATATAACTAGACATGGGTGAGGCTTAGCTCAAGCCGTCACAAGTCCACATAGGTATTCCCAGAAGAGAGTAGCACAAGTTACTATTTTAGGAATAATGGTCTCGCTCATTCTATTATATCAAGGGGGTGGGATAAAGAATCCCTCAAGTGTTGTTAAATTTAAACCCCATAAGATATAAGCATCACTATACTTATTTTGTTCTACATCATTAAATGATAGGAAACTAAAATATTGTGTTTGTATATCTTTATCAAAGTACTTGGGTAGTCAGAGCAGCAATCATCATACATTAAAATTCTTCTATAAATATGACGACCCAAATGGTATATTTATAGGATAATATGGTAAATTGGGTGAAGGTATCTATTCAAACAAGTAGGTGGAATACATTCCTTATCTCAAGGGGCTTCAAGCCGATAGTAATTTTGGGGACTTGGGTGAATTGGATGCTCTTTACCGAGGGGCCCCCATTAAAAATTGAGAGTCGCACCACAGACATTTTGAGTCCAGTTGCGAAAGATTTGGAAAATAACACATTGAAATCCAATTGAATCATTCTTCAAGTATAATGATTTATTTTTTTCAAACTCTTCATTTGGTGTCTATGTGAGGTCATATTCTATAATTTTATAGAAAAGAGAATGGAATACATTTCACTATGTAAAAAATGCCCCCTTAGAATTAGATTTATTCATAATGAATAATATCCGATTCTATGGTAAAATTATGAATCTTTGATGAACTCCATAATTATCGGTAAAAGCACAAATAGAAGGGGAAACTACCATTGTGACAACAAATGATTCACTTCATCGGGTAGATGTGACTGATGATAGTAGGCTGATTGTGCTTTAATAAGTAGCTGATGGGGCTCTAGAGGTTGTTCAATAGATAAAGTGAAATGTTAAAGGTCTCTTGTAATATATGATAGCGAGACTCCATTTTGGGGATGTTCCTCTGATTTTTCTCCATAAATGATAATAATATTGTTTTGGATCATATATTTCTTCATCCCTACATTCATTCTATAATCATAACGTAAAAAATGATTTCCATAGCTATACATATTCATATTAGTTAATCATGATTAAAATGACAGATATGGGGGGGTCGTTAACCTTAACCTAAACCAAGGGGTATAATTACCATTGTTTGAATATTTTTAGGGTTATGTGGAAAACCATACAAGCTTTGTGTCTAGTTTTTCATCACCACAATTTTTTCCTATGTTCAATATGAAAGTTACATAGACGGTTAGACTTGGATTTTTATTAGCACACCCTTTTTTTGTGTTTAGCCTAAAATGATTTCTTCCTATTGACTGTTAATATTTAGATGTACCTATACCATAAGGATTATAGGTTTAGTGAGTTGACACTTGAATTTTTTCCAGAGTTCCTTTTGTGGGTTTCAATACTTATTAGAACAATGCCTCTTTTGTGGTCACTTTAATGTCATGCATTCCTGACTAAAAGGGATAGTGTTATGGTTTGAATAGATATTACCACGAATTTTGAGATGATAACAGACAAAGGATATAAGGCCCCAGCCTTAAACCTTACTTAATCTTGAGTTATTACAAGATTACACATTGAGGATCTTTTCAGGTTTAGAGTTTTAGAGAATTAGATCATGAAACTTGCATTACATTCCACATTTAAACAAAGTGGTTACATAAAGATAGTATTCTTCATTCCCATCAATGGAAACACATTTAAAATAAAACATGGATTATTTCTTGACACATCCTTGACTCTATCATCTTATCATGTACCTTTCCCTTGACCTGTGAAAAACATTTCAAAAACTTGGGATGAGCATAAAAACTCAGTATGGGTTATAAAAACATGGAAAGGAAACATGAGTTCATATATACATAAGAATGAAATCATACTTTACCCATAAAACATAGGCACTTTAACATACCTCATAAAAACATGAATAAATCATATAAATCATAATACGTAAAGGTAACTTGAGGCATTCATAGCATTCTTACGTAGGGAGTAACCCTCTTGGTTACGTTTGGAATACCCATCACAGTATATTCCCTAAAATCTCTTCGGAGAAACCTTAACGTTTCACTCCTTCGCGTTACCCAATGCATTGGAGAGCTATAACGGGCTCACCCGCCCTTAGTTTATCACGGAACCACCCGTCTTCATAATAATGCCCAAGAACCTCAACATAATCGTATCACATAAAACATGCATAAAGGAAACATAAAATTTCCACCATTCAATCACAAGATATCAATACCACACATTGATATAAAAATATTATGAAAACCATTTTCAATACCAAAATAAAAGAAAAGTAAAACATGGTATTTATTTTTCTTTTAAAAAGAAGGAATGGCTTGTAGAAGAAGCCGAAACTCAAATAACGGTTACGACGGCGGAGAAGTCGTTGTCGCCGCATACGTACGACAAAAACATTCCCTTTTGTCGTTTGGTAAACGCTTCGTATAAAAAGATTCCTTTTGAATAAACGTAAAAGTCAAAGGGGTTTATACACCGTATAAAAGAAGGTTGTGTATAAAACAAAATATGCCTCAACGAAAGGAGATTGAGACGAAATCCCATACAAAGATAATTTTTAAAATAAAATAGATACATTATGTGTATTCACTATAAGTACACATAAATAAAGTACAAATAAAAGATACGACATAATAATATAATGACATAATTTGAAAGTAGGAGATTAACCCAAAGAATGGAAATTGGGTTAAGAAGTTCCCATACCTCGTATCTGACTTGACCCGACCGTTCTTTAAACTCCTGAATAATAAAATTTAGTTAATCTCTACTTGATTATGAATCTTTTTCAAGTTCATTATTCCTTTTATACCATGTTATGAACATCATGTAATCATTTAATTTAATAATGTTCATTTTGTCGGTATTTGGTTCTTAAGTCAAAAATAGACTTCTTACACTTACATGTTGTTAATTTGGTCAATGTTTCATTATATCCAGAATGGTATTCATGATGTAGATATCATATATGTCATATATATACAGTACATACATGTATTTAAAATATTACATAATCATTTAGAGGTAAGAAATGAAATGCACCGTTCATGGAGACGGTAAGCCGTACGTACGCATGAACGCTACTTTCATTTCTTTGTCATATTAACGGAATTAAAACTAAATGAGACTTATGTATATTTTAATTCCAGAATTATATTCATCATTTAGATATATCATTAATTATATATATCCATTATATACATGTACTTTTAATAGTACATTACATTTGGGGATAAGAAATGAAATGCACCGTTCATGGAGACGGTAGTCCGTACGTACGCATGAACGCTACTTTCATTTCTATCTCATACTTTAATGGAAATAAATGATAATGATATATATAGGTATATTATAATTCCAGTATAACATCATATATAATAACTTTAAATCCATCCTTTACACGTCCCACATATGGCATTAACGAATCACATCACTTTGAGGGGGCGGTAGTCCGCACTTCCTTAAATGAAGATATCGCGTATACCCATAATGGAAGCCATAAAGTATGACCAAAATGAAGAAAAACAGAATCTTAAGGAAAACATATACATAATATATATCATATATAAAAATAGTGACATCATAATGGCCACCTTTGAAGGTGTTAAATGAGTATTGAACAATCATCGTTTCGGGAGGCAGAATTTCGCCATCCACGGAAACCGTATGTTCTTTAACCATTTGATGTAGTTGTGTGAGAGTGTAGCTCAAATAAATCTTATAACAACATCCTAGTATATTGATGATACTGGTGTTGTTACAAAAGAAGTATATAAAAAGAGTTTAGGGGGTTGGAGAAGCAAAATAAAACAAATGAGCATGAGAGGATGAATTACCTTAAAAAGTGTAACTCCTTTTGGTTTGAGCCTAAAGGCTTCCTTTGAAAGGATTCTGCCCAAAGGGAATCCTCTAGGATGAGGAGAGGGATGTGGAGAGAGCAAATGGGCAGGGGTTGGCCGAGCCAATGGCTTGAAGAGTGTGTGAAATAAGGTGGAGGTGGGGGCCTTTTATAAGAGGAGAGGAGGGGCACTTTTGGAAAGTAAAGAAATATAACTTTGTTTGAAAATGTGTTTCGGTTTTAAAAGGTCCCAAATTGATAGAATTCGTGGATAAGGTGATAAGGATTCGAAATACACTCATCCAATTGGTTTTGGCCATGTGTAGGTTTTAGAGTTTACATTATCTTTCCATTTTATTTTAATCGTTAAATAATGATGTCATCACTGCATCATTATTATGTCGTAAATAATTTAATTTATTTAATGTCTAAAAATTATAAAAAAAATACTATGATATAGGAAATCTTTTTATCTTTCCAATGACTATTTATAATCAAAATTTGGGCTTGTATAACCCCACTTAAAAATTGTTTTCGCAAAACATATTATGTTTGTGTCACTTTCACTTTAACATTAAATAAAAATATATTATTGTCATTTTCCAACTAAAGTGGATACATGGGGTCCCCAAGTTAGGCCATGGCTTGTCTTGGTCGGCCATGACACAACCAATGAGGTTGGGACATGTGTCTAGGTCATTTTATATTATTAAAGTATTATTTATACCATAAACTACACTAATTACCACTAATCGCGATTAAAAACTTAATAAGTTACTATTCACCAAAAAATTATTATAATCTCATTGAACCACATTTTACTTCTTAATGACAACCATGTATGTCGGATTTTCAAAATTCAATACACATTAGTGGTAAACTTTCATTTAACTGAAAAATCAGTTTGCTTGATTACCACTTAGTGGTTTCACTATTCATCAAAAATTGAAGTTTTTCAGAAAATTACCAAAAATTCACCCTAAGCTATATTTGATATTCCGAATTCAAAAATGAAGTCCATTTTACAAAATTCAAATCATATAAGTCACATTAATTAATTTAATAATTAATTCCCGCTGTCAGAGCAAATAGCGTGTTTTTACAAAACAATAAGTATCAAAAGATTGACACCAGTTTAAGTCTAATTTCAAAGTGAAATTGATTCCAATGACCACTATTGGATTTAATGGTAAAAATATTTTCTAATTTCACTTTAAAACCAATTCAAAAGATAATCTAATCATATAAATAAATTAGATCAAAAAGAGGTTTTGAATTAAAATGCAACATTTTACACTATTCATAAAAAAAATGAACTTTATCAGAAAGGTACCACAAATTTACACAAAGTAAATTTTGATGTCCCGATTCTAAAGAAGAGTTATATTTGGTCCAATAGAAAGTATAAGAGTGATCAAAACTATATTTAATGACGGTTCACCGTCAAAAGGTGATAAGTGAACCTTTAGTGAAAATTAGAGTATAAAATCCTAAAATTGAACTCTTTCCGTATTTTAAGCCTTTATCTTTTATTGGGTAAATGTATAAACATTTAAAAACATATCTATTCATATTTTAGTTATTTCTATTCATTACCGCCAGTACAACGGCTACTTGTTAACTAACATTTAAAATAATATTATTATATTACTAGTGTGCTACGTAAGTTTCAAAGAAACTCATCGTTGCGTATCGGGTACGCTATCGAACATAGCAACCCCTTTTAATTAAAATTCATATTTAATTCTCAAATATTAATAAATATGAAAATTATTTATTCTTCATTTACCTGGGATGTTACATCCTTCCCCCCTTTTGGGAATTGCGTCCTCGCAATTTTATTCACTTATCAAAATAAGTGGGGGTATTTATCCCTCATAGCATTTTCAGATTCCCATGTTGCCTCTTCAATCATGTGGTTTTTCCACAAAACCTTTACCTGCTTAATCACCTTATTCCGTAACACTTGCTCCCTGTGGTCAAGAATATGGACCGGTTGTTCCTCATAAGATAGGTTCTCTTCCAGCTGAACTACCTCTGGACTCAAAACATGAGATGGATCTGGCATATACTTTCTCAACATCGAAACGTGAAAAACATTGTGTACCTGAGATAAACTCGGAGGTAAAGCCACTCGGTATGCAACTGATCCAACTCTCTCCAGAATTTCGTATGGTCCAACAAACCTTGGACTCAACTTTCCTTTCTTACCAAATCTCATCACACTTTTCCAAGGAGAAACCTTGAGAAAAACATGATCACCTACCTCGAAAGATAGATCCTTCCTCCGGTTATCCGCATAAATCTTCTGCCTGCTCTGAGCTGTTCTCATGTGCTTCTGAATCAGCTGAACTTTTTCTGCCATCTCTTCTACCAATTCTGGTCCCATCAACTTCCTTTCACCCACTTCATCCCAGAAAGCTGGAGTTCGACACCGCTTCCCATATAATGCCTGAAATGTGGCCATCTGTATACTAGAATGAAAACTGTTATTATAAGAAAACTCAACCAAAGAAAGATGTTGGTCCCAACTTCCCTGATAATCCATAGAACAAGCTCGTAGCATATCCTCCAATGTCTGAATTGTTCGTTCTGACTGCCCATCTGATTGAGGATGAAAAGCTGTACTAAAATTTAATTCAGTACCCAACGACTTCTGAAGGCCTTTCCAAAAGTTAGAAGTAAACCTGGGGTCACGATCCGATACAATGGAGAGAGGAACTCCATGTAACCTGACTATCTCTTTAAGATACAAACGGGAAAGTTGATCAAGAGAAAAAGTATCTCGTATAGCAAGGAAATGAGCAGATTTGGTCAAGCGATCAACAATAACCCAGATTGCATTATTACCTCGAGATGTCTTCGGTAATCCAACAACAAAGTCCATGGATATATTCTCCCATTTCCACTCTGGCACTGGTAAAGGCTGAAGCATCCCTTTCGGTAACTGCCGCTCTGCTTTAACCTGCTGACAAGTCAAACACTTCACAGTAAAATCAGCAATATCTCTTTTCATTCCATCCCACCAGTAATACTCCCGCAGATCTCTATACATCTTAGTACTGCCCGGATGAAAAAACAACTCATTCTTCAACTGTGAATCACAAGGCACACATAACCTCTTCACAAACCTCAAAACACAAACACAAACTTATCCAAGAACTCATGGAAAATTTTATTCATAAGGTCCATGAATACAACAGGTTCATTGGTTAACCCAAAAGGCATAACTACAAATTCATAATGGCCATATCTAGTACGGAACGCAGTCTTCGGAACGTCTGCTTCTTTTACCTTCAACTGATGGTACCCCGACCTCAAGTCAATCTTCGAAAAATACTGAGCTCCCTGGAGCTGACACCACTTCATTCGATGACCCAACATCTGCTGAAGTTGTTGCAAATTATTTTACCACCCCTTTCTGCTTGTAGTCTAGCTGCTTCCCATCACTCAAGCTCCTTGTCGGACACTCGTTTGCATAGTGACCCATCTCATTGCACTTATAACATTTCACTAACTTTAAATCAAATTTATTCTTACCTTCACCTTGATCCTTTTCAGTGCAATCACGAGCCTTATGTCCCATCTTACCACATCGGTAGCACTTCCCAGAATTCAGAAGACATTCCCCAGCATGCCTTTTTCCACATTTATCACAAACTGGAAACTTAGTTTTCTTACCATCAGACTTTTTTGAAGAATTCTTACCTTTCTCCTGCCACCTCGGTCTCTTCTTCTGCTGGTTGTTATAGAAAACTTGGTCATCGGCAAACTCCATTTACACCTTCTCAGCACATCGAACAAGCTTTTCATAACTTTTAAACTCACGAGACGCTAATGCCCTTCGATATTTTGGCTTTAATCCTGAGTAAAAACGATTGATTTTACTATCAAGGTCTCGGATAAAATTGGGAGCATACCTTGCCAATCGAGTGAACCTTTCTTCATAGGCAGCCACTGAGTCTTCCTCTTGCCTCAATTCCAAGAATTTATTTTCCATCCTAAGTCGAATAGCCTTAGGAAAATACTTCTCAAGAAACATACCTTTGAATTCATCCCAGTCAAGAGCATCAATCTCATCGGCATCCCTGATATTTTTAACCATAGACCACCACTGATCTGCTTCACCCTCCAAATGGTAAATAGCAAGACTAACCTTTTGATTGTCTGAACACCCCATGACATCAAAAATCTTCTCCAGTGCTTTAATCCACCCTTCAGCTTGCACAGGGTCAGATGATCCTCTGAATGATGGGGGATGTTGCCTCATGAAATGTTCCACCACTGACATGTTCCTCTGCGGTTGATCTGGCTGATCTCGTGCATGGTTACCACCACCATTTATAGCCTGAGTCAACTGTGCCATTACTGCAACAAACTGTTCAGTTCCGATTCCGACCATCTCAGGTTGCTGATTTGGAAGGTTGTCTTCCTCCTGATGTCGTCCCAACATAGATGCTTTGTTTCCTCTGCGGAAAACCATTCTGAACACCGAAATATCTTAGGCGAAGCAACATGGTAATCTGTAAATGCTATATCATTTAAATCATATTATAATTTAACACTTTTCTAACTCCTAAAGTTGTCTAAACCGACCTTTGATACCAACTATAAGGCCCCAGCCTTAAACCTTACTTAATCTTGAGTTATTACAAGATTACACATTGAGGATCTTTTCAGGTTTAGAGTTTTAGAGAATTAGATCATGAAACTTGCATTACATTCCACATTTAAACAAAGTGGTTACATAAAGATAGTATTCTTCATTCCCATCAATGGAAACACATTTAAAATAAAACATGGATTATTTCTTGACACATCCTTGACTCTATCATCTTATCATGTACCTTTCCCTTGACCTGTGAAAAACATTTCAAAAACTTGGGATGAGCATAAAAACTCAGTATGGGTTATAAAAACATGGAAAGGAAACATGAGTTCATATATACATAAGAATGAAATCATACTTTACCCATAAAACATAGGCACTTTAACATACCTCATAAAAACATGAATAAATCATATAAATCATAATACGTAAAGGTAACTTGAGGCATTCATAGCATTCTTACGTAGGGAGTAACCCTCTTGGTTACGTTTGGAATACCCATCACAGTATATTCCCTAAAATCTCTTCGGAGAAACCTTAACGTTTCACTCCTTCGCGTTACCCAATGCATTGGAGAGCTATAACGGGCTCACCCGCCCTTAGTTTATCACGGAACCACCCGTCTTCATAATAATGCCCAAGAACCTCAACATAATCGTATCACATAAAACATGCATAAAGGAAACATAAAATTTCCACCATTCAATCACAAGATATCAATACCACACATTGATATAAAAATATTATGAAAACCATTTTCAATACCAAAATAAAAGAAAAGTAAAACATGGTATTTATTTTTCTTTTAAAAAGAAGGAATGGCTTGTAGAAGAAGCCGAAACTCAAATAACGGTTACGACGGCGGAGAAGTCGTTGTCGCCGCATACGTACGACAAAAACATTCCCTTTTGTCGTTTGGTAAACGCTTCGTATAAAAAGATTCCTTTTGAATAAACGTAAAAGTCAAAGGGGTTTATACACCGTATAAAAGAAGGTTGTGTATAAAACAAAATATGCCTCAACGAAAGGAGATTGAGACGAAATCCCATACAAAGATAATTTTTAAAATAAAATAGATACATTATGTGTATTCACTATAAGTACACATAAATAAAGTACAAATAAAAGATACGACATAATAATATAATGACATAATTTGAAAGTAGGAGATTAACCCAAAGAATGGAAATTGGGTTAAGAAGTTCCCATACCTCGTATCTGACTTGACCCGACCGTTCTTTAAACTCCTGAATAATAAAATTTAGTTAATATCTACTTGATTATGAATCTTTTTCAAGTTCATTATTCCTTTTATACCATGTTATGAACATCATGTAATCATTTAAGTTAATAATGTTCATTTTGTCGGTATTTGGTTCTTAAGTCAAAAATAGACTTCTTACACTTACATGTTGTTAATTTGGTCAATGTTTCATTATATCCAGAATGGTATTCATGATGTAGATATCATATATGTCATATATATACAGTACATACATGTATTTAAAATATTACATAATCATTTAGAGGTAAGAAATGAAATGCACCGTTCATGGAGACGGTAAGCCGTACGTACGCATGAACGCTACTTTCATTTCTTTGTCATATTAACGGAATTAAAACTAAATGAGACTTATGTATATTTTAATTCCAGAATTATATTCATCATTTAGATATATCATTAATTATATATATCCATTATATACATGTACTTTTAATAGTACATTACATTTGGGGATAAGAAATGAAATGCACCGTTCATGGAGACGGTAGTCCGTACGTACGCATGAACGCTACTTTCATTTCTATCTCATACTTTAATGGAAATAAATGATAATGATATATATAGGTATATTATAATTCCAGTATAACATCATATATAATAACTTTAAATCCATCCTTTACACGTCCCACATATGGCATTAACGAATCACATCACTTTGAGGGGGCGGTAGTCCGCACTTCCTTAAATGAAGATATCGCGTATACCCATAATGGAAGCCATAAAGTATGACCAAAATGAAGAAAAACAGAATCTTAAGGAAAACATATACATAATATATATCATATATAAAAATAGTGACATCATAATGGCCACCTTTGAAGGTGTTAAATGAGTATTGAACAATCATCGTTTCGGGAGGCAGAATTTCGCCATCCACGGAAACCGTATGTTCTTTAACCATTTGATGTAGTTGTGTGAGAGTGTAGCTCAAATAAATCTTATAACAACATCCTAGTATATTGATGATACTGGTGTTGTTACAAAAGAAGTATATAAAAAGAGTTTAGGGGGTTGGAGAAGCAAAATAAAACAAATGAGCATGAGAGGATGAATTACCTTAAAAAGTGTAACTCCTTTTGGTTTGAGCCTAAAGGCTTCCTTTGAAAGGATTCTGCCCAAAGGGAATCCTCTAGGATGAGGAGAGGGATGTGGAGAGAGCAAATGGGCAGGGGTTGGCCGAGCCAATGGCTTGAAGAGTGTGTGAAATAAGGTGGAGGTGGGGGCCTTTTATAAGAGGAGAGGAGGGGCACTTTTGGAAAGTAAAGAAATATAACTTTGTTTGAAAATGTGTTTCGGTTTTAAAAGGTCCCAAATTGATAGAATTAGTGGATAAGGTGATAAGGATTCGAAATCCACTCATCCAATTGGTTTTGGCCATGTGTAGGTTTTAGATTTTACATTATCTTTCCATTTTATTTTAATCGTTAAATAATGATGTCATCACTGCATCATTATTATGTCGTAAATAATTTAATTTATTTAATGTCTAAAAATTATAAAAAAAATACTATGATATAGGAAATCTTTTTATCTTTCCAATGACTATTTATAATCAAAATTTGGGCTTGTATATCCCCACTTAAAAATTGTTTTCGCAAAACATATTATGTTTGTGTCACTTTCACTTTAACATTAAATAAAAATATATTATTGTCATTTTCCAACTAAAGTGGATACATGGGGTCCCCAAGTTAGGCCATGGCTTGTCTTGGTCGGCCATGACACAACCAATGAGGTTGGGACATGTGTCTAGGTCATTTTATATTATTAAAGTATTATTTATACCATAAACTACACTAATTACCACTAATCGCGATTAAAAACTTAATAAGTTACTATTCACCAAAAAATTATTATAATCTCATTGAACCACATTTTACTTCTTAATGACAACCATGTATGTCGGATTTTCAAAATTCAATACACATTAGTGGTAAACTTTCATTTAACTGAAAAATCAGTTTGCTTGATTACCACTTAGTGGTTTCACTATTCATCAAAAATTGAAGTTTTTCAGAAAATTACCAAAAATTCACCCTAAGCTATATTTGATATTCCGAATTAAAAAATGAAGCCCATTTTACAAAATTCAAATCATATAAGTCACATTAATTAATTTAATAATTAATTCCCGCTGTCAGAGCAAATAGCGTGTTTTTACAAAACAATAAGTATCAAAAGATTGACACCAGTTTAAGTCTAATTTCAAAGTGAAATTGATTCCAATGACCACTATTGGATTTAATGTTAAAAATATTTTCTAATTTCACTTTAAAACCAATTCAAAAGATAATCTAATCATATAAATAAATTAGATCAAAAAGAGGTTTTGAATTAAAATGCAACATTTTACACTATTCATAAAAAAAATGAACTTTATCAGAAAGGTACCACAAATTTACACAAAGTAAATTTTGATGTCCCGATTCTAAAGAAGAGTTATATTTGGTCCAATAGAAAGTATAAGAGTGATCAAAACTATATTTAATGACGGTTCACCGTCAAAAGGTGATAAGTGAACCTTTAGTGAAAATTAGAGTATAAAATCCTAAAATTGAACTCTTTCCGTATTTTAAGCCTTTATCTTTTATTGGGTAAATGTATAAACATTTAAAAACATATCTATTCATATTTTAGTTATTTCTATTCATTCCCGCCAGTACAACGGCTACTTGTTAACTAACATTTAAAATAATATTATTATATTACTAGTGTGCTACGTAAGTTTCAAAGAAACTCATCGTTGCGTATCGGGTACGCTATCGAACATAGCAACCCCTTTTAATTAAAATTCATATTTAATTATCAAATATTAATAAATATGAAAATTATTTATTCTTCATTTACCTGGGATGTTACAAAGGACATGGTGAATATGAATGATATAACATTCTTTAGATACTTCCTTGAGGAATTTTCTACCATGAATATATGGTTCCTAATTCCATGAAAGGGTATATGATAAAAGAGGGTGTCTCTACTGAGAACATAGTTACCACTTATTGAAAAATAGGTTATGAGTTTTATTTTATGAAATACAAGGAGGGTCACATACTTCCTGTTCAAGTGTCGACATCCTTTGTCTGACCGGACAGTTACGAGGGTGACATATGCATTCCCAATGGGGGAACATACTTCATAGTCAGATAAATTAGTTATCAAGAATCCATACATACTTTTTCCGATGAACAAATAAAGTTTATGATTTGGATGTCTAAAGAACACAGTGGGTGGATTTGCAAAGGAAATATTTCTAATAATAAAGGAAAAATCCATACTAATGTAGACCACCAATTGAAATCCCCTCCTACGTGATTTTGATGTTTAACGGAGGGTAAATTTTTTCAAAAACGGGATTTCTGATATTATTTTTTGCAGTTTCATGTTTTGCAGCAAGGATATTATGATGTGTAGTTAAATGTCATGCAGAGAAGAAATTAAGGGGATATTTAGTTTTTAGTCATGTAGTAAGAACATTAGGTGCTATTCATTTTTAATTCATGGACAAAGGACATGAGGTGATGTGAAGTTTCATGTTGTGCATTAGAGACATTATATTGTGCATTTTAAATTCATGTCGGAATAAGATTAGGGGATTTTAATTTAAGGTCATTATCATTAACCCTGGGTTTGATGGTTCTCAAATTATCAATAATAAATATTATAATATGCTTCTATATTCAAGTATATAAGTGGAGAGTTGTAATCTATTATTTGGGGATTCCCCGTATCCAAATAGTGATATGTTAAAAAGAGATCGTGGGATCAGAGGAGGTGTCCCCCAATAATGATGTTACCATAGAATAAAAAACTATTATGGGGGTTGTTTTAGAATGGACCACATGGGAACATATTGCATAGTCAAAAATTGTATCCATAGGCTAGTAGGACTATTATGTGGGCGTCTTTATTCAAGGCCAATTAGGTACATACTCTATAGTCTGTTAATGGAGCCCTCAATAATTCTATCATTCCATCACTAAAGAAGGATGTATGTTTATAGAGATCCTTTTTTCTTAAGAATAGTTTGTGATTTTTGGAAAAAAGTGACTATATACAGATGGGGTATTTCATGTCATTATTTCCAAAGATTTGGGGGGATATGTTTTCTTCAAATGTCTAACCCAAATGCAGAACATATGTTGCCTATATTTTTAAGGAATACGACTTTGAACAAAATATTCTAGAAATAATGGATGATATGTGGTCAAATGAACCATATTTATTCAAATATTCTTTCTAAAAGGAAATGGGGAATGTATAAACCATGGTCTTGAAGATTTTAATGTTGGAAGAAAGGATTTTTGAAAAATATAGAAGGGGTGACCGCTGATTCAAGGGTTCCAAAATACCGTTGTCGAATCATGAATGTACATAAGAGGCTTCGAACAAGGGAAAAGTTAACGTTGGTTGATAAACACATTGTGGGGGCTATTTTATGATAGGAAAACTGGGGAACAAAATACGTAATAAGACAGTGGCATCCATAGTCTGATAGGACCATTATGCGGGTGACTTATGCAATTCAAACTGGATTCATATTGCGTAGCCAGTTAATGGAGCTCTTAGGTATCATACATTCTACCAAAAAATCTAGGGAATTATTTTAAAGATATAAAAATCTTCAACATTAGGAGTATGACATGTGAAATGGGAAATGTACAATGGATAGGGGAAGAACATGGACAAAAGTTTCCAAGAGTTTGTAGTCCCTTGCATAGATCTAACTTATAAAAAGAATAGGGACATCCCTTGTTCCCTTAATGAGAACTATAAGTAAAGGACCCAAAATAAATGCTACTGAAAGATTTTTTTACTATATATCGGAGAGGAAAAAATTATTTTTACCTCTTGGGTAGGACTAGAATCCAAGGCTTATCATTCCCTACTTTTCTCAATGAGTTTTTAATGAAACCTTACGTTGTTCTTTGGATACCGTACTGTTCCACATCATGTGGCAAGTACTTCGGCCTTGCTGTTTATTTTAATGTGGTAAAGAAAAAGGATCATTAACATGAATAGTAATTATGAAATGTGGTTGAACCAGGGAATAAGGCCTAAACATCAGTACGTATCTTTTCAGAGCATGAATCAAGCCACACATAGTTATAATAGTTAAATGTTCATGTGTAAAATTAGAACTCGTATCGAATCTTCTCATGTATATATGATTCCTAAATGGGAGATTAGAATCTTTTTCCTGTTGTTATGTATATGGTATCATGATTAAAGATCTGGACATCAAAATTTATCTCATAGGGGTGAGAATATATCTAGATATAGTTCTTAAATAAATGTCCCTCACCCTAATTGAATTCATTACTGTTGGATAGTGGGGGTCATCTCAAATATGAATTCATACATAAGATGAGAGATCGTTTTGAATCTCCTCACATAGAAATGACTCACACATAGAAGAAAAGAGGTGTTATTTCATTTTTTGATGCTCTATTTGGGATTGAAAATCTAGACTCCACTATGCATCTCCTACTGGTGAGAATCAAGCCACACTCTGTTCTTAATAAACCATGATGTTTATCATCATGTGGCGAGGATGTGAGTGATTTTGAAATGAAAAATAATATTGTGGCTGGAAAATAGGATAAGACATAGTTTTCACTACGTATCTTACAATTGAAAGATTCAGGAAATAGGTAGTTCTAGAGTTGATTGTTTAGTATAGTATCTAGTCATCACTAAATATCTTGTTTGGGAAAGAATAAACTAACATGATTTTATTGAGAAATATTCTCCAAATTAGTTTGGATTTGTTGTGAGGAAAATGGGCTTTTGATAATTTCAAGAATGATGGTTGGGCCCAAATCCTTAATTCTTCATATCACTAAGTATCTTCATGTAGTGATAATCAACCCAAAAGTGAACGAAGGGTTCCATATGCATATCATATTCATACATAGGGGGTGGGTGTCCTAAATTGGACCTGGATGAGGTAATGTGAACCAAGTGTAAGTATATATCTCAATAGAATGAGAATTATACCACCCAAAGCTCTCGGAATTCCATGTATTTTAACATCTTACAGTAATAAAAAATGGTGAACTAGTATGATTTAATGTTAATATTGTTTTTGATCCTAATAATTAAAGGCTAGGCATCACTACGTTTCTCATGAAATTGAGAATTGAAGCAGACATAGTTTTCGAAATATTCACTATGTAGGTTTGATTAATATACATAGAGAGTAAAATGGGTTTTTAAATTTACACTGGAGAAAATATAGTAGATTTTGGTTTCACTAAGTATGTCATAGGGATTAGAATCATGAAACACGTAGTTCATGAAGATGGTTCCCCACAACAAATAAATTTTTATTTAAGAAACGAGGGTTTAATACTTTCCAAAATAATGGTTGATCCCATGACACAAGATTGTATGAGAATCAACACATATATTCTGGAAGATATCCAAGTATATAATTGGTTCTCACGTAGGTAATGGTTGAATTATTTCCTTTATATTCGTGGTTGGGCCCGATATTGGAGATCTGGAAATCACTATGTATCTCATTGGAATGGGAATAAAACCACTTATAGTTGTTCACAAACTATGCAGTTTATAGCCATGCTCTGAGGAAAAGGGTAAACTAAAATGAAAGAAACATTGTTTTTAGATCAGGAAATAATACCCAAGTGTCACTCCATGTCATGAAAGAGCAATAATCATGAAAAACAAAGATCTTGATAATTATTCCATAGACGGGTCTAATCCAAACAGAGGGAGAAATGGGGTTCAAGTGGCACTATGGAGTGGAACTAAGGTATACAATGATTATACATGGAATATACCCATTTTTGAGGGACCACAAGGAATATCAACACATGGTATCTTGGGGGATTAAAAAATTTCAAATAAATAAGAGGTTAACCAGTCATTTTAATGACATGTGGTGATGAAAAACTGTGTTTTTTGGATTCAGGTCACGTGACCAGGACCTCATGTCGTACCACTTATTGTCAGGTAACAAGGAGAAAGTTGTTATAAAATTTATTATCATGAAACTTGTACACAAATGTTGTTATGTATGTTAAAATAATTTAATTAACAATTGCATGGTGTGATTAAACAATTTATTTCTTCAGGAACCTTGCATTGGTGGGAGTTGTAGTGATCTGTATATAATGACCCAAAAATTTGTTAACGAAAATACCACTTGATCCAATTAAATTTATTATTATGTAGAATTATCGTATAAAATTTATTATCTTCCTTGGTTTTATGTTTTTGAATTGAAAAATACCATTATGAATTGTGACGTTTTCTAATATAGCCGTTGAGAAGTGATCACATGATTAGTATAAATATTGGGCTTTAACCAATCCAATTTACTCAATAAAAGGAAGTAATGGCCTCATCCAATCAAACATCCCCAAACAAAGCCCATTTTTGGAGCTCGAAAAGGTGGTGGTGTCATCACGCTTCACTTTTGTCCAAGCCCAAGCTGAGCTTCAACATGTTATGCTCGAATAAAACCGCCTACAGGAGAAGTGGAAGTTGATTGAGATTACCACTCGAGTGATATTATCCAAGCCACCCCAAGAGTCTATCACCATAACACACCTTACTCTTCGATCATATATGGGTGTTATAAGGGGTTATGTAACCAGACCATAGTACTGTGATTATGTACACAATATTTTTATTGATAAAAGAAATTAATTTTATTATTTTACTTGGTAAATAGTTTTTAAAGAAGAAAAAGTATTTTTAGTTAATATTATACTAAAAAATATATTTTGATAAATTAATGGTTTTTTGATTTAAATAAATTTTTTATAAAATTTTTATTATTATATTAATTTTTAAATATAATTTATTGTATGATTTTTATGAATAAAATTGCAATTTTTATTATGGTTTGAAAGTTGTTTTGCTCAAAATCATTATTTTTCGATAAATATGTGTTTTTATTTTAAAAGTGAAAATTAAAATATTTATAAAAAAATAGATAAACAGAATATGTTTTTTTGAATCAGGAGGTGGAAATTATCCAATGGTGAATTGTTTTTAATTTTCTGAGACAGTTCAATTTTAGGCAAAAAATTAAATACTCTTTAAATATATAATGTGTTTATGACATCATAATGACCCAATAGTGAAGTAATAAAATACTATAAATGATATGTAAGGCCAATATATGTTTTACCATTAATAAAATGTTATTTTAGGTGTGTTTGATTTATTTTACAAAGCTTCAGTGCACCCCTTCATGACTTATAAATCATTTTAGCTTTTTAAATTGATATCCATGAGAGTGTGACTCACCTCCACAAAATTAACACTATTATTTTAAGAATATCGGAGAATGGACATATAAAATATTATTTTCCACTCCCCATTGGAAAAAAACATGGTAAAAAACCAAGGGCTGATTTATGGTTCTAATTAGATTAATTTGTGGTGTCCCAAACCTAAATAATAATGAATTACCTCTTCTTTTCTATATAAACCGACCCAATCTCCCAATTCATATTCACTCAAAGCCTTTGGAGTTAATACAACCTCTGACCCCCTCTCTCTAAATTCATCCCATGTCACCCCATGTTTCTAATAATCCACTCTCAAGAGTCTCTCAATCCATTAGTATCACACATCCATGTAAGGGATTCTTTCCATTCTCAGTTTATCCATGTTTCTTAATATGGTTATGTCATTTTATTACCAATTATAAATGTTGTGGTTTGATTTCACACATCAATCATACCTCCCTATTTATGTTTCAAATGATGAGAGACCAATTTCCCCCTCATTAATTCCTCCCATGTACACTTATTACCATGCCGAAATTCTATAAGGAATTTCTCTCTCCTCATTTACATTAAAGACATTCATTTGTATTGTGAATCTAAAATTCCATTACTAATGTTGGGACATGTATCTATATGACCCCAAAACTTTTCATTTAATGTACATATTATGAGACACCCCATTCTCTCTCTTCAACCAATTTTATGTATTATTATGTCACGATGTTATGCTGCCGAATTTTCACTGTGATTTTTCAAGACGAAGTCATTGTGTAGTGAATATCATTCCTATATCACTATCAAGTGTATTAAATGTTATGAACATTTAAATATTGATTATAGAGTTTCATTATAAATTAATCATTCCTTCATCGTGGAATAAATGATTTCATTTATTGAATCCATGTTATATGATCCTTGTGGCACACTTATTCATGAAATGAAATGTTTAAGAAAGGTGGGCCCTAATAGTTCTCCAATTCATTGGGTAAAGTATTGTATCATGATACATCATGGGAAATGAGTATTTACTAAGGATAAATCAAGTGAAACAAGGGTTTACACATGTTCATGTTCAATTTTTTTACTCATGCTCCATGTGCAATGAGCCTTAGCTCATGATAATTCTATGTTAAGTGTTGTTGCCACATTTCCATGTTATAATAAACATTCTATATCATGACTTTATGTTCATGAATAATTTTTGCTCCATTGATATGAATATTTCTTAACATGTTTTGTATCATTCATTTTATACCTTTTTCACCACCTTACTGGGCATTATATCTCAACCTTTTCTTATGCATGTCTTCATGTTATCCCATGAATTGCTATGTACGGGGGAATGTAGTGGTAATGCAATGGAAGATTTCAATAAGATATTGAATTCTATGTTTTATGTTGTAATGTAATGTTCTTATGACCCAAAGACAACGTACCTCTTGATCTTATTTGTTGTATAAAGTGTCGGTTTTTTGTAATAAATTATGTTAATTGTGTAATAAAAAGAAGGGTCATTATAGTTTGTATTAGAGGATAGGGTTAGTTATTTTAGGGATATGTATTAGAAAACCCTTGCAAAGCATTAGAGACAACACTAAGTATAATAAAAACATCCCTAAATTTTGGTGAGTATTGATTATGTGGTTTATTGAGAAAATACACCCCTGTCTGGATATGAAAACGTTGAGGCGGCTCTCGCAAAGTTGTACCAAGTTGTGAAAAAACTGACAAGAAGTTTCAGGCTATACTTGGGGTATCCTGGTACACGAAAACAGGCCTTGCTGCAATTTTGTTTATGAATCTCTTGGGGTATATGCTTTGGTAGAATCAAAATCATAGTATGAACCATTATTAAGATAATAAAAAATTCCACTAAGAATATATGATGGGATGTAGATCATGGATAACATATATTTAATCAAACAAATTCATAAGGTAAGGAAAAAAATGTAATTTATAAGTTATCCCTTTTCCCATTGGATTCCCCTTTATGTGTTAATACATTAAAATACTCATCCCCATGTTTATATTGGATAGAGTTGAACCAGAATCAAAAAGTGAATGGTTGGGTAATATTCAAACGTTCTACGCATTGTTTTATTTCCCTAATGTTTAGTAGAAAAATCCCAACACCACCACAAATCATGGAAGTAATGATGTCGGTGAGTACAAAAAATCGTGCAATCATTTCATCCCAAGAATATAACACCTCCACTATATTAATCGTTGGATTTAGCTTCCTAGTGAACATCGTCATTCTACCTCTGGTGTAATTTGATGCAATTCTTGGCGTGGATTGGATTTCCTTATATAGAGCCAATATAAATTGTCATGAACAGAGAATCACTCTCCATGTAATGAATCGACCCCCAATTCTATACAAGTGCAAGGAGAAGGATGAATTTTCTTTAGCTCCATCATCTATAGTGCAGATATTAATTCCCAATGAGCATGGGTATCTTGCTCAGATGATTGAGTCCAAGGAATCAACCATCCTTGAAGACATGCTAATTGTGAGGGAATTCGCTAATGTGTTTCCCGACGAATAGAATGGTCTTTCTCTGAGGAGAGATGTTGAATTATAGATGGATATTATACCTAGTACATTTCCAATATCTATGAATCCATATAGAATGGAAGTTTTGGAGCTTGTGGAGCTGAAGAAACAACTACAGATGAATCTTGATAAATGGTTTACACACCCAAGTGCTTCACTGTGGGGTGCACCAGTCATCTTTGTTAAGAAAAAGGAAGGGTAAGTGTGCCTTTTCCCTGATTATCTTGTGTTCAACAATATCATGAAAAATAAAAAGTATCCACTTCCATGAATTGATGAATTTTTTGTTCTTTATGAAGCACACTACTTCTCCGAGGTTGATTTGCAGTCGAGATATTATCACGTATGGATGAAGAAGGAAGATATCCTAAATATTCCTTTTTTGTACATGATACGACCACAATGAATTCATTGTAATGACTTTTGGACTCACTAATGCTCCATAAATCTTCATGAAATTGATTAATAGTGTCTTTATAGATTAACTCGAAAAATTTGTTTTAGTCTTTATATATGATATTTTAATATACTACAAAACAAAGGAGTGTCATGAGAAGCATCTAATAATTGTATGAGAGACTATGTGAAAGGAGAAGCTCTATGAAAAGTACATAAAGTGTGATTTCTGGTTGAATGAGGTCTCATTATTGGGTCATATAATCACAATCAATGGTATATCTATGGATCCCACCAAGAGAACTGCAATCGAGGGATGGTCGAGACTAAAATTACTAATAGATATTTGTAGCTTCTTGGGGTTAGATGGACATTATCGCCGGTTTGTGAGAAATATATCATGTTTTGCAAACCCTCTTACTAAGGTAACTTGGAAGGGAGTCAATTTTTCACAGAGTGATTAATGTGTAGAAGGCATAAAGAAGTTGAAAAGGATGATTATCACTGCTATTTTGCTCACAATACCTACAAGTGGAGACGTTTTTGTGGTATTTAGTTATGATTTAGTGATGGTATTGGGTTGTATGTTGATGCAAAATGAAAATTTTATTGCTTATGAATCAATTAAAATGAATTTTTATGAGATAAAATATCCCACACATGATATGGAGTTGGGTTGACTCTTGATCCAACTGTTAGGCTTTATATCGTGAGGCTTGGGCTCCTGTTGATGGTGTTGTGAAAAATAATTCTTCATCAGTTTTGTTGAATGGTCATGTAGTCCATGAATCCAAATCAAAGATGGATGCTCAGGATAGTGGTTCTCATCGCGTTAATGAAGTTGTGCAAGTGCAATCTGTGCTAAAGAGGGTGTCGCTAAATGAGTCATGTTCTCCTACTATGATTTCTGGTTCACGGTTGAATACATCACTGGATTTCTGGAAGGTCATGAATTTCAGTGGTTCAATGAAGGTCTTGAATAGAAGAGATGCAATGGATAGTCCTGCATGGGAACCACTGTTTTCGTCGCTTATTGACTTCTCTAGTAGGATCCTTTGAAAGGGGTCAGCTTATCATGTTGATGTTAATCCTAATGTGTTTGCTGAGAAGATTACAGTTGGAAACAATTCTATGATTGCACGACTTGTTATTCCAAAGGGTGAAAATCATTGGAGTTTTGATGATTTCATCAAGTGAATCTCATTTTAATGGGGCTCCTCTAATTTGAGATGTGTTTCTCTTGGCCGAGGATTCATTCTTTTTATTTTTCCTTCAAATGCTGGGAAAATACATGAGTAGAGCATCATGTCTCTAACTCTGAAGCCCAGATGAATTCACCTTCATGAATGGTCCCTGGAATTAAATGCCTCATTCGCAATAAATTCCTTTTATCAGGTTTGCGTTTTTTTGCATGGACTCAATTATGTCCTTTCGCATCAAAAAATTCTGCATGACATTGGCATGGCTATTGGGACTCCTATTCGTCTTGAGAAGGAAACTGAAGTGGTTATATTTCCAAAATTTTCCATAATACTGGTAGAGATTGATCTGAGCTCCTCCTTTATTGATAAGGTAACACTCTCTACCCCCACTGATAATATTCATATTGACGATGAATATGAATAAAACCCTCTATTCCGTACTGAATGTGTGGAGGTTGGACATTCATTGTAGTTATGTTAGAAGAAGATATCATGTGGGAGAAGTGGAATGAATGGGTCATCCAGCTACTCTATGTAGACGGAATCCTGAGAGAAAGCATGTGCCTTTGTCAAAGTTTCTTGATCCTGATGATGATGTCCTCAAAAATTCAGTTTCCGCAAAGGCTTATAAGTTGAACAAGTCTGAAACTCACGTGTCTTGTTTGAAAGACAAAGGTCTCATGGTGGATAAGTCTCCAATACAAACTAATAGTGGTCCCTCTTCTTATCATGATGATTTTTAAGGATATTACATCTGTTACACCTGCTAAATTGGTTGTGACTGGCAAAGATGATATCCTCTCTAGTAATGGGTCTCCAGATCATTATGACCCTCCATCTCCAAATGTGAATGTTAGTCCCGGTGCATGATTTCTCTATGATGGAACTAGTGTGTTGACTCATGTGCTGGATGACATTAAGACTCCAAAACATGTTTGTATTCATAATGAAATCCAGAATCATTTGAATTCTTCTAAGATATTTTGAATGTTGGGTGACATCTCGGAGGAAGAATTCATGAAGGTGAGTAGTGGTGATCCTAAATCTTTCAATGATTCCATCTTATATAGTAAATGGAAAGAATACAATTGTATAGACATCACTATTTCTCCCACAAAGAGAAGGCCGAGGAAGGATTATTCTAACACACCTATCATTGTGTCTACATGATCATCTATGTTAGCGGGAAAGTTCAATACTAATGTTCTTAAGATCCTAAATGAGGGTAAGTCCCAATCTTAATGGGAAACTGCTGATAAATCTGATTATGGGAATTCCATGTCTTATTATTATCATTAACTTTTTTGACGAATGAGGGAGAAAATCCCTTTGATTTAACACCACCCGTCTCTTGTGTACATTTTATTTTATTTTAATAATTGGTCAGAAGCTTAGATTCTGGCTAGACATGATGGTAAAAAAATCCTCAAGTATATATTCACAAAGATAGAGTGGAATACATCCCAATGAAGATTGTTAGAGCTAATCAACAACTATGACTTCTCAATCCATTACCACCCTAGGAAGGCAAACAAGGTGGAATATTCTCTAATTAGAAAGGATATAGAGATTCTATCATTGATGAGAATTAAGAAGGATCCAATCTTCTTATATTTGATGAATATGGACATGGAAATCATAAAGAAGGGAACATCATCAATCCTTTCCCAAATGATTTCTCAAACAACTCTTTTGGAATGGTTAGAGGATGCTAAAAGAAAGGATATGGAAATTCCGAAAAGGGTGTATGCTATCAGTGTAACTCTCCAACCCATGTTACATAGAGTCGGTGTATTATTACATAAAATTGGTATGATTACAAGGGACCAAATCCTAAAAGATCGATAAGTTTATTATCCTTGGATGTACTAGATACATACATATGATTTAAATTAAATTATGATGTGAAAACCAACAACATTGTGTCTCCTTTGAACACATTCATATCCCTTGGACTTTACCTACAGGTTAGTCATAATATATTTTTCACATCCTAGGAAAAAGAAAACATAGAAAGGGTTGAGCTCATATGCTTAGTAAGGATAACAATATAGTGTAAACTATCATAAATAAGACTAAATATTGAAGGCAATTTATAAGACTAAAAACCAATCATTTTAAACATAAAAATCAGTATAATATGGAAAAGATAAATCAAATAATGTGATTTACTTATTCACATGGATGTTATACTTGTCTAATAATCGAATTTAATATAAATAGATAATTTCATAATGATAGGATGCATAATACTGTACATCATAACCACATAGTCTAGGCTGGGTGCCTAGATAACAAATAATATTTTTTAAAGGCCTTCTGCCAAGACAGTAGTTTGTCTCATTAGACCTAACCACGCATCAAGGGGCTATAGAAGGATCCACCCATCACTTACTAAGTCCAATTCATTCTTCATATTAATGTAAATATTCGTATTAAAACTAGAAGACGTAATGTGAGTACATTAACTATAAACCAGGAATTGTATAAAAATAATACATCCACCATCAAACATATCATATCTTATTAAATTAAATATAGAAGATTTTATTTTACTAAATCAACCACAATCTAGAATAACATCCAGTAAAGGATGTTGACATAGTTGAAAATGATCAGTAAAACTCATAGAGAGAAATGTCCATTTGCTGTGATATCATTAGAAAGTCATGCATTTTTAAAGTAATTCAAATGATATTTTTGAGTCAAAGTGTCCTATAACACTTTGAAACTTTTGAAATTAATTATAATTTTAAAACAATCATATCCATATAAATAAATCCTTAAAATAATTTTTAAAACATGGAAATTAATTAAAATTATTTAGAAAAATAAATCATTAAAACATTTAAAATGATGATATTGCTAAAGAGTCCCTTCAACAAAAACTAAAAATATTCATTTTGAAAACAATTTTACGAAACATCGAGAGGGATGATAAAAATGTCCCAATAAATACTTAGCCGTGAAAAATCTCGGATAATAATGAGATTGACAAATTAACCCTTACCTTGTACATTTCCTTGGTTGAGGGTACATTAACCTCTGAAATAATTGTGAAATCAAATTTATTAAATTATAAAATAACCACATACATAAATATTATATCATATATGATCTTCTAATATTGCCTTGTTAATGATATTTTAGTAGGATCGTTGTTTTAAGTGTTAAACGATTCATTTTCCTTTATATATTTTGTTACATAAGTAATGTTTGTTATGGATAGGATGTATTTTATTCATATAAAGAATGATATTAAGTTCTTAAACATTATTTTCAATCATCAAATGAAAATTATTCTTGAATGGTTACTATGGAGAATGAAATTACATCGCGTCAGGGAGACGGTAAGTTGTACGTACGCTAGTGCAACAATATCATTCTATTAGTGATGAAATCGTCAGTAATTGGATGTTGTATTATATATAAAGATTCATTAAACTGATATATTTATTATTTAATCAGTTATACTTATTACTAAACCCTTCCAAATAATTAAATGTTAAATAACAAACTATACCACGACGTGGAGACGGTAAGCCATACGTACACACGTGTGGTGATATTGTCATTCATAGGATGGATAGAATAATGAATATGGTTGTAACATATTTATAATAAAATCACAGTTTATATAAGATACTGGAGTTTTTATTCTGGTATGGAAACCACAAATAAAGAGGCAGTGGAAGAAGAAATGAACTTGAAAGAGGTGATTAAATAATTACCTCTTCTTTAGGTGATTGTTTTTGATTTGACCAAAAGGGCTCTTAGGATAGCATTATTATCAAATTAAGGCATCTAGGATGAATTGATGGTAGTTGGGAGGATATTTGAGTAGGGTTTGTCCCATACAAATTTCTTTGGATGTGTGAATTTGTGAGAAGGGGATGTACCCTTTTATTTGAGACGTGAGGGGCATAATATGAAGAGTTTGGAATATTATTTTATTATAAAATCATTTTCGGTATCTAATGGATACAAAAATATATATTTTAATTGTAAGGTGCGTATGGGTCCAAAACCTCTCAACCAATAGGTTTTAGATAGGTTTAGGTCACCATATTAACCTTATCGTTTAAATTTAACTCAGTTAAATTGTTTAACATTTACCATGTATTCTTGTATTATAATAATAAATGGTTTATAAACATACTATGAAAATCCACTACAACCCCAAGTGGTTCATTATTGAAATATCTATCCTTATCTATGTCCTTTTGTAAAACCGTAGATTTATTATAATCTTATATCATTTAAGAATATAGTATTTTTTTTAAAAATCATTTATGTCAATTTTGACACTATTTTGTATTTTTATTTGTGAAAGTCATAAAAAATTTACTACATCGAAATAAATTATTTTAATCAACCCTATAATGTCATAGTAACCGAGAATTTTCATGGAATTCTTTAAAAGTTTCAATTTACGTTTATTTTTATATTTATAATATCAATTATTTTAATCCTTCATTAATAAGGGCATCACGACATCATCATTGTGTCATAAATAAATTTAATAATTTAAAATCTAAAAATAATAAATAAAATACAATTATTTATTAAATATAATTATATTTCTAATGAATATTGATAGTCGAAATTTTCATATGTATAACCCTATATTCAAAATGGTTTAGTTTTTTAATGTTGAATTTAATTGTTTTAACACATCCTTAAATAAAATAATAATAAATGTTCTAATCTAATAAATTTGGATAAAAAGGACCATATTTTATTCATAATTTTTACTTAGGTAGAAATACACTTATCTAATAGAATTAAGAAATGTGTTAGTATAATAACAATATCATTTTTACCAATAATTACCTTATTTACTTTTAACGGTGGTAAATAAAATTCAAAAAGTAATATTCACCAAAAATAATTTTTTTCCATTTTAATCACATTTTACTTATTCATTCCATCTATGTGTCTCAGATTTTGAAAACTAAATTCACAGAAGCGTTAAAATTACTTTTTATGCAAATTTGTAAATGTGTCTAGAATGAGGGTAAAAGATGTTAAAAAGTTGAACAAAATTTTATATATCTAATCTTATTATAAAATGACCTAATTGAATTACATTTGAATAATATAGGTATTATATAACTATTTTGATTGAAAATAAATTTAAATAAAATAAAAATAATTTAAATAAAAAATTTGATTTCAAACAAAAACGGAGTCTTTAACACTATTCATCAGAATTTGAATATTTTCATAAAAATACCAAAACATCACCTTAATCTAATTTTGATATTTAGAATTAGAAAATTATCTCTATTTAATCAAATTCAAAAGATTCAAGTTTCATTAATTTATTTAAAATTAATTCCAGTTTTCAAAACCAAAAAGTGCGTTTTTAAAAAGTAAAAACTATCAAAAGATTGATAGGTGTTTATGTCTAATATAAATATTAAATTACTTATAATGTCCTAAATTATTCTAAATGATAAAAATATAATCTAATAACTCTTTAAAAAAACTCAAATGCATGATTTACACTATAAATTATTTTGATTTAAAAAGGTGTTTTCAATTAAAATTTAGTATTTTTCACTATACCTCAAAATCTGAATGTCACATACATGACTTATTTTAATGTTAAATTTCATTTAATTTTCATTTATAAATTTTTTGGGGGTTTTCAATCTTTTATGGTGGAATGGGTGAGTTTAAATGAATTGGGCCAAACCGTGAGCCCAATTCCAGATTTAAAAATAA
This sequence comes from Viscum album, assembly GCA_963277665.1. NCBI lineage: Eukaryota > Viridiplantae > Streptophyta > Magnoliopsida > Santalales > Viscaceae > Viscum > Viscum album. The sequence continues at coordinate 1,244,545,100 of OY728145.1, read as the reverse complement.
TTTTTTTTTCTTTTATAACTTTTTAAATTTTTAATATTTTCCCCCATTAAAGTTCTTAAATGGTCTCCGCTGATATAGAAACACCAGCATTGTAGTTTGGAGCCTTTAGAAAACCATAAACCAGTTGTAAAGGAGTTTTTATTTAAGGGATTGGGCCTTCCCGAATGCCCAATTCCAGTTTTAAAAATAAAATTTCTTTAGTCAATAACTTGTCCAATATTAAGGATTTTTTGGTGATTCCAAGCCCCAAACACGCCCCTTGAACCCAGCCGCGCGTCCAATATTCTCCCACCCTTTTTGCAGCTCATTTGCATCTTGGTGTATGTCAAAAATTCTGAAGCACTCACATTTCGGGCAGATTAATAAAGGCAATTAGTTTCCTTCATAAATCCTTCAATTCTCACTCTTTTTTCCCCATTAAAATTCTTACATGGTCTCCTAATCTTTTTTCGAAATTACATTAAATGTTTGGCTATTTTAAAATTCATCTACTAGTTTATGTGAGGCGATTTATACAAGATCTCTCAAGTATGTTCGTCTTCTTCATTATTCTTTCAATTTTCTTAGGGTTACATTCCATGTGTTTAGGGTTTCATACCTTATACATAGGGTTCATAATGTCCAGAAGTTAGGCTTCGATCCTAGGGTTTTATATCTTGTCTTTTGTTGGAAATATTCTGGTTTTAGTTTGGATTTCAATTCCTTGAGGTGCGGCGGTGGTGCAGTTTTTGTTTCACACCATGTTTTGAGTGTTTCAACATAAAAGGTAGGTGATTCCATGTATAAACATTTTATGATGAGTTAGATTTATTGGTTTATTAATTTAGTATGTTTAAAATATGTTTTTTGTGGTGAAAAAATTGTTTTTGTGATGGATTGAGTTAAGTGTTTAATTTTGTAGTTGCATTATTGCTTGGAATTGGGTGTTTTTCATGCGTGGCTCTTGGGGAAATATTTGGGTGTATTTTATCAGATGTGAAATTGATTTATCAGTGTTAAAAGGGGCTGAAACTTCTGTTTTTTTAATGCCTTAATGTCATGTAGGCCTTGTAATGGGGTTTTTAATGGTTTTAATGTGTGAAACCATGTTGTACTTCTTGAACGTGAATTGTGAAAACATGTGTTATTTATGTGTACCTTTTGTGGTATTGTTTGAGGTATTTGTATAAAACTTGGGGGATGGTTTAACAAATGTTTTTAGGGCTTATAATTCTGATTTAGATTTTTATTGGCATTGTTTTGGTCTTGAATTAGTTTTTTGAAATGAGTTTTGTATGCAAACCATGGTTTCACCTCTTGGGTTGGTTTTATGAAAATTATAAATGATTTGTGTGAAATAGTTGCTTATGTACTATTTTGGTGATAGTATGTTCCTAAAATGAATTTTTGAAACATAATGTGGTCATTAATGTTGTAAAATAGTATGGTAATGTTTTTTAATTTTTCAAGGTGATTTATGAAATTGGGATGTGGGTGTGAAACGTGTTTTCGTGCTGTTTTGCATGAGTGTGATGTGAAAAATGGACATTGTTTATGAAAAGGGTATTATGTAACATGTGATTGGGATGTTATGTGTTTTTTAGAATCTTGGGAATGATTTTATAATTTTTTAATGGATTTGTTGAATTGTGAGAGATGTGAAAAATGTGTTGTGGGCTATTTTTGGTGTGAGTATGATTTCAAAATTCATTTGAATGAAAAAGTGGATTTTTAGACTTGTGTGGAATACATGTTGGCTGTTTGGTGAACTTGTGATGTGAAAATGATATTTTCATATGTAGTGTATATATATTGACTTATTGAACTTGTCTGAGCACAAGGGAAAAACCGGGGTATCTAGGTGGGTGGACGTGTACTAGTATGCTAGTGAATCAGTGGGGTTTGGCCTCAGTTTCACTTATCATGATTGACGCTTACAACTCTAAAAAAACTATGATGATGATGATTGTGGACCAATAGGTTATGGGTATGTTCCCTACTAGTGGATCATGCATGAGAACAGATATTGTGATGGTTACTCTCACCGAGATACATGGTACCTGGGACCCAGAACGAGCTAGTGCCTAGGGGTTATTTCCTATTGCTTGTGATCATTATTTACTTTGTACGTACCGTCGGCATACGATATAGTTGGCTGGAAAATTCAGTAGTGTTGACATTATTTTTAAAATTGTTGATTCTTAATGATATCCCACTTGAAAACTGTTTTTTTAGTTTCATCTTTTAGAAATTGTAACTAGCATTTTCTGTTTATAAAAACGTGCAAGATTTTTGTCTTTGAATGTTTATCACATGGAATATCTTAGTTTTGGTATCCTACTAGGCATTGTCTCACACCCTACATACACCCTTGGGTGTAATTAGATTTGGTTATTTTTTTGTTTCAGGTTTGGATACAGTTTTTAGTTACAGTGGTTCGGGTTTCTAGCATGTCCTTGGTGGTGAAGTTTTGTGAAGCTGGATTGAGGGTGGTGACCCTTGCCATGAGGGTTCTTAGGATTTTTAATTTTGATTTTTTACCTTTTTCATAGTCTTTTTTGAGTTGTTTTAAAAGATGTAATTCAGTTCTGAATTTTGTAAAAGATGGTTTTAGTTGAAAAATCCAGATTCGTTTTATTGAGTTAGTTTGTTGTTTAATGTTTATAAACATGGGTAAATCGTTCCCAAACATCATTTTATGATACCCGGGCACTTGTGCCAGCCCGTGGGGATCAGGAACGCCCTTCGGGCTTTGGAAAGGGTTGGGTTTGGTGCCGGTTTGATGGTGACCAGATCCGGTTCGTGACAAAATGGTATCATAGGAGGTTCACTCTTTTTGAGTCATGTTATTTGGGGAACAATTGGGATAGTCTGTAGTTAATATTGTTGGGAATTGGAATTTCGGTTATGAGTAGTGTGGCTGATCACCACACCTCATGACGGGATTCATATCTCTAGGGGAAGTTGGGACCTTTCATAGTCCTTTGGGTTTCTTGGTTTAATGATGATTAGGGGAAATGAAAAGAGTGTTGGGTTAATGGTCTTAGTGAGCTTGCAGGGCCTGGAAAGCCATGTGGAGCCAATGATATTCCCTAGAAAACTCTATATGACAGTGAAGTGATTGGAATATGGCTACCAACCATATGTCCAAGTCAGCAACTGAAACTAGTTTCCTCTCACATTGTCTTGTGTTCTTTTATTTTGAAATCATGGAACTTTGGTTTTAAAGTGACTTGGTTTTAATAAGTGTAAAGGTTTTGTGAAATGATTTTCAAATAAAGATGGAATGGATTGATTTATGAAATGGTGGAACTGAATTTTCAGAATTATATTCAAATGGAAACTGGTGTGCTTACACCTCTTTTTAAAAGTAGAAACTATGTTGAAGTTGGTTTTGAAAAAAGTGTTCCCAATAGAGTTTTCTAAACAATAAAAGGGTGTTTTAATGGGATAAGATGATATGAAATTGATGCGAATAACATGAAAGTGAGTTCTTGTCTATATGGTTGTGTCTTTCTAAAATGTTTAGTAAGATTTGAATTGGGATTTTGACCTTCCGGTTAGTGGTTTTGAGAAAAAAGATGTGTTGGTTGACCGTTTTGGTTTCGAAAAGTGGAAAGAATATTAGTTTTAACCTTTGGTATTTTTGTGAGCGACCACATGCATGTGGTTATATGGGATGATGGATGGTTGATGGCCTAATTGGATGAGTGTCAGTACGGATATAAGGAGGGTGCCCAGTGTGGCACCAAAACATGCATGTGTGAGGCCCATACTGGTCAGTTAAGATGGTTGGTTCTTATGGTGGGGAGAACCACAATTATTCTCATGTACGTTCCTTTGTAAACAATGAATGGACTTCTACCCTTTGTTCTAGGGAGTTCGTTCAGGCCTCCCCCTGTTAGTGTCTTCATTTTATCTCGTAAAATAATATAGGTTACCGCTTATGGTGGGGTGCCTATTTGTATTCCCCCATACCAATATATCAGATTTATCCATAGTATTGGCTTGGTGGTAGGTAGTCTTACTCGGAACTATCTAGATACCAATATCTAACTTGAGTAAATGTTTGGATTGGATAGATCCCAATGGTTTAGTTAATGTTAGGTAAGTGTAACCTTGTTCGAAGTTGTTGTTCGTTTGGGTGAATTGCTTGAGTCTTGTTCGGATAGCGTTCGAGGAGTTTCATTTTGGGATAATGTATGAATGTGATTGATAATTTAAGTAAAGTGGTGTAAGTTTGGGTTCTGAGATTAATCATTCCTTAATTGATCACTGGAGGTGTTTTGGCCCTTGGGGGCAAAGCTTGGAAAAGAATTACATCTTGGTTTATCGGTTGGGCGTGCTTTTGGTATCTGGCCTTGTGGTCACATTTCGGGGATGGAATGTTTTCATGGTGAGGAGAATTGTCACATAAATAACTTATTTTAAAGTTAAATTTCATTTAATTTTCATTTATGTTTTTTTGGGGGTTTTCAAGCTTTTATGGTGGAATGGGTGACTTTTCATGAATTGGGCCAAACCGTGAGCCGAATTCCAGATATAAAAATAAATTTTGTTTCTTTTATAAATTTTTAAATTTTTAATATTTTTCACCCATTAAAGTTCCTAAATGGTCTCCCCTGATATAGAAACACCACCATTGAGTTTGGAGCCTTTAGAAAACCATAAACTAGTTGTAAATGAGTTTTTATTTAAGGGATTGGGCCTGCCCGAAAACCCAAATCCAGTTTTAAAAATAAAATTTGTTTAATCAATAACATATCCAATATTAATGATATTTCGGTGATTCGAAGCCCCAAACACGCCCCTTGAACCTAGCCACGCTTCCAAAATCTTCCCACCCTCTTTGCAGCTCATTTGAATCGTTGTTTAGGTCGAAACTTCTGGAGCACTTACATTTCGGGCAGATTAATAAAGGTAATTTGTTTCCTTCATAAATCCTTCAATTTTCACTCTTTTTCCCAATTAGAATTCCTACATGGTCTCCTAATCCTTGTTCAAAACTCAATTAAATGTTTATCTGTTTTCAAATTCAGCTAATGGTGTATGTGAGGCGATTTATACAAGATCTCTCAAGTAAGTTGGTCTTCTTCCATCTTCTTTCAATTTTCTTAGGGTTACATTCCATGTGTTTACGGTTTCATACCTTATCCATAGGGTTCCTAATGTCCAGAAGTTAGGCTTCAATCCCAGGGTTTTATATCTTGTCTTTTGTGGGAAATATTCTGGTTTTAGGTTGGATTTCAATTCCTTGAGGTGCGGTGGTGGTGCAGTTTATGTTTCACACCATGTTTTGAGTGTTTCGACATAAAAGGTAGGTGATTCCTTGTATTACCTTTTTATGATTAGTTATCTTTCTTGGATTATTAATTTAGTATGTTTCAAATCTGTTTTCTGTGGTGCAAAAATTGTTTTTTTCATGGATTGAGTTAAGTGTTTAATTTTGTAGTTGCATTATTGCTTGGAATTGGGTGCTTTTCATGCGTGGCTCTTGAGGAAATATTTGGGTGTTATTTATAAGATGTGAAATCGATTTATTAGTGTTAAAAGGGGCTGAAACTTCTATTTTTTTAATGCCTTAATGTCATGTTGGCCTTGTAATGGGGTTTTTTTAATGGTTTTAATGTGTGAAACCATGTTGTACTTCTTGAACGTGAATTGTGAAAACATGTGTTTTTCATGTGTATCTTTTGTGGTATTGTTTGAGGTATTTGTATAAAACTTAGGGGTGGTTTAATAAATGTTTTTAGGGAATCCAATTCTGATTTCGATTTTTATTGGCATTTTTTTGGTCTTGAATTAGGTTTTTGAAATGAGTTTTGTATTCAAACCATGTTTTCACCTCTTGGGTTGGTTTTATTAAAATTATAATTGATTTGTGTGAAATGGTTTCTTATGTACTATTTTGGTGATAGTATGTTCCTAAAATGAATTTTTGAAACATAATGTGGTCATTTATGTTGTAAAACAGTTTTTTAAGGTTATAAAAATTTTCTTGGTGATTTATGAAATTGGGATGTGGGTGTGGAACGTGTTTTCGGGCTGTTTTACAGGAGTGTGATGTGCAAAATGGACTTTGTTTATAAAAATGGTATTATGTAACATGTGATTGGGCTGTTATGTGTTTTTTAGAATCTTGGGAATGATTTTATAACATTTTTAACGGATTTGTTGAATTGTGAAAGATGTGCAAAATGTGTTGTGGTCTATTTTTTGTGTGAGTTTGATTTCAAAATTCATTTGAATGAAAAAGTGGATTTTTAGACTTGTGTGGAATACATGTTGGCTATTTGGTGAACATGTGATGTGAATATGGTATTTTCATGTGTAGTGACTATTTATTGACTTGTTGAACTTGTCTAAGCACAAGGGGAAAACCCGTGTATCTAGGTGGGTGGACGTGTACTAGTATGCTAGTGAATCCGTGGGGTTCGGCCTCCGTTTCACTTAGCATGATTAACTCTTATAACTCTAACTAAACTATGATGATGATGATTGGGGACCACTAGGTTATGGGTATGTTCCCTACTAGTGGCTTGTGCACGAGAACGGATATTGTGATTATTACTCTCACCGAGATACGAGGTACCTGGGACCTAGAACGAGCTAGTGCCTAGGGGTTATTTCCTATTGCTTGTGATCATTATTTACATTGTACTTATCGTCGGCATATGGTATAGTTGGCTGGAAAATTCTGTAGTGTTGACATTATTTTTAAAAGTGTTGATTCTTAATGATAGCCCACTTGAAAACTGGTTTTTTATTTTCATCTTTTAGAAATTGTTACTAGCATTTTCTTTTTATAAAAAATTTCATGATTTTTGTCTTTGAATGTTTATAACATGGATTGTCTTAGTTGTGGAATCCTACTGGGAATTTTCTTACACACTACTTACACCCTTGGGTGTAAGTAGATTTGGTTATTTTTTTGTTTTGGGTTTGGATATAGTTTTTAGTTCCAATGGTTCAGGTTTCTAGCATGTCCTTGGTGGTGAAGTTTTTTGAAGATGTCTTGAGGGCGGTGCCCCTTGCCATGAGGGTTATTGGGCTATTTAATATTGATTTTGTACCTTTTTTATAATCTTGATTGAGTTGTTTTAAATTATTTAATTCAGTTCTGAATTTTTTAAAAGATGGTTTTAGTTGAAAAATCCAGATTCATTTTATTGAGTTTGTTTGTTGATTAATGTTTATAAACTTGGGTAAATCATTCCCAAACTTCATTTTATGATACCCGGGCACTTGTGCCAGCCTGTGGGGATCGGGAACACCCTTCGGGCCTTGGCAGGGGCCGGGTTTGGTGCCAGTTTGATGGTGACCAGATCCGGTTCGTGACACTGAAAGTTATCAAAAAAGTACCAAAAACTTATCCAAACTAATTTTTTATGTTTGGCATATGAATAATAAATTAATTTCACACAATTGAATATATAAATGTGTCAAATATTGGATTTAAAATGGGTTTTCCATTAAAAGGCAGAAAAACTCCATTTTTTGAAATACTTCCTTTATGTGAAAATTTTATTTGCCATTATATTATGTCTAAAAAAAGTTAAATGTTAAAATTATATAATATATATATATATATAATTAAAAATGTTGTTAATTTTATTCATAACTACTTTTTGAATGTCTAGTTTGGTATGTCATTGTGTGCTTGAACTCGGTGTTTCCTGTAGAGAAAGTTATGAATTAATTTAAAGAGATAACATACTATGAAATCATTGGGTGATAAATTCTCCCCCCATTTAAAAAATTTCGTCCTCAAAATTTAAAAATTTTCTTCAAAAAATATAAGGTTGAAAATAGAATATACATTTTAAGAAACCCACATTAGAAATAGATTTTCAAAAATATAGTCTTACTAATATGAAAAGAGAAATGCAAAAAGTCACCACCAAATTAGGGGTTTGTATAATAGAACAATGGTGGAAATTATAGACACATAATTGGTGGAAAAACATAAATATTTATAGGGAGTGATTGAGTTCAAAAATCAAAAACAAGTAATCAATAATTATGATATTTATGGCCTCAAAGCCATAAATCTTTGATGATTTAAATATCATTGGTTTAAAAAAACATTAGGTATTAGGATAAGAAATTGCGTGTTTTATCATTCCTTCCCTAAAGAATAAGAATTAATTTCTTACTAGAATAAGAAAAAAAATATACTTGACATGTAGAGTTTCATCCTTTAACTAATTTCTACCACAAGCTCATCTTTTACTACAAAAGATAATAGAATTGAAAAATATTCTATTTATCCTAATCATATAGGATTCCAAAAATAATGAACTTATAATTCATCTATCAGCCCATTTAAGAAACAACATTATAAAAACTAGGAAATCACGTAGGCTAGTGGTAGGTGATGCACCCTTGTTTCCCTTCACTTGTGGGATCAAGTCATGATGCCTTTCTATATGCAACAGGTTTTCATCCAACATCTAGGTTTTCCTTTTTATAATAATCCAAAAATAATATTATGAAATGTTTTAACCCTAAACAATAGTATCCAATTTCCATCTTAATTCATTCCAACCTTTATAATTATCCAAAATACTTCTGTCCAAACTCACAGTCCAAAATTTATAAGGAAGGTAAACATATTAATGATATCTTTTTCTATGTAATGGCTTGTGAATTCCATCACAATGAATCATATTAAATCTTTTAAACACCCTGAATTAATATAAAACCTTATTGATTACATTTATTCTCCATTATTCATTCTAGAATACTGGATATCCTAGTTATATACAAATAAAATTAAACTCCAACAATGATCGAATAAAAAAACAATTAATTAGTTTCAAGGTAGTCAAGAATATAGAATATAAATTATCCAAATAAATTATATCATATTCCAAAATCACTACCTCAGTATCAGTACCATATTAATGATTATCTTTCCTTAAACCACGTATTTTTCAAAATTTTTACCTGCTATTGAGTCACTTGTCTTAGAACAATATAAACTAAAATCCTCAATGAAATAGTCTTGCCTTAAAATCCTTATTTATTTCCATGATTCAAAAAAATAGTACATCTTTATTTCAAAACTCTAATAAAATAATTCTTTAATAACAAAATAAGCACACTAGTCATTCCTCTTCATCCGAGGCACTATCATAACGTGATAATTATCTAATAAAATCATTTGGGGAGTACTCTGATGATTTGGACATTGATTCAAATATTGTCCTAACTCCATATAGATAAATCATTTTACATTTAAAACCGTTTTTACCCTTGAAATCATGAACGTGGTGTCCTTTTTCTCCCCACATATATCATACACTCATTACCTTCAATAATTTACCAAGGTGATTCTTTCCATAGTTATCACATGTGGGAAATTCCTTATTTCACTTCTTCCCATTATCCATCTTTCTCTTTACCATCCTATTCTTCTCCAGCTTCCCTTCAAATCCATTCAAATTATATAATTCATTTCGCATCTTATTACCACATGATACTATTTCTTCAGGTGATGATAATACGTGGGAGATTATTTCTTTTCTAAATGTTGGCTTAATACCCTGAAGGATATGATAATTCATAATCATTGGATTATGCGTATTGATGGAGATCTTATTACTTCTATTGGGATTCATTTCTAAAAGTCGAAATATGTTAGGATAGATCCCATCATAATGTATAATCCAAAAACTAGAGAAATTATCCACATTAATTAAATAATTTCACATATCCAGTCTCAAAATAATATAAATGTTTTAATCACTAACATATTGACTCATAAATCCTTCATAATGGTTTATAAAGAAAATGTGATCGTTCCTCAGCATACCCCCTAAGAGTTTCGTAGCCAAGAGAGAATCAAGGCCCTCCATCATGTACCCGGATACCCAAGGTCAAGCCCGAAACTCCATGTTCAATTTTTCAATATTAGTTACATCTATGCTAGAGAATACATTAATTGCTCGTATCCAGACATAGATGTATTTCTTGGAAAACTCACAAAATCTCGACATTAGAAAAAATTTACGATGATATTCTATACTAATCCTGAAAGTCTATCTTAGGGTAATGTTCTCTAATCAGAGTTTTTATAAATCTAGTTTCTAAGGAATTGTACTAAACTTCCTCTGATACCACATATAACACCCTGACCCTAGTTAACCATATTCGTTGCATTATTACACAACATTGACATGATCCCAAGGGATCAAATACAAAATGACTGATCGGTTAAGTAGCATTTTAAGTACAAGATACATACATAAGTATTTTCATTACATTATGAAGTGAAAAAATGACATTGTGTCTCCTTTGAACACATTCATATCCCTTAGACATTCCCTAAAAGTCAGTCATAATATACACCCTCACATCCTGGTAAAAATAAAATATACAATGGGTGAGCTCAAATGCTCAATTCGGATAACAATATAGTGGAAACAGTCATAAATAAGCACAAACATTTAAGGTAATGTGTAAGACTAAAACAAAATCCATTTAAACATAAACCTCTTCATAGTATGGAAACAATAAATCAAATAATACTATTTACTTATTCACATGGATATTATACTAGTTCAATAATCACATGTAATATAAATAGCAAATTTCATAGTGATGGAATCCATAATGACGGACATCGTAACCACATACTCAAGGACTCATACCAAGACTAACAATAAGATTTTGTCAAGACCTTGTGCAAAGACACTAGTTTGTCACATGTGACCTACTAATGCATCAAGGAGCTATAGTGGGCTCCACCCATCACATACTTAGTCCAATGAATTCACCATATGAAAATAATCATACATATTAAAACTAGAATATGAAATGTCAATAATTTAACCATAAACCATGAATGGTATTGAAATAGCACATCCACAGTCAAACATATCATAAAAGATTCAATAAAATATGGAATATTTTATTATAATTAATAAACATAAATCTATAAGAATATCCACTAAAGGATGTTGACATAGTTGAAAATGTTCAGTAAAACTCTCTGAGAGAAATATACCTTTTTTGGGAAATCATTTAAAAGTCATGCATTTATAAAGGGTGTTATTTAATAGATATTTTTGAATCAAAGTGTCCCATAACACTTTGAATGTTTTGAAATGAATTTACATTTTAAAACAATCATGTTCGTATAAATTAATCCTTAAAATCATTTTTAAAACATTGAAATTTTTTTAAATGATTTAGATAAATAAATCATTAAATTAATTTAATTGCTGATCTTATAAAATATTACTATCAAAAAAACCTTAAAATATTCATTTTCATTTTTTTTAGAAACAATCACATGGATGATAAAAATTTACCAAAAAATACTTAGAAATGAACAATATCTGATAATAATGAGATTGAGGAATTAAACCTTACCTTATACTTTTCATTAGTTGAAGGTACGTTAACCTTCTGTATAATGGTGAAATCATTGTTATTAAATTATAATATAACCACATTCAAAATTATGATATCACATATGAACTTATAATATTTATTGGTTAATGATATTTCAGTAGTATTATTGTTTCTGGTGTTAACCAATTTGTTTTACTTTATATGATTTATTACATAAGTCATGTTTTTCATGGATAGGTTGTATTTTATTCATATCCATAATGGTATTATGTTCCTAAACATTATTTTTAATCATCAATTGAATATTATTATTGAATGGTTATGATGGGGAACAAAATCTCATCGGGTCATGGAGACGGTAAACCGTACGTACGCATAAGCGAAAATATCATTTTATTAGAAGGAAAATCGTATGTAAATGGATGATATATTATATATACTAAATATTGAAATTGATATATTTATTATTTACATCAATGATACTAATTATTATACCCTTTAAAATAAACAGGTTTTGAAAAACAAACTACACTATGACTGGGAGACGGTATGTCGTATGCACACACGTGTAGTGACGTTGTCATTCATATGACAGATTGAATAATGAATATGGTTGTACCATATTTATAATAAAATCACAATATGTAGAATATACTAGATTTAATATTTTCGTATGGATGACGCACAGAAAGAGGAAGTGAAAGAAAAAAAGAACTTGAATGTGGTGATAAAATAATTACTTCTTCTTCAGGTGCTTCATTTTGATTTGATCAAAAGGGATCCTTATGATGTATTTATGAACAACAAAGTGCCACTAAGATGAAGTGTGGGTAGTTGGGAAGATATTTAAGCTAGGTTTGGATAAGACAAATGGTGTTGGAGGTGTGAATTTGAGAGAAGGGGAAGTACCCTTTTATAAGAGAGGTGAGGGGCACATTAAAAAGAGTTTGAAATATTATTTTATTATAAAATACTTTTTTGTTTAAAACAGATCCAAAAATATTTATTTCAAGCCTAAGGTGAGGATGATTCTAAAACCTATCTATCAATAGGATTGAGATAGGTTTATTTCACCTTATTAACCTTATCTATTAAATATAACTCTTAGTTAAAGCATTTCAGTTTTACCATGTATTTCTGTATTATAATAATAAGTGGTAAATAAACTTACTATAAAAAGTCCAGAGAACTCCAAGGGGTTCATTGTTGACATATATAAACTTACATAATTTCTTTATCTAATCCTTATATTTTCAAGAAAATTATATCATTTAAAAATATAGTATTTCTTTTAAAAACTCATCTATATCAATTTTGAAACTATTTGGTAATTTTATTTGTTATACTTAACAAATTTTTCACATTGAAATTTTTTATTTAATCTACCCTAGAAAGTCATATAAACCTATAAAATTAGTTTAATGCATCAAAAGGTTCAATTTAAATTTAATTGATATTACTAACATCAATTATTTTAGTCTTTCCTAAATAAGGTAATTAGTGTATCATCATTGTGTCATAAATAAATTTAATTATATAATGTCTAAAAATTATAAATAAAATACAATTATATAAGAAATTTCGTTATATTTTTAATGAATACTTATAGTCAAAATTATATTATATATAACCCAATATTAAAAATGGTTCAGTTATAAAAGTTGAATTTAATACCATTAATTCTTATTTAAATAAAACAATAATAAATGTCCTAATCTAATCCACGTGGTTCAAGAAGGATCATATTTTATTTTTAAGGTTGGTTTAGGTCGATGTACACTTATCCATTAGAATTAAGAAATGTGTGAGGGTAATTATAATACCAATTTTACCTTTAATTACACAATTTACATTTGACCGCGGTAAATAAAATTTAAAAGTTACTATTCACCAAAAATTATTTTCATACTATTGAACCAAATTTTATAAACTGATGTCATCTCAATCTCTCAGATTTTTTAAATTTAATTGACAGAAGCGGTAAAATTATGTTTTATGCAAATTTTTAAATATCCTTAGACAGTGTGTAAAATATTTTAAAAAGTACAATGAAATTATATATATATAATCATATTATGATATGACTCCAATAAATTTCATTGGAATGATATATGTATTATGTATATATTTTTACTGAAAAATAAATTTCAATAAAATAAATAATTATTTAAAAAAAAGCCAGTTTTAAACAAAAACGAAATGTTTTTCACTATTCATAAAAAATCCAATGTTTTTAGAAAAAATACCAATGTTTCACCCTAAGATAATTTTGATATTATGAATTCAAAAATGATATCTGTTTTAAAAAATTCATAACATAAAAAATTCAATGATTAATTTAAAGTTATTTCTTGTTGTCAAAAGAAAAATGCGGGTTTTTAAAAAGTAAAAATAATCAAAAGATTAACATGTGTTTATGTCCAATTTAAATGTGAAATTTTTTATAATGACCTAAATTATTTTAAATGATAAAAATATAATCAAATTATTCTTTAAATCATCCCAAATTCATAATTTAACACTATTAATTATTTTGATTAAAAAAGATGTTTTCAATTAAAATTTAGTATTCTCACTATTCATCAACATTTGAAAATTATTAGAAAAGTACAAAAAATTATCCAAACTAAATTTTAAAGTCCTACTTATAAATAAGAATAAAATTTCACTAAATTAAATAGATAAAAGTGTTAAATATTGGATTTAAAAAGGGTTCTCCATTTAATGGCGAAAAAACATCATTTTTTGAAAAAAACAACTTTTATCTGAAAATTGAATTTGTCCTTATATTATATTGATGAAACAAAGATGTTGAATGTTAAAATTATATAGGATATATATAAAATTCCAAATGTGGTTAATACACTTCATTACCACTTTTTGAATGGCTAGTTTGGTATGTTGTGGTGCACTAAAACTCTATGATGCGTGTGGCGCAAACTATTGAATTACATTAAAAAGATAATGTACTATGAAATCATGTGGTGTTACAATCAGAAATATAAAATACTTATATTTTTTGGTTGAAAAGGAATGAATTGTGAGATGTGGGTCCCGATTATGTGTACCATCTGATCCAGAGATAAAGAAGGAGCTTCTGAATGACACACATAACTTAAACTTATCTATTCACCCTGGGGGCAAAACAATGTATCAGGATCTCTGAGAAATCTTTTGTTGGTATAATATATAGAAGGATATCTCTGAGTATACATAAAAGTGTTGGGTATGTCAGAAAGTGATGGTTAAGCCGCAAAAGTCTAAGGGTACGATGCAACCACTACTGTTACCAACATGGAAGTGGAACTACATTACCATGGACATTGTCATTAGACTACCAAGAAAATCCAGAGAGAAAAATGATATATGGGTCATTGTGTATAGTATTATGAAGAAATATAACTTTATCACAATTCAATAGGACTTCTCATTAGATCAAATTTCATGGATTTATATCAAATAAGTGGTTTTCTACATTGAGTACCACTATCTATTGTTTCTTATCGTGATATGTGATTCAACTCAACATTCTGGAAATGTCCCCAACATACTCTAAGCACTGAACTGAAAATCAGTATGGCCTTTCATTCTCATAATGATGGCCAATCAAGGAAAACTATTCATAAACAGGAAGATATTTTAAGATTATTTTCTATGAACTTAAAAGGAGGAAAGGACCAATAACTTCCACTGGTTGAATTCACCTGCAATAATAGTTTCCACTCGAGCATCTAAATTTCACCATATGGAGCCCTTTATAGGAAAGGGTGTAGAACACCAGCGTGTTGGGATGATGTTTGTCAGTGTAAGTAGCTAGGACATGAAATGGTTGAAGTAATTGTGGAGAGGTGAAAACTATTCCGCAGCATATCAAGGTAGCCCAAAGTCGACAAAATATTTTTGTAGAAAACTATTGATGAGACCCTGAGTTCAAATTTGGATACATGGTATTTCTACGCATATCACTATGGAATAAGGTCATTTGGTTTGGAATGAAAGGGATGTTAAGTCCAAGGTACATCGGCTCGTGTGAGATTCTTTATCGTGTCGGGGCTGTTCCCTATCGATTGTCACTTCCACCTACCATGAAAAAGTTCATGATGTCTTTCATGTATCTTTCTTAAGGAATTACATACCATAACTTTCGTATGTACTATCATCAGAGATATTATAGTTAGAGTATAGTCTTTCTTATGAGGAGAAACCAGATAAAATCATAGATCTTAGAGAGAAAATTATACAAAATAATAAAATTTCCCTCGTCAAGGTGTTGGGGTGAAACCACATGTCTGAAGAAGCGACGTGGTAATCAGAGGAAGTGATGAAGAAAAATTACCCACATATATTTTGGTGTGGGTAATGAAAACATCGTGGGTGAAATTTCTTAAGAGCGGAAGAATGTAATGACCACACTTTTGTTAATGAAAATCCCTCTTGATCGAATTAAATGTCTTATTATGTAGAATGATCATATAAAACAAATTCACTTATTTGGTTTTATGTTTTTTAGTTTCCAAATACAATTACAAATTGTTATTGTTTCTAATAAATCCATTTAACTATGATCACATGATTAATATAAATGTAGGGCTTCAACAAATCCAATTTACTTAGACAAATGAAGAAATGGCCTCATCTAGTAGAACTTACCCAACAGATTCCCATTTTTAGAGCTCAAAAAGGTGGTTGTGTCATCAGGTTTCTCTCATGAACAATCCCAAGACAAGCTTAAACATGTTATGCTCGAACAAAACCTCCTACTGGGGAAGTGGATGTTGATAGAGATAACCACTCGAGAGATGATATCCGAGCCACTCCAAGAGTTGGTCACCATCGCACACAATACCCTTCGGTCTTAGGTGGGTGTTTTTAGGGGTTATGTAACTAGACCCCAGTACTGTGATTATGTACACTATTTTTGTGTAGATAATATGAATTAATTTTATTTTTGTAACATTGTAAATACTTTTTAAAGAAAAAATAGTATTTTTAGTTAATATCCAACTATGAAATCTATTTTCATAAATTAATGGATATTTTAATTAAATAATTTTTTTAAAAAAAATATTATGATTACTAAATTAATTTTTAAATATAAATTATTGTATGATTTTTAAGAATACAATAATAATTTTTATTATGGTTTTAAAGCTATTTTTGTCAAAACCCTAGATTTTTCGATAAATGTCTGTTTTTATTATAAAAGTGAAAATTAAAATATTTATAATATTCTTTAGATAAAATGTATATTATTTTTGGAATCAAGATGTCTAAATTATCCAATGGTGAATTTTTCATAATTTTTTGAGACAGTTTAATTTTTGGGTAAAAATTAAATCGTTTAAATATATAATGTGTTTTATGACATCATAATGACTTAATAGTAAGGTAAAAATAATATAAATGATATTTATGGCCAATATATTTTTTCCATTTATATAATGTGTTTTTAGGTTTAATTGATTTATTTTACAAAGCTTAAGTGGACCTTTCAGGATGTATAAATCAATTTAGCTTTTTAAAATGATTTCCTTGAGAGGGTGACTCAACTCCACACAAGAAACCTTATTATTTCAACAAGTTCATACATTGGACATATAACATATTATTTTACACTACTCTTTGGAAAAACTCTGGGCAAAAACCATTGGCTGGTTTGTTGTATTGATTAGATTAATGTGTGGTGTCCTAAAGCTAAATAATATAGAATTCCTTCTCCTTTCCTATATAAAAACACAAAATCTCTCACTTCCCTTTCACTCAATACCTTTTGTATTTATCCTACATCTTCCATAATCTCTCTAGAATTCATCCCAGGTGCCCCAAGATCCCAAGAATCCTATATCAATCCTCTATCAAGCCTTTTGGATCAGACTAACATGTAAGATATTCTGTCCATTCTAATTTTAGACATGTTTCTTATTATTGTTATGTCCTTTTATTTTCAATTATAAACGTTGGGTTATGATTTCGATCCTTCCCCATACTTCCATATTTATATTTTAATAAATAGATACCCCTTTCTCTCTCATTAATGCCTACCATGTACACCAGTTACCATGCCGAAATTCCATAAGGAATTTCGCTCTCCTCATTTACATTCAAGCCATTATTTCGCATTGTGAATCTAAAATTACATTATTAATGTTTTATACATGTGAATATATGACCCCACTTATTTTCCATTTCATCTACATATTATGATACCTTCAATTTTCTCCCTTCAAACATTTTTATGAATTCTTATGACATGCTGTTATGCTGTCGAAATTGAACTGCAATTTTCCAAGCCAATTTCATTGTATAGTGAATACCATGCCCATCTCTCTATCAAGTGTATTAACCATTATGCACATTTACTTATTTATTATAGAGTTTCATGTATTATATACATATTCTTTTATCATGGAATAAATGATGATGTTTATTGAATCCATGTTACATGATCCATGTGGCACACTAATGAATGAAAGGAAATGTTTAACAATGGTGTGCCCTGATAGCGCTCCAATTCATTGGGTAAAGTATAGTATTATGATACATCATCTGAAATGAGTATTGAATCAGGATAATTCAAGTTAAACGAGTATTTACTCATGCTTCATGTGCAATGAGGCTTTACTAATGCCCTATGTGCAATGAGCCATGGCCCATGCTAATTCCATATTAAGTGTTGTTTCGACATTTCCATGTTATAATAAACATGATATATCATGACTTTATGTGGACGTTTCTTTTATGGTCCATTGATATGAATATTTATTAAAATTTATTTTATTATTCATGTTATACCTTTTTTACTTCCTTTCTAGGCTTTATAGCTCACCCTTTTCTTATGCATGTCCTGAGGTTATCCCATGAAATGCTAAGTACGAGGGAATGTAGTGGTTAAATAAAGGATGTTTTCATTATGATGTCTCATTCTATGTTTTTAGTTGTTATGTAATGTTACTAAGCCCCAAATACACTAGAACTATTGGTCTTCTATTTTGTTTGAAGTGAAGGTCTTATGTAAACAATTATGTTATGTATGTAATAAAAATAAGGGTTGTTATACTCTCAATTCATCGAGACTAAGGAATAAGCTCCATAAGAGTTGACCATATGTATGGAGTAACATCCCTCCCATTTTAGTATGAAATTTCATGGCTTATTTTGTGTATTATCAGTGACCTAATGACCAATACCAATTCTCCATTAAGAAATAATAAAAGTCAAACTGTCTTGTTAAAGGCATGTGCTATCCAGTTCTGATCGACCTCAATGTGATATAAGGTAAGAAATATCTTTTCATCCAGTCTTTCCAACTCATCGAGTTATTTTTGGGATTTCCCATATGTAGATTGCTGGTCTCAAATGGGAATATGGATAATTGAAAACAAACATCAATGGGTATGACCTCATTTATTCTGTAAACCAATGAGTATGTGGATTCTCGTGTTGTAGTTCAGATAGTAATCTGGTAATCCCATAAAGGCATCCAAGAGCTTTTCAGGGTAGAAATTCTTATCAGTATCCAAAATCTTTTAGAGTATGGATGAAAGAGTCTTATTAAAATCCTTTAAATATCAATCGGCTGGTGCATGATAGTTGGATGAATGTTTGGATTTGGTATTGTATTCTTAATATAGCTTATCTACCTCAAAATAACATATGTTGATACTATTTTCCATCAATATGGTATGAGGGACACCAATTTTGTAAATGATGTTAGATTTGAAAAAACAAAAAATGATTTTGGCTCTAAATTCATTAAGTGGTATTACTTCATCCCATTTGGAGAAATAGTCTATTGTAGTAAAGATATACCTAAACTAATTAGTTGTAGGTAGATGATATGGTCCAACACAAAACATTACCTGAGTGGAAAATATCCATTAGTATTTATCTATATGTAGTAACTTCGGGGGTTATGGGATAAAATTCTCTTTCACTTAGTAGGGATGACACTATGTAGTGAAATCTAGGAAATCATACACCATTGAAGGAAAAAATGTATCCTAGCCTTTTGATTTTATTAGAAATCTAACACCCTAATTAGTGGGAACTACATGCTCTTGAATGTAATTACACTATTAAAGTTATAGTCACATCTCCATCAACATATCTGAGTAGGACTCCATCCATGCCTCACTTTTCAAGAACTTTTTGGTGATTTGGTCCATCATAGAGAGTGAAATTAGATGCTCATTAAAGGATATGATCTCTTTTAACACAATATTTTTGAATTATTCCATATTTAATATTTTCCAATATTGGTTTCATAAATCCCATAATAGGGAAATATGGCCCAGGGAAGGGATTTTTTCATTGATCCCTTCTAAATTGATCCGAACAAATGGTGACACAATTCGATGATAGGCAATGGTGATTACAGTTTCATCTCAATTAGGATCTACCAAACCAATAGATGAATTAACCAATGCTTATGCCTAAGAATATTGTGATCATATGACATGGGTTAATGTTGTATCTAAAGGAAATTCATCCATTAATACCCAGAAGTAATCACAATGGGGAATTCACTCTTATTATATAATGGACTAATCCCTGTTGATCTTCTTGATTATCAATTCTGAATCACCCTTCAACACTAGATGGTTCACTAGTACTTGGAGTGCCAATTCCAAACCTATAAGGATAGATTGATATTATTCCTCATTGTTGGTATCACCTTCTAATAACATGATAGATTATGGAAGCACTGCCTTATCTAGGGAGATAAAAACAACTCCTATCCCAACTTTGTTAAGCATAGGGTCTTACATTCTTTTCTTAATGGGACTCCTAGAAACACCATCAAAATATGTTTCCCATGTTTGAGGTTGTCCTGAAAAGAAAATAATTATTCATCAGGTGGATCAATATTTAATGGTTTATCTTTAGAGATGGGTGCTCAGCAAGGAATTCTTCCAACTATTTCCCTTTTAGTTCTTTTTGAGGCACAAACAATATATCAAACTACTACCAGATAACATCCCGCAACACCAAACTTTATATCATTATAGGACGAGATAATATTAATTTGAGAGGGTTATCTCAAGAAACCAAGTGGATCTCATGGTGATGTAGGTAATGCCTCAACTTCTGAATAGAAATGCTAAATGCAGGGAATCCCTTCTCAATATCTAAATATAGAGTCTCTTTAATGATCATGGTTTCACTAAGATAGTAAATTTTGTTTTCAATCATAACAATGTTATTTTGAGTGAGAAAATTTCCCAGTGACCGCGCAAATGTTGTCACAAATAAAATGCGTATCATTCATTAAAAAGGTTTCTTCAATACAAATGGGCTAAAGAGTTATTTTTTTGAGAGAATCAAAAAGATTCTTAATAGTCATTGGTCCTCTAATAAGTTTCCCCTTTATTCATAAATTTGGTGATGGGTTAACACTTGCCTATTAGGTTGGCTATGAGGCACCAAACATAGGCCATGTTTCCTTGATGTCCTTTTAACTCTTGCATGTTTCATGGTGGGGGAATGACAAGGATAAATTTAGACTTCCCATGATTGAATTCAATTCCACAATGGTATACAATGAAGCTGATACATTTTCTTGACGTTGCCCTGAAATAACATTTCATTGGGTTTATATTCATATTATGCTAGAGAAGCTTGATGGGTATAGTTTCTTGGTTATCCAGGTGATCATCTCATTTTTGGGGTTTCACCACTAGATCATCAACATAGAAATTGAAAAATATTCCCACGATGGGGTTAAAGATGTGATGCATAACATGTTAATATGTGGCACCATTGTTCTTTATGCCAAAATGTATTACCTTGCTATAGAATATTCCTTGAGATGATATGAAGGCTATGGATTCTTCATCTTATATGAAATTACAATATTTATTGTACCCAGATTAGACATCCATGATATAGATGTCCTAATAATCATCAACTGCATCAATGAAGTGTTATCTGAATGGAAATAATAAGTCATCATTGGGGAAATTTTGGTTGAGATCTCGGATATCTATGAAAAATCTGATTTTCCATTCATAATTTTCAGTGGGATAATGTTGGATATCCATTTAGGGTATTTTACCTCTCTGATGAAGTCATAATTGACAAATTTTCCCCTTTAGTGTCAATATTGGTTTCATGAGTTAGGTTTGTCCCCTTGGCTTATATATTATATCCCCAATAATCTTCTAGAAAACTCAAAATATAGGTGGCCACCTCGGGGTCAAGAACTGAAATATCAATGTAGTTCTAGGAAAACACATCCTGATGCTTTTTTAGGAAAGAGGTGTATTCCTAGGGTTTTTCAGGCATCAATTCTTCACTAATTATAGTGGGGAAGGGATATTATTTTTACCTAGATTTATTTCTTGGAGGACATCCATGGTGGTGAATATGCGTCCCTAAAACGATGGATGTGTTTCCTTGAGTTCTTTATGTTCTTCCTCTTTCCCTTCCTCATTATCCACTTTTTGTGTTTCTTCATGAGGAGGAATTGATAAAACAATATCTTGGAGGGAAGATGGGAGTCTCCATTTGAACATCTGGAGTATGAAGCAGTCATTTCAGGCTCACATTCAGTCATGCAACCTTCTTGGAGTCCTAAATTGGAAACAAGGGATTATAAATGAGTCTCCTCACTTTAACCTATTGTCATGATGTGTTCTTCCAATTTTTATATAAGAAATAGGATTTGATTAAGCTTGGGTGATATAATACTGACATTTTCATTCAACCTTTTGTTACCATTTAGTGGGTTCATAACTTCTTTATTGACATTGGGCGCATCATTCATCAATGATACTATGAAATCTAAAGAATGAAAATGGGAATTATGTCCCACCGATTAAACTTGATTAATAGGTAGCATGAAATATGCAATGAGATGATATAAAGGGTTAGCAAGAATCATACCCAAGGCCATTAGGGTATTTATTTGGTAGATACCATTAGCCATTGATTTCTTCACTTCATGGTGATAGAACCCTACATCAATGTATTATGTGTCACTATATTTGAATGTGGACTTGTCACCATGAAATGTAAAAATATTACCATTAGTAGATGTTGGTCGGAGTGGTTTACTCAAGAGGGGGGTGAATTGAGTACCAATTAAAATTTCTGTATTTAAAAAATGTCTTAAAGACCCCCAAATAAAATAATAAATTAAACTGTAGTGAATTTATATTAAAGTAGAGGTTCTGTTAGATTCTCAACGGATTGATTAATTCCCAGTTAATCAACACAGGAGTGTGTGATTATCTTTTGAAACTAACTTACTAATCTACACTTAACATAAACACTTGCTAATTTAATTATCCAAGTAACATTAAAAACAGTATTAGTTTTAAAGTGATTAGCAGCGGAATAAAACTTTGAAAGAGATGGCACAACAAATGTAACCAAGAGGTTTAGTCTCAAGCCGAGACTTAGTCCTCTCAAAAGTTTATATAAGAACGATCCACACCCTGGATTGAGGTTCAACAGTTTACAACTGTCCAGGTCCAAGACCTCTACCACTGTTCTTCGTGGGAAACAGTACAACAGCAACTAGCTGTCCAGGTCACACACGACCTCTACCACTGTTATTCGTGGGAAAGAAATAATGAAAGAGTTTAGTAAGGATTTACAAATCCTTCAGTTTCAGTACAGGAGATAGTGTATGTGTTAGATACAGCAGATAACACACACTGCTCGAAAAGTATAGTAATAAATCACAGAACAAGATATGTAGAGATTAGAAGTGGTTCTGGTGATTTCAGTGTAGCTCTGGACTCCTTTGGATTCGATCAGAAGTGAGTCTGAGTCCTCTTCTCGTTTCTGTTTGAGAAACAGAGTGTCGTATGTTCCAGGTTCACAGAGTGAAAAAAATGTAGTCGATGAAGCTCTTCGATATTCGTTTGTATGCACAGAACTCTTCTTGAGTAGTCTTGATTGTCTATGTGATTCTGTCTTGCTTGGTTCTTCTTGTATGCACAGAGCTGTTCTTGAGTATGTCGTATGTCTTCCTTGTCTCTGTGTGTTTTCTTGCCTTTTTCTTCAGCAGAGTTTTCTTGTATTTATGTCACGTGCAACAGGAGACATAAAAGATTTCCTTTCTGCAGGTACGAGGTACGGATTCCTGACATCCGACAACCTTTATCAGATATTTGAAAAATCATTAAAATGTATGATATGACCGTTAGATAGATAAAGATAAATAAAGAAATTCAAACAGTGAGTCGAGTGATCGGTAATCAGCATCGGGAGCTTGAACATCGGTAGCTTGAACATCGGTAGCTTGAACATCGGTAGCTTGAACATCGGTAGCTCAATGTCATTAGTTTCTTTGACTCTATCGGTGGCTCTATGCGTTGGTAGCTACATGTGTCGGTAGCTCCATGCATCGGTAGCTTCATGCGTGTATCGGTAGCTTCATGCGTGTATCGGTAGCTTCATGCGTGTATCGGTAGCTATGAGTCTGTCAGTAGCTTCGTCCATCGGTGACTCTTATTCCATCGGTAGCTATTTATACTTACACCGGTAGCTCTATATTTATAAGCACATCAGTAGCTCTGTGTTAAGTATATCGGTAGCTGTCTGTCGGTAGACTAAGTCTATCGGTAGACTGGTTACCGGTAGCTTTTTATCAGTAGCTATGGGCAGATTACTTATCTGTTTTATGCCGAACACATCCGATTGTGTTAGAATTAATTTATAACTTGTATGAACATGGATAAATGAGGATTAACATTTTCCAAAGACTATTTTAAAGATTATTATTGGTTTGATCACAGATTTGAAAGAATTAAAGTATAGATCAATGATACTTAAAAATATCATAGAGAATGAAAACATAATTGGGATTTTCAACACATATGAATACATGATTGAGATTATCAAAACAGGTGAGGTCAAAAATCTCCCCCTTTTTGATAATCACAATTTATGATATGGTCATTTAACATAGTTAAAATATAATAGTTAATAGTGTAATATGGAATTCAATTTTCTTATTGAAAACACCATTAGAGATAATAGAAATAGTATGATATAGACATAAGTTATCAGAGGTAAAAATCATAAGGTACTAAATAGACATAAGGTATCAGAGGTAAAAATGAAAAAAGGGTAATGTGTCTCCCCTTATTCCTTATGTTTCTCCATTGAATTTTTTTTTATTCTCTCAGTTTGTTTTCCACCGCTTGTTATTTTTCTCCCCCTTATTATTCTCTCAATTTGTTTTCCCCCTTTCTTATTCTCTCATTTTGTTCTCCCCCTTTGTGATAATCAAAAAGTGGGAATGCATATATATTGAAGACAAATAAAACAGGAAGTGTAAAAGGAGTTCTTCTGTATTAGAGTAGTCAAAAGGTACAGAAATAGAATACAAATGAATTCCTATCAAAAATCCTGGCCACTGGATCATTCCACCTCTTCCACGTGAGATTTTCCTTTGGGATCAGTAGAAGGTTCGGGTGGTGAGGATTCAGGTGAAGATTTTGGAATGCCAGAAAAGATCAAAGGAGGCTGGGCCACTGACACAGAGTCAGGCCTGTAGGTTGAAGAGATTTGGGTGATCATTGGTGTGAGGCTTCGAATAGCTTGAGCAGGAGTCAGCTGGACTGTGGAAGCAGCTGAGGCAGAAGCAGGCAAAGCAGGAGGGATGATGACTGGTCTGGCATCAACATGCAAGAAGGGCAGCAGCAGATTTCTAAAATCCATAATAATTCCTCCTCCTCTTTCCATAGCAGAGATGAAATCATCTTTGTTCTCCATGAATTTCTCTAAGGCAGGAGTTAGTTCTCTTAGTTTGCTCACTTGTTCTCTGAAAGCTTTAGTGACTGGGGGTAGCTTCATATTTTCCAACATCATCTTGAAGTGGTGATCGACTTGATGCTTGGTGAAAATTCTGGAGAAGTAGTGGTCCACTTTGTTCTTTATGGCTTCTTGAGAGGTAGAGGCTTCTCTCATATAATCTTGAACAATCTTCATTATTTCTCTCGCAGAATCTCTTGTAGAAAGCACCACTCGGCTCAACTCTGATGAGTCCACAGATCCACTGGTTGAAATAGAACCAATCTCCTCCTTCAACATTGCTCGAACTTGATCCAGATCAACAGATTGTTTGGATGTGAGAGGTCCAAGAGAGAAGGAAACAGTTTCTTTGAAACTCTTAGACAAACCACTGATTAGGCTTTGAACTTGAGAGTCTTGCAATTGAACATGATCCTTCACTGAGGTTTTGAAACTTTCAAACACCGAGACAAACTGGCTTACTACACTCTTCACATACGCTAGGTCCTTGTCAGCTTGAGACTTGGAGCTCATATAAGAATCCAAAGTAGCAACTGATGTCTTCAGAGCTTCAAGATATTCTTCAATTCTAGAAGACTGAGTCTGGCACTCTTTCACTACTTCCATAAGCTCAGACATAAAAGAAGATAAATTACAAGCCAGAGATAGCTCGAAGGATCTCTCCAACATTTTCATTTCTTCATAAAATCTTTGCTTCATCTCAGCAACTGATGCACTGAATGATTCTTTCAGCTCATTCTTCATGGATTCAAGATCAGATTTAGAGACAAAATCATTTGGATCAGCAGATCCTATTGCTGAGACCAATCTAACTACAGAATCAGTCATTATTGAATTAATTGAGGATGCAAGGGAAGTTTCCATTAACTTCACTTCTTCAACAAAACTGGTTTTGAGGTCCTCTTTCAGCTTATTCAGGTAATGAAATCTGACCACATCATCTGGCAACAACTCAGAAGCAAGATCATAATTGGTATTCAGTCTGTTCACAGTCATCTCATTATCAGAATCCAGATAATCCAATCCACAGACTATAAACCCTGGGTCTTCTACCCAGTCTCCAAGCTCAACAGCTACTGTAACATTTCCACGAACAGATTGATGCTCCCCCTCAATGGGTGCATTCTCATGTATCACAACAGCATTCAGTGCTGGATTCTCTTCATCAGAATCTTCTACTACAAGTTCCACCGGTGCAGCATCTAGAAGATCTTCTGATACAGGTACAGATTCTTCTGTATCTTTTTCTACTTCAGCAGCAGGCATATCTGAGTTTCCAATCAAAGGACTCATACTTAAACTACCAGAAGCAGGCGATTCAGATACATTTTTCTTTTCCTCTTCTTCTTGGTGAGGCACAGACTGGTCTTCCTCATGAGTAGACAGAATTTCCTCTACCTTTCCTTTCCTAGAATAGACCAATTCTGCAACAGGACTTGGGGAAAGTCTGGATCTCCTCCAACATCCATAGGAGTTTCTTCTTCTTCTTCTTCAGTTTCATCACTACTACAAATAGGTTCCTCTTCATCAGGTCTCAGACTTGGATCTCTCATATCCTTTGGTCTTGAGGGATGATCCACAGGATTAAACCTATCATACATCTTCTGATCATCACTGACCCATTCTCTCTTCCATGGGTTCCAGTTAATTTTCATGTACTTACATACAGTCGAGGTGATGCAGAAATTGTTCATGACTACAACTGTCTCATCCTGAGACTCAGCTATTCCTTTCACTTTTATCATTACTGAAATTATCTTGGAAAAGAACAAAGCATTAGTCTTTGACTTTGGACTAATCATTTATTCCATTTGAAGCATTAACAATCTGCACAGATTGCTTTTTACACCATGTCTTAGCAAATGAAGAAGATAGATATCTTGATATCTCAGATTTGAAAAATCTCCTCGCCTCGGTATCAACACATGCTGAACAAACTAGAAAAGTAGTCGATTCTCTCCAACCATTTCAGCAGCAACCACTTGCCTTTGATTCCCATTACCAGTCAGCTCTTGTAAGGTGGTTTCATAATCAAAGATATCACTGCTAGGTGGCATCGCTCTTGATACATACCCAGAAACACCTTCATGTGGTACTTTCAAACTCTCAGCCCACTCTACTGACGAAAAAGACATCTCTTTTCCATTTAAAAACAAGGTTACCAGATTCTCATTTTCAGCCTTCTCGAAGGTTACAAACTCATAGAACTGTTTTACCAACTTCGGGTAGTATGGGTCATTGTTATTCGAGAAACAATCCACACATTTCTGGTCCTCCAGAATCTCGAGTACTAACGATTTGCTAGGCAGTAGCCATTCCACGCACAGTTCCTTCTCGATTACTATGTCTCTATTCTGCAAGTGAGGATTCACTGGTCGCCTTCCCGATCTAGTTCTGACTTCACTAACACTGGATTTAAGCTGTGTCTTCTGCTTCTTAGCGTTTGGTTCTCCACTTTCATCTCTGACGATAGGAAGC
Source organism: Viscum album (assembly GCA_963277665.1). Lineage (NCBI taxonomy): Eukaryota > Viridiplantae > Streptophyta > Magnoliopsida > Santalales > Viscaceae > Viscum > Viscum album. The sequence continues at coordinate 1,244,517,515 of OY728145.1, read as the reverse complement.
TTGGTTTTTGCCATCGGGGGTTTAGGGTTCTTGACCAATTTGGGAGCTAAGGTTCGAAGGTGAGAGGTTCTGAGCTCGGTGAGGTAGGAAGTGGCTTAGACTTAGTTTTTATCATTTAGTAATTCCAAATAAACAACTAAAATATAGTAATAAAATAAAATAAAATGATTCATATTCTTGGCGGAAGACAGAAGTTTTAAAAACCTTGCATCGGTGTGAGTTAATCATCGGTCAGAAAAACAAATCGGTGAGAATTGTACATCGTTGAGGATTTCACATCGGTGAGAATTTCACATCGGTGAGAATTTCACATCAGTGAGAATTTCACATCAGTGAGAATTTCACATCAGTGAGAATTTCACATCGGTGAGAATTTTCAACATCGGAGAGAATTTTCACACCGGTTGTGATTAAACATTCCCAATTCGTGTCTTATGTAACTTAGCCTATCCGAACATAAGGGTTTAATGAAAATATCAGCCAATTGATGTTCAGTGCCAATAAATTCAAGAGAAATATCACCTTTTTGATAGTGATCTCTTAAGAAATGGTGTCTTACATCTATGTGTTTGGTTCTAGAGTGAGATACAGGATTCTTAGAGATGTTTATTGCACCGGTGTTATCACAGTTGATTGAAACATGTTTAAAAACATATCCATAGTCCAAAAGAGTGTGTTTCATCCACAGAATCTGTGCACAGCAACTACCAGCAGCTATATATTCTGCTTCAGCAGTAGATAATGCAACTGAGTTCTGTTTCTTACTACACCAAGAAACTAAGGATTTTCCAAGATAATGACATGTTCCTGATGTGCTTTTTCTATCTAACTTACAACCAGCAAAGTCAGCATCTAAATAACTCATTAACTCAAAGGATTGTCCTTTTGGGTAAAACAAACCCATGTTAACCGTGTGTTTAAGATATTTAAAAATTCTTTTAACAGTAAGCAAATGAGATTCTTTTGGATTAGCTTGAAATCTAGCACACATACACACACTAAACATAATATCAGGTCGACTAGCAGTACGATAAAGTAAACTACCAATCATACCTCTGTAATTTGTTTGATCAAATGGTTTCCCAATTTCATCTGCCTCCAATTTACAGGTAGTACTCATAGGAGTTTCACTTTCCTTGATACTATCCAGACCAAAATGTTTTAAAAGATCCTTTGTATATTTACTTTGATTCAAAATAATACCATTTTCATTTTGAAATACTTGAAATCCAAGAAAGTACTTAAGTTCTCCCATTAAGCTCATTTCAAATTCATTTAGCATACTTTTTGAAAAATCAGTACATAAAGAGTGTTTAGAAGATCCAAAGAAAATATCATCAACATATATTTTCACAACTAAAACATCTTTAGAAATTATTTTAATGAAAAGAGTTGGATCAGCAATCCCTTTAGTAAAACCTTTTGAAATAAGGAAATTGCTAAGTCTATCATACCAAGCTTTTGGAGCTTCTTTTAAACCATACAAAGCTTTAGAATGTTTAAAAACTTGATTTGGAAAATGGGGATTAGTAAATCCAGGTGGTTGTTCTACAAAAACATCTTCAATTATAAAACCATTTAGAAATGCACTTTTCACATCCATTTGATATAACTTGAAATCCAGATGTGCATCATATGCAAGTAAGATCCTAATGACTTCTAGTCTAGCTACATGTACAAAATTTTCCTCATAGTCTATACCTTCTTCTTGACTATATCCTTGTGCAACTAGTCTAGCTTTGTTTCTAACTATATTTCCAGATTCATCTACTTTATTTCTAAAAACCCATTTTGTGCCTATTGTCAAAGTGTCCCTAGGTCTGTCAACTAATTCCCAGACTTTGTTTCTTTCAAACTGATTTAATTCTTCCTGCATAGCTATTACCCAGAATTCATCATTGATAGCATCATTGATATTTTTGGGTTCTAGCTGTGAAAGAAAAGCTTGATGTTCATCCTGGTTTCTTAGAGAAGCTCTAGTTCGTGTTCCTCTATCAATATTACCAACAACAGCTTCTAAAGGATGATTCTTTAGAATCCTCGTTGATCTGGTAAAGGTTGGACTAGAAATTTCAGGTTCATCTATAGGTTCGGGTTCAACAGAAGCAGATTCTGGAAAAAGTCCAGAACTGGATGTTTTGATAACAGGTTCTTTAGATTTATCATTGATGTCCAGAATAGAAAAATCTTCTTCAAGATTCTCAAGAGAGGTTTTAGGCTCATGTGGATCAGTTTCATCAAATTTGATGTGAAGAGATTCTTCCACACATTTAGTTCTCTTATTGAATACTCTATAGGCTTTACTTGAAATAGAGTAACCCAGAAAAATTCCTTCATCACTTTTGGAAGCAAACTTATCCAGATTATCTTTAGTATTCAGAATAAATACTATGCAACCAAAAACTTTAAAGTAATTAACCTTAGGCTTTCTATTGTTCCACAATTCATAAGGGGTTTTCTTAAGAACAGGTCTAATTAAGACTCTATTAATAACATAACAAGCTGTATTTACAGCTTCAACCCAAAAATAAATAGGCAGGTCATATTCATTGAGCATGGTTCTAGCAATTTCTTGAAGGGTTCAGTTTCTTCTTTCTACTACACCATTTTGTTGGGGTGTTCTAGGGGCAGAAAAGTTATGAGTATAGCCATTGTGTGAGCAATAAGATTCAAAATCTTGATTTTAAAATTCACGACCATGATCACTCCTCAAGGTTTTAATCTTAAGTCCACTAAGGTTCTCTACAGATTTAGAGTATTTAACAAAAGATGAACAAGCTTCACTTTTGTGAGCTAGAAAATATACCCAGGTATATCGAGAAAAGTCATCCACAAGAACATAAACATAGTTCTTCCAATTTAAACTAGAAACTATTTATGGTCCAAACAAATCCATGTGAACCAATTCAAGTGGTTGAGAAGTCGAAACTTCTTTCTTTGATTTAAAAGAGACATTGTGTTGTTTTCCCTTTTGACAGGGGTTACACACTCTATCATTTGGAAATTCTAATTTGGGTAGGTCTCTAACTAGGTTTTTTCTAGAGAGTTTTCTAAGTGAGTGAATGTTGCAATGTCCCAATCTTCTGTGCCATAGCCAAGATTCTTTATGAAAAGCATTCAAACAAGTAATATTCTGCTTAGCTAAAGAATTCAGATTAACAACATAAACATTTTCATTTCATAAGGCAGAAAATACCAAAATATTCTTAGAATTAAAAACTTTGCAAGAATCATTTTCAAATTTAACATGAAAACCATCATCACATAACTGAGAAATACTTAATAAATTGTATTTAAGGCCATCAACAAATAAAACTTTAGAAATTAAAATTGAATCAGTGTTACCAATCTGGCCTAGGCCGATGATTTTCCCTTTTGAATTATCACCAAAAGTGACAAAGCCTCCATCAACTTTTATTAAACTCTTGAAACAAGAAAAGTCTCCTGACATATGTCTTGAACATCCACTATCCAAATACCAGGTCTCTTTATAGGAGCTCTTTAAGCAAGTTCCCTAAAAAACAAATTTAGATGGGAGATGATTTTGGTACCCAAATTTTCTTGGGTCCAGACAGGTTAGCCAATAACACTTTAGGTACACATATTTGTCTAATGGGTCTCATATAATTTGTAGAATTGATATTCTTTGAAAGATAAACTTTATTAGATCCATAGCTATGTATATAACTGGTTGAAGCATATGAAGTTCCAGAATTACTTTCATTCTGTCCAGATTTAGAAATGAAACTAGTTTTGGCAATTTTCCTTTGTCCAGGTTGGTATCCTATACCAGTAGTATATTTAGGTTCTATTTGATTTCCTAGCATCTGTGTTAGTGTATTTTTGCCATTGGTGAACTTCTCTAAGTCTTTCTTGAGTTGCTCATTAGATAGTTTCAGTTTAGTGTTTTCTTTTAACAGTTGAGCATTTTTCTCTTTTTCAATAGTGAGTTCGGTTTTAACTGTAGTGGTGAGAGCATGTTGTTTCTTTAATGACTTGTATTTATCCATAAGTTCATTACATGTCTCTTCCATCATATCACAATACTCAAACAATTCATTTTTAGACATTGTTCCAGAATCAGAGTCAGATTCTGCATTAGCTCCAGAGCAGTAATAATTTAAAGCAGGAGTTTCAGCAGTTACCTCAGAAGTGTTTGTCATAAAGAACATGTTTGCTCGATTCCTTTCAGAGTCTGAAGATTCAGCTTCACTTGTGCTGTCTTCTGAAGCACTCCAAGTAGCCTTCATGGCTTTCGTAAAACTTATTGTCCTTATATTAATATTTCTTTTTATACTTCAGCTTTGGATAGTCGGCTTTAATGTGTCCTTTTCTCTTGCACTCATAGCAGACAACATCATCTGATTTGTCATTCTTCTTCCAGTCCTTTTTCCATTTACCTTGGTGATCATACTTACCCTTATAGTTTGTTTTTCTGAAGAACTTTTTTTTCCTATAAAATTTCTTAAATCTTCTAGCAATGTGAGCCATCTCAGCATCACTGTCAGAATCACTTTCACTGTCTTCACAGCTTGAACTTTCAACTACAGCTTGAAGCTTTTCTTTGTCCTTATTCTTTGAAGTTGAGGATTTGAAAGTGACAGACTTTCTTGCAGGTTCATTTTCTTCCTCCTTATTCACTTTAAGCTCTTCTTCATACATCATCAGCTTGCCAATCAGTTCCTTGACAGGTAGAGCAGCAATGTCACATGATTCTCTGATTGAGACAGATGTGCCTCTCCATCTATCAGGTAGACATCTCAAAATTCTCATAATTTGTTCCTTCGATGAGACATCCTTTCCCAGCGAGATCATTGTATTGAAAATTTCATTGAACCTGAGATACATGTCAGAAATGGGTTCGTCAGGCTTCATTTTAAAATTATCATACTTGATCGTATTAGTGTTCAATCTCATTTCTTTAACATTCATTGTTCCTTCATGAGAAACAGCTAAGGTATCCCAAATTTCATATGCAGTTTTACAAGCAGAAATTCTATTAAACTCTTCATCTCCTAGAGCACAGTACAAGGCATTCATAGCTTTACAGTTGTTATTGTAAGCATTCTTTGTAGGTTCATCCCAAGTAGATCTAGCAGTTGTGGGAATTTTGTATTCTGATTCAATGGCAGTCCAAATATCAAAACCTATGCTTTCTAGATGAATTATCATTTTCAGTTTCCACTGAGCATAATTAGTTCCATTGAAGAAATGTGGCCGGTTAGTAGCAGCACCCTCAAGTCTATTTTCCATGATGAGAAAATTTTAAAGAGATAAAAATTTAGATATAACACAAATTTTAAGAACTTTAAAATACAACTAAAATCACAGTTCAAAAAGCAGAGTACTTTTAGAAAGTATTTTCAATCCTCTGATACCAAGTGTTGGTCGGAGTGGTTTACTTAAGAGGGGGGTGAATTGAGTACCAATTAAAATTCTTGTATTTAGAAAATGTCTTAAAGACCCCCAAATAAAATAATAAATTAAACTGTAGTGAATTTATATTAAAGTAGAGGTTCTGTTAGATTCTCAAGGGATTGATTAATTCCCAGTTAATCAACACAGGAGTGTGTTATTATCTTTTGAAACTAACTTACTAATCTACACTTAACATAAACAGTAGCTAATTTAATTATCAAAGTAAATTTAAAAAAAGTATTAGTTTTAAAGTGATTAGCAGCGGAATAAAACTTTGAAAGAGATGACACAAAAAATGTAACCAAGAGGTTCAGTCTCAAGCTGAGACTTAGTCCTCTCAAAAGTTTATATAAGAATGATCCACACCCTGGATCGAGGTTCAACAGTTTACAACTGTCCAGGTCCAAGACCTCTACCACTGTTCTTCGTGGGAAACAGTACAACAGCAACTAGCTGTCCAGGTCACACACGACCTATACCACTATTATTTGTGGGAAAGAAAGAATGAAATAGTTTAGTATGGATTTAAAAATCCTTCAGTTTCAGTACAGGAGACAGTGTATGTGTTAGATACAGCAGATAACACACACTGCTCGAAAGGTATAGTAATAAATCACAGAACAAGATATGTAGAGTTTAGAAGTGGTTCTGGTGATTTCAGTGTAGCTTTGGACTCCTTTGGATTCGATCAGAAGTGAGTCTGAGTCCTCTTCTCGTTTCTGTTTGAGAAACAGAGTGTCGTATGCTCCAGGTTCACAGAGTAAAAAAAATGTAGTCGATGAAGCTCTTCGATATTCGTTTGTATGCACAGAACTCTTCTTGAGTAGTCTTGATTGTCTATGTGATTCTGTCTGGCTTGGTTCTTCTTGTATGCACAGAGCTGTTCTTGAGTATGTCATATGTCTTCCTTGTCTCTGTGTGTTGTATTTCCTTTTTCTTCAGCAGAGTCTTCTTGTATTTATGTCACGTGCAACAGGAGACATAAAAGATTTCCTTTCTGCAGGTACGAGGTACGGATTCCTGACATCCGACAACCTTTATCAGATATTTGACAAATCATTAAAATGTATGATATGACCGTTAGATAGATAAAGATAAATAAATAAATTCAAAACAGTGAGTCGAGTGATCGGTATTCAGCATCGGTATCTTGAACATCAGTAGCTTGAACATCGGTAGCTTGAACATCGGTATCTTGAACATCGGTAGCTCAATGTCATTAGTTGCTTTGACTCTATCGGTGGCTCTATGCGTCGGTAGCTGCATGCGTCGGTAGCTCCATGCATCGGTAGCTTCATGCGTGTATCGGTAGCTTCATGCGTGTATCAGTAGCTTCATGCGTGTATCGGTAGCTGTGAGTCTGTCAGTAGCTTCGTCCATCGGTGACTCTTATTCCATCGGTAGCTATTTATACTTACACCGGTAGCTCTATATTTGTAAGCACATCGGTAGCTCTGTGTTAAGTATATCGGTAGCTGTCTGTCGGTAGACTAAGTCTATCGGTAGACTGGTTACCAGTAGCTTTTTATCAGTAGCTATGGGAAGATTACTTATCTGTTTTATGCAGAACACATCCGATTGTGTTAGAATTAATTTATAACTTGTATGAACATGGATAAATGAGTATTAACATTTTCCAAAGACTATTTTAAAGATTATTATTGGTTTGATCACAGATTTGAAAGAATTAAGGTATAGATCAATGATACTTAAAAATATCATAGAGAATGAAAACATAATTGGGATTTTCAACACATATGAATACATGATTGAGATTATCAAAACAGGTGAGGTCAACAGTAGAATATTTATACATTGGTGGAATGATGATGGAATAACCACATGTTGATATTTCCAAGGTCTTTCAAGAAGAACATTTCAATTTTCTTCCTACAGAAGTACCATGTATCTTGTTTCAGATACAAGATATAAGAACTATGTTATGATTGTGATCTTTCTGAGAGGATCTTTCTCATTATTTGTGCAATCATGTAATATCAGAGTGGCAGCAGACATGTGAGATTCATTGATACCTAGTAGAAAATGTTCCCAAACATGGATGAGGGTAAATCATGATCCATTTTCAATGAAGGATCATCAAATACAAATTTCCTTAAACATGCCAGATATATAAAAGGGGCTAACATGTCTTAATATGACATCATCCTCATCATGGTCTGTGTAAAAATTATAACATAGAATTATGCAGGATCATTTTCACCATGATATAAATTAGTAGCAGTGACCTCAAATTAAAATTTTGGAGGTTAGGACAATAAATAAATGACTTCTTCTTGGAGGTCATTTTAATGACTCAAAGTATCCATGATTTATAACATAGCCAACACTTTGGGTAATTTTTTCTTGTCATTTTTTATCCAAAGGTATACAATTTATTGAAAGAAGATTAACTTTTTTAGGAACATTAGGAGCAGATTTTTCTGATGTTGATTGTTCGTTCTATAACTCCCCTTAATTTTATTATACGTTATCTCATTAAAGTAATTCAATATCTTCCACTACACGCAACACTGAGTTCGAACACACCACAACTTACCAAACTAGCCGTTCAAATAGCGGTTATGAATAGTATTAAATAAATTTTTATTCTTATATACTCTATATAATTTTAACACCCATATTATGTGTTTCATAGACATAATATAATAACAAATTCAATATTTCAGATAATGGGAGTATTTTTCAAAAACACAATTTTACCGCCTACTAATGGTAATTTTTTTAAATTCCATATCAGAAACTTTTATGTCAAATTGGAAAAAATAAACTTCTTATTTAGTAGTGGGACATAAAAATTATGTTTGGATACATTTTTGGTACTTTTCTATTAACTTTCATATTTTGACGAATAGTGAAAAATACTATGTTTTAATTGAAAACTACTTTTTTAATTGAAATAATTTATAGTGTAAAATTATTCATTTGAATGGTTTTTAAATATAATGAGATTATATTTTTATCATTTAATACAATTTAGGTCATTATAAATAATTTCACATTTAAATTTGACATAAACACATTTCAAACATTCCATAGTTTTAACTTTTTTAAAAATATATTTTTTGGTTTTGACAATAGGAATTAATTTCAAATTAATAAATTCAAATTTTATGTTTTGAATTTGGTAAAATGGACTACATTTTTGAATTTAGAATATCAAAATTTGCTTAGGGTAATTTTTTGTATTTTTCTGAAAACATTCAATTTTTTGACGAATTGTGAAAATCACTTGGTTAATATTTAAAATAGAATTTATATTTAAATAATTATTTATTTTATTTAAATATATTTTAAGTCAAAATAAAAATGTAATACCTTTATATGTTCAATGTAATTCATTTAATTTATTTTATAATAAAATGACATGTATACAATTTTATTGAACTTTTTAAAGTTTTTTACCCACCTTCTAGAAGCATTTGAAAATTTGCATAAAACATAATTTTACCACTTATATGAGTTGAATTTCGAAAAACTGAGGGACACGACTGACATCAGTAAATAAAATTTCATTTAATAAGATGAAAATTTTATTTTTTGAATAGTAATTTTTTAATTTTTATTTACCACTGTTAAAGGTAAATAGGGTAATTAAGGGTAAAAATAATATTATAATCACACTAAAACATGTCTTAATTAAATTTGATAACGGTAATTAGACCAAAAATAATCTTATAAATAAAATATGATCCTTTTGGTCAACTTGGATTAGTTTATTACATTGATAATTATTTTATTTGAAGAAGAGTTAAATGTGTTAAATTAAATGTTTTATAAATAAATCATTTTAAATATAGGGTTAAACACAATATAAATTCGACTATAAATATTCATTAGAAAGATAAAACGATTTTCAAAATAGTGGAATTTTATTTATTCTTTTTAGACACGAAATAGTTTAATTTATTTATGACACAATGATGATGTAGTAATTACCTTATTAATGAAATATTAAAATAATTGATATTATAAATATCCAAATAATATAAATTGATACTTATGATGAATTTAAATAATTTTCTAGGTTAATATTACATGTTAGGGTTTATTATATACGTTTAATTCTAAGTAATCAGGCTTTTTTTATTTTCCAAAAACTAAATAATAAATAGTGTCAAAATTTACAAAATTGAGTTTTTAAAACAAAAACTATATTATTAATTGATATAATATAATAAAAATAAAAGGCTCGGAAAAATGGCATAGATAAGGTTATATATATTATTAATGAACCACTTTGGGTTTAGTTGGATTGTTATAGTATGTTTATTAACCCTATAATATAAAAATACAAAGAGACATGGTAAATGTCAAACTATTTAACTAATAGTTAAATCTAAAAGATAAGGTAAATATTGTGACCTAAACCTGTATAAAACCTATTGGTCGATAGGTGTTCGAACCATCCCCACCTAAGATTATAAATTAATCATTTTTGATCCATTAGAGACTGAAAATTATTGTATTATAAAATAATATTTCATGATTTTCCTAAAGTGACACTCATCTCTCTTATAAAAGGGTACATCGCCTTATCTTAAATTCACATATCAAAAGATATTTTCTCTGACAACCACTTCCCAAATATCCTATAAAAAATTCTAAATTTGACCAAGAGGCCTTAATTTTATCATAAATACAACATAAGGAGCCATTTTGATCAACTAAAAAGGAAACACCCGAAGAAGAGGTAATAATTTCACCACCCTCTTTCAAATTATTTTCTTTTTCCACTTCCTCATTCTTTGTTTTTTCCATAACTAAATAATATCTTCAATGGAACCAACATACTTTTATTTTATTATTAATATGTTACAATGATATTCGTTATTCTATTCATCCTATAAATGACAAAGTCACCATATGTGCGTACGTACGGCTTACTATCTCCACATCATGGTGTAGTTTGTTACTCAAACACTTCATTATTTGGATGGGTATAATAATGAGTATAACTACTATAAATAATAAGTATAACCTGATAATGAATTTATATCTGATATAACATCCAATTACATACGATTTCACCATCAATATAATGTTATTGTTACTCGTGTGTACGTACGGATTACCGTATCCACGAACGTGATGAGATTGATTCCTCGTCGTAATCATTCATGAGTAAATTTCATTTTATTATTAAAAATATTGTTTAAGAGCATCATATAAATCTATATATGTTTCAAATAAATCTTATTCATAACAAACATGGATTACGTAACCAAGAATATAAAAGAAAATTGATCAGTTAACACCCGAAATGATGACACTACTAAAATATTATTAACAAAAAAAATTTGGAAGATCATATATGATATCATATTTATGAATATGATTCTTGTATAATTTAATAACAATGATTTAACTATTATATAAGAGGATAACATACCCTCGACCAAGGAAAAGTATAAGGTAAGGGTTAATTTCAAAATCACATCATTATCCGAGGTTGTTTTTACGTAAGTATCTACTGGGACATATTTATTATCCTTGTCAAAGTTTCATAAAAGTGTCTTCAAAGGGATTATTTTTAAGGTAATTATTTTACATAAAAATAATTTTAAATATTTTAAAGGATAATTCATCTAAACCATTCTCATTAATTTCCATGTTTTCAAAATGGTTTTAAAGATTTATTTATATGGACATTAATGTTTTAAAATGTTAATCCCTTTAAAAAATATCAAAGTGGAATGGGACTCTTTGTTTCTAAACTATCTATTAAATGAATTATTTGATAAATTATGTGACATTTAAATGATTTCATGAAAAAGGGATGTTTCTATAAAATAAGTTTACTGCTCATTTTCATCTATGTAAACATCCTTTAAGGGATATTATTCTTGATCAAGGTTGATTTATTATGATACAGACCATCCATATTGTATTGAAGGTTTTGTTATATGTTTGACTGGGGATTTTTTATTTTCAAACCATTCATGGTGTATGGATAAAGTATTGACATTTAGTATGCTATTTTTAATAAAAGTGTTTATGTTTTATTTAAATCTTTTCGTATGAGGAATGAATTGGACTTAGTAAGTGACGCGTGGAGCTGGCTATTTCTCTTTGATGCATCGGTAGGTCTCATGAGACAAACTAGTGTCTTGGAACAAGGCTGTGGCAAAAGCTTATTTGTAGATTTTGAACAAGGACTTGAATATGTGGTTATGAAGTCTGACATTATGCATTCCATCATTATGAAAGTTGTTATTGATACTGAATGTGATTATTCGACTAGTAGAATATCCATGTGAATAAGTGAAAGAAATTATTTGATTTATATAAGCCAAATTATGCATCATTATAAGGTTAAATGTCTTATGTTTTAGTCTTATACATTTCGTTAAATGTTTATGTCTATTTATGAATGATTCATCTATATTGTTATCTTTTCTGAGCATCTAAGATCACCCCTTTCATTGTATTATTTGTCCCAGGATGTGAAAAAGTATATTTTGACGTACCAGAAGGGATAGTCTAAGGGATTTGGATGTGGTCAATGGAGACAATATTGTTTTTGTTTTTCAGTATGTAATGTAATGTAAAAATTATTAATATATCTAGTAATTCCTAGTCTACAAAATTGATCGGTATATTGGGACATGATTCCTTGTTTCATTACAATGTCATGTAATAATGCACCAACACTATGTAAAAAGGGTCGATGCGTTATAGTTTGTATCAGAGGAAGTTTATTACATACCTTGGAAACTAGATTTATAAAAACTATAATTAGAGAACATTACCGTAAGATAGACTTTCAGGTTTCGTATAGAATAACATTCCAGAATTTTGGTAATTTAGAGATTTTGTGTATTTTCCAAGATATACAACCCAGTCTGGATACGAGCATCTAGAGGCGGCTCTGGCAGAGATGTACCTAGGAGTGAAAATTCTGACAACGAGTTTCAGGCTTGACCCAGGGTATCTAAGTACATGACAATGGGCCTTCCTACACTCTGGGTTACGACACTCCTGGGGGATGTTCTTAGGATAATTCAAATACTCATTACAAGCCATTATAAAATAATTTTACAAGTAAATGCTTACTCAAAGAAAACATTTTATGATTATTGATTATATGCATAATCTTTTCAATTTAAGTTAGGTATTTTACAAGTTTGAAATTATTCATTGTGATTCTAAACTAACCTAGTGTATTCCATTGTTTAGAAATTGAACCTAGTAAAAGTAATGATAATTCCTTGAATACGCATGATCGAAAGATTAAGAAGGATCATATCTTTTAGGGTATTAAGCCACATTTAAAAGAGAAAATTTCTCCCAAATATTCTAATCATATAAATAAATAGTATCATGTGATAGTAAGATAAGTAAATAATTCTCTGAGTCCTATGGCTTTGAAGGGGTGCAAGAGAAGAAAAATATGGAAGAGAGAAAGATGGAGAATGGGAAGAGGGGAAAGTAGGATTTTCCCATATGTGATAACTGTGGAAAAAATCACCTTGGTAAATGAATGAAGGGAATGGGAGTTTGTAATAACTGTGGAGAAAAATGACACCAAGGATGTGATTTCTTGGGTAAGAAAAAGGTTTCAAATGTACTATGCATCATCTGCAAGGAGTTGGGACACTATGCGAATTAATCAGAGTACACCCCAAATTCCACTATTAGATAATAATCATGTTCTGATACTACCAATGATGAAGTGGAATGATTATATTTCTTCTGTTGTTATTAATTTATTGGGTGATTTTAGTATTGTATTAATGATGTACAAGTTATAATACTTATAGAGTATATTAGGATTGTATTGTGGTACTATTTCATTAAGTACTTGAGAAAGTTTAGAACTGTGATAAGTGACTCAAAAGAAGGTGGATGTTTAAAGAAAATATATGGTTAAGAGAAAGATAGATCACAATATAGTTCTGATACTGAGGTAGTGATTTTGGATAATATATTATTGACTTGGATTAATTATATTGGATATTCTTGATTACCTAGAAACTGATTAATGATATGTATATTCCATCATTGTTGGAGTTTAAAACATTTTCGGATAGAAGGAGTAAATGTAGTATTCTATAATAAATATTTGAGAATGAATGTAATCAATATGTTTTTATGATTATTTGTTGTGTTATAGTGTTTTAATAGTATACATGTTGAAGGTATTCACATGTTATTACGTGGAAAAAATGATCTTCATTATGTTTACCTTTCTTATAAATTTTGGACTGCGAGTTTGGACAAAAGTATTTTGTATAATTATAGAGGTTGGATTCAATTAATTTTTAAATTGGATACTATTTTAAATGTTAAATCATTTATTGTGAATATTTTTGGATTGTCATAAAATGAACACCCTAGAAGTCGGGCGACAACCCGTCGTGTCCAGCAAGGCTGCGAGACTTGAACCCGCAACCGAAGAGCGACAAGGCTGCATCACCTACCACTGGCCTATGTGATGTCCTGGTTTATATAATGTTGTTTTATTTAAATGGTCGGAAAGATAAATTATAAATTCATTTTTTTGGAAGCCTATACGATTAGGACAAATAGAATATTTTTCAATTCTATTATCTTTTGGAGTGAAAGTTGAGTTTGTCGTAGGAATTAGTTGAAGGATGAAACTCTACTTGTCTTGTATATATATATATATATATATGTATATATTTATCTAATTCTATGAAAAAATTAATTCTTAAACTCTAGGTAAGGAATAATAAAACCAAAAAATGTGTTACCCTAATACCATATGTTTTTTCGAACCGATGATATTTTAAGTCATCTTAGACTGATGGCTTTGAAGACCCTAATTTTACACTTGTTTGTGATTGATGACCTCAATCACTCCCTATAAATATTTACATTTTTCCTCTAATTATGTGTCTCTAATTTCCACTGATGTTCTTCTATTCAAGATAATAATTTAATGGCGACTTTTTTATTTCCATTTCCCTCTAGTTAATACTAAATTTTATTAACCCAATGACCAATGTGGGTTTTCCACAAAGATATTTTTCTATTTTTAACAATTTATTTTTGAAGAACGATTTCAAATTGTGAGGATGCGATTTATTTAAGGAGGGGAGAATGTAACACCCCTAGATTGTTTTGTACTTTATATCATTAAAATAATTCAATAGCTTGTGCTACACGTAACACTGAGTTCAAACACGCCAAAACGTACAAAACTAACCGTTCAAAAAGAGGTGTTGAATAGTATTAACTACAATTTGAATCTTATATACTCTATATAATTTTAACACCAAAATTATCTGTTTCTTAGACTTAATATAAGAACAAATTCAATTTTTCAGATAAAAGAAGCATTTTTAAAGAATGCAATTTTATCTCCTACTGATGGTGAATTTGTATAACTTCTATTTGTGAAGATTTTATATTAACATTGACAAAATAATATTTTTTATATAGAATTGTGACATGAAAATTTTGTTTGGAAAAAGTTTCAGTACTTTTCTGATAACCTTCATATTTTGATGAATAGTAAAAAATACTATTTTTTATTTGAAACCAACTTTTCTAATAGAATGAATTTAGTGTGTTAAATTATAAATTTGAATGTATTTTAAGTATAATTAGATTATATTTTTATCATTTAATACAATTTAGGTTATTATATGTAATTTCACATTAAAATTTGACATAAACACATGTCAATCTTTTGATAGTTTTTACTTTTACAAAACCCGCTTTCTGTTTTGACAATGGGAAATATATTTATATTAATAAATGATACATATATGTTTTAAATTTGGTAAAATGGACATAATTTTTGAATTACGAATATCATATTTATATTAGGGTAAATGATTTCTATTTTTCTAAAAACTTTCAATTATTAATGAATAGTTAAAAACACTATGTTATTATTTAAAACCAAAATTTTATTTAAATATTTATTTATTTTATTTAATATTATATTAACAATAATTAGATTTATAATACATATATAAGTTCAACTTAATTCATTGGAGTCATTTTATAATAATATTAGATGTATAAAATTTTATTGAACTTTTTATCGTTTTTACCCACCATTTAGGTGGATTTGAAAATTTAGATAAAACATAATTTTAGCACTTCCTTGAGTATAATTTCAAAAATATAAGAGACATGGCTGACATCATTAAGTAAAATTTTGTTCAATAAGATGAAAATAATTGTGGGTGAATAGTAACTTTTGACTATTATTTAACACGGTTAAAAGTAAATAGGGTAATTAAGGGTAAAAATGATATTATAATTATCATAAAACATGTCCTAATTCTATTTGAGAAGTTTCGTTCCACCAAAAACAACATTATAAATAAAATATTATCCTTTTGGTCCACTTAGATTAGATTAGGATGTTTATTATTATTTAATTTAGAAATGAGTTAAGAGTGTTAAATTCAATATTTATTAACTAAACAAATTTTAATATTGGTTTACACACAATATATATTCAACTATAAATATTAGTTATAAATTAAAATGATTTAATACATAATGGTATTTTATTTATAATTTTTGGACCCTATATAATTTAATTTATTTATGACACAATGATAATGTAGTTATTACCTTATTAATGAAATAATAAAATAATTGATATTATGAATATCCAAATAAATGTAAACTGAGACTTTTGATGAATTAATCTATTTTTATATGATTATATGACATGTTAAGGTTTATTAAATAATTTGTTTTGGAAGTAATCATGCTGTTATGATTTTCAGAAACACCAAATACTAAATAGTGTCAAAATTGACATAATGGAGTTTTTAAAACTGATACTATATTATTAATTGATATAATATTCGTAAAAATATAGGGTCTAGAAAAAGGACATAGATAAGGATATATATATTAATAAGGAACCACTTGGGGTTTTCTTGGCTTGTTATCGTAAGTTTATTAACCATATAATATAAAAATATAAAGAGACATGGTAAATGTCAAACTATTTAACTAAGAGTTAAATATAAAGGATATTGTTAATATGGTTACATAAATATGTCTAAAACATATTGGTTGAAGGTTGTCCTACCCATTACCACCTTTTCCTCTAAATAAATTTCTTTGGAGCCATTATAAACCGAAAATGGCTTTATTATAAAATAATTTTTCAAACATTTCCTAAAGTGACCCTCACCACTCTTATAAAAGTGTAATTCCCCTTCTCTTAAATTCATATAATCAAAGCCATTTGGATCATCCAAACCCTACCCAAATATCCAATATACTATCCTCCCTTAGACCTAGAGGCCTTACATAGAAGATAAATCCATCTTAAGGAGACCTTTTGATCAACTAAAAAGGAAACACCCAAAGAAGAGGTATAATTTCACCACCCTCTATCAAGTTCATTTCTTCTTCCACTACCTCTTTCTTTGTTTTTTCCATACCAAAATAATAAATCCAGTAACTCCAACACACATTTATTTTATTATAAATATGGTACAATCATATTTGTTATTCTATCCATCCTATAAATGACATAGTCACCATACGTGCGTACGTACGACTTACCATCTCCAAATCGTGGTGTTGTTTGTTATTCAAACAATTAAATATTTTGATGGGTAAAATAATGAGTATAAATGATAAAAATAATAAGTATAACATGTTAATTAATCTGTATATATTATATGGCATCCCATTCCATACGATTTCACCATCAATATAATGATATTGTCGCTCGTGCGTGCGTATGGATTACAATCTCCGTGAACGTGATGAGGTTCATTCCCCATCGTAATCATTCATGAGTAGTTTTTCATTTAATGACTAAAAATAATGTTTAAGAACTTAATATAATCCTGTATATGAATCAAATACATCCTATCTATAACAGACATGGCTTACGTAACCATGCATATAAAGTAAAGAAGATCAGTTAACACCCGAAATGATGATACTACAAATATATTATTTACAAAGAAATATGGGAAGATCATATATGATATCATATTTATGTATATGAATATTTAATAATATAATAACTATTATATATCTATTATAGAAGAGGTTAGCATACCCTCAACCAATGAAAAGTACAATGTAAGTGTTACTTTCACAATCTCATTATTATCCAAGGTTGATTTTACATAAGTATCTACCAGGAAATATTAATTATCCTTTACCATGTTTCATAAAAGAGTTTTCAAAGTTATTATTTTTAAGTCACTTTTTTAATAAAACATCATTTTAAAATTTTTAAATATTTATTCTTCTAAACCATTTTCATTAATGTACATGTTTTCAAAATGGGTTTAAGAATTTATTTATATGAACATGAATGTTTTAAAATATTAATTTCTATCGAAAGTTTCAAATGGGTATGGGACACATTTCATTAAAAATATCTTTTAAATGACTTCTTCAATAAATTTGGTGACTTTTAAATGATTTCATGAAAAAGGGATATTTCTCGCAAAGATTTCTACTGATCATTTTCAACTATTTCTACATCCTTTAGGGGATATTATTCTTGATCGATGTTGATTTATTATGATACAAATATTCCATATTATATTGAAGGTTTTGTGACATGTTTGACTATGGATGTATTATTTTTTTACCATTCATGGTTTATGGATAATGTATTGTAATTTTGTATGCTAGTTTTAATACAAATGTTTATGTTATGCTTAAACCTTTTCAAATGAGGAATGCATTGGACTTAGTAAGTGACAGGTGGAGCCTTCTATAGCACCTCGATGCATCGATAGGTCTCATGAGAGAATCTAGTGTCTTGGAAGAAGGGATTGAAAAAAAATATTTGTAGTCTTATCATAAGGCCTTGACTATGGGGTTATGAACTCTGGAATTATGCATTCTATCATTATGAATGTTTCTATTGATATTGTATGTGATTATTCGACTAGTAGAATATCCTTTTGAATAATTAAATATAATTATTTGATTAATGTTGGTCGTATTATGGAGAATATTATGTTTAAAAGGCTTATGTTTTAGTCTTATACATTTCTTTAAATGATTCTGTTTATTTATGAACGTTTCGATGATATTTTCATCCTTACTGACCATCTGAATTCACCCCTTTATATGTTTTATTTATCATAGGATGTGAAGAATTATATTTTAAAATACCTAAAGGGATAGTCAATGGGATATGAATGTGGTCAATGGAGACATTCTTGTTAATGTTTTTCATTTTTTAATATAATGTGAAACTTAAAAATGTATCAAGTACTTCCATGGAAACTAATATTATCAGTCTTTTTGGACATGATTCCTTGTATCTTGCCAATGTTATATAACAATGAACTAAATCTGGATAAACAGGGTCGGAGAGTTACACATTATTTGGGGAATGAGTTATAATTACTTATTCCCTTGGTGGATTATGATGGTTGGGTCTATATACATATCATAGAGGAGGATGTGTATCCTCTAAATGGTCTTCAATGATAATCTTTTTAGTGAAGACCATGTCATATATAGAGTAATAACACCCTTTTTTCTTATATATCTCATTATTGATCTTTCCCACGGGGTTCATCTGCATTGAGAGATTGAGTGGGGATTTTGTTGATGTAGTGGATTCTAGAATATATATATCAAATGTTTTTAATGGACTCCTTCTCTTGGAAGTACGCGCCTCACGCGCCTGGAAGTTTTCAAACTTTTTCGACGATTACCGGCCCCCGGTGGCCCTCTACGGTCCCATCTTCGCCGGTGGAGGTGACGCTTGCGGCATCGGTTGCGCCTGTTCCTTCAGATCCGCAGGGTGTTCCCGCCTCGGCTCCTCCGCGCGCTTCTGCTCCGGCTCCGGCCCCTCCTCCTGGGCAGGTTCTGCGTCGGTGCCGCCGGCTCCGGCGCATGTTCGTTCTGGTTGGTCGTTTCGGGATGCGGTCAGAGGCTCGGGGTGGGGGTTGTGTGCCCTTGTTTTCCTGAAATTGCGCCGTTTTCGCACTCGGTGGTGAGGGAGGGCTCCTCGGTTTCACTGGTGGCGCCGGAGGTGGCTTTCACCGAGGCGGTTGCATGCCTTAAATGGACCCTGGTGGCATGGTCTGGGTTCCTCAAGCCTTCTCTCCCTGTTTTCCGTCGTTTCGTGGACACCTGGGATTTGCAGGGGGCCGCTCGGGTGTCGGTGCTGCATCGAGGGTCCTTCTGTGTGGTGCTAGCCTCGGAGGCAGACTTCTTGCAGGCGTGGTGCAGGGGCCCCCGGGCATTTGGGCGCTGGAGGTTTAGTCTGTCTCGGTGGTCGATGGAGGCGCATCAGGGCAGGGAGGGGCCGAAGGTGGCAGTTTGGATCAGTCTTCCTGTTCTACCTCTACCTTTCCACAATGGCACCTTTTTAAAGGCGATTGGGGATGCCTTGGGGGGGTTCTTGTGTGTGGCAGAGTCTTCGGTGTCTGGCGCGGAGTCTTTGGTGGCTAGGCTCTGTGTGGAGCTGGACCTCTCGTTACCGGTACCGGAGAAGATCACTTTATCAGTATCGGGTGCTGTGGAGTGGGTGCATCATGTTGTTTTTACGGTGTTTCTGCGGTATTGTTCGGCTTGTTTGTTGTAGGGTCACTCGGTGCAGTCTTGCCGCAAGCTTCATGGGTCTCTTCGGACGTCTGGTGGCAGTCGTATTTCCCGTTTTGCGGGGGCTCGTCCCGGAGGCCCTGTTTCTTCTACCTTGGTGCCAGCTCACAGACCTCCTGCTCGTGAGAGGGAGGCAGTTCAGGGTGGTGGTCTGGCTATGTCTGGCGGCTCCGTTGTTGTTGATGGGTGTCGACATCCGGTGTCTGGCCCTTTGGATCCTGCGTCGGCCTCCGGGGCTGTTCTAGGGACGTTCTTAAGGGGCCTCTGGATTTCGGGTCTGACGTCGTTCCGTGCCTCTTCATTTCCCGGGGTTGGCTTTGGTTATCCTCGATCGGATAGGGGGGCTGGCGTGCGTGCAGTGGTGCCTCATAGGGGTGGCTTCTATGCAGATTGGGTCTCTCAGGGTGGCGATTCGCAGAAGGGGTTGCTTGGGGATGGCAGGCGGCGGTGTGAGGGGCCTTTCAGTGAGTTGCTTGTTTCTTCACAGGCTTTGTGTAACACAGAGGTGGGTGGGGTATCGGTTCCTGTTTCTGTGGGGGATGGTGGGTCGTCCAGGGCTGCCGTTAGAATGGAGGGCGGCTGACCCACTCCCCGCGGGTGGTCATGCGGTTGGGAGGGGCTACAGGGAGGGAGCCCCGGGGTGATCACCAGGAGGATGAGGAAGATGCTACTTTCTGTAGGGAGGTCAATCTCCCCCATTCGGCGGGCTATATCGCCTGGGGCCAGCACGAGGACGAATGAGGCTTAATGTCTCCCTTTCATATTTGGAATGGTCGTGGGGTGGGGGATAGGGTTAAAACTGACTACATTGTTTCAGAAGTAAGAAAGTATAAAGTCGTCTTGGTGGCGGTTATCGAGCATAAACAGAGGAGTGACAAGATATCGGAGTTTTCTAGAAGGCTGAAGATGCATGGATCCATGCATGGAGCCCCGTCGAATAATCATATATGGTTGTTCTGGAAGAGTGGTGTTTCAGTGACACTGCTGAAGGTAGGGGATCAAGTTATCACGACGAAGGTGATGTGGAACGGGTTGGAGTGGTTCATGTCGTTTGTTTATGGGGGTTGTGATGCGTGTCAAAGGGAGGGTCGTTGGGTGGAGCTATATGATTTCGACTCAGGGGATTCCCCATGGATTGTGGGAGGGGACTTTGACATTATTGCAGGACTGGAAGAGAAGAAGGGGAGGGGTTCTTTTCAAGGCCGGGCGAGCATGGTGTTTGTGTAGTGCATGGCGGGGAAAGGTCTCATGGATGTTGGATTCTCGGGGGACCCTTTCACTTGGTGTAACAACCGCAGAGGGGAGAATCGCAGCTGGGCCAGGCCGGACAGGTGTTTCGCGAACCTTCGGGCTTTTGAGGTGCTCGGGGAGGTGAAGGTGATCCATTTGGCTAGGGGGTTTCGGATCACTCGCCGTTGCTATTATCCTTTGGAAGGGCTGAGAGGCCTCAGGATGGCTTTCGGTTTGCAAATTGGTGGATTGACGACCCTTCTTTCCTTGGGATGATTACGTCGGTTTGGGAGAGCCTTCCAGGTGGCACACGTGGGTGGCGTTGCATGGTAACATGCGGAGGTTGAAACAGGAGCTCATACGGTGGGTCAGCTCTTTACCAGCATGGGATAGGGAGCTGGAGTCCCTCAAAGTAGACATTGATATGTTGGAGGTTTGTCTGGAAGGCAGGTGGGATGAGGTCTTGTATGAGGAGCTCTCGGAGAAGAAGGAGGCTTTGGTGGTGAGGCTGCTTTTCCAGGAACGCAGGGCAAGGGATCGGTCGAGGGTGAGATGGCTAAGGGAGGGAGATAGAAACATGGCCTACTTCCATGCATGCATAAGGGAGAGACGGCGGGAGGTGAAGCCCAACTTGGAGTTGGAGGATGACACTTTCTCAGATGACAGGGAGGTGGTCGGGGGTCGCGCGTTGGAGCATTTCAAGGATTTGTTGGCTGGTTTGAGAGGTGATGGGAAAGAGGAGTTTCCCTCCAGTGAATCTCGGTTATGGGATGTGATACCATAGGTGGTGTCAAGGCAGGAGAACAAACAGTTTGAGGCCATTCCCAATGAAAGGGAGGTGCAGGTGGCAGTATGGCAGTTGAACCCGGATAGTGCTGCGGTGCCGGATGGTTTCCCGGGGTGGTTTTACAGAGGGTGTTGGGACTGTGTGAAGAACGATCTGGTGCAGGCCATTCAGGACTTTTTTCGAGGGGGCATTCTTCCTCGGGTAGCGGCAGTGACTACCTTGGTCCTGTTACCCAAGTGCAAAGACCCTACCTCACTCAATCACTACAGGCCGGTTAGTATGTGTAATTTTTCGTACAAAGTATTGGTGGTTGTGATCAATAGTAGGTTGTCTAATTTGCTACCGAGGTGGGTGTCGACGGAGGAACATGGTTTTGTAAAAGGGAGGTCGATACAGGGAGCTATGGTGCTGACACAGGAGCTGATGAGGGATTTAAACATGAATACCCGAGGATCCAATATGGTGGTCAAGCTGGATATGAGTAAATCATATGATAGAATGGATTGGAGCTTCATGAATGGAGTTCTGCAGAGGATGGGGTTCTCGGCCTGTGCATGTGATATTTTCTTCAGATGCGTTAGTTCGTCTTGGATGGCAGTGTCTTTCCTGGGGAGAACGCATGGATTCTTCAAATCCGTCTGTGGCCTGCGACAAGGGGACCCTCTATCCCCTAGCTTTTTTATACTGATTCAAGTCTCTTTTAGTAGACTTATCAACAAGGGAATTGGCAGGGGGGCGATATTGCCATTCCACAGGAAACATGGACGTCTCTCGGTATCTCACCTCATGTATCCGGATGATACGATTGTGTTTTTGAATGCTGGGATGAGGTCTGTGAGGGAGTTCAATGACTTACAGAAGGAATACTGTCATTGGAGCGGCCAGCTGGTGAATCGAGAGAAGAGCTGCTTTTGCCTGGCGACTTCGTGTGGAGAGGACAAGATGGATGCGGTGAGAGCGGTGTTGGGCATGGGGAGAGGGTCCTTACCGATGGAGTATCTGGGTGCGCCGGTGTCTACCGGTCGGTTGTGGAACATGGATTTTGACAGGGTTGTTGCCAAGATGCTGGCTCAGATCATGGATTGGAAAAATCACTTCCTATCCTTTGGGGGTCAGATCACCTTAGTAAACAGTGTGCTGGTGACTATACCGGTGCATGCGCTTGTGGCGGTTAACGTCCCCAAGGGAGTCATTAACTCCATCGACAGGGTGCTAGCGCGCTTCATCTGGGATGCCTCGCGGGAGGGGAGGAGACAATGGGTCTCATGGAGGAAAATGGCGAGACCGTTCACAGAAGGAGGGATCGGGGTTCGATGCATGGCGGATATGGTGCATGGAGTACGTGCGAAGCTGGCATGGGAAATTATGGAGGGAGAGACGTTGTGGGGCAGGTGTATGCGGGGCAGGTATGAGGATAGTGTCGCTGACCTTCCGGCGAGAGGGTTTTCCATGTGGGCCGAGGTGTGTAATATAGTCCCGGTGTTGGGAAATCATGCCCAGTGGATCATCGGGGAGGGGAGGATCGGTTTCTGGGATTGCAACTAGTCAGGAAGGGTGCATGCGTTCCCGGGGTGTCCGGCCCCGAGGATCTCTTTTAGGAAGGCCAAGAGTCACCCTCTATTTTTCAGAGCGGCGCTGGATGCGGAGTCACGAGGGATATTTGACTCGATGGTGATTAAACGGGAGAGGGATAAATGTGTTTTCATGCCCTCAGTTTCGGGTAGGTTCAACTTGAAAGATTTTCGCAGGAGCTCCAATGACCAGCAGACGCAGGAGTCGGGAAGCAGGGTGGAGTGGAGTAGAAGGGTCCCCTCGAAAATGAATTTTTTAGCGTGGAGGATTATGCAAAAGGCCATCCCCTCAGATGAGAATATCAAACGCCTGGGAGTTAGCCTCGCTTCTAGATGTCAGTGCTGCAAACGGAGGAGGGAGGAGAGCATGAAGCACATTTTTCTCAAAGGAGAATGGGCCAGAGCGGTCAAGAGTTTTTTGGGAACCCTCATATGGTACTCTGGGCATGTGGATACCTGGGAGTAGTTTTCGGGCTTGTGGTTCCAGGGGGATGGTGGCAACGTGGAGGAGAAAGAGGTTCGATCACTGCTTTACAATGCGGGGTGCTGGGTTCTGTGGGAGGCGCGGAACCAATCCAGGTATGAGGGGCGTATATCCACTGGGAGGGTGGTGGTGGAAAGGGCAAGGTGTATGCTGCTTGATCTTGTGAAAACGGCGGGTTTTGGGGGAAATGTTCCCTCTTTACGGGGGTTGATATCCCTGGGGATGAGAGGTGGTTAGGAGACTTTCTGGAGGTGGGGGTTGTGGGTTCGATGGATTCCTTCAATGAGTGGTCTGCAGTTGAACGTCGATGGGGCGTGCACGGAAGAGAACATGTGTGGAGGTGGGGTGCTTTGGGATGGCAGCAGTAGTGTGTTGCTGGCTTTCACGGTACACTACGGGAGGGGGAGCTCAGTGCAGGCAGAGGCCTTGGCAGTCCTTTCAGGGGTATCGTTGTGTTTAGACAAAGGCCTGGTGGTGGAGCAGATAGAGACTGACTCAAAAATCATACATGACGCGTTACACGAACAGGGCACGATACCGTGGAGGATTTCTTACACTATTAGGAAGTGCAAGGTGATCATGGGGGATAATGTAATGGTTACTCATACCTGGCGGGAAGGGAACAAAGTTGCAGACTACTTTTCTTCAATCGCGGTTCCAGGGGTTAATATGGGTTGGCTGGATAATGTGCTGCCCATTAGATCTAAGGGAGTCAATCTGATTAGGGGAGACGCACTTGGGCTACATTTTTTTCTCCCTCTGTAGGGGGGGGGGGCGCATTTGTTCTGGATGTTATGTGTGGGGTGTTATCTGAAATAAAAATCGTAATTTTGGTGGTAGTGGATTCTAGAATGACCACTTCTTCCCCGATATCCTCAATCATGATGAACTCTTCCCCCAGTTCAATAATAAAGTGAAGGGAAATCAGTTTCATAATCAGAATCATATTTTGAGTAGGGTTCTATTAATTTAATGTCATTAATAGAAAAAAAATATCAACTCCTCATCTGATATAGATTCTTCCTGAGGGTCAACTCTTATTGTACCCTTTGGCAAGGCAATGATCATGATTTTGAGATAGTCAGCATGAAACCTTCTAAGGTCATGTTCAAATTTGGTGTTGACACAATATCATATTATTGTGATAGTTCTATATCCTTCTGGCCAGGTCACTTCATTGAATATTGGACTTTAAAGGACTTGGATTTTGATGAAGATGATTTTGCAGTAGCCTATTTGGCAGTAGGCATAGTTGTACATTTAAACTCTTCTCGGAGAATAGCATGAGTTTGTTTGATCATTTTATGACCATCCAATCACAAAAAATTAGTGTATTATAACTTTTAACCTCATTTCCTTCATCTTCCTCTTCTATTTTGCTAATGAAAACATATGCTACATGGGATGGTGAATTACATATTTTCATATCCCATGAATTGACAAGCATCGAAAAGAGGTCCATTATATTGATTCTTAGGAGGTGGTTCCCTATGATATGATGCAATATTTTAGGTAGGAGTGGGTACATGGGACTATGTATGTGCAACTTTAGCATCCTTTTCATTTTTTTGTTCTCATTCTCTAAGATGATGGGATGACCCATTACTTTTCTTTGGTATCTATGATATAGTTTTCCAACTGTTGAGAAATTTTGGACATAACTCGAAACCCTTCAATATATTTCATAGGGATTAATGGTGTGAAAAACTCATCACAGAGATCTTCTAAAAAATAGGTAATAGATATTCCTGATGGAGTGAAAGGTTCAAGGAGTAAGTGAATCCTCTCCAATGAGAAATAAAATTTTTTACTCTTTCATTCTCATTTTTTTAATTTGCAATGACAAATACTGTTGTTTTCTGTAGTGTTGAGCTAAATAGGAATAGAAAATTCTAAGGATGTTCTTTAGATCCTATGATCGATCAGGATTGGATACTCATATACCATACAATGTCTGTCCCATGTAACAATTGCACGAATCATATGAGTTGCATTGCTTCCTGTTTCTCAAGGTTCCCCATCATGGTATCGTAGTGAGAGATGAAATGCATCAAGTGCTACTCTAGATCACTCAAGCACTTGAAAATATGAAACATAGGATTCCCAAATTCTGGATGTGGAGGGGTCATATCCACCCAATTGGGGTAATCCTTCTTTTCTATTTGTACCGACACTCTCTATCTTTACATATCATCCAATAATGTCATTAATTACCAAATGATGTTCATAATCATTTGATGAATGTCTAGTTGAGTCAGGGCCTGAATAGGTATGGCGAATGGAGCATGAATTTTTGTGGAGAGTAAAATGACCACTAAAGGTGGCACCACTGGTATGTTTCATGGGTATCTAATAGGGGAAGGCCTATATAGATATGACTAACCATGTTCATATTGTATACTCAGTGGAGGATTTTTTTGATCTATTGTTGTGGGATTCATGTATATTAATGGTTAATGTCTCTTGTTGAGAGGTAGTACTCTGCCTATATTGGTTGTTGAATAAAATCCCCTTTATTGACGTGTTCCAATTGAATGTGCGAGTTGAGGGTCTACATGTGGAGCATATCTGGTAGGATGACTACCTTTGTGTAACTCTTCACTGAGTCCTATCACCTCTCTTATTGACTCTCCTTGTTGACAAAATAATTCAACTAATGAAAGGGACTGGCCTTCACTAGGGGGAAGTTGAGACATCGTATTAAACATACTTATTCCATTTTGAAAAGACTTTTGGGAATATAGAGGTAGATTATTTTGGGGATACCCAACTATTGGGGGAGACTTTGGTTTCAGGAATGCACACTTTATGAATTCATTTCACTATGGATCGTCTCATGAATTGGAAATTCTTTTTCAAAATCATCTGAATTGGAATTATGTTTTGGAGGGTTCTCAATGATTTCATTGATGAAATTCACTGATGCCTTGTGAATCACATGAATTTTGTTAGAATTTATATGATATTGTTTACTTCTGTTCCCCCACGAGACCTTGTCCTCATCTTCATTGGTTCCCCAGGAATTGTATGATGAAACATGACCTGAAGGGAATCCCCAAATCGTTCAATCGTGCATTTCCCAAGTGTTTGTAGTAGATCATGGGTTGAGATAAATTTAGGGGACTCACTTGGAAAAATATTCCATGTTGAGTAGAAGATAGATTCCCATTGAAGATGGTATTTTGGGGGTAAGAAAACAATTTCTATAGGATAGGTCTATTTTTGTTCTTCCATTACATCCCTTGAGGTTTGATTAGATGATCTTGAGGGTTAGGTTAAAAATCCCCCCTATCCTATTAGGCTAGTGTTGTTCCAGAACTATTTTGGCTGAGATTACCATATCTTCTTTTATATTTTTATTGATTTGGATCCGAATGTGGGTTGAGTGCATTATTTTTCACTCACATAAATTGCCTATTTCGGAATATTTTTGGGTTATTTCTGACATTTTCTCGATATGATGGTTGATACCTTCTAAGTGTAACACCTTCTCATTGTTCGTAGATGATTGAATAGGAGTATCTTGAAATATTTTGTAAAGACCCAGAAATTTCAAGGAATTTTTTTTCATAAATACATTTGAATTTTACAAGTAAGCAATTTTTGACGGCACTTGATTCTGAGGCCCAGTGTTCCCATAATCAATTTCTGATGTTTAGGTCGGGTGCGTTCAGTGAACTAATGAGTGGGTTTTTCTATCTTTTGAACTGGTGCTCAGAATAGAAATCTGAGGTCACCGACGAACTCGTAACACCGATAATTGCTTAAGAGGAACATTACAGAAAATGCATTTGCACGGGAGTAAATGTTAAAAATCTGTGGATTAAATGACAAGTGAATAAAATTGTGGAAAAATTTTATTTTTTTATCTAAGGTGGTTTTCTCCTACATGGGCGAGTTAGGGTGGGACCCACTAGCACCTAACTACCAATGTGAGGATAAATGTGAGGTGGGGCCCATATGAGCCCCAACCCTTCACATTCCCAAAAACTCTTTAAAACCCTCTTATTTTTTGTAAACATTTCATTACATGGGAAACCTTTCCACCTTCTCTCTCTCCGTCTTAACTATTTCCAACACACATTAATCAATTAGTTGAACCACTTATATTAATTAATTAAGTGTTTTAATTTTAAATGTTGAATGCATGACATGATTAAATAAAATAAGGAGAAGCCTTATTTTATTTTGGTTGGATTTTTGTGTTGAGATTTTGGGGAGAGAGTTCTTGTGTTTCGAAGAACGCTTCATCTCCTTGGTTGAAGAATGCAAACTCTCCGACGAAGAACATCAACTCAGAGACCGCAGTTCTTCATCCTCTTCTTCCTCTGCAACAAGGGTGGAGACACCGACTTAGGAACTCTCTATCGAAGGGGAAACTTTTATTCTTATGTCTGTGACAAAAGAGGAGACGTCACTTCCTTGGGTGCACACCGATGATGATGGAAATGACACCTTCATTCACGACACTTGTAAACCGCAAAATTCTTTTTGACGTAGGGGTTTATTCTTGAATGTGGATGTTTACGTACCCTGTACTCATTGGAAATCGTTGTTTAAATATGGACGATTGTTATATTTTAATGCGGAGGGTGCGAGCCGGACGAACACGGCCCGAAAATGCTCCGTTGTTCTTGTTTATTATTTTAGAGTCGGCAATTGTAGGAAGAGGAGGCATGACGTCGTCGCGCAGTTCCAAGTACGCGGAAAAGGAGGCTGACGCCATCACACCAGTTGTGTGGGAGGAACATCGACCTACTACATGGGCTGCTTCGGCAGAAGAACCGACTGGCCAGACGGCATGCCGGGTGGAGGCGAACCACAATGCCAGGAGGGCACCACACTAAGGAACCAGCCAACTCGTATGTCGGCTGGGCGGAGCAGGACCGCTGCGCCAGGAGGGAGCCGCACTAGAAGACCGTTGGCCCTCCCATGTGGGCCACATGTGCAGAAGACCCACCGGTCTAGTGGGCCGGTTTGGGGATGGGTGGCGCCGCCTGTGCGGAATACTGGAACCCCCCCTTGGAACCCACTCGGCCTGCCGGACAGGCCACCCGGGTCGCACCCCGCCGGGCCGGGCCGCACCACTTCGGGCCTTGTTTTGTATTTTCTTCAAACCGGTCCGAAACCCCTACTGGGTCGGACCCGTCAAACTGGGTCAACCCGACCCGTCAGCCCACTAGGCTAAACGGGTCGGGCCAGTTAATCACTTAAACAGGGACAACATAAAGACCGCGCGTCTGATCGATGCTCCGTGTGCGGAACTTGGACCCTTTGGATGAGAAGGTTCTTTTGAGATACACTAAGTGAGTTTTGGATGAATAAGGATATTTACATAGTTATAAATGAGTATATTTCTAACCAGGCCCCTGGAATGGAAAAGCCAATATCTCTCAGACCGGGCGTCCGATTGATGCACCGTCTACTGCGTTGAGTTCCTATTGATGAGACAGAACTTCAAGGTACATCAACTCTAGACTTCGTGATAGTTGATGTATCGACCCTCCTTCAATCGTGGCGCGGACCCTCCCGAAATCAAGCGTGCTGTGTGCGGGAACCCTAGAGATGGCTGCGACTGCGACAACGATGATGACTGTACTGGGATCCTATGTGGGTTCAGTAGCGAGGACGACTGGTCATAGATCCTCTGTGGGTTTGGAAGCGATGATGACTGTACTTGGATCCTACGTGGGTTCGGTAGCGATGGTTACTTTACATGGATCCAACGTGGGTTCAGCGGCGACGACTTCTGTACATGGATCCTCCGTGGGTTCGGCAAGGGATATGATTCAGAGGCTACATCCATCATATTCGCCCCTTTTCGTGAGAAGTATTCCTGTGTGGGCTGAGTCTTGACATTCATTCATTATCATTGATGTGATTGACTTGCTATCCTGTGTGGACTAGGTTGTGCTTTCCTGTGTGCACTGGGTTGTACTTGGGCTCATGGGTTGGACCCCAAATAGAATTGTTGACTTAGGTATATGTATGGGAAAATACCTAAGTAGAGTTGGCTGATAATTTGTGTTTGTATGTTTCCATTGTGGTTTATCCGTTGTGGATTTTGGGTGACCATTGGGGGTCTTGGGGTCCCCATAGAGGATCATATACTCACCCCTACATGGGCTATGCCCACACTACGTTGTGTTGGATGCAGACGACATACAACACTGATCAAGGAGGAGTCTTGTTTAGTGGGACGATACCTGGAGGTAGACCACTTGGCGAGATGTACACGGATCGGACGACCAAACTCGAGGAGCTGAGGAGACCATTTTTACCCACCCTTCAGGTGGGATATACGAAGGACAAATCCGTGGTTGTTGTTTTACTTTACTATGGCAGTTCTTCCTTTACTGTTGTACTGTACTTTCATTTGGGTTTGTATTATGGCCCATTTACTTTCCAGCACTTAATTTTGTACTCAGTTTACTTAGTGTTTACTTTGGCTTCCATTCTTTTTTGTTTTTTACTTATATGAAGGCAATGCCTTCGCTTTTATCGGGATTTACGCCTTTGGCGCTTGTCTTCAGCCCCTGTCCTTTGGAAGGTGGGATTGGGGTAGTCACTGTATGGGCCCTGAGGACGGGTCGTGAAAAATTGGTATCAGAGGATTCGGTTCTACCACAAAACATTGGACTCTGATAATTTCTTCTTTGTGGATCAATACTGTTTAGGGTATTGATTGTTGTTATCAGTTTATGGAGTCTAGTGTTGTGCGGCGGCCGACGTATCTAGACACAAGGACCCTTACTTCTGATTTCCGACATAGTGCTCGAAAACATTGATTGAATGTGTGTTCCAAATGATTTCTTTGTGATTAGTTTGTGTCAGCTCACTAGGTATACTTTTTAACCGTGGTGCACCTGTTTCTTTTCAGGATGGCCCCACAAAGGTATCCAGCCAGGGTTCCAAGTTACGTGCAAGATAGCAGCCCACCGAGCGACGATGCTTCGGTGCAGGGCCCCATTATAGCAGAGACACCAGAGGTACCTCTACCCGCTAGGCCACCAATACCACCAGCCCCAACAGCGGAGAGTGCATGACGCCTGAGTGCATTGCACGGGTTTCAGCGACAGAGGCCACCCAGGTTCCGTTGAGAGATGGACCCTCAGGCAGCCGAGGATTGGTTGGAGGCTATCTTCCAAGTTTTCAGATTTGTAGGGACACCAGCATATCTTATAGTGATCCTTGCGGCGAATCTCATGCATGCAGCATCAGGTAGATAGTGGAGCCTGATGCTCAAGGTGCACGACGAGGCATCAATACTTTGGATGAAATTCGAGACTCTCTTATGCTCGGATTTTGTTCTGGCCACCCTCCATGAGGTGTGCATCCAGGAGTTACTACAGCTGCGGCAGAGCAGTATGACAGTAGCCAAGTACTCGGAGTGGTTTACCAACCTCGCGCACTACTCAAGAGACATGGTACGAGACTCATTCTTCCAGTCCCAAACCTTAGAGCAAGGGATGAGGTATGAGATCAGGGCTTCAATGATCTCCCTCATCATTACGACTTAGGTGGGAGTATTAGAGAGAGCCCTTCTTGTGGAGAGCTTCCTTGCTGAGCTGATGCCAGAAGTGAGGCCTACCATAGGGTGACACGTAGTAGATTCTTCTGTAGCTGGTTGTAGACAGTTGTTGTAGAGGTCCAAGCAGACCAGGACATCAGGTGGGCAACCCCAGGATTCTGGTTCAGATGTGTGGGGCACACGCAGCAGTGCCGTTCATACGAGAGGCAGGCAGTGCTATGCATGCGGTGGGTAGTTCTACATGGCTCATGACTGTCCGACTCTCCATGAAGAGGATTAGCTGACAGTAGATGGACCTCCTAGGCAGAGACAGAGGATCGACCATGGTGGTCGGTAGGGAGCAGGCAGATGAGGCCGAGGAGCTGGCCGAGCAGCAGGTGGTGGACGACTCTTTGAGGCTCTACCACCACCACCACTAGGAGGGCCACCCCGACCACAGGGAGCTGTCAGACAGGGGTAGGCTCAGCTCTAGGCTGTTGAGGCCTACGACCATGGCACACCTGATATGATTCGAGGAACTATCTGTGTCTAGTCCATCTTTGCATCAGTTCTTATAGACATGGGAGAGAGTCAATCTTTTGTTTCCACTGCCCTTGTTCGAAGCTTGGAGATTCCGACAGAGTCGTTGGATTGATCCTTATGGCTAGAGACCCCTACAGGAGTAGACTTGATGATTACACACTGGTGATGACAGTGTGAGCTTACTATAGGAGGCGAGATCTTCGGTTGAAATATTCTTGTAGCGGCGTCGAGGCCTTACGACGTGATCTTGGGTATTTACTGGTTATCTACAGTCTATGACAAGATTGACCGTATTAGGCGTAAAGTGCGTTGTGTCCGCACATATGGGAGCAGGTTCACCTTCACCAGTGAGAAGGGAGCCTTTTCAGTGTAGTATGGGCTTACGGAAAGGAGAGGGAAGCCGATCACACAATAGTTGGCAAGTCTCGTCCTCGGAGGGGTTGATGTGCAGAGTTCGAGTTGTCCTGTTGTGGTTGATCAGTATACGGACGTCTTCCCTAACAACGTTCCCAGACTACCTCCTCATATAGAGGTAGACTTCTACATTGACCTGTACCCTGGGACATCCCCGATATTTACTCCATCATATTGGATGGCTCCCACCAAGCTTCGTGAGTTATGGGTACAGTTGGAGGATTTGCAGGGAAAGGGATTCATCCAGCCCAGTGTTTCACCTTGGGATTCTCCGATTTTATTCGCCAAGAAGTCGTATGGGAGCATACAATTATATGTTGACTACCGTCACCTGAATCAGGTGACCATAAAGAACAAGTATCCACTCCCTAGGATAGACATACTATTTGATCATCTCAAGGGAGTACGATGGTTCTTGAAGATAGACCTCAGGTCAGGCTATCATCAGCTCAGAGTTAAAGATTAGGATGTGTAGAAGACGACCTTCATGTGTCGGTATGGCCACTATGAGTTCTTGGTTATGCATTTCGGCATAACCAATGCTCCAGCAGTGTTCTTGAGTCTCATGAATATGATCTTCTAGGCTTACCTTGATCAATTTGTCATAGTATTCATCAATGAAAAACTGATTTACTTGAATACTAAGGAGGAGCACGCCTACCACTTATGGGTTGTATTGGACACACTTTGAGAGCACTAGGTTTATGGTATGCTCTGGAAGTGCAAGTTCTGGATTCGAGAGGTTCGCTTCTTGGGGCACGCCATCTTGGAGGCGGGTGTTTCGGTCTATCCTTTGATGATCGAGGTAGTACTTGATTGGGAGCCACACAGGAGAGTGACAGAGTTGCGGTGTTTCCTAGGACTAGCTGGGTACTATCAGAGATTTGTGCCGGACTTCTCTAGAGTTACAGCACCACTTTAAGCTTTGTCAATGAAGGGGAAACCCTTCGTGTGGTCAGATAGATGTCAGCAGACCTTCCAAGAGCTGATACAGATATTGATCAGTGCACCCATCTTGAGTCTACCAGAGGAGGGCGTAGGGTGCGTAGTTTACTGAGATGCATCAGGGACCGGACTCGGGTGTGTCCTGATGCAAAAGTATGCGTTGATCACTAATGGTTCAGGAAAGTTGAGGTAGAAAGAGCAGAACTACACTTCCCATGAACTGGAGTTAGCAGTAGTGGTCTTTTCCTTGAAGATATGGCGGCACTATCTGATGAGTAGTGCTTTACAGTCTACTCTGACCACCAGAGTCTCAGGTACATCTTCTCGCAGAAGAACCTGAACCAGAGACAGCGGCGATGGCTTTAGTTCCTCAAGGACTTTGACTTTGAGATAGTATATACTCCTGGTAAGGGTAATGTAGTAGCTGATGCTCTTAGTAGTAGATCAGGAATTCAGCTACTTAGAGAGGCAACAAAGCAACTAGTCGCGTTGCAGATATCCTTCATGGATAGAGATGGAGCAGCCTTTGTACAGTCACTCACAGTCTCTCCTCCACTACTTCAGCGGGTCAGAGAGGCACATCGTGGGGACGTTGACTGTGATACACGACGTGCACAGATATCCACAGGACAAGCACCTTATGGATTTTCTATAGGAGGAGAGAACATCATCCTCTTCAGGAAACGTACCATGATACCAATTGCATTACATGAGGATTTTCTGAGGGAGTTTCAGAATTCCCCTCTAGCAGTATATCCAAGAGTAGCGAAGATGTACCAGGATCTCAGACGATAGAACTGGTGGCCAGGTATGAAGAAGGTTGTGGCATGGTTCGTTTCACGATGCCTCACCACCCAGTAGGTGAAGGTGGTGCACCAGGTACCGGCCGGTTTGGTACAACCCTTAGAGGTTCGGAAGTGGAACTAGGATGGGATATCTATGGATTTTGTGATGGGGATTTGATGCACATCCATATGACATGACTCTATTTGGGTGATCGATGACCGACTCACCAAGTTGGCCCACTTCCTACCTATCAGAGATTAGGGCTCAGTGGAGAGCTAGGGATGCATCTATATTCAGGAGATTGTACGGCTTCATGGTGTTCCATCATCTATCGTCTCCGATCGAGATGCTCATTTTACTTCACAACATTATAAGGCATTGCAGGAGGCATTTGGGACGCAGCTACGCCTGAGCACCGCCATTCACCCTTAGAAGGATGGCCAGATGGATAGGACCATTCAGACTCTCATGTACATGCTCCATGCATGTGTCCTCGACTTTGGTTGCAGCTGGGAGGATCACCTACCCTTGGTGGAGTTTGTGTACGTCAACATATACCATTCCACCATCGGGATGGCACCATATGAGGAAGTGTATGGCTGACCATGTAGATCACCTCTGTTCTGGACTGACCCTGGGGAGTTAGCACTCGTAGGACTAGAGATGGTTCAGGCTGTGATGGAGAAGGTGCAGATCATCCAGGAGTGGATGAAGACTGCACAGAGCAGACAGAAGTACTATGCTAATAGGAGGTGAAGACCACTGGAGTTTAAGGATGGAAACCACGTTTTCTTCTGGGTCTCACCTCGACGTGGATTACAGAGATTTGGCCGGTTTGGAAAGTTAACTCTGCGCTTCATCGCACCATTCCAGGTCCTCAGCAGGGTAGGTGGGGTGGCTTACCACCTGGCCCCTCCACCTCAGTTGCACCGGGTGCATGACGTCTTCCACGTATATCAGCTGAGGAGATACGTGCACAACCCGACACATATCATCGATCACGGGGATCTTGACATCAATGATGGGGCTACATTCATGGAGGTTTTTGGTGGGGATCGAGTATCTATATGAGTGGGTCCTACATGGGTGGTATATTCCTCTGGTTTTCATTATTTGGTTGCACGGGAACCTCCATGAGAGCACATGGGAGCGGGAGGCTCAGATGCGGGCTCAGTACCCTCATTTGTTTCCCTAGTTTATGATGTAGCTTTACAGGGACGTAAAGCCTTGAGGTGAGAGTAATGTAAAGACATAGAAATTTCAAGGAAACTTTTTTATTAAATACTTTGGAATTTTATGAGTACGCAGTTTGTGACGGCACTTGATTCTGTGGCCCGGTGTGCCCGGAATCAATTTATGAAGATTATATCGGGTACGTTTAGTGAACGAACAAGCGGGTTTTTCATTCTTTTGAACCAGTGATCGGAAATGAAATTCGAGGGCACCAATGAACTCGTAACGCCAGTAATTTCTTAAGAGTACCTTTATCGAAGATGCTTTTTCACAGGAGGATAAGTTAAAAATTTGTGTATTAAATGAGAAGTGAATAAAATTGTTGCACAATTTTATTTTTATATCTAAGGTTTTTTATCCTACATGGGGGAGTTTTGGTGGGACCCACTAGCACCTAACTACCCATGTGAGGATAAATGTGAGGTGGGGCCTATACGAGCCCCAACCCTTCACATTCCCTAAATCTCCTTAAACCCCCTCTTATTTTTAGTAAACTCTTCATTACTTGTGAAACCTTTCCACACACTCTCTCTCCCTCTTAACTCTTGCCAACAAACATTAATCAATTAATTGAACCCCTTAAATAAATTAATTATGTGTTTTAATTATAAATTTTGAATGCATGGAATGATTAAATAAGATCAGGAGGAGCCTTATATTATATTTGGTTGGATTGTTGTGTTGAGATCTTGGGGAGAGAGCTCTTGCGTTTCGAAGAACACTTCATCTACTTGTTGAAGAACACCAACTCTCCGACGAAGAAAATAGAATCAGCGAGTGAAGTTCTTCATCCTCTTATTCCTCCGTGGAAAGGGAGGAGACACCGATGCGGGATCTTTCTAACGATAGGGAACCATCTATTCTTCTCTTCGTGAATAAAGAGGAGACATCACTTCCTCGGGTGCAGACTGACGATGACGGAAATGACACCGTCATTCACGACGCTTGTCAACCGCAAACTTCTTTTTGAGGTAGGGGTTTATTCTTGAAAGTGGATGCTTATGTACCCCGTACTCATTGGAAATCGTTGTTTAAATATTGTCGATTGTTATCGTTTTATGCGGAGGGTGTGAGTCGAACGAACATGGCCCGAAAACCCCTTGTTTTTCTAATTTATTATTCTAGAATCGGCAATTGAAGGCGGAAGAGGAACGACGTCATCGCGTCGTGCCAGGTATGCGACAAAGGAGGCCAAATTCCTCACGTCAATTTTGCAGTTGGAACGACGACCTGCTACACGGGCCGCTTCGGAGGAAGAACTAGCCGGCTCGATGACCGGCCAGGCTGAGGCGAACTGCGGCACCAGTAGGGCGCCACACTGAGGAACCGGCCGCCTAGTTGGTCGGCCGGGCAGAGCTGGACCGCGGTGCCAGGAGGGCACCGTGCAGGAAGACCGGTGGCCAGCCCATGTGGGTCGTGTGCGCAGAAGACCGGCCAGTCGTTCTGGCCGGTTAGGGGAAGGGAGGCGCCACCGGTGCGGAAAACAGGGGGGGTGCCCCCCTGGAACCCACTTTTCCATCTGGCTGAGCCCGCTGGGCCGCGTAGGGCCGGGCCGAGCTGGGCCATGTCAGGCTGTGCCGATCGGGGCCGCGCTAGGCCAGGCCGAGCCGGGCCCCGCTGGGCCGGGCCGCGCCGGGCCGGGCCAAACCGGGCCCCGCCATGCTGGGCTGCGCCCCGCATGTCCAGGTCGCGCCACATCGGTCCAGGCCGCGCCCCATCGGGCCGAGTTGTGTATTTTCTTCATACCAGTCCGACACCCCAACTGGGTTGGACCTGTCAAACTGGGTCAACCCGACCCATCGGCCCCTGGGCTAAACGGGTCGGGCCTGTTAATCACAAAAACGAAAATAACATAAAGATTACGCGTCCGATCGACGCGCCGTCTACGACACTAGGACCCTTTCGACGAGACGGTTCTTCTGTGATAATCTAAGTGTGTTTTGGACGACTACGGATATCAAATGGGTTAGAAACAAGTGTATTTCTAACCGGGCCCCCAGAACGGAAAAACCAATATCTCTCAGACCGAGTGTCTGACTGACACACCGTCTATTGTGTTGAGTTCCTGTTGATGAGAGGGAACTTCGAGATACATCAACTCTTTAATTCGTGACAATTGATGTATCAACCCCCTAGGCCCGTGGAGCAGACCCTCCCAGAATCGAGCATGCTGTTTGCGGGAACCCTAGAGCTGGCTGCGACTACGACGATGATGACGAATGTACTGGGATCCTACGTGGGTTCGACAGCAAGGATGATTGTACTTGGATCCTCCGTGGGTTCATCAGCGATGATGACTGTACTTGGATCCTATGTGGGATTAGCAATGAGGGTTACTGTACTTGGATCCTATGTGGGTTCAGCAGTGATGACTTCTGTACTTGGATCCTATGTGGGTTAGGTAGGGGAGATGATTCAGAGGCTATATCTATCATCTCTCCCCCTTTTCATGAAAGTATTCATGTGTGGGATGAGTCTTGACTTTGAGTCATTATCATTGGTGTGATTGACTTGCTATCCAATGTGGAATGGATTGTGATTTCCTATGGGGACTGGGTTGTACATGGGCTCATGAGTTGGAGCCGAACTGGAATTGATGACTTAGGTACATGTATGGGCATATACCTAAGTAGAGTTGGTTGATACATTGTGTTTGAATCGTTCTTTTGTGGTTTATCCTTTGTGGATTCTGAGAGACCTTTTGGGGTCTCGAGGTACCTACTGAGTATCATATACTCACCCCTGCATGGGCTATGCCCGCACTACATTGTGTTGGATGCAGACGACAGATAGCACTAATCGAGGTGGCGTCTTGTGGAGAGGGACAGTACCTAGTGGTGGACCACTTGGCGGGACGTACACGGAGCAGATGGCCGAACCCGATGAGCTGAGGAGACCATTTTTACCCACACTTCGGGTGGGATATCCAGAGGAAGACTCAGTGGTTGTTGTTTTACTTTACTATAGCTCGTCTTTCTTTACTATTGTACTGTACTTTCAGTTGGGTTGGAATTCTGGACCATTTACTTTCCAGCACATACTTTTGTACTCATTTTACTTAGTGTTTACTTCAGCTTGCATTCTCTATTGTGTTTGTTTACTAATATAAAAGAAATGCCTTCCCTTTTATCAGGATTTACATCTTTGGTGTGAATCACTAACCCCTGGCCTATGGAAGGCAGGCTTGGGGTGATCACGGCCCGAGCCCCGAGGAAGGGTCGTGACATATTTCTCTCTTCTTGCTGGACGTTGGTGGGAGTTAGTCGAGGCTTATTCTTGATGATCATATCTTCAATCATGAATAGATTTATGTTGTTGTAAATTTCATGGGGAAGTTACATTTCCTAATTCATTTATTTTATGGATTTTCTAGATTGGGAGTGTAGTTAAATAAAATGATCTATGTAGACCCCATCCTTTAATACAAACTCCAAAAGGGGTATCTTTTATCAACATTCATAACCTCAATAATTTATCATGTCATCCACATAGAAGGGATCCTTGATGCATCATGATATTTGGATTTCTGGAGGCTAGGATATATTCCATGTCAATTGGGTGTTGTAACCCTTCAATTTTTATCACATGAGGTTTATACTCATCCTTGGGTAAAACCTTTTCCTTTGGGTGGTGAAAATTTTAACATATGTTGTGGTGGATGTCATGTGTACAATATTCCTCCAACACCCATGGAATTCTATATTGAGAGGTGGTTAAAGGAAAAAAAATACTGGTATGTTATCTTTTTCTAGTTATTCCGTCATGTTTATTAGATAATAATTTTCTTTCACAAGAGGCTCCTTGAACCGATCCGAATAGAGTGGAGGCTTCCCAATTTTTTACAATAGGCAATGGGATCTGTTGGGGGTTCCTCGGTTATATTGTATGTAAAATAACACACGAGAGGTTCATAGAATGGGTTCCACCTTGGGATGTCTTCTTGTGGGTAACTAATATCACCTACCAGTGTTAACGCATTAGAGATGACTAGCCTTTTAATTTGATTTACCTCATGATATGAGGACATTCACATCACTACATTTTCAGTCGGAAAATTCTTTTGAATATGAGAATCACTACTAAAGAGAGAACATTCATAGTAACAAAAATCTTGGGGAGGACCGTCATGGTGGATTATTGCATGGGGAAGACCCTCTTACTCCATTGTCTTTTGGACACATTGTGGGTTTTTATGACACCCATAAACGGTTAGTCTCTCTAGATTGACCAAATTGTTTCCATGATGCAAGCCTTTATGGTGATGTCTATTATTAGGACTATTATAATTACTTCTACTAGTCCCATTATTTTGTAATAGGAGGTTATGATATTCAGCTTCAATAGATAAACATCTGATAACTTCAAAAACTCAAACATCAAGTGATGCCAGATAGTATACCAGATCTTGATTTTCGAATCATTCTTGATGAGACTTCTTCTTTGATGCATTCTCTAGGGTGAGTGTGGACACTTGTTGGGATAGGTTGTCATTATGTGTAGTTGATTATTCCTAACATTGAGTGGCCAATGAGATAGACTGATTACCTATGACTGGAACATGTGTGTGTTCCCGATCATTTTATCCGTATATTATGGTTGAGTTTTCCACAAGACCCTCATGGAAGAGAGTAGAGTTATGTGTCTTCTCCAGGGTGTTATGTTGATTAGACACACCAAATATGGTTATAGAGTTATGTTTCCATCCCCCCATCTCTACTCTCATCTCGAGGATGATATCCTAGAAATTTTGTAGGATGTGGGATGGGATTTGCATTTTCACTTTTACCATTTCTAAGATATTATTACTTACTTTAGAGATCAGAATGTGGATATATTTCTATTATGCATCTGGATTTTTTGTATGTTTCTGCTTCTATCATCCCTTTACTTTTAGTATATACTGATAGTACTCAGGGGTAGAGAGTTAATACTTACCTTTCAATATCATTATGACTTTCTGACTAATTTTCCATGTGCTGTGAGATATCATTACGGTCTAGCCTGAGAAATGTTGGTAGGTGTGTGTGCCTACTCATTTATTTCCACTAACCATTGTCATCATACATCCTTGAGTGTCAATAGATGAGTCTTCTGGAAGGCGTAATTTTTGTATGAAAGTGTATTTTCCTATATATAGGTTGCCACTCTATTTGTTTACATGTATTCTTTGAGAGCTACAAGGCACGCCAGATAGTGATCCAAATGGAGGTGAATGAGTGCATGTTCCCACTTTCTATTTTCCATCAAACCTAGTTGGTGTGATTCTTCATAGGGGTAAAAGTTGTTAACAATCTACCAATTGAATTGTTTTTTCCTTGAGGGGGTGTCTTGTGTTCCCAGATTAGAGAGACATGGACTAGACATTAATAATT
Source organism: Viscum album (assembly GCA_963277665.1). Taxonomy (NCBI): domain Eukaryota; kingdom Viridiplantae; phylum Streptophyta; class Magnoliopsida; order Santalales; family Viscaceae; genus Viscum; species Viscum album. Next base: position 1,244,476,666 of record OY728145.1, on the reverse strand, counting down.
GACACCCTCATCACTTTGAGTGTTCAATACTATACGGAATTCACGACAGAGATTTTTGGATAGAACCCATTAGAAGGATCCTTGTGTCTTCAGGATGAGGACATAACTGGCCCACAGATCCACCTCCTTGTAAAATGAGATGGACTGGTTATTGTTTTATAGGGACAAGCTCTAGAAATGGTTGACGAATGTGGTTGGAACCATCATATTTAGGACCACTGGTCATCATTGTTGAGACTATTAGTGGTTCTGGTTGATTTAGAGGTTCTATCAGCCACCCTCCATGGTTAGGATCATACCATTCTTAGGGAACTCTGGAACTAGTGAATTAGATACCATGTGTTTAATGCATTGAGTATGTGATGAAATCCATTATGTGGATATGGATCTAGCCAGAGCAACATTGGGGGAATTAACCAATGTAAATATGAAGGAATAAATTTCATTAATAGAAATTTTGAAAAGCAATTCCTATTCATATGACCAATAAAAACATTGAACACCAGAAAGGAAGAATCTTGTTGGATAAACACATGCACGCCTGATTTACTTTTTTGGTATAATTTTATTAATTTATAGGGTCCTAACACATGGGTAACACTGTCCTCTTGGTTAAACATTTTCATCATGTTCACCATTTTATGTTTCCGATGGAAAAATGACTTCAATGGAGAAATCATTTTTTATGAAAAATTTCCAACATATTTGTTCATGGAATAGGAAACATCCAATGGTTCTATTTCCATATGGGACATCATTCCAAATGTAGGTGCTCATTGGGGATTTTGACCCACGATTCTTAAGAATATTCATTAGTTGAGAGGATGGGAGGTTTGGAACATTAATCCCTTTTGAGTGGAATTTTTTCCTACTCTTAGACATTATTATATATTTAAGATATGTTCCTTAATACTTCAATAATATCAAAGTATGGTTTGGGTTATCCCAAAATTAGATATTAATTATTAATATATGTGGAATTCTTAATCATTCAAAAGTATTTTAGTTTTTTCACTAGTGGAGATATATGCATATATACATGGAACTCCATTGAAGGAATACTATTATACACTACATAGATAACCTTTGGTATTTATTACGATGTTGGTAGTTTGACATCTAAAAAATGGGGCACTTTGGTGTTTATGGGCATCCATGTAGACAAATGGAACTATAGAATTTATCGCCATCCTAAACGACGAAAGTTATTATGATATTAGGACTGAATAGAAAGATTGGTTCCAACTTATCTTTCAAAAATCATTCAGAACCCATGTAGTTTGGTGTCTCTTAATGGGACACATCATACCTTTTATGGTCATGTGATAAGGACCCAATCATACAACTTACTGTCTTATGGTAAGGACATCAAGGTAGAATATTCCTAGTCAATGTTTTTTGTGGGAATTATCCCTAAGAATCCCAAGGAAAATGGAAGGAATATGAGATTACAAGTTGAATTAGACCCTTCTTAGGATATGTTTTAGAATGAATTGGTTTAATTCAGGGTTTTGGGTTTGTTCCTTAGGTAATATACTTATGAATCCCATTTATTATGGGAATCAAAGACCACATAGTTTAGTATGTCTCATAGGGTGTTATGGTCATTGGAGAGAAATATGTTTTGGATTACTCTTGAAGAGGATTCCCTAATAATGTAATCATGAATTATGTATTGACACATGATGGTATGAGGGTTTAACTCTAGGATTATTCCTCTTGTGGATTCTAATAATAAGGGAAATATTATTGGGCTTTAATCTTAAAGAGGATTTCCCTATATCTCGAGCCATATGCGAGCTTCCTATGTATCCTTGATAGAGCATGAATCATTGTTTTCATAGTTCAATAGTTCTCAGTATATTGGAAGATGAGGTGTATATATCAAACCATTAGAATAACTGGGTCATATTTTTTGAACAATCAAAGACATAGGGATTATATCATATTGGATGATTAGTTGAGCTCGTGCCTTAGTAAGGAAACCTATGAATCATGGTAATGGAAGGAATCAGAGTTCTCATAGTTCATTTTTCTGGTGTATTATGTGGTTTTTGATATCATAACTATCATCTAATCCCACCTGATTCATGCTCAGTGTGAGAAACAAGAATAAATGAAAGCATCAAAAAACCACACACATTTATTCCTTTAATGATGGAAGAGGAGGAGAATGATGACAGAAGACGAGGAGGTGGTCGTGAAAGAGGTCGGGGAAATGGATGAATATGTCATGGATATGACACATACCATTCATCACTTTACATTGGATGTGTATCCAATGTATGGAAGTAATGAAGGGATTTGAGGTAAATAGAAGAAGGACTACAACCTCCTACTTGAAAGAGTAGGGGCTCACCTTCAGTGCATTTACATGAAATTGGTTCCATAGCTAAAGGTGGATCTAATTCCTTGTTGAATAGAGAAAAAAGTGTGATCCTTACCCACCTTATTGGAAACCAGAAGCTCTGGGTCTGATATATGAGAAGGTATGGAAGAAGCCTTATATGTATAATATGAGGTCAGTAACTCCCCAACACTAACACTGGGGACATAATTCCCATGATTGTAGATATCCAAATCTACAGATTCCTTGAGGATTCTGAGCATTTGGTAGGACAACTGTTGGAAACATCTAAACATAAAAATCAAAATACAAATGGGAGTCAGGAATCTATATATTTCCCTAAGGTTTTTTAAATTAGGATTGATTGTAGAAGGTTTAATCAAGGTACATTTTAAATAAGGGAGTCAAAGAATAATGGGAATTGTCATTAATTGTTTTAGAAAAATCCTAATGGATGTCTTATATAGGATAGACTGGGAGGTGAACCATGAAAAACACTCAAGGGGTACACCATGCAAGTGGGCTTAAGAAAACTAGTTGTACCATAGGTGATAACCAATATGGATGACTAGACTTGGTTAAGGCTTAGATCAGGACATCGGTAGTCTCCAAATGTATTCCCTAAAGGGAGCAGCACAAGTTCCTATTTGAGGAAAGGATGTTGCACTAGTCCTCTTAAATAAGCAGATATATGAGAATGAATCATACAAGTGTTATTTATATTAAACCATGGGTGACAAAATTGTAATTCCTCAACCCTAGAAGCCTGAAGTCAGTATCTAATCCCATTTGCTCTCCTAGCTTTCATCTCTCAGTGTCAATGTCGGCCCAACAGAGTGCTTTCGCCGTTGGTGTTCTTTCCAATCTCTAAGCATTTCACCGCTCCACCGGAAATTCCCTCTGCCCCTACCGTACTCCAGCTTGGTAGTTTCCACCGCCTGTCTAGGGTTGAGCCCTAGGATTTGACAGCGGACTTAAAAAGACACCTACAGACGCTTTACGCCCAATCATTCCGGATAACTCTTGCATCCTCTGTATTACCGCGGCTGCTGGCACAGACCAACAAGTAATAATTTTTTTCCTTGCCTTGTTGCATCAAAAACCAAATCACAAGCTTCTGATAAAAAACGATCCGTTCTAGTAAGATTTGTAAGATGAGTACCTTTGTGCTTTCCAGAGATGTATGTTGTCATTCTAGGATTCCATTTCCTAGTACTATGACCCAAATGAACTCATGCTTCCATCATATCTTCTAGATGGATGTTCCAATATTTTATTGTCATTTTTCCTCACATTTTTTATATTTTTTATTTCAACATTTCAACAAATGAAGAGATACACTACGGGACCTTTTTGAACTCTGTCTGTAACTCAGAGGATCGGGAAACAAAGAGAAGATGTGTATGAACGAGATAGCCAGCAACAAAATAAAGGATATGGATGGAATAGAGGAACTCCCGAACATTTGGCGATCTCGGATGTGTCGATATCGATGACTCATTCTTTCAATGAATCATTTCTTCGGACAGAAGATTATGTAAACACTGACTCGAAATCTCACTTATCAGATTCCATCGAGAAAAGGATGTTTTCCAATCACTAACTAAAATCATTGTTAAATCCATCTCATCCGCAGAAGGGAGTGCTTATGTCAGAATGGGGTGCCCCTTTGGTCTTTCACAATAAAAAAATAGATGGAACTACCATGAAACAGCTAATTAGCAGATTCATAGAGCATTTTGGAATGGCATATACATCACACATCCTGGATCAAGTGAAGACTCTGGGTATCCAGCAAGCTGCTGCAATATCCTTTGAAAATGACATTATTTCCTTATCATAACCCTACATATCTTTTATAATACACTTCTTGGAATCCTGGGAAAATAAAACATTAGAAAACGGTGAGCTCAGATGCTCTATAGGGGTAAATAATTTAGTGGAATCTATAAACATTTAAGAAATGTTGTCTAATAAATACAAAAACACTTTAAATCAAAAATAACCATATAAACATGCACATATATATTATAGTAGTAGAATAATCACATGTAATAAATAATTTCATAATAAGGGAATGCATAATTTTGGCCATCATAACCACATAGTCATGGCCTTGTTCCAAGACTACAAGTAATTTTTTTTCAAGGCCTTATTCCATGACACTAGTTTGTCTCATTAGACCTACCGATGAATCAGGGGGAGCTAGTTGGCCCCACCCCTCACTTACTAAGTCCAATTCATTCCTCATAAGAAAAGGGTGGAACATAACATAAAATATTGTATTAAAACTAGAATACGAAATGTCAATACATTAATCGTAAACCACGAGTGGTATAAAAATAGAACATCCAAAGTCAAACATATCATAACTCATTCAATAAAATATAGAATATTATATTATAATAAATAAACCTCATTCATGAATAATATTCATTATAGAATGTTTACATAGTTGAAAATGTTTAGTAAAACTCTTTGAGAGAAATATCATTTTTTCATGAAATAATTTAAAATTCACATAATTATGAAATAAAGGAATTTAAAAGTCATTTTTGAATCAATGTGTCCCATTTCACATTTATTCTTTTGAATGGAATTAAAATTTTAAAACATTCATGTCTAAATACATAAATCCTTAATACCATTCTGAAAACACGAACATTAATGGGAATGATTTTCAAGAACAATTATTTAAATGAATTGAAATGGTGTTTTAGTTAAAGAGGCCCTTAAAAAGAATACTTTTTGAAAAATAATTTATAAAACATGGAAATGGATAATAAATATGTCCCAGTAAATACTTACACATAAAACTCTCATATAATAATGAGATTAAGGAATTAACCCTTACCATGTACTTTCCATTGGTCGAGGGTACATTTAACCGTATGTAAAATGCCAATAGTATGTAATTAAATTATAATAGAACCATATTCATATTTATAATATTATAAATGATTCATTTATGGATTTATACTACCTATTTAATAATAACATCTATTTTAAAATAACATTTTGGGTAATAATCCCTTTCTTTATTGTATGTGTTTTAACTTTTTATTGTTGATCGTATCACTTATATCACGATTTAGTAACTTCCATAATATAAAATACTATTTATGTATCATATATATATTTATAATATAGATAAGTATAATATAATGATATATGAAACGAAGAAAACTCTTTTTTTGAGATGGTAGGCCCTACTTACGCATAAATAGTGATTTCGTTTTCATATCGCTTTGAATGTAAGTAAGTGAATGATATATTTGAAAATATACCCAGAAACATACACATATATATATTTAGTATCATTATTATTTCATATATTAAATAATTACTAGTAATATATATTTTATTAATTATCATTGAATGGTGAACGTGGAAATGAATCTCATCGTGTCGTGGAGATGGTAATTCATATGTACACACAAGAGATGATATAATTATATTGATGTTGAAGTAATATGTAATTGGATGGTATATTATATATAATGAATCATTAACATGCTATATTTATTATTTAAATCAATTATACTCATTATTATTTCCAACCAAATAATGAAGTATATAATAACACACTACACCACTACCTAGAGACGGTAAGCCATACGTTTGCACGTATGGTGTCTTTGTCATTCATAGTATCGATAAAATATCAAAAATGGATATAAAATATTTATATTTACAACTCAATATGTAGAAGGTACTAGAATTATTATTTTTGTATGAAAAAAAAGAAATAGAAAGTGGCAGAAGAAAAGTTCTTTGAAATATGTGATTAAATAAATATATCTTCTTCGGGTTCTTCCTTTTTATTTGACCAAAATGGATCTTTAGGTTGCCTTTATGATCAATTTATGGCCTCTAAGATTTATATAGGGTAGTTGGGAGGAGATTTTAGTAGGGTTTGGATGATCCAAATGGCTTTGGATATGTGAATTTGAGAGAAGGAGAAGTACCCTTTTATTAGAGAGGTGAGGGGAACATTTAGAAATGCATAAAATATTATTTTATTATAAAATTATTTTCGGTTTCTAATAGATCAAAGTGAATTTATTCCATGTATAAGGTGGGGATGGGTCTCAATCTCTCATACAATAGGTTTTAGACATGTTTAGGTCACAATATTAACCTTTTCTTTTATAACTAACTCCAAGTTAAAAAGTGTGACATTTACCATGTCTACATGTATATTTAAATTATATTTTTAATGAGCATACAATAAAATGACAATAGAACCTCAAGTGGTTCATTAAAGATATATATATCATTATAAAAGTATTTTGGTCAAGCCTTTGATTTTTTGTAATAATATATCATTTAAAAAATTGTATTTTTTTAAAACACATTTATGTTAATATTGAAACTATTTAGTATTTGGTTTTTATGAAAGTCATAACAACTTTATTACATCTAAAAAAATTTATTTAATCCTATATAACAAGTCATAGAAACCTAGAATATTCTTGGGATTCATAAAAAGTCTAAATGTACTTTTATTTTAATATTTAAAATATGAATTCTTTTAAACCATAGTTAACAATGTAATTAATAAATCATCATTGTGTCGTATATAAAATTAATTATTAAAGTAAAAACATTATAAATATAATACCATTATGTAGGAAATATTTTTAGATTTCTAATAAATATTTAAAGTTGAATTTATCTTATGTGTAACCCTATATTAAAAATGGTTTAGTTATTAAACATCGAATTAACACTTTTAACTATTATTTAAATAAAATATAAGAAATATCCTAATGTTATCCAAGTGGATAAAAAGGATCATATTTTATTAATAAGATTTATTTTGGTCTAAATACACTTATCCAATATAAATAGGACATGTTTTGGGGTAATTATAATATATTTGTTTTCCATTAAATGCCTTATTTACTTTTAACATGGGTAAATAAAATTCAAAATAAAATAATAAAAAAAATTATTTTCATACCATTGATCCGTATTTTACATACTTATTTCAACTTTGTCTCTCGGATTTATGAAATTCAACTCACAGAAGTGGTAAAATTATGTTTTATGCAAATTTGATAATGTGCCAAGAAGGTGCGTAAAAGATGTTAAAACATTTAATTAAATTTTATATATCTAATCTTATAATAAAATGACTCCAATGACGTATATTTTACTAATATTTTTATTATGTATCTATTTTTTTAATTTAAGAGTTATTTTTAATAAAAAATTTATTTAAATGAAAATGATAGTTTTTATGTACTATGCAGTATTTTCACTATTAATCAAAAATTGAATTTTTTCGGTAAAATACAAAAAATTCAGCCCAAAATAATATTGATATTATCAGTTAAAAAATAATTACTATTTTACCAAGTTCATAACATCAAATTTTCATTAATTAATTTATATTAATTCTCGTTGTCAAAACCAGAAATATGGTTTTAGAAAAGTAAAAACTATCGAAAGATTGATATGTGTTTATGTCTAATTTAAATGTAAAATAACTTCCAATGAAAAAAATTATATTAAATGATAAAAATATAATCTAATTATACATTATAACCTTTCAAATGTATAATTTAACACTACAAATTTTTTTATTAAAAAATCTGTTTTTAATAAAAATTTATTATTTTTCACTATTCATTAAAAAATGAAAGTTATCAAAAAAACAGTAAAAATTTATCCAAACTAAATATTTTATGTCCCTCATCTATATAAGATGTTTATTTTGTCAAATTGAGTATATAAAAGTTTCAAATATTGGATTTAAAAATGGTAAACTATTAAATGTTAGTAAAATTTCATATTTTTGAAAACCCAATATTTTTCCTTAAAAAATTTATTTTTTCTTATATTATACATAAAAACACATAATACAAATGTTAAAATTTGATGGAGTATATAAATTTCAAAATTCAGTTATTACTATTCCTAACTGCTTTTTAAATGGCTAGTTTGGTATGTCCTGATGCGCTTGATCTTGGTGGTGCGTGTAGCGCCAGCTAATTAATCAGTTTAAAGAGATAACATACTATGAAATATTTTGGGGAAAAATTATCCTATCCTTAAATAATTTGAATCCTTGAAATTTGAAATTGTTATTCAAAAATAAATTGTTCAAAATAGAAAATACCTTTTGGGAAAACCCATATTGGAAATAGAGTTAATATAATTTAGTATTAAAAAGAGGGAAAAGGAATGGAAAAGGTCAACCCAAAATTAAGGATTAAAATAAGAGAATATTGTTTGAAATTATAGACACATAATTTTATGAAAAAATTAAATGTTTATAGGTAGTGATTGAGGTCATCAATCACAAACAAGTAACAAATAATTCCAAAATTTAGGGCCTCAAATCCATAAATCTATGATGAATTAAAATATCATTGATTCAAAAAAAACATAAGGTATTATGATATCACATTTTTTGTTTTGAGATCAATTATCTAAAGTTTAATAATTAATTTTTTCATTGAATAAAATAAATTAATTGAAATGTAGAGTTCCATCCAATAACTAATTTATACAACAAACTCATCTTTCTCTCCAAAAGTTAATTGAACTCCTAAATATTCAATTAAACTGAATCATATAGGGTTTCAGAAAAATGAATTTAAAATTCATATCTCATAACTTTTAAAAAATAAACATTATAAAAATCAAGAGATCACGTAGGCCAGTGGAAAGTGATGCACCCTTATCACCCTTCTGTCGTGGGTTCAAGTCTCACGGCCTTCCCAGGCGCGGCAGGTTTTCACCTGACCCCATGGTTGTCCTTTTTGTAACAATACAAAAAATAATCTTAAAAAATATTTTATCCTTAAACAATAGTATCCAATGTCTATCTTAATTCATTCCAACCATAGGACTTATCCAAAATACATCTTTACAAACGAAAAGTCCCAATTTTATAAGGAAGGTAAACATAGTGATGATTTTTCCCTTATAATAACAAGTTAATAATTTCATCATGTTTTCTATTAAAACATGGTAACACCCTAAATTACCATAAATCCATAATAATTACATTCATGCCCCCTTATTCCTTATATAATACTTGATATACTACCTATATACAAAAAATTTGTAACCTCCAACAATGAGGGAGTAAAAAAATAATTAATTAGGTTCAAGGTAGTCAAGAATATTGAATATAATTTATCCAAGTCAATCATATCTTATTCTGAAATAATTATCTCTGTTTCAGAAACATATTAAGGGTTTCAATTCTCTCAACCATTATTTTTCCATGATGTTTAACTGGAAACTATTTCACTTTTCATGGTACTATACAATCTCAAATCCTAATTGAAATAGTACCATAGTATAATCATTATGTATTATATAATTATTAGAACTGGTACATCATTAAAACAATACTCTAATGGAAGAATTATTTAATAACAACATAAGACACTAATCACTTTTATTCATCTACGGTAGTATCATAACTTAATTATTATCCAATAGCATCATTTTGGGTATACTCTGATGATTGGAACATTGATTCACATAGAGTCAAAACTCCATGAAGATGAAGCATTGAACATTTGAAACATTTTTCATACCTTTTCAGTCACGAGCGTGGTGGAATTTTTCTCCACACTTATAAAAAACTCCCATTCCATTCATGAACTTCTTTGGGTGATTCTTTCTATAGTAATAACATATCGAAAAATAATTTTTTCCCTTCATACCTATATCCATATTTCTCTCTACCATCCTCTTCTTCTATGGATTCCCTTCAATGCTATATGACTCATAGAAATTTTTCATATCTTATTAACACATGATACTATTTATTCATATGATGAGATTACGTGGGAGACTATTTCCCTACTAAATGTTGGCTCAAGACCATGACATATATGATCATTCTTACTATTTTGATTATCCATATTGTTGGAGTTCACATTCCTTCTACTGGGAACCTTTTCAAAATGATGACTTACACTACATTAGATCATATCATATTGAATAATCCAAAAAGAATAATATTTATCATCATTAATTGAATATTTAAACATATCTAGACTCATAATCATAACATAGGATTATTTTCTTGTATTTTTACTCATAAATCTTTCATAATGGGTTGTAACGAAAATGTGAATTTTCTTATGAATATCCCCTAGAAGTGACATAGCCAAGAGTGTACCAAGGCCCATTGTCATGCACCAGTTCCTGTTTGATTCGAGCTCAAAGTGGTGTTTTTTGGTTTTACACCTATGTACATCTTTGAGAAAGGCGCCTCTACCTACTCATATATACACATGGATGTATCTCCTGGAAAACCCATACAATTTCTACATTTCCAAAATTGATGGATGTTCTTATAGAATAATCCCCAATGATTATATTAGGGTAATGTTTCAAAATCAACGATTATCTAAATCTATTTCCAAGGTTGTTTCAAAAAATCCTTTGATGCCAAATGTAATGCCCCGACCCTAGAAGCCCAGAGTCAGTGCATTATTTTAATACATTGGCATGATTACAAAATTTCAGGTCTTAAATGACCGATTAGTTAACAGTATTGGAAAATAGATTACATACATTAATTCTACATTACACTTTCTATCATCCAAAACAACATAAATAATATTTTTTGAACATAATTATTCCTTTAGAATAACCCTACAAATTAGTCAAAATACACTTCTTGGAATCCTGGGAATATAAATATAGGAATGGGGTTGGCTCAGATGGTCAGTAAGGGTAAATAATTTAGCGAAAGCTATAAAATTTTAAGGAAAGATGTGTAATAAAAACAAAATCCCTTTTAACATAAACTAGAACATAATATGGAAAAAATAAATTAAACACTACCATATAAACATGCATATAGATATTCTAGTAGTCAAATAATCACATGTAAAAACATATTTCATAATGAAGGAATGCATAATGTTGGAAATCATAACCACATAGTCAAGGCCTAGTTCCATGAATACGAATAATTTTTTTTCAAGGACTTATTACAAGATAATAGTTTGTCTCATTAGACCTACCGAGACATCTGGGGGCTATATCTATCCTTTCCCATCCCTTACTAAGTCAAATTCATTTCTCATGAAAAAAGTGAAACATAACATAAACATTCTAATTAAAAATTTCATACGAAATTTCAATACTGAAACTATAACCCCCAAGTTGTATAAAAACATCACATCCAAATTCAATCATATAATAACTCATTCAATACAATATAGAATATTTCTTTATAATAAATAAACCACAATCATGAATAATTTAGTGAAAGATGTTGACATAGTTGAAATTTTTTAGTAAAACTCTTTGATAGAAATATACCTTTTTCATGAAATTATTTTATAGTCACATAATTTAGAATGAAATAAATTAAAAATACATTTTTGAATCAATGTGTCCAATAACAATTTTAATCTTTTTAATGTAATTAACATTTTATAACATTTATGTCTATATAAATCAATACTTAGAACCATTTTGAAAACATGGACATTAATGAGAATGATTTAGAAGAACAAATATTTAAACTATTTAAAATGATGTTTTAGTTATAGAGTCCCTTAAAAATAATCCTTTTGAAAATTCTTTTATAAAACATGGGCATGGACAATAAATATATCCTAGTAAAAACTTACTCATAAACAATCTCGGATAATAATGAGATTGAGGAATTAACCATTACCTTGTAATTTCCTTTGGTCGAGGGTTCATTTAACCTCTTATATATTTCCCATAGTATGTCATTAATTTATACTAGGACTATATTCATATTTATGATATTATAATTGATTAATTTATGGATTTATACTACCCATTTAATAATAATATTAATGTTAAAAATAATATTTTGGGTAATAATCCCTTTCTTTATTGTACGTGTTTTAACTTGCTATTCTTGATCATATCACTTATAACCTGATTTAGTTCCTTCTAGAATATTGAAAAATATTTATGTATCATATATATTATGAATACAAATATGTATAATTGATATTAATATGAAATGGAAACACCATTTATAGAGACGATATGCCCTACTAATGCATAAACGTCGTTTCCTTTTTCAAATCATATTTAATGGAAGTAAGTGAATGAGATATATGTAAATACACAAACACAAATGTATGTATATATATGTATATTTTGTAGCAGTATTATTTCATATATTACGTACTTACTAGATATATATATATATATATATATATATATATATATATATATAATCATTGTTGAATGGTGAATGTGTAAATGAATCTCATCGCGTCATGGAGATGGTAATCCATAGGTATACACGAGCGACGATATCATTATTTTGATGGTGAAATAAAATGTAATTGGAAGGTATATTTTATATATATATAATCATTAACATGTTATATAGAGTATTTACATCAATTATAATCATTATTATAGTAATAAAAATAATGAAGTGTTTAATAATGAACTACACCACAACATGGAGTCTGTAAGTCGTATGTACACACGTATGGTGACTTTGTCAATCATAGGATGGATAAAATAATGAATATGTATACACAATATTTATAATAACTTCTCAGTATGTATATTATTCTGGGATTATTTTTTTATGTAAACAATAAATAAATATGATGTGTAAGAAGAAAAAAACATTGAAAGAGGAGATGAAATATTTTCCTCTTCTTCGGGTTCATCCATTTGATTTGAACAAAGGGGATCTATAGGATATATTCATGACCAATTTATAGACTCTATGTTGAATAAAGGGTATTTGGGAGGAGATTTTATTAGGGTTTGGGCGATCCAAATGGATTTGGATATGTGAATTTGAGAGAAGGGGAAGTACCCTTTTATAAGAGAGGTGAGGGGGACATTAGAAAAATCATGAAATATTATTATATTACAAAATAATTTTTAGTTTATAATGTATAAAAATGAATTTATTTCGAGTATAAGGTGGCCATGGGTCAAATTATTCTCAACCAACAGGTTTTAGGCATGTTTATGTCACCATATTAACCTTATCATTTAGTTTTAACTATTAGTAAAATAGTTTAACATTTTCTACATCTCCTTGTATATTTATATTATATGGCTAATAAGCATACTTTAAAATTATAAAAGAAGATAAAGTTTTCCATTAATGATATATCAATAATTATATAACTTATTAGGATGAACCTTATATTTTTAGGAATATTATATCTTTTCATAAATTTTTTTTATAAACTAATTTTTATCAATTTTGACACTATTTAGTATTTGGTTTTTTTGAATGTCATAACTACTTTATTACTAAAAAATTCATTTAATCAACCCTAAAATGTAATAGTAACCTATAATATTCGTTGAATTCATAAAAAGTCACAATTGACATTTATTTCAATAATTTTATTTTCAATTATTTTAATCCTTCATTAAAAAAGTAATTACTACATCATCATTGTGTGTTATATAAATTTAATTATTTATTTTATATAAATTATAAATAAATAACATGATGTAGGAAATATATTTAGCTTTATAATAAATTTTTATAGTTTAATTTATCTTATGTGTAACCCTATATTTTAAAAAGTTTAGTTATTAAACATTGAATTTACACTTTTAACTCTTCTTTAAATAAAATATAATAAATATTAAAATCTAATAAAAGTGAATTAAAAGGATCATATATTATTCATAAGGAGTATTTTTGTCTAAATACACTTATCCAATAGAATTAGGACATTTGTTGGGGTAATTATAATATCATGGCTTCCTTTAGTAACCTTATTTACTTTTAACCGTGGTAAATAAAATTCAAAAGTTACTATTCACCAAAAATTATTTTCATCCCATTGTACAATATTTTACTTACTAATGTTAACTGTGCCTCTTAGTTTTTTAAAATTAAACTCACAGAAGTGGTAAATTTATGTTTTATGCAATTTAGCTAATGTGCCAAGAAGGAGGTTAAAAGACCTTAAAAAGATCAATAAAATTTTATATATCTAATCTTATTATAAAATTACTCCAATGAAATACATTGTAATAATATTAGTATTATGTTTCTATTTTTAAATTAAGATAAATTGTTAATTAAAAATACTTATTTAAAATAAAAATTCAGTTTTTAAGTACTATGCAGTATTATTCACTATTCATCAAAAATTAAAAGTTTTCAGAAAAATAGCCAAAAATCAGCCTAAGAAAATTATGATATTCCGAAATCAAAAATGGTTTATATTTTACCAAATTAAAAACATTGATGTTTAATTAATTATTATAAAATTAATTCACATTGTCAAAACCAGACAGAGAGATTTTGAGAAGTAGAAACTATCAAAACATTGATATGTTTTTATGTCCTATTTAAATGTAAAATTACATCTATTGACCTAAATTGAATTAAATAATAAATATATAACCTAATTATAATCAACAACCATTAAAATGTATAATTTATCACTATAAATTGTTTTGATTAAAAAAGTTGTTTTCGATTGAAATTTAGTATTTTTAACTATTCATCAAAATATAAAAGTTATCAGGAATACACCAAAATATTTATCCAAGCTACATTTTTATGTACCTCTTCTAAAGAGGAAGTTCATTTTGTCAAATTGAATATATAAAAGTGTCAAATATTGGATTTAAAAAAGTATTCCCATTAAAAGGATGTAAAATTGCATTTTAGTAAAAAAACACTTATTTTATCTGAAAAATTTATTAGTTATTATATTATATCTCAAAAACACATAATATGGATGTTAAAATTATATGGAGTATATAATTTTCAAAATTCAGTAAATATTATTCCTAACAGCTTTTTAAATGGCTAGTTTGCTCAGTCGTGATGCGAGTGACCATGGTAGTGCATGTAGCACAATCTATTGAATTATTTTAATGAGATAACATACTATGAAATTATTGGGTGTTACATTTTCTTCTACTTAAAAAAATTTCATCCCCACAATTTAAAATTTTTCTTCCAAAATAAAATGTTGAAAATAGAAAATACGTTGGTGGAAAACCAACATCATGATATAGGGTTAATATAATTAATTCTTAATAAGAGGGAAAAGGAAATGTAAAGGTCACCACCACATTAGGGTTTCAAAAAAGACTACATTGATGGAAATTATAGACACATATTTTTAGGAAAAAATTGATGATTTATAAGGAGTGATTGAGGTCATCAATCAAAAACAAGTAAACAATAAATGGAAAATTGAGGGCCAAAATCCATAAATCTATGATGATTTAAAATATCATCAGTTCAACCAATCATAAGGTATTATGATAACTAATTTTTGGTTTTGAGATTATTTCCCTAATGTTTTATAATTATTTTCTTCATTAAAAAAGAAAAAAATACTTGACAAGTAGGGTACCATCCATAACTAATTTATACCACAAAGACAACATGTAGGCCAGTGGGTGGTGATTCACCCTTATAACCCTTCAGTTGTGGGTTCAAGTCTCATGGCCTTTCTAGATCCGACAGTTTGTTTGACAACCACCAGGTTATCCTTTTTATAACAATCCAAAAAGTATTCTTAGTAAATTTTTTATCCCTAAAAAAGTGTCCAATTTCGATCTTAATTCGTTCCCACCTTAGGAATTATCCAAAATACATATTTCAAAAGTCACAGTCCAAAAAATATAAGTATGGTAAACATAATGAGGATCTCTTTTTACATGTAATAACTTGTGAATACCTTCATCATGTTTTCTATTAAAACACGTTAACACCATGAACTACCATAAAACCTTTCTGATTACATTCATGCTCCTTTATTCCTTATAGAATACTGGATATAATTTTTATATCCAAAAATATTTTAAACTCCAACAATGATGGAATAAACAAAAAATTAATTAGATTCAAGTTAGTTGAGAATATAAAATATAATTTATCCAAATCAATCATATCTTATTCCAAAAACATTATCTAAGTTTCAGAAAAATATTAAGGGATTCATTTCTCCCAACCATAAATATTACAAAATTATTAACATGAAACTATTTCTCTTTACATGGTACTATACAATCTCAAATCTTTGATGAAATAGTACTATCGTAGAATCCTTATATACTCTATACTTATTAAAACATTTAAATCATTAATACAATACTCAAAAGGCACAATTATTTAATAATGACATTATATAACTAATCCTTTCCCTTCTTCTGAAATAATATCATAACATGATTATTATCTGAAAGTATCATTTTGGGTATACTCTGATGATTGAAACACTGATTCACATACAGTCTCAACTCTTGGCAGATGTAGCATTGTACATTTGATGGCTTTATCATACCCTTGCAATCATGAGAATGGAGGCTTTTTTCTCCAAACTTATAACAAACTCTCAATACTTTCATGCACTTCCCCGGCTGATTCTTTACGTAATTATAACATATGGGAAAATCATTATTTCCCTTCATGCCTTTATCCATCTTTATCTCTACCATCCTCTTCTTCTCTGGCTTCCCTTCAAATCTATATGACTCAGATAATTATTTACTTATCTTATTAATATATGATACAATTTCTTCAGATGATGATAATATGTGGGAGACTATTTCCTTTCACAATATTGTCTTAGGATAATGAATTATATAATCATTATTACTATTTGTATTATGAAAATTGCTAGAGTTCGCATTTATTCTATTTGGCGCCATTTCTAAATGACGAAATGCACTAGGAGAGATCATATAATAATGTATAATCAAAAAACAATTATCAGAATTAATTTAATATTAACACATATCTTGTCTCATTAGTATAAAATTGGTTTCTTTACAGACATATTTATAAATATATAATTCATAATGGTTGGTAATGAAAATGTGAATTTTCCTAAGCATATCCCCTGGGAGTGCCGTAACCAAGAGGGTATCAATGCTCCTTCTCATGCACTAGTTCCCATTTGAGTATTTCTCAAAGAAGTGGTTTCGAGTTTTAACCCTAGGTAAATCTATACACGAGACACCTCTACTAGCTCATATCCAGACAGGGATGCATTCCATGGAAAACCCATATAATATCTCATTAACAAAACTTTTATATTTTCTTCTATACTAATCCTCGAAGTCTATCATAGGGTAAGGTATCTAAATCAGAGTTCATCTAATTCTATTTCCTAGGTTGTTTCTAAACTGCCTTTTATACCAACTGTAACTCCCTAACCCTCGAAGCATGGAGTTGGTGCATTATTTTAATAAATCGACATGATTATAAGGGATAAAGCCCTAATAGACCGATCAACATAGCAGCCTTAGAAAATGGATTACATATATGAATGGTACATTAAACTTTCTAACATCCAACACAACGTAAATAATATTTTTATAACGCTATTATTTCCGTAGCATAACCCTGCATATCAATCAAAACACACCTATAGGAATCCTATGAAAATAACACATAAGAAAGGGGTGAGTTCAGATGCTCAGTAAGGGAAAATAATTTAATGGAAGCTATTAACATTTAAGGTGGGATGTGTAATAAAAAAATCTTTTTAAACATATTCGTGTACATAATATAGAAAAAATAAATAAAACATTACCATATAAACATGCAAATTGATATTCTACTAGACGAATAATCACATGTAAAAACTAATTTCATAATTATAAAATGCATAATTCTGGGCATCATAACCACATTTTCAAGGCCTTGTACCAAGACTACAAATAAAAATTTTGTCATGGCCTTGTGCCAAGACACTAGTTTGTTACATTAGACCTACTAATTCATCGTGGGGCTATATGGGGCCCCTCTCCTCACTTACTTAGTCCAATGCGTTCCTCATATAAAAAGGGTAAAACATAACATAAACATTCATATTAAAACTAGCATACAAAATTTCAATACTTTAACAGTAAACCATGAGTTTTATAAAAATTCACATCCAGTTATGTCTCTCACAAATTATTTTTAAGAGATTAAATTAAATTTTATGGAATATTTTAATTATCAAAAAAATTATTCAATTTTTTAATTTATGAATTATACTAGTAACATAATATTATTATTAATATTATAATCATAATGAATTTTTTAAGACTATAATTCAGAATAGTAATGAAAAAATGTATCACTCGCATAGGCTTTATAAACAAATAATGGTGTGAGTGGGGCTTCAAAAAGAGAATAAAAGTAAAAAAGACCATAATAATATAATTTTTTAAATTCATTGGAAGATACTTATAAACAATTTTATTATTTTTTAATCATATTACATATGTAGAATGTTTATAAGAGAATGTGGAAAAATTTTAATGATAATATATTGATAGTGTAATTTATTTCAAACAATTTTTTAATGGTTTGTGTTGTCATATTATAATATTGATAAAATTAATCATACATTAAGATAGGATTTTATGATATCCATTTCATTCATGATATTGTGTTGATTTTTTTAAAGAATTTATGGTTATTATAATTATTATGGTCTTAGAATAATATGAAACATGTTTTTGAAACCTGATTGTCTAGTTGGTGAAATTTACCATGATATATTATGTGTAATTGTTTTTGTTTGACATTTCTTTTATTATTAAAGACTGTTGAAATGAATTGATTTATTAATTATTTATGAAATTTTTCATCAATATCTAATTGAAATAACACATTTTGGAAAAGATAAAAACATAAATACATGGTTCATGGAGGCAATGATTTGATCATAATTTGGGTGATGCATTTATTTTAAATCAAATGACTGGGTGTATGATAAACTATACTCCATTAATAAAATAATATTTCACCAAACTTGTGAAACTGAATTAATTAAATGATAATTCATAGAATATATTTGGAGGATGAGAATGAAAAATAAAACTCAACAATTCCTAGAATGTAGAGAGATATTTCCTCAGTCTTTGAAATTCCACCTTTCATTCAGGGAATGTGGTTATGGAATGGTGTTTTGTGTGGACCACAATTCCTAGAATGTAGTAATGAAATATAGTGGAATATTTTTTATAGTTATCAGGATAACAAATGTGTTATTATGTGAAGAGGAATATAATAAATTTATCTTTTATTTACAGATGAATGGAAAATGTATTTTTGAAAAAAAATTAGTATTCCACAGTTTTAATTTATTATTCTAAACATTAAATATTCTTATGAATAAAACTTGTATCTAAATATAAAATTTATTTATTCATAATTGTTAAAAAATAAAACAAACCAAATTTTATCACTTCAATATATTATTTAAAATAATGTATAAAAATAGTATTTATTGGAATATCATTTTATTTATTATATAAATATTTATTTATATTTTTAGATGATTTGTTTATAACTTTAAATTAATTTTTTTTATAATTAAAAATAATTTATTAAACACATTTTTTAGAAATTTACTAAGGAATTTTGATGTCCGTAAGTTGTGATAATACATATGGTATATGAAAATAATATTTTTTACTATTCACCAAAAAATTAATCTTCTTAAAGAAAATGAAAAATCAATAAACATTAATTTTTATATTCCTATTCGGAAAATGAAATCCATTAATCCTACATAAATTTTTAATTTAATACAATTTAATATTTAATATTTTTAATGAATAAATGTGATATTTAGTATAACCAAATATAATTTATATGTTTAAAATTTATTTATCTATAATATTTAGGAGGGTCCATGATCTATTGAGGTGAAGAAGCATAGTCTCTGCGGACAAAATTGATGATGTTATGAGAGCCATGGAGTGAGATATGAATACTATGCAGCTACAAAATTAGTACTTGAATGAATTTTTTCATGAAAAAATATAAATCCTTTCACTACTAGATAACCAATCATTTCTAAAATATAATCTTATAAGAAACCGGTTTAATGATAGTGGTTTTAATGTTGGGATATAAATTCTATATATATTTTTTCCTATAATATAAGAATAAGGTATGGAAAATAATTAACTCCATATAAGTTATTTTTTTCCACTAAATATGTAATGATAATGTATACTGTTGAATATTTTCATAATTTTTACTATGATTATGGAAGAAATTATGTCACATTACTTATTAGATATTATCCATACTATATTATTGAAAACCAAAATTCATATCTCACTAAAATCCAAACAATGATGGAATAATGAAATCTCCCTTTTCATTAAATGCATGGTGATTTGATGGTTCTGATGGGTCCAATATTATTTTGTATATTTAATATTGGGATATTATCAGGGATGATGTGACATTGTCTTTCAATGATTTTTTCTTCTCTGCATATTTTCTTTATGGAACTAATTCCAACCTCATTTCATTTCTCACCACGAAATAGAAAGTAGTTAATACTAGAGAAATTCAAGTAGATTAAATTGGAAATAGATTCCTCAAAATAATTAGTATGACCCAGGTCGGCATACTTGGGATGGTAATTTGGGATTCAGTTACTCTATATCAACTTGTATTTTCCATAGTACAGATTATCCAATAAAATTATATTCACAAAATTAGAATACAAGAATACGATATCAAAAAATATGATGTATGGGAAATTCATTCTCACAGTTTTCATCTCATAAACCTTTGATTGTATAAGGTGAAGCACCATCACTGAGATTCATCAAAATTATGATTTATAATGTTATTTTTCCAAAATTATAAAACGAATCATAAAGAGTTAATGTATAAAATTTATTTGTAATGGATCTCTTAGATAATTATTTTTATGCATCACATAGTGCAGACAAGGAGACCCCAACACAAGGTTTAGAGTACAAACTATTAAATACTATAATAGTAGTTACATATGTGATCCATTTATTAAAACTACAAGAAAATTATATTTTAGAGATACATTGTTTTACTATTGCATCTGTTTCATAATGATTACATACTCTTATTTGTTGAGGCATCATAGAAGTAACATCAAACCATAAAAAGAATCATGAAACATAAATAAATAGTTTTATTATTTGGGAATAAATTAGAACAAACATTTAATTTTACTTGTTAATAAATTCCTCAGTTCTACGAATTAAAATGTTTCCAATTTATTTGAAGTCACGAAGAGCTCTCTCCCTTCTAGTTAACTATGAAATTTTCTTATTCATTGAAAAGGTCATGAGATTCTATCCTGATAATATATTCTCTTAGATGATTTCTAAAATGGTGAAATGGAAAATAAATAGCATGTCACAAGTCCATTGGGTTTTTATATTCAATTGTTTTATAAATATTTTTTTAGGATTTTCAATTTCTAAATTTAATGTTTTCCAGATAAAAAAGATTCCTAATATGATTCGAACTATCATATAGGCCAGTGCACTCAACTGAAAAAAAACATGTCTTTTATTCCACGAATGAATTCACATATCAAGTGGATTTGTGTGTCATTGAATTAATAAATCATGAAATATTTATTACAGAACTCATCAACAAATTTAGTTGCATCATTCTCACATAATATAGGGAATTCTCATTCTTCCCTAGGTAAAAAATTGTTCTTATAATTTTTAATCATTACCCTAAATCTATGACATCGTCCAACTGGTTTTCCAATAGATATTTATAGTGACCCTATCCTTTTAGACATAAGATTACCTGATTTTAAGCATAATTATACATTAGAGTACAAGCCAAGGATTGTAAAGTACAGTGTCTTAGAAGACTAAGTATATAAAATTGATAACATGAAAATAAGTAAAATCTAACATTATTTAATATTAAAATTTAGCTCCTAACATCCATTGTGCTCAAACATCGGCATAGGGTTCCCTGGGGAACACATGAACAAAGGGATGAGCTAAATTGACCTATAAGGGAATAACCATAAGAACAAAGTATTAGCATATGGGATAGAAGACATTAAATGATGATATAAAAAGTCATGTAAGAAATGTAATGATAAAATATAAATATGAGTCACATAAACACGTAGTAATAATAATTTAAAAGCCACATAAAATTTGACTTTACCACGAGTTAATGCTAATTGCCAAGACTATTGCATATGGTAGCACAAGCCATGTCTAACCGCAAAGACTGTCACACATAACCACTAATGAGACTCAACATTACACAATTAATTGGTTAACTATCTTGGAGAAACTATCTTATATTTTCATTAATATTTTTTCAATATATAATTCATACACAGTCTATATTATATAATCATATGGGGTATCCATGGAATGAATTAGGTACCACATTCATATAATAAATCATAACTAATGGGTGTATCATAAAGGTGTCCATAAAATAAAGGAAATAAGATATAAATGGAAATTCATAAGTAAAAATAGTAATATATCATGGTATGTAATTACAATTATAAGTGAAAACATATAAGAAATGTATTTTTGAATTTGGTTTCATTAAAACATTTTTTTTTTGCAATTTTAAGGAAAATACTATAGATCTTTTTAATTTTAAAATGAAACAATTAATTATATAAATCAATAACTATACCAATAATGTTTTCATAATAAAAATACTGAATTAATATGGAAAATTATGTCTTATAACATAAGATATTGTTCCATTGAAGTCAGGAAATAATTCAGGAAGTTCCCTCAAAACAGGTTTTCTTATCGGGCTGTATTGAGGATGGAATCAACTAAAAACATTTATATCCCCAACATAGAATGATGAAAGTGTATTGATAAATTATTTCGGTACATGTACACAGAATTTATAATATTCACCAAAAAATATAAGATAAATTTGTTTTGGTAAAAGGAAGATAAGGCAACCCGAAGGAATAAAGGAGGTTCAGGTAGAATCCCTTATCGATTATCAGCATGGTATCAGGTGTACATAAGTTGGATTAAATAGAGATAAATGGGATTATCATCACCTATAAATCATTGAGAAAGTATGGGGAGGACATAAATTATACCCAATCATTATGGATTACATATAAAAGGGCATAACATAGATGATATTCTTGAATAAATGTGAGAAAAAGAGAGGATCCCTTACCTTTTGTCTGATGGTGATATTCTATTGATCTCAATGTCCAGAATAATCAAATTAGGATAATTAATTAATAATTATTGAACCGATTTTACATTTAAATGATTTATTATAACCTTTTTTAGTTCAATAATAATTTTTTATATTGGATATTAGGTTCAATTTCATTGTTGGGGTCCATTTGTTTCATTGGTTTTAATTATCAGTTCACTTATATTCATGTTCAGATACACATGTATGATGAGAGTGGTTGTCCTGAATTATAGTTATATGGTATAAGTGAACATCAAAATGATTTTGTGGTTATAAAATTCATTTTATTAATTTAATTGAAGGCAAGTCATTATATAAAACATAAATTATAAATGCTTGGATTATTTTAGAGATTTAACTCATAATTAATTTAATTTTTATTATTTTTTTACATTTTGTGTGAAGAAGGATTCCATAAATATAAAATAATATAAAATACATATTTAAAAGTATTGTTCATCCATAAAAATGGTTTCATTACCAAAATTTAAGATGTCTAAATAAATTGAAATCCCATCGTCCTAGAATGTGGTAAATTAATACATCTCGGATGGTGTCTTTACAACTAGTATGAGAGAAGAGTAAAGGAGAGATGATAATAAATTATTCCATTATAATTACAAAATTTTAGTACATTTAAGTTACTAGAGTTTTAATTAAATTTTTATAAAGAGAGTTAAGGATAGAAAAGAAAATTATTGAACTTGGAAAGAAAGTAAAAGAATTGAAAAGTTAAATTTAGCTCTTGTATAAATCTTCATTGAGAGACTCTTAAGTGGAGAGGATTTGGTCTTTTAAAGAAACCAATAGCTATTGGATGAGGGGAGGAGCATGGTGTGATATTATGATATAATTTAAGCATGTAACAAGTCTTGAGAGAGTAAAGAGAAAAGTAATGGAGGGGTGGTATTTATTATTGAGGAGGGGAGGGTTTTCATAATATTTAATTCCTGAGTTTATTAATTTCCCTAAAGAGAATAAATAGTGATGATTACATGACAATAAATTGTAATAAGTTATTTTATGTTTTAACCAATATGGATTACATCAGCAGAACATCATCCATGACCATATAAATCAAGTATTTTGCTAAATTTTCCAATTATTGTATTTTACTATTCATAAAAAAATAATATATTTTTGGAAAATTCAAAAAAATCATCCTAACTATTTTTTGATATGTATAATCAAAAAATGAACTCTGATTTTTTAAAATAAGTTTCTAAATATTAATAATTTTATTTTTATTTAAAACCAAAATTTACTTGAAAAATACAGATATTAAAACAACAAAATATTTTATACTGTTTTCAAAAATTACATAAGTTATGGTAAAATTATCCTAAAAACAGAAGATATAAAATTGAAAATTTATGAACACATTTTAGGAAAAAACATTTTCTTTTAAAAAAATTAAATAATTTATATTAATTATTTACGACTTCCAAAAATACCATTACCTTTTCTATCGTCATATTATAAATTATAAGATGCCTAAATTTTAAATATAATTTCATTGTTGAGGTTGCTAATATCATTTTATGATTTAATAATCATAAGGGTATGTTTCTATTGATATGTTTATGTTACTATTAACTAATAATTAATATTGTTCCATTAGACCCAAAAATTCACCCGGAATGAAACTTTGTATATCAGATTTTGGACATTCAAATCATAGATATGTCAATATTATGGTTAAAGGTCACATAGTATTTCGTAGGTCAATGTATTTTTTTCATGTGATTTTATGAAAAACATATAAGAATGTAATTTCAATTGATAAAGAATTGGATTGTTACATTATTCCCCCTTTATGAAATTTCTCCCTTAGAATTTCGTCTTTTATTCTAATCCATAAACGAGCGTGGGTACTTTTCCACTATTAAATCCTCTAGTTCCCATGTTGTCTCATCATACTTATCGTTCGACCATAGTACATTGAGTAGTTTAGTGGTATTTTTATGTAGAATTTTGTCCCTACGATCAATGATATTCACTGGATAGTCCTTGGAAAAAATATAATTCTCCAACTTCAACACCTCTACAGAGAGTGCAAGTGAATGATTTGGTATGTACTAACTTAAGAGGGATACACGTAAAAAATCATGAACTTTAGACACAGTAGGTGGAAGTGTCAGTTGATAGGAAACAACTGCAACATGATCAAGAATCTTGAAGGGGTAGATATACATGTGATTTATCATTCTTTTCTTCCCTAACCTCATGACCATCTTCCATGGAGATATGCAATGAAATAACAGGTCTCTACCTTTGAACTCAAGGTATCATCGATGATTGTATTCCTAACTATCATGTAGACATTGGACTTTTTTGATGTGCAGTTCAAGGGTTTTCATCTTCTCCAAAACTTCTTCATCCATTTTAGGTCAAGTTATCTTATGCTCACTGACTTCATCCCAACATACCGGGGTTCTACACCTTTTCCCATAATGGACTGCGTATTGTACCATTCCGATGCTCAACTGTAATCAATTTTTGTAGCATAATTCAACCAGTGGTTGACTTCGGCCATATCCTCCTTTGATGTACATATAACATGATCTCAACATATGTTCTAGTGTATGAATTGTTCACTCAGATTGGCCATCTGTTTGAGAATGACAGGCTGTATTATAGTTCAGTTCAGTTCTTAGAGCATGTTGGAATGTTTTCCAGAACATTGATATGAATCTCAGACCTCGGCCAGATACAGTTGATGGTGGTACTCCATGCATTCTTACCAACTATTTGATATATATCCACGAACGATGATCCAATGGGAAGTCCTCTTGAATTTTAATAAAGTGATCTCTCTTTGTATGATTATCCACAATGATCCATATAGTATTGTTTCTTCTATATTTCCTTGGAAATCTAGTGTCAAATTCCATGGTGAGGTTCTCCAACTTCCATGTTGGAATGGGTAGTGGTTTCATTGTAACGCCCCGACCCTAGTTATCCAGAGTCGGTGCATTATTACATAACATTGGCATGACCACAAGAAAGATCAAATCTAGAAAGACCGATTGGTTTAGTAGCCTTGGAAACACTAGATATATTCATAAAGTTTTACATTACATCATAAAGTGAAAAACTACTACAACAACATATTGTCTCCAAAGTACAAACTATTAACTCCTCATAATATCCCTACAGGTAATTCATAATTTACTTCTTCACTTCCTGGAAAAAATAAAACATAGAAAATGGGTGAGATCAAATGCCCAGTAAGGATAACAATATAGCAGAAACTTTCATACATAATAATAAACATTTAAGGCAATGTATAACTAAAACAAAAGCCTTTCAAACTTGAACTTTCAACATGGTATGGCATAAATAAAATGAATGATTTTTATTTACTTATTCACATGGATATTCTAATAATCGAATAATCACATGAAAAATCAATAACCACTTTCATAATGATGGAATGCATAATGCTAAACTTTAATTTCTTTTCAAGGCCTCGTCCCAAGACCTTGGGGCTAACTGTAACTGGAACCCAACCCGGAGTGCCTCTAATAACCGGACACCAACCCGGAGTACCTCTAATAACCGGACACCAACCCGGAGTTCCTCTAATAACCAGAGACCAAACCGGAGTTCTTCTAATAACCGGAGACTAAACTGGAGGGCTTACTTTTACTGGTCCCCATCCCGGAACATATTTGTCTAACACATTCATCTGAATGAAAGATTGAAATATAACATAAACATTTGGATTAAAAATAACATATAAAATGTCAATACTTTAAAAAAACCATGAGTGACATAAGAATAACTTATCCATAGTCAAAAATATCACAAAACCTTCAATAAAATAGGAATGTTTTGTATCATAATAAATCAACTTCAAATAAGCTTAAAATCCATCAAAGGATGTTGACATAGATGAAATCAAAACTATTTTAGAGAAATTTCTCTTTTTTTTGAAATCATTTTAAAAGTAACATAATTATAAAATAATACATTCAATTTGAAAATATTCTTATAATCTTGTAAGGTATGCTTCGATGACTTTATAACGGCAGAAAATAGCTGCACCCGCCGTATATGTTTAAAAAAACATTCTTACCTTAATTTTGTCGAAAAGGTTAAAAAGCACCATGTTTGGAAAACGACGAAAAGATTCCTATATAAACCTCTTATAAAAAGTCAAACAATGGTATAAATGACTTTAACCCATATTCTAGTAAGTAGTAAAAATGTTTTGAAATACATTTTGAAGAAACACAGATGTGGATGATAAAGAGATCCCAGTAGATAATTACGTATAAACAACCTCTGATAATGAAGAGATTGTGAAATAACCCTTACAATTTGGTAACTTATGAAACATAGAACCCATGAAAGAGGTATCATACAATGAATATTTAAATACACATAAATTAGAGTGTATTACACAAATAATATAATCATGGGCAGTACATACACCACACAAAAGGTGATGGTGGCAATATGGCATGAATCTCACGTGAATAAGGAGTGAGATGAAAACCCCTTACCTTGTACTTTTCCTTGGTTGGGGTAGGTTAACCTCCTGTATAATGGTGAAATAATTGTTATTAAATTATACAAGAATCATATATATTAATATGATATCATATATGATCTTTTAATATTGATTTGATAATAATATCTTAGTATTATCATTGTTTCGGGTGTTAACTTACTTGTTTTCTTTTATATGTTTTGCTACGTAATCCATGTTTGTTGTATCTTATTCATATAAAGAATGATATCAAGTCCTTAAACATCATTTTTAAATCATCAAATGATAATTATACTTGAATGGATACGATGGAGAATGAATCTCATCGCGTTCGTGGAGATGGTAGTCCGTACGTACGCACGAGCGACAATATCATTCTTTTGATATTAAAATAATATATAAAAGGATGGTATATCATATATACAGAATCATTAACATGTTATATTTATTATTTACATGAGTTACACATCATTATTATACCCATCCAAATAATAATATATTGAATAACAATTACATCACGACGTGGAGACGGTAAGCCGTACGTACGCACGTATGGTAAAATGTTATTCAAAGGGTGGATAGAATACTGAATATGGTTGTAACAAATTTATAATAACATCACAGTATATGTGAGATACTGGAGTTATTTTTTTAGAATGTTAAGAACAAATAAAGAAGAAGTGGAAGAAGAAAGGAACTTGAAAAGTGGTGGTGAAAACATTACCTCTTCTTCGAGTTCTTCCTTTTGATTTGATCAAAAGGGCTCCTTAGGTAGGCTTTCTGATCACACTAAGGCCTCTAGGTTGTAGTGAGGGAAGTTGGGAGAGTATTTGGGCAGAGGTTGGACGAACCAAAAGTCTTTGAATGTGTGAAGAAAAGAGAAGGACGAGTGCCCTTTTATAAGAGGGGTGAGGGGTACCTTTGGAAAAGCTAGAAATATTAGTTTATAATAAATTCTTATTCGGTTTATAATGGCTCAAAAGTTGATTATTTAAATTTTAAGGTGGGTATAGGTCGAAAACAACTCAACCAATAGAATTTAGACAGGTTTGGGTACTTATATTAACCTTATCTTTAAGTATTAACTCTACGTTAATTAGTTTCACTTTTACAATGTCTCTTTGTATTTTTATATAATATGGTTAATAAACTTACTATATACATCCAAGAGACCCCCAAGTGGTTCATTAATGATGAACCTATCATTATATAAGTCTCTTGGCCGAACCTTAGATTTTTAGGAATTTAATATCAATTAATAATATAATATTTGTTTTAAGAACGCTTTTATGTCAATTTTGACACTATTCAATAGTTGATTTTTGTGAAACTAATAACAGATTGATTACTTCTAACAAAGTAAATTAAATCAATCCTAATATATAATATTATCCTATAAAACTAGTGTAATTCATTAAAAGTTTCATATTATATTTATATGGGTATTTATAATATCAATTATTTTAATTTTTCACTATTATAGTAATTAATTCATCATCACTGTGTCATAAATAAATTGAATTATTTAATGTCTAAAAATTATAAATGAACTATAAATATGTAGGAAATCTTTTTATCTTTCTAATTAATATTTATAATCTAAAATTCAACATATATAACCCTATGTAAAAATTGTTTTTCTAAAAGATATATGCTTGTGTCATTTTTGTATTCATTTTAACTTAATTAAAATAAAGTGTCCCTATCACCTACAAGTGGAACCATGGGGTCCCAAAATCGACCCAAATATGACTATGTCCTAACATGTATCAACAAATAATGCTAGGACACGTTTTAGGGTAATTTAGTATTATTATAATATTATTTTTTAACTCTTATTTACTGGATTTACCCTTAACCATGGTAAATAAAATTTTTACCGCAGTAATTATTCAAAATGTCTAAAAATAAAAGTTACCTATTTACACAATTTGAACATCCTGATTCCAAATATTGAATCCATTTTTCTAAATTCAAAACACATAAGTGGCAGAAATTAATTTAAAATTAATTCCCGCTGTCAAAACAAAAAAGCGTGTTTTTAAGAGATAATAACTATCAAAAGATTGACACTTGTTTATGTTCGGTTTAATTGTAAAATTGTGTCCAATGACTAAAATTATATTAAATGGTTAAAATATATTCTAAATATACTTTAAAACCACTCAAATTCATAATTTATCACTATTAATTATTTTGATTAAAAAAGTTGTTTTTAATTAAAATTTAGTAATTTTCACTATTCATCAAAATATGAAAGTTATTCGAAAAGTACGAAAATTTCACCTTAGGAAAAATTAGATATTCCGAATCCAAAAATGATGTCCATTTTGAAATATAAAATATATATAATTTCAAAAAGTAGGTATTACTATTCATAACAGCTAGTTTGATTGGTTGTGGTGTGTGTTAAAACTCAAAGTTGCGTACAACACACGCTACTGTATTATTCAAAGAAAGCGTACCGTGGAAGCTTGGGATGTTTCATTTTAAATTTTTGATGTCTCCATTTAGTCAAAAAGTTTAAAATATTGTATTTAAAACGGGTTCACTATTAAAAGATGATAAAAGTTCAATACTGAAAATGAATTTGTTCTTGCATTATGTCTAAGATACTCATAATATGGATTCTAAAATTATAAGGATTATATAAAGTTTAAAATTTAGTTAATACTATTCATAACCTCTTTTTAATGGATTTTTGGTAAGTCATGGTGGAATTGAACTCAGTGTTGCGTGTAGTGAAATTTATTGAATTATTTTGAAGAAATAACACACTATGAATTCTTGGGGTGTTACATTCTCCCCTCCTTCAATAAATTGCGTCCTCGCAATTTGAAATTGTTCTTCGAAAATAAAAGGTTGAAAATAGAAAATATATTTGTGGGAAAACCCACATCGGAAATTGGGTTACTAAAATTTAGTCTTAATATGAGGAAACGAGAAATCAAAGGGTAGCCACAAAATTATGATCTCGATTAGGAGAACATTGGTGGCAATTATAGACATATAATTGGAGGAAAAACATAAATATTTATAGGTAGTGATTGAGGTCATCAATCACAAACAAGTGTAAAATTGAGGTCCTTAAATTCATCAATCCATGATGATTTGAAATACCATCGGTTCAACAAAACATAGGGTATTAGGATAACACATTTTTGACGTTTCAAAATATCTTAGTTGAAATCCCACATCGAAAAATGAATTAATGAGGCCTCTATTTAAAATAAAGAGTGGAAAGTATGAAGATTACCGAAAATAACAAATACTGGGGTTCCATGTAGGAAAATATGGGTATGGAAGTGAAATCTAACCATCAATTATCTGATGGGGAGTGGTAGAGAACATGGCTATGAAAAGGCCAACAATCCCAAAGCCATAAATTAGTGATGATTTAAGGTACCATCTAGGACAACATTTTTGTTCTAAGTTCCTTTTATTAATGTTGAGAAATTTATTTATGATATTGGTTAAGATCATAAGGAGATATACTTAATTTATAATTAGAGTTTTATCCATTAATATATTTCTACCACAAACTCATATTTCACTCGTAAAAAAAATTCTATTTATACTATTCGTACAGGGTTCCAAAATAAATGAATTTATAATTCATCTACCAGATCTTTAAAAAAAACTACATTATTTAATCCAGGACATCTCGTGGGCCAGTGGTTGGTGATACACCCTTGTCGCCCTTCAGTTGCTGGTTCAAGTCTCACGGCCTTGCCAGACGCGACGGGTTGCCGCCCGACCTCCGGGTTGTCCTTTTATGGCAATCCCAAATTAATTTCAAACTAGAATTTATCCAAAATACTTCTGACCAAACTCACAGTCCAATATTTATAAGGAAGTTAAACATAATGTAGATCCTTTTTACCACGTAATAGCATATGAATACCTTCATCATGTATTCTTTTAAAACACTGAAACATCCTGAATTACCATAATCCATATTGATTACATTCATGCTCCCTTATTCCATATAGAATGCTGGATATACTTCATCAATCCAAAAAAAATTTAAACCCCAACAATGATGGAATATACAAATCATTAATTATTTTCAAGGTAGTCAATAATATCCAATATAATTTATCCAAATCAATCATGTATTATTCTAAAATCACTACCTCGGTATCAGAACCATATTATGGTTTATCATTCTCTCAACCATATATTTTCCAAAACTTTAACCTGCTATTGAGTCACTTTTCTTTGTTCCACACAATCTCAAGTCCAAAATGAAATAATACTGTAGTAAAATCCTTATATACTCCATAATTATTATAAAAAGTACATTGTTGATACAACACTCAAATGACATAATCAACATAAGAACTCTAATCATTCCTCTTCATCTGTGGTAGTATCATATCTTGATTATTATCCAATAGCATCATTTGTGGCATATTCTGATGAATGGGACATAGGTTCGCATAGTGTCTAAACTCCTTGCAAATGAAGCATTGTACATTTGAAACCATTTTCTTACCCTTGCAGTCATGTACTTTGTGCCCTTTTCCACCACACTTATATCAAACTCCCATTCCTTTCAGATAAGTTCTAGGGTGTTTCTTCCCACAGTTATCACATATGGGAAAATTCTTATTTTCCCTCTTCCCTTTATCCATCTTTCTCTCTTCCATCCTTTTCTTCTCTTGCTTCCCTTCAAAGCCATAGGACTCAGTAAAATCTTTACTTATCTTATCAACACATGATATTATTTCTTCGTATGATGATAATAAATGGGAGACTATTTCTCTTATAAATTCTGGCTTAAGGCCATGAAAGATATGATCCTTCTTTCTCTTTGGATCATGTTCATTGCTGGAGTTGTCATTCCTTCTACTGGGCGCCATTTCTAAACAATGGTATACACTAGATTAGTTTATGAATAAAAATACCTAATCCCAAACTTGTAAGACACATAACATAAATTAAATAGTTTATGGATATAATCCATAATCTTATAAATTTCTCCTTTGAGGAAGTAAATCCACATAAACCCTTCATAATGGTTTGTAAAGAAAATGAGAATTATCCTAAGCATATCCCACGGGAGTGTCGTAACCAAGAGTGCAGCAAGGCCCATTGTCATGCACCAGTTCCCATTCGAGTCTAGCTCAAAGTGGTGTTTTCGGGTTTTACCCCTAGGTACATCTGTGCCAGAGCCACCTCTACCTGCTCGTATCCAAACAGGGATGTATTGCTTGGAAAACTCACAAAATCTCTACAATACCAAAATTCTAGGAAGTTCTTATATACTAATCCTCAAAATTCATCTTAAATCTATGTGCTCTAATCAGAGTTTATCTAAATCTAGCTTCCAAGGTTTGTACTAAACTTCCTCTGATACCAACTGTAACGCCCCGACCCTAGTTACCCAGAGTCGGTGCATTATTACATAACATTGGCATGATCACAAGAAAGATAAAATCTAGAAAGAACGATTGGTTTAGTAGCCTTGGAAACACTAGATATATTCATAAAGTTTTACATTACATCAAAAAGTGATAAACTACTACAACAACATATTGTCTCCAAAGTACACACTATTAACCCCTCATAATATCCCTGCAGGTCATTCATATTTTACTTCTTCACTTCCTGGCAAAAATAAAACATAGAAAAGGGGTGAGCTCAAATTCCCAGTAAGGATAACAATATAGCGGAAAATTTCATACATAAGAATAAACATTTAAGGAAATGTATAACTAAAACAGAAGCCTTTCAAACTTGAACTTTCAACATGGTATGACATAAATAAAATGAAATATTTCCATTTATTTATTCCCATGGATATTCTACTAATCGAATAATCACATGCAAAATCAATAACCACTTTCATAATGATGTAATGCATAATGATAAATTTTAATTTCTTTTCAAGTCCTCGTCCCAAGACCTTGGGGCTAACTGTTACCAGAACCCAACCCGGAGTGCCTCTAATAACCGGACACCAACCCGGAGTGCCTCTAATAACCGGACACAAACCCTGAGTTCCTATAATAACCGGAGACCAAAACGGAGTTCCTCTAATAACCGGAGACCAAACCGGAGGGCTTACTTTTACCGGTCCCCAACCCGGAACATACTTGTCTAACACATTCATCTGAATGAAAGATTGAAATATAACATAAACATTTGGATTAAAAATAACTTATAAAATGTCAATAATTTAAACAAAAACCATGAGTGACATAAGAATAACTTATCCATAGTCAAAAATATCACAAAACCTTCAATAAAATAGGAATGTTTTGTATCATAATAAATCAACTTCAAATAAGCTTAAAATCCATCAAAGGATGTTGACATAGATGAAATCAAAACTATTTTAGAGAAATATCTCTTTTTTTTGGAATCATTTTAAAAGTAACACAATTATAAAATAATACATTCAATTTGAAAATATTCTTATAATCTTGTAAGGGAAGCTTCGACGATTTTATAATGGCAGAAAATAGCCACACCCTCCGTATAAGTTTTAAAAAAACATTCTTACCTTAATTTTGTCGAAAAGGTTAAAAAGCACCTTGTTTGGAAAACGACGAAAAGCGTCCTTTATAAACCTCTTATAAAAAGTCATACAAGGGTATAAATGACTTTAACCCATATTCTAGTAAGTAGTAAAAATGTTTTGAAATACATTTTGAAGAAACACAGATGTGGATGATAAAGAGATCCCAGTAGATAATTACGTATAAACAACCTCGGATAATGAAGAGATTGTGAAATAACCCTTAAAATTTGGTAACTTATGAAACATACAACCCATGAAAGAGGTATCATACAATGAATATGTAAATACACATAAATTAGAGTGTATTACACAAATAATATAATTATGGGCAGTACATAAACCACACAAAAGGTGATGGTGGCAATATGGCATGAATCTCACATGAATAAGGAGTGAGATGAAAACCCCTTACCCAATACTTTTCCTTGGTTGGGGTAGGTTAACCTCCTGTTTAGTGGTGAAATAATTGTTATTAAATTATACAAGAATCATATATATTAATATGATATCATATATGATCTTTTAATATTGATTTGATAATAATATCTTAGTATTATCGTTGTTTCGGGTGTTAACTTACTTGTTTTATTTTATATGTTTTGCTACGTAAGCCATGTTTGTTGTATCTTATTCATATCCAAAATGATATCAAGTCCTTAAACATAATTTTTAAATCATCAAATGATAATTATACTTTAATGGATACGATGGAGAATGAATCTCATCGCGTTCGTGGAGACGGTAGTCCGTACGTACGCACGATCGACAATATCATTCTTTTGATATTAAAATAATATATAAAAGGATGGTATATCATATATACATAATCATTAACATGTTATATTTATTATTTACATGAGTTACACATCATTATTATACCCATCCAAATAATAATATATTGAATAACAATTACACCACGACGTGGAGACGGTAAGCCGTACGTACGCACGTATGGTGACATGTTATTCAAAGGGTGGATAGAATACTGAATATGGTTGTACCATATTTATAATAAAATCACAGTATATGTGAGATACTGGATTTATTATTTTAGAATGGTAAGAACAAAGAAATAAGAAGTGGAAGAAGAAAGGAACTTGAAAAGGGGTGGTGAAAACATTACCTCTTCTTCGGGTTCTTCATTTTGATTTGATCAAAAGGGCTTCTTAGGTAGGCTTTCTGATCACACTATGGACTCTGGGTTGTAGTGAGGGAAGTTGGGAGAGTATTTGTGCAGAGTTTGGCCGAACCAAAAGGCTTTGAAGGTGTGAAGAAAAGAGAAGGAGGAGTGCCCTTTTATAAGAGGGGTGAGGGGAACCTTTGGAAAAGCTAGAAATATTAGTTTATAATAAATTCTTATTCGGTTTATAATGGCTCCAAAGTTGATTATTTAAATTTTAAGGTGGTAATAGGTCGAAAAACGCTCAACCAATATAATTTAGATAGGTTTGGGTACTTATATTAACCATATCTTTAAGTATTAACTCTAAGTTAATTAGTTTCACTTTTACAATGTCTCTTGGTATTTTTATATAATATGTTTAATAAACATACTATATACATCCAAGAGACCCCCATGTGGTCCATTAATGATGAACCTATCATGATATAAGTCTCTTGGCCGATCCTTAGATTTTTAGGAATTTAATATCAATTAATAATATAATATTTGTTTTAAGAACTCTTTTATGTCAATTATGACACTATTCAATAGTTGATTTTTGTGAAACTCATAACAGATTGATTACTTCGAACAAAGTCAATTAAATCAATCCTAATATATCATATTATCCTATAAAATTAGTTTAATTCATTAAAAGTTTCATATTTTATTTATTTGGGTATTTATAATATCAATTATTTTAATTTTTCACTATTATAGTAATTAATGCATCATCACTGTGTCATAAATAAATTAAATTATTTAATGTCTAAAAATTATAAATGAACTGTCACTATGTAGGAAATCTTTTTATCTTTCTAATTAATATTTATAATCTAAAATCCTACATATATAACCCTATGTAAAAATTGTTTTGCTAAAAGATATATGCTTGTGTCATTTTTGTATTCATTTTAACTTAATTAAAATAAAGTGTCCCTATCACCTACAAGTGGCACCATGGGGTCCCAAAATCGACCCAAATATGCCTATGTCCGAACATGTATCAACCAATAATTATAGAACACGTTTTAGAGTAATTTAGTATTATTATAATATTATTTTTTAACCCTTATTTACCGGATTTATCCTTAACCATGGTAAATAAAATTTTTACCGCAGTAATTATTCAAAATGTCTAAAAATAAAAGTTACCTATTTACACAATTTGAACATCCTGATTCCAAATATGGGATCCATTTTTCTAAATTCAAAACACATAAGTGGCAGAAATTAATTTAAAATTAATTCCCGCTGTCAAAACAAAAAGCGTGTTTTTAAGAGATAATAACTATCAAAAGATTGACACTTGTTTATGTTCGGTTTAATTGTAAAATTGTGTCCAATGAATAACATTATATTAAATGGTAAAAATATATTCTAAATATACTTTAAAACCACTCAAATTCATAATTTATCACTATTAATTATTTTGATTAAAAAAGTTGTTTTTAATTAAAATTTAGTAATTTTCACTATTCATCAAAATATGAAAGTTATTCGAAAAGTACCAAAATTTCACCTTAGGAAAAATTAGATATTCCGAATCCAAAAATGAAGTCCATTTTGAAATATAAAATATATATAATTTCAAAAAGTAGATATTACTATTCATAACAGCTAGTTTGATTGGTTGTGGTGTGTGTTAAAACTCAAAGTTGCGTACAACACACGCTACTGTATTATTCAAAGAAAGCGTACCATGGAAGCTTGGGATATTTCATTTTAAATTTTTGATGTCTCCATTTAGTCAAAAAGTTTAAAATATTGTATTTAAAAAGGGTTCACTATTAAAAGATGATAAAAGTGCAATACTGAAAATGAATTTGTTCTTGCATTATGTCTAAGATACTCATAATATGGATTCTAAAATTATAAGGATTATATAAAGTTTAAAATTTAGTTAATACTATTCATAACCTCTTTTGAATGGCTTTTTGGTAATTCATGGTGCAATTGAACTCGGTGTTGCGTGTAGTGCAAGTTATTGAAATATTTTGAAGAAATAACACACTATGAATTCTTGGGGTGTTACATTCATTATCCCCATAGACTTCTGTCTTTCATCCTCCACTACATGACATACCATTCACTTTGATGTATACTCAACAATTTTAGTCTTCATATATTCCCACAAAAATTTCTCTTGGAGATCTCGATACATCTCTGTGCTCCCTGGGTGAATAGTTAAGGTTCCTCGATTTGCATCATTAAAATGATCCTTCTTTATATTTGGATCGAATGGTGAACATAACCTTGACCAAAATCTTAAAAATCATTCATCATCAATCTAAAAATCTAGGGTTCTTCCATTTTTAACAGCTTCCACCATTTTCATAATTTCTTCATATTTTCATTGGGCGTCAGTTATTTTCTCTATGAGGGATGGTTGGGAAATCAATTAATAAAGGTTTGATGATGTTGAGCCCTTAATTATCTCCATGTCCATCCTATACAATTCTTCCAATACTGGATCCTTTTCAATTCCTATCATTGATAATGGTGCATGGTCCCTTCTACTTAGAGAATCTTCCATCTTATTTTCCATAGAAGGATAGTAGTGGATTTAGTAGTCATTATCCTTGATGAGCTCTATCAATCTTCACTGGAAAATATTAATATTATTTTTGTGAATATATATTTGAACCTCTTTTGATCATTCTATATCTCACACTTCTCCCGATAAAGATAATCCCACCCGATTTTCAACGCAATGATCATAGTCCCAAATTCCAGATCATGCATATGATAGTTTTTCTCATGTTGTTTAATATGTATTGAGGCATAGGCTATCTCTTTATCATTTTTCCTCAGCACACATCATTATCCCTTCTTTAAATCATCACTATACACAAAAAATAGTACTCAACTTATTCAGAGTGTGAGTACTGGTGAAGTGATTAACCTAGTTTTCAACCCTTCAATGTAGTCTTCACATTCATGAGTCAAGAAAAACATTACTCCCTAATGTTTCATCTTGGTAACTGGGTTAGGAAATAATGAAATGGTCTTCACTAATCATTGGTAATACTAAGCTAGACCGAGAAAGCTGTGAATCCCTATTACAGATGTTGGCCTAGGCTACTCTTAAATTTCATTCTTCATGGAAGGGTTTATAAATATCCCTTTATTAGTGATAACATGCCTCAAGAATGATACTTTTTTCATCCATAATTCTCATTTATTTTACTTTTCATACAACATCTCTTTTCGCAACATATATAGCACAATATTCAAATGCTCCTTGTGTTCCTCATTTCTCTTGGCATATATCAGAATATCATCTATAAGGACTAACACAAATTTATCAAGGTAATCTCTAAAGACCCTATTCATTAAATCCAGAAAACGTTCTAGATAATTAGTGAGTATTAAGGGCCTCACTATGAAATAATAGTGTTAATACCTCATTCGAAAGAAAGTATTGAGGATATCATCCTTCCTAACCTTTAATTGGTGATATCCGGGCCGAAGGACCACTTTAGATGAATAATTGGCCCCATGAATCACATAGAACAATTCATATATCTATTGTAGGGGGTACTTTTTCATTATCATGGTTTCATTGAGCTCATGATAATCAATTTAGAGACACATTTATCCATCCTTTTTCATGACTAAGTGGACTGGCACACCCCATGGAGAAGCACTTGAGCATATTAAACCCTTCTCTAGAATATCATGTAACTTCTTCTTCACCTCTTACAGCCCAATGATGGAAATTATATATGTTGTATTAGATAAAGGAAAAGATATAAGAATATATTCAATTGAAAACTCAACCACTCGATCAGGAGGAAGACCAGGCAATTCTTCAGGGAATACATTAGTGCTGTCCCCCACAATGGGCCCGTCTTCAAGTATGATTCTCTCATATATCTAAATCCTTTGATCAAGACATGCTTTCTCATAAAGAAATCATATTCACACATCAGACCATTATTCTAAATGATATTAAACCTCCTCTTTAAACATGTAATGAATTAGATGATGCTTTGGGATGTGAAGAGTGATATCCCTTTCCGAATAGTTGATTTTTTCATTGTATAAAGATAGCCAATCCATGCCCAAGTTAGCATCAAAATCCAATAAATGATGTATGATGATATTTTCAAGGAGGATCAGTGTACTAAAATTATCCTAAGAGGAGTTATAAACAACATACACAATAATTTACCAATAATTTATTCTAACAAGTTACTTATCCTCCAAATTTTGAGGTGGTGTTTTTATAGTTCTAATAAACTTTCTTGATATGAAATAATTCATAGAACCAAAATCAAAAAGTACATTCTCTATTATTAAATGAATAACTAGCGTACCTGTCACCACATCATTGTTTGGATCAACCTCAATGGAAGTGATATCATAATACTTTCGGCGTTTCCTTGTAGGATTTTTTTTATTTCCTCCTACAACCTTCGTCTTAGGGAAACAAATTTCATAATCCCATGCTCCTTGAAGTTGTATCACTACACAATAAGATGGGTGTTGATGTAAATCATCCTTTAGTATTCTACACTGTCAAGAGTCTTCATATATTGTTGGAAATTTTTAACCAAATGTCCTAACATTCTACATCTGAAGCCATTCCTGGTTCCCTTTATGTAGTTCCCATGAAGCTTCTTCCCTCAATTTTTACACGTGGGATGAAAATGCTTCTTCCCATCATGTAATTTATTTACTGTACCACCCATATTAGATTCCATTTTCCTTTTATTTCATCGGGCCCTCAATACCACTGAGCGTCTCTGATCTCAATATAATCCTTGAGGACACAACCCATAATCCACTCATAATTTTTAATGTGTCGAATCACAATCACTTTTCAGAGACATATCTTTAGTCCACTAAAGAAGCAATCCACCTTGATTTCGGTGTTCATTTCAAATCCATAGGTGTACATTTCATGCACTGTAATGTTTGTTTCATATGCCCTGATTGACTCATCTTCCATCTTCTTGAGTCTTAGGAGCTCTCTTTCCTTCATGAGATTGAGGGTTCAAGGAAAATATTTATTGAAAAAAAAACTGTTGAATTCCTCCCAATCCATGGAATCAATTTCTTCTAGGGACTTACTGTTCTTGATCATTTTCCACCAATGATCATCTTCCCTATCCAAATAATAGACCACTAGAATGATGTTATATTATATTGAGAACTAGAGGAAAGGGAATTTTTTTCAATGGAGTTAATCCACTATTCCGTGAAGAGGGGAATGGGATATCCACTAATCGTGGGAGGTATTTTCCTTATGATGGATTCTAAGACAAATTCTATTGGAACCATGGACGTTCTATGCAATAATTTGAGTATGAAATGTGTTTGTTGTCAATCCTCTTTGGATGTTCAGAATGTTTCCCAGTAAAGTGATCATATAGTTCAGGCATACAACAATATTGAAGGTTTTGTCATTTCCTAGTGTTTGACCAAATCTTGGGCCTGAAAATCTGAAAAAGAAGACATTGATTGTTAGTAAAAGGATGTGTGTGAAAAGAGGAAGTGGTTCACAAAAATGGAGGGTTGTGTGAGAAATATTTGAGTTGTGCACAAAAGAAGGTGTGGTTCACAAAATATTGAAGCGAGGTTTTTTGCGCAAGTAGTATTTCATAATCAGAACGTCGAAAAATGGAAAAGGGATGGGCTGCATGAAAAAGCATGGATATGTGTTAAAAAATCAGTACCTACATGAAATATTACGTGCCAAATGATTGGTTTTTTGTGCCCCAGGGGGTTTTACGCGCAGGGGTCAGAGACGCATATAAATAAGAGGTGACCCCCCGTCATTCAGTAAAAATTAATTCTTAGAGAAGATTCGAGTGCGGATGCACGTAAAAGGTTTACGTAAAGGTGGTTGCACAAAAAATTTCCAAGTTGTGTGAAAAAGGCCGAGTTACGCGAAAAATTAGAGCTGTTCAAAAACGTCTGAGCTACGTGAAAAATTCCAAGCAGTGTGAAAAATTATGATTTGCATGAAAAATTCTGGGTTGCGCGTAAAAAGATGATGTTGCGTGAAATATTTTTCCATGGAAAAATCATGTATTGCGCACAAAAGTGTGAACTTGCATGAAAAGGGTAGGTGCTGCGTGAAATCATCTATGTAACATGTTCCAGTTTCTTATTATCCAGATTAGTGGTTCATTGTTTTCAAGAGCATTATTTCCGGACTACGATGCACGAAGATTTTCGTGCTAAGCATAGGCAAAGACTTCAATGTGAATCTAT
This sequence comes from Viscum album, assembly GCA_963277665.1. NCBI lineage: Eukaryota > Viridiplantae > Streptophyta > Magnoliopsida > Santalales > Viscaceae > Viscum > Viscum album. Next base: position 1,244,434,961 of record OY728145.1, on the reverse strand, counting down.
TGAAGAGACCTTCATGTCTATAAATTGACTGAGACTTCACCAAAGGCAGTGAGCTAGAAGCAGTCAATAGGAGAGACTCGAGGGATGCAGTGGGTTATCCCTGAACAGTTGTAATGGCAGTGATCCTGGGACAGATTCACTATTCCTGAACCATTGTAATCCACAACTAGTGAAGAATAGTGGAATTTGGTACAACCGACAACATTTCAGCTTATGCTTCTTGGACGTAGCCCTTAGTGGGGAATCAAGTAAATAGTGTTGTGTCATCTCTTTGCATGTCATTGTTTTATTTCTTCTCACATCCATCATATATGTTAAGATAGTTTCTACCAATGCGGGAACCAGATCCATTAGTTTAAAAGAATAAGATTCCTCCCTGATTCACCCATCCCCTCTTAGGTTGTTTGGGGGCCCTACAAGTGGTATCATAGGGAGTTTACTGGTGTTTGATATGTACTTTTTTTATGAAGAATGCTATCAATGCTAGTGGAATCCCTCTCTTCAATGGTAGAAATTTTCATATTTGGAAGAACTGAATGAGATATCATTTATGATCTCTATGAATGGATGTCCTCTTTGCTACTCTGCAAGGAATACATGTTACTGATCCAACCAGTCTTGATATGACTGATACAGACCAGAAATTCATTGATGCAGGTGCTAATGCTCAGAATGCTATCACTACGGCTCTTTCTGATCAGATCTATCTAAGGGTGATGAGTTACACCTCGGCAAAGTCTATGTGGGATAAACATTATAATATATATTATTAAGACAAGAATGTGAAGGAGGAAAACCATCAATTCCTTCAAAACACGTTTTACGTTCTAAAGATGCATCTTTATGAGAATGCAGATTCATTCTTCAATTTAATCACTGATGTAGTGGGAGAAAATAGATGGCTTGGAGAGAAAATCAAATACATTGATATCATAATGAAAATCTTGCGAAGACTTCCTCTTATGTACAATGCAAAGGTGTTAGTCCTTGAAGAAATAGATCTATCAAAACTATCTCTGGATGATCCGCTAATTAGTCTAGTGGCATATGAGATGAGAGTCAATCCCGAAGAAGCTATGACTTGTGTTATCAAGGAAATGGAATTCAAATACATGGACAAACGAAACATTTCAGAAGATAGTGGTGGTGGTGATAATGAGGAAAATGAAATCCTTTCTCTCATTTCCAACAAGATGAAGAAGGTAAAAGGTAAATTTAAAGGTAAGTTACCTATGACATGCTTTTGTTGTGGACGAGTGGGGAACATTGCCTCTTAGTGCCAAAGAAAGTTGGATGATGAAGAAAGTGAAGTAGAACACATTGATAAGCCTTAGAAAAGGTTATAAAAAAGGGATACTTCAAATCTAGAAATAAGGAATAGAAGAAGAGATTTTTTTATGAAGAGGAAGAGGATGATATTGAATTCGTGGAAGAAGAAGAACCTGAATTTAAAACTAGAAACCATGATTCGATGATGGCTGTCATTGAAAATTCATAACCCTCTATAGATAAAGACATAGACTATCATATGACTCATAATGGTGATCCCATGTTGAAAATTAATGATGCCTTTTCAAAGCATGATATCAAATTCAAGAGATGTTGTATGTGGAAAATAATGGTGGAATAATCATATGAATATGTACATAAGCTTCAAGATGAAATTGAATGTCTTGAAGGACTAGTGAGAGTTCAATCTTCAATCTTCGAAACCACAGAAGACATTGTGGAATTGAAGCATAGAATTTTAGAACATGGAATGGTTATAAATGAACTTACATCTAGACTAGAAGAGAAGTCCAGGATCGTTGAGGGTCTTCAGGAATAAGTTGTCACTCTTAAGAGTAAACTTGAGTGTCGATCAACCACAAATAAGGGTAAAAAGAAAATTCATTTTAAAGGATTATCAGATGCAGAGTTACTGGTTAGATCCAAGTGTGGTTCATATGGGGTTGAAAAAATAATGATTGATCAAAGACCCTCTTGCATGGGAAAGAGTTGAATGGGCTGTGAAGTTGGGACATCAACTTCTGGAAGTAAAGAGAGCCAAAAGAAAGACAAGATGAAAATAGGACATGGGGAAATGTTTCCTGAAGCGCCGAAAAATAAACCCTTAATCCATACTAAAATAATTATTGAAGATTATCCTCAAACATTCCAAAATTATTGGCAGTCCAACCATTTTCCCAAGGAATTAGTAATGATGAGAAATTTACATGAGAAGATATTTCCCCCATGAAGTGTCAGTTGTGTGGCTATCTGGGTCATTCCATGTCTTATTGAAAATAGTCAAGGAGATACTAAAATGGGGAAGATATGGGAAGTAAACAAAGGAGACTGATTTTAAATCCTCCATCTTTTAGAAGAAATATGTTCTATGGTTACGATTTTCATTGTTCTAACTATGGCCATAAAGCTATGTATCTCAGGTATAGGTAAGACAAGAGAAATTCATACAACTCTCATATACGTGTTAGTTTTCTCTATCCTGATGGTGTTGTCCTCACAAACAGGTTTTCTCCTTTGGAAGAAGATTATGTCAATGAAGAATCTGATTATATAGAGAAAAGTATTAGAAGGACATCTATATCAGATACTCAATCCAATATCTCATGGAAAGAAAAGAAGAAGATCGATAAATCCAATCTTTCTAAAGTAGCCCTAAAAGCTACAAAGAGCAGCATCACCTAGATTCTTGATAGTGTATACTCTTCCTATATGATGGGGAATGTCGACCATTTGAAGTACATTAAAGATAATATTGATAGAATTGTGAGGTTTGGTAAAGATGGTGCTTTGAATATTAAAGGTAGGTGGAATAGTGCTCTCGCCAATGGATAGCTAAAAAAGACTTATTTTCATTATGTGGATGGTCTATGTCACAATATCCTTTGTGTGAGTCCACTCTTTGAATCAGGTCTCATCGTAACATTCAATAGAAAAAGCTGTGATATAAAGGAAAAAACTGGGAATTCTATTATGAAAGGCTGTAGAAAATATGGAAACTTATATCAGATTGAAAACAAAGTGAAATCCTGATATATTTTTGTTGAAGAAGAAAACAACATGTGGCATTGAAGTTTGGGGCACATTAACCTATAAGACATGGATAAGATATATAAGATGAAGATATTCATGGATATCCCCATTCATAAACGTTAATGGGAAAAGACTTGTGATGCTTGCATATGGGGGAAGCTAGTTTGTAATTCATATGGACCAAAGATGAAAAGGGCATCACACCTTCTTGATCTCATACAGATGTATGTGGCCCGATAAATGTTTTCGAAACTCATGGAGAGAGGTACATCATCCATTTCGTTGTGGATTATAGTATAATGGCATGTGTAATGGTTATTGACAGGAAGCAACAAGTACTTGATTGCATGAAAACCTATCGCTGAATTGCCGAGAATGACACTGGATGGAAAATAAAAGTCATGCGATCTGAAAATAGAGGGGAATAAAAATCAATTGAATTTGAATACTATCTACAGAAACATGGGATACAACATGAGGTATAAGTAGTGAGTACTCCACCAAAAAATAGTGTTTTTGAACACATGAATCGACAGGTGAACAACATGGCACAAACTATGTTGATTGATATTCGTATTCCACAACATTACAAGAAAGAGTCTATTCAAGCAATGATGTATATTCAAAATCGAACAGGACATTATATTGGTGACACCAAGACACCATATTAATTGTGGCATGTAAGGAATCCCTCTTTGAAATATATTCGTGTTTTTGGAAGTAAATGATTCATCATGAAGAAATAAGTAAATCAAGGAATGTATGGTGACAACGTAGATGAAGGAACTTTCCTTGGATACTCAATGAACAGAAAAGCCTACAAGTGTTTCAAAATGAAATTGGGAAGTTTTATGGATAGAAGTGATGTTACAATCATTGAAGAGAAAACCACAAATGCTTCAAGTATTTTAATATGCTGATGTGATAGAATTTGAGGAAGTAAGTGAACCTATAGAAAATACAAATACAAATATAGATGAAGGTGTACAAAACACATAGCCATCACATCAGGATGTTGACTCAGAAGAGGATTCTAAAGAAGAAACCTTGGATGGAGATAATGAAACTGAACATTATAGGAGAAATTGAAGAGTGGAGATTGATCCATTTAATATAATTGGGGACAAGAGTGAACCCTCACAAAAAAAGAGGATGAATAACAACATACAATCTTTATTTCTATATGTTTTAGAGCCATCCTCATTTGAAGAAGCAGTGAAGGACGAATCTTGGGTGAATGCCATGAATGATGAGTTTGATCAGATTGACATGAATCAGACATGGGATCTTGTCCAGAGACCTGAATGTCACAATGTGATTTGTAAAAAATGGATCCTCAAGAACATGTTTGACGAGAATGGATGTGTTATTTGAAATAAGGCACGACTAATATGTAAATGATACTCCCAAATTGAAGGTGTTGATGTTGAAGAAACCATTGCTCCAGTGGCTAGACTGGAGTCAATCAAGCTTTTCCTTGCCATGGCACTCCAAATAGGATATAAATTATTTCAAATGGATGTCAAGACAACATTCTAGAATGGTGTACTTGAAGAAGAAGACTACATTAAACAAACCATGGGTTTTATTCTTAGTACTGATGAAAAAAATGTTTTCAAACTTAATAAGGCTCTATATGTTTTGAAGCAGGCTCCATGAGAATGGTATTACCGGCTGGACACTTATCTCAAGAAGCTGGAATTCAAAAGAGGAGGAGTAGATCAAAATCTATATGTAAAGAATTATCCAAAAGAACCGTCCATGGTTTTACTCTACATTTATGACATTATATTTTCTGGCAGTTGGAAGAAATTAGTGGATGAATTTTCCAATCAGATGAAATTATAATTTGAAATTTCTATGATTGGGGAGCTCAAATATTTCTTGGGGCTGGAGATGATTCAAAAGACGGATTAAATTTTCATTTCTGAGGAAAAGTATGCAAGAGATCTCTTGAAGAAATATAATATACATGAATCCAAACCAATGTCAACTCGGATTGCGGTTGGAACCAAAATTGGAAATCATGATGATCGGACCTCTATATATGGCACAATATACAAGAGGATAATTGGAAGCTTATTGTACCTGATAGAAACACAACCAGACATTGTCTTTGAAACATGATTAGTCGCCCGCTTTCAACGTAATCCAAAGGAACAACACATGGAAAGAGTAAAAAGAATCATGAGGTATATTCAAGGTACTCACTATTGTGTCTTATACTTTGCTACAGGAAGTGATAGTAAATTATCATCATTTTTTGATGCTGACTATGCTGGCGATGTAGTGGATAGAAAGTCCACCAATGATAGAGCATTCTATATTGGGAATAAATGCGTTGGCTGGTTGAGCAAGAAATAAGAAAGTACTTCTCTTCGTACTGCTGATTTTGAGTATATCTCTGCTACAAAGTCACCCACTCAACTACTATGGATTAAGAAATAACTAACAGATTTTGGTGATGAGGTGAAACAAATAATGGTTATTTAATGTGATAACCAGAGCGCAATTGATCTTATGAAGAATCATATTCAACATTCTTGTACAAAGCATATTGAAATAATATATCACTTTATTAAGGAAAAATTTGTACAATGAATGATTAAAATGGATCATGTGGTGACGAATGAGCAAGTGGATGATATCCTGACCAATCCACTATCAATGTTTGTGTTTGAGAAACATCGGTTGAACCTCGTGTTTAGACACCTCCCACTATATAATGTGGTTATGAGGTACCCCTATCCATAGTTATGTTAACTAATTTTAATCTGTTTATGGATGTGATGCAGGTTTCAGGGGGGAGATACTATCCAAGGAGAGTGTGTTTTGAGCTAAAGAATGAACAATTACCGGTCTTTGGGTTTATTTTCAATAGGAGAGAAAGGAATAAATTCAGGCATCTCATGGGCATGTAATGATTTAGTGACACAATGATAATTCTGTGTCGGTGATACGATGAGAATGAATACATTGGACATGTAATGCTTCTGTGAAACTATAAGAGAATTACATGGGCATCAGAAGTCCAAAACACGGTAACCCAATATAAGCTTCCTCTCTGGTTTTCTACACCGAGCATTTCTCACATACACATAGAGTGTTGGCTGAGTTGATTCTTTCATTTTTGGTTTGTATTTTGATGGTGATCTATTGAATTTATTTGGTGATTTCCAGCAAACCCAAAGGGTGATATTATTGGAACCATGGCCATTATATTCACAAATTTGAGTATGGTTTGTGATTGTTATCAATACTCTTTGGATGTTTAGAATGTTTCCTAGTAAATTGATCATACAGTTCAATCATACAATAGTATTGAAAATGGAACTGTTTCCTAGTGTTTTCCCATGTTTTAACCTAAACGTCAGATAATGAAGGCCTGGATTGTTGGTAAGAGGAGGTGCTCACAAAAAGGAAGTGGTTCACGGAAAAGAACGGTTTTTCACAAAATATTTGAGTTATGAATGAAAAATAGTGTGGGATGTGAAATAGTGGAGCGAGTTTTTTCACGCAAGTAGTGTTTCGAAATCAGAACGTTGAAAAATGGCAAATGCATGGGCTTCGTGAAAAACATGGAGATGTGCATGATAAACGGTACCAGTATGAAATATTACACGCCGAATGATAGGTTTTTCGTGCTATAGGGGTTTTGTGCTTGGGTGTCAGAGACACCGATAAATAAATGGTAATCCCCCTCATTTTGTACAGCTGAAGACATAGAAACGATTTGAGTGATGATTCACGTAAAAGGATCGTGTAAAGGCAGTTGCGCAATAAATCTCGAAATGCACAAAAAAGGCCGAGTTGGGAAAAAAAGTACAAGATGCGTGAAAAAGGCTGAGCTGCATGAAAAATTTGAGATACATGAAAAATTCCGAGCTCTGAGAAAAATTCTGAGCTGTGCGAAAAAGTTTGATTTGCGCGAAAAATTCTTGGTTTCACATAAACAGATGAAGTTGCAAGAAATATTTTTCCACGCAAAAATCATGTATTGCACGCAAAAAGTGTGAACATGCGCTCAAAGGGTAGCTTCTGCGTGAAATCATCTCTGTAACCAGTTTTCACATTCGGATTATCTGGATCAGTGGTAAAGTGTGTTCAAGTGCATCATTTCAGTAATTTGATGCATGCAAAGTCTCGTGCTAATCATAGGCAAAGACTTCAATGTGAACCTATTATATGGACCTTCACATTTATAAACTGACTGAATCATCACCAAAGGCAATGAGCCTGGGTGAGTCAATGGGAGTGACCCAAGGGACGTAGTGGGCTATCCTTGAATAGTTGTAAAGGCAGTGAGCCTGAGACAGAGTGACTATTACCGAACCTTTGTAATCCAAAACTATTGATGAATAATGGAATTTGGTACAACCAAAAACCAGTCGACGTATGATTTTTAGGAATATCACTTAGTGGTCAACCAAGTAAAAAGTTTTGTGTCATCTTTTTGAATGTGAATGTTTGATTTCTTCTCATATCCATCATACAGGTTAAACTAGTTCCTACCAAAATGGGAATAAGATCCATCAGTTTAAATGAAAAAGTTGACACCCCGATTCACCCCTCCCCTATGAGGGTGTATGGGGGTCCTACAACTTCCTCTTTTCTTAGAAGAGGAGGGTTTTATACATGATTCATGTTATTATTCATAACTTGATCCAACTAAGAATGTACTATCATGATGTTTTGATCACCCATTCCCATTATATAAGTCATATAATTTTGACAATATTCACATTCCCTATCACATTTATTGTTGTAATGTGTTCTTATATTTCCCTCCATTAACAAAGAAAAAAACATTCAATTATAGGGATTGAATGATTAGCTATTGAGCATAAAAAGGAATTTGTGAACATAAAAATAAAAAATTGTAAAATTGAAGTATATCTTTGCTTTAGATTCACTATGTTTCAATATAGGTTATCTTTGAACTATTTCTTAACAAATATTATAATGGGATTTTTTTCATTCCCTTATTAATGGATTGTACCAAGCTCACGAATTTACCAAAGAAAACCCCCCTTGTATTTTCAAACCCATTGTGCATTAAGGCCCATTATTTTTCACCAATTCCTGCTGAAGTCTATCTTCGTGTGGTGTTTTCGGGGTTTTCCCTTAGATACATCTATGCCAGAGCCACCTCTTGCTATTTTTATCAAGACTTGGTCATATTTGTTTCACAAACTACATGTCTTATACTTTCCAAAATTAAGGGATGTTTTCTTATAATTAGTCTCCTTTTAAGATTCATAATAATGTTATTTAGGCATAATCTCCTTAAATAACTAATCCTTCCATTGATACTAACTATATCGAACCTTTCCATTTACAAATAACATTACATGATTTTAATAATAACTATACATCAGAGTACAATCCAATGATATTAAAATCTATAGTCTTAGAGGACTAGGTTCATAAAATTTAAAACATCGAAACAAATAAAAAAAAATTATTTAATCTTCATATTTACCTCCTGACTTATATTGTGCTCAAACAGCTACATAGGGTACCCAGGGAGACATATGAACAAATGGAAGAGCTAAATATCCTAGTAATGGAATAACAATAAGATAAAAGACTTAGCATATGGGATATAAGGTATTAAAGGATGTTATAAAAAGAAATGTATCAAATGAAAACATAAAAAATTAACATATAATCATATACACATGGAGTGAAAATAATGTGTATGAAACATAAAACATTACTTTTTCACGAGTCAAATAAAATCTCCAAGATCGTTGCACATGGTAGCACTAGCCAAGGCTAACCTCCAAGACTGTTGCACATAATGCCTCATGAGACTAAAATTTTCCCTATGAATTGGATCACTCTATGGTCACACCCACATTAACTTTTCATGACTTTTTAGACACCTAAACAATCATACACACTCAATCTTACATAAACCTAAGGGTTACCCTTGAAAAGAATTGGGTACCACAATCATGTCATAAAGAAAAAAATGGGTATATCAAAAAAGTGGCCATGAGTGAATGGAACTAATAAATAAATTGATATTAATAATGTAAAAACGAAATGTATCATGGTAATTTATTTTAATTATAACTGAAAAAATTTAATAAAATCATTTATGATATTTTATCATTAAAACATTTTTGTGCGGTTTTTAGGAAAATACAATATAGCTGTTAAAATTGAAAAGGTAATAATCCTTTAGGTAAAACCTGAAGTGAACCATAAAGATTTTTATAGTAAAAATGATGATTTTATAAAGTCAATTGTGGATTTGAATAGAAGATAGTGTGCACTTGATATCTTGTAATATTTCAGGAAGATCCCTCAAAACATGTTTGATTATTTGGATGTATTGAGGACGAATCAATGAAAAAAACATATATCTCAAAAGGATAATGATGAAAGGGTCATAATAAATTAATTTCACACAAATAGAAATAATATATAAGAAGAAAATAAAAATATAAGATAACTTCATTTTAGTAAAATGAATATAAGAAACCCAAAGGAACAAAGGCGGTTTGTGTAAAATCCCTTACAGATTATCAGAATGGCATGAGGTGTACTTAAGATGGATTAATGAGAGAAAAAGGAAATTATAATCACTTATAAATCATTTGGACATTATGGGGGGGAATCATACTACAACATTAGGTATTACAAATAAAAGTGCTTAAAATAGAGAATATTCTTGAATATATGTGAGAAAAAGAGAGGATCCCTTAACTTAATCATGGTGGTGATATTATTTTGATCTTAACAACCTGAATAATCAAATTAGGCTCACTAATTAATAATTAAATAACTTCTTTTACATTTAAATGATTTAGTATAAACATTTTTTGTGTATTAATAACCTTTATTATTGGCTATACGTTTCAATTTCATTGTTCAGGTCTGTTTGATTCCTTGGTTGTAATGATCAGTTTACTTATATTCATGTTCGAATTAACATGTAGGATACGAGTGATTTTCTAGAATTAGAGTTATATGACATTAGTTATCATTTATAATATTAAATTATTATAAAATTCATTTTTTTTATTTAGAGAGAAGATGTATCAATATATAAAACGTTAATGATAAACGTTTGGATTAATTGGGTGATTTGTCTCATACATAACTTATTTTGTATTATTATTTTACAACCTGTGTGGAAAAGGATTGTAGAAAAATAAATTGGATAAAATCAATATTAAAATGTTTGGTTTGAACAAAAAAAATGGTTTTAGGCACATAATTGAATATGGTATATGAAATGGAAACCAATCATCCTTTAATGTGGAAAATATACATATCTCGGCTGGTGTCTTTACTACTAGTATAAAATATGAGTAAATGGGAGATGATAATAAATTATTCCCTTATCATAACAAAATTACAATAAATTTAAGTTAATAGAGTTTTAAAAACATTTGGATGGAAGGAGGTAATGACGAAAAATAATGAAAATGAACTTCAAATTATTGTAAAATAATTGAAAATAAGAATTGACCTCTTCAATCAGTCTTTTTAGAGCCTCTAAAAGGGAGAAGATATGGTCTTTCTAAGATAATAAGGGATTTTGGACATGTGGAGGATATTGGGAGAGAATTTGGAAGAATCTAGACAAGGCAAAATGCTAGTGTGGAGTGAAGAGAAGAGTTAAGGAGGGGAGGTATTTATAATGGGGGAGAGGAGGGGTTTCATAATATTTAATTCCCTAGTTTATTAATTTCCCTCAAGACCATAAATAGTGATAATTCCATGACGAAAAACAGTAATTAGTGCATTTTATTTCAAACCATTTGGGCTTACATTATCAAAAAATCATTCATGACACCATAAATAATATATTTTTCTTAATTGGAAAATTGTTGTATTTCACTATTCATTAAAAATTCAAGTATTTTTGAAACATCTCAAAAGTTCACCCTAACCATTTTTCAACATGTATAATAAAAAAAAACTCAATTTTTTAGTAATAATTTTCTAAATATAATAAATTTAATTTTTAATAAAAATTATAATTTACATGAAAAATACAGATTGTAAAACTATATATAATTTTAAAATTTTATAAAATTACATAAGGTCTTATAAAATAATCTTCAACCAATAAGACATAAAACTGATAATTTTTTAAAACCTTTAAAAAAAAATACATTTTATTTTGAAGTTTTTAATTTATTTTAATTATTTATTTATGACTTACAATAATACCAATACTTTTACTTTGGCCATATTATCAGTTATAAGATTCCTAAACTTTATTTATACATTCATTAGTGAGGTCGCTATTTTTTTAAATGATTTACTATTAATAAGCGTATGTTACTATTCATAGTGGTAGGTTACTATTTACCAAAAATTATGTTTATTCTATTAGTCCCCAAAAATCACCTTGAACACAACCATGTATATCAAATTTTCAAATTTAAATGACATATGTGACACTATTATGTTTAATGGTCACATAGTACAGAATAGTTCATTGTTTTGTGATTTCATGTTATTATAAGGCAAAATTATAAAAAGATAATTCCCATTGATATTACATTGGGCCATTACAATATTCTTATAGGATCATGATTGATTGAAAAATATGGTTTTCATGTAGGTATATTTCGCTCAACTCCTGGAATATACCATGGTTGCGATGCCTGCTATTGGACTATATGAATATACCAAAATATATGAAAATGATGAAAAATTTTATGCGCATATCCAACCTTACTATGTTGGATTATTGTTTTCAATATTGGAAAATAAATTATGTGTGTATATTTCAATTTATAGAAACACATATAATAGTCAAGTTACCCAATTCAATGGCCATTTTCACGACCAAAGAATGATACAATGTACCATTATGGATATCCAAATTCAAGAACACTTTCCCCCCCTTAAGTCATATTTATTTTTTGGACAATGAGAAGAAATTTATTTCATCTAGGTCCGTAGCACCAAAAGTTGGTATCCCATTTCCATCAGGATCCTCATTAGGTTGAATAAAATTTGAAAATAAAAAACATCACATTATTTCATTTTACTTTTGTGTAGATGATTTAGATTTAAATTCCATATATAATTTCACACAACTTTTCCCCTGATAAAGATATTTAATTTTAATTACTTCTTTATGTAAATATTTTTTCATTAATAAAATACACAAACTTCTTATTATTGTTGTTATTTCTATTTATTCATTCATATGTATATTTATGAATGATCTCATATCTGAAATTCAGAATTCATATTTCATTGTGGGTTTTATATTTAATAATAATGATGTTTCAGTGGCCTCACAATTCAATTAGGTGACATTAAAGATCATTTTTCAGGGAAAAGTATTATGAATCTCTTTAGTGTTTAAGTAGGATCAAGATTCTTCATGTCATGAAATTAATAATTTAGATACCACCAATCCGAGGATGGGTTGTGGTAAATGCTTATGAAGTTGCATTGGGTTCAACAAGTTTCTCATGTTTTTGGTGGGGCGGGGGTTGTGAATCATCATAGTTTTTTCATGGGGTGTTTCTATAGATGTCTTCAAATTGGGGTAGCTTATGAGGTATAATTTTTAACCATAATAGTTGAAAAAAATTTGAAATACATTTTGGCCTGAAACTCTTATGAATTGTATCATATTAAAATCTAGTATTGGAATCCCCATGGAATAAAACTAAGAATTTCTCATTATAGCTCATCCTATAATGGATTTCCACTTTGAAAATTCATGATTATATACAATGAATTTTTATACATTTTTATATGGAATAAATCCATACAATTGATGCACTCTCAAAGATGGTGATTACATAAAATTTCTCAGTGTGGTATTGTATAGACCCTTATTTTTCAACACAATTTATAGTCTTCTACAATGGGGATACATACATACCTATCAATATAAAACTCTAATATATAATTTTAAATATTAATTTTCATTAATCCTTTTATTCTCTAGGTTCCCCAAATACCTAATATTTTGTGTATATTTATATTTTTCAATTTAATAGAGGGTTATATATTTTTACAAACTAAATTTATCATTAATTCTAATATTCTATTTATTATTTAATCTATCATGTTAATATTCCAATGGTTAGGTTACTATCCCAATGGCAATATTTTTGAATGTTATATACTATATATATGTCACATAATACCACTTATTTAATTATTTAATAATTAAATAAATTTTATTTCATGATTTAATATTACTTATTTATAAAAGTATTATTATAATGATAATTATTTTTGGATATTTTACAATGTTTTTTATGTTATGATAATTATTTGGGGCCAAAACATGCCCAAGTTGGAAATTAAAATGTATTTATTTTAAAAAAATTATATTTTCATTGTACTAATTATAATTTTATGGAGTATATTTATACTAGACAAGTACTGTGGCACTAAAATAAAAATCATTCATCCAAACCATTCACCTACATTTTTATTGTATTTTGTTTATTTTTATTAATTAATATTATTTTGATTATAATGTGATTATAAATATAAAAAAAATAATTGGTAATGATTTTGGATTCCTAATATTGTAAAAAATAAAAATAAAAATGTTTTATATTTTTATTTATAATATAAGGATAAATATTTGTAGAAATATTCATTAAAAATCTGGAATTTAAGATTAGTAAATCCTCATATTCCACACTAATTAGTTTTCAAGAATAACGATCAGTGAATTTATCTGTGTATTTATTATAATGAGCATACCAACACCAAAATAAAACAAGCTTCTTCTTCCACGATTTGGAAACTTTTTTTAACTACTATAGTTTTGGTAATGTAAATGGGTTATTTTCATCGAGTATATAATCATTTAAATGAGAAAATGAAGGATATAAAAATACATCATTTTATAAAATATATAGACACAATTATTATATAGTGATGAAATATGAACTATATATTTATATAAAAAATCATGGATTTTATCAATATAGTAATAATATATTACCTCAAGTGTATTTTATAGATAATATTCTAATATTTTATATATTATAATAACAAAAAACATTCCACTCAAATATTATACTTTATACTTTGTTTAATGCGAACTTAGAACCAACATACCATTTATGTGACTTCATATGGATATATTCTTGTATAATTGTATGTCTTCCCAAGAAAATGGATATCAATTAATCCTCATTGACTTTGTGGAATGGATAATTTCCTAGAACATATACTATATTGTATATCTATAGATTATTTCAATTATAAAGATATATGAACAATTTTTTAGGAGCTTCATGACATGATTACCTCACTAGTGAACTAACATCAATAAAATTGACCACTATTATGATAATATAATGTTATGATCACTTCAAGGAGATAAATAAGTTGAGAGGAATGACACCCTTAATTAAACTACCCTTATATGTGATGGAAATTGTATTTATATATTAATCAATCAAATAAATTCAAGAGTTGTTTACTCTTCAATGATGATAATTATAATTCCTTGGACTTGATTAAATTAATAGTAAATGATTAATTTTGTCTAGAACATGATTTATAGATGGAAACATATACATTTTCTATTAATATTTGGAGGAGTTAACCCTAGAGAGAAAACTGTGTCCAATATGCTATTAATATTTATAAAAAGTATATATTCATATAGAATGTGATCAATATATTCCCAAAATGGTTGTTAGGGAAAATCCAAAATTTTCACTGCTCAATCCATAACTATCCTAGAAAGGAGATCAAATTATTAGATTTTATACTTATAAAGTATGCTGAAATCTTATTCATGACAAGCAATGAAAGGTATACAATCATCATATACATATGAGATTGGAAAATGGCATCTTACCGTTCAAAAAATATTACTATAACACATAAATAAGATACATTGAAGATACAAGAAGGGTAGATTTCTAGATAAAAAAGATATGGAAATTTATATGCAGGGAAATATCTTGATGTTCAATATTTATATTGATAGGGTTTAATGATTTGGAACCACTTATATTTATGGTTATTGAATAATATAATGAATTAATTAATAGGTTCTTCTCATAGATCAACATTCTCTATATTAATAAGGAGAAAAAAAGATTTAGTTTTATATACATAGTACTTTTAGTGGGATAATATGAAGTAATTGATTATACTACGAAGGGTCAAGTCATGAATCATTAATAATAATGATAAAATAGTCTCAAAAAGCGATTAAGGATGGGTTGGACCTGGAAATTATTTCCTTATTCAATTAAAAAAATAAGGAAAACATTAAAGGTCATATTCCATAAATTCACCATCACCAATGTATTTACCCTAGTAAATATCATCAACAAACGTGGTAATGTATAAAGATTTAGGTATCAAACCACCTACCACGGTATTAATCTGGTTATCATGGTGGGCTTGATTTGGGGATAGTACTTTTGATGTTTTTAGTCATTCATTGAAGTTGATGAAATTATTTCCACCTTATTCTTCATATAGTTAATGATAATATATCTAAATGATCTATTCGGATATAGGTCGTAGTCATACATATCATTCCATTTTCCCTAAATCTTATTAATTTTCCATTTCCATTAATATAATCCACGCATTGAGAACCTACATGGGAGAAATTATTAACTTCAACATGTAGGGGAACATTAAGTCTGTAGAGACCTGAATCTTATCGTACATGGACATTACATTACTTTTGCGGAATACTTAGTACATAACAAAAACACACACACACAAGGATCGTAATAGTTTAGTGTCTTTGGAAACTCGGAACATAATCTTCTAATCCTGGTGAAAGATCTTCAATATCTCCCATAATGATCTTTCATTTTTTTTACCTAAAACCTTTCTTTATATCCTGGGGAAAAGAAAACATAAAAGGGTGAGCTCAAATGCTCAGTAAGGGTATACAAAAGAAATAAAAATCATATCATATCTTTTTGAAAATCATAACCTGCAAAAGAGATCATAATATCTTAACATGGAACAAATCATAGAAGTGAAAATGAGATCCCCATAATCATAACATGAAACTTGAAACTTTGTGGCATGCACACATAATCATGGAAAATTATTTCTTGTTAGTCATGACTCATTGCCAAGACTATCTTAGTGGACAAAGTCCCTTTCTGAACCGAGTTCACTCCTCGTTTCAGTCCTGTATCACTGAACCGAAATAACCTTCCGTTCCAGCCATGTCTATCTCATGAGATATAAAATCTTTACCCAATGCATTGGAGGGAGATATAGGTCCCACCCATCTTATAATGAATCCTTTCTTATGTGTGCCACATAATCATAAAACATACATCATCACATAACACATGTAACAAAAATGGGATTCTTGAAACATCATGACATCATAAATAAATTCATATAAGATAAAGGAATTCATAAAAATAATTCCATCACAACATGATCAAATCAATGTAATAATAGGGATAAAAACAGAACCCTTTATAATCTTAGATGGAAAATAATTTTGATAAAACACTTGTACTCCATTCTTGAGGAAAATATCCTTTCTTCTTCAAAAACATTTTTCCTTTCATAACATGTCATATAACTTTAAAATAAAAGAAGTTGATTAAAACTAAACTTGAAAACTTGTAAAGGAAGCTTCTTGGAAATAATGTTTTAAAAATCCATTCATGCCGTATAAGTTAAAAAAAACATTCTTCGTACTTTTGTCGGAAAAGTCAAAAAGTACCTCGTACGAAAAACGACAAAAGATTCCTTTCGTATCTTTTACTAAAAACTCATCGAAGGGTAAAATTGGATATAGACTATTGTAGAAGGATGGAAATAATATTACATATTGAGGGAACATGGATGTGGATGATAAAATACACCCTAGTAATTACCAAAGTAAAAACAATCTCGGATAAAAGTGAGATTGTGATATTTTCCCTTACCTTAGGTCTGACTTGCTTTGTAAGTGTCCAAACCTCCTGTATAATGATTTAAATCATGTTATTGACTTATTACAGAATCATATTCATTGTTATGATATCATATATGGTTCACTTATGACATTATATTACCCGTTCTTTTGTAAATTCCATGTTAAAGAAGCGTTTTGGGTAAAATCGTTTCATTTATCGTAGGTGTTTTGACTTGTTGTTCTTGACATCATTATTACTTATATCATGATTTAATCACCTACAGAATATAAAATATGATTTATATATCATATATATTCAGTATATATATATATATATAATAGGTAGATAAATAAAATGAAAAACACCGTTCATGGAGACGGTAGTCCGTACGTACGCATGAACGCTGTTTTCCTTTCCTTATTGTCTTGAAATGGAAGTAAGTAGATGACATACATATGTATATATATAAATAAATCCAGTAGATTTATAATGTCATATATTTCATTATTATTTCTTACATATACATTATAATCATTCTTAAATGGTTAACATGGAGAATGAATCTCATCGCGTCGTGGAGACGGTAGTCCGTACGTACGCACGAGCGATGATATCATTTCTATAAATATTGAATTGAATTGGAGTGGATTATACAATATATCAGAATCAATATGATGTTGTAATAACTATGTATAGTTATTATTTACACCATTATACCCATCCATGTAAGGTGGTGGTGGAAAATAGATTACACCACGGCGTGGAGACGGTATTCCGTACGTACGCACGCGCGGTGATTTCTTTTTCCGTAGGATGGATAGATGGTGAAATAGGGTTGTTTCATACTTATAATAACATATCAGTATATGAGTGATACTGATGTTATTACTTCATAATGAAACAACCTAAGAAGAAGAAGTGGAAGAAGAAATAAAGATGAAAGAATTGGTAACGGTAATTACCTCTTCTTTGAAGTGCCTCTTTGATACCTCCTCTTAGGGCACTAGAATTGGTCTTTGAGGAAGACCAGAACCTCTATTATGTTTCTAGGGGAGTGGAGAGGAGAAAATGGCAGGGGTTGGCCGAGCTTGAGTGCTCAAATTTGTGTGAGGAGGAGGGGGAGGAGGTATCCTTTTATAAGGGAGGAGAGGGGCACCTTAGGAATATCTCAAAATATTATTTTATATTAAGGTCAAAATCGGTTTATAATGGTTCCAAAGGGTCTTATTTCGAAGCTAAAGTGGGGATGGGTCGAAATCCTATCAACCAATAGGATTTAGACAAGTTTGGGGTATTATTTTAACCTTATCAATTAGATTTAACTCTAAGTTAAATAATTTAACTTTTACCGTGTCTTTTTGTTTTCTTTCACTATATGGTTAATAAACTTACTATAACATGCCAAACGAACCCCAAATTGTATATTATTAATACATATATCCTTATCTATGTCATTTGGCCGAACCTTAGATTTTTAGGAATAAAATAACAATTAATAATATAATATTTTATTTAAAAACTATTTTGTGTCAATTTTGACACTATTTGATATATGATTTTTGTGAAAGTCATAACAGAATTATATGTTCGAACCAAGTTGATTAAATCAACACTAATATATCATAGTAACCTAGAAAATTAGTGGAATTCATAAAAAGTCTTAAATTACATTTATTTTGGTATTTATATTATCAATTATGTCAATATTTCATTAATAAGATAATTACTGCATCATCTTTGTGTCATAAATAAATTATATTATTTGATGTCTAAAAATTAAAAATAAAATACCATCATGTAGGAAATATTTTTAGATTTCTAATGAATATTTATAGTCTAATTTATCTTATGTATAACCCCATATTAAAAATGATTTACTTATTAAACTTTGATTTTAACTATTTTAACCCTTCTTTAAATAAATTAATAATAAATGTCCTAATCTAATCCAAGTGGGCCTAAATGGTCATTTTTTTATTCCTAAGTTTGTTTTTGGTCGAATTACACTTATCCAATAGAATTAGGACATGTGTTAGGGTAATAGTAATATCATATTTACCCTTAGTTACCCTATTTACTATTAACCACGGTTAAAAAAAGTAAAAAGTTACTATTCACCAAAAAATTATTTTCATCTCATTGAACCACA
This sequence comes from Viscum album, assembly GCA_963277665.1. Classification (NCBI taxonomy): domain Eukaryota; kingdom Viridiplantae; phylum Streptophyta; class Magnoliopsida; order Santalales; family Viscaceae; genus Viscum; species Viscum album. Next base: position 1,244,415,914 of record OY728145.1, on the reverse strand, counting down.
TTTTAGTCCTTGATATTAACCGTGTCTCTCGGATTTTCGAAATTCCATTCACAGAAGCGGTAAAATTAAGTTTTATGCAAAATTCAGTTTTTAACCTACCACTTAGTGGTTTCACTATTCATCAAAAATTGAAAGTTTTCAGAAAAATACCAAAATTTCATCCTAAGCTATATTTCATATTCCGAATTCAAAAATGAAATCTATTTTACCAAATTCATAACATAGAAGTTGCATTAATTAATTTTATAATTAAATCCTGCTGTTAAAATAAATAGCGTGTTTTTAGGAAACAATATATATCAAAAGATTGACATTTGATTACGTCTGGTTTAAATGTGAAATTACATCCAATGACCAACATTGTATTAAATTGTAAAAATATATTCTAAATATACTTTAAACCCACTCAAATTAATAATTTATCACTATTAATTATTTCGATTAAAAAAGTTGTTTTTAATTATAATTTAGTAATTTTCACTATTCATCAGAATATGAAAGTTATCCCAAAAGTACCAAAATTTCACCTTAGGCTAAATTCGATACTCCGAATCCAAGAATGAAGTTCATTTTGAAAAAGAAGATTTACAGAATTTTAAAAAGTGGTTATTACTATTCATAACGGCTAGTTTTAATAATATTTTAATAGCACATCGTTGTTTAGTGAAACTCGGTATTGCGTATTACACACGCTATCGAGGAAGGTCGCGATTGCGTTTAATTCAAGGCAAGACAAGGATGCGTGTTGTGCAAGCTCCTTTTGGTGTAGCGTACAACACAAGACATTAGTAAAATAAAAAAGAATATTTTTCATAAAATCTCGGGCTGTTACATTCTACCCCCCTTAAAATGAATTTCGCCCTCGAAATTCGTCGGGGTTATAAATGGTTTACTATTCGAAAGTTTCTTTAATAGAAACCCACATCGTAAAAGGGAATACCAAAACTTTGCTTTAAAATCTAAAGTATGAAATGTAACGATTACCCCAATAAACTAATCACTGGGTTTCCACATAGGTGAAAATATGGATATGGAAGAGAAATCTAACCATCATGTTCTGATGGAGAGTGGTAGAGAACATGGCTATGGAAAATCCAGTAATCACAAATCCATAGATTTGTGATGATATAAGGTACCATCTGATTCATCAGGTATAAGATCATTAGGACAACATTTTTGGTTTTCAAGATCATTTCCCTAAAGTTGAAAATTTGCTTAGAATAAATACATACTTTATTTTGGTACAATCTCACTTTTGTTTGTGCCTTGAACAATTTCTACTTCATCTCTTAAATAAATGAAGTTGAATTTGTTATTTGTGAAGTGTTAGCAGATCATGTGATAGAATGACTGTTCATTCCATCTGTCTCAAACAAAAGGTTAGCAAAAGTTATTAAATATACATAAGTCATTCTATAGTGAGATTAATCATATATGGTTCCTAAAATGGACTTATACTTCATATATCATGCTGCTTAATATAATAAAACTAGTTTCTACTAAACATGGACTTCCTGTAGGCCAGTGGTAGGCGATAAAGGCCAGTCGCACTTCGGTTGTGGGTTCGATTCCTACAGCCTTGTCCGAAGCGATGGGTTGTCGCCCGTCCTGCAGGTTGTCCCTTTTCTAAAAGTACGTTACTATAACATCCCATCTTCTATCCTTAAACAATACTAACTTATGTCCAACATAATCCAGTCTAATCTTTAGGCTTATACATAATACTGCAGTCCACTCTCAAAATATAGTGACATCGATTACCAGAGATTTAATACTGTCGTTGATCCCCACATATCATAAGATATGTCTTGTTGGTCACATTCCAAACATTCAAAGTCCTTAATCGTGTATTCTCTTGAATACCTTAGTGAAAACATGAGTGCAGTTAAAAGTTAACACTTTCCACATACCAAAATATTCAAAATTCTATATACTCAAACCATGATATCACTTTGTCCTTATATCAATCATGAGCTCATGAATACTATCAAACATTTAATTTTCTCCTTATCCCTTCATTATGCACATATCATCTACATTCCAAAAATATCTGAATAACCTTTCATGGATACTGGTAACATTAATTATACACTTTCAAAACACAAGGAAAGACAACAGTGTAACAATCCATAGATGTCTCTTTATTCCAAAATTACACATGATAAACATGTAATCATTCCACTACATTCTCAAACCATTGACCGAGCTTCAAAAATTCTTTCATCTCACATATCATTTGTAGTCTCTTCATCATCATCCACATAAATACTACCCATATGACCATACTGATTCTCTTCATGAGTCTTTCCCTTAGGGCATTTGTTTTCATAATGCCCATACATTCCACATTTAAAACATTTAACCATTTTTGATGTCGTAGCATTACCATTATCCTCATCCATGGTGTTAACCGACCCTTTTCCTTTGCACTTACTTGCTTTGTGTCCTTCTTTTCCACACCCACAGCTTCTTCCAGTTCCCTTGAAACATTCTCCTTGATGCCTCTTCCCACATGATTTACATAGGGGAAATTGAACTTTCTTTCCTCTATGATCATCATGGAACTCCATCTTCCTCTTATTAGTCGAGTCAGGAAACTTACCAAATTTTACTTTATTGATCATGTTGTGAGATTGCTCATTCGGCATAATAATGATGTTTGGACATCCAAATCCCATTTCATTTGGTTGCTCATGAAGAATATCATTCCATTGTCCATCATATCCTCCATTATTGTGAATCATCTTGTTTCCAGCCATTTTCTAAAACCCAAACAGAATAGTGTTAGATGCAAAAATTATAATAAAGGGGGAGTAACTTAAATATCTATCATCTTTGGTTTAATCTAATATCGTTACCATAGTTCTAGGACTATATCCTATACGTATACTTATCCTTAGGGGCATCCCTAGACATACCTTAGAAATATCTCTAGGGATCTCACTAACGTTTTCGCATCCTAGTTTCCAAAGGTTGACTAAACCTTTCCTCTGATACCAACTGTAGAGACCCGAAGCTTATCGTACATGGACATTACATTACTTTTGCAGAATACTTAGTACATAACAAAAACACACACACACAAGGATCGTAATAGTTTAGTGTCTTTGGAAACTCGGAACATAATCTTCTAATCCTGGTGAAAGATCTTCAATATCTCCCATAAAGATCTTCCATTTTTTTTACCTAAAAACTTTCTTTATATCCTGGGGAAAAGAAAACATAAAAGGGTGAGCTCAAATGCTCAGTAAGGGTATACAAAAGAAATAAAAATCATATCATATCTTTTTGAAAATCATAACCTGCAAAAGAGATCATAATATCTTAACATGGAACAAATCATAGAAGTGAAAATGAGATCCCCATAATCATAACATGAAACTTGAAACTTTGTGGCATGCACACATAATCATGGAAAATTATTTCTTGTTAGTCATGACTCATTGCCAAGACTATCTTAGTGGACAAAGTCCCTTTCTGAACCGAGTTCACTCCTCGTTTCAGTCCTGTATCACTGAACCGAAATAACCTTCCGTTCCAGCCATGTCTATCTCATGAGATATAAAATCTTTACCCAATGCATTGGAGGGAGATATAGGTCCCACCCATCTTATAATGAATCCTTTCTTATGTGTGCCACATAATCATAAAACATACATCATCACATAACACATGTAACAAAAATGGGATTCTTGAAACATCATGACATCATAAATAAATTCATATAAGATAAAGGAATTCATAAAAATAATTCCATCACAACATGATCAAATCAATGTAATAATAGGGATAAAAACAGAACCCTTTATAATCTTAGATGGAAAATAATTTTGATAAAACACTTGAACTCCATTCTTGAGGAAAATATCCTTTCTTCTTCAAAAACATTTTTCCTTTCATAACATGTCATATAACTTTAAAATAAAAGAAGTTGATTAAAAATAAACTTGAAAACTTGTAAAGGAAGCTTCTTGGAAATAATGTTTTAAAAATCCATTCATGCCGTATAAGTTAAAAAAAACATTCTTCGTACTTTTGTCGGAAAAGTCAAAAAGTACCTCGTACGAAAAACGACAAAAGATTCCTTTCGTATCTTTTACTAAAAACTCACCGAAGGGTAAAATTGGATATAAACTAATGTAGAAGGATGGAAATAATATTACATATTGAGGGAACATGGATGTGGATGATAAAATACACCCCAGTAATTACCAAAGTAAAAACAATCTCGGATAAAAGTGAGATTGTGATATTTTCCCTTACCTTAGGTCCGACTTGCTTTGTAAGTGTCCGAACCTCCTGTATAATGATTTAAATCATGTTATTGACTTATTACAGAATCATATTCATTGTTATGATATCATATATGGTTCACTTATGACATTATATTACCCGTTCTTTTGTAAATTCCATGTTAAAGAAGCGTTTTGGGTAAAATCGTTTCATTTATCGTAGGTGTTTTGACTTGTTGTTCTTGACATCATTATTACTTATATCATGATTTAATCACTTACAGAATATAAAATATGATTTATATATCATATATATTCAGTATATATATATATATAATAGGTAGATAAATAAAATGAAAAACACCGTTCATGGAGACGGTAGTCCGTACGTACGCATGAACGCTGTTTTCCTTTCCTTATTGTCTTGAAATGGAAGTAAGTAGATGACATACATATGTATATATATACATAAATCCAGTAGATTTATAATGTCATATATTTCATTATTATTTCTTACATATACATTATAATCATTCTTAAATGGTTAACATGGAGAATGAATCTCATCGCGTCGTGGAGACGGTAGTCCGTACGTACGCACGAGCGATGATATCATTTCTATAAATATTGAATTGAATTGGAGTGGATTATACAATATATCAGAATCAATATGATGTTGTAATAACTATGTATAGTTATTCTTTACACCATTATACCCATCCATGTAAGGTGGTGGTGGAAAATAGATTACACCACGGCGTGGAGACGGTATTCCGTACGTACGCACGCGCGGTGATTTCTTTTTCCGTAGGATGGATAGATGGTGAAATAGGGTTGTTTCATACTTATAATAACATATCAGTATATGAGTGATACTGATGTTATTACTTCATAATGAAACAACCTAAGAAGAAGAAGTGGAAGAAGAAATAAAGATGAAAGAATTGGTAACGGTAATTACCTCTTCTTTGAAGTGCCTCTTTGATACCTCCTCTTAGGGCACTATAATTGGTCTTTGAGGAAGACCAGAACCTCTATTATGTTTCTATGGGAGTGGAGAGGAGAAAATGGCAGGGTTTGGCCGAGCTTGAGTGCTCAAATTTGTGTGAGGAGGAGGGGGAGGAGGTATCCTTTTATAAGGGAGGAGAGGGGCACCTTAGGAATATCTCAAAATATTATTTTATATTAAGGTCAAAATCGGTTTATAATGGTTCCAAAGGGACTTATTTCGATGCTAAAGTGGGGATGGGTCGAAATCCTATCAACCAATAGGATTTAGACAAGTTTGGGGTATTATTTTAACCTTATCAATTAGATTTAACTCTAAGTTAAATAATTTAACTTTTACCGTGTCTTTTTGTTTTCTTTCACTATATGGTTAATAAACTTACTATAACTTGCCAAACGAACCCCAAATTGTATATTATTAATACATATATCCTTATCTAAGTCATTTGGCCGAACCTTAGATTTTTACGAATAAAATAACAATTAATAATATAATATTTTATTTAAAAACTATTTTGTGTCAATTTTGACACTATTTGATATATGATTTTTCTGAAAGTCATAACAGAATTATATGTTCGAACCAAGTTGATTAAATCAACACTAATATATCATAGTAACCTAGAAAATTAGTGGAATTCATAAAAAGTCTTAAATTACATTTATTTTGGTATTTATATTATCAATTATGTCAATATTTCATTAATAAGATAATTACTGCATCATCTTTGTGTCATAAATAAATTATATTATTTGATGTCTAAAAATTAAAAATAAAATACCATCATGTAGGAAATCTTTTTAGATTTCTAATTAATATTTATAGTCGAATTTATCTTATGTATAACCCCATATTAAAAATTATTTACTTATTAAACTTTGATTTTAACTATTTTAACCCTTCTTTAAATAAATTAATAATAAATGTCCTAATCTAATCCAAGTGGGCCTAAATGGTCATTTTTTTATTCCTAAGTTTGTTTTTGGTCGAATTACACTTATCCAATAGAATTAGGACATGTGTTAGGGTAATAGTAATATCATATTTACCTTTAGTTACCCTATTTACTATTAACCACGGTAAAAAAAGTAAAAAGTTACTATTCACCAAAAAATTATTTTCATCTCATTGAACCACATTTTAGTCCTTGATATTAACCGTGTCTCTCGGATTTTCGAAATTCCATTCACAGAAGCGGTAAAATTAAGTTTTATGCAAAATTCAGTTTTTAACCTACCACTTAGTGGTTTCACTATTCATCAAAAATTGAAAGTTTTCAGAAAAATACCAAAATTTCATCCTAAGCTATATTTCATATTCCGAATTCAAAAATGAAATCTATTTTACCAAATTCATAACATAGAAGTTGCATTAATTAATTTTATAATTAAATCCTGCTGTTAAAATAAATAGCGTGTTTTTAGGAAACAATATATATGAAAAGATTGACATTTGATTACGTCTGGTTTAAATGTGAAATTACATCCAATGACCAACATTGTATTAAATTGTAAAAATATATTCTAAATATACTTTAAACCCACTCAAATTAATAATTTATCACTATTAATTATTTCGATTAAAAAAGTTGTTTTTAATTATAATTTAGTAATTTTCACTATTCATCAGAATATGAAAGTTATCCGAAAAGTACCAAAATTTCACCTTAGGCTAAATTCGATACTCCGAATCCAAGAATGAAGTTCATTTTGAAAAATAAGATTTACAGAATTTTAAAAAGTGGTTATTACTATTCATAACGGCTAGTTTTAATAATATTTTAATAGCACATCGTTGTTTAGTGAAACTCGGTATTGCGTATTACACACGCTATCGAGGAAGGTCGTGATTGCGTGTAATTCAAGGCAAGACAAGGATGCGTGTTGTGCAAGATCCTTTTGGTGTAGCGTACAACACAAGACATTAGTAAAATAAAAAAAGAATATTTTTCATAAAATCTCGGGCTGTTACAAAGTCCCTCTTTCCTACCATGCCCCAAAGAGGTCCTTGAAGCTAGAGACAGAACATAGTCATTGAACTGGTCATTATCAATAATAGAGGTTAGATAGACTCTCTAATTCCCTTTATGATTAACCTGCCTCTGGCTAGGCCATATAAGAAATCACAATCCCATTTAAATAAATTATTGGAAAATTAATCTTTTACATGTTATAAACACAAATCAATCAGGGTTTCCTTTATGTATGGACCATCCTTGAAAATATCCTTAAAGTTATATGATATATTATTCAAATTATAAATCTATTCCTCTAGAATTATTTCCCCATTTTTAAATTTTTTATCAAAAATTAGATCCTTTTATAAGTCAAATTTTTTGTTATCATTTAGATCAATGTGGGTATGACTCTCAAAAATCCATTCTTCCATTACATTTGAATCATTTATATTGATGTAATCCTAAAAAAACCTCAAATTTTGAGTTTTATATAAGAACCATTTATTTATCATTTTCAACTATCTTATTTTTTATATCCTCTTCGGAACCCTTCATAAATTATTTTTCAATAGACTTTTATGGATCCACTATCATACCATCTTGAGGATCCATTGTTAAAATATAAGGTGTTAGAAATTTATAGCCCTATCTACCCAACATCTGGGAAAGTAATCCATCATGTTATAATTTCACAATCCATACTACATCCTTGAAATTCGTAGATTTTCTCTAAGATATTTTTTTCATAATTTTAAGTATGTTTTATTGTTTTTTGTGATTCATTATCATTTTCCCCATGTATAATGGAATCATTATAGAAAACTATTGTTAATATTCATTCCATTTCTCGATCCACTCCCAACATTTAGAATCACCTCATGATCCTACTCAAATTATGAAGATACATGTCATGTTGTTTCATTATCTTTTAACTCATAATCCTCTTGGTTCCTTAATCTATTATGCTTCCTTTTCCATATTAGAGTATCTATTTGAAAACATTTGAAATGTATATATTCCACTACATTACCAGTTAGTGTAGTGAACAAATTTTCTAACTAGATTGATCTTAGGGGATCCATCTAGCTATAAGAAAACCACACTAAATAAATAGTTTCATTTGTTCTAGGGAATGTATTCAATGAATAAAGATTCCATAAAATGGTCTTAGTTCCATTGTTATTGCACCTAAAAACACTAAAATAAACCATATTCCCTATTCACTAAGTAAAAACCTTGATATTATATCTTGTATTATAATAAATAAACATCAGAAAGGAATTGATAATATCTGAGGATTTCAACTCCCTATCCAACAATTTGAGAAGCCATCTTTGAATGATCATAATCACACCTCTTGTGGGGGAAAATATATAAATCCTACAGTTTTGGAAACATAGTTAATTAATTTTATATTGAAAACCAGAATCTTGGAAGCATTCAAATCCCTATATTCCTATATGGAGTACCACCCTTTTCCCTTTCTATCATATAAAGGGTCATGGACTAGATTATCATATGTTGAACTGAAATAGGCCTATGATTCATTTAAAAGTAGCTACTTCTAATGAAGTTCACCTTCTATCTCAATGAAGATGTAACCGAGAAATTTATTGATGAACAAAACCTATATAAAAAAGGAGGAAATATTTTATGGATGAAAGTGTTGGTTTGATCATCATCACATAGAAAACATCCCCCCATGTTACCAATCTAGTGAAGAACTAACATGTTCTATAATGGAAGAGAAATTTCAGGTAGGGATATCATAATAAAGGATATGGTAGAACCTTTTTTTTAATTGAAGTCTATAGTCCATTTGAAATATAAGAAGATCTATCAATAAATAGATCGTAGTGAAAACTCTCTATCAACAATTAGGTCATTTTCCATCATAAAAGTAATAACGAATTCATGAGTATCTAGAAGCCCAAACATAACTCAATGATATATACCCCAAGAGTTGAAAATATATCTATTGAGGTCTTACACTAAGGGGTGAATCTTAATAAAGTAATACATCAAGGATAATCTTAGTAGAAATGTATAAGTATTAAATTATACTGGATATCAGAATTGTAGGAACACCATCATATCACGACTGAGGAGTATGACACACAACATGTTAAGGGAAACTAGGTAGACATAAAACATCATCCAATGAATAAATATCAATTAAATATTTTATTACAATTGGAATGAGGATTAATAATAAATAATAGTGTACCATTTCTATAATAATATTAATATATCCATGATCATTCCAAGGGCCTTGATTGTAATAATTAAAAAGAATCTAACAACATCTTTCCACCTATATTCTAAATTGTTTGGTTGAATCCACCAATACATAGGAAAGATCATTTAAGCCTCATGATTTTATACATTTATATGTCATGTGGAATGAGAATGGGAGAGATATATAATATAATTTTTGAAATGAATTATATGGTTCAAATCCCACACATGATATTATTTAATTCGACTGCAAATTTAGTCATCATGATGTCTCCTCGATACCATAAATATTTCATGAATGTTTTGAAATAATGTTAAATTTTAAAAACCATTTATTTCTCAAAATGATGAAAGTTAATATTTTGAACATCATAAACCATTCATATTCTACCATAAACAGTCCTCTAAATTATCAATGCACTATAATTAATTTAACATTATAGAATAGTGTTTTTGATGGATGATTATGTATTCTAAATCACTTATATTGTAAATCATCCATACAAAACACTATGGAATAGTACCAATTACAATATTGTGGGTTACATAACCATAAACCCTGGAATTATCTAAAACACTATGTATAGTGTCTCCTTTGGTGCACAATCTCATCAATCTTCATATTATACTAAATCCTTATAGACATACCAAATATTCACATAATTTTATATTTTATATAACCTATTTTGAAATAAAATATTAAAATAATTTTATTTTTTTCATAACTGTTATAAAAATATATGATTCATTTTCACCATATAAAACCCCATGATTTAACATTTGTCTCCCTTCGAAATAAAGCTATATGTATTTAATAGGTTTCAATATATACAACCCCAAGTCTATATAATCTGTGAAATATTAAACAATTATAAGATAGATGTTAAATTGGAAGGTATGAATATTAATAACCACAATATAAAAAATATTTACAAGGGATTTAAATAATGAAAATACATTATTTAATTCTTAATAATTATGTATTCAATTTTCTATAATGTGATTTTGCGAATGAAAATTATGTTTTATATAAAAAAATTTAATTTTTTCAATTGCATATTCTAGGTAATTTATAATTTTTTTTAAATTAATTTTAGAAAAATAATATCACTTTTGAAAACATCATATAAATATATCTTATTGGTAATTTTTTACATTTTTTAAGAAAGAAGCATTTTTTTGTGAATATTAAAAATTAATTATTTTTTTAGAACATCCATTTTTTTAATTAAACATACAATTGTGTTATTTATATGAATATAGTGTAACTTATGTTCCCTTTAATTTGAGATATTATTATTAATTACAAAAGAAAAATTATTAAACATTATTTTGGTGTATGTTCAGTATTGGTCTGAAAACATATTTATCTAAAACTATTTTAATACACACAATGTATTTTTATATTAATGTATTTAAATTTTATTTATTAATTTATGGTTTGTATGATATTTTTTTTAATATATGTTAAATAAGATATGTTATCATTAATTACATGGGTTTTAAAATTAATATAAGTCAATTATATTATTTTAGAGTCCTAAAGATTCATATTTGGAAAATAGAATTTTGTGGCATGTTGCACACATAGTTCAACATAATATTGTCCTCAATTTTAATAGCTATCCATATTAAAATACATACTAATTAATTGGACCTTAATTCATTGAAATATTTTAATATATCTCATTTGTGTCCCTCCCCTATCTTATAAAAGTTAAAAATTTATCCTAAATTATTCACAAAATATGAGACATCTAGATCACACAATCACTACTCAGAATCCTTCATAGGACCATTATGTTCATCCTATATCTTCTGTTATTCTCCAAATGAAATCCATCAGGTAATTAATATAATCTATATGAGGAATCTCAAATAAAAATTATAGATTTTAACAACGTTATTTCAATTTCATTTGTTCTTGAAAAAACTCAAAAATCATGTATCAAAAAACTATGAGAATTATATCATAAATATACTGATATTCTATTATAATTATTTCAAAACCAATTAAATGATATTATCAATACAATGGGAGATTATATTATCACTTAATAATACATGATGATAACAACATATACAAAGAAATACAACTCATTTTCCACAACCATCATTCTTGGAAGGTTATATAGATTAATTTAATAATTATTTATTGAATTTATTTTATATTAATTATTCATTAATTTATAATTAATATTTTCAATTATTTAATTCCATCTATCAAATAATGGATGTTTCACAGGTGTGAATGTAAAAACTACAATCTCCATATTGTTATGTAATTCATTTTCATCATGATATTATAAAAATGGTATTAAAAATATATTTAACCAATATATATATGATACCTGAATAAATATTAAAATTATTGAACTAAATAACCCATTATTAAACCACATGGCTCGGACCCACTGAACCTAAAAAAAAATAAAAACCGAATAATTTAACACCGAAAATTATGAATATAATGAGTAATTGTTAATGAAGTGGCGATAATATGATATAAGAAAACCATGTACAGTAATAAAAATAAAATTAATATTTTATTAAAGAAATAATATAATATTAAATTCATTATAAATGAAGATATTCTTTCATTCTATATATGACGGAAATTAGTTAAGGGTTTTATTTTACATGCTTTTTTTTATTGGAATGATTTTTTATTAGATTTTATATTGATAAAATTGAATAGTCTATATCTCAAAAATATTATTTTTTATCTAATACTCAAATTATTTTTTGTAATTTTATGTTTTCCATTAATTTTACAATATTTATGCACTCATTATACCGAGGCAATGTTTTTATAGAAAACCAACCATATTCTTCCATGTTGTAGGGAATTACTTATTCCATGTCCTAATTATATTTAAAATTTATTTTCCATTATCAAATGATTTAATAAATTAATTCTTACTATATTTAAATTTCCATACAATGCATAAAAAATAATATTCTTAATTTTTTATATTTACTGTACTTTATAATTTTTACTAAAAATGTTTCTGGAATTTTTTTTATAATATACACCATATGAACAAGTTTCCCCAACATCATGATAATTATATTCAGAAAAAAATTATTTATATGTTTTTTATATTTTAAGGTAAAATATTTCATCAATATGTTTAATTTTTTTATATAAAGATTCTATATTAAAAAAATATTTCCTAGAAGAAATATTTAATAATAGTTTTGTTAAAAAAATCTATGACAATAACATTTGATGTTTCTTTTCAATTTCTTGTGATATGGTAACATTTTACAATTTTTACTCTTCCTCAAGCTGAATTATGATTATTTTGATGACATGAGTATGACCTGAATATAAAATCAATGGGTTTCGATATGATGATATGAAAAATATTTTATAATATTGATGAACCTGATTAGTGTATACATTTCCACATAAATTGTTGAAAATAAGAAAAAAATTTAGAAAATACCTACTACTTAGTGGAAAAATAAGTTGATTTTGGTGACCTTGTTCATTTTCAGGTGGTTTCGGGAAAAACACACAAACCAGGGGAAAACTGAGAAAAATTACCAACTACACAGAGTGTACATATATACACGCTGTGTACAATTAGACTCAGACACGGATCGATTGGACGTGTACACACCCAAGTCACCAGATTAGAGAAGACACACTCTGTGGTTCATACTAACATAATGTGTATAGGCTTCTAGAGGAAGTTGGTGGATTTTTCCAGAGACTGCATGTTGTGTGAGGAAGATCCACAAGCCTTGTACCCACAACAAACTCATCATCGACGCTGTTGATGTCAAGGGTGGCACAATTGGCCACCTACTAGAGAAAAACAGCGAAAAAAACATGTTGATGAGACTACACGGTGTGTTATTTTGATACACGACAAGTAATTTTTGATTTCTATAAATAGAGGCCTTGGCCTCCTGTTTGAGAGACATTTGTGAAGATCCAAATGAAGGAGGTTTTTCTGCCCTGCTGTCATGCTACCATCATTCCACTACTCCGTGATTCCACCATTCTACCAAAGAAGTCACCTCTCCTCAAAGATTATACAATGAACACATTATGTATTTAGGGTTTTATTGTCATATTTTATTCTATTTGTAACTAAAAACCTATTGTGTTAGGGCTGTGGGTGATGAAAAAGTTGTAATTTGGATTAGTTATTGTGATTGTGTTTGTTCTTGTTAACCCTTATATTCTTCTTCAATCGTTTCGTTCACTGAAAACTCTAATCCAAACCAATGGAAGAATTCTTAGAGACTCGAAGGATGGACAATAATGAATAACTTAAGGGTCATTGGAAGTATTCACCAACTCACAAATAGAATAATATAAAGGATGGATTGTTAAACATTGACTACCAGACAAAGTAGTATGTTTCATTAATTCTAGATATAGTTCACCGGACAAAGGAAACCATGTCACAATTAAAACCTAGAGTTTTGGGTTATCATGAACAACACAACCCCATAATCACATTGACATAATAAACATATCTTAAAAATAAATAGCCCCGAACACATTTCCCTCCAAATTTTCATCAATACAAAATTCTCATGTTTTTATTTATCATTTACGTATTTTTTTAAGGAATTATAATCCAATAAACTTTTCATCAAAACATTAAAAATCGAATCTAAATTCTGTACACATCATTGAATCAATTACAATCATGATAAGACATAATGAAATAACATTTTCCATGGTGGATCGACCTTTTACAGGCACTATACTCGTCATTGTAATAAAATTTAGGGCACTGATAACATACCATCGGTGAAAAAAATACAAAATTCTGATGTCGTTGCTAAGGAATCTAAATGATAAATTTTTCTTTGTTTCAATCATTTTTGTATCCAAAATTTAGTGGAATTAAAAATCAAATATTCTCAAAATATCTTTTCTAACACCATTTCAGTTAATATTTCATCTTCCTTATTTACGCTTGGTGTGTGTAGTATTGTGCATGTTAATAGGTGTATGAACGAATACCTTACTCATTCCATGAACGATGAGTAATCACAACTCCTCTCAATTGACCCCATGATCAAACATATGCTTTTGTGGAAATGACGAGCACTCAAGGACAAGCATAACCAAAACAATCCCATGCCACATAACAAAGGGGTAGCTACAACAGTTTTACAAGGAGTTTGGAATCCATTTGGCCAAGAGGACAACCAAAACTAGGAAGCACCACTTGTTATAGGATATGGCCTGCAACAGCTCCAACAGTTCCAACTGGAGTGGATTCCATACCTACAGCCAGGTCACGGGGCATACATCACCCCTCATGAGTAGCAATATATACTTCCTCCAGTCCCTTAGAATCCAACTCCACACTATACTCACATGGAGTATGACCTTCCATCTATTCAAGGAGATGACACGAGCCTCTTCCTTCAGACAATGCAGGGCCAACACTTCAAGATCAAGCCTACTATCCGATAGCTAATCCAAAACACAGTTCTATTTGGCAGCATGACCAGTGAGGACCCAAACACCCATCTCTCTAATTTTCTAAAGGTATACGACACGTTATGCTACAAGGAAGTGTCTGAGGACGCCATTATTCTTTTCCTTTTCCCCTTATCATTAATGGATAAGGTGAATGACTGTATAAAAGGTTTGTCATGGTGATCTATACTCACCTAGGAGAAGTTATCCCATGTGTTGCTGCCAAAAACTTTCCCACCCTCAAAGATGGAAACCTTGTGGAATGAAATACACAACCTCTAGCAGCATGACTCAATGTCATTGTACGAGTCATGGGATCTTTTCATGGAGACACTGCACAAATTCCCACATCATGGAATCCCACTCTTAATTCAGGTCCAGACCTTCTACGGAGGACTGGCGAGAAAAACAAAGTCTCTCGTGGATGCTGCTACTGGGGGTACATTTATAAGAAAGTCCCCAAAAGGGATTTTCGAACTACTGGAAGACATGTCTATCAAAAAATTCAAGTGGAATTCTGAGCAGGAAGAAAAAATTGAGGTATGAAAAAAATCAATTCTACTACAATGTTTTTTTCCCAGTTGGATGTTGTGAGCATAAATATTGATGCAATGAATCTGAAGGGTTCATCCCAAGTACATTTTATGAACCATCTAGCATTCAATGAATGTGGTGAAAACCACATCACGAGAGAATGTATGGGACCTATAGTTGGACCTTCAATGAGTGAGGTGAGCTATGTTTCTCAAAACCAGGGTCGAACCAGTACCAATAGTACCAGAACCTGGCATGGCGTGATCACAAGAACCAAGGATGGGGCCAACAACAACAAAATCCTGCACCCCAGCGACCACCCGAATATTGTTAGCTATATTATTAGAGAATGTACTTGAGGTAATAGAATCCCCAGAAGGGATCTTACCTACATCAAGGGTATCAATACCATCACCTTCTACAGCCATAGAAACCACCTCCTCCACCAGATGCACAACCACCTCAGCCAGAGAATACATCAATGTTAGAGGATCTCATGAACAAATTTATATCTACTTCTATGACCAGATTCAATAATCAGGAGGCATATATTTGAGGCTCGGAGAATAAATTTGTCCAACAGAAAAACCAACTATCAGGAAGTCAGTCCGGTACACTACCGTGTAACAGTAAGAAGAACCTCAGAGAGGACGCCCATGTAGTCCCACTATATAGTGGATTAGAGTTACAATAGAAGGAACCTGCATACCCAGGTGCACCTACACACCCTACTGATGAATCATGGTACCGATACAGACCCCACCTCATCCAAAGTCCCACCAAAATAGGCTTCATAGGGAAAAAGAAAGGATTTTTTCACACCCTTAGAGCCTGCCTCACCCTTCCCAGAGAGGATGAATAGAGAAAGCTCAAACACTAGTTCATAAAATTCATGGAAGTATTTAGGAAGCTGCACATGAATATTCCATCTACAGTGGAATTGACATAGATGCCCATGTATGGAAAATTCATGACAGATATACTCTCCAAAAAAAAATTATGGAGGATCTAGGCACCACTACACTGACCAAAGATATGTCAGCAGTCATACCAAATTTTATTCCTCCCATGATCCATGATATAGGTAGCTTCACAATTACTTTCACTATTAGACCATGTGAGGTTGGGAAGTCCCTCTATGACTTAGGGGCCCGTGCCAACCTCATTCCCCTCAAAGTCTTTATAAAGGTACGACTCAATGATATGATGCATATCCTTGTATCCCTTTATCTTTGAGATTGACCTATCAAATATCTGAAGGGTCTACTAGAGGATGTGCTTGTAAGGGGAAGAAATCTAATCCTCCCTGCAGATGTCATCATCCTCAACATGAAAGAAGAACAGAAGGCTCCTCTCATCTTGGGGAGGCCTTTCTTAGTCCCGGGGAAGGTATTGATCTACGTGTACTAGGGGGTATTATTTTTAGCGTAGGTGATGAAAGACCCACTCAAAATTTTCTCAAAGATGTCAAGCAAGAATCAATTTAAGAGCATGAGGGTTGTTGTGCAGTGACCCCCTTGGATGATCACTTGAGTAGAAAAGGAGACGTTCTTGTATGTTCGTTCCCCTCAAATGAGTTGGTCATTCCAGGAATTCAGGTGGATGAAGCACCAGAGGACCTACAATTCCAAGAAGGCCTGGGTGGACACTAATAGAAACATGCTGTAATGCCGAACATTCTAGAGTAGGAAGATGTGCAACCCCCTTTACCTTCGATTCTAAAAGGGCATGCACTAGAACTTAACCCTCTTCTGTTTTCTCTAATGTATGGGTATTTTGGAAACCATCAGACATTGCACATCATACATAGTGCATCACTAATAGAAGAGGAGGAGGATGCACATTTATAGGTTTTAATGAGGTGAAAGCAGTCTATTGGGTGGACAGTTCCAGATTTTAAGGGTATCATCCCAACCATTTTCACCCACAAGGTATTTCTTGAAGAAGGAGAGAAGCCATATTGGCATCCACAACAATGCCTGACCTACCCCCATGAAGGAAGTTGTGAAGAAAGATGTAATCATGTTGCTCGATTTAGAAATCATATACCCTATCTCATATTGTCCATGGGTGAGTCCCCTACATGTGGTACCCTAAAAGGGGATATCCCTATGATTTCAAATGACAACAACAAAATCATCCCTACATGCACTTTCATGAGATGGAGGGTCTGTGAGGACTATAAAAAGCTGAATGATGCCACGAGGAAGGATCATTTTCCCCTGAACTTCATCGATTAGATGGTAGGGAGACTAATGGGGTAGCACTTTTACTGCTTCCTCGAAGGCTATTCCGGATACAATCAAATTTCTATTACTCTAGTGGATCAAGATAAGAGCACATTTACTTTTCATTATAGTACATTTTCTTACCTAAGGATGTCATCTGTCATGTGAAATGATCACTCTACCTTATTATGATGCATGATGTCAATCTCCCATGACATGGTAAAATAGATCATGCAAGAATTCATGGATAATCTTTTCCATTTACAGAAAATCATTCACCACTTTCTTGCGGCATCTTGAGATGGTTCTGGAAAGATGCGGGAACACTAACCTAGTTTAGAACTGGCAAAAGTGTCATTTCATGGTACAGAATGGCATTTTACTTGGCCACAGAATCTCAGTGAAGGGGATATAGTGTTAGGATGGTATGTCTGAGTTTGATATACTCTATTATACCAAATGTAGGATCGAATATGTAATCAGATTCTCAAATACAAGAGTGGGGGTGAATTGTATAATTTTAAAAAAATTCCTTCGGAACTTTTACCAATAACAAAAATTCACAACACCTTTAAGATCTAAGATCATGCTTGATTTTAGAATAGTGATTCTGGAAATGAAACTTAATAAATGTTTATAACAAATGAGATTATATCTCAAAGTGTATAGAATCTAACTAAAATAGATTACAAGTATGATGAATTATAAGAAAGTTATACTTTCCTTAACAATACAAAAATAAATAGAAAAACTTGAATCAAAACTAGTAACCAGTAGTAAATATTTTATCCCAAAGAGAAGGGTATCCAACAACCTTGGATAAATATCCCATGATTTATAATTTCAAGAAAGTCTGTCTTACCCACACCAGGGTAAGCCCTCGTTATGAAGATCAGAGTCAATCTTTCTATCCCCGCAAGACCTCAAATATCAGGTAGTCAACACCTCTGTCTTCCTATCCCTGGAAGCCCTTGATTGTACAAAACAACAATCAGAGTCTCACAAAGCCGGTATGCACAAGGAATAGTTTGATCAAGCCACTCAAACTTTCTGCACGAAGCTTGAGAGTTTATAAGATCCTCTCTCTCTCTAGAAATCACTTCAACAGCATGTAAGGACAAATGTCAAATGTGTTTTCATGTATTTTAATATTTTTAAATGAGATCTTATTTATAGGCACAACTCCAACAGTTGAATCCCTCCTCCAACGGTCATATTTTTACTTGAATTTTGGAGGGACCTGTAAACATGTCACTCAAACAACTGTTAGTTGATAACTGAAGGCACGTTATCATTTTATAATAGAACAAGTGAATGTAAAACTAAAACTGATATTCAGAATGAAGAGAAAATGAAAGTTTACAGTGATGAAAGTTAATGTTAAGAGTCTAACCAAAAAATGAATTCGGAGTCTATAATACAAGGATATTCAGATTCTGTTTATTAGAATAATTCAGAGTCGAACTTCATATAAAATCGTTTCCATAATTAATAATCAGAATTTTGAATTAGAATTCGTAATGAAAATTCGTAATCAGAATTCATCATCGGAATTCGTGATGAGAATTCGTAATAAAAATTCATCATCAAAATTCATAATAAGAATTCGTAATCAGAATTCATCTTTTGAATTCATAATGAGAATTCATAATCAGAAATCATCCTCAAAATTCGTAATAGAATTCCTAATCAGAATTCAGAGTTGAACTTCATAAAATTTCATAACAGGAATTTGGATCCTAAAACATAATGCTTCATAATTAAGTATTATACGATTCCGAGGATTTTAGATATGAATCCGATTTTTATACTTAAGAATAATTTTGATATGAACAATGAAAACAAAGTAGTGGTAAATTTCATTTTGGAAGGAAATTTTCATTATGGAAGTAAAATAGGGTAAGATGAGTTTTTCCTTGAAATAAAGTGTTTGTGATTTTCAAAACAAGAGGAATGGTCAATTCATAAGGAAACCTTGATGACTTAACAATATCCCCTTATATGAAAGAAATGGGAATGTCAGAAAGAAAACCTTATTGACTAAACAATATCCCCATTTTTGGAAAGCACAAACATCCTTCCGAAAAAGAATGTAGGTACATAGAATAAATTTCAAGACTTTAAAATTAAATCTTATCTCCCTTTGTTTATGAACAATGGTGAATACGAATAACACTTCCTTAGGCATTGAAACACTAAGGATCATATTTTAGATTTATGGAATGAGAAATTTTATTTGAATTTGGAAATATTTGTAATGAGCACTCTCCCTTACTTAGGGATAGTTCTTCTTCACTTAGACATTTTTCCTACTCACTTTTATAATTTTATTCTTCTCTATCTTTGTGATTTTCAAAAAAGAGTTTGAGGGAATGGAAAATAATACATTTCCTGAAATATTAGTATAGACAACCAAACACACAACCAAAAATCCATTACTATTGAAATAATTAGTATAGGGGAAAAATTCAGCAAAAGATCAGAGTGGTCTATTTTGTTTCTTTTTTCCTTCGGCAATAGCATTTTGAAAATGGTATTTAACATCATCATCTCTTTGTGGTCTTCCTCAGTTTGATATTATAATTCCTTTATCATGTCTTCTTGAGCATTTAGGATCTCTTCCTGGGCTTTTATGGACTCTTCCTAAACTATAAACAATTCATCCTGCTTTACAAGCTTCTCCTCAATCTTAATTCGGAGATCTCTTTCCCCCTTCCTGCTTTGAGCAACATAGTTAAGCTACCCATTCATATCTCTCACCTACTGAATCCAAGTATTTTGTTCAAGGGTTAAATTTTCCTGAAAGATGTCTGAAATATTTTCAAATTGACTTCTTCGGTACCAAAATCATCTCTGACATCTTTTTGGAACTAATCAAGCTCTTCCATATATTCAATAATTTTCATAGACCATTTGGTCATATGCTTGCAATATTTCATGTGGGCTTCATAGTAGATCAGGGAATTTTTGTGATCACTATATATCTTAACATATATGTCCATTAGCATAGATAGGTAGTCTAATTTATGATTCATACTATGCTGAAGCATATGGAATCTTGATTCAATTACTGGAAGGATCAGAATGGTATCCATCAGATTCTTCAGAGACTAACCACAAAATCATGTCCCAAGGAAGATGACTCCAAATCAGACATTATACATTGAGATTGTTCTTCCACTATCTCTACCAAATTCCTCTTAGAAGTTCCTCCAACTTCTTTCCTTCTGATAATATATTTTGTTGGGGGGTCAAAAAGCACATGCTTACCCTTTCTAATATTCGGGATGGCTTCATCATCTGGTTATTCATGCTCACTTCTAGATAATTATATAATTTTGTCTTTATCCAATATCTGTTTTTCAGCTCCGGATTCAACTTCCTAAGGATGGATAAAGTCAGGATTATGAATTTCTTCATCAGATAGCTTGTTTAACTCTTCTTCATCTTCTTTCTCATTATCTGCAGGTGTAACAAGTATTGATGATCTGGCATGAGAAGTCCAGAGTGCAAACTTCCCTAAAACACTTTCCATTCCCTAATACTCTTCATCCTTCTTAATTACATCATCGGTGCCACCACTACTCTAAGATTTTTGGACTTCGTCTTCATCTTTCTTTTCATCATCAACCTTCTCTTATGGGTTTTCTGGAGTGAAGAAATTCATTCCTAGAGTCTCGGGTAATGATTCCACCAAAATGGATTTTGGTACAAGAATTTTTTCGGATAAAACCTCAACAACCTTCAAAAGAGATTTAACAATCTCTTCCTCAGACATTTTCTTTTTGAGCTTCATCTCCTTGGACTTCTTCTCTAACTCATCATCAGCTTTTTCTTTTAAGGCCTTAACCTCAGTAGGATCCAAACCGAACTATGGCTCCGCCGCTTTTTTAGTCTTTATATCTTCTGTCCACTTTGCAACTACTTCATCCAGATACGCATTCTTCTTTTTCGGTTTAGGAAGTGAAGATTGAGGTTCTTTAGACTTAGGGGTTTTCTCTTCATCTTGCACTTCCTTCAACTTCCTCTTCTTATCGGCCTTCTTTGAAGGTTCATCCTTTTCCACATTTTGTGGAATGGGATCTGCCTCCTCCACTGGAAAATTATAAAATTCTCATGTCTCTTTGTAAAATCATACATTCATCCTCTTTAAGGTGTCATCACTAATCATCATCACCTTGCAATTTCTCATCTTAGAGGTACATGGGATCTTGAAGGATTCTAGACACCAAAATATCAACATAGAACTAAATTCTGGATACATAATGATCTGAGCTCTATGATATCCACTCTTGATGTTCTGAAACGTAATGAGGATATGTCTCATGAGATTCAATTTCCTTAGATTTACCAAAAAATCTAGAATATACATATCACTATTTTTAAGGTTATCCCTATCACCATTACTCGGTACAATAAACCCGTTCACCCAAAGCTATAGAATCCAATTGTTGGTTGAAATATGGGTGATCTTATTTGCAGTGTTGATATGAGAAAGAACAAGGCACTCCATACCATTTTCCTTGAAAAAACAACCCTGAAATTCTGGCAACTTATGAGTGAAAAGTTCTACCTCTCATACATAGGGTATCCCAACCAGGCTAACTACCTTTGTATAAGATAAATCATACATCATCCCATGGCTTTTGAAGAGGAACATCTCCCTTCCAATTTCCTTGAAAAAACCGGCTGACTCATAAAACTCTATGATAATTTCATGATACACTAGATCTTGAGCATGAGTTTTAGAAATGGCTACATCTTCACATCCATTGAGTTTGATGTTCTTGGATATTATAGAATCATACTTATTGAAAAGGTTTGGGTGTACAACCTTATTCCTATATATCTGCCATTCTGAGATCGGAGGGTTGACTGAAGACATATCCTAAGAAGGGGCTTATGTAGCCATTTGGACTGGGCTCTTCTAAATAATTCGAAATGAGATTTTGTAGAGGGTCAGAGCTTCGAGACGCGGGAGCTTGGAAACCAATGGGGGACAACCATCGGGGGTCCCGTTTATATTGGTTATGGAAGTGACCATTCAACATTCAATTACTATCTAACGGTTGAAAAACTATCTAATCTAATCTGACGGTCGAAAACATGCCCACAAGGAGATCTTGAATCCGATCTTTTGAAGTTTTATGAAAAACATTTGGATTTAAAAAGAAATGAATGCTAAATATTGAAGGAAAATACCAGCAAGTAAAAATTACTACGAAAACATGAGTGAAGAAAGCATACTTCTCAGATTGGCTAGGAAGATTATTCATAATATGTGATATTCTTCTTGAAGAAAATTTTACTACGAAAACTCACTACAAAAAATTCACTCTAAAAAACTCACTACGAAATACAAAAGATGAAGAAGTTGCAATGAAAAACTTATGATCTAAATGTTTTATTGCAAAAACATTGAGTACCGAAACTCAATTACAAAAATTATGAGAACGAAAATCCCCATTATGAAAATTTCTATTGTGAGAATTTCTACTATGAAAATTTCCCGTAATAAAATTTCCAGTAAGAAAATTTCCATTACAAAAATTTCTACTATGAAAATTTCTAGTACGAAAATTTTAAGTAAAAAAATCTCAAGTACAAGAATTTCCATTAAAAAAATTTCCATTACGAAAATTTTGAAAACCAACTACAAACATTTTATTACTAAATTTATGAAAAACATACTATGAAAATTTTATTATGAAAATTTTGAAAAACTTCAACAACAGATGTACTCCCCCTATGAAAAGAAGTTTATTACTCTAAATAGATTGGATCAACATGAAGTTAATGGAGGAATATTACCTCACGTTTATCATTCATATCTTCTGTTTAATGTATTCAAATCTATCAGTAGGTAATAATTTTGTAAAAATATCAGCAAGTTAATCTTGCGTTCTGCTGAATTAAATAATGATATCTTCTTTTTGTGTGTGATCCCTAAGAAAGTAATGCCTAATATCTATGTGTTTTGCACGAGAGTGGTGTGCAGTGTTATTAGTAAGGGAAATGGCACTTGTGTTATTACACATTATTTTGAGTCTTAGTAAAACTCAAGCAATAGTCTGTGAGTGTGTGTTGCATCCACAATGCTTGAGCACAACAACTTTCAACTGCTACATATTCAGCTTCAACAGAGGTGAGTGCTACTGAATGTTTCTTATTGCAAGACCAACAAACTCATTAATCTCCTATGAAATGACATGTTCCAGATGTACTCTTTCTATCCATTCTACATCCACCAATGTCATCACCTGAAAAGATTTTTAAGACAAAATCATTTCCAGAAGTTTAAAATAGTCCAAAATCCATGGTTCCCTTTAAATAGAAAAAAAATATTTTCATTGCCTTTAAATGAGATTCCATAGTATTGGATTGATATATTTCACCTAAGAATGCTGAAAACATTTTTTCTGGATGACAAGATGTCAAGTAAATTATACTTCCTATCATACCTAATAAAGATATTTGATCTACTGGTTTCCCACCTTCATCAAGATCATGTCTGTTTGAGATACCAATGGGAGTATGTATACTCTTAGTGTTGTCATATCCATAATATTTAAGAAGATATTTAATATACTTATGGTGGGATATATAGATTCTTTCTGGTATTTGATAAATTTTATAACCTAGGAAAAATGTTAACTCACCCATCATACTCATTTCAAACTCAGATTTCATTAGATTCGCAAAGGAATTAGTTAAGGATTGTTGAGTTGAACAAAATATAATGTCATCAACATAAATTTGAACAATAAAAACATTTTTCTTATCGTTCTTTAGAAAAGGGGTTTGATATACATTTACCTTAACATAGTTATTTTGAAGCAAAAAGCATATAAGTCAATCATACCAAACTCGAGGGGCTTGATTAAGTCCATACAGAGCTTTGATAAGTCTAAAAACATGATCATGATGTTTTGTATCTTCAATCCTAGGAGGTTTTTCAGCAAAAACTTCTTCTTGAACATAACCATTAAGAAAATAACATTTCACATCCATTTAAAAAAGTTTGAAATTTATGAATGCTGCAAAGGCAAGTAAAATACGAATAGATTCAAGTATAACTATTGTATCATAGGTTTCTTCATAGTCTATTCCTTCTAGTTGATTATAGCCTTTAACAACTAATCTAGCTTTATTTCTTACAATGATTCCATTTTCATCACACATATTTCTGAAGTCCCATTGAAACTAATTACAGAAGTTTCCTTAGGATTTTCAACCAAGGTCCAGACTTTATTCTTTTCGAATTCATTTAGTTCATCTTGCATGGATTTAATACAATCATCATCACCTAATTCTTCATCATTGCTTTTTGGTTCAAATTGGGAAAGAAATTCTAGATGCTCTACTTCATTTCTTAAGGAAATTCTAGTCCATACAGGTTGATTCACATCAATAATGATACTATCACGGGGATAAATCTTTAGAAATGACTGATTTGGGGTTTGTAAAACATGTTCATCAACATAGGGTAGGAAAACATCTGGGGTAAATGTTTCAGAAATATTTTCTAGAAAATTTTCTTTATCAGAAGGATTTTTTATCAAAGGTTGATAATAATTTTTTGAAAACACATATGTGGGTATAGGTTGGTGTTATTTATAAACAAAAGGATTAGTTTCATCAAATTTAACATGTACTGTCTCTTCAACAGTACTAGTGTTTTTATTGAAAACTCTATAAGCCATAGAAGTTATTGAGTAGCCAACGAAAATTCCTTCATCTGATTTTGGTGTGAATTTGTGTAAATTATCTTTAGTATTCAGAATGAATACCTTGAAACCGAAAACATTAAAGTAGGAAAGAATAGGTTTTCTACCATTCCATAACTCATAAAGAGATTTATTAAGAAAAGTTCTAATTAAAACATGGTTCATAATATAACATGTAGTACTTAAAACATCAGCCTAAAAATGTTTGGCTATAGAATACCCACTCAATATGGTTCTAGTTATCTCTTGATGAATTGTATTTCTTCATTCAACTACACTATTCTGTTGAGATGTTCTAGGAGCTGAAAAGTTATGAGAAATGCCTTTTCTAGAACAAAAGTTTCAAAATCCTAATTTTGAAATTCTCCTCCATGATCACATTGAATAGTTATCAATGGAAGGTTTTTTCTCATTTTTAACTTGGGCTCTATCACTTTATAAATAAGAAAAAGCATCAGACTTATTCTCTAGAAAATAAAACCACGCAAATCTTGTTTAATCATCCACTAAGAAAAATACATAATATTTTCCCCCAATGCTTCCAGTTTATTTTAGATCAAAATGATCCATATGCACTATCTATAATTCATCATTTGTTGAGACTTCACCAACTAATTTAAAACATGATTTATGTTGGTTTCTATATTGACAAGGATCAAAAACATTTGAAGAATTAAATCTAAGATTCGGTAGATCCTTAACTAAACCTTTCTTAGAATGTTTGCATAAGTTCCTAAGGATACAATGACCTAACCCTCTATTCCATATCCAAGAATGATCTTCCATTGCACTAAGGAAATGTATGTCTTGGCTCCTAAGGTCTTCTATGTTTAGTGTGTAAACATTCTCTTTTCTATTGGCAGAATGAATAAATTCTTCCTTGGAATTGTGTACTAAGAACTTATCATTCCTAAAATTCACAAGGTAGCCTTCATCACATAATTGGCGTATGCTAATGAGGTTGTTCTTAAGACCTTTAACAAATAAAACATTTGAAATCAATGTTTTTCCAAGAATAACGATGTTACCTATACCAATAATTTGTCTCTGAGTATTACCTCTGAAAGTTACTTTTCCTCCTTTCATTTTGATAATGTTTTCAAAATAGTTTTTGTTACCAGTCATATGCCTGGAACATCCACTATCCATGTACCACGTAATGTTGTTGGTAACTTCTCTAAAATACTGAAAATAAGAAAAAATTATATTTTCGGAATCTAGACTTTCATTGATCCGGAATTGTTAGAAAAAACCATTTTGGGTATCCACATCAGTTTAGAAAAATAAGATTTATGAAACCCAAGAGATTTAACTCTATTTAAGGAGCAATTTTTATTCCTATGCCCAGCACATTGGCTCTTAGTGCAAAATGGGGCTTTAGAAGGAACAGAATAGTTGTTTCTAAAAACCAATTATTGGTGAGTATAACCTACTCTAATAGTGCTCCTTGAGGTTTGATTTGAAAATACATCTTGTCAAAATTTTCCTTCCCAGAGGTAAATTTTGCAAAAAAATCTTAAGAGAAAATATTTTAGATTTCAGTCCGATGACAAAATTCCTATCCTAAGGAATCATTTCCTTAGAGTAAGATTTTCCTCAAAAACATTTATCTTTGATATAGCTTTATTAAGATCTTTAGAAAGTTCTTATTTATTAGAATTTTCTTTATGAAGGTCTTTAGAATGTTTTTCTAAAATCTCTTCTTTATCTCTAAGATCTCTAAAAAGATCTGAAATATATTTTGTAATAATTTCTTCCATTGTATTTGGCTTCTCTGATTTCTTAGAATGTTTACAATTTTTTATTTAAGTAACTTAGAAAATCTAGAAACTTTTTCATATAAAGGTATTTCTTCATTTTATGAAGATGAATTATCTTCATTAGAAGTACTATTTTCAGAATAGTAATTCTTATTAATAGATAAATTTTTTAATGCCTCGACAGAGCGTACCTTGTCCATAAGACATGCATTGGGGAAAGAAGTAGTAGAAATGAAACCCATATTATTCTATGCAGATGAACCGTATTCATAAGATTTTATTTCTGATGAATCTACACAGCTAGCACTCCAAGTATCATTAGCTTTTCGGCTTTTCTTGTGCAATGATCAATAGAATTTCTTCACATTCATTTCTGAATTCCTTTCCTTCTTTTCTTTCTTTTTCAACAAGGGACAAGTAGGTATGATATGACCTGTTCTTTTACATTCATAACATGTAACTTATACATATTTTGTATCTATGTAGTATTTCTTATTGTACTTATTCTGATTGTTCCATTGAGCAACAATCTTGTTCATTCTTCGAGCAACATTAGCTAATTCATTCTCATACTTTTATATGTCACTAGATTCTAACTGAATAATGACTTTCTCTGATTTTGATCTAGTTACCATTTCTAGGTTCTTGGCTTTCATTTTTTTAGAAGTGGTTTTAAAATATACTCCTCCATTTCTATTCTTCTTCTTATCATTTTCAGCATCTCTCTTCATTCTGGTTTCATGCTGAATAAGAGTTCCAAACAACTCATCTAAGAAAATTTGAGTGACTTTCCTGTTCTGTAAATAGATATCCTCTTAGACTCCCATTCATTTGGAATGATATCTATAATCATATCCACAACATCCTCATCATCCAAAACTTTTTCACCCATATATTCCAAGATATTAACAATAGTCATAAACCTTTGATGTACTTTTCTTATAGGTTCTCCATAAGGAAAATTAAAACTATGATATTCAACTCTCAACATAGCACTTCTGGTCTCTATGACATTGGATGTAAAAAAATGTGTAACTTAACGTTTCTTGCAAATAATTTTTGCAGCTTCACATGATGATATTTGACTATAGATATTCCTAGTCATGGAACATAAAAAAGTATTTTTGACTCTGAAATATGATTGATATTCTGATTTATCCTGATTCGTAAAGGTTCTCAATTCCTTATCTGAAATATTATAATATCCAAATAGCATTAGATAGTTATAAACTCCAGTATTGATAACAAAAGTATTCAACCTATCTCCCCATTATTCATAATCATTTTCATCAAAAATAGGAGGCCTGGTAGAATTTATATTATCTATAGGACCAACATTTAATCCTGCCATCCTTATTGAAATCATTGGCACACAAACTTGTTGGTAGAATGAGTTTGTAAAAAAGAGAAAGTATCCTTACCAAGGAAATATATATTGTATCTCAATGATAAAATGATTCCGAAATATATGAGTCTGAATAAATGAATTCGAAAAATATGATTCAAAATATATGATTCCGAAAAAATCGTTTATGAGAATTCTCTTCTGAATCTAATCGTGAGATTAATTCAGATTGAACCAACCCTTTGATACCAATTGTTCGGATGCTTAGTCTAAGTATGATATACTATATTTTACCAAATCTAGGATTGAATATGTAATGAGATGCTCAAATACGAGAGGGGGGGGGGGGGTGAATTGTATACTTTATGAAAAATTCCGTTGGAACATTTACCAATAACCAAAATTCACAACACATCTAAGATATAATATCTTTCTTTATTCCGGAAAAGTGATTCCTGAAATGAAACTTAATATAAGTTTACAAAAAATGAGATTCTAATTT
The DNA here is from genome assembly GCA_963277665.1 of Viscum album. Taxonomy (NCBI): domain Eukaryota; kingdom Viridiplantae; phylum Streptophyta; class Magnoliopsida; order Santalales; family Viscaceae; genus Viscum; species Viscum album. Next base: position 1,244,386,924 of record OY728145.1, on the reverse strand, counting down.
AATGTTTATAGAAACTAACTACAACATAGTACAATTATGTGAAAGTATAAGAAAGTTATTCTTTCCTTAACAATACAAAAATCAGTGGAAAAACTTGAAACAAAACTAGTTACAAGTAGTAATTCTTTTAGCCCAAAGAGATGGGTATCCAACAACATTGGATAATGGTCCCTTGATTTATACATTAAAGAAAGTATATCTAACCCACACAAAAGTAAACCCTTGATATGATGATCGGAGTCTGTCTTGTTATCCCCGCAAGCCCTCAACTATCGAGTTGTTGGAAACTCCGTCTTCCTATCCCCGGAAGCCCTCAATTGTACACAGCAACAATCAGAGTCGCACGAAGCAGGTCTGCACAAGGAAACGTTTGAAGAAGCTGTTCAAACATTCTTCATGAATCTTGAGAGGTTATAAGAGCCTCTCTCTCTAGATATCACTTCAACAGATTGTAATCACATATGTCAAATATGTTGTCAAGTATTTTAGTATTTTCAAATGAGCTCCTATTTATAGGCACTGCTCCAACGGTCAGCTCCCTCCACCAACGGTCATATTTTTCCCTGCATTTCAGAGGGACCTATGCTTGTGTCACTCAAACAACAGTTAGTTGATAACTGAAGGCATGCCATCGTTTTATAATAGAATAAGTGAAATTATAACTAAAACTGATATTTGTAATGGAGAGAAAATGAAAGTTCGGAGTGATGAAAGTTAATGTTCAGAGTCTAACCAGAAAATGAATTCGGAGTCCATAATATAAGGATATTTGGATTCTGTTTATCATAAGAATTTGGAGTCGAACATCATACATGTTTGTATCCATAATTCGTAATCAGAATTTACAATCAGAATTCGTAATGAAAATTCATAATCAAAATTCATCATCAGAATTAGTAATTAGAATTCGTAATCAAAATTCATCATCAGAATTCGTAATAATAATTCGTAATCTGAATTCATCATCAGAATTCATAATCAGAATTCATCTTCAGAGTTCTTAATGAGAATTCATAATCAGAATTTAGAGTTGAACTTCATAAAAGTTCGTAACAGGAATTCAGAGCCTAAAACAGAATGCTTCATATTTAAGTATTATAGGATTCTGAGGTTTTTATATATGAATCTGATTTTTATACTTGAGAAAAATATTTATATGAACACTGGAAACAAGGTAGGGGGAATTTTCTTTTGGGACGAAAATATTCCTTATGGATGTAAAACAGGGTAAAATTAATTTTTCCTTGAAATAAGGTGTTTGTGATTTTCAAAACAATAGGAATGATCAAGTCATAAGGAATCCTTGATGACTTAAAAATCTCTCCCTTATATGAAGGAATGGGAAAGTCATAAATAAAACCTTATTGACTCAACATATAGCTATATTGAGTAATGATATAAGTCATTTCATTACTTCCTATTCTGACATTTGTCAGATCCATCTGTAGCTTCCTCGGGCATGCAAGTTTCAATTGGTCGTTTTTTGTGACTTCTGAAAGATATATCATCCCCTAAAAATCTTTCTGACCAAGGATTCCATTTTTGAGTTCGATGATTCATGCACCACAACATTTGACCACCTAAAATAGCGCCTTGTGGAATCTCTATTGACGATTTCTCCCAACTGGGAGGAGAAATTTGATGTTATGTGTGATGCAAGCGACTACACAGTATGAGAAGTCCTCGGCCAGTACCTTGACCGAATGTTCTGACACATATATTATGCCAACATGTGTATAAATGAGGAACATATGAACTACACTACCACAAATAAGGATATGTTGAAAATGATTTTCTCCTTTGATAGTTTATGTTCTTACTTAGTGATATCCAATGCTATTGTTTTTACTGACCATGTAGCACTAAAGTACCCACATAACAAGATTGATGTGAATCGATGACTGATCTGTTGGGTACATATCCTACAAGAATTTGATGAGGAGATCTATGAAAAGATGGGGAGTGAGATCATTTTTGTTGATCATCTCTCCCACCTGGAGCTGCCTCATATTGGAGAAGGAGGAAGATCAAGAGATCTGGGTGGATTTCCAAAATGACCACCTCTTTTCAGTCAAAGAATCACATAGACCCTAGTATGCAGATATTGTTAATTTTCTAGTTATAGGTACCATCCACCCCTTCCTCTCCATCCAACAGAGGATGAGGTTTCTCTAAGATGTCAAGAGGTACATCTGGGATGATCCTTCAATATTCCGATCCTCTAGGAATGGGGTGATCCGATGTTGCATCCCAGAAACTAAAGTTCATGGAGTCCTGGAATTCGGTCATGCCTCGCCTGTTAGGGGATAACAAGGACAAGACCATACTATATCAATGATCATACAGTCTGGGTTTTTCGGTCCCACCATGCATATAGATTCATGGGCAATTTTTTCCCATTACAATCTATGCCAAAGAACTAGTAATGTGGTTCATAGAGCTAAGAAGCCTCAACACCCCATCTTAGTTGTCTAGATCTTCGACGTCTAGGACATAGACTTCATGGTATTGTTCCCCCATCCTTCAAGAACACATACATTTCCATCTACATAGACTACATCTCAATGTGCTTAGAATCCCCTGATACAACACACGATATGACCAAGGTGGTCAAGGACTTTTTAAGGAAGCACATTTTTAGAAGGTTCACCTACCCCGTGTAATAATTAGCGAGAGAGGGACCCACATAGATAACACGTTGATTAATAGAGTGGTATCAAAGTACGACGTGAGGCATCATATGGGGATGACATATCATCCCCAGTCCAGTGGAAAGTAGAGATCTACAATCGTGAGCTCATGTAGATTCTTGAGAAAATGGCGAACACTTTGAGGAAGGTCTGGTCCAAAAATTTGGATGATGTGTTGTGGGAATATGAAACCACGTCGAAGACAACACTGAGGATATCCCCGTTCCGCCTCATATATGGAAAGCCATGCATCAGCCAGTAGAGTTATATAACAAAGCTTACTAGGTCGTCAAGGCTTGAAATTTTGATCTGAAAGAAGCTAAATAAAAGCATTAGTTCCAAATGTCAGAACATTATAATATCTGATTGGAGGCATATAAGAACACCATTCTGTACAAGGAGAAGATGAGAGAAATACACTATTGGATTGTTTCTCAAAAATTATTCAGACCCGGTGGTCAGGTAATCTTTTTTAACTATCGTCATTGATTATTTCCAGGAAATCTAATGTCAATATGGTTGGGACCATTATGAGTTATATGAGTAATCCATCATGGAGCAGTGGATATTTTTGGAGAGGATGGCAAACCGTTAAATGTGAATGGACAATGGCTGAAGACTTACGATCACATAGAAGTAACAGTGGGATTACTCTCCAACATACATTTCAAGTTAGCAATGGAATGTCAGACGATCCAACGGCCAAAAACAAAGGTTCTTCTTGGGTGGAAACCCAACGTATACACACCATTTACCACATATATACACAGCATGTATGAATTCCTTTTAGTTTATATTCATACTATTATATGTATATTGATTAACTATTGGTAAGGTCACTTAATTTAATATGAGTCATCACCTGTTCGAATACCTCCCAACCTACCTTCATCATGGGGTTCATCCTTTATCATACATGTGTTAACGTACATGACGTTTGTGTTGTTTTTCATAATATATATAAATTTTATTAAACATAAGAAAACCCATGATGGATATGGACCTGTTGGATAGGTTTGTATCCCGATTCCAAATGACATGGGTTCAAATCCTGATAACCATCCCATTTCCATCATCTGTCCTTTTAATAAAACCACATGTCATTTATTTTGATATACGTCATGTGTTTAATGTCATAATTAACAACTAAAATGATTTCCAACAGAAAGGAATACATGCAGGTGAAGTTGGCAGATTGGCAGAGTCTTGGCTCTCGATCCAAAGGACTCGAGTTCGAACTCGGTTAACCTCACTACATCATCTATTTTATTTCAATTAAAAACCACATTCCATTAATTGTTTTTCACCAACGTAGTATAATCATTTTAAACTAAATATAGATATGTAATATATATGATAATCAGTACAACCTTTTATCCAGTAGTTGAGGGCATCAATTCGGAACGACCGATCACTGGTTCGAACCTCACCCCAAGCACCTGACCAATGGTTGTACTTCTATTTTTCTTATTTAAGAACACACAATGTTTGTTTACTGATACATTATGTTTATAGGTTTTTTTAAATACTTATATATATATATATATATATCATTTTTACGATTATTATAAATATTATTTATTATATAGATTAGTATAATAGTCATATTATAAAAAACATTGTACTACACATCGTGTCTAATAGAGTATACATAGTGTAATCTGGGTTTAATATATTGAAACCCTATGTGGCCACACCCTGTATCACATAGGTCCCCCCCCTCATCGTTTTATTCTACCGCACTACCATCAGCTTCCTGAATTCTAATCTTTCATATTCATGTGTTTTTGGTTTGGATTTCATCTGCATCATGATCCTCTGTTCAGGTATGCCATTCTCCAATTTTAATTTTAGCATTTTACAAAGGTTTAGGTCGATTTATGGATCATCTGAGCATTCGTCTTTATGCACAGTACATGGTCATGAAATGAAGAACACATGTCGTGTAATTTTGTACACGACCACACACTGGATAATTCGAAATTTTGAATTACACGGTGTGTATGTTAGGTACACACCGTGCCCCATATGTCATCGTGCATGGGTGACTCATCCACATTTCCATGAAAACCATGTTTACACACAAGGCACGTATGATCGATACATGCCGTGTATACCATTTCAACAGGTTAGCCCCTGTCGAGATAACCCACATAGCCAGGAACCCATATTCCTATACACGGTGTGTCTCCTGTTTACACACTAGGTAGCCATACCTATCTAGTTAAATTCCCACAAGGCATGTATACCCATATCACATGATATACTTACCCTCTTACACCACATGCAGTGTACGCTGGGTTTACATGCTGTATAATTTCAATTTTTTATCTTTTCACACACTTTTGTTTTATTTTTTCTTTTTTTTCATATGTTTTGTTTTCCAATATTTTTTAGGTTATTACAGATAGAGACACTATGCGTGGGAAGAAGCACACCTCTTGCACTGAGGGCAAGAGACAATCATTTCATAGGATACGACTCCCGGCCATGATGACAGCAGCCCCAGAATTTCTAGAGTACCCGCCTCCTCCACAGGCCATCATGGCACCACTCACAGCCTCGGTAGAGTCTAGTCCTTGAACCTCACCTCCACCACACTGGAGGGAGGCTTCAAGCACCATAATTTTATCACCACTAGCTAACACACTTCCTAATCACTCCTCAGATGGATCTGATCCTTCAATAGCCACCACGTCTAGTGTGCATTCATCTACTACGGTCACTCCACCACCAGAGCCATCCCTACTGCTACACAACCTAGGCCAGACCCTGCTAGTGCCCCAATACTTGCATGGTGTTCCATGTTACAGAACTGGCACATGATAGAGTATGGCGCTTGTCACATCTCCCGATTATATTGAGTAATCATTATCTTAACAGCAACATAACTCAACATCTTGGTATTTGGGGGCAGTTGGAGGAGCTCCTTAGGCGCACACCATTACTCAAAATCTTTCAGTTTAGAACACCAATTTTAAGAGATTTATTTTGGGTGATTGATGTTTCCTTCGAGTTCTATGGCTATGAGTACCAGTAGATACCTAGAGACATTGTTTTAGTGGTCCAATTTTAGCAAGGCATTCGGTATTTTTCCCTTACTATGACTGAATTTGGCTGAGGGTGCAGTTTCTATCCCCATATAGTCACCCCACCACTTTTCTCAACCATGGCCCACCCTGAGTGTTCTGAGATCTTTTCCATGTGGTGGGATATTGCTAGGAATAACCATAATTAAACCCTCACTGCATAGAAGAGGACCCTTATCATTGAATCTATCATCCGCTTCACCTATTGGTTATTTAGAGCCATCCTTTTTCAATATCACGAGAATATGGAGGTTCTGACTGCTCGGGACGTGGAGCTCCTCACACGTGTCTTCTGGTAGGACAACCTAGACCAACCCTACCTTTTCACCTCCTACATCCATTCCATGTTCACCGACCATCAGGGAAACCTGAACGGTGGGGTTTACCCCATCCGCCTTGCCCACCACCTTGGTATTTTCGAGCCATCCCTTCCTCACGACCGATTATGTTCCCCCCAAAGGATATAATTTCTCGTGCCTATTTGAATGAGATTGGTCCGGATGCAGGGGCACATACGTCCTTGCCCAGTCCCCACCACTATGGCCATCAGACACTCATACCCCAAAGGCTTCCCCTATACCTCCTTCCCACCCAACCCCTTCTTTTGGCCTTCATTAATTTCCCACATTCTTTCTTCTTCTTTTACTTCTACCACCCCAACATCCTCTACACCATTAGTCGATCTCTCCATTCCCCTCCACCTAGCCATGGTGGAGCAGTACCAGGTTCATCTGGATCATCATCTGGAATGGCTCTAGCAGATGTTGGTGCTTCATCATCAGCATCATGGTATTCCATTACCCATAGCTCCTACCTCTCCATCGGATCTTGGACCTTGTTCTATAGCATCACATTCATTCATAGCATTCTCCACAGATTTAGTTCTCCTCTCCACTACTGACCCAGATACTACCACTATGGCTATGGGTCTGGAGATAATTTTTGTGCCTTCTATTCTAATCCCATATTTTATGGCTCTAGCTACTACAAATTCTTTTCCGAGTGCCTCTTCTATGCCTCCAGCTTCTATGGCTGCTGATACATCTTTCTCAGCTGCTTCTATACCGGATGATGCCTCTTCTGAGGTGACCCCCTGACTATTTTTTGGGATCCTTTCTTCCATTATATATATATATATTCATACATATATATATATATATATATATATATATATTTCTAATCTCTTGTTACTGGGTTATGGTTTTTTTGCTTTCATTTTTCTCTCTCCAATACCATCACATGTAATCTAGTATGATTTGGGCTATACTTATACACCACTTCCCATATTCCTTCTCTTGGAGGCGAGGAAATATTTTTTTTTCATATTTCATTTTTTTCATTTTCTTTCTAGTTTTACTTCTTCAATTACATCCCCTCGTCTTGTTCCACTATTGTGTCCCCACATTACCATCTTCGCCTTTCTGTGGCACTTGGTGGAACATGTGCAGTATTAATTATGGGGAAGAGTCTCTCAACCACCTTAGTCTTTTCCCATATCATCATATAGAAGACATCATTATTTAATAATATATTTTAAAAAATGAATAAATTCTGGTTAGTCAAATTTATAAATGATAAATATAAAAGTATAAAAATTTTAAAGGTTCCATGCATATTTTGGTTCTTTTGTGTTTTTAAATGATTGCTCAGATAGTTAATATTGCAACTTGTAATCCTTGGATAATTACACTAACTAGGATAATCATATATATGCATGTCAAGACATGATTGTCTCTTTATTTGTTTTTCCCACTCAGTATATTTATTATTTAACCTTTATAGTATTCTTTCGAATACCCACATTCTTCATATATTCTTAGGTTATACATGATTTCTAGAATTTGAAATTTTATTTCCAAAACATGAAGAATTTTTTAATTACATTAAAATGATTGAGGCATTAGATTGCTCCAACCCCTTTATCTTGAGACCTACTCTATATATAATCTTTTTTAATCACCTAGAAAGCCATGAGATACATTGATAGGAATCCATATTACAAGTATATTTCCCTTCCTACCATAATTCTTTTTTAACTTTTCATGATTATTCAATCGATATTTAATGAGGGTATTGGCAGTACATTGCGCATTTTTGTGTATCATCATGAAATTATGTGTGTGGGGAGAGCCGATTGTTAGTTATTGAATGAAAGGGTTCCAAACCCATATTGGTGGAATATCTATGTGGTCCAATTTAGTTGATAAAAAAATAGGAAAACCAAAATAAAAAAACAAATGATACAGATAAGGTTACCATATACTCACTTGATAGTTTGTGGACCCTACTTAACTAAGGGGGATGTTAGTGACGAGAGAATTTGATAGATCTGGTTGAATATTCCTTTTCATTGTGATTTATTTTAAATATCATTCAGTGTTATTTAATTAATTTTTATTCCCTTTACAAGCATCAGAGTTTATTTTTAACATCTTTACCTACCATCCCTTATCCATAGAGATAACTGAACCTTTCTGAAAATCCCTCATGATTTTTGTAATTAAATTTTCTGTAGTAGAGAACATAATTTCTAGAAAAACATTGGATAGAGTGCATAATTCATTGATTGAGCATAACATTGATTTAAAATATCTTGAGTTTTGAGAGTGTTATTTCTCGGTGAGATAGATCATCTTGTTGCTTGCTTATTTTTGAAAGGTTGAAAATTGTGTTTATGGGATGATAATTTAGTTAATTGAATTGAATATGAGGAATGATTAGAATATCATTTTAATTGACACTATTATGTACCTTTTTATAATTTTATACTATGAATATATCATTGAAACATATGATTATTTGAATTCCATCCTTTTGAAATATATATTATTTTAATCAGATGTAGGGATTTTCTTAAGGGAATGAAAATAACTATGTGTGTGGTAGTTTGATGAACCAAATTTGCGTATACATTTCCACATACATTATTGAAAATAAGAACATTTTTTAGAAAATATGCACTACTTAGTGGAAAATTAATTTGATTTTAGTGATCCTGTTCATTTTAGGTGGTTTCTGGCCAAACACCCAAAATCAATGAAAACTAAAAAAAATTACCAACAACACATTGTGCACATATACACACCATGTACATTTAGAATCAGACATAGATCGACAGGACATGGAGACGCCCAAGTCTCCAGATTAGAGAAGACACGCCATGTGTGTCATACCTACACGTCGTGTGTGGACTTCTAGACATTGTTGGTGGCTTTTTATAGAGACCACACAACATGTGAGGCGGTGCCACATGCTATGTACACTCCTCCAACTGGACGTTAACACATCATAGGTCAAGGGCGTTACAACATGACATGTACAAGGGAAAAACGGCGACAAAATAATGTTGACAAGACTACACAGTGTTTACTATTGAGACACTCCATGAAATTCTGTTTTCTATAAATAGAGGTCTTGGCCTCCGGTTTGAGAGTCCTTAGTGAGGATCCGAAGGAAAGAGGTTCCACTTCCCTGCTATTGTGCTACCATAATTCCACTACTCCACTATTACACTATTCTACCAAAGAAATCACCTATCCTGGATGTTTTAGTGATGACCACATCATGTATCGAGGGTTATATTGTCATCTATTCATCTATGTTTATCTAAACACCCAGTGTTTGGGGGCTGTGGGTGATGAAAGGGTTGTAATTTGGATTAGTTGTTAGGATTGTGTTTGTTCTCAATAAGCCTTCTTATTCTTCTTCGATCATTTCTATTTATCACAACATATTCTATTGCAGATGAAGGGAAAAATTTACTAAGACTAAAAAGAAGAATAATGATGTATACCGTCATTATCATTAGAAATATTTACCGACTCACAAAACGACTAATCTAAATAAATAATTATGATACACTAACTATAGAACTACAGAGTCAGCTTCCTCAGTTCAATAAATAGTTTATTGGTCCCAGGAAACCCTGTCAAAATTGAAACCCAGAGTGTTGGGCTATCATATACAACACAACCACATTAGAAAATTAACTTAATAAATAACCTCTTAAAAAACCACATCCCTGACACATTTCCCTTTAAATTTGCCTCAAAAATATTTTTGTGATTTTAATTTTTCATTATGTAATTTGAGAAGAAATTGTAATCCATTCAACTTATCATCAAAAAAATTAAAAATCGATAATAAATTCAATACACTTCACTAATTCAAGTACACACTAGATAAAAAGACAAGAATAACATCATTTATTTGTGGATCAACTCCTTACCGGCACTATACTCGTCAGGGGAATACAATTTGGGACACCGATAACATACCACCGGTGAAATGACTACTAGGTACTATGGAAATAATATGTATAGTTTTCATTATAGAATAGGTGAGATAATAAATATATTTTCTTTCAATTAATTTGGAAAAGAATAAAATAAAATTATATAATAAAGAATGAAATGGGCAGTGTAAAAATCATAGTAATGGATTTTTTTATTAATATAGTCTTGGAATAAGAATTATCTAAATCTATTATTGAATGGTTGGTTATCCTAATGGGCTATAATAGTCTTAACAGTGATCCTGGACAAAGGAAATGATATTCTAGGATTATATTCATGAAAAAATTATATATTTCATGAATATTATATGTTTTCATGCATAATGATTTATTATTTTTGATTACTAACTCCTATGGATCAGTTCATTTTATTGAAAAAAGCCTTACTGATTATTTTGTGATGTATTATATTTGAATGATTTTATTTGAATATTTGGTATCTCAATAATGTTATCAAGAACTGACACATATATCAAGCTCAATCATGAACATTGATTGATATCTATTATGTTTATCCTTATTATATATCTAATCTCATCGTAACCTATTTCCCATCCCTCATTATTATGAAGTTATGTTTTATGTAATATATGTCTAATAATGGTGTTAGTAGTGAATATTTTATTCCGAAATTATATAGATCTGTTATGTAAATGTTGTTTAAATTTCCACATTCCAAATACACTACACCTCTATGGTCCTCTGGAATATATTATTGTAAAATGTAATAAATATTTTTCTATATTATTTTTTTTATGTATGAAATTTATTGGTCACTAGAATATATAATATTCAATTTTTTTAAGAAAATATAAAAACTAGGATTCTGAAAAAATAGTGAGAATCCAGTGGTAAATTCTACGTAGAGAATAATAACTTATATAATATTAATTAAATGAGTGTTTTACCAAAGAAAATAAATCTTTATCTAGATAATATATGTATAAATTATTTTGGAATACATTAATCTTGTTTTGTAAAACCAAAATAGAGTTAGATGAGTATATCTAAACTATAATTCTTTTTCATAGTCAATGAGATCTTCTTATTAAACTATTCTAAAACTCCTTTGGGATATTCTTAGTTTAAGTCAAATTTTTTGATACATTACGAAATATTAGATATGATATTGATAGTGAATAAACCAGGTTAAACATAAGGTATCACATGTAGAAAAACTGTTTAATGATTTAGAGATCCTATGAATAAATTCTTGTGATTGAAAATTCTGATTAATGATGAATCATTGTTATGCTAAAAAATTTATTTTTAGTATGGGATTTAATATAGAATGATAATGTTGAGGAGGTTATAGGAATGATCATATGTTTATGTACCCCATTTATATTACTTATATTAATTCATGTATATCATGAAACATCTAAGAGAATGTTGATTTGTTTTCTCAAAGAATAGATATTGAAATAATTCTATATACACATAATGATATAATAATCAAGTCTTTTGATAACGAATCTTCATAAATTAATGTTTTTGAGAATGTGATACCTATAAATCATGTTATTTTTCCTCTTTATGTATTTAAAATGATTTTGGGGAGTGTGTTGATTTTTTATAAGGGCCAAATCAATTTTCATGGAATGGAAATCAGATTTCATAATATAGAAAAAATGACTTTCTTTCTATATGAGAGTGAATATGAACTTGAATTGTACATTGCCTACAATTCATGGTTCTATATTCCCATTAAAATGGGGTATTTATTTCAAATATTTTTTTAAATTGGATGGGGCCAAAGCTGTGGTATTTATTTCATATTGTTATATAGAAACTCAAAATTTAAGACATTCTTATTATATGTGAATTTCGTATGTCTTTCTGGAAGGATTTCATATTCTTCCTAAAAATCAAAATTTTGAGTTTCCAATGTAACCTATAAATGATGCGACAACTATTAGAACGAATCTATATATAATGGAATTCATTGATTTTCATGAATTAATAATGAAATCCATTATAATTGTAAAACGAGATCCACTCGACTATGTGCATGATCTTGGGTTAAAAATATTCTATTGTAAAAAATATATCCATTGTACCTCTATAATGGATATTGTTATCTTACTAAGAAAATGATAAATAATTTGAATCATATACTGTATATTGATGATTATTTAGTTCAATTTTGAGGTGAAAAATATTATTTCATGTTTATCCATTGATCATTATATTACATATAGAGGATAAAAAGAATATTCATTCACATGTCATCCTTCCATTTAAATTATAATCATTATTAATTTCTTGTGATTCCATTTTTTCAGTCTAACACCCCAACTATATTCCTATATTTAATGAATTTATTGTTTATAAAATAACTTTATCTAATTGTGTCAGTCTTGAATTAAAATATTACTATATATTCAAGGATTAGTGGGAGTGTTTCATATCTTGATGATTATACTGAAGACCCTTAGGAAGGATTTATTGTATGATAAATTTACCAACAATGAATTTTAGTGACATTAAGTATCTTTTTTTGGGTTAGACCATCTCAATAAAGAGAATATATGTATAATAACAAAAACCCCACACTCCTATATCCTTTTCTGAAAACAAAAATTATACTTTCCTATATTTTATGTAAATAATTGTGATGAATATTTTTTCCATTAAAACTTTTTAGCATTAAAGGGAATATTTATATCACTTACATTCTAGAGGAAATTTTAGTTATATATTTTTAGATAATTAGTAAAAAATCCAACATAAACAATTCAAATTAAATTTAATGAAAATATATCCAATTTAACATAACATTTCTTATTTTAAATTTGGAAATTAATATAATTCTCATGAAATCCTTTATAGAAATAAATAATTAAATATAATTTTATTTAAAAGTGTGGCAAAACCAACATAATAAGGGTGAATAAAATTATTAATAACGGAAACTCTAATCATTAAAAAATAATTTCATCAATTAGAACTAGAGTACATAATTGTATCAGGACATAATCAATGTTTATGAGTGAAGAATAAGAGTTCTCATACCGTTAATACCCATGTCATTAAATATGAAAATTAGTAAAAGGAAGGAGTGATCAAAATCAATTATCTAGATCTAAGTGATATAAATCTCAATCATAATAAATTTTTTAAACCCGTATCAAATATAAGGAAAACATGTACATACTCAGGATATCATTTTCACTTCACTGTTACAGTCACTATTTCAAATAGAATCACAATATGGTCAGCTTCCTTACCCAATGCATTGTAGGGATATCATCAACCCGCGTATCATTAGTATATATTGTGACCTCTAATCATTAATTTATCACATAACCACTCATTACTAGTTTATCATGGAACCACTCACTGTTGGTTTATCATGTATCCACCCATAAAAAATCTAAATACCATTAAAAAACATTACTTATAAAAGAGTTTACTTCATCATAAACTCATACGAATAAGAATTATCCCGTTCATAACTTGATTAATCCATGTATATGAACTGAGTTATACAAAAATATCATTGAAACATGATTAAAACATGTAAAATAAAAAAACAACCATTATTAATTCATGAAAAGAAACAGGTTCAATAATAATATATTTGAAACTTGATTAACCCATGGAAAAGAAACAAGTTCGATAAAAATATCATTGAAACTATATTTACCCGTGGAAAATAAATGTGTTCTCTAACAATATCATTAGTACATAATAAGCCCGTGAAAAATAAATGGGATCTACTAAAATATATTTGAAACATGAATAACCCATGGAAAAGAAACAGCTTTCATAACAAATAATTTAGGATATAATCAACTTGTGGAAAAGAAACATGATTCATTACAATATTTTTGAAATAATCATAATCCATCCAAAGAATGAATGGATATTGAATAAATATTAAATATACCCAGTAGAGGATAAGTAAATAATTTTTTTTACATTTATGATTTTAAATTTCATTAAAATAACATTAAAATCATTTTTGAGGAAAATAATTCTTTAATCATTCCAATATTTCCCATACCTCAAGAAACTTTTGAATCCAAAAAGACATGATAGAATTACATTAAATGTAACATATAATATCTAGAGAGTAAAGATATTCCTTATATAAAATTTCAAATATAAAGTAAATACACCTCATAAAGGATGATATATGTATAACATAACAAACATATCAAAGAAATAATATTTTAAATGAAACCCATTACAACTTTGGTAACATTTAATTCATAAACCCCGTGAATGATATATCATAAAATACATATTAAAAATCACCATAATATAATTATAATGATATAAAAATACATTAATTGGTAGTATATAATCCACACATCCAAAATAAATGGTGAATATGTCATTAGTATCGCAAAAATACAAATGAGACTATAAATCCCCTTACAACAAGAGTAATTTTTGAATCATGAGACCTCATAGAGGTTAAAATAAATTGAAACATTTATTATAGTTAAATAAATGTAATTCTCAATAAAAAAATTTATATGGATTTATATACACTATATATAAGTAATTAGATTCATAGTAAATAATAAGTCTCAATAGAATGTAATTTGAGAGAAAACTCCTTACAAATATTGTAACATCTAAATTGAAGTAATTTAATAATAATATAATGTTAAATATACCAAAATAGATAGTAAATAAACTAAAAAACATGTTAGTGGTGATAATTAAATATATCTCACAAAAATAAAAAGTGAGATGAATATCCATTAATTTGAGTCTGATTCATAATGCTTGTAATTTATCTTCCTCAATAAAAAAAATTAATTAATTATTTAAATTATTGAGAACCTTTTCCAAGTTTTTATGAATTTTGTTTCACTTATTAAAATTTAATTTATAATTTCTTAATCCATTATGATTATGTTGGTTTGTTGACAGTATTTGGTTTGAGTGTCAAAATTGACTATTCTATGTCAACTAAGGTCATGGATTTCATTAATTAAATATCTTTATAATAATAATGAAAAAATTACAATATTTATGAATAATTTATAATTTTATAATCATTCAGGGATATTATTATGAAATATGTACAAACATTACAATCATGTAGACAGTCTGTCATACGTATGGCTATGTAATGTTCCTATTTTGAAATAAAAACAGTGAAAATAAGGTATGAAAAATTTATCATTACAGAATGTATATATATAAAAAAATACCATTTTATTTATTTATAAATATAGATATACATAATTATATTTAGGTGATGGTGAAAAACTAGAATCACAATTCTTTAAAGAGGTGGTAGCCTATAGGGCCAAAAACAATTTCACCACTAATTTTGGTGTGGGGAATTTTAAGGAAGAAAGGGATATTGTATATTTTCAAAAAAATAATTATTTCATGAATATCATATAGATATAATTTATATCACATAATTTTATTAAACCCATTATTAATACATTCCATGAAATGATTGAATGAATCACATCACTTTGAGGAAGTGGTTGTCCACACGTCGACAAATTATGTTACCATATCCACACAAAATTAAATATATAGGTATGTGTTATATAATAAATACAAAAACATAATGAAATCATGAATATAATATATATGATATAAAAGTATTATTTACATAATAATATCCAACCATGACACGCGGTGAAGGAAAAATTAAGGTCATCATTCCGGATGGTAGTAGACTGCCGTACACATGAAAAATGTTTTCATTAACCATTTATGGAATTTTTGTAGTTGTAGGTTAGACCCAAAAAATATAAAAATATCAATATATTTAGTATATTTATCAGATTATATAATCATTTAGGAAGAATAATTTAAGTGGTGGATAACGAAATAAAACAAAAGTGTTCATTGAGGAACACTACCACTTCCTTGGTTAACTCATTTAAGTTTGCACCAATGTACTTAAATAGTTTTTTTTACCAAAGAGGGGCCTCACGTATGAGATGGGGGATGTTGTGAGATTATTAGGGCAGGTTTTGGATGTGCCAAATGGATTAAAAGGTGTGATAAAATGGGTAGAGTGATTTCCATTTTATAGTTCCTGATGAGTGGTGTTCTTCTAAATACAAATGGCAAAACACTATTTGAAGGTCTGTCATACATCATGTGCCTCCAAAAATGAACATAATTAGTTAAAATTGTTAAAATGGACGAAACATATCGACAAAAGGAGGTTGGTAAATGTTTATAGTACATTCAGACCAATATTAACAAAGTTAAACTACCTGGTAAAATCATTTTTACTCTAATTATTGTAATTTATTTTAATTGAATGCAATAATATTTTTGGTAAAACATTAATTTTACCAAAATATAAATTAAAAATTATAACTATTATTAAATTTTAAACATTTTTCAAAATTCAAATTATATAATTTTCATAATTTTATTTAAATTTAGTCCTTTATGCATGACGATATTGAAGGTTTTTAAAGTGAATATGACAAAAGTTTTTCTATGGTTTATATATATAAATTTTATATAACAATGTTCACCATAGATTTCAACACTAGAATACCCAAAAAAAATTAACGGTTATAATGATGTTTAGGTTATAGATGATCACCTTAAGAAGTTATGTCACTTTATTTCTATCATAGAAGATTTATCTCTTGATCTTATATATATTATATACATGACTAAGATATATTGTTACATTGGGTACCGCATTCTTTGATATCTGTACAAGAACTGAGTAATACCTCAATATTCTAGGTAAGTATTAAGAAAGATCTAGATACAAGATTTTTTGCAATAATTCTTATAACCCTTGGACATATTTCCTATCTCAGAGGACTGTTCAACCTACATATGTTATGTTGAGGTCATATTATCTATATTTATTACAGGTTGGGATCACTACCATCATCTAGTCAAGTTATTTTTTAATAATATGTCTCACATGAGAACTCAGATGGATCCTCATGATGAACTATTTTGAATAATGTATATAACATCATCATACGAGGGTGACGTTATGTAAATAAAGATATTGTGACTAGAGATTGATAAGGAAATGTAAGATAATGTTACATAAATATACTAGGACGTCAAGGAAGTTCATAGTTTTGGGAAGTGTTATGCTGAAAATATTATGTAATTTATAGAATTTAATGGTCATAAGAAATTATTCCATTGAATTTACCTATAGTATAAGTTAATTATATTTTGATAAATTGGTATGATAATTACTAGGCATATTGGTACAATTTGTATTCATGAGCATGTATAGACTATATCTTGTCAATTGGCACTCCCATTGAACCTCTCTCAATTTCATGATGTGTTTTATATATCTCTCCTGAAGAAGTACATACTTGGTCCTTTTTTATGTATAGAGCTCAGAATGTTTTCATTTGTAGAAAAATATTTCATTTGGAAAACAATATATACATATATAAATCTTGTATTATAGTGAAAAAGTTCCATAAAATAAGGTTTCTCACCCGATAAAAGTTCATTATAGTAATTAAAATTTTGAGAAATATACATCGGAAGTGAGGGATTTGATGATGTAGTGATATTGTTATTTTTAGGAACTAGAGTGATATAATTCCCTGGTAAAATTTAATTTTTGGGGTATTAAATTCAAAACCCCATCATATTATATGTATTTACCATTTAAATAAAATATGTAATATTCAATAGCATTCATACCACCCTATATTGAGTCTATATTGGAAGTGATCTTGTAAACCATTACAAAGATATTCAATATTTAGGTTTGAATAATAATACATAAATTATTAAATATATTTATAAATTATTTATAAAATAAATTTTTTATTAATTAACGAAGAAAAATTAAGTGCTAAATTTTAAATAAGGTCATTGTATGCTTCAAACTTTTATTTTTATCAAAAATGTGTTTATCATGTTTTTATTTGAATATCATAGTTAATTTATAAAATTAGTATAAATTTTATTTTAGTAAATTAATATAATTTCTGAACTCATGATTCCAATATTATGTTATGGGGCATTTTTATAATTTTCTTACGGTTATTTATTTTTTAGAAAATAGGGATAAAATCATACTATTATTGAATATTTCATTTATTTTTAAGTAAAAGTATTTCTATGTATTGAATTTAAAAATAAATTAACCCAATAATGATTTATTTATAAAAAATAAAACTAATTACATTGATTTAATCATTTTACCAGATTTTGGTATTAGTTTATTGTTTCCCGTAAAAAACATTTTACAAAAAAAATATTTTATGCATGCAATGTATTTTTATTTTAAAATATTAAATATGTATCTATTGATTAATGGTTTTTATGATATTTGTTGATTATTTATTAAATATATAATTTTAATATTTATATGTTGTTTTTTACAAGGAAAAGAATGTATATATGTTATGTTCTACATTCAACGATTTTTTTTAGAAATAGGTTTTCAATACGTATTGGCCAGTCATTTAATTTTAAATTTACACACATTGAGAAATAGATTATGTAAAAATATAATTAATATTATAAATATTAATAATTAATATTATATAATGGGGTTAATTTGTATTTAATTTTTTGAGAATAGAAAAATTTAAATAAATTATTAGCATGGTTGTGGTTCAAATATGTTTACCATGCATATAGGGGGTTTAAACCGTGACATGAGTGTACCATTTGAAGCACATTATGAAATTATTATTATTTTATGTGAATTTGAACTTATCTTATAAAAATATTGAATCTCTATCCATTTTGTGCCTCTTTCTAATGATCCTGTCCAAAAACATGTAATATATCATATGTAATTGAAAGTGTGTCCCCCCTCATCACTTATAAAATGGAACATATTATCCTCCATTATTAACACCATTTAAGAATATTTATCAAATAATTATTATTCTAAATAATTAATAGAACCCTTCCATTAAATTTATGATTTCTCATCCTCTCACATGACAATACCATGAAGGCTTTAGGATAAAGTCAACAGAGGTCTCCCAAAGAATTTGTGTAGATGTTAACCAATCTCTTTAAATTATATTTTGAAATATACTTAATAAATAATTTTTTATCCATAAAAAATGGCGAATAAAAATTATCAAAATAAATATATTTTATAATCATTATGGTATAACCCTTTTACACCACAACTCATTCCAATGAGAGATGAAATTATAACTTGTGCGTACATGTGGGCTACCCCCACCACATATCGATACGAGTCACATTCCACTACCATCATTAATGGTTATTTATTTAATTTTTATATAATAAATTTATGTAATAAAAATTATTTTTCAGAAAAAATTAATATATAAAAATTTAATTTTCTATCATTCAAAAAATGTTAATGTCACTCATGCATACGTTTGATTAAATGTTCACATAGTGATGTAATTGATTTATCAAAACAGTCATTTATAAATTTCTATAAATATGTATATAATAAATATATGTGATATTTAAATCCTGAATAACATGTTGGATATTGTGGAATAATTATCAAAGTTCAAGTACACTATCCACTAGACCAAAACATACACAAAAAATGATGTAGATAACACTGTAAATGATGATGTTAATTAATGAATATAATTCAAAAATTGATGATATGTAATAAGTAACTATATATATGGTATTATATGTATGATTATGTCACATTTATATACTTTTAATAAATATTAATTGTTTTATGAGGTTATTGTTCATAAAAAACAAGATCGAATTGAATGACGTGTTTTACATTACAATCTCATTTTTATCATGATTTTCTGCACTGATATTTGTTGATGATGAAATTTTATGATATAAATAATCCAAATACCAACTGTTTTATTTTTATTTTGTTTTATTATTTCATAAATTCATTTCACATTCATATGTTTAATTAGTTAGGAGTCGGAATATTTTTTTATTGGAACATTAACCATGTTTCTCACTTTGGTCATGACTATTTTATTTCATGTATATTATTTACATATTAATAATTCAATAATATGTTTAGTACTCTTAAAAAAATTGATATATTCATTTTTTACTATATCATAATTTGCACATGGATTTTCAAAAGGAACCTTCTTATATTTTAATATAGATGGAACTTTTGACTTTTTTCAGAAATATTCAAATGAATATTATTTAACATATAATACATGACTATCTATCAACTCTATCTAGGACACTATTATTCAATTATTTAATTATATTTTTATTTTTATTATTTTTAATGAATTTATTTGACTTAATGTTTAAGAAAAATTTAAAATTTATATATTTTATTTCAAATGAAAAGGTTATTTTCACCGATAAATGTTTTTTTGATATTGTAATGATATATTTATCCATACCAACATACATTGATGATTATGATGATAAATTGGGGATAATATCCAATTTCACCATATTTAATACGTCTCTATATGGTCTATAACTGTGATTATTAAATTTTTTGGAAACTAATTTCCGTTCCATGGGTTATTACTTGATGATATAATGAATTTTTTATGATATTGTGGTATACATATTTATTTATTTATTTATTAAATTTTTGTACCTAGAATTTTATAACAAACCAATGAATTTTGTAAATAAGGATATTTAATGAGTCAATATGGTCTAGAATGGGGAGTTCACCATAATCAGTAGTGGGATATTTCCAATAATATTGTCCTTGGAGTGAACCTTCAGTAAAGAAATGATGGAATGGGGTGTGTATTAAATCCACAATGATTGTATTAGAAGTGATCCTTGACCAAGTAAATTATTTTCTATGATTATGTGAAATCCAAAAAGATATTATTTTTTATTATGATACATTTTCATGGATCATGATTGATTAATAATGATTTGTAACTATTTTTAATGTCATTTTTCGACAAAAACATATGCCATGTTTCTAGATTAAATATCTCTATCTTATTTGGTATGATTATTATATGTATTTATCATTTTTTAATACCTTTATGAATATCATATTATCACTTGTGATAATTGATTTATGTATCTTTTATTTCCCCTAACTAATAATATGATATATCACTTTATTATGTTTTCCTTCCATAGGTTATGAAGAATGTATTTATGTATGATATTTCTAACAAGGGTTCTACTTGGGATGAATTTAATCACACATGATATAGATCTTTTATATAGAAATTTTAAATGTATTCATGCGTCCAAATACACAAATAATATACAGTGTTTTTGTATGTATTATTTAGAAAATTATACAATATTTATCTAAAATGATGTAACATTTATAAATCAATTGAACGGGTTAATATAAACCACATGTCAGATCATATGGAAAATCATTGTAAAAATCCACCAAATAAACTTTAAATGTCCTCTGAGTATATTTTATAGCATCAAGAAATCATTTTTATAAAAAAAATTATCTAAAAATATATTTATCATTCATGAAATAGCCAACTATAAACCAAACATCGTGTATTATTTTCAAAATAAATATAGATTACCCAATCAATAATTGGAAGGAAAAAAATTTTCTTCTTTAAAGGTATATATTCTACTCATGAGATAATGATATATTATGTGATCTATATGAAACACATGTATCTCCAAACCTTTGACCACATGTTTTCAAATATTCATGTATTCAAATTTACATAATCAAAATTTCCATGATATAATTTAACCATGAGACACAAATTATTAAAATCACTTAAATCCAAGTAAACCTTTCTCTTTTTAATGAGTATATACTAACCATAAATATGAACACATTTAATAACATTCACCATTGTTGATGGGGAGATAACACATCTTTTATCTATTTAGATAAACACCTAACATGTGTCTTATATTTTTGGGCCATATAAATTAAAATTCTATCTTTTTTAGGTAGAAAAATTATATACTAATCATATAATATAAAAAATCTAGTCTTTTTTATTAATCAATAGGGATCATGATAATTAGTAGAACCTCCATCCCCTTGATTATCTCATCCTCAAGGACTGAATAAAAAATGAATAAATGTTTGATATTACTCATGAGCAGAATCATCCCAAAAAATATTTTTTATATTAAATATGAAATATAAACCATTAGAATACTAACAAAATAGTATATAAAACATCATGTAGTATAGTTTTAAGTCCATCCTATTTAAAAACACATTTTACACATCATGTTCATTTTATATATATCTATATGATTCCATTCCTTATCTAACATTAACATTTTATCACAACCAATTATAATCAATTATGAAAATCTTATTGGATGATTAAACATTATATTCTTAGAGGTAAATTTTGTTACACCCTAATATTTCAAAATATATTTGTCTATAAATAAAATGAAAGTGTTTTACAGTATTCTATAAATAAATATCTATGTATATATGTGCCAAAATATCAAAAAATTATAAGGTAGCTATAAAATTGGAATGGATGAATAGTAATTACAACATTATAAGAAATATTTAGAATAGTTTTAAAAAATTCATGTACTTTTAATAATTTATAATAATTATGTACTCAATTTTAGTAAAAAATATTTATGGTAAACAAATGTGGTTTCTATGAAAATTTGGTTTTTTCATTTAATAGACGAACAATTTATATTATAGTTATAGAATTTTTATTAACAATATTTTATAGACTTAATATAACTTTTTAAATCATATTTTAAAAAATATTTTTGGGTAATTTTAAAGGTTTTATCATCTAAAAAAATTTCTATCATTTTTTATTAATACTACTTTTTTAATATATTATAATTTAAATAAATGTAAATGACCCATTAAAATTTTAACATCATATCAAATTAAAAAATTTATCACAAAAATAGATAAATTCAAATTATTTATAGAATAATAAGCATTATACTTGATTTTATGTTAAGCTCAATTTTCAGAATTAATACTATTTTCCTAACCATAATACGTATGTGTGAAATGTGTTTGCATGAAAACAAATTAATAAAATATATATTTATTAATAGTTTAAATTAATTTTAAATATTTGTTTTTATTTTTATACTTTTTCACTAATTTTATTTTTTTTAACATTGACTAATTTTAATTACTTATTATTTTACTTTTAAGGAATCATTTTTCAAAAATATATTTTCGTTACGGGTTTCACATTTATTTAAATAAAAATCTAACAATTATTGAAATTAATATATAAAAATAGATTTTGTATTTTAAATCATTATAATTAATATAATCTAAAAGCTGAATTTGATTTTCTTTCATTGTGAAAAGAAAAAATAGTAAGACATTCTTGACCTGTTTTATGTTAAAATGTGTTTACCTTGGGGATGGGGGTGTTAAACCTAGATATAATGTAATAATTTATACCCAAAACAATTTCATTATATATTATAAAATTATTTTGAGAAATATTTTCAATAATTTTCAATAAATATTAATTTGGATCCACATTCCCCTGAAAGTGACTATATATAATTTAAATGATTGATGAACGTCCATGTTTGGCTCTCCCTCAATTATAAAACAGAACTATTCTTCCACCCTTATTAACACCATCTAGTCCCAATATATTTTCCAATACCTAATTAAAATCATTCCTTTAATGATTAAATTCATTATATATATTTTCATAATTTCTTACAGCTAATCCGTCAGGGATTAATCTTTAAGCTAAGTGGGTTATCTAAAAGAAGCGGTAAAAATCTTAATGAAGATCATTTAATTTTATTTATTATTATAATTTTGAATAAAAATTAATCCATAAAAAATAATGAATATAGTGTAATACAATTTATTGAGATGTTATTATGTGGATGGAGAATCAATTTTCCACCCATTTTGCATCAAATCGTAAATAAATCAACCGGATCAAGCATATGTCTAGACTCAATCCTCCATGTTGTTATTCAATTCATTTACCCACATCATGTTTCATTGGTGGTTAATATGTTTGTATATATTTATGAGATATGATACATATAAAATCATAAATATTCCTTAATTATTTGATATTATCTACCATATTACCTTTCGTTCCATTTGTAAATAACAAAGTCACTCATGCGTACATAAGAAATACCACCTCTATGAATCTATGAAAGTAGTAAGAACCCAGACCTTCTTTTCAGGTATGTTTTCCATTTCTAGTCATTTTTTGAAAAGTGGGAATTTTTTGAAATTTACAAAGTACACGCGGAGTAATTTATGTGTACACACCATGTACTCGGTTACCATGGGTTGCCATGTGCTGGTCGTGTAGTAGTGAAACACATGGCTTTGTGGGGGTGACATCGAGGCTGCATAATGCTGAGTATGTATACTGCAAGTACATGTTGTGTACATCAAAAGTACACACCGTGTATTTTATTTTATTTATTCATTTTATAGACTAGGGTCATGTATAATCGACAGAACACCCTTATTCTAGGTTTCTTTCATTAAAGATATCCTATACAGCCACAATCTTCCTACGATCCCCTGACTGAGCATCTTATCTCTGATTCAACCATGGTCACATGCGTTGGGATTGCCTCGGTAAGCTCTCCCTTCTTCTTGAACTTCGTTTCATTATTCCTCTTCTTTCTCAAGTTATATTCTATTTAATATTTTAGTCATTTTTGTAGATCTACGGTGTTCATGGGAGATTCATGTCTTGAGGTTCACGTATAGAGATCTCCCAACAATATTGTAAGTGGTTTTTTCCTTTCTGTAAAATATTTTTGAGTAATATGTTCAATTGTTCCCAATACCCTTGAACTAGGTATTGCGTATTTTACATTTTACCCTTGTTAATTTCCTTCCATGCTTGTACGCTTGCGTAGAGGTTAATTGGATATTAATAGGGTTGATTTCTTTGTCATGGATGTCTTTTCCCTGCTTTATTATGTATATAACCATTGGTCTTGTTTAGCCTATTAGGCCGTCCGACCATTCTTTTCAATGCCTTATTTTAGGATGATGCAATTATTGTTAACTAACATTCGTGATATGCTATAGACTATTTTTTCAAGTAGTTCAATAGTTTTACATTTGTTGTATTGCTTTACTGTGCTAGTTTGACTTACACAGGGCCATGGATACCTAGTTTAGTAGAATATAATGGGGATTGACAGTGTGAGCTTCCTCAGAGAGTCTTTGATTACTTTAAACAATAAGGGGAATTGACCATGTGAGCTTCCTCAAAGAGTCATTGACTACTTTATACTATAACAGAAATTGACCATGTGTGCTTCCTCAGAGAGTCATTAAACCACGTTTAGCTCTAAGGTGAATTGACCGTGTGAGATTCCTTGGAGATTCATGGAAAAAACTTGGCTATAAACAGAATCCACCATGTGGGATTCCTTAGAAAGTCATTTATCACATTTTACTATAATGGAAATTGACTGTGAGTGCTTCCTTAGAGAGTCGTTGAATATTCTTATAGATGAACCAGATGGTATAGCCTGTGTGTACTTCCTAGAGGGTTACCGGCTTTGATTAGTTGCTTATTTGGTATGAGAAATTTAATGATTGAAACTGTTGAAGTGATTACTACTCTATTACTTATTTCCTACCATATTTTTTCTTTGAATGTTAGGTAAATATATATGGGTGGTTTCCTTCTTTGATTTAGTGTCACAGCCTATTTGGGTCATTATTTTTGGCCTAAAAAGATTATTTTGTTGCAGGTATAGATAAGCGCAAACACCCTTCTATTTCAGGTTATTGATTGACTGTGGAGCTGGAGAGCATGGGACCAAGCTATGTCTTGTGATGCTGAGGAGTTGTTTACTTGCTTCCTTTGTTATTTGGTTTAGTACTGTTGAATTACAACATTGTGATTTGTTTGAAATCTTTCCAAGTTATGTGTATCATGCATCATTCATATATATATGTGTGTGTGTGTGCCTGTCTGTGTGTGATGTAGTATATTATTTTCCAGTCTTCCGCTGTTTAATTTTGTATTAATTATTACTACTTCCTTCATTGCTATTTTTTTCATCGACTTTGTTACTCTACAAGTGAGGGCATAGATTCCCCACTATCACACCCAAGGCCCTCGCTGCTAGTCAGTAGCCTTTGGCGTTTGGGGAAATGAGATCGAGGCCATGTGACCAACCAGATACAGGGCGCCTTTCGTGTCTTCCAGAACTAGGACATTACAAAGTGGTATCAGAGGAATTATTTCCTCTTGACTTACTATTGTGAGCCTTTATTTAAGGATTTTACAGAATAGGTACTTGGTAATAAGCAGTGCTCAGGAGTTTCTAACCCATGTACATGGAAAAGCCAATCTCCCTCGTTTAAGTCAATTTTTCTAGTATTCTGATTTTATGGTTGAATTTATTTTCAGCATTGGTGAATCACATGTTTTTTACTATTACCGTTGATGTTATTGAGGTTATATTTCTATTGAAAATCAATGAGATGAGGGTATTCCCTCTCATCCATCATATAGGGACTTGTTAGAAAACACATGTCATGCATTCTTGCTATGCCATTTAGGGAACATTAGCGATTGAATGTTGTTGTGATAGGTGTTGTGTAGAATATGGATGTTGTTTTGATAGATGTCGGGATTGAATACCTTCTTTTTGTTAGTGCATTTATTGTGTACGGTTTTGCTTGAATGAACGCCAAACATTGGTTTATGAGGTGTCATGGGCCCTCACGAAGTGGAATTCGATGGATCATTACACTATTATCCTTTTTTATTACATGTATAAGATGACAAGATTTGATTCATGGAGAGTATGGGCCCTCACGGATCAAAATTTGGCACTTAATGGATGGTTTCAGTGTTTTTTCTGGATTCGATGAAGTTTCCGAGGCTTACTGTCCAGGAAAAACTGGAATACACACCATGCAGTTTTGTGTACTTTCCATGTGTTCTTCTGTTTGGGAAGAAATTGTTTTTCTTAAGTACACACCGTGTACTATATGTACATGCCATGTAGTCACTAACGGTGTCATAGGCTGCGTGGGCAGAGACAGAGGATAGAGAAATTCTCATGGGAACACGCCGTGTACCACATGTACATGCCATGTGTCTAGAACCTGTTTTCACCCGTGCAATAATGACATGGAGGGATAAAATCTTAGGTTTTACATGCCCTATTAGTATTGCGCACACTGTGTAGTGTAATCTTAGATTCCTGTTGTGTAATAGACAACACAGGTCGGTAAAATCCTTTATGTACATGTCGTGTCTTTCTAGCACACACTATGTAGTATGAGCTATGTAACCAGCCATATAACTAACAACACATGTTAGTGATTTGGGTCTAGTACATGTCTTGTCCAGAACAAACATGCCATATAGTCTTTTTTGAGGAGAAACCTTGTGGTTTAGGTGTGTAAGGGAACTCGGTCATGGAAAAAGGATTCAAGTACATGTCACGTAGTGGACAAACACGCCATGTATATGTGTTTTGTAGAACATGAAGGCTTTCTTTCTCTTGTTCCATTATAGTGTTTATAATTTTCAATCTGTGAAAATCATGTACTATGGTTTGTGCTGGAACTTACAGAGTCATGCCACCAAGACATCCTCCGGTTTTACGCTAGTTGCCAGGCGGTGATCAGACACCAGATATGGCTAATCAAGGACTTCCAACGGATCCTAAAGTTGTGTGAGTCATGGTACCAGCCGTTTTACCTGACATAGGTGTTGATGCACAACTAAGAGAGGGTATCATGAGGATGATGAAGACCTTTCATGGAGAAACATCTCCTGCCCCGTCGATGGCAGAATTGACTCGAGTCTTTCTGCTGCAGCATTCTCCCACTTTCTCAGGAGTTGAAGGATCCCAGGCTGTAGAGTCATGGCTAGAAGCCATGATAATAATCTTTGAGCATCTGTATATATCTCTAGAGAGGAGGGCTAATCGTGCTTTGTACGTGCTTCGATAATCCACCGAGAAGTGGTGGGATGTGGTCTCACAGGCAGGAAAACAGTAGAATATGTCTTGGGATTAGTTTTAGCACATCTTCTACAATTACTTCTATCTAGAGACCTTGAGGGCCAATCGAGCCTGAGAGTTCATGAGTATGGAGTTTGGTACTATTTCTGTTATAGGGTATTCTTCTCGCTTCACCGATCTGTACAACTTTACACCTTTTCAAGGGGGAGATGAGTTGTTCCTTGCATAGAAGATTGCAGAGGGTCTCATGAAGGATATCTGATCACTGGTGAACATCATTAGATTGTCTTCGATATCCTCTATCTTCATCCAGGGCTGATTACACAACGTGATTTGAGGGATTCTGGAGCTCTGATCCAGGGTGGTTCAACATCCGGAGTTAATATTCCTTCTCTTGATAGCAGTAAGTGCCACTGGGAGACTGAACGTGGAGATCAGATTCGGCAGGATGCATCTTTTGGTAGCTAGGTGGTGTGCTACCAGTGAAGAAAGAGTGGGAATATGAGGCCACATTGCCCTAGAGACCCAGTGGAGTGCCGATATTGTGGCATGATGGGTCACCATCAGCGTTTCTGTCAGACCTTCTCATTAGCAGATGGTGACGGGGGTTCATTGATGACTCCACATTCAGGAGATGGGCCACCAGTTTCTCACCAGTCGGGGATCTAGAGTTCTTCCGGACATTTAGGTTGAGGTGGAGGTCATAGACATGGCACACAGTTACCGGTTTTTCTGTAACAGTGGGATGGATCAGCTCAGGGTGGTCAGGCAGGGTTACAGGGTCGCGATGGAGGCCCAACTTTTGCAGTGTAGCAGAACCAGCAGGAGAAGGATCCAAGTACCTCTAAAATTTGTGGTACGATCTTAGTAGCATCGGTTTTTTCGTATTCTCTTTTTGATACAGGGGATTCCCATAGCTTTATATATATTTCAGTCATGGATAACCTTCATCTCTGTATCTTTTCATCAGCTGATATCTTGATTTTGGACACCCCATTGAGGATGATAACGACTAGTGTATGTCAGTACATGGAGTTCCTTCTAGAGGTTGGTGGATGTAACATCATATGGGACCACTATTACATAGATATTCCATGCTATTCTTTCATTCTCAGAATGGAATGGTTAGTTCCCTTACAGACAGTCATCGACTATTATCATTGAAGGGTGAGTTTCATATCACCAGAGGGTAGATCGTTTCTTCATAGGGGCGAGTGGGATGTCCAGGTGAGAAGAGCAGGACCCAAGTATCATGGGATGGGAGGAGTTACAGCCCATATTTCTAGTCTATACCTGGATGACCAGGGGACTTCACAGTTTGGCTTTCCTCTAGTGGTGGAACGTTTTTATGACGTCTTCCTAGATGGCTTTTCAGGTTTCTCTTCGAAGTGAGAGGTAGACTTTTCTATTAAGCTCATTCTAGGAGTGGCAGCAGTATCCATTCCTCCTTATAGGATGGCTTCACTAGAGTTGTAGGATCTCATGAAGTAGTTGGAGGAGTTGAATGCAAAGGGTTTCCTCTAACCTAGTACTTCTCCTTGGTGTTTTCATGTCCTATTTGCGATGAAGTAAAATGGTACCCTCAGGAATTATGTGGACTATCAGAAGAGGAACTAGTTAATGGTCAATAACTGATATCCCTTGCTTAGGATTGTCAATCTCTTTGATCAGCTTCGAGGTTCCTGGGTGCTCTCAAAGATTGACATGAGATCTGGTTACCATCATCTTACGAACGCACCGAAAGTTTTCATTGCATTGATGAACCGAGTGTTCCATATGTAAGATTCTTTCATGGTGGTCTCCGTGGATGTTATCCTAGTGTACTCTCACACTTGACACGACCATTCTAACCTACATGAGATCATTTTGAGTACACTAAGATACATCAGTTATATTCTATACTCTCAAAATGCCACTTATGGATGGATCCGATTCACTTCTTGGGTCATGTAATCTTAGAGATAATAGTTTCAGTAGTCCTAGAGAAAGTGAGAGTATTAGTTTCCTGGGAGCATCCAATGAACATCTTTGAGGTTCGGTGTTTTATAGGATAGGATGGATACAAAATATGATTCATACAAGACTTTTCAGGCATAGAAACACCTCTCCCAAGTTTGACTAAGAAGGGTGTAATGTTCTTGTGGTCAGATTCTAGTGAGTCATCCTTTCAGGATCAGAAAGGGATATTGACTTCAGCATTGATACTAGTCTTGGCAGAGCTGGGAAAGAGCTATATTGTTTACTGTGATGCATCTGGTATCAGGCTGGGAGTTTTTCTTATGCAGGGATAAGGAGTTGTTGCGTATGAGTCTCAGCAGTTGAGGCCACATTAGAGTAATTACCCAATGCGCAATCTCGATTTGGTAGTAGTTCTCATGCATAAAGAATTTGGATACATTATCTTATAGGAGAGAATTTTTTTTGTTTTCACCATCAATAAATGTCTTCAGTACATCTTCACTCATCATGACATGAATTTGGGATAGTGGAGGTGCGTTGATTACATTCAGTCTTTTGAATTTGAGCTCGCCTATACGTCGGGGAAGGGCAACGCTGTGGCTAATGCTCTAAGCAAGAGGATGCCAATACAGGCAGTTCAGGATACCAGTAGTGAGTGGAAGCTTATGGCTCTGTTCTCTAAGATGCATTTGGAGGTGCACAACAGACAAGGGAAGATGTTTCATTCTTTTGTATTTGTTACCTCTACACATCTTGATCGAGTTTGAATGAGGTAGCAATCCGATTCTAAAGGCCTAGTCTAATGGGAGAGCATGTCATGAGAGGTACATATTCCTTGATGGTCCATAGGTGAGGATGAGATCTTGCGTTTCCAGGGGCACGTATGGGTTCCAGTAGACAGACGAGAGGAGGTAATGTGAAACATTCATTCCTCAATTGGGAAGTTCATCCTGGTGTCACCAAAATGTATCATGATCTACACCATCAGTATTAGAGGCCAGGTATAAAGAGAGATGTTACTAGTTTTGTCATTATGTGTTCCACTTTGTAGTAGGTGAAGGCGGAGCATCAGTGACTTACATTACTTTTGCATCAGTTACCCATTCCCGAGTGCATGTGTAATGATGTCACGATGGATTTCATGATTGGGTTGTCGAGGTCTTCTCGAGGGAACGATGTAGTTTGGGTTTTCATTGACAGACTCACGACGGTTTCCCACTTCTTGCCTATCATGGAGACCTTCAGCATTGATGAGCTGGGGTGGTTGTACATCCGTGAGATTCTACATCTTCACGGAGTACCACACACCATTGTTTTAGATAGGGATGCTATTTTTTACTTCTTGGATCTGGCAGGGGCATTAGAAGGCTTTGGGTATACATGTAAATTTGAGTATAGCTTACTACCCCAAGGATGATGGTCAGTCTGAGCGTACGATTCATGTTCTTGATGACATATTTCGAGCATGCATCATGTATTTTGTAAGTTGTTGGGAGATGCACATACATCTTGTGGAGTTTTCCTACAAAAATAGTTTCCAAGAAACAATTCAGATGGAACCTAATGAGGTTATATATTTTAGGCCATGCCGATCACCCATATGTTGGCTGGAGGTAAGAGAGGCAGCTTTGCTGGACCTCATCTTGTACAGGAGACCACAGAGTAGAAAGAGTTGATTCAGAAGGTGATGACTACTGCACAATCTCGATAGAAGTCTTATGTTGATCAGTAGAGACGACATCTGAAGTTCGAGGTCGGGGATCAGTTTTTCTTGTGTGTCACTCCAATGTTGGGGCACAGAAGAATTTGGAGATAGGGTAAGCTTTCACCAAGTTACATCAGGCCATTGGAGGTTGTGGAAAGAGTTGGTCCGGTTGCTTATTGGTTGTTGTTACGCCTGTGGTACCAGGCTATGCATGACATTTTTCATGTTTCTCAGCTACAACATTACTTTTAAGACCCATCTCATGCCTTTCAACCAGACGAGGTGGAGATCGAAGTGGATGTGTCGTCTGAGGAGAATCTTATTTGGACTGTTGATCATAGTACGAAGGTTCTCCGTGGCCGATCTATTCCCCTGGTATGAGTACTATGGCAGCACAGGTGAGTATAGGACTAGACATGGGATGGTGAGACAGATGTACAAGCACAGTTTCCAGATCTAAAATTTGATGCTAATATTGAGCTCAATGTGGAGGCTTTTCCCTAGGTGCGACCAAACACTGGTTAGAACGATTCTTCTTTAAAAAAGCCACCCATGACAAACCATGCCTAAAATTATTAAAAATACTTTTATTATTTTTAAATTCCTAATAACTCATAAATGGTGACTCATATTACAAATATGACACCAAATTTGAGTTTGTAATGTTTTGTTTTCCCTTGGAATGAACTAACATTAGTCGGTGCAGGTCTTCTATGGAAAAACTAAAAAATGTCGTAATCATCATTAAATAATTTAAATAAAAAATTATTTTGATGTAGTGACTACTAATCCATTAAATTTAAATTAAAAAAATTTCCTTAGTTTTGGCTTCTCAAACCCTGGAGATTTAGAAAAATGTTTGATTGCTTTACAGATGAATGACGACGGTTCAAGAGAATCATGGAGTGTCCTGACAATGGGGTTGGATGATCAAGTGAATGAGGGAAACATAATTGTTATTCATCAACGATCAATCCAATCTCCGTGTTGGATCTCTGATTTATGATTTTTCCTTCTCAATATTAATCTAGTATTAACACATATCAATTCAATGAAAAATAATTGATACATACATCGTCGGTAGTATTAAAGTGATGGAATTTTTTAAATTATTCATTATTTGTTTTGATGAAAAAAATTGAGGACAACACGAACAAAAGGATGAGGTTAATTCCTCATGTTTTTATTGATTTTCTCTTCCCCTTTCTTCTCATTCTTCTCCTTTGGCCCCACGTGGATGTGGCTTGGCTTGTAGAGAGGCACCAAACACAATCAGACCCCCAGATTAGAGGAAAACAGAAACAAATGCAGGATCTATCTAGGTCAAGACCTAAGCATCATAGATATCCCTTCTACTAGAATCATGGGCATTGGAGGTGGCTTAATGGTTTGCAGAAGGGGCCACTGGTGTGGAGATTCGGTGAGGTGACATAGTGGACTGGTGAAGTAGTGTGAGGTATCACAACTACTAGAGGTGGTGGGAATGGTGTTGAACATAGATATTGACAGTGGTTTATGTGGGACGTAGCGACTGAAAGTTGTGTGTGTTGGCAATGGGAACATGGGACACAATTGGTGGACATGTATGGTGACAACATGCTACGGATGTGGTGGACATATGTAGAACAACACTCTTCCATGGCATCCAGTGTCGGTAGATGCCACAAGGGACACAATCAGCAAATGCATTGACCATGCAAGAAGGCATGTGCATGTGTGGGAATAGATAGGGCCGAAGGGCTGGGTCTAGGTGGGGCGGGTTGGGTCAAGCAATAGCAGTCTGGGATGAACAAATAGGTCATGTCCAAAGGGACATGGCCCAACAGGCCATGGAAAACCTAGCGGGATGAGATGGGGCCAGCAGGCCAGGTTGGATATGGGTTAGACCAGAGGCAACTGGGATAGAGTTGAGCAACGGTCGACCACGTTGGTCGACCGTGAGACGTGGTTGCTGCATTTGGTGTGTAGCTACAGTAGCTTGGGGAAGAAGCCCTCCACAATCTACCCTTGATAGCCCAGGTCAGTCGACCACCACATTTAATCTAGGAATCAAGGGGAAATCGACCACCATTATCAACCACGGTGGTCAGTTAACAGACCATAATTATTCTGTGGGACCAGTCCCCCCCCCCCATTATATGAAACATCAAACCGCCATTTTATTCAAAAATTGTGTCTTTTTTATGAGTGATCTACAGAGTTGGACCCTGACAATTAGACAACCCTATTGAAATGATGTAGTAAGTTTTCACCCTGGACCAGTAGATGGTGAGAGAATTTTGTTGGTCCTTTACAAGAGGGTTTAGTATGATATTACGTCTACATCACTGGATGGTAATCTTCTATAAAGGCCGATTCTGTATAGAGTGAGGGATCCCTCCCCAGGGATGGAGGGTAATTCTATTTAACCCATATTTTAGTCTATGGATTAACATATCCTCCATGAGCAGGGCACTGATTCGCCACCTATTGGGCCTCATTGGTAGGGTATGTGGAATCCCCACAGTGTTGGGCTAAAATATGAGGTATCCCTCAGAGTGTTTAATTATGATCCCCTACATTGCGAATTGATAAATATTGGGTACGTGTTATTCCCTTGGGGATATAGGAGATGTCTTTGGTATACCTATTCATTTCTGGGTGAGATCCCCTCTCGGTGGTATCTTGATCTTCCATGAACAATACATTCTCTTCTGGGTAGGTCCCAAATGAGCTATAACTCTTTGTGAGCTTCTTAGATGATATAATGGATTAAAGAGTGAGTCATCCCAGAACGATAATGATTCGAGAAGAATCATGTAGTTGTAAATTTGTTATGTCTTACAACTAGACTATGAGTCTTGGAGTGAGAATATATGTACATTCATGATACATGTGTGGTAGACAAACACCTTTTTAGAGATGACTGTTAATTCTCTTTTATGGTATTTCCTTGCTGGTATTTGCTTCATGGTTTTTACACTGTAGTATTTTCTTTGTGTTTTGGGGTTTCTACTGAGTATACTTTTACTCACAATGCATAGTTTTTTCACACACATGTTGTGTCTTATGATGTTGATCAGCCCCTTAGACGGAGTCGTGGGTGGACCAGGACCATCCGGTGCTTAGCGAGGCCAAACAGATGGCGTGTTCCTACTATTCAGACCGCAGTTTTAGTAAATATTTTCTTATAGGATGGACTTGTGATTAAATACTCAATCGGTGGGATTATATTCTAGCCATGTTTACTTTCATTTACAATCACTAGTTTACTCTATTTATGGGATATAATGGGTTGCATGCATTTCTTACTTATCAATTTTTTACCTTTCAGAAATTGTTATTTTAAGATGTTTTTATGCATACATTTATATTAGGATAATGCCAACCATTTGTGGGATATGCCTACCTGGTGCTTGTCACCATCCCCTGGCCTATTGGAGGTTGGCTTGGGGTAGTCACGGTGTGGGCCCCTCGGGGACAAGTCCTACTAGAGTGGTATCAAATTTGTTTGGTTTGACATTATGACTAGGAGTCGGTGTGGTTGGTTTAGGGAAATATTGTTAAGTGTTTTAAATTTAACATTTTTACTTGGGAGTTAGTGCCAGTGTGGTAGTCGACGTATGTACACAACCAGTCTATAATTACCTACTTTTTGACTAATACATGAAAACACTAGTGGTAGGGAAAAACAAGTGTACTTGCATCATATAAGGATTGTAATGTTTTCCCTATTCACTTTATGTCTGCTCTCCATATATACTCTTTTGACCATGGTATTTCTTTTTTTATTTCAAAATTCCTCCTCATATAATGCCATATAAGATTCCATCATGTGATCATGAGGATGATCTATTTTGTGGTGAGACATCATTACATGGATTATTACTAGAGAAACAACCTCTTGGTGGTGCACGAGCATTACCAGAAATTGTATAGTAGCACATTGTACCTGTTGTACCATCAGATGAGGAGCATAGGCTGAGCAAGCTTCTCACATTTTGGTGACAGAGATCCCTCTGAATATGAGGTGAGACTGACCCTCAAGTAGTTAAGGATTGACTTGATGTGGGGAACTGAGTTTTTATTCTATAAATGAAACTATCAGATGAGATTGCGATTCTAACAAAGATCATTCTACATGGATCAGTAGGGTTGTGGTGAGGTTTGGTTACATGATTTTTCATTGAGGTGACTCTTTTATGTATTGAGTTTTAAATCCAATTTAGAGAGAGTTCCATCTTTCTATGAGGATTGTTATGAAAGTTTAAGAGATTATATATCTCTTTTAGGAAAAAAAGTTTCTATTAAGTATTCATCGATACATACTAACATTTAGAGGTACTTGATGGATGCGGTACATAAGCAGTGCATCAAGGATCTGACCATTGAGTGAGTTCTAAGTAGGTACATCTGGTCTAACATTGTCCCTTGGTTCATTCCAAACTATGATGGGGTGCTGAAGAGAACATATGAGGTTAATTGTTCCATGGATGGGTGGACACAACCTGTAATTGTCAGCAGCTGAAAAAAATGAGAAGAGTCATTAATAAGAAGGTTATAACCTTTGTTATGGGGACTAGGATGCGTGAGGACATTTAAGAGCATATCCCATGAAATATGATCTGCATATTAGTGATCACATGGTGGATCAAATTATCCTAGAAAAAAGGAAATGATTTTCATGCATGAACAAAAGAAATTTCTACATAGATTATCTTTCCCATCTTGATTTTGATAAATATAGGGTGGATATACCCAAAATAAGAGGTAGAAATTGGAGCATGGTGGCCTGCAAGGTGGTGGACATGGTAGTGGAGCTAGGGGAACAACATGAGATGGTTGGTATTTCTACATGTTACCACCACAACCCCTAGGTGTTCCACACCAGGCTTAGGGAGCCGGTTGATTAGGATGAGGCCGGCTACAGGCGATGAAGGATTATAACCCATGGGATTTAATTCAATTGTTGCCATGAACCTTCCCTGGTACTTGGAGATTCTAGTTGAACCGTTGAATCGATCCATAATCATATAGACTCTTATATGAGGAGATTTGATGATCAGATATTGGTTCTAACCGTGCGATCTGACTCTTGGAGGTTAGAGTATCAGTTTTGATTTATTGGTAGTGGCGTCGAGGACTGATGTTGTAATTCTTGGTATGGACTGGATATCCATAGTTTTGGCATAGATTGATTGTTTTAGGAAAAGAGTGTGGTGTGTACATCATGATGGAACTAGGTTTTAATTATTATTTAAAAAAGAAATTTATTTACTTCAGTTTATACTCACACGTAATAGGGTACATCTGATAACTCATTAGTTGGATAGCCTCACCCTCGATGTAGTAGATGATGTGAGTCCTCGGTGTCATGCAGTTGTGTTAGAGTATGAGGACATCATTCATGAAGATGTTCCTAGTTTAACTCCCCAACGGGATATGGACATCAGTATTGACCTACACCCTTAGTTCACACCAATATCTACCACTGCATATCAAATTTCTCCTACAGAACATCATGAGATGAGGTTGTAGTTGGAGGACTTGTAGAAAAAATTGCTTCATGAGACCCAGTTTTTCCCCTAGACGTCCCCAAGATTTTTTGACAATAATAAATATACGATCTTGAGGATATATGTGGATTAATAGTGCATGAACCTATTGACCATGAATAAAAAGTATCCAATACTAAGGATCAACAATTTCTTTGATCAGTCAAAGGGGGCATGACGGTTCTTGAAGATCTACCTCAAATATTTCTTCTGCTCGTTTTATGTACAAGATGAGGATATACATAAGATGAACTTTAGTTGTTGTTACAAAAACTATGAGAACTGGGTGATGCCATTTTTCATGAAAAATTCCCAATCAGTGTTCACATGACTCATGGATCATATCTTTTAGCATTACCTAGACCGGTTTGTGGTGGTCTTCATCAAGTACATCCTATAGTACTCAGTGTGTGAAGAGGATAACAAGAGAAACATATAGATTGTCTAGGACAGACAGTGAGGGAAACAGATTTATGATATTTTTGATGAAGTGGTTGCTTGAGGGCCATCAAAGAGTGTTGTTGAGGTGAAGTGGTTCCTTAGATCGGATGGATACCATCAGAGTTTTGTATCAAATTTCTCCTAAATTGTAGTGACCTAATGGATTTGACATGAAACAGACAACATGTCACGTGTATAGAGAAGTGCCAATAGTTTTTAGGAGAAGAGGAAAAGGTTGATGAGCGCTCCCATAATGATATTATAGAGGTGTGAGTTGAGTACATGGTGTTATATGATGTTTCAATGACCATGATTGGTTGTGTCCTGATGCCGAGTAAAGAAGTGATTTCCTAAAATTCATACGATATGAGGCTTCATTATCATAACAACAATACCCATGGTCATGAAATAGAATTAGTATTCTTCACATTTAATTTTTGGTGAAACTACATGATGGGAGACTAGTTTATTGTATACTCTAATCACAAGTATCTCAATTATATATTCTCTTAGAAGGATCTGAGCATGAGACAGAGATGATGTATTGAGTTATTCCAATACTTCGAATTTTAGATTGTCTATACTCCTGGGACGGGAAACATGGTGAAATATTATCTCTGTATGTGAGCTATTTTTCATTTCCTAAACAATGCATTAATTTAGTTTTATTCATTGTAAATATCATTTTTTGTATTGGTAAGGGTTATATTTCCTCCATTTTATTGCTTTCACTCCTCCATTCTTACACTGATTTAAGGTGGAATTGCATGCATATATAGACTACAAGACCCTATGTGCCCAATTATCACACAAGTCATTCTCTAAATGGATATTTCAAAGGGGGGGGGGTCTTTCTTTTCAAAGGACACATATTAGTACAGGTGATGTTGCAAGAGGAGGTTCTGATGAGGTTTCATACATCCCCTTCTCTAGAATGCCAACGTATGGAGATGTTGTACCATTACCTCTAATGTCTATTATGGTGGTCGATGGTGAAAATGAATGTTGAAGATTTTTTTCTTCGATCCCTAAATTTTCATAATGTGATGGTGGAAAACAATGTTCCATCAGGTTTATATCTACACCTTGAGGTTCTGAAATTAAACTGGAATTGGATATCGAAGGAACTCATGATGGGTTTACCACATAAGTCCCGGAGACACAATTCCTTTTGGGTGATCATTGACGGACTCACGAAGTAAGCCCACATCCTATATATCTAATAGCAGAGTTATGTAAATAAATTTAGATTACTCTACATATATAAGATAGTTCGATTCCATGGAGTTCCATCGATTATAGTTGTAGATCATGATGCTCACTTTACATCCCGGTTGTGGAAGGGATTGAAGGTGACTTTTGAGAAACTATTATGCTTGAGCATATCATTTCCACCCCTAAATGGATGACCAGATTGATCTGACCATTTCAGTTCTAGAGGACATTTTGTGGGATTGTATAATACACTTTTTCCAAAGTTATTATAACACTTCATGGGAAGTTGATTCCATTAGTGTGTGTTTGGTGGTGGAAAAAGAATTTCCAAGAGAGTGCATGGGAGTAAGAGGCATATAATTGTGCTCAGTAACCTTATTTGTTAGAGTATCCTTTTTTCCCGTTAGGGATGTAATTCCCCAAGGTGGGGAGAATCTATAAACTAATATATCTCATGTATTTTTTTATAAATTATATGTATTGATTTATAGCTAGGCATTGATATGACGTAAGATTCTGAGACCCAGGGTCCCCGGAAAATTGATTGAAAAATATTTAACTTTAAATAGCATGCACATGATGTTTTATATAAAAATATGAATAAATCATAATTGGGGGTTCAGATGAGAAATGTGAGGGCACAATTGAGCTCAAAACTAAATCATTACAATAGGCATAATCTATCTTTGTTCATTATTGGTCATCTGTACAAAAATTTACCAGGGTCATTAAAGTACATAAAATAAAAAAAAATTATTTTGTTTTGAAAATCCTATAAACTCTTGAACAGTGACATGGATTGGAAATCCAAGACCACATGTGAGTTTTTAATGTGTTTTATTCCGTATTCACCACTTATACTTAGTCGGCATAGGTATTCTGTGGAAAAACTCAAAAAGGATGTAATCATCATTAATTAATTTAAATAAAATATTATTTAGATAGAGTGAATAATTATCCTTCAAATTTACATTTATTGAATTTATTTAGGGTTGGTCACATAATCCCTATAAATTTAATCAACCATTTTAGAGCTATACTGAGGAACAATGATTGGTTGAGTAGATCATGTATCGTCGCGCCAACAGAGTTGGAGGATCTCTTCAATGATGATAATGAAAATTTTCTACATAACCATCCAATAAAAACTCCATGTAGGAATTTATTTTAATAATAGTTCAATCTAGTTCATTATATGGGATGAACGAGGATCAGTTCAATGAACATGAACAAATATACTCATCATTAGTAGAATTAAATTGATTGAATTGTTTAGGTTCCTCATTCATCGTTCTAACTATTATAGATTGAGGACAAAGTTTGCAAAAGGCCATGGTTCTCTCCTCATGTTTTTATTGATGATTTTATCTCCATCATTCTTTTTTTTCTTTTTTGGGGCTCGACTATCTGGGAGGCTCTGAATGCATTTATACCTCCCCCCTGAATTGGATGAAAACAAAAAAATGGATAAATGTAGATCCGGTCCCGATCATCATAGATTTAGCTTATTTTAGAAATTAGTGCATAATAGGTGGCTTGGTAGTTCATCTAAGGAACCACTAGTGCAGTGTTCTGACCCAACAGTATGGCAATGCAGAGCGTGGTGATGTGATGTTCGTAGGTGGCATCCATGACTGCAGCCACGTAAGGAGATAGAGGGCTCTGTTGGATATCATGGGAGGCCATGTGTGGTGACAACATTCCATGAGGGCATGGAGGGAGGCTGCATGCATTGAATGTAGGCCACCTGGGACATGAACATAATCCCTGTAAAGCAATGTTGGAATATTAATGTGGTGAGCTTCTGCGTGTTGTGGTGGCTACCATAAAAAGTAGCTGGGCCACATGATACGGTGGTGGTGGTGTCCCCGTGGGACATTGATGGAGACCATGTTTACAGAGATAGATAACCCATACATGAGTGGGCCATGCTAGGGGAGATGGCCCAACCCCCGTAGAAGTAGACTAGGCCCAATGGGCTAGTTCAGACCCGATGGACTAGATCAGATTCAGGTCAGACCCGGGGAGACCATGCTAAATCCATCCCATGGTTTATTATGGTAGTCCACCAAGAGATGCAGTTTCTCAAGATCATGGATGTCCACATTAGCTAGGGGAGGTTGAACTCTACGATTGACCATAATAACCAATTTTAGTTGACCTCTATGGTTGACCATATCATTTGGGGGTGGTCGATTGCTGTGGTCGGTGGAATGACCATGAGTTGGTCTACCTACATAGTGTCCCCCATCATTTGAAACATAAAACCCCCAAAACATTCAATGGGTGCATCCTGCTTGATGAAAAAAATGTGGAATTGGGACCCTAATTATGAGATAGTCCTTTTGAAATATTTGTGTGTGTATTTTTATTTAGACCAGTATTGGGTGATTGGATTCCCTTGGTACTTTGCTTTAGGGGTCAGTACTGTATTATGTCTATATCACTATTTTATAATCATCTATATTTGTAATGTTCGATATATAGTCATGCAACCCTCCCTATGACTAGTGTGAAATCCTCTACCACCCATAGTGGAGTCTGTGAAATTTTATAAACTCTGTGAACATAGTGCTAATTCTCAACATAGTTGGACAAATCAACAAGGTACATAGTATCCCCCATTGTGTCTGGTCCTGATCTGTTGTATCAACAAGGATTTATGTGCATGATCCCCTATATGGAAAATTGATCCAGATTTGGTACTAGGTATCCCCATATATATCTAGTTTTGAACTACGGAATCCCTCAGCATGTTAGGCTGATATCTGTTCATTGAGTTTTGGTGATCTTCCATGACCAAAACATTCTCATTTAGAGAGGGATAAAAATAATCTAGACCTTATTGTGAACATCTATTATTATATCATGGATCGAGGAGTGAAGTCTAACGAAATTAGTGTTCTTCAAGAAGAATCCTATGGATGGAATTTGGTTGTGACCAACCACTATATTGTGAGTATTGTATTGAGTGTATATGCAATTTCATTTAATATGTGTGGTAGACATACACCTGTGTTGAGGTGACTGTGAATTTTCCCTCACAGTATTTTCTTTGGTGGTATTTCGTCCATTATATTTCCTTCGTTGTATTTACTTTGTGTTTATAATGTGGGATACTGAATATTGTTGTCCTCAACCTTGCACTGGATTTCCCTACTAGTTTCTTGTCTCATGATGTTGATCGACCCCTTTGACAGACTTTTAGGTGGACCAGAACTATGTATTTCTTTATAAGGCCATACAAATGAGGTGTTCCAGTGGTTTAGAAAGTAGTACCAATACCACATTTCATATAGGTTGGACTTATTGTTACCTACTCTTTTGGAGGGATTGTATTCTGGCCTTGTTACATTCTATTACATTCACTATGGTACTCTGGTTGTGGGATATAATGGTTTTCAAGTATTTCAAACATAGTATTTTTTTATATTTCATCAAATGTGACATAGAGATGTATGTGAATACTTGTAATTTATGATAATGCCTCAAATTTGTGGGTTATTCATACTTAGTGCTAGATACCATACCATAGCCTATTAGATGTAGGAGGGGGGGGGGGGGGGTTGTCATGACATTGTCCCCTCTGGGACAGGTCATGAAACATTCCCCATCAAACAGAGATAACCATCCTTTCAAAGGAAGGAATCAATAGTGTTCCCTCCTTCATCCTCCATTGTGCTACCACCATAGTGAGTGCCTTTTCATCAACTAAATGATAAATCTGCAACACCACACACCAAAACATAGGAAAAAATTCCCCTCCTATGCATGAATATTGTCAATTAGAATTCAATTTTTTTGTTCAGTAGTTCATGATCTTGACTGATGCACTTGTTGAAAGCACATTGGCCAGTTTTAATTTATGGGTTATATATAGGTGTGCTTTTTATTGTTGGTGTATCAACAGTATCATGTTGTAGTGATAATTGTGAAAACATGAACACTGTGTTATATTTATTTATGTGCTGTGTTTTTTTATTGACGATTAAACATCTAGGGTGATAATGTTTTGAAACAAATGTACTAAATGAATGACTTTAATGCATTTTCATATTTGAATTAGAATAATTTTATTTTGATTGGTTTT
Source organism: Viscum album (assembly GCA_963277665.1). Taxonomy (NCBI): domain Eukaryota; kingdom Viridiplantae; phylum Streptophyta; class Magnoliopsida; order Santalales; family Viscaceae; genus Viscum; species Viscum album. The sequence continues at coordinate 1,244,344,093 of OY728145.1, read as the reverse complement.
TTTGTTTATTAAATTATATTTTTATCATGATTTAATTTCTATATTGGCTCTCCAAACATGATTCTGTGTCATTTTTGTGATATATATTATGTAACCAAGGGTGGGAGATCATTAGAGGAATTACTTTTTTGGATATTGTTAATGGATGTTAGAGAATCGTAAATCTCATGTGGGAAAATTCGGGATCAAAATATATTAATTAAAAAATTAATATTTTCTTTAAATTTTCTATTCAAACATGCATGAATTATACCTAATAAGTGATCTCAATTGAGATAATCTGAAAAGGATTTCTACTTCATATGTGTGAGAAATAGGTCATTTCATTTCACCAACTAATTTAATACAAAAATTCCACGCATGTTATTCATATGTGTGTGAAAGATTTTTATTGAATTAATATAATATATATTTTATTTAATATAATATATATATACATATATTACATTAATATAACAAACTAATTTTAATTGATTTAATTTTTTATGGTTAAGAGGGTTTTTGTGCAAAAAAATTGTATTCTATAAAAATACATCAGTTGTATTCAGTTGGTTCTTAAATTCATTTATAATTAATATGTTTCTGGTTAATTAATTTTGTAATGTTTTAAACCATAAATATTCATAATTTATTTAATAATATCCAAAAACATTAATTTAATGGTATTGTTATTTTTTATTATATTATATAATGATATTTTAACAATGGTTTTTTTGTATGGTTAAAACATGGCCTTTCATGTTACACAAGCTATTATGTAGTGTCATTCGTTCATGTAAAAAATATAACATAGTATTTTCCTGAATTTCAAGATATAAAATTTATTAAATTTATTTAATATTATAATGTATTAGGATATTATATTCCCTGACACACTCGGTGTCGCATGTCAGGATTGATGCCGAATATAAGGTTCATAATTTAGAATTTTAGGTTGTTACAACAATGAAAATGAATCTCCATCTATTCCCAATCATGTCTTCTGGATATATTTATTACATAAAACATTGATAACAATTATATCTCAAATTATTCTATATATATTTTCTGAAAATATCTTATAATTATATATACAATTGACATGGTCAATGAAATAATTAGATCTACCTAGATAGATAATGTTACCTAAAACATAGATAGATACATTATGTCAATCTATGCAGATTTTCATCCACCCTGGTCTAAATAAAATGAAATATTAATAGTTGTTTGTTATTTGTTATGAGAAATATTAAACTAAAAAAATCATGGTCCTAATAACCTCTAAAGAAACAAATGGAAATGATTCATTCCAAATGTATTTTTTATAATCTTTTTTCTTACATTAACCATGAACTAGATATCTATAACATGAACCCTTATTGGTATTCAATGATGTCGTCATTCCATTGTAGTTTCTTTGTATATATCCCCTCAACAATTTTCCATCCTAAAATAAAATTTTGAAAATAATTATCATAAAATGTTTATATGACATGTAAAATTATGATGGATTAAGGCATTATTTATTGTATAAAAAATGAATACTTATTTAAACAACAACTGTACCATCAATATAGAGTCCTGAATACCCACTATAATATTCAAAATAATATTCCCATGATGTTTTATAAATGTAATCCATTGTTTAATTGAACTTGTAAATTTTATCTAATTTTAGTATACTTTTTAGTCGTATGAATAATTACCCTCAATGAATAATATATCAACAGCCTTGGTGTATATAAAAATACCACAATTTGAAACTCAATATGTTTATCTGGAAAAATAAATTTACACTATTCTTATGGGACATGTTCCTATTCTGACTAATTTTTTATATTTGTTATTGACTAATTCCAATCGTATACTTCTCCCACTATCAAAATTATATGTATGCACCATTTTATAAAAATATTGTGTCTCAATTTGACTATCATTTTATTATCGTAGATTTTACTATATTGTCCAATGAAAATGTTTAGATAATTAAAGCAGAACAACATTTTATTTTTCCTTCATGCATATTTGTTTATGTACTACGAACCACTTTTCATTGAAACACATGTTCTTATGAAATAATGGATTTTCTTCCATTTATAACTCTTATGATCTCAATTTCTCAAAAAAAATGGCATGTATTCAAGGGTTTTTTAGTTTTTTATTCATGTCCCCAAAGCAATGGATATATGGATAATTCATGACTGTTCACATTGATTATCCATTTACTCTCATAATGACTTTGTTATATATATACATAATGTGTGTTTATGAATTTTTCAACATAACAATTAATTTTTCATTGTTTAAATATATACTACATATCATCAGTCATCTTTATTTGTGTCATAGGTTTGATGTTGATACAATAATATTTATCTAGTAATTACTCCATTCTACATTATATTGATCACTTTATTCTTGTCCAATATATTCATCATCATACAATCCTGATGAATCTAATAAAATATTACCATGTATATACCATAAATAACGTCCAAGTTTCTTATACACATAATGTAATTTTATGAAGTATACATACAACTAGCTTACCCTTGGAATAGTTCAATATCTCTATATACTCTAATTTTTATTTCACAATGGCATCCCATTCGTTCTAATGGATTATTTTTTCAAAACAATGAACAATGGTGTGTCTTCAATACATAAGATCATTAACTTATACGATTATAAAACCATTCATTGTATATCCATGAGAACATCATACTTTTTTCATCACAATCTATTTTCCTTCCATAAATGGGAATCTAATTCATTCATTATATATTAATATGGTATTGCATATGATTCATGTATTATAGAACTATTGGTTGAGTATGAGACACCATAAAAAAATTAATTCATAAATGGAATAATGTCTCTTTATGTCCACTTGACATGTGAGACAGATTTTTTGTTAATTCCAAAAAAAATTCATATGGTATCATTATATTTTAAGTACGAAGTTGTGCCTTTATCATCATTGACTTATGAACAACCATTTTCAGCCTATTATATAACACACTAGATAAAATTTAAATGTTTATATACTTACAATTGATGGAAGTACTTGAAGAATAACTGACTAATTGCTTGTAATATGAAATTTACACTTTTATATACTTATTTCAGAACATGAAAATAAAATAAACCCTTGTTCAATACCGATTTTATTTAAAATATATCGATAATTTTCCTTAGTAATTACTCTATCCAATGTGCTTTTTTCAATTCCATTAAATTATTTCCCTATAATAACTAAAGATTATCCATGCATTAATTATCTTCTTATTTGGGAAGCCTTTCCCAAAAGGTATGGAAGAATTTCATTCCCTACAATTCATTATTTTAATCGTAAACGAAACTAGAGTAAAGAGGTGAAAACAATATGAGAATGTGATCTATTAAAATATATAGATCAATATTTCTATTAACACATATCCAATTTAATAATGACCTATTCATATATGTTCTTTACGTTTTTTGTGAAAACATATCAGATATGATACCACAAGTAATATGATAAATGTATAAATTGTATCAACATCACACAATTGTCAATATTATGAAAAAAATTAATTTTTTACATACATGGGACCCATGTATGAATTTCTTACATCCTCACTTTTTTAGGATTCATTATTGGTATTGGGGATATATGAACCATAAATTTCTATTGTTAGAGTAATATGTGATAGCTCATGTACTACTATTGGAATCTCATTATACTTTGAACATGTATTTTTTCCAATCATTATCAAAGTGTACTTTAGGTATTACATTACAAATTTCTATGAAAAAAAAATATACCAGATTAGTAACATTAACATGATTAATGATTTAGTCAATGTAGATTATTTAATTAAAAAATTAAATGTTTCCCACAATTTTATCATAAATTGGATACACATGGTACTATAGTAAAAATAAATTATCAACATTAGTATTCAAGCACAAAAAATTCCAGAACATCAACTAATAGTTTACGTGATATGGATGTGGCACTAAAAGGAGAGTTTAAGGAATATATTTTATATTCTAACCACATTAATGCACTACTCCATGAACAGTTCAGTGATGTCCCATCTTCTAAAATAAAAAATCTTATTTTTCCATCTATTACCATTGATATTAAAGAGTACCAACTATGGATAACCCTTTTTTTCCAACTTCATTTATGTCAAATCGTTTCCCCCATAAAAACTCTCTATTTATATGAAGTACCCCAAACAATCGCTAACATAGAACTCCAAACAACAAGTTTTGTTCATATTCAAATAATAGAAGATATTTGAGACATAATATTTCTTTGAGAGTTTTTAATGTTTTTTGATTAATTTTATCAATATATATTATTCAATTAATTCTATGATGTCACGATTTCAATTAATAAATAATGGATAAAGATCAATCTCATATTTAATCATTTTATAGTTATTTATTTTTAATGTTTTCCAAGTGTCATCATAGGATGATAAAAAACATATTAATTGGAACAAAATACCAGAATAGTATTAGGAATGTCATTCTATTTTATCATGTTAAAAATAATTGATCAACCACTACTACAAATCAGTGAATTTATAATGCTAGTTAAGGTGTAATATTAGTGCTTAAAAATCATCGATATTTCGAGTGATGTTAAAGGGGGTTTGGGTATAAGGGCATTAATAAAAAGTGCTGATAATGGAACTATTCATTATTTTTTTAGAAAAATTAAACGGGTAATTTAATAGCTACTATTTTATCACTGCTAATGTGTATTTATAACAGTGATTTTTGGTGTTGATAGATGATGGATTTTAACATCCCTAAACAAGTGATGTTAAAAATTATAGAAAATTTAATTTATCATGCACACTGCCCACATTTTTCGGTGCTTACAGCCCCATTTATCAATGATTTTAACTGATCATATTCCACCATGATGTCCATCCCCTCCCTTATCACTAGAAGGCTATCGAAAATTCATCCACGCATCTGGATTTGATCCCCAACCCCCCCCCTTACTCTATTGAATCTTATTACCACTATGCCATGCAACTTTCGTTGTATATTTAATTAATGTTATATTAATTTTTATATAATTTATAATGTGTGATATATATAATTAATTTTTTTATTTAAAAATATTATATATTAATATTCATTTATATATATAAGAATATTTAGACTTATGTTTTTCAATACACACATATCTATAAATAAATATTATACATTCATATTATTGCATTTTTTATAAGGGAAAAAGTGTATAATTTTTTATGATAGATTAAAATTTAATAAATATATATTTCATACATTTAAAAAATATTTTCATATAAAAATGTTGATATATGTATTTATACAAGTGATTTGTGGTTTGAAGATATTATAAAATATGAATATCTCTAATTATAAGTAAAAGTAAAATTTTAAAAAATGATTCAATTTCAAAATTATAATAAAATATGATTTTAAGACGTGAGGATAAATTTAGTGCTCTCCAAAAAATTAAAAAATTCCACCTTAAATGAGTCTACAAATCCATTAAATGATATAAATTTACGGTACCCTTACCTAAAACTTAGTTTTAGAGGCCATTTGGGAATTTTTTGGCCTTTAAAAAACACTGGTCAAGGTCCAACCATCATAAACATGGAGTAGATCATGTTGAAATCTACTATTTGATATGTGGTAGCTCAAAAACGGAATGTCAGATCAAAGGTTATGGCTATTTGAAATGTGAGTTATGTTTTCAACTTATTTTAGATTTTTTAGTAATTTATTAATTTTTATTTATTTTCAAGTTGTTGTTAAATTACTAATACTATATAATTATTATGAAATTATTAAATAAAAATATAATTTATATTGTTTTAGAAATCATTTTCACTAAATAATGTATATATTAAGTGTGAAAAATTAGTTATCCTCATCTAAAACAAATATATATATATATTTATATATATATTATTTATATCAATATTACTTTATTTATATCAATATTAATATATTTATATATTAATATATTTTTTATGATACATTTTTAAAAATACCATTTATTATTTATTATAATAAAGAAATGGTAATTGGGGTATTAGTCAGCACAATGTTTAACATAGTCAAAGACACCCATTAAAAGTGTTAAAAACAATTACTATTAATTTCCCCCTTTAAGGAATCATTTTACAACGTCATAGAGGGGTTATCTGATCATACTATTACCTAGCGTTATTAATGGCCTAACACAATGTAGAACTAGTTCTGTATTAGTGAAAAATGGCAGAGGAGAGTCTTACATGAGTCATAGCTTGACTCGTGATGCAACTCACCCCCATCCAGTGTGTCCACGTATCATATGGATTTCACTTCAACTTGTTAGGGTCTATATTTTACATAGTCCTTATAATATTATACAAGTACTTTGACACTGGTAATGGTGTCCTGGGAAAAAAAATATGGATATCATACTTTTATTTGCGCACAAAATTTCTATTACATATTAAATGTGGAAAATTGATGATACACCTTTCATAATATTTAAAAAAATAATTAGAAAAAATAAATTATTAATGAAATAAATAAATAATATAGACATAGACATAGTTGTTCACCAGCACAAAACCAATTTATATGATAAATAAAGGCGTAATAAAATTAAATTCATATAAATTTAGTATGAGGGTGTCAATATAAACTAAATGTATTAGCTAAATTAAATAAATCTATTCAATTATTTTATTGTAATTCTATTAGGTCGTTAATATTTTTATTCAAAAAATTAAATTAAATAACTAATTTCATATTCATGTAAATAAAATCCATTTTCCCAATATTAAAATAATATAGTTTATAAAATAAAAATTAAAAATGAAATTAATCAAATTTAATATTGGAATTAAATTAAAAAAATAAATTCATTTTGATTTTATACAATTATCTGAATCCCTAAAAAACAATGACCTTGGATGTTGCATGTTGGGTCATAAACAGATAGAGTGTTTTAGGCCTTACAGTCACTCTGTAGGGATGTTATGGGATAGGTTATACTGCCTAGACCCTTTTGGGATCTTGAAGGACCAACATAAATGATTGAAGGGTAGATAGAGCCCAAATGTATCTAAATGAAGCATAGAAGTAGAGTTTCCACACATTGGGTTAGCGTGTGTGGTTCAAGGTTCAACCGATGGGTGAAGATGAGAACGTGTTGTAGGGGGTTCTCGAATTGGAACTTTTGGATTCTAAAATCAGTGACCATGTATCTATGTATTGCAGAATCTCTGAAGTGTTCCCGATGGTTATCGTGGGAATCAAGGTTAAACAGGAAGAGTGAGGGGTTGAAGGAACGATGAAAAAAGATTTTGTCCCATGAATGTGGACCAGTGAGGTTGATATTTCTGTTTTAAGGGGGACATGATATTATATAGTGGTATTCAGTCGTGTTTCTGAGCACATGACTAGGGGTTGATCATTTGGATGCCAACGACACTTTTCACGAGAGGAGGAGTCTCAACCACTACAACATAGATCAAGGAGGGTGGCCTAATTTTGTTGTCTTCTCCATAGGTGATGGCATAACTAGACTAGCTGAGAATGAGGTGGGTGATACTAAGATGGGAAATGGGTTTTTTAAATAATTCACCAAATGGAAACACCGACTATGAGGATAGGTGAATCTATAGTAGATAATTATTAGAAAAAATATGTATATGCAAGCACTTGCTGGGTGAAATTCTTTAAGAGGCCATGGTAGAAGGTTGGTGGTTTCAGGATTCTCCAAAAATGACATGGTGAGGTGATATGGTGGCCGACCAGGGGTGACATATATAGAGGGTATTTCATTGGGGAAGTAGAACCTTAGATCCTCCATTTTTAATATTTTTTGTGTGAAATTCTACACATTTTGATGATAATATGTTCATTCTTACAAAGGAAAATATAATAGAATTATAATATAATATTGATTATTATTATAAAAAACCCAAATTATATTTACTATAATATTTAAAAATGCACAATAAATGAAAATAATATAAATACAAATAAACCATTCTGATAATTTTATTTCCTCGAAAACCTATCCAGAATTGAGGGATTAATGAATTTACATCATCAACTACCATATAGAAATAATTAATATATATATATATATATATCATCATTAAAAAAAGAAATTATAATTCTAGAAAAATACACTTTTGATCAATATTTTGTTGGTGCCTGTATCATGGACACCTGTGATAGAATTGAATCACACTCAGATAAAATGTGACATTTTTAAAACCCTCCACATATATTGAATGAAAAATATTGTTTTGAATCCTAATATATGATTGATCCCTATGATACAAAATATTGATATCTGGGTGAACAAAAAATGATTATGGGATGGGGGTTTAATAATTTTATCATCTGGGAAAAAATCATGTCATCTCAGCCGATATGATCCTTGATATGTTTTGAGAATATTCTATGAAAAAAATAAAAATAAAAAATACCAATTTCAATATGAATCCTCTATTGAAATCTTCTTGTCATCAGTGATCACAACATAAAGGATCCAAATAGAAATATATCTAAATCATCCACACATGATTCAAAAACCCAAAAAACTAATTGATTGTCAAATTCTAGGTGAGATCATGAATATATGATGATGCTTTTGACATCCAGAAAATCAACGTATCATCATTACTTCGATGAAAATCTATGGTCTTAATCTAATCGTCCTGATTAAAAGATTCTCAATCTATTAATCTAGAGAAGAGGGAGACGATCTGATTCTAATTGAATAACCAGTCATTAGAATGAACATATCCTTCATCTTATGTGTTATATGGAGTAAATAGATAAAAAAGGATTCCCCAACCCCAAGAAATAACAAATGTAGTAAATAGGAAATGAATAAATAATTATGATGAAATAAACTGAATCTTATATATTTTTCCTATTTATAACATAATTCTTATATATTATAAATATATTGAATGATAAACACAATTATTTAACTAGACTAATAATTACTTCTAATATTAAATAAAATAGTATTATTAAAATAATACTCAATCATATAATATTAATAATCATATATTCATTATTAATTATAATTCTAATTTAATAAATAAATTCATCCCAATTTTTATTTATGTGAATATTAATGAATTAATATATTAATTATTGATCGAAAAAAACATGGACAACATTCAGACACCATGGTGGTTCCCACAGTGTATTACATAATTAATCACCAGAACATGGAATGTTTTTGAATGTTCTATTTTGTGTGACCCTCTAGGCCCTTACCTCAATGGAAGAAAATAGTAATCATAGGCCATGATCAGGGTCATGAAACAAATCAATGCACATATTTCTATAAGTAATAATACTTACAACTAAAACAAACCTACGAACCTGTATTTTGTAATATAATCTACTCGCCTTTAGATATTATATGTAGAAGGAAGTGAAATTAATTCATAAACCATTTATTATATTTATTTTTTAATTTATTTGAGGAATTTACCGTCAACAATGATGGACATAAATTTATATTGGTACTAGAAACATAATCAACTTAATCCTTGATACGACGTCCTCAAATCAGAAGAGAAAAATAACTCATTGATTATTCATCCAATTTTATACCACTAATGACATACACAACACAAAATACCTTTTCATGTATTTGATTTCATGGCTTTCACTCCACATCAATGCTTGTTATCAAATAGAACACATTGATATTGATCTTAATTCAGAAGACCAATACAAATGTATGTGAATAAGAACAACCATTGAAAACTAAAACATGTGATCCTCCTATTCGTGGTTTTGTATTGTTGATCATAACTACTATAGATATCCATGTTTTATATTTTTTATAAGAAGCCTCAATTCTTGTGATACCCCAGCACCTGATTGTCAGACACCAATTATTTCTAGTTATTTTGATTTATCTTGACCATATGTCATAAATTGGGATCCACTTTATCATTTTTATATACAATTAGTCTATGTACATTACCATTTAATTGTCGTTAGAGATAAATCTAGACAAAATTGGTAAGTTTACATCATGAATAAATCAATATATGTAAGATATGGTGATTAAAATTACTAATAATGTTCGGTAAAGGGAACCCGCATTAAAAAAATTTACTAGTTTAATTAAAATTTTTATATTCTATTGATTCCTCTATCGAATTTTATAAATTGTTTGGACAATTTAGTTGAATCCTATTCCTATATCTCCATGAATATGTATAACATTATACCAAAAAAAATTTCAAATCAAATTATATTATTCAAAAAAATTATACCTCGTATTAATTAAAACTACAATAATGTCATTTTAGGAATATTATTTATTTGACCAATGCTTAATCACATGGAAATAATGTGGGATATATTTAGTAAAATATTACAACTATAAAAAATAACTAAAATGATTAAATATGGGTTCCAAAAATATATTCCCCTATATAATTCAAATCCAAAATATTATGATACCAATCATTTTTAGGTTGAGTGACTACAAATGCACCATATATTACCTCTATAATATAGTTGATCTATATATATGACATGAGATAATTATTTTTCCTATATAATAAATGTTTTAATAGTATGATGTGTTATTATATAAGATGATGTATATGGTTAGATTATATGATTTAAAAAAATATACTTCCTCAAAATTTCATTATTTATAAATGACATTAAAGATCTAAGACATAATAAAAATATCATAAGAAATAGTCAATTTTGTAATTAATTTTACTTTATGAACCTTGAGAATGATAAATGTAATGTAAAAATATTTTAGGGAGGTCCCATCTTAGCAAAAAAGAGCATCGAAAATAATTTAATGATAGACATAAAAAGGACATAGATTTGAAAGAATTCATTATCAGTGTGATGTATAATATTAATATTTGATGGGTCACAGGAGGGTTGGACACTAAATTGACTTGATTATAAATATTATTTCTTGGGAAGGGATACTTAGATTTATTCTTGATTTTTTTATTACTGAGTTTCTAACTTTTTTGAATATGTCATGTTACAATTTCATGCATTAAAAATATATTGTATCTTTGGAATTATATATACATATATTTAGATTACATGATCCTATTTATATACAATATTAATATGAGTATCAGAATAAAACATTATCAATATTTCATAGTTGATGTGTAATCAAGGTATGTGTGCACAGTTTTTGTGGAACATAATGTTGTATCATTACCATGATTAATTTTTTTAAACTATTAGAAACCCTACTTATTTTCACTATTTGGACTTATCATGATGGGTAGTATAAAAATTCATTTTTTTAATATTTTTATGAAATATACATAAATATAATATCTCAGCACCAATTTCTCCAAAATCATGGATTTGTTTAATTATTAAATATAATCATTATTGAAATTACATAGTTAATTACGATTGAATATTTTATATCTAATTATTTTTGGCTAGATATTGTGAGTACGAAATCTTACACTATAAATGGATTTCCAAATCATATGGTTTTGTGTAAGACAAATTTTAATCAATGGAATATTATGAATCCAAATTATTCTTTTGTAAGAGATATTTGTGGAAAATTATTTTTTTCAAGACTAAAATCAATTTTCGTATATTTATTAGTATGGTTGAAAATGAATATTTATTGGTTACCACATCACTAGAAATTTTTCTCATGTTTTCAATTAAAAACATAATTTTGAATAAATAATAAATGAAAATATTATTGAAAAAATAAGTTAAATTATTTTAAATAATCAATTAGATACAATTAATTTTTTTTAAAAACTAACCTATTTTATTTGGTTTTTAATCCAATAAAATAAAATAATATTATAATATATACTAACAGAATCGAGACCACTGGAAAATCAGATCACCAATGCTAATCAATTAATTCATAATGAAAAACATATTATTTTTTCTAGAAATCATTTGATCATAAACAATCATCTGAATGATAATATAATGGATTTTATTAATCTAATAGTTAAAAATAAAATATTCATTCAAAATGATTTTTAAATTTAGATTTCTTATCCAAACTCATACAAAAAAATGTAATATTAAATATTTTGTAAATAATTTTGGGTAACATAAATATAGTAATATATTAATTAATCTAAATCAAATGAAATATAAACCATGTTTAACCCACCTAATTATTTTCAAGTTATAATACTCAAATATTTATTTTGAAATAATATGATAAAATGTGAATTATTTTCTCAAATAATTAAATATTATTTGATTAGTGTAATAACATTAGTCTTTAATCAGTCAGATGGGCTTGAGTATAACCTTATTTTATTATCCAGTATAGATCAGCTAATACATACTCCACTTATAATAGATTTACATAGTTCATTCATTGACATTAAGGTTTAGGATTTGTTTTACACCAAATAACCACTTAGTTAGAGTGTTATAAATTTACTAAACATTTAATTTATACTTATTAAATATCATTAACAACAACAAAAATCACTGAGATAAAAGTATGATCACATTTCTAGAATCATACAATAATATAATTTTATTAATGTAAAAGATGATTGAACACTTTTACCATGATTGATTTTAAATAATATATTATTATTCAGTATCATATAAATATATATATTTAATTATTTTTGGATCAATGAAAAAATCACATAAATTCATTTCATCCAAACATCTGAAGAATGGAACTTCCTGAGTGAGGAAAAAAATATTATTTAATATTGAATAAATAAATGAAGAGATAGAAAAAGATTACTAATTCTAACGATATACGTAACATACTTAAATAATTTGGTTTTGAAAATTAATGATGTATTTATTCTTCAGTGAGTACTTCCTATTTGATTGGGCATTATAGAATTCAAAGAGGTGGTATATCAGACTTTATTTTGTTGTATAATAATATATTCACTCTCTCTAGGTTATTTGACTATTTATTGTATAATCTATATTTTTATGATTTAGGTTATATGAAAACCAAAAGAAATAAATAATGAAGGTAGTTTAGTATAACAACCCATACTTTACTTACATTGTTAGTACTTCAAAATTGAAGTACACTTATTACAACTTATAACAAAACCATGAAATGACCGTAAATGTATAGTGTCTTTAGAAACTAGGAAACCTAAACAAATGTTTCATAAAGTGTCTACACTGTCTCCCATTTATTTAATCATATCTATAGTCCCTTTTGGAATGTCTTACTTAATACAATTCATCCTGACCTGGGGAAAGAAAACATACAAAAGGGTGAGCTCAAATGCACAATAAGGGTAAACAAAAGAAATATCAAGCACATCATATTCATTAGAAGATAACATTTTGGAAATCTTACCCTCCAAAAGAGATCATAATTTCATAACTTGGGATAAATAATGGTAGTGAAATGTAATCACAATAATCATAACATAAAACATGAAGCTTTGTAGCATACACACATAATCATAGAGAATCATTTCTTATTAGTCAAGACTCATTTCTAAGACTATCTTAGTGGACAAAGTCCATTTCTGAACCGAGTTCATTACCTCATTTCAGTCCTGTTTCAATGAACCAGTTTAACCTGCCATTCCATCCATGTCCATCTCATAAGATATAAAATATTTACCCAATGCATTGGAGGGAGATATAGGTACCACCCATCTCATAATTATACCATTATTATGTGTGCCACAAAATCAAAAACCATACATCATAGCATAACCCATGTAATAAAAATGGGATTCTTAAACATTGTGACATCATAAAATAATTTATATAAGATAAAGGAACTCATAAAAATAATTCCCTCACAACATAATCAAATCAATGTAAATATAGGTATAGAAATATAACCCTTTATTAACTTAGATGGAAAATAATTTTGATAAAACACGTGAACTCCATTATTGAGGAAAATATCCTTTCTACTTCAAAAACACTTTTCCTTTCTTAACATGTCATAAAATTCTAAACTAAAAGATGTTGATTAAAAATAAACTTGAAAACTTGTAAAGTAAGCTTCTTGGAAATAATGTTTTAAAAATCCATTCATGCTGTATAAGTTAAAAAAACATTCTTCTCGTACTTTTGATGGAAAAGTCAAAAAGTACCTCTTATGAAAAACGACAAAACATTCCTTTCATATCATTTACTAAAAATTAACCGAAGGGTAAAATTGGATTTAATAAATTGTAGGTGGATGGAAATAATATTACATATCGAGGAAACATGGATGTGGATGATAAAATACACCCCAGTAAATTCCAAATTATAAACAATCTCGGATAAAAATGAGATTGTGATATTTCTCTTACCTTAGGTCTAATTTTCTTTGTAAGTGTCCGAAACTCCGGTATAATGATTTAAGTAATGTCATTGACATATTCCAGAATCATACTCATTGTTATGATATCATATATGGTCATATTCTTATCTTCTTATTAGTAATATTTCATTGTTACTTGTTATTCGGGTGTTTATTGCTTTTTATTCTTATGTGTGTTTTGTCGAATAAATTCTTATTCTTATTTTTGGGTTATAGATACATCATTTAAAAAATTGTATTAGTGTAATATATATCATATTCATTCATTAAATTCATTTATATAATCATTATGCAATGAAGATCATGTAGAAGGAGTCGCATCACTTCGTGGAGACGGTATTCCATACGTACGCACGAATGATGATATCATTCCCATGATCTTGAAATTCTAATAGAGTGTATTTATAATATTTCAGAATCAATATCACTTTAAAATAATAATTTATAGTTATTATTTACACCATTATACCCATCCAAGTAAGGTGGTGGTGGAAAATAGATTACACCACGGCGTGGAGACAGTATTCCGTATGTACGCACGTGCGGTGATTTCGTTTTCCGTAGGATGGATAGATGGTGAAATAGAGTTGTTTCATACATATAATAACATATCAGTATATGAATGATACTGATGTTATTACTTCATAATGAAACAACTAAAGAAGAAGAAGTGGAAGAAGAAATAAAGTTGAATAAATCGGTAGCGGACATTACCTCTTCTTTGAAGCGCCTCTTTGAGACCTCCTTTTAGGGCACTAAAATTTGTCTTGGAAGAAGACCAGTACCTCTAGGATATTTTTAGGGAAGTGGAGAGGAGAAATTGTCATGGGTTGGCCGAGCTTGAAGGCTCAAAGTGGTGTTAGGAAGAGAAGGATGAGGTGACCTTTTATAAGGGAGGAGAGGGGCTTCTTTGAAAAAACTAAAAATATTTTTTTATTATAAAGCCATATTCATTTTTAAATAGCTCCAAATTGATTAATTTCGAAGCTAAGGTGGGGATGCGTCGAAAGCCTCTCATAAAATATAATTTGGCCAAGTTTAGTTTTCTATTTTAACCTTATCATTTAGATTTAAATTTAAGTTTGATAATTTTACTTTTACCGTGTCTTTTTGTGTTCTTACACTATAAGGTTAATAAACAAACTATAACAAGCCAAAAGAACCCCAAGTTGTTTATTATTAATATATATAACATTATCTAAGTCATTTGGCATAACCTTATATTTTTAGTAATAATATAACAATTAATAATATAATATTTGTTTTAAAAACTATTTTATGTCAATTTTGACACTATTTAGTAGTTGATTTTTTGAAACACATAACAAAATGATTATTTCGAAAAATTTAAATTAAATCAATACTAACATGTCATATTAACTTATAAAATTAGTGGAATTCATAAAAAGTCTCAAATTACATTTATTTGTGTATTTATAACATCAATTATGTCAATATTTTATTAATAAGATAATTACTTCATCGTCTTTGTGTCATAAATAAATTAAATTAGTTAATGTCTAAAAATTAAAAATAAAATACCATTATGTGGGAAATATTTTTTATCTTTCTAATGAATTTTTATAGTCGAATTTATCTTCTGTATAACCCTATATTAAAAATTATTTACTTATTAAACTTTGATATTTACTATTTTAACCCTTCTTTAAATAAATTAATAATAAATGTCCTAATCTAATCCAAGTGGGCCTAAATGGTCATATTTTATTTCTAAGATTGTTTTTGATCGAATTACACTTATACAATAGAATTAGGACACGTGTTAGGGTAATAATAATATCATTTTTACCCTTAATTACCCTATTTACTTTTAACCGTGGTAAATAAAAGTAAAAAGTTACTATTCACCAAAAATTATTTTCATTTCATTGAACCACATTTTACTTACTGACACCAACCATGTCTCTATAATTTTTGAAATTCCACTCACAGAAGTGTTAAAATTATGTTTTATTTAAATTTGCAAATTCTCCTAGTTGGTGGGTAAAAGACGGTCAAAAGTTCAATATAATTTTTATATGACTAAAATTATTATAAAATGACTCCAATGAATTCCATTGATCTTATATTGGTATTATGTATCAATTTTGACCTAAAATAAATTTAATTAATATAAATAATTATTTAAATAAAAAGTCTGTTTTTAAATAGTAAACTAGTGTATTCACTATTCATAAAAAATTGAACGTTTTCAGAAAAATACACAAATTTCACCCTAGGCTAATTTCGATATTCCGAATCCAAAATTGAAGTAAATTTTTAAAAATAAACTTTACAAAATTTCAAAAAATGGGTATTACTATTCATAACAGCTAGTTTTAATAATATTTTAATAGCATATCGTTATTTAGTGAAACTCGGTATTGCGTACGATGCAAGCTATCGAGGAAGGATGCGATTGTGTGTAAAGAAAGCCAAGCTAGTATTGTTTGTAGTGAAAGATTCCTTTGATGATTTATATAACATAAAATAAAAATATTTCTCATAAAAGTCTCGGGTGTTACATTCTACCCCCCTTAAAATGAATTTCACCCTCAAAATTCGTCACTTTGTAACAAAAAGATGAGGATACCTCTACCTCATCATAACCTCAAGCTCCAATGTAGCTTCTTCTATTTGGTGGTTCCTCTATAAAACTTTCACCAAGCGAGTGGTCTTGTTCCGCAAGACTTTTTCACTATGATCGAGAATCTCTATCTGCTGTTCTTCATAAGAAAGATCTTGTTCCAGTGGTACAACTTCTAAGCTGAGTACATGTGAAGGATCATGTATGTACTTTCTTAGGAGAGATACATGGAACACATCGTGAACTTGAGAATGATTCGGTGGAATCGCCAATCGGTAAGCTACCTTCCCAACATGATCTAGTATTTCGAAAGGACCGATATACCTAGGGCTCAACTTTCCCTTCTTTCCAAATCTCATTACTCTCTTCAAAGGAGATATTCATAAGAACACTTTATCACCCACATAAACCTCTAAGTATTTTCTTCGGTTGTCAGCATAACATTTTTGTCGACACTGAGATGCTCTTATGTGTTGTTGAATAGATCAGACCTTATCTGCCATCTCATCAACAAGATCAGGTCCTAATAGCTTTCTTTCTCTAACTTCATCCCAACAAGTTGGAGTCCGGCATCTCTTTCCATAGAGAGCGTCATAAGGAGCCATCTGAATACTAGAGTGAAGCTATTATTATAAGAAAATTCCACCAAAGGTAGGTGTTGATCCCAACCACCTTTGAAATCCATAGAACAAGCTCTCAACATATCTTCTAGAGTTTGAATTGTCCTCTCAGACTGACCATCTTTCTGAGGATGATAAGCAGTGTTGAAACTCAACTCTATATCCAGATTATGCTGAAGACTTCGCCAGAATTTTGAGGTAAACCACGAATCTCGATCAGATATAATAGAAAGTGGTACTCCATGCAATCTTACCACTTCCTTTACATATATCCTAGAAAGCAGATCCAGAGAGAAATCATCTCTAATATCAATGAAGTGTGCAGACTTTGTAAGAAGATCAACTATGACCCAGATAGCATTATTGCCATTGGATGTTGTAGGAAGTCTGGTGACAAAGTCCATAGTGATGTTTTCCCATTTCCATTCGTGTATGGGTAATGGTTGTAGCATCCCATTAGACTTCTGTCTCTCAGCTTTAACTTGCTGACAGACCAAGCATCGAGAGACATATTCAGCAACATCTCTTTTCATGCCATCCCACTAGAAGTACTCTTTCAGGTCCCTTACATCTTCGTGCTTCCAGGATGAATAGAGAATGAAGAACTATGAGCCTCATCCAGCAGCTCCTTCTTTAATTCTGGGATGTGAGGTACACAAACCCGATTCCTGAACATTATTATCCCATCATAATCAAGGTTGATTTCAGGAATATTTCTCACCTTATTTTGTAACTCTACATCTTCTTTTTGTACCTCTTTAATCTTAACATTTATAGATTGTTGAACATTCATTTGAGAAAGATACTATTTTTCCCGTTTCATTATAATTCCAAGATCCATCCATTGTAAATCCATAAATATTGGATCTTTTGTGATCCTCATCATGGAAAAACATGCATGGTCTTGTTGACTTAATGCATCTGCCTCGTTCTTTGCTTTCCCACGGTGGTAATGAATTGAACAATCGTAATCCTTAATCAGCTCCAACCATCTTATTTGGCTCATATTCACCTCCTTTTGTGTGAAAATATACTTTAAAATTTTATGATTAGTATAAATGTCACACCTTTCTCCATAAATATAATGCCTCCAAATCATTAATGAAAATATTACCGTAGCTAACTCCAAATCATGAGTTGGGTAATTTTACTCACGGATTTTCAACTATCGTGAGGCATAAGCTATCACCATATCATTTTTCATAAGAACACACCCCAATCCCTTCTTGGATGCATCACTGTAGATCACAAACCTTTCTCCACTACCAGGAAGTGTGAGCACAGGTGCACTAGATAACCTTCTTTTCAACTCCTTGAAATTCTCTTCACATTCCTCCGTCCAAACAAACATAACTTTTTTCCGAGTCATCCGGGTTAGTGGATTAGATAATCGTGAAAAATCATTCACAAAACGTCAATAATCTCCAGCCAAACAAAGAAAACATCGGATCTCAGTTACTGTTGTTGGTCTCGACCATCTTTCGATAACCTCTGTTTTTGCTGGATCCATAGATATCCCCTCTTTTGAGATTATCTGACCCAAAAATGTAACTTTTTGAAGCCAAAATTCACACTTGGTAAATTTGGCATCAATCTTCTCCTTTCTTAGGGTCTTCAATATAATTCTCAAGTGATCTTCATGTTCTTCCTTGCTCTTTGAATATACAAGAATATCATCTATAAAGAATACCACAAACTGATCAAGATAGTCTCTAAAGACTCTATTAATCAGATCCATGAAGATAGCAGGGGCATTAGTAAGACCAAATGGAATCACTGTAAATTCATAGTGTTCATACCTTGTACGGAAAGCCTTCTATGGTATATCCTCCCTTTTGACTCTTAATTGATGATACCCTAAACGGAGATCAATCTTGGAAAAGTATTGAGATCCGCGTAGTTGGTCAAATAATTCATCAATGCGCGAGAGAGGATATTTGTTCTTGATAGTGATATTGTTAAGTTCTCGATAATAAATGTAGAGTCTCATTGATCCATCTTTCTTCTTATCAAACAGAACAAGTTCCCCCCACGGTGAAGCACTAGGCCGTATGAATCCCTTAACAAGATTCTCCTGGAGTTGATTCTTCAATTCCTGCAACTCAATTGGTTCCATTCTATAAGGTGTCGTTGAAATAGGTAAAGCACCTGGTACAAGTTCTATTGAAAACTCAACTTCATGATTTGGTGGAAGACCCGACAATTCCCCCGGAAAGACATCGTCAAACTCCCGTACAATGGGCATATTCTTAATCATGAGTTTCTCACCAACCATTTGAGATAAATAACCTTCATTTAGTGGAATCAAGACCCATAAGATGGAATAAATTTCCATTAGATGGTTATGTTCATCCTTACATCGATAGACAATCATAGATTGATCTGGAATATGAAATGTGACTTCCCTTCTTTGACAATTGGTATGAGCTCCATATAGAGAAAGTCATTCCATGAAAAGAATCACATCAAATTCCACTATAGGAAGGATCACAAGATTTTCTGTCACATACATGACTTATTATAAAGTTAAATTCCATTTAATTTCTATTAATGTTTTGTTTTGAGGGTTTCCCAATCATTTATGGAGGAATGGGTGAGTTTTTATGAATTGGGCCAAACCATGAGCCAAATTCCAGATTTAAAAAAAAAATTGATTCCTTTATAACTTCTTCATTTTTCAAAATTTTCCATCCATTCAAATTCCTAATTGTCATAACCTGGCATATTAACACCACCATATTTATTTGGACTATATATATATATCCATAATCATGGTGGATATGGGGTTTTATTTAAAGAATTCAGCATGCCCGAAGGCCCATTTTCTGCATTAAAAATAAAATTTAATTCTTTAATATATCCTTTACTATTTGTGTTTTGTCGGTGATTCCAACTCTCACCCGAGCCCACTTAACTAAGGCGCCCCCCCATGTCATCCTCCCACAATTTGGAGCTCGATAGAATCACGAAAATGGTCGAAACGGCTCTGGATTTCAGAAATCATCTAGATTTGTAGAGGTAAATTGATCCTTTCATAACTCCTTCTATTCATACTCTTTTTCCCCCATTCCAATTCCTAAATGACCTTCTAATTATTTTTTGAATATCCTTTAAATTTTTATCTATTTTAAAATTCAGATTCTGGTCGGTTTTGGGTCATTTTCTTCAGGATTGTTTTGGGTAAGTGATTCCTTCTTGGTTTCTTCCTTTTCCCTTAGGGTTTCCTCTCTCTTTCATTATGTTATAAAATTTCCAGAAGTTTGGGTTTGATCCTAGGGTTTCATTTGGTGTATTTGTGGTAAAATATTGTGGTCTAGGTCTGAATTTATCTTCCTTGTGGTGCGGCGGTTGTGCGGTTGACGTTTCGAACCATGTTTTGAGGGATTTTCCACTTCCGATCGGTGATTCAATGTGTAATCATTTCTAGATGATTTAGTTTGCTTGAATTACTTATTATTAATTTTCTTAATATGTTGTGTGTGGTGCAAAAATTTTTTATGTTGGATTTGTTTAAGCATTTATTTTTATAGTCTCATTTTAGATTATAATTTTGTGTTTTTCATGTGTAACCCTTTTGGTATTGTTTGGGATTTTTTTATAACATATGAATTTGGTTTAATAAAACTTGTTTGGGATGAAAATTCTGATTTGGTGGGGTATTGGTGTGCCACTAGGTCTTAAATATTTTTTTAAGGGTTTAAGGTGTAAAACTTTATTGTACTTCTTGAAAGCGATTTTGAAAACGTGTGCGTTTCATGTGGATCTTTTGTGCTATTGTTTGAGGTGTTTCTATAAAACATGGAGGTTGTTTAATAAATGTTTTTTGGGGATTCCAATTCTATTTTGAATTTTTATTGATGTGATTTTGTCTTAGAAATATGGTTTTGAAATGGGTTTTATTTGAAAAGCTTTGGTACACTATTTGGAATTGTTTTATGAATGTTTTGAGTGGTTTAATGATTTATATAAGAGGTGAAACCATATTGGAAATCTATTTTGGATTGTTTATACTTTCAAATGAACCATTTTAAATCTTAATTGTTATGTTTTTTGATGTTTATCATATTTTTAGAGACTCTATAAAATTGTTAAAGGACGTGTTGGATTGTGAAAGTTATGAAAAAAGTGTTGTGGGCTATTTTGGTGTGAGTTTGATTTCAAAATGAATTTGAATGAAAAGTGTAATTTGTGACTTGTGTGATGTGCATGGGGCTATTTGGATAATGTGTGATGTGGAAGTGATATTTTCATGTGAAAAGTATATTTCTTGGCCTATTGAACTTGTTTGAGCACAAAGGGAAAACCCGGGTATCTAGGTGGGTAGACGTGTACTAGTATGATAGTGAATCTGTGGGGTTTGTCCTCAGTTTCACTTAGCAGAATTGACACATACAACTCTAACTAAACTATGATGATGATTATTGGGGACCACTAGGTTATGGGTATGTTCCCTACTAGTGGCTCGTGCATGAGAACAGATGATTTTTGTGGTTACTCTCACCGAGATATGAGGTACCTGGGACCCACAGCTAGCTAGTGCCTAGGGGTTATTTCCTATTTCTTGTGCTTATTATATCCTTTATACTTACCATCGGCATACGGTATATTTGGATGGAAAATATAGTATCTTTTGATTTTATTTTAAAAGTGTTGATTCTTTAAATTTTCCCACTTGAAAACTGTTTTATTAAGTTGCATCTTTTAGAAAGTGTAACTTGAAATTACATGTTTTTGAAAACTTGCAGGCTTTTCATCATTGAATGTTTATCACATGGAATCTCTTAGTGGTGGTATCCCACTAGGCATTGGCTCACACCCTACTTACACCCTTGGGTGTATGTAGACTTGGTTATTTTTGTTGTCACAGGTTTGGGTATAAAATTTGTGCCAACAGTTCAGGTTTTCACCGTTCATTCATGAGGCAGTGTTGTGGAGATGGTTTGAGGGAAATGCCTCTTGCCATGTTGAGGTTTTTGGGATGTTCATTGTTTTTGTTTTGTTCCCTTGTTATAGTCTTGTTTAGTTGTTTTAGACTATGTAATTCAGTTATGATTTTCTGTAAAACATTGCTTGGTTTGAAAAATCTAGATTTGTTTCATTGGATTCTTTTATTGTTTTATGTTTATAAACATGGGTAAATCATTCCAAATTTTCATTTTATGATACTCGGGCACTTGTTCCAGCCTGTGGGGATCGGGAATGCCCTTTGGGCCTTGGAACAAGCCGAGATTGGTGATGGTTTGATGGTGACCAGATCCGGTTCGTGACAAAATGTTATCAGAGCAGGTTCGCTCTCTTTGAGTCATATTATTCAGGGAACAGTCAGGATATTCTGGAGTTTGGAATTTTGGGACTTAGAATTTATATTATGCATAGTGTGGCTGATCACCACACCTCATTATGGGATTCATGTCTCCAGGGGATGTCAGAATCTTTCATAGTCCTTTGGTTTTCTTGGTTTAATGATGATTTGGGGAAATGAAAAGAGAGTTGGGTTAATAGTCTCAGTGAGCTCGCAGGGCCTGGCAAGCCATGTGGAGTCTGGGATATTCCCTAGAACACTCTCTATAACAGTGAAGTGATTGGAATAAAGCTTCCAAACATATGTCCAACTCACCCACTGAAACTAGTCTCCTCTCGCATTGTCTTGTGTTCTTTAGTTTTGAAATCATGGAACATTGGTTTTAAAGTGACTTGGTTTTAATAAGAGTAATGTTTTAGTGAAATGATTTTCAAATAAATATTGAATGGTATGATTTATGAAATTTTGGAACTGAATATTCCGAATTTTTTTGAAATGGAAAATGGTGTGATTACTCCTCTTTTGAAGGCAGAAACTGTATTGAAGTTGGTTTTCAAAAAGTGTTTCCAATAGAGTTTCTTAAACAATCATAGGGTGTTTTAATGGGATGAGATGTTATGATATTTATTTGAATAACATGAATGTGATTTCTTTTATAAATGGTTGTGTCTTTCTGAAAATTTTATTAATATATGAATTGGAATTTGAAATTATGTGGTTAGCGGTTTTGAGAAAAAGGATGTGTTGGTTGACCGTTTTGGTTTTGAAAAGTGGAAAGAATTTTTGTTTTATCCTTTGGTATTTCCATTTGCGACCACATGCATGGGGTTATATGGGATGATGGATGGTAGATGGCATGACTGGATGAGTACCGGGATGGATATGAGGAGGGTTCATGGTGTGTCACAAAAACATTCATGTGTGAGGCCCATGGGGTACCATTGGTCGATACTCTTACCGTTGAACCGTTTGTTTTCAAAGAAATGGTTTTAAAGAAAAACATGATGTCTTGATGAATAGTTTGGGATGGTTTGTATTATGGGTTTTTTAAAATGTTGTTTTTGTGGGATGTTTTTCTAGTCCAATAACCCCTCATATTTGAACTACGTTTTGGGTTTATGTTTGGTCGGTAAGCTGGGTAGAAGGTCCAATTAGTAGTCTCCTCTGAGATATGTTTCAGGACACCTTTATAGTGGTTACCTTCATGTGTTTGGATCTTGTTAATGGTTTTTTACTAATGGACCATATTGGTTGGGTCCTTGGGTTCTCCCATTGGATAAGGTACGCCCCCATTTAGGGTTAGTGCACAACTAAAGTGAAACTCAGATTGTTTCATTGTTGGAAAATTCTCCAATTGATCAATGTAAGGAATCTTTTCATGAGCTTTGTAGAATGAGACTACACAATTTACATCCTTGGTTTTTTTGGATCCTCTTGTTGTGGAAGAGTGATCATGGATGGTTAAAAGAGACCTTAGTTTCTTAAGCTACCCGATTCGTCGATTGTGGAAGTTTTCTGGGGTTGTCAGTGTTGATAGTGTCTAAGAGGGCCTCTGAGTCCTTCGTAGTCTCTTCGAAGAAAGAGTTCACAATAAACTACTAGTGCGGGAAATCTAGTCACGAGAAGATATTGTGGCCACTTTCTAAAATTATGTGTTGTTTGGGGATGTTGTATAAGGTCCCCCTCCATGCATTGTTTATATCAGTCACAATGGTCAGGTTTGGTGATGCCTTATGATGTCATGTGCTCGATTGACCATATAGGTGAAAGTGGCGAAATCCTTTGAGAGTCCCTATTACGTTGGGCGAATGTCTACCTTGTAAAAACATCAAAATCATCCATTTTAGAGGAATGTGAGTGTATGTTTTCTTTACTTCTATTGTTTCTCACCTGAAGAAACAAGGTGTGATGTGTGGGAATATTCTTAGCCCTCGTTTCAGTGAAATATTGGGATATGGTAAAGTGAGTTTGGAATGTGTTATGTCTGGAAAACTTATCTGGGATTGCGGTGTAGTTTTTGGTGGCACTGAAACAAGAATTCTCATTCAGTGGGATTCCAAAGACTAACTGCGAGCCCGAAGATGCTTCAATCATTTGAGCTCCAGCCATAGGTCTCGAAGAGAAGCTGGCTCATAGTCAAGGGAAATCATAGGGTCATTTAATCCCTTGTACAATGTACTATCCTAAATATGAAAGATATGAAGTGTTTAAACCTATGGTTTTATTATCTTTCTTCTGTTTTTCACGTTTGGTGGAAATAGGTGGAGGGCCTTATACCCATGACATCGCCCAATGTCATTACCTCCCCCTTTGGATTCCATTGAGTATTTGGAGAATGGTTGGAAATTTGGCTAGACAGGCTGAGCACATGGTTTGTGAACGATTACGAGAGACTGTGTGCCTTGAAGTCATGCAGGAATATTGATCTGCACAGTTAGTTCACAGTTTCAAAAACTGTGCAGACTAACCATGTGACCTTCCCAAATCGTGAAAATTTTGGGGGTTTTTGTGCCGAAACATGCTAGTCGGTTAAGATGGTTGGTTCTTATGGTGGGGAGAACCACTATGATAATCATGTACCAGTAACTTACATTTACCCATGGTATTGGCTTGGTGTAGACAGTCTTGTTCGGAGCTATCTAGCTACCAAAATCTTTCATGGGTAAACTTTGGGACTAGAGAGCGCCCAATGGATTAGTTAAAGTAAGGTAAGTGTAGCCTTGTTCAATGTTATTGTTCGTTTGGGTGAATTGCTTGAGTCTTATTCTGATAGTGTTTAAGGATTTTTATTTTGGGATAAAGTATGAACGTGAATGATCATTTCAAGAAATTGGTATATGTTTTTCTTGTGAGAGTAATCCTTAATTGATCAATGGAGGTGTTTTGGCCTTTGGGGGTGGAACCTGGCAAAGGAGTACCTCTTGGTTTCTTAGTTGGGTTTGGTTGTTGCTTTGTCCTTGATGTGACTTTCCAGGGCAGAAAGTTTTCATGGTGGAGAGAACTGTCACATACATGACTTATTCTAAATTTAAATTCCATTTAATTTCCATTCATGCTTTGTTTTTAGGGTTTCCCAAGAATTTATGGGGGAATGTGTGAGTATTTATGAATTGGGCCAAACCGTGAGCCCAATTCCAGATTTTAAAATAAATTTTGATTCCTTTATAATATCTTCATTTTTCAAATTTTTTCAACCATTAAAATTCCTAATTGTCATACCCTGACATATTAACACCACCATATTTATTTGGACCATTTATAAATCCATAATCATGGTGGATATGGGTTTTAATTTAAGGAATTGGGCATGTCCGAAGGACCATTTTATACATTAAAAATAAAATTTAATTCTTTAATATCTCCTTCAATATTTTTGTGTTTTCGGAGATTCCAACTCTCACCCTAGCCCACTAACCTAAGGTGCGCCCCCATGCCCTCCTCCGACAATTTGGAGCCCGATAGAAGCATGAAAGTGGTCGAAACTGCTTTGGATTTCAGAAATCGTCAAGATTTGTAGAGGTAAATTGATCCTTTCATAAATCCTTCTATTATTACTCTTTTCCCCCATTACAATACCTACATGACCTTCCCATTCTTATTCGAATATCGTTTAAATTTTTATCTATTTTAAAATTCAGATTATGGTCGGTTTTGGGTCGTTTTCTTCATGATTGTTTTGGGTAAGTGATTACTTCTTGGTTTCTTCCTTTTCCCTTAGGGTTTCCTCTCTCTTTCATTATGTTATAAAATTTCCAGAAGTTAGGGTTGGATCCTAGGGTTTTATTTGGTGTATTTTTGGTCAAATATTGTGATCTAGGTCTGAATTTATCTTCCTTGTGGTGCGGCGGTTGTGCGGTTGACGTTTCGAACCAAGTTTTGAAGGATTTGACACTTCCGGTAGGTGATGCCGTGTGTAATAATTTCTAGATGATTTAATTTGCTTGAATTAATTATTATTAATTTTCATAATATGCTATTTGTAGTGAAAAAATTGTTTTTGTTGGATTTGGTTAAGCGTTTATTTTTATAGTTTCATTTTAGCTTAAAATTTGGTGTTTTTCATGTGTAACCCTTTTGGTATTGTTTGGGATTGTTTTATAACATATGAATTTGTTTTAACAAAACTTTTTTGGGATGAAAATTATGATTTGGTGGGGTATTGGTGTGACATTATGTATTAAAGATTTTTTAAGGGTTTAATGTGTAAAAATTTATTGTACTTCTTGAAAGTGATTTTGAAAACGTGTGCGTTTCATGTGGATCTTTTGTGCTATTTTTTGAGGTGTTTGTATAAAACATGGGGGTTGTTTAATAAATGTTTTTTGGGGCTTCCAATTCTGTTTTCAATTTGTATTGATGTGATTTTATCCTGGAAATATGGTTTTGAAATGGGTTTTATTTGAAAAGCTTTGGTACACTATTTAGAATTGTTTTATGAAAGTTTTGAGTGGTTTAATGATTTATGTAAGAGGTGAAACCATATTGGAAAGCTATTTTGGATTGTTTATACTTTCAAGTGAACCATATTAAATCTGAATAGTTTATTTATGTGATGTTTATCATATTTGTAGGGACTTTATAAAATTGTTAAAGGTTGTGTTGGATTGTGAATGTTATGAAAAAAGTGTTGTGGGCTATTTTGGTGTGAGTTTGATTTCAAAATGAATATGAATGAAAAGTGTTATTTGTGACTTGTGTGATGTGCATGGGGATGTTTGGATAATGTGTGATGTGGAGGTGATATTTTCATGTGAAAATTATATTTCATGGCGTGTTGAACTTGTTTGAGAACAAAGGGAAAACCCGGGTATCTTGGTGGGTGGACGTGTACTAGTATGCTAGTGAATCCGTGGGGTTTGGCCTCATTTTCACTTACCAGGATTGACGATTACAACTCTTACTAAACTATGAAGATGATTATTGGGGACGACTAGGTTATGATTATGTTCCCTACTAGTGTCTCATGCACGAGAACAGATGATTTTTGTGGTCACTCTGACCGGGATACGAGGTACCTGGGACCCACAGCCAGCTAGTGCCTAGGGGTTATTTCCTATTGCTTGTTCTCATTAGATCCTTTATACTTACTGTCGGCATACGGTATATTTGGATGGAAAATTCATTAGCTTTTGAATTTATTTTAAAAGTGTTGATTCTTTAAATTTTCCCACTTGAAAACTGTTTTTTTAAGTTACATCTTTTAGAAAGTGTAACTAGAAATTACATGTTTTTGAAAACATACATTACTTTCATCTTTGAATGTTTATCACATGGAATCTCTTAGTGGTGGTATCCTAATGGGAATTGTCTCATATCCTACTTAAACCCTTGGGTGTAAGTAGTCTTGGTTATTTTTGTTGTCACAGGTTTGGGTATAACATTTGTGCCAACAGTTCAGGTTTTCACCGGTCATTCATGATGCGGTGTTGTGGAGATGGCTTGAGGTCAATTCCTCTTGCCAGGTTGAGGTTATTGGGATGTTCATTTTTTTCTTTTGTTCCTTTGTTATAGTCTTGTTGAGTTGTTTTAGACTATGTAATTCAGTTCTGATTTTGTGTAAAACATTGTTTGGTTTGAAAAATCCAGATTTGTTTCATTGGATTTTTTTTATTGTTTTATGTTTATAAACTCGGGTAAACCATTCCCAATTTTTATTTTATGATACCCAGGAACTTGTGCCCACCCATGGGGATCGGGAACAGCCTTCAGGACTTGGCACAGGCCGAGTTTGGTGCTAGTTTGATGGAGACCAGATCCAGTTTGTGACATTTGCAGGAAGCACTTTCCCACAAACATTAGTCAGAGAAGAATTATAAAATTTTGATCTGACTGTTGTGCCATTAGGGTTTGTCACAGCTAACTCAACATCTAATTGTTGAGGTAATACAGTGATACACTTAGAAAATTCTTTAGAAATAAAAGAGTGGGTGGATCCAGAATCAAATAAAACATTTGCTACTTTAGAGTGGATGGTATGTGTACCTTTCACTACTTCGTTATCGTACTCCACATCACTGATAGAAATTGCATGTGACTTTCCTTTATCTTTATCATTAAGAGTTTGTTGATGTTGACCATCATCATCAACCCTTGTATTTGGGCATTGATTGGAATAATGCCCCATTTCCTTTCACTTGTAACATTGAAGTGTAGTAGGTTCATTCTGTGTATCCCTTCCTTTGTTTGCATCATTAGACATCTTCTTCCCATCATTGCAGCATTCAAATGCCTGATGACCTAATTTTCCACATTGAAACATTTACTTGTACCTTTAAGACAACTCCCTCGATGTTTCTTTCCACACATTGAGCATAAGGGAAAGCTCATCTTCTTTTCAGTGTGCTCTTTAGATTTTCCTTTGATTTTTATTTTCCTCTTCTTATCAAACCCATATGACGGATGTGTTACTCCAATCTCTATCTCAACTTTGAGATCACATCGAATGATTTCCTCGTAGCTATTGAAGTCCCTTATGGATAAGGCCCTTCAAAGTCTTGGTTTTAAGCCTCTAAAGAATCGATCGATAATACACTCAGGTTGGATAATAATACCAGAAGCATACCGTGGAAGTCTTGTAAAATTTTCTTCGTAGGTACCAACAGATTCATCATCCTTTTGTTTAGTTCAGGAAACTCCTTCTCCATCTTTTTTCGAAGAATACGAGGGAAGTACTTATTGAAAAATATGTTCTTGAAATTGTCCATTTCCATGGACTCAATTTCATCTCTTTGCCTCGTATTCTTGATAAGATTCCACCATTGATCAGCATCACCTTCCAAACGATACATTGCTAAGATGAATTTATCATGTTCTGAACATTGAAGAACTAAAAATATCTTTTCAGTAGTACTAATCCATTGTTCAGTAACTAATGGATTAGTAGACCCGCTGAATGAAGGTGGACGCTGCCTCATGAAGGATTCAATAGAATGTTGCTCTTTCCTTTGCTTATTTGGAAGTCCTGGATGATTCATAGCTTGAGAAAGTTGTGTGAGCATGGATACATGATTTTTCATTCTAGATCCCATAACATTTGGTTTCTCAGGGGGACACTCATTGCATTGCCCGTCACATTCTGTATTAACATGGTTCCTTCGGGTTCCAGCCATTGACTAAAACCAAGAAGAATAGTGTGAGCAACACTAATTAGAATAGGAAAACCACATAATCAAGAATAAAATTTTACACCTAAAGTCTTATCATAGGTTATTCATGGCCATTTCTAAAACACTAAGATTGTTTTCTATGCTTAGACTTATCCTTAGGGTTCTTACTAAGGATTTCACATGCTAGTTTCCAAAGGTAGACTATACCTTTCCTTTGATACCAACTATAATGACCCATACTTTACATACATTGTTAGTACTTCAAAATTGAAGTACACTTATTACAAGATATAACAAAACCATGAAATGACCGTATAGGTATAGTGTCTTTAGAAACTGGGAAACATAAACAACTGGTTCATAAAGCGTCTACACTGTCTCCCATTTATTTCATCATATCTATAGTCCCTTTTGGCATATCTTGCTTAATAACCTTCTTCCTGACCTGGGGAATGAAAAAATACAAAAGGGTGAGCTCAAATTCTTAGTAAGGGTAAACAAAAAAATATCAATCACATCATATACATAAGAACATAACATTTTGGAAATCTTACCCTGTAAAAGAGATCATAATTTCATAACACGGGATAAATCATGGTAGTGAAATGTAATCACAATAATCATAACGTAAAACATGAAGCATTGTGGAATACCCAAATAATCATAGAGAATCATTTATTATATGTCAAGACTCATTGCTAAGACTAACTTAGTGGACAAAGTCCATTTCTGAACTGAGTTCATTTCTTCGTTTCAGTCCTGTTTCATGGAACTGGTTTAACCTGCCGTTCTGGCCATGTCTATCTCAGGAGATATAAATTATTTATCCAATGCATTGGAGGGAGATATAGGTCCCACCCATCTCATAATGATACCATTCTTATGTGTGTCACAAAATCATAAACCATACATCATAGCATAACCCATGTAATAAAAATGGGACTGTTAAACATCATGACAACATAAAATAATTTATATAAGATAAAGGAATTCATAAAAATAATTTAATCACGACATAATAAAATCAATGTAATAATAGGGATAGAAACATAACCCTTTATTATATTAGACTGAAAATAATTTTGATAAAACACTTGAACTCCATTCTTGGGGAAAATATCCTTTCTGCTTCAAAAACACTTTTCCTTTCATAACATGTCATACAATTCTAAAATAAATAAAGTTGATTAAAAATAAACTTGAAAAATTGTAAACGAAGCTTCTTGGAAATAATGATTTAAAAATACATCCATGTCTTATAAGTTAAAAAAACATTCTTCTCGTACTTTTGTCTGAAATGTCAAAAAGTACCACGTACGAAAAACGACAAAAGATTCTTCATATCTTTTACTAAAAACAAACCGAAGGGTAAAATTGGATTTAAAAAATTTCAGGTGGATGGAAATAATATTACATATTTGGGAAACATGGACGTGGATGGTAAAATTCACCCTAGTAAATTCCAATGTATAAACAATCTCAGATTAAAATGTGATTGTGATATTTCCATTACCTTAGGTCCGATTTGCATCATAAGTGTCCGAACCTCCTGTATAATGATTTAAATAATGTCATTTATGTATGCCAGAATCATACTCATTGTTATGATATCATATATGTTCATATTCTTAGCTTCTAATTAGTAATATTTCATTGTTACTTGTTATTTGGGTGTTTATTGATTTTTATTCTTATGCATATTTTGTAGAATAAATTCTTATTCTTCTTTTTGGTTTAAATATACCTCATTTCCATAATGGTATTAGTGTAATATATATCATATTCATTCATTTAATTCATTTATATAATCATTATGCAATGAAGATCATGTAGAACGAGTCGCATCACACCGTGTAGATGGTATTCCGTACGTACGCACGAGCGATGATATCGGTCCCATGATCATGAAATTGTAATGGGGTGTATGTATACTATTTATGAATCAATATCACTTTAAAATAATAATTTATAGTATTATTTACACCATTATACCCATCAAAGTGAGGTGGTTGTGAAAAATAGTTCACACCACGGCGTGGAGACAGTATTCCGTACGTACGCACGCGCGGTGATTTCGTTTTCCGTAGGATGGATTGATTGTGAAATAGGGTTGTTTCATACTTATAATAACATATCAGTATATGAATGATACTTATGTTATTAATTTATAATTAAACAACTAAAGAAGAATATGTGGAAGAAGAAATAATGTTGAAAAAATCGGTAACAGACATTACCTCTCCTTTGAAACGCCTCTTTGAGACCTCCTTTTAGGGCACTAAAATTGGTCTTTGAAGAAGACCAGGACCTCTAGGATGTTTCTAGGGAAGTTTAGAGGAGAAATTGGCAGGGGTCAGCCGAGATTGAAGGCTCAATGTGGTGTGAGGAAGAGAGGGAGGAGGTGCCCTTTGATATGGGAGGAGAGGGGCTCTTTTGGAAAAACAAAAAATATTATTTTATTATAAAGCCATATTCGATTTTAAATAGCTCCAAATTGATTTATTTCGAAGCTAAGTTAGGGATGGGTCGAAATAATCTCATCCAATAGAATTTGGACAATTTTAGTTAACTATTTTAACCTTATCATTTAGATTAAACATTAAGTTAGATAATTTTACTTTTACCGTGTCTTTTTGTGTTCTTACACTATAAGGTTAATAAACATACTATAACAAGAAAAACGAACCCAAAGTTGTTTATTATTAATATATATAACCTTATCTAAATCATTTGGCCAAACCCTAGATTTTTAGGAATAAAATAACAATTAATAATATAATATTTGTTTTAAAAACTATTTTTTGTCAATTTTGACACTATTTAGTAGTTGATTTTTGTGAAAACCATAACAGAATGATTAGTTTGAAAAAAGTTAATTAAATAAATAATAACATGTCATATTAAAATATAAAATTATTGTAATTCATAAAAAGTTTCAAATTACATTTATTTGTTTATTTATAACATCAATTATGTCAATATTTCATTAATAAGATAATTACTGCATCATCTTTGTGTCATAAATAAATTAAATTATTTAGTGGATAAAAATTAAAAATAAAGTATCATTATGTATGAAATCTTTTTATCTTTCTAATTAATACTTATAGTCGAATTTATCTTTTGTATAACCCTATATTAAAAAATAATTTACTTATTAAACTTTAATTTTAACTATTTTAACCCTTCTTTAAATAAATTAATAATAAATTTCCTATTCTAATCCAAGTGGGCCTAAATGGTAATATTTAATTCATAAGGTTTTTTTGGTAGAATTACCCTTATCCAATAGAATTAGGACATGTGTTAGGGTAATAATAATATCATTTTTACCCTTAATTACCTTATTTACTTTTAACCGTGGTAAATAAAAGTAAAAAGTTACTATTCACCAAAAATTATTTTCATCTCATTGAACCACATTTTACTTACTAACATCAACCGTGTCTCTCGGAATTTTGAAATTCCACTGACATAATTGGTAAAATTATGTTTTATGTAAATTTGCAAATTCTCCTAGGAGGTGGGTAAAAGACGGTCAAAAGTTTAATAAAATTTTTATATGTCTAAAAATATTATAAAATGAATCCAATGAATTACATTGAACTTATATAGGTATTATGTATCAATTTTGACCTAAAATAAATTTAATTAAAAAAATAATTATTTAAATAAAAAGTCGGTTTTTAAATAGAAACCTTGTGTTTTCACTATTCATCATAAATTGAATGTTTTCAGAAAAATACCATAATTTCACCCGAGGATAATTTCGATATTCCGAATCCAAAAATGAAGTCAATTTTGAAAAATAAAAGTTACAAAATTTCAAAAAGTGGGTATTAATATTCATAACGGCTAGTTTTAATAATATTTTAATAGCTTATCGTTGTTTAGTGAAACTCGGTATTGCGTACGACGCAAGCTATGAAGGAAGGTCGTGATTTCGTGTAAAGCAAGCCAACCTACTATTGTGTGTAGTGAAAGATTCCTTTGATGATTTATATAACATAAAAACAAAATATTTCTCATAAAAGTCTTGGGTGTTACATTTAGTGAATTAATTTTTATGTTATTGGAACTCAAAATAAATAATTTTCCCTATCTAACATAGTTTTGTCATAAGAGTTATAGTTTTACTAACTATAGAAAATGAAAAATTCTTGAAAATATAAATTTCAAAACATTTTATTTCATTCATGAATTTTTTTTCATGTAATAATATGGATAGAAATTTTAATGAACCAACAAAGATACCTTTGAACCATGACACTGAAACCCATACTGACATTTCCAAAATGGATGTCAGGATTTTCATGGGTTAGAGACAAGCACCTATCATCATAAAAGAAGATGATGGTAATTTTTTTCAATCTAAAAATATAAAGAAATAGATACGAGTTAATATTCTCAAAAGAAAATTCTATTGGGAGAATAGTACTAAATGCCAAACAACTATATAAATATAAATTAAAACCATATCATAACATAAAAAACAAGATGAAAACTTACCTTATCCTTGTAGACATAGAAATCCAATCCTAAAATATCTAAAATCAAAACCTCCAAGTCATGATTTCCCCATGCTTGATCAAGGAAGAAGGAAATATTGATACATCCAAAGGAATAGGTAGGGTGTGATATAAAATCCCAGTATGGTCTAACAATGTGATTCATAAAAGAATACACATTAATTAACCAAATAATGATTTGAATATTAAATAAAAGTTGTGTGTATGTATAATTGATTATTTAAAAAAATGTCATTTTCATTTCAAGGGATTAAAATATTTCAGACAATTGATTAATAAATATTTAATATAAACGAGTAAATAAAATCACAAGGCATATGAAGTATATATTATTTTAATAAAGATATTATATATTGAAATAAAAAATATATGAAACAAGGTCATCTGCTAAAAGGTACAATAGTTATATATTATGGCATCCTAACACACTCATATAGTTATAATGAAAATGTAGAAACATGTCCCTCCAACACTAGGAAAATATGACTAACAAGCATCACACAATGGATAATATATTTTAATATATTAATAGTAGATTCCTAAATGAATTATCCATTTATTTGAAATTTACATCATAGTGTGTTTATCCAATATAAAATAATAACTACATAGGTTTTCATGTTCTTGAACAAATATTAGTAATGATAAATTTATTTCAAAATTTTTGAAAACACAATTTCTATATTTTAATTTCCATATTACAATTTCGCTTTAAATACTATAACCTAGGATCTTAATAAATTAATATATTTTGATGGGAAAAACCAACCTATGATCTTATAAAATATATTAATCTATTTTTCTGAAATAGAAATATCTAATCAATTCCCTAAATTCCAAAATTAACATAAAATTCCAAATAACACAACAAATCTCCAATTCCATTTGAATTCGGGGGTTTCCAAAAAATATCATGCTATAAAAATTTATAATCACAATAAATATTAATATTTATTTTAAAATTTTAATTTAAATAATTCTATATAATAATGTAATTCAATGATAAATTAATTTACAAATCATATATGGAACATTCTACCTTAGTTCACAAGATCACTTATCACAACACCCACAACAGGGAACCGAAATAAAGATCCTCGAAAATGGATATATATTAATCAAATCTAGATTCATGATATAACACAATGGAGTTTATATCACTCATTAACAAGATAATATATCAACCCTCATAGATGAGACAAGATGATAGAGGAAGATAGAGAATTGGAGAAGAACACTTATTAGAGAGATACCATACAACATTGCCCAAAATTTGATCCACCATAGAAGATGATTTTATGATCCAAAATTGAACCCTAATAGATTCAAATACCTATGATATAGATTTAAGAGATGTGGGGTCAGCACGAGGTGAAAAAATGTGGTTTCATAAATTATTAATAATATTCTTAAATTAAAAATAATCATCTATATTGTTAACTAGGGTGGGATACACTATTCGAAAAACCATTCACCCAAACCATAAACTCCTATCATGAGGTTTTATGTTTATAATATGACAGAACAATGTTTTTAAAATAGTGAAGAAACCATGAGAACCACCATAGATTTGGTTTTCATGGATTATACATGGTGGGATCATGGTATGAGAAAACTATTCTCCAACCCGGAAGAGCCCACACTTTTCCAAATCATTTAAAATATCATCCCAAAACAATCCAAGACAATCCCATCTCAAATGATAAAAAATATATGGGTCAGATAGTACATGAATATTGTTCATGGACATTACAACCTCCCCATCAT
This sequence comes from Viscum album, assembly GCA_963277665.1. Lineage (NCBI taxonomy): Eukaryota > Viridiplantae > Streptophyta > Magnoliopsida > Santalales > Viscaceae > Viscum > Viscum album. Next base: position 1,244,307,874 of record OY728145.1, on the reverse strand, counting down.
AGAATAATGAATTTCCCCGAAATCCTATTATGAAATCTCGATAAAAAAATTATGATTCCAATTCACTCTCACATGGGTCTCTCTCTCCCAATACTCTTGAGTATCACAACATCACATCTGTAGAACTCGATCCAAATGTATCTCCCTACCCAAAAGTTACATGGTGACACAATAAAATACCATGATTGGATGCTCATCCATGAATAAATCAAGCTCAACTTCCGGATAAATCCAACAAAAAAACATGAGATAGACCAACAATATAATTTTTTAACTGTGATTAAATGAACAAGTTATGTATCAATGTAATCTATTATGAATGTTCTCATCAATAATAAAATATTCCCACATTTTAGAAAACCTAAAATGATCTAAAAATGTGAAGATAAATCATTACTTTCCTCTGATGTTGTTCATGACCAAAGATAGGGGAAATTATCATGAACATCATATCACCAAATAAAAATAACAAATGTATATGATGAAAAATGATATATAATTCATACTTGATCTATTTCGTATACATATATTTATGAATCAACTAAATCATTCATTTCATTTCTTGAACCATGTGTAGTCTACCCATGGAACAGTATCTAATCATTGATAAAGCGAAAAGTTATTTAGAAGGCCTTCTACAAAAGGCCTCAAAAGGAACCATTTTGATTAGGGGATGGTATCTATTATTATTGCAAAACAAAAATAATAATAAATGGTAATCCCATGTATGATTAAAATCAAGGAATAAGGTAAAAAATTATATCCTCATGAATATATTTATATCCCTTTGTATATTCATGAAACAGTAGTTGGTATTCCATACAAAAATGAAATAGATATTTCAAATCCTCCTAAATGCCTCTCCAAATTAAATTTTCATTCTATGGATCACTATTAAAGTCTATATTTGATGTTACTCCATGAAACATATATTCTCTCACATATAATGATTTCCCAACTCCCCAACATTAGTTGTATCATGAATGGGTAAAAATTCAATCGATTTAGTAAACTCATATATCAAACCCCATATCACATTCTTTTTTATATGGGTATATAGAATCCGAAACATAATTTCCATTTATATCTTATCCAATTTCCAATTATTCACTTGAATTGGTTGAATCAACCCAAAATGTTTCTGGTGCTCAGACTAAACCCATTTTCTTGTATAACAAGTAATGAAAAAATTTGGAAATTCACTATCTCATAGTAAGAAAGTAGAGATGTCGGTGCATTTCATAGAATTTTCTCATGGTTTCTGGGTTCACAACCCATTGGAAATTATGGAATTCACATATAATAGATTTAATTACTTGTAACATGTACAATAATGTGATATTGATAACATATAATACTCTATATGGGAAATGACCACTCAACAACAGACTCCCCATATTGAAGAGATTATCTAATGTTACTGAATTCAACCCCCACCATTAGTTCATAATGAATAAATTTTAGATGAAGAGATATTATATAATAACAATCCAAGTCATCCTTGAACCCTGATTCTTGAACTCTAATACACATCTATGTATTGAGATCCATTAGATTATACTATTTGGATGAATTTTTCATGACCCGAGTCAGATGATTCCTGCTTAAAGTATATTCAATGACTTTACCTTTCCCCAAGAATAGAAATATCCATGTTAAATGATTAAAGGTATACCAACCAGTACCACAAGAAGAGATTAAAATATTTTGTTGGGAATATGAAACAAAATATTCTGTGGTCCAAAAACTCAAAAATAGTTATCTGAAATGCTAATGTCACCGACTCATAAATGATTCTATCCAAAAATCAATTTCAGTTTTATGGGTCAGGTCTTTATTATCCTATATCCCAGGATTCTAAGATCTATAATAACCCATGTGATCACAATTTATAAGAACACAACCCAAACCCCAATCAAATGTACCATATGAGACCACATATCTCTTCAATCCCGTAAATAAGTGTCACACCATCACAGTAGTGTAATGAAAATTCAACTATAAAAAAATAACATTATCAACTCTTATATCATACACCTTTTTCTCCATTATGAGTCAGAATGGTCTTTAGAGAGCCCAGCTTTATTACATCCTTTACAAACTGTAGATAATATATAGCTAAACCAAAGAAAGTCTAAAACACAAATACATTAAGCATTTTCTCTGATTTCATAATAGACATATGTATTTTATTATCATTATAAATTCCATGTTTCCACACAATTTTTCCCAATAACATGAAATACATAATATAAAAACCGTATTTTTATATCGTGGAATTAAATCAATGATTTCTCAACAATTCCATAACTTCTCTCACAGGATGATCATTGTCCCCCTTATATATAGAGTGAAAAATGATTTCTTCCACAAACACCACCAGAAAAGTATAAATATAATCATTTATGATCCTTCTCATCAAATAAATACAGATTGTAAGAAAATTTTTCATAAAAATTGGCATGAAAAGGCACTCATAAGGGTAATACATTCTATAGAAGATGGTTTTCATAATGTGACATTCATTTATTCAAAATTGGTGACATCGAGGTCAGAGATCAATATTAAAAAACTAATTGTCAAATATAATCTAGTCATTCAAAAAAAAATATGTGTCAATGGTACTTATTAATTATCGTAACTCAATTATGTTTTTATTAATCAACATAAATTTGAAGTGACCTATCATCATTCATACCAAAGATAACATGTGATACCCATGGTGACACACTCAAGAATGTAAATACTTTCATTAAAATATCATCCATATGAGTCTTGAAATCATTCATTTTAGTTGGTTGCATTTCGCAGGATACAATAGTTTCCGGCTGGATACCATTATTTAAATAATTAGAAAACTCTATTTTCATTACCAGTGGAAAACCAGATACATCAGAAGGAAAACTATAAAGAACACAATGATAAAAAGTGGGAGATCACCGCTCCAAAATTATCAAACAATATCAAACTAAAACACTGATATTACATTTTCCAACTCTGGATTAGAAGGTTTGACCCTACATGACCTCTGGACCCATCCTCTATCAATGGTACAACTCACACCATTGGATGCATTAACGGTGACCCATATAAGATATAAATCAATTCTGGATATATTAGATATGTGAAAATCCACCCCAAATATTCAATCCAAAAGATTCATGTCGATAACCTTCATATCCCAAGTAATATCAATCACTGATAAAAATATCAAAGAAAATAGAAAATGAAGACCCTAATATCTTTTTCTTCCGAGTGTTGTAGTAAAATCAACAAAATTAGATTGAATCAGCATATGAAGATTTATAATATTTAGAATAATTTTTACCAATAAAAATAAGATAATAACAACTATCATATAATGGATTAACTTTGAATAAATCAAGCGTTATGGTACATCTCATAGTTTCTGAACCTGTATCGACCTCCTCTGGATAAAATTATATTGTGTGAAGAAGCTTCATTCTGGATTCATGTATTTAGAACCCCTTATATATTGAATCATTGGATTGAACGAAAATAAATTTTAGTGCTGATGTGTAAAATCCCAAGGTTTTCTAAAAATAAATTGAAAATGATTGAAATTTTGTTAAGGTAAATATATATAGTTATCATTTAAACATAATTTTATTTCTTCTATGTTTTGAATTTCAAGAAACTGTCATCTACAATTGTGTTCAGTATGTTATTTAGAGTCTGATGAAACAAACTTGATTTTTTGGTGAATAATAACATGCCCTTATGAATAGTAATATGAATATTAATATGAATAGAAATGTGACCTCATGAATAGTAAATATTATTATTATTTTATTTTCCCATGGAAATAGGATAATGGGATCTTAATTAATTTTCCAATGTCACATAAAACTAATTGCACTTCAATATTGTTATTTTTCGAATTAACTGTGACCTTATTTAAAAATTAAATTAATAATATTTAGAAAATTATTTTTGAAAAATGGAGTTCATTTTTGAATTCTACACATCGAAAAATGGTTGGGGTAAATTTTTGGTATTTTTCTGAAACTCTTGAATTTTCAGTGAATAGTGAAATAAGATAAAATATCATATAATCAATTTATCAGTACAAATGCACTATTTATGACATCATAAGTGATGCAAGGCCACATGCTTCAAACTCACTTGATATTTTAACTAATTAAGGCCACATGATTTGTGATTATTCATAGTCTTGATAAAAATATTATAATAATAATTAAAATAATCTAAAATACCTCCCCTCATCCACTATAAATATCACCCTCACTCCTGTCTTCCTCCCACACATCTCATGTCATGAGAATTGTCTATTTTTTGCCAAATTACCTCCCCAATTTTCTTCCCCACGTCCTAGAGCTTCTGGTCTCACCAAAAGACCAAAATCAAAGACCTTAAGAAGGATCTCAAGGAGAAGAGATCAAGAGGTAAACATCCTCTTTCATTTTCATTCTTTTCTTCCATTTTATGTTATTCTCTTCCTTTCCCTTTGTCTTTTGTTGGGATATTTCATTAAATATTTCCCCTTACTGTCCAAATTTTATATGAATGATGAGATATTCCATTCCTCTTATCAATATTGTTTTTATGAAATTTTAAGAGACGCCGTTAGGCTGCCCAATTTTCGTAAGAAATTTCTCATGTTTCTTTATTTCATGATTCCTTTCACTTCTTTCTTCACCCTCTCTTATACAAGAGGCATGAAATCTATAGAATAATGTATATTCTGAATGTTGTCATGTTTATGGAAAATTACAAATCATTATTCCTCTCCTCTCACACTTATTTAAGGAATAAGAACATTGTCCGTGATGTGTCGAATTACCGACATCGTGGATGATGTAATTTCACTTTCCATTAATTCTTACAAGACAGGTCATTAAACCATTTATATGGTTGAACCAGGTTATAATATATGTTTTATAACTCATTTATGGTTCTTTAATTCTTTTTTACCCTTGGTTCAAATTTATAAGACTAAATGAGGTTGTAATTATCAAAGAACCACTTAAATGATCTAAACGAACATAATTAATGTTTTAACTTATAAATAAACATCATATAAATCATCAAAGTGATAAATGGTAAAATTTATGGTACTGTAAATATGTAAATACTACTCCATTCAAATTCTGGAGTTTCACTTCCAATCAACATGAACAATTCATCATGAACCGACCGTGAAAATCACAAAAGAACTCACCCAAAATAATTCAAAGAAACAAATACTAACAATTAAGGGGTGAAATGAGGTTATGAAATGACCATATAAGATGTTATAAACATGAAAATGTTTCTGAAAAATACTAATAACACGCTTTTAACCATTATACAGGAGGTTTAAATAATTTTTAAGTAAGACAAGCCTAAGGTAAGGGAATTCTTAACCCGATTTTCATTCTTTGGGTTAACCTTCAACTTTATAATTTATGTGCTATTTAAATTGTTTGTGTGATGGGTTATATTTATATTATGTTTCATTATGTTTATTTACAGAGTATATACATATTCAATCCACTCTATTAAGTCTCACTTCAAGTATATGATATTTATAAGGGACTTTTCTTCAAAAACATTTTTTTTAAAAAATTCATTTTTGCAATATTCAAAAGCAATGTTTTATGCTATTATTTATGTTGTATGATTATGTTTTGGTTATTGGGAATAGTTTATGATGAAGGTTGGGACCTATATTTCCCTCAAATTCATTTTTTATGAGTATGTTGGAGGTCGGCCGTATGGTTACTCCCAGTGTAACTATGATGGTTACACAAAGTAAGGTAGCCGTGAGGGTTAAAAATTTTAAGGTAGCCATGATGGTTACAAGATTATGTAAGTAATTCCCCAAGATACCTCTATGATTATATTTATGTTTGTGTGGATCTTGTGTAAATATCATGTTACACAAAGTAAGTATTTATGGGTGGAAAGTATGTCCTCTAAAAATGTTTTCATACGTCATGCGTATTCATCGACTAATGTGATTTTTCCTTCTTTTTCATACCTTACTGAGCTTTTGTGCTCATCCCAAGTTTTTAAATGATTTTTCACAGGTTAATGGATGAGTAATACAATGAAGGAATACATGTTTAATGTTGAGGAATTTTCAAGGGGTCTTGTTTTATGTTTTAATTTTTTATATTCTGAGGAAAATGGAAACTGATTTTATGGTATCCACTATGTAACAATGTGTAATGTTATGAATGTTTTGTCTTAATTCTCTAAAGCTCTAAACTTGAAGAGATCCTCATTGTAAAAGGATGTGTTTTCTTGATTAAATTCAAGATTATGTATGAAATAAGTGCGGGTCTTTATAGTTGGTATCAGAGGATGGTTTAGATAACTTTAGGGGTTAAGGTGTTGCTAATAGAATACCATAAATAATTTTCACTCTATGTTTAATTTGTTATAGCATTTAAAGATTACCACGTTGCTTCATCTAAGAAATGATTGTTCAGAATGGTTTTCCGCAGAAGGAACATGGATGCTGAAGAGGAGAGGCACCGACAGAATGACATCCTTCCTGATCTACAGCCCGGAATGGTAGGGATTGGAACCGAGCAGTTTGTGAAAGTAATGGCTCAGCTAACACAGGCTATAAATGGTGGTGGAATCCATGCATGAGAACCAATAGAGATACCCCAACGGAACATGATAGTGGTGGAACATTTTATGAGACAACATCCTCCTACATTCAATGGATCTTCTGACCCAGTGGCAGCAGAAGGATGGATTAAAGCCCTTGAAATGATATTTTATGTTATGGGAAGTTCAGAAAATCAAAAGGTAAGTCTTTACATTTATCGTTTTGAAGGGGAAGCGGATCAGTGGTGGTCAATGGTACGGAATATCAGGGGTAGAGAGGATTTTGATGCCTTAGTGTGGGAAGAATTTAGAAGTATTTTTCTTGAAAAATATTTTCCTAAGGTGGTGCGACTTAGAATGGAGAAACAATTCCTTGAATTGAAACAAAAGGAGGAAGATTCAGTGGCTATGTATGAAGAGAACTTCACCTGACTAGCAAGGTATGCTCCAAATCTTATTCTGGATCTTGATAGCAAAATCAACCGCTTTTACTCAGGATTGAAGCCAAGGTATCGAAGGGTGTTGGCCTCCCGTGAATTCAAAAGATATGACAAACTTTTCCGATGTGCTGAGAGGGTAGCGATGGAGTTTGCTGAAGATCACATACTATTTGGAAACAAAGTGAAGAAGAGGTCTAATTTGAAAGAAATGGGTAAGAGTCAACCAAAGAAATCTGATGGTAAGAAAATCCAGTTTCCAGTTTGTGAAAAGTGTGGCACGAAGCACCCTGGGGAATGTCTTATCAGAACTAGGAAGTGTTTTAAATGTGATAAGTTTGGACATATGGCCTGAGATTGAAATGAAAATGATCCAAAGACTAATCCTGATAAGCAAACTATAACGTGTTTTAAATGTGGTGAGATGGGTCACTATGCAAATGCCTGTTCAAAGAGGGATCCAAATGATGCAAAGAAGCCAGACTACAAGAAGAAAGGTGTAGTGAGATCCTTTGTGACTACGTCAGCAGGTGTTGGGCCATCCAATGAAGTTGTATCGGGTACTTTGTTTGTTCACTCAGATTTTGCTAACGTTTTGTTTGATACGGGTTCTACAAATTCTTTCATCTCTGAGAAATTTTCTAGTAAATTGGAAATATCACCTCAACAAATGAGACCCGAACTTGTTGTTAAAACACCAGGGGGAAATGTTATAGCAAAGATGAATTATAAGAATATTTCTATTGTGGTATATACAAAGACTTTACCTGTAAACCTTGTTGTTTTACCCTTAGTCGAGTTTGATGTTATTCTGGGGATGGACTGGCTTTCTGACTATCATGCTAAGATTGACTGTAGAGGTAAAGAAGTTGTTTTTCAGAAAGAGTATCAGTTTGTATACAAGAATGAACCCATAAAATTGATAACATGTCAAGAAGTTGATAAACTACTGAAAGATGGTAATGAAAGTTATCTGGCTCATATTGTTGAAAACAAGGGAACTATTCAAATTAATGATGTTCTAGTGGTAAATGAATACCATGATGTTTTTCCTAAGGAGTTACCCAGTGGCATACCTGTCACACCCTGACCAATGCATTGTTTTAGCTTAATTATTTTGGGTCTCATTTTTGAATTTGTGTTTTGAACCGGTTTTAAATTAAATGAAAATCTCATTTTTATACGAACGCGCGAGCGTATGCGCGCCCTGCACAACCCCTAATTTTTTTAAGGGATTGTTTGTTTTTGAATGTGTTGTTTTTGAGACATGCAACCATGCGCGCAACCCCGCACGTGTGATCGTGCGCGGTGTCCTCTCTCAGTTAATAATTTTATTATTATTATTTTAGTTGATATTTTAATTAGGGATTTGTTTATTCTTTCAGATTTTATTTATTTATTTTATTTAATTTTATTCACTTTATTTATTTATTTTTATTTCATTTTATTTATTTATCTCATTTCATTTTATTCGTTTTATTTATTTCTTTTTATTTTTATTTCATTTTATTTATTTATTTTTATTCTTTTTTTCTTTTCTTTTTTTTTCTCCTTTTCTTTCCTCCCTCACTCTCTCTCACTCGGGCCTCTCCCCTTTTCCCTCGTCGCGCTACCCCTATCCCCCAGCGCCGAACCCTTTCTTCCCCGCTGCCCTCGCCGCCGTCCCGTCCTCCCGCTCCAGCCACGCCGCACCTCCGGCCAGCCGTTCCACCCTCCGCGCTCGCCGAGACCCGCCCCCCCCCCCCCCCCCTGTCGTCTCCGGTCCCCTGCCGCCTCCCGTAACCACCACCTCCCTCCCTCTCAGACCCGCACACACCCCCTTCTAGCAGGACCTTCGGCCGGTGCCTCTGCTCCCTCTCCCTCCGGCGAACGGACTCCTTCCGGCCACACCTCCCCTTGCGCGGACGCCCCTCTCCGAAAGCCCCTTAGGGTAAACCCCTATTTCGATTAAGAGTTTTAGTTTTTCAGCGGGTTTGATATTAATGTTAGGGTTTTAATCTTGAGTTTTCTTGTTTGATATTCTGGATTATGGTGTATTTTAGTTTCCTTGTGGTGCGTTGACATGCAATTGAGGAATTGACACCAAATGTTTAGGGAAAACGACTCTATGGTAAGTTTTTCTGTATTTTAATTTTAATTGATGACATATTTTGCTTATTTAATTAAATTAGCATGGATGTTGATTGTTTTGTTTGTTGCGAATTCGATTTTTACTTGAGGTTTAGTATATTTATGATGTGTTTATGAGTTTAGTGTTATGTTTATGTGATACGAGTACTGGTTGCTATGAGAAACCATGTTGAATGGTTTAAATAGTGTTTTATAAACTGTGTAATTAGTTTATCAATATGTGCAGGTGGTGCAGAGTGTATTTTTATATGGAGTCATGTGCGTTGGATTTCAAACAAAAATATTTTAGTGTAGTTTTGTTGCAAAACATGGAAGCACACCTTGAAAATGTTTTAGTAAGTGTATCTTTAATTTATTTAAATTGTTTATGTGGAGAAAAAAAATATAGTTTTAAGACGATTTATTATACATTGATTGTAAAGTGATATCTTAATATGAGATACGATGTGTTTTATTTGAAAACCCGTGTCAATCTTCTTATCACTATTTTATAAAATGTATTGTTGGTTTATCAAAGTGTGGAAAGACTGCAGTTAGTGTTTTGGTATGGTTTCAATGTGCGCTTGGTTGTTGAAGTTGGCTTTGGGTGCGTTCTTGATAAAAAAGTCTCATGTTGTTATTTAAAAATGTTTCATAGAATTTTTTAATGATTTTTTAAGTTGTAAGGGAGGTGCAGATTGTGTTTTGGAGTTATTTTGGTGTGTGCATTGTCTCAAAATGGTACCCATGTGTGTAAATGACGATTCTTGGGGTGCATCGTATCTTGTTTCATCTGGTGCGTTAATGTGATGTGTATTTCTGAAATTTTTTGTAGATTGTTTATGTGTTTATTTGTTTTATTAAATTTTATGTGTAGTGCATTGCGCTTTGCTTCGTTGCTTTTGGGTTGCGCGTGTCGAGACATCCTACATGTACATGAAAAGGGTAAGACATATATATATATATATGTGCCCTCTTTGTACATATTCCCTCATGGTGCGGGAAATATGTGCAATGCAGCTAGTGGCGCGTATATATATATGTATAAATTCATGTCCGTGTGTGCGCCAAGGATCATTTTGAATGTTCGTCTTCAAGCAGCGACATGTTGAGGTAGTTCCCCTATGCCTAAGCTTTTAATTTGAAATTCATAATTTCTTGACTTTTTTAATAATATGTTTCACACTATGCTATATATATATACATGCTATGGAATCTGATTGCGGTTGCTAGGAACTATTATGCCTTGTATTGGTAAATTGAAATGTTTTTCAAAGCTGTTGGTCTTAAGTGACTTTTCTTGATAAATGGATTTCTCAAGTGGTTTTGAATTGGTAAGAGGTATTTCCAAAGGTTTTTGGCCTTTTGGCCGACTGATTGAAAAAGGGTGTTTCTTTTATTTGTAGTTAAGCATGTTTGGAATTTTAATAATGTTTATGAAAAAGAAAAAAAACCCTCTATTGAGGCCCGTTTGACACTTTGAGATTTGAATTGCGAAAATAGAAAACCCCTTTTGAGTCATTCCCCTTAATTTGAAAATAAAATGTGATGCAAGTGTTTATGAGCGGTTTGTGATATATGTGCCTAGTGTAAAGGCTTGTGCGCGATTGTGTGATGTAAAGAGGGGGAATGCACTTAAGTAGGGAGTGCAGTGGTGAAAGGTTGAATGAATTTTGGATAAAGAAAGTGTAATGTACTTGTTTGATTGTTTGATAGAGGAAACTCACCACAATTTTAAATGGAGCACATTGGGAAACCTGAGTATCTAGGTGGGTGACCAGGACTAGTACGCTAGACGACACGGCAGGGGTTCTTCCCGGTTTGTCTAGCAGGATTGACGCGACAACACTAACTAAACATATGAATTTCTGAGGGTCGTGGCCTTCTAAGCCATATTTTCTGAGGGTCATGGCCTTCTAAGCCACGTTTTCCGAGGGTCATGGTCTTCTAAGCCACGTTTCATTGAGGTACGAGTTCTTTAGGTTCCCACTTGTTTTAGCTGCCTATAGGGATTACGCATGGTGCTCACTTTTTGTCATGCTGCTAACGATGTAACTTACTTTTCAGTTGTTTCATACTTGATGCCTTGTTTTTGAAAACCATATTTTAATCCAAACTAGTTTCTTTTCATTTTGAAATGTTAAATGCATGCTTGAAACCTATTTTGAAAATGTAGTGGAAGTAAAAGGCTTTACCTGAAAATGCAAACTCGTTACTTAAATTTGAAAAGGAGAAACACTATTTTGTTATATCTTATTTCCAAACTGGCATTGTGGATTTCTTAATAAAGGAGGAGGCATAGGACGTGGTTGTTTTTGTCTTTCCTACTGAGCATCTCAGTGCTCACGCCTACTTTACTTTTCAGTTGCAGGTTTCTGTCTTGGATCTCTTTTGGAAGTGAGTGGTTGTCGTACCGTGGTGATCCACAGGGTCACCTAAGGTATGTCGCGTTTCTTTGTTTATTCCTTTTTCTGCTGCAACGTCGTTCAGTTTGTTTTCCTTTATTTATATGCTTGTTCAGTTTATGTTTTATTATCTTTTTCATGGGCCAAACCGTTCCCAACTGGTTTGTTTTGATGCCCGGCAGTAGTTGCCAGCCTGTGGGGATCGGGAACGCCCTTCGGGCCATGTCGTGGACCGGGTCGGGTGTCAGGTCGGATGACGATCCGGCCTGGTTCGTGACAAAATGGTATCAGAGGGTCCCTTGTTATTTGGGGTGTCAAGTATCTTGGTGATTAGGTGTGTCGGGACTCGATAGGTAGGTGCGGGAAGGACGTCATGAACCCTTCCTCGTCCCGAGACTCGAGTTTCCAGGGGTAGTCCAGGATTTGAATTTTCTTCTTTGGATTGGTATGTGTGGATGAGGGATGAACAAGGAAGTGAGCCAGTGTTACGCGACAGACTTGCATGGAGTAGCGACCCATGTACAGCCCAAGTGCACGGTTCGAGATACTTCCTACGGTGGATACCCACTCGGACCATAGTCTTCTAAGCCATGTTACCGGGTTGGCATCGCCACTAGTCCCTTATTTTTGGAAATATTGATGTGAGTTATGTTTAACCCTCATTCTGGTTGGTGTGAAGTAGACCTCAAAAATGAAAACAGATTTTTGTGAATGTGGTTTCAAATGGGAATGTGGTGTTAGAGTGGAAAAGTGGTTTTGAAATGGAAATTTTTTTCTTTTAACGAATGTGTGGTTTAAAAAGGAAAAAAATGGGAGGTGTTTTGGAAGTTGTTTTGGAATCTCAGTAACACTTTTTGGAATGTGAAATGGAAATTTTTTTGGAAATTGGAAATGTATTTCTTTAATGATAAGTGACTTTATCAATTGGTTGGGAATTTGTGCTTTGTGCTTAATGGTCTATTTTGGAAATGAGAAGTGTCTTGAACTGACCCTTGGTATTCCTATGAGTGATCACATACATTGAGGTGCGCATTTGGAAACTGGGGAGATTGGTGATGTGAGTGGATGGGTGCTTGATCTAGCACTGGATATGTATGTGTGAGACTTCATGGGATATCAATGGTGGATATTTAAGTGGTTTTGGTTGCGGAAAAATGGTTTTTCAAAAAGGGTTTTTTTTAGATGTTTAGAAAAGTGAATGAGAAATTGTTTAGCGTTCTCTTTTCGTGTTGGGTATTATTTTTTGTGGGTTCTTGGTTTTGACATATTGAATTGTGGTTGGAATAGTGATTTGAGTTTGAGATTTCTTTTGAGATTGTGGCGTGGAATTTTGATTTATGATGAGTTTTGATTCGGATTTGTGCCTTTTGTTTTTGAGTATGCTGCCCATAAAATTCCCAGAAGTTTCTAGTGAGCCTTTTCTAGTTGTTGGTTCTAACCAGACTCTTAGTGGGGTGGTGGAATTGAATTCTTTTCAGTTGATGTTCATATTCTGTGGTGATCATGATCTATCGAAGGTAGTAGACTGACATGGTGAAGTCGTGGGTGTTTTCAGGTTATTGGGAACTCCCAAAGCTATGAGAGTCCGTGTTGGTTCGGGTCCGTTTGAAGGTGCAACTCTGGATTGGTGGAGGAAATAATCCTAGCGTCGTTGCATGATGGTGCGTCCTGGAAGGTGTTTAAGGCGACGCTCGTCCGATGGTTTATACCCGAGGAAGTAAAGGAGAGGAAAGTGGCAGAACCAGTGGGTGTCGAGTAAGGCCAACAAGCTGTGAAGGCCTACGTGGGACATGCCAAGGGGTTGATTCCATTTTCTCCAGAGGTAGCATCGTGGAATTAGTTAATGTCTCTCTTGTGTGGGTTTTTCGTCCAGGGATCCAGGACCATTTGTTTTTGGTGTTCGGGAAGGTTTCTCATCCGGTGACGAGATCGAATCGGAGGAACCTGTCTCAGACAAGTCTTATTGTCAATTCCATCTTCTATTAGATGGGCCACCCCCCTTGTTTGCTTATAGTGTGCTCGGTTTGGGGACTTTAAGTTGCCTTGTCATCATCCTCCGAAGGCTTGCCATCAGTGTGGCCATTTGGGACAATTGGAGAGGTTCCGCTCGCGGCATCGTCAGTAGGAGTCTCGATCGAAGGATGTCAGGTCCTGAATGTGGGGCAACAGATGCTTCAAGACATCAGAGCTCCAGCCACAGGCCTCGGAGTGAAGCCTTTCACGCAGTCAGGAATCGTTGGGTGTGGGGAACCATGGTCTAATTTTTGTCTCCAATGATTAAATGGGGACGGTCTGAATTTCCCGGTTTCATCTCTCCCATCTTTGAAGGTTCTATTTTGCAGTAAGAGGCGTAAATGTCTCTTTTCCTCGTTGGAGTTTTTGTTCTTTGGATTCCCCACCTTGGTTGTAATAAGGCACGATGATCTCTTTTTCTTGTAATTCAAGTAGTTGTGCCTCCTCAAATATGAGTTTTGAAGTTTGTCTCTCTCATGTGGCTAGCTCCATTGGTAACTCGTTCTTGTTTTGGGATGTGATCGTTTTCGAGACATATGCGTCTTGTGAGATAATGAATTGGGGTTTGGTCCACTACTCGGTTTGGGGTCTTTCGTCGATGACCCCATGTGGTGGGGGTCTGGTTTATGCAGAGAGTTCATGGGTCGGTTTGTGCTGGGTTTCTCGTATTATTCTGTGCTAATTGGCTTCAGGTGGTCAGTTCTTAAATGGTGGGGAGACCCACCATGAATCTTGAAGTTCCTTTTTTCGAGGTTTGGTCTGTGTGGTGGTTCCCTCTTGGATCAAGTTAGCAGTTCCAGAGTTAGTTCATGCTAAGAGCCTCAATGTCGGTTGTGTTAGCCGGGTTCTTGTAGTGGGGAGAACCCTCCTCGTTTCCTGATGGTTCTTTTCTTTTCAGTTCCCCTCAGAGTTGGTCGGGTGTGACTGATGGAGTGAAAAGTCACGCCGAGTTCTGATTTTGTTGGCCTCGTTTAGTTTCGAACTCAACATTGTTTCCTCGTTTGGCTTGGTGACTCTCTAGGGGCAGAACGTTTTTGTGGTGGGGAGAATTGTCACACCCTGACCAATGCATTATTTTAGCTTAATTATTTTGGGTCTCGTTTTTGAATTTGTGTTTTGAACCGGTTTTAAATTAAAATAAAATCTCATTTTTATACGAACGCGCGAGCGTATGCGCGCCCTGCATAGCCCCTAATTTTTGTTAAGGGATTGTTTGTTTCTGAATGTGTTGTTTTTGAGACACGCAACCATGCGCGTGACCCCGCGCGTGAGATCGTGTGCGGTGTCCGCTCCCAGTTAAAAATTTTATTATTATTATTTTATTTAATATTTTAATTAGGGATTTGTTTATTATTTCAGATTTTATTTATTTATAATATTTCATTTTATTCACTTTATTTATTTATTTTTATTACATATTATTTATTTATCTCATTTCATTTTATTCATTTTATTTATTTATTTTTATTTCTATTTCAATTTATTTATTTATTTTTATTCCTTTTTTTTCATTTTTTTTTCTCCTTTTCTTTCCTCCCTCACTCTCTCTCGCTCGGGCCTCTCCCCTTTTCCCCTGTCACGCTACCCCTATCCCCCAGCGCCAAACCCTTTCATCCCCGCTGCCCTTGCCGCCGTCCCGTCCTCCCGCTCCGGCCACGCCGCACCTCCGGCTAGCCGTTCTGCCCTCCGCGCTCACCGAGACCCCCCCTGTCGTCTCCAGTCCCCTACCACCTCCCGCAACCACCGCCTCCCTCCCTCTCGGACCTGCACACACCCCTTCCAGTAGGACCTTCGGCTGGCGCCTCCTCTCCCTCTCCCTCTGGCGAACGGACTCCTTCCAGCCACACCTCCCCTTGCGCGGACGCCCCTCTCCGGAAGCCCCTTAGGTTAAACCCCTATTTCGATTAAGATTTTTAGGTTTTCAGCGGGTTTGATATTCATGTTAGGGTTTTAATCTTGAGTTTTCATGTTTAATCTTCTTGGATTAGGGTGTATTTCAGTTTCCTTGTGGTGCGTTGACATGCAATTGAGGAATTAACACCAAATTTTTAGGGAAAACGACTCTGTGGTAAGTGTTTCTGTATTTTAATTTTAATTGATGACATATTTTGATTATTTAATTAATTTAGCATGGTTTTTGATTGTTTTGTTTGATTCGAATTTGATTTTTACTTGAGGTTTAGTATATTTCTGATGTGTATATGAGTTTAGTGTTATGTTTATATGATACGAGTACTGGTTTCTATGTGAATCCATGTTGAATGGTTTAAATAGTGTTTTATAAATTGTCCAATTAGTTTATCAATATGTGCAGGTGGTGGAGAGTGTATTTTTATATGGAGTCGTGTGCGTTGGATTTCAAACAAAAATATTTTAGTGTAGTTTGGTGGAAAAACATTGAAGCACACCTTGAAAATGTTTTAGTAAGTGTCTCTTTAATTTATTTAAATTGTTTATTGGAGAAAAAAATATAGTTTTATGATGATTTATTATACATTGATTTTAAAGTGATATCTTAATATGAGATACGATGTGTTTTATTTGAAAACCCGTGTCAAGCTTATTATCACTATTTTATAAAATGTATTGATGGTTTATCAAAGTGTGAAAATACTGCAGTTAGTGTTTTGGTGTGGTTTCAATGTGCGCTTGGTTGTTGAAGTTGGCTTTGGGTGCGTTCTTGATAAAAAAGTCTCATATTGTTATTTAAAATTGTTTTATAAATTGTTTTAATGATTTGTTAAGTTGTAAGGGAGGTGCAGATTGTGTTTTGGAGTTCTTTTGGTGTGTGCATTGTCTCAAAATGGTACCCATGTGTGTAAATGACGATTCTTGGGGTGCAGCGTATCTTGTTTCATCTGGTGCGTTAATGTGATGTGTCTTTCTGAAATGTTTTGTAGATTGTTTATGTGATTATTTGTTTTATTAAATATTATGTGTAGTGCGTTGCGCTTTGCTTCGTTGGTTTTGGGCCGCGCGTGTCGAGACATCCTACAAGTACATGCATAGGGTAAGACATATATATAAATTTGCCCTCTTTGTACATATTCCCTCAGGGCGTGGGGAATATGTGCAATGCAGCTAGTGGCACGTATATATATATGTATAAATGCATGTGCGTGTGTGCGCCAAGGATCAGTTTGAATGTTCTTCTTCAAGCAGCGACATGTTGAGGTAGGTCCCCTATGCCTAAGCTTTTAATTTGAAATTCATAATTGCTTGACTGTTTTAAGAATATGTTTCACACTATGCTATATATATATATACATGATATGGAATCTAATTGCGGTTTCTAGGAAGTATTATGCCTTGTATTGGTAAAATGAAATGTTTTTCAATGCCGTTGGTCTTAAGTGACTTTTCTTGATAAATGGATTTCTCAAGTGGTTTTGAATTGGTAAGAGGTATTTCTAAAGGTTTTTGGCCTTTTGGCCGACTGATTGAAAAAGGGTGTTCCTTTTTTTTTGTAGTTAAGCATGTTTGGCATTTTCATAATGTTTATGAAAAATAAAAAAAACCTCTATTGAGGCCCGTTTGACACTTTGAGATTTGAATTGCGAAAATAGAAAACCCCTTTTGAGTCATTCCCCTTAATTTGAAAATAAAATGTGATGCAAGTGTTTATGAGCGGTTTGGGATATATGTGCCTAGTGTAAAGGCTTGTGCGTGATTGTGTGATGTAAATAGGGGAATGCACTAAAGTAGGGAGTGCGGTGGTGAAAGGTTGAATGAATTTTGGATAAAGAATGTGTAATGTACTTGTTTGATTGTTTGATAAAGGAAACTCACCACCATTTGCAATAGAGCACAATGGGAAACCCGAGTATCTAGGTGGGTGACTAGGACTAGTACGCTAGACGACACGGCAGGGGTTCGTCCCGGTTTGTCTAGCAGGATTGACGCGACAACAATAACTAAACATATGAATTTCTGAGGGTCGTGTCCTTCTATGCCAGGTTTTCTGAGGGTTGTGGCCTTCTAAGCCACGTTTTCTGAGGGTCCTGGTCTTCTATGCCACGTTTCACTGAGGTACGAGGTCATTAGGTTCCCACTTGTTTTAGCTGCCTATAGGGATTACCCATGGTGCTCACTTTTTGTCATGCTTCTAACGATGTAACTTTCTTTTCAGTTGTTTCATACTTGATGCCTTGTTTGTGAAAACCATATTTTAATCCAAACTGGTTTCTTTTCATTTTGAAATGTTAAATGCATTCTTGAAACCTATTTTGAAAATGTAGTGGAAGTAAAAGGATTTACCTGAAAATGAAAACTCGTTACTTAACTTTGAAAAGGAGAAACACTATTTTGTTATATCTTATTTCCAAACTGGCATTATGGATTTCTTAATAAAGGCGGAGGCATAAGACGTTGTTGTTTTTGGCTTTCCTACTGAGCATCTCAGTGCTCATGCCTACTTTACTTTTCAGTTGCAGGTTTCAGTCTTGGATCGCTTTTGGAAGTGATTGGTTGTCGTACTGTGGTGATCCACGGGGTCACCTGAGGTATGTCGCGTTTCTTTGTTTATTCCTTTTTCTGCTGCCACGTCGTTCAGTTTGTTTTCCTTTATTTATATTCTTGTTAAGTTTATGTTTTCTTATCTTTTTCATGGGAGAAACTGTTCCCAACTGGTTTTTTTTTATGCCCGACACTAGTTGCTAGCCCGTGGGGATCGGGAACGCCCTTCGGGCCATGTCGCAGACTGGGTCGGGTGTCGGGTCGGATGACGATCCGGCCTGGTTCGTGACAATACCTAAATGAGAAGTCGAATTCACAATTGACTTAGTTCCTGATGCTAAGCCAATTTCAAAACCCCCATATCATATGGCTCCAGTTGAACTTCTTGAATTGAAAAATCAGTTGCAGTATTTGCTTGTCAAAGGCTTTATTCGTCCCAGTACTTCACCATGGGGAGCCCCTATTTTGTTTGTTAAAAAGAAAGATGGTTCCATGAGACTTTTCATTGATTATAGAGATTTGAATAACATCACTGTTAAAAACAAGTATCATTTTCCTTATATTGATGAATTGTTTGATCAGCTCTAGAGAGCTCAGTACTTTTCCATGATTGACTTGAGATCCGGATACCATCAGCTAAAGGTGAAGGAGGATGACGTCCCGAACACAGCCTTTCGTACTAGATAAGGGCATTATGAATTTTTTGTTATGCCATTTGGGTTAACTAATGCACCTGCTGTATTCATGAATCTTATGAATAGAATATTTCATGAGTTCTTGGATAAGTTTGTGGTTGTATTTATTGATGACATTCTTGTTTTTTCTAAAAATAAAGAGGAGCATGAAAAACATCTAAGGGTTGTTTTACAAACTTTAAAAGAAAAGAAACTATATGGAAAATTTTGCAAGTGTGATTTTTTGTTGCAACAGATTTCTTTTCTTGGGCACATTGTAAATAAGGATGGAATAACAGTGGATCCTGCGAAAACAAAAGTAGTTGATGAATGGACAAGACCCACAAATGTTACTGAGATTCATAGTTTTTTGGGCTTAGCAAGTTATTACCGACGGTTTGTTAGGAACTTTTCACGGTTATCTAGCCCAATAACTAAGTTAACACGGAAAGGGGTTAAATTTGTTTGGACATAGGAATGTGATGATTGTTTTCAGGAACTAATGAAGAGATTGGTGAACGCTCCAGTTTTGGCCTTACCTTCCCGGAATGGTGAGTTTTTCATCTAAAATGATGCTTCTTTGAAGGGACTTGGTTGTGTTTTGATGCAGAATGATTAGGTAATTGCCTATGCTTCGAGACAACTTAAACCTCATGAGCTGGATTATCCAACACATGATTTGGAATTTTCAGCTGTGGTTTTTGATTTGAAAATATGGAGGCATCATCTATACGGAACCAAATGCCGAATATATAATGAACATAAAATTCTTAAGTATATATTCACTCAGAGGGAATTAAACATTAGGCAGAGTAGATGGCTAGAACTGATAAAGGATTATGACTGCACGATTAATTACCATCCTGGAAAAGCAAAAAAAAGTAGTGGATGCCTTAAGTCGGAAAAATAATGCATCATTAACCATGCTACATTTGGAACATGATCCCTTGATTAATGATTTGATGAATTTTGGCTTAGAAGTTGTCGGTTCAGGGAATATATCTGTTTTGTTTCAGGATTTAGTGCAGTCTTCGTTGTCAGACAGAATTATGAAAGCGCAGAGGGAAGACTGTGAGCTACAAGAAAAATGTATAATTGGTTAAAATGGGTATGTTTCCAGAATTTAATCTTGATAAAGATTGTGTTTTAAGGATTGGAAAAAGGTTGTGTGTGCCTTGTGATTCCCAGAAGAAGAAAGAATTGTTCTGTGAAGCTCATAGTTCTCCATTTTTTGTTCATCCTGGAAGTACTAAGATGTACAGAGACCATCGAGAGTATTACTGGTGGAATGGGATGAAAATAGATATTGCTGATTTTACAATGAAATGTTTGACATGTCAGCAGGTTAAAGCAGAGTGGCAGTTACCAAAGGGGATGCTTCAGCCTTTGCCAGTGCCAGAATGGAAATGAGAGAATATATCCATGGATTTTGTGGTGGGACTACCAAAGACTTCTCGAGGTAACAATGCGATATGGGTTATTGTTGATCGGCTAACAAAGACTGCTCATTTTCTTTCTATTCGAGATACAATGACATTAGATCAGCTTTATCGATTGTACCACAAAGATATTGTCAGGTTACATGGAGTTCCTCTTTCCATTGTGTCTGACCGAGATCCCAGGTTCACTTCTAAATTTTGGAAGGGACTTCAGAAGTCTTTGGGAATAGAGTTGAATTTTAGTATAGCTTTTCATCCTCAATCAGATGGGCAGTCAGAATGAACAATTCAAACTTTGGAGGATATGCTTCGAGCTTGTTCAATGGACTATCCGGGAATTTGGGATCAACATCTTTCATTAGATGAGTTTACTTATAATAACAGTTTCCATTCATGTATTCAGATGGCACCTTTTGAGGCCTTGTATGGAAAGCATTGTCGGATTCCTGCTTTTTGGGATGAAGTTAGTGAAAGAAAGTTGATGGGGCCAAAATTAGTAGAAGAAGTGGTAGAGAAAGTGAGGAAGATCCATCAACACATGAGGACAACTCAGAATAGGCAGAAAAGTTTTGCAGATAACAGAAGGAAGGACTTCTATTTTGAGGTAGGTGACCATGTTTTCCTTAAAATCTCTCCTTGGAAAAGTGTGATGTGTTTCGGTAAGAAAGGGAAACTAAGTCCACGGTTCATCAGTCCTTTTGAAATCTTGGATAAAGTTGGAATAGTTGCATACCGCGTAGCTTTGCCACCGAGCTTATTTCAGGTACACAATGTTTTTCATGTTTCGATGTTGAGAAAGTATGTTCCAGATTCATCACATGTCTTGAGGCCGGAAGCAGTTCAACTGGCAGAGAACCTTTCTTATGAAGAAAAACCGGTTCAGATTCTTGATCGTAGAGAACAGGTATTGCGGAATAAGGTAATCCATAAGGTAAAGGTTTTGTGGAGAAACCACATGGTTGAAGAAGCCACATGGGAGTCTGAAAATGCTATGAGGGAAAAATCCCCTCAGTTGTTTAATAAGTAAATAAAAATTGCGAGGACACAATTTCAAGAAGGTGGGGAAAATGTAATAGCCCAAGGTTTTCTAAAAAAAATTGAAAATTCTTGAAATTTTGTTAAGGTATATATTTATAGGTATCCTTTAAACATAATTTTATTTCTTCTATGTTTTGAATTTCACGAAACTGTCATCTACAATTGTGTTTAGTATGTTATTTAGAGTCTGATGAAACAAACTCGTTTTTTTTGGTGAATAGTAACATGCCCTTATGAATAGTAATAAGAATAGTAATATGAATAGTAATGTGACCTCATGAATAGTAAATATTATTATTATTTTATTTTCCCATGGCAATAGGATAATGGGATCTTAATTAATTTCCCAATGTCACATAAAACTAATTGCACTTCAATATTGTTATTTTTCGAATTAACTGTGACCTTATTTAAAAATTAAATTAATAATATTTAGAAAATTGTTTTTGAAAAATTGAGTTCATTTTTGAATTCTACACATCGAAAAATGGTTGGGGTAAATTTTTGGTATTTTTCTGAAACTCTTGAATTTTCGGTGAATAGTGAAATACGATAAAATACCATATAATCAATTTATCAGTAAAAATGCACTATTTATGACATCATAAGTGATGCAAGGCCACTTTCTTCGAACTCACTTGATATTTTCAGTAATTAAGGCCACTTGATTTGAGATTATTCATAGTCTTGATAAAAATATTATAATAATAATTAAAATAATCTAAAATACCTCCCCTCCTCCACTATAAATATCACCCTCACTCCCCTCTTCCTCCCACACCTATCAAGCCTTGATCATTGTCTAATTTCTGCCAAATTCCCTCCCCAATCTTCTTCCTCAAGTCCTAGAGCTTCTGGTCTCACCAAAAGACCAAAATCAAAGCACTTAAGAAGGATCTCAAGGAGAAGAGAACAAGAGGTAAACATCCTCTTTCATTTTCATTCTTTTCTTCCATTTTATGTTATTCTATTCCTTTACCTTTGTCTTTTTTTTGGGATATTTCACTAAATATTTCCCCTTACTGTCCAAATTTTGTATGAATGATGAGATATTCCATTCCTTTCATCAATCATGTTTTTATGAAATTTTAAGAGACGTCGTTAGGCTTCCGAATTTTCGTAAGAAATTTCTCATGTTTATTTATTTCATGATTCCTTTCACTTCTTTCTTCATCCTCTCTTATACAAGAGGCAAGAAATATCTAGAATCATGTATATTCTGGATTTTTTCATGTTTATGGAAAATTAAAAATCATTATTCCTCTCCTCTCTCACTTATTTAAGGAGTAAGAACATTGTCCGTGATGTGTCGAATTACCGACATCGTGGACGATGTAATATCACTTTCCATTAATTCTTTCAAGACTGGTCATGAAACCATTTATATGGTTGAACCAGGTTATAATATATGTTTTATAACTCATATATGGTTATATAATTCTTTTTAACCCATGGTTCAAATTTATAAGACTAAATGAGGTTGTAATTATCAAAGAACCACTTAAATGATCTAAACGAACATAATTAATGTTTTAACTTATAAATCATCATCATATAAAGAATCAAAGTGATAAATGGTATAATTTATGGTACTGTAAATATGTAAATACTACTCCATTCCAATTCTGGAGTTTCACTTCCAATCAACAAGAATGATTCATCATGAACCGATCGTGAAAATCATAAAAGAACTCACCCAAAATAATGCAAGGAACAAAATACTAACAATTAAGGGGTGAAATGAGGTTATGAAATGACCATATAAGATGTTATAAACATGAACACGGTTCTTTAAAATACTAATAACATACTTTTAACCATTATACAGGAGTTTTAAACAATTTTGAAGTAAGACAAGCCTAAGGTAAGGGAATTCTTAACCCGATTTCCATTCTTTGGGTTAACCTTCTACTTTATAATTTATGTGCTATTTAAATTGTTTTTGTGATGGGTTCTATTTATACTATGTTTAATTATGTTTATTTACAGAGTATATACATATTCAATCAACTCTATTAAGTCTCACTTCAAGTATATGATGTTTATAAGGGACTTTTCTTCTAAAATTCTTTTTTTAAATTTCTGTTTTGCAATATTCAAAAGCAATGTTTTATGCTATTATTTATGTTGTATGATTATGTTTTGGTTATTGGGAATTGTTTATGATGAAGGGTGGGACCTATATTTCCCTCCAATGCATTGGGTATGAGTATGTTGGAGGTCGGCCGTATGGTTACTCCAAGTGTAACTGTGATGGTTACACAAAGTAAGGTAGCTGTGAGGGTTACAAATTTTAAGGTAGCCAAGATGGTTACAAGATTATGTAAGTAAAGCCCCAAGATACCTCTATGATTATATTTATGTTTGTGTGGATCTTGTGTAAATATAATGTTACAAAAAGTAAGTATTTATGGGTGGAAATTAAGTCCTCTGAAAATGTTTTCATACGTCATGTGTTTTCATGGACTAATGTGATTTTTCCTTATTTTTCATACCTTACTGAGCTTTTGTGCTCATCCCAAGTTTTTAAATGATTTTTCACAGGTTAATGGATGCGTAATACAAGGAAGGAATACATGTTTAAGGTTGAGGAATTTTCAAGGAGTATTGTTTTATGTTTTAATGTTTTATATTCTGAGGAAAATGGAAACTGATTTTATGGTATCCACTATGTAACAATGTGTAATGTTATGAATGTTTTGTCTTAATTCTCTAAAGCTCTAAATTCGAAAAGATCATCAATGTAAAAGGAAGTGTTTTCATGAATAAATTCATGATTATGTATGAAATAAGTGCGGGTATTTATATGATGATCCTATTCAACTATGGAGAGAATAAAATATGTAACCTAACTTTTATAAGAAGCCCGAGATTATGTATTAATTAAATTTCTTTGGGTGCCTCATTAAAATATTTTTCTGTATTTTGAATCATTTCACAACAGTATAAATTAGAAGGGACATTTATAGTATCTTTTGTAAGTTTAGAAGAACTCTACTATCAAGAAACACATTGAGATCCATCACTCTTCCTCTTTCCCTTGGTTGAAGTCACTAAACATCTCCTAAAAGAATATGAAACTCCCATCTACCCTGAATTACCTACTAATTGCATCTCAACCATAATTCTTCATACCATTACATCATTATGTGAAAGGAACTTCAACAATAGAAATTAACTGTAAGGACTCGACCTTAAACCTTACAAAATATTAAATCAAATGAATAATTCACATTGAGGATATTTTCAAGTTTATATTTTTTGAGAATTAGGACATAAATATTACATCTCAAAAGATTAAAAAGTAGACACTTCTATCCAGTATCCATTTTTTTGCAAAACATGAACTATTGAAAAAATAGTCATGCCTAGTTCCATCTTTAAGACAACATGCATATTCCACATTATTTCCTATGAAAAACATTTCAAAAATATGGGATGAGCCTAAAAAGCTCAATAAGGGATATGCAAAGAAGTAAAACTATTAGTTTTTCAAAACAACATGTAAACCATGAATACTTTAACATAAGTAATACTTTTCACCTTTATGAAGTAGTAATTACTATTTACTAAATAAAATAACGTTACATTCCATTTTTTAACAAAAGGATTACCAGAAAACCCATATAAAGAATACATCACATATAATGGTAATTTGAGACTTAAACATACATAAATGGAATAACCGTACAGTCGACTTCCACACATATCACTAAATGGAATAGCCATACAGCCAACATCCATACCCAATGCATTAAAGGTTATAATGTAACCACCCATCCTGGTAATCACGGAACCACCCGTCATTTGGTTTATCACATAACCACCCATCAAATGTCCAAGTACCAATATAAAATCATAACACATATAAGAAATATAAATTAAAGAAAACACTTCCACATTTCAATAACAATATATCACTTAAATATATTGACATAACAAATCTATTTTCAAAACTATTTTCAATACAAGAAATACATAAATGAGTATAAGGTATTTGTTTTCATTTAAAAACATTATGGCTTTTTAAGTAAGCTAAAGATCAAATAATACTCATGGCAGCAGAAAAAGTCATTGTCACCACATACGTTAAAAGAAATATTTTTTTTGTCATTTAGCAAAACGCTTCGTAGAAAATAATTCCCTTTGAAAATTCATTTGTGTTTGTACAACATATATATTAAAGTCCTGTATTAAAACAAAATATGCCTCAATGAATGGAGATTGAGACGAAGTCCCTTACCTCGTGTCCGACTTGACTCGATCGTTCTTTAATATCCTGAGTAATAAAATAAAGTTAATTTCTACCTACTTAAGATCCTTTTTAAAGTTTATTATTCATTTTATATCACATATTACCATTTTAAAAACATTATGTAATCATTTAAGTTAATAATGTTCATTTTGTCAATATGTAGTACTTGAGTCAAAAATGAATGCCTTATATTTACAAGTTGTCAATGTGATAAATAGTCCATTATATCCCTAATGGAAATCATTATTCAGATATCATATATATAAAATATATGTAGTATATACATGTATTTATAATAGTGCATAACATTTGGAGGTATGAAATGAAATGCACCGTTCATGGAGACGGTAAGTCGTATGTACGCTTGAACCCTACTTTAATTTCTATTTCTTATTTTAATGGAATTAAAACACAATGATACATAGATATATTATAATTCTAGTATAAAATAATATATAATATCATTAACTCCTTCCTTTATACATCCCATATAAGGCATTAATGAATCACATCACTTTGAGGGGACCGTAGTCTGCACTTCCTCAAATGAGATTATTGTATTTACCCACTATGGAAACCATAAAGGCGTACTATAAATGGAAAATAAAGAAGCATAAATACAATATAAACATAATATATTTCATATTTAAATATTGTTCCATCCTAATGACCACCATGAGAGGCAGTAAGAGGTAATTGAACAATCATCATTTAATGAGGCGTTAGTTTTCCATCCACAGAAACATTATGTTCTTCATCCATTAGATAGAGGTGTGTGTAAGTGTAGTTAGATTTATTCTCATAATAATATCCTAGTATATTTATGATATTGTTGTTGTTACAAAATAATGGAATAAAAAGATTTTATGGGTTGGAGAAATAAATAAAAGAAAACAAGTTAAAAGAAACTGTTACCTTCAATTTGGGTAACTCCCTTTGGTTTGAACCAAAGGACTTCTTGATGAGCCTTCTGCCTAATTTAAGGCATCTAGGATGGGAATATGGATGCAAGTAGATTAATTGGGAAACTTTTGGATGACCCAAAATTCTTGAGAGGTGTGAGGAATTGGTTAGAATGGTCTCCCTTTATAAGGGGGGGAGGGGAATTTAGGAATGTGTGAAAACATTATTTTATTATATAATGATATTCGGTTTCTAATGCTCCAAAAATCATTAAGGTAGAAAATAAGATGACTTATATTAGAAAGAAAATCATCCAATTGGAATTGGACATGTTTTGGATAATTTTTTAATCATTATAATCTTATTTATTAAAATCATTTATTAATGAGGTAAATACTGCATCATTATTGTGTCATTTATAATTTTATTTATTTTTTGTATAAAAATTATTAAAAAAATACCATGATGTAGGATGTATTTTTATCTTTATAAAGAAGATTAATAGTATAAATTATAATTTATATAATCTCTTCTAAAAAGTAATTTACTAAAAGATAATTTCTTTTGTCATTTTTTCCTTTAATTTATGTTAATTAATCTAAATTGTCATTATCACTTCCTAGTAGCTCAATGGGGTCCCAAAATCTACCCACAGATTTCCATGGTCATTAATGACTCAAAAAATAAGGTTTGGACAAGTTTTAAGGTAATTTTCAATTATTATAATATTCTTTTATCCTTGAATTACCTTTTTTACCTTTAACTGCGTTAAATAAAAGTCAAAAGTTACATTTCACCAAAAATTATTGTCATCTTATTGAAGCACATTTTAATTATTGATAAATACCAGGTATGTAGAATTTTCTAAATTTAATTTACAAAAGTGGTAAAATTTCATTTAAATGAAAAATTCGGGTTTTTAACTACCATTGAGTGGTTTCACTACTCATCAAAAATTGAAGTTTTTCTGAAAAATACCAAATATTCAGCCTAATCTATATTTGATATTCGAAATTAAAAAACGATGTATATTTTTCCAAATTAAAATCATGAAATTTTCATTAATTAATTTTAAAATTAATTCTTTTTGTTAAAACAAATAGCATGTTTTTAAGAAACAATAACTATCAAAAGATTGATAATTGTTTATGTCCAATTTCAAAGTGAAATGATTTCCAATGACCAATATCAGATTAAATGGTAAAAATATGTTTTAATTTTACATTAAAATAAATTAAAAAGACAATCAATCCATATAAATAAATTATAATAAAACGAACATTTGAATTAAAATACAATATTTTTCACTATTCATTAAAAAAATGAACTTTATCGGAAAAATTCCAAAAAATTACAAAAAGTAAATTTTGATGTCCCCATTCTATTTAATGATTATATTTGGTCATATAGAATGTATTAAAGTTTCCAAATATAGTTTTAAAAATGGTTCTCCATTAAAAGGCGATAAATGGGCCTTTTAATATAAATTATGTTTAAAATTTGATTCATTCACATTTTAAGCCTCTAACATTTACTGGATAAATGTAAAAACATTTAACAAACATGTATAATCATTTTGTCGTTAGTTTCATTCATTCCCGCCAACAAAATGACTAAGAGTTAACTACTATTTAATATAATAATATTATATTATTTGTGTGCAATGTAAGATTCCAAAGAAACCCATTGTTGCATATCAGGTACGCTATCGAACATAACAACCCCTTTAAAGTAAAATTAATATTTAATTCAAAAATATTAATAAATATGAAATATGTCTTATTCTTCATTTATCTGGGATGGTACATCCTTCCCCCTTTTGGAAATTGAATCCTTGCAATTTTTATTCACTTATCAAAATAAGTGGGGGAATTTATCCTTCATAGAATTTTCAGATTCCCACGCTTCCTCTTCAACCATATGGTTTTTCCAAAAAACCATTACCTAGTTAATTACATTATTCCATAACACTTTCTCTCCATGGACAAGAATCTGGACTGGTTGTTCTTCATAAGAGAGATTCTCATCCAACTGAACTACCTCTAGGCTCAAAATATGAGATGGATCTGGCATATACTTTATCAACATTGAAACATGAAAAAAATGTGTACCAGACATGAAATTAGAGGTAAAGACACTCTGTACGCAACTAATCCAACATTCAACAGAATTTCATAAGGTCCTATGAACCTCGGACTCATCATTCCCTTTTTACCAAAACACATCACACTTTTCCATGGAGAAACTTTGAGAAAGACATGATCAGAAACCTCAAATGAATGATAGTTCCACTAGTTATCTGCATAACTATTCTTTCTGGTATAAGTTATTCTCATGTGATTCTAAATCAACTGAACTTTATCTCCCATCTCTTCTACTAATTATGGTCCCATCATCTTCCTTTAACATAATTTATCCCAAAAAGATAGATTTCGGAAACGCTTTCCATATAATTCTTGAAATGGAGCCATCTGTATACTGGAATGAAAACTGTTATTATATGATAATTCAACCAAAGAAAGATGTTGGTACCAGCTTCCCGAATAATCTATCAAACAAGCACATAGCATATCTTCAAATGTCTGAATTGTTTGTTCTGACTGCCCATCTGATTGAGGATGAAAATCTATCCTAAAATTTAATTCAGTACCCAATGAGTTTTTAAGGCCTTTCCAAAAGATAGAAGTAAATCTGGGATCACAATCAGATACAATAGAGAGAGGAACTCCATGAAACCTGAATACCACATTAACATACAAACACGCATGTTGATCTAGAGACAAACCATATCGAATAGGAAGGAAATTTGTAGATTTAGTCAATCGATCAACTATAGCCTAGATTGCATTATTACCTTGAGATGTCTTTGGTAATCCCACAATGAAGTCCATGGATATATATTCCCACTTCCACTCTAGCACTGGTAAAGGATGAAGAATCCCTTTTGGTAACTAGCGCTCTACTTTAAACTACTGACAAGTCAAACACTTCACAGTAAAATCAGCAATATATCTTTTCATTCAATCCCACCAGTAATACTCACGAAGATCTCTATACATCTTAGTACTGCCCGGATGAATTGAAAATAGGTAACTATGAGCATCACATAACAACTCATTCTTCAACTGTGAATCACAAGGCACACATAATCTCTTTCCAAACCTCAAAAAATACTCATTATTAATGTTAAACTCATGCAACTTACCCTTCTGAACAAACTCTTCCTTTTTCTCTAACTCACTGTCTTCTTTCTATGCTTGCTTTATTCTGTTTGATAGAGATAATCTCACTGACACCTGATTCAAAATAGAATAATTTCCTACACCAAAAACATCTATTCCAATGTTCATCAAATCAAAAACCAATGGGTCTTGTTCCAAGCATAACATAGTTAATGAAGCATTACTTTTTCAACTCAAAGAATCACCCACTATATTTTCTTTTCCCTGATGGTAATGGATCATGCAATCATAGTCCTTGGATAATACCAACTATCTCCTCTGTCTGATGTTCCATTCATTTTGAGTGAATATATACTTCAAACTATTGTGATCAGCATATATTTCACATTTTACTCCATACAAATGATGCCTAAACATTTTTAAAGAAAAAAACAACAGCAACTAATTCCAATTCATGTGTAGGGTAATTTAACTCATGTGGTTTCAATTGACATGAAGAATAAGCAATTACCTGATCACTCTGTATTAAGACACAACCCAGTCCTTTCAATGAAGAATCACTGTAGATAATAAACTCACCATTTCTGGATGGCAGTACCAAAACTGGAGCATTCACCAATCTTCATTTCAATTCCTGAAAACAATCATCACATTTTTTTGTCCAGATGAACTCAACACCTTTTCGAGTTAATATAGTCATTGGACTAGATAACCGTGGAAAATATTCAACAAACCTCCCGTAATAACCTGCCAACCCAAGAAAACTACGAATCTCAGTTATATTTTTTTGGTCTTGGCTATTCATTAATAACTTTTGTTTTAGAAGGATCAATAGTTATGCCATTTTTTGAAAAATGTGACCAAGGAATGAAATTTTTTGTAACCAAAACTCACACTTTCTGAATTTCTGGAAAAGATTCTTTTCTTTTAAGGTTTTCTAGATGACCCTTAAATGACTTCCATGTTCCTCATTACTTTTGGAATAAACGAAAATATCAACAATGAACACAACCACAAACTTATCCAAGAACCCATGGAAAATTCTATTCATAAGATCCATGAATACATAATTTTCATTGATTAACCCAAAAGGCATAAATACAAATTCATAATGGCCATATTTAGTATGAAACACGGTCTTCAGAGCATTTGCATTTGGTACTTTCAACTGATGGTACCCTGACCTCAACTAAATCTTCAAAAAATACTGAGCTACTTGGAGATGATCAAACAAATCATCGATATGAGGAAAAGGATACTTATTCATAACATTGATGTTATTCAATGCTCTATAATCAATGCAAAGTCTCATTGAACCATCTTTATTTTAAACAAACAAGCCAGGAGCACCCATGGTGATGTGCTAGGTCGAATGAAACCTTTACCTAATAACCCCTACAATTGCATCTTTAACTCTAAAAGTTTAATTTCATCCATTCGATAATGGGTTTTTGAAATTGTCTTAGCATCAAGAACTAATTCAATAGTAAATTCAACTTTCTAATTTGGAATAATACCAGACATCTCATCAATAAAAACATCAAGGTACTCATTTACCACTGGAACATCATTAATCTGAACAATTCCTTTGTTTTTAATAATATGTGCAAGGTAACATTCATTTCCATATTTTACTAGTTTCTCAGCTTCCTGATATGTTATCAACAGAAAGGGTTCATTTTTTTTATAAAAACTGAAAATCATTTTGAAAAGTAACCTCTTTAGCTCTATAGTCAATCATAGCATGATAAACAGAAAGCCAATCCATACCCAATATAACATCAAATTCTACTATAGGAAAAACAATAAGGTTTGCAGGTATATTCTTTTTGCACACATGGAAAATAATGTTCTTATGTTTTATTTTTTTCTCAAAATTTCTTCCAGGTGTTTTTACCGTATGTTCAGTATTCATATAATGAAATGGAATTCCGAATTTACTAGAAAACCTCTCAGAAATTAATGAGTGTGTAGACCCTGAATCAAAAAAAACATTGGCATATTCTGAACAAACAAATAGTGTACCTAATACGACTTCATTTGATGGCACAACATCTACTGAACTAGTTGTAAAGGATTTCACCACCCCTTTCTGCTTGTACTCTGGCTGCTTTCCATCAGTTCAGTTCTTCTCTACACAATCATTTTCATAATGACTAATTTCATTACAATTAAAGCATCTTACTGATATATTTTCATTCCATGCTTGATCATCTTCCATACAGTTACGAGCAATATGACCAGACTTACCACACCGGAAGCACATTCCAAAAATTTATAAACATTCTCCAAGATGCTTTTTACCACACTTCTCACAAGATGGATAATTATTTTTCTTACCTCCATAGTTCTTTGATGAATTCGTCCCCTTTTCCTGCCAACTAGACCTCTTATTCTTTTGTTTGTCAAAGAACACTTGATCATCGACAAACTCCATTTCCACCTTCTCCGCACAATGAAATAGTTTTTCATAACATTTGAACTCGCGAGAAGCTAAAGCCCTTTGATACTTTAGTTTTAATCCTATGTAAAAATAGTTTATCTTACTATCAAGATCTCAGATGAAATTTTGCGCATACCTAGCTAGTCGAGTGAACTTTTCTTCATAAGCAGCCACTATGTCATCCTCTTTTCTCAATTCCAAGAATTGTTTTTCCATCCTAAGATGAACCACTTTAGGAAAATATTTCCCATGAAACATATCTTTGAATTCATCCCAATCAAGAGCATCAATCTCTTCACTATCCCTGATATTTTTCACCACCGACCACCATTGATCAGCTTCACCTTTAAAACAGTAAATAGCGGGACTAACCTTTTGATGTTATGAACAACCCATGACATAGAAAATCATTTCCAGTGCTTTAATCCACCCTTCTTCTAGAACATAGTTAGATGATCCTCTGAATGATGGGGAATGTTGCCTCATGAAATGATCCACTACTGACAAGTTCATCTATGGTTGATTTGGCTGATCTCGTGCATGGATACACCACCATTTATTACTTGTGTCAACTGTGCCATCACTGCAACCAACTTTTGAGTTCCAATTCCAACCATCTCAGGTTGCTTATTTGGAAGGTTGTCTTTCTCCTGATGTAATCCCATCATAGATTCCTTTTTTCCTATGTGGAAAACCATTCTGAACATAGAAATATCTTAGGAGAAGCAACATGGTTATCTAGAAATGCTATATGATATTAACATTAACATAAATTACTTTATGGATGTTTATTTAACAATAACCTAACTCCTAAAGTTATCTAAACCGACCTCTGATACCAACTGTATGGACATGGCCTTAAACCTTACATAATATTGATTTAAAGGAATAATTCACATTGAATATATTTTCAGGTTTAGAGTTTTAGAGAATTAAGACATAACTATTACATCTCAAAATATTACAAAGTAGACACTTCTAACCAGTATCCATTATTTTACCAAACATGAACTCTTGAAAAAAAGATTCATGTCTAGTTCCATGTTTAAGACAGCATGAATTTTCCCTTTTGAAAAGTCAAGGGTGTTTATACAACATATAAAATAATGTCCTGTATTAAAACAAGATATGCCTCAACGAAAAGAGCTTGAGACGAAGTCCCTTACCTCGTGTCCCACTTGACTCGATAGTTATTTAATATCCTGAATAATAAACTAAAGCTAATTTATACTTTCTTAAGAACCTTTTTCTAGTTTATTATTCCTTTTATATCATTAATTACGATGTTATAAACATTATGCAATAATTTAAGTTAATAATTTCATTTTGTTGATATTTGGTACTTGAGTAAAAAATGAACACCTTATATTTACATGTTGTCCATGTGGTCAATAGTCCATTATATGAGGAATGAAAATCCTTATTCAGATATCATATATATCAAATATATCCAGTATATACATGTAATTATAATAGTACATAACATTTGGATGTAAGAAATGAAATGCATAGTTCATAGAGGCATTAAGATATGCGTACACATGAACAGTACTTTAATTTATATTTCTTATTTTAATGGAATTTAAACATAATTATACATAGGTATATTATAATTACACTATAATATAATATATAACTACACTATATCTATCCTTTATACATCCTACATAAGGCATTAATGAATCACATCACTTTGAGGGGGTGGTAGTCCGCACTTCCTCAAATGAGATTATCAAATTTACCCACTATGGAAACCATAATGGTTTGCTATAAATGGAAAATAAAGAAGCATAAAGAAAACATAAAAATAATATATATCATATTTAAATACAGATCCATCATAATGGCGACCATGAGAGGTCGTAAGAGGTAATTGAATAATCATCGTTTCGTGAGGCGTTAGTCTGCCATCCACAGAAACATTATGTTATTCATCCATTAGATGGAGGTGTGTGTAAGTGTAGTTAAAATTATTATCATAACAACAACCTAGTATATTGAGGATGCTGGTTTTTACAAAATAAAGGAATAAAATGTGTTTAGGGGTTGGAGAAGTAAAATAAAAGAAAACAATTTAAGAGAAATTGTTGCCTTTAATTTGGGTAACTCCCTTTGGTTTGAAAAATAAGGACATTTTGAAGTGCATTTTTCCTAAGGTAATGATTCTAGGAGGAGTATAGGGATGTAAGGAGATTAATTAGGTAGAGTTTATATGATCCAAAAGGCTTTAATGGTGTGAGGAATTGGTTAGAAATTGTATCCTTTTATATGGTGGAGGTGTGGCTCTTTATGAAATTGTGAAAACAGTATTTTATTATATAATGATATTCGGTTTATAATGGTCCAAAAATCATCAAGGTCGAAGATAATATGACTCATATCCGAAATTAAATCATCAAATCAGAATTGTACATGTTTTGGGAAATATTTTAGTCATTATAATCTTATTTATTTAATTCATCTATTAATGAGGTAAATACTGCATCATTGTTGTGTCATAAATAATTTAATTTATTTGATGTCTATAATTATAAAAAAACTACCAAGATGTAGGAAATATTTTTTTCATTCTAATTAATATTTATAGACGAAAATATAATCTATATTACTCATTCTAAAAATTAATTTACTAAAAGATATTTTCTTTTGTCATTTTTGCCTTTACTTTATGTAAATTAATCTAAATTTTCATTATCACTCCCTGTGGCTCAATGGGGTCCCAAAATAGACCCACAAATTCCCATTGTTGTTAATGACTCAACCAATAAGGTTTTAAAAATGGATAAATTAATTTGTAATTATTATAATATTTTTTTAACCTTGAATTACCTTATTTAACTCTAACTGTGGTAAATAAAAGTCAAAAGTTACTATTCACCAAAAATTATTTTCATATTATCGAACAACATTTTACATCTTGATAAAATTTATTTATTTTTGTATTTTTGAAATTCAATTTACAGAAGTGGTACATTTTCATTTAAAGGAAAAAGTCAGTTTTTTTAACTACCACTAAGTGGGTTCACTATTTATCAAAAATTGATGTTTTTCATAAAAATACCAAATATTTAGCCTATTCTATATTTGATATTATGAAGTCAAAAAAATATGGTTATTTTTCCAAATTCAAAACATAAAAGTGTTATTAATTAATTTTAAAATCAATTCCCATTGTTAAAACAAATAGCCTGTTTTTATGAAACAATAACTATCAAAAGATTGATACTTGTTTATGTCCAATTTCAAAGTGAAATTAATTACAATGATGAAAAATGGATTAAATGGTAAAAATATATTTTAATTTCACATTAAAAACAATTTAAAATATAATCTATCAAAATAAATAAATTATATTAAAAATCACTTTTGAATTAAAACACAATATTTTCACTATTTATTAAAAAATTAACTTCATCAAAAAAATTACAATAAATTACACAAAGTAAATTTTGATGTAACCATTCTAAAGAATGATTATATTTGGTCATATAGAATATATTAAAGTGACTAAAACTATATTTAATAAGGGTTCACCTTTAAAAGGTGATAAATCATCATTTTAATATAAATTATGCTTAAAATTAGATTCATTAACATTTTAAGCGTCTAACATTTTTTGGATAAATGTAAATACATTTAACAAACATGTATAATAATATTGTAGTTAGTTTTATTCATTCCTACCAATACAAAGTCTAGGAGTTACCTACCATTTAAAATAATAATATTATATTATTAGTGTGCAATATAAGATACCAAAGAAACTCATTGTTGCGTATCAGGTATGCTATCAAACATAGCAACCCCTTTAAAGTAAAATTAATAATTAATTCAAAAATATTAAAAAAATGAAATATTTCTTATTCTTCA
This sequence comes from Viscum album, assembly GCA_963277665.1. Classification (NCBI taxonomy): domain Eukaryota; kingdom Viridiplantae; phylum Streptophyta; class Magnoliopsida; order Santalales; family Viscaceae; genus Viscum; species Viscum album. The sequence goes on along the minus strand of OY728145.1, from coordinate 1,244,272,066 downwards.
TTTACCTGGGATGTTACATTAACAATGAATATTATATCAAATCCCTATCTCATACCATTGATTATTATTCTTCTCATTGGATACAACCATTAGTGAAAACTGCACAAGATTTGTAATGTGATTTTCAAATTCATTCATAGTCCATTCAGCCTACTCATGTTTTAAAAACACAATTTTCTTATCAAACTCCAACTTATTAGAATGTAACTAGTTATTGACATGTGATTTAATTTCACACCACTCTAATTGTAGTGGCACGGACCTCTCCGGCCCATTCCTTTGTCAAAAAGAGGGTCATGAAGTGTTCTGGAGGGTAAAATGGACTTTTCCCACACTTTTCAGAATTTTGTAAGTACACGCCGTGTAGTGTGAGTACACGATATGTAAACCTTCCCCGGGTATACCCCGTGATGAAGGTCGTGTCCTTGCCGTGTGAAATAAATGGGTACATGTCATGTACCCAATACCACACGCCGTGTAATGTCTCCCCGCCTACTCGTTACCCTCAAACCGTGTGTTGACCAGTCAACGGTCGTGTGCTGTGTTGGAGCTATGTCCATGACGTGTGAAATAAATGGGTACACACCGTGTACCCAATAGTACACGTTGTGTAGTCCCTCCCCGCGTACGCGTTACCCACAAACCATGTGTTGACTAGTCAATAGATGCGTGCCGTGTCGAAGGCCGTGTTGGAAGCCGCTTGGTGGCCGCCTGAAATGGCCAAGTACACGACATGTACCATAAAGCACACGCCATGTACTTTTTTTCATGCCTATAAATGGAGGGGTACCCTCCTCGTTTTCAACACACCCCTCTCCTCCCCTTTCCTCTGAGCAGATCTCTCCCATGAGACTCGAATGATCCTTTTTCTTCCATAACTTCTTCATCCGAGCTCTGATTTACGATCCTTCAGCGGCCACGAGATCGTAACGATGAGGAAGAACTTCTAAGCATAGATCTGTTGTCCTTTCCTTCCCATCGTCTACCCAAGGAGGCCATTCCATGTTTTTCCAGAAGCGACAGATGCCGACGGACGTCTTCTAAAGTTGATACAGGGGATCGTTGTGATTAGAACCTGTTGATGTAGGGGTCTTACCTTCGTCTCTCTAATTTGTACAATATGCGGGGTGGGTGTACTATTGTTTACGTGATACACATTTGAACTGTTTTAATGAAGATAATAACTTTCTTATATAACAGGGATGGGATGTTTGTGAATACTGTTACTTTATTTTTTATATCCTGTGATATTATCTTGTGAATTGAATAGGCTTATGCCGACTGATAATCATGGTCATTGGGGGCCTTTTCTTGCACAATTAAATGATAACCTTTCTTTCTAGACCGTTTTTGTGGATGGAAAATTCATGGAATGTGGATATTGGTTAAACACGTAAAGTTGGCTGATTAAAAGAAAATTTGGAACCCTTGTGTGATCACCCCGGATAAACTAAATTGAAATAATAAACATGTGGGTGTTGTTGGGATTTTTTATGTGAAGGGGGTGTTTTTGTGGGTTTTTGTGGATTGAGAGAGCAGCGGGGTTGCAGTTTTCTTGGTTGCGTGTTGATGTGAATGTTATGTTAGTGATGGGCAGTGGGGTTGTGACGAACGGTATCAAGGGATGATGATATATGGTGTGGTTGTGATTGTGGTGGTTGGCAGTGTGGCTGCATGGACGGGGTTGAATGTGAATGAACTATGGGTTTGTGTTTAATAAATAAACGTGGAAATGTTAATGAATGGTAGGGGCAGGATAGTGGAATGGTAATAATAGTTAATGGGGTTGGTTGGTTAATAAGAAGGACTTGGTTGCGTTGCTTGGGTTTTTCTAACATGCATTATGGATGGTTGGGATATGTTTTACAAATGATCGATGTGGTTAGTTGTGGATAGTTTCCCCACAGTTAAGGAACTAATAAGCTGATTCTGTTGAATCCTGAAAACCTGAAAGGGGTTAGGGTTGTTTGTTGTATGCATGCTTCATAGTAACAGTGTCGAGGCACATTCAATGTTTTCTATTAGAATCCATAGGTTGGGCTGAGTGTTTATTATATATATATATATATCTGTATCTTTGTGTTTTATTGCACCCCACCCATGTTAAGCACTTAGTGCCACAAATTCCCATTCCATGGGAAATGGTGTTTTCCCCTTAGTTACTAGCTCATTCCTGCTCTTTCTTCCCTAGGTTGTGATTGCTTGATCCGACCGTACACCCAAGACTCTTCGGGTAGGTTTCGATTGGGGTCGTTTAGCCCAAGACTCTTCTGGCAGGTTTTACAATTTCCCAAGAACCATCGGGATGAGTCCTAGGTGTGTGCGGGTGATATATGTGGTCGTGAGGCCCAGGTGTGTGCGGGTGGGATATGTGGTTGTGAGGCCTAGGAGTGTGCGGGTGGGAAGAGTGTGGTAGCGTCAGGACGTTCGTCGTTAGGAAGACTAGCTAGCTAGTGGGGGAAAATGGTGAGGGGTGCCCAATAATCTTGTTCTTATATACTATTACCTGTTGTGATTTTGTTTTGGTGGGTGTGGCTGGTCAGTATGGGTGGATAGAATTCCTTTCTAGGTTTTTTATGTTGTTCTCATGGGACAATAGGATTTCTCCTCACTTGTGCACGAGAGCTTTAGGTTTCCCTACTGAGTATATTTGTATGCTCACCCTACATTTACTTTCAGGTTTCCAGGAGGACTACCAGGGCCGTGCAGGACCCTACTAGTCGGGACAGTTGGAGTTGCTACAGTTTTCTGTACTTGTTTCTTTTGGTATTGTACTTTTGAGATTTCTTGTACTTGTACATTGTTTCAGAACTATTTAAATATGCATGTGGGATTGGTTGGGTTTATTTCTATACACTTGCTCTTTTTTTAATTTTTTGGTGGTTGACTGGCCCTATTTCCCAATATTATATAATAAAAACGTCAATGCCTCCCATATTAGTGAAAACTCATACCCTTGGTGCTAGTCTCCACCACGGGGCCTACTGGAGGCGGGACTCGGGGGGTCATTATCTCCCTTTCACCATTGCCAGCTCAGGAGGGGCATCTTTGGTGGGAGGGGGTCATGATAGAATGGTATTAGAGATGATGGTTGAGAGATATGATGGAGTCTAGAGTTAGGCATAGTGAGGATTGCATGGGATGGTAGGGAAAAAGTGTTGGTTAATCATGGTGTGTGACATAGGCCAGGGAAGACTGGCTAGGACATGAGATTTTAGGCCCCCCAATGATCCGATGGAAGGAATCTGAACCTACCAAACGGCCAAGTGAGACCACATTGATTGCAGGGTAGAGACCCTTGGGAAGGTACATACATCATCAAGATTGGGTTTTACTTGATTTGGTCATCCTGGGAAAGAAATTGAAATAATGTGATAAAATAAAACCTTGAGAAATTTCCTTCTTACTTAGGCTTATGAGATCCTTGTTTACCGTACAGATATGGCCCCTGGATGTCATCCTCGGGTGACTCAGATGGCCGAGGCCCAGTAGATCCTGGTGGTCGATCAGTTGAGGATTGACCGTGGGGAGGAAGATAGCCAGTGGCAGAAGACTCTTTGTTCTTTCCAGCGGAAAACCCTCAAGAAGTACGAGGGTAGTACTTCGGATACGGATACAGAGGGGTGGCTTGAGGAGCCGGGGATCACATTTACCATGATCCGTTCTCCGAAGGATTATTGGGCTCCCCTTGAAGTCAATCATTTGAGAGGTGTGGCATGACAGTTGTGGACGCTCTTCCTCGGGGAGAGGATATAGGCAAGGATCCATGGGCTGACTTAGAGAAGGAATTCTGAGAGGAATTATTTTCCTCCATGATCAAGGTGGAGAAGCGGAAGGAGTTACTCTTCCTCTAGCAGGGGAGTATGTCAGTATGATAGTTGGGGATCATGTTCAAGGATATCTTACACTTTTCTCTAGATATCTTTCTGGATGAGGAGTCTTGGGTGAGACGTTTGGAGGAGGCGATTCGTCCTTTGCTTTAGTATGCTGTCACCCCCTTCACCCTTCCGACGTAAATGGCTATACAGAAGAAGGAAGAGGTAGTAGAGAGGATGAACTCACTGGGAGGTGCACCATGTGGGGGGTTTCAGCCAGGTTCATCAAAGGGGAAGGCAGTCAGTAGCAGGTCTCCTGAGACGGGACCTTCCCGGTTCAGGCCAGTGGGGAGCAGACCCTAGAAGTTCTAGTTCAGATCTTCAGGTCCTTGTCCCTTTTCCATGAGCCCAGGACCGAAGTGTTTCTCTTGTGGAGGTTTTGGGCACATTCAGAGTCGGTGCCCGACCTGAGCTAAGTATGGTGGAGGTGGGTAGGTTCAGCACCCACCTCAGGAGCACCAGTTGCCGGCGAAGCCCTTCCAGTAGCAGCATGACCATGCTCCTCCGAGGGCTGACCTTGCGGAAGGAGGCTGACCTCAGAATTCTCCTTAGGGACCTCGACTAGGGTGTGGTCGAGGAGGTGGATGACATCAGAGAGGTAGAGGAGCTAGGCGTGGACAGTTGCACACAGTAGAGTTGGGAGCTCCAGTAGGACCAGATGTGGTACGAGGTATGATTTGTTTGTTTAGCACACTCGTTTATTCTTTGTTCGATTCAGGAGTTTCACACTCCTTTGTTGCACCTAGTATAGGCCATTCTTTAGGAATAGACGTAGCGAGACTTTCCATACCACTGGTGCTGAGTACACCATTTGGAGGCTAGACCAGCGTATGTTGTGTTTTTCGGGGATGTGGGCTGACGTTGTGACCACATCGATCTAGTGGGGACCTTCTTCTATTACAGATGCAGCCATACGATGTCATCCTTGGAATCGACTTGTTGTTTTCTGTTAGTGCCGTTATCGACTGCTTCCAGAGAAGAGTCTTGTTCTCCGACATGGATGGGCAGTATGTAGCTTTTGTTGGTGAGAGGAGCTATCGGGTGGGAAGCCAGCGTTTGGAGCCTCTCCTTTCCTTGTTAGGCAGGTTATCTGTTGTTCCAGCTGATAAAGAGATGATGGATATCCCAGAGGTTTTTGGGGAGTTCCTCGATGTTTTTCCCGAGGTGGTTGTGCCACTACACCCCCGACATGATGTTGAGTTCGGGATAGACATACAGCCTGGTGCTCGTCCGATTTCGATGTCCCCTTATCGTATGGAACCTTTAGAGTTGTGGTAGTTGAGAATTCAAATTGACGATCTAATGGAGAAGGGTTTTTTTCGACCCAGCGTGTCACCATGGGGTGCTCCAGTTTTGTTTGTAAAGAAGGCAGATGGTGGTCTCCGGCTATGCATAGACTACTGGAGGTTGATCCAGGTAACGATCAAGAAGCATTACCCCTCCCAAGGACAAATGATCTCTTCGACTAGATGATGGGAGCAGGTTGGTTTTCTAAGATTGATCTACGATTGGGATATCATCAGATGAGGGTGAAGGACAGTGGCATCTCGAAGACGTTTTCAGGTGCAGGTATGGTCACTTTGAGTTTGTAGTAATGTCGTTTGGAGTTACGAATGCACCATCTGTGTTCATGGGACTTATGAACATTGTCTTCCGAGAGATTCTAGACCGGTTTGTTGGTGTTTTTAACGATGACATCCTGATCTAATCAAGAACAGAGGAGGAGCATGTTGAGCATCTCAGTGCAGTCTTGGATGTCCTTCGACACCCCCATCTTTATGGTAAATTGTCGAAGTGTATGTTATTGACAAAAGAAGTGCACTTCCTTGGCCACGTGGTGTCTGATCATGGAGTGTCAATGGACCCGTCGAAAGTGGAGTCAGTTGTTTCTTGGGCAGCACCCAAGAGCGTGGCAGAAGTTTGTAGTTTCATGGGGATAGCAGGTTACTATCAGTGGTTCGTTTCAGACTTCTCTTGAGTTTCTACTCCATTGAAAGCTTTTACATGGAAGAACCAGGTCTCTCTATGGATCGAGCAGTGCTAGAAAGATTTCGACTGCCTAAAGGGGATGTTGTTCAGTGCTCCCGTACTCAGGTTTCCAGAGTAAGGGTTGTTATATGAGGTGTTTTGTGATACTTCTGGCCTTGTTTTGGGGTACGTACTGATGCAGAAGAAGGGTGTGATTTATTATGGGTCTAGGCAATTGTACCCTCATGAACGTAACTATGCCACCCATGACCTGGAGCTTGCAGTAGTAGTGTTCGCGCTGATGTTGTGGCGACATTACCTCTTTGGGAAGTGCTTTGTGGTCTTCTCAAATCACAAGAGCTTACGTTATATCTTCTCCCTAGGTGACTTGAACTTGCAGCAGCGGAGATGGGTTGAGTTTCTCCAAGACTATGATGTCGAGATCTCTTACACAGAAGGTAAGGGCAACGGTGTGGCAGATGACCAAAGAAGGAAGTCACATAGCAAAGTGGTTCAGGAATCCACTGATGCTTGGAAAGTAATGGGAGAGTTGGAAGCCTTGCACTTGGATGCAAGGGTAGAGGGTGTTAGAGGCTGTTTGTTTCAGATGACAGTGCAGTCCTCCTTGTCACAACAAGTGGAAGAATCTCAGTGGGGGGACTTCGAGGTAGAAGTGATGTGGGATCGTGTCGATCAAGGAAACGATCCAGAAGGATGGTCAGAGGACAGCCGAAATTGGATGCTTTTCCATGGAAGGTTGTTTGTTCCGGAGGTGATGGGTGAGGATGTTCTCCGTGAGTTCCATAGCTCAGCCTTGGCAGTACATCCGGGAGTTTCAAAAATGTATCGAGGCCTGAGGAAACAGTTTTGGTGTCCCGGGGTGGAACGGGCCGTGGCAGAGTTTGTGGCTAAATGCCTAGTGTGTCATCAAGTGAAGGATGAACATCGTGTTCCCAGTGGTTTGTTGCATCATTTAGATATCCCCGAGTGGATGTGGGATGACATCTCGATGGACATCGTCACAGGACTACCCATGGCTCAGGGAGGTTATGTTGATATCTAGGTAGTGGTGGATCATCTGACGAAATCAGCTCACTTCTTAGCAATTAAGGAGTCATGCCGAGTGATTTCCTTAGCAAAGTGGTACGTAGACGAGGTGGTGCATTTACAAGGAGTTTCTAAGACTATCATCTCAGACAGGGATACTTGGTTTACCTCACAAGTCTATAATGGGTTACAACATGCTTTTGGAACCCAATTAGGCATTAGCACCGCTTTCAACCCCCAGACCGACTGCCAGAAAGAGCGGACAATCCAGACGTTGGAGGACATGCTGCGGGCATGTGTTCTAGATTTCGGAGGATCATAGGTACTAAAATTTACTTTAGTAGAGTTTTCCTACAACAACAACTTCCACTCTACTATTGGAATGGCACCGTTTGCGGCTTTGTATAGAAGACCATGTCGTTCACCCATTTGTTGGGAAGAGGTTGGCGAGACACGTGCTCTTGGGACAGAGGTAGTGCAATGAACCACAGAGAATGTCCAGCTTGTACGTGAGAGGATTAAAGTGGCTCAGGACCAACAGAAGTCTTATGATGATCATCGGAGGAGGCCCTTGGAGTTCGAGGTGGGATATCATGTGTTCTTGAATGTTTCCCCTCGACGAGGGCAGAGGAGGTTTGGGAAAGGGAGCAATCTCTCACCTAGGTTCATTGGACCTTTTGAGGTGCTGAGGCGAGTCGGTGAGGTGACATATCAGCTGGCCCTGCCACCTCAGTTGGAGAAATATCATGACGTCTTCCACGTCTCCTAGCTTCGTCAGTACTTACACGATGACTCTCATGTTATTGACTGGGGAAAGTTAAATAAGGGAGACGACGCGACCTTCGAGGAACGACCAGTCACAATCGGAGATCGTAAAGAGAAGGTGCTCCATGGACGAATCATTCCCTTCGTTCGTGTGTTGTGGAGGCATGGCGGCCTCATGGAGAGCACTTGGAAGCGGGAGACCCAGATGCACGCTCAGTACCCAGAGTTGTTTTGACATTTTTTTTTGCCTTGTTCTTCTTTTCTTTGTTTTTATACTCTGTACCTTTAATATATGGAATGCTTGCCTTGTCGGTTATGAGACCCTTTTGTATCCTTGTTCTCTGGAAGTGTGTAGCATGTCTGGATGTGTGGGAAAAAGGGAAAAACCTGATCCTTAATCGAGACGCATTAATGCGGATGTGATTGAACCCGTGCGGGCGAGTCAGTGCCGCCTAAAGTAGATACTATCTCGACATAGGAGAAGGAATTTCCCCAAACCACGTGTTCGGTCATTGTGTGGGTTGTGCAGTGTTGGGGACAATATGAGTTTAAAAATCATAATGTATGGAAGTGGGAAGACCATATTCTTAATCGAGACGCATTAATGTGGATGCAATTAAACCCGTTCAGGCGAGTCAGTGCCGCCCAAAGCGGATAATATCTCGACATAGGATAAAGCATTCCTAACACCGATAATTAGGGTTGATGGTTCGGTACCTATTATAACAAGGGCCCTAAGTGGTATATAGTTGGGTTGCTATTATAACAAGGGCCCTAAGAGGTATCATGTTGGGTTCCTTTGGGTTGGATTTTGAATTCTCAGGGACGATAATGTTTTAAGAGGTATCTGATGTAATGGCTCAGACCTCTCCCGCCCATTACTTTGTCAAAAAGAGGGTCATGAAGTGTTCTGGAGGGTAAAATGGACTTTTTCCACACTTTTCAGAATTTTGTAAGTACACGCCATGTACTGTGAGTACACTCCGTGTACCCCCTCACTGGGTATACCCCATGTTGAAGGCCGTGTCCTTTTCATGTGATATAAATGGGTACATGCCGTGTACCCAATACTACACACCGTGTAGTGTCTCCCCACATATGCATTACCATCAAACCATGTGTTTACCAGTAAATGGCCATGTGCCATGTTGGAGCTATGTCCTTGCTGTGTGCAATAAATGGTTACATGACTTGTACCCAATACAACATGTCGTGTACTCCCTCCCCGCGTACGGGTTACCCTCAAACCGTGTGTTGACCAGTCAACGACCATGTGCTGCGTTGAAGGCCATGTTGGATGCCACGAGGTGGCCTCATGAAATGGCCAAGTAAACGCCATATACCATAAAGTACATGCCGTGTAATTTTGTTTTTCATGCCTATAAAAGGAGGGGTACCCTCCTCCTTTTCAACACACCCATATCCCCCCCTTTCCTTTGAGAAGATCTCTCCCAAGAGACTCAAAGGCTCCTTTTTCTTCCATAACTTATTCGTCCGAGCTCCGATTTACGATCCGTCAGCGGCCACAGGATCTTAATGATGAGGTGGAACTTCTGAGATTAGATTTTGTTTCCTTTCCTTCCCAAATTCCACCCAAGGAGGCTTTTCTAGGATTTTTCAGAACTGACGGACGCCGAAAGACGTCTTTTAAAGTTGATACAGGGGAGCGTTGTGATCAGAACCTGTTGAAGTAGGGGTCTTACCTTCATCTCTCTAATTTGTGAAACATACAGGGTGGGTGTCCTCTTGTTTATTTGAAACACATTTGAACCGTTTAATAAAGATAATTACATTCTTATACAATGGGAATGGGATGTTTGTGAATGCTGTTACTTTATTTTTTATATCCTGTGTTATTATGTTGTTAATTGAATAGTCTTATGCCTACTAAAAATCACGGTCGTTGTGGGCCTTTTCTTGCGCAATTAAATGATTCCCTATATTTCTAGACCGTTTTGTGGATGGAAACTTCATGGAATGTGAAAATTGGTTAATCACGTAAAGATGGATGATTAAATGAAAATTTGGAACCCTTGTGTGATCCCCCCGGTTGAACTAAATTTGAATAATAAACACGTGGGGGCTGCTGGGGTTTGTTAATGTGAAGGGGTTTTTTTGGGGTTTTTTGTGGATTGAGTGAGCAGCGGGGCTGCGGTTGGCTTGGTTGTGGGTTGCTATGAATATTATGTTAGTTATGGGGAGCGGGGATGTGATGAACGGTATCAATGGATTAAGATGTATGGTGTTGTTGTGATTATGGTGGTTGGAAACAGGGCTGTAGGGATGGGTTTTAATGTGAACGAAATATGGGTTTGTGCTTAATAAATAAAAGTGGAAAGGTTAATGAATGGTGTGGGAATGATAGTGGAATGGCAATAATAGTTAATGGGGTTGGTTGGTTAATAAGAAGGAATTGGTTGTGTTGCTTGTGTTTACCCTACATGATTTCTGGATGGAAGGAATATGTTTTATGAATGATTGATGTGGTTAGTTGTGGATAGTTGCCTAGTAGTTAAGGAATTAATAAAATGATTATGTTGAAACATGAAAACCTAAATCTGGATAGGGTTGATTATTGTATGCATGCTTCGTAGTAGCAGTGCCGAGGCACGTGCTCAGTTTTATGTTAGAATCCATAGGTTGGGCTGAGTGTTTGGTATATATACATATACATATATATATATATATCCATATATCTGTGTTTTATCGCACCCCACCGATGTTAAGCACTTAGTGCCGAACACTCCCATTTCATGCGAGAGGGTGTTTTCCCCTTAGTTACTAGCTCCTTCAGGCTTCTTCTTCCCTAGGCTGTGATGGCTTGAGTCGACCTTACACCCAAGACTCTTTGGGTCAGTTTTGATTGGGGTGGTTTTGCCCAAGACTCTTCGGGAAGGTTTTACTATTTCCCAAGAACCTTCGGGATGAGGCCCAGGTGTGTGTGGGCAGGATACATGGTTGTGAGGCCCATGTGTGTTTGAGCGGGATACGTGGTTGTGAGGCCCAGGTGGGTGCGGGCGGGATATGTGCTTGTGAGTCCCAGGTGTGTGCGGGCGGGAAGAGTGTGGCAGCGTCATGACGTTCAACGTTAGGAAGAGAAGCTAACTAGTGGGGGAAAATGGTGCGGGGTAGCCAATACTCTTGTTCTCATATACTACTGCCTTTTGTGATTGTGTTTTGGTGAGTGTGGCTGGTGAGGTTGGGTAGATAGAATTCCTTGCTAGGATTCTTCTGTTGTTCTCACAAAACATTAGGATGACTCCCCACTTGTGCACGAGAGCTTTAGGTTTTCCTACTGAGTACACTTGTATGCTCACCCTACGTTTACATTCAGGTTTCCAGGAGGACTACCAGGGTCGTGCGAGACCCTACTAGTCGGGACAGTTGGTGTTTTTGTAGTTCGCTATACTTGTTTGTTTTGGTATTGTACTTTTGAGATTTCTTGTACTTGTACCTTGTTTTAGAACTATTTAAACATGCATGTGGGATTGGTTGGGTTTATTTCTATAAACCTGTTATTTTTTTCTTTTTTGGTGGTTGAATTGTCCTATTTCTTGATCTTAAATAATAAAAAGGCTAATGCCTCCCATATTTGTGAAAACTCATACCCTTGGTGCTAGTCGCTACCATAGGGCCTACTAGAGGCGGGACTCGGGGGTCATTATCTTTCTTTCACCATTTCCAGCTGAGGAGGGGCATCATTAGTGGGAGGGGGTCATGACACTAATACACCTTGATTCTTATCCATCAATATTTTCTCCCATTATATCTTTAAAGATTCCTCTAGCTTGAAGCTGGCTCATTACACATTGAAAGAGTCAGTTGTTTCCATGAACACAAATAAAATTTCAACCCTCTTCAACAAATCCTCATCATCAAGAGGAGTTTTTTATCCTTTTAAAATCAGTGGATTCAAGGGAAGGAATTCATAAGAAAAAAATCATGAATTCATCCCTTTCAGTTTATACATCTATAGGGTGAATGTGAATGGGTAAAATTTTCTGCCCCAGATATCAGACAACAAGAACTATATCTCCAACTGTATTCATATCCACTAGAGTATTCTCTAATTGTGGTTCACAATAAAAATAATCCTATATTTTATTCAGATGTCTTGTTAGGGGAATAATTCCCAAAACCATAATATTAAACATTGATGATGTCATAATGATTCACAGAGAAACGCATTAATGAGATAAACATCAAAATTAATCTATTTAGATAAAAATAAATAAATTTTTGTTTCAATAGGTCCAAATAAAATGTTGTGATAAACATATAAATAATCCCCAATATGTATTTCACAAAAAACATCTATTGACTTATGGATCATTACGAAGAGAGGTAGCCTAGAAATCACTCACAAGTACAACATATATCTTAATATGATTGAAACAAAATGTTGGAAACAACGAAAGATGCATAACAAGACCACTTTGATAAATACTTTTAATGAAATATCCTAGATTAATTGTTACATTATCAAATGAATAGGTAATGACAATGCTCTATGGGAGTTATCGATCACTAATTTTTTTGATATGTAACAGGAATCATTCAAGATAAATGTGGGACTAATATTTCCACATAAAAAGCATAAGAAACATATATATTTCAGTATTCTAAAAAGAAAACTCCAAAGGGTGAATAATACCATAATTTAAATTGGATTTTAATATGAAGGAACTATTGAAATGTACAATAATGAATATGAAAAAAATCACACGTTCCAATAGACACAAAACCACAATAACAAAAGATACACAAGCACCAACATCCCTCAATCATTTTAACTTAATCTAACCTGGTAGAAGTAAATTAAAAAACACTTTAAGGTAAAGGTAGTTTGTGGGAAAAAATCCATGTCTTTCTCAACATGTGTTCTATAAAAATATGGCCCCCTAATTAAAATAAAAAGATTTTAATTTTATATTAAACATGCATTCCCCAAAAATAGGGTATTTAAAACAAATATTTATTTTTCATTTCAGTTAATGGTAAAATTTCATATAATGCCTTAATATTTTTTTATATTAAATATTTTATCTTAATTCAAAATACATATATAATGAATGTTTAAAAATAATTTCATATATATCAAAATAGTCACAAACAGAAAACATGGTAATCTTCTATAAGGTGTGATAGTTTTATATTAAGGGATCCTCACAGCGTCATATATGTGGTAATGGTAATGTTAACAAAATTCCCTCTATCACTAGAAAAAGAGTACTAATATACATCCCACTATGTTATGATCTACCAATGGGTTTATAATAGAGTAGTAAACAATAGAACCATTGCTAGTAATTTTTTTAAAAAGTTATTTTAAAAAAATGACTAACCACCTAGGATTTCATTGTCTAATAAAAAAATAAATGTTGGTAAAATTATTTAAAAATTGTTTAAAATACAATTTACCCATTTTAAATTTCAACATGCCGATTTGTAATTGAAAACAAAATCCAATTTTGGAATCAATTCATGCATTTTTTAAATAAAGACAAACATGGTACCTATTAAATACAAATATTACATTTTTACAAAATAAAAATTTAAAACCAATTCCATAAATTCCACATTGTCCAAAAACTTCAAAATCACATCCCACATCTCTACTTCCTTTGGAATTGTAGCATATTAGCCAAAGTTCCAGGACAAAACTGTTTCAAATCCTAATTAACCAAAAATAATATTTTTAAAATTTAATTGAAATAATTATAAACACTATAGAAAATCATGGTAAAATTATTTGTCCAGTCATATATAGAACCACCTACCAATGATCACATGATTAGGTATCATGAAGCATGAAATGTGAAACTTTATTGATGATCAAGGGAAATAAAGATATGATAATAAAACCTATTTTTAATATCTAAAACAGTGGATTTTATATCCATTGAAAATAATAAGATCTAGAGTACTCAAAAAGTAGATAATATGAGAGAAGAAGATCAATAATGAAAGAGGAACCCTTATCGGGGATGAATCATACGATATTCTCCATGCTTAGATCCACCTTGGAAAGGGTTTGAAGGAGCTAAAATGGAGATTTTGGAGCATCCAAGACCATGTAAATTGAGCCACTATTATATTGGATGACCATTAGTTAAAAAGGGTGATCCAGAAATTTTTGAAAAAATTTCAAAATTAAAATTATCCCTTTTCACCGTTAGCTGGGTTGCGTTATATGGTTAAAAAAATGTCTTCCCTAATCCTACACCCCACTCATGGGGTTTACAGTTTCTACATGGTGGGTCCGTAGTTTGTTAAATCATAGACCAACTCTTAAAACACCCATTATTTATGTTTTTAAAATTTAAAATGTGTGGGTGCATGGTTCGGGAAAACAATGTGCCAACCATGCAAGACCATTAAATTTTGAATAAAAATCCACTATTTTTTCAAAAGAAAAAAGATGTATCGTATGGAAGGAAAAACAATTCAATTGTTTGGGAGTACCTAAAAATATAGACATTCTTTTACAAAACTACAGTGTCATATTTTTTTAATAATATACATATTTGGCTTTTGGTTATTTTTTCCTTGTAATATTTTGAATACCAAACAAAACCACATATTTCCTTTTTAGTCACACTCAATTTTTGAGTAACTGTTAAAATAATATAACTCTCTCTGGGACTCTATTATTATGATCCTATAGAACCCCTAACAATACATGCAAAAATAAATATGATACCACTTCAATTATGGCCACACATAAAAAGTAGAATTTATTCTCCATATTATTTAATATTAAAATAATTATGGAAAATTTATCAGTATACCTTTAAATTTTGAGAAATTTAAATTTATGAACATGTAACTAAAGATTATTAATTTTATGTGGAAATTAATTCAGTTTTCTATTTTAGTCTATATTTACAATGAAAATATTATCCTAAAATATGAAATTTATTTCTTATTAATATCTTTTATAAAATTATTCAATGGTATGCAATACTATACATATTTTCCCAAAACAAACATTATCATTAGAAATTTTGACATTAATATGAACTACTCATAATAATTGATAAAATTTATAATTTTGGCCAAAAAAATTATGTATATATTGTATTATTAACATTGGGGATTATTATAGGATGAATACTATATCAATAATTTTAAATTTCAAATATCATATGTATGAGTTATATATCTATATTTAATGTTATTCTCTATGAATAAAACATTTGATTTATAATAAATTAGGTTTGTGTAGTATATCAATTTTTTAATATCATCTATTCAACTTAAATTCAAAATGTATTTCTTTTTAATAAATTTATATATCCATAATACTTTTAATTAAATATATTTTTTTGGTTAATTCATATTATTTGATGATTCATTATTTCTATAGATTACTCTAATGATGTTTTTTTCCAACACCCTCATTTTATTGATTTTTTTTCAAATAATTTCTATATATATAATCTATCATTAATATAGGAATAGTTTTTTTGATTATTTTAATTTGAAGATATTAGTATTTTATTAAAAAATAATATTATAGTTTAAAAAACAAGACCTATATAATTATTACAGCATATTAGATGTATATTAATTAAAGATAATCGGTGTTTATGCTATAACATTAAGGACTTAGTGTCCTTCTAAACATGAAAACCCAAACAAATTGCACGTAAAAGTTGTAAATAATTTTCGATTTTGTTATTTAGATATATAATGCATTAATTAAATATTATAAATAAAAAAATCTTTATAATATGGGGAAATAAAATATGTGAAAGGTTTTTCCCCAATTCATATTAAGGGTAAACATAAAAGATTTCAATCAATGATCATAAGTGATAATAATATAATAATATGTGTATGAGAATATGATATCAACAATATAAAATAAAATCTAACAATTAATATATAAAAATATTTAATTATTGAATATTGTTCAATCTGTCAATAGATACAAGAAATGCCTCTGTGAAAACATCAATAATCAATCATGATCTATTAGAATATATCCAAAATACATGAGATAAGTTAATCTAAATCAAATAACTATAGTAAATTACTCATTTACTTCTGTTTATCTCCATTGACCCCCACTATGGAAAAATTCCCACATATGAAATGCATACCAAGTCATCTAATACATTATTTTTGGACTTACATGAATCCATTAAAATCTATCATCTCTTGAGAAATTACAATCTCTTTCATATAATAGTATTTATAATACTCCATCACAACTACCCAATGAATTGGAGGGCTATAACTAATCCACCACTCATCATGATCCAAAACATGATCACCTATCACATAATTCTGATACATATACATGTCTTCCAAAAAAACATAACACATTAATCATTTAATTATATTATAATCCATTGTAAGTAACCATGGAATAACATAATTCAATCATTAAGTCATCGAAATGTTATAATAGAGGAAAAATTTATTCATGCATTGTATATTATCAAAGAATCTTTTTATATTTTTTTAGAAAAAAACGAAATGTTCATCTTTTAATGAAATAAAATATTCATTTTAAAAAATTAATTTAAATAAAATAATGGTTAAAATTTACATTAAAATGTCATTATCTATTAGTAAAAAATCCTTAGAGTATTTTAATTAATATATGAATATGGTATAAAATTATTATTCAAATAAGAGAAAAATAAAACATTATTCATTAAAAACATTCATTCGATATCTTGAGTATATAAAAAATTAAAAATAAATGAAAATTTTTTAATCTATGAAAAATATGTCACTAGGAATACAGATATTAAATTGGGGAGATATATAATATAAGTCCATCCTCATAAATTTAATTATAATTCATCTATTTTAAATTGATATTGTAACTTAAACCACTAATATCATTGGTAACATTTGATTAAAAAACTATATGATAGAGATAATATAAAATTAAACAATATATAAAATGAATATAAATATCATAATGATATAAAATATCATATGGTCAATAGTTACACATCATAAAAAAAGTTGGCAGTATGGCATAATTTATTTCTCACGGAGGACTATTTTGGATTATAAACACTTTCCACATTGGTAACATTTAAATGCAAACAATTAATTTTTGAAATAATTGGAATTTTAATATTAGATTAGATGAATGAATAAGGATACATTTTATAAAATGTAAAGGATTATTATAAATACAACATAAATGTAAATAGGTTTATAACATCAAATATGTCAGTGTGAAAACAATAAGATAAAACAATATCTACATATATAATAATTGGTTTACATGATCAATAATCACATGTATAATTAATATTGAGTCATTATAATTCTATAAAAATTATATATATAAACTATTAATTTCATATATTACATACTTCTAACATTTCAAAATATTTTTATTCATTATTAGTTATTATAATTATCAATTGTCGATTTTATTTTTTATTTTTTCATGTATGTTTTTTAATGGAAGGTATGGTACATTAACATTGATCATTGAATTATCATAACTGGAATATTATTATTTTTATATGTTTCATCTTTAATTATTATATAAAATGGTTTATTGATTTAAGTTATTTGGTGAATAAAAATTTGTTGTATTTCTTTTTGAAAATTATATTTTGTATGTACACATGAGTGATGCTTAAAATTTTTGATCGATAGTAAATAAGAAAGAGAAGTTATAATTCACATTTAATTAATCATTATTATATCATGAAGAGAATATATTTTCATTTAACAGATCTATATTACTGTACATGTAATAGGAATAGAAAAATAGTTAAAAACCATCATTGGAGGACTTAATCCATATATAAGGATGAGCCACATTATAATTTTCCAATATTGTGAAATATAGAATGTATATTTGATATTATAATTATATATGATAAATTAATTAAAAAATATCATTCATAAATATTATATCAACACAACAAAAAATAATAAAATATAGTTATTGAAACTAAATCATATCACTATATAGAAGAGGATGTCCACACATAAGAATGTGCAATAATTTCATTTCCAATTTGATGGAAATGAGGTGGGAAATAGTTGATATATCAGTATGATAAAATATTAGTATATTCATGATACATTTTTCAGTGTATTTTGATATATAAAATATTTTTATAGAAGTTAGAGTAATAAATAATATTGAAACAACCCATTTATGATATATATGTCTTCTTTGAGTGACCTCATTTGGCATACAATACCATCCATAAATGATAGGTCTTAATTGAATAGAAACATTACTATAGTGTATAGAAGGAATATTTGAAGGTTTATGATATCTTATGGATTATAATAAATAAAAAAAATACTTTAACAACGGGGGAGTTGAGGTTCCCTTTTATTAGAAGGAATATAGTGGTGATGAGAAGATTTTATAGCGGAGTTATCTGAGATATTTTAATAGAAGGGGGATGTAGTGTAGGGATTTATAGAATTTGGGGAGACCAATAGGAATCACCTTGGATAGGATATATCTGATGAAATTTGGTCCTAGTGAGTAACATTAACATATATTTCATCAATCTCGACAACTCTACCCTCTGGAAAATATTGTACAACACCCTCAAATATCGTACGGATCTCTCCCAGGTATCTCCTCGGAAGCGTTGCATGACCCCAATAGTCATAGAAGGTATAATAGGCCCATAAATCTTATATAACATCAATAAATGGTTAATATTTTGGTAATATTGATATCTTTTGAAATATATTATTTTTCATACTCAGGTGGGAACCTGATTGTGAACTAATGTATAGTAAATATTTATATCCATGTTCTTTTTATGGACCCCAATGGCTTTATATTAAATTTCACGATATGATATGTTTTAAATAAATTCAAAATTTGGAATTATATTGGTTTTTTGTGGAATATATACCATATTATGTTGTATTAACCCCCTCACTATACATGATTTAAATATTACCATGGAAACAATATTTCACAGTCTAAACTATTCACTATTCAAAAAAATTAATGTTTACAACATTTCCCTATATTAATAATTATCGTTAAAATATGGAATTAATTTTTAAAAATGATATTTATATATGTGGTTTATCTTGATATTTAATAATCCAGGATAATTCAAGGTAAAAACATTTTAATGAAATTCATTTTGAAGCGTAATCCTTAATATAGAAATATTATATTCAATTAGAAAATAATAAAACAAATCTCCAAATATATGAATAATTATAAAAAATATATATTTAATTAAAATAAATTATTAATATATAATTTACTAATTTCTTTAAATAAAAAAATAGTTTAACCAAAAAATGTTAAATTTCGTGGATATTGTTTTTTAACTCCAAAAAAATGAAATTATATAATAAAATCAAGTAAATTGATGATTATTAAATAATTAATTGAAATTATATCAAAATAATAGAGTCTAATATTCTATTATGATCAAATGTATAACATAATGGGGTTTTTACTTGAAAATAAATGGCAATTTTATTAAAATTGTATATTTCAAAATTCACTAGAATGTTTTAACATATTTGTGAAATATTCACCCAATGAATATTTTAATTTTTTATTTGAAATATTATATTCATAAATTGAAAGAAAATTAAATATAATTATGAATTATTTTTAATCTATATTTTTAAAATGAAATAAAAATATATTTTTGTGGAATAGATGATTTTGATGAATAAAATGACATTACAAAAAATAGTTCTTATATAATATGCATCATCCAATACAATTAAAATTTTAAAAGTATTAGACATATTTTTATATTGTGGTAATATATAATTATATATAATAATTTAATTTTTATTTTATAACCATCTCATTTAAATAATATTATTTATAATTTATATCTCTTATCTCTTAATGTACATTTGGGAATATGAATGAATTTATCTGAAATTAAATCCGTTCAAAAAAATTATATATGTTATATTATCACCCCTTAAATAATTTTACACCCTCCATTTTTCATCAATGTTATAAGTGATAAGATATTTGAAAACAAAACAGTTAAAAACACACAAGATACAATGAATTAATAAAACATTCTTTTAATAAGGTAGTGGGAAACATAAATATTACCTTAATAAACAAATTATCAAGTTGTGGTATACGGGGGAACATATAATGAACTAAATATTTTGACATGAAGGATAAAAATAGTTTTTAAATAATGCAATATAAAAATAGATAACGTGGCTGTAATAGTTTTTTAGACCATGAAAACAAAAAAAATGACTCATGAAAACATTAAAAACTCATTAGAAAGTATTGTGAAAAAGAAATGATATAAAATTTAATAGTTCTATTTTTATGTGTTGAGTAATTTTATAACTATATTGATGTATAACATGATAAAATATACACAATTTATTACATTCCATTTCATAAATGTGATTTAATTAATTCGTTCATGTTTTGTTAATTTCCCCTTGTAACTAATCTCTTACTCCACAAAATGAATACTGAGGATCAATATTTCACTCTAGATTGGATAAAGTTAAAATTCAATGGTTTATAATAACCATAAAAGAACGATAATTCAATAATTTAATCTACCTTTATATTTATTAAGACCAAAATGGATTTCAAAATTTTTCTAATATGGGTAAACATATATTTTATAAAATAATCCTTTTATATCTAAGACAATAGTAATAACTCATTAAAATGATGCTTACCCATTAAAAAGATATTTAACCTGAAAACCCCCTCTAATATATTTTCAAATAGTTTAAATATCCACAAATAGTCTGAATTATTTCTATGAATACCCAACCCTAGTAAGCCAAAAATATAGTTTCTACTACAATTAAATTGTAATGATTATATGGAATAAAGTATTGATGGAACAAAAGATAAGAAGTTTTTGTAAACCATATTTCAAACATGATACCAAATTTATATAGGGAAATAATAAAATATGTACAATACATTACAATGATAATAAACTAAATCCTTTAAAGTCATTCAAACAATAATTCTTCTTAATAGGGGTTGGAATAAAAATACGGTTGATCTCAAATAATCATTACAGGAGCAGTGTAGTGGAATAAATAATGAATACATGATCATAATCAATATGGCAAGGTAATAAGTGAAAAAATCCATATAATCAATTAATTGAGAATGATGTTCCTAGAAAGTAATGAATGGTAAATATTTGAATAAAAATTTTACTTATTCAATAAATTAAGAATTATGGTTTATCCATAGATAATTTTCATCCACTAATAACATGGAAAATAATATAAATACATTCTTAGTAAATGAAATATTTAATTATAGGGAATATTGTTTCCCAAAAACCTGATACATTTACAATTACGATCATTCCTATAAATGTTTTACAACATAATTGGTGAAAAATGATTTACTTAGTCAGGGAAACATATTTTTTCATATGTGACTACTGATGAATCAAGGGGCTTGTTTAACCAAAAACAAATCCATATAGTGTACTTCAAAATCATTTGTCATATATCAGATAATATATTTATTTTTTAATAAATGTTCCTTATAAAATATCCATATTGATTAATGAATATTTATTAATAAAAATTTCACCAACTAATAAAATTTCACTCAATGTAATTTTTGTATGTTTAAATGGTTTAAAATTCATCATATAGACATATCCATGGTAATTGATATGGACAACTAGGGGATATTCAATGTTCAATGATCGATGGTAAGTGAATATTTCATGGGGAATAAAACAATTAATCAAAGATGCGATAGTTCATTATTTAAAAAAATCAAAAACCACATAGATTAACAATAGGGATGATATTAATATATTATATACCAATTCGAGTAAAAATTTATTGTTTTTTCACTGATTAATGGATGTACCACAACAATATCTTTTAAAAAACATTATTTTGTAAAATATCATTTGCATTTGAAAAGCATTATCAAACTCATTTCATTTATAATAACATTTATATAAACAATTTACATAAAAATAAACATTTTTAATATTCAATGGAATATATAAGGAAACTACAATGGGTAATTTTTTACATGTTCTACAAGGTGAAATGATCAGTTTTTTTAATGTAAAAAGGATAGAAAATTACCTTGTTTTGAAGGAGATAAGAAGATTCTATTAAGAAATTATCAAAGTAAAAAATGATATATATTTTATTAATAAATAATTTTTAAATGGTTAAATATTATTATTTAGAGCCTTTTATGAAAATATGGTTTTATAAGATAACATGTTATATCACTAAAGAGATAAATAATGTCGAGTTTTCTTGAAATTTTTTTCCAAAAACATTTATTTTTTCTAAAGAGTTGTAACATGATACTATTAACTAAAAATTTCATTAATATCCAAAGGAGATTAAAATTAAAGGATTCACAAAAAATTTATCCAATAATTTTCTATAATGGGAATTCAAGTGTAATCAATCTCGAAAAAAATGATATTGTGAAGTAAACCCTTGGAAGGACCATAAAATTGAAGTGAAATACAATAGATGAATGGATTGTGTGTGTCAAATATAAATCCATATAAAATTTTTATATAGTAAAAATTTATTACACATATAATCATAGAATATTAAAAACAATGAGGATGTAATATTTCCCCAAAAAGAAACCGATTTATGGAATTTTATATTAATTAGTGACAGTTAATTAAACTCACCATTGAACATATAATTCAAAAAAACTAAAAATACCATAAATAATTCATCATATAATATATAAAAATGGTTAATATATAATCCTCACAATATAAGTAATAGGTGATTAGGAAATGTATCTCACCATTGTAAAAAGATATTTTAAAATATCTTACCCTCGGCCAGTCTTTTCATGTGTGTATTTATCTTACTATCTGAATAAATTATTTCAATTATTTATTTACTTTTTCCACTTATCTTCATGTTTAATAAACTAATATCACTTATTACAATGTTCTATACAACTTCTTAAAAATTATGATTATGTCTGGTGTTTTGACCAAATTAGGTTCATGTGTCAAAAAAGAATTTGGAAGGTCAACTAAAGTGAAATGGGTTAGTATATGAAAATAAACAGAAAAACACATCAAATAATAATCATATTTATATATCTATTATCTTTTGAGTTCCGATCATGAATAAGGGTTATGAAATATGAACAGATGTTCCAATAATGGTGATTGTAGGTCGTACGTACTCATGAGTAATGTTCACATTTTTCAATGACTGTTACATAGAAAAGATGAGTAATATTTTTCTTTACATAATTATAATTATATTATCAATACCATTTTTTGAGAATATATATATATATATATATATATATATATATTTGTTTTTTTAAAATTTATCATATCGCTTCGAGGATGTAGTATTCCACATTTCCATAAACGACGTTATCAGTTTTTCAGTGTATTAAATTGTTAGAAAAAAATGATATTGTATATTTATAGAAATATATTTACATCATCAGTAAAATATAAATGTAATTTATATCAAAAATTTTAAATTAAACCCATAATTAATACATTCCATTTATGTTGTGAATGTATCACATTTCTTTGGCGACGCTGTAGTCCACACATCCACAAATGATGTCATTGAATTTAACCAAAATAGAACGGATTAATGTATGTGTTATATAAAAATTCCATAAATATTAATGAAACATACATATAATATATATCATATATAAATATGGTTTTAATCATAGTTAACAACTATGGATGGTGGTAATGTAAAAAATTAATGACATAGTTTCATGTGTGTATGGTTCACTATACACAGAAATGATAGATTTTTACCTATTTTACTGAATTCTGTATAGGTTTGAGTCTATCCATTAACATAATAATAGATCAATATATTCAGAATACTGATTTTATTATAATACAATGTAATATGGATAATTTATGGAGTGGATAATGAAATTAAACTAAAGTGATAATTGAAGAATGTTACCTCTTATTTGTATAACTCCTTTTTTAATATAAAAATCATCCATCTATTTTCTTACTAAAAAAGTTAGGATACTATGATTTGGTGACTTATTTTACGATCTTAATTATTCATATTTTTTAGATCTAACGAGCTAGATAGATGTGAAGAAGTGGAAAGAGTGAGTGCCGTTTTATATTGGAAGAGGAATAGGATTCTTGTATATTTTCATTATCGGAATTTCAGGAACATTTTTTCCAGGTAATTTGGATAAAATAATGAACCCAATTATATCTATTAGATTATATGTTAAATATATTGACATTAAATTTTTTGGGTTATATTATCTAGGACATTTCGGCCCTTAATTTTAAGGTTTAGTCCATTTTAAATCTAATTTTTCTCTTAATCACTATAATTACTTTTAATTACATTCAATAATATATTTTTTCAATAAAATATCTTCACATTTTTACAAATAATAAAATATTATGATTCCTAAAATTCAGTTAAATTTTTGATGTTCATATAACAAAATTCATAGAAATTAATATAAATTTAATTTAGTATATAAGACGAAAAAGTACGGTTTAAAAATAAAGTGTTTTAAAAGACTGAATTGTTATTATATCCAATTTAAATGTGAAAATTATTCCAATTAACTAAAATATATTTGTATATGTAGAATCGGTGTAATTAATTTTTTTATGAAAAAATTAAATTATCCATATTAGTTAATTATACGAGAAATTAGTTTTGAATTAAGATTCCATTTTTTTCACTATTAATAACAAATCCAAAAAGAATACAAAATATTTAACCAAAAATAATTTGGATATAATTCTTTCAATTTTTTATTATTTATATAAAATTTAAAACATTCATAAATTTAGCTTTAAAATAGGTACACTACTAAAAGGCTGAAAAGGTCATTTTAAAAAAGGCAGTGAAAATCTAGATATATCTTTATCTAATGCCTATAAAAAATATTTTAGATGAATAAAAAATTGATTGAATAAATATCATATATATTTAATTTATATCATTCTATAATTTTAAATAATATCTTTTATTAGGACATGAAGCCTTTGGATTCATAAAAATAGTTCTTTATAAAAATATTTCTTGTATTTTTAGTTGGTTTAGATATTCATTTCTGTTTAGTTGTAAACAAATGAACACAAAAATATATTTCCATCAGTTATGAAATCTAATTTATAGTCTATAATTTAACTACTAGGTTATATATTATTATATTAAATAATAAAAATTTGATAATAAATTGTTTTTTTGTAAAAATAAATCTTGCGTGTAACACAAGATATCAAAGAAACTTTTTGTTTTGTGTTATTCATTATAACATGGTATTGCATTAATTAAAATCTATTGAATATATTTAAAATATCAAATATATTTTTATTTTTTGCAATGTTATATTATCTTCTACACTATGTGTTGTGCATCATACACACTACCGAATATATTTTTATATCTTTATAATTTCTGGGTGTTACATTCTCCTCAACTTAAGTAAACTGGGTATTTTATATTTAAACACAATCTAAAAAATACAGGGTTTGATGATTGAAATTTGGTTGTTTTAAATACCATATTATAAGAAGAATAAATAAAATAACGTATAAATAAGGGAGTATGACAAGTAAAAATATCACATAGAATAAAATTTAACAGAGTTTCAATGTTAGATAAAATTTATGGAACATAAGAATTTAGACTAGAATGAAAAGTATAGAAAATTATAGGGCATGATTGAGGTCACCAATCACAAATAAATGAATGGTAAATTGAATATTCAGGGCCTCATCTCCATAAATCTGAGATGATATAAAAGTCCATCGGTTCAAAATGGAATTATGTAATTGGGAAAATATTTTTTAAGGTAATTTTGGTAATATTGATTATTTAAATTATAGGATAATAATTTAAGGAATATAATTACATGATATATTTCAAATTTATAGGAAAAATTTCATATTTTGGATTTTATTCAATCAATTTTAAATTCATTCCTTAAACCCTAAAATGGATATCCTAGATTGAACCCCCATTTTAATCACTGAATGTTTATTTTAGGGTATCATAATACCCATAAAAGATGTAACTATATTTTTCTTGACCTATTTTCCAAAATTAATATGGTTTTGATTTTAATCTCTAAACCATAAAATTGATAACAATGGTTCAACATTAACATTTATTCACCAATTTGATTAACTTAATATAAGTACACATTAAACAAGACATCATGTAGGATAGTGATAGGTGAAACCCCCTTATCATCTTTCATTCATGAGGTCAGGCCCTACTACATTGCTAGAATGGATGGGTTGTCAGTTGAAATGTTGGTTTTACTTTTTATAATATATATTAATATAATATCAAAAATAAATATGATGTATATCATTTAAATTTAACTAATAAGTAGCCTTTACAATAGTTTTCAACATATCCCCAATAAATAATTAATTTATCCATTAATTTTCACAAAAAATCTTCCTTGATCAAGATTTTATTCATTTAAATATGGAATTTAATTGGGAAATGAATATGTTTGGACAATTTAATATATCTGAAATAAATGGTTCCTTAAAAAGATTTATATTTCATTCTTTCATACTCGTATTTTTTTCGGGGAAATTATTTTCTTTATTTTCTTATTTCACAAAAAAAAAATAATTTCCTAGTTTTATTGAGTCACTTTCAGGGGATCTTCCATAAAAATTTGTTAAATGATGTTAATTGAGGCCTTTTTCCATTTTTTCACTAATACTATATCTCTAAAAAAATTATCTGTTTCCTCTTTTGTGAATATGAGAGTCGGTTATGGTATATTATTTAATCATATTTCATGATAACTAATTAGGAATGAACACAGTATCATTCATTCCTACCAATGCCCCATTTGTTTTCTCATTATCACCACCAGGTCCTTCATTTTCAATGTTAACATGAATCATTTTTTTTCCAACCATTTTCTAAAACCAGAAATCATAGTGTCAGTAAAGATATTCATAGTTTGAAAATTATATAATCCTTTATAGGATAAATAAATAAAAATTTATTATTTTCAATCTAAATCGCCACAGTTTTATTCTATGTTATTTTTTATTATACATTAAAATTTATCATCATTGTTTATAAATAAAATATGAATTATTCCAATCATGTCCCTTAGGATCGCACAATATGGTGTATAGTAAGGATCATTTTCGTGTGCCATTTTTTGCTCGAGTCAAGCCCGAAATACCTTTTCCAAGTTGTTTCCCCTGGGAACATATTTTCCAAACCCACATCAATTTGTAGTGTATATACATGAATTTATTTACTGGAATACCCACTTAATATATACTTTATATAGTGTATCGACTGTTCTTATATACTTATTCTCAAACTCCACCTTTGGGTCATGTGCCATTATATATTTTTTAAATCTAGTTTCTAACGATTCAACTAAACATCCTTTGATACCAAATGTTGTAACTGGACTCATGAAATGCCAGATCCAGTGTATACAACCATTTAAGTGGAAAAATTATAACGAATCAAATCTCTAATTACTGATTTCTTAGTAGTTTTGGAAAACCAAATTACCCTGATGACACACATTTTACATTAGGGAATTTAAAATAATTTACAATATAGAACGAAAATAATAAAATTCATCCATTGAAACAAATTAAGAGGATTCAAAATCATAACCTAGGGAAAGGAATGAATATAAGGGTGATCCCAAATGATAAATTATGGTAAATTTTAGTGTATGAAAAAATTAATCAAAAATAATCATTAATATGGCAAGGTAATAACTAAAATCACATGAAATATAATCAATAAAATGAAAAGGAAGATTATTAATATCATATCAATGTAAATAACTGAACAAACATTACAACTATTCAATAAACCTAGAATAAATGTGCATACATCGATAATGTTGATTCAAAAATATCATAAACTATAATTTAAAATTAATTCCTAACAAAATAAATGATTAATTATTGTACGTCATGTTACCCAAGAACATGAAACCATCAATGATTTATTCTGGAAATCTATGAAAATATACTCAATGGAAACCCATTAGATTAAGATATCCAAATGTCTTTGTTTCATGATACTACAGACTCATCAAGTGGATTTTATTAACCCGTACTCAACCAATATAGTGCATGTCAAAATAATTTTTCATATATTAAACAATATATTTATGCAATGAAAAATTTTCATTATAAAATAATTTTATTGACTAAAAAATAAATATTATCATAGATATTCAAATAAAAATCAAATTAATTACCACATGTAAAAAATATATTTGGTTTTGAAAATTAGTATATTCCTGATAAATGTTATGTATTTTTAGGTAAAATTCAAAATCGAATGATTCCATGAAAGTAAATATTTCAAGGGGACTAGAAAATGAATCAATGAACTTAAGGTTAATAATATACTTGGTAAAATCATTTAAAACACATATAAATTAATAAAAATAATGGTATCAAAATAATATCTCCTAAGTGGAGTAAAACAACATTTTTTTGCAATGATGAATTGAAATACTCTAGAAATTTCTATTGAAAAAATTATTAAGTAAAATATCATTTTCATTTTGAAAAATATGTAGAAATATATTTTCTTAAAAATAAATTAAAATTCATAATTTAATAGCAAAAAAAAACAATTTAGAGGGAATAATCAATGAAATGATAGAAGGAAAATCGATACCTATCATACAAAGTAAAAATAACATTATTTTTTCTGGGTATAAATCATAGAAAATTTTGTAGTTCAGAAAGATACATGAAGATTAATTTAAAAAAATGTAAAAAGGAGATATAAATTCGTCAATAAATATTTCTGGATAGGATTAAAAAATTGATGGAGGCCATTCTAGAAATCATAGTTTTTAGAAGAAAATAGGTCCTCTGACTAAATATTGAAATGAAGTCGAGTTTTAATTAGAAATAATTTATAAAACATTTTTATTTCCAAAGATTTGAAACATAGTACTATTAATTTAAAAATTCAATTAATAAATTGACCAGAATAAAATTTTATTATTTATTAAATAATGATCTAATAACTACCTCTATTTTAAATTCAATTGTAAACAATCAAAAACAAAATGATATTTTGAGGTAAACTATTGAAAAAAAGTGAATGAAGATGTGAAAATCATTCATTGAATAGATTATGTAAGTCAAATTAAAATGTGAATAAATTTTTTTAAATAACATAATAGATAATAATAACTGATTACACACATAATCATAAAATTCTAACATCAATGTGTATATAATATAACCTAATGAAATGAAATCTAGTTATGAAAATCTCTACCACTTGGTTATATTTAATGGAAATCCCCATAGAATAAATAATACAAATTCAAACTAAAAATACCATCATGATAATATTACTAATGATTTAATATATTAACAATGTAAGAACATATACTATGTAGAAGAAGTATGTTTTAAATAGGACATTTATCTCATAGATGTAAAAAGTGATATGAAAATCCATTTCCAGTAGTCTAACATGTCTTGTGTGTCATTATATTCAGTTATAATTAAATTATTTCAATTATTTACTAACGTAATTTTTTTTTCAAATTTTTTAATACTTTTATTTCACTTGTTATATTTTATTTGTACAATTACAAAAAAAAATATTTATGTCGTCTATTTTGACCAGATTTGGTAAACGTGTGAAAACCCAATTTGGTTGGTCAAATATAGTGTAACATCGATACCCTAATCATTGGATTGAGAATTTGGAAGGAAATTAAATGTCCTTAAGTGGAATACACATGATTACAAAGGACAGAGAATAGATTCCAAGTGATTCATCAAAAATTGGGGGACAATATTCCCTTGAACAAAATAACCGACCAAAAATGCCATAACAAAATAAGCCACTGTATGATTTATGATAAAAATGAATAAAAGTTCAAGGATATTAGTTATATTAAAAATAATTAAAATATTCCCAAAATGGAAGACTATAAAATTATTTGGTACATAGTGGAAGACATAACCACCAAAACGAAGACTCCGAGATAAAACTACATGCTCTAACAAGTTCCATGCTCCAACTCAACAAAAAAACCATGTATCACTAAGCACTGCTAAAGAAGTGTGATAAATTACCTTTTCACATTTCCCAGTAAACAATATCTACAAAATCACTAATGTTACAAAGAATGGATTAGTACTACAACTTAGTATGTTTTTAATAAATGACATCTCTACTCAGACCGTTAGGAAAGAACAATTTAGCACATTTATATAAAAACTTTTATATAAACAATTTTCTATATAATTTATAACAAAATATTATAATGGTCCATAACATGATTTTTTCCAAAAAGAAAATAGAATTTACCAAAGAAAACAAACCAATCAATGATTTAAATTTTTTAAAAAATTCAACTTTTGCACATCCATTCCATTCCACTTCTCCACACATACAACCTTTCATGAAACCTATTCCTCTCTATACTTTTGATTGGTGTGTAATCCTATCACTGAGAAATCACATAATGAATAATTCGGTAGGGGGAGATACCTAAAACATATCCAACCCACAAATGATGGGGAGACTCTTTACCCCAATCCTTACCAAATGCACCTGAAAACACAAACTCTTATTTTAAAAAATGATTTGAAAATTGAAATTTAAACTATTTCAATAAAACCATAATATTACTGAAAAACATTCAACAAACCATTTCAATTAATATAAATAATAACATCATTTTAATGAAAAATATTTCAATTAATACATTTTACTACAATTATAGAAAATCTACATTTTAAAAACAATATATTATAGTTAGGAATCCATGTCACTTTTCACATCAAATTAAAAAAACATTATTTAACAAAAAATCACTATAAAAGGTTATACCATGATATTACCATCAATTTTACAATCAATTTCATCCAAAACCAACAATATGTAACTAAGACTTCATGTATTCACAATAGGTGTCATGAATGATCTCACCTAACTCGGGTTTTATTACAAAAACTATGACTGAAATTAAATTATCCATGGAAATGGCTAGACCTTTGATATCTTCCACTATCATAGAAAAGGACTAATATAAACTTATTGGGCATCAACGAACATTGATATATCCATATTGGGATTAAATAAATGAAATTTTGAAACACCCTGTGATTTTATGAGAAAGATAATTTTTTAATTTCATTGATGTATTATGTTATACGCTACACCAAGATTAGCTTTCACTATACGCAACACCGTATTAGCTTGTAGTATATGAAACAATATACTTGTCATGTGTTATAAATATTTTTAAGTTCATTTGATTGAATTGATTTCATGAAACATTGAATATATATACTTTTTAATTTATAAATTAAATATGTTTTGATAATTTTATACATAACACGAAAGGAATCTTACACTACACACAACACTAACTTGGCTTGTCTTCCCAGCAATAGTGGCCTTCCTCTAGAGCTTGCATAGTACGCAGTAATGAGTTTCACTAAACAATGATATATTATTAAAATATTATATCAACTAGCCATTATGACTTGTATTAAACCTATTTTTAATTTAATATAACATCATAACTCATCTAACACATGATATGAGAAAAAAATCAATATTTCAAAAAAAAAATGAAGTATTTTCCAAAAAAAAGTTGTTTATTTCCTATTGATAGAGAACCCATTTTTAATACAAAATTGAAACTTTTATAAGTTAAATATAAAAAATAAATTTATTCATTGGAATTGAGAAATAATTATTTACATTGGTTGAATTTCTGGTATTTTCCTCATAAAATTCAAAATTTAATTAATATTAAAAATATTGCATTTTAATTCAAAACTACCTTATCATCTAATTTATTTGTATTGATAGATTATCATTTAATTAGTTGTAAAGTATCACGGGATTATATATTTTTCATTTAATCCAATTTTGTTTATTGGAAGAAATTCCACTTTAAAAATTGACATAAACAGATGTCACACATTCGATAGTTATTACATCTTAAAAACCTGCTTTTTGGTTTTGACAATGGGAATTAATTATAAATTAATTAATAAAATTTATGTGTTTTAAATTAGGAAAAATTGATTCTCTTTTTGGAATTAGGAAGTATAAATTGTGTAAATAGGTACCTTTTAGATATTATGAAAATTAACTTCAGTAATTATATTATTTACTATGATTAAAGGGTAAATCAAGTAAATAATTGTAGAAAAATAATATTATAATAATATTAAAATACCCTTACACATGTCCTAATCCTATTGGATGAGATATATCCAACCGTGGGAATATTTGGGTTGATTTTGGGACCCCATGGATTCAGTTGTATGTGAATATGATATTTCATAAATAATAATTTAATGTAATGATAATTAAAACCTAAACTTATATCTTTTACTAAATCAATTTTAATAGAGAGTTATATAACTTATCCCTATTTCTATAAATAGTCAATAGAATGCTAAAATAATTTCCTAGATCATGGTATTTTATTTATAATTTTTATACATTAGCTAAATATATTTATTTCTGACACAATTTTTAAGTAGTGATTACCATATTAATTAAAGATGGAAATTAATGAATTTATAAATATTAAAAAAATGTAATATGATTATTTTGGTGTCATCCACGAATTTTATAGATGATAATAACAATATTATATTTAATTAAATAGCTTATTTTTGAAGAAATCTAGTTGTTATAAATTTTAAAAAAAGTTTGTATGAATAGAGTCCCAAATTGACACAATTCATAACTTAAAACAAAAAATAGTTTATTAAATTTTATTAAATTAAAAACAATCTATGATTTAGAAAAATTGTTAATATAAGTTCAATTATGTAAAAAATAACTTTATGTGGGTCTGTTGACATGATATTGTAATTAAATTAACTCACAATGTATAAATACCATTCTATCAAGATATGAATAAAAAGGGTAAAATAACTGTAAAACCAAAAAGATTAGGATAAATGATATTCAAAACATGTTAAGTAATTAATGGATGATGGGTATTAAAAAAATTATCTTATATTAGAATTAAATACGTTTTGGAGAATTCTAAATCAAAAATGTATTTTAAGTAAATTAATATTAAGGATCTTTCTAAAAGTGCCTTTATACCCTCTTAAAAATGGGCATCTCATCCCTCTCATCATCACTCTATTTTGAACCATCATACTCATCCAAAACCTACCCATTTCTCTTCCAAAATTCCTTAGTTAAATTCTAGAGGTTCTAGTATTCTTAAATGAAAACTAGAGTGCCCAATGGCGAAATTTAATGGAGGCACGTCGAGGAAGAGGTAGTCTCTTCCACCAATTCATTCAAATTTATTTCTACTTCTATATCCTCTTATTTATTTTTTTTATTATAATGTAATAACATAATTATCAATCATATACTGATATGTTATTATAAATATTAAACAACCCTATTTCACTTTCTATCCATTCTATGAAAAAAAATCATCGTGCGTGCGTAGGTACAAATTACTATCTCCACACTTTGGTGTAATCTGTTTTTCACCACCGTGTTACCTGAGAGGGTATAATGGTGGAAATAATAACTATATATAATTATTATAAAAATATATTAATCTTGATATATTATACACCTTCCAATTCAGTGCAATTCAACAATTATGGAAATGATATCATCGCTCGGGCGAACGTACGGCTTACCGTCTCCAAGACATGGTGAGACTCATTCTCTAAGTTAACCTTTCAAGAATGATAATGAAGTATATATATTAAATAATCATGAAATATATGACCAAATAATGATACTGTATATATATATATATTATTTACATACTTCCATCCAATTCATTAATTAAATAAAAATGTGTTCTTGTGTACGTATAGTCTATCATCTCCATGAATGTTGTATTCCATTTCATTTATCAATCTATGATATAAATATTTTTATAATATATAATATATAATATATATATCTCATGTTTTACATTTTGGATGTATGTAAATCATTATTCATGCAATCATATGAAGAATAACACGTCCAAACACGTATGATAAATGAAACGATTAATACCCACAACATTGTATTGACATGGAATTGACAAATAAACTAGTAATAAAATGTTGTAAGTGAATCATGTAAAATATCATAAATATTAATATGGATCCATTACATGTTAATTATATTTTTAAACACACTATACATGCGTTTCAGACAAATATAGATAAAATCAGACCTAAGGTAAAGGATAAATTTGCAATCTCATTTTTATCTGAGATTGTTTATATGTATGTATTTTCAAGGGGATATATGTATCATCCATATCCACTTATTATAAAAATGTTATCAGAAAATGTTTCTTATTATTATATGTATTTTAAATTTCATTTTACCCATTTTTTACATTGACTAAATTGTATGGAAGGAATCTTTCTTTTGATTAACATATGATGTACTTTTTGACATTTTCGATAAAAGTACAAAGAGAATATTTTTTAAATTATAAGGAATGAACATATTCATATATAATCATAATTACATATTTACATGAATATTGCACTATGCTATTTCATGTTTATTTTCTACTAAATTCGTTTCTTTTATAATTTATTGGAATTTGGAGAACTTAAAACCATTTTAAAGAAGAAATGATATTTTCCTAAGGAATTAAGTTCAACTGTTTTATCAAAATTAATTTCCATCTACGATTACATATGGTTATTTCTATATCCCGATAATTACTTTTATTTTATTGTTTTTATGATGGAATTATTTTTATGAAGTCCACTTATCTTTTATGGAATATGTTATGATAGAGTTATGTCTGAGAAACCCATATTATTTCATGGGTTATGCTATGATGAATGTATTACATTTTCATGGAAATTGGAATAATATTTTCATTATGAGATGTTTCTGAACAATATTTCCCTCTAATTGATTGGGTAAATATTTATAGCTCATGAGAAAGAATTGACTAGAAAGATAGGTATATCAGGTTTAGTAACACATGGCTGGAACGAAAAGTAACCACTGTTTTCTAATTGACTTTGTCCACTATGATGGGTTGGCAATAATTCCTTGTCTACTATTGGAAATAATATTATGTTCTTAATGGTTTTCCATAATTCCATGTTTTATACCAATGATATTTTAACATTATTATTTTTCCATTATGATCAATTACTTACGTAATGCTAAGAATTATTTCATGCTGTGAGATTTTGATATTTAAACATTATGTTCATGTTTTTATGTTAAAATGTATACGGTTTGTTTTTTTCTCTAGTTTTACCCTTACTGATCATTTGATCAATATTTTTTATGTTTTCTTTTCCTCGGGATATAAATAATGGTTTTAGGTAGGATAACATGTTGGGAAAATATTTATGGGAGATGTTGAAGATCTTTCACAATGATAAACGATTACGTTCCATGCTTCCAAAGACACTAAACTAACACAGCAACTGGGAATATTTTTGTATCTTTTATTAAGTATACCTAAAAATAAATTTAATTTCCATGTACATCATTCTTGGGTCTCTATAGTTAGTATCAATTTGATGTTTTAGTTAACCATTGTAAACTAAGATGTGTAATCTTTAGTGAGATCACTAGAGATATTTAAAAGGTATATCTAGGGATGTAACAAAGGTTAAGTATAACTATTGGATACATTCTGAGAATTTTGGTAATGATCATAAATAATATAGTATTAAACATAAGATATCATATGTTGAATGTAACCCTTGATTATATTGTTTTCGTAGAATGATTTTCCTTCTCACATAATTCTTTTTTGTTTTAGTCAATTGAGGGAACCATAAAGAATTGGGTAAAAATTTAATCTAATGAACAAATTGGTGACTTTGAGTTACAAAATTATATAATTTATTAAGTCAATTATATTGTTATATTTTTAAATCATTTTTCATAGTATATTATTAACAAGTTGAACATTAATTGTATTCCAATGTCATAGAATAAGATGAATAAGGACTTTCATGCATGTTCCCATTATATTTTAATAATGACATGTTAGACAATATTAGTTTCATTGGAAATCGTATCACATTTTTTGAAATGTGGATTTTTTTGTCACATATGATGTATAAAACATTTCAAAACATAAGGAATATATCCAAAAACCCTTGGAATATGGAAACATGTATGTTTTAAATAAGTATATATGTTAGTTTTGGTTATCCCCATGACTCAAGGGAATACATGATGAATTCATTAAATTGTTTTTTATGTGACCAACAAGTTATATCATATGATATATGGGGGATAAATGATGGTATTCACAATCTTGTTATATAACCATTCTGGTAATTATCATCGTTATACTGTGAGATTGGAGAAAATTATTTTGGATAATCCTAAAGGTTAAAAGGAATTAATTTGGACATCTGTAATATTGTTTTAGGCTATAACATTATTTATATTTTTTCTTTAATGTTAAAATTGTATAGTTTTAGAAACATGACAACCTATAGGATGGGTGACAAACTGTCATGTTGGAAAAGGCTCTAGGAATCAAACCCACAACAGAAGTGAGACATGCATTTATTTTCTACCATTGGCCTAAATTATGTCTTCTGTTAGTAGAAAGTAGTTATATTTTATTAATCAGTTTAATAGATGAAGTATAAGTCCATATTTGGAACTATATACAATTCATATCACTGTTGATGGACTTATGTATATTTAATAACTTGTTCTATCATTTCTGTGATTGAGATAGATGGAATAGCGTATCATTACATCGCATGATCTGCTAACACATTATAATTACCAATTCAACTTCATTTCGTTAAATAATATATGAAGAGGAAATTGATCAAGGCATGAACATTGGTGAGATTGTACCAAAATAAATAATGCATTCATTTCTATGATTGAGATAGATTGAATGGCATATCATTCTATCGCCTGATCTACTAACACATTATAATTAGTAATTCAACTTCATTTCTTTAAATAATATTTAAAGAGGAAATTGTTCAAGGCATGAACATTGATGAGATTGTACCAAAATAAAGTATGCATTTA
Source organism: Viscum album (assembly GCA_963277665.1). Lineage (NCBI taxonomy): Eukaryota > Viridiplantae > Streptophyta > Magnoliopsida > Santalales > Viscaceae > Viscum > Viscum album. Next base: position 1,244,235,422 of record OY728145.1, on the reverse strand, counting down.
TTCTCATGATTTTGTTTTTCAAATTTAGGTAAAAGGACTTGAAAACCAATAAATTTATCCTATTACCTTCTAATTCAATGAATCAGGTGGTCTCTTAAATCATCACAAATTTATGGCTTTTTTTTATTTGACTTTCTCAAAAACTTATTCTCTATCAGTATCCAATAGAACATGATAGCTAAATTTTTCTTCAATATCAGGGATTTTAGTTCCCACCTATGTTCTCTATGGTAGAAACCATATGATGAGTTACTTTCCGAAACCATTATATTTCAAAAAATCCATTTCAAAATGATGTCATATTATCCCTTTTCTCGATTTTTGTTTCCATGAAAAAAACTTTTATGTAGAAAACCATTTATTAATATGACAAATTTGAAGAGAAAAAATCATTTTATATGGGATAGAATATAACATCATATGATTTTATGAGTTAGATTCTTTTTAAATTTAATCAATGTCTTGTTTTGTGTGATACAAAATAATAGCTTTCATTATACGCTACATCATTTTAGCTTGCAGTATACTTAACAATATACTTTACTTGTGTTGAACATAATTTCACGTTCTTTCGATAGAATTGACTTCACACAACACTGAGTACAGATTTATTTTCATTGTTTAAATGAACTGTATTATTATTATGTTATACACAGCAATGAAGGAATCTTTCACTACACACAAAACTGACTTGGCTTGCGTTTCACGCAAGATTGACCTTCATCGATAGCTTGCGTTGTACGTGATACATATTTCCTCTAAAACAATGATATATTATTAAAATATTTTATAAACTAAGAATTATTAATATTATTAACAACATTTTTTATTTTATATAATATTATAATTCATGTAACACTTGATATGAGAACAAAATCTATTTTTTGGATAAAAGAAGTATTTTTTAAAAAAATGTATTTTTACCACCTTTTGATGTGCCCCCATTTTAAATCTAGTATTGGACACTTTTATTTGTTTAATTGAACAAGAAAAAACATATTCATTTTAATTGGGGCATAAAAAATAAGTTTTTTCAAATTTTTGATATTTTTCTGATAAAATTCTATTTTTAATGAATAGTATAAAATACTACATTTTAATTCAAAACTGCTTTTTCATCTAATTTACTTATGTAGTTAGATAATATTTCTAATCAAGTTTAACATGTCATTGGATTATATTTTAATCATTTAACCCAATTTTTTTTTATTTTATGTAATTTCAATTTCAAATCGGACATAAATAAATGTCTTTCATTTGTTAGTTAATACCTCTTAAAAACACGATTTATTGTTTTGACAATATGAATTAATTTTTAATTAATTACTGCATCTTCTGAGTTTTGAATTTTTAAATTTTTTTTCCTTATTGGGAAGAAATAGGTCCATATAGTGTAAATAGGTACCTTATAGACATTATGAATAGTGACTTCGGTATTTATTTTATTTACCATGGTTAAAAGTTATATATGTTAAATAAGTGTAAGAAAATAATATTATAATTATATTAAACTACCCTTAAACAAGTTTTAATCATATTTTTTTTTGATATTTATTAAACCATTGTAATCATTTGGTTGATTTTATAATTCCATGGATTCACTTGGATGTGAAAATTACATTTTATAAAAATTAACTTAATATAAAGATAACTATAACCTAAACATATATCTTTTACAAAATAGATTTTAAATGTATAAGGTCATATAATTGATCCCTATGTTAATAAATAGTAATTATAAATAAAAAATTATATCCTATATTATTTTAATTTATTAAAAAATTTATACATTATATAAATATCATTATTTATGACACGATTTGATGTAGTGATTACCTCATTAATGAATGATTCAAATAAATCAATTTATAAATATAACATCAAATGTAATTTTGTTTTTTAATTTCATACATGAAATTTAGAGATGATATTTAAATTTGATATTTAATTACATTCCTAATTTTTTATGTAATATTGTTTTCAATATTTTTCAATAAAAGTCATATATCAATAGTATCCAAAACTGAAACAATTCAAAAAAACATAAAATAGTTTATTAAATGATAATAAATTTCTAAAAATATATGATTAAGAAAAATGGATAATATGAGTTCAAATATGTCCTAAATATTTTTTTAGGGTCTTTTAAAAAGATATGGAAATTACATTAACCCACAATATTTAAATAGCATGATATCACAGTAAAATTAAAAAAGGTAAAATAGGGTTAAAACTCAAAAATTAAGGATAAAAAAATATGAAAAACATGTAAAACAATTATTGAATGATTTGTATTTGAAGCCTAATTATAATATATTATAATTAAATAATTTTTGACCATTTAAAATCAAAAATTAATTTATAATAAATTAATATTTTGGAACATTCCAAAAGTGACCCTCTCATCTCTAATAAAATGGAACATCCTCCCTCTCCCATTCACTAAATTTTGAGCCTCCAATATCAACCAAACCCTGACCATTTCACAAATAAAATTTTTTAGTTACATTATAGAGTTTCTTTTCTTCTAAAAAGGCCAAATCTAGTTCCTTAAGTGGAAATTTAATATAGGCATGTTGAGGAATAGATAATCTCTTCTACTATTTCATTCAAATTTATTTCTTATTATAGATCCTCTTATTTAGTTATTTAATTATATAGTTATAAAATATTTTTCAATAACATACTTATATTTTATTATAAATATGGAAAAACCATATTTCACCTCTTATCCATCCTATGAAAAACGAAATCATTGCGCGTGCATACATACAGCTTACAGTCTCCATGCCATGGTGTAATCTATTATAAGACACCACCTTACTTGGATGGATATAATGGTGGAAAAAATAACCACATATTATTAATATGACGTGATACTAATTATGAGATATTATACACCATCAACTTCAATACCATTCAATAATTATTGGAACGATATCTTCGCTCAAGCGTACATACGGCTTACCTTCCCCAAGATGTGATGCGACTTATTCTCAATGTTAACCATTCAAAAAAGATTTTAATATATATATATATTATATAATCATGAAATATATGAAATAATAAATCCACTGGATATATATATATATATTTCATTTACATTATTCTATCTAATTCAATAGGGAAAAGAAAATAACATCCATCTGTACGTACGACCTACCGTCCCCATGAACAATGTATTCCATTTCATTTATATATCTATTATATATATATATATATATAATGTTAATATAACATACATATAAATCCATTTTTACATTCAAGAAGTATTTAAATCATTATCTAAGTAATCTTATGAAGAATCCAAAGTACAAGCACAACAAATAAATAATATGATTATTATCCAAAATGTTGCTTTAACATGGAATTAATAAATGAATGGGTAATATAATGTCTAAAGTAAATATTATATCATATCATATAACTTTTTATGGTTCTTTTACAAGTTAATAATATTTTAAAACCCACTATGCAGGTGTTTTGGACACATAGGGATGAAATCAGAACCATGTTAAGGGATAATTTTGCAGTCTCATTTTTATGCAATATTGTTTATATACCAGTATTTTTTGGAGATATGATTATTAACTTTGATCATGATTTATAAAAATTATTTCATAAAATGTTTATTATTAATATATGTATGTGTAAATTCATTTACCCACTTTTTACTTTTACTATATGGTATGGATGTATTCATTATTTTTTTTAACATACTAGGTACTTTTTGAAATTTTCAATAAAAGTAAAAGGAGATTGATTTATAACATATTCGGGATGAACGAATTTTTACATATTCTTAATTAATTTTTTCTAAGAAACTTCTTATACACTATCTCAAGTTTATTTCAAACTAAATTCTTTTCTTTTTTATGTCCCATGGTATTTTGAGAAAAGAAAACAATTTGGAAGAAGAGAGGATATTTTCCTTAGGAATTAAGTTCAAGTGTTTTATCAATATCTTTTTCCACAAGTGATGACAAATGGTTATGTATCTCTCCCTATTATTACATTAAATTTATTTTTTTTATGATGGAATAATTTTTATTAATCCCATTTATATGTTATGAATTTTTTTATGATGTAATTATGTTTAATAATAACCAATTTTATTTCTTGGGTTATGCTATGAATAATGATTTATGTTTTTGTGGAACATATAAGAATGATTTCATTATTATATACATGTGAGCTCTATATCCCTCAAATTCATTAGAAAAAAATTTAAATCTATTTTGCTAGGCATGATTGGAATGACAGGATAATCCAGTTTAGTAATACATGGCTGAAATGGCTGGTAATCCTGGTTTAGTAATATACTTTGTCCACTATAATGGTCTTGGAAACAATTCCTTGGCTACTATGGAAATATTATTATGTTATTAATTATTCTCCCCAATTCTAGGTTTTATCCCCAAGCTATTTTAACATGATTAATGTTACTTTATGATATATTCCTTATTTACTTCCATGATTTATTTCATGACTCAATATTTTGATGTTTACAATTTATGTTCATGTTTTTATGTTAAAAAATATATGTTTTTTCTAGTTTTATCTATTATTACCCTTAATGAGCATTTGATCTCACCTTTTTTTTATTTTCCCAGAAATATAAAAAAAAAAATTTTGTTTAGAAAACATAATGGGAAGAACATTATGGGAGATGTTGAAGATATTTCACAATGTTAAAAGATTATATTCCATGTTTCCGATGAAAATAAACAAATAGGGTCTATGGGAATCTTTTCGTGTCTTGTATAAAGTATTCCACAAAAGAAATGTAATGTCAATGTGTGCCATGTTTGGATTTCTACAGTATGTATCAGAGCAAAGGTTTAGTAAAGATTTGGAAACTATGATGTGAAAACATTTGTGAGATCCCTACAGATATTTATATGTTATGTGTATGGATGTAACAGAGAATAAGTAAAACTATAGGATATTGTCTGAGTATTATGGTAATGATCATAAACAATCTAGGAATAAAACTAATATATTAGATATTGAAATCAATCCACCTTGATTATGTTTTTTTATTAGAATTATTTTTGCATATAAAACTATTATTTTTGTGTTCTAGAAAATGGATGGAACCAAATCGAATTCGGTAAACATTGAATCTAATGAAAAAATTGGTGACTTTGAGCAGTGAAATTTTTTAATGACTTGAGTGACGAATTTTGTGATTATGCTGAATAAATCATCACATTATATGATTAAGAAGGAGAACTATAATGGTATTACAATGTTAATGAATAATAGGATGATAAACTCTCAGGCTTTTTCCAAGGGTGAGGAATATAGAGGAAAAAAGATTAAGATTCCTAAATATCATGAATAAGGGAAGAAACATGAGGAATAACTCAAAAGGAGGGATAGATGTTATATTTGGGGAAAATGGTCATATAGTGACAAATATTTTTATAGTTTGATGTGTCATCTGTGGAAAATATGGGTATTACACCACTCAATGCCCTGACATAAGGATCTATTCTATAACATGTAAGGACATATTTTATGCCTACTATTAAAGTAGAATAATAGAATTATTTATGGATTGGAATCCATGAATAATGAATGCTGACTTATATAAGAGTTATTAGTTTTTGTTTTCTGCTAATAATTTTCATGAATATGTTGAATAGTTATAATAGATAAAAAATGTGATTAAATGAAAAGGAAATATTCCTAAGAAAAACGTTATTAAGGGAAGGATAACCCTTAATATGATAATGAGGATGAGATAGTGATATTTTTATAATGATATGTTGGATGATATTAGTTTTGATGGACTTGGTTAAGTATTTTTTTTAAATTTTGGTTATTTGTCACAAATGATGTTTAAAATGTTTCGGCACATAAGAAATATATCTCTAATAAGTTTTGGAATAAGGAAACATGAATGTTTTAAATAATGATATATGGTAATTTAGGTTATTACCATGTCCCATGAAAATTCATTTTCAGTCATTCATATGTTTGGAATGTGACCAACAAGATAGATCTTCTGATTTGTCGGGGATAAATGGTGGAATTAACATGCATGTTATTTGACTTTTTTGGAAATTTGTATCGTTATACTGTGAGATTGGAAAAAAGTATTTAGGATATGCCTAAAAGGTGGAATAGAATAAGTTGGACATCAGATAGTTTTGTTTATGGCTAGAACTTTTTTATATTATTTTTGTAATTTTAAAATAGTATTCTTTTATAAAAAAGAAAAACTATAGAACGAGCAAAAACATGTCGCATAGGACATGGATGTGGGAATTGAACCCAAAACTGAAGTGTGGAATATTTTATCACCTACAACTATCCTACATGAAGTCCTTGGTTATTCGAAATTAGTCTTATTTTATTAATCAGAATGATTGATGAAGTTAAGTACATTTTTGCAATCGTATACGATTAATCTCACCATTGATGGAGTTTTTTATATTAAATAACATGTGCAAACATTTTTTTGATAGATATAGATATAATGAAATTTCATTCTATCGCATGATCTGCTAATACTTTATGAATGATAAATATGACTTTTTCCCTCAAATAAAAGATAACATTGAATTTTTTCATGGCATGAACAATGGTCACAATCATTCAAAAAAAGTAAGTATTTATTATCATGAAAAATTATTCAACTATAGGGAAAAGATATTGAAAAACTAAAATTTTATCCTATTACCGTATTATCCAATGAATTATATAGTCCCTTAAATCATTTGTAGATTAATGGCCATTTGTAGGTTAACTTTCCACAAACATAATTCTCTAACACTATCAATCAGAACTAGATGGTTAGAATTCTTTTCTATATCCATGTGGTCACTTCCCACAAATGTTCTCCTATATAGAAACCCGATGAGGAGTTGTGTTGGGTAACCATTAAATTCATAAAATTACTTTTAAAAATGATGTCTTAGTATCCCTTTTTTACAATTTGGGTTTCAATGGAAGAATCGTTCAATGAGAAAACCATTTATAACCCTGACAAATATCGAGGGAAAATTCATTTAAGGGGGTAGAATGTAACACAAATATAATTGATGAGATATATTATTATTAATTTAATTTATTTCTTCTATTTTATTATACTGAAATATTAGTTTATGCTATACATAAAACTATATTAGTTTGCAGTATACACAATAATATACATGGATTGTGTTGCACATAATTTCAAGATCTTGGGATAGAATTGATTTCATGAAACACTGAGTATATATTTTTTTTTCAATGTATAAATGAAATATGTTTTGATTATGTTATAAACAACACTAAATAAATCATACACTTCACGCAATACTGACTTGGAAAACGTTGCACGCAAGAGTGACTTTCCATGATAGGTTGTGTTGTATGCGATAGCGAGTTTAACTAAACTATGATATATTATTAAAATATTATATAAACTAGTAGTTATAAATAGTATAATCAACATTTTTAATTTTATATGAAATTATCATTCATCTTACATGTGATGTGAGAAAAAAATTAAATTATTAGGATAAAAGAAATATTTTTCAAAAAAATGTAGTTTTAAGGCCTTTTGATAGAGATACCATTTCTAATCTATTTTATGAAAATATTATAAGTTAAATTTAACAAAATAAACTTATTCTGTGGAACCGGGAAATAATAATTTACTTTTTTTGAATTTTTTGTTTTTTTATGAAATTCAAATTTTAATGAATAATAATAAATACTGCATTTTAATTCCAACCTGCATTTCCATAAAATTTATTTATAAAGATAGATTATCATTTTAATATATTTTAAAGTAAAATAGGATTATATATTTATCATTTAATCCAATTTTGGCCGTTGCAAGTACTTTCACATTAAAATTGGACATAAACATATGTCAATATTTTGATAGTTAAAACTTCTTAAAAATCCACTTTTCAGTTTAGACAACGTGAATTAATTTTAAATTAATTACTACAACTTCTATGTTATTAATTTGAAACACATGGATTACATATTTGGAATTGATAGGTCCAAATAGTGAAAATATGTGGATTTTAGATATTATGACTAGTAATTTCAGTAATTAATTTATTTACCATGGTTAAATGGCAAATCAGGTAAATAAGGGTAAAAAAAAATATTATAATAATGTTAAACTACCCTAACACACGTCTTAATGCTACTGGATGATATATCTCCAACCATGTCCATGAATGGGTCAATTTTGGGCCCTATTATTTCACTTAGATCTGAAAATTATATTTTATAAGAATTAATTTAATGTAAAGATAATTATAACCTAAACAAATATCAATTACTAAATCGATTTTAATATAGGTATATATATGTGATACCTATGTATGTAATTATTAACTATAAATCTATAAATATTTCCTAAATCATGGTATTTTATTTATAATTTTTATTTATTAGATACATATATTTATTAATGACACAATATTGATATAGTGATTACTACATTAATAAATGATTCAAATAAAGGAATTTATAAATATTAAAAAAATTAATTTTGTTATTTTGATGTCATCAAAATGTTTTTAGGAAGATATTTACTTATTAAATTTTTATAAATTCCATATTTTCTAAGGGATTAGGTTGTTATGAATTTAAAAAAAAAGTCATTTAGGAATAGTGTCCAAAATTGACACAATTCATAACTTATAACATAAAATAGTTTATTAAATGATATTAAATTCCTAAAAATATATTATGCTAATTTTTTTGATATAAGTACAATAATGTCATAAATAACATTTTGTGGGTTTTTTGACATTATATGGTCATTACATTAACTAACAATGTGTAAACAACATGGTATCCCAGAAAGATTAAAAACGGTGAAATAAGGGTAAAACCAATCAAATATGGAAAAAAAGTATTCAAAACTTGTCAAATAATTATTTTATGATCAGTATTCAAACTATATTAATATTATCAAAGAATTATATAATTATTGGACTTTTTCAAATTGAAATTGAATTTATAATAAAGTAATATTTTGGAACTTTCCGAAAGTCCCCTTCTCCTCTCTTATAAAAGCACCTTCTCCTTCTCCACTTCACTCCATTTTTAGCCTTCATGCTCGACCAAAACCTGACCATTTAAATAATAAAATCCCCTAGTTACATTATAATGGTTATGTTCTTATCAAATTACAAACTGCAGTGCCCTAAGAGGAAATTTAAAGGACGCACGTCGAGGAAGAGGTAATCACCTCTACCGATTCTTTCAAATTTATTTCTTCTTCTACTTCCTCTTCATTAGTTGATTCATTATAAATTAATAACATAATAATCAATAATATACTGATATGTTATAATAAATATGAAACAACCCGATTTCACCTTCTATCCATCTTGTTAAATAATAATTCAGCAGATGTGCGTATGTACGGCTTAACGTCTCCTCATCGGGGTGTAATCTGTTTTTCACCACCATCTTATTTGGATGAGTATAATAGTGGAAATAATAACTATATATGATTATTATAACATGATACAAATTATGAAATATTATACACCATACACTTTAATACCATTCAACAATTATGGGAATGATGTCACCGTTCGTGCATACGTGCGGTTTAGCATCTCCACGACGAGATGAGACTCATTCTCCTTGTTAACCATTTACGAATGATTATAAAGTATATAAAATAAATAATCATGGAATATACTACATAATAATGATAATTTATTTATTTATATATATATAAGGTTTACTTACTTCCATCAAATTCCATAAGTATTTAGAAACAGCATTCATGCGTACGTACGACATACCGTCTCCATGAACAGTGTCTTCCATTTCATTTATCTATCTATTAAATATATATTTATATACTGAATACATAAGATATATATAAATCATGTTTTAAATTATATAATTATTTAAGTCATGATCTATGTAATCATTTTTAGAATAACAAGTCTAAAAACGTACTATAAATGAAATGGTTATTACTGAAAATGTTTCTTTAAAATGAGATTCACAAATGAACACGTAATATAAAGTTATTAGTGAATAATATATGATATCACAAAAATTAGTATGGTTCTATTACAATTTAATAATATGTTTAAACCCACTATATAGGAATTTCAGACACATAAAAAATAAATACTATATAATGTAAGGGATAATTTTGAAATATCATATTTTTCTTAAATTGTTTATACATAAGAATTTTGTGGGTATATATTTATCATCCATGTCCATGATTTATAAAAATATTTTCATAAAATGGTTAATATTATTATATGTATGTTTAAATTTATTTTATCAAATTTTTATGTTTTCAACATGGTATGGATGGAATTTTAATTTTTTCTAATATAAGAGGTACTTTTTTGTCTATTCCAGCAAAAGTACAAGGAAAATGTTTTCTTATCTTATATGACATGAATTTTTTTTTAAATATTCTTAATGAATTATTTACATGAAGCTTAATCTACAATATTTCATGTTTATTTTCAACTAAATTCATTTCTATTAAAATTTCGTGTTATTTTAGAAAGGAAAATGATTTTCAATATGTAATGATATTTTCCTTTGGAATTAAGTTCTAGTTTTTTATCTTAATTATTTTCCTTCTAAGAAGTCATTGGATTATGTTACCATTCCTATTATTACTTTTATTTGATTATTTTTATGATTTACTTATATTTATGAAGTCCAATTATTGATTATGTATTATGTTGTGATGGAATTAGGTTTTAGAAACCCATTTTATTTCATGGGTTATGCTATGAGGAGTTATTTATGTTATTTTGGAACACGTAAAAATGATTTCATTATGATATGGGGGAACATATATATCTTACCAATGCATTGGGCAAATATTTATATCTCATGGGGTAGACATGACTAGAATGGAAGGTAAATTTGGATTAGTAATACATGGCTGGAACGACATGATAACCTGGTTCAGTAATGGACTTTTCTATCTATGATGGTCTTGGAAACAATGTCCTCGATACTATAGATATAATATCATGTGCTTAATGGTTTTCCATAATTCCAGGTTTTATTACAATGATATTTTATCTTAATTAATTTTCTTTCCTAGTCTATGCCTTATGTATAGTGAATATTTATTTCATGACTCAGTATTTTGATGTTTAAACATTATTTTCATGTTTTTATATTCAAATGAACGTAGTTTGTTTTAATTTTTACATGTGTACCCTTACTAAGAATTTGATCTTTCCATTTTTATGTTTTCTTTTCCATAGGATATATGAATAGTTATAGGTAGGAATACAAAATAGGAATATATTTATTGGAGAAGTTGAAGATCTTCCACAATGTTAAAATATTATGTTCCATGATTCCAAGGACACTAAACTAATACGGTCCTTAGAAATATTTTTATGTCTCATATTATGTATTCGACCAAAAAAATTTAAATTTCATATAGGTAAATATATGGTATCCAAAAATCAAGTGAGAGGGAGAAATAGATCTAAGAAAAACTACCAAGAACAATGATTTACCACACGAATCTATATTCAATGCTCAATGAGTTCTATTCAGATCAACTGTAGATTTATAGTGGAATAATCTAATACCTTTGGGGGTAGAAAATAACTATTTAGGGTTTTTAGCGAAACATGATGGTTCAAATCATAATATAAACCTAGATCTAAATTTTTGTATCATGTTTTTACCATGTGCAAAGTTAGTCGCATAGTTAGGTATTCAATACGCTAAATGTGTGTCTACTTCATACAAATAAAGGAACATTGTATGATTGGTTCATAAGGTTTCCAAAAATAAATGTGTCAACTATGCTAAATATCACTATCTAAAGATTCATGATTTATTCACGGAGCAATAAATGTTTAAAAAAACTATGCACCTACACAAGAGCTTTCTTTTTATCCACTGTCTCATTTTGAACATTTTCATATATGTGTTTTATAGTTTTTACTAATGGTACACAAACCATTAATCTTTAGGAAAGCCCCAAAAACCATTAAAAAGGGTTCAAAATCCTCCAAAAAAATTTCCATGTATTTTTTATATTTACAAATCATTGATAAAGGGTTACTTACTAGAATCCTAGGGTGATATATTCTCCCTACCAGTGGCCATTCCATCCCCAAAATGTTGAAAACCATAATTTCCTCAATATAGTTCTGATTATTTCTCTTTTAATTATTTCTCTCATTCTCATGTCACTTCAAGAATATAGCCATATTTCCAAAAATACCCTTACTAGATAGATTCTTTTTTCATGTAAAACAATCTCTTTCATTTCCATAATAGAAACTGTCACATTCTCCAATGAAGCATTTGGATCTATGTCCACCTGATCTCATCTGGTCACATAGTCAGGATCATGCTGAAACATTTTCAAATAAGATACATGAAACATAATATGCACAATATTGGACCATGGTGTAAATACCTACCAATAATCCACCACTCAAAAATAATCCAGTATCTCAAAAGGGAATTTGTATAAAGGAGACAACATTCCCATTGTCCTAAAATAACAAGTCCCAAGCCTTGGAGAGAGTCTCAATAACACATGATCACTCATTCTGAATGAAAAAATATTGAATATGATATACCTTCAATTTATAATGAATCAGAGACATCTCCATCCATTCATTATTGAATAGAATTATCTATATTGTTTCTTTGATAAGGCTCATCCCAAATAGTGATGTTCACATGCTTCCACCCAACAATGTGGAGAATGATAATGAATCCCAAAAAAATATTCAAAAGGATCTATATGTATCATGTCATTATAGTTTTTGTTATATGATAAATTCACTAATGACACATGATCATCCCATTATCCACCAAAATCCATCAAAAAATCCCACAACAAATCTTCTTTAATTTGTATCCCATTTTGGATTGGTCATTAATCAAAGGATGATACCCCATTATTGTAGTCAATTGATTGATAAGGTATTTTGATAACGGTTTCCCAAAATGAGATGTAATCCCTCGATCTCTATCTAATACAAATGAAAATAGTATTCCATGCTTCTTTACCACTTCTCAAACATAGATATTTGACGCATCTCTACCATATTGGACTAACGAATAGGGATGAAATGATCAGACATTATAAGATGTTCCACTATCACATATTGAATCATGTTTTTGAACCATTCATCAAAAATGTTTTTCAAAAACCATAGTTATCTGATCATATTTCTTAACATGGATAGGTAATGACTGCAAGATAACTTCTAGTCATTTATGTGCCTCCTTAACTAACTTATAAGTTAAACATTACAAAACAAACTCAGCCACCATCCATTTTCATGTCAATACACAAATACATATACTTAAAATTCTTTATTCATCTTTTTTATTGCTGGATGAACACCCCATCTAGAATGGAGGTATGCATGAAATGTTTTTTTTTTCAAAATCCATAGGTACAACCATCCGATTTTGAAACCACAACACTGAACAACCATCCGGATTTCATCCCTCAATGGTCTCATTATAGTTGAGTTTTAACGCCATAGGAACACATTCTGCATTATATGTCATTTCCACTTTAACCATCTCCACTAAATCCGGAACAGATGAATGTGGAAATAAAACCAAAACTTCACCATGGTCTTCACATTCAAAATCCATGTCGGCTAGGACCAACATCAACTACTACTCATGTGATGCTTCTTTTTCAAAATAAGTATATAAATTTATTCTTTATGTACTTTAGACATAATTTATATTTCCCTATGTATAAATCAATTAAAATTTAATCATTTATGGATACTCTATCCATCATCATTGTCTCAGGTTCAAATCCCTTTACGAGAAAATATGTTTCCAGATATTATGATATATTTGAATAGTTAATTTCTCAACGATTAGTTGATGATGCCATGAATTCAATGAATATAGTTTAGAAACAAATTCCAAATTTTCTGTTGATTAATTATTTTCAGGAATGATTATATTTTTTGAGAAATAAAGAAAACATTGATCTTCTGGATGATAACACCTCCCAACCATGGTTTCAAAGAATCACAATAAACCATGTAACCTTGTCCTAATTCTGAAAATTCAATATTAGTGATGATGTATGGTGAAATTGATTATCTTGAAAATACATCTGGTATTCCCCATCCCATTGGAATGGAATATTCTTCCTTATTACTGCTTTCGTAGGTGAATATAGTCATCATAAATCCTGAAATAAGTTTCGGTAATAACCGTCCAATCTAGGGAAACTATGTATCTCTAAGACAATCGTTGAAAATCACAATGATATAACAGCCTCTACCAATTCTAGTTCCATATAAACTAGTTTTTCAATGATTACATTGAAAATAATTCTACCTATTGTACAAAAAAATAAAGCATTGATATTTTGTCATAAAACCTATGGTTCCTCAATATTCCTAACATTGTCTCCTATTGTATCTCATGGTCGGACATTTTACTTAAATAAACCAATATTTAATCTATAAATCCACCCCAAAAAATGTAGATATCTTGGAAATGGAAATTTTTTCAATTTCATAAAGACCTCTAATAAATTCGTAAGACCAGAACTCATTACCACATATTCATAATAGAAATATATACTCTGAGATGTTGTCATCGAAGTACCCTGTTTCTGAACCCAGAATTGGTGATATCCTGATCGCATGTTAGTTTTAGAGAACCATAGAGATCCACATCAATTGATTAAATAGATCATCAATTCATGAATTTTATACTGAATATTTATTGTATCATGGTTAGGTTTACAAAAATCCCCACACAACCTAAGTGTTTCATCAACTTTTTTAAAAACAATAACAGTTCTTCCCTTTTGGATGTGCTCTGCTGAATAAATTAAATGATTTAAAGATCCAACATCATGAATTTCAATTCCATGAATTCCACTAGTACTATATAATAATATGGAACTAAAATAGTAATCTTCCTCAGAAACAGATTAATAATAAACTCCACATCTCTTGTGGGTAGAAATCATGATAAATTATCATGAACAACTTCCATAAATTGATCAACCACTACTAGAGAACTGCCATCTTTGACCTCTTCCATATATTCCAAAAACAAATATGCTATCTTGTATGAGATGCATCCAACTGTAGGTGCCAAAAATCTTGTTTCACATTCCATTTATATTATGGTATCCTAGAATGAGATTATTGATGCCATCGTCAGTCATAAAACTATCTATTTGTGTGTATCAGTCAATGTGAGACATGACGATCATCAACCAATCCATTTCGAGGAATATACCAGAGACATCCATTTCCAGTAAAGAGAATTCCCATTTTAGCTTAGCTCTATCTGGAATTGCTGACCATGCTCTACACAGAAGGGCTCTACATCCTATTTGACCCAGAGGAGTTGGAATTTTAAACATTGAATACATTATATAATCATTTAAATTGATAAAATAAATATAATGATACGAAATAAAGGAATGGTATGAACCCATTTCAAAAAAAAAGTATTATGGCTTAATTTAAATTATTCGTACCTGTCACGGTTGATAGTTCATAATAGTCATCCACCATAACCTTCTTAGCTCTATATAATTTATTTCTCACCATGATTTGTACCAAATTTTCCTATTGAGATTTTACTTCCTGGTGATTTATGGTATTCATGGAATCACCATTGCTAGCTATGTCCTATCAATGAGTTTGATTCTTCTCCCCTTAGTGATTGAATCATTCCATTCCTGTGACACCTAAGAATTTTCATGGCCACCAAACCATAGAGAACTATGACAATAATATAGAATATGATGCATCTAATTATATTTATGGAATTATCTATGTGGTTTAATACACCTTCACTTCATGTGGTTGACAAAACCACATTGAAACTATACAAGATGACTCTTTGGTTTTGAGTGAAGATTCACCAATCCATAGATTTGATTCTGTGCCACACTCCCACATAGAAAATATGTGTCCCTCTTTCACTTATGTAAATCATAAGAGTTCTCATCATTTCCTGTAGTTTTTATATACCTCCTCTAACCATAAATTCATATATGTACTTTTTATACAACTATCATTCTATTGAAAATCTCTATCTATTAAATGATATAGACCACTATAACCAATGAGAAAATACCAAGCCTCATACATGATTCATAGGTGTGTTCTTTTAAGGATGCACTCTCTAATACATCACATGAGAAACAAAAAATATTCTTAAATCTAGCAATATTCCATGTGGAAAAAAACATTTTATCTCTTCCAGATAAAGAATAACATCATTACTAATTTCAAAATTAGTGAGGATATAAATTTTTGTTAAAAAATTATTCAAAATACTCCTAAGATACGCCTTGGTGATTTTTATCCTGAACAGCTAAATCCCACCATTATCATGCAATATATTCCACCATATAAATTTCCATCTAGAATGTCACGACCCGTCCTCGGGGCCCGTGTCGTGACTACCCAAGTCTGCCTTCCATTGGCCAGCGGCTGGAGACTAGCACCAAAGGCGTAAATCCAAAGAAAAATGGAAGGCATTGCCTTTATAAAAGTAAACAACACAATCGAGTACAAGAGCAAGAAAACACTATGTACAAAAGAAAGTACTGAAAAGTAAATGGGCTAGAGTACAAACCCAACTGAAAAGTACAGCTACAATTGAATGAAAGTACAACAATAATTACAAGATGTTGGAAGAATAGAAGTAGCTCCTGGGTCATCCACATCGAATCCTACCTGAATGGTAGGTACAGATAGCGCAGCTCCGGGATCGTCCACAACGGATCCTACCTGAAGGGTAGGTACAGATAGCCTCCTCAACGCTCTGTCCCGTCAACCTCCTCTGAGTACCGTCTCGTCGTGAACTCTACCTCCAGACACTGACTCATCGTGAGGTCCACCTCCAGGTATCGTTCAGTCCTCAAACACTCAGCCTCCATTTGTGATGTTTGTCACCTGCACCCAACACAACGAGGTGTGGGCATAGCCCGTGCAGGGGAGAGTATAACGATATTCAGTAGGGACCCCGAGACCCTCAAGGACTCACTATATCCAATAAGGACAACCACAAAGCAGGATCTAAACAGATAACCCTTACTTATCTATAAGACCATATATATACCTAAGTTATCAAGTAACCCATCTCAATCAAGAGGTATCACACAGATGTGAAATCAACGGATAACCACTACTCAGGTATATGCACATACATATACCTAAGTTATCAAATAAACCATATCAATCATGAGGAAATCAAATAGGATAATGACTCAGCTCAAACCCGAATTTTCATTATCAAAACTGAAACTGTTGATGATCTATTCCTCTATCGAGTACACTGATCTTGTCACGACTCTGAAGCACTGCTCACTAACCTTAGACTGCTGAGGTACTCCTCCTTTCGAGTACCGCGGGTTAGCCACCCAAACATAGTAGTGCTCCCCAACGGGGTCTGCCACCCAAACACAATAGTGCACCCCCCCCTAATAGCTTGTAGAGGTACTCCTTTTATCGAGTACTGCAGGTCTTCCACCCAAATTCAGTAGTGCTCCCCGCCTTGGGTCTGCCACCCAAACACAGTTGTGCTCCCCACTGGGCTATACAAGTGACTCCATCTCGAATTGGACAAGCAGTCATCAGGTCTCAACGAGCTACACGGTTTTCGTACTCTGTACACTTGTCTCCGGGAGGGTCCGCTCCACGAGCTACAGGTCGATACTCCAAGTGTCACAAAGCCCCAAGAATAAGTTTCTCAAAGGACCGCCTCATCGTAGGGGTCTCAACTCAATAGATGGCGAGTCAATCGGATGCCCGGTCTGTGAGTTATTTGCCTTTTAGTCCAGGGGCCCAGTTGGTTTCGTGTACGAACTAACCCGGTCGTATCTCAACTATACCGCGAAATCACATAGGGTATACTCAAAGGGACCATTTCTTAACATGATCACCAATATCACTGACAGTTCAGCAAAATGGCGTCCAATCTAGAAGTTATCGGCTTTTCCGTTCTAGGGGCTCGGTTGGATTTCAGGTTCAATCCTACCCAGAGATATTCCAACAGCATCCAAACCTCAGGTGATGTATGCCAAAAGATCCGTCTCACTGAAAGGAATCCAAAAAAGTCAACGACACATCAATCGAACGTCTGGTGCTCAAGTTATAAGCGTTTCTACTCTGAGGGCCCGGTTGGTTTCGGGTTCGAACCAACCTGGTTGTACCCAATGTTCTCTGAAACCTTGGGTGTAATGTACCAAAAAGACCATCTCGATCCAAGGATCCCAACGCAACTAACGGTGAATCGATCGGAGGTCCGTAGCCCAAGATATGGACGTTTGTACGAATCTGTCTGAAAGTAGGGGTTTGGGCCCTGTCCGACCCGGTCTAGTACCCCATGGGTCGGCCCCGCCAGACCGGCGCAGCCCGGCCTTGCGTGGTCGTTCCGGATCAGCACGGGCGATCCTGCCTGGCTTGGGTGGTCCGGCCTAGCACGGGCTGTGGCTCGGCTGGAGACCGAGCTGGACGCGGCGGGGGGGGGGGGGGGGGGGGGGTGCTACCCTCCTTGTTTTGAAACAGAGTCCCCCTCTCGGGGGCCACCCTTGCCAAATTCTGGGGGTTACAACCCCTGGACTTCCCGGAAAATAGCCGCCTGTATTGGCCGATCGGTGAGCTGTCGCGGGACCCCCTCCATGGGTCCTACCTCCCGGTGGTGCCGGTGGCCGGTCAAGCCCGACCGCCTCCTCTCGAATCGTCGCCACCTTCTATTGGCTGTGACCTCCTTTGGCTTCACCAGCATGTCGCGATGGCTATACGCACCTCCGTCGCGGCCCGCTTCGGCCGCGGTTCTCTCGACCTTGTGTTGTTCAACAACACCGCCTCCGTTTCAAGCCATAAAGAAAATCAACAACAAAAATGGGAGGAGGTTTGACCATGTTTGTACGGTCCGACCTCCTCCGTTATATTGATAACAAGTGGCCAAAAACACGACATGCTCAACGATAGAAAAAAGAGAAAAATTAATTGATTAAATTTGAACTCAACCCCTACATCGACACAATTTGTCGAATGATGATCGTCCCGGGAAACGACGCCGCGGTGTGAAGCTCTGTATTCGTCGATGGAGAACGTCCGAGGAGGAAGTGGTGTCTCCCTTCCTTTGTCATGGAGAGAAGATTGTATGGAAACGTCGATGGTGAGTTTCCGCGTCGGTGCCTCCTCCCTGGTCATTGAGGAAGAAGATGACGGAAGAAACCGAGTCGCCGAGTCGATGCTCTCCCTCGGAGAAAAAGCGTTTTTCATTGAAATGGGAACATTCTTCGCCAAATAAGATGATGTTATTCCAATGGAAAAGAGATCTCCCTCACCCAATATCTTCAAAAAACTAGCCAACCTAATAAAATAAGGCCTCCCCCTTATTTTATTATGTTTTACATGCCTTTTCGATAACTCAAAATTCAAAAACAAAACCATTTAATTAAATGAACTTGAGTAGTCATATTAAATGCAATGTTATGTTGGAAAGGTCAATGAGGGTGAGAGGGAGGTGTTACTCACATAAATGCAAGAGTTAGGGAGTTTATGGAATGTGAAGGGGTGGGGCTCGTGCGGTCCCCACTCCACCTTTATCCTCTCATGGGTTGTTAGTAACCAGTGGGTTCCACCCCACCTCCCTGTCATAGGATTAAACCACTTATAAAAAGGAAATAAAATTCTAAAAAAAATTTATTTTACATTACATTTAATCCACAATTTTAAAAAACTCCTTCCGAGAAAACACACCTCTAGGAAAGGTCCTCTTAAGAAAATACCACTGTTGCGGTTTCATCGGTGACCTCAGATTTCAATTCCAAGCACTGGTTCAAAAGATTGATAAACCTGCTAGTTCGTTCACTGAACGTACCCAAGATAAACTTTGGAAATTGATTCCAAGCGCACTGGACCTCAGAATCAGGTGCCGTCTGAAACTGCAGACTCGTAAAATTCCAAAGAAATTATGAAAAAAATTTCCAGGAAATTTACGACTGTTTACATTACTCCAACCTCAGGGCTTTATGTCCCCATAAAGCTTAACCACGAACTAATAAAAACAAAGTGGCACTGAGCACACATATGATCCTTCCCCTCTCATGTGCTCTCCTGGAGGTTCTCGTGCTACTAGTGAATGCGCACCTGAGGAATCGACCATCCATGTTGGACCTACTCCTGTCGATCCTCGATCTCCACTGGAACCTCCGTGCATGTCTCCCAGTCATTGACGTTCAATTACCTATGGTCGATGATGTGTGATGGATCATGCACGTATCTCCTCAGCTGAGATACGTGAATGACGTCATGCAACCGACACAATTGAGGTAGAAAGGCCAGACGGACCTTGGAGATAACTTGCCTCCTCGACCACATCTCTATATACTTCATCGAGGTGAGACCATTATAAAGACGTGGGCATCATCCTTGAACTCCAGTGGTCTTGTCTCCTATCATCATAGGACTTCTGTCTTCTCCGTGAAGTTTCATCCACTATTGGATGATCTGCACCTTTTCTATCGTAACCTGAACCATCTCTGGTTCTATACAAGCTGACTCTATCATTATCCAAAAAGGATATATATAAAGTGGTCATCTGCTGTCTCTCCACTCTTGACAGCTGAATCCCCAATCTCTTACTAAGAGCATTAGCTACAATGGGTGAGACTAGCCAGTTTTCAGAACCCATCTCCACCCTGTTTTGTTTACGATCCACCAAAGAGCTGCTGGGATTTCTCCTCTGGCGAAAAGAGAAATCTGGTCTCATCCCTTGAATGAACCACGTTCTTTGCCTAATACAGTCAATCCCGACATGAATGATAAAGTTTATGTCATGAATGATGTCATAAGTCCTTGACTCTACTACTATGAGATCCAACCGTCACTCTCGCCTCCGAGGGTTGAGTCACACTGTCAGCATCAGTGCGTGGTCACTAGGTCTCCTCTAGTAGCTATCTCAAAAGTGAGGGGTCAAGTCAACATTTTTAAACCATAACTTCTTATTAACAACCATATAGAAAGGACCAGAAAGTAAACAACACCAAGAAAGGTGTCTTTTATTACTGCAGCTCAAAGTAAAAAGACATATACAACCACAACAACAACAAAAAGGAAGCTAAAAGCACCTATAAGAAAGGCCTCCATGCCTGGAACTAGAAGTACTAAAAAACGAATCCACTAGTTCCGCTCCTATCCACCTGTGATTCGAGCCTGCCTCGGAACTCGAGGGATATTTAGTGTTGAAACATATGTAAGGCACTAAGCCTACAAGTAACCTCTACCACTACTGCCGGTAGTTCCAGCTAACCAACAAGTAGTGATATAGCTGACACACTACCCAAAGTTAATATCTCATGAATCAGTCGACGTACCAAAGCCTCATCACAATATAGAACAACCTCAAGGTAACTCACTGGAAAACACATGTAGCAATGACCTCCATCTGATCTACTAGTTACTAAACAAGGCGTAGAAGTCTAGCAATTGCCTCCATCAAGCCCACTCCTTGGGAATCTGGGCCCGTGCCGTGACTACCCCAAGCCAGCCTTTGATAGGCCATGGGCAAGAGACTATCACCAAAGGCATAAATCCCAATAAAAAGGGAAGGCATTGCCTTTATAAAAGTAAACAACACAACATAGTACAAGCAGAAGAAAACACTAAGTACAAATGAATGTGCTGAAAAGTAAATGCGCCAGAATACAAACCCCACTGAAAAGTACAGCTACAACTGAACGAAAGTACACCAGAAAATACAACCAACTGGAAGAATAGAAGTAGCTTTTGGGTCGTTCCCATAGAATCCTACCTGAAGGGTGGGTACAGATAGCGCAGCTCCTGGATTGTCCACCACCGATCCTACCTGAAGGGTAGGTACATATATCCTCCTCAACGCTCTCGCTCGTTATCCTCCTCTGAGTACCGTCCCGTCGTGATGTCCTCTTCTGGCCACTGACTCGTCATGAGTTCAACCTCCGGGTACCATCCAGTCCTCGAACTTTCAGCCTCCATCTGTGTTGTCCATCGTCTGCATCCAACACAACGAGGTGCAGGCATAGCCTGTACAGTGGTGAGTATAACGATACTTAGTAGGGACCCCGAGACCCTCATGGTCTCACTATATCCAACAAGGATAACCATAAAGCATGATCTAAACAGATAACCCATACATATGTATAAGCCCATACCTATACCTAATTTATCATGTAACTCATCTCAATCAAGAGGTATCACACAGATATGAAATCAAATGATAACCACTACATTGGTATATTCCCATACATATACCTAAGTTATCATGTAACCCATCTCAATCATGAGGAAATCACATAGGTCAATGACTCAGATCAAACGAGGATTTTCATTATCGAAACCGCAACTACTGAAGAGCTCCTCCTCTATCGAGTACACTGATCTTGTCACGAACCCGAGGCGCTGCTCACAAACCTTAGACTACTGAGGTACTCCTCCTGTCGAGTACCGCAGGTCAGCCACCCAAACACAGTAGTGCTCCCGGCCGAGGCCAGCCACCCAAACACAGTAGGGCACCCCCCCTAATAGCCTGTGGAGGTACACCTTCTGTCGAGTACCATGGGTCTGCTACCCAAACACAGTAGTTCTCCCCGCCGTGGGTCCACCAACCAAGCACAGTAGTTCTCCCCACTGGGCTATACAAGTCACTCCAACTCGAATCGGACAGGCAGTCAACAAGTCTCAACCAGCTAAACGGTCTCCGTACTCCGTATGCTCATCTCCTGGATGGTCGGCTCCATGAGCTACAGGTCGATACTTCAAGTATCACAATTCCCCACGGAGAAGTATCTCAAAGGACCGCCTCGTCGTAGGGGTCTCAATGCAACAGTCATCACGTCAATCGGACACCCGGTCTGTGAGCTATTAGCCTTTTAGTCCTGAGGGCCCAGTTGGATTCGTGTTTGAATCAACCCGGACGTATCTCAACTGTACGCTGAACTCACATAGGGTACACTCAAAATGAATGTTTGTCAACGTGATCACCAATGTTGCTGATGGTTCGTCAAATGAGGGTTAGGTCTAGAAGTTATCAGCTTCTCGATTCCAGGGGCCTGGTTGGATTTCAGGTACAATCCAACTTGTAAATATTACAACTGCATCCAAATCTCAAGTGACGCATTCCAAAAGATCCGTCTCCCTAAAAGGAATCCATCAAAGTCGATGGAACGTCAATGAGATGTCTGGAGCTCAAGTTATAAGCTTTTCCGCTATGAGGGCCTCGTTGGTTTCTGGTTCCAACCAACCTGGCCATACCCAAAGCTCTCCTAAAAGTTGATTTTAATATACTAAAACGATCTTCTCGATCCAAATATCTCAATGTAAATGATGGTGCGTCTATCATAGGTCTGTAGCCCATGTTATGGGCGTTTGTATGAATCTGTCTGAAAGTAGGGGTTTTGGCCCGGTCCGACCCGGCCCAGTACCCCCTTATTTTATTATGTTTTCCATGCCTTTTAAAAAACTCAAAATAAAAAAACTAAACCATTTAATTAAATGATATTGAGTTGTCAAATTAAATGGGGTGTTATTTCGGCAAGGTTGATGAGGGTGAGAGGGAGGTGGTACTCACAATAAGGGGGGTTAGGTAGTTTAAGGAATGTGAAGGGGTGGAGCTCGTGTGGGACCCACCTCACCTTTATCCTGTCAAGGGTTGTTATTAACCAGTGGGTTCCACCCCAACTCCCACACATAGGATTAAACCACTTAGAATAAGGTAATAAAATTGTAACACAATTTTATTTTTACATTACATTTAATCCACAATTTTAAACAACTCCTCCCTAGAAAACGCATCTCTAGGAAATGACCTCTTAAGCAAATATCGCCACTACGGTTTCATCGGTGCCCTCTAATTTCAATTCCATGCACCGGTTCAAAATATAGATAAACCTGCTCATTCGTTTGCTGAATGTACCTGAGCTAAATTTCGGAAATTGATTCCAGGAACACTGGGCCTCAGAATCAGGTGTCGTCTGAAACTGCGGACACGTAAAATTTCAAAGAAATTAAGAAAAAAAATTCCTTGAAATTTCTGAGTCCTTACATGTAAATTCAACTTTGATGGTGTGCCAATGATATTGATTATTCAATTTATACAATATAACCACACATAAGCATTCTATGGTTCCAAGTCACCCCAAAATATGTGTTGTTTTTTCATATAGAACTACACAAAATGATCGTCATGCCTGGTTCATTCATCATATTCCTCGAATCCAAATCGTTAAAAGCATAGAATGGACTGCAAACTAGTTGTATGTTGACCAGCTGATCTTGTGAAACAACATTTTTAGCAGCTTCCTCCATTTGGATTCTATGAATCCAAATAGGTTCCATTTTATAAAAAAATAATAAACACTATATATATCAGTCTCCATCATCTTAAGGCATAACTCGAAAACATCAAAATTTTCACAAAAATTATTTCCAAAATAATTTTATTCACATTCAACCCTTTTTAAAAAATATCATCTTTCACATTAAAATCAAACCATTTTAAAAAACCACTACAATTCTTTTTTAGAAATATTTCATTGGAAACTAATTTCATAATTTTTTAAAAATGTTGATATTGCATCAAACATATATTATTACTACAATTGAAATATTAATTCATAGTGTTATTTATTTTTAATAATAAATAGCATTCTATTCTCATTGGATAAACTCATGAGATTGAGCTTCTAATTATTATAAGTGCATCCAAAACACTTATGAATCCAAATTCCTTGTAAGCTTATGTTTTGCATAAAAATGTTAGCATCAACTTTTTATGTTCTAAATTTTACACCCTAAAGATCCTAATCATTTTCATGAGGAAACAAATGAATATAACAAAAATATATTCTACTCCTGCATAGTAACAACTAATGACCACTTCCATTACCATGATATTTTGATAGCCCAATATTGAGAAAACATCTAACATCATTCCACACCTCAATGGCTTACAAAAGAGGAAGAACATTATTTGGGATTTAGAGACACCCCTAGATGTTGGAGGATAGAAACAAATTCCAAGGACCTCATTACCAATTACGGGTTGGTTTTCACTTTTAAAATTAAACAACAAACCAATCATGACAAACCAAAATAAACCACTACATGAATTGTGCTAACAATGAATGAAAAATCTAGAATATCATTTATGTGAAACATAGCTGTAATGTGTACTATAGTGTAAGACTACAAAACATCCAATTTCACAATTGAAGGCATACCCAACAAAACTCATTGATTCCAAGACATAACTCCAAGGTCCAAAGAGCTCTATGAAGTTATTAAAAATGAATTGTTTATGTGAAATTATTATATCATTTTTGTTGTGTATATAGTTTTCATTAATATATTCTATGTATATTTCTAAAAAATATATTAGGGTTTAAATATAAATTTTAGTATACATCTTCCTTGGAGTTTAAGGATTCAATGAAACCAAAGTGGTAACATATTTTTTTCTCAAGGTTCCTTCTTTGAAATGTATATTGTGTTATACACATATATTATTTTATGTGGATGAAATACTACCCATTTGAAATTTTATATCAAGTATATAGTGTTTTTAATTATATTTTCTGTTTCGTTTAATGTTTCTAATTTATTGGGATTATTATTCAATGTTACAAAATTGGTATGTGTCATTTTTACAACAAAGTAGTTTATCAATATTATATATGATTTTTCTTAAAATATCCAAATCTTATGATAAAACACTAAATATTTCTCCATAATTTCATTCTACATGTTCTATGTCAAGATAATTCATGTTTTTTGGTTAATTTTCCCTCAATTATGTCATCAATATTCAAAAAGCATGTTTTTATGAAAAATAATTCTTTCGATCGTAACCAATTGTATTCCATAACCATGTCTTCAAACAAAAATTATAATGTCGAATAAATTAATTTTCAATGAAACAAGGATATTTTCTACATTATGCATTTTAAATTATTTTTAATCCATCCTTTGTAATCTTTGTAGGTCATTTCACAATTACAGTATTTTGAAAATTTTGTATGTTTTAAAAAATTATTTTGAAAATCAAATGGTTATTTTCCATATATATTTTTTAATGACCCTTTTATGGTATTTAAATTCATCATTTTCAAGAACCCTATTTTCTAATAATGTTTTACTGCTAATGTTTTTAATGTTAATATAATTATTCCATCATTATATGGATTAATATTATTTGAAATAGATTTTTGTTTAACCCATTTCATTTCCAAATGTTAATCATGCATCAATGAGATTGTTATGTAACCCATTTAATTTTCATTGATTAATATTTCTTTAGGGAGATTGTTATTTAATACATTTATTTCCTATGGATTATTTATGTTTCAAATAGATTTTAATGAAAAAAATTTCATTTTGGGGGGTTAATAGGGAAATAATATAATAATAATTTTTTTATAATTATTATGATGAAACCTATATGTACATTAATCATGTTTTGGTTTGAGGAAATTATATGAAACACATGATTCTGATAAATATTATATGAATAGGTCACCCACAATTTAGATCATGAAAAATGTGTGAGCCTGATATAGATTATACGAAGGTTTAGTCCTATTATCTACCTATAATGGATTGGTAAATGATTTCGTTCTTCGGAAAATTATATTAGAAGTTGGTCGTATAGTAATTATAATTTTCATGCATTCTATAATGGTTTTATATGGGTTCAATTACATGATGGTTTAAGACACCATTTTTTGTTATCTTTTCTTGCTATGATATTATGAGGATTTATTTGATCAAGATTAATATATCATGGAAAAGGATTATTGATTATTATTAATTTTTTCTTAGTTATTTATTATTTACAAGTACTCATGTTTGATGATCCTGGAATATAAGGGTATGAATATTTGAATGTTATACTCCTGAAATGTTATTAAATCATGATACCCTTATACTCTTCTTATTCTTACTATTTTCATTCATTGTTTATGATTATGTTTTACCTTACTAAGCATTTGATCTCACCCATATTATGTTTTTTTACATGAGATATATAGAAATATTTTGAATGAATTATGTCTATAATGGATTTAATATTTATTATTACGATGTATTAATGTAAAAAATAAATTCTATTTTATATGTGGGAAATGTATATTTAATATCTTCTTAATGTTTTAAGTATGTTCAAAACCTCATGTTCATGTAGGATTTAATTTATCCAACATTTCCATTTTGTATTTTAAAGTTTGTATTGAAAACATGGTTTGGAATTATGAACATCAATCAAAAAAAGTAAAATTTACAATTTCATCACTGAATCCCTGAATGTGGGTTCAAGGATATTATATTTGTAGTAAAAGGTCATATTTATATAAATTTGGAGATTAGGATGTTTTCATGTGAGTTTATATTTAGAGTTTTTGATACCATCATAAGTTGAAATTGATAATGATGATCATAATTTAATGACATAGAAAACCGATTTGAGGGTTTTAATTGGTAACAATATATAGGTTTTTAATGAAATATATAGAGATGTTATTTTTTGGTGGTATTTGTAACCCCTAGGATCTATATTAAGTGTTCTTATGGATTTTTTATTTTATAATTATTAGAGGAAAAATGGACAACCCATACGCTTGGTGACAACTTGTAACATCCAGCTTGGTGGTGGGGCATGGATTCATGAACAATGGATTATAAGGGGTTCACACCTACCACTGGACTATGTGACTTATGGGTTTCTATAAAATGTTTACAGTTTAAGATTATATATGTTTTATAATCATATTGGATTCTATTATTAAAATAAGAGTTTAATTTCCTTATATGAATATATAATCAAATGATTTTAATCATTGTAATTCGGTCGTATTGATAAAATGATTGAATCCTTTTAAGGAAAATTATATATAGAATAATATAATTTTTTTAGGTATTACTATTTAATTTTTAATATATGTGTATTATAATAATGATTATAAATTTTTTAGAATTAACATACCATGTAGTAAATGTTTTTTGATTTTTTTAATTAATAATAAAAGCTGTAATAACTTGTTATACATTTTATGATTATATGGTCATTATATTATGATTTTAGGTACTCATGAATCAAAAATTAATCGTATATATGCAGAATTATGATCAAAACATGTGATTTTTTTATGTTATGATAAATGTATGAAATTTTACTAATCACGTATGGTTATTTCAATATTATCTGATTCTATATGATAAGATAATTCCTTAATATTAGGAAATGAAATTGAATAAAAAATGTTATCTTGGTATATTCATTTCTGAATAACCAATTGTATTTTTATTAATAAATATTAATGGATTTAAGGACCATATGTTTCCATTTACCATTTACTTAGTTGTGATCAATCACCTTAATCACTCTCTATAATTCTTTATTTCTTTTCCTAAAAAACTACTTATGTTCTTCTATTTGGAAGGATAATAATGTGTTTTTTCATATAGCCATTGTACTTTCATTTCTATATTATTAGGAGGATGTTTTACAAACACATTTTTTGTTTTATTTTTATAATAAGAATATTATCTAATGTCTATCCTAATATTACTGAGATTAAGTAAAAACTTTTAGGGATCCATTTACTAAGGGGGGAGGATATAACAAAATAAGATTTTAAAAATAAGAAAAATTTATTTGATTTTATAATGTAATTGGATTACCAAATTGTTTTTCCATTACATTTCACACTCAGTTCATCCTACATCATATACAAGCTTTATATTTTTATGTTTGATGGCGTATTCAGTATACATCAATGAACATAAAATAGAAATGATATTTATTACCATTATATCCTAGACATTATAGGTGATGTTAATCATGATAAATCAATAATAAAATTTTAGTAAAAATAGTCCAACCAAAGGAAACTTCATATCTCTAAGACATTCTGTAGTGCATAATAAGAGATAGAATCTTCTATCATATCTAGATCCACATGAACACCTAGTGGAAATATTACAAGTCTAATAATGTGCATATATTTCTGAAAAAATCACACTTCGATAATTTGGCATATAACTGATGTCCCTATGAGATTTCCAACATTGTCGCCATGTTTTGTTATTACTCATGCCCTTTCCTTGAATTCATGGATATGTCTTCTAAAAAACAACAAAAAAATAATCATGAAATATATGAAATATAAAATTAATCAATTCTTTAAATACTTATGGATCCTTCCTATGACAGAAAGAAATTACCATATATTCAATATGGTCATATCTAATCCTGAAAATAATGTTTTTAATATTCTTCCTTGTAAACTATAAGGGGTGATATCCTGATAGTTAAAAGTTTTATTGAACCATTGAACTTCCCTCAATTGATCTATAATATCATCAATATGTGGTGTTGGGAACTTCTTGTTAATTTTAACTTGGTTAAGCTAACAATAATCCACACACATCCTTATAGGTCCATCCTTAATTTTTGGGAAACAAAATTGGTTCTACCAATATGGACGTGCTCAGCCAAATGAACCATTTTCTTATCATCCCATCCAACTACACATTAAATTCCCATAATATTTCTGGTTCCATCAGATAAAATATGTGAAATTGGAACTGTCCTTCAAAGGATATCAAATTTAAACATTACTTCTCTACTAGGGTGGAACCCTGGGAAATTATCATGAAAAATATTATGATACTAATAAACCTCAATTAGAAAACATCCATCCTTAGCCATTTACATAAATTCCAAATAAAACACTACCAACTGATATGATATCATTCTTAATACATGTTCCAAAATGTTTTTTGCACCTACTTTTACATTCTGAAACCCTAGAAAGAGACACTTGATGCCATCTTCAGTCATAAATCTAACCCATCGAGTATGACTAAAGATGTGTGACTTTAACATTTTCATCCAATATATTCCTATGATTATTTAATAGAAATAATTTTTTGGTATAGATAAATCCCATTTTATCTCAACTCCATCAACAGTTATTGAACATGCTATGCATAGAAGGGCTCGACATTGTATTTGACCTAGAGGAGTTTGAATCATTAACATAGATGGAATCATATCAACTTATAAACCAATTTAATATAAAAAATGATAATAAATAAAGAAATGGGATGTACCCATATAAAAAATATCTTTTTTAATGGTATAATTCAAAAGGATCATACATTTCATAGTTCCTGGTCCATACTGATCAACCACAATAATATGATTATCTCCATATAATTTCATACTCGCCCTGATTTTTTCATTATATCCATATTGATATTTGACTTCCAGAAGTGTCGTGGTATTCTTGAATAACTATGGATATATTATTCCTACTGATGATGTTGATTATTCAGAATTAATCTCATCAAAACATACGATACCTATGACACCTGAGAAGTATCTCATCCCCTCGACCATGGAGTACCACAATAATACCACTAAATATTCCCCATCTGATTTCAATTATGGAATTATCCTGGGGGTTTCGTACACTAACACTTCATGTGGATAAAAAAAACATTGAAAACAATAAAAAAAGAATCTCTCGTTCTTGAGGAAGATTCGCCGATCTAACTATTTGATTCTATGATGTACTCCCACCTTAGATGTATGTGTCCCTCTACCATTTTCTACTATTATATCATCCCCACCATTTCCGATATGTATCAACATAATTCCTCCAACCATAGCTCTAGAAATGTCCCTTTCTACCACTATCTATCTATTTACCATCTCTATATAATTGTTTATATAGATCACATCAATAATTGAGTGAATTTTCTACTTCAACCCCAATTCAATGATGTGTGCCTTGAAGGATGGACTAATGGAAACATCATGTGATAAATTCTCAAAACTCATGAACAGAGTCATGTGATATGTGGTATAAATAATTTTATTTTTCAAGGTGATAATGTATTTTTTACTTCGAATTCTTAACACATGAGGATATAATTGTTTGTTAAAAATACATCAAAATCCTCCCACGTTAGTTCATAGACCAATTTATCCTAAATAGATAAATCCCACCTTGGTGGTGCTAAATCATCCATCATATATGTTTCAATATTTTAATTTAGATCTTATGGTGTTCCAATGAAATCTACAATTTGATTCATATTTTCCAGCTACACCACAACCTTCTGTGGTTCAGAATCACCCCAAATGATGGGTGGGTTCTCCATCTTGAAATGGATGGGATTATTGACATTTAATAGGTCGTCCTACCATTCCCCCATATACATAGCTAGAAATACTTCTAATATAATAATTACAATTTGTTTGTTAACTTTTGGCTTAGGTGAAACTACATTCTCACATGCTTCTTAAGGATAGTTTCTATGAAGCTTATCAGGTACTATTTTATAAACCATGTATAATCATCATAAGTCTCAATATCAAACTACTAATTAACTAACATTTTAAAATTATACCCTATTCCAATTATTACAAATATTCTTTCAAAAATAAATTTTTTCCATGATCTTCCATATTTCCAAATTATTATTATTATTTGGAATATGAAACCATTTTCATAATACCACTAAAATTCTCATTTTCTAAATATTACACTTGAGAACAATTACATAAATTTTAAAAATGTACATATTGTATCATATCATATTTCATTACTCAATATGAAATATGTGTTCTATATGTGATGTCAATTATTTATTGTATTTCATAATCTTCTGATTGTCTAAACCCATGACAATGATATTCTAATTCCTTATTGTGTGTCAAAAACACTTTTTTCACAACTCCCAAGTTACATGATGTTTAGGATAAAAATGATAGCTATGTTTTTTTATATAAATTTCTTGTCTTGAAAATCATAATCCTTTATACAATCCAAACTCAAACAAAAAACAAAAATAAATGTCAACTCTCAAACTGGAAGAATAGATGACTACTTGTTTAATTATGATATTTAGAAGGACCAAGACTGAGACCACTTATAACATCCTTCCCCTCCTCATTTAATTCATATTGAAGATGAACATTAATTGTCTATAAGATAATTCATGATGAAACCAAAGTCTATAAATATATTCCAAGGGATTCATTACCTATTAAGAGAATATTTTACCATTGAAAATAAAAAACCAAAAAAAAATCCATAACCTTCTAAAACCCCACATGATTCAATGATACAAATGAAACAAAACCCAAGAATATCCTTTATATGAAAAATATTTGCAAATTGTACCAAAAATTTAGACTATAGAACAACCATGTACACATTATAAGATACAAAAAATAGAAATGAAATACTAAAAAACAAAACTCCATGCTCCAACAAGCTCCATGCTCTTACTCCAAAAATAGAGTTTTTATCACTAAACACTACATGAGAAATGGGAAACTGTTAATTTTCCCATGTCATAGTAAACTATATCTGGAAAATCTCTAAATTTAAAAAGAAGGTTGGAGTTTAAAAACTCATTACGTTTTCCAAAGATTTTATCCCTACTCATTCCACTAGGATGAAAAATGTAATCATATTTATATAAAATAGTTTATATGAAACAATTTAATTATATTTTAGAAAAAATATAAATAAGTTGCATAACAAAATATTATTCAAAAAAATCATTTATTCTATTTAAATAAATTAATCAAATATTTAAAACGAGTTCACAAATTACATTTGGGAATAACTATTACATCCCACTTATCCACACATCCAACCATGCATCCAACTTGGACCACCCTATAATCATGATTGGTGAGTCATCCTTTCCCAAATCTATCACTTAATGATCCATTTGGACATTGCAGATACCACACCCCTATTCATTCAACTAATGATGAAGGTTACTATTTATCCTCATCATCCTTGAATGCGCATGAACATAGCCAACCATTATGGGAAATACAAATGCCTAAATTTTTTTTTATACATTTAAATAAAACAATACTTTAATTGAAATCCATTAAGATGAACCATTTCAATTAATTTCAATATAATAATATTTTATTGAAAATATTTCAGTTAAACATTTTATTATAATTCCATGGAAATTATATTTTTAAATAATAAATATAAATCAAATTGCACAACCAGTTACAAAAATTAACCACTTCTACAAAAACTAATATAACATAACTAAAGATGGTTATAACATACTTTTAAAATCAATTTAATAGTAGATTTCAATCAAAAATAATAATTTTAAACTTACTCTTCATGTTTTATCAAGAGGGTTTGATATTGAAGACACCTACCCTTAAATACATAGTGAAAATGATGAATGTAATGGAAACATCCACTGAAACATGATGAATCTCAAAAAAAGTCTGTTGATCTATTCCCTTATAATCAACAATTCTAGGTATCAATTTATTAGGTATAAAATACCATAGACCTATCCATAGTGGGAGTAGATCTTATAAACTAGGAGAGATGGAGGGAGAAGTAGATTTAAGGAATTCTTAGAGAAAATACCAAGAATAATGACTTATCATAAGAATTTGGATTCAACAAAACAAGAGACATCTTCGGATCAACTCTGGATCAATGGGGGAAGCCTACAATACCTTTGTAGGAGGAAATATCTTGTTATGGTAGATTTGGAGAAGAAAGAGGGGTCAAATATTATTCTCGAGTATGATCCACTTCTTATGGATGTAGTTTTTAAACAATGAACTCTTAGTCACACTATTAGAAAGACCATGTGGTAACTATACACCAGCTTCAACATCAATAATGAAACTGTAATGGTTAGATCACATTCCTTACAATTTTTACAAATACTATGTCAAAGAGAACTGTCTCAAGTTGCATGGTTTTTCCTAGGCGGACGTACAGATTGGGTAATCCATGTGCATGCTGATGTGGAATCTCTTTTTCCCATGTCTCATTATGAATGGTTTCTTATGTGTGTGGATCATTTTCAACTAAAAATTTATTAACAACTAACCTTTATAAAATCTAAATAAACATTAAAATATGTCTTAAAACCCTCATCAGTACACATATTATACATAAAATTTTTAGAAGAAGGGTTACTTATGTGAAACCGAGGGTGCTACAATAGTCAAAGTGTTCTTTATATAAAAATCAATAGAACAATAGCCAATATATATTTTTATATTTATAGATCAATAATTTTTTTAAAACCAATCATTAATATAAGTTATTAAAAACGAACGAGCAATACAATAATGGATATGGTAGGCTGAACATACGCATGAGTAATGTTTCCATTATTCATTGATCGGTATGGAAGGAAGGTAAGTAACATTTATCTTTCCAGAATAATCATTATATCATATATAAAATTTTATTTAACAATATATTATTATATATATATTTTTAATGGTGTAAAAGGTTTCACATTATTTCAAAGAGGTGTTCTTCCAATCATCCACAAACAACATTATCACTTTTTTAGTGTGGGAAAATGTAATAATGAAAATGATATATTATATGTACAGAAAGGTATTTCATTTATGAATATAATATGGAGATATTTTCTGTCACAAATGTCTTACAAAAACCAGGATTAATACATATATAAATTTTTGAACGTATCACAACATATTCAGAAGGCACTAGTCCACACACCGAAAAACAATATTATCATTTTTACAAAAATGGATAACATTATGGTGTGTGTTATACAAATATAATGAATTATGAGGAAAAAATAAATATCACATATATCATATATAAAAACGGTTTCTTAATAATAAAAAATAATAAAATGAGGTAATTTAAAAATGAAGGACATCATTTTGTGAGGCGGTAGTTCTCAATACACACAAACAACAAGTTCATTACCTATTTGATTGACATAAGTGTTGGTGGTTGACGAATAGTTAACATAAAAAAAATATGATATATTTAGGATACTTATTTTATTATATAATAATGTAATGAGTACAATTTAATGAGTTTAAACAGAAATGAATCTAATGTGACCCTTGAAAAACATTACCTCTTTCTTGGATAACTCATTTTGGATTAAACGGAAAGAAATACATTGAATAATTTATACCCATTGTGTGTATTATATTTTTATGGGAGGGATGTAATGATATTAATTAGATTGATTTTGGGTTACAAAAATGTGTCGAGTGTTGTTAATTAGTAGGTGGGATGAGTGCCTCTTTATAGTGGAGGAGAATGGACATTATTGTAATTTTTTAAATGGAATTCCACCCATGTTTTTCCATGTTAGGTGGAAAAAAGATTAATTAAGACATTACATGAGTGGGTAAGATCCAGATATTTACATCAATAGATTTTGTACATGTTTATACATCTTTCGGCCCTTATGATTATAGTTTAGTCCCGTGTTATGTTATTTTTTGTATTAATTACTATAATTATTTTTAATTGCATTCACTAATATTTTTGGTTAAATACTTTTTTACCCTATTATACATTATAAATTATTATAATTAAAAATATTTAATACATTTTTTTAAAATTCCAATCACATAAGCGGTAAAAATTAATCCAATGTTAATCAAGTATTTGGGAAGAAAAAAGTGATTTTTAAAGTAAAAAACATTCAAAACATTGAAATGTTTTTAGTCTAATATCACTGTTAAATTGACCTTAATTCTATTAATTGTTGTGAAATTATTCTAATTAATAATAAAAACTAATACAAAATATAATTTAAACATATAAATAAAATGCATGAAAATGTTTTTTTAACTAAAAGTCAATATTTTTCATTATTCATCAAAAAATAAAACATCATAGAAAAATAACAAATATTAACCTTAACATAATTATGATGATAAGATTTAAAAAATAATCTTAATTGGTTCATTTTTTTTTAATTTTGGAAATTTGGTTTTCACATAGGTGTTCCATTAAATGTAGGTAATATTACCTTTTAGAAAAAATACTACTCTTAAGCATTAAAATGGATTAATTGTTATATTAGACATAAAAAATATATTTTATGAAAAAAATATTATTAAATAATTATCATTTATATTTCATTAATACCATTCTTTAAAATAAATTAGTTTAATTTATTCAGACAAAACACATTTGGTTGCACAAAATAGTTAATTATAAAAATATTTCTTATATTTTCAATTGATTTTGAGATTCATTTATATTTAATATTAAAAAAATTACTTTTAAAACATGTTACCATATGTTTTTTTAATAATATTAAAAACATATAATTTAATTACTTCGATATATCTTATTATATTATATAAAAATATTTTATTAATATATTGTTGTTAGGTAAAAGTCTGTCTTGCATGTAATGCATGATATCATTGAAATATGTTACTGTGTGTGATGTAAGATAGATAGGTATTTTTTTAATGTAATCTATTTTAATAGAATAAAAATAATAAACATATTTTAAATTTTCAAGGTGTTATACTCACTTATAATTTATTACATTATAATTTCGGGTTTGTAAAATTTTTAATAGACTATGAATTTTTTATATAGTTTATATTTTATATTTGTTGTCATAATTTAAACATTCTCAAATATTTATCTATTAAAATAATCATAATGGATAAAATACATCTGTTAGGAAAATGATATATAAATTAATAAAAAATTATAAAAATAAGAAAACATAGGAGATACAGAACAAAATGCTTCAAACATTTCATTAGTTATGAATATCAGTTTTTTATATATTATTTCATCCCTATTAACCTTTTATCATCAATCCTAGTGACACTTTATGTACTTTTTACATCCCAATAGTGAATACTTTTTAGTATTTGCAACAATGCCACACCTCCTCACCTATAAACGGACACTCACTCCGCTCATTTATTCACACCTATCATAAAATTTGGACCATTAAACCTAAAACTGAATAAAAAAACAATATCCCTTCACTCATCATAGAATCTTCAATTTAGATTGAAATAAAACTACACGTGTCATTATTTCAGACAAAAAGATGTTACCCCAAGTATAGTTAACATTCATTAGTAGGAATTATTAATTTACATCATTCACCAAACCCTTAAGTTATTCATATATTATGATTATATAATATCATCATTTTCATAAATAAACATATATGTTTTTATGTTAACTACATGATATAAAATAACACATACTTTAATCAAATGGTTTTCAAAATCATTGTTCGTTTGTACCGAATTCTACAACCTCACAAACTGATATCATTAGTTTTCATTTTACCAACTCTAAAGGTTAGAAATAATTATTGTTCTGAAGTTTATATATGGTATTTATAATAGAGTTATACCTAAGGATACATTATATTACAAATATCCTTAAGAATTCCTTACCATAGGGGATAAGATAATGTTGCTCATGTTTTTAGTGAACTACAGCCTCGCGAAGCGATGACATTCGCCTTCCACTGACACATTAAATAGAAACAAATAATGGTAAAGATAATAAATATACATGTAATACATGTGATATTTATGATATATCTAAAGTTTTTATCATTTTTTAAATCTTATATATACTTATATTTAAAATATTTGTCACAAAAAAGTGATTATGTCATCCATGGATGTGTTGACTACTACCTCATTGAAGTGTTGTGATCCAGCATACGTAAAAATATTAATATATATAATTATATATAATTAATTATCATGGTCATTTTTATATAATAATTATTATTTTCGATATAATTTTATTTACCTTATTTCCAAAATGACCATTGAAAAATTGAATTGTTACTCATGTGTTTGTATGACCCATGGTCTTAATTATCGTATAACTAGGTAATTTTTTCAGAACCATATTTCTTTTTTGTATTTTAATGTATAATTTACAAATAAATATGATAAATATCTCATGATTATTATAATGGATATTGTATAAATAATTACTTTTTGACTTTATTCAATCAACCAAATTCGTTTTTGACACATAAGATCAATATTGTCAAAACATTTGACAAAAAAAATTGAATAATAAATCAATTATGCGTTTATTAAGAGAAAATAATCTGATAATAAATATAATTTTTATTCAAAAATTTAGATAATTAAACAAAAGTTAATTATTTGGGATAGTAATGAATAATCATGATGAATCAGATATGGTCAATTTTTTCTCATCTCATTTTTATTTCAGTGTGATAAAAGCTATATTCACTGTATGTTTTTGATGTGTGGAGTATATAATTCCCATAGATATATTTTAGGATTATTATACAGAAATATGTCGAGATTTTCATATAAATTTCTGGATATGAATTTCTTATAGTTTACTGATTCAATGATTCTGAAGCGGTAATGTGTTTTTTTCACAATGTTAACTATTTGAGATGTATATTGAGTTATAAACTTATCTTATTTTATAAGGATTATATAGAACCCATTTTCAATTATATATCAGGAATAAAGTTATTTTAATGATATTCATTATTTCATATAATGTTATTCATTCTTTGGGATGACGATCGAGTGATACAAAAGTGGTATGTCTCTTTTATTATATTCAATTTGTTTGTCCGGATTATGTAAGATTATGATTCGAATATTGTTAAATTATGATATAAATTTAAATAATTCCCATTAATTCTATTTAAATCTAGATATATCATATTAATTAATTCATTCCCTTAATTATCTCTTCTTTATATCCTCATGATTTTAAAATAATAGTTATTATGTAAATTCATTTTTTCGGTCGAATCACTTTCCACCCCAAACCATTTTTTCAAAATAA
Source organism: Viscum album (assembly GCA_963277665.1). Lineage (NCBI taxonomy): Eukaryota > Viridiplantae > Streptophyta > Magnoliopsida > Santalales > Viscaceae > Viscum > Viscum album. The sequence goes on along the minus strand of OY728145.1, from coordinate 1,244,196,772 downwards.
ATTCAAACGTTTCATAAATTCATTTTCAAATAATAAAATTTTATTTTACAAATTAAAAGTATTGAATTATATTTAATTCCTCCTTTTTAAACATTGATAGTAATTTTCAACGAAAAGGATTTTCAATGTGTTATAAATTTCAAAAAGATAATTTAAAATTGAAAAGTTTATTTTCCAAAACAAGTAGGATCTCTTAACGGTATTTATATCCATCAATTTCAAGGACAATAAATTTTACACAAGTTCAAATAGTGATAATTTTTAATGATAAAATCCCCATTCCATCTTTTTTTGGATTAAAATTATTTCTAATAAATGTTTTTGGGCCCTAATATATTTTAACAGGTTAATAGTGTATTAAAAAGATTATTATAGAACCCATTTATTTCCTATTGGTTAATACTGTTTCAATTATATTATTATTGAAACCATTATTTCTCCATTAATTATTCTTGTATCAAATATATTGAAAAAAACCCATTTCCTTTTTATGGGTTAATAGGTGTATAGATTTGTAATGATTGTTTCAATGAGTTTTATAATTAAACCACTATTTAAAATATTCTTGATGTGGTTCATCGAAAATATTTGAAATGGGTGAGCCTGATATATATTATAAGAATGGATGATACTTATTATCGATAATGAAATATCAAGGATCTCGATATAGCATATATTAAGGGTCAACCACATTATAGATCTACATTGTAATGGGAATTGATTATGTTATCTAGATAATTAAATTCAATGTTTTTCATATGTTTATTCTAATTTGAAAGGGTTCAATATTGGTTCTATAATGTTTCAATTAGATGATGCTCTAAGATACCAATATGTTATATCTATTCTTCCTATTTTTTTATGATGAATCATTTTATCATGATTAATATAACATGGATATTCATTAGTGATTATTGTTTCTTTTTTACATTTATAAATTATTTTTTCCATGTATTCATGTTTTAATACATGTTTAAATGGATATGAATATTCTAATTTAATAAAAATTCAATTATAATATGTTATGACAACCATATTCTATAATTTTTATCACTACTATAATTTATTTTTTAGTTAATTTGTTTTACTTCATTAAGAATTTTATCTAGAAACTCCTGTCTATATATTAATCCATGTAATTAAGAATGAGTTTAGAATATTATGGACATAATGGATTTTATATGGATTATGATGATGTCTCAATGTTAAAAATAAAATCGATGTTATGTGGCATAAATAATCATTTTATAGCCATGTTAAAATTTTATATCTGAATTTTTCATAATTTTATTAAACTCAAAACATAAAAGGTCATCTAAAATTTTTGTTATGAAAATTTTCATTTTGATGTTTTAATGATTGGGAAGAAAAAATCGGTGATACTTATTTATATCAACGCAAGAAAAGTAAAATTTATGATTTCATCACTAAATTGAGATTTGTGTGTTCAAGGATATTGTATTTGGTATCAAAGGTTCATTTTAAATAACATTGTAGATTGAGAAATTTTCATGTGATGTTATATTAGGAGTTATGGATACCATAATTAGTATATATGATTAATTATGATCATATGTTAAAATTATTAGACACTTAATTTGATCATTTTATGTAGTAAAAATTTAAATATTGTTAATGACATTTTTTGGAGATGTTTTTTTGGGTTGAGGTATATGTAACCCCTTGGATAAATATGAATTGTTATTTTGTAGGATTTATTTATTAAATTTTAGTGAAAAATTGGACAAACCATACACCAAGTGATAACTGGTCACATTGGTATTAGCAGTGGGACTTGAAACCCTGAACAAAAGATGATAAGGATTTCAAGCCTACAACTCGACTATGTGAACTGCGGTGTTTTAAAACATTTTTATAGGTTATGATTATTTTTTTATTCATATGAGATTATATTTTAGGAAAGTTGTTTTATTTATCTTACAAGAATATACGATTAATTCATTTAAATCATTGGGCATTGAACATTGTCCTGAAGTGTTTGATGTATTTTAAGGATGATGTTTTATAGAAAACTTTATTCTGAAAATGGTTTATTACATTTAAATTTATAATTTATGTGTATAATATGATGAATTATAAATTTTGGGAATTATCATACCATGTGGTAAACATTTTTTGTTCTGGTTTATTTTTGATGAAAAAAGAAATAACTTGTTATCCATTTTATGATTATATGGTCTTTTAATAATAAATAAAATGAATTGGGAATAAAAAAGTTATCCTAAATATGCAACATTTGGATCAAAATATGGTATTTTGGTAGATTATGATTAATGGATGAAACTCTACTAATAATGTAAGTTTATTTTCATATTCTCATGGTCTATACGGTATTAGAATTACTTAACTCTATTAAAGGAAATTGAATAAATAATGTTATCCTAATTCCTTAATAATTGAAGAACCACATGTATTTTCTAACAAAATAGATTTATGATTTTGATTCCCTTAACATTCTATTGAAAATTCAGATATTGGTTTTCAAATACCTCAATCACACTCTATAATTATTTAATATTTTCCTCAATTATAACATATGTTCTCTTAATAGAAATCCTAGAAATGTCTTATTCCATATAACCATTGTACGACCCTTTAACTATTATTAAGATGATATTTTATCAACCATTTTTATTATTTATTTTCACAAAATATTTATTTCCAACTATATAATCATTGATTACTGTGATAATGTTCAAATTTCTAGGACACAATTTTTTAAGGGGGAAAACTTTTAATAAAATTGGATTTTTAAAATAAGAAAAATATATTGGATATTTTAAATGAAATGAAACAACAATTTTTTCTTTCAGCACATGTTATAGTGATCTTATCATTCATGATATGAACCATCAATATTTTTATATTCGATGGCATATTTCACACGCATCACCGAAAGGAAATGACCCATGATGTGTATTACCATTATAATGTATCAATTTAATTGGTTGGTAATGAATGCATTGAATAAATAGTGAAATATTTAAATATATATATATATATATATTTGTGTCTGTGTGTATTTTTCATTTCATATAAATTGTGGATTAAAGTTCAGTAACTGAAACATTAATTTTTAGTAAAATGATTTTATTTTTCAAAAATATGTTCTCTCCAATAATTATTTTAATTTATTTTCATGAATAATATATTTTAATAATATTTTAGACAATTTATAAAATTAGTTTTTTAAAATATAATAATTTTTGGATTTAGAATATCAAAAATTAGTTTGGGTGAATATTTGGGATTATTTATGAAAATATGGACTTTTCATGGAATAATTCAAAACAATAATGTTATTAAAAAATATTTTCATTTAAATATATTACTTAAATTGAAAACACCATGGTATTATTAATATTTTTTAGGCAACCTTTGAATTATTTATTTATAGTAAATTATAATTGAAATAAAATTTATTTTTGTTTTTTGTATATGATATTTTGGGTTTGAAAAACAATTTCATGAAAACTTTTATAAAATAAAAAGCATTTATATTTTTTTAATTAATTAATATAATCCAAAATTGGAATCTTTTAAATGAAAATTTTATATAATATGTATGAAAATATCAATTCAGTTTCTTAAAATTATTTTTAGTAGTCATTATGTCAATATAGAATAATATTTTCTAAGTGTAATACTCGTAATAAAAACCCCATTCTTGCCATGTTTGTAGGATTATTATTAAATTAAAATTTTCAACGCATATAAAATGAATTTGGAATAACAGATTTCATATTTTGGATCATAAAAAATTATAATGTCAAATAATTCAAAATTATTTTTTTTAATGTGAATTGTGAAAAGAGTTTTATTTAATTTTGATTATTAAAATAAAAGTGACTTCACCATGGTATTAAAAATTTATCATAAGGTGAAAAAAGGTCTTATATTCATGTCCAAAATCGATTGGATTGACATATAAAGACACTTATAACCAAAAGATATATTTTTATGTGTTTTTGGGATATTATTCCATTAAGGTGACCTATAAAATATGTCATGTAATGAAGAAGAAACCATTTTCCCCTTTTAATTTTTATAAAACATTATTATACAGAAAATACAAAATATCTTTGGTTATATATATATATATGAAATAATAATTATTTTATTATATTGATTATTTATAATTAGTTTTTACAAATGAAATAATTACTTAAAATACTTGTGAAATACCAAAGTATTAATTATTAACTTAATAATTAACTAAAGAAAATGAAATTAAAAATATTAAAAGTCTAATAAATTGAATGAATTATTATCTAAAATTTATTTTTTATATGATAACATTAATTTATATGGGTTATAAATTAATATATCAGAATTAATCTTTTTATTGATGATTTTAAATTTTAATTATATAAATAATGTCAAAATAGACATTATTTTTATTTTATTATAAATGATATTTTATTATATGATTTAAAAATACTATAAAACCATTATCATTACATGTTATTTTTAAATTATAATAAATATTAAATATTTTTCATTAATGGGTATATTTATATTTTATAATTAGAAAATTTTTCTTCAAATAGTTAGAAAATTGTTGACATATTTAGTGTTAAAGAATTGTTTTTCCCATTACATGTGCTTTTGTTAAATTAAATTTCCCTCAATGAAGGGGGTTTTAATTTCTAATTGGGATATCATATTTACTATTAGTGGGTATAAATTTTATTATAATTATAACTTTAAGTTAGTCTCAAAAGATAAATTATGTTTGTTAAAAAACTAGTAACAATAATGTAAACCAATAATGAAATAAACTATGAAACATAATAATTAAGGAATAAAATGTATACAAAACGTGCCTAATTGTTTAGATGAGCTTTAAATCAGCTATATAATCCCTCATTATATTTAATTATCAATTTGGGAGCCTCTTTAGCAGATCTGCCATCCCAATATTCTATAAAGTTAAGTAAATGCAAGAATGTCGTAAAATCTAATCTATAAAAGGAAACTCACCCCCTCACTTATTCACACCGCTCATACCATATGGATGCTCCAAAATCCTTCCAAATAAGAAAAAAATATTCTTAATAACACCCTATATGACTAAATTTGTAAGGACCCAATATTTTGTTAATGAAAATACCTCTTGATCTATTTAAATATGTGAAATTGTTATACAACATATGCACTTATTTTGTTTTATGTTTTTTGATTTTAAAATTCCATTAAGAATTATGACCATTGATTATATATCTGTTGAACAGTGATCACCTGTTTTGTATAAATATATGTGTTTAAAAAATTCTGTTTACTTAGATAAAGAATGCGATGACCTCATCATATAGACTACCGTCGTGCGAAGTCCATTTAACATTGCTAGGAAAGGAGGTTCCGTATTTGGACTTCACTACTGACCAAGACCATGCTGATCATGAATACGTTAAACTCGAGTAGAACCACCTACAGTAGATGTGGAACTTGATAGAGATTACCACTCAAGCGATGTTATCTGAGCCATCCCAAAAATCTGTCATCATCATGCACATTACCCTAAGGACTTATGCAGGTGTTTTAAGGGGTTATGTAACAAGAAACTAGTACTATGAATATGTACATTATTTTTTTATATAATAATAAATATACATTCATTTTATTAGTGTTATTTTTTAAATAGTTTTTAATCCAAAAATAGTATTTTTAGTTAAATATTAAACTAAGAAATCTATTTTTATCAATTAATGGATTTTTGAGCTAAATATTATATAATAAAATATTAATATTATTATTAAATTAATTTTTATTAAATATAAATGATCATATAATTTTATGAATGAAATTGTAATTTTTGTTAAGGAGTGAATACCATTTGTGTCAAAACCCATGAATTTTTTTATAAATATCTATTTTTATATTAAAAGTGAAAATTAACATATTTTGAAAATTATTACGATAAAATGAATATTTTTTCTGGAATCGAGATGTTGAAATTATCCAATAGTAAAATTTTCATAATTTTCTGAGGTAGAGAAATTTTTTGGTAAAAATTAAATACCATATAAATATATAATGTATTTTATGACATCATAGTGACCCAATAGTGATGAATTAAATTCTATAAATTGTATTTTTGGACAATATATGATTTACCATTAAAATAATGTGATTATTTTACAAAGATTTAGTGGAAAATACAAGACATATATAACATGTTGTCGTTTTAAATTGTTTTCGTTTAGAGTGTGCTCACCTCCACATAAGAAACCCTATTATTTCAAGATGTTCGGCCAATGACCTACAAACCATTTTTTCCACTCCCCTTTGGCAGAATCCATTGTAAAAAACCATGGGATAGTTTGTGGTTTTGTTTATTTTAATGTGAGGTGTCCCAACCCTAAATAATAAACAATTCCCTCTCCTTTCTCATATAAACCAACCCAAGATCAGACTTCCTCTTCAATCAAATCCCATAAAGGTTATCCAAACTCTTCCCTCCCCTCTCTAGAATCATTCCAAGGTTTTCTCAGGCCTACCAATTTCCTAACCTTCATCTTTCAAAGTTACTCTCCAAGGTAAGGGAATCTTTCACCCACTTCATTTAAGCCATGAGTTCCTTTATATCATGTCTTATAGTATCCATCTCTTTATGTTGAGGGTATGTTTTAATATTTTATCATTACAGTCCATTTCATGTCTAATTTTTTGGAGACCCTTTCCACTCTCATCCAATTGTTTTATGAATTTTTAAGTGACGTCCTTAGGCTGCTGAATTTTTTGTAAAAGAAGTCATATCATCTATCATCCTTAATGTTTCATATTCATGTGTTATGCAATTGAAATATCAATAACATGATCTTATTATGTATCCATACACTATTATGAATTATTTATGAGTGTGTGACTCTTTTACCCTCTCTTTTCAATGTTTTCTAAATCCCTGTTATATAGCTGTTATGCTGTAGAAATTTCCCTTCAAAATTTATACATCTTTCTCTCCAGAAATAATCTAGTTTTATTTATGTGAATATCCAGACCTATTTCGTTTGTATGGGTGTCCATAAATATATAAATATGATATATTTGATTATTTAATTGACATACATATAACCCCCACTCCCTTTCCAAGGGTTATAAATGACATAATGATGTTATTTATTTAAGAACTTTTAAAACATCACGATCTTGAAATGAAACCCATTTCCTTTATTCATTATGGGTTAGTAATGAAATTTGTTATTATGATCTATGTGGCTCACATGAAAATAAAGTCAAATTAAGGGTGTTCCCTGATATCTCTCCAATGCATTGGGTAAAGAATTTTTATCCAAAGATGACAAGATTTATGATACACTACTAGAAAACTAGGCTTTGGAGCCTCTTTACCTATAGCGACCGCCACTGGAGGTCACTTATAGGTAATCAATAGCAACCGCCAATGGTGGTCTCTAGGTTTTTATAAAAAAAAGGGGGATAAGGATCCCCCCCGAACCCTCCTCCTCCCTCCTCACCTCGCCATGCACCCTCCCTCCTCGTCGCACACCCTCCCCCATCACCGCGGCCCTCCCCCATCGCTGCGCACCCTCCCTCTCCACCTCCACACTCTGCCCTCATCGGCCTCCACCCTCCATCGCCTGCCCTCCGCCCTGCCATCTCGTACCCTCCGACCTTCCTCCGCCTCTACCCTCTGGCTCAGGCCGCCCTCCGCTCTGCTCTCTGTCCCCTCCAGCCTCCCTCCACCTGCCTCCGGCATCCACTCCCTCCGGCCTCCAACACCTCTGCCCCCGAGCCTCTTCCCTCCGGCCTCCACCCTCGGCCCTCCTTCCCCTCACCACCCCCCGCCGAAAGCCGGACGCCCCCCCCCCCCACCACACCCTTCCAACCTCTGTCCCCTCCATCTTCGTCCCCTCCATTGTCGCACCACCTCCGCCCGTCCCCTCCCTCATTGTCCTCTCCCTTGCCGTACCGCCGCTGCATGCCCCCCCCGCATATCCATTACTCGTCCCCTCGCCACTGCCACCCGTCCACTCCAGCTCCCCCTGTCCTCGTTCCCCTCCCTCGTCGTTCCACCCTCGCTGCACCGTCGCCACCTCAGCACCTCCTACCCTCTGGCTCCCTGTCACAACCGCCGCCCGTCCCCTCCCTCGCCGCACCGCCTCCAGCTCCGGCTCCCCTCTGATGCCTCTCCTCTCCCTCGTAGCACCTCCTTCGGCTCCCCTCCCTTCCAGGTTTGTAGCACAATCAGGTATGACATGAGCTTTCACTTACATTATTATTTTATAAATGGATCACAAACAAATAATTAGTATTTATTTTAAATATATTTTATATGAAAAATGAAATTGTAATAAGTCTTTTGTAAATGTTTGTTATAGAGATCTTATTATGGATAAGAGTTGGATTGATCATCCAAATCACACATCTAGAGAATATTTCAATGGCATTATGAAGTTTATTGACTTCACCAGAGGATTTGAAAGTGACTATATTAGTTGTCCACGTAGAAAATGTGCTAACAGATATCAATTCACACGAGATACTGTGAGGGAGCACCTATTCATTAATGGACTTCTGAAAAATTATATGATTTGGAATCTTCATGGATTAGAATATGTTCATTGTCAAAATACGGATGCAGTTCAGATGGATGTTTATGCAAGGATGAAGGATCCAAAGCATGAAATGCTTACTGAAATGATACGTTGGTTGGATCCTAAAGGCATTGACATCCAGAATCTTGAGACCGGTGAGATAAATCTTCTCTATGGTGCAGATCGTGATTCGTGGAAGTTTAATGAAGAACTTGATGATGAAAAAACAGAATTATATCATGGATGTACTTCTTACAATAAATTGTTGTTTATCGTGAGGTTGTTGCATTTAAAGTCTTTGAATCAATGGTCAGACACATCATTCGTCATACTGTTGGTGTTATGGAAAAAGGCTCTTCCTATCGATGCTATGATTCCCGAGTCTTATTAACATGATCTTAAGTTGACAGAGAACTTAGGTTTTACATATGAGACCATATATGTATGTGCGAACAATTATATGTTTTTTAGAAAGGAAACATTCCATTTTGATATTTGTACGGTTTGTGGTGCTTCCTGGTGGAAACAGAACAGGGGAAATCAGACTCATGAATGTCATATTGCGATACCGGGGAAACCAAATGCCGTAAATAAAATGCATTACTGTCACCTTAAACTTAGCTTGAAAAGATTTTTTATGTCATCTAATATTTCTAATTTAATGAGATGGCATGCAGATAGAGTTCATGAAAGTGATATGTTAACCCACCCGGCAGACTCTTAGGCATGGAAAGATTTTGATAAGAGACATCCCGACATTGCTGAAGAAGATTGTAATGTCCGATTGGGATTAGCAGTAGATGGTTTCAACACATTCAAGTATATGGTTGGTGCATCTCATAGCAAGTGGCCCGAGGTGTTGGTTCTGGACAATCTTCCACTGTGGTTTGGTATGAAGCAACAATTTATATTACTTTCCACTCATATTAATGGACCTAAAAGTCCGGGGGATAAGATTTATGTTTACCTTTAGCCATTGATTGATGAGTGGAATGAATTTTGGGGTGATGGTGTGATGACTTATGACTGTGAAACAAATAAAATGTTCAAACTGCAGGCTTCTTTATTGTGGACAATCAATTACTCACCAGCTTATGCAAATTTGTCATGCTGGAGTACGAAAGGGGAATTTTCTTTCCCTTGTTGCAATAAAAGTAAAAAAATTGTATGGTTTATGCATTCCAAAAAAATGGACATACATGGGTCACATATGTTTTCTCCCCCCCTCAACATAGGCTCAAAAAGAACCGAGTGGCATTTGATGGTTCTCGAGAGTTCATCCTAGCACCAAATATCATGACAAGAATCAAAATGTTATCATAGATTGTGGAATAAAATATATGCATGGTATATGAAATTCAAGATTTGGTGGCTCCTCTGGTACATAATATTAATGTTGCGGGTAGGAAGCACAGTCACAATTGGAAAAGAAATGTATTTTTTATATTCTTCCATATTGGAAAACTACAATGTTGAGGCATAATTTGGATGTCATGCACATTGAAAAAAATTATTGTGACAACATATTGTGGACCAATTTAGGTGTCAGTGGAAAATCAAAGGACCATTTTAATGCACGTCGTTATTTGGAAGAAATTCGATTAAGGAAATAGTTTCATTTACATTTATCTGAGGGAAACAAGGCATATATGCCTGCTGCACAGTATACAATGACTATAATAGAGAAAGTGCCATTTCTTTCCATTTTGAAGATGCTCAAGGTGCCTAATGGTTACTCTTCTAATATTTCAAAGTGTGTGAATCTGAAGAGAAAGACATTTCAAGGGTTGAAAAGTCATCACAATCACATACTACTTTAGTAGTTTATTCCAATCGAAATTTGTGATTGTTTATCCCCCAATGTTGTTCAGCCATTGATTGATATGAGTAAATTTTTTAGACAGATTTTTTTATAAAACCAATGAATGATTGATTTAAATTGTTTACTGGAACGAATTGTAATTATGCTTTGTCACATTGAGAAACTATTTTCCCCCTAATTTTTTGATGTTATGGTCCACTTGAAAGTTCACCTACCTGATGATGTAAAGGATGCTTTTCCAGTTCAATTCAGGTGGATGTATCCTATTGATCGGTATTTGATTACATTGAAACGTTTTGTACGCAATAGAGCTCGTCTGGAGGCATCAATAGCCAATGGTTATTTGATGGATGACTGTAGAACTTTTTCTGATGAATATATTACGGATGTTGAAACAAAATTAGATAATCCCTCTTGGATTCAAGATGGTCCAGTTGGAGAAGGAACCACATATGATATGGACAACATCGAGTGGATACAAGTGCATCGATATATCTTGTTCAATACCCCATCAGTTGAACCATTAATGCAGTTAGTATCTTATCACTTTTATTGTTTAACATTTACATGTTTTGTTTGCAAAACATGGTCATTTAAACATCACGTTATCATTTACAGGAAACACATTAATGAGATAAAATAAGAGAAGTATCGTGCAACAGGGTTTCAAATTCAACAATCTCATTATGCGTCATTTCATGATTGGTTCAAGGATTGTGTTTGTATAAATTGATTTTCATTATGGGTAAAGTATTATACTATTTTCATTCTAAATATATCATTATTGAATTCTATGAATTATATAGTTTCATAAGCTGAGGGAGTTAGGGGACCCCACACTGACTAAAGAATTTTTCCAACTAGCTGAGGGTCCATCTATAAAGTCTCATCGTTATGAATCTATAGATGCTAATGGTTTTCTATTTCGTATTAAAGATGATGACGACAAATGACATACATAAAACAATGGCATTAGTTTTCCATTTGTCGATTCTGGTTATTACTATGGTCAATTGATAGACATCATTGAAGGTGTATACACACACGGGTTGAAGTACATATTGTTAAAGTGTAAATAGATTGATCTTGTGCGTGGATGTAAAGTCAATCAATATTAGTTTTCATTGGTGAATTATAACTATATGATATACAGAAATGAATGAGTTGATAATAAACCTTTTATTTTGACATCACAAGTGGAAAAAGTATTCTTCTTTACTTTTCCTTCGAATCCAAGTTGGTAAGTTGTTGTCAAAATGTCTCGGTGAGGAGTGTTTGTATTTGGACAAGATGAACCCGAGATTGTTCCTTTTGTTTCCCAACATCTTGATCAACATAACATAGTTCAGCTTAAAGAATATATTTATTGGGTCATAGCAGTTGTTGAAGGGGAAATAGTCGATTTGCATTCTTAATGTAAGTTATAATTGTTTTCCCGCTATTCACCATAGGATATCATAAATTATATAACCATTTTGTAAATCCTTGTAAGTTTTTATACTCACTTTTGGATGTATATTCAGTTATAAATATTTACGGTGATTTAAATCATGTTATATTGATTTTATTATCAGTGTATCTTCCAAATGAGGTATTCTTCCTTTGGTTCATGTGTTGCTTGAATACTTATTCATTCAATTTTAAATTTGTCTATGCATTGATTGGTTTTGTACATAATTTGTATATCTGTTTTGTTACCTCTCTGATTTTTTAAAATTCATTCACAACTAATTATTCAACCCCCATTGGTTTTATTAACAACTGTACAAGTTTGATTTTTTTAAACAATCCAATTTATCATTTGGACACTTGGGATAGTCCCCTTACTAATGTTTTCTATGACTGCAGGCATGTCAGGGGTAGATGCAACAGATCCACATCATCCATCTAAGGCATCTACATATCAGGGTTGAGGTATGTTTGAATATCATTATTTCTATTTTTTATGCAATTGATAAACATATATATATATATATATCACATGTGTCAAATTATATATAAATTTTTTTTCAATAGGATCAGACTCGACTACTTCTTCCTCTCGCAAGAGAGGCCCTGGTCGTTGTATAATATCATGTAATTCTGACATGACGTTTAATGTTTCCTTTGATGAGGTATTTCATCCTGGGGGATGGAATGCCCCTGCATTTATTTATTAGCTGTGTTATATCATACATGACCCACATCGATTTCCATTGACGACGCGTGACTGGGCTTCTATCCCTCAGGACACATTATATCGTCTTTGGAGGGAGGTTCAGGTAAAAAGACCCTTTCACATTATTTCCTATGTATAAAAAATAATAAGATATGTGATTTTTTCTTTAATAGAAAAATTTGAGAGTATGCCTCGATGAGTTTCAGCCAGTGTGTATGAGAAAATGTCGTGAGATGTGGAAAGACTATAAAGGCAATGTCAAGAGGGACCACTGGGTACCAAATGTGGGTGCCTCAGACATTCTGGAAAAAGTCCCAAGAGGTTTCCTCTCATCTCAGTGGTGTGATATAGTTTTATATTGGTCTATTGTGGGTGTTATGGTTTGTATATTTATTTTGGTATAAATATTTTCAAGAATGTGTGATTTGTTTGAAATTTGAATGAATTGAATGTAGGAGGTTTCAACACGCCATTCTGATAATCGAGCGTTGCCGGGACCACCTCATAGGCTCGAGACTCGTCACATGTCTCAGATCCGATATAAGGTATTTATTACTCATTTTTAAATTTATTAATTAATATGGTTTTGTGTTAATATTATATTCATATACAGTTGTGGGAGCAAGGTGCATCTACTGATAAAATGTCGGTGTGGATGAGGAATCGTGATCGCAATGATCCTGAGGTTGCAGCATTGATAGTAAGTTCTTGTACTCATTACAAATACTTACATAAAATCTGTATATTAATATATGTATATATCTTTAAATATTTTACAGGCTCAATTTGATGCTGAGTAAGATTATCTGCTAGCGGACCAACGATAGCATCCCATGTGAAGGGATGAGATCTTTCATCCCATTATTGTTCGGGACGGGCATGGATATAGTTTGACCTATGGAAAAGGGATTCCACATTCTGGAGTGTCACGCGCTGCAGTTTTCGGTCCTACTGTTGCACAAATGACATAGCAATTGTCAGATTTTGAGGCACAGATCCGCACTTCTGAGGAGGTAAATGCACAATTGATCACTGAGGTTTAGATAATTGCGGCAATATGTGCGTCCAGGTGATGGTGCAGGGGATCAGATGACATAGGGTTATACTTTATTTATTTATTTATTTTATATTATTTGTGTTATGAAAATATTCATAATGATTATTTTTTATAGGCCCCTGACCCACCTGATGGAGGTAGTAGTCATGACCACACATGACGCATCATATTCACGAGTTGTGTTTCTGTTTTTAATGGTGGGATTGTTATTTATATTTAGGTTGTGTTTCTAGTGAGTATATTTTGATTTGGTGGTATCATGTGTGTTTTGGTCTCATGCAATGTCTGTGTGCACGAATTGAAAAGTAACCATGAAACAGATTAATGATTTGGTTATTTTTTGTTCATATAATTTTTCAATGTTTTCAATTGCAAGTTCTATAATTGTTTTGAAAACACTATGTGATTCTTAATATAAACCATGAAACATTTTTTTGATGATTGATCTCAAGTTCACTATTTGTAGTCCCCATCCCACCCCGTCCCACCCCATACACCCCTCCCCACACCCTGGACAACCCCCCCCCCCCCCGCACCCTGGACAACCCTACCCGCACCCCAGACAGCCCCCATGCACTTTGGACAATCCCCCCCCACACCCCAGACAGCCCCCCCTCGCACACCGAACATGCCCCCTGCACCCCAGACTTCCCCTCCCCGCACCCCTGACATCCCCCTACACCGGGACAGCCCTCCCACACCCCAGATAGCCCCCCCCCCCACGCACCCCGGACAGCCCTCCCCGCACCGTCGTGCAGACGACACATCCATCAGAGGTGTCGTTTGACCGCGGTGACTGGAAACACATTTCCGGAGTCATAAAACACCACAACGGTGTTAGAAAGTATAATTCAGAGAAAATGTGCTCCGAATGACCTGAAACCACACAAAAAATGGAAATATTATTCCTGACATGTAGAAGGAGACGACATGCCTAACAGACATGCGGTTCTCACGGTACGACAGATTGTGTCATTTTCAGCAGTTCGGCGCGTGCTAAAATGGTGCGTTGGGTGGTCAAAACCAGCGAAACGTCCTTATAATGCCATGAAATCATACGAACACTGCCTTCATGTGAATTTAAAAATGGTCGAGAAGACGACACGTCAATCGGAGGTGTCATTTGACCGCAGTGACTGGAAACACGTTTCTAGAGTTATAGAACACCAAAACGGCGTGAGGCGGTCGAATTCAGAGAAAAATGCTCCGAATTAACTGAAAAAACACGAAAACAATAGGAATATGATTCTTGACCTTTAGTAGGAGAAGACACACCCATAGGACATGCGGTGTACGTGGTACAACCGATTGTGTCATTTTCCGCAGATCGACGCGTGCTACAAGGGCACGTTGGGGGAGGGGGGCCAAAACCACACGAACGACCTCAGAATGATATCAAATCATACGATAACACCCATTGTGTGAATTGTGAAATTTTCGAATTGACGTCACGTTAATAAGAGGTGTATTTTGACCATGGTGACCGGAAACACGTTTCTGGAGTCATAGAACACCAAAACAGCTTGAGACGATCGAATTCAGAGAAAACGTTCTTTAAATAACCTGAAAACACCCAAACACAAAAGGAATATTATTTGTGATGTGCAGGAGGAGACAGAACAGCCATCGGACGTGTGGTGTACGTGGTATGACAGATTGTGTCATTTTCAGCAGGTTGGCTTGTGCTAAAAGGGCGCGTTGGGGGGTCAAAACCACCCAAATGACCTCGGAATTCCATGAAATAATACGAAAATAGAAGATGTGTGAATTTTTAAATGGTCAGGGAGATGGCATGTCAATCAAAGGTGTCGTTTGACCGCAGTGACCGGAAACATGTTTTCGGAGTAATAAAACACCAACACGACGTGAGACGGTCAAATTCAGAGGAAACTTTCTCTAAATGACCTGAAACCACACAAAAACAATAGGAATATTATTTTTGACATGTAAGAGTAGACGACATGCCCATAAGATGTGCGGTACGCACGGTACGACTGATTGTTTCATTTCCAGCAGTTCGGCGCATGTTAAAAGGGCGTGTCTGGGGTCAAAACCACCCAAAATCCATCGAAATGCCATGAAATCATACAACAATAGGCGTGGTTTGAATTTTAAATATTTTGGCTAGAAGGCACGTTAGTCAGAGGTGTCGTTTGACCGCGGTGACCGAAAACACGTTTCTATAGTCATAAAACACCAAAACGGTGTGAGACTGTCGAATTCTGAGAAAACTTGCTCCGAATTACCTGAAACCACATGAAAATAATAATATTATTATTCGTGACGTGTAGAAGGAGAAAGAATTCCCATCGCACGTGCGATGTGTGCGGTACGACTGATTGTGTCATTTTTAGCAGTTCGACGAGCGCTAAAAGGGCGCATTGGGGGGTAAAAACCACTCGAACGACCTCATAATGCCAAGAAATCATACGAAATTAGCCGTGTTGTGAATTGTGAAATAGTCGGGTAGACGGAATATCAATCAGTGGTGTCGTTTGACCACAATGACCAGAAATGAGATTCTGGAGTCATAAAACAACAAAACGGCATGAGACGGTCGAATTTGGATTAAACGTGCTCCAAATGACCTGAAACCACACGAAAATAATAGAAATATTATTCAGGACGTGTAGTAAGAGATGGAACACCCATTGTACATGCGGTGCATGTGGTACGACTGATTGTGTCATTTTCAGCAGTTCGACACGCGCTAAAGGGGTACGTTGGGGGGTCAAAACCACCCGAATGACCTTAGAAGGCCATGAAATCATACGAAAATAGCTATTGTATGAATTTTGAAATGGTTGGGTAGACGGAACGTCGATCGGAGGTGTCGTTTGACCGTGGTGACCAGAAACGCATTTTCTGAGTCATAAAACACCAAAATGACGTGAGACGGTCGCATTCGAATCTAACGTGCTCTGAATGACCTAAACCACACAAAAACAATAGGAATATTATTTCGTGATGTTTAAAAGGAGAAAACACACCCATCGAATTTGTGATTCACATAGTATGACGGATTGTATCATTTTCAGTAGTTCGACGCGCGCTAAAAGGGCGCATTGGGGGGTCAAAACCACTTGAACGACTTCAGAATGCCATGAAATCATACAAAAACCGCCGTTGTATGAATATTGAAATGGTCGAGTAGAAGACATGTCAATCGAAGGTGTCATTTGACCGTGGTGACTGGAAACATGTTTCCAGAGTCACAAAACACCAAACCGGCGTGAGACGGTCAAATTCGGAACAAACGTGCTCTGAGTAACCTGAAACCACAGGTAACATATAGGAATATTATTCATGATGTGTAATAGGAGACGACACGCCCATCAGATGTGTGGTGTGCGCGGTACGACTGATTGTGTCATTTTTAGCAGTGCGGCGCGCGCTAAAAGGTCATTTAGGGGGGGTCAACACCACCCGAACAACCTCGGAATGCCATGAAATATACGCCAACAATCGTGGTGTGAATTGTGAAATCTTCAGGAAAACGACACGTCCATCAGAGGAGTCATTTGGCCACGGCGACAGGATACACGTTTCCTATGTCATAAAACAACAAAACGGCGTGAGACTATCGAATTTTGAGAAAACGTTCTCCGAATAACCTAAAACCACACAAAAAAATAGTAATATTATTTGTGATGTGTTGGAGGAGATGGAATGCCCATCAGGCGTGTGGTGCACGTGGTAAGACCGATTGTGTCGTTTTCAACAGTCCGTCTCGCGCTAAAAGGGTGTGTTGGGGGGGTCAAAACCAACCGAACCAACTTTTAATTCCATGAAATCATACGAAAATAGCGGTGGTGTGAATTGTGAAATGGTCGAGTAGACAGAACATCAATCAGAGGTGTCGTTTGACCGCAGCGACCAGAAACATGTTTCCGGAGTCAAAAAAACCAAAACGGCATGAGACGGTCAAAATGGGAGCTAACGTGCTTCGAATGATCTACAACCACACTAAAACAACAGGAATATTATTTGTGACATGTAGGAGGAGACGACATGCCCATCAGACATGCGGTGCACGTGGTACGACCGATTATGTCATTTTCAGCAGTTCGACGCGCGCTAAAAGGACACGTTGGGGGGTCAAAACCACCCGTACAACCTCAGAATGACATTAAATCATAAGAAAACATTTTTGGTGTGAATTTTGAAATGGTAGGGTAGACAGAATGTCAATCGGAGGTGTCGTTTGACCGCGGAAACAAAAAATGTCTTTTCGGAGTCATAAAACACCAAAACGTCGTGAAACGGTTGAATTCGGAGAAAACATGCTTTGAATGAACTGAAATGACACGAAAACAATAGGAATATTATTCGTTATGTGTAGGAGGAGACGACACTCCCATTGTACGTGCGATGCGCGTGGTACGTCTGATTGTGTCGTTTTCAGCAGTTCAGCGCGCGCTAAAATGGGCGTGTTGGGATGTCAAAACCACCCGTACGACCTCAGAATGCCATTAAATCATACAACAATAGTCTTGGTGTGAATTGTAAAATGTTTGGGCAGATTTCTTGTCAATCAGAGGTGTCGTTTGACCGCGGTGACTGGAATTACGTTTCCGGAGTCATAAAATACCAAAACGGCGTGAGATGGTCGAATTCAAAGAAAACGTGATCCGAATGACCTGAAACCACACGAAAACAATATGGATATTATTTGTGACATGTAAGAAGATATGGAACACCCATCGGACATGCGATTCGCATGGTATGACCGATTGTGTCGTTTTCAGCTGTTCGGCGAGCGGTAAAAGGTCGCGTTGGGGGGTCAAAACCACCCGAATGACCTCATAATTCCATGAAATCATACAAAAACAGTTGTGGTGTGAATTTTGAAATTTTCGGGCAGACGACATGTCAATCGGAGGTGTCATTTGACCATGGTGACCAAAAACACATTTTTGGAGTCAAAAAACACCAAAATGGCGTGAGATGGTCGAATTCAGAGAAAACGTGCTTCGAATGACCTGAAACCACACGAAAACAATAGGAATATTATTCATGACATGCAAGAGGAGACGACACGCCCATCAGACATGCAGTGCACGTGGTACGACCGATTGTGTCATTTTCAGCAGTTCGACGCGCGCTAAAAGGGCGCGGTGGTGGGACCAAACCACCCGTACGACCTCAGAATGCCATAAAATCATAGGACAATATCCGTGGTGTGAAATGTGAAAAGTTCGGGTAGACGAAATGTCAATTGGAGGTGTCGTTTGACCATGATGACCAGAAACACATTTCTAGAGTCATAAAACACCAAAACGGTGTAAGACTGTCGAATTCGGAGAAAATGTGCTCAGAATGACCTGAAACTACACGAGAACAATAGGAATATTATTCGTGAAGTATAGGAGGAGACAGAATGCCCATAGGACGTGCGGTGGGAACAGAGAACAATCCCTTTTAGACAAAAGAACAATTTCAAGAACACAACCAAATAAGAAATAAAATACTGAAATGATAGCATTTCTTAAATTGGGGGTTTTAAATTATTATATCACCATGATTTGCTGTCAGATTTAATTTTATTATATGTATATAATAACTGAATAAATATTTATAATTTATGTTTGTTTGGTCTAGTTATTTTTTTGTCTTATTGTTGTTTTATTGAAGGAGAAGATTGAAATGGATGGACATGTTTGGATCGTTGAAGCACGTTTATCATTTACTGTTTATGAAAATATTGATGTTTATGATTTTTGAAATTGTTTTCCATTTTTTATGTTTTTTACCTTGTTTTATCGTTGATTTTGCACCGTGAATTTTTTTAAAAAAATTTCTCCAGCGTAGGGGCCGCCATAGGCGGTCGCTCTAGGCTGCCTGGTATACACATTATCGACCACCAATGGCAGTCATTAATGTTGAACCATCCATAGCACAACGATCACCAGACAGTTGCTCTAGGCTTCCTTGTACACACTTTATCGACCGCCATTGGCGGTCGCTAATGTTGACCCATCAGTAGCACAGTGACCGCCAGGCGGTCGCTGTAGGCAGGAATTTCGGCCACCAACAGGAACCGCCATTGGTGGTCACTGTTGGCCTATTGTGACTGTTAATGGTGGTGACTGGGCGGTCTCTAATGGCCTATAGGGACTGCCAATGGCAGTCTCTATAGACCAAATTTTTAGTAGTGATACCTTTATGAAAAACCATGGTAATTTTTATGACACCTCGGGGTTCTACCTTGGTGATATGTTCATGAATGTCTAAATGAAATGGTGTAGCCCCATATTCATGTTATGTTTCATGTTATTTTTGTTCTGATATTTCTATACTTATATTTCTCATGTTTTTTTGTTTTTTTGCCATGATCTATGTGATATCGCATGTAAACTGATTCCTATGTTTTCCTTACTGGGCCTTCTTCTCACCCTTTCCTTTGATGTATGTCTACATGTTTTAAGATGTAGTAATTGTACATAGGATGAACATATGTGGAAGCCTAAATAGTGTATTAGAAGAATATTTTTTGTAACATTTAGGTATTAAGTTCTGATTTCCAAGACACTAGACTATAACAATCCTCTATTTGTAAAAAGTAATGAAAATTTATGTAATAAAAATGTGGGATGTCGTAATTGGTATCAAAGGGTGGTTTATTTCATTGTTGAAATTAGTTTATGAAAACATTAGAAAGAACCCTATAGAAAATTTTAAATATAGGAAACCATCCTGGTATTTTGGTGAGTATATAGTAAGTGGTTTATAAAATAAATACATCCTTACTAGGATACGAGCAGATAGATGCCGCTCTGGCATGAATATACATAGGGGTAAAACCCGAAAAACCCACTTTGAGCTAGATTTGAATGGGAACTGATGAATGACAATTTAAATTGATGCACTCTTGGTTACGACACTCCTGGGGGATTTGTTTGGTTAATCATAAGCTTTTTATGAATCATTATGAAGGAATAATAGAGATATGTAATTGTGTAAGAATTATGTATTACGACATAAAAGCCTTTATGGTTAAAAGATTTGTACATGAAAAATGTTTCTCACTAATGTTTTATTCTATTAGAAGCTGGAGGGAAATAGTAAGAACCATGAAAATATTTTCCGCAATGGACCATGCACTGACGGCCCTCCTTTGGTAGCCGGAATAGAAAAAATCACTTGAATAATGAACCAACTAACTCGTGTTATGGGAATTAACTTGAATCAATGTTAGAGACCAATCTCACCATGAAATGAAAAAGTTTCTATTGAATCATATATGCTTCAATGACCACCAACATTTAGTGGATCGATCGACCAATTGATTTCAGAATAGTGGATCTACTCTATCGAGAAGATCTTTTTTGTGCATCGCTGTTCTAAAAAAGGGAAGGTTACCCTGGCTGTCTATCACATAGAAGGGGAAGCCGATCAGTGGTCTAAACTGATTAAAAACACAAGTACAAGAGTTGATGTTAAAGATATGTTAATGGAACTCTTCAGAAGGATATTCTTCAACAAGTATTTCCCTTGATAAATGAGAACATGAATGGAGAAGGAGTTTCTCGAGCTGAAGATGAAAAAGAATGAATCTATGGGAAGCTACAAGATTTACTTCACAAGGCTTTCACATTATAACTATAGCTTTTTCATTGATCCAAATGGCAAAGATGGTAGATTCTTTGATAGTCTGAGACCTCATATATGAAAGAATCTAGCCAACCGAGACCATTATTGATATGAAGAGATCATTCGAAGTGCGATGAAAGATGATCTTTAGTTTGGTGAGACACAATGATCTCATAAATCAAATGACAAGAAGAGATCGATGGAGCCTAGCTTAGGTAGGACCTTTGATCAAGGAAGAGGAGGCAAGAATGTTTAGTATACCATGTGTAATAAATGTTGGATGAATCATTTGGGGAAATACCTTCTTGGGAGAAAGAAATGCTTCCAGAGTTGAAGAGATGGCCATATTGTAAGGAATTATAGTAGTGATGGTAAACCTAAACATCCAATCAATAATGGCAATGGGAAGATGGTTCAGGACCTACCTAATATCCAGTGCTTTAAGAGTGGACAACTTAGGCACTTTTCTAATCACTGTATAAATACGAGGGAAGTTGAGGGGAACCACCGTCAGCCTCAACAAATGATAAGGGAGAAAGGATTTTCTTTGGTTATCATTACATAAAAATTTGGAGCTCAGAATCATGTAGAAGCAGATACTCTTGTTTTTCTCATTATTCTAGAATGTACTTTGTTTGATTCAGGTTCAATGCATTATTTTATTTCGTCCATGATTGCAAGGAATTTATAATCAACACCTGATTTTTTAAAATTAGATTTATCTATCCAGAATCATGGTGGGATTATCCAAGAATAGTCAGTGTTTAGAAAATATAGTATTTACTTTGGTGAGAACAATCTTATCACAAATATAGTAGTCATTCCCATGATGGAATTCGACATTATATTAGGGATGGACTGGATATCAATGTATAATTCCTAGATGAAATGCATATGTAATTAAATATCAGTTGCCTTAATGTAAAACCCACAGTTATATTCAAAGGAGAGATATATCAACCAGATCGTTTTTGAGAAGAACCCCCTATATTCTTCTTTATGGAGTTGATTGGTAAAGAAGAAGAAAGAGATGAGAGTTTATGGACAGAAAATGTCCCCATCATCCAAGAATATGTTGATATATTTATTAAAGAGTTACCTGGACCTCCCCCAGAAATAGAGGTAGATTTTTCTATTGATCTTGTACCTAGATGTCATTCGATATCAAAGACCCTGTATGGGATGGCAAATGTAGAGTTGGAGGAATTAAAGAAACAACTCCAAGATCATTTGGATAAGGGGTTTATCTGACCGAGTGTGTCTCCTTGGGGAGAAAAATTTCTCATTGTGAAGAAGAAGGATGGATTGATGCGGTTATTCATTGATTATAAAGAACATAACTGAATAATAGTAAATAAAAAATACCCACATACAAGAATTAAAGACTAATTTTTCCAACTTCATGGGGCACAATTATTATCTAAGATTGATCTTTGTGCTGGTTATCATCAATTGAGGGTGAAGAAAGCAGATATTACAAAAATTGCCTTCCAATCATGATATGGGCATTATGAGTTTGTTGGTATGCCTTCTGGACTAACTAATGCACCTGCTATTTTTATAGATTTGATGAATAGAGTATTTTAGGACTACCTTGATAACATTTTGGCGGTTTTTATTGATGATATTATGATATATTGCAAAAGATGTGAGGAGCGTGAAGATCATTTAAGGGTTGTTTTGAAAACTCTATGGAAGGAGAGGATTTTTGGAAAGTTAAGAAAATGTGATTTCCATTTAAAACAAGTAGTTTTCTTGGGGAACATTGTTACCAATGATTGAATCCCAGTTGACCGTGCAAATAAAAATATTGAATAGGAGTGGCTTCAGCCTATAATAATAACCAAAATTCATAGTTTATTTGGTTTAATAGGATATTATAGGTGCTTTGTGAAAAAAAATTAATGAATTTCTAATACTTTAACCAAGTCAACTCGAAAAGGGGTCATGTTAATCAAGAAAAAGGAATGTGAGAAATGTTTCCAATATTCTAAGAATAGATTGGTTACTACAACCATGTTAACTATACCCTTAATTTGAGAAGGATTCTTTATTTTAATCGATGAATCTTTGAAACGGATTGAGTTATTCCTCGTGTAAAATGAAAAATTCATTTCTTATGCCTCTCGATAATTGAATACTCATGATCAGAACTATTCTCTAGATGATCTGGAGCTATCTGCTATCATTTTGGCTCTAAATATTTGGAGGCTCAATTATTATGAGGATAAATGCAATATATACACAGACCATCAATGTTTGAAGTATAATTTCACACAAAAGGAATTGAACATGAGACAAAAGATATGGTTGGAACTTCTTAAATACTATTATTTTTCAACTCATTATAATCTTGGAAGAGAAAATAAAGTTGTTGATACATTAAGTAGTAATGACCTAGTTGTTCTTTCCATGATTAGGATTCAAAAATATTCTTTGATCAACGACCTAGTAATGCTGGACGTTGAAATTATATGGAAATGAACATCATCAACCCTAACACAAATGATTTGTCAACTGCCATTACTAGAGAGGATCAAGAAAGCTTAGAAAGAAGATACTTTGTTAGAATAATAGTTTGAGGTTTTGAAGGATGGGATGTTTCTTGTGTTCAATATTGATCAAGAAGGTGTACTCAAATTTCATATAGGATTATGTGTTCCATCTATTCCGGAAATAAATAAGGAGCTGATGGATAAAGCACATAGATCTAATTTCTCTATACATCCTGCCAGCAAAAAAATGTATAGGGAGCATTGTGATCATTATTTGTGGGATAATATGAAAAGTGATATTGTTGACTACACTTCAAGATTCCTAGTATGTCACCAAGTGAAGGCCGATTGAAAACTTCCTAAATTGTTGTTGCAACCACTACCCATACCAACATGGAAGTGGGACAATATCACAACAGTGTTTATCACCCGTCTTTGGAGAACATCCAAAGGAAACAATATGATGTAGTTTATTATGGACCATCTCATCCTGATTGCCCATTTTATATCCATTAGAGATGTTTCTCACTTGATCAACATTCCATGATTTATGTGAAGGAAGTGGAATGGCTGCATAGAGTTACACTTTCTATCATATCTGATCATGATCCAAGGTTCACATCAAAATTATGGAGAAGTCTTCTACAAGATCTAAGCACTGAATTGAATTTCAGTAAGGCCTATCACCATCAAACAAATGGCCAACCTGAGAAAACTATTTAAACACTTTAGAACATGCTGAAAAAATGCTCAATGGAATTTATTGTTGTATGAGATCAACATCTCCCTTTATTTTAGTTATCTTACAACAACAACTTCAACTCGAGCATTCAAATGGAACCCTATCAAACTCTATATGGTATGTGATGTAGAACTCCTACTTGTGGGATGAAGCTGGTGAGAGAAAGCTTCTTGGACAATATTTTTTACAAAAGATGACTGAAAATGTCCACACCATCCAACAACATATTATAACTACTCAGAGTCAGAAAAATAGCTATGCCAACAACCGTAGAAGAGAATTGGATTTCGATTTTGGTGATAAAGCCTTTCTAAATATTTTACCTTGGATGAAAGTCACGTGGTTTGGGAAGAATGGAAAACTCATCCCCAGGTACAATGTCCCCTATGAAATCCTTGACCGTGTGGGATCAGTGGCCTATTGGATTGTACTTCCTTTATATCATGAAGAAGTTCATGATGTTTTCCATGTATCCCTATTAACAAAGTACATACCCGACACTTCACATATACTAAAAACTAAGGTGGTACAATTGGAACTTGACCTCTCTTATGAAGAGCAGCCGGTGGAGATCTTCGATTGTAGAGACAAGGTTTTATGCATCATGTCTACCAACCCTGCTAAGGTGTTGTACAGGAACCAAAAATGTGAAGAAGACTGGTAGGAATTTTAGGAGTCTATAAGGAAGAAGTACCCACACCTTTTTTCTTTTTAGGTTATGAGTTTAAAATTTGGGGATGAAATTTCTTAAGTGGGTAATATTTTAACGAATCAAACTTTTATTAATGAAAATTCCTATTGATCTAATTAAATATGTTAAATGGTTATACAAAATATGCATGTAATTTATTTTATGTTTTTGGATTTTAAAATACCTTTATGAATTATGACCATTGCTAACATAGATGTTGAACAGTGATCACATGAATAGTATAAATACAGGGCTTTAACAAATTATGTTTACTTCAACAAAGGAAGAGATGGTCTCATCCAGTAGACTTGCACCATGTGAAGCCCATTTAACAGAGCTCGGAAATGAGGTTGCATCTTTGGGCTACGCTCTTGACCAATCCTAGTCCAAGCTTGAATACATTAAGCTCTTGTATAACTACCTACGGGCGATGCGGAAGTTCATAATCATTACCACTTAAGCGATGTTATCAGAGCCACCCCATGAATCTGTGACCATCATACACCTTACCCTAAGGTCTTATGTGGTGTTTTTAAGGGGTTATGTAACAATATCCTAGTACTATGATTATGTACATTATTTTTTTATATAATAATGAATGTAATTTCATTTTATTATTATTAATTTGTAAATAGTTTTGAAATCACAAATTTTATTTTTAGTTAAAAATTAAACTATGAAATATATTTTGAGAAATTAATATATTTTTTAACTAAATAATATTTTAATAAAATATTATTCTTATTTTTAAATTAATGTTGATTATATATATATAATCATATAATTTTATGAATTCAATTGTAATTTTTGTTAAGGTTTGAAAGCATTTTTTGTCAATACCCATGAATTTTGGATTAATGTTAGTTTTTATTTTAAATATGAGAATTAACATATTTAGAAAATTAATAATAAAAAATGAATATTATTTCTAGAATTGTAATGTCGAAATTATCAAACTATATATTTTTCTTAATTTTCGGAGGCATTTGAATTTTAGGGTAAAAATTTAATAACGTACAAATATATAAATTGTTTTATGACATCATAATGACACAATAGTGATGTAATAAAATTATATAAACTCTATGTTCGGCCAATATATTTTTTTCAATATAAATAATTTTATTATTTTAAAATCATTAGTGGACCCTCAAAGACTTATAAAACATTTGGTTTTTTAAAGTGTTTTCTTTCAGAGTGTGACTCAAATCCACACAAGAAAACCTATTTTTTTAATATGGTATGCCATTGAAATTATAAAACTTTGTTTTCCACTTCACTTTGGTAGAAACCACGAGAAAAACAATGTGCTAGTTTGTGGTTTGGTTTTGTTTAATGTGAGGTGTCCCAAACCTAAATAATAAACAATTCCCTCTCCTTTCCCATATAAAGAATTCCAATCACCCATATACTCTTCACTAAAATCCATTTATGTTCGTCCAAAATATTCCCCCATCTCTGTAGAATACTCCAAAAGTTTCCTCAAGCCTCCCAATGTCCCGACATTCATTCTTTCAAGGTTACTCTTCAAGGTAAAGAAATCATTCACCCACCTCTTTTAATCCATGACTTCCTTTATGTCGTGTATTCTAGTTTACATAACATTATGTTGAGGATATGTTCTTATATGTTATCATTGCTATAAAATTCATGTCTAATTGTTTATAGACTCTTTCTGCTCTCATCAATTTGTTTTATGAATTTTTATGTGAGGCCAATAGACTGCCGAATTTCTCGTAAAAGAAATCAAATCTTCTCTTTTCCATAATGTTTTCTTTTTAATGTGGTGTGTCATTCAAATATCGATACCATGATCTTATTATGTTCCCATAATGTATTATGAATTATTTACGAGTGTGTGACCCTTGTCCCCAATCTTTTTATTGATTTCTAAAACAATGTTATATAGCCATTATGCTGTAGAAATTTCACCTCAAAATTTCTTCCTCTTTCTCTCCATAAATTCTCTTGTTTCATTTCATTAAATAACTAGTTCTTTTTCCTTTCTATGGTTCTTCATAAATATATAAATATGCTATATTTTATTCTGGAATTGAGATACATATAACCCTTACTCCATTTCTATGCATTATAAATGACATAATGATCATATTTTTTAAGAACTTTTAAGACATCACGATCTTTAAATGAAACCCCTTTCATTTATTCTCCATGGGTCAGTTATGAAATGTTTTATTATTATCTATGTGGAGGTCAAGAAAATAAATACATATTAATGGTGTGACCTAATAGTGCTGCAATGCATTGGGTAATGAATTTATCTCTAGAGATGACAAGATTCACGATACCTTGGTGAATAACCCTGCTAATTTGTTTGACACCATGGGGATGTACCTTGGTGATATGTTCAGGAATGTCTAAATGAAATGTTTTAGACACATATGAAAGTTTTGTTTCATGTTATTTCTGTTATGATATTCCTATACATCAATTTCTCATGTCATTATGTTTTTTTTCAAGTTATTTGTGTTATCACAAGAAAACTAATTCCCTTTCGTTCCTTACTAGGCTTTCTGCTCACCCTTTCCTATGATGTATGCCTCCAAGTTATAAGATGCAGTAATTATATTTAGGATTAACCTATTATTAATCATTACAAGTGGATTAGATTAATGTTTTATGTTATTTTCATGTATTATGTTCTTAATTTCCTTGACACTAGACTTTAAAGGTCATCTGTTTGTAAAATATAATAAAAATTTATGTAATAAAAGCTGGATACCACAAAATTTGGGGAGAAATAAATCCTAGAAGGGCATCTACTTGACACCAAAATGATTTACCCGAAGAAAATGCAACGTTCACCGAAGAGTATTTTTGTATTATTTCTTTATCCATGCATTAAATTATTTTTTTACAATTATTATATATTATCCCAAATATCATAAATATAAGGTTAATTTTCAGTACCACAAAACTGGGCAAGGCCAGTGCCACCCCTTTATCAGTGCTAACGAAAAAGCACTGATAAAGGGGGGGGGGGGGTTTATCAGCGCTAAAAAAAGCGCTGATAAAAGTAACCCTTTATCAGCTCTTTTTTTGTAGCGCTGATAGAGGCCCCCATTTATCAGTGCTTTTTTAGTGATAATAAAGGGACCCCCTTTATCAACGCTTTTTTAGTAGTGCTGATAAAGGGGGGGCCTTTATCAGCACTTTTTTAAAAGCGCTGATAAAGGGTCGACTTGAAAAAAATTTATTTTTTAAATATATATTAATATATAAATATAGTTATATAGTTATATTGATATAAATATAATATATAATTTTTAAATGTATTTTATATAAGTATAAATGTACATTTACACTTAATATACTTAATATATAAGATATTTAGTGAAAATGGATTCTTAAAAAATTTAAAAAGTATTTTTAATTAATAATTTGATAATTATTATGGAGTAATAGTCATTTAATAACAATTCGAAGAATAACAATTAATAAAAATTAAAAAAAAGATCCAAAATATGTTGAAAACGCAACTCAAACTTCAAACAGCCATAACTTTTGATCCGGGTGTCCGTTTGAGCTCTACCACATATCAAATTGAAGCCTGTGAGGAGCTCTATGTCGCTGTGATTCGGGGGGGACCCTGATAAAGCATTTCTCGAGGCCAAAAGAGGCCCAGAAGGCCTCCAAAACTGTGTTTTTTGTTGGGGTACCCAGATTGTTTAACATTTTGTGGATTTTCAGCCTCGTTTAAGGGGGTATTATTGTATTTTGTTGGTGAGGACTGAATTTGTTCCAAGTTATTACATTTATATTGATATTATGTATTTGAAATTTCATCTTTTTTTATAATGCACTGCTATTTATAATCAAATATATAACTATATGTACAATTTTTTTATATATTCATACCTAAAAATTAAATTTTGTAAATAAATAATTAAACATATTTAAATATAAAATATATTAGCTTTATCTAAATAATAACTACTATCCATTTTATTTAAAATACCAATATATTAATATTTATATAACTACTATATATTAATATAACTATACATATATTAATATAACTATACATATATTAATATAACAATACATATATTAATATAACTATATGTATATATTAATATAACTATATAACTATATATATTTATATTAATATAACTATATCTATATATTAATATAAATATATATATTAATATAAATACATAATACTATACGAATAAATATAACTAAATATATATATAAATAAATAGATATATCATGAATAAGATAAAAAATCAATATAGGGTAGTGGAAAAGGCTTTAGGTGCGCAGGGGGGGGGGTCTCGAGATCAAATCTGGGTGGAGGCACAGGTGCGCGCGCAAGGTTGATTTAATGGGCTAGAGCTGATAAAGGGTGTAGGCGGTGTGAGAGGGCGTTGTAGGTGCAGGAAAGCGCTGATAAAGGGGGGCTCAAGCACTGTAAAAAGCCCCCCCCGAGATTGGAAGTTTTTTTTTTAAATTTAATTATTATTATTTTTTTATCTACGCTAAAAAAGGGCTAATAAAAGGGTTCTTTTATCAGTGCTAAAAATAAAGCGTTGATAGAAGACCTTTTTATCAGCGCTTCGTTTTAGCGCTCATAAAACACCCCTTTTATCAGCGCTGATAAAAGGGGTCTTTATCAGTGCTTTTTGGAGCGCTGATAAAGGGGACCCCCCCATTTATCTTCGCCGGCTTTGTCAGTGCTTTTCTAGCACTGATAAAGGCAATTTTTAGCACTGATAAAAGCCGTATTTGTAGATGTGTTTTATGTCTAGGAGAAAATATATGACAACAAAACATTCCATAAAATTGGTTATGAGATCATCTTTCGTGTGTATGGTGGACAATAGCTTCGCAAAATGGTGTCATTTATTTTTCAATTACCATATATCATGGATTGGAATAATTATTTGTGTAAATTTTAAATATGATATTTATAAAATAATTACACCTTGTGATTTAGTATATCATATATATATACATACGATTTTTAAATTAAATGATGTAGGGAATATGATGAAGTCGCTTGGGTGTACAGTTGACTGTCACATCCTTAAAGGATATGATTTGTTTTCCACTAATGCCTTATATTGTACGAAATAAGATAAAAATAAAACAATCTTTTTGAAAAAAATTACATATAAAATATATTACCAATATATTTATAATTTTTTAATAATATATACCTTTTTATTTTTACCATTCCACACACTAATAAACTGATAACGTTATTCGTGGACATGCGGACTACCTCCTCCTCGAAATGATTTGATTCCATTAACATATAAAAATGTCATATATATATATATAAATATATAATGGTATTTATGATTTAATTATAATTATTTTAATATGATATATTACTTACCTTCTTTAAATAATGATAAATGAAATATGGAAACATTTATCATGCGTACATACAAACATAATTCTCTATTATCACAACATTAGTAAATGTTTGATAAAAAAATGTTCAGGATTGTGATTAAAAGTATAATGGATGACTAAATATTATAATTAGGACATGATTATTATTGTAGATATGTTTAAATAATGGCATATCGAATATAGTCGACCTTCCAAATTCATTATTGACACATTAGCCCAATATGATCAAAACATCTCTCATAAACATAATTGATTATTTTATAATGTATAACATGTATATAAGTGAAATAAATAAAATAATGAACATGGAAAATGTTCTATGGAAATTAAATAGCTCACATAAGTTAATTTTATGTGATGATAAAGAAAAATCATGATGAATCAAACTCAAGGTAAGGGTTTTTCTCATCTTAAATTTATTTATATGAGATTCATTCCATATTCATCACACATTTTGGTTCTATGGTCTATATAATTACAATGTATTTAGTTTATTATAAGAATACACAAATTTATATGCAGTTGAATATCCATTTTAAAATCTATATCTCAGGTGGTTTATGGTTTCAATGTTATTAAAGTGATGAGTAATTTTTTTCTTCCAATTTTCCTTTATTGAGATATATGTTGTTTCATATACCTATATTCTTTTAATAGGTGTATATACTATGTCTTTGACATGTAATATCCTGAATATTAATATATTAAGTATTTTTAAATATATGTTAAAAATTATTTTTTCATGGGGATTTCGATTCAAAGTTACAAAATTGGTAAGATTAAATTGTTACAATCTTATCATTTATCATGATTGTTTACAATTATGCTTCCCATAATGAAATATTATGATATAAATCTCAACAATTCTCATGAATTTTCTCCTCGTCTAGTTCTATTTTCAGAAAAAAAAAATTTAATATTTTTTCATCAATTTATGTATTCATTATCTTAATGGAATGCATCAATGAAAATTGATATTTTATTTGAAAAGGAATATTCTTCCCTAACCATGATTTCTATAAAATGTTTTCAAATATGTTATTAAAATATATTTTTAGAGACAAAAGGATATATTAATCACTAAATGATAAAAAATTTTATTATTCCTTTATAATAAATGTTTTTTATTTTCCAACAAGTTTATTTTAAAAAATGTTATTAGTTTTAAAAAGATTATTTTAAAATGAAATCAGTATTTAACTCAAAATGTTTTCGTGATATTTTAATGGTATTGATTCCATTAATGTCAACAAACATCATTGGTTCATATTATCCAAAGTTAATATATGGTAACAATTTTATAATATCCCTAGACCTTTATACAAATTAATACATAATCTTATGCATAATTTACCCTGAAATAAAACAAGGCTCATAAAGTATTTCTTTTTTTATGATTAGGTCCCTAATTCGGAAAAATAAATCCAAAAATAAATAAAACATTTTCCAAATATTAATAAATAGATATAAAATTCATTATATCACTTACATTTTCATATGATAACCTAGGGGATAAAATAAAAAAGGGATGACTATAAAAGCCCAATATTGGAATAAACATCAGAATAAAGAATAAAAAATGGGTTAGAAGTAAAAAATGATAACATAAAAAGGAATGGACAATGAATAAACATAAATAATCATAAAATGTAGAATCTAGTATCAATTAATAAATGAAAAATTGGAATTTTATAATGATATACAACATGACATAATCATGAGTAAAGGCTAACTAAAAACACTATAGAACATGGTGGCCAAAGTCCTATAAAAGAATCAGACTCCCAACACAAAATAATGTATCATGGGACTAAACATTACCCAATGAATTATAGAACTATATCAGTTCCCCCATCATAACATGATCATGCATATGTGTTTTTCAGGAATTATCAAGCATAAGGGTTACCCATGGAATAAATCGGGTAACATAATAATGTTCTAAAGAACTACAAAAGAAAAAATCATAACAGCATCCATGAATTAATGAAATTTAAGTATAAATGGAAATTAATTATTTGAAATTTGAAATATGAAGATAAATGATGTCAATATAAAGTGAAAACATTTAAAAATAATGTATTAGAAAAATAAAAAATGAGCATGTTTTGTTAGTTTTATCGAAAATATTAAAGAGTATATAAAAGTGATAAATGTGTAATTATATGTATAATAACTAGAAATAAAATAATATATGTTTTCACGATAAATTTAATTTTTTAAGGTATATAATGGTGGAATAAAATATATTATAGATGTTACTAGAAAATAGAAAATAAATGAGGATGTTCTTATTTGTAGGGCTTGTATATATAGACGAATTAAGAATGAAACCTTATAAAAAAATTATTTATCTTTAAAATATTGAGTAATTAAACTAAAAATATAATATTGGAACAATAATAAATAATTTATGAGTACTATATTAGAATATATAATAATTAAATTTTCTAAAGAGAGAGAAAGCATAACTAGAAAGAAGATCATTGGGGGTTTTGAGAAAATCTCTTAACTTATGTATGAAAGGTTTAATAATATTAATATACTAGATAATCAAATTAGATTCATTAATTACTAAATAAAACCCCATTAAACAAGTATTTAATTTATTATAATTTCATAATGTTATTATATGGTCATTATGATTTGTAATAGATAACTGTTCTACCATTTTTTGAGTGAATGTTTTCTTTGTTTTATTAATCTATTGGGTTATATACAAGAATGGATATTCATATAAAATTGGAATAATTCGAGGGTATTGAAATTATATGTTTCTAATTAAAATAAATAATATTTTATGGAATTATATATAAATGTTCTTATATATGAGGATGATTAATTAGACAAAATAGTAATGATATCCATTTCGGTTCCTTTTGTGTATTTTCAATCATAACACACTAGTTTTGTTTTATTAATCAATATTATACATATATACTACTTCAATAATACATTAATAGTTGGTAATATACATGTTAAAATCTTTTTTAACTATTATAATGGGTTTTAGACCAACACTGATGTAACGCCCCGACCCCAGTTACCCAGAGTCGGTGCATTATTGTGTAAGGTTGGCATGGTCACGAAAGATCAAGTCTCGAACGACCTATTAGTTTAGTAGCCTTGGAAAAAGTAGATGCATTCAAAAGTCTTACATTACATCATAATGAAAAACAAATCTTCAACATCATATTGTCTTCATATCCCCTCATACTATCCCTGCAGGTCATTCTTAATGTACTTCTTCAGATCCTAGAAAAATTAAAACATTGGAAGGGGTGAGCTCAGATGCTCAGTAAGGAGAACAATATAGAAGAAGCTTTTATAAATAAACATAAACATTTAAGGCAATTTATAACTAAAACAATAGCCTTTTAAACATGAACTTCAACATAATATGGAAAATGTAAAATGAGATAATGCCATTTACTTCTTCACATTGATATTCAACTGGTCGAATAATAAATGCAATATCAATAACCACCTTCGTAATGATGGAATGAATAATGCTAGACTATGATAACCACGTAGCCAAGGACCCGTGCCAAGACTACAAATAATATTTTTTCAAGGCCTCGTGCCAAGACAATATTTTGTCTCATGAGACCTGCCGATGCATCGAGGAGCTATAGCGGGCTCCACCCGTCACTTATTAAGTCCAATTCATTCCTCAAATGAACAGGTTTAAAAATATCATAAACCATAACATAATCGTATCACATAACACATTCATAAAGGAAACATAACATTTCTACATTTCAATCACAAGATATCAATAAAACACATTGATATAATAAAAAAAAATTCAATACCAAAATAAAAGAAAATTAAAACTTTGTAATTATTTTTTTATTTAGAAAAAGTTATGGCTTGTAGAGGAAGCCGAAACTCAAATAATGGTCACGGTGGCGGAGAAGTCGTTTTTTCAGTATATGTACGACAAAAAAAACATTCCCTTTTTTTGTTTAGTAAAACGCTTTGTATAAAAAAGATTCCATTTGAATAAACGTAAAAGTCAAAGGGGTTTATACACCATATAAATGAAAGTTGTGTGTAAAACAAAATATGCCTCAATGAAAGGAGATTGAGAAAAATTCATTTACAAAGATCATTTTTTTAAATAAAATAGATCTATTATGTTTATTCAATATAAGTACACATAAATAGAGTACAAATACAAGATAGGTCATAATGATGTCATGACATAATTTGGAAGTAGGAGATTAACCCAAAGAATGGAAATTGGGTTAGGAAGTTCCCTTACCTCGTGTCCGACTTGACTCGATCGTTCTTTAAACTCCTGAATAATAAACTAGAGTTAATCTCTACTTTCTTAGTAACCCTTTTCAAGTTCATTAACCCTTTTATATTACTTATTACAATGTTACGAAAATTATGTAGTCATTTAAGTTAAAAATGTTTTTTTGTCGATCATTGGTACTTGAATCAACAATAAACATCTTAAAATTACATGTAGTTCATGTGGTAAAATATCCATTATATCCAAAATTATATTCAGGATTTAGATATCATATACATCATACGTATCTAGTATACACATTCGTTTATAATATTACATAACATTTAGAGGTATGAAATGAAATGCACCATTCATGGAGATGGTAAGCCGTACGTACGCATGAACGCTACTATCATTTCTATTTCATATTTAATGGAATGAAATTATAATTATATAAAGATATAATATAATTCCAGTATAATATAATGTATTATACCATGTATTCCATCCTTTATACATCCCACATATGGCATTAACGATTCAAATCACTTTGAGGGGGCGGTAGTCCGCACTTCCTAAAATGAAAATACCACGTTTACCCATAATGGAAACCATAAAGGTATTCCATAAATGAAAAATACAGAAGCTTAAGTAAAACATAAACATATTATATATCATATATATATATATAGTGACATCTTAATGGCCAACATTGAAGGTGTTATATGATTTTTGAACAATCATCCTTTCGTGAGGCATAAATTCTCCATCCACATAAACAGAATGTTCTTTAACCATTAGATGTAAGTGTGTGTAAGTGTAGCTATAATACTTCTTATAAAAAAATACTTGTATATTTAGGATACTGGTTTTGTTACAAAAGAAATAAAAAAAAGAGTTTAGGTGGTTGGAGAAGCAAAATAAAACAAAATAACATAAGAGAAGACATTACCTTAAAATCGGGTAACTCTTTTTGATTTGAACCAAAGGCTTCCTTGGGAAGCGTTCTGCCCAATGTGAGGCTTCTAGGAGTAATAGAGGGATGTTGGGAGAGTATTTGGGCAGATTTTGTCCGAGCCAAATTTCTTGAAGGTGTGAATAAGTTGGTAGAGGTGGGGGCCTTTTATAAGAGGAGAGGAGGGGCACTATTGGAAAGATTGAAATGTTACTTTATTATGAAATGCTTTTCGGATTATAAAGGTCCCACAATGATATATTTCGAGGATAAGGTGATAAGGGTTCGAAATATACTCAACCAATATGTTTTTGAAAAGTGTAAGCATTAGGTTTTACATTATCCTTTCATTTTATTTAAATCATTAATTAATGAGGTAATCGTTGCATCATCATTGTGTCATAACAATTTTAATTTAATTAATTTCTAAAAATTAGAAAACAAATATAATTATGTTGGAAATAGTTTTATATTTCTAATGAATATTTATAGTAAAAAATATGACTTGTATAACCCCATTTAAAAATTGTTTTAGTAAAAGAACTCATGTTTGTGACATTTTAATTTTAACATTAAATTAAACGTTTTTAATGTCATTTTCCTACCAAAGTGGCTCCATGGGGTCCCCAAGTTGACCCATGTATTTTCTTGGTCGGCCATGACCCATCCAATATGGGTAGGACAAGTGTAAAGGTATTTTCATATTTTTATAATATCATTTTTACCTAAAATTCCACTAATTACCTTTAATTGCGATTAATTAAACTTAAAAGTTACCATTCACCAAAAATTATTTTAATCCCATTGAACCAAATTTCAATTCCTAATGAAAACCATGTATGTATCATTTTCGAAAATAAAATCACAGAAGTGGCAATGTTTCATTTAAATGAAAAATCAGTTTTTTAACTACAACTTAGTGGTTTCACTATTCATCAAAAATTGATGTTTTTCAGAACAATCCCAAAATTTCACCCTAAGCTATAATTTATATTCTGAATACAAAAATGATGTCTATTTTACAAAATTCCAAACATATAAGTCACATTAATTAATTTTATAATTAATTCCCACTGTCAGAACAAATAGCGTGTTTTTAAGAAACAATATATATCAAAAGATTGACAATTATTTTTGTCCAATTTCAAAGTGAACATAATTATAATGACCACCATTGGATAAGATGGTAAAAATATATTCTAATTATACTTTAAAACCACTCAATAGTATAATTTATCACTATAAATTATTTTGATTAAAAATGTTTTTTTAAAGTATTTATCACTATTCATAAAAAATTGGAAGTTCTCAGAAAAATACCAAAAATTCAACATAGGCTAATTTCGATATTCCTAATCCAAAAATGAAGTCAATTTTGAAATATAAAATATATATAATTTCAAAAATTGGGTATTACTATTTATAATGTCTAATTTGATTAGTCGCGGTGTGTTAGAATATCGAACTTGCGTACAATGCAAGCTATTTCATTTTTGAAAGAGAAGTGTATCGTGAAATCTTGGGGTGTTACATTCTCCCCTCCTTCAATAAATTATGTCATCGCAATTTGAAATTTTACTTTGAAAATAAAAGGTGGAAAATAGAAAATACCTTTGTGGAAAACCCACATCGGAAATAATGTTAATAAAATTTAGCCTTAATAAGAGGGAATGAGAAATGAAAAAGTCACCACCAAATTATGATCTCGATAAGGAGAACATTGGTGGAAATTAGAGACATATAATTGGAGAAAAAATGTAAATATTTGACGGGAGTGATTGAGGTCATCAATCACAAACAAGTGTAAAATTGATGGCCTCAAAGCCTTCAATCTATGGTGATTTAAAATATCATCTGTTCAACAAAACATATGGTATTAGGATAACACTTTTTTTAATATCCCATTACTAATGTTTAAGAATTAATGTATTCATATAATAAGAGAGAGGTATATATATATATATATATATATAATTGACAAGGAGAGTTTCAACCTTCAACTAATTTCTACCACAAACTCATCATTCCTTCAAAAAGATAATAGAACTCAAAAATATTATATTTATCCTAATCGTACAAGGTTAAAAATATTAAAACATACCATTTAGATTATGAAAACTATATTGTAATAAGCAGGGACTTCCTGTAGGCTAGTGGTAGGTAATAAAGGCCTGTCGCACTATAGTTGTGGGTTCAATTTCTATAGCTTTGTCCAACACGACAGGTTATCCCCCGACCTACAGGTTGTCCTTTTCCTGAAACTATAGTATTATAATATTCCAAAAATAATATTAATAAATTTTTTAACCATAAACAATACTATCCAAGTGTCAAATAAATCCAATCCAACCTTTATTGTTATCCAAAATACTTCTGTCCAACTCACAGTCCAAATTTTATAAGGAAGGTAATCATAAGGAAGTTTCTTTTTTCTGCGTAAGAACATGTGAACACCTTAATCATGTATTCTTTTAAAACACTACAACATCCTGAATTACCATAAATCCTTATTTATTACATTCATGATCCCTTATTCCTTACAGAATTCAAGATATACTCCTTCTATCCAAAAATGTATACAAATCATTAATCAGTTTCAAGGAAGTTATGAATGCCCAATATAATTTATCCAAATCAATCATGTATTATTACAAAATCACTATCTCGATATCAGAAAAATATTATGGTTTATATTTCTCTCAAACATATATTTTCCTAAAATTTAACCTGCTGTGGAGTAACGTTTCTTGGTTCCACACAATCTCAAGTCCTTGATGAAATAGTACTGCAGTACAATCCTTATATACTCCATAATTATCATAACCAGTACATCATTGATACAACACTCAAATGAAAAAACACTTAAATAACAACATATGAACTCAAATCATTCCTCCTCATCTGTGGTAGTATCATAACTTGATTATTATCCAATAACATCATTTGGGGCATACTCTAATGACTTGGACATTGGTTTGCGTAGTGTCCCCACTCATTGCAGATGAAGCATTGTACATTTGAAACCTTTTTCTGACCCTTGCAGTCCCGCACATGGTGTACTTTTTCTCCACACTTATAACAAACTCCCATTCCCTTCAGGAAAGTTCCATGGTGTTTCTTCCCACAGTTATCACATATTAGAAAATTCTTCTTTTCCCTCGTCTCTTTATCCATCATTCTCTCTTCCATCATTTTCGTCTCTTTCTTCCCTTCAAATCCATAAGATTTAGAGAATTCTTTACTAATATTATTAACACATGATACTATTTATTCATATGTTTAGAACACATGGGAGACTATTTCCCTTCTAAATGTTGGATTAATACCATGAAAAATATGATCCTTCTTACTCTTTGGATCATACGTATTGATGGAGTTCACATTCATTCTACTGGGCACCATTTCTATACAATGGCATAAACTAGGTTAGTTTATGAATTGCAATGAATAATTCCAAACGTGTAAAATACTTAATGAAAATTGAACGGTTTATGGATATAATCCCTAATCATAAAAAATGTTTTCTTTGAGGAAGTATATACTCATAAAAACTTCATAATGGTTTTTAAAAAAAATGCGAATTATCCTAAGCATATCCCCCGGGAGTGTCGTAACCAAGAGTGCAGCAAGGCCCATTTCCGTGTACCAGTTCTCATTCGAGTCTATCTCAAAGAGGTGCTTTCAGGTTTTACCCCTAGGTACATCTGCGCCAGATCCGCCTCTACCTTTTCGTATCCAGATAGGGATGTATTGCTCGGAACACTCACAAAATCTCTATAATACCAAAATTTTAGGAAGTTATTCTATACTAATCCTCATTGTCTATCTTTGGGCTATGTGCTCTAATCAGAGTTTATCTAAATCTAGCTTCCAAGGTCAGTACTAAACTGCCTCTGATAACAACTGTAACGCCCTGACCCCAGTTACCCAGAGTCGGTGCATTATTGCGTAACATTGGCATGATCACAAAAGATCAATTCTCGAAAGTCCGAATACTTTAGTATCCTTGGAAAAACTAGATACATTCATAAGTCTTACATTACATCATAAAGAAAAACAAAACTAAAACAACATCTTGTATTCATATCCCCTCTTACTATCCCTACAGGCCAATCATAATGTTCTTATTCACATCCTGGAAAAATTAAAACATTGGAAGGGGTGAGCTCAGATGCTCAGTAAGGATAACAATATAGCGGAAGCTTTTATAAATAAACATAAAAATTTAAGGCAATTTATAACTAAAACAAAAGCCTTTTAAACATGAACATCAACATAATATGGAAAAAGTAAAATGAGATAATGCCATTTAATTATACACATTGATATTCTACTAGTCGAATAATCACATGCAATATCAATAACCACTTTCATAATGATAGAATGCATAATTCCAGACTATAATAACCACGTAGCCAAGGCCTCGTGCCAAGACTACAAATAATATTTTGTCAAGGCCTCGTGCCAAGACACTAGTTTGTCTCATTAGACCTGCCGATGCATCGAGGAGCTACAGCGGGCTCCACCCGTCACTTATTAAGTCCAATCCATTCCTTATATGAACAGGTTTAAACATATCATAAACCATAACATAATCTTATCACATATCACACACATAAAGGAAAAATAACATTTCCACATTTCAATCACAAGATATCAATACAACAAATTGATATAATAAAAACATTTTCAATACCAAAATAAAAGAAAACTAAAACTTTGTAATTATTTTTTTATTTAGTAAGAGTTATGGCTTGTAGAGGATGCCGAAACTCAAATAATGGTCACGAAGGCAGAGAAGTCATTGTCGCCATATACGTATGACAAAAAAAACATTCCCTTTTTTTGTTTAGTAAAAAGCTTTGTATAAAAAATATTCTGTTTGAATAAACGTAAAAGTCAAAGGGGTTTATACACCGTATAAAAGAAAGTTGTGTGTAAAACAAAATATGACTCAATGAAAGGAGATTGAGACAAAGTCATTTACAAAGATCGTTTTTTAAATAAAATAGATATATTTTGTTTATTCACTATAAATACATATAAATACAGTACAAATACAAGATAGGATATAATAATATCATGACATAATTTGAAAGTTGGAGATTATCCCAAAGAATAGAAATTGGATTAAGAAGTTCCCTTACCTCGTGCCGACTTGACTCGATCATTCTTTAAACTCCTGAATAATAAACTAGAGTTAATCTCTACTTTCATAAGAACCCTTTTCAAGTTCATTATCCCTTTTATATCACTTATTACAATGTTACGAAAATTATGTAGTCATTTAAGTTAATAATGTTTGTTTTGTCGATCTTTGGTACTTGAGTCAACAATAATCTTCTTAAAATTACAAGTAGTTCATGTGGTAAAATATCCAATATATCCATAATTATATTCATGATGTAGATATAATATACATCATATATATCCAATATATTCTTTCGTTTATAATATTACATAACATTTAGAGGTATGAAATTAAATGCATCGTTCATGGAGACGGTAAGCCGTACGTACGCATGAATGCTATTTTCATTTCTATTTCATATTTAATGGAATGAAATTATAATTATAAAAATTTATACTATAATTCCAGTATAATATAATGTATAATACCATTTACTCCATCCTTTATATAGCCCACATATGGCATTAACGATTTAAATCACTTTGAGGGGGTGGTAGTCCACACTTCCAAAAATGAAAATATCACGTTTACCCATAATGGAAACCATAAAGGTATGCCATAAATGAAAAATAAAGAAGTTTAAGTAAAACATAAAAATATTATATATCATTTATAAATATAGTGACATCTTAATGGCCACATTTTAAGGTGTTATATGAGGGTTGAACAATCATTGTTTTGTGAGGCAGAAATTCACCATCCACAGAAAAAGTATATTCTTTAACCATTAGATGTAAGTGTGTGTATGTGTATCTCTAAACCTTATTATAAAAACATGATAGTATATTGATGATACTATTTTTTTTACAAAAGAAATTAATAAAAAGATTTTACGGGGTTGGAGAACCCAAAAAAAAATAACATAAGAGAAGACATTATCTTAAAATCAGGTAACTCTTTTTGATTTGAGCCAAAGGTATCATTGGGAAGCGTTATGCCCAAATTGAGGCTTTAGGAGTAAGAGAGGGATGTTGGGAGAGTATTTGGACAGATTTTGGCCGAGCCAAATGGATTGAAGGTGTGAATAAGGTGGTAGAGGTGGGGGCCTTTTATAAGAGGAATGAAGGGGCACTCTTGGAACGATTGAAATGTTACTTTATTATGAAATGATTTTCGGATTCTAA
Source organism: Viscum album (assembly GCA_963277665.1). Lineage (NCBI taxonomy): Eukaryota > Viridiplantae > Streptophyta > Magnoliopsida > Santalales > Viscaceae > Viscum > Viscum album. Next base: position 1,244,154,740 of record OY728145.1, on the reverse strand, counting down.
AGGTCCCACAATGATATACTTATAGGCTAAGGTGATAAGGGTTCGAAATATACTCATACAATATGTTTTTGACAAGTTTATGCCTTAGATGTTACATTATCTTTTCATTTTATTTAAATTGTTAATTAATGAGGTAATCGTTGCATCATCATTATGTCATAAAAATTTTAATTTTTTTAATGTCTAAAAATTATAAAAAAAATATCATGATGTACAAAATATTTTTATATTTCTAATGAATATTTATAGTCAAATATACGACTTGTATAACCCCATTTAAATATTGTTTTAGGAAAAGAACTCATGTTTGTGACATTTTTATTTTAACATTAAATTAAAAGTTTTTAATGTCATATTCCTACCAATGTGGCTCCATGGGGTCCCCAAGTTGACCCATGGATTTTCATGGTCGGCCATGACTCATCCAATAGGGGTAGGACAAGTGTAAAGGTATTTTCATATTTTTATAATATCATTTTTACCTTAAATTTCACTAATTATCTTTAATTGCGATTAATTAATCTTAAAAGTAACTATTCACCAAAAATTATTTTAATCGCATTGAACCACATTTTACTTCCTAATGACAACCATGTATGTAGGATTTTTGAAAATAAAGTCACAGAAGTGTAAATGTTTCATTTAAATGAAAAATCAGTTTTTTAACTACCACTTAGTAGTTTCACTATTCATCAAAAATTGAAGTTTTTCAGAACAATCCCAAAATTTCACCCTAATCTATAATTGATATTCCGAATTCGAAAATGATGTATATTTTAAAAAATTCCAAACATATAATTTGAGTTAATAAATTTTATAAATAATTCCCGCTGTCACAACAAATAACTTGTTTTTTAGAAACAATATATATCAAAAGATTGACAATTGTTTATGTCCAATATCAAAGTGAAATTAATTCTAATGACCACCATTAGATAAAATTGTAAAAATATATTTTAATTATAATTTAAAACAACTCAATAGTATAATCTATCACTATAAATTATTTTGATTAAAAAATTTATTTTTAAGTATTTTTCACTATTCATACAAAATTTGAAGTTCTCAGAAAAATACCAAAAATTCCACATAGGCTAATTTAGATATTCTGAATCCATAAATGAAGAAAATTTTGAAATATAAAATATATATAATTTCAAAAGTGGGTATTACTATTCATAATGGCAATTTTTATTAGTCGCGGCGTGTTAGAATCTCGAACCTACGTACAATGCAAGCTATTGCATTACTGAAAGATAATTGTATCGTGAAAGCTTGGGGTGTTACACCTGATTGCAGTATTAGAAAACTAAAAGTCATCATCGACGAAGGTGGTGAATGAAAACCGCACATATAGTGTTTTCATTTTTAGTACAAAAGGTGATGGGTGGATAATTGATTGGGGATATTCAATTGATATAATAAAATTATATTATATATACGATATAAGAGTTATCAGGTTAAATTGAATATGGGATACAAGGGATGGATATGAAATGAAAAGATATTGAATGAAAGAGAGGGAAATTTTTACCTTTTAAGTGTTGTCTTCATGAGAACCTATTTAAATGAATTTAAAATTGACATCTGGATGGACTTGAAATACCAAAACCTAGGTACGGATTGGGAGAGGTATTTGGTGAATTATTTGAAAGCTCAAAAGCTTAAAAACATTATTAATTTCTTATAAATTATCTTATGATTACAAGATAATATATTAATTTCTAAATATATTTTATAAAAAAAATTAATCATTGTATTCATTAGAAAACTGTAATTATATATTTATATCATAAAAAAATGACAACAAATAATTTATCATATTTTAAATAATTTCTTTACTTGTACCATGATATAAATATAACTTATTTTAATTTAAATGAGAAAAAAATTTAATTTATACTTTTAATGGTGTGTTTACTATTGTATTGGCCAAATTACTATTCATATTGGTCACATTAGTATTCCAACTGTCAATTTATTATTACATCATTATATGTTTCCAAATTTCTAAAATACCTAGAATTTCATTAATTAATTATTTATAATGTTTGAATTGTGTTCTCTATAGGATTTTAGTTGATTTTTACTATATGATATAATTATTATATGTTAATTTCCATTGATAAAATTTTGGTTCATTACATTCTTCCCCCTTATGTTATTTAATCCTAGAAGTTTCATTTTACATATAAAGGAGAAAACATGTGAGGGTACTTCTCCTATTTCAAACCATTATCTAAATTAGGAAAATAAAATAGGGGTCTTAAAGACATAATTAATAATAATATAAAAATTAAATTTGAACATAGAACGATAAAATGGTAAATTAAAAGTATATCCAATCATTTTATTTCATATGTTTCAATCTATGTTATGCATGGAGAGAGAATTATCTCTTGGGTTCTCACTAATGTTTTGTATTCATCATATCCAAAGGTAAATAGTCATTACTGTAATATCATATATAAAATATGTATACCTCTACACGTATTATTAAACGATGTTACGTATAATTAACCATGAAATAAAAACGAGGATCATAATTTCTAATGTCATTTGAATATTAGGTATATAATTTGAAATCATGAAACCAATATATATATATATTTTTGAATATCCGTAAATAGATTATATATTTTTTTAGACCATACATCTATAGAGGATAACATGGGGAATACATTAATATAAAGGATGAGATAAAAATCACAATAATGGAATAAACAAAAGAATAAAGCATAACACTTTTGTAAGAAGGAATAACATAATGAAATAAAATATGATGGGACTTGAATAGACCTAGGTAATAATAACATGTAGAACAAAATATTATATATTGTAACAGCTCGATGTTTTACAAATAAATACATGAAATACTATGTCTATTTCAATCTAAAATTTATCTTAAGGATATAATTTTAAAAAGGCTATTAGATATAATTTGTTTATTTCTCTATTTGGAATTTCAAAAAATGGACAAGCAAGGTTGCGTTCAGTATGTTTTTGGGAGTCAGATAGGACAAACATAATTTTTAGCAAATAGTATCCTTACCATATGAATAGTAACCAAAACTTATGAATATTAATACGACCAAATGAATAGTGAGCTCACCCAAAATTTATTTCTAATAATTTTTGAGAACCTGATTAAATTTTCAATGTATTATAAAATGAGTTAGAGTTTGAAATTGTAATTTTCTTCGAATAAAATTTTATTTTATTTAAAATAATAAGTACATATATTTATAAAATTATTTTTCATATATGGACTTCATTTCTCCATTCTACGCATCTAAAATTTGGTAGGGTGAATATTTGGGATTTTTCTGAAATACATGAATTTTTATGAATTGTACAATACTACATATATGTATGATATTTTAAATACATTATTACTAGAATAATGGAATATACATGAAAACATGGTTTGAACTCACATGATCTTTTTACAATTTTTTTCACACAATTCAAGACTATTGATAGTCCTGAGCAAAGAAATTAAACTATTCAATAAAATAATGTAAAACCTCTCCTACCCTCCACTATAAATATCACCCTCACCCCTCTTATTATCATACCTCTCAAGTAATGATAATTGTATATGTTTTGGGAAATCAAATTTTCATGTATCTTCCCCTTATCCATGACCTAATGGTCTCAACAAAAGGAAAAACAGAAGTCCTTAAGGAGGATCTCAAGGAAAAGAGATCAAGAGGTAAAAATCCTCTTTAATTCAATTTGTTTTCTTTTGAAATATTTCTCTTTTATTGTACTCTCATATACATGTATCCATGTTGAATTAAAGCTCCAAATTATTATATATTATTTATCTTATAATGTTTATGGAATAAAATCATCTTCATTTTTCTCCTCTCCCACAAATTCAAAAAATAAAAACATCATATTTGATGTGTAGATTTACGAAAATCATGGATGCTGTGTTTTTAAATTCAATTACATCCTTCAGATCTGATAATAAAAATATTTTAATGTTTGAAACATATTTTAAATTGTGTTATATAACCTCATTCAGGTTCTAGAATTTACATTTATTCATGTTATTAATTTATATTTTTAAAAAAATACATTATTGTTGAAGAACCACCAAAATGATCTACAAAAATATCATTAATGTTTTATCTAATTAATAATTAGTGTATTTGATACCCAAAATATTTATGGAATCATTAAATATTATGGATAAATATTAATATATTTTCATTAGACTTTTATAATATCATTTACACATGACAAGAAAATCAAATACGAACTGACCATGGAAATAAAGTAAAGAACTCACCCGAAACAATATAATGAATAAAATATTATGGATAAAATTACGTAATAAAATTATCATATAAGGTGTCATAAACATTAATGTGTCTTTTTAATATATTAATAAAAATATTTTAGCCATTATACAGTAGGATTAAACATGTTTTATGTAAGACAAACCATAGTTAATTAAATTATTAAACGTATTTCCATTCATTGGGTTAACCTTAAACTCATTTATTTGTGTGGTTTGAAGATAATTTATGTGATTAATTTTTTTCGATGTTATTTTTTATGTATATTTGTAGTTTATACACATATTTATTTCAATCTATTTATTCTAAAATCAATTATATGTTATTTTAAAGTGACTTTTTTTATAAAACAATTTTTTAACTTCTTGTTTTAAAAAATTGAAATTGTAATTTTTTATACTAGTAGTATTTTTATGATGATTATGTAATTTTTCATGGGAATTTTTTATTTAGAACTATGGGACCTATATCTCCCTCCATTTCATTTGGTATGTGTACGTTGCATGTTGGACTTCTGGTTTCTCCATGTGTAGATGTGATGGTTACACTATAAGGTAGTCATGGGGGTTACATTGTATGGTAGTTGTGAGGGTTACTAATCATAATGTTTCCAAAAGTGTTAAAATATAAGTAATTAATTCCCCATGATACATATATTGTTGTATTTGTATTCTCTACATTTTTTGTAAATCATCTGGAATTCTCATGTTTCACAATGTAAGTATATATGGGTGAAAATTATTCTTGTTTGAAAATGATTTCATACATTTACTTGTACCCATTGACTAATGTTTTATTTAATTTATTATAATTATTAGTAATATTTTTGGGAATATGATAACTTTTTAAATTATTTTCACTAGTTATATGGATGTGTATGATATAGGAGGAATCAATGTAAAATGTTATGAATATTTGACAAAGAAATCATGTTTTATTAGAAATGTTATATGTTTTAGAAGAAATAGATATTATTGTTGTGGTATCTACTCTATATAAATTTGGAATGTTATGTATTTTTTATATATAAACTCTATAATACTATTGGCTTGAAATGATCCCCAATGAGTATGGGTTTGAGTTCTTGACGAAAATTCACTATTATGTAATGAAATAAGGTTCGATCATTATAGTTATTATTAGAGGATAATTTATATAACTTTATGGGTTAAAATGATGTTAATACAATACCATAAATGATTTAAACATTAAGATTAATTTTAAATGATATATAATTTAAATAAAACCATGTTGCATCTACTATATATTTGTTTAGAATGGTTTTCCATAGAATAAAAGGGAACCAAAAATGGAAAGGCACAAACAGAACAATGTCCTTCCAAATCCCTACCTAGAATGGTAGGGATTTAAACTTAGAATCATTTTATATTATTGGATCACATTATGTAGGAAATAATTAGTGGTGGAATCCATGCATTATAACTAATATAGCTCCCTCAAATGAACACGATGATAGTGGAACATTTCATGAGGCATTACCCTCTAGATTTCAGTGGATATTATAACCCATTAGCAGTTGAAACATGGATAAGTTTCCTTGAATGTTATTCAATTTTATCGTATGTTCATATAATCAAATATTAATTTATTCCCATTTATAGTTTTATAGGTGAAGCTGATTAGTGGTGGTATTTGGTCCAGAATATAAATTATTGAGAGGAAATTGAAGCCTTAGAGTGGGATGAATTTACAGTCCTTTTATCTAAAAAATATTTCACTAAGGTGGTTCTACATAGGATAGAGAATAAATTCCTTAAATTGAAGTAGAATGAGGAAGATTCAATGGCCATTTATGAAGTGAAATTGACCTGACAAGTGAGGTATGATCCAAATATTATATGGGATCATGATAAAAAATAGTTTTTATTCGGTATAGAATCCATGATACTGAATGGAATTGGCCTCATGAGAACTATAAAGTTATGAGAATCTTGTTAGACGTACTGAGAGGGAAGAAATGGTGTTTTATTTTGATCATGTGAACATTGAAAAAAAAGAAGAGTTCTAGATGGCAAAAAATGGGTAAGAATCAATCAATGAACTTGGAATGTAAGAATGTAAATTTTTCAATTTGTGAAAAGTGTGGTAAAGAGAACCCTGGGGAATTCCTTACAAAAACAATGAATTGTTTTTGATGTGGAATGTTTAGAAATATGGCCCGATATGAAAATGAAAACGATCCTATGACTAATCCTAATAAGAAAATTCTAAAGTGTTTTAAATGTGGTGAGATGGGTCATTAAACAAATACATACCAAAAGAAAGATATGAATGATTAAAAGAAGCTAGAATATAAACATAAAGGTGTAGTCAAATCCTTTATGACAATATCGTTATATTTCGGGTCATGCAATAAAGTGGTTTTTGGTACATTGTTTGTTTACTCAGATCTTTCGAAAGTCTTGTTTGATACAAGGTCTACACATTCTGTTTTTTTAATTTTATGTTAAATTGGAAATATAACATCAATAATTGAAACTAGAAATTATTGTTAAAATAGTAGGGGGAAATATTACAGAAAAGAAAAATCATAAGAATCATCCTATTTTTATATGTGGAATGAGATTACATGAAAACATTTTTATTTTTTTCTTAGTTTTGTATGATGTTATTCTGGTTATGGATTAGATTTATGTTTATCATTGTAAGATTGATTCTTGTTCTAAAGATTATTTAAATTCAGAAAGAGTTTTAGTTTGTATTCAAAAATGAACCAAGAAAATTGGTAAAATTATCAAAAGTACGGAAATTGATGAAATTTGGAAATGAATTTTATCATGATTTTATTATTGAATATATGGTAACTATAGAGGTTAGTCATCTGTCAGTGGTAAATAGATATTGTGATGTTTTTTTGATGAATTTACAAGTGTTATACTAGATTGAGAAGGTGAATTTACTTTTAAAACAATTTCTAAATCTAATCCAATTTCAAAACTCCTATATATAATTGCTCAAATGGAAATTACTGAATTAAAAAATCATTATCCATATTTACATGGTAAGGCTTCATTCATCCTAGAACATAACCAGGGGTGATTTAATTTATTTGTTAAAAATAATGTTGACTCCATGATACATTACATTGAATATAGATATATGAAAAACATAATTGTCAAAAAAAGTTTACATAACCTCATATCGATTACATGGTTGATGATTTCTAAGAAAAACTATACTTTTCCATGATTAATGTGAGATCCCAATACCATTAAATTATGGTGAAGGAGTATATCATCCTAAAAATGGTTATTCGTACTAGATATAAGCAATATGAGTTTCTTGTTATGTTGTTTTGGTTAACTAATTCAAATATTGTATTCATGAATCTTAAAAATATAATATTTCATGGGTTCTTGGATATGTTTTTTTATTTATTGATGGAATTTTTGTAATTTTCTAAAAGTAATGTGGAGCATGAAAAACATATAAGTGCTGTTTTTCAAAACATAAAGGAAAAGAAAATGTATGGAAAATTCAAAAAGTATATTTTTTGTTTGGAACAAATTTATATTCATGGGAACACTATAAATAAGAATATAATAATATTAGATCCTATCAAAAGAAGTGTGTTTGATGAATGGCCAAGATCTACAAATGTTACAAAGATTCACTGTTTTCTTCGAGTGGAAGGTTATTTCTGATTGTTTTTTAAAAACATACCACGGTTATCTATTCCAATATCTATGATAACAACAAAACGAGTTATATTTATTAGTTTAAAAGAATGTGATGTTTTTATTCGTGAACTGAATAATAGATTGTTGAATGCTATAGTTTGGGCCTTACCTTCCAGAAATAGTGGGTTTTCCATCTAATGTTATTCTTAATTAAAGGGGTATGGTTTATTTTTCTGATGAAAAAATATTAAGTAGTATTTTATGCTTCAATATAACTAAAAACTCATGAGTTAAATTATCCCACACCTGATTTTGAATTAAAACCTATGGTTTTTTCTATAAAAATTTTGTGGCATCATTTATACTGTGCGAAATTTTAAATAACTGCTGACAATATAATTATAAAGTATATATTAACTCGAAATTAATTAAACATGTGGTAGAGAAGATGTATTGAAATGATAAAGGATTGTTATTTTCATGAGAAATTACCGTCCTGGAAAATCAAAAAATGTAGAGGATTCCTTGAGTTCAAAACATAATGCATCCTTAATCATGTTTCGTTAGGAAGTTTTCCCTTGATTACTAATTTGAATAATTCTCTTTTAGAAGTTGTTGGGGTATGAAATTATCTAGTTTTGTTTCAGGTATCTGTGCAGTCATCTGTATCAGACAGAGTTAAGGAAGCATAGATGGATGGACATGAGCTAGAGAAAAATATATAAGTTGATAAAATGGGTATTATTTTCAAGAATTTAACCTTTATAAAATAATGAGTTTTATGATATTGAAAAAGATTTTTTGAGCGCTGTCATTCTCAGTGGAATAATGATTTACAGTGTGAAGCTCATAATTCTCCATTTTTAGTTCATCCTACTATTTCTAATATGTACAGAGACATTTAAGAGTATTACTAGTGGGATAGAATGAAATGAAAAATTTAATATTTTATCGTATAATATTTGAAATTTCAACATTTAAATGTATTATAGTAGTCACCGAAGGGGGTGCTTCAACCATTTTCAAATGCGAAAGTGGAAATGGGAAAAGGTATCCATGAAAATTGTGGTTGGAATACCAATATTTTATAGAGGTAATAATGAAATTTGAGGGATTGTTGACCGACTGACTAAATCTTTACATTTATGTATTATTCGAGATACTATGTCTTTGGATCAGCATTCTAAATTGTACCACTTTGAGAATGTCTGGTTACATGGAGTTCCTCATTAAACTGTATCTGAAAAGGATCCCAAGATAACATATAAATTTTGGAAGTTCCTTTACATGTCATTAGAAATAGATTTAATTTTCAATACAACATTTCACCCACAAACAGATGTGCAGTCAAAAATAACGATTCAAACATTGGAGGATATGATTCGAGCATGTTCAAAAAACTACCAAGGAAGTTAAGATCATCATATTTAATCAGTTGAGTTTTTTTAAAATAATAATTTTCAATCATGTATATAGATGGTTACTTTTGAGGTATTTTATGGTATGTGGTATCAAACTATATCATTTTAAGAAGAGGTCATGGAAAAGGAATTGATTGGACTAGAATTATTAGAGGAAGTGGTATTGATGTTAAGATCATCCAGCTACACTTAATGATATCTCAGTGGAGGTAGAAAAATTATGAATATAACATGACAAAAGAATTTTCTTTTCAGGTAGGTGATCATTTTTTTCTTATATTCTCACAAAGGAAAAGGGTCATGGGTTTGGGTGTGAAAGGACATCTTTGTCCACGGTTCATTGGACATTATGAAATCATGTAAAAAGTTAGACTAGTCACCTACCAAGTAGATATTTCCCCTTTATTATCTTAGATACACAATGTTATTAATGTTTTGATGTTGAGAAAGAATATTCCATATTCATCTCATGTTTTGATCCATGATGTAGTTTATCTAGAAGAGGACTTTCATTTTAAAAATAATGTAGTTCAGATTCATGATCAAAGTGAACATGTATTACCGAAAAAGGTAATCCACAAGGTAAATGTTTTTTTGATAAACCACATGGTTAATGAATAAATATAGGAATCTAAAAATTCTATGATGTAAAGGTACCCTCACTTGTTTAACATGTAAATAAGTAAATAAAAATTGCACGGATGAAATTTCATGAAGGTGGGGAGAATGTAACATCCTAATGTTTTACATATATATTTTTGAATAACTAAGTATATATGAAACTATACTTTTTCATAAGGAGATAATTTAAACATTGATATTAAACATAATTTTTCCACTTCTATGAATTTAAAAAAATGGACATACACGGTAGTGATCTGTAAGTTATTTGGAGTTAGACAGGATAAACATAATTTTTGGTGAATTGTAACCAAACCATATGAATAGTAACTAATATATATGAATAGTAATATAACCAAACGAATATTAAACTCACAAAGAATGTATTTATATTAAATAATGAGACCTTGATTACTTTTTAAATTTATTATAAAATGAGTTACAGTTTTAAAATTGTTATTTTTTGAATAAATTATTATTTTATTGGAATGTTAAATTTCACATATTTGGAAAATTATTTTAGTTAAATGGAATTCAGTTTTAAATTTTACATGTCAAAAAATGGATAGGGTGATTATTTGATATTTTTCTAAAATACAAGAATTTTTTATGAATAGTGAAATACTGTAAAATACCATATATATAAATTATATGTAAAAAACACAATATATTGTATCTTTGGTGATGTAATCACCCATGGATCGAACACACATGCAATATTTACTGTTTTTGGACACCTAAATTAAGAATATTCATAGTCTTGAGAAAATATCTTGAACATATATTTAAAATAATGTTAAACACCTCCTCTCCTCCACTACAAATACCACAATCACCCCCTCCTCCTCCCACACCTCCCAATATTTGATCATTATCTATGTTATCCCGAATACCCTTTCCAATGATCCTCCCAAATAAAATGAAATTTTTTTCTCATGAAAAGTCCAAAACCAAAGGCCTTAAAGAGGATCCCAAAGAGAAGAGATCAAGATGTAAAAATCATCTTTTTTGATTTTGTTTTATTTTCAATTATTTTTTTTCTTTTGATCTCCTCACCTAATTTTATCCTAGAGTAATTAATAAAATAAATCATATATATTTTTTATGTTAAAATTTTTATGTAAAGCATTCAAAATCATTCTTATTCTCATATACCTCTTATTTGAAGAATAAAAACATCTTTCTTGATGTGCCGATTTTCCAAAACTATGGCTGATATGATTTAAAATATCATTATGTCCTTAAAATATGATAATAAAACCATTTTAATGGTTGAAAAATATTATAATGTGTATGATATAACAAATTTTATGATAATTTATTAACATTTATACATGATATTAAATTATATAATGAAACAAGTTCATTATCATTTAAGAACCTCCAAAATAATCTAAAAAAATATCATTAATGTTTAGTCTATTGATTTATCATCATATATTATACCAAAACTATTTATATTATCATTAGATATTGTGAAAAAATATGAATACTATTTCATTACTGTACAAAAATATCATTTTTATACAACAATAAAATAAAATTTGAACCAACCATAGAAGTTTTGTATTGAACTCACATGATACAATGAAAACAACGAAATATTATGGATAGAATAATGAAATAAAATATCATATAAGGTTTTATAAACATGAATATTTTTATTTATGATATTAATAACACTCTTTAACCATTATCAAAGAGTTTTAAACATGTTTTATGTAAGGCGATCCTGAGGTTGGGTATTTCTTACCCCAATTCTTATTATTTGGGTTAAACTTCAACTCACGTAATTGCGAGGGTTTAATATTATATTTGTGATGAATTCTATGTTAAATTATGTTTTATAATGTGCATTTACTATTTATAGACTTATTAATTTCGATATATTGATTCATATATCAATTTTATGTTATTTTTATGTGAATTTTATTATAAAATCTTTTTTTTCAACTTCTAGTTTTACAAACATCATTGTGGATATTTTTAAGCTATTATTCTTGTTTGATGATTTTTTTATGGTTCATGAGAAATGTATATAAATAAATGTGAGACCAATATCTCAATACAATTCATTTGTTATGTGTATGTTAGAGGTTATCCATACTCTTAATCCAGGTGTAGCGATGATAGAAATGCCGTTAGGTGGCCAGGAGGGTTACATTGTAAGGTAGTCGTGAGGGTAAAAAATCATAATATAGAAGTGAGTGTTACAATATAAGTAAGTAATTCCTCAATTAATAGGATATGTATCTAGGATCACCCACAAAAACATGTTTAGTATTATGTGTGAATAAGAATAATCATGCATAAGGGTTACCCAATTAAATAATAAAGTATCATAAATTTATCAAGGCATAAAAAGGGAATATCATAATGGTGTGCATGAAAGAATTGATTTAAAATATACATGGATATTAATAAGTTAAAATAGGGTTAGATCATGATAATTGATATCTAACTTAATAGATAACATGTAACAAAAAGTGTTTAAGTAAAATTACAAATTAGTCACTTTAGTGCAGTTTGAGGAAAATAATTTAGAGTATTAAAGTGAATTAATGTGTAATTGTTTGAATAAAAACAAGAATTTATTTAATATGACTTTTAATGATGAAATTATATATTTTATAAAAGTAATGGTGGATTAAAAATAATTATCCAATGTACATTAAAATGGGATGGAAATTATGATGTACTCTTTAGTCATGTATGCTAATTAGAAGAATTGATATGTGGACCTTATAAAAAATGTATATCTCGATAAAATAAAGACAAATTGAGCTATGATCATATTCATGGAACAGAAAAATATAATTTAGGATTACTAAATCAAAATTATTAATAATTACATTGTGTTAAATAGAGATAAAATTTTACCTAATGGGAAAAATGGGGGTTCAGAGGGAATCTATTGCCTTATGTCTGAAAGAAGTATTAATTTTAATATATCAGATAAAAAAATTATATTCTTTAATTACTATATGAATAAACTCATATACATGTCTTTTATTTATTTTAATTTCTTTATGTTCTTTTATTGACATTCCATATAATGAAAAAATGACTATGTATGTTTAAGGAAAATATTACTGATGGTAAATCAAAAGCATGTGTTTGTTAATTTTTATCATGAAAATTCAATGGTTGTGAGGTATAATATATCATCATATCATTATTAATGAGATAAATACCATGTATTTTCATTGATGAATCACTATAAATAAAAACCCTTATCTATAGTAGGGTAGTTTTGGAAGAATTACACTAACCAATATTATGTTTTGTTCAATTAATTTAACTTAAAACACACCATTAAATGTAACATACATCAATTCCAAGTTGTCATGAAATGTTTATTTTCTATACATGTGAAATAATTCCTAAATAGTTAATAATATAATGTGAATTGAAGTGTTCTACAAATTTTATTAATACTGGTTGGACATCGACAATGTTCAATTACATTTTTCATCGTATCATCTACCAATATAGCACCAAATAAAATTATATTTCCCTAAAATAAACTATTAGGATTATTAAACTCTTATTTGGCAATTTTTTCATGAAACTAATCCTTTTATAGTGTCATTAGTTTAATCATCAAATGATTTTCTTATTATTCCCTTTTATTGGAATATATAATAATTTAGTCTGTGAAGATTATAAAAAGTAGATCAAATTAATCCATGAAGTCTATATTAATTAAATCAATGAAAATACATGGGAAATTTATCATACCAAATAGAATGTATATACATTCACAATGTCTATAAATCTATCCCAAATTATGGAAATATCTGAGTGTCATGCACGTGGTGCGAGATCAATATAGTAAAGGATCATCTAACCACCTTGGAAGATGCGGATCAACGTTCTAACGTGGATTCTTTTTCTAATTCACATCTTCTCAGATCAGATGGTGTTATCCTAATTATAGAGGACTATCTTGGTCTTGACTATTTTGGACTCTTTAAGGATTCTCCCTGGGACATGAATTTTTTCCAGATGATGTCTTTTTACTCTTAATAAATATCTAATGTTGAGGGGTCTATAAAATGAAATGAAATATTAAATTGGTATCTCATAACTATTGACCCAAAATTAATAGTATCCAATTCAAAGAATAATATTTGTAAAATATCTAACACCATGTAATTGATCAAACAAATCATCAGTATGGGGAGGATGAAACATGTTATTGATCAATATCATGTTACATTCATAATAATAAATGCCTAGTTTCATTGGTATAACATTATTCATAAATAATATTATAGGTATGTCTCATGGTGATGAACATGACCAAATAGTAACCTCTTCAAGATTATTTAATAGCTGATTCTTTAATATTGATAACTAAATTTTGAAAAATCTATATTGAGTCTTTGAAATAGGTGTCGTAAAGCTATAATTTATATTTAAAAATAAAATTCATATTTTCAAGAAATATAAAAGAAATATTTTAAAACTCCATCCATAATATATTTTACATAATTCTTATAACTAAAAGTGAAATGTTTTCCAATAATATGAGATATATATAGAAGTTAAATAAGAATAAACTCACATTCAATTATTTTAATTTCCTACGGATTTTTAAATAAACTACTTGTACGATATGAAATAATATTTTAGTTTAGAATACCAAATGAGAAATGTTTTATTAATTTTATATGGTAATTATATATATAAGCCTAATCATATCCAACAATTAAATAAAACAATACTGGAAGAAGAATAATATGTTTTATAGGGTGAACGTTATAAAAAAATAGTTGAATTAGATTTATAGAATTGATATGCTATTATCATCTCATTTGTTATTTAAACATAAATTTAAATATATAGTACTTGAGGTGATAATGTGATAAAAATTGGAAATTTTAAGATATAATATATTATAATACATTAGAATAATACAAGACATTATAATTTCTAGATTGGATAGTTGTTTTACCCTTCATCTCTACCCTATCGCAACCGACATCGGTTATAGTAATCTCGTTAGACATCCTTTTTTATTTGGGATTAAGAGGTTTTTGAAATAAATAATCATCATTATGCATTATCTTATAGAATAATTTTCTATAATTTCCATAGTCATTGTTTTTATAATATTGGATTGCAGGTGGTGAATTATTGTATGTTTCAATCCATTTTAATAATTATCTATATTTCTCCCATTACATTGAAATAAGAATTCCGCATTGAAATTCGTTATACACTTAAAACATTTATAAATCCCATGAATAAATATTACTTTATACTTAATTCCACACATCTAGAATAAATAGAAACATGCCTTCATCGATCCATTGATTTTATTATTATAATTTCTATAAAATAACATATTTCATTTCTTATCAAAACAAAGAGATTGATAACTGAATCTAATCTCTATTTCAACCATAATATAACATTAATAAATTTCATTAATACTAGTGAAGTCTCATATGGATAATAAACATTAGATACATGGTATTAATCAACAGGTAAATAAATCAAAATTTATTATCGGTTCAACAATAGTATTATGAGTGTACCTTTGATGTCCCATAAAACATTCCGCATACAGACCATATTATTCATCATTATTGAGTTTAATGTATTCTAGTTCCTTTTTAATATTCATACCAAGTATGAAGGTAAAGTAATCATTGAAAAATTTTCTTATAAATCACATCCTATTCCATATAATAAAAATCATCTCAATGACTTGAATTTTAAATAATAATATATCTTTGGTCTACTTAACCATCTAAAAGTTAAATAGTTAATATAATAATTTCAGGTTTTGGTTGTTGTGGAAAAAATAATACCCTTTTAGTGGTATTGATACAGTAATCTGGAATTAGATAACCATCAAACTAATTTAATGGTGTACATTTTCTCTTTATATACTCAACATTGTGTTGTTACTTACTTTTGTTATATAGATTCCAACCGTTATTCTTGTCTTACAATTGTAGGGTAATCACAATAATAATAATAATTCATTCTCTCTTGATTGATTATGTTTCTCAGAGGGGATAATCATGGAATTTCTAATTACATTTATCTTTAACATGGTTCCTTCTAGATATAACCATTAGCTTTAACTAAAGAACATGTATAAATGCCTATAATCATAGTGGGAAACCATGTAAAAATGAAAATAACTTTTTAAATATCTACAATAGGTACAATTCTTTTCAATATGTGAAACCTTTAGAAATATTTAGGAAATCAATTTAAATTATCAATTAAATTTATATAATAATGATCTTAATGAAAATTTTATTTAACCCATGAATACCCCACAGGAGAATAAAAATTGGTTAATGGAGAGTTTTCATTCAATGTTATCCATAATAACTATTGATATATAATCGACCATCTCTTTTTCATGATATTAATTCTAGATTCATATGTTCTAAAACAACACATACATATGTAATTTGGATATGAATTTTTATTATTATAGAAACCACACCCCTTTCATTACCACAAATTGGATGATATTTTATATAGTCATCTCTATTTATTTTGTGCAAATTTTCTCTCATAGTTACTTCAAAAAATTAATAAAACGTGCATCTGATACAAATTATAGTGAATCAATCTTTTAATAAATAAATATTACACCTTTTTATAGTAATCTTTAGTATATTTTGAAAGATAAAAACCTAAGGAAAATATACATTTATTGTCATGAAATCACATATATAGAAATTTCAGATAAATATAATATCTTAATAATTTCCCATTAAAACATTTATAACTAGTACCCCTCATTGACATAACATACATAAAAACATTCTCCACACCCGAGGAAAGGGTATCATTCAAAATAGTGGTAACAGATACTAAGTTATTGTTATATTTAGATATTAAAGAAAATAATAAAAAGTGATCCTATGAAAATTATAAGTGTATGATGATAGGACCAAAACATTATAAAATATTCTCCATCAATTCATATTTAAATTAATAAAAAAATTTAAAATGTTTTTTCTACTAAATTTAATAATTCTGATGATTGTATAATTAGGAATACTAAATCATGGGATCAAAAACACATGTTACCCATAATATACTTGTTTTTGTAATGTTCATAATAATATAAAATCATATACATAGACAATGATCACATCTAATACATTCATAATAGTCTAGGTTCACAACTGATTACATCATTTATTTGTCATGGTGAAGTCCCAAGACTATCTTATAAGGAAATATCCCTTACTGAAAAAGGATTACTAAACATTCCAATCCTTATTATATATAAGGATATCATTATTTAAAAAATTATTTGGAGGTATATATATTTCCTAGCCCACCAACAACATAATGAAATCAATATATACATGTCCCCACATCTATAAAACATTCATCATATTTAAGATTCATTAATCATGTAATAGATATTGGTTTAATAAATATTACATAACTATAGTAATATACAATATAAATAAATATTAGCAATGGAAAAATTGGATCATATTCCCAAAAAAAGCATAATAATCATTAAAGGATGTTGTTATAGATGATAATTTGTTAAAATATTACTAGAACCCATCCAAAAAGAAAATTTCAAAAAATTTTATTTATAAGATAAAAAATCCCAAATAATAATGAAAACCTTTCAGTTGATAATAAAAAAATAAATCATTTGAGTTATTATTTTGGAAAAATAGTTCCCATGATGGGAAGATAAATTGTACATGAAGAGTAAGTTTAAAAAAAATTTGATTCACAATTTCTATAAAAAGATATAATTACCCTTTTGGAAAGTGATTAGAATAATCCTATCATACCATGATGATGAATTTAAAATTTAGTAAAAAATATTAAATACAATCTTTTGACAATACATAAAAAAAATTTAACATAATTTTAATAAATTTTCTATATTGAAAAAAATATCATGGAAAAATGAACAAATAATGTTGGTTTTCATTAAAAATATTAGGTTAGCCTCTTGTGTACATATAGAGAGGAAAATGTAAGAGAAAAATAAATTTCATGAAAAATAATGATATTAAAAATATATAAAATTTTATTGTTATATATCATAAAATGCAATCAATGAAAAAATTAACCACAATCAATTTGAGTAAAAATGAGATTACAAAACAAAACCATAACCTCAAGTCTCTCTTTGATTGCATAAATTGTATCAACATGGGTAAATAATTTACATTAATTATACATATTCAATAAAAATATAATAATAACTATAATACTATAAATATTTTATTTACAACGTATTATCACCCATTAAATACCAATATTTCATTATCATCATAATTTATAGAGTTATCTACCACTTTTTTAAATAAGTTTACTTCGATGGTTATGGTCCATAATAATTGATCACAATTAATTCATACCAAAAATTTTAATAATGAAATAAATATCATATATATTGATTATATATATATATATATATTACCATTAAAATAATGTAGTGATCAATAATGAGTTACATCACTACGTGGAGACAATAGTCAGAACATATTCAAGTGTGATATTTCCTTTTTTTGACAAAACTAAAAAAACATAAATATATATCTAAAATTTATAATAATTATAAAAAAATATCATATATAGTCACTTAATATATCATAATAAAAACCAATGAATGATCGTGGTGGAAAAAAGTTTATCTCGTTATGTTGTTTTTGTTGTCCTAACGTACACAGAAGTCATATTTTTATGTCCTTTTATAATGAAATGTAATGGGAAAGGGGTTTTCAATAATTATAAAAACATATAATAGTATTTATAATAGTATAGTAATCATTTTTTAGTTTTTTAGTAATTTTATATTACATAGAAGAAGAAATAAAATTAAAAGAGTTGTGTTGAGATTGATAAATCTTCTTTAAGAGACCACATTTGGCATACATATTAAGGCATTGAATATTAGAAATATGGGAATGAACGAATCACTATGACTAAGTGAAGGATTCAAGTAATTTATTAGGTATGGTATTCTATTATATATAAGGTAAAAAATTAACTACAAATGGAGGGGAGTAGTTTACAATTTATATATGAATGTATGGACACATATAGTATTTCATTAATGATTTCAATGAATTATGGGAAAATTAATTTCTAAAGCTCTTTAAAATTGAATGGATTCAATTTTAAGATAATGTTTATATATATCTTCATTAAATAAAAATTCTACAAGTTTGTTTTGGGAATATCACCCTTCACTCACACAAAATTAAGTTTTTTATTATCAATACTTTTGATGAACAAGTGAAAAACTAAAAATGACACACAAAAGGATATAAGCAAGCCATTAAAATGAAATTTTAGCCTATCAATATCCCTATAATATGTCCACAAAAGAGGGATTACTATAGTGTAATACGATACCATTAGAATATCTTTAAACCTCAATGCTATCATGTCCCATGAATTAATGTTCTCATCAATATGGATTTACCTTTTGTTGAACCCGCTTATTAAGAGCAGACCCTTCTAATCAATCTGCATACCATGTTCCCCGTTAGGAGTCACCCTTAGGGGACCTTCCATATTTCATTCGGCTTCAACATCAAGATCATTAATTTTTAGAATATTATCATCAATTACCTCATATGAACTCAGGAGAAGTTCCAATGATGGTGAGGGTATAGAATCAGACTCTTCTAAACAAATTCTTACATATTCTATTTAATCAAAATTTAAAATGTATTACTATTAATTTTAAAATAAATTACCTTCTTATGTTATATAAATTATTAAAATTAAAAATAAATAATCCATTTCATAAGAATGTGTTTTTAAAATTGGTATAATATAATTTAAATTCTCAAGGCAAACTACAATGAAAAAGATTTTTCTAGAAAATTTAGACATCATGTTTGATTTAAATTAATAAAATTACTTGTATAAATATAAATTGATCTACACTACTATATTTATTTAATAATACATAAATTTATTTTAAAAGATAATAAATATAAATTAAATTAAATAATTAATGTAGAATTCCAATTCCCATATAAAATGTTATTGTAGGAAAATTAGTTTTTACTACAAAAAAATAACATATATGAAAATCAAGTATAAAAATGATTCATATGTAATTAAATGTATTATTTAAAATTTTAGGATATATTTTTTACATTATCATCTGATAAAAATTAAAATTTTACATTTATTACAAATGATTTGAAATAATTTATAGAAATTATTATTTTTATGATCTTAAGGAAATTTTTATCATTTTATAAAAATCCTAAAAATTGAACCCTATTATAATATTACCATTATAATTTAAAATATATTTTCAATTTAAATAGTAAAATTAATAAAACAATTATAAATCCATAGAAAACATGATTTAGAAAAAATTTAATGAAACAAAATTAAAAAAATTCTAGGTGCATTAAATATCATTTCTGAAAATTCCAGAGATATTTATAAATAATTAATCCATACATTTTAATAAAAAATCTTTTTAAATATTATTCTATATCTTTTATTAATTATTATATCATAATTTTTCATGATTAGATTATAATTTTTTAAAACATATTTTTTTATATTGACAAGGTGTTGTGTATCTGGACCCCTATTGAATACATCATGTTTTTATTAATGTAAATACATATAAAATATTAGTTTGTTGGAAATAATCCTATAATTTTTAAGGGAAATAAAATAATTCAAATGATGGATATGAATCATTTTTAAAATATATTATTTATTTTATTTATGTATTATAATCGTGGTTAATTAAATATCACTAATAATGAAAAACAAGAAGGATTCTCCATGAAATATTCAAAAGAAAATTTTTGAAATATAATTTTAGGGATTAGCATATAGATATACATATGACATGGTTTTATAATTTAAAATTAATAGAATTATTAATTTATGTATATATATTATATATTATTCTATGGGGCATACATTCCATAAATAAGATAATGTTAATATTAATATAAGTATTGCCACTCCATGAAGATCATTTCAAATAAGATTGTGGAGTTTATGCGATGACTCATGGAATGTAATGTTACTACTATAGGGTTATTTATAGCCATACAGTAAGAAATATGTCATTGGATGTCATGTAACAACTATTTAAACGTAGGGAAATTACAATTTTGAAACAATTTGGTATTGAATTGTATTCCAATTTCTTAACCAATCTGGCATAATGAAGAAAAGTTGAGAGAATGGGAATAACCATTTGAAGGTTATGAACCAATAATGAATCATTTTAATATGATTATTCATTTTTTATTATTTAACTATCCCAAATACATATATTGGGTGTTCATATAGGAATTCATGTTCTATATACTCAAATAATAAAAAATAAATGTGTTTTAAAGAATCTAATACAGAGATACATTTATGTTGTATGCTTATATGACTACCTTATTGAGGGTAAACTGAGTAAAATTATAATTTATTATATTTATTCATTATTTATATTTTATAATTAATAAATGGTTCTATATTGGATGATAAATTATTCATCAATTTTGATTAATGAAAACAAAAGATAAATATAAAATGGATCCAAAATTAGGGAAGGTCTTTATTGGTACCCTATTAATAATGAGTTAAACATCTGGTATGGTGGTGAGATATTTTTGAGAATTTAATTAAATTATAACATGTTTGAATGATTGAAATCACCACTCAACCTCTAATTGTATCATTCATTATAGACCCTTTTTGGACAAAAAATTTATTGTTCAGAATATGATCATTTGTAGGAAACATTTTTATGGATTGATCTATTTATTGGAGTTTTGATTCTCTTCATCCTTATCATATTTTGGTGACCTGGAAAAAGGAATGATTCTAAGGAATAATAAAATATATAATTCAATTAAATATTGATGAACAGCTATTTTGAATACAAGGATTTGGATGAAGGATTCCAAATAAATTGGAATGAATAGTATGAATGTTTATTCATGTGATTATATTAATTAGTTTAATGATGTTTTATGACTACATAATGTTTCAGATATATGATTTGATACATTAAATGCTAGTTATAATGGGATATAAATATTTATAGAGGTATAAACCTTACTATTATGGGTGGATCTAGATGGATGCTATAAGGTGAAAACAGGATATTTAGTGAATATAAAAATTATTCAGAGATCCAAGTCAGAGTACAAATTTTTGATGTTTAAAGAATAAAAAATTGACCCAAGATATTGGTTAATGTGGATACAAATCTAATGTATGTGAATTATTATTTGATAAAACAATTCATGGGGATATATTAAAATTTTTATAACCATAAATATTATTCCAATGGTAAGTACCATGACATCATATATGTCCATGACTTACTAAAAATCAGTGAAAATATTGAAAAAATTGGATAATTGATAAATGAAAAAAAACAAATGATAAATTATGATAATTTGTGACTTAAGAATATCATTAATCAAATGAACACAAATATGAACGAAAAAAATTTAAACTAAATGGTATTTTCTATTCATTTATAAATGAAATATCACAATATGAGACTCTCAAAACAGACATGAATTATTAACTAGATGTATGAATTATAAAATAACACAGTATAAAGAAGAGTAAATATTTATTATTAAGAAGGCAGAATAATAAAATTTAAAGGGTATGAATATTTAAACAAAATGTTTGTGTAATTAATTCTGTTACCCTTTTGTAGTTAATATGGATATAAAAAGAAACTATATAAAATTAGAGGATAATAATGAATGAATAATTATGTCACAAGGAACATGTTCCATATGAAAATATAAACATATCTGTGATGTAACCACTAAAAACATGAGATGAAGTGACGTTTTTGATATCCTATGATGTTTTTGCCAATACATGTAACGGTAGAACACACGAGAAAGTCCCTAGACGAATATAGGATAAAACAAATATTTTCTTGAAGAAGGGAAGGAAACATATATCATTATTTGTCAAAGATTTATTTAATATATTTCAAACATTAAAGATGATATAGGATATAAAAAATATATTAACTGGCATAATAAATATTTTATTTATATTATTTTAATAAGAAAATTGTAATAATCATGTCTCCCTCATAAATATCTAAATAACATTAGTGAGAATAAATTTTAAAATGTTGACATATTACTATAAAAATTCTAATCATTTTTGAAATTTATTTCATGGTTTTATAAATGGATATCACGATGATAAAATAATTTGAAGTGGGGTTACATTTTTGTTAAAAAGAAAAATATTCTTGGAAGGATGTAAAGAAGATTGATAAAAGCGAAATAATTTAATAGGTTTTGGGAATATGATAAATCACATGTGAATGAATAATTCTACGGAAAGGCGAGCATGGAAATACATAACTATTCATGCAATGATAAATTAGGAATTGATAAGGATTGAAATGGTAAACTATAATGTGTATCCTATCAATGGATCCTTATTTGGTAATATTTCTAATGAAATTAATGCTTATTATTTGGATCATGAGGATAATATTAAGAAAAAAGAAATATATATGATTTATATCCCGATGAAATAATTGTAGATATATATATGGATTCAAAATTATAGGATAAATAGAAAGATGTGGTCTAGTACGACATGCCATATACATTAAATTAAAAAATATTAATTTACCCTATCATAATGTAATTATATTTTATATATATTAATTTAGTTTGATACGTATAGTGTGAGATATGATACAGGGGTAGTTTTTGATGGAAAAAGAAATTTAATTAGTGAGGTTTTATGATGTTATAGTGAATGGTTGGAGTTGTTCTAGTTGTATCTAACTAATTATTGAATTGGATATAGATGAGTGAAACTAGATGAAAAATAGAATATTTTTTTTATCAAGGTACAAATTGTGTGTTCTTATAGAGGGAAAAAATAATATATTTCCATCATACCATAAATATTAAAGAAAAACCCATGATATAGAAGAAGTGAAAACAAATTCATCATTTATTTATATTTATATAACAAGATCTATCCTTCATGTTTTTTAGGATATAAAAATTTGACATAGATGGGTATTTATAAAGAAGAATATCAACTTTATTTTATGTAGTGATACTTAATGAAAATATGAGTTTTTATATAATTATAAAAAAATTGTTTCCTTAACATATATATAATGAATCAATGTTGATTAATGAAGAAATATAATTTATTTATTGCAACAATGTTAGTTTCCAAATATGATTTTTAATTATAAAAATAGGTATCAATAAAAACATTATATTTTATAACTTATTATTTAATTTTTATTAATGTCTGGATTTAGGAAATAGTGGGAGTTCCCTAGTAGAAACATATTATTATGGCTACAAAATGATTGTATAAGAAAATTAGTGACATGGGTAACATTGATTTTATTGAAATAATCTATACTTTCCAATACCATGTTTGGAGTCAGTAGGTGTAGGGTCTTTTTTGGATCATTTCTAGGTGTTAAGACCACTATTAAATATTTTTCCAATTCAATTATATTGAATGTGTTTATTAATATTTAAATTGAAATATATAAATGTGTTTAACTAGAGGTAAAAAGTTTACGATTGAACATGAAAATTTTGAGGTGTTTATATGTAATGAAATGTGATTTCATATTATAATTTAATTATATTCAAGGACTATATTTCCATAGGAGAGTGAAGATTTATTAGAATCTTTTCAATTTCAGGATAAAGGTTATGACTCCAATACAAATAGTGAGATCATTTTTTTATTTTATGATCCTTGTAATTTTATCATGTGGTTCCATTAAAAACATTATATGAGGTTAAAAGGTGTTTATGGTTGTTTAAAACTATGATTAAATAAAAAATTTTATATTATGTTAATATATATTCCATATGTGATGGTGTTATTGTTTTCTATGTAATTTTTAATTTTTTTTCGATATTATTAATTGGATTTCTTGTGAATGGGGGAGAAGGGTTCATCATTAATTCATATTTAAATAGATTATCTGATAACAAAAAATTATTAATATGAGGACTCATGAAGCATGGAAATCATGATAAAAAACATTATTATCAAAAGATATATGATTTGTGTCATGATGACTAGTTTGTGATGGATTCTAGATTATTTTTCTCAGAAATAAAAAGGGGATATTTTCATTATCGATTTGAGTATTGGAGTTTGAGTTTGATTTAGTTTCGACACATGTGGTGAGGTATATATTTTAAACACATGTAAAATGGGATATAAAGTATTTCCTAGAGTAAATAATAAATTTATTACATAAGAGATGTTTTAGTTATTCTAAAATATCTTTTATTCTATACGTGAGTCACTATATCTACCAAATTTTAATCCGTATAGGGATTTATGGATGTTATTTATAATGAAATAGAATTGTATTTCAAATTAATTAGTTTTTTTAAGATTTTATGAAGTAAATTATAAATTGGGATGATATTTTCTATGGATATTAATTCATAAAATATTATGGATAGTGTAGTGAAATTTATATATTGAAACAAGAATGTTACCATAATAATGATTCCATAATAGAAGATCTTAAACAAATGTAAAAGGAATAAAAATCCATTAATAAATAAGATCATTTAAGAGGATAAATAATATATTAATTTTGATACATAATTTGTTCTATTTGTATGTTAATTTGGAGTATAATAGTTTTCATTATGATACATATTATATTTGAGTGGATCCATAAGATGTTGGATAATAGGTAATATTATATTGAATTAGTAAATAAGGCCAAGGGAAAACATTTTGTATGATACATAAGAAACACCATGGTGTTGTGAATTCTATGTTTAATAATGTAAATTCATCATATATATTGTTCACTATGGAAATATTAAATGGTCATCAATGATCATTTTAATGGAAATTGAGGCTATTAATAATTATAACCTAACCTAATATTTAAAAATAATTCAAATAGAATAACATGAAAATATCATGGAAGAAACTTGTAAATATATAATTAAAATCATTATGTTGAAATTTGAAAAATGTTATACACTCAAATTTAAATAAGAGTTATTCATAAATACTTATGTGTTTTATATATAATAAATATGACAAATTATCAAAAATTCAATTAGATATTTAAAATTAATCTTGAAAACATTAATGGTTTTTATAACATAGAAATGAAATTAATGTAAGGGGTTACAAATATAAGAGGAACTAGATAAGATAATAATTCCTTACAGTTATTATTAATGATAAAATTTGATATGATGATTTAATATCTAATGATTTTAGATATTGAGGAAAAAAATAATAACTCAATATATGATATTTCTTTTAAAAAAAACTAACAATCCACAACATATGAGACTCTGATTATTAATTAACCCAATATAATAATAAATAATAGTTTTTACCATTATTAATTAAATAGTTAATGTGGGTTATCATTGAGAAAAGGTATCTCCAATATAAATAGTTATATATATATATTATATAAATTCATTTATTTTAAAATTTATATTACAAAAAATAATATTTATTTCCCTTTTAATCATACCAAAATTTTTGTTATTATGAATTTGATGAATTTTTATAAAATGCTAATTTATAGTAAAAAATCCTTCAGATTTCAAATATTAGAATATACATGATTTTATTAGTCTGTAAGAATAAAATATATTATTTTTTATTCATTTATGGCATAAAATATGAAATTACTTAATCACATTCAATATTTTGAAATATTCTTTGGTACATAGAGTACCCATTCCAACCATTTGTTAAACAAAAGAAAAATAATTAATTCAAATAAAAATAATATTTTTATCATTTTATGTTTATTAAGTATTAATATGGAATGAATTGGGTAATTACTTGGGTTTAAAGTCACATTACTATATTTTTTTATAATACATCTATATATTTCATAATAATGAATATCATTATTATTTTATTCTAACAAAAAATTTATTCATAACAGAGTACCCAAATTTTTTTTTGTTTAATGTAGATTTATCTTGAATTTAACTATTCTGAATAATAAAGAATTTACATGAGATAATTATTTGCATACTAAATATTATAATTATAATATAAAGTAACAATATCAATTTTAATTGAGGTAATTTAATTAAAAACATTGGGTAGAAATTCAATTTACCTTGTCGAAAATAAATTTCTATAAATACTATAGATAAAGGGAATACTATAAAATAAAATAAGGCCACCACAAAAATGATAATATGTGAAAAAGGTAACAACTAGGTCCCAATGATAGCACAAACACACCACCATAACATTTCTGTCGGGTCCTGGCCCGCTGGGTACCACCACTTGCCCCGCAAAATTGTGGTCCCCACCCAAGGGTCCACCCACATGTCTAAAGGGGTCATCTGACTAATGAAAATCCCTATAGTCCAACTCATATCCTTTCTAGTGTGCTTTTTCCTCACTCACACATGAAAATAATACATGACAATACATCAATATATTTCATAATAATAAATAATAATACTAATTTATTCTCACACATAAACATTATTCGTAACAAAGATACCAAAATAATTTATGTTTAATGTAGATTTATATTGAATATAACTATTCTAAATAATAATAAATTTTCATGAGAAACTGATTTCTATATTGAATATTATAATTATAATATTAAGTGACAATATCAATTTAATTAGTTGTAATTTAATCAATAACCATGGGTAAAAATACTATTTACCTAGTCAAAAATTAATTTCTATAAAAACAATGTTAAAAGGGAATACTACTAAATAAAATAAGGTTAACACCAAGATTATTTTATGTGGAGAATGTATCAACTGGGTCCCAGATATTGCACAAACACCCCACATTAACAAGGTCATCGAGTCCTGGCTCGCTAGGTACCACCAGTTTCCCTACAGACACATGGCCCCCACCAAAGGGTCCACCCACATTCCTGAACGGGTCATATGTCTAATGAATGTCCCCAGAAGACAACACATATCAATTTCAGTGTGATTTTTCCTCACTCACACACCTTGTGAAAATTCCCAAAAGGTCACCCATCCTAATCACTATTCTAGGACAAGAATGCTTAAATATAGAGTTCTAATTAGATAGGCTCATGAAAAAGATGGTGCACCTTGTTGATATAAGTCATATCATGTTTTAATTTAACCATTTATCATATGGGGGTGTTACAATCACACCCCCTCCGTTAGATCACAAGTCTTCGTTGTGGGCCATACTTCTCAACCATGGCAGGGCACTGCACTTAAGGCTGGGTACCACCTCTTCTACCAAATGTGACAACTAGGTCCCGGTGATAGCAAAGACATCCCAGTTGCCCCATAGACACTTGGTCCCCACCCAAGGGTCCACCCACATGTCTGAACGGGTCATTTGACTAATGGCATTCCCTACACGCTAACACATGTCCTTTCCAGTGTTCTTTGTCCTCACTCACACACAACTTGTGAAGGTCAGCTATCCTGATCACTACTCCAAGCCAAGCAAGCTTAACTATGGAGTTCAAATCAGACATGCTCCAGAAAATGAAGGTGAACATTTTTAACATAAGACATATCATTTAGTCAATAAACACATTAACATTTGCGGGTGTTACAATCCCCCCCTCCCCTATTTAGAGCACACCGTCCTTATTGTGGGCCCTATGTATAAACCCATGCAGTGAACTACACTTATCTCTAGGTCCCACCTATGATACCAAATGTGACAACTGGGTCTCGATGATAGCACATACACCCAATCTTAACATGGTTATCGGTTCCTGGCCTTCCAGGTACCACAAGTTGCCCCGTAGACACTTTGTCCCCCCCCCCCCATGGGTCCACCCACATTCCTGAACAGGTCATCTGACTAATAATAGTCCCCACAATCCAACACATGTCCTTTCTAGTGTGCGTTTTCCACACTCAAACACACCCTTAGAAACATCCAAGAAGGTCACCTATCATGATCACTACTCCAGGCCAAGTATGATTAACTGTGGAGTTCTAATCAAACATAATCCTGAAAAGGAAGGTGCAACTTATTGACATGAGTCATATCATTTAAAAATTTAACCCTTTATAATTTGGGGGTGTGAAAAAGAATTTTAAAAATCACCATGTCTCACTCTATATAAATTTTAATTATTACTTCATTTTCCCTAGAATATATTACATATATAAGTAAATAAGCATAGTGTGTTTTTTCATCTACACTTCCCATTATTTATATATGGGGACACTTCCGCCCCTTCATACTACACACTTTCCATTAGATTTTCCCATGTCAGACTACCATTTATATCTACATATTACCTTATCCCATGAAAACAATCCCATATTTACTCATTATTATCCTAATTCATTCAAATTCATTGGGAATTCTAAGGGAAAATCCTTTCTCTGACATAAACAATATATCATTATTATAATTTTTTCCAACTATTATTATTCCAAATATATTATTTTAATAATAAATAAATTAAAGAAAAATAATTTCTATATATATATATACTAATTTTTATCCATTAGTTACTTATTTTCAAGCACTTGAAAAAACAATGGAATGTCAATTGTGTATGAATGCAGACTATAGCCTCCATGAAGAATCATTTATTCTTATTCCATCATATTTTTCATTATGTATTAAATGAATATATATATTCTACTTTCACATTATAAAAATATATAAATAGTATCATTATGAATTTTTTATGGCGATATTATTATAAAATTCTCATTTACTATACTTAGCAATCTAGTTAGTAATTATTCGTGTTAGGGTCAGTTTAATCACCTACATGAATGACGATTTAAAATGTGATTATGTGTGTCTGTGAAAAAATAGAAAATATTATCATTAAAATATAAAATAAAAACCCATGATTTTTATTTGGTTCTAGAAGTGTTATTTTAACCATATAAGTTATTATTAATGTATCATTTTCATCTACTAAATCACCAAAATATTCCAACACTATTTCAATTTTCACATAGTCTAACTAAAAGTCATATGAAATTGTATGAGAGTTCTAAAAATGAAAATAAATAATATGTTACATTATATATATTTTTATAATAATTGTGAATGTCTTATCACAGAATGGTTAAAGATATCTTCTTTATAAATATTGTCTAAATAGTTCAATTAATTAAAATATAATTATAAAAATATATTGACAAAATATATTAGATGATGATAATTTCTATTAATAAATAGTATAACTATAAATGTAAATGAAAAAGGATCTAAAATAAGTAATTAATATACTGATCATTATAATACATGATCACAAATATCATATTAGGAAATAAGATTTTATGGTAAGGGACTTGGTAACTCTAACATATTCATTAGGATTACTCAATTTCATATTTGAATTTTTTTTAATGAAATTCAATTTTAAATGATGTAATATTTCATAAATTGTGTGAAACAAAAATTCAATCAAATTCTAGCCTAATTAATTGTTTTCTATTAATATTTTCCAAAAAAATGGTCTATTTTTTTAATATATACTCATACTTGTGTCTTTTAAATAAATGAACACCAAATGTTTTCCAAATGCAATTTTATGGTTTTATTTAATATTTTTTAATAATTATAAACCCCCAAGGGAGAATATATTTAATGTTTCACCATATTTTATTATTCTATTTTGTAATTGTTTTTAGATTTCAGGCTTTTAGTTACAAATTTTTTAATTTATGTAGTTATATGGATGTTTTATGAAGAACAATTAATTTCTGTTGCATTTTTATGTGATGATTTAAAAAATTCATTATTTTTTAATCAAATAAGATACGATATGAGGGGATTATTTTTTTAAGATCCATAAAAATATACAATTTAGGATATGGGTTAGAATAATTTCTCCCTCCATATCTTTTTCTAATTGTCTTTATATCATGAGATAGAAATGTAGTGTAAATAGGTTAGATTGTTACATTTTTTGCAACAGGAGAGTATGATGGTGTTTAGATATACTAGAAATTTTATGTGTGAATTCTTTGGTGGTCTTCTAGGCTTAAAATTATATAAAATGTAATAATTATATGTCTTTAATTTTTTTTCTTTTTACCATTGATAATGTTATTTAACTTATGTTTTATTTTCACATGCAATGGTAAATGTGCAATAATTTGGGCTCTTATATATATCATTAACTCATTTGGTTAATACTTATTCATTTTTTATAATTTAATATATAAATATTACCATCTTCATGATTTTCAATATGCTTATGATCATGAAAAAATTCCCGTTTTTATGTTATTCTTACCGAGAATTTGATATCACTCTTTCTAATGATTTAACCTTATATAATTTTGTATAGGATATTATATATGTGATTGTAAAATATTTTATTTATTTTATAGATAAAATATAGATTCATGTGAAATAATTGATACAATGTTTCTCATCTATATTCCCCAGAACCTTTAGATCCATCGGTTAAGTGACAACCTTTTGATGTAATGATTTATCCATGGTATCAATGTATTGTTTATATATTTTTAGCATGGGTATCTAT
Organism: Viscum album; assembly: GCA_963277665.1. Taxonomy (NCBI): domain Eukaryota; kingdom Viridiplantae; phylum Streptophyta; class Magnoliopsida; order Santalales; family Viscaceae; genus Viscum; species Viscum album. Next base: position 1,244,123,251 of record OY728145.1, on the reverse strand, counting down.
TGTTTGAAAAAAAATTAATTATTATTGGTAATATTATAATAAACCTTTAAAAACATCGTAATTATATGTTTTAGTTAACATCATGATATATTATAAAACTGGGTATTATTTTATTTTTTATGAAATTACATCAATTATTTATTACTATAATGTGGAAGTATCTCTATAAAAAATGAATGTTGGGGTAATAATCTAAAAATTGGTTGGATGATATTTGATATGATAATAAACCTATTACATACTAAGTTTCCATATGACTGTGTACATGGTGAGAAACTCATTTTGGGTTATTATTACGTTCAATAAAAAAATATAAACAACTATGAAGTATTAGGTTGTTCTATTAATTGGTGTTTTCGAAGAAATTATACTAGGGAGATCATAATGAATAAACATAAATAAAACATAGGGATATGTTAAAGAAGAATATAATCAAATTTTTTTTACATTTTTCTTCTATGATCCTAGATTTCTTATTTAGAAATTTATTAATTTCTATATCCTAATCATGTATTACCCCTTAATTGGGATAATGGTGTTACAATAATGATTAATGATAATGATGTATCCATAGAATATTGTGGTGATTGTCAAAATGTGACCATAAAAATATTATAAAATCTATTAGTTTTGATCGCCAAACTCTCTCTTTTTCGGAACAATAACCTGAATAGTTTGGATCATTTAAACACACAAAGTGGGGAAACTATTTTTTTGAATAATTTATTCCATGTTGATACCATAATGGAATCGAACATAAACAATATTTATTGATGAGAAATAAATTAATGTGATGGAAAATATTTTCATAACCTTCAGTTTTTAAAGCATAAGAAGGTTGTTTTCCCCATCTATCATCTAGTAGGTGTGGTTTACATAGGTTGGAATTTTAATAGGAATACACTGTTAAGAGTGGAATTCAATGCTATAAAGTGGGATGATTTCAATGGGAATATTATTATCTTTGTATTTATGTCAGAATCTAAAAAATAAATAGATTTACAATTCCACAAATTGAAACAAATTGAAATTGATTTTATTTGATATTATGCGGAGAACAACACTATATATGCATGGTAAGCCTATATATCTAACTGTAGACATAAAAATATGTTTGATTGATTATTTTGTGGCTTAAATTATTTTCATTATATGATTATGTTATAATTTAATATGAAATTTTTAGGGATATTTTCCAAGGTGATGATATATTGGAAAAAGATAAAGGAGAACCATATAACTTATATAAAGTGTGAGAATGATGTAGAATCATGTAATCCCTATTGAACAGTCCCATGGGTGGAAGAGTGTCCAAATTACATCATGTAAATCCTATCATAGGAAACAACTGAATAATTTTAGTATGGGTTCTATGATGTTTTATAAGTGTGGAAAAGTAGGAACCCACCCTTTAAAATGTGAATAAATAGAAATATATCTAATAAAAAACCTAATGACAATAAGTCATTACCTGATTCTCGACTAACATTTCAATTATAAATTATCCATGGGTATGGGAATAATGTGAATAAATTACCTAATTATATATTTAATGAATATAATACACAATAAAAGCCTATAAAATTAAAGGAGGGAGGAAAAATATATGAAATATGTACATTAAAGGTAGACTATATTAATTTTGTGGTGAAATTGACACACCATTCCTCATTCCATAATTTGCATTTCCTTATATAGATTCATTTTATCACAATAGTTTAAATCATATAAATGTGAAAAGAATATGGATTCATCACCAAAAACATTTAATATCATCTTATCCATATAAACCCATGTTGTCTCACTAATTGTAACTATGGTGGGAAAATAATATCATATAGGTATTTTTAGGGAGATTATTTTATAAAATATTATTTTTTTTCTTTATATTTGAAATTGAAATTATTTTTGGTTTGATATATCATTACATATTTAAATATCTAATTAATTTCCAGGAGTATTAATTCACTATTTATTTCCATCATCATTTTATTACCACATATTAATTCAAGGATGATTATTCAAAAAATTTAGAATATAATTCTTTAATACTGGTTACGATACTATGAATTAAGTTATTCCCTAAGAAATATTATTAGGTAATTTAAAATATTAATAATAATCTATTTGGGATAGAATATATTGATGTATTTGTTGAAAAAATATCTAGTTTTCTCCCAAAATAAGATATTTACATATAAATATAACTTATTTATATTTCATTTCCATTTTTTAAAATTCATTATAGAATTTATCTCATTTAATTTGAAGTGTAATATTTGTAACAATATGAAAACACAAATAAGGGTTTTACAATCCCCCATGATTTACTATGAGGTAACCTAATTTTTATTGTTCAAAGAATAAATAATCACTATTTATTTTTATTGACTATAATTAGCTCCATAAAATCCCAATCAAGAACATATATCATCTAACCTATATCATTGATCAATTTAACGAACTTTGAGGATAAAAATAAGAATAAAAAATGACCATCGATCGATATAACATTAGTTTTGGGTAAAATGGTAGGATATTTGAAATTAAATATGTAAGAATGAATTCTTAAAACAATACATATTCTTGAGTTTTTATCCAAAAAATTAGTTTCTTTTTATTTTTATATGACGTCAGGTACATAATTGGAGAAAATTAGGATATAACTATTACAAAATAAAATTATACAAATCAAAGTGGGAACTTATTATTAGTATAAACATTTCCCACATCATAAAAAAATTAGATAAAAAACATTTCATATTAATGTTAAATATTCTTGACAAGTACATTACATATTATCTATTCATTTTCATCCTCATAATTAGTGGATTTTATTTAAAACATCATATTTGCAAACAAAACTCTATAATGGGAATTAAAACGACTCATCCATTAAATTTCTGGGTAAATTAAAACCCTTAAGTTATTTATCATTATAAAATATTATTTTATAATAATAAATAAATATAATCCATTTTAAAAACAATATACATTAATTTTTTTTTAAAAACCGATTAAATTTCATTGAAATAAATTAAAGTCTATTTTCTGAAATGGTGATTTATATTCATATCCCTTTTCTATCCCTTGTGAAAATGAACTAGGGCATATTTAAATCCATTATATAACCCATAATTTGTTGCTGCATCCTCATTTCTATTATTGAAAAATAACATTATCCAATGTATTTGAGAAAAATATTGGGGCTCAAACATTATATTATATATATCAGTATCAGCCATATTTATGAGCTATAATGTGGATTAACCCAACATATAATATGTATTAAACACACTCATTTCTCATATATAAATTTCAACAATATTATAATTAATAAAACACATTTCCATATACATTTTTATTATAAAACCTTGGAAAATATCATTTGAAAACGGATGAAAAATAATTTCAAATATTGAAGTACCCTTTTATTTAAAAAAACAACTTAAGATATAAATTACTTTGTATGAATGCTATGAATATTTTTATTTCATAAAAAATAAATCATCCAAAACAATAAACAAATAAAATAATTGTTACAACAATAAGAAAATTTATTTTCTCTATATATATTAATTTAAACATTCAATTTAGATTTGTAAATAAAGTAAAAATATTCTAAATAATTTTTCTTTTGAAATATTTAGATATAAATTTAACAAAAGAAAAAAAATTCAATATAGATAAATTATATCCATATAAAAATATCCATAATATAGTGTTTAGAATATTGAAATTTATGTGAGAGGTGTAGAAAATAAATAATCAAATAATATAAATTGAGGTTCTTAAAGTAAAGTTTCCTATATGAAAAACATTAAAAATATAACTTATTAAAAAATATAATAGAAAGTCATGTATGTTCAAAAATGACATTATTCATCAATTGTGTTGTAAATATAAATATCTGTTAAATTTTTAGAGTAACACATACATGAAGGAAAATTGATATTTAAGGAATTATTTAAATGATGAGTTTTCAAAATAAGACCCCCTAACTCGATTCTTGAGTCATCACATATGTCATTAAATATCCAAAATAATAATTTTATACTACATATTTACTTTTTTTGTTTATTTATCATGTTTATTTTTCTATTTATACGCATGTATAATATTTTACATTATCATCAATGCTTATATCCATGGTTTTGATGATGTTATCTTCATATATACCAATTGAATTTGGTTGGTTGACTTGGTAAATGTGAACATCAATTAATTATACATAGAATAATAAACTTGTCATATTTTTTATTTTTATACACCAATAATACTTTTAAATCAACCAATGATTTTTTTTAGGAAAAACGAACCATCATACAATCATAGAGATGGTAGGATGTATAAACGAATGAGTAAAATATTCATTTAAAAATAATCATTATGGAAAGAAGGAAGGTTTATTTTACCTATATATAATGATAATCACATAATAATCACCATATTATATCATTGAATATACATGTATAAATAATCAATGAGGTGTTTTTATAAAATATTGAATCAAATCTCGTTGCGGATGGGGTATGCCAAATGTATGAATGAATGAAATTGTCATTTTTAGTGAATTCAATTCCATGATAATATTTAATATTTAAAATATGAAAAAATATAAATATGTCTTCGACATAATATGAATTCATTAAATTCAAAATTTTTACTATTCATGAGAGTTGGGTATGGAAAAAGAATTAAAACTATTCATGATGCAATATACCACTATAAATTCAAACGATGGATTTATTTCCAATTTTATAGAATATTTTCGTGATATTTGTCTTTGAAAATTTTATTATCTATAAAAAATGGGTGTTATTATTACTTGATGTTTGATGAATTTCAGATGTATGTATAATAAGAAATAAAATGAAAATTATTTATTAATGAAAATATGTTTTTTAAGAAACCCTCAAATCTTTTAAACCTAAATCATTTCTATGAAAGTTTCAAATAAAACATTGGACTCTTAGACATGGGATGGGATATAATACATTTTTTTGATAGAAAATTATAAATAATATTTTTTGAGAGTGCAAAAGAAATAAATTTTTAATTTATTTATTATAAGGTTATCTGTTTCAGAAACTCAAACAATTTGTGTTCAGAAATACATTTTTAATGATTTTTTTTAAATATGATTCTTATCAAACCAAAATAATACCCATTTATTAATAACAATGGATTCGAAAAGACCATATAATAATTCATTAATTATCTAAATATATTGGGAAACCCACACCACTCTAAGGGGGTAATCCAAATATCCTTTGAAAACTGATATTTGAAAAAAAAATGAGTATCTAAATGATAAGAAAGTGGAAAAAATAGAAAGGAAAAACCAAATATTCAAAATCTGATACACAAAAAAGAATAAATTTCCATTGATCCAAGATTAATAAAGGTATGTGGGGGAGGTAGATCTCACATACTATAAGTAATACAAACCACAACATTGGATACCAACCACACCGTTAAATATGATATTTAGAGGAGGAAACACTCCAAACTCATCCAGGAATATATATGGATTGAGAGGAACTATTAAATAATTAATTAATAGAGCTTATTATGGGAAAATAAAGAACATTAAACATGATGGATGTATATAAAAACATTTTTCTAGAAAAATAAATTTCCCATAACCCATGTATTTTAGAAAACATTCCACATTTTGTTAAATCATTCTGAGAAATATATTACATTTGTAGAATGAGTTTTAAGACATATAACCATTTTACATGATAAGAGTTTTTATGGCATGATGAATTTAAAAATATTGTGCCCAAAACGGAACCTACATCATAATCAACTCATTTATGATGTAAATATATCCCATATGCAGTGCCAAATATACACACCTATCGAAAACTATATGAAAAATACTGAAATCCTAAAATTCAATGACACATATATACATATACTCTTTTAATTAAAAAATATATATGTCCCCAAACATATGGCCATTTTACATCATATATTTTGTCGATCCCTAAATATCCAAAAATAGAATGAAAAATTTTTAACTCATGATTTTTTTTCAAAAGTACCTCACATTAGGTAATTAAATGTTATGCATTATAAGGAGGTTGAGAAGGTGATTCCTATAGGAAGAGTTATTATTTATTCATTTCAAGGATCTGGTCTTAGAATTATGGTTAGGTTTTAGTTTAGTCCCTTATTTGAATCCTTTTCATGTCCCATCCCAATGGGACCTATGTCATGACTACCCCATGCACAACCCCAATAGGAGAGGGGATGGAAACTAGCAACGAGTAGGCATATACCACAAATGGGTATCATTTACCTATGTAAATGTATAAACGCACACATCTCCAATCCCAAAATACTAAAATTTAAAACACTATGAAGATAAGAATGCATACCACTGAGATAATAATAGAAGATTACAACAGTATAAAATTTAAATTTAAATAGAGTAAAATACAATCCCACAAAAAAAGGATTCTGGAAAAGTGAATGAAAAAATTCCTGAAACTCATCCACAGAGAACCTTACCAAAAGTATCAATATATGGATAGTTGTAAGATTTCATAGGATCACACCTCAACTGTATGATATCTCTAGGAACCACCTGTTCCTAGTCCACCAAGGACTCTACCAACGCATTGATCACCTATTCAAGACAAAACACCTGAGGGAAAATCCATTACAGGGTTGAGTAAATAAATACTCAGTAGGAAACCCTCAACCCATCCTGGAATACCACTAAGAAATACCCGAAGTACACCATAATTAAATACATGAAATACAACCCAAATAAATACATTATGTATACCACATAAATGATTCATTGTCAACTCATGTAGTTATAGGTCTATAGTATGCAAAATAATATTATCTGACATGATCCATAAAATACCCAGTATCGATAAGACACATAGTCTCGATGAGACATGTACCCCATATAAGATACTCAGCCTTGATGAGGCACTCAGTCCCGATGTGAAACTCAGTCACTATTATACATGTATTATAGATAATATATGTATCCTTGGTATGTCACATGGTCTCTGAAAGTAATGTCATCTTAGGGTCAAAGCCAACCACAAGATTTGGCTCATAGTATGCTAATTCTGGTAAAACTAACTCCTCAAGCAATTAGTTTGTATACACACATCTCCCAAAAACTAACTTATAGTATCCCAATATTAAAATTTCATTGCAAGGGTCCCTATGCTGCAAACAGATCATCAAATAGAAACAATGTTTGAAGGGTATGCCTATTTTTGTAAAAATTTATGACCTGGATCTAGTATGGGTCGGATCCGACTGCGGGACACGTTCAGATCCACTGGCCGACCCAACCCAATCCAGTAAGCCCAAATCGTTGGGCTCATCATGGTAGGCCTACTAGACCACAAACCAGTAGGACACTTGTTCCTCCACGATGGGCCAGCAGAGTGGTGCAACACCACTTGTCTGGCCCACATTACGAGTTGGTTTGTGTGTTGTACGCAGGATGCCATGTCCAAATCCCACCTGTTCCATGTGGTATTCCGCAACCATATGCCACCATGTTCCAAGCGTTCCACCCGACCGCATGCCTCCCATGTTCCCCATTTCATCTGGTGTCCCATGTGGTCCTACTGTCACCGCCAGCCATCTCGCAACCCACCATCACCCCTAACACCCCACGGCCTGCCGTTTCCATCAATCGCCTCATGGGCTACCATTTCATCCACCGATGACAATGATCACCAGTTTAGAGCTCCCTTGGTGCCTTCAACGGAACACCAAGGAACCTTTTATGCCTATTAAATTATGCAGTAAAAAATATGGCCTCAATAGTTCCCAATCTAGACTAATACATTCACTTTCATCAACATCCCTCTGATCCAAGGGTCTAATTATATTCATAGACTCCTGGAATGTCGAACCACGACCAAAAGGATCCAATCAAGAAGAATGATTAAAACATGGGAAGAGAAAGGAACCAATGATACTTAAGGAATGATCATCAGCCTTTTTTTATTGTCCTTGATTCAGTATCATTATATGGATAAATGAATAGGGTAATGAAACCCCCATTAAAAATCCCCAATAATTACCATCCCGCAAGAATGATCAATCTATGGATCAAATTGTTTATTGGTTGGCCCACATTAATAATTTATTCTAATAACAAGAACTAAATAAAAAAAGAGATCAAATGCCCTGACTATATTCGGACTGATCTCTAATAAAGATCCATTTTCATGTTTTTTTCAATGGTGAGATCCTTCAAATTCAAGGCATGTCAATGATTGACGATAAATGTGATGATATTTTAACCCTCATCATCATAGACAAAAAATATTTTTCTTGTCTTAGATAAATCTTACGAATATAGTGATAACCTTGTATTCTAGAAAAAATCCAATAAAGATGAAAGAATTCAATATGTTGAAAGAAAATATTTTTATTAATTATTTTGTAACTAGTACGTCCACAAACTATATTTCATGTAAATCCTACACCGGTCGATTTTAGGTCCCTCCTAAGGTAAATTTACAAATATGAAGACAACAGTTCCCTTATATTTTTGATCTAGGTACTCATTTAGATGTTATTCCACTTTTTTTAGTAAAACTAAATGGACGTTTTTTGTAAAATTTTAAATATTCATTAAGAAATTGTTTTGGGCACAGCGAGCCACATAATGACATGTTATATCAACTACCATTTTCATTATAATTCCATATAATAGGGAAAAAATAATACTTGCAAATTTAGAGATGTTACATTCTCCCATCATTTGGACTTTATATCCCTGAAATCCAAAACAAAAGCCTGCTCAAATAAATGAGGGTTATGATCACGAATCTGGGACTCTCAATCCCTTTTTCTCTCCTATAGATTCTTGTCTTGCCACTGAATGCAGAAAAGAGAAATCAACCTCCCACAATGGATACTCTCTTATCAATCATTGATCTAAACTTGGTACTTCAAAAAAGTCACCCAATTTTCAATGACTAGCTTTCACTAGTCAATGATGTGTGATGGATAATTCATGTATCTTCTCATTTGTGACACATGGGGGACTTTTTCACCTGATAAAACTACGAGGTTTTATCTATGAAGTATGCGACCATTCCCACTGTATTATTTATGTGGAAAGGGTCGGTTAGTATTAGAGACAGCTTGCCACCCTAGCTAAATCCTCATATACCACATCGAGGAGTGACCTAAAGGAACACATGGCCTCCCACCACAAACACTAAAGTATTACTTCTCTAGATATTACAAGACTACTAATGGCACTATTCAGTGTTCCTCCACTACTAGTTGACCTTCACCATTTCTTTAGTCAACTGTATTAACTCTAGGACCATTATTTCTGTATCTTCTGGGTCCATCCTGCAAAGTGTTGATATGCAGGGTCACCCGTACAAGGCCGCAAATAGTTCCATAACAATTTTTGAATTATAACTATTGTTTTATGAAATCTACACCAAGGGTACACCATCAGCCCAAATGTATCCAAAATATATGATGCATGCACATATAGTTTCCTCTAAAACTGGAATGATTTGCTCATTCTGGCCATCAGTCTGTAGGTGAAAATATATTCTCAAGTGAAACTGAATCCCAAACACTTCCTACAATCCCTTACACAACCGGGATATAAAACGAGCATAACGATATAAGACTATCATCAATTTAAATCCATGGAATTGAACTATCTTTTTAATTTAGAGGAGTCCCAAGTTCCCTAATGAACTCTACTCCCAAATCTCTAGGATTTAGACCAACATGGTGAGTCAGTCAAGGAACAACCAGATGGCATCATCCACCCAAGACATATGAGGAACACATAACATGAATTCAATCGATATTACACCCCATTTTCATTATAGCACCTCAAGAGGTTGACTCAAAAATACTGGAACACGGTGCTCGACCTTCGCTTACTGACAATAAAGGAATCTAGATACTAACCCTATTGATGCCTTCTTCATCTCTGGATACCATGAATAATGTCAAAGGTCCTAGTAAATCTTATCCACACATTGATGATCCACTAAGGGGGATGTATAGAAAAACCTCAAGACCTCCTCCTATAATTCCACTATAACCACTATGATTTTTATAAAAAGAAAAATCTTATTCATACCTTTTGAATATCCATCGAATTCCCCATGTACTACTATGCATGTAAAGTCTCAAAGATGGTATCTCTGATAAGTGCCTCCCTGAGTAACTATAATAGTAGAGCGGTGACAACAATTTACTGGAGGTAATATATTCCATCTCTATCCACAATGGATATCTTTAACAAGGATAACGTCATTGATATCTTATTTAGTAACTATGAAATAAATATCCTTCTAAGAGCATGTGCCACCAAATTCCCATTCCCAAGAAGTATACACAATATCAAAGTGATCGTCCTGGAGGAACTTTAGACAAAAACTCTGTCTCATTTACACATCCTTTTGATAGAATATATACAAGAGACTCTTGTTGTCAAAGTCGATGATAAATAACTCCCCGTCATGTAGTATCTCCACATCATCTATGAAAAGACTACCTCTGAAAACTCAAGATCATGGGTCGTGTGGTTCTGTTATTTTTGTCTCAACTATTGTAAACCCTAGCAAATTACTACATCCCCATGCATAAACACACAACCAAGACCATTTCCTTATGCATCACAGAATACAACATACTCGGAACCCTCCTTTGGAAATCTCAATAAGGGAGTGATCATCAATATCTTTTTTAGTTGCTGAAAACACTCATGGAACTTCTTTTTCTACATGAAATGATGTCCCATTCATGTAAATATTGTCATGTGTGACTATATTCTATAAACATAGGGTTAAAACATTTGATGGTACCCATCCCATCAAGGAATCTCAAAACCTCGGTATCCCACTTGGGTAGATCCCATGAAATCAATGCCATAGTATTTGTTGGATCCACCACAACTTCATCATCAGAAATGATGTGTCCCATAAAATGGACCTCTCATATATAGAACTAACACATCTAGTGATTCCCATAATTTTGGGGCTCTGGGAGTTGTCCAGTACCATCTTCAAGTGTATTGTGTGCTCCTCCTCTGATGTCGAGTACACTAGGATATCATCAATGAAGACCACCATTAACTGGTCTATGTATGGCTAGAAGATCCTATTCGTGAGTCCCATGAATACTACTGGGGTGTTATTCATACCAAATGGAATCACTATGTACTCATAATGGTCATGTTGAAAAAAAATTATCTTGGTATATCCTCATCCCATACTCATAGCTGATGATAGCTAGATCTATGGTCTTTTATCAAGATACATTGCGACCCTTTCAAATGATCAAAAACGTCCATGATCTTTGGTAGTGGATACTTTTTATTCACAATAACATGATTTAAGAATTTAAATTCTACACATATCCTCAATACCTCATCTTCCTTCAAAGAAAAAAAAACTGGGGCCCCCATAGTTAAACACTGATTCTCACGAGGCCCTTCCTCTAGAAGTCCTCTAACTGTACCCTCAGCTAACGAAGCTCGACAACATTCATCCAATATGAAGGTTTAAATATTATTGTCATCTTGTGGTCTGATCTATTGATAGGTTTACCTATCTTTGAAGAGGTAATCCTAGGAAGCCCTCACTAAATATGCCCTTGTATTCCCCCACCAATACAAGAAACTGTGGACTCATATCATCCACTGCACCAAGGGTCATGATAGCCATATAATGTGGGATTGGATACACCCTCCTATGTGTGAGTACATAATGTGATGTATGTGTTTTCTTGTCACCAAAAAGGAAAACCTAGTATCATCATTATAGAAAAATTTCACTTTATGCCTCAAATAGTCAATATGAGCATCAACAGTAGATGACCTGTCCATACCAATATTGACGTCATAAGGCCATGATGCCACTACCAAGAGATCACAACTGAAAATATCACCTCAAAGCGTACGGTCACACTATTAGAACCATTATGTGATTATTTAATCCCCTCCCATAAGAGTATCTAAACATAAGGTTTGATTCAACACTTCTACTTGAATCATTATATCTCGAACAGGGGTTCTGGAAAGAAAAGATTGATTGATGCCTATGTCTATCAAAGACATAACTAAGATAGAAAAAGTACATATCATATTGATAAGTAATACATTGATCATAGGGGTCATATGTTTCCATTGTCTGAAGCTAGCTTTGTCCCTGTCCCACATCTCCTTGATCCCTTCAAGGTCCTCCTAGGGGGTGGTGGTAAATAATCAAACCTATACCCACCACTAGTTTCCATGCTTACTCCTCTATCATGTCTTATACCATTTGGATTTACCTCCATCAATATTCACCTATATCTCAAAGGTCCCTTGATAGTATTTTAATCAGTCAAATGACGGATTGGGTAATCTAGATCCAAAAATCCCTAACCACCGCACATGTAACTCAACATGTCCTTAAACTGACTAGTTCTTCAATGGGATCTCCGCACCACTGATCCTTTATCCTGGGGTCTTCCCATAGAGTTATTAAACTACATGGGTCCCTACGGATATTTTATGATTCCTACTTCAAAAGACTCACATACCTGGTTCCTGGTGGTAGCACCTACTATCGGTGTGTTCTCTGCTTGAAAGTCGTCCACTACCAGAACTCACTTCAATACCACAACATATGTAGAAATGATAAGGTATAACATGGATTACATGTTCTATTAGTGTAATACCTGATCAATGGTCTGGGCATAAATTAATCGATCTCATACAATATACGTGCAGTATTGAAAAAGATCAATAAATCTACCCAAGTATTATGACACTTTTTGACTATCCTACTATAGATGCAGAAGAACATGTTTGTGCACTGAGCATAATTTAGTTAGAAATAATTCTATGAAGATAAAATAAAAATATTCCTAATATAGAGTCATTAAATCATGTTTCTAGGTCATTAAGCTCTATCATCACCCCTATGATACCAAAATTATATGCACGTCTAAGACTGCCATCTGGCCAGAAGGCATCCTCACATCATTGAATACACATGTAACTGACTCCATACAATATTTAGCTACCATGGGGTCTGTCCCTCCCTAAAATATGGGCGGCCACTACCATTTGACATCATGTGATGAATTCATCATATGAACACCCGAAACGGGTATCACTAGTAGAAACAGTTATTTATGTGGATGCATCCTGATATATAACATTATGTACAATGGTTAATATATTATACATTGTGAGCATACACAAGAAGGACATGAGAACACACCTAAATCCTATATGAGAAATGTACCATTTTTTCCCTACAACCAGTGTTTTCATGTACAAAGTTGAAAAGAATAATTCAAATGCCTGGTATATGGATACGTCAACTGTTGTACCAATAATAGAATCCATATCCTAAATGCCGAACATGAAAAACTATACATTGTTGTTCCAAACCAATCTCAAAGACTCTAGGTCTTTATGTAGAACCAACCTTATATAATTACACTCTCCCATGACCCATCTAAGAGGGGCCAATGTAATGAATACCCAAGTCCCAACTCAAACATTATAAGGGCTATAGACTAGAACTGAGTAGGTATATCATTTAAATGGGAGGCTTATTCCTATGTACATGTACACACAAAAACACGCGCGCACAGACACATCTCCATGCCCAAATTGCTAAAATGTAAAAAAATACGTAAAAAACATTCATACCACTAAGATACCAAAAATAGGGAATGCATGAATAAAACTAAAAAGAAAAAATTACCACAATACATAACCACCCAAAAAGTATTCAATAAAAGTTAATTCAAAAGTTCTTAAAACTCATCTATGGAAAACCCTTCTTGAAGGGAATGTATATGGATAAATGTATGAAGGCTCTAGAAAACACCTTGAATGTTTGGTCACTATAAGCAACATCTATTCCTGGTACACAAAGGAATCCATTAATGCATCCGTCATCTACAAAAGATACAACATGTGTGATAGTAGCCATATTAGGAGGGTGTAAAATAATACTCAGTTGGGCTCCCCGAAACCACAAACGAATACCACTAAGAAATAAATGAATCAAACCACAAGGAAATACATGAAGTATAATATAAATAAATAATTTAGGTATACTGAAATGAAGATAATTACTCAGCTCACCTAGGTATAAGAATATGGTACACAGAATAAAATTATACAATATAGTACATAGAACCCCATGTATCGATAATACATGCAGTCTCAATGAGATATGATGTCCCAGTAAGACACTCAGTCCTGATGAGACACGCATTCCTGATAAGACTAGAAATATTTAGAAGACACCTAGTCTCGGTAAGTCATGTACTCTCAAAAAGTCACGTATTCTCAATTTTACAGCTAGACAATGAATGCCACTCATAGTATGATCATTCTGGGGGAACTCACCCATCAATCCATTAGGTCTTATGAACACTACAACAAAAAATCAGTTAGAGTGTCTAAAAATAACATTATCATATTAAGGGTACCAACGCTAAAGTCATATCATCAAATAGACATCCAACTTGAATGTTATGGCTTTTTTGTGAAATGGTGTCCCAGGACTAGTATGGGTCTGATCCCGCCCGCCGATCCCAGACTGGCCCACTAGATGACCTGACCTAGTCCAGATAACTTGACCTTGTCTAGCCGTCTAGACCTAGCCTAGTCCATCACATCTCGTATGGTATACATGATCGTGGACTACTAGGCTGCTTGGTCCTGCCCACAGGGTCGTTGGAGCGGCCCGACTCTACTGGTCCTGCCCATACTATGGGCCAACATCTGTACCCAACACAACCTATCATATTCGTGTCCCACTTAGATCATGCAGTCTGTCACACCTAGAAGCCACCCTTTTCCATGTAGTCTAAACCAACTATATGCCTTCACCTTGGTCCTCGCAACGCCCCACATCCCACGCGATCCCATCATCGTCCCCCGCATCCTATCATCGTTGCAACCAACCGCACATCCTGCTATAACCATTTACATTACCATTGATCACTAGATTCAATGATTTATTGGTCCCCTATTTAGACCACCAAGGCTCCTCTACTTCTATAAACATTACATGGTTATGGATCTACCCTCTCCAGGTCCTGATCTACACTATTACAGCCTCTGTGGTTGAATTTCCCCAAATATGGAGGTCTAATCATGTTTGGAGCCTCCCTGTAATTTGAGACACGACCAAGAGGGTCCATCAGTGATGAACACTGAGAATGGGGGAAGAGAAAGGCCCCAGGAAACTCTGAGTAATGAATCTCAAACTTTGAATGTGTCTTCCTTGATTCGTTCTTGTTAGTGGTATGATCGAATAGGGTAATGAAACTACCATTTAAAATTCACAATACTAACCATCTGGTAAGAACGATTGAACAATAGATCCACCAATTCATTGGTAGTTCTGTTTTTGTTTTTGATTCTATGCATGGGTAAGAAATCACTGAAAGATAAAACTCCCTACCAGAATTCAGACCACTCACTAATAATGATAGATCATCGTGTCATCATTATAGGTGAGATCCTTTGAATCTGAGGTGTGTCACTGATCGTCGATGCATGTTCTGATCTCCAATCCATCATCTCCATTGAGATAAAATACTTATCATTGTCTAAATGGTATCTTAGGGTTATATAAATGACCATGGATTCAAGAAAAATTCAAATAAAAAGAAAATAATTCACTGCATCGGAATAAAATATTTTTATTAAGCAATTTATTGCCAATAAATCCTAAAACTAACATTCACATCCGACCTATGTTAATCGATGTTAGGTCCTGCCTAAGGTAAATATGATACAATAAATTCAATGGTTCCATTGGATTTTTAATCAAGCCACTCATTTATAATTTATTCTAGTCCTTTCGGAAACTATGTGTATGTGCTATTTAATATTTATAATATTTTCAAGAAATTGTTTTGGTGACCACCAAGCCTCAAAATTCCCCTTTTTCTAAGCACCTATTTCCATAAAAGTTCCATATATTATATGATCAATTATAAACTGAAATGATGATATGTTACATTCATTCCAATTAAAATATTTCATGTCTATTTCAACCTAAATAAAGGTGCTATGTTTTAGATAACTACGTTAAATAAATATTATTGTATGATGTAACCATAGTTTTTAATTATTTTTAATTATCCAGTTTTGTGTCTACATAATATCAAAGAAATAATTTAAATTTTATTGGAAAATAATTTCACTTTTATATGTTTCTTTACTTATATATCCATAATTACAGAAGTGTAATGTAAACAGAATGAGGTGAACTGGAGTGGATTCAATTTTATGATTCATTCCATGAGTTTCTAATTCAGATCACGAAATGTCACATAAAGAACCTTTCGATATCTTTATAAAGAATAATTATAAGAGGAGTATGATTTTTAATATTTTTTACTACAAAAAATTATTTATTTGGGTTTTAAGCACAAATTGAATGCACTCAATTGAATATATTATATAGTAACTTATGTAAGAGAAAAAAACATATTAGGTTAATAATCATTCATTTTTAAATATTTTATTATTAATTATATTGAACTAAATATGAATGAAAAAATAAGTGGTGGTAAACATGGGGATTTAGATTTTATAAATAATGAATTAGGGGAACCTAATTGTTTTTTTTAATAATTATATTTTACGTGTTTTGATTATTTAAATTTCTGATAATTTTGTTAATTAACATTATTGTAATGATAATTTCCCATGATTTTTTGTCCTAATAATATTTTCTCATTAAATAGATATTTTATGATCATAATATTTTCCATTTTTATTTAGTATATTTTTTGAGGTTTTCCCAATAGAGGATTACTCTAGAAAATGATATGTATTATGTTAAAGCATTCATTGGTCAGTGTTTATTTAAAGATGATTAAGTTGTATTTTTATAATTCCACATCTAGATAACAACATATACATTAATAATATTTTTACCATGTATAATCAATGAATATATTTGATAATGATGAAAAACATTTCAAACCATCTTTTCTGATTCTTATACTACCCAAATTATTTTTCATTATTTTAAAAAATGATTATAGTGGACATTGAGATATTATATAAAGGAATTTCATATCAAAATATATAATTGTGGGAGTATTTAAGGGTAAATGTTTAAATTTATCATGACTACCATTCATTCTTCTCATTCCCCACCCTCTTGAAAATAATGGAATGTTGGGTCATGTCATTGGAAATTTAAAAATCACCATTTCATAAATGTTGATATTCAATTTAAAAATAAAAATAATTTCATGAGAATATTATTTGATTGTGGGTGGTGGTTATTTGAGTTTACAAAATCCAAAATTTGAAAAACAAGTAACTACTTATTTATAAGAGGGTGTTTCATTCATTGTGCATCACTATATCGAAAGCCTAAAATGAGTTCTTTCGGTAGAGATATTGGTACGTTACATTTAGGAAAAATTCATTGATATACTTTTGATTATCATGATAAATTATTTAGATATTACCCCTTTTTTTAGCAATATATTGATTACATAATTTACACACCTATCTTTTAGATTTATAGTCACATGATCTTAATAATGAATTATTCATGAATACTTGTGATATTTTCTCTAGAGTGTGGAGAAAATATATTAATTTTAATTCTTAAATAATAATAATGATACATGGTATGTGAATAACACCATTTTCATTTAGACCTTGATGAATAGTTAAAATATTTAAGTTGAGGAAAATTTACAAATTCATAAATATTATTTCTTAATATAAAACTATTATTAGAATATAATAATTCAAGATAAATTTAATGAATAAAAACTAAAATACATCAATAATTGATTCTATAAGATGTTAGAAGATTTTGAATTTGGAATATGTAAATATTGGTCATATAATTAATCGTTAATCATTTATTATATTTTCTTTAATATCATAGTAAAGAGAGCTTCCACTGTCCTATATAGATATTTTATTCTTTATGTAAAACATGAATTCATATATGGGGGATGATATCTATAGTTCATGAATATATTTTGTAATATAAAATTCAAAATTTATAATTAAATTAATTGATCATTCTTACATGTCTAATAATTGAATCATTTTGATGCATGATTTAATTAAATAAAATTTAGATGATATGGAAAAATAATTAATGGATAAAATAATGGGTAATAACATTTAATTATGATAAAAATTGGTGTAATCTGACACAATGATATTTCCATAGAGTGAATATGTGGAAAATGGGGAAAGACTAATTCATATCAATAATATAATTGGTCTAATGACTGGCTTGATGTAGAAATATTCCAAAAAAACAACTCTTAAATCCATGTTATGATAATTAATAATCATTTGATGTATTAAATGAACATATTCTCTTACAGATGTGAATATCCATTCATGTAATGTGTTGATCAAGAATAAAAATCTTGAGAAAAAAATACATAGTGATTGCACCATTAAAACACATTCACACTATAATATATTTAGATGAAAAAATTACAATGATAAGTAAACCACCATGAAGAAATCCTTCATGATGTGACTTTGGAGTTGAAATTATAATTGATGATCTAATAATACAAAAATTTCAAGATATTAAAAATTTTATCAATCACTGTGACAAAGGATTTAGCCTGGTGAATTTCAAATACACTTTTTAGGGAATTAGAGAGACACCATGATATATCAATTATAATATATAAGATTTCCAAGATACTTATACTTAGTGGTTCAAATAATAGAGCTTGTTGTGTGGTGTTTCGCTACTTTAGAGACCTTTAATAGTTCTTCGCTAATTTTTTTACATCATTATCATACTTCTCATCACCCCTATTACTCCCTCGATACTAGCATGAAAGTGTAACTCTAAAACTATAACATATATTGGAAAAATGGTGTTGGTTCTATGATTTTCATTTATTATTATTGAATATTTTTTAATACATTAATCATAATACATTTTATATTATATTCATCTTCTTATATATTTTCCATTTGTATAGAATATAAAAATAATTCATTATAATTTCATAAATAGTTAACATGAACTAATCATGAACATTAAATAGTTTAGGGAAATTCCATTTAAAAATATTTTAGAGACACAAATTTAATTTAAAAAAATGTGTTCAAACCCATAGGAAATGGATGATTTAAAAATTTAGGGGATACTAAATCCAAGGATCATCTTCATCTCAAATACCAAAAAAAATATAGAAAAATTGATTTAATTACAACAGTCTAGCACTAGAAAGCAGAAAGTAAAAAACATCATAAGCATCCTCATGTTGATTTAAAAACCAATGTGATTTTATCCTCTCTAGTTCATTAACAACATATATTAAAATTTTCATAATTTAATCAAAATGTAATTTAATCACTCATAAATTCGATCATGTACCCCTTAATTTATACCATACATTAGTTATTATTATATTTTTTATCCAGTTATAAGTTATAAATACCTGTTAGTCATACATGATTTTACAATGTCAAATGGGCCTTTAGCTTTACCCATGGAGCATATTTTATGAAATGGAGACTTATATGTTTTTTTCATTATCTATTAAAAAAATTTAACAAATATTTATTCCAATCATTTATAATGTGATAATTTAATCTATCTTCATTCATTAATATGAATGTGGGTTATTAACTATTTTAATAAATGAGTATAATAAAAAATGGTTGAAAAGATGTTTTCAACTAAAGGGGCATAGACAGATTATTTTTTTTCCAAGTTATTATTTTTATTTCAATGAATGTAAAGGAATGGTTTAAACATGATTAATATGATATGATTATTTTGAATTAATGTAATAAAAAAAATTTAATAATGAATTTAAAGGTATCATAAAATAATACTTTTTATATTTCTGTTTAAGGGTGTAGTTATCCTTGATAATACCACTTGGATATAGATCACACTTATATGAAATAATTATGTGTAATAATTTTTCAATTTTTTTGAAACTTATTATGGAATTTTTTATTTAAGGTATGTCTATATTTATTTATAGTTTCTATTCCCACAATAGATAATTTTGATTTTACTGATTTCTTTAGAAGGAGGGTAATGCTATCTAACGTCATCTGAATCAATGAAATTTGATGGAGTCCTTTGGTGAGTATATTAATTTAATGGGAATGGGACTATGTGAAACTAGAGGGATTGTTTGTTTATATATAATTTATTCAATATTATTTCTATAAAATACTATATTTGGCATAAATTATAATATATATACATTACATTAAATATTTCATGAGTTTTTACTATTATTTTTAAGTAACAATTGGTGTAACATCATTAGAAAGTGTCTTCTCCCTCATTCCTCCATAGTTGAATAACCCTATAGGGGTTGGGTATTACATTTATTCAATATTTTTTGATGCCTTTGTCATTTTATGGCTGTAATGATTAGTTTGGTTCATGAAAATAATCTATTAGAATATACAAGGTAACATTTTTTTCATATAATATAATACATTTCATTAACATGAAGAATTATTCATGATGGCTTGTAATTAGAATGATGTTAACTAAATAATATCCCCCATTAGTTTCTCACTATTTTCTTAGTCTTAGGAATAGTAATTGTGATCTAATGTGAATTCTGAGTTAATACTAATCTTGAACCATTTAGGGTGATTACCCCAAGGTGAATTTTTTATACATCTCAATCAACATTCTAATATTTTGATATGGATGTATTTTTTAAGCAGCACATAAACAAATTAAATCACCAAGAAATATTGATGTAATATTACACAATGAAATATCCCATACACATATCCCAATAATTTTTATTAATGTTGTATAGTACAATTTATGAAAATTTAATATATTAGTCCATAAAAATATTAAATCCATGAAATTATATAAACTATACTGACCCAAGAAAATATTTATTTATGTTTGAATAAAATATATATGATAAAATTTAAATCTCACAACCAATTATCGAATTCCAATAAGGGATGTTTCGTTGTTATTGAGGATATCCAATTTATGTAACATAATTTATATTATTTTTTAAATATTTCTCTGTAATCAAACCATACAATACTCCCTTATAGAATTATCATTAGTTATACTCATCTTCCCAAAATGAGGATTCGAAACATTGAAATGCAGTGATCCAGAACACTCAGTAAGGGAAAACTCATAAAACATTATTCAGTATTTAGATTTCACAAAAATGAGAAAAAAATTGTTTGGGAGATATATCTTGTTAAAATAAAATGGGACACAAATATTTTCCCAAACGTCATGATAAATATTCATGTAATCAAAATTTAATAAAAATATAAAATTTCCTAATTTTTTGAGAAAATAAACATGAACCATAGAGTATAATCGTAGTAAGAAGAAATAAAAAATAGGTATTCATAATATAAACCAAAACATTGTGAAAAAAAATAAATTTTATTATTTAAACATATAATATTTTGGATAAAATCCATATGTGTCCATAGTTATTCACCATTAACCGATCAAATCAATATGTGAACATATCGATGAAAAATCATTTAATTAATGCCATACATGATTACGTCCATGAATTATCATGGAAAAAATCCTTTGGTGATCACATTAATGCACTGTAAATGTGAAATATTATATAAACAGTCATGAGAGAAAAATATTATACTACCTTTCACAAGAACTATCATGTATTTAAAAAATTACATTATAAGGTCAATTCATAATTTTGTGAACAAAGAAAATTGTGATAATGTCAACTGATAAATTTTTTTTCTCGTGAGATATAAAAACTTATCCAACGCAATAGATGGAAATACCAGATACCTACTATCAAATAATGGTCATCAGTACATATATGTTCCACTATAACATGAAAACATTAATAATTCAATCATCATTTAATTAACCCATGGATAAAATATAGGTTTTATTAATAAAATTTCCAGAATATTTTAAATTCAATCTATCAAAGGAATATATATTGTGGTATAGAAACACAACCCCATTATATCAAATGAAATGATAAAATATGTTAAAAAATGTATAAATATATTTTGGGTGCTCTATGGAAATAAATTTAAAAAAAATAATGTATAGTACTTATAAAAAATCCATGTGAAAAACTTATAAAATTTTAATTAAAATGAAAAACCATGCAATTTATGAAAAATTTAACTATTTAAATTTTAAAAATTTAGTATTTATAATAAATATTTTATTTAATATATATTCTCTCAAAATAACTAAATTAATATATCAAAAAAATCATTAAAATTTATTATTAGAATCTCCAATTCCTTAAAAAATAAAAAAATTCACTTTGAAGAAAATATAATAATATTTTCTTTTCATTTGAAAATTTACTCAAGTAAAAATGAATGTCAAAAAAAATAATGAAAAAAATAAAAATGAATATTTTTAATGAAAATTACTAATATAGTGAGATAAAATGTAAATATTTTTTTTAAATCTCATTATTCAATTAATTAAAATAAGAAAATATAGTTAGATCGAAAAGTACGTTTTGAAAATGTTAAGTTAAACCTATCTAAAATTTTACATTATTTGTAATTTTTAATAATATGTTCATAAAAATAAATAAACTATTTCAAAATTGAATATTCAGTCAATTGCAAAATATTTTTTATTTAATTAATGATTTAAAAAAAATTATTTTTTCCAAAACCACATTTTATACAGATATAATTTTAATAATTTGAGAATGGAAAAATTAAGGTTATGTGATATAATAGATAATTAGTTTTATAAATATAATGGATATCATGGTTGTGATTGGAAAACATGTATAATGATGAGAAATATCCAATAAATAGAATGTGATTTATTTAAAAAATCTCAAAAAATTAATTGGTTAAAATTTATCACTTTGGAATATTTAAATGAATTTTCCATTATCCCTATATATAAAGAGAATATACAATGAAATAAAATCATAAGGTTTGTAATGATCCAAACTGGGGTACTATGCGACCTAACTAGAAAAACATTTGAACAAAATACCCAAAGGGGAGTCCTCGACCTATTGGACAAGAAAATATTCATTCGAATTATTGAACGTACCATAGGAATGAATTGACCATGATATAAAAATAATAAATATATAGTTGAAATAAGTGAAATGAACATTAAACTAGAGATAAATATTACTGATTATCTTAGATTAAAAAAAACTATAATAGTGAAAATAAATGTATATAAGATAAAGAATACAAAAAGTGCTCCAAGAGGACAACAAAAAAATCATATGAGGAGAATACCCGAAACCAAATCCGATGACCTCTATGTGACCAATGGTTACCATCCTTCCATATAAATCCCCCTATAGAACAACACATATAATGATCGTCTATAATTTACATGAAATAATATAATATTAATATGAAATAATGATCCAAATAGGTTTCAACCATCAAATTAAATTAATTAGATTCATATTAAACCATATACATTCTAGTCTAAAAGAATATGGGAAAAAATGTTATTCATATTATTTTATTAAAGAAACAACATAATGCCATAGGTGTGTTATAATTATTTTTCAGGCATATTCTTTTATAGAAAAAAATCACACAAAGTAATTTTTTCATCATGAAATAAATCTTATCCAGAAAACTATTCAAATTCCCCACATAAAAATTATTTCATGATCACTTCTTTTAGTATTAAACTTTTCAACACAAAAGAGTGGATCCTAGTTTTCACACTGTTGTAAAAAATTTCATTAAAAACCAAAAATTCTATAAAAACTGGTATTCTATCAAAAAATACTATGTTAAAAACTCACAGACACTTGTAATTCCAACAAAAAATAAAAATTCGAATAAAATCAATCCAAAATACAATATAAGTGCACGTTTTTACATTTAATAAATTGTTTCCGACTCATTATCATAAACTCTAGATTAAACATTAATACCCCACTTCCCCTTCCATTAGTTTTATTAATATTGAAAAATAAATTTTCAAATTGTTATAAAGATACACCAATATCATGAAATTATTGAAGTAAATAATACGGTAAGTACCAAATGGGTTCTATCATGACTTAGAATAACCCATCATTTTTTATGAACAATGTGTGCCTTGTAAATTAATAATCTCACGTGTTCCATCATATAATCTATCAATCCAAACATGGACTCCCTTGAGCCAAACATTGTCTCTTAAACCCCATACTAGAATGTTATCACTCATAATGAGTGGTAATCCTCCCCCCAAAAAGATTTGTCAGTTCTAGGGAGATTTTCCATAATAAATATCAACATAAGATAGAACCTCAACCACATAACCCAACTACCTTATCCTAAAAGGACTACAATTACATGTTTATTGATACGAGTATAATCAATAATAATATTGACCAAATATAATTATTTTATAATAAAAAAACATCAACTCTTATTCCCTCACAAGGTAGAAGTGCCATTTTCATCGAAACATTTAATGAATATAAAAATTAATAAATTATAAATATAATCTCATGGGATCTGAAGGCACTATAGGAATACTATAATTATAAGGGGTAATAGAGGTTCTACATCATTCTTTGAAAATCTCATTTTTCAGAATATTCCAAATGGTTCATTCCATATCATGAGTAAATTTTCCGGCCAAAACACCATTTCCAAAAAAAAAGAAATATAATCCCTTTTATGAAAAAATTGATAATATAATCCTAGGAAGTAATTTTGAATCCCACACATCTAATAAAATTACCTTTAAAATCCATAAAATCCATTAAAATGTTTCATTGTTCGGTCCATATGGGAAAACAACACCTTTTAAAACTAATCAATATACATTTACTGGTTATAATATATTAATATCCTATTCATATGATATAAAAATCATCTATGGATAGAATAGGGTTATATAATTTTACACAAAAGTGTTAAAAACATTTTAAAATCAAAATTACATATCTACAAATATAAACACATTAAAACACCCTAATACATGGATTTGGAATCAATTAACATCAGACATTATTTTAAACCATCTTAACTATGCTAACTTCAAAATTTAAAACCATATATTTTCATTAATGAATCCCTTTTCTTTTTTATAAACTTTTGGGAAAGATATCTATTCCACGTGAAGTGTGAAAATCACATAAAACCAACTTATCATACCAAGAGTCGTATTTGTATAAATAATTTTATTCAAAATACATTCATAAAATTATAATATTACATGTTCAAAGAGTTTAAATTAAAGGATAATAAATGATTAGCTTGGTTTAATTGTGATCTTGTTTGAAGTCATTGACCATTATAGTGATCCCTATCTCATATCGTGATCAATTATCTAAAATCCATTCATGAAAAAATACAAAATAATTGGTGTAATAGTGACACAAAAAGCATCCCACGTGATTATAAAGGATCATTAATGGATATAAATCAAGGTCGAAGAATAAAATTTAAGGGGATAAGTTTTCCTATAAAGGCTTACCATGATGAAACCTATAAGAACTAAAGATATCAGGTCACTAAAATTGAATGTGAACGGAGGGATATCATAGGGGGTTCCTTCCAGGTCCATTCAATTAACTTGTAAAGATAAATATAATTAAAAATATATAAATTGTGGATGTTAATAATTAAAAAATCACTCTTAAATGAATCTTTTAATGATTCATGGATTCAAAGAATTGTTTTACATGTAGTTGGGGTTTGGATTAGTGGTAAGCACCCCATAATCCTACATGAAAAATGGGGTTTCAAACCCCATTGGACGTAGGTATTGTAGTAGTACGGTAGCCGTACTGTAGCAGCGACGGGTACTGTGTGGTACTGTAGCAGGTGGGTACTGTAGCATTACTATTCACAGAATGGGTCTTGCTCCATAAAATTGGGCATACGGTCCATGTAATGGGTTATATGCCCACTGGGCCGTTGAGCTATGTAATGGGTCTCCCTCTACCCAGTTAAAAGAGGTCTTTTCTTTTCTTTAATATTAAAATGAGGATTTGGCCCCAACCATTAAATATATATATATATATATATTTATAAAAAATAGAATTTTTTTACAAAATATTTACCAACCTCATATATTCTATTTCATAAAAAAACACACTAACGTGGATTGACATCAGAAAGTAAATGGTTCTAAGAAACTTGTGAAAAATGCACCAAATGGAATAATAACATTTCATATTAAATTGAGGAACTTTTCATAATGATTATAACACTATGTGTAAGAGTTTTTCTATAACCGATAATCTAGATATATTTTTTGTCGTTTCTATTAATTTCTCATAATTTTGTAACAAACTATGAACCCCTCGTACAGTATTGAAATGATAAGTAAAATATAATTCTCAAACATAACTTATTAGGGGTAAACTCAATATTTACGTTAAATTATTCTTATTATTTATGCATTGAAGAAAAAATTCAAAATTTACATGTTTAATGATAAATCTATATATAAATGTAATGGGACCCAAAATAATAATAATACCCCATAATAAAATATCTATAGTAAAATGGTGAGTGTAAAAATTATCCTACAATAAAAAATTTACCCTCATATTTTATATGTCCCAGGGACATGAAAATCGATGCCAAATTATAAAATGAACACTTATAAAAAAAATATGATTCCTTGAACACCCAGATAAATCCTCACAGAAAATATAATTTCTTCTAAAAAACAGGGGAATAATTGATAACACTAGATAAAAGATTTTCTATATGAAATTAGATTAATATAAATGTATCCAAACCAAGTATAATTTTTTTATAAATTTTAATACAAATACAAATATTATTTTTCCAATGAAACAGAGAATCACCAAGAATGATAATTCCTAAAATCTATATGGGAATCACACAAAACATCTAACTGAAACAAACCAAGAAAACTAGATCTAAATCATAATGAGATAAAAATTCAAATGATTGAAAATTTATACCAATTATCAAATTCATACCAATAATGAGTAAAAAAATAAATGTTATGACTAATTAAAACAATTAAATAATTATATCCTAATTGTCACAAATTAAATATGATGGTATATATTTTAAAATCCATAAAATACCATTAAATTGTTATTTTGATAGAAAATATATCATCATTTAATTTATAGTATATCCAAAAAAATACGACCCATGATATTTGTGTTCAAACTAGGTCCTCTCTATGTTATATACATTATTTGAAAACTAGATCAGTGTCCATACTGTATAGGAGAAAAAAAATAATTATGCAGTAACGAATCTAAAAATAAAAACCACTCATAATAGGAAATTAAACAGGACCCTAGTAAAACGCCTTGAAATTCTTTATCAATACAAAACAACCCTAAACTAAAGGAGTAAAAACTCTAATACGAGTTTTCACCCATAAGAAAAATTACTATGTAACCTAAAGCTACTTGAAATGATTTAAAATAATAATCTAAACATAAAATAACTAAATTTAAAACATAATCTCTCTTTTCTAATAAGAAAACTAATACTCATTATGACGGATAAATCTATATAAAAATTGTGAGAAGATGAGAAAACACATTCCATTCCATTTGGAATCTGGGAAGTGTTAAAAATAAAAATTTAAAAAACCACTAAAACAACCACTCTACATCCACACTATAAATTTTGTAAGGATTACATTAAAAATGATTAATATTATTTTTCGTGTATTTTCTCCAAAATAATAACAAAATGTCCCAAAAACATACATGTGACATTTCAACTCACACACAATGATAAAATTGATGGTTTTTAAAAATAATCTATTTTAAAAACATATTCCCAATAATGATGGTCATAGAAACCAAATTTAAATCCATAGAACAATTAAAATTGGGAATTTATTTCACATAAAGGAAAATGGAATGAATATTTCAACTTTATCCCCAATATCCAACTTCACTAATCCTTTTAAAAATAAAAATTTCAAAAATGGTTATGAAAATGATAACTTGCATCAAAATTTGAACACCATTTTCTGTTCTATAATAAAACAAACACATCTATTTTGAATCATCATCAAGAAATGTATCATTTTAAACAATTTTATTGTTAAAAATACAATAATTACCCAAAATAAAATCCATAATTATATAGATTCTATTAATATAGAAACCCATCATTAGAAAACCTTGATAACATGAATAGAAAAAATCAATCACAAATATTTTTTTTTCAAAACATCAATGTGAATTAAAAAAATTACAATAATTTAATAGAACATAAATAATTTGACAAATTATTCCTTATGGTCATGATTGAAAACTAAAATCAATTCTGGTAAAATCTAAATTTCACACACATGATGGAGAAATTTATTTTATAAAATTTTTAACATAATATAAAATTATATGGTAATTAATGTAACAACCCATTACCACATACTGATTATTTTATTCATATTCACTATGGCGTCATTTGAATTATTTTATAAGAATATAAACATGATATAAATGGTTGGATCTACAAATTCAGTTCACTGGGAAACCTAGTAACATTGTCCCGCAATAGAGGATTAAATTCAAATAAACAAAAATAACCTAGGATGATCATGATTCACATCATGAAAGGATGATTCAAATAATTAGTTGACTGAATAATGAGTTCACAACTTGAAGATGAATCTGAATGTGAAAATAATAAAACAGAATGCAGTTGTAGGGTGTCACCCCATGTGGTGCATAATCATAGTGTGATTGTTGGGAGAATCGTGATGTGAAAATATGTCCTGAAAAACTAGATATGTATATACAACCTAGAGACTCTGGATATGAATCAAATAGATAATTTGTGAACCTAAGTAATGAAAAAAAAATGTTCTAACTCCATACTTTTAACAATTAAGTATTATATTTTATTATCTTTTAATCCTAAGGATTGACTGAAAAGTCATTAGTTAAAAATTTTATTCCATTAAATTAACAAAATTTATGAATAATATCATATAAATTAGACTGTAAGACATCTCTACAATGGTTGATAGAGATCGGGGCATAGTGAAAGGTTATTTATTTCTCTTGTAATACCCTAGTAATTAATGAATTATTACTATTTTAATAAATCAAATTTTATTGATATATTTAATTAAACACACACAATGTCATTATGACACTACATTTAACATGTCATTATCTTGTATTACAAGAAATGATGAGTTTTCACAAAACTGTTATATATTAAAAATGAAACTATTATATCCTACTAACTAACATATCTATATAAATCGTAAAAATGGGTTTTTTAATATTAATTATATTAAATTTATAAGAAAAAAATATTGAAAATAAAATACACAATATTTGGGAATGCCTTTATATGTTTTAAAAATATTAATTTTCAACTAAAATTTTTTATGTCATTTTGTTAACATAAAAAAATTGAATTTTTCCACTT
Source organism: Viscum album (assembly GCA_963277665.1). Classification (NCBI taxonomy): domain Eukaryota; kingdom Viridiplantae; phylum Streptophyta; class Magnoliopsida; order Santalales; family Viscaceae; genus Viscum; species Viscum album. The sequence goes on along the minus strand of OY728145.1, from coordinate 1,244,093,871 downwards.
TAATAAAACTAAAATTTCAAAATAAATTTCAATTTTTAATTATGAATTAAAAAATAACTTAGGGTAAATTTTCAAAATATTTCTTGAAAGTTAATTTTTTTAATGAATCGTGGAAAATACAAAATTTTAACTAAAAAATACCATTTTACATAGTTATGTTTTAAAGATAAGTTATATTTTAAATTGAAATAAATTTTTAAATATTTAAATTAATAATAAATTTTTCCAACTTATGTCATTTGAGTCAATTTTATATTTAAGTTGAATATAAAACCCAAATAACAATTGATCATTATCTTTTGAAAACCCCTCTTTCTCATCATGTACGAAGGACAAAATATGAGAATATATAAAAACATTTATGAATGAAATTTTAAGGAATAGATCCAATATTTTAAATCAGTGTAATTTAAAATTTCTAAAATAGGAGACATAATTTTTTAATAAAATGAATTGTAAAAATACTAAAAATAAATTATAGTAGATAAGTTAACAATTAGTTTACTTATGGGTTTAACTATGATGATATAGAGTGAAAATGATGAAAACAAATATACAATTCTTATTGGATTGACATAGTTTGGCAATTAATCCATTAAGATCGGTTTTTATCAGTTTTAGAACCTATTTCCAAGAATTTTGCCAATATATTATATTGCGTAATGAGAATTACAAAAGATGATCCTTCTGGGATTTTAATATTAAAAAAGTCGTGGGAGAGGGACAAAAAGAGCATATGTTCATTTATAGACATTATTAAGAAAGATAATTTATTTTTCATTATCATGAAAATTTATTTAATTGATTTTTATGAAATCATTAATTTAACCTTTCACTAAATTCCAATATAGAAATTATTTTGTTGATAATTAAATAAAACCAATGATACTAACAATATTAAAATAAATTATATTGAATGAATTATAGGGATCAATTTATTTTTATGATGAGTATATCATGATAAATAGTATTTGACATGGTATATATTAATTCCATTTTTTTAATTATTTTTTAAAATCATATTAAATTAACAAATTCAAAATTTATATTAATGGTATACTATAATAAAATATTTTACATAAAAATATTTAAAATTATAAATAAACAATATATTATTTCATGTGATTCTTAATGATAATAAATGTCAAATATTTTTCTTTTATGGACTAATTAACATTTATAATCATTATATTGACCAATAAATAGTCAAAATTAAGTTAACATGGTTAATGGTAAAAGATATTCTCTCCATGTTGCATGTATTTGCGTTAAAATTAATTTTCAAGACTCATAGTATTTGAATTTGTAAAATTGGATTTATTTTTTGTAATCTATGGGTAAATAAATATCTATCAAAACACCATTTGAATTTATCCTAAAAGGAAACATTATCTAGGTAAAAAAGACTTGTTAAAATAGTGAAAAATTAATATTGTAAAACTATGGAAACATATATGTTATGGAACAAAAAGTATGAAATTGGTGTTTTTTTATGTTTGGTATGAGTAAATAATTACTCAATCTGATATATAAATGTTTTTGGTTTAGGTTGACTTAAGAATAACCTCCCAATATTGATTACATTCTGGTATTTATAATAATTTCCCTCCTTGACTATAAAAAGTAACTCACACTCCTACCATCCTAACAGCTTAAACCCAAATTGGTACTACCAAGACCATCAAAAATCCATTCTCAAATTTCCTACACTAGTCATAAAAAAAACGTTTTTGGTGAAAGCCATTCAATATACGGCTGAAGACCTCCTCATGAACCAATCTCATTTTTTTCTATTACAACTTATAAATAATAGTCATAATGTTGGTTGTACTATTTATATATGGTATTTAGGATGTTATTATGATTTTTGATTTATTTTATCCCGCAAAACATAATACTATCTGTTTTGTGGTAAAAGAATAATGTTGTGCATGTGTACGATGGACAACTTCCTTACGACATGATGTGATTTGAATGAGTTTTATAATGAATATATTAAAGAGGTGGTTAATAATAATACATGATATAAATTACATAAAAAGTATTCTATAATAAAAATAAAAATATTATTTAATTGTTTTCCTTTCAACCAATATGATTATTGAGTAAACATTCTTGCGTAAGTATGGCCTATTGTCACCATGAATGGTGCATTTCATTCTCAATCTCCAAAAATTATTGGCTACACTAAATACATATATAATGAAAATATATAATATTAATATAATGTTTTATATTTTGACTATGATGAATCTATATTTGAATTTCGATGAAAAAATATAAATTTAATCATAATGTTAATGAAAAAAAGTAATTATGACCTGAAACAAACCTAGGGAGGTCTAGATAGATGCCAAGGAACCTAAATCTTTATAAAATTAAAATCAATCGTAAGAAACAAACAATAAAGAGATGGTGTCATATAAACCATTCCCAAGTAAAAACCACATATCAAAAGTGTAAATATCAATTCCAAACTCATATTAAAAATTTTCACAGGCAGCATCTGAATAATAGTATCTAGAAGACATCATCGATCAAGAGAGACCTCAAGAAGAACCAGTGTCATGTGAGAGACACTAGCCCTAGGTGAATTCTGCCACATCCAAGCACACTTTGACACCATTGATATATACGTAAAATTTTCTTTCACATCAAACTGAATTCACACCAGGACTCAAATATGGAAGACAACTTATAAAAAAAATTATCTCTTATTACAATCAAAAATAAATAATCCCACAGCTTTGATACATCCACTTATACTGAAATTATTTTTTGTATTTAATGACACACAACATGCATCCAAAAATTCTAATAGAGGTAATGACCAACAAAATTCACTACCATATAAAGTATTGAAGGATTATAAAATGGGTTGGGAGTTCAATGATTCTCACCCAAATTTCCATAGTTAATGAATTTAAAATCATTTAAAATACATAAGCCAATATTAAGAGGAATAAATGAGATCTATTATAGCTAATAGAAATATATAAACAAAAGAGAAATATATACTCTTCCTATGAAAATATAATCATGAAATTGTTAGAGTCATGAATCCCCATAGTAGCATGATCATTCAAACCCCATGATCCAAAAATATGTTGACCAAAAGAATCTGGTGATGTTCTTTAGTGCCTAAATATCATAGTTAATGTCAGATTCAAAAAAAAGGTTTCTTCAGATAATTCTTGTGACAATATTGATTATTATGGATAACCATTAAATCATTAGGGTGCCGTTGGAATAAGAGAAATCTAAGGGAAATCGGGAATGTAGTTTGGATTTGGGAAAGGATAAAATGGAGAATAATAATTACCTTGGAGAGGTAGCAAGGTACCCTCCCCCAATGTGGGAGGAGGGGATGACACAATTTTAATTAGTGACATGGTCTTGAGGAATAGAGATAAGAGAGGATGTACAAGAGAGAATTTTTATAGGGTTTTGATAATTTATAATCCAAAACATAACATTAATATGAAATTTCTAATGAACATGTAATAAAGATACATACTCACATATTAATATGATTCTTTAATATATATATAAATAAAAAATATTTATTATATAGTACATATGAAATGTTATTGTAGTGTAATAGACATAAGGTAATATATTTACATGTCAATTTTTACTTCCATGAGACACATGCCATATTCAAAACCTATTTCTTTTATGTGGTGTATATAGTTCCCATGAATTTATAATATTATGAATATACTGAAAAATATATTTTTTACATATCCATTTGAGGATCTCTCATTAATATGGTTCTATGTGACCCATAATTTTCTTAAATTAATATTAAATCATTTTAAAGATAAACAAAATAATAGTATTACACAGAGAGGATACAACCGTTCTCTGTCCAGGGGAAACTAGGACCATACAAAACAAATTACAACATCAAGGAAAAACACATTTTTTTATTTCTTCTTCCCTAGATTCTTATTGGAACTTGAATCATCCTTAGTATATGTAGTCACCTAAGGATATACATCAAAATGGGTGAGATAAAATAACAATAAGAGTATATATATAAACAATATTAAAATGGTGAGCATAATCTTACCATTGGAAAAATATCATGAAGTTGAGGGGAATCATTAATAAAATACTTCAAATATGGAAATGCATAAAAATGTAACATCATGTATTAGTGGTTATCTACCACACATACATGTGAAAATATCTATCATCTTGTTAACACATAATTTCAAATTAACTGATGAGATTCATCACATTACCCAATGTATTGGAGTGGTAAATAATTCCAGGCACACCATTCACTTTGAAACATTCATTTTGCACTATAAAATTCCAGCCACACTCGTCACATCATACAATATCATTTATCATTCAAGACACAATGAACATATATCAAAAATGAACATAACTAACTGATGGAAAGTAATGGGGTTCATCTCATGATAACACATTCATAAAAATTGGGTTCCCAAAATAAAGTGGGAATAAAATACAAGTTACAAGAACTATCAACATTTAATGGGAAGTAAAAGTTTAGTTCTCAAAAGAAGGGTTGTTTTGGATAAATTTTTTTTTGAAATCAACACCAGTGAAAAACATATATATACTAGAAAATGAATGAAAATTTAGAACAAATTATTTTTTAGTAATAACCATATCAAAAAAGGAGTGAAAGAAAGAGAATCCAAAGGATGAAAGATGGGTTTGAGAATTTCTCCTTTGCTTATATCTGAACGCTTCCTTTGCATTAATGCCCTGTATAACAACATTAAATTAATTAATTAACAATTAAATAAATTTTTTACATGAATATGGGTCATTATAGTTTCATTAAGTCATTTTATAGGCCATTGAATGAGTTATAGAGTTTAAAAATATTTTTCGGGGATGTTTATTTGTAATGTTTTCTTAAGCTGTTCAGATGTATTCAAGATTTAAAGTTCAGGTAGAACATGGGTAAACATCTAGAACTAATATAACAATTTATTAATTATATTTTAGGATTTTAAATGATCCTATAATTTATTTATTAAATTCTTTGTGGATGAATCATTAGATATGAATTAAATAATGATTGTTTGAGTTAATTCGGGTTGTTTTTCGACCACAAAAAACTTTTTTTGATTAATAATTTTGTAATATGTACATAAGTGAGTTATAGAAGTCGATATATGAAAGATACATATAATATATTCTGGTTCGACCATAAAATTGGTTTCATGACCAGATCTGAATGTAGAAATAGGAAAATAAAACATGTTGTTCTTGAAGGTGATGGATTAACACATCACGAACAACGTTTTCTTTCATAAAATAAAAAGAGGAGGAGAAGGGGGTTGGATACTATAATATCTCAGTAGTATTATAGAATTCATATATATGTATTATAATATAGTTACCATACCATTTGAACAATTTTAGGTGGGGAGGGAATAAAAAAATAACATGAAATTGAAAGGGAATTAATGGAAAATAGGGAGAGAAATTACCTCTTGAATCCTCATCTTGAGATCATCCTTAAGGGGACTAGGAATGGACTTTTGATGAAACTAGAAGCACTATGATTTAGGGGAGGGTCTAGGGAAGATGCTTGGATAGAGTTTAGATAAGGCCTAAAGGATGAGAGGTGTGAGGAAATGAGGTTGTGAATGGTGTTATTTATAGTAGAGGGGAGATAAGATTTGTCAATAAAAAAAATCATTAATTAATTATTTCCCCACATGAAACGGAATAGTGAGTATTCCATGAAAAATAATAGTAATTGTATAATGTGTCCCTGAATGAAGTGGGATTACATAATCAAAACATTATACCTGACTATATAATTAGCTTATTTAGCTAATTTTTTAAATTATGGTATTTTACTATTCATCAAAAATTTCGGAATTTCAGGAAAATCCCAAAAATTCACCCAGAACATTTCTCAATGGGTAAAATCCAAAAAAGATATAGATTTTTTAAATATAGAAATCTAAATATGATTAATTAAATATTTAATTAAAATAACAATTTATATGAAAAAATAGTTTTTAAATGTTAAACAGATTTTATAATGCTTTTAAAAATTAAATGAGGTCTTAAAAAATTATCATAAATCTAGGAGACATTGATTTGTCAATTTATGAAAATTTGTTAAGAAAATATATTTTCTTTTTAAATTCGTTAGTTAATTATAATTATTTATTTATGGATTATAAAAATTCAATTGCTTATAAGATGCCCAAATATTACTTATTTATTCTTATGTAAGGTTACTATTATTTTGGGGGAGTTACTAATCATAAGGGTCATATTACTATTCATATGGGTAGGTAACTATTCATAGGGTATTTTAATATTCAAAAAGAATTATGATGGTTTTATTAGACTCTAAAAATCATCTTAAACACAACCATGTATGTCGGGTTTTTGAAATTCCAAACACAGAAATGACAAATTTATGGTTAAAGAGAAACATATCACTTTGTAGTTCATTATGTTGGCTTTTCATGTGATTTTAAGAATTATTTATAAGAAGGTGATTTCAATTGAAAAAATTGGGTCTTTAAATTCTTCCCCCCTTATGAAATTTCTCCTTAAAAATTTCATTTTACACAAATAGGTACAGTATCTATCATTCATCACCTCCTCCGGTTCCCATATAGCTTCATCAAACTTATGATTCCTCAATAACACTTTGACAAGGTGGGTTGTCTTGTTGCGTAGAACCTTATCTCTCCTGTCCACAATCTATACTGGCTGCTACTCATATGAGTGAACATCTTCCAGCAATACAACCATTGAGTTCAGTACATGTAAGGGATTAGATATATACTTCCTCAAGAGTGATATGTGAAGCACATCATGAACTTTAGCCATATTTTCTGGATGTGCATTCCGATAGGCCACAACTCCTATGTGGTCAAGGATCTCAAAGGGTCCATTGTACCTCGGGCTTAACTTATAGTTCTTTCCAAACATCATGAGTCTCTTCCATGGTGATATTCGAAGGAAAAATTTATTTCCAACTTCGAACTACAAGTATCTTCGATGGTTTTCAGTGTAGATTTTTTGTTGACTCTGTGTAGCTTTGATGTCTTTTTGGATGACTTGATCCTTCTCTGTCATCTCTTTCACAAGATCAGGTCCAAGTATCTTTTTTTCACCAACTTCATCCCAATAGGTTGTAGATCAACATCACATTCAATACAAAAATGTATATGGAGCCATATGAATACTCGAGTGGAAGCTATTGTGATATGAGAATTAAACCAGGAGAAAATGTAAACCCATCCACCATTGAATACTAGAGATAAGGCTCTGATTATATCGTAATGATTTTGAATAGTCCTTTTAGATTGGCTATCAGTTTGGTAGTGATAGATGTTGATGAAATTTAATTTAGTACTCAAAGAATGTTGATGGATCATCCAGAATTTAGATGTAATCCATGGATCACTATCCAAGACAATTGATTGTTGAACTTCGTGAAGTCTCGCCACTTCCTCCACATATATCATTTCATGTTGAACAAGTGAGGGGTCTTCATGAATAGCGATAAAATGTGCAGTCAGGGTGAGTCGGTCAACCAAATATCATATTGCATTATTTATCTTCAATGTCTTCGAGGGACTGATGAAATATATCATACTAAAAATCTCCCATTTCCCTATGGGTATAGGCAATGAAAGAATCAACCCTTTGGAATTTTCTCGCACTACTTTATCTTTCTGACATACCTAGCACCTTGAGATATATTATGTGATCTCTTTTTCATATTATTACACCAAAAGTGTTCTCAGATATAACGATACATCTTGGTACTCCCAAGATGGATAAAGAATGTTGAGCTATGTGCATTTTCCAAAATCTCCTTCTTTATCCCAGGTGTTGAAGGAAAAAAAATTTGCATTCCAACCCGAATCACACCATCATAGTTGATATGGAACTCTTGCAACATCCCTTCCTTTACTGCATTCACCATCTTTTGTATCTCTCGATCATCCCTTTGTGGTTACTTATTCTTCTCTTAGATTTATGGTTTCACAATCATTTGGTAATGGTAGGATGTATCCCCTACCCTTATGATTTATAAATCCATCCTTCACATATCCAAGAAGATATGGTCTTTCTAAATCCATAACATTGATAGAGTAGTAGGTTCTTTTCTTCCCAGAGAATCATCTACCTTTTTCGCCTTTATAGGATGATATTGAATAGAGGAATCATAATCCATGATTATCTATAACCATCTCCTTTGATGCATATTGATCTCATTTTGAGTAAATATATACTTTTGGCTCATATGGTCAGTGTATATATCACAATTATGATCATAAAGGTAGTGCCTCCAAATTTCCATGGATAAAATCACGGGTACAAGCTATAGATCATTTATTGGGTAGTTCTGCTCATGGATCTTCAACTACCGTGAGGTGTAGGATATCACATTATCATTTTTCATTAGAACCCAAACAAATGCATTCATTGAAGAATCAATGTATATCACAAAAAATTCCCCACTTTCAGTTGTGTGATTACTGGTGCAGTTATCAACCTTCCCTTTAGCTTCATAAAGCATCCCTCACATTCTTCCATCTAGACATAGTTTACCCATTTCCTTGTTAACTTAGTTTTCAGTCCTGACAATTGTGAGAATTTTCTCACCAAATGTCAGTAGTACCCAGTTAATCCATGAAAACTATGGATTTCTATGACAATAGAGGGCATGTTCCATTCCTTAATCGCCTTTGTTTTTGAAGGATCCACATAAATTCCCTCAATTGAGATCACATTTCCCATGAAAGTGAATTTCTTTATCCAAAAGTCACACCTTATAAACTTTTAATACAACTTATCCATCCTCAATGTCAACAACACAAGACTTAGTTGTTATTAATGTTCCTCCTTTCTCTTGGTGTAGATAAGAATATCTTCAGTAAACACTACCACAAATTTTTCAAGGTAATGTCTAAAGACTCTATTCATCAAATTCGTGATGATAGCAAGAAACTTCATATGTCCAAAAGTCATAACCAGAAACACATAGTGCGCATACATTGTATGGATTGCGGTCTTCTTAATATCATCCTTCGTTAACATTAGTTTATGATATCCAAAATGAACACCCACTTTTGAGAAGTATTGAGCTCTTCTTAACTGGTTGAACATGTCTTGAATCCTTGGAATAGGATAATTTTTCTTTATGGTGTCCTTGTTGAGTTCCTGATAATCGATACACATCCCAATTTTTCATCCTTCATCTTCATAAAGAGCACTGGTGCACCCCAAGGTGATGCACTAGGGCGTGTGAACCCTTTGTCCATATTCACTTTAATCTTCTTCTTTAACTCCTACAGTTCGATAGGAGCCATCCTATAAGTACACATGGAGATAAGTGTAGCTCCAGGTATGAGTTCAATTGGGAACTCAACATCACAATCCCTCGAAATTCTGGGTAATTATTCAGGAAATACGTCCATGTATTTATTTATGATGGGAATTTCTATATGGTTGTAACTTTACATTGACCCAACAACATGAGAGATGTATGCTTCTTCATAGGGAATCAACACCCACACCATTGAAGTATTTTTTCAAAGGAGATTCATGATCTTCCTTGCATTTGTAGAGGAGCATGGGATGGTTCAGAATTTTAAATGATATTTCCTTTTCCCTATAGTTGATATGTTCTCTATATAAATAGAGCCAATACATTCCCAATATAGTGTCTAATTCCACCAAGGGACGTATTACAAGATTCTTTGGAAGAATCTTCCCACATACACCAATAGGAGAAGAGTTGAACACCTGGGTTACAATGATTGCACCACTTAGTATTTTTACAGATATCTATACTTCAACATTTCAGGGATTCGATTCTATAGTTATAGAAAACAGGCATGATATAAAGGAATGCGTAGAACAATATTCAAATAAGACTTTTTCCATTATTGAGTGAATATAATTCATACCTTTTATGACTTCATTATCATCCTCCACTTCCGCAGTAGTGATGGCATAAGCCTTCCATTATTATTTTGAATTTGGTGGATGATGATAATGATTACCCTCGAGAACTCGAGGTTTAGTGCATTGGCTTACATAGTGACCTATCTCCCTACAGTTGTATCATTGAACCATGGGTAGTTCTCTCATTTAATTGACTACATTCCCCTTCCTTTTCATGTCTTTTCGACACTCTTGAACCTGTGGTCCTTCTTTCCCACACTTGAATAACATCCCCATCACTTTGAGGCAATTAGGATGGTGCAAATTACCACATTTGTGGGAAGTGGGTCGTGTAGTTTTCTTCCCACCATTGTCATTAGATCCTTTGGCATGAAAATCCATCATTCGTTTCTTCTAACCGTAGTTGTGGGACCATTTCCAAAACTCCATCTCCCCCTCGAGAGCACACCAAACAACTTCATCATAACTCCCAATGTATCGAATTTCAAGAGGCTTTCAAAAGATTGGTTTTAATCTACTAAAGAATCTATCAATTTTTCTATCATCATTGGTAACAAAACCTGAAGCATACCATACAAGCTTTGTGACATTTACTTCATTGGTTGTGAAAGATTATACTTCTTTTTTAATGAGATCTATGAATTCTCTATCCATATTACTATGAAGACTTCATGGGAAATACTTATTTAGAAACATGATCATAATGTCTTCCCATTCCATCCCTTCAATTACATCCCTTGGATTGACGTTATTTAATCTCAGCCCACCATTGATCATCCTCTCCAACATGACGATAAATATCTAGATTCAACTTCTCCATCTCAGAACAGTGATTCATAGAAATATCATCTCCATGGAGTTGACCAACTGCTATGAAACTAGTGGATAGAAAGATCCACTAAACACCGGTGGTCGTTTCCTCAGAAAATATTCTATAGCTTGTTTCCCCAACATTGGTGAAGGAGGAAGTTGACTATTATTATGGATATTGTTCATAACATGAGAAAGTTGGGTAAGTATCACCATGAAGTTCAGAACTCGACCTCCCAAATCATTGGGGATGTCCTTCGAGAAATCGTTGCATTGGACCTCACATGAGTTGATGGCCAAGTATCTCCTGGTTCCAACCATTTTATAAAATAGAGAAGGTAATAAAAAAACATAAGTCAACTATTCTTGAATAACATATTCATTTGAAAAATTCAACTAAAACCATAACTTATTTGATCCCTATGTAATGATTATTGTGTGGAAATTTGTACTAAGTATCATGCTATAGGTTTTCTCTAGGGTTCACTAATCCCAATTCCCAAATTCATAAAACCTTTCCTCTGATTCCAACTATAGAGACCAAACCTTTTATTACATTAATATTACATAATTATAATGAAAAAAATCATATTATTATTACATATTTCAGATCCAATGGTTTAGTGTCCTGGGAAGACAAGGACTGTTAATAAAAATTACTACATCAAACAAAAACCCATTTTTTATTTCTTCTTCTTAAGATTATTATTAGCACATAACCCCACCATAGTACATGTAGTCACCTGAGGATATATATCAAAAGTGGTGAGATAAAATCCCAGTAAGAGGATATATAAGAACAATATAACACTGGTGATGATAATCATAACAAAGGAAAAGGATAAAAAACTTGAGGAGAATCATTAATAAAACACTTGAAATGTGGGAATGCATAAAAATGAAACATCATGTCATAGTGGTTAACTACAACACATAATTGTGAAAAAATATAGAATATGGTTCACACATAATTTGACATTAACTTATGAGATTCATCACATTACCCAATGCATTGGAGTGACGTATAATTCTGAACGCACCCGTCAAATCATAACATTATCATTTATCATTCTTGGAAAAATGAAAAAATATAAAAAATGAACATAAAAAACTAATGAAAAGGAATGAGTTTTATATCATAAGAACAAATTCATAAACATGTGGTTCCTAAAATAAATATGGAATAACATACTAGTTACAAAAAATGTCAACCTTTAATGAGAAGTAAGAGGCGAGTCCTCAAAAGAAGAGTTCTTTCGAAAAACAATTTGTTTGACATAAACACTAGTGAAAAACATGTATATCCCAGTAATGAAAATATAATTAGGAAAAAATTTATTTTTTAGCAATAACCATATAAATAATGGTTTGAAATAGGGGGAACCCGAAGTATGAATGTTGGGTTTGAGAATCTCCCCTTACCTTATATCTGAGCACTTCCTTCACTTTAATGTTCGGTATAACCACATTAAATTCATTAATTCAAAATTACATAACCTTTTTTTTCATGAATATGGTTCATTATGGTTTCATTATGTTATTTTATGTGCCTTTTATGAGTTATATAGTTTAAAATATTTGTTTAGGAATGTTCATTTTTATGGGTTTCTTGAGCAGTTCACCTGTATTCAAGAATTGATGTTCGGGTAGAAAATGGGTAAAAATACAGAACTGAAATTACATTTTTTTAAATATATTATAAGAGTTTAAATGATATTATAATTTATTATATTATATTCCATGTTGATGAATAATTATATAAGAATTAAATGATGATTGTTTGAGTTAATTTGGGCGGTTTTTCGACCACAACAAACTTGTTTTGATTATAATTTACTAATATATACATAAGATAGTTATATATCATTATATAGGACAATATACACATCATATATTCTGTGAAAGAAATAAAAATAGTTTCATTAATAGATCATAAAGTTAGATATGGAAAAATAAAACATGTCATTCTTGAAGGTGATGGACTAACACCTCACGAATAACGTTTTCTATTATAAAATAAAAGGAAGATGAGAAGAGGGTTGGATAGTATAATATCCCATTAGTATCATAAAATTATATTATACATAAGATAATTAGGTTTCATACAATTTGGACAAAGATAGGTGTGGATAGAAAAAAAAAGAACTTAAAATTGAAAGGGAATTAATGGAAAATATGGAGAGAAATTACCTCTTGAATCCTCCTCTTGAGATTCTTTTTATGGGGTCTAGTCTTGGTATTTTGATAATAAAAAATTACTTGGAAGTGTGGGATGGGATAGGGATGATTCTTAGGAAGAGTTTTGATATGTATTTATGTTTGAGAGGTGTGAGGAAATGAGGGTGTGGAGGGTGGTATTTATAGTGGAGGGGGGAAGATATTTCTCAATATAAAATTCATGAATTTATTATTTCCCCACAAGACAAGGAAGAGGGAATATACCATGACTAATAATAGTAATTTTATAATGTGATCCTGTAGAAATTGGGCTTACATCTTCATAACATCATACATGACCCTATAATTAGCTTATTTAGCTTATTTGGTAAATTCATGTATATCATTATTCATCCAAAATTCATGTATTTCAGAAAAATCCCAAAAATTAAACTAGACCATATTTTGATGTGTTAAATCAAAAAATGATGTCTATTTTACAAAAAGTTAATTCTAAATATTATTCATTTAATATTTAATTAAATTCCCAATTTACTTGAAAAATGAGTTTTTAAAAATTAAACTGATTTTATAATTTCTCCAAAAATTACTTGAGGTCACATAAAATTACCTTAAATATATAAGACATAGATTTTTTTAATTTATGAACACTTTTTATGGAAATAAATTTTCATTTAAATTAATTAGTTAATTATAAATAATTATTTATGACTTAAAATATTCCATTAGGTATAAGATGCCCAAATTTTATTAAATTATTCATGGGTAAGGATACTATTATATTGGGAGATTGATATTCATAAGGGTCATATTACTGTTCATAAGGGTATGTTACTATTCATAGGGTATGTTACTATTCACCAAAAATTATATTGGTTTTATTAGACTCCAAAAATCATCTTGAACACAACCATGTTTGTCAAATTTTTGAAATTCCAAACACAGTTGTGACAAACATACTTTTAATAGTAACTTAGCGCTTAGTAGTTAATTATGTTGTGTTTTAATGTGATTTTATTACATATTTATATGAAGGGAATTTCCATTGAAAGATTTGGGTAATTACAAGTTCATTGTTAAAAAAATCAGTAATTGATAATCTAGTTTATTCTCAAATTTATTTCATTGATCCAAACATTATGGTATGGACCAATATTCATTCAAGAAGTTTATATAAAGCCCTATTTAAATGTTATATAATTATTTTATCTTAATATTATATTAATATTATTTTTTTTATTTGTTTCATGGTTCTTAGGATTAGAGGTAACTTATGTGGTACGGGTATTATGATACAATATCATCATTTATAGGGACTGATTATGACTAGGTCTCCAATGTTTATATCTGATGATATAACTCTTAAAAATTATAAATAATTTTCCCATCATATGGTTATTTAATGATAATTCATGACTTACATTCATTTTCCTGTCATTATATACTCAATAGTTCATTAAAAAAGTCTAATATTAATTTAAGTCGAAAATGGTTTTCTTCCAAAACAATGATTTCTAAAAAAGTAAAAAATGTTTATAATATTTATTTTAATAGATTTATTGAATTTATTTTTAATCATGTTATATTTTCTTAAATGTAGTGGAATATTAATGATATTTTTAAAAAATAAAAAATTAGTAATCTACCAAAAATGTGGATGGAAACATCATTTTAATGTGTATATAACTAATGAAACATTCATTCAACATAACACTTCATTTCCTTGATAAAATCATTATATTATTTCAATGTTATTATCAAATAAAAGGATTTTCAAAATTTTTTAACTTTTAAAAATTTAATTTTAGAGTGGAAAATATATTTGTCTTATGAAATGTTTCAAATAATATTTTATTTATTTCTTTATCAATGTTATTTTTAAGTAAAAGGGTTTAAAAAATATTTTATTTTTTAAATTGGAATTTTCATACAGTGGTTTTTTCCACAAGATGAAATTTATAATACTTATAATTTAAAATACTTCTCCTTATACTATAGAATTCTTTGATATAATTTAATCATTAAAGCATAGGTGAACCGAGGATTACCTTATTATTCATTCACATAATGGGTTCTGTTCATGATGAAAATATTCTTATGAATCCAATATATCATCCACAGGTTGAAACTTGATATAACTCTTATGAGACTTGTATCATTTCATAGGTTATGGTATGATGAAAATATAAAATCTTTTTTATCCCTTAATATTTACAGAGGATATGATATGCTGAATATTATATGTTCTTCTGACACATATTTGTGTGATTTTCATTATATGAGAGTGGTTTTGTTGTCACCATGTAGGGTGGTTATGTTATAACCAAGGATGGTTTTGATTTTTCAACGAAGGTTGGTGGTTACATTATAACAATATATGTGTGGGACCTAAATCTCCCACAATTAGTTTGGTTAATTATTTATATATCATGATGTAGACATGAAAATGAAGGTGATTACACATTGTTTAGTAAGATAAGACTGGAATGGGTATTAAATTCTGTTAAAAAAGACTGGGATTGAAAATGGATTGATCTCAGATTAGTAAGGGACATTGTCCACATTGATGGCCATCGTAGTGAATCTTGATGAAGATGATAGTTTGGGGAGTGAACCAACAATACTATGAGAATAGTGAAACCATTGGGAATGATGGCATGTCCTGCTGGGGGGTATAGATATTGAAAATAATCGTTAAGTATTGGTTTGACAAATCTTGATGTTGGTACACTGGAGGTTATCCCCATCCTTATAGGTTATAATTATTTTGGATGGTATAGGTAACATAATAATTTATATGAATATTTTTATTCCACAATTTCATGTTTAGTGCTAATAATATGCTCTCAGGGATCATGATCATTGATCCCCCTATGATTCGCCTCTTATGAACTGCCAATCTATATTCCCTTAGTCAATATTATTATATTTTATATGTATGGTATACTTTTCAAATGTTATTCCAATGTAATTATACCATTATGCTCAGGTTAGGATTTTATATATGTATATCCCTTTTTTAATCTTACTAAGAAGTTTAGTTGTCCCGTTGTTATTTTTCATTTCCCTATGTTATAAAGAAATGTTTTTATGTGGGATTGATAATTGGTTTGATCATTATGGGACAAATTTATTATATTTAATTAATTAACAATTTGATTTCCTGTGATTCTAATGACACTAAACAATAACAGTCCTCATGTATGTGTTTGAGTAATGTAGATAATCATAATTTAAAAATATACAATTTCTATGTTTGAGAATCCCGAGTTACTGTAGTTGATATCAAATTAATGTTTTAGTTATCCTTTGAAAAATAAATTGGAAAAAATTAATGGGATCCCAATGGATACATTTAAGGACATTTTTGGGGATGTATCAAAGGATAAGTCTTATGATGAGATAAAATATAGAAAATTGTCATAAAATTATGTTAATGAATAGAGTAAGTGGATTCTATAAAATTACATAATTGTGTTGGTACTACATGTGCATGAATCACATAAAATTATGTACATTTGAGAATCAAAATAACTCTATATTGGTCTATACAATATTTTGTAGTGGTGTAAAATAGTGTGCATTGTTTCATGACTATTTTGACACACAGAAGGATATTGGTTGAAAGTTATAAAACTGATCATGAGGCATGATGAATGATTTAAATAGATGATGATAATTAATGAAAAATGGTAAAAAAATATATTAAAGAACGTTTCATGATTTAGACTTCCTATAAGTTATTTTTCATTATTATGTAGTTACCCAAAATGATTACTATTTAATAGACAATGATTATTTTTATAGTTGATGAATGGAACCCGAAAGGATGTGTAATATTTCTTACTACGATAGACAATTTTCTGATGATAATTAAAATGGGTTGATGGATGGATTACATGATTTTTTTATTATTCTAAATAAATTTTCAAATAATACAACTAACAATTTATACCTTATCATAGTCTCATACTCAACAAGAATTGAAGGAAGGAGTTTATTGAGAGTCTTGGTAGTGGAGACGTTGGAGGAATTATGACTTAGTTTCTTATATATCATGAATGTTTGAAGAAACACCCAAGTGATGTTTTTGAAGGAAATCGAAGATGCTTTGACTCTAGAAATTAATGATATAATGAAAGTTACAAAAAATGGAAAATGAAAATTTTGGATAATGAAATGGATGTGAATATTGAACTGCCTTAGATATCATTGACTATTGAATTCTATAATTGAAGAATGTATGAGATTTATATTAATCAATGTCAAATGGGGAAAACTAGTGAAGAAAACCATAATTGATGTATGAGTAATAGTTATGTTTTGTTGGTGATAAAGAGACTATATATGACATATAAAATGAAATAGGTATTATGAAATAAGATGTCGAATCATAGTTTATATTTGGAGTAGGAAGTGGTATGATTGATGTATTTTTTATATTGGGATTCAGGAATTATGAAATATATAATGATTATTCTATATTTTTTTATGGATTTGATATAAATTATTTAATCAAGCAGATGAACAATAAAAATGATTTAATTTCTATGTAATATTTTATTTAAAATACATGATTAATTGAAGATAACCATATATTTGATCGTGGTGATGAGAAAATAGTGTTAGTTTTGATAAATGGATACTAAATTTGTGTAAATTGAATTTGATATTACTAATTACCTTGGATTATATTACTGATTTTTTGAAATTGTGGTTTATTCTTTTTTTGATGTTGTTTAATTCATTTATGAATTTAAATAATGTATCTAATACTATGTGTTTAATGTAAAGATTAAAAAATATATGTTTCTAATATTTTTTATGGTAATTCATGTGGTTAACATGTTTCGAGATAATACATGATGAATTTATTAACATGTTTGGTATGCGATAATCAAAATATACTTTATGATATATGGGTGGATCATTAAGATAATTTTGAAAACATTAAAGACCAATATTCTATAGTATTGTATTTTTATAGTTTGGAAGGGTACAATTTTGAACCATTTAAGAAGTGTTTTTTTAACTTTGGATCAAATTTAAGTGATTTATTTATAATATCCCAATATAATAATTTATGTCATTAAGATAAAAATAACTAAACAATTTTTATTATAAATAATAATAGGCCAGATGACATATTAATCTATAAATTTCATTTCTGTTCCATTACTACTTCACTATAAAACACCTTTATTTCATAGATTGTGAGATGTAGTTGAAATTGATCAAGGAAAATCCACTTGGTGAGATTGTGATTTCTAATTTCAATGAAATTATGTTACTATATGTTCTCTTAAAAATTCTTTATAATTGGGAAATGGGTCTAAAAAAATTTCCATCTTATTTTTAATTTTTTATTATATTAATGAAATTTTAAAATCCTATTTCGTTTTTCATATTTTTTTTCATTACCATTCTCCCAAGCATGTTCTTGATCACTCTCCATCCAAATTTTTTGGGTCCTTATCGCCTTAGAGTTTATGAATTCATATTTTCGTTATGATATCCAGTTTGGAAACACATTATGTGTTTTTAAAAATGTGTTACACCCATAAATTTTTTATTTTTACGAGGATATTTTATTAACTCTCCTTATGATGTGGTTTTATACAAAAAGACTTTAATGTATTAATCCATTGATGGCCAAGTTGAATTTTGAAGGCGAAAGTCATTTTATGTTGGAAAAATGTATCAAGATCTATTATAATGGATTATATATTTATAAACAATTTAAATTTAATTTCTGGATTTTATTATACACAACATCAACTAATTTTATCCATAGACGCAACACTGGTTGATCTTGTGTTACAAGCTACACATTGTTTTGAAAAAACCACAATATTAGTAACTAGACCATTATAACATGTCATATAACCATAGTCATATGAATAGTAATAAATAATTTTTTTATTTTTTGTATAATATTTATATAGAAAAATCATATTTATAATAAAATATATAATTCTCAGTAATGTATTTATATTATTGAAATTTTATATTCATCAAAAAAATTTATATTTTTTTGTAATCAATAAAAAATTAACTTAGGAAAATGTTAGAAAATTAATTTCATATAATAAATATTCCTTTTAAAATTCTAATATAAAAACTAGCATAGGATGGATTTTCAAGATTTTTCAAGAAAGTTTCATTTTTTGAGGAATAGTTTAAAATATCAATTTTAAATGGAAAATATCATTTTTTAGTTCATTTATGATCAAGATAATATTTTAACATTTTTTATACTAAAATTATTTCATTATTAAATATATTGATTAAATATTTGTCATCGGAATTAATATTTTAATAACATTGGATATATAAAAATAGTTAAAATTTTTAATTTTCAATTTAAAAACATCTTTTTTGTCACATCTCTATGATTATGTTCAAAATGATTTTTCGATCCTATCTAAAGGAAATTTTGAAAAATTGACTCCAAATTTGTAATTTAAATTAAAAATATTTCATAATAAGTCCACTGTATTTTTTACAAATTTTTTTTTTATAAAAAACAGTACAAATTAATTACCACTATTAAGGTAAAAATGTGTATCCCAACTGGTTTAGAGGACCTAATTTTTTTTAAAACATCTATTTTTATGGACATAGTTCATTTATTATGACATTTTGTTATATTTTTATGTGTTTTGTGAATCATTTCCATGATTATTACCCGTATAATAATTTGAGTGAAGAAAGTAAAAAAATGAACTATTCTTTCATTTAATAACTATATCCCCTTCAGATAGTGACAAAAACATCATATTTTCAGTTATAGATTTTACATTGATATGTAAATGAGTATTTTTCAGGAAATTTATTTTATATTTAATATTTTTTTTAAATCTTATGAAATTTCATCGCTTGAATTATTTAGTTAATAAAAAATATTACCCAAAATATTAAAACTGAATTAAATTTAATGAATTATTAGGTTAAATTAATTAATTATTTTATTGAAATGTATATAATAGTACATAGGTCTAACCCTGATATATTTAAAGTCCGCAATTTTCATGATTTTTATATAAAATTAAATTATTTATTTCAAAAATGACATCAATATTGTATTATAACAATTGATAATTTATTTAATGATTTAAAATCAACTACAATCCTATATAATTATACTATATTATTAAATGGAAAACAATATAAAATACATTTCATTAATTGAACAATTAATCTTGAATAATTAATCAATTTAATTCTTAATAAGAAAACAATGTTATTAATGTAAAGGTTTAAAAAATATTTTTTCATGTTTCATGTGATTTTGTAAAAATGAAATTTTATTAGAGAAAGGATTTTTTTATTTATAATTTTTTTGAAATTATAGAATCAATGGTACAAAATATATAATATTACTCATTTTAACATAGCCTTAAATTATAAATTATGTAAGTGAAAAATAAAAGATACCATGGTGAAAAAAGAAAAATAGTAAAACTACCAAAACATAGTAGTTAAGGGAAAAACCAATAAATCACATGTTTCATTTCATAATTGAGCTGTTTATTGAATAAAAAATCCCTCTAAACCATTAATAATCAGTATTGGATCCGCTAGAGGTAATATTTACTTCCAAATTGCGACTGACTATGGGAATTTAGTAATAATTGACTTAATATCAAAAAAAGACAACTCACTCTCATCAATTCTTAAATCATTAATGCCTCATTGAATCAGAGACATCCTACACCAATCATATCCAAAATTCATTCACCACATCCTAGGTGCCTTAGTTTAAGACTAAATACATTCTTTGTTTGCATAAGTTTAGAAATTAAAATAATTCCTGAAAAATAAGAAATGTTCTTTAACTAGCATATTTATTAGATTAATTTCTCAGCGTTCATAAATTATTATTATATCATCATTATATAATATATTAGTATCTTCAATATAATGATTTTTTTTATTTCAATTGATTGAGCGAGAACCATCTCTTAATCCATTATATTGGTTATGAAATAAGCATTTTCATGTATGGGGTACCACTCTGTCACGAACTTATGATATTAAGTTTTCCATTACCACCATAAAATGATGGTAAAAATGATGGATTTACTATATATATATAGTATATTATTATGATTCATAATTATTACATAACTCATACATTTAATCTCAATATTATTTGGCCTTATAATTACTATATTGGTGTGTGCAGATGACTGCCACCTCACATAGTGATGTGATTCATTCATGTTTTACATTGACTTTATTTAGGACAATATTGATAAAAAGTAGTGATATATATTAGATATAATTTAATTTTTAATGATGATAAAAATATTAATTATTTTTCTTTCAATTCAATATTAATTTAGAAATACAATTCTTGAATTGTACAACATACCATCCCAATGAATGTTTCATATCATTTTCTATATCTAAATATTATGGATTACAATAGATACATGTATATTGAAGATATATGATATTAATATCATTTTTTATATATTTTTTATTATTAATCTATGATTAATTTAGTAGAAAACAAACTATAGCTAATCAATCAATGTATGGAAAAGTGGGTATCTCCTTAAATATATCTTTAACAAGGAATTGTTAATAAAAAGTTAATAAAAGGCCATAAGAAAATAATATATAGTCTCTTATATTTGTAATATAATTATGTAATAGATGTATTATAAACTTATATATATTAAATAGGATTTTTAAATAACTAAAATTGTAGTCCAGACATAAGGTAGGGGATTTATTACTTTTTATTACTTCTGTGAGACACATGTCATGTTCACCACCTATTTCTTTTGTGTGGTGTATAATGTTCAAATGAATATATATAATGATACATAAATTGATAAATATTGGTGTTTAAATATCCATATTAGGATATCTCATTCATTGGGATTACTGTTTAAATATTAATAAACATGTATGGAAATATTTTCTTAAATCATATTTTTTTATACACATTTTATGTTATGCCCCTATATTCTTTTACAAGGTGTATATACACACTAACTAACATATAGTATATAGAATTTATTTATCATTATAAAATTTTACGTTTCATGTTGTGTTATCTCAATCAGAGTGATTTTGACTCAAGGTTACCAATGTGGTAATGGTTTTATGTTACAATGTCATCATTTATTATAATTCATTTTTATAATGACTCCAATGTTGACATATCATTATAAAACACTCATGAATTCTTATGAATTTTCTTTTATACTGATCATTCCAATATAATAAATGGAATTCCTTATTTTTCCACTCTTTATATACTCAATAGTTCAAAATCTAATATTTTTTTTATGAAAAAACTTATTATTTACGAAAATAATATTTCATTCAAAATAATGTTTTATGAAATTGATTTAAAATTTTAAAAAATTTCAGTAAAATGATTTAATAATGAAATTGATATATATGTTTTTATATTTAGAAAAAAATTTACATTGATTCCGAATTTTATTTTTAAATAATTCAAGATTGTATTTTTTTGAAAATTTGGACAAATGGATTTATTAACATGAATGACATGAATGAAACATCCCATCATCCACAACCATAGATTTCTTGAATATTCCTTTGTAAATTTTCAAGGATATTTTCAAATAAAATTATATTCATAATGAATTACATTTTAAAATAGTGATTTCCAAATAAGAAATTATATTTTACTCAAGAAATAATTTAAATAATATTGTAAAGTTTCATTTTCATTATTTTAATTTTTTTAATGGAAACGAATATTAAAACTCTTTCAAATGTTAAAATTTTATTTTTAATGAATGATTATATTCCCAAAATAACCTTCCAAGTAATTTCTCTTTCAAAATACTTCTCCTTATTAATAAAATACAGTGATATAATTTATTATTTAATTCATATATAAACTTAGGACATAATAATTTTTATTTGTCTATATAATTTATTTTTATGATGACATGATTTCTATGAAACCAAATTCTCTTCCATGGATTATACCATGAAATAATCTTTTGAGACAATCTTATTTCCCCATGTTATGCAATTCTGAATTAATGAAGTGATTATAAAACCATCCACCTTTTATAGTTATTGATATGATTAATTTTTTATGATCTTTTTTGTCACATATATATGATTTTTATTATGTTATGGTGGTTACATTATAATATTGGACAATGGATACAATATAACCAAGGAAAGTGGTTACGTTATAAATAATTATAGGTGTGACCTTTATATCCCTACAAATTAATTGGGTAATGATTTATATATCATGGTATATAAAAGACTATAATGTGGAGTGAACCCAATTTAGGAAGATATGTATTGAATAGGGATTCGAGCTTGTTTAGTATGGAATATATATAATTGAGAGTGGACTTGATTTATATAGGAAATATTTCAACAATGATTATCTGGGGAGTGAACCTCAATTAATAGGATTATTTGGGGAGTCAATATGCTCAACAATGATTAAAATAATTCCACTAGGGTGGTGGTGCGTCCCATTTAGGAGGTATATTCTCTATAAAAGGGTACTATGGTTGTTATCCCAGTCCTATATCAGGTATGCATGTGGTTATCCTATGAATAATAGGTTAAGAATGCCTTGGTGGATAGACATAACATGAGATGTTTTACACTTATTTGTAAACCAAAATTTTATGTTTTAGGGAAAATATTTTTTCCTGGCATGAGTCTTTTGACACCGTTATTATTCATGTCATATTAAATTTTAATATTTATGCCATGACAAACGATTATGATATTTGAAATGTATGGTATGGTCATCCAATGATATGATCATAATCTCATAAACTATTCCCATGTAATGTTTATGTATCTCCATTATATACCCATACTGATCATATATGATAATCAATTGTTATGTTTCCTTACCCCTTTTTATGAAGAATGTTTTTTATATTGGAGTGAAAATGGGGTAGATCATTATGGGATATATTGATGATTATTCAATAATTACGAAAATTTTTATCAATGGTTCCAAAGTATTAAACTATTATGGTCCTCTTGAATGTGATTGTGTAAAACAAGTAATATTCATATGAAAATATATGTTATCCTTCTCTAAAAATCATAGGTAACTATACATGGTATTAGAGAAATATATTAGTTAATAACTGGAAACTATGATGAAAAAACATTAGTGAGATTTATATGGATATTTCATCGAATATTTCTAGTTATGTCTCTATTGATAAGTATATGTTTCTATAATTGTAATGGAAAGTGTCTTAGAATATTGGTAAAGGATAGAGTTAGTTATTTTAAATAAATTACGTCAATCTCATTATAAAATGAGTGAATGTTGATCGATCATATATTTACTAACGTGTAGAAACCTCGAAAACCTCATATTAATCTATGCATTATTTTGAAGTAGTGCATAACCACGAACCTTAACGCTCTCATATTTTGAAAATCCTAGGATGTATGCTTTTCAAAATTGAGGAACTCATTATGAGAGATCTTGAAGGATACAAATATATGATAACTATGAGTGTCCCATTATATCATATATTTTATAAGGTTTCATGTTTTAGTATTATTTTATGTTATTTTTTATGACTGTGTTATTCCCCACTATGATTAGTGATGATCACACACTGATTTCCATTTTATTCAATGGTTGGATCTGGATGGAACCATGTTAATATTGTGGGTGATTCAAAATTTGTGAATGTGTATTCAAATGGGAAGACCACTCTAGTGAATGACGTTGTGATTGTACCTGATCAATTATCATTGAACAATATTAAAAATATATACATTACCCAACTCTCAGAATCACAAAATAAAATGATAGATTTAACTGAGAGATTGGGTAGTGGATTAAAATTATGAAGTGAGATTTAGTTTCTTATGTATCAAAAAATGTGGGAAGAAACACAGATGTGAATGGATCAGTAGAACGTGAATATGTTTTGTATTTGGAAAATAAGGGAGAAAATAATGTTAATATAAAGGTTAATGTAATATTCTAGTTCATGGATTTGATGTGAATGTTGGCCTCCCTATGATATCATCAACTACTTATTTCTTTTAATGTTGAATTTATGGGCTTTATGAAACATTATTTCTTAAGTGAAAATATCATTATGAATGTAAGAAATTTTGTACATAAAATTTTTATACTTAAAATGATGAAGAGACTATAAATGATATATGAATTTTAACATGTATTAAGGAATAATATGATGAATTTTATATAATATTTATACAAGGAATTCATATGATTTATGTATTTATTTTTTATTGTGATATAATAATTATGAAATATTAATGGATTTATCATTAAATTGTTTTTGTTACGGTATTGAAATATTCACTGAATAAGGATGATGACTACAAGAATTGATTTAATGGAAAGATTATATTTTATTTATAACACATGACTAAGGTAAAAATTCCCTTAATATGTTTATAGTGTTAAGAAAAATGGGTTTAGTTTAGTTAACTTCATAATGGGTACTAATCATGTAAGCTAGATAGTTCTGATTACTATGGAAGAGAATGTTGATTTGTTCAAAAATTAGTTTATCCTATCATAGAAGTAGTTTAAAAATATTTTTAATTTAATTAATATATCCAATTATATATTTTCTAAATATGAAATTTATAGAAATACATGTTTTCAATATGGTTTTATGAAATTTTATGTTATTACCATGTTTCAAGACAATACTTGATAAAGGTATTCACATGTTTGGCATGTAACCATATAGATATACATCATGATATATGGAGAATAAATTAAATATAATTTTGTTAAATATAATTAAATTCTTTTTAATTTTTTTCATATTTTAAAAGGATCAAAAGGCTAACCATTTATTAAATGTTTTATGTCGAACATTTAATGTGTTTTTAGTGATTAATGTCTTATTTTTATATATAAAGATTTATTCATATTGTATAATATATGATAGCAATTTTATATAAAAAACAAATATGTATTGAATGATTTATAATATTATATATAGATTTTATGATCCATTTGTGCATCAAGCATAATAAATTCACCATTATTTCTTGGAGTAAGAGATGAAGTGAAAATTGATCAAGGAATAACCACATGGTGAGATTATGATTATGAAATGGAATTTAAAATCCAATGTATATTCTTATAAAAATTCATCAAAATTTGGAAAAGGATATTGAAATAAATTGGTTTCCAATTATTATCATTTTTTCTGATACTTGGGTTGTTTTTCAAGCCTCTTTGTCTTATAAATTTCTTATTTATTACTTACTACAGACCGTGTTCTCTATCACACTCCATCAATATTTGTATGTAATTTTTCCCAACTACACCAATGTATTAAATTTCCTCCTCTGTAATCCAATTTTAAAATCTGGTGCATTATATATTAGAGAACCATTTCCCATTTTAATGATTCATTTTTAACCATTTTTACAAATTGGTTTTATATGAAAGGATCCATCATCTATTAAACCTTTAATGTCTGAGACAAATTTTGAGGGAGTGATACGTTTTATTTTCGTTATAATGTTACCCATACTTTTTTCTTGAATTATAAATTTTTTATTATATTATATTTGTTTTAATTCATTTATTATATGCAACAGCATGATAATACTTCTCTACAAGCAACACTAGCTTATCTTGTGTTTCACACAAAATTATGTTTTATCAAAACCATGATATATTATAAAAATGATAATTATAACATAGTTTTTAAATAATGGGATATGAAAATTAATAACTACTTTTAAATAATAATTATAGTGGTTATATTTGATGAAATCAAATTTATATTAAAATACCTAATTTTTGGTAAATTATTAATATTTTAAGAAAATAGTATTTTTTTAAGAAAAATGTATTTTATGAATTTTTAAGAACAATAATAAAATTTATTTTTCACATTTTAAAAAATAATACAATAATGTAAAATAATTATTTAATAACGATTATAAAAAAATTCTTTCGGTTAATATTTAATATTTTTCGAAAAAATTCATTTTTTATGAATAATGAAAAATATCCAATTTTAATTGAAACTACCTATTGGTTTTAAATTATTTTTTATGTTTAGGTATAATTTAGATTCATTTTAATCTATAACATGTTCAATAATATATAAATTATATCTATTTATTCATTAGAATCATTTTCATATTTAAATTAGATATGCAAACATTGTAAACTTTTGATCATTTTCACATAAAAACCCCACCTTCTCGTCATGTCTATTCGATTGATTTTAAATTAATTTTTTGCAATTATGTGAAGGAAGGTTTTAAAAATAGATTATAGGATTTAAATTATAATTTATTATATTTTTTAATAAGGCCAACATAATATTGACCAAAATTTATTTTAAAAACGTTAATATTTAAATATCACGATTTAGTTAAAAATGGGTTTAACGAAGGATAAACCAAGAGGAAGGGGAATCAAATTGACCAAAAAATTTATCATAAAAATATTTTATAGACACATTTATACCTTTATTTCCTTAGGTAATAATTTTATGATCATTGGGTTATGTTTCCATGATTGTTACCCTTATAATGCGTTGTCTAATGAAAAGGTCAAAATAAGGAACCACCAAGATTTTATTATATATAAATCCTTAGGATAGAAAAAAAATCATATTTATGTTTATAGATATCATATTGAAAGATAAATTATTTTTTCTCAGTATACTTTTTTTAATTTTTTCAAAGAATAAATAATTACTTTATATGATTATGAAACTTTACTGCGTGGATTATTTAGTTAATAAGAAAATAAAATATATTAAATGTGATGTAAATTGAATACAATATTTAATTCCATTAATTTTCTAATGATCATATAATGAAAAATAGGTTTGTAAATGAAAAAAGAGAATTCCATCATTTTGTGAATTTTTTAATTCTAATTTAATTAATAATATAAAAATTTATATCAATGTAATATTATAATAAATAATATCGTATTAAATGATTCAAAATTAATAAAAATAAAATATTCTATAATGATATTTTTAAATGGTAATAAATATCAAATATTTTCCATTCATGGACTAATTTTTATTTTATAATTATTTCATTGGTCTTTAAATAGAAAAAACTCTACTAGTTATGTTAAGGTTAGAATAGTAGTTTCTCATATTACATGTGCTTGTGTTATAATAAATTTTCAAAATAAATTGTATTTTTATTTGATAAATTGGATTTAATATTTTAAATTGGTTGGACTACTATTTATAATTTTTATCATTTTAATTTATTATTAATGTACAAATTATCAAGTTTCAAAAGACAAGTTAGCATACATATATTCAGAAGTAAATAAAAATTATGAATCATATGTTTTAGTGGACTAAATGTTTGAAATTTCTGTTTTATTTAGTTTTGGAGTTTTTTGTTGTATAGATAATCCCCCCATGGTATTTGTAATAAAATATTTAGTCACACGATATAGTATTCAACACCCAATAATGATTAGTTGTATATATTTACAAAAATTACCCATTGCATCTACTTAAGGGCACCCACTCTCCTCCCTTATTCACACCATCTCACATATTTGGATGATAGAATGAAATTCCAAAATCACTTCCTAACTACCTTCCCCTCATTATATATGCATTATATTGGGATAAAATTCAACATTGGAATTATTAGGTTAAAAAATATTAAGAATACCCTAATTGGAGGTAATATTCTTTAACAAAATTCTTTATTTTATTTGTTCATGAACCTTATTCAATTATTATTAATAGTTAAAATATAATAAAATAAAAATATTCCATATTTTTATATGTTTTTCTATAAAGGCCATTTCCATCTACCAACTCTAATTTCATCAGACGGGTTACGTGATCCTGAATCGTGTGTATTATGGACTACCGCCCTGTGAATAGATGCCATTTATTTTTCCATTACCAGATATCATGGATTTTCATAATCAAATAAATAATATATATATATAATATTCATTCACAATGTACATGGATTTTAATAATGACGATATTAATAAAAATACGTGATATATATTACATAAAAATATTTATCTGCTAATATTCTCAATATTATTTATTTTATTTCATTCTATCCAAAATGGAAATAAAATAGGATTTAGGCACACATGTGGCATGTCGTCTACAAACAAGATGCATTTAATTTTCTATATCTAACAATTTTTGGATTACAGTAAATGCATATTTATAGAATATACATTATTTTTATACAATGGTTTTCATTTTGAGAATATATGAAACCATTATAAAGATAATATTAATAATAATATAAAAAAGTATATCATATATTAAAAAATCGGTTGTTACTTGAAACGTAACATTAATATTGTATTTTTAATAAATGGTTAATAATATTTCTTAAGAAAATTATATATGGTATGATATAAATGATTATTGATATGTAATAAATTTAAAATAATCTTACATTTAATTTTTCGGTTTTTTTAATGATTACAATGGGATACAAGACTGAATGAAATGGATTTCCACATCACTTTTTTAATAAACTGAGACACATGACGTATTCACCACATATTTATTTTTTTTGGTTTGTATACACATTACATGAATGTATATTATAACTCATATATTAAAATAATTAGGTTTTTCTTTTCCAATGTAGGATCTCACATTTTTTTATAGTTAAAAAGTAAACAAATGGAAAACATATTTTTTATCCATCTGATTTCATTGAAACATACATTATATTATAACAATATATTTTTTCATGAGGTGTATATAAATCACCTATTACATGTAATATCATGAAATTATTTTTCTTAATGATATTTTTATTTCCATTTACTTTATTTATTTTATACGGATTATGATTTAAGGTTACCAAATATTTATGGGTTTTATGATAAAATTTCACCATTTAACGTGATTGTATATGATTAGGTCTCAAATATTTATATCTCATGATATAACACTCAGTAATTCTTATTAAAACTATTTCCCTGTGATTATTACTTATGAATACATGGTTCTTCATTACATTCATCTATTTATGTAATAAGTAGATCAAAAAATAATGTTTTTTATGAACAAAATAGATTTTCTATAAAAACACATTTTTCATCCCAATCCATTTTTCTAAAAAAAATTAACAATGTTTTCAACATTTATTTAAAAAAATTATTAATTAAATTTGTACTGATGATTTAATTTTTACCGATATATTTTAAATGTATTCTTCCTGTCATTTTTTATAGAAAATACATGTT
Source organism: Viscum album (assembly GCA_963277665.1). Taxonomy (NCBI): domain Eukaryota; kingdom Viridiplantae; phylum Streptophyta; class Magnoliopsida; order Santalales; family Viscaceae; genus Viscum; species Viscum album. The sequence continues at coordinate 1,244,063,714 of OY728145.1, read as the reverse complement.
GGAATCTTATCAAAAATATTCAAGGATGCATTATTTTAATGCGTATGGAATGAATGAATCATGTCATCATCATAAACCTTATTTTCTTGAAGGTTAAGTTATATTTATTCATAGATAATAAAAAATAAAATGATTTTCAAAATGTTTTATGTATTAAAAAGATGTTTTCAAATCAAAAAATATATTTTTCTCCATAAATGTATTTAATTAATTTTCAAATCATACATTACAATTTATAAATTTATTTTACAAATAATAGTTTTATTTAAAAAAAAATATGGTCTAAAAAGTGAATTTCAATGAAATTATTTTTTATCAAAGAAATGTTCAATGTTATTTTTCATTCAAAATCATTCTCCATATATTATTATATACTTTCAAATAATTAACGTTTTACTAGGGGTATGAATGAGGGATAACATTATTGTTATTTATCTAAATGGTTATGTATAGGATCAAAAAAAAAATAGGAAACCTTTTTATCTATTATAGGTTATACAATTATAGAACACTTATAAGAGCTAATTATTTTGATGATTTATTATATTATAAAATAATAATTTTGTTGTGAAATATTACGCTATCCATATGTTATGATATAAATTTTTTATATGATATGGACGAGAACAAATTTATGAGTTTCATTATGTTTAGGTGTTTACATTATAACCACGTATGGTGGATAAATTATTCCAAAGATGGTTGTTACATTATAATGAGTTATCGGTGGTACCTATATCACCCTCCAAATAATTGGGTAATGATTTATATATCATGAGAGGAAGTTGTCTAGAATGGGTAGTGAACTCTATTCAATATAAATGGATTGGAATTAATAGTCATCCAGATTAAATAAGATAGGTCTGGATGAGAATGTGAAATAATCTTATTAATGGAATATTTTGAATATCATAGTATTTCTAGTGAACCTTGAATAACATGATTGTTTGTGGAGTGAAACTATTCAACTGTGAGGAAAGGGTTACCACTGGGTATTGAGGGGTCTCCCACCCAAGAGGTCTAGCTACAAAAAAATGAGGCTACATGGGTATGTATCCCTATCATGAAGAAGGTAGATGGGTTGTTAGCATAATCATAACATGTTTTGAATTTCTTAAATGGCTCCTTGAAATATGATTTTATATGATTATTTTATTGAAAATTATTTTTTTTATGACAATTATGTGATCTCATAGACAATGTTCTTTGATTTCCTTGTAATTCATGGATTATGAAATTCCAATAACTACTCCATTACTGAAGACTATTGTCTTTGATATAGATGGTCTTTGTTTAAAATTATATAATCATGTTATCAAAACCATATTCTCATGTTAAGATTATGTATCTCCATGATTACCCTTATTGAGCATATACAATCACCCTTTTTATGGTTTTATTCATGAGGATATCAATACTTTTTTAATGTTCTACTAATAAGGGGGAATATATTTATGGGATACATATTAGATCATTTTATCATTATGAAAATTTTCATGCATTATTACAATGGAACTGAACAGCTTTGATCATTAGGTGTGTGTTTGTGTAATGAATTTAGTAGCTATCAAGAAGGATTTAATATCCATGATTGAGAATCATGGGTCGCAATAGTTACAGAGTTCTTAATTGGGTCAAATATAGTAAATTTCATTTGGGTTATTTTTTAATTATGTTATCATCATCTCCAAACTATAATTTAGGGGTAATTTCATTCATTCCATGGTATTCTATAAAGTGAAACTTTATTACTGTATATATTTTTTATTTTGAAATTAGGATTGGATTTTCCATTTCATTTAACATTATCCAATATCTCTCTTGTTTTCATCTCATGGCCAATTCATGTTCATTGAGGGGGAATTATATAATTCATATTATAGAAGTAAACCTTTTCCATGACCATTCAGAGGATAAAACTCAACATTTAAAAATGTTTTTAGATTACCTTTTTAAAAAATTATATGATGTAAATAAAAATTTTAAATGGTGAGTTTTTTAAAGGGAGAGTTATCACCAAGAAATTTGGAATAACTGAATTCTAATTCTAATGAAAAATAATTAAATTGTTATTTTAAAGATTACAAACACAAATATATGATAATACAAATCAAATGATTTATATATATATTTATTATTTCTACCACTCTATTTCAAACCCACATGAATGGTAGGTTACTTTTTATTTTTTTTATTTTTTTTTTCAAATATAGTATAGATGTTTATTATATATTAACTGTATTATTTATCTTTTCCTCATGAGATCAATAACTTGAATTTCAATAAACAGTACAATATTTTATTTTATTTTTAAAATTGGGGTTCTATTAACATTATAAATTTCTACATTCCATAACCCATTTATTTTCATTGAATCTATTGGACTGTAAAATCACAAAAAAATGAATTTCATATCACCAGAAAAATTTCATAACAAAACAAATAATATAATCCCTATGGATAGAATAGAGAAAAAATCTAATAATTCCCATATATCTCAAGAATAACCATGACTCCTTTCCAAAATTCACAATAAATCATGTCGAACTGATAGTCAAGTGGTATATAAATCAATTATTGTGACATATAATTGATCCCAACATTTACATATGGTTGACATCCACTTCGTAGTCATATGTTGGTCCCTAGAGATAATATTGCATCGACACCTTTTATTTCTTATGTTTTTCTGGAGCTAAAATCCAAACCCATGTTTCAATTCACTTTTAAATCTCCATAAAATTCATTAAAAATGGTCCATGAAGGAAAAAATACATGAAATTTTAGATCATGAACCACTACCTTTCCTATGAAAACACAAACCATAAATGACAAGAAAATACTAGAATCAAATAATATTTCCAAAAATTCTATATAAATTCAATGAATATGGATAGAAATAGATACTGGATCTCACCATAAATATTTCTCTTTTATCCCAACAACAATATAATCAAAATAACAACACACAAATAATAGGAGGCCTTTCCAAATTATATGCCCCAGTTTGAACTCAGTCTCTAATTCGCCATTGTAGTGAATCAACCAAGGTATTTATATTTCCAATCTCTGGTACCAGTCAAACATAAGGTCAAAATGGGTATTTTAAATCCCCATAGGCTGGAAGATAGTTCTTATAAAACATAATATGTTATTTTTAATGGTTTTAAATTCATATTTTAACAAATAAATGGGAATAGAAAAGAAAATAAATAAACATCCAAATAGATATAAAAATAATTGGGCATCCAAACAAGATAAAAAATTGTTACATTAATATTTTGACAATAAAATAAATTGTATATAATATAATGTATAAAATATAGAGATCGAAATGAATAATAAATTAACGCAAAGATGAATAAACACCTAAAACATCTACAAAAACCTCCAAGGGACCCATAATCACCTTCCACCTCCCCCATAAGTTCATTAGAGATAAATACCGGCAAAAATAGAACTTAACATTTACGAAATATGATTAAATGAAATGGACTCGTAGTTCTCCACCCATAGAATAAATTATATTACTTCAGTATTACACTTAAAAATTCTAGTATAAAATATAATAGAAAAATTAATTTTTTTCATGTAGTTCTAAAAATGAAAGAAATTTATAATATAAGTATGTTTAAAAACAAATTCCATGGGTTTTAAAAAAGTTAAATCAATCTCCTAGAAGATATATTTTCCAATACAAAACAATTTGGAAAAATAAACATTTAAATTCTCACATAAAACCAATTTTATAATTTTTTTTTTGAAATACATGTTTCTAATCATATAATAGGTCCCCAATTCTCAAATGGTTTTCCAAAAAGTCATTAAAAATAAAAAATTCTTTAAAACTAGGCAAGTGAACCTAAATCTTCATTTTTCTATCCGACACACACATATATTTCCCTGAAAACCCATTTCTAATTTATTATTAAAATAAAACAAAACAGATATGAAGTACACATTCCATGTTTATGGAAACCAATTAAATCATTATTAAATTACTTGTGATGCTCAATAAAATATAACATACCATTTCAATACATTTAGACATATAAAAAAACACTTTTAAAAAGAATTAATATGTAAATCACTTGTATATAAGGATAGAGAACGACAACCAAGAACCATACAATTTTGTCCTATAAATATATATATGAAAATAAATATGTGAGAAGTAATAATACATGAATAATGGGATTCACTCGATAAAGAGATAAAATCCCCTAAAATAATCATGAGAATGTTCATTATTTTAATGATTATAACAAATGGGATCTAACAAATGTTCACTATAAATGATTTAGAAAAATCAATGTTTCTAGAATAACTAGTTATTTCAAAAAAAACAGGAAATATTATGTTGTCCTCCATAATCATTATGTGTCCCTACCATGGCTCCTTCAACCCCACTAGGGAACTCTTAGTACCCACCTCCAATGATCCTACTGAATGTCAGGGAAGAAACATCCCCACTAACTTAACTATTAGAATCATAGATACATTCCTAAAAAAACATAATAATAGGTATGGGTATCATATACATAATATACATACCCCATCGCGCATGGTATACACTGAAAATTAATAGGAGGTAAACATTAACAATCATTATAAAAATAAAATTTATTTAAATTGAAACCACACATTCCTCACATCCAAAACCATCACTATGAATTAGACCAATTTACAACAAAATTAGAATATGAAAATTAATCAATAATTAATATCCCCTCATAAGATTACATGATACCATATGAATATAATAAGAAAAAAGTTCTCTATATGGTCTCTCTCATTTTTATGAGTATATATTTCCTATAATACACCTAAAGGGCCCTTTCCAATAGAACCATATAATTACAATGAAACAAAAAAAATTTAAAATATATCTCAATATATAATTTATATCATTTTGATAATAAAATACCTGATACCTTTTTCAGAATCCACACATCGATTGAAATAACCTTTGAAATACATGAAATCAATAAAATTATTTCAAGTTACAATATACATGGGATAAAAAAAATTTGAAACAAACCTACATATTTTGATTATTCAAAATTCTTTGAACATCTCAAACCATCGATATAAAAATAAACTAATGATGAAAAGGGATTTAGAATTTATCATGAATAGGTAATCATAGAGTTCTTAAAATAAAAATTCACTTACAACCAATGTATACCCTATAAAACACATCATCATCTATTTTGAAAACAAATAAATTCCATACATTCCTTAAAAACATATATATAATGTTATATGCCACTTTGATATTTAAATAAATTATTTAATATCATCTTTATTGTTTTTCTAAAAACATTTAATTGAATCTCAAACAATGTTAATGGTGAAAAGCATGTAAAATTTACATATACCAACATCGGTAATAAATAAATACATAATTTTAATGAAAACCCATTATTAAATGAAAATTATTTATATTAATTAAATATAATATATAAAATATAGAAACATTACATAGATCAGGAAATAAAATTAAATGTCATCTTTCATTTTGATGGGATCTCTGAAAAGGCGTGAAGATCCCTTGAAAATTCCTATATTTGAAAAGACCCCTGATTTAGGCCAACCACAACATTAATGGAATCTAACATGCTTATTATTTATCATAGAAAGATATAAATCATTTGTAATGGAGGATATAGAAGAGAGGAATGGTTCTATAGAGATAAACAAATAAATACCCATTTGAAATCAATTTCACATAATGAAAATAATATTAATAAAGAAAAGAAAATGGATGGCATGCTCGATTGATTAAAATAATAGATGTAGAGATATAAGGATTTGAGTATTTTTTGGGAGTAGGGAGAAAAGTGTAAGAAAAATTTTATCAATGTTGGATTAATGGTTTTCCAAACACTATGATAACCTTGTGTAGGATAGATCCTAATAAAAACCTCTGTTACAAAATACCTAGATACCTAAAATGACTGAAAAGATCAAATACAGAAAATTCCAAATAGAATAATAAAATTACATAGTTAATTTATAGTCCATTAAAATTGTTTATAAATAGTGTGTAAGTCATACACTATTCCCTAGAATCACAAAGGGTCCTACACAGTTTCTTGTAGGTTATTTATTGTTGGTATTGAACTATACACCAATAATTTTAACATTCAGTGTACTATAAAAAAATGAATTGACATCCAGATGATTAGTAGAATATACTTAATTTCTTTTAAATGATGCATGAAAACCATGTATGGAAATGAAAACTCCAAATTTTCATTCATTTGGTTAAAAATACCAGGAAGCATAAAATAACCCCAAAAATCACTCCATATATATAAATTAATGTAATTAAATGCATGGTTTCCTAGAGTGGATGATTCAAATAGTAAAATAATAAAGTTCATTATAAAATATTGAAACTCAATGAATAATGTTATGAGTTATCAATATCCTTTATGGATTGATAAATGAATTAATAAAAACACTATAAAGGGGAGAGATAATGAAATTGGAGTTCAAATATGATAAATAAAATTTAATTTAGTATATGTTATGATCAATTGGTATTAAAAATAATATTAATGAAATTAATAGTATAAATAACCTACCTCAAATAAAGATAATTGAAAATAAGTTTATATTATAACAATAAAAACATTAGAATAAAAACCGATTTAACAATATTATTTCATATTAAATATTACATATCATGATTTATGAGGGTTACGAGTTACAAATAGTAAATTGCCAGTATATAACTCATTCTAATTAAATCACCTTATATGGTAAGAATTATATCTCAATAAATTAATGTAGAGTTTATAAGTCATGGCCTCCTCTTCATTCACAGTAGAATTTACAATATAATCATTTTAATCCAAGATAAATATATTAATATTATATTTCGTAACATTACTAATGTATATTAAAATTTATATAATTATGTTATAATCAATTTTATGAAATTCATAATGTATTTTTGTCTTATTTTAACAATCATGTGAATGTAGCAATAATTGTTTGGTAAATATTTTATAATGTATATATAGTTAACAATTCATTGTTACAAATTAATCAATAAAATAAGTTTTAAGATACATTCATATATGTCTTATAATTTATTTTAAAAATATTTTCATATTATATTATAATATTAGTTTTTTGCATCAAAATTGAATCAATTTCATGAAATTTCATTAATATTATTTATTTTTAGAGATTTTTTTAACAAAACTAATAATACATAATATAAAATTTCCATAGAAATAAAAATAATTATTTGACCCTTAAATTATAATAATATTATTTTTTATGTCCCCACAGTCATTCTGGACAGAGTTTTATTTCATTATTTATGTAGGCAGTTAGATTAACCCAATTATAAACATACCATAATAAACAGATGACTACGTTTGTCAAATTGGTTTATTATTTCATTATAAAATTATTATAGAAGTTTAATTATTTTATATAAATATTATTACTATTTTGAATGAAATTTTATAGTTTTATATAAATAGTAATTTTTTTTATTAAAATGAATAATTATACTTCATTATGGTTTTAGCCCAAACAATTCACTATTAACACATTCATTTTATGATGAGTGTTACAGAATGAAGGTAGATTATAACTTTTTCCAACCGAGAAATTGTGATATTTTATTTGAAACTTTTATTCAAAAATTATATCTTTTATAAGATAAAAAATTAATTTACATGATAGAAATTAATAAAAATTAATTAAATATTTCCATGTAAATTAAATATTTCCCATTATTATGGAAAATATATATAATTTTTTTAAATATAATTGTACGCCAATAAATTAAATGGATTTTTTTTATATTAATAATATGAATATCTAAAATATGATATCTTTTTTATATATATAATTACAAATAGTTATGTAGACTATGTTTTAATATAAGTGAATAAAGAATATTCTCTAGAGAAAAATATTTTTTAACATTCCAAAACATTAATAATTAGATTAATAAAATAAAAAAAAATTAATGATTTTTTACTTAATAAATATGTAGTCTCTTGTAAAATGGTTTGCAAACTTTTTTTCAATATTTTCCTATGAAAATGTCAACAATGAGATTATACTTTCAAAATTTTTATTTTATTAGTATTTATCCAAAAAATTGATTTTATAAATTTAAAAATTCAACAAAAAGCTAGTTTCATTTTCAAAATTACGATATAATGTTAATTTTATAAAATTAATATTCTATATTTTAGGACTTTTTCGATTATTAGATATTTTAATATTTATATATGTGTAATAGAATAACAATTTATTTAAAAATAGTAATTTATAACATTATGTGTTTTTCATACCATTTTTTATGAATTCAAAATGCATTGCAATATTTTTTGTTACTAGTGGTTTAACTATTCTTAAATATTATTAATGATAAATATTTCATTGATAATTTTATTTCAATGTTACGTGTGGATTAATTTATAAAACATATTAATAATTTAAAAGAAAAAAATATACTTCTTCCAAAATATATGGGTGTTACAAATGTTGAGATTTCATGATGACTTAGGGAAAGTAAAACATTATTATATTAATGATCAAAATTGGCCTATGATGTAAATCTATAGAGATTTCTATGAGCACCTATCTAAACTCATTTCAACAATTTAGTTGAAACTATTTTGTATTAGAATGCATGCTTTGGTGTCATCATTCTTTATTTATTGTGAAAAAGGGATGATAAATTGAATGACACCGAGATGTTGTGAACCATTTCAAAACTATTTAATAGGTGGTTTTCCTTTATTGTTATTTCACAATTCCTAAATATTACAATGTCAGTTACCCAAGTCAAATGTGTCCCTTATCAGAACCCCATCATTAAATAAATTTTTTGGTGGATTTACTTACATTTAAAATTTATCATTATATTCTCCAAGAATTAACAATTTGTTGGTGAAGCAAGTGGAACTATTTGATATTTTTTGGTTTATTTTATACTAAAAAATTAATCATTTTTTAGTTTCTGTGTGTAGAACCATCCATGGATAAAATGAAATTCTATTACATGACCTGACCCTCCCTTTACCCAAAAGGTGTTCTCGATCCAAATGGGATGGAAACTGGTACCCAAGAAAAAACATAAACCATATTGAATTATTTCACCAAACTAGAAACATGAAACATGGTATATAAAAATAGTAAAAATAAATGTTGACCACAAAAAAAGGAATATATATTCCATGAATATTGTAATATAATAGTAATTAAAGAACATTAAAATAATGAAATAAACAAAATTTGGCGTTCCTAAAATAAATCAAATAATATTAATATAAAAAAAGAGAGAACTACCCTATTTGATATTTGAGAAATTCTAACCATATCCCGAACAGCTACAAGTACCCAACATAAAAAAACCACACTTCCTCACTATGGCACAAATTCATTTCATACATCAAATGACAATACAAGGACTATAAGACACCGAATTTCGGTTCAAGTGGTGATATAAAAATGATATGTAGAATCACATCCAGATATACCATATCATTTATAAGTACACTATTCTAAATATTATAAATTTAAACACCTAATATGGCACAAAAATCTATAAATAATTTTATCAAATGAACGGAAAATATTAACCGTATTTATAAATTTCCAACACGAAACTTGTAAGACAATTTTTGCGAATATTTTCTAAAAAAAGTTAATATTTATAAATAATAGTAATATCATAGACAAAGCCATACATAGTAAAAATAAAATGGAAAAAATATTCCATGGTTCAATCATAGGTGAGCTCTTTAGGTCATTTATACATTAATACAACTACTATGCCATTCATGTCCCTAAAACCCTCCGAACGGGTTATACAGTACAACAAAACAACCTAGGAATCGAACCATTCTACCTTGTTATTGAATTCCTAGATTCAACTGCATCTTTATCGAGGACTGAAGGAACACCCCAAAAAAGTTAAGTCCCTCACCGTATCAGTAGATGATTCCAACTAATACGACATCCAAAAATGTCCCCAAGGCTCACACATACTGTATTTCAAATCAATAACAAGGGATTTCAAATTTTACAATACTTGTTCAAAAATCCTTTTTCCATAAAAACATTTTCAAAAACACAGTTTATAATCCACATCTCAAGGGTTCAAAAAACCACATTTCTTTTCAAAAAATAACAAGGGGAAACCAATATTATCTCAAAAATCGCTTTTATTACGAAAATCATCCAATAGAGTGTTATGAAAATTAGTTTATAATAAATAAATAGACAACAATAAATTATATATTATGCAACATAAGCTAGGGATGAAACCACCTACCTCAAAAAAGTGTTGCACACTACACACTACAAGATACATAAATATAGAGTAATAAAGAATTAATAATAGAGGCATTATCATAGATTCATACATTTTTAAATATAGTTACACATATTAAAGGGTCAAAATAGAGGACAGATCAGTACATAAATCATGAAAAATGCGTATTGAAAAATAATAAACATGATGGTTGTCTTCCAGATAATGATTTCACAATAGATCTAGAAGGGAAAAATTATTTGTAATATGACAAAAAGTCCCCATATACCCAAAAAATAGTTCTTCTATAACCGTTATCAATTATCAATAAAAAATCAATCACTTACACAAAGTAAATATGAACTACCAAACTAAAGATCAAGCATTGAATATAGTAAACCAGAATAGTAGGGATCACAAAAAATACCCTAGATAGATACCTAGTGTTCGAGGAAGATGATAAATATTGAATAAATGATTCAAATATTTATAGTTTGAAAAAATAACTAGTTATATGGGATAAAAAAAGTAAAATAATATCTACACTATTAACCATTCAAGTTGTATGTCTGTCAAAAAATACATCACCTCGAGTTAATTTAACATGAGTGACATAATTATGAAATAAAAGTAGATTTTCTAAAAGAATTGAATTTTTTGTATAAATAAATTTCACTTGTTTTACCACATATATAATTTATGTTATAAATAATTAAATTAATATATATATCCATCTACATTCAGTTCGAAAAAAAACTATAATGAAAGTCCAGAACACCATATTCACCCTATGAACCAATGAAATATCAAGTTCAACCCTAAAGTAAAACATAAATTTTATCTATATTTTTTAAATCTCTCATACATTCTATATTCCATCCCTACAAATTCTTTAAAATGTAATGTTCTCCATAAAAAGGTGAGTCCACTACTCACTTTCCAATAATTCACCCTCTGAAGTCTCACGAGGATAATATTTGTGTCCCCTTAGAAACTTTGACCATGAAAATGGATATACAAAAAAATACTTTCACATATGTAGTAATGATCTCCACTAGTTTCTCCATGTTTGAAAATTTGGATTTGAACTAATTTGCCTTGAAAATCATAACATGAGAGTGATCAAGATGGTAATTTCAAAGCTACGACATGTAGAAAACATTAAGGATACTAAAAAATTGAGATAATAATTAAAAAAAATTAATAACCCCTTTTATATTTATAAAATTTAGTTGTTCAATATAGAGTAAATCAAAATTCCCAGATTTACTCATTTGATGGAGACATAAATGAGTGGAAACTTTCAAGAAAACTCAATCATCAATAGAAAAATACAAAGAGTGATGTACATGATCCATATGTGATTTCTACCAATTCTAGTACATTAATATGTGTTTAAGGATATCCAGAGTCCTATTTAATTTTTCCATACGAATACTAAGTCCTATAATGGAGGTCTCACACACCTCTACCCAATTAATAGACAAATTTCAAAGGTGGAAATACATGTACAAGAAGGGATCCATTCTAAATAAAGACTTGAAACTATTGTTATAGTTAAACACTATCACTATTATATGGATACCACCTGACGCATAAGAAACTACGATACTAAGATATATAATATCTATTAAGATCATAATAGAATACTCTATCTAACCACTTATCTATGGGTGAAAAAATTAAAAATCCTTCTAGGAGAACACGTCACCACTTAGACACCTTTCTAGAATATTTATGAAATCCTTGGATATCTATCTACAAAAATAGAATGAGTAACCCTATATATCCTCACAATCTCTTTCACATGTTTATTACCCAAATAATCTTCATTTGTGGTGTTTATAATAAGAAAGAAATGATAGGATTTCATTTAATGACAAATTATCACCATGAAATTGTTCTTACTTCTTGTATTTTTTGGATTCCAAACACCAAATTTGATGGATAAATCTTCCTATTATAAAACAGTAAATGATGTGGCAGAAGAAATATATCCATTTATGGGGATTATTATTTATCTACTTGTAGGTGTTATATTGCGACACAAAATTTAGTGATATAATGAATCATATCTTGTGATCTAAAAAACCCTCTCATATTATAAGACATGTTAATATCTTCAGGTTGAATAGACCAGGATGATCTATGAAGATAATGAAACGCTAAATTATTCTAATATGATAGGAAAAAAAACAATCAGTTAAATTAATAATAACATTATAAGACATATACCAACATGAAATGTTCTCCCTAAAATATAAGGTCTCTATAATTATTTGAAACTCAACATACTACTTTTGAAAATATTGAATTGAATAATAGGGATATTATTATAAATGACAAATGGAAAAAACCATACAATAACCATGTTCATACACATCAAATTAAATCCAAGTGAAGAATCTTATTAGGTTTAAATATTCTATCAATTTCAAAATATATTGTGGTTGACCATTACTACTATGATTGTTGGTTATGAAATTTAAATTCCCTATAGTGTAAGGGATGTCAAATTCAGACCACATAATGTATTATACATATTCTATGTATTTGAGATTCAGTTACTTTCAACTAATTAGATATCTCAAACACTTATGTTCATAATAGTCTCTAAAAATATCACCAAAAATATATTGACACCACCAATTAAGGTCCTATATATATATATATGAAATGGTCCAAATCATGAGTTGGGTTTTTCTAATCATTTATCTAAATCTGATGATAATTATTGCACAAAATTTTATTTTCATTAATAATAACAACACCTAAACAAAAACCATTATCACTACAATAAAACACATACTTATTACCATGATATAGTAAGATCAAAAAAAAGTTGATTGACATGTTCCTTCAACACATCATTATAAGAATTCTTTTTTCATCCCATGTTAACATTACCAATTTCTATTTAAGAGTGTTATGGAGTGATGCTAATTTTAAGAACACCATTATAAGATATTTTTAATTTGTTTCTACACCTCGAAATATTTGTATCTTAAAGGCATTTAAATTTACATCCATTCACGAAAATATTTACTATCTCAGAAATAACTAAGAGTTAATTCTCAGAAATCATGATATGTCATAATTTCACATCACGAATCTAGAAAATGAATTTTTATGTATTTAAATAATGCTGGTGTAACCTCAAAATTTCTAAAACTAAATTCATATAGTTCTCATATTCGTTCTTAGATCGTGAATAAACTAGGATTGCAGCCCTGAAAATTAATAGAAATCAATTAAGATGCTATGATAATATATTATTAATAGAATATGTAAAAAATAAATGAGTTTTTGTTAAATAAAAAATATATATATTATATTAAAAATATACAAACATTCACATGAATTTTTTTATTGTTTCAAAATGAATAACCATAAAATGTTGATAGCCGAAAAATTGATCAGTTTTCAAAAACCTCATATCCCCCATTAACTGAACAAAAATTTCATCTACATGGGGAAAAATGTACTTTTTCATATATATAAATTCGTTCAATTTTTTATAGTGTATATATTTCAATGTGAGACTTTATATTTAGTAGAAAAATTACGGGATACCAATGGAGAAACACTATAGTGAAAAAAATCATTCTCCACAAAATCATCTAATTGGATCTTGAGTTCTATCATCTCAGTAAGTGTCATGGGATGTTATGGTTTCATGATTGTATACATACCTTACAGAAAATTAATTTAAAAATATATATCACTTTTTTGAGGAATAATAGAGAAGACATAAATAAATACATCATGAATCTCACAAAAAACAACAAGACGATCTCAAAAGGAGGATTCATCTTCAGGCATGACTGCAATGGTAAATTAGAAACAGCTGAGATTGATGTGGGGCGGCCTTTAGTGTCTATAAAATGGATCCCACTCCCCCATAAAATACCTAATATATCCCATCGAGAATAAATAATGATACCTGTTGACGATAACAATCTATATTATCATGGCGAGAAACTAGTTAATCAATCATAATGATAATGTCAAACGTATATAAATTGAGAACCAGCAAATCCTAGAAAATAACTACCACATATTTCAGTATAGTAAAATATGGAAATCAATCTGTTGTACATTAATCATTATATTACAATTTACCACCTATATATTGAAGTGGATAATCTCCGTTTTATATTTTGTAAAATAAAAAATGAAATGACATAGATTAGTAAGGAGACTAAATAAGATATAATTTTGTATCTATAAAGATGCATCAAAAAATGTTTTTTATAAATATCATCATTCCAATATATAATTATGTGGATAACTCATCCACTACATGATTCTGTATCACAATCAAGTCCTACAAATAGATCAATATGGACATTGAAGCACCTAAATGTGCCATAGTGGAATTTGATTGCAATGAACCCAAACTATAATTGACAATATACATATTCTATTAGAACCTTTATAGGTGGTCTTCATAGATATAAAACATGATATGATTAGAGGAGTCGTAAAAGTAAATTCTTTGTTCCCTTCCATGAAAAACTTATATTAATTAATATCAGTATACTAGGTATTATTTATCATGTAGTGTAAGTCTATTGTTGAGAGAAACCTCAACCACACTAATGATTAGAATGAAACCTCCTCTTTAATCATTATGTTATATAGAAACTAATGATGGTGGAATAAAAGATAAAATATAGGAAATAATGAATACCATATTAATCCCTTTCCCCAATACCCTTTCTATAATGATATCCTATGCTATATGATTCAATATATGTACATGTGGTCTGATATTTGGTGACAAACCCTACATTGATTTGTGTTCCCTCAACAGATCATTCATTACTACACTTAGAGAAAAACAAACAATACCAATAAAATGTTTATTTTACTCTGACACTAAATTCACTACCTAATTATTGTTGAGAGACTCCAAAGACTTTTCAATCATTAGATACATTATGGAGAACTACAGAAACATAATACTCTATAAACCCTTATAATCCAAGATCACATGTTGATACTATTGTTCCATGGAATACCTCCACAACTTGATATGACCCTTGAGTATAAAATATTCCCACTTCACCTTAGTATCATCAGGTGTATATAAGAATCTGATGTAATTTTTGATATATATCAATAAATCCACCTCCAATTGTGGATATTTTGTAACCCTATAGGATGGTGGATTTGTTCATTTGAATTATCGACATCGATCATTGTATCCTATATCATTAGGTTGTACCTAAAGAGACAGATTCAAAACTCATGATATATTATAGTCTATGACATCAAATATCTAAATGATAATTCATCATGACCTCGATGGATAGGTGGATTCCCATTATGATCATCCTCTTCACCCTCACGGGGAAATCTCAGAAGATGTATTAGAGGAATCGTACTAAACATAGTAAATAATCCAAGTGATAATAAATAAGACAATATATAAAATATAACTATAAGAAACAAGTATTTATAATACTAGATCTCAACATTATAAAAACACACACCTACATTAATGGTAGAACGAGGATTTCCTTAACAAGAGCTATCAAAGAACTCAGCACAACCTACATCTCAAATCATAGAAATCTTAAATCCAGTTTACCAACATCCCCATAAATAGAATAACCCTGATCTAATACCATTTTTTAATCGAACTAACCTGTGATATCTTATAATTTTTATAACCCTCCCGATGCACCACATACCCAAAGGGAATTTTTAATCCCCGTAATCTGGTGACAGGCACTCTATCATGAAACACATACCATTTGGAGTTTTTTCACATGACCAAAAATAGGATACGTAGTATATATGAATTATGGAATGTATAATGGCTAAAACAAATAGGAATACATATTCCATAAATAATGGATATAAATTATGTCAATAAAACACAAAAAATGTGGATCAAACCCTGTAAGTTAAAGGTCTAACAAAACAATATTTGATACCTAGAACCTAAAAAAGAAACCATAACTCCATTTAATTAGTTGGAAATTTCCATCAATATCACCAATAGAAACCCATACCCACCTTACATCATCATTACCACCTCGATATGGAACCATTATTTTTCTACTTCAATAAACAATATTATGTCTACACACCACCAATGGTGTGTGTAGTGAGTAATCTTAAGATGATTTGTAAGATCCCACCATGGTGTTTTATATGAAGACACGATAAAAAATCCCAGTGAGTGAGAATTTAATAAACATGAAATATTAAATATTAAATGTTTTTATATAAATAGAATTGTAATGAATTCTTTTTTATTCCATAGTTCCAGTACAATTTTGTTTAGAGTGTTTCAACAATATGTTCCATAATATTGACAGTTATCAAAAAGGAATATAAACCCTACTTATATGTTTTTTTATGAACATGGATATGAAATATGAAGGACCACTCACACTTATGTAATGGCCCGTGATTTTGGGGTCCATTGCATGATGAAAATATGATGTTTGGGGTGTTCTGTGTGGTCTGGAAGGCCATCCCAGCTACTCGGTGAAGCTTAAGAATCCTAATAGTGGCCTCGGCCTACCTGTATCTCATCCTTCTGATAGCTCGACCTACCAGTCGCTCGGCCTACCGATATCTGGGCCTACCGGTGGCCTCGGCCTACCAGTAGCTTGGCCTACCGGTAACATCGGCCTACCAGTAGCTCCACCCATAGGTGGCCCCGACCTACAGGTGTCTTGGTCTACCGATAGAGCTATCCTACCGGTGATCTCTCCATAGGTTTTCCAGTAGTGCCTCCTTTGCATGAATTGGTGTGTCAACCATGTTTTGACCCCCTTTAAGCCTATTTTAAAGCCCATTTATGGTGTTTAATAATGTTTTTGGTGAGGTACCATCCTTAAATGAAAAACCATGCATTTTGGTCATTCATTTAACCGTGTTTTCAGAAACGCATCTACCTCATCCTGTGAGGAGTCCTTCATTAGTTAAAGAGGTGTGCATCGGTTTTATCCACCCCGAAGGGTGGTGACCTTTGAAGTTGGAGGTGTGGGGTGGCCCAACTATGTGGTCAACCATCCATTCCTCTTCTTCCACAGTTTCGAGTTTTTCTCCATATCTTAACCGTCCCGGGATACTATATCTCAACCTTTATAACCTAAATCTTATCTTCTCCCTAGGTTCCTTTTTCTCGATCACCCTGCGCTCGGAATACCCTTCCTCCGGAAGAGTTGTACCCCCTCAATGTTTTCCTTGATCAAGTATCGTGGAGTTCCTGCTACTCCAGATTTTATTTTCCACGCGAGGAATTAACGTCGATACTTGATCAATCAGGTAGGGATTTTTCTCCTCCGTATCTCCTCTATGTGAGTCTTGCGAGGTGGGTATGCTTTTGTCTCTGTGGAAATTGATGAAACCAAACATAATGAATATAATGAATGGACCTATAATGAAGGAAAGGGGTGCGTGATCTATGTTATGATGTAATCTCTTATGTTGATATGTGTTGTGAATTATACGGGCCTATGCTCACTGATAATCATGGCCTTTGGTGGTCTCTCTCTGTGAACTAATGAACCTAGGTGCTCCTGGATGTTTAAATAAACGTAACATGGAATTGGTTAATTACATGTACTAGGTTACATAAATTGAAAGCACCATGATAAACCCTTTTCTGTGATAACTATGGTTAATGCCAAGTGGAATTGAAACCATGGAGTGCGTTAAATCTTTTATATCTGAAAATACATGCAAGGGCCTGCTTTGTGTTGGTGGTAGTGGTTTTGTTGTTTTATTTCACTGTCTTAGATTGCTGGGGTGATATGGGTGGGGATGAGATCCCCTATTGTTATACTTTCCCTGGTTGTGAATCTGTGGTTGTGTGGTTGCTCTGTTGTGACACGAATTTGGGTGGGATCCTCTGTTGTTGTGAATCTGTTGGCTCCTGGATTTTTGGGGACATGGGGTTCTATCTTGGGGTTTGTTTTGTTTCCATGACGTCGAGGGATCTCACTTGGTCCCTAGATGTTGTGACTTTACAAGAGAACCGGGTGTATATTCATTAATTACATGATGGTTTTTCTTCCTGCTTTATAGTTGTTTTACCTTGTGAATGTGCATGTTAGTTTCCCCGTAGTGAAGGGATTAACTCATAATGAACTATTATGAAATGATAACTCGAATAGGGAAACTGGGAACTGTTTGTTGTATGCCTGTTTTCTGAGGCAATAGTGCTTGGTCACCTACTTTTATCGGTTGGGTAGCCATAGGATGGGTTGTGTGTTGGAATATATATGTGTAACTGTATGTTTTGTGTTTAGTCTCACCCCACCCACGTTTGGAACTTAGTGTCAGACACCCCATTTCATGGGGAAGGGTGTTTCCCCCTAGTTACTCTCCTTGCTACTCCTTCTTCCCTCAGCTTTGATGACTGGAGGTGACCATGGACCCATGATTCTTCAAGTAGGTTTCGATTTTTGTGTTGTTAGCCCAGGACTCTTCTGGAAGGTTTTTTTCCCAGGTGTCATCATGATGAGGCCCAGGTGTGTACGGGTAGGGATGGATGGTTGTGAGGCTAAGGTGTGTGAAGCCAGGGATGTATATGGTTTTGAGGCCCACGTGTGTGAAGGAAGGAAGAGCATGGTAGCATCAGGACGTTTTCTGTTAAGAATGACCAGCTTGCTAGTGGGGGAAATAGTGGTGTGGGGTACCCAAATGTTTTATTATTTACTATTGTCTTACTGCTTATGTTATTTGGTGAGTGTGGCCGGTTAGGTGGGATGGATAGATTCCTTGATAGATTATGTTTCTTTGGCTTCTCACGGGACTTTAGGACGTATCCCCCACTAGTGTACGAGAGCTTTATGTTTTCCTACTGATTATATTTTGTACGGTCACCCTACGTTTACTTTCACGTTTCCAGGAGGGCTTTAGAGGACATGTGGGGCCTTACTAGTCTAGATGTTAGAGATGCTTTTGATCGCTATTGGTTTCTGCTTAGCCATTTTCCTTTCCTATTGGGTATTGCAATTTGGAGTCCTTGTACTTTCCTCAGTTTTATTATAAAAACGTGCATGTAGTTTGGTTTTTACCTTGAGTTTTCTATACTTGGTGGTGTTTGGTGTTTACTCATTCTTTCTCCCAATCTTGGTTAACTAAAAAGGGTAATTCATCCCATATTGTGAAAATGTTATACCGTTGTTGCTAGTCACCACACCGGGGCCTACTGGAGGTAAGACTCGGTGGTCATTATCTCTCCTCCAAATTGTAGAAGGAAGGGCTTGGCAATCTGCTGTCTGTTCCCTCCTTTCGGTAAAGGCAGGTCGTGAAAGAATGGTATCAGAGGCAGGGTGAGGGATACGATGGAGTCTGGAGTTAGGCACAATGAGGATTGCATGGGATGGTAGTTCAACAATGTTAGGTGATATTGGTTCGGGAAATAGACCATGGAGGATTGGCTAGGACATGGGATTTTATGGGCCCCTGTGATCCGATGAATGGACTCTGAGCCTATCAAACGACCATGTGAGACTACATTTATTGCAGGGTAGAGACCCTAGAGATGGTACATGAATCATATTGATTGTGTTTTTAATTGATTTGGGGAACTTGGGGAATAAATTTAAAAACAATAATAATTCCATTACTACTCGGGCTTAGGCATTCTTTGTTTACCTTGCAGCTATGGAACCCGGACGCTATCCATGAGTGACTCGGGCAGTTGAGGCCCTGTGGATCAAGGTAGTTGACAAGCAGAGGGCTGAACAAGATGAGGAGGATGACTTGTGGCAGAGGAATCTACACTCCTTCGAGCAAAAAACCCTCAAAAATTACAAGGGCATCGTTTCTGGATTAGTAGCGGAGGGATGGCTCGAAAATCATGGTATAACCTTCTCTTTGATCCATGATATAAGAGAGTACTGGGTTCCGTTGGCCTCCAGTCAGCTAATAGGGGTAGCGTGTTAGTGGTGGATGCTTTTCCTGGGAGAGAAGACAGAGGCAGAGGCTTCATTGACCAGTTTTGAGAAGGAATTTCGTGAGGAGTTACTCTCCTCTTTGGTGAAGGCTGAGATAAGATACAATTTTCTCTACCTTCAGTAGGGAAGCATGTAAGTGGGGGAGCTAGGGATCATGTTCAATGATCTCTTGCACATAACCCAGGATCTATTTCCGGATGAGGAGTCTTGAGAAAGATGGTTAGAGGAGGCACTCTGTCCTTCTCTTTAGTACACTGTCACTCCATTCACTCTTCCTACGTACCTAGCACTATAGAAGAAGGACGAGATATTAGAGAGGGTGCACTCAAAGGGAGGAACACCATGATAAGGGAACCAGCTGATTTCATCATAGGGGAAGGCGGTCAGTAGCAGGTCTCCAGCGATAGGGCCTTCTGGGTTTCGACATGCAGGGATTAGGCCTCATCAGTTCGAGTCCTGAGCATTTGGACCTCTCCCATTTTCCACAGGTCTAGGAACTAATTGTTTCTATTACAGTTTTTTCAGGCATGTCTAGAGTAGGTGTCCGACTCGAGATCCAAATGGTGGATTTGGGCAGATTCCACAGCCACCTTAGCAGCATCCGTTGCTGGTGAGGCCTTTCCAGCAGCAGCAGCAGGCCCCTGGCCCTCCGAGGGATGACTTTGCGGGAGGAGACCGACACCAGGGTGATCCTCACAGACCTAAACTAGGGCATGGTCAGGGAGGTGGTATAAAACAGTGAGGCAGAGGAGCTGGGCATTGACACTTGCACGCCGCAGAGATAGTAGCTCCGGTGGGACCAGAGGTTGTTCGAGGTATGGTCAGTTTATTCGTCACTCTTGTTTCTTTATTTTTTGACTCGGGAGCTTCACACTCCTTTGTTATTCCGAGATACTTTGTATGCCCCTAGGGTTGAGAACACTAGTTCCAGGGTCAGAATAGCATATCTTATTTTTTTTTGGGATGTAGACGGATATTTGGACCGCATCAGTCCAGTGGAGACCTTCTTTCATTACAATTGCAACAATACGATGTCATTATAGGCATCGACTGGTTATTCTACATGCATTCCATCATCGACCGCTATCGAATATGGATATAATTCTCCAACGAGTATGGACGGTGTCTGTCTTTTTTTGGGGAGTGGGGTTATCAGTTGGGGAGTCGACATGTAGAGCCACACCATTCTATGCTGAACGAGGTGTTAGTAGAGTCGGCAGACACAGGAATGATGGATGTCCTAGAGGTCGTAAGATAATTCCCTGATGTCTTTCCCGATGAGGTTGTGACTCTACCCCCCTCAACTTGATGTTGAGTTTGGGATAGACCTACAGCATGGTGACTACCCAATCTCGATGGCTCCTTATCGGATGGAACCTTCTGAGTTGCGGGAGTTGTGGATTTAGATTGAAAATCTGATGGAGAAGGGATTTGGTCGACACATCATGCTATTGTTGGGTGCTCCAGTTTTGTTCGTAAAGAAGGAAGATAGTACCCTACGATAGTGCATAGACTACTAGAGGTTGAATCAGGTGACGGTCTAGAATCGTTACCCCCTCCTGAGGATAGATGATCATTTCGACCAGCTGTGGGGAGCAGGATGGATATTTAAGATCGATCAGTGGTCTGTATACCACCAGTTGAGATTGAAGGAATGTGATATCTCAATGATGTCTTTCAGGTGCAGATATGGCCACTTTGAGTTCGTGGTCATGAGATTTGGTGTTACAAATGCACCACTTAAATTTATGAACCCCATGAACTCTTTCTTCTGACTGTTTCCAGACCAGTTCATTGTGGTGTTCATTGACGACATCATTATCTACTCAAGATCATAGGAAAAGCACGTTGAGCATCTTAGGGATGTTTTCGGAGTCCTTCGACACCACCATCATTATGAAAACTGTCTAAGAGAATGTTCTTAATGCGAGAAATGCATTTCCTTAGACACGTAGTGTCTCAAAAGGGAATATAAGTAGACCAATAAAAGGTCAAGGAAGTCATTTCATTGGACGCACCCAAGAATGTTGCATATGTTCATAGATTCCTAGGTTTTGCAGGCTATTACCGGAGGTTTGTTCCTGACATCTCTTGAGTTGATGCACCATTGATAGCTTTGACTAGGAAGGACCAGGCCTTCGTGTGGTGAAACCAGTGTCAGACAACTTTTGGTTACCTAGTGGAGAAGCTGTTTAGTGCTTCAGTACTCAGATTTCCAGAGGAAGGGTTGTTGTTTGAAGTATTCTGTGATGCTTCTGGCCATGGGTTGGGATGTGTGTTGATGCATCAGTGATGAGTGATCTCTTATGGGTCTAGGCAGTTATTTACTCATGAAGGTAACTATGTTACCCATGATCTGGTGCTTGTAGCCGTGGTGTTCGCATTGAAGTTGTGGCAGCATTATCACATCAGAGAGCACTTTGTGGTTTCTCAGATCACAAGATCTTGCGTTACGTATTTTCCCAGCGGGGTCTGAACTTGCGTCATCGGAGATGGTTTGAGTTCCTCCAAGACTATAATGTCATGATCTCTTATACTAAGGTCAAGGTTAATGTGGTGGCTGATTCCCGGAGCAGGAAATCACTGAAGGAAGTAGTTTGGGAAATGACTGATGCTTGGAGAGCTATGGAAGAGTTAGCGGCCTTGCATTTGGATGCAAGAGTGGAAGGTGTAGGATGTTGTATATTTCATATGACTATATTTTCCTCTTTAGTGGTGTTGGTTGGAGTGTCCCAGTGGGGGAACTCATAGGTGGATGTGATGCGAGATCGTGTTTATTAGGGAAATGCTCATGAGGGATGGTCGGAGGATGGTCTGCATCAGAAGATTTTCTGTGGAAGGCTTTTTGTTCCGTAGTTTATGCATAAAGGTGTTCTCTATGAGTTCTATGGCTCAACTTTAGCGGTACATCCTGGGGTCTCACATATGTACCAAGGCCTGAGGGGACAGCTTTGGTGTCCCGGGGTAAAGCTGGTGGTGGCAATGATTGTGGTTATGTGCCTAGTTTGTCAGCAAGTGAAGGTTGACCACCGTTTTCCTAGAGGGATGTTACAACCTTTAGATGTTCATGAGTGGAAGTGGGATGACATCTTTATAGACATTGTCATAGGGCTACCCAGTGCATAGGGAGGCTATGATACCATCTGGGTAGTGGTGGATCAGTTGGCAAAATCAACACACTTCATGGAGATTAAGGAGTCGATCTCGGTGAGCTCCTTAGCCCAGAGGTATGTCGATGAGGTGGTGCAGTTTCATGGGATTCCTAAATATATTGTCTCTGATCGAGATGCGCAGTTTACCTCACGAGTCTTTAAGGGATTACTTCATGCCTTTGGCACCCAGCTACACCTTAGCACCACTTTCCACCCTCATACAAATGGGAAAACAGAACGAATGATCTAGATGTTGGAAGAGATGCAGCGGGCATGTGTTCTAAATTATGGGGGAGCATGGGTATGACACTTGCCTCTAGTTGAGTTTGCTTATAAAAATAGATTCCACTCCACTATTGGAAAGACACAATTTGAAGCATTTTATGGAAGGTTGTGTCGTTCTCCCATTTACTGGACAATGATTGGGGAAGCAGCGGTTCTTGGGCCAGAAGTGGTGTAGGGCACCACTGAGAGGGTTCAGCTTAAGCGTGAGAGGATGAAGGAATCCCAGGACCGTCAAAAGTCTTATGCTGATCGTAGGAGGAGGCCCTTGGAGTTCGAGGTTAAAAATCATGTGTTCTTGAAGGTTTCCCCTTGATGTGGGAAATGAAGGATTGGGAAGGGGAGTAAGCTCTCCCCTAGGTTCATCAAATCTTTCAAGGTACTGGGACGAGTTGGTGAGGTGGCGTATTAGCTGGCGTTTCCACCTTAGTTGGGAAAAGTTTACAACGTCATCCACGTCTCCCAGCTTTGCCGTTATCTACATGACGACTCCCACGTCATCGATTTGGGAGAGTTAGATGTTGAAAATGATGCAACATTCATAGAGGGATGGATCAAGATCTAGGATCGTAAAGAGAATGTGTTTCGTGGAAGAACCATCCCCTTGGTTCGTGTGTTGTGGAGGCATGGTGGCCTCAAGGAGAGCACTTTGGTGCAGGAGGCCCAGTTACGTGTTTAGTACCCAGAGCTGTTTTGACTTCCTTGTTGTTGTTGTTGTGTTGAGTTTTGTTGAGATGTTTTTCCTTGTGCTTTAATTTATGAAATGTTTGTTTTTCTTAGATATTAGATGATATGTTCCCTATTCTCTGTGTGTCTGAATGTGTGATGATGGGTAAATTTGACTTCTAATCAGGGAACATTATTGTGGATGCGGTTAAACCTGTGCAGGCGAGTCAGGGACGCCCAAAGTATATAATATCCTAACATGTAGAAAGGGACGCCCTGACTCAGGTGTTGGATAGTGTGATCATTGTGCTTGTTGTAAATGATTGTGGTTGATAACTCTTGGGGGAGTATTCCTGCATGTTGGGGGGTCATGTTCCAGCTTTCGAACAACTCAGGGGTCTTCCACTGAGAAGTATCTTTAGAGGGTGGTTGATTGAACCCCACTTTACTACTTTCTTGTTTGTTATTATATTTTCGAGGACAAGAATAGTTTGAGAAGTATCTGATGTAATGGCCCAGGGTTTTGGGGTCCATTACATGGTGAAAATATGTTGTTTGGGGTGTTTTGGGTGGTTTGGAAGGGCATCCCAGCTTCTCAGTGAATCTTATGACTCCTAACGGTTGCCTCGGCCTACGGATGGCCTCGACCTACAGGTGGCTTGGTCTACTGGTAGACCTAGCCTACCGGTGACCTCTCCACGGGTTTTATAGTAGAACCTCCTTTGAACTAATTGGTTTGTAAACCATGGTTTGACCCTCTTTATGCCTGTTTTAAATCCGATTAATGGAGTTTAATAAAGTGTTCGGTGAGGTACCCTCCTTAAATGAAAAACCATGTGTTTTGGTCATTCCTTTAACCACATTTTCAGAAACACCTCTACCTCATCCTGTGAGGAGTCCTTTTCTGGTGAAGGAGGTGTGCATCAGTTTTAACTGCCCGAAGGGAGGGGAAAATTTAAGTTGGACATGTGGTGTGGCCCAATTGCATGGTCAACCCACGATTCCGCTTCTTCCAATGTTTCGTTTATTTCTTCATATCTTAACCATCTCAAGATACTGTATCTCACCCTTTATAACTTAATGCTTGTCTTATCCCTAGGTTCCTTTTTCTCGATCACCATGTGCTCGGAATACCCTTCCTCTGAATGAGTTGTACCCACGCTAAGTTTTCCTTGATCGTGTTCCGTTGAGTTCCTACTACTCCTAACATCCAGTTTCGAGGAAGGGACTTAACGTCGATCCATGATCAATCTAGTAGGGATTTTTCTCCTTCGTCTTTCCTTTCTGTGCATCATGTCGGGTGGGTATTCTTTTGTCTATATGGAAATTGATTAAAACATACATAATGAGGATAATGAACTGATCTCTAAAGAAGGAACAAGGGGGTGTGTGATCAATGTTCTATTGTACTCTCTTATGATTATATGTGTTGTGAATTATATAGGCTGATGCTCACTGAAAATCATGGCCGTTGGTGGTCTTTATCTATGCACAAATGAACCTATGTTCTCCTGGAAGTTTAACTAAATGTAACAAGGAATTGGTAAATTATGTATACTCGGTTAAAAAAATTGAAATCCCCAGGATCAAACCTTCTCTATGATAACTCTGGTTAATGCCTAGTGGAATTGAAACCTTGGAGTGTGTTATATATTTTAAATCTAAAAATACCTGCAAGGACCTGCTTTGTGTTAGTGTTAGTGGTTTTGTTGTTTTCTTTCACGGTCTTATATTACTAGGGTGATATTGGTGGGGTTGGGATCCCCTATTGTTATACTTTCGCTGGTTATGAATATGAGGCAGTGTGGTTGCTCTACTATGACATGAATTTGGGTGGGATCCTCTGTTGTTCAGAAACCATTGGATCCTGAATTTTTTGGGACATGAGGCTGTGTCTTGGGGTTTTTTTTGTTTCCAGCACATCGAGGGATCTCACTTGGTCCCTAGTTGTTGTGACTTTACAAGAAAATCGGGTGTGATAGCTTAAATTAAATGGTGGATTTCCATCCTGCTTTATTGTTGTTTTATCTATGAATGTGCCTATTATTTTCCCAGTAGTGAAGCGATTAACTCATAATAAACTGTTATGAAATGATAACTTGAATAGGGAATCTGGGAACGGTTTTTTGTGTGCCTGTTTTTTGAGGCAGCTATGCATGGGCACCTTCTTGTATTAGTTGGGTAGCCATAGTTTGGGTTGTGTGTTGGCATTTATATGTGTAACGATATGTTTTGTGTTTAGTCGCACCCCACCCACATTTGGCACTTAGTGTTGGACACCCCATTTCATGGAGAAGGGTGTTTCCCCCTAGTTACTCTCCTTCATGCTCCCTCTTCCCTCAGTTGTGATGGTTAGAGGCGACCTTAAACCTAGGACTCTTCGTGTAGGATTCCATTGTTGTGTTGTTAGCCCAGGACTCTTCAAGCAGGTTTGTTTTCCCAGGTTTCTTCGGGATGAGGCCCAGGTTTGTGCTGTCAGATATGGATGGTTGTGAGGCCCATGTGTGTGCGGGCGTAGATGTGGATGGTTGTGAGGCCCATGTGTGTGCGGGAAGGAATAGCGTGGTAGCATCTGGATGTTTTCTGTTAGGGATGAGCAGCTAGCTTGTGGGGGAAATGGTGGTGCGGGGTACCCAAATGTTTTATTCTTTTCTATTATCTTAATTATTGTGTTATCTGGTGAGCATTGGTGGTGAGGTGGGATAGATAGATTTTTTTATAGATAATTTTCTTTTGATTCTCACGGTACTTTAGGACGTCTCCCCCACTTGGCAATGAGAGATTTAGGTTTTCCTACTATGTATACCTTGTATGCTCACCCTACGCTTACATTCAGGTTTCTATGAGGGCTTCAGAGGTCATGCAGGACCTTACTAGTCTAGATGTTGGAGTTGATGTTCATCCTTGTTGGTTTCTGCATAGCCTTTTTCCTTTCCCATTGGGTATTATACATTGGAGTCCTTGTAAGTTGTTCAGTTGTATTATTAAAACATGCTTGTATTTTGGTTTTTTACCTTGAGTTTCTTATAAATGGTGGTGTTTGGTGTTGACTCATTCTTTCTGCCAATATTGGTTAACTAAAAAGGGTAATTCCTCCCATATTTTGAAAATATTATACCCTTGGTGATAGTCACCACTCCGGGGCCTACTGTAGGGTGGACTCAGGGGTCATTATCTCTCCTTCAGTTTAAATAAGGAAGGGCTTGGAAATATGTTGTCCCTTCCCTCCTTTCGGTGAAGGCGGGTCGTGACCACTTAGGCTGGCATGGTCACTCGTAAAACATTTTGAATTGTGTGCACTACATGTTTATATATTGCATGAATCAATGAATTTTGATTATAATAACACCCTATAATGTAAACTGTTCTATTATGTTATTCACGTATTATATCATATTTCTTCATAGTATAGATATGTAATAACACATAAAAAATTTAAACCCCTTATGGTATCAAAATATGAGTCCTCCAACTTAACCTTCCACCTATATACGCAAGGCTACCATTTTCATCATTTAATGTCACTTAAAACGACATACACAATCTATAGTAAAATTATAAACACTATTATTTTATCAAAACATTCATTTATAACTCTTTTCTCAGTCCATTTTACAATGTATTGAAAAAACAATTCCTTTCCAAAAAATAGGTAACCCAAATTTTATCAAAAAATCATTTTACTCACAAAAAAACAACCTAAAAAATCATGAAAAAAATTTATAGAATATTTTAAATTCTAATAATAATTATGTTACATCCAATATAGGATAGGGATGGAACGACCTACCTCAAAAATGGTGTCACAATGCCTACAATAGGTTCAAAACACCTGGATGATCACAGAAAAAAAACTTTTGACCCAAAAATTAATTCCCACATATCAAAATTGATTTAAATAAATTATATTGTTAGTGGAGATCTATGATCTATATATACATCACGAAACAAACATGTTTCACAATATCTGACTCATGGGTCAACCTCTAGAAGAAAATTAATAATATATTTAAAAGGTATAAAATAACAACCATCATATAAAAAAGGGATCCCATAGATATAGAAAAATTCCACTCTTAAAAACAATATCAATAAAGAAGATAAAAGGTTATACTTACATGAAGAGAATAAACAAAGACATACTAGATTTTTAATTCTCAATATTAGAACGTGGAAGATATAAAACCATCCAAAATAATATGTAGGGATTACTAGGCTCTGAGGTTGTGTTTTTATGATGAATTACAGGATTAAAGACATGTGTCCTATTAAATACAGATTCTAGGAGGGATTTCTGAAATAGAAATAGTATTCGCATTATAAAACCTTCAGGTTTCTTGTCTAAAAAATAATCATATGATAATTAAAAACCAGTGATATATTTACAGTTTAAAATAAGTTTTATTCCATGTATTTAATTTTTTCAATAAAACAGTTTCATATTTTATTCCAAAAAAAGACATTTATTCATAAATAAGTGTTTTGTGGAGTAACATACCCTTATAAAATAATGCTTACTAATATCCCATTAATAAACATCAGAACGCCTTCTTCACCATCGTATAGTAAGAAAGATGCTCATAAATATCAATAATAAAGCTTTATCTAGTATGATATAGTGGGATATGAAATAATCAATCCGATAAAATTACTGAAATGGGAAAACGGAAAATAATATTCTTATTATTAAAAGATGAAATTTGGTGTTAATCTATTATCAATGGGGTCAATATTATAATTATTGGTGAGATAAAGGGGAATAATTTATTTTTTTGGAATGAATTTCATTACTTAATTCCCCACATCCCTCTAATTCAGGTTTTATCTCACTAAATTCCCTTTTAATTAAATCATGCGATTAAACAGGATATGGAGGGTAGTAAATTTAGGAAACACTAAACTTGGTTTTCATCCATAGAGCGTGTATACTATGGTCATATAATATTATTCATATTATAGTCATTATTATCATTTTCATTAGTATTTTATTAATATTTATAATGATAAATGTAAAAGTTTATTTTAATGTGTTTTTTTCGATTTATCTTGTTATGTGATAAATAGTTATTCTTTAAATGGTGTTAACTAGTTTTTCATTACATTAATTATATTATTTATTACAGGTCATGAAAATCAATCAAGTGATTAATATAGGGTATTATCTTTGATATTCTTTTACCAATCCATCTTGAAAAAATCATTACATGAGTATATAAATTATATCACGATACAACTAAGGGAAAGAAGTTAATAATAATTAGAAATATATCATTGAGATTTTATTAGAGTGGAGGTGGTGTCATGTCAATGTACATTATTGTATGAGAGACACTTAAATAATTTTTATGGAATTTTAATCATTAATTTTGTATCTATGGTTATTATATTTCTGCGATTTTTATTAAAAATTACTCGGACTCTTGATTAGCATAAATAGTATATTCGATGTCTATTTTTTGTTCTAAAATAAAATAACAATGAATTTTATCACATATATATATACACATGGATATTCCTTTTATAGTAAAATATATTTCCATATATTTTAGTTATTCCTAAATAAAAAATGTTGTTCTATAATAATTTGTGAAAGAAACTATGTAATCATGTCATCTATGTTTTTTTCTTCTAGTGTTGTCTCATAGGTAATGGGACTCCAATGAACTCTAACAAAAAAAACATTTATCTTCACCAACATATATAACACTTCCAATATAGAAATACATAGAATATACATAATATTCTACATTAACCATGTCATAATCATTATCATGTATTCTGAACTATAACCACATTACTAAAAAAACCTCTATTTCAGTATTATATATCATAAATGGATCTCAACCCAAATTATTTATTATTTTTCCCATAATATAAACAATGTATAAAAATATATATGTTAAAATAGTAAATACAAATATCTATGTTGTGCTCTTACCTAATTGTAAAACAACTAGACTTGTGGGAGCAATGCATTAAATCTGTATTATTCAACATATAATTGGAATCCACGGGATCATTAACCAGTATATATTAATAGAAAAGATAAAATTCCACTTTTCATTAAGAAACATCATGAAAAACACTATTCTATATCCACACCTCAATCTATTCACACTAATATGTTTTATTTAAGATATTATTCTAGATTTAACTACCACCACCACAATAATATCATATAATTATAAATATATCACATAACAATTAGGAAATGGATCTGAAAATGGATATGGTGATATCCCACCGAACGGTGGAATGGCCTATATAAATATCCCACCACCCTATATTTCACTATAATTGTTATTCATCTTTATTTAATAATATTTAATGACCCCAAGAATATGTAAAATGACCTTTATGTAACTCTCTAACACATTATCTCAAACCACCACTATCACTACGATATAATTTTTTTTTGTTCCATGAACCCCATAGTGATTCTTATGAAGTATGAAAAATGTCGTAGATATACCCCTCACCTCAATCAGTATTTTCAAATATATTAGATTACTATTTCTCAATGTTCATTATGTGGACATAAAATATTGTTTATAAATTATAATAAACAATTATCAATATAAATTTATAACAAAACAATACTTATTCACCAATTTAGACATGAATTATAAAAATAATCTTAAAAAATTCATCTAAACCACATATCATGATATCTACCTTCTTCAAATATTTTCACCAATATCTATCATGATATAATCAAAATGAAAATGTAGAATAATTTAAATGAAATTGTATTCTATTATCATATAATATTTTTTCTCAATAATCATTATATTTTAATTCCATAATTTATTAATTCAACTAATAATCCAGGATTTCTTAAGTAATCATATAACAAATATTCATAATCAATATATATTGTATATATTTTTTATTCGTGTACACTATTCAAATTCATCCATTGTTAACTATTAAATAAATATATAGAAACAAATTATATTATTATAAATATCCTAACCACCATAGAAAATCAATGACATAGAAGATCAATAATAATTATTAAAAGAGATTGAAATATCTGGTAACCTTATTTGATTAAATGTTTAACATCAACATAAAATATTTATATTATCTCCCTGGTCATTATTCTATATTTTGTTAATATTATTATTTCTATCATTTTCCATTAAACAACATTCTCAACCTGGAACCATTTTTTTAAATGTAAAAGGGAGAAAATATCCTCTTTGATAACAAATGAATTCTAAGGAATTAATTCTGCAAATGTTTCCTTTTATTCTCCCTCAATGTTATAATTTTAATCCTCAAACAATGTCAAAAAATGTAAATTATGGAAATAATACTTAAAAAACATATAAAATCTCATTATCAAGAATATCATAACATTAATAAAATATTTTTTCTCGTTATCTTTTAATATATCATGTAACGACGACTTGAAATAAAATATAAAATAATGATTTTTTATTTTATTTAATATATATTAATATTATTTATATAAATAAATAAATAATTTAATCGAATAATAACCAGAATATACTAAAAATTTCAATATTTTTATCAAATTATCAAATTATCATCAATGGATAATACTCATGTCCTAAATCAACTCAACAGTCAAAATTTTAATCTGGTAAAAATAAAACTATTTATTTACCATACCGTGTAAAAAAAATAAAAAATATCATAATCTACCAAAAAACAAATTCAATGTTATCAATATATCCACGTGGGTAGATCATAATAGTTTAAATATTTTTAATACATTTTTTTAATTAAGAGGAATTAATTTTGTATTCATTACTCATAAAATAATATTTTGGAAAATTTGAAAAATCTGGTGTGAAAAAATCATAATGATTGGAGATTTTATTGTTTCATGATTCTCATCTATCATAACCATTTAATTGCATATTTAAATAATTAATTTAATTAGTAAACAATATTAAAAAATTTATTATTACAGATTCTTAGCCAATCTGGGAAATACTATATTGAAGAACAACATCATATTTCATTCAAATTAATAAAAAAATCATACAATGATATGTAATTTCATGAGGTGAAATGGGATGTTATTCAAAGTTAATAATTTTGAAATGACCATTTATTTTTAATTTTAATATCTTTATTGAACCCAATATATGGATGTTGCATATTATTTCCAGATCATTCTATTCATTAATATTACATCTATTTAAATGAATATTTAATAAAAAGACGACCATCCATGTTAGAACTATAAATTTTTAGAGTCTATATAGACAATATAAACAATCAACCTATTTTCAAAATGATATTAAAAATATCACATAACGATCTTCCCTTCTAGTAATCATTACATGCATACAGAACTAAACCATTATTCATGAGCTTGCGGAAGGGAAAATTAATAAAGGGTGATATCACATGATCAATAAGGGTAAATGTTAAATTTATCCCTTATTGATCATAGAAAATAATAATATAAGCATAAGAATATAAGATCATGAACATAACTTTAAAAATTCATTTCCAATCTATCAATAATCATAAACATGAGTTAAGGAATAAATCATTATCATTTCAAAACACATGAATAATATGAATGATAAATTATTATAACTCAATTCTAAAAAATAGGTTAATAACATAAATGATTTTGTTCCAAAAAAATTACTATATAAACTATTTCATATGTAATTATGAACTACCAGGACAATTAGATTAAGAATCAACACCTATATGATACATTGAAATAAGAACATTTTATTTTCTCCCATAATATATCAATAACATTTAATTTTATTTCATAATAGATCAAGCACACTGACTTATTTTCCATGATTATATCATGAGATGTAATAAATTAACCAGCTAATTTGAGGGATATATAGGGAAACCTTGTCACTAATTAAAAAATTATATTTTTATCCCATAAGATCAAAATATATTTATCATATCAGAACCAATGAAAAAAATGGTTTTCGTAGACATTTCATATTTCCACCAGAAAAATTAGCCTTCTATATAATGAATAAGGATCGTATACTTGATTGATCTCCAAATAAAGATTATGAAACATTGAATATTTATATATATAATGGAAAATGATTTTTAAAAATCATATGGAATTATTCTTGTGGAGAATATTCATTCTATTTATAATTCACCCTTTTAAAAACCATTACAATTATAATGGATTAAATTATCTTTTAAAATAAACTATTATACTTGTAAATTAATAATAAATGAACATGTTTGTCCTGAAATTATAAAATTAAATCGTTTTTTAAAAGATAAAAAATTTATTTTACAAATTCAATATGTATATCATTTAGAAAATTAAAACAAATATTACTTTTAATCATTTTGTAAAAAGTCAAACATGGGTAAAAATTGTTTTTAAAATTCATTTTAAAATAGGTAATAATTATTGAATATATTTATAGAATAAAATTTATGTATAATAATATGATAAAATAATTCTCTTGAAAGAGACATAAACATAAACAATCACAAATATAGAAGAGATTGTGAAATAAAACCCACACCTCATGTTTTCATTTCATTGGAATCACACTGAACTAATTTATAATAAATTAAAATTTAATAAAATTATATAGTAGAGTATGTTTCATAAATATGAAAGAATATATGACTAGTTTATAACATTTCAAACACACTTGAGTCAATAATTCCTTATTGAAATCATTATTTTCTATTGTTAACTATTTTTTCTCATGAATTATTCAGTTCAGTAGCTCAATTCTTTGTATATTTATCTTGGATAAATCACCAAAAAATATTACTAATATAAATATCATATATATTCATTATATTTTTATTTATTATCTTCCATATAATCTTGAGATGGAAATATTAATTTCATCATTCATGGAGATGTTAGGTCGTATGTCTACTTGAATGTTGTTTCAATTTTTTTACTGATAGAATAGAAGAATGTTAAGTAACAATTGATTGATAAATAATAATTATTATATCATATATATTCAAAAAATTAAACATTATTACCATTAATGAAAATAAGAAGTTAAAAACAAACCACGTCTCTTTATGGAGGTTGTTTTCCACACTTATAAATGAACAAAGTTATCATTTCCCATAGGATTGGATTATAATAATATAGATTTTTTGTTAAAATTACATAACATTAATAATCTCATAAATATAATATATAATCATTTAGTCATTCATAACACCCATCAATAAAATATGGACATGAAGAATGAATTGTCTCACTATATAGTTATTGGAAGACATACACACAAGTGATCGATAAAATAAAAGCTCATTTGATAAGAGAGAGGGTTCATTAATGAATTTTCTCGAGTATAAAAGTATTTAACAAAATATATGGTGATAAATTGTCTATTTTTAGAAAAATATCATGATTTTATAGGGGTAATATATATAAAAAAATAAATTGAATGGTTGAGGACATTATTTCTCTTTGAAATGTCTCAATTTAGATATCCTTTAATGGGATATAGTGTAGGAATTTAATCAAGAAACAATACATTATGATGTTAGTAGGGTAGTTTATAATTTTAATTTTCAATATTGGGTTAATTGTGAATACTAAATTCTTGATAATAATGTGGTGGAGGAGGTAGTCTTTTATAAATGTTGTAAGAATACATTTTGAATATCACAAAATATTAAAATATAATAATTTAATTCTCAAGAAAAATGTCTACAAATTTTAATTTATCGAAATATATTGTTTGATAGAGTGTAACCCCATCATGAAATAGTATATTAGAAATTTTTTCTGTAATATAAAATCATTTCATATTCAATGAACGTTAGTTAAACAATTTTAATTTTTAACTACGGTAAAAAAATTAATAAAAAAGGTATATAATTTCAACCTATGTTGCGAATTTAGCCATAACTTATAATTTATGAAATAATTCAACCATATCGCACAAAATTTAAATATTTCATGATTTTAAGTGTTTTTTAATTATTTTAAAAAATATTATATTGATCAAATATTGATATTATTTAATTTTAAACTATTCATTTAATATAAAATTAAATGAATTAAGGAAATAGGGGAATTATAATACAATTAGTTCAACCCTCCAAAATATATTTTATTAATAAAAAAATCATAGTTTACACAAAATCAATCAGGTTATATGTCTTTTAATATTGTTAAAATCATTTATTAATCGTTTATTACATTGAAAAGTATTTCATCAGTGTTTCATAATAAACCGTAGTTTTTATATAGTTAATGAAAATTAGAAATAAATTTCTATAATGAATTTAATTTAATTAACCTCAATAAAGAAACCGTTATTCATTTATAACATAATTGTTTTCTCAATGTGGACACCTGTAACATATTAAAAACAAATATTGTTGAAAATTGTAGCATTTGTTACATTGAATAATATAAAATACATATTAATGGAAATTTTTCAATTAAACTAATTAAATTAAAGCCTATACTGATATTATTAGATTTAAATTCATGAAACAAAATTATGATTTCTTAATATAGCCTTATCAATTATTTTGTACATTGAATAAACCTATTTCCAAATTTATCTGGTTATAAATTTTACAATGGTTACAATTCATATTGACCTATTATAAAAAGGCAAAATTACCAAATTTTATTTTCATAATTATACATAATTAACCCATTTCATATAATTCAAAATGTAATATGGTAGAAATTAATTTTAATATATGTGTGTAATATGTGAAAGAAATAATCTTTATAGAGAAATAAATTTTAAAAGAATACAAAGGGATTTATTTTTATCATATTCATAGAAATATTTTATTAATATTGAAAACATTTTATAATGTAATTAATATAATAATTTCATTAAAATCAATCATTAATGGTCAATAATTTTATTTATTAATAAAAAATAAATTTGTTTGAATAATATATTTCTAGAATAAACATGACAATAATTTCACGAAAAATTTATTTTTATTTATAAGAGCATGATAATTCATCAATTAATTTAATAAATGTATAGAAAATATATATTTTTTACTTATTTATTACAAATTTTACTCTATAAACTAATGAGTTGGGGATAACATAAACATAATATTTCTGTAATGTTTTGTGCTTTTTTCTAAACTAGTAGTAGCACATTATGCAATCAATTAAAGAAATAAAATTATTTAAAGAGAAATATTTTATAAAATCACATGTTGTTACATTAGACCCCCTTAAAAATTATTATTTCTCATTCAATTATTTACTATGATATAATAAATAGAGGATATCTATGTTTCATTACATCCCACTTCCCATGTATTTTATTAAAATTTTCAGTTTCATCCAATAAACATTATCACGATGAGTAGTCAGATTTTATAGAACATTATGAATACGATCTAAGATTTATTCTGGTTTTACCTCACATGAATGATTATTCTCTATAGGTACCACTTATTATTTTAGTAGTTGATCTTTTTTGGTATATACATTATCAGGATAGATAGATAGATCATGTCTAGAATGTGAGAGAGGTTTGGTGTATGTGCTAATCGATAAGATATTGTCCCAAATCATTCAAGAATCCAGAAGGGGCCAATATTCAAACATCACATATTTCCATTCATTCATAATATCATTACTGTATTATAGGGATAAATTTATAGAAAATCTTTCTCACCAAAAATAATTTCCAAATTACATCGTTGAGTTTTTTCATAACTCTTCTTTGGACTCTAAGTTTTATTTTTTCGATGTTTAATAGTTATTATTTTCTCTATTATTTAATCTTCTAGATCTCTTTCCAATATACTTATCTATACAACATCATCACATCAGGTTGGAGTTCTACACTTCTCAATATAGATGTTTTCAGATGATGAGGTCATGCGGGGCTCGCATCTCAGAGCTTCTCCCATAGGCAGCCATTCCCTTGGAGGCGATGAACCTTGTTCCAGCCCCTCCCCCCTCTGAGGGAGAGGGTCCTTTGTCAAATCTCATTGACACTCAAGCTCCCCCTTTCATTCCCTTCTCGAATCCTGACTGTATCCCATCCTTCCCTTAGATTTCGGTCTGCGCAAAATTCCATGAAATCTTCGAGGGTTTTCCGATTCTTCTGATATCTAATCTGGAATTCACAGAGGCTTATTACATGTTGGATCTTACCCTTATAGTGTGTTTCAATCATTGTCAGTCGTCGGTGGATTCATTCGACTGCTTAATTTTTTAAAAATGTGGTTTGCAAGATCGTTCTACTGTCGGCCTTCTCAATGCCCAGAGTATTAGGATTTGGTTCCATTCTGAAGGGGACCTGATTCTCTCCTGGTCGAGCACACCCCGATCTTGTGACAATGCTCGTTTTCTCCTCTTTAAATTGTCATATTATTTCCACTTGAACAGAGACCCTTCGAAGCTGGTGATCTAGGTAAGTTTTATGCATCTTGCCCTTCCATTTCAAAACCCATCGATTCTTCATCTACTTATAAATCTGTTTGGGTGATTCCTTTGTACCCATTCTAGGATACGTGCGGTATGTCATCCAATATTTCCTTGGGTGTGTGTATAGGTTGATGTTTCGAAGCCCCCTGTTGAGGCCCTCTGGATTGAATTTGGAGAGGAGTTATGTTACAAGAAAAATATCAATTTTGAATCATGGTGCGATTATTGTTCCTTGTGCAAGCTGCATGCCCATAATGAGATGATCTGCAAGTGATAGGTGAGACAATAGGGAGACACTCTAGATGTCAAGGTGGACGGGGTCCAAGGTGGTCCTCCTTGAGAGGCTGGTTCTATTTGTGTTAGGGATGGAGAAGGGTCAGGTGATGGTTCTGTTGGCTGTGGGATGGGGCCCAGCAAGGCTGAGGCATCTTCGAGTGTGACTGAAGCAATGAAACACAAACCGGCAGGGAGTTCATATCCCGAACCCAGTGTATCACAGGTCTTTAGCGGACTTCATGGAGATTTAGAAAGCCCCCCGGGTAGTACATTGTTAACAGGGTGTCTCCATGCCAGTGTGGTGGTTGAGGTGGCTTTGGAAGTGACCATGGATCACTATGAAGACTCGGGGGCCCATAGGGGAGCTGCTGAACCATCCTCCAACGGTGTAGCTAGAATTGATCCATGTTCATATTCCTTGGTGGTATGATATGTAGATAGCAACACCTCTGACAGGGGGGTCGTTCTTCTGGAAAGGGTAAGCACGAGGATGGAATGGAGTGGCAGGAGCCTGCACAAGAGGTTGGCAGGTCTCTGACAACTAGCCAGGGGGCCAACCTAGGAAGGATTTTGTTTGGGTTAAACTAAAATAATAGATTCGAAAGTTTAAGCATTGAGGGAGAGCCTGAATAACATTCCATCTTCCTCTTTGAGGCTAATACAGATGGAGAGGGACAACCTACCGACGATATCAGTTTGGGAAGGGCTGGTAAAGGTCTACACAACCAAAGGTGGAAGGAAGGTAATAAGGATAATTGGGAACCAAGAAGTTGTATTTTATCCAAGAAGATGAAATCTATGGGATAGAAAGAATATTCTTATCTTCCTAAACCGATGGAGACACATTCTGCCAAAATTATGGTAATCCAAAGGGGAATAAGTTCCAGCAAGGATCAGGAGAGGATACTCGACATGATGATGTCCCAACTACCCAAGCCCAAGAGGATGGAGACCCAAAGGTGGGTGATCAACACTAGGGGAAACTGATCCATGATATAATGATTCAGGGGATGGAGGATACTCTTTTATCAGGTTGGCAATGCGAAACAGGGTCTCATGTCCAACATAGTTTGAAGGAGGTGGAGTTGGATTCCCATATGGAACTCCTCATGCACTATGGTGAAGACATGAAAGAGGTTGTCCTAGTGATTAAGGCCGTGATGAAAGATATTGATCATATGATGGGAAGATTTATCCAATTGGTAGTATCTATAGAGCAGGCTGATTGGATTGACATGCATGACCGAATTCTAACTAGAGGAATAAATATGGAGAAGATCAGCAAAGCAGAATATATGCAGGCTTGGGAGTATCTAGAAAGGCACTATGAAGAACACTTAGGGGAGGATCCCGACTACTGGGTAAATTCCCTGCCCTGGAAATTACTTAGGGAATGATACTCAATATAGATGTATTCAAAAGGATCTATCTTAATTCTTCAGATAATACTATTTTTGTATGAAAACATAACTATTAAATGGTTCTGATCCCAACCTGCATTGAAATTCATATAAAGATGAGCTCATAATAGCTTCTAGGGTATGGAAGGTTCTCTCAGACTAACTACTTCTCTGAGGATATGATGACATACAGAAATAAAACTCTATATCCAAATAATGAAGAAGTTTTTTCTAGAGTATGGAGTTAATCCTCTAATCCTGATCAGATATAATAGATACTGCTAATCCAGGAAATCAAAACAAATACTAAATATATATTATAATAATTTTATCAATATATAATTCATCATTGGGATGTGTGAAAAAACTATATAGTGATCAGCTATAACCCATTTAACGTTATGGGATTTAGAAATTAAAAAGAGTCTGAGAGAAAATCCATGATGATATTTTCCATTTTTCATTCAGGAGTGGTTAATAGTTGAGACATCTCTATAGTATTATATAATTCAGAGTTATTTTTTGGAAAATTTAATCACTATAAAATATACTCCACAATATCTCCATTCATGAAATATCATGAAAAATAATCTTTTTGGTCCCTATTTCTTTTTTTTCAAGGATAAATAAAAAATGAGAAACTACCATCCTCATCCCATAAATGAATAATTAAATATAATATGGTTATATAATAAAAATGAATCATTATTTTTTTCCCTCATAATCATGGTTTAAATTTGTAACATTTCTCAAATAATATTTCAGCTAAAGTTTTTCCTATTATGATTCCTTATTTCTCACATGGATAGATTATTGAACATTCATTTGAAAAATAAAATATTTCACCACGTACATTAATATTTCAATATCCATCGATTAAAAATATTGAAATTTTTTATCTTTTTTATCCATATCATATATATTCTTGCATGGTTATTTTGAATCCAATTATATTTCTCCTCTTCACCTTCCCATAATTATAATGTTTTGAGTAGTCATAATCATTAATCAGGTCCAAATATTTTATTAGACATATTTTCACCGCTTTTTGAGTGAAAATATAATTCAATTTTTTTTGATCATTATATATGTCACAAATTTCACAATAAAATAGTTTTATCTACATATTTAATATATAAAATTACCATAGATAACTTGAAATACTAGTTTGTCTTTATTCTCACGAGCATTCAGTTTTCATGGTGAATAAGCTAAGAACATATAATAATTTATGATTATGAATCCCAATATTATATTTTAGGAATAAATATAAAATATTGAATGTTATAATTTATAGTTTATTGTATGCACAACTTCTCATACTATCATTATCTTTAATTACATAAAACATTCTTCCCATTCATTATTCTAAAGGAACATGACTCAATTTAGATATAACTTTTTGTTTGGATTAGATAGTTGGGAAAACTATTCAAAAAAGAACAAAAAATATCTATAAAAATATAACAATGGATTAAGTTTTCATGGGTGGTCAATCCATATCCCAATTACTTCTTTCTTTGAAATATCTACTAATAAACAATATCATAAGTTTATATGATTTATGAATAATATTCTCCTATGAAAAATTTCAAACAAATTATATTTTGAATAAAGGTTATCGTTTCGTATGGTCTTTATAAATCTTATAAAGAAATAATAATCCTATTACTTGGTATTTTAATATACAATAATATCATTCATAAATACTTCTGAAAACTGTTCAAGTTGGTCTCCAAAAAATATTCATTAAATCTATGATAATAGATAGAAAATTAGTAATACCAAAGACATCACTATAAATTCTTAGATCCAATACCACATAGAGAATTTTGTCTTGGGTATATCCCCTTAATTAAATATAAATTTATGATATCTATAATGAAGGTAAATAATGAAATAATAATCAAATCGTTTCACTGGATTAAATAAGTCATCATTACAGGGGATATGATACTTGTTCTGGAAAGTGATCATGTTATGTACTCGATAATGAATAAATAGTCCCATTGATATAACA
Source organism: Viscum album (assembly GCA_963277665.1). NCBI lineage: Eukaryota > Viridiplantae > Streptophyta > Magnoliopsida > Santalales > Viscaceae > Viscum > Viscum album. The sequence goes on along the minus strand of OY728145.1, from coordinate 1,244,022,296 downwards.
TTAATCATAAGAAAAGAACAAGTTCACCTCAACATGATGGACATGGTTAAAATAATACCTTTTTAAAAATATCTATGATTTTATCCACTGATTTTTAAAACACAAATGGGTCTACTCTATAAATAGTCTTTGAAGATGTCATCTCATCATGTATGTGTTCTACAAAAAATTCATCAAAATAACTTTTTGTAACACCCATAAATTTTTCAATAAAGATATAAAAAACTCTTGTATATTAGGTGTATCTATAAGGATACATATCTCCCCAACAAATTGTGACAGATAAACCACATGTATTAGAACTAAAACCCACATGTATGAAGAAATTTATGATGGATCTTCATATTCATCATCACATTGATAAATTATCATATGATGATTTATAATTTGAATTTTTACAACCCATCATACGTAATTAATATGGCTCCATATAGATAAATCCAATCCATTCCATGAATCACATGAAATTCACTTAAAAAGAAAATATAAATCTTTACTCGAATAAAATTAAAATAAAAATAAATTAGATAAAATATATAGACATGGGATATTACTGTTGGGTCATTAGGTGTTTTCACAACTAACTAAAAATCAAATTTCTATTGATATATAGTGATACAGTGATACCATTAAAAACTTATTCATAAAAAAAATTAATGGTTGTATAAAAAGTAAAATAATACATTATAAGTTAAAGATTATATATTAAATTTTTACCTTTCACCACATCATTTTTTAACCCACTTCAGTTTTCTCGATCACAATAGACTACCATTTACCATTTGGATTTATATAATATAACCAATGGTAATATAAATCATTTTGATTTCTTTTAATGGTTAGAATAATTTACATACTATTTTTATTTAAGGAATTATAGAATGGTTGGGGTATTAGTTGGTGTCTTCTTTTACTCCATTATATTAATAAACCTATTGATGACTATTAAATATTAATAGGATTTATGATCCCCCCTTTCATATTAAATACATCTCATAGTTTATTGAAAAAAATACCTTTATTTTACTTCCCATATATTTTGAAATTAATTGTATTGAATTTATTTCAACCATTTTATTTTTTAATATTTAATAAGACTATATATTTATTTTCCAATCACATGAAACCAGAATTTAAAATGTCTATGATTGGGGGATCCCATATTTCATGGGGCTGTAGGTGATTCAAAGGTATGATTACACTTTCATCTCCCAATAAAAGTATGCAAGAGTGATGCTGAAGAATTTTAATATGAAAGACTCCAAACAAATATAAACTCCGATTGTAGTTAGATCCAATGTTGCAAAGCTTGATGATGGGGAATCTATAGAACCCACTATGTACATGAGGATAATTGGGATCCTACTGTACCTGACAGTGACACAACCAAATATTGTCTTTGCAACCTGTCTAGCGGCCTGTATTAAGAGAAATCCAAAGGAGCAACATTTGACAATAGTAAAAATAATCATGAAGTATTTACAAGGTACTCACAATTCTGGCTTATACTATGCTGCAGGAAGAGAGAGTGAATTATCAACATTTTCTGATGCTGACGGGGCTGGAAAATGTAGTGGAAATATTGTCCATCAGTGGTGGAGAATTCTATATTGGGAATAAATGTGTTGGGTGGTTGAGCACGAAACAAGAAAGTACTTCTCTTAGTACTGCTGAAGATGGGTATATCTCTGCCACAATGGAATGCACTCAACTACTATGGATTAAATAACAACTGACATATATTGGTGATGAGATGAAGCAACCAATGGTAATTTACTTTGAGAACAAATGCGTAATTGACTATACTAAGAATATTATTCAGAATTCTCGTACAAAACATATTGATATCATGTATCATTTTGTCAATTAAAAAGTTCAGCTAGGCATGATTGGAATGAATCATGTGGGAACTGTTCAGCAAGTGGCTGATATCCTGACCAAGCCACTATCAGCGACTGTGTTTGAGTAGCATTGGTTGAACCTTGGTGTTCAGCCAAATCCCAGTGCATATGGAGGTTACACAATACCCCTCTCCCCAATTATGTTAATTTTTTTAATTTGATATAGATTTGATGTAGGTTTGCAGGGGACATACTATCTAGGGGGATTGTAGTTTGAGCTGAATAATGAACAATTACTATTAATTTGTTTTATTTTAAATGGGGGAGAAAGTAATAAATTTAGTATTTTAATGATTTTGTGACACATTGAGAATACACTGTCAGTGATTGAATGGGAAGGAATAAATTGGACATGTAATGCTTCTGTGACACTGTAAGAGAATTTCTTGGGCGTCATTGAGAATTAAAAAACATGGTTACCCCATTCAAGCATCCTCTCTTGTTTTCTACACTGATCATTACTCACGTAGCCTTAGATTGTTGGATGAGTTGATTCTTGCATTTGTGTTTTTCCTATGGTTGGTGCTTTATTGAATTTATTTACTGATTGCCAAGAAACCCAAAGGGAGAGATTGTTAGAACCATGTTCATTCTATGCATGAACTGATGTATGGTTTGTGTTTGTTTTCAATCCTCGGTGAATGTTTAGAATGTGTTACAGCAAAGTGATCATACAGAACTAGAAGATTACAGTATTGAAGGTGGCATCATTTTCCATTGTTAGCCAATGTTCTCGACCTCAAAATTGACATAAGACGAAAAGCCTTTTTGATAAAGGGACTTGCGTGCCGATGGCATAGAGATTTGGATACATGCACTCCATATGTTTTTCAAGATCAGATCCTCAAAATATGGAAAAGGAAGTAGGGTCACCCGATTTTAGTGTTTGGTCGCGCAAGTGACTAGCGCGACAGAGACTAGGGCGGCTGGACTTGCGTGCCGAGAGGAAACTTGTGCGTCGTCGCGTAGGGTGTCCAGAATGCCTATAAATTGAGGAACACCCCTCCTCTTTTTCAATGAAGTTCAGACTCAGATAAAATTAGATCTCCCATTGCGCTGGTGATTGGGTCAAGCAAGTGGTGGTAGTTCACGCAAGTAGAATTTGAGCGACAATTGTTTGCTGCGCATCCAAGGCAGTTTGAGAAGGATAGGGTATGAGTGGTCCATTGTTGGAGTTGGTAAAGGAGGTGTCACATAGTTGGTTTGGTGACACATGCGTGCCCGGATTTGGAGATGTGTGACAGTTGACAGTTGCGTGCCAAAATCTTTTTGGGCGTAAAAGGGAGTGAGTCTCGCAATTTGGATGTTGAAGTAGTGAGTGTCACGCAAGTGGGAGTGGTGAACTTGCACACCATATTAAAACATGCACGCCAACTTGTAAAAGCGTGCTAGGTGTGCTTGAATCCTGCTAGACTTTTTGGGGCTGCACAAAAGCTAGAGTTTGCCCGATACCTTTGGTGCAAAGTGAGATTTGTATACAGGTGCAAGTTGGACTTCAATAGAGCATCTACATACAATAGAGGATGAATTCATTAGCAATGATGAATAGAACTTCACGTCTATTAACTGAGTGGGACTTCACAAGAGGCTGTGAGCTAGGGGAGTCAACGGGAGTGACCCGAGGGATGCATTAGGCTATCCCTGAACAGTTGTAAAGGTAGTGAGCCTGGGATAGAGTAACTGCTCTCAAACCGTTGTAATCCAAAACGAGTAAAGAATAGTGGATGTTGGTATGACTGGAAACCTGTCGGCATATACTCCTTGGACGTATCCCTTAGTGGTGAAGCAAGTAAAAAGTGTTGTGTCATTTCTTTGCATGTGTATGTTTTATTTATTACCATATCCATCATACAGGTTAAACTAGTTTCTAACAACATGGGAACAAGATCCGTCAGTTTAAAAGAAAAATTTGACACCCTGATTCACCCCTCCCCTCTCAGGGTGCCCCGAGGTCCTTCTTAAACTCCCATGAAAAATATCATTATAAAATCCCAACACATAATTGGTTCTATTATAAAATAGAAAAATAGTATGGAAAATAAGATAAACCTCTACTAAGAATTAGTAACATCCTAATCCTGGATCCAGTGAATGGTGCCCCATGCTGGTGGGTCACAAGGCCTGAAGTGTACCTCCCCGTACACCAAATACTACTAACTGGAATCGAGGGACTAAGATGTTACATTGGGGAGACTCTACCATCATAATTATATTCGATCATTGGTTTAATAAATCGAAGAATAAATAGTTGAAAAAAATAATAAAAAATCATATGTAGACCTTTTATAAATGTGTTATGCCCTGATTCTCGATATTATAGTTTTTGAATTGGGACCACTATTTATATAGCTATTTAATGGAAATACAATGATCAAAAACATAATTTCAATAATGAATAATTGTTATTTAAAATGTATTGGATGGTGTATGGATAATGAATCACTCAATTCCAATGATGATTAACTGATATTGTAAATAATATCACTACTCTATGAACTTTTTTTATTTAATCATAACATGCTTTGAGAATTATAATAATTCTAAAGAAACAATATAGTGTGCTTCCATGTACTATCATAATTTCAAATATTATGAAATTCATTATGATGAAGGTAAATATTTTTACTCTTCAGTGGTACAATGATAAGATGGAAGTTGAGTCTAAATAGAATATAATATTTAAAAATTAAAATTCTAGTGTATGTTTGTCTATATCGATGTATGATATGATGAACAAAGGAATATAATTTTATAAATAATCTGTTAATGAAAATTAATTTATCTCACTATAATTTGATGAACTGTAAACATATACAATGTAGTTTAAAATTTTCTATAATAATAAAGATGGATTCATAAAAATAGTCATCATGTAGAATTGTTATGATGTAAATTATAATGATGAAAGATGATATGAGTTTTAGAAACTGGGAGTAATCACACCAGATGGTACATAGTTGCAACACAATAAGATATATAAGATGAACTGCTTTATAAAGATTTCCTATAATAAAAAATAATAGAAATTTATGAAAACTACATGGTGTGGTTAAAAAACCATTAATTATTAAAATTAGGATACTAATGATGAGTTGACTATTTAGATGGCTAAAAAGTGATTCATGAAAACAACTAATGAGTTACACTCTATTGTTTACTCTATTCATGAATTAGATCTGAGAAAGTGATCTTATGATAAAATAAATGAATATAGTTATATTTCAAAAATCAACTATGTGTCATTATATATATATATAAAAAGTTTAATTATTCATACGATTTTTTCTTACATGAAATATATTTTTGAAGCAAACATATTTTTATATAAGAAAACAAATAATATGAGACTATTTTATATTGTGAATTCCTAAAATCCATTGTGAAGTAACTGGAGCGTCATGTTTATGATATGTATTCAATTATTTTTTTTACATGGGGAAATATTTAATTATGATATAGGGTTAAAAATGATATAATGATGAAAAATTTGGACCATGATGTAATTGAAAAAAAAAATATTATGTATGAAATTTATTTTATACACAGCTCCAAATACAATAAATAGTCTAAATATCATTTCCTTTCAGTATCTATGAAGTGTTATTTTTTTTAATTATTCCCTTAGAAAGGGTTTTGTTTATATAATATTGAAATCATTTATTTCTATATTTTTTATAATTTTAGTTTTGGTTTTTGAAATATTAACAATATGGGGTTTACTAAATATTTTTTATATAACAAAACAAATCTACAATAGTTTAGCTATGAAAATTTTTTGTTGCATAATTTTATTTGTAGTGAAAAATTCACATCAATAGAAATATAATATGGGTTTTGTATTGGGTATTTTATAAACATATGAGTGGATAAATCATGAATATATACTAACAATATATTATTTATGGTGGACATATACAATTTGGAGAAAATTGAAAATAGATGACCGTCAATATTTGACCTATTTTTAAAACTCAATAAATACTAAAGAAAAAAGTCCCTTTTGTTGATTCCATAATGAAAACCAGATAATAATTTCGCGAAATAATGATGATATATTCATTTGATTGTGTTACAATTCGTTTTTAGTTTTTGATGACAAATTCCACATGTTTATGGTAGAAGGATTTGAAAATTACGATGACTGAAATAATTTTTTATTTTTTAAACAAAATTCAATGTTTTTAAATAATGAAGTAATGTAATAATGTATTTTCAAAAAGATACATGTACATTAAAATGTTTATTCTTTTATAAAAATATTGGAATAAGAAATATTTCTGATTTACCTAATCATAAATGGGATAAATGTAAACCATGTCATGCCTGACCACTAAGAATGAAATGAAACAATATTTTATAAAAATAAATGGAGTTTCAACATGTATACCCAAAAATATTATCAACATTAATAAATTCATACTTTTATGATTGGTACTAATAAGGGTCAAATAATTTGGTTTTTTCTATGTTAATGTTTTTTCAATATTTTAATTTTGAAATTTATTAAGAAAAAAAGTTAATCTTTTTGTATAGTTATTTTTTTTAAAACTACTACAATTTAGAAAACATGGGAAATTGATGACATTTAGGTGTTTCAATGATAGAGATTTTGATAATCATGAATTTAACTCATTTTTCTCAAATTACGATATTAAACATACATTATCAGACTCTTATAAAATCAAGATAATGGTGTCGTTGAACAGAGGAACATGGACCTGTAAGACATTTATAGTATAACATAATGTAAACATAAAAATACAACATACTTCTAAGATAATCTATTAGAAAAAAATAATTCCAATAATATAGTTTGTTTATTGGTAGTAATAATGGAAACACTTGATGGGCTATAAAATTATAAAAAATGGAATCTTGAATAAGTGAATGTTTTAAGATTTCATGTTTATATGTTTAATGCCAAATATTACCTTGAAACGATTTATCTAAAGTGTAATATTATAATTTTTTTAGGATATTCTATTATTTTTATTTACTATATGTTTTCCAATAATGAGTCATATGACTCCAATTAATTTAATCATATCATATTTTATGACATCATCAATTTTCATCGAAAAAAGAAGCATATAGATAACCTTATTAATTTTAATTATAAAACCAACCCATAATAACATTTGTATCATTAAATGATGATAATATATCTTATAGTTAAGAAAAAATTCGTCCATAAGTGATAGATTATAATGAACCAAAAAATTTCCTTCATGAAAATCTAATAATTCATAAGGAAACCTACTAGAAACAGTTATAGGATGACATGATGTAATTACATGGGCATTGAGATGTTTAGGTAAAATTGATGTGTTTTATTCAATCCATTCACTGTTTCACCCAAAAATAGTAGTGGAACACCTTTATTATGAGAATGTAGTAGTAGCTATAATATATGAATTTAAAAAGTTAAAATGGATGTAGGTATAAGAATATGTTAATAATTTCTCGTATTATCATCTTATTTCAACAAAATTATTCTTTAATAACACATAATATCCTAAATGTAAAACTACAATAAATAAATATATACTAGTTTCATATCGTTTTAACGAATAAAAATGTACATATTAGTAGAAAAATATTACTCTTTTAGTTATATTAAGATCCTACAAAATTATCCATCTCATATATATTTAGAATTATATTACATTGATGTTATATGTTCATTTCTAAATATATTTTTTATAATTTAATTTCACATTAATCAATCACTAAGTATTCAAAATCCATATTTTAAAAATTCTATATGAAGATATGAAAAGTGTTTTTATTGGCTTATGCAAGCACATATAGAATGGTATTAATGAATATCTCCATTTTTTTATCAAATTAAACTAATGTAGGATTAGGATAACCCACTATATATATGAAAAATTCATCAAAAGATGAATAACATGGGAAAATATAGGTTGATAATGTTATTTTTCATTAAAAAAATATAATATTAATTACTGTTCAATACCCATTTTTAAAAAATTGAAATGATGATAATTGGGGAGTTAATCTATTTTCCGGTTTTATTATATACAAAAATGTTTTTGAAATATTCAATACTAAATAAAATAAATATATAATTTTGTTAAATAGTTTTCAATTTAATGAAAAAACTAATTAGTAATTACTATGACTTCCAAAATTAATGATGACTTGGATAATAATACCGAAAAAGTTTAAAATAAACTATATAGTAGAATTAGTGGGAGATTATATTATATCAATTAATGTAGATTGGCTTTTTTTTAGAGAATTCATTTGATATAAATTTCAATCAATCCCCAATGAATATCATTTATATATCGATAAAAATATTTTCCAAATTTTAAAATGATTGGTATAGTTGTATTTTTATTTAAAACTTATGATTTAAATTTTCTTTATATTCAAATATTTTTTTTCATCGGTGAAAATTAGTTTCAAAAATTAAATCATGAACCTGTAACATTATGTTAATATATTCAATATATTACTGTAGTTTGGAAAAACACTATTATAAATTATCAACTAAAAATAGTAAATATTCTATGGTGGGATGTTGATGGGAAAATTTGATATAGATAAACCACATATTTATGGATTTCTTATTCATTTTTAATTATTTTCAATTTAAATTAGACATTACATGTCAAATAAAAATTTTAAAAAAACCCAATAAGACATTTTTGAATGATGTATATTTATCATAGAAATTATTTATTATGAAATCATGCACAAAATGACCATATCTCTATAATATTCACTTTCTATATGTAATCCATTATAACAAATATTCCCTAAGTTAAAAAAATTGATAGATTTAATTATAACAAATCAAAATTCTTAATTCTTAATTTCTATTAATTTTATTCTATTAATATGAATTATGTTAATACTAACTGGTGTAAATTTTTTTTGTTTTGTTCTTTAGATTTTATACAAATATTTTTTAATAATCAATATATTATATATGTATCCTTCATCTGATATTGTTATGTTAAATTTTTTATTAATCAATATGACCATTAATATACCTAACATGAAAGATACTAAATCTGTAAAATGGGAAAATATATACCCCATGTAAATATAAAAATTTATTTATCACTTCAATCCCCATCATCCATATAACCATTGAACTGTCTAACCATTCTTTCATCAAAATTGAGAAATAATACACAATCAGAATGTTTTGTTGTGAGTAGTTTGAGGAAGGGAAAAAAATTATTGAAGATTAGTGTAAAGAAAAATTAATTTACATATATATACCACTTATATTTTATTTTAATAATATTCCTAATGTTTTATTTTTTTCTGTTCATCAATGTTAAAAACTGCATTGAGTTCTTCTATGATATCAAAGTCTATGAATTTTATAATCATACAACTTTTTATCACAGTGACAAAGAATGACCACTAATATAGGTATTTAAGGAGAATTTTTTATTAATATTTTAATATATATTTAATGAATATTACCCAAAATAGAGAAAGGGGTTTTCTGTTCAATATCTCTCTTATTGTTCTTAATAAAATTCACCCCTCTAGAAATCCTGAAATATAATTTCTCAATACCAAAAATTTATTCTTTTCTATAACCAAACATTATATTTCTAAAACTATATATACTTTACATATAGAGAGTACATGGCTAGTAATAATTTTTCATAAGAGTATAATTTTACCATTGCTCAAGTGATTATTATTGTTTTGATGTTTCTCCATCAGTCGAGACTTCTTGGATAATCATTGAATAATAATTTCTATTTATTTGAAATGGTTCTTTGGTTTTGTTGAAGAATAATTATATATAAGGTAAAATTTACTTCTATTATTATTAATTTAAATAGAAAGATGATCATATTTATTGGTCACACATTATATAAAATAAAAAAATTGATTTGAATAATGAAGAGGAATTGGGTAAAGATTTTGCGACACAACCTCAAAATGATGGAACCGATGTGTCTATTACTGATCTTTATATTTTATATAGAAGACATACAAACATGTATAATAATATGATGGGATAATAACATTACCTAAGGAAAAAGTTCATATAATATCATGTGAGTGACAATATTCTTCAGGATAATTCAATTTAAAAAGTTATTCGGGTGATTTTTAAAATATGATAGTGATAAAGTTTGAGCATATGAAAAGGATACCCAATGCTAAATCAAATATTGTTATAAAGAAAGATTTTGTATTTAAAATATGTTTGATCCAGACAATTGTGGATGATTATCATAAAGACCCATGAAATGTGTCATCCAAGGAAGCGTAAATATATCATAGTTATATAAGATACCATTTTAAAGCAGTTATACATTCCCTTGAATATTTTACCTGAAAAATATATTTTATATGAATGAGTATTTCTCAAATTTCATTTTAAATGTTCTCTAGATAATTTTATTTTATGAAATTATTATATTACATTTCATACTTATAATTAATAACCAAGGATTTGATGACACTCATAATGAATTGATAAATCTAAATAATGATAATTTTCATATATAAAAGAACCATGATTAATTAATGACAAGTATACCATTCCATTTTAATGGTTCTTTGAAACATGTTTTTGTCATTTTCTACAAACATTTAAAATCATGATTAAATAATATCAATTCATCACCAGCTATTTGTAAATAATTAAGTATCTAAAATATTTAAGATGAAGAATATGATGTTTTATAGTGGACATAGTGGGATTCTACTATCATGTGGAAATATGTTTTTTTGGTTGGTACATCTCTAGTGGTCCAAGTTTTTCAACCCATAGAGCCAAAAAATCATGTATTTCTATTAAATGGTTGGATAAATAGAATAAGTTGATTTCCATTATTTTGAGAAATGATTCACATATAGAAATGAATTAATAATTTAATATATATATCATATCATGGCTTCACATAATTATTAGAATTTTATAAGAGTGCTATTGTAAAATTGATCGATGTGTTTATGGATTCACTATTGTAAAAATCATGCATATGTTATTTATGACTATTATCTATGATCATCATAGAAATAAATATAATAGTTTGAAATATAATTTTGATATTTATATGTCTTATGTTAAGGCGTATCTTGAGAATTCACCTAAAAAATCAAATACACCTCAAGTTACCTCAATAATGATTTGTTTGACTCTTGAAGACTCTTTTTATTAATCTATAAAATTTTAAGAGAATATTGGTTTCCAATCCATTAAATTCAAAAAAGTTCATTTTTGTAGAGATTCCCTATGATACTACATGGTTATGATTTTCTACATAGAGTTATTCTTTGAATGTTTCAATAACCTTATGCCTATGTCATCATTAGATCATGTCCCCCAACAATAGTACATGATATTTCCCCAATAATTTTCCAATTAAACCAAGCTAGTGGAATTCTTTTATTTAGGTTTTTCATTTGCATGAATAATGATATTTCAATTTTTCCTCTTAAAATATAAATTTTTCAGTATTAGTTTCACTGAATTTTTTTTATAACAGTCTGTAAATTTTTTTCCATTCCATTATTGAATGTTCATTCATTTTTTCTAGTTTTATTTTTATATATTATATTTCACTAAATCGTGATTGTATGGTTAATTCAAATAATATAAAGACTGCTCTCAATGTTAATACAGTTCATGGGAAATACTAAATGTTTTTTCAACATAAACATATTATTTAATATATAAAAATATTAGGAGAAGAACACCTAATAATTAATTATACAATAAGATAAAAGAATTTACAATATTAAAATATGAAACAAATATTTTTTACATATATTTTATTTGACTTATTACATGTTTGGTGATTAAAAAAAGGGGAAACTTTTGATGTCATTTTGATGTTCTGACATATCTCATTGATTTTTTGAGTTTTGTTGAATCAAAAAAATAACAAATTTGATTATAATGAATTATCATTTAGTGTATATTAGTTTTATTGTTCTAAAATTTCAACTCTATTTAAATTATAATTTTATTTGTCAAAAAAATTATTATGGAATTTATGTTAAATTATCAAATGTCAAAGGTAATTTAACCATAAATCACAAAGGGAACTATTTTTTATGTGGAAATTCGATTTCTTATGATCCAATTTATTTTTCATGATATAATTTTTCATATATTAAATTTAATTATATTACACATTCTATAATTCAGTTTCAGTTAAATGACATATCTTTTCATATTCATACAAGTCACACTATTAAATAAATAAACACATAACTGTATAAAAAAGGACTAGAAACTTCACAAGTTTATTTTTCTATGAAGGAATGATTATTTTCAAGCATGTTATGTCTTAAAAAATGTGGGCTATTTTGATATGGATTGAGTTATAAATGAGATTATACATATTTTATATTATAGATTATTTTTTCATTATGAACTATATTTATATTAAGAAAATTTTTCCTTCCACTATTATTCATTTTATGATAATATTTTCTTACAAAAGAACATTATTATTTTTTCTGAATTATAGTTTTATTGAGATATATCATATGTATTTTAAATATCGTGAAATTTCAGGTTAAGATTTTATATTTTTTAGAAAGGGACTTGTATAAATATTTAAATTTAAATTGGAAAGAGAATATATTTCATATAATAGAACATTAAGATAAATGATAAATATTCTACAACATTCGTGTGTGTTCATTCTATATTTGGAAAAAATTGACACACAGTAATTATGATAAAACAAAATCATATTCATAAACAATTTTTCATTTCATGGTTATTGTTATGATTTTTTTTTCTAGATTAAAAAAGGATAAATAATAAATCTCAAAATTTCATGATCATGAGTTGTAGATACATGGGGATATATGATGATATAAAAACATAACATAAAATGAATCTCTATTGTATTTTTCATTTATCTTTTTGAACATGAATGATTATCTTATATAGTTGAAGAATATATAGATTATCTCATTGATGAAATTTATATTTTATGGGTTTTGTTTCTCAATAGTCATTTTCAACATGCCACTATTTTTTAACCATTTTCGAGCTTCATTTTCATCTTAGAATCTCTCCACAATATTTTGATCCAATGTGATAAAACAAAGTATATTAAGATAGTATGGTTTAATGCTCTTATAAGTTCCAGTAATTGGTAATTTATTATTGAAATCATCTGGAGAACCGAAACAAAAATTACTATCATGAAATTTACTAAACATTTAGAGAAGAGTGATGGTGTAGTGTCCTCGAGAATCATTACATCTGGAACCACTGTTAATACTCTGCATTCTATCATTCTATTATATTATATCAATTTTTTTTCGTGATGTGGTATATTTAAAATCAATTTTTCACATGTGATTGGGTTGTTTGTAAGTGAAATAATTTCTTGAACAAAATTCACTCCCAATTGAGCCATTGTGCTATATTTTCTCTAACCAAAATCTTCCTATGGAGTAATAAGAACCATTATTTCGATACAATTATCCATTAAAAATATACCAATCCAATTAAAGAACTATCTACTAAAAAATGTAAAACCCCTAGATGAAAATAAATGTATATAATAAATAATACACTGAATATAATAAATAAATGATAATAATTTATAAATCATTATCTATATTCTATTAATTATTAATTTATTAAATATAAAATCAAAATGTTTTTGGAGAATCAGAACTGTGATGGGATAACATGTAATGGAACATAGTCAAGGTCCCTATTAATCTAAATATATATATTCTCTCTCCATCATTTTCTTAAGCACAAATTATCAATTTAGTTTTAATATGAATATATCAATCACATTTAATATGTATTTTCACATTATCTGCTCAAGTTATTTACATTTTCGATCTACTTAATATCATATCATTATTTAAGACCGCCCAAATTAATAGTTTCAATTTCTTATTCTTTTTAGTTTTTCACCCCTCAAAACAAAATTATATACATTTGTTTTGAAAAATAAAAATATTTCAAATTAAATTCCATTTATAATTTTTACATTGGACATATACATGTTAAATATATTTATAAATGGAAGCATTATTTTCCTATAATGACCATATAGTGTATTAATAAACACAATGTTATACACACATGTATATATTTTCTTTTGTATTCATAAAATATAGAATGTTCTAAACCATGTTGCTTTATTAGCAATATAGATTGGTAAAGACACTTTAAGTAAATATTTGTTATAAAAAATATTTTTTCACTCATTTAGATTTTTATTTAATATTATATTATCTATTTCTATTTTCTTTATTGGGATTTATATGGGGTAAGTTATCATATAATGTTATGGAAATATATTTCATTAATATATGTTATCATATTATAAATGTGGTTATTTTCATTAAATTTTTTGGGAATTATATTTCAATGATAATAGATTTTATGTTCTTTAAAATAATGATTCATAATGTATATTTAGATACCACTAGAACAATATTGAGTCCCCTGTCCTCTAAAAATTGGGCTTGGGGTGCTTAGTTACCAACACATTTTTAAACCAAAGGGGGACCTCAACAGGGTTGGAATTGTTTCACCGTATGTATTGTAATTATATGTCACAAGGATGAAAAATAGGTTGTTAGAATAATTATTTAATATTATCCATATTAATTTAATGTTATTATAGAGTATTATGAATATATTTTTGGCTTAGTACTAGGTAATAATGTTATCCATATTTTTATTTTTTTCACGTTGAAAATTTGATTGTGTTGGCTAAATATGACATTAATAATTTGTGGACTAATAATAACATGGACATGAATTTTTTAATCCTAAAACACACATCTATAAATAGTTAGGTTTTTTATTATAAATAAAATATAATGAATTTTGTGGATATGGATATAATCCAAGGAAATTCACATGTAATATTCAATGAACAAGTCTAATGACATGAATAATAGAAAATAAATTTGAGTAATGTAAATAAAAATTATGTTTCCAGGGATTAAAATAAAGAAATAATACTATTTGTAATTTTATTTTAAAAGTTTAACATAATTTTTTTTTTAAATTTATCATGATTAAATCCTAATTATATTAAAGCCAATTTATAAATAGTTTGAACATTTCACATCATTATACCATGATCATCATTTTCCTAAATTTTTTATTATTCTAGAAAATAATTCCTCTAAAAATCCTTCAATCCAATAGTAATATAAAATTTAACATATTTCAAAAAAAAATCATTAAACAAGTAGCTTATAAAGTATTAACATGTTTATAAAAACAATGTTAATAATATAAACTATACTTGTTGATATTATCTTAATTGTATTTTTTATTTATATGAATATTTTGTAATTTATAATGTAAAAATATGTAGTTAAAAACTACCATAATGATATCATTGCATTCCAATTATAGTTTAAAATGCACCACAGTATTTCATGGAGTAATGGTTGGTAGAAAAAAATGTATTTATCATGAAATAAAATAGGTATTTATACTATTTATTTATTAGTTTTCCCTAAACCGGTTTATCTATGATGATAGAAAGACAAAATAATGAAATAAATAAACATACATGAATAATATGACATTAGAAAGAAACAAACATACAAATTTGGAGGAATCATAACGTTATTTATAGAATACATGAGGATCCCAAATATAATTTTTCCTATAAGATAAAAAGAACAAGGAAATAAAGTGGTTAGATTCTCTAATATATTAAAATTTATCACAGTCCATATTTTTATATTTGATAAATTATATATTTTTTATTTTTTGGTTACACCTTTATTTTCAATTATAAAATATTTTATGATATCAAGAGTAAAATAATATTTCATAATGTAACAATATGATAATTTTATTTAAATGGTAATTTTTTTCTTAAATTTTAATTGTAATATTAATTTAAAATAAAATTTTCTTTTATAATTCTTATAAATATTCAAGAATGTTATCAATAATAGTGCATTAAATCTAGTAATGTTATCCAAATACTATTATGGTTTCACAATACATTAATTATTCATTATTATTTATCCATTATTAGAATCTATTATCATTTAAAACATTATAGTGTTGTCATTATTCAATATAAGTAATTACATTTGTATGTATTTTATTCACTTATTAATATAATATAGTTATACGATTTATTTTTTTTATATATTATTTGAAATATTTTTAATATTTCAATATAAATTTTAAATTTAGAAATATTGTAATGAATTATTTGAAATTCATAATATTATATTATTTTTACTTTTCTTACCATCGAGATAATGTTCTGATTTCTATAGTTATAGAAAATATAATAATTTAGAAACAACAGTATTATTTTTCAGTTGATTTACTTGGAAGAATTAATAATATATGATGACATGAAATTGTAATTTTTAATAATACTAATTTAATATTCTGTATATTTTGGGGTTGATTTGTCAATATTCATAATAATTCAACATGGAAAGGAAATATGGTTAATAAATTACATTATAGGAAAGATATCATGTAGCCATTTGAATATATACCAATGTGATAGTCACTTGGTGATGATGTACTATCTAGTATATTTTCTCATCATATTTTTAATAAAAATAAGAATGATATAAAATAAATTTCATTAGATGATCTGATTTTTTTCATTGATTTCTTTTAACATTATTAATATTTTATTTATGTGTGGATTATTTTAAAAGATATAATATATTTTTTAGTATAATATTTAAACTATAAAATGAAATTTCAAATTTTCTAATTGTGTTGAGAGACTCCCTAAGAAGGGGATGTAAGTGAATTAGGTATTTTTAATCATCCAGAGCATCTGATGAAAATTTTAAAAATTATAATTATTGTCCTAATTTTTTATTCATACGAAAAAACTATTTTATGAAAATATTTTTTACTAATTTATTAATTTTTTCATTGTCTATTTATTTACATAAGTGGTTAGTATTGATGAACTATATTCTTTCTTAAATTTATTTACCCTTTTATATGGACGGGTATTGTAAATTGTTATCAATTTTAATATAAATTTCATATTTTAGAATTATAAAAGTGATCCATATTTAATTGAATTGGGTTTCTAAAATAATAAGGTATATAAATACAGGGAAAAAAATACCTAAAAATTATAGAATATATCATTCAATTTATATAAGTTTTATTAATTAATTTTTTAGAAAAACATCAATAAATGATAAACATTTGGAGTTGGTTGATTTGTGTTGTACAATTTTTAATCATGAAGAAATTTTTTTTTCGCTAATGATAAACAATAATTTAAAGAAAATAAACAATTCAAAATTTATATAAGACAAATAGAAGGATTAATATGGTACAACACCAAAGGGAGACTCATTTTTAGCTTATGAAGTTAACTAAACCATGCCCACATAATAAAACTCTTATTATGAAAAAAACCTAGGGAAATAGATTATTATTCCCCGATAAGTTATTCTAGTACCAACCTGTTTAACAGACACAGACTTCTAAAATTTAAAATTATATAGAAATATTTACGAATTAGGATCATGAAATGAATACATAAGTCTCTAATACGCATTTCTGAATATATCTTCTTTTATTTTATAGTACTCAAATCCAAATTCTATGTAAATTTTTATAAATTATTCACACTATAATAGAAATCATGAAACATATGTTACACAATTATAAAAACCTTAATAAACCATATCAATTAATTCAATTCCTTATATCCAAACTCATTTTACATTGTTTTTGGATATCATAATGCTTTCCACATTTTTTTTCTGTGAACAAACATGTCTCTAATTCAATATAAATATTGATTTACCTCAATTCAAATTCAATACAAACATAATTCTACAAATTTATAGAAGTAATAACACAACATAAAAAATATGTATGTTAAAAAATCCCTTTTTGTTTTCCCCATTTTAATTTATGTTGATATTTTAACATAAAGGTATAGATCTAGGAATATATCTATGGTCAACTAAATAAAAACACCATTTAATCTTAGTTTTTTTGTAATTTTCATATTTTTTTTTGAAATAATAAATCTCAATAAACCATGTCTCAAATATCTCAAGAAAATGAATAATGATTAAAATAGAAATGTTCCCTCACTAAATCCATTCAGGACCCATATCATCAAATTTTAGTGAATATCTACAAAAAAATTTATCCAAAAAATCCTGATCAATTTAATGGTCATGATTCAAGATCATCATTTCCTACTTTATCAATATAGAACAAAACTAATTTTGAGATTTCCATTTTGGGAATCCTATTTATTATTGTAAAATAATCATTCCAAAATAGATAATTTTATAAATTTGAAATTCAAATCTTCATCTTTTGAGTTCATCTGTTTAATTCCCAATATCCAATACACCTCATTCCTCATTTCCATGATATTTGAATATTTAAATACATTCAAAATAATTGTAAATCTACAATATCAAAATGTAATTTTTAATTGTAAAATCCCATTTATCATAGACAAGGTTTCCATTTTATTGTTGGGATGAAACTATTGATGTTACCTTGAAAATAAATAATTGAAATATTTGATGAATTTATTTGAATGGGATGATTTAATTATGTATATTAAATAACCCCATGAATTTGGATTAGATGGATTGCCCAAATTTATGAGATAATACATAGAATTTAAATGGGAAATTGTTTCTATTCCTACTAATAACCATTCTAGAAATGCTTGATAAATTTTCTAGATAATTATGTCAATTATATTTTTTTTTTATTTAAAAAATTAATTATGGTGATGAAACAAAAAATGGAAATCAATGGATATTATCTTTAAGTTGGTTTTATTATATTGTTCATTGTAAATTATATAATGGATGTATTTTGATATGATAGATTAAGATGAATTTATTATATTACAAATGCAGCTATATATTTTGACACAATATTTAATACATAATGCCCTACGATTTATATTATAATGTTATTTTTAATTTCTTATTTGAAAAATTCTATCTATGGGTGGATGCTTCTCCTAATTAATTATGATTATTTACAGATATTTTTATGTTTTTAGTGATAAATAATTGTGATAAAATTATTATATAATGAAAGATCCATTTCAAAAGAATTAAATGCTATTGAAATAATCTATAGTGTTTTTATGGTTTTGATGACTCATGAAAGAAGAAATATTAAATAATCATATGAAAAAAACATATCAATTAATTTTAGGAATATATGATACTTATAATGATTTTATAATGTTTGTTTGTTGTTTTTAGATAATTTATATTTTCTTTAAATAATTCGCAGATATTAGTATATTATTGGACCAATATAGATAGTTCTTTATAGATATCACATATTGATAATGATATTATTTTATGTACGTATATTCAAATTATATATAATTAATATCAAGTAATATTAACATTTAATTTACACAGACTATGTAATAGTAACTAAAGAAATACATAATCAGTAAATTTTACAATGTGAAATATAGAAGAACATGGACAATCAATTGAAGGGTAAATGTGACCATTGATATTACGAAAATATTATTTCTATTTTTTAGAATGTCATTTATGAATATAGAGGTCAATGTTTTTGGTTAAAAAATATAAAAAATAATGATTTATTTTCATATATGAATGAAAATTGAGGAAACTCAATAGAAAATATTTGAAATCCATCTACGAAGTGGGATGTTATAAGTTTTCTCCCTTGTATATTTTACTAATTTAAAATTCTGAGGATCATATTTTCATTTTAAATAAAATTTATCACATTTTAATATTGAATTTATCAATATGATTGATGTTGGTAATATACATGGGTGTTGAGTAAATTATGGAGATATTATGTGCGGAATATTTAGAGACAATCCTATAAGTAATCTATGTCATGTGGGTCAATTTTAAGAATAAATAATAATTAAAAACCATTGTGAATCTATTTTTATTAATTATATTTCGTAAAAGGGGTCTATGATCATTACTTATTATGTGAAAGATCTCTATTTTTAATTGAACAAGAATTCACAGAGGCTACATTTATTTATATTCTTCGATTAATATATTAGTGATTTTTATGGACAAGTTATTAATGATATTGAATATCATTATATTCTTAGTTCATGAATTTGATGAATATCAGTTAGTTGAAGATGAAATATACAAGTGGATTGGTTATTTTATTGAAGAAGAAGTTTTTAAAATAATTGTATAATATAGGGATATGATATTATGATATAAAGGAGTAAAATTAAATATTTTATAAATTTATTTACATAGAATTAGGAAACATTTTTCATTTTATTATAATTATAATACTTGTGGATTTTTATATGTCATAATTGATACGAACATTGATATGATTTAACCAACCACATCCAGAGATACAAATGTAATTATTATGTGATATTATCTTCCTTAAATTACAAATATTCAATATATTTTTTGTTGTATGAAAAATAAATATGAATTATTGAAAACATTTGTAGAGGTATTGTTTTTAAAATTTATTTTGAATTCATGAAAATTAATCAAAAATAATTCACATACAAACCCACCACACATGGTATGGTTAAACTTGTACACCTAATATAGAAATTAGTATTATTACAACAAACACGCCATTATTTATAATAAATCATCTTATTAATTGTTTATAATTTATCATATATAACTTTTAGATTTCCAGATACATATTATCTCTATGTTAATTGTATAATTGATTACTTTTCTGTAACACCCTGAGATTTTATGAAATATTTTTTTCTCAAATTAATTTTATATTTTAATTTTTTTTCATGAAGCAATGAAATTATACATTCAGACAATCCTATCACCTAGAAACAACTTGGAGTATGTCACACGCAACACTGACAAGGCATATGTTACATGGAACAATAGGGATAGTATACAATACACACAATATTGACCTTCCTCCACAGCTAATGTACCACCCAAGACTGAGTGTTATCTAACGATAATATATTATTAAAAATGTTATTATAATGATATATAAAATATCAATTTTGATAATGGATTATAATAGTGTTATCTAAATAATTAAAATATGTGGTGTACTCAAATAAATGACGAATTCATAGGATTCAAATTAATGAATATGAAAACCAACTGATTAAAAAGATAAATATTAATATAGTCACAAAGATATTTTATCCTACTAAATTAAATTAATTAAAAAACTTATTTTAATTTAATTTAATACTTATGTTATATATTAAATTAAATATTTCTTATATTCCTCCAATAAATTAAATAGACATAAGATTAGAAAAAACCAAAATTTATGCTTCATAACCTATATTTTATTTATGCATTTTTACAACCTTTTAATGGAGAAACCATTTAAATTACCATTTTCTTAACTTTTATAAATTAAATATTTCTAAATAAACATTATATTTG
Source organism: Viscum album (assembly GCA_963277665.1). Lineage (NCBI taxonomy): Eukaryota > Viridiplantae > Streptophyta > Magnoliopsida > Santalales > Viscaceae > Viscum > Viscum album. The sequence goes on along the minus strand of OY728145.1, from coordinate 1,244,001,012 downwards.
GAAAAGAAACATAAAAATTGGGTTATGATGAATTTTTGGTATATTTATGTAAGGTAACATCTTCTTATGAATAGTTATAAAACAATATTTCAATTCAAAACATCATTTTCATCTAATTTATTTATAAATATAAATTATTTATTTAATTTATTTAATAGTTTAGATAGATAAACGTTTCAATAATTAATCAAGTATAGGTCATTAGAACCAATTTTACACTGAAATTATATATAAAAATATAGTAAACATTTGGATATTTTATCATTAAAACATACATTGTCCTCATATCAGCGGGATTACAATTCAATTAATTTATATCACTTATGTGATTATAATTTGGAAAAATGGATTCCATATTTTTAATAACAATAACATATAATTTCAAGTAAGTTCAATTTTTTTTACAAAACAGATTAGTGAAAGTGATTATAATTTATTTTATCAGCAAAAAACATTAGGTTAATTATGTACTAAACATTAAATCTATGACCAAAAATGGCCTAGAGACATTTCCAAAACCAAATTTTCCATACATAAACGTTATCATAAACTTTCTTTACCTTATTCCTTTATTGGATCCCCTTTAAACATGAAAAATGTGGGTGTCATTTTCACAATAAATATTAACAAGAGTGCCACACATCGTCCACTATAAAAGGCCACCACTTTGATTCATTCATCACACCTCTCAAACATTTTTGTTTCCAAAATGATATTAATTACTAACCGAAAAAATCCAACACTAGATATTTAATATCACATTTGGGTTAAACAACATCTCATTGAACCCATTTGGAACAAACCAAAAAGTGATACCCGATTTAGAGGTAACGTCTTCTCTCAAGATCTTTCATTTATTTTCATTTATCACCCACACTATATTTTTTCCATTATTGTGTGATAAAAATAGTATAATATATATTCTATGTAATTTTTCTTTATATTTTTATACCTATACTTATACACACCAACATCTAATGAATATCGACTATAATGTTTCCATGTACGTCGAACTGCTACCACACGAAATGATGATTTGTCATTTCTACATTACTAATAATTAGTGAATCTGTTATCATTTAACAAATATTTATATATGTTATATATTATATTTTTTATTTATTTAATCAATTTAATTCCTTTTTTAGCACACATACACTTAATATAAAATTTGTGTTAACACGATAATCTTGTTTTAGGATGTATTGACTACTGCCCCTCAAAGTGATATGATTCATTCACACACCACATGGAATGTATTAAGGATGGGATTAATGAACTTTTATGATATATATGGTATAATAATGATCATCTAATAATTATATATATATACTTATACATATATAAAAATGTCATTTATATACTTTTCATGTATTTGTACGGCTTACCATCTCCATGAATGGTATATTCCATTTTGTATTTCATCATGTTATAAATTAATGTTACATAAGAATATTGTATATAAATGATATTTAAACCTTTATGTAAATTGATTTTTCATGATATAAGTATAAGGAACAATGATATAATAAATTAATACACATGTGAAGAACAAAAAAAAATTACTCAAAGTGAAAGCATAACTTATGATTGTTAAATAGAAGGAAATATATGGTCATAATAAAACCATATATGTTATTAGATATATAATATTGTTTTTTAAATGACTTATAATAAATTTATATTTATTATACAGGCATATTGAATGAGTTTAATGAGTGTCAAGACACATGGTAAAGGGATTTTATGCCACTTTTAATTTCTCTGACATACATGTTATGTTCTCCACTCTTTAATTTTTGTGTGGTGTATGTACATCCCATGATTTTATTATATGTATATTATAAATATATAAATTGGTATTGAAAATTAATTTATATGATCCTTTTTAAATGGGTTTTATGTGTCTAAAGATACAAAATCAGAAAAATAGTTTTGTCTCAATATTCCTTCTTTGGGATTAATCTTTTGGTATGCCCCAAAACACATTAATTTAGGTGAATATACTTCCATTTTATTTTTTTTTTCATAAAATGTGATAATTTAATGATATTGTATTCTTCATGTAATTATATTTCATACATGTAGGGAACATTGTTATGTTACGATGTTATAAGAGTTTATTGAGAAAACATTTTCACTTTTCAAGATAATTTATGATTATGATTCATTTTATGAACTATGATAATCCATTTATTAGATAAATTCATGAAATTACTTATCCTTTTGTTATCCATGATATACCCATGTTTTGGTCGAATTTTTCTAATCCTTTATCGAAAAAATAATTAATAATAATTTTTATGAAATATCGACTTTACCCTCCAATTAGTTGGAATTCAATGTTTTATAAAAATAGTTTATAAGAATTTTATACCATTATCCTATATAGATTAAATTCTATATTACACTTTTTATCTTTTACCAATGTTTTCAATGGAACCATATTGACACTTTTTGAGAAATTCATTCCTTTGATCATTTTTACTATGGAAAAAGGAATGTTTTTACCTCTTACGATGTGTAATGATTTTCCCACCATCATTACATTGATGCTTCTTGTACACTTTTTAAGGGTTAATCATTATGGAGATATTTTTAAACATAAATTTCAACAAAAATGGTTTTCAAAATTATTTCAATTCTTTATTATGAGTTCTCATGTTATTTTTTTAAATTATTTTTAAATAGCTTAATATATTAAAAAGAATATTATAAAGAAGACATCATATTTTAATCATGAAAAGTTTTCAAAATATATTTCAAAACAATTTTTCATCTTAGAAGAAATCAGTCTATATTACATATTCCCTTAAAAATGATATAAATTCTACATTCATCTTGTATGAATGTTTAACACATAATTTCATGTTATTTATGAAACTAGATTGTTCACATGTTATATATTTAGGAAATCTATTTAACATTTACGGGTTATGCTTAGATGGAATTTTTATGAAACCAATATATTTTACAAATTTTAAGAAGTGGTGAAACATTATTGATACCCATTTTATTATATGGGTTTTTATTTGTTGTTAATAATACATATCAATATTTATGGGTCATGATATGGTGAATATTCTATCATCTTGTGGAACATTAGTGAATCATTTTTCTATAAGAAGGGTTGGTCCAATATCTCCCTGAATCGAATTGGGAAATGGGAATTTTTATATGATCAAGAAGAGTACATGAGTTGTATCCCATGCCTAAAAAGAAAGTGTGAATATGGATTTGAGATCAAGACTAATACAAGTGGGTTTACGTGTAGTATCCCATGTTCGAAAACAAGATGGTTTATGGGTTGAAGCACATGCCTAAATTAAATAGGTTATACGGGTAGTATCCCAAACCCAAAAACAAAAGGGTACTTGGTTTTTACCCCAATGATAGATGAATTTTGTTACATAGGTTGTATCTAAAGCCCTAAAACAAGAAGTTACATGGGTTGTAGATGAATCGTAAAAGAATGAGGGTACACAAGTAGTACCCCATTCCTAAAAACCACTTGTTCCATGGGTTGTATTCCAATACTAAAAGAATGTTGGTATAGAAGATGCTTGGCCAAGCCTAAAGTCGGTACATGGTTCATAGCCCAATACTAACATATTATAAAGGACTTGGTAAAGATCCATGTGATAATTTTTTTATTCATATATCTATTCTACAAATCCTCTGTCATAATCCTTAGTTTTGATTTTATGTCTCATGATTTTTTTTCTTTGTGATTCATGTCTTTTGAACTAAGAATAATTATCCCATAACTAATGTTAATGATATTTGATACAGAAGGTATGATATCCTAATATTACGATCGTGTTATCATACACTTATGTTCATGATTTTTCTTAAATTTCTCTGTTGTCTAGCCTTACTGAGCATCTGATCCCACCCCTTTCTTTTGTTTCTATTATCCAAGATTTGAAGAAATGTTGTAAGTAGAAGTAGAAATGGTCGATATCATTATGGGATATATTGAAGATCATTTACTAAGATAGATGGTTTTGTTTCCATGTGTCTAATGATACTAAACTAATATGGTCTTCAAAAATATATTCCTGAAATGTACTAAATATTCATCTAAAATGAAGTAATATCTATATATTATAAGACTGGGTTGCAATAGTTGGTATCAAAGAAGATGATTATTCAAACATTATAAAATAGGATGAGAAAACCTTGTGATATCCCTCAGTATATTTATATGTATTATGTTGGGATGTCTCTATGAAAAATATAAGGATGAGTTAACATTTAGTAAAATGTCCTTGAATTTTGGTAATTGATAGAGTTAGTTGTTTCCAATAAATACATCCATGTCTGGATACTATTAATGGATGTGGATCTAGAACAAATATAGTTGGGGTTAAGAACTCCAACAAGTTATTATATGCATGACTTGGAGAAAAATGGTATGCAACAATGGACCTTAAAGTACTCATGTTTTGACACTCCTAGGGGATATGTTTTGGTAATTCAAACCCTATTCTCGATCAATCATGATGTATTTAAACCTAGTTGGACTATGAATTACCTTAGATAAACTGAATAATTAATTGATCAAGGAATGTGTATTGGTTTCATAATTATATGGATTTTATATATGATATGTGTTTCTAACACAGTGGTTTCTTGTTTTAATAAATACGTTTAACTATAAATAACATTGTAAACACTTAATGTTACAGATGTGGAATGTATGGGTATTATTAGAATATATTTCCCAAGTGTAAATATCATAAAGAGAATCAGTATGGTGTCATGGATATTTGTTATAATTTTGATGATAAAAAGACCACAAAAAATTGTGAAAGATATGAGTTGTTATTCCAATGTTGCGTATATTATTCGTAGGATGTTTCATTGGATTCAGTTCGAGGAACATTAAGACATCATTCATATTTAATATTCTAGAAAATATGTATTAAGGAATAAGTTGATGAAGCATGAATAATTGTTATGAATAAATAATGTTGGATTAATTATGTATTTTTTAATTCAATGTCTATGGTGTATTAATTTGGAGAAGAATAATGTTTTCATTATAGACTAAAAAAGAATTTTTAACGGTGATGAAATCTTATAGAGGTGAATTCAGGGAAGGTTTTTGTTTATATTAAATGAAACTAACATTTATTTAATTATTTATTTTTAGATAATGAAGTTTGGATAATGTTATAATAGATATGATTAATTAAATTGGACGGTACAGATTACTTTGGAACTGATTATTGAAAATGTGATTATTTCCATCAAGGTTGATGTTTGAAACATCCTATATTTAATGCATATAATTAGTAATCAATGTAATAAAGAATGATGACTGATTTCCAAAATTGATTTATGGTAATTAAGGATGCTAACAAGTTGTAAGGGAATACCCAATGATGGAATTATCATGCTTGGAATATGAAAACCATTTGCTAGTGTGTGGTATATGGGAGAAAAATGTTAAGATGATTTTGTGACTTGTTTTTAATGTTTTTTATTTTCATATTTTGGGATGTTTATAGTGATAATCATTTATTTAATGTTTATGTTAAACTTCACTAATGATAGTAATATTAATGTTTTATATCTCTATATAATGAATTTTCCATATTGGATAGGATGATCAATCTAATATTTATTGATGGAAAATAACGAATAATGGGATGGAATTTCACAGATCTCATGATCAGTTATTCCTTGATGAATAAAAAACAATTATCATTCATTTCTTATGGAAATAGATGAAGTGGTAATCTATTAAGAAATAACCAATGTAATGGAATTTTTTAAGAGAGATAATACAAGCATGAATGTACATTTTTTATAATCTTGTTCAAAAAAAATAATTACACAATGATAGGACAATTATCAAAAATGTTTTCCCCAAATCCTTAATATTCAATGAGGTTATAGACTTTTAATCCATCATAGAATTATGACATCGAGTGTAACATCCCAGGTAAATAAAGAATATTACTTCTTATTATTTATCCATATTTTTGAATAAAATGTTAATATTAATTTAAAGGGAACGCTATGGTCGATGGTGTACCCAATATGCAACAACGAGTTTCGTTGAAATCTTACGTTGCACTCTAATAATAAAATAATATTATTATAAATGGTAGTTAACACGTAGCCATTGTATTGGAAGGAATGAATATAAATAACTAAAATATGATTATTTATGTTTGTTAAATGTTTTTACATTGATCCAATAAAAGATAAAGGATTATAATAAAAAAGGCATTCCATCTTAAGCATAATTACTCTAATATTCACTAAAATGTCAATTTATCGCCTTTTATGGAGAACCCTCTTTAAAAATAGTTTTGTTCAATCTTGTACATTATCTTGGACCAAATTAATTGTTTCTTTAGAATCGGGACATCAAAATTTACATTGTGTAAATTTTTGGTATTTTTATGATAAAGTTCAATTTTTAACGAATAGTGAAAACTGTTGTATTTTAATTCAAAACCTCTTTTTAAAATAATCTATTTATATTATTATATTATATTTTGAATTGGTTTTAAAGTTATATTATAATATATTTTTACCATTTAATCTAATGTTGGTCATTGAAATTAATCTCACTTTGAAATTGGACTTAAACTAGTGTCAATATTTTAATATATATTGTTTCTTAAAAACATGCTATATGTTTTGACAGTGGGAATTAATTATTAAATTAATTAATGCAACTTATATGTTTTGAATTTTTTAAAATAGAAATCATTTTTCAATTCAGAATATCAAATATAGCTTAGGGTGAATTTTTGGTATTTTTTTGAAAAACATCAATTTTTGATGAATAGTGAAACCACTAAGTGGTAGTTAAAAAACTGATTGTTCATTTAAATGAATCTTTACCACTTTTGTGATTTGATTTTCAAAAATCCAACATACATGGATTTCATTTGGATGTAAAATGTGGTTCAATGGGATTAAAATAATTTTTTTGGTGAATAGTAACTTTTCAGTTTTATTAATCGCGATTAAAGGTCATTAGTGTAATTTAAGGAAAAAAAGTTTTAATAATATGAAATAACCTTGAAACATGTCCTACCCTTATTTTATGAGTCATGTCCGACCATGAAAATCCATGGGTCAACATGGGGACCCCATGGAGCCACATTGGTTGGAAAATGACATTAATAACTTTTTATTTAAAGATAAAATTAAAATGTCACAAACATGTATTGTTTTACTAAAACAATTATTATATTGGGATATAAAAGTCATATTTTTTACTATAAATATTCCTTAGAAATATAAAACGATTTCTTACATCATGATATATTTTTTACAATTTTTAGACATCAAATAAATTAAATTATTAATGACACTATGAGGATGCAGCGATTACCTCATTATTTAACAATTTAAATAAAATGAAAAGATAATGTAAAATCTAAGAACTAAACTTGTAAAAAACATATTTTATGGGTGGTTTTAGATTTATTATCACCTTATCCTCGAAATATATAATTTTGGGACCTTTAAAATCCGAAAACCATTTTATAATAATGTAAAAGTTTATAACATTCCAAGAGTACCCCTCCTTTCCTCTTATAAAAGGACCCCACCTCTACCACCATACCCACACCTCGCAAGACTTTGGATCGGCCATACCCTGCCCATTTAATCTCTCCAAATCCCTATCTTCATCATTGAAGCCTCACCTTTGGGAAAAATCCTTTCCAAGGAAGCCTTTGAGCTCAAATCAAAAAGAGTTACCCGATTTAAAGGTAATGTTTCCATTGTGTTCTTTTGTTTTATTTTGCTTCTCCAACCCTATAAACTCTTTATATACCTTTATTTTGAAAAAACACCAGTTTCTTAAATATACTAGTATGTTTCTATGTGATTTATTAGAGCTACACTTACAAACACATTCGTCTAATGGTTAAAGAACATATTGTTTCTGTGGATGGCGAATTTCTGCCTCATGAAACGATGATTGTTCAACCTTCTCTTAAAACCTTTCATGGTGGACATTATGATGTCACTATATTTTATATATGATATATATGGTATTTCTGTTTTCTATATTCTTCTGAATTTTATATTTAAAACCCTCCTTTATTCTTTTCATGTTGTGAAAATGTGATAATTTCATACGAGGAAGTGTGGACTACCACCCCTCAAGTGATGTGACTCGTTCATGCAATACATGGAATGTATAAAGAATGAAATTAATGAAAATATGTGACCTATATAAAATATATATAATACTGTAATTATAATATATATATCTCTCAATTATTTATAATTCCATTAATATGACAAAGAAATGAAAGTAGCGTTCATGCGTACGTACGGCCTACCGTCTCCGTGAACGGTGCATTTCATTTCTTTTTATCTCCAAATGTTATGGATTAGTATAAAATTAATATTTACTGGATATATATGATATTTATATCATTAATACTATTATGGAGATGATTTACTTATAACTACATGGAAAATCATTTTCAAATAAGTTCATTTTTGACTCATGTTCCAAACATCGAAAAAACGTCTGATATGAACTCACATTATTAACCAATTATTATAACATTATAATATGTGATATTAACTGAATAATAATCATTAAAAGAGGTCCTTATGCAATTATAAATTGACCAATATTTATTATTCAGTAATATAAAGAAACAAACAAGACAAGTCATACCTTAGATAAGGGATCCTACCCCTCTATTTCTTTTTAAGTTCACTCTTTTATGTTATTTCTTTTATGCTCATATTTCTTATTATTGGGATATTATTTTATATTACTCATTCTATTATTTTATATTTTCATATGATGGGAGACCTTATATTCTCTCATCAATCCATTTTGGATGTTTTGAGTGGTGTCGTTAGGCTGCCGAATTTTCGTATGGGATCCTACCCCTCAATTTATTTTTAAGTACACTCTTTTATGTCATTCCTCTTAAGATCATCTTTATTATGATTGGGATGTTATTTTATATTACTATAACTGTTATTTTTTATTTTCATATGATGAGATACCCTATCTTATCTCATCAATCCATTTTGTATGTTTTGAGTGGCGTCGTTAGGCTGCCGAATTTTCTTAAGGGATCCAACCTCTCTTGTTCTTTTTAAGTACTCTCTTTTATGTCATTTATTATAAGCTCATAATTCTTATGTTTGGAGATTTTATTTTATAATCATCATACTGTAATTTTTTTTCATATTATGAGAGTCCTTGTTTGATCTCATAAATCCATTTTTGGAAGTTTTAAGTGGCACCGTTAGGCTGCCGAGTTTTCGTAAGGGATTTTCATCTCACTTTTATTCCTGTGAGATTTATGATACATTTTCCACCATTTTCCTTTGAGTAGTGTATGTACTTCCCATTATTCTACTCTTAGTGTAATATAATTTCTTGTATGGGTAATTAAATCAACGTTGTATAGTCCTTCTTTCATGGGGTGAAGGTTTCGAAAGTTACCCAATTCGGTAAGGGAACCTTTCACCCTCCTCATTTTAAAAGACTTGTTTTTTAGGTCTTTTAATCTTAGTATGATGGGATATGATCTTATATATCCTTATTACTATAAATGATATGTCCAGGTGTTGAGATACCACTTTTTATCTCTCATCAACTCATTTTCTGAATTTTGAAGTGACGCCGTTAGGCTGTCAAATTTTTGTAAGGGAACTTCTTAACCCAATTTTGATTATTTGGGATAAACATGTACTCCTTAAATATGTCGTTCTATGAATATGAGTGAATAACCTCTGATTGTTTTACACTTATTATACACTTATATTTGTTGTATTCATTTGTCACAAATAATTATGTAATTGATTTATCCTTAATCCAAGGATACCATCTTTGTAAGGGACTTTGTCTCGATCTCCTTTCAGTAAGGCATATTTTTTTCTAATACAATGCTTTCTTTTATACAGTGTATAAAACCCTATGTCTTATACTTTTATTCAAAAGGAATATTTTCTATAAGAAGCGTTTTACTAAATGACAAAATGTATGTTTCTTTTTAAAGTACGTGGTGACAATGACCTTTCCACCGCCGTGAGTATTATTTGATCTTTGGCTTCCTCAACAAGCTGTTATATTTTTAAAAGTAAATAAATACCATATACTCTTTTTTGGTATTGAAAATGGTTTTGATAATGGATTTTTTATATTTAAGTGATATATTGTGCTTGAAATGTGGAAATGTTTTCATTCCTTTATAATTGTTTTATGTGTTATGATTTTATAATGTTGCATTGAAATTTGACAGGTGGTTACGTGATAAACCATATGAAGGGTGGTTCCGTGAATACCAGGATGGGTGGTTACGTTATAACCTCCAATACATTGGGTATAGAAGTTGGCCGTATGGCTATTCCATTTAGTATGTGTGGAAGTCAGCCATATGGCTATTCCATTAAGTATGTGTGGAAGTCAACCGTATGGTTATTCCATTTAAGTATGTTTATGTCCCAAGTTACCTTTATATGTTATGTGTTCTTAATATGGGTTTTATGGTAATCGTTTGGTTAAAAAGGGTAAGTAATGGTCTTTTATTCAGTGAAGAGTTTTTACTACTTCATAAAGGTGAAAAATATTAATTTGGTAATGTACTCACGGTTTACTTGTTGTTTTGAAAAACTAATAATTTTCTTTCTTTGTGTATCCTTTAATTGGATTTTTATGCTCATCCCATGTTTTTGAAATGTTTTCTACAGGACTTAAAGATGAATAGGGACAAGGATGGGATCAAGGAAAGACATTCTATCTAAAACATGGAACTAGAAATGTTTTTTAGGTGTTTTTATATTTTATGGAAACATAGTAGAAGTGTCTACTATGTATTATTTTGTGATGTAATATTTATGCCCTAATTCTCTAAAAATCTAAACCTGAAAAGATCCTCTATGTGCATTATTCATTTAATTCATGATTAAGTAATGTTTAAGGTTGGGGCCTTATATCGAGGCCCTCATATTTTCATTGATCATTCATTTTTTTATCATTGATAACATAAATAACTCTCTTTAAATGTTTACACTTTTCATCCATGTCCAATCATCACTCCCAACCTATTTAATTCTATTGGGAAACATAGTTATATGTTACATTAGGTAACCATTATGGTTCCTAATTTCTGTTATCAAGTATGGTTTTAGTATCTCTTTTTCCAGCGTGAGTATAAATGAATGAAACTTTCATGTATTAAACCTTAAATTACTAGAATAATTTCAAGGGATAAATTAATTTTATGAGGAGTATAATATAACATGCTATATTGACCTTCCTCGATTTCTTGTGTAGCACGTATGACCAATTATTTTCTACCTATAATATATTGTTAAAAATGTTATCATAATTAAATATAACCTAGCAATTATATTGATGTATATGAATATTATTTACTAAAAATGAAAATATTTGGTGTAAAAAATATACGATGAACACATATGTTACCAATTTTGGAATATTAAAATTGATTGAATATAAATGAAAATATTATTATATTCACAAAGATATTTTATCCTTGTAAATTAAATTAATTACCATTGGAAATTTATATTCATGTAATACATATTTTATAAATACGACAAAATAATTTTTTGATTCATCCAATAGATTTTATAGACATTAGATAAGAACAAACCTAATTTTATGCTTAAAACCTATGTTTTTATTATATAATTTTTACTCCTTTTAATGGAGAATCCATTTTAAATCAAATTTATTAACATTCATAGATTCAATATATAATTATAAACATTATATTTGTAATATAAACATAACAATTTGGTTATGATGGATTTTTGTTATTTTTATGTATGGTTACATCTATTAATGAATAGTGAAAATACAAAATTTTAATTCAAAACTACTTTTTCAACTACATTATTCAAAAGGTAAATTTATATTTTCAAATGATTTAATAGTTTATTTAAATAATAGTTTTACCAATTAATCAAATTTATGTAAATAGAACCAATTTCAAATAGATATTTGATATAAAAATATATAACACTTTTAAAAATATTTACTGTATAAACTTTCTGTGTTGTCCTGTTAGCATGAATAATTTTAAATTTATTTCAGCCACATATGTGATTAGAATTTCAGAAAATTGATTCCATATTTGGAATAATAATAATTTATAATATATAAAATTATTAATTAATATTTACCAAAATGATGAGTGAATGTGATTAAAATTAATTACATTGGTTATGATAAAACTGTGTTAATATATTACTAAACCTTGAATTTAAGACATAAAATAACCTAGAAACTTGAATAAAACTCATTTAATAGATATATTTAGACATTATAATAAATTTTCTCTACTTTTAACTATTATTTAATCCAGTTGAAAAATGAAAAATGTGGGTGGAATTCTCTCTTCAAATATTTACAAGACTGACAGTCCTCCTCCTATATAAAAGAAAATCACTTATACCCAATCATCACACATCTCATTCCATTTAGTATCATAAAATATATTCCCATTTATACTCCAAAAAATCCTTCATTAGTCCTTGAAACCCCCATTTGATCAAAAATCCTCTCGAAGAGGCATTTTAAAAGAAACTAAATGAAGATCCCTAATTTAGAGGTAACATCTTCTTTCAAGATCCATTGTTTTTTACATATTCACCCCCGCAACTATATTTATTCCAATAATATGTGAAAACAAAAATATCAACATATAATAGAAATTTTTTGAATAGTTTTTGACATACACTTACACAAAACTCCATTTAATTGATATCGAACAGACTGCTTCTATGTACAATAAACTACAACCTCATAAAATAGGGATTGTTCGGTTAACCATTTCCTTCAATAATGGAGGACACTATAATGTACAATATATTTATATGTTTTATAAATTATATTTATTATTTCTTTAACATCATCTATTAATTTTTCATTACACATCTCTTTACATTCTATTTGTTGTTAATACGATATTCTCGTTTGAGTAAATATAGACTACCACCCCCTTAATGTGATGGAATTTGTCGACGCAACACATTAAATCTATTAGGGATGGTATTAATGATCATATTTCATATATACGATATAATAAATCTCCTTTAATAATATATATATATATATATACGTTTCCTTTATATAATTTTCATGCATACGTATGACTTAACATCTCCATGAACTATGCTTTCTATTTTGACATCGCCATGCTATAAATTATTATAATATAAATATTCTATATATAAATGATATTTATACCATGTTTTAAATTCTTTTACCATTATATAATTATAATTACTAATGATATATCATATTATGAAACATACAAAGAACAAAGAACATATTACCTGAAGTGAAACCTTAACCTCAGATCGCAAACAAAACGGTAATATAAGGTCCTCATAAAACCATATATAGTATTAAATATTATAATATAGTTTTTGAAAATATTTATAATTAATTTATATTTATTTTAATGGTGGTTTTAATGATTATGACGTGTATTGATATCCAAATAATGAGATTTCATCTCATTTTTATCATTTGTGGGATAAACTTTATGTTTAACACTCTTTCATTTTTGGGTCGTGTATTTACTCCCCAGGATTATATTCTATGTATCCAATTCATATAATAATTTTTATTCCCATTTATCTTTTATGATTATTATTTCATGGATTTTATGTTTGAGAAGTTACCAAATTTTTAAAAAAGAATTGTCTTAATTTTCCTTCTTAGAGACCCATGTTTTATTATTCACCTAAACTGTTTAATTGAGGTGTATAGACATAAAATTTACTTGTGTTTTCCTGGATCTCAATATTTTCAAGATAATTTAATATTCATGAAATTACATTTCTTACATGGATATTATTATCCCAATTTATCGAGGTGGAAGCGATTATTGGGAAAATCTCATCGCATTTCGAGATTATTAATGTTTATGCTTCATTTGATGAAATATTCTGGAGTATCATTTTTGTACATTCATGAAATTTATTCCCTTCTAATTATCAATTATATAATCATTTATTGGTACCATTTTTCTACTCATTGATCCAAAACATTGTCGATATTGTGTTTTTAGTATATCTCGACATTACATGCCCTTCAGTCTGGAATTTAAGTTTTCTGAAAAGGGATTCATAGAATATTATACTGTTATCATATGTGATTTCATGAAATTTTTGGATTTTCTCATTTACTAATCACTTAATGGGAATATTATATTCAATTTAGAAACAATTCATTCCTTCTATCCTTTTTACAATGAAAAATAATGGTCTTTTTACCTCGTATGACAAGTAAAAATTTATCTGGATTCATTATTTTGATGATTACTTTGCACTTCAAAATGGATAATCATTATGAAATTTTTTATAAAATTAATTTTTATGGAAAATGGTTTTGAAAAATATTTTAATCCATATTTATATATTTTCAAGGTATTTTTTATAGAAATTTATTTTAAATAGTTGTATCTATAAAAAATAATTTTTTAATGATGTAAGAATATTTTCTGGAAGAAATATTTTTTAATGATATTTTAAAACTATTTCCCAATTATGTTTTCATATATTTATGTTACTCATTCCCTATATAGAAATGATATAATAATTCTATTCATATCTTTTTTTGTGAATTTTTCCACTTAATTTAATGGCCATTATTAAACCTATTTCTCTTTCAAAGGTTATCTGTTTATTAAATCCATTTCTCTATCCCAAGTTATGCTTAGATGAAATTTTTTAGAAAACTATCTCTTTTAAATAGGTTAATATGTGATGAAATGTTAAAGATTCATATTTAATTTTATGGTTTGTTATTTGATGTTTATACGATTTATGATTTTTTATGGGTTGTTATATAATGAATGTTTAATTATCATGTGGAACTTGTGTGAATGATTTTTCTATGATATGCGTGGGACCTATATCTCCTAAAAATGAATTGGTTAATGATATGTTTTATTTAAGCTTGAATAATACATGAGTTGTATCCCATGCCTGAAAAGAAATTTAGTATATGTGTTGTTGCACAAGCCTGAATGAAATAGGGTAACATTATGTAGTTCATGCCTAAAACAAGAAGGTAAAAGGGATGTAGACCAAACCTAAATAAAATAGGGTTTATGGGTTGTATCCAATTCCTGAAAACAATAAGGAATATGGTTTTTATACTAATACTAAATGAATGTTGGAACCCAAGTAGTATCCTATGCCTAAAAACAAAATGGTGCATTGGTAGTAGAACAATCATAAAAGAAAAAGGGTAAATGTGTAGTAACACAAGCCAAAAAACAAGATTGTACATGGGTTGTAGCCCAATCATAAACGAAAGTGGTTATTCTTGTTTATTGACTAGTTAGAGAGTTGGTATATAGTTCATATCCCAATATAAACATATTATAATGTTCTTGATAAGTATCCTTAGAATAAATGTTTATATTCTTATATGTATCCCACAAATCCTATTCCATATTCCATAGTAAGGATTCCATGGATCATGTTTCTTTTTCCTTTTGATTAATGTCTTAGAAACTTTTAATATTTTTTCAATAACTCATTTTTATTATCTCTGATATACATGGTATGATCTCTTAATGTTACGATCACGTAATCATACCCCTATGTTTATGTGTATAATTGTATCTCTATCATGTTTCACCTTACTGAGTATTTTAACTCACCTCATTGTTATGTATCCTTTTTCCAGTTTATAAATAATCGTTATATGTAGAAGAACTAATGGTAAATATCATAATGGTAGATTTTTATGATCTTTCACTAAGAGAGTATATTTTTTTCAATTTTTCCAAAGACATTAAAATATTATGGTCCTCCGAAGTTTATTTTTTCAATGTACTAAATATTCAACTAAAATTATGTAATATCCATGTATGTTACAATTGGGTTTCAATATTTTCAATCCAAGGAAAGTATTATCCATCATATGGATACTTGGATGAGAAAACCATTGTGATATCTTGAGGTATAATATTAAGTGTATGTTTAGGGATGTCTCTAAGAATAAGTACATGAGTATGTTAACATTTAAGAAAATGTCCTTAGGTTTTAGTATAAGATAGAGTGAATGGTTTCCAGGATTAATTCAATTAATCATAATATGCATGATTGGAATGAGGTTGAAGAATATTAATACATGATTCATATTATATTTTCTAGGATATTGGTTTAAATGAACATGTTTATGACACCTTAGTAATCGTTTAAAAAAATATTGTTCGATTAATAATGTGTTTTGTAATACAACGATTATGTTATATGAATTAATTGCTATTTAATGTTATCACTAAGTATTGCAATGGATAGTTTGAATGGTGATGAATAATTATAAAAGTTAATTCATGGAAGGGTGATATTTAGATTATGGGTATGTAACCCATATTTAATTTCTCACATTGAGATTAAGATGTTTAAATAATGATATTTTATATATGAAGATGTAAAATGGATGGTATGGATTACCCTAAAACTGATTATTGAAAAAGAGATCTATGTCATCCAGAAGAAGATTACAACTTATTGGATTTAAAGGATATATCCAGTAATCATTTGAATAAGGAACTATGAGTGATTTGAAAAATTATTTATGGTAATTATGGTTGTTACCATGTTTCAACAGAATATACGATGATTTTATTCACATTTTTGGAATTTGAAAACCATGAGATAATTTTTGTTATATTTGAGGTCATTATTATGAATATTTAGTGACTTCATTCTAATGATTTTAATTTTCATTTTTTGGATGGGTTTTATGTTAAACCATTTAGGGAATGATTTAGTTAATCTTTAAATAAAGTCTGTATGATTAAATTATTATCTCTACATAAGAGGATTTATGTTTATAGGAAAACCTATTCAAAAAACCATGTGTCTATAGTAACAAAGGATAAATGGTATGGAATATCATTGATCTATTGATTTTTTATTAATTCCGGAATAAAAAACAATTCACATTCATTTATAATGGTATGAGATGAAGTGGAAATCTATGAAGGTGTAAAAAGTGGATGTGAATGTGTTTATGAATGATAATAAACTATTTATGGGCATTTATTAATATTATTTGATAATAAAAATATTTAATCAAAGGTATGATGATGATAAAAAATTTATTTTCCAAGTACTTTAATATTCATTGAGCTGATGGCCTTTTAAATCATCAATGATTTATAACTATGAGGACCTCATTTTTTCATTGACCATTCATTTGTTTTATATTGATGACCTTAACAAATCTATATAAATAATTACACATCTACCACATGTATAATTTTCAATTCCAAATAAGAATCTTTTATGTGGTACCCCAGTTATATGATTTTTTGGGTAACCATTGTGGTTCCAAATTTCCCTTTTAAGCATAGATTTCAATTGCAATATTAAGATGTGGGTATCAATGAATAAAACTTTCATGTAGTAAACCATTTATTACTGAGATGAATTTTGAGTGAGAAATAAATTTTTAGGTGGGTAGAACTTAATAGCTTGAGATTTTGTGATTTTTTTTTTCTAATTTTTTTAATCATTTAATAATTTTCATTTCATGCAACACTAATTTTTTTCTTCACTAAGTCAAACAAATTTCATAAGGTATCTACTTGGTGTATGTTACCAGAATCATCGACTTGGATTATGTTTAATAGAACAACATAGTTAGCGTAAATTATACATAATATTGACATTCATCAATGTCTTGCATAACACGCAAGACCAAGTGGTATCTTAATAAAATATATTATTAAAAATATTTTTACAATAACATATATCCAATCCATTAAGTTTATGGATATTAATATTATTAACTAAATAATTAAAACATGTGGTTTACACAAATATATGATGAACTCATAGTTTACCAATTAATGAATATTAAAACTAATTTAATATAAAAGAAATTATTATTATAGTAACAATGATATTTTAAACATGTAAATTAAAATAATTAAAATTGGTAAATGATATTAATGTTATAAGTAATTTTTATATTCAAGAAAATAGTTTGTATATTCATTCAACATATTTTGTAGATATAAGATAAAACAAATCCAATTTTATGCTTAAAACCCCAAATTTTTATTAAGATGTTTTTACCACCTTTTAATGCATATAGAATTTTAAATACAATTTTTCTAACATTTATAGATTTTATATGTAAAAATATACGTTATAATGTTATGAAAAACCTAAAATTTGGTTAGGATATATTGTTTGTATTTTTATGTAAGGTCTTATATTTTAATGAATAAATAAAAATAATATATTTTAATTTAAAGATAGATTTTAATCTATTTTATTTATAAGGTTAAATAATATTTCTAAATGATTGAATTGTTTAGTTAGATAATAATATTAAAAATTAATCAAATTTATGTCATTAGATCCAATTTCACATTGATATTATGTATAAAAACATAGAAAACACATGGTCATTTTTACATTAAAAACCTGCAGTGTCGTCCCATCAAAAGGATTAATATAATTTTAATTTCTTTCACATATGAGAATAGATTTTTTAAAATGGATTCCATATTTGGAATTAGAAGAATATATATTGTCTAATAATGTCAACATTATATTTCTTCATATATATTAGTGAATGTGGTTAAAATTAATTACATTTTCTAAGAGTAAAAATAGGCTAATAATGTACTAAGACATATATTTAAGACAAAAAAGACGAAAATAATTTTCCGACACAAATTGGATGGACTAATTTGGACCATAACATAAATTTAATCAACCATGGTCTATAATTGGAACCACATTCAACATGAAAAACTTTTCTGTCATTCTCTCCTAAAATATTAACATGAGTTTCATTGCTCCTCTACTATAAAAGGCCACCACTTCTATCCATTTGTCACACCTCTAAAACCATTTATGATCAGCCATGATCTACTCATGTAGCCTCCCCTTAATCCTACAAACATCCTTGAAGCCCCCATTAGGGATGAAATCATCTCAATTAATCCATTTGAGATAAACCAAAAGCAGTTACTCGATTTAGAGGTAACCTATTCTATAAAGATCATTTCCTTTATTTTCCTTCTTCACCCCCTACACTCTCATTATTACATTCATATTTGACCACACAAGTATCCTACATATACTAATATAATTTAAAATAATGTTTTAATCATACACTTACACACACATACAAGATACCATAGAAGAGGATATTGCCACTTCATTTATCCCTCCAATAATATAAAGGAGGGATATCACTTCATGGGAGACCGTTTCTTGTTTATCCCATTATCTGATACCGGCTCTATTCCACATTTTCCCTATATTTTTCTAATCCATAAAGTTCCACAATTATTGAGCGTTTTCCCATTCTACCAATCATGACATCAGAATTTAGAACTATGCCATCTCATATCTACTTGACTCATGCAGTGTGATTAAATCGTAAAACAACATCAGTTGAAATATTTGACCATTTCATTTTTTCTTCATGCGGTTTTCAAGATAAGTCTATTATCGACCGTGTACATCAAAATATTTTTACCATTAGTTTTTTCTTCAGATATAAATATGATCCAAACAAGGTTATCTTCTGTTAGAATTTTTAAATAATCTTACTTCTTATTTTTCAAATGGTCATTGGAATTTTACATGATGCATGAATCTCCTGATGATGTAATATAGGTGTGTTTCCCTAATCATCAGCTCTCTTTCAAAAATCCTATATTATAGGGAGGATAGGTATTTTGGTGGGTAGTTATCTACCCTATGATAGTAGAACAAGGGCCGTTTTCCTCATTATTTCCCCATGATTAGAAATTTAAGTAGATGTTTCCAAAGGATATTTTGAAACTATGTGGATTGTTTCTAGTGAAGAACAGTGGTATAATCAACCAATTGTCATTAAGTCATGGGTTGATTTCTGTAAATTGTGCAACAAGATGGGACACTGGAAGAGAGAGTGTAGTAATGGACTTCAAGACAATATCTACATAAAAAAGGTAGAGTGTCTAGGTCCTAGTATCAATGATCTAGTGACTATGTTTAATTGGAGTTGATGGACAAAACTCGATGGGATTGGATAATAGTTGTCCTTCAGATCGAGCCATGCCAAAGGGAATCAGATCCAATGGTGGTGGATGTGTTCGCTTGGTTGAAACTGTATTTTTAGAATACCATAATGACCTCTCATATTCTTATGGACTCAAATATATAGGGGAACTACTCTTCAAGTAAGTTTTCCTCTAGAAGTCTTGCTATCAAGATCGAAACGAGTGCATAAGAAGATCCATTTGAAAATGTTTTAAGGAAGGGCCTTTTGATTGATCATAAAATTCACCCTAAACCTAGTGGCATATGATTGAAGGTATATTCTTATTTGGAAGAGAATGTTTTCCCACCAGACATAAAACAAAGAACAAGAGGGTTTGACGAGGTGACTGTTTTTTGATCCACAGATCCAAACACTTTCATCACCATGGTCTCATCATGCTTGATGGTTGTGCGTATTGGAATGAAGTGTACCGTTAAGGTTAGTGATGGAAGGTTGATGTTCTCTTGTAGTCTACGACCCATCAAGGATTCCCCAATCCTAAATTTGGGAAATCACGTTAATGTTTTGGATGTACAAGAACTGGGACAGTATCAAGATGAGGTATAATAAGGTGACAACTGTTATAGTCAACCGTCCTTACTTAGTTTAAAAGGAATGTAGAGGGAAAGGACTCAAAATTATAATAAGGAAGAATGTAGAAAATGTAAAATGAAACTCTAGTAATTGAATTATGGGTAACAGGAACAAATAAAAAGGATGTAATTATTATTCACCATTACCCAATCAAATTGAAACATGGTTAGCTCAGAAGGGTCTATGAAAGGAATGGCATTCCCCTCAAAATGTGAAAAATAATGATCTGATACGAGTCCAGACTAATATACATGATAATGTGTAATGAACCAAAGTGGATGTTAAGGGATACATGGATGGTAAGAATCTGGATCTTATTATTCATTCAAATGATGAACATCCCTTAGAGCCACTACAGCTCAAGTCCATAGGAGATGAGATGGATAAAATCACGGAAAGACTCCCATGGGTGAAATATAATATTGAACAAGAGGCTTGGAACATTAATTAGGATAATTTCATGGCACATGGTTTTAATTAGGGGAATTATAATGTAGATGGGTACTATCAGACATTGTAAAATAAGGATAGTAACTTTGAAGATCTAATCTAATAGGACCAAAAATGAAGGTGCCTTCTCTTTTACTAAATCCCGATAAGGTATGAGTATCCAAAAATAACAGCTTGTTTTTAATGATTTTTTAATATCAAACTATATTTTAATTTCCCTGTGATCTTTTTGTATTCTCACATTTCTTCAAATGAAACTTTTGGAATAAAAATATTAATTTAATGTTGTTTGTCTATATAGAGAACTATTATATCATGAAACTATGATTGTTCTTTTATAATTTACTTACAATCATTGAGGCCATTATGATGGAATATAAATTTATTTATGTTATATATTATATTTATTGCTTGTTTTTTCCTTCGGTATTTTTTTCAACACAAATCATATTACATTCCATTTGGTGGTAATATGATAATATCATTTGAGAAAGTGTGGACTATAGGTCCCTCAAAGTGATGTGATTCATCCACACACCACATGGAAAGTACTAACGATAAGTATAATGAAATTATATGATATATTTATTGTAACACCCCAAGATTTTATGAAAAATATTATTTTTAATTTCATTAATGTCTTGTGTTGTACGCAACACCAAAAAGAGCTTGCTCAACACACATCCTTGACTTGCCTTTCATTACACGCAATCACGACCTTCCTCAATAGCGTGTGTAGTATGAAATACTGAGTTTCACTAAACAACGATATGCTATTAAAATATTATTAAAACTAGCCGTTATGAATAATAATAACCACCATTTATAATTTTATAAATTTTATCTCTCAAAATGGACTTCATTTTTGGATTCGTAGTATCAAATTAAGCCTAAGGTGAAATTTTGGTACTTTTCGGATATCTTTCATATTCTGATGAATAGTGAAAATTATTAAATTTTAATTAAAAACAAAATTTTTAATAGAAATAAATAATAGTGATAAATTATTAATTTGAGTGGTTTTAAAGTATATTTGAAATATATTTTTAGAATTTAATACAATGTTGGTCATTGGATGTAATTTCGCATTTATACCAGTTATAAACAAGTGTCAATCTTTTGATATTTATTATCTCTTAAAAACAAGCCATTTGTTTTGACAACGGGAATTAATTTTTAAATTAGTTAATGTGACTAATATGTTTTTAATTTGGTAATATAGATATCATTTTTGAGTTCATAATATCAAATATAGCTTAGGCAAAAGTTTTGGTATTTTTCTAGAAACTTTCATTTTTTGATGAATAGTGAAACCACTAAGTGGTAGTAAAAAAAAATATTTTTCATAAAACTTAATTTCACTGCTTCTGTTAGTGGAATTTCAAAATTCTGAGAAACACGGTTGATATCAGTAAGTAAAATGTGGTTGAATGAGATGAAAATAATTTTGGGTGAATAGTATCTTTTTACTTTTTTTACCACGGTTAAAAGTGAATAGGGTAATTAAGGGTAAAAATTATATTATTATTACCGTATAATATGTCCTAATTCTATTGGATAAGTGTAATTCGACCATAACCAACTTTAGGAATAAAATATGACCATTTAGGCCCACTTGGATTAGAATGGGACATTTATTATTATTTAATTCAAAGAAGAGTTAAAAGAGTAAAAATAAAAGTGTATTTACTAAAACATTTTTAATATAGGGTTATACATAAGATAAATTAGATTGTAAATATTAATTAGAAAGATAATAGGATTTTATACATAATGATATTTTATTTATAATTTTTAGACATTAAATAATTTAATTTATTTATGACACAATGATGATGCAGTAATTACCATAATACTGAAAAATTAGAATAATTGATATTATAAATACCTAAATAAATATAATTTGAGACTTTTTATGAATTCCACTAATTTTCTAAGTTAATATTACATGTTATTATTTAGTTTATTAATTGTTTTCGAACTAATCATTCTGTTATGATTTTTAAAAAAATCAATTACCAAATAGTGTCGAAATTGACATAAAATAGTTTTTAAAACAAATATTATATTATTAATTGTTATTATATTCCTAAAAATATAAGTATCGGCCAAATGACTTATATAAGGTTATATATATTAATACTAAACACCTTGGGTTTAGTTTGGCTTTTTATAGTAAGTTTATTAACGTTATAGTCTAAGAACACAAAAAGACATGGTAAAAGTAAAATTATCAAACTTAATGTTGAAACTAAATGATAAGGTTAAAATATTATACTAAACTTGTCCAAATTATATAGGATGATAGGAATTCATTCCATCCCCACCTTAGATTCGAAATAAATCAATTTTAAGCTATTTACAACCGAATATGACTTTATAATAAAATAATATTTTTAGTTTTTCAAAGGAGCCCCGCTCCTCCCTTATAAAAGGGAACCTCATCCCTCTCTTCCTTACACACCATTGAGCCTTAAAGATCGGCCAAACCCTGCCAAATTATCATCTACACTTCCCTAGATACATACTAGAGGTTCTGGTCTTCTTCAAAGACCAATTTTAGTGCCCTAAAAGGAGATCTCAAAGAGGCATTTCAAAGAAGAAGTAATTTCTGTTACCGATTCTTTCACCTTTATTTCTTCTTCCACTTCTTCTTATTAGGTTGTTTCATTGTGAAGTAATAACATCAGTATCAATAATATACTTATATGTTATTATAATTATGAAACAACCCTATTTCACCATCTATCCATCCTATGGAAAACGAAATCATCGCGCGTGCGTACGTACGGAATACCGTCTCCACGCCGTGTTGTAATATATTTTCCACCACCACGTTACTTGGATGGGTATAATGGTGTAAATAATGACTATATATGATTATTGTATAGTGATATTGATTCTGAAATAGTATACATACACTCCAATACAATTCCACGATCATAGGAACGATATCATCACTCGTGCGTACGTACGGAATACCGTCTCCACGATGTGATGCGACTCGTTCTACAAGATCTTCATTTAATAATGATTATATAAATGAATTGAATGAATTGAATGAATTAATATGATATATATTACACTAATAACATTCTGGAAATGAGTTATCTATAACCTAAAGAGAAGAATAAGAATTTATTCGACAAAACACGCATAAGAACAAAAAGTAATAAACACCCGAATAACAAGTAATAATGAAATATTACCAATAAGTAGCTAAGAATATGACCATATATGATATCATAAAAATAAGTATGATTCTGGAATAAGTCAATAACATTATTTAAATCATTATACAGGAGGTTCGGACACTTACGAAGCATATCTGACCTAAGGTAAGGGAAAATATCACAATCCCATTTTATCCGAGATTGTTTATTCGTAAGTATTTACTGGGGTGTATTTTATCATCCACATCCATGATTCATCAATATCTAATATTATTTCCATCCACCTACAATTTTTTAAATATATTTTTAACCTTCGATGAGTTCTTAGTAAAGGATATGAAAAGAATCTTTTGTCATTTTTTGTACGAGGTACTTTTTGACTTTTCCGACAAAAGTATGAGAAAATGTTTTTTTAACTTATACGACATGAATGGATTTTTAAAACATTATTCCCAAGAAGCTTCCTTTACAAGTTTTCAAGTTTATTTTTAATCAACTTCTTTCAGTTTATAATTGAATGACATGTTAAGAAAGAAAAAGTGTTTTTAAAGTAGAAAGGATATTTTCCTCAAGAATGGAGTTCAAGTGTTTTATCAAAATTATTTTCCATCTAAGATAATATAGGGTTCTGTTTCTATCCCTGTTATTACATTGATTTGATTATGTTGTGATGGAATTATTTTTTTGAATTCCTTTATCTTATATGAATTTTTTTATGATGTCATGATGTTTAAGATTCCCATTTTTATTACATGGGTTATACAATGATGTATGATTTTTGATTTTGTGGCATACATAAGAATGGTATCATTATGAGATGGGTGGGACCTATATCTCCCTCAAATGCATTGGGTAAAGATTTTATATCTCATGAGATAGACATGGCTGGAACGGTAGGTTATACCAGTTCAGTGAAACAGTACTGAAATGAGGAATGAACTCTGTTTAGAAAGGGACTTTGTCCACCAAGATAGTCTTGGAAATGAGTCTTGAATAATAAGAAATGATTCTCTATGATTATGTGAGTATGCCAAAAAGTTTCATGTTTAAAGTTATGATTATTGGGATTACATTTCACTACTATGATTTATCCCATGTTATGAAATTATGATCTCTTTTGCAGGTTAAGATTTCCAAAAGATATGTTCTTATGAATATGATGTGGTTGATATTTCTTTTGTTTACCCTTACTGAGCATTTGAGCTCACCCTTTTATGTTTTCTTTTCCCCAGGATATAAAGAAAGGATTTAGGTTTAAAAAAATAAGATCATTAAGGGAGATGTTGAAGATCTTTCACCACGTTTAGAAGATTATATTCCGAGTTTCCAAAGACACTAAAACTATTACGGTCCTTGTGTGTGTGTTTTTGTTATATATTAAGTATTCTGCAAAAGTAATGTAATTTTCATGTACGTTAAGCTTCGGGTATCTAAAGTTGGTATCAGAGGAAAGGTTTAGTCAACCTTTGGAAACTAGGATGCAAAAACGTTAGTGAGATCCCGAGAGATATTTCTAAGGTATATCTAGGGATGTCCTTAAGGATAAGTATATGTATAGGATACAGTCCTAGAACTACGGTAACGATCATATATTTTAACCTAAGATGTTAGATATTGAAGGTACTCCCCCTTTATTATGTTGTTTTCCCTAGCATGATTTTTTCTTCTCACACTATTCTTTTTGGGTTTTAGACGATGGCTGAAACCCGAAGGAACCGTATTGATCAATGCAATGGACAATGCAACGATTGCCCCCCCTGAACAAACAAATGTTATGGGAGATGGTGTGAAAAATCTTATTGCTATACTTACACAAGCTATGAATCATTCTAGACTTCCAAATGAGCAGATAAGGGAACAATATTCTATTGAGTCCTTCATGAGGCAACTTCCACCTTCTTTTAGTGGGCCTTCTGATCCACTTGTTGCTGAACAATGGATCAGTACTACTGAAAAGATATTTTCAGTTCTTCAATGTTCAAAACATGATAAAGTCATCCTATTAGTATATCGTTTGGAAGGTGAAGCTGATCAATGGTGGAATCTTATCAAGAATAGGAGGCAAAGAGATGAAATTGAGTTTATGGAATGGGACGAGTTCGAGAACATATTTTTCAATAAGTACTTCCCTCGTATTCTTCGAACAAAGATGGAGAAGGAGTTTCTTGAACTAAATCAAAAGGATGATGAATTTGTTGGTATATACGATGAAAATTTTACAAGGCTTTCAAGGTATACATCTGGATTTATCATCCAACCTGAAAGTAAAGTTGATCGATTCTTCAGTGGCTTAAAACAAAGTCTTCGAAAGGGAATTAGCTATAAGAGACTTCAGTAGCTATGAAGAAATTGTGCGTTGTGCGATCAAGGTAGAAATGGAAGTTGGTGTTACTTATCCATCTCATAGTTTTGACAAGAAATGAATGATGGAGTTCAAGGAGAAATCTCATAATAATGGTAAAAAGAAGATGAATGTTTCCTTATGCTCAATGTGTGGAAAGAAGCATGATGGAGATTGTCTTAAAGGGACAAGTAAAAGTTTTAAATGTGGAAAGGAAGGTCATCAGGCATTTGAATGCCGCAATGATGGGAAGAAGATGTCTAATGATGCAAAAAGAGGAAGGGATACACAGAATGAACCTACTACACTTCAATGCTTCAAGAGCAAGGAAATGGGGCATTATGCTAATAAATGCCCTAATCCAAGGGTTAGTGATGATCGACATGAGCAACCACTTATGGTAATGGAAAAAGAGAGGTCACATGTGATCACCATTGGCGATGTTGAATATGATATCAATGTGGTGGAATGATTAAGTGTTTATTTAATGGGATTCCAAAATAATGTTGTGGAATATTTGAATATTTATGTATTGGTCTATTGTGGTTTTCAATAATTTTATGGTACCGGTAACCATGGAAAGTGATTGAGATATTTTTGGAAAAAAAGATGATATGCGCATAATGAAGGGAAAATGAGAAAATGAAATATTTGACAGTATTCATGAGCTCATGATTGATATAGGGACTAATTGATATCATGGTTTGAGTATATATAATTTTGAGGATTTTGGTATGTGGAAAGTGTTAACTTTTAACTGCATTCATGTTTTCACTAAGGTTCAATGGGTATTCAAGAGAACACATGATTAAGGCCTTTTAATGTTTGGAATGTGACCAAAAAGACATATCTTATGATATATGGGGATCAACGATGGTCTTAAATCTCTGATAATCGTTTTCACTATATTATGAGAGTGGACTGCAGTATTATGGATAAGCCTAAAGATTAGAATGGACTATATTGGACATAAGTTAGTATTGTTTAAGGAAAATAGTTTATTCGATATTATTGATGGGATGTTATAGTAATATAGTTTTAGAAAAAGGACAACCTGCATGACGGGTGATAGCCCATCAAGTCGGACAAGGCTGTGGGAATCGAACCCACAACTGAAGTGCAACTGGCCTTTATTGCCTACCACTGGCCTACAGGAAGTCCATGTTTAGTAGAAAGTAGTTTTATTATATTAAGCAGTATGATATATAAAGTATAAGTCCATTTTAGGAACCATATATCTTTAATCTCACTATAGATGGACTTATGTATTTTTTGATAACTTTTCTAACCTTTTGTTTGAGACAGATGGAATGACCCATCATTCTATCACATGATTTGCTAACACATCACGAATTACAAATTCAACTTCATTTCTTTAAGAGTTGAAGTGGAAATTTTCCAATGAACGACCAACAGTGAGACTATACCGAAATCACGAAAGTATTTCTTCTAATTCCAATTTCATAAACTTTAGGGAAACGATCTTGAAAACCAAAAATGTTGTCCTAGTGCTCTTATATCTGATAAATCAGATGGTACCATAGATCGTCACAAATTTATGGCTTTGTGATTGCTGGCTTTTCCATAGCCATGTTCTCTACAACTCTCAATTAAAATATTATGGTTAGGTTTCTCTTCCATATCCATATTTTCACCTATGTGGAAACCCAGTGATTAGTTTATTTGGGTAACCGTTACATTTCATACTTTTGTTTTTAAAGAATGGGTTTGGTATTCCTTTTTATGATGTGGGTTTCTATTAATGAAACTTTCATGTAGTAAACCATTTATAACCCCGACGAATTTTGAGGGCGAAATTCATTTTAAGGTGGGTAGAATGTAACACCCCTAGATTTTATGAAAATATTTTTATAATTTCAATAATGTATTGTGTTGTATGCAAAAAAAAAAGGAGCTTGCTCATCCCACATCCTTGAATTGCCTTGCATTACACGCAATCGCGACCTTCCTCGATAGCGTGTATAGTACGCAATACCGAGTTTTACTAAACAACGATATGCTATTAAAATATTATTAACACTAGCCATTATGAATAGTAATAACCACCTTTTAAAATTTTAGAAATTTTATCTCTCAAAATGGACTTCATTTTTGGATTCGGAGTATTGAATTTAGCCTAAGGTGATATTTTGGTACTTTTCGGATAACTTTCATATTCTGATGAATAGTTAAAATTATTAAATTTTAATTAAAAAAAACTTTTTTAATCGAAATAATTAATAGTGATAAATTATTTATTTGAGTGGTTTTAAATTATATTTGAAAAATATTTTTACAATTTAATACAATGTTGGTCATTGGATGAAATTTCACATTTAAACCAGTTATAAACAAGTGTCAATCTTTTGATAGTTATTATCTCTTAAAAACACGCCATTTGTTTTGACGACGAAAATTAATTATTAAATTAGTTAATGTAACTGATATGCTTTTAATTTAGTAAAATAGACATCATTTTTGAGTTCATAATATCAAATATAGATTATGCCTAATTTTTTGTATTTTTCTGGAAACTTTCATTTTTTGATTAATAGTGAAACCACTAAGTGGTAGTAAAAAAAGGAATTTTTCATAAAACTTAATTTCACCGCTTCTGTGAGTGGAATTTCAAAAATCTGAGAGACACGGTTGATTTCAGTAAGTAAAATGTGGTTGAATGAGATGAGAATAATTTTTGGTGAATAGTAACTTTTTACCTTTTTTTACCACGGTTAAAAGTAAATAGGGTAATTATGGGTAAAAATGATATTATTATTAACCTAAAAATGTCCTAATTCTATTGGATAAGTGTTATTAGACCACAAACAACCTTAGGAATAAAATATGACCATTTAGGCCCACTTGGATTAGATTAGGACATTTATTAGTACTTAATACAAAGAAGAGTTAAAAGAGTTAAAATAAAAGTTTATTTAATCAAAATTTTTAATATAGGGTTATACATAAGATAAATTAGATTGAAAATATTAATTAGAAAGCTAATACGATTTCCTACATAATGATATTTTATTTATAATTTTTAGACATTAAATAATTTAATTTATTTATGACACAATGATGATGCAGTAATTACCATAATAGTGAAAAATTAGAATAATATATATTATAAATACCCAAATAAATATAATTTGAGACTTTTTATGAATTACACTAATTTTCTAGGTTAATATGACATGTTATTATTTATTTTATTAACTTTTTTCGAACTAATCATTCTGTTATGATTTTTACAAAAATCAATTACTAAATAGTGTCAAAAATGACATAAAATAGTTTTTAAAACAAATATTATATTATTAATTGTTATTATATTCCTAAAAATCTAATGATCGGCAAAATGACTTAGATAAGGTTATATATATTAATAATAAACAACTTGGGGTTCGTTTCGCTTGTTATAGTAAGTTTATTAACCTTATAGTGTAGGAACACAAAAAGACATGGTAAAAGTAAAATTATCTAACTTAAAGATAAAACTAAATGATAAGGTTCAAATAGTAAACTAAACTTGTCCAAATTCTATTGGATGATAGGATTTCGATCCATCCCCACCTTAGATTCTAAATAATTCAATATGGAGTTATTTATAACCGAATATGTCTTTATAATTAAATAATATTTTTAGTTTTCCAAAGGAGCCCCTCTCCTCCCTTATAAAAGGGCACCTCCTCCCTCTCTTCCTCACACAACATTGAGCCTTCAAGCTCGGCCAACCCATGAAAAATTCCTTTCTCCACTTCCCTAGAAACATCCTAGAGGTTATGGTCTTCCTCAAAGACCAATTTTAGTGCCCTAAAAGGATATCTCAAAGAGGCGCTTCAAAGAAGAGGTAATTTCCGTTACCGATTCTTTCACCTTTATTTCTTCTTCCACTTCTTCTTCTTAGGTTGTTTCATTATGAAATAATAACATCAGTATCAATAATATACTAATATGTTATTATAATTATGAAACAACCCTATTTCACCATCTATCCATCCTACGGAAAACAAAATCACCACGCGGGCGTACGTAAGGAATACCGTCTCCATGCCGTGGTGTGATATATTTTCCACCACCACCTTACCCGGATGGGTATAATGGTGTAAATAATAACTATATACGATTATTGTAATGTGATATTGATTCTGAAATATTATACATACACTCCAATACAATTTCACGATAATAGGAACGATATCATCACTCGTGCGTACGTACGGAACACCGTCTCCACGATGTGATGCGACTCTTTCTACATGATCGTAATTTAGTAATGATTATATAAATGAATTGAATGAATGAATATGATATATATTACACTAATACCATTATGGAAATGTGGTATCTATAACCTAAAGAGAAGAATAAGAATTTATTCAACAAAACACGCATAAGAACAAAACGTAATAAACACCCGAATAACAAGAAATAATGAAATAATACCAATAAGAAGCTAAGAATATGACCATATATGATATCATAAAAATACATATGATTCTGGAATAAGTAAATAACATTATTTAAATCATTATACAGGAGGTTTGGACACTTACGAAGAAAATCGGACTTAAGGTAAGGGAAAATATCACAATCTCATTTTTATCCGAGATTGTTTAGTCGTAAGTATTTACTGGGGTGTATTTTATCATCCACATCCATGTTTCATCAATATGTAATATTATTTATATCCACCTAAAATTGTTTAAATCCATTTTTACCGTTCAGTGAGTTTTTAGTAAAGGATATGAAAGGAATCTTTTGTAATTTTTCGTGCGAGGTACTTTTTGACTTTTCCGACAAAAGTACGAGAAGAATGTTTTTTTTACTTATACGACATGAATGGATTTTTAAAATAATATTTCAAAGAAGATTCATTTAAAATATTTCAAGTTTATTTTTAATCAACTTATTTTAGTTTATAATTGTATGAAATGTTAAGAAAGGAATAGTGTTTTTGAAGTAGAAAGGATATTTTCCTCAAGAATGGAGTTCAAGTGTTTTATCAAAATTATTTTTCATCTAAGATAATATAGGGTTCTGTTTCTTTCCATATTATTACATTGATTTGATTATGTTGTGATGGAATTATTTTTATGAGTTTATTTATCTTATATGAATTGTTTTATGATGTCATGATGTTTAAGATTCCCATTTTTATTACATGGGTTATGCAATGATGTATGATTTTTGATTTTGTGGAACACATAAGAATGGTATAATTATGAGATGGGTGGGACCTATATCTCCCTCCAATTAATTGGGTAAAGATTTTATATCTCATGAGATAAACATGGCTGGAATAGTAGGTTATACTTGTTCAGTGAAATAGGACTGAAACGAGGAGTGAAGTCGGTTCAGAAAGGGACTTTGTCCACTAAGATAGTTTTGGAAACGAGTCTTGACTAATAAAAAATGATTCTCTATGATTATGTGTGTATTCCACAACGTTTCATGTTTTATGTTATGATTATTGGGATTACATTTCACTACTATGATTTATCCCATGTTATGAAATTATGATCTCTTTTGCTGGTTAAGATTTTAAAAAGATATGTTCTTATGAATATGATGTGATTGATATTTCTTTTGTTTACCCTTCCTGAGAATTTCAGCTCACCCTTTTATGTTTTCTCTTCCCCAAGATATAAAGAAAGGATTTTGGTTTAAAAAAAGAAGATCTTTATGGGAGATGTTGAAGATCTTTCACCATGATTAGAAGATTATATTCCGAGTTTCCAAAGACACTAAACTATTATGGTCCTTATGTGTGTGTTTTTGTTATGTATTAAGTATTCCGCAAAAGTAATTCAATGTTCATGTAAGTTAAGCTTTGGGTCTCTACATTTATTACACATTTATAATATATATATACATTACATTTACAAACTATTCATGCATACGTATGTCTTACCGTCTAAATGAACGGTGCATTCGATTTTGTACATCATCATGATAAAACATCTTATAACATACTTATACTGGATATCAACAATATTTATACCATGATTTAATTTTTTTAATCATGATATATGTATAAGGTCCAATAATATATAAAATTACGACACATGAGAAGAAAAAATAAAATATTACATCAAGTGAAACCTTAACCAAGGATTGCAAACATACGGGTAATATAAGGTCTTAATCAAACCATTTTTTGTATTAGATATAATTATATGGTTTTGTAATATATGTAAATTAATTTTATATTTATTATATAGTTGTTTTGAATCATTATAATGAGATTAATTATAAAATGTACCGTGATTTCATCATAACTTCCAATTTTTGTGAGAAACTTATTATGTTTTCCACACTTTTTCATTATGTGGGGTTTATGTACATCACATGATTTTATTATAATAATATTATAAATAAATTTATTTGTTTTAAAATTTCAATTTAATGATCCTTATTTCATGGGATTTAGGATTCATAATTCACCAAATCAGTAAGAGTTTATTCTCAATATTCTTACTTTAGGGATCATATTTTGTTATAAACCTATACTCATTCTTTGACATGTATATAATTCCATTTTGAATGTTATATTACAAATATGAATATTTTCATTATATTTTTTTCTTCATGTAATTTCATTTCATACCTAGAGAGTATGATCCAAGGTTACCAAGTTATAAGAGTTTATTGACTCGTTCTCATTGCTCTTCAATATTGTTTATGTTTAAGTATCATTTGATGATTAATTATTATCCATATAACAAGGAAAATCGTGAAATTTATTCTCCTCTATTTTTCCATGATATAATCACATATTGTTATAATTTTTCTACTATTATATCCAAAATATAGTTAGGGTATTTAGTTTATGAAATCCAGACTTTACCATCCCACCGGTGGGAAATCTATGATTTCAATAAATTGTTTCCATGATTATTATTACATTTCATTATATTGATTAATTGATTTAAATTTTTTTTATATTACCAATCAAATCTTTGGAATTTTTTTCACATTCAAAACAATTCATTCCTTCTACAAATTTTACTATGAAAGATGAATGTTATTTTTTACATCATATGACATTTATAGATTTACCCACCATCACTCCATTGAATATTCCATTGAAATTTTAAAAGAAATATATTTAAGAAATTATTTTAAAAAGTAATTTTCATAGAATAAGTTTTGAGAATTATTTAATTTCTTGTTTAAATATTTGAAATATTTTTTTTTGAAAATTAATTGTAAATATTTTCCTTTATTAAAAATTATTTTTCTAAGAACTAAGGATATTTTCCTCATGAAACTTTTTTAAATAATACTTCTAATATAATTTAAATCTAAGATGGCATCTATAGTTGATACTCATTCCCATTTAAGAAGTTATTGTATTATTTTATTCATATATTTTCTATTAATGGGTTATTCTTAATGACAGGGTCTTTATGAATCTTTTTTGTCTTTCATTTGTTATATGTCTATGATATCCTTTTTTTAGTCATGGTTTATGATTATATGAAATTGTTATGAATCTTATCTATTTTATATAAGTTATTATGTGATGAAATATAAATAATACACATTTAATTTTATGGGATATTATTTGATGTTTTTATGACATGTGTTTTTTATGTTTCATGATATGATGACTATTTTATTCTCTTGTGAAATATTTTTGAATTATTTTTATATGAGATGAGGGAGACCTATATCTACAACCAATGAATTTGGTAATGATAATATTTATATGATTTCTAAGGGTACATGATTTTTATCCCATGCCCAAAAATAAATTGGGAATATGGGTTTTATCCCAATCTTAAAAGGTAGAGGGTATACCATGAGTACCCCATGCCCGAAAACTAGAAGGTACATATGTAATAAACCAATACTAAAAGAAAGAGGGAATATAAATAGTTTCCCAAGAATGACAACAATAAGGTAGATGGGTTGTAGACTGATCCTAAAAGAATTGGGGTACATGATTAGTAGCCCAATCTCAAACACATGAACGTATATGGGTTGTAGCCTAAAACTAAAAGAATGGGAGTACAGTGGTAGTATCCTATTCCAAAAAATAATAAGATAAATTGTTTATATCCCTTATCTAAAATAAACTGGGCACACAGGTTGCTAGCCCAAGACTATAGTAGGAACATGTTTCGTAGTCTAATCATAACATATTATAATGTTCTTGGTAGGTATCCTTGGGATAAATATTCTATTCTTATAAGTATACTACAGATCCTATGTCTTATTCCATAGTTATGATATCATGGATCATGATGTGTTTCCATATAATTCTGGTGTTATAAACATCCAATCATTATCCTATATCACATGTTTATGATCATTTGTATGCATGGTATGATCTCCTTATATTATGGTCCTATTATCATAACCCAATGTTCATGTACATACTTACATGTCTCCCATGATTACCCTTACTGAGAATCTAATCACACCCCTTTTTTAGGTTTTGTTTCTCTCAGGTTATGAAGGAATGTTATAGGTAGAATTAATAAATGTGGAGATCATTATGGGGGATTTTGATGATCATTCACTGAGATAGAAGATTTTGATTCCATGTTCCCAAAAAACAAAAATATTTCATTCATTAAGAATGTATTTTTTCAATGGAAAAATATTCATAAAAAATGAGGTAATATTCATATATGTTAAAACCAGGTCTCTATATTTTCCAAAAAAATAAACAAGAATAATTATGAATTTATATAAATTATAAATATTTATTGTTTAAGAAAATATAGATAAAATGAACTACAAGTTTGTGATAATCAATATAGTTTAATTTAATTGATATATAGTGAAAATTATCTTGTAGAATAAAACAATAAATTCTTTGTATAGTATATCCAATTTAAATATCATGTTATATTTACATTAAAATAATATATTCCATGAAAACTATCCCTATTTATGATTTAAAAATCATATTATTGTTTTATACGATGAATATAATTATGAAAAAATGGTATATATGGACAAAAATTCATTGGATATTTCATTTATTGTTGGTTTAATGGTGTAAAAACACATTATGGATGTGGAAGTTAAGAACAAATATTTTTCTCTATAATAAATTATTCCATCCCTAATGATCAATTGTAAAGTGAAATTAATGTTAAAGATGATAAAGGTAATTCTATTTAAAATAATGTTTATTCACAATATGAAAAACAAAAAGTTAAAATTGTGTTATGGAATTATTAAATAGAGATAAGTGTTAATGGAATACTATAGATTCAATAATCATTCCTATAATGATAAATTATGTATAAATCTCATGTATAATTGATGGGTAAAATTATTTTATATGGTTTGAAACTTTTTCACATTCAAATTTTGACACATAAAAAATTATATTAACATTGTGAATATTGAAAACTATTGAATTACTGGAACTATAAACTCCTTAAAAATTTTAGAAATGTGGGCATAAATTCCAAATTATAATTGAATATTTTTCCATATAGGACTCACCAAATAAATGTTGAATGGTTAAAAATATATAATGATATATCTAATTTATGGAATAGGATAAAAGAGGTAACAGATGATCCAAAAGTCAATTTTATACTAAAGAACTATACTTGAATACTATGGACATTATGTAAAATTAATGCTTTATTATTATAAAATAATCCTAAGAATCCCTTATATAAATCAAATGATTATTTTTGAATTGGCATTAAATAAAATTTCCCATTATAATTTTTTTTTATTTGGGAAAACATTTCCTATAATAAATGATTTATATAATTATGAATGATGGAGAATATCAAAAGATCATTATAATTTTTGGTATTTTAAAATATTTTGGTGTTCTAATTTAACTTTTTCTATAATATGTATATGCTTATATAGAATCACAATCATAATTCTAGGGAAGAAGGCGGTAGGTGAGTATATAATATTTTTACAATATAGAATCAACTAAAAATATAGAATTGATTCAATCAATCATGAATTGTAATTTAATATTAATAATAATTATGGAAAATACTACCCATGAGTTCATGGGTGTGAATAATATTCTTCCAAAACTATTATAAATAATCCTCAAACATCAACACAACAATGAAAAAAATGACAATGAAAACAATAAATCATGGTGACTTTAACATATTGACTAAGAAAAAAATACAAAAAACACACCACTGACTATTAAGATGGATTTCACAAGAAAACGAATAATTTAATTATATTTTAAATAAGAAGGATACATCATTGAATATTATAAAAAGTCCATTATTTCATATATAGTCATAGTAATGGTATAAATATATTTTAATATAATAATAAAAACTATTTATTATCAGAATACGTTAGGGAAGAAATGGATGATTTTATAGATAATATTACAGATGATGAAAACTCATTATTTTTGAAATATTCTTCTATATTTATTAAAAAATAATGAAAATTATAAAATTGAAATAAATAATAATAATTTTTTTAAACGCTGATATATTGAATATAATGGATAACTAATAATGAAATACATGTTCCATGGAAAATATTATAACATAATTGATCCTATACATAGAGAGTCCAACAATTTAAAGAGTAAAATGATAACTAAATAAGATGTTTATGGGAATTCGTATCATTTAGCATGAAATGTTTATATAGAACAAATGATAATAAGGAATGAGTTTCTATATTCAAAATAAACTCTTGACACGTCTTTTTCTCACTAAATGAGGTCAAATACACTAATGATATTTTCATTTGAAATAAATTATTTGTGAAAAAAATTTAATCCCAAAAAAAATTACACAATCGTATGAGGGAATTATTTAGCTTCATTGAAGAGTATTTTGAGAAGAGATTTATTTTTAGATAACTGTGGTTATTTCTACATAATTTATCCACTCACGAAACCATTCTATAATTCACATATATTAAGCTCATCTTCATTACCAATGTCGTCTAAAAGAATATAGTGTTGACCTCAAACTATTATTAATATGAAAAAACATATCCTCATTTTAATAATTTTTATATCATACAAATATGAGAAAAAATATGTATCGGATAAATATATTATTAAATATATACTGGAACAAAATTATTTATATACAATTCATGAAAAAGATATATGTAATCTAACATAAACAAACTTATACCTTTGAATAAAGGTATGAGATGATAAAAATTAATTTTTTGTCGTAAACATAGACATGTGAAATTGCAATATGAAATTTCATTAAATCTTATAATTAGATGATATTTCTTAAAAAACATAACAATAAAAAATTTAAACATTTTGAAAAAAAATCCATATAACTTAAAAATTTGTGTTTTTAAAATTAAAAATCATGTTCACAACATTTTTTGTTGAAAAATATAATCATATCCATTATTTATGTTGTCTACAAATATTATAACTTCGATGAATTGGGTTTTGAACATATCCAAGTTCGTATAACCGTTATATTATGAGAAAATCCAATAATTTATAAACATCATGTTGAAAAACAATCCGGGAAATGGAATGAATTACATTATGATAAATTTTATTCATATACACTATTTATGTCATATAATTTCAAATCAATGCTTGTGATTCATTATTTCATGTGATATAAAATTATATTAAATTCATTAATGAGTGTCATAAGACCTCACCCAACATCATATACATATACGTTCTATAATAACCCAGTTAATTTTAGAATAATAATTTTTCATATTTATTAATATTTATGAATTAGATAGTAATTTTATGTTGAAAATGATTCTTTGTCTGATATCATACCCTACATGCTATAATGGGTTTCCTAAAAATCTTATATTCCACATAATACTAAGTTATAAAAAAAATATTATTAATAATATTATTTAAAACTATAGTTTTCACATAACCATTAAAATAGTGGGAATGAAATATAATAAATAAATAATGAATATAGGCTTTACAAATTTTTATATAATGATATATTGGTTATAAAAAAATTAAGAATGTAAATAATAACCAATTGAATATAAAGGATGTCATTTTTAGGAAAAATTATTTAGATATGAATAATGGTGATTATAAAATATTTATATCACCATTATTAAATTATATTAGTGAAATTTTTATTCAATATAATTTTTTAAATTCATATTTTTGGTTTTTAGACAATACATAAGAACAAATATAATTTTATTTTTCAAAGTAGTGTTTTTTTTAAAATAAACATTCCACCATTTGATGGTGAAACAATT
Source organism: Viscum album (assembly GCA_963277665.1). Taxonomy (NCBI): domain Eukaryota; kingdom Viridiplantae; phylum Streptophyta; class Magnoliopsida; order Santalales; family Viscaceae; genus Viscum; species Viscum album. The sequence continues at coordinate 1,243,962,188 of OY728145.1, read as the reverse complement.
TTAAAAATTATATGACACTTATACAGGCTATATTTGGAAAATTAAACTTTTTATTTGAAATAATGAAATCAAAATGTTCATTGGTTGAATATTGGTATTTTTAGGATAAAATTAATTTTTTAATGAATATTGAAAAACACTTCATTTTAATTCAAAAGTAATTTTTTGTCTAGTTTATATATATGGTTAGGTTTCCTTTTAATGATTTTTAAATTTTAATTTGATTATGTTTTTATCATTTAATATAATGTAGTTCATTTAAAGATATTTCATATTCAAATTGAATTGAATAACTTTGTGATATTTTGAACATTTTACTTCAATAACCTGTTTTCTCATTCAATAAATGGTTAATTTTAAATTTAATTTTACAATTCTATAAATTGAATTAGAAAAAATAATATATTGTTTTAAAATGTACATAAAATTTGGTCCAATATAATCAAAATAATTTTTGATGAATAGAAACATAAGTATTTTATTTATCACTATTAAATGGTAAATCTAGTATATAAGGGTAAAATAATACTATAAAAACATTAAAAAATATTATGACTTATCTTAAAGATATTTTATGAGTTATGGATTCCCAAAAAAATACATGGGTCCATATTGTGGCCTTTTAACCCCACCAGGGTGTGATTTTGACATTTAAAACAATATATTCAATGTATAAATAAAAATATCATAAACATGCCTCTTATTACTATAACAATATTAATTTTGTGTTGTTTAAGTAATATATTTTACTATAAATTGTTAGTATAAATATAGATTTATTACCCACATCATGGTGATTTAGTTATAATTTTTATGAAATTTATAATTAAATTTAATTATGACACAATGATGATCTATTAATATATTTACCATGATAATCGGGACTGGCTTGACTGTATCAATAAAATTTAAATAAAAATGTAATAATACAAATTTTGTCAGACCGAGGGGTTTTAAGAAATTTGGAAGATGACACTCCCCTCATATCAGCCTCTACAAAAGGTGCACAAAAGTCAGAATCTTGAAAGGACCAAATGGTAGTCATTTTTGGGACTACCCTCTCGGACAAGGAATCAATCACATGATTGGCCTCTCGATAGTCATGATAGATCATTAAGATGAGATTCTTTTCCTAGTTAATACATCTAATCTAGTGAAGAAAAATACACCATGTAAGAGCTTCGGATTTCATCTTGAGAGAATGTACCGTAGGATTATAGTGTAATTTAATCTATAAGAGGTTCCATTTATGAAAGAAAACATGCCTCACAACATAGATAATGGACAAAATTTCAACTTCATATGAATTCCCATCCCAATAAAATGATAAAAACAACCCTTAAAAAATCCACGATATGTGCGAAAAATTCCTCCATAACTTAATCTGCTTGTCACTCCAGATGCAGCTCAATCAACTTTAACATTGACACATGGAAAGATCAGTGGTATCCATTGAATAAATTAAATCATCAGTGGCTTCCCCAGTTAACCTATAATACCATGAATTTGAAATGTAGTTAAATATGTGTAAGTGTTTTCCACGTATCCATTCTATAGTGAATTGGATTCATGCACATCTCGATGAACCAACATTGCATTTTCATTGAAGGACGGAGCCCTTCTGTCATACATGTGGTTGTTCCAAGATGTCTAGATGGTTTGAAAGACGGATGTGCCAGCAACCAAGATCATTTTTTGGACCTTCTCACTCATACCATACTTGGAGATGTATATCATCATGTCATACATCATGTTTTTGAGAAAAAATCCATGGTGAAGATGTCTCCATTGTATTTCCATAGCTTCTGAGAAAAAGGACAAAAGTTGAAGAGGTGTTGGGCAGCTTTCCTTTCATTTAGGAAAGGATTGCAAGAAGATAGTGTACATTGTTCAGCCTTTCATAATTTATCATGCATTGACATCTTGTTCTACCTTATTCTCTAGAGAAGAAGAATCCAGGAGGTTAGGACAAAAGTACCATTAAACTTGAGTAGCCAAGAAGACAATTGTTTGGAGCCAACAAGCTGCAGGTTATATGACTCTTTGATATTAAAATGTCTGTTCTTATTGGGCTCCCAAACCAGGATATCACTATCAATGAATGGGTAGGTCTGGACTTCATGATTAGACTGAGTAGTGATCTTGATTTCAGGATTATTACACTGATCCAGAACTCCCTTATTAGTGGTGATAAGGTGTTCATCAAAGGTGATCTTCCAAAGAAGAGGTATCTTTTTCTTTAAGTATTTCTATTTTATTTCTTCATCCACCTCATTATAATAATAATTATCTAAGTTTAAATAAAGTATAAATTATAATAAACATACTGAAATGTTATTATGTAAATTGAATCTCCTAAATCCATGTCCACCTCTATTAAATGTGAATGTAATTAATCATTCATACGTACGTGTGAATTATTACCTACATGAACCGATCTAATTCGTTCTCCATAGCCGTCCCCCATGATTGGTTATAATAATTAAATTTATGTTCATATATGATATTTATGATATATTTATCATTATAAGTTAATAATATATAAATTAAATTCTTACTTCCATGTACATAAAAATGATAATGTTGTTTATGCGTACGTGTGAACTATAACCTCCAAGAATTGATTTGACGTGTTTTTATTCATTATATCTCTTGTATGATATTTATAATGAATTTTTAATGATTAATATGATATTAATTATGTTATGATGATTATTTAAAGTAAAACTAAAAATTTATCTTTTTTCTATAATTATAAATGAAAAATGTAGATGTTAAACCTACGTGGGTATGACCTACCATTTCCATGATTATAAGGTCGTTCGTTTTTTATACCCTAAATGAAAGGATTGATCTTTAAAATTTAATTTATTTATAAATGTTATTAATATTTCATGAATATTATTATTGAGATGAATAACATGCGCTCACATAGACTATTTATGTCATATCATGTTCATTTTTTACTAAAGTATCGAATATCGATAAAATTTTTAATGTTAAATTCAATCATTATGTAATTTTTCTAACATGGTAATAAGTGAAAAAAATGAATAATGAGCATGAAAATTTTTCTTGAGAATGTAAAGAATCAACCTATGTTTATAATTTTAGAATATAGAGAACGTACGAGATTATTCCGAATCGAGGTAAGGGACAATGCCTCAATCTTATTTAATTGAGGCATATTTCGATAATATAAACAACCTTATTTTATATAGTTTATAAATAACCCCTTTTACTTTTAATTTCATTTCATTTTTTTCAAATGGATTATTTTTCTATGAATCATATTACTCAATCATAAATGTATGGTTTTATAATGTACATGATGGAAACAAATTTCTTCCCATTATGACTATTATTTGATATTTGTTTTCCTTTATAAGACTTAATGTTATTAAAATAAAAACAAATAACATATTCCATGTTTATGTATTTTTTATTGAATTTTTTAATGGATATATTATGTAAATATCATGAAATGATAAATTTTAATTGGAATGTGGAAATGTAATTTTTTACTTTATACTTGTTAATGTGTTATGAATATGTTTTTTTCTAGGAATTGCCTCTATATATCAGTGGTTCCATGATAAAATGTGGGTGGGTGAGCCAGTGATTGCTCTCAAATGCATTTGGTAATTATATAGAGCTAAACTATTTGGTTTCTTTAAAAGTATTTACCGAATATATTGTTATTGGTATTCCAAACATAACGCTGAATGATACTCCCTATATAGTTCTGAAAGCTACAATGTATGTATGGAATATAAAACAGAAGTTACCTTTATGATTTATTAGGGTTATGGAATTTTTCATTAATCTAATGATTTCATATGTTCTGTTAATGAACTTAAGTTTTGTGAATTAAAAGTATTATTTTGTGAATCATTGTTCTGACATTATTGATTCTATAGAAAATTGGTTTCATTAGTTTTTTTTATACCCCTTACTAAGATTTCAGTGCTCATCCAAAATTATTGAATTTTTTTATAGGATTTAAAATGAAAATAGAGTCTTCTATGATATAATGGAAAATACATGATGTTTAATCATGAAACGAACCCATTATTTATTTTAATTGTTTTTTATGAAAAAATGTATAGTGGGTAGGTGTGAATTTATTTTAATAATTGAGCAGTTCTATTATAGTTATGCACAATTTCTGTCATGACCAATCTTAGGGGGGCTCATGCCATGACTACCCGACGTCCACATACGATTGGGCAAGGGATGGAGTCTAGGACAGAGTAGGCATATCAAACAAATGTGGGGAATTTTCTTATGTACCTATATGAACACACACATATCCTGGCCCACAAATGCTGAAATGTAAATATGATAAGTAACCATGCCTGAAAACCAATAGATATAGCAAAAATATAGTTTCCAATTGGAATTTAAAGTAAAAGTAGTTTAACTGGGATATAATACAAGCCCACCAAATGAATGATTGAAAAAAAGCCACAAACTCTTGACACTTTTTCGATGGAAACCCTACAAGAATTGTAAATCAAGGGAAGATTCCAGAAGCCATAAGTGTATAGCTCATCTATCTAAAATCACTAGTAACCACCTTGTCCAATTCCACCTTAGAATTTGTCAAAGCATTGATCATCTAAAAAATACAAAACATGTACAGACAAGACCTTGTCATGGGTGAGTAAAGAAATACTCAATAAGGCACCACAAAACAACAATTAAAGGACAAATCAGCTCTAAACATGTATATTAATAAAATATAAAAAAAATCTAGAGATACACATAAAAGGCCACAAAGTCAATGGTAATTTTACAACCAATCATCCACCATATGATTCTGCTTTGGGGACTGATTGTTCTAAGAGAACTCTTTCCTCGAGCATTGAAATCATAAGAGAGTCTTAAAAACAGGTCCCACTAATTTGTGACCCTCATGATGATAACTCTCAAGTCAATTTCATGATTTTCATAGTGGGGATACTGCAAAAAGGATACTAAAAACCTAATCTATATTATCCCACAATGTAGGGGATCCTTATCATAGGATACTGACAGCCCTACCGATATGACTCGTAATGTAGGGGATCCTTCTTAGAGGATAGAAAAAACACTACCGATTTGAACCAATGGATAGAGGATTAATTCCCAATGCTCTTAGGTCATGTAAATTCTCATAAAACATTATTAGATGTTAGATAGGATCATTAATGTCCCATGGAAGGATTCCACGACAATATCAAGGACTTAGAATCAAGAGGGGAATAATATCTAGTGATATGGTAGTAATGTCGTACTGAACCCTTGAGAGAAGATCCAAGGGAATCTCTGCACATAAATTTGTCAATCATAAAGACTCGCCAAGAAATATCAAATGTTCCACCTCATCTCAAGGGTCCCAACTCCGAAGAAGTTTTGTCAAATGGACACCCATTTTGAAAGATATGACTCTTTTGTAAAAAGAGGATGGTTGGGTCCGTGTTTGGCCTGCCATGGTCGGGATGACCAGATTCAACAATGTTTAACTGGCCCAATATGACCTATTTAGTCTACTCAGGTATGAACATCCATGTTGGGAAATGCAGTCCAGCCTGCTGGGCCTCTTGAACATCTCGGGTCCTTTAGCCCGGCCAGCCTGTGTAGGCCAACTTCTGACACAAGGCACATATCACCCTGGTTGTTCCCTATTCAACCAACATGGTCATTGACCACATCACCCATAATCACACAGTTTCATGTGGTGCTAGTATGCATCCATGCGGTAGGCCTGCCTTGTTTCACATTGTCCTTGATGGGGTGCTTCTATCTGAATGACACAACACCCTCCACCACGCTAGCTCTCTACTGCCACGACATGCCTTCTCTCTAGTGTTTCTCACAATCATGACACCTAGGGCTCATCCACTACAGGCTCTACTAACACCTTGTTTTACATTGCAGTAGACTGCTTCCAGCTGGTCATGCCACTGTGATCTACTTTTGACACTGTTACCGACACTGCTTTCGATGGCCCATCATTCACAAGATTCCACCATATCTCTACATACCTGTTTTTTGAGACATGGTCACTATTGCAGTCCTGAGATCGCAAAATACACTACATTGATTATTGATTATTCGCATCATCACACTTGGGTGTGAAAACATTTTGAACCTCCCTAAAAATGAACGATGACCACAAAGGTTTGCCAACGATGAACTCAATTATTGCGACAAAAGGATTGACATTGAATGTCCAAAGAATGACTATCAGCCTTGTAAATTTCGGCATTTTCTCTTCTTGTTAGAAAATTGGAGAATAAAACAAAAGTATAAACAATGATTATTCTTTCGTTTTTATTTTCACAGCAAAATACCAATCTGGAAAGAAATAATAACCCGTAGATAAACCTGTTTGTGGGTTTTCCATGTTCATCGATGGAAATTAAAAATTATATATAAATCAAACCTAATTAATCCACTACCAAGAGTTTGGATCAATAAATGTAGATTGTTCTTCATCATCATCAATCCACCCATGAGATATATCGATCTGTCTTCTCGACATCGTTCTTCATTCACCAATAAGAAGATTCATCAATTCATTTCTCATCTAGAGCTTCCAAATAATTTCTCTATGATTTTCAGAATATTCTTGAATCCATGAAAATATGTTTGTTGAATTAAAAATGTTTCAAAGTTTGTGTGTTTCTTTGTTGTATATTTGCTACATATTTTCATTTGTGAATGAAAATGGTCTACCCTATCATGTCATAAGAGTATCATTGTGATATATCAAAAGAGATAAAATAAAATTTTTTTGTTCATATTATTCTCCTATAAACATCCAAAATTTTTATTTTCATTTGACACACATCGGTCGATGATATGCCCTTACTTTGTTAAATTCACTATTGTTAATAAAATTGGTCCCTCTAATTTTTTATCTAGGAATTCATTTAAATTTTATTTTGGATCAATGTTAAACTGACTGGTTATTCTAATTTAGAAGTAAACTATATTAATATATTTATTCCCAGAACATTAGGCCTCATAATCTCAGGCTATATAAATTAACAGTCTCATAATTTTTCCAACTTACTTTTGAAAATAAAACCATTAAAATCTTATTTAATATTAATTCTGTAAAACTATAATAAAAAAATACAGTGATAATAATTCTTGATTAACCTCAATATTGTTTTTTGTTTATGGTTGGGGAATTATACATTATATTAGAGGATGGTATATAAAATCTTAATGCTTATGGTGTTATTTATGAATTGGATAAAAGTTATATATATGCAAAAATGAAAAAATATTAGAAAGATTCATAGTTATTTTAGACAAATTTATTGACTTTGAAATTACATGAATAAGTATATCTTAGTGAGTATTTTCCTTACAATAGAGTATAGTGATTATTTTACTGATATAATCACACTAAAATTTTTGGTTTTAGTAAATGCAATGATCCGACAAGAACCAAAGTAACAAATGATTTGATGTAAAATGTGATGGTTCTTTGAATAAGAAACTGAATGAAAGAAGAACTCCAATGTGATCCCTTTTAGTTATTAAAAATAAACCATCAGGTGTCATGATAAACCACTAGATCATTGCTATGTTTCATAATTCATCATATATGGGTAAAATAAATCCCAATTTATGTTTAGGTAATAATCATAATGGTTTGTATATTCAACAACATATGTGTCAGGAATATGGATAGAAACACCCAATAAAATGATTTAAAGGGATATGAATATGTTATATATGTGGTATTGTAGTTCATAATTTCATAACATGCAAATGAATATCGGAAACATTTATTTGACTCTAGTAAATGTAAAAAAGTTATTTCTGAGTTATCAATTTAATGTTTTAAATGTAGGGATTATGTTCATTATAAAAATCAATCTCATAAGGAGAAGATTTTACAATAGGATCAGAAGGACCATACATATATATGTTTTACAATACTTAATGTCATTCAAATTGAAGATGAGGTTACTGAATATGACCTCTAAAAGGTCTGGATTATTTATTATCTCATGTTTTGACAACATTGAATCCTAGGACATGAATCAATTTTTTATTTCTGTAAAAGAATTATTTTTGGATTAATATGGAAATAGAAATTTAAGTGATCACAATGATTGAAGAATGATTAAAAAGTCAACATATAAAGGATTCAAGAGTTATGGTAGACTTATAATGGTGAAATTTTTAAATTTACTAATTCCCTTTTTGTGATCGTATAACATTGGATTAATATTTCTAGTATGTTTATCCTTAAAAATTTTAAAGTGAAAAAGTTATTGGGGGAAGAATTATCTTTTATTGTGTATATATTATTATAAATGTATGAATAACCTATATGGTTTATATGATCTATATTTTGAGAAAATTTTGGCTTATTATACTTTGGGTTTCTGAATGATAGGTATAAGATATTCGTTGATGTTGAAATATGTTTTGGTTATTTTTGGGAACTTTATGTTATTTGGGTAATGTTATAAAATCAAATAATTTTATGAAAAAGAAAACCTTCATGAAGGGTGAAAAACTATCATATTGGATAATATTATGGAAATCGAACCCACAACCGTTGTGCTGTAATGCTTTATCGCATTCTGCTGGCGTACATGAAGTCACTAGTTTGGGTGACATTTTATTTTTAGTTAAACATGTTAATAGATTAAGAAAAAGATTATTTTTATAACTGGAATTTCTTCAAAGGAATATACATGGTAATGGAAAATTATTTGGAGACCAAGTGATAAATGTTATTTTTTGAATACGTTGACTATTATTGGATCCCTATAAGTCTATGGGAGATAGAATACTATGGTATTATATTTGAGGAGTGTTGTTTAACTTTTATATTGGATGAACTTAGGTTTTCATGGTGTTCATATGGTGATTCAAGTTATTTAAGGAAATGGTTATCCTTTCATGGATAATATGTGATTAGGTTAGTCAGTTTTGGGTATGAGACTTTAAGAGTGGCTGATGTAATTTGGTAATAACTGTTAATGTTTATATTGGATGACTATGTAATCAAATTCGTCTGAGTATTGGGTTTCAATAGTGGTTCGGATTGTTTTGAGGGATTTTAAGGACATTTATTCGTTGAATGGTCTATGTATATCTTTGGGTATCATAGGTGAATCTTTGAGATTAAATGTTGATTTTCTTCATCAAATGTTTTATTATTTTGTTATAATTATTTTATATTATTATAACCATATTGGTTTTAGTTAATGTTATAATATAGGTTAAATATATTGTTAATAATTATGGATTTTGTGATAATGTATAGGTTGATTCAAGTGATTCAAGAATAATAAACATTCATCTTGAAAACTATCATACGGGGAACAATGATTTTGTGGTAGAATTTGATTAAAGGGTGAATCTCTAAATTTTTATGTATGTATATTTCTTAATATTATTATCTTATATTGTTAAATATTTCATAAACATTCTGAAAATGATCTTAAATAATAAATGTTTTCCTATTAAGATTCAAACTATAAAATAAAATACCATTTATCCCATCACATCTTTTTGGTTTTATGATTTTAAATTTTCTCCAGATCATGTTTTCTATCACTCTCCAACATAATACGATGGTTAGTTTTCTTCATTACACATGATTTTTTATATGGAATCCTACTATATATTATCTTGAAACCATTTTACTTCATAATATTTCATTTAATGTGGGACTTTTATATTGTCCTTTTCCAATGTGGGATTTCAATGAATTAATTTTAAAAATTGTAACCTTAGTTCCTATGCCCAAATTTAAAATTGCAAAGATGAAATTTCCAAAATATAGGAAGGTTGTAACACCCCATGCAATTATATATTTTTTCATATTTATTGTCATTTATTAATTGAGTAATAATTTTACTTTAATTAGGATGCTTTGTCTGATAGTATACCAGACCCTTAACAATAGGTTTCTACGAAATCGTACATTGCCCATAAGACTCATTAATAACAAAAATATAATATTATTAACATTATTATTTTAGGTTTTATTTATTTCATAGCCATTAGAATGGTCATAATGAACAATAATAACTAAATTATTAAAATACTGTATACACATGTTTATAGAATGACTCATTTGTTATAAAATTAATTAGAAAAGTAAATAAATACTAATTGAGTATAAATGATGTTTTTTTATGAAAAACTATTTACTATGAATGATTGTTTTTGTAAAATAGTAAAATAACTATTTTTGGAGTATATTAATTAAATATAATATTTAAAAGGAATCTTAAGTGTTTTTTAAAGATTATATATGGGAAAATATAATTTTAGAGATAAAAATAATGTTTCTCTAAAAATGTATTTTTATCTCCTTTTGATGAAGAACCCATTGGAAATCTTTTTTACACTTTTATAGGATATATTTCAAAAAATAAAATTATTCTATGGAATAAAAACAACAGAATTTCTTTGGCTAGAATTCAGGTATTAATTTGATGAAATTAATTTTTGAATGAATAGTGAAAATGAGGTATTTTAATTCAAAAGATATTTTTCATCTAATTTATTTATATATTTATATTTTTTGTTAAATGTGTTCTAAAGATTATTTTTACTATGTTTCTATAATTTTATATAACATAGTTTATTGGAATAAGTTTCATATTGAAGCTTAATATAAAAACTATGTGATCTTTTGAATGTTTTATTTAAAATACTCTTTTACTCATTCTAACAATGTCATACATTTTAAATTTAAATATACCACATATATTATTTAAATTTTGGAAAATTAAAAGGAATGGTATTAAAATTAAATAAAAAAGTGGTCAATAGGATCAAAATTATTTTTGGTGAATTGTAACATTAGTATTTAATTTACAATAGTTTAAGGATAAATATGGTAAATAAGGGTAAAAATATTAATGTAATAATATTAAAATAACCAAAAAATGTACTAAAATTATAGGTTGAGCTTTTAATGACCATGGAAATTTATGGTTCAAAAAGGATTCCTTTGGAAGCCACATGGGTGATATTGTAACATCAAGAATATTATATTTAAATTAAAAAAATATCCAAAACATGTCCCTTATTACAAAATAATTTTTTATATTGTGCCATATAAGTGATGTCTTTGACTATAAATAGTAATTACAAACCTATACATATTACCTAAATCATGGTAATTTATTAAAATTCATTAGTAAATAAATAATTACATTTAATTATGATGTAGTAATGATGTAATAATAGATTTATTAAAGGAAGAATCAAATAAGTGATCTTAAAAATATTAAAATAAATATAATTTCAAATATTTGATGCTATAATTGAATTTTATAATGAAATATAACATTTTATATATCAATTTAATGATTTTTTTTGATTTTATATATCAGTTCTTATTTTATTAAAATTCAATTAAATGAATAGTTTCAAAATTGACATAATTAATATTTTATAAGAATAATAATTTCATAAATTATTTAAAAATAATTTTTTTAGAAATTAGCATGTTGTTATAATAAAGTAAGAATGTTCATTATGTGTCTAATTATTCTAAAATAACCCCAAAAAATAAAAATTTATTTCTATGTTATATATATAATTTTGTCACCTCAATTAAAAATAAAAGTAAAAAATTACAGATATACCGAATAAATAAAGTTTAAATTAAATTCAATACATGTCTAAATTTTACTCAATGAGAAGATAATGAACTATGACCATATTATCTTCGAGTTAAATAAATATTGAGTAATTTAGATTAAAAACATAATTTATATTATTTTAATATTTGAAGAGCTTTCATGGGTGCCACTCCCCTCTCTAATACAAATGTACAAATTATTCCCAAATACTCACACTTCAAGAACAATTATGTTCAGATAATCCATAAAAAACCATTTAGAGAATCCCTACCTAAATTATTGAGTCCATATTTTAGGCATAAAATCCTTCTTATAACTATCAAGGTGTTCATCAATGGTGGTCAATTGAAGAAGAGGTATCATTTTTGTTAAGTAAATCAATTTTATTTCTTCTTCCACCTCCTTAAAATAAAATTAATCCATGTTGAAATAATAAATATGTTATAGTAAATATAAATATATTTTATTATGTTAATATCACCATCTAAATCAATTTACACTACAAGTTAATGTGAATGGAATTAATTGTTCCTGCATACGTGTGAACAATCCACTCCACGAACTGATCTAATTCATTTTCCAAAGACATCTCTCATGGATGGTTTGAATAATGAAATTAATGTTCATTTCTGATATTCCCTTCATATCAGTAACTATTATATAATAATTGTAACATCCCAGGTAAATAAAGAATAAATTATTTTCATATTTATTAATATTTACAAATAAAATATTATATTTACTTTAAAGGGGTTGCTATGTTCGATAGCATACCCGATACGCAACAAAGAGTTTCATTGAAATCTTACTTTTCACACTAGTAATAAAATAATATTTATTTAAATGGTAGTTAACACATAGCTGTTGTATTGGTGGGAATGGATAGAAATAACTAAAATATAATTACATATGTTTTTAAATGTTTTTAAATTTATCTAATAAAAGATAAAGTCTTAAAATAAGAAAAGAATTAAATTTTAGGCATAGATACTCTAATATTCACTAAAGGTCCACTTATCGCCTTTTTCATGGTGAACCTTCTTTAAATATAGTTTTGGTCACTCTTTTAATTTCTATTGGACAAAATAAAATTCTTTTTTAGAATCAAGAAATCAAAATTTACATTGTGTAAATTTTTGGTATTTTTCCGATAAAGTTCATGTTTTTAATGAATAGTGAAAATGTTGTATTTAAATTCAAAACCTCTTTTTAATATAATTTATTTATATGATTAGATTATCATTTGAATTGGTTTTAAAGTGAAATTAGAATATATTCTTACCATTTAATACAATAGTGGTCGTTGGAATTAATTTCACTTTGAAATCAGACTTAAACTAGTGTCAATCTTTGGATACTTATTGTTTCATAAAAACACGCTATTTGCTCTGACAGCGGGAATTAATTATTAAATTAATTAATGAAACTTATATGTTTTGAATTTTCTAAAATAGAATTCATTTTTGAATTCGGAATATCAAAAATAGTTTTGGTTGATTTTTTGGTATTTTTCTAAAAAACATCAATTTTTGATGAATAGTGAAACCACTAAGTGGTACTTAAAAAACTGATTTTTTGTTTAAATGAAATTTTACCACCTCTGTGTTTTTAATTTCAAAAATCTGACATACATGGTTGTCATTAAGAAGAAAAATGTGGTTCAATGGTATTAAAATAATTTTTTTGGTGAATTGTAACTTTTAAGTTTTTAATCGCGATTAGAGGTAATTAGTGTAGTTTAAGGTAAAAATATTGTTTTAATATTATGAAATGACCTAGAAACATGTCTTAACCTCATTGGATGTGTCATGGCCAACCATGAAAATCCATGGATCAACATGGGGACCCCATGGAGAAACTTTGGTTGGAAAATGACATTAATATTTTATTATTTAATGTTAAAATTAAAATAACACAAACATGAGCTGTTTTACTAATACAATTTTTATGTGGTGTTATACAAGTCATATTTTTTACTATAAATAGTCATTGGAAAGATAAAAAGAGTTCCTACATCATATTAGTTTTTTAATAATTTTTAGACATTAACTATATTAAATTATTTATGACACCATGATGATGCATCGATTACCACATTATTTAACGATTTAAATAAAATAGAAAGATAATGTAACATCTAAGAACTACACATGTCCAAAACCTATTTGATGGATATATTTTGTACCCTTATCACATTAGCCTCGAAACAAATCAATGTGGGACCATTAAAATCCGAAATGAATTCTATAATAAAGTAACATTTCCTTACGTTCCAAGAGTGCCCCTCCTCTCCTCTTATAAAAGGCCCCCACCTCTACCACCTTACCCACACATCCAAAGCCTTTGTATCGGCCAAACCCTGCCCATTTTGTCTCTCCACATACCTATATTACTCCTAGAAGTCTTACTTTGGGATGAAGCCTTCCCAAGGAAGCATTTGAGCTCAAACCAAAGGGAGTTACCCGATTTTAAGGTACTGTCTTCACTTGAGTCCTTTTGTTTTATTTTGCTTCTCCAACCTCTTAAACTCTTTATATTCATTTATTTATTAACAACTCCAGTATCTTCAATATACTAGGATGTTTTTATAAGAATTATTCGAGCTAGACTTACACAGACCTCCATCTAATGGTTAAAGAACATACTGTTTCTGTGGATGGCGAATTTCTGCCTCACGAAATGATGATTGTTCAATATTCTTCTAACACCTTAAAAGGTGGCCATTATGATGTCACTATATTTATATATGATATATAATATGTTTATGTTTTCTTTCAGATTTTTTATTTTTCATTTATGTCATACCTTTTTGGTTCCCATTATAGGTATACGCGATATTTTCATTTTAGGAAGTGTGGACTACTGCCCCCTCAAAGTGATTTGATTCGTTAATGCCATACGTGGGACTTATAAAGGATGGATTTAATAATATTATATATGATATTATACTGGAATTATAATATACCTTTTTATCATTATGATTTCACTCCATTAAATTATGAGATAGAAATGAATGTAGTGTTCATGCGTACGTACGGCTTACTGTCTCCATGAACGGTGCATTTCATTTCTTATCCCCAAATGTTATGTACTATTATAAGTACATATATATAATGGATATATATGATGTATGTTACATCTAAATGGTGAATATAATTCTGGAATTAAAATATACATACCTCTCATTTAGTTGAATTCCATTAATATGACATAGAAATGAAAGCAGCGTTCATGTGTACGTACGGCTTACCGTCTCCATGAATGGTGCATTTCATTTCTTACCTCTAAATGATTATGTAATATTATAAATACATTTATATGATAGATATATATGATATATATGATATCAAAATTAGGAATTTCATTCTGGATATAATGAACCTTTGACCACACGAACAACATGTAATTGTAAGAAGTCCACTTTCGACTTAAGAACAAAATATCGTCAAAACAAACATTATTAACTTAAATGATTACATAATGTTTATAACATAGTAAAAAGTTATATAAAAGGAATTATAAGCTTGAAAAAGGTTCTTAAGCAAGTATAAATTAACTCAAGTTTATTATTCAGGACGTTAATGAACGATTGAGTCAAGTCGGACCCGAGGTATGGGACTTCGTCTCAATCTCCTTTCATTGAGGCACATTTTTGTTTTACACACCACTTTCATTAATACGGTGTATAAACCCCTTTGACTTTTACGTTTATTCAAAAGGAATATTTTTATACGAATCATTTTACTAAATTACAAAAGGGAATGTTTTTGTTGTACCTATGCGGCGACAACGACTTCTCCGCCGCCGCGAGTATTATTTGGTCTTTGGCTTTCTCAACAAGCCGTAATGTTTTTAAAATGAAATAAATACCATATACTCTCATATGTATTTTGGTATTGAAATTGGTTTTTATAATGGATTTGTTATGTCAATATATTTATGTGATATAATGTGATCAAAGAGTGGAAATATTTTCTTTCCATTATATTTGTTTTATGTTTTATGATTTTATATTGGTACTTGGACATCTGACGGGTGGTTACGTGATAAACCATATTACGGGTGGTGCTGTGAATACCAGGACAGGTGGTTAGGTTATAACCTCCAATGCATTGGGTATGGAAGTCGGCCGTATGGCTATTCCATTAAGTTTGTATGGATGTTGGCCGAATGGCTATTCGATTAAGTGATATGTGTGGAAGTCAACCGTATGGTTATTCCATTTAAGTATGTTTATGTCCCAAGTTACCTTTATATGTTATGTGATATTTTTATGGGTTTTATGGTAATCTTCTGGTTACAAAAGGGTAAGTAATGATCTTCTATTCAGTGAAGAGTTTTTACTACTTCATAAAGGTGAAAATTATTACTTTGATAAAGTATACAAGGTTTACTTGTTGTTTTGATAAACTAACAGTTTTCATTCTTTGTGTATCCCTTACTGAGCTTTTTATGCTCACCCCATGTTTTTTTGAAATGTTTTTCACAGGACATAATGTGGAATAGGGTCAAGGATGGGATCAAGGGAAAGTCATGGTATATAAAACATGGAAATAGACATGATTCTTTTTAAGAGTTTTTTTTATTCTATCGAAACATAGTAGAAGTTTCTACTTTGTAATCTTTTGAGATGTAGTAGTTATGTTCTAATTCTCTAAAACTCTAAACCTTAAAAGATCCTCAATGTGAATTATTTATTTAATTCAATATTATGTAAGGTTTAAGTCCGGGCCTTATAATAATATATCAATTATATTTTTTACTTACATTCACATAAAAAGAATATTTTTCTCCATAAATATGTGTGAACAATCACCTCGATGAAGCGATGTAGATCGTTTTTATTTTCATTATATAACATGTATGATATATAAAATTATATTTAAATGATTATTATCATATTAGTGATTTTATAATCATTATGGTAATATAGAATAATAATTATACTGATTTCCATAATGATAAACTAAAAATGGAAATGTTACTCATGCATATGTGCAGCCTACCGTCTCTGTGATTATAACATTGATCATTTTTTATACAATAAAAGAAATGATTGATTAAAAAAGAATAAATGATTTATAAAATTATTATTATTTCATGATTATTATTCTTATTATGAATGAATTATGACCTCATAGACTATTTAAATCATGTCGTGTTCTTATTAATCTAATGTACCAGATATCGACAAAATATCATATGTGAACACAAATAATTATGTAATTGTTATAAATTAATAATAACTGTTATAAAGGGATTAATGAAAAATAAAAAAAATATGTCATAATTATATTTTATCCAATGTTTATTATTTAGGATTATAAATAGTGTTTGAGATGATTCAAACTCAATGTAAGGGTCGTTGTCTCAATCTTAATTCATTGAAGCATATTTCAATAATTATGACAACTTTATTTTATATGTTGTATAATTTGACCCCCATGGAATCTATTTTCATTAAATTGTTTTAAAAAATAATCTTTTTCTCTAAATGGTTTTACTAAATGATAAATGACTATTTTTTAACAAACGAGGTGACAATTTCTTTTCTATCATCGTGACCACTATTTGATATTTGTCTTCCCCTATAAGACATAATGTATTAAAATGAAACATAAATAATATATGGTATTTCTATGTATGTTGGTATTGAAAATGGGTTTGATAATTTATTTATTATGGAAATATCATGAAATGATATCTTCTTATTTCAACATATGAATGTTATATTTATTTTGTACTTATTTATGTGTAAGAGTTATGTTTTAGATCCTAGCAATTACCTTTATATAGGTGTGGTTTTAGGATAACTTGAAAGAGGGTGATACCGTGATAGCTCTCTAATTCATTGGGTAATGAGATAGATTTAAATAATGAGGTTTCTCCTAATATATTTTTCGAATATACTGTAAGGTGAATTCTAAACATAATCAGGAATGTTAATAACTACGTAGCTGTGGAAAATAAATTGTATGTATAACTTGAATGCCCTAAGTTACCTTTATTATTGCTAAGATATTTTTTAGGAATCATATTATTTGATTGGGTACGTTAAAGAATGTATGTTTTATCGGTAAAATGTATGATTTTGGGAAAAAAATCACGAGTTTAAAGTATTATTGGAGTAATGGTTTCATTAATAATTTTATGTCACATAATGAGGTTTTTGTGCTCATTACATTTCTTTGAAATTTTACCCATGGGATTTAAAATATAATAGTGTCATGGATGGGATTATGGAAATGTTATAATGGTTATACATGATAAAAATCAATATTTATTTTTAAATTATATTTTTACGAAATAAATAATTATGACTTGAAGCGTCTACATTATAATATTTGAGTTTTTCTATAATAGTTATGGCCAATTTCTATAAAACCATTCACTTAAAAATATCCTCACTATGAATTATTTTTTTATGTCAGGATTATGTAACATTTACGGGGGGGGGGGTTATATTTTCTATAAAATATTCATCAATCAAGAAATCAAAAAATCAAATTTGATGAAAAGTGGTTTCCATCATCACACCATATAAAACCCCTATAATGAAAAAAGTACTTCAAAATTCCAGAATGGTGTCTAAAAAATTAACCCTAATATTTCAAACGATTAATATCTAATTTTAAATCACCTGAAAATAGGTTCTATAATGACATTCAAAGTTTGATTCGAGAAAAATAATTTTCTTCGATATAAATTCATTATGAAAGAATTGAAACATTTAGAGGGAACCCCATTTTTATTTTATTAATACTACTTGAAAATGTTTAAAATTAAATGAAATACATTACTCTTGGCATTATTTATCATTTAAAACCCCAAAATTTATTTTTAATGTAAAATTAATATGTCAAAGAGAAAATACACAAAAATAATTATGATTTATTTCATTAAAACATATTTAATTTTAGTCTATTTTAAAATTAGGAATTTTTTCAAAATAGGTATAATACTATTTTACAATATAAATTTATTTCTTATTTTTTAAGTAATAAATTTTAAATATAATTTTGAAAAACAAATATTATACAAGGAATAAATCTTAGTAATTAATAATACTCATATGATTAGAGAAACCCTAAAAGAGTTTCTCAAATTGAAATCATGTAACAATAATAAGAGAAGTTTTGTGTCACATTTAATATCCATAATAAAAAATTTGTCTTTATAAATTAGGAAAAAGTAATTAAAATGGATCATAATATATGGTACTTTGAAAAGATATAATTTTAATCAAATTTGAATGTGGAAGTGAAGATAAAATATTTGATTAGTAACGACTCAAACTTTTTTATAATATATTAAAATATCATTATTGAGAAAAAATATTATAATATAGTAACAGAAAATAATTTTTAAAATGTTGGTAATGTAAATATAATGTTTTAATAATATGATATATAATCGGGTTTATAAAAAGGGGATATAATTTTTAGAAAATTCAATTTTATAGATTGAGGGAAAAATCATTAAAACTGATGGGAATTGTTATTATTAGTGATATATATCTCATAAATAAATTCATCTGAGAAAGTATTTGAATTTAGAATTTTATTTCAAATTGATAATTATTTATAGTATAATCCTATAATTAAAAATGATATTGAAAAACTATAGTCAAAATGAATTATAATGATTCAATATAAAAACTTTATTCATGTAGAAACAATTACGCTCGTGGGAATGCATGAATTAAAAACAATATGAGGTTTAATATGAATTAGAAATTAAAATGTCATGAAATAATGGATATTAATAATAATTGGATGTAATAAGATAATTAATTCACCATATAAAATAAATTACATTTTGAAAAAAATGTGTTCAATGAATATATCATGAAAACAATAATATTATATCTCAATAAATAATAATTATTGTAAAATTGAAACATATCCATAATAGAGTATATGTAAATTTCAGACTATTTGTCATTTATGAATAGAATTACAATTAAAAGATCATAAAATTAATTCATTTGGAAAAACAATTTCCAAATTGATAATCACTAACTAAAATATATAATTTAAAACACAAAAATGGATATATATTTGTAGGGAAATAAAATTCAAAACATAAAAAGGAATATTCATTTAAAATAATTGTCATGATTACAGGAAAATATATTCTTGATATAAATTTTAACAAATATAAATTTATATTCGAATCATTTTAATGGGATTCAGAAGTCACCCATTAAGAAAATATTAAAAAAATTTCTTTTAAGAAAATTTAGATATAAAGAGGAATAATTTAATATAACATTAGTAAATAATAGATGATTATAAATTAACAAAATATAAAACACATTATAAAATTATGATATTGAAGAGAAATATTCTAGATTTTTTCAAGAATGATACAAGATGGGTATCCCATAAAAATACATTTCTTGATGTTATTTTAATAAATATTACAATAATTTACAATAACCCATTAAACCACCTTAATAACCAAAGGAGAAGAAAGATATTGTAATTCAATAAAATAAAGGATTACTATTTCAACTAAAAGAACCTTGCACAAAACTTCTTCAATTGGAAATGATAATATAACAAAAATCAAATAATTCTTTTTTAAATTTTGATTTGGTAATTAAATATGATAATGAATATGATATGGCCCAATAAATTTAATTAATAAAAAATTTATTATTATTAATTAATGCAAATGGATGAATTTAAATAATTCAAATAAATCATTATACAGGACTTGAAACATGTCTTATTAAAATGGTTTTGAGATAGAGTAAACCCATCAAATAATAATATATTTTGAGGAGATAATCAATTCATTAATTTATAAAGATTAAATATGTAAATATATATGAAGAAGACAAAATATGTTAAAAACTAAATTTTTTAATAAACAATTATTCATGGAATAATAATGTAAATATATTATATGTATAACGTAATGAATGAAATATAAGTTATTTATCTTTTTAATAATTGGTATGGTTCATATAATATCGAATTGAGTAATTTAATAATAATTTTAAATAAATATTGAATAAAAATTTATGAATTCATGATATTAATTTTAAAAGTGATATTATGTACACCATATAATATAAATTAGTTGAATAATATTAATATATACCTCAATGAAGATATATAGTGATTAAATTTGTTACCTTAATTACAGACCATGCATGTATTCTATATAACACATGTATAATAAACCGATATTAATTATTTACTATAATATAAAAGAATTCTCTATTTATTAATTTATCTTTTAAAATATGATTCATTTATTTTAATCACAAATTTAATTACTCAATTAGTCTTGTCTACACCTAGTATTTTGAAGTGGTTCGGTGTATAATTTAATAATGAATTTAGTATGTTGAATGTGGCCATAGTGATATCTACTACATATTCTGTAAATCCTAAACATTAATTATTTATTATATTTAATTTTCAATTATTCTTGTACAACCTACCCTGAAATATTGATAATAATAATGGACTATGTAACCATCATGATGATCGTATGAATTACGTACTCATGACTAACAGTTTAGTTTTTCATTGAACAAGATACAAAGATATTAATTATTATATTTCATTTATATATTGATGAATATATCATTAATTTCATTTTAATTTGTTAAAAAATATTTATATAAAATTCAGGTGATATGCTTATGAAAAAATAATAGGATCCCTCTGTAAAGCATGTAATCCACACAAATGACTGCTAGATGATATCAATTTTGAAAGAATGTAATGGTGAAAAAATATAAATTATATTTCCATAAATATAACTATTTGAGAAATATAATATATAAAACATAAAATACATTTCGATAAACATGCATGAGAGGATTTGGGGGATGAATAATTTTATTGGTTTGCTATGTGGTAGTCCCCCATACTCAAGAAAAATTGTTTTGTTTCTCATTTGCTAAAAGACAGGGTCGATATATGTTATGCCATTAAAAAAATGATATATAATTATATTATATATATTAATGGAATTATTTCATCTATATTAAGTAAATTTTATAGAATTAGAATAATAAATAATAATAAGAATCTTGGTAAATAACAATACATATTTGTTGGACAACCTTTTTATGATTAATACTAAATCCATCAAGGGATAGTATTTTAATATAAAACCAACATCTACAACAAGAGGAGGGAATTTATAAATGTATTTTTGCATGCCCTGGATACAATACTATGATAAAAATTGAAGGAAATGGAGGATATGTACTACACATTTATTTTTAAGGAGACTAAACCTCTAAGAAATTTTTAATGTATTAAATTAATATAATTTATTTTTCACTATTGAAATTGTGATTTATTTTTAAATATGGAATATAAAATTCTTTTGGATAGAAATAATATTATCATGATTATTATAGGAAATTTTAGGTGGTGTTTAAAATTTTATCTCGCTATTTTATTTCCCCTTTTAATCCTTTTGATAATTTCCATAATATTAAATCCTTTTACTATTTAGGGTTCAATTTATTTTCTCTAAATGAAAAATTGATCAGAAAATTCTTGATGAATGATATTTAAAACCATAGAAAAATCACTTTCTTGGAGATGGTATTTTAGGAGACCTGAAATATTTTAATTAAATGCTTTTTAACAATATAATTTATTACATTTTCTAATGTATAAGAAATATTATAATATAATACAATTCTAACTCATGAAAATTTATTCCCAATTTAAATATATTTTATGTTACAAATGGTATGTTTTTAATATTATAATACATTCATATTTATCTTGTTCCAGAGAATATTTTAAATAATACATTTTTGTATAACTACTTTGTTATAATTTTTCATCATTAATTGTAGTAATGAAATTATCAATAGTAAAGGTTTATATTTTTAATTACATGAAATAAATTGGATCATAAATATCAATGGAATGTAATTTTAGAAAATAACATATCCTTATTTTTATGTTGCATGATAATTTTTTATTAATATTCTTATGCAATATATTATACATAAAATACACATAATTCTATTAAAATAACTATTCACAATGTCTGAAATGAAAATAAACATGAAAGAAATTTATTGTGAATATAAACCGTTAAATCATATCTAATATGTTATAATTATATAAAAAAATTAAGGGAATATATATATCACAAATAAAAATATTTCCTATAGTGTTTTAAACTCATTTACCTTATTATTTTAATGTTCTCACAAGCATAATGTTAGCATTCAATAATAATTTGAAGTAATAATTTCATTATTAAATTTAAAAATAAATTAAAAATATAATAATTAATAATATTTCTAATAATAATTTATAACATAATATGGGTGTTACATTACCCCCCCCCCCCCCCATTACTTTTGACCATTATATTTGATCACATTTTTAATCATCAAAGGTTTTAAATTTGAAAATTCAATTTGTGGAATCCAAAATTATAAAAAATGTAAAACTATTTACATTTGAAGATTAAAATAAGAAATAATGCGGTCTTCTTAAAAAATGAATATTAAAGGATATGAAATTTATTAACATTATTGGGATGTGAAAATATGTACATAGAGGGAAAAAAACGTCAAAAAATGAATGAAAGTGTTATAGAACATTGATCATTAGGATGTTAATGTTAAAGAGATAAGAGATAACATAGAATCCATAAACCAATGAGATGTGAAATAGTTCATGATTTCATTAGAAAAGAATGTAATATGATAAAATATTAGTTTCAAGATCATTTTATTGATTTGAGGAATCACATTAACATATAGAATAATACTATATATAAATATTAAATCATAATAAGTGAAATTGCATCTAATAGTTAATTCCTAACATAATCTATATTTTTTCCAAATGATAAGCATTTTTAATGAATTTATCATGTCCAAAGAACTAATATAAACATTTATTGGATCAAATAATATAAATAACTATAATAAGATATTCACCCAATCTATTAATATTAGATATTACTAAAAATGATAATATAAGGTAATATTATTAAAAAAATCATTCATCAAATGAATATATAATTATTTTTATTTTTAAATTTAATAAAAATGGGTAAAAATATGTAATTCCCAAAATAAAAATCCATATACACTTATTATTTAAATAAATTGAAAATTATAGAAATATTTCGCATCAAATAGTTTTATATACTATATTACTAAAGCACCCAAAGTGTAAAAGTGGTCATCAAAAATAATAAATCACATTAAACAAAAGGTCTATATATATATCAACCCAGATAATTGTCCCCCCAAAAATTATTAATCTATTGAAAATCCATTAAGTTCAAACCTATTATAGAGAATTATAACCCTTTGAACAAATTATTGACTATAAAGTTATAAAACCACAATTGTATCAATAACTATTAACTTATCCTAAAATGAAAACATCCTAATCTCTAATGTTCTTTAAAATCATCTCTGATACTAACTATAACATTACCTATCATGAACTCCTATATTAGGTGATGCTTATATGTTTATTAAATTTATGTATTGTTATCGATAAATGTTTTTTAATTTTAGACATTAATATCCCAATAAATCAAAATGAAAAAATTGATCACTTAAAACTATAATTTCAATTTTTATACAATTTTTTACGTAATTTTTAATAACCCTTGAATAAACACCCCCAGGGTTAGAAGTCAACATTTTCTCTAATATACATAGCTTTTCAAACTTCATAGTATGTTTTCAACATATCCCCCAAAATATCCCTGATTTAAAATTATTCTAGACACAATTCATTTTATATAATTTTACATAACATTTAGAAATGAAAACATACGATGTGTGAGAAAAAAATTCTCCATAATTTTATATAAGTTATATAAGAATCATATTGAATTTTCTGACTATATAAATAAGACTAAAAAATCATGGACATGATATAAGGGAATTTTTAATAATTAAAATATGGATCATTTTACATGAGAAATAACGAAATGAATCAACATATGAAAATATCAATAAAATAATCATTAGTCATGATCTGTGTGATGTCATTCATAATCAATAGATTAATTTAAAACCCATAAAAATCATTGATAAAACAATTATTATATTGTAAAATAATTTTCAAACCAAAATTATGATAACTCATAGAAATGGATCAACCAAACCCGCTAATTTGAAAATTTTCATATTATATACCAATAAATGGTTACTATTGTATGATTACCCAATACATTGGATGATTATAAATGAAAAACTAGTAATAACCAAAGTAACATGAAAAATTATGTATCATATATATACTATAATTTTATTATTTCAATTTTATATCCACCATCAACTCCATTATCTTCCCCTATTGTAATAAAATTGAAATCATTATATGTGATGTGTTAGTTCCCCACCTTCGTGGATGAAGATATTTCGTTATCTAGAACTATGATCGAAGATGTTAATAATACACTTATAAGGGATAAAATAGGATTTAAAATATACTTTACATCTTATTTAGTATTTCTAATATGGTATATTTACATAATTTTAATTGACAAAACAATATAAGTTTATGATGATAAAAAATATCAAAAATAATCTGATGGAATATTGATAAAAAATTATTGAATTAATCACCATCATATATGGGATAAATTATATATAATACTAGTTAATCATCTATATGTTATCTAATTATATATAAATAATATTTTTACTATCTATTCTCATTTTACAAGATCGTTCGTATATGTATAAAAATTACTAAATCATAAAAAACAATGAAACAAAGTCTCTCAAACAATGAAATTGAATCATACAACTCATCAAAAAGACCATAAGACAACTGAATAAAATATTATAATATAAAAGTAATGTTTACATGGTAATTAATTGAATTATTAATGAATATAATTTCATCATCCATTACATTTTGTGAATGTGATGCACACTTTCAGATATAAGGTAAGGGATTCTCTTGGAAGTGACATTATTTCCTTTGGGATATGATCTTTATCAATTTACCATAATGTAATTAATATTTATTCATTTTTTCTCCTTCTTCTTTATATTTTTATGTTATGATCATATATAGCCAGCATAATTATTCATTCCTTGATTGGTAAATACACGTTTTATCAGGATCCATTCTCAATTACAAACTATAAGCTTGCCCAATTAACGGGAGCATCCACGTTTCTTACCGATTTTCTTGTACACTCCATTATATGTTTTAACCCACCAGTATTTTTCTAAAATATACCTTTTTATCATAAAAACTATCTATACTAATTTATAGTATTATAAAATCAATTATACCTTTTCCCACTTTAAGGAAAATTTAAAATAATCCATTAAACCAAAATGATGTTTCTCATTTCAATAGTTTCATAAACACTCTTTTTTGATGTTCTCACATCAGTTGGATATAATTTATCGTGATGTATGACTTTTTTACCATGTTAATTTCAATGTCTGATTCTAATACAGTCATTCTGGTACAAAATTATGATCCAACACTTCTTTATGCTTATGGAATCATTTTGACTCTCAATTCCATCATTGGGTGTCCCATATGACTGATTATTCAATGGGAAAACAAATTCATAAACATGTCACGATGGGTGAATTCGTATAGTAATCAAAGGAATTCTATAATTTTTAATCTCATCATATGTCATGTTGGGACAGGGTGTAAACAAGATTCTTTTATTAGAAATTGTCAAACATCTGAAATATTATTGGATTAAATCCTATACATATTCTTATGTCATGTTTTATATTGTCTTTTCATTCCTATAATTCCATGAATACATGATCCAATTGTCTAGGTATTATGGTTTTAAATGGTAATTCATGTTCCATGTCTTTTCATATAATTCTATTTTTCCTTCGAACACTTCTTCCATTATTTATTCTAATATTTTCTTCACTTGATGGGATTCTTTATAATACATTTTTCATGTATTCCATAGTTTATCCTATTAAGATGTAACATCTCAATGAATATTGTGAGATAATTATATAGATTACAAAAATATATATTTATTTTTGTTTCATTTAATATAATCATGTTTCTAATCATCTAATGGAATTATATATTATGATACTTGGGTTTTATTTTTTGGTTACTATGATATATATAATATAATAATATGTGTAAAATTCTACATCTGTTATAGTTGGCATCAAGGCATAGTCTAGTTTTTTTGTAGATATGAACTAGAATTCTTTAGTAATAAACTTGTAGATAATTCCCTTACTATGGATTACCAATATTAAAGAAATGAATAAAAAAGTTAAGATATACATTTAATTTATTATTTTATCCCAATATATTTATTTTTTCCTTTTTATATATTACATTGTTAAGTATACAATGGAACATTTTTTTACCTTATTATGTAAAATGATATTTCGAGGGAAAATTTTCAAATGGGGAGACAGTTGTATTGGCCTTAAATTTTTTCAATGGAATTTACCTTCCTATAATTATGGTATATAGTATAAAAACATTAATAATATAAAGTACTAAATAAATTAATGTTTTTCATAAGTTTAGAATGATATATGTCATATTTTTCAAAAATAAGAAACCTATAACAATGGAAGAATAACATGACCACAATAATATTATTGTAAATTTTAGGAATAGTAATCTGAAGAACTAAATAGTGACCTCTCCTATGAAATTATAAATTTAATTTAGGGATTTTATAAATGAATATATATTAATATTATGTAACAAAATACATAAATAAATAGTTTTAACAGGGTAGATTTTAAAATGAAATTTTTATGAAATGTAAATGTTTATTTAACATTTTATAAATAATATAATGATTTAATAGAATTTTTTCAAAAAAAAATTCACAAATCTATATTTTTTCTCTTCGGATTATAATAAAATTTTCTTAGACCATAATTAATGTTTGGAGTTTTCATTGAATCTGTTATAAGTTTACAATCATAATTTTCAAATAATATATAATTTTAAATAAAATTTAAAGTTATCATATTTATAACATTTTTTTAATAAAAATGATTGTATTATTGAAATCGATATGTTGAAAATTGTTATGCTGATATTTTGATATTTTATGAAATAGTTGAATTTTTTTTAGTATTATAAGATAACAAATTATGGTTTTTTGCATTATAGAAAAATATGTGATTTTTAAGTCGTTATTGAGTCAAGAATAGTAATGTTGGGCTGTAAAGACCTAGAAATTCCGTGGGAATTGTTTTTTCTGAAATAAATGGGAATTTTACGTGATCTCAGAAATTGACTGTACATGATTCTGAGGCCCGGTGTGCCTAGACTCAACATCTGATGTTTTCTTTGGTTAGGTATAGAAAATGTATGTGCGGGTTTTTATAACAGTTGAACCGGTACACAGAATTGAAATCTGAGGGCACCATTGCACTCGCAACGCCGATATTCTCCTAAGAAGATTATCACATCGATGGTAGATGGTGTATAATAAAAGATAGTTTTTAGGTTTTTAAAGAATGAATTAAATGAAAATAAAGTGTGTGGGTTGATTTTTATTTGTTAGTTAGAACCTATTCATGGAAGTTACAGGTGGGACCACCACACCTTAACCTCCCCGGAGAGGTTATGGTGGTGGGGCCCACTCAAACCAATCCTCTTGCGGGAGGTTACCACATGGGGTCCGCACATAACTAAACCCAATATTAATGGTGGGAGAAGAAAACCTCTCAACTCTCCTCATTAATTAAGGAGAGTCTGTCAAGACCCATCCTCGGGGCCCGTGACGTGACTACCCCAAGCCCGCCTTCCATAGGTCAGGGGCTGGCGACTAGCACCAAAGGCATAAATCCAGATAACTGGGAAGGAATTGCCTTTATAAAAGTAAACAAAACACCACAGAGTACAAGCAGAAGTAAAACACTAAGTACAAAAGAAAGTATTGAAAAGTAAAAAAGGGCCAGAATACAAACCCAAATTAAAAGTACAACTTCAACTGAAAGGAAGTACAATAGAAAAGACAAACAGATGGAAGAATATAAGCATCTCCTATGTCATCCACCTCAGATCATACCGAATGGTTAGGTATAGATAGCGCAGCTCCTGGATCGTCCACCACAGATCCTACCTGAAGGATAGGTACAGATAGCGCACCTCCTGTATCGTCCACCACAAATCCTACATGAAGGGTAGGTACAGATAGTGCAACTCCTGGATCATCCACCACGGATCCTACCTGAAGGGTAGGTATAGATAGGCTCCACAATTCTCTTGCCCGTCAACCTCCTCCGAGTATCGTCACGTCGTGAATTCCATCTCCAGATAATGACTCTTCGTGAGATCCACCTCCGGGTACCGTCCAATCCTCGAACACTCAGCCTCTATCAGCACTTCCCATCGTCTGCAACCAACACAACGAGGTGCGGGAATAGCCCGTGAAGGGGTGAGTATAAAGATACTCAGTAGGGACCCCGAGACCCTCAAGGTCTCACTAAATCAAACAAGGATATCCACAAAGAAATATCTCAACAAATAACCTCTACTTAAGTTTATGCCCATACATATACCTAAGTTATCAAGTAACTCATCTCAATCACTAGGAAACACAAATATTATGAAATCAACGGATAACCACTATGCAGGTATATGCACATAAATATACCTAAGTTATCAAGTGACCCATCTTAATCATGAGGTAAACTAAAAGGTCATAGACTTAGCTCAAACCAGTATTTTTATTATCGAAACTGTAACTGCTGAAAAGCCCTGTCTCTGTCGAGTACAGTGATCCTGTCAAGACTCTGAGGTACTACCCACTAACCTAACACTGCTGCGTTACTCCTCCTTTCGAGTACTGCGGGTCCGGAACCCAAACACATTAGTGCTTCCCGCCGGGGTCTGCCACCCAAACACAGTAGTGCATCCCCCCTAATAGCCTACAGAGGTACCCTCCGGATGAGTACCGCGGGTCTGCACCAAAACACAGTAGTGCTCTGTTCTCCATGGGTCTGCACCTAAACAAAGTAGTTCTCTGTCCACTGGGCTAGTCGAATCACTCCAAGTCGTGTTGGTCAAGCAGTCGTCAGGTCTCAGCCAGCTACACGGTCTATGTACTCCGTACGCTTGTCTCTAGGAGGGTCTGCTCCACGAGGTACTGGTCGATACTCCACGTATCACAATGTCCCATGAAGAAGTATCTCAAAGTAACGCCTTGTCATAGGGGTCTCAAGACAACAGACAACGCGTCAATCGGGCGCCCGGTCTGTGAGATATAAGCCTTTTCCTCACAGGGAAAAGTTGGTTTCATGTGAAACCAACCTGGCCATATCTCAACTGTACCCCAAACTCTCATTGGGTTTACTCATAGAGATCGTTTCTCAACGATATCACCAACGCTATTAATGGTTTCTCAAACGGACGTCCAGTCTGAATGTTATCAGCTTTTCCATTCCAGGGGCCCGGTTGGATTTCGGGTACAATCTAACCCGACCACTATCCAACTGCATCCAAACCTTAGACTATGTATGCCAAAAGTTATATATCATCAATAGGTATCCAAAAAAGTCGACGGCACATTAATCAGACGTCCGGAGCTCAAGTTATAAGTGTTTCCGTTCCGAGGGACCGGTTGGTTTCGGGTTCGAACCAACCTGGACGTAGTCAAGGTTCTCCGAAACCTTGAGTATCATAGACTGAAATGACCTTCTTGATCCAAGAATCGCATATCAACTGACGGTGCATCGATCGGAGGTTCGTAGCCCATGTTATGGGTGTTTGAACGGAAACTGCCCGAAAATAGGGGGTCCGGGCCCTGTCCGACCCGGCCTGATACCCCCCCCCCCCCCCGGGTCGGTCCAAACAGGGTCGACCAGAACCGGGTTCGGGTCCGACCCATTAGGGCACAGCCCGGCCCGGTGGCCATGGCCTGGCCAAGCCAACGCGGCCCGGCCCGGGCGGCGCCCGCATGGCCAACGGGTGCGGGGGGAGTTACTACCCCCCGCGGTCGATGAATTGCCCCCACGCACAACGATCAACCAGCAGAGTCTTCGAATTGCCTCCGCGTCCCCGTCTCCGGCCGCGGTTTCATTCGGCCTCAACGGCGCAGCGCGACGGCACCACACATCCTTGCTGTATTTCTCCATGATTCCACGTGGTGCCTTTGCACTGCGCCGCCTTCTTTCGAACCACAACAACATAACAACAAATGGCGGAAGAGAGTCGGCCAGGTTCGTGTAGTCTGACCTCCTTCCGTTATGTTGATATCAAGAGGCCCAAATATATAGATGAAGAACGGAAAATGATAACTCATGAATAAAAGAAATTAACCCCTACCTCAAAATTGACGTCTTACGTCGTCAGGTCACGGAAGTCGAACGTCACAGTAGAACGACATTGCGAAGAAGGAAAAGAGAGTGACGAATGTCGTTGTTTTTCGTCGATTCCGTCATTATAGAAGTGAAACCGAAGAGAAAAACGTTTTTGTTGGCATCGGTCTCCACAGTCAGTGTTTCCTTCCTTGTCGCGGAAGAGGAAGTAAAAAGGATTGGAGAAAAACGTAGTGCATTCTTCGCCGAGTCGGAAGACCTCTCTTCGTTTGAATATGAAGTTCTTCAATAGAGGGAAGAGCTCTCTCCCAGATTCTCTCACACATCAAAAGTCAAAAAATAAAATAAGGCCTCTCCTTATTTTATTATTTTTCCTTGCATTAAAACTTTTAAAATTCAAACACTTAGTTAAATTAATTGAAGTGGTTTAATCAACTAATTTAAGATGTGTGTTGGAAAAATTAAAGAGGAGAGAGGGGAGAGTTACTGAATTAATTACAAGGGGTTTAAGGGGAAGTGTTAAGGGGGTTAGGGAATTTGATGGGGTGGGTTTCCTGTGGGCCCCACCTCACTTTTATTCACACTTGGTTAGTTCCCCAACTTCCACACATAGGTTAAAATCAACTAGGTTGGGAATAAAATTTGAATACAATTTTATTTTATTTTTCACTTAATCCTCAAATTTTAAACAACTCTTCCTGAGCAAACGCACCTTCGGAATAGGTCTCCTTAAGAAATTACCGGCGCTGCGGTTTCATCGGTGCCCTCGGATTTCGATTCTGAGAACTGGTTCAAATGTTAGAAGCACCCGCTTGTTCATTTACTGAACATACCCAAGCTAACTTCAGAAATTGATTCCAGGCAAACTGGGCCTCGGAATCAGGTGCCGTCAAGAAACTTCGTTCTTGTAAAATCCCAATGAAATTAAAAAGAAATTTTCCATGAAATTTCCGGGTCTTTAAATTACTCCCACCTCAGGTCTTTAAGTCCCCGTAAAAGCTTTAACACAAACTAGGGATACAAAAGTGGTACTGAGCATGCATCTGAGCCTTCCGCTCCCAAGTGCTCCTCTGGAGGTTCCCACGCTGCCAACGAAAGTGCACAAGAGGAATCGACAATCCTCATAGGACCCGCTCATATCGATCCTCAACCTTTACTGGAACCCCGCAAAAGTCACACCATCTCCAATGTCCATCCCCCATGGTCGATGATATGTGTCGGTTGTAGCACGTATCCCCCCTATTCAGATACGTGGAAGACATCGTGCACCCGTTGGAACTGAGGTGGAAAGTTCAAGCGGTAAACCACCTCGCCTACCCAACTGAGGACCTAGAAAGTTCCATTGAACCTTGGAGATATCTCTCCACCTCGGCTACATCTCCGTAAACCTCGTCGAGGTTAGACCGATATAAGGATGTGATTTTAATCCTCAAACTCTAGAGGTCTCCCTTTCCTGATTAGAACTGAAACTCAAAAATCCTACTACCATGTGGGTGAAGTTGGCCGACTCAAGAGTGATCGGCTACACCTTCCTATGCATGAGTTTATCCTGTGATGCCTAGGTTTTCCTTTTCGCCTACCAAGGAAAACCCATCCCGACGTTTTCCAAATACCGTCAATTTTACTATGAATAGTGATTGCCCAATCCATACTCAAACTAACGTCGTAAGGCCTCGACGCTGCAACCAAGAGGTCCCAATCGAGACTCTCACCTCAAGGGTCAGATCACACCGTCAGCATAAGTGTGACTATTGATTCTGCTCTCAAAGGTATCTCCACACGTGAGGGTCAAGTCAACAGCTTAACCGGAAACTCTAGGTCTGGGACTAGATTCTTGGAAGGAGGGGTAGATTCATATCGATTTCTGTGGTTACGACAGTTAGTAGAAGACAAATTCCGCAGTTCGAATCATCCTTAGAGCCCTTTTGGTCACACTCTTTGACCACATGCAGCTACACTTTTTCCATTCCCTCCAGATCCCTGAGCCTAGAGGGGACAACAAAGGAGGGTGATTGTAACATGTCGAAAAGTACACAACCCCATGCTGCTCTCTTATCTCTGCTTCCACATCTTTTGCTCTGCAGATTCATCATTCCTTGAAACTTCCTCTTCTTGAAAAATTTTACATGTCCATGTCTCTGTTAATAACACTAGTTCTCATCTTTCCACTGCTAACATTCACTGGCTATAACCGATCAACCAAAAAAAATTCAACCACAAAGGTTCTCTATTGCACCCTAACATAAGTAAGAATGCATAGAGGAAAGAGTGCTTACTCGGATATCCTTTAAACACACCTCGCTCTGAGGTCTGAGCTCTAAAGCACTGATCATTTCGTAGTCATCAAGTACCAAGAACGATCTGTACGCCTCGATGAATTCTGGGCTTCCGACAAGTCGTCCTTTAGAAGCTGTATAAGCCCTAGAAAATTCTCAACCACCTCCCCAAGCCAGTCCTCAGCCACCTGTGAGTCAGGTTTGCCTCGTAACTTGTGGGTATCTGATGTTAGAACATGTGTAAGGAAGTAAGCTTACATGTGTCACCTACTGGTACCGCCGGTTGAAACTGCTGACAGACAAGTAGTGATATATAGCTCACACACTACCCGAAGACACTATCTCAGGCATCGGTCCATGTACCGAAGCCTCATCACTATGAGGACCATCCTTACAGAAATTCACTGGAAATCACTAATGGACAAGTCCACCATCCACTCTACCGATGACTCTGCCAGCTGAAAAACTCTAGAAATCACCTCCAGCCAGTCCTCGGCTGTCTGGGAATCTGCCTCGCCTCGTAACCTCAGAGGCCTCTACAGCTGGAACTCGTGCAATGCGCTCTGCCAGTGTGCACGATTCGCTAGTATAGCTGCTGGCATCTACTACCCAACAGGTGGTGGTGCTGCTGGTACACCACCCGAGGGTGACAACAATGTAAAAAGGGCCCTGCACCAGAGCCTCGTCTCTTGGTGAGACATCATCGAGTTCTCTCTCGGAACTCCAACTGGCTGTTTGGGTGGAGACATCCTAAACAGATGCAACACGGTCAACGTCTTCTACCTGGTGAGCTGACCTGGTTTGAGATGGCTTTAAAACATTGTTAAACACACACACAATCAGTGTTTTCGTGCACATAGTCGGAAATCAGTATTCAGGGTCCTGGTGTATGGATACGTCAGCCACCGCACCAACACTGGACTCCCTGAACTGAAGACAACACTCGGTACCTGTAACACTATTTCTTTACAGAAATGAAAATATCAGAGTTATAAGTCATGCGGTAGAACCGACACCTCTGATACTAATTTATCACGACCCATCCTCGGGGCCCGTGATGTGACTACCCAATGCCATCCTTCCATAGGCCAGGGGCTAGCGAATAGAACCAAAGGCGTAAATCCCGATAACTGTGAAGGAATTGCCTTTATAAAAGTAAGAAAAACACCATAGAGTACAAGCGGATGTAAAACACTAAGTACAAAAGAATGTATTGAAAAGTAAAAAAGGTCCAGAATACAAACCCAACTGAAAACTACAGCTACAACTGAAAGGAAGTACAATAGAAAAGACAAATAGCTGGAAGAATAGAAGTAGCTCCTGGGTCGACCACCTAAGATCCTACCTGAAGGGTAGGTACAGATAGTGCACCTCCTGGATCTTCCACCATGGATCCTACCTGAAGGGTAGGTACAGACAGCGCAGCTCCTGGATCGTACACCACGGATCCTACCTGAAGGGTAGGTACATATAGGCTCCACAAATCTCTCACCCGTCAAACTCCTCTGATTATAGTCACATCGTGACGTCCACATCTGGATACTGACTTGTCGTGAGATCCACCTCTGGGTACCGTCCAGTCCTTGAACACTCGGCCTTTTTCAGTAATGCCCATCATATGCAACCAACACAATGAGGTGCGGGCATAGCCCGTGCAGGGGTGAGTATAACGATACTCAGTAGGGACCCCGAGACCCTCAAGGTCTCACTAAATCCAACATGGAAATCCACAAAGAAAGATCTCAATAGATAACCTCTATTTAAGTATATGCACATACATATAACTATGTTATCAAGTAACCCATATCAATCATGAGGAAACACAATGATTATGAAATAAACAGATAACCACTCCCCAGGTATATGCCCATACATATACCTACATTATCAAGTGACCCATCTCAATAATGAGGTAAACACAAAGGTCAAAGACTCAGCTCAAACCAGGATTTTTATTATCGAAACTGTAACTGCTGAAGAGCCCCATATTTGTTGAGTATAATGATCCTGTCATGACTCTGAGGTACTGCTCACTAACCTAAGACTACTGAGGTACTCCTCCTGTCGAGTATCGCATGTCATCCACCCAAACACAATAGTGCTTCCCGCCGGGGTCTGCCATCCAAACACAGTAGTGCATCCCCCCTAATAGCCTGTAGAGGTACTCTCCGGATGAATACCGCGAGACTACACTCGAACTTAGTAGTGCTCTGTCCGCCATGGGTCTTCACCCAAACAAAGTAGTGCTCCTTCCACTGGGCTAGTCGACTCACTCCATGTCGAGTCTGTCAAGCAGTCGTCAGGTCTCAGCCCGCTACACAGTCTCCGTACTCCGTACGCTCATCTCCGGGACGGTCCACTCCACGAGCTACTGGTCGATACTCCAGGTATGACAAAGTCCCATGATGAAGTATCTCAAAGTACCGCTTCATCATAGGGGTCTCAACACAACATATGGCACGTCATTCGGGCGCATGGTCTATGAGTTATTAGCCTTTTCGACCTAGGGGCCTAGTTGGTTTCGTGTGCGAACCAACCCGGCTTTATGTCAACTGTACCCCGAACTCTCATAGGGTTTACTCATAAGGACCGTTTCTCAATGAGATCACCAACTATGTTGACTGTTCGTCAAATGGAGGTCCGGTCTGAAAGTTATCAGCTTTTCCGTTGAAGGGGCCCGGTTGGATTTCAGGTACAATCCAACTCGGCCACTATCCAACCACATACAAACATCAGGCGAAGTATGCCAAAAGTTCCATCTCATCAAGAGGAATCCAATAAAGTCGACGGCACGTTAATCGGACGTTCGGAGCTCAAGTTATAAGCATTTCCGCTCCGAGGGCCCGGTTGGTTTCGGTTTCGAACCAACCCGGACTTACTCAAGGTTCTCCAAAACCTTGAGTTTAATATACCGAAATGACCGTCTCGATCCAAGGATCACATCTCAACTGACGGTGTGTCGATCGGAGGTCCGTAGTCCACGTTATGGCCGTTTGAATGGAAACTTCTCGAAAATAAGGGGTTCGGGCCCGGTCCGACCCGGCCCGAAACCCCCCCCCCCCCCCCCCCCTCGGGTCAGCCCGAACAGGGTCGACCCGAACCGAGTCTGGGTCCAGCCCATTAGGGCGCAACCCGGCCTGCTGGGAACAGCCCAGCCCGGCCTGGCACTAGCACTAGCGTGGCGCCCGCGTGGCCAGCGGGTGCGTGGGGTGGGGGGGGGGGGGGTACAGCCCCCGCGGTCGATGAAATCGGTGTGGCTTAAAGCCACGCCTCTCAGTCTCCAGAACATCTAAGCCGTTCCGGTTCGGCCCGCCGCTATAACTGATTCGCGACAGTTCCCTTACGGTGGGGCGGCGCCGCCGCCGCCTTCTGCAGACCACCGGATGTGCTCCGGTGGTCCGTTTTGCTCGCCCCCTTCGCCAACGGTCCTCTCGTGACCCAACCTTCACTGTGGATGCTTCAAAATGACATTGCAGCCCCGTTTGTCGTCGCATGTCAATCCGCACACAATGATCAACCAGCGGAGTCTTCGAAGTGCCTCTACGGCCCCAACTTGGGCCGCGGTTTCGTTCGGCATCAACAGTCCAGCGCGAAGCCACCGCGCATCCTTGCCGTATTTCTCCATGATTCTGTGAGGTGCCTTTGCACCGCGCCGCCTTCTTTCGAACCACAACAACACAACAAAAAAATGGGGTAGGAGATTCTGCCATGTTCGTGTGGTCCAACATCCTTCCGTTAAGTTGATATCAAGCGGCCCAAATATATAGACATAAAAAAGGCAAAGGATAACTCACAAAAAAAAGAAATTAACCCCTACCTCGAAATTGACGCCACACGTCATCTGGTCATGGAAGTCAAACGTCGCAGTAGAATGGAATTGCGAAGAAAGAAAAGAGAGTGATGACGATCATTGGTGTTCGTTGTTTTCGTCATTGTAGAAGTGCACCCGAAGTAGAAGAACGTTGTTGTTGGTGTCAGTCTCCACGGTCGGCATTTCCTTTTTTGTCGCGGAAGAGGAAGTAAAAAGGGATTGGAGAAAAATGTAGTGCGTTCTTCGCAGAGTCGGAAGGTCGTTCTTCGTTTGAAGATGAAGTTCTTCAAAAGAGGTAAGAGCTCTCTCCAAAATTCTCTCACACAGCAAAACTCCCAAAATAAAATAATTCCTCTACTTATTTTATTATTTCACATGCATTCAAACTTTTAAAATTCAAACACTTAGCTAAATTAATTGAAGAGGTTTAATTCATTATTTTAAGATGTGTGTTGGAAAAATTAAAGAGGATAGAGGGGAGAGTTACACAATTAATTACATGGGGGTTAAGTGGAAGAGTTAAGGGGTTAGGGAATTTGAAGGGGTGTGGTTCGTGTGGGCCCCACCTCACTTTTATTCACACTTGGTTAGTTCCCCAAATTCCACACATATGTTAAGACCAACCAGGCTAGAAATAAAATTGGAATACACTTTTATTTTATTCTTCACATAAACCTCAAATTTTAAAAAACTATTCCCGAGAAAACACACCTTCAGAATAGGTCTCCTTATGCAATTACCAGCGCTGCTGTTTCATCGGTGCCCTCAGATTTCGATTCCGAGCACCGGTTCAAAAGTTAGAAAAACCCGCTCGTTTGTTTACTGAACGTACCCGAGCTAACTTTGGAAATTGATTTCGGGCACAATGGGCTTCGGAATCAGGTGCCGTCAGAAACTGCATTCTTCTAAAATCCCAAGGAAATTAAGAAAAAAAATTCTCTGAAATTTTTGGGTCTTTACAAAGTCTCTCCACACCACCCTCCTTTATTGGTGCCAACTCCGCTTATTTAATGGTGCCAAATCCTATTCATTAAATAGGTGGAGCAAATTAAATTAATTAACCATTTTTAATTTTTTGACAACAAATTAAATAATAGTTAAACACAATATATTATTATTTATATTGGAATTGATCATTTTGGTGGTAGCATGAGAGGAGGATTATTGGGAGAAAGCACCCAATTAAGAATGCCTTCGACTACAAAGAATGCCAACCTTCTTTGACTTCTTCCTTGGTGCTTCTACCAATGGGGGACTTCTTCAACCGACATTCCCACAACTTCATCATCAACCGCCAATGCACAAGTTCGTGATTGAAAGTGTGAGGCAGATGCAGTGAACGATGATCTCCTCTGTCTTCTTCCCCGAAACTCTATCAAAACCAACGATCAAGGAAGGGGTTGTTTCATTTATGTTCCATGTTCTTCATTTCATTCAAAATGAAGAATTACGATATGATTCCTTTAACAGGTGAGTTGTTGTTCATCGTTATCCTACCTTGATGAACCTATTGTTATCACCCAAATCGTAGAGGGTGTGGTCCAATGAAACATGGCTCAGTGCCTTCCGTCTATCTCTTTTTTGATCTTCTTCTACATGGCGATGAAGTAACGAGGCGACGAAGGAGGTGTGGACAAAAGTCACGCTACCCATGGCCTCCGTGATCCGCACTGCCCCCACGGCGTCCCGCACCGCCGCCGGCTGAACCGGCTCTGGCTGAGACCCCATCGACCGCGCCACTCGCAATGTTGGGCCAATGCCCCGAGCCAGCCCGCGCCTCGCCGTCCTCCCCTGCTGCCCCCCAGCCCACCGTCCCACATGTAGACCCGGACGCGCCCGGACCGATCAGTGGCCGGTCCACCAGCTGACCTGCCCGGCCACCCGATAGCCTGCCTGGCATTGTACCCGGCCTTCCAGCCTGCCCTGCCCCATCTCGTGTGCCTGGCCAAACCACGCTGGCCCTCGCGCCCCCTTCCGCTCGAGCCGCACCCTCGCGGCGCTCTGCGCTGAACCGTCCCCGAGCCTGGGCTGAACTTCCCACGCGGCCTGCTGGACTGGGCCCAGTTGGTCAGGCCGAACCTCACAGGATGGCCCGCCCAATCGGTTGGCACAGACCCATCAGGTCCAATCAGGTTATCCTAGACCAAGTCGGCCGAGCCTGAGTCGGACCGGGTCGGTCTGACCTCGTCAGAATGGACCTGATCCCTTTACCTACCCTTTACTTTCTTTGCCCATATCATTGGTACCGAATGACTATTTGACGAACCGTTAGCGGTGCATGTATTATTGGAGGGTGAAGGTCTCTTTGAGTATACCCCAATGGAGTTTGGGGTATAGTCGAGATACGGTCAGGTTGGATCGTGCACGAATCTAACCGGGCACCGTGACAAAAAGAATAATAACACACTGACTGAACGTCTGATTGAAGTGTCGTCTATTGCATTGAGACCTCTATGACGTGGAAGACCTTAAAGATACTTCTTCATGCGGCTTCGTGACTGTTATAGTACCGACCAGTAGCTCATGGAGCACATCCTCCTAGAGATGAGCGAGCATAGCGCAACAAACTATTAGCTGGATAAGACTTATCAACTGCTAACCAATTCATCTTAGAGTGACTCGACTAGCCTAGTGGGGAGCGCCTTGGTGTCATAGAAGATCCACTGTCGGGAGCATCTTGGTGTCGAGGCAGATCCACGGTACTCGACAGGAGGAGTACCTCAGCAGGCTATTAGGTGGAGTGCCTTGGTGACGCGGGAGACCCATGGTGGGGAACACCTTGGAGACACAGCAGACCCACAATACTCGATAGGAGAAGTATCTCAGTTTTCCATTATTAGTGGGAAGCACATTGGTGCCACGGCAGGCCCACTGTACTCAATAGAGGAGTAGTTCTCCACTA
Source organism: Viscum album (assembly GCA_963277665.1). Classification (NCBI taxonomy): domain Eukaryota; kingdom Viridiplantae; phylum Streptophyta; class Magnoliopsida; order Santalales; family Viscaceae; genus Viscum; species Viscum album. Next base: position 1,243,922,299 of record OY728145.1, on the reverse strand, counting down.
GGTGAGGTTTCGATAGTATGACTGTGGATGTTACTTGATACTAACCCTTGAATAAAAATCATGTTTGACCTCAGTCAGTAACATTTGTGTTTACCTCATGATTGAGATGGATTACTTGATAACTTTGGTGTAAGTATGGGCATATTCCTAAGTGAGGTTATCTGTTGAATTCATACTTTGATTATCCTTGTTGGATTTTTTGAGACCTTGAGGGTCTTGGGGTAACTAATGAGTATCATTATACTCACCCCTGCACCGGATATTACCGATCCTCGTTGTGTTGGATTCATATGATGGACATCTTTGACCAAGGCTGAGAGATCCAGGACTGGAAAGTACCCGGAGGTGGACCACACGGCGTGACAGTTCACAGAGGAGACAAACAGACATGGAGTGTCGTGGAGGCTATCTGTACCTACCCATCAGGTAGGATATCCCATTGGATGATGTAGGAGCCATTCCCCCTTTTTCCGGTACTTGTACTTTCAGTCTCCTTGTACTTTACAGTTGGGCTTTATTTCCATCCCCCTTGTACTTTGCAGCACTCCATTTGTATACTGCTTTAATTAGTTTTTTTTAACATACTATGTTGGGTGAGTTTTCAAGCTATATAGTCAATGCCTTCCCAATTTTGGGATTTCTGAATTTGGTGCTATTCACCAGCCCCTAGCCTATGGATGGTGGGCTTGAGGTAGTCACGACATTGGCCCCCGGGGATGGTTCGTGACAAGTTGGTATGAGAGGAGTCGGTTCTACAGCAGAATATAAGACTCTGATCATTTATGTGAAGCAATACTGATAAGGGTACTTAGTGTGGTTTTCAGTTCAGGGAGTCTTGTTTTGGTGCGGTGGACGATGTATCCATACACTAGGAGTCTGACTACTGATTTTCGACTCAGTGCAAGAAAACACTGATTGCATATGTGTTTTAAAAAATTTTCATCATGTCAGCTCAACCAGTTCAGCTCACCAGGTATAATATTTTGTCGTGTCACATCTGTTTTGTTTAGGATGCCTCAATGTGGATGACCAGTTAGAGTCCCGAGGTTTTTATGCAAGATAGCCCACCGAGTGACGAGGACTCTGTGTCGGGCCCTTTTACAGCAGAGGTACCAGGGGTACTACTTCTCATTGAGCCGCTGATGCCACTAGCCCCAACAACAGATGATGCACACTGCTTTAGCGCATTGCAGGTGTTCAAGCACCAAAGGCCACCAAGGTTCAGGGGATATACGTACCCACAGGCAGGTGAGGATTGTATGGAAGCTATGGTGACATTTTTCCAGCTGGTAGGGGAACCAACCAACTTCCTGATGATTCTTTCATCTAGACTTCTATAGGAAGCAGCAGGTAGATGGTATAGCATGATTATCTACGTGCACGATGAGATGACGCTTCTATGGATACACTTAGAGAGCCTCTTTTAGGCAGAGTTTATTCCAATGACTCCGTACACTGTACGTATTCAGGAGTTACTTCATCTGCAGTACGACATCATGAATGTGGCACAGTACTCAGTGAGGTTCACCGATCTCTCGCGTTAATCCACTGATATATTACATGACCAATTCTTCAGGTCCTGAACCTTCGAGCATGGGCTCATGTGGGAGATCATGGATTTAATGTTCCCCCTCAACATCCATACGTAGATAGGGGTGTTAAAGAGATACCTCTTAGTAAAGAGTTTCCATGCTGAGCATTATCCAGCAGCAAGACCTACCACTTGTCGACATGCTGCAGAGTCTTCTGTAGCCTTTAGAAAATAGATGTCGCATAGGTCCAAGAGGACCAGACCCATGGGTGGACGACCAAATGTCTCAGGATCAGTTGTGCGGGGCAGCCGAGGCTGAGACATACATGCTAGGAGCGATCAGTGCTTCTCATGCAGCAGGCAGTGTCACATGGATCTTGACTTTCAAACTCGCTGTTCGGATGATTTGATGATGGTCGAAGGATCTCCCAGGTTGAGAAAGAGATTCGATTGAGGTGGTTAGTAGGGCACATGCAGACATGGCATATGAGCTGGTTGAGCAACTGGTGGAGGGAAACATTTGGATATGTTACCACCACCACCACAAGGAGTTCCACCCCGAATGTAGGGAGCTGATGGACAGGGGAGAGATTAGCATCAGGAAGCTGAGGCTTACTATCATGGCACTCCATAGATTATTTGAGGTACAGTCTGTTTCTACTCCACCGTAGCATCAGTTCTTACAGACACATGTGTCAGTCACTATTTCATTTCCACTACCCTCATTCAGAGCTCAGAGATTTTATGGGAGTCGTTGCCTCATTCCTTACTGCTAGAGACTCCTATAGGAGCATACTCAGTGATTACGCACTACTTCCGGTAGTGTGAACTTACTCTAGGATGCGAGAGCTTTGGCTGGGATCTCCTAGTAGCGGCGTCGAGGCCTTACAACGTCTTCTTGGGTATGGACTGGTTATCTACAGTCCATGCCTAGATTGACTATATTATGCACAAAGTGCAGTGTGTTCACAAGGATGGGACCAGAATCACCATCACCAGTGAAAAGGGAGCCATTACAGCGTAGGATGGACTTTCCTAGAGGAGAGTACAGCTGATCACTCATTAGTTGGATTTTCATACCCTTAGAGAATTTGATGTGAAGAGTCCGACATATCCTATAGTGGTGGACCTGTACACGAATGTTTTCCATATTGATGTCTCTGGTCTACCTCCTCGTAGATATGTGGATTTCTACATTGAACTGTAGCCCTGAACAACACCGATATCTACACCAGCATATCGAATGGCTCCTGTGGAGCATCGTGAGCTGTGTGTACAGCTAGACGACTTACAGGGTAAGGGATTCATCCATCCCAGTGTTTCTTCCTTGGCATCCCAGATTCTATTTGCCAAGAAGGTGGATGGGATCTTGATGCTTTATGTCAACTACCGTCGCCAGAATTAGGTGACCGTGAAGAACAAGTACCCACACCCGAGGATTGAAGAGATCTCTGATCAACTAAAGGAAGCATGGTGGTTCTCGAAGATAGACCTCAGATCAGGCTATAACCAGCTCATATTTCAAGATGAGGATGTGCAGAATACCCCCTTTAGATGGTGATATGTCCACTATGAGTTCTTGGTTATGCCATTTGGCATAACCAACTCTCCAGCAGTGTTCATGGGACTCATGAACATGATATTACTGCCATACCTCAATCGCTTTGTCGTAGTCCTCATTGACGACATTCAGATCTACTCGACTACTGAGGATGAGCATGCCTACCATTTTTAGGTAGTATTGGACACACTATGAGAGCACCAGGTTCATGGTAAGCTCTCAATGTGCCAGTTTTGGATCCAAGAGGTTCACTTTTTGGGACACATCTTCTCAGAGGCTAGAGTTTCAATGGATCCAGTGAATAGTGAGGCAGTAATTGCATAGGATCCACCATGGAGTGTGACAGAGGTTCAAAGTTTCCTGGGTTTGGCTGGTTACTAACGAAGGTTCGTGATTCATTTCTCCAATGTTTCTGCAACACTAGAATCCTTGATGAAGAAGTGGAAACCAATTGTGTTGTCGGACAGATGCCAACAGAGCTTTGAGGAGATGAGGAAGAACATAAATAGTGCCCCATCTTGAGGCTTCCAGATAAAGGCATAGGGTATGTAGTCTACTGTGACACATCAGGGAACAGACTCGAGTGTGTCCTGATGCAGGAGTGAGCAATGATCACATATGGTTCTCAGCATTTGAGACCACACGAGTAGAACTACGGTACCCATGACCTGGAGTTAGCAGCCGTGGTCTTTACCATGACGATGTGGTGACATTATTAGATGGGCAAGCATTTTAGAGTGTACTCTCGTCACAAGTGTATCAGGTATATCTTCTCTTAGAATGAACTAAAACTTGAGACATTGGTGATGGATTGTGTATCTCTAGGAAAATGACTTCGTAATAGTCTATACTAATAGAATGGGAAATGTTGTAGCAGATGCACTAAGTAGGGTATCTTGTATACAGCCGCAAGTCAAGAAGACGGAGCATCTGGCTGCTATACAGATATCCTTTGTAGATAGAGATGTAGAAGATTTCTTTCAGTCCATTACAATCGCTCCCCCAATTCTTCAGCGAGTTAGGGATGCATAGAATGGGGATATTGACTACGAGACACGACGTGCTCAGTTATCAACTAGGCAAGAACCTATTGAATTTCATAATGGTGGGTATCATGCCATCCTCTTCAGAGGTTGTATTATGGTACCAATGTCACTTCAGAAGGTTGTATTGAGAGATTTCTACACATACCATTTAGTAGTACATCCAGGAGTAGCGAAGATGTACCGGGACCTTCGATGAAATCACTGGTGGATAGATATAAAGAAGGTAGTAGAATTGTTTGTCTCTTGATGCATCACTTGTTATCATTTGAAGGTAGAGCACCAGGTACCTGTAGGATTGGTTCTGGTTTTATAGGTCCCATAGTGGAAGTGGGAAGTGATATCCATGGACTTCGTGATGGGTATTCCACGTACATCTAGTGGTCATAACTCGATTTGGGTGATCGTCGACCGACTCACCATGTCGACTCAATTCCTACCAATCAGAGGGAAGGGTTCAGTAGAGATCATGGGATGCCTCTATGTGTAAGAGATTGTGCGGATACATGGATTACCTTCTTCTATTGTCTTTGATCATGAAGAAAGATTTACATCCCAACTATGGAAGGTGTTGCAGGAGGCTTTTGAGACACAACTTCATCTGAGCACCGACTTCCATCGTTAGACAGATGTCCAGAATAAGAAAACCATTAAGACCCCCAAGGAAATGCTCCATGATTTTGTCCTTGACTTCGATCACAACTGATAGGATAACTTACCTTTGGTGTAGTTTGCATATAACAATAGTTATCACTCCACCATTAGGATGACACATTTGGAGGAATCATACAGGTGACCTTACAGATCACCCTTGTGTTGGAATGACCCTGTGGAGTCAGCAGTAGTGGGACCAGAGATAGTACGAGCTACCATAGAGAAGGTGCAGATCATCAAGGAGTGGATGAAGGCTATACGGAGCAGACAGAATTCATATGTTGATAGGAGATGGAGACCACTGGAGTTCTAGGATGGAGACCATGTCATTCTACAGGTCTCACCTCGATGAGGTTTACGGAGATTTGGCAGAGGAGACAAGTTATATCTGAGGTTCATCGGACCTTTCCAGATCCTCAGAAGAGTGGGTGAGGTGGTGTATCGCTTGGCTCTTCCACCTCAGTTACACCGGGTGCACGACCTTTTCAACGTATCTCCGCTAAGGAGATGCGTGCACCCCAACTCTCACATCATCGGCCATGGAGAAATGGATTTCATAGCTGGGGGACACTTTAACGGAGGATACAGTGGAGATTGAGGATTGATAGGAGCAGGTCCTATATGGAAGTCGATTTATATTGTGCGCATTCCCTAGATGCAAAAAAAACCTCTATGAGAGCACATGAGAGCAGGAGGCTCAAATGCAAGGTCAGTACCACAACTTGTTCCCTTAGTTCAAGTTGTACCATATGGGGATATAATCTCCTGAGGTGGGGAGAATGTGAAGATCTAGAAATTACAGAAAATTTTTTATAAATAAATGGGAATTTTATGAGTCCGTAAAAATTGATGGTGCAAGATTTTGAGGCCCGGTGTGCCAGGAATCAATTTCTGATGTTTTGTTCAGGTACATCCATAAAATGTATGAGCGGGTTTTTATATCTTTTGATCCAATGCTCAGAATTGAAATCTGAGGGCACCGTTGAACTCGGAGTGCCAATATTCACTTAAGAAGACTATCAACTCGATGGTATTTAGTCATGAATAAAAGATAGTTTTTGGGTTTATAGAGAATGAATTAAATAAAAATAAATTGTGTGGCTTAATTTTTATTTTTTGATTAAAACGACCTCATGGAAGTTGGAGGTCATACAACTACACCTTAACCTCCCATGAGAGGTTATGGTGGTGGGGCCCACCCAAACGTAACCTCTTGCGAGAGGTTACGACATGGGGACCACATGAAACTAATCCCCCCTATTAATGGTGGTAGAGGAAAACCTCTCAACTCCCCTCATTAATGAGGGAGAGTCTCTCCACAACCCCCTCCTTTATTGGTGCCAACTCCACTAATGTAATGGTGCCAAATCCTTCACTTTAATTAGGTGGATCCAATTAAATTAATTCAAAATTTTGAATTTTGTTCCAAAAAATTAAATAATAGTTAAAAACAATCAATTATTATTTTGGTTGGCATTGTACATCTTGGTGGAAGCTCGAGAAGAGGATTATAGAGAGAAAGATCCCAACGAAGAATGCCTTCATCTATGAAGAATGCCAACCTTCTTCGACGTCTTCCTCGTAGCTTCTACTGTTGTGGGACATCTTCAACTGACATTCCCACCACATCGTCATCAATGAGCCGATGCACAAGCATGATATTGAAAGTGTGCGGGGGAAGCGACGAACGACGATCTCCTCCGACTTCTTCCCCGCAACTTCGTCGACGAAGAACAATCAAGGTAGGGGTTGTTTCTTTTATGTGCCATGTTATTCTTTTCCTTCAAAGCGAAGAATGAGCATATGTTTCCTTTTACGGGTGAGTTGTCTTTCATTATTCTCCTACCATGATGGAGCGATTGTTATCACTCTAATCGCGGAGGGTGCGGGTCAAACTAACATGGCCTGACTCCCTCCGTCGATGTCTTTTTTCATATTCTTCGGTATGGTGATGAAACAACTAGGTGACGAAGGTGGTGAAGTCAAAGCCATGCTAACCATGTCCTCTATGATCTGCAACACCCACGTGGTGTCCTGCACCACTGTCGGCCGAATCGGCTCTGGCTGAGCCCCCGCCGGTTGTGCCGCTCGCAGATTCGAGCCGCTACCCCAGGCCGGACCGCGCTCTGCCGGCCTTCCCGACGGCCCTCCGGCCTGCCCAGATGCTTGTCGGCCTAGTTGTCCGCCCGCCCACCCGCTTTCCATCCTGCCTGGCCACTCACTGGCCTACCTGGGCCCCCGCCCGCCCGCCTAGCTCCATTCCCGACTGCCTGCCGGCCTAGCCGCTCCCTGCCCGGATGACCGCCGGCTTGGTCGCACCCTCCCCGGCTGCACGCCAGCCTACCTGCCAGCCTGCCCAGCCGCCTCCCAGCCTGCCAGCCTGCCCGGTCTCCTCCCATGTTCCCGATCTAACCATGCCGCCCTGAGCGCCCTGCACGCCCCATACCGCCAGATCCTCGCCCTCGCATCGCCCCTGGCCGAACCAGCCCCGAGCTCGGGCCAAACCACCCACGTGACATGCTAAGCTGTGTCCATGCGGCTAGGATAAACCTCACAGGTTGGCCGGCCCAATGGGCAAGGCCAAACCCCTGAGGTCTGACACGGTCAAACCAGACCGGGTTTGCCCAGACTGGGTCAGACCGGACCTAGGCCCACTACCGACCCTTTACTTTCATTGACCTTATCTTTTTCATCAGACTACCGTTTGACGAACTGTTAGCCGCACTGGTATTATTGGAGCACGACGGTCCCTTCGAGTATACTCCACTGGTGTTTAGGGTATAGTTGAGATACTTTTACGTTGGATAGTCCACGAATCCAACCTTTCCCCCGGGACTAAAAGGCTAATAACTCAAAGATCGGGCGTCTGATTGATGCACTGTCTGTTGCGTTGAGACCTCTATGATGTGGCAGGCATTTGAGATACTTCTTAGTTGGACATCATGAAAATTTGAGTATCAACTAGTTGCATGTGGAGTGGTTCCTCCCGGATATGAGAGAGCATAGCGCTGAGAGCTAGTAACTAGCTAAGACCTAACGATTGCTAACTGATTCAACTCGGAGTGACTCGACTAGCCCAGGGGGAGTGCCTTGGTGTCACGGAAGACCCACGGTACTCAACAGAATTAGTACATCAGCAGGCTACGAGTTCAAGTGACTAGGTGACGTGGAAGACCCATGGTGGGGAGTGCCTTGGTGACACAGAAGACCCACAATACACGACATGAGCATCACCTCAGCTGTCCTAGGTTAGTGGGAAGCGCCTTGGTGTCACGACATTCCCACTTTACTCGATAGAGGAGGAGTTTATCCAACAGCTAAGGATTCGATAGTGTGACCTGATATGTTGCTTGATACAACACCTAGAATAAAAATCATGGTTGAGCTGAGTTAGTAACTTTTTTGTTTCCTCATGATTGAGATGGATTACTTGATAACTTAGCTATATGTATGGGCATATACCTAAGTGATGTTATCTGTTGAATTCATAATTTGTGTTTTATCCTTGTTGGATTTTTTTATACCTTGGGGGTCTCTGGGTCCCTACTAAGTTTCTATATACTCACCCATGCACTAGCTACACCCGAACCTCATTGTGTTGGATGTAGACAACGGACAATGTTGACCGTGGCTAAGAGCACCAGGACTGGACAGTAACGTTATGTGGACCACACAGCGTGATGATGCACAAAGGAGACAGACGGATATGGAGTGTTGTGGAGGCTATCTGTACCTACCATTCAGGTGTGATTTCCTAGTGGACGATCCAAGAGACGTTTTCCCTTTTTCCAGTACTTGTACTTTCAGTCTCCTTGTACTATACAGTTGGGCTTTTATTCCTGGCCCCACCTTTACTTTTTAGCACTCCTTTTGCATATAGTTTTATTTAGTGTTTTGTTTTCATCTCATACTCTGTTTTGTGTGTTTCCAGGTTATAAAGGCAATGCCATCCCATATTAGGTATTTACACCTTTTTTTGATAGTCGCCAGCCCCTGGCCTATGGAAGGCAGGCTTGGGGTAGTCACGGCACATGCCATAGGGGATGGGTTGTGACATGGAAACTATCTATCATTATCATGCTTTATTTATTGTATTTCATCATATGAATCATCACTAATATTAGTCTTGATACAAAATAGTAAACTAATGGATTAAATAATCATAAACACCCCTCTTCTACAACAATGGATTCCACCCATAACCAAATATTCTAATCATATCATATTATCCATTAAGATTACTAATATTATTGCCAATTCATCTCTAAAAACTGCCAAACATTTCATCATTGTTGGTATCACCAAAAATACATTTTCAAGTCCCATGAGTAGGATCTCTAGGAGATTATACTAATGATGTAAAACCATTAGTCCATATCTATCAATATATTTCCATTTCAAATATTTTAGTCACTGCCTATCCAAAGTAACTGAATCTGTCTATTATAATAAATACTATAATTTAATTATGATACTTTTATGTCCATCATCAACTGTCATATATTACCCATTTGTTTTAAAAATGAAGACATCGTTGGTGAGGTGTCGAATCACCACCTTCATGGATGGGGAATTTTCCATTTTTAATAACTCCTTCATGGGTGTCCATAAAACCATTTTAATTATTAATTGTTTTTAAAAAAATTATATCAAAGAATATTTTGTGTTTTAGAACTATTATATATATATAATATTAATTAATAAGAATAAACTATTTTGTTATGATCGAATGAGTGTCAAAATAATCTAAATCGTTATCACAAACATTTAATTAAATTTATCATCCCGATAGTTGGATGGAAAAATATATATAAGAAAAAATAATATTTTTTAGTTTCATTAATAACATATAACATTAACTCTATATAACTATTCCAACTTTACATGATCGCTCATACATTTATATAAGTGTACCAATCTGGAAATTAAAAGAAAAAAATACTTCTTGAAGAACGAAATTGAATCTTATATATCATAAAAATACCAAGAATGAACATAGTAAAATTATATTAAATGAAATAAATATTTAGTAGGTTCTAATATAAATTATTAACGAATGTAATTTCATAATAAACTACATTATGTTAATTTGTAGAACACCTTTGGATACAAGGTAATTTATTCCCTTAGAACCACCATTTTTTGCATAAGGTCAATATTTATCTCTCTTTACTACAATATAATTATTAATTCTTATTATATATTCCTCTTTCATTCTATTTCTATGTTCCAAACATATATACCAAGATCAATTCATTTTTCAATTTTAAGTATATATATGTTTTACAAAGAATCGCTTCTCAATTCCCCCTAATATGTTTTTCCAATTAAATGGACCATCTTGGTTTCATACACAATTTCATGTACACTAAATAATACATTTAAATAAATCATATTTTTTAAAAAACAAACTTTTTATCATGAATAACTATCTATGTTTTTTATGATTTTAGGAAAAGTAATTAATCTTTGCATTATTTAATGACTCTTTAATAATTCTGCTTTAAATGATCTAAAGTGTTTAAGTTATAAAGTTTCCAAAAATAAATTTAACATGTTTATCTTATTTTGTATATAATTTATCAGGATGTATTACTTATTTCACATATTAATTACCAATTATTATTTTAATCTATTATTTCTTGTACAATATTATGATACATCCATTGGTAATGCATTATTCATTTATCATGATACCATATTCCTTCCATGGTTAACCCTTGTGATATATTATTTTTTTGGAAGAAATATGGATAATAAATTTATAACGAATGTACCAAAATAATTCATCAATTAATTTGGTATTTTTTATCCTTGTGAGATGTCATATTGGAATAAGGGGTATACATCATTCATTTATTTGAATTTATCTTATATGTGAAATAGTCTGGGCTATTACCCTTTACTCATGTTTATGTCATGTTGTATGATGTTGCCACTATCCATTGATTCCCTTGTTAAATGGTCACATGATAAATATTTTATTTTTATTTATTTTTATTCATGTTGCATTTCTTTTTTATGTCATTTTTATGGCTTATAACACTTATTCTATGATTCATTCTTATGTATATTCCCATACTTGTCGTTTCATATCATCCGTTTATTCATGTATTCCCGAGATTATCCTACATGATGGATTTTAGGAGAATGTTTTAAAGATTAAATTAAATATTTTTAAATTAGATATCATTATTTCTAATCATTTACCAAATCATAGACAAAATATTCTTTACAATAATTAGTCTGTATTTGATGGTTAATTTTTCACAAAATCATGTAATAATGTGACTAAAATGATTGGTTATCCATAAATTATATTCCCACAATATAACTTAATATTTCATCATTAGTTTATCCTTTAACCACCCTCTTTTGTGTATAAAAAATAACCATTAATCATAAACATTTTCCAAGAACCATAATATGAATCATGTACACAGATCATGGTTTACATCATAAAAACATAAGTACAACAACTATAACATTCATTACTGATTATTTGATAAATTTAAAATATCAATATCTCACCAAAACATTCATAATAAATCATGAGAAGGAATAAGTACGATACCATAAGAGAATATCCATAGTGCAGTATATGTCACATTAACAGTTGTTTTCATCAATTAATAGATATAATATTAAAATATCGTTTAAAATTTAATAGATAAAATGCACATCCCACATTGATAATAATATTAAAAATATAATAATTTACAAAATATTTAGATTATTCACTGAAAATTACAATGAAATATTATGATGTAAAATTATATGAATATATTTATCCAAAATAGGAGAAAATCTATTCAGGAAAAAAAATAAAAACGAATCATTCTATTTTTGAATGATTCAAAAGTAGATCATGGAGAAGCCATTCATAAATTTATTTTTAAAAATATTGAAAAATAATTTCAAAATACATGTTTATTTAAATTATCAAGTCATTAATTTCTATAAAACAACAATCATGAAAATAATTTAGAAGTGGTTGATATGGAAGGGTAGGATTCTATTACTTAGAGTCTATATAAAAACAATATCAATTATAAAAAAATCATTAATGATTCTATAATAAATATGGTATGTAATATAAAATAATATTTTATACACATTAATAACCATAGGATAAAAAAGAAATGTTTTTTAAGAAATTAATATAATGTTATTTATACTAATGAAAACTTGAATATAATCAATCCCAAAAAATATTGAACTGTAACAAAAATCCATTACCACTTTGGTAACATTAAGTATAAAAATTTAATGAGCTAATGAATATGGAATTGACCTATAAATCACTTGAATTAATCAAATTAATATGTATAAATTAATTTATATGGTAGTAAGTAAACCATAATATTAAATCATGGAGGAAGACAAGAAATATTCCCCGAAAAAATGAGATTGAAACTAAGAAACAAATTACAATGATACTAACTTTGTATGTGATGATTAATCATGTAATTTACTGTTTATTAGTATATAAATCCACATAAAACAATTTGAAATACTGAATAATAAAATTTGTATTTTATTCAGACATAATAATTTGATAGTAATATCAATAAATAATGTATATAACCTAATTAATGAATTTTTTTTTAAAAACCCTCATACCACTTATTAACATTTATGTAATATCCATTTGATTTATGTAATATTAGTTAAAAGATAAAATACCCATAATTATGATAAAATAATGATATAAAATTTAATTGTTTTATAAAATACAAATTATAAAATAAATTTTTCGATAATATTAAAACATGTCTGAAAATGGGTAAAAAAAGAATAAATCCATTACATTGAGTCCATAGGTTATTTTTATTCAATTTAACAATAATAAAGTAAAACTATAAAAATTATGTTTTTGTGTAAGAATACATAATCGGATAATTTATTTATAATTTATCTATTTAAATAATTTTTTTCAATGGAAATTTTTATTCCATATTTAGTTAAGTCATCGTCACGAATTTTGAGGATATTCAGTTCATGTATTCAAAACGACATCATTATGTTAACCATGGTCAAACTGATATATAATCAATAATAACCATATTAATAATAATTAGAATATTTATTCATCAATTACACTTATATCATTAATGAATATTTGTTATAAAAAATGAATTATGATACAGTCATGGAGATGGTAGGAAAAAGGTACACAAGAACACTTTTCAATTATTCAACATACTAGCTGGAATGAATGTAGGTAATTTTTTATAGCATTAAAACAATGAATATAACATAAATATAATTTTATTCTTTAAATAAACATATATATAAAATGTCCATAAGTTGTGGTTATGAAAAATTAATCACATTACTTCATAGAGCAGGTAGTCCACATATACTCCTGAATGACATTATATTTTTTAAATGGATGGGATGGTATGATAATATATGATAAATTTAGATTCCAAAATTATAATTAATTCATTAATTTCATATATATATATATATATAAATTAAATACATCAATTTATATATCCATGGTATGTGTTTCGGAAAACAATTAAATCGGTTCACAAGGTTGTAGTACTCCACACATAGAAAGGATTGTTTCTTCACACATTTGATGCAAAAGAAGACAAATATATCTTATAAAATAAAAATAATAAAATATAATTATAGGATAGTTAAATTTTTTATTATTTTATACTATTTTATATTGATTTTTCTGAGATATTAGAATAAATCAAATGAAGATGATGGTTTTGAATTATACTTCCTCATCAAACAACCTTTATAGGTTAATAACAAATTCATTGGTAGGAATGTTTTTGTTATCAAAACATGGAATCTACGACATGTGGATGTATTTAATGAAGTTATTAAGAACTTTCGTGGTTAATATAGATTGATAATTTTTTTGAGGAATTGGGGAGGTGTTTTTTCCTTTTAAAAGTGAGTTGACGGCATTCCTGGAATATATTATTGTATTAAATTTTCATAAAATTATTTTTTGAGTAAAATAATACCAAAATAAATATTTTGGAAATACTATTATTATTGTTTAATATAATATCACCCAAAAAAATATGTCAATTTTTAGTTATTTTTACTTCTTACATCATAATTTTAACCCACGTCTACCCTTTTTGAAAAGTATAGTTATATCGATGGTTTCCACTACAAAGGGCTCCATAAAATTAAAATACAAAATTAAAATGATAAATAAATGGATCATGGTTGATATTTCCAACCATATATCATTCAGGTTTCCTAATATAGAAAATTTATTAATGTTAACTAATTTTATTAAATATTATTTATTATAGTACATCATTAAAGGGAATATTTTAATAACTTGAAATAATATAATATAATATGTTTTTAACACATGTATAATGAATCAAATATGTAATTTCAATGAATATAAAGGGGATATGGTATTGATATTATCACCTGATAAACCTTTTTCTAAATTATATTTCATTTCAAATCAATTTTTTTTATTTATGGTTAATTTATTTTAACCATAGTCGTGTTAATGAATTTTTTAAAATTAAAGGGTTTTAATTGTAATTATAAAGTTACTATAGGATCATAAATGGAAATTTAATTTAACATTAGATCATTTACCACAATAAATTTCCAACTTCAACATTCATATAATATTTTAATATTATAGAAAAATTTATTTAACAAAAATATTATTTAAGTCATTTTTGGAACTATTCCAATAATTTTACATTTAAAACAACATTTTCAAAATTTATTTAGAATTAATAAATTTGAAACATCTGTAATATGTCAAAAAATATAAAGTATAATGTAAAACATTTACCCAACTCGAAAAATATTAACTTTTTTTTAAATATATTTCTTTTTTAGTTTTTATTCTTGAAAATTCAATATGTTTGTGTACTATACGAATTTCGGTTAAATATTTCATCATTAAAAATTATAAACAATGTATGATCATTTAAAAATTCAAATATATTTAAATAAACTTTATTATTTGATTTTTTTATTTCAATAAGATAATATTATATTTAATATAAAACAATAGTGCCTTTTTTGACATTATATTTTCCATAAATATTACAATGGTCAATTTAAAATTATAATGTAAATATAAAGAAAATTTATATTTATGAATTATTAGGGACCAAATATACTCGTCTAATTATGTTATTTTTATTTTTTATTAATGGATTTTAATTCTTTCACATTACATTTTTTTAAAAATAAACCATTTTGAATTTATCGTAGAACCAAATATTTACTATTATTAATATAAATGCTTACAAAAATTGAAAAGGGATATATTAAAAAATAATTATATCTTGTGACATCAAATATTGAATCCACATTCCTCGATTCAATTTGTAGAATATGGTGAAATCAACTTAAGATTAAAATATAAAACAGAATGAAAAAAATATTTTGTAAAAATTATGTTTTAATAATATAAAAACAAATACAAAAATTTGATATAATGATGATTAATATGTAATAAATTATAATAAATATAATTTATGTTAAAAAAAATTACATAAAGATAAATATATTCTTTTAAATAATATTATTTAGTGAAATTAAATGCGAGTTTTCCAAATATCGTTCCATTTAACTGTTCTTTGAGACATCAATCTATTCATAAAAAAATTAAAAATTTACCCAATGATAATTTTGATTAGATGATTTCAAAAATGATAACAATTTGTTCATGTAACAAAATAAATTCATTCAATTTTCTAAAAAATGATTACTCTTATAAATATATTGAATCTACTAGAAATTATGTGGTTATTTAAAAAGCATTTATCAATACATTTTTATTGTGTAATTATTTTATAAATATTTCAAAATTAAGTCCTTAGTATTTATATAGTCAAATTTAACGGTTGGGTAACAACTATCACATTTAAATATTAATATTTATTGGTTATGTATAGTTTGTAGTTTTTTGTTGTATACTTTTTCATACATATTTTTCTCTCAAAGTACTCAGGGTGTAAAATGTTTTTGATTTCGGTTACTCATTCAAACTAATGAGATATATTTTCATGATTGAGGATTATACACACTATCTCTTAATTACATTATATGTTCAATAGTGATGATAACACATTTTATATCCTTTTAGATCAGCATATATTTCATTGAGTCATGTCTAAAATATAATATCATTTTGTAATTCATTGTGTTGAAGGTTTTTTTGATTTATGTTTTCATAAAATAATATAGATATATAATATTTCTATTATATTTCTAAAATTATTAAAATAAATCATGGGATTACAATAAAAGGAAGATTTCAATAATGGTGGGATTAATCTATGTTTTTAACTATGTCTTTACATTTAACAAATTTTATTATTTTCAAATGTTTTTGTTGAATTATTTTGAATATGGTAATTAAAGTTGTATTTATGACATTAAATGCTCGTTTGGATGTTTGTGAGTTATATGGTTTTCTTTGGACGAACCCCCATTGATTTTAATTTTTTCATCCAATGTTTGGAATATTATTTATATGTCATGTATATTTGATGTTGGAAATATATATTTTTTATATTAGTGTATTAGCAGTTTGGGGAGTTATTCAATGTCCCATCTGTTTATCTGTGGGTGTTTGCAAACTCATGTATTTTATTTAACTAGGGTAACCTAGGTAATAATTTAAAGGTACATATATATTCTATATAACATTGTTTTCATGCACTAGTTTCCCATATTTCATAAAATAGTTCTATAAGTGTACATCAATCATGAGGAGGCTAGTGTGGGATATTCATTGGACAATATTGGGTAGAAGAAACAATGACTATATGTTAGTAAAACATTGGTTTTCTTGATGTCAATATCAATTAATGATTTGAAATAGAGTACAGACCATGGTTTATTAATTTTTATTAGATTATTTTTTAATGGGATTCATATATTTATGTTGGTTGTACATTCACCCATTTTTTCATTATTGTGAAGAAATACATTATATAATTTCCTTAAGAGTATGTTTATTTATGGTTCCTTTAAAATTGTTAAATTACCCTCTGGTAATATATTTATTATATTCTATAAAATAGATTTCATGTTTGTTTGTAATCATCAATTTGAATTATTGTTTATCATATATTATTTTCAAAAATATTTTAATGTGTGGGTTTTCAGGTAAAAAAATTAGTATAATGTAATAATTTGTAATTTTATTGTTCAACATAATGAAAAAGAAATGTGAATAATTATATATTTGTCCAGATATTGGTTTCCATGGGAATTTTTTGAAAAAAAACCATTTCCAATTTTATTTCCAATCATTCTATTATGAATCTCATGGTGATTAAATTATATAAATTCCTCTATGTGATCCTAGAAGGATGTTTAGTTAATACAATACAAAGATATTCTTTTCTGGATGGTGATCAAAATTTTATAATGTTTCTAGTTTTTTATGTTTATAATTTTTATATCAGGATTTGTGGATGATGGTTAAATAGATATTTGTGGTGAAAAATAGGGTTTTTATAGAAGTTATATGGTGTTGTGGGTTAATTTAATTATTATTTTTAATATGATGATTTATCATTAATCACATAAGGTATAGTTTTTTCATTGATTAAATATTGAGTATATACCACTTTTAGTGAATTATTATGAATGGGTTTTTATTTCATTATTATTTTATAAATTCTTTATTTATCTAAATCCATTAATCTTATGAGAAATTAGTGGAAATTTTTTGGATGATCCAAGATAGACATTGGGTAAAATATTTTTTCGTATTTTAACTAAAATTTTAATGTTTAACATATAACATCTCGACCTAGGAGCAACATAGTGGTGTCCAAGGCCGGTCAGTCACATAATCTCAAGCGTGCCTCCCCATATTCTAAAGGCTACTAACTAGCAGTGAGGGACAAATATGACATTCATGTTGAGAATATTCTTCATGTGGAAAGAGTAATACAAATGTGGAATAAAATATAGGTATAAATATATATCAAATAAAAATAAAAATATCTCATGGAGATCAAATAAATAAATACAATATCCAAATTAAGAAAAAATATTCCATGGTAATGTTTATGTCATGTGTTTCAAATTAAAATAGAAAATGATGACATCAAAAAATCCCAAACTGGTCCTGAACCAGATCTTGTTCCCTTATCCAATCTCTATTGTAAAATTATTCCTCTATCCCAAGGCTTTTTACCTTATGTTGTCTAGCAATAATTATGACTATTCAAGTACCAATTAGGTATCCCATTTATTTTATGACTACAACTAAGTATTACACCTCAAATGGTGTCGATAACAATATCAAATTAGATAATAGTGTATTCATTTTTATAAATAACTATGTTAAAAGACAAAGTTTCTTATTATCACATTATCATTTATTCTTTATTTATCCACATTAACTCTGGGGATCCTAATGAAACTCGATCCACATGCCTGATTCATATCATACCAGATCCTAATGTGTTATAATTAATATCATATCACAATTCATTCTTCAGCAAATACTAGAGCACAATGTATTGAACGATTATATCATAAATCTATAACTATTTTAGTTTATACTAGATATTGAATTATTATCATGTGAGGCCATTTCTATATGTTCCCTTATTACTATTACTTTGTTTATACTCGATTTACGATGCTACCATTATTAAAGTCATTCCTGAAAACCCATGTTACCATTGAAGGATAAAAAATAATAATTAAAATGTCACCATAATTTTATTCAAAAGTGTAGGGACCATGTTCCCATATATAATTCTCAATTGAATTACTATGTTACCATTCATTTAATCCCATGTATAATGACCATGTGACTATTTATACTTCTCAATTGAGATATCATGTTCAAATTCCATTTCTAGAATGCATAATGACCACGTTACCATGTATACATCTCAATTTAATGAGCATGATCCCATTACTGTTCACATAATTAATTAAAAAATTAATTATCAATGCACATTCCATTAATAATTCAAAAAATAGTTTACCACATGATTACATTTAATTAATAACCCACTAAATTTAATTATCAAATTCATTAATTAATTTAAAAACAAACAATTTTATATTCCCATCTAAAATTCCATATATAATATCCATAATTTATTATCTCATTCTCAATATCAATCTAAAATCTATAATTAATTACACAATTAACTATCATAATTCAACCATTTATATATCTCATAATATAACCTCCAATTATTAATCTTATTAAAAATCACTAAATTTAATTATTGATTACAAAAATAATAGTAGATTTTAATAATAATTAAATAAATCAGTTCGTACTGTCCCATCCCCAGTGACAGATGTTGTTTCCCCAAACCAGTTCTTAACATGGACTTAGGTTCACCTCCCCATATGAAAGAGTCTACCAATTAGTAGTGAGGGTATGGTAATTCATTCATCGGGAGACTATACCCTCATTTATGATACTAAAACACCAGTGAAAATACATAAACAACCACAGAATCATATATATCGAGAACAATACATAAGTCAAAAGATATCAAAAAAGGGAAAAAAATATTCAACTGAATGGGAATACATTATATGCCAAGATAAGTGTCAAGTGTCTATAATGAACCTAAAAATAAAACCCTATCACTCCCCAAGCGTGTTCTGAATGATCCCTAGTTCCCTCATCCTAGTTCCATCCCAAATCAACAATCTATCATTGGTTTCGTTCCCATATCATGTCCTATAATAATATAATTTGTTCCAGTACCAATCAGGATTCCCAAGTAGGGTGTGAGTAAAATAAAAAAGGCCACCACCAGTGGTTTCTAAAACAAATAAAATCAATTTTATTTTTATTTTTTATAAGAAATAGGTACAATTCATAAATAACAATTTATTACATAATCTATTATTCATTTCAAACTACATTAAATCCGGGGTTCCCACAGAGACCTTTACTCTAATACTAGATTTGTCTCATTCAGTTCTCAATTTTTTCCACTGATAATATTATATCTTAATGCATTCATTTTTCCAGAGATTGAATTATTCAAATGTGCTATTATAACTCAGTACCTAATTTTACTCATTAGGGAGATAAAAATACTCTCTCGTGGGGCCTTAACACATAGTGACAATATTTCAATTAATTAATTTCATATTATTATTCCACATTTATAAAGTTACCAATGTCAAAAACATATATATGATGACCATTTTACCATTCATACTCAACAATAGAATGACAATGATCCCATTCTCTTTACTCATTAGTAATACGACCATGTTACCATGTGTACACCTCAATATAAAATAACCATGTTCAAATTATCTTTACTAATACGTATAATGACCATGATACCATGTGTAGCAATCAATATATAATGACCATGTTCCCATTTATCTTTACATGATTAAATCATAATTAATTATCCACATCAATTCTATTGTTAGTCAATCAATTATTTAAATACATCAAATCCATTAGATAATAAAAAAATTACTAAATTCCACAATCCCATTAAATAATTCAATAATAACTTATCTAATACCATAACTCATATCACAAAACTAATTTTTTCAAGAATTAATTACCCAAATATAAATCAAAACTCTTCATAATGATTCCCAGAATTAATTACCAAGATTATAGTCTTAAAAACACACAATTAATTCATTATTAATTATCTCAACATAACCAATTTGAAATCTTGTAATTAATCCCATGATTAATTATCTATATTAAAATAAATAATTTTTTTAATAAACATCCTAACTTAATTATCTAGTAGGGAATCCCCTATGTCTCCTGATAAATTTTTCTACTAATAAATTAATTCAATAATTCATTGAATAGTCAATTGGAAAACCAAATTTACCCAATTTAAGAAAATAATGTTCTAATGTTTGCAACAATTCTACAATTTTCATATACATATCAAATACACAACAATGGGAAATATATTTTAGACCACCTAACTCAATTAATTGATAGACGTTCTTGCAATATAAATCTCCAAACTCTGAGCTAAACAACGTTATAGATCTGTGTTTCCGATCTAAATATCTAAACCAAGAAAAATGATATCTTGATATTATCAATATAGATATAGATAAAAAATCCTATATATAGATATCACCGATTAGATTTAGATCTAATTATATAGTGAATAACCTCCTCAATAAGATCAAGGAGAGAAATAATATAGGCATCAAGATGGCACCCACTTACTAAGAAAAGGGAAGATCTTAGATTTGGGATTATAATCATGAAGAACGAATATATAATAGCTTTGGAACCTCTCTTGAAATCCTTGGGATGAAAACAAATTGTCTAGTACCATTCCATGTTTTAATAAGAGTCTTTTTGGGGGTTCGTGTGGTTTTAAAACAAATTTTTCTGTATTTGAAAACCATGCGATCCCACACAGATTTTGAATACCTCTCAAATGAAGCTTCTTTATAAAAGTGAAACTCGTCCTTATATATCACATGATAATATTTAAATTGATACCATTGAAGTTGTGATATAGGGAAACACCATGCATAGACTATTATCTCTGTGGAAGAGATAATTAGTATTCCACCTGCCTGATTCTCTCTACTATCACAAATGGTCCAGAAAACTTGGGAACCAACATTATTTGTCTATGTATAAAGCAGTGACCAAACCATGGTGAAACCTGCTACAACATATGATTTCCCTCTCTAAACTCTATGGTTTATCTTTGTTGGCCATCTTATGACATGTGTTTACTCTGATTCATATCCATATGATTCAAAATCAATTATTCCAACTCTAAATTATCCAATATGAGACTAGGTAAAAAAATTATGACTTACCACCCTCCATCTAGCATATCAGTGATCTTTATGGCATAACATAAATATCCTCATATTGTTCTATCTGTGTAGTTTCCTAATAATTATTGTTATAGGATAATTACACTAAAGCCAAGTGTTTTTTCCATGATCCCTTGAAGTCAATCCTAGATTCATGTATCGTATCCTCAATCCCCTAAATAGTACATTCAACTTGACCATCTATCTATGGGTTGAAATTAGTACTCAATAATACATGTGTTCTAAGTGATTTGGTAAGCCTTAAAAGAAGCATGAAGTAAAATGAGAATCCCAATTGGAAACTATAGTACATGGCACTCCAAACAAATAAAATATCTATTGAATGTATAGTTATCCCCATGGTTTTATTGTATAGGTTTCATTATAGGTAGAAAATGTGTGACCATTATCAGTACTTCCAAAATGACCCAAATAGCATCATTAATCATAATCTTCATTGGGAGACCCACCAAAAAATCCATGGTATCATCATCCCACTTCTCTTCAGAGATGGGAAAATGTTGTAGTAAACCATTCGGTCCGTGAAGCTCCGCCTTCACCTACTGACATAAGAAGTATCTTGTCACAAACCCTGCTATCTCTTTTTTTTATTCCTAGAAACTATATATTTTGTTGTTGGTCATAGTAAATTTTGGATAGTCATACATACAACACCCACATTGAGGCATGAAATTCTAGTATGAAATCCTTTCATATTCATGAAGGTACAAAAACTACATTCATCACATAAATGATCCTATCTTCATCTATCAACTAGTCTGATGGTGGCTAACCACCATCAAAAGATTCCCTTAAGTAGAAAAAAATTGTATCCTTATACTTTCTGTTCCTAATATTCCTCAAATGTTTAGACTCTGCTGCTACTGAATCTAGAATCATTAGCTCCCAATATTCTTAATTTGGCACATGCATTTCAGACAATAAGGTCACCATATTCTACTCTGCAATAAAATCTTAATCCACATGAGTCTGAGTTCTCATTCTCATGGCATCAACCATAATATTTCCCTTCCTAGGATCATATTGTAGTTTAGAATCAAATGACTTCACATATGTGACCCATCTCTACAACCAAACATAAAATTCATGTTATGGAAATATACATATTAATATATGGTGATCTGTATAAGCTATATTATTTTCTCCCAAAACATCATGTCACCAACAATTATTATCATAAACCACTACTTATAACTAAAGATCTTGTGTTGGGTAATTTTGTTCAGGAGACCTCAACTTCCAAGACCCATACTCCATTACTAGATATTCTTTCATCAGCACAACTCCATGTTTCATCCTAGAAGAATCATAATAAACTATATACTCCTCACCAAACAAAGGTAGGATCATAATTGGTGCCTATGTTCAGCGCTTCATCAACTCTTGAAAATCTATCCCACAATACCCTAACCAATAAAATAGTACTCCTTTTTTCATACTAGAATGTAGTGATGCAAAATGGGAAAACTCTTGGATAAATGTTGATTAATATCTAGGAAATCCCATAAATCTTTTGATTTAAAAAAATTATTTGTCTTCTTTAAAGAAACCACTAAATGAACTTTTTTTGGTCCCCTAACACACCTTCCTCTGAGATGATGTTCCCCTAGATGTGTACCTGGTCAATCCAAAATATACACATAGATAATATTGCCTATAACTGATGCTCTATTAGTTTACCCAGGATGATGCCAGAAGCTAGGAATGGTTGTCATGACTATTGGAGTACAACAAGATGTCATCCAAAAAACACCACTGTGAATTGATCCTAATATGGATGAATGATCTTATTTTGAAAATCAATACAAACTGATAGTGCATTTTTGAACCCAAACAACATTACCAAAATATCATAATGGTCACACCTTCTTCTGAAAGCATCATTTTGTATATCAGTAGTATATACTTTCAACATATGATATCTTGATCTCAAATTGATATTTTATAACACAGAACCTCCCTTCAATAGCTCTGATTGATCATCGATACGTGGATGTGTATATATGTTCTTCATAGGCATTTTTCTATACTTCTAGTAATCAAAACATAACCATAAACTCATATTGGACTTATTTGAAAATAATAGGTGTTCCACAAGGATAAATATTTGAATGTATGAATCCCTTATCCTATAACTCATCCAACTGATTCTTATGAATTTTAAACTCAGTCAATTCCATTCTATACATGGAATAGATACTAGATCATATGCAAACATGATCTCAATAGTGAATTCTATATCCCTCTTAGGTGGTAGTTCTGATATGTCTTTAAGAAATACATCTTGAATTTGTTCCTCTACTAGTGGAAGGACATGTTCCCTTGTGCCCCTGTCATCCAATAAAATACTTTATACATGGGTTGTGAGCTCTCCCAGTTGATGATTAATTGTCCCTACTCAACCAACCTAGATTTCAGACTCTCCATGATGAATATACAGGTCACACATAGGAGAAAAAAATTTCATTCTCCTACGACAACACTCGATGTTGGATCTGTATGTGACCTACATGTCCATCAAAAGAAACTGGTCAAAGCCCATCACAATCTGAACATTGAGATACAATAGAAAAAAAATACTTTCCTGATCTACAATGAACATTCCCAGTATAGAAAAACATCTCAAGACCTCATTCCCTAGGGTGTATCTATAGTAAGTACCCCACTCACAAGCATCATAGTTTTTTCTTGAAAAGTCAAAATTTCTTGTAGATATAAAAGAACAAGAGGAAACATTATCAAAAAACAAATTAGGTACTATGGAATATACTAGAATATTACCTCTCACTATCAATGGTCCATCCTCGTTATCAACAAGTGTAATATTAACTACATGTCACTATGCTTCCCCTCATTCTTGTGATTATTTCTAACACCTCAGAGTATCACCACTGTGTTGGTGCAGGAAAACCAAGATTGAAACACCATGTACACTACCTCTACCACATAATCTAGTAGAACTCCCACTACCATCCTGAAATGATTTAGAAGATCATCATCAAATACGCTAACTCTGGCAGGTTGCTTCTTCAATACCAGTCTATCAATGTAACCTGTATAATATTTTTAGTTGTCCCATCATTCTGAAAGATTGAAATTCAATTGATGGTTAGAAACAGTATCAACGATAGCATCCCTACCTACCACACTGGAGAATGAACACCCAAGTAAGGTAATGACCAACTGACCTGCCTCTCAGCATACTCTTCTTCACATTGTCTTCACAAAATATACCATATATCAGATTACTACTACATGATTATTCATGAACTCAAAATATTTCTCTTATCATAATGGTTTTGGATTATGCTTCTCTATGATCCCCTCAATGTAGTCCCTCTATATTATACCTCATGTTTTTTTAGTTCATAGCCGAATGTCCCAAAATCACTTCATTGATCCCCTTAGTATATAAGTAGCCTAAATGACACTCTACACAACCGAAGCCATCAAATGGTCATGTATTTTCTCTAAGGACTAAACATATAATTTATATCCCTTATCTCTACCCTATCAATTAAAATTCAGAAGTTTATGCAAATAAAACATCGTTGTCAACTCCGAAACACATTTCAAAACTCACCTTGAGTATTTTTCTTTGAATTGACTTATGTGAGTGAAGTTATCTCAAAAAACAACCCCTTCATTTAACCTGAAATGATCGATTCCCCAAGTTGCCTAATTGTAAAATAATTCTTTGGTATTCCCCACAGTCATCCCCTCAGAAAGAATCATGGAGGAATACTCTCTACACAGCTAAACACATGTATCAGTTCTCATAACCCAAACCTATAACATTCACGTAATAGGAAATAATCACAATAGATCACTAAATGTATTTTCATAAAAATCTTTCCACACAGGAAAACCGAGGCACTATCACAAACATTAATCATCTTACTATTTGGATTTGGTTAATATTGTTAAATTCACATTAATATTCTTGTTTCACATTTAGACCCCCAATTATTCTCAGTTTACATTATTTTTAAAACCTCTTTCAATTAATTTTATTTACCATTTTTCATTTTTACTTTCATAAATAATAAAAAAAATTCGGTTTGACAACATTCCCCTAACACATTTTCCCGTGGATGCCAAAAAAGATGCATGTCACAATTACGTTGAGTTTATAGATAGATTCATTTAACTCTCCCCTTTTTACATTCTAGGAAACAAATCAATAATAAAAACTTCTTATAAATAATATTAACAACACACCAAAAGTTCATCACCCAAGGCAAAATAATAATCAACTATAAGAGAAAACAAAAATAACAACAATCCCACCCCGAGTACTAGGGTTTTCCCCCATACATGTGTATGAAACTCCAAAGCAGGATCTAATTACAAAGCCTTGACAGTTCATTGTTTCATACATACCTTTTCCAAACATTAACTCTAATGTATATCAAATGAAATTAGATCTCTCAGTACACTTTGTGACATACCGACTTAGGTGCCACGCATGAGTTCTATAAGATGCTTCAACACATGACCTTAGGTGCACCTATCTGTATGATAAAGGCTACCAAATTGAATAGAGGGCCTGGTAAGTCATCCATGGGGATACTATACCCACATTTATTTGTTTAAAACACCATAAAAATACATAAAAACATGAAATAATATATAACTAGAACAATACATGAGTCATAGGTTATCAAAACCGGAAATACATTACTCAAATGAAATGGAAAACATTCTATGCTAATATAATTGTCAAGTGTCCATTATCCAACTGAAAATAAAGACAAAAAAATCACATTTGGGTTCAAAACCATGGCTTTTACCTTCATCCAAGCTCAATCCCAAATATGAAATATTTTACGGGGACATTCCCTATATCCTATCATCTAGTAATATAATCTATTTGGGATCTAATCTAGGAGCCCACGTAAGGAGTGAGTATAACTATGTAGGCCACACCCAATGTTGTCTAAAACAAGTCCAGTCTAAAGGATGTGTATATAGTTAAGTAGAAATATATTCTATGCATAAATAACTAGTTAATACATTATGATTTTATCATATCAATCTACAATAACTCTTTGTTCCCAAATGAGACTTGTACCCCAACACTAGCTTCGTCTAGTGCCAGATCCCAAAGCCTTCCCTTGGTAATATCAAATTTTAATTACATATTCATTCTATATCTTAATGTATTCAAAGGTGGTATGATAACTTAGTACCTGATGTAACTTATTCTATATTATGAAATATTTTAGTGTGAGTTCATAAATCAGAGTTCCATTATTTACAATATTTAATTTTACATTTATAAAACACATTTCCAAAGATTCCAATATCCCAAATGTAAGTAAGATGACCATGTTTCCATTATTACTCCATAATAGAATTACCATCTTCCAATTCCCTTTATTCACAAGTAAGATGAACATGATACCTTTCTTACTTCTCAATATTGAATTACCATGTCCCCATTCTCATTATGGATAAGTATAATTACAATGTTACAATTTAAACCTATCAATTTAGAATGACCATGTCACCATTACATTCACACATAATTAATTCCAAATTAAATTTCCACATCAATTCCATTAGTAGTCCAAAAATTAATTTAATACATCACCTCCCTTAGTTAACACAATAATTAACTAAATGACTCAATCCTATAAATTGATTCAATAATTAATTAACCAATATCACAATTCATATCCCATAATTAGGTTCCTAGAAATTTTTTTATCCCATTCTAAATGTCATCTCTTCATAATTAATACCATATCTAAGTATCTAGATCATAATCTCAAAAAACATAATTAAATTATTATTAATTATCTCACCTTAACCTATTCGATATGTCATAATTAAGTCCCAAATTAATTTTCTACATTAAAATACCTAAATATATAAATAAATTTCCCAATTTAATTTAGTAATAGTAAATCCCATTACTATCATGATTAATTCATCAACTAATTATTTGAATCAACAATGCTTTGATAAATGAATTTGTAATCCTAATTATCCAAATTTTAAAAAATAAATTACTAATAGGGTTTTGGAATTATATAATTTTTCCTATAGATACCAAATCCTTGATAATGGAAATTAGATTTTAAACCACCTTCCTCAATTTGTTTATGGATGTTCTCTTAATGGATGTACCCAACATTCGAACAGAACAATGGTGTAGATCTGAGTTTTTGATCTAAGTCGCAAATTTAAGATCATAGATTTTAATATCATATTGATATAGGTAATGGTATACAATCCTTAATCTAGATATCTCTAATTAGTCTTATATATAAATAAACAAAGAATAATATTCTCCAAAATATCAGGTAAAAAATTTGATTTATGCATTAGGATGTGATACACATACTGGGAGAAGGGAAGATAATCAATTTCTGTTTTTATTATTGAAGAATGGAGGGACCAAGACCATGAAATCCCTCTAGAAACTCATGAATCACCCAAATTCATCAGATCCTAGGTCAAGGTCAATTAGGATGTGTTTAGGCTATTCTGCAGGTTTTGAAAATAATTTTCAGTTAATTAAAAGCCATGTTTATTGTCTAATGTGCAGGGGTACATGGTTTTTCAAAACCACGTGCCGACCATGGGAACCACTATGTCTGGGGTTTTACAATTTGTTTGGTTTTAGTACATGGTTTTCCCAACTCTGGGCCAACCATGAAAGCCTCTCTTCATGGGTTCACATAGTAAGTTGGTTTGGGATCACGGTTTACCATAACCGTGTGCCGACTGTGCACATGCCTTTTTTCTCAAAATTTCTTAACAACACATCCCAACCACACCGTAAATCAGTACTTAGAAAAATGGAACATAAGTAATAAAGAAACGTAACATAATTAATTCTTGAGAAAACTCAAGAAATGATCAGGAGCTTCCACAACTGGCCATTATAATTAATCAAATTAATGAAATAAAACTGTTAAGTAATACTAGAAATTCTAAATTTTTATACATGTATCAAATTCATGATTAAGTGAATTGAATATTAGACAAAAAAAATTTAACTAAAGTCCAATCAATATTTCCAATGACCAACACCCTTGAGTAAGAAGGTGAGAGTGATTGAAATGAAGTTACTAAATCATGATTCATCAAGATCAAAACAAACAATGAAATAGCCCACAGAATATCACTGCAACAAGTTGGAGATAAATGAAGAGAAATAATAAACCCAAACAAGATGACAAACCAAGGTTTTATCACAAAAATAGGATCTTTGGAAGGGGGATTGGAACACCAAAATCATTTAGTGTTCCACTCTAGGATAAGAGGAAAATGGATGCAGTGGATCCCAACACAAAAAATATCCACATATCCACTTTAACTTTATGTAAGGAATTTAATCTACATGTAATTCTATTACATGTACTCTAAATATTTTTAATGATATTCACCAAAAAATAATCCACATAATATTTAATTTATTTATACACACAATTAATTAATTATTATGAAATCCCATTACACAATAGGTAAATATTCTGCAGTTGAGTTTTTTTCCCATTTTCTCTTATGGTCTCTCAAGTCACCAGAAACCTATTTTAACAATTAAACCATTTTTACTCGAACAACATTAATTAAAACATAAATACAGCCCAGTTTTTTTTCACACTCTCAGAAAATTATCTCCTTATCTAAACAACACATTTACACTATGTCTAAAATGAGAAAGAAAGAAAAATTAAGAGAAATGTACCAGGAAAAGGATAGGATCATACAATCTCACCAACATATAATAGCTCTTTATCCATCCACTCCCATGATTATTTATTACTCTTAGTAAAAATTATTTTTATACTGAGATAAATTATCTACCTTCCTTTCTAATGCTTCCTTCTATACAGGTATATGTTTCCACAACACATTATCTATTAGCAGGGTCCTTCATAACAACACGTTCTCACTGTGATCCATCACACACATTAGATGGTCCTCAAAGGACGTACATATCTCATCATCAACATCCTTCACCTAGATCACATGATATGGTTCACGATGATAAAAATAATGAATTGATGGTAAAAATATGCAAGCATAAGATATTATTTATGTTGAAGAGCCAATTAGTACGCCTTTATCCCAATTCCATCAACTATATCAAATGGTCCAATGATCCTGGGCATCATCATTTCCTATTATTATATACTATGTTGACGTAACCTAGGTGAAAAACAATGGAATAAAAAATCACACTCTTTGAACTCTAGCGGTAATAACTAATTGTCATAATATTACATATTCCTACTCTGATCCATAGGCATACATTTCTGAATTTGCATCACCTACTCAAATTTCTCCTACATGAGATTCAATACCAACCACACTGACTGACCAGCCTCTATCCATCACATCTGTGATCTACATGTCCTACCATGAAGAGTCAAATATGATTCCATATATATTGTTTTTTGATAAATACTGTTATAGAATAAATAACCAAAATTCAATTTTTCCCTCAGGATCTACCAAATTCATGAACATGCATAAACAACCTTCCCTCAATCACTTGTATAGTATGATAAGACTACACATATGTCTCTGGGTGGAAAGAAATATTCAATAATAATTTTCTAAGAAAATAATTTTTAAATACTTTCTAGAATAATGAAATGAAATGGCAGTCATAATTTAAATATATAGTTTGTGGCACATCATAAAGATGTATTATCTTCCAAAAATAAAAATCCCCCATATGTTCCTCTGATAATGTCTACGATATATAAATGAAATGCACTTATTTTTTAAATTGATCATGAACAACCTTGAACGTGTCATTATATCTTGGCATGTTGAAGAGATCCACCAAAAATTCTTTTGTAACATCATCCCATGTCCACTCAATAATCCATAACGACTGTAGAAAACCTCCATGTTGTTGATTATATGGCTTCACCAGATGACATGTATAGCATCACATCATGAAACTTTCTATCTATTTTATCAATAAAACCTAATAAAACTATAATTGAAGGTCACATTACTTATTTATCAAACCTGGATGTACCACCCACTTCAAGACATTAAATTCCCAAACGTGATTCTCATGTATGCTCGAAGGCACAATAACTCAATTACTAGAATAGATGATATTATCCTCATCATTGCCCAAATATAAAGATGAATTCCCAAAATCACAGTTTTGCCTCATGGTCAACTGCTCTGAATCCTCAAAATGCCTATTTTTGATCCATCTTACAAGTGTAGACTCTACTAAAACTGATTCAAGTTCCATCTTGTCATGATTCGCATGATCCACCACAAGCATGTTGTAATGACCCAAAAATTCATTAATGAAAATTCATCTTGATCTAATTAAATGTCTTATTATGGTTATATAAAATGTGAAATTCCTTGGATTTATGTTTCTTGATTTTACGAAAACCACTATGAGTTGTGATCATTGCTAATATAGTTGTGGAATAGTGATCACATGATTAGTATAAATATAGGCCTTTAACAAATCCAATTTACATAGACTATGGAAACGATGGCCTCATCCAGTAGATTTTCCCCACATGAAACCCATTTGTCAGAGATCAAAAAGGAGGTGGAATCATTTGGTTTTGATCTTCATCAAGCCCATGCCGAGCTTGAACACGTTAAAACCCAATTTATAGGGCTTTAACATATCCAATTTACATAGACTATGTACATTATTTTTTATAAAGAATGTGCATTCATTTTATTAATTTTACATTGTAAATAGTTTTTAAAGAAAAAAAGTATTTTTAGTGAATATTAATCTTAGAAATCTATTTTGATGAATTAATGGATTATGGAATGAAATTATATTTTTATAAAATATTATTATTTGTTATTATAAAATTAATTTTTATTGAAGAGAAATTATCACATAATTTTTTAAATGCAATTGAAATTTATATTAAGGTTTGAATGCTGTTTTCGTCAAAACCCATGAATTTTCTATAAATGTTAGGTTTTTTAAAAGTAATAATTAAAATATTTAAAAAATTATTTAGAAAAAATTATTATTATTTTTGTAATCCTGACGTCGAAATTATCCAATAGTTAATTTTTCATAATTTTCTATGATAGTTGAATTTTTGGTTAAAAATTCAATACCATTTAAATATATAATGTGTTTTATGAATTCCTAATGAACCAATACTGATTTAATAAAATAATATTAAAATTATGTTCGTCCAATATATGTTTTATCATTTTAATTATGGGATTTTTTTGTTTGTTTGATTTATTTTACAAAGCTTATTGGACTCTTGAAGGCTTATAAAACATTTTGACTTTTTAAATGGTTTTCCTTGAGAATGTGACTCACCTCCACATATGAAACCCTATTATATTAAGAATTTAGGCCATTTTCCATATAAATTATTGTTTATCACTCCCATTTGGAAAAAACCATGGGCAAAAACCAAGTGTTGGTTTGTGCTTTTGATTTTTTTTAATGGGAGGTCTCCCAAACCTAAATAAAAAAGAATTCCCTACCATTTCCAATATAAACCCACCCAACATCCCACTTCCCCTTCACTAAAAACCTTTGGCGTTAGACCAAGCCATGAACACCTATATCAAGAATCCTCCCAAGGTTCCCTAATCTCCCAAGAAGCCTCACTCAAGCCCATCCCAAGCCATTGGGATCACACTTCCAAGTAAGGATTTTTCCTCTTTTGTAAATTTTGTCTAATTTTATATATGTTGTTATGCCCTTTTGTATTCGATTAAAAATGTTGGGGTATTATTTATCACCTCCCCCATACTTCCCTATTTATGTTTGGATGTTGGGAGACCCCTTTCTCTCTCGTTAATACCTCTTATCTGCACTCGTTACCATGTCAAAATTTCGTGAGGGATTTTTTCTCATATTTTACATCCAAGTAACTATATTGTATTGTGAATATAAATCCCTTTACGTTTATTGTTAAATGAATCTATATAAACCAGATACTTTCCATTTCATGTAAATTTGATGATACAACCATTTCTCTCTCATCAACTATATTCATGAATCCTTATGTCACACCTTGATGCTGCCGAAATTGCACCGCGTCTTTCCATACCAATTGTCTACTGAATACCATACCCACGTCTCTATCAAGGGTATTAACATTTATGAATATATACATATTAAATAATACTTTCATGTATTTATTCCAAATTAATTAATCATGGAATAACTTATGATTTTGATTGATTCCATGCTATATCATCCATGTGGCACAATTATGCATGAAATAAAATGTTTTAGAAGGGTGCAACCTGATAGACCTCCAATGCATTGGGTAAAGTATGGTATCATGATAAATCATGTGAAATGGGTTCTGACTCATTATAATTTATGTGGTATAAGGTTTTACTCATGATTCATGTTAAATGAGGTTTTAATCATGATTTAAGTGCAATGATCCTTGGGTCATGCTAATTCCATGTTAAATGTTGTTGCCACATTTCCATGTTCTGATTATCATGCTTTATCATGCCTTTATGTTCATGTTTCTCTTGTGCTCCCTTGATATGCCTATTTTCTAACATGTATTATATTCCTCATGTTATTCCATGTTTATTCTCTAACTGGATTTTATAACTCACCCTTTTTTATGCATGTCCTTAGGTAATCCCATGCAACCCAAAGTACGAGAGAATTTAGTTGTCATGTAATGTATGTTTTCAATAAATATTTAGTGAATTTTATGTTATATGTTCTTCTGTAATGTTCCAAATCTCTAAGGACACTAGACCTATCTATCTTCTATGTTGTATAAAGTGAATATTTTTTTGTAATAAATCTTATTTAAGGGTTTAATAAAAACCAGGGTCATTATAGATGGTATCGAAGGATAGGTTTAGATATGTCTGGGATTAAGATTTGAAAACCCTAGTGAAGACATAGGGAAAAGAATAAGTATAATAAAAACAAACTTAATTATTGGTGAGTATTGAGTATGTCGTTTATTAGGAAAATACATCCCTTTCTGGATACGAGCAGGTAGAGGAGGCTCTAGAAAAGATGTATCCTAGGGGTAAAACCCTAAAACACCGCTTTGAGCTAGAAATGAATGAGATATGGTGAAAGACAATGGTCCTTAAAGCACTCTTGGTTATGACACTCATCAGGGATATGCTTTGGTAAATTCACAAGCTTTGTTTGAACCCTTATTAAGCGAATTTAAAATTTTCCCCTAAGAATATATGTTAGAATTTAGACCATGAAAAGAAAAGATTATAGCCTATGGATTCAAAAGATAATGAAATAAAAGTTACTTATTTCACATCTGTTTTGTCCTCAGATTACCCTTTTTGTGTTATGCCTAACTTTCCCTTTATTCCATCCAATGGCCAGTAATAGGAGGACTCGGTCAAACAACCGATGTGATGATCAATGTGATGACTATGCTAATGAGATGCCCAATCCGATGGGAGAGAGAATCAAGAACTTTATCATGATT
The DNA here is from genome assembly GCA_963277665.1 of Viscum album. Taxonomy (NCBI): domain Eukaryota; kingdom Viridiplantae; phylum Streptophyta; class Magnoliopsida; order Santalales; family Viscaceae; genus Viscum; species Viscum album. The sequence goes on along the minus strand of OY728145.1, from coordinate 1,243,888,258 downwards.
ATATATCAGTTAACTAATGATTTTAATGGAAACATGGTTAAAGAATAATGTTCAACGCCACTTATGAAATAACATGTCACTATCAAGAGATTCATGAAAAAAGGCCCCTTACTTTTAATGGATCATTCAATCCCTAAAACGCTGAACAATGGATCAACTCCATTGAAATAATCATCTCCATCCATCAATGTTTTGAACAAGAGATGTTTCACCTGGATACTTATCATATTGAGGGATAAGCTGATAAATGGTGGACTTTGATCAAAAAATATGAATACTGAGGAGGATATTAAGGTGTTGGAATGGAAGGATTTTGGGAAGATTCTTTTTGACAATTATTTTTGCACACCCTCCGACTTAAGATGGGAAAGAAATTCCATGTCCTCATGCATAAATTTGAAGAATCTGTCAGACCGAATAAGGAAAAAATCACAAGGCTTTCATGATACACCTCCAGAATTGTCGTTACACCTGAATGCACGGTCGACCGCTTCTTTTTTGTGATAAAACATGGCCTACGGAATGCTCTGGCGATCCGTGACATTGACAGCTGTGAGGAAATTATCCGATGTGCCCTCAAGGTCGAAATGATGATCAGATAATCTCAGGGGTATCATGGGGATATGAATCATAAGGTGGACTTCAATGCTGGTGGTCCGATGCATAAATCCAACATTGCTAAGAATATCCAGCACCCAAATTGCCAAAGGTGCATAATGAAGCACCACAAAAATTTCTTGAAGGGGGCAATCAAATAATTTCTATGTAGAAGAGAAGGGAACACAACTATTTACATCCGACAATAAAAACACAAGGGTGCAAAAAAAGAGAGGAATGATCTGTTTGATTCTCTATGCATTGTTCATTGTTAAAACTACAATGAACTAAGGAATCTTTCAAATCAGTGTCCTAAGCTAAGGGTTTTCAGAGGCAACCAACAACCCCCAAGGCATCAAGGGAGATCTTCTTCCATCAATACAACAGTTGTGAACCCCGACAATGAAGTGGTCATAGTTACTCTAGTTATTCATTTGGGAATAACAAAGGTACTTTTTTATTTAGATTCTATACATTCCTTTATATCCAAACAGTTTAGTAGAACAATCCCAAAACCACCATAAATCATGGATGTAAAGATGTCGATGAGTAAGAAAATTTGGGACATCATTGCATCTAATTAATATAACTCTTACCCCGTTATAATCTGTGTATTGATTTTCTAGGCAAACCATGTCATAATATCTCTTGGAGAATTTGATGCAATTATTTGGCATGGATTGGATTTCCTTATAAAGAGATAACATAAATTGATGTCAGAGTGAAATAACACTCCATGTAGAGAATCAACCCCTGATTCTATACAAGTGCAAGGAGTATGATGAATCATCTTTTGTTCTATAATCTCAATAGTGGAGAGTACTTCCCTATGAGCATGTGTATTTGGCTCAGATGATTGTGTCAAAGAAGAATCCATCCTCGACGACAAGCTTTTATGAAAAAAATTCACCGAAGTGTTTCCTGAGTAATTTCATGGACTAGAATAAATGTTGAATTTTAAATGGATCATATACATAGGGCACTGCTAATATCCAGGAATCCAAATAGAATGGATGTTTTGGGGCTTGATGAGCTGAAGAGAGAACTACAAGAGAATCTATATAAAGGGTTTATAGGCCCATGTGCTCACTGTGGGAGCACTAATACTCTTTATCATGAAGAAGGATGGGTCAATGTGACTTTACAACGATTATCAAGATCATAACAAAATCATGATAAAGAATAAGTATCATCTCCCTCGAATTGATGACGTGTTCGATCATCTGTGTGGAGCACACTACTTCTCCAATGTGGATTTATGGTTGGGATACTATTAATTAAGGGTGAAGGAGGAAGTTATCCCCATGGATTCTTTTCATATTGGATAAAGGGAATATTAATTCATAGGAATTCATTTTGGACTCACTAATTCTCTAGAAATATTCATGGAAATGATGAATACTATATTTAGGGATTACCTCGATAAATTTGAGGTATTATTTATAGATGATATTCTAATATACTCAAAAACCAAGGTGGATCATTATGAGTTTCTAATAACTGTACTAGAGACCTTGCGGAAGGAGAATCTCTTTTAAAACTACAAAAACTATGAGTTCTTGTCGAAGGAGGTCTTATTCATGGGACATATAATCATAAGCAATGAGATATCTATGGATCCATCCGAAACAGATAAAATTGAGGGATGGATGAGGGCAGCATCGGTAACAAATATCTATAGCTTCTTCAGGTTAACGGGATATTATCGAGGATTTTTGATAAATTTATCATGATTTTCCAACCCTATTACAAATCTTACTCAGAAGGGAGTAATGTTTTCATGGAGTGATTAATGTGAATAAATCATAAAAATGTTAAAAAGGAGGCTTATCATAATGCTTGAACTTACTTTTCCCACTAGTGGGGAAATTTTTGCGGTATTCAGTGATTCTTAAATGAAGGGAATGGGCTATGTGTGGATGAAAAACGACAAATCCATTGCCAATTTTGTAAGGAAATTGAATGTTCATGAGCAGAATTATCCAACACATGATTTGGAGTTGACTGCAATGATCATCGCTTTAAAAATTTGGCATCATTATCTTTTTGGGGAGATGTTCGAAATATATATGGACCAAACAAGCCTCATGTATATATTCACACAAGAAAAAGTTGAACCTGTTCCAATGAAGATGGTTAGAGTGGATCAAAGACTATGAATACTCCATCCATTACCACCCTGGGAAAGAAATCCATTTTAAAGATACTTTATGTAGAAGGGAACCGACAATTCTATCACTGATGAGAATTGAGAAGGATCCAATCTTATTATACAAGATGAATATGGACTTGGGAATCATAAAAAATGGAACATCATCATTCCTTTCACATATTATTGCTCAACCGTCTCCTCTAGAAAGGTTAAAGGATAATAAAAAAGATGATGTGAGAATTCAGATGAATGTGGAAGCTATCAAAAAGGAGAAATCCTCTGAGTTCAATGTTAATGATGAATGAATTGTGAGAATTGGGAAAATACAATGTGTTCTATCATGTTGATAGGTGAAGAAGAAAATTTTCGATGCTGAAAATAGTTAGAATTTCCTTATTCACCCAGGAAACACAATGATGTATCGAGATATATGAGAGCATTACTGGTGGGATAATATGAAGAAATAGATCAATACGTATACATCAAAGTGCATGGTGTGTTGGAAAGTGAAGGAAGAGAGGAAGAAGTCTAAGGGAATGATGTAAACATTTCCTATACCAGTATGGAAATGGCCGAACATGACCATAGACATTGTCACCAGACATCTGAAGACATCCATTAGAAACAATGAAATATGGGTTGTTGTGGATTGTCTTACAAAGTCTGCACACATTATTGTAGTCAGGAGGATTTCTCCTTGGATCAACTAGCACAGTTATATATCAGTGAAGTGGTACCGTGGCATGGAGTACCACTATATTTTTCATCCAATCGAGATCCAAGATTCACATCTATGTTTTGGAAGGGTATTCAACATGCTTTGGATACTGAACTGACCTTTAGTATGGCCTATCATCCTCCAACTAATGGTCAATAAAAGTAAACTATTAAAAAAATAGAGGATATGTAAACATCAGGTTATATTGACTTCAAAGAATGGTGGGACCAACTTCTTCCACTGGTTGATTTCTCCTACAATAACAGTTTCCACTCGTGTATCTGAATGGAACCTTATGAAGCCCTATATGGGAAGATGTGCAGAACACCAGAATACTGGGATGAAGTCGCTGTGTGTAAGATGCAAGGACCATAGTTGATAGAAGAGTTTAGAAGACAACCGTCGATGATACCATGAGTTTAAAGTTGGAGACATGGTATTTCTAGGCATATCTTCATGGAAGAGGGTTATATGGTTTGGAAAGAAAGGGAACTTCTGTCCTAGGTACATCATCCACTTCAAGATTCTTGATCATATTAGGGATGTGGCCTATCGACTAGCACATCCACCTACCATGTCCAAAGTACATGATGCCTATCATGTATCCCTCTTAATGAAGTACATACCATACCCATCACATGTACTATCATCAGTGGTAGTACAGCTAGATATGATCTTTCATACGAGGAGAAACCAGTGAAGATCTTAGATCGTAGAGAAAAATTTCTACGAAATAAGACAATTCCCCTCGTTAAGGTGTCGTGTCGAACCACATGTTTGAAAAGGAGAAGTGGGAATCGAAGGAAGTGATGATGAAATGTTACCAACATTTTTATTAGTGTGGTAAAAGGAAATTTCAAGGGGAATTTTCTTAAGGTTGGAAGATTGTAATGACCCCAACTTTCATTAACGAAAATTCTTCTTGACCTAATTAAATGTCGTATTATGGTTATATAAAATGTGAACATCCTTGGTTTTATGTTTCTGGATATTAAAATACCATTATAAATTGTGACCATTGCTAATATAGTTGTGGAATTGTGATCACATGATAGTATAAATATAGGTCTTTAACAAATCCAATTTACTCAGACAAAGGAAGTGATGGCCTCATCCAGTAGACTTTCCCTATACGAAGCCCATTTGTCAGATCCTGGAAATGAGGTTGTTTCATTGGGTTTCGCTCTTTACTAATCACAAGATAATCTTGAATACGTTAAGGTTGACTGGAATCGACTACAGGAGATGTGGAAGTTAATAGAGATTACCACCCGATCATTGTTATCTGAGCTACCCCAAGAGTCTATCACCATCAAACACCTTACTATTCAGTCTTATGTGGGTGTCATATGGGGTTATGTAAAAATACCCCACCACTACGTCTATGTACATTATATTTTTAGAAATAATATGAATTCAATTTATTATGGTTACATTGTTAATAGTTTTTAAAGAACAAATAGTATTTTTAGATAATACTCAACTTTGAAATATATTTTGATGAATTAATGGATTTTGGAATTATATAATATTTTAATATAATAATAATATTATTATTTTCAAATATTTTTTTATTAAATATTAATTATCGTATAATTTTAGGAATGCAATTGTAATTTTTATTAAGGTTTGAATGCTAATTTTTTCAAAACCCATGAATTTTAAGTATATTTCGTTTTTTATTTTATAAGTTAAAATTCACATATTTATAAAATTATTTAGATAAAATTAATATTATATTTAAAATTTGGATGTCAAAATTATTCAATAGTTTATTTTTCATAATTTTCTAAAACAGTAGAATTTGTAGGTAAAAAATAAATACTGTTTCAATATATAATGTGTTTTATGACATCACAATGATCAAATAGTGATATAATAAAATAATATAAAAATTATGTGTAACACCCTGAGATTTTATGAGAAATTTTTTTATGTCCTATGTTATACGCCACACTCAAGGAATCTTTCACAGCACACAATACGGACTTGGCTTGCATTACACGCAATCACGACCTTCCTCGATAGCGTGTGTAGTACGCTATGTCGGGTTTCACTAAACAACGATATATTATTATGAAATAGCCGTTATGAATAGTATTAACTATATTTTGAATTTTATTATTCGCCATACACATTTTCTAGAACATGGTAAGAGAACAAAATAAATATTTTGGGTAAAATGAGTATTTTTCAAAAAAGGCTGTTTTGTCGCCTTTGGATAGCGCACCAACATTAAATCTAGTTTTTGACATGTTTATAAGTTAAATTTGAAAAATTAAAATTATTTTTTTGAATCATGGTATAAAAATTTACTTTTGATAAATTTTTTATATTTTTCTGATAACTTTCATATTTTGAAGAATAGTAAAAATACGATAATTTTTAATTAAAAACAACTTTTTTTATTGAGATGATTTATATGGTTAAATTAAAATATTTAATGGTTTTAAAGTATTAATAGAATATATTTTTTCCATTTAATATAATGTATATCATTAGCATTAATTTCACATTGAATTCATAGGTAAAAACATTTCAATCTTTGGCAATATTTTAACTTCTAAAACCCATTTTATTAACAACGAGATTTATTTTAAATTAATTACTGAAACTTATATGTTTTGAATTTAGAAAAATGGATTCCATATAAGGAATCAGTGGGTCCAAATTATGTTAATATGCTACTTTTTATTTTTGGGCATTATGAATAGTAACTACGGTAAATTTTATTTACCATAGTTAAAGGTAAATTGTGTAATTAAGGGTAAATATAAGATTATAAAATTACCTTAACACCTTCAAAAATCCTATTGTATGACTAAACGTCAACCCATATCACCTAAGGATCATATTTAGATTCATTTAATGGACATTTGTCCATGAAAATAGTTTAATTATTATTAAAACCAAAGAATCTGACAACATGTCACTTTCTTAAAGCTTATAAGTATAAAAATTTTAATTTAGTGATAAACTTAATGAAACAACGAACATGAATAGTATCCATAATTCTAATATAATTATATATATCATAAGAATTTATTTAGAATTTTTAGGGATTATATAATTATCATTAATTATGACACAATAGTGATGTTGAAATTATTTTATTAATTAAAATATCAAATAAATGGTTTTAAAAATATTAAAATAAATCTTATATGAACTATTTATTGTTCTCCACTACTTTTCTTGATACATATGACATTTTATAAATCTATTAAAGCTTTTAGTTTGAACATATCTTCTATATATATTTTATTTAAATTCAAATAAATGAATAGTGTCAAAATTGACACTATTGTTATTTTATAAGAATAACATATTTTTAAATTGTTTAAAAAACACAAAAATATTTAAAAATTATAATTTAAAATTTATATGGTCTAAAATGTCATAAAGTGTCAAATTATGGAAAATTCACAACACATATGTAATTATTTATAATATTTTAAAATTTAGATTATTATTACCACAAATAAAATTAAATTGATAAATAAGGATAAATCAATTTGATAATGTTTAAAATAAATTCCTAACATGTCTAAATTTTATTGTTTGATGATATTAAAACCCTATCTCATCTAATATTTGGATATGAGTCATTTTGGAAGTTTTTATGTGGGGATGGGATTTAATATAAACTAATATTTCTTATATTTCCAAAGGTGCCCCTCTCCTCCCTTATAAAAGGGCACCTCCTCCCTCTCCTCCTCACACCAATTTGAGCCTTCACGCTCGGCAAATACCTGACCATTTCAATTAACCACTTCCCCAGAAACATCCTAGAGGTCCTGGTCTTCTTCAAAGACCAATTTTATTTCCCTAAGAGGAGGTCTCCAAGAGGCGCTTCAAAGAAGAGGTAATGTCCATTACCGATTATTTCAACTTTATTTCTTCATCCACTTCTTCTTTATTAGTTGTTTCATTATGAATTAATAACATCAGTATCACACATATACTAATATGTTATTATAAGTATAAATCAACCCTATTTCACCATCTATCCATCCTACGGAAAACAAAATCACCGCGCGTGCGTACGTACGGAATACCGTCTCCATGCCGTGGTGTAATCTATATTCCATCAACACATTACTTGGATGGGTATAATGGTGGAAATAAATAACTATATATGATTATTGTAAAGTGGTATTGATTCTGAAATAGTATACATACACTCCAATACAATTCCACGATCATGGGAACGATATCATCGCTCGTGCGTACGTACGGAATACCGTCTCCACGATGTGATGCGATTCATTCTACATGATCTTCATTACATAATTATTATATAAATAAATTGAATGAATAAATATTATATATAGTACACTAATACCATTTTGGAAATGAGGTATCTATAACCTAAAGAGAATAATAAGAATTTATTCGACAAAACACGCATAAGAACCGAAAGTAATAAACACCCGAATAACAAGTAGTAATGAAATATTACTAATATGAAGCAAAGAATATGACCATATATGATATCATAACAATAATTATGATTCTGTAATAAGTCAATAACATTATTTAAATCATTATACAGGAGGTTCGGATACTTACGAAGAAAATCAGACCTAAGGTAAGGGACAATCTCACAATCTCAATTTTTATCTGAGATTGTTTATACTTCAGAATTTACTGGGGAATATTTATCATCCACATCCATATTTCCTTGATATGTAATATTATTTATATCCTCCTGCAATTTTTTAAATCCAATTTTACCCTTCGGTGTGTTTTTAGTAAATGATATCAAAGGAATCTTTTTTCGTTTTTCATACGAGGTACTTTTTGACTTTTCCGACAAAAGTATGAGAAGAATGTTTTTTTGACTTTTATGGCATGAATGGATTTTTAAAACATTATTTCAAATAATATTCCTTTACATGTTTTCAAGTTTATTTTTAATCAAATTTTTTTAGTTTTAAAATCATATGACATGTTAAGAAAGGAAAAATGTTTTTGAAGTAGAAATGATATTTTCCTCAGGAATGGAGTTCAAGTGTTTTATCAAAATTATTTTCCATATAAGATAATATAGGGATCTGTTTCTATCCCTATTATTACATTTATTTTATTATGTTGTGATGGAAATGTTTTTATGAATTCCTTTATCTTATATGAATTGTTTTATGATGTCGTGATGTTTAAGATTCCCATTTTTATTACATGGGTTATGCTATGATGTATGGTTTAAGATTTTGTGGCACACATAAGAATGGTATCATTATGAGATGGATGGGACCTATATCTCCCTCCAATGAATTGGGTAGAGATTTATATCTCCTGAGATAGACATGGCTGGAACGGCATGTTAAACCAGTTCTGTGAAACAGGACTGAAAAGAGGAGTGAACTCGGTTCAGAAAAGGACATTGTCCGCTAAGATAGTCTTGGAAATGATTCTTGACTACTATGAAATGATTTTCTATGATTATGTGTGTATGCCAAAATGTTTCATGTTTTATGTTATGATTATTTGGATTACATTTCACTACAATGATTTATCCCATGTTATGAAATTATGATCTCTTTTGCTGGTAAAGATTTCCAAAATGTTATGTTATTATGAATTTGATGTGATTGATATTTCTTTTGTTTACCCTTACTGAGCATTTGAGCTCACCCTTTTGTATGTTTTCTTTCCCCAGGTTAGGATGAATGGTATTAAGTAAGATATGCCAAAAAGGGACTATAGATATGATGAATTAAATGGGAGACGGTGTAGATGCTTTATGAACCTGTGGTTTATGTTTCCCAGTTTTTAAAGACACAATACCTATACGGTCCGTTCATGGTTTTGTTATATGTTAAAATAAGTATGCTTCAATTTTGAAGTATTAACCATGTATGTAATGTATGGGTCGCTATAGTTGGTATTAGAGGAAAGGTATAGTCAACCTTTGGAAACTAGGATGTCAAAGCCTTAGTAAGAAACCTAAGGGTATGTCTAAGCTAAGAACACAATATTAGTGTTTTATAAATGGCCATGAAAAACCTATGATAATACCTTAAGTGTGAAATTTAATTCTTGATTATGTGGTTTTCCTATTATAATTAGTGTTGCTCACACTATTCTTCTTGGTTTTAGTCAATGGCTGGAACCAGAAGAAACCGTGTTAATGCGGAATGTGACGGGTAATGCAATGATTGTCGCCCTGAGCAACCAAACGTTATGAGAGTTGTAATGAAAAGTCTTCTAACCATGATCACACAAATTTCTCAAGCTATGAATCATGTAAGACTTCTAAATGAGCAATGGAAGGAGCAACATTCTGTCGAATCCTTCATGAGGCAGCGTCCACCTTAATTCAGCAGGTCTTCTGATCCATTGGTGGCTGAACAATGGATTAGTACAACTAAAAATATTAATTTAGTTCTTCAATTTTTTGAACGTGATAAAGTCATATTAGGAGTGTATCGTTTGGAAGGTGATGTTGATCAATTGTGAAATCTTATTAAGAATACGAGGCAAAGGCATGAAATTGAGTCCATGGAATGGGAAGACATCAAGAAATTATTTTTCAATAAGTATTTCCCTCGTATTCTTTGAACAATGATGGAGAAGGAGTTTCTTGAACTGAATCAAAAGGATGATGAATCTGTTGGTACCTACGAAGCAAATTTTACAAGACATGCAAGGTACACTTCCGGAATTATTATCCAACCTGAGATTAAGATCGATCGATTCTTTAGTGTCTTAACACCAAGTCTTCTAAGGGCATTAGCCATAAGGGATTTCAATAGCTACAAGGAAATTGTTCGATGTGCTCTCAAGGTTGAGATAGAGATTGGTGTAACCCATCAGTCACATGGGTTTGATAAGATGAGGAAAATGGAATTCAAAGTAAAATCTAAAGACCACACTGAAAAGAAGATGAGTTTTCCCTTATGCTCAAAGAGTGGAATGAAACATGGAGGAAATTGTCTTAAGGGAAAAAGAAAATGTTATAAGTGTAGAAAACAAGGTCATCGGGCAATTGAATGTCGAAATAATGGGAAGAAGGTGTCTAATGATGCAAACAAAGGAAGGGATACATAGAATGAACCTACCACACTTCAATGTTTCAAGTTCAAGGATGTGGGGCATTATGCCAATCAATTCCCAAATCCAACGGTTTATGATGATGATCGATTTCAACACACTCTTAAGGCCAAAGACAAAGGAATGTCACATGCAATTACTATCGATGAAGTGGAGTACGACAAAAAAGTGGTGATAGGTTCACTTACCATCCACTATAAAGTAGAAAATGTTTTATTTGATTCGGGATCCACCCACTCTTTTATTTCTGAAGAATTTTCTAATGGTATCACTGTATTACCTCAACAATTAGATGTTGAGTTGGATGTGACAACTCTTAATGGCACAACAGTCGCATCAAAAGTTTACAATTCTTCTTCGATTGAAGTTTGTGGGAATGTACTTCCTGCCAATCTTGTGATCCTTCCTATAGGGGAATTTGATGTGTTTCATGGCATGGATTGGCTTTCTTTATATGGACCTCATATCAATTTCCAAATAAGGGAAGTCACATTTCATATTCCATATCAATCTATGATTGTCTATCTATTCAAGGATGAACATAACCATGCAGTGGAAATTTCTTCTGTCTTATTGGTCTTGATTCCACTAAATGAAGGTTATTTATCTCAAATGGTTGGAGAGAAACTCATGATTAATAATATGCCCATTGTACGGGAATTTGATGATTTCTTTCTGAAGGAATTGCTAGGTCTTCCACCAAATCGTGAAGTTGATTTTTCAATAGAACTCATACCAGGTGCTTTGCCTATTTCAAAGACACCTTATAGAATGGCTCCAATTGAGTAGTAGGAATTGAAGAATCAATTCCAATAGATTCTTGATAAATAATTCATACGCCCTAGTGCGTCACCTTTGGGAGAACCTGTTCTATTTAATAAGAAGAAAGATGGATCAATGAGACTCTGCCTTGATTATCAAGAACTTAACAAGATCACTATCAAGAACAAATATCCTCTCCCATGCACTGATGACCTATTTGACCAACTACGCCGAGCTCAATACTTTTCCAAGATTGATCTTCGTTCAAGGTATCATCAATTAAGGGTCAAAATGGAGGATATACCAAAGACGGCCTTCCGTACAAAGTATGGACTTTCCAAGAATCTTTATTCCAAATTAACCAAGTGTGAATTTTGGCTTCAACTATTTGCATTTTTGGGTCACATAATCTCAAACAAGGGGTTATCTGTGGATCCAGCAAAAACAGAGGTTATCGAAAGATGGTCGAGACCAACAACAGTAACTGAGATCCAAAGTTTTCTTGGTTTCACTGGATATTACAAATGTTTTGTGAAATATTTTTCAAGGTTATCTAACCCACTCACCATGTTGACTCGAAAAGGAGTTAAGTTTGTTTGGACGGAGGAATGTGAAGAAAATTTCAAAGAGCTAAAAAGAAGGTTAGCCAGTGCACCTGTGCTCACACTACTTTGCAGCGGAGAACGGTTTGTGATCTGCAGTGATGCATCCAAGAAGGGACTGGGGTGTGTTCTCATGAAAAATGATATGGTGATAGCTTATGCCTCACGACAGTTGAAAATCCAGGAGCAAAAGTACCCAACTCATGATTTGGAGTTAGCTGCGGTAATCATTGAATTAAAGATTTGGAGGCATTACCTATATGGTGAAAGGTGAGATATTTATACTGATCATAAAAGTTTAATGTATTTTTTCAAACAAAAGGATCTGAATATGCATCAAAGAAGATGGTAGGAGCTGATTAAGGATTACGACTTCTCAATTCATTACCACCCTGGAAAAGCAAACAAGGTAGCAAACGCATTAAGTCGACAAGACCATGCTAGCTTATCCATGACGAGGATCACAAAAGATCCAATATTAAAGGATTTAAAAAGGATGGATCTTGGAATTTTAATGGAAGGGGAGAAATATTATCTTTCTCAGATGAATTTTCAACAATCTATACATGTGAAGATTCAAGAGGCACAGAAAAAAGATGTCGAGTTACAAAAGAAGGTGAGAAATGTTCCTGAATTCAACCTTGATTGTGATGGGATAATAAAGATCAGGAATCAGGTTTGTGTTCCTCCCATCCATGAATTAAATAAGGAGATGCTGGATGAGGCTCATAGTTCTTCATTCTCTATTCATCCTGGAAGCACGAAGATGTATCGGGACTTGAAAGAGTACTTCTTGTGGGATGGCATGAAAAGAGTGTTGGGTCGTAGAGGATGGCAGGAGGGGGGGTGAATTGCCTTTTCAAAAATAATTAACAATTTAAAACAATTTTCAATGCAGCGGAATAAAAAAGGCAAGACACAATTTGATAACGAAGTTCGGCTTAATTCCCAAGCCTACGTCTCTGCTCCCAACAAGAACCGTTGAGAGATTTATACGTCAGCTTGCTTTTTAATGGTTGTAGCAAGAAACCCACTAGCCGTTTTAAGGTAGGCTAGAACACCTTCGTATAGCTTGATTTTTTTATTATGGTTGTAGCAAGAAACCCAATTGAAAGAAAGAAAGGAAAAGAGAGGTTTGTTTTAATCCAAACCCAATTAAGAACTAAACAAATAATATAATACAAACACACGGAAGCCTTGAGCGTCAAAAGTGTGAGAGCAGCTGATGGAGAGGGATCTCAAGCTTCAAGGATGGAAATGAATCACAGGAGGCCTTGGAGATTTGTCGTTAGAGCGTCAAGACATCAAAATATCATTCGGTAATGTTCCCGGCATCCATGGTTGCTTATTTATAGGAGAAATACCATAAACACTTCAATAAAGCCATTGGAGGGCTTCCAGAGCCGTTGGGGGTCAAAAGTACAAGTCTGGTCAAAGCCCAACAGCTAGTTTGACTGGGTACACTGGCTGACCGGTGGTGTCTCACCAGCTGGCCGGTGGTCCACCTGCTGGCCGGTGCTGAGCTCCCGGCTGGCCAGTGGTCCAGACAGAGCAGGCTTTCTGTCTGGGTTCCACCAGCTGGCCGGTGGTCATCCACCGGTTGGCCGGTGGCATGAGGCAGTGAGCAAGCCTACTGCCTGGGTCCTCCGGCTGGCCGGTGGGCCAAATATCGGTTGGCCGGTGCCCATACCGGCTGGCCGGTGGGAATCCACCGGTTGGCCGGTGGACTCAGAGAATCCACTTTCAGCCTTCTTGGGCCAACTCCTGGGCAACCTTTTTCCTAGCATCAAAAAACTTGAAAACAAGTTAGAACACGATCAGAGTGATTGTGATCATTAAAATCCAAGAGATAGGGGTACAACAATCTCCCCCTATTTTGATGATCACAATCACAAAAGAGAAAGCTTTAAAAAAGGTGTGCCAATTGAAAACTTAAATAAACAATTTTGGACATGAAAATTTATTAAATATCATTTAAAAAAATGAATTGAAGAATTGAAAATGATCTTAATCTAAAGAGAATGAGTCATTTTGAAATTGTAACCATAGGTCATTTTTTTTAAAAGAAAAAAATGAAATCAATAACTTACCGGTTTGAACTTTTTTTTATTTTAAAAAAAAGAACATTAATCAATTGAAATAAGAAACTAGTAAATAGAGAAATTTCTCCCCCTTTGGGATTATCAAAATAGGAGGGAAAAAGAAAAAAATTATAGATAAGACAACTTGAAATTTATAAAAGATGAAACGTTACATAGAGAGTTCAAACACAAATACAAAGACAAGTCAAAAACATGAAAGGCTCTATTCACTCCTAGAGGGCCGAGAGTGACGACGCCGCCTAAAAGTCGAAGGATATGGAGCAGCCTGGACCGCCTCTATGCGACGATCAAGAGAGTCGATCCGAGAATGTTGCTGATCAAACTGAGAGCTGAAGAAGGAAAACTGCAAGTCGAGCCGGGTTTCAATTTGATCCTGGAAGCGTATGAATTGATCAGCCATCACCGACAAGCCACCAGCATCAGCGGGAGGGGGCACAACCTCAGCAGGCTCAGGTGCATCATCATCCGCTCCAGCTTCCTCACCAGCATCAGCCTCAGCATCACTTTTGATGTCACCACTCCCTACCTCTTCATCGTCATCACTATCCTCACTGTCTGAAAGAGGATAAGCAGCGGAAATAGTAGGAGTCATGGCATGGGATGGAGGATGTGAATGAGTCTGAGGAGAGTAAGCCTTGAGAAGGCCATCTTTGTCAGTGATCCACTCCTGACGCCAAGGGTGCCAATGGATGTTCATCCGTTGCACCATCATAAAATTGACGATGCTATACTTTTTTGGCTGATCAAAGGAAGTAGCATGGAGAGGCACATCAAGGAGGATGAAGATTTTGGTCAAAAGGCAACCGAAAGGTAGAGTTTTGGATCGGTGCGGGTGCTCAGCCACATAAGTCATGGCCCGGAACTGGAACCGAACCAAACTGAAATGAATCCCTCTATTAATATAAGAGATAAGATAAATATCAATGAATTTCACCGTATTGTGATCACCGATATGGGGAGCAAGGGAGGTCTGAATATGGCACTCAATGATTCGATGGTTAGGGGTGAGCTGGGAGAGCTTGACAATTGGATTGTTGGGCTGTCCTGTGAGATGCTCAAGTGTGACAGCTAAATCAAAATCAGTGTCCCGAGGAAACTCCCCCTGAGAAAATGCATGAGGTCCGACATGAGGAACTCCTAGCATTCTGGCAACCTCCACAGATGTGAAAGTGATAGGTTGCTGAAGAGCGGTGGTGGAAATGGTATCGGTGTCGTCAGAAACCGACCACGTCAAGTGAGCATAAAACTCTTTGACAAGTAAAGGATAAATAACATCCTTCCCAGGAGGTTCAAAAAAGGAATGCCAGTGTTGATATTCAATAATGGATAAAAGCTCGAGACGAGCAGAAGAAAGCCAAGAATAGTCAATCACTCTACCTGGCAGAATGATCTTGTCATGACATTTGTCCAGAAGTTGAGGAATTGAAGGAGGAGGAGGTGCTTCTTGAGCGATACCCTTTCCTTTGCGAGAAGAGCGAGGAACCATGAAGGAAAAAGGAGATAAAATGAGAGAGATTGAGAGAAGAATGGAGTTTGAGAGGGCAAGGATGAAGAAGGGATGCTAGGGATTTGGAGGAGCCGCAGTTTTGGAGGGGTCGCATGAGAGAGAGAGAGAAGAAAGGGAGGGGAAGGGTTTAATTTTAATTTTAAGCCTTCCTCCGGCCGGCCCAAAAAAGAAAAGCCCGACACCACCGGTCAACCGGTGATGTACCACCGGTTGACCGGTGGTATTAATATTCATAAAATATATAAAAAAATTTTAAAATAAAAAGGATTTTAAATAACTTAAAAAAACATAAGAAAGCCAAAAGAGTCAAATATTTAATAGTGCTCATTGACGAATCATTCCTAACTCCGCTTACTAAAATCAAAACGTTCAACCGGGAGCGGTTTGTTAAAAATATCAGCTAATTGGAAATCAGTAGAAATGAAGTCCAAAGTGATATCCCCTTTTTGAAAATGGTCACGAAGGAAATGATGCCTTAAGTCTATATGCTTTGTTCTAGAGTGTTGTATTGGATTCTTAGAAATACTAATGGCACTAGTGTTGTCACACCGAATAGGGACATGATCGTAGGAAAGGCCATAATCCAAGAGAGTGTGCTGAATCCAAATAATTTGGGCACAACAATTCCCAGCGGCTACGTACTCAGCCTCGGCAGTAGAAAGAGCAACACGGTTTTGCTTCTTGCTACTCCACGATACAGGGGACTTGCCTTGCAGATGACAGGTTCCACTAGTACTCTTTCGATCTAATTGGCATCCGCCAAAATCAGCTTCTGAATCTGAAGAAAGTTCGAAAGAAGTATTAGAAGGATAAAATAAACCAATGTTTTTGGATCCTCTTAAATACCTAAAAATCCTTTTGACCGATTTAAAATGAGATTCTTTGGGATTGGCTTAAAAACGAGCACAAAGGCAAACACTGAACATGATGTCAGGACGGGTCGCAGTTAGGTAAAGTAGACTCCCGATCATACTCCTATAAAGCTTGTTATCAACCGGTTTCCCGACTTCATCTAACGTAAGCCTACAGGAAGTACTCATGGGTGTACTAATTTCCTTTACTTGATCCATACCAAAACGACTTAAGAGCACGTTTGTGTATTTGCCTTGGCTTAGAAAAATACCTTTTGAATTTTGAAAGATTTGAAAACCGAGAAAAAATTTCAATTCCCCTATAAAGCTCATTTCAAATTCCTTTCTCATTAAATCTGAAAAATCAGTACAAATTGATTCTTTGGTAGAACCAAAGATAACGTCATCGACGTAGATTTGGATGATTAAAAGATATTTTGAAGTGTGTTTTAAAAAGAGGGTACAATCAGCTTGACCCATTTTAAAATCATTTTCTAAAAGGAATTTTGTTAACCACTCATACCAAGCCCGAGGGGCTTGCTTTAAGCCATATAGAGCCTTGGTTAATTAAAAAACATGATTTGGAAATTTTGGATCTTCAAAACCGGGAGGTTGTTCAACAAAGATTTTTTCTGAAATAAAACCATTTAAAAAGTCTCCTTTAACATCAATTTGAAAAAGTTTGAAATTTAAGTGGGCGGCGAAAGCCAACAAGATCCTAATGGATTCCAATCTAGCAACGAGCGCAAAGGTTTCACCATAATCAATTCCTTCTTCTTGATTATAGCCCTTAGCTACTAGGCGAGCCTTGTTCCGGGTTATATTTCCTTGATCGTCAAGTTTGTTCCTAAAAACCCATTTAGTGCCAATAATTGGATGATCATTGGGTCTTTCAACAAGAGTCCAAACATCATTTCTAGAGAATTTATTTAGTTCATCTAGCATTGCAGGAACCCAATTCTCATCATTAATGGCATAATTAATGGTTTGAGGCTCTAGGTGAGAAATGAAGGCTTGATGTTCAACCTCGTTGAGGATTGATCTTCTAGTTCGAGTACCGGCTTGATGATCACCTATAACATTTTCTAAAGGATGGTCTCTAGAAGGTTTCCAAACCTTAGGTAAGGTGGAAGTCGAAGAAGGTGAAGAAGGTTCATGATAATCATCCTCCTTGAGAGGAGAAGAGGAATCATTTAATTCAAGTTTATCAATCTTATCGGCAACATCTTCAATGACCGGATGGGGTTTTGGAATATTTTCATCAAACTTGACATGAGATGATTCTTCGATGGTTTTTGAACGTTTGTTGAAGACATGATAGGCTTTGCTTGAGTTGGAGTACCCAAGAAAAATACCTTCATCGGATTTGACATCAAATTTCCCAAGGTGATCTTTTGTGTTAAGGATAAATCATTTACAACCAAACAATTTAAAATAACCAACTTTGGGCAATTTTCCTTTCCAAATTTCATAGGGGGTTTTCTTAAAAAGGGGTCTTACAAGGACTCTATTGATAGTATAACAAGTAGTGTTAACTGCCTCGGCCCAGAAAAATTGAGGGAGGTTGAATTCACTAAGGAGGGTTCAAGCAAATTCTTGGAGAGTTCAGTTTCTCCTTTCAACCACTCCATTTTGTTGTGGAGTCCTAGGGGCAGAGAAGGTGTGATTGTATCCTTGAGAGGAACACAATTCATCGAATTCTTTGTTTTCGAATTCACCTCTATGGTCACTATGGAGCGATATGATTTTATATCCTTTTTCATTTTCTACTTTCCTAGAGAATATCAAAAAGGTTCTACAAGCATCATTTTTATGAGCTAAAAAGAAAAACCAAGTGAAACGAGAAAAGTCATCTACTAGGACAAAGGTATAGGATTTTCCACCTAGACTTGCTACAGGGGTAGGACCAAAAATATCAAGACGTAGGAGCTCCAGAGATTTTGAAGTGGACACTTCCTTCTTAGATTTTAAAGAAGACTTGTGTTGCTTGCCAAGTTAGCATGGCTCACAAATCAAATCTTTCTTAAACTTAAGTTTATGAAGATCATGGATGAGCTTGTTCTTATTAAGCTTTAGAAGTTAATGAGAGCTACAATGCCCCAGCCTTCTATGCCAAAGCCAAGACTCATTTTCAAGAGCACTTAAACATTTAACATTTTGGCTAGCTAAAGACTTTAAATCAATAATGTAAACATTTTGAAAACGGGGAGCAGAAAATATCAATTTGTTTTGAAAATCAAACACATTGCATAAATCATTTTGAAAATTCACCGAAAAACCACTATCACAAAGTTGACTAATGCTAATTAGATTATGTTTTAAACCTTTAACAAATAAAACATCTTTAATTAAAGAGGTTCTACCAAATCCAATGACACCTATTCCGACGATATTGCTTTTTGAATTGTCACCGAAGGTGACGTATCCTCTATCGAATTCTTCAAGGGAGTTGAACACAGAGGTATCGCCACACATGTGCCTCGAGCATCCGCTGTCGAGATACCACAAGCCTTTCGAAGTCCTACTTCTTTGGCTTTTATCCTCATCAAATGCCATTAGGCATTTTCCACCTTCATCGCTTGAGTCGCTTGAAGACATGGAGTCATCACTTGCACTCCATGTGGATGCTTTGAAAGCCTTCATGTTTTTCTTTTCTTTTACCCTTTTCTTGAAAATGGAGCACTCCGGTTTGATGTGGCCTTTCTTTCCACATTCAAAGCATGTAACTTCATTCTCCGCTTTGGGCTCTTCCTTTCGTGCCCTTCGAATGTTCTTCTTTTTCTTCATGAATTTGCTCATTTTTCATGCTAGTTGAGAAATCTCGGATTCGCTATCAGCGGAGGAGCTTTCTTCCTTTGCTTTGAAAGCAATGTTCTTTTTCTCCTTGAAGGTTTTACCTTCTTTATCGGCTTGCCTCTTCATGGTGATATCGTAGGTCATGAGTGATCCAATGAGGTCTTCAACCGGAATTTTCTTGACATCTTTTGCTTCTTGAATTGCGGTCACCTTTGGTGCCCATGAGCTTGGTAGGACCCAAAGAATCTTCTTGACCATCATTTCTGCAGAAACATCCTCACCAAGAGATTTTCTTCCATTGCAAACGTTAGTAAAACGAGTAAACATTTCAGTAATTGATTCATGTGGGTGCATGGTGAAACATTCAAAATCTTGGCGATACATGTCTAATCTAGTGTCTTTGACTTTGTTAGTGCCCTCATGGGTTACTTCTAAAAGTTTCCAAATTTCATAAGAAGAGGAGAAAGTAGAAACACGGTGGAATTCATTACGGTCTAGCCCACAATGAAGAGCATTCATGGCTTTGCCATCAAGCTCATAATTGGCAGTGTCTTCAGGGGTCCATTTAGACTCATCCTTGTTAGATAAAGTATATCCTTGCATTACAATCCTATAGATAGGATAACCAATGCTTCTAAGAAAATTAATCATGCAAGTTTTCCAATAAGTGTAATCGGTTCCATCAAAGAATGGAGCCCGAGTCATAGAATACCCTTCGGGAGCATGCGAGGAATTAGCCATCACTAAGGATCTTAAGTTTGTAACCGGTTAAGGTATTACAAAAACATACCCTCTGATACCAAATGTTGGGTCGTAGAGGATGGCAAGAGGGGGGGTGAATTGCCTTTTCAAAAATAATTAACAATTTAAAACAATTATCAATGCAGCGGAATAAAAAAGGAAAGACACAATATGATAACATAGTTCGTCTTAATTCCCAAGCCTACGTCTCCGCTCCCAACAAGAACCATTGAGAGATTTATACATCAGCTTTCTTTTTAATGGTTGTAGCAAGAAACCCACTAGCCGTTTTAAGGTAGGCTAGAACACCTTCGTACAGCTTGCTTTTTTATTATGGTTGTAGCAAGAAACCCAATTGAAAGAAAGAAAGGAAAAGAGAGGTTTGTTTTAATCCAAACCCAATTAAGAACTAAACAAATAAAATAATACAAACACACGGAAGCCTTGAGCGTCAAAAGTGTGAGAGCAGCTGATGGAGAGGGATCTCAAGCTTCAAGGATGGAAATGAATCACAAGAGGCCTTGGAGATTTGTCGTTAGAGCGTCAAGACATCAAAATATCATTCGGTAATGTTCCCGGCATCCATGGTTGCTTATTTATAGGACAAATACCCATAAACACTTCAATATAGCCATTGGAGGGCTTCCGGAGCCGTTGGGGGTCAAAAGTACAAGTCTGGTCAAAGCCCAACGGCTAGTTTGACTGGGTACACCGGCTGACTGGTGGTGTCTCACCAGCTGGCCGGTGGTCCACCAGCTGGCCGGTGCTGAGCTCCCGGCTGGTCGGTGGTCATCCACCGGTTGGCCGGTGGCATCAGGCAGTGGGCAAGACTACTACCAGGGTCCTCCGGCTGGCCGGTGGGCCAAAAACCGGTTGGCTGGTGCCCATACTGGCAGGCCGGTGAGATAACACTGGCTGACCGGTGGCTCTGGCAGAAAGCAAACCATCTGCCAGAGACCACCGGCTGGCCGGTGGGAATCCACCGGTTGGCCGGTGGACTCAGAGAGTCCACTTTCAGCCTTCTTGGGCCAACTCCTGGGCAAACTTTTTCCTAGAATCAAAACACTTGAAAACAAGTTAGAACACGATCAGAGTGATTGTGATCATTAAAATCCAAGAGACAGGGGTACAATAAAGAGATTTTTCTAAATATGTCTCTTGATGCTTGGTTTGTCAGAAAGTTAAAGATGAGGGACAACAGTCTAAGGGGATGTTACAACCATTAACCAAACCAGAATAGAAATGGGAAAACATCACTATGGACTATGTCACTGGACTTCCTAAAACATCTAAAGGAAATAATGCTATCTAGGTCATAGTTGATCATCTTACAAAGTCTGCACACTTCATTGCAATTAGAGAGGATTTCACTCTAGATCATCTTGCCAGGATATATGTAATGGAAGTGGTAAGATCACATGGAGTACCACTTTCTATTATATCTGATCAGGATCCAAGGTTTACCTCAATGTTCTGGAAAAGTCTTCAACATACAATGGATACAAAGTTGAGTTTCAGCACTGTTTATCATCCTCATACAGACAGTCAGTCTGAGAAGACAATTCAAACAATAGAATATATGTTGAGAGATTCCTCTATAGATTTCAAAGGTGGTTGGGATGAACACCTACCTTTGGTGGAATTTTCATATAATAATCGCTTTCACTTTAGTATTCAGATGGCTCCTTATGAAGATCTCTATGGAAAGAAATGCAGGACTCCAACTTGCTGAGATGATGTTGGGGAATGAAAGATATTAGGACCTGATCTTGTTGATGAAATGGTAGAAAAGGTCGGATCTATTCAACAACACATAAGAGAAGCTCAGAGTCGACAAAAAAGTTATGCCAACAACCAAAGAAAATACCTAGAGTTTGAAGTGGGTGATAAAGTGTTCTTACGAATATCTCCCTGGAAGAGGGTCATGAGATTTGGAAAGAAGGGAAAGTTGAGCCCTAGATATGTCGGTCCTTTTGAAATTCTGGATCGTGTTGGGAAGGTAGTTTACTGATTGGCGCTTCCACCGAATCACTCTCAAGATCACGATTTGTACCATGTATCTCTCCTGAGAAAGTACATACCTGATCCTTCACATATATTCAGCTCAGAAGTTGTACCGCTGGAGCAATATCGTTCTTATGAAGAACAACCGATAGAGATTTTGGATCGTAGAAAAAAAGTCCTATGGAACAAGACCACTCGCTTGGTGAATGTTTTATGGAGGAACTACCAATTAGAAGAATCTACATGGGAACTTGAGGATATTATGAGGGAGAGGTATCCTCATATGTTTGTAATGAAGTGACAAATTTCGAGGGAGAAATTCATTTTAAGGGGGTTAGAATGTAACACCCTGTGATTTTATGAGAAATTTTTTTATGTCTTATTTTACACACAACACCCAAGGAATCTTTCACAGCACACAATACGGACTTGGCTTGCATTACACACAATCACGACCTTCCTCGATAGCGTGTGTAGTACGCAATACCGGGTTTCACTATACAATGATATATTATTATGAACTAGATTTTATTAATAGTATTAACTAAATTTTGAATTTTATTATTCATCTTACAAATTTTCTAGAACATGGTAAGAGATCAAAATAAATTTTTCGGGTAGAATAATTATTTTTAAAAAAATGCAGTTTTACCGCCTTTTGATGGGGCACACACATTAAATCTAGTTTTTGACATATTTATAAGTTCAATTTGAAAAAAATAAAATTCTTCTTTTGAATCAGGGTATAAAAATTTACTTTGGATAAATTTTTGATATTTTTCTGATAACTTTCATATTTTGATGAATAGTAAAAATACACTAATTTTTAATTAAAAACAACTTTTTTTATTGAGATGATTTATATGGTTAAATTATAATATTGAATGGTTTTAAAGTATAAATATAATATATTTTTACCATTTAATATAATGTATGTCATTAGCATTAATTTCACATTGAATTCATAGGTAAAAACATTTCAATCTTTGGCAACGTTTTAACTTCTACAACCCGTTTTCTTAACAATGAGATTTATTTTAAATTAATTACTGCAACTTATATGATTTGAATTTTGAAAAATGGATTAGATATTAGGAATCAGTGGGTAAAAATTATGTAAATAGGATGCTTTTTATATTTGGGCATTATGAATAGTAACTACGGTAAATTTTATTAACCATAGTTAAAGGTAAATCGGATAATTAAGGGTAAATATAAGATTATAAAATTATCCTAACACCTGCCAAAATCCTATTGGATTACTAAAAGTCGACCCATATCACCTAAGGGTCAGATTATATTCAATTAATGGACTTTGTTCCATGAAAATAAGTTAATTAGTATTAAAACCAAAGAATGTGACAACATGTCACTTTCTTAAAGCTTATAAGTATAATAATTTTCATTTAGTGATATACTTAATGAAACGTCGAACATGAATAGTCTCCAGAAAGATAATATAATTATCTACATCATAGTAATTTATCTAGAATTTTTAAGGATTAAATAATTATCATTAATTATGACACAATAGTGATGTTGAAATTATTTTATTAATTAAAATATCAAATAAATGGTTTTAAAAATATTACAATATATACTATATTAACTATTTAATGTTCTCCACTAATTTTATAGATACATATAACATTTTATAAATCTATAAAATCTTTTAGTTTGAACATATCTTCTCTATATATTTTATTCAAATTCAAATAAATGAATAGTGTCAAAATTGACACTATTGTTATTTTATAAAAATAAAATATTATAAAATTGTTTAAAAATCACAAAAATATTTAAAAATTCTAAATTAAATTTTATATGGTCTAAAATGTCATAAAGTGTCACATTATGTAAAATTCACAACACATATGTAATTATTTATAATAATTTAAAATTTAGAATATTATTACCACAAATAAAATTAAATTGATAAATAAGGATAAATCAAGTTGAAAATTTTTAAAATAAATTCCTAACATGACTAAATTTTATTGGTTGATGATATTAAAACCCTATCTCATCTAATATTCGGATATGAGTCATTTGGTAAGTTTTTATGTGGGGTTGGGATTTAATATAAATGAATATTTCTTATATTTCCAAAGGGGCCCCTCTCTTCACTTATAAAAGGGAACCTCCTCCCTCTCCCCCTCACACCAATTTTAGCCTTCAAGCTCGGCCAATACCGGCCCATTTACCTTACCCACTACCCTATAAACATCCTAGAGGTCCTGAGCTTCTTCAAAGACCAATTTTAGTGCTCTAAGAGAAGATCTCAAAGAGGCGCTTCAAAGAAGAGGTAATGCCCATTACCGATTCTTTCTACTTTATTTCTTCTTCCACTTCTTCTTATTTAGTTGTTTCATTATGAATTAATAACATCAGTATCAATAATATACTGATATGTTATTATAAGTATGAAACAACCCTATTTCACCATCTATCCATCCTACGGAAAAAGATATCACCGCACGTGCGTACGTACGGAATACCGTCTCCACGCCGTGGTGTAATCTATTTTCTATCACCACCTTACTTGGGTGGGTATAATGGTGCAAATAAATAACTATATATGATTATTTTAATGTTTTATTGATTCTTAAATAGTATACATACACTCCAATACAATTCTAGGATCATGGGAACGATATCATCGCTCGGGCGTACGTACGGAATACCGTCTCCACGATGTGATGCGATTCGTTCTACCTGATCGTCATTGCATAATGATTATATAAATGAATTGAATGAATAAATATGATATATAGTACACTAATACTATTTTGGAAATGAGTTATCTATAACATAAAGTTAAGAATAATAATTTATTCGACAAAACATGTATAAGAATAAAAAGTAATAAACACCCGAATAACAAGTAGTAATGAAATATTACTAATATGAAGTTAGGAATATGACCATATATGATATCATAAAAATAAGTATTATTCTGGAATAAGTCAATAACATTATTTAAATCATTATACAGGAGGTTCAGACACTTACGAAGAAAATCGGACCTAAGGTAAGGGACAATCTCGCAATCTCAATTTTTATCCAATATTGTTTATACTTCAGAATTAACTGTGGAATATTTATCATCCACATCCATGTTTCCTCAATATGTAATATTATTTATATCCTCTTACAATTTTTTAAATCCAATTTTACCCTTTGGTGAGTTTTTGGTAATATATTTGAATGGAATATTTTGTTATTTTTCATACGAGGTACTTTTTGAATTTTCCGACAAAAGTACGAGAAGAATTTTTTTAACTTATACGACATGAATGGATTTTTAAAACATTATTTCGAAGAATCTTCCTTTAAAAATTTTCAAGTTTATTTTTAATCAACTTGTTTTAGTTTAAAATCGTATGACATATTAATAAAGGAAAAAAAAATTTGAAGTAGAAAGGATATTTTCCACAAGAATGGAGTTCAAGTGTTTTATCAAAATTATTTTCCATCTAAGATAATATAGGTTTTCTTTCTATTCCTATTATTACATGGATTTTATTATGATGTGATGGAAATATTTTTATTAGTTCCTTTATCTTATATGAATTGTTTTATAATGTCACAATGTTTAAGATCCCCATTTTTATTACATGAGTTATGCTATGATGTATGGTTTATGATTTTGTGGCACACATAATAATGGTATCATTATGAGATGGGTGGGACCTATATCTCCCTCCAATGCATTGGGTAAAGATTTATATCTCATGAGATAGACATGGCTGGAACGGCAGGTTAAACTGGTTCAATGAAACAGGACTGAAACGAGGAGTGAACTTGGTTCAGAAAATGACTTTGTCCGCTAAGATAGTCTTGGAAATGAGTCTTGACTACTAAGAAATGATTTTCTATGATTATGTGTGTATTCCACAAAGTTTCATGTTTTATGTTATTATTATTGGGATTACATTTCACTACCATGATTTATTCCATGTTATGAAATTATGATCTCTTTTGCAGGGTAAGATTTCCAAAATGTTATGTTCCTATGAATTTGATGTGATTGATATTTCTTTTTTTTACCATTACTGATCATTTGAGCTCACCCTTTTGTATGTTTTCTATCCCCAGGTCAGGAAGAAGGGTATTAAGTAAGATATTCCAAAAAGGGACTATACATATGATGAAGTAAATGGGAGATAGTGAAGATGCTTTATGAACCAGATATTTATGATTCATGGTTTAAAGACACTATACCTATACGGTCCTTTCAGGATTTTGTTATAGGTTGTAATAAGTATGCTTCAATTTTTAAGAATTAACCATGTATTTAAAGTATGGGTCACTATATTATGTTCGGACAATATATAACTTACAAATAAAATAATGTGATTTTGGGTCTTTTTTGATTTATATTACATAGCTTTAGTGGACCCTTAAAGGCTTATAAAACATTTTGTCTTTTTAAATTGTACTTTTTGGGAGTGTGACTCACCTCCACTTAAGAAACCCTATTATACTAAGAATTTAAAAAATTGGACTAATAAAATACAGTTTTCCCCTCCCCTTTGTTAAAAATCATTAGAAAAAACCATGGTCTGGTCTATGGTTTTGATAAGTTTAATGATAGGTGCCCCACCAATACATAATAAAGAATTCACTCTCCTTTCATATATAATCCCACCCAGTCTCCCACTTCTCCTTCACTCAAAGCCTTTGGATTTAAACAAAGCCATGCTTTAATCTCTCTATAATCCTCACAAGGTGACCCAATCTCCCATGAAGTATCCCTCAGTCCCCTCTCAAGACATTGGGATCACACTTCCATGTAATGGATTTCCGGCTTTCACAATTTCGTCAATTTTTTTTAATTTGTTATGACCTTTTGTTTTTTATTACCAACTTTGGGGTATGAATTGGAAGCTCCCCCATACTGAAAATTCTATTTTTGGATGATGGGATATCCCTTTCTCTCTAATTAATTAATCTTATGTACACCTATTACCATGCCGAAATTCTATAAGGGAATTCACTCTCCTCTATTACGTCCAAGTAATTATTTTGAATTATGCATCTATATTCCATTATGTTTGATGGGAAATATATATATATGACCCCCTTAATTTCTATTTAAATTATTTATGATGATACACTCATTTATCTATCATCAACAATTTTCATGAATCCTTATTCCATGTCGTTAAGCTGCAGAAATTGCACAGCGTTTTTCCAAGCCAATTGTGTTGTGAATACCATAACCACGTCTCTGTCTAGGGTATTCACCTTTGTGCACATATAAATATATAATGGTATATTCATGTATTCATTACTCATTAATTAATCGTTTAATAACTTATGATGTTGATTGATTGCATGTTATATGATTCATGTGGCACACTTCTATATGAAATAAAATATTTAAGAAGGGTGCACCCTGATATCACTCCAATGCATTGGTTAAAATATATTATCATGATACATCATGTTCAATGGTTTTTGACTCATTATAATTAATGAGAAACATGGTTTTAATCATGCTTCATGTGAAATGAGTGTTTACTCATGCTCCATGTGAAATGATCAATGGCTCATGCTAATTCAATGTTAAGTGTTGTTTCCACATTTCCATGTTATGATTATCATGCTTTATTATGACTTTATGTTCATGTCTCTCTTATGCACCATTGATATGCCTATTTCCTAAAATGTATTGTATTCCTAATGTTATTCTATATTCATTCCCTTATTGGGCTTTATATCTCACCCTTTTCTTATGAATTTTCTCAGTTTAACCCATGCAATGCTATGTACGAGAGAATGTAGTGGTCATGTAAAGGATGTTTTCAATAAAGATGTTGTGTGTTTTATGTTATAAGCTATTAGGTAATGTTCCTAATCCCCAAAGACACTATACCTATATATTATCTATATTGTATCCAGTTAAATATTTTCTTTAATATATCATGTTTATGTGTGTAAAACATAGTAGGGATGTTATACATGCCACTTATTAAAGCCATCAATTTCAACTCAACCTGATACACCTAAAATATTAGAGTCTGATTTTTCCATCCCAAAATATACACTACACCATTTTTTCCCATTCACATATATCAACTCCAAATCAAAATACTACATATATTTATACCATCTCCACTCCCGGAAAACAAAATATTAGCTTTAGAAGATGTACATTAAACTATTGTGATTGGTAAACAAAGTAAAAATCACTCTGAATGTGTAATTTTATAAGTACTTATGTTTTTAAACCATTCCTTCTATGTCGAGGTTGTGAGTGGCATATATCTGTTCATGTCAACTTAGTGACCAAAACACAGAAACACAAACTCAGTCTCTCTATATCAATAGAGCCCTATACATAATCCTTGAACCATCAAAACAAAAATTTTACTCTTCACCTAGATCAGGTAGGACCCTGATTGTTGTTGATGTCCTGAGAATCGTCATATCCTAGAAGGGTTTTCACATGATTATATCCAATCATTCCTTATCCTATTTATCATTCCTAATTCTATGTTCCAATCCACAAAATTTCTTGGTTGAACATATAATAATATCCAACTATCCGCATAAAGATATAAATATAAAAAATGTAATTGGGTAACTACAATGAAATCAAGGGAAGAACCTTCTCCAGGTACAATAACACACCTTCCCCTTAGATTATTTGTCTCAAAAAGTGTAACAGATCGACCCAAAAAATCTAACTGATATATCCCAGAATATAGGTGACTCTCCATCATTGTGCTCAAGACAATGACTTGGTGTTGGGAATGATCATCATGAGTCAATGAGTACATGATTATTTCAACCCAATTATTTAATGAACATATCTAGGTAAAGGTATAAGAGTATATTCATCATGACATAAAAACTGATGATTTTATTAACTCAAGAGGCATTATTAAAAGACTCGTAAATTATATACCTTCTTCTGAAAGCAGTCCCTAGTATATTAGAAATCAAAAGTCCTTATTGACAATACCTTGATCTAATGAAATCATCAAGACCAAACAAGATCCCACCAATAGGTCAAATAGATCATCTATATATTGAAGAGGATATTAGTTCATCACAGTCATCTTATTCATCTTTTAGTAATCAACAGACAAGTTTAAAATCTCATTATCATTCTTTGCAAAAAAAATAGGTGATCCCAAAGGGAACATACTTAGGTAGATAATTCCCTTATCCACTATCTCCTATAGTTGATTCGTAAGCTCTTGATACTCCATCGATGCCATTCTATATACTAGAATATAAACTAGATCGTTCCCCACTATAATCTCAAACAATAATTCCACATATATGTCTGGTGGAATTCCTAAGAAATATTTTGGAAATACATCCAGAAATTGTTCCTACACTGGTCCAAAGATATCATGATTTACTCCTCTTTTGTATATCGAAAAACCATAAATATTTGATGTTAGCTCTCCCATATTCAAGGTAATTTCCCATGTTCATCCTTCATGAATATTCCAATCCCAACGGTGAATAAAATAGTCAAACTTTATAGATGTAAAATTCACTCTCCCATGATGACAATATATGTGGGATTTATATGTAACTAACTAGTCTATAAACATAATTTGATATAATCTTATCATGTCAATGATATAGATGTCCACAAGAACGCGATAATCCATAAAATCAAGTTATGATAACATTACTTTATTATAAATCCCATGATTTTAATCAATCTACTAATATGGGATCACTTTTCAAGAGGAACCACATTCATAACCCAAAATGCCTCATCCAATTGAATTATAGCATCCAGAGTGATTTGGTGTAGAAAAAAATCATTCCACACTGTGGTTCTCTCATTATCCTCCGCCACTAAGCTTCTGTAACTCTTTTCTAATGAAAATTATAGATTCCCTATCATGCACCAAGACGATAATTAAACTAGTGGTTAGGGATAGTGCTGAGGATAGTGACCCTAAATAACCACATTGATTACAGATTTCTCTAATAGGGGTCTGTTTAATTGATCCTTTTTCTGTCAACTATTCTTTCCAATTTACTAGATAACATTATACTAATGACACTTCCTACTCTCAGAAGTCACACTTCATGTTTAACTAGTAGAAAATATCTATTCGTACCTAAAAACCTTCTCCAAGCACCCCACCTCTATTAGATCATGATACACCACCTCAACCATCTTATTTAACCAAAATATCTTAAATTGGGATGTAATGTTACACATAATGTCATCCTAAAATAGTCTCACGATAGCCATGACTTAATTTTTTAATGATGGATAAAATCATAGTAGATCTATAATGCATCCAAAAAATCCATCACATACATTCTCTAGTGAGTCATCCACATGAACACTTATTCATTCTATAGCCTCATCATCTATACATAGAATTCATCAAATGACCTCTCCATGAATTCTATCCATAACATTTCACCAGTATTTCTAGTCCGCACATTAATTTCATACCAGTACTCCACTAATCCTCATAGAATATAGGAAGACAATGTGACCATCTTCTTAATAGGATTATCCAAATGGTCAAGAATAATCTCAATAGACTCAACCAAGAACTAAACACATTTATGTTCACTAACTCATGTTAATGTTGGTGGGTACTGTAACTAAAACACTCTCTTTTGTAGAAACATGTCATTGTGTTACCCACCCGCTGTCTTATCTAATGTTTTGATGATGTATCTGATGATCTATCAGAACTATCCCTTCATGATTACTCAACAAAATTAGTTCCTTGAGATCCAATTCAGGTGGTACATTACCATTTATAAACAATTTTCATCCTATTAACAAGCATCATCATGAAGGCATATATATACAATTCCAAATAATCATAATAGGACTCATAAAACCACATTATCAGAAAAATACACAATAGAAATAATCACAATATTTTCTCTCCCTAATCCTCACTACACGATCAATGTTGATTCACTATTTCTACACTCCATCATCGTACACATTATTAATGTTTCTCATGAGTACTCTCATTAATAATGTTACTCAGTTAGAAAATCAATTATACACATTGTTATGGAATTTTTACTAATACAATTTTACATTTGGAAATATTTTCAAATTAATTTTACAACATAAAAAAAATTAGTTCAATAAATTACAAAATATGGGTTTTCTACTGTGTGGCTAAAATTATACATGCCACAAAATAATCCCGAGTTTTATTGATGATGCATGAACACTCAAATGTCATGCCATTTAAGCCATGATTCTATTCTACTGAATTTTCAAAAAAATAATTCACATCACACACCAAGTGTATCACCCACGATTAAATAATATTCAACTATAACAAAAATTATAAATGAAAACAATCCCACCTTGGGTAATTTTTCCAACGTACATGGTTTTCTAACTCCTAAACACAAGATAATGTCCAAGACCCTTTCTTCATTTTCTTATATATATCTTTCCCTAATTGAATGAAAAAATAATAAAATAAAACTCCTTTGATACCACGTTGTATTGTCACAGACTTGGTACCGCCATATCTAGACCCAAGCTTGTCAGTTACAAGACCATACATGCACATCCTCATATGCGAGAAGCTACTAACTAGATGTTTGGTTATAATATGTCCTTTTTGGGAACACTATTCCCTATTTGATCGAATTAATACAATATAAAAAATAATACTTTTTTTGGAAGAAATATATATCAATAAACCACACAGTTATTTCATGGTGATCAAAAAATGAAATAAAATTGCCAACTGAACAAGAAACATTCCATACTAATGTACGAGTCAACTGTCTAAAATATAAACTAAAAATAAGGACACCAATAACTCCCATGTGGGTACTATCCACATATATTTCCATCATCCTACCTCAATTATCTAATCAGTTATCTATGCCCGACCCTTTTCCCTTAACACATCCAGTGATAATAATATATACTCATGTAACAATCAGGTAGCCCGAGTGTGATGTGAGTACAAATAAGTACTCCAAAACCCATGGTTTCTACAACATTAACCAATATTATATTAGATCATGATGTTATATAAATTAATAAGTATAATTAATATGAAAAGAGTTATCAAATTATCATTTATACATTATTTATCCACAATAACACCAAGGTTTCAATGAAAATAAGTACCTCATGAAAACATCAACTCAGGCTGTAGCCGAAACTGTTCTAGGTAATATTGTATTGTAAAACCTTCTTTGGATCATGATGGATCCCGAAGTATTTATCAGTGAAACTATATCTCATTACTGATTTCATCACATGTAGGATCCCGATGTATTCTCAAAGGAGGCCATATCTTTGAGTGTATTTGTTGTTATTCCTTAGTTCATACTTGATTTCCAATGATACTGTTATTAAATTCATGCTTGAATTCCTATGTTGGCACTCAGAATTCAAACAAGAGAATAAGTATGTGCCCATTATATAATTCATATGTATAATGACTATGTTACCAAGTATGATTTTTTATTTAAGGACCATTTTATGAATCCATTATTCACCAGTATAATGACTTTAATACCAAGAATTTTTATCAGTTGAATAACCATGTTCACCTTTCATCACTCACAAGTATAATTACCATGTTATCATGTATACTTTTCAATTGAATTACTATATTCCAATTAAATTATAAATAATTATTTTAACAATTGACTAATAACACAATCGAAACTAGTAATTAAACAATTAGTTTATCACATAAATCCCCATACTTAATTCACCAATTAATTAATTTATCAAATACATGTTGTAATTTAACAACTAAATAATAAATATTAATAACATCAACATAATAATTAATTATCAAAATTAGTTATTTTATTATCAATATCATCTCTTAATAATTAATTCAACAATTAATTTTATCAATTCATTTAATTTGACAAATCATTATTAATCCACAGATTTTTTATCTAAATCACATTCCTAAAATCTCATTACCAATTCCAAAATATATTATTGATTTTAACAATAAATAAATAAAGAAATAAATTTTACATGTTAATTAACTCAATTTATGAATTTAAATTTCTAAATAATTATTGAAGTTTGAAAATATACATACACATATAAAACACTAGATTATGGGAAATGAAAATTTTACTACCAACCTTTGACTGAATATAAAAAAACATTTCCAACAACCAATTTCTCTAAGGATGAAAGTTCAAGTTACAACAAATATGTTCTTAGATTAGGATTTATCAAGATAAAAACCAACTATGTAATTAGCCACGGTATATCCCTTTAATATGTTAGATAGGAAATATGAGAAATAAAAAAAACCATGAAAATTACCATTACAATGGATTGATCACATAAATGGTAGAACAATAAGGGGGTTTAGAAGCCATATATTCCCTCAAGTGCCGCCCAACATCGAGACCATAATTTTTGTTGCATATTCCACCAAAACGTCATCTAAATAGCTACATCAAGTACAAGTTGGGAATTTATATGGCATGTAATTCAGTTAAAGTAATGTAAATATTTCTAAAGGTTTTTGTTGAAATATCATTCACCTAATATTTACCTTATTAAAGCAGTTGAAGAATTACAAGACATTCAATCCCCTTACATGAAAAATAAGTATTTTTAGTTTATTTTTTATCCCATTTTCTATTAAATCATTTTAACTAAACACGAACCTATTTTAAATCATAAAAGATTTATAAATGTTCTCTATTCATTAAAAATTAAATATATCATAGAACCATACTTCATATTATCCATAAAAGTCCATACTTCTCCACAAATGACAGGTCCAGTGATAATAAAATGAGAAATAAAAAAACATAGAGAGAAAAATACATTGAAAAAGAAGCCATCCTACAAAAAAACTCCAAAAGGGTTCTACAAATTATTTTCATTATCTCTATTCTAAACCATGGGATTGAGAATGCCCTTCATGATGACTAGAGAACCGGCAAAGGTGGAGGCCTTACCAGGTTTTTACATATGGTATTGGATCTATATTTCCTAAAAATATGGTCTATGTTCATTAATAACAATATCGGTAGTTAATGTTTCGTATTATGTAACACCCCAGAATTTCATAGTATGTTATCTCATTAAAGTAAGTCAATAGCTTGTGTTACATGCAACACTAAGTTTGAGCACACCACAACTTACTAAACATGCTGTTCAAGAAGAGGTTTCAAATAGTATTAGATTCATTTTGAATCTTATATATCTATAATTTTTACATTCATATTATTTATTCCTTAGACATAATATAAGAACAAATTCATGTTTTAGATAAAAGAAAGTGCTTTTTAAAAAATTAAATTTTATAGCCTTTTAATGGCGATTACATTTAAAAACAACATTTGACACTTTTAATATATTTAATTTAATGAAATTAAATTATTCTTTAGAATAGGGATATAAAATTTATTTTAGATATATTTATGGTAATTTTTGGAAAACAATTATATTTTGATGAATAGTTAAAAATAGTATTTTTTAATTAAAAAAACGTTTTAAATTGAAATAATTTATAGTGTTAAATTATGAATTTGAATGGTTTTTATGTATAAATAAATTATATTTTCACCTTCTAATACAATGGAGGTCATTATAAGTAATTTAAAATTTAAGATTTAAATTAACAAATGTCAATTTTAAATTTATTAATAAAGATTCTATGTTTTTAATTTTTTAAAATAGAATTCATTTTTGAATTTGGAATATCAAAAATATATTTGGGTGAATTTTTGGTATTTTTCTGAAAATATTCATTTTTTTATAAATATTGGAATCATTGTTTTATTGTTTAAAAGAAAATTTTCATTTAGTTAATTATTAATTTTATTTATATTTATCTTAAGTTAAAATAGATATATAATACCTATATTTGTTCAATGTAATACATTGGATTCATTTTATAAAAACTTTAGATGAATAAAATTTTATTAAACTTTTTTCTGTTTTTACCCACCTTTTAGAAGCATTTGAAATTTTTTCTAAAACCTAATTTTACAGCTTATGTGAGTTGAATTTCAAAAATCCTAGAGATGCAGTTTACATTAGTATGTAAAATGGGGATCAAAAAGATGAAAATAATTTGTTTTGAATAGTTACTTTTGAATCTTTTTTACCACAATTAAAAGTAAATAAGGCAATTAATGGAAAAATGATATTATAATTTTCCTAACACATGTTCTAATTCTTTTAGATATGTGTAATTCGACCGAAAATAATATTAGGAATTAAATATGAACCTTTAGGTCCACATTGATTAGATTTGGATATTTATTATTATCTTATTTAATGAAGAGTTAAAAGTGTTAAATTCGATGTTTAATATTAAACCATTTTAAATATATGGTTATATATAAAATAAATTAAACAATAAATATTAAATAGATATATAATAATATTTCCTACATCATGGTATATTATTTATAATTTTTAGACATTAGATAATTAAATTTATTTATGACATAATGATGATGCAGTAATTACCTGGTTAATAAAAGAATCAAATAAAACTTATTATAAATATTAATATAAATATAACATCAATTTTTTCCTTTCATCCAATAATTTAATAAAATAATATGAAATTATAAGGTTGATTCAATGTATCTTGTTCAATGTAATACTGTTGTGATGATTTTCACAAAAAAAATACTAAATTGTGTCAAAATTGACAAAAATGAGTTTTTAAAAAACATATTAAATTATAAAATTATAAAATAATCTTAAAAATATATTGTTCTGAAAAAGGGTTAAGTAATATTATATAATTCATTAATTTACCACTTGAGGTTCATTTCGAGGTTAAGAGTATGTTTATAAACCATATAGTGTAATAATACAAGAAGACACGGTAAAAGTTAAACAATTTAACTAATAGTTAAATCTAAAATATAAGATTATAATGTTTCCTTAAACTTGTTTAAAACCTATTGGTTGATAGTATTTCAACCCATATCCATAAAAGGGTAGGAATAAATTCATTTTGATCCATTAAAACCTAATATGATTCTATACCAAATTAATATTTTTAATCTTTTTCTAAAGTTACCCTCACCCCTCTTATTAAAGGGAACTTCCCTTTCTCTGAAAATCACACACAAAAGACATTTAGCTCAAACATACCCTACCCAAATATCCTCCCAACATCACTCAAATCAACCTAATATCCATAATTTGATCATAATTCCAACCTATGGATCCCTTTTGATCAACCCAATAGGAAACATACAAAAAAGAGGTAATAATTTCACCACCCTCGTTCACGTTCTTTTCTTCTTCCACTTCCTATTTCATTGATGTTACCATACCAACAATATTC
Organism: Viscum album; assembly: GCA_963277665.1. NCBI lineage: Eukaryota > Viridiplantae > Streptophyta > Magnoliopsida > Santalales > Viscaceae > Viscum > Viscum album. The sequence continues at coordinate 1,243,852,076 of OY728145.1, read as the reverse complement.
ACTCTAGTACCTCCTAAATAATTTAATATTATTATAAGTTTGGTACAACTATATTCATTATTCAATCCATCCTATAAATGAAAAAGTCACCATACGTGCGTACACACGGCTTACCGTCTCCAAGTCATGGTGTAGTTTGTTTTTAAAATACATATTTATTTGGATGGGTATAATAATGAGTATAACTGATGTAAATAATAATTATAACAAGTTATTTATTCTTTATATATGATATAACATCCAATTACATATGATTTTAGCATTAATATAATGATAATGTCGCTTGTGTGTACGTATGGATTACTGTCTCCACGAACATAATAAGATTCATTCCGCATCATAATCATTCCATATTTTTTTTTATTTTTTTATTAAATATAATGTTTAATAACATAATATAATTTTGGATATTAATAAAATACATCTTATCCATAATAAACATGGCTTACATGACCAAGCATATAAATGAAAATAGAATAGTTAACACCAGAAATGATTATTCTACTAAAATATTATTAAAAATAAAATATTATATGATCATATATGATATCATATTTATGAATGTGTTTCTTGTATAATTAAATATCAACAATTTATATATTACATAAGAGTTTAACATACCCTCGAACAAGAAAATCTATGAGGTACGGGTTAATTCCCCAATCTCATTATTATCATAGATTGTTTATGAGTAAATATTTACAGGGACATATTTTTCATCAATGTCAATATTTTATAAAAATGGTTTTAAAAGGAATCTTTTAATGTTTAATGTATGGGTATATTTAACAATATCGTCATTTTAAATGTTTTAAATATATATTTTTCTAAATCTTTTAAATTAATTTCCATGTTTTCAAATTTATTTTAAGGATTTATTTATACAGACATTATTATTTTAAAATGTTAATTCCATTCAATGTTTCAAAGTGTTATGGGAAAATTTGATTCAAAAATTTCATTAAATGACTTTCTTTATAAATTATGTTACATTTAAATGATTAATAAAAATATTTTTCTCTCAAATAGTTTTGATTTCATTTATGTCAACATCCTTTGATAAATTTTACACTTGTTTGATGTTGATTCATTTTGATACAAATATTATATATTTTATTGATGGTTTGGTGATATGTTAGACTGTGGATGTGCTATTTTTATACCATTTATGGTATATGGTTAACGTATTATCATTTCATATGATAGTTATATTACGAATGTTTATTTTATGTTTTAACAATTTATATGATAAATTCAATGGACTTAATAAGTGATGGATGGAGCCCGATATAGCTCCTCGATGCATTGGTATGTCTGATGAGACCAACTAGTTTCACGGAACAGGCCTTGAAAAAAAATCTTATTACATGTTTTGTAACAAGGCCATGACTATGTGGTTAAGAAGTCTAGATTCAAGTATTCCATCATTATAAAATTTGCTATTGATATTGCATGTGATTATTGAACTAGTAGAATATCCATGTAAAGAAATAATGGAATTATTTGATTTATCATTGCCATATTATGAGGAAGATTTTGTTTAGAAAGGTTTTTTTAGTCTTCTGTATTGCATTAAATGTTTATGCTTTTTTATGAATGTTTCTGTTATATTGTTATCATTACTAAGCATCTGAGCTCACCCCTTTCTTATGATTTATTTTCCCATGATTCGAAGAAGTGTATTACGATTGATAAACAAGGTTATGCTAGGGGATTAATGGAGTTCTCAAAGGATCATTTATGGTGTGTTTTATTTTCTAATGTGTAATGTAACTTTCATGTATGTAATATATTTTCAAACAGTTCTGAATTGATCAGTCATTTGGGACTTAATTCTGTGTAATCCAGCCAATGTATTAAAATAATGAACCAACACTAGGCTTCTTTGGTCGAGGCGTTACAGTTGGTATCAGAGGAAGTTTAGTAAAATCCTTGGAAACAATATTTAGATAAACAATGATTATATCACATTACCCTAAGATATACTTTGAGGATTAGTATAGAGGAACTTCTTATAGTTTTGGTAATGTATAGATTTTGTGTATTTTCTAAGCAATACATCAATGTCTGGATACGAGTAGGTAGAGGTAGCTCTGGCACAGAAGTGTCTAGGAGTGAAAACTCGAACAAGGAGTTTCAACCATGACCTGGTGTATCCTAGCACATGACAATGGGCCATTCTTCACTCTTGGTTGCGACACTCCAGGGGGATATGAAAAGGATAATTCACATTTCCCTTACAAGCCATTATAAAGGATTTAGGAGTAAATACCTCTTCAATGAAAATATTTTTGGATTATAGATTATATGTATAATATTTTCAATTTTTGTTTGGTATTTTACATGTTTGGAATTAGGAATTGTGATTCACAAAAAAACCTACTGTATGCCATTGTTTAGAATTGGTACCTAGTATAAGGAATTATAATTCCTGTAATACTTATGATCGAAAGAATAAGAAGGATCATATCATTCATGTTATTAAGCCAAATTTTAAAAGGGAAATAGTCTTCTACATAATCTCATCATATGAATAAATAGTACAATGTGCATGTTATAATAATAATACATTATATAAGGATTGTACTTCAGTACTATTTCATTAAGGACATGAGATTGTGTGGAACCATGAAAAGTGACTCAACAACAAGATAACTTTTTTGGAAAATATATGGTTTTCAAAAAGATAATCCATAATACAGTTCTGATACCAAGGTAGTTATTTTGGAATAATATTTGATTGATTTGGATAAATTATATAGGATCTTCTTGACATTCTTGAAACCGATTAATGATTGGATTATTACAACATTTGTGGAATATTAAATTTTTTTTGGATATAAGGAATATATTAATTATTAAATAAGAAATAAGGGAGATTGAATGTATTCTATATGGTTTTATGGTAATTCATGGTGTTTCCATGTTTTAAAAGAATACATGATGAAGGTATTCATATGTTATTACGTGGAAAAAGAGATCTTTATTTTTCTTACCATCCTTACAAATTATGTACTGTGAGTTTGGACTGAATTATTTTGGATAAGTCTAAAGGATGGAATGAATTATGATTGAAGTTGGATACTATTATTAAGGTTACATCATTTCTTAGGATTATTTTTTGATTTTGATAAAAAGGACAACCTAAGGTTGGCCGACAACCCATCGCATCGAGCAAGGACGCAAGACTTGAACACGCAACCGAAAGGTGAAAAGGGTGCATCAGGTACCAATGTCCTATGTGATGTCCTGGTTTGTGTAATGTAGTGTTTTTAAATAGTTTTACAAATGAATTATAAATTCATTATTTTTAGAATCCTATTTGATTGCAATAAATATATATTTATTGAATTATATTATCTTTTATAGTGGAAGGTGAGTTTGTGGATGGAATTAGTTTGAAGGATGAAACTCTACTTATAAATTATATTTTTTTCCCTCTTATAATATGAATAAATTAATTCTAAAACCATACAGTATGGATCTGAAAAAAAAGTGTTATCATAATACCTAATGTTTTATTGAACTGGTGATATTTTAAATCAACATATATTGATGGCTTTGGGGCCATCAATTTTATACTCATTTGTGATTGATGACCACAATAACTCCATATATATATTTATGTTTTTCCTCCAATTATGTGTTTCTAATTTCCACCAATTTTCTCCAAATCAAGATCATAATTTGGTGGTGACTTTTTCATTTGCCTTTCCCTCTTATTAAGACTAAATTTTATTAAACCATTTTTCGATGTGGGTTTTCCACAAAGGTATTTTTCTATTTGTAACCTTTTATTTTTGAAGAACAATTTCAAATTTTGAGGAATGAATTTTTTGAAGGATTGGTTAATGTAACACAACATGATTTTACAGAACATTATCTAATTAATGTAATTTAATAGCTTGTCCCACACGCAACACAAAATTCGAGCACATAAAACATACCAAACATGTCGTTCAAAAAGTGGTTATGAATATTATTAACTGCATTTAGAATCTCATATAATCTATATAATTTTAACATTCATATAATGTTTTTTTAAAAAAATATAAGAACAAGTACATTTTTTCAGATAAAAGAAATTATTTTTAAAAAAATGCATTTTTACCGCCTAATATTGGGAAGTATTCTTAAAACCCATATTTGAAACTTTTATATATTCAATATAATTAAATTAAATTATTCATTAAAAGAATGACATAAAAATTCAGCTTGGATAAATTTTTTTGTACTTTTCAAATAACTTGCATATTTTGATGAATAGTGAAAAATATTATGTATTAATTGAAAACATATTTTTTAATAGAAGAAATTTATAGTGTGAAAATATGCATTTTAATGGTTTTGATAATTAATTATATATTATTTTTTCCATTTAATAAAATTTGTGTCATTATAAGTAATTTTCACATTTAAATTTGATATAAACACATGTCAATCTGTTGATAATTGTTTTTAAACCCAATTTTTGGTTTCGACAACGTGAAATAATTTTAAATTAATTAATGAAACATATATGTTTTTTATTTTGTAAAATAGAATTCATTTTTGAATTCTAAATATAAAAAATTTATTTGGATGAATTTTAGTAATTTTTCAGATAACAATCAATTTTTGATGAATAGTGAAAAACACTACGTCATCATTTAAAACCAACTTTTTATTTAAATAATTATTTATATAATTTAAATTTATTTTAAGTCAAAATATATATAATTCATATATATGTTCAATGTAATTCATTGGAGTCATTTTATAATAAAATTAGATGTATAAAATATAATTGATGTTTTTACCGTCTTTTTCCCACATTCATGGAGCATTTTAAAATTTGCAGAAAACATAATTTTTCCTCTTTTATGAATTGAATTTAAAAATTCGGGTGACACAGTTGACATCAGTAAGTAAAATTTGGATCAATAAGATAAAAATAATTTTTGGTGAATAGTAACCTTCAAATTTTATTTACCACGGTTAAAAGTAAATAGGGTCATTAATGGTAAAAATTATATTATAATTACCAAAACACATGTCCTAATTCAATTGGATAAGTTTAATTAGACAAAAAAACTATAGTAATCAAATAAGATTCTTTAGGTCCACTTGGATAAGATTATGAAATTTATTATTATTTTATTTAAAGAAGAGTTAAAAGTGATAACTTCAATGTTTAATAAATAATCCATTTTAATATAGGGTTTTACATAAGATAAATTAGAATATAAATATTCATTAGAAAAATAAATATATTCACTAAATCATGGTATTTTATTTATAATTTTAAACATTAAATACTTAAATTTATTTACGACACAATGATGATTTAATATTTTCATTATTATTAAAACAATAAAATAAATGGTATTATAAATATTAATATAAATATAATTTCATAGTGTTAATGACATCCAATAATTTTTTAGGTGTATATGACATGTTATGGTTGATTCAATGTATCTTTTTCCAAGTAATAAAGTTTTTATGACATTGACAAAAACCAAATAATAAATAGATTCAAAATTGACATAAATTAGTTTCTAAAACAAATATTATATTATTAAATTATAAAATACTCCTAAAAATATATAGTTCAACAACAGGGATTATGTAATATTATATATGTCATTACTGAACAACTTTAGGTACTCTTGGATGTTTAATATTTTTTTATTTATCATATAGAGTAAGAATACAAGAAGACACGGAAAAAGATAAATTTTTTAACTAATAGTTAAATCTAATAGATAAGGTTAAAATGGTATACTAAACTTGTAAAAGGTCGATTGGTTGAATTTATTACGATCCATAACTACAGATGGCTTGAGAAAAAAATCATTTGGAGCTATTATAAACCGAAGATGACTTAATAATACGGTAATATTTTAATTTTTTCCTAAAGTGACCCACAACCCTCTTATAAAAGGGAACGTCCCCTTCTTTAAAAATTACAACACCAAAGACATTTGGATTAGCCAAAACCTACCCAAATATCGTCCCAACATCCTGTACATCAACCAAGAGTCCTTAATTTGATCAAAAATCATACCTATGTAACCCTTTTGATCAACTCAAAATGAAACACATAAAGAAGAAGTAATAATCTCACCACCCTCTTTCGTGTTATTTTCATCGTCCAATTCATCTCTCATTATTGTTTCCATTCCAAAAATATAACTCCACTACCTCCTACAAATAGTTATGTTATTAAACATATTTTACAACCATATTCATTATTCTATCCGTCCTATAAATGAAAAAGTCAACATACATGCGTAAGTATGACTTACCGTCTCCACGTCGTGCTGTAGTTTGTTATTCAAACACTTAATTTTTTGGATGAGTATAATAATGAGTATAACTGAATTAAATAATAAATATAAAAAGTTAATTATTCTGTAAATATGATGTAACATCCAATTACATATGATTTCACCATCAATAAACCGATATTGTCGCTCGTGCGTACGTATGGATTACCATCTCCCCAAACGTGATGAGATTCATTACCCATCATAATAATTCAAGAATAATTTTCAATTTAAGAACTTAATATTATTATGGATATGAATAAAATACATCCAATCCATAACAAACATGACTTACATAACCATGAATATGAAGAAAAACATACCAGTTAATATTGAACACAATGATACTACTAAAATATTATTAACCAAGAAATATTAAAATATCATATATGATATAATATTTATGTATGTGGTTCTTGTATAATTTAATAACAATGATTTAACTATTATATATTAGGTTAACGTATCCTCGACCAAGGAAAAGTACAAGGTAAGGGTCAATTCCTCAATCTCATTATTATATGAAATTTTTTTGAGTAAGTATTTAAAGGAACGTATTTAACGTCAACGTCCATATTTCATAAAAATGTTTTAAAAGTAATCTTATAAGTTATTATGTATTTATTTATTTTACTATATCATCATTTTTAATGTTTTAAATATCCAAATTTTAACTTTTTTTAATAAATGCCCATTTTTTCAAAATATTCTAAGGATTTATTTATATGGACATCATTTTTTAAAATAATAATTCCATTCAATGTTTCATAGTGGTATGAAACATTTAGATTAAAAAATATCATTAAATGTATTTCATTCTAAATTATGTGACTTTTAAATGATTTAAAAAATATATATTTCTCTCAAATTGTTTATATTTCATCTATGTCAACATCCTTTGATGGATTTTACACTTGTTTGAAGTAGATTCATTATGATTCAAATCTACCAAATTGTATTGAATGTTTTGTGATATGTTTGACTATGGATATGTTATTTTTATACCATTCATGGTTTATGGTTAATGTATTAACATTTCATATTCTAGTTTTAATATGAATGTGTATGCTATGTTTCATCCTTTTAATATGAGGAATGCATTGAACTTTGTATGTGATGGGTGAAGCCCACTATAGCTCCTCGATGCATTAGTAGGTCTCATGAGAAAAACTAGTGTCTTGGCACTAGGACATGAAAAAAATCATATTATTAGTCTTGGCACAAGGCCTTGACTATTTGGTTATGATTTTTTTCATTATCCATTCCATCATTATGAAATTGGTTATTGATATTGCATGTGATTATTCGACTAGTATAATAACCATGTGAATAAGTAAATTTTATTATTTAATTAATCATAGCCATGTTATGCTGAAGTTTATGTTTAAAATTATTTTGTTTAATCTTATACATTGCCTTAAATGTTTATTCTTGTTTAGGAATGTTTTAGCTATATTTTTATCCTTAATGAGTATCTGAGCTCATGACTTTCTTATGTATTATTTTCCTAGGATTCCAAGAAGGGTATTATGATTGATAAGCAGGGTTATGCTAGGTGATTAATTGCGTTCTCAAATGATCATTAATATTGTGTTTTATTTTCTACTCTATAATGTAACGTTCATGTATGTAATCTATTTTCCTAGACTACTAAATTGATCGGCCTTTTGTAACTTGATTCCTTAAAATCCAGCCAATGTATTAAAATAATGCACCGACTCTAGGCTTCAAGGGTTAGGGGTTATATATTATATATAATATCTTCAAAATTGGGACATAATGGGAAAAAGAGGAGGCAATTTATAAAAAACATTTTTATCCCAATCCTCTTGTTTCTAGTGGTATACTAGTAAAATTTTATGAATTCTTATTCTTTTTCTATTATGTTTGATAAAATATAAAAATTAATTATGATCCTTCAGTTCCCCAGTTGTAAAAATCTATATTTAGTGTGTAAACTTAGGATTCTAGGTTAAAATAAAATAAATCATGAGTTTTATGGTAAACTAGCATGGGATTTCCAAGAATACATGGCCTATGAACATGACTATGTCACCTTCTTATATCATGCTAAATATTTAGTGAGTTTACTTCCATCCAGTGAAGCCAAAACATTGACAACTGTGTTTCATCTTTAGATGTGTTATTTTAAGAAGCATTTACATTAACTACAACCTATATTTCTTTCACTTGTAGAAAATGATATAACTGTAGTTAATCTATGTTTTTTATGTTATTTGATGTATTGTGATTGAAATATTACGTGGGTCATTTATTTACAATAATTTTTAAAAACGCGTTAAAAAATAATTATTTTATAAAAAAATTATATTTTAAATTTCTAATGGCTGATTTGAATAATTGTATCCCATATAATTTATTGAATATTATATAATTTTGTCATCATTAATATATAATTAGAAATAAAATAATTTAATGAATATCAAGTATTTTTATAAGAAAACCAAAATAGAACTAATTAATAGAATTTTGTTTATAATGATGACATAATTTGGAAATGTCTTTAATGGGGTTTTATATGTTTCAACATTGATTATTTTTTAAAAAGTAAATTTAACTTCTTTTTTGAAATAATTTCTTGGTCATCATTTCATGAATTTTTCATGATGGAATATTCTGATTATGAATGGGAATATTTTTATCATGGTATATGACTGGTGATATTTATATATATATGTTTTCTGATTTGTTTCCTAGTTATATTGATTATTTATTGGTATAGATATGTGGAAAAAATTATGTTCATCATATATTTTTTCAATTATAGTATTCCTCCTATAATGGTTTCATATGAATGAATAATATAAGTTATTGAGTATAATTCTCTGGGTGAATCCCTTGATCATTAAAAACAAGTTCAAAATGTTTTAGAATCCCTATAGACAAAGAAAAGATAGAATCACTCAAAACATATCCTACTCATAGAACCTATATCAGATTAATTAAATAATAAAGGACCTTATTTATATCATGATCAAGGTTTGAATAAATTTGTATCATTATTAGAATTATTTATGAATGATTAATTCTCTCAAAATTCATTATAATTCATGGGTGTGAGATATAGTGTCATTTAATGATAGACCAAGGCATGTTTGATGGAAGACAATTATGTCTTCTCATCATTAGGAGAGTATGTATGGGGAAATTTTTATGGTGATATTTACCTATTGGTTCTATCATTATGGTGTTAATGTTGCGATAGATCTCAAATTCATTTTCCTTCATTAGTGCGAGTTCTTAGTGACAAATTATACTAATTAGTAGTTAATTTTTTATTATTCACTATATTGATAATTGTAAGAAAAATAAAAGAAATACCATTTCGTTATTTTTTTAATCCCAATACTTGGTTAGTATATTCATAGTTCTTGCACAACAACATTCAAGCAGGTAATCTATGCGTCCATTAAGATAAATCTTACCAATCCATTCTTTTATTAAAGGGTAATTCATTGGATATATCATATGCCAATTAAGATATCACAGTTGGTCTGTAGCATAAGTGAGATGAAGTTAATTAAATGTATGTATCATAAAATGTATGGACATATTAATATCTTCTAATGTGGGTCACTAATGCATTCTATGACCTCATGTCAAAGGATCCATGATTTCAGCTCTATTTTTACACCATATTAAATGGATTTTTAAAATATGGTTCTGGAATACTTCTTAGGATTATTAAATTTGTTGTTGATTTGTTTTTTTAGGAGTCATATTTCATGGGTTAATAAAATGGAGATATTTTTCATTTTTTTATGTTTGAGAAATTAGGTAAAATTTAGATATGGATAGTGAGGCATGACATTATTTTTTTTGTAATTAAATGATAAAATGAATATTATTTTGAGAATATTTGGGTTTTGATGATTTATTATTATAATATTTTGAGTTTCACGAGAGTTGGACATGGTGGTAAATCCTTGAGTATGTATTTGAGTTTCTATTTTAGATAACTCAGTAGTTGGGGTTATGTACTAGGTATTTTTTGGTATAATTTTTTTAAATCTTTATGAAATAGTGGTTTTGAATGTAAAAATTTGTTATCATTATATGTTATGGTCATGGGATGGATAAAATTTCATTCATAATGAATCATCATTGTTTCTCAATTTTTTTTTTATTTTATAAGTGTTTATGGATTGAATTAATCAGTTTTTATGGATTCGTAGATGTCTTAAGCATGTTTCACTCAAAGGATTTAGTTACACATAATTAGAGGAATCATTATTGGTTTTGAGACAATTATAGTTCTCAATTATTCATAGGAAAAATTATTATAGGTTATTTTTTTAATCTTATATTATTTGAAAAAAAATATTGATTCTCAGTTTGGTCATTGAATTGATTTGGGATGGATTATTTAATGATAGAATTAAATTTTAGGGTTCTCCTTGTTTCTATCTATCCCTAATCATTTTTATGTTTACCGATAACTTTTTAGTAGTGTATTTGACTTACTTTTCGATTACATCTACTTTTTTCCAAGGACATTCTTCGGGATAAATTTGGTATGGTGGGGAAAATTGTGATAGACTTATGTTATTATAGTTAGTCATTTAATCGTAGTTAATACTATATTAAGTCATAGTGTTTTTTATAAAAATTTAATTGATTTTATGTTTTCATGTATATTTCATAGTTGTATAGAAAAATTCTGTGTAACTATACATAGACTTTAAATGTGGTGTAGTATATTGTTAGTAGAGTTATGAAATATTGGATCACAATTTTTAGGCCCACACATAGATTTATAGGTTGTAAGTAGATCAGTGGTTATTTAAGGGTATTACAGCAAGTTTGGAACAAGTTTTTTCATTTAAATAAATCTATATCATGCACCATGACTAGTACATAAAATATTTTAGAAATATGAAATCATAATATATATAAATATATTTATATATTAATGGAGTTTCTTAGATCTCTAACAAAATCACATTTGGATGTCTCCCATGATTGTTAGGGATAAATCTTCCATTCCTCCCACGTAGATCTTGGCATGTTTTTACAATTTCTCAAGTTTTCATTCAAGGAATTAGATTTACTAAAACTCACCATCTTCCATTCTTCACTCTTCTATATTTCATTAAAATTATATTGGGAAACCAATATGGGTTTTTTACAAATTTGATTATTAGGGTGAATATAATGAGGTGTGTTTACATATATAGATCATATTAACATACATAATTTTTATTTTTTTGAGTCCGTCACTAAAATAATCATTTTTTGGATTGTTTTGGATCACTTTTCACTTTTTTATGGATGATTTTTCTTTGTAATTCCATCTTTTTTTGGATTCATAGTTTTTTTCATTTATGAGTTTTTTTTTTAAAACTCATTACCAAATTTGATTTTTATGTGAATATATATTATGTTTTTAAATTATTTGGATTATACATAATGGGTTATCCTATATTTTTTATGGAAAAGTTTATATATGAATGGAACATTTAGATAATCCTATGTGGATCTTAAATGTATTTTGTTATATGTTCATGTTTTGTTAGGTTTTAAGAAGCTTATTTAGATTTAAGAAAGGATATTTTATGTATTTATAATACAAAAATAATATCAAATGGTTTATGTGACCATACTTTTTTTGATCTATTTGAGATATGTGTATTATCATCGGTGGAAGCCCCATTGATTTCATGTTTTTTCACCAATTTTTTGGGTTTTAATATAATTTTTTTTATATGATGTTATTTAGGTATATTCTATATGCTGGTATTAGACATAAGGGGGATTAATTTTCCATTATTTTTTAATCATGACCTTATTGTGAGTTATCTCCAAATATTATATTCAATCACATAGCTGAGAACTAACTCTTTGAACCATGACCATTCTATGAAGGAAATAAAGTATGGGTTGTGTTTATTGAAAATCCTCAATTGATGTATAATGTTTTCCAAGAAAGGGATCATATAGTTAAAGGGGACTATAGTATTGAAACTTGTGTGAAAGTCATGTTTCAGGATCATAACATTGAAAAATGACAAAGGCGTGAGCTGCGCGAAAAAACTGATGTTGTGCACAGAAATCAGTTCCTATGTGAAAAGCATTTGCATAATGAATGGGAGGTTTTTCATGACATGGTGGGTTTTGGGATCATGGGTCGCTTCACCTATAAATAATTTGTGAACCCACTCATGAGGTATGACTGAATACAATGAGAATATCTATATTCTAATACACATACGTGTTACGTGAAATGAGAGTTGCACACAAAAGATGTAGTTGCGCATAAAAGATAAAATTGCATGTAAAATATGATGTTGCATGTAAATGTTTATGTTGCATGTAGAAGTTGATGATGCGAAAAAAATTTCAAGTTGTGTGTAAATGGTGTATTTTTGGAAATTATTTTCCATGTGAAAAGAAAATCGTTCACGCAAAAGTATGATCGTTCATGCAAAGGGTTGGTGTTGCACGCAATTGTCAGTGTAGGTTGAATAAGTGTTTGGAATATCTGGTTTAGTGGTTCAGTGCTTTTATGTGGATCAATTTAGGAATTCAATTTATGAAGTGTCTCATGTTGAATAGAGACAAATACTTCAATGCAAATATTCTGAAGCAACCTTCTAGTCGATAAACTGAGTTGGACTTCTCCCAATGAAGTGAGCTAGGGGAGTCGAATGACGTGATATGAGGGACGCAATGAACTTTCCATAAACCATTGTAAAGGCTGTGATCCTGGAATAATGTGTCTGTGAAAAGAACCTGTAATCCGAAAACTAGTGATGAATAGTGGATTTGGGAATGACTCACACACTATTGTCATATGCTCCTTGGATGTAGCCCTTAGTGATGAAGAATGTAAAAGTGCTTTGTGGTCTCCATGCATGTGATTGTTTGATTTCTGTTCACATCAGTCTTATGAGTTTATCAAATTCATACCAATGTGGAAACAATATCATTGTTCTAAATGAAAATGTTGACACCCAGATTCAGCTCTCCTCTCTTAGGTTTTCCCAAGGTTGTATAAGTTGTATTAGAGGGATAAGGTTACTAGTGTCTGATCAGCCGTTTTATCATGGAGAATGCAGGACATTCGATGGAATCTCTCTCATTGATAAAAGTAACATTCAAATTTGGAAGAATTGAATGAGATCTCATTTAATATCCATTGGAATGGAAATTATTTTTTATACATTGCATGGAATAAAAGTTACTAATCCAACATGGCTTGGTATGACTGATATAACCATGAATGTTCTTGATGTAGATGTTGAATCTCAAATTGATATCACTGCGGGTCATTATGATTAGATATATATAAAGTTCATGAGTTTCACAATAACTATTTATATGTGGGATAAACAGGAAAATATTTATGTTGGAGATAAAAATGTGATGGAGGAAAAACCACATGTCCTGGACAACATGTTTGACATTCGGAAGATGCATCCTGATGAAAATGTTGATTCCTTCTTCAATCTAATTACTGAAGTAGTGGGAGCAATTTGAGGTCTTCAAGAGGAAATCAATGACAATTATATTTTAAATAAAATCATTGGAGGACATACACCAATGTACAATGAAAATGTGTAATCCCTTTAAGAATGAGATCTATCTAAAATATATCTGGAAGATGTCCTAAGTAGTCAAGTGGCATATGAGATGGTTGGAAAACCAGAAGATTATACGACTCGTGTTAGAAAATAAATGGCATTCAAATACATTGAAAAACTGAAAATTTCATAAGATAGTGCTGGTGAAGATGATGAAGAAAAAATAAAATCATTACTTTAATTTCAAAAACTAGATGATGGTAAAAGGTAAATTTAAAGGTAAGCTACCTTTGGCAAGTTTTTATTGTGGAAGATTTCGTCACATTGCCTCTCAGTGACGACAGAATTTATATGATGAAAAGTGTGTAGCATTTGAAATCTAGAATCCTCAAGAAATAAATTTCAAATAGAGGGACTTCGAATTTAGATAAAAAATATAGAACAAGAGTTTTTTCTTGTTAAGATGATGACAATTATATTGAATTTAGTGATGAAGAAGAACCATAATTTAAAACTGGAAACCATGCATCCAGGATGGCCACCATTGAAAAGTCAGAACCTTCAATAAAAAATAATTGAAATAATCAGATTACTTTTAATAGTGATCCCACATTTCAAATTAAGGATTCCGTTTCCAAACCAGATAGTAAATGTAATTGATTTAATAAGGGGAAAACAACTATGGAATAATCATCAGAATATGATGATGAACTTGATGTTGAAATTGAACTAATAGAATAACTAGTGAGATTACTGTCTTCAATCCATGAATGCATAGACGACATTGTAGAACTAAATCATAAAATTGAAGAAATATCAAAGGTCATCAATGAACATTTTTCTAGATTGGAAGAGAATTTCAAGACCATTGAGTGTCATGAGGAAGTATTTATTATTCTTAAGAGTAAACATGAGTGTCAATAAACCACAAAAGTTGGAAATAAGAAAATTAATTTTGGAAGATTCTCATATATAGAATTACTTGTAAGATCCAAGTGTGGTTCAGATGGGGTGGAACGAATTTCGAGTGATCAATGACCCGCCAGCATGAGAAACTATGGAAATGTTTTTGAAGGTGAGACACCCACTTCTGGAAGTAAATAGTGCCCAAAAATAGACAATATTAAAGTTGGACACGTTAAAAAGTTTCCTGAAGTGAGATGATAAATATAAGTGAGATGATGATTCATCTCATGAAGTGATAGTTATGTGGCTAACTGGTCCATACCATGTCATATTGCGAAGAGGAAAGGATATATTATAATGGGGAAGATCAGGGAGTCTACAAATGTCATTGATTTCATACCCTACACCTTATTGATGAAATACCTTACATGGATTCTATTTTCACTATTATAACATTGGCCATATATATATAATGTGTTTTATGACATCATAATGACTCAATAGTGATGTAATAAAATAATATAAACATTATTATTGGACAATATATGTTTTACCATTAATATAATTTTATTTTGGGTTTGTTTGATTTATTTTACAATGCTTTTGTGGACCCTTAAAGTATTATAAAACATTTTTACTTTTTAAATTATATTTTTTGAGAGTTTGACTCGTCTCAACATAAGAAACTCTATTATACTAAGATGTTAGGAAATTTACCTAAAAAATAGTATTTTCCACTCCCCTTTGGGAAAAACCATGGGCAAAAACCATGGGAAGGTTTTTGGTTTTGATACGTTTAAAGATAGGTGTCCAAAACCTAAATAATAAAGAATTCACTCTCATTTAATATATAAATCAACCCAATCTCCCACTTCCCCTTCATTTAATTCCTTTGGAGTTCGACAAACCCATTCCCTAATCACTCTTGAATCCACCCAAGGTGACCCATTCTCCCATGAAGTATCACTCATGCCCCTCCCAAGGCTTTGGGATCAAACTTCCAAGTAAGGGATTTCATGTTTTCTCAATTGCTTCCAATTTCATTAAAGTTGCTATAACCTTTTGTTTTTGATTACCAATGTTGGGGTATGAATTTGAAGTTCCCCCATACTGACCAATTTATTTTTGGATGATGGGATATCACTTTCTCTCTAATTAATGAATCATATGTACACATGTTACCATGCTGAAATTCCTTGAAGGATTTCTCCCTCCTCTTTTATGTCCAAGTAATTAATTTTTATTATGCAACTAAATTCCATTATTTTGTTGGGACTTGTATATATATGATCCCCTTACTTTAATTTTAAATTATATATAATGAGACACCCATTTCAATTTCATCATCAATTTTCATGAATCCTTATATCATGTTGTTAAGCTGCTGAAATTGCACTTGGTTTTTCTAAGCCATGTGTGTTGTGAATACCATACCCACATCTCTATCATGGGTATTCACCTTTGTGAACATATACATATTTACTGTTACATTCATGTATTTATTTATCATTAATTAATCGTGAAATAAATTATGATGTTGACACATTTCATGTTATATGATCCATGTGGCACACTTATGCATGATATAAAATACTTAAGACGGGTACACCCTAATAGAGCTCCAATGTATTGGTTAAAATATATTATCATGATATGTCATGTGAAATGGGTGTTGAATCAATATAATTCATGTGAAACATAGTTTTACTCATGCTTCATGTGCAATGAGGGTTTACTCATGCTCCATGTGAAATGATCCTTGGCTCATGCTAATTCCATGTTAAGTGTTGTTCCCACATTTCCATGTTATGATTATCATGATTTTTATGACTTTATGTTCATGTTTCTCTTGTTCTTCATTTATATTTCTATTGTCTAAAATGTATTGTATTCCTCATTTTATTCCATTTTTATTCCCTTACTGGGCTTTATAGCTCACCCTTTTCTTATGTATGTGCTCAGGTTATCCAATGCAATGCTAAGTACGAGGGAATGTAGTGTTCATGTAAAGGATTTTTTCAATAAATATTTCATGTGTTTTATGTTATAACCTATTATGTAATGTTACTAATCAACAAAGACACTATACCTATATATTTTCTATTTTTTATCCAATTAATATATTCTATAATAAATCATGTTTATGTGTGTAATCAAAAGTAGGGTTTTTATACATGTCAGCCAACAAAGACATCATTTTCTAATCAACCATATAAACTTTAAATCATAGAATCTGATTATTCAAAACCAAAATATATACAAGACTATTTTTCCCATTCCAATATATCAACTCCAAATCAAAAGACTACATATATTCATACCATCTCCACTCCCGGATAACCAAATATTAGTTTGAGAAGATGTACCTTAAGATATTTTGATTGGTAAACACAGTAAAAATCTCCCTGAATGTGTGATTTTATAAATACATAATTATTAAAAAAAAATATAGCTCGAGGTTGTGAGCAGCAAATATTCATCCATGTCTACTCAGCCACCAAAACACAGAAACACAAATGCAATATCCCTAGATCAACAGACCTGTATGCATAATCCTTGAACCATCACAACAAAAATTTTACTCTTCACCTAGATCAGGTAGGATCATGATCTATGTTAATGACCTGAGAATCATCAAATCCTATAAGGATTTTCACATGATTCTATCCAATCATTCCTTATCCAATTTCTCAATCCCTATTTCTATGTTCTAAGCCACAAAATTTCTCGGTTGAACATTTGATAATATCAATATAACCTCATAAGGTTATATATGTCAAAAATGTTCTTGGGTAAATACAATGAAATCAAGGGAAGAACCTTCTCCAGGTACAATAACACACCTTCCTCTGAGATTATTTTTCTCAAAAAGTGTAATAGATCAACCCCAAAAATGTAACAGATATATCATGGAATATAGCTGACACTCCCTCATTGTCGTCAAGACATTTACTTGGTGTTGGGCATGATCATCATGAGTCATTGAGTACAAGAGTATTTCATCCCTGAATACTAAATTAACAAATCTAGGTATAGGTACAAGAGTATATTCATCATGATTTAAATACTACTGGGTTTTTTTTATCTCGAGAGGCATTATGAATAGACTCATAAACATCATACCTTCTTCTGAAATCAGTACCCTATATATCATAAATCAATTGTCATTATTTATGATACCTTGATCTAATGTAAATAATGAAGACCAAACAAGATCATATCAATAGGTCAAAAAGATCATCTATATATTGAAGAGGATACTAGTTCATCGTAGTCATCTTGTTCATCCTTTAGTAGTCAACAAAAAAGTTGAAAATATCATTATCATTCTTTGCAAAAAAAATATGTGATCCCCAAGGTAACATACTTAGGGTAATAAATCCCTTATCCAGTAGCTGATCCAGCTGAGTCGTAAGTTCTTGATGCTCCGTCGATGCCATTATATATAATAGAATATAAACTAGATAATTCCCCACTGTAATCTCAATCATTAATTCCACATATATCTCTTGTGGAATTCATGAGAAATATATTGGAAATACATCCTTAAATTGTTCATACACCGGTCCAATGATATCATGATTTACTCCTCTTTCATATATCAATAAACCATAAATATTTGATTTTAGATCTCCCAAATTCAAAGTAATTGTCCCTGCTTATCCTTCTTGAGTATTCCAATCCCAATGCTGAATAAAATGGTCACCCTTAAAAGATTTAAAACTCACTCTCCCTTGATAACAATATCTGTGGAATTTTAATGTGACTAACTAGTATATACACAGAATTTTATCGAATCTTATCATGTCAAGGATATAGATATCCACAAGAAAGCTATAATCCATGACATCAAGTAAACATTACATTCCTTTATTATAAATACCATGATTTTCATCAATCTACAAATATGGGATCACTTTTCAAGAGGCACCACTTTCACCACCTAAACTGCCTCATCCAATTGAATTATAGCTTCCAGAGTGATTTTGTGTAGAAAAAAATCATTCCACACTCTGGTTCTATCATTATCCTCTATCACTGACCTTCTGTAACTCTTTCCTAAATAACATTTACAAATTCCCTATCATGAATCATGATTAGAATTGAACTAGTGGTTAGGGATAATGATGATCATAGTGACCCTGAATAACCATCTTAATTGCAGATTTCTCTAATAGGGGTATGTTTAATCGATCCCCCTTTCTATCAACTATGCTTACCAATTAATTAGATAAAATTATAAAAATGTCACTTCCTACTCTCAGAAGTCACACCTCATGATCAACTAGTAGAAAATATATTTTTCATACCAAAAGTCCTTCTTCAAGCACCCCACATCTATTAGATCCGGATACACCACCTCAACCATCTTATTTAACATAAACAAGTTAAATTGGGATATAATATTACACATAATTTCATCCTTAAAGCGTCTCACCATTGCCATGAATTATCTTAATAATGATTGATAAAATCATAGTAGATATATAATGCATCCTAAAAAATCCTTCATAGACAATCTCCAATGATTCGTCCACATGAACACTGATTCATTCTATAACCTCAGCATCTATACATAAAATTCATCAAATGACATCTCCAGGAACTCCTTCCATAACACTTCACCAGTCTTTCTTGTCCGCACCTGAATTTCATACCAGTACTCCACTAATCCTCAAATCTTATAAGAAGCCATTGTGACCCTACTCTCAATAGGATTCTCCAAATGGTCTAATATCATCTCAATGGAATCATCCTAGAACTAAACACATTTTGGATCACTAACTCATGTTAATGTTTGTGGGTGCTATAACTAAAACACTATCATTAAGCCAAACATGTAATTATGTAACCCATCCTTGGTCTTATCCAATGATTTGCATGAAGTGGTTGATGATCTATCCGAACTCTCCCTTCATGATTACTCAACAAAATCAGTTCCTTGAGAAACAGTTCTAGTGGAACATTACTATTCATAACCAATTTTTATCCTCTCAACAAGCATCATCAGTAAGGCATATATCTACAATTCTAAATAGCCATATTAGGACTCATAAAACCACATTATGAAAAAATACACAATAGTAATAACCAAAAGATTTTTTCTCCCTAATCCTCGCAACATGATCAATATTGATTCATTATATCCAACCTCAATCATCCTACACATTGTTAATGTTTCTCATGAGTATTCTCATTAATCATGTTCCTCAGTTAGAAACTCAATTATACTCATTATTATATAATTTTAACTAATACAATTTCAGATTTTGAAATATTTTCAAATTATTTTCATAACATAATTAACAATTTCTCGTTAAATAAATTACATAATATTTTTTTTCTAATGTGTGGATAAAATGATACATGCCACAAAATAATACTGAGTTCCATTAATGATGCATAAAGACATAAATTTCATGCCATTTAAGAGATTATTCAATGCTAATAAATATTCAAAAATAATAATTCACAGCACACAACAAGTGTATCACCCACGATTAAATACATTCAACTATAACAAAAATTATAAATGATAACAATCCCACTTTTGGTAATTTTTTCCCCGAACTTGGTTTTACAACTCCCAAATACAGTATAATGTCCAAGAACCTTTCTTCATAGTCTTATATATACCTTTCCCTAATTGTGTGAAAAACTAATAAAATAAAACTCTTTTGATACCACAATTTATTGTCACAGACTAGGTACCACCCACTCTAGACCCAAGCAAGTCAGTTACAAGACCATAAGTGCACATCCTCGTATGCCAGAGGCTACTAACTAGATGTTTGGTTCTAATATGTCCTTCTTGGGAAGACTATACCCTATTAGATCAGATTCATTCAATATAAAAAATAATAAAAATGTATGAAAGTAATAAATATCAATATTAAACAATGTTATTTCATGGTGATCAAAAAATGAAATAAAATGTCCAACTGAACCAAAAAAATTCCATACTAATGTACTAGTCAATTGTGTAAATTTTAACTTAAAAATAAAGAGACCAATAACTCACATGTGGGTACCATCCACATATATTTCCATCATCCTACCTCAATTCCAAAATTTGTTATCTATGCCTGGCCTTATTCTCTTAACCTATCCAGGGATAAAAATATCTAATCTGGTAACAATCATGTTGCCAGAGTGTGGTGTGAGTACAATAATGTACTTCAAAACCCATGGTTTCCATAACATTATCCAATCATATATTACTTCATGATGTTATATAAATAAATAAGTATAATGAATATGAAAAGAGTTATCACATTATCATTTATACATTATTTATCAACATTAACACCAAGGTTCCAAAGTAAATATGTACCTCATGCAAACATCAACTCATGTTATAGCCCAAAATGTTCTAGGTAATATCGTATCTTAAATCCTTCTTTGGATCATGATGGATCCCGAATTATTTATCGGGGACACTATATCTCATTATAGATTTAAACTCATGATGGATCCTGATGTATTCTCAAATGAGGCCTTATCTCTGAGTGTCTTTGTTGTTATTCCTTTGTTCATACTTGATTTCCCATGTTACTGTTATTAAATTCATGCTTGAATTCCTATGTTTCCACACAAAATTCAAACAAGATAATGACTATGTGCCCATTATATTATTCATAGGTATAATGACAATGTTACAATGTATGATTTTTAATTTAATGACCATTTTATGATTCTATTATTCACCATTATAATGACCTTAATACCAAGAATTTTTCTTAGTTGAATAACCATGTTTTCATTTTGTCACTCACAAGTATAATTACCATGTTATCATGTATACTTGTCAATTGAAGTACTATGTTCCTATTTTATTATAAATAATTATTTTAAAAATTGATTAACAACACAATCAAAATTAGTAATTAAACAATTATTTTATAACATAAATACCCTTACTTAATTAACCAATTAATTAATTTATCAAATCCATTTAGTAATTTAACAACAAAATAATAAATATTAATATATTCAATAGAATAATTAATTATCAAAATTAGTTATTTCATTATCAAAATCATCTCTTCATAATTAATTGAACAAATAATTTTCTCAATTAATTTAGTTTGAAAAATCATTATTAATCCACAGATACCTTATATAAATCACATTCCTGAAATCTCATAACCAATTCCAAAGTATATTATCTTTTTTAACAATAAATAATAAACGAAATAAATTTTACATGTCAATTAACTCAATATATGAATTTAAATTTCTAAATAACTAATAAAAATTGAAAATATACATACATGTATAAAACTCTAGATTATGGGAATGGAAAATTTTACTACCAACCTTTGACTGTATATAAAAACAGATTTCCAATAACCAATGTCTCTACGGAAGAAACAACAAGTTATAGAATAAATGTTCTTAGATCAGGATTTATCAAGATGAAAACCAACAATGTAATTTTCCATGATATATCACTGTAATAACATGGAGACGAAATAGGAGAAATAAAAAAACCCATTAAAGTGGAAGTACTATGGATTGATCACATAAATGGTAGTACAATAAGGGGGGTTCAAAAGCCTTAAATTCCTTTCAGGGTCTCCCTACATCAAGACCATAATTGTTGTAGAATATTCCAAAAAAAAGTTATCTTCCCAGCCACATCATGTACATGTTGGTAATTTATATGGCATGTAATTCATTTAAAGCTATGTATATATTTATAATGGTTTTCATTGAAATATCAATCATCTAATATTTACCCTATTAAAACACCGGAACAATTACAAGACATTTGTAGAGACCCGAAGCTAGACGTACATGGACATTACATTACTTTTGCGGAATACTTAGTACATAACAAAAAACAGACACACAAGGACCGTAATAGTTTAGTGTCTTTGGAAACTCGGAATATAATCTTCTAAACGTGGTGAAAGATCTTCAACATCTCCCATAAAGATCGTCCCCTTTTTTTTACCTAAAACATTTCTTTATATCCTGGGGAAAAGAAAACATAAAAGGGTGAGCTCAAATGCTCAGTAAGGGTAAAGAAAAGAAATATCAATCACATCATACTCATAAGAACATAACATTTTGGAAATCTTAACCTGCAAAAGAGAGCATAATTTCATAACAATGGATAAATCATAGTAGTGAAATGTAATCACAATAATCATAACATAAAACATGAAACTTTTTCGCATACACAAATAATCATAGAGAATCATTTCTTGTTAGTCAAAACTCATTTCCAAGACTATCTTAGTGGACAAAGTCCCTTTCTGAACCGAGTCACCCTCGTTTCAGTCCTGTTTCACTGAACCGGTATAACCTACCGTTCTATCCATGTCTATCTCATGAGATATAAAATCTTTACCCAATGCATTGGAGGGAGATATAGGACCCACCCATCTCATAATGATACCATTCTTATGTGTGCCACAAAATCATAAATCATACATCATTGCATAACCCATGTAATATAAATGGGAATCTTAAACATCATGACATCATAAAACAATTCATATAAGATAAAGGTATCCATAAAAATAATTCCATCACAACATAATCAAATCAATGTAATAATAGGGATAAAAACAGAACCCTTTATTATCTTAGATGGAAAATAATTTTGATACAACACTTAAACTCCATTCTTGAGGAAAATATCCTTTCTACTTCCAAAACACTTTCCTTTATTTAAATGTCATACAGTTTTAAATTAAAATAAGTTGATTAAAAATAAACTTGAATACTTGTAAAGGAATATTCTGGTAAATTTTGTTTTAAAAATCCATTCATGCCATATAAGTTAAAAAAACATTCTTCGTACTTTTTTCAGAAAAGTCAAAAAGTACCTCGTACGAAAAATGACAAACGATTCGTTTCATATCTTTTACTAAAAACTCACCAAAGGGTAAAATTGGATTTAAAAAATTGTTGGTGGATGAAAATAACATTACAAGTTGAGGAAAGATGGATTTGGATGATAAAATACACCCCAGTAAATTTCAAAGTATAAACAATCTCGGATAAAAATGAGACTGTGATATTTTCCCTTACCTTATGTCTGATATGCTTTGTATGTATCCAAAACTCCTGTATAATGATTTAAATAATGTCATTAACTTATTAAAGAATCATATTCATTGTTATGATATCATATATGGTTCACTTATGACTTTATATTACCCGTTCTTTTGTAAATTCCATGTTAAAGAAGCGTTTTGGGTAAAATCGTTTCATTTATGGTAGGTGTTTGGACTAGCTGTTCTTGACATTATTATTACTTATATCATGATTTACTTACTTCCAGAATATAAAATATGATTTATATATCATATATATTCAGTATATATATATAAAATAGATAGATAAATTAAATGAAACACACCGTTCATGGAGACGGTTGTCCGTACGTACGCATGAACGTTGTTTTCCTTTCCTTATTGTCTTGAATGGAAGTAAGTAGATGACATACATATATATACATAAATCCAGTAGATTTAACATGTCATATATTTCATTATTATTCATTATATATACTTTATAATCATTCATGAATGGTTAATGTGGAGAATGAATGTCATCGCGTCGTGGAGACGGTATTCCGTACGTACGCACGAGCGATGATATCGTTCGCATGGTCGTGGAATTGTGTTGAAGTGTATGTATACTATTTCTGTATCAATATCAATTTATAATAATCATATATAGTTTCTCATTACACCATTATACCCATCCAATTAAGGTGGTGGTGGAAAATAGATTACACCACGGCGTGGAGACGGTATTCCGTACGTACGCATGCGCGGTGATTTCCTTTTTCCGTAGGATGGATAAAATGTTAATTAGAGTTGTTTCATATTTATAATAACATATCAGTATATAATAAATACTTATGTTATTAGTTTATCATGAAACAACTAAAGAAGAAGAAGTTGAAGAAGAAAGAAATTGAAAAAAGATCTGTAATGGAAATTACCTCTTTTTGACGCGCCTTCATTTAACCTCCACTTAAAGAACTAAGGATGGTCTTTGAAGAAGACCAGGACCTCTAGGATGATACTAGGGAAGTGGAGAAGAGATTTTGGCAGGGTTTGGCCGAGCTTGAATGCTCAAATTGGTGTGATGATGAGAGGGAGGAGGTTCCCTTTTATAAGGGAGGAGAGGGGCACCTTAGGAAAATCTCAAAATATTATTTTTTATTAAGGTCAAATTCGGTTTATAATGGTTCCAAAGGGTCTTATTTTGAATATAAAGTGGGGATGGGTAGAACTCCTCTCATACAATAGGATTTAGACAAGTTTAGTTTATTATTTTAACCATATCAATGAGATTTAACTCTAAGTTATATAATTTAACTTTTACCGTGTCTTTTGTTTCTTACACTATATGGTTAATAAACTTATTATATCAAGCCAAACGAACCCAAAGTTGTTTATTATTAATATATATAATCTTATCTATGTCATTTGGCCTAACCTTAGATTTTTAAGAATAAAATAACAATTAATATTATAATATTTGTTTTAAAAACTAATTTATGTTAATTTGGACACTATTTGGTACATGATTTTTATGAAATTCATAACATAATGATAAGTTCGAACCCCGTTACTTAAATAAATAATAACATTTCATATGAACGTATAAAATTAGTGTAAGTCATAAAAAGACTCAAATTACATTTATTTGGGCATTTATAACATCAATTATGTCAATATTTCATTAATAAGACAATTACTACATCATCTTTGTGTCATAATAAATGATAATTATTTAATCCCTAAAAATTCTAAATAAATTCCTATTATGTAGATAATTGTATTAGATTTCTGGATACTATTCATGTTTGATGTTTCATGAAGTTTATCACTAGATTAAAATTATTATACTTATAAGATTTAAGAAAGTGACATGTTGTCCCATTCTTTGGTTTTTGTAATAATTAAATTATTTTCATTGAAAAAATTTAATTAAATGAATCTAATCCGACCCTTAGGTGATATGGGTAGACTTTTAGTCATCCAATAGGATTTTGACATTTGTTAGGGTAATTTTAAAATATTATATTTACCCTTAATTACCCGATTTACCTTTAACTATGGTAAATAAAATTGACCGTAGTTACTATTCATATTTCCCAAAAATAAAAAGTATCTTATTAACATAATTTGGAACCACTGATTCCAAATATGGAATCCATTTTTCCAAATTAAATACAAAAAAGATGCAGAAATTAAATTAAAATTAATCCCGTTGTCCAAAGAAAACAGGTTTTTCTTTAAAACATTGCAGAAGATTGAATTGGTTTAACCTACGAAATCAAGGTAAAATCAATGCTAATGACATAAATTATATTTAATGGTAAAAATATATTCTATTTATACTTTAAAACCATTAAATATTATAATTTAACCACATAATATATTACGATGAAAAATTTGTTTTTAATTAAAATATAGCGTGTTTTTACTATTCATTAAAATATGAAAATTATCGGAAAACTATCACAACTTTATCTAATGCAAATTTTTATATACTGATTCAAAAGAAGAATTTTATTTTGTCAAATTTAACTTATAAACATGTCAAAACTAGATTTAAGGTGGGTGCGCCATCAAAAGGCGGCAAAACTGCATTTTTTGAAAAATACTTATTTTCCCCGAAATATTTATTTTGTTCTTATACCATGTTCTAGAAATGTGAATGATGAATAATAATGTTATAAAATTAAAAACATAGTTAACACTATTCATAATGTATAGTTCATAACAATATTATAATAATATATCATTGTTTAGTAAAACCTGGTATTACGTACAACACACGCTATCGAGGAAGGTCGCGATTGCGTGTAATGCAAGCCAAGTCAGGGTTGTGTGTAGTGCACAACTCCTTTGTTGTTGCGTATAACAGAATCCAACCATATTTTATTTATACATTGAATATATATATATATATATATACACTCAATGTTGCGTAGAATAACTTCTATCAAACGAACTTGAAATTGTGTGTAATAAGAGCCAAGAAAAGTGTTGCGTATACTGCAAGATAATACAGTGTTGCGTATAGTGAAAGGTAATCTTGGTTTTGCATACAACACAAGACATTAATGAAATTTAAAGAATATTTTTCATAAAATCTCAGGGTGTTACATTCTACCCCCCTTAAAATGAATTTCGCCCTCGAAATTCGTCGGGGTTATAAATGGTATACTATTCGAAAGTTTCTTTAATAGAAACCCACATCGTAAAAAGGAATACCAAAACAAATATTTAAAAACAAAAGTATGAAGTGTAATGGTTACCCAAATAAACTAATCACTGGGTTTCCACATAGGAGAAAATATGGATATGGAAGATAAATCTAACCATAATGTTCTGATGGAGAGTGGTAGAGAACATGGCTATGGAGAAGCCACCAATCACAAAGCCATAAATTTGTGACGATCTAAGGTACCATCTGATTCATCAGATATAAGAGCACTAGGACAACATTTTTGGTTTTTAATATCATTTCCCTAAAGTTGATGAAATTAGAAGAAATACTTTTGTGATTTTGGTATAGTCTCACCGTTTGTCGTTCTTTGGACAATTTCCACTTCATCTCTTAAAGAAATGAAGTTGAATTTGTCATTCGTGATATGTTAGTAGATCATGTGATAGAATGATGGTCCATTCCATCTGTCTCAAAAAAAGGATAGAAAAGTTATCAAAAAATACATAAGTCCATCTATAGTGAGATTAATCATATATAGTTCCAAAAATGGACTTATACTTCATATATCATACTGCTTAATATAATAAAACTATTTTCTACTAAACAGGGACTTCTTGTAGGCCAGTGGTAGGCGATAAAGGCCAGTTACACTTCGGTTGTGGGTTCGATTCCCACGGCCTTGTCCGACGCGATGGGCGGTCGCCCGTCCTGCAGGTTGTTCTTTTTCTAAAACTACATTACTATAACATCACATAAATAATATAAAAAAAAATTCTATCCTCAAACAATACTATCTTATGGTTAACATAATCCATTCCAATCTTTAGGCTTATCTAAAATACTTCGGTCCAATCTCATAGTATAAAGAAAATGATAACTTTAAATGTCGTCAACCAAGCATGTGAATACCATCATTTATCCCCCATATATCTTGTTGGTAACATTCCAATCATGTGAATAACTTAATCATGTATTCTCTTGAAAAATGAATACCCATTAAACCTTATTGAAAACATGAATGCTGTCAAAAGTTAACTCTTTCCACATACCAAAATCCAAAAATTATATATACTCAATCCATTACACAACCTTCTCCTTATATCAGTCATGAGCTCATGAATACTATCAAACACTTAATTTTCTCCTTATCCCTTCATTATGCGCATATCATCTACATTCCAAATATATCTGAATAACCTTTCATGGATATTGGTACCATTAATCATACACTTTCAAAACTCAAGGATAGACAACAGTGTAACAATCCTTAGATGTCTCTTTATTCCATAGTACCATGAGATTACTTATACAACATTACACATGATAAACATGTAATCATTCCACTACATTCTTAAACCATTGACCGAGATTCAACAATTCTTTCATCTCACATATCATTTGTAGTCTCTTCATCATCATCAACATAAATACTACCCATAGGATCATACTGATTCTCTTCAAGAGACTTTCCCTTAGGGAATTGGTTTGCATAATGTCCGTACATTTCACATTTAAAACATTTATCCATTGTTGATGTCGTAGTAATACCATTATCCTCATCCCTGGTGTTAACTGAACCTTTTCCTTTGCACTTACTAGATTTGTGTCCTTCTTTTCCACACCCAAATCATCTTCCAGTTCCTTTGAAACATTCTCCTTGATGCCTCTTCCCACATGATTTACATAGGGGAAATTGAACATTCTTTCCTCTATGATCATCATGAAACTCCATCTTTCTCTTATTAGCCGAGTCAATACACTTACCAAATTTTACTTTATTGATCATATTATGAGATTGCTGATTCGGCATAATAATGATGTTTGGACTTCCAAATCCCATTTCATTTGATTTCTCATGATGAATAACAATCTGTTGTCCATCATATCCTCCATTATCGTGAATCATCTTGTTTCTCGCCATTTTCTAAAACCCAAAAAGAATAGTGTGAGATGCAAAAATCATAATAAAGGGAGAGTAACTTCAATATATAACATCTTACGTTAAATTCTAAGATCTTTACAATAGTTCTAGGACTATATCCTATACGTATACTTATCCTTAGGGGCATCCCTAGACATACCTTATAAATATCTCAAGGGATCTCACTATTGTTTTCGCATCCTAGTTTCCAAAGGTTTACTAAACTTTTCCTCTGATACCAACTATAATGGTCTGGAATTACTTCCAGTGGACTATAGTTGATACCTATCAGGGCACTCTATGGGTGGCTACACCCCCTGGGCGGGACACACCACCATCCCCAGTGGAAACCATTTCTTCATGAAGCCCTTGGGTGGAGAGCCATGCTTCGTCCAACGCTCACATGTGAGAGTTCCCAAGGATCGGATACATTCCTACCTCCTTTGCCTATGATACCAACTGTAGAGACCCAATTCTAGACGTACATGGACATTACATTACTTTTGCGGAATAATTAGTACATAACAAAAACAGACACACAGAGACAGTAATAGTTTAGTGTCTTTGGAAACTCGGAATATAATATTCTAAACGTGGTGAAAGATCTTCCACATCTCTCATAAAGATCTTCACCTTTATTTACCTAAAACCTTTCTTTATATCCTGGGGAAAATAAAACATAAAATGGTGAGCTCAAATTCTCAGTAAGGGCAAACAAAAGAAATATCAATCACATCATATTCATAAGAACATAACATTTTGGAAATCTTAACCTGCAAAAGAGAGCATAATTTCATAACATGGGATAAATCATATTAGTGAAATGTAATCACAATAATCATAACTTAAAACATGAAACTTTGTTTAATACACACATAATCATGCAGAATCATTTCTTGTTAGTCAAGACTCATTGCCAAGACTATCATCCTGGACAAAGTCCCTTTCTGAACCGAGTCACCCTCGTTTCAGTCCTGTTTCACTGAACCGGTATAACCTACCGTTCCAGCCATGTCTATCTCATGAGATATAAAATCATTACCCAATGCATTGGAGGGAGATATAGGTCCCAACCATCTCATAATTATACCATTCTTATGTGTGCCACAAAATCATAAATCATATATCATTGCATAACCCATGTAATATAAATGGGAATCTTAAACATCATGACATCATAAAACAATTCATATAAGATAAAGGAATTTATAAAAATAATTCCATCACAACATAATCAAATCAATGTAATAATAGGGATAAAAACAGAACCTTTTATTATCTTAGATGGAAAATAATTTTGATAAAACACATGAACTCCATTCTAGAGGAAAATATCCTTTCTACTTCAAAAACACTTTCCTTTCTTTAAATGTCATACAATTATAAACTAAAAGAAGTTTATTAAAAATAAAATTGAAAACTTGTAAAGGAAGGTTCTTGTAAATTTTGTTTTAAAAATACATTCATTCCATATATGTTAAAAAAACATTCTTCTTACTTTTTTCGGAAAAGTCAAAAAGTACCTCGTACGAAAAATGACAAAAGATTCCTTTCATATCTTTTACTAAAAACTCCCCGACGGGTAAAATTGGATTTAAAAAATTGTAGGTGGATGGAAATAACATTACATATTGAAAAAAACATGGATGTGGATGATAAAATACAGCCCAATAAATTTCAAAGTATAAACAATCTCGAATAAAAATGAGATTGTGATATTTTCCCTTAATTTATGTCTGATATGCTTTGTACGTATCCGAACCTCCTGTATAATAATTTCACTAATGTCATTAACTTATTACAGAATCATATTCATTGTTATGATATCATATATGGTTCACTTATGGCTTTATAATACCCGTTCTTTTGTAAATTCCATGTTAAAGAAGCGTTTTGGGTAAAATCATTTCATTTATCATAGGAGTTTGGACTAGTTTTTTTGACATTATTATTACTTATATCCTGATTTACATACTTCCAGAATATAAAATATGATTTATATATCATATATATTCAGTATATATATATATATAATAGATAGATAAAGAAATTAAACACACCGTTCATGGAGACGGCAGTCCGTACGTACGCATGAACGCTGTTTTCCTTTCCTTATTGTCTTGAATGGATGTAAGTAGATGACATACATATATATACATAAATCCAGTAGATTTAACATGTAATATATTTCATTATTATTCGTTATATATACTTTATAATCATTTATGAATGGTTAATGTGGAGAATGAATCTCATCACGTCGTGGAGACGGTATTCCGTACGTACGCACGAGCGATGATATCGTTCTCATGGTCATGGAATTGTGTTGAATTGTATGTATACTATTTCAGTATCAATATAACTTTATAATAATCATATATAGTTACTCATTACACCATTATACCCATCCAATTAAGGTGGTGGCGGAAAATAGATTACACCACGGCGTGGAGACGGTATTCCGTACGTACGCACGCGCGGTGATTTCCTTTTTCCGTAGGATGGATAGAAGATTAATTAGAGTTGTTTAATATTTATAATAACATATAAGTATATAATAAATACTTATGTTATTACTTTATCATGAAACAACTAAAGAAGAAGAAGTTGAAGAAGAAATAAATTGAAAAAAGATCGGTAATGGAAATTACCTCTTTTTGACGCGCCTCACTTAACCTCCACTTAATGAACTAAGGATGGTCTTTGAAGAAGACCATGACCTCTAGGATGATAATAGGGAAGTGGAGAAGAGATTTTGGCAGGGGTTGGCCGAGCTTGAATGCTCAAATTGGTGTGAGGAGGAGAGGGAGGAGGTGCCCTTTTATAAGGGAGGAGAGGGGCACCTTAGGAGAATCTCAAAATATTATTTTATATTAAGGACAAATTCGATTTATAATGGTTACAAAGGGTATTATTTAGAAGATAAAGTGGGGATGGGTCGAAATCCTCTCATCCAATAGTATTTAGAAAAGTTTAGTTTATTATTTTAACCTTATCAATGAGATTTAACTCTAATTTAAATAATTTAACTTTTACTGTGTCTTTTTGTTTTCTTACAATATATGGTTAATAAACTTATTATATCAAGAAAAACGAACCCCAAGTTGTTTATTATTAATATTTGTAATCTTATCTAAGACATTTTTCCTAACCTTATATTTTTAGGAATAAAATAAAAATTAAAAATATAATATTGTTTTTAAAAACTAATTTATGTCAATTTTGACACTATTTGGTACATGATTTTTATGAAATTCATAACAGAATGATACATTCGCACCATGTCACTTAAATCAACAATAACATGTCATATTAACATACAAAATTAGTGTATGTTATAAAAAGTCTCAAATTACATTTATTTGGGCATTTATAACATCAATTATGTCAATATTTCATTAATAAGAAAATTACTGCATCATCTTTCTATCATAATAAATGATAATTATTTAATCCCTAAAAATACTAAATAAATTCCTATGATGTATATAATTGAATTAGATTTCTGGTTACTATTCATGTTCAAAGTTTCATGAAGTTTATCACTAGATTAAAATTATTATACTTATAAGATTTAAGAAAGTGACATGTTGTCACATTCTTTGGTTTTAATAATAATTAAATTATTTTAATTGAAAAAATTTAATTAAATGAATCTAATCCGACCATTAGGTGATATGGGTCGACTTTTAGTCATCCAATAGGATTTTGACATTTGTTAGGGTAATTTTAAAATATTATATTTACCCTTAATTACCAGATTTATCTTTAACTATGGTAAATAAAATTTACCGTAGTTACTATTCATAATTCCCAAAAATAAAAAGTAGATTATTAAAATAAGTTGGACCCACTGATTCCAAATATGGAATCCATTTTTCCAAATTCAATACAAAAAAAGATGCAGAAATTAAATTAAAATTAATCCCGTTGTCGAAATAAAACGGGTTTTTCTTTAAAACATTGTAAAAGATTGAATTGATTTAACCTATGAATTCAAGGTAAAATCAATGCTAATGACATAAATTATATTTAATGGTAAAAATATATTCTATTTATACTTTATAACCATTCAATATTATAATTTAACCACATAAGATATTACGATGAAAAATTTGTTTTTAATTAAAATATAGCGTGTTTTTACTATTCATTAAAATATGAAAATTATCGGAAAAATATCAAAACATTATCTAATGTAAATTTTTATATCATGATTCAAAAGAAGAATTTTATTTTATCAAATTTAACTTATAAACACGTCAAAACTAGATTTAAAGTGGGTGCGCCATCAAAAGGCGGCAAAACTGCATTTTTTTAAAAAAACTTATTTTACCGGAAAAATTTATTTTGTTCTTATACCATGTTCTAGAAATGTGTAAGATGAATAATAATGTTATAAAATTAAAAATTTAGTTAACACTATTCATAACAGCTAGTTCATAACAATATTACAATAATATATCATTGTTTAGTAAAACCCGGTATTGCGTACAACACACGCTATCGAGGAAGGTCGCGATTGCGTGTAATGCAAGCCAAGTCAGGGTTGCGTGTAGTGCACAACTCCATTGTTGTTGCGTATAACAGAATCCAACCATATTTTATTTATACATTTAATATATATATATATACACTCAATGTTGCGTAGAATAACTTCTATCAAACGAACTTGAAATTGTGTGTAACAAGAGCCAAGAAAAGTGTTGCGTATACTGCAAGCTAATACAGTGTTGTGTATAGCGCAAGGTAATCTTGGTGTAGCATACAACACAAGACATTAATGAAATTAAAATAATATTTTTCATAAAATCTTGGGGTGTTACAACATTCAATCCCCTTATCTGACATATAAGATTTTCTAGTTTATTTTTCATCCCATTTTCTATTAAATCATTTTAACTAAACACGAACCAATTTTAACACTTCAAATATTTATACACGGACTCTATTCATTCAAAATTAAATATATTATAGAAACAAATTTCACATTTTCCAAAAAAAACTATACTTCTCCATAATTGACTTATCAAGTGATAATAAAAGGAGAAATAAAAAAAACATAGAGAAAAACATACACAGAAAAGAAGCCATCCTACAAAATGACTCCAAAATGGGTCATCAAATTATTTTCATGATCTCTATTCTAAACCATGGGATTGAAAATTCCCTTCATGATGACTGGATAACTCGCAATGTTAGAGGCCTTACCGAGTTTTTTACATATGGTATGGTATCTATATTTCCTAAAAATGTGGTCTACGTTCATTAATAACAATATTGGTAGTTTATGTTTCGTATTATGTAAAACCCTAGGATTTCATAGTATGTTATCTCATTAAAGTAATTAAATAGCTTGCGCTACATGCAATAGTGAGTTCGAGCACACCACAACATACCAACCTTTCCGTTCAAAAAGTGGTTTTGAATAGTATTAAGTGTATTTTAAATCTTAAATACTCTATAATATTTACGTTCATATTATTTGTTTCTCAAACATAATATAAGAACAAATTCATGTTTTAGATAAGATAAAGTATTTTTTACAAAATCAAAATTTAAAGCCTTTTAATGGGGAACACTTTTTAACCAAAATATTTGACCCTTTTATATATTCAATTTAATAAAATTAAATTAGTATTTATTATAGGAATATAAAAATTTATTTTAGATAATTTTTTTGTACTTTTTGGATAACATTTATATTTTGATGAATAGTAAAAATACAATGATTTAATTGAAAAAAAACATTTTAAATCGAAATAATTTATAGTGTTAAATTAGGCATTTGAATGGTTTTTATGTATAATTAGATTATATTTTTATCTTTTAATACAATGGAGGTCATTATAAGTAATTTCAAATTTATGTTTTTAATAAACCCATGTCAATTTTAAATTTATTAATGCGGCTTCTATGTTTTGAATTTGGAAAAATAGAATTCATTTTTTAATTTGGAATATCAAAATTTGATTTCGGTTAATTTTTTGTATTTTTCTGAAAACATTAAATTTTTTATAAATATTGGAAAGATTGCATTATTGTTTAAAACAGAATTTTCATTTAAATAATTGTTTATTTTATTTAAATTTATCGTCAATCAAAATAGATATATAATACTTATATATGTTCAATGTAATTCCTTGGAATCATTTTATAAAATATTTAGATGAATACATTTTTATTAAACTTTTTATTATCTTTTACCCACCTTTTAGAAGCATGTGCATATTTGCCTAAAACCTAATTTTAAAGCTTATGTAAGTTTAATTTCAAAAAATCTAGAGACAAGGTTTATATCAATATGTAAAATTTGGATCAATAAGATGAAAATAATTTTTATGTGAATAGAAACTTTTGAATTTTATTTACCACGGTTTAAAGTAAATAAGGTCATTAATGGTTAAAATGATATTATAATTACCCTAAAATATGTTCTAATTATATTGGATAAGTGTAATTAGACCAAAAAAAATCTTAGTAATAAAATATGATACTTTAGATCCACATGGATTAGATTCAGACATTTATTATTATCTTATTTAATGAAGAGTTTAAAGTGTTAAATTCAATGTTTAATAACTAAACCATTTTAAATATAGGGTTATATATAAGATAAATTAAACTTTAAATATTCATTATAAATATAATAATATTTCCTAAATCATTGTATTTTATATATAATATTTAAACATTAAATAATAAAATTTATTTATGACATAATGATGTTGCAGTAATTACCTTGTTAAAGAATGAATCAAATAAATGTTATTATAAATATTATTATAAATATAATTTCAATGTTTTTCTACCATCAATGAATTTTAAAGGTGAATATGAAATGTTAGGGTTGATTCAATGTGTCTTTTTCAATGTAATAATGATGTGATGATTTTCTGAAAAACCAAATACTAAATAGTGTCAAAATTCACATAAATTAGTTTTCAAAAATCTAATTATATTATTATATTATTAAATATTCCAAAAAATCAATGGTTCTGAAAAAGGGTTAAATAATTTTATATAATTCATTAATGTACCACTTGAGGTTTATTTCAATGTTTAGAATATGTTTATTAACCATATAGTGTAAGAATACAAGAAGACACAGAAAAAGTTAAACAATTTAACTAATAGTTAAATCTAAAAGATAAGATTAAAATGTTGCCCTAAACGTGTATAAAACTTATTGGTTGATAGTATTTCAACCCATATCCACGAAAATATCAGAATAAATTCATTTGGAGCCATTAAAAACTGAATATGATTCTATACTAAATTAATATTTTAATCTTTTTCTAATGTGACCCTCACACCTCTTATTAAAGGGTACATCACCTTCTCTCAAAATCACACCCCAAAGACATTTGGCTCGGCCAAACCCTCACACCTCTTATTGATTCTGTATAAATGATATAACATCCAATTACATCTGAATTCAGCTTTAATATAATGATAAGGTCGCTTGTGTGTACGTACGGATTAATGTCTCCACGAAGGTGATGAGATTCATTCCCCATCGTAATCTTCCGATAATAATTTTAATTTTATGATTAAAAATAATTTTTAAGAACTTAATATCATTATGGATATCAATCAAATACATCCTATCCATAAAAAACATGGCTTACCTAACCAAGCATATAATGGAAAACATACCTGTTAACACCAGAAACGATGATAGTACTAAAATATTATTAACAAAGCATTATTAGATGATCATATATCATATCATATTTATGAATGTGTTTCTTTTATAATTTAATAACAATGATTTGGATATTATAAAAGTGGTTAACGTACCCTCGACCATGGAAATTTATGAGGTATGGGTTAATTTCCCAATCTCATTATTATCAGAGATTGTTTATGAGTAAGTATTTAATGTGACATATTTATCATCAATGTCCATTTTTTATAAAAATGGTTTTAAAAGGAAACTTTTAATGTTTAATGGAATGGAATATTTAACAATATCATAATTTTAATGTTTTTTAAATATATATATTTCTAAATCCTTTAAATTAATGTCAATGTTTTCAAAATTATTTTAAGTATTTATTTATATGGACATCATTGTTTTAAAATGTTAATTCCATTCAATGTTTCAAAGTGTTATGGGAAAATTTGAATCAAAAATTGCTTTAAATATATTCCTTTATAAATTATGTGACATTTAAATGATTAATAAAAATATAGTTCTCTGTAATAGTTTTGATTTCATCTATGTCAGCATCCTTTGATGAATTTTACTGTTGTTTGATGTTGATTCATTTTGATACAAATATTCTATATTTTACTGAAGGTTTTGTGATATGTTAGACTGTGGATGTGTTATTTTTATACCATTTATGGTATATGGTTAACGTATTAACATTTCAAATGTTAGTTATAATACGAATGTTTATTTTATGTTTTAACCATTCATGTGAAGAATTAAATGGACTTAGTATGTGATGGGTGGAGCCCTCTATAGCTCCTTGATGCACCGGTATGTCTGATTAGACTAACTAGTTTCATGGAACATGCCTTAAAAAATCTTATTTTTTGTTTTGGAACAAGGCCATGAATATGTGGTAATGAATTCTAGATTTATGCATTTCGTCATTATGAAATTGGCTATTGATATTTTATGTGATTATTCGACTAGTAGAATACCCTTGTGAAGAAATAAATGAAATTAGTTGATTTATATTTTCCATATTATGCTGAAGATTATGTTTAAAAGAATTTTGTTTTAGTATTCGGTGTTGGTTTAAATGTTTGTGCTTATATATAAACGTTTCTATTATATTGCTATACTTACTAAGAATCTGAGCTAACCCCTTTCTATGGATTTATTTTCCCATGATTCGAAGAAGTGTATTGTGATTGATAAGCAAGATTATGCTAGGGGATTAATGGAGTTCTCAAAGGATCATTTATTTTGTGTTTTATTTTCTAATGTGCAATATAACATTCATGTATGTAATCTATTTTCCAATACTACTGAATTGATAAGTCATTCGGGACTTACTTCTTTATAATCCGGCCAATGTATTAAAATAATCCACTTACATTAGGCTTATAGTGTCAGGCGATACAGTTGGTACCAGAGGAAGTTTAGTACAAACCCTGGAAACAATATTTTGATAAACACTGATTAGAGAATATTACCCTAAGATAGACATTGAAGATTAGTATAGAAGAACTTCCAATAATTTTGGTAATGTATATATTTTGTGTATTTTTTAAACAACACATCACTATCTGGATATGAGTGGGTAAAAGAAGATCTGGGATAGATGTACCTAGGAGAGAAAACTCCTTCAAGGAGTTTCAAGCTTGACCTGAGGTTTCCTAGAACATGACAATGGGCCTTGCTTCACTCTTGGTTGTGAGACTACATGGGGATATGAATAAGATAATTCACATCTCCATTAAAAGACATAATGAAAGATTTGGGAGTAAATACTTATTCAATGATAATATTTTAGGATTATAGATTATATTCATAATATTTTCAATTTTCGTTTTGTATTTTACATTTTTGAAATTATGAATTGCGATTCAAAAACTTGCCTAGTGTATACCACTGTTTAGAAATGGTACCTAGTATGAGGAATGAGAATTCCAATAATACTTATGATAGAGAGAATAAGAAGGATCATATCATTCATGGTATTAAGCCAAAATTTATAAGGGAAATATTCTCCTATATATTTTCATCATATGACGAAATTATATCATCTGAATGTTAATATAATTATAGATTATATAATGATTTTACTATAGTACTATTTCATTAAGGACATGAGATTGTGTGGAACCACGAAATATGACTCAACAACATGATAATGTTTTTGAAAAATATATTGTTGTGAGAAAGATAAACCATAATATTGTTTTGATATTGAGGTAGTGATTTTGGAATAATATATGATCGATTTAGATAAATTATATTGTATTTTATTAACTTCCCTGAAATTGAATAATGGTTTTTTTATTCCATCATTGTTGGAATATTAATTTGTTTTGGATATAATGAAAATATCAATTATTCTAGAAAGAATAAGGGAGAATGAATGTATTTGATATGGTTTTATGGTAAATTTGGGTGTTACCATGTTTTAAAAGAATACATGATGATGGTATTCATATGTTATTACATGGAAAAATAGCTCTTCATTTTGCTTACCATCCTTATAAATTATGCACTGTGAGTTTTGATAGAATTTTTTTGGATTAGTCTAAAGGTTTGAATGGATTATGTTTTAAGATAGATACTATTATTAAGGTTAAATCATTTATTATGATTATTTTTGGATTGTTATAAAAAGGAACACCCACCTTTGGTCGACAACCCATCGTGTCCAGCAAGGCCACAAGACGTGAACACACAAATGAAAGGCGAAAAGGGTGCATCACCTACCACTATCCTACGTGATGTCCTGGTTTGTGAAATGTAGTTTTTTTAAATAGTTTTATAAATGAATTATATATTCATTCATTTTGGAATTCTATATGATTACGATAAATAGATATTTTTTGAATTATATTATCTTTTATAGTAGAAGGTGAGTTTGTGGATTGAATTAGTTGAAGGATGAAACTCTACTTATAAATAATATTTTTTCCTCTTATTCTATCAATAAATTAGGTCTAAAACCATACATAAGGGATCATAAAATCAAAAAAGTGTTATCATAATACCTTTTTTTATTGAACCGGCTATATTTTAAATCATCATATATTGATGGCTTTCAGGACCTCAATTTTATGCTTCTTTGTGATTGATGGAATCAATAACTCTCTATAAATATTTATTTTTTTCCTCTAATTATGTGTTTCTAATTTCAACCAATGTTCTCCTAATCGAGATCTTAATTTGGTTGTGCCTTTTTTATTTCCCTTTCCCTCTTATTAAGAATAAATTTTATAAATCCAATTTTCAATGTGGGGTTTCCACCAAGGAATACTTCTATTTTTCACCATTTATATTAGAGGAAAAATTTCAAATTGAGAGTATTCAATTTATTGAAGGAGGGTAGAATGTAACACCCTATGATTTCAATGGACGTTATCTCATTAAAGTAATTCAATACCTTGTGCCACATGCAACACTGAGTTCGAGCACACCACAACATACAAAACATGTCGTTCAAAAAGCGGTTCTGAATATTATTAACTGCATTTTGAATCTTATATACTCTATAT
This sequence comes from Viscum album, assembly GCA_963277665.1. Taxonomy (NCBI): domain Eukaryota; kingdom Viridiplantae; phylum Streptophyta; class Magnoliopsida; order Santalales; family Viscaceae; genus Viscum; species Viscum album. The sequence goes on along the minus strand of OY728145.1, from coordinate 1,243,811,988 downwards.
AATTTTAACATTCATATTATCTTTTTTTAGACAAAATATAAGAACAAATTCTTTCTATCAGATAAAAGTAAATATTTTTTAAAAAATGCACTTTTACCGCCGTTTATTAGGAACTATTTTTAAAACCAAAACATGCAACTTTTATATATTCAATATAATGAAATTAAAATATTCATTATAATAATGAAATAAAAATTTATTTTGGATATATTTTTTTGTACTTTTCTGATAACTTGCTGATTTTGATGAATAGTGAAAAATATTATGTATTATTTGAAAACAAATTTTTAATCAAAACAATTTATTGTGTGAAATTATTAATTTTAATGGTTTTGATATATAATTATACTATATTTTGGTCATTTAATTCTATTTATGTCATTATAAAAAATTTCACATTTAAATTTGACATAAACACTTGTCAATCTGTTGATATTGTTTTCTTTTTGGAAACCCAATTTTTGGTTTTGATAACATGAATTAATTTTAAATTAATTAATGAAACAAATATGTATTTTATTGGGTAAAATAGAATTCATTTTTTAATTAAAAATATCAAATATTTATTAGGATGAATTTTTTGTATTTTTCTGAAAACAATCAATTATTGATGAATAGTGAAAAACACTACGTCATCATTTAAAACTGACTTTTTATTTAAATAATTATTTATATCATTTAAATTCATTTTAAGTCAAATAGAATTAATTCCTATATATCTTAAATGTAATTTATTAGAGTCATTTTAAAATAAAATCAGATGTATAAAATTTTATTGAACTTTTTACCGTCTTTTACCCACATTCATAGAGCATTTTAAAATTTGCATAAAACATATTTATACCGATTTTGAGAATTGAATTTAAAAATCTGAGGGACATAGTTGACATCAGTAAGTGAAATGTGGATGAATAAGAAGAAAATATTTTTTTGGGGAATAGTATCTTTTAACTTTTATTTACCACGATTAAAAGTAAATATGGTTATTAAAGATAAAAATGATATTATAATTACCCAAAAACATGTCCTAATTCAATTGGATAAGTTTACATAGACCGAAAACAACCTTATAAATCAAATAATATCATTTATATCCACTTGGATAAGATTAGGACATTTATTATTATTTTATTTAAAGAAGAGTTAAAAGTGTTAAATTCAATGTTTAATAACTAAACCATTTTTAATGTATGGTTATACATAAGACAAATTAGACTATAAATATTCATTAGAATGATAAATTGATTAAATACATACTGGTATTTAATTTATAATTTTTAGACATTAAATGAATAAATTTATTTATGACGCAATGATGATGTAATAATTTTCTTATTAATGAATGAATCAAATAAATGGTATTATAAATATTAATATTAATATAGTTTTAAGTTTTTTTGGACACCCAAGAATTTTTTATGTTCATATGACATGTTATGGTTGATTCAATGTATCTTTTTTGATATAATAAAGTCATTATGACTTTCAAAAAAACCAAATACTAAATAGTGTAAAAATGACATAAATAAGTTTTTGAAACAAATATTTTATTATTAAATTATAAAATACTCCAGAAAATATATATTTTTGCAAAAGGTATTAAATATTATTATATATGTCATTAATGAACAACTTGAGGTACTCTTGGATGTTTAATGTATTTTTATATACCATATAGTTTAAGAATACAAGAAGACACAGAAAAAAATAAATTATTTAACTAGTAGTTAAATCTAATAGATAAGGTTAAAATGGTAACCTAAACTTGTCAACGACCTATTAGTTGAATGGATTTAATACCCATAACCTAATAATACTTAAAAAAATTAATTTGGAGCAGTTATAAATGGAATATGATTGTATAATAATCTAATATTTTAATATTTTCCTAAAGTGACCCTCACCCCACTTATAAAAGGGAACTTCCGCTTCTCTCAAAATGAAAACTCCAAAGCAATTTGAATCATCCAAACCCTGACCAAATATCTTCCCAACATCCTTTGAATCAACCAATTGTTTTTAGTTTGATCAGAAATCCTACCTATGTTACCCTTTTAATCAACTCAAAAGGAAACACCCAAAGAAGAGGTAATAATATCACCACCCTCTTTGAAGTTATTTTCATCATCCTATTCATCATTCATTGTTGTTTCCATTAAAAAAATATTACTCCAGGACTTACTACATATAGTGATGTTATTATAAATATGTTACCACCATATTTTGTATTCTATCTATCCTATAAATGAATAAGTCAACAAACGTGCGTAAGTATGACTTACCATCTCCAGGTCGTGGTGTAGTTTGTTATTCAAACACTTCATTATTTGTATGGGTATAATAATGAGTATAACTGATTTAAATAATTAATATATCATGTTAATGATTCTGTATATTTGATATAACATCCAATTATCAATAAAAGGATATTGTCGCTCGTGCGTATGTACGGATTACCGTCTCCCCAAACGTGATGAGATTCATTCCCCATCATAATCATCCAAAAATAATTTTCATTTTAAAATTAAAAATAATTTTTTAGAACTTAATATTATTATGGATATGAATAAAATACATCCTATCCATAACAAACTTGACTTACGTAATCATGAATATAAAGAAAAATAGATCAGTTAACACTAAAAACGACGATACTACTAAAATATTATTAACCAAGAAATATTAGAATATCATATATGATAAAATATTTATGTATGTGGTTATTTTATAATTTAATAAGAATGATTTTACTAATATACATGAGGTTAACGTATCCTCAATGAAGGAAAATTTCAAGGTAAGGGTCAATTCTACAATCTCATTATTATATGAAATTGTTTGTGAGTAAGTATTTAATGGAACATATTTAATGTCAACATCCATAATACATAAAAATGTTTTAAAAATGTATTTTATACTGTATTATGGATGGTTATATTTTACTATATCATCATATTTCATTATTTAAATATTTAAATTTCAATATATTTTTAATCAATGTCCATTTTTTCAAAATTATTCTAAAGATATATTTACACGGAAAACATTATTTTAAAATGATAATTACTTTCAATGTTTCAATGTGGTATGGAGCATTTTGATTCAAAAATTTCTTTAAATGTATTTCTTTCTAAATTATGTGACTTTTAAATGATTTCAAAAAAAATATTTCTCTCAAATTATATTGATTTCATCAATGTAAACATCCTTTGATTGATTTTACACTTGTTTGAACTTGATTCATTAAGATAAAAATCTACCAAATTTTATTGAATGTTTTGTGTTATGTTTGATTATGGATGTGTTATTTTTTATACCATTCATGTTTTACAGTTAATGTATTAAAATTTCGTATTCTAGTTTTAATATGAATTTTTATGTTATGTTTTATCCTTTTAATATGAGGAATGCATTGAACTTAGTAACTGATGGGTGAAGCCCACAATAGCACCTTGATGCATCGGTAGGTCTCATGAGAAAAACAAGTGTCTTGGAACTAGGCCTTACAAAACATATTTTTAGTCTTGGCTATGGCCTTGACTATCTAGTTATGATGTTTGGCATTATCCATTCCATCAATATGAAATTGGTCATTGATATTGCATGTCATTATAAGACTAGTAGAAAAACCATGGGAATATGTAAATGGAAATTTTTAATTTATCATAGCCATGTTATGCTGAATTTTATTTTTAAAATTCTTTTGTTTAATCTTATACATTGCCTAAAATTTTTATTATAATTTAGGAATTTTTTTGTTATATTGTTATCCTTAATGAGCATCTGAGCTAACCCCTTTCTAATGTTTTATTTTCCTATGATTCTAAGAAGGGTATTATGATTGATAAGAAGGGTTATTCTAGGTGATTAATGGCATTCTCAATAGATCATTTATATTGTGTTTTATTTTCAACTCTGTAATGTAACGTTCATGTATGTAATCTATTTTCTAAGACTGCTAAATTGAGCTGTCTTTTGTAACTTGAATCCATAAGATCCAACCAATGTATTAAAATAATGCACCGACTCTAGGCTTATAGGGTTATGGGTTACATATTATATATAATATCTTTAAAATTGGGACATAATAGGAAATAGAGGATGAAACCTAGAAAAAACATTGTTATCCCAATCCTCTTATTTCTAGTGGTAGAGTAGTTAAATGTTTTTAATTCTTATTCATTTTATGTTATTTTTTAAAAAATAAAAAAATTTATTATTATCCTTTAGTTCCCCAGTAGTACAAATATAAATTTAGTGGGTAACTCTTAGGATTCAAGGATTTAATAAAATAAATCATGAGTTTTATGGTAAACTAGAATGGGCTTTCCAAGCATACATGGCCTAAGAACTAGACTATGTCACCTTCTAATAGCATGAAAAATGTTTAGTGAGTTGACTTCCATCTAGTGAAGCCAAAACATTGACAATTGTGTTTCATCCCAAGATGTGTTATTTTAACATCCCTTTCCATTAACTAGAACCCAAAAATTATTTCACTGGTAGGAAATGATATAATTAGTGTTAATATATGTTTTTGATGTGATTTGATGTATAGTGATTGAAATATTGTGTGGGCCATTTATTTACAATAAGATTAAAAAACGAATAGGAAAAAATAATTATTTTATCAAAAATTTAATATTTAAAATTTTAAAGGATGATTTGAATAATTGTATCCTATATTTTTTATTGAATATTATATAATTTTGTCGACATTTATATACAATTAGAAAAAAATAATCTAATGAAAATCATGTATTTTAATAAGAAAACCAAAATAGAACTAATTAATAGAATTTTTTTTATAATGATATCATAATTTGAAAATTTCTTTAATGGGGTTTCATATTTTTCAACCATGATGCATTTATAAAAAATAATTTTATCTTATTTTTTGAGATAATTTCTTGTTGTATAATTTCATGAATTTTTCTTGATGGAATATTGTCATTATGAATGAGAATATTTTTATCATTGTATATGACTGGTGATATTTATAAATATATGTTTTCTGATTGTTTTCCTAGATATAATGATTATTTATTTTTATAGATCTCTGGAAAAAAATTATGATCATCATATATTTTTTCAATAATAGTATGCCTCCCATAATGGTTTCATGTGAATGAATAATGTCAGTTATTGGGTATAATTCTCTTGGTGAATCCCTAGATCATTAATAAGAAGTTAAAAATGTTTTAGAATCCCTATAGACTAAGAAAATATAGAATCGCTCAAAAGATATACTAATCCTAGAACCTCTATCAGATTAATTAAATAAGAATGGACCTTATTTATATAATGATCAAGGTTTGAATAAAGTAGTTTCAATATTAAAATTATTTATGAATGATTAAATCTCTCAGAATTCATTTTAATTCATGGGTGTGGGATACAGTGTGATTTAATGATAAACCACTACATGTTTTATGGCAGACAATTATGTCTTCTCATCATTTGGAGAGTATGTATGGGGAAATTTTTAAGGTGATATTTACCTATTGGTTCTGTCTTTATGGTGTTAATGTTGCGATAGATCTCAAATTCATTGTCCTTCAATAGTGTGATTTCTTTGTGATGGATTATACTAATCAGTAGTTAATTATTTTATTATTCACTATATTGATGATTGTAAAAAAATAAAATAAATACCATGTCATTATATTTTTTTAATCCTTATACTTGGTTCGTATACTCATGGTTCTTGTATGACAACATTCATGGATGTAATCGATGAGTCTATTAAGTTAGAATATTACCAATCCATTCTTGTATTAAAGGGTAATTCATTGGATATAGCATATGCCAATTATGATATCACAGTTGGTCTGTAGTATAAGTTAGATGAAGTAAATTATATGTTTGTATCATAAAATGTATGGACATAACAATTTATTCTATTGTGGGTCACTAATGAATTCTATGACCTCATGTCAAAGGATCCATGATGTCAGGTATATTTTTACACCATATTAAATAGTTTTGTATGATATGGTGATGGAATAATTCTTAGGATTAATAAATTTGTTGATTATTTTGTCTTTTATGAGTCATATTTCATGGTTGTAGAAAATGGAGATGTTTTTTGTTTTTTTTGGGAAATTATGGTAAAATTTAGTTTTGGATAGTGAGGTATGTCATTAATTTTTTAGTACTGCAATGTTCAAAGATTTTTTTTTGATAATATTTGGGTTTTGATGATTTATTATTTTAATATTCATAGATTCATGGTAGTTGGACATGGTGGGAAATCCTTGAGTCAGTATTTGAGTTTCTAGAGTAGATAACTTAGTAGTGGTGATTATGTACTAGCTAGTTTTTGGTATTATTTTTTTTTATAATTATGAAATGGGGGTTTTGAATGTAAAAATTAGTTATCATTATATGTTATGGTCATAAGATGGAGATAATACCATTCATTCATGAATCACTGTTGTTTCTCAAATTCTATTCATGTTATAATTGTTTATGGACTGAATTAATCAGATTTTTATAGATTCGTAGATGTCTTAAGCTTGTTTCAATCAAGGGATATAGTTACACTTAATTAGAGGAATTATTATTGTTGGTGAGACCATTATTGTTCTAATTATTGATAGGAAAAATGATTATAGGTTAATTTTTTTAATCATATATTCGTTTGAAGAAACATTGATTTCCAGTTTGGTCATTAAATAGATTTGGTATGGATTATTTAATAATAGTATTACATTTTGGGGTTCTCATTATTTCCATCGTTCCCTAATCATTTTTATGATTACCGATAACTTTTTAGTATTGCATGTCAGTTATTTTTCCATTACTTCTAATTTTTTCCAAGCACATTCTTCGGGATAAATTTGGCATGGTGGGGAAAATGGTTATAGACATATGTTATTGTAGTTAGTCATTTTATCTTAGCTTATACTATATTAGGTAATAGTATTTTTATAAAAATTTAATTGATTTTATGTTTTAATGTATATTTCATAGTTTTGTAGAAAACATTTGTGTAACTATATGTAGACTTGAAATGTTGTGTTGTATATTGGTAGTGGAGTTATATAATAATGGCACGTAATGTTTAGGACCACACACGAATTTATAATGGGTAAGCTGATTAGTGGTAATTTAAGGGTGTTACCACAAGTTTGGAACATGTTTTTTCATTAAAATAAATCCATATCCTACGCCATGACTAGTACATAAAATATTTCAGAAATACGAAATCATAATATATATATATATATATATTAAGGGAGTTTCTTCCATTCCTCCCACATAAATCTCGGCATCTTTTTACAAGTTCTCATGTTTTCATTCAAGGAATATCATTTACTAAAACTCAACATCTACCACTCTTCACTCTTCTCTATTTCATTCAAATTCTTTTAGAAAGCCAATGTGGGTTTTTTACCAATTGGATTCTCATGGTGAATAGAATGAGGTTTTTTTTCATATATAGTTCCTATTAACATTCATTATTTACTTTATTTAGAATTCATCACTAAATTAATCATTTTTTGGATTTTTTGGATCAATTTTCACTTTTTTGTGGATTATTTTTCTTTGTAATTCTATCTTCATTGAATTCATAGTTTTTTACATTTATGAATTCTTTTTTGAAAAAGTTATTACCAATTTTTATTTTTAATGTGATTATATATTATTTATTTAAATTATTTGGATTATACATAATGGGTTTTCCTATATTTATTATGGAAAAGTTTATATATGAAAGGAAAATTTAGATATTCCAACGTGGATTATAAATTTATTTCCTTATATGTTCATGTTTGGTTAGGTTTTTATCAGCTTATTTATATTTTAAAAAGGCTATTTTAAGAACTTATAATACATAAATAATATCAAATTGTGTATAAGACCCTAAATTTTTATTTGATTCTCTGTGAGTTATGTGTATTATAATGGGTGGAAGCCCCATTGATTTCATGTTTTTTCACCAATTTTTTGTGTTTTAATATAATCATTCTTTATGTATATTGTTATTTAGGTACATTATATATGTTGTTATTGGACATAACGGGGATTAATTTTCCATTAATTTTTAATATTGACCTATTTGTGAATTATCCTCAAACATTATTTTCAATTAGGTAGCTGAGAAGTAACTATTGGAACCATGACCATTCTATGATGGAAATAAAGTATGGGTTGTGTTTGTTGAAAATACTCAATTGATGTATAATGTTTCTAGGAAAGGGATCATATATTTTAAGGGGACAATAGTATTGAAACTTTCATGCAAGACATGTTTTGATATCAGAACATTGAAAAATGAAAAATCCTTGAGCTGCGGAAAAAATATGATGTTGTGCTCAGAAATCGGTTATTGCGAGAAAATAATTTGCGCAAAGAATGAGAAGTTTTTCATGAAATAGTGGGTTTTGCATGCATTGGTCGCTTCACCTATAAAGAAGATGGGAACCCCGTCATTATGTATTACTGAGTACTTTGAGAAGATCTAATTTCTAATGCGCATACATGTTCCGTGAAAAGGGAGTTGCACACAAAAGTTTTAGTTGCGCGTAAAAGATGAAGTTGCATGTAAAATTTGATGTTTCACGTAAACATTTATGTTTCACATAGAAGTTCATGTTGCGCCAAAAACATCATGTTGTGTGAAGATGGTGTATTTGCAGAAATGATATTCCATATGAAAAGAAAATCATGTTCGCAAAAGTATGATCTTGTGTGTGAAGGGTTGGTGTTGTACGCAATTGTTAGGGTAGGTTGAATACTTATTTTGAATATTTGGTTTAGTGGTTCAGTGCTTTTATGTGCATAAATTTAGGAATTTGACGTAACAAGTGTCTCATGCTGAACAGAGACAAAGACTTCATTACAAATCTACTGAAGCAACCTTCTAGTCGATAAAATTAGTTGGACTTCTCCTAAGGTAGTGAGCTAGGGGGAGTATAAAGAAGTGATATGAGGGACACAATGATCTTTCCAAAAAACATTGAAAAGGCAGTGAGACTGGAATAAAGAGTATGTGACCAGAACATGTAATCCATAAACTAGTTATGAATAGTGGATTTGGGTATAACTCTCACACTATTGGCATATGCTCCTTAGACGTAGCCCTTAGTGATGAACCATGTAAAAGTGTTTTGTGGTATCCATTCATGGGATTGTTTGATTTCTTTTCACATCAGTCTTACAGGTTTTTCATGTTCATACTGATATGGAAGAAATATCCTTGTTTTAAAAGAAATGGTTGACACTCAGGTCCACCCCTCCTCGCTCATGTTTTCTCATGGTCGTACAAGTGGTATTAGAGGGATAAGGTTACTGGTGTTTGATCTGCCTTTTTATCATGGAGAATGTAGGAAATTATAGGGAATATCTCTCATTGATGAAAGTAACATTCAAATTTGGAATAATAGAATAAGATCACATCTAATATAAATTGGAATGGAAATTCTTTTTTATACGGTGTATGGAATACAAGTTACTAATCCAAAAGGGCTTGCTATGACTGTTACAAACATGAATGTTCTTGATGTAGATGCTAAATCTTAAAATGATATCACTACAGGTCTGTATTATTAGATCTATCTAATGTTTTTGAGTTTCACTATAACAATGTATACGTGGGATAAACTTGAAAACATTTTTGTTCAAGATGGAAATGTGATGGTGGAAAAACCTCAAGTCCTATAAAATAAGTTTGACGTTCGGAAGATGCATCCTAATGTGAATGTTGTTTCCTTATTCAATCGAATTACTGAAGTAGTGGGACCAATTTGAGGTCTTCGAGAGGAACTCAAAGACACTGATATTGTAAATAAAATCATTGGAAGACATCCACGAATGTACAATGAAATGGTGTAATCACTTGAAGAATGAGATCTATCAAAAAAATATCTGTATGATTGGCTAAGTAGTCTAGTGGCATATGAGATGAGATTCAAACCATAATACTCAATAACTCGTGTTAAAAATAAAATGGCATTAAAATACATGGAAAAATTGAAATTTCATGAGATAGTGGTGGTGCAGATGAGGAGGAAAAATAAATTCATTCCCTTAATTTCTAAAACCAGAATATGGTAAAAGGTAAATTTAAAGTTATGCTACCTCTGGCATGTTTTCATTACGGAAGAGTTGGGCACATTTCCTCTCAATGCCGAAGAATTTTATACGATGAAGAGAGTGTAGCATAAGAAATTTATAGGCCTTAGAAATGAATTTTTAAAAAGAGAGACTTCAAATTTAGATAAAAAATACAGAACAATAGTTTTTCCAGTTAAGAGGAAGATAATGATATTGAATTCAGTGATGAAGAAGAACCGGAATTTAAAACATGAAACCATGCATCCATGATGTCCACCATTGAAAATTCAGAACTGTATATCAATAAAAATTGAGATAATAAGATTACTTTTAATAGTGATCCCATGTTTCAAATTAAGGATTCCCTTTACAAACCTGATAATAAATGTAATTGATTTGATAAGGGGAGAACAATGGTGAAGGAATCAATAGAATATGTTGATGAACTAGAAGTTGAAATTGAACTAATACAAGAACTAGTAAGAGTATTGTCGTCAATCCATGAAATCATAGACGACGTTGTGGAACTAAATCCTATAATTAATGAAATATAAATGGTCATCAATGACCTTCTTTCTAGATTGGAAGAGAATTACAAGACTATTGAGGGTCTTGAGGATGTAGTTATTAATCTTAAGAGTAAACATGAGTGTCAATCAACCACAAAAGAGAGAAAGAAGAAAATCCATTTTGGAAGATTCTCATATATAGAATTACTTGTAAGAGGCAAGCGTGGTTCAGATGGGGTTGAAAAAATTTAGAGTGAGCAATGACCCGCCTGCATGGGAAACTATGTAAAAGTTCGTGAAGGTGAGACACCAACTTCTGGAAGTAAAGAGCGCCTAAGGAAAGACAAGATCAAAGATGGACACATTGAAATGATTCTTGAAGTGCTGAAAATGAAATGCTAAATCCAAACTAATAGAAGAACTGATGATTATCCTCATACATTTAGAAATGATAGGCAATCCAACTATTTTACCATGAAAGAAAGCATGATGATAAATATAAGTGAGATTATGTTTCCTCTCATGAAGTTCCAGTTCTGTGGCTATCTAGTCCATACCATGTCATATTGTGAAGAGGAAAGGATTTATTTGAAAGGGGAAGATCAGGGAGTCTACAAAGGACACTGATTTCATTCCCTACAACTTATTGAAGAAATAGATTGTATGGAATCTATTTTCACTATTCTTACATTGGCCATAAATCTATGTATTGTAGGTAGAGGTATGATAGGATAAATTCATACAACCCAGAGATATGGGTCAATACTCATCCTCCGGGCAATGTTGTTCTCACAAAGTTGTTTTTTACTCTGAAAGGAGAGCATGGGTATGAAGAATATGATTATGTGGAAGAATTAATTGTAATGCCATAACTACCCTACGATAAATCTAATATCTCATTGAAAGTGAAGAAGAAAATTGAGAAATAAAATCATGCAGAAGTATCACTTAATGATACAAAAAGTAACAACACATAGATTCTTAATAGTGGATTCTCATATAATGTGACCGTAAATGAAGACATTCTAATGTACATAAATAATAAGGTTGATGGAATAGTTAGGTTTGGTAATGATGATGCTTTAATGATTAAAGGCAGTGGAAGTACTGCTCTGGCCAGTGGAGAGATGAAGAGGACTGAATATCATTATGTGGATGGTCTATGTCATAATATCCTCAGTGTGAGTAAACTATGTGACTCTGGGATTATAGTATCTTTCATTCAAAGGGGATGCACTATAATGGGTAAAAAAGGGAATTATCTCATGAAAGGCTATAGAATAGACAAAATATCATATACAGTTGATAGTAAAGTGAAATCTTGTTATCTGTCTATTCAAGAAGAAAACAACTTGTGGCATCGATGGATGGGGACATTAACCAACAAGTCATGGAAAAGATATCTAAGATGGTTATAGTCATGGATATTCCTTTCTAAAACATGAACGAGTAAAGACATGTGATTCTTTCATAGAGAGAAATCTAGTCTGTAGTTCATATCGTCCAAAGAAGAAGAGGACATCACTTCTTCTTGATCTCATCCATAATAATGTATTTGGATCAATAAATGTTTCTAGAACTCATGGAGAGACTGACTTAATCATTTTCATTGATTATTTTAGTAGAATGGATTTTGTATTGGTTATTCAGAGGATGTTGAAAGTACTTGATTACATGAAAACAGATCACCGAATTTCTAAGAATGATACTGGAAGGACAATAAATCTATTGAGATCTTAAAATGGAAGGAAATACACATCCATTGAGTTTTAAAATTACCTAAAAAATCATGTAATACCACATGAAGTATCTATTGTGTAAACTCCACAACAAATTGGATTTGTTGAGTGCCGGAATTGACAGGTCAACAACATGGCTAGGGCTATGCTGATTGGGAGTCGTATCTCTATCCATTACTGGAAAGAAGCTGTTGAATATGAAATTCACATTCAAAATAGAATAGGGATATATATGGGAGATAATAATACACCATATGGATTATGACATGGAAGGAATCCTTCATTGAAATTCAATCTTGTTTTTGGAAGAAAATGTTTTATCAAAAATAAAAAAAATGAACTTTGGGGTTGTTTGGTGATAATGAAGATAAAGAAATATTTTTTCGATATCCAATGAACAAAAAATCATACAAGTGTTAATAATTCCAATGTGAGGATTGTGGAATGAAACGATGTTAACATCATTGTAGGAAAATCCTCCACATGCTTCAAATAATTCCTATGCTGACGAGATAGAATATGAGGTAGAATGTGAACATGTAGTAAATGAAACTACATAAATAGTGGAAGGTGTACAATCCTCCCAGGTGTCACATCATGATGTCAACATAGAAGAAGATTCTGATGTTGAAACCATTGTTCGAGAGAATTTAGTTGAACCTTATGGGAGGAATCGAAGAGAAAAAAAATGATCAATACGACAACATTGGGGATTGTACTGCAACCAAAAAAATGAGGAGAATGACTTGTAATGCACAATTTGTATTTCTATTAGTTTTGAAATCATCCTCATTAGATGAAGATTCAAAGGAAAAATCATGGGTGAATTCCTTGTATGAAGAATTAGATCAGATTGACAAGAATTAGATATGAGATCTAGTCAAGAGACCCAAAGGTCACAATGTGATTGGTATAAGGTGGATTTTCTAGAACATGTTTGATGCACATGTAATTGTTATCAGAAAAAAAATAACGACTTGTATTTAACAAATTTTCATAGATTCAAGACATCGATATTGAAGAAACATTTTCTCCAGTGGCTAGACTAGAGTCAATTTGGCTTTTTCATGATATGGAAATCCACAGAAGATATAAAGTATATCAAATGGATGTGAAGACAATATTTTTGAATGGTGTTCTTGAAGAAGAAGTCTACATCGAACAACAAGTGGGTTTTCATCTTGGTTTTGATGAAAAAATAGATTTTAAACTAAATAAGGCCCTATATGGTTTGGAGCAGGAACTAAGATCATGGTATTCCCAAATAGATTATTATCTCAAGAAGAAATAATTCATAAGAGGACGACTAGATCAAAAACTATATGTGATGAATTGTCCAAAAGATCAATTGATGGCTCTATTTTACCTTGATGACATTATATTTGTTGGAAGAAGGGCGAATTCAGTGAGTGAATTTTCCAATCAAATGAAATTAGAATTTTAAATTTATATGATGGGGGAGCTCACATATTTAATGGGGCTATAGGTGACACAATAAATGAATTGCACTTTAATTTATCAGGAAACATATTCAAGAGATTTACAGAATAGATTTAATATGCATCACTTTAAACTAATGTACACTCTAATTGTAGGTGGAACCAACCATTGAAATCATGAGGATGTAACCTTTGTAGATCCCACCATGTACAAGAGTATTATTGGATGCATACTATACATTACGGCAACACGTCCTAACATTGTTTTTGCAACATGCTTCATGAACCAATTTCCGAGTAATTCGAAGGATGATCATATGACAGAAGTAAAAATGTACTAAGGTACATTCACAGTACTCATAATTATGGGTTATACATTGTTGCAGGAAGTTAATGTGAATTATCATCATTTTCAGATATTTACTGGGCTGAAGATATAGTGGAAAAATGTCCACTATCGGTGGAGAACTCTATATTGGGCTGAAATGTGTTGGCTGGTAGAGAAAGAAACAAAAAAGGACTTCTCTAAGTACTGTTGAAGCTAATTATATATCTGCTACAAAGTAATGCACTCAACTATTATGGATGTAGGAACAACTGAACGATATTGGTGATATAGTGAAACAACAAATGGTGATTTACTATGATAACAAGAGAGAAATTGATTTTATGAAGATTCTTATTTAGTATTCTCGTACAAAACCTATTGAAATTAGATATCACATTATCAGAGAAATTTTTGAACAAGGAATGATGAAAATTGATCATATTGGAACTAATGATAAAATGGTTGATATCTTGACCAGGACACTATCAACGGTAGTGTTTGGGAAACATCGGTTGAACCTCAGTGTTCACCAACCTCCCAGTGCATAAAGAGGTTACGAAATATCCCTCTCCCTAATTATGATCACTATTTTTAATCTATTTGTGGATGTGATATAGGTTTAAGTGGGAGATACTATGTAGGGGTGTTTTGAGAAGTTCAATGTACTTTTACCTATTATTGGGATTATTTCCAATTGGGGATAAAGAAGTAAAATTAGGTTTTAGGAAATGTACATGTACTAAACATTTAATTTCTCTGTGACATGATGATAATTTGGTGTTAGGTGGATAATGAATAAATTTAAAAGAATTCATTGTTAGGAGGATAAAGAATACATTCAAGATATGAAATAACTCAATGACATAGTGAGATAATAGCTTCAGTGGAGTCTTTTTGAATTCTAAATCATGATATTCCAATTCATGCTTCCCCTTTTGTTTTCTACACCGAGCATTTCTCACGTAGACATAGTGTGTTGGCTGAGTGGAATCATACATTTCATGATTTATATGTGGCTGGTGCTCTATTGACTTTATCTGGGTATAGCCAATAAATAATAGGTGACCAACAATATTCATTATGGCTAAATACTTATATAAGATTTTATTTTTGATTTGAGTAAAAGTTTCATTAAAATTTATTTGTGCAAAAAAGTTGTAGTTGCCCGGAATATAAGAAGTTACACATAAACTTTCATGTTTCACGTTAAAGTATATTTTATGCATTAAAGTTGAAGTGGCCTACAAAAGATCAAGTATCAAATAAAGGGTTTAGTTATGCGAAATATTTTCCGCTTGAAAAAACAATCTTCTGTACAAAAGTAAGATATTATGTGTAATGGGTTGGTGTTGTGGGAAATTGTCAGTGTATGCTGAATACATGTTCTGAATATATGGTTCAGTGGTTTAGTGCTTTAATGATAATCACATCCGGACATCGATTCATGTAGTGTCTCATGATAAATAAAGACTAAGTCTTCAACTCTAATATACTATAGCGAGCTTCATGTCGATAAACTGAGTACAACTTCTCTAAAGGCAATGAGCTAGGGGGAGTTGAATAAGGTGATCTGAGGGATGAAATGGGCTTTCACTAAACCATATTAAAGTCAGAATATCTAGAACAATGTGTGAATGACCAAACCATGTAATCCAAAAAGTACTGAGGATTAGTAGATTTTGGAACGACTGAAACATTGTCGGTGTATGTTTGTTGGATGTAGCCCTAAGTGGTGAATCATGTAAAACTGTTGTCTGGTCTCTATTCATGTGATTGTTTTCATTATATTATTATCGGTTTTACATTTTTAACGAGTTTCTACCAATAAGGGAACAAAATACTTGTTTTAAAAGAAACATTTTACACTATAATTCTCCCCTCACCTTTCAGGGTGTCCCGAGGTCCAATATGGGCATGGAGATTTATATTTCTTCAATAATTTCATGTTCAAAATCATATAGTTTTCCCACTATCATGAAATAATGATAGGTGGGGAGTACAATCTTTAGTAGGATAGTGTTGGATATTTAGTTTCATTTTATGGGTCTACATAACATAGTTAGATACTGAGTCTATATTTTGTATCAATAGAGTCTATATCATTTTGAATTTATATCCCTCGGTATATCCCATAGTGCATTCTTTTTTATCAGGGGATTATTTATGGGATTCACATAATATTTTGGGTTATACATTTTTAAAAGTATATAATATATTGAGGCCCTAAATTGTTGTTTACATTAAATAGTTTCCATTTTAACAACTACACATTATTTATGGTGTACTTTAACCCTTTGGTATGAGAGCCTGTTTTCATTGATATGGTTTTCCTGGAACAAAAAAAATACAATTCTAAAATAAAGGCTTTCATTTTGTATTTTACAAGAGATTATATTTTTCCCTTTTGATTTAAACATGCCATGACAAGGAAAACACTATTAATTTGATAGTTTTTTAATAAATAAAAAACATAAATAAGTATAATAATTTAAATTTTTTAAAACTGGGTCTCATTATCTTAAGTTGAGAAAAATCAATTTTCAAATTTTATTATCAAAATTAAAATTATTAATATCATCTAAATGAAATTTCTTTTATTAAATGGTGAGTTCTTGATATTCTAGTATGCTCATAATCTTCATATAAATTTGTGTTTATACGAATCTCCTACTAATATACTTGTCGTAGGTTTTTATTTTGGATTGGTTGTCACATTCTTGATTAGTTTTTGGTTAGTATGGATGTGTCAAGATTCATAAGGTCTTATGGAGAAAATATATTGAGGAATGATCTTTTTAGTCTAAAATGATGTATTAGATTGACCCGACTAGTAAAATTTTAACTTTCATAAGTATATATCTCTTATATCATTCACAGAGTTTTTTAAATGAATTATTCATTAATGAGGCTCCTTTGGATTAATTATATCTCTATATTAGTTTATATGTAGTTTTTTTATAGTTTGATGACTGAATAGTCTATGTTGGAAACATAGAAAATGTTCAATTAAGTATTTCAAATCTTATTTGAGGAGAAACCCATTTCTAATGGATCCCTCTTATGATTCACATACACCTTTTCCTAAATCATTGGGATTATGAATTTTTTTCATTAAAAATAGTATACCAGGACTATTGTTGGTTCATGTAGCTTCTTGGGAAAATTTGCAAAGAATTATTTACACATTTTCTCTATAATTAACAGTTATCACGTATAATTAGAGTTAATAAATTTATGAATATTAATTATAATAATAATTTGTATTTATTAACATTATTGTGAAAAATTTTAAAAAAAATTATTAATACGGACATGAGAGTCAAAAATAATTGAGATTGGAATAGAAACAAAATAATAATTGGAGTATTGATGAGACCATTTGATAGTTATTTAAAAATAATGTCGATTTTTTTTCAAAATGAAGTATTGTTAAGATATTATGAAGCCACACAAAATAATAAATGTAATTATAGAGATTATAAAATCCTAATTTAATGAAGAGATGAATGAACATATGATTAAGTTAAATTCATGATATTATAATCATGATGTTGTTTTATCGTCAACCATCATCCAATTTTCTACTCATTCATCTTGAAATAATGTATACTGAGATATTTTAATTTAAAAATTTCTAATATGTGGATATGATTAGTTCTAATAATAAGAAAATATATACCTCCAATTTTTTGTATATACTAAAAAAATATTTCTTTATCATATGGTATGATTTAATTTTAATTATATATTATTCGTATAGATAAAATTATCATCTCTTTTACATATAATTTATAAGGATGATATTTATATATATAATTTAACCATGAGATATAGGATTGAAAAAAATGTGTGAAATAAAATTTTCACAGGGTTAATAATTATTATTGAGATATGGGTTCCAATGTATTTTAGAGATATGTGATGATGTGATTATTTAATAGTGAAATCAATACTTTTTGAAGCATTGGATAGGGTCAAAGAATAGTTTTTTTTAGGAAACATATTTTTACTATATATCTAAAATATTTTTGTTATTTAATATATTTTATTTGGGAATTATTATGTTGATATTGAGATATGATAGATTTTTTCACGATCAATTTTTAATTCTTTTTATATAATCTATATA
Organism: Viscum album; assembly: GCA_963277665.1. NCBI lineage: Eukaryota > Viridiplantae > Streptophyta > Magnoliopsida > Santalales > Viscaceae > Viscum > Viscum album. The sequence continues at coordinate 1,243,793,782 of OY728145.1, read as the reverse complement.
GATTGAAATGTATTTAAGAGGTTCACTGTCTATTTTATAAATATATCGAAATATATACTATTATATAATATTAAATAATAATTTCCAATATCTACCTATAGTAAGACAATAGATCACAACTCTTATGAAATTTTATGTCAGATATTATACTATCTATTTAGGAGTAACTCAAATATATTTTACACTAATATGGTGATATATAAGAATAAATACAAATATTTATAGTTAATTTATGAATATTTTGGTCAATATAGATGAGATGAAATTTGGTCATGAATCATTAAACAAATTTATTGTTAATTTATGTTATATTATAACATAATGATGTTTTACTGATATGAATATGATAGATATCACCACGAATCGTGGTGGTTGTGATTCTTGTTTTCATGAGTAGATGTGACTTTGTGTGATATAGAAACTGATTTCATGTGATGCGTTTTGTGGTTATTAACATGACATTTTGAAAAATATTGTGTAGTTATTAATTGATTATTATACGATGAAATAGAAAATATTTATGTCCATTTTTGAAAACTCGTGATGGACGTTCTCTTAGTCTGATATAAATATTGTGTTATTAATATAAAATAATATTATTAAATTGAAAGGTAGTTTCCAAATTTTCAAATAGGAATTTATCATTATGTTAAATGATGAAATTTAAAAAATATATATCAATGTCGAAGTGATAGAAATTAGAATTCAAATAGTTTGACTATATACTACTTTATATCTAAAGTTTCAATGTTCTCAATGGAGATAAATGTGATAGTATTTTTATAACATTACTATAAATTATTTTCAATGACTGAGATTTGTGATCCCTAAAATATTTAAAAATTATATCAATGATTTTATGGATGATAAAAATGTTTTGGTTCATTCTAATATTGTAAATTTATTATTTTGAAGGTAATGTTATAAAAAAAACTTTTTTGCATGGAGATGATCAAAATGTCACTAATAAGTTGAAAATCATACTATTTATTAATAGTAATATTATTCAATTATCTATAATCAATTAAAATATCCAATGGTAAAATATTATTTACTTCTTAATGTATAAACACCCAATGTTGATGTGTTTGGATGAATGAAACCATTATATATCAACTCAAGAAATATCTCTTTTAGTTCCAAATGTTCTATATGAGCCTTTCGATAAAGGGTTTTCGAAATTGACTTAGAATCAAACATTATATCAGTAGTAAACACACACACTATTACAAGAATAATATTATTTAATTATTCATGGAAAAATTCCATATGTTTGTTTAATTTTTTCACAAAACATATTTTCGATGATTGATTTTTTTCAAAAACATGTGCTATATAATATTTACTACCATCTGTAATTAATTTCTCTAACTCTTGTGAGGTTTTCAAATGAATGAATGCTTAAAAAAATATTCGTTAAAATGATATATATCCCAGAATGATAAAATGAATTCCAATATATATTTAATTTAACAACAAATTCTACCATTGGATGATAAAAAATATTTTCATGAAATAACATAACAATAATATCAATAAGAATATTCATATAAATATTGGATTCTTTAATACTTACACCCAATGATTTCACTGAAATATCTATATCTTATTAATGATGTGATACTCAAAATCTATGTCAAATGTTCTCCTAATTCAAGGAATGGTAATAACCTACTTCTAACATGGTATTGTAATATTTTGAATAAACATGTAACATACAAGTAAACACATGAATAAATTTCCCTACATCAACTATATAGGTTGGAAAATATTTTTCCCAACCATTCTTTTTTCATTAATAATTATTTCAATAATCTCTTTCTAATATAATAAATTAGATAGAATAATGACCCAACTATTTAAAATTAAAACATATCTCGGATATATAGATATCAGTTACACCATTCATTTGTTGTCCACATCACTTTTCATTATAGTCACAAGAAATATAACCAAACATACCACACAAGTAATACTTCCAAAAATTTGTTGAAATTTTCAATGATTTTTTTAACAAATAAATCAAAATATGATAAATATTTTGTTACCACTTGACATTTCTGATGAATTCTTCAAAATACCCTACTATCAAGAAATTTTTTCAACTTCTAATAATGGAATGCAAGATCATCATTGAACACTATTTTATCTTTTTCATCACATAATATATTTCCATCAAAAATATTGTTTATTGTGGATCTAATACATTTGTATATATATGTTTAAACACTAATTAAATAGATTATTCTATCTATTAGGTTCTTAAATACAATCTGGAATATACCATGTCATTCATGTAAATGTATCTTCAAAAAATTCTACAGAATATATTTCATTTTTACAAATTGCATAAATTGTTTCTACATTTAAACTAAAACACCCATTGAGAAATATTATTAAATTTATTGATTCATAAATGAAACCCTTTTCATAGAATCAAACACATATCAATCGTTGGTATTCTTAAGAAAAGTCCCCCATTTGAAAAACTTAATAATAAAACTTATAAGTAGAAAGGGTTCACATATATTGGTGAAAAATCACATAAATTAAAATATCATTTCTAGGTAGTTGACATATCCATCATCCAATTGCACTTGTTTTCGTTGGTAATGAATGGTTATGGAAACTTTTTTATATTTAGTTGTAAACTATTTTTGAGAAAATGTTTTATATAAAATATTTTATATAATTTTTGACAACTATACTATCATAGTGGCATGAGTAGGGAAGTCATTAGAGAAAACCTACTGAGTTTTATACTCTCCCCTTCCTAGGAATATTGGTTCTTTTGCATATTCTATCTTAGGGGACAAGGGAATTGATAATGATTCACATGTGCATAGCACTACCTCTTGATGTTTGGGTTGTTTAGAGATTTTGGAGCATGGTTCTTGTGAAGAATGGAGTCTTAAGAGAGTATTGTGTTGTTTTTCCGCTATGTACATTGATACTTGGTTATTCTTCAACTCTTTCTTACTTTTATGTGCTTTTGATATACCTGAATTTTTTTAGTTTTCCTTCATTTGTTCATGCATCATATTGTGAATATTGGTTGTGGGTGGTATGTTTATTGGTTTATTTCTTAATGGGTAAATCCCCTCCCACTTGTATTTGTAATCCTTCAACATTTATTAACTACCTTGGGCATCTTAGGGATGTCTCTTAAGTCCTAGTGATGACTCATTGTATACTCAATGCAATGAGTATTTGAGGTTCATTATAAATGGCATGAACTTGTTCGGTCCTTTCCTAACATGTAGTTGTAACGCCCCGACCCCAGCTACCCAGAGTCGGTGCATTACTTCGTAACATTGGCATGATCACAAGAAAGATCAAATCTCGAAAGACCGATTGGTTTAGTAGCCTTGGAAACACTAGATATATTCATAAGTTTTACATTACATCATAAAATGAAAAACTACTACAACAACATAATGTCTCCATAATCCACACTACTATCCCCTCATAATATCCCTGCAGGTCATTCATAATTTACTTCTTCACATCCTGGGGAAAAATAAAACATAGAAAAGGGGTGAGCTCAAATGCCCAGTAAGGATAACAATATAGCGGAAACTTTCATAAATAAGAATAAACATTTAAGGCAATGCATTACTAAAACAAAAGCCTTTTAAAATTGAACTTCAACATGGTATGGAAAAAGTAAAATGAAATAATGCCATTTACTTATTCACATGGATATTCTACTAATCGAATAATCACATGCAAAAATCAATAACCACTTTCATAATGTTGGAATGCATAATGCCAGACTATCATAACCACATAGCCAAGGCCTCGTGCCAAGACTACAAATAAGATTTTGTCAAGGCCTTGTGCCAAGACACTAGTTTGTCTCATGAGACCTACCGATGCATCGAGGAGCTATAGCGGGCTCCACCCGTCACTTATTAAGTCCAATGCATTCCCATATGAAAAGGTTTAAACATAGCATAAACATTCGTATTAAAACTAGCATACGAAATGTCAATACTTTCACAATAAACTATGAATGGTATAAAAATAGCACATCCACAGTCAAACATATCACAAAACCTTCAATACAATATAGAAGTTTTGTATCATAATAAATCAACTTCAAATAATCTTAAAATCCATCAAAGGATGTTGACATAGATGAAATCAAAATTCTTTTTAAAGAAATATCTCCTTTTATTTTGAAATCATTTAAGATCCATATAAAATAAAACATTTTCTTTGAAAATATTCTTATAATCTTGTAAGGAAAGCTTTGAAGATTTTATAACGGCGTAAAATAACCGCACCCGCCGTATAAGTTAAAAAAAACATTCTTACCTCAATTCTGTCGAAAAGGTTAAAAAGGACATTGTTTTGAAAACGACGGAAAGATTCCTTTATAAACCTCTTATAAAAAGTCAAACAAGGGTATAAATGACTTTAACCCATATTCTTGTAAATAGTAAAAATGTTTTGAAATACATTTTTAAGAAAACATGGATGTGGATGATAAAGAGATCCCAGTAGATTATTACGTATATACAACCTCGGATAATGAAGAGATTGTGAAATAACCCTTACCTTGTACTTTTACTTGGTTGGGGTAGATTAACCTCCTGTATAATGGTGAAATAGTTGTTATTAAATTATACAAGAATCATATATATTAATATGATATCATATATGATCTTTTAACATTGATTTGTTAATAATATCTTAGAATTATCGTCGTTTCGGGTGTTAACTTACTCATTTTCTTTATATGTTTTGTTACATAAGCCATGGTTGTTGTATCTTATTCATATCCAGAATGATATACAGTCCTTAAACATAATTTTTAAATCATCAAATGATAATTATACTTGAATGGATACGATGGAGAATGAATCTCATCGCGTTCGTGGAGACGGTAGTCCGTACGTACGCACGAGCGACAATATCATTCTTTTGATATTAAAATAATATATAAATGGATGGTATATCATATATAAAGAATCATTAACATGTTATATTTATTATTTACATGAGTTACACATCATTATTATACCCATCCAAATAATATTATATTGAATAACAATTACACCACGACGTGGAGACGGTAATCCGTACGTACGCACGTATGGTGACATGATATTCAAAGGGTGGATAGAATACTGAATATGATTGTACCATATTTATAATAACATCACAGTATATGTGAGATACTGGAGTTATTATTTCAGAATGGTAAGAACAAAGGAAGAAGAAGTGGAAGAAGAAATGAACTTAGAAAAGGGTGGTGAAATCATTACCTCTTCTTCGGGTTCTTCCTTTTGATTTGATCAAAAGGGCTCCTTAGGTTGGCTTTCTGATCAAACTAAGGCCTCTAGGTTGTAGTGAGGGATGTTGGCAGAGTATTTGGGCAGAGTTTGGCCGAACCAAAAGGCTTTGAAGGTGTGAAGAAATGAGAAGGAGGAGTGCCCTTTTATAAGAGGGGTGAGGGGCACCTTTGGAAAAGCTAGAAATATTAATTTATAATAAATTCATATTCGGTTTCTAAAGGCTCCAAAGTTGACTATTCAAATGATGAGGTGGGGATAGGTCGAAAGCAACTCATCCAATAGAATTTAGACAGGTTTGGGTACTTATATTAACCTTATCTTTAAGTATTAACTCTAAGTTAATTAGTTTCACTTTTACAATGTCTCTTTGTATTTTATATATTATGGTTAATAAACTTACTATATACATCCAAGAGACCCCCAAGTGGTCCATTAATGATTAACCTATCATGATATAAGTCTCTTGGCCGAACCTTAGATTTTTTGGAATTTAATATCAATTAATAATATAATATTTGTTTTAAGAACTCTTTTATGTCAATTTTGACACTATTCAATAGTTGATTTTTGTGAAACTCCTAACAGATTTATTACTTCGAACAAAGTCAATTAAATCAATCCTAATATATCATATTATCATAGAAAATTAGTTTAATTCATTAAAAGTTTCATATTATAATTATTTGGGTATTTATAAGATCAATTATTTTTATTTTTCACTATTTTAGTAATTACTGCATCATTATTGTGTCATAAATAAAATAAATTATATAATGTCTAAAAATTATAAATAAAATATCATTATGTAGGAAATCTTTTTATCTTTCTAATGAATATTTATAATCGAAAATACAACATGTATAACCCTATGTAAAAATTGTTCTTCTAAAAGATGTAAGCTTATGCCATTTTTATTTTTATTTTAACTTTATTAATATAATGTGTCCCTACCACATACAAGTGGCTCCAAGGGGTCCCCAAATTGACCCAAGGATTCCCATGGTCGGGTATGTGTCCACCAATAAGGTTAGGACACGTTTTAGGGTAATTTTGTATTATTATAATATTATTTTTTTAACCCTTATTTACCGGATTTACCCTTTAACCATGGTAAATAAAATATTTACCACAGTAACTATTCAAAATGTGTAAAAATAAAAGTTACCTATTTACACAATTTGAACATCCTGATTCCAAATATGGAATCCATTTTCCTAAATTCAAAACACAGAAGTGGAAGAAATTAATTTAAAATTAATTCCCGCTGTCAAAACAAAATGCGTGTTTTTAAGAGATAATAACTATCAAAAGATTGACACTTGTTTATGTTCGGTTTAATTGTAAAATTATGTCCAATGATAAACATTAAATTGAATGGTAAAAATATATTCTAAATATACTTTAAAACCACTCAAATTCATAATTTATCACTATTAATTATTTTGATTAAAAAAGTTGTTTTTAATTAAAATTTAGAAATTTTCACTATTCATCAAAATATGAAAGTTATCCGAAATGTACCAAAATTTCACCCTAGGCTAATTTTGATATTCCGAATCCAAAAATGAAGTCCATTTTGAAATATAGAATATATATGATTTCAAAAAGTAGGTATTACTATTCATAACGGCTAGTTTGATTAGTTATGGTGTGTTAGAACTCGGTGTTGCGTACAACACACGCTATCACATTATTCAAAGAGAAGCGTACCATAGAAGCTTGGGGTGTTACATTCTCCCCTCCTTCAAATAATTGCGTCCTCGCAATTTCTAGGGTATTACTGCATAAAAAGACTCGGGTGGTTCTTCATCATAAGTTCCTCGGGTTCCCACGTTGCCTCTTCCATCTTATGATTTCTCCACAAAACTTTTACCAGACGCGTCGTCCGGTTTCTCAGTACTTGTTCTCTTGTATCAAGAATCCTGACGGGCTCTTCACAATAAGACAGATCCGGTTCCAGTTCTAATTCCTCATAGGTGAGTACATGCGTTGGGTCAGGCATGTATTTTCTCAACAGAGATACGTGGAACACATCGTGAACTTTGGAGAGACTTGGCGGCATTGCCAATCGGTAAGCTACAGCCCCAATTCGTTCTAGAATTTCGAAAGGTCCGATGTACCTGGGACTCAATTTACCTTTCTTACCAAACGTATGACTCCCTTCCGCGGAGATACCTTTAGGAAAACATGATCACCGACTTGAAATTCCAAATCCTTCCTTCGATTATCGGCATAGCTCTTCTGCCTACTTTGAGCTGCTTTGATGTGATTTTGGATTACCTTTACCTTTTCCATCGTTTCCTCCACCAGTTCTAGACCTACAAGTTTTCTTTCACCGACGTCATCCCAACAGGTTGGTGTACGACATCTCTTTCCGTATAACGCTTCATATGGTGCCATCTGAATACTCGAATGGAAGCTATTGTTATAGGAAAATTCTACCAGAGGTAAATATTGATCCCACATACCCTGAAAGTCAAGTGAGCAAGATCTCAACATGTCTTCTAAGGTTTGAATAGTCCGTTCTGATTGTCCGTCTGTCTGAGGGTGGTAAGCAGTGCTCAAATGAAGTTCAGTATCCAGGGATTTCTGAAGACTTTTCCAAAACCTTGAAGTAAAATGGGGATCACGATCTGAAACAATTGATAGGGGTACTCCATGAAGTCTCACAACTTCATTAATGTATAGTCTTGCTAGACGTTCCAGGGTTAGATCTTCTCTTATAGCAAGAAAATGTGCTGACTTGGTAAGACGATCAACAATAACCCATATTGCATCGTTCCTTCTAGGAGTCTTTGGTAGCCCCATGACAAAGTCCATTGTAATATTATCCAATTTCCACTCCGGTATGGGAAGAGGTTGCATGACTCCTCCAGGCTGTTGCCTTCCAGCTTTCACTTGTTGACAAACCATACATCTTGACACAAAATCAGCAATCTCCCTCTTCATGTTGTCCCACCAAAAATGTTCCTTCAAATATCTATACATTTTGGTGCTCCCAGGGTGTATAGAGAAATTGGAACTATGAGCATCATCCAACAATTCCCTTTTCAGATCAGGTAAATCGGTAACACAAAGTCTCTTCCCGAATTTCAAAATTCCATCTTCATACACAAAGTCTCTCAATCTCCCATCATTCACAGCTTTAATCTTCTTTTGGAATTCTTCATCATCAGTCTGAGAACTCTTAATCCTTTCTAGTAAAGATGGTTTGGCAACCATTTGAAAAAGCATTGATGTTTCACCTTCCCTGGTTATTCCCATGTCCATCTTCTCTAGATCCATGAAAATTGGATCCCTTTCAATTCTCATCATGTTCAGAACTCCATGGTCTTTTCTGCTCAAAGCATCTGCTACTTTGTTTGCCTTCCCCGGGTGGTAGTGTATCGTGCAATCATAATCCTTGAGTAATTCAAGCCATCTCCTTTGCCTCATGTTGAGTTCTTTTTGTGAGAAAATATACTTCAAACTCTTGTGATCAGTATAAATCTCACATTTTTCACCATAGAGGTAGTGCCTCCATATCTTCAAAGCAAAGATCACAGCTGCTAACTCAAGATCATGAGTAGGATAGTTTTGTTCATGAATTTTCAACTGTCGTGATGCATAGGCAATAACTCTATCATTCTGCATAAGGACACAGCCAAGTCCTTTCTTCGATGCATCACTATAAATAACGAACCCATCATTCCCCGAAGGTAGAGTCAATATAGGAGCATTGACTAATCTTCTCTTCAGTTCTTCGAAACATTCTTCACACTCTTTTGTCCAATCAAATTTAACCCCTTTACGTGTGAGCTTCGTTAATGGGTTTGCCAATCGGGCAAAATTCTGGACGAAACGTCGATAATAACCTGCCAAACCAATAAAACTACGTACCTAAGTTATACTCGTAGGTGCTGGCCATTCTTGGATTGCCTTGGTCTTAGAAGGATCAACAGAGATTCCATCTTTAGAGACAATATGGCCAAGAAAAGAAATCTTCTGAAGCCAGAATTCACACTTGCTAAACTTTCCATATAATTCATGCCTCCTCAGAGTCTTCAAGATAATGCGCAAGTGATTTTCATGATCTTCATAGGTTTTGGAGTATACCAATATATCATCAATAAATACTACCACAAATTCATCGAGATACTCCTTGAAAACTCTATTCATCAGATCCATGAATACAGAGGGTGCATTGGTCAATCCAAACGGCATTACAGTAAACTCGTAATGCCCGTACCTGGTTCGAAATGCTGTTTTCGGAATGTCTTCCTTCTTCACACACAACTGATGGTATCCAGATCGAAGGTCAATCTTTGAAAAGTATTGAGCTCCATGCAGTTGGTCAAATAAATCATCAATACGAGGTAGGGGATACTTGTTCTTTATCGTTATAGCATTGATCTCCCTGTAGTCAATACATAACCTCATAGATCCATCTTTCTTTTTAACAAAAAGAACAGGGGCTCCCCATGGAGAAACACTAGGGCGAATAAATCCCTTATTACTCAATTCCTCTAGTTGTTTCTTTAGTTCGACTAACTCTACAGTGGCCATTCTATAAGGGGTCTTCGATATAGGCCTTGATCCAGGAATCAAATCAATAGAAAACTCAACTTCTCGTTCTGGAGGATGTCCAGGTAAATCTTCCGGAAATACATCTACAAATTCTTTCACAACAGGTACATCCTCTATTTGAACATTCCTTTCCTCACCGATAGTTACTTCATTCTCTTCCTCCCCAATAATTGAATTAAGTTGAGCTACTGGGGGTGGGTCTAAATAAGAATTAGGTGGTGACGATTCTGCTCTAAAAATAAGGTGCTCCTTATCATTATCATCAAGAATAGTAACCTCTTTCTTCTTACAATAAATCTTCGCATCATAGTCCGAAAGCCAGTCCATACCGAGGATTATATCAAACTCAATCATAGGTATGACGATGAAATCAGCAGATAAAGAAAATTTATGTGCTCTAATGGGGAGTGATTCACAAAACTTTGTTGCAACGATACTTCCCTTAGGAGTTTTAACTGACAACTCCCTTATTAAATCAAATTGGAAATATCTAATTTTCTTAGCAAACTGGGAAGATATGAAACAATGCGATGATCCAGAATCAAATAATGCATTTGCTAAACTTGAGGAAACCATTAAATTACCTGCCACCACGTCTTTCGGAGTTTCTACCTCAGCAGTAGTGATAGCATAAGCCTGGCCTTGATCCCTTGGCCTTTTCTGAGGTAAGTTCTCCTGACGCTTAGGACATGCATTTGCATAATGCCCCATCTCCCTGCAATTGTAGCACTGAACATTGGTAGCTTCCTTCTTCCCCTTGCAATCATGAGCTTGGTGGCCTTTTTCACCACACATGTAACAGACTCCCATTCCCTTCAGGCAAGCACCGGGGTCTTTCTTCCTGCACTTACCACAAGATGGATATTCAACCTTTCCCTTCTTCCCCTTATTTCCATTCCCAGATTGATCAGCAGGTCTCTTCTTCTCTTGCTTTGCTTTAAAGTCATAAGACTTAGAGAATTCCTTTTCGGTCTTGATAGCACATGAGACAATGTCTTCGTACGATGAAAAGGATTGTGAGACTAATGCTCGACGGAGAAATGGTTTTAACCCATCAAAGAAACGATCAATCTTACTTCTTGGGTTGCGAATATAATCACCAGCGTACCTCGCTAACCTTGTAAAGTTAGCCTCATACTTTGTGACATTATCATCCTCCTTTTGTCTCAGACTCAGAAATTGCCTTTCCATATCTGCTCGATGGTCGCGAGGAAAGTATTTTTCTAAAAACAGATCTTTGAACTCCCTCCATTCCATGTTTGATACTTCATCATCTTCCTTCATGTTTTGAATCAATGACCACCATTGATCAGCATCTCCAGTGAGGCGGTAAACTGCCATGGTAACTTTTTCCCTTTCACTACTCCCCAAAGCCTGAAATATTTTCTCTAGGGAAAATATCCATTGCTCAGCTACTAAGGGATTTGTACTCCCATTGAACGTTGGTGGTTGTTGTCTCATGAATCGATCTAACATTGATCCTCCACGCTGCGGATCAGGGTGCTCCATACGGGTAAGGTTATTATTCATAACCTGAGTAAGTTGTCCCAGTATGGTGATTAGCTGATCGGCACCAGTTGCATCACCAGCCCCACTATAATTATCTTGAGCAGGAGGGAAATCCCTACATGGAGTGCACGCATTGATACGGTTTCCATTTCTTCCACTAGGCGCCATTTCTAAACAATGGCATAAACTAGATCAGTTTATGAATCAAAATACATAATCCCATACTTATAAAACACTTAACATAAATTGATCTATTTATGGATATAATCCATAATAATAATAATGTTTTCTTTGAGGAAGTATATACTCATAAACCCTTCATAATGATTTGTAAAGATAGTGAGAGTTATCCTAAGCATATCCCCCGGGAGTGTCGTAACCAAGAGTGCAGCAAGGCCCGTTGTCGTGCACCAGTTCCCGTTCGAGTCTAGCTCAAAGCGGTGTTTTCGGGTTTTACCCCTAGGTACATCTGTGCCAGAGCCGCCTCTACCTGCTCGTATCCAGACAGGGATGTATTGCTCGGAAAACTCACAAAATATCTACAATACCAAAATTCTAGGAAGTTCTTCTATACTAATCCTCAAAGTTCATCTTAGGTCTACGTGCTCTAATCAGAGTTTATCTAAATCTAGCTTCCAAGGTTTGTACTAAACTTCCTCTGATACCAACTGTAACGCCCCGACCCCAGCTACCCAGAGTCGGTGCATTACTTCGTAACATTGGCATGATCACAAGAAAGATCAAATCTCGAAAGACCGATTTGTTTAGTAGCCTTGGAAACACTAGATATATTCATAAGTTTTACATTACATCATAAAATGAAAAACTACTACAACAACATAATGTCTCCATAATCCACACTACTATCCCCTCATAATATCCCTGCAGGTCATTCATAATTTACTTCTTCACATCCTGGGGAAAAATAAAACATAGAAAAGGGGTGAGCTCAAATGCCCAGTAAGGATAACAATATAGCGGAAACTTTCATAAATAAGAATAAACATTTAAGGCAATGCATTACTAAAACAAAAGCCTTTTAAAATTGAACTTCAACATGGTATGGAAAAAGTAAAATGAAATAATGCCATTTACTTATTCACATGGATATTCTACTAATCGAATAATCACATGCAAAAATCAATAACCACTTTCATAATGTTGGAATGCATAATGCCAGACTATCATAACCACATAGCCAAGGCCTCGTGCCAAGACTACAAATAAGATTTTGTCAAGGCCTTGTGCCAAGACACTAGTTTGTCTCATGAGACCTACCGATGCATCGAGGAGCTATAGCGGGCTCCACCCGTCACTTATTAAGTCCAATGCATTCCCATATGAAAAGGTTTAAACATAACATAAACATTCGTATTAAAACTAGCATACGAAATGTCAATACTTTCACAATAAACTATGAATGGTATAAAAATAGCACATCCACAGTCAAACATATCACAAAACCTTCAATACAATATAGAAGTTTTGTATCATAATAAATCAACTTCAAATAATCTTAAAATCCATCAAAGGATGTTGACATAGATGAAATCAAAATTCTTTTTAAAGAAATATCTCCTTTTATTTTGAAATCATTTAAGATCCATATAAAATAAAACATTTTCTTTGAAAATATTCTTATAAGCTTGTAAGGAAAGCTTTGAAGATTTTATAACGGCGTAAAATAACCGCACCCGCCGTATAAGTTAAAAAAACATTCTTACCTCAATTCTGTCGAAAAGGTTAAAAAGGACATTGTTTTGAAAACGACGGAAAGATTCCTTTATAAACCTCTTATAAAAAGTCAAACAAGGGTATAAATGACTTTAACCCATATTCTTGTAAATAGTAAAAATGTTTTGAAATACATTTTTAAGAAAACATGGATGTGGATGATAAAGAGATCCCAGTAGATTATTACGTATATACAACCTCGGATAATGAAGAGATTGTGAAATAACCCTTACCTTGTACTTTTCCTTGGTTGGGGTAGATTAACCTCCTGTATAATGGTGAAATAGTTGTTATTAAATTATACAAGAATCATATATATTAATATGATATCATATATGATCTTTTAACATTGATTTGTTAATAATATCTTAGAATTATCGTCGTTTCGGGTGTTAACTTACTCATTTTCTTTATATGTTTTGTTACATAAGCCATGGTTGTTGTATCTTATTCATATCCAGAATGATATACAGTCCTTAAACATCATTTTTAAATCATCAAATGATAATTATACTTGAATGGATACGATGGAGAATGAATCTCATCGCGTTCGTGGAGACGGTAGTCCGTACGTACGCACCAGCGACAATATCATTCTTTTGATATTAAAATAATATATAAATGGATGGTATATCATATATAAAGAATCATTAACATGTTATATTTATTATTTACATGAGTTACACATCATTATTATACCCATCCAAATAATATTATATTGAATAACAATTACACCACGACGTGGAGACGGTAATCCGTACGTACGCACGTATGGTGACATGTTATTCAAAGGGTGGATAGAATACTGAATATGATTGTACCATATTTATAATAACATCACAGTATATGTGAGATACTGGAGTTATTATTTCAGAATGGTAAGAACAAAGGAAGAAGAAGTGGAAGAAGAAATGAACTTAGAAAAGGGTGGTGAAATCATTACCTCTTCTTCGGGTTCTTCCTTTTGATTTGATCAAAAGGGCTCCTTAGGTTGGCTTTCTGATCAAACTAAGGCCTCTAGGTTGTAGTGAGGGATGTTGGGAGAGTATTTGGGCAGAGTTTGGCCGAACCAAAAGGCTTTGAAGGTGTGAAGAAATGAGAAGGAGGAGTGCCCTTTTATAAGAGGGGTGAGGGGCACCTTTGGAAAAGCTAGAAATATTAATTTATAATAAATTCATATTCGGTTTCTAAAGGCTCCAAAGTTGACTATTCAAATGATGAGGTGGGGATAGGTCGAAAGCAACTCATCCAATAGAATTTAGACAGGTTTGGGTACTTATATTAACCTTATCTTTAAGTATTAACTCTAAGTTAATTAGTTTCACTTTTACAATGTCTCTTTGTATTTTATATATTATGGTTAATAAACTTACTATATACATCCAAGAGACCCCCAAGTGGTCCATTAATGATTAACCTATCATGATATAAGTCTCTTGGCCGAATATTAGATTTTTAGGAATTTAATATCAATTAATAATATAATATTTGTTTTAAGAACTCTTTTATGTCAATTTTGACACTATTCAATAGTTGATTTTTGTGAAACTCCTAACAGATTGATTACTTCGAAAAAGTCAATTAAATCAATCCTAATATATCATAGTATCATATAAAATTATTTTAATTCATTAAAAGTTTCATATTATAATTATTTGGGTATTTATAAGATCAATTATTTTTATTTTTCACTATTTTAGTAATTACTGCATCATTATTGTGTCATAAATAAAATAAATTATATAATGTCTAAAAATTATAAATAAAATATCATTATGTAGGAAATCTTTTTAGCTTTCGAATGAATATTTATAATCGAAAATCAAACATGTATAACCCTATGTAAAAATTGTTCTTCTAAAAGATGTAAGCTTATGCCATTTTTATTTTTATTTTAACTTTATTAATATAATGTGTCCCTACCACATACAAGTGGCTCCAAGGGGTCCCAAAATTGACCCAAGGATGCCCATGGTCGGGTATGTGTCCACCAATAAGGTTAGGACACGTTTTAGGGTAATTTTGTATTATTATAATATTATTTTTTTAACCCTTATTTACCGGATTTACCCTTTAACCATGGTAAATAAAATATTTACCACAGTAACTATTCAAAATGTGTAAAAATAAAAGTTACCTATTTACACAATTTGAACATCCTGATTCCAAATATGGAATCCATTTTCCTAAATTCAAAACACAGAAGTGGCAGAAATTAATTTAAAATTAATTCCCGCTGTCAAAACAAAAAGCGTGTTTTTAAGAGATAATAACTATCAAAAGATTGACACTTGTTTATGTTCGGTTTAATTGTAAAATTATGTCCAATGATAAACATTAAATTGAATGGTAAAAATATATTCTAAATATACTTTAAAACCACTCAAATTCATAATTTATCACTATTAATTATTTTGATTAAAAAAGTTGTTTTTAATTAAAATTTAGAAATTTTCACTATTCATCAAAATATGAAAGTTATCCGAAATGTACCAAAATTTCACCCTAGGATAATTTTGATATTCCGAATCCAAAAATGAAGTCCATTTTGAAATATAGAATATATATGATTTCAAAAAGTAGGTATTACTATTCATAACGGCTAGTTTGATTAGTTATGGTGTGTTAGAACTCGGTGTTGCGTACAACACACGCTATCACATTATTCAAAGAGAAGCGTACCATAGAAGCTTGGGGTGTTACAGTAGTCATCGATGTTCCTAGTTTTAGAGAAGAAATCCCTTTATTTCTAATCCATTTTTGGGAATCATAGAAAGGATTAGGATTGTAGGAACATGAAATTTATAGAATAATAAGATGTATCTAACCCTTTTATGTTGACCTTCAAGTTACCATGGAGTTAGGTAAATAAGTGTATGGAGACACTTCTAGAATTTTGAAATCTCATTGTCATGGGTTAATACCATGAGATGAGCATGGAATTCATTTTAAAGGAATGACATCCCACTAGGACTGCATTCATTATTTCGAGGAATGATTAATGTTGTGAAAAAAGTGTTAAATTTTGAAAAATAATGGATGTGGTTTTCAAAAGAATGATTGTGAAAAATAGAATGCTTATCGTATTTTGAAAATAGTTTAAATTTTAAAAGCATGTGATGTGTTTTCAAAAATGGCTGAACTTGGGAAAAATGATATTTTTTTAAACCATGTGGTTATAGTTTATGTGATAGAATTTGAAATGCTAAGCCAACAGTTTCTAGAGAGTGAGAATAATGAATATTGTTGTTATTTTATAAAATGTCACCTGGTAGGCATCATCGAAACCAAACCGAAGAAGTTGCAGAGAATGTGGTTGCACCTGAACCACATATGAACCAAGATATAGTTTAGAAAATTTTCCATGATTTTTACGATGTGGACAAAGGGATCCAGAGGAATGATCTATGGCATGTGGATAATACCATCTAATTCATGAAGTAGAATCCAATTAATTTCCAGGGTGATTCTTAAGCCAAGAAGGCGGAGGTGTAGCTATGTAGGATGAATCATATCTTCTACATCATCAGTACTCTAGTAGAGATAAAGGTAAAAATGGAGACGTATATGATCGATGATCTTGCACGTCAGTGGTGGGATTTAGTGGTGTAGGAAAATTTGGATTAAAGACATACATGGGAGGACATTAAATAATTGTTAAACAAAAAATTCTACCCTCACATGTTCACTATCCAGAAAACAGTGGAATTCTTCAGGCCGAAAGAATAGATTCTCTCTGTCAGAGAGTAAGTGGCTATGTTCATGAATTTATTATGATTGTCAACAGAAATTGTGAAAAACACCTCTTTGAAGTCACACATCTATGAATCAGGGCTATGACAGAATATCAAATCAAAGATTGTAGTACTTTGTATTAAAGATAATATAGAGATGGTGAACAGAGTGACTGTGGCTGAACATGATATATCGGGATCTATTGGAGGAGGCATGATGATACCTACAAGAAATGGTGGGAATTCAACTATTGGGAACAAGCGGAAGAGGGACACCTATTTCCAAGGTGCAAGTGGAAATCATAACTAGATGGATGGATCCATATTCCTTCCTACATGACCCTGGAGAAAATAGGATGTTTTCAATGTGGTTCTCTTGACTACATAAAGCGAGATTGTATTGCACAACCTAGAGAATATCATAATTGCAAAAAAAATTGGAAAATCTTAAACAATATTGTCAAAGTGGTCCTTGGTCAGTTTCTCATGACACTTTTCAGGTGTCGCAAGCATCGTATGATTTGACCAGGCAAGGATAGTATAATCAGTCATGTTAAAAGAGAAAAGCTAGCTGTGGTGATTCTATAAATTCTATGACTCCTCAACTAATGGAAACCTCATCAAGGAAATGAAAAGAACAGTGTAGTTATGAAAAAATTGTTTGGAGCTGAGTAGATGATTCTTGATGATTAGGTTGGACTATCTACAGGGAGACATACAATTCATTTGAATTCTACCTTTGTTCTAGTGTTGTTTGATACTGGTGCATCACATTCCTTAATTTTTTCTCATTATTTTGACTTTGTCTATATAAAACTGGAAATGATTCCTTCTATTTGAAAATTGAAAACTCTTCTCAGTGAATGAGAATGTCAAGCCTTTGTTTGTATAGTACGTGCAAGAACTATTGATGGATCTGAGCTAAAATGGTACTTCTGGATGTTGTATATGGATTTCTAAGATTTAATCCTAGGTATGGATTGCATGACAATGTTCATTGATCAAATCGATAGTTATAATAGAACTGCTCGTTTCATGACAGAGGACAGCATCAAGAATGTCTTTAAAGAATATAGGGTTGTAAATATGGATGCAAAGAGCATGTTGGAACCAATAGTGGGAATGAACTCTTACAAATTGGTAGTGTTGAATTTGGAATCAATGGAAGAGATTGAGGAAATTAGTTTTCTAGTGATTTTGGATCAATTACAAGTTGTATTTCCCAAGATCTTCTCAGGGTTACAACCTCTAAGAGAAGAGAAGTTTACAATTGATCTCCTTCTAAGGACCAGTCATATTTTCCTTCCATATTATAGGATAGCTCCAATAGAATTACAGAAATTGAAAGTGCAGTTAGAGGATCTGGAAATCAAGGGCTTCATTCGACCAAGTATCTCTCCGTAGGGAACACCAATTTTGTTCGTGAAAAGGATGATGTAACTCTTCCGTTGTTTTTTTATTATCGTAATCTTAACCAAGATATAATAAATAACAGATATCCACTTCTACGCATCGATTATCTGTTCAATCTATTAAAGGTAGCTCAGTGGATCTCCAAGAGTTACTTGTGATCAGGTTATCACCAATTGAGTGTTTAGAAAGAGGATATTCCAAAGATAGCTTCCAGAAGTAGATTAGGCCACAATTAATATGTAGTCATGCCTTTCGGTCTAACAAATGCAGCAGCAGTCTTCATGGAATTTTTTTTAAAAGGTCATCTAGAAGCAAAGCTTCTGAAAATTTATTATTCAAAAGAAGAACATAAAAGAGGCGAAAGGGTACAAACAAATAAAATTTCCCTTAATCAAAATACTAATAATCATAATATGACATATAATCATAATTTGACATGTAATTTTCATATTCCGAGTCACCAGAAGTCTCCCACTCAGATTGAGACTTCTTCTGGTTGAACATCTTAAGAAGATTTTCATTGACCTTTTTTCTCACCTTTGAAGATAATCTAGTCGAATCAATCATCGGAAGATGGGAAAAGACCATGTGAGGTCTCCTCTTTGGTGGAAAAGAGGTAAGATATTCACCATTGGTCATCCATTCCTCACCACTAACTTCACCACTTATATATTAGACAAAGAAGAATGATCCATTTCAATAGACATAGGAATGTCAGAAGTATCTCTAGGAACTAAATGTTTGGAATACATCAACACCTTTCTTAACCTTCCTTGAATCAGGACAAGGGTATAAGGTGTATTATAATGCTTCATGATTAGGGTTGGATTGTGATAACATTTAAATAGATCATGTAGTTTCTTATGGTTCAAATTAGATGATGGTTCATGATAAGAATTACCCAATACACAATTTGGAGTTATCTTCAGCGATCCAAGCTTTGAAAACAAAGAGACATTATCTCTTTATTGAGAAATTTTCTCTGTTAACAGATCAAAAAATCACGAAACAAATTTTCACATAGTGAAATTTGAATCTGAGTCAAAGGATATGGATGGAGTATCTCCAAATGATTGAGTTTGACATGGTGTACACACAAGGGAAAATAAATTCGGTGGAAGATGCATTTAGTATAAATTCATATGCTGAGTTTGTGAAAGGAGCATCAGATGAATGGTTTAAGCTATCGGTCTTAGTCGATATGCATGTGGAATATGATGACTGGGGTGATGTTGCAGTTTTCTTTTCAAGTACACTTTATCCTTATTTAGTGAAAATGATCAAAGAGGCTCAAATATTTGAGGTAGAATGTCTAGTTGTAAGTTGAAAACTCAATGGTAGGGAGACCATTAAGGAATGGAAACTTGATGGGGGTTCAGTCATGAGTTTTAGATATCAGATCATTGTACCTATGGTTTTCCAAAAATAACTCCTTCATGCATACCACCATTCGAGATGGGCCATACATCCAAGTACACATAAGATGAATAAGGAATTGAAGGCATAGTTTTGGTGGAGTTTCATGAAAAGGAGGGTGGTCGAGTTCATCTCGTGGTGCATAACTTGTCAAAATGTTAAATCAGGGAATCAAAGACAAGATAGAATGTTATAATCTTTTCCCATCCTAGTGTTGAAATGGTATCATATAACAATGGATTTTGTAACAGGTCATCAAATAACTGTCTAGAAACACGATGTCATTTGGGAGATAGTGAATCATCTAACCAAGTCATCCCAATTCTACAATAATAGTGAAAATCATACTATAGAGGATCTTTGAAAAATATATATATGAGAAGTGGTAAATAGGAAAGTTGTACCGGTGTCAATATCTTCCAATAGGGATCTGAGCTTCATGTCTCATTTCTATAAATCTTTACAACAAGCCCTTGGGACTCAGTTCACTATGAGCACGACGTGTCATCTTTTGATGGATTGGAAATCATAGAAGACAATTCAAACATTTGAAGACATGTTGAGGGATTATATAATATATTTTGGGGGCTCATGGGAAGAGCAGATACCCTTAGTGGAGTTCTCATATAATAACAGCTATCAAACCTTGATAGACATGGCCCTGTTTGAAACATTGTATGGTCATCCTTGTCGTTCTCCACTATGTTGGGTGTAAACAGGTGAAACATCACTATTCGGGCCGAGGCATGTCCATGAAACAATAAAAAATATTCAGTTGATTAGAAAGAGGATGGTGACTGCTCAGTGTCATTAGAAATCTTATTCATATCACCTTCGAGGACCATTGTTGTTCACTGTTGGTGATCATGTCTTTATATTGATCCATCCAAGGCATGCATATCGTCACTTTGGGAAGTAGGTAAGGTTATCTCTTAGATAAATAGGCCCTTTTGAGATACTGGAACATGTTGGAGAGGTGGAAAATTAGTTGTCAATACCACCACGGTTTAGTTCGAATCATAATGTGTTCCATGTATCCCATTTGAAAAAGTATCACCCTGCTCTAGACCATGTAATATAATGGGATCACCTTGAGATGGAACTGGATGCATCACTGGTACATATCCTAGTGCGGATCATGGATATAAAATATAATGTCTTACATAGAAAAAGTATCATCCAAGTGTGGGTTTTATGGCAACATTGTCAGATTCAATAAGAGATTTGGAAATTTGAGAAGGAAATGGAGGAGCATTCTCCCAAACTCTTTTTGGCCAGTGAGGTTTTTCTACTTTCCAGGGATGGATAGACCAATAGTGGGGATAATGTAGCACCCCCGGTTTTAGGTACATAACCTATTTCCTCATGTTTTTTTAAATTGTTGTGTATAATATAGAGAATTTAAATAAAATAGAGAGTTTCTATAAAATTGACGGTTTCCCTAAAATAGGGTGTTTCCATAAAATAGATATTTTCCATAATATAGAGAGTTTCCAATAAGATGGGAGTATCCATAATGTTCGATGATTCCATAAAGTGGGTTTTTTCCATAGAGTGGGGTGTTTCCATAAAGTGGGGGTTTCCATAAAGTGGGGTGTTCCCATAAAGTGGGGTGTTTCCATAAAGTTGGATGTTTCCATAAAAAATTGTGTTTACATAAAAATGGTAAAGGCGAATGAAGGGAGAGTTTGGTGGTTTTATAAGGACACTTGGGACCAAATGGAAGGTCACATGATCCATACACGGTTGTCTAAAACTGAGTAGTCAAACATTGTGCAGAATTCTAATCTAGATCATATTTTCTTGAAGCTTAATCATTTTTGATCTATATATTTTGGTTTGGCTTAAAAACACCCATATTTTGATATTACTCTCACTGGAAGTTTGTATTACCCTTTCCAAATGAGTTGGATCCATCCTAGAGCCTTCCCATGGTTATTTTGTGTTAGATTCTTGAGGTAGGCCACCATTCATTCGTAATTTCTCATGTTTTCTTAGATCTCCTTAGATACAAATCCCGGGTCTCCATTATTTCTCAAATATAAACCAATAGTGGGTAGATCTATGTTTTTGGATTCCAATTAATTCAATGTTGAGTCATGATCTAGATAGGATAGGAGAACTAAGGTTGTTCTTGGAGAATCGACCCGCTTTCTTGTGCATTCTTCGTCTGTTCTCATGGTTTAATCAAAACCATCTGGTAGGTGTCTTCTCTCTCAAATAATCCTAATAAAATTTATTATATTGGATTCAAGTTGTATTATTTATTGTGAAATTCATGTAAAATAATCATTTGTGATGGTTTATGGTCTTTGTAAAATCTAGTGATCTTGGTGAATAGTTGGGAAAAAGCGGGTTTAGCTTCATAAATTTAAAATGATGATTTTAAATTATGGATTTTGTAGAATTGCTAAATTGGTGGTGGAAAAGATATTATCAATAGAAATGGATTTAAATTAAAAATTTAGTTGTATAGAAAAGGTTTGGAATTTTAATGGTTTGCCATGGAAATGGTTTTGATGAAAATTGTTTTCAATAAAACTGTTTTTTTATTGAAAGGGATGTTTTGGCATGATTGTTGGGAATATGTGTTGTGTGTCCATGTTTTCCATATAGGGCATGGTTGAAAAATGACCTTGTACTCAGTTCCAAATATTTAAAGGATCAAAGTAATTTCATACACGAGGCTTGGTTGAAATATGACCGTGTGCTCAATGCCAAAGGGTTTGTCACGACCCGTCCCTTGGGGACCATGCCGTGAAAACCCCAAGCCTTCCACCCATAGGCCAGGGGCTGGTGACTAACACTAAAGGTGTAATTCCAAAAAAACTGGAAAGGAATTTCCTTTATATATGTAAACACACACACAAGCAAGAACAAATCTGGATACAAAACACTAAGTAAACTATATAACAAAAGCGTGCTGAAATTAAAAAGGGGTCCTAATACAATGCCAACAAGAAAGTACAAGTACAACTGAAGAAAAAGTAGACACAAATGCTGGACCATTCTCTGAGGTTCCAACCTGAAGGGTATGTACAGATCACCTCCCCATCACTCCTCGTTAATCAATCTCCTACATGTACGGACTTGTCATATGGTCCACCTCTAGGAACCGTCTAGTCATGGTACTCTTAGCCTCAGTCTGTGCTGTCTGTCGTCTGCATCCAACACAACAAGGTGCTAGAATAGCCCGTGTAGGGGTGAGAATAACGATACTCAATAGGGATCTCGAGACCCTCTAGGTCACAAAAAATCAAACAAGTATATAACACATGAATGAAATCATCATATAACGCAGCTTAGGTATATTCCCATACATATACATAAGTTATCATGTAATCCATATCAATCTTGAGGAAAACCTAGAGGTTCTGACTCTGCTCACAACATGATTTATTCTAGTGGTAGTATCATGTAACATCCCTAGTCACATCGTCGAACACCTCGACTATTGGATAAATATTCCTCTGTCGAGTAAAATGGGCCTGCCGCGTCACCCAGAGGGGCTTCCCACTAACCTTGGACTGCTAAGGTACTCTCTTTTTGAGTTCCGTGGGTCTGACGCATCACACAGTGGTGCTCCCCATCGGGGGTCTACTGTGTCACAGAGAGGCAATTCCCCTAATAGCATGCTGAGGTACTTCTATTGTCGAGTACTGTGGGTCTACAACATCACCAAGGTTCTCCCCACTGTGGGTCTGATGCGTCACTAAGGTGCTACCCACTGAGCCAGTTGAGTCACTCTGAGTTGAAACAGTTAGCTGTCATCAAGTCTCATCTAGTAACATGGTTCCATACGTATAATTCTTTGGAAAACTGCTAACCAATCCACATGTCAAATAGTCCAATGGTCACAAAGTACCATGAAGTAGTTTCTCAAAGGTATGTCACATCATATGGGTCTCAACGTAACAGACGGTGCGTCAATGAGTCGTACGATCTATGAGTTATTAGCCTTTTTGTCCCGGGGTCCCGGTTGGAATCGTGCTCAATCCAACCTAACCGTTCCCCATCATAATCCAAAAATCTAGTGGGGTATACTCAAAGGGACTATCTCGCTTCCTGATTTCCAGGGCCACTGACGGTTCTTCAAACATACGCCCAGTGCCGAAATTATGGCTAAAAAAAGTAAAATTGGTCGTAGTGGGCTCGGGTCTGGTCCCACCCGGTCAGCCCAATTCGTCTTGGTCTGGCCTGTGCCGACCTCGTTCGGGTCATCCC
Organism: Viscum album; assembly: GCA_963277665.1. NCBI lineage: Eukaryota > Viridiplantae > Streptophyta > Magnoliopsida > Santalales > Viscaceae > Viscum > Viscum album. The sequence goes on along the minus strand of OY728145.1, from coordinate 1,243,769,883 downwards.
AACATAACCCACTAGGTCCAGCTCATCCCACTGGGCGGCCCGGCCTGTTGGGTTCGGCCCGACGGCTTCGAGGGGCCACGAAACGACTTGGTAAAGGGTAGGCCCGGCTTAGGAAGGCTTGTAAGGTCGTAAAGAGGGCAGCTAGGAGGGCTCAGAGGGCCACTGTGAGGGCATGGCCGCGGCTCGGCATGGCCCAGGCAGCGGCGCGACACGACAGATGGTTGATTGGCATAGCGGACGGTTGCTGCGCAATGACTGACATAGCGGGGGCATGACGAGGGGGGTTCTTTCAGAGGTGGCGCGACTGCTCGACATGGCATCAACACGTTGGCTTGGCACAGCGGCTCGACAAGGTGGCGGCGCGGTGGTTCGGCACAGCAGCAGCACGACAAGGGGGTTCAGCCAGGGGCGTCATGGTGTCTTGGTCCGACCATTGGTGGCATGGCCGGTGTGAGGCCGGTTCGATGGGAAGGGAGAAGTGTCGCGGGGCGGCGCGGGTGGCGGTGTTGTTTCCTTCGTCGCCTTCATCGTCTTCCCATATTTCGAAGAACATATCAAAAAACAACAGTGGAGGGGTAGGGCCATGTTCATTTGGCCTGCACCCTCAGCGTTTAGAGTGGTAGAAAGCGGTTCCCAACGAACGAAGCATGAACGTCTATGGAAGATATTTTAAAACATCATTTCCCACAACCCACGTCAATCTATATTCCCAATCCACAAACGAATTAGAAGAGGGAATCCAGGAAATCAATAATCAAATAGAAATAAACCCCTACCTCATTCACTAGATAATGTTGGTGAAATAAGGTTGTACGATTTTCGATTATCCATTGATAATGATGTCCCACGCCAGAGGAAGTAGATGTATAACAATACTGTAATGATATATTTTCCCACAAACAATCAATTTGATAAGAATCTAACTCATGAGATATGAATATCAAAATATAATGATTTTTCCGTGAAAATTCAAAATTTAATCAATATGGTGGTATTATTATATAGGTGAAGAAATTTTAAAATAAAATGGAATGGGGATATCCATAATAAAATACTACATTAATTGTTCTAGAGTTGATGGTAAGTGTACTATCAACCACTTCATCATCACACACAACATTAGTAATAGTGATCAAATAATATAAATCCTTCTATTGATACAGAATATGATACCGAAATTAATCACTGTAATTATACTTTGGATTTTATAAATAGTTATCATAATTCTCAAACACATTAAATTTTAATCAATTTTTTTGGTGGTTAATTCATTGATATTTTTCCACATTTTGTAGCAAGCATCACCTACCAATTAATTTTTCATGATTTTGACTAATGAAATCACTCTATAAACATAAAATATTTACTAGATCCCTTCATAAAATTTCATATATGTTTCATTTTACACCTTGATCATAAATGAAATCCTATATTCTTCTCTATATGGGGTCTATAATTTCAATTCTATTCATTCTTTTTTTATCAATCACATGAGAATCATGGGTAATTATAATTTCTCTTCCAACCATGATATCATACAGAACAATTTATAAATATAAATTGATTTCATTCATTGATAAATACTTTTTAATACATGGTTTTATGCCACTATATAAATTTATTAATCTTATATTATGGTAGAATGATGATATTATAAGTCTAAATCCCAAGAATTATAATAATTTCATATTAACACTAATGAAATCACTATACTTCATTATATCTCATTGGAATCCTCATTTTTTTAATAAAGTATACTATGAGAGTATTTATTGATATATATTATCTAAAAAACATCGAACTCCATAGTTTTAATTTAATCCTTTTTTTCTTATGTGCTTTTATGTGTCCACCACTGATCACATTATCCTTATAAATTACAAACAAATAAAATAATTTCATATGTTCTATAATATGGGGAATGGAAAATATCATTATATTAGTAATAATAGTTGTCTCAGAATGTATATTATCAATCGAATCCCTAGAACAATAAAAATGTAATCTCATTAATGGCACAATATAAAATTTTCCCTAATTTTATCTTTGGGATGATGAACATGATTCATATAATAATACATTTATATAGGATGAGAAAAAAATTTCATTTAAGATCACATAATATTTGGTTTCAAATGTAGATTCCCATTTTATTTTCATTCAATGTATTGATTATCATGCTAACATTTAGTTCTATAAATGACTAATAAAAATCATAGTGGGAGAAACAATATTCATACTGTAAAAACATAAAATGATGAATATTTATCAATTTGATTTTTAAATCATGAAACTTTTAAAATGGATGACACCATGATTTTAAAATATTCCATCAATGATCATCATTTTTTCCAATTATTCATAAATAAACTTAAATAAATTTTAAATTCACCCAGAAAAATACTTAAGAGTTTCAAACCAGTTGTGGAGTAAGGGTACAATCGCGATGCACTAGAATGATAACTGAGATAAACATGAGAAACTCTATTAATGTTTATTACGCTACCATGAATTGGTTTTCTATCCAAATTGACTTGTAACAACAAAAATGTGTGTATTTTTATGAAAATCACACTCCTTTATTTAATCTAACATCGAACACTCTCTAATTCATTGTATTATCATAAGCATTCTCCAAAAAAAAATTGCGTCCTATTCTTCCAAGGCAACGTAACCCTTCCAATATACATTCCATACAGACCCATACAATACATATATAAATATCAAATATTATTATATTAAAATTTAACACATAAAATTATGAATATAATTAAGTCTGTTATAGTATAGTCTCAATAAAAAATATGATACATAAATAACTATTTCAAAAAATATTTATATCGTTTCCCACATAATTTTTCATAGATACCACCCAACATAGTCACATAATTCATAAAAAAAATTATTTATAAATAGTGGAATGGAAACATAAGAAATGGCCATAATAGATGCACAATATGTGTAATCATATCAGATATGAATGTTCACATAAGAATACCATGATCAAACATGTTTGTGGACATGAGAATAATATTTGAAATCTATACCCAACATATCAAAGATTATAATATTGAGTCATGTAATTATGAATCAATTTCTATTGAAATGGAATATATATGGAACCAAATATTGTTATAAATTTGATCACAATATTATCACATGAAATAATTGGGTGTAACAGACACAATTATGGAAAATCATTTCAATAGTTTGAATCAACTACTAATACTATTAAAGTTTATTTATTTCAATCCCCTTGTTCTATCATATCCTCAGTCAATGACAACTTGAAATACTACTATAGTGGATAATGTACATTACATAACTACATTAACTCTTAATTTCATACATCATTATATTATAAGAAATAAATATTTTCTATAGAATTAGTGGGATATATTTTTTTTGATCCCAAAAAACATAATGTAAATTATAAATTCGTATTTTAAAAGGTAATAAAATATCCATCACTGCAAGAATCATTGAAAGGAAATGTTTTCTATACAAATTTCTTTATATAATCACAGCACAACCCAAGGAAACATAATCATTTTTAATAATGGATTCATCATTGTGTGATTCAATTATCCGAATGAAGTGGTTTTAAAATAAATATTCCTAAATCATCATTATAATCCATGTAATGAAATAAATTGGATGGTATAATTTTATTATATTCCTAGTAAATATCAATTATCATGAAATTATGTTGTCATTGATCAAGGATCCCTTTAAAATATACATGGAACATTTACTAAGGAAAATACAATTTTAATGTTGAAATTAAATCATTAAAATAGAAAAACCTTACAAATATTAAAAAAAGTGTTTTTTAAAAAATATCTATGAATTTATTTTATGGATACATCAATGTATTGATTGTTCATGACATTGGGAAATTCCATTCAGAACATGTATGTTAAAAACTATTATTTGATTCACATTTTTGGTAAAAAATCAAAAGTACGTCATTTAGGAAATGGTATGAATATTCCATTTAAATATTTTAGAAGTCAGTAATTAATAAAAGATAAATTAAATTATCATAGAATAATTTTTAATAAAATTAAATTTTTTTGTAGAACTATTTTTGAATGAAATGAGAATTAATGTTGTTTTCCCCTAGAAATTATATTTTTGTCTCTTTAGTGAATAAATAGAAGAAAATGAAATGAAATCATGTAATATCTAAGACAATATATAGAAAAAATATCAAGACATTTTTAGGGGATATATCAATAATAATAATAATCATTAATATAATAATATACAGTCATGATATACAATGATTTATTAACATAAATCCCATGCCTATAATTCATCTTAACTCAAAAGTGATTTATAATATGATATAATAAATTTTAATTTATTCTAATTATATACTATATTAGTTTACATACCCATACAATCAAATATTATCCACTTATAATACATAAACCAGAATTTTTTTTATTACTTAATAAAATCATACCATCTATCTGTTAACATATTAATTTTTTATGAAAACTTTTGTTTGCTATTTCCAATAATATTTGTTGTATCATATAAAAATCATGTAAAAAATTATAATATAAATATCACATTTATTAATTAGATATTCTTAATAATGAATAGATGAAAAATAAATTATATCATTTTTAAGGACAATAAGTCATATGCACAGATAAATGTTTTTATTTATTTATAAAATATAAAATTAATGAAATATAAAAATTAAATAAAAAAAAATATATCATATATATCATATCTATTCTTGTAATATATCCCCTTTTTAATTCATATAATTAGAATTTCAAATTGAATCAAATCACATCAATGAAGAGGTATTCCACACAAATGCATGAGCGAAGTTATCATTTTACAATAGATTTGAATGTTAGATGGTACATATGATATCATAATTTAAAAAGGATGATTATTTCATAAATATCATATTTGAAATATAAATTCATCATTACATCTATCAATGAGATATATTTCATGAAAATGAATGGTATCTCTGTATGGATGCGATAGTCAACACATACCAATGAGTAGTACTTTTACTTCCCTTTTTATATAAAATAAGTTGGATATTGTTTCTCCCATTATCAAGAAATGAATAATTATATTTCAGAAACATATTTTATTATTAATTTTTTAATTCCATAGATTTGGTGGTGGTAAAATATGAAATAAATTGAATATATATATTCCCTCACGAAAAATAAAAAATATGTTATCACGATAAAAACAATTAAATTGTCTTTATATTTGATATTTAGAACCTAAATTATATTTTTTTACCGTAATGTAAAAATCCCAAATATATTAAATTAGATAGACTAACATTTTATAAATTTTTATAAAAATCAATATAAATGTCATAATAAAATAATATAAAAGAATGTGTCCTTATATTATAAATCCAGATCTAAGTGGATTAAATTCACTAATAAAATCAGATAATTTTTTTTAGAAAAAATGTATTGCCTTATCCAAATGTTTGAAACCTATTCCAATTTTTTAACCCTTACCAAGGTGACAAAAATTTACCATGGATACTATCGATAATGATAAAACATAAATGGTATATATTTACCAAATTCGGAAAACATATTAAAAATATGGGAAAAAATGTAAAATATACTATTCATTTATGTGGTCTTTGTAAATTTTACGTTACTTTTAAAAAACTAAATATAAGAAAATTTTTAGAAAAAATACTTTTTTAAAATTAAGAAATTATTTATTCAAATTTTATGCCATGTAAAACCAATTAATTAATTTTAATATATTGATTGGATGTATTACCATATAATTTCAATAAGTTCATTTATAAATATATATTAATCTCAATTACTAAAATACAAACACATTGTGTGCATAAAAACTATTTTTCATAAAAACACAAATATTTACATTGAAATGAGTTTATTATAATATCTAAAAAATTTATATCTAGTGATATTATTTTATATAAATTTTATTAATACTTATTTATTTTTGATAATTGTGTTATCTCATTTCATATATCCATTCCATCAGCTAGGTGAAAATATCCAATTATATAATAATATTTCAATTGTATATCATTGTTATTTAAACTGGATGGTCTATATATCTCAAAGAAATGAAGGAAATAATTTTTTTTAAATATAAATATAACTTTTGAATTAAGAGGTGTTAATTTATTATTTTTATGTAGGTATTTATTTATTAATTTTACTTGTAACAATATGGATCACTCATTATTTCTTTTTTACTTTTTATTTAAACACTTAAGTCCTAGTGAGATATTCTATGATTGACTCACAAGATAAATTTTTATTACAAAAATACCTACAAAACAAGTTTTAATGTGGTCAAATGTGATGGAGGCCATTGTATTAGCCCATCCTAAAGTTACTAAACTCCTCAAAAATGATCACAAAAAATAATACATGGATATTGTCTTGCATGGGTTACCTCTACACACCAAAGCATCTACGTAAATGTCACATTCTATCCCCATAAGCCTCGCCTTCACACCTGGGTCCTACAGCTTCAAGCCTTTCTGAATATGGTATGTTAACTTCTACAGTGGTTTTCTCTTTACTTATATAAATTCACTGAGATATTTTGAATATGATTTAAATTCTGATATATAAATGTTCTATAACATGCACAATTAGAGACCGCTGACCATAGCCATTACTACAAAACATAGTGAGCTGCAAGAACTATAAATTAATAGAAAACCAACGAGAATAATTTGTGAACATCCCTCTCAAATAATTCTCTGCTCATTTATCCCCCCACACTAGATCCATTCACATTATGTTTCAGACCAGTATAAGGAAACACCCAATGCACCCAAACCCCCTATTCCAAATATTTGTGCTCATTTGTGGTAGGGAAACCCTCTTTGACATCATAAGAAATGAAATCGATTCATATCCTTTGGCTTTATTCTCTTCCATCTCCACCACCAACATTTGAAGGTGTAACTGTATGTATGTAGGTGGTAATCTAGGACCCTCCCTTAATCTTTTTTTTTGCCTCCCATATTACCCAGAAGTTGTAGCAAAATTCAGACCCCTAGCCTTTGCCTCGACACTGTTGAGGTCAATAACACAAAACCATCATTCAAAATCTTCCACCAATGTGTCTCCACCTCCAACCACACTTTTGCACTGGTAGATATTCCCCCATGACATCATAGTCATGTCACTCCTGATGAACAAGAGTTAAATATATTAGGTGGAGTATAACATGAAACAACAGTACTGGGAGGCAAGAGAGATCACCCTATTATGAACATTATCATAAGATTAGAGTTCATTTTGAAGCATTCTCCAAAGAAAAAAATTATTGTTTTTTGGAACCCATTTACCCCACAGGACAACCAACCATTCATCGGAGGCACTCCTATCATGATTTCATTTCCATAAAACACATAGACTTAAGTCCCCATCCACTGATGAGTCTTGGGTACAACTCTTCGGTTCATCATTCAACGAGATGAGGTGAAGAATTCCCTATTATTGGGTGTGAGGAATTTCATTATAAAAATTTGGAAATGCAGCAGCCTTTTTAAACCAAATATTTGTAATCGGACCACCTGAATATTTGATAATGTATAGACACCAATTTTCGTTCCAGTACCTTATCTCACCTCAACCGATGACCTACCTAGTCATGTCTGCAAGCTGTCCCATGAGCTTAGTCACCACTTTTTCCAGCTTTGAAGGGTTCCTTATGCTATCATCCAATTCCATCTAGTCATCCATGTATTTCTATGTCTCATAAACCTCTCCAAAAGAATCTATCCCTCAACTATTTCCAATTCAATCTTATCCTCAAAACCCTTCATGGTAATATATGTGATCCATAGATGTACAACTATTCAACATTGGGATTTTCTATTCTTTTCCAATCGGCCCAATGACATCATCTTTCATCTTGGACATCCAAAATTAATTTCTTCCAATTTTTTTTCTAATTGGTACATTGTTCCTCAGGGTCCTTGACAATTGATAATACAAGAATCTCCATGGATGATAATTATCTATTTATAAGTGTAAGAAAACCCCCAAAGAAAATAGACAAATTTTTACAATGGAATATCTTAACTAAAATACCACAAAAAATACCTTCAAACAAACAAAATTTTCCAATTAGTAAAATTTCATAATAATTTAGTACCAATTTTTTAATAAAAATAAATTATTTTTAATCATTATCTATCTATGAATTATGAATACTCATAAACTAAAATAGACAATGTATGAAATTTAATGTATTTAGAAAAATGGTAGATTCTTGAAAATAGAAAGGCATAAAGAACTCACTAAACGTTTGATGTCTTAATATGTCATACGAATTACTTATTCAATACCCAAAACAATATAAACTTATAAAATTATGCATAAAATATGAAATTATTTTTATTTTTTGGTTATATATTCATAAATTTTTTGTAAATTTAAAATATATTGAATAATAATGATTCCAGATAAAATATTCGTGATTGAAATTGGGATGGAACTGTCACATTTTGAATCTATATTATTCTATTACTTCATTGAACGATGTTTTTTAGGTATAGAATGTATTTTTTATATTTTTTTAATATGGGTCAAATTTTTACTCTAATTGGTTAATATAATGATATTTTAATTGTATATTGCGTTAAATGTTCTTTGATAAATCCTAAAGTATAAGTCATATGGATTGGAAAAATTGATCAAATTCATTATATATATATATATTCCTTCCATAAAAAACTAAAACTAAATTAATTTAATTATATTAATGTAAAATTAAATTATTATAATAAGAATGGGGAGATTAAAAAACCGAATCCACCACCACAACATTATTTTAAATACAAACATATTTGTAAAACTAGGATAATGAAATATGTCTAAAATATGGAGGTCATCAAAAAAGAGAAAAAGTAAACAAAATGATGCCTAAAAGATTAATTTATATTGAAGAACATAGAGATACATTCATAAGATATAGTGGTATCAAAGAAGGTGACAATGTTCAATATAAAAATGGTTTCATGAACAAAACCACTAAAGAACTATGTGACAAAGCCAAAACTAATAGGAAGTCATGATGACTATTAGGTAAAATGATTGTGAAATATAGTGTAATGATATTGGATGTGATAACATAATACATAGTGGGACACTGTATTGAATAGTAGGATTTTTTAGCTGTTTGATTCCACAAATAATGTAGATTATTTCCGTATTGTTTTTTATGTGTCTATATAGTGAAATTATGGTTTTGGGTAAGATACCTAAATAATAAAGTATTGGACTATCTTTTAAATATACAATCATTATAAAAATTTAAATGTCAGAAAAATTTATTTTCATTATATTTCGACTGATGTTTAGAGAAATAAGAGTTGTTTTTTTTTGACATCACACACAACCATATTATTATATTTTGAGGTAAAGGTAATCTTAAAAATGATCAATGATTCAACCTTCACACTAACAATGATATAATATGATCTTGGAAAATAATTATTATTTATGAAAAAATATTTCCTCCATAAAAACCAATATTTACTTAAAAGTTAATATAGGAAAATAAAAATCAATTAATCAAATATGTGTCCCTATAATAAATGGAAAAAATTTCCTCATAGGAAAAAATAATTGTATCATATCTTATATCTCATTACATAGATATTAAAGATGAGGAAAAATTAATATTTTCCCTACATGGATGTTTTTCTCTCACTAAATATACTAATGGGAGAATACTATATGTATATTTTAATGATATGAAATTTGTTTTATCATAAATGACAAGAAAATTTTATAGAATGTTTAGGGGATTTAAAATTGATATAAAATGTATAAAAAACTAGAGACTATGTGTAATTATATTTTTAGGTTCTAGTAAACCATGATTAATAATTATAGGGATAAGTTTGAAAATATATCAATATCTAGAGATAAGACTATGCATGAGTACATTGAAAGTATAAATTAAATAATTAGTAATATTATATATTTTTATGAATATATGGATGAATATAATGTTATAAAAAAGATAATGAGATGGTTCAATAAAAAACACGAACCAAGGAAATAATTAGTCGATGAAATTAATGATGTATTGACCCATGATTTTATAATAGAAAATGTCATATTTTTAGATTAATATGAAATACATTTCATAAAACTGTGATTGAGGACCATATTTGTTTATTGTCCTTGGTTTCTTGAAACACGATATTCATATCCACATCTCACAAAATCATTTTCTCACTTAGTCCCACTATTAAGAATTCCCTATCTAAACCATTCATTATATCATGGGGAAGGAGTCATAATAAATTGTTATATATTATGATTAGTATTAGTAATAATAAGTGATAGAAATTTATGATCATATAAAATAATAATAGAATTATAAGTTTTTTATGAACATGAACATTATAAAGGAATATCATACCCAATCTATAATAGATCACAATCATTTTTTAGGGGATGGAATTTGAAAATATTAGAAAACATATCCCATAGGGGTGAAACAATCATCATAAATAAATCATTATCCATAAATTATAATCATTAATTTTTTTTATCATACTACTTATAATAACAATATTTTCATATGTCATGGTTAACTACTAATACCATCAATGTAGAAGATCCATACTTATTACCTATTTATTCCTACATAAAAGAACAATCTACATTCAATAGTGGAAGTGGAGGAACTTTTTCTCTATAGTGAATGAAGCCAATGATTTTTTTAATATTTTTATATATGGATATATAAAAAAATAGCAAATTAATTGGATGAGGATTGAAGTAACACCCATATCATAATGAAAAAAAATACTTATTTAGGCCACAATATCATATAAAAATCATCATATCATCACATCAAAACCCATGAAAATAAAAATGGTTACATTAAAATTTCATTAATTAACCATAATAAAACCCATGAAAAATGGGTTTCATGAACATTTTATTAATATAAAGAATAACCTTCTAGGTGAATAATAAGGATGGAATCAATAAATATTATCTCCAGTAAAGAATTATTAAAATTAAAGGTTGTCATCATAGACGAAAAATGAATTTGAATGATCACGTACAAAATCTCATGATGGGTATTTTTATACAGATTGAAAAAATTAAAAAGAATAAAGTATTTTTAGAATTATTTTCAATAAAAACATTGTAAACAAATATAGGATGCTTTAAAAATAATTATAAATATTTCTTGAGGATGCTATATTTTTTAGTCTATATAATATTTTTTAAAATATCTATCTATTTTATATTTATTTTCATTTAAAATAACATAAAAAATATAAAAAATAACATTCAAATTAAATAATATAAATGATGGTGATAAATTATCTTCACGTCGTACATGTTAAAATAATTATTTATTTCACATTTTCTAATGAAGACTAATTGTGAACATTTTATAAATTGAAATGAATATACATTTTTGAGAATTTCATTGAACATACAATATTTGAGAAAATTTCATTAATAAATTATTTATATAATTTGGAAAACATATTTTAAAAAAAAAATATTACAAGATTTTGAAAAAATGGTTTTTGACCAGACAACAAAATTGATAAGATTATTCCTAATAACGTTATTTTAAAATATTGAGTATATAATGAGAAGAAAAGGATTGGAAAATATTTATTAGCATAAAATATCCACATGAAGATAATTTTAATGAGTTTAATAATATATTTATTATAATATTTTATCATCTTCACAATGAAACTAAACATACTTGATAAATGATGAAATTATAGAAAAAAATTGTTACCGATTTTGAAAATTGTGTCTGATAAAACCAATGAAAAAGATATTTATGAATTGATATAATAATAACTATAATTCTAAAAATAATTATCATAGAAAAAAATTTCATTATTATATACACCACCTAGAGGAAACACGTAGTGAATATGTTATGTTTCTTATGGAAAATAAAAGTGAAATGGAAAAAAATTACCATAAATTATGTATATCATTGAACTCATTCGATCCTAATATATAATTATAATAAAAAATTTATTAATATTATATTATAGTACCTTACAAATATTTATAAAACAATATAATATTTTCTTATGACCTTTTAGTTTTTGTTGTTTCAAATTTTCATGTTAGTGTTAGGTTTCAGAAAAAATCTTCTTTTTTTACAAATATATTGATTTTTTAATATTGGTTATCATGATTTTATCATTATTATTTCATATAAATAATATAATTTGTTTTTATTTTCATTTATATACAGTATATATTTATTTAGTTTCATTAAAAATTTATAGAGATAGAATCAAAAATACACCACTAATAGTGATGGTATGTTATACGTACTTGTGAACTTTATCTTCATTATCATGATGGAACGAATGAAATAAAGGTAAATTGTATTTTAATATTCTAGGTTATTTTTTATTTCATATATAGTTTTATTTATCCCATCTATTATTACTATTTATGAAAAATGTGAAAAAAACACATTGCTTCGTGTGGCAGCAATCAACCGTACACATAAATGATGAAGTCATATTGATGAAGAATGGATGGTAAGAATAAACTTGTGATAATGTGATAATATAAGATATCTAATAACATAAATATAAAAAGAGAAAAGAAAAATAAAATTTTATCCACTTATGAGAGCTTATGATGAAAAATGAATAACATGAGTTCGTGAGATGTAAGACTACCATACTAATGAATACTAATTTCTTAAATCATTGGATGAAATATTATAAGGATTTAAGTTACTTTGTTATCATAATATCATCTCATAAATATATATGAAATAGTGTATATTATATTATATTTATTATTTAAAAATTTAATTATTTATGGACAAAATAATTAAATAATGTGTCAGGATGCTTCCTCTTCTTTAAAAACATATTTTGGTATGAACCTAAAGGATTAATCGGTAATATTTATATCCATTATATGTGAAATTGGGTGAGAGGTGGGAACATAAGATTTTATTTTTTAATATTATTCTCCGAAAACGTGTTTTTACATGTTTTGTTTCATTTTCTACCCTTATCTTTTTTGTTTAACCCCCATTAAACACATTTTTTCTTAAATCATGGAAACCAATTTGTATTTGATTTTAGTTTTCATAATGGTAAAAATATAAGATAAATTTTATGGATATGATAAATTATGATTATTATAACAATTTAATCTATTTTTACAAATTATATTCACATAATTGGAAGAGTTTAGATTAAATTTAATCCTATACATGTGATGACAATGTCACAGTACAAAGAGAAAATTTAAAATAAAGATTAAAGATTTATATGAAAATTAAACATGAAATTAATTCAAATCACTAAATTTATATGAGCAGTTATATAATTGAATTAATTTTATCTTTAACTCCATATTTTAATAATTTTTTATTTTTTAAATGCATTAATATAATTTAAAATACTATTCAAAATGTTGTATTTTTTAATAATCATCGAAAAAATTATCTTATTACAAAATTATCAAACTTTTCACCATAAGATAATTTTTAAAATATAAATAAATAAATATATATATTTTTTTAAAATCATTTTTATATTTGTGGGGGAAAATGAATATATTTTTCCAAAAAAATATAGAGTTGGTTTTTAGAAAAATAATATTATTAAGGGTAAAATTAGATATATACTTATCTCTTTCCTAGAAAAAAACATAAGAAAAATTTTATACATTTGATTAAATATATAATAAATAAATTTAATTATTATCATTAAAAATATGTTTTTAATAAGTTTATTTGGATAAAACATGTTTTTTCACAAAACAATACATTTTAGTAATATATTAACATTTTTCAAATTGTTTTTATTTTCATTCATAATTAAATGGCCACCAAGGAATCCAATATATATAATTATATACAAAAGATATTTTCATAAATTATATAATCATCTTCACACATATCATTTCAATTTATATGTTATTACTAACATATAAAATAATTACATTTAAAAGAATGTAATGATTTAATTAAGCATAGTGTTGCGTGTAATTTAGCCTAAACATGGTGTCATCTGTAACCAAAAATATATAAATGATTTTTTTTTAAAAAAAATCACAAAATATAATTGTGTTACATTTTACCCCAATTAAAATAAATTCATCCTATAAATTCATAACTTTAGTATCAGCGAATGAGGATAAATATATTGTATAACATTATTTGGATCTCACATAGTTACTTAAACCTGATAATTTTCTAGTAAAAATTGATCAACTGAGTGATCTTATGACATAGAATATTCTCTGTTCAATCCAATATATCAATTTAGGTTTCCTTATTAGATAGATCATTCTATAGTAGTATGAATTCTGATTCAATACATATGAAGGATAAGATTTGTACATCAACAAGATAAGTTCATGGACTAAATAATTAACCTAAGGGAGGCATTGTGGAGGCACCAAAGGATAATAAATTATCTACGTATAATCATGTGTTTCTAATGGAATGAAACAAATAGATCATATTTTACCCACATTTCTTCAATCGAGAGATTCTGAGAAATAATATCTCACCAAATTCATATTCTATACCACATTGAAGGATATTATAATAAAAACACATTCAATATTTTTATGTTCATATGTGTTTTTGAATGGTTTTAACGATCTCTCCTATTGAATCACTATTCATATGTCCAAATATACTTTATTTTTCAACATCATTCTAGTATATTGGACTTCTAGACATAATTACATACGCTTATTTAGGAGGTGGCATTTTCATTATTGTATAAAACCATTGTTTCAAGAATATTCATCTATAAGAATGTGTTGATACAAAACAAAATTTAAATTATAATAAATTGATTTTAGTATTTCCAATAGTTTTGGAATTGTACTCTTATGCAGACCATCTATTTGTGGATGATACATATTTTTAAACTCTAATCTCTATCAATAGATTGAAAAATAACAATCCAAAACATTAAATAATACACTAGATCGTGATAAGATACAATTTAATATATTACTAAATAAATCCTTACATAATCATTGAATTACAATATTAGAAGATGATCCAAAGGAATATCTCTACAGATAGTAACATTGTGTGATGAATTTTTAATGTGATCGACTACAACCCATATTTATTTCAGCATTAAAATATATGATAAACCCTATAAATTACAAGTAACATTAAGCATAATCCTATAATGTGTAATTTTGTTCCCCATATTTTTCATATAAACATATCAAATACCAATGATTTTTATATCTATAAATGTCTCTTAAAATATCTGTAATAACGATAAAAACCAATCACATAAAAACTATAAAATGTGTCTCAATGACATTGAACATAGGATCAACCATAAAATCATAAAACCATGATGTAATCCATAACTCATAAGATAATCATACATGTAGACATATACCCATCAAAAATGTAATCCAACCAACATTAATTATATATGATATTATCTCATAAAATGAATTTTCATTGGATGATTGGGCTCATAATTTTGTTTATAGAATACCAATTGTGATTTCATTATTCATTAATAATTATATTGGGATATAATTTCCTGAAAATTTGGTATTCTATTTTGAAGAAATTTTATTAAACTATTTTAGTTTTCAGGAGGCATGATCATTATTTTCTGATCCAAACCATCATAGTGAACAAAATAACCAATTTTTATTTTTACATTAATTCCCCACAAAAAAACTCCATTGATACAAATGACTCTACTATACATAAAAAATAAATGAAATTGTTTTTTCTATAAAGTTTCAGCAAATTTTTTTGTAGTGTTAATGATTAATCAAGAAGTGTATCTCTCATGTATTTTAGAATTATATCTAGAATTAATTATTGATTCATCATTTGTTTTCTTATGATCAGGGAAATAATTTTCTATATTTTTTCATATAGTATAATGAACATACTTTCATTAAAATGTATCTACAATCATGTCCCTTTCCATATATTCAATTTCATTTTGTTCTCCCATATTATAATAATATTTCACCACTTACCATTCTTCCCTACCTAATGATAAATAATGAAAATAAATTCTTTATACTCCGATGATTGAATAATGTAAAATATTATTTTCCTTGGTACTAATCGATTATAAAGAATATATATTTCTAGGGATTCACTAATAGAATATCTATATTTACTAATGATGGAATCAACATACTGTTGTAACCTCTTATTTTATTTGATTTTACTGTATGACTACTTACATGGGAATATTTTCTGATAATTTAAAGAAGAATTTGGATTCTACCTCCTCTATCATTTGGTTTCTCAGAAGGAAAACCTTTTCATTTTAAATCACACTCTATATTATAATGTCTCTATTAGGTTTATGCAATTTTATAGATCTAGAATTCATAAAATTAAAAAACATACCATTTCTAAAACCCTCATAATAATGGAAATTAATTTATACAATTGTTAAATATGGAAACATTAATTTTGGTCTATTAAACTATTATATTAAACTGGGTTATTCTTTGTCAATAATTAAATATATAATAATGGTTCACAAATAGTTTGTTAATTTACAATAAATATCCCAAAATAGTGTTAGACCAAGTGTGAAGGAAGGTTCGTTTTTATACACCATGTAGTGATTGATTCTATCTTAATGCACCATGAATGAAGCTATTATCACTATGTTTTATTATTCAAGAACCAAATACATTTATAGTATCTATACTATAATGTAATTTTATGGATACCAATTTCTATATCCACCCACAAATCTAATATATTTTCTATTACATAGAATTATCCTCAATTATATACCTAGAAATATCACTAGAAATAGGATTTTATACATAAATATCATTTTATCTAGATGAATATTCAACACATTTCATAAACCCATGCCCGGGGACTATAATAGTTTAAGGTTATATACCATTATAATCAAAATATTATTCTGTAGTGATAGTTCATTAAAATCTAAAAAAATTGTCTTATCATATAGTACTCCTCATAGGCACACCGTATCTAACATGATCATTATAACTAAGGAAAGTTATCATATATAAAGAGTAATATCATATTCGAAGCAAGGGTAAATATAAAAGATATTAATCAATGATAAATTGAAATAATTTGATAACTATATTAGTATGTGATTAGGAACATATGTTTTGATGTTCATACACAACATATCATAGATAATAAAGGTGAGTCCTGGAATAATAATTTTTAATTAATGAAAAAAGGACAGATAAGAGTGAAAAAGACTCATAAATAAATCTTTAACCAAATCTATATTTCATAATTTATTGGAACCATTATAAATAAATTATAATCATTTTTATTTTTTGTCATGAACTAACCTGAATACCATGGTATCTTGATGTGGTAGCTGATATTGACATGTACTGAAGGGCATTCCCAATCCACATATATTTATGAATAGTAACTAACATCATGAAAGATTAAATATGGAGTGGTTATAAATATAAAATACATATAAAATATGATCATGTTTGTAGGATAAAATAAAACACCTCATGGATAATAGTCTGATGAGAAAAATAGGGATATAAAATCAGACTACAACCACAATGTTCTATAAAAAATGAGATAAAAAGATGAAAAACCCATTGACTTAATGAATATTGCACTACTAGCTCACAAATTCAACAACAAATGAAACCTCCATGTGACATTATCATCTTTAAAGATAAGGGGAGTAGATAATCATTATATTCTTATAGGAAAAGATTAGGTGTGACCTAATATATTAGTAGGGTCTCACCATGTTGTCCATAATAATATATCATTTTAATTCACAATGTAAATATTTTAATATTTAAAAACATTTCACGGTAATTCAAGATAATATTTTCATGAAACCATTATTTTAATTTCAATTGTTAGTAACATAAAAAAAAATATCTTTCTAATCATTTTCTATAAAATGGTTTATATAAATTTATTAAGTATATGTATACAAACATTGCAAATAATGATATAATTATCCAAGTAATCACAAATGAGAATCATTGGTCATATTCCAAGAGGTATGATAGTTCCAGTTTGTGGGATCATCTCACAATATAAGAGTGGTAATATAAATATCTACACACATCACATAAAACCGGTCAAATAAGGCTAACAAACATCATACTAAGGGAAATATCTAAAAATAAACATATGTTTGATTTGTAAGGAGTTAATTTGTTTCTAGGGAAATTCCTTCCTAGAATGTTTATCCCCAATTACTCACTAACTACCAATTATTTAAGGTGATTAAATAATCTATTAGTAATCGAAACTTATTTCTATACTATTTAAACTACAAATATTTCATTTCTAATTCCAATATTCAATTTTTTTAAGAAAAAATGGGTTTCTAATCAATTTAGGAGTTTCATGTATTAATCCAATCCATATATCTTATCAAAATAATATAATTCATTTTTTTAAAATACCAATACAAATCAAGTTTTTCAAATCAATTTCAAAATTCCATACAATCCAAATAAAACCACAATACAATATAATTTTAGTTTTTCCCGAAATTTTATTCAAATGGATATGAAAAATCTAAATTGATTTGAATTGGGGTTTTCATAGTCCCATTGAAATAAATTTAATTTGAATCATGTAATTCATGGTTAAAATTAATTTTTAATATTAAACTAGACAACACATAGTAAACCATAGTATCACACAACACAACACCCCTAATTGGAAACTCCAACAAAGAACATTAGAAATGGACATTGGACAATAAAACATATATTCAATTTCAAAAACGGATTTTATATCTCCAAGAAACATACCAATGAGAGATCAAATGATTTTTTCCAGGATTCAATCTTCCATGGAAAATGTTTGGAGGAGCCTAAATGTGTTCATCATATCCTAAAGACATAATAAAATGATCTATGAGAATAATGGATTGAGTGGACGTTAAAAAGGATGATGGAGA
Organism: Viscum album; assembly: GCA_963277665.1. Lineage (NCBI taxonomy): Eukaryota > Viridiplantae > Streptophyta > Magnoliopsida > Santalales > Viscaceae > Viscum > Viscum album. The sequence continues at coordinate 1,243,750,916 of OY728145.1, read as the reverse complement.
GATAATTAATAATTTTTTGAATAAACTAATTTTGTGTGCCTGATTTTCTAGACAGGCCCACACATCTAGAAAACTATGCATCCAAATAGGGAAGCCCTTCAATGTGGTACATGTTATCTACTTGGTAGATGAATGGTTTGGAAAAACTATGTTCCAAACGTTCAAACCCACAATGTCTGTAATTTCATGGTTTCTATTGGCTGGGTTCAGAATTTGTGAAAATTGTGTGCTAACCGTTCACATCATATCAAAAAATAAAAAATTTAACCTTATAAAAAAACCACCCAGGAAGTACCTAATTCAATGCAATATTAAAATTATGTGTCGAAGAGTCCATGAAAATACATGTATGATGTTACAACGTTCACAAAATTGAATCTTTTTATCCCATGAACGCCTTTCAAGACGTCTCCATGCCAAAAAAGTCAAGGCCACTTCTCCATAATTGGTGCCTCTCCCTTACACGTCTAGTGTAACAGCCCAAGATTTTATGAAAAATATTCTTTTTAATTTCACAAATGTCTTGTGTTGTACGCAACACAAAAAGTAGCTTGCACAACACGCATCTTTGACATGCCTTGCATTACACGCAATCGCAACCTTCATCGATAGCGTGTGTAGTACGCAATACTGAGTTTCACGAAACAACGATATGCTATTAAAATATTATTAAAACTAGCCGTTATGAATAGTAATAACCACTTTTTAAAATTTTAGAAATTTTAGATCTCAAAATGGACTTCATTTATGGATTCGGAGTATTGAATTTAGCCTAAGGTGAAATTTTGGTACTTTTCGGATAACTTTCATATTCTGATGAATAGTGAAAATTACTAAATTATAATTAAAAACAACTTTTTTAATCGAAATAATTAATAGTGATAATTTATGAATTTTAGTGGTTTTAAAGTATATTTAGAATATATTTTTACAATTTAATACAATGTTGGTCATTGGATGTAATTTCACATTTAAAGCAGTTATAAACAAGTGTCAATCTTTTGACAGTTATTATCTCTTAAAAACACGCTATTTGTTGTGACAGCGGAAATTAATTTAATTAATGCAACTTATATGTTGGGAATTTTGTAAAATAGAAATCATTTTTGAATTCGGAATATCAAATATAGCTTAGGATGAAATTTTGGCATTTTTCTGAAAACTTTCAATTTTTGATGAATAGTGAAACCACTAAGTGGTAGGTTAAAAACTGAATTTTGCATAAAACTTAATTTTACCGCTTCTGTGAATGGAATTTCAAAAATCCGAGAGACACGGATAATATCAAGGACTAAAATGTGGTTCAATGAGATGAAAATAATTTTTTGGTGAATAGTAACTTTTTACTTTTTTACCGCGGTTAATAGTAAATAGGGTAACTAAGGGTAAATATGATATTAATATTACCCTAACACATGTCCTAATTCTATTGGACAAGTGTAATTCGACCAAAAACAAACTTAGGAATAAAATATGACCATTTAGGCCCACATGGATTAGATTAGGACATTTATTATTAATTTATTTAAAGAAGGGTTAAAATAGTTAAAATCAAAGTTTAGTAAGTAAATCATTTTTAATATGGAGTTATACATAAGATAAATTCGATTGTAAATATTCATTAGAAAGATAAAGAGATTTCCTACATGATGGCATTTTATTTGTAATTTTTAGACATCAAATAATTTAATTTATTTATGACACAAAGATGATGCAGTAATTATCTTAGTAATGAAATATTGACATAATTGATAATATAAATACCAAAATAAATGTAATTTGAGACTTTTTATGAATTCCACTAATTTTATAGGTTACTATTATATATTAATGTTGATTTAATAAACTTGGTTTGAACATATAATTCTGTTATGACTTTCAAAAAAATCATATATCAAATAGTGTAAAAATTGACACAAAATAGTTTTTAAATAAAATATTATATTATTAATTGTTATTTTATTCCTAAAAATCTAAGGTTCGACCAAATGACTTAGATAAGGATATATATATTACTAATAAACAATTTGGGGTTCTTTTGGCATTTTATAGTAAGTATATTAACCATATAGTGAAAGAAAACAAAAAGACATGGTAAAAGTTAAATTATTTAACTTAGAGTTAAATCTAATTGATAAGGTTAACATAATACCCTAAACTTGTCTAAATCCTATTGGTTGATAGGATTTCGACCCATCCCCACTTTAGCTTCGAAATAAGACCCTTTGGAACCATTATAAACCGATTTTGACTTTAATATAAAATAATATTTTGAGATATTCCTAAGGTGCCCCTCTCCTCCCTTATAAAAGGGCACCTCCTCCCCCTCCTCCTCACACAAAATTGAGCACTCAATCTCGGCCAACCCCTGCCATTTTCTGTTCTCCACTTCCCTAGCAACATCCTAGAGGTTCTGGTCTTCCTCAAAGTCCAATTTTAGTGCCCTAAGAGGAGGTCTCAAAGAGGCGCTTCAAAGAAGAGGTAATTACCGTTACCAATTCTTTCATCTTTATTTCTTCATCCACTTCTTCTTCTTAGGTTGTTTCATTATGAAGTAATAACATAAGTATCACTCATATACTGATATGTTATTTTAAGTATGAAACAACCCTATTTCACCATCTATCCATCCTACGGAAAAATAAATCACCGTGCGTGCGTACGTACGGAATACCGTCTCCACGCCGTGGTGTAATCTATTTTCCACCACCACCTTACATGGATGGGTATAATGGTGTAAAGAATAACTATACATAGTTATTACAACATCATATTGATTCTGATATATTGTATAATCCACTCCAATTCAATTCAGTAATTATGGAAATGATATCATCGCTCGTGCGTACGTACGGACTACCGTCTCCACGACGCGATGAGATTCATTCTCCATGTTAACTATTTAAGAATAATTATAAAGTATATATAAGAAATAATAATGAAATATATGACATTATAAAGCTACTGGATTTATGTATATATATATATGTATGTCATCTACTTACTTCCATTCAAGACAATAAGGAAAGGAAAACATCGTTCATGCGTACGTACGGACTACCGTCTCCATGAACGGTGTTTTTCATTTCATTTATCTATCTATTATATATATATATATATACTGAATATATATGATATATAAATCATATTTTATATTCTGGAAGTAAGTAAATCATGATATAAGTAATAATAACGTCAAGAACAACAAGTCAAAACACCTACGATAAATGAAACGATTTTACCCAAAACGCTTCTTTAAAATAGAATTTACAAAAGAACGGGTAATATAAAGTCATAAGTGAACCATATATGATATCATAACAATGAATATGATTCTGTAATAAGTCAATGACATTATTTAAATCATTATACAGGAGGTTCGGACACATACAAAGCAAATCGGACCTAAGGTAAGGGAAATATCACAATCTCATTTTTATCCGAGATTGTTTATTCGTAAGTATTTACTGGGGTGTATTTTATCATCCACATCCATGTTTCATCAATATGTAATATTATTTCCATCCACCTACAATTTTTTAATTCCATTTTTACCCTTCGGTGAGTTTCTAGTAATATCTATGAAAGGAATCTTTTGTCGTACAAGGTACTTTTTGACTTTTCCGACAAAAGTACGAAGAATGTTTTTTTTAACTTATATGGCATGAATGGATTTTTAAAACATTATTTCCAAGAAACTTCCTTTACAAGTTTTAAAGTTTATTTTTAATCAACTTCTTTTATTTTAAAGTTGTATGACATGTTATGAAAGGAAAAATGTTTTTGATGAAGAAAGGATATTTTCCTCAAGAATGGAGTTCAAGTGTTTTATCAAAATTATTTTCCATCTAAGATAATAAAGGGTTCTGTTTTTATCCCTATTATTACATGGATTTGATTATGTTGTGATGGAAACATTTTTATGAATTCCTTTATCTTATATGAATTGTTTTATGATGTCATGTTGTTTAAGAATCCCATTTTTATTACATGGGTTACGCTATGATGTATGGTTTATGATTATGTGGCACACATAAGAAAGGATTCATTATAAGATGGGTGGGACCTATATCTCCCTCCAATGCATTGGGTAAAGATTTTATATCTCATGAGATAGACATGGCTGAAATGGTAGGTTATACCGGTTCAGTGAAACAGGACTGAAACGAGGGTTACTCGATTCAGAAAGGGAATTTGTCCACTAAGATAGTCTTGGCAATGAGTCTTGACTAACAAGAAATGATTCTCTATGTTTATGTGTGTATGCCACAAAGTTTCATGTTTTAAGTTATGATTATTGGAATTTCATTTCACTACTATGATTTATCCCATGTTATGAAATTATGCTCTCTTTTGCAGGTTAAGATTTTATAAAGTTATGTTCTTATGAATATGATGTGATTGATTTTTCTTTGGTATACCCTTACTGAGTATTTGAGCTCACCCTTTTATGTTTTCTTTTCCCCAGGATATAAAGAAAGGTTTTAGGTTAAAAAAAAGGAAGATCTTTATGGGAGATATTGAAGATCTTTCACCACGATTAGAAGATTACGTTCCGAGTTTCCAAAGACACTAAACTATTACGATCCTTGTGTGTGTGTTTTTGTTATGTACTAAGTATTCCGCAAAAGTAATGTAATGTTCATGTACGTCAAGCTTCGGGTCTCTACAGTTGGTATCAGAGGAAAGGTTTAGTCAACCTTTGGAAACTAGGATGCGAAAACGTTAGTGAGATCCCTAGAGATATTTCTACCGTATGTCTAGGGATGTCCCTAAGGTTAAGTATACGTATAGGTTATAGTACTAGAACTACGCTAACGATCATAGAATTAAACCTAAGATGTTAGATATTGAAGGTACTCCTCATTTATTATGTTGTTTTCCCTAGCATGATTTTTGCCTCTCACACTATTCTTTTTGGGTTTTAGATGATGGCTGGAACCCGAAGGAACCGTGTTGATCAATGCAATGGACAATGCAATCATTGTCCTCCTGAACAAACAAATGTTATGGGAGATGGAGTGCAAAATCTTATTGCTATACTTACACAAGCTATGAATCATTCTGGACTTCCAAATAAGCAGAGAAGGGAACAATATTCTATTGAGTCCTTCATGAGGCAACGTCCACCTTCTTTCAGTGGGTCTTCTGATCCACTTGTTGCTGAACAATGGATCAGTACCACTGAAAAGATATTTTCAGTTCTTCAATGTTCTGAACATGATAAAGTCATCTTGGCAGTATATCGTTTGGAAGGTGAAGCTGATCAATGGTGGAATCTTATCATGAATACAAGGCAAAGAGATGAAATTGAGTCCATGGAATGGGACGAGTTCAAGAACTTATTTTTCAATAAGTACTTCCCTCGTATTCTTCGAACAAAGATGGAGAAGGAGTTTCTTGAACTAAAGCAAAAGGATGATGAATCTGTTGGTATATACGAAGCGAATTTTTCAAGACTTGCAAGGTATGCATCTGGCATTATCATCCAACCTGAAAGTAAAGTTGATCGATTTTTCAGTGGCTTAAAACCAAGTCTTCGAAGGGAATTAGCTATAAGAGACTTCAGTAGCTATGAAGAAATTGTGCGTTGTGCTATCAAGGTAGAAATGGAAGTTGGTGTTACATATCCATCTCATGGTTTTGACAAGAAACGAAAGATGGAGTTCAAGGAGAAATCTCAGAATAATGGTGAAAAGAAGATGAATGTTTCCTTATTCACAAAGTGTGGAAAGAAGCATGGTGGAGATTTTCTTAAAGGGACTAGAAAATGTTTTAAGTGTGGAAAAGAAGGTCATCGAGCAGCTAAGTGTCGAAGTAATGGAAAAAGGGTTTCTAATGATATGAATAAAGCAAAAACTACAGAGAACGCACCACCAACACTTCAATGCTTCAAGTGCAAGGAAATGGGGCATTATGCTAACAATTGCCCTAATCCAAGGGTTAGTGATGATCAACATGAGCAACCACTGAAGGCAAAGGACAAAGGGAACTCACATGCGACCACTATTGGCGATGTTGAATATGAAAACGATGTGGTGGAATGATTAAGTGTTTATGTAATGGGATTCCAAAATAATGTTGTATCATGGAGTATTGGAATATTTATTTATTGGTCTAATGTGGTATTCAAAGTGATTGAGATATTTTTGGAAATAAGATGATATGCGCATAATGAAGGGAAAACAAGAAAATGAAATGTTTAACAGTATTCATGAGCTCATGATTGATATAAGGACTAAGTGATATCATGGTTTGAGTATATAGAATTTTGAGGATTTTGGTATGTGGAAAGAGTTAACTTTTGACAGCATTCATGTTTTCACTAAGGTTTAATGGGTATTCATTTTTCAAGAAGGTATTCACATGATTGGAATGTGACCAACAAGATATATGGGGGATAAATGATGGTATTCACATGCTTGGTTAACGACATTTCAAGTTATCATTTTCTTTATACTATGAGCTTGGACCGAAGTATTTTAGATAAGCCTAAAGATTGGAATGGATTATGTTAACCATAAGTTAGTATTGTTTAAGGATAGAATTTTTTTTCGATATTATTTATGTGATGTTATAGTAATATAGTTTTAGAAAAAGGACAACCTGTAGGACGGGCGACAGCCCATCGCTTCAGACAAGGCCATGGGAATCGAACCCACAACCGAAGTGCGACTGGTCTTTATCGCCTACCACTGGCCTACAGGAAGTCCCTGTTTAATAGAAACTAGTTTTATTATATTAAGCAGTATGATATATGAAGTATAAGTCTATTTTAGGAACCATATGTGATTAATCTCACTATAGATCGACTTATGTATATAATTTTTTTGCTAACCTTTTGTTTGAGACAGATGGAATGACCCGTCATTCTATCACATGATCTGCTAACACTTCACGAATAACAAATTCAACTTCATTTATTTATGAGATGAAGTGGAAATTGTTCAAGGCATGAACAACAGTGAGATTGTACCAAAATAAAGAAAGTATTTATTCTAATTCAGATTTTCAACTTTAGGGAAATGATCTTGAAAACCAAAAATGATGTCCTAGTGATCTTATACCTGATGAATCGGATGGTACCTTAGATCGTCACAAATTTATGGATTTGTGATTGTTGGCTTTTCCATAGCCATGTTCTCTACCACTCTCCATCAGAACATGATGGTTAGATTTTTCTTCCATATCCATATTTTCACCTATGTGGAAACCTAGTGATTAGTTTATTTGGGTAATTGTTACATTTCATACTTTAGTTTTTAAAGACAAGTTTTGGTATTCCTTTTTACGATGTGGGTTTCTATTAAAGAAACTTTCGAATAGTATACTATTTATAACCCCGACGAATTTCGAGGGCGAAATTCATTTTAAGGGGGGTAGAATGTAACAGCCCAAGATTTTATGAAAAATATTCTTTTTAATTTCACTAATGTCTTGTGTTGTACGCAACACAAAAAGGAGCTTGCACAATACGCATCTTTGACTTGCCTTGCATTACACGCAATCGCAACCTTCCTCGATAGCGTGTGTAGTACGCAATACTGAGTTTCATGAAACAACGATATGCTATTAAAATATTATAAAAACTAGCCGTTATGAATAGTAATAACCACTTTTTAAAATTTTAGAAATTTTAGCTCTCAAAATGGACTTCATTTATGGATTCGGAGTATTGAATTTAGCCTAAGGTGAAATTTTGGTACTTTTCGGATAACTTTCATATTCTGATGAATAGTGAAAATTACTAAATTATACTTAAAAACAACTTTTTTAATCGAAATAATTAATAGTGATAAATTATGAATTTGAGTGGTTTTAAAGTATATTTAGAATATATTTTTACAATTTAATACAATGTTGGTTATTGGATGTAATTTCACATTTAAAGCAGTTATAAACAAGTGTCAATCTTTTGACAGTTATTATCTCTTAAAAACACGCTATTTGTTGTGACAGCGGAAATTAATTTAATTAATGCAACTTATATGTTGGGAATTTTGTAAAATAGAAATCATTTTTGAATTCGGAATATCAAATATAGCTTAGGATGAAATTTTGGCATTTTTCTGAAAACTTTCAATTTTTGATGAATAGTGAAACCACTAAGTGGTAGGTTAAAAACTGAATTTTGCATAAAACTTAATTTTACCGCTTCTGTGAATGGAATTTCGAAAATCCGAGAGACACGGTTAATATCAAGGACTAAAATGTGGTTCAATGAGATGAAAATAATTTTTTGGTGAATAGTAACTTTTTACTTTTTTACCGCGGTTAATAGTAAATAGGGTAACTAAGGGTAAATATGATATTAATATTACCCTAACACATGTCCTAATTCTATTGGACAAATGTAATTCGACCAAAAACAAACTTAGGAATAAAATATGACCATTTAGGCCCACTTGGATTAGATTAGGACATTTATTATTAATTTATTTAAAGAAGGGTTAAAATAGTTAAAATCAAAGTTTAGTAAGTAAATCATTTTTAATATGGTGTTATAAATAAGATAAATTCGATTGTAAATATTCATTAGAAAGATAAAAATATTTCCTACATGATGGTATTTTATTTGTAATTTTTAGACATCAAATAAATTAATTTATTTATGACACAAAGATGATGCAGTAATTATCTTAGTAATGAAATATTGACATAATTGATAATATAAATACCAAAATAAATGTAATTTGAGACTTTTTATGAATTCCACTAATTTTATAGGTTACTATTATATATTAATGTTGATTTAATCAACTTGGTTCGAACATATAATTCTGTTATGACTTTCACAAAAATCATATATCAAATAGTGTCAAAATTGACACAAAATAATTTTTAAATCAAATATTATATTATTAATTGTTATTTTATTCCTAAAAATCTATGGTTCGACCAAATGACTTAGCTAAGGATATATATATTAATAATAAACAATTTGGGGTTCGTTTGGCGTGTTATAGTAAGTATATGAACCATATAGTGAAAGAAAACAAAAAGACATGGTAAAAGTTAAATTATTTAACTTAGAGTTAAATCTAATTGATAAGGTTAAAATAATACCCTAAACTTGTCTAAATCCTATTGGTTGATAGGATTTCGACCCATCCCCACTTTATATTCGAAATAAGACCCTTTGGAACCATTATAAACCGATTTTGACTTTAATATAAAATAATATTTTGAGATATTCCTAAGGTGCCCCTCTCCTCCCTTATAAAAGGGCACCTCCTCCCCCTCCTCCTCACACCAAATTGAGCACTCAAGCTCGGCCAACCCCTGCCATTTTCTCTTCTCCACTTCCCTAGAAACATCCTAGAGGTTCTGGTCTTCCTCAAAGACCAATTTTAGTGCCCTAAGAGGAGGTCTCAAAGAGGCGCTTCAAAGAAGAGGTAATTACCGTTACCAATTCTTTCATCTTTATTTCTTCTTCCACTTCTCCTTCTTAGGTTGTCTCATTATGAAGTAATAACATAAGTATCACTCATATACTGATATGTTATTTTAAGTATGAAACAACCCTATTTCACCATCTATCCATCCTACGGAAAAAGAAATCACCGCGCGTGCGTACGTACAGAATACCGTCTCCACGCCGTGGTGTAATCTATTTTCCACCACCACCTTACATGGATGGGTATAATGGTGTAAAGAATAACTATACATAGTTATTACAACATCATATTGATTCTGATATATTGTATAATCCACTCCAATTGAATTCAGTATTTATGGAAATGATATCATCGCTCGTGCGTACGTACGGACTACCGTCTCCACGACGCGATGAGATTCATTCTCCATGTTAACTATTTAAGAATGATTATAAAGTATATATAAGAAATAATAATGAAATATATGACATTATAAAGCTACTGGATTTATGTATATATATATATGTATGTCATCTACTTACTTCCATTCAAGACAATAAGGAAAGGAAAACATCGTTCATGCGTACGTACGGACTACCGTCTCCATGAACGGTGTTTTTCATTTCATTTATCTATCTATTATATATATATATATATACTGAATATATATGATATATAAATCATATTTTATATTCTGGAAGTAAGTAAATCATGATATAAGTAATAATAACGTCAAGAACAACAAGTCAAAACACCTACGATAAATGAAACGATTTTACCCAAAACGCTTCTTTAAAATGGAATTTACAAAAGAACGGGTAATATAATGTCATAAGTGAACCATATATGATATCATAACAATGAATATGATTCTGTAATAAGTAAATGACATTATTTAAATCATTATACAGGAGGTTCGGACACATACAAAGTAAATCGGACCTAAGTAAGGGAAATATCACAATCTCATTTTTATCCGAGATTGTTTATTCGTAAGTATTTACTGGGGTGTTTTTTATCATCCACATCCATGTTTCATCAATATGTAATATTATTTCCATCCACCTACAATTGTTTAAATCCATTTTTACCCTTCGGTGAGTTTCTAGTAATATCTATGAAAGGAATCTTTTGTCGTACGAGGTACTTTTTGACTTTTCCGACAAAAGTACGATGATTGTTTTTTTAACTTATATGGCATGAATGGATTTTTAAAACATTATTTCCAAGAAACTTCCTTTACAAATTTTAAAGTTTATTTTTAATCAACTTCTTTTATTTTAAAGTTGTATGACATGTTATGAAAGGAAAAATGTTTTTGAAGAAGAAAGGATATTTTCCTCAAGAATGGAGTTCAAGTGTTTTATCAAAATTATTTTCCATCTAAGATAATAAAGGGTTCTTTTTTTATCCCTATTATGACATGGATTTGATTATGTTGTGATGGAAACATTTTTATGAATTCCTTTATCTTATATGAATTGTTTTACGATGTCATGTTGTTTAAGAATCCCATTTTTATTACATGGGTTACGCTATGATGTATGGTTTATGATTATGTGGCACACATAAGAAAGGATTCATTATAAGATGGGTGGGACCTATATCTCCCTCCAATGCATTGGGTAAAGATTTTATATCTCATGAGATAGACATGGCTGAAATGGTAGGTTATACCGGTTCAGTGAAACAGGACTGAAACGAGGGTTACTCGATTCAGAAAGGGAATTTGTCCACTAAGATAGTCTTGGCAATGAGTCTTGACTAACAAGAAATGATTCTCTATGTTTATGTGTGTATGCCACAAAGTTTCATGTTTTATGTTATGATTATTGGGATTTCATTTCACTACTATGATTTATCCCATGTTATGAAATTATGCTCTCTTTTGCAGGTTAAGATTTTCTAATGTTATGTTCTTATGAATATGATGTGATTGATTTTTCTTTGGTATACCCTTACTGAGTATTTGAGCTCACCCTTTTATGTTTTCTTTTCCCCAGGATATAAAGAAAGGTTTTAGGTTAAAAAAAAGGAAGATCTTTATGGGAGATATTGAAGATCTTTCACCACGATTAGAAGATTACGTTCCGAGTTTCCAAAGACACTAAACTATTACGATCCTTGTGTGTGTGTTTTTGTTATGTACTAAGTATTCCGCAAAAGTAATGTAATGTTCATGTACGTCAAGCTTCGGGTCTCTACATCTAGTGATTATTAGGATCATGATTCCTAGGCACTCAAACCAATGTTATCATCCTCACATGAAGTAAATTGGTTTTTGAATAAAATACCCTAACTACATGCCCAGTCAAATAAAAAATCAAGCTCTATTTCTATATCACTCCAACTCTGATAATGTTGTAGATCATAAATAAACATTCATAGATATGATACATAGAACATGTTATATATCAATTTCAAAAGAGGTGGAAGTTATAAATGATAAGACACATTTATTACCTTCTCACGGACCTAAAAAAGATCTAAACAATGGGTAGAAATATTCATATTCCATTAAATCCTTTCATAACTCAAAAAAGAGAAATATTCAAGAAGACAAGATCACCAATTGAAAATTCCAATACTCCATGGAAAAGATCACCATAATATTTAAACCATCTCTGTTATTTGAAAATACAATGAGGAATGAACAAATAATTTATTTTCTCAAATTTTACCATGTTCATTATATACAAGGAACATACACCAATCTCCGTTCAACAAGATTGATATTTACAAGGTTGTCTATAAAAAGACTAAAGAGGATCCATTTCCATCATGGACTAGTATATATTGTTTTCAATAAACTCTAACAGTCCCAAATGGTCATCCCAATATCCACCAAATTCAATATCACATTAAAAAGGCATATATTCAATAATTTAGATAGCTATCTCTATTTGTCTATCCAATTAACGATTGTATATTGTAATCAAATGAACATTAAAACCCAATGCCTCCTATATTACTTCACAATAGGTATATGTAAATCTTTGATCCATATCGTTGACTATAGTAGATAGAAATCTATGAAAACATATTATCTCGTCCACTTAAGTATTTACCGATTCCTTAAATATAGTTGAATCTTGAATGGGTAAGAAGTTATATTATTTTATCAGCCTATCAATCAGAAAAAAATCACATTATTTTTTCCATAGGAATGTGGAAACAGAACAATAAAATCAATACATATCTCATCCTATATACATTTTTTCAATAGAAGATGATGAATACAGACTAGCGGATCTTGGTGCACGGCCTTGACATATTTTCACATATTAAAATAACTCATCCCAGTCATGTCTACCAAAATCATTGCTACATGTTTTAGAACATCTTTTTGGTTTATGGGTTCATTTTCATCATGAAAATATGGAAAAAACCCATAATAACATTCCTCATAGGAAGTGCTATAATGTTCCGGTTTTGAAAATGTAGGATATCCTCCATGGAGAATGATAACTCAATAACCGTCATCCCTCTATAAATAGATTTCTTAATTCCAAAAAATTCATCATAAATATGTTTCTTCAAATGAATTATCTATTGAAGAGGATATTTTAGTGAAACATGTGACAAAAATACCTCATCCCCAGATTCTAAAACATTAATATTGAATTTTGTGAAAAGATAAATCATGATATTATATTCTGATTGCTATTTCAAGAAAGAGGATGAATGTTTCCAACTCAAATCATCCACAATGACATTACCGTTCAATGAGTTATATGAGAATTCAATGTTGAAATATTATAGGCACATCGTAAAATGCATGTTATGGAGGATAAAATATTTTTGAAGATAATATATAACTCAACTTATTATGGATTTAAAACACGGTATACCCCTTTCCAAATATTTAATTCTCAAAAATCTAATGTGCATGAATCCCCATTTCAAGTTTAATTTCATCATTTAGGTGATTATACTCATGTGGACAATGCTGTAGAGATCCATAAGTGACAACATGACATTCTTGAATTAAAACACAACCCACACCGAAAGAAAATGTGTTATAGAAGATAAAATAGCTTATATAGTCTTCTATAAGATTCAACACATTCATTATACTCAAAAGAAATTTTTACAAAAAAATTAACTATAACACTTTTCTTCCAAATAGATCTTTACTCACATATGATTTCAAGAAGTTATCAAAAATGTAAATCCTTTAAAAACTATTGATAGTATTCATCTAGGCACAAGTGTATCTAAATCTAAAAACATCCCATGGTTACTACCATGTCATAACAGCCTTTAACATCTCATTATCAACTCACATAGCATGTTCTGAAACAACATGTTTCAATAATATAACATTCATAATTTGGGAATCACATTTTGATAAATTCTAAAAAATGTTGGTGATTTATCAATTGTTCCATAAAATCTCCCCAATGACACACTTATTCCTCCTACAACATATATAAAACTAGGATGTCATCCAAAAATAAAACCATGCACATATCAATATTCTTAGGGAAGACTATGTTTCCTTAAGAAATAAAGACTCAAAGAGCAATGGTTAGGCCAAATGAAATGAAAATGAACTCAGAATAGTCATACCTTATTTGAAAGATTGTTTTTTGAATTTTGAATTCTTTTATTCTCAATTGGTGATTACTGGAGAAAATTGTTGATATTTGAGAACCTCTTATCCCTTTAAAATTTTAAAACAGATTTTCAAACCACGGAAATTGATAATATTTATTTACAATAATTCAATTATGTTTGTAGTAATCCACATAAAGGATTAGTACTCCACCCACACTATTTTCCTAGAGACCAATCACCGCATATGTTGAGAGATTCAGGTTTACGATTCCATTCCATAAAATATAATCCAACTAAATATTCAACCCTTTTATTTTATCTTGTTATGTGCTATAAGAAGGTATTTATACCTAATGTGTACCATGTAGTGTTTAAATAGAAATCCATACCTCCCTAACAGGAGGAAAACTAATGATTTATTAAGGAAAAACATTGGGAAACTCAATGAAATTGATTAGGAGATATTCACTCGTGGATTCTAAATCGAGACCATAAAATAACAAAAATATCACTAATGCCAACTCATGATAAAAATGATTGATTATACTCGACCTCGGGTCACATTCTCCATGGAGTTCACGATACACCCCATAGGGTAAATTATACAAGACATGATGTACTGAACAATCAATTTGGGAATTATTAGAAATATGATTGTCCATCAAAATGATGATTTAATGAGGTTTCATGTCAGTAAAAAGAAAGTCCAATGAAATTAAATTCTATAACAATGAAGATACCTATGTAGGGAAATGAAGACCACGCTCACTCTTCATTCTCAGAAGTGTTGTAATATCTATAACATATGATTAAGGATATATATGTTGATTCAACAAATTCACAATATGGGTTGAAATGAATGAATTACATGAACTAGTATCAAATACAGAAGTATCTAAGGATGATGCAATTATGATGGTACACCTCACAATCGCTGGACTTATACCTACAACCTCAAGATACTCTTCTATTATGTGAAGAACCATCGCTCTCTATGTCTATGGATGTAACCACATTACTTTCGAAGAATTTTATTGTTCTATATTACATTTTGTGGCATATAATCTCATTTACCTACATAGATAAGAATATACATGACACAACATATGAAAGTTAAATGATTATCAACATGAACCACATATCATGGTTCCCTCAGTTAATACTCATTTAAAATTCCAATGCTTTCCACAGAGGTAAAAAAGCCATGGGCCTATTTTTGATACTAATAGTGGTCTAGAAATCCCTTCTACCAATAACTAGTATAATAATCATGACACTACTTCTTTCATTTTGATTAAACTCACAAAAATTTCTCTTGGAGAAAAATGAGTTCCCGTCATCCTTTAAATTCCATCTAGGTCCTTCTCAACCATCAAATCTCTATCCATCACATCAGGATAAGAGGATATATTTAATAAAATATCTAAGAGAAAATATCAGATCAAAGTACCATATTGAACCATCATGTTTTAATATTATGATTTAATAAAATCAATTTTGTAAAATTCACAAACATGAAAAAAGGTTTCTTACTCAATCAAAGTAATTTCATCGTACTTGAGCTTTAAAAACTCAATAATCATTGATATAATTCTATAATCAAAATTCAACTAGTTAGTAATGAGAAAATTAATTTCTATTCACTTGATGAATTCATCCCTTTTCACCATAACACTGTTCTCCCAAATTATCCTAATAGTTTCCTAAAAAAGGTTTTTGGAAAATTTCATCATGATAAATTTCGTAGTTATAATAAACTAAATGAAAATCTTAGACCTCCTCAACCAATTATTAGCCTCTATAGAATCATTATAGCCTTTGTATATTGGGGATTTCTGGAAATGGAATTCTTGGGCTGGAATTATATCTTTGTACTTCTATGGTTTCACAATAAAATATAGATATAGAATATGTTTAGGTGCCTTTCCATGAGCATGGATATCACATATATTAAACTCAACCATATTCTGGATCATTAGAGGATTTTCATGATGTGGCTCATCAGTATCATCCTACTGGATCCTATTAACATGACTTTGTTGAGGTATGATTCTACAAAACATCACATGAAAACAATTAAGGCATCAAAATGTTAAATAGATCAACACTATATGAAGATAAAAGAAGAAAGTTAATCACATTAGATACATAAATTTTTTTTAATTGCATCCTATCCAAACCAATATAAGATTAAATACTATAACTAATCCACAAGATATGTTTACTAAACCAAAAATGTTTACATAAGGATCATACTTTGGAGAGTTTGATAAGAACTCCCTCCTAATTACAATATAAATTATGAAAAGATATTTACCATTATACTGAAATGAAAGAACAATGCTTAACCTATAACTATGATACCCATTTTTCACAAACCCACTTAGATACCTTCATTCCCTGATGCCAGATCTGGTTTGGACTTGGCTCTAAGGCATCCCAATACCCACAGGTTTGAGACTACAAACTAAAATTATAAAAACAAACATGGGAATTTATTATCCACATAAACATTGGAAGAAAGTCAAACACGATTGCATTCTCAAATGAAAAATACACATTAAGAATATTACTATATAAAAAATTGGTACACAAATAAAAATTAAATCTAAAATTTAAATGAAGTAATGAGATAAAATAGGTAAACAACCAAATGTCCCAACGTACACGGCTCTCCAAACCCAAACATGAAACTATAACTTCCATATCCAATGGTTTCCGTCAACCTCCTCAAACATCGCATGAGGAAAGCTTCAAATTCAAAAATGGAGAATTTATAGTGTGATCTAAAATACTTATAGGGTCTCAAAAATTATTCCATAATAAGATTACACATTAATTAACCATGTAATTCTATAAATTTTAATTAAAAAAGACTTTTAAATTCAAGAGTATATCTAAAAACATGATTTACATTTCAATTTATAGAAACATTTTAACAAATTAATTATAAACATTTTATATTTAACAGATTATATGAATTCACATGGTATGTGTAATTATTTTTTAATAACAATGATATATATATCGATGTAATCAGAAATGGAAAACATGGTTATCTTCTAAGTTATATGATTGATTAAGGTTATGTGATCCTAACACATTAATATAGTTTTAAAAACAATCTATAGTCACATCCCATCAACATTGGTCAAAGAGTACTAACAAATATCATACCAAGGATAATGACTTCAAATAAATTAATGATAGATTTTAAAATTGTCATTTTTTACAATTTAAATTCTAACCAAGTGTGTCCGTCCCAAATAAATTAATAATATCATAGTTTTTATTGTTTTGAAACAAGAAACCAATAATATAATTTTTTTCTTAAAATATCTAAAATATAATTTCTCCAATTCCAATTTAAAAAATACAATTTATCAATAAAAAACAATGTTATTTAGTATATATTTTTTTAGAGAACCCCAATATAAGGTTCTAATAGAAATGGTTTAATCATTTTTTCTTGAATACGAATTTCAATTCAATATTTCCAAATCAATATCACAGTTCTATCAAATCGAAATTTCACATTAATTCACAAGAATTGGGTGATTCACCCAAATTTGATGCCAAAGAAAATAAACACCCCAATTAGATATGAATTGGCATTTCAATCATCCCATGGAAATACATTTAATTGAAATCAAGAAATTTATTTTTAAATTAATTTGCCAATCATAAATGAAACCACCTACAGTGGATCATGGGATCATGAAACAGAACCCATGTAATAAAAATATCCATTGAAGAACGTCAAAAATAGTGTTCCAATAATAATATTATGTTTCAAGATATAAAAAAATGGAGTTTATATATCTCAACTATAAGAATTACATAAATTCCTAAGGAGAAGAGAAGAGGAGATAGAAATATAATGAACGAGAGAAAAACTATTTCATGGGAATGGTTGAATGATATTCTCCGAGATTTGACCTATGCGACATTTTTTATAATCCTCAATGTATGGGTATGTAGGGTTTCTACAATCTCGAAGATTGGTTTGAAAAAACCGTTCACCAACCATGATAATCCTAGAAGTAACCCATATTTTTTACTTTCTTCCTGAAAAAACCCATGATAAACCCAATAAATAAATATTAAAATTGGGGTCTATGAGTACATAAAAACAATAACATGATGAAACATTTTTCAATATTAACTAACAATGGAATCAATATAGATTATATGTATTGGTCGCCTATTTTATATTATAGATTTGGAAAAACCTATTTCTCATATTGGATTAGGACTCACATGTTTCCCATAGTGGATCTGGCCAATATACATATTTTCTACTATATTATCATGAGATATAAACTGTTAACCAATGAATTGGATGGATGTATAGGTATCACCCATATCATAGGGAAATAGAATACTTATTTGTACAATAATATAATAAAAAATTTATAATATCATCACATCGTAACATGTTTAAAGAACACATGTTTCATATATCATTCATAAATTCAACATGGTATAACACATGAAAAAGAAATGGGTTTCAGTTTTTTTTAAGAAATTTAAATAGTAACTATACTAATAAAGAATATGAATGGTATCATTCTATCTTCTCTCTATTAATGAATATGTAACATAAACATGTATCATATTTGATGGGGAATGACTATAAAGATGTATAATAAACATTAATTTATGAATAATACATTTCTACATTGGAAACATATTTTTAAAACATAGAACATTTAGAAACATCCATTTTAATAAAAAACACAGTAAAAACATATAATATATGATTTAAAGTTAAATTAACACATATCTTGAAGAGAATATATTTTCATCATTAGAAAAAAATATTTAAAAAATTTAAAAAATTTAAAAACCATTTCATTAAAAATAACTCAAAAAATTATAATGATTTATTTAAAAAAATAATCATCATAGAGTTGAAAAATTCCATTCCTTCCATTCATGTAAAAATAATGATTCCTTTCACACACTAGGTAAATAAATATTGGTATTGTTTTAGTGAATATAAGACTATTCCATTAAAAACCTTCATAAAATGTAAAAAATCAGTAAGAATTTATTTAATAAATAATTTTATGAATGTTAATATAACATTGTAAACCATTTTTAGGACTTTTTTAGAAAATAATGGGTTTTGACCAATAGGATAAATAATGTTTATTTTTAATAAAAATTCATTTAAACACATGGTTATATTAAGTGGGTAAAATGATATGATATAACAAATTATCTTGAAATAAAATATAGTATAATAAAATCGAAGAGTTCCTAAGAGATGGATCATATGATTTAATAATGAAAATAATAAAAGTTAACAATCCTAATAAATGTTGATATTTAACAATAAAACCCATACCTCTTTTTTAAATTTTTTACTAATAAACTTATGAAGAAGGGATCCTAAAATAGATATTTAAATACCAATAATTTCTAAAAAATTTATAAAAAAATAAATTTAGGGGATACATTTACACCATATAAAGGAATAACCTTTTAAATATAGATTGTGTATAAACAATAATAAATTTGAGATTGAAATCCATTACCATATGTCTTGAATTACATCATAAAAGTTCATACCTTTTGTATACAAATTATAATTTTTTATAAATTTAATAAAAAAACAATAGTCATATATATCGTATTGCAACCCTAATTTTTATACATAATTTTTATATTATTTTAAATATAATTAATGTAATTGGGTTAAAAATATTATCCAATGTTTTAGTGGATTTGAAAAATTCATATCATAAATATTTTTATAATATAAAGCATTTAAATTAATTAAAAAAAGCATTATACCTTTAATAATACTTTTCTCCTTACAACACCTCATAACATGGTAATAACCATAAATGAAAAGGGGTGAGATAAATATTAATAAGAGGACAAATATGGACATGAATCATCATATAATTTGTGAGCATAATAATCATCTTCATAGCATACGAATCTTATGACCATCATAATCTTGACTGGAATCATTAGATAAAGTCAGGAAATATTGTAATCCCTGAAAATGAAATATCATGTGTTAGTGGTCAAATACAAGTCAAAGTTGTGAAAAAATATAGAATCTAGATCCTGAAAAACGTATGTGAATAAGAATAACCTCAAAATTTTGTACAATGATAAATTCATATAAATTCATATTTCACATTATAAGATGATATACATCACACAACCCAATTCATTGGAGTACTATATAACTTACGGTGCACGTGCCACATAATAATATTTACATAGTCAAGCATGACACATAGAATGTATACAATAAAATACCTGAAGTAGTTGATATCATATAATGGGTTTCATAAAGAATTTATCAATAATGAATAATCATGGGATTCTTGAATGAAAATGGATAGATATATATTTTATGAGGATCAATAATTTTAAGTGAAGAACGAAATCTCAATAAGAGTGAAAATATGTTTCGGAGGGTATAATTATTTCAAAACATATATATATTTATCATGAAATCATATTGGATACATATATATCTCAGAAACTAATATAGGAGGACAATAAAAATATATTTTAGAAAAAATAAATGTATATCACAATGATATTTGGATGAAAAAGGAATAACCAAAATAAAAGGAGTTGGGATCAAAAATCCAGTTACCATATCTATGAATCCATTATTCACATTAATATATCGAATAACAAAATTAGATTATTTAACTACTAAATAGGAAACCAGTTATACATATATTAAATATATTATAATTTATATACTTCATTTATGTCAATATTAATGACATATAGAGTTTACATTTAGCATTATCACTGTGTTTCTTTCTATTGATTTATTGATCAGTTCACTTGTATATATTTGTGGAAGTACATGTAAATGATGATAATTCTCCAGAATTTAATTTATAAGTTATTGATGAAGATAGAAAAGTTTAAGTGGTCTTATATATCATCAGAGCATGTTTTATAATAACGATTCATTAGAAAAAATGTGAATCTGAAAGATTAGATTTATATTAATAGCTTTTTCGACCATTATGATCTTCCTTCATTTAACTAAACATCACATTTACATGATGGTTCCATAACATTATATGCATTATAATATATATAATAAAATTTTATTTTACCATAATTTTGATTTTTTGATCATCCTTGGAGGCAGTAATGGAGAATGAAATCTCTTCGTCCATGAAAGAGTTGAATAGGCATGTCACATGCGATGTTCTCATTTTTAGCTTTTAAAAAATTAAAGAGATTTGATTTTATAATTGATATTTTATTTATTGTTTAAAATTATTGCATACATATTATACTGAAGTTATCATTCCATGTATCGATAGGGGATTTTTTAGAGAGGATATGAAAAGATTATAAATTCAAAGCGACGGGTTGATGGTTCTAACAATTGAATATTTTCCCCTTGAGAACCTCTTAACGGATATTGGGATTGATATTTTGTTGGAAAGAGATTCTCATAGACGTGGGGAAGAGCCACAGGGGTCCAATTTTTTAGAAATCCGGAAATCATAAAGTATTTTAATGTTTGAGGAGACTATGTTGTGAGGGGTGGTATTTATATAAGAGTTAAGAGGTAGTTCTTGATTAATTTATTCATTTGTTTATTAGTATGGATGAAGACAATAAATAGTGTTGAATATTATGACTATATATAGAAAATGTTTACATTTTTCCGAGTAGATTACTCAAGTGGGGGTGAATTTTGAATCTAAAATAATCTATGTAAAAAAAATTATTTGAAATTCTCCCAACATCTAAAATTCAATTTCCTAGTTATCCAGTACTGAATTAATAAGAGAATGACAGTTCAATTAATTTTTAAAAAGAATTAGTAGTTCTCATTTGTATCAATTTTATAATTAATACAAAATTTTTAACTAATATAATTAGTTAATAATAATATAAATACTTTCTATGACAAACTATCAGAGTTCAATTTAGTTTTATGAAATATGTGATAAAATAGTGTAAAAATAAAATGTATAAACACACTGGAAATACAAAAAGTGGTTTAGTATAAATAAGAGATCTAATAATCTCCACTTGGTGATCACCTATCTCCACAAATTTTAAATTAATAAACAGTTTTATACACACACCATATCTAGGTTCACCACAACACACATGGTTGTCAAGGTCACCCATGACCTATACAACAGTTATTATTGGGATAAACAACAAATATGCAACACACGACCTCTTCAATGGTTCTATGTGGGGTACAAATGGATAAACTAAGTTTGAGATTAATTATATCAAGTATCCCTTATCTATGCACATAAATATGTGTTTCTGTCTAAAAACTATACACACCACACAAAAATTTAACTAAATGGACACAGTAGAGAAAAATATGTGAAGTTAGGTTTAGAAGGAATCATGTGTAATGCAGTGTAGATCTAGACTTCTTTGATGAATTTGATTTTATGTTCATTCCCTATTTTGAATGTTGACACAAAATAGAGTGTCGTATTTTGGATTCCAGCTACATGTATGATTGTATAGTTATATTCTTCCCATTCCTTGATATGCTAAAATAGATTCTAAATTCAATGTTTAGATTGGTTGAGATTTACTTACGTGTTATTATATTCTTCACTTCATTGTTTTTTCCTGAGATTTGCTGATGTGTTTTAGTATTACACTTGCAGTCATACACCAATAGGCTATGTTGATCTATTTATCTATTTTATTTTAAAATTATTCTATTTTTTGATGGATGACAAAGAGCATGTATATTCCACATGCATCAGCTCCTGGAACCTCCCACTATTTACAAAATTTCCTAGAAATGATTATAAAATATTTCATTATGATTAATTTACACAAATATGATTGTTAGATATAATATTATTAAATTTATTATAAAATCGTCTATCAGTGACTTGTCTGCAAGTTTCTCTTTTGCTCATTGTCACATTCTGTTAGTGTCTCCTTCTGTTTATCTCTAATTATATCAGTTACTAGATTTCATGGAGATTCCTTCCTTCTGTTGGTGAAATAGATGATCTATCATTTATATTGTTGATTTATCAGTGAATCGTTTCAAATGGCAGTGAGTCCTTGTTTCGGTAATACGATGAAATGGTAGGTCACATAGAATGAAGGTAGGTCATCTGCATCGGTGAGTCATATGCAATGATGAGTCATCTGCATTGGTGTCACGTGCAAGGGTGAGCCTTTTACGTTAGTTTCATGGGAAGCAATGATTCTAGTGAGTCTTTCCAACGGTGTCAGCACCACATACTTATAACATATGATGTTTGAACTATATATCAATGAGTCATATATCGGTCGATGAGTCATATTTATCAGTTTCAATGATTCATACATGGATAAATATAAATTTTGATTCTATCTTACAATTCATAAAAGTCATAGAGTTTAAATATATATTAACACATTGATAATTAGTAATAAGATTATTTAGACATAAACACACATAAATAGTTATATGATAGAAATGATCTGATATTAAATACAATGATTTGACATAGTTTATAATATTACATGAGGTAAGATATATGATAATAAATGACATTATTTTTGATAATTTGAGAAATTATAGTTAGATATAGTTTCCAAAATTATCTTTTGGCCAACAATCTCCACTATTTTATATAAAAAACATGGAATTATTATGTACCATTGAAGAATGATTATGAAAATCAATCTGATTAGTTACTCTAATTAATATATAATAATGTATTAGTGATGATATTAAAATAGTGTATCTGAGATAATAATTCATAAAAACATAATAATTAATAAAATCATAAAAATTATTAATAAATAATATGAAAATAAATCTTAATAATGTTCTCCCCTATTTAATTTTGCATAATAAAATTATCCCCCTTATTGGATTAGAAAAAAGTGGAAGGTAGAAAACTAAAAATATAGAAATTGCATTCAAAACCCATGTACACTGAATTAGAAAATGTACAATCACTCAATACAGTCAAAAATATATCACTCCACACTACATGGTAGGCTCAGGGGGTTCCTTACCCTTATTAAAAAGATCAATTTATTGATTATTAGGAGGGTAAGGTTGATATGAAAGACAACCTGAATAGATTTTAATTGGAGGTAGAGGAACTCCTTATGGAACTATAGAAGTAAGGCTTGCTCTGTATTGTGAAATAATCTAAGTATGAACAATTTCTTTAACAATAGGTCTGATCTATGCCAAATCCTGAGAAACTGACATCGGAGGTTGAGTAGGCACTAAACTAGTATGGGAATGTGGTGCAGTAAGAGGTACCATAATGGATTCACATTGGGAATGGTGATATGATTCTAATAGATTGATGAACTATTAAATGATCATACCAACATATTTCATTTGCCTTTCAAAATAATATTTTTTTCTACAATCATTTTCGATAATGGAGTGAATTCCATCATCTTCTGAATCTGATCCTTTAAAGCCTTTTCAACTAGATGAATAGTATCATTGGTGGCCAAATACATAAATATTTTTTCCATTTTGTGCATTGTGATGATTTTGGAGAAAAAGCATTATTATTTCTGGTCATCTATTATTGAGTGTGTGAAGAACTCCATGAATAATACATCAAATGGACATTCACCTTATCTGAGGTGGCATCATCCTTGGCCATAAATAATATTAAAGCATTTTGTTCTTCAAATGTCTACCTAACAAAAATATGATGATCTGATTATGAATACTGAATTGTTGTAACAGTTGATGCAGAACGAGAATAGAAGATATGTTCATTAACATATTTTATTATCTTGGAAATCTTGAGAGCATTGAAGTGAGAAAAAATATTAAAAAGTCATTTAATGACAAATTTCAATGTTTTTATATGCTCTTCGGTCAATGCATTGATGACAGTGGTTGACTTATTCATTTCATTGCTGCGATTGGTGTTGCTATCACAATTATTTCTACAATTGAAATTAAATTTTGTAGAATTTCATTTATCAATGTCATGAAAAACCAAAGCATCATCATCTCGAGATAAACTTTTTAAGGAAGGTGTAGAATCATAATATCTAGATTTCATTACACTTTCAACCATTGATCTAATAGATTTCTAATTTTTAGTCAGCTCTGTATTATCCCTCAAAGAATTAGTAATTTCATATCTCATTTGAGATTTTACTGAATGTTTTATGGTGGAACATGTTTATTGATTAATGTTATCAAAATTATCCGTAGTGATATATTAACAAGAGGAGGTATCATCCTTTGCTTCCCTTGTAGCATATGTAACTACTTCATCATTAGAATGAACATAATCAAATACCAGTTTCAGAAAACTAGGATGCATCACCCATTCAATCAAAATATCCAAATATAGAGGAGTATTAGTATCAAGCCTTACTCTTCCAATTTTATTCCATCCATTATCTTGAACTTCACTTCATTGATACTCACATAGAGCGACAACCTTCTTGGCAGATTGATCCCCCTTATTCAATGCTTCATTTCTAGTTTGATTCTCCTTATGTATTGTTCTTTTTCATGTATATATTTCACGAGAAACTAGTTCAACTGGATTAAAAATTTCATCTTGAACCATACCTTCAATAGATGAACCAGTCTTAGAGTCCCAATCTTTCATACTAACAACATCTAGATTTTCATCAGGATGACCATATGCACTATCACTTCCACATTATATACATTCTTCATTATCACTATATACAATATATTCAATGCCATTGTTATCACCAACATTCTCATCTTCTAATTCTTTACATGATTCGGTATCACTTTCACCACAAAAAGATTCTTCTTCATAATCTTCATCTTCAATAGATCCACTGATATATTCTACACCTCTTTCTTCTTCTGTTTATTCACTTATAGTAGATTTGAGAATAGGTTCAAGAGAGGGTTAGTCCAAAGGTGGACTTGTAGGTCAAATAGAAACTATTTTTGTTGGTATAATAGATTCTGGGTCACTTCTATCATCAACTGGTGATCTCACATCTCTGACAGGAGTAACAGGATCCTCACTCACATTTGAATAATAAATTACATCTTCATATGGACTGAGGCAAGGATCCACTTGACCCCTTCGTCTAACTAGATGATATATAGGATTGAAATTTTCATAAAATCTATCTTCTTCACCAACACATTATTTTCTCCATGTGTTCTTATTAATATTTATTCTCTTATAGATTCCAAATCATAAACACAAACCACTACATTCACTAACTAAAACATCATCAACATTACATTCCCACCATTTCCATTTTATCAAAATTGAAATCATTCTGGAGTAGAAATAGAATTTTACTTATATCTGGTGTTTAGCATTTCACTTATGTCAACAAAAATTTATCATCATAAATTACATTTAACTCCATTATGATGAAAATAAACTACTTATACATACTGATACATGAGAGAAGAAAAGTCAAATTTCTTTGGACAAATCTGGTGCTGAATAAACATAAAAAATTTTCACGCTCACTATTAAATTATGATAAAATGAGTCCCCTATGATCCGCATTTATAGTTATCTCTTTGAGAGTTATCTCATAGAAAAATTATTTACATTTAATACGATATGTACCTTGATAAACATCAAAAATTACTTCATTATAATCCTTAAGACATTCAACCTAATGTCTTGAATAGAAAAAAAATTATCTTTCCATTTAATATTGACTTGACCAATTCAATATCACTTAATTCAAACAGAAGTTGAATATTCATGTAACATTTATATACTAACTTAATGTAGAAAAATATTTAATTGTTTGTGAACCAGTAAATCCATCCGTGATATTACATCACCATCAACAACAAATACTTATTCCCCAATAGAAATTCCACTAGTACATCTTTCTGCAAGGTTACAAAATGGTTTACTAGGCTGGGATTTATAGGTCCTAAAAATATAATCAATTCACCTTTCTATTTCATGGAAGAACAAGACTCACCCTCTTCTAGAAAAAACATCTCACGTGACATTCCAAGTAGTTTAGTCTGGAGGTTAGAAGGTGAATGGTCGAGAGTAAAGAAAGCCAGTAGAGACCGAGAGAATGTAGTAGTAAAAAACTAGAATGGATTATTTCAAATTTATATCACTTAAGGATTTTGAAAATACAAAATCCTGAAATTGTGAATCAGGTTCACTATAAATAATGAAATAGTTTTGTTTTTATATAAAAAGAAAATGTATAGAAACAATGAGTAATCGTTGTTTGAACTACATTATTTGTATAACATTAATGGTGTCAGCATAAAAATGGTATCAGTTTAAAATGTTGACAGTGTGACAATGGATTTAGTATGAAAATGGTGTTAGTGTGATTATGGTATTGGAAGTGAAATGGTGTTATCATGACAACTTCGCAGAAAAAACCAATGAAAATGGAACAACTAGGCCTAACTGATTAGTTATTCATTACTCTTGTCTATTGCAATTCATTCTATTATATTTCAATGGAGTAGTGAATATGTCTGCAATATGATATTCAGTTCCCATAAATTCCAATTTCATATCAACCTTTTGATAATTATCTATCAAAATTTTATGTCTTAAATCAATATATTTTGTTCTATAATGAGAAATTGGCTTTAGAGTGATGTTAAAAGAATTGGTTTTGTCCCATTTTATATGTATATGTCTAAATTTAAATGAATAGTCTAGAAGATAATGTTTTATCCCAAAAATTTGTACACAAATGCAACCAGTATCTATATATTCATAATTGATAGTAGATAATGAAATATAATTTTATATCCTATGAAACCCAGAAACCAAAGAAGTTCCCAAAAAGTGAAAAGTTTCAGAGGTTCATTTTCTATACATGTTCCATCCACTAATGTCAGTATCAGAATAACTCACTATTAAAATGATTGTCCTTTGGGACAAAAAAAACATAAAATGATAGTATGTTGGAGGTATATGATGAATCATTTCATATAATTTAATTCATATTCTTTTGGATTATCATGAAAATGGGAAAACATACAAACAGAAAAAATTATATATAGCCTAATAGAAATAAAGTAGAGAAAACATTCAATAATTCATATGTTATTGGTTCTATCCACTGATTTAGTATCTTCATCAAGATCCTACATATAAGTAGAACCCATTAAAGTGTAACTAATTTTAATTTATTCAATTACAAATCTTCTTAAAGGATATTTTTTGTATTTACTATGATTTAGAATGATAACTTCCTTATATTAAAAAATCTGAAATTCAAGAATGAATTTGATTTCGCCTATCAAACTCATTTCAAATTAATTTTGCATCAACATTGAAATTACAATACATACAAATTTTTTTGAAGATCCAAAAATAATATCATCAAAATAAATTTTATATAATAATACATCTTTAGAAACAAGATTTATATAAATAGTAGGATCAGTGATTCCTTTTTTAAAACCTTTTGAAATAAAAAACTACATAATATATCAGGAAAACCTCTTGGAAATTGGTTTGAACCATGTGTATCTTTTGTTAATTTGAAAAAACAAATTTTAATGTGATTTTTTGTGAAACAAGTGGTTGTTGAACAAAAATATCATTAGCAATTTACATCAATTTGATAATGAACGTGATTAACATGGGAAGAATAATCATGTACGATTTTTATGACCTCATGTCTAGAAAAAGGTAAAAGAAATTATTCATAGTCAATATCTTCTTATTTAATATAACCTTGTTCAAAAAATCTATCTTTGTTTATAACAATTTTACTAGATTCATCTATTTGTTCCTAAACACCAACTTAGTGACTATAGCCATGGTTTCTTTGGGACTTTCCTCAAAATTCCAAACATTATTTCATTAAAATTGTTTATGTTCATCATGAATAGAAATCACCCCAAACTCATCTTTAATTGCTTCCTTGATGATTTTCGGTTCAAGTATAAACAAGAAGGCGTGATGCCCATCATGATTTCTAAGAGATCCCCAAGAATGTGTCCCTTTATCTAAATCTAAAACAATAGAATATAAATGATGGTTACTAAATGATCTATTTTGCCTAGATTAAGCGGCTATAGTAACTCGAGGTTCATCTATAGGTTCGTGTTCAACATGTTCACATTCAGAAGAATAATCATAACTTTCTGGTTTAATAGATTTTTTGACTGGAGGATTACATGATATCGAATTTATATCCAGGTTTGACATACCAACTTCGAGGATGTCTTGGGAAATCATTTTTTAATTTGGATCTGTTTCTTCAAATTCACTACATACAAATTCTTCAAAAATTTTGGAAATTTTATTAAAGACTCAATAAATTTTACTATAGGTTGGGTAACCTATGTAAATTCCTTCATCACTTTTGGATGAAAATTTTTCACACTTATCTATAGTGTTAAGGATATATACATTTCAACCAAAAACAAAAATTAACTAACATTGAGTTCTCTATTATTTCACAGGTTATAAGGAGTCTTCTTGAGGATATGTCTAATTAAGATTCTATCTATTATTTAGAATGTAATATTTACATCCTCATCCCAAAAGTAAATTGGTGGATCATATTAATTTAGGATTGTGTGAGTTGTGTATTGTAAATATCTATTCCTTATTTATATAAATGTATATGT
Source organism: Viscum album (assembly GCA_963277665.1). Classification (NCBI taxonomy): domain Eukaryota; kingdom Viridiplantae; phylum Streptophyta; class Magnoliopsida; order Santalales; family Viscaceae; genus Viscum; species Viscum album. The sequence goes on along the minus strand of OY728145.1, from coordinate 1,243,721,408 downwards.
GTTAGTTTTCCTAGGGGCAGAGAAGTTATAACTATAGCCATTGCGTGAGAAAAATTATTCAATGTCTTGATTTTTAAATTCACATCCCTGATCAATTCTAAAGTATTTAATTCTAATTCCTCTTATATTTTCCTCTATATCAGCATACATGGTGATGTATGTATTGGCTTCAATTATTTGAGATAAGAAATAAGCCAACGTATACCTAGTATAGTTATCTACAAGAACATAAATAAAGTGCAACCCATTTAGAATAGAAACTATAGATGGATCAAATAAATCCATTTGAACAAACTCTAAAGGTTGAGAAGTTGATACGTTTTTCATTGATTTGAAATATATCTTGTGTTTTTTACCATTTTGACATGGATAACAAACATTATCATTTGGAAACTCATGTTTTGGGTAGATATTTGACTAGTCCTTTTCTAGTAATCTTTCAATTTGTGTGAACATGAAAGTGTCTTAATCTCCTATTCCATAGTCCATTCTTTTTTTAAAGGCACCTAAATAATAAAAATTTAAAGAAACTAATAAATATATGATAACAAAATATACATATCCATATCTAAAAATTAAATATAACATTTCATTTTTAGAGTTAAAAACATTGACAGAATTATTTTAAAATTTGACATAAAATCCATCATCACGTATTTTTAAATTACTAGGAAGATTATAAATTAATCCACTAAAAAATATTACTTTAGATATTATGACTAAGCTACGGTTACCAATATGTAATATGATAATAAATTTTCTATTATCAGTATCACTAAAGGTGATGTATCCATCATCAATCTTGACTAGGTTCTTGAATCTTTAATAATCACCTATCATATGTATTAAATATGTCCTGTACAAGTACTATTAACTCTAGTAGGATCTCTTCAAATAGCTTTCCTAAGTGATAACCATTCCAAAATAGATTTTGGTACCTAGAAAGTTTTGGATCCAAAGACATTTGTAATCATTCGTTTAGGTACCCAAGTTTTCTTTTTGTGTTTCTTATAATCATTATATAAAATATTTGAAATTTAAAATCAATTTAGTCCAAAAAAACTAGAGGTGGTAATGGATTCTTCCGAACTAATAACAGGAAAAGAGTTTTGATTTTTGGGTGGAAGAACATATTTTCCATATTTAGTTACAATTTTTTTAGATTAGTTTATTATCCAGGATAATATCAAATACCTGATGTGAACATATAAACTATCAGTTTACAGTGAAATTTATTAAGAGTATCATTTCCATTGGTAACCATTTCTTGATTATTCTTAAATTTCTCATTAGAAATTTATAATTTGTTGATTTCTTTGAGAAGTTGAGCATTCATTTCATTTTAAGTAGTAATATTGGAATTAATAGTTTCCATAAGAGAATGTTGTTTATTTAATGATTTCTATTTATCTTTTAGTTCATTACATGTCTCATCTAACATATTACAAAATTCAAATAGTTCATCACTTTTCATATTTCTAGACTCACTTTCATTTTTAGAATAATAGGAATTGTGTGCATGAGAGCATAAGGTAACCTCATGTGTTATTTTTCATAAGACACATATTTTCCATGTTATCTTTCTCATCATGCGATAATGGTGATTCACTGGTGCTATCCTCATAGGCACTATAAGTGGCCTTTATAGATTTCATATAATTGTTTTTTGGTTTCTAACATATTTTCTTATTTTAATATTGGATAGTCAGATTTGACTAGTTATATCTTATTTCATTCATATTATACAATCTCTTCTGATTTGTCATTTATTTTCCTATCATTTTTCATATTTCCCATTTTATCATATCATCCTTTGTAATGGGGCTTCTTAAAAAAATATTCATCTTATATAATTTTATGATTATTCTTCTAGAGGAGACATCTCTTCAACACTATCTTATTTTGACTAATCATTACAATATCATTTAACAGAGTCTAGAAGCTTATCTATTTTTATTCCTATAGGTAGTAGTCTTGAAGGCTATTAATTTTCTCTTTGGTTCATCCTCTTCTTTTTTTTGTTGACTTTTAGAACATCCTCATACATCATCATTTTTCCAATGAGTTCTCAAACATGTAATTTTATGATGAATCATGACACTCTAATAGAGACAGAATTTCCTCTACATCTATGAGGTACATATTTGAGAATCCTCATATTTTTTTTCTTTTGTAGTAATATTTCTTACAAGCAAGATCCTAGTGTTCAAAATTTCATTAAATCTAAGATACATATTAGAAATAGGATCATCAGAATTCATCATAAATATATCATATTTAATTTAAAATTTGTAATGTGTTATTTCCATAACACAAGAATTTCCTTCATTTGAAACAATCAATGTATCATGAATTTCATGGGTTGTTTTACAAGCAGAAATTTTTTTAAAATCCTAATCTCATAAACAACAGTATAAGGCATTCATGGATTTGTAATTATTTTTATAAGGAGTCTTAGTTGGGTCATCACACGTAGTTATATAAGTATCAAGAATCTAATACCCTTTTAAAATTGATAATAATGCTTCAAAACCCCTAAATTCTAAGTGAATTTTCATTTTAATTTCCCATCTGGCATAATTAATTCCATTAAATAATGGAGGAATATTGGTGGAAAAACCTTCCAACCTATTATCCATATTAATATTTCTGGAACAAGAATTTAAAGAGATAAAAAATTATTATTAAAATAAATTTTATAACCTTTGGAATACAACTAAAATCACTGTTGGAAAATTCTGAAATAGCTTTGAAATCTGAAAATTTATAAAACCATTAATACCAAATATTGGTCGAAGTAAAGTAAAAAAGAGGGGGTGAATTGAGTATCTATAAAAATATCTATAAAATGGAATTATTTGAAATTACCCATTATCATAAATTTAATTGCCTACTTAGATAGTAGTGAATTAATAAATGCTTGACTATTCGATTAATATCTCAAAAAAATGATTAATTCTCAGTTGTATCAATTTGATAATTAATATAGATATTGAAAATAATATAATAATTCAATCCTGTTATGAACACTTGTTAATGATAAATATCAATGTTCAGTTTAAGTTTTATGAAATATGTGATAAAATAGAGTAATCCTAAAAAGTAAAAACACAACAGAAAAAAATAAGAGGTTCAGTATTAAATAGAGACATAATCTTCTCCACGTGGTTATCAACTACCACTATGTAGTTTAAATTAATAAACTATTTGATCCACACGCATGATTGGGGTTCACCATAATACACATGGCTTTCCAGGAGACCCTTGACCTCTACCCTAGATAATCATATGAAAAAGAACAAACATGTCCCACAAAACCTCTTCCACTATTATACAGGGGATAGTAATGAATAAAGGAAGTGAGATATTGATGATAGAATGTATCCTTTAGATATGAACGTAAAAAAGTGTGTTTGTGTAACAATAAGATATACACAAAGCTCAAAAATTTATCAAAATGAATACAATAGAGCTAAAATGTGAATTTGGGATTAGAAGGATCTGTGTGTCATTCACTGCATCTATGGGCTCATTTGATGAAGTGTATTTATTGTTTTAGAGATCTTCTAGAAATTGACCAAAAATAGAGTGTCATATTCTGGATTCCTGCTACATGTAAGGCCTTGAAGGTATATTATTCTCCTTCATGGATATTCTGAAATAGTTTTTCAATTTGATATTTATCCCAGATAACATTTCCTCGTGTCTTACTCTGTTTTTGAGTTCAATGTGGTTTCATTTGAGATGCAGATGTTCTTCACTATTGCACTGGCATGCATGCCCCACAGTGCTTTCTTGATATGTCAATCTTCTTTTATTTAAAATACCTCTTCTTTTCGAGGATAGAAAAAGTGCATGTACATTCAATGTGAATCATCTCATTATACATTGTACTTTATAATAAAGTTCATAAAGAGGATTATAAAATATTTCAATATCATTAAATGACACAAATATGACTGTTAGTATTAATATTAAAAAAATTCACTTCTAAACAGTCTTTTAGTGACTCATATATCGGTTTCTCCTACTGTTGGTATCTCTTTCAGTCCATATCTCATTCTATTGGTGTCTCTATATATTTTTACCCTTTGAATGGTGTCTCCTTCTATATGTGTCTCATTACATTGGTGACTAATTTCAAAGCAGAGTCCTTCCTTCTGTCGGTGAGACAATTGATCTATGAGTGAGACATTTGATCTATTAGTGACAAATTTTGACTGAGGGTGAGTCCGTGCATCAGTAAAACCATGAAAGGATATGTCTTTGAGACTAATGGTAGTTCTTCTATATTGAGGATTCATATGAAATGGTGAGTAATCTACGTCGGTGTCATGTGCAATGACGAGTCATCTACGTCAGTTCCATTTGCAACTGTGAGTCCGGTGAGTCATTCCAATGGTGTCAGCTTCATAGACACAGAACATATGCTTCTTTGAACTATATTTTACAAATTCATTTGTCTATCGGTGAGTCATCTATCTGTCGGTGTTAGTGACTCACACATAGATAATTTTTTATGTGTTTTATTTCTTACAATACAACAATTTGAGAGAGTGTTATTGTCCACATAAACATAGATAATCAGTTATATGGTTGTTTATACTTAAAAACACATATATAGTTATATTATTGAAATGATATGATATTCAATATAATGATTTGAAATAATTTAGGATCGGACATGAGGTAAGGTAAATGTTAATATATGACACAATTTGTGGTAATTTAAAAGATTATAGTCACACATGGTGGAAAAATGTATATATGGCCCAAAAGTTTCTGTATTTATTGATACAAGGAGTTCTTATCTCACCCATACATTATCCATGACTCAAAAATTCTTTAATATCATAAATACTCTATATCACTAGATTTCACTATTCATCAAAAAATTATTCTATTTTAGAAAACCCACTCAAAATAACCATAACCATATTATGACAGGTAAACATAAAAAATGAAATCCATTTATTGATATTATTTTTATAAATTTGATATATTTCATTATTAATTAATATAATCATTTATTTGAAGAGTAATGATTTCAATATTATAAGAGATTTCATTTAATATTGAAAAATTATTTAATGTCACATTAAATTATATTAACATTATATTACAAAAAATATATTTTTTGAATTTATTTTATTATATATTTTTTTTATTTTAAACTATTATATTAATTATACAATATTAAATAAACATTTACCTTTCACAAAAGTATCAACACTTATTTTATCATTTAACAGAAATAATTTTTTATAAGAGGATATAGTTATATAATATTTTAATTTATAAGACCATTAAATTTTATTTTTACTGGCATATGTGAGGTTACAATTGTGTTGGCCATATTACTATTCCTATTCGTCATATGGGAAATCTAACATTCATTTTACTAATCCATTATTATAGGTTCCTTAATTTCAATAAATATCACATATTTTATTCTTTATTTATTATAATAATGTTTTTATTGGGTTTTATTGGATACGTTTCTGTTTTGTACCATAAAACCTAATTATAATAAGTGAGAAATTTTCCATTGATAAATATTTGTGTTGTTACATTCTTCCACAGTTTGGGAATTTCATCCTATGAATTTTGTTTTAAATAAAATGGTGAGAACAAGTGAGATTAAATATCATTAATTACTTACTATGGCACCACGTGTCACCTATTAAATCATATGCGCCCTCAAAAACACATTCACATTCTGATTATTCTTATAATGTGGGGATCTATCTCTATGGATTAAGATATTAATCAGTTTTCATTCATATGATATTTTCTTATCCTGTTGTAACTCCTCTAAATATAGTACTTGTGGGGGTAGGTCTTTATTTCCTCAGGGGAGATTCATGGAACACATTAAAGACTTGAACCATAATTATTGTAATTTAAAAATAGTAGTTCACTGATCCTATGTGATCAAGGATCTCAAAGGGGAGAACATTCTTTCAGATAATATTCCCATTCTTTCCAAACAATATGACACTTTAACAAAGTGAGATTTTATAGAATTATATTTCCCCAACATAAAATATGATGAAAATTCCACTATTTCCGTTATAGTTATTTTTATGAATTTGAGAATAATTCATTTGATACTAGTCGACTTGGACCTTCTATGTTATCTCCAACATAAGATGAGTTCCAAGAATCTTTTATATCTATCTTTAACCCAAGAGAATAGAGTTATACATGGCTTCCAATATAGAGGTTCATAAGAAAAGTATATTAATAGTAAGGTATAAGCTTATGTTTTATGGGAACTAAAATAATGGGATATGCTAATGTAATCCATTAATTCCATTGATCAGGTTCTCATCCAATCCTAAAGTGACTGAATAATTTCATTAGACTGACCATAAGTTTGGGGTGGTTGTCGACCCTAAAATTCAATTCATTATTGATATCATGATGAAAAATTCTTCAAAATTTGGAAAAATACGTTGGAACATGATCAAATATGATCAAATGTAGAACCCCATGAATCCTCTCCACTTTATTCACTTATTTTTAGTCTTATTATTGAATAGATAAGTCATCATGAATATAGATAAAGGGATAAGAATTGGATAGTTAATCCAGAAAACACATATCTTATTGTAATAATTAGATTTAATTGGTAGACCAGTGGAAAGTCCCATACTGACATTATTCCATTTCCATGTTATTATAAGAAATTATTTCATCATCACTTTGGACATCTATCAGTTTTTATTTAATATACTGACTTACAAAACACCATGAGATATGTTCTGGAACCTACTTTTTCATGTTATCCCAATTTATGTTTTCTCAACGGTCACAGTACGTATTGGTATTCTGTGATAGATGGGAAAAGGTGAGAAAATCCATTATCCAATAGCCCCTTATTTATCTAGGGTGATGAAGGCACACATATCCTCATTCCAAAATCAATCATAACATCATCATGATGGTAGAACTCATATAGATTTCATCCTTTACTATGTTCACATTTTATTAAACACAAGATCATCCATTTGTGCCTCCTTAATATTCTATTGCATATATGGTTATGATATAATTTTTAAAAGGAATATTTTCTTTTATTCCATTATGATTTCTCAATGTATTGTTTTATTATACCTGAATATAGGGCCCTTCTCTACCTACATTACGTATAGGATATCCTATTATTTTCTACTAAGAGCATCACCAACCTATTTCACCATTCAAATATGGAAATGAATAGAGAAATAATAATCCATGATTAGCTATAACTATCTTCATTAATAAATTTTTAGTTCTATCTGTGTGAACATATACATTAGATTCTTATTATCGATATATATGACACACTAATCAACATAGAGAATATTCCACCAAGTCATTAGAGATGATATCAAAATTGCTAAATCCGTTTTAATCTCTAGTTAGTTTTACTCAGGGATATTCAACTATTTTGATACCTTGAAACTAAAATTAGCATTCTTCATTAGTATAAGACCTAAGTGATTTTTTGACGCATCACTGTATATCATAAAACAATATCCAATTTTAGGTAGTGTGGGTAAATGTGAAGTGGTCATACTCTTGTTTTTCTCCATTAATCCTTACTCATATTCTTTCATCCAAACATATATTAAGCCTTCAATGTTTTATATAATTAGTGTGATAGGGAATCATGATAAAAGTCTCACACAACATTTTTCATACCCTACTATTCTATCAATAATGTGGATTTTTGGGCACTAGATGATCTGTCCATTCCTACTTTTTCCTATATTAAAGGGTCCACATAAATTCCATCATATATAATCACATATCTAACGAATATGACTTGAGGCATGAAAAAGTCACACTCGATGAACATGATTCACAATTTATTGTTCGTTAATTTCACAAACCCATTCCTTATATATTCATCAAGTTCCACCTTTCTCTTGAAGTAGATAATAATATCATCAACACAAACGTCCAAAAAATTTAAAAGTTTGTTTTCAATATACGAATCATAAAATCAATTCCAATTTTAGGGGTATTAGGAATTCCAAAAGGGAATCAATAGAAACAAATACTTCCAATACCATGTAAAGAAAAAATCATGTGTATATCGTTTTTCCTCTCCATTAGTTGATGATATCTGAATCAAATATCCACCATTTAAATGTGTTATGATACTCATCTTTTATTGAAAAATCCATCTATCCTTGGAAGATGATACATGTTATAGTGGTTATCTTATTGTGGTAAAGGTAATAAATACACATACATAATGATCAATAATTTTTCATTACAAATATTACTAGCCCTTAGCAAGGAGATGCACATGGGTGTATAAACCCTTTGTCCAAATTAACTTTTTATACTTCTTCAATATCCCAATGATTGATCGATGACATCATATATGTGAACATTGATATAGGGGTAACTCAAGGTATCTGTTCTCTTTAGTACACTACCTCACAAACTATGGGAAGTATGGGTTACTCTTCTAGAAACAAAATTATATTCATTCACAATGTTAATTTCACCTAAATTGATACCTTCGTTTGACTCAACCATTTGAGCAAGGTATTCTTCTTCTTAGGTTATCAACATCCACACAGTAGAAAGATTTTCCAAATGAGACTCACTGTTTTCATTGCATTTTTAGTGGACCATGGGATTGATTGGAATATGAAATTATATATATTTTTCCATACATTTGAACAATGATTTATATAATAATAGTCAACCCCGAAAGAGTATTGAATTAACAAAAGGTAATTATCACAATATTTATTGGAATAACCATCCCATATATACCATCTAGAGAAGAGTCCAATACATTAGTATTCAATGATCTCACCGCAAGGTGATTTTATGGTAATATATACTTCATGGAATCATGGATGTTATTCAATGTTTCCTGAAAACTGTAAAAATATAATTGATGTCCTATAAATAGAAAAAATATGAATTTTTTCATTCTTCAGTGAATAGAAAGTATTCATTTTTAGTTATAATTTTCTTAATCCATTTCCATATTAGTTATGGAATAATATCTCCCAATATCTATTGGTATTGTGTGATGCTAAAGATGATTACCCTAAATGATTCTAGGTTTAGTGCATTTTCTTTCATATTTCTCTCTAACTGTATATTTTATATATTAAACCACATGTGTTTCTCTCCATTTAACTATGATATCGACAAGATAATTAATGTGTGTTCGCCATTCAAGATCTTGATGTTCTTATATCCCACACATAAATACTTCCCCTCTTACCTTTGATGAATTTCAGATGATTTATGATCCATCATTTTTGACACATGGGAGTTGGGATCCACTTTCCACCTTTTTCATTTGATCAACCAACTTGGAAATCCATTATTTTCTTCTTATATCTAGATCCATGGGACTAATCTCTAATGTCTATCTCTACTTTCAAAAGGAAAATGATCCCATTTCCACAACACCAAAATGATCTAAAATCTACTTCCTTTCTGTGGTGTCATTTTAAATCACTAGTGAATCTATATATTTTTCATTCATTGTTAAAAAATCTAAGACATAATATGAATGAATTGTGATATTTTCATCAAATTTAGTGATATATTCCCCTACGTTTTTCATTTCTTTGAATTATAAATATATATTGATATGAAGTGATTTAGATGAATACTTGTTAAGAAATAATTTAATTATGTATTCACACTCCATCTCATAAAATTCATCTATCGAATTGATTTTATATATCAATACCCACCATTGATAATCCTCGCCATCTAAATGATTTGTAGATATAGTCACCATCTACTAATAGAAATAGTGGAGCACTGGATATATCATATTAGTTGATTTTTTAATCTCTTCAATAAGAAGGGGATCAAAAGAACTACTAAAGTTTTGTGATTATTGTACCATAAAATGATTCAATTTTTAATTATGTTATCATTGGTGATCATATATGTTCATCATTTTCACGATATTTTTTAATTAATGATAGGGATGGGTAAACATCCCCTTGAAATTTTTACCACCATAACCCACGTCTGTGGTGATGTAGTTCAAGCAGTCCCTGCATTATCCCTCACGTGGTTTGTTATCATGGTTTCTCCAATAACCCAATATTTTCCAAAATATGAAATCCTTATAGAATAAATAACTCAATACGTCATGAACAAATAAATTAGTCCATTTCTCAAATATCATTAAAATGATATATTGGGGGATCCCTGTGTTTATAATTTTATAATTGAATGACTCTTTTATGCTTATATAGTAAGTCACATTATAAGTGTTTGCACAAATATAAATTATTCGAAATTCCCAAATTAACTAAACTATGAATTAATAAGAACCTCAGAGACCCCAATTTTCATACACAACAATTACATAATATTAATGTTAAACAGTATAAAAATTTACAAAAAAAATTCTAATGGATTAGTTTCATCTCAAAATTTGGAACCTACATAACATTCACAGTATTAAAACATAAAAAATTATTAATAACCTTATCCTTCATCCAATTAAATAATATTATCTTTTTCGTACATGTAGTCACTATATGATATATTCAATGAAAATCATTGAGATAAATCCCAGAGGAAGTATAAATTCGAAAATTAGTCAATTTAACATGGTTGAGGATAATAATCTACATAACAACATAAGAAAAATATAATAATCATAAACATGACTTAATGAATTTGAAAATTTTATGCATTTTGGAAATGAATTATATTTAAACATCATTTGTTAGTGGTAAAATTTTATACTTGTGAACAAATATAACATCATGTTCATTAATAGCATATGTTCATAATAATAAAATCCTAAACGGTAAAAAACATTGAATCTTGTTCTGTCATTTTTTATATTACCTCATGAGATACAAAACATTACCCAGATCCATGGAAGGATATATACTTCTAGGTGCATGTGCCTCATCTTACATTAACATAAACATTAATGACACATAGAATGTATATATATCATTGAAATGAATTATATAATTTAATGTGAAGGGTTTAATAAATATTTAATAAATAAGTAATTAATTTTTATTATTTAATAAAATGTAAACAATGTATTTTTATAAGATTCATCATTCTTGATTCATAAAGAAACAACTCATGATGAGTCAAACTGTGTTTTTGAAAGAATAATTCTTATGAAAATCTTTTTAATTTCCATAATATTATATTTGAAACTTTTATATCCCATAAAAAACTATAATGTCAAATTTAAATATATTTTTTTAGAATAAAAATATTATCCAGACTAAAAAATTTCATTAAAAAATGATATGAAAAGGAAAAGAAGTTGGGCTCGAGAATCCACTTATCTAATGTTCAAATGATTTCATCTCTTTAATATACATTATAGTCAATTTATATTCATTAATTATTAAATTCATTACCTAATGTACATGTATTGTATTTATAATAATATTATTTAGTTATTTTATGGGTATATTGTGGATTTAATTGGTTCAATTTTATCATTTTAGGAGTGTTCATTTTCTTGGATTTCAGGATTTGTTCTCTTTTATTCAAGTATGGACATTCATTTAAAATGAAAATAAATTTATATAATTTAAATTATATTTTATTAATAAACCTACAAAAGTATTAATTGTGTTATATATCATTTGGGTATATGGTATGAGGTTGCTTCATTTGATTAAAGATTAATGAAAATGATTTATTTTATTTTGGTAGTTGTACACCTACCAAGAGCATATATCATTTTATTTGATCTCATGTTTATATATTAGTTCAAAAAAATTATATAAATTATTATATGTATTACAAAATCTTATTTTTCATAATAATTGTTTAATAACGAGTCTTTAATGTAGTAGTGGGAATTGAATAAATTTCATTTAAGAAGGAGGTGAATGGACATGTCAGGCACCCATTTTTCATATATAGAAGAAAAAAAGAGGAGAAATGATTTGAAGATGTATAATAAATTAATATATTAAAATTATAGTATATATAATATGTTATTGTATTCATTACAGTTTGGGATAGGGCTATTTTATATATGATATAAAAAAGAAATGAAATTGAATTAGAAGAATTGAGGGTTTTACCTCTTGAAATTTTCACCTTGAGAACCTCCTTAAGAGACATTGGATTAGCCTTTTATTGTGAAAAGATACTCCAATTATTTGCGAATATAGATAGGTATATTATTGGGTGTAACCGTGAAAATATAAAAATCATGGATTATGTGAGGAGAAAAGGTGGTGACGGTTGCAAATTATTGTAGAGGAGAGGGGTGTTTGTTGATTAATCTATTCATTTATTTATTATTTTTTCTCAAGAGTATATATAGGGTAGAATAATTGAATTAATTTTCCTTTAAGAATTAATCTAATTTTAACCCATTGGTTCATACCTAATCCATACATCATCAATGACTCAATAATTCATATATTAGATAAATCTCGCAAATTAATGTATTTCACTATTTCAGAAATATTTATCTATTTTAGAAGAATCCCCAAAAAAGTCATCTTAATCATTGTTCAATGTGTAGAATCCAAAAATAGACTACATTTTATGAAAAATATTCCAGATATGAGGAATTGTATTTGAATAAAATTAATCTTTTTTGGCGAAAAATACAGGCTATATTGTAATAAATGCTTAAATTATAATTTGAAAGATTAATTATAGTATAATTTTAATATGATTTAATTATAATAAAACAAAATATTAATTTATTATTGTATTTAAAAAATATATTTTCTGTAAAATCAATATATAAATTTAAAAAGTATAAATTAACAAATACCTTTCAGACAAATACAAACATGTAATTTAACATTTTTAAAATATTTATTTACTTATAAAATGATATAATTATATTACTTTTTTCATTTATAAGATATTATATTTTATTTAGAAAATATTATTTCAGGTCATAATTTTATTATATTTGATAAATATTTCTAATGGCCAAATTACTATTCTAAAATTTAGGTTACTATTCTAACATTATAAGTACATTAATTTATAAGTATATCACTTATTTCATTCTTTATTCATTAGAATAATGTTTATATTAGGTTATCTATGTAATGTATGTTTTTTATAAAATATATAATAATTATAATGGGGGAATAATTCAATACATAAATTTTTGGTTCGTTACATATCGTACTATATATAATTTCCTTTCGACCTTTTATTACCTGTTTAATAACAATTCCGTATGAATTTCATGTTTCATGTGAAAAACACTACTTTTATGTATGAAAATATTTTTTATTTATGGTCCTATTCCATTAATAATGGTTAAATATTACCCAACATTTTCATAATGATATAATTATCATATATACTGTTTATATTTTTATTTAGAGTGATATATAAAATTTATAGATATAAAATCAATTGCATAGTTCTTATAGATGGTACGACATACGTAGAATGAATATTGTTGTCATTTTATTGAGAAAAATAAATAATGAAAGTAAATAAATAATTTACAATTCATGAATTATTTTGGGTTATATACATCACATATGTTTATTTAATGCATCCTCATTACATTTAATATAATGTGTTACCAAATTAAAATTTCTTACGAGGATGTAGTATGTGATACACACTATTGACATTAATATATTCTCATAAACATGAAGTCAAATGTTATGTCATGACCAAGACCAGTATTTACTAAATCAATACAATCTCACAACCAACTCTAGAAGTATAGTGGATGGAGGCCAATTCTATGTCGGCATATCACAAACATTGTAGGCCTTCTCAAGGTGTACATGTATACAAGATGAAATCTCTCATCCCCTATAATTATGAAATGTAAAAAAACCAATAACTACACATAATTACACCTAAAATATGACCATAAATGTATACAAAAATATAATGGAATGAAAGGTAAAAATAAGAGACCACAAAATGAAACTAAAACAAATATAACAAGTGAAGTTGGTGAGAACTGTTGTTTTTGAAACCACTGGAAAACACATTAGTTTGTCTCGATTAGTAAGCTTTTCCTATATATTGACTGTTTTGAAACCTATAAAAACGTTTTTCATCTTTATAAGACAAAACATGTGTGCGAAAATCTCATTTTGGAGTGAGATTATCATTACCCAATAGAACTCCACAAATTCACTATGCATTTATCATCGTGTATAGTAGTCAGGTCATCACATGTATATTTCAACAAAATACATAATAATAATAACATTTCATAGTCATATTATACAAATGTTATCAAGATAAGATAACAACCATAAATATAAAATAGTATTTTATATCCCATGATCAATATATCACACCTTTGCAAGAATAGACACAATGAGTGAGGCAACACAGACGATGTTTATATAGAATGTTGTTCTCATCCTCTCACTCCATAATTAGTACTATATGGAAGTCCTAAAAGATAAATAAATATATTGGGATGACACATAAGGCCATGGGCTATAAAGAAAACCTAAACTATATTTACTTGGATTGTAATGGATCAATACCCATTATGTCTGGGTCAGGAAAATACCAAGGACCCCACCTAGGGATATGATGATGATGGAGGATCTCACTCCTGGTCTAATGGAAGGATTATAAAAACTCTATCAAGAATAAAGTTACCTAGAATGGATCACCATAATATCAATATTAGGTGACTCTGTACTAAACCCCAAGGGAATGTACCAAGGGATGGTACCCAAAAGATACATTTACAAGTTGAAGTGGAAAAGGACTCTATAATGTAGTTGATAAATCACACAACATGTACTAGAAGTTAAGGGTGTGTCCCGTCAGAAAAAGGTTCAACACATATAACATATAATTTTCTATCATTCATGTATGATTACATGGAATGTGGTCTATCACATGGCATGCATAGCCAAATACCCTGTAGGGAGTGTTACACATGTACACGTTGAGCCCCATTCTAGTGGGTACATGTTGTATGGCATGGTCCCCAAAACATGTAATTGTACCCATATTCGTGAGAATGTATACCATTTAAATTAAAATATGGTCGGTAGGGGTCACATAACATGTCAATAATTTCACATGGTGTGTGATACTTATATCTTCTTTTAAACCCTAGATACCTTTCAGTGTGTACCACATGGCATGCAATTCTGTATTGATTATCATGTACCATAGGATTTTCATGGAACCAGTGGTTTCTCCCAAACATCTATATCTAAAATGTGTAATTAAAAAATATCACTAGAAAAAATCGATTTGGGGTTGGTCATTCATTGTAGTCATCGATATCATGGATCTAGCCTTCAAAACCACATGGGAAATTCCCACATGTGCCATCTCTATGTGTTCAGTCAATCTATGGTGAAGGGGTTTAATGAACTTCATTAATCACCGACCAATCATTATATATGAACACCACATTTTCATAAAATTATGATTCAAGGTCTGTAACCAAACTATCAATTTGATTAACTAAGGAATTGTAATGGAAAGATGTAATACCAGGTATTTCATCGAACTACAATCCAAAGAATGTTTTTTGTGATGAATGTATGAATTATGGAGGAAGTAGTGAAAAAACAAAAAAACATGAGTAATGAAATTCAAATAATTTTTATGTTGAATCATATTCATTATTATTATAATGATGAATGAATCGATATTATTTAATAAACAATTGAAAGCCCCAAATCGTAGATAATCATTCTGATACTCATAAAAATCACGATTTTTTATTCAATTTGTTATTTGATTATTTATTATTCATCACATGAATAAAAAACTGTGTAAAATTATAAATAAAATGGTTCTCAAAAAATATTTATTCATTGTTGATGAAGTATGAATATGTGTCACTAATGTTGGTGAGATCCGTGAATCCTATTTCACATTGAATGATGCCCCATGATCCAGTTGATATTTGATTGAGAACTATCCAATATTTATCTATCAATGGATCCATGTATATTTGGAGGACCCTAATATTTATTTATAGATGAATATTTATATGAAAAATTTAGGTAATTCAAATTTAATTAAAACTATTAAATTTATAAATTAATTTATTTAAAAATATTACCACATGTGTGCCTAACCAAAACCTCTATCATGCTCCAATATTATTTGTACCATACGATAAAAACCACACTATGAACCCAAAAATACCTTAAATGTTTTTTCCTGAGCCTTATTATAATATGCATTCAAAATTTTCAGTAATACTACACATACATGATATTTATTATATTTAATAATGGTAAAAACATAATTATAGGATCACCGGGATTCAAAATCTCTCATGGTCATTTTACCTAGCTGAGAAATAATCTATATAATATCCAAAAGAAATACATGAAAAAATATGTTTCATAGAATATTCCTCACCATGGATATCTATATCTTTTAAACCCAAAAAAATACTACTTAATGAGTAATGGGTATTGATTACACATCTTGGTCTGCCGCTCCCTGGTAATATCTGCATTATTCCCCTTCTACCACATGACATAGAAAAAATATATCTATCAACCATGTAGTATCTTCTCCTACTGATATGTAATATCTATTTGTTAAAACATAAAGGTATGCTCATACTTAGTGCTTATCTCAACTCAGTTGATAACATGTGATCGGTCAGGCATGTACCAACTCTTCTGCGAGATGTGGAAAACATCATGTACTCACTCAAACTAAAATGGTTGTGCTAAATGGTAATCAAGCTCACCAATAGTAAAATTTATCAAAAAAGGCCCAATAATATTGGATATACATTTCTGTCCAACCAAACCCCACAAACCATGTCAAGAGGAGACCCATAGGAACACCTGATATCCATCCTGAAACACTATAGGAATCTGATGCCAGTCCACCTGTTAATTCTGATGGATCTGCCCTATCATATTCCAAATACATGATCTATTTCACCATTAGTTATAAAACACACTAACATGGGTCCCATATGTTTCAACCCTCATGGGTGGGAACATCATTGTAGTAACCTACACGGTCTCTCATATATGTCCTCAAATGGTTCCATACTGATTGTGTAATGGTAACTCCTATTTTACATAGACATCACCAGTGTTAGTTTAACCAAATTACGTTAAAATAAAATCTAATATGAAATACCGCATCATTACCACCATGAATTGAAGGTTCTACTCAATATTTTCCATTATTTGGGGGGGGGGGTTAAATTTAACACCACAAGAATTTATGGTATACATCATTTGGAATTCTTTTTTTTAAATCAAATGATTCATAAAACCACAAGATTATGATAAAAATGAAAATAATTTTTAAAATAATAATTTCAATATAATAATATGATATTTTGGTATTTGTAAAAAAATATTTATTTGCAGGTGAATAGTAAAAAATTACGATTGTGAAAAAATTGCATTTTCCTTATATTAATAGTCTATTTATGACTTGAATTATAACCATCCCTATTAATCTATAAATTACATTTGGGTATCTTATATGTTAAAATATTTTATATTTATATCATTTAGTATATAGATAAATGTTCTGATAATTTTAAATTATGTGTTAGTATTGTTGTGAAACCTAAATGCCCATTTAAATTTCTTTAATTAATTAAATCATTGAAAAGAAAATTTATTAACAACAAAAAATTTCATAAAATAATATTTTATTGTATTATTATAAAAATATAATTTTTTGATACGATAATTAAATTTTCAAATTATCAGGAATGTAGTTATAGTTTAAATTTTTTTATTTTTATAGTAGATGATGATTTTATTAAACATTAAAATGTATAATATTTATAAAAAAATCATTAAATTGGGTTCATTATTGAATTTAAGCATTAATAAAATGGTTACATTGACGTTTTTTTAGGATTTATCAAAATTAGTTGATTTTTTGAATAGTAAAATATGTTAATTTCTGTTATTAGCTAAATGCATAAATTATTGAGCTATATTTGATGTATGTATTATTTACTTACATAATATAAAACTACACCAAATTATTTTAATATATTTAGTTTTAATACTAAATGTGTTCATATTATTGAGCTATAATAATAAACTAGTGAATATAATAATGAGAACCCACATCTATCCTCCACTATAAATTCTAGCCCTTACAACATATTCTGCTTAAACCTCATAAGCCTTGAATCATTTAAAATTTCTACTCAATCCTATAAACAATCCTATTCTAAAAATTTAAGAATTTATGGTCACAACAAAATACCAAAAACAATTTCTCAAATGATCTTCTCAAGGAGAAAAATTCAAGAGTTAAAATCTTGTTTCCCTTTATTTATTTCCTTTTCACATTACTATATTTTATTATACTATCCTCACCTTATCAGACTGATCATGAATGAAACATCAATTATTATATATATTCTATAATTTTATTATTTTAATATAAAATCCACCATCATTTCTCTTCTCTTATTCCATTTATTCATAAAATGAAAATATCATCCATGGGGTGTCGATTTACCTCCTTTGTGGGTGAGGAGATTTATTTTGTCAATTAATCCATCAAGGCTAACCATGAACACATTTTTATGGTTAAAAATAATTAAAAATATATATATATATATTAATGCTTATTTAACATTCTATAACGAGTATATAAACATTATATTAAAATTGAAACAAAACTAGTTTGTGATGGTTGAAAAAATGCCAAATTATATTAATTGATTATCATGGTTGTATAGTCTAATGATTCATCCTCATCCTAATTAATAAAATCAAATATATAATAATTTAATAATCTATATGTTATTTCATCAAATATAATTCAAATTTGGGATAATTATTCTCAATTCATGTGATCACCTGTACTGGTAAAAAAGTGGACCAATCGTGAAAATCTATGAAAAGAACACTCCTCAACCATAAATTAAATCTTACAAATCATCAAAAAGACCATAAATTAACATGATTAAATTATAATAAGTGAAATATATTTGGAAGATTTTATGTAACAATTTATTACTGAATCTAATATCATAAACTAGGGAGTTATCTACATGTTCATAATGCTTTTAGAGATAAGGTATGTGTTTTCTCATTTAAAATTTATTTTTGTGAGATATTATTTATTCATGACTATTTCATGTGAGTGGAGTATTTATAAATAAATTTTATATATAATATCATGAATCAATTTATCTTTATTTTTTAAGTGTTTCATTTTATGATCATTAATTTGTTGGGTCGTATAGTTTCACTATTTGAGAAATGGTAAGGGCTTCTCCCCCAACATCCATTTTTCATTCACATTTCTCTTAAACTCTCTATACCTAATATAATTCATCATTAGTTTTATATAATTTTTATAAATTGTTTTTATATGTATCAAAATCATTTATAGTTAAAATTTCATCTTTATATGATTGGAAATTAAATGTTGTACGAAGGATAAATCTTAATTTATCACAATAAAGAAGCTAGATAAAATGATACTTCAAATTTTGTTACCCACTTTCACATGCACAACATTTTTAGTTTAATACATAATTAATATTATAAAATCACTTATTTTATTAGGAGAAACTATCTTAGTTCATTATTGGTTTTATGTAAAAACATAATCTATTTTCATCTTTAAATACTCATATAGTTTTTTTAAACCGAACAATAGTTCTACCTATATAATGTTTCAAAAAAATAATATTACACAATTTCATATCGGTTAGACATTATTTATGACTAAAATAAAATTTAATTATCCTTACATTCCCATTTATATGATATATGTGTTTACAAAAAATTTATTAAAAAATAATTGATTTTTAAAATGAACAATCCATTCTATAAAAATGGTCTTAATGGACACTTTTAATCATAATAAATGCAGTAAGCTGTTTCACCATCTTTTCCCTCTCTCTATAGGGTTCCCTTAGAGGTGAGACGTAGGGAATATGATTTTTCTGGTCCCTTTCCTCCCCTTCATTCCCTCTACTTCCACTTCTCATGTCCCTCTTCATTATTCGTTTTCATCATTCAAGTGGTGACATCATTCTTGGTGAAATCCTCAACAAGATGTTTTTATGTTTCTGATTATTGTTTTTATTGCTGAACCCATGGATTCTACAACCCTTCTTTGACCTCATACTTCTATGGGTATCTCCATGTTGGATTTAGAGAGTGGGTGTTAAAGTTGTTTTCAAATTTTTGTTCGGTTGTCGGTGGTTCAGAACACTCGGCCATTAAAATTTACTCTGATGCCATGTTATGATGCTCCCCTCCGAGTTGGATATGTAGTTGTGGTAACTAAGTCGTTTGGAGTTGTGGGATTAGAATGATGAAGTATTTCCTTGCACAACGTGATTTTTTTTCATATTCTAATGGTCTATATATCTTCCTCTTCGACGATCCAGTACTTGATCTGAGCTGCAGTAGTCCTCAATTTATGTATCTCTTCCATAAATATGGATATGGTTACAATGTTACGATCCGTATTTTGATGTTTTTCGAAAATACATTGAATTGATTTGGGTTTTTTGATCCTATATCTTAAGATAAGGTTAATATTTTTTATGCTGGTTTATCAGGTTTATGCTCCTATTCTATTTTGGGCATTTGGTTTGGTTTGGTTCATGTTTGTGGATGCTTAGAGGCACATTTTGTGGTTTGATATAGTTGTTGATTGTGTTCCAATTTGTTATTTTGGTTTGGTTCTATTTGTGTTTTTTGATGCTCAGTGTTGATTTTTTTTCTTCTATTTTCATTTTTTTGTCATACGCCCTTATGATGGTTGTTCATACTCTTCATTATTGTTTTCTCAATACGGTTATTACTAGTTCATTTGGGGAAGATGATGATGCGGTGTAGTGAGATGTTTTATTCTGGGTTTGATGATTTATGACGATATCATATGATCGATGGTGGTTGGATGGTGATGTTCATGTAGTGATGGTGGACTATAGTGAATTATGATGGTCTGTGATAGGGTGATGTGGTAGATCATTAATCATGAATCATAGATGTGGTTTTTTTTTCTAATATTGAAATCTAAATATTGTTGTAGTTATTGTATTCCCTATTGGTAGGTAAGTTATAACTAATCCATAGAATAAGATTATGGAGAATAAAATAAAAAACTATCTTTCAGTCAAATAACATTATTTTTCTCTCATGATTTCTCAATGATTTTATTATAGAACATTCATATATTACATGATTCAAATATTTCATGGTTACTTAAGAACATTTGATTATATATAGCTTTTTTATTCAGCAAATGAGGAATGAATTATACGTAGTGTGTGATGGGAGGGCCCCCATATATCCCTATGATTCAACTATAGGCCTCATGAGAGAAACTAGATGAGGTTTTGCATGATTCCTTACCCATTTATGTAGACTTTTTAGTCGAGGACTTGATGATAAGTCTATGTTTTCTAACATGCTTTATTCACTAATTCCGATATTAGTAATTAATAAATATTTTTATTATTTAAATAGTTGAATATATATGTTTATGTTTAATGTGATTATTCATATGATATTTTTTATTTATATTTTATTACAACCATATTATGCTCAAGATTATGTTCTATTATCATGTGTTTTAGTTATTTTCCATGCCTTAATGGTCATTTTTATGATATGTTTTGTAAAATTTTTAAACCTTACTGGTAATTTGTTGTCAACCTTTAAATACGTTTTATTTTCCCCCAGGATGCTAAAATGATCAATTTAAATTAATTTTAGTGATAATCTAGGAGTTTAGGGGTGTTTTCAATAGAGTTCTATGTTGTTTTCATTTCAAAATATAATGTTAAAATAATGATTGTTTATAGGATTCCAAAGATATTAAACTATTTGGTCCTTGTTTATATGTTCGTTTTTTCATAGTGCATACATAATTATGTAAGGAAGTAGCTTCGAGATTCTAGGGTTAGGGTATTTATAGTTGGTATCAAATAATGTTTTGTAGAATCATTGGAATCTAGATTTAGAAAACATAGATTATAGAACATAAACCAACGATAGGATTTGTAGATGAGTATATAAGAACATCCTATATTTTCGTAACGGATATAGTATGTGTGTATTCCTCAAAACACATCCATGACTGAATACTATATGTGGTCATAGATCTTGAATAGATGATCTAATGGGTAACAACTCTAACAAGGTTTTTCATGTCAGACTCGACGTAACCTGGTACACGAAAACCTCACTTACTACACACCTTTTTAGACACTCTCGGTGGATATTCATAGGATAATTTAAATATCCTAAAGAAAAATTAATAAATATTTAAAATGAAAAACGTCTCTAAAAAACCATTTTTATAATTTTTATATTAGATAAGGATATTTTTTCAATTTATTTTTCGGTTTTTTCTATTTTAAAATTATACATTATGTTTCTTGTTATTATGAGTTAATGCAATATATTCCATTATTTAGAAATGGATATGGGATGTATTTTTGGTCATAAATAGATTATATTTTCAATATATATTTTTTAGTGTCATATTTATTTCTCTTTTTGTTTAGTTGTGGAAAATGAATGAAAATGAAGGAGAAACCCCACTAACAACTCTTCTCACACATCTACATGTTTTAATTTCAATGATAATCATTAAATCATGATCCAATGATATTGAAACCTTTATCATCATCCATGATACCTATAATAAAATTAACTAGGAATATAAAACATCTATTTTTGCCATTTTATTTACAGAATCATAGTCTGTAAATGAACAAATCTTGTATTTTCATATTTCATACTATTCTAATCATTGATGTTGTCACCACAATATTTTGAAATTTTTAAACCTATATTAACTTTAAAATGATCCTATCAATCTCTAAGGAGCATCACATGTGAAATTCCTATGAGAATATTACATTGGTCAAATTATATATATTTTTTATTTTTAAAAGGATAAATTTTTTTTGAGACCATTGAAGATAATAGATTAAGATTATTTTGTAATTTCTTCGATTACACATATGTTCAAAATTTTTAAATTGAAAAAAAAACTTATAAAAACTTATAAATGTACCCATAATGACCATATATACTACAAAATATTCATTTAAAAATAATAGGTATTTGAAATAGAGGATTCTCTAATCTACAATTAGAAATCATGTGACCCTTCTCTTCACTAGATATGCCAACACTGAAGACACATATGAATGTATGATTTTATTTTGAATTTTTTTGTGTTTATTTATCTTAATGAAATTATATTCAAATTGAATATCATCCATGTTTAGATCATAGAAACCAAGATATAGTGTGTGAATGAATTTCTAGGGTAAGATAATGTCTTCCCATGTATAATGATTCAACTACAATGATATAGGAATATTTGAAAATAAAATTATCAATCGTAAAATGAATGCACACAAAAATAGGATAATAGATTTTATTCAAGATTATGATACTACCATAGATAAATATTAATGAGAAATATTTTTATGATTTGATTGAAGAATTATTTTATTTCAATTATCTATCAATATTGATTTCCATATAGTAATCAAGAGATAAAAAATATTTTGGTATCATATAATTTAATAGATAATTTCATTATATCATTAAATATTTAAATAAACGTTTTAAAAATGTTATATAAATTTTTTCTGTTTATTATGAACCATAAATGGTAACATAAAATTTAATAATTCAATTATCTAAAATTACTTTTTAAAAATAGTTTCAGAAAATAATTTTTTTTCTTATTATAAAAAAATATTTTTTTGAGAATATAATTATTCATTCAACAGTTATAAAATTATTTATGACTTTAAAATCATTGTTTTTGAGTAAATAATAATTATATATATATATATTATATTTCTGATATTGTGAAAATTATTTTCATAAAACTGACTTTTATTATGAAATCTACATGCCAAAAAATTGTTTAGGTTAATTTTTTTTTATTTTTCTAAAAATGATGGATTTTTTTGGGAATAATGAGCTATTGTAATTTTTGATTTAAGCTAAATACATGTATATTTTAGTCAAGGATGATTTATGGATGGTTTATGCTAAATATAAATATTCTTAAGCTATAATTATAAACTAATAAATATAATAATGAGAAAACACCCATCTTCTCCACTATAAATACCACTCTCACCTCCACATCATCTCCCACCCCCTAAGACTTGAATATTTTAAAATTTCTTCCCAATCCCCTACCAAAGCCTCATTCACCCATCTATTACGATTTTGAAAAAGTCATGACAAAAACAAGTTTATCTATGCAGATTCTCAAGGATACGAATTAAAGAGGTTGCATCCCCTTTTTTATTCTTTGTTATATATTCTCATTATTTTCTTTTCATATAATCTCTTAACCTTCTCTATCAAATTATTAATGATAACTTCAGTATTCTATATTTTTTCATTTTATTATGTCAATGGAAAAATCTCCACCACGTCTCTTCTCATCTTCTTTTAATTTGATAAATTAAAACACCATCAGTGAGGTGGAATTTTAAAGCCATTATGGATGAATTTTTTTTATTTTTTAGTTTCTCCATCAAGGATATCATAAAAAAATATGGTTAAATTATATAATAACACATTTTTAAAATAATATGTAATTTTTTGGAAGTATTATTTATACATAATATAAATTATTGATACTAAACTAGTTCTTGATGATTAAAAACCCACCAAAATAGTGTAAATTATTTTTAATAACCTGTTATCTAATGAAACACCCTCACCCCAAATATCCAAATTAATTATATGATCAATTAATATTAATTATTTCCATTAGTAAAATATAATTTTAATTCTGTATAACTCTTCCCATTTCATGTGATATTCCTTATATATAAACAAGTGAACTAATCAAGAATATCATGGAAAAGAACATCATCGCACCAAAAAATTAAATCTAATAACACATCAAATAAGAAAAAAATTAACTGGAAAAATTATAATAATTCAAATTAATGTTGTATCGTGTCACGACCCATCCCCCGGGGGTAGTTCCATGACTAACCTAAGCTTGCCTTCTATAGGCCAGGGGCTGGCGACTAGCACCGAATGTGTGTTCCCTAAAACTGGGAAGGAATTGCCTTTATAACCTGTAACACACACAACAAATCACACAACATGATTCGATCTCAAGTAAACTGAATAGTAAATATAGTGAGTACATCATGTAAAAAGGGTCCAGAATACAAGCCCAACTCGAAAGTACAAGGAAAATATCAATGTAATAGACAATGGATAAGTGAAAAGTAGCTCATGGATCATCCACCACCAATCCTACCTGAGGGGTAGGTACAGCTCATGAACGGTCATCTTTGTAGCTCACCTCATCTAACGTCCACCTCCGAGCTACCTCTAGTCCTGATACCCTCATCATCAGTCAGCGATGTCCATCGTCTCCACCAAACACAACGATGTGCAGGCATAGCCCGTGTAGTGGTGAGAATAATGATACTCAGTTAGGAACCTGAGACCCTCAAGTTCTCAAAAAATATACAATTGATTAACCATATAGGAAGGAAACAACTGATAACCCTACTTATAAATATTCTCATAAATATAAAAAAGCAATCATGTAAACCCATCTCAATCATGCAGAAAACACAGAGTCCAAATCCAAAGCCCAAAGCTCAAACATTCCACAGAGGAAGGATTGCGACGAATGTATGTACCACACAGGTACGCTACACAGAAGAATAACACCAAGGTATTACCAAAAAATAATATACCATAAAGTTACATACTCATCTCACAATAGGTATAACTTATGTATAGTAGTAGAGATGATTAGATATGACCACTGAATCATCTTACTCTGTTAAGAGGCAGACCCACATAGGATCGCTCGGTGCAGACCCAAACAGGATCGCTCGGTGCTGACCCACATATGATCACTAAGGTTGACCCACAAAGGATCTCTCAGTGTTGACCAACACAAGATATCTAGTTGGTGACCCACATAAGATAGCTAGGTGCTTACCCACATAGGATTGCTCGGTGTTGACCCACACATGATCGCTCTTCATTCTTCACGTCAAAGTCAGCTTCAGGTTTCCCGCACTGTACTCACTTGTCTCCAAAAGGGTCTACTACATAAACCTTGGGTTGATACACCATCTTCGAATAAGTCTCTTTAAAAAGTATTTCAAAGGACCTTTTCACCATAGGGGTCTCAACGCAACAAACGGTGGCTCAATCATATGCCCTGTCTGTAATTTATTAGCCTTTTTTCCTAAAGGCCAATTTGGATGTGTACTCAATCCAACCAGACCGTTCCCCCACATTATCCAAATCATCAGTGGGGTATACCAATAGA
Source organism: Viscum album (assembly GCA_963277665.1). Classification (NCBI taxonomy): domain Eukaryota; kingdom Viridiplantae; phylum Streptophyta; class Magnoliopsida; order Santalales; family Viscaceae; genus Viscum; species Viscum album. The sequence continues at coordinate 1,243,695,164 of OY728145.1, read as the reverse complement.
ACTATCTTTCTCCATGGTTTATGGCACTGCAGATGGTTCATCAAGGGATTCCCGGTGCCAAAGATATGGTTAAAAGAACATAAAGTTAGAAGGGGGCCCACATCTGGTCCGACTTTGTGGGAATGACCTGGAACTACCCGGAGGCCTCAAGGGCGGCGCGGCGGGGCTGTAGGGTGGAGCAGCCATGATTGGTGGTGTCCGCAGACGGCAAAGGCCATGGGGTAGTGGTGGAAGTGGATAGCAGAGGTCTGGGGGCGGCGTCGTTCTGTCGTCGCCACCGTCGCGGCCGGTGGTGGTGTTTTCCACCATTCTTGAGTTCCACCAGTGCCAAATTTTGGCACCTGTCACCTTCAGCATCACGTAGAATACACCAATAATGAACAACGACAGAGGGGTCAGGCCATGTTTGTTTTTCCCGCACACTCTGTGTTAGTGTGGTAGAAAGTTGCTCAACAAAATCATGAAACAAGAACATCAAACAATACAATTTCATACGAATCATGGATCAACTCATTTTGGTTGATATGCGTTTTCCATGATTTCCAAGAATATGGAACTTAATTGGGAAATTTTTTGAATTCAATAACAACCCCTACCTTTATTTTTTGTTGACGTTGGAACGAGAAATATGTCGATGAATGCGAAGGGCTTTCCAATGATCATTTCGTCTAAAACTACGCTTCGATGTTGTGCTTGAATGTCGTCCTCTTCCTTGATTTCCAATAAATGTTTTTCTATGGTGTTCTTCATTGGACAATTTTCTCCCACCAAATAACATCTTTGCTAACAAAAAATCCTCCAAAACAAAGAGGTTCCAATATAATGAAATTAAGTAGATTAATTATGATGGCACGTTTTCATAATTAATTTCCCCAAATAATGAATGTTGATGGAGAAATTCCATGTTGGAGGGAGTCCATGGGTTATCTCTTATTAAGAGGGATTTCCAGGGGGTTTTATTCTCAAGGGATCCCCACCACCATTACCTACCATTGGGGGTTTATTTTTGGTGTTCCCCAACTCCATAACCTTAGATGGGAGTTTTAATTTTGGTAGTCCCTACATCTCAACATCCACATGGGATTTCCAATGAAAATATAATATTACACAATTTTATTTCATTTAATTCAGTCACAAAAACCAAAAATTCTGTCTTTCTACCTCAACTTACTACGGTAGCAGTGAAAGTCTATTTAAGGGAATACTAGTGTTGCAGTTTCAACGGTGCCCTCATATTTCAATTTCTACCATCGGTACAAAAATAGAAAAACCCGCTAACACATTTACTGAACGTACCGAAAAAAGTAGAGAAATACATTGTGGGCACACCAGATATCAGAATCACGCGCCATTAGTTTTTGTGGACTGGAAAAATATCCATATATAAAAAATTACATGGAAATTCTAGGTCTTTAAATTCTCCCCACCTCTGTTCTTTATGTCCCCATAAGCCACAACTCAAAACATGGAAAACAAGAGGGGGTACTGAGCACGAATCCGACCCTCCAACTCTTATTGCTCTCCTGGAGGATTCCGTGCTGCCAATGAACGCGCACCAAATATATCGACCACCCACGAAGGACCTACACTAAAAAATCCTCAATCTCAACTAGAAACTCCATAAAAGTTTCCCCATCCTCGACGTCCAGCTCTCTGTGGTCGATGATGTGTGAATGGTGTGCATGTATGTCCTTAGCTAAGATACATGGAAGAAGTCGTCCACCCGATGCAACTGAGGTGGAATAGCTAATCAGTTATCCACCTCGACAACTCTACTGAGGACCTAGACTGGTCTAATTAAACTTAGATATAACTCACCGCCTCAGCCAAATCTCAGTAAACCCCATTGACGTGACACCCATAGAAAGACGTGGTCGCCATCCTTGAACTATAGAGGAATTTTTATCCTGTCGGCATATGACTTCTGCATGCTTTGTGTAGTCTTCATCTACACCTGGGTGATCTGCACCTTCTCAATGGTAGCTCAAACGATCTATGTTCCAACGAGTGCTGACTACTCTGGGTCAGTCAAGCACAATGGTGATTTGCAAGATCGCCCATATAATGCTTAAAAATGTTTCATCCTAATGGTGGAGTGATAGTTATTGTTGTATGAAAACTCCAACAAAGGCACGTGATCCTCCTAGCAGTGACTGAAGTCGAGGATGCAAGCACACAAAATGTCCTCAAGAGTCTGAATGGTCTGCTCAGTCTGGCTATCCGTCTGAGGTTAGAAGGCACTGCTCAATCGAAGTTGCATCTCAAATGTCTCCATTAACCACTTCCATATCTTGGAAGTGAAATGTGTATCGTGATCAGATACAATCTTCAAGGGTACTCCATGTAGCTGTACAATCTCATACACATAGAGGCGTCCCATGCTCTCTACTGAACTCTACTGTCTGATCAGTAGGAAGTGGGATGACTTGGTGAGTTAGTCGATGATCACCTGGATAGAATCATGACCTCATGATGTAAATGGATTTACTGTCATAAAGTCCATGGATATCCCATCCCAATTCCACTATGGTACCTCTAAAGGATGATCTCAACCTGCAGGTACCTGAGGCTCTGCATTCACTTGCGGACAAGTTAGACACCGAGAGAGAAACTCTGCTACTGGTTTCTTCATTCTTGGCTGTCAGTGCTATCATCGAATATCATTGTACATATTCACCCCTCCTGGATGTTTCTCTAGAGGGGATGAGTGGAACTCTCTCAACACATACTCCTGAAGTGACACTGGTACCATGGTATGTCCTCTGAAGAGGATGACATGCTCCCAACCTTTAGAAAATCCATTAGGTGTATGTCATGTGGATATATGAGCACGTCATGTCTCGTTGTCAACATCTTCATGTTGCACCTCCCTGACTTGCTGAAGAAGTTAGGGAGTGACTATAAGAGACTTACGAAAAGATACTCCATTTGTATCTACAAATGATATCTGCAAAGTGGCTAGTTTCTCTATCACCTCACCTTGTAGTTGTATACCAGATCTCTTGTTGAGTTCATCTGCTACAACGTTCCTTATCCTAGGAGTAAAAACTATATCAAAGTCATAGTCCCTAAAAAACTCAATCCAATTTCGTTGTCTTAGGTTTAGGTTCTTTTGAGATAAGATACACATAATAATATTGTAATCAGATCACACTATAAAACGCTCACCCATCATGTAATGTTTCCACCTCTTCAAGGATAAAACCACTACTTCTAACTCCAGGTCATGGGAAGAATGCTTCTGCTCATGTTGTCTTAGCTGTCAAGAACCATAAGTGATCACTGCTTACTCCTGTGTCAAGACACATCCGAGCCTGGTCCCTGATACATCGGAGTAGAATATGTACCCTACACCCTCCTCTTGAATCCTCAATAAGGGGGCACTAGTCATCCTCTACCATAGTTCTTTAAAAATCTGATGGAATCTCTCCAACCACATGAAGGGTTTCCCCTTCTTTGTGAACACTAATAGAGCTGCCGCAACTCTAGAGAAATCTAGGAAAAGCCTTAGGTATTATCCAACCGATCCTGGGAAACTTTTCATCTTTGTCACACTCTTGGGTGGCTCCCAAACAAGTACTGCCTCAATATTCCTTAGATCCACTGCAAATGTAGCCTCCAATATGACATGTCCCTGAATGTACACCTCTTGGATCTAGAACTGGCACTTCAAGAGCTTACCATAAAGATGCTTCTCTTGAAGTGAGTCCAGTATTACCTGAAAATGATAGCCATGATCCTCCTCAGTAGTTGAGTAGATTAGAATGTCTTTGATGAATAATACTTAAAATCAATCAAGTTATTGCTGAAAGATCATATTCATGAGTCCCATGAACACTGCTAGAGAATTGGTTATGCTAAATGGCATAACCAAGAACTCATAGTTTTCGTACCTACATCTAAAAGCTGTCTTCTACACATCCTCATCCTATACTCTGAGCTGTTTATTGCCTGATATGATGTCTATCTTCAAGATCCACCATGCTCCCTTCTGCTGATCAAAGTGGTCGTCAATCCTATGAATTGGGTACTTGTTCTTCACGGTCACCTGTTTCAAGTGCCGATGGTCAACATGAATCCCCAAGATACTTTTTTCTTTCTTAGAGAATAGAATAGGGGTTGCCTAAGGTGAAACACTGGGCCAAATAGATCCCTTCCCCGACAAGTCCTCCAGGTGTTTCCGTGGGTCATGAAGCTCTGTGGGAGCCATCCGATACACTGGTGTAGATATCGGTGTCGTCCCAGGGTAAAGGTCAATATAAAAGTCCACCTATCTACGAGGAGGTAGACCCAAAACATATTCGGTGAAGAAATCCGCCTAATGGTCCACCACTATAGGATAACTCGGACTCTCCATATCAACCACTCCAACGATAGGTCAAGCCAACTGATGAGTGATCGACTACACAGTCCTCCGGGTAAGTCCATGTTGTGCTGCCAAGAATCCCCTCTCGCCGGTGAAGGTAAACCTGGTTCCATTCGTGTGGACATACCACACCATGCACCTAATACAGTGAATTTGAGCATGGATTGTAGATAACCAATCAACGCCCAAGATGACATCATATGGCATTGACACTGCTACTAAGAGATCCAAGCCAATGCTCTCGCCTCCTAGAGTAATATCACACTACCGAAAACAATGCGTAATCATCGAATCCGCTCTTGTAAATGTCTGTAGCCGTATGAATCGAGCCAATGGATTCATCAGAATCTCCAAGATCTGAACGAGGGCCGTAGAAATAAACGAATGACTGGAACCTATGTCTATAAGTACAGAAGATAAGGTGGAATAGATACAGATCATACCTTGTATCATCTCTGGAGCACCGTGATCATAGGCCTTAGCTTCCTCAAGATGAGCTCTCCCCTGTCCACCTTCTCCCTATGGTCGGGGTGGACCTCCTGGTGGTGGTGGCGGGTAACACCTCAAATCGTCTCCCACCACCAAAAAAATGACCTTCTCCTATGTCATGTCTGCCTTCTCCCCGTGGGCCACCTCTATTGAACCTTTGTCTCTACCTGGGAGGTCTCTACATCTTCTGATGAACATTTATATGGCAGGTCAGACATTCACGAGCCATGTGACCCTGCCCGATGCATGTGTGACACTTAATGTTCCGGGAATAACTGGAACTATCTATGGTACCTTGCACAACTGATCCTGAGTCATGAGGTTTTCCACCTGTAGGTCAGGTACCCTATGACCTCTATGCCATCTGTCTACTTCCAACTGCAGAAGACTCCGCTACATGATGAATGGTGGTGGGTCTCACTTCTGGTGATTTTTCAGCAAAGAAACTCTCTACTAGGAGGAATCTATCTAACACCCCCTCCTCCATCGGGATGCTAAAATAAATCATCGAAGCCCTGTTCACCCATCTGAGTCCCTACTCAAATGTATGGGCCCTGATGAGTGGGTCATGCACCATATAAATGGAGTAGCGCGAGATGTTAGTGAACCTCGATGTGTACTGAGCCATAATCATGTTACCAATCTGCCAATGAAGTAACTACTGAATGTGCACTACACAAAGTGTATCTAGGGAAAACTCTACTGAAAACAGGCTCTCGAAGTCTGTCCAAAAAAGCCTCACCTTTTCGTGAACCTAGAGCATCAAACTCTCCCATCTGCCTGTTGGATCCTGTATAAGGCTGGCGGCAAGGAGCACCATGAGATCCGCTGGTGTCCCTACCTGTCTGAAAACTCTCACCATGGCCTCCAGCCAATCCTCAACTTCTATTGGGTCCTTATCTACCCTTAACCTTAGTGTCCTATGGCACTGGAGCTCATAAAATTCACTCAAACAGCCTACACTTTCAATGCTAGAGCTTGTGGCATTGGTGGCCCAATAGTTAATGGTACCGTTGGTGCCTACGTTGGTCCCTCTACTGGAAGAGGGAACTTCACTGAGGCCACATTGTTCGGTGAGCTATCAGTGTGTACAACTCTTGGAACCCTAGATGGTTGTCTGTTTGGAGGCATCTTAAAATGAAATAGGTTCACCGAGGTCAAGAAGTTATACCATCTGAGCTGACTCAATGATTTCACAAAGTTGAGTCTTGAAAACACACCCGCCATTGGGGTTATCATGTACTGAGTATGAAATTAGATGTCAGGGACCTGGTTTATGGATATGTCGGTGCCAAACCAAGACTAGATTCCCAAAACTAGTATCCACACTCACTACACTTAACACTGTTGTCCTTAAAAATATCAGATTCTTATGTTGTATGGTAAAAATGACTCCTCTGATACCAAATTGTCATGACCCATCCCCCGGGGCCCATGTCATGATTACCACAAGCCCACCTTCCATAGGCTATGGGTTAGTGACTAGAACTGAAGGCATGTTCCCTAAAACTGGGATGTTATTGCCTTTATAAACTGAAAAACACACAACCAATCACATAAAAATATACGAACTCAAGTAAACTGAATGGTAAATAGGGTTAGTACATCAAGTAAAAAGGGTCCAAAATACAAGCCCAACTAGAAAGTACATGGAAAACTGGAAAGAAGAAGGCAACTGATAGGTGAAAAATAAGCTCATGGATCATCCACCATGGATCCTACCTGATGTGTAGGTACAAATCATGAATGACCTTCTCTACAGTTCGCCTTGTCTAATTTCCACCTCCGAGCTACCTCCATTCATGGTACCCTCATCCTCAGTAAGCGTTGTCTGTAGTCTGCACCAAACACAACGATGTGTGGGCATAGCCCATGCAGGGGTGAGTATAACTATACTCAGTAGGGACCTCGAGACCCTTCAAGTTCACAAAAAATTCAAAAAGGATAAACCACAATGGAAGGAAATAACTGATACCATAACTTAGGTATATGGCCATACATATACCTAAGTTATCAAGTAACCCCATATTAATCATGAGGAAAACACAGAGTCAAACTACATTGCCAAAATCTCAATAATTCCAAAAAGGAAGGAAAACCATGAAGGTAAGTAACACACAGGTACGCCACATATAAGAATACCACCATGTTATTACCACGAAGGAATGTTCCACACAGGTACAAACTCAGCTCACAGCAGGTATAACTTAAGTACAGTAGTTAAGATAACTAGATGTAACTATTGAATCATCTTACTCTATGAAGAGGCAGACCAATAGAGGATCGCTCGCTGCTGACCCACACCAGTTCCCTCAGTGCTGACCCTCACAGGATCACTAGGTGCTGACCCACAGAGGATCGATATGTGCTGACCCACATATTATCGCTCGATTATAAACCACACATGATCCCTTGGTGCTGACACACACAGGATCGCTTGGTTCTGACCCACACAGGATCGCTCGGTGCTGACCCACACAGGATCACTCTTCATTCTTCACGTCATAACCAGCTTTAGGTTTCCCGATCTACGCTCGTGTTTCTATTTGATGGTCCCCTCCAAAAACCACTAGTCGATACTCAAACTTCCATGAATTCTAATGAAGAATAATCTCAATGGAACCCAATTCCATTGGGGCCTCAAAGCAAGAGACAATGCATCAATCAAATGCCTGGAATGTATGTTATTACCCTTTTTGTGCCGAGGGCCCAGTTTGGTTCATGATTGATCCTACTCCACTGTTCCCCAACTATATCCAAAACATTTATTGGGGTACACAAAATGGACCATATCACTCCAAGGATACCAGCTTCGCAGACGGGTTTTCAAATGGATTCCTGGTGCCAATGATATGGCAAAAAAGTGTAAAGTTCTAAGTGGGATCGGGTCTGGTCTGACCTACTTAGAATGACCCTGCACGACCCAGCCTAGGCCAATACGAACCGATTCGGGTCGACCTGGCCCACAGGGTCTACTCTGGTCAACTGGGTTTGGTCAGGCCCGCTGGGCCCAGCTCAGCTGTGACAGGCAGCCTAGGGGATATAGAGTTGCGTGAGGCCGCGAGGGCATAGCAGAGGCTGCGAGACTACGGGGCAGCATGGCGGGGTGCTGGCGACCAGATTTGGCGGAGGTAGTGGGCGCCGGTGGCCACAGACGGCGGAGGCCGTTAGGGAGTTCCGAGTTGCGGGCGCCTCCGTCGTGCCAGTAGTGGTGCTGACCATCATTCTCGTGTTCCACCAGTTCCAAACGCCAGCACCGGTCACCATCACAATCATGAAGAACACACCAATAAAGAATAACGATGGAGGGGTCGGGCCATGTTTGTTTGGACTGATCCCTCTATGTTAGGGCCGTAGCAAGCAACACAACCGAATTATGATTCAAGAACATCAAATTCTACAATATTGTATGAATCGTAGATCAACTAGTTTTTGTTGATCCACATTCTCCATGCCTTCCAAGAACAAGGAATTTCATCAAGAAATTTCATCAAATCAATAACAACCCCTACCTCTATTTTTCATTGATGTTGGTGTGAGAAAGATGTCGAATAAGGTGGAGGGGATGCCAAAGATTGTTGCATCCAAAAGCATGCTTCGATTATGGGCTCGAACAACATCCTCTTCCTTGATTTCCGACGAATGTTCTTCGATGGCATTCTTCATCGGAGAACTATTTCCCACAAAGGAACTACTTTTCAAACCAAAAATCCTCCCAAAAAAGTGGTTCAAATATAATTAAATTAAGTAGATTAATTATGTCGGCACATTGGCATAATTAAATGGATCAATTAATGAATGGTGTTTGCAAAATTCAACGTTATAGGGAGTCCATGGGTTATCTCTCATTAAGAGGGAGTTTAAGGGGGTTTTAGGTGTGGGTGTTCCCCACCACCATAACTGCAGATGGGAGGTATAGTTCTGGTGGTATCGACCTCTCAACATCCACATGGGAGCTACAATGAAAATAAAAGGTTAAACAATTTTATTTTATTTAATTCTTTCACGAAAACCCAGAATTCTGTCTTTCACCCTCGAACTACTGCATTCAAGGTGAAGGTCTCCTTAAGAGAATATCAGTGTTGTGAGTTCAACAATTCTTTCATATTTAAATTCTTAGCCCCGGTTCAAATGTTAGAGAAAACTACTTGTGCATTTACTAGACGTACCCGAAAAAAAGTTCAGAAAATCATTTCTGGCACACGGGGCCTCGGAATCCCGCACTGTCAGTTTTCGTAGAGTCATAAAATTCCCATATATTAAAAAAATTACATGGAAATTCGGCGTCATTAAAAATAGTTTCTGAAATATTTTATTAATTATTCTAATTAAATTATAAAGGATGTTATGTTCTAGGGAATAATGCTTCCAGAAATAATGTAAGGGGTATTTCATCTCATATTTATTTCTAAGAGATATACATTATTCCCTACTATATCTTATGTGTGGTGTATGTACACATCACATTAATGTATAATATCATGAATATATTTTCTTCATGTTATGACATGTTTCATTTTATGATCATTAATTATTAGGGAATGTAGTTCGAATTTTTTAAAAAGTGGAATGGTTTCCTCCCTGAATCTCCATTTTTCATTCAGGTTATGATTAACCACTCATTACCCTAAAATAATTCTCCATTATTTTTAATTAATTATTTTAAATTAAAATTTCCAAATACATTTATATATATCTACACATATTTAATTTATTGGTAAATACATGTTTTTATGGTTCCCTAATCAATTCATCACAGGGAGAAAGCCCAATTTATTTGACCCCTTAGTTTCATATCCATTTTAATGTGCACTCTATAGTCAATTTTAATACATTATTAATATTATTAAATCAATAATATTATTATGATAAATTTTTTTTCCCATTTTCCCTATTATGTAAATAATTAATCATTATTCTATATTAAATACTCTTATATTGTATCTTAAACTGCAAAAAAATAGACTATTTGTAAAGATTGGTAAAACGATTTTTACAAGATATCAATTCTGTTGGAAGAAATTCATTCCCCAAACATAATTTCATTATTCATTCACTTTTTTTCCTACGATATGCATGTTTAAAATCCTATTTTATGAAAAATAAAAATTATTTTCATCAAGAACTCTTCCTTTCTATGAAAAAGGTTATTTCTCTCAAGAACATGTAAATGATGTATTATAGTACATTTATCTATGATGTAATGCAAATATTTGAAATTGGTATGCAAAACATTTATTTAAGTATATATTTTTATTACAATGATAATAAATGCATCAGAAATTGTATGTGATGGGAGGGGCCCACTATATCCCCTCGATGCATCGGTTGGTCTCATGAGACTTACAATACCGGGTTTTGGCCATGGCATTACCCATTTATGTAAGCACAATTGTATATTCCTTGATGGAATTTCTATGATGTATTGAATTATTATTCCAAAATTCTTATATTCATTATTTATAAATTATATAATTATTCAACTACTATAATATAAATTTCTATGTTTCATGTTATTATTCTAATGTAATTATTTTTTTATATTTTATTCCTGCAATATTATGATCCAAATTATGTTTTATTTCCATGTGTTTGATTTATTAACCTTTACTTATATTTCATGTTTATGATAAAATCCAATATATTATATACCCTTATTAATCATCTTATATCGCCCCATACTAAGCTTTTATTTTCCCCCATGTTCTAATGATTTAAATTATTAATAACAGGAAGGGATAATCATAGAGCTTATTGGTGTTTAAAATTGAGTTCTTATATTTGTATCATTTCATTATGTAATGTCACAATTAGGTTTTATCTATTTTTTAAAATCTACTAATCTAGTCTGTACTTTGTGATATGATGTATTCTTCATATTACCAATGTAATTAATTAAGGAATCTTATCTGGGCTGCTGGGGTCGGTGTCAGTACAAGAAATATTATGATCAAATAAAACAGTGTTCCAAAGGATTCATGAAATCCACTACATAATTGAGATTTGATGAGAGAATCACAATTTGAATCATTAATCAATTTATCCCCCTTAAATTTTAAAAAACTCACTATATAAAGGAGTCTAAATTTCTTTACAAAAATCTATCCTCGAATATTTAGAAAGTGGGCCAGCTTGGTGAGTTGTTTTACAATAAACCAGATCACATCGTTTTCTCTGGACATACATCGTAAACCCATCATGAATTTATTCGATATTTCACCTCAAATTCACTATAAAAACCTTTTGTTTGATGAATTATATCAGGAACCTAGTTCTCAACCATTTCTTTCGTATTATTATGTCGTCAAGAGACAAAATATCAAACTTCCAATGTTGGTCTTGGTATATATTCACCACAAATGGAGGTACATCTATTATTGAGGTATAGAAATACCATAGAACCCCTTCTCACATAAAAAGTTGTATTATGTTCCTTATAATAAAAATAATTACACGTCCCAAACATTTTAAAATCTAGGAGGTCCATGTCCAATGGATATCTGATTATGTAAGGGATCATAGTAATTATCCCCATGTTGTGCCTCCTATAATACCCAAAAATGTGTTGGGTTAACAAAAATACTTTGGATGAAATATTTTACTTTCTCTACCACACTAAAAAAATAAAATGAAGATAACTTCTCTTACATCTCTCCCAACTAATGTGATCATGATCTTCTATTGGAGGAATCATCGACAACATTCTCAGTCCAATGACTATAGAAAATCTCAACGACCTAGTCCTCATGGAAATATATCCATTACTCTATCTAAATTTATGATCTTTATAATATAATATATAATTGAAAATCATATGTATAGAATAGATGAAAAATATGTAACCCATAAGGTAGTTTCTCCATATCTCTAGTTTGAATACTGCCACTTTTAGCCCATGATAGTGGGTCAGAGAGTTCCTCTCATATTGTATGAACTAATATGTACCATATAAAATCAGCACATACATTTTAATCATACAAAAACCATTCATAGTAATGAATTCATCAATGAATAATAAATTCTTGGCAACCTCCCCTAGCAATATTTATATGGGGGAACACATCAATCACTTCATCAAATCATTGAAACCCTACTTGAACCTATCTTCCTACATGAATGACATCCCTTTTTGTGTCAAATATTTCAATGGACCTGATATCATGGATAAATAATATATGAATATTTTATTTTATTCTTCCAACCAATAGAAATCATATACCTTTATAATTCTCTAGGGTGTCTCCCAAGCTAACAATTTCTTAACCTTTTCATGGTATACCACTACACTGTATGCTTTGATAACATTTATTATAAATTGGACCTTCTAAATCCAAAACTACCACATCATGTGAATCCAATAATGATATTCCTCATATAGTTATTCGATACCCCCCCTCAATTATCCCTCAAATGTTACATCAGATACTGATTATAGTAGGATATCATATACTAAAATAAAAACAAAATATTCTGAAGAAGGAAAAAAACATGGTTTTGAGTCCCATGAAAACTTTTTGGGAGTTAATAATGTTGGGTAGAATCACCATATACACTTATTTATTGTAACAAAAACAAAATTTCCTATTTTTTATATCTCTTTTATGATCTCACAACATGGTGATATCCTCATCGGATATAAATAATTAATAATCCTAATTTCCCCTCAAAATATTGATGTGGTCATTAATCCATTGTAGTAAATAGTTTTTATTCACAGTCCAACAATTTATGAAAAAATAATCAACCCAACACTACATGGTCCTATTCATCTTGTGGGATAACAACATTGGGGATTCTTACGATGTAACAGGGATTTTTTAAATATCATTCCTCTACAAATCATCCAAAAACACATTATTCATTCCATGATTTGTGAGATCCATCTAGTATGTTGGTGTTTATATCATTTCCATCATAGGGTGTATATCAATGAATCATTCTAAATTTTATTGGGAAGGTAATACTCACATGTCCTTTAGAATGATCCGCCCATAATCAATCACCACTTTAGGAAACTAAATGTTCATAGAATCCACTACACTAATAGTCACATTGCAGAAATATTGTGTAATAAGTTGTACCAACATACACTTGAGTCTATCTTTCAATGCATGTTTTTAATTTTCACCCACAAAGTAAAACTGTATCCCATCGCTATGGAAAAATTATATCCACCATTAGAAATAGTTTATCTAGGCATGAACTATAAGTAAATAGTCTATATATAAGATGATTTCTAAGGCCTCAAAATTATTACTAATAAATCCACATAAGAACTCTCACTTCCAAGAGAGTGTAAACACTATCTTCATAAGTAAGAGATTACTATGTCACCTCAATGAAGAGTCACAGAGTGAAAATATCAACAAAAAGCCTCAGTTAGAATCTCTATGTATGGACCTAGATATGTTTAAAGAATAGAGTATGTTACCTAGAAGACTAATAATCTCGAATAAAATGTATATATGACTCATATCATACCTCTTATAATGATTATAGATTCATAATCATAAGACTCAATCACCAAATACTATCCTCAATTCATTCCATCAGCTCTATCATTGCATCGACGACCATACAGAAGTGGTGGTGGTAGAAATTTAAAATATCTATAGCCTTGAACATCTCTCCCATCTTCTCTTCTAACTATTCCACCATAAAAAACATATTTAAGCTACCACTACTTATAACTAGGGTGCATCTATACTATCTTACTATTTCATGCATGGGGATAAAAAACCCCACATGAGATGTACCCGACTATAACAAAAGTATAACTTCATATCCCTTGGAGAACTACAAATATCACATGTGACATGATCTATAAAACCTCTATTATAAGACTAACTATCAAAACATATAGCATTTCATAGTCCATTTTCCTATTATCAGATCCCTTCCACATATGTATGAACTCACATGTTCCCACTATTAATACCAACTATACATTTAGTCCTAATAAGGAAATGACCAACCAACTATGAACGATGCATCACCATATCTTATCTAGTAATTCATTGAGTAAGATCATAGGATTTTATATATCCAAACAGACCCCCTCAATGTTTTGATATGAAATGAATTTATCACATACTATATCCATCATGTTTTGAGATATATTGGTGAACCTCATGGAATACTCTTCCATAGTCATACTACCTGATAAAATATATAAATTCTCTTTGATATTTATATCCCTCGACATAGTAGGAGAAAAATATTCTGTATTTTTTTTCAAAATATTCCAATGAAATAGGCACCTCATTGTATGACTCAGTCACTAGGTCCCACCAATTCCCCATATATCCATGAACAAGGAACACTTCCAAGACCACTATACAATCTTCCAGTTTCATAACAAGAAGAAAGAAATGTTTCACGACATCAATTAAATTCTCATCCAATTATGGGTCTAGAAACCCCTTAACCTAATGGTTTGCTAACACGGAAACTCATGAAGTGTGCTCATCCCCACTCATCATCAACTTCTACTGGTGGACCAATACGATTCTCAATTAGTGATAGTAAGAATGGTTCACCACCTATAGGTAACAGATCAGAAACATTTACCAATATCAAATCATCATCACCATATATTTAAAACTTCTGAACCTATTATGAAATCATAGTAATAAAATATCAACATTTCATCAAAAAGAAATTGTAATGATATACCAGGGTATTTGTGTATATCTATGTAGAAGACTAATGATAGACATGGAAACCTTTACCAATTCAAGTATGATGTATTTAAAAATATCATCCCTAAATCTACTTCCTACATTTTATTAGTAAACAATTAGGATGTAAGATTCTTAGTGAATTGGTGTTTTGGAGACCACAAAAAACCCCACAAACAATATGATTGGGGATAGACCAATTCATAGTATACTTATCACACACATGCGAGGTATCATCATAATGTACCTATACACACACAGACACACATATTAAATCATAGATAATGATGATATATAAAATAATTGATAACCACTAATGAAAAGATATATAATACCACAATCAGAGTTATAGAATAAATTAATATAATGAATGTGTGATATACAATCCTACAAAAATATGATAAAAACACTACCCTATGATGTAGGAAAGTACTGATAAAAATGAAAACACGATAACTCACCTTGGACATTCTGGATTAGTAATCTCCACAATGACCTAGTCCATTTGGGGACCCATCAAAAATTAATTTGTCTACATAATACATGTAATGAGTATAAAAATCCAATTCATTGGTGATTATACAAATACACAAAAGGTAACCCAGAAATCACTAGACCTATAACATAATGAATATTATTCACATCATCATAGTGATTTAAAAGAAACATATATAAAAAAATTTAATATATACTCATAGTAGTCATACATTCTCAATGAATGATCTCAAACATTAAGAATTCCTAGGGATCCATCCAAAAGGATCCCTATCACACTTTTTTTATATAACACACTTGATGAGTTAGATATCACGAATGGAGTCAATAATGGATGCATACTTTTGTAGTCTCACGAAAAGAAGAATATGATTATTGTATGAAGAGGTTGATATATATATATGTGGGGATCAAAATTACATATATGGGTTGTATTAACAACAGAATATTGGTTGACTCTCTATGTATGGGATCAAAACCAGCATTGTTTTGGTCAAAAAAATACCAAGAACCACACCTAGGGGGAATGATGCTAATATATGATCCCAAAACGTCCCTAACTGAAGGATTCCATCAAATCTAACTATGGTTGTTATTTCTACGAGGAGATCACCATACTTTTAATATGTAAAAAAACTGTAATAAACCATCCGGAATTTAATGCTGTTAACATATATTAATGATAACAATTTATTTTGAAGATGAAAATGGATTGAATCCATCATTTACGATGTATATTATGTGTATGGGAAGTATAGATCATGTCCCTTCCCCACTAATCTCTTCCCAGGTATCCAAGACCAATCTCGTGTGTCACATACAGTCTCTTATATGTTCCTGACTACACAGAATGCTTCCAACCACACTGTCTATACAAAAACACTACATCTAGTGTATGTAAAACATTCACAAACTAAGCGACATGTTATTGTGTGAACAGTTTGTGTAATGTTCCACAAGGAATGACACACCACTCAAAATTTGAGGTTTGTACACCATGTACTGGTTGAGCTAGTCATTTGGGGTCACATGACGTGTGACTCAAGTAAAATGGTGGGTGATATTTATCACTTTGTTTTATCCCTAGTCACCACTCACGGGGTTAAACATGGCATGTAATTCTAGATTACAGACCATGTAACCTAGTATTTTATAGAACAAATGGGGTATTATAATAGTAATACCCTACAACACATCCATTTCATATCATTCTAGAAAAAATGGATATGGGGTAATATAATCATTATCATCACTTATCACCAGGCGTCGACCTTTGAATCCACCAAAAAAAGCCCTTAATGTGTCGTCTATATACAATTCGTTAATTAGGTATTAACATAATTTGGGGAGCTATTTTTATTCACCTAAAATCATTCTCCACAAACCTCTAATCTGAATAACGTCAATTATCTCAATCCATGCTCATGAAACTGATCTATTTCACCATATAATATCTATTCACTGATCAAATTACAGGTTTTCAATGAACCACAATACAAAATAATTATTTTGATGGAATTAAAAAAGATTGAGAGAAGAAATTAGAGAAAAAAACATGAGGAAAGTACCTCATCCAATGTTCAGGCATTTCAAGATTTGTAAATATTAGAAAAATGTATGTTTGGATATAATATAGTCAATAATTAAAATTATTGATTCACAAATAATCTGAATTGTACATGAAAATAGATCGATCCAATAAAAAATTAATTAGGTTATTGATACTCATTGGTCATTGGATAAATAAAATCATTATATATACACATAGTAAATAACAGATTGATCACTTATGAAGAATGAGTCAACATCATTGACATTTGAGAGAACACCAAATCATTTAGATAATTGATCAACCATCCGTGATCCATTTGTAATTTTCTGAGAATGATCATATAATTCTCTCATGAATGAATCCATGATTATGAGGATTTCCAAGATATATCCTCAAAAATTAAATTTATTGTCTAAATTCAAGACATTGAACTTATAAGTAAAGAAATTATTTTAATGAATTAGGTTATTTAATTTTTTTTCATTGCATCCCCAACTGAAACTTCTTTTTTGATTAATTTTTATGTTTCCCGAGGGATAAAAAATCGATAAACTCAACATCGGGATCTGATTTATGATATGACCAAAAAATAATATTTATTATACCTTTTTAAAGAAAAATATACTTGAATGAAATTCAATATATTTATGTTTATCTTAATATTAATTATTTTCTACTTAGACCTCATAATCTATCTTTGGATATGTTCCTATCTTAAAAAATAATACATATCTTATCTAAAAGAAATCTCTTGAAAAATAAAATATTGTTAAATGTAAAATATGATATAATGATTCTCAAAGAATTGTATTATCATTAACATCTTATATAAATAATAAATTCATTATTTTATCCATCTCTGATGGGGGACGATGGAAAATGAATAACATATGTTTACGGTAGTATACCATAGTCTCGAATGAAGATTTCATAATCCATCTGTTAGAAGAGGAAAAATATTTAAGTTCATCCAATAAAATTATAACATCTTTGAATATGTATGATACTCACAATATTATATATGATATTTTATTCAATAGAATATTCTATCAACTGGTATGAAATTTTAATAATTTAAATTTTGTTTGAATGGCATGAAAATGATGACTTGGAGTATCGATTTTTTCAAAATAATTCCAAGGATCCTCATGTTTTATAACTGGGATCCATGGATCGATCTATTTCAGCCCATGAACACCATAACACAATCTTGGATTTGAATCATAGGATTCAACTGGGTATTCTGGCATCCATGTTTCCTTTGGGATGTCAGATCTATCATGGGAACTCCAATTATATTTGATAAAGAGACTAGGATTATTATTTATAGCCATATTTCTCGAATTTTAGTTGTGTTTGAAATGCCATTTTCTCTTATTGATACATTCCTATAGATTATTTGATATTTAAAATTTGAACATGAGTTTCAATTGGAGCATGTTTCTTATTTCTATATAAATTTCTAAACTAATGGACATGTTCAAGGTAACTGTAATAGGGGTTTACATTGTTCTAACTATAAATTATATTCGAACCATTACAAATGTTTTAAAATAAAATTGTTCAAAATTTTTGCTCGATCAATGAATATAAAGATATGTATCCCTGATGGTGAGAGATTTATTCACAAAACCATGTTGGTGTATAGGTTAATTCAACATCTATCATCTCGTAAGATATTGTAAAAAATAATGGAAATGGGGGCTCTCATTCATTTGATGACATTGTGATTGGTAAAACCACTAGAATACCTATTTAAGGTCATATGAGTGGAGGTATGACACCTAATCATTCTGGTGATGGTGGAATTCCTCCGTATATTTCTATTCATGCAGATCCCTCTAAAAGCGGAGATATATCATAAAGTGAAAAAGATGTAGATTCCATTTATCTATCTAAAGAACAATTTTATTCTTAGGGTAAATTAAGTGGCAGTTCCTTGTATGTTTTTTCTTATGGGTGCGACACTCATGTCATGGATCATTTAGTTCATTGTGATGTACAACAGTGTGTTCAGACATCCACTCCTACTGTTATGTGCACATAAAGTGATCCTTGTGACTCTCCTAATGATTTTCACATAGTATGTACTTCCACAAAATTTATTGTTTCCTCTGAAAAGGGTACTCCTATGCAGGAGGCTTCTCATGCGGTAGCCTCATTAGAGGACTGCACTATAAAGGCCTTAGTTTTTCTTTTTCCTTAGGTCAGGTGCCCATATGCCTTAGTTAATGATGTTTCAATGTTATCACATTCTCTCCAAGTGACTTAGGATGATCATTCTCCCAATTTAGCAGTGTCTCATACCACTACTGTTTTCAAATATAATTTTTTTACTATGCTTGAATTAGTCAACTCTCCAGATTTTGAATTCCTCTATACGGAGATATGAGAAAGGGAAACGGGATCTCTCATGATAAATACTATTGATGCATAATATTTCATTGTTGATAGTTGAAAAAGATGAAAAATAATAGATTGTACAACATCATATTGAGGAGAATCTGGATGATGGAGCACATGGGATGGTTTTCATGGAGCTCTCTATCTTTCATGATGTCTCTCGGACCAATCCTCTTAACGTTCAACATGATGCCCGTGATGCAGATGATAGACCCACATGTATAAATGATCTGAGCGGGTAATTGTAGACTCTAAAGAAATGGTGAACTATATGAAATACAAGGGTACATTCTTGTTATAATGAAATGGATGGAATGAATTAAGGTTTAGTATTATTTGGATTTCGTTGGTTTTTTATCACTAGTACTGGGAACCTATCCTTGTGCTTGTAGTTTTCTATTTATATTAATATTAATTTTATGGATCATGGGATCAACCCATTGATTCTCACTTATTGGTATATATTTATGTTTTAATTTTAATTTAAGGAGTTTGAGTTAGATGTTAAATAAGTTGTTTGGTTATGGATGTTACCACTACATCAGATAAATTCCTTCAGTTTACCCCAAAATCATTCATAGTAAGTATTTATAAATCAAAAATGGAATATAAGATGGGAATTTGGAACTAATAATTTTATTTGGGTTTGGATTTTCAAAATAATATAGTTTTTTAATTATGTGGAGCAAATGAGAGGGATGGCTTTTATATGTCAGGTGAGTGGCACAGTTTTCTAGAAATATGACGTAATCCTATTATTCACATGTCACAATGAAAAAATGATCCATTATATAACCAATAAAATATAGGTACAAAAGTTTTCCCACTAAATGGGGTCAGACAGGTTATGAGACATTTCCTACACATATCATTTTAGTTTAACCCCCCACCAAGAAATCCATTTATACTATAACCACAATACCTCATTGTAATTATTTTTAATAAAAATTTTGTTTAATATCCATGTTAAAATTATTAAATAATATATGTTACTGTGATTATAGATATGGGATCCATTTTTTGTAATCCCAAAAAATATGTGTGGTCATATTTAATTTTAAATTAATCTAATATAAATGGTTAAAAAAGGTTTTACAAAGGGAAAATGATAAAACTTTTAAAATGATTTTATATCAAAATACAACATTAAAATGTATTAAATTACCTAAATTAAAACAATAAAAATTTATTCAAAATAAATATACCATTAAACCCAACTTAATCCAATATTTATTTTTTATGATTCTTTAATATAATTGTAGATTCTTAATAAAAACAAGGGTTTTACACTATTCTTCATAACAGTTTTCATCACATAAACTTCCCCAAATTTCTCCGTAAGATAATTTTTAAATTATTATTTCTAATATAAATAAAAATTGTAAATACATATTTTCTAATTGTAGAAACCGTAATTTATAAATTAATTTTCCAATAGGAGAAAAAAATTACTTTTTAGAAAAATATCAGTTTTAGAATAAAATTAGATTTTAACTTATCTATAGTCTAGGAAAAACAAATGATGAATGATAATCATTTATATGAATATAAAATATATAAATTTGATAAATTTAATTTAAAAATTTATTTACTTGATTTAATGAGATAAAACCTCTTTTTATGCATTAATTTTTTTCGAAAAAAGATACCAATTATTGACATATTTTGAATTCTATTCATTTATAAGTTCTTTGGTTATGATGAAATTTCTTATAAATACAAGTATAACACATAGAATTTCATAATTTATTAAATACTATACATGCATTCCATTCTAATGTCTCCGAGATTAAAATCATAATAATTAATAATATTTTAATAGAATGTAATGCTTCATTTAAAGTAAATTTTAAATTTATCATAGACTAAACATAATGTTTTATGTAATGGAAAATACCAAAATCATTAATTATCTTCTAAATAAAAAAATTCCAAATATCAATTTGTTATAGAAGACCAATCTCATGATGAGTTTCATATGATAGTCATAAATTATAGGATCATAAATGATTTTATTTGGAAGAAAATTGAAGAAATAGAGGTAATATATAACCCTATGAAATAAAATGGTTTGGAAATAAAAATATATTGATTTTTCTAATATAATAATGAGTAAAAATATAAATAAAATAATATAATTATAGATCATTTGTCAAGAATAATTAAATATATTAAAAGCTTATAAAATTGGAATCTTACACAAAAACATTAATGGTGTAGGTGTACTATAAACATTTCTATAGGGATTGTAAGGATTAATAATATTAAATATGACATAGATGAGAATGATGACGAAACCACATGATGTGAAGTCATTTAAATGTGAAGAATTAAAAATCCATTAGGTG
This sequence comes from Viscum album, assembly GCA_963277665.1. Classification (NCBI taxonomy): domain Eukaryota; kingdom Viridiplantae; phylum Streptophyta; class Magnoliopsida; order Santalales; family Viscaceae; genus Viscum; species Viscum album. The sequence continues at coordinate 1,243,673,831 of OY728145.1, read as the reverse complement.
TAACACTAGAATTTGTGATAGGATATTTATATAATTTAACGGATATATGAAAAATATTTATTGTTATAAGAACTCATTTCCTTGTAATAAGATAGAAAATGGGGGTCACATTGAAAATTGAAAACATAAATGGATCATGTGGAGAATAATTTATCCTCATAATATACTTATTAAGAGGAATAATATAACAACATTGAAAAAAAGATAGAAAATAACTAGGTGAACACCACCTGAAAAAATATTATACTGATGGAAATATTTATGATATTAGAAATGGAGAGAAGAAAACAACATTTAGAGGAGTGTAATCTGATTAAGTTGATCAGAACCTCGCATGTGATGATTTTGTGATATTAAATGTTTTTTAAGGAAAATAAAAAAACTTGATTTAATAAATGAAGTAGAAAATTACACGAAATAATTATATCTATAAGATGAAAATACCTTCAATATTGTATGATATTAATTTGACAAATAGTGTGTGTTCTAGAAAAATCAACAAAGGAATATTAGATTAATAGGATAAATAAAATGGTAAAACGTATTACTAAATTTTTGACTATAAATAATTCTTTCATATCCTGTAGAAATGGTGTACTTCAAAAAATGGAATAGTTTATTAAAATTGAAAACATAAATATTACATTGATATATATATTTTAAATGAATGATATTATGGTAGATAATGGATACCATGAAAAAATATTGTCGGGCCTACATCTGAAAAATGAACATGTTTTTACAAAGAGTATTACCAATTTTATAGAATATGAATATTCAAAATAGTTTTTTAGTATTGTGGATCCTGATGACATAAATTATATGATTTCTCATTAAACATATCACATTACTAAAATATTGACACATTATAATTGATTAGTAATGGAAAAATGAAAATAAATCTTTCAAAAATATAATCCACCATAGGAAATTTACTTTATTGATTGAAATAATCAGTGAAGCGATCTACCCTAAAAATGGTATGATATTCCTGAGGAAATTTATAGACTGTGTGACTGAATAGGACACTATGTTGGGAATGTGTGAAAAAATAACCAATTCAATCAATCTAGGAAATTGATGTTCAGATAGTAAAATTAATTGTGAGTAATCTTAACTATCTGGTCCAAAAAAATATCTTTTCAAATAATTAAGATGAATTATGAAAAAATGTGTGTCTAATAAATGTATATAAAAGAATAAAAAATATTAAATTCAGTTAAGTGGTGAAATTACAAATTATTAAAAAAGAAAATAAAAAATTAATTAGTACATATTAATAATGGGTTGTACATGACTCATAAAATGGAATGAAAATTTTAAAAGATCATTTTAAAAGACTAAAAAAGAAGTGTCATGAATACATGGATGAATGAACCCATTTGAAAGATAATATGAATGGGCACATAGAGAAGATCCAAAATTTGAATAGTGACATGACAATGCTAAATATAATTATATTAGAAAAAAATTAAATAATTGTAGCATATTAAGCTCTTCAAGTGATGAGATATGAATTAATTGAGAATCCTCATTGTGAAAAAGATGTTAAATATTAATTTATACTTAACAATCATGTAATACCCATTATTATACATATTATTGTCTGTACAGACTATAACATATGAAATGGAATGAGAAAATTGAATCGGGAGATGGAAGGGTGTTATAATCAATTCATATGACAAGATATCAGTTAAATACAAAAGTGGGAGAAAACATGGAGAAGATATCTGATTTCTATTCTTCTTGAAATCAGATAACATATAAAAAAGATGGATGATAATGTTGTTATATAAAACATGATTAACTTAATTTATAATGTTATCAATGTTCAATTTGAAGGACCAATTGTTTTGGAAAAATATATATTCGTTTGATGTTATCAATTAATCACAAGGAAAACTATGAAATGATTTTTTAGAAAAATGTACATATACAAATTATTAAAATCATATTACAGAATCAATAAAATGAGAAATTTGGAATTGGTATTACATGATAGATATTTTAACATGTATATTTTAATTATTAGTCATATCAATATTTTTTTACTATTGGTTAGGAAACATTGACATAGAGTTTATTTTGTGGAATAACATTGAGAAACAAATATGTTATCATCATTCTCTAAAATGATTGATGTGTGACTGAAACACCATTAAGAATAAAATTATAAATATAATGGAGAAATTCATATGGGAAACCATATATTCCACATTTTATTTTTTAATATATTAGGATGAAAAATAACATTTACATTGGTTTCATTGTTAAATTGATAGAAAAAAATCAAAGGGTGTGATTGTAGTACCCATATGGATTTATAATGTTGAAAAAATATTTGATTCAAATATTACTTTGTTAATGAAATAATATTTTAATTCAATATAGTTAGTGTGATAAAATAATATATTTTTAGTGATTATTATTTCTTAACATTGCATATCTCATGTAGATAGGGACATGTGAATAGTAATAACTATGATAATTATGGAGAATATAATGAAAGGGAAATAAATAAATGTGTTTTGGATGAAAGTACACTATTAAAAATAGTTTAGGTTTACTTTTGAATGATTATTTATAAAGTAGATATTAAAAAAAATCATTTTAAATGAAGAAAATTTAGAATTATAGTGGATGAGTTATCCATCGATCCTCATGTAATCAAACATACGAATTATATGAATGAGAATTGTAGGATTTTTTTAAAAATAAATTTATTCTTATTAATAAGTTACTTAAATAATTTTATTAATTTTTTATACATTTTATTAGAGACAATAATTATTCTCCTAAAATTAGAAAATATTGGAATGGTCAAATTCATGAAGTGTTTTTGTGAATTTGAATATATTTCTGGGAGATTCATAATAAATTTATATGTTTAAATTTCAATAATGTTCTATAAGAATTTATATAAAATATATTAATTTTAGAATCCAATGTGTGACAATAAAATTAGAAATATGAGATTAAGTATCCGTAGTATTAATTTATAGTTTCATAAATTTTACAAATGTTGTAGATCACCTAATGCAGGTATAAATTTTGTGTGTTCATATATGAAATAGTTATATCGAATGTTATTTGATATCTAATAACACATATGTTGTTTTCTAATTATTTCATAAGGAATTTAAAAAACATTAGATGTCTTATGAAATTTGAGTTGAATTGAAATATGAATAATTGAGTTAACCATTAGGACTTTTTATGAATTTTAATTTCTTATAAAAACAGTAATTTTAAATAAAAATGGAAGACAAAAAAGGAACTCATATGAACATCCTCAGACTTTACATTATAATAAAGCTATTTATTACCCAAATCAAAAAGTTCATCCACGTTAGCGTATTATGAATGGAATTACATTAAACAATTATTTATATTTTCTCCATGAATTTAAATATCATTATTAAATTAAACAATATTTTCATTTCATTACATTATACTTCATTTTTATGCAATAGCACACAAATTCATAAAAAAAATAATACACATTTATTTTATTTTATTACTTTTTCATTAAAATTTCAAAAAACAACATCTTCCTGAGAATTTCTTCGGTCAAGGAATGGTCTATTATATGGGAATCCCACCATTCTGATTTCAATGGTTCCCTTCAAATTTTTATCTGAAAAATAGTTTAAAATTTATAAATATAGGATCACACATTTATTTAAATGAACTAAGATAAGACCAAAACAATCATTTGGGCTCACTAGGACTCAGAATCATTTGTCGTTAGAGCGCCTGGTCTCGTAAAAATTTCATATCATTACAAAAAAATTAACCGAAGTTTTGGGAGATTAAATTTATCCCACTATAGTGCTTTATGTCCCCAAAAGCCAAAACAAAGACTAAACAAACAAATGGGGGTTCTAAACAAGAATATGAGATTCCCAATCACATGTTCTCTCCTAAATATTCTTGTGATGCCAACGAACGTGCACTAGAATAATTCTCCTCCCATGAATGAATCATTCTTATTGATCCCCTATCTCTATCGGGACCTCCACAAATGTCTCCCCATCATCAATTTCTATCTCTCTCGAGTCAATGACAAGAGATGGATCATGTACATACCTCCTCAGCTGCGACATGTGAATAACATAATGCACCTAGTGCATTTGTGGGGGAAGAGAAGGGTTTTACCCCACCTCACAAACTTATCTATGAATCTAAAAAGGTCTGATGATCCTCAGAGATAACATTCCTCCCTTGCCAAATATCTTCAATCCCCATCAGGGTCAGACATGCAAGAACCCATGGTCCCCCTCCATGAACTCCATGGTCCTATATCTCTTGTCAGCATAAGATTTATGTATGACATGTGCAGTCCTCCTCATATCCAAGATTATTTTCACCTTTTGTAAGTTAGTTCGTACCAACTCCCAACCCTTGAGTGCAAACTCTCCTGGGTATGTCCATCATAGAGGTGATCTGAAAGGCTGCCTGTGTAGTGACTCACATTTTTCCATGCTAAGGTTGAAGTGATAGATGTTTGTGTGTGAAAACTCTACATCTGGTTGGTGGTCCTCCCAACTACAACCAAAATAAAAAATTAAAACAAGAAGCTTGTCCACCATCGTCTATATGGTCTCCTCTATCTGACCATCGTTGTGTGGGTGAAAAGATCATCTCAAGCATAGATGTGTCCCTAAAGCCTCTTTTAATCACTTCCACATCCAGGATGCGAAGCATGCCTCACAGTTTGAGATAATCGTCGAAGGCACCCCATGGATCCGCACTATCTCCAAGATGTAGAGGTGTTTCAAGCCTTCTAATGATCCCTACTACCAGATGGGTAGGATGTGAGATGACATGGGGAGTCAGTCAATGATCTCCCAGATAAAATAGTCACCCATGGATGTGTGTGGTATTACCGTCATGAAGTCCATCGAGATACCATTCCACTTCTATTTTGGTTTCTTAAGTGGTTGGGACAAGTTTGATGGAACCATATACTCAGCTTTCATTTTATGATAAGTGAGGAAACATAAAATGAACTTGGTCACCTCTTTCTTCATCCCTAGATACCTATAATGTGGTCAGAGTTCCTGGTACTTATTAGCCACTCCAAGACGTACCGCCAGGGGTGAGGTAGGGATCTCCCTCAAAATATCCTCTTACTAATCCACAAGCACTACAGTGCTCCCTCTAAAAGGATGACTTGATCCTTACCAATCCAAAATTCATCAGGAGCCTACCCTAAGGATAATTGATCATGTCATGCCTCATAGTAAACATCCCCAAGATGTGCCTCCCTAACTCGGTGTATTAGTGTGGGAGTAACAGTCATTGGATGAATATAAGTTTCTCCATCATCATCAACAATGGATATCTGTATCGCTTCTGGCTGCTCTGTTGTCTCACTCAGAAGCCCTAAACTAGATCTCTTGCTGAGAATTTTTTCCTCAACATTCATGTACCTCATTGTATAAACAATCACGATGTCATCATCTGGTAGGAACTCTATCCATCACTATTGTATATGGTTTAAGTCCATCTCGGAGATGATATACCTAAGGATCTTGTGGTCAGAGTAGACAATAAAATGTTCACCCATCAAGTAGTGTTGCCATGTCTTTAGAAAAAATACCACATCAACTAACTATAGATCATGTGTCACATTGTTCTGTTCATGCTGCCTTATCTTTTGGGATCCATATGTGATCATTGCTCACTCATGCCTTTGGAAACAACCCAGTCATGTACCTGATGCATAATAGACAACAAAACACACAATTTCCACTTCTAGAAGTCCTAATATGGGGGCACTCATCAATATTTTCCTCATCTCCTAGAAACTCTTTTGGAACATCTCCAGCCACATGAGTGGTTTTCCCTAATCGGTCAATGATGATAGGGGTGTTGTTACTCATGGAACGTTGGGCACAAACCTTTGGTAATATCCAGCCAACCCCAAGAATCAGTGTACGTCTATCACACTCCTCGGTGACTCTCATGATAGTACTACCTCTATCATTTCCAGATCTACAACAACTCCAAACTCCGAGATGACATGTCTTATAACGTGGACCTCCCAGATACAAAACTAACACATTGAGATCACCTATAATGATGGTGATCCCGAAGTGTATCCAGGACTATCTGCAGGTGTGTGGCATTTTCCGCATCTGACAACGAGTACACTAATATTTAATTAATAAATACCAACACAAAAATATCATGGTAGGGATGGAAGATCTTGTTCAAGAATCCAATGAACACTGTTGGGGAATTGGTCACAGTTGACGACATCTCAGGGTAATCATAGTGACCCTACCAACATCTAAAGGATATTTTCAGTGCAACCTCATTGCGTACATGAAGTTGATGATAGCCAGACCCGAGGTTTATCTTCGAGAACCACATCACTCAGTTCATCTGATTGAATTGGTCATCAATTCATAGATGTGGATGCTTGTTCTTCAGAGTCACATGTTATATGTTTTGGAAGTCAACAAATAGTCTCATGATCTCATCTAACTTTTTGAAAAACTAAACAAGTGCTTCCCAGCATGAAATGCTAAGCCTCATGAAGACCTTTATCTACAAGTCCTCTAGATGTACCCTCAATTCACGAGGCTCCATGGGAGACATACAATATGCTGGTGTGTATATCAGTTCCATACTAAGGTATAGAACGATTCAGAATTCTACCTCTATTTGAGGAGGTAGTTCTAGAACATCTTCACAAACCATTCCACATACTTGCCTAAATCTACTGGAAACAATGGAGTCCTTTCGCCTGGAACACCGAGGATGAGGCTATCTAATTGATTAGTGATCAGTTTCACCCTCCTTCTAAAATTTCTATCACGTTCAACAATATTTCTATTTTTTTTGTGATGTTAAAGCTTGTCCTATCCCCATGGACACAACAAATATTTCGCCTAATACAATTTATATGAGGATGGACTGTAGATAACAATTCCATACCCAACATGGAATTGTAAGGCCTTGATGCCACTAATATGATATCCCAGTTGATGCTCTTTCAATCGAGTGTAAGCTTACAATACTTGAACAAGAGTTTAATTATTGAATCATCACTTGTAGGTGTATTTAATCGTAAGGATCCAGCCAACCGCTCTACCAGACTCTTCAAGCTATGAATGAGGTTTTTGGAAAAGGAAGATTTACTAAAAACTGTGTCTATATGATCTTGAACCATGGTGGAAAAGGCATTGATTGTGACCCAAAAAATCTCTCGGGCACCATGGACATGGGCCTCCATTGCCTATAGCTCATGTTTCCCTTATTTTCTGGCACCCTGAGCCGGCGGTGAGCCACTTAGGGGTGGTGGTTGGACCATGAACCGCCATCCACTATCTTCCACTCGACCTAGTCACTTGGAACCACCAACGCCTTGTAGAACACCCTGTATGATCCTCTACGAATTATTTAATGGACCATTGTTCACGTTTTTATCATTTTTGTAGAAATTTCTGTTGTCATGAGCCATATTTCCTTGGCCGCCGCACGAGTATCACACCCCACTCTTTTGATGACCTTGTCATCTTGGTGGCCTTGAAACACCTATCATGTGTCTTGGGGCCGCCATATGGATGGTATAGACCTCTTAATGCTCTGCTTCATCAGTTTTATTTCATCTATGGATGTGTTGACCACCTTTCGCCATGTGGTAGCCCGCATAATTGGTGCCCACTTTTAGAGGAAGCTCTCTATTAGTAGGCCTCGCTCTAGCTCTCCAGACTGAGTGGGGATGCTGTGGGAAATAATTGATTCCATGTTCTCCCATATTTGTCCCTTATAAAAGGTCGAATCCCAAATTAATGGTTCTTGTACCATATATATAGTTTAATAGGAGAGGTTTTGAAACCTTGTAGAGTTCTCAGCCAATGTCTTGTTGCCCTGCTATAGGTTAGGCCACTCATGTATGCGTACTGAGCACAATGTAACATGGAACATCTCCAACCATAAAAGTCACACAAAGTCATCCCAATAGAGGGTCACCTCATTAAGATTCTAGATGAACAATCTCAACTATCTCCCCACCAAGCACTGCAAAAGATTCATGGATAGACCCGTGATTTTTTCAGGTAGTGAACCTTCTAAGAAAAATACACACATCAATGCTTCTATCCAACCCTAAGGATCCTGAGTATATATATCTCGCCTAAACATGGGAGGTATCAAACACAGAAATCCGTGTACGGAGTTGAGCCTACGTGCATCCTCCATAGGTAATGTTCGATGTAGATTATACCTAATGGGCGATGGTTACACTGGTGCACCACCTGGTGTATCCATTTCTAGCATTTGTCCCTGAACTGATGCCTAACCACAAGATGGGGTTTCATCATGGAAATGTGTCAAAATCCAAGCTAGTAGTTTATGTGGAGGCATAACAAAATAGATCATTATGTATTGTGGTCATTATATTATACCCGGTGAGCTGAATCAAAGAGTACAAGGAAAAAACACTCAAAAATTTATATGAATTATGCGACCTTTTATTTCCCTGCAACCACTGTCTCCATGTACCGAGATGTAAATCATGTGTCCATAATCCTATTGTATGGATAGGTCGGCCGCTACCCCAACATTGGATTCCATGACATGAAATCCAAACTCGAAACACATAACATTGTTTTCAATAACAAAAAATAATATACCACTGGTATTGTGTTTGAACATACCACCGCTGATACAATTTTTTCAGGACCCGTCCCATGGGGCCCATTTCATGACTCCTCGAAGCCCGCCTCCTAAAGGAGAGGGGTCGGAGACTTGTGTGGATGGTGAAAACCTGCAACAGGGTTGAATTTTCTCTAGTACTTCAACACACACACATACAAACACATCCAAATAAAACTAAAAATGAGAACATGCATACTACTATACACCCACAAAGTGTAATGGTGTAATTGAAAGTAAATGGGAAGGAAGTCAATCCCAACAATAGACAATTACAATACGAGTAAGAACAAGATCGATGGAAAGATGTCCTCTGAAACCCCACCATATGGGTATGTATATAGTATTTGTAAGAATCCATAGAAGCACATCCATCCAGCTGGATATCACTGGGCACCACCTGGCCTTGGTCCACCAAGTCCTCCATCATGTCGTCGGTCCTCTTCGCAAGACAAAACATGTGGAGGTAAATCCAGTGTAGGGGTTAGTAAAAAATACATATTATGGATCCACACTATAAGGATTGACCACAATGAAATCCACAAATCAAACAAATAAGAATGTTCACGAAACAAGGTAGCTCACATAGATATATTCTAAAGTACGGAAAGAAAGACTATCATTCATAACCCATAATAACGTGGATCGTGGAAGTACTCAACTTAGAAAAGTATTGTGTGTCTGCTGGGTCACAAAGATCCACTAAGAGCTTATCCACATGGGGATTCTATTCGAAAAACCACACATGGTCTCCTGGTGGGGATCCACATTGGGTCGGTAGGAGCTGATCCACCCAAGGGATGAAGGAGCTGATCACACATGGTTTATATGAGATGATTCACACAGGGTCCTTAGGAGATGATATACAAAAGGTTGCTAGGAGCTGATCCACATAGGGTTTCTAGGATATGATCAACAATTGTTATCGATTAGATCATCTTATCGTTGTCTATGAGAGAAAATCCAATGTAGGACTCTTGTATTTGTGTACAATCCATCTGTAGGATTCACGCACAATGTGTTCTTGATTATGAGAGAATCTAATCCTCACTTATATATTCATATTTCAAATCCCATTAAATAATTCATATATCATGATAAAAGAACAATATAATTACAAGGGTTCCAATTCTATAAACGGATTATCAATCGAAAAACTAGTTTTCATTTTATAGGTATTTTAGTAAATTGGGGTCAGTTATGTTCAAGACCGGTCACACCCAATCAAAATAACGTGGTCAAACCAACCTAACCAGACCACCTTGGGGTCCCACTGACTTGATCTGGGTTCGAATACTATCCGGTCAGCTGGACTGCGGGTTTGTACGACCCCCTACCTGACCCACGGAGCGGGCCCGTTCTGTCCAACCGGGACGCCCTGATGGAATCTCGCTCATGCACCACATATTCTCCAAAAATGTGGTCAAGGGTCTTGTACTATGTCATCCAGGCTCTATCCCACTTCTGGTTGATCTTACAGCACCGACGTATCTCGATCCAACCCTAGAGCTCCGACTGTTTCATCGTCGTTGTGTGATTCCACCTACCCGTGGCCATAGTCACACTGGAATTTTCTTCCATAGACCACTGAGTCTGCTCCGGTGGTCCGTCAATTGTTTCCTCTGTGACTTCGACCTTCATCAGGTTCTGCCTTCCCTATTATGTCCATGAAATCACTCAACCCTTAACTTGATATTTTTTTCATAAAGAACACAGTTAGAGGACGGTAATAGGCCTTGTTCGTGATGGCCTGCTCCCTCTGAGTTAGATTCTAAATCAACGGATGTTTTCTGATTAATGTTCTACTAAACCAAAACATCATTCCAGTGAAAAAATACCTCGAAATGTGGATCCTCCCATGAGAACAAGCGATATGCGGATCAACCAATTCATGTCTTGATCAGCATTCTTCATTTATGAATGATGAATGAATATTGAAGATATCAATTTTATTAACTCTTACCTGAGTAACATTTTCATTGGCGATGATCCATTCAATGGGGGGAAGAAGAATGTGCTCACCATTATTCACTCCATGATCTATTGTTTGGAATCCATTGGTGTTCTCTGTCATCATCCACCAATTCTTTAGAGAAAATCATGGGTTATGCTGAAAATCATGCATTATTTTCTCGATCATTAAATTAAAAAATACAAAAAAATTGTTTCAGTTACGTTCTATTATGATTTTGTTACATTATTTCATTTATAAAAACCCATTTTCTGTTTCTTTCAGTTTTATGTCTTTTCCCTGCAATAGTTTGAAAATTCAAAAAAAATATAATAAAATTGTTTATATTTTTTATTTTCTTTTTATTTTAAATATTCAAAAAATAACTCCATCCCTTGACCGGCCCCTGTCAAGGTTAGGTCTATTCATAGAGAATCCTATTGTACTGAGTTCAATATTGGACTCGTATTTTTGACCTAAGAACCAGTTTATTAGTTACAAATACCCACTCATATGTTTATTTAAATGAAATAAAAAAGTTACAAATTTTATTCTGACCTTAATGGATCTCAGAATCTGATGTCGTTAGTGTTTTTGGTCTCGAAATAATTCAATATAATAATGAAATTATTTAGAATTTCAAGGACATTAAAAATCAATTAAATATTCCTTGAAATATGTAGACATTAGTTGTGGTCAGATGATACCTATATAAGTTTGTATATGAAAATAATATAATAAAAAATCTATTTCACTTACTAGTATGAACCACTTTTTTTCATGATCTTTTCATATATTCCACTAAAAATGGATCCTCTAAAGTATTGAATCAACCTTTAGCCTTTTATTTCTGATTTTGATGAGAGTTTACTTGATATTGTACATTATATATTGGTAAAATAATTTACTATACAAAAAATCATGGTACTTAACCTTCCATGATATACATTTTCTCTCCTTATAATGGAGATTTTAGTAGGTTTAGTACTGTAATTTCAGTTTCAAAAGTGTTTGGAGGGTTTTGATGGTGATCCATTACATGAATTTCCACTCCACTTTGTCCTCGATCTCTTGGTTGAATTATTTATAGTGTTATATCATTATTATCAACCTTGTCATAAAAACATTTTTTTATTAAGTAACTATATTATTCATCATAAAAAATACAATAGAATTAGTTCAATGAAAATATGATCTAAATTTAACTAATAAAAATCAAAAAGAAGTTCATTATTATAAATAGTATAATTATGATGAGTAACATCCACGGGTTTTTTGAGAAATATGATTTGAATTTTGGTTTCAAATAACATCATTGAAAGAGGGATGAAACCATAATATGGATTGATTCATCATAATGTAATTCAAATAGATACTCAAAAATTAAGAGTTTTTTAGTTTGAATGTTTTCAAACAAAAACACCAAATTTCTTAAGCATGAATTGAAATTTACCAATTTTTCATACCATATTTTAGTCAATTCATATTTTTTATCGAATTTCAATAATTTATTTGAAATGGAAGAAATAATAACAAAATATTTAAATATTTACATGATGTACATCCATTTAGTTCACTGTATGATCATATAATATTCATACAATAATTTTTATGAATTTTCCAAGGGAATCACACATCCCAAAATGAATCTACTTATAATAATTGGTCCCAAATATAAAGGTTTTGATTTTGATCTCATGTTCATCACTGGATAATAGTACATGAAAATATCATGAAAATCTATCTATGTAAAAATAATTTATCATGCATGCAATCCTTTATTGAATGTTTACATTTATTGGGTTGGGGAAGTGGTATTTTCTATTGAATTGATAACACTTTCTATAGTCAATGAATACAATAAAACTATTCTGATTAATCCAAGGGGATTAATTTATTATTCTTATTTTGTAATACTTTCAAACCAGTATTTTTATGAGTCAAAAAAATGGGAATGATCTATTATGACTCAATAATTTGGTAAATATTATTATATTATTGAACTTATCTATTTAAATTTTTATCTTCCACCACAATTTTGGGGTTTATCCTCCATTGGGGATTCATATCAATGAAAAAATACCCAACATGAAATATTATGTGGGAGATTAATTTTGTTTTAATTCATAAGATTTTGCCAATGGTCAACCATATAGATTTGATGTTAAGTTTTGAAAATTAAAATAATTTTTCTTCATGGTGTTTGGAAATATTTTATCAAAAATATGTTTAAATTTTTCCTTATATAAAATAAAAATTTGAAATCAAATGGGATATGATTTAATTCTATATTTGGGGTCTCTTTATATAGTATTTTTTTATTTCAATTCCACACTACCAAAGAATTAATTTCATGATTACTGGGAATAATTTCAGCATCATAATAAAATTATCATTGAAATTATTGGTTATTTCATCTTCCAAAAGGTTAATTTATTTATATTTTATTATTCAATTTTTCATTATATTTCTTTCTTGTGAAAATTAATCTCCTATATGTCACGACCCGTCCTCGGGGACCGTGCCGTGACTACCCCAAGCCCGCCTTCCATAGGCCAGGGGCTGGCGACTAGCACCAAGGTGTAAATCCCGGTAAAAAGAAAAGGCATTGCCTTTGAAAAGTAAACCACAAACACCATAGAGCAAGAAGACAGAAGTAAACACTAAGTAAAAACTGGTACAACAGTAAGTGCGGAAAAGTAAGTGGGCCAGTATACAAACCCAAACTGAATGTAAAGTACAACTGGAAAGGGAAAACAACAACTGAAAAGTGAAGCCGAAACATTGAGTTGTCCACTGGACATCCCACCTGAATGGTGGGTACAGATAGCCTCCACTGCTCCTCGGGTCTAGTCGTCCGCATTGAGTACGTCCCACCCAGTGGTCCACCTCCAGGTACCATCCTGCTCCGCAAGCCTCAACCACGATCAACGTTGTCCGTCGTCTGCAACCAACACAACGTAGTGCGGGCATAGCCCATGCAGGGGTGAGTATAAGCTACTCAGTAGGGACCCCGAGACCCCCGAAGGTCTCCCAGAATCCACAAAGGATAATCCAAAAAGTAAAGATACAATCATGAAGTAACATCTGACACTTCTAAGGTATATTCCCATACATATACCTAAGTCATCAATTATCGTTCGGCTCCAACATCTGAGCCCAAGTACAACCTAGTCCACACCTGAAAGCAAAACGTAAATCCACATAGGATAGCACGACACAATCCACATAGGAAAGCAAAATAGGAATCATCTCACTCAGTTATACTTCTTCGTATGATGATAGTGATGATCAGATATATCCACTGATTCATCTAAGTCGTCGGACCCACAAAGGATCGATAGGTACTAACCCCCACAATGACCCACAAAGGATCTAACCCACAATGGATTGATAGGTAACTAACCCCCGCAAGACCCACACAGGATTAGACCCACACAGGATCTGTAGGCGCTGGCTCACACAGAACCGCTGAGCAGTGACCGACACAGGATCGGACCCAGACAGGATCGGTAGCACTGATCAATATAGGATCGCTGAGTGTTGTAGTCATCGCCATCTAAGGCACTAAGGATCTTTGTACAGTCGTCATAGTAGTAGTAGTTGCAGCCAGCTCTAGGGTTCTCGCACACAGGAAGCTCATTCAGGAGGGTCCGCTCCATGAGCCGAGAGGCTGATAAATCAACTAACACATAGTCCAGAGTTGATGTATCCAAAAGTTCTGTATCGTCAACAGGAACTCAACGTCGCAGACAGCGCGTCAATCGGACGCCCGGTCTGAGAGTTATTGGCTTTTTCGTCCCAGGGTCCTGGTTGGTTTTTAAGACAAAACCAACCCGACCGTACTCCACCTACGTCCAAACCTTGGTCGGAGTAAGCCAAAAGATCCTTCTCACTTAGTGGAAATCAACAAAGTTGACGGTACATCAATCGGACGTCCGAAGCTCAAGATATGAGTGTTTCCGCTCCGAGGGCCTGGTTGGTTTCGTGTACGAACAACCCGGCCAAACCCAAAGTATTCTGAAACCATGAGTGTGATATAGGAAAACCACCTTCTCGATCCAAGGATCGCATCGCAATTGACGGTGCGTCGATCGGAGACCCATGGAACATGTTATGGGCGTCCGACCGAAAAAGGTTTGGTATAAAGGGGTTCGGGCCCGGTCAGACCCGGCCCGATACCCGTGGGGTCGACTCGAACTGGGTCGAGCCGAACCAGGTCCGGGTTCGGCCCACATGGGCGTGGCCCGGCCGGCCGGCCAGCCCTGCCTGGGCACAGCGCGCCCAGCGCGCTGGCCAGGCACTCGTCCTTCCGGCCGAGCCGTTTGGCAAGGGGGGGGGGGGGGGGGGGGGGCGCCTCCCCCCTCTGTAACCGAGGCCCCCCATTAAATGGGGGCCGTTTTGTGATGGCCAGCTAGGGGGATTAATTCCCCCGATTTTCCCTTTGTCCGGCCGTCCCGCACCGGCCGACCGGTTCTGCCAACAAGGACCGGCGACGGCCGGTCCTTCCTCCTTTGCCGACACCGGCGGACCGGAACCGGCCGCTGGTCACCCTGCTCCGCCGCAGCCCGGAACCGGCTGCGGCATGGTTCATCGGGCCCGGTGCGACGGCACCGCGCCCTTCTGCCGCGGCCCCGCTCCGGCCGTGGTGTCTTCGGTTTTCATCGACGCGGCGCGACGGCGTCCCGTCATTGTTCAACTTCACGGCGCGACGTGACAACATCGTGTCCTTGTTCGTTTCCATGGTGCGGCGCGACGGCGCCACACATTCTTTGCCGCACGATCACAAGCGGTGCGACGACACCGCACCATATTCGTTTCAAACCACAAAGAAACAACACATGGATAAGGGAGGAGGGTCGGCCGTGTTTGTGCGGTCCGACCCCTCTCGTTAATCGATAGCATTTAGTCATATAACCACGAGGAACGGAAAACTATAAATCACGAACGAAAATAATTAAATAATTTAAACCCCTACCTTGAGCGTAGCTAGAACGGTGGTTCGACTCGGATAACGACGTCGCGAGGTGAAGCTTTGTAAGTTGACGGAGAATTCCCAAGGAGGAAGTGGCGTCTCCTTTTCATTGACATGGGAAGAAGATCGAAATAGGGTGTGTCGTCGATCCTCAGAAAAAAGGGGTCACACACCGGCTGCGGGGAGAAGAAGAGACGATACGTTGGTCTCTTCTTATGGTGATGACGTTCTTCATCGATGTCTTGATGATCTTCGTGATGAAGATGAAACAGCCAAGAGTTCTCTCCTCCAATTTCCACACACAAAAACAACGAAAATAAAATAAGGATCATCCTTATTTTATTAACTCAAGCCAGAATTCAAAATTCAAAACTTAATTTAATTAATTGAATTGGGTGTTGGCATACTTAATGAGAGGATAAGTAAAGTCAAAATGGTTACACAACTTAAGTGGGGGGTTAAGAGGAGTTAGGGAGTTAAGGGAATTGAAATGGTGGGGGGTCGTGTGGGCCCCACCTCACCTTTAATCCACTCAAGAGAAACTAACAAACATTGGGTCCCACCCTAACTCCTACACTTAGGTTCTAACTCATGGAGAAGTGAAATAACATTCTTAACGATAATTTTATTTCACAACACTTAATCCACAAATTTAAACAACTCATAACAAGCAAATGCCACACCAGGATAGGAGTTCCTAAGAAATTACCATCGTTACGGTTCCATCGGGGCCCTTAGAATTCGATTCCGAGCACCGGTTCAAAAGATAGGAATTCCCGCTCGTTCGTTCACTGAACGTACCTGAGCTAAACTCCAGATAGAAATTCCGGGCACACCGGGCCTCAGAATCAAGTGCTGTCTGAAACTGCGTTCTTGTAAAATCCCAAAGAAAGTTAAGAAAAAATTTCCCTTTAATTTTATGGGTCTTTACATTACTCCCACCTGAGGGCTTTACATCCCCGTAAAGATACATCGAAAACTAGGGAAACAAAAGTGGGTACTGAGCATGCATCTAAGCCTCCACCTCCCAAGTGCTCTCCTGGAGGTTCTTGTGCTGCCCTCTGATGCAAACTAGAGGAATCGACTGTCCATGTAGGACCCGCTCCTGTTGATCCTCGATCTCCACTGGGACCTCCGCGAAAGTCACCCCATCATCAACTTCTACCTCCCCCTGGTCAATGATATGTGTCGGGTCATGCACATATCTCCTCTGCTGAGATACGTGGAAGACGTCGTGCACCCGGTGCAACTGAGGTGGTAGAGCCAGGTGATTAGCCACCTCGACAATCCTACTGAGGACTTGGAACTGTCCGATGAAGCGTGGAGATAACTTTCCGCCTCGACCAAATCTCTATAATCCACATCGAGGTGAGACACGCAAGAGGACGTGGTTGCCATCCTCGAACTATAGTGGCCTCCGCCGCTTGTCAGCATAAGACTTTTTCCAGCTCTGAGCTGTCCTCATCCACTCCTGGATAACCTGGACCTTCTCTGTCGTGGCCTTGACCATCTCTTGTCCCACAAGTGCTGACTCCCCAGGGTCTATCCAGCACAAAGGAGATCTGCAAGGTCGGTCATACAATGCCTCGTATGGTGCCATCCCGATGGTGGAGTGGTAGCTGTTGTTGTACGCGAACTCCACCAAGGGTAGGTGGTCCTCCCAACTGTGACCAAAGTCGAGGATACATGCACGGAGCATGTCCTCGAGAGTCTGAATGGACTTCTCCGTCTAACCATCCGTCTGAGGGTGAAAGGCTGTGCTCTGACGTAGCTGCGTTCCGAACGCCTCCTACAACCCCTTCTAAAACCGGGAAGTAAAGTGAGCATCTCGATCGGAGACGATAGATGATGGAACACCGTGAAGCCATACAATCTCTTGAATGTATAGACGTCCCAAGCTCTCTACCGAGCCCTGCTATCTGAGGGGCAAGAAGTGAGCCGGCTTGGTGAGTCGGTCGACAATCACCCAGATGGAGTCGTGACCTCTGGAAGTGCATGGAAGTCCAGACACGAAGTCCATAGATATGCCATCCCACTTCCACTCCGGGACCTCCAAAGGCTGTACCAAGCCTGCTAGTTCCTGGTTCTCTACCTTCACCTGCTGGCAGGTGAGGCATCGTGAAATGAACTCTGCCACAGCCTTCTTCATGCCCGGGCACTAGTGCTGTCATCTGAGATCCTTGTACATTTTTGCTACTCCAGGATGTACCGCCAAAGGATAATTGTGAAACCCTCTCAGCACCTCCCCCCCATAAAGCAACTGGTACAAAGGTACGTCCTCTGAAAAGGACGTCGTGCTCTGCTCCAAAGGTAAAACCATCAGGTGCCTGTCCAGAGGTTATCTGTGCACGCCATGTCTCACAGTCAGTGTCCCCACGTTGTGCCTCTCTGACCCGCTGTATTAGTGGTGGAGTGACTGTGAAAGACTGAAGGAAGGCTGCTCCATCTCTATCCACGAAGGATATCTACAAAGAGGCTAGCTGCTCTATCGCCTCCTCATGTAGCTGAATGCCCGTCCTCCTGCTGAGGGCATCAGCTACCACATTCCCCATCCCAGGAGTATAGACTATCTCAAAGTCATAGTCCTGGAGGAACTCGAGCCATCGTCGCTATCTCATGTTCACGTCCTTCTGAGAAAAGATGTACCTGAGACTCTGATGGTCAGAAAAGACTGTAAAGTGCTCGCCAATCAGATAGTGTCGCCAGGTCTTCAGAGCAAAGACCACTGCTGCTAACTCCAGGTCATGGGTAGCGTAGTTCTTCTCATGCGGCCTCAACTGATGTGATCCATAGGCGATCACTGCCCGCTCCTGCATCAGGAAAGATCCATGTCCGGTCCCTGATGCATCATAGTGGACTACGTACCATACTCCCTCCTCAGGCAACCTCATGATAGGTGTGCTGGTTAATCTGTATCTCAGCTCTTGGAAGCTCTACTGACATCTGTCTGACCACACAAAGTGTTTCTCATTCTTCGTCAAAGCTGAGAGTGGTGCCGCAACTCTAGAGAAGTCTGGCACAAATCTCCGATAGTATCCAGCTAGTCCCAAGAAACTCCGCACCTCCGTCAGGCTCCTGGGTGGCTCCCATGCTAGCACTGCCTCGATCTTCGCAAGATCTACCGAAACTCCGGCCTCAGAGATGACGTGTCCCAAGAAGTGGACCTCACATATCCAGAACTGGCACTTCGAGAGCTTACCATAAAGCTGGTCCTCACGGAGTGTGTCTAGTACAACCCTCAAGTGGTAGGCGTGCTCCTCCTATGTTTTCGAGTAAATCTAAATGCCGTCGATGAAGACCACGACAAATCGATCGAGGTAGGGCCAAAAGATCCTATTCATGAGGGACATGAACACTGCTGGATCATTTTTCACGACAAGGGCATAACCAAGAACTCATAGTGGCCATACCGACACCTAAAGGCCATCCTATGCACATCTTCGTCTCGAACTCTGAGCTGATGATAGCCTGAACTGAGGTCTATCTTTGAGAACCACCGTGCACCCTTGAGCTGATCAAAGTGGTCATCAATCCTCGGTAGCGGATACTTGTTCCTCACTGTCACCTGGTTCAGGTGATGATAGTCGACACAAAGTCGCATGCTCCCATTTGCCTTCTTGGCAAACAAAATCGGGGAAGCCCAGGGTGAAACACTGGGTCGGATGAACCCCTTGCCCTGCAAGTCCTCCAACTGTACCCGCAGATCTCGAAGCTCGACGGGGGCCATCCGATATGCTGGAGTCGATATCGGGGTTGTTCCGGGTCACAGGTCAATATAAAAGTCTACCTCTCTGCGTGGAGGTAGCCCTGGAACGTCGTCGGGAAAAACATCCGCATACTGATCCACCACTGCAGGAAAACAAGGACTTTGCACATCAAGGGCTCCTAGGATGAGGCTAGCCAACTGATGAGTGATGGTCTTTCCTCTCCTCTGCGGAAGTCTATCCTGTGCTGCAAAGGTTCCCTTATCGCCAGTGAAGGTGAAACAGCTCCCGTCGGTGCATACACATCACACCTTGCGCCTAATATAGTCAATATTTGCATGGACCATAGACAACCTATCCATGCTGAAGATGACGTCGTAAGGCCGCGACGCCACTACAAGAAGATCCCAGCCGAAGCTCTCACCTCCTAGAGTAAGCTCACACTGCCGACACCAGTGCGTAATCGTCGAGTATGCTCCCGTAGGAGTATCTAGCCGTAAGGATCGAGCCAACGGCTCTGTCAGAATCTTCGAGCTCCGAACAAGGGCAGCGACTATGAAATAATGACTCTCTCTTGTGTCTATAAGAACTACAGCAAGGGTGGTATAGACACAGATAGTACCTCGAATCATATCGGGTGTGCCGTGGTCCTAGGCCCCCGCTTCCTGGAGCTATGCCTGTCTCTGCCCGCCAGCTCCCTCTGATCGGGGTGGACCTCCAGGTGGTGGTGGTGGTAAATCCTCAAAGCGTCTCCCACCACCTGCTGTTCGGCCATCTCCTCTGCCTCGTCCGCCTGCTCCCTGCGGACCGCCACTGTCAACCCTATACCTCTGCCTTGGGGGTCCCTCAATCGTCTGCTGCTCCTCGGCACGGTGGGTCGGGCAATCATGAGCCATGTGGCCATGCCCGCCGCATTAGTAGCACTGTCTGCCTCTCGAAAGACTGGCTCCTCACTGTGTGCCCCGCACTGCTGAGCCAGTTTCCTGAGGTCGTCTACCTGAGGGTCTAGTCTGCCTGGACCCATGAGTCATCTGTCGACTTCCTGCTGCAGAAGACTCTGCTACGTGCCGCCCTACGGTGGGTCTCGGCGCTGGTGTAGACTCAGCAAGAAAGCTCTCGATCAAAAGGGCTCGCTCCAGTACACATGTCTGAGTCAGAATGCTGAGGGAGATCAGCGATGCCCTGATCTCGTGTCTCACTCCATGCTCAATGGTCCGGGACCGGAAGAATGGGTCATGTACCGTGTATGTCGAGTAGTGCGAGGGATAGGTAAATCTCGCCGAGTACTGGGCGACCATCATGCTGCCCTGCCGCTGCTGAAGAAGCTCCTGGATGTGCACCACACGGAGGGTGGCTGGGGAAAACTCTGAGTGGAAGAGGCTCTCAAAATCCGTCCAGAGTAGATATGCCTCATCGTGCACCTGGAGCATCAAGCTCCACCATCTGCCTGTTGCTGCGTGCAGTAGGCTCGCTGCGAGGATCACCATGAGGTCTGCTAGTGTCCTCAGTAACCTGAAAACTCTCACTACTGCCTCCAGCCAGTCCTCGGCTGCATGGGGGTCCGTCTCCCTGGGAAACCTGGGTGGTCGCTAGCACTGGAACTCAAGCAGTGTACTGAGGCGACGTGCATCATCAGCGGCTGGTGCTGGAAGCATCAGTGGCTTGGTGGGTAGAGCTACCGCCGGTGCCACTGTTGACAAAGGGCCCTACACCGAGGCCTCGTCGCTCGGTGGGCTGTCGTCACGCTCAACTGTCGGAACCCTAGCTGGATGCCATCGTGGGACCATCCTAAAAAGGAAACAGGTGCCCAACAGCTAGAACAGTATACCTGGTGAGCTTATACAAAGTAATCACATAGAAAAGTTGAAACACACATGCAATCAATGTTTTCGTGCATTAAGTCAGAAATCAGAAGTCAGGGTCCTGGTGTACGGATACGTCGGCCACCGCACCAACACTAGACTCCTTGGACTGATAACCACAACCAATACACTAAACACTATTTCTTCACATAAAAAATGATCAGAGTCCCATGTTCTGCGGTAGAACAGAACTCCTTTGATACCAATTTGTCACGACCCGTCCTCGGGGCCCGTGCCGTGACTACCCCAAGCCCGCCTTCCATAGGCTAGGGGCTGGCGACTAGCACCAAGGCGTAAATCCCGGTAAAAAGAGAAGGCATTGCCTTTGTAAAGTAAACCACAAACACCACAGATCAAGAAGACCGAAGTAAACACTAAGTAAAAACTTGTACAACATTAAGTGCGGAAAAGTAAGTGGGCCATTATACAAACCAAAACATAATGTAAAGTACAACTGGAAAGGGAAACCATCAACTGAAAACTAAAGCCGCAACGTTGAGCTATCCACTGGACATCCCACCTGAAGGGTGGGTACAGATAGCCTCCACTGCTACTCGGGTCCATCCATCCACTCTGATTATGTCCTGCCCAGTGGTCCACCTCCAGGTACCATCCTGCTCCGCATGCCTCAACCACGATCAGCGATGTCCGTCGTCTGTAACCAACACAATGTAGTGCGGGCATAGCCCGTGCAGGGGTGAGTATTAGCTACTCAATAGGGACCTCGAGACCCCCGATGGTCTCCCAGAATCCACAAAGGATAATCCTCAAAGAAAAGATACAATCACGAAGTAACATCTGACACTGCTTAGGTATATGCCAATAAATATACCTAAGCCATCATTTCTCATTCGGCTCCAACATCTGAGCCCAAGTACAACCCAGTCCACACAAGAAAAGAAAACGTAAATCCACACATGATAGCACGACGCATTCCACATATGAAAGAAAAATGGGATTCAACTCACTCAGGTATAATTCTTCATATGACGATAGTGATGATCAGATATATCCACTGATTCATCTAAGTCGTCGGACCCACAAAGGATCAATAGGTACTAACCCCTGCAATGACCCACAAAGGATCTTACCCACAAAGGATTGATAGGTAACTAACCCCCGCAAGACCCACACAGGATCAGACCCACATAGGATCTGTAGGCGATGCCTCACACAGAACCGCTGAGCGTTGACCCACATAGGATCATACCCACACATGATCGGTAGCACTAATCCACATAGGATCGTTGAGTGTTGTAGTCATCGCTATCGAATCCACTGAGGATCTCTGTACAGTCGTCGTAGTAGTAGTAGTCGCAGCCAGCTCTAGGGTTCTCGCACACAGCAAGCTCGTTCGGGAGGGTCCGCTCCACGAGCCGAGAGGCTGATAAATCAACTGACACATAGTCCAGAGTTGATGTATCCAAAAGTTCCGTATCATCAACATGAACTCAAAGTTGCAGACAGCGCATCAATCGGATGCCCGGTCTGAGAGTTATTGGCTTTTTCGTCCCAGGGGCCCTGTTGGTTTTTAAGACAAAACCAACCCGACCGTACTCCACCTGCGTCCAAACCTCGGGCAGAGTAAGCCAAAATATCCGTCTCACTTAGAGGAAATCAACAAAGTCGATGGTACGCCAATCGGACGTCCGAAGCTCAAGATATGAGCGTTTTCGCTCCGAGGGCCCGGTTGGATTCGTGTACGAACCAACTCGGCCAAACCCATAGTATTCCGAAACCTTTAGTGCGATATACCGAAACGGTCGCCTCAATCCAAGGATTGCATCAAAATTGACGGTGAATTGATTGGTGACCCATAGCACAAGTTATGGGTGTCCGGCCGAAAAAGGTTTGGTATTAAGTTGTTCGGGCCAGGTCCGACCCGGCCCGGTACCCCCGGGGTCGACCCGAACCGGGTAGACCCGAAACGGGTCTGGGTTCGGCCCGCTTGGGCGCGGTGCGGCCCGGCTCAGCGGACCGGCCGGGCGGCCGACCCGGCCTGGGCACAGCGCGCCCAGCGCGCTGGCTCGGCGCTCGGCCCACCGGCCGAGCCGTTTGGCAGGGGGGGCGCCTGACCCCCTGGTGTAACCGCGGCCCCCCATTTAAATGGGGGCCGTTTTGTGCTGGCTGGCCGGGGGAATTAATTCCCCCAGTTTTCCCTTTGTTCGGCTGGCCCGCACCGGTCAGCCGGTTCTGCCAACAAGGACCGGCGACAGACGGTCTTTCCTCATTTTCCGACACCGGCGGCCCGAAACCGGCCGTCGGTCACCCTGCTCCGCCGCGGCCCAGAACCGGCCGCAGCCTGGTTCATCCGGCGTGGTGCGACTGCACCGCACCCTTCCGCCATGGCCCCGCTCCGACCATGGTGTCTTCGGTTTTCTTCGACGCGGCGCGACAGCGTCACGTCCTTGTTTAACTTCACAGCGCGGCACGACGGCATCATGTCCTTGTTCGTTTCCTTCGCGCGGCGCAATGGCACTGCGCATTCCTTGTCGCACGATCACACCCGTTGCGCCGGCACCGTGCCATACTCGTTTCAAACCACAATGAAACAACACACGGATAAGGGATGAGGGTCGGTCGTGTTTGTGTGGTCCGGCCCTCTCTCGTTAATCGATAGAATTTAGTCATATAACCACGAAGAATGAAAAACTAGAAATCACGAACAAAAATAATTAAATAATTTAAACCCATACCTTAAGCGTAGCTAGAATGGGGTTTCGCCGCGGAAAACGACGTCGCTAGGTGAAGCTTCGTAAGTTGACGGAGAACGCCCGAGGAGGAAGTGGCGTCTCCTTTTCTTTGACATGGGAAGAAGATCAAAAGAGGGTGCATCGTCGATCCTCAGAAAAACGGGGTCACACACCGGCTGTGGGGAGAAGAAGAGACGACACGTCGGTCTCTTCTTATGGTGACGGCGTTCTTTGTTGAAGTCTTGATGTTCTTCGTGAGGAAGATGAAACACCGAAGAGTTCTCTCCTCTAATGTCCACACACAACAAAAACCAAAATAAAATAAGTCTCATCATTATTTTATTAACTCAAGCCACAATTCAAAATTCAAAACTTAATTTAATTAATTGAATTGGGTGTTGGCATACTTAATGAGAGGAGAGGTAAAGTCAAAAGGGTTACACAACTTAAGTGGGGGGTTAATAAGAGTTAGGGAGTTAAGGGAATTGAAAAGGAGGGGGATCGTGTGGGCCCCACCTCACCTTTAATCCACTCAAGAGAAACTAACAAACAGTGGGTCCCACCCTAACTCCTACACTTAGGTTCTAACTCATGGAGAAGTGAAATAAAATTCTTAATGAAAATTTTATTTCACAACACTTAATCCGCAAATTTAAAAAACTTTTAACAAGAAAACACAACTCCAGGATAGGTGTTCCTAAGCAATTACCATTGTTGTGGTTCCATCGGTGCCCTCAGAATTCGATTCCGAGCACCGGTTCAAAAGATAGAAATTCGCACTCGTTCGTTCACTGAACGTACCCGAGCTAAACATCAGATAGAAATTCCGGGCACACCGGGCTCAGAATCAAGTGCCATATGAAACTGCGTTCTTTTAAAATCCCAAAGAAAATTATGAAAAAATTCCCCTTGAATTTTAAGGTTCTTTACACTATATCTAATAAATAATGGATTATACCTATGTTTTTAATGGGTTCAATGCATTATTCACGATGTACTGCAAAAAGATATGGAATTCACATGGAATCCTCTTAGAATAAAGGATGAAAATTTCACCTATTTGTCATCAAAATCCATTGACGTGTTGATCATTTATATTGATGATAATATTCTATGATATCTTGAATTGTCTTCCAAAAATTATTTCTAATTCACTTCATTCACTATCATCATTCATGGTGAGAAAAAAATATGTTGATGAAAAATTAATCCTCAAACTATAACATGAAAATCATCTAAAAATCATTTTAGAAAAATTTATATCTATTTTTTTGTTACACTATCACACTTTTGGGGTTAGATTCACCAATATTTAGTGGTAATAAAATATAATGATACATGAAATGTATCACATCCCTAAAATAAAACACTGAATAAGAAAATTATTAAAATCCAAAGGTGTATTGAATATAAAATATCTACATGTCATTAGATTTTAGGGAAAATTTGTCCGGATAATGGATGAGAAATGCCTAACTAAGTTGATTCCATCATTCATATCAAGATTTATTCATTTTTTTTGAAATGAAAATGAGAAATTCAGCATATTTTAAAAAGTTTCATATATATTTTCATGATATTTATGTTAATTTCATTTTTATGAAATATCTTACTGGTTCGAGATTACGCCATATTATTTTATTAATTATACCTACTAGTGAATAGAATTGGAATATAATTCTCCTTCATTTGTTTCCCATCCATGGTGTTGCATCTCATTTCCTCCTACATCACTTACATGTATCTTCATCCGTCATTTTGTATTCATATTCTCATTGAGTGGATTCTTCTTCTGGTTGAGTGGGTTCTTATTCTATGGTCTATCTAGAATTTTACAAATCACCCTATTATTTACAACATGATCATCCATGGAATAATCTGGATTAATCTCCGATATACTAAATATTATTACCATTATGAAACTCTCCTTCAAGATTGAGATTTTATGGTCTTGTTTATTTCAAGGGTTTCAGACATCACATACATGTGAATCCACAATTTTGTGGAAGAACAGTTCACTATATTTTTTAGCTACTCAATATCAATTCCATCCATTCATTATGCTAGTTGTTTACTAGATGAGTGTTGTTTATATGATTTTTTTGAATATTAGTTTTTTTAAAATATTATTTTTGGCATTGCTTCTTGTATGGTAATTATCTAGAGGGTTGAAACTGGAGTTAATTTTTGAACAGAAGCTGATGTGTTTGCTAGTGTGATATGGTAGTTATATAATGGTTTCACTTACTTCGTAATACCCCTTAGGAATATCCCTCTATGCACAGTTTATTTTATTGTGATATCCTTATTTGTAATGAAACTAAAAAAAATTTCATGCCCAATAGATCATCAAATTGGTCAATAATGTGATGGGTTGACCAAAAAAACCTCACGTATTAGTTTATAATATATGTTCATTTAATTTTGTCAAAAAACATTTTCTTACTATACTTGTTAATTAAATATTATTGTTTTCAGGTTGAGGCGATGAGTCCAAAATTCATTCCTCATGAATACCTCTCATGAACGAACAACCATTTCTCAGATTTAGGGAATTATTTTTTTTATCGATTTTCAATTATCTAATTTAAGACTATTTTCAATAAAATATCCTTTGAAGGATTGTTCTATGATGCCTCAATTATTTTATAACATTCCATCATAGAAGAATCCTTAATGGGTGTCGTACTTATACTACATGATGAGGGATGAATGTAAAAAAGTCATCTCCAATTGTTCCTAGAACTAGTAGAGAGTCTCACCAATTTCATATCAGTTAGTCAATATTTCCTTCTACATTAATGTTTTACATGTGGTTGGGAATGAAGTTTCCATGTAACTTCATTCTAAGTGAATGTATTCTTGAATATCTCTTGGATATAGTCTATAAAATAACACTTTAGTGGTTCCCTAAATGGAAAATCGGAATCCCCTCAACATGATGTGCGCCTGAGCTTCTCCGTACGACATGAATCCTGAATATATAAAACTATTTCATTAAAATTTTATCAATTATATTAACCTTAAACTCCATGGAATAGAGGTAGAATGTTATTCGTGTTTATATATGTTTACAAAAATAATAAATTGTCATAATGGATAATGGGTTTCTGTGGTTCAAAAAATTGTGGGGAGTGAAGGCCCCTTAAGGTTTTTTGTTTCATTAAGCCAGAATTGAAGGCATGAAATAATCACAACAAGTTTCAATCGACTCATTAAGATTTATTATTTCAATTTTATTTTCAATATTATAATGACAATTTTTTTAATATATTCGTCAATATATCAGTATAAAACATAAAAATTCCTTTTTACAGGTGGAAGTCGAATTATTTTTGTAAGATTAGTTGTTACTCACCAACAAAAACACAATGTTTTGGAAAAAACCTATCATGGGGTGGGTATAAATTTATTTTTTTTCATAAGAGTTTTTTAATTATTTGTATCCAATGTAACCTCCATAGTCTAGTGTTTTACTGTTAGTTTCATGATGAATAGAAAATAATAAAACCACGTGTCCTATCAAACAAAGAGTCAATGACATTGAATATTATATGAGACATATGTGATCATTTATTAGGATAATTCTCTTGTTATAATGATTTCGTAGTCCTTTTGAAATTAATCTACTCTCTTTATTAATTTATTCAATGAAAATCTTATTATTCTTTGTTTCTTTTTTCATCATTGATCATTATTTTGGTAAATTAAAATAATCCTTGATAATTCCTAACATTTATTTTGATATTTCTAATGGGTGAAGGAAACAATGATCATTATCATAATTTATTAAGAATCGCCATTATTGGTAATGATATTCCACATAATCCAAATAAAAATATTATTCCATGTTTGTTTTGTAATCACTACGCCCTTTTTTACCGGAATCTATAATATGAAGTTAGGTTTTTCAAAAACAAAAATGTAAATAAAAATATATGATGAAGTATATCATATAAATTACATAATAATTAAAGTAAAATAATATTCCCATAAAACCATGGAAGATTTATTTATAATCTAATAAAATAATGAAAAAATAAATTTATATTTATTAATTGTTCTAGAATCATTCATCCATATTTCAAGTCACTTCAACTTCATCCAGAAAATTATTAATTCTACAAATCCATTAGAAAAAAATGAAAAGGGATTAATAGGGTTAGATGATATTTATAAAACATAATAAAATGATCAGTACTAAAATAGTGTAGTAGATGTGGTGGTTCTCTTTTCTAATCTATTGATCACCATGCTAGTGGCAGAAATCCGATGATATTTATAGTGGGAAGATATACCTCTCTTTCTTTGTTTGAATATTTATTATCTTATCCAAATATCCATTCAGAGTATTATTTTTTTACTTAATAATTTTATTATCAGTAATATATACTACAAATTAAACTCTTCACATATATCAGTTATTTATGTATTTGAGATTAGAATCATAATACGACTTATATAGATATCATTGTGGTACAACTCCATTAAATTTTCATGGAATATACATGGATATTGAATCAATTAATTTCCACATGGGTTTTCTCTATTTACATAGAATAGAATTCACATATCAAGTGGAGGAATACATATTCATTTCACTCCAGTGTATATCATATCTTAAAACAGTATGGTGCACACTATGAAACCATTCTGAGGTTCACATGACAAAACCATTCATGGTGCACATAGACATAACCATCAATTCTTCCCATATTATTACATATGTTTTCAATAAATCATGGTAGAATATTATATTATATCATTCTTCCACCTTCCATGTTGAGATCATCCATTATATAAACACTAGGGTAGTTCAAAATCTAGCATAACCATGATCTAACATTTCGACATCAACTGTGATGGCCACACGATATAACTACATGTCCTACCATACCATCTATTAATTGTGATTAATAATAGAACAAAATGTTCTATAATCCCATATAACAATTAGTTATCTACATGGTTATACTCTTTATACTCGATGAATATTATTTAACTACTCAATTCTTGTATACATCTAAGACCACATACCAAAATGGAATGACATTGTCTTCGTATGGCCTTTTTGTTAAAATACACAAACATTTATCTTCATAAATAGGGGATCACTTCTAGTATAAAGGACTATTGTTCAATCATGATATTAATAATTTATTCTTTTAATATATACTTTTACATTTTACTCATTTAAATAGTTAAAGTCACGCACCACAACATTATACTCTTAACATATGGATTTCTTCATCATGGTTATGGTGTTGGCATTTATCCACATCACAATACTCCTAAATTTAGGACCAAAACATTGGGGTTTTATATTGATGTTTCTATGTATGTGCCCCATCATCCCAACATTCATTCATTTTCTATGTAATGATTGAGCATGAATTACATGTACGACATTATTCCACTCCAATCAAAGATTCATTTGGTGTCGCCCAAGTATCTAATTATGATTAATGGTTGTTGGTGGCCTCAAATGTGGTTATTATTATGAAACCAGACATACATGGAAGAATCCAAATTAAATTTTTATTTAAATTGTATGATTGAAAGCGTCCTCAAGTGGAAGCTCCATATTTTCAAACAATGATAAATAACTACAAAAAACAAATCCCAGATCATATTTTCCTTGAGTAGATCACATTTTTGTTTATCATATAATGAAAACATATTCCCAAAATTCCATAATACAGGTGGAGTAACGCACACAAGACATGGTCACATGCATACACGAATAAGACTACACATACCTTGTTTTACTCTATATTGTATAGAATATGCCCCATACAGTGTTCCCACCTACATATACTCATTTTCAACATATAAGGATTATTTAACATGATGGCCTCTTGATTAGGTCAAGATATGTATTCGAGGTAATGTCGATGAGGTATATTCAGATGGTAACATATTTTAAAATAAAAACATTTCATGAAATTTAGAAAAACATAAATATAATATTATTATAAAAATTAAACAATCAAAATCACATTTTTATTTATAAATTTTTATCAATTTTATATTACACATATTTTAAACAATATAAAATAATTTATTGAGAATATTCATTCATATACATAAAAAATAATTAATTTTTTTGAAAATAATTCATAAAAAATTGATTCTAAAAAATCACATTAAAATGATTTCATCTTTAGTGATAATTTTTGAACACATTAATGATCCTAATTATTATTAAAATGTGAAATATTATTATTTCATAAAATGTTCCATAAAATAGAATCATAATAATGATAATAAGAAATAAAATTTTCGTTGTGGGTTTTTGTTGTATTATGTTCATATCACAAGAAATAACTAATGATCACTAATAATCTATAGTAATGGAATAAATAATATTGTTATTTCAAAACAACATATAAAGAATTATTTAAGGTTTTATACATTGGAAGATGTATTGTGTCCCCGCCATTAATAACATATAATTTCTAAAAACCATAACATGAATAAAACCAATGATATCAGGTGCATCATCACATTAACATAACTAATAATGTAAAACCATGCAATCAAATTAAATTGGACAAATTATTCTAGGTTGACAGAAATAGAAATAAAATTATTGAATATAGACGAATAATGACTAATAAAGAGACAATAATATATATTTATAAGGAAAAATTAAATATATATTATTGAAAAAATTTAAAACATTTAAAAATTTGATTAAATAAATTTGATTAGTTGTTTTGAATATGGTTTCATTTGAAATTACTTATATCCAATTAACTTTTACATATTTATTTTTTACTATCGCATTAGAATATTATAATCTATTTCCATATTGTAATTGTTATAATCATAATATCTTTTTAAAATATAAAATAATCTTCTATGTCCACAATATTCTAACTGATAAGTCTCACAAGGTAATAGAAATAATCAAAATCAAAAAATAATATAAATTTAGAAGATAATTTAAATTTCATTGTGGATGCTTCATAAACAAACTGTTATATATAGTTATATATATATACATACTCTATGATGAATATTTATTATTGTAAATAGGTTTAAAATATTAATAAATTAATATAAATTACCCATTAAAAATCATAATATCAAATCAATAATTATCTTAAAATGAATTAAATTTGATAATAATCGAAGGAATAAAAAATATGAAAAAATAAATTAAACAAAATGTGGTGTATAATATAGTGTTTATATTTTTATCATTTTAGATTAGAAATGAAACTATTCACAACTATATTTGAAATAAATTTATGTTTTAAATAAATAATATGTTCACATAAAGCAGAAAATATATTGGTGTATTCAATTTATAATGAATAGTCAGTCAAACGATGATTGATTATTAAATGATCTATATTGATCAAGTTATATTATTCATTAATTTTTTTATATTTTAGTAAATGAAAAGTGATAAATTAATAGATTATGTGGATCGTGTTAGTGAAAAAACTTTTTTATGGAAGGAATTAATTTTTTTTGAGATAGACAAAAACTATAATTTATAGATATGAGTTTTTTAGAAATATTCCGTCACATTAAAATTTAAAAGAAATTCATAAGTCTCATGTGACATAATATTTGAAGGACTGTATATTTTTAACAATATTTCATCAAAATATGAATCATTATAAGTTTTTTTATTTGAAAAGACATTAATTACATCTTAAAATCCCATATATATATATTTATATTTATATTTTTGGATATTACTCTAATTTTCCATTAAAATAACTTTATGAGTTTTAAATATAAATTAAAAATTTTGAATTAATTATTTACTATCATATATATTATTTAGGTAGTGAAATAATTTGATTTCAATATTTTTTCAATAACATTCTATTTTTTAAAATATTAATGTTTCGCATGAACAATTCCTCCATAGATATATATTTTTATTTTTATATAATTAATTTGTATTTATTAAATTTTTTATTTATGGTATAATTACTATCGTATCACGTATGATTCCTTTCAAAGAGTTCTATCACATGAAATATAATTTTACACAAATATATATAAATAGTATGTAACATTTTTATCAATTAGAAATATCTATATTTGTAAAGTGGGTTGAATATTTTACTAAATATCTAAATAAATAACATTTACCTTTCTACGTTGAAAATAATGTTTATATATATATTTTTTCATTTAGGATGCTCCATATTTTTTCTAATATTTATAACATATTTTAATATAATACATAATAATATTATATTTATTTCTATATTAACTATATTTCTTATTTACCAAAAGGGTTTATTAATGTTACTAAATAAATAACCAATTAAAATTAAATCATACAATATAAAAATTTATATTGAGATATTTTGAGTATTTTGTAATATTATATAGCCATTTTTATTTTTATATTACTTGTAAGATACTAATATTCCAATTGAATATATATTCTGTTTTGAAGATGAACTCTTATATTTTTTAAAATAGGTCATTATTATAATTTATTCTCTAATGAAATCTTCATTAAATAGTGAATGTAACACCCCAAGATTTCATAGTGTGTTATTTCTTCAAAATAATTCAATAACTTTCACTACATGCAACACCATGTTCAAGCACACCATGACTTACCAAACAAGCCGTTCAAAAGAGGTTATGAATAGTATTAGATAAATTTTAATGTTTATATAATCCTTATAATTTTAGAATCCATATTATGAGTTTCTTAGATATAATGCAAGAAGAAATTCATTTTCAGTATTGCACTTTTATCAACTTTAATAGTGAACCCTTTTTAAATACTATATTTTAAACTTTTTGACTAAATGGGGACATCAAAAATTTAAAATGAAACATCCCAAGCTTCCACGGTACGCTTTCTTTGAATAATACAGTAGCGTGTGTTGTACGCAACCTTGAGTTTTAACACACACCACAACCAATCAAACTAGCCGTTATGAATAGTAATACCTAATTTTTGAAATTATATATATTTTATATTTAAAAATGGACTTCATTTTTGGATTCGGAATATCAAAATTATCCTAGGGTGAAATTTTGGTACTTTTCGGATAACTTTTATATTTTGATGAATAGTGAAAATTACTAAATTTTAATTAAAAACAACTTTTTTAATCAAAATAATTAATAGTGATAAATTATGAATTTGAGTGGTTTTAAAGTATATTTAGAATATATTTTAACCATTTAATATAATTTTGGTCATTGGACATAATTTTACAATTAAACCGAACATAAACGAGTGTCAATCTTTTGATAGTTATTATCTCTTAAAAACACGCTTTTTGTTTTGACAGCGGGATTTAATTTTAAATTAATTTCTGCCACTTCTGTGTTTTGAATTTAGGAAAATGGATTCCATATTTGGAATCAGGATGTTAAAATTGTGTAAATAGGTAACTTTTATTTTTAGACATTTTGAATAATTACTGCGGTAAATATTTTATTTACCATGGTTAAGGGTAAATCCGGTAAATAAGGGTTAAATAAATAATATTATAATAATACTAAATTACCCTAAAACGTGTCTTAACCCTATTGGTTGATACATGGTCGACCATGGGAATCTTTGGGTCTATTTTGGGACCCCATGGATCCACTTGTAAGTGATAATGACACTTTATTTTAATTTAGTTAAAATGAATACAAAAATGACACAAGCAGATATCTTTTAGAACAACAATTGTTACATAGGGTTATATATGTTGGATTTTAGATTATAAATATTCATTAGAAAGCTAAAAAGATTTTCTACATAATTATATTTTATTTATAATTTTTAGACATTAAATAATTTATTTTATTTATGACACAATGATGATGTAGTAATTACTATAATAGTGAAAAATTAAAATAATTAATATTATAAACACCCAAATAAATATAATATGAAACTTTTAATGAATTAAACTAATTTTCTAGGATAATATGATATATTAGGATTGATTTAATTGACTTTTTTCGAAGTAATAAATCTGTTATGAGTTTCACAAAAATCAACTATTGAATAGTGTCAAAATTGACATAAAAGAGTTCTTAAAACAAATATTATATTATTAATTGATATTAAATTCCTAAAAATCTAAGGTTCGGCCAAGAGACTTATATTATGATAGTTTAATCATTAATGGACCACTTTGGGGTCGCTTGGATGTATATAGTATGTTTATTAACCATATTATATAAAAATACAAAGAGACATTGTAAAAGTGAAACTAATTAACTTAGAGTTAATACTTAAAGATAAGGTTAATATAAGTACCCAAAACTATCTAAATTCTATTGGATGAGTTGTTTGCGACCTATCCCCACCTCATCCTTTGAATAGTCAACTTTGGAGCCTTTGTAAACCGAATATGAATTTATTATAAATTAATATTTCTAGCTTTTCCAAAGGTGCCCCTCACCCCTCTTATAAAAGGGCACTCCTCCTTCTCTTTTCCTCACACCTCTCAAGCCACTTGGCTCGTCCAAACTCTGCCCAACTAAGCTCCCCAAATCCCTCTCCTCCTCCTTGAAGCTTACCCTTAGGCAGAAAGCATTTCAAGAAGTCCTTTGGTTCCAACCAAAGTGAGTTACCTAGATTAAAGGTAACGATTTCTCTTAAATTATTTTCATTTATTTTGCTTCTCCAACCCCCAAACTCTTTTTATTTACTTTCTTTTGTAACAACACCAGTATCCACAATATACTAGGATGTTGTTATAAGAAGGATTCAAACTACACATACACACAACTCCATCTAATGGATGATGAACATAATGTTTCTGTGGATGGCAAACTAACGCCTCACGAAATGATGATTGTTCAAATACATCTTACCGCCTCTCATGGTGGCCATTATGATGGAACTGTAATTAAATATGATATTAATGATATATATTTTATATATAAGCTTCTGTAATTCCATTTTATTTCATACCATTATTCGTTTCATGTTGTATATACATACGATAATTTCATTTGAGGAAGTGCGGACTACCGCCCCCTTAAAATGATATGACTCGTTCATAACACACATGGAACGTATAAAGGATGGTGTTAATGAACTTAAGTAACATATATAAAATATTATATTATACTGGAATAGTAATATACCTATGTATCATTTGTATTCGATTCTTTTAAAATAAAAAATTAAATGGAAGTAGCGTTCGTGCGTACGTACGGACTACCGTCTCCACGAACGCGATGAGATTCATTCTCCATCGTATCCATTCAAGTATAATTATCATTTAATGATTTAAAAATGATGTTTAAGGACTTGATATCATTCTGGATATGAATAATATACATCCCATTAATAACGAATATGTCTCACATAACAAAGAATATAAAGTAAAATGAACCCGTTAACACCCGAAATGACGATAATTCTAAAATATTATTAACAAATCAATGATAAAAGATCATATATGATATCATATTAGAGTAAATGATTCTTTTATTATTCAATAACAATTATTTCACCATTATACAGGAGGTAAACCTACCATCGACCAAGGAAAAAGTACAATGTAAGGGTTTTCTTATCTCACTTTTAATTCCGTGAGAATTCCATTGATCACCACTTAATTATTGCATGTGGTGTATGTGTACTGCCCATGATCGTATTCATTGTGTAATATACTTTAATTTATGGGTATTTACATCATCATGGTATGATACTTCTTTCATGGGTGTATGTTTCGTAAGTTACCTAATCGATAAGGGAATTTGAGATTTCAATTTCCACTCATTTGGCTTTACACATATTTCATTGATTATATTACCCCAAGATTATGTGTGGAATCACTATTCATTTGATTATGTCATAATTTCCACTCCCCTTCCTGTGGATAGAAGTTTGATACACATAATCACTCCATTGGTAATTCTCAAGTCATTGATATGAATTTGATAAGAGTAATTTTAACTCATTCTCCATTTGTTGAGTTAAACATCCAATTCGTTGGTATTGTTTTTTTTACAAGAATATGTGTGAATGTCCTTTGATTGTTTTACACTGAATATCCAATCATATTCAGTGTATTTATATTTGTCACACATAATTATGTCATTGATTTATCCTTAACCTAAGGATACAACCTTTTTGAGAAATTTCATCTCAATTTACATTCCATTGAGACTTCTTTGATGATATACACCAAATCACTTCTATGTGGTGTATATAATGTACATTGACATAGTATATCATCAATTCCTTTATTCTCATGATATTAAAATGTTTTGATTACCTCAATTATTTGTATTCAAGTGTCTCTCTTTTGGTTAGAAACTCTAACCAAAATACCATTTTAAAATGTTTTAAATAATTATTCTTCTAAATCATGCTCATTAATGTCCATATTTAAAAAATGGTTTTAAGGATTTATTTATATGGACATTAAAGTTTTAAAATTAAAACTCCTTTTAAAAGTTTCAAAGTGGTATGGGACACTTTTATTCAAAAATATACTTTTAAATGGCTTCTTGACAAATAGTGTGACTTTTAAATGTTTTCAAGAAAAGGGGGATATTTCTCTCAAATAGTTTTAATGATTATTTTCATCTATGTCAACATCCTTCATTATTATTGATTGAGGTTAATGTGATACAATACAATCTTCCATATTGTATCGAATGAATTATGTTTGACTGTGGATGTGCTATTTTTATACCATTCATGGTTTGTGGTTAAAGTATTGACATTTCGTATGCTAGTTTAATACGAATGTTTACGTTATGTTTAAACCTTTTCATATGGGAATGCATTGGACTTAATAAGTGACGGGTGGAGCCCGCTATAGCTCCTCGATGCATCGGTAGGTCTCATGAGACAAACTAGTGTCTTGGCACAAGGCCTTGGCAAAATCTTATTTGTAGTCTTGGCACGAGGCCTTGGCTATGTGGTTATGATAGTCTGGCATTATGCATTCCATCATTATGAAAGTGGTTATTGATATTGCATGTGATCATTCGACTAGTAGAATATCCATGTGAGTAAGTAAATGGCATTATTTCATTTTACCTTTGCCATTTTATGCTGAAGTTCAAGTTTAAAAGGCTTTTGTTTTAGTTATAAATTGCCTTAAGTGTTTATGCTCATTTATGAAAGCTTCTGCTATAATGTTATCCTTACTGAGCATCCGAGCTCACCCCTTTCAATGTTTTATTTTTTTTCCCAGGATTATGAAGAAGTAATTTATGAATGACCTGCAGGGATAGTATGAGGGGACATGAAGACAGGATGTTTTTTTATGATGTAATGTAAAAATTTATGGATGTATCTAGTTATTCCAAGGCTACTAAACTAATCGGTCTTTCGAGACTTGATCTTTCTCGTGATCATGCCAATGTTATGTAATTAATGCACCGACTCTGGGTAGCTGGGGTCGGGGCGTTACAGTTGGTATCAGAGGAAGTTTAGTACAAACCTTGGAAGCTAGATTTAGATAAACTCTGATTAGAGCACGTAGACCTAAGATGAACTTTGAGGATTAGTATAAAAAAACTTCCTAGAATTTCGGTATTGTAGAGATTTTGTGAGTTTTCTGAGCAATACATCCCTGTCTGGATACGAGCAGGTAGAGGCGGCTCTGGCACAGATGTACCTAGGGGTAAAACCCGAAAACACCGCTTTGAGCTAGACTCGAACGGGAACTGGTGCACGACAACGGGCCTTGCTGCACTCTTGGTTACGACACTCCCGGGGGATATGCTTAAGATAATTTACATTTTCTTTACAAACCAATTTAAGTAATATATACATAAGATGAGAGTAAATGACCTTGGTTAATCCTAATATGTTTCAAATTGAGAATATGGTGATATTTTAATCTCTAAATGATTTTACGACTACTATTACTCACAAAATGCTTTCTGGTTTTAGTCAATGGCTGGATTCCAAGGAAGTCATAGTGACTTTGAGAATGATGTACAAGGTGGGAACGATGTTAGCGATGAGCAACAAAATGGAATGTTGATAGGCGTAAAAGATATCGTCTTTATGCCAAATCAGTTTTCCAAAAATATGATCAACAACATATATATTAACCAACTCCCAGACTCAACAAGGAAGAGAAAGGTGATACATGATAAGATCTCCAGCAATGGAGACCATGGAGAAAAGAAACCTCAATTTTCATCATGCAGGAATTGTGGAAAGAGACACCCAGGAAAGTGTCTCAATGGGACAACGAAATGTTTTACGTGCGGGAAGGAAGGACATAAAGTGAAGAATTGCCGAAGAAAAATGAAGAGTACTATGGAAGAAGATAAAAATGGTCCCAAGAGTCCATTTACAGTCATTTGTCGTAAATGTAGGGGACCTGGCCATTACCCGAGTGAATGTCCTATTTTATAGGATATTTTCTTGGTCAAAGAAGAAGCTATGTGGAAATAAATGGCTGGAGAAAAATTTAAAAAGTATTAGCACTCCTTGTTGATTGGTTTGCTTTGGAATAATTTTCTCTTGTATTTGTAACCCCGCAGTTTGCCATGTGAGAATGATATTTGAGGAAGAATTGTCTCTTCTCTTGTGGATATAGGTATAAATAACCATTTGGTTTATATGATCATTGGGGTTTGAGAAAATGATAAGTTATTATAATTTGGGATGAAAATGCAAAGTATGATATAACATTTGTGGTTAAATTATGTTATTTTGAGGAATTTATTTTGGTAATATTATAAAATATAGTTTTTGAAAAAGGAAAACACGTAGACCGTGTGACAACCCATCGCGTCGGACAAAGCTGTGGGAATCGAACCCACAACCAAAGTGCGATTGGGATTTATCGCCTACCACTGGACTACGTGAAGTCCCTGGTTAGTGTGACTATTTTTTTTTGTTAAATGATTTTTTTGATCAATAATAAGATGATTTGGGTTCTATGTCTTATCAAATGAATACCCTTGGTATAGGAAAATGATTTGGTGATTAAGTGATAAATGTTATTTTGGAAGATGTTCATTTTGTTAGGAACACTATATGCCCAAGGAAAATGGAATACAATGAGGTTTCATTTGTAGAGTAATGGTGGATTTTTATCTACATTTTTATTGTTGATTTATAGTGATTTGGGTTATTTATGGAAATGATTAACCTATAACAGAGAATATGTGATGATTACTTTTAAGTATGTGACTTTAAGAGTATTTGATGTAATTTGGAGATACAATGTAACATGGGAGACTACATAATCAAATTCTTCTATGTTTTGGGTTTCAATATTAGTTTGGATTATATTAAAGGATTTTAAGGACAATTGGTTATTGAATGGTATCTATTTAACTTTGGGGTATTGTTGGTTTAATTTTAGAAATTAAGATTAGTGCATATTTATCTCAATGAATATCCTTTTGGGGGATCATTATATCATTCAATAACCTTTTTGGTTTTGATTAATATATGGTTTATCCTGCATGGATCATGTGATTCTATAGAAGTTTATTCTAGCTCTTCCAGTGTGACCAAGTCTTCTTGAATACTCATCGTTTAAAAAAAAAATTGAGTTAGTGGTGGAAATTTATTAAAGAATGAAAATCTACTTAAAATTTAAGTATATCTCATAATGTTCTTAGCCAATCTCATAAATAAAATCCCCAACATTAATAAAAGAAACATAGAACAAAAATGTTGTCCTAGATGGTACCTTAAATCATCACAAATTTATGGCTTTGGGATTTTTGGCCTTTTCATAGCCATGTTCTCTACCACTCTCCATCAGATAATTGATGGTTAGATTTCTCCTCCATATCCATATTTTCCTTCATGGAACCCTAGTATATGTTATTTTCGGTAATCTTCATACTTTCGACTCTTTATTTTAAATAGAGGCCTCATTAATTCATTTTTCGATGTGGGATTTCAACTAAGATATTTTGAAACGTCAAAAATGTGTTATCCTAATACCCTATGTTTTGTTGAACCGATGGTATTTCAAATCATCATAGATTGATTATAAGGACCTCAATTTTACACTTGTTTGTGATTGATGACCTCAATCACCACCTATAAATATTTACGTTTTTCCTCCAATTATATGTCTCTAGTTGCCACCAATGTTCTCCTAATCGAGATCATAATTTGGTGGTGACCCTTTGATTTCTCTTTTTCTCATATTAAGACTAAATTTTAGTAACCCAATTTCCGATGTGGGTTTTCCCACAAATATATTATCTATTTTCAACCTTTTTTTTTCGAAGAACAATTTCAAATTGCGAGGACGCAATTTATTGAAGGAGGGGAGAATGTAACACCCCAAGATTTCATAGTGTGCTATTTCTTCAAAATAATTCAATAACTTTCACTACATGCAACACCATGTTCAAGCACACCATGACTTACCAAACAAGCCGTTCAAAAGAGGTTATGAATAGTATTAGATAAATTTTAATGTTTATATAATTCTTATAATTTTATAATCCATATTATGAGTTTCTTAGATATAATGCAAGAACAAATTCATTTTCAGTATTGCACTTTTATCAACTTTAATAGTGAACCCTTTTTAAATAATATATTTTAAACTTTTTGACTAAATGGGGACATCAAAAATTTAAAATGAAACATCCCAAGCTTCCACGGTACGCTTTCTTTGAATAATACAGTAGCGTGTGTTGTACGCAACCTTGAGTTTTAACACACACCACAACCAATCAAACTAGCCGTTATGAATAGTAATACCTAATTTTTGAAATTATATATATTTTATATTTAAAAATGGACTTCATTTTTGGATTCGGAATATCAAAATTATCCTAGGGTGAAATTTTGGTACTTTTCGGATATCTTTTATATTTTGATGAATAGTGAAAATTACTAAATTTTAATTAAAAACAACTTTTTTAATCAAAATAATTAATAGTGATAAATTATGAATTTGAGTGGTTTTAAAGTATATTTAGAATATATTTTAACCATTTAATATAATGTTGGTCATTGGACATAATTTTACAATTAAACCGAACATAAACGAGTGTCAATCTTTTGATAGTTATTATCTCTTAAAAACACGCTTTTTGTTTTGACAGCGGGATTTAATTTTAAATTAATTTCTGCCACTTCTGTGTTTTGAATTTAGGAAAATGGATTCCATATTTGGAATCAGGATGTTAAAATTGTGTAAATAGGTAACTTTTATTTTTAGACATTTTGAATAATTACTGCGGTAAATATTTTATTTACCATGGTTAAGGGTAAATCCGTTAAATAAGGGTTAAAAAAAATAATATTATAATAATACTAAATTACCC
This sequence comes from Viscum album, assembly GCA_963277665.1. Classification (NCBI taxonomy): domain Eukaryota; kingdom Viridiplantae; phylum Streptophyta; class Magnoliopsida; order Santalales; family Viscaceae; genus Viscum; species Viscum album. Next base: position 1,243,632,744 of record OY728145.1, on the reverse strand, counting down.
TAAAACGTGTCTTAACCCTATTGGTTGATACATGGTCGACCATGGGAATCTTTGGGTCTATTTTGGGACCCCATGGATCCACTTGTAAGTGATAATGACACTTTATTTTAATTTAGTTAAAATGAATACAAAAATGACACAAGCATATATCTTTTAGAACAACAATTGTTACATAGGGTAATATATGTTGGATTTTAGATTATAAATATTCATTAGAAAGCTAAAAATATTTTCTACATAATGATATTTTATTTATAATTTTTAGACATTAAATAATTTATTTTATTTATGACACAATGATGATGTAGTAATTACTATAATAGTGAAAAATTAAAATAATTAATAATATAAACACCCAAATAAATATAATATGAAACTTTTAATGAATTAAACTAATTTTCTAGGATAATATGATATATTAGGATTGATTTAATTGACTTTGTTAGAAGTAATAAATCTGTTATGAGTTTCACAAAAATCAACTATTGAATAGTGTCAAAATTGACATAAAAGAGTTCTTAAAACAAATATTATATTATTAATTGATATTAAATTCCTAAAAATCTGAGGTTCTGCCAAGAGACTTATATTATGATAGTTTAATCATTAATGGACCACTTGGGGGTCTCTTGGATGTATATAGTAAGTTTATTAACCATATTATATAAAAATACAAAGAGACATTGTAAAAGTGAAACTAATTAACTTAGAGTTAATACTTAAAGATAAGGTTAATATAAGTACCCAAACCTATCTAAATTCTATTGGATGAGTTGTTTGCGACCTATCCCCACCTCATCCTTTGAATAGTCAACTTTGGAGCCTTTGGAAACCGAATATGAATTTATTATAAATTAATATTTCTAGCTTTTCCAAAGGTGCCCCTCACCCCTCTTATAAAAGGGCACTCCTCCTTCTCTTTTCCTCACACCTCTCAAGCCACTTGGCTCGTCCAAACTCTGCCCAACTAAGCTCCCCAAATCCCTCTCCTCCTCCTTGAAGCTTACCCTTAGGCAGAAAGCATTTCAAGAAGTCCTTTGGTTCCAACCAAAGTGAGTTACCTAGATTAAAGGTAACGATTTCTCTTAAATTATTTTCATTTATTTTGCTTCTCCAACCCCCAAACTCTTTTTATTTCCTTTCTTTTGTAACAACACCAGTATCCACAATATACTAGGATGTTGTTATAAGAAGTATTCAAACTACACATACACACAACTCCATCTAATGGATGATGAACATAATGTTTCTGTGGATGGCAAACTAACGCCTCACGAAATGATGATTGTTCAAATACATCTTACCGCCTCTCATGGTGGCCATTATGATGGCACTGTAATTAAATATGATATTAATGATATATATTTTATATATAAGCTTCTGTAATTCCATTTTATTTCATAACATTATTCGTTTCATGTTGTATATACATACGATAATTTCATTTGAGGAAGTGCGGACTACCGCCCCCTTAAAATGATATGACTCGTTCATAACACACATGGAACGTATAAAGGATGGTCTTAATGAACTTAAGTAACATATATAAAATATTATATTATAATGGAATAGTAATATACCTATGTATCACTTGTATTCGATTCTTTTAAAATAAAAAATTAAATGGAAGTAGCGTTCGTGCGTACGTACGGACTACCGTCTCCACGAACGCGATGAGATTCATTCTCCATCGTATCCATTCAAGTATAATTATCATTTAATGATTTAAAATGATTTTTAAGGACTTGATATCATTCTGGATATGAATAATATACATCCCATTAATAACGAATATGTCTCACATAACAAAGAATATAAAGTAAAATGAACCCGTTAACACCCGAAATGACGATAATTCTAAAATATTATTAACAAATCAATGATAAAAGATCATATATGATATCATATTAGAGTAAATGATTCTTTTATTATTCAATAACAATTATTTCACCATTATACAGGAGGTAAACCTACCATCGACCAAGGAAAAAGTACAATGTAAGGGTTTTCTTATCTCACTTTTAATTCCGTGAGAATTCCATTGATCACCACTTAATTATTGCATGTGGTGTATGTGTACTGCCCATGATCGTATTCATTGTGTAATATACTTTAATTTATGGGTATTTACATCATCATGGTATGATACTTCTTTCATGGGTGTATGTTTCGTAAGTTACCTAATCGATAAGGGAATTTGAGATTTCAATTTCCACTCATTTGGCTTTACACATATTTCATTGATTATATTACCCCAAGATTATGTGTGGAATCACTATTCATTTGATTATGTCATAATTTCCACTCCCCTTCCTGTGGATAGACGTTTGATACACATAATCACTCCATTGGTAATTCTCAAGTCATTGATATGAATTTGATAAGAGTAATTTTAACTCATTCTCCATTTGTTGAGTTAAACATCCAATTCGTTGGTATTGTTTTTTTTACAAGAATATGTGTGAATGTCCTTTGATTGTTTTACACTGAATATCCAATCATATTTAGTGTATTTATATTTGTCACACATAATTATGTCATTGATTTATCCTTAACCTAAGGATACAACCTTTTTGAGAAATTTCATCTCAATTTACATTCCATTGAGACTTCTTTGATGATATACACCAAATCACTTCTATGTGGTGTAAATAATGTACTTTGACATAGTATATCATGAATTCCTTTATTCTCATGATATTACAATGTTTTGATTACCTCAATTATTTGTATTCAAGTGTCTCTCTTTTGGTTAGAAACTCTAACCAAAATACCATTTTAAAATGTTTTAAATAATTATTCTTCTAAATCATGCTCATTAATGTCCATATTTTAAAAATGGTTTTAAGGATTTATTTATATGGACATTAAAGTTTTAAAATTAAAACTCCTTTTAAAAGTTTCAAAGTGGTATGGGACACTTTGATTCAAAAATATACTTTTAAATGGCTTCTTGACAAATAGTGTGACTTTTAAATGTTTTCAAGAAAAGGGGGATATTTCTCTCAAATAGTTTTAATGATTATTTTCATCTATGTCAACATCCTTCATTATTATTGATTGAGGTTAATGTGATACAATACAATCTTCCATATTGTATCGAATGAATTATGTTTGACTGTGGATGTGCTATTTTTATACCATTCATGGTTTGTGGTGAAAGTATTGACATTTCGTATGCTAGTTTAATACGAATGTTTACGTTATGTTTAAACCTTTTCATATGGGAATGCATTGGACTTAATAAGTGACGGGTGGAGCCCGCTATAGCTCCTCGATGCATCGGTAGGTCTCATGAGACAAACTAGTGTCTTGGCACAAGGCCTTGGCAAAATCTTATTTGTAGTCTTGGCACGAGGCCTTGGCTATGTGGTTATGATAGTCTGGCATTATGCATTCCATCATTATGAAAGTGGTTATTGATATTGCATGTGATCATTCGACTAGTAGAATATCCATGTGAGTAAGTAAATGGCATTATTTCATTTTACCTTTGCCATTTTATGCTGAAGTTCAAGTTTAAAAGGCTTTTGTTTTAGTTATAAATTGCCTTAAGTGTTTATGCTCATTTATGAAAGCTTCTGCTATAATGTTATCCTTACTGAGCATCCGAGCTCACCCCTTTCAATGTTTTATTTTTTTTCCCAGGATTATGAAGAAGTAATTTATGAATGACCTGCAGGGATAGTATGAGGGGATATGAAGACAAGATGTTTTTTTATGATGTAATGTAAAAATTTATGGATGTATCTAGTTATTCCAAGGCTACTAAACTAATCGGTCTTTCGAGACTTGATCTTTCTCGTGATCATGCCAATGTTATGTAATTAATGCACCGACTCTGGGTAGCTGGGGTCAGGGCGTTACAGTGAATCATTACATAATAATGTTTCAAAAATTTTAATTTTATCAATATTCAATATATTTTTAAATTCATGTAAAATATTCATAATATTTGGATAATAAGATAAAAATTATTTGTATTAGATTTCCAACATTGGTATTTTGAAAAAATTTCCAATTCAATGGTATGGAGGACCACATAAATGAATTTAAATTAACTATTGATAATGAATGTCAATCTATGCAATATTTATAATGCATAATTTTATTTTAAAAATACTTTTATAATAATTAAACATCATTTTTACCCGAAATAATGATAATATAAAATATTTATTAGTTATAGTAATATCATGTTCTAAAAAATTTTAAACAAAATAATTTCCATTCATGTCTTAATAAATTATTCAGAATATAAATTTTATTTTTTTATAATCAATCTGTAACAATTATAAAATATCCGTAAATAAAAAAAATATTTATTACAAATTTATTTATAATATCATATATCTTGTTTTAAATAAAAAATCGTATTCTTGTATCTAACTATACTAAAATATTTTTTATGAAATAATTATAGGTTCATAAATAAATATAATTATACATATAATATACATCATAATAAATTCTATGAAATAAAAATTATTATCTAACCATGGAAGATAACATTTTTGTTTTTTTGGAGAAATTTGTTTTAATGGATTTTTATAAAAATTCATTAAAAATATGTAAATCTATATTATTGAAGGAAAAACTAAAATAATTATTTATAAATACTTATATACTATAATTAACAATATCTATATGACCTCTTTTTAGATTATCACCATTACAAATTTAAATTTTTAATTTTTTTACTTGTTAGATCTCCACACTAGAATAGTTATAATATCATGATCATATAGGTGGAGTCACATAATATCTATCTATTATAGTCAATGTCCTGAACTGACTATGTGGGTTTAGGGAAGGTATGTTTCTCATAACCTAAATACTTACAATTCATTAGTACTATCCATCCAAACAATTGATTTTGAAAATTATTTCCTAAATGTTTTAATGACAATATCTACAAAAAACATATATGGATACACCCAAATACTATGATATTTTTATCTATCAAAGATATACATCTATGTAAATAAAAATAAAATCATAAATAATTTAAAGAGGGGTGTCTCTAGTGTCCAAAATTAGTTACACATTGTCACTATAAAATATATAAGTATATTATTGTAAAATACTCTTCATAATCCATGGAATTAATATTTAAGCATTGATGAATGATATACAATCCAATTCAGATACAAAACATTTATTTCATTTAATATATAATATTCTAGGCAAAAAAAATATATGGTTTCATCTATAGATGTGCATATATAATGTGGGGGGATCAATCTTTGATACCCTTTAAATATAAATGTATCATATCATGAATGTTTTTTGGAATAAACATTTCACTATAGAGATTGAATGGTATATCATTTACATGGAATCAATAAAATAATATTTGGTAGTGTGCTATTCCAAAAAAATGATTTATGGAAATTTTTTGATACTGACTAATTTAACTCAGATGTGGTATTAAAATACAAGGAGTATGGTGTAATGGTAAATTAATTTTTTAGTATTAAATTCTTTGGGTTGGGGAAAATTTGATCATGATGAAAATATTTAGATGGGGAGCTTTTTTGAAATGGTAATAGAAATCCATATTTTCATGAATGAACATCGATCATGATGAAGAAATGTCATCAAATCTGAAGCAGGTGTCCATCAAAGAATAAAAATATTTATATGATTTATATAAGAACGCAAACAATCTTATTATATATATATAAATTGATGTTTTAGATTTAGCATAGTTTCACACTCAATGTGGTTGTGTATTTTTTCATAATTAGGCCCTTTTATGTTTTTATGTTATTGTTTACACTTTTAACCCGTATAACAAATATTTATCACTATTTTTTATTATATTTAAGGAATAATCCATTTTAAAACTCTAACATTATATTCAGAAGACATTAATTCTTATTTTATAACAAATCCAAATCCCCAAAAAAATCAATATGGGAAAAAGGGTATCATGGGGTTCTAAATAAAAATAATGTTTATAAGAAATTTGGTGAGTATAGATATACATTAAATTCACTAAACATGTTTATTATAATAGGTTATCAATAAGAAAAAATATATCTTCATGTAAAAATCTATTATAGACAATATATTTAGTTATTTTATTCTTTGTATATATATATATATATTTTGAAAAATAACTCACTTGAAATTACTAATTTTATAAGTGAAGATTTATTTAATTATGTGGAAATTAGAAGGCATCATAAGTATTGACAATAATGTTAATAATAAAACTATATGGTAAGTGAGTGTCTCCTATTTACTTATATCTGAATTTAATTTTTCTTATTACCCATGATTATGAAAAACCCATGTACATTAATGGAATGTGGATTGAATATTGTGAATGATATAGGTGTGGAAGAAGATGAAGTAGTGAAATAAAAGTAGGAGTAAAAAAACAATTACCTAAAGATTCATTCATATATCTGGTATGAGTTCTCATTGGATGAAGGGATATTGGAAGAAATTGTAGTTTAGTGTATGATCATAGACCTCATGATCGAATAATGATAAATTACGATGTGGATAATGGTTATTCAATAAATTTTTTGAAAGTAGACATTATTTCCCTTAACTAATGAAATTTCAGTAAGGATAAAAATAAAATATATAGTATAAATAATAATTTAGATATATTAATATTCATTCATTAACTGACTCCAACACTTTATAAAACATAATTTACATTATTCAAACATATTTCACAACATGATGAAAATATTAATGACATCAAATTATTGTAATATTCCCATAATCAATTATGAAGACTCACTCTAAGTCATGATAATAATTTAAAATATTTTGGAATCATTCATTCTATTTCTCAAATTATAATAACAAAAAATTAATATAGGGGTTGGTGTTTAATTTCTCCACACGATAACATGTTTGTACCTCATAATTCTATATATAAACATTGGATAACAATATCCATTTATAATATATATTAAATTATAATTTTAATAACAAAATAACTTGTATATATTTACTATTTTATTAAAATACATTAAATAAAACCATAATATTTAGCAATTTGTTTTTAATGAAATTATGGTTTCCCCAAATTTTTTTGAATTATAAATAGGTTTATCTAATTTATCAAATTGATATGGTTGCATAAAAAACGTCACATAGACCGGCTCACCATAAGGCCCGGTGAATGTCCTCGAAGGCCATGTTCAATTTAAAATATCCATATTATCAAAAAAATTGGGAATTGATTCAAAATCAGAATCCAAATATACAATAAAATTACATTAGCTATAAATCCAATTATAAACATTAAAAAAATTGATTTTAATTCCATCGTTTATAGTATTTTCAAATGTAAATAAAAATTCATAGAGCATAACATGTGGTCATAATTACCAATATATCATTACATTGTACAATGAAATATAGAAAAAACATTGTAAAAAAATTATATCAATAAATTTCTATGGATAAAGAGTCCAACAAAAAAATAACCCAAAAACAGAAATGACGAAAATTTAATCAACTCCATCCCAAAATCCTCTTGAATGTTAGTCACCACTAATACTATGGAAAACAGAGAAAATTATAATAAGGATAGTCCACCAAAATATGTGGTTATATACCCTTATCTTTAATCATGAAAGGCAAAATTTTTAATTTCCCCAGGGGTGTATGAAATTATTGAGGAAATGCATTATACTATAACACCTGGAATTTTAAAAAAATTTATTTTCATAAAAACCCTTAGTCCGTAATTGAGAATAATATTTGAAATCCATTTTATTTGAAACCATTTTTATTCATTAAATAGTACATGTATAAATTAAAAAAAATTAACTAGGAAACAAAAATAATTTAAATTGAAATATGGAATACAATTAATGAAATTCAATAATGAAAAGGAAAATATATAGTAACATATTTTAATATATGTCTATTCATGGAATATGAGCTCAATTCGATAAATCAAAAGTAATTATGATTCACCATTTTAAATTTAACAAGAATACATTTACCTATTACTATCCTACTAGTATTAATGGAATAACTACTTAAAAGAGGACCCCCACATGAAATATATTATTTCCCAAAATCTCAGGTCCATAAATAGGGAAACAATTCAAAATCGGTGAATAATAAAGAAATTGTATCCTTGGATTATTTTACTCACTCCACCAACATCACCAATATGAATATAAATATTTAATAATAATTTGATTAATAAATAAAAATGTAATCATATTTTACCATAATCATGTGAACATCAATATGAAATAAAACCCAATTGAAAATAATTTATATTTCCATCGAATCTATGATCATCCATGAGAACGTCTTACAAAAATAGTTTTTTATATAAAACTTAACTTTCAATAAATATATTTAGAATACCTCATATGACATAAACATAAGAAAATTATAAACTCTATAGCACGAAAAACCTATATTTATATTGAATAAAAACATATTTAATCAAATTAACTCTAAAAATTCAAGAGCCGATGTTGCGCATGATAATGGTCCAATTAGATAGTGACAACAACAACAAACACGATTTAGTATCATCACAATTTTCTAATGCTATGTTAAAATGAAGATCGATATCCATAAAATCATATAGGAATATGAAGTTCAACCAATAACACATATATAAGTCCTTATTATGACCTCTTGTGATTTTAATGTTCATGATTCTAATAGAAAATATAGAATAACTAGATGTAAGACCAAGAGAGGAAAACATTGAATAGAAACTGATATTTACATATCAAAATAATAATAATCAATCACTATGAACCCTATGGGAAAATATATATGGTGAATGAAGGGATGAGTCGTGTGAAATGGGAGAATATCTAAGAAAAGATTATTAATAATGTGTGGTCAAATGGTCATTTAATAATTGTATAATTGATTAGAATACCACATGTTTAGAAAATATGTTTAGTCATATAAATTAATATATATTTGATAAAATACATCATTATAAAATAGTTTAAAATATTAATATAAATTTCATTCAATATTAGAAAAACGATAATATAATAGTAAAACTTTCCCTGAATGGAATCATCCACATATCCAATGTTGGGTTAATTTATAACACTTTGTGATAGAAATAAAAAAATTCATAGATTTAACCAAATACTAAATTTTTATCTATAATTCATTTATACACTAAAATAAATTAATATAATAGGATATTTCCAAATAAATTTATTTTAGTGTCAAAAAGGGATTAAAAAATCACCCCATCACATGAATTTTAAAAAAAATTGTTTAAGACCCTGTGTTGGGGAAATGGATTGGTTTTTGATCATTCTGAAATAATTTCAATATAATATATCATGATTATAATTTAAAAACATCTACAGTACACATACCTATTGAAGGATCATATTACACATCAAATTTTTATTATAATATGTTATATAAAATCATGCTCAATAACTAAAATGTTGGGATCAACATCAAAATACCCACATTTAATTGTATGGGATGTGTATATATGGCATTGTAACTAATAACAGATGAGAAAAAAATGAATTAACACCATACAAGGGGATATTATAGACTAATATTTTATCTTTAAGATATATACCACATTCTCAAATGACTAAACATATTACAACGGAATTATTCAAGGCAACCCCATCAAACGATGCACCAACTGAGGTGATTAACTAATACATAAAAAACTGAACCCAATGACATCATTGAATAATATGACATCAATATCTGATTGACCAGATAACTAATAAATTTCAAGTCTTTTAAATCAACTACACAATTTTTATCATCACTTGTATAATCCTCTTCTATAACATGTTGTTCTTGTCCAGTTATATAAATGATGATGCAATTGTCTTGTTAACTCATAGTGTATTTCAATGGGATATTTCATGAATTAATATAGATATTTATTTTCATATAAATACATATAAAACAAAATGTGTTTCTCTATGGAATCACAAAAATTAACCCTCAATGCTCAATAATAATATGTGATAATATTGGAAGGGCACACAATTTTAACATCTATATAGAGGTGATACATCATAGTCAAATTCTATGGAGATACCACCAACTTCTAAATAATACTCAAACCAATTGGAAAATATTTATTTGATATCACAAAATTCGAAAACAAATTCACTATGTAGCCTTATAGTCACTCAAATGTATAATTTATTTTATCTGATCTACAATATTAGATTATTTAATAGGATTTTAATGATCCAATTTTGATAAATGGATGATAAAAAACTGAATAAAATCATTCCCTATTATATAATGAGAAAAACATATGAATAAATCAATAATAAAATCAACCCAAAATAATAACATTAGTGGAAGGGATGATATAAACCAACATGTATCTGATGATCATCATCAATCATTAGACATGTGAGAGACTAAGATAATAAATTTTAATTTACACCTACATATTAATAAATAAATACTAATATTTCAAATAACCATACATATTTTAATCCTTGGGGAGAAACTAAAGATTACATATTCTCATGATTAGTTATGTCATGAATTAAAGCCTCATGAATTGTATTCCTCCATCAAAATAGAATGGAATTCATGGGAGACTAAGACTACTCAATTATGGTATCCCTATAGTCAAAATCGATTCTAATTGATGATAACTGGGATATGATTAAATTATTTTTCATGGAAGTCATGCATTTTAAAAAATTCATGAACAACCAACCATCATCCGCTTCCATATCTTATGCATCTCATAAAACAATATCTCCATTCACTATTGATCCTTTGATTCCCTCAACATCTAGGTTGTTTTTTATGATCATGTCCCTAGCCACCACATTTCCATTTCAAGGCGTATAAGCTTTAAAAAATAAAAAAAAAATTTCTGGAAAAATAGAAGTATAAGATTCATATCCATTTGGTTTAATATAAACATATAAATATTATAATTCAAGTACACTATAATATATTATCTAAAAGAAAATGATTACTCATCCTGACTATGTGGATCACTACTACTAACATTATTTTATGAGTGGAGTAATTTTGATCATAATGATGAAAATGGTTAGAAAATACACCACCACATGATCACGTTATTCCTACGCAAACCCTAATACTAAAATAAATGCATCACATAAAATAGAATAACCCACATCCAACAATTTATTAATTATAAAAGTATCAAAAACCACCTTTTCGATTATCCAATAATAACATGGACGATCTTCGCTTAAAAATAATCACCGTATTTTGTGTAGAATATTCTAATGGAAAATACAATCATGAAAATATTAAATAGCATTTAATTTTTTTATCAAATCTAAGGAAGATTGTATTATCAAATTCATTCTTAGTCTAGTATAACGAAATCACCACATGCATATTTTTTCCAATCACATATAAACCCTTATTAAATATCAAATATCATAAAATCATCTCATCAGGATTATAAAAATATAATTTGTATATATTATGTTAAAAGAGGATTTAATTTAAGGTTTTAAGGAAATAAAATATATGTATCTCATGATTCTCCCTTGATAGGGTTTACACCATGTTCTCATACATATTAAAAATCAATTAAATATATAATTAAAAGAATGATAAGATTCCAAAAAGATAAAAAATACAAATAATCATTTTTATTTCAAAATATAAATCACAAATACTTATAGTGGTAATACATACTACTTATATTATCATTGTCATGTATTCTTCTTATACCCTTAACTGAGGGATCCCCAATCCCATATATATTTTTTACTACACATATATTCTATGCCATGGCCAATGATACTATAATGGCATAGTGTGTATGGATACATGTATAAATAAAAAGTAGTAAGTAAAAGGTATATATTATTTCCCATTAATTTTATCAAAATAATATCCCTTAAGAGATGTATCATACGCAAAAGGGTTCTATATAACCTTTGTAAAGGAAACATAAGAATCTATCATCTATGTTTTTAGATAATGTTATGTATAATAGATATTAATCAATGATCATATATGAGGATATGATAAGAATAATTTAATGAGAACATTAGAAATATATATAACAATGAAACCTTATTTGTCATGTTTAATTTATCATTAATCATGGAATAAGGGTATTTTAATAAAAACACTTATTATAGAATAATGAATAATCATAAACAATTCATAATGATATAGGTGAACAAAAAATAAGAATAATGAATAATTTTTTGACCATAAAATAATGATAAAAAATTCATATACATAGTAAATGTTGACTCCCATGACTATCAATATGTAGAAATCTCATTAATAGAAATATTTACGATGTTACTTATTATATTATCCTAGGAGTAACATTAATAATGTTAAATGTATCATCTCTTAGGAAATTATTAACTTAGTGAAAATTTACCAATACATTATAGGAATATAAAATACCCACTAATCCTTCATTTATAATATAACAAAAAAATTTATAGAATAATAACTAATTAATTGTATTTAACATAACAACTTTTTGAAAAATCATAATCCACTCTTATGAAAGTTATAAGATCAATAAAATAATTATCATTTCATCATTGTTCAACCTATGATTTGTTTCTAAATTCATCACTATTTAATAATAAAACACATAAACTATCTATATATTTAATAATTATAGAAACATTGTATCATATCATCGATAAAGCATTAAAATCCTCAACATATATTATTTTATAATAATTTTTATTAATAAAATATATGAAATATTTCTTAGAAAAATAATAATTTTTTATTTTGAAATAACTTCTTCATAAAATATTTATGAAATATTATTGTAAGATTTTTTGATTGAAAAAATAATCTATACATTTTATGGATGCTTCAAATCAATGATATGACATGATGATATAAAAATATGTTCATGTAGTGTACACAAAAGAAATATTTCTCTGTATTTTTTTAAACAAATTTACAATAATTCATTAGAGAAAATAAAATGCTATTTATTTTAAACATTTCTATAGAAATTATATATTTTTAAAATATTACATCTCTAAATCACTATAGAATATAAATACATTTTTGAAATTAATTTGTCTAAAATATTATCATAGAATAAAAGATACACAACCTAAGAGGGTAAATCAGTTTTGTTTTTCATAAAAATATATTATGTATAATTGAGTTTAAAGAAAGAACACAATGAATGGAATGAATTTAATTTATAGAATGGATATGAATATAATAAATGAAATAATATTTATAATAATTAAATATAATTATTCAACATAAAAAATTAATCATAAAACATCCTAGTGAAAACTGTAATTTTAAAATAAAACGCTTTTTACATTAAGAACACTTTAATCATAATTACCAGAAAAAGGAATATTATAAAATGAATAATATTTCAAAAAAAGTAAATTGATAACAAATGTAAACCAATTTAAATGAGGAGTACATAAAATTCACAAAATAAGAGAAGTGCTAAATCATAACATATGCCCCTAAGACATTAATTTAATATGTTAACCCCCTTCCATAATCATAACATTTGAGTATAATCAATGTGGATGAAATATATCAATGATTATCCATTAATAAAATAATTTTACAAGTTAACCTAACATAATATTTGAGATTATTATTATATACACCTCTTAAACATTACTTTGTGAAACAAATCTCAACAAAACAGAAATGATATGAAAACACATAAGACAAGAGTAATTTATTATTTTTTTTGGAATCAAGATAATGAAATAGTTCAATAAAGAACATGAATTAACTAATTGATTATTCTCATATGGTTTTATGGGATGTACACCCACCATAGAAAGAAAACTTCATCACATTAAAAAATGTCTTAATTAAAATAAATTTAGAAGAGACCCTAATATTATATCTAACACTATTCAGAATAGATATAACTTCATCGGTTATATATATTATTTTTTTAAAAATCAAGTAAAAATTGTATTCATATAGATAATAAAATTTAGGATTCTATTATATCATTTCAACAATAATTTATTAATAATTGTAAATAAGAGATGTCACATTCATTATTAATTACATCATTTTTCATTTATGTTTTTTATAATAAGATAATGAAATTTTAATTTGATCAGGGCTTGTCCATATCATGAATTTTAATTATGATATAATAATAATATATAGTCATTATCTACATATTTATAACTATTCACATAGTGTATGGAGGAAAAACTTTTACCTTAATATATTAAGATCGCAATATGTACATTTTCATGAGTGATGATTCCATTTTCTATAGATGGAGTGAAACAAAGGAATATATATTCACCTATAAAAAATAATAATTATATCATATATATAATATATATGAAAAAAATATAACAAAATTAACATCCATGATGATCATGGTTCAAAATGAATTGTATCTTTATGGGTATGTAGTTTTCTATACATACAAACATGTGATTACTTCATCTCTCATTTTATTTTGATGAATTAGTAAAAATATTTCCATGATAATAATAAAATATAATTTTATTTATGATATTGGATTCAAAAACCATTTCTAATACAACACATTATGAGGATTTAAAGGAAGAAATTCAATTTAAGGACCATAGTAATGATATATTTCTCTTTATTGAGAGACCACATTTGAATTACACCTTAAGCATTGAATTATTTAAATAAGAGAAATAATTGATAAAATAGGATTAAAATATATATTCTATGAATTTCTATCAATAGTTAAATTATGGCCTAGAATGATAAAGTTGTTTTTTATAAGTCTGGATAAGAGGACCCCTTTTATATGTTAGGGGAGGCACACACAATGAATTTCCTAAAAGATTTAAATCATATATAATCAAAGCCATTTGAATTTAGTGATATACATATATATAATATAGGATAAGTATCTATTGAAATAACATCAACTATAAAAAATTTGTCATGATTGGCTTTCAATCCTACCTTTGTCTTCTTAATCCAATTCATCAATAAACATGGAATCATCATTTTATGATTTTTAACATTCAAAAGACCATAAATTTAGTTGAAGAAATTAAAATAAATTATTTATTTTGAAAAAATATGGAATCCATCTTACAAGAATCAATATATACGATTTGAAGAATTTAATTTTTATAAATATTGATAACCACAATGAAACTTGTTTTATAAAGACACAATTTTTATCATATTACTTAATTTAAATCAATTCATTTTCTTGTAAACAATATAAAATTAAATATTCATATATTATATATACTCTGTATTCTATAATATATTTAATATCTATATTCATAAAAACACATAATTTTCATTAATATCAAGAAAATAATTTTGTCTAGAAAAAATCATCTTGTTTCACACTTCAAAAATATTCACACAATCATTTAAAATATTATATTCATTTCATAAAATTATATTTCAAAAAATAAATTTTTTCCCCATTATTTAAAATTAAAATAATAACCATTCTAGAAGAAAACATATTTTAGAAGAACAAATTGACATTACAAAAAAATTGAATGCTTATTTTTTTTGAATATGTTATTACATTTCAATTATTTAATAAATTTATAATTATTTTTTTCAATTTTTCTTATAAGTATTCATACCTTACTTTTTTACCACATGCTAATAATTATTTTCAATATCACGGCTCATATAGACTCATGGGTGCACGTTTCAAATGATATTGAGAAATAATAGTTTATTTAATGAAACAATACATTTTAAAATCATGGTGTGTTACATCCCCCACCCCTAAATGACACCTAATAGGTGTAACAAAATATAATTTTATAAATTTAATTTCACATATAATAATTATGTTATATTTATTAAGATAATAGTATATTCTTCTAAATAAAAACATGATACACCAATATAATTTTTATCAAATTTATTTAAACATTACATTTAAAGAATCAATATGTATATTATACTTGATTTTATTAAAATGGGTGAAAATAAGGAACGAAATTATATAAATTGGAATATTTTGATATTCTTAATACCCCGATGTAAGTGAAATAAAATATAACACAATATAATGAAATCATAATATCAGTAATATGACATTTTAAATTAAAATTAAAATATAATAATATGTAATTATTTAACAGGAATATTCAAATAAACATATACAAAAATTTATATTCCAAAATTAAAACACATTAATAATTTTGTTGGATAACCACCTCCATGGACAACATACACTGATTTTATCCCCCACCATCAATGTTGGTTATAGAAACAATATTTTGGTTACATACGATTAAAAGTAGTATTATTAATATTATTCCATTTTCAATAATTTTCTAAGACTCATTATATTAAAGAACTAATTATGTTCTTGTATATTGGAAAAACAACCTAAATGATCTAGGCACTAAATGTTATAATATTTACTACATGAATCATCCATATACTGAAACACATATGATTATTTATGAATTTTGTAATTTTTATAACCACATGAATACCATTTCATTTCACTTATTATGTTTTCCCATTTATGATTTGAAATTTAATAGTGATCCCCAAGTGAACTGACACTGGAATCTGAAATGAACTCCCCCAAAACATCAAAATATAATATTTTATTTAATTGAAATTGAAATAAATGAATAAAAATATTAATTAATAAAATATTATTATAAAAAGTTTACAAATGTATAATTAATTAATTTAATTTTATTAGTCCACCAATTGTGTGTATTTATATATCAATTGTAGAAAAAAATGGAATGTATCACTTTGAACACCCTTTTTCCTTATATTAGGACCACTATCTATATAAAAAACACATTATATCACAATTTAATGTTAAAGAATGGTTATAAATTAAACAAATATGTATCTTTCATATATTTAAATCATATTATCCCTTCCATTAATAGGATAATTAATTCCATATGTTTATTTATGAAATGGATTCTATAAAAAATAATTTAATGGGAACATTTATATCCCTTAATCCATTTGTATAATTCTCAATTAAAGCAATTATTCTTTGTTGTTAGGTACAAAAATATTAATATAAAAAAACTTCAAACATCAAAGTATAAACATTATTAAATGTCCTTGATTATGATATTTGGTATGATTATTCACCATATTCCATTCCATGGGTATTTTATATGAATTTCCTCTTGATTGAATTCATTTTCGAGAACATGTAATACTATTCATGTTTTGATGGGAGTTCTTTGATAGTTCTCAATTTAATTTCTTTATATTTTTTCTGACGAAGAATCATGTATGGGATTAGGGAGTTCACAAAATACATGACGGGACTCTCCCCACCATTTAATGTTGTCTTACTGATTAGCCATGGGTTATTCGTTTGTCAAATTTTACTTTCATACCACATTTCTCTATTTCAATAGTCATAAAATAACATGTTCATTATGTTATTCTCTTATACTAATATTTATGATATTTCTATTTTATGAAATTCAATTATAAATTTTGATAAAAAATTGATGCTAACATGTCATTTTAATTTTTTTGTTTTGGATTTATATCTCACCTATTTTTTCAATATATTCCATATGTTATCCTTTTTCAGTATTGATATATATTATATCATTAAGATGTAATTATGTTCATTAAAAAAATGTTTTGTTTTATTTTTATTTAGCTTTTTGATGTTCCGATTAATACAATTTCACAAGACATCTCAATACATTTATTATTAGATCATTATGTTAAAAATTAAGTCACGGTTTGTGTGATGGGATTTGGTTTCTTTAGTTTTCATTACATGATGTTATTTTTATTTAAGGATATTAGGACTACAATAATTTAGTGATAAATATAATGATACATCTATTTATATAAATTTATCATGAAATATTGTGGAGTAATATAATAAAGGGTTTCTAAAAAATTATATCAATGTTTGGAAAATATAATTGGATTTGTGTCTAGAATAGTTTTATATAGATTTAGAACCCAGATAAATAGGGATTATTTTATTTTAGACATCACAATGTCCATGTCTGGAATCCTTTTTCATACACATTGTTTAAAACCCCACTAATATATTCTTTTGAATAGTCATAATGTAATTATGATCCATTATGATGGACATGAATAGATGATTGGTTAGAAAAAATAGGAAAATTCACAATGGATAACCTATATTGAATACTAGAGACTCATATACGATTATTTAATTGATACATACATGTATTTAATTTTATGTTAATATTTCTCCTTTTTATATTTTTTGTGTATTCTCATACAAAATTTTATTTCCATCATTTTACTTAATTGTTTGAAATAGGAAAAAATATGAATATAACCAACATTATATGAAATTTGTTGAATATAATGTGGTGCATAACCATATTAGATTCTAATATGAGAAAATTATGGTAGTATTTGTTAATATAACTCATTTATTGTTTAATAACATGAACATTATGGAATTCCCTTCTTCATTAAAGAAAGATCATGTAATAGTCAATTCCATTATGAAGAAAGGATGTATTTTTTTTGATATTCATATGAAATCATCATGTAAAGATAGATTTATTCAATTTAAAATATATTATCTACCATCCAATGTTTATAAAAATATAATGTTTCATTTTATACCTATAAATATAAAGAAGAATTTGATCAGTGGTGGAAATTGATCAACAAAATGATTTATAATGAGGAAATTGATTCCAGTGACTGAGAAAGAATCAATGAATTATTTAAAAAAAAATGTATTTCCCAAATTCTCTATAATAAAATGTGGAGGGAGTTCTTCAGTTTGGAGAAAATGAGTTTGAGTATATTGGGAAATTTTGATCAAACATTACATGGATTAAATGGAATTCCCTTATAGTCTTCTATAAAGTATAATTTTATGTTGACTATATAATTAGTGGATTAAATTGTAATGTAAAAAAGATTATAAATTTGAGTCATTCGTAATTATGTATATATTTTCCATTATTCCCTATAGGATAAAATAGAGATTGGAGATTCTCAGTTGTCTCTGGGTGAGAATGATAGAAATAGTATAATTCAGTATAATTTTAGAGTATATACAGGTAATTCTCATAGTCTAAATGTATCTAAACATTCCACTAATTAAAAATTTTGAATGAAGCATACCGTAAACTGCCTTAAGGGAATCCGGACATTATTTTAGTGTCAAATAGAGGAGTATCATGCTAATAAATTTTGAATGGATATGTTGTATCCTACTAATATAATAGAAAAAATTATAGTTTAGATAAACAACCAGTTTAGTGTATTATTTCAACTAAACAGAATATGATAATATGTTAAACATAACATCTGAAAAAGTATTTCTGGAAAAATTAATGATAAAAACATCAATGAACAAGGGTGTAGTGATGGGATTACTTTAAGACTATATATTAGGTTGATCCCAGCAATGATGTGGTGAAAGGTACTATAACATCACATAAAAATAAAAATATGAATGTTTCATATTTATTAACATTTATGAATTAAATATTTATTTCATTTTATAATGGATTCAATATTCAATGGAATATTTCACACAAAACCATAGGTTTCTCTTATGTATTATGTTGCAAAAAATCTTGACTCATAGTGAAAAATAATAATATATTATTATTTTAAATTGTCGTTAACACTTAGCCATTATAATGCAATGAATGAACAATAGTAACTACAATAAGATTTTTCATGTTTGTAAACTGTTATTATATTTATCAAATAAATGTTATAGGATTAAAATGCGAATGAATCTAATTTCATGCATAAATATGATAATATGATTTAAAATGTCAATTTACTGCCTTTTGATGGAAAACACTATTTAAATCTAATTTTGGTAACCTTTATATGTTATATTTTTCAAAATAAAATTATTTCTTTAGAAATGAGATAAAAAATTTACTTTGGGTATATTATTGGTATTTTTCTTATAAAATTCATTTTTAATAAATATTTAAAAATACTGAAGTTTAATTCAAAACTGTCATTTAATCTAATTTATTTATATGGTTATATAATCTTTTCAAATTGTTATAAAATTTTATTTGATGTTAATTTTACCATAAATTCCCTTGTTGGTCATTGGATGTAATTTCACTTTATAATTGTGTGTAAACAAGTGTCAATCTTTTGATAGTTATTATTTCATAAAAACAAAGTTTTGGTTTCAAAAATAGAAATTAATTTTAATTTAATTATTGAAACTATTATGTTATTAATTTTCTAAAATAAACATCATTTTTTAATACATATTATTAATTATAGCTTAGGTATAATTTTTGGTATTTTTCTATAAAACATCAATTATTGAAGAATGGTAAAAACACTGAGTAGTAGTAAAAAAACATTTTTATATAAATGAAATTTTACCACTTCTATGAATTGAATTTCAAAAAACCAACATACATGGTTGTTATCAGCAAGTAAAATGTTGTTTAATGAAATGAAAATTTATTTTTGGTGAATTCTAACTTTTAACTTTTATTTACAGCGGTTAAAGGTATATTGTATAATAAAAGGTAAAAATAATATTATAATAATATTAAATTAATCTATCATGTTTCAGAATATTATATATTGAAATAATTATAACCATTGGAATCCTTAGGTCGATTTTGGGACCCCATTTATCCTTTAAGAGTGATAATGACGCTTTATATTAATTAATTTATTGTAATAAAAAAATGACATAAAAATATATATTTACGTAAATAAACTTTTACATTGGATTATATATGTTATATATTAGAGAATAAATATTAATTTTTAAGATAAAAATATTCTCAATATCATGGTATTTTTTTAAATTTTTAAACATCAAATAATTGAAATTATTTCTGACACGATAATGATGCAATGTTTAACTCATTATTGAATGTTTTAAATAAATAAGATTATAAAAGTATAAACAATATTCAAACCCTATCCAAATATTATTTGATGACTTTATTTCGAAAAAGTGTCATCTTATATTGGTCTTTAATAATTTTTGGACCTTTAGAAACAAAAAATCATTATATAATAAAGTAATATTATCAAACGTTCCTAAAGATCTCCTCTTCCCCCCTTATAAAAAGCCCTCAGCTCTAACCCATTAATCACACAACTCATGCATATTGGATCAATCAACCTTTGACAAAATAAGCTCTCAAGATCCAATCATCCCTCTATAAGCCTTACCTTAGGAAGGAGGAACTTCAAGAAATCGTGTTAGTTCAATCGAAAGGGAGTTACCCAATTTAAAGGTTGCATCTTCTCTTAAGTTCTATTCTTTTCTTTTACTTTTCCAACCCTCTAAATTATTTTCATTCATTTATTTTATAACAACACAAGTATAAAAACTATAATATGTTGTTGTTATGAGATGTATCAAAACTACACTTACATCGAACTTTGTCCAATGGGTAAAGAACATATTGTTTCTGTGGATGGTAAACAACTGCCTCACAAAATAATGATGTTCAATATTCTACTACCACCTCTTATAGGGGCCATTAATAGGGAAATATATTTACATGTGATATATATTATATTTTTATTATCTCGGTAATTCTATATTTTTAATTTATGTCATACCTTTGTGGTTTCCATAGTCTGTAAATATGATAATTTTAATTGACGAAGTGTGGACTACCACCCCTTAAATGTAATATGACTCGTTAATGCCATATATGGAATGTATAAAGGATGTAATTAAAGAAATTAAATATTATATTATTCTAGAAATATAATACACCTATGTATCAATATTTTTTCATTCTATTAAATATTAAATAGAAATGAATGTAGCATTAATGTGTATGTACAACATATCGTCTCCATAAAGGACACATTTCGTTTCATACTTGAAAATGTAACGTACTATTATAAATATGTACATACACTAGATATATATGATATATAATATATAGAAATAATATATATTATTCTGTAGATAATGGATTTTTTACCACATGAACATGTAATTATAAGATGTTCATTTTTGACTCAAGTACCAAATATCAAAAAAATGACCATTAATAACTTAAATGATTGAATTATGTTTATAACATGGTAATAAGTGATATAAACGGAATAATAAACTTGAAAAGGTTCTAAAAAAATTATAAATTAACTTTATATTATTATTCATGAGATTAATGAATGAAATGTTGAAGTCAAACTCGAGGTAAGGGGTTTCATATTTCACTTTTAATTCCATGAGATTTTCATTGTTCAACACTAATTTGTTGCATGTGGTGTATTGTGTAATGCTATTTGATATAAATTATCGTGATTATCTTTATATTCTTGGTATTTTGTGATTAATTTGATGGTTATTACCTTTTGTTCATTCAAATCGATTTATTCTAATGTCATAAGGGGTTTTCATATCACTTTTTATTCACATGAGACTCATGCTATATTTGACAGTATTTCCTTTTGTGTGATGTATGTACTACTCATTATTGTATTATTTGTGTAATATAAATTAATTTATGGGTATTTACATTTTCTTTGTATGAATTTTCTTTCATGGGGAGTATGTTTTGTATGTTACCAATTGGTAAGGGAACCTTCCACCTTCATCTTTTTGTCAAAGAATTCTATTGCTATAACTTTTAATGTACATATTAATTTGTTGGGATATTTTATTATATATCGTTATTGATTTAAATTTTATTTCCATGTTATTAGATACCATTTTTCTCTCATTAACTCATTTTTTGAATTTCTATGTGACGTCATTAGGCTGTCGAATTTTGTAAGGGATCTTATTTACCAAATACTAATTACTTGTGTTAAACATATTCTTCTTGATTATGTCTTGCTATAATTATTTTTGAATGGACTATAATTTTTTTACACTAAATATCATCTTATATTGGTTGTATTTATATTTTACA
The DNA here is from genome assembly GCA_963277665.1 of Viscum album. NCBI lineage: Eukaryota > Viridiplantae > Streptophyta > Magnoliopsida > Santalales > Viscaceae > Viscum > Viscum album. The sequence goes on along the minus strand of OY728145.1, from coordinate 1,243,609,924 downwards.
CACATAATTTTTTCATTGATTCATCCTTAATCTAAAGATACGATCTATATGAAGGATTTCATCTCAGATTACATTGCATTGAGACTTCATTGTTGTTATGAACCAATTCACTTTTATATGCGGAATATTGTGTAATATTTCTTATTATATCCATAATAAATTTATTTTCATCATAGTATAATGTTTTGATTAATTTTATTTCCCAATTACAGGTATTCAAGTGTCTCTCAGTTGGTTTGGAACTCTAACTAAAATATCAATTTAAAAGTTTTAATCATTTATTCTTCTAAATATTTTTCATTAATGTTCATGATTTAAAAATGGTTTTGAGGATTTATATAAATTAACACTAATGTTTTAAAATTTAAAATCCATTAAAAGTTTCAAATTGGTATGGGGAAGATTGATTGAAAAACTCTCTTTATTAAATGTTTTAAATGGGTGTGACAAATCATTGACTTTATCAATATAATGAAATGATATATTATGATTGGAATGTGGAAATGTTATATTTCTTTTGTACATTCATTATGTGTTATGATTATTTTATGTTTCATGGGAATTCTTTTATGTATACGGGTGGTTCTTGAGATAATCCCAGGGCGGGTGAGCCTGAGATAGCTCTCAAATGCATTGGGAAATGTTAAAGAGGTAATCGTTAATTTTTCTCCAAAGAGATTTATAGAATATAGTGTGATGGGTATTCTATATTTAACTCTGTATGTAGCTATAAAAGCTACAATGTGTGTATATCATGGATACCACAAGATAGTTTATTATTTATGATTTATATATGTTGTTCATAAAGCTTATTATTTCATGAGATATATTAAAGATATTATGTTTTGAATATATTGATGAATAAATATTTTTTTCCATTATTTTATAACCCTTTCTACGATTTTTATGCTCATCCCAATTTTTTAAATGTTTATCAAAGGGTATAAGGATTGTTAGGAGAAAATAAGAACTCTAAATGATTTATATAAAGAATAGAATTATTGTTTTATTTTAATAATTTTTATTTTTTTTAAAATGGATACTGAGTAGAAGTTTCTACATAGTAATTTATGGGATGCAACTTAATAGTTATGGCCTAATTATCTATATTTCTAAACATGAAAATATCCTCAAGGTAAATTATTAACTTAATTCTTGATTATGTAATGCTTAAGGATGAGGCCATATAGTTGACCTCAAAGGTAGTTTTACATAACTTTAGCGGTTAGAGAGTTATTTTAGCATAAGTGAAATAAGCATAATGGTTAGTATATTATAAAGAGTCATTGTTTTTTTAGATAAATAGAATGTGTTTAAGATAACATGAACAATTATTTTTAATTGTTTACCCTCTTCAAAAGTTATTATATGATGATTTTACTGATATACTCATGCGGAAATTTGGGTTTTAGTGAATGGCTGGATCTTACAGGCACCAATGTAACAATGGATGTAAAGAAAACTATGAAATATTTCTGAATAAGAAACTGAATGAAATGGGAGCTACAATGAGAAATCTTATGGGTACTCTCAACCAAATATTTGGAGTCATGATCGACCACCTGATCCTAGGAAATTATTAATGGAATAATATATGTAAGAAACAAATCCCTATGGATGTTTAGGTAATAATCATACAGGTAAGTATATTGAACAACCTATGTGTCAAGGATGTGGAATTAACAATTAGGAAAATTCTAGAAAAGTATGAGAAGATTCTATAGATGTGGTAATGAAGGTCATAAAGAAAGAACCTGCCATAGAAAAAGGATTTGCCCACTGGACTCCCGGAATGGGAAAACATTTCTTTTGAAGGATCAGTTGAATGTTTTAAATGTTTTTTCATAGATAATATACAAATAGATATCCTATGAAGAAGGTTAGATTATTGTATCAGCATGATCATACAAATATATGTTTACCAATTCCGAATGCCATTCCAATTTATGATGAGGAAAATGACATTAACTAATGAAAGGTATGAATTATGTATTAGCTGATGTTTTGAAATTATTGAATCTTAGGATATGGTTAATGATTTTGTTTATAGGAATGATTTATTATGTAATAAATTGGAAAATAATGGATAATGGATCATGAATAATTATAAATGTGTAAAAATTATACAAATAAGGGATTCAAGAGTTATTATGAATTTTAGGATAATGAAATGCATAATAGTATTAAGGATCCATTGATGATGGGATAACATTTGATGTATTTTTATAGTATGTTTAACAATTCTGTTTGATATGTGAAAATGTTATTCATGAAATATTTATATTTTATTCTATGGATATAATGGATAAGATTATGAGGTATTATGATCTTTTTCTTTTGAGTCAATTACTATTTATTTCATTATGGGATGAAAATGATAAGTATGAGATATAATTTGTTGTTAAAATATGTTATGGTTATTTTTAAGGGATTTATCATATTTTTGAACATTATAAAATTATGTATTTTTTTGAAAAAGTGCAACATGTAGACCATGTGGCAACCCATCCTTTCAGGAAAAGATGTGGGGATCAAAACCACAATCAATGTGCGATTGAAATTTATCGCCTACCAATTGGACTACTAAAAGACCCCGACTAGAATGACTTATTCATTTTAGTTAAATTATTTTATTGATGAAGAATAATTTAATTGGGATATTTTGTTTTATCAAATGGATATAATTAGTATAAGAAAATGATATTTTGATTAAGTGATAATGGTTATTTTGGAAGACATTCTCTCTTTTTAGAACACTATATGCTTATGGAAAATAGAATACAATGGGATTTAATTTTATGGATTAATGGTTGAAATATTATATTGGAACAATCTATGTTTTTATTTGGAACATAAGTTGACTTGGGTTATTTATGTAAATTATTAACCTATCTTAGAGAATATGTGATTAGATTAACTACTCATTAGTTTAAGATTTTAAGTGTAGTCGTTGTTTTCTGAGATAAAAGTTAAGATTTACAATGGAAGATTATGTGATTAAATACTTATGAGTTTGGGGTTTTAATATTAGTAAGGATTATTTTGAGGACTTTTAATAACAATTTTATATTTAATGATCTTTCTTAAACATTGGGTATCTTTTGTTGAATTTTGCAGATTAATAGTAGTATTTATTTATTAAAAGGATTATCCTTTTGGGAATTATCTGATCTCGTACTAACCCATTTTGGTTTTGGTTAATATATATATATAGGGTAAATATGTGGTTTATATTTTTTGGATAATGTTATTCTCTAAAATTTTATTTTAGTAATTTTTATGTGTCCATGTCATCTTGAATTCTCATCATTTGGAGATAAGTAGAGTTTGATGTAGACATTTAGTAAAGGATGAAATTCTGCATGAAAAGTAATTATGTTTCCATATGTTCCCTTCCATGATCATAAATAAATTCATCAACTTTATGAAAAGGAACTTTAAAAAAACATTGTAATTTTTCATTTCCTACTGGGAAACCAATGAACGTTTAACCCATCTCAAATTTATCCTTTTCTTGTTAAATTTATCCTAATCATGTTTTCAATCACCCTCCAATGGAACATGACACATTGTTCCTCCTCTGTATCCACGCTTTCATGTAATTCATGTATCGGTTATCCCATGTGACCCTTTTACTTTTATTTCATTGTTTTAATGTGATAGGTTTATTTACTCTTTTTCCGATGTGGAACTTTGAATGAATATTCCAATCCCAAATTTAAAATTTAAAGGACACAATTTCTAAAAGGTAGGAAGGATGTAACATCCATGGAAAATAAATAATATGTAATATTTCTATTTATTATTATTTTTTGAAATTAAATGTTAATTTTTTAGAGGGGACACTATATTCAATGTCATACATGGCACACAACAATGGGTTTCCCTGAATTCTTATATTTCACACAATGCTGAGCCATACTGAAAAAATAATGATATATTATTATTTTAAATGGTAGTTAGCGCCTAGATGTTGTAATGAAGATAATGAACTAAATTGAATAAAATAAAACTATACATGTTTGTTAATTTTTTTTCATTTATCCAATAAAAGATAGAGGCTTAACATGGGAATGAATCTAATTTCAAGCTAAAAGACTCTAATATTTATTAAATGGTCAATTTTCAGCCTTCTGATGGAGAACCTCTTTAAATATAATTTTGTTGACATTTATATGTTTTATTTGGAAAAATAAAATTCTTTTATTGAATCAGTACATCAAAATTTACATTGGGTAAATTTTTTGTATTTTTATGATAAAATTCATTTTTTTATGAATACTAAAAAATAAATTATTTTATTTGAAAATAGAATTTTAATTTATTTTATTAATATGGTTTTGATATATTTATATATGGTTTTAATGTTTAATTATATTATTTTTTATCCATAAAATCCAATATTGGTCATTAAAAGTAATTTTACTTTGAAATTTGGCATAGACATGTGTCAATATTTTGATATTAAAGATTTCTTAAAAACACGTATTTTGTTTTGATAATGGGAATTAATTTTAAATTAATTAATACAACTTCTATGTTTAAAATTTGGTAATGTAAACATCAGTTTGTAATTCTGAATATCAAATATATCTTAGGCTGGATTTTTCACATTTTTCTGAAAAAACATCATTTTTTTAGGAATAGTGAAAACATTGAGTAGTGGTTAAAAACACAAAATTTTCATTTAAATTAAATTTTACCGCTTATGTGGATTGAATTTAAAAAATCCAGCATACATGTTTGTTATTAGTATGTAATATTTTGTTCAAGAAGATAAATAGATTTTTTTGGTAAAGGGTAACTTTTGACTTTTATTTACAGTGGTTAAAGTTTAATAGTGTAATTCAAACTAAAAATAATATTATAATAATATTAAATCTCTCTAACACATGTAATAATTCTATTGGTTGATACACTTCTGACCATGGGAATCAATGGGACGATTTTGGGACCACATGGAACCACTTAAATGTTATAATGAAACTTTATATTAATTAATTTTATGTAAAGACAAAAATGACATAATCATATATATTTTATTAAATGAATTTTTACATGGGGTTATATACATTATCTATTCAACTATAAATATTAATTTTAATGAAAAAAATATTTCTTACATTCTAGTTCTTTCTAAAATATTTTGACATAACCTAAATATACATTTTTATGACACAATAATGATGCAGTGTTTACCTCATTAATGAATGATTAAAATTAATATGATTATAAAAATTAATACAATATCCAAAACCTATCAAATTTTTATTTGATGAGTTTATTTCAGAAAAGAGCCATATTAGATTCTCCTTTAATTTGTTTTGTACCTTTAGAAACTTTAAATAATTATATAACAAAATAATATTTTCAAACATTCCTAAAGAGCCCCTCCTCCCCGTTATAAAAACCACTATCCTCTAACCACTTACTCACACCTCTCACACACCTTGGCTCGTCCAAACACTATCCAAATAATCTCTAAATATACATATATTCCACCTAGAAGCCTTACATTAGTTATAAGGCACTTTAGGATATCATTTTGGTTCAAACCAAAGGGAGTTAACTGATTTAAAGGTAACATCTTCTCTTATGTTATTTTATTTTCTTTAACTTATCTATCCCCATTAAATATTTTTTCCATTAATTTATAACAAAAACAGTATATAAAATATATTAGGTTGTTTTTATAATATTTATTTGAACTTCACATACACACACCTTCGTCTAATGGGTAAAGAATATATGGTTTCTGTGGACGGCAAACTAATGCCTCGTGAAAAATAATTATTCAATATTCTACTATGACCTCTTATGGTGTCCATTATTATGGAACTATATTTTCATGTGATATATATTATATTAATATTGTCTATATACTACTTTATTTTTCATCTATTTCAAACCATTATGGTTTCTATAATGGTTAAATATGAAAATTTCTTTTCAGGAAGTGCGGACTACCGCCTCCTCAAAGTGATATGACACATTCATGCTATATGTGGAACATATAAAGGATGTAATTAATTAAATAATATATGATATTATACTAGAATTATAATATACCTATGTTTCATTATGTTTTCTTTTCATTATATATGAAATAGAAATCAAAGTAGCATTCATGCATACGTATGACATAACGTCTCTAGGAACGATGCATTTCATTTCTTTACCAAAAATGTTATGTACTATTATAAATACATATATATAATAGATATATATGATATATATGATATCTAAATCATTAATATAAATCTGGGAATAATGTAATTTTGACCACATGAACAATTTTTAATTATAAGATGTTCATTTTTGACTCATATACCAAATATCGACAAAATGTCCATTATTAACTTACATGATTTAAAAATGTTTATATCATAGTAAGAAGTGATGTAAAAAGAATAATAAACAATAAAAGGTTCTTAAGAATGTATAAATTTACTTTTTTTTTATTCAGGAGACTAAAGAATGAATGGGTCATTTCAGACATGAGATAAGGGGTTTCTTATCTCACTTTTAATTCCATGCGATTTCAATTGTTCGCCACTTATTTATTACATATAGTGTATTATGTACTGATATTTGATATAAATTATCGTTATTCGCTTTATATTCTTGGTATTTTGTGCTTCTTTTGGTGTTTATTAACTTTTGGTCATTCGAATCGATTTTTTACAATGTAGGAGGGGGTTTTCATCTCACTTTTTATTCACGGGAGATTCATGCTATATTTGATACTATTTCATTTTGTGTGGTGTTTGTACTACACATGATTGTATTATTTTTGTAATATAATTTAAATATTGGTATTTAAATCTTCATTTTATGATCCTTCATTCATGGAGGTTATGTTTTGAAAGTTACCTAATCGGTAAGGTAACCTTTCACCTTATTCTTTTGTCAAAGACTTCTTCTTTTATGTATTTTCATATACATATATTTATGTTGGTATATGTTTATATATATCTTTATTTTTGTAAATTTTATGTTCATGTGATGAGATACCTTTTTTCTCTCATAAACTCATTTTCTGAATTTGTATGTGGTGCCATTAGGCAGTCGAATTTTGTAAGGGAACTTCATTACCCAATTACAATTATTTGGGTTAAACTTCCAATTTTTGATTATTTCAAGCTATTAATATTTGGGAATGTCCTATAATTGTTTTACAACTAATATCAATATATATATGGTGTATTTATATTTTTCACACATAATTATTTCATTGATATATCTTTAATCTAAGGATACAATCATTATAAGAGATTTCATCTTAAATTACATTCCATTGAGACTTGACTATTGTTATCAGCCAATTCAATTTTATATGGTGTATATAGTGTTCTTCGGTATATTAAATCATGAATAAATTTATTATCCTGATAGTATAATGTTTTTAATAATTTTATACCTAAATTATTTGTATTCAAGCGTCTCTGATTTGGATAGGAACTCTATCTAAAATGTCATTTTAAATGTTTTAATGAATTATTCTTCAAAAAAATTTCATTAATGTACATGTTTTAAAAATAGTTCGGTGGATTTATTTATATGGAAATTAATGTATTAAAATTCTAATTCCATTAATATATTTAATGTGGTATAGGACACTTTGATTCAAAAATCTATTAATGAATTGTTTTATATGGTTTTGAAAATGGTTTTGACAAAACATTGAATTTATCAATATCTTGAAATGAAAAATTGTGATTGGAATGTGGAAATGTTATCTATAATTTATGATAGTGTAATTTTTTATGATTATGTTATGGTTCATTGGAATTACATACATATATGGGTGGTTCTGTGATAAAATTAGGGCGGCTGAGCTTAAGATTTCTGTCCAATACATTGGGTTACATGACAGAGGTAAATGTGAATGTTTTTACTAAGAGATTTAAGGAATATATTATGATGGTATTCAAAATTTTACTGCTTACAGAGATTTTAAAGCGAAAATGTATGTATGTTATGGATTCCACATGTTATTTTATGGTTTATGATTAATATGTGTTATTCATAATTATTATGATTTCATGAGATACGTTAATGAGCTTATGTTTTGTATGTATTGATGAAAGAATGTTTTCATTCATTATTTTATTACCCTTAATGACATTTTTATGATGATATCATGTTTTTTAAATGTTTTCACCTGGTATAAGGATGGTTAAGAAAAAATAAGAACTCAAAAAGATTTATATCATGAAAAAAAATATTGTTTTCATTTAATAATTTTTATATTTATAAAAAAAATGGATATAGAGAATAAGTGTATACTTTGTAATTTTTTAGATGTATTGTAATTGTTATGGCCTAATTCTCCCAAATTATAAACCTAAAATATCCATAATGTATATTATGTACATAATTTAATATTATGTAATGTTTAAGGATGTGGCCTTAAAGGTACAATATTTATTCATTAAAAAATAGTGAATTTACTATTTGATTCTTGTTTTTTGAGTTAATTTATAACTTTCACTCAAAGTATAACAATTCCAAAACTACATAAAATCATTAGCCGTAAATTTATTTCATAATAAATGGAAATATTATAGTATCCTATGTATATTACTCTTCCCAATTTAATTTTTGAGGACTAATAATACATGAAAATAGTTACCAACATGAATTAGTGGTGTTTAATTCTAATTTGGCGTGAACTTCTTGTCCTTATGTAATTACAACATCAGTTGTTGGGAGAGGGACATAACTATTGACATACAGAGTCATTATTTGATTATATAAAATTTTCTGTAGGGGTGGATGAATCTCCCATTTAATATTCATATCAAGGGGGAATTTATTTTCCTTGTGAGGAAAAATATATAACAAACATTATTGATAAATATATGATAATTACTTTAAAATACATTCACATTATGGGGGGTTATACTAATGTATTCCATGAAAAGTTTCCTAGAAATCCTCTTGAATAAGAGTTGATGTTCATAATAAATCTTATACCAAGATCTATTCCCATATCTGGCTCCCCCAATGAAATGGCCAAAATTGAGAAGTATGAACTAAAAATTATGTTACAAGAGAAAATGGATATTGGTTTTATACACATGATTTATTCTTATTCAAAAACACTATTTATTATTATTATCAATGAAAATTCGTCAAGGAGCCTCCATATTTATTATCCCAAGATCAATAAAATCATGATTAATAAAATGTATCTTCAAATTTATATTGATAAAATGTTATAACAACTACATCTGGAAAAATATTTGATTATATAGGACCATCAGTTGGGATATCAACATTTAATTTTACTTAAGGGTGATATTTCCAACTCATCCATTCAAACATGTAATTGTCATTATGTATTCATAGTTATTCCATTAGGACCCCAACATTCTCTAGAAATATTTCTGGACATAATAAATAATTCCATTAGACATTGTATTCTAAATTTTTGGATATCTTCTATAGGGTACACCAAACACCAATCTCCATTGAATCTAATTAATATTATTGATTTAACATGATGGTATGGAAGTGTCTCCAAAATTCATTAAGCATGAAGTTAAATTAAATTTTTTAAAATTTTTTTTGCATAATGTTTAATATGGGTAGACTATCTATTAATTAGAACAAATTTTCAGAACATGCTCGATGGAAGTTAAAGGAGACTGGGATAAACGTTTTCCTTTTGTTATGTTTTCAAATAATAATTGTTTTTACTCAAGAATTCAAATGACTTCATGAGGATTCATTTATGGGAAGTGTTTTATAACTCCAACAAACTAATAATTAGATTGTTCAAGCACACTTATGGAAATTAAAATTTTCAAGGAAATGTTAGACGAGATAAATTATGTTTAGTAAAATAGTATAACTACCAGAATATGACTAAATAGTTTTATGGAAAACCAGTGATGATTAATTTAATTGTAAATAAGAGATACTTTTTTAAACTAAAATCTTTTGATTATAAAATAATGAGATTTTGAATGATTGGTAAGATATATCCTAGGTATATCGATACCTTTGAGATTCTAAATCACTTTATATTTGTTTCCTATAAACTATATTACAACCAAATTGTTGTCTATTATATGACAAATTTTGTGTATCACTCTTATAAAACTACATACTATATCACAACCATATAATAAATTTATATGTGATAAAACTAGAAAATGGACTCTCTTATGGGGATTTGTTAGTGGATATCATTGATCATCGTGACAAAGGTATATAAGACATAGGATGTCCCTTATTCAATTTACTCTAAAGGAACATTATATATTAAGAAGAAACAAGGTAACCACATAATTCAATATACTATAAGTACCCGACCATATTATTACAATAGTATATAAAATAAAATTTGGATGTAGAAATTTCTTACGGTTGGAGGACTATAATGACCCAAATTATTATCAAGGGAATTTAATATATTCTAATTGATTCATATTTATTAACAACATGTTATATATTTAAATTGAAACAAATTTAAAAAAATACTTAATATTATTTTTTAAATTTAATATTAAAATATGAGTATAAATATTTATAAAATAATTTATTCTATTCTAATGGGAAAATTGAAATATAGCCTAAAAATAATATGAAAAATTGAATATTCTTGATCACTAAAAATTAGCTCACCCATGAATTACACTATAGAAATGAAGCAAAATATTAGTAATATTATATGCATTTTGAATGTGAAAAACTATAAAATACAATTAGAAATAATACAAATGAATGGATAATGAATAAATTTTATGTACTAATTGATTATTGGGAACCCATATTCTTGTCAAAAATAAGACTATTGGAATGGTAATTTGACCCTTGATATTGCAGTTAAAAAAACATGAATAGTAGAATAATTCATAGGTACAATAACATAAATATTCAAATTATATACTCACATATGGAAGTACAAAATAATAATTACTTATCTTAAAAAATGGAATTATGATATTTTAAAAGAAATGTATAAGGAAATAGTTGTCTTAAAAAGATATCCGAATTGTTCTTATTTTGTAGATTGAAAATGTATTTATTTTAATTTTATAAAAAAAATTATGATTTAAAAAAAATTCTTTTAATAAAATTAATTTATAAATTAATATTATGATCAATTAAAATTATATGGATATTTTAGGAGATAATAAGTAATTTTATAAATGGTTATACTATTAGGTATAAATTACAAATTGAAAATTTTCAGTAAAATACAGATTTTATATTAGATTTTAATTTCTCATTTTATGTAAATTAGATTAATAAAATGGACATAATTTTCAACATATTTATGTCAAACAAAAATATTTGATTGTTCAATGCTTTTCAAATATTTTTATGTTTTAGTGAACCAGGATATATTGTATTTATTATTATTAGAAAAATAATCAAAATTTTATGTAATGAATATTGTAAGAACACATTAGTTCAATATCACAAAACAATATATTATATATAGAAATAAGAATATATATTTTTGGTATTCCTGAAAAAAATATTGAATTAATGAATATAATATTTAAAAAATATATCTTCCCCTTATAAACACCAAACATAACAATCACTTCTCCACAAACCTTCTATGTGTTTTATCCTTCTATACATCTACCAGTTCACATCCCAATATTCTAACCCATGTATTAGTTCATTTGGTCCCATAAATATTTATTAAATAGGGCCTTAAGGGGAACCATAAAAGGAGACAATCAAATAGAGAGGAAAGAACAATACTATAAAACATTTAATTTTATTATTCTTCTACCAACCCCATTGGATCTCCATAAACATAGAAATAGAAAATAACTGTCCAATATATACTGTTATATTATTAATATAGTGTATTATACATCATCAATGCTACCATATTTAATCCTGTTAATGGTAACACTCTTTATAATATGGTTAGTTAACTAGCTTCACAAACTACTGACATAATTTTAATCATACCCCATCTAGTCTTGTTGTTGAAACTCAATTATAGTTACCAATTATTAAAAGATGTATATTATAGCATATTTCAAAATATATGATGCCATAAATGTAATTTAATTAATAAATTAGAATTTAGATCCTATCATTAAATAAAATAATATAAAACAACTATCCACAAAATGACAATGTTTTTGTAAAGAGAAATGTCCCATTATTATGATAAATTGTTTTATTTGGAATCATTTATATTTGAGAATAATATGAATACCACATAATTTCACATTTTGTGTTATATACAAATTTCAGATGAACATTAATAAATATCAACTATTGATCAAAAATACCTAAAATTTTTATGATTTATTATTTTTGAATAATATAAATTTCATTGTGGGATTGAACACCATGAAACAATGGGGTTGTCATCAATTATATGTAAAAACAAGGTTTAACACACTTTGTTTTAGTAATAATCATATTGTTAAAAATTGACCTCAATAATCTACCAATAAAATATATTTATATTGATTGTAATGGATATGATTTAAATATAAAATTATAATGGTTTAAAATGAAAATCATATTTATTGAATATAATATTAAGAGTAGTATATTAATGATTCTAAATTATTATTTTTAAATAAATTTGTTTCATTACATTCTATGAATAAATCATATGATTAATTTTTAAAAAAATAATGAAAATTTATTTTTTAAAATAGAATTTCACTTTTGAAATGGATATGTCTTTAATATATCTTGGTGAATTTTTGGGTATATTCTGAAAAGATAAAATATACCTTGAATATTGAATAGTACATTTTTATTATGAAATTTATATTTATATTAAAGCATATGAAATCACCAAAATATTTTTATATGAAAATAAAAGTAAAACCAGTTCTACTATATATCTGTTAATCAGATTTGTGTCATTGGAATCATTTTCATATTGAATTTTAATATGAAATTATTATCTACTGATGAATATTTTCTCTATGAAAACCTACTTTCAGTTCGAATATATGCATTTAATTTTATATTATAGTATTCTAGACATATGATTTTATTTTATGACCCAAACTGATGAGACCTTAGATGCAACTACCTAAATCGTTCTTTCTGTAGGTTTGGGGATGGTGACTAACTCCATGAAAACATATCACACACATGAGAAGTAGTAGACTTTGCTATCTACATGTACACAAAAATATACAAATCTATTCAATACTGAAATATAAATCATATTGAAATCATTAAAAGTATACATAAAAAATCCAACAACTAGAGTTTGAAAAAAATTACTAGAAATCCAACAAATGGGAAAAATAAATTTTTTTAGAGGTTGGGGTTGAAGCCTCATTTTATTATTAAACCAAAGACCACTTTATATTGGGAAGAGGGTGACCCATTAAATATCCCAAAGGCCCAAGGCCAAGTGGCATGCATACAGGGCTAGAAAGCCCATTTTTTGGGCCAAAGGACCCCTCAGTGAATAGTACTACTACATTACCCACGCAGCTACAGTTCCTGCTATTGTACCACCGCCGATATAGTACACTACTGCAGTCCCCCTGCCGCTACAGTGCTACCACTGCTACAGTCTAATGCTGCTATAGTGATATCGCTACTACAGTCCCTCGCTGCTACAGTACTACTACAGTGACCTGCTACAGTCCTAGGGAATTCTCCCCTGCCTGGATTTGATCCTGGGTCTTTTGGACGCCAAGAAAGAGCATGGACCACTAGGGAAAACTACAATCAAAATAAAAAATGTATTGTAATTTATAATCATCTCATAATTAGGGGGATGTTGTAAAATTTGACACCATTATACACTGCATTCTATCTTACTAATACTAGATCCAACTTCTTATAGTATACCATGGACTCTGCAAAAAGGGTAATCATCTACCTAAGACACAAAAAATATGGGAATATCTCATGTTGCGGTGAGTGTAACAATACATAGTAGGACACCTCAAGACAACTACGAACAAAAAAATCATGTCATATAATTATATATGAATTGGTATATTTCTAAAACACATATTACAAGAATTTCCAAATATACTAATCAAATACACATTGTCCTTAGGTAATGATCAAAATTATAACGTTATCCAAGTATTCCTGCTCAAATGTTCCACAAAAAAATCATCCAGGAGAACATATTCGATGGGATATACAATAATTTATGACACAAATATTAGAGGTCATTATCATAATGACTATATGGAAATGAAAAAAATAGGGTTCATCCGAGATACATATTTAATAAGACTACACCTCATCAGAATTATTAGATATTGATATAAAGATATGGGTCAATGAATAGGGCTTAGTGGGGGAGACCTGACCCCTCATAAGACAATCTCCAAGAATTGGGATAAATTACCATGTAGTTTTAGTCACATTAATTCGAACAAACAAAATCTAAGGTATCACTAAGGGTAATGATGGTTTCTCCATGCCTCTCAAAGGGATACATGCTTCATATCACAATGTCAGCAGTATATGAAATCTGAGTAAAATATATCCAAAATAAGTATACTCATGCTCACTACAGATGTCATCAAAAAACTAAATAGGTATCACCCTCTATGATGAGAATGATACACTACACCAAATCCTCAATAGAATGGAACAATGAAACACACTCGACCTCACCTGGTTAAAGGAAGACAACTCAATATCATGGTGAAACTGAACTAAGAAGAAATAGGTATATAACCATTTTTCAAATTAAAATGCCTAGTGTTCCTTGGTTACGGGAGTTACCTCTCCAAATCTCACACTTATTCTATTTTTTTAACAAGAAATAATGTTTTAACACATGGGGAATGTGGTCACTCTGAAGGGATGAAATCAAACATCCATCGTTATTTTTACAAAATCATACGTGAATTACTAAAGGCATTTACTAGTTATAATCCATATGAAATAAATCTCAGGATACGTTATACATATTACATAAACAAACACCAGGTAAAAAAGTCACTTTTAACTATATAATGCTTGGAAGGTGCTTCATGGTCCCCATAATGGAGTCTAAATTAAATATATGTTATTGGAATAAAAAATACACCTTAATATTTGGGACATTATTTTTCTATAAACTAATCAATTTGAAACCATATTATGATGATATGATAGATACAAAATTCCACAATGATAATAACAATATTATTATTATTATTATGCTAACAATACGAATAGAATCTAAAATCAGGGTGTAGCTCTAATGCCAAATGTGTTAACAATGACGTCATGCTTCTTGAGAAAGAACTCAATGACCTTTAAAATAAAAACACCACCTCTGACCTCAACACAAACCCTACTCATGAAATAAATAATTTGGTCAGACTAAACACAATTCTCATGTTTAATGAATAAATGATAAAACTTACATTAAATGTAAAATTGTTAACTGACGGTGATAGAAATAAAAAATTATACAATTCACTTCTTAGAGTCTGGAAGGCATGCATGCCACTTACCATCATCAAAGATGATGACATGATTCCTAACAAGGATGATGACATCGCCCAACATGTCATCTAATACTCTAAATACACCTTCAGTGGCCCTGATAAAAACTATGACCAACTCCCTTAGGTAATTACATCAGGGATCTCTAATGTGGATAACATTATTCTTCATAGAACACTGCTTGATAATGAAATCAAATACATTGTCTTTATTCTGAATCCAGACAGTTCCCATAGTCTTGATGGCTTCAATAATGGTTTCTACCAACACTATTGGAATTTTATTCATGTTGATATTTATAAACATATTAAATCAATGTTTTTAAATGGGGTGCTTCCTCACACTCATAATGCACAATTCCTCACCTTGTTCCAAAAAGTGGAAAACACCTCTATAGTTCACCTTTAGAGACCTATTGCGCTTATCAATATGATTTATAAGATAATCACCAAAATCATTTCCAACAAAAATTCACCTATCACGAACAAAATGGTCTCCTATAATAAATTAGGTTTAATCAAAGGGAGATCGATTCAATACCGTATCTGCATAGCCTTTTAGTGTGTCAATAACATGAATAAAAATGATAATGGATGAAAAATAGCTATAACTCTCGATATAAAAAGGAGTTTGACACCATGGACTAGAGAATTATCTTCAGAGTCCATCAAAGTATAGGTTTTAGTGGTGAATTTATCAATACCATCAATAAAACTCTTCTAATCAGCCTCTATCTCCATTTTGATCAATTGCACTTTCAAGGGTTATTTCAAATGTACTAATGTGGTAAGACAAGGTGATCCTCTATCTACAATTCTCTACTCGATAATAGAAGACTATTTCAGTATTTTGATCACCAGACTTGTGATTTATTATAAACTCAAGTCCATCAATGTCTCTAGGAATGTATTACTCATCTCTTCTAGGTCGATGACATCATTCTATTCCTACTTGGGGAAAAAAGGAATATTCTTAACCTCAATACTGTTATCTCACACTATGAAGAGGTCTCAAGACAAAACATTAGTTATAGTAAATCATTCCTCTTCTTTGGAATTAATTTCCCTTCCAATATAAAATTTAGCATCATAAAAGGTTTAGGTTTGAATGAAGGCTCGCTCCCCTTCACTTACCACGGTGTTTCTATCTTATGGGGAAGACCCAAATCTGGTCGCTTTACGTCTATTATTGACAATTTCATAAAACAACTTTCCACTTGGAAAGGTAAATATCTATCTATGGCACGCTATATATGTCTTTTCAAATCCACTATTATCTTCAAGATGGTTTACTCCATGATGATTTACAAATTTCTTATTTGTTTCATCAAAACAATTAACACTACTATTAATAATTTCATCTACACTAGTAGTACTCTAGAAAAAAACTTGTGATGGTTCCATGGTCAACTTGTTGCAAGACCATTGAACATGGTGGCATTGGTATGAAAACTCTAAACTATTTCATCGAAGCTCTTCAAACTGGTGTCACATATACCCTTTTTCAAAGAAATTATAATGCTACTACTAATATACAAAAGTGATTTCTTGACAAACATAAAATATGCAATTTGAATTTTTTTAACTCCTCCAACTAGCCTTCTATCAAACCCTCCTTTGCCAACATTATGTGAAACTCCTGATGGATGATCTCAATATACTATTCCATGAAATTATGGGTAGTTAATTGGAATGGAACTCAATTAATATATATGATTTCACCTGACCATATCCCAAAAATCATCAACAACTCTATCAAATATATTTTTAAACTCTCATATTGAACATCTCCAAAAATCTATTTTTCATGTCATTGATAACTAAACGTTTTCATATGAAAATGACTTCTTGGTTTGGGAACCTCCTATCAATTGAATGATTGGATCTAAAAGTTACTAAAAACCAATTTCACCACAACTCGGAGAATGACTACCACTAGAGAAAATAATTACAACAAATCTTGGATAAAACATTCGAGATTCAATCTCAGCTATTGACTTTCCCAAAACAAGGTTCCCACTAAAACACGCATCCAATCTTTTGGAATTCAGGTCTGCTCTATGCGTAAAATCTGTAATCAACATAGAGAATATGAAAATTATCACATCCTTTATTGTGCCACTTCTTCTGCTCTTTGGGACTACATTTCTGACATTTTTTATTATATATTGATGATTCTAGACACTATCAAGTCCCAACTAATGAAATGCGCATAAATGGAAGGTTCCCATCCAATAAGAATAATTTTCCTTACATCCATTGCAGAAATCCACCATGTGATATTGTATGATCTGAATTCTATAATTCACAACAATTACTCACTCAATATTTATGCAGGTTAGGTTCAGATGCTTGTTTCAATACATGAAGCTGCTTTTTTAGAAAAGGATAACTGTAACAACACTCTGAACAACATTGAAATCCAGAATATCATTCGGAAAAGTATTAATTACTGTCATCTGCACCACAAAATGGAGGCATTATAGAGGGCCCCTCTGCCAGGATGGATCAAAATCACTATTGATTGCACCTCCAAGGGAAATCTGGGCCCTGTAGGTTGTGGTGATGTCTTTAAGAATCACCTTAGTTAGATCCTTGGTTCCTTCATGGGTAAATGTGGCATTTCCACCTTCCTTGAAGCTAGAATGGTGTGCTTGAATGTTATTTCTTTCACCATGCACTTCGGTTGGAACAACATCTCGATTGAGAGTTTATTGACGACCATCGCTCCAGCAATTTGGAACAGCATAATCCATCATGCATGGCTGATTACAACATGTTGAATGGAGTTCACCAGTTCTATAATCAATCATAACTACCTCATTACTCTTGTTTATCAAGAAGAAAACACAGATGCAGATGACATGGACAACATGGGGATTACACAAGATATCACATGTTATTTTGACCTCCCATATGCTCTCTTCCTCATAATGATAAATATTGTTAAATGATCATGTAAATTAGACTCATTTTATTTTCTTCTTTCAATGTTGTTTCTTATAATTTTCAAGAAAAATATATTTCTGTTTCTTTAGTGAACCTAAGATATGATTTCAAAAAACTTCCACATGATAATTATTGATTTGACCATCTCAAAATAAGATTCATGATGCCATAGAAAGTTCATCAATCATATAGTGCACATTGAAGTTAGGAAATAAATAATATTATAAAAAAACAACAACAATTTTAAATTTTTTAAATTTTTATAATTATAATTTATAACCACATTGATTAGAGGGATCCATGATTATCTCTTCAAATTTCATGCCTAACATCAAGAGGCTCCCCCTATTTTCAATATGTAATTTTATTATTGTAATTGTTTCAAATAGATTAATATCTCATAATGGATGATGGAAATGGAATATGCTCACACTGGAGGATTTCATAAAGTAGGTTACATGAGAGGAATCCATGTAATCCCCCAACCTCTCCTTTTTAATAGATCACAAACTATATTATTATATTAATATTATCATTATGTTTTTTATAAAAATAATATTAATATAATATAATGATCCCTTCATTATTAAACCTATGTTTAGGTCTTTTTTAAATCTATTTTTTCTTCATTCTCTTTTTTTACTTTTTTATTATTAGTAATTATAATAAAATTCCAATACATCACAGATTGTAGGAACTCTAACATCCACTCCCAAACTAGAAATCATTGTCATTAATGGCTAGATGCCTTACAACAATTGCTTAGATATAGTAATCAATACCCTCTTTGGACAATATACTCAATTTGGTGCATAAAACCCTGATACAAGATCCATTTTCAGGTTCCCATCATATTCATCACACCTTCTTCATGTATTGAAAATGAAAATATAAATTCATAAATACAATCCATTATACCAATGAATTAATTAACAATTAATGGTACTCTTGGATATCATCGAATCATTGGTAAAAAATAATACAGACAATGAACACATGTTTAAACAGAGAGATAATTGAATGAAATAAATACATATAGAACAAACCATGTAAAATAATTTTCTTGGCCTTGAATCTTTATCAAAGGATGAATAATGATTATAAATAAATAGACTAAACCAATATCAATTATTATTTCTCATTTTTATAAAGCATCTACCAAAAACATATTTTATATTCATGAATTTATTTATTAGGTAATTAATAAATTTCCCTTGTGGGTAATGAAAATGGGGATAAATCCTCAATATATACTTACTACATATACGTGGATCAATCTTTGATAACAAATGATTACACATCATTGTCACTGATGAAATCAACAAACAATATTTTAATTATTAGTACTTACTTTATTCCAATAATTGGTCCATGATCCTGATGTGTTTGAAAACTCCCTATGGTCACCACTCAATTCATGGGGTTATTTGGATAACCCTGAAACTCGCTTATAATTTCATATTTAGAGAAGAAAAAAAGTCACTTCTGTTATGTATATAGAAAATAAAATAAAATAAACTATTTTATTAATTCTTCTAGAGGTAAAATTCTCACAATCATATTGTGGAGACAAATGTTATGTCACACATAGGGTAAAACACTCATTCTATAGTGGATGGTGCCCTTGGTTTTCTGATTCAGGTCTCCATTTAAGATTATTTTATCATTTTTTGGAAAATGGACTAGGCATGAAATTTTTTATATTTAATATAATTATATATTTAATTTTCGACAGAATATGCAGTAGAATATCACTTTGTCATAATACCTCATTATGAAAATATTTATATAAATATTCCAATGTTTTACAAAGTATTTAATGGGAAATTACAGGAGTCCCTCCTAAAATTTTCTTCCTATACAATTGAAATAATGTAAAAATAAAATATAATAAACTCTCAATTGGGTCTCCCACTCTCACAAGATCTCACAATGATATCATGTTCTATAAATAAACATAAACCTAGTGAAAAAACTCTCCTATAATGGGTATTTCTCAAACCACTTCTCAACGATACAAGATAATTGAAATCGATACTCCACTATCGTGGCCCATCTCACCCAGGCCAATACCACACATAGAGCCGTGGACATAAATCCTCAGCTAGGACATGTCGAGTAAACTAATAAAAAATCTACTATGGCTAGAGAGTTTGTAAGTACACCACCCTAATAACCCAACAATGTCACATGAAAATAATTGACCTAAGATTCCAATAAATAACCTTAAACCATTAAAAAACATCATCACTCTACAACTCCAAATGCCTCATACTTCATTCTAATGAAGACTACAGAATTTTAGAGGATATCCCTTTGAATCCAATTGATAAACTACACCATTTTACATCCAATAAGAAGAAAAACATAGGACCTAGAAAATTTTACCCACTTTCACTAACAGGTATAACTATGTAGGAAAAGGTATCTCATAAATGGATTTGAAAAGCTGTTACTCCGGTGGTGGAGTGGTAATCATCATGATACAAAACCCCCATCGATGTTAGATTATCCTCCTAGTTGTGGCTGAATACTGACATGAAAACATGAATAATGCTTTAGAGAACTAGAAATGTTTAATCTTTACAAGCAAAATGAATAAGGTAAAAAGTTATATCAACTAATAATGAGTCCACACATTCTTCTGCTATGTTCCCTCAAATCATTTAGTGATGTAAGCATTATATTCTTCAATTATTCTTGAAGAAATTACCCAAATAAAGACTACATTTTATATTCAAAAGTTCTTCATCCTCCCAATAAATAAATGCAAGTCATCACAAATAGGTAACTGAAAAAAACAAATTATGATAGAATCTTATTGAAAATAACATGGATTTCTAACTGGATCCATGAGATCATAGAATATCCCTATCATCAATATATGTATTTCTCTAGGGGAAAACCTCCTTAGAACCACTTTTCACATTGTTAATAGAACCACTTTCTATCCCAGGAAAAAGTAAAAACATGATTACCCCTTTCAATTAACTTTGATCATGAATGTATCTAGTCGATACCAAATCATGGATGATCGCCCAGCCAAAATTTTGATGGTGTGCCTCCCTGATGTGTTGACGAAGAGAATAACTAAAAAATATTTATTGGAGGTTAATTGAACCATAATCACACACAAGGGATAAACTATAGAGTGTGTATCTACATTGTTACATTGTTTAGAAAATGTGTATGGAAAATAAATTGTGTGCATCTGCTACTATGTTCATTACCTATGTATCTCTAAAGATCATGATTCCGCATACTCTATAGCATCCCATATCGCTCTAATGTTCTATAATACATATTCTGCAGACTATCCTCATGTGATCATTCATACAAACAGCACTCTCAGATCATGTCTATAACCATCATCTTGTATCTCGTGTGCTATCACTATGATGCTAAGGACCAGAGGGTACCATGGAGAAATAATAATAAAAAATGATCTCGTAGGAGTTAATGATCATTCATGTTTGTCTCACGAACTCATAATTCAATGAACTCATTATTTCCCTATCACATATGTTTACCAAATCTAGGTCTTACGTCGAAACCATAGTACACGAAAAATATCCACTACCCAATCCATATTAACTCATCAACATCTCAAGGATTAAATGAATCTATGCGTCACCTTAGAGAAGTCTCCCTATCTTTTCCACCATCAGGGAGGGATCACATATATGTTGGACATTCACACAATGGGGTCATAGTAGTCAAACATCACTCAAGAATGGAGCCTAGACCACCATGGAAATTGGGTGATCTATTACTCTTCAACATATGGTTCTCACTCGAAAAATGTGATTAATCATCTAATTCCACTAGAGGAAAATACTAATCCACAAGAAAAAACAAGTCGAAAGCACTACCATCTGATTGGTAGGGATCCACATCCCTCTGAAACCTAGATCACAACGTCGAATTAAACCTATAATTCATGAGGGTTGTTTAATCAAGAAATGTCAAAAATAATATTTTATGGAACTCTTGTAACATGTCATTCATACATGTAACATCATATTATATAACTAATAATATCATCTAATAAACATGTATTCCACCATATGCCTCCTCAACAAAAGCATCTATTTTCTTCCCAATAAATGGTTGCACTACTCAGTGCCTGTATGAATTAAAAAAAGCATGATTGCTTCCCTAAAAAAATTTCATCAACCATCATGTTTTCATCAAGAATCCACCTTATAATCCTATTTATTTGTCCTTATAGAATCATCTTTAATATTATCAAGACATACCATAGTCATTGAGTATATTTTGGGAGATGACTCTTGAAGGACATGGATATGAGAAATCACTAATATAAAATGCATATATCAATTATATCCCCAAAAGAAATTACAATATTCCCCCTTTTAAAAATTTGTCTCTCATGGTCCAGTGAGTGGATATGTTCACCCCCACACCAAAAATACCCTTTATGGCCAGAGAGTCATTCTTGAAACATTTTAATAATAGAAAACTAGTTCCCAATATAAACCTAACATCAAGAAAAAATAAAATCCAAATTCAGATCATAAACCACGAAGACTCATAATAAATTCGGAATGATACCCACTATAATACCATTATATCACGACTCAACCCGATTGGACCTTAGATATAACTACCCCAGTCCCACCTCTAATAGGTTAAGGGATGGCGACTACTAGTAAGAATGTATATCAAAAACATTATAGGAAATAACATAATGTACATGTACACACACACACATCTCTTATCCCATACAATGATGAAATGTAAAACAACAAACAAATGCATCCGTAAATCTATAATCCTAAAATTTAAATGTGAAAAAAAGTTACTTGAATATGTAAACATGAGTAAAATATAATCATTAACAAAATTGTAAAGTAAATACAGACCAAATCATATAGAGGGACTACTGTCCACTGCAACGCCGATATAATCTCTGCTCTCTCTTGCCAAATCAAGATCTACCTTATCCTACTATACAATGGACTATGAAAAATGGTCCATAATCTTAATGTGACATGAAATGTGTCTCTATATCCTATACAAGAGTGAGTATAACAATAAAAAATAGTAAACCAAAAAATAAAAAATGACAAATAATTATGAGTTATTATAATTTATGAATATTTATATATCTAAAACACATATAACTATAATATAACGATCTACTCAAAAATGAAACATTTCCAAAGTGTAAATATCAAAAATATGATTTCATTCTAGTATTCCTAATATAATGTTCCCCAAAACCATAAAATAATGTAAAAAATACATGAGATATACTACCATTGACAATGCTCATCCCATAGGTCAACATCATCAGGTATAGATACGATGGAAAACAAAACAGGGTTTATCTGCTATACACACTCAATTAGTCCATACATCATCAGAAATGATCTTTTCTCAATACACAGATTGGGGTCCAATGCCATGGGATCACTGGTATCCTCCATGAAACATCCTTATAGATAGTGTATTGATGCTCATGTAGTTTTTTTGTCATAAATTACAATAAAACCTATATATTATATCATGATGTGAACGACGAATAATCCATGGCTCTCAAAGGAATACATGCTCTAAGCTGTTGAGTTAGTAGTTGAAGTGGTCTTAGTTAACTCACTCAAGAATAAGCGTACTCCCAGTGCTAATATTAATCATTATGAAACTATAGTTGGATCTTCCTTTATGATGAGAATGGGTAATTACACAAAATAAAAATATAAATTGACCAAGGGAACACACTAAACTTTTACGGGTCATTGGAAGCTCATACAATTTCAAAAATAAAATGAACTAAACAGAAATTGTTCTCCAAGTTTCATTTAAAGTATTAATAGAAATGTACGTAGGGTACACCACGTTTCTAACCAAATTTGGTACTATCTATGTCAATTACTAGATAAATAATTATGAATACATTGGGATCATTGTCAATATAAATTAATAACATCATAAATCAATTGATATTCCACTAAAAACGTCCATGAATGGCCTAATAAATAACCCAATTGTGATCCTTGTGGGAAAACACCTAGTATTGGATATTTACATTCCCCTAAAGGACACCTATAGAAAAATTCATATTCCACCATATAATGAATGGATGGTTGTTCATAGACCCCAACTATGTGTCCAAAATAAATAAAATAATATCATCCTAAAAAATTCTACCACAATATTAGGGTCAAGATGTAGAAAATGGATCATTAAAATGATACATTCTCATGAATATATGTAACATTCATGATTAAAAAATAAGTATACTTTTATTATTACCATTGCATGTTTTGTGAACCTGATCCACGATTTTGGAGAAGGTATCGAACATTGGTCTTGCATTTACCATATCAATATATGAGTAATGCAACCACTAGTGGTTATTCAATATGACATCTCATCATGAAATATTTTCTAAAATAAGGTTTTATAAAACCTTATTTGGAGAAGGCATCGAACATTGGTCTTGCCTTTACCATATCAATATATGAGTAATGCAACCACTAGTGGTTATTCAATATGACATCTCATCATGAAATATTTTCCAAAATAATGTTTTATAAAAAATAAAGAAATATATTTTATATTATTATTAAACTAAATAAAATTGACAATACTGAGATGTGAGATATATGAATATCACATAAACAGTCACACCCAATAGTATGATCAACCACATTTTTTAATTATATTATTTTAATATAGTTATTACATCAAAAATAATAATAGCACATAATGGAGGAGGGAAGAAGGTAAATGATAATGATGGCGGCTTTCATTAAGAAGCTTATACTCTAGAGGACCATGAACTCCCCCATTCTATACTTATGAGGGGATCATCATTAACATTATAAAAAAATATTATCATTATTATTTAATATGATAATAATATGACTATTAAATAAATGATCCCATCATTTTAATTCCCATCTCACATTAATTTTCAATTATTTTTTCTTAACTAATTTTTTCATCAGTTACTTTTTGTGATGATATTATTAATAATAGTAAAAATAAAAAACAACAATGCAACATAGTGTGTGAAATCACTTTTGTTCCCAACATCACTGGACATCATCTCCATTTTTTATGGATTCGTTACACCAATAGCATGGAAACTCTAATCATTACACCTCTACAGAGATCTTCTCAATCTAGCTCAAAAAGTGCCATTACCAAATCCAACATCAGGTTCTCATCGTAATAATTACAACATTATAATTTCATTAAAATCAATATCTGAATTCATTAATATGATATGTTATAAGAAAAAATGAGCACACATCTTTCTATACTCTCAGATATCATTGAATCACTAGTCAAAAAGATTATCAACATTGAAAACACAATTGAAAAAAGAGAGAAATGAAAAAACTCTAATGTGAGAAATATACCTTGGTCATTGTTTGTCTTTAATTTAATTAACGGTCATAGGAAAATGAAATAAGATATATAAACAAACTAAACCAAAATCAATTCTGCTACAACAATAGGATAAAATAGTTTACAAGATCAGGCAATTGATATTCAAATTAATATGTTAGGATATTATTTTTTGTTTTGTCGTGGGTAAAAAAAATGGGTATAAATACACAAAACAAATTTCCTTCCTTGATTTGGATAAATCAATGATGAATATTGAAAACATATTTTTTTCATTAATGAGATACCTTATTATTTATTCCATTTGCATTCAGTATGATTTTAAGATCATTGATCTTTGATTCTGATATCCAGTAGCGCTCCTAAACTATCTCACATAAATTCATTATCTTATCTGGCTAACAATAGAAATTAGTCAAAATTTAAAATTTAAAGATGTAAATTTTTAGTGTGTCAGCAGAATAAAACAAATTATAAATTTATTTATTTATATTTATTGCGCCAGTGATAGCTTTTAAACAAACATCTCTGGCCAACAATGGAAATATCGTGCCTGGGGTAAAACTACCATTTTGAGCTCAATGGTTCTCTAGAATTTTTTATTTTGGCCTATGTGTAGTAGTTTTTCCACATTTTTTACAAACATTCCTTAGTATTATATTTAAAATATATAATAAATTTGAAATAATAATTCCGTACATTTCGTGCCTATGAATCTCACTCTGTCTCAATGTTTGGATCCAAAATTATTCATAGAAATATTATAATGTAATACACGGAAAAAACATGGACATTAACATTAAATTTTTAAAAATGGATTAAATATTTAGAATCGTAATAATTTAAATTTTTTAATAATTTCAACATAATTTTTAACCATAATAAATAGTAAAAACATTAGAACATAATAACTATAGTTTTGGTAAATATGGTTTTAGATGGGGGTTAAAATAAAAGGATAAGGGTTACAATGACCCAAAACATGCCCAAACCACATTTTATAGCCATATTCAAACCTTATTTATCCACTGTTCATAATTAAAACACTATGGATCCTTTTGTAATGTTACAAATATGGGTTCACCTTTGTTATTTAAAAATTTCTAGTTTCTTATTCACCTCACTTATAAAAGTCCACCAATATCCTCTCATATTCACACTTCCAAAATAAATTTTATCATATAATACAAACTGAAATTACATCCATAAATCATGCCTCTCATAAATAAATCCTTTGTTGGTTATAAATCTATATTATGATTTCATTACTAGAATTATAATAGAGTATGTCTGGAGAACGATATAATGTCCCTAACTAAGTGTATTATATTAGTTAATCCTCTAAGTCCATAAATTATTGTTAAAACATTATTTTAAAATAACCATAGTATGTTATATATTTTGATATGTTATTATATTAGTTTTGTTAGCTTAATCCTTCTCATCTTCCTTTAAATTGGATATGAAATCATCATTTATATTTATGGTCAAATACCATCTCAAGAACAGATGATATTTATTTTTCTTCACCTCCTATCATGAATGGATATAATATTGGATTATATTTTTAAATATTATATTTAAATATTAATATAATTAATTAATTATTAAATCATATTAAAAATTATCTTTCTATAAGATGTAAATATAATATTGTGATTCTTGTGTAGAGCACACTACCACCTCACGGTCATATTTGGTTTATTTATGATTAAAAAAAGGTAAAAGCTATATTTTAAAAAAATATATTCCATATAAGTATTTAATATTATTTTTTAATGGTTTTATATTTTTTATTATTATTTCATTTATTTGATCATGAAATTGAAGTAGTATTAGATTTTATATATGGACAACCATCTCTATAAATGGTGTATTTTATTATATATTGATAACATTTATGGATTAATATTATCCAAATAATTCATAATAGTTGTAACAATTACATCAAATTTATCATTTATTATATTCTAGTAACATTACCAATGTAATAATAATGCAAATAATAATTTAAAACATACGTAAAAAACAAAGCGGTTATTTCCCAAAGCATTATTCTATCATGAAATTGTTATGTAACATGTATTAAAAGGCCATAAGTAATAATATATGGTATGATATATATTATTATTGTATCTAAATTTATTTATAATAAACATATAACTACTTAAAATGAAGTTACAATGTTTTATAATTATTTTTATACATAATATATATGATTTCTCTCTATCTTTTTTATTCAATGAGACGCATACCATATTCACCGTATATTTAAATTATGTGGTGTATACAGGACACATAAGTGTGTTTTTATTATTAATTTATATAGAAATATGTAAATTTTTATATCCATTTCAGTATCCCTATTTTTTGGGGGATTATGATTTAATGTTACCATATATGTTGTAGTTTTATTAAAATATCTTATAATTTATCATGTTTTTTATGACATTGCTTTTGATTACGAAATATAGTAATCCGTCCCAAATGAATGTTTAAATTTTATTCTCCTCTATTAATGTAATGATATTACATGTTTTTCCACCTTTTTTTCCTTCATGTAACTAAGAGGTGAAAATATGTTTTTTTATAAAAAATAAGTTTTAATTAACTCTTTGATCGAGAAAACCTTTTTTATCAAAAAAAATGTTTTCAAAAAATTATCTAAAAAGTTTATTAAAAAATATATTAATAAATTATATAAAAAAATTACTCATGATTTACATTTTACAAAAATTATTTGATTTTAATTTTCATAAAAGTTTAAAAAATGAATTTTTACCAAAAATTTAAAAGGAATCTTTATTTTAACATGTACGACATTATTTTTTTACCAAAGCCAATATGATTATTTTAATTGAAGATTGATTTACACATTATTTAGGATATTAAAAATTAAAAGTAATTTATCAATATTTTAGGAATGTTTGGTTTAAAAAAGGTGATTTTCAATAAAGGAATGATTTTTCAAATAAATTTTTGAAGTGATTTTTATTCCAAAATACCCTTCTATCAATGTTGGAATGATTTTATATTACTGATTCATTACTATGGAAATGGTTAAAAGATATCATACATATTTTTTCAAATAATTTTGTATGATTATGATGAAATAATTATTATTAAACCCAATTTTCAACAGGGGTCATTCTTTAATGAAATTATTATGTAACATATTTATTTTCCATAGGTTATGTTGTGAGGAAATGAAAATTAAATCCATTTATTTTGTAAGATATATGGTATTTTTTCATGTATCAAAAATATTTTTTATTTTTATTATTTTGATGGGTGGGACCTATATCTCCCTTCACTAATTTGAGTAAATTTGGATAAGTATCGATTAAATATAATATATGTGTACCTATTTAGATGTTATCAATGTTATGTTTAAACCTAATTACTTATTTGTAGTTCAATCTATGGTCATATATTTAATTTCAATAATGTAATGATTAGACCTCATTTCTTGCACGTATGCTTATGTGAGTTCCTAATTTCTTGTACCTAACATAATGAGTGAGGATGTTTCTAATTATATATGTTCAAAATGTTATATTATATTATATATTACAAGAATCTATTTCATATGATATTGTCATGTTATCGTTGTTCATGTACTCTGATACCATTATGATTTAATTCTTAAGACCATCCATGGATTGTTCCATGACTCATATTTTTGATCTATGATATGTTGTCTACGGTTTTCAAGTGTCTTTATCTTCTCATTATACACTTATACTCATGATATATAGAAATATCCATTATATACCCTTATAAAGAATTAGAGCTCACCCTTTCATATGTTAGCATTCCTCATGTTATGATGAATAGTATTGTAGAGGATATTTTTTCAAAAGGGTTCCACTTACGAAGAACATAGGGGGGGGAGGACATAGCTCGCCATTAAACCATGGGTATTCAATTAAATGTTTCCAACGGCACTATAACTAAATTATTTCGGTGATTATCATTATATTATGTAATAAATATTAATTTATTAATATGTAATATTTATTTATGAATTTTTTAGGTATTAATGTAACAGCCCGAGATTTTATGAAAAATATTTTTTTTTATTTCACTAATGTCTTGTGTTGTACGCTACACCAAAAGGAGCTTGCACAACACGCATCCTTGACTTGCCTTGCATTACACGCAATCGCAACCTTCCTCGATAGCGTGTGTAGTACGTAATACTGAGGTTCACGAAACAATGATATGCTATTAAAATATTATTAAAACTAGCCGTTATGAATAGTAATAACCACTTTTTGAAATTTTATAAATTTTATTTTTCAAAATGGACTTCATTTTTGGATTCGGAATATCAAATTTATCCTAAGGTGAAATTTTGGTACTTTTCAGATAACTTTAATATTTTGATGAATAGTGAAAATTACTAAATTTTAATTAAAAACAACTTTTTTAATCAAAACAATTAATAGTGATAAATTATGAATTTGAGTGGTTTTAAAGTATATTTAGAATATATTTTTACCACTTAATATAATGTTGGTCATTGGACACAATTTTACAATTAAACCGAACATAAACAAGTGTCAATCTTTTGATAGTTATTATCTCTTAAAAACACGCTTTTTGTTTTGACAGCGGGAATTAATTTTAAATTAATTTCTGCCACTTCTGTGTTTTGAATTTAGAAAAATGGATTCCATATTTGGAATCCGGATGTTCAAATTGTGTAAATAGGTAACTTTTATTTTTATACATTTTGAATAATTACTGCGGTAAATATTTTATTTACCATGGTTAAGGGTAAATCCGGTAAATAAGGGTTAAAAAATAATATTATAATAATATTAAATTACTCTAAAACGTGTCTTAACCCTATTGGTTGATACATGGTCGACCATGGGCATATTTGGGTCGATTTTGGGACCCCATTGATCCACTTGTAAGTGATAATGACACTTTATTTTAATTAAGTTAAAATGAATACAAAAATGACACAAGCATATATCTTATAGAAAAACAATTGTTACATAGGGTTATATATGTTGGATTTTAGATTATAAATATTCATTAGAAAGATAAAACGATTTCCTACATGATGGTATTTTATTTGTAATTTTTGGACATAAAATAAGTTGATTTATTTATGACACAACGATGATGCAGTAATTATCTTATTAATGAAATATTGACATAATTGATGTTATAAACACCAAAATAAATGTAATTTGAGATTTTTTTATGAATTACACTAATTTTATAGGTTGCTATGATATATTAATGTTGATTTAATCAACTTGGTTCGAACATTTAATTCTGTTATGACTTTCACAAAAATCATATATCAAATAGTGTCAAAATTGACACAAAATAGTTTTTAAATCAAATATTATATTATTAATTGTTATTGTATTCCTAAAAATCTATGGTTAGGCCAAATGACTTAGATAAGGATATATATATATATTAATAATAAACAATTTGGGGTTAGTTTGGCATGTTATAGTAAGTTTATTAACCATATAGTGAAAGAAAACAAAAAGACATGGTAAAAGTTAAATTATTTAACTTAGATTTAAATCTAATTGATAAGGTTAAAATAATATCCTAAACTTGTCTAAATTCTATTGGTTGATAGTATTTCGACCCCTCCCCACCTTATCTTCGAAATAAGACCCTTTGGAACCATTATAAACCGATTTTGACTTTAATATAAAATAATATTTTGAGATATTTCTAAGGTGCCCCTCTCCTCCCCTATAAAAGGACACCTCCTCCCCCTCCTCCTCACACCAATTTGAGCACTCAAGCTCGGCCAAACCCTGCCAAAATCTCTTCTCCACTCCCCTAGAAACATCCTAGAGGTTATGGTCTTCCTCAAAGACCAATTCTAGTGCCCTAAGAGTAGGTCTCAAAGAGGCACTTCAAAGAAGAGGAGGTTCGGACACTTACAAAGCAAGTCGGACCTAAGGTAAGGGAAATATCACAATCTCATTTTGATTCGAGATTGTTTATTCGTGAGTATTTACTGGGGTGTATTTTATCATCCACGTCCATGTTTCATCAATATGTAATATTACTTCCATCCACCTACAATTGTTTAGATCCATTTTTACCCTTCGGTGAGTTTTTAGTAAAAGAAATGAAAGGAATCTTTTGTCGTTTTTCGTACGAGGTACTTTTTGACTTTTCCAACAAAAGTACGAAGAATGTTTTTTTTAACTTATACGGCATGAATGGATTTTTAAAACATTATTTCAAGAAGCTTCCTTTACAAGTTTTCAAGTTTATTTTTAATCAAATTCATTTATTTTAAAGTTGTATGACATGTTATGAAAGGAAAAAATGTTTTTGAAGTAGAAAGGATTTTTTCCTCAAGAATGAAGTTCAAGTGTTTTATCAAAATTATTTTCCATCTAAGATAATAAAGGGTTCTGTTTTTATCCATTTAATTACATTGAATTGATTATGTTGTGAGGGGATTATTTTTATGAAGTCATTTGCCTTATAAGATTTATTTTATGATGTCATGATGTTTCAAGAATCCCATTTTTGGTGACATGTGTTATGCGATGATGTATGATTTATGATTATGTGGAACAAATAAGAAAGGATTCATTATAATATGGGTGGGACCTATATCTCCCTCCAATGCATTGGGTAAAGATTTTATATCTCATGAGATAGACATGGCTGGAACGGAAGGTTATTTCGGTTCAGTGATACAGGACTGAAAAGAGGAGTGAACTCGGTTCAGAAAGGGACTTTGTCCACTAAGATAGTCTTGGCAATGAGTCATGACTAACAAGAAATGATTTTACAGGATTATTTGTGCATACCACAAAGTTTCAAGTTTTATGTTATGATTATGGGGATCTCATTTTCAATTATATGATTTATTCCATGTTAAGATATTATGATCTCTTTTGCAGGTTTTGATTTTCAAAAAGATATGAAATGATTTTTATTTCCTTTATTTGCCCTTGCTGAGCATTTGAGCTCACCCTTTTATGTTTTCTTTTCCCCAGGATATAAAGAAAGGTTTTAGGTAAAAAAAAGGGAGATCTTTATGGGAGATATTGAAGATCTTTCACCACGATTAGAAGATTTTATTCCGAGTTTCCAAAGACACTAAACTATTACGATCCTTATGTGTGTGTTTTTGTTATGTACTAAGTATTCTGCAAAAGTAATGTAATGTCCATGTACGTTAGGTTTCGAGTCTCTACAGTTGGTATCAGAGGGAGGTTTAGTCAACCTTTGGAAACTAGGATGCGAAAACGTTAGTGAGATCCCTAGAGATTTTTCTACGGTATGTCTAGGGATGTCCCTAAGGTTAAGTATACGTATAGGTTATAGTACTAGAACTACGCTAAGCTAAGATGTTAGATATTGAAGGTACTCCCCCTTTATTATGTTGTTTTCCCTAGCATGATTTTTGCCTCTCACACTATTTTTTTTGGGTTTTAGAAAATGGCTGGAAACAAGATGATTCACGATAATGGAGGATATGATGGACAATGTAATGATATTTTTCATGAGCAACCAAATGAAATGGGATTTGGATGTCCAAACATCATTATTATGCCGAATCAACAATCTCATAATATGATCAATAAAGTAAAATTTGGTAAGTTTCCTGACTCTACTAATAAGAGAAAGATGGAGTTCCATGATGATCATAGAGGAAAGAAAGTTCAATTTCCCCTATGTAAATCATGTGGGAAGAGGAATCAAGGAGAATGTTTCAAAGGAACTGGAAGATGCTTTGGGTGTGGAAATGAAGGACACAAGGCAAGTAAATGCAAAGGAAAAGGTTCAGTTAACACCATGGATGAGGATAATGGTATTGCTACGACATCAAAAATGGTTAAGTGTTTTAAATGTGGAATGTATGGGCATTATGCAAACAAATGCCCTAAGGGAAAGACTCATGAAGAGAATCAGTATGGTCATATGGGTAGTATTTATGTGGATGATGATGAAGAGACTACAAATGATATTTGAGATGAAAGAATTTTTGAAGCTCGGTCAATGGTTTAAGAATGTAGTGGAATGATTACATGTTTATCATGTGTAATGTTGTATAAGTAATCTCATGGTACTGTAGAATAAAGAGACATGTAAGGATTGTTACACTGTTGTCTGATTAATGTTACCAGTATCCATGAAAGGTTATTCAGATATTTTTGGAATGTAGATGATATGCGCATAATGAAGGGATAAGGAGAAAATTAAATGTTTAATAGTATTCATGAGCTCATGATTGATATAAGGACTAAGTGATATCATGGTTTGAGTATATGGAATTTTGAGGATTTTGGTATGTGGAAAGTGTTAACATTTAACTGCATTCATGTTTTCAATAAGGTTCAATGGGTATTCAAGGGAATACATGATTAAGGCCTTTGAATGATTAGAATGTGACCAACGAGATATATCTTATGATATATGGGGATCAACGATGGTATTAAATCTCTGGAAATCGTTTTCACTATGTTATGAGAGTGGACTGCAGTATTATGTATAAGCCTAAAGATTAGACTGGATTAGGTTGGACATAAGTTAGTATTGTTTAAGGATAGAAGATTTTCGATATTATTGATGGGATGTTATAGTAACGTAGTTTTAGAAAAAGGAAAACCTGCAGGACGGGCGACAGCCCATCGCTTCGGACAAGGCTGTAGGAATCGAACCCACAACCGAAGTGCGACTGGCCTTTATCGCCTACCACTGACCTATAGGAAGTCCCTGTTTAGTAGAAACTAGTTTTATTATATTAAGTAGTATGATATATGAAGTATAAGTCCATTTTAGGAACCATATGTGATTAATCTCACTATAGATCGACTTATGTATATAATTTTTGTTTGAGACAGATGGAATGACCTGTCATTCTATCACATGATCTGCTAACACTTCAAGAATAACAAATTTAACTTCATTTATTTAAGAGATGAAGTGGAAATTGTTCAAGGCATGAAAAACAGTGAGATTGTACCAAAATAAAGAAAGTATTTATTCTAATTCAAATTTTCAACTTTAGGGAAATGATCTTGAAAACCAAAAATGTTGTCCTAGTGATCTTATACCTGAGGAATCAGATGGTACCTTATATCATCACAAATCTATGGATTTGTGATTACTGGCTTTTCCATAGCCATGTTATCTACCACTCTCCATCAGAACATGATGGTTAGATTTCTCTTCCATATCCATATTTTCACCTATGTGGATACCCAGTGATTAGTTTATTTGGGTAATCGTTACATTTCATACTTTAGTTTTTAAAGCCAAGTTTTGGTATTCCTTTTTACGATGTGGGTTTCTATTAAAGAAACTTTCGAATAGTAAACCATTTATAACCCCGAGGAATTTCGAGGGCGAAATTCATTTTAAGGGGGGTAGAATGTAACAGCCCGAGATTTTATGAAAAATATTTTTTTTTATTTCACTAATGTCTTGTGTTGTACGCTACACCAAAAGGAGCTTGCACAACACGCATCCTTGACTTGCCTTTCATTACACGCAATCGCGACCTTCCTCGATAGCGTGTGTAGTACGTAATACTGAGTTTCACGAAACAATGATATGCTATTAAAATATTATTAAAACTAGCCGTTATGAATAGTAATAACCACTTTTTGAAATTTTATAAATTTTATTTTTCAAAATGGACTTCATTTTTGGATTCGGAATATCAAATTTAGCCTAAGGTGAAATTTTGGTACTTTTCGGATAACTTTAATATTTTGATGAATAGTAAAAATTACTAAATTTTAATTAAAAACAACTTTTTTAATCAAAACAATTAATAGTGATAAATTATGAATTTGAGTGGTTTTAAAGTATATTTAGAATATATTTTTACCAATTAATATAATGTTGGTCATTGGACACAATTTTACAATTAAACCGAACATAAACAAGTGTCAATCTTTTGATAGTTATTATCTCTTAAAAACACGCTTTTTGTTTTGACAGCGGGAATTAATTTTAAATTAATTTCTGTCACTTCTGTGTTTTGAATTTAGAAAAATGGATTCCATATTTGGAATCCGGATGTTCAAATTGTGTAAATAGGTAACTTTTATTTTTAGACATTTTGAATAATTACTGCGGTAAATATTTTATTTACCATGGTTAAGGGTAAATCCGGTAAATAAGGGTTAAAAAATAATATTATAATAATATTAAATTACCCTAAAACGTGTATTAACCCTATTGGTTGATACATGGTCGACCATGGGCATCTTTGGGACGATTTTGGGACCCCATTGATCCACTTGTAAGTGATAATGACACTTTATTTTAATTAAGTTAAAATGAATACAAAAATGACACAAGCATATATCTTATAGCAAAACAATTGTTACATAGGGTTATATATGTTGGATTTTAGATTATAAATATTCATTAGAAAGCTAAATAGAGTTCCTACATGATGGTATTTTATTTGTAATTTTTAGACATAAAATATGTTGATTTTTTATGACACAACGATGATGCAGTAATTATCTTATTAATGAAATATTGACATAATTGATGTTATAAACACCAAAATAAATGTAATTTGAGATTTTTTTATGAATTCCACTAATTTTATAGGTTGCTATGATATATTAATGTTGATTTAATCAACTTGGTTCGAACATTTAATTCTGTTATGACTTTCACAAAAATCATATATCAAATTGTGTCAAAATTGACACAAAATAGTTTTTAAATCAAATATTATATTATTAATTGTTATTGTATTCCTAAAAATCTAAGGTTCGGCCAAATGACTTAGATACGGATATATATATTAATAATAAACAATTTGGGGTTCGTTTGGCATGTTATAGTAAGTTTATTAACCATATAGTGAAAGAAAACAAAAAGACATGGTAAAAGTTAAATTATTTAACTTGGAGTTAAATCTAATTGATAAGGTTAAAATAATATCCTAAACTTGTCTAAATTCTATTGGTTGATAGGATTTCGACCCCTCCCAACCTTATCTTCTAAATAAGACCCTTTGGAACCATTATAAACCGATTTTGACTTTAATATAAAATAATATTTTGAGATATTCCTAAGGTGCCCCTCTCCTCCCCTATAAAAGGACACCTCCTCCCCCTCCTCCTCACACCAATTTGAGCACTCAAGCTCGGCCAAACCCTGCCAAAATCTCTTCTCCACTTCCCTAGAAACATCCTAGAGGTTCTGGTCTTCCTCAAAGACCAATTCTAGTGCCCTAAGAGGAGGTCTCAAAGAGGCACTTCAATGAAGAGGAGGTTCGGACACTTACAAAGCAAGTCGGACCTAAGGTAAGGGAAATATCACAATCTCATTTTGATTCGAGATTGTTTATTCGTGAGTATTTACTAGGGTGTATTTTATCATCCACGTCCATGTTTCATCAATATGTAATATTACTTCCATCCACCTACAATTGTTTAAATCCATTTTTACCCTTCGGTGAGTTTTTAGTAAAATAAATGAAAGGAATATTTTGTCGTTTTTCGTACGAGGTACTTTTTGACTTTTCCGACAAAAGTACGAAGAATGTTTTTTTAACTTATACGGCATGAATGTATTTTTAAAACATTATTTCCAAGAATCTTCCTTTACAATTTTTCAAGTTTATTTTTAATCAACTTCTTTTATTTTAAAGTTGTATGACATGTTATGAAAGGAAAAAATGTTTTTGAAGTAGAAAGGATATTTTCCTCAAGAATGAAGTTCAAGTGTTTTATCAAAATTATTTTCCATCTAAGATAATAAAGGGTTCTGTTTTTATCCATTTAATTACATTGATTTGATTATGTTGTGAGGGGATTATTTTTATGAAGTCATTTGCCTTATAAGATTTATTTTATGATGTCATGATGTTTCAAGAATCCCATTTTTGGTTACATGTGTTATGCGATGATGTATGATTTATGATTATGTGGCACACATAAGAAAGGATTCATTATAAGATGGGTGGGACCTATATCTCCCTCCAATGCATTGGGTAAAGATTTTATATCTCATGAGATAGACATGGCTGGAACGGAAGGTTGTTTCGGTTCAGTGATACAGGACTGAAACGAGGAGTGAACTCGGTTCAGAAAGGGACTTTGTCCACTAAGATAGTCTTGGAAATGAGTCATGACTAACAAGAAATGATTTTACATGATTATTTGTGCATACCACAAAGTTTCAAGTTTTATTTTATGATTATGTGGATCTCATTTTCAATTATATGATTTATTCCATGTTAAGATATTATGATCTCTTTTGCAGGTTTTGATTTTCAAAAAGATATGATATGATTTTTATTTCCTTTATTTGACCTTGCTGAGCATTTGAGCTCACCCTTTTATGTTTTCTTTTCCCCAGGATATAATGAATGGTTTTAGGTAAAAAAGGGAGATCTTTATGGGAGATATTGAAGATCTTTCACCACGATTAGAAGATTTTATTCTGAGTTTCCAAAGACACTAAACTATTACGATCCTTATGTGTGTGTTTTTGTTATGTACTAGGTATTCTGCAAAAGTAATGTAATGTCCATGTACGTTAGGTTTCGAGTCTCTACAATTAATTATCATTATTAGAGTAAAGCATGGTTCACTATTAGAAACTACGATGTAAAATCTATGGTGATAACCATTTGGGTATTTCTAAGGATGTTTCATGGGATATTTCTACAGATATGTTATCAGATGAGTAAGTGTATAGGAATATTTTATTTAATTTTTTTAAATTAAATTGTGAATGGTTCCCATGTAATTAAATCTCATTTTAGATACTATTGGAGGATTTGGATCTATAAAATTATAATTATTACCAAAAAAATACAAAAAAGGGCATTAGGCCTCAATCATTTATCACCCGGTGTATTATATGGGCCATGATGCACACATAGTTTGACACTAGATGGGGGATATTCCTTTGAAAATCATAATATCATTATGAACCATCATTAAGGGTTTAATATATTACAAGTCTGAATAACAAAGGATAAGCTTATATACTCATTAATTGAACATATGATTTCATATGATAGACATCCAATAAGATTATTTCACAATTATGTGGTTCTGTACTATAATTACTCATTCTTATAATATTTATTTTATTCATTGGATCGAAATAAAATGAAAAATAATAATTCTAAGTGCTATATATGATGCAATTATTTTCCTCTTGATTATTCAAACAATATGGGATATTGAATTTAAAAATTTATTATTATTCTTACCAATATTATATTACCGTGAATCATGATAATTATCAAAATGGTAAAAGAATGTAACAACATTCTTTTGTTTCCTTTATGAGGTAATGTCTGTCTTTATTTTGTGGTACCATTGGTCTTCTAACTGCTATGAAATGCCTCATTAATATTCAAATGATATTTTATTTTCTCCATTTTAAGAAACATGGAAAAAATTTTCATTTATCTATCATTGGGGAAGAAATGTGTGTAAATTGAAAACTCTCACGAAGAACACAAGGGGTCATGGTGAAATTAAATACATTTATTTTTATGATTTTAGGTTATTTATTATAAAAATACTTTTTATACTCATATTGTTTGCATTAAAATAAAGATGAAATTAATTGTGTTAAAGAATAAGGATATTGAGTATACTGGTACGAGTGATGAAAATTATATTAAAAATGTAATGAATAAATCTACAATTATCTACCAAATGTAATGTGTAGTTGAATGATTATTTAGTTTCATAAAACCATCAATCAAAAGGGAGTTGGCCATTAGGGACTTCATTCAAAATGATTAAATCATTCATTATGATATCTCTGTTCAAATGGAT
Source organism: Viscum album (assembly GCA_963277665.1). NCBI lineage: Eukaryota > Viridiplantae > Streptophyta > Magnoliopsida > Santalales > Viscaceae > Viscum > Viscum album. The sequence goes on along the minus strand of OY728145.1, from coordinate 1,243,570,380 downwards.
ATAATTATTATCCACAAATCATAGGGGTTTGAAAGGAATAGGATGATGGGGTTCCATGGAATTTATAATGATATTTCATATGTAAGGATGAAAAAGTTTCTGACTTCTCTATGCCCAAAATTTTGAAAAGAACTCATAGGTGATATCTCTAAATAAACAGTAATGTGTTTCATTTTTCAGAAGTTTGACCATCCTGAGAAATAATATATATTTGTTTCAATGAAGCAAGTTAGTGACATAGATGGAGATATGTATCAATTTAATCCACCACCCACACTATAGGGTCTGGTATACATTCATTATGGGTTTTTTTCTTATTAGTTATCAAATTAAAAATTTATTCATAAATATTAAAAAAAAATCATCTGTGATATTAATATAGATCTCACTATATCACTATTTATAATATGGTGTCTATTATCAATTTGATGAAATATACCTTTAAAATCCACTCTAGAACTACTAATGAATAATGTTTCACTGTATATCATCATTCATTCGTATATGAAGAGTTATCTAAAGGTATACTGACTTCCCACATACATTTAGATATATAATTATAAAGGAAACCCCATTATGGTCCACTGATTTTATCTCAAGTATAATAATTCTCTTTGGATGATGGTTGTTAAAATATAATTCTTAAAAATCATTTCATTATAAATCTGGTAGAATGTTATTCTATCATAGAATGTATTTGATTTCATTATATAATTACTATAGTAATTACTAAGGCATGTAATACCTAGTTTTAATAATAAACCAACCTTTGATCATCTATCATTGATTTGATAAATTTGAGAATATTATTGAAATAAAAACCCTTGAATATGATTTCATTCCTCTTTAAATGTGTAACGTATCTCTTGGTATTTAGAAAAAAACAACATCAATGATATGCGTATTGTGAGAGGGTTTTTTGATGACTTTATGAAAGAGTATACTAGTCTCCTTCCTAATGTTAAATTTTAGTTTTTAGATGAACTTGTACATTGTTTCAGAATAGTTTCAACTACTCTATAGAGAATAGTAAAAATTAAGTTACATGAATTGAAGAAGAAAATCCAAAATAATAGTTAAAAAGATCTGGTTTTGCAAATGTTTCTCCTTGGGGAGCACCAAATATTTTTTTATAAAAATTGGTTGATTGATGTGACTATACATTGAATATTAATAGCTGAACAATATCATGATCATGAACAAGAATCATTTTACCCAAATTAATGACTTATTTGATCAATAGTGTGGAGATCAATTCTTTTCCATGGTTTACCATCATTAATGATATCTTCTATTTAGGGACATAAAATAGTATATAAAACATTAGTATTCCCAATATGGTATATACACTTTGAATATATAGTGTTTCTACTTGTATGTAACAATTCCCAGAACAATATTCATGGATTTAATGAATAGAGGTTTCGTAGATTACCATGATTAGTTTGTGGTTTGTATGTATAAGATAATCTTATATATTCAATGGGAAAGGATGACCCTGAAGATCTGTTGAAAATTGTATTAAACACCCCAATGTTTTGGAAACTATACAGAATGTTTACAAATTTTTGATTTTATATGAAAAATATTTAAGCTTTTATAATATAATATCATGAGAGTGTTTATATATATATATATATATATCCTCCAATGATGTAGTCTTTTAAATAATGGCCTAGAAAACCCATTGTGGATGAGATCTGTATTTTTGAAGCATTTTCTAGATATTTTCAATGTATTTCAAAGAATTTATATCAACTATTTAAACCATTAACCATCTTAACTCAGAAAAGAACAATGTTCCTCTAAATAGAAGAGCGTGGAAATTTTAAAGAAACTAAATATATGAATTTTCAGGTATCCTAACAAGAGATTATCATGTTGTAGATATATAGTATTTAATATATTGCGATGAATCCGATAATTGATTGGGATAATTTATTTCGAATAATGACATGGTTATATATTATTCCACATTAAAATTAAAGGTTAATTGGAAAACTACATAAGTCATTATTTGGAGTTAGCAGTACAAATTTTTCCATTAAATGTATCTTTATAAATAATAGTATGATATATATACTATTAATTAAATTTAATGATTATATTCAAACAAAAGGATTTGAAAATGAGATATAGAATATGGTTATATATGATTAAATATTATGACTACTTAATGCAATACCACCCTATGAAAGTGAAAATTTTGATGATGGATTGAGTTGAAATGATCATTCTAGATTGTCATGATGTGGAAATAGAAATACATTTGTAGATATAAAATGGAAAGATATGGTTATCCTAAAGGAATGGGGGAAATTGTTTCATATTCGATTAAATTTTCTACAATCTATACATGTAATGATTAATGAGATACAGAAGGAATACGAAGATGTAAGATCATAGTATTTTTATATAGATGAGTCGATATTTTTGACACATTCCCTTTTACCATATTAATGTTATAACACTCTATGGGTATAAATTATTGATATTTTGGGTAAATTTGAATATGTTTTTAGTGTTTTTGATAAGTTCCAGTTTGGCACATATTTATTCCAAATTGTGCATCCAGAACCATAAATATTATGAATCTCATAATCGATGTACCAATATAGTAGAACCCATGAGTCCAATAATAGGAGGTTCATGTTTAGAATCAATATTAGGGTAAAATATGGGCCGCATAAATAAATCCATGGACCCATGATTTCAAACATTTAAAAATTTAAATTACATCCCTATCATCTGATATAAACACTCAATTTCCCCAATCATTCCTAAACTGATTCCATTATATTTTGAATTCTCTGAGAGGATTCCATGGACTTCGAAACATCAATTGTGGTAAGTAAAATACTAGATTGAATAATTTTAACCTATCCTGATTAGATATTCTCACCCCTTTGGTTTCATCCCTCCACTCATATTTGTTTCATCATTTCATGGTATTATTTTCCTTATCATTATAGTTTAGATATTTTTTTCATGGATCTAATCAATTTGATCTTAGATCTAGGTTTCTAAACATGATAGTGTCCATCATTGTTCAACAGCACATTCTGCTTCAATTTGGGGACTTCTATTTCAAATTTTCTATTAAAGTTATTGGTGAAGGTTGCCTAATGTAAAAATACCAAACATTTGTCTTAACTAAATGTATTTACTTGTGAAATTAAATTTCTCATGATATGAAAATTTTATAATAAATGAAATATATAAAATTTAATTTCCATGTAAATTTTTGTGTGTATTAATCTTGAGGTAATTAAATTGATTGAATTATGACCGTGATATATATTGGTAATTGGGATTGTGAAATTGATTAATTTGTTTAATATTTAGTTGGTTGATAAAAATAATTGTGTGATGTTTTGGCATGACATAGAAGAGTCGATGGGGTTTGATTAAATGTATATAGTTGATTTACCAGTGAATTGGAAATACTATTCAATGGGATTAAAGTAAATAATAATGGATGTTTTGATAGTTGAATATTATAACATGATTTAAAATGTTGATATGGGGGTTAATATTGATCAAAATTGTTGAATTTTATTTATTTAGTAAATGTGGTTGATTATCAAATGGGGAGAAAAAAGAAATTATGATGATATAAATACCTATGTGGTACAATAAATGACATTATAAACACAAATACATGTATTAGAATATTATTGTGTGGGTTTGGACTGGTACTCCAAATACCCATTATGAGTCGGAAACTGAATGATGCTCCAAATACCAACCGAGTGATAGATTAGAAATTCTATTCTCGTGATATTGGAAATGGAATTTGGTTCTAAATAGGAATGATTTGAATTAAAATAAAATTATAATTTATAACCATGATATTGTGATATTTGATATCCCTTGGAGATTTTTCCAATATAAGTATGTTCCAAATCATTTTTTAATGGGTTGGGGATTGTCGTGAACACCGGGAAATAATGTCTCTAATTAATGAATAATGAAATGTTATAATTTTTTTCATTATACATTGTAAATTTTTCATTAAACAACTTCATACAATATTATTTAATGTTTATTTTTTAAATGCCATTGGTGGTGGCCTACTGAGTTATAATCACACCCTGTGTGGGATGCGTATACAGTACCTGGATAGTTTTCGTGTTTTTGTGAAATGATAAGTGAAAGAACCCTATATTAGATTGTTGAGATGGGGTGGAGAATGGATTAGGTAACTATACATAGCGTCGAGACCTGAAATGGAGTGTTAATGTGTCTTTATTTTAGTTGTTCTAGTGAATCATAGAAAATATTTTTCATTACATATCTATATTGTTTGTTTTAATATTATATTCATATCTTTTCAAATATGTGATACTGATTTTTCATGTCATTATTTACATAGTTTTGATATTATATTTTATTCCCATAGTTGTGATTTTATGAGAAAGACTTCATAAACTCCAAAGGGTTTATATTTGATCCTCCCCACTAATGTACTTCATTTGAATTTTGGTTTGGCACACATGAGGTCATGTCACTGACTGGCTCAAGGAACTGGCATGTGCCACACGGGTCAGGCCATTAATATTTGGAATCAAAAGGATATTCTTTTCATTATTTTGTAATACTATTTGTGAAATATATATGGGAGAATTAGAATAATTGGTCCATGTACATAATCTCATGCATGGGATTATCTAACCCATGTATGGGTGGAAACCCTAGTAATAATCTATGTATTGTTGGTTTGATTTGTCTTTTATGGTTGGAAGTTATTACACCTCAAGTGATTTAATTATTATGTGATGTGATTATTAATAAATATTTCTTATGATATTTTAATCATGTCCATCTATGTTAAGAGAGTTTAGAATTAATGAATCATTATAGGATATTATGAATTATTGAAACATGCATCCATTTTAGGCTCACACGATAAAATCTGGTTTTCAAATACAATTTTATATGAATTTTCTAATATCAATTTTGTTAATTTTAATAAAATAATTTGAAAATATGAACTTGTAATTTTTAGAATTATTAATAAATTTTAAAATGTATTAGTAATGAGAATTTTTTTAATGAGAATGTGTTTAACATTTTTTTAACATTACCTAGATGATGTATAGTTATAGGAAGTGATAATGACTCAATTATGACAATGTGGTGTGAATGGCGGATAAATTGATATGGATTTTTTTGAATCCCCAAAAAAATTTAAATGTTTTAAAATGTTTCCTAAGGCATGATTTTTGAATTGTAGAGATATTCCTCCACGATTATTCTTGATTAGAGGACAACGGGAGGTCATGGAAGGATATGATCCACAATGAGTGGAAGTTGGGGCCCTAATTGGCCTAAGTAAAGAATCCTTATAGATGACCTATGAAATAATTTATAGTTATCTAGATATTATTGAATGATTCAAAATGTGGGTTTTAATTATTATTCCACATATGACAAGGGAGATTCAGTAGGAGGGCCCTCTGACATTCACTAGGGAGGGTGGAGCTGATGTAACTGACTTCTCGATTGAGTCCTTCCAAATTTTTCATGATAGGATAGAAACCCCTCCAATATGAGGATTCAAAATAGAAGCTTATAGGTTTTGAGGATAAGGGAAGAGATAGTGGGATATCTAGACATGGGATGGATTTCTAGGAAACATGGAATTGAAGGAAATCCAAGATAAGTTCTCAGGGAACTTCTATCGAGAGACTATAATACAAGAGAGGAAAATAAATTTTACGAGGATGGCCCATGGGAGTATGTCCATGATGAAATAGTTTGTTCACTTTATTAACATGCATCTCTTTTATCAATGATTGGTGGGGGATGAGATATTTATTGAAATATATTTTCAGGATTGGGTAAATAAGATATTAATTTCAAGGTTAACATATTTGGTTTGATGAATATATTTGAGGTAAAAGATCAGAAACCCATATATGTAGAGAACATAATGGAGAATTCCAGTTAAAAACATTTGGTTTCTACAAAACAACTTGGAGGTACAGCACCCCAAAGTTTGAAGTAAAAATATGAGAATGTTAAGCAATTTAGTGGAAGGAATAGTGTCCAGGTGGATTGATCAGTTAGATAGGATCTAACTAGAGTCTTTTTTCCACAAATGTTATATGATGGGACACATTAATAGGAATTTTATAATTCTACTAGAAGAGTGATTTTATTTATAATGGATGGTACATCTTCATAGGTTCTTCATGAACCCAATACATATAGATAATAATGGAGGAGATATTCAGAATTAGAGTGATAAATGGGGACATCATATACATATCATTCTGGTATGGGTAGTTCTATTAGACTCAGATATTTCATATGTAGATGCAGTGCTTCTATAAAAAGATACCATATAAGAATAGTGGGGTAACTCAGGTGACTTAGACTGCGTCCTTATAAATAGGGGAGAGATTGTTTTATACAATTCATCATATGATTATGGTTATAGTTACTAGACCGTGAAATGGTATAGTTATTATTCTTGTATATTCTATGTTATCTAATTCCTTAAATAGTACTGGTTCCTCTCATTTATTTAAATAAGAAAATCATGTTAATTTTTTGACTCTAGATGTGGAGTTTTTGAGCAGGGTTATGATGATCGTTAAAGATTTTGGGATACTGTTGATGTAAATAAATTTGGGAAAACGATGTTCTAATGAGGTTATAGAGTATCAGTTCCACTGCGATATTTACTTTATTGATATATGATGTAATTAATTAATCATGTGTATTGACTAGTTAGTTTCGTATTAGTACCTCATCTATTAATTCTGTAGGAGTGTTAATTTTATGTCCCTTGACAGTGATAGTTATATTCACTATAGAGAGTGAAATATCTAGTTCGAACATAAGTTTCCATCTCATTTGAAACAAGGGAGTTAACCTCTCAAGCATCTAGTCCATTTTTGGATGATGGAAGTCTATATAAAATTTATTTTCACCATAATTGGACGCGTTTTAGAACCCCTTTTCTGAGGAATTCTCAATACTTCAACCAGAACAAGATGTCCAATTTTCAATTGATCTCATTATGTGATATGGGCCATTTTATTTTCTACCTAAGATAATGGAACAAACCGAGCTTCCTATTCATAATACTCAATTAGAAAAGTATATAATTATAGGGTTTATCAATCAGATTGTGTTTCCAAGGGTTTATGCTGTCTTATTTTTAAATAATGATGATATAACCATGATCTAGTGTGTTGATTACCAAAATTTGAATTTTTTTACTATGAAGAATTCATATCCTCTTCATTGTATCAATTATTTATTTGAGCAGTGGATATGAAATTATGTTTTCTATAAAATATACTTGAGATCAGTTTATTATCAATGCAGACATCCACATTATGATACACTTAAAACTGCCATCACAAGTAGTCTAGATTGTATGACTAATGAATGATGTTTGTTATGATGAAAAATGATTATGTAATGTCTATGTCCATTATAATCTGAAGCATCCACCATTATGTAGATCATTTTTTGGTAGTATGTCTAGATGAAATATTTGGGTACTCTAAGACTCGAAATTATCATTCGAAACACCATGGAATCATTCTGAGTATGATAATATATCATCAACTATATCTCAATATATCTATGTTAAAATTTATGAACCATGATGTAAATTTCATGACTCACATATTTTTATAAAATGGTCAGTTAGTGGACCCAGATAATCTGAATGTTTTTCTTCCATGGGTTCATTGATGGTACATTTTTTGTATCCATTTCTAATGGGGTTTGTGGGTTATTATCTATCTTTTTTTCAAGATTTTTCCCTCTTATAAGATCCTTTTTTGGGATTTACATTGAAATAGATAATGTTTAAATGGTTTGGATCATCTGAAAATGCCTTCTAGTAGTTAAATTAGCGCTTAACAATGGAAATGATCTAAATCACAGACTATCTTGGGGAGGAGTATATGATGTTCTATGAAGCATCTAGGATCCATATTAGAGTAGTGTTGATTCAAAAAGATCATGTTTTTCCATATGGGTCCCAACAGTTGAGGAAAAAGGAACGTAATTATGCAATCACATCCTCGACATAGCTATACTTATTAATTCTACAATGTGTTTGCTGTATTATGTATTAGTTAAAAATATTATTGTATTTATAGAAGAAAAATTGGTTCACTAATATCATTTCCCAATGATACTTGAATATCCAATAGTGGATATGGATTGAGTATACATATTCATTTTATTTTTAGCTAGAATATATGCCTAGGAAGGGAAATATTATTTATGATTCTTTGAGATGGAATATACAGACTCAACCAATTCATGAGTCAACTTTATAATGTAAAATTATTTCCTTGTTGGCTATTATTTGTGTTTTAGATCAGGAGAAATAGGATTATATGACTCCCATATTACTAGAAGTGGAGTCCACACAACTAAGATGGATTATTGATGGTATGTACGAAGAACAAGAGTGTTTGGCCTTGAGGTATATCGTTGAAGGTTGGTAGCGACCTTATAATTGCACAATGAATATGGATGAGATCATCTATGTCATTACTTAGGTAGATATTCCTAAAAGTAAGCATGAGGTGATGATGAATAAATTTTATTCCTCAAACTGGGTGGTGCATTAGTGATTGATAATAGTGTACAATGACCTATGTCAACAGAATGGCTGGCCATGCATGAAAACTTATATTAAAATGTCCATGGAATGATGATACACCTTTAAATATGTGATGTATTAATATCAATCATATTTTTATTTATGACATCCATTTATCATTATAGAACGGACGTGGTATTACATTAAAATAGTTATTTTTGTGGGTATCTAAATGATTCCATAAAAAATGACACTATTTGGGTAGTTTTAGACCAATTGACAATAGTAGTTCATTTATTACCTATACGAGAGACTTTCATAGTGGGTCATTTTTATGATATGTATAGTAGGGAGATAATTGATCTATATGGGATACAGTGGATTATATTTTCATACCATAATTCATGATTTAAATTAATTTTCTAAAAATTATTGATGATGTTCATGGTACAAAAGTATTTATGAGGAAATTATTCCACCCAAAAATTGAAGGGAAGTCATAGATAATTATTTAGGTTCATGAGGACACATTAGTAGCATGACTTATAGACATTGGTGGGTCTTGGGAGAAGCACCATGAACCTGTAGAGTCTGCACATATCAATAGTTATCTAGAATCTATCCATATGGACCCATGTGAGATACATGATAGATAGGTATATAGAGAACCAATATTTTGGATGGTGGTGGGAGACTCAAATTTGATTGGATAGAGAATCATGAAGGATAATTCAGAGTAGGTTCAGAAAATCCTTTACAATATCACTATGGTTAAGAGTAAGTAGAAAGAATATGTTGATAAGCTTCCATGTACCCTAGATTTCACATAGTGTGATGGTGTTTTCTATTGGTTTTTATTTAATATTGTGTCACCCAATGATTATGATACATGGAAATCAATAACCATTATTATTGGAAGGTTTTACGTTATTCATAGAGTTGTACTAGTGAAATACCGATTGGCTCTTCAACTGAGGTATAGTCCTATAAATTATGTATTTTTCCTAAGTCACATCTTTAATGGTATCTCCCCAAACCTTATAATGTGATCTATATTGATAATGTTGATCATGAGACTAATGGGTCCTCTGAGGAGCATCAGATGCTTATTGTGGGTCGCAGTGAGAATGTTATTTGGTGAATAACCATGTCGGTGGTTTGAGTATTGTGGAAACATGGGATGTTCAAGAGGAAAATGTGATAGGGAATAATATATGATGATTGAGTGGATAGATCTTCATTGCTTTATCATCATAGTGATTCATGGCAGAACAACTCGAGGACAATCTCTTATAAGTTATAAAGATTGTAATATGCCATTCGTTTCCATGAGATGTATTAAGACCACTATAATGTTATATTTTACACACTATTTTTATATATTTTTTGTGGTTACAAATTAATATTATTGGAGAATTTGGATATTTTACCAAAATATGTTCCCAAACCCATCAAGTAGGAAAACACATCATAGAGGGGGACTGAACGACGGGTGCACTACTTGGAAAATAGTTCACACTCTTAGTAGTAACCGTGTGAGGCCATTGAGGATTTTTACAGTTTTGTTCATGGTTATAGAAAATTGGGCCCCCTAAATAGGGAACCATGAATGTTGAGTTTTAATCCCTAAATAAATTTCAAAAAAATCATATACTCTTGATATGAACCCATAATTTCTCCCACTCCGAACTAAACTCATTCCAAAATATTTTTAATCCCCCAGGAAAATTTCAAGGACATATAAAAATTGTTATAGATGAATCATATAAGATAATTATGAATTTACACATATCCTAGTAAGATATTCTCATCATGATTTGTTAACTCCCTCTCTCCGATAATTCTATCATTTTTAAGGGATGATTTCCTTTGATTGTGATGGTTTAGATCTAGTATTTCAATGATATAATCTTATTGATCTTGGATATAGGTTATGGATATAGATCTCATTATGTATTAGGAAATTAGGTATTATTCTCTAATGTCATTATATTTGTTGGAAAGCACCAATCAATCATCATGTGATAGGGATCCAAATATCAAATCACATATCTTTCAATTAATTAAAATTATTTAATTATGAAATTTTAATTTGCATTATTGTTAAATTAAATCAAATATTTAATTGATTAATATTAATTTCCACATGATAATGAAATGGGTTAAACATTGGAAAATTAAATGTGGTTTAATTGTGATCATTAGTGTTATGGGTAAATGGGATTGTGTAATCAATTGTTTTTAGGAATATCTATTTTTTAATAATAAAAATTGATGTGTTCTTGGCATAACTATGAAGAGATTATGGGTTTTCATTAAATTATAATAGATTGTTTAATGGGGAAATTTTTATATAATTCCATGTTATCATAGTAAATATTTATTATTATTTTTTTAGTTGAAATTCTATAAAATGATTTCAAATGTTTATAGGAGGTTTATTGTTGATCAACCTTTTTTATTTTATTTATGTGACTAATGTGACTGATTGTGAAATGGATTGTGTGACAGACATGGATGCTCTAATAACCATGGGGTTTTCTCCATGTTCTTGTGGACATAAATAATTTCATGTGATTATTATTTTATTGGTAAGTGACTAACACTAAAAAAACCCATGCGGTATAGAACTCACACTGATGCTCTGAATACCCACAGGGTGATAGACATGACGTCTTATACCCATAATATTATAATTGGAATATGGTTCCAATTATGTGTGATATGAAATGAGAATAAATGATAAATTAAAACCATGGTTTTGTGATATATGATATCTCATAAGTATAGTTCAGACTTCAGAATTAGCCGAATAAGGTATTGATGGGATGGGTGTCTTTGTGAACCAAGTAAAATTACGCCGTTAATTAAAGAATAATGAAATGTGGTAACAATTTAAATTGTACATTTTCAATTATTCATAATAAAACATCATAGAATGTTTCTAGATGTATATTTGTTTACACATCGTTGGTAGTGGCATACTGAGAATTACTGACAACCTAAATGGGTTTCCATGTCAGTAAACAAATAAAAATCATGTATGCATGAAAATATAAAGGAAATATTCCTATGTTTGATGGATGAGTTGATATGGAGGATGAAATATGGAACTATAGTTGGTGTCGGGAAACTCTTGGGATTGTCAGTGAGTCTTTATTTATGTTTTCAATTTACAAATGATATATATTTAGCAAGACATATCAATTGTTTTGGTTTGGATAAGGTATTCATGTCTTGGACATTATGTTATATTACTTATTTCTCGTTTTTAATTATATAACTTTTTAAAATCATTCATTTCCACTATAGTTGTACTTTAATAAAGAGCATATAGTCTTCTCATATTTTATACATGACCCTTCCTTCTATTTAAAAACCTCACTATATGTGGAGGCACACTTGATTTTATTTAACCGATCATCTTGGGTAATTGATTTCATCCACTGCAGCCATTTATTTACAATAGCGCAACAAAAGTAGGTTATAAATTTTACAATGTTTAAAAATGATAATGATGGAATAATATTATTCTTCAATAATTAATTTATTTGTTTTGAGCTTAATATGAAGGGGTTGTTATAGGAAGATCATAGTTCCTCACTATCAATTCATAAGATGAGTGCTATGATATATAGATATTTGAGGGAGTATTTCTGGTGAAATGGGATAATGTAAAATATCATAGTGTTTGTATCTTGGGACATGGAATATATAAAAAATATGTCTATGAGACAATAGTGTAAAGGGAAATAACTATTGTTTCTATAAAAAATTGATATGAGAAAATATAACCATAAATTTTGTCATCAGATAAGACAGAATTTCAGAAGGGGATACTCTATATTTCTTCCATTCCATCAAAATTAAAAAATATCATAGTTTATCATTTTTAGATAATATATATATCTCGGTTAGATTTCCATTATATACATTTAGGAATTTTTTTGGTTTTATAAAGCTCTATATTCCATTATATATAATCGTAATATATGGTTTTCATAGAAATTATGGGGAATTCATCCATAGGATGCTGATATTCACTGATGTTTCATTACATCATATCATCCTCAAATATATAGTCAGTATGAGAGGACATTCTAAACATATAAATCATGTGGATATTTATTTCCCTATATTATAATTTTTTTGGGTCTAAACCATCCATTATTTTATTTTTTATAAAATAATAACCTTCATTTGATCATTCAGATGGATTCATATAAATCCTTTTGTAGAAATATGTGAAGAAATTCAATATAATGGAATGATGTTTGAAAAATAATGCTATTGGAACCTAAGATAATTGATTAAATAGAAGAGGAGGTTACATCAATTCAAATATACATAAATACAACACAATGATAGTATAAAATTTAAGCTAGTCATCACTAATGTGACCAACAATTTAATGTTTATAAAAAGGTGTTTCTTAGAACATTTCCATTTAAGAAGGTCATGATATTTTAGAAAACTTTAATACTAATATTAGGTATATCATTCAATTATAAATTCTATACCATATCGGGGACATATCTTATCGATTAGATATTTTACTAAACTCATCCTATGCCATTGATGTATTCCATGTATCTCGTTATAAAGACTAAAAAAATATTCCTTGAAATTTAATAAAATTAATGTTTTTATCAATTGAATATGATATATATTCTGAGGAATGAATGATTGAGATTATTGATCATACTTAGAATTTTCTATGAAATAATACCACTCACCTAGTTAATGGTCTTTTTGTGAAACCACATTTTTTAGGATGTGTTGTGGGATCCTAATGAAATTTTGATACATATGTATCATACTTATATGTGTATAAAAGAATCATTTTGATATGAAAAATTATTTCAGTTGATGTAAATAAAAAACAATAAACTTCTAAAAATTTATTATAATAAAAAAATAAAATTTCTCTGATATATTGATTTCCACACAACCCTAGGTTTTTCTCATGTTTCAGATGATAATGACTTAACAAACTATTATATATTATTAATATGATAGTTTAAATTAGACTATTATAACCTATACCTTAAAGATTCAAAAAATAATATAAATATGTTAAATTTTATTATTTAAAATAATGGTTTAATTTAAATAAAACACAATGATATAAAATGATTTTATTTTTAGAAATGTCTTTATATGTTTTAAAAATAATATTTTTTTGTAAAATTTTTCATCATTAAAATTTTTCAAAGAAAGAATTATTTCATTTATATTTACAAAATGCATTTGAATGAAAATAATATATATAAACTCTTAATTTCAACATTATAACAAGTTGAATATTTATATTTTTTAAAATGTTCAATTATTAGATTCATAATAAAAATTATACACATTATCAAGATTTTCCATTTATATTAATACACATAAAAACAAAAAAAACTAAGAAGGATTTCAATGTAATAAATTTTGAATACAATTTCAAGTAATAAAATTAAGGGCATCAATATCAATTTAATATTGAATTTTTGTATAAAAACATTCTTGAGTTATGTATTTTTTAAACTAGACTTCTCATAAGATATTCATGTTTTTTAAATTTAATTCAACCCTTTTTATTATATTAATATTGAAACCATATTTAAGGAAAAATCATTTTAACCAAGGTTAAACAAATATGATAAAGATTAAATTGATAAATAATATTTTCCAACTCCAATTTTCCAGAAATATGACAACCTCATTTCTTATACTTAATATATGGATAAATGTTTAGCTATTTACATTTTAAAAATGTGTGTTTTCCATTTTATTTTAAAAAAATAAAATTGTTGCACTCACCTCATTTATAAAACACAACCCCCTTTCCCACCTTTTTAGCACTTTAAAAACCCATTTGGTTCATCCTAGACACAACCAAAACATTTCCAGTATTCTCTTATTTTGACATAGAATCCATTGTTTAAAAAAATAAATATAGTATATATTTTTTGGAAACACCAAATAATTTTTATCAAGAAGTGGTAATGTCCCAAACAGTGTATTCATTTATTATTTTCTTCATCAACTACCTTAAAATTTGTTGGATAAAAATACCTCAAGGTAATATTGAATAATTTTTGCGGTGTTTGTGTTTTTTGAAAAAGCTAGTTTGTTTGTTGAAAAAGAGGGTTACCAAGGTGAGTTTTCGAGTTCTAGGGATATTGTGGAAAACCTATTTTGAAAAATAAAAAAATTGGAAAATGCACGAATTTCACAAAATAAGTGAAAATGTGCGCGAAAGATGAGGTTGTGAAAAATAAACATCTGCACCCAAGGCGACGTCAAATTAAGGTTTGCATGCTTGAAGAGGAACTTGTGAGACCAAAGTTAAATCTGCCACATAGGGTTCAGTGATTCCTATAAATAAATGGTGATCTCCCTCATTCAAATAGGGTTATCACTTAGTGAAAATCTGAGGATTCGATCATGTAAGAATTTTGCGAAAAGTGAGTTGCATGAAATATTTTGACTTGCACGTATGCTAAGAAACTTTTGTGCAGTATTTGAGTTGCGCTTAAGATTGATGTTGCCCACAAGGGAAATTTCATGAAAAAAGTGAATCCTTACACGCAAGGCAACAATGTTGTGCACAAAAGGCAGTAAGGGTGGCACAAAATATTTGGATTTTCTGAGTAGTACTGTGTTAAGTTGGTATTCATCAATGGATGAACATGGGACATCAATAAAGAATATACAAATAGTGAAGGATGCATTAATTCGTGGGAATGAAGGGACCTAAAAGTCTTTAAATTGTGAGTGGATCTTCTGAAAAGGCATTGAGCACACATTAGTTGAGAGAGCAATGAGATTCCATTTTTTGAGTGGTTTTAAACCAGGAGGGATAGTGGGTCCACATTAAACATTTTAAAAAGGGTTGCACTATTAGTGGATTCGATAAATCATCACACCACTTATGTATACTCCTTGGGCATAGCTTGGTGAGGGTGAAGCAAGTAGAAAATTTATGTTTCATGTGCATGATTATATTTTTGTTAGTAATTTGATATAGTAAGGCATGACAAGAGAGATTTTCTTAATAGCCAAACATAATCAATAGGGTAGTTGTTTTAATCTGTCATACCCTGATTAACTCCCCCGCTCAAGGTATCTAACCAAGTGGACCTAACAAATACATATTAAACCAAGAATATATAATAACATCATAATATTCTATATAATTTTCTATTATAATGATAATTTAATGACCTATAGTCATGACATTATCCATAAGATCAGAAACGAAATCATTATTCATGTCTGCATTAGAGTACAACATCACAAACTGATGTTTTTTGTTTTCCATCACCACCTATCACCACTAAAAATAATGTTAGATTAAAAGTTTATATATAATATTTATTATATTATTATTAAACTGAAATTATAATATCACATATACCTTCTTACATTCCATTTTCTTGGAATATGATAACATCACATGTGTCTACAAGAAGACTACATCCTCACAATGCAATGTGATTGATTCAGATTTTACATGGAAGTTAATAATGTAATTTTTAGTTAACATATTTAATATAAATATTAAATAAAAAATATTTTTTAATGATAATATATTATTTTAACTTTATTAATATCATCTGTTATGAAAAAGGATCCAGTGTTCATTCATATGTATGGCTTGTAGTCTTTATCGACATTGTATTTTATTTTCATTCTATAATTTTTTTTTAAATTTAAGAAATTATATAATGAATATATACAATATTTATATTATTATTAAAATATTATATATTATATATCAATGATGAAATTAAAATAACTAAAAAATATAAAAAGAAAACATACTTGATAAGTAACTTTTAGTGCCAAAACATTATTTCAAAAAATAATTTTTAACAAATATGTATTAAACGTTATTAAAAAATTATATTTTATGATATATATATAATTTTTTTCTAAAATAATTTATAAATAGCTAATATTAACTATATAGTAGGTTCTAATTTGTATAATAGAATACTATTCGTGTGGTAAGATATATTCATCCAACTTTTTATGTAACTGAGACACAAATCATATTCCCTAACTATTTCATTTAGGTTATATATTATATAAGAAACTATAAATTAAAATAACACAATATTTAGTTTCATATTTTAACAAAATTTAATTATTATTTTTTATCTTTTATGTTTATATTTTTTGATAATTAGGTCATAACTCATAGAAAAGACTGACATATAATATAATGGTGACCGATCTGATTTGTATACATTTTTTAAATAACATAATGAATCTAAAATAAATAATGATTAATTTCAATAAATAATATTCTTGAATTTTATAATGACATCTTCATTTACATTAATCATTCAAGAACACTATAAAAAACGTTTTAATATCAGGGATATGCATTGAAATCTCTGTACGGGAAAAAGAAAAAGAAAGATAACCACTAGACCAGTTAAAAAAATATAACCCCTTTAATGTTCATACATTACTTCAATGTTATTTTAGACAAGGAAATAAATAATTTAATCATTAAAATATAACACTTTTATCAGAATGAAAACAATTTAAACACACTATATTCAATTAGAGATCCATTTTTGAATCATAGCGTTCATATTACTAAACATTTTTAAACCATTGTCAAAAGTAACTAGATATTATCTAAATCCCTAGGAGAAACCATTTGGTAATACCATCCGTATTTACAGTTTATTTGTGGAAAAGTACATAATTTATTGGAGTTTTATCTATATACAACCAAATTTTAATATATAATGAGCTCACCCGCACATTATATAATTATTGATAGTCCATCATAATGATATATTGGTGGGCCCATTTCTCATGTATAATTCTCCTGTAACTTATCATGAAAAGAAATTATAAATGATTCTAATATTAAATCATACTACATTTCAGAAATTTATTAAACCCCATAATTAATTCACATATGGATAAAAAATTAGCTTTTATTTAAAACCCAATGCCAAAGGAAAAAAACCTTTTCATTAAAAACCCATAATTCAATATAAAAATCCTTTTATCATGAAAACCCCATTTTAATATTAAAATTCAAAACAAAATAGAATATATTATTTATATTAATTAAAAATAAAATTAGTAAAATGAAACTAAACCTCATTTATTTAATATGGTGGATGAAAACTCATTGTCATCGTATATGTTAAAATGGGAGATTACTTTTATATTTAGAAAAACATTTTGTATAAAACATATAAAAATATTCTTTATTATAAATAATAAAAAAATAACAAATTTATAAAAAAATAGAAATTATATATTTTTTATATTCATATAAATAAATTTATTAAATCATTTTCCATAAATGGATGCTAAAGAGAATGATATGGAAAGAAATAATTAAAATAAGATTTATTTAAGAGAAAGGTCCATTGTCACTAGATAAATAAGTGAACAATACTCTTTTTGATATTATGTCATAAAGAATTAAATATCATGAGAATTGTGTAATTAAAAATTTACCATTTCAATGGGGTTGAATATAATCCTTATAATATAAAATAGGTGTAAAACATCTTTATATAGCTCAATAAATGGAAGTTGGGATAGAGTCACATACATAGAGTCTGGCATGTCATGTACATTTTTATATTACATAATAATAAAATAATGGAAATCATATTTGTACAGTATAACCTTATTCATCTATATTATTCAATTTTTCCCTTATTATAATGTTATATATAATTAATTTATCAATAATTTTTATTTTCTATGTTTTAATGACATTTGTATTATGTGTCAAAAAATGATTTTTATAGGTAGAATATTGATCAAAGAGTTCATTATTAAAACTCTCTTATATAATATTCTATAAATAATTGTCATATTTATACAAGAATTATACTTTTAAAACACCATAACGAAATATGCTTAGGAAAAGTGAACTATGTAACAATAATATAGACAGTAGGCCACATATACGAATAAGTAACATTTCCATTTACTAATGATCATTATCGAAATAAGGTATGAAAAATTTTATCATTCCAAAATGATCAAAAATTAATAAATACAAAATATTTAATTTAATTTAATTATATCTATCATCCGTTATTTTTTGTCACGAATAACGTCCCACATCGGAACATGGATGTTGTAGTCCATCTATACATGAATGACAATATCATTTTTAGTGTATGAATGAAAAATATATATAATAATTTCATAATGATAATTATTTCATTAATATAATAATGTTTTAATTTATAACACTTATATTCATTAAATTTAACTTTATTATCATCCATGTAAATCATTATTCAAAAATGATTCGCATCGCATAACGAGATAGTAGTCATCTATACACATTAGTGACATTATCAAATCTTACATGAAATGAAATTTAAAGATATATACTGGATATAATAACACCATAAGTGTAAATATTTTATAAATATCAAATATATACTTTAAATATGTATATTATAAATTTTGTGAGAATTTATGATGGAAAATGAATGATATCAGTTCGTGAGCCGTTAGTCCTTTATAAACATGAATGATGATTTTATGTCCCCTAATAAGGAAGAGGATATGTATTTTTGTTATTACATTAATATATTGACACATAATTATAATATATATTCTATTATTCATATATTATAACAATTTTATATAACTTGAATGACTTTGGAGATGAAAAAAATAATGACGCTCAGTAATTCATAAAACCTTTTATTCAAAATATCTCATTAGGCGTGAACCCTGAGATTTCATAGGATGAATTTCAAATCAAGAAAATGCTTCTAGTATTTTTAAGGAATGTACGGAATTCATTTTATTAGTTGTTTTCTTTTCAATTTATCTTTGAAAGTGTGAATAAAATTGGAGATATTTTGTCCTTTTGTCTGTACCGTGAATAGAAAAAATAATTTTTCTAAAATAAATAAGTATACCCATGATTTCTAATTAAAAAAAGATAAAAAATTAATAATTATAGATAATTATAAATGGAATTGGAATAATATAAAAATTATATATATATTATACATGTTTTCATTTCATTAGAACCCATATCCTTTTATTCTAACATCCCTTTAAATCCATTTTTTACGTTCAAAGCTGTAATTTGTTTTTAATGATTTCACAATTAATTATACAAAAAAATGAAATTCAATATAAAAAATAAAAAAATATATTTTTATTAAATTTTTCATATCCATTTATAAAATTTTAATTCATATATGTGTAAAATTTAATATATAAATATCTGACATAATTTATTAAAAAGAGGTCTTCCAAGGAGTTACTTGTTTGAGAAAAGGATTATTATATATTAACACTAACACTAATAGTAATAGTTATAAAAAAATCAATTAATATTTATTTATATATAATAAATAAATAAAATTTAAAAATGTCTTATATTGTGTTCATTTTAATTAATTAAAATGGTGAACACTATATTCCTTAAAGTTGTTTTCAGAAAAATACAATTTTTAAAACACAAAAAAAACATGATCTTTTATAAAACTAAAATTGGATTGAAAATTAATTATTATAAGAAAATATAAGTAAATAATATATATATATATATTTAAATATTATTGAAAACATAATGGGAAATTTTAATAAGATAATTTTTTTCAAAATAAATGACATTTTTAGAGAAATCTGTATATTTCAATATTTTTTAAAATAAATATTTTCTGAAAAATATGACACCTTCACCATAAGATTGAATTTATATTATTATTTATCATTTTATGTTAATTTTATCAACAAGATCTCAGGATATTACCAAATAATTATTATAATATTTCCTTCTAAAAATATTTAAAATACTTTTTTTAAGAAAACCGATTTTTAAAGAAGAAAAATGAATTACTAAAAGTTGAGTGATTGTTTAAATTTAATTTATTAGAAAGTTTTTTTATATGGAGATATATAAATATAGCATAAATTTTAAATATTATCCATACCATCAATTTTAGTAGTATCATTATAAGTGTTATATTGTTTATGTGTCATTTGAAATTGTCATTGAATGAAAACATTTTATCAAATATAGTTTTCTTTTCTAAAACCTTAGTGGGATACCTCATACCTATGTTTATAAAACAATTTCCTTTATATATTAACTTTATATCTATAATAAATTTTCATACATTTCAAAATAACTTAGTTGGGATCCCTTATCATACATGGGTTCTACAAAACATTATTTTCACAAGAGTAAAAAAACTATATGATTGTAATATATAACAACACAAAACTAATATTACATGTATGAGAAAATCAGTTGGATGTGGAGATATGAAAATATATGGAAATCATAATATATAAAAATTATTGAGGGTGATAGATCTAATTGAACAAAATAAAATGAATGACCAATAAAATTTTAAGGACCTCAAACCCATTATTCAATGATGAGTTAAAATAATATTATTAAAATGGAATGGAATATGTTAATATTTTTATTTTGTATATATTTTTCATTAATATGAGAACTTAATTTTTCATATTTTGTTATTGAATATGAAACGATAATTATTTTTCTTGTAGAATTTCATTAATTAATAATTTTCCATGACACTCTGATATTGAATTTCCATTTATTAGTATCCAATATGATTTTCATTGTCTGAAGCACATGAATAAAATTAAAATGGATCACGAAATCCAAAAAATAATAACATGATATTAATCATATAATTTTAAATTATCAACATCCAACATAGATTAGATTGAGTAATGTTAGGATGAAAATTATAGTTATCCTAACTTGAAATTACATTAAACACATAATCCTCAAAAAACATCTGGCCTTGGGTTTATTATAGGATAATATGTATTTTTCTAGAAATCAACATTATCAATTTCACAAAGAATATTTATTTAAAAATAATAATTTTATATTAACAAGGGTATCAAATAGGCTAATTGAAGGAGTTTAACCACTATAAACCATCGGTTGTGAGTTCATATTTTATGGCCCTGAGAGTTATGATTGGATGTTTCCCATTCATCAAGATATCATTTATCACAAAATTTAAACATTATAATATTCCCAGAAATATGATTATCATCTTTAAGATTAACTATAATTTTCAAATATATTATAATCACTTAATTTTTTCAATGCCTTTAAACTCAAGTCCATCATAATTATTGTCATACTCCACATTAAAACATGGAATTAGATATACATAAATCCAACAATAAAATCCAAAATTGTTATTATTCTTATAGTAACTCATGAATCTCATTGGTTAATATTATATATTTGAAGATTAGAATTCATTAAATTGTACAAATGCATCCCTAAGGATTGTAATTGTATGAAACTCATAAGTTAATATAACATATCTAAAGTTGAAAATTCATTACATTGTACAAATATATTCCTAAATATTGTAATGTTTTAGGGACATTGGACACTTGGTGAAAAATCTTATTATTTGGTGAATGAAGATAAAAATATCCCATAAAGATCACCCATTTGGTATTCATCAGAATACTACCCTACATAAAACCTTGCATCATAAAATTGGGATATTAAACATCATAATGGGTGAACTCAGACTCTCGGTAAGGGTAATAATGTAAGACATCAATGATCACATAAGAATGAAATGATCATTAGGGTATGATAACATTATAATAACATCTATAACAATATCATACATATAAGAATAATAACAATGGGACATGGAAAAAAATATTTGATGTTTATAATACATGAATCATAAAGGAATAAAATAGCATGATTGATGACAAAATAATATTTAAATATGGAATGGTATTGTCATATACACAAAAAAAGTGAAAATAATTTCTATAGTAGTCATGGATCATGGAAATTTATAATATAGGGTAATGGATTAAGTTCCCAAAAAATTATATTATTAATGGTTTAATCCAATACATTCTTAGTGAACTATGTTCCTTAATGAGCTCAGTTCACTCCTCATTTGAGACTTTCTAATCTGTTGAGATATAAATAATTCCCCAATGCATTGGATGGAGTCATTGGAAGCACCCATCACACAATTAAAAACACATTTATGTGTTACAGAAGATATTAAAACATCTGTCATACCATAAACCATGATGTGAAATGGGTTTCATAAATGTTAAATCATATAATTACTTGTGGAAAAGAGAAAGGTTTTTTAATCATCTTAATGTTTCATCATAGCATATCACTAAAGAAACATATTTCATTATAATATTATCATATTATAACCCATGGTATTTTAATGGGTATCATAATCATGTTATCATCATATAAAATTTATCGAAATATTAATAATGGCATCCTTGGTTAATAAACCAAACAAAGAATAAAAAACATATAACGATGTCATTATAGATGGTAAACTTTATTAAAATATAAATCACTTTGATAATCTATTGATGAAAATATTTATTTTAATTCACATTTTAAATAAATAAATAGATTAAATATTTTCCAAATCAATTTATTTTAAAAAATAACAGTAATAAATATAAATGAATATTTAGAAATCATTCAAAATAAATATCTGAATAAAAGTCATTTCATTATTGAAATTTTTTAAAAATATATTTACTTCACAAAATAAACATATTTTAAAATTATATTGGAATCATATAATAAAATATTTAAAATTTTTTTGGACATGATCAGGACATAATATGTTAAATCATTACATGTTAAATTAATGATTCTTTTCAAATATTCAGTAGAAACCATGATTTTTTGTTAGAAATGAAAAATATATTCTATTTAATTTTTTTTTGTAAATTGAAAAACATTGGTTATTTTTTTTAATATTTCATTTGAATAATTTTATAGAAAATTTGAAAATATATAATTTAAAAATGGCTTTGGAAGAAAAAAAAATTTGACCGAAGGGGGAAACAATGACAATTTTTCTTCATCAAATATAATGAATTATTTTATAAATCAACGAATATAAATATAGTAAATCTAATTGAAAATATAATAAATAATCATATGATAATAAAATATTTGTTAATTATTTATAATAGATCATAAAAAATTTAATATTTTACACTTAATCATAAAAAATACTAATATAAATGAGATTGTACAATAAAACCATTTACACTTTGGTGTAATTTTTATCGTAATCGCCATGAAGGATATATGATAAACAAGAAATGTAATACTCATGACTTTATAGATAAGGTCTATCAAACAATATAATGGTATGTATATACACCACATCACAGAAACAAATTTGGAATATGGAATGTTACTCACATAAAAGAAATTCGAGAAGGGAATCCCCAACCTTAACGATCGACTTTTTTTATACATATTAAAACCTATTGTATAATAAATATAATTTCATTATGGAAGTATTAAAGAAATATAATTTTTCATTTCATTCCAAATTTTATTTAATTTTTTATTCTTTACTCATTTATTACAATTCAATATTATGATCATGTTTTCGGATGTACCTACATTATTTTTCATATATGTTTTCAATTGTTAATTTTAGAAATATTTATTTAATCATGGATGCATAGTATCTATGATTTCAATTTTTATATAATGATAATATAAAATTATTTCATACTTAATTTATATTAATCAATGATACTTTGAAATAGGAAATGAAATAAACCATACATTGAGATGGTAGGCCATATATTCACATGAAATATATTTTCATCTTCTAGACTGATTGATAAAAAATAAATATATTATATTAAATTATATTAATAATAATAATTTTTTTAAACACATATCATGAAAATTCATTAAATAGATCATTTCAACCTTATTTGAAATCCATAAGAAAAAAATAATCAAATCACTTTAAGAGATTGTTATTTACCATACACAAGAGTAATATTTTCATTTGACATTCGTAATGGAATGTAGGAATGTATATTTGATATCATAATTACTATGGTATATAAAAATCATAAATATTAAACTCACAATTTAAATCCATCATTATATCTATCTTTTAATGGTAATGATGAAAAATGAACAATATCCTTTCTACCTTCCAGGTAATCAGAATGAAAAAAACGAATCCCATTTCTCTAAGAGGTGGTTATCTGTCATACACAAGAGGGAAGTTATCATATCACCTACATAATGGAATATTATAAGTTATATTTAATATTATAATTCTATATGTATATAAATTTTTAAATATCCTATTCAGAAGTTAAATCCATCATTATATCTATCCATGAATGGTTGTAATGAAAAGGGAACTATATTTGTTCATGAGGCCATAGTCAAACTCACACATGATCAGTGGTTTTTTATTTTCATTTGATAGAAGAGGAAATGGATATATGTTATAAAAATAATATTAAAATATCTGAGTATATATGGGATATATATTTTTATATTCAATTTGATAAAAAATAATTTCCGATAAAAAATATAGAAACAAAGAGAAAGAAATTAGTGAAGATAGATACCTTCCATTAAAAGATCCTCCTTTGGATCACGTTTTAAGGACCGTAGTACTGAACTATCAAAATGACCAAAAGTTATAGAACATGGAAATGAATTAACAGGAAGTATTATTTATGGTTTAGGACAATACATATATATTTTTTATTGTGAATATGTGATATTTGGTGATGGAATTTCATATGTGGTGATAGGAAAACACTGGGAATCTACATGGAAATTTCAAAATAGAATCCAATATAAGAAAATCAATAAAATTAAGAAATCTAAAAATTACAATATAATAATTCAATTTTTTATATGATTGAATTATGGGCATAAGTTAGGAATTTAAAAAAATTAAAGGTAATTTGGTTTATTTCTTTTTAAAATAATCCACAATAAACCTAGGATTACCTTAATCTTTTTAATTAGTCTTTTATGTTTTCACTATTCATTGCATTAAAATTTGTGTGGAATTTATTAGATAATGAAGTGAATTATTATTCCTAATGCTGAATTCATTTTTCTAAAATCAATTATCATGACTGGAATTATTTTATTACAAAATAACCCTAGAGATATAACAGGAGAGAATATTTTCTAAGAGATAATTCTTCAAAATATTACAAAGATCCACTATTTAATATCAATATAATAATTATTCAAAAAAAACTAAATTATATTATAAGATATAAATTTTACCTACTTTTACTTCTAAAACCATCATAGTATTATTCAAATATTTTTGAAATCCTCAAAAATATGAATATACATAATAAAACATATATTTTATAGTAATTATTAAAAAATTAATCTTAAATAAAAAATCTAAAAAATTCACCCAAATAATAATATTGACCTTATTATTTCATAAATTTTATGTTTATTTTATCTAAATTAATATCTAAATGTTTTAAATTTTAATTTTGTTATATGTGTGCAAAATATGAAAAAAATAAATTTTCTTAAAAATTCTATTTTTTATCATTAAAATGATTTTATAATTTTATCATATATAGAGTATTCCTGATATAAGTGTTATACATTTCATTGGGTATATAATATATAAAAAAAAATTTAAAAACAATCTTAAATTTCATTGTTTATTTTTTTGTGATGAAATAGTTTTTCATTTAAAAATATGCCTTTTTAAAAAAATTTCAATTATTTTGAAATGCTTTTTATGATCATATATAATTTATTGTACAAAAAATAATTTTTATATAAATAATTTCATTCAATGTTTTTCATAATAATTAATCATATTCATACCCACCATTTGAATGTTTATTTAATGACTGACATAATAAATAATAGAATATCACATTTTGTTTAAACTAGATGTTTCAAGTAATGAAAGATACACTCAGTGTATGATGTAATGAATGATTATCACAATTTTGGATTTAATGAATAATATTAAATTTATTAAATTTATTTTGAATTATTTATTTCACAAAATCATGTGGTGTTAAATTTACCCACCATAAAATGAGTTTCTATATTAAAATCCATTACATTGGTACTAATAAAAGAAGACACCAATTCATCATTAAAAACATAGATCCAATCAAGTACCCTCAAGACTGTGGTTTCGAAAAAATAATTTACTAGGGAAATTGTCTTAATCATTAAGCAGTATCGATTCGACCTTTAATATCTAATGATTTTTATATATAAGAAAGAACTGGTATGACTTCAATGATCAATAAATTTGATGTATTTGATTTTTAAATAGTCAAGATAAGTACATGGATAACATCATGAAACAGAGAGTGAATTAGTGGATTCTTGAAATGATAACATACTATCACCATACATTTAATTATTTCAATGTGATTGATCCACCGAGTGCATAGTTTTCCAATTTTTCCCAAGTATATATTCATTGAAACACCCTAAATATCCAATTATATATCGTACTTATTATTTTAAAAAAATATATATCATCTTTTTTAACATATGCTTTATTAAACGTATCAATCCATCTCTGACGTCCCGTCTATATGAGCTTGTAAAAATAACATTTCTTGTACTATTAAATTCAACTCCATTAGTGTTCTACAATTATTTTCATAAAGGGTTTCATTAAGTTCTTTTTGATCTCTCATGTGAATGATATTGTTTGAACACAACTAAAAATGATGATTTTGTTAATCCCAACCACCTTTAAAATCACTATAATAATATATTATCAAATCCTCTTGGCTTTGAATTGTTCACTTAGAATGAAAATAGGTCTGAGGATGATATTATGTATTAAAAATAAACAATGTTTCAACATATTGAAGAGCTATTCAAAATTAAAACAATGTAAGACCATAAACATATTAGATATTGTTTAAATTTTTACCAATGAAGCGTTACCACATTCAGAAAGTACACTATGGAAAGTGTATTCAAATAGAAATATTCTCTAATAGAAATAAGTGAGCTGACTTTGTAAGGGGATAAACTAAAACCCATAATTATGTCATAAACAATGATAATGTAAAACCAAATTGTTTCTAATACCCTTAATCATTTTTTCAATATGTTAGAACGAATTCATACTTGAATATATTTGACACTAAACCATATACAAATCCAAAAGGGTTTTATTTCCATAAATGTCTCCAGAAAATTCTTAATCAAAATAAATTCCCATAACATAAAACCTTAATAGGGGTGTAAATTAATTTTATTTGATGATAAACTATAAACTAATAATCTAATGATCAAATTAAATAATCTTAATATAATAATTCTAGGAGGCACATAAACTTCCAATACATAAATACACCTTCATTAATTATATAATATATTATATTATACATAAACATTTTCATATGAGGGATACAATTATACATGTACATATGGAAAATTAAATTTTATTTCAATATTATAGAATCAATATATAGTCATATAATCACATGAAATTTCAATGAAGTGTCAACAATAAGAATTTCATACAAATAATGCATATAAAATCAAACATGAAAATTAAAACTAAATAAGTAGTGTGCCATAATAATCATGAATTACTTAATTAATTGTGATTTCATTTGTGTTATCTTTTTCCATTACCATTAGTGGCTGTTTTGGCTTACCATTTACATTATGCAATGAAATTGGGAATTTATTTTAATAATTCCCAATTTTCATGAACATGAAAAAATGTTGTGTGCTGGTTCATTATATTGATATCCATAACTTTTCACATTGTTTCTATATTTTTATTTTGTAGAATATGATATATTTAATTAATTTAAACATATCCGCTAATACACAACTTATTCCATGGAGTCAATTAGAATCTATTAACATGGATTCTAAAAATGGTTCCATCATTGATCTGATTTTCCTTCAAAACTATAGAAAATAATAATGGATTTTTCTTAATATGAACTCTAGAAAATGGAAAATAACTTTTCATAAGCAATGATACATTTCATAGAGACCCATCAATCAATGGATCCACAAATCTTGGATGTACAATTATTCACACAAGACTAAATAGTTCATTGTTCACTTATTTTATCATATGTATTTTCTTCATTATACACTTTTAAGATAGTTTTTGTAGAATAATAAAATAGTTTTTCATTCTATATCCCATAAATTTATATTTCTTAGTATGTAAATCATTGATTTTTTGAAGGATTCAATTATAACTGGGTTTGTTTGGTTTACACTCAATGTTTAAAACTATAAATAATTTGTTGAGAAACATTAACAATATTTTAAACTCTTATATTCATGAAAATTAACTTATAGGAAGTCTAAATCATGACAAGTTTTTGAAACTTATATCCTTATAAGAATAACCTTTTTAATTAGAGGCCTTTATGCAAATCCTTTATGATAGTTCGTAACGAGATTATTAATTTTCATAACATATCACATGGGAATTCTTATCTAGGTGTTTATAAAGGAGAGTTATCATGAACTATGTGATTATCAAGTCAAATTCAATATTACCCTTATAGAGTTATTACCCTGAGGTATCTCTCTTCTCGATCCATTTTCACATAGTGTTAATAATTTGACATAATTTAATTGAAAGAAATCTATTTTTCCCTTCACAATAATCATTACAGATTTTCGTCTACATTGAATGGGCTATAGATTTATCTACAGCAATCTTCTAATACATTTCCTTCAAAATATCACTATGGATACAATTAATGTTTTCCCATACTACTTTCAAACAGATATTTATAACTATCCTCTGATAAAAACTACACTGACCCAGAATTATAATTCATAAATAAGTCATATTTTTAGAAAACATTTCATGAAATTACACAAAAAAAATTTAGAGTATCATAATGGTTGAGTTTCTGTGGAGTATAAGTACAAAATAGTCTAATTTGGGTAACAGTAATCGAAATACCACTTAATGATCTTCCCCATCTCTACTCTTCATTAAAATACCACTTTTAATACTATTCTTCATAAAACTAATAAATGAAACACAAAAAATGGTGGGCATAAATGAAAAATAATGGTAATATAGTTAAATATCAATGATCATAGAAGCCTAAAATGAGAGTAATGGTATGAGAACATGTGCGTAAAGTTTTCAAACCATACCATGGATATAAAATATCTAAATATTGAGAAATATAAAAATATATTTATGTTCATATGTTATGTATCATAAATAAATCAAACAACATTGCACCTGAGTGGATAACATTATAATAATACAATGATTTATTTTTGTACACAGAATGATAGAAAATATTTTCCGTAGAATTCATGAATCCATTTGAATGTAATAAATATGGAATGGTTCAGTCCCTAAAATATCATAGTATTCATGATTTACATTAAATACAATTATATTGGAAAAATTACCTTACTAAACCATGTTCACTTCCCATTATAGTCCATTATATCTCTTGAGATATAAATAAGTTCCCAATTAATGTGTAGTATATATATGTAAACCCCATCATATAATTAAAACCATACATATGTTTGAAATAAAATCATTAATAATTAATTGTATCATAACCAATGAAATTTACTTGGGTTCAAAAATAATTCATCATATCATATCCCATGGTTAAAATATATGTTTCATAATTATTCCATAATTTTTTCATATCATAAAAAGTCAATAAGTGGATTTTATAATAATTTTATTATGAAATTGTTTATGTAATATTTAAGAATTTTATAAACATATTTGTATCATAATGAATTCAGATAAATAATAAGAACATTATTTGTGGTTAATATACCTAGTAAATCAGTAGTTAAATAAAAGGATGTCCTCAAAGAGGGAAAAGTGAATTTGATTGATATATCACATGTAAAATATGTTAAGAAAAATATGTTTCCATTGAAAATAACTGTTTGGAACATAATATCATAAAATATTTGGGAAATTAATTCACTTCAAATTTTACATGAAATCATATAATCGAATTTTTAAAATCATATAAAACATTTATTTATGGAATATATCATTTCCACAATGTAATAAATTACTAAAATATATAACATTTTGAAATAAGTTTCCATTAAAATATCTATTAAATCATATTATGTAATACATAAAACATGGTGACTTCATGATAATGGAAAACTTCATACATGTCATACACATTAAAATAATGATTCCTTCCTTGTTTTATAAAAAAAGAAAAACTAGAATTGAATTTTACAAAATCATGAAGATTAGTATCCAAAAAAATTAAAAATTAAAACATGGGAAAACATTTGTTAAAAATCATCATTAGAATGTTAAACAAATTTTAATCCTTTTAGATAACAAGGTTTTTAATAAATATAGGGTTCCTTCTGATTAAATAACTAATAAAGATTATTATGAATAACAATTCCTCAATTATATTAATAAATAAAGAGTGGAGAAATTGTATTATTACCCTAAAATTTCAATAATAATTAATGGATAATATATTACTATAAAATTAATCAGTGGTTTGTTTTAATATTTTATCACCAGACACTTTATCATAATCAATCCCAATAAATAATGGGATTATAACATAGAGCCATTACGAATTGGTAACATTTGAATCCTTATACCCCTAAATGAGAGATTCACGAATGGATATTTAATCCCCATAATTTTCCGAATAATCAACATAATGAAATTCATGGGTATCATATAAACCACATAAAGTAAATTGGTAGTGAATATGGCTTGTGTCTCATAGAAAATGTCTTTTGAACGATATCACTTGTTTGAAGTTTTGAAATTATTTTTACATGTTGAAAACACTTTTATAATATATATAAGTTAATTAGAAAAATATTAAATAAGTATACGTTAATTAGATAAATATTAAATAAGTATGATTTTATAAATAATGCCAATTTTATGGTATTTTATTACATATTTGTCAAAACATCCATGTTATTGTAACCTTTCAGGCAATAACATTATGTTTTTCATGTTTATTTTGATATTGTATTTTTGGTCCTATTATATTAAGAAAGGTTAAATAATATGAATAATAATAAAATTTATATAAGTACAATTGTATTTCAATATATATATATTTTTTATAAATTCATATGTTTTAGATATAGAGAATGAAATATGTTTTTCATGTAGACGGTAAGTTATATGTACACATGAGGACTATTTCCATTTTCATGACAGATTTAATGAAATAAAAAGGTAAATAATATGTTATAATTTAAACATATTATATCATCTATATCATTTATATTAACTAAAATAACCGTTACTACATTTTTTAATGTATATGAAAAAACAAGTCAAATTGCTCACGGGGTGGTAGTGTGTTGTTCAGACAAGATGTATTATAATATACCTTATAGAATTTAATGTAAGAATTTGTCATTGAAATAATAATTTAAAAACTAAGTCAATATCATAAATAACATATAAATATTTGTAATAAATCTTTATAATCATCTTTTTAAAAATGGTGACGGAATACGAACTAAATTTACTCGTGGTGTAGTAGTCAACCATACACAGGATTGATAGTTTTCATTATATCTTTGATACATGTGGTTATGGATATAAGTTATTAAATTATTATATTTAAATAAATGTTTGTATGATATACTGATGTTATTAATCATTATATTATGGGTTATTATTGAAGGTTAAAAAGAATAGAAGATAAAAAATGGTCTTATTGATGTTATTTTCCATCACATAGAAGAAACACCTTTAAAACTATAATTAAAGACACTATTATGGATATATTGGGAGGAACAAAAAATCATGAAAATTGATATAAATTTTGGGGATAATATTTTTTTCTAAGGTTTTATAATGTAGATATATTGTTAAATTTGAATATTGGAAGAGTGATGGTGGCCCTTTATTAGTGGTGGATCGGAACCCAGTTGGAAACTACATGGAAATTCCATATAATATCCCAGATTAATAAAGTCATACAAAATATAAATTCTAAAATATTACATATTATATAACTAGGGATATATGTGTTTGAAATATTTCAACACGATAGGGAATTTGTAAGAGTTATAGCCTCGTGGACCATTATCTTTATTGTTTATCCCCAAGGTAAACAAACTTTTACCTTATCTATGATAAATATTGTTTATTGATTTTAATATTTTAAGAAGTAAAAAAATTTATTTTACCATATAAGATAATATAAATTATTTTTAGTAAAAAAATGATTACAATTTTGAAAATTATATTTACATTATGGGAAAATTTAATGTAAATGTATTCCAAGAGATATACCAAGAATGTCCGGTTTAGAGAAATTTTTTTCCAAATTTTAAAAAATTCATATTTAAATTATACATGATAATGATTCTGATGAACTAAATTATATTAATAGATGCAAAATTGAAAAAATAAAAATTTTCAAAACAATTTTAAATCTACTTTTATGTTTTTATCGTATTTAATTGAATTGATAACTCTTAACAAAAACATGTATTTTTCATTATTAATTGAAGTGTTAATCTATTCAAAAAATTTAAAAAAATCACCATAAGATAATATTTATAGTATTATATTAAATAAACATTTTATTTTACAAAATTATGACTCTAATAGTGTCAAATAATTTAAAATATGTGTAAAAAAGGTGATGAATATTTTTTTAGAAATATATATTTTTTAATTATAAAATTGGTTTTCATCCTTAATCGTGTATTGATAATAAAAAATAATAATACTATAAATTTCATTAAATATATTATATATAAATTTCTTTACCATCATTCATCTTATGTTATTTGAATAATTTATTAACGTAAAATACGTTTGTGAAAAAACAATATTTTTAAATATATATTATTTAATGTAAAAAATATTTTTTTTCATTTACAATTATTTTGTCAAAGAATAATTACTTATATATAAATGTGTAAAATATAATTTTTAATAATTTATCTATTCTTATTCAAACATATTATTCTAAAATCCGAATAGTAACTATTACATTAAACAAAAAATATAACATATTTAATTAATATTATATATTTTTTAATGAAATCCACACTCTGTATCGTTTTTAAAGAAATATAAACATATGGTTGTGGGAAACCAAACATATTCAAAATATTAAAATTATTTTAATATAAATTCAAAAAAAATTGTGTTTTCCAAAATATTTTTATATCTCTACAATTAAAACCTCAAAAGGAGTGTTTAAAACTGTAAACATATTATTCAACATAAAAAATAGTTGACCTCCATTGATTAATTTTACCAAATAACTAGCTAGACTATGAATATCCATAATAAAGAAAAAGACATTTACACTCTGTTATATTTTCAATCGCACTTATTTTGACTCATAATAGAAAACATTATTCACGCATTTATATAATTTACCAACTAATTATTGCTAAAAAAATCAATGTTGACTAGATATCTATTATATCATTCTTTGGTTATTTGAGATTAGTTATTTTCAACCAAGAACCATATTACCAAAAATACTACTTCATTAAATGTTTCTGTATCCCTAAAATAATTCCCCACAATTTATTTTACTACATGTCGAACATATTCATGGCTTACCACCAAACTATTTAATTGGGTTCTTCTATATTTCCCGCCAACGTGAGCATTGTCTACTCATGTCATTTATTTGAACATAACTGTCGATAAACAGAAAATCTACATTCTCAGAACAATGACATGTAAATTATAATGCAGCTAATGTACCTTATTAACATGGTTTAACATCGAGGTGAATTCGATTAATTTTACTATATGTGTTCTAAAAAAAATACTTTCACATAATTTTCCAATATTGTGATATTTTATTGATATGTGGCAAATAAATACATATTTTTTTCTTTCATTTATTTGAATTATTTCTATGAAATATAAAAATCAAATATATCAAGGCATTTCTAATGAAATAGATAATTAAATGTTTCCGATTCCAAAGATTTAGTGTCATATTTAGATCATCTGTTCTTAACTAAATAACATAACTTACTCGTTTCATCTTCAAATTTATATATATAAAAAGTTTAATTTTTATGATCCAAACATCTCTTGTGATAAAGTATCTTCACCTTGGAATTGATAAATCTTTTATATACCACTTTATAAGATGATCAACCAAAAGATGAAGGATTTTGTCACATTAATTGCTCTAACGTGCACATTTTCCTACATGGTTGTTTGGGTTACTATCTTGAATTCATTCCACCTTCATTTATAGGGGTTTTCAACTATGTAATCACTATCATAGAATATTCTACTCAAATTCCAACAATCTCAGATTAATGATTTGGATGGATATTATTCATTTTTTTCTTTCTTAAAAAATTATTATATTTACACTATGAAAAAACATTCTAAATAGACATAGTTTAAATTAAAAAACATCATAATAATTAAATTATATATCAGTTCAACAAAACCATAAATTAACTTCCTTCAAAGTTAACTTTATTGACATCATTTTAAATTATATAGTTATATATACCAGGTTTTAATACCAACTAATCATACCCGAACATTGTAAAAATAACTATGAGTTATTTTAAACAAGTTTTGTTCAATCAACATATATATCTACTTGGTTTTAGTCTTTTATATAATAATTAAATAACTAAAAGATATGAAAACTATATAATATAAAATGGGCAATTCTAAATAAACCATATTTTTCTTTAAAAAAACATCTAAAATAATACATGATTTTTTATTCTTGGAAAATCTTCATGATAATTATTTTTATTTAATAATTTTCCTAACTCATCCCTAAAACAAATTAATAACATTTTAAAATATGGGATGAGAACATAATCCTCAGAAAGGAACATAAAAACTAGAATTTCAGTGAAAATCATTAAGAACAATGATTTTTCACAGTTATTATATTGTTATTTGTTAGAAATTAATAAATCAATATCATGTGGAAAACACCATTTTCTAAATTAAAATCATTTAAAAAATAAATATATTTCAAACCCTTTTTGTAACTGTAAATCATGACATTCATTACCAGATTTAAACGTTGGTTATATATAATCATATCCAAGATACATTCTTAGGAGAAACACTTTTTAAAATCCCCCTCTGTTTCCTATTACAAAAGTCACACATCCCAATTTTTTGTGTCCTACCAGATGAACTCAAATTGTTAAAGGTATAAATGGGTCATCTAGATCTATTTAGGTGCACTCATTGTTTACAATGTAAATGGACCACCAAAAACTCTCTAAGTGTTACTATTAATCATTCATAATGAAAAAGTATCATATGTTCTAAAAAAATATTTCTATTATTTTACAATTACATCGTGACAAATTTAAATTAAAAGTTTTAGCCTTATGAACAAAATTACTATAGGATATTGAAACACCCATTTCTTTTAAAACCCCATTTTAATAAACAAAATAGTCTTTTCCTTAAAAAACAATATTCAATATTGATATTAAATTTATATTTAAAAAAAATATTACACAAAATAATAATAAAATGGAATATTTATTTTTATTGAAAAATTTATAAAATATTATAAGAGTATCCAAAATTTTAAAAGTGGTTTTAGCAACAGAAAATTCATTATAAACGTATATATTAAAATAGAACACGTGTTTTATCATTTGTCAAAATGTATAATAAGAATAATGAAAAATTATTCCATTAAATATGAACTATAATAAATTATAAAATATAAATAAAATTTAAATTATAAATATTTTACTTCTATTTAAATAAAATTAATATATTCATTTTAAAAACACAGACACTGAAAATAGATGTTGGAAACAAAACCCTCAAATATGATTTTCTTAAGAAGTCCATTATCACTATAGAAACACTTGAATTGTAATCCCCAATAATTAATAACATTAATAATCATTGAATACCATTAAAATATATATATTCATGATATAACAAGTACAAGTACTTTTATACTAACATTATAAATAAATATTGGTGCATAAAATCAAAATTTGACATAACAAACAAAATCTAGATGAAGACCCTTAACATGAGTCTAAATTTCCATATATATTATATATAAAAACTAATAATAATTTTATTTTAAAATAAATATTTTTAGTGGAATGTTATTCATGATTTTTATTCCTTTTATTTCACATATTACCATGTTATATAGATTTACTTAATCAATAATTGATTTGTAAGGTGTTTCAATGATATTTTGATTATGTGTAAAATATTAATTTTATATATTGGATATTGGAAAATAATATCATAATTTAACATATCCCAAATAATTATAATGAAATATTTATCATTTTTATAAAAAAAATATATTATTTAAAATCTATCTAGATTTTTGGGACTTAAAAATGAACTTTATTACAATCAAAGAGATATTTGGCCTTACGAATGGATGAATAACATTTTTGTTTATCGATGATAATTAGACAATGAATGTATGTAATATTTTATGTCTCTATAATTATAATAATATCAAAATAAAATATTATTTTAAAAAATATACTTATATATATTATCCATGAGATTTGGTGACTAAAAAAGTACCAAATCCCTTTTTTTAGGTCATAATCCACATGTACTAGAACGAAGTTATCATTTTTCAGTATAAGCTTGAAAATCATATATTGTTATCTCAGAATGATAAAAATGACATGAATATAACATTGGTTTCATTTATATCATATATATTAATTATATATATCCTTATTAAATTCCACGTAAAAATTTAGTTAAAAATGAATAGCATTTCCCTATGAGGTGGTAGTCCCCCTTACCCACAGGATACATTGTCTTATACAACATTTAATTTAATGAAATATGATATATGTGATGTACGATAAATATATGTATAAAAATATCACTAATATCATTAAATATATATTAAATACATTTTTACAACAATACATGAGAGGCAATGATGTAAAGTGAATGACATCGGTTCTCAAGCTGATAGTATGCTATATAGAATAATGATGATTTAATATCACATTTAATAGAACATGATATGGATTGAGGTTTTTAAATTAACATAATAACATATATGTATATGAATATAAAAATTATATATATATAAGTGTAGAAAATTATGATTATGTTGAAGAATAAATAAATTAATGATTCTCAGTTAGGTATGAACCTCTTCTATAGGATACATGAAAAGGTGTGAAAATAATGTATTTGGATGGACTTATGATAAAAATTTGATTCTCAAATGTATGTGGGAAACTAAGGTATATATTATAGAAGTCACTAGCATATAAAATTTGTTTTTATATTATGAAATGTAGATGATAAGGCTTCTCATTTATATGTTTGGAGATATGATCACTTTTAATTTTTGAAATTTAAAAGTTTTACCCTAGGGTTTAGGTAAATTTAGAAATATAATTTTCATTTATCCTCTATTGAATCGATTTTTTACCTTAACCATGGAAATTAATTTATTCAGTACTGACTATTAATTATGGTTAAATGTTATGTTTTTCATAATTTATAGTGTAAAGTATTATGATTACATATATGTAGTGTAATTTTCAAAAATCATTTCATAGAACTGAAAAATGAAAAATTTCAAATGAAACACATAGACATTATGATCAAGATGGTTACAAAAAAAGTGTTTGTTATGAAAAAAATATTATTATATATTTAATATTTTTATAATTATAATCATTATGTGAATATAATTTAATATTTACATTTATATAATATAAAAATATTGTTTAAATATTCCATATTATAAATTAATTTCATTATATGAAGTAGTGGAACTTTATTCCCAATAAAACAATTTCAAAAAACCCCTTTTGAAACTCCAAAACAAACTAATACTAAAATATAATAATATTTTATTGAAAATTTATTAAGAGTGTTCAATATACCAATATTATACATATATTAAGTGAAATCATATTCAAATCATAATGGTACTTTTAGAATAATTTAATTATTGAAAATAAATTACATATTTACAGGAATCGATAATGTTCAATATTCACTGTAAAATAATTATTTTGAAAAAATAATTATAATATTAAATGGAATATATAGTTTTATAAACAAATTAAAAAAAATTAATTTAATTTATAAAAAAAATTTCAAAAATTTCAAAATAATAATTATAATATTTTTTAAATAATTGTAAAAAATATTTTTTAGGAAAACATATTCTTGAAGAAAAAAATTACATCTCTAATTATTGATTTATTATATACTATGAGATTATCGAAAAATTATTTTTTGTTATAAATATATATATATATATATATATATATATCATTAATTGGTTGTTCATATTCGTACCCTCTAGTTTAAGGGGTAGATTATAAAGGATAGATATTCCACATGTCCATCAGGATCGGTGTTTCCTATCCAACACAAAATCGTTAATGGTTTTTATGTACAAAATCTCACAGTTTTCCAAACATCAGTCAACTTCATGATTCATATCCCTAGATAAAATCATTTCACCATGTAAATAATGTAATATTTTAGGATGCTTTAAGACATACATCCATCCCGAATTCAACATTTTGATCGTGAGGATGATCAACTAAGTTATGAGGCATCAATAAAAGGGTTTGTAGTGAAGATTGAACATTTTTAGTTGATTATAGGATATACCACCACTATCAAACCAAAACTATAACATATAGTTCAAGTTGAGGATGCACACATTTTGAATGTGTTCTAAGAGTCATAGAGGTAGCAAACTCCTTGGTTTTGGGGCGATGTAAAACCATAGGTGGATGAGGGAAGGGTAGAGGCAATCGCCCTTGTTTTCCACCTAGTGAGGGATCCTATTTACCAGGTTGTTGGCCTCAGTGTAATTCATCTCTAAGTATTTATTGGGAGTTGGTGGAGAATGGGGAATTTTTCACATGGTGATACAACTCTCACATGGACTTACACTGAGATTCTTTTCCGGGAGGAGTTCTATCCAGCCATATTGTGACCAGCGTGTATGCATGAATATCTATAACTTCAGTAGGGAACTATGATCATGGTAGAGTACATAATGAGGTTTAATTATCTCACATTTTATTCCATAGATATGGTGTGGTATCAATTATTAATAACTCTGGTCATTGAGAAGGTCTTTCACCCCAAAAATAACGCCTTCAGTGGTATCCCTTTCATTTACTCCTTTACTATGGTTCATGAGAATACCATTTTCGGTCTAGAAGTTTTTTATAACTAGACACCAATAATTGGAGAAAGACGTCGGAAACGCATAGTTGGGACCCAGAAAATAGGAAATTGAATACATTTAAAAGGATACAAGTTTTTCATACACTTAATGAGGTTACCCTAGGACATGGAGTTCCCATTTAGTGGATCCTATGGTGCCTCAACTATGCAGAGGGGCATGTTGTCTTCTCATATGATGGTAGGGGACATCCAGAACATGATTTCTTGACCCATCAAAAAATTAGTGATGAGATGGTCAAGAAACTATTGATACATAAGTGGAGGAATGAACAAGGTGGTACGTTAGTAGGTAGACATGGAAGAGGGGATATCAGGGCATCAAGATATGGTCGGAGGTTCTAACTATTTCCACCACCACCCTAATGTTCTTTGTTCCAGAAATATGGAGAAGGAGGAAATGTTCGATCCCCACGGCTTTCTATGGAGTCATATTACCCTGTGGATCTATGGATGATTTAAGGAAAGATATATTCCATTTATAATTTATATGATGTACATATAGTCAAATGTTCTAGTAATTCACTTTTTCCACATCTATAGTTCAAAACATTTCAATTTGTTTTAGCTATCGACTCAACCCATGTGATTGGAGACTTCGAAAAATGGAAAGTCAACAGTGGTGTTAGTTTTACAAAAAAGTTATCATACATATGGTCGTGAGAGTATTGGGTGGGATCCCTTCATATTAGTAATGAGGAATTATGACATCATCTTTTATATGGACTAATTGTCTACAAATCATTTCCAAATATAATATTTTATGACAAGGTTGTTTTGTGTCCACTTTCAAGGAACATGTTTTTCCTTTCTGGGTGAAATTGAAGTCTTGGCCAAGTAGGATGATCTCTGGAATTGGAGAGTGCAGCCAATTTCCCAACAGTTAGATAGATTTAATGTTCAAGAAGTAGATGATTTGGCATGTTAGTTTCCAACAGTAGTGGCATAGTATAAGGATTTCCTTCATGTAGATATACTAGGTTAACCTCCCCACAAAGAGCTGGTCATTTGTATTGAAATTTTACCATAATGACCTTGATATCTTCACCATCATATCAGATAACTCTCTAAGAGGTTCTAGAGATGAGGGTGTAATTGGGTGACATAAAAAAAGTCATTAGTGAGAAATAACATTTCCAATGGACATCCCCGCTATTGTTTTCCAAGAATATAGACATCAACTTGTGGTTATGTGTGGATTAGTGTCTCTTAAATCAAGATACCATTAATTAGATATATCCAATTACAACATTTAATGGTAACTTTGATTAGTTGATAGGGGAATTGTAGTTCTTGACGATATACCTCAGATAATGTTATCACCAGCAATGTGTACGAAACAAGGATATACCAATTGAAGACTATATATGTTTTTTATACACTACTAATTCCTGGGGATGTAATTTGGAATGGGGAATTCCCAAGTTCTATTCATGGGGCTCACAAATCATATATTTCATCCTTTCATAGAGTAGTTTTTGTTGGTTTTCATCGATGAAATCCTTGTGTATCTAGATTCATTGGAAGAGGATGTGAGACACTAGATAAAGGTATTGGACACACTTTGAGATTACCTTGTTGACTCAAATCTCTCAAAGTATAAGTTTTTGATTCCTGAGGTACATTTTCTGGGACACTTTATCATAAAGGCTAGAGTTCTAGTGGTTCCAGAAATGTTGGATGTGATGCTTACATGGGATCCACCCAAGAGTAGTACAAGCTGAATAGTTAACAAGGGTTATCAAGGAACTATAAGAGGTTTATACCCAACAGCTACATAGTTTCTGCACCCTTGATAGATTTGAATCAGAATGGGAATCAATTCATGGGGATAAAAAGGTGTCAACTGTATTTTCAAAAGCTGAGACAAAGGATGATGAGTTCACCTATATTGATATTTTTTATTGATGGTGTCTATTATATAGTGTTCTATAATTCAATATAGACTAGTATGGTTTTTTCTGTCATCATGCAACGTAGAAATTTTCTATGGTTATGAAAATTCGAGTTTCCATGAGGATAAATACATGCTCTAAATTCATGATCTAGTATTGGGAATCATGAATTTGAGGATGCATGTATACTACCTGATAGGGGATCATTTTATCATTTACAATGACCATAAGAGTCTCAAATATATCTTAAAGTAGAAGGATATTAACATGAGATAAAGGTGATGGATAGAGTTCCTATGGAATTATGAATTTGAGATTGTATATACTCTTATAAAGGGGAACATGGTGGAAGAAACTCTCAGGAAGAAATCTTTTTCACAAATCATCATAGATGGGTCAGGGTAGTTATCTATATTATTGTTATCCATTGTAGAAATGGGTGGTTCATTTTATCAATAGTTGATCATTTTAACCCTACCACTTTTATTGTATTTTATGAATTATTAGTGATGAGATTTTGATTGTGAGGAATTTCATACTAAGATATCCACCAGAAAAGCTACTGATGGATATTATGAAGATAGGGAAAACATAATCCAATATATAGGACATTTGATAATACCATTTACATTATGGGGAGAGGTGTTATGAGAATTTCAGAAATCATATTTAGAAGAATATATATGAATGAAATTGATGAACTAGAACAAATGACATTTGTTTTGGTGGCCTGTATTAAAGAAGGGAGTTGGAATATTTGTGTCTTGAGGCAACACATGTTAGTAGGTGAAGGCAGAGTACTAGGTTCCGATAAGATTAGAATAACCCATTGAGGTACTAGAGATGAAGTGGTATGGTATTTCTATTGACATCATGTCTAGTTTACCACATATTTTTGGTGAATATGATGCCATTTGTGTGATCATAGACCAGATCATCATGATTTACCAAATCCAATCCATTCTACATTAGAGTTAAGTAGGGATCCTAGAATGCCAATACATGAAATAGATATTTATAATCCCTAGAGTTTGTTCAATAATCTTTTCGAACTCTGATTGTTTCCTCACATCTCAGTTATGAATAGTATTAAAGGAATACATTGTGGTATAGTTATGCTTTACCAAGGTGTTTCACCCACATACTGACATCCAAACAGAGTATACCACATTGGTATTGCAACACATGCGATGGGATTTCACATTGGACATTTTCCAGAGTTGGGAGGGTGACCAACCCGTGGCAGACTATTCATACAACATCATCTATCATAATAAAATTGGAACCGTACCATTCATGGATTTTTATGGGAAATCCATGTAGTTATCAACAATTATTTCTAGTTCAAAAAAGTTGGAACTCATTTCCCTAGATGTTGGAGAGAGCTACTATAGGGAAGGTATATGTCTTGCAAGAGATGATGATGACTGCACAATGTCTTCAGAATTCAAATGTGGACTGATGACTAAAACCTCTAGATTTTGAGAATGGAGATCTTTTTCTAAAGAGTGTCTCACCTCTATGTATATTGAGGAGATTCTTTTTTTGTGCTATTTTATCTACAAAATTCATTGGATCCTTCTGAATACTATGTAGACTTATTGAGATGGCTTGCTGCATTTCCCTTCATCCACTGTTGGATCTGGCATACGATGTCTTCCACATGTTATGGCTAATGATGAATGTGAAAACACCATAACATGTTATCAACTAGGGAGAACTGAGCATTGAACGTAGAGATACCATTTTTGGTCACCTATTTTAGATTGACTATCGGAATGAGGGGATCATTTGTGTTCATTTTATTCCACATTTTCATGTCTAGGGGCATCACAGGAATCTTCTGATGTACACCTCAGAGTGGGAGACCCAAGTGTGATCCCATTACACTCACCTTTTTTAATCATATTTCTATTTTCAATATGAGAAAACCTATTATGTGTAGAATTTAATATATATGATTTTAATTGTGTTAATATTTTATATTATATGGATTATTTTTTATACTAGGAACCGAGAGATCAGGATTTTATGAGGCCTGATATTCCAGTAACAAACTATTGAATTATATTAAATATATTAAATATAAATAGTTCAATATTATTTGGTAAAGTGAAGTAAATCCAAAAATGTGGTCTCTATCGAAAATATGAGGGAACCGTTGAGTTTAGAATTTAGATTTTACCCAAGGGAAAAAATATTTTGTCAGCACGAGCTATTTTTCAAAAAGTATCTACGACCGTAAATAAATGAATTATTTATTATTATTATGAATTTTCCTATTTTTTCTTTTAACAAAATGGTTATAAAAATTCCATAGGTTTGGACTCCCAAACCCAATATATTTCATTCAAAACATTATATAGCTTTTATAGGTGGATGATGACCATTTGAGATTATATCCTGAATCATCATGCCAATATTGAATGTGGATCTCATCAATGATGAGAAAATAATGTTTCATTGATAATGAAAGATCGGTAAAATTGTAGTTATATTTTTTATTTTAATTTATTCTGCATTCATAATATCTTCTATGATCACTTATCAATCATTAAAATGATTTTTTTCATGGATTGTGTGTATTGTGGGAATGTATTGTTGCATGGATTTTAATCATGATTAATCTTTATGAATATTAATTTTTTTA
Source organism: Viscum album (assembly GCA_963277665.1). Taxonomy (NCBI): domain Eukaryota; kingdom Viridiplantae; phylum Streptophyta; class Magnoliopsida; order Santalales; family Viscaceae; genus Viscum; species Viscum album. The sequence continues at coordinate 1,243,526,223 of OY728145.1, read as the reverse complement.
TTAATATTCCAATGGAAATGAACCAATATCGACCTAAACATCCCTCTAGGACTATTCCTATGGGTTTCTTCATGTTCACTTCTCCCCTATATCTATAATCATCATGGTCTTTCTTTATTTGGAACACAGTTTGACATCCACTAATGAAATGAAATCATACGAACCTAATTCATGGAATAATGATTTGATATCACAGATCTAGGATCCGAACTTCATGATGGTTGTGTAAAGAGAGACATCGTAGAGAATCAGATATTATAGATACCTAATTTCTCATTTTCATTGGTATATAATAAAGAATGAGTCTTAGATCTGGTTTTCAAGCTTATTTATTGACTAATCATATTATTCATTGATGGAATGACTTGATGTGTATTGATATATGATTTTATAGTGAAATTATATGTATGTAGAAGGCTACATAAATACCTAGGGAACACGGATCTAGATCATGACTTCTTGAAAAAAATATGGTTTGTATGTCGGATCTACACAATGCGTAGCCACCATGGCTATGGGGATATAATAATTATAGAGATTAGGATGACATGATTTATTTCCTCAATCACACGACATGTGGCTCATTACATGTGACATAGTGTGTGAATAGGATGGTTAGAAAACATGGGAAAATTTACACATATAGCTAGAACAATGTGAACTTATACACAGACCAGACTTAGTGTACATAGGAGGATACTTGGACAAGACCATTATTGATGGGAATGCCTAGAAAACACGAGGATGATATTTTGTGTCTTGAAAGGATGTGTACTTATTCTACATTTCATAAATATGGAGCATACATTTCATGTTATTCTCTTCCTCCTAGGAACCAAAGGTGATAGCTTGACACATTAGGTATCCCATGGTACATGCAGTATACCGCCCTCAAGATTTCTTTTGAGTCTTCATTTTCATAGTTTTGACTAGTATAGGTTGAGTGGTTTATTATTATCCTTACCCTAAAAGGTTATCTGTGGATTTACATCAAAATCATGAGATTTTTTCCTACTCTAGAGGACAAATATTTCATAGTGTTTCAATGTTCCTCTATGAGACTCGGTTGTGTTTTTATATCATCATTTGTTCCGTTGGTAGATTTTTTGGAATCATAATGGGCTTCCTATGGAAGGCATTGATAAATTTTCATGTATTCAATATTAGATGGTTTTGTGGAATCATGTTAATTCTATCGCTTATATATATCTGGTTGATTCAAATTTGGTTCCTGGTTTCCCCTAGTAGTTTTTTATGTGCTCCCCTTTTTATATATCAGGGTCCTCTTAGATTAGTGGGCATTCATTGGGTGATGCTCAAAGAGTTATAACTCTTAATTGAGTTACATTGATGATGGTATGAAATGCATGGTGGATTGTCCTATAATGATCATTTCTCTAAGAAGAATATTATTGATGATAGTTTGTTATGTTCCCCTAGTGGAATGGCGTCTTTATAGAGTATATCTTGGTGTTTCTATCACACATTTATTTTTATATCTTGTATTAATATAACTATACATAGAGATTCATATTTTGTGTTTTTGGGGTGTCCAACTAAGTATTATTATATTCAACCATTAATGGGATTTTCCTTAAGGTTTCATGTCTACTACAGATGGCGACCCATTTGATAGTGTCCTTAGTTGAAATTGAGTGGGAGGGGATTAGCTTCAGTTTGTCAGACCATTGTTTCTACATGTACAATTTATTTGAATTAGATTATTTAAATTTTTTTCATTGGACTTATATGTTTCCCCATATTCCACTTTCAGTTATTTTATTGTCGTACTATATTTTGTGATCATATATTTACTGATGAATTGTTTATATTGATGTAAATTTTACCATTTTTTTGTCTTGTATATTGGTGTATGTGTATATGTGGTTTAGAATAATGCCTCCCATTTGGGGGATATGTCTTTATGATACGAGTCACCTTCATCTTGCCTATTGGAGAGGGGACTGGGGTAGTTGTGTGTCTGAACCTAGAGGGTCAGTTTGTGAAACATTTGATTATTTTACTCCATAATTTATATTATATTTCAATGAACAAATGTATTGTTAAAAAATATACTATTGGGAATTTTTTAAACCTCACATTTGAAACTGGATAAGGGAATTCATAGAATATAACTTCCATTGTTGTTTAAAATTATGTAATAGATTTATGAATAGTTATAAAGGTTATCAAAAGAATTATTAGGTGGAAGATATAACATTTTAATTCAATGTATCGAATTTCATTAATATGCTAAATTATATTTTTAGAAACCAACATAATAAAATTTGTTTCAAAACATAATTATTATAATAGGTGAATTAAAATTTAGATGATACAAGATATAAAAAAATTCATGGTTCCCAATTATGATGGAGTTAATTAGATGAAACTAAAATTTTTCAATTGAGGGGAAAATCTCGATAAAAAGGAATAATATTATTCTTATTAATTATATACATTTGAGAAAGAAATTCGATCAAGGGAAAATATTTGAATTTAAATGAAAATTTACAACATAGTGAAAGAAAATGTTTGATTAATTAAAATAATAAGGTGTTTGATTCTAGTCATGGAATATATAATTTCAATAATACTAATTTAATGTCAATATAGGGTGTCCTATTGAAGAAAACATTATGTAAATAGTATCGTAGGTATAAAAAACCCGATTAAAAGTTGCCATTAAATATGTATTTTTATATAATGAGGTAAAATAAAATATTTATATTTAATGTAAATATAATAGTTAGTAAATATCTAAATTAATGTATAAAGTGTAATATTGAACATAAATCACGATGAAAAAAATTTAGTAAAAAAATTTAACAATACCTTAGTGACATATAAGTCAAAAAACATTAAAGTATATAATTCAAATTAAAACATTAAATACACATTTTTTCTCCTGTAAATTAATTTTGATTTTCAGGCTCTTTTATTTCCGATAAATTTTGAGTTATGATAGAATGATTTCTTTCACATTAGATTATATTTATATTATTTTATAGAAATTAAAATAAAATCCCCATTTTCCCCCTCAAATAAAAACAAAATAAATAATTGAATGCTTTGAAACGTAAATTGCATCATACACATTTGAAAATCTCGAAACTGAATTATTTAATTTATCATGAAGAAAAATTTCACGATTGAGGTTTCTATAAAATATACTCTAAAAAACTGACTTCATAGCTAGTGAGGTTTGATGAGTTGATTTTAAAGATAATGTTTTTATCATGAACTGAAATTATTACTCGATCATGTTACTATTTGATTCAAAAATTCATAAAACATTTAATTATATGTTTAGTGCTTCTTAAAAAAACAAAACAAGACAAAATGATAAAATTAATAATATTCATAATGACTACATTGATGCTTATCCAGGTGATCAACCATTTGAGGAGTTATGTAATGAAGTATTATGGAAATCTCATTATAATGAAAATTCATTAATTATCCATTAATATAAATTCATTATAAAACAAGATAACATTTATCTTCAATAAATTTATGATATGATTCATGATGTACAAAAATAAATTGAAAACCTTTACATTAAATAAAATGAACTAAAAGAAAAAAATATATAAAAAGATTGAAAATAAAAAAAAATTCCCATGAACTTTTGATGTTGTGGATCCTATTTTGGATGAGTTCGCAACTGAATTGGAATCCAATTTTTCAAATTTGAATTAATAAATCATCACTAATTCATAAAATGATGTCTATATTAGAATTAAAATGACATTAGAAATTAATTTTTTTGACTTGGATAGAAATATAATTTCATATGAATATCAAATTTTTAAAATTGAAATTTTATAACATATTATTAATCCTTGGCTATTGAGGAATATAAACATGATCCATTCATTATTTAAGTGAATATAGGGTAACCAGAGCTTCAAAATATTTTTTATAAAACTATTATCCATTACAAAAAAAGAGAGATGGAACATGATATCCCATAGGGAGTCATCTCAATTTTGGATCCACTATTTCCATGTTATTTTGATAAAATTTGTCAAATGATTTTCCCTTTTTCATATTAGGAGTCCATTTCATCAAAGAGGACAGATTTTACATATGAATACAAGGTCAAGTATTAAATAGTTGAATGAATGGAGTTTTTAGTTGAATCGAACATCAATTTACATGTGGATGGTGGTACTAAACTAGTTTCCAAAAAAGATGTTGTTTTTATTGAATAACATGAAGATGAACCACTTCTTGCGATTAAAATTCAGCAACCACTATAGGGTGTTTTTAAGGATAAATTCTTGGGAATTATCAATTATATTTAATTCCCTCGATCAATACATAATTTAAGAATAAATTTTTTGTATATGAACCTGAATATATATTATATTGGTATCATTATGATTATGTTGGAGCTTAACATGATTTGAGAAATTTATTTTTGGTGATTCATGAGAAATTAGCATCATTGAACATCAGATTGGAGATGTCTTCTTGAACTACAAGACCATGGGAAGTGAAATCCAAGTACCTACTTGGGGGGGGGGGGTTCATACCAAGTCTCATTTTCCCTTATATTTTAATTTATCATTAATTCATTTATTTTATTTAAATTTTAATGATTTCTTATTTTATTTAGGTTTACATGTATTAGCTTTAAGAAGGCTATCTCAGGGTTGTCGTTTCTCAATAAATTCTATATTGTATTTTCATCTCAAATATTTTTTTTATTTTTCTAATTTATTGAACATTATTATAATATAAATTTTATTCATAGTGATTTCAATGAAAAACTATTTTTTAAAAGATAAACAAACCAGGTGGACTATATTTTGTAGATTTTTTTCAAATATTTTGTTATTAGTTTTATTTTAATTTTGGGTGTTCTTATATTGTTTTCTTATGTTCGAAAGTTTCACGTATCTGTTCGAAATTTTATATTAAACAAAATTGGGACCACAATTTTGGTAATTTTTATTTTGAAAACCCATTTCAATTACATAACCATTTTATCCTCTCAATGTAATCGTAAATCAACACTGAAAATGACAATATATCAGGTTCAATATTTTGTAATTTCCAAGTAATTAAATATGTATTTTAAATCTCCTGCCACATCCCAATATCATTGGAATAACCTTCTTATGAGGATCTTGAATCCTTTTTGATATATTCTCCACATTTGTTTTGTTTCTTTAGAGAACCAGTCGATGCTTGTTTTAACCAGAACATGATATTTATATGTAAAGACATAAGGGATGATGTTATTGTTATTTAAATGACTAAGGAGTTTATTTAGAATTAAAAATTCACTTTTAATGATTTTAATATTTATTCTATCCCACTTTGTCATATTAATCATTTTGAAGCCCCTTGTAGACATGTAATGCGTGTTTTGATAGCCACATTACAAACTAATTTTTCTTTTCCAACCTACTCTATAAGTGAACATTTATGTTATTTTTGAAATTATGTTAACGGGGGAAGATGAATTATGGTGTTCTAAAACATTTGGTGTTGATTTTGGTGGAGATTTGTATTTATAAGATTTTTTTGGAATTTATTTTATGTAGATTTATTCCCATATAGAGCTCTCTATAGAAATAGACTTGCAGCTACCAATATCCCTAAATGGGACATTATTTTCTTATTTTGAACATTTGAGAAAAAAATTGTGAAGTTAACATTATTTTTTTATATGAAAATATTTATTTAGTTGAATGAAATGTAGATTATCAATGTTGCTGATGTTTTATCCTCATATAAGGTGAGTACCGGGGAGATTATAATTGATTGAAAATTAGGATCAAGTGTTTATTAAAAAAAATACTTATTTGGTCTAAGAAGATTTCAAATTCCATACTCAACATCATTAAAACACAGAACAATTATGAAAATAATCATTACAATATCAAATTATGTTCTCACATTATCCGGTGATATAAAAATTTATCAATCCTATGATGATTCATGAAGGTCTATGGATGTTTAATGTCATGCTGAAAATCAAAATTTATCTGTTGAGAGAAAATTAATTTGATTTATGTGTGTTCTATTTTTGGGAGGATAAAATAAGTCGAAATTTATTTAATACTAAGAATTAAGTGCAATGAATTTTTTTTGACAATGAATGATACCTTTTCTCTCTGTTGTAAATTGGTGAACCTCATTTGGGTGTGTTTTTAGTATTCCATTATTTTATTTTAATGAACACTAATCTATGATTCTATGTACTATGTGTGAGAAAACTAACATATATATTATTTATAATGTTTTTATTTTCTTTTTCAATGATTCAAACCCAAAAAACATAACAATTTGAGTTGAATATCATTTTCTGTATTATAGGGTTGTTTTCAACATAAAGTTTAAATTTTCAGTATTTGTGAATTTTAACATTATTCTAAAACATAAATATTTTTGTAATATTATTATGGTTATTAATATAAATCAAGTAAATCATGTTTTTTAGTATTCTTGTGTTCACAGGATTCTCCATTACCAATTGTCCCACATATTGATTTAGCATTCTAGAGTCCCAAATAAATCATTCATTTTTGAAAATGTTCTAGACCACAATATGTACCCCACTACATTAAATGGACTAGAAATCAATATAATGGAAACAAAATGCGAGTATTACACCTTCATAAGAAATATATATCAATTTTTAAAATTCGTGAGAAATATCAAGGATCAATTTCATCATTCAGGCAGTTTATTAATGATTCTAAGAGAATGATGATGAATGGACCCACTGAGCCTAAAAACTAGTATCCAATACATTATTTATGTATTTTGAACCACAAGTAAAATTCTACTAATATTTTAAGGGAAGATATAATATTTAATTTCCAACAATAATGTTTAAAAAACCATAGAAATATTTTCCTAGATCATGGAGAAAAATGATATAAAATTTAACTGTATGAAGTGGGATAAGAGGAATCTATCCCTATATTTGGAATTTTTATATCCACATCATTCAATGGGGTGTTGAATAGAGAGAGTATGGGTATGGTTTATATAATGATCTTAGTGATGATAATGTGCATTTGGTCTACATTGGATAATATGGGAGATGCACATGCGATGTGACGATAAACACAAAGTGGTTGTGGATAGTGATAAGTGCCAAAAAAATTATTTTGAATTGTGATATTCTTATGAAATCTATTAATAATTTCCCATGAAAATATATTTTTTAATGAATATTGATTTTTAATTTCATAAAAAATTATCTATATTTTTTAGAGGGATTTAAACTGAGATGTAAAATAATTTACTTTATTTTATAAATTTCTTCAATGAGGTATTTCCATTGTGCATAGTGATTTATAATTTGTTTTATTTCATTGTGTTCTTCAAATAATTGGACCGCTAATATTGGAGGGTCAATGGTCATATATTGGTCTTTATATAAAATATATATAGAGTAGGGTGTTCTCCTTTATGTATTTGGGTGTAATTATAATGACCCAATGTTTTGTAAATTAAAATTCCTTTCTTATAAATATGTCATGAAATCAAAATATAACGAACTGGTAAGTAATTTTTTATCTTTAGTCATATGTTTTTTACTTATGTGTTTGGAATTTCAAAAATCTCATATACGTAGTTGCGATCAGTAACTTATTTAGAGTCTGATAAATAAATAATAATTTCTGCAGAATCATAACCTACCCTTATGAAGAGTCACATACCCTTATAAATAGTGATATATCATAATGAATATTAAACATAACTATGATAATATATATATAATACTCAGGTAGAAAGTACAACATACCTATATTTTGGAATAAGTAAATGAATATTTTAAAACTACAGTTTGATAATAAGTTTTGATTATAATTAAATAATAAATTAATCATATTTAGAAAAATATATTGGAAAAATGGATTTCATTATGGGATTCTAGACTTATAAAAATTATTTGTAGAATTTTTTAGATTTTCCTAAAATACATGATTTTCTGATGGATTGTAAAATATGACAATTTACGATAAATGCAAAATCATAGATTTATTGAGTCATTGATGATGATCTACCAATGTAATAACAATTGGTTCCAATTAAAATGAATTAATTATTTTATTTGGTCATGGAATCATCAATATTGCTATTCTTGAGGGAAATTAATAATCTAATGATTATAAAAATATAAAAACCCTCCTCTCCTCCACAATAATACCCCGCCCCCACCATCAGTCCCTTATCTCTTCACTCCCCTCAGGTGTTCTTCCTTTCCAATATTAGGCATAAATAATTCCCCAAGATCCCCCCCACATCCAAAATCCCATATCCTCTTTAAAGTTCTAGAAACCCTTCCCTTTAAGAGTCTCTCAGATAAAAAAAACACAAGAGGTAAATTCCTCATTCTAATTCTTTTATTTCTTTTAAGTTATTTTCTTTTCTTTTTTCATTACTCACCACCCTTAAAACAAATAGTATGACAACTACATTAACATATATGTTTTGTAATTTTTTTATTCCAATGGATTATTTCATTATCATCTCATCTTTCCCCGATTTTTATTTGAATGAAATGAATGCACCATTTGAGATGTGATAATTTAGCACTTTCAAGGAAACAATTTATCAATTTCTATTATATTTTTTAACTCTAGTCATGAAATCATTTGTGTTATGGTTGAACAAGATTATTATATATGTCATATATCCTATTTTTTGTTCTATAATCCCTTTTTACTAATTTTATTGTGTTATAATGAAAAACATGCTCATTGTAATCAAACCCACCAATTAAAAAAACGGTTATCACTAAAGTTATATATATAATATTTCAACATAAATCTAAGTAAGAAAATTAAAATGTTAACCATTTAATCACCATTATGTTAATAAATAACATACAAGTCCTGTTATGTACAATCACTTTCATCAAACGTGTTTATCTGAATAGGATCAGATCATGGAAACCATTGATGCAAATGAATTTAAACATTGAAATTGAACATTATAACCTATAAAAAGGCTCTTGAATTAACTAAAAAGGGAATAAATAATTAATTTAATTATATATGAGGTTATATTATAATTAATTAATAATCCAAAAATATTTATTCCTATCATTAATAATTTGTGGAGAACACCACCAGATTTATGGTAAGTGATCCTCTCCCTTACTCTATTAGTCTGGATTCTCCTCTATGCGATCCCTTTTTATGTAAAATAAAAAAATTATGGGATATGTTTTAGAACCTCTAACATAAATATATTGTGATTTAAAAGTGATTATAACCCCATTTTATCTCTCATTAATCCCTCTTAGGTACACCCGGCGCCATGCCAATAAACTATAACAAATTCTACCCTAACCTTTTTTGTTCGTTAGGGTTGCCTTATATTTATTTATATCAAAATGGAGTTATCATATATTTTTATGTTCATATTAAAAATTATGGGTATGTTTTAGATAATTCATTTTTGAATACCATTTCTTCACTCTTTTTCAGGGATATATATGTTTTTAAATGATTCCCTCCTTGGAACATTCTGATAAGAAAACTTGTTTTAAGGGAACATCTTGAATTGTTAACCAATTTCATGTGAATTCTATCATCTATTTTAAGGAATTATTGTATTTATGAAATAATACTTTTTATTATGAAAACCATCTTTGTTTCCATTCTTTTTTTATATAAAATATTTCACCCTTCCTATTTTTAATACTCTATAGTATTTTCCATTAAACCGCACAAAAAATGTTTTCATACGAACGTATCTAGACTACATTTCTTATATGTTTCCACTTTTATTTGACATAACCTACCATGTTATATAACTATTTTAACTTATCAATGACCATGTATGCTCTAATACCTTTCATTCATGGACACTCTCATGATATGACAATTGGTTATGCATTATTACATGATTATTGTACCTACTTCTTTCCATGTGTACCCTTATGATTATAAATCATTTTATATGTATAATTATTTAGGTGGAAAGAATATTCCTGAGAATATTTTGATGGGTGGTCATAGTTAGTTCTCTAATGCTTTTGGTAATGTGTTGTCTCATGAGATGCGATGTGAACAAGATTTGTTTTTATCCTTGACCCATACTAAGGATATTTTTTATGATCCTACCAAATTTATATGATTCCATGTTTATATATTTTCATGCGTATTTTTTATGATTTTAAATGTTCCATCCTTTGGATAACATTATTTCATGGCTCCTTACTCGTGTTATTAAGATGCATCATTATGTCCATTCCATTACGTGGAATTTCAGCTCATTCATTTGTTCATGTGTTCCCCGGGTACCCTATGCAGATGTAAGGGCTCAAAGATAGTTAGTTTCTCTTTATGGATATAAAATAAATTAGTGTTCTATAGATCCATGCATTATGTTATATGTACATAGTTTTCTAAGGAACTGGACATAATTATCCTTGGATTTAACCTTGATGTATAATTAATATAATGAAAATTTAACATCATATGTAAAAAGATTGGGTCTCTACAACTAGTCTCAAAGGATGGCCAAGTTATATTTGGTGATTAGGAACAGAACACCTTCGTGAGAACCTTAATCATGCGAATAAGTATTAGAAAACATTAATAAATCGTGGTGAGTATTGATTAAGTTGTTTATCAAGAAAATACATCCTTATATGTATACTAGAAGATAGAGGTGGATGTGGAACATATGCATCAACTGGTAAAATCCAAAAATAGCACATTGAGCTAGACTCGAATGATAAATGGAGCACAAAAACTTCTCTTTATTCACTCTTGGTTACGTTACTCATGGGGGATATGCTTTGGTAGACTCATGAAATTACGAATATCTATTATTAAGGGACAAAAAAGTTCTCCTAAGTATATATGTTATGAAATAGATCAAGGATAACCTAGTATGAAACATAGGGAATCAAAAGTTATGATATACTTCTCCTTTACACGTGTATCCTTTTATGTTCATAGTTTTTTTCATGCTCAATATCTAAGTATTCAAGCCCTCGAATTATGTTCCCCATTTATTACTTAATGGTGGGAAATATAAGTACACATTCAAACAATCAATTTGATAGGAAATGTGAAGATTTATATAATGATATGACTAATATGACAAGAATAGGTTCCAAAACATCATGACAATACAAACTTAGTAGGCTCGATTTATGAATAATAACCTAAATCATGATGAACTCCTTCATCCTCTATAGAAAGATCAAGTTGTCGTAGAATCATTCATTTGGAAAAGGCCTCCATTGTTTATTTGATCTCCCAATCCCCTCCTCGTGATATAGTGGATTAAATCCATTGAAAATATATTCTCTTTCCCATATTCATCTTCGATAAGAATGTGGATCGATCAATGCTCCTCTAAATTGATTATTATGAGCTCAATAAAATCACTTAAAAGAACAAGTATCCTTTTCTTCAGATAGATGAATTGTTCTATCAGCTTCGTGGGACCAGTTATTTCTCTAAGGTCGAATTTCGATGGGGATATCACCAATTTATAGTGATAAAGAAAGATATTCTTAAGACTTCCTTTCAAATGAGTTGTGGATACTTTGAGTTCTTAGTGATGTACTTCGAACTCACAAATTCTCCACTAATTTACTTTTATTTATTTAATTGAGTCTTTAGAGATTACACCGACAAATTTGTGGTAGTATTTATAGACGATATTCTGATATAATCCCAGAGCAAGGAAGAATATCCAGAGAATTTGAATACTATGTTATAGAATTTGTGAAGGGATAAGTTGTATGAAAATTAAACTACATGTGTGTTATGGATAAAGAAATTATAATTCTTGGGGCAAGTTATCACTAGTAAAGGGATATTTTTGGACCCTTCTACTAAAAAGATAATTAAAGAGTGGCCCAATCCAACTTTTTAATGGATAATCACCACTTTTTGGGTCTAGCAGGGTATTGTCGATGATTAGTGAAGCAATTTTCATGATTGTCAAACCCAATGACAAAGCAGACCCAGAAGGGTGTATAGTTTGTCTAGGCTCCAGAATGGGAAGACTATTTCACAGAGTTGAAACAGAGGATTATCAATGCACCAGTACTCACAATCCCAGCATGTGCAGAACTATTTGTGGAGTATTGTAATGATTTTAAGAATGGATTAGGCTTTGTTCTAATTCCAAATGATTAATTCATAGCATATGCTAAATGGTAGCTGAAAAACCTTGAGAAAAACGATCCATCGGGGGGTCTGGAGTTGGGGCCGGTGATCTTTGCATTGAGAATATGGAAATATGATATTTATGGGGAGAAGTGTGAGATATATAATAACCACAAGATTCTCAAATATATCTTCACATAAAAAGGTTTACATACACCAGAGAATATTGATAGAGCTCCTCAAGGATTATAACTTCTCAGTCCACTACCTTCCTGGCCAGGCAAATAAAATGACATATGTTCTATGTAGAAAGGATCTTGCCTATTTATCAATGATAATAATTTAATAGGATAAGATATTCATTGATTTTAAAAGGATGTACATAGAAATAATTAATGAAGGAACATCACAAATCCTTTCACAAATTATTGCTCAACCATATTTCTTGTAGAAAATAAAGGATGCTCAAAGAAATGATGTGGTAATTATGAAAGGGGTGGAAGCTATCAGAAATGGGAAATACTCAATGTTCATAGTGGATGTGGAATGATTTGTATGATTTGGGTCAAGATTATGTATACCTTTTGATCCATAGATAAAGAATGATCCTCTGAATGATTCATGTAGCTCAACCTTATATATTCACCCATGGAGAAAAAAATTTATCAAGATCCCGGATAAAACTTTTGGTGGGTCAATATAAAAAAAGAGATAGTTGAAAATACATCAATGCTCTTGGTATGTCACCAAGTGAAGGCTGAGAGGAAAAAGTCTAAGGGGATGATGAAACCACTACCCATACCAGCATGGAAGTGGAAGAACATTACCATGTACTTTTTCACTAGACTTCCAAGGAATTACATATGAAACAATGCTATATGGGTTATTGTGGATAGTAAGACAAATAAAACTCAATTTATCATGATTCAATAAGACTTATAATTAGATCAACATTCACAAATTTACATCATATAAGTTGTAAGGCTTCATGGAGTACCAATATCTATTCTATCTGATCATGATTCTACATTTACCTAGATGTTCTTAAAATGTCTTCAACATGATCCAATAACTGAACTGAATTTCATTATGGCCTATCATCCTCTAACCAATGGCCAATATGAGTGAACTATTTAGACACAGGAAGACATGTTTTGAACATGTTTTATGGAATTAAAATTAGTATAGGACCAACATCTTCCACTGGTTGATTTCTCCTACAATAATTGTTTCCACTCGAGCATCTGAATGGAACCATATGAAGCCCATTATGGGAAAATGTGCATAACACTAGTTTGTTGGGATGAATTTGGGGAGCATAAGCTATCAAGACCTTAAATGGCCGAATAAATGGTAGAGAATGTTAAAACCATTCAACATCATATCCATGTAGCTCCAAGATGAAAAAAGGTTTTGCAGAAAATCATCAATGATACCTTGAGTACAAAGTGGGAGGCATGGTATTTATACACATATCATCATGGAAGAAGGTCATGAGGTTTGGGAAGAAAGGATTTTTAAGTCATAGGTATAATGGCCCTTCGAGATCCATGATCGAGTCAGAGCTGTGGCCTATCGACCGGAACTTCCACTAAACATGTTTAAAGTACATGATGTATTTCATGAATCCATTTTCCGAATGTACATACCAGACCCTTAAAATGCACTTACTTCAGAGGTTGTACAGTTGGAGGATGACGTTTTCTATGAGGACCAGCCAGGGAAGATCATGGGTCATAGATATAATGTTCTATATAAAAAGACTTATCCCCATGTCAATGTACTATTGCAGAAGCACAGGCACGAAGTGGCCACATGGGAACTAGAGGGGGAAACAATGGAAAACTACCCACACCTGTTTACAACATAGAATTTAAACAAAAATTTTTAGGGTGAAATTTCATAAGGTGGAAGAATGTAGTGACCCAATTTTTCATAAATGGAAATTATATTATTAAAAATATTTCATGAAATCACAACATAATGAACAACTATTTTCATTGTAACCTTTAAAAATATTTTTTTCACTTCTGTGTTTCTAATTTCAAAAATCTGACATACAAGGTTGCGATCAGTAATTTATTTGGAGTCTGATAAGTGAATATTTAATTTATGGTGAATAGTAACTTGCCCATCTGAATTTTAAATACCCTTATGTTTATTGATATACCCTAGTGAATACTAACTTTACCAATGATAATATATAAATAATATTAATGTTGAAATTATTATTTAGATATATTTTAGAATAAGTAAATGATTGTTTTAGAACTGGTTTTTACTAATATATTATGATTTTAATTAAATATTAAATTAATCATATTTAGATGATTATTTTTAAAAAATGGATTTCATTATTGGATTCTACACATAAAAAAATGGTTATTGAGAATTTATTATATTTTTCTAAAATAAATGTATTTTTTATGTGTAGTACAATACGACAATTTACGATAACTGCTAAATAATGGATTTATTGAGTCATTAATGATGATTTGTTGATGTAACCCCAATTGGTTTGAAGTCAAATCCATTTATTAGTGATTTGGTTTATGGAATTATCATAGTAGCTAGTCATCATCAATATTATTAAACTATTTCTTATAAAATTATGAAAACCCACCTCTCCTCCACTATAAAACCCCCACAACCCCTCTTCTCTTCACACTTTTCAGACCTCGTTCTATGCCAATATTCTACCAAAATATATCCCTAAGCTCATCTACCATGTCACAAATCACCAAGACTCTTTGAAATACAAAAAAAAACACTCATTAGAGAGGTTTAAAAAGCAGATAAACTCAAGAGGAAAATTCCACATTCAAATTCTTTTATTACTTTTATGTTATTTTCTTTTCTTGTTTCATTACTCATCATCCTTCAACCAAATACTATGATTAATCTTGTAACATACATTTTCTAGAATTTTTTATGCTAATGGGATATTCCATTATCTTCTCCCCTTTACCAATCTTTAATTTGAATGAAATGAATGCAGCGTCTGAGATTTGCTAATTTATCACATTCAAGGACAAAAATTTATGAATTTCTATTATTATGTTAATTCTGTTGATGAACCCATTTGTGGTATGATAGAACAAGATAATTATATATGTAATATATTTTTTGATTTTGTTCAGAAATCCTTTTGTACTAATAGTATTACGTTATAATGCAAAACATGTTCATTGTAATCAAACCTTCTAATTCACCAAAATAGATATCAATAATGTTTTATAAATAATATTTCGAATTCTTTCTATATATCCAAATAAAAATTGTAATCATGTGACCTAATGTGTGTTAAAAAGTAACATACAACATCAATTATAGGAAATAAATTTCATCATACGTGTTTATCCAAACATGAACACATCATTAAAACCAAGGAAGTAAATGAACCTAAACAAGGAAATAGAACCTTATAACCAATCCAAAGAGTCTTGAAAGAACTAAATAGGGTTACACTAAATTAATAAATTTTAGAATAGGTTATGTAATTATTCATTAATAAACCTAATTTATTATTCAGGTCATTAATAACAAGTGGAGAACACCACCAGATTTCAGGTAAGGGATCCTCTCTATTTCAATCAGAATCAATATTGTCTTCTATTCTATGACCTTTTATATATAATACATAAATATAGGTTATGTTTTATAACCTCCTCCATACATAACTCAAGATGTATAATTGATGAGAAACCTCTTTTCTCTCTCATCAAACCCTCTTAGTTACACCCGACACCATGCCAATGAACCATAATGAATTCTACCCAAAACCATTTTGTTCTTTAAGTTTTCCTTGTATTTCATTATATCAAAGTATATATAGTTTATCATTTTTTGTGAATATTATATATTATATTTATTTTTTATAAAGATAATTTATAAATATCCATTCATCAGTCTTATTCTTGGATATACATTCTTTTAAAAGATCCCCTCCTTATAACTTTCGGATAAGAAAATATTTTTTAAGGGAACATCCCGGATTTGATACCCAATATCTAGTGCACTCTATCCTCTTTTTTAAGTCACCATTTTCTTTATAAAATCAGTATTTTTTTATGAAAACATTATCTGTTTAATTATGGTTTTTTATAAAATATTTTCCTATTTTATTTCTAAAAAACTCTATAGTATTTTCCTTAAAACCATCAAAAATGTTTTATACTAATGTTTCTCGAATACATTTCTTAAATGTTGTCACTTATGTTTAAAATATATTAACATGTTATATTCTAATTTTACATTATGATAATCCATGTATGTTCTAATACTTTTCCTTCATGGACACTTTCCAGATATGCCCATTGGTTATGTTTTCTATCAGGATTTTGGTACCCACTTATTTCCATGGGTACCCTTATGGTTATGTATGGTTGATTATGTATGATTATTTATATGAAAAAATATTCAAGAAAATTATGAGATGGGTGCACCAAGATAGTGCTCTAATGAATTGGGTAATGTTTTGTCTCATTAGATTCGATGGGAAAGGGGATTGGTGGTTAGTCGTGACCCATTCTAAAATGGGAAACATGATTTGCGGTTAGCCTTGACCCAAGGAAATGAATTATGATCCTACCACATTTATATGATTCCAGGTTTATATTATTCCATGCTTATATTATTTGGTTTTTTATGTTCCATTATTTGGATATAACTAATTATTGTCACCTAACTCATGTTGTTAAAAATTATCCTTATGTTTATTCTCTTATTGGGATTTTCATCTCATCCTTTGGTTCATATGTTCCCCAGGGTACCCTATGAAGATCTCAAGGCTTAATGGAAGTTATAATCTCTTGTTGGAGATTATTTATGGATGTTTCTTAGACCCATGTTTTATGTTCATTGTACATATTCATCTAAGACACTAGACATAATGATCCTTGGATGTACACTAATGTATAATTATGCTTAAAACATGTAATGTCCTAAGTAAAAGGCTTTGGCCACTATAGTAATTAATTTAGTTTTTATTATCTTTTTTGAATGAGTTAAATTTCACTAATGTTTTATATTTGATTCGACAATAATTTATTTTTAGTTATACACTACACCATGATTAACATTCCCCAGACTCAACATCAATATGTTGATCATTACACAAAACACTGAGATTGTAAATAAAAATTAATTTTTTTAATACTAATATTAAAACCCAACCATTAGAATAGTGGTTATGAATAAGAATAACTAGATTATGAAAGTATGGTTTATTCATGTAAAACCATTTTCAAATTTAACGGATATGTTGGAGTTTTTGGTCTAGAACCAACTTCTTTGTACATTATTCATAAAATAAAAGAGTTATCACATCTTGATTGTTCTTTTGCATGACATGTCATGTGATAATATCCTAAGGACAACTGCTGCATTAAAGGGTCGTAGCGGATCCCTACTATGATGAGAACCCGAAAGTGCCATAACACTGTTCTTGAATGTATGTTCTATGGCCGGATGATATTATTTGAGGGACAAAAATAATACAGGTCATTAGGGGTGAGGACTCATAAAACTTTGAGGCACCTTCTCATGGTGTGCACCCTAGGTAATGTCCAGGAGGATATTATGAGAACGAGACCCGCCAGTATGAAATCCACATTTCATAGTGTCATTGGATGTTCCTATCTACGGACGTGTGTATTTATCCTTAGACTTTAAGATTATAATTAATGGGTATTACAACTCGCACACTTAGATGTATTGAAGAAAACTGTGACGACACACTGTTCACAGTGAGGTAGGATACGTTGGGTGTGTCACGAGTAATACCGCATTAATAGATAATACGAGAAAGGATTTGTCCCTTCCGTTCCATAACGGAAGTAGATATCTCAGGCCCTTTGATGGAATTGATATGGCCTAAATAAATCCATGGCCATGTTAAGGTATGGGCAAGTTCAATTCCCGGAAGTCAAAGAAATAATAATCAAGCACATGGTTGGATGGAACTAGCATGCAACCCGCTTGATTGGAGATATCGAGACAAAGGGATTATATTACACGGTAAGCGTTCGTATGAGGTGACACGTCATTGCGGCGTTAACTTCTTTCTCTATGGGTTCCTTGATGTGTTTCTAGACGCTAACCTTGGACTTTAGGCAGGCTCAGCCTAATTCCACTGAGAACGAGGCCTAGAGGGTCACACACTAAGTGTGTCCATGTATCTCAGTTAAATATTAATTTAACAAGTTTAATAAATATTATTCCCGATTGTGGTTTAATAATTATTTAAGGATATCTGATCACATTTATTTTGACACTAGTTATTCGAGAGAATATACTGTGGAAAAAATAATATATTTATTAGCGAGTAATGCAGTTACATTTATTTAAGAAATAAATAGTCATTACTCAAGGTCTAATAAATGTGGTGGAGAAAAATGAAAAATAAAAGTACACGCCGTGTATATTAAATATACACGTTGTGTAGTTTTATGGAAAACAAGTACACGCCATGTATTAATTATTACACGCTGTGTAGTTTTTCCAATTGGGATTTTGAGGATTTAATATTGTTTTATTAAATTATATTTATTATAATCAGCGTGGGCGCATGTCAAGGAATTAATAATTAGACATGGGGGTTTTCAATAAGATTTAATGAAATAAATAAAACCCGTAACGCGTTTATTTATTGTCATAACTCTATTAATCTCAAACCTGATTATAAATATCCTCACAACCCCAACATTTTTTGAAGATCCATTGTTGTGCACAACGGATTTGTAAATACTCCCAAGCCAAGAGAGAATTCCCATTCCACCAAGAACGCCGTCATGTTACGAGAGCAAGATCCTCCACCGGATCAAGGCGGTCGAAGGCAGACATCACAAGCGAAGGTTCTTCTGCTCTAGCACCAGGAGATCTCTTCGGTGATGTCCGGAGATACGTGACACACGTGTGGATCACCTCTAGAGGAATCCTACACTTGGATTATACGACGCAACGACGGATCACCGAATCGTGACCGGACACATCAACGAAAAAAGAATTCCAACAAAGTAATTCTTATGCATTAATTAAATTAATTATAATCAACATATGGTGATCCTCCTCAAGGGTTCCGGGACTCTTCTTTTCTTTTCGTTCTTCGTTCTATTCCAAAGATTCGGTGTTTTATATCGTGATGGATCTCGGATTCAACGTTGTTTAACATTAAAATTAAAGTTGGGAAAACCTACCAATGCGCTTCCCCTGCGCCCGGAACCTACAATTGGTATTAGAGCGGTCATATCGTTGGTTATAATTATTTAGTTTTTTGTTGGTGATTTACGCATTTAATAATTTAGTTATTTCAATTAATGTTTAATCTTTCTGGAAATATGAATATCGAGATCCATTCCTCCTCTCTCGTTTCTCATTCACCTCACAGAAACAGATTTTTCTTTTAATTTTGATTAAAATAAAATAGAGGAACTCATCCGGAGGAGCCAAATGTTTCTGGCCGTATAACACCAGAATACACGGCGTGTATTCGGAGGTACACACCGTGTAGTCTAGGATCAATGCATTGACTGATCCGCAAAATCAGGCTGTGTATTGGATTCTTTCTAAGAATTTAAGACACCGTGTGTTGACCAGAAAAAGGTGGCACACGGTTTCCAGAATACATGCCGTGTGGTCCAATGAACACGGCGTGTAGTCCCTTTGGGTTAGGGTTGGGTTGTGTACTCCGTACATAGCCTGCCCGGCTGGAAACCGTGTAACGTGAAAACTACACGATGAGTGTCCCACTGTACAAGCCGTGTACTGCGAAAATTTCCGAAGCACATTAACACGCCCTATCCCTGGGCGTGTACTTCGGATGGACGGTGAAGAAAATGTACACGCCGTGTAGTCGGAACTACATGTCGTGTACTCACCCAAATTACACAGATTTATTAAAATTTATTATTATATTATACAAACCCTTGAGATGTGTACCATGGTGCAGTCGTAAAGCTGAGGCACAACACGTGATAGGTGTTTTATATATATGTGTTTAATTTAACATCTGCGTAATAAATGGAAATTCGCTGGGTTGCCTCCAAGGTACAAGTTCTGTACGAGGATAATTTTAAATGAATTTATTTGTTTAAAATTATGATGGATGAGAATCTCAAGAAAATTCAGAAAAGGGATTTAAGATAAAAGGATTGATTAATTAAATATAATTAATTGATTCGAGCGTGATTTATCGTAAACAAGAACGATTAAAGAATTGAATGCTAGTTTTATTTATGCGTAAATATCGTTGCATGTGTGGATGATCATGAGCTAGACCGAGACCTTTATATGTGAATGGTTTCTTTTAATTTATTTATTTAAATTAAATTTGTTGGCCTGCGAGCCATCTCCTCATTAATATGTAGGGCATGCGCGCCCAAGGATTCTTTTATGTAAAAACCCTTTTTTCCCCTCACCTACGTGTGAGATAAATGCATATGTAATTGATGGAGCTCCCAAGCTAGTGGAGGAGGCTCAAGTCAAGAGCCAAGATGAAACCAATCCAAGGAGATACAAATGTGGACAGGATGAAAGCTGTAAACACGATCCCGAAAGGTTCAAGGTGTTTCTCCCCTAGGTCTTGGGTTAGTTTATCAACCGCTAGATAAACTAACCAATTGAAAAGCTCATGATCATACCATTTATTTTATTTCTGTGAGTTGCATGGTTTATTTATTGTGGGTGTGTTGTCACGATCACACAATTAATGAATTAAATGAGCATGCAAGATGGAACTAAAATAAAATTGGATTATACGTAAATATTATCTTAGACATGGTTAATCACTTAAGTATATCCCACTTAATATTAACAAGAATGTAATCAAAGTTAATAAAATGGAAATTTACGTATAAGGATAGAATCCCTCAAAATAAATATTAAGTCGGCATAGCCTTCCGTAATCTTGGTTAGAATCGAACTACAGTTCAAAGTGCTTGACCAACCCTAGTTGGGGTGATTTCAATTATCAGGGAATTCTAATTCAAGGTTTTGGGTTGACTTGTCTGGGTTCGAATCAAGGGTTGACTGCCACAGCATGACTTGGTGTGACCAAGAGGCAAAGGTTGGGGAAATCCAAAAAGGATTTCAGGATTGTGGAGTCCACTCAGCGGATCAAGGAACTGCGAGTTAATGGAGTTGGCATTTGGAATGCCTACCTAAAACCCTTCAAGTTGCTTGACCAACCCTAGTTGGGGTAATGCGAAGGGAAATATGGATCCTTTCCACTAGAATATTCATGCAATAGAATATTCTGAAGTTAATGGTGAGGGCTATTGGATTTCGGTAAAATAGTGGGAGACTAATAAGTATTAATTTATTTATTTGTCTCAATTTTTATAATAAAGTACTAAACCTTTGCTCATCTTAAATTGTAGAAACGGTAAGAAAATGACTTCAAACATATCATTGCGCACCATACTCGAAAAAGAAAACCTTCTCACCGGCACCAATTTCCAAGAGTGGCAGAGGCGTTTACGTGTCGTTCTTCGCCATGGAAGGAAATTATATGTGCTGGAAGAGCCTATTCTAGTTGCGCCTGGGAAAGAGGCTAGTGATAAGGAATTATATCTCTACATGAAACACATGGATGATGACATAGATGTCCAGTGTTTCATGCTATCAACCATGCCTAATGAGCTCTTGAAGCAATATGAAAACATGGATGAGTATAGCATGATGTCTCACCTTAATGATCTCTACAAAGAGAAGGCGAGACATGAGAGGTATGAGTTCTCCAATGCTTTGTTTACCACGAAGCTTGGAGAGTCTACGCCAGCTCGGCCTCATGTGGTCAAGCTTATTGGCTACATTGTATACTTGTACATCTTAGGGATTAAATTCCCAGATGAGTTGCATACAGATCTCATCCTATCATCATTTCCCAAGACCTTCCCTAGCTTCATTGTCATCTATAACATGAGCGGCAATGAGAAGAGTCTATCGGAGCTTCTGACCTTGATTCACCATTTAGATAAGGACATGGGGCGTGACAAACCCGCGGTCCTTATGGTGAACAAGAAAAGGAAGGACAAGGCAAAGGGGACAAAGGCTTATAAATGGTCTGAAGCCCCCGAGCACCGTCCCTCCAAGAAGGGGAAGATCCAGAGGCAGGGCAGGGAATGGGAAGCAGTGTGTTTTGCATGTGGCAAGCAGGGCCACTGGAAGAGGAACTACACCCAGAAGCGTGGGGACGCTAAAGGTGCATTCGTTATCGAGTGCAATCTTTCTATTTCTACACATTGGGTATTAGATACAGCTTGTGGGGCTCACATATGTATTCAAATGCAGGAACCAAGTAGATTTAGAAAGATCTCCAGAGGAGAGGTGGATCTTCGAGCTGCCAATGGCGCAAGGCTGGCTGCGTTGGCTATTGGCGACTATCACCTCTCATTGCCAACTGGCATGATTTTGGTTTTAAAAAACTGTTATTTTGTGCCTAGTGTTACCAAGAACATAATTTCTGTATCTTGTTTGGATATGGATGGATTTATTTTCTAGTTTGGAAATAAGGGTTGTCCCTTTTATAAGAACAACATATGTTATGGTATGGCACATTTGAATAATGGTTTGTATGTATTAAATTATGAAAACCAAGTGTTGGCAATCGATGACGAAACAAACTCACATGACTCATACATCACCTAGTTATGGCATCACCGCCTTGGTCGTGTCAACGAGAAGCGCTTGACAAAGCTCTGCCAAGATGGCTATTTAGACTCTACTGAGAAAAAACCACTTGATAGATGTCACGCTTGGTTACAAGGAAAAATGACCAAGATGCCTTTTGGTGGATAAGGTGAAAGGGCCATAGAGCTTCTAGGATTGGTACACACAGATGTGTGTGGAACATTTCCAGTAGAAGCTTGAGGTGGATATTCTTACTTTATTACTTTTACTGATGATTTGAGTAGATATGGATATGTCTACTTAATCAGGTATAAGTCAGAGTCCATAGATAAATTTAAGGAATTCAAGAATGAAGTATAGAATCAACTTGGTAAGAAGATAATGAAGCTTCGATCGGATCGAGGTGGAGAATATCTGAACCAAGAGTTCATCGATCTTCTACGGGAGTCTGGGATTCTATCTCAGCTCACTCCTCCTTATACACCACAGTGGAATGGTGTTAGTGAAAGGAGGAACCGCACCTTGTTGGACATAGTGAGGTCGATGATGAGTCATGCGGATCATCCATTATCCTTTTGGGGATATGTATTACAAACTTCCGCATACACATTAAACAGAGTACCAACTAAGGAGGCAAATGGAATTCCATCCGAGTTATGGAATGAAAGGAAACCCACTTTGTCGCACACACGTGTATGGGGATGCGAGGCATTTGTTAAGGCCTTCTCAGGAAAAAAACTAGCACCCCGGGGCACGAAGTGTATCCTTATAGGATATCCCAAGGAAACAAAAGGATATTACCTATATAACCCCCAAGACAAGAAAGTGACTATCGCCAAACAAGCTGTCTTTCTTGAGAGGTAGCACATCCTCAAGAAGGATAGTGGGAGAATGATTGACTTCGACGAAGTTGATGCTCAAGATACACAAGAGTTGGTACAGGAACAAGTTCCACAGGTCCCCGTGGAGGAGGTCCCAGAAACACAAGTACTGCGTAGGAGCTCATGAGAGGTAAGGGAACCAGAGATATTTGGTTTCCTATTCACTGAGGATGGTGAATCATTATTGTTGGAAAATGATGATCCTCTCCCCTTCAAGGAAGCAGTAGAAAGCTCAGAAGCTTCAAGATGGCTAGCAGCTATGAATTCTGAGATGGATTCCATGTATCAGAACCAAATTTGGGTTTTGGTCGATGAGCCAGTTGATGTAAAGCCTGTTGGATGCAAATGGGTATTCAAAAGAAAGCTAGACATGGAAGGTCAAGTAAGCACCTATAAAACAAGGCTAGTGGCTAAAGGATTCAGATAGCGTCAAGGAATTGACTATGATGAAACCTTCTCCCCAGTTTCCATGTTTAAATCCATTAGAATCATACTTGCCATAGCAGCTTACCATGACTACAAGATTTGGCAGATGGATGTCAAAACAGAATTCCTTAACGAGAACCTTCAAGAAGATATCTATATGACACAACCAGAAGGGTTTGTGACACCAGGTGAACCCAAACAGTTTTGAAAGTTGCATAAATCCATTTATGGGTTAAAGAAAGCATCCAGGTCATAGAACATTCAATTTGATTAGGCCATAAAGGAATTTGGTTTCATTAAGAACGAATGTGAGCCATGTGTTTATAAGCGGTTAAATTGGAATGTGGTCGTCATCCTAGTGGTATATGTTGATGACATATTGCTTATTGGAAATGACGTACCTGCCTTACAGTCAGTTAAGGACTGGTTGAACAAGTGTTTCTCCATGAAGGAATTAGGAGAAGCAGCCTACATTCTAGGGATCAAGATCATTCGTGATAGATCCAAGAGGCTGCTTGGACTAAGTCAGGGTACATACATTGACTAGATACTTAAGAGATTTGGTATGGAAAAATCCAAGAGGGGATTGGTTCCAATGTCACATGGCTTACATCTTTCCAAGAAAATGTGTCCCCAGACACAACAGGAGAAAGATAGGATGAGAAAGATCTCATACGCTTCGGCTATAGGATCCATCATGTATGCCATGTTATGTACCAGGCTTGATGTTGCCTATGCACTGAGCATGGTAGGCAGATATCAAGAAGATCCAGGAGAACAGCATTGGACTGCTGTTAAGACTATCCTTAAGTATCTGAGAAGAACTAAGGATATGTTCTTAGTGTATGGTGGAGACGAGGAGCTTGTAATCAGAGGGTATGCTGATGCTAGTTTTCAAACAGATTAGAATGATCTGAAGTCGCAATCTGGATATGTTTTCTGTCTCAATGGAGGAGCTGTGAGCTGGAAGAGTTCAAAGCAGCCAGTTGTCGCCGATTCTACAGCGGAGTCCGAGTATATAGAGGCTTCTGATGCAGCCAAAGAATCCGTTTGGATTTGGAACATTGTCCAGGAGCTTGATGTGGTTCCTAGTAGTAAATATCCCATTACATTGTATTGTGATAATACAGCAGCGGTGGCTCTTGCAAAAGAACCAAGGCCACATCAACGGACAAAGCACATACTCTAGAAGTATCACCTCTTGAGGAATTTCTATCAAAGGGGTGAAGTTGCAGTGAGCAGAGTGTCCACGGAAGAGAACGTGGCAGACCCCATGACTAAAGGCCTATCTCAGCAGAGGCATGAATATCATTTGAGAGCTAGCGGGTTAAAGGTTGTTAGCAGTTGGCTCTAGTCCAAGTGGGAGTCTGTTGGAGTTGGTGGTCTAGAACCAACTACTTTGTACTTTATTCATTAAATAAAAGCCTTATCACATCTTGATTGTTCTTCTGCGTGACATGTCATGTGATAATGTCCTAAGAACAGCTGTTGCATTAAAGGGTCGTAGAGGATCCCTGCTATGATGAGAACCTGAAAGTGCCATAACACTGTTCTTGAATATATGTTCTATGGACGGATGATATTATTTGAGGGACACAAATAATACAGGTCATTAGGGTTGAGGACTCATAAAACTTTGAGTCACCTTCTCATGGTGTGCGCCCTTGGTAATATCCAAGAGGATATTATGAGAACGAGACCCGCCAGTAGGAAATCCACATTTCATAGTGTCATTGGATATTCCTATCTACGGATGTGTGTATTGATCCTTAGACTTTAAGATTATTATTAACGGGTATTACAACTCGCGCACTTAGATTTATTGACGAAAACTGTGACGACACACTGTTCGCAGTGAGGTAGGATACATTGGGTGCGTCACGAGTAATACCACATTAATAGATAATGCGATAAAGGATTTGTCCCATCCGTTCCATAACGGAAGTAGATATCTCAGGCCCTTTGATGAAATTGATATAGCCTAAATAAATTCATGGCCATGGTAAGGTATTGGAAAGTTCTATTCCGGGAAGACAAAGAAAGAATAATCAAGCACATGGGTTGATGGCACAAGCATGCAACCCGCTTGATTGGAGATATCGAGACAAAGGGATTATATTACATGGTAAGCGTTTGTAGGAGGCGACACGTCATTGAGGCGTTAACTTCTTTCTCTATGGGTGCCATGGTGTGTTGCTAGATGCTAACCTTGGACATTAGGCAGGCTCAGCCTAATTCCACTGAGAAAGAGGCCTAGAGGGTCACATACTAAGTGTGTCTATGTATCTCAGTTAAATATTAATTTAACAAGTTAAATAAATATTATTCCCGACTGTGGTTTAATAATTATTTAAGGATGTATGATCGCATTTATTTTGACACTAGTTATTCGAGAGAATATACTGTGGATAAAATAATATATTTATTAGCGAGTAATGCAGTTACATTAATTTAAGAAAATAAATAGTCATTACTCAAGGTCTAATAAATGTGGTGGAGAAAAATGGAAAATAAAAGTACACGCCGTGTATATTAAATATACACGCTGTGTAGTTTAATGGAAAACAAGTAGACGATGTGTATTAATTATTACACGCCGTGTAGTTTTTCCAATTGGGATTTTGAGGATATAATATTGTTTTATTAAATGATATTTATTATAATCAGTGTGGGCGAATGTCAAGGAATTAATAATTCGACATGGGGGTTTTCAATAAGAGATAATGAAATAAATAAAACGTGTAACGCATTTATTTATTGTCATAACTCTATTAACCTTAAACCTGATTAATAATATCCTCGCAACCCCAACATTTTTTGAAGAGCCATTGTTGTGCACAACGGATTTGGAAATACTCTCAAGCCAAGAGATAATTCCCTTTCCACCAAGAACGCCCTCATGTTACGAGAGCAAGATCCTCCACCGGATCAAGGCGGTCGAAGGCGGACATCGCAAGCGAAGGTTCTTTCGCGCTAGCACCCAGAGATCTCTTCGGTGATGTCCGGAGATACGTGACACACGTGTTGATCACTGCTAGAGGAATCCTACACTTGGATTCTATGACGCAATGACGGATCACCGAATCGTGACTGGACACACCAACGAAGAATGAATTCCAACAAGGTAATTCTTATGCATTAATTAAATTAATTATAATGAACATATGATGATCCTCCTCAAGGGTTCCGTGACTCTTCTTTTCTTTTCGTTCTTCATTATATTCCGAAGATTCGGCGTTCTATATCATGACAGATCTCGGATTGAACGTTGTTTAACGTTAAAATTAAAGTTGGGAAAACCTACCAACGCGCTTCCGCTGCGCCCGGAACCTACAGGATATATTTTTTCAGACAAATATTTAAGTATACATTGGTGTTTTTTAAAAGAATAAAGTAATAAAATAACTTATTTTGGATTATATTATTGAAATATATATTCTATATAATTTCAATAACTCTTATTTTGTTTTTATAGATGGGATATTGGAAGAAATCAAATTTTACCCATATAAGTGTATTTTTTTTTAATGTATATTTGCCTCTATTTAAGGGTGAAATCGTTTTAAATATAGTTTTTTACACTTTTATAAAATAAATATAACAAAATAATGTTCATCTTACAAATGTTGATATAAAAATTTTCTTTCATTTATTATTTTATATTTCTCCCATAATTTCCATTTCATGGTGAATTGTAAACAATACAGAATTTTAATGGAAAATAAAATTTTCAATGAAATTATATATAGGGATCAATTATATTTTTAGAAGTAAAATTATATCAAATTTTTATCATTTAATACAATGTAGCTCTTTGGAATCAATTTTAAATTCAATTTAGATATAAAAAATCAATCTTTAGGATATTCTAACTATAAAAATATATATTCTCATTTCATCAATGAGATTAAATTTAAATTAATTGTAAAAATTATGTGTTCTGAATTGTTAGAAATCGAACCCATATTTCAAATAATAATTTCCAATTTTACTAATTATTTCCCTTTTTTAATTTCAATTATAACATTGGTGATATTTATGACCACGATTAAGAGTAAATCATGAAATTACGGGTAACAATAATATTATAAATATTATTAAAACAACCCTAACATCTGATAAAATTATATTATATAGATTTAATTAGACCCATATCACTGATTAAAAAGAATAGAATTATTTAATGGACACTTTTATGAGAAATATATTTATATATTATTAAAATAAATGATAGTATCAAAATATCACTCAAAAACATTCAATAAATATAAAAAGGTTATATAATGATACATATAAGATAATATCAAATAAATATATTTTTTATAAAATATAATATTATGATATATATTATAAATATTTATTTTTAATTTTAAGTGACCAAAAAATTAATATAATTAATGAAAAACTGATGATGTAGTAATTATTCAATTAATGAAAAAAATTAAATGATCTTACAAATTTTAAAATAAATACAAGTATATATAAATAAGGTAATACATAGATTTTCTAGTTTAACATGACATATTATTGGTATATTAAAATATATTTTTTTTATTTTTTCTTGCTATAATACTTTTCCTAAAATTCAAAAAATGTGTTGTGTACAAAATTGTCAATTATGATATTTTATTAAAAAAAATATTATTATATTATATCAATATAATAAAACAATTTTAAATATAAAATTAATCAATAATATGGTCTTAAATGTAAACAATTATTCATTTTTTATTAAATTATCATTATATAATAAATAACTACGACCATTAATATTTAAATTGTTGTAATTATAGTTAATATTCAAATAATATAACTAAGTATCAATCCAAATGATAAGGTTTAGAAATATTCAAACAAATATTATAAAAAATATTAGTTGATGATATTAAAACTCTATATAATGTTTTGTTAGAATACATGTCATTTTTGAAGTATTTTTACTGAAATCTTATTTTTTATGAATAAGTATTATTAGAATTTCCAAAATTTCCCCTCATATATCTTAAAAAATGGAAGCTCTTTTTTTCTTCACAGTTCAATACTTATATGGTTTGTACAACCTCTATAAATATATCCTCAAAACCCATTTATAATTAATATAATTCATTCCTTTGGGAATAAATCCATCCATTGAATCCCTGTAATTAAAACCATGATTAATTACACTAAGAAGATACAACATCCTTTCACAAAGTCAGTTTTTTTCTTTATTTCTCTACCCCTTAAAATCTACTTTTTTCAAGATTATATATAATCATAAGTATCCTGAATATACTAATATGTTTCCATTGTAATGTTTCTACCTAAACTCACCCAAACATCCATCAAATTGGTAACGAACTTACTATTCTTACATATGGAGAACTAACGCCTCCCAAAACATTATCATTTTTATACTATCTATAATGATTGGAAATTATGATAGAAATTAAGTTTTTTATAATATAAAATATATGTTTATGATTCTTGAATTAGTATTTACATGAAAACACACATTTCATTCACTTTCTATCTTTTATACGAATACATAAATATAAATACAGCTCATGCAAATGTACACTCTACCTTTCTATGAATGGTGTATTTGATTTCATATAAATATTTTTATAAATAATTATAAATATTTTCATTCTCAATATAAATTACATTTATATTATATTTTAAATTATATGAACAAGTAAATCATGATCAATGTAAGAGGATCAACAATAACAATTCCAAACAAGTAGATATTACATAAAACATAACAATATCATGTACTAGTTATCAAACATGTAATATATGGTCATAATTAAATAATTTATGGTATTATGTATTTGAATATGGTTCTATGATGTATGTATAATATCCTTGTTTTTATAATATAGGATATTTGAATAAATACAAAGACAATAATGACATAAGATAACAGATTTATAGTCTCACTTCATTTATGTTATATATATGCTATAATCACCAATTATTCTGTTATGTGGTGAATAAGATTCCACATGATATGTTATAAGAATAATTTCCATTTTTAAATAATATTAATTAAATGAAATTATATTATTCATTCATGGGTATCAAAATTAAAAATTTACTTAGGTATTATGAGTGTTTTCCTACACATTAAATTTTTGGGACACATGTCTTATACACTACTTATATCATATATATGGTGTATGAACTGTAGATGAATGTATTTTATTATTATTATGCAGGATATTTTGGAATTTTTTTATCCATATAATTTTTTCCACTATGGTGAATACGATTATACGGATTAAAATGTGATTAATATTTAATTCACAATTATAATAATATAACGGATTGTATATTTTTTAGTCTCTATTAGAGTTTATTTTTCTCCCATGTGGATGGTTTCTAAATATTTATGAAAATTGTTTTTACAATTATCCTATGTATTATTGAAACCATTTTCAAACATTTAATAATTTTTAATACATGTATTGAATCGAATGTTTTTGTTTTTTCTTAAATTAATTACTTTGTGAAATTCTGGAAAAATTATAAAATAATAGTTTTGTAACATAAATTTAATTAACATAATTTTAGGCTGACATATAGCATTAATTCATTTAAAATTAACATTCTTTATTAGATGACTAATTTTAATGAAAAAATATTCCTTTAAAATTTTGTCCATTCAATAAAAGTAAATGTTTTAAAAATTAAAAGGTAATTTTCACCAAGAATTATGTTCAAGTGTTCTCTCAAAATTATTTTCCATCTAATATAACATTACTTGATGTTACATGTTTTTTAATTGGTTTATGATTCAATAATAAAAATCTATTTATTTATATGCTTGTTTTCTTGTTATGAGGTAATAATATTTATGAATCCCATTTCATTTATAGGGGTAATGTAATGATTGTATGATTTTTATGAATCAGATTTTATTCCAGGGGTTATAATATGAGGAATTGTTTATATTCTTGTGGAATAAATAACAATGGAATCCATTATGTTCTAGTTTGAACCAATTTCTTCATTATATGAATTGGTTAATGATTTATTTCTCACCAAAATGTTTTTAGATTCATGTCGATGAGATTGATCCACTATGGATAATGTGGAATACTAATTAAATATAGAAATATGTAGAACCTCGATACCTTAGTTGAAATGGACTATGACTGGGGATGGTAGTGTGTCATGATTAGTAGATTTAGTCCCAGGATGTAAACTTTTATTTTGTCAAATGATCATAGACTTATAGTGAATGATATTTCATGTTTATGTGTCTACCCCAAATTCATTTTCATATTCTTATATTATGCACTCATGGATTATTCTCTTGATTCCCATATGATTAATTTCTTTTGAACTATCAGTATTTATTCAATGAATCTTTTTTATGATTATTTATATGACATTTGTGATAATCAATTTTCAAAATCCTTTTCTCATACCATTATTCTCATGATATGCATGCATAAGTCCATTGTTTACCCTTATGAGCATCAAAACTACCCTTTTTTATGTTTCATTTCCCTAGGTTATGAAGATATGTATTATTTATGATGTGTTTATGAAATGTTATATTAATAAAGAATATAGGTGGAGATAATGTATCACAATTATGTAACATCATTTTTGTTTCCATGTTTATTCAGTCATTAAACTATTATGATATTTGGGTGTTTATTTGTTTATTTTTTTTGTATTTTGAGAATATTTTGAAATGCTAATTCATAAATATTGAGGGTCGAAAGAGTTTGTTGGAGATAAACATTTATGTTAAAC
Source organism: Viscum album (assembly GCA_963277665.1). Classification (NCBI taxonomy): domain Eukaryota; kingdom Viridiplantae; phylum Streptophyta; class Magnoliopsida; order Santalales; family Viscaceae; genus Viscum; species Viscum album. Next base: position 1,243,494,425 of record OY728145.1, on the reverse strand, counting down.
ATTAGAAATCTGAATGAGAAATATTTTCTAATATCCCTGGAAAAATTTGTATTAATATTTCTAGGTGTTTTTTTACGGATAATCATACGGTGTCATTGATTAAATAAGGGGCCAAAATTTACACAAAATATAAGCGGGTATTCATGAATATAGGGATCCAATCTAAGGAAACTCTTTTGTATTGTATTATTTTTCATTTTATTCTTTTAATGAAACCAAATATTAACCATGTTAATGAAATTTTCCATGGAAAATGAAATGATTGTCTTTCGATGAATCCAAATTCTATTGGTGATAGAGTGAAAAATCATGCTACTATTCTCTCAAAAATTAAGCTATTAACCATTATGAACATAAAGTTATAAATGAATGGATAAAATTATATTTATTCCCTCATGAGTCAATGTCTACTTTCATTATTTGGTTTTATACTTTACATGTTTATAAATAATTTATTAGTACCACATAGAAGATATTATATATTCTCCACTGTTTGGGAGATGAAAAATTCATTCTGATATTTTATTAGTTATAAGGTGAAGTGTACTAGTTGTGGACTCTAATCAAGAATATGAGGAAGCATGTTCATATTTAATTTATATGTTGGGATGAGTTCAAGTTTTTTTCTTATTTACATTAATCGTGTTATTCAAACAAATAAAGAAATGGTGTTCTTTGTGTTGAGTTAAAAGGATGATAAATATGTTGGTACCCATGAAGATAATTTTAAAGGAATTTCCATGTATGATTTTGGAATTTTCATCCAAATAAAAATAAAGATTGACTGATTCTTGAATGGGTTAAATAAAAGTTTCATAATGGTGTTATCCATAAGATACTTTTGTAACAATGAAGATATTATTAATTGTGAAATCATTGATTAAATTGAGGTTGATTTTAAGATTCAATCTCATAATATTAAAATAAAATAATGATAGAGTTCAAAATTTTATATAATAACAATATATAAAAGAGTATGACCGTATATTATACTTTATGTGTGGAAAACAAAATTGAATAAATTTTTTTGTGGTAAAAAAAATGTTTTAAGAGGTGAAGGGAAGTCATTTTGTTAATTTATTTGAAAATGATTTGATAAATTTGGTCAATGATGTGAATATAGGAAAATACACAAAGGATTAAAATCCCACAACTCATTGCTTCAAGTGTATGGAGAATGGAATTAGGCTATCCAATTCCCAAACCACAGGGTTGGCGATAATGATCACCATCAATAAAATCTTAAGATAAGGGAACAAGTGAAATCTCATGTGATCACTATTTCGGATGTGGGGTTTGATAATGGAGTGATGAAAGGTTCCCTTACCATCCACCCTAGAACTGATAAGGTCTTATCACATTCTCCATCTACCCACCTACTCATATCTAAATAATTATATAATGCTGTTATTTTTCTTCCCAAATTATTATTTGTAGATATATATGTGGAACCCTGTAATGGTATGACGATTTTATATAAAGTCAATGATTCATCTCTAGTAGCTATTTTATTCAAATTATTTTCCAATTTTTTTTTATTTTTCCTTTCATTTACTTTTATTTCAGTATCTTCTTGTATTTTTATTCACAGGGTAAAGCAAACATAAATTATAATTTAGGGAATTCTTTCTATAATTTTTTTTAAACAAATGACCATCTTTAAAGGGTAAAATAGTTAGGAAAATCCTATGAAAATTACACTTACTGTAAGAGTGATAATTACAATTGAGAATGGATTATTATCTCCAATTGTTTGGGAGAAAATGGACACTAATTACATGAATATTGTTTGTGATTTTGTAGATGTCATTCTATATGATTTTTCTATTCTCCCACACAAAATATTACCATGATTTTTTAATATAACTCATATCGGGCTTACAAAAATTTTATACTCCCTAGAGAATGACCACAATTGTGTTGCCTGAATTGAAAAATAAACACCACAAAAATGATAAGGGATTCATTAGGACCAGTTTTTCATAATGGGGTGCGACTATTCTTTCATGATAAATAATGATGGAATAATAGGACTCTTTATTGATTATCGGTAGATGACAATGTTTATAATGAATATAAAATATCATATTCCCTCTATGGAAGATTTTTTTGATCAGATTGAAAGATTTCAATACTTTTCTATGATTGAATATCATTCTATATATCATTAGATTAGTGTCATAAAGGATTATATATCTGAGATGAAATTACGTAAAATTAATGGTCACAATGAATATATATTCAAGACTTTTGGTTTTATTATTCATATTCAATCATTATATATGTCATTGAATATGTCTTTATGTATTACCTTGATCAGTTTGTCATAATATTATTAGATGATATTATTTTCAATTCAAACATAATGAAAGAGCATGAATAACTTTTAATAATTGTACTAAATAACCCGGGGAAGGATGAACTATATTAAAAATTTAAAAAGTGTGAATTTTGGCAGCAAAATGATTCATTTTTTTGTAATATAACCTCAAGAGATGTTAAAGTAGTATATCCATCAAAGACCCAGGCTACTAAATACAATACTAAACCAAGAATGGAAATCCAGATCCCGAGATTTCATGGATTTACTGGATGTTTTCAATATTTTCTGGTGAATTTCTTATGAAAATCTAATCTGTTGACCATGTTAACTCTGAAGGGTGACAAGTTCCTATGGATAGATGAATGTGAGGAGAATTTCAATGAAATAAATAGAATATCGGTTAGTACTCTTGTTCAAACATTACCATGTAATGGAGAAGGGTTTTTAGTCTATAGATATTAATCAATGAAATGATTGGGATGTGTCCTTATGAATAATTACATTATTTTCACTAATTCATTATGATAGTTGAAGAATAATGAGACAAAATACCCAACTCATGATTTGATGTTTTCAATCGTATTTTTTACGATAATGTTATGGAGGAATTATCTCATTAGGGAAATGTATGATATATATACAACAAATAAATGTACTAAATATATATTAATAACAAAGGATTTGACCAGGATATAGAGGATATGTTTAGAGGTGAAAAATAATTATTACTACTCAATAAATTTCCACCTTTAGAAAGAAACCATGGTGGCCAAATAATTGAGTCAAAATGATCATTTTATGTAATCCATTTTTTGGATCAGAAGTCATCTAATATTTTTTTCTTTTAATTGGATTGACAGGGATTTCTTAAATTCAAAGGAATATCTTGTCATTATCAATTGATTTTTCAAGCCTCAATAAAAGTTATTATTAAAGTTGGTGGAAGGGAGATGTAGAGCTAGAAATGAAGGTTAGATATGTATGTGAGTTTAATCTCGATCGGGATCGAATGATAAGGGTTAGTAACTGGGTACATGTTCTATTCTTAAAGGATTTAATGGAGGTTATATCAAGGGAATCTCATAGTTATTCATTATCTATTCATGTTGAATGTTCGAAGATGTATAGTTATTTGAAGGAATACTTCTAGTGGGATGGAATAAAGAATAATATGACAGTGTTTTTATCTTGAAAAGTTTTATACCATTAGTTTAATTATGAATGAAAAATTCTACAGTGATTGTTCATCCATTAATAATTCAAATATGGAAATGGTAGAACAAAAAAATTTATTTTGTTGAAGGAACTCTCCAAAACCTATAAACGGTTTCAATTTATAATTGATTTAGTCAATCCACTTACTATATCACCACATCTAATTGATATCAGAGTAGGTTTCTATTTGTATAATATTCTGAGGATATAAATCAAAGAAGTGGTAAGGTTTCATGGAGTACCATATTCAATTAAATGAGATAGGGACCCAAGTATTACCATAATATTTTGATGAAATATTTAGAAAAAATTCATACATAATTGAGTTCCCATGCATATACTAAACCATAGATAGATGGTCAGTTTTGATGAACAATTCAGACAGTATATTATATGTTGATATCTCATTCCCTAAATTTCAATGGTTGTTGGGATCAACAATGTAATCCAAATGAGTATTAATACAAAAATATATTTCACTCTAGAATTCATATTGTTCCTTATGAATTCATCTATGGGATGAAATGTGGAGTTCTAATGTGGTTGTATGATATTAGAGATAGAAAATTGAGACAGGAGAATGCTAAAGTGATCACTAAAAATGATAAATCCATTTTTAAGAATATCATGGTACAAAAAAGTTGTCATAAAATGTATAATGATATCTGATGGTTTGGTCTAGAATATTATGTTTATAATAAGTTGTTTCTACGAATTGATCTATTGAATAAATATATGAGGTTAAAGAATAAATGGAAACTAAACCCTTGGTATATAAATCCTATTGTAATTAATTATCATATTGTTATGGTATCTTATCTCTTAGAAATTCCTCCGAATCTCACTCATCTCCATGATTTCATCCATGTATCTCTACTTAGAAATTACATAACTGACCTACAAATGTACCAAACATAGATCTCATATTGGTGAAGCATTATATTTCCTACAAGAAAAAACCTGATGAAATTCTATACCACGCATTTAATGTTCAATGAATCAAAACAAGTCACCTGGTCAATATCTAATGGCGAATCCACCACATTGTAGAAGCTATGTGGGAACATGAGGATATGATGAGTCAAGAGTATCCTTATTTATGTTTATCAAAATGATGAATTTATAGTGGAAAATTTATTTTATGGGTGGTAAAATGAAACACATTGAGTTTCTATAATGAAAAAATTCGATGAAATCAATATTCATGGATATCTTTTGTTGAACCCCACACCTTGTTATTTTTTCCGTTATACAGTAGTCAATGATAATCTTGCACCACATGCAACACTGATATGGCTTGAATTGCATGAAATAATGAGTTTCTAAGTGAATTTTTTTTATATTTTTTATGAAATAAAACAAAAAAACAACTATTACAATGGAATGTATGAATAAGATTATTTGAATTATAAATTTTGGGTTTACACATGTAAACCCCTATTATAATTAAATAGAAATTTCGTATGAAGAAAATTTTAAATGAACATAACGGTGACTTACAAAAATTAAAATATTGTGTCAAAACCTTACTTTTCAACCAATCATTTTTTTTGGAAATCAAAAATCAAACATATCAGAATCACATATATTATTTATCATGTGTATTGTTTCAAAATCGTAATAACTCGAATTGTCTTTATTATATGTCACGTTCTTATCATAAGAATGTATGGTGTTCCCTCACATTTTTTTATATGTTGTTTCATAATCACAACCATATTATGTATTGCATTACAAAATAGAATTCTAAAACCATTATGTATTAGAATCAAAAATCGTAACCAAACTATGTTTCACATTATAATCAGGAATCGTAATCAGAAAATTATTTTCATTAAAATAATGAATCATAACCTAGATTAGTATTGAATCAAAATCACCTACATCATAACCACATATTTCATAACCAGGTCATGCATCGTAATCACATATATCATAACCTGGTCATTCAACATAATAAAACATATCATAACTAGATAATTCATCATAACCATGTGCATCATGCCCATTCTATGTACTGCATCATAATTATGCATCGTAACCAGGTTATGTACTGTATCGTAGTCATGAATCTGTACCTGGTTAGGTATTGAATAAATATTTAGGGTGTATATCGAAGTATCGTAACTAGTTTAAATATCTATCTTTGTATCCATGTAATGAATTGTTACCAGGTTATAAATTGTAATCACAATATACATTATTATCCTAATAAGACAATAAACCATGTTATTTATTGTACATTGGAAATACATTACAATCATATCATGAATTCAAAACAAATTACATTTTACTTATACTCATTGTTTCAATCTTTTTTACTTACTACATTCAAACTATAAAAATGTGATTGAGTTGGTTATTTACAAATCAAAACGATGTCGTGTATTCTATATGTTTTGACCATTGTAATGATAGATGTCCATGTCCCTCTGAGTTTTTTAGAGAAATTTTACAGTTAGAAGAAATATAACTATTGGTACATGATGCCTAAAATTAGGAGGTCATTCGAACTAACAAACATAACTTTTTCTTCTATAATGTTCTAGAGAGACGTTATGACTTCACTCTTACATGGAGAAAAGTCCTTGAAGATTCAAGATTTGAATAGCTTATTCCATGTTCTTTTATTTCTATAAGTGCTTTGTTTCTAATTTGTGAGACTGATCATTGTGATAATGATCAAGGGATTCTGGGGATTGGAAGATGTGATGTCAATCTTCATTTCATGGGATATCAATTGTTTTAAAGACAGAGGTGTCTATTATCTTATTAATTGAGGAAATTCTGGATAAGAAGGCAGTCATTCTGATCATCGTGTTGAGGGATTACCAATGTCGTGGTCATATATGAATTTTTATACTATATGAAAGGATACCCTACTCATTGGGATAAAATAATTGTCATGCTTTATTATTTATGTTACAAACTATATTTTAAATGGACTTTTATTGTTTCCTATTTCTATTTTTATTCGTTTCTGTTATAATTTTTTTCCAATTATGATTCTTTAATTACGTATTGTATTAGAATATTATATACACTATCTGGAAGAATCATTTACATTTGTTTTACTCTGAACATTTTATTCATTTCAAATAAAATTGTCTTACATTACATATAATATTACATCATATCAAATCCATATGATCCAAGACCAATATGGTCATTTGTATTGAATGTGAATTCTATTAGTTTAGTACTTCTTAAATTATTTTCATTATTCATTTCTAAAATATTATGTATTTTAAACATAGAGTTCACCACCCTTTTTTATTGTGCCAACTAATATACATATACATATATTTTATGGTATAATAATTGTTATTAGAGGATGCTTCCACATATTTTCATTACTTTCATTATTTCTTTTAACAATACAATTGTATTTAATTTAAAAAACATTTGTTTATAACTACTTACAACACTAACATGTGTAGTGGAAAATTATTGTTTTTATAATATAATAGGAATCATTATAGGATCAATTAAAAATCTGAATCCAAAAAAACCACCTATTTTTAATGGGAATGATTATGAGTACTAGAAAGATCAAATGAAGACTCTTATAATTAATACTGGAGTATATAACATTATCACACTTAATGGAGGTTACAAAATCCTAAATAAGGAAATATATACCTTCACCAATTAAAAGAAACAAGAATATCAATTGAGTTATTGGGTACAAAATACCTTGTCTTGTTCGATGACTAGTAATATTTATAGTCTAATACCATCATTTGAAGAAGCTAATTATATCTGGAAGAAATTAGAAGTTACATATTTTAGTACATCTAATGTTATATAAAATTGAAGAGCAATTCTTTGAGAAAAATATCATGGTTTTATTTGTCCTTATGAAGAACCAGTTTGTAAGGTGCAACAAGTAATTTTTAAATATGTCAAATGTCTACAATATATGGCTGAAAAGGGTATTGAGGATGAGGAAATTATAGTTAGTATAATTTATATAATACGAAATGTGAGTGAATCGAAATGGTCAGTTATTGATGAAATTAGGAAAGTTACTCAAACCACTCTTGATGAGTAATTTGGAAATATTATTCAGCACATGACAAGAATGATAAGAGATGTTGATTTAAATAAGAAGAAGACTAGTAATGGATGTGTATCTTTTACCACTACATCAAATACAAAGACAACAGAAATGATACATAGATCCAACGCTAAGAAAGAAATTGTTATATCAGAATCCGGTGAAAGAGATCACTCGGAAAATGTGTTAGAAAATATTTATTGAAGGATCAAAGAGATTGTTGGAGGTAAAGTCATTCAATAGAGATTCAAAAATAATGATATGAAGGACATGAAAGACTCAGAGGTAAATTTTTATAAATTTAAAAGTGCAGGTCATATTAGATAAGATTGTTCATTACTAAAAACTAAAGACATGAAAGATAATAATCCTGAAAGAAACAAGAAAATGTATTGCAAGTCAAATACTAAGAACATCATTAATGAAAATGATATATTGTGTTCAATTTGTGGTGAGTCATTTGTTGAAACATTATAATATGAATCTTCTGGTCAGAATAATATTTGAATTATAACATCACTTCATATTCAAAACCATTGTTTCATGGCTATAGTACATAATTATAAATCACTCCCAAATGTATCTCTAAATGAAAATTACCAGAATGAGAAACATTCTTACTCATCAGATGAATAATATTCCCCAACAAAGGAAAATTTACCTTTTTTTATGATGAATCTAGATTTTAAAAAAAAACATGATAATGAAAATTCTAATCCCATGAAAAATATTGATAATTATAATTCTAGAATATCAATTCATAAAATTAAGTCTCAAATCATTCAAAATATCATTATAATAATACTCTTGATTGTGAAAATATTTAAAAAAACATTTAAGGAAGTATATTCTATTAAAGATAAAATTTCTATGGACAATGAACAGTGTGATTTAATGAATTTGTTTATTGAAACTAAAAATAGTTCCAAAACAATTTCTTGAGAGAATGATAAGTTTTTCATTAGAATAAAATCTGAAATAACATATTTAATGAAAAATTTATCAATGTTCATATTAGGAGGGAAAGAATTTGAAAATATGTATTCTCTAATTCATCCTCATAGAAATAGTTTTATAATTGGTTTCAATTACTCAAAATCATTTTTTATTCATAACTTTTTTGTTCCTCAAAGTTCCACATTCTGTAGTAAATGTTATCGTGGTGGACATTGGGAAAGAAATTGTTATCTTTTTAAAACTCAATATTTTGTATTTCATAAATCTAATTTTACAATAGAAATTTTGATTCATAAAATTAATTTATCTAACATTTCTATATACAAATATGTTTGGGTTCTAAAAAACTAATAGTTTATTTTTTAGGAAACCAAGTATTGTACCAGCAACAAGAACATTTGGCACATGGAAAGTGGTTGTTCTAGACACACGACTGGAAAAAAATATGTCTATGAAAAATATTATTGAAATGAAATGTTTTAGAGCGACATTTAGAGATAATGTTCAGGGAAATATCATTAGTATATGTAATATTGTTCTTTTAGGAAATGTTTTAATTTCAAATGATATTTCTGTCATAGGTCTTCAAAACAACCATATAGGGATAATTACATTTTGTGATAAATGTACCCTTGGGATATTTAGGGATGATAAATGTTTACTTGACATCTAAAAATTAAAATTCATTCATTCTTAACATAGACATGAGAATGTATACACAATCATTATAAAAGGCTTTTGAAGCCATGACTTACCTTCATAATGTGAAATGGAGGAACAATCTTTGTTTTGTTATACAAGGTTAGGACTCTATAACCTAAGGAACCATTGTAAAATCTCTATGAAAATACTTCTTAAGGATCTACCAGATATAAGTAATGAATCTATAATAACACGTGTCCCTTTTCAATATGGAAAGATATATAAATCAAGATTTAAATAAATCCATGAAGTTTCTACGTTTAATTAATTACATTTACTGCACATAAATCTTTTTGGTCCTACACAAACTAGAAGAAGTGGAGGAAAACAATATTTATTTATTTTAGTTGAAGACATTTCTAGATTTACATTGGTTTATTTTCTAGAAAATAAATCTGAAAACTTTTTTCATTCCAAAAAATATAAACCCCATGTTAGAGATGAGAAAAACCTACCACTGACAACTATTCATACTGATCATGGTAGAGAATTTTAAAATTCGTAATTTGAAAAATTTTGTTGTATGAAAATTATTATTTACAACTTTTTATCTCCAAGATCCCCCTCATAAAAATAGTGTTGTTGAGTGAATAAATCATATTTTTTAGGAAATGACAAGAATCATGTTGAGTGAATAATCAATTGCTAAAAATTTCTGGGGTGAAGCTATTATTACAACATGTTTTACTATAAATAATGTTTTAACTAGACATTTTCTAAATAGAATCCATATGAAATGTGTACTAGTAGAAAACCTAATGGTTTTTACAAAATGGTGTTAGGATGCAATGTATTCATTTTTAATACAAAATATAGTTTACATAAATTATCACTGAAATCCAATAGAAGAATTTTTGAAGGATATTCCACTACTTCTATGGATTATAGATTTTTTTAAAAAAATTCTTGTAATGTTGATGAAATAATTTATTTCAAATTATATGAAACTGACCCCTTTTTTTAAACAATCCTTACCTACATCAAATGATGTGTTTTCACAGACTGATTATCAACCATTGGATTAAAACTCCCCTAAAAATTGAATTACTATAGAAAATGTTTTTAAATCTTTTACCCCTAAAGACTTTTTATATTATGTTGATGAATAGACTTTACAAAACCCAAATAATTTTTTTCTTAAGAATCATCTCATTGATAATATCATTGATGGTATAAATCACCCTATAATGACCTGAAATTCCTTGAGAAATGAAATAGATATCATGACTTCTATCTCGATTCTGACCTAAAACTTCTAATGAGGCCTTAGATGATGAATATTAGATTAAAGAAATGAAATCTGAACTAAAAGAATATGATAAGAATAAAATCTAGACATTGGATAAAAGACCTAATGAAACAACTATAATTGGTATAAAATGGGTTTTCAGAATCAAATGTGATGAAAATGAAGTCATCATAAGAGATAAAGAAAGAAATGTTGATAAGGTATATAATAAACAATAGGGAATATACTATGAATAAACATGTGCTCATGTAGGTATAATTGAATATATTAGAATTATATTAGCCTTTATACATCATTTTCAAACTTTTTCTAATGGATATAAATTGTACTTTTCATAATGATTACATAAAGTAATATGTTTTTATTGATAAACCTCCAATTTTTAGAGATTGAAAACATCCTAACAATTTTTTTAAACATACCAAATCTTTGTATGGACTTAAACAAGCCCCTAGAGAATTGTATGGTACACTCACCCGATTTATTTTACAAAATAATTATGCAAAAGGTAATGATGACCCAACTCCTTCTCTAATAATAGAAACAAAAAAAATTTATTGTTCAAATCTATGTTGATGACATAATATGTTATTTAATTCACCAATCAGTAACAGAATTATACTTGATCCTGGTGATGCTGGGTGACCTGTGGATCAAACAACTATTAAAGGTATGATAAGAATCTTGTTGTACATGAAATCTAGTCGTCCGGACTTAATGCTTTCAGTAAGCTTATATGCAATAAACCAATATAATCCAAAATAAGAACATTTATAATATGTAAAAATAATTTTTCACTACTTAAAGGGAACTAAGGATTAAGAATATTTTATTCCTCTTGAAATGATTTTATTTTTAAGTTTTTTTCAGACGTTGACTTTGGTGGATGTAGAATGGATAAAAAGAGTACATCTGGAAAAAGTCATGGATTATGGGATTTTTTAGATTCCTGGTGATTCAAGAAGTAAAAATTATTATCATTTTCCACTACTAAATACAATTATATATTATATGAAAGTTGTTGTGCTTAAGTGTTGTGGATGCAACACACACTCACTAACTATGGCATGGGTTTTTCCCAAACTAAAATACTATGTGACAATACTAGTTCCATTTCTCTTAGTAAAAACTCTGGAAATCACTCATGTTAAAAACACATTTATATTAGGAATCAATTTTATTGGGATCACACACAAAAAGGAGATATTTCTTTTCAATTAATCATAATACAATAACAACGTGATGACATTTTCACAAAACCATTATCTTCTGATAGAGTTGAATATATTAAACAAAAATTTAGAATGACAACTCTAAAGTAGTCATTCATTTATAGTTCTTGTTTAACCCATATTCTAACATTATTTTAGTCTTTTTAAAAGAGGGTGTATACATTATTTTATCATATTTATCCACTATATTTAATATTTTTTCATTTTTACCCTTTATGTGTTAGATATTTTGTATTTTCAGTGTACTGGTTTTACTTTTAAGTTTAATTTTTATAGGTTTAACCATTTAATTTTATGTTATTTGTTTTCACTATAATTGTTTTTACTCTTAAGTTTTTTATTTTTATCAGTATTGGTTTTATCAGATTCATGAATTAATCGATTTATTTTTTTTGTTTAATGTTTGAGTTTCAAAATTATTTTTATTAGGTTATACCATTGGTATTATGTTACTTTATCAGTACTAAACAATCGACATGGAAATACAATATCCATTGTATATTATAGGTGTTGGATTTCCTTGTTGGTACAGAACTATTGGTTGTGGATTATTCTATTGGTACTAAATAATTGATACAAGCCTATTGGATTTTATCAGTTTTAGAAATCTTTTTGGTATCACATTTTTGTTGTTTGTATAGTTTTCAGAAAAATAATTAATTAAATCAAATATATCTATTTTAATACTCTGATAGGTGCAATTTCTAAAACCATATTTTTTGTTTTTTCGATGGATTTTTCTCATTTCATTCTTTTATTTCTTAATTGGTTTGAGTCTGAATACAATTTTATTTTAATGAAAACCTCAGGAGTTCAAAAAAAATTATGGACCATTGGATATTTTAATTCTAATCATGACTATTAATTTCTTCTTAAATGAACCTATTCCATAACTAACTCGTCTATTATTATATCAAGACCATTTTCTTTATAAATAGTTTTCATTGTTTTAAAAAAGTTCATAACTCAATTTTCATAATCAAATATCTACTCAGATTTTGTAATCAACATGATCTATCTGGTGTGAGTTAGAATTTCATGGTTGAGTCTACTACTTCATCTTCGAAAGAAAGGGCTCCAAATGAATTATCTTCTGTGACCTTCTGGGGTGATAGGGTAGTCTATTGAGACTATTATGAGTGTTTTATTTATCATTGAAAAAAATTATAAATTATTAAGGTTGGTAATCATTTTTTGTGGATTGACCAGGTTCTGATTAGAACTAATAATATCATGAGGTGGTGTTGCAATTTTAGTAATCAGTAGAGATAGACAAGGCTCTTAAGGCTTCTTTTATGATGTACAATAAATAGTAAACAACCTTCTCAAGACAAAAATCTATGTTTCTTGGCGTTCCATTTGATAAACATGCTATTTCCCCATAAATTATCCGATGTGGATAAAACATTTGATAGTTATAAAGTCAAAGAATTAATTTTTGAGATTAATGAAGAAAAGAGAAATATGGGTCATTTATTATGAGATAATAGACTTATATATCTATGGATGAATGGTTTCATGGTACCATGGGATGAAAAGGAATCATTGGAAATTTCAGTTTTCTATGTCCTTGATTACTTGGTGATAATGAGAATGTTCAGCATTAGAGGGTTTATCTTCCTGAAAATTTTGAAGATCAAATCTAGTAGTATAAAATCACAAAAGATCACGTTCACTACCATTATCAACATGTTTTTAAAAAAGACTTCATCAGATTATGTAATTTTTAATCAAGCCAGATCTAACATCCTTCACAGAGCCCTTAATTAGTAAAGATATAATAAGGAACCTCATGTTATGATTTAATCCTGAATCAAAAAATATTGAGAATGATCTGGATACTAATAAAGAGAACGATGTTGTTTAATGTAGTAAAAACCCTTCTAATATATAAAATACTAAATAGAATAAAATAAAGGTAGTTTAGACTACAAATCCAAATCCATCAAAGAATCAAAAGGTTTTATCTGATGAGGTTGTTGCTGAATGGAGAAGGCATGAAAGGAAAGACAAGGATCATCATTTTGGATTAGATCATGCCAATTATTTCTCATTTAATATAAGGTCTAAGGAAACATTAAAATAAATGAGATAAAGGAGAGATTGAAGAAGATTAAGGTATAATCTAATGACAGTAATAGTCTTCTCAAAAGTGCTGAGAAACTCAATATACGAATTGAAATTATTGAGCCATATGTTAACACTCAGTCAGTTCTAGCAGAGAAAAGAAATGAGAAACATGTTTATGAACTATCATATATATAGTATACTTGTTTATGCATTTTATTCAAGTATCACAACTAGTTTAAATATCTTTCTTCATAACAATGTTAAAAATTGTAAGTATGTTATAAATTGTAATCACGATATGCATTGTTATCATAATAATACTACCAAACTTATTATGTATTGTACTTTTGAAATTCTTTAATATATTATCATAACATAAATACTAATTACATGTTACGTATACTAATTGTTTCATCCTTTTTTATTTACTAATTTCTAACTAAAATGACGTCGTTGATTTTGAAATTACCAATCCCAACGATGTTGTGTATTATATTGGTTTTTAATTTTGTAATGACAGGTGTCCAAGTCCCTCTGAGGTTTTTAGAGAAATATGACCGTTGGTGTAAATATGATCGTTGGATCCTGATTCCTATATATTGGTGTTCATTCAAACTATAATACACAACTTTTTCTTATATCAAGTTATAGAGAGAGATGATATGAATTCTCTCTTGCTTCGTGTGAAATCTTTAAAGATACTATAATTGAAAAACTTTTTCTGTGTTCTTATATTTCAATAAGTGATTTGTTTCTGATTTGTGTGACCGACCATTATGATTGCGATCGAGGAATTCTAGGGACGGAATGATTTGATACTGATCATCGTATAGAGGGATTTCAATTTTTTTAATGACAGAGGTGTCGATTACCTTTTTAATTGAGGGCATCCAGGGATAGGAAGGTAGTCATTCCAATCATTGTTTTGGGGGCTTACCAATGTATTAGGAGAATACATAAGCTATATGGTAGAATCATTTACATTAGTATTACTCTAATCTTTTTATTCAATTCTAATAAAATAGATTTACATTACTAATAATATTACATCATATCATATCCATTAGATCTAAGACCTATATGTATGTTGCAACAAATATTTATGACAATATTCAATAGTCTACAATATATGGGTGAAAAGGGTCTTGATGATGATGAACTTGTGAACATGATAATTGATATAATACCAAATTATTTGGAATTGAAAAAGTCATCTATTGATGAAAAAAGGAATGTTACTCAAACCACTATTGATGAGTTACATTGAAAACATCTTCTGCATGAGACAATAAAGTGAAAGGATATTCATTTCAATTAGACGAAGAATGGTAATGGATGTGTAGCTATTACCACTACATCCAATACTAAGATACCAGAAGGGATAAATAGATCCAAAGCTAATAATGTTGTTACTATATCAGAATCCAGTGAAAGTGATCAATCAGAAAATGAGTTAGCCAATATTTCTTGAAAGATGAAAAAGATTATTGGAATGAAATACTATCAATACAGATTCAAAAATAACGATATGAAGGACAAGAATGACTCCGAAGTAACATGTTATGAATGTAAAAGATCAATTCATATTAGACCAGATTTTTTTTACTCAAAAGAAAGGATAGGAAGGTTAATCATCTTGAAAGAAACTAGAAAATGTATTACAAGTCAAAAACTAAGAATGTGTTGAAGGAAAATGATACATGGAGTGCAAGTGGAGGTAATTAATCTGTAGAATCATTAGAATACAAATCATCTGATCAAAATAATGTATGACTTGTAGCTATACTACCTATTCAAAACCATTGTTTCATGGCTAAGGTACATAATGCTAAATATATCAAAAATGTATCATTAAATTAAAATTACCCTGATGAGAAAAATTCTTACTCTTTAGATGAAGAATATTCCTTAGAAGAAGATAATCTCCATTAATTTGATGAAGTATCTAAATATTCTAAATTACTTGAAAATGAATATTCTAAACTCAAGAAGTTGCTTTATAAATATAATTCTAGAATATTTATTCTTAAAAAATTAATATTAAATATTTCAAAATTACAGGATAATAATACTCATGATTGTGAAAATATTTCAAAAACCTTTATAGATGTATGTTCTATGAATGATAATCTTTCTAAGGAATATGAAATTTTTTATCTAATAAATTCTTTTGTTAAACTAAAAACAGTTCAAAAACAATTTTTTCTGAGAATGATAAGTTAATCAGTGGACAAAAATATGAATTAACAAATTTAAAGAAACATTTATCAAAATTCACATTTCATGGGAAATAATTTGACATAATGTATTCTTTAATTATTCCTCTTTGAAAATGTTCAAGAAATTTTACAATCACTGAAAATCATTTTTTAGTCATAAATAAATTATTCCTCATAGTGCCCCATTCTGTAAAAAATGTCAATGTGGTGGACATTGGGAAATAAATTGTTCTCTTAATAAAACTCAATCATTAGGTTTTCATAAATATAATTTTACATTACAAATTTGTCTTCCTAAAATTATTTGTCTTACATTTCAGTATCCAAACATGTTTGGGTTCTGAAAAATAATTTTTTTCTTTTTAAAAAATACAAGTTGTGTACCAATCACAAGAACATTTTGTACATGGATAATGGTTGTTCTAGACTCATTAATATAAAAAAGGATTTCTTTGAAAATAATTTTCAAATTCTAGGTGGAAGAGTGAACTTCAGAGATAATGATCATGGAATGATCATTTGTATAGGTAATGTTATTTTTTTATGAAAGGATTTAATTTCAAATGTTTTATTTTTCAAAGGACATTAGAAAAACCTACTATTTATATGTCAATTATGTTATGATGTTAACATTGTATATTTTAGGAATGATAAATGTTTTGTTAATAGTTACAAGTTTGAATTCATTCTTTCTTCCCATAGACATGAGAAGTTATAAAAAATCACTATAGATGGACTTTGGAGTGAATACATAGCTTGATAAAGTGAAATGCAAGACCAATCTTGGTTATGGAAAATATGATTCAGACATTATAACCTAACGAACCACTGTAAAATATCAATGAAAATTATTTTTAAAAATATACCAGATATAAAGAATAAATATACCAAAGTTTGTGACCATTTTCAATATAGAAAGAAACATAAATTTACATTCAAATCAATCAATGATGTTTCGACTCCTAATAAATTACAATTAGTGCACATGGATCTTTTTACTCCTAAAAAATATAGAATCATTGATGGAAAATACTATGTATTTATTATAGTCGATGACTATTCTATATTTACATGGATTTATCTTCATGAAATGAAATATGAATCCTTTTTCAAAATCAAAACTTTTAGACCCCATGTTAAAAATGGGAAAAATATTCCACTGATAATTATTCATAGTGATCATGGTAATGAATTTCAAAATTCATATTCTGAAACCTTTTGTAGTAAGGAAGGAATTATTCAAAAAATTTCATCATCAAGAACCCCTCAGAAAAATGGTGTTGTTGAGAGAAGAAATAATATTCTTCAAGAAATGACACAAACCATGTGGATTGAATACTCAGTTGTTAATCATTTCTAGGGTGAAACAATTAGTACTACATGTTATATAATAAATAATTTCTTAAGTAGACTTCTTCTAAATAAAACACCATATGAATTGTGTACTGTTTAAAAACAAAAATGTTATTACATCATAGTTTTTGGATGAAATGTATTTATATTGAATGAAAAATATAATTTACATAAATTCGCACCCAAATCTGATGAGGGAATCATTCTTGGTTATTACACTACTTTTATGGCTTATATATTTTTTATCAAAACTTTTTTAATGTTGAATAAATAATTCATTTCAAATTTTATGAAATTGTCACTTTGTTTTTAACCAATCCTTACCTATATGAAATGACCTGTTTTTACTAACTGATTATCTTCCTTTTGGTCAAAACATATCCAAAAAGGTTATTACTCTAGAAATTTTTTTAAACATTTACCCATGATGGCGTTTTATAATATGTTGATAAACAGATTTTAAAAAACCAAAATAATTTGTTTCTTAAGAATAATCTCAGTGATAATAACATTGGTGATGTAAATCAACTTGTAAATACTAGAAAATATTTTAGAAATGAAATAGAACATATTTATTTATATCTCAATTTTGACCAAAAACATCTAATGAGTACTTATATGATGAATATTGGATAAAATAATTGCAGGATGAACTAAATGAATTTGAAAGGAATCAAGTCTTTACTATCATTATAAGTCCAAAAGAAACAATTTTAATTGGTGTAAAATGAGTCTTCAAAAACAATTGTGATGGAAAAAAAGTAATCATAAGAAATAAAGAAAGAGTTGTTGCTAAGGTCTATAATCAACAATAGAGAATAAACAATGAAAAAACATGTGCTTTGGTAGCTAGAATTAAATTTATTTGAATTACATTAGCCTTTGCATCATAAATCAATATCATACTTTCCCAAATGGATGTAATATCTGTATTTTTTATTGTTTTTGTACAAGAAGACGTTATTATTGAACAACCTCCTAGTATTATAGATTCAAAAAATCCTCATATTTTTTTAAACATACTAAATATTTGTATAGCCTTAAAAAATCCACTATATCATTATATGATAGACTTGCCATATTTCTGTTAAAAAATAATTATGAAAATGGTATTGATGTCTTAACTCCATGATAAAAAATGGAAAACAAAAATGCATTGATTATTCATATCAATTTTAATGACATAATATTTGGTTCAACATAGAAGTCCTTAACTGATTGTTTATCGGATCTAATGAAATATGAGATTAAAATTAGTAAAATGGGTATGTTAACATTGTTTTATGTTTTCAAATATCTCAGCATAAGTATATCAATGACTTACTCAAAAATTAGGGATACGACGTCCCTATATTTATTATCACTCTAATCGATACCTCAATTGTACATGTTCCTGAAGAAGCTGGGAAACCATTGGATCAAACAACAATTAAATGTATGATTTGAAGCTTTTTTATACATGAAATCTAGTCATCCAGACATAATGTTTATAGTATTCTTATGGGAACGAAAACAATATAATATAATAGACCCTCAACTAAAAGTAGTAAATATAATTTTTCACTACGTAAAGAGATCTGAGGATTAGGTCTATTTTATTCTTCTAGAATGATTGTGTTTTTAATGGTTTTTCAGATGTTGACTTTGGTGGATGTATAATTGATAGAAAGAGTACATCCAAAACATGTCATATCTTTGGAGATTTTTCCCTAGTCATGTAGGAAGATACTCTCAGTAGCACTTTCCATTTTTGAAGGAGAATATGTAGTAGCTAGATGTTGTTCTCCTTCAATATTTTATTGGCTTTAGCATTAATGTTTGGTATATGTAGGTTTTTCAGTTTGTCAGTTACACTTTTTTTTAATGATTAGAGGTTTCACATTTTAATTTTATGCTAAATGGTTTCAGTATAATTTTTTTTACTCTTGAGTTTCTTATTTTTATCAGTATTGGATTTTTCAGTTTCATGACTTTATTGTTTTCCTGTTTTTTATCAGTTTCATGTTTTATTTTAATAATTTTTGGATTAGTTTATACTATAGATATTATGATACTTTATTGGTAAAAAAATTGTCATAGAAAAACTCTCTCGGTGCTTGATTATCATTGTTGGATTACCTTGTTTGTACTAGAATATTAGATTTGGATTATTTTATAGACACCAAATAATTTGTACCAGCCTATTTGATTTTATCAGGTTAATAATTCTTATTAGTTTCACGTTTTTATTGTTTGTATTTTTTTCATAAGAACATTTAATTAAAACCAATACATCTATTCTAATACAACAATATGTACAATTACTAAAATATTTTTTTGGTTGTTTTAATGGTTTTTTCTCATTTCATTCTTTAAATTCCTAATCGATTTAAGTCTAAATAAAATTTTATTTTATGAAAAACCACAAGAGTCTGAAATCATTCATTGCCACTTGATCCATCAGATCCAATCTTGACTATCAATTCTACTTAAATGAACCTATCCCACATCTAACTCATATGTTTTTCTCTTAAGACTGGTTTCTCTATAAGTAGTCATCATGGTTTGAAATAAGTTCCTAACTAAATTTTAGTAATTAGATATCTACTCATCTTATGTAATCGGAAGGATCATCCTAGTGTGAGTTAATCATTCAGGGTTGATTCTACTGCATCTTCATTGAATGAAAATGCCTCATAATGAATTCTCTTTCGTGACATTTTGGGGTGAATGGTTAGTCTCTCAAGACTATTTTGAGTCTTTTGGTTCATCTTTATAAGAATTATAAATAATAAATGTTGGGAATCAATTTCTGTGGAATGGACATGTTCTGATCCAGATTAATTATATGAAGAGGAGGTTTTAAAATATTATGAATTAGTTGAGATCGAAAAGGCACTTAAGGTTTTTGTTATGATGTATGATAATAATTATACAACCTTCTCAAGATAAGAAGCTACTTTTCTAGGTGTTCCAGTTACGGGTCATTCATTATATCCTCATATATTATCAGAAGGTGAAAAAACATTCGATAGGTCTAAATTCGAAGAATTAATTTATGAGATTCATTAGGATAAAATAAAATTGAGTCATTTATTAATAGATAATAGACATATAACTCTATGGATGCATGATATTTTGGTTCCATGAAAGGGTGAAAAGAAAACATTGAACATAACAGTTGCCTATATCCTTGATCAGTTGGTGAAGATGAAAATGTTCAACCTTATGGGGTTTATCCTCTTGATAATTAAGAAGATCAAATCTTATGGTATAAAATCCCAACAGATCATGTTAACTAACATTATCAGTAGGATATTAAAAATTATGCTTCATATTATGTAACGATACAATCAAGTCAGATCTGACATCTTTCAAGGAGCCCTTAGTCTACAAGGATATGATATGGTGGCTCATGTTATGATTTAATCATGAATCGAAAAAGATTGATAATTATTTGATTTGCTATGAAAGAGGAATACATAGTTGAATGTAGTGAGAAACCATCTAATTCATCAGTGAATACTTAGAATAAAATAATGGTATTTAATACTAAAACTCCTGGTCCATCAATGAAACAAAATGTTGTATCCAATGAGGTTTTTTCGGAATGTAGAATAAAAAAACAAGAATAGAGAGATATGGATCATCATTTTGGATTGGATCATACTGAAGATTTTTCATCGAAAGAGATGTCTGTAAAAACTATAAAAGAAGAAGATGGAAAGAATAGATTAAATATGTGAAGGGAAGAATTTATTGACATTAATAGTGGTCTCCGAATAGTTGAGCAAATCAATATAGGAATTGAAATTATAGAGCCATCTGTTAAGACGTAATATATTCTAGTAGTGAAAGGAAATGAGAATAAACATTATGAACAATCTGTTACAAAATAACATGCTCGTGAATATAAGAATATGATGTAGATCAGGAAGCAGAAGTAGATTAAGAATATGGACAAGAGGAAATAGAAGTGGAAGAAAATCTATATACAAACAAGAGAAGTCATACCTACAAATACTCAAATGTCCCATCTTTCAATTCTTCATCTGTGGATCCTTAGTCTTCTAATAAGGCATTTTAAAAGGTTTCCTCCAAGAAATTTATTCGTATTTTTGATAAATAATAAGTTAAAGGGGGAAAATATGATAACAAATGGAACCAGCCAGCTCAATGTATCGGCACTGAGACTCATTTTAGTGATCTCCCTCAATTCACCGAAGAAATGGTTTCTGAAAGAAAAATCATTTTGAAATGGATTAAGTGCAATGAACATGCATTGAATGGACTAGAGAAGTTGTAACGGTTCATTCCAAAATTTAATGTGTGAGTAAAAATCCTCTTAAATTCCCATAATGAACGGAAGGATTCTATAATGTTTTTGATGGACATGTTTCATTGCCTTGAAGATGATTTCAATATTTTCAGGGAACATTCTACTGAGCACAGTAAGGCTTGAAATAAGTTTGTGAAGTCGTCATACAATGTTGATGATAGTCTCAAGAACCACTTAGACAAGCATGATGAAATGTACACTTGGTAAATAAACTCAACTCTCTATCGAATGATGATTGATGAATTGATTGAAAATCTTAATGATTTCTAATGACCTGGTACCTCAAAAGTAGAAGCCTCATTTGATCTTTAGGGTTTAAAGGAAATGATGGAAAATGAGTGTGATGAGATTGTTTCACTCACAAAATGTGTTTGTATCATAAAAAAGGCTTACAAACTCAGGTTGGATGATTTCAATAACTAGGAATAAAGTCTTAATTCTTAGGAATCATTTACTTGGCTTCATGAAGATAGGATCTGGAAGTAAAGAAAACATATCACTAAACAAGATGATAAGCTAATGGATTAGAAAGAAGCCCTTGAAAAAACATAGAGGATTGAATGGTGTTCCAAAAGATGTATCTATCAATGTTTAATCTTTTGAAAAAACAAAAGGTCTAAGAATAATGAAAGAATTCTTCTTGTAATGATGTTTTGTTTCACATAACAATTATCTTTTCATACATTGTTTATCTAAATTTTTTCCAAAAATTAATACTTTATCTTTTTATTTTTGAAAATCATGAAGGGGAGAGTGGTTGTGAAAAGTGAAATATTTATAAATGAATTATTAAAGGGGAAATATAAATTAAAATTAAATATAATACAATCCTTAGTGTTTTTTCTAAACAAAATGTGGAATTAGTCATATTCACTATTACCCTCGAAGTGTGATTAAACATAGGAGGACATATGTTTTTATTTTTTGTTTTATTTTCTATTCTTTTTTTCATCAAAAAAGGGGGATATTGTTGAGTCAAAACATATTTCCAATTTTCCATCAATAATTTGTTTTGGGAATAACAATCCACACATATTGTAATCACATATATTTTTTATCATGTGTGTTGTTTCATAATCGTTATAACTCACATTGTCTTTATTATATGTTACATACATATCATAAGCTTGTATGTTGTTCACGGACATTATTTTATATGTTGTTTCACAATAATAACCAGATTATGTATTGCATTATAAACTTGAATCGTAAGCAGATTGTGTATTACAATCAAGAATTATAACCAAACTATGTTTTACATTATAAGTAGTAATCATAATCATACTAACTTTTTCATTATAATTAGGAATCGTAATCAGAATAAGTATTGAATCAAAATAAACTACATCATAACCACATATATCATAACTAGGTCATTCATTGTAATCACATATATCATAATAGGTCATGCAACGTAATCACAAATATCATAACTAGATCATCCATCGTAAACATGGGAATTATTACCAGGCTATATAATTCATCATAATTATGCATCATAATGAGATTATGTATTGTATCATATTCATGAATCGTTACCTAGTTATGTATTGTATAATTATTTATGCATTTTATTCAAGTATCGTAATTACTTTAAATATATTTCTTTGTTAAAATGTTAATAATTCTAACTATGTTCTAAATTGTAATCATGATATGCATTGTTAACATAATAATACTAGAAGAAAAGTTATGTATGGTACATTTGAAATTCATTACAATCATATCCTAATATCAATTCTCATTAGATTTAACTTATACTCATTGTTTCATACTTTTTTAGCTTATAGTTTCTAACTAAAACGATGGCATTGATTTAGTTATTTACCAATCAATCTAATGACGTGTATTCAATTTGTTTTGAACATCGTAATGCTTGGTATCCGAGTCCCTCTCCGTTTTTCAGAGAAATATGACATTTGGAGTAAATATGACTGTTGGAACGGGATACTTATAAATAATAGGTCATTCGAATTGGAATACATATATATCGCTTCTATAATGTTATAGAGAGAGGTGATATGACTTCACTCTTGATTGGTGTGATATCATTGATGGTACCAGAATTGAATAGCTTGTTCCATGTTCTTATATTTCTATATGTTTTTTTCTTATTTGTATGACAGATCATTGAGATAAAGATTGAGGGATCTTGGGGATAAAATATATAAGTTGATCATCGTATCGAGGGATTTTAATTGTTTAAAAGATAGAGGTGTAGATTACCTACTTAATCGAGGGATTCTAGGGATTGAAAGGTAGTCATGCCAATCATTGTATTGAGGGCTTACCAGTGTAGTGGTAAGACATTCCTCTTATACTATATGAAAGGAGACCCTACTCTTTGGGATAAAATAATTGTAATAATTTTTAATTTCTTCAAAAACCTGTATTAGAAATAGAATTTTATTTTTTCCTCTTTCTACTCTTATTCATTTCAATCTTATGTTTTTCAATTACGATTCCTTCATTACAAATTTTATTAGGAGATTCTATACTCTTTATGGTATAATCATTTACATTTGTATAAATTTTACCTTTCTATTCAATTATAATATTTTTTTAATTACATATAATATTACATCATATCATATCCATCAGATCCAAGACCTATATGGTAATTTTGTTGAGTTGGTTATTTACCAATAAAAAAAGTCATTTATTCTATGTCTTTTAACCATTATAATTCTTTATTTCCATGTCCTTCCATGTTTTTTTGGAGATATATGACCGTTGTAGAAAGAATGTTCGTTAGAACCTAATGCCTTTATATATTTGGTCAGTCGAACAAGAGTACACAAATTTTTCATCTATAATGTTCAAGAGAGAGAGGTTTTGACTTCTCTCTTACTTCATGTGAAAACCATGAAGATACTATAACTAAAAATGTTGTTCAATGTTCTTTTATTTCTTTATGTTCTTTTTTTCTCCTTTGTGGAAGAGATCATTGCTATAATGATCGAAGGAATTCGGGTATAGGATGATGTCGTGATGATCATCGTATCAAGGGATTTCATTTGATTGAAAGTCAATGTTGATTATTATATTATTAATTGAGGGATTATGGGGATAGGATGAATGTCATGCCCATCATCTAATTGAGGGCTTACCATGTGGGTTGTAAGACAAACCTTTTTATCCTATTTGAAAGGATACCCTACTCTTTGGGATAAAATAATTGTAATAATTTTTCATTTCTACTATTACTTGTATTAGACTGGGAATTATATTGTTTCATTTATCTATTCTTATTCATTTAAATTGTAATTATTTCAATTATAAGTCTTTAATTACATATTGTATTAGGAGATTCTATACGCTATATGGTAGAATCATTTACATTTGTATTACTCTAATGTTTGTATTCAATTCCAATACAATTAGTTTACATTACTAATAATATTACATCATATCATATCCATTAGATCGAAGAACTGTATGATTAATCATATTGATTGTGAATTGTTTTAGATTAAGACTTCATAATCAATGTTCTTTCTTAATTTCTTAATTACTATATTTTTTTAACAAACTATTCACCCGCTTCTGTATTGTTCCATCTAATATACAAATAAATATATATTACATTCTAATATAATGTGATAATGTCACTAATCATGGATAATATATATGAAAGAATATATTATAATTAATTTTTAACATTCATCTAATGTTTTTTCAATATCAGATATAAGATCAAAAACCTATTTTATCTCTAAAATAATTATATTTCAAAAAAAATTGTTTTGGAGCCTTTTGATGGTGTAAATGTTTTAAATCTCATTTTATTTCATTATATATTCCATTCAAAAATAAATAATTTTCTTCATTGAAATAAGGATATAAAAATTTTCTTTTGGTAGAATATATGGTATTATTCTGATAAATTTATTATTTTGATTAATATATAGAAATAAAAAATATTAATTGAAAATATATTTTCTCTTAAAATAGTTTATTGTGTTTAATTATATATTTGTTTTTTTAAACTATAATTAGTTAAAAATAATATATTATAGTCCACTTTTGGTCATTGAAATCATTTTAACATTGAATTTGGATATAAAAACAATTCGATCTTTTACAATTTTTCCATATTAAAATCTTGTTTTCTCATTCTGTCTATGGGAATAAGTTTAAAATAATTTTACCTAATTCAATGTTATAAATATTAAAAAATTTATTATTTATTTGGGATTACGATGTACAAATTCAATAATTAAGTCCCATTTTTTGTATAATATAAATAGTATCTTTGGAAATTTTTATCAAAATGGTTAATAGTAAACCATCTCATTATGGGTAAAAATTATATTTTAATTACATAAAAAGGTACTCTAAAACATGATAATATGATATCAGATGAAGATAATTAGAACCATATCATGTAAAATTTTTAAAATTTATTATATAATTGAAATTTTTTCACGAAAATGATTTAGATATTATAAAAACCAAAGAGGGTGACAAAATGTCATGGTTAATTTTTATAATAATAAAATTTAAATATAGGGACAAATATAAAATATTCTTGACATTATATATTATTATGAAATTGATAATTATTGTACACATCATAATAATATATTTATTATTATCTAGTTAAGAAATAAAATTCTTAAATAATTACAAAATGTTGACGTAGTAATTTTTCACTAAATGAAATAATTCGTAATATAACATTATAAATATTAAAATAAATTTAATTTAGCTTCCATAACGTGATGCATGAATTTTATATATGAATATGATATTTTAAGGGAGTATTAATTTTTTTAAAGTTTGATTGATGTATTTATTTTAATATTTTCAATATAATGAATAGTGATGAAATTGACACTTATGAAATTTTATGAAAATAATATTTTATTAAATTATATAAAAACAATAAAAATTGAATAAAAATTAAATAAATTATTATATGGTCTGAAATTTCATTAAATATTAATTTATGATTTTATTAACATGAAAAAAGATAATATTGAAAACTTTAAATATTGAACTATTTTTATATTAGTAAAAATTAAACTAAGATGATTAAGAGAAAAAATTAGTCGGTTTTAAATAATACCAAATCTATTCTATGATCTATTTTTATAATATTAAAACCATGTCACATCATATAATTGAATATATGTCTTTTTATAAAACTTTTTATTGTTAATTTATTCAAAATAAATTAATATTTTGATGAAATTCAAAAAAATTACACCTCACATCTCTAATAAAAGGGCACCTTAGCAGACCTAGAAATTGATTTTTATATTTGAAAAACAATTTTCTGAAAATTCGGAACCCATGAAACTAAAAAATAAAAATCTTCAAATACCATAAAGGATTATCGAAAAATAGATTTATTATTTAAATTTTTTTGATATATATTTCGTAAATAAATTATAATAAAGGACATTTACCTCTCCTTTAAAATCAACATTGATGTGATCCTTAAAAAAATAAGGTATATTATCCCATGTTTCAATGAACGTATCCATTTTTAATATACCTAAATTTAATCTTCTAATAGAATAAGATCTTTATATTTGATCCACTGTATCTTATCATTATGAGTTTCATCATGTAATATTCCTGCATTCATATTATTAAATGACATTATAAGGAATTAATTAGTATAGATTCCTCTAAAATTTACTCCTCATAATTTATAATAGGTTTAATAATTTTACAATTTTCTTTAGGCTTATCCTAATCTATGATGACCTCACATGAAGATAGTTTCTCTAACACTGAGTGTTCCTACCTTTGATTATATAAAAATGATCCTATATAATCATAGATATAAGAATCGCTAACAACATTTAAATTATTATTAATGAAATTGTGGTTAGAATCCACCAACATGGAAATCAATGTTTTTGAATAACTTGTCTCCATTGGTTAGGGAATTTATGAGTATTCATTTCAACCATTTGGTTTCTGTTTTTTAGTCAAGATAAATGTTTATGAATCGTTGTTACCCCTCTGACCCTTCCCCCTCCTCAGACTATATATCCCTCTTTGTTAATGTGTTTTGTACTATCTTGTAGAAATTGGAAATAAGACTCATCAAAATATTATTATACTAAATGTCCATTAATTCCATTAGAATCTAATTCTCAATAACCCAAATTCTCATGATCTTCCCCTTCAACATGTTACCATATAAATTGTTGTCTTATATTGATAGTTTTAAAATCACTTCCGTGGTGTGGCCTGAATTTCATCTCATCCTCTATGGTCTGCAAATCTGGTACCTTGTGGCATGTTTCGCCTCCTACCTTAGTAACATGGGAACCCCCTACATGTCCAATATTCAATGGATATAAATCTAGAGATCCATCCTCTCTGCTGTTCCCATTTACATGATGCACTGTATCCACATATGATGCATAATAATTATCATTGATGATTTGAGTAATTCCTCCTGATGTACACACCCATTCCAAATATCCAAATGGGTCATTATATTCCTAATAGATATCAACCATATAGCTTCATAGACTTCTAAATCCATCCAGAACTCTATGATAGGGTATCAAAGGGGAAACCTTCTTTAGGAGAAAATCAACACCCAAATGGACATAAGCCTCCATAGAGGGGTACTGTAAAATGAATAGGCTCCATTAATCCTTATCCAATAATATTTTTGAGTTCAACTCCCTAGTATATTAATTTGTATCCAAATCCAACCATTGATGATCATTTTTCACCTCCTGAAGGCACATTTCCTACATGTGAACAAAATTAATAAAAAATGAACAAAGAACCACCCCAGATTCAAAAAATAATCGGTGTTTAATATCCAAGATCTTCTATATATTAAATATAAACAAAAATATCTAGATATATTTATACAAAAACATCCATGAAATTGTAATCAGAAACATGGTGATAAATTACACAACTTAAACTACCAGAACATAGGAAATACCTAATCAAATTCCATATCATTCTATGAATATAAGGGTTCTGAAAATAGAATGGATGCTCAGGTAAACATACCAAATATTTTTTTACCTATGAATCTTTATCTATGTATAATTTTTAGGTCCAATGGAAAATAATAAATCTAGATATGTTTCATACATGGGATGTTTTGGAAGAAGCCATTATAAAATAGATCTCTGAAGAAAATGGAACCGTAAAAAGCATGTTATTGGGAAGCCTAGATCTTTCCTAATATTTTAAGCCCCAGGAAAAAAATTAATTAATAAATGAATAACTGTAAATTTTTGAAGCAAGAGAATAGTTGTGATGAGTCATTAGGGAACTCTAATGTTGAAAGTGATAGTTTAATAATCCTTCAAAAATATTCAGGACATTATTGAAAATTGAAATCGAATGTAATGGGGATTGGGCTTCAGGTTATGTGAAGGGTGAAAATAAAAAGGATGAACCCGCTAATAATGATATGGAGAACCCTCCACCTCTAGTATGGGATTTATCATTTGGATTACCACTTCTCTTAGTTCATGATTATATAGGAATATTGAAATGGATGTGTTTGTTACTTCTCTTATAAACATATAACACTTCCTCTCTTTTTATCCCACGTTAGATACAATTTTGTTCTTCAAAACACAATCCAAATCCCCTCCCGTGATCCCTTAATTAATCATATTAGCCTCCATTAATTTTAAAATATAATCATGTGATCCATTTGGTGAAACTTCCAAGGATTTACCCAATGAATATGTAACATCAATTCACATGATCTTTTATTTTTTTTCATTCTCCACCCCATGAACAATTACTAATAAATGAGTATATATTTACCGTAGTATAATCAATGTAGCTAGTTTTTTATTCTTGGTTTCTTCAAACATTCCAATATACTTCCATCAATTGGATAATGGATATACCCTTCTTTTGTATGACATTCTATCACCTCATGAAATAATGTGTTTGCATTTTTCCTTTACCACCCATAACGGTTGGACATTATGATGGAAAATATATATTAATATTATACATATTATGTATTTATTATTATGTAATTAGTTCATATATAAAAATATATAAAAATATATTTTATTTTTATTATTTCGTTCAAAACGATAAGGTTAAATAATCTTTGATCATAAGTACATATGACCTACAATCATCATGAACTATGTATTCCATTTCATATATATATATTGTTTATTAAATACTATAAAAAATATATACAGAATATATATGATATTTATATCATGTTTCACATTTTGGGAATAAGTAAATCAGGATCAATGTAAGAGGTTTAGGGTTAACATATCAAAATAATCATATATTACCTAAAATATAACACTAACGTGGAATAATTAATAATAATGTAATAAAAGTTCATAAGTAAATCATATTTCTTATGAAAAAAATGAATATGGTTCTATAAAAGATTTATATAAACAAATGTTTGTTGTATACGAGGATGGAACAAATACAAAGAGAGTCATGACAAAGGTGTGGGATTTATCCTCCATCTTTATTTTTGCGTGAAATATGTGATAATCGCCCATTCATTTATTATGTTTTGTATTTAATATCATATTAAATGTTATTTAATGAATTTATATTATTCAATGATTATAAATTATTCAATTGATGTTATTATTTCATGTGGATTATTATTCAAATGATATTTATGAAGTAAGGGACAAATGTTTGTCTTTTTTTGTGGGACACATGACTTGTTCACTACTTATTTGTTATAAATGGTGTATATTCTTATCATGATTGTATTTTATAAGTATTAAATACAATATAATGTTTTTTTCTTATCCATTTATTTTATTTCATTCATACAGATATGATTCTACAAATTAAAAAGTGATGATAATTTATTTCATAATCTTATCAATATTTGGATTGATTCATTTTAAGTCTCCATTGGGGATTATATATATTTTATGACCATATTTTTTTACATTTTTTATATTTTTTTTATATTATCCTATGAATTGTTAAATTAATATCAACTATTTTTTACTTTTTACATAACAATTTTAATATGAAATTTTTTTTCCATTTTTCAAACAAGGTAGTTTTTCACTATTCTTGAGAAAGCACAGAATAAATATTATTTTAACTAATAAAAAGTGACTAAAATATTCCAAAATCATTAATAATTAATACATTGAATCATATTTAAATTCATACAATGATATTTTTATCAAAAAATATTTGTTTGAAAAAATTTAGTATTTTAGAATAGAAAAGGTTTTCGAATAAAATTTTATTTTTTCCTCAAGATTTTTTTTAATGAGATATCTAAAAACAAGTTTTTCATATAATATAACATTATTATTTTTACTTATGTTTTTATAGATATTATTCAATTATGACATTATTATTCATTATATTACTGTATTATGTTTATAATTGAATTTTATTTATGAAACCCATTTCTCTTCAGTGGGTTATGTAATGATTCAATAATGTTTGTAAAATCCATTTTATTCCATGACATTAGATGTGGTGAATGATTAAAGTTGTTGTGTCACAAAAATATATGGCTTTAATTTTTTGATGTGTGAGACCAACATATCCCCCAATGTTTTGTGGAATGCTTTATATCTCTTGAGATATTGTTGGGAATGATGTTGATGGGATTTATCCGTTATATAAAATGAGGAAACAAGATTCCTTATAAGGAAAGGACTACGACTAGTGATGGTGGTGTGTTTTTTCCATGTTGTTTTATACCCCCATTTTGGTCCCTATTAGGTTTTGGAAATTCTCCTAGACTAATAGGGATTTATATTACAAGTTCAGGTGTATGCCACAAATTCCATGTCATATTTTTATATTTTATATGCATGGTATGATATTTCATTTTCATGATCATGTTCTCATTCCCATATGCTCATGATATTTATAAATATATTACCATTTTCCCTTACTATGAAACTGATATCAACATATTTTTTACATTCCAATTGTTATTATGATATGTATTATGTATGATGTGTCTAATAAGGGTTCTAGTCATGAAGATTCCAGTGAGATATAATGTATCTCACTTATGTACATGTGTTCCAATTTTTATACTTCTAATGTAACTAATATAATATAGTATTCCAGTGTCTATGTGTGTAATGGATTATGTATTGAACAAAAATGTTTATGTTTTAATGTATGAAAAGTAAGGATAAGTATATTGGGTGGCCATTGAGAGTTAAATTATAAAATATTTTTTCCCAAGTATTAGTGGACTGTTTGAGGGGTTTGATCATGTCCACAACTACTATTTTGATTTTCATTTCAAAACCATTTTATTTCCAAAAAATTTAATTTCTTGCTCATAAATATTATTTAAAATTATTTTATATTTATATTCTATATTAGAACATTTTGTAAAATACCCATGTTTTTCTTATTGTGAAAAACAAAAAAAATGAGTTTTTTGTAATTAAAATAGAATCCTCCTCGAGATACAATTAAAGAATTTCTATATTTTACCTCTCCATGGGATAAATTATTTTTTAGAGGTTTACCAGAAAACAAATCATCATAGTAGTTATATAAATAATTGGTTTTATAGAAAAAAATCGTTGTTTCTGTGGTGTTATAAAAACCCATATAGGGTTTCTTGAAAAAAAAATCATTCCAATTTGTAAAAATTATATCTGATCTAAATACAAATGAAAATAAAAAAGTACTATCAATTTTACCATTTATAAAATATGATATATTTCAATTTTTAATAACTAAAACATTCAATAGTTAAAATTAAAATCAATTAAATAAAATATTATAATGTTGATTATTAATGTAATATTAATATATAATAATCAATAATGGAAGATGTGATCGTCTATAATGGTTTGGTACTAATGCACAAAAATATTGTAAGTATGTGAGAGACTATAATTATACCAAACCAAAATGAATAAAATAGTTATATAATATTATATTATATGATAACCATTACACATAGTAAAATATAAACAAGCCTCTATAAAAATGAATTTTATAAATTAATGGTTTTTCCATAATGCTATAGATATAATTTTGTCCAGATAATCCACTCTAATTAGAGTCCCTTCATTAATAGAAGAGTGTAACATTGATGTTTTACATATCCTTGCTTGGTATTTTTCATATAGACCCTAGTATACCAATAATACATTCCCTTATACATTCCAAATATTAAAAGGTCAACTTCAACAAAACAATTTTTCTAAATAGTTCCTTTCATTTATATTTATGATCTATCGTGTATACTCTTCCTTATAAAAATTCAATTTAATATATCGTAGAATGAATGACTGTTAATAAGATTAAAATAATGTGTGTAAAAGATAAGAAAAATATTAAAAAAACTATGTAATATATATATATATATATTATAGAGAAAATTTTCATTTTAAAATAACTAAAAGAAACTTATTTAATTTCATCTATAGAAAAAATGGTTGGTATTAATCATTTAGGAAAACCATTATCAATATAATTTGGGAACTATGGGAAAACCATTTATATAATTATTAATATTATCCATAATCATTAATTTGAATTTAATAATGAAAAATACATTTTAAAACTAATAATTTATCAATAAAACAATTAATTTAATATTTTATAATCCACTAATGATTTAAATCAAAAATGAATATAACATTTTTTTACATAAAATTATTTCATATTATTTTCATCCAATACCCTATATGAAATAAATTCGTGGAGTAAAATTATGTGATTTAATTCTAAAAAACCTTAAATAATATCAAATCAATGAAAAAATGAAATTATTTTCAAAATTGTCATATATAAAATAATATTATATTGTATATGTTGGAATAAAATTTAAACACTAAATAATAAATGAATTTATAAACTATAAAAGGAAAAATAGAATCACCTACCTAGATTTCAAAAACTCTCATCAAGATTATAGTACAGATAAATAAGATAATGGTATTTGATAATAGATACGAACATGGAGTTATATGGATTAAGGGATCATGTAAGTGAAGTGAACATGGTCATAGGTTGTTATGGTTGCCTAATATTTCATACTATATATAGAAAGTTATGTGTAGGGTTCATTCCTAAGGATGTTTTGAGATGTTATTGGGATTTATTTATTCATGTTCTACATATATGAAAGAACAAAATGATAAATATTGGATTAATAGTGTTTGAAATGTGGTGGAGTTAGAATAATGAGATAATTTATTTATTCCTAGATTATTTTAGGTATAAGATCACTCCATCCATATTAATAGATTTACAACTAAAATATTATTTTAATGAAATAATTTACATCAAAAAATGACTCTATAGTGATACTAAAAAAGTCAACTTAAAATGTCTACAACCTCTCCCATATATTATGACTACAACAAACCTCAAAAAACAATTTTGTAGAAAAATCCCATCATATATAAGTGATAAATATGTGGAAAAATACTTAAAATATTCCCTATCAAAAAAACCAAGATATTTCATATTCTATTGTTCCATATACCCAATTTTTATATATATTTCACTGGTAAATAAAATATAAAATGATACATAAGAAAAACAACTTGGAGAGAGAGGAAGAAAAGAAAAATCATTCATTTTCATATATTATTTCATGAAGGATAATATTTTTTCCATTCACCCATTGTTATTGTTCATCTATATATTGATTATGCAAACTATTCATTTTTCCATGTTTAATCGATACTTTTTAATTAATTATTGTGGACATTCTATTTGATTAATTTTGTTAATCATTTTATATGATATCTGAATTTATTATTTTAACTATAATCATTATCTTTGAGACATGTTATTTAAAAAACCCTTGAAAGGGATCATATTCTATTATGATAAGAATAGTGAAATAAAAATTCTTCGATAGAATTATTATATTTTATAATAACTATATCTAGTATATGAAATAATTAAAAAATTTATTAAAATAGAAAACCCATGATAATTAATGAATAATTTATGACTGAATAATTACAAATGAATAGAATTCATAATAAAAATAGAGATAAAAATGGGCTTGATGAGGAGAAAATATTCTATTTCAATAAAAAATATGAAAACCAAAAAACTTTCATTTTTTGTATCTCTATCCTAGATGTATTTCTCCTTCAATCACAAAAAATCAATGCACTCAGCTGGAGGTGATAGTTGCTAAAACCAAATTATATTTTTAATGGTGGTCTCTTCCAATCTATTAGTCATATAAATATTAAATTATATCCATAATTGTTTTTACATGGGTTCATTTTTTCACATTTAATAAATCTCGATAGAAGCCTCTAGTTAGTCCATCATATATATTCCTCGTGATAGTATGTAGTGAAAATTTTATGATTCTAAATGACCTAACCCACTTATTTTCCCTTATATATATTATTTAAAATAAACCTAAACTTGTATTCTACATGATTCACTATTCAAATTCATCTTTTAAAATATATATATGATCCTTGAGAAAATATTTTATTCCATCACATTATCAAGATAAACATTCTTAATGTAACATATGTGGTGCAAATGGATAATATTAAGTCACAATCACTCTATACATAATGAATCATGTGTAGACATTGATCCTTATGACTACCTTTAAAAAACCCCATGAGTAACTCTAGTCCCTTCCATAGTTTCAACAATACCTTAACACAAGTCCTCAACATTGATGATATGAACTATATCATTGTAAGACATATATCTCTATATAACTTAGCATCACAATTTCATCATAAGATAGTATTTCTATAATATGTTGGATATGACACCATAAAATTTTCATCAAACAAATTACTTTAATTCAGACTCTGAGACGATATAATAACAACTGGCTATACGAAATATTCATATTATTCAAAAGCCTATAACAAAAACAATATAGTGATGAAATATAAGATTCTTTTTCATCACACACCTGTGTGGATTGACATTGTAAAATATATATCTGATTTTGGGTTAAAATGATATTAGTATACATCTCTTAAATGGATTAAGCTTTAATTCCAGTGATGGTGAATTAAATAAATGACATAGCTTTACCAGAAACATCCCATTAATCACACCACAACTCGATTTACTAAATAATGGCGTATATTTTAGTTGATATTGTGGTAACTATTTAATCATATACAAATTCGTCCAGTTATATTAGATTCCTCAAATTTCCTTCTGATTTTTTCATCAAAATAGAATAATTCATCAACTGTATTATGCATCCTATATCTACCATCCATATTTACATTAACTGATACTTGTCATTTTCAATTGATTGATACCATCTCATCTATTAATGCTCTGAATAATCATCAATATATACTTATCAATGAAACAACTAATGGATTATGTCACCTTGTCTTCCATAAAATATTTCTGAAATATGATCATTTAGTTATTTTTTTAACACCCACATCTGATGATCTATTGGTTCTATTGGACTCATTGAATAAAAGTGAGTCTCATCAAGTTATTATGACATATCTATTTTATGTGGTTCACTTTATATAGGATACAAGTCATCTCTACCAAATAACATTAATATTATTTGGTTGAGTTCATATTAATGTAGAAATACAACATGGTTGGATGAAAATTCATGAAAAGTCAGTCAATATTTTGTCTTCTAGTTGGAATACATTGATGAATTTTTTATGTTCTTTTTATAATTTTTTATCTTCCATCCAATTGAAAAAATATGGGGTTGTTGTTATCACATGAAAAGATACAATTTTTCACTTGAATGTCTTGATCATGTTATTATCTTTTCAACATGAATAATTATCTTTCAGTTATTATATATTTTTTTCCACATTAATATAGTGATTGGAAATGGGAATAGTCATGGAAACACAAAAAGGCGTGCAATCAATTGAGACTTTTCTAGTGGACATTAAATATGATTATCATGACACATTTTTTATTTTTGTTACATTATATAGTTTCATAAATTTCATCCCTTGATCATCCAAATCATTTTATATTTAATAATTATAACTATTCAATAAATAAAAATATAAACTCACAAGAAATTTTTAATGAATAAAAATTATTCAATTAATTCTAACTATAATTTTATAGATTCCAAAATATATATATCTGAAATTTTATTAATTTCAAAATTTATTTGATCCAAAAAATAAACAAACCCTAACATTAAAAATAAAAATTATTTATTCATTATAAATCACAAATTCATTGAAAAAATTCCAAATAAAATTCCAAAAAATATTCTCTCAATTTGATAAAATTATTATTAAATTTATGTCCAATAAAAGAATAATGTTCTACCACTAGAAAATAATTTTTTAATTTACTTCCACACAACATATGATATGTTATTAAAAATTGAATTGAATGAATAATTTAATATTATTAAATTATAACACCATAAATTAAAATTTCCTATAAAAATATTCAATGAATTCTAATATTGATAGAAAAAATAACTATATTAAAATATTTAGAATTTAGGCTCATTTTTCAAAGAAATTTGGCAAATTAATAAAGAAAATAATGTGGAATACATTTAATAGAATCAATCCACCGACATTATTCCAAAATAAACATTCATCTATTTCTAATGAAACCTATTAAAATGGTTAGTTGTGGAAAATATCTCAAAAAAATTAAAATATATGATGGCATAATATTTTGATTCAAATAATAATATTCAACAATATTGAATCTTATATTTCAAAAAAACCTTATATATATTATTTGTTTTATAGAAATGATGGCTTCGTATTTAAAAAAAATCATTGAATTTAAAACAAATTAGTTTATTTAACACATTTCAATTTACATAAAGATGAGTGTTTAAAACTCCACATACATACAAGAGTTAACAAATAGTTATATTATTTTAGAGGTTTAATATCACCAGCGCTGTAAACCATATCTCTCCAAACCTCAACATGGGAGATATTGCTACACTGATTATCCCAAAACCACTAAATGGGGAGGGACATAATGAGACCTTTGTGGTTTACATCCTCCCCCAAATCATTCCTTTTTCTAACCTCTACTCTCCAAACATTCCAATTCAATAATATTTACCCTAATATACATGATATGATTTAGGGTCTTTTTATCTTGATCTGAACATCATAATCTACTTATTACTCATCAATCCTTATAATTGCGTTGATATCTTCATAAATAAAAAAACATCCTTCAATGAATCTGCATGATGGGTTCATTATTGGTTCAATGGGATTTTATGATCGATAAATAATTTAACTCTATGAGAACATTAACATAATTATATGTTTCACATTTGAGATTGATTTGATCATATCCTCTTATAGTTCCCATCTTGTTTACAATGCATCTATATTCTTCATGTTTAATAGGTCAAATAATTTCTACATGAATCTTGAGCCCCCATCTACTTCAATTTGGGATTATTTTCTGAAACTCTATCTCTATTTATCCAAATGATATTCAATTTAGGTATTTCATTTAGTTTCTTTTATTGATGAAAATTGGTTTTTTCCATCTTGTTCCACTAGAAAATTGTGTTAGAGATTATGTTTCAAAAAGGCTATTCCAGTGTGTATTAATTTTTGAGGTTTTTAATTTTGATACAAGAAACAAATTTACATTCGTATATGGGCTGATTTCTATTCATTTTGTAAGATGTATGAACACAAGAAGGTAGTATATAGGAACCAAGTAGTGAAATGGTTCCAGATGATTGAGGTAGATGGAAATTCTCATGCTGAAAATGGAATGGTTCTTTTGTATGATGAATGTTTCATGGAACTTTTTAAATGTGATATGAATCCCTTCTCCAGTTTAAAGGATTCACACACATAATATCCTGAAATAATGGTCTTTGATGTCTATGGTTTTTTAACCTATATATGTGCTATGGGATAAACCTAGAAGGTTCCCATCGGTTATAGGTAGTTCTGAGTAAAAACAATTCCACAAAATCATCATATGTTTCTTCCTTATGAAGAACATTCACAGATATCCCTCCACCACAAATGCATGGTGCTGACAGAAATCTATTAATGAACCCAATATACTATGTCACCATTCATGTGAATTTGTCCAGTCACATCACATGTTTGAAGGAAACACCTATTTTCATAGAGCCCATATTTTCTTCATAGCGGATCTTCATGATTCATGAGACTCTGGTTCCTATAAATTCCATGCCACCTCAAAGTTATTTCTACCCTATACTATCAGCATCCAAGGTCAAATTTCTTGAAGCACCTAATCACCATGAATTGAATGAAAAATTTTATCATTCAATGTGCAATAGCATCATGAAAAACTCATTCCATTATTCCTAAATACCCCCAACTAATTTGGGGATTCATTTCACGAAGGCTTCCACCCTTCATGATAGAAAATGGTCCTCAATGTTACTAGAGGATTCCCTAAGATTTTGGACTACATGAATAACACTATTATATTTTTATGCCATCATTATAAGGTAGGGTCACCATGTTTCATGAATTTATCTCCTCCACAGAGACCGATACCTCCATCAACCACCCATGATTTTAGAAATTTCCTATAGTAAGGCTCTTTTCTTCTCCAATATCCTCTGTAAGGCATCCCCTTTTTTCCTCCCATGTAAATATACATATTCATAATATTCGAGTGCTCCAACCCTCCATACCCATATTGGAATAGTTCATCTCCACCACAACACTCAATATGACATGTTTCACCTATTTCTATATCCCACTATATATCATGTGGGGCCCGAGATACCCATATACATCTTTATTTTCATCAAAGGAATACTAACTGATTTCTAATTTTATCATATCTTTGTTAATATACAACAATTGATTGATTCTAAACTATAGCTTACCCTTGTGGTATTATGGAAATTTTCCCATTCCCAAGGTTTGAGGAGTGGAAGTTAGGTTAGCTCAAGGCTTAAAGAGTGAGTTCCCATGTCCAAGTTTCATGAAAGAAAACATCCTAGAACCAAATTCCACTATAGATGACATTAAACTATGATATCACAAATTGTGGAAGGCCTAGGATTTCATTGTGTATGACTTCATTTAACAACATCCTCCACAGATGACCAGAGGGTGATGTGAAGTTGGATTCTCTGACTTCCATCACTCTTAATCTGTCATCTCTCACAAGTTGGGATTTTTCCATGAATAAAACAATAATTTTCCACATGTAATCCCCAGAGAACATTTTTATTTGATAGAGTACGTATGACTCAAATAAAATGATATATTCCGTACATAGAATGAGATCATCCCCATAGATAATGATATCCTCCCCTGGAAGAAATAATGTGTAAGCCCCACATGTTTTTTCATGAGAACATATTGTGAGAAATTATAGTCAGGTATACTACTGTCGATTTTTTCTCACGCTAAAAAACACTCAAGTGGGATTAGAGGTTATTAAAAATAATGAAACATAAATACCTCTCCCTTGGGCTACTCTCATGAATAATAACTAGTATATTAAATGGAAATCCTCTTTATTGCAAGAAAAATCATGCCCCCTATCATCTCAAAAGTTTCCATCCATAATCATTAATCATATGATCCAATTCCACATGCCAACCCCTTAGGCGACCCAATGACCCTTCTAAAACTACATTAATTTTTTCCCAAGAAACTGAGATACATAGGAATCCTTCTCAAGGTTCACTCCAAAAAACCAAATACGCCCTTCCATTCAATCCCATTCAAATAATCCATCAATATAACATTATGATATTCCATAGTTCAACATATCATGGAAATATAATGCCACTGACATTTTATGATCTTATAAATAATACCAATCAATATTATTTCCTCTCCCAGCTGCACCTTGGAAGCTCCAACACATAATCCCCACCCAATCAAACCAAGATTGATTATATTTTTAAGGGATATTCAACTGCGTAATCCACACACCATCCAATTAAATACAGGGGTTTTGATCTGTTTCTTATAAACAAGAAACATAGCATGTCTCTATGATGTTCAATCCTGACCAATGGTGGTCCATGGTGTTCCCCTATCAAGGGTACACCTATTTGATCCTTCCTAAGAGGGGTCTGGATCAGCCTTCATGGTGTGAGACATTCCCATCATAGGACACACCAAGTTGGGTGCTCTATAATATAGAAAACTAATCCACTAATCTTGTAAAACTCATTAGGTGTTCCTTCATAGGGATGTATTCCTCTTATAAACCTCCATGGGGGTTTCTAATTATTTTACGATGTATCCAAAAGACATTTAACTCACAACCATATACACTATAACCTCGTGTTAATCTTTGGATACCAATGGCGAACATTATTTTACATGCCTTTGGAATTAGATACCTTGTGATTGACAAGGGATTCCTCAGGGTCCACATCCAAAATAATCCCTTCTGTAATGAAAATATTGGTGACCCATGATGAAATTTCTAGACATTCGATCAATTCCCTATGTGACTACTCCCCTGAGAGAAGGCTTCCATCCTGTCTAGACACATTGAATTGTCTATGCATAATAATCAAAACAAACATAAATCCATAAGGATAAGAAAACATGAACAAGGTTAATGAAAAATATTAATCTATGAGCGATATTTAGACTAGTTGATAAGTTAGGGTGAGGAATGCATGGACAGATAAGCTGGTATACCAACAACTTGTTTTAATCAGGGAGTATTCTTCTCCAAATAATTGAAGAAATGTTCACACATTTTTAATGCGTGGATATGGGGTAAAAATTATTGGAATATCAAAAAAAACATGATTTGGATGTGCCCCAAAAAAATATTTAGTAATAGAAACGGTGAATGTGATGTGAATATAATTTCCTCAACTTGGAGACTAGTAGCATTCATGGAACCCATAGATAAGAATGATATTGGATCCATCTATCTGGTTCTAGGTCCTACATATCAAATGGGGGTTCTGATGTGGGAATCAATATATAATAGTGTAGTTAATCATTTGGAATTATTTTCTATGACTTCATCAACATGGTTATCTCTCTCCAAGTAATCCCCTACTGCGACCCATCCAAGTATCTTCCACGGATATCTCCCTCTGAGCCCACCAATTCCATACATGATAGGTCCCTCGGGATGAGAAACATGTTGGATATTCCCCTACTCTAACACCTTTATACCAACATACCTGATTACAATGTTTGGTGAATAATCGTTAGGATTATCATTAAGAGACATCATTTTACTTAGCTATATTAATCCATTCCACCTATGGTTCACTAATCCATATCCATGATAATACATTGTAGGGGATGACCAATGTTTGGTTGGTGTCGATACCACTGCCTTCTGACAGGTAGGTTGGGTTTACGCAAACACCCTCTGGTTCCCCGAACAATAGTTATAGGAAAATATGATATGAATATATGAATTATGGAGGTCCACCCACTTCGGTCACCTAGCATAGTGGATGTCCACCCTTATCTCCCAATCATCAAGGATGTTTTTGTCATGTTACCATATCAAAAAATTTGGACCCCCCACCATATCGAAATATAGTACAAGTACCATTCTTGTGATTATGGTTCCCTATATAGAGGCCCATCCAATTTCACTAATCACCATTATGAAGGCCCTTACCACATCATCCCCTACTCAATAATAGGTCATTTCCACTTCAGAATCCACCATAGAGGATGCATTCACTACATCACAAGTGAAAATTATGAAGTATCTGCTCATGTTATCACCATCGGCTGACATGGAGGCCCTCCCCATGTTTCCACCTGCTCATGAAGTGGTCTTCACTGCTATGGCATCGAACCTAGTAGAGGTCCACTCCATGCACATAGATACTACTTTAGAGGTCCTCCACAAACTCACTCAACATAAAATGTTGGTTATTCCCATGTTCAGTTTGTTATATGTGAAGGCCCTCTTCACAAATTCTCCCACAAATGACACTGATCCACATACAATGTTCTTGGATATCCACGATGAGGTCCTCCCCTCACCAGAAATAACAGATATGAATGCCCTCCCTATATCCTAAAAATATAAGAGGTGGTCCTATCCTCTCCCAATTGTTTGAAATTAATTCTCGTCCATAGGTACTTCCTTTTAGTAACGAACCATCCTGGGATATAATGGAAAACCTACACCATTGATGAAAATATTCTGGAATGTTCGATGTTATTTTTAATACATTTCACTTCCCAGATTTTAATGAAAGGTTTGATTCAATGATGGATCCTTCACCATATTCATCTGATATAGATGTATCAAGATGAAATCATAGAATATCAAATACATCAATATGATTCATCATTTGAGAAACCATATTGAGATCGATTTCCTGCAAGTCTAGAAATCCAATATATTCACATTCATGATGATTCATGATAGATATTGTAAAAAATTCTATATGCTCGTGAAGAATTTTTCCATCAACCAATGTGATGATGAGTGTTAGAATTTGTTAGAGGATATCAATATATATCCACTATAACCGCCAGTCCTAATTACACCCATCTAAGGGAAGACTCTAGTACCTTATGTGGGAACCCTATAATGATTCCATTGTGACATAATCATCCAATAAAACAAAAATGGAATGATTATAGTTTATAAAATCTTATTTTTATTGTGTTCGATGTGGAAATCATATATTCTACCCCTAATGAGATCTTCCCCATGCTATTTCTCATAGTGAAGTTGTTGAGATATTATTCATAGCATATTGAGATACATTTAATGTCTTTTATGGATCTAATAAAGTATATCCCAAACCTCGATTT
The DNA here is from genome assembly GCA_963277665.1 of Viscum album. Taxonomy (NCBI): domain Eukaryota; kingdom Viridiplantae; phylum Streptophyta; class Magnoliopsida; order Santalales; family Viscaceae; genus Viscum; species Viscum album. The sequence continues at coordinate 1,243,451,047 of OY728145.1, read as the reverse complement.
TTTGATTAATTGTTTGGAATGTTGGGAAATGATACTTCATCAGTTAGAAATTTGGTTCGTTCTATAGAAATAATTCAGAAAACAAGAACTTGTAATCATTCTAGAAGCACATTTCAATCATAATGAATTGTATATAGATTGTTATTATTCATAAAATGAAATCATATAAGTGGATTAGACTGTACCATGTTAGTAAATTAATTTCCATGATTCCTTCTAGAGCCCATCTGGTAAAAGTATAACCAATCAATGATAAAAAGAGTTAGGCTAGGAATTATTTTCATTATCCCCACATAGGATATCCTTCCACACTCAATTATGATGTCAAAAGGTTGTCCCAAAAATGAAGAAAAGTTTAAGGATCGCATTACTTGTCTTCATATGGATCTCGTGATAGATATACCCCATTTAGTTGTTAAGGGACACAAAGAGTTAGTCATTAAGAAAATAAATAATGTTTACATCATCAGGAGGCCAAACATTGATCTCCTATGTCCACACACTCTCTATATGATTGACCAATTCCCATCCCAACAATATTTGACTCATTTACTCTAAACGCCGAATGGCTGGGCTGATGAATTTGTTATTTTAGCTTCATATCATGTACAACATGTCAAGGCTGATGAATTTATCCATTTGGATAACCAATGGGTTCTGTCCCTGTTCATCAATGATGATGATGAAATTTGGAGGTAAAACACATGAATGCTGGTGTGTCCACACAAGGAACTTGATACGCCCTCTATTTTGAAGAATCCTCAAACTAGATAAACACCCTCATTGGGTATCATGAGAGTGGAATTCTCCCTCTAGATAGAGAAATACATGAGTGAATCTATCAGCATGCACCATAGTTAACAATCTACAATTATCCTATCCTTGAGAAGGTTTTATTAATATGTCATTTATAAGTAATTTTTCTTTGACACATTTATATAGACGAGATCACCCTTATTATTAAATAATTTCATGTTGTGTCTTTTTTTTCCTTTGGAAGGTTTGAAGATATCCCACTGAATTTGTAGGCAAGGCTTATTCTAGAACACCATTTTCCATAATTGTATTCAGTTCACTATGTGGTTCGATATGTTCTAAATAAATTAAAAAAATTGTGCATCAACCACAATATCCCTCCATATTACTATGTATTATTGTCCCTTTGAAGTATGTGAACTCAACATCGTGGGACCCTACAGCCAACAATAGATCCCTAGTACCGGTTCATTCAGACCATGAAAGATTCCATCACTAGGTGGGATGAATATATTCCTATCAAAGAAGTTATGTTATAGTACATTATTGAATTAATGAACACAAATATAAAAAATCAATTCAGAGTCTCTCACGTTGTTCTCAAAGACAATGTAACCAACATCCATATCGATGATCTAAACAGATTTTAGTCCAAATACAACATCCAATATAACCATACATCTCCCAACCAAGTTCATGTAAATGGAATGATTGAGACATTCAAAAACATCATCTCTAACATTCTACAGATGATGGTGGTATAATAATAAAAAATGGATTGAAAAACACCCTCATGTCATCGGCCCATATAGGTAAACGAATCGAAATTCCACCTAGGTGACTATATATTAACTTGTATCCAGAGTTAAGGTATACATTACCATATAAATATAATTTTCATCACACTGAACAATTCTCTATTATCTGTAGGAATCATATCTTATAGTCGATTTACGTCTATATGAGCTAGAACTATTCAATGAGAACAGGGTTTGAGCCTTGCCCAATCTTGAGAGTCACCAGATCAAGATATCTTGTGTGTTTAACAAGAATTTTAGACTCCTCTTATTTCACTAGATTGGTTTAGTATTACCTCTCCTAATGCCGATGATAGTAGGTAGTTTTCTGCAAATGGTGGACCCCGTGTGAGATTAACTATACATCAATCAAAAGGTCTACCCTTATGGAACATAATCATTTATCACAATGAATGGAGAGAATATATCTCCTACAACCAACACCAATTTCCTGAATAGGTATTTGTTTAAGGATTTGCCACAAAAAAATACATGCATTTAAAATGGGGATCATGTTCTGACCACTGTAACCTTAATCTGAGAGCATATGGTCCCCGCAACATGACCCAAAACTGTTTATTGCATGTCCATGAATTTTGAAATTAAACTGTATGTGGTGTTTTATTTGAAATGATTCTTGTGGTGTTGAGGCTTGTTGGCCTCATTCATGTATGTTTTTTTCATGAATCCACACTCTAAATAATGATGTGATACATACCCTCCCAATTATTTTAAAAAATCTATAACCCTAAACATAGAGTAAATTGTCATTATTCTACCACTTAAATGTAAAGAGTGTATAGTCAAATTTGAATGAATTAAAACTAAAAAGTGTCAAAATCTATTCCAAATTATGATAAACTATATCATAATAAACTTTTTTACCACATGACATCAAACAACATGTAATTTGCCTATTACATGAACTTAAACATTGACTTCTTCGCTATAGTTGTGCAATAATAAACTACATAGCACCCACATCCCAGTCACATGACTATATTCTAGGTGAAATTATCATCATAATATCATGAAAAAAATATAAAAACATCATGGTGTTATATCCTAAAAAGACATCACCTTTGGATCTAGTCACATACCACACTACAAATCAAGATCTATGTATGGCTTGATTCTTTTCAACAAAGGATATGCAGTGAAGCACAGTTTTCATATCCTGGTCCATCCACTAAAAAACATCAATATATATATATATATATTCCATCACTCCATTCATGGGGCAGTCATATGGTGGGGGGTTTCTCATCAAGAACTATGAATGGCCTGATTACTACCCTCACAAGATACATAGTTATGCAGAAATACCAATATTTATTCCCACATGTAGCATTTCATTCCTTTAACATTAATTCATCCATGACTTTATCATATAACTATAAAATTCATGGGACTCCATGAACATCATATATATTGATTCATATCCTCATGAGATATGTAGTGATTTCTAACACTTTTTCATCCATTCTATCCCCAAGCTCATCAAACATTCTCCCCCTAAGCGTTACTTTAGTCCAAGAATCCTAAATTTAATCTCTATGTTGTTTTTCTTAGTGAAATTTTTTGTATCATTAGATCTCCTAACTCTACATTCACAACAGGATTATAATGAGACACTTATAGAAACAATAACATGAGATCATTCTCCCCTTGCCCTAAAATCAGTGATCCTTAACTATGATCTATCATCTTCAATCCTTGATGTTAAATTGCAACACCACTCTGAACATGTTCAAGATTATTCATATCCCTCATCATATTGGATCACCATCACATGTGTTTGTATTCTACGACACTGTGTTCTAGAATTACTAGTGGATTAACTTCCATCATCATGGGATATATTGTAACAAAGAAACATTTGGAATTTGATACCTACCACAAATTCATTAATCCATTGGCCCCTTATTTTAACTAATGGTCCTGAATATATGAATTTAATCTATTCATAGCTATCATCAAGACTAATCCATGTGGTGTGAAACTTTATTGGAACATTCGAGTCAGGTCTAAAATCTCATTCCACCAAGATGTCCTTGAATTCCAAATTTCTTTGGTTTAGACTATATGGATTTAAAATCATTGTGGAATATTCATTAATTATGCATTTAAACTATTTTCATCCCATATAGTTTTAGTAACATGAATTTAAACTACTTGTACTATCTAGGTTTGGATTTCACTTTCTAGGGTGCTGCATTCCTTTCTTTGAGCCTTCCCCCATTTGGGTTTCAATTATCATTAAAATCCAAATGGACCCCCTAATAGTGGTGGTCTCCTACCACATTTTTGAGATTCTAATTATTTGGGACGAAACCATAATTAATCTCTAGATAAATAATCTTCCCTTGTGTTATCAAACTCGGTCAACCAGGGGTCAAGCATTTGATTTCCCCTCACATTATTGACATTGGAATGGTCCTGTGTTTGTAACATGGTAAAAAATTGATCCCTACCTATCAGTCACCTGCAATTGAGATTGGTAAAATTTCGAATTATCTATTTTCCAAATAATTTAATTGTTGAATAATTTCATCATTGGTTTCACCCATAATTTACGCATCCACATTTCAGGTTAACACATTTTTCATTACATTTTCCAATACTTAGAGTATCTCACAAGGGATAAGATGTTATTTAGGGTGTGTATCGATAGGATTAGGCTACCAATGGTGCTATTGGTATTAAATCTGTGATATTATACTAAGATCATAATGTAAAAACATCACAACATTAAACATTTTGAAATACACTTTGACAATATGCAGTGTGGAATTGGGCCCCATGGACAACATTCACATATAGTTTTTATCACTTCCAAAATACATTAACCTATTTTTTGGAAGTCTCATACCCTTGGATGAAGCTCCATAAACATAAACTATGATTATCACTAAGGAATCATGGCATGGACCCATCGTTCATCAAACCCCATCACATATTATCATTTTGGGAGACCACTTTTTTATATCTCACTGTAATTGTGTCATACGTAAGCATGTTTTGACTTATTCACGCTAGTTTTATTTCCTCCATGAGACATAAATATATTAGGAATATACATCTCCATAGTCTATCCTACATGAGTTAAATATATTTTATATTTTCCATGCAGTATGACTTTAAACTATGTGAAATGTCCAAGTCACATAATAATAAACTATTGGATTGATCCTGATCACTTGATGTTAAATTGAACCATAAATCATCCTCATAGTATTCCCTTAATCATTGTTTCAATCATCCCTATTTTCATGATATAAAATTGCAAGACATCCCTGATCATCAGTAGAGAATTTATCCCTCAATTAGTGTTTGGTATCTATTACATTATCCAGATATTCTTCTATAGCACGATGTCTATGAAAAACCAACATTGGAAGATATAATTGATTATTTTGGGAAAAATATGCCCGAAACAATGAGTTCTGAGTCATGTTTGTGTAATCTCAATAGTGATAGAAGCCATTCAAATATTCCATCATTTCATTACGACACATTCCATGCCTCGTGTATGTAACTTCATTCTCTTCCTTGTATTATGGAACCCCATAGTGGCCAAGGATCATGTCTCTTGGTCTCACCTACCATCATCAGTCATCATTCCCAATGCATTTGGATGATGTTTTGAGATAGGTTCCATGTTTCAAACATTTGAAAATTAGTTTGGGCATTATGAATCAAACATATCATTAACTTTTGTTTAGATATATTTCAGTGGATCTCTTGTTATCATGTCCTTGTACTGAAGAACAATGGGAATGTACTTTGGCTACTCTATGAAACCTATTATCTATCCACAACATATCTGAGCCCAACAAATCCCCATGATTATACTAATATTAGTATACATGTTTTTTTATGGTTATTTGGTACTCTCATACAATGTGAACAAATATGTTATTGTACATTGATTATCACACCAAACCTAACCCAGATGAGATTTAGTATTGGTCGTCATACATATCACAAAAGTTATTATGCTGTGATAAATGAATTATACAATGACATGTGTCAAGGAACACATAGTTTCAATGTTAGAAATATAGATGAAGAAGTGATCATCCACATGATGGATCCTCTGATAAGTTCTTTAAAAGTACCTCTTTAGCTCTACTCCTATGATCAAGATCTTCATATCCACTAACCTTAGGAGTGTGGCTTAGAGATCATCCATCTCTCTTGATATCAGCCTAATATACTCCAAAAATGTCTCAAGTTTGGATCTAAATTTTATGAAGAGATCTTATTGGGAGAAAATAAATTATGAATGGTCATTTGTTTGTTCTTCTAGGATCCAGATCTCATGGTTTTACTCTTCTAGACCTAATATATTTTAATATAAATATAGGTGTTGACTTTTTTCCCACATATTATGAGTGTGGTAGTCTCATATCGACATGTGAATACCTCAATAATCATCCCCTATAATGCACAACCTGCCCAACAAATGGAAAAGTGAGTCCATCCAGGTCACCCATAGGGTTTTTTCATTTGGTCAATGTGTAGTTTGATGAAATTCCTCTCCTAGAAATGGATGATGTTTATTTATTCGACTTCATCAGAGTTGAATTCATCTAGATCCATTGAATCTTCCAGTTTGTACTCATGAAATGCACACATGATATTAGTGGAAGGATATTCCAATGCTTACAAATATGGGAGTTTGGGATACATGTATTGAGGTTGGTCATAGTCAATCGAACCCACCTCAATTGTGTTTTCCAAGTTGGGTCGACATCCATCCCACTAGTGCTGTCACCTACAACTACAGCTAACTATTCTCAAGAAAACATAGCCCGGTAAGCCAGAAGGGATGGATTTGCACAGACCAGAACCCATTTCTGAAAATGAATCACAAGAACTCCAATAATTTCTAATAGAATAGGTCCTGCTACTCCCAGAATTGTTCAAATAGTAAGCATATCTCTTAACTTTATTAGGAAACAATTAATTTAACTCTATAAGTAATGAAACATACAGATGAAGAGTGGTGATTGATTATGCTCTAGGGACTCCACTATTGTGAGACTATGGAAAGAACCCTCATTGATGACTATGTGATATGAGGATTCAGAGGTATATTTTTTGACAAATGTTTGTTTTATTGTCACTATAACTACTTCTTCCCTGGTCACATACCAAAGGGTATTCTCATCTGCATTTATTTTTGTACTCTTATCTATGGAAATCGGGGTCTCTTGTGACATTTTCCATTAAACATTACATATTTCTAATTTTGAATATGGATTAATCATAAGGAGAGTTATAAAATATAAATTTAATAAAATCTTTTGTTGATATGATTGGTGAACTCCCCCAAAAAACCTATACTCTCTCCAATCTGTGGGGGACTCCCTTTGTAGAAATATCCCCATGAGATTCATTCAATTCTTCATTAAATGGCTAGTTCACCCCCAGAACATCATCTGGAATTGGCAGGGGAGAGTTTAGGTTGAACATTATTTTCACCTAGTTTGTCATCTGATGCATATTTCCTCAAGAGTTTACAATGTACTCTAACTCCACCAGATATAGTTCCTCCTACTCCATGGAAATTAGATATCCAAATTTTCCATAACAAATCCCTATAAGATGAATACTATACTAGTAAAGGTGGTTGCAAATATATTGAGGTCCATGGAAATACTTATTGACTTCTAATATATCCCAATACTCAGGGTAAACTTCATCTTTTGGAATGTACATATAGCGTTGTCGCTTCCCTAAGGCATGGATAGACATTATATAAATCCCATGTTGTGTTTCCTATTTATGTCATGTATATCCTACTAGGATAATTTTTTCTATTACAGGTACTCCAACGTCACTATTATCTAGTGGAGTCCCCATAAAAGTTGGATTTTATACTGCTCCTCCACCACAATAATATACCCCATGACTTCTCATAAATAAATCTCTCACAACCATTTGGCCACCCTCCCCATGTATTAGGAACACTTCCTGGTTGGATTGGATGGTATGATGCCACTAATATAGTCCCACGTAGTCTGACTCCCTGCTTTCTACTTACATATAGACAAGAACATATAAAAGTGTGGATAACGGCATCTCATTCTACATCTCCCCATCAATACACATGAACATGATTCGGAGCATCCACATCACCGAAAAATAGATTTCACGACATACCTCAATGTATATCATTTGATTCATCATCTACAGGCAACCTGAATTTCCATTAAAATCACTGCTAGTTGTATGGATCTCATATCAGCTCAAAATTTACTATCAACACAGACAACCCATTACATAAGGACATTATATATGAAAACATCTCCTATGATCACATGTTATCGTCAGTTATTACACCCATTGGTAGATAAATCATGTGGATATTGGAAATATTTCCTTTCCCTATCATGATTAGTATTTATGTCTAGCGAATCTTGAATTAGAATCTCCCTTTGATGTTAACTATTATCAGAAAAAGGTCATATTGGGGGAATAAATTCGGTTTCAATACACATAGACACCCGTGTGTGAAACCAACCATCTATATAGGAAATGGAATGGCTCTAAAAGGCACAAAATCTTCTTCCCCTCACTAATATACCGAGTTACATTATTGAGCTATTTTAGCACCCTGATTCGAAGGATGACACGATGGACTATTGAAAAAAACCCCACGAGGGTATATTTTTTCATCCCCATCCTAATGTGAACTTCCATTTCTGGTGACACTCCTCCCCCCCCCCCCCCCAGATGGGGGCTGCAAATAACCCTATCCAACCAGGCAATTGGTTGAATATTGGTCTTCACAATATAGACCCAAACCACAACTATCTCTCATCCAATAGATGATAGTAAGATCCCTCCATATCTCGATGAATTTCATTTATAATGGTAGGGATTTTTACGTAATTTTTGGTCCACCTCTTCCACTTATGTGGGATCCTTCACTATGAAGTTTAAATAGTATAATAACAACAACACTAAATGTACATCTCATATCCCTTACTTTTTTTTTAGTTTTCAACACCATGTCATGATGAACCTTTACCAAACATCGTAGCACCTCCTGGTCCTCCAATACATTATCTAATGGGGGGAATTAATTCTAAATTTCATCTAGGATAGGGAATCCATAAACATGATGGAGGACCCATAGAATGATTCTGACATCCCCATGATGTATGTAGAATGTATTTGACCCCGATGACCATATTCTCAGTAGTATTGACCTTATTTACCGTGTTTTGTATAAAAGGAATTGGTAATCACATGATGCTTTGTACAAAACTAATCTCTTCATCTCTACCACGATATCAACACAATTTCACACATAGTAGACCACATGCCCACTAATAGGTAAATTTTCCACCCCAAATCTAGTCTGAGCTATCGGTTTATCCCTTCTAAAAAAACTCTAACCCTACCTTGATGATTAAATGATATTAGGTTTGAGGTGCATCATTATTCAACTTCATGTATCGAAGATTTTTATGTGGTTGTAGATATAGTAGGTCGTGATGGTCAAGTGTTCCTTCCAGTTGTTTCCATTAGTTTCAATGTTCATCATTTAATTATTTTTAGGTACCTCTGAACTAGTTGGCTAGTTTATCCCTCATAGCCTGTCGAATGAACACATTTATGAATCCAATGTTGTAAAATTTAAACCTCTTTCACAAGGGGTAGTTATTTTAAATTTTAAAAAAGAAATGGTTCATGATATGAATGACATCGAATGTAATCCCAAATCATGATACTGTAATCCATTTATTCCCTCAGCACAAAATCTATCTGGAGAACTGAAACAGCTACTTGAGAAACAATCATATCAAAGACATAGAATTTTAATGATTATTTTTAATAAATTGTATTCTTATATCATGTTCACAAACAACCATATCATGATAACCTCAGTTTGTCAGTTTTTTTGCAAAAGATCCAAATATTTACACACCTAGTTCACTTAAATAATTTAGGGATCTACGGTCAACGATGTCCAGTTCATAGGAATGATTTCTTGTAGTAAAAAGGATGTGTGAAAAGTTACAAATGGATGTCTCCACATGAATGTTATGTATCAATGAGGGATCATAGAATGTTTTTATAGGTGCGCAAATGACCAAGATTAATAGAGACCCCTATTCCCATATGTATCATCAGATCATCATCATGATCCGACATGTTTATGGTCTATATTTTCAAGGATGAAACCTCAAATTCTTACCCTCTTTTTCCACCAACATCCAATTTTAATAAGGGTATTTGATGGTGAAGAAATATATTTTTGGGGATGATCCAAGAAGGTTCCCACTTGTTAGAGGTTGAAACAAGATAAAAAATCCTTTAAATCATCCAAAGAATCTTTTTGTGGGAATAAAAATCATGTAGATCCTCCACCACAAACATTTTAGCATGAGAAAAAACTCATCATGACTCCGACACAATGTGCAAACATGCCTAGGCATTTAAAGGATGTCATTATGAGTCCGAAAGAGTTGCAACCTTTCATGGAGCCCACCACCTCTTTTTGAGACATCTCTAAACATCACAAGACATAAGTTCTTATGAATAAAAAACTCATTCCCCCTCAAATGAAAAACTGCCCAAATCATTCGCCTTCCAATGTCTCATTTAAAACATCACCGTACAACATCCAAATAAATGTAATATGATTTATTCAGCATACCAGAGCATCACGAAATTTTCATCTCCTTCATAAAAATACCCACACCTATTTTAGGGATTCCTATCATGAAGGACTATACCCTTCAAAAAGGAAGAGATCCTCCTAGTCTACAAGATTCCTCACAATGCATTAAGTTATCATGAATAAATATATTATTAGTTCATTCCATCAAGATAAGGTTCGGTCACCATGTTTCATGAATCAATATCCTTTACAAAGTCCATTAATCCAAAAAAGTACCATAGATTCACAAAATCCACCACAGTAAGGCCCTTGCTTTATGAATCTAATCTCCTGGGACTCTGTATATAATTCCCTTACATAGATAATTATTCGTGAATGTTTAGTACACAATTCCTATATACCCCACTAGGATTGTTTTAGTTGGACCTAATTTCTCTATATGAAATAATCCACACATTTATATTGACCAATCCACTACATTTGTGGCCCTATATTCCAATTTATAACTTTATTTTTAGCATATGAATAAAAATCACATTTTCATTCCAGAATAGCTATGATAATGTAGACATTTTGATGGACCAATCCTAAAACCCCTCACCTTCAAGTATTTTTGAATCCTTACCATCCCCAATGGTTGATGTGTGTTAGCTATTTAATCCCATGGGGTAAAGGGTGAGTCCCCCACATCTACATTGCATGATGTAAAATTGAATTGCATGAATGTCCTCAACACAATATGTAAATTGTGATCTCACTCTGTGTAGAATCCAATGATGTTTCAATGTACGACTGACATGGAATGAAATCATCTACATTATATCAGAGAGAGGATTGGAACTAGGATCCTCATAGATTATTCAACCTCATTCTTTCTTCCCTCTCCCTTTGGGGTTTTTCTTCATGTATGACTGAGGCAGTTTCTATGGGTAAGACCCAGCATACCTCTTGATCGAATATTATGATCCCAAAAAACAAGGAATGATATAATACTCTCATACATTAGATCCTATATGAATAGAATATCCTCCTCCCCAGTAATCTCTCTTGCGTAATCCTCACATCATCTCTCCCTAACACATCAACATGACACGATAGTCAGTTATATCGCTACCTCTTGGTTCACAGAAAAATAATGACACACGTATGATTAGATGTTAGATAAAAACATTAAACATATCTTCCTTAAAACTGTTAAGTCAATACGGTTGTCCTTATTACATTTCCATTCCTTCAAGGAAGGTAAAGATTTTAGAGTCATTAAGGTTTCCTTATGACTTTACCATTCCTCTTTTTTTCAAAATTACAAACACCTTATTTTAAGGAAAATCTAATTTTACCCCTATTTTACTTATATAAGAAATATTACCTTCCCCAATGATATTTTCCCTTACCTTTCTTTCATTGGTCATATCAAAAAATTTCCATGTATGAAACTCAGATTGAAACCAAAACCTCAGAATCATATAAATCTTATATTTGAATGATTCTTTTTAAGACTCTGAATTCTGGATAAGAACTCCCATGATGTTCAACTCTAAATTCCGAATAATAACTCTCATGAAGTTTATCTCCGAATTCTGGATACAAACTCTCATGATGTTCAAATCTGAATTCTGGATACGAACATTCATGAAGTATGACTCTGAGTTCAGATCACGAATTCTAGTTACGAACTTCTCTAAGTTCTAACTTCGAGTTCTCTGAATTTAGACTCTGAAATCTTATGATTTATCACTCTGAATTTTCATGATCTTTGACTCTGAACTTTATAAGAGCAGGTTCCTAATTCTGGTGAATCCAGAATCTGAATTTCCTTGAACTTTAGAATCCGGAATTCTTCAGAATTTAGGTTCTGAATTCCAACAAAATAGAATCTAAATATCATAGTACTACATACTCCGAATTCATTTTTTCCCAGACTACGAACTGTCATTTACCTTCATTCTGAATATCAGTTTTGGTTAGGCTTACATCTATTTTGTAACGAAATGATGCCGTTATTTTAGTTATCAACTAGTCTTTGACTGAGTGACACGTGTACATGTCCCACAGAAATTCAAGAAAGAATATGACCGTTAGAGGATGGAGTTGACCATTGAATTTGTGTCTATAAATAAGAGCTCTTTTGAAAATAGCTCAATAATGAACTTTGACAACTGTGACCACATGTTCTTGAAGTGATTTCTAAAGACATAGGATCTTATAAACTCTCAGGCTTCATGAAGATTGTTTTAACGACTTGTTCAAACATTCCTTCATGCAGAGTTTCTGATTTACATAAAATCAGATACTTCGGGATTTGAATTCAGAGGTTCCAATTTCTTTACAAATCGATGGCCTGCAGGGATAGCAAGACAGATACTGATATATGGATTGAGGGCTTACCTGGGTTTTGGAATGATAGAATTTATTGAAAGTATAAATTAAGGGATATCTTATCTAGGGTTGTTGGATACCCTCCTTTTTTGGTTAAAAGAGTTTATTCTTTTTACATGTAGTTTTTCTACTTTGTTTTTCTACTATATTTGTATTGTTGAAGAAAGTATAACTTTATTATATTTCCTCATATATTTACTCTGATTTAGTTAGATTCTATATGATTTAATTTAGAATCTTATCTGTTGTAAACTTTTGTTAAGGTTCATTTCCAGAACCATTTTTTCTGAATCAATCAAGTTATTATAACTTATAGGTTTTGTGAATTTTAGATACACAAAATTTTATATGGATTTTTTAAAGTATACAATTCACCCCCTCTTTTATTTTTATCTTATTTTATACTTTCAATCCAACATTTGTTATAATAGAGTATATCATACTCAGACACACCATTTTAACAATTTTTATCAGAGCATTGGTTTAATATTAATTAATCTCACTATTAGATTCAAAAGAGAATACTCTGAATTGATTTCTCGGAATCATATTTTCTGGATTCATATTATTCAGAATCTATTTTTCAGAATCTATTTTTCAGACTCACATAGTTCAGATTCAGTTTCTCTTAGAGATACTCATGCTCTATATTTTCCATGCTTAGGAATATTTTCCGAGTTTACAAACCCTTATTACTAACATGTTTGTGTGCCAATTATTTTCTAAAGAATGGCAGGTTTAAACGTTGGTTCCATAGATAATCTAAATCCCACCAGACCTTCTGTTTCTAATTTAAATGATTATGAGTACTGGAGAGATAGGATGAATACATTTTTTATCAATATTGGAGCTGATAACTATCTAAGGCTGACTAGAGTTTATAAGATTCTGGAGAATGATTTGAGAACCATTAAAAAATGTGAAAAAACAGAATATCAATCAAATTACGGAGATAGAAATACATGGTTATGTTCCATAACTAGGAACATCTATAGTCAAATATCATCCTGTGAAGTAGAAAACAATATCTATAAGAAACTTGATGCTACACATTTTGGTACATCTAAAGTCATACAGATAAGAATATCTATGTTGATTGCTGAATACCATGGATTTAACATTCATTATGGTGAATCTATAAGCATAGTACAACAAAGGTTTATGACTATCGGGAATATCTTTCAATCTATGGGATAAAATGTTTTGGATGATGAGGCTCTTGTTGATAAGATCATAGATATCATTACAAATGAATAGAAGTCCAAGAAGACATCTATTGATGAGAACATGAAAGTCACACAGATTTCTATAGATGAGTTGTTTGGAACTCTTCATCAGCATGAAACCAGAATGAAGAGAGATGCTAAAAATGTCAAGAAGAAGAATCGTAATGGAGGAGTTTCATTCACAACCACTTCTAAACATATGATTGCCATGACACTAGAATGAGTAACTAGATCAAATACATAGAAAGTCATTATTCAGACATAATCTAGTGATATAGAAAAGTCAAAGAATGCATTAGCTAATCTTTCTTGGAGAATGAACAAGATTTTAGCTCAAAGGAACCATCATAATAAGTATAAGAAGAAATAATACAGAGATAAGAAATATGGAGAGGTTACTTGTTATGAATGTATTAGAACAGGTCACATCAGACCGATTTGTCCTTTTTTGAAGAAAAATGAAAATATGGAAATGAATTCTGAAAATAATAAGATGAAATTCTATAGATCAAAGCGTAAGAAAAGTCTTAAAGCTAATGATACTTGGAGTGCTAGCTGTGTGGACTCTTCAGAAAGTGAATATTATAAATATGGTTCATCTGCACAAAAGAATATGGGATTCATTGCTACTACTTATTTCCTTAATACATGTCTTATGTCCAAGGTATGCTCTGCCGAGGCTTTAACAAATTTATCTCTTGATAAAATTACTATTCTGAAAATAGTACATTCAATGAAGATACTTCATCCTTATAAAATGACGAACCATCATATGAAGAAGTGTATAGATTTTCCAAATTACATGAAGCAAAAAAATTGTAAAATTTGTAAGAAATTAGACAAGGCAATTACTAGGGATGAAATTATTACAAAAGTGATTTCAGATCATTATACAGATCATAATGATAAAGAAGATCTTTTAAAAAAACATTCTAAAGACCATGACAAAGAAAATTCTATTAAGGACGAACATTCTAAAGATCCTAGGAATTCTATTTAAGAGATGACATTTTTTGAGGAAAAATATAACTATAAGGAAATGATTCCTGAGGATAGGAATTGAGTTATCAGACTAAAATCTGAAATATTTTCTCTGAAGAATATTATTGCAAAATTTACCTCTGGGAAGGAAACTTTTGACATGATTTATTCTCAAATTAAACCTCAAGGAAACACTATTGGAGTAGGTTACACTCACAAAAAACTGTTTTTCAAAAACAACTATTTTGTTCCTTCTTGTGCCCCTTTTTTACTAAGTGTTAATGTGGTGGGCATTGGATGAAAAATTTCCCCTTCAATAAAGTTCAATATCATGGGTTTCATTGATCTAATTTTTCTAAAAAAATGTGGATACCCAAACTTTGTTTGTCGAGCAATTCTGGATCCAAGAATGTTTGGATTCTGAAAACCTAACTTTTTCTTATTTTCAGGAAAATAGATAAAGTACCAACTACTATACGTGGTACATGGATACTGGATGTTCCAAGAATATGAATGTTAACAAAAACTAATTTGAAAATATTATCAACACGAAATGAGGAAATTCAATTTTTAGAGATAATGCTCATGGAGAAATTATTGGTATAGGTAACCGTGTTCTTCTTGGAAAAAACATCGATTAAAAATGTCTTATTTGTTAAGGGTCTTAATTAAAGACTCATAGCATAAGCCAATTATGTGATGAAGGCTACCTTGTGAATTTTAGGAATGATATGTAATTAGTACAAAATTCCAAGGAAGAATTTATTCTTTCTGCCAGCAGGAAAGAAAATGATTACAAACTAAACATAGAAGACCTTAGAGCAAAGACTTACCTCGCCTTAGTGAAATTGAAGATCATTCTTGGTTGTGGCATAGAAGGTTAGGAAACTATAACCTTAGGATCTTATGCAATCATTTTACTAAAGGACTATTTAAGGATCTACCGGAGCATATATTTTATTCTTCAAAAGTTGGTGGCCCTTTTCAATATATAAAGAAACATAAATCAAATTTTAAATCAGCCGGTAACGTCTCTACTACTGATGCATTACATCTAGTGCATATGTATATTTTTGGTCCTACACAAACAAGAAGCCTTGGGGGAAGTACTATGTATTTGTTTTGTTGATGATTACACTAGATATTGATGGGTCTATTTTCTAGCAAATAAGTCTGGATCATTTTCTTATTTCAAAAGATTTAGAGACCAAGTCCAAAATGAGAAAATCCTTCCATTGAAAACTATTCATAGTGATCATGGAAGAGAATTTCAAAATTCTGATTTAAAAACTTCTTATAGTAGAAAAGGCATTACTCATAACTTCTCAGCACCAAGAACACCTCAACAGAATGGTGTTGTGTAAATAAGAAATAGAATTCTTCAAGAGATAACAAGAACCATGTTGAGTGAGTATTCTGTAGCCAAACATTTTGGGGCTGAAGCTATAAGTACTTATTTTTATACTATAAATAGTGTTTTGATTATGCATTTTCTTAATAAATCTTGTTACGAGTAATAGAATGGTAGGAAACCTAGGCGTTCCTACTTTAATGTTTTTGGTTTCAAGTTATTCATTCTGAATACTGAAGATAATCTTCACAAATTTGCACCAAAATATGATGTAGGAATTTTCTTAGGCTACTCCACAACTTCTATGACTTATATAGTTTTCATAAAAACACTTGTACTATTGAAGAGAGAGTACATGTTAAATTTGATGATACTGATACTTTTGTTTTTAAACAACCCAAACCTACATCCTCATATGTGTTTTAAAATACTAATTATCAACTTATGATAGAAGATCCTTCTGATAAGGAAAATTTTCAACAAGATACTTCAAAAACATTTACCCTAGAAGATTTTCTACCCAACATTGATGAACAGGTTTTAAAAAATCCAAATCTGTCATTTCAAAAGAATCAGCCCAGTGATAGTATCAGAGGTGATGTGAATCAACCTGTAAGGACTATAAGTTCCTTGAGAAATGATGTAGGCAATCTAGAATTTCATTCCCAATTAGAACTAAAAATCACTGATGAGGCTTTAGAAGATGATGATTGGATAATATCCATGCAAGATAAACTAAATGAATTTGAAGGTAAAAAATTCTGGACCTTGGGTGAAAAACCTAAGGAAACTCTTGTTATTGGTGTAAAATGGGTATTCATAAATAAGTGTGATGAAAATGGAATTATTGTAAGAAATAAATCTAGATTACTAGCTAAAGGATATAATCAACAGGAAGAAAATAGACTATGAAGAAACTGATGCTCCAGTATCTAGTCTTGAATCTATTCGTATTTTCATTCCATTGTAGCATTCTTCAATTGCAAACTTTTTCAAATGGATGTGAAATTTTCATTCCTTAATGGTTATGTTCAAGAAGAAGTTTTGTTTGACAACGACCTGGTTTTGAAGATACAAAACATCCTGATCATGTTTTTAGACTTACCAAAGCTTTGAATATCCTTAAACAAGACCCTCGAGCCTGGTATGATAGTCTTACATGATTTTTGCTTCAAAATAACTATGTTAAGGGAAATTGAGATCCAACCCTTTTTATAAAGAAATATAAGAAAAATGTTTTGATTGTTCAAATTTATGTTGATGATATTATATTTTCTTCAACTCAAAAATCTTTAACTGATTTCTTTGCATATCTAATGGAATCTGAGTTTGAAATGAGTATGATGGGTGAGTAATCATTTTTCCTTGGATTTCAAATTTCCCAAAAACCAGAAGGAATCTATATATCTCAACATAAGTATATTAAATATCTTCTTAAAAATTATGGGTATGGAAACACTAAAAGTATAAGTACTCCCATAGGTACCTCAAACACACTTGATCTTGATGAAGCTGGGAAACCAGTAAATCAAACAACTTTTCGATGTATGATAAAAATTATACATTACTTAACAGCTAGTCATCCAGACATAATGTTTTGAATGTGCTTATGAACATGATATCAATCCAATCCTAAGGAATCTCACTTAAAGGCAGTGAAGATAATTTTTTGCTAATTAAAGGGAACCATGGATTTAGGACTATTTTATACTTCTGGAAATGATTTAATTCTAATAAGTTTCTCGGATGATAACTTCAGTGGATGTAGAATGGATAGAAATGGTACATCTTGAACATGTCATTTCTTAGGAGATTCATTAGTTTCTTTTTCTTGTAAGAAGAAACACTCAGTAGCACTTTCCACTAATGAAGCTAAATATGTAGCAGCTGGAAGATGTTGGGTTCAAGTGTTGTGGATGCAACACACACTCACAGACTATGGCTTGAGTTTTACCAAATCTCAAATTATGTGTGATAACACAAGTTCCATTGACCTTAGTAAAAACCCTACACATAACTCTAGTGTAAAGAACATAGATATTAGGCATCACTTTCTTAGGGATCACACACTAAAAAGAGATATCATTATTCAATTCATCGTAACCCAAGATAAACTTGGTGATATTTTCACAAAATCACTACCTTCTGATAGATTTTAATACATTAAACAGAAGTTAGGAATCATAACCATGAGGTAATCTTCCTCCATTAACTTATTTTTCGACCCATCTCCTACCAGAAATAAACTTCTTTTTCATCGGGGGAGTGCATTTTTTTGTAGTTTTTCAAATAAATTCATAATGTTGTTTTTCAATTAAATTATTAATGTATTTTTTCAATAAAATTTGTAATGTAGTTTTCAAAATATTTCGTAATGTAGTTTTCAAAATTTTTCGTAATGTAGTTTTTCAAATATCTCATAATAAATTTTTTTTTGTAATTAGTTTTTCAAAATTTTCATAATGAAAATATTTGTATTTGGTTTTTCAAATATTTTGTTATTGGTTTTTCTATGTTTTCGTAATGAAATTCTTCGGACCTGAAGTTTTCAAAATGAAAATATTCGAAACATAAGTTTTCATAATGAAAATATTCGGACCTAAAGTTTTTATAATGACATTCTTCATACCTGAATTTTTTGTAATGAATATCTTCAGAACTGAAGTTTTTGTAATGAAATTCTTTGGACCTGATGTTTTCATAATGGAAATTATTAGATTTGAAATTTTCAAAGTGAAGTTTTTTTCGTATTCAAGTTTTTTTTAATCCAATGTTCATCACAATGAATATCACCGATTATGAATAATCTTCCTAGGAATCCGAAAGGTATGATTTCCTTCTTAAATTTTCGTTGTCATTATTTCATTACTGTTGGTTTCTTTTTTAAAAATTTTTTTCGGATTCTAGTTTCCTTAATCCAAATTTTTTTTAAAACCTCAAAAGTGTGGATTCAACCAAATTTTTTCTTTCTAGCTATCATATCAACTGTAAGATCATATTAGATGGTTTCCAAACCGTTAGATTGGAATTGGAAGTTGAAAGGTCACTTTCATCGCCTATATAAAGGACCCCTGAAGGGTTTTCCCACATCTGTTTCCATGCTCTCACGTCTCGATGCTCTGCTCCACTACAAAAGCACATTGTTAATTCTTCAAAAGTGCTCAGTCTGAATGTATGCAAGAATCCCCTTCTCAAGATATTTCTACAGTGAAGCTGATTCCGGAATGGAAAATATACAGGGAGAGATTAGTTAATATAAACTTCTTCAATAAGTATGACTCCATTATTTCTAAGAATATCAAACTAAATGGATGGGAATGTATAGCTATCTCAGAGACCAAAACTCAAGATGTAGTCTATCTGGATCTTCTCATTGAGTTATATGAATCAGTTTGCTTATTTATGGAATAGGGTAGAGAAAAATTCACGTTCAAGAGTTATGGCAAGACATACAAACATTCTTACACCAAGGCTGCAAGATTGGTGGGACTGGCATATGAAGGTGAAGCCAAATTTTTCTCACTCAAATTTCCAGAGGTTCAAGGTAGTTTTTTTAAGGCAAAGGCTATGGAATGCCATAGTCTCAAAGATGCCAAGATAGCCAAGATTTCCCATCTATCTTCCAACAATCAAATTCTACAATTACGGGTTCAAGGTCTCATTTTACCGAGAAAGGGTGAAAAGGACACTGTTAAGAAAAGTGACTTGTATATTTTGGATTTTTTGGTAAACATAAGGAAGGTGAACCTCATGAAACACATCCTTATTATGATTCTGAACATCATGAATGGAAACCTGTGAGCTCAGATTATTATGTTCCATGCCCTTATTTTTCAGCTCATAGTTCTGGGCTTATAATCCGTCAAAATCCCATGTAGCTCAATGCCACGGAATTGAAAGGTGATTATAATCAGTGATGACACCCTAAAGAGAATGAAATTAGGGTTTTCGAAGGAGTCATGTGAGTTTTATGATCTACCTGAGGAGGTGGTAGAGGTCGTTCTAAAAGTTGTTGTTGAATCTGAACCTTCAAAGATGAATAGGAAGAAAAGAAAGCTGATGGAAGTAGAGGAAAAAGAAAAAAACCCAAAATCGAAGGAATCCCCATCCACAGCTCCTAATCCAAATAAGTAGAAGGCCTGCCCTGATGAAGTCATAGAATAAAGAAGGGAGGATAAGCAGAATATAAAATCAAGGGACCCACAGTTCGGTTTGGATCATGCTGAGGATGAGGATTTCAAAGAAAAAGCTTATGATGAGCTAGAAAAGTAGGCTAAGGAGAATAATATCATGAAGAAGAAGACATAGGCCGAAGTTTTTCAGACCCTTTTGAGGGATTCTGAAATTACATTGGAGAATATTCCTTTTCCGAAATCTTTTTTGGTGGAACAATTCCCAGAGACTCCAGGAAATAATTTTATGTATCTGGAAAAGTCAATGAGAAGGATGTCAAGAGAGAAACTATAGAAGAAGTCTTGAAAGCTCAAATCTCTAAAAAGATAGCTGACATGTTAATGAAAGTAGAAGACATTCAGGATAAGGAATGTGCTTCCGAGAAATTTTCAATCCGGAATTCCCATGCCAGATATTCAAATTATGTTACACCTAGAGATGATGAGATGGGTGAAGAGGAAGTCAACAAGCCATCTAAGGAAGAGAGTCACAATCATGACATTATTCTGCCCAAGGATATAGAATCTAGAGATAAGAATAAAAATGTTGATGGAGACAAGATTGTGAAATTATCAGGAAGTGAGCATGAATCACCAGATAAAGGGGCTAATCTGAAAACCACTAAAGGGAAACAAGTGGTTTTTGACCCCCCAACCAAAGACATTATGAGGAAGAAAGAAGCTGGAGGAACCTCAAAGAGGAAGTTGGTAGAGTTAGAGGAAGAACCATCTCCTAGTATAATTTCTGTTCCGAGTCATCTTCCTTAAGGAATGATTCTATAGTTCAATCTCTGAAAAAATTGATAGACAACATTCCGATTTTTCTTACAATTGATTCTAGATTCCAGATGCTTCAGCACACCATGAATCAAAAATCAGAATCTTTATCAATGGTGATGGACATATGTGTTAAGATTGAGGTAGAATACAAAACTTTCTTTATCATTTATGAATCCCACCAAAAATCCTCCATAAAAATGACACTTTGGTCAAAGAAATTCAATGAAGATTTGGTAGTTCTTGATCAGTTTCAAGAAGATTTCAAAGAGGCCTTTGACTCTAAAGACTCCAAGATCATGGATTTTATAAACATTTATTAGGAAAATATTAGTCTAGAAAAAAGTTCTCGGATTCAGGATGTAAAAGATATGAATGGGATGCTGAGCTATATTGTTCAAAATGTGAAAACAGAGAAGGATCTCTGGAGCGAGATGCAAGACAAGCATTTAAGCATGATGAATTGCTACAGGCCCAGGAATAGGATATGAAGGCTTAGGAAGAGGTCATGAAATCTAATGAAGATAGAATAAAGGCATTAGAAATGCGTGCTGAGGAAGATCACAAAGAGCTTAAAAGTTGAAGACAATTTTGAAGATGCTAATGCCCAAGGAAAAAGAAACAAAATAGACCACTCCGATATTTTTTTGTATTTTTTCCTTTGTACTAATTCATTCCATTGTAATGTAATTTTTGGTTTCTTGTTTTGTTTGGTTGTCTACAGTAATATTTCAGTTACTTTATTATTTTCCATTCCCGCAAAATCTTTTTCAAAATCACAATGGTGGAGAGGAAAAATAATTCTAAAGAGGAGAATGAAAAAGATATATTCTTAAGTAAGGGGGAGTTTTTCTAAGGGGGGGGGGGTCTAATTACGAAGATTTCCACATTCAAATCAGAAATCTCATTCTAGAAATCTAGAATACGATCCTTAGAGTTCTAAAGACTAAGGGGGAGTTAGTTGAATTCACCATTGCCCATTAAAAAAGGTAGATAATTTTTAATTTCAAAGTCAATAAATTTATTCAAAGTCCTTACACTATTTTTCGTAAGGATGTTTTCTCTTTTCTAAAAGGGGGAGATTGTTGAGTCAATAAGGTTTTCCTTATGACTTTTCCATTCCTTCCTAGAAGGGGAAGATTGTTGAGTCATTAAGTTTTCCTTATGACTTTGCCATTCCTCTTGTTTTGAAATCCACAAACACCTTATTTTATGGAAAATATTATTTTACCCCTGTTTTACATCTATAAGGAAAATTTCCTTCCTCAAGAAAATTTACCCTTACCTAGATTTCTTTGTTCATATAATAAATTTTTTATGTATGAAACTTGGATTGAATCCAAAACCTGGGAATCATATAAAAAATATATGTGAATCATTCTATTTAAGACTCTGAATTATGGATACGAACTTTCAAGAAGATTAACTCTGAATTCTAAATACGAACTCTAATGATGTTCAACTACAATTTCTCTATATGAACTCTCATCAATTTCAACTCCGAATTCTGGATTCGAACATTAATGAAGTATGACTCTGAAATCTGATTACGAATTCTAGTTACGAACTTCTCTAAGTTTAGACATCAAGTTCACTGAATTTAGACTCCGAACTCTTATGAGTTCTCACTCCGAATTCTCATGAACTCCGACTCCAAAATTTGTATGTGCAGGTTCTGAATTCTGGTGAATCCAGACTCCGAATTTCATTCAAATTCAGACTCCGGAATTATACAGAATTCAGGTTCCGAATTCCTACAATGTAGAATCTGAATAACATATTACTTTAGACTCCGAATTCATTTTTTCTTAGACTCGAAACAATCATTTACCATCATTAAGAATATCATTTTTGGTTAGGCTAACATCTATTTAGTTACAAAATGATGTCATGCTTTCAGTTATCAACTTACCATTATTTGAGTGACACATTATAGTTCCTTCTTAAATTCAAGGAATAATATCACCGTTGGAGGAGGGAGTCGACCATTGGAGTTGTGCCTATAAATAGTAACTCATATGAAAAGACCTCAATACAGAACTTTGACAATAGTTCCCACATGATGTTGATGTGATTTATAGAGAGAGAGGCTCGTATAAACTATCAGGATTCGTGTAGAAAGTTTTAAGGACTTATTCAATCTTTCCTTTATGCATATTTTCTTCGTGCAGATGTTCAATTTCCTTAAAATCAAAGACTTCAGGTTGTGAAGTCAGAGTTGTTGATTTCCTTACAAATCAAAGGCTTTTGGGGATAGAAAGACAGGATACTGATCTTCGGATTGAGGTCTTACTTTTTTTTGGGTTAGAAAAAAAATCTTGAAAGTATAAATCAAGGGATCTCTTATCCAGGGTTGTTGGATACCCTCTTCTTTGGGTTAAAATTGTTTATTCTTGTTACTTGTTGTTTTACTACATCGTTTTTCCACTATATTTGTATTGTTGATGAAAGTATAACTTTATTATACATCCTCATATATGTACTCTGATCTAGTTAGATTCTATACACTTTATGGTAGAATCTTATCAGCTGTTAACTTTTGTTAAGTTTCATTTCTGGAATCATTTTTCCGGAATGAAGAAAGATATTAGAACTTATAGGTGTTTTTAATTTTGGTTATACAAAATTACCTAAGTATTTTTAAATTATATAACTCACCACCACCACACCCCTCTTTTATTTTTATCTCATTTTACATATTCGATCCTACATTCGGTATAATAGAGATTATCATACTCATACATACCATTCTAACAAAATTGGGCCTCTATCAGGAGAAATCCTCGTCATATTCAATTGGAAAACTTTCTGGCGTAATATCTACCATTCCTCATATTATCCTAATATCTTTCATGTGGTAGCCCTAATTATATTCTCCAATTCCACTAGAAACATCTTTAGGTGCCCCAATTTTTATTTTATAACTATTCAGACATTTATAATTATCATACTAAGATACATAAGAATCATTATTTTGGGTTAAGCCTAATAACCAAAAAAACCCATCGATTTCATCATTTTTAGAAACTCCCTCCATATTCCATCGTGATTTTTCCTAGGCCACCACATCTCAGAAAGTCATGATAACCATGAGGGATTCTCCTATGCATAATCACATCAATGTCACAACTCTTCCATGTTAAAGCTAGGAAAATCCAACATGTAATCCCCACAAAATCTAACTATGAGTTCTTATCTAGTGATGGGAAACTCCAATTATTATGCCCCAAATTATTAAATGAACATTGTGGGTTTTTCTCAATGTCCACTACAAAGAGTATGTATTATTCCTCAATGAGTATTAATCTGAACCAATGGTAGTCCATGGTGTCCCACATTCAAGGCTGGACCACCCTGATCCTCCCATGGATGATTCCAGATCATACTTCATGGTGTGACACCTTCCCTTTATGGAACACAACAACCAGGGACCACAATCAAAAAGTGTTTTGATCCATCCATAAAATAGAATATTTTTTGTACTCCCTCTTAGGTATGAACCACTATGATCCACCTCTATGGGGAGTTCTGATCAATCCACTGATTCTACGTAGGACATTAATCTAGTACCTGTCATACTGCTTGCTCGTATTAATCATGGGATGCCTGAGAAAAAACTACAATGACATGCCTTTACAATCAGATATGTCATGGTCAAATAGGGATTCCTAGGGTTCCAAAACCATGTGAAGGCCTCCTACGATGAATAAATAGGTGTCCAATGTTATAGTATCTAGATATTACATCGATTAAAAATGTGTCTACTCCCCATACCAAGGATAACCTACCTTTCCATACCTGTTGAAATTTATATCCAAAGGAAGTGTAATTAACTGGAAACCACAGTGAGATGTAACTAGGAATGAGTTTTTCAAACTTTTATTACTCAATGATGGAGACTTGTACAAGGAGATGAGCTTTAGTAAGGAATCTGTTTTAGGAGAAGATGATCTCCCATCAACACATTTCGATCAAGGATAAGACATCACTAATGAAGTGGATAATGTGACCCTCTTTTGTAAAGATCATATTTAGGGATTCAATTAATGGATGGGGACACTAATATGTGAGGTGGATGCTCCCTAATGAATTATTCCGAATAAATGTTAAAATAGGGTTTGGAAAATTCCAACTCTGTAACGTAGGTTCTAGATGGCTTAGAAGATATAGAGGGTTCATGTGAAGAAGGGTTGTTGGATCCTTTCATTTATTCTTCCATGGATTGTAGAGACCCGAAGCTTGACATACATTGACATTACATTACATTTTCGGAATACATATTACATAAGAAAAACACACACACAAGGATTGTAATAGTTTAGTGTCTTTGGAAACTCGGAATATAATCTTCTAATCCTGTTGAAAGAGCTTCAACATCTCCCATAAATATCTTCCCTTTTTTTATACCTAAAAACCTTCTTTATATCCTGGGGAAAAGAAAACATAAAAGGGTGAGCTCAAATGCTCAGTAAGGTTAAACAAAAGAAAGATCAATCACATTGTATACATAAGCACATAACTTTTGGAAATCTTACCCTGCAAAAGAGATCATAATTTCATAACATGGGATAAATCATGGCAGTGAAATGTAATCACAATAATCATAACTTAAAACATGAAACTTTGTGTCATACACACATAATCATAGAGAATCATTTCTTGTTAGTCAAGACTCATTACCAAGACTCTCTTAGTGAACAAAGTCCCTTTCTGAACCGAGTCACCCTCGTTTCAGTCCTGTTTCACTGAACCGGTAAAACCTACCGTTCCAGCCATGTCTATCTCATGAGATATAAAATCTTTACCCAATTCATTGGAGGGAGATATATGTCCCACCCATCTCATAATGATACAATTCTTATGTGTGCCACAAAATCATACATCATACATCATTGCATAACCCATGTAATAAAAATGGGATTCTTAAAAAACATGACATCATAAAACCATTCATATATGATAAAGGAATTCATAAACATAATTCCATCAAAACATAGTCAAATCAATGTAAAAATATGGATAGAAAAAGAACCCTTTATTATCTTATATGGAAAATAATTTTGATAAAACACTTGAAATTAATTCTTGAGGAAAATATCATTTCTTCTTCAAAATCAATCTCTTTTAACAAAACATCATGAAATTTTAAAAGAAAGAGATTTTATTGAAAATATTCATGAAATATTTTTGAGGAAGGTTCATGAAAATAAGTCTTTATAAAACCGTAAAAATCCATTCATTCCGTTTAAGTTAAAAAAACATTCTTCTTGTACTTTTGTCGAAAAAGTCAAAAAGTACCTCGTACGAAAAACGACAAAAGATTCCTTTCATATCTCTTACTAAAAACTCGCCGAAGGGTAAAATTGGATTTAAACAATTGTAGGTGGATGGAAATAATATTAAATATTGAGGAAACATGTATGTTGATGATAAAATACACCCTAGTAAATACCAAAGTATAAACAATCTCGGATAAAAATGAGATTGTGATATTTCCCTTACCTTAGGTCCAATTTGCTTCGTAAGTGTCCGAACCTCCTGTATAATGATTTAAATAATGTCATTGACTTATTACATAATCATATTCATTGTTATGATATCATATATGGTTCACTTATGGCTTTATATTACCCGTTCTTTTGTAAATTCCATGTTAAAGAGCGTTTTGGGTAAAATTGTTTCATTTGTCATCCATGTTTTGACTTGTAATTATTCATATGATTACTTAGATCATGATTACTTAATTCTTGAATATAAAACATGATTTATATATATATATATTCAGAATATACATATATATAATAAATCAGTAAATTGAATGAAATACAGCGTTCATGGAGACGGTAGGTCGTACGTACGCATGAACGCTTTTTTCGTTTCCTTATTGAGTTGAACGGAATTAAGTAGATGAAATTCATATATATAAACATAAATCCAGTATCATTATTATGTAATATATTTCATGATTACTTAGTATATATACTTTATAATCATTCATGAATGGTTAAAGTGGAGAATAAATCTCATTGCGTCGTGGAGACGGTAGTCTGTACATACGCACGAGCGATGATATCGTTCTAATGATCGTGGGACTATATTGGAGTGTATTTATACTATTTCAGAATCAATATCACTTTAAAATAATAATATATGGTTATTATTTACACCATTATACCCATCCAAGTAAGGTGGTGGTGGAAAATAGATTTCACCACGGCGTGGAGACGGTATTCCGTACGTACGCACGTGCGGTGATTTCGTTTTCCATAGGATGGATAGATGATAAAATAGGATTGTTTCATACATGTAATAAAATATCAGTATATGAGTGATACTGATGTTATTACTTCATAATGAAACAACCTAAGAAGAATAATTGGAAGAAGAAATAAAGGTGAATGAATCGGTAACGGAAATTACCTCTTCTTTGAAGTGCCTCTTTGAGACCTCCTCTTAGGGCACTAAAATTTGTCATTGAGGAAGACCAGAACCTCTAGGATGTTGCTACGGAAGTGGAGAAGATAATTTGGCAGGGGTTGGACGAGGTTGGAGGCTCAAAGTTGTGTGAGGAAGAGAGGGAGGATGTGTCCTTTTATAAGGGAGGAGAGGGGCACCTTTGGAATAACTAAATATATTATTTTATTATAAAGTCAAGATCGGTTTTAAATAGCTCCAAATTGATTTATTTCGAGGCTAAGGTGGGGATGGGTCGAAATTCTCTCATCCAATAAAATTTAGACAAGTTTAGGTTCCTATTTTAACCTTATCATTTAGATTTAACATTATGTTAAATAATTTTACTTTTACCGTGTCTTCTTGTGTTCTTACACTATAAGGTTAATAAACTTACTATTAGAAGCCTAAAGAACCAAAAATTGTTTATTATTAATATATATAACCTTATCTAAGTCATTTGGCCGAACCTTAGATTTTTAGGATTAAAATAACAATTAATAATATAATATTTTTTTTAAAAACTATTTTATGTCAATTTTGACACTATTTAGTAATTGATTTTTGTGAAACTCATAACAAAATGATAAGTTCGAAAAAAGTTAATTAAATCAATAATAACATTTCATATTAACCTAGAAAATTATTGTAATTCTTAAAAACTCTCAAATTATATTTATTTGGGTATTTATAACATCAATTATGTCAATATTTCATTAATAAGATAATTACTGCATCATCGTTGTATCATAAATAAATTATATTATATAATGTCTAAAAATTACAAATAAACTACCATTATGTAGGAAATGTTTTTATCTTTCTAATGAATATTTATAGTCGAATGTATCTTGTGTATTACCCCATATTAAAAATGTTTTAGTAAATAAACATTGATTTTAACTCTTTTAACCCTTCTTTAAATAAATTAATAATAAATGTCCTAATCTAATCCAAGTGGGCCTAAATGGTCATATTTTATTCCGAAGTTTGTTTTTGGTCGAATTACACTTATAAAATAGAATTAGGACATGTTTTAAGGTAATAATAATATCATCTTTACCCTTAATTACCCTATTTACTTTTAACGGTGGTAAAAAAAAGTCATAAGTTACTATTCACCAAAAATTATTTTCATCTCATTGAACCACATTTTAGTCCTTGATATTAACCGTGTCTCTTGGATTTTTGAAATTCCACTCACAGAAGTGGGAAAATTAAGTTTTATAAAAAATTCAGTTTTTTTAACTACCACTTAGTGGTTTCACTATTCATCAAAAAATGAACGTTTCCAGAAAAATACCAAAATTTATGCCTAAGCTATATTTGATATTATGAATTCAAAAATGATGTCTATTTTATCAAATTTAAAACATATCAGTTACATTAATTAATTTAAAAATCAATTCCCGTCGTCAAAACAAATAGCGTGTTTTTAAGAGATAATAACTATCAAAAGATTGAAACTTGTTTATAACTGGTTTAAATGTAGAATTACATCCAATGACCAACATTTTATTAAATTGTAAAAATATATTCTAAATATACTTTAAAACCACTCAAATTAACAATTTATCACTATTAATTATTTCGATTAAAAAAGTTGTTTTTAATTAAAATTTAGTAATTTTCACTATTCATCAGAATATGAAAGTTATCCGAAAAGTTCCAAAATTTCACCTTAGGCTAAATTCGATACTCCGAATCCAAAAATGAAGTCCATTTTAAGAGATAAAATTTCTAAAATTATAAAAGGTTGTTATTACTATTCATAACGGCTAGTTTTAATAATATTTTAATAGCATATCGTTGTTTAGTAAACTCGGTATTGCGTACTACACACGCTATCGAGGAAGGTCGCAATTGCGTGTAATACAAGGAAAGTCAAGGATGCGTGTTGAGCAAGCTCCTTTTGGTGTAGTGTACAACACAAGACATTAATGAAATTAAAAAGAATATTTTTCATAAAATCTCGGGTGTTACATTCTACACCCCTTAAAATGAATTTCGCCCTCGAAATTCGTCGGGGTTATAAATGGTTTACTATTCGGAAGTTTCTTTAATAGAAGCCCACATCGTAAAAAGTAATACCAAAAACAGTCTTTAAAAACAAAAATATGAAACGTAACGGTTACACAAATAAACTAATCACTGGGTTTCCACATAGGTGAAAATATGGATATGGAAGAAAAATCTAACCATCATGTTCTAATGGAGAGTGGTAGAGAACATGGCTATAGAAAATCCAACAATCACAAATCCATAAATTTGTGACGATCTATGGTACCATCTGATTCATCAGATATAAGATCACTAGGACAACATTTTTGGTTTTCAAGATCATTTCCCTAAAGTTGAAAAATTTGAATTAGAATAAATACTTACTTTATTTTGGTACAATCTCACTGTTGTTCGTGCCTTGAACAATTTACACTTCATCTCTTAAATAAATGAAGTTGAATTTGTTATCTGTGAAGTGTTAGCAGATCATTTGATAGAATGACAGGTCATTCCATCTGTCTTAAACAAAAGGTTAGAAAATGTTATTAAATATACATAAGTCATTATATAGTGAGATTAATCATATATGGTTCCTAAAATGGACTTATACTTCATATATCATACTGATTAATATAATAAAACTAGTTTCTACTAAACAGGGACTTCCTGTAGGACAGTGGTAGGCGATAAAGGCTAGTCGCACTTCGGTTGTGGGTTCGATTCCCATAGCCTTGTCGGACGCGATGGGTTGTCGCCCGTCCTGCAGGTTGTTCTTTTTCTAAAACTACATTACTATAACATCCAATAAATAATATCGAAAAAATTATATCCTTAAACAATACTAACTTATGTCCAACATAATCCATTCCAATCTTTAGGCTTATCCATAATACTGCAGTTCACTCTCAAAACATAGTGAAAACGATTACCAGAGATTTAATACCATCGTTGATCCCCATATATCATAACATATGTTTTGTTGGTCACATTCCAAACATTCAAAGTCCTTAATCATGTATTCTCTTGAATACCCATTGAACCTTAGTGAAAACATGAATGCAGTTAAAAGTTAACACCTTCCACATACAAAAATCCTCAAAATTCTATATACTCAAACCATGATATCACTTAGTCCTTACATCAATCATGAGCTCATGAATACTATAAAACATTTCATTTTCTCCTTATCCCTTCATTATGCGCATATCATCTGCTTTCCATAATATTTGAATCACTTTTCATGGTTCTCGTACCTTAAAATTATTGAAAACCACAATAGACCAATACATAAATATTTCAGTACACCATAAAAGTACCTCAACAACATTATTCTTGAATACCAATACATAAAAACTTTAGTCCATCCACTTCAATGATTGTCCTGGAATAAGTCCTTTTAGAAGTAACTTTTTAGGTCAGGGCATTGAGTTGGGTAATTCCCATGTTCTCCACAAATAAGACATTGAACTCCATAACAATCTGTCACTCTATGACCCTTTTCTCCACACAGATAACATCGGCCCCTCCATTTGAGGTATTCCTCAAGGTTTTTCTTCCCGTCTTTAGAAATCTCAATATTTCTTTCTTTATGCTCTTCAACATGCGAACATGCATAATAGTTTATCTTCCTCTTCTTTGATGAATTAGGCATACCACTAAATTTCACCATGTTAATCATATATCGCGATAACTGATTCGTCATAATCACAATATCTTTATCTCTAGGCATTACACAATTTTGTGGCTCATTGCCACCAATTTTTCCATTGGATTCAATGTTAACCGAATTCCTTCTGGTTCCCTCCATTAACTAAAACACAAAAAGAATTCTGTGAGAGGCGAAATCATGCTAGGGAAGACAACATAGTAAAGGGGGAGTACCCTCAATATCTAACATCTTAGGTTAAATTCTAAAATCGTTAGCGCAATTCTAGGACTATAACCTATATGTATTCTTAACCTTAGAGACATCCCAAGACATACCTTAGAAATATCTCTAGGGATCTCACTAACATTTTCGCATCCTGGTTTCCAATGGTTGACTAAACCTTTCCTCTGATACCAACTGTAGAGACCTGAAGCTTGACGTAAATTGACATTACATTAAATTTGCGAAATACTTAGTACATAACAAAAACACACACACAAGGATCGTAATAGTTTAGTGTCTTTGGAAACTCGGAATATAATATTCAAATCCTGTTGAAAGATCTTCAACATCTCCCATAAAGATCTTCACTTTTTTTTATACCTAAAACCTTTTTTTATATCCTAGGGAAAAGAAAACATAAAAGGCTGAGCTCAAATGCTCAGTAAGGGTAAACAAAAGAAAGATCAATCACATTGTATACATAAGCACATAACTTTTGGAAATCTTACCCTGCAAAAGAGATCATAATTTCATAACAAGGGATAAATCATGGTAGTGAAATGTAATCACAATAATCATAACTTAAAACATGAAACTTTGTGGAATAAACACATAATCATAGAGAATCATTTCTTGTTAGTCAAGACTCATTGCCAAGACTATCTTAGTGGACAAAGTCCCTTTCTGAACCGAGTCACCCTCGTTTCAGTCATGTTTCACTGAACCGGTATAACCTACCGTTCCAGCCATGTCTATCTCATGAGATATAAAATATTTACCCAATGCATTGGAGGGAGATATAGGTCCCACCCATCTCATAATGATACCATTCTTATGTGTTCCACAATATCATAAATCATACATCATTGCATAACCCATGTAATAAAAATGGGATTCTTAAACAACATGACATCATAAAACCATTCATATAAGATAAAGGAATTCATAAAAATAATTCCATCACAACATAGTCAAATCAATATAAAAATATGGATAGAAACATAACCCTTTATTATCTTAGATGGAAAATAATTTTGATAAAACACTTGAAATGAATTCTTGAAGAATATATCCTTTCTTCTTCAAAATCAATTTCTTTTCACAAAACATCATGCAATTTTAAAAGAAATAGATATTATTGAAAATATTAATGAAATCTTTTGGAGAACCTTCATGAAAATAAGGCTTTATAAAACCATAAAAATTCATTCGTGCCATTTAAGTTAAAAAAACATTCTTCTCGTACTTTTGTCGGAAAAGTCAAAAAGTACATCGTACGAAAAACGACAACAGATTCCTTTCATATCTTTTACTAAAAACTCACCGAAGGGTAAAATTGGATTTAAACAATTGTAGGTGGATGGAAATAATATTAAATATTGAGGAAACATGGATTTGGATGATAAAATACACCCCAATAAATACCAAAGTATAAACAATCTAGGATAAAAATGAGATTGTGATATTTCCCTTACCTTAGGTCCCATTTGCTTCGTAAGTGACCAAAACTCCTGTATAATGATTAAATAATGTCATTGACTTATTACAGAATCATATTCATTGTTATGATATCATATATGGTTCACTTATGACTTTACATTACCCGTTCTTTTGTAAATTCCAGGTTAAAGAGCGTTTTGGGTAAAATTGTTTCATTTGTCGTCCGTGTTTTGACTTGTAATTATTCATATGATTACTTAGATCATGATTACATAATTCAAGAATATAAAACATGATTTATATATATATATATATATATATTCAGAATATACATATATATAATAAATCAGTAAATGGAAAGAAATACACCGTTCATGGAGACGGTAGACCGTACGTACGCAGAACGCTGTTTTCGTTTCCTTATTGAGTTGAACGGAATTAAGTAGATGACATCATATATATACACATAAATCCAGTATCATTATTATGTCATTTATTTCATGATTACTTATTATATATACTTTATAATCATTCATGAATGGTTAAAGTGGAGAATGAATCTCATCGCGTGGTGGAGACGGTAGTCCGTACGTACGCATGAGCGATGATATCGTTCTGATGATCATGGGATTGTGTTGGAGTGTATGTATACTATTTCAGAATCAATATCACTTTAAAATAATAATATATGGTTATTATTTACACCATTATACCCATCCAAGTAATGTGGTGGTGGAAAATAGATTTCACCACGGCGTGGAGACGGTATTCCGTACGTACGCACGTGCAGTGATTTCGTTTTCCGTAGGATGGATAGATGGTGAAATAGTATTGTTTCATACTTGTAATAACATATCAGTATATGAGTTATACTGATGTTATTACTTCATAATGAAACAACCTAAGAAGAAGAAGTGGAAGAAGAAATAAAGGTGAAAGAATCGGTAACAGAAATTACCTTTTCTTTGAAACGCCTCTTTGAGACCTCCTCTTATGGAACTAAAATTGGTCTTTGAGGAAGACCAGAACCTCTATGATGTTTCTAGGGATGTGGAGAAGAGAATTTGGCAGGGCTTGGCCGAGATTGAAGGGTCAATGTTGTGTGAGGAAGAGAGGGAGGAGGTGTCCTTTTATAAGGGAGTAGAGGGGCACCTTTGGAATAACGAAAAATATTATTTTATTATAAAGTCATTTTCGGTTTTAAATAGCTCCAAATTGATTTATTTCGAGGCTAAGGTGGGGAGGGGTCGAAATCCTCTCATCCAATAGAATTTAGACAAGTTTAGGTTCCTATTGTAACCTTATCATTTAGATTTAACATTATGTTAAATAATTTTAATTTTACTGTGTCTTCTTGTGTTCTTACACAATAAGGTTAATAAACTTACTATTAGAAGCCAAAGGAACCCCAAATTGTTTATTATTAATATATATAACCTTATCTAAGTCATTTGGCC
The DNA here is from genome assembly GCA_963277665.1 of Viscum album. Classification (NCBI taxonomy): domain Eukaryota; kingdom Viridiplantae; phylum Streptophyta; class Magnoliopsida; order Santalales; family Viscaceae; genus Viscum; species Viscum album. The sequence continues at coordinate 1,243,416,746 of OY728145.1, read as the reverse complement.
GAACCTTAGATTTTTAGGAATAAAATAACAATTAATAATATAATATTTGTTTTAAAAACTATTTTATGTCAGTTTTGACACTAGTTAGTAATTGATTTTTGTGAAACTCATAACAGAATGATACGTTCGAAAAAAGTTCATTAAATCAATAATAACATGTCATATTAACCTAGAAAAATAGTGTAATTCATAAAAAGTCTCAAATTATATTTATTTGGGTATTTTTAACATCGATTATGTCAATATTTCATTAATAAGATAATTACTGCATCATTGTTGTGTCATAAATAAATTAAATTATTTAATGTCTAAAAATTAAAAATAAAATACAATTATGTAGGAAATCGTTTTAGGTTTCTAATGAATATTTATATTCGAATTTATCTTATCTATAACCCCATATTAAAAATGTTTTAGTAAATAAACATTGATTTTAACTCTTTTAACCCTTCTTTAAATAAATTAATAATAAATGTCCTAATCTATTCCAAGTGGTCCTAAATGGTCATATTTTATTCCTAAGTTTGTTTTTGGTCGAATTACACTTATCCAATAGAATTAGGACATGTGTTAAGGTAATAATAATATCATCTTTACCCTTAATTACCCTATTTACTTTTAACCGTGGTAAAAAAATGTCAAAAGTTACTATTCACCAAAAATTATTTTCGTCTCATTGAACCACATTTTAGTCCTTGATATTAACCGTGTCTCTCGAATTTTTGAAATTCCACTCACAGAAGCGGGAAAATTATGTTTTATGAAAAATTCAGTTTTTTTAACTACCACTTAGTGGTTTCACTATTCATCAAAAAATGAAAGTTTCCGGAAAAATACCAAAAATTAGGCCTAAGATATATTTGATATTATGAATTCAAAAATGATGTCTATTTTATCAAATTCAAAACATATCAGTTACATTAATTAATTTAAAAATTAATTCTCGTCGTCAAAACAAATAGCGTGTTTTTAAGAGATAATAACTATCAAAAGATTGAAACTTTTTTATAACTGGTTTAAATGTAGAATTACATCCAATGACCAACATTATATTAAATTGTAAAAATATATTCTAAATATACTTTAAAACCAATCAAATCAACAATTTATCACTATTAATTATTTCGATTAAAAAAGTTGTTTTTAATTAAAATTTAGTAATTTTCACTATTCATCAGAATATGAAAGTTATCCGAAAAGTACCAAAATTTCACCTTAGGCTAAATTCAATACTCTGAATCCAAAAATGAAGTCCATTTTGAGAGATAAAATTTCTAAAATTTTAAAAGGTTGTTAGTACTATTCATAACGGCTAGTTTTAATAATATTTTAATAGCATATCGTTGTTTAGTAAACTCGGTATTGCGTACTACACACGCTATCGAGGAAGGTCGCGATTGCGTGTAATACAAGGCAAGTCAAGGATGTGTGTTGAGCAAGCTCCTTTTGGTGTAGCGTACAACACAAGACATTAATGAAATTAAAAATAATATTTTTCATAAAATCTCGGGGTGTTACATGGATTCCAAATGCATGGATTGTGAGCCAAATTGAAATGAAGATAATTATAAATACTGGTATTAGCTGGTTGAGGACAAGAGTCTAAACTTTATTAACAAGGGATATAAGATATCTTTGGGTTTAGAGTAGAATATTTATTTGAAAACATTTTGGGGAGGAACATGGGGATTTTAAGGGGTTAATTCGTTGTCTTCCATGGTCCTAAAAAATATCATCCCACATTCGTCATCACTATTGAAGGTCTTTATTATAGACGTTGTTTCAAAAAACGGTTTGGTGGAATTTATCATATTTGCATGACCTCATTCTTCATGAATAGTCAACGTAGGTCTCCCCTAATGCTAATGAGGGATCGGTCAAGTCACTGAGTAGGATTATCCATATAAAGAAATCTTTGTTTCTATATCTTGAAAATATATTGATATTCATAATTTTGAAGAAAAAAATTAGATCTGTATGAGGCATAATCAGGTGAATAAAACATTTGTTAATTCTTGGTAGATATTTTTGGGGGGAATTAAATGAAATGTAGTTCATACTAAAGTAGGAATAATGGGAAAAATGTAGAACCTTTTTTGGAGAGATAGATTGTTCAGAAGGTAAATTTCAAAAGTCAAAAAAAAACTATTAATACATTTCCATAAATATCATTGTCTACAAAAAATGGTGAGCCCAACAAGGTGCTTCAATATAATGATACTTTCAGGGACTAATAAAAAAATAAAAAAATAATGTGTAATCTGACAATCTAATGGAGGCATATTGAAGAAAAATGGGACATGTGATGACTTGTGATTATATGGATTATCCGCCCAAAATACCATGGCCTATTGAGTATAGAACAACAAAAAAGAAATATTTAAAAAAATAAAAACACTAACAGATCCTTAATCACACTAAGGAAGAATTGCAAAAAAGTATTTTTCCAAATCAATGAAAAAAATATTATGTTAAAATAACTTATGAAATAATTATCCAACCTGACTAGAACGAGGTGATATGGGTGTGGATTAACAAAAAAAAGAATAAATTTTAGCTTGCAATTTTATTGAAAGGTAGATCAATGTGGACTATTAGATCCATACTATGGAAATGATATAGAATCAATTTAAAGATATTATCATATGCACTTTAGATAAATTGGTAATTAATATTTATTGGGGGATATATGAGATGTATGATTCCAATAATTTAATTATCATATTTAATGATTTTTTGTTGTCATACAGTGTTTATTTATCTTGTGGTTTCATCTTGTATGGTTTCCAACATTTTCCTCGAAAGTTATTTTGAAATAAAAATATATTTTTCAGCCATTTTATAGTGTATAATAGTGTCCAAAAATAATGTATCTCAAATTAAATAAAAACACTGATAGATGGTGTTGGGTGAAAATTTAATGTTAGAATAAAGTACCCTACCAATAACTAAGAATCAATGAAAATGAATTACAAAATATAGAATTTCTTATTGATTTGGATTTCATTTAATAGTATATTTTCCTTTATATCATATGTTATGAAAAAAATTCCTATGTTTTTAGAGAATGATTATTATATATCATTCTTCCAAAACATTACTAACAGAAACATTTACAATGAGTGAAATTTTATGATGTTTCTAATTACATCAACTAGTTAATAAATATTTTCCTTTTAATAATCTGACCTACACACCCTCTATAACAAGAACCCTAATTGAGTTTTCACATAATCGAAGGGAATTCATGATTCAAAAGGGATGACATCAATCACATGAGAATAAAATAAGAAAAGGTAATTGTTTCAATCAAATAGACAAAAAAAACATGGATCAGATATATATTTATATATAAGAGAAAAAACTAGAAAAATATCCATTGCTTAACGTAAAAAATAGAGGAAACCAAAAAATTCAAAGTATCTACAATATCCATGTAAAAGTCCAATCTTAAATGGAAAAGAAAAATAGAATTACCAATCCATGTTATAATACTAAGAAACCCCCGCCATATCACAACCTACTACCATAACATTGTTGAAAAATACCCTGACACATACCTGTAGTGTCTTGACAGTCCCAACATTGATTTTAAAACAATGTTTTATGCACCAAAAAAACTGTATAAAGGGTGTGAGATAATAGACTCTATAGGGTCCCACAATGGTGTTCCATAAGAAGTCTATATACAATTTAATCTTGTATGTCATTTAAAAAAAATACATGGCATTATACGCCATAAAACTATTTTATCAAAATCCTTTTAAATATTAACCTTTTTAAAACATTCTATAAAAATTTAGTTATATCAATATCATTATCAAAAAGAGAATAATTTATATCAAATCAAATATAGTACAGACCCACGAACAAGTAATTCATGCCAAGGAACATAATAGATTAGGCTAGAAGACTAGTCATGCAATAATAAATGACTTGTTCTCAACATATCCCTTGAACGAAGGCATGTGTATTAGATGAATCCCCAATAAGTGAACCTCCCATCAATGTCAAGAACATGTCCCTCGAACAAATAGCCTAGGGAGAATATGAAATCTCCATGGCAAACCCTCTCGATTGTAATATTGATGATTTCCCTAAAACACCTTCTAATTAATACCCAAGGCCATACATGTTTTTCATTTCAAAAATCATTTCAATGGATTAAATGTAACCATTTTCCATTTTCTAAAAACCATGGAAGATAACATTTTACCTTAAATAAATTGATACCCCAAAAAATCCTCAAAATTTTATTTTATTAATCCATTTAGAAAAGTTTGAGCAATAAATTTCTTCCAGCAAAAGATATATAAAGTCCATCCAAACACAAATGATCAGTCACACACACCCACAATAGAATACCAAAATAATAAGGAACAATATAATGACGAAAGAGGCCAGTGAACCATGATTTCACAATATATATACTGATAAAAAAATTGAAATATCTCTACATTTCAACATGTTAAATAATGCTATGAAATGGCACTACTGTGATCATGGCTATAAAGAATCCAAAATGCGTACTCACCTGAAGCGATATGATTCAGAAAAAATGGTGATCCAATATAGAATATTTCAATTTGTAATGAATAGAGACTCTCATAATCATTGAGGAATATTTATTGGATGAAATTCAATGGAGATGCTTGTCTTTGAAAGAATCTTCCAGCAGAGTGGCACCCTAAAATATACTCTCATGTAATTTAAATGGATTTTAATTCCATTACACTCATCAAATCCTTGATAATCGAGTACGTCAAAAAATTCATCACCTAATTATTTAAACCCCATCATTAAATATTACATGCAGTGTAACTCATTCACTCTGTTTATTACTTTCACATTGTGAAGCAACTTAAGGACTTCTATCTTGGAACCATGTAAATGACATGTATACCATTTAGACATTGTGAAATCTCACATCACAGAACATAAAAACAAAATTCATTTAAAAAATATGAATCCAACTCGATCATTCTCTGAACTATGTAGAACCCCTCAAATACATTTCATGTTTATTTCCATATTTTGTTAATCTAAACAACAATAGATCACAAAACATGATTTCATTATCCATAATAAATTATCTTTATCATATAGAGTCGCAATACATGACCAATTAATGATTTAACCAATCAATGAGAACATAATTACCCAAAATAATGCATTTAGTTGTTTGAAAGATTCAAATGTAAGACCATTTGTCCCCATGAAGCCATGTGAAAAATGATGTCCAGTAAAGATATGATTCCATTTCTCCCTAATAAATGACTCACACTCCCTATTCTCATGATAATTTGAATGACTCATCAAAATAAATATAATTAATTTAATATATTTCTCTCATGAATCATTCACTTGAGGATCAAATATCTCAATGGGATGATCAACAATATAAACTAATGGTCCAAAACTCAATCTCTTTTGAACTCAAAACGTGAAAGGGATCAGGATGCCATATCATGAGCAATAATGTGTGGTAACATCATGAAATATTGTAAAATAACCCAGTCATTCCAACCATTAATCAAAATTCTCTCACCCCATAACATCCACAAATGTTCCCAAATATTTCAGATCCAACATTCCCTTTTTTCCATGTCGATTGTGACCCAACTAAAGAGAAAAATTCATTAAAACCCAATATTATAGGGAAAATCCAATGGACGATGCCAGTGACCCTCACAAGAAATCTTATGAATCAATGGTATAACCAGGTGCTGATGTATATCTATAATCTTTTTGGATGTATCCATAACCATACTCAATGACACCAATGAATCTTCACAGACATCTACCCAATTAATAGCTGACCTACATGAGTGGCCATAAAATACCTCTAAATGGTACATTTTGATTGATGACTAATAACAAATATATATAAAATATCACTTAGTAAAAGTTGGATATCCCATGGCCCACCAAAATCCATGACACATTCATCAATCAATACTTCCAATATATGAATAGTATTATCATTCGAAATATATGACTTGGATAATAATTTGTACTCAATCTGACCTGACCTTATACACCTCTTGGGATGTACTCTATAATATATATTTAAAGGAGATATCATGATCAAAAAAATATAAAAGGAACCCAATATAACCTAATATCATCTTTCTTATACGACATACAATGATATTCCACTTTTGTTGTTTATTTGATCGGAATTAAATGAGATGAAAATTTCTACCGATGAATCATCACATAGATTAAATTACTCCCTTAGGGATTACAAGATAACTAGAAACTAATGTAAATGGATACCTCATCCAATTTCCATACAGGCACCATCAGAGGATGATGAAAACCATATGGTTTCAAAGGCTCTACCTTCATCTACTGATATTTGTAACAGTGGAAAACATAATCAGAAATGTCATGCACCAAACATAACCACAACAATTGATGTATTATGAAATAATTTTAATTTGTAGTTATCGGTTGAAATCCTCATGAAGAACTATGTTAATAAAAAATATGATTCTCACTTATTTTGGGACAACATACTGACCTCTAAAATAAAGATTTCCATCTGATGAAATATACCATCCAAAACTAGCTCCACACCATAGATGGATAGTCAAATTCCATTGAACTCATCGTCCTTCTTCTGAATATATAGAAAATAATGAAGAGGATATATAGATAACAGTATATTGGTGAAAAAAAATCCTAAAAAATCCTCTTGATCATCAATATGAAACTAAATTAAGTGTCTAAATAAATTCCACTCTTCCATTGATTCTAAAATAACAAGGTATTGTACCTTCCTGATAAAAGAATTATAACAATAATACCCTTCCATGCGGTATATGTGATATCAATGTCCAACAAATTATTTTATTCCTCTCAAATTCACTGTCTAATATCCATTTCCTTTTGTGCAAATATATAATTGAAATTGCTATGGTTTGAAAAGTCTATGAGCCATTCCCCAATGTGATAATATTGGTTACAAATTACTACATTCATAACAATGTCATGGTCATAATAATGAGTGGGTTAATTTTTTTCATGTAGTATAAGCTAATGATAATAATAAGACACCACATGATCACCCTACATGGGAGCATAACCCAATAAAGTGTCGGATGTATCCCAAAAAACAATATATCCCTTACTAGGATATGTTAAAATCAATATAGTATCTTATGTCAACAATTCTTAGAGAACATCTATATATGACTTACACATTGTGTCTCATATGAATTTAACCCATTTTCTAGTAGTATTATTCAATGATTACTCTACCTTTTCTAAATTTTCAATGAACCATTTATAGTGACCTCCATGTACAAGGATGCTTTGAATATCAAATGGAGTTAATGGACCCACCCATGTGAACAAAATCACTTCCATATCGAGATCAAATAGAAATCCATTAAAATTATTCAAATTCCATACTAATTTAAATTCTTGAATACATAAGATACATATTTTTGTGGTTTCATAAAAATGGATATTTCTTGAGATTTCATAAACAAATCTCAAATGGTTCTCATGTTCATGCTCATTTATTTAGTAAAGCAATATTTAATCTAAAAAAAGTAAAAAAGATTCCCGATACCGATGGTATATCTGATTTATAAATTTCCTGAAATCTATATGAGAATTTTTTATACCAAATAACATCACATTAATTTAAATAACATGTCCCTAGAATAACAAGCCATGTGATATGAGGAAATACCAATGAAAAAACCACATGATGGTAGTATTGATGATGACCCTATGATAAAATATCTACCTAAATACCAAATAATTCCCATAATCTTCATTTTATAAATCATTTTAAATCATTGAGAATACACTCTTTTAATTATGAAATTCTATGTAAGCACAACCATTTATAAGAAAATCCATTTTGACACAAGACACAATCGTAGAAAATTTATTTATAAATTAATTTTTAAAAACACCAGATATGTGGTTAATCCAATACAGGAAAGATACATAACCACCTACATCAATTTAGAGGTCCCACATGCCTATTATGAGAACCAGTGACAATAAGAATCACAAAAATGTTGAAGGATGACCAAGAACAAATATCTCACAATGGATCCAAAGAGAAACAAAAGGAAACTTCACTATAGTTCTAAAGATAAGACAACTGAATTCAACAACAGATTCACCAGCTTAGAAATGAAGAAGATAAAAGGCTTAAAAATTGTAAGAGAAGAGATCCAACCACAATGGTGATCCAATGTTGAATGAATCACTCATAAATGAATTAATATTACCAAAATAACTAGATAATCCTTCTAAGTCGAGATACAGGCGAGATATGGATAAATGAAATAAATTTCATCCAATCTGACCTTTAGGAGACCTATTAGATGAATTTATATATAGTGTAATTCCATTACAGAACTTGTAATCCAATTAACTAATGTACAATGATTAACAGAGATCCATTTTCATAAAAATATATTGTTATAATATATATAGTGTGAAACTACTAAAAAATTTATTATAGTCAATAAGTAAATATTTTTTATGACTTGGGTTTAGAGAAAAAGTACATTTCATGTAAACCCTCAACTTGTCCTTTAATATCCAAGACCGCATCCAAAAATATTATTTCTAAAAAAACCAATACTAACTCGATCATTTTCAAAACACAGGTAGCACCTCTCATTTTCATTACACGTGTATATCTGTATACTATTTGTTAAAACTAACATCCATCCCCAAACATTAAAGAATTTTTTACAAAAAATATAAATACATAATTGGGAGTCCTAGGTACCATCAAATTAAATAGATAATATATAAATGAGAATAGAAATAAATAAATAATGGTGACATGTTGTTATAACAATATTTAATGTTGAAAAAGATAATTTATATTTGAGAAAATTTACCACGCACTACTATATTTCAATATGATGTTTAAAAACTACAAAGTTAAAAATTATATATAGTCTAATTCATGGTTTCCACATTGAAGTATATTTAATCACATTAAAACCCCTCCACCACCCATATAACCTAATATTTTCTCAAATATTCAATTATACAATGTAATAATCAATTTAGATAGGTAATCTATAGAAAATTTCTTATTTCTGGAGTAAAAAACCAGTTCAAGGGTAACATTGAGATTCAAATAATATATTCAATGAAAAATAATAACATATATAATGTTTGGATAATTTAATATCTATTAAAAAAAACTATATAGAATTTTTTCATAAATTCGTTGAGATTAACAGATTTATTATAGGATAACAAGCATGAATTTCTCTTCCAATCCTAAAAATAATGAAATTGTAAAATATATAACTATTTTTATTAAAGAAATGTGTATGATTAATTATTATTTTCAAATAATATTTAAATAATAAACTGATAAATAATTCCACCCCATGAATTTATTACTAAAATATGTAATCATGTAATATACATTATAAATAATTTTTCAAAGAATATGTCACTGAAAAAATCTATTCATTTTCAAACATTATTAATGACCCCAAGATGTATATGGGGTTCATAAAACAATATTGAAAAAAAAACCAATATATTTTATAAGAAATTGAAAATGGAATTAAAAAACACTCTTAGATAAAACAGATTTACCATATATTAGAAAATTTCTCACAAAGATTTGTTTTAAATAGTGTAAAATTGATAACAACAATCATGATATAATGAAAAGCAATAATATTAGTCATTGTACAATTTAAGTTGACATTATCTATTCAATTTGATTTAAAACAAGAAATATATAAAATTAACAGCAATAAAAAGATGGTTTATCATCCAACATTATTCTATATCATCTTACAATTTCACAATATTATTCAATAAAAGAAAAAAACATTAATACCAGCAAAGAATATACAATATATAGTAAAATTAAAATGATAATTTGATGTGTAGTGATACCATAAGACATAAAATTACAGAATGTGGTCAGAATAAATCATTTAATATGGTAATATTCGGTATATTTATACATCATAATAATAATGAAACAGTCATGTAACTATTTATTAAAACATGGGATGCCTCTCACATATTGATAAATTTAACATTACCTGATGGAATCTCCCAAATAACTCTCAATGTTCACAAGATGTAAGTGGTTTTCAATGAATATACTACCACATAGTTAGAGGGAATATATTTTTTTGGGGGGAAATAAATATTTTTTGGGATTCGAAACATATGTGAAAATAAAAAACTCACATAGAAACTACTGAAATACCTTAATAACACATGTGAAGAAAAACTTCCTCCTAGAAGAATATCATAATATAATAAAGAAATGATGAAAAATATATACTCTCCTAGCTACTTCAAGAAATTCATGTGAAGTTAAAAAAATAAGCGGCCTCTTCAAGATCATCCCTGAACACTTATATCTCATCAACATAAAATTGATTATCATAATTCTTCTTGGCATTATAACTGTACACTTCATATATAAACTCAGATTTAATAAAATAAGAATTTTAATAGAAAGAAAGTAAGGTAAATGGATGTCCCTATGATGTGACATTATATAAATATCCCCAAACAATATTTTCAACCTACAATGTCCAAAAAAATTGGGTATAAGTTTTCAAAAAGTGTAAATCCAATAAATTAGTATGAAAATTTTCAATGGATTTTTTCAATCAACAACATTCAACAATGATTCTTTTTATATTTTATTCATATATTCTATAATAACAATAAAAGAAAAAATTATATATTAAAAAATTTATATAAATGGATTTTTTAAATTAATCTCATAAAAAGAACATTCATATTCAGGATTTCTCTTATCATTATTATATTAAAAATAGTCCATAAATGTATGCCATTGACTATAAAATGCACCATATGAAATCTAATTATATGTTTTGTTCAATTACTATGTGAACATATATTTTGTCATCTTTTAATATATAAAATATAAAAGTAAAGGCTGCAATATTTTGGTATTTTATATCAACCATATGAAATGAAACCTCTAATAAAATCCTATAAAAAATAAAGCATGAGAACTCTATATTTATGTTACTCATACAATGATAGATATGTAATTATTTAAATTTATCATTTAATTGTTGGAGAGTCCCACCATCTATTAAGATTTCTCTCTAATCATATTTTCATCTAATTATTTTTGTTTTTAATTAATTTAAAAAGTTATTAAAACTGATGTTCATGTTCATTTAAACAATTTCCAGAAAAACATGATGAATATTTTTTAGGATTTACATTCGAATTTTTCATTTTCTATTGATCCTTTATTTTCATTGTTTATTTGATCCTACATGGAATTGGTTTTAGTGGAATTATAATAGTGTAATTATCCACTCCCCCATCCTTCAAATCCCCTTGAAAATTAGTATAATTTTATATTAAAATGTAATCATAATAAATTTATAGTTTCTTTGTTATAATAATTTTAATCACATAACACAATATTCTCATCCTCGAAATATAATATTAATTTCCTTCACTACCTTTCCAATTTTTTTTATTTTCATTATTTTTGTTCAAAATAGTTTTTCAAAATATATGACCAAATTTATAGATTCATTATCTTTATCATATATATCAAAATTATAATTAATTATTAATAAATTATATTCTATATCTGATATAAGTCTTGCTATTGGTAAAAAATCATATTTTTCCTTAAACAGATATTTGTGGTACAAATGATAAAATATAAATGTCTAAATATAATCCCTATAATAAATAAAAAGAGCATTGCAAAACTATTTATAGTTTTTATTCAAATTACATTCTATATTTTTAACAAAGTATGAAACAAATTGTGGTGTATTCACTTTTAGAACTATGATCCTAAGCCCAATAACTAAGAAATAATTATCCTCACAATAACAAAACATTATAGAATTGATTAAATAATAAATGATGAATTTAATGATCCAAAAATTAAATAATAAATTAATAATTCCAAAAATGAGGTAATGAAGTATTAGAAATATTTTTTCATTTGTTATATTTTAATATTTTTTGTGAATTCTATATTTATTTATTTGTAAGGACTGTGAAAATATACAACAATTTTCCCCAATAACGAAATTTATATTTAAATAGGGTCATAGGTCTCTATGACTATGAAATTATAATTTATATCTAATGTTATCACCGAATAGTGGTGAGAAATGTCAATACATACATATGTGGGAAACATCATCTAATTACTTATTGATGTGTAATATATTAAAAAATCAATGAAAGAAGATTGATTGAAGGTTTGTAACATGAGGTCGACTGAAACTTCAGAGCTCATGTATTTAGTCTAACACTATGTTAACAGTTGAGGCATCCCTAACATATTAAAGGAAATCAAATTGAATAGTGTTATAGAGAAATTATTCAGTATGAAAAAATATTCAAATTCATATGTGAACCATACTACGTGAAATATCTAAAACATATCTCCAAAATTATATGAAAAACCAAAATCCTAAATAGTATTTTCCATAAAAAAATGCCCCATGAAAACTACATAAATGAGTGATAAAGCCCACTTAAAATATTTATTATTAAAAAATAAAATTTTCCTCATCTACAATTCCATTTTCTCAATACATATATATATAACATAGGTAAACTGGGATTAAAATTTCTATGAAAGTGATTGTTAACTATTATATTGAAAGTAATTATATAAAACATAAGGAGATCAGAAATATATAAATTAAGAAAATTATATAGAAGATAATATTATTAACATGTCTAATAATAATATGATAACTCTATAATTCAATTCATTTTCTTTACTCATCCTGAAAAAATAATGGCGAGGAAGAATTGAAATAAATATAACAAAAAGTTGAAGGATATAAAGAATATATTTTCTATCAAGAAAAAATATACCATTACACACATTGACTTCATCATTCAATATCTCATTTAAGTGTATCTAATAAAACTCCTAAAAATTCCACTACTCAACCCTGGATGTGTTATTCTCCAATTCCATGAAGTTTGTTTAGTGGTATTCTACTACACTATGGGACTTATCATTCATGATGTTAAATCCGTTATTTTATTTTCAAGTATTGATCATTTTTAATTGTAAATTTACCCAAGAGCTGGTTTTTAGTCTTCCCATGAAATCGATTTCTCCTGATTTTCATGAAATAGTAATTATAATAATCTAATGAATAGACTTATTTTATGTTTTAATACATAGAAATTATGAAAAATGAACATGGAATCAACATTATTTTGTTAAACTCATTATATTATTCTACATAAATCTAAAAATACTTCCAATTTAAAAATATCTTATTCCATAACCATTTATAGATTCTCTCTCATAATAAATGATTCATAATTGTGCCCAAAATATTTTAAACAAGATTATTTAAAGCCTTAGAGACACATACATAACCCATGAACTTGGTAACTACCCTTATGAAAATACTATTGTGCACAAAATATTTATCCAAGAACATTACATGCATTCAACGTATAATATATATATTTATATACTTTATAAATTAATGATCAATCATCTTCTAATATCATTAAAAGAAATGAACTATTGATCCAATGTATAAATATTCTTCATTCCATATATGAGACACTTTACATTATGACACTTTCAATAGATTTCGGTTTTAAATTTGGTTTCCCTGGACTCTGTAATATCATTGGAACTAATTCATTTTCTTAAGCACAAACATTGAAAAATAATATACAGAAATAACCAATTATTCCTTGTACATCTCTTTTTCATCATGCATTTCATACATATTAGTTGATCTAGTGGTGTATCTTGAATAAAACCATGATATAAACTATCGTCAAATATAATTCTTTTGATTATCAAATTCAGTCACCAAAACCTAACCATTTTAATGAAGATTAGTATGTCCAACAACTCCCATTAAAATTTCCATTAATAGCTATTTTCCAACAATGATGAAATGATCCTTGGTCATATATTGATTTTATAAATCACTAAAAAGCAAAAAATATCAGGGATTTTTTTCATGGTTTTCCGGAACTAATAATCTTTGAATAAACATATACGAATGGTAATCATTATTATATTAATTGGGAACTCATAAATACCATGTTCACTGGGAACCATTGGCCTTTTCAATTTAATGTGAGTATTTTAACATCCCGTGTAATTATAGAATAATACTTTTTCATGTCTATTAATATTTATGAATATTATGTGAATTTTAATTTTTAGGGGAATCATTTCCAATTGCGTATCAGACATGCAACAATGGGTTATCGGAAATTATACGTCGCACATAATATTGTGTTATACCGAAAAAATAACACATTATTATTATTATTATTTTAAATGGTTGTTATTTACTATCTATTGTAACGGATGGAATTAACATAACATGTTATGTTATGTTTAAAAGTGTTTATTAAATATTTCTTAACTTTCTTTAAAATAATTATGGGCCTAAAAATAATAAATCCAATTTACGGTACAAATGCTCTAATATTTTCAAATTGATGTTTTACCACTGTTTGATGTAAACCCCTATTTAAATCTACATTCAGACACATTATAATGTAATATATTAGAAAATAAACTTCTCCTTCATATTCAGGACATATTAATATCATTTTGATAATGTTTTTTTTGTTGCGCTGATAAATTTCATATTTTAATGAATAGTGAAAAATACTACATTTTAATTCAAAACAACTTTTTCATATAATTTATATATCAGTTTACAATACACTATTAAATGGTTTTAAACTATAGTTATATTATGTTTTTATCATTTAATCTCATTATATTCATTGTAACTAATTTAAAATTGAATATATATATATATATATAATCGAAATCCATTCTTTTGATGGTTTTTACTTTTAAAAACGTGTTTTCTCATTTCTTCAATGGGGACTCAAATTGCATTAATTAATGAAACTTATGTTATTTAAATTTGAAAAAATTTATTCCATATTTAGAATCCGTATTTCTAAATTATGTAAATAGGTTATTTTATTTTTTGGATTTTATGAATAATATCATTGGTAATTTTTATTTACCCAATTAAAGGTAAATGAGGTAAATTAGAGTAATAAATAATTTGATAAGGAGAATAAAATAATTGTAACACATGATAAAATAATATCATATGAAAAAAATTAGACCATTAACACCTAATTATATGAATTGACAAATTTAATTGAATTTTATTATTGAATCAGATGTAAATATTACCAATACAATACAAAGTGACAACATGTCACCCTCTAATTTATTATAAATATAAAAATATTAATATAATTGTAAAAATGAAAAATCATTGATCCTAATTAGGATAAAAATATTATAACATCAACTATGCCATGATAATTTTATTATAATTTTTAGATGATAAATAATTACTATAAATATTAATACAACAGTGACAATATAATTAGTTTATTAAGAGAAATATTAAAAAAAATGAAATGAATTTTTTAAAAAATATATAATTTGAATTAATTGTTGTAACTAATGACTATTATATGTGACTATAAAAAATTATGTGTCTATTAAATTTTTTTATCTTATCTATCTGTTTGTATTTTATTTAAATTCAATGAAATGAAGAGTGTCAAAATTGACACTAATGGTATTTCATTAAAAAATATTTTGTTTAATTATTTAAATATTATATAAATTTTTTAAATTACAATATGGTTATGATATGGTCTAAATTTTAATAATATTCCCATTTTTTGGATAATTGACCACATTTATGTAAAATTCATAGACTTCTATTTTAAAAATGTAATTACCACAATAAAAAATAATAGTGAATAACTAATGGAAAAACAAAATAATAAGGTCTAAAATTATATGAAAACATACAAAAAAATTATTTATTGAAATTATTTAAAACTATCCACATCATTTCTTATAAATAATTCATGTTTCAGTCATTTGGATTTAAAACTTATTTATATTAATTTTATATTTTACTAGTTTCCAAGGGTGCCCTTCCCCTCTCCTATAAAAGGTACCCACTCTTCTCTGTTACATATATTTAAAAAACATTTTGTTTGTAGATGATCTAAACATACCATTCCTATAATCCCTTCACAGATTATTGATTCCATATTTTAGGTATAACAACTTTTATAGAGGTGTTGTGGTGTAATTCAAAGATGATCAACCAAAAATGAGGTATTGTTTTCTTTAAGTACTTCTATTTTAATTCACCTTACACTTCCTACAAATATTCTTCATCCCAAATTAATTAATAAAACAATAATAATCAATACAATTATATGTTATTATGTTAATATCATCACCTATATGCATCTCTAATTTCATTAAATGGGAATGAAATTAATCTTTTGTGTATACTTATGAAGTATCACCTCCATAATCCAATCCGATTCATTTTTTGTAGCCATATCCATGATTGGTGACGATAATTTAATTAATTGTAACATGTGATATTAAGGACATATTTGTCATTATAACATAATAATATAACAATTACATTCCTACTTCTATGTGCATAAAAATTATATCTTCATTCGTACTTACGTGTGGACTATCAGCTACATAAAGCGATGTGACTACTTTAAATTTATTATATCAATTGAATGATATATATAATTATATTTAAATAATTAATATGACATTAATTATGGTATTATCATTTTGGATAGTTAAAATAATAAATAACATCATTCAATAATGGTCAATGAAAAAAGGAAAACAATACTCATTTGTACGTATGAATTACTATCTCCATGATTATAACATTGTTCACATTTCAAAACAACACTTCATGTTTTTAATTAAAGGTATAATTTATCTGTAAAATGATAACAATGTCCTGAATATTACTCTGTAGATGATGAAATTATGACCACATTGACTATTGACATCGTACCACGTTCATTTTCAACCAATGTACTGAATATCCACAATATAGCCAGAGTGAAATTAAATGATTATGTAATTGTTATAAAATTATAATGTGTTATATTAAAGGAATAATGATCATTTAAAATTCTCTCAATAATGTATAAATTAACCTATGATTATTATTAAAAATATATGTAATTTACGAGAATATTCAGACTCGAGCTAATGTACTTCATCCCAATCTCCTCTCATTGTGGAATACTTGGATAATATACATCACATATTGTTATATGATGTATATTAAACCCCTTTTAATTTTAATTTATTTTAATATTTATCAAAACGAATATTCTTATAAATATAGTTTTACTAATGGTAAAAATTAATGAGTTTTTAATGTATTTGGAGACAATGATTGTTCTGTCGTGGTGGACAGTACTTGGTATTTGGCTTCCTCTAAAATCTATATTGTTTTTAAAAGAAAAAAATTAAATATCATCTTCCCTTTTCATCTATATTGTTATTGAAAATGGTTTTAGGATTGTTTTATTTATTCAATATACGGATATGATAATTTGTGATTTCAAAGTGTAAATGTTTATATTTCATTATGCTTGTTTTATGTGTCATGATTATGTTATATTACATAGAAATTTAGTAGGTATATTGGTGGTTATGTTATAATCTGAAGTAGGGTGAGCCCATGATAGCTCTCTAATGCACTGGGTAATGATATTGAGATAAATGATAAGGTATCTCTTAAGATGTTTATGGAATTAATTGTGATGGGTATTCCAAATATAATCATGAAGGTTACACAATATATAGTTGTTAAATCTATAATGTATGTTTTATATGGATTCTATAAGTTATATTAATGAATTATTTTTTCTATGTGTTTTACGGAAATATTATGATTTTATGAGTAAGATAAATTTTTTTGGTTATATGGGTGAATATTAGAATTTTTTAAATATGTTATCATTAGTTTAAAATATTCATAGAATTATGGTTTCATCCCTTATATTATATAACAATTAAGAAGGTTTTTGTTCCCATCCCAAGTTTAAAAAATATGTTTTTACAGTGTATAAGGATGTGTAAGAGAAATGAGGATGTAGAGATTAATGTTTTGATGATTTATTACTAGAAAAAATACATTTTTTATTTTAGAATTTTTTGAATTATGTGAAAAAATGGATACTGTGTAGAAGGGACTACATTGTAATCATTGAGTTATTATGTAATGGATATGGCCAAATTCTTAAAAACTATAAACCATAAAATATCCCAAATGTGAATTCATGATTTAACTCAAAATTATATACTGATTTAAGATGTATCCTTATTGTTGGTATTGGAGGTTAGATTATATAACATATAAAATTAAGATATTCATAAAAGAATATCCATATGGGTTTTTTATTTTATTTTATAATTTAAATTATATTTCCTTCTAAGATTACCAAGTTGATCCGACTTATACATGACTATTTTGTATGGTTTTCCATAGTGTAATTAGGGGTGAAATGTTTTAACGACAACCGGAGGGAAAAACCTTAATGGTCAATAAACAAAGATGGTCTGAATTGATACTGACCAATTTGTTGCAAGGATATCATTATTTACTCTGGAAATAAATTGTGGTGGTATACATGAATGGGATCATTAACTTCATCCTAAAAGGAACATGTCAGTAGTGAATAATTTCATGAGGCAACATTCCACATCATTCATATGATCATCTAACCTTGTGGAAGCTAAAGAGTGGATTAATGAAATATAAAATATTTTTTATGTCAGGGGGTTTAGAAAATCAAAAGGATATACATGTTATTTAATATCTTGAAGTTGGAGTTGATTAGTAGTGTTCTCTGTTTAATAATTTCATGGACAATTAAAATATTGTTTACATGGAATGGGATGAATTGAAAAATATAATTCTAAGAAATATTTTCCTAAGGATGTTCAATAAAGGATAGATAAAAAATTTATGTAATTTTTTAAAGATGAGGATTCAGTGGCTACATATAAATCAAAATTCACTCGTCTTGAATGTTATTCCCTAAATTTGATCTGAAAAGTTGATAGAGAAAAAAAAATTACGTAGAGATAATTCCAATGTATTGATGGGAATTGTATTCTCATGAGTTCAAAAAATATGAAAAACTTGTTCGATGTGCCACGATAGTGGAAATACTGTTTTTTGATGATCTGTGTTCTTTGAAAACCTATAGAAAATGGGTTTGAGATGTCAATTAAAAAAATAATTCATAAAAAATGTTAGATGGTTGGGGAATTCCTTTTGAATTATTGTAATTCCTTCTGATGTGTTAAAATTGGACAAGGTTCATAGCTTCACTGAAAAATTTTAAAGTAATGGTATAAAAAATATGATTTAATATTAGTAAAAATATAAAACATTACAAGACAGGTCATTATGAAAATGATTTTCTGGTGAAGAATATTAATTTTGGGAGAGTCTAGAATCTAAGAATAATGGTGTGGTGAAGTCCATTGCCAATATATTAGGAGATTTTAGTTCATAAAATGGATTCTTATCATGTAAATTGTTTATTTGTTCATATTATTCCACTGTGATTTCTTATTTAGGGTTTACACATTCCTTTATGTATGAGAATGTCTCAGATAATGTTTAAATTCCACCTCTTGAAATGAACCCAAAACATATTCTAAAAACAACTTGGTGAAATGTTGAGGAAAAATTAATTATAATAATGTTCATGTCATTTTCTATGGATATAATCTTCCCGAAATCCTTGTTTTTTTACAGCTAGTAGTGTTTGATGTTATTTTGGGTATTGACTGGCCTTATCATTACCAAGTTATGAATTAATTTAGAACTAATGTAGATTCATTTCAAAAAATACTTTTAGTTTTTGTACAAGAATGATCCATTTCTTTTATAAAATATCTGGATTCTGAGAAACTAGAAAAAGAAATAAATGAATTTTATCCTTCACATATTGTTTAAAATAAAGGAAGTTTTCAAATTAATGGAGTCCCACTGGTAAATGACTATCTTGATGTTTTCCTGATGATTTTATCTGTATTATTCATGACTAGGAAGTTTAATTTACTATTGAATGAGTTCAAGATCCAAATATAATTTCCAAACCCCTTAACTAATGGCTCAATTGAACTTTTATAGTTAAAGAAACAATTTCAAGAGTAATTACATATAGGTTTCATTCAACCTAGAACAACACTATGGGGTTCTTCTATATTTTTTTAAAAAATATTATTGTTCAATGATACTTTTTTTAAAATCCCAAGTAAATAATGAATAAGAAATATTTCATATTTATTAAGATTTTTGAATTAAATATTAATTTTACATTAAAGTGGTTTCTATGATCGATAGTGTACCTGATACACAACAACAAGTATCATTAAAATCATTCATTGCATACTAACAATAAACTATTATTATTTTAAATGGAAGTTTACTCCTAGCCGTTATATTGGTGGTAATGAACAAAACAAACTAAAATGTGATTATACATGTTTTTTAGATGTATTTACTTTTATCCAATAAATGTTAGATTCTTAAAATGTGAATAAATCTAATTTTAAGCATAATTTACATTAAAAGGTCAATTTTCTGCCTTTTAATGGAGAACCCTTTTGAAATCTAGTTTCGGTCACTTTAATACATTTTATTTTTTTAAATAAAATTCTTCTTTGGATTTAGGACATCAAATTTTACTTTCGGTAATTTTTTGTATTTTTCGGATAAAGATGATTTTTTAATGAATGGTGGAAAATATTGTATTTCAATTCAAAATTAATTTTAATCTAATTTATTTATTTGATTATATCACCTTTTTAATTGGTTTTAATGTGTAATTAGAATATATTTTTACGATTTAATCCAATTTTGGTAATTGAAATATATTTCACTTAGAAATTGGACATAAACAAGTGTCGATCTTTTGATAGTTATTGTATCTTAAAAACACATTATTTGTTTTAACAACCTGAATTAATTTTAAAATTAATTAATGACACTTTTATGGTTTGAATTTGGGAAAATAAACATCATTTTTGAATTCAAAATATCAAATAAATCTTAGGCTTAATTTTTGATATTTTTCTAAAAAACATCAAGTTTTGATTAATAGTGAAACCACTTAGTAGTACTTAAAAAACTGACTTTTGGATTTAAATGAAATTTTACCGCATCTGTGAAATAAATTTTTAAAATCCTACATACATCGTTGTTATCAATAAGTAAAATTTGGTTCAATAAGATGAAAATAATTTTTGGTGAATAGTAGCTTTTGACTTTTATTTACCACTATTAAAGGTAAATATGGTCATTCAAGGTAAAAAGAAATTTATAATAATTCAAAATATACCTTAACACTCGTACAAACCTTATTTTTGAAGTCATTAACGACCATTACCATATTTGTGGTGATTTTGGGACCCCATTGAGACACGTGGGAGTGATAATGATAATTTAGATTAATTAATTTAAAGTAAAGTCCAAAATGACATAAAAAAGATTTTACTATTTAATTTTTATATGGTGTTATATAAGTAATACATTAGAATATAAATATTATTTAGAAAGCTAAATATATTTCCGACAACATGGTAGTTTTTCTGTAATTTTTAGACATCAAAGAAATTAAATTATTTATGACACAATAACGATGCAGTATCTACCTCATTAATAAATAATTTAAATAAATAAGATTATAATGAATAAAATATTATCCAAAACCTGTCCAATTATTATTGGATGAATTTATTTCGGCCATCAGTCACCTTATCTTCTACCTTAATTATTTTTGGACCTTTTGAAACTGAATAACATTACATAATAAAATAATATTTTCACACTTTCCTAAAGAGCCCCTCCTCTACCTTATAAAAGGAGACTATTTCTAACCAATTACTCACACCTCTCAAACCTATTGGATTGTCCAAACTATGACCAATTATGATCCCTACATTGATCTTCTCGTCTAAGAATCCTTGCCTTAGGCAGAAGGCTCTTCAATAAGTCCTTTGGTACAAACCAAAGGGAATTACCCAAATTAAATGTAATGGTTTCTCTTAAATTGTTTTTTATTTTACTTCTCCAACCCATAAAATCTTTTTATTCCTTTATTTTGTAACAAAAATAGTATCATAAATATACTAGGATGTTTTTATGAGAAGTATTCTAACTACACTAAAACACACCACCATCTAATGGATGCAAAACATAATGTTTCTGTGGATGGAAAACTAATGCCTCACGAAACGACGATTGTTCGATTTTATCCTACCGCCTCTCATGGTGGCCATTATGATGGAACTATATTTATATATGATATATATTAAGTTTATGATTTCTTTATTCTTCTGTAATTTCAAATTATATCAAGAATTTATGGTTTCCATAGTGGGTAAATATGATAATCTCATTTGAGGAAGTGCGGACTACAACCCCCTCAAAGTGATGTGATTCATTAATGCCTTATATGGGATGTATGAAGGATGGATTTAATGATATTATGTATGATATTATATGGGAATAATAATATACCTATGTATCATTATGTTTTATTTCCATTAAAATAATAAATAGAAATGATAGTAGTGTTCATGCGTACGTACGGATTACCGTCTCCATGAACGGTGCATTTCATTTCTTACCTATAAATGTTATGAACAATTATAAATACATGTAAATAATGGATATATATGATATATTTGATATCTATATAATGAATATCATTCTGGATATAATGGACTATTGACCACATAGACAACTTTTAATATAAGGTGTTCATTTTTTACTCAAGTACCAAATATCGACAAAACGAACATTATTAACTTAAATGATTATATAATGTTTATAACATGGTAATAAGTGATATAAAAGGAATAATAAAAATTAAAAGGTTCTTAATCAGGTATAAAGTAACATTAGTTTATTATTCAGTAGATTAAATAATGATCAAGTCAAGTTGGACACGAGGTAAGGGATCTTCTTAACCCAATTTCTGTTCTTTGGGTTGATCTTCTCTTTCTTGTTTATGTCGTTCTTTGATTTTGTGATAAACGAATTTGTATGTATTTATACTTGATTTGATTATGATTATATTGAATGCACATAATCGATCTATTTTATTTTTAAAATGATATTTTTAAGGTACTTCGTCTCAATCTCCTATCATTGAGGCATATTTTGTTTTAATGCACGACTTTCTTTTATACAATGTATAAACACCCTTGACTTTTCAAAGGGAATATTTTTCTACAAATCGTTTTACTAAATGACAAAAATGAAATGTTTCTTTCAACATATACGGTGACAATGACCTTTTCCACCACCGTGATTATTATTTGATCTTTGGCTTCCTCAACAATCCGCAATGTTTTTATAATAAAATAAATACCATATACTGTTTTATGTATTTTGGTATTGAAAATGATTTTGATAATGGATTTTTTATGTCAATATACATTAGATATATATTTTGATTGAAATGTGTAAATGTTTTCTTTCCTTTATATTTTTTTTTATGTTTTATGGTTTTATAATGGTACTTGGACATTTTATGGGTGGTTACGTGATAAACCAAATGACAGGTGGTGTCGTGAATACCAGGACGGGTGGTTACATTATAACCTACAATGCATTGGGTATGGAAGTCGGTCGTATGGCTATTCCATTTAGTGATATGTGGGGAAGTCAACCGTATGATTATTCCATTTAATTATGTTTATGTCTTAAGTTACCATTATATGTTACGGGTTATTTATATGGGTTTTAAGGTAATCTTTTGGTTACAAAAGGGTAAGTAATGATCTTTTATTCAGTGAAGTGAATTTACTACTTCATAAAGGTGAAAAGTATTACATATGATAATGTATTCACATTTTACCTGTTGTTTTGAAAAACTAATAGTTTTCCTTCTTTGTGTATCCCTTACAAAGCTTTTTATGCTCATCCCAAGTTTTTGAAATATTTTTCACCAGACATAATGTAGAATAGGATCAAGGTTGGGATGAAGGAAATGTTATTTTGTCTTAAACATGGATGTAGACATGACTCTTTTTTCAAGAGTTTATATTTTATGAAATAATGGAAATTGTGTAGAAGTGTCTACATTGAAATCTTTTGAGATGTAATATTGTGTCCTAATTATCTAATACTCTAAACATGAAAAGATTTTCACTGTTAATTATTCATTTAATTCAATATTATGTAATTTTCTAAGGCCAGGTCCTTATAGATGGTATCAAAGTATGTTTTAGACAACTTTAGGAGTTAGAGTATTGTTTAATAAGTTTCCATAAATTAATTTATGGTAATATTGAAATGATATAGCATTTATAGGTTACCATGTTGTTTCACATAAGATATTTCTATGTTCGGAATGGTTTTTCGTAGAGGGAATAGGGAATCTATGTTGGGATGATATCAGGTTGAATACAACCTTCCAAATTAGAAAATAGAGATGGTTGGAATTACAACTGAACAGTTTGTTGCAGTGATGGCATAGTTGAATCAGGCTATAAATGGTGGTGGTATCGAAGCACGAAATCAGGCAGATCAACCATAGAGGAACATGTCAATAGTGGATCATTTCATGAGGCAACATCCCCCATAATTCAGAGCATC
This sequence comes from Viscum album, assembly GCA_963277665.1. Classification (NCBI taxonomy): domain Eukaryota; kingdom Viridiplantae; phylum Streptophyta; class Magnoliopsida; order Santalales; family Viscaceae; genus Viscum; species Viscum album. The sequence continues at coordinate 1,243,392,246 of OY728145.1, read as the reverse complement.
ATATGATCCGGTTCTAGCAGAAGGGTGGATTAAAGCAATGGAAAAGATTTTCGATGTCCTGGGTTGTTCAGAAAATCAAAAGGTTTGTCTCTTCGTTTACCGTTTTGAGGGTGAAGTTGATCAGTGGTGTTCAATGGTGAAAAATATCAGGGATAGTGAGGAGATTGATGCTCTTTATTGGTATGAATTCTAATGTATGTTTCTTGAGAAATATTTTCCTGAGGTGGTTCGTCTTAGGATGGAAAAACCATTCCTAGAATTGAGGTAGGAGGATGATATGGTGGCTACTTATGAAGCAAAGTTCACTCGACTGGAAAGGAATGCACCAAATTTCATCCAAGATCTTGAAAGGAAGATAAAACAATTTTACTCAGGACAGAAGCCCCGATGTTGAAGAGTGTTAGCCTCTCGTGAGTTGAAAAGTTATTAAAAATTTGTTCGATGTGGGAATAAGGTGGAAATGGAGTTTGCTGATGATCATGTGTTCTTTGAAATAAAATATAATAAGAGGTCTAGTTGGCTGGAAAAGGGGAAGAATTCATTAAATAATCCTAGAGGTAAGAAAACTAAATATCCATCTTGTGAGAAGTGTGGTAAAAATCATCCCGGAGAATGTTTATCAAAGTCTGTAATGTTCTTCTAGTGTGGTAAGTCTGGTCATATTTCTCGTAACTATAAGTAATATGATCAAGGAAGCACTAAAAATCCGTCAATAAGATGTTTTATCTGTAACGAAATAGGTCATTATAAAAATAAGTGTCCAGAAAAGAACTCAACTGAGGGAAAGCAGCCAGACTACAAGCAGAAAGGGGTGGTGAAATCCTTTTCAACTACTTCAGTCAATGTTGGGCCATCGAACGAAGTAGTAACAGGTACACTGTTTGTTTGTTCATATTATTCCATTGTGTTGTTTGATTCAGGGTCTACACACTTTTTCATTTCTGAAAATTTTTCTTGTTAATTGGGAATTCCATCTCAAGATATGAATACAGAACTTACGGTAAAAACACCTTGAGGAAATGTTGAGATGAAAATAATACATAAGAACATTCATGTCCTTGTGTGTGGAAATAATCTACCTACAAACGTTATTGTTTTCCCTCTAGTAGAGTTTGATGTTATTTTGGGCATGGATTGGATTTCTGTTTATCATGATACGATTTATTGCTGAGCTAAAGAGGTTTCTTTTCCAAAAGATTTACATTTTGTGTACAAGAATGAACCCTTGCTTTTAATAACATAACAGGGAGCTGAACAACTAGTAAAAAATGGAAATGAATGTTACCTTGCATATATTGTTGAAAATAAAAGAACTGTTCAGATTAATGATGTGCCAGTGGAAAATGAGTACCATGATGTTTTTCTTAGTGAGTTCCCTGGAATTATACCTGATCGAGAAGTTGAATTTACTGTTGACTTGGTTCCCGATGCTAAGCCAATTTCAAAACCCCCTTATCGAATGGATGAAATTGAACTTTTTGAGTTTAAGAAGAAATTGCAATAGTTATTAGATATCGGTTTTATTCGACCTAGAACATCACCATGTGTCCTCTTGTCTTGTTTGTTAAAAGGAATGATGGTTCAATGAGACTTTTCATTTATTATAGATCACTGAATAACATCACTGTTAAGAATAAGTATCCTTTGCCTCATATATATGATTCAATTGATCAGCTCTAGGGAGCTCAATATTTTTCGATGAATGACTTGAGGTTGGGGTACCATCAGTGGAATGTAAAAGAAGTAGACATTATGAAGACCACATTTCGTACTAGATATTAACGTCATGAATTTGTAGTTATGCCTTTTGGGTTAACCAATGCACCATTCTATATTCATGGATATTATGAGAAGAATTTTCTGTGAGTTCTTGGATATGTTTTTGGTTTTTTTCATTGATGATGTTTTGGTGTATTCTAGAATTAAAGAGGAGCATGAAAGTAATTTAAGGGTTGTCTTTAAATCCTTAAAAGAGAAGAAACTATTTGGGAAATTCAGCAAGTGTGAGTTTTGGTTACAACAAAAATCTTTTCTTGCTCATATTGTTTCAAAAAATGGCATAACAGTTGATCCTTCTAAATCAAAAGTCGTTGAAGAATGGCCAAGACCCACAAATATAACTGAGATTCATAGTTTTCTTGGTTTGGCAGGTTATTACCGGAGTTTTGTTGAAATTTTTTCATGGTTATCTAGTCCAATGACTATGTTAACTCGAAAAGGTGTTAAGTTAAACTAGACAGAAGAATGTGATGATTTTTTTCAGGAATTGAAAAGAATATTGGTGAATGCTTCAGTTTTGGCACTGACTTCCAGAAATGGTGATTTTGTTATCTACAGTGATGCTTTGTTGAAAGGACTGGGTTGTTTCCTAATGTAGAATGATCAGGTAATTGCTTATGCTTCATGCCAGCTGTAACCCCATGAGTTAAATTAACCTACACAAGATCTGGAATTAGCTGCTGTTGTTTTTGCATTCAAAATTTGGAGGCATCATTTGTATAGAGTGAATTTTGAAATATATACTGATCACAAAACTTTTATGTATTATTCAATCAGAAATAATTGAACATGAGACAGAGGATATGGTTGGAATTAATCAAGGATTATGATTTCACGATCCATTACAATCCAGGAAAAGCAAATAAAGTGGCTAATGATTTGAGTCGAAAAATTAATTCTTCCTTAACTATGTTACATTTGGAACAAGAACCTTTGGTTTTTGATTTAAGGAACTTTGGAATAGAAGTTGGTAGTTCTGGATATTCTTCAATTTTGTATCATGTGTCATGAAATCATCCTTATCAAATAGAATAAAGAAAGCGAAAAAATAAGACAGTGGGTTACAGAAAAATATAGAGTTGGCTCAGAAGGGTAAGTTTCCTTGATTTACCATTTATAATGATTGTGTTTTGTGGTTTGTAAAGAGATTATGTGTGCCTTTTGATTCACATTAGAAGAATAAGTTGTTATGTGAAGCTCGTAGTTCCCTGTTTTCAGTTCATCTTGGTAGTACAAAGATGTACAGAGATCATCGTGGGTATTACAGGTGGGATGGAATGAAAAGAGATATTGAAGATTTACTATGAAGTGTTTTGTCACGACCCGCCCTCGGGGCCCGTGCCGTGACTACCCCAAGCACGCCTCAATAGGCCAGGGGCTGGCGACTAGCACCAACGCGTAAATCCCAACAAAAAGGGAAGCCATTGCCTTTGAAAAGTAAAGAAGTACCACAGAGTAAGCAAGCGGAAGGTAAACACTAAGTAAAAAATTGTACAAGCTATGATGAAAGTAAATGGGGCCAGAAATACAAGCCCAACTGTAAAGTACAACTGAACAAAAAACAGCAAATAAAAAGGGAAAACTGCAGCGTCGAGCCGTCCTATGGAAATCCCACCTGAAGGGTGGGTACAGATAGTCTCCACTGCTCCTCGGGTCCACCTAACCACTCCGAGTACGTCCCGCCCAGTGGTCCACCTCCAGGTACCGTCCTGCTCCGCACGCCTCCACCACGATCAGCATTGTCTATCGTCTGCAACGAACACAACGTTGTGCGGGCAAAGCCCGTGCAGGGGTGAGTATAAGCTACTCAGTAGGGACCCCGAGACCCCCGAAGGTCTCCCGAAATCCACAAAGGATAATCCACAAAGGAAAGATACAATCATGAAGTAACATCTGACACAGCTTAGGTATATGCCCATTCATATACCTAAGTCATCAATTCCCGTTCGCCTCCAATGTCTGAGCCCAAGCACAACCCAGTCCACACAGGAAAGAAAACGTATACCCACACAGGATAGAACAACACAATCCACAAAGGATAGTAAAAAGTAATCCACACAGGATAGCTCAACACAATCCACAAAGGAGATTAAACAGTAAATCCACACAGGATAACTCAACACAATCCACAAAGGAGAGAAACACAAGATTCAGCTCACACAGTTATACTTCTTCGGATGACGATAAAGACGATCACTGATCCATCTAAGTCGTCGGACCCATGAAGGATCGATAGGTAACTAACCCCCGCAATGACCCACATAGGATCGGGCCCACACAGGACCTGTAGGCGCTGGATCACATAGAACCGCTGAGCACAGACCCACACAGGATCAGACCCACATAGGATCGGGCCCATACAGGACCTGTAGCACTGATCCACGTAGGATCGCTGAGTGCAGTAGTCGTCGCAGTCCAATGAGGATCTCTGCACAGTCGTCGCCGCAGTCCACTGAGGATCTCTGCACGGTCGCCGTCGGAGTCCCCTGAGGATCTCTGCACAGTCGTCACCGCAGTCCACTGAGGATCTCTACACGGTCGTCGCTGTCGAAGAAGCAGTCGCAGCCAGCTCTAGGGTTCCCGCACACAGCAAGCTCGTTCGGGAGGGTCCGCTCCACGAGCCGAGAGGCCGATACATCAACTGACACAAAGTCCAAAGTTGATGTATCCAAAAGTTCTGTATCGTCAACATGAACACAACGTCGCAGACGGCGCGTCAATCGGACGACCGGTCTGAGAGTTATTGGCTTTTTCATCCCAAGGGCCAGGTTGGTTTTTTAGGCAAAACCAACCCGACCGTACTCCACCGGCGTCCAAACCTCGGGCGGAGTATGCCAAAAGATCCGTCTCACAAAGAGGAATTCAACAAAGCTGATGGCACGTCAATCGGACATCCGTGGCTCAAGATATGAGAATTTCCGCTCCGAAGGCCTGGTTGGTTTCGTGTACGAACCAACCCGGCTGAACCCAAAGTATTCCGAAACCTTGAGTGCGATATACCGAAACGACCGTCTCGATCCAAGGATCGTGTTGCCGCTGATGGCGAGTATCTTGGGCAACAGGCCTCCAAACGACTCGCCGTCAACGGCAACGCGATCCTTGGATCGAGACGGTCATTTCGGTATATCGCACTCAAGGTTTCGGAATACTTCGGGTTTGGACGGGTTGGTTCGTACACGAAACCAACCGGGCCTTCGGAGCGGAAATGCTCATATCTTGAGTCACGGACGTCCGATTGACGTGCCGTCAGCTTTGTTGAATTCCTATTTGTGAGACGGATCTTTTGGCATACTCCACCCGAGGTTTGGACGCAGGTGGAGTATGGTCGGATTGGTTTTGCCTTAAAAAAACCAACCGGGCCCCTGGGATGAAAAGGCCAATAACTCTCAGACCGGGCGTCTGATTGACGCGTCGTATGTGATGTTGAGTTCCTGGTGACGATACAGAACTTTTGGATACATCAACTTCGGACTTTGTGTCAGTTGATGTATCGGCCTCTCGGCTCGTGGGGCGGACCCTCCCGAACGAGCTTGCTGTGTGCGGGAACCCTAGAGCTGGCTGCGACTGCTTCTTCAACAGCGACGACCGTGCAGAGATCCTCAGTGGACTGCGGCGACGACTGTGCAAAGATCCTCAGTGGACTCCGACGACAACCGTGCAGATATCCTCAGTGGACTACGGCGACGACTGTGCAGAGATCCTCAGTGGACTGCGACGACTACTGCACTCAGCGATCCTACATGGATCAGTGCTACAGGTCCTGTGTGGGCCCGGTCCTATGTGGGCCCGATCCTGTGTGGGTCTGATCCTGTGTGGGTCCGCGCTCAGCGGTTCTGTGTGAGCCAGCGCCTACAGGTCTTGTGTGGGCCCGATCCTGTGTGGGTCATTGCAGGGGTTAGTTACCTATCGATCCTTCGTGGGTCCGACGACTTAGATGGATCCGTGATCGTCTTTATCGTCATCCGAAGAAGTATAACTGTGTGAGCTGAATCTTGTTTTTCTCTCCTTTGTTGATTGTGTTGAGCTATCCTGTGTGGATTTACTGTTTACTCTCCTTTGTGGGTTGTGTTGAGCTATCCTGTGTGGATTACTGTTTACTCTCCTTTGTGGATTGTGTTGTTCCATCCTATGTGGGTATACATTTTCTTTCCTGTGTGGACTTGGTTGTGCTTGGGCTCAGACGTTGGAGCCGAATGGGAATTGATGACTTAGGTATATGTATGGGCATATACCTAAGCCATGTCAGATGATACTTCGTGATTGTATCTTTCCTTTTTGGATTATCCTTTGTTGATTTCGGGAGACCTTCGGGGGTCTCGGGGTCCCTACTGAGTATCTTACACTCACCCCTGCACGGGCTTTGCCCGCACAACGTTGTGTTGGTTGCAGACGACAGACATCGTTGATCGTGGTGGAGGCGTGCGGAGCAGGATGGTACCTGGAGGTGGACCACTGGGCGGGATGTACTCGGAGCGGTCAGGTGGACCCGAGGAGCAGTGGAGGCTATCTGTACCCACCCTTCAGGTGGTATTTCCAGAGGACGGCTCGACGCTGCAGTTTTCCCTTTTTAGTTGCTATTTTTCTTTTAGTTGTACTTTATAGTTGGGCTTGTATTTCCGCCCCCTTTTACTTTCATCACAGCTTGTACAATTTTTTACTTAGTGTTTACCTTCCGCTTTCTTACTCTGTGGTTCTTGTTTACTTTTCAAAGGCAATTCCTTCCCTTTCTGTTGGGATTTACGCCTTGGTGCTAGTCGCCAGCCCTTGGCCTATGGAAGGCGAGCTTGGGGTAGTCACGGCACGGGCCCCGAGGGCAGGTCGTGAAAAATTGGTATCAGAGGTGGTCGGTTCTACCGCTGTCTCTGATCTTTCTTTTATGTGAAGCAATAATGTTTAGCGTATTGGGTGTGGTTATCAGTCCAGGGAGTCCAGTGTTGGTGCGGCGGCTGACGTATCCATACACCAGGACCCTGACTTCTGATTTCCGACTTAATGCATGAAAACATTGATTGCATGTGTGTTTCAAGTTTTCTCTGTGATTACTTGTGTCAGCTCACCAGGTATACTGTTCTGACCGTGGCATACTGGTTTCCTTTTCAGGATGGCATGACGACAGCAGCCAGCTAGGGTTCCTAGAGTAGAGCGCGGTGACAGCCCGCCGAGCGACGAGGCCTCGGTACAGGGCCCGTTGAAAGTAGAGGCACCGACGATACCTTTACCCGCCGAGCCCACGATGCTTCCAGCACTGGCAGCTGACGACGCATGATGCCTCGGAGCTCTGCAGGAGTTATAGCGCCAGCGACCACCCAGGGTTCGTGGGGAGTCGGACCCCCAGGCAGCCGAGGACTGGCTGGAGGCAGTCGTCTGAGTTTTCAGGCTAGTGAGGACACCAGCAGACCTCATGGTGATCCTCGCGGCGAGCCTACTGCATGCAGCAGCAGGGCGATGGTGGAGCCTGATGCTCCAGGTGCACGATGAGGCCTCCCTCATCTGGACGGACTTCGAGAGCCTCTTCCGCTCAGAGTTCATCCTGGCCACCCTCCATGCGGTGCGCATCCAGGAGCTTCTTCAGCTGCGGCAGGGCAGCTTGACGGTCGCCCAGTACGCGGCGAGGTTCACCGACCTTTCTCGATACTCGACAGACATGGTATGGGACCCCTTCTTCCGGGCCCGGACCTTCGACCAAGGATTGAGACACGAGATCAGGGCATCGCTGATCTCCCTCAGCATCCCGACCCAGGCAGGAGTGCTAGATCGAGCCCTTCAGATCGAGAGCTTCATGGCTGAGTCCACAGCGAGACCTACCGAGGGCGGGTCATGACATGTTTGACTGGTCTGCAGGTTAAACCAGAGCGGCAATTATTGAAATGGATGCTTCAGTCTTTACTGGTGCCAGATTGGAAATGGGAAAATATATCTATGGACTTTGTTTTTGGATTACCAAACACATCTCGAGGTAATAAAGCAATATGTGTTATTATTGATCAATTAACTTAATTTTCTCATTTCCTTCTAATTCGAGATACTTTATCTGTAGATCAACTATCTCATTTTTATGTTAAAGAGATAGTTAGGTTTCATAGAGTTCCCCTCTCCATTTTATCTGATCATGATCCCATTTACTTATAACCTCTGGAAGGGCCTTCATAAGTCGTTCGGTAATGAATTAAATTTTAGTATAACTTTTAATCCGCAATCATATGGGCAGTCAGAATGAACCTTTTATACCTTGGAAGATATGTTATGTGCTTATTCGATGGATTACCAGGGAAGCTAGAACCAACATTTTTTTGGTGGAATTTTCTTATAATAATAGTTTTCATTACAGTATGCAGATTGATCCATTTGAGGTATTATATGGAAAGCATTATAGAACTATAAATTTTGGGATGAAGTAGGTGAAAGGAAGATGATGGGACCAGAATTGGTAAAAGAGATGGTAGAGAAAGTTCTGTTGGTTCAGAAGAACATGAGACCAGCTCCGAGGAGACAGAAAATTTATGCATATTACCGGAGGAAGGATGTTTCTTTTGGGTTAGGTGATCATGTATTTCTAAATGTTTCTCCATAGAAAGGTTTGATGTGTTTTTGTAATAAGAGAAAGTTGAGTCTGAGGTTCATTAGAACTTATAAGATTCTAGATAATGTTGTATCAGTTACATATAGAGAGGATTTACCTCCATGTTTATCCTAGGTACAAATTTTTTTCATGTTTCAATGTTGATAAAGTATATGTCAGATCCATCTCATGTTTTGAGCCCAGAGGATGTTTAGTTAGAAGAGAATCTCTCTTATGAGGAATAACCAGTCTAGATTCTTTACCATAGAGAGTAAGTGTTGCGAAATAAGGTAATTCACAAGGTAAATCTTTTGTGGAAAAACCATATGGTTGAAGAGGAAACCTGGGAATCTGAAAATTGTATGAGGGATAAATACCCCCACTTATTTTGATAAGTAAAATTTCTAGGACGCAATTCCCAAAATGGGGAAGGATGTAACACCCCAGGTAAATAATGAATAATACATATTTTATATTTATTAATATTTTTGAATTAAATATTAATTTTACTTTAAAGGGGCTACTATGTTCGATAGTGTACCTGATACACAACAACGGGTTTAATTAAAATCATCCATTGCACACTAACAATAAAATATTATTATATTAAATAGAAGTTGACTCCAAGTTATAGTATTGGTGGGAATGGACAAAACCAACTAAAATGTGATTATACATGTTTGTTAGATGTATTTAATTTTATCCAATTAAATTTAGAGGCATAAAATGTGAATGAATCTAATTTTAAGCATAATTTACATTCCATGGTTGATTTACCACCTTTTAATGGTGAACCCTCTTTAAATAATGATTTGGTCACATTAGTACATTATAATTGAGTAAATAAAATTCTTCTTTTGATTTGAGACATCAAATTTTACTTTGGGTAATTTTTTGTATTTTTCAGATAAAGATTATTTTTTTAATGAATAGTGGAAAATATTGTATTTTAATGAAAAAGTGCCTTTTATCTAATTTATTTATATGGATATATAATCTTTTTAATTTGTTTTAAAGTTTAATTAGAATATATTTTAACTATTTCATCCAATTTTAGTCATTTGAATTAATTTCACATTAAAAATGGACATAAACAAGTGTCGATCTTTTGATAATTATTGTTTCTTAAGACCATGCTATTTGTTTTAACAATGGGAATTAATTTTAAAATTAATTAATAAAACATTTAGGTTTTGAATTTGGCACAATAAACATCATATTTTTAATTTGGAATATCAACTAAATCTTAGGATGAATTTTGTGTATTTTTTTGAAAAACATCAAATTTTGATGAATAGTGAAACCACATAATAGTAGTTAAAAAACTAGCCTGTGATTTAAAAGAAATTTTACCGCTTCTATGAAATGAATTTCAAAAATCAGACCTACATGGTTGTTATCAAGAAGTAAAATGTGGCTCAAAAAGATGAAAATAATTTTTGGTGAATAGTAACTTTTGACTTTTATTTACCACGGTTAAAGGTAAATAGGGTAATTCAAGTTAAAAAGAAATTTATAATAATTAAAAACTTATCTCAAAACTTATCCAAACCTTATTGGTTGAGTCATTAATGACCATAGGCGTCTTAGGGACGATTTTGGGATCCCATTTTTCCATTTGGGAGTGATAATGACAATTTAGATTAACTAATTTAAAGTAAAGGCCAAAATGACATAAAAAATATTGTAGTAATAAATTTTTATATAGTGTTATATAAGTAATATTTTTAACTATGAATATTCATTGGAAATATAAATATGTTTCCTACATCATGGTATTTTTTCTATAATTTTTAGACTTCAAATAAATTAAATTATTTATGACACAATAATGATGCAACATTTGCCTCATTAATATATGATTTAAATAAATAAGATTATAATGATTAAAATATTTTCCAAAACCTGTACAATTATTATTGGATGATTTTATTTTGACCATGAGTCATCATATATTTTACATAAATTTTTTTTGGACCTTCTGAAACTTAATATAATTATATAATAAATAATATTTTCATACTTTCCTAAAGAGCCCCCCTCTCCCTTATAAAAGAGGAATACTTCTAACCAGTTCTTCACAACTCTCAAGCCTTTTGTCGTGGCCAAACACTACCCAATTAAGCTCCCTATATTTCTATCCTCCTCTTATAAGCCTTACCTTACGCAGAAGTCACTTCAAAAAGTCCTTTGGTTCAAACCAAAGGGAGTTAACCAAATTCAAGGTAATAGTTTCTCTTAAATTGTTTTATTTTATTTTACTTCTCCAACCCCTAAAATCTTTTTATTCCATTTTTTTTGTAAAAAAACTAATATCCTCATTATACTAGGATTTTTTATGACAAGTATTTGAACTACAATTACGCACACCTCCATCTAATGGATTAAGAACATAATGTTTCTGTGGATGGGAAACTAATGCCTCATGAAACGATGATTGTTCGATTTTATCCTACCGTCTCTCATCGTGGCCATTATGATGGTACTATATTTATATATGATATATATTATGTTTATGATTTCCTTATTCTTATGTAATTCCCAATTATATCATGCTTTTATTGTTTCCATAGTGGATAAATACGATAATCTCATTTGAGGAAGTGCGAACTACCGCCCCCTCAAAGTGATGTGATTTGTTAATTTCTTATGTTGGATGTATGAAGAATAGATTTAATGATAGTATATATGATACTATACTGTAATTATAATATAACTATGTATCAATATGTTGTATTTCCATTAAAATAAGAAATAGAAATGAAAGTAGCGTTCATGCGTACATACGGCTTACCGTCTCCATGAAGAGAACATTTCATTTATTACTTCTAAATGTTATGTAATATTATAAATAAATGTATATAATGGATATATATAATATATATGATATCTAAATAATGAATATAATTCTGGATATAATGGATAATTGACCACGTGGACAACTTGTAATATAAGGTGTTCATTTTTTACTCAAGTACCTAATATCGACAAAACGAACATTATTAACCTAAAGGATTACATAATTTTTATAACAAGGTAATAAGTGATATAAAAGGAATAATAAACTTGAAAAGGGTTCTTAAGAAAGTAGAAATTATCATTAGTTTATTATTCAGGAGATTAAAGAACAATCGAGTCAAGTCGGACATGAGGTAAGGGAACTTAAACCAATTTCCCTTCTTTGGGTTGATTATCTTTTTCTTGTTTATGACATTCTTCGATTATGTGATAAATAAATTTTTATGTATTTATACTTGCTTTATGTGTTATTATATTGAATTCACATAATTGATCAATTTTATTTTTAAAATGATCTTTGTAAGGGACTTTGTCTCAATCTCTATTCATTGAGGGATATTTTGTTTTAATGCACAAAATTCTATTATACATTGTATAAACACCCTTGTCATTTAAAATAGAATATTTTTCTATGAAGAATTTTACTAACCAAAAAAATTAATTTTTCTTTTAACCTAAGTTGTGACAATGACATTTTCCACAACCACTGGTATTATTTGATCTTTAGCTTCCTCAAAAAGCTGCAATGTTTTTAAAAGAAAATAACTACCATATACTCTTTTATATATTTTGTTATTGAAAATGGTTTCGATAATGGAATTGCTATGTCAATATATTTAAGTGATATATTGTGATTGGAATATGGATATTTTTTCTTTCCTTTATATATTTTTATGTCTTCTGAGTTTATAATGGTACTTGGACATTTGATGGGTGGTTATATGATAAAAAGAATGATGGGTGGTGCGGTGAATACCAAGATGGGTGGTTACATTATAACCTCCCATGCATTGGGTATGGAAGTTGGACATATGGATATTCTATTTATTGATATGTGTGGAAGTCGAGTGTATGATTATTCCATTTAAGTATGTTTATATCCCAAGTTACCTATATAAGTTATTTGTTCTTTATATGGGTTTTATGTTAATCATTTGGTTAAAAAAGGGTAAGTAATGTTCTTTTATTCAGTGAAGAGTATTTACCACTTCATAAGGCTGAATAGTATTACTTACGATAAAGTATAAATGGTTTAACTTCTGTTTTGAAAAACTAACAGTTTTCCTTCTTTGCGTATCCCTTACTAGGATTTTTATGCTCATCCCATGTTTTTGAAAAATATTTCACAGGACATAATGTGGAATAGGGTCACGGATAGGATCAAGGAAATGTTATGATGTCTTAAACATTGAACTAGACATGAATATTTTTTTCAAGAGTTTATATTTTATGAAAAAATGGAAATTTTTTAGAAGTTTCTACTTTGTAATCTTTTGAGATGTAATAGTTATATCCTAATTCTCTAAAACTCTAAAACTGAAAAGATCCTCAATGTTAAATTATCAGTTAATTCAATATTATGTAATGTTGTAAGGTCGGTTCTTTATACATTTCATTGATTATATATCTTTAAGTAAAATCAATCTTAATAACAATTATCCATTTACTCATATCGATGATTTTTTTGATTATCTCTAGAGAGCACAATATTTTTTATTGATTGACATGTGGTCGGGGTACCATTAGTTTAATTTAATTGAAACAGACATTCTGTAGTCTACATTTATTAATATATGCAAACATTATGAATTTTTTGTTTTGTTGTTTGGATTAAATAATGAACATAATGACATCATGGATCTCTTGAATAGAATATGCATTGAGTTTTTTGATATGTTTTTGGTTGTCTTTATTGTTCTCATTTTTATATATTATAAAACTAAAGTGAATCATGTAAGTGATCTAATGGTTATTTTGAAAACCATAAAAAATGAAATTGTATCGGAAATTCATGAGGGTTGAATTTTGGATGTAATTATTTTGTCCTTCATCACATTGCATCTAAATATGTCATACTTATTAATCATTATAAATTGATGGCTTTTGAAGAATGTCCTAGACCCACAAAAACTATTGAGATTAATTATTTTCTATAGTAAGAAGGATAATACTATAGTGTTATTGAAAATTGTTCACAGTTATGTAGGTCATTGACTAAGTTAACTCGAAAGGGTGATAATTTTATGTAAGGAAAATAACGTGATGATAGTTTTCATGAGTTGAAATGAAGAATGGATAATCCTCCAGTTTTTTCATTACATTCCAAAAATGAAATTTTTGTAATTTATAGTAATGCTTCAATTAATGGAATTGGTCGCGTTACAAAATAAGATTTGGTCATGTAATTTATTTTTCATTATGTCAGTTCAAAACACATGAGTTAAATTACCATACATGTGATTTGGAATTATATCTTACTATTTTTTATTTGAAAATTTGGAGGCATCATTTATGTGGAGTAATATGTAAAATATATACTCACAACAATATTTTGATTTATATATTCACTCAAAATGAATTGAACATGAGACAAAGAATACGGTTATAACTAATAAAATATTATGATTTCACAATTCAGTACCTACATAGGAAAGAGAACAAAGTGGTTAATTCTCTATGTTAGAAAAGTAATTCTACATTAACCATAATATATTTGGAGGGTAATCCTTTAGTTAATGATTTGATGAACTTTAGAATATAAGTGGTTAGTGTATGAAGTACAAATTTTTTGATTCATGTATCTGTGAAATCATCTCTATCAGACAGAATGAAGAAAACATAGAAGGCACATAGTGAGTTGTATAAAAATGTTGAATTTTTTAAAAGGATAAGTTATATGAATATAATATTGATAACGATTATGTTTTGAGATTTGTAACGAGAATATGTGTGCCCTATGATTGATAGTTTAAGAAAGAGTTTTCATATAAAGCACAATGTTCTCCATTTTCATTTCATCCTAGAAATATTAATATTTGCATATAAATTCGGTAGTATTATAGGTGGGGTGGAATAAAAAGATATATTAGTGAGTTTACAATGATGTGTTTGAGTTGTCATCTAGTTAAATGAGAATGATAGTTACCAAAGGGGATTCTTCATCATTTTTCAGTGCTTGGGTGGAAATTTGATAATATATCCACAGAATTCATTGTGGTATAACCAAATACATAACTATGTAGCAATTAAATCTATGTTATTGCTGATTGATTGGATAAATCTGTTCATTATTTTCATATACAAGGTAAATTATATCTAAATAAACTTTCTCAGGTGTATCAAAATAGATATTAAAATTACATGAAGTTCCACTCTCCATTTTATTTGATCGTGATCCCATGTCCACTTATATATTTCGAAAAATCCATCCATAGTCATTGGGTACTGAATGAAATTTTTGTACATCTTTTAATCCTCAATTAGATGGGTATTCAGGATGAACAATTTAGACATTTAAGGATATGATAAGAGCCTTCTGTACAAATTACTAGAAACGTTTGGATCAAAATCTTTTATTTTTGAGGTATATTATAACAAAACATTTAATTCTAGTGTATATATTGAACCATACATGTCATTTTATGGAATGAGATGTCGAACTCTAGATTTTGGGGATGTTGTAGGTGAAAGGAAGTTATTGTGACCACAATTGGTCGAAGAGATGGCAGAAAAGGTTCAATTGATTAAGAAATACATGAGGACCTCTCATAGTAGAAAATAATTTATTTGGATTACTAGAAAAGTGATCTTTTGTTTGATATTGGGGACCATATCGTTCTCATTATTTCCCCATGGAATAATGTGATGTGTTTTGGTAAGAAATTGAAGTTGAGTTCATGGTCTATTAGACCCTATGAAATCCTATAGAAATTTGGAATAGTTTCCCACCATGTGGCTTTACCTCCAATTTTATCCCAAGTAAACAATGTTTTTATGATTCAATGTAAATAATGTATATTCTATATTCATCTCATGTTTTGAGTCCAGAGGTAGTTCAGTTTGTAGAGAATCATTATTATGAGAAGTATCATGTTCAATTCATGATCGTATAGAGAATGTGTTTCAAAACAAAGTGATTCGCTAGGTAGTGGTTTGTGGAAAAACAAAATGGATGAAGATGCAACATGGGAATTTGAAAATACTATAAGGGATAAATACCTTCACTTAATTGATAATTGAATAAAATAGCCATGATGAAATTTCCTGAAGGAGGAGGATGTAACATCCCAGGTAATTATCGTATCTATTAACATTCATGAATTAAATATTTATTTCACATTTAATGAGATTCTTTGTCTAATACCATACATAACACGCAACAATGTGTTTTTCCAAAATCAATCCTTTCCGACAAGATTGAGTAATACTAAAAAATACGGTATTAATAATATTATTATAAATGGTAGTTACTACAATCATGTTATATTAGATGGAATGAATAGAACTGACAATATATTGATTACACCTATTTTATAAATATTTTTTAAATTATTTTATAAATTTTATGGGCTTAAAATAGGAATAAATTCAATTTTAGGCATAAAATATCTAATATTTAGAAAATGGAGTTTTAACACCTTTTCAGGGAGAACCATTTTTAAATCATGTTTTGGACACATTAATAAGTTATATTTAACAAATAAAACTTATTAATTGGATGTGGGACATAATAATTTAATTTCAAAATGGTTTATGTATTTTTCTGATAAAATTCGTATTTTAATGAATAATGAAAAACACTTCATTTTAATTAAAAATTTATTTTTCATATAATTTATTTTTATTGATAGATAATAATTTTAAATTATTTGAAATTATTATTAGATTATGTATTTATCATTTAATCTAATTTTGATCATTTTTTGTTATTTCACATGGAAGATGTATATAAATGTATGTCAATATTTTGATGTGATTCACATTTAAAAACTCATTTTATTGTTTTTGAAATCATTGATTAATATAATATTAATTAATCTATTTTGTGTTTTATATTTATAAAAATGGACCCCATATTTCGAATTAGTAGTTTCAATTTATGTAAATATTTTCATTTATGTTTTGGATTTTATTAATAGTCACCTATATAATTTATATTTACAATGGTTAATGATTAATAATGTAAATTAAGGTAATAAATAATATGATAAGGATTATAAAATTACCCTAACACCTTCCAAAAACCAATTAGATGAACTAAAGTTGACCCTTAAAACCAAATGAAAAGATTTTACACATTTATTGGATCTTTTTCTATGAATGTTATATTAATATTTCTTAAACATATGAATGTGACTATATATCACCCTTTTATTTAAAATAATTATAATAATAAAACAATTTCGATAAATATAATGAATAATCGATCATAAATAGTATCTAAACATATAATAAAATTATCTACATCATAGAAATGTATTTAGATTTATTATTGATTAAATAGTTTCCATAAATATTGACACAACTATGATATATTAAATATTGTGTTAAGAGAATTATCAAATAAAAGATATGAAAATAATAAAATAAAAATAATTCAAAATAATTTGAGTACACCATGAATTTTCAAGATGACTATGACATATTTCAAGTCCTTGATAGGTCTATTTTTTTCATAATGTTTCTATTTATGTAAAAATTACCCCACATAAGTAAATTTTGATTCCCTTTAATTTTTAAAATGATGTTTCCAAATTTAAAATTTAAAGAGAATAATTATGGGTAAAATGAAATGATAAGGTTTAAAAATAAATAAAAAAATGTCTAATTTTATTTATAGATTTTAGGACTATTACCATATTTTAATATAAATAACTGATTTTTGAGTCATTCGGATTCAAAAATTATTTTATATTAATTTAATATTTTATGAGTTTCTAATTGTCCCCCTCTCCACTCTTATAAAATGATACCCACTCTTATCTATTACTCATTCTTCCTAATATTATTGGTTTGGAAAATCTCTGACCAAACACATATTGAGAATCCCTACCCACATTCGTAAAGCCTTAGTTATGTTAGAACACCCTCTTTTGTGGTTTTATGGTGTTCTTGAATAGTGATCAACCGAAGAAGATGTATATTTTTCTTAAAGTATTTATACTTTATATCTTCTTCCAAATACTTCAAATATTACTCTACCAATATGAAATTTTAAATGTATTATATTTAATATAATGATATATTATTTTGATAATATCATAACCTAAATCCATCTTCCTTTCAAATAAATGGGAATACAATAAATCGTTCATGCGTACATGTGAAATGTCAACTCCATGAACCATTAAATTTGTTTTTTGTATCCATCTCTCAAGATAGGTAATAATAATGGAAATTATTATCTAATATAATAATAGTGAATGATTAATCATTATAGGGTAATATTATATCAATTAGGTTCTTACTTCTGTGCATATAAACATGATAATGTTGTTCGTCTGTACGTGTGAACTGTCACATCCACGAAGCGACGCACTTGTTTTTATTCATTATTTCACATTTATTATATTTATAAATATATTTAAGTGATTAGTATGTTATCAGTGATTATATTATAATATTTTAGTAAAAATAAAAAATAACATTTTTCCATAATGATCAATGAAAGAAGTAAAACATTACTCAAGTTTTTTGTACATCCTACTGTCTCCATGATTATAATTGTGTGAAATTTTCATAACCACACTATATGGATTGAATTAAAGGTATAATTTATTTTTAAAAATTAGAATAATTTATTTAATATTACTCTTTAGAGGAAGGACATATTACCCCTTGGACAATATACATCGTACCAAGTTTATTTTCAACTCATGTATCAATCATCTACAAATCATCTGTCATGAACATAAATCATTATATAATTTTATAACATCACAATAAGTGATATCAAGTAATATTGAAAAAGAAAAAGGATCTCAATAAATTATAAATTTAACATAGTTTTTTATTCAGGATACTAAATAATATATGAGATGATTCGAGCACTAGGGAATGAACATCTGCTCAATCTCCTTTCATTGGGGAATATTTTGGAAATATACACCACCGTATTTTATATAATGTATAATAAACCCATTTTAATATTAATTTCATATATTTTTTTTCAAAAGGAATATTTTTATACAAGTCAATTTACTAAATTACAGATGGGATGGTCTGTTAATGTATAAGACAACAACGATGTTTCCACCACCATCTACAATATTCGATATTATGAATACTCTAAAAGAACTAATGTTTTTAAAAGAGAACTAAATAAATAACATATTAACTTTTCATGTATATTGTTATTGAATATTGTTTTTAGAATTTTTTGATTTTATCAAGATCATTAAATGATATCTTGTGATCCCAAAGTGAAAATTTTATTTTTCCTTTATACTTGTTTTATGTGTTATGATTATGTTGTGGTTAATAGGAATTCACTATGTTTATGGGTAGTTCACAATAAACTAAGGGTGGGGGATCCCCTGATAGATATATAATTCATTAAGTAATTAGATGGAATTATGTGACGAAGTTTCTCTAAATAGATTTATGGAATATTCTGTGATGGGTATTCCAAACATAACAATGAAGGTTACTCATAATGTTGTTGTGAAATATAAAATTTAAGTATGATATAGATTCCACAAGTTACCTTCATGATTTTTGATTTCATTGAGTTTTTTTGGAATTATTGATTTCTAGAGGTAAGATAATGGATTTATGTTCTATGGGTGAAAATTAATATTTTTAAAGTTGATTTCATGAGATTCAAATATTAATATACTAATGGTTTCATACATTATTTTATATATCCCTTATGGGGATTTTTATAATCATCCAATGTATTAAAAGTTTTTTTCCTTGGGTATAAGTATGAGTAAGATAAATGCGTATGTCATGATGAATGATACAATTATTTTTTTTCAAGAAAATAATTTATATTTTATTATTGAAATATTTTTATTATACGAAGAAATGGATAGTGAGAAGAAGTATCTACTTTGTAATATTTGGGATGTAATGTAATAATTATGGCCTAATTCTCTAAAACTCTAAACCTGAAAATATCCCTATTCTGAATTCATGATTTAACTCAATATGTTGTAGCATTTAAGTCCTGGTAATTATATATATCATCATCTGTAGTCAATCATCCATTATAAAAATTTTCTAGGAGTTTTGGAAATATTTCATATTGCCCCAATACAATTGAAAATTCCAGATGATGTTCTTCATCTATTCATAGGACTGAATATTTTGTTGAAAAGTCAGGAATGATAACTCGAGCTTTCATATTGTGGTAATTATATTGACATGTTTTGTTGATTTCATTTCTTATTCGATCACTACTACATTGTTAGTAATTTTTCATGGTTTCTAGCTAACATGATTTTAATCATGTAGACACATCAATTTTATGTCAATGTGATTCATGTAGTCACATGATAACTACTATTATACTCATTATACCTTCAAAAACTCATTTATCTAGTGAGTTAAAATGAAAATTGAGAATGTTTCATCATAAGGAATTGATTTGTGTCCATTAAATAGTGAACCACACAATCAAATTATTTATACATAAGGAAATTTGATTTGTAAAACCCACCCCACAAATGATTATTTAATCAAATAAATTTAGATTAATATATTAAAAGTATGATTAATTGGTTTCATGAGATTATAGAATCAATGTAATTAGACTTTATAACATTATTTTATCTAGTCAATTATCTGTCTTGGATATAAAAACTAAAAATATATTTATTTTGTAAAATCGAAAGATTAATAATAATAATTTAAAATATCCTTCTTAAACAATATTAAATTTATTTGATATAAAAAATTTCTTCGTGATATTTTTAATTAATTATGTTTAAATATATAAAAATAATATTGTTTATTTAACTCAACAAAGCTAATTCATTATTTCACCAAAATGAATGGAATTAAAAGAACAAACATTTTAAATATTAATACAAATAAATAAAATAATAATAAAATTTTAAATATAGTTGAAATTTTAAAATTGAGAAATAGATTCAGCATATTATGTTATTAAACAATCAATTTAATATAAAAAAATTTATTATCTAATGAAAATAATTTTCCAAACATGTACTAAAATATATCCACATCATGGAGGGATTGAAGAACTCCACCTTTTATTCTCTTGGAATAATTATTATAAAATTAGATAGGTAGAGTTGGGATT
This sequence comes from Viscum album, assembly GCA_963277665.1. Classification (NCBI taxonomy): domain Eukaryota; kingdom Viridiplantae; phylum Streptophyta; class Magnoliopsida; order Santalales; family Viscaceae; genus Viscum; species Viscum album. The sequence continues at coordinate 1,243,371,841 of OY728145.1, read as the reverse complement.
TCACCGCTTTTAATAAAAAACACTATTAACAATAATATGAAAAATATTAAAATTCAACAACAATGATGAACTAAACATATTTTTAAAGTACCCATTCACACCGAAATAATTCTTCAATTTTAAAATCCTAATTCAATAATATTAGGAGAAATACTAGTACTAATAAAATTATATATTCTATTGGCCATATATTTTATTAAACATAACATAAATTATAAAAATATATTTCATAAAATCATAATTATACAACTTAAATAATATGATTAATTTGATATAAAATAAATAATTTTTAATTGGATTGGGAAGTCTATGTTATAAATTTTACTGTTTGAATATCATATATGTTGTTACCTAAAAATTCATATAATCATATAATAATGGTTGCGATATTAAATAAAATATTTTATATCTCTAATGAAATATCATTATAAAATTTAACAACTCTACTATATGAATTTATAATATATTACATTTTTTTTGAGATCTGACATATGCGAATAGTATATATTTTTTATAATACATGGATTCCCCATTTTGAAATGATTTAATGATGCATCGGAAAAATATAATGGTTGTTCGGATTATGAATTCTTTTGAGAATTCTTATATATCAAAAATAATATTAATATATGATTTTATACTTTAATTATTGTAATATAAGGTGTTTCATTCATCATAAAACTATCCACATACATTAGTCAATGTTCTATGTCTATTATTCTCCTCCAAATTCATGAAATCTTAGTGTAATTTTTACGGTGTATTTTATAGTTTTATACCCCAAGGGATATTATTTTCCAGTTTTAATGTAAAATTAATATTAAACCATAATTAAACAGATATTTCTACAAAACATATAAAACACCAAAAAATCCATAATATCTTCATCATTAATAGAAATTTTATTACACTTTTTTTTATCTAAATACATTTATTTAAATCTGATGTGACCATTTCCCCAAATATATTTTTAATAATCATCATTGACTTCCTGGGTATGACGTAATGTAAACCCAATAAGTTATCTATTTTAACATGTTCATATATTTTGACTTTCATTGCAAATATATAATGGGAACACAAATATAATTTTTAAATGATTCACCAAAAAACATCATATCCATATATGATGTTTCAAAAGTGGTTAAAACTACATTATGTTGACCCATACTTTTAATTCATAGAAATTACATATTAATATATACATATTAATTTCATAACATTTTAATCCATGTTAATATCTTATTGTTGTATTTTCCATAGAATCATAGATATTAAAAACTAGTCCATAAGGGGTATACATAATATCCCATTATGTTTATCATATCTAGAACACTTTATAGAATATTAATAAACAAATCATTTCTTAATTTCCCATAAAAATGAAAAATAAGAATGGTTGAGTTCAGATTCCATCTATTGGTAGTAATGGGATATATCAATGATAACCAAAGTATAAAATATGAAAAAGGGTACAAAAATAGAGCTTCGCCCTTGAAAATAAAACCTATCATCTCATATGTTAGTTATTAATTCATGATGAAAATCATTTTTGAAATAAATTTATTGCAATGGAATGACATAATATAGTCCATGATTGAATAAAATTTAAAGAAGACTTAAATTTGTAGTTGGTACATAATCATATAAAATCATTTCCTAGGCAAGGATCATTATCAAGTATATAATAGTAAAATGGGATAACTACCCATTCCACCCTATTCAAACTCAATATTCCCTGAAAAGAATATCCTACAGTATATAATACATTATTTATTCAGGTTTACACCCCATTCCATTCCTAATTATCTCATGAGATATTCCTTTTTTACCAATACATTAAAAGTCTATATAATTCAAGTCCCACCAAACACATAATAGTAGTCATACATCTATGCTAACATATCATGATTAATTTGTCATAGAAAAAAACCATGGATTGTAAATTATTACCTTAAACACTTAATCGTCTCAGCATATCATAGAATATTAAATATAAATAGGTATCACAAAAGTTACATCATAACGTATTTATATAATGATATGAAAAATGATTTTATATAATCATCCTTAATTCATTATTGTCATAGGTCATCAAAATGAAGAAAGTGGATGGTATCAATGGATAAAATCTTAAAAAAATCCTAAATAGAAACAAATGATGTTATTAAATATAAAACATTAATTTAAAAAATTAATAAAAATTCACAAGTAATGTAAACATTTCGAATCGAAATAGCTTATTAAAAATATTCTAATTATCAAAATATTAACTAAAAAGTTTTCTTGGATAAAATACTTTGAAATATTTAAAGGAATAATTATTTCAATGATTTTTTACAAAAGTATACAATATTATTTCAATTGTGTCTGGTGAAACTCATATTTCCGAAACAATTTCAGAAAAAAGTAAAAAGTAAATCATTTAAAAAAGATTAGGATACTACCATTTAAAAAATATTAAAGTTAAAAATTGGTTAAAAATAACATATAAAATAAATGAATATTACAAATAATATTTTAGAATTTTTTTAAACATTGACTAGGAGGGAAAATGATTTTAGATAGAATAATGAAATCGAATAGGTTTTCCATAAAAAAATTCATCAAGTCTAATGAGTTCCTATAAATAGAAAATTGAATAGATAAAATTTAATATATAAAAATAAAAGTATAATAATAATATTTTGGGTATTATATATATATTTTGTATAACTTTTCCAAAAAAACGTAGTCATAAACAATCCTTATAAACAATGATATTGTAACATAAATTCATTTCCTCAAGTTCCAAATTCATGGAATGATAATAGTTCTCAATTATATTAATTTTAATATAATTTTACTTATATACAATAATCATTAATTTGCTTATAATAACGTATATGATGTGATTGAAATATTTTAACACCTTTTTATTAATAATTCATTACTAAATCATCATTTAAAATTGTAATCTATTTTATTTTACATGGAACTGTAATTTATATTGTTTCTATACATGAATATTGATAATAGTAATATTATATCCATATTTTTAGTCTATATATATTTGTATATCACAAATATTTATATTATGTTTTGTTAGATATATTATAAATATATATATATATATATATAGAAAAATGAAATTCACCATTTATGGAGAATGTACGCCACACATTCAAATAAATATTGTTTTCATTTTTTGATGGATGAAATAAAATAATGGAAAATAATAATAATCTCTTCCAAAATAATAATAATATATTACAATACATAGGAAAATATTAGATCCATCATTATTAGAAAAAAATGTTATGGGGTTATCAAAACCAATTTGCACTGATACATGGGGATGAAAAGTTTTATATTCGTACGACAAATGTTTTCGATTTCTATAGTATAGAAAATAGGTGGATACTGTAAGTTAAAAAATCCATAAAAACTTTTCATTTATTGGATGTATAATATTAGTTCATACTTAATGTAAAACATGTATTTAGAGGAGGTATAATAAGAATTAAAATTGAAAATTCTCTACTAAGTGTTATAAAACATTGTTGAAAAACCTCTTTTGGCATACAACATAATCCATGAAAGGATATAATTTAGGAAATATAAGATAACATATGATGTTTTAAAGTATTTTCAATGATATTAGTTCATTAATTAATCAATTCATATTTCTATAACATTCAAAATAAATAAGGAGAAGAGGCTTCATTATATATGTTAGGGAAGAGGATCCTTTGTAATTACATAATGGACTAAATCAATATAATTTTTTTATGAAAGAGAAGATAAAAATTAAATAATTAAAATATATGATTAGGATATGTCTTAATCCTATCATACACTAAAATTGTGAAAGATTTATGTAATTTTTCATCAGTATTTTGTGGCTTTAACCATCATTAACCGTATTAACTCCACAATATCAATGTTTTATTCTCATTATGTGTCGTGATTTTTACCGTAAAATAAAAACAAGACAATATATGAAAATTAACTCATATTATAAATAATAGGTAATTAAATTATAGTTATGTGATATTTTATAACTTCAAAATCTTCTTATAAAATATTTTGAATTATAAAATAACATTAAAGTTTATTTTTTATAAATAAGAAATATTATTGCCATACACGTGTCTAACTCATGTATAATGCTTCCAAAATGACACTTATTCAACGTAAATTAATATATCTTCTTTAGATAATCTTCCAATAAAATATTTACTAGTTTTAAAAACAATTATTCAATATATTTATGTTTTTCCTAATGGTTATACAATTTTAACATCAAACATGGTAATTTATTTTTAATAATAATGGTTTATAATATTACTTATAGAGTGATAACTGTAACAAAAATTTAGAAGGGTTTATATTTTCGACCATTTATATTCCAAATTATCCTATTTTTATAGCTTTATTTTTTTAAATTCAGTAAAATATATTTAACAAAAAATACTATTATTTTAATTTTAAAAACAATTCACAAAAATGAATATGAAATAAAACCATAAACAACTGAATATAAACCATTAAACCATCTATAATATATAATATTTTTCTTAACATTATTGGGACACATTATCTCATATAAACAATAATACACTAATATTTTTTATACAAATCTACTTGTTTTTATAAGATAATGATAGGCATTGCATCAGTATTGCGTAAAAATTTATGATAATTATATATTCACAACAAATAATAAATAAATTATCATTTTAAAAATCAATTAATAATTGAAAAAAATCATATCTTTTAACGGAACATGTATCTTTTACCACATATATTTTTTCAAATAATTAAAAAAAAATTATGAGTTTTCTATTCTAGAGTAAGAATTATATCAGAATTTGGATAAAATTGATGTTATATATATAAAACATGCGTATAAATAAATTTCAAATAATCAATAATAAATCCAATTGTTTATAGATGTTGTGAAAATAATGAAAATATATCAAATATTTTCTTCACACTACCACAAAATTGGGCAAGGCCAGCGCCACCCCTTTATCAGCGCTAACGAAAAAGTGTTGTTAAAGGGGGGCCTTTATCAGTACTCAAAAAAGCACTGATAAAGGGTACCTTTGTGGGCGCTAAAAAAATCGCTGAAAAAAGTACCCCTTTATCAGTGCTTGTTTAGTAGCGCTGATAAAGGGCCGACTTCAAAAAAATTAAAAAAAATTAATATATAAATATTTTTATATAGTTATATTTTTATAAATATAATATATAATTTTTAAATATATTTTAGATAAGAATAAATGTACATTTACACTTATTATACTTAATGTATAAGATATTTAGTGAAAATGACATCTTAAAAAATTTAAAAAATATTTTTAATTAATAATTTTCTAATTAATATGGAGAAATAGTCATTTAATAACAATTTGAAGACTAAAAAAATTTAAAAATTTAAAAAAAGATCCAAAATATGTTGAAAACGCAACAAAATCTTCAAACGACCATAAATTTTGATCCGGGTGTCCGTTTGAGCTCTACCACATATCAAATAGAAGCTTGCGACGAGCTCTACATTAATGTGACTTATGGAGACCCCGGTCAAGCGTTTTTAGAGGCCAAAAAAGGCCCATAATGCCTCCAAAACTTAGTTTTTAGTCGGGGTAGCTAGATTTTTTATCATTTTGTGGATTTTCAGCCTCGTTTAAGGGGGTATTATTGGATTTTTTTTCTTGGGGAATGAATTTATTCCAAGTTATTACATTCATATTGATATTATGTCTTTAAAATTTTATACTTTTTTATAATTAACTTCTATTTATAGTCAAATATATAAGTATATGTACATATTTTTTATATATTACACCTAAAAATTAAATTTTTAAAATAAATAATTAAACATATTTACATATAAAATATACTAGCTTTATCTAAATAATAACTAATATCCATTTTATTTAAAATAAAAATATATGAATATTTATATAACTACTTTATATTAATATAACTACACATATATTAATATAACTATATATATATTAATATAACTATATGTATATATTAATATAACTATATATATATTAATATAACTATATATATATTTATAAAACTATATATATTAATATAAATATACCTTACTATATGAATAAATATAATTAAATAAATATATATAAATAAATAGATATATCATGAATAAGAGAACAAATCAATATAGGGTAGTGGCAAAGGCTTTAGGTGCGTAGGGGGGAGGTCTCGAGATCAAATCCGGGTGGAGGCACGGGTGCGTGTGCAAGGTTGATTTAAAGGGAAAGTGCTAATAAAGGGTGTAGGTGGTGCGGGCCGGCACTGGAGGTGCGGGAAAGCGCTGATAAAGGGGGCTCAAGCACTATAAAAAGCCACCCCCCTGAGATTGGCAGTATTTTCTTTTTTATTTTTTTTATTTTTATCAGCGCTAAAAGAAAGGGCTGATAAAAGAGGTATTTTATCATCGCTAAAATGAAAGGGTTGATAAAATACCCTTTTATCAGCGCTTTGTTTTAGCACTGATAAAAGACCCCTTTTATCAGTGCTTTTTTTACCGCTGATAAAAGGGGTCTTTATCAGCGCTTTTTGGAGCGCTGATAAAGGACCCCCCCCCCCCCTTTATCTTTGCCGGCATTAATAGCACTTTTTCTAGTGCTGTTAATTTCCATTTTTAGCGCTGTTAAAATCCATATTTGTAGTAGTATCAGTAAACTAAATTTGAAAGTTATAGTGTTGTGTAATACTTCCATCATCACTAAAAATTATCTTAATATTTATCCTAAAATAAATTCGTATTTAAATGTTTCTAGTTATTTCAATTTTATATATGTATTAGATTATCATTAATGATTCTTCACATATGATACATATTTTATTATATCATATTAAAATTTTCTAATGTAATGAATAAAATTATATTTGATAAAAACTGTATATATATTATTCAAACAAAATACAACTCTTTTAAAAATCTCAAAAATTCAATCTTGTATAAATTATAAATTTGGGATCCAAAGATAATTTAAATATATTGAAATTAATTTCTTATAAGATAATGAAATATATTTTTATATAATTTTTAAATATGGAATGAAAACACTTGTAATAGAGAAAATGTTTTTTAATCCAAAAAATAAACTTATACTAAAATTAATTATGATGATAAATTTAATATAATTAATTAGGTAGTATAAAAATATGGAAGGATTAAATTTTTTATGATCTAATTCAATGTATAGTAATATTATTTTGAGTTAATAGAAAATATATAATTAATAAAAATTTGTAATTTCACTATTCACTATATATCATTTTTTCCTAGAAAATCTTGAAATTTATCCAAATCTAATTTCGATATCTTCTTATTGTAATTGGTATTATTTTTTATAGAATATAACTTCATAGTATTCGAGAATATATTTCAAACATTCATTAAATATACTAAAAACCACTTTTGTGGAGAAAAAGTATCTTCAATGATAAAATAACATCTGTAAAAATTTTGTATGTTTTTCATAATAATTTTCGTTAAATTTGTATTATTATGTTAATTATTTATATTTCAAAATTCAATTACGTCATCCCATATGCTTCAATTCTGGGTTAGTTCTATAGTGATCATAAAATAATAATATTTTGTGGCTCATTTAAGCTTGTTGTTGAGTGTTATAAATGCTACCAAACATAGTAATATTTTAAATTAGAAGGGTTTTGAATTATCCCAAACCACATAATTAAATAAATGCTCAAATAATGATTTTTTATAATCAAGGATTTCATAATTTAAAATTCTATTCAAGAAAAAATGTTTGGTAAAAAAATTTAAAAACATCATCTTAAAAAGAGGGAGAGGGAAATGAAAATATCATAGGAAATAAAACATAATCGGGTTTTTAATTAGAATAATTTTTATGGTAAGTGAAAAAAAATACATTAAGGAAATGATAAATAGAATTGTTTTGGATACTAATAAATAAAATTTATCACAATAATGTTAATAAACCGTTGATTGTTAACTATCCGAAAAATATAAATCAATTATATTTGAAAAAGACAATAATTTCATCAAAAATGAAATAAATATGAAAATAGTTTTGATTCATGACTTTTTTAAAGATTATGGAATTATTTTACTATATAGATCTAGATCATAAGTATATATACTTATATGTGATATATAATTTCATCCATTAAACATTTTCTATAAAAATCTTGTGCGTTCCACCAAACAATGATGATCAAATATTAATTGAGTCCATGGTTGAAGGTCTGAAATATACTTCTTACATATCACGTAATGGATTAATGGATAAAAAGATCTTCCACTTGTATATATATTTTAAATTAATATTTAATTTTTATAAAATGTATGATGATATCAAAATTTATAGTCCTTCATGTTGATAATTAATGAATTTTACTCTAAAATTCACACAAATAGATGAGTTGCAAATATCCTTATAGAATTTCATAGTATAATACAAAAAAATAAAAAATAAAAAATATTATATCCCTTAATAAACTAAAATGAATATACATAATAATATTTTCATAACCCATTCCGCTGGGCCGTTGTCATGACTACCCCAAGCCTGCCTTCCATAGGCTAGGGGTTGATGACTTGCACCGGAAAGGAAATTTCTAAAAAGAGAAGGTGTTGCCTTTAAACATGTAAAAACATACCGTACTAAAAACAACAAGATGAAATGATGAAGTAAAAATACATTACTAAATGTTTGTTCTGAAAGTAGAGTGGCCGAAATACAATCATAACTGGAAGGTACAATACTACAGAAAATTACAAACTACTCTTAGATCGTTGTCCAATTATCCTTCCAGATGGGTAGGTACATCTCATCTCTGCAGCTCTCCACATTAACCAATCACCTCTATGTACTGCCTAGTCCTGGCTCTGTAATGTCTCAGCCATGCATATTGTTGTCTTTATAAGACACAAAAAGGTTCGAGAAGTGCATGTGTAGGGTGGAGTATACGAATACCCAGTAGGGACCCCGAGAACTCGAAGGTCTCTCAAAATTACACAAAATAAAACCTCAATGCATGATCTCAATCACAAGGCACACTAAAAAAGACTCAGATCAAACTAGGTATAATGTATATATAGATATACAGATGATCAGTTTTAATTATAGAGTATCTTATACTATAAATGGTTCTATTGCATATCTACATAGGATCGATCAGTGTTGATCCACACAAGATCTCTATGTTCTGATCCACAGAGGATCGCTAGGTGGGGATCCACACAAAATTGCAAGGTGCTGATCCTCTAAGGATGTCTAGGTTTTGATCCATAGAGGATCCCTAGGTTCTATTCCACACAGGATGTCAAGGTGATGATCCACATAGGACCTCTATTCATTCGCCAAGTATCATCCTTCTACTAGATTTCCACACATAGTACGCATGATTATGGGAGGTTCTGCTTCTCAATCCCTTAGTAATATTTCTACTGATGTAAAGTCCCACTATGATGTAACCCAATAAACCATCATATCATTAGTGTTCCAATTCAATAGACAACAAGTAAATCAGACACTCAGTCTGTGAGTTATAGGAATTTTAGTTCCAACAGCCTGGTTAGATTCAGGTTAGATCCAACCCAATTGTACACCTACAATCTCCAAAAATCAGGTTGATTCTCTCAAAAGGACCATATCATTCCAGGGATTCAAATACAGTATAAGGATCGTCAAATAGACATTGGGTTTGTAAGATACGACCTTTTATGAGAAACTGGGCCATAAAGGGTCTAGGTCTGGTCTGACCTGCTTCGGGTCGGCCGAACACGGGTCCGACCCGACCCAGCCCGAACCTGCTGGGTCGCAGACCAGACCAGCTAAAACTGGTTGGGCTAGAATCCGGTAGGCAATGGTTGCTAGGCAGCGGACCATCCTACCCCACATGTTAGGAATGACCCACGTGAGAGGTTGCACGACCCCTCCTTCCCAAACGGATCAAGAACCATTCGTCACTTCAACTAGTGGCACCATGTGGCACGACCTTGCTGTCCAGGGACCCACTGGGCACAGGTCCCTCTCTGTTGTGGATTCAATGTTGTGACCTCCATTTGTTGCATGCGACGGTGCACCGTCTATCAGCCTACACGACTAGTAGAAAGTCATCCACCCATGTTGGTATTCTACAACACCGTGTAGAACCTCCCAATTCCACGACCACAGAGTTCTATACGCCGCCATCACCCACCGGTGCCACCATAAAGAAGGGGCATCCATGGTCCACCAGGTAACTCTGGTGGTCCATTTTTACATTTTAAACCTCATACTGGTGTTCTAGGATGCTTCCAACACTGCATAACCCCCAGGTTCATCTTATTGCTGTATTTTCCCATTCCCATAGAGAACAGAACAAAGATAAATGAAGCAGAGGGTCTGTGTCTTCTTCGTTTTCCCCACACCCTCCTCGTAAGCATCATAACAAGGGTGAGATTAATTCATCTTTAAACTCTTATAAATAATCAATACAAACCCCCATACCTAGTGAACCACTGGATGATGTCCTGATCGTAGAGGGAGAACGGTCCTTGTTCATTGAAGTCATCGGCATTCATCGATCCCATATTATTACCACAATGGGAGTCAAAGAAGATTGTTTGCAATGTTGAAAGGGTTTAGCATCAGAACATAGTCAAATTTCTTTGACCAGTCATCCATCCTTTCCCCTTTTCCAATGATTTTTATAATCCCAAGGATGAATTAAAGTGATCAGCCTCCTTTAAATTTATGGATCATTAATTGGAATAATTAATGAACCTATTAATTAAATGAGGGGTGGTTACACATCCTTTGTATTAACCATCATTTAATATCCTTTATTAAATGCCTAACCACCTTTGTGGTCCCCGCTACCACCAATCAAGAAGTGGTATGAAATTTAAAATAATATTTTTACGATATTTAAATATCCTTCCAAAAAGACTGGAAAACTAATTTTTTCACCTGACCTACTGCGGTCGAAGTTAATTATTCCTTAATTGAATCCTTGAACTATGAGTTCAATGGTGCACTCAGATTTTAATTTCGAACAATGGTTCAAAAGTTAGAAATTCTCGCTCGCACGATTACTAAACGTACCTAAAAAAAGTTCCTCATTCCATTCTAGAAGCATTGGGTCTCATAATCACGTGATGTCAATTTTTGAAGACTCATAATAATATCTACTAATTTAAAAATTATTTATATGAAATTTCAAGGACATTACATTCTCCCCAACCTAGTTATTTTCAACCCTAAGGCCTACAAAAAAAATCTTTGGGAAAAATGGGTGTACTAAGCATGTATCTGAGCCACCCACTCCCATGTGCACTCCTTGAGGTTCCAATGCAGCGAACGAACATGCATAAAATGGATTGGCCACCCATGATGTTCTTTCTCAATTCAATCCTTTATCTCCACTGGGTACTCCGCAAACACCACCCCATCATTGATGTCTAGTTCTCCCCAGTCGATAATATGTGACTGATTATGGACATACCTCTTCAGCTGCGACACATGGAAAACAATAAGCAACTGGTGCTTCTTTGGGGAAAGAGCAAGATAGTATTCCACCTCAACTACTCTACATAGGATCTATAAGGGCCTGATAAAAACCTAATATAGCTTGTTCTCCTGACCAAACCTCCATAATCCTCGCCGAGGTGAGACCCGTAAGAAGACCTGGTCTCCCTCCTCAAACTCAATGGGTCCCCATCTTCTGTCGGCATAAGTCTTATCCTGGATTTATGAATTCATCATCTACACTTGGATGATATGCACCTTCTTGGTGTTTTCCTGCATAATCATTGAGCCAATAAGTGTCGACTCTGCTAGGTCAGTCTGGCATAGAGGTGATATGCAAGGTCTCCCAAACAGGGCCACAAAAAGATCATACCGATGGTGGAGTGATAACGGTTGTTGTAAGTGAACTTAACTTTTGGATAGGGGTCCTCCCAATTGCTACCAAAATCAAAGACACAATCCCTAAGAATGTCCTCAAGTGTCTGTATGGTCTACTCCATCTAACCATCTGTTTGAGGATGGAAGGAGGTGCATAAGCGTAGTTGAGTCCCGAATGCATCATGTAACCCCTTCCACAAGAGGGATGTAAAACGTGTGTTGTGATCTAAGGAGGTCGCAGATGGAACCCCATGAAGTTGTACAATCGCTTGTAGTAAGGGGCTCACTAGGTCCTCTGCTGATCCCTTCTCTCAGATGGGTAATAAGTGGGGTGACATGGTGAGTCGGTAGAAAATCCACAAGATGGAATAGTGTCCATTGGACGTATGTGGTAGACATATTATGAATTCCATGGATGTACCATCCCACATGAACTCTGGTACCTCATGTAGTCGAGCTAAGCCTGCTGGTACTTGATGTTCGACCTTCACTTGCTGACAAGTGAGGAATCATGAAACAAACTCAACTGCTGCATTTTTCATCTCTGGCCACTAGTAATGACACTAGAGGTCCTGGTACATATTCACCACACCAGGATATACAGCCTAAGGGGTTGGGTAAGACACCCTCAACACCTCCTCTTGTAGTATCACTGGCACCATAGTGCATCTTCTGAAGAAGATAATGTGCTTCCCATAATTTGATAATCCATCGAGATATGGTCTTATGGATATCTTAGCACATTGGGACTCGCAATATATGTCCCCAAGATGTGCATCTATGACTCACAGAAGAAGTGGGGAATTTACAGTCATATACTAGAGGTAATATTCTCCACCACTATTCAAGAAGGATAACTGCAATGCATCTTGATGCTCGTCCCCTCAATCAACAGTTATAAACTATACCACTTGCTGAGTGATTATGCTACTATGTTCCCTTCCCTGGATTGTTGAATATCTCAAAAGTTGTAGTCCTAGAGGATCTCTATCCATATGCACTGTCTTGGGTTCAGGTCCTTTTGTGATAAGATATACCTGCGACTCTTGTGATCTGAGTAAATAGCAAATTGTTCATCCATCCAGTAGTTTTGCAACATATTCAGTGAAAATACCACAACTACTAACTCCAAGTCATGGGTAGCATGGTTCTGGTTGTGTCATCAAAACTGTTGTTAGACATAGGTATTCACTGCTCACTACTGCATCATGAAACAACCTATTCTATATCATGATGCGTCACATTAGACTACATATCCAACACCCTCTTATGTATCCTCAAGATGGGGGACTCGTCAGCCACTACCTCAGCTCCTGATAACATTACTGGCATATCTTAGTTTACAGAAATTGTTGTCCCTTCTTTGTCAAAGCTTAAAAGGGTGCCGAAACTTTGGAAAAGTCAGGTATGAATATCCTATAGTACCCAGCCAGTCCTAGGAAACTCTGCACCTCATTCACACTACTGGGTGTATGCCAAGAAATCATTGCCTCTATCTTTGCTAGATCCACTATGACTATTGCCTCTGAGATAATGTTCCCTAGGAAGTGGACTTCTTGTATCCAAAATATGAACATCAAGATCTTACCATATAGGTGGTGCTATAAGAGAGTATCCTGAACTATGTGAAGGTGCATGTCCTGCTCCTCCTTTGACTATGACTGTATCATGATTTTGACAAAAAAAAGTCCACCACAAAGCAATTGAGGTATGGATGGAAGATCATGTTCATGAGACAGTGAACACTTTAAAATCGTGGGTAACACCTATGGACATTACAAAGAACTCATATTGGTCATAATGACATCTTTATTTTGTCTTCGGTACGTCCTGATTATGTACCCTGAGCTGGTGATAGCCTAATTTGAGTAATATCATCTAATACCATTGATCTACCTTTAGTTGGCCGAAGAGAACATCAATCCTCGGGAGTGCATACTTTTTCTTCACGGATGCCTGATTAAGGCATAGATATCAACACAAAGCCTCAAACTCCCTTATTCCTTCTTATAAAACAAAATCTGGAACTCCCATTAAGAAACACTGGGCTTTATGAACCCCTTAATCTATAAGTCCTCCAATTGTACACGCAAATCACGAAGCTCCACGAGAGCCATCCGATATTCTGGTGTAGATATTGGTGTCATCTCGTGGTACAGGTCAATGTATAAGCCTACCTATCTATGAGGATGTATTCACAGAACATCATCAGGAAAGATATCAGCATACTGGTCGACAATTATAGGATAACTCAGACTCTTCACCTCAACAAATCTGAGTGTCATGATAACTAACTGAAGAGTGATCAGCTTCAACCTCTTTCAAGAGAGTCTATCCTATTCTCCAAAGGTTTCCTTCTTACTAGGTTAAAAAATAATAATCCCAACCTCATAGACACACAACCCATTCCACCTAAAATAGTCGATCTAAGCAATGATTGTGGATAGCCAGTCCATACACAAGATGACGTTGTAAGACCTCGACGCTACTACTAGAAGATCCCAACCGAATCTCTCGCCTCCTAGAGTGATCCTACACTATATGCACAGATTTTTAATCTTCGAATCATCTCCCATAAGAGTATCTAATTGTATTGATTGAGCCCATGATTCCATCGGAATCTGCGAGACATGAATGAGTGATGTGAAATAAAAGAGTGAGTGGAACATGTGTCTATAAGAACATATACTAGAGAAGAATTGTCACAGATCATACCTCCAATCATCTCTGGGGAACCGTGGTCATAAGCCTCTACTTCCTGATGATGAGCTCATCCCTGTCCCCACTAGGGGTGGGGGTGGTATAATCTCAAACCACCATCCACCACCTACTGCACATCATTCTCTTTTGCCACGTCTGCTGCCCTGTAGAACCCCTAACTAGAACATCAGTAGATACCTTTTATTTCCATAGGTTATATGCTGATAGTTTATTCGGGGAGTTGGAATGTCATGAGATATGCGTCACTGTCTGCCGTAATAGTAACAGGCTTTATTCCACATAAGACCTCCTCTCTCTCACAAGCTCTGCACCCCCGACCCTGCATCATGGAGTCGTCCACTGGAAGGTATATCCCACTTGTACCTCTACATCACATGCATACTACCAGCTGAAGATGATTATACTACCTGTCATCCAGTGGTGGCTCTCACCATCAGTGCCTTATCATCTAAGAATATCTCCAAAAATAATGCTTGCTCGAGAAATCATGTCTGCATCAAGATATTGATTGATAACATTGGCACTATAATATCCCACCAGACACCTTAATCGAAGGACTGGTCCCTGATGAAAGGGTCGTGTAACATGGCGGTGAGGTTCCACGACTGGTTAGTGAATCTCACTGAGTACTGGGCCACTGATAGGATGTCCGGCTGTAAGTTCACCAGATCCTAGATACACATCTAGCCTAAAGTCACTAGTATGAACTCTACCCTAAAGAGGGACTCGAAGATAAACTAGGATAGTGTCACCTCCTCATACGTCTGGAAAATCGTACTCCACCATCTCCCTAATATTCCATAGAAGTGGCTAGAAGCATGAATAACCATTTATTTGTCTTAATCTCAATGAAGAAAAAAATGCATGCCACAGCCTCATGTTAGTCCTCACCTGCCTGGGGATATGTCTCACCTCGAATCCTCAAGGGCCTCTATATCTAGGACTCATGAAATGCGCTCAGTCAGCGTCCGCAGTCTGCTAGTGGGGATGGTGACAACTGTTTCCCTATAAGTGGTGGTGTTGCTGGTACACCCCATTAAGGTGACAACACATTAAGAGGGCCATTCACCATAGACAGGTTGATCGGTGGGACATCATCGTGTACTCCCTTGGAATCCTAGTGGGTTGTCTATGGGGTGAAATCCCGAAAAGAAACACATGTGCCATGTTCAATAATTTATTCCTGGTGATATGACTCTAAAGAGAATAAAAGTAGAACATTTCCAAAACACATGCTATCATTTTTTTCGTACACCAAGTTGGAAATATGAATTCATGATCCTATCGTATGGATACATCAGCCGCCACACCAACATTGGACAGCCCAAACTAAAAACCACACTAAAAACACATAACAATAATGGATCCATTGGAAATATCTGACTCCTAGTTCTTTGGTAGAACAGACTCCTCTAATATCAGTTTTCCACGACCCTTACCTTGGGGCCCATGTCGTGACTACCTCAAGCCCTCCTTCCATATGCTAGGGGTTTGCGACTAGCACCTGAAATGCATATTCATAAAATGGGGAGGTGTTCCCTTTAATCCAGTAAAAACACAGTGTCCAAGTACACAACATGATGCAATCACTAAGTAAAACTGTATTAGTAAAAGTGTGTACTAAATGTTAATGGGATGGAATAAAAGCCCAATTGAATAGTACAATAAAACATAAAATAGAAAACATCTCCTGAGATATTAATCCATGGATCCTTCCTTAAGGGTGGGTACAGTTCATCTCTACATCTCTCCACATCAACCTATCACCTCACTGTACTTCCTATTCTTGGATCCCTAAATTCTCAGCCTACCTGTCCATCATCTGCACAGACAAAACAAGGTTTCGGTGAACCCCGTGTAGTGATGAGTATAAAAATACCAATTAGGGTCCCCGAGACCTATAATTTCTCTAATAATTCCGAAAAGGAAACACTAAAAGAATGATCTCAATCACAATTCACAAAGAAAAAGATTCAACTGAAACATGGTATAACATAAGTATAGTAGTACATATGATAAGTCATAAAGATGGATCTTCTTATTCTGTCAAGGGTTATACTGATGATCCACACAAGATCGCTTGGTGATAATACACACATAATAGATAGGCACTTACCCACATCAGACCATTAGGTTCTTATTCACACAGGATCATTATTCATTCTTCTCGTCTCATCCAGCCACTGGATTCCCACAAAATGTAAACGTGATTCCACGAGGTTTCTATCCTAATGAAATAGGTGTTATTTAAACCAGGACAATGTCCCATGAATAATTAACCCAATGAACTTACATGTCATTAGTTTTTCATGTCAACAGACAGCGAGTCAATTGGACACCTGGTATGTGAGTTATAAGCATTTTAGTACATATAACCCTATTAGATTCAAGTTTGTTCCAACCCATACATACTCCAACTATCTCTAAAACATAGGTGAGGTATCTCAAAAGTACTATCTAATTGCAAGGAATCCTACATCACAGATGTATCATCCAACAGATGTATGGTTTGTAAGATATGAACTTTTAAGCTAAACTTTGCCATAAAGGGCCCGAGACTGGACTGACCTGGTAGGACCCGGCCTGGGATGCCCCAACCCGGTTCAGGTCCGACCTGACCCAACCTAAACTAGCTGGGCCAAGGAGTAGCCTAACCCAAAACTAATAGGTCCTGGCATGCTCGGCCAACTGGTCCGCGGACCGGCCTGGCCCTAACCGGATGGGTTGCGCCGCGTCGGGCTTGGCCCACTAGGTAGGAGACTGGCCCTATATGCTAGCTGGGTGAGACCTGTATGAGGGGTCGTGTGACCACTCCTTCTGGAACATCTCAAGATTAGTTCAGCTCTTCATCCTATGGGGCCACATGGCACCACCTCATTGTCTATGGGACCCACATGGCGCGAGTCCCCCTCTATCGTGACTTCGAAGCTACGACCTCCATCTTCGGCACGTGACGACATGCCGCCCTTCCGATAATGTGGCCGACCAAAAGATGACCACCCCTACTTGTCAACCATGGAACTATGTGGCACCTCCCCCTTCAACGACTAGAGTACACCGGCCACCTTCTTCACCCACTAGTGTCCTGCGGCCATGTCGGTGTCATGCCAATGGGGATTTCATAGGCCATCGGGTTAGATCTGGTGGTCCATTTTCCATTCTAAAAGTGCCTATGGGTCTCTCGGGATGCTTCCAATGGTGCCTAACCCCCAATTTGATCATTCTACTCTGTTTTCCACTTTCCCATGAATAATGCAACATTTATCAATGTGGTTGAGGGTTCGAGCCTTGTTTGTATGGCTCACGCTGTTTGCATTAGAATCATAACAAAGGTGAGATTAATTCAACTTCAAAATTTTAGATTTAATCAAGAAAACACACCCTACCTCAGGAACCATTGAATGATGTCCTGACCATGGAGGTAGAAGAGTCCTCGTTCAGTCAAGTCGTTGGAATTCGTCAATCCCAGATCCATTCCTCAATAGGCATTGTACAAGCTTTCGTTCTTCATTGGAAGGGCTGAGCATCATTGCATCGTCAGTGTTCTTCAACCAATCATCCACCCTCTAACCTTTTCCAAATGAATTTAAAAATCCAAATGATGAATTAATCTGATCAAACACCTTTTTAATTAATAGAACATTAATTAGAATAATTAATGAACCTATTAATTAAACGAGGGGTAATTACACATCCTATGTGTAACTAGGAATTTAATATCCTTTATTAAATGCATGACCACCTCCATGGTCCCTACCACTACCGCAGAAGAAGTGGAAGGAAATTTAAATAACATTTTTATGTTATTTTAATATCCAACCAATATTTCCGCAAAACTATCCTTTTCAAACGACCTACTACAGTCGAATTTAAGCATTACTTAAGTGAATCATGTCACTACAAGTTCAATGAGGCCCTTAAATTTAAATTTTGATCACAAGTTCAAAAGTTAGAAATTCTCAATCACACATTTATTGAATGGAATATAAATTAAGTTCAAAATAATGTTCTTTGGTAAACCAGGTCTCTCAATCACCTCCTATCAATTTTTGCAGACAAGTAATAATCTAAAATAATTTAAAATATATATATTGACTTTCCCAGTCTTTGCACATATATTCTCTAATGATTTAAAAATAATTACTCTAAAATATTTGATTACCCCGAAATAATATATTTTTCAAAAAAAAAAATACGCGTCAAATAGTTTATGTCAAATAAACATTGTAACATGACATATTACATCATTTTTACTTAGTGTAGGAGATTCACTATAAACCCCCTTTACATGTGATTTCAGTCTATATGTCCATGATATATGTTATAGGTTATCATCCAACCATCAAGATTCCCATTTTTTAAAATTATAACTATATAATTTCTATATATTCTAAAAAGATGATGAAAATAATCAAAATAAAATTAATCAATAACTCAATTTTTAACAAAAATGGTATCGTATTAAACTTATTTTTTCAAAAAAATTATATAATCTAAATTGGCTATTATTAACAATACATTATTTACATTTTGACCCAAATGATTATTTTATTATTATTTTTCAACTTCCCAATAAAATTTATTTAAATTAATGAATATAAATTATTACCTTTTATGAAATCACTTTTGAATGGTATTTATTACAACTAACATATGTTTCCAAAATATATAACATTTAGAAAAAAAATTAATCACTAATTCACCAAGTAGCATTTCAAGCCATTAGTTTTATTTTAAATTAACACACTATTCCAAAAAATATTATCAACCTTTAATATATATAAACCATATTAACAAAATATTTTAAAAATATTAAGGGTCTTTATTTCCACTGTGATGGGTTCTCAAATAATATTACATTAACAATAAATATGTTTTTTTTCATCAATATTATTCATCATACATTTTAAATTAGCTAATAAAAAACATATATGGAAGAACAAATAAACTTTCCCTGTTGTATATAACTATAATATCATTGATAGAAAGAATATACAAAATTTTTAGTAACCCAGTACAATAACAAGACAATCTAGTCGCTTTAATAGTAGTTATAGAAATGACACATCCTTAGTATTGGTTTTATCTCTTAGATTAGAGAATTTACTCAACGAATTATTATATTCCACAAAATTAAGAGATTGAACTAGAAATGGTACCCTATGATTAATATTATATCCCTCCATAAAACACATTATTTTTCCTTCTCAACTATTTACTCCATTAACATCTTTTCCACACATAATATATCTTCTTGATTATTTGAATAATATTCCTTTGTTCTTCCTCCCACATAGTTGGATTGTAGGAAGTTAAGTAAGCTTCAAAGTGTTATATTCATAAATCTCTAATTTCCTATTATTTTGTGTATCAAATACATCCCTATGTATACAATTTTAATCCTATAATTAGATTTCATAATAATAATAATAATCACAATGTTTCACCTTCCATGTCACTTTTAATTGTGTTTCTTTATTAAAAAATAATTCCATTTTTTATCAATATAGTGTTAACATGAATTAAACTTGTCTTTTCTATATAAAAGATCCCAAAAGATATATTTTTAGAAAAAAAATTGTATTGGGAACCCATATAATAATAATAATAATAAATAATATTTTGGATTTCAAAATCCTAAAAGATTATTTCCAATTTTTGAAACATAAGAATTAACGTGGGTAATGCATGATATTAGTGGATTTATATCATTCAAAATGGTCCATAAATATAGTTAAAATTAACCCAAGAATAAATACCTAGAGTATTAAAACATGTGTTTAGTAAGGGTGAATTTAGTGTGTAGTGGGGTGATTGATGGGATATACTCCTAAAAACCCTTTTGGATGATCACACCAAGATACATCTTCGAGAAAATCATGTCCACATGTATTTTCCATACAGGTATGTATATCTAGGAAACCCATGTAATTAATACTATACCAAAAAAATTATGATTTTATCTAATAATTAAGATTATAATAAATTATTTCACAAAACAATATCTAATCATAATATAATTTGGTTGACTAAAACCTAATCTGATATAAACTATAAAAACACATACATTTCATAGATTAGATATTACATTATAAAAGGTGAATGTCAATTACATATCATTACAATACACAGTATAATAAAAATGATATTGTGTCTATGGAATCATGGATAAATTAAAAAGTACTTCATAAGAAATCTACATGATCTCAGACTATTTTCTTCATATCAATAACCCTTTAAAAATTATAATAACTAAAATTTTGTTTCTAATCAACAAAATTTAATCAAAAGAAACTGTGAAATCAAATTTTCAATAATAGAAAAGAATGGTTATATTAATCTTCTTTTAAGAATAATATTATCATATAATCACTGAAAATATCAAATTAACAAATGGATATTTTATCTACAATATAATTATTGTTACACATCAAACATGGAATAAATCATTTTATTTGATAAGACTTGATTTATAATTGAATATAACAGTATGATCCATATGAGTATACATTAGAAAATCAATATGTTTCTATAATAAATATAATAAAATAAAATATATTCTATAGTCTATGACAACTTCCAAGACTAAAATATTCAATTGGGTTCACTCCCTATTATATCAAATCCACACTAATGGTTTCGTCTCAACACAACCATAGTGGAAAAATACGCAGACCCAATAGGTTTTCTCACTAATCATGTCCATATTATCTTATGATATATCCATATTTTTCCATTTTGTTAGGGAGATAGATATTTTCTGAACCAACCAATTATATAATGAAATATATATATATATATATATATATATATATATATATATATATATGTTCCACATGATCATAAATCATTCATTAGAGAAAAACCCCTGGAATTTAAATGTGTATCCTGAAAATTTAAACATTTCTTTATCACATTAAATGTAAAAAAAGAAAAGGTTTTTATATAGGTTTCATCATAAATTAATAAAATTATGAGAAATCAAGGGGTTTAATAGAATTAATAATATATAGTAAAAATTGTATTACATCATAATTAATTAATGTAGTTAGTATCATCATAACATATACCCATTAAATAATATGAAAATTTAAATAATTTTGTCACATATGAGTAATGTATTTAATATTCCACCAAGGGATTTCATGATGAAAATACCCTCTCTAAATTGTAGGCACTTATATAATGTACTATAATTCTATATTATTAAAGAGAAAAATTCACTTTAAATAACCTTGGAATCAAGTATTGAATGTTATAAAGCATTTATTAGTCATGTGGAAATGAAATTTGGGTCATTCTATTTATGTTAAAATTATCATTCAATTATCTTTTTCGATAAAAATTAAAAATCACATCATTATGAAAAACATGATAATTACCTTTAATTTTGTTTAAAAATAAAATTATTTTTGAATGCGAAATTATTAAATAATAACAGATTATAAAAAATCTCAAATTAATTTTTCAATCAATAGAAATATATGAAAAATTATTTTGAAACGATTAATGAAAAAATTGTACTTTTCTATTAAAAGATTCTTTATTATGTTCTATTTATAAATGTATGAAAATGTAACAAAATATTTAGTCTCCAAAAATATTCATAGGAAGAAAACATTAATTGATTCTTGAGAGATAATCTATAAAATTACATCTTATCAAACATAATCCTAATGAATCTCGGTAAACACTGATATTGTAACATAAAACACATACACTATGTTCTTCATTCTTTGAACTCCTTGTATCCTATTAAATAATAATTTTTAATTATATATAATTATATTCAAGAATAATGTAAAAATTATAATGTATTATATATTCCATACATTATATTTCAACACTGATTTATTGTTAACTATACATTAAATGTTTTGTTTTTAGTTGTGAACTATTTCATTTTTTATGGAAGTTTATGTTCTCTAGTTTTCTTAGTTGTAAAAATATCATGGTTGCATAATATACATAATGTTATAAAGTATATATATATATATTATAAATCATATCTCGACTAATCCAATATTGGTATGGATTGAATAATGAATTTTTTTATACATAGAGACGATAGGTCGTATGTATACAAGAATATTGATTATATTTATGATAGATGAATTATAGGAAGGTAAAATATATTTAAAAATTACTTAATCATAAGAATATAATAACTAATATGTATATTTATTAAATCGATTTTATAACCATCCATTTTATGTGGTGATGGAAAAATAATTTCACCGTTATTTGGAGACGTTACTTTATAGGTATGCATAAAAAATTATTTCTCTTTTATATATGAAGGAATGAAGGTGGATAATTATTTTACATAATAATAAGAATAAAAATTAAATATTAGTAGTAATATGAAGTAAAAAAAATTTAATTAATAACATGGATTTATATGAGGTAGAAGAAAAAATAAAACTGATAACATTCAGTTAAGACGTATGCCTCTTTGTTAGGAATCCTATTTTGGGTTACACATTAATCATTGAAGTGATAGAAATTGGTAAATAATAGATATTATAGGATGTTTTATAGTATTTTTAAAAGATATTAGGGAACATATTTTTTGATATATAAAGAGGTATATGAAATTCCCTTTTATAAGTGAAGGGGGAGTTAGTAATGAAATTACATAATTTATTAGATAAATATACGTTATTATTTATAATAATGTGGTGATAAATTGTAATATTTAAAAAACATTTTGATGAACTTTATAGATCATCTCATTCAATAACATTTCGACATGTTTACATTTTTTCACCATTATATAATTATTTTGACCCTTAGTTATTCCTTTTATCAATTAATCTGATATCAATGTTTTCAACATTTTATTGGTAATATATATAACCATAAAAGGAAATGGGAATCATGAATGCACTATACATAATATTTAAAATAATATACCATTATCTTTTATGATGATATTATTTATATAAATTATAAATCATTTTATAAAATATTTTTTGATATTAAATATAAATAATTTCATTTTTTCAAACACGTGAAATTTTTTAATATAATATGTGTCTATATCATGTAAAAAAATCCAAAATGACATGGAATCTAAGATAATTATTATATGATCTTAAGATATTAATAAAATTACATTTTGGTTTGTTTAAATTTTATTATAAACTTAATGTTTTGTTTCATGCATTGTATAACTAAATTTTACCTTAATTGTAGTAGGGAATTTTAAATATTAAAGGGTAATGATTTTAATTTTATGTTGTAAAATTGATCATATATTTTAATGGGACTAAATTGTAATCCATTTGTTATTCTAATTTTCATATTGAAACATTTGTTTGATTTTGTAAAATTAAATAAAATATAGTCAATATAGAATACTGTTAGTTTCTTTTTAAAAACAATCCACATATTTTGTCTTTGAAAATAACATGAAAAAAATATAATGGTAATATAAACAATTAATAAATCTATAATATTTTAAATATATCTTAAATTTTATTAGGATTATTTATATCATCTAAAAAATATTACTTTTAGATATATTAAAATCATTTAATTAATTCTTCAATAGCATGAACACATGTTATGTCATCATTATGTATATATTAAAGTATTTTTTTGTTCAATAAAAATTCAAAATATATTATCAAAATAAAAATATATTTTTTCTTTTCAATATAAACATTTATATTTTTTCAATATTTATATTTACTCAAATCGTTGTCATTAAATGTTATCTAATATTATATTTTTACATTTATTGCCATGGGAAAGCATTGAACCTGAAGATTGGTAAAAACATGTTATATATCATTCATAAATCAATATTATTAATAAATTTAATAAAAAATAATTCATATTTAATAATATTATCAATATAAAACCTCCTACTTATCAAAACGTTTCTCTAGGACACCATTGTTATTTCTTATATTTTGTAGAAGCACTATGTCGGCCAAAAAATGATTTCCTTATTTACCATAAATAATATAATTAAAATATTATTGTACTATACATATTATATATTATCATCAATGAGTAATTATGTTAAACTAAATATTGTAATATTATATTTATTTATCAGTGATATGATAAATGATATCGGATTTCATTAAAATTGTGTTTTTTACTATTCCAAAAAATGTATACTTCTTTATAAGAATATAAAATAAATAAACAATGTAGAAATTATATTTTATAATCCGAAACACTTTCTTAATTTTATAAAAAATATTGAATGAAATTTATTTTATTATAAATTTAATAATGAAATGAAAAAATTCTCAATTTAATCAAGAATAAGCATTTTTATGAACAAAATTGGTCGTATAAAAAAGGAAACTATAATGATTATTAAAATGTTATTAAATTTTTAATAAAAAATAACAATATATTATTTTACCCGATTATCAAATTATAATAATATATATACTATTTCAATGAAAATAATAATTTTTTAATTAATTTTTATTTCATAATTCAATTAAAATTCTTCCATTACTTAAAAATCACAATATTTAATTCTCTGAAAAATGCGATATAATGGTTTAAAAATTGATATTATTTTTATCAGTTAATATTTTTAAATTTTTAGAATTTGATTATAATATTAACGAATTTTTTTATTTGATAAATTTATTTTTGGTAAATTTTTCTTTCACAAAGGGAAAAAATTAACTTGAAAAATTATATGATATTGAAAATATTATTTTTTTAAATAAAAATTGACATGGAGGGAAATTATTTTATTCATCATAATGAAATATAACATGTTTCCTTTAAAAAATTCATTAATTCTAATGAGTTCCTATAATGTGGAAAATGAATTGATAGAATATAATCTATAGAAATAACAATATAATAATACAATTCTGGGGCTCATTGAAATATTTTTTATAACATTTCAAAATCAGAAACATTATCACAAACAATCCCTATAAAAATGAAATCGTATCATAAATCCCATACCTCAAATTCCACTTTCATTTAATTTAAAAAATACTGCATTATATTACATTTAAAATAATTTTAATTTTAAAAATAATCAATTATGTCTTTATAATAACATATATGGGGTGATTATATTATTTCAAAATTCATTGATTACAAATTATTTATTAAAATCGTCATTTACAATTGTTACCTATTTTATTTAGCAAGGAACTATATGTTATATAGTTTTCATACACATATATTCGTCATGGTAATATCACCGCTCTATATATCTAATATATATATATTAGATATATTAATAAAAATTATCTTTATAGGTATATATAATATATATATAGTTAGAGAAATTAATTCCATAATATATACGAATAAACATTGTTTTCATTTTTTGATCGATGAAATGAAATTATGGTAAATTAAAATAATTCCTTCAAAAATCATAATAATATAATACATAACATTGTTATTTATTAGATCCCCCATTATTAACAGTAAATGGTATGTGGTGATGAAAACCAAATTTAGGTGATACATTGGTATGGAAAGATGTATATTTTTACAACTAATGTTTTCGATTTCTAAAGTATTGAAAAAGGCGGATAATGTATGTCCCAAAATCCAAAAACCCATTAAATTTATTAGAATAAAAAATTATTTATTACTTATTATCTAACATGTATTTAGTCGAGGTAATAGAAGAAATAAAATTGAAAATTATCTTTGAAGTTTTATACAACATCATTAAAAACCCACTTTTAACATAAAACTTAATCCTTGAAAGGATGAAATTTAGAAAATATAAATGACATAAATTGTTTTAAGCTATTTTTATGATATTATTTCATTAATTGATCAATCTATATTTCTAGAAAATGTGAATAAATAAGGTGAGGAGGTTCTCTTATATATCTTATGGTAGGGGCACCCATGGAATTACACAATGTAATAAATCAATATAAATTTATTATTATAAAACAATTGATCAAAATTTACATAATTAAATTATATGATTATGATATGCATAAATCCTATCCTACAACAAAATTGTGACACATTTATGAGATTTTTCTCCCTTATATCTTGGCTTTATCAATCCTTAACCCTATTAACTCCAAAATTCCTATGTTTTCTACTAATTACGGGTCATGTTTGTTACCATAGAATGACAACTGAACCATATATGGAAAATGGTTGATATTATGAAGAATGTGTAATTAACTTTCATTGATAAAATATTTTATGATTTCTAATGAGGTAATAATATATATATTTATATAAAATCACATTACAGTTAAATTTTTAAAAATAAGAAATATTATTGTCTAATATGTGTCTAACTCATGTAAAATGTTTTCAAAATGATAGTTATACAATGTGAATTAAGTTGTCATCTTTATATAATCATCAAATAAAATATTTATTAGTTTGAAAATCATTTTATTAAATATATCTATGTGCAACGTGATGGTTAATCAATTTTAACATCAAACATGGAAATTCCTTGTTAATAATAAAGGTTTATAATTTTTCTTATTGGGTAAAAACAGGAACATAAATGTAGGAGGGATTATATTTTTTACTATTTATATTCTAATGTTACCTATTTTGATTGTTTTAATTTTTTTATATAATTCAAAAAAAAATATATAACATAAAATAATATATTTTTATTTTAAAAACAATTCACACAATAAGATTATAAAAATATGAAACAATTGCATATAACCATTAAAACATTTATAATATGTTCAATTTTATTTATCGTTCTTGGGTAACTTTATATAACATAAAAAATAATACACTTAGATATCTTAAAATAATCTACTAGTTTTTTATATTGCAACGATTGATAATATTTCACTGTTGCGTAAATAATTATGATAATTATATCCTCACCAAAAATAAAAAATAGATTATAATTATTAAAAAATTTATATAAGGAAAAATTAATCCTTTATATTAACTTAACATGTACTTTTTATCACATATATTTCATGATAAATTATTTAATATGTTATCATGACTTCTCTAGTCTTGTGTAATAATTGCATAAGAATTTGGATATGAGTGACGTTATATATATATATATTATATAAAAAAATTGAAACTATTATTATTAATTCTAGCAGATTATAGATGTTGTGAAAATACAAAAAAAATATCAAATTTTACCTCTAGTAAACTAAATTTGAAATTCTGAGTGTTGTGCAACCACTCCATCATCACTAAAAATTATCATAGTATTTATCCTGAAACAAATTCAAATTTATATGTTTCCTATTATTTCTATTTTATATATGTATTATATTACAATTTAAGATTCTTAGCATATATTACATATTTTATTATATCATTTTAAAACGTTCTGATATAATTAATTACATTATATTTCACAAAAATTAAATATATATTATTAATATAAAATTCAACACTTGTAAAACTATCAAAAATTTATTCTGTGGTAAATTATAGTTTTTTGATCAAATAAAATTACATATAATGAAATTTATTTCATTTAATAAAATTAAAAATATTTTTATATAGTTTAATAATACGTAAAGAAAATAGATGTAATAGAGGAAATGTTTTTAAGCCAAAACATGAACTCATACTAAAATCAATTATGATGATAATTTGAATATAATTAATTATGAAATATATAAATTTAGAAGGCATAACTTTTTTATGATCTAATTAAATGAATAATTATATTTTTTTAACAAATAAAAAATAAATATTTAATACAAATTAGTATTTTTACAATTTACTATATATCAATTTTTTCCAAACAATTATGAAATTTTTCCTAATATAATTCAGATATCATATAATTATAATTAGAATTATTTTTATAAAATATAACATTTTATTTTTTTAGAATTTATTTACTAAATTCATTTAAAATCTAATAAAGTACATTTTATGACGAAAACAGATTTTCAATAATAAAATAACTTTTATAAAAATTTTGTGTTTATTTCATAATAATTTAGAAATTAATTTTCATTATTATTTCAATTATTTATATTTCAAAATTCAATTACTTATTCCCTTACCCTTCAATTCTAGGTTAATACTATAAGGATCATAAAATAATAATATTTTGTGGCTCATTTAGGCTTGGTGTTGACTGTTTTATACACCACCAAACATTGTAATATTTTAAATTACTAGGTTTATTAAATATCACAAACCCCTTAACAAAATAAATCCTAAAATAATGATTTTTTTAGAAAATCAAGAATTTTAAAATATAAGATTCCATTCTTGGAAAACCATATGGTAAAAAAGTCTAAAAACGTCATGTTAAAAGAGGGAATGGGAAATGTGAATGTCAAATGGAATAACACATAAATGGGTTTCTAATTAGGGTAATTTAATTTGTAAGAGAAAAGAAATAAATAAATGAAATTTTAATTAAAAAATCTTTTTTGATAGTGATAAATAACATTGATCAAAAAAAAAGATAATAATCTTGAGATGTTAATTATCCTAAAACAATAAATCTATAAAATGTGAAAAAGACCATAATTTCACCAAAAATCAATTAAATATCACAATTGTTTTTGTTTCATGATATTTTTCATAGAATTAGGGAATTATTTTATTTTATAGTCAAAGGTCTAAAGGATATATATTTATATGTAAAGTATAATTTCATATATTAAAAAATTTATACAA
This sequence comes from Viscum album, assembly GCA_963277665.1. NCBI lineage: Eukaryota > Viridiplantae > Streptophyta > Magnoliopsida > Santalales > Viscaceae > Viscum > Viscum album. The sequence goes on along the minus strand of OY728145.1, from coordinate 1,243,342,595 downwards.
AAATCTTTTATGTTCCACAAAACAATGGTGATCGAATATGAATTGTGTCCATGATTGAAGCTCTAAAATATATATCTTATAGATCACATAATGGGTTAATGGATAATAAGATATTACTCTTATATATATATTATAAATAATTATTCTTTATCACAATGAAATATGATATAAAAAATTAATAGTCTTTTATATTGATAAATAATGAATTTATCAAAAATCATTTATGTTCCATATAAAATATCTTACAATAATAAGAATATAAATATTAAAAAAATATTAGGTACTTTAATTAACTAAAATGAATATACATAACCCAATATTATCTAATATTTAGTAAATAATTATTTTAAAATTTTTTACGATAAAAAAATATAATATTTTTTAGAAAATAAAAACAATAAATATGTGTCCAATAGTTTATGAAAAACAAAAAAATTACCATGAAAAATTACTTCATGTATACTAGTGGTATGAGATTCACCATAACCCCACCCCCCAATATGTGATTTTATTCTCTACGTCAAAAATGGAAGTTTTGGGTTTTCACTCGACCATCGGGTTGCACATTTTTTTAATTTATATTTATATAATTTCTATATATTATAAAAATATGAAGAAAATATTAAGAATAAAATAAATCATTAAATCACTTTTTAACCACAATGGTATCCGATAAAACATATTTTTTTCAAAAAAATAATATAATCTTAATTTACTATTATTAACTGACCATTATATGCATTTTAACCAAAATTATTATTTTAGTTTTGTTATTAAATTTCAAATAAATGTATTAAAATGAATGAATAAAAAATTATTACATTTTTAGAAATTACTTTTGAATCGTATTTATTTAAACAGACATATGTTTCCAAAATGGATTTCATTTAAAAAATAAAATGAATCACAAATTCACCAAGTTATATTTTAATCCATTTATTTTAATTAAAATTTATCTACTATTTCAAAAATATAATCATACATTAACTGATATAAACCTTATTAACATAGTATTCAAAAAATATTAAGGGTCTTCATTCACACAATTATGGGTTATCTGCAAATATCACATTAACACTAAATATGATTTTTTTCATCTATATTATTCATCATATGTCTCCAAGTACATATTGAAAAAAAATATGGATCAAAAAATAGACTTTTCATGTTAGATATGACTAAAATATCATTGATAGAAAACATATACAACATTTTTCTGTAACCTAATACAATAACACTATAATATAATCACTTCAATGATTGTCATAGAAATGGTACTTCCTTAGTATTGGTTTTACCTGTTGTATTAGGGAATTGACTCAACTAATTCCACTATTCCAAAAAAATATAAGATTTAACTATAAAGGGAACCCAGGTATGAAAGTTATATCCCATCATAAAACTCAACATTTTTCCTTCTTAATTATTTACTCAATTCCCTTATTTTCCATAGATAAATTATCTTCTTGATTATTTGACACATTTCCTTGTGTTCTTATCCCACGTAGATTACTTTTTGAAAGTTAAATCATATACCCACTATGATATTATTGAATCTCCATTATCCCCTTATTTTGTGTCTCAAAGAACATCCCAGATATAAAAATAGTAATAATAACAAATTTTCACCTTCCATATCTCTTTTAATTTTTTTTGTTATCAAAAAAACATTTCATATTTCATCATATGTAGTGTTAATATTAATTATCCTTGTTTTATACATATAATAAATTGAAAAAATACAGTTATAGAAACAACTATCATAGTGAGAACCCATATAATAATAATAATAATTGATTTAGAGGATGTCTAAATCATGAAACCTTATTTTCAATTTTTGAAACATAAGGTTAAACATTGATAATAAATGATATTAAAAAATTTAAATCTTTAAAAATAGTCCATAGATATAGTTTTAAATTACCCAATAATATCTCTCAAGAGTCTTAAAACTGGTGTGTAATAAGGTTACACTTATTATGCACTTGAAAGATTGTCAGGATATACTCCGAACATCAATTTTGGATGATTTTGCTGACACAAAACTATGAGAAAATCATATTCACTTATACTTTCCATATAGCTACAAATTTTTAGGAAACCCATATAATCTCTATTACACCCAAAAAATATGATTTTTTCTAATAGTTAGTATTATAAATAGTGTTTTCACAACAAAATATATAATATTAAATTAATATTGTTGACTAAAACTGAATCCCATACAATCTATCAAAACATATACATTTTTAAGATTTGATATTACATTATAATAGAGGAATATTAATTACATAACCTTAAAATACCCACCCGAATAAAAAAGATGATGTGTATTTGGAAACATGGATAAATTAACAACTAGTTCATAAGAAACTTTCATTATCTCACAGTGTTTTCTCCATAACCATAACACATTTACAAATTATAATAATTAAAATTTTCATAGTTACCTTGGGAATTGAATCAAAAGAAATTATGAAATCAAATTTTCAATAATTTAAAATCATGGATATATAAATGTTCTTTTATGAATAAAATTGACATATGATTACTATAAATATCATATTAACTTATGAAAAATTTATTTATAAAATAATTGTTCTTAATCATCAGACATTGAATAAATATTTTTATTTACTAAGACATGATATATAATGGAATAAAATAATATGATCCATAATAGAAAACATTAGAAGAATAAATATGTTTATATAATGAAAATATTAAACTAAATTTTTTTATGTAATCTATGATAGAAACCACGACAAAAATATTCAATTGGTTTCACTCCCTATTATATCAAATCATTGCTAATGTTTCTCTCACAACACTACCATAGTAGAAGAAGTCCCTTACATAATATGGTTTCTCACTACTCGATGCCTTATTATCTCATTATATATCCACATTTATCAAATTCATTATAGAGATATATATATATCTTAACCTACCCATCACATAATGAAAATAATATATATGTGTTCTATGTGATCATAAATCATTCATTATAGATAACCCCATTGAATTAAAATGTGTATCATGAATATTTAATCATTTTATTATCAAAATACATTTAATAATTAAATGCTTGCATATAGGTTTTATCATAACATAATTAACTCAAGTGAAATCAAGGGGTTGGTATAATGAAATATAAATCATAATAATCATATTGCATCATAATAAATTAATGAGGGTGGTATCATCATAACATATACCTAGTAAATAATATGAAAATTCAAATAATTTTATCATATATGAGTAATGTATTTACTATGCCACTACAAGATTTCTTGTTAAAATACCCTTTCTAAACTATATTCACTTATATGAAACACAGAAAATCAATAATTTTGAAGATAAAAATTCATTGAAAGAAACCATGGAATCTTGTAATGGATGCCTAAAATCATTGAGAAGTCATTGCGACATGATATTTTGTGCATTCTGTTTATGATAAATTAATTATTTCATTATATTATTCAATAAAAATTAGAAATTACATCATTATGAAATCAAATATACAATTACCTATAATTTTTTTAAAAAAGGCCATTAAGGTTAAATGTGAATTTAATAAAAAATTACAGATTATAAAAAAACTATTTCAAATAAATTTTAAATCCATAGATATAGATTAGAAATGATTTTGATCCAATTAATGAAATGATATTATTTTTAATTTAAAAAGTACATTAGAATGTTTTAATTATAAATGAATGAAAAAAATTAATCATTTAAAATATTTATAGGAAGAAAATTTTATTGGATTCTTTAGAGGTTATTTATAAAATTTCATCTTATCAAACAAAATCGTATTGAATTCTAGTAAACATTGATATTGTAACAAAAATCCCTTACACCATGTTAATCATTCATTGAACGCCCTCTATTAAATTAAATATAATTATATAGTATAATAATTAAAAAATTATAACATGTTATATGATCCCAATAATATATTTCAACACAGATTTATTGTTAATTAATCATTATATTCATTGTTTGTAAATGTGAACTATTTCATTTTTTATGTATGATTGTGATCTCTTGTTTTCTACTTGGTAAAAATATCACTGTTCCATCATCTATATGTTGTGGTAAATTATATAAATATTTAATAAAATTATTTTATAAGTAATACAATATTAGTATGGATAGAAAAATACATTTCTATATTCATCAAGATAGTATGTCATATGTACACAAGAATATTGATTCCATTTTTGATAGATGAATTCTGGGAAGGTAAATTTTATTTCAACATCAAAAAATCATAATTATATAATAAAAAATATTTATATTTATTATATAAATTTTATAACCACCATTTGATGTTGTGATGAAAAAATTACTTCACTGGTATGTAGATATGTTACTTCATAAGTACGCACTAGAAATTCTTTCTGTTTTCATAGGGTGTAAATAAGGTGGATAATTGTTTTTACATAATAATAAAAATTAATGTTCAATATTATTAGTAATATTAAGTCCATATATTTTAATTAATATCATGTATTTATATGATGTAGATGAACAAATAATATTGAAAACATTGAGTTAAGATGTATACCTCTTTGTTGGGAAACCTATTTTGGGTTACCCATTAATCCTTGAAGGGATGGAATTGTGGTAATAATAGATACTATAGAATGTTTTATATAATTTTTATAAGATATTGGAGAATATGTTGGTTAATATATAATCTCATTCATTTTTAATAGTGAGGGAGTAGATTTTCCCTTTTATAAGTGATGGGAGGGTTAATATTGTAATTACAGAATTTATTAAATAAATATACATTAATTTATTATAATAATGTGGTAATAAATTGAATTATATTAAAATATTATTTTTTAATTTCTTAATCATCTCATTCAATAACACTTTGACATGTTTTGATGTTCCTTCGCCATTATATAATTATTTTGACTCTAGTAAGCCCTTTTAACAATTAAAACAATATCAATATTTTCCATAATTTTGAGTAATTTATATAACCATAAAGATAATTCTAACCTTAAATGGACTATATACATTATAAAAAACCATATACCATTATAAATTATGATGATATTATTTTCAAAAAATTTATTCATTTAATGAAATATTGTTTGATATAAAATATCATTAATTTCAATTTTTCAAATACATGAAATTTTATAATTTAATACATCTCTATATAATGTAAAAAGTTTCCAAAATGATATTGTTTATAAGATAAATATTATATTGTCATAATATATTTATCCAATGAAATTTTTGTTCTTTTTAACTTAATTTTAGATATACTGTATTATTTCAAGCATTGAATAACTAACTTTTAACTAAACTGTAGTAGTGCATTTTAAATATTAAAGGTTAATAATTTTATTTTTATATAGATAAATGGATCATATATTTTATTGGTATTAAATTAGAATCTATTTATTATATTACTATTTATATGGAAAAAATTTTATGATTTTGACAAATATAATAAATTAGATTCAATATAGAATGTTGTTAATTTTATAAAAACCAATTCACATATTTTATCTTCGATAATAACATAAAAATATAATGGTAATATAAACCATTCATAAATCTATAATATTTAAAATTTATCTTAAAATTTATTTGGACATTTAAATCATCTAACAACTATTACATTTATATATTTCAAAATCATTTAATCTATTCGTCCATAGCCTAAACACATGTTTTGTAATTATTGTGTATATATTTATGGTATTCTTTGTTCAATAAACATTTACAATACATTATCATAATAAAAATAGATTATTTAAGTTCAATATAAACCATTATATTTTTTCCACTTTTATATTCAATCAAATAAATGATATAAAAAGTTATTTAAAAATAAATTTTTGCATTTCATACCTTGGGAAAGAATTGAACAAGAAGCTTCATCAGATACTTTTTATATCATTCAAAAATAAATATTTTTCATAAATTTAATAAAAAATACTTCAAATTTAAAAATATATACTATATAAAACATCCTACTTGTCAAAAAGTTTCTCTAGGACATCGTATATTATTTCTCTTATTTTGTAGAAGCACTATGTCGGCCCAAAAAACGATTTCTATATTTATCATTAAATAATATCTAATTGAAATATTTGTAAACATTTTTATATTATATATATTATATATTATAATATATGATTAATAATGAAAATTTATATATTTAAATATAATATTTATCTGTTGGTGATATGATAAATGATATCATATTTTATTACAACTGTTTTTTTACTATTCACAAAAAATTATGCATCTTTAGAAGAAAATAAAAAAAACAATCATTGAAGAAATTTTATTTTGTAATCCAAAATATAAATTTCTTCTTATAAAATTTTATAAAATTTATTTCAATTTATTTATTTTAATATAAATACATTAAACTAAATGAGAAACAGTTCATTTTAATAGGAAATATGCATGATTTACACTAAAACAACCATTGTAATATATATTTATTGGAAATATGCATGATTTATGCAATGATGAATTTCTACGAAAATATTTATTAAGTATTACATTTATATATATTTTATTATTTTACTACTTCTACCAATACGTACTTAATTAAATGACATTGTTATAAAATCAATAAAATAAAATATATATCTTGGTACATTTTAGCTTTCTCCTTTGTGTAATTTACAAAGTCAAGTATATTTTTATTTTAAAACCATATGGTTTGACATTACTCATATCCATTATCATTATAAAATAATTGCAAGATAATTAAAAAATTTATTTCTCATTGGATTTTTTATTTATTTATTTTATCATTAAACAATATATATTAATTAGCTATTTTAGTGATTACATTTTTACGTGTGATCATTAATTTATTCAGGATTTACAGTAAAACAACATTTTGAATATTTATAACTTTATGTGAATAATGGATGTAAGTAAATTGTTTTTAGGGATTGAAAATGGTTTTTTGGAAATCAATTCATTCTGTTAGGATTGTTATAAATTTCATTCTTGATAAGACAACCGATAACAAAAAAATGAAATGGTTATTAAAACTATAACAAGAAGATCATGGTTGGAATGTTTCATAAAAAAGTTATTAAATGTCATATTTTTTAATTCTGGTTGAATTTTCAGGGAAAATGTTGGAGCATGAATATAATCTTTATCTAAACGTCATGGATGCCATTTTATATTGATTGAGAATATATGTTGATGGTTTTTGGATTTCCTGGTTTGAATATTGTTATAGTCAGAATTCATGTCCAGAAAGAACCATTTTTAAAACAATGTTTTATATGTCATATAAATTACTTTCAAATGATAATGAATAAATATTATGACATGAAAATATATTTTTCAAATTCAATTTTTATATGCCACCAATGAAAATTTGGTATTACTTTGAACATTATTGAAAATGTACTAACGGTCTCTTTTCTACAACTTATAGATAACTGATTTATGAAAGAATCAAAATATTATATTACAATGGTCAATTGTTTATTCATATGGTCGAACCATTACTAGTAGATTTAAATGTTAGATCACTGTGGCTAATTGGTTATTCATGTAATAGATAAAACTTATACTTTTCATTGATCAATATGTGAACATGTTGTCTTTCATGGATTACACATATGGACTTTCTATAAAATGATAGATCAATTCATAGGAATTCCATTCATTCTCATAGTGAATCATAACAATCTATTGGATATTAGTTCTTCTTATCTCAAATTAGGTTTCTTACATTGTTATTCTTCATGTGATTCTGATATGTGAAAATATATATATCTATATTTTTTATATTATAAAGAAATATATTTTGGTGATGAAAAAAATATGATTTTAATGGAGTTCAATGATCATGAGGAAATAAATTATCACGATTCAATAAAATAATGAATGTATACCTATAGTTTTATATGTGAGGAAATAATATAAACTAAACATATGTTAGTGTGTTCGTTTATGTACGAATTTCGATCCTAGGTAACAGATATATTTTATGGTCCTATGAATTATATGTTTTGTAGTAACCCAATAATTAAATTTTTTTTCGTTAGAATAATTAAATGTATGATTTTATTTTTTATTATGAATGATACATTGTATACATTTCATAAAGGAAATTTCAACATAATTTAATTGGAAGATAAGTACCATCAAATATTGAACGGTTCAAAATAATATTTAAAATTATATATTATTCAAATCATATTCTTGGTATAAAAATATGTTAACACATTATAGAATAATATCATATTGAGTATATTGATAACTTAGAAAAATGATGTGTGAGAAAACATTGAGAGCCAAAATACATCATAGTTTCTAAGAGAATAAAGGAATATAAATTTAGATGATATTTTATTAGTTAACACTACTATTTATCAAGTATACATTTATAAATAAATGGAATGAATTATCCAAATTATATAGTGAGGTTGTAGACCATTTTATCTATGCCATGAACTTGTTGAAAAAATTAGGGATTTAAATTTGAAAAATAATATTTGATCCATTCTATTCATGGAGGAAAATAAATTCCCATGTTTCAGGGAATAATCATTATAAAATAGAGATCATTCTAGAAGTGTATCAATGTAGAATAATAGACTAATGACTAGGGTTCGTGATCAGTAGTTGGTGTTTTGTAATTATAGGAGTTAAATAAATAATTGTAGGATTTTAATTGGGATCTATACCTAATTTCTAGTAAATTATATGTTGGGTGTTTAATTATTTTTAATATAAATTATAGGTTATAAAATATCTCAGAGCATATAAATAAGGTTTAAGTGATTATTCTAATATAATAAGAAATATAAAAATCACATGTTGATACCAATTTCATAACTAATATACATGAGGTGAGGCTATTGTGAAACATTTTGTGTATTGAGATTTATTACTTCCAAGAGGATGAATTAAAATGATAAAATTAAAATAAGAGTGCCATTGATTCATTCCTTCCACCATATTATTGGGGCAAAAAAAATGGGTAACATTAATTGGTATCATAGAAAACTCCCCACTAAAAATAAAAAATATAAAACATTGATATCGAGAATCATCGCTTGAAAATGTTTCAAGGTGTTCCCACATTCAATGGAAAAAATTACTATTGGTGGATTATTGGGATGATATCTTATCTATAAATACAAAGCCTAAAATTGATTGATATTAAAAAAGTTAATTTTTCCCCAATTATGGATGGTGGTTTTGTGACTCCTGATACTAAGAGACATATTCAGATAAACGATAAGACACAAAATTCGATAATTATTCCCCAATCATAAATGTTTTATAAAAAATAATAGGTTCAAAGATAGAAAATGAAATATTTAATACATTAAAAATTTGTTTTATGTAATATTTAAAGATCTATGATAAACAAAAAATGTTTAGAGTAGTCAATTACAATATATAAAAATGTATAATCATGATAATATCGATGAATTATTTAAAAGGGTTGATTAGCTATAGGAAAACCATATGGTTTCATTAAGATGTCAAATGACTAATTAAGGATAAGAAATTGTGAGGAATTTCAATTGTTGATTTGACTCAAAAAAATTATTACATGGACGAAATAAAATATTTGATACTAGAGGATTTTCAAAACATACTCATAACTTATGAGAAAATGAAAAAAACTTTCCTTCGAGAATAGAGAAAATTTTGAGATGGATCTCGAGGGTATGCGGATATAAAAATTTAAATATTAGGATTTTTCTAAAATAATATTTTTAAATTATGTGGATATTGATGATAATAATTAGATCATTTATTCAGTAAAACAATGGTTAATATTTTAAAGTGAAACAGAAATAAAAATAATAATAAAGGATTTATTTATTAAGAGACTTCATAGTTTTCCTATTAGTAACCAAATAAAATTTATTTAAATATAAACCTAAATAAAAATGTTTGATACTTAAAAATGAAAAAAAAATATGGTATTAAATAATTATACTAATAGTAGGGAATACAATTTTATGAGTAAGCATGAGAAAATTGATTCACCAATAAGAATAATTTTATATGGTGAACTAAATTTTATTTCTAGAGTCCATTATGTATTTTTTCATAATTTATAATTGATTATAGACAAGAAAGTAAAAATAGGAATGGTAATTCGAAATGGAGATGGAATCATGTGTTGAATAGATTACAAATAAGAAGAAAATAAAGTAACAATTCCTAAAAAATAAATTTAAACTCACTGATGAAAATGATAATTCAATCCTGAAGTATGTATAAAATGTTTTTTAGATCAAAATAAACAAGATTAATGTTATTGAGAAATAAACATTTAAATGATACATTGAATTAAAGTAAGATAAAATAAATTAATAATTTGTAATTACTTAGACCATAACTTTTATAGATCAAAATTATCTCAACAAGATAACAAAACACTACTCAAAGTATAATATGATTTTGACCAAGTATATTAAATACATGGTGATTATTTATAAAAAAAATATAAGGATAATATCACCAAACATATCACATGTTAAATTTTTTATATCCAAAATTATAGGTGAAAAACTCATTGCGAGACATGTTTAAAAAATATTGAATTCATAAATACAGTAACCCCCATAATAGGGAGAAGGGAGATGAATTTTGTTACAACCCTCTATTCAAATGAACTATCGGAATAGAATTATTCATCCCTAATAATTTTTTTGATAGATTCAGTATAAAAATTAAATTCCCTAGTACATATGTTATTTTTGGTGTTGTTGATTGTATGGATAAAAATTCATTCCTTGTTTATATAATATTTCATTACAAATATTGAGGGAGTAATTTTGGGATATATGATTTGGGAAAATAAGATCATGTAAAAAATTGGAATATTGTTTTAGTATAACCACATATAATCTATCCACTAAATACATTTAAAATAATTTTCAAAATATATGTGGAATGTGTGGAATTTATTCTCCAATGATGATGTCTGAATTTATAGAATACAAATATATCATAAATATGATCAAAAAGTTATAACATGTATCTTTTTTTTAAAATTTGGGGTCGAAGCCTCAATTAATTATTTAAAGCAATGACATCTTTAGACTGGGAAGAGGTAGACCCATTCCATAGCCAAAAGTCCCAAGGCCAAGTGGCCTGAATACAAGTCTTGAAATCCAATTTTTTGTCCCAAAGGACCCCTCGGTGAATAGTACTGATATAGTACTTGCACTGCTACAGTACCTGCTATAGTACATCCACCACTACAGTTCCTGCTACAGTCCCTCCCGTAGTTACAGTGCCTCCACTGCTATAGTACTGCTTAAGCACCCTGTTACAGTACTGTTACAGTCCCCTGGAACAAATATATGCCACTACTAATCTAAAAAAGTGGAATCACATGAGTAAATTGGATTGTAATAAATGTTTTAAAAAAACTATTTTATTTTTAAATACTAATCATAAGAAATATATGGTTTTTTTGAGGAATTTAACAATATATTTTACACTAATATTATTACACGAATAAAGATAAATTAGGAAAATAAGATAGTATCTTGGTAATTAAGTTCACGTAACCTCATCGGTGGGAAAAACTACTGCACAAATAGAAATATCCACAATATATATTCTATAAAAATTTATTCTATATAATGATAGTAATAAATATAATGATAAGGGAAAGGGTTATCAGTATATGATGAGTGGAAAATCATACCACATAAGGACTCATGGGTGGGATATCCTCATTTGGGAGGCTATGTCCTTTCATTTTTGCTTATGTGTGAGGTTTTTGTGTGTGAATAATTGTAATTTTACAACAATGAAGCTTATATATATATATATGATGGATTTAAGGGAAATTAAGAAGAATTTTTGGGTTTTCACTAAATGGAATCATGATGTGGTTACTCTTCATGGATTATATAAACCCCATGATGAATGATTGGGTATATGCATGGAGGGGGGTTGTCAAAATATCATAGGATGTGTGAATCTATATGTTATGGTAAATATGGATATAGCCAAATAAATATGTAACATTTTTTATTTTAGGTACTATTATTTACCTTAATTAAATAAATTTTTAGAGGGATTGTGTTCGTTGATAAATATATGAATGAAACGAATACTATTTCGATATAAAAATGAAAATTGTTGGTGGGATTAACTATGTAATTGAAATTTATATATTTCACATGATATGAGGTTATTATTTATGATCATAATTAGTTGCAGCTTATTTTTTCACATGTATGTTTATGTATGAATGACATTAAAAAACAATGTAATGAATAATTATTATGATAATGGATTTTACCACATAGACATAGAATTTCATGGCCAAGTTATATTTTAATTGGAAATAATGTGTTGTCATATATCCAAAATTAAAATCAATATGTCTTCATATTTAAATATTATAATGGAATTTGAGTTTTGGAGAAGGAATTTTTTCCCCATAATGTATCTATATTTCATGTACACAATGTGGAGAAATTGATCCCTACATGTTTTCATGGGAGGTGTATTAAATTTCTTCAAATGTATTCCAATATGTGACAGTGATGTTACAAATAAAATATTTTTATTTGTTTCCCAATAGTCGACATGTGTTCAGTGTATATATTTTTTATAATATGATGAATTTATGGATGTCACACTTTAAAATATAACTAAAACAACCAATTGAGATATGATTTTTTCCCTTCATGGGTACAATAAACTTATAACATCATAGTTTCATCTTCTTTAAATGTTATTATTTTGGTTTTTTATTCAATTTAATCTCTAATATTTGTAGGTTTTTGTAGAGGAACTGTTTAAAATATTTTACCAGACCATTTAATTATATTTAAGGGATATATATAGTTTTTTGAATTCCCAGTTTGAATTGAATAATGTTTAATTTTATTGCTATATTGACGAAATATTTGAGTGGAATATTTCATAATACTTCTATAATATTTATTGATAACTATATAGAAATAACATGGCATTACATGCTTTCATATATATCATTATTATTCATATAAATTCTCTAAGAATGTATCATGAAATATATAATTTTTCAAAAATGTATATATTGTCACATTTCTTGGTCATAACAATAATAATTTTTAGTATCCATACATGGTATATCAACATAGCCAATGATTGGTTGATATTAGTGATCAATTAATAGTTTCATTACATTTCAAATTTTTATGGTTGATTGTTTGTTCATGTGGTTGGTAATAAATCATCCTTTTTGTCTATTGATACCAATAACTTAAAAGGAAATGACATACAATCAATTATCACTTCTAATAATGATGTTTTATTGTATAGTATAATTTTCTAGGTCAGTGTATATCATTAAATTTGAGAATATTCTCATTATTATGATTGGTGATTATAAAATTTCAAAAAAAAAATCGCAATTGATATTAAATTTATTATGATGCTGCTAAAAATCGAGTAATAATGATATTAAAATTAAATCATCAACTAAATTATTCTTAGAATATATATGAAAAATGTAATCTATTAGAGGATAAAACAAGAAGTAAATATAAAATTTTTTCCATAATAATAGTTCAACGTTTCAGTAATGAATGATTCTATTCATGTGGATATTTTTAATGATTTAATGATTTGTAGTTTCTATTATACATCAGATAAAAAAATTTCCAAATTCATTTTAAATAGAAATTAAATATTTTACTACTAATATTTAATGAAATTTCAAGGTAGAATTCCAAATGAATCATCACCCATATTTAAATAAAAGGATCATACCATCAGATGATTTTGGGGATACAAAATATAAATAAATGATTAATGTTATGAAAATTATATTCTATGTGTATACATTATATATTTTATTAATAATTTTTTTTTTGAGTAAATTACTAATAATCCAAAATATGACCTTAAGTCAAAATATTGAGATGTTGATACATTCTAGTGTCAGTGACAAAGATGTCTAAAAATGTGAGAACAGTTACTCCAGAAAAAAAAATTATCTACTCTTATACTATTATAGAAGAGGTAAAATGAAGTCTCTCAGGTTCTAGATTCAGTTTTGGGTCATAAATATATATTCAATGAAGCTATTAAACATCATAAAGAGTAATTTGAAACAGACTATTAGATCAATTCTTATTGTGTATGGAAAAATATATACCATTGGAAAAGATGAACCATTATGATCTATAATATATTTCTATATGTAGATCAATGTTGAAGTCATTTATCTGGTCTAATGATTCAATACAATTTTAGGAATATTATGACATGTTTGTTTCACTAATACATAAAATATTGAAATTAGGTTGTCTAACCGAAAATTATGGAATTTAAAATGGGGGGTATAACTAGTTGTAACCAATTGATATTATAGTTTATAATTCACGTTACGACATCTATGAAACATTGAAAAGATAGTAACTTTGATCCGAACATGAGAAATAATGAATCAATCATTATTATTAATTATTACACCTATTTATGTGATGTTGTGACATAAAATTTATTGGATCAGTAATTATAAATTATTAATTTTGTTAATTTTTAGTTGGATATAATTCCTAAAAGTGGTAAATCGATTTTCCCCACACCCAAAGCTTTCAAAACTCTATGGTGGAGAATAATATATAAATTATATTTTTTTCCAGACATTATAAAATTCCATATCAACTATAATATTCATTATATAAAATTATAATAATTTTTTTCCTGAAAAATTTTATTATATAATATTTTCAAATAACGATTTATTTTTATTCATTTAGTCATTCATAATGATGTGGGTTTTCTTCTATTATACTTGTAAGGCATAAAAAATTAAAATTATTTTGGTTTACACTCTATAATTTTAACCATATTTAATAAAAAAATTTAATTTATGTGTCACCATCTAAATATTTAATTTCTATTGATTTGTTTATATTCAATGATATTGGGTGGTATCTTCAGAACTATACTCATAGCTTATTATAACTACTTTATCTAAAAAATAATCTATAATATATAGAAACTCCCATAAGAATTATTTTTATGAAATCATCCATTTCGTTATTAATAGAGGAATTATTTTATTAAACTATCATTTAATGAATGTTTATTTAGGTCATTATCATATTCCCATACTTATTAATTATTATTTAACACATCGTCAAAATTAAACAACCCCTATATTGATCATTGGTACTCTTTGGATATCATTTATATATAAATTAGTTGATATGAGAACAAAAATCCTGGATCAATTGTTTAATATGTAATGTTTGGGAATTTCGGTTTAATTATATATAATTATTTCAAGAATTTGTAATCTGATGGTACACGATTCTGAGTCTCGGAGTACCTGAAATGATCCATCAATGATTTTTTATCCTTTAATTAGACGTGTAAGTAGTTTTCCTAAAAAAGTGGAATAACTCATAAATGGTTGCCCAGATAAGAAATCTGAGGCCACTGTTGTGTTCAAGAAAGAGGGTTTATCGTAGGTGTTACTTAAGAATATTTGGTGGAGGCCTCTGGTGAGAAAACCCGAAAATGGAATAATTGTAAATAAAATAATTAAATAAAGTTATATAGTTTTTTCAAATGCTTATAACTCCCAAACGGTAACTCGGATTAAAAATCTAAGAATACCACTGAAATCGTGAGGGTATGATTTCTTCAATAAGGTAGTAACATTGGTCGGCGCGGACCACCTGTGAAAGCACATTATTGTCCATAAATAAAATAATTAAGTGAAAATTATTTTATTAAATCCATAACTTCTAAACGGTAACTCAAATTTAAAATATGAGTGTATTGTGCGGTTATTTGGTGTGTATTTCTCTTAGGTAGAGCCTAACCTTGTCCGGTGCGTGTCAAGGGTGGCTGTTAATAACTTTTTAAACCTTTTTTCGGGTACGTTTAGTAAACACGCAAGCAGAATTTTTTATCATTTGAACTGGTTCTCAAATAAAAAATCTGAGGGCATCGTTGAATCCACAATGCTAGGATTCCCTTAAGGGATACATTACATTGACCGCAATTGGTCCAGAGAAAATTTTATGATTTGTGACTTTTAAAAAAAATGGAATAATTTTATTATTTTTTTCATACCCTCCAATAGACAATCAAAGGTTGGGCTAGCGAAGTGTCAAGCCAATTAATTTCTTGACCTACAAACCATAATAAATGATGTTGTTGGGGAATTAGGAAGCTTTCTAATTTGTGAGCCCCATTAAACTCCAATGTCGTTACTTACCCTCCATCTCTTATATATATATATATATATATATATATTTGGGGAAGGTATCAGCACAGCCTCACCAAAAATGACATACTGAATAAGCACGGCGATGATGGACCCATCGAACACAGAGCTGACCCAATGGGATGTGATGAATGATGTCAAACAGTAAACAAAAGGGTGACCTACAAGTGTCATCATTGGGAACCAGTAGCGGTAATGATGAACACAAACCTACCTTCAAGTGCGGACATTTCTCCAATGATTAGAGAATGGGGTTGTGCGGATTGATATTGGTTTTCCAGGCATGTGTTTCAAAAATTATAAGAACGGATAAACTCATGAACATGTTGATCCCTTCATCGATATTTATATGCAGGAGAGTGTGTTTCATTTTTTTGGGATCAGGTTTGTAATGAAGGCATCAAATCCAGGTGAAAATTCCCTGAAACTCCCCTGGAATTATCTCTAACATGGAGGGAGTGGGCCTATAAGAACAATGCACGAGCCACTCCATTTAGGCGTTGTGTAGGATCTCCCAATATTGATAGTAGAGGAAAGCCGAATCAGGGCATACAATTGTGAAGGACGTGATCGTAGGAGCCCGCAGGCATAAATGGCATATGAAAAGGGCCCCAGTGTGCCACCGGTAGCCCAACGATCAAACTGCCATCGGCACCGGCGGCGGCAGCGGCGCACAGTGGTGCGGTAGCAACACACAGTGGCGCCAAGCATGTTTTCGGCGGAGCAAAGGAGAGGAACACCCCCAGCAGCGCAGAGGAGCCACAACACCATGTAGATCTGCAATGGGTAAAATCCCTCGAGTAGACCCGCTGATGTGGCTCCATGACATGTTGGTCTTACATGAACGCATCATTTCCGGGTGTCTCTGGCGACCTACAGCGTCACACAGGTGGCACCATTAGTTTGGCCTTTCAGACCAACCCACCACCTAGCAGGACAACTTACAGACCAGTGGGTCGACCCATGTCGATTCGGTTTGTACAGTGCCAAACTAGGTCGGACCGGTCTGACTGAGGAAGACCGGACCCGGACCCATTACCGTCTTGTTACACAAAATGAACCTATCTTCTAAACCAGACATCTGTTTGAGAACCATTTGTGGTGTTGGGATCCTTAGGGAAAGGCATCCCTTTTTCAGATACTCTATCTATGTTTTTGAGAATGTTTGGGCATGACTAGTTTGGATCGAATACGAATGCAACCAGGCCCTCTACACTAAAATTCATGTATCTCACAAAATGTGAATCTGATTGACGATCCATTTTCATCTTTGGGACTATCTTGATGAGATATATCTTTTGGAATACTTTGTGGTGAATTCCTTGGATATCAAGATGCGGAGAGTGGCTTGAGGAGCGGTTCTCCCATGTAGACTACGTATGGAACCCTCTGGTTCGCTGAGACCTGAATAATACATGATGATAGGCCTAGTGGGAAGTGGCTCTATGGGACCTGGTAGGCCCACAATGGGGAGTGGATCTATGTGACTTGAAAGACCCATTGTACTCGACCGGAAGAGTACCTCAGTTCAGTCAAGGTGGGAAGCAGCTCCATGTGACCTGGCATGCCCGTGGTGTGAAGTGGCTCTGTTTGACCTGGCATTCCCAAGGTACCCATCAGGGATGTGTACCAAAAAAGTTCATGGTTAGTGGGAAGAGGCTTTGTGTAACTCTGTAGGCCCACTATACTTGATAGATGAGGAGTTATCTAGCAGGCGAGGAGTTCGATGATGTGATAACCCTTCTATCCTTGACCTAAAGTTAAATGTGGTGTGATTTGGCTTGTGTTTTGTACATTTGCTTCATGTTTTGTGATTTTTCATTTGTGAAACTATAGGTGAACTACGGAGGAATCATGGGTCCCTACTAAATATCATTATACTCACCCTTGAACGGGCTTCGCCAGCACCTTGTTGTGTCTAGTGTATATGAC
This sequence comes from Viscum album, assembly GCA_963277665.1. NCBI lineage: Eukaryota > Viridiplantae > Streptophyta > Magnoliopsida > Santalales > Viscaceae > Viscum > Viscum album. The sequence continues at coordinate 1,243,324,423 of OY728145.1, read as the reverse complement.
GTACAACATTGATTGAGGATTAGGGTGCTGGGACTCGGTGGTGCATGAAGTTGGACCTTTTTGGCATTACGTGATGTAGGGAATATAGATCGTGAGCAGTACCTAACATTTAGGTAGGATCTTTGGAAGATGATCCATGAGATGCCTTTCAATTTTCATGTTGTACATGTACTTTTTCTAGTTGGGTATGTATTCTGGCCTCCTTTTTATTCATCACTCATTACTATAGAAGATTACTTCACAGTTTTTGTTTTTTTTGCATTCTTGTCTATGTGGTTACTTATTTTTGCATTCTACTCTATGAGTTTGTATATGTTTAAAGGAAATGTCTACCCATTTTAGGGATATTTTTTTCTGGTGTTAGTCACCATCCCATGACCAATGGATGGAAGGCTTGGGGTAGTCCTAGCATGGGCCCCGGGGGACGGGTTATGACAAAGTGGTGTTAGAGGAGTTCGGTTGTATCGGAGAACTAGGACATTGATATTATTTGTGTAAATAGAGTAATGTCTTTTGAGTGTGGTTTTTAGTTTGGGGATTCTAGTGTTGGTGCGGTGGTGACGTATCTATACACCAGGACACTAAATTATGATTTCTGACTCAGCACACAAAAACAGTGATTACATGAGTTTTTGAATGTTTTCTTTTTTATCTCCTGAGACAACTCCCCAGGTATAACATAATGAATGTGGAGAAACAGTTAATCATCAATAATATTCCACATAGAAATCCATGTTGGATTCCTGAGAGAGTACATGATGACAGCCCGCAGAGCGACGAGGCTTCGGAGTAGGGCCCTCTTACTATGTTAGCACCATCGGGTGGTGTACCAGCAGCACCAGCACATGTTGGGTAGTATTTACCACCAACTGCACTGGCATATGGTGCACACAGACTAATCATGTTGCATGATTTCTTATGGAAGAGGCCTTTGAGGTTTCGAGACGACACAGATTCCCAGGTAGCTGAGGACTAGCTGGAAGCTATAGCTATAGTTTTCTTCCTAGTTGAGACACCCGTATAGAAGATGGTGATCTTAGATGCTAGTATTATCTAGTGAGTGACCATGAGGATGGTCCACGTAGTGATGAGGATTTGGTACAAGGACCATTGTCTTAGATGGTACCATCAGATAGTGTCCCAGCTTTATCACTGCTCGTTGGTCGGTAGTTATAACTAGTGGTCCTATTAGTTGACACATGTAGGATTTGTTACATACATGAGTTTCAGTATCAGATAACCCTCATGTTCTGAGGGGGGCCCAACTCATAGGTAGTGATGGACTAGCTTGAGGAGGTGGCCGAGTTTCTATCTAGCCAGGGCACCATTCGATTAAATGGAAGTCCTAGTAGAGAGACTTCTACATGGCTCAGTAGGATGATTACAGGGTTTAGATTACCCAAATCATGCGAATATCTGTCTTTTTATGTGGACAATATTGAGAACATTCCTTAAAGAAGGGGGGCTCTTTCCATAATGAGCTAAGGGATGTGTGTTCCTTTGAGCTTCTACATCTTAGGTGGGATGACAAATCAGTTGCTGGGTATTTATTGTGGCATACCAACCATCATAGGTAATTGATGAATATAGTACAGTTAGTGTATCAGGGCTTATATCTCCAAGAGAATTGTGTTTAGGGACATTTGAGTGAAAACTTTTCCTCTATGCATTCTTACTTTTTTAAGGGTGGTATAGAGAACCTTTGTGGTCAAATTTTCTTTGGATGAGCGGATGCAACCATTGAATGTTAATGGTGAGAATGTATGAAACTAACGCCAGTCTTAAAGACATTGGTGTGTAAAATTTTTTGGGAAGATGAAGTGTTAGGGACAGATGAATCTACGGGTCAGCAGATGTGGAAGTGGAGATTGGAGAGCATCATCATGTGGTATACATTTTTATGTGTTACGACCGCCAACCAAATTTGGTCCCCCCCCCAGGCTAAGGGAGCTGGAGGAAAGGGGAAGGGAGTAGCTTCATGTGGTCTATGAGTGTTACCCAAGGGATCCAAGAATGATTTGAGGTTTGATCTATGTCTATTACTATCTATTGTATTAATAGATATATATACTAATCATTCCATTTTTTTCCCAAATCTTGTTCAATATGTAGTGTTTTTGGATAAGTCGTTGACTTGACCCTCCTTCATAGAGATACCATTGGGAGGAGACTCAATAATCACACCTACACCGACGGTTTGATCTAACCCTTGATTTTTGGTTGGAACCTCATGGTGGCAACGTTGAGGGATTACGACATTAGATTGGGTATGTACATGAAATCCACAGTTCATACATAGATTGACTAAATTAAGAAAAAATGTTGTGGTTTATCTACAATGTTGGAATGGGGTTTTCTGGGGTCGGTGAATAAGGAATCCCAAGAAGCATAGCATAAACTCATGCATAAGACGGTGCAGCCTATCACTCCTGTGTCAGCCAGCCTTACCCTAGAGGAGGTATGAGTTTTGGGTATTTAGTTCCCAAAAGTAGTGACAATGTGCAGGGAGATCCTTTAAAAAATATGTTTCTAGGATTACCTCCATGAAGAGAGAGAGAGAATTGTGCTTTGGCTGAGTACTAAATGAGATTTTAACCTGACTTATAGAGGGTTGCGACACCCTTGTCATCTTTGATGAAGAAGGGGGAGCCTTTCCTGTGGATGGAGAAGTGTTACCAGAGAATTAAAGAGATGATACATGGACTGAGGAGATGAAATATTCTACCCACATCCTAGAGTTAACAGCAATTTTATTCGCCTTAAAGTTGTGGCCTCACTAATTGATGGGTGAACAGTTTAGTATTTACTCTGATCACAAGAGTCTTTGGACCTGAACCTGAGATAGTATTGATGGATAGGGTTCCTCCAAGACTTCAACTTTGAGATAGTCTATATTCCTGAGAAGCGGAACTTGGTAGTAGATGCACTCAAGATGAGGTCTGATCTGCAGTTGCTGAGTGAGGTGATAGATCTGCTAGCCGCATTGCAGATATCCTTCGTGGATAGGGATGGAGCATCATACCTCCATTTTATGAGAGTCACTCCCCTTTTACTTCAGTGATGCAGGGACGTGCAACTTTGGGACAGTGACTGCATGGCTTGACTGGATCAGATATCCTCAAGACATGCACCTGATGGTTTTTATGAAGGTGGGGAAGACCTCATCCTCTTCAGAGGACATACCATGGTACAGGTGGAGCTACGGGAGGAGGTGTTGAGGGAGTTCCATATGTACCCTCTAATGGTACATACTGGTGTGGCGAAGATGTACTAGGACAACCAGCATCAACATTGGTGGTTGAGATGAAGTAGGTTGTAGTGGAGTTTGTTCCACGATACCTCACATGTCAGCAAGTGATGGCCGAGAACCATGTTCCAGTTGGATTAGCACTTCCACTAAAGGTTCTAGAGTGGAAGTGGGATGGAATATACATGGAATTTGTGACATGTATTCCATGTATATCCTAGGGACATGATTCCATTTCAATTATCCTTGAACGGCTCACCATGTTGGTCCACTTCTTTCCTCTCCGAGAGCAGGGATCTGTAGAGGGCATGGAATGCCTCTACGTGAAAGAGATTTTGCGACATCATGGGGGTACCATTGATGATATTCTCTGACTGTGACACTTGTTTAACATCCCAGTTGTGGAAGGGATTGCATAAGTCATCCGAGACTCACTTGCGTCTGAGCACTTCCTTTCATCCTCAAATGGATGGTCAGACCAAGAGGACCATTCAGACACTTGGGGACATGCTACGTGCATGCATCCAAGATTTTTTCTATGGATGGGGGTATCACATTCCCTTGGTGTAGTTTTCATAAAACAAAATTTATCACTCCACCATCGATATGGAACCATTCGAGTACTTATACAGTCGACACTGCTGATCACCTCTATGTTGGATAGACCAAGGGGAGTCAGCTCTTATGGGTCCAGAGTTGGTATGGTAAAATGAAATTAAGGTGAAGACCAACAAAAAGTGGATGAAGAATGCACAGAGTAGATATAAGTCATATATTGACATAATATGTAGACCACTAGAGTTATATGAGGGAGGCCATGTTTTCTTGTGAGTCTCTTCTTGTCGGGGAATACAGAGATTAGGTTGTGGCGGAAAGCTATCTATGAGGTTAATCAGACCATTCTAGAATCTCAACAGAGTGGGTGAGGTGGAATACCATCTCTCTCTTCCCCCACAGATTCACCAGGTGCATAATGTTTTCTATGGGTCACATCTGAAGAGGTGCGTGCATGATCCATTGCATATTATCAACTAAGGCGAGTTGAACATTGAAGATGGGGTGACTTTTTTGGAGTTCCCAGTGGAGATAAAGGATTGACATGACCTCTTCTATTGTGGACGGTCGATCCCTCTATGGTGAGTTTAGTGGATGTATAGGGACCTCAAGCAGTGCACATGGGAGTTGGAGGCTCAGATTTTTTCTCATTTCCCTCATTTGTTTGATTTGACTATGATTTGGCTTTCAGGGACAAAAATCCCTAAGGTGTGGATAATGTAATGTCCTATAATTCCTGTATTATTTTTTATTTATATGGAATTATTTCGAGATCTCGAAATCTAACGGTCCACAATTCCAAGGCCTGAACTACCTTGAATGATCTGTCAATGTTTTGTGAAGCGTTAATTAGAATTGGTAAGTATTTTTCCAGTAAAATTTGAGTAACTCTTTAACAGTTTCCAGGATCAGAAATATGAGGGAACCATTGTGTTCAATATGGCAGGTTTACCATGGGTGCAACATAAGATTAGTCGTTTTAGATCCCTGGTGAGAAAATTTGAAAATGGCATAACCATAAATAAAATAATTAAATTGTGTTATTTTATTTTTCAAATGATATAACTCACAAATGGTAACTAAAATTACAAATCCAAGACCACCACTAAACTCCAGAGGGTATTCTTTCCGTAGGCAGATACAAACATTGGATGGTGTGGGCCACCAGTGAAAGTTATTTTTTGGCCTTTAATAAAATAATTATGTAACAATTATTTTATTATAAAAGCCATAACATCTCAACAGAAACTCGGATTAGAAATCTGGGAATACCATTGGGTTCTTTGGAAGTGTTTCATTATGGAAGAGCATATCCTCGACTGGTGTAGGATGAGGGTTAATGTTATTAATTTTCTAACCCTTTTTTCAGAAACATTCAGTAAACGCACGAGTGGCATTTTCTAACTTTTGAAATGTCGCTCAGATTAAAAATCAAGGGGCACCATTGAATCTGCAGTACCAGGATTCGCTTAAGAGAGGATTTACATTGACAACATTAGTTCTGAAAAAATAATATGTTTTTTTACTTTTAAAATGAAATGAAATGAAATAATTTTATTATATTATCCCATATCCTCCAACGGACAATCAAAGGGTCAGCCAGTGATATATCAAGCCAATAACTGGGTTTACCTGCCAACCCTATGTTACGACGTCATTGGGGAATTTGGAAGTTTCCTAATTATTGATCCACATTAAACTCCAATGTCATTACACACCCTCCCCCTAAATTATATATATGGATCTTGGGGGTAGTTATTTTCACATCTTCTCCAAGAAATGAAGTGCTAAAGGAGATCCACAACACTAGACCCATAGAATATGGAGCGGACCCAGTAGGAGGTGACAGAAGACACCGAACCATGAAACAATGGGAGACGTAAGAGTTGCGTCATTTTGGAACTGGTTGCGGTAATAAAGACCACCAACCCACCTTCAAGGGATGGGGTTTCTCCGATGATTCGAGGTAGGGAATCGTGTTGATTGATTTTTTTTTTCCCCGCATTTAATTCTAAAATGATAATAACGGGTCAAATCATAAACATGTTGATCATTTCATCAATATCTATATGTGGGAGGGTGTGTTTCCTTTTCTTGGATCGTGTTTGGAATCAAGGCATGAAATCCTGTTGAACATTCCCAGAACCTCCCCCAGAATTATCTCTAAAGCCAAGGGTGTGGGGATACACGAAGAAGGCTTGAGCACCTCTGTTTTTTCATTGGTTGTGATATCCCAATAATGAAAGTGGGGACCAACTGAATTAGGGCCTACAATAGTGGAGGATGTAACCCCAGGAGCCCACAGTTGTAGCCAGCGTATGAAACTAGCCCCGGTGCGCGATTGGTGTCCCGACAAGCACCCTATTGCCAGTGCTGGCAATGGTGGTGTCGCACAGCAGCATGGCAACGAAATGCCGTTGCGTCGAATGCGTGTCAGTGAAGAAGAGGAGAGGTGCACCCTCAGTTATATACACACGTATCAGCAAGTTTTTAGCCAGCATTGGCCACGAAGGGAGAGTAGGATGACGGTTTGACCGATGGCCGGTGGACTGGGCGCGCGCCTAACGGCATGGTCACGACGCTGGGGATTCACGGAGGCATGTGGGATGGCGTTGGGTAAACCCTCGTAGCTTGACCCACTGATGTGGCTTCACATCATGTCAACCCTACCTAGACGCACTGTGTTTGGTAGTCTCTGGCTGTCCATGCCACCAGGTGGGTGGCAGGGACGGGTCGGCCAAGCGGGCCGACCCGTGGCCGAGAGGCCCAACTTGCGGCCTAGCCAGGTCAGGCCGGGGGGACTCGGGTCAATTCCTAACCGAGTCTGTTCAGGTAGACCAAGGAATACAGGGGTCGGCTCTTTCTGAACTGGGTTGGGCCGGTCCAACTAAGGTTGTTCGAACCCAGACCCAGTATCGTCTTGTTACCCAAAACGGGCCCTAACTTCTAAACCAGAAAATCTTTAGATGAACCGTTTGTGACATCAGTATCACTAATACAAGGAATTACATTTTGAGATACTCAACGTGGGTTTTGGAGAAATTTTGGGCATGACCGGGTTGGATCAAATACGAATCCAACCATGCCTTCGGCACTAAAACGCTTGTATCTCACAAAATTTGAATCTGATTGATGATCCATTTGCGGCTTTGGGACTCTCTTGATGAGAAAGATCTTTTGGAATACTTTTTTGTGACTTCCATGGATATAAATATCCAGGGAGTGGCTTCAAGGGTGCTTCTCCCAAGCAGACTACATATGGAACCCTACGATTGCCTGGGACTTGAAGACTGCTTGACAATTGGCCCAGTGGGAAGTAGGTCTATGTGACCCAGCATACCCATGGTGGGGAGAGACTCTGTCTAAACAGGAATACCCACGATAATCAACCGGATGAGTACCTCAGTTTATCCATGGTGGTAAGCGGATCTATGAGACACGACATGCCCATGGTGGGAAGCGGCTTTGTGTGACCTGACATGACCACGGTACCAATTAAGGATGTGTACCACATCACATCAAGGTTAGTGGGATGTGGATCTGTGTGACCCAGCATGCCCATTGTACTTGATAGAGGATGGGTTCTACAGTATCCAAGGAGTTTGATAATGTGATAACCCTTCTATCCTTGACCTAAAGTGATACCTAGTCTGAGATGACTTATGTTGTGTTCTTTTTCATCATGGTTTGTGGGTTATTCTTTTTTGAACTCTAGGAGACCTAAGGGGGTCTCAGGGTCCCTACTGAGTACCGTTATACTCACCCCTACATGGTCCTCGCCCACACCTTGTTGTGTCTGGTGCAGATGATGTACATCATTGATTGAGGCTGAGGGAGAAAGGACTGGGCGATGCATGGAGCTGGACATTTTTGGTATGATGTGACGCATGGAATATAGATCATTAGCTGTACTCGCCCTTTAGGTAGGCTCCATGGTAGACAATCAAAGAGCTTCCTTTCACTTTTCCAATTTTATAAGATCTTTTTCTAGTTTGGCTTGTATTCTGGCCCTCTATACTTTCAGCACTCTTTACTACAACAGTTTACATCACAGTTGTTTTGGTTGCATTATAGTCTTTTTCATTACCTCTAATTGCTTTCTACTTTGTGAGTTTGTATAGTTTTAAAAGAAATGACTTTCCATTTTAGGGATACACATTTCTGGTGCTAGACTCCAGCCCCTGGCCTATGGAAGGTAGGCTTGTGGTGGTCACGGAACACGCCCCGGGGGATGGGTTATGATGTAATATACCTTTGAGGACTATGTGTGTGCGAATATATATATATATATATGAAAAATATGTTAACTTTTTATTTGAAAATCTTATATATACCACAATAATATTTAAATATTTCTTTATTCTTTCAAAACTACTATCATTTGATTTGACAAAATATTACAAATATTTTATAACTAGATAAATGTTAAATGAAAATAAATGGATGATCAAATATAATCAACTAGTGATATTGTATAACGGATATTATTTATAATAATAATAACAAATATATAAATATAAAATTAATAAAAAAAAATTATCCAATATATTGTAATATGAATAACCAAACACATTGGAAACATTAAAATAAAATGAAATGAAAATTTGTGTTGCAATAATTAAATTTATAATGTTGTAATAAATAACTTGATCATCATATAAGTACTTATTTTCCAACATCCATTATACCAAGTTTAAATGGTAGAAATGCAGTATATACCCAATTAATTTTATATAATTAGACATGCTAGTGCATCATGAGATGTATAATTTTTGGATCCACATATCTTTTAATAACATAACTTAATTCATCATATTATATTTAATAGATAAAAAGAATAATACTTAATGATCCTAATGGAACCTCATACATAAAAATGTCAATATAATTTGTAATATTCCATGTAGAAATAATATGTATAGAAATTTTAATTATTTTCCCATTGAAATGAAATGTATGTAAATCTAGTTCAGTACCCTTAAATGAAAATAATTATGAATTGGGTACTCACACCATATAATTAAAATGTTATTCTTGTAAACTCAATATAATCCCTTAGTGATTGGTATTTTTAGTGTATTGAGGTTAATAAAAATTGTTTTGAACAATTGTTTTCTAGGAAATCCCATCATTTGGGGTAGATAGATATACGATCAATAATGAAGACAATGATGTTCAGGGAATTAATTCAGATGTATATATGATTTCCTATTAATAATATTTGGAGTTATTATGCATTCAATATTTTCAAATAAGTAAGATTATCATGTATTGTAAATGAATGTTTAGTTATTGGTAACATATGTAGATAAGGATCGATTATGTATTTATACAGTGAAATTGGTGTATTAGTAATTTGCAGGAGACTAGTTAATTTATTTTTATTTCCATATTAATATTATAATATAGTGATAAAACATTTTTTATATTAATTGGAAATAAAGTATTTTATTATGGTGAACTCTACATGATTGTATACATTGTAGGAAAATTTGTAGTTATTCTATAATAGAGTTTAATCCACCTGGTACATGATGGATATCTCCTTACTGTACCAATTTCATTAATACTTAGAGAGGGCACCCTCTTATATATTGAAAATTAGTTAAAGAAAAAATTAATTGCATACATATGGATTTTTTAATGGAGGAAAATATCTAATTTTTTTTCTTCTTAAGAGACATTCATGTATTCCATGACTTATGAAATCTTTATAAAATGAGTGAAATGGGGGAACCCATACATAGGATATCATAAATAATATTATCAAATTTTAGTTATAATATATAAGAATAATATGAAATAAATAATAAATGATACTATATTTTAAATATAAACTTTTTTCAAGTAGATAGAAATAAAAATATTATTTTATCTCTATAATAATTTATGAAAATACAAAAAAATATGATTAGTTAAATTATATCATGTGATAGACATATCAGAGTTATTGAAATAGTATATATAATAAATCATATTACCAAATAAAATAAATATAATAATTTTTCTACCAAAAAAGTATCATAATTAAAAATAAATAAATATAAATATGAATTCTTATGTTGGAATGGTGAAGGTTTATAATCTGGCTAATATGTTAGGTATTAGATATTATGTAGTTATCATCACTCAGAATATTATTAACACATAGACATCATTTAGATCCAAAAAACTATTCATGACTGAATGGAGAGCTATGTGAGGGAATCCATGGGATATAAATGTGGAGAGAACATCAAATTTTTAGTGACATAAATGAACAGGGTTATTGGGTATTAATTTTTTACTGAGTGGTATTTAATGAAATAATATTCTTATTTTTATATTTCATCTCTATATTAACTGATACTGTATAGAAAGAAGGATCCATTTCTTCCCAAAATTTCATGTTATCATTCTTAGTGAATATAGTATGAGAATAGAGATAAATTAGTTTATATTGTTTATTCTTACATGTATATAATGTCATATTTCATATACACTATTTTATTTCACCATATTTGTAATTAGATGCTATTTATTTTAAAAAATACAAATTTAATCATATAAAAAAAAATTAAAATCGTGTCCTCAAAAATATAATTCATGTAATTAATTCATATTCAATATATGATAATTTTATAATAAAAATAAATAGTATTTAAAATGGTTTTTGTAAAACTAACAGTAAAAAATACATTACTATTATAATGATGACATTATTATTCTCGTAAATATCCCTGAAAACACGATCTCAATGATATTTCTATAATTCTTTAAATATAAAGAATTAATATAAAAATAAAAATTATATAATATATTATTTTTTACTAAGAAATATGTCAAATAGCCTTTAGTGAAATGTTTTATTGTATCATAATATTAAAATAAACTGCCTTAGAATTTTTATAAATAAGATAAAAATAATTAATTCATTACATATACTACCATATAACATAATAAATTCTGAATGAAAACAAATATTACAGTAAAAATATTATGTTTCTTCTCATTTTTTAATGTGTTGCACAGGAAATTAATTTTGAAATTAAAAGATGTAAATAATAACATATTTAATTTTATTCAATGTACAAAAGAATAAATAATATTAGATTCAATTGATTAAATTTCTATTACAATGATCATTTGGAAATATTAATATGACAATTTTAAATTAAATTATTAAATACTAATGATTTTAGTAGAATATATTTAAAAAAAATAATTTAAATTAAATAATATTATTTGGAGAAATATATATATAACGTATATTTGATCTTGGAGTTAAAAATTAATATATATGAATATAATTTTACTAATTAAAACATGATGACTATGTTATAATGATAAATAGAAGCAATAGAACAATATTAGGTCTTGATATCTTTGTGGATAATGTTTTCATATTGCTAAATTCATTTCATAATTTCATATATTTATATAAAACTAATTTAGAATTCATATTGACATATATATATATATAATGTATTGTTTTAATGATGACATTATGATAACAATTATACACTCAATGGTCATGTGATAAAAAAGAACCAATATACCTTCATATCAAAATTCAAAAATAATTTTTACTAGGAATCATATATAAATTTCAGGACCTATTCTTTTATGATCCATTATTTATATATATTCACAGTTTGATATTAAAATGACATTAAAATATATTATTTATCTACTCGTACTTCAATTACTCAAAAAAATTATTTTTTTTGATTCATAAAATATAAAAAAACTTTTATACTATGGATAATTGATTTAATTGATTATTTATGAAAGTGCATGATTTTGTCACTCATTACTCAAGAAATTTAATTTTCTGATTCTTATGTGCTTATAAATTAATAAAAATTATTTTATTTTTTTATTTTTTATTTTTTTATTTTATTAAACTGTATTATCGAAATATGTTTATCTTGTTATACTGCAATATTTATCCATGAAACAATTAAATAAGTTTCCTTTATAATAAATAATAGGTACATTGAAATAAAAATAATAATATTGTATGAAATATATATACATTTATATTTATGTAAAATTTGTGATATTATATTAAAATTTAACAATTTTACATTAGCCAAGACATTTAAATTTTTTTTACCTTAATTATTACCTTTTTTTATTAAAATGATAACAGATAGTGGAGATAAATTTTTTTAACAATTTTGTTAAACATAACATCATTTATATAGTCATTATCATCTTCAATATTTATATTTTGGAATAAAATAAATTAAATCTTCTTCATTTTCAAATAAAGTAATGCCATACCTATTATCTTACAATGTAATCCTGATTTCTATGATGTTATTAAATGGAGATGTTATCAAAATATATATATTAATGGGTTGATATAGTGGGATGAAACTAATGGAAATAACATATCATGAACATTTCAACCACTAGGTTTCCTCTAATTGTTACCTCATTTATTTTAATTTTTCTGACTACTTTGATTACTAAACATCAATCCTTTTGGGATTCAGATTCATTCCATCCGAAATCATATAAACTGTCATATGATTTTTTTTACTATTTTATTCAATTATTTTTTTATAACTCATTTATTTTATTCTCATTATTATATATCTCATTTTAGGTTCAAATACCATATAATTTGTTAACAATTTCTAAAATAACTATTTATTTATTACATTCTATTAATTTATTATACATTAATCATTCCTTTTTGGATGAAATAACATGATAACATCTCACATTGAATTAGAAAAACATGAAGAGAAGGATCATGAGAATCACGTCTAATAGATAGAAGATATTAGTCCATTTTAATTATTTGGATGAAATCATTTTCCATTTGAGGTAAGAATCTATTTCTTTTCATAATGTATTGATAATATATAGTTCACTCCCCAATATGAAATCTGAAATAAAAAATTAATTTTTTTAATGGAAAATGTTAGGATCATTTGAATGATTAAAGAACATTGAAAGGGGTTCGAATCAATATTTAAAATATTTTCTTCTTTGTGAACATTTTTTCTCAAAGTGGTAATTACATGCTATAATAAACTAACATGGTGTGGAAATTAAATGAGAAGTGGCATCATCTTAATATGGTTTATACACAATATTAGTGACTACATGACCACTTTATAGTTATTATTATATTAGACATGAATGGAATATATTAAATTAAAAAATTAAACCTATAGGAATAGAATTTCCATGAACCTTGAACAATATAAAGACCAAATGGTTTTTTAGACCATACTTTTACCATTAAAAATTATCGAATTATATGGATGAACAATGGTAATTGTGTAACATCTCAATAATCATATTGAATTTGTGAATCTGATATTCATTCACTTTTTTATTGTAATATCCTAATGCCAATATGAATCACTTATTCAAAATAATCACTATCACAATTATGAAAACACAATAATACAAAAGAATCACATTTATAACTATAATAAATTCTTCAAATATATTATATGAAAATCTAATCTATTAATGGGTTTTGAATACAATATGATTCAATAAAAAATTTCTATGAATAAAATTTCTAATCTTATAACCCCTTCTTTGAGAATTTTGATTTACCTCATCAAAACATGATTAAAAAAGACCTTATATTTTTGAAACATTGAATTAAATAGGATATATATATATAACACAAAAACATGTATTTTTTCCCACAATAATATAACTTATATAGAGTCACCAATTTTTTTGTCCACATTAGTCAATTTTCCCTTCTAACATGGAATGAAATCTATTTAATTGTATGATTTTTATCTGTTCTATCAACAATAAGAAACTATATCTTAATCAAACAAGGAATAACATGCTCAGAACCTCAAAAATATTAATCACTATTAATATTCCATGCGTAAAAAAATTTCTACTCTAAGAAAAACATATATTTATATCGAATAAAGAATTATGAAATTTGGATTGATATTTAATGTGGTCACTATGATGAACCCCCTATAATAGACGTTGAAAGCATGACTATAAAAATTTTCATAGATATCTTTTTGGAGAATTTATTTTTCAAATAAAAATCTAAATTCTGTAATAGATTCCTAAATAGAGTTAATAGTTAAATCTCTAAATTCCAATTTATCCTCTAACTAAACCTTTTCAGTAATTCATTATTTTAAATTAAATAGATCAATTAAATCCTTTAGTAATTTAAAACCCATATGTTCAAATTATAATTTGAAATGTAAAATTTATAATTTCATACATGAATAAATTTTTTTGAATGTATTAAATATATAATATGTTAAAAATAAGACATTATCTTATCATCACTTGCCTCAAAAAACCGATAGGATTCTCAATAAAATATATATTATAATGTATAGGGGGAATAGTAATTCCCATAAATTCCAAAAAAGATGACCTTAAAATTATAACATGATCTTGAAAACACTATGTAACTCACCATATTTATAGTCTATTATAAAAAATATGTATTAGTAGACACTCTACTCCACATTAACAATCATTACATATGTATTTAACCCCAAAACATTTACTGATAAAAAATACAACTACATCAAAAAAGCGAACATCATTATTTAGTATATATGCATGATGAACTACAAAAAGTTTTGAAATTATAGTTAGAAGTTATAATTAACCTAAAATTCACAATATTGATCAAATACTATTTGATTTACTATTTTCCACCACATATATATTATTTAAGCTATCATACTATTCTCTATATTAGTTGATAATTATTTAGGGTTTACAGTATATTGATATAATTTTCCCATTAGATGTGATATGAATAAATAATGAAATATTAAGGATTTGAAAATTAAATACCATGGGAATTAAAAATCACATAAAAAACACAATTAATGATAATTTATTATTTTAAGGTAGTGGTGTAACAAGTGAGATATCTTTAAAAATTTTGTGTGACCTTATATTTTCTTCCCCAACCATTCTTTTTATTGTTTTTAAATTATCCAATTGGAATTTAATATTATATTACATTTATTAATCTATTCTTAGAATGAATTTTTAAAACATAAGTTACATTATTGTAATGGTTAATATTCTCAGTTATCCATTAATCCTGTAATATATTATATTTCATCTACTAATATTGTTTTCCTTTTAATCCTCATAGAAGATCATTGAAAATTACTATATTGTTTATAAGTATATTTTGAATGTTTGGTCAATGTAAATTGGAATTTTTTTTATGGATACATTGTTTTAGAGTTTCAGGAAACACAATAATACTATTGAACATATGTTACAACCCCCTTTATGTTTTCCATGACAGCACATATTATGGTCTTCAATATTAATGTGATTGGGTGTTTGGTTATTTTAAGAATAGGGGGTGTAAGGATACATTAACATTATTATTTAAAACATTTTCCAGAAGAATGTTGTCTTCATTTGTTCTGAACTCATATAGTTTGTTATCAGTTTTGGAAAAGCTGATTTGACACATATTATCTTGAGAAAGATTTTTCAAAAACACATTTCATGTTATATAGTTAGGTTTCCTTGTTCATAATTCTGTGAGTTTTATATTATTTTTCATTGAAAACTATGAGCATTTAAGGATTTTATATCTGAGAAGGGATTGTTTCTTATAGTTCATGATATATAATTTTTTATTCGGGTCCATTTTTTTATTTGAAACACTCATTTTATTCCATTGATTTCATATAATGGAAAATATTCTAATCTATATGTGGTATATTGTTTGTTGGGTTTTCTTTCTTTCCAATATTAAATTCATAATTATTTATTAATTGGGAATCTAATATTTATATATTTTCATTGGGTTTTATATTCTCTAGATCATTGTTTTTTATTTTTATATTGATGTTAGTGGTCCAGTTATTAATTAGTTCCCTTTTTCACCCTTCATAGATAATATTATGATTTGGAAATGGTATAGTGGAATGAAATGTAATTTTTATTTATTGAGTGATTTCAAATAGTGTTATTAGAACTACTAGTCATTATAAAATGAAATTTTAATAATGAATTTGTTATTTATATGATATTTTTTAGTATGTTATATTTGTAATATATTTTTATATGGTACATTATTAATGTTCCAAGACATTATAGTTTCACCTTTCATGTTTTTTTGTATCATTCCACATTAATTATGAGATTTGAAACATAATTTGTGGTTCCCATTAATTAATTATGAAATATTTCATTTCTTTTTTTAGGTGATGAGTTTAGATATTGTTACACTTGTGGTTTTTTTGTGAGTTTTCAGTTTAAATTACTATATAATAATAGAAAAATGTTTCCATTAGAAATATGTTTTTTTGGTTTAATAGAAGGTATCATTTAGGTTATGTGAAACCAATTGGTCTTTTTATGGCTAGTATTTTAAGGAAGCTAGTGTTTCTAATTTTATAGTTGGTTTCACATTGGCCCACCATTTTATTCTTGTAGTGAATTTTTAAAACCTTTCATTCACATACACAAATGTAAATTGTTATTGGATTTACCCCACACCTAATGTGGAAGTTGTAATGGGTTCCATTGCTTGTTTAGATACTCCACCTTATGATATAGGTGTTTGTATTCATTATTTTGTTTTTGTTTCTATATGGGAGGTATGATCCTTTTAAAAATAATTTTTCCTTATCATAGGTTATTATTTCATTATTTATCATGCAGAATAAATTTGTAAATTTATCCCAAAAAATTATGAATTATAAATTATTTTTTGTTTTATATGTAATATAATACTTGTATAATTAACCAATTATAGTAAATATGATGATAAATTTACAATACAATTGAAAAAATAAATTAAAGATTTTATTAGTAAAAAATTACCGGTTCAATTTCAATATATATATACTCATTTTAATATTAGTTATATGTATATTTTAAATTTATAAAATAAAATTTTTTATGGATATTTACAATAAAGAAATCATTACATTTTTACAAGGGTAGTTATGTTTTATATTTTTATTTTAAATTACATTTAAAATAATTTATCAATTGAGAATAATATACCAAGCCAAAAATCATATTATATAATTCTAAAGGAATTTTTATATGTTGACTCTATTATTTTAATCTTGAAAATGGAATAATATAGACATGGTAAAACCATTATTATTCTTGTTACTAATATTAGTTTTTTTTATTATATGAATTTTTTTAAGTAATTTTTAATTATAATTAGAATATTTTTTATATTTTTTATTATCCAATGAAGCTTCCATCATTTATTCTCATTTTGTTACTGTATTTTTTAATTTAATGATATATTGTTAATTTTTAATGGTATAATAAATTTTTTTTAAATAATTCTGATTATAAATGATATATTATATAAAATAGCTGATTTTAGATTTTGTAATTGTTTTTAGTGTTTTTATAGTATTTTTCATATATATTTTTGAAAAAAAAAATAATACTACAAATTTAATTATTTTCTTAATGAAATGTTTGTGGAATAGAATTTCCAATGAAAAACTATTGATATTATCAATTTATTTTTGAAAATATTGATATTCTATGAAAAATTTTAAATACAAGTTTCTAAATGAGAAAATTTTATAGAGAACTATAGCAGAAAATCCTTCGTTGTAGATTTTGTTAGAGAACTGTCACATGAAACATGAAAGGCATGTGATGTTTTTTCTTATCCCAATTATTATATTATAGTGATATTCTTGTATTTAAATGAATTTATAAATTTTGATGATACAACTAATACCTTTATTTTTTTATAGTATAAAATGTATGAAAAATATTTATGCTCTTTTATTGAAAATTAGAATATATTTTTGTTATTTCTTTGTTTTTTTTAATAATTAAACAATTTTCATGTAATTTATGTCACATTCCATGGTAGGTAAAAAAACAAGGTCTGTCAATCTCTTGAACTAGACATCCATCATATATTGAAAAATAATATAATGATTGACTATGAAAAGTTGATGGTAACTCATTTTCCTGATAAACATTTTATGTTTTAATTGAAATAAAATATTGATATTTTTATATAGTCATCATTATCCACTTAAATAAATGAAATTAATTATAATAATATATTGTTTTGATACATTATTCCATATAATAAATTATAGATTACATTCAGAAATACACATTTCTAAAAATTATTCAATTTATTTTATTTCTAAATATTAACTAAATTTATCTTTATATAATAAAATAAATCATTTCAATTATAAAATCATTATACAATAAGTGAGAAAATGAAAATTTGAATGTTTATATTATATATATTTTATAATTATTTGAATTTTCTGTAATGATATAAAAATAAACCTGCTAGTTAATTGAAAAGACATCATCATCTTCTAAATGGTTTGCATTTTGAAGAAAATTACATTTTCATTCTGATGTTGTTTTTTTAAAATTTTTCAAATAAATTTCCTTAATAATTTATATATCTATTTTTTTAAACATAAATTAGTTGGAAAATATCTTGTTAAATTGTTATTATAATTGATAATTTATATAAATTTATATCCTAATGTTTTCTTATATATTAAATTTATCAAAACATTGTAAATATAATTATTCTTTACTTCATTGGAATCATTAATGTTATACTATAGTAAATATGTTTTAAATTTACTTAATTATGTATCTTTTAAATTTTAAAAAATGTTAATATATATATATATTTTAGAAACTGCTATAATAGTTGATGTATAATTATATTTATTCCATACAATGGGTTTCCAAAACAGAGTTCATCATTGACTATAAATCATGAATATTTTATTTGGCTAGTATTTTGATATTTATTATTATCTAATTATGTTTTCATAAATATTGTATATAAAGAATAAAAAAATATAATTTTTTATCATTAAATTTTATTTCAAATTTAAAAATATTTTTATATTTTAGGGGATTTCATGAATTAAAACTCAAGCATCCACATTCCCTATGAAAAAATATTATATAGAAAGTGTATTTCCATTGAGAGTGTAATAAGTTGATGAATATTATGGTATTATTATTTATATGTACATAGTTGAATTAATTTCTTAATTAATAAATTCCCAATTACACTTTTAGTCCCTTATAACTCAATTCATAAAAAATCTCATTTACTTTGTATAATAATAAGAATTAAAAACAATGGAATTGTATTAAAATTTTTCAAATAATGGGATTATGGATAATATTTGTATGAATTTAAATAACAAAAAATAGCCTATAAATTTAGATGTCTGGATATAATAATTCAAAAGGATTAACTTATTTATTGTGAATTTATTGATATTTTTCTAGTGGAATAAATTTTATTAAAACTAAAACTATTATTTAATGATAATTTATAAAAAAAATTATATGAATATTTTATGAAAATCACAATTAAATCAATCCCTGATGTTTCAATTTTCAAAAAACAAATATTGTTCTTATTATATATAAATAAATTCATGAAGATTATATTTATGGTTTTATTAAAAAATAAAATGATATCAATGATATTAAATTCATTGATGTTAAACATATCTCATATTCTTTAATGTCATTATCTTTTGATTCAATTATAAATTTTTTTTACTCTTTATAACAATTTGTATATGAAGTAAATATTTTTATCAATTTGTTAATTTCAAATGAAGGGTTATAATCAATAGATAATTATGAATTGAATGTCTCTTGGGTGGTGTTTTCCAGAACAAATACATCATCTAGAACATATAGATTTCCTGTTTATTTGAGGGGTGATGTTGTGTTTCCAGTATTATTTCTATGAAATTTGTTGACTATGATTAGGGGTCCTTGGAATTATGAACATCCAATATAGGTACTGTTTTAATTAGATTGTGAGAATATAACCAATGTGAATGGTGAATAGTGTTCAATGATGCAGGGTTTTAGGGAATGTAATAGGATTCAATTGAAAATCCATGATTTGTAGTGGTTAGATGGTTGGGGGATGACGAGGTCGATATACCCTTGTGTTTTACAGTAAATTATTTCCTAGACTTCAGTAAGCATCTTAAATAATATTGATTCACACGTGAAAAATTTTTATGATTTTTTTAATATATGATGATATATTTATCTACTATGGGACCTGTGAGGTCATGCTAACTTATTTTTTTGACATTCATGGAATATAACATTTTATGGCATCATAATATTGGAAAAAATTATACTTATAAAAGATTATTTATGTCAAATTTATATACAATAAATGTGTTCTAATAATTTTCATTCTAATGAAAATAATATTCATTAATGAATTATTGTATTGTATCGGGATTATGAAAATGATGTCTAATTTAAGTGAAAATGAAGGGGATGTCTCTAGGATAATATATAATTCATTTTCTAATTATATAAAGGTTACATGAGGGAAAAAAACTCAATAAATGATGAAATTGTATTCATTTTAGGATTTGGATGTGATAGAGAAATATCATTTCATGATATAGATATATTTTACTTGTGAAAGAAGATGAAATCCATTTATGGAAGATGTGGATAGTGGGAAAACATTCAATAATGTGGGGAATATCATTATATCTATTTATTTCATAATAAATCATGATTATAATATTCAATTGATTTGGAATACTAATATAATTATTTTTTACATATATATTTATGTATATGTGATGTTTTCACGTCATTGGAAGACAATTAACTCAAATGAGAGATAGAGTTGCTATATTTTTATAATCAAACTATCATGGGATGATGACAAACAGAAAGATTTTTTTTTCTATTTTCAATAAAATAACTGCGTTATAGGTGAATCTTTCAAGGAACTATGGATGTGGTGTCTAGGAAACCAATTTATGTTTTAATTAGTTTTAATAAACAATAACATATGAACACGTTGAATAAAACAAAAAATGTCATAGATATTATCATTACATTTTAAACAAAAAATAATTGAAAGCATAGATTTTATCAATATTGATACTAAAATTTATCAATTTCATATTATTCTTTTATTACATTGTATTTGTTGTGGGGAATTTATGTGTGGATTCTTATTAATGTATCCACACAAGAACTTGGAATTGTCTGATGAAATTATTCTAATTTAAATTACTAACAAAGAGTTTCCTTGTTATCCATAGTTGAAGTACAGAGAGATTCTTTTGTGAAAATAAATTCTCGCCACATCTCCAAAAAAATTTAATTTATTATTTATATTTATGGTTACGAAATTTGAAAAATTTACACATAGCCTTAATAATATATTATATCTATATAATAACTTTTTTCAAATTTTTATAATAATCTTATGTATTATTAAATGTGTCTAATTAAATATTTGTTCATAAATATTGAATTAACATTAATTTAAATTATATATTAAATAAAATATAACTTTTCTCGTGGACCATTTAAACAACAAATTAATTCACACACATTATTAAACTAAACATGATTAAAATATATATATTTAAATAAATATCAATCGTTTGAGAAATAAATAGATAATATACTAATGATAGGTAAGAATATTATTTTAATTTATCAGTATTGTATCTAGGTAATTTTTTATATTTTAATCTATTACCTAATCATGTGAAGATATATATATATCATTTTTAAAATTAATGTTGGTATAAAATTTTATACACATATTACAAAAACAAATATCAAGTGTTTCAATATTAATATTATCAATTTTTCAAAAATAATTATTATTTCAAAAAGATGATAATAATTTATATCCAAAATTAAATTTATTATTATTTAATGAAATTTTGGATGCACTTAATTTGTGACTCCAAAGACCTATTTCAGAATGGAATTTGGTGAACATACATAAGGAATATAATCAATATGTAGCAACGTGTCATGGAGCCTATAGATATAAAATATATTTTCTTAATGAAACCTAAATTCATTGGAATGATACAATGAAGTATTGATAATTTTAAAATTTGTATTATAAAAATAATAGTATTGATATTTATTTCCTCTATTTACATGGTAATGTCAACAAATTATTGGTCATGTAATGATGTTATATCATTTACCCCTATAATGATATCATTTATATACTATGACCTTAATATTGTACATACTTAAAATAAACTACATATATCATAATAAATGAATTTAATCATATCTGACAATTGTTTTACAGGGTTCATAATCAATGACATCTGATCTCATTAGTTTCTCACTTGTTAATCTAATGTAGAGGTGATATTTGGGATTGACCCTCCAATAGGAACACAACATGTTTCTCATTACATTGGTTATTCCTATTTTTGAGCACCTATATACATATCTCACCATTAGATCATTATCAAAGTGCACAAATTGATCATGTATATCAATTCATAATTAAATCCATACAATTTATATTTTCATGAGGTCAATTTTATTTTTTTCATCATTGATGAAATTAAATTGGTCTAATGATCAAAAATTTTATAATCACTTATTAATGTATGGAATATATTGGTCACCCAAACCATGATAGGAATTACATTATTAAATCCATGTACATGGTTATTAAAGGTATGTATCACTAATAATTTCATGAAAAATAATTCTTGAAATGAGGATAACAATTACTTTTCATCCTACAATAAGTGATATCACAAAATAGAAATATTTTATTAGTCGATGTGTGTTTATGGGGGTTTTTGATGCTATGAATATGAGATATCACTATAGCGGTGTAGATGTGTTTCTATATTTTCTCCTATTATATGGTTGTTGGTGATTTCATTCACGATATTGGCCTAGATGTTCACAAGTAAAGTGTATTCATAAGTTTTACCAATTATACTGAATTAAAATTTAGGAAATTCTAGGCCACAAAGTGTTGTTTGGATAATTTACAATTTTTTGAAATCCCTATGTAAATAAATAAATTCAATACTATTAGTCTTTATAATAATAAACATGGGATTTATTTACATTATATATTCACAAATTATTTATATATTATAATTAATTATATTTTTTCAATGAATACAATATATTTTATAGTATGCAGTCATTAAAAAATAATTCAGAGTTGAGTAGAAATAATGACATGGATTTTTTAACATATAGTAGATTTATAATTACAATTAAGTGATAAATTACTTAGGATTAATATGAAATTTTTGTGAGGTTATTTATATTTTTTTGTTGTTTAATGAATCATTAATGAGTTAAATTCGTAAAATAAAATTTTAATATATTAAAATTTAGAATATAATTTTTCTAAAGGCATAAGCTATGACTAATAAGTGCAAACATAAAATATATATCTTCTCTCTTTACCACATTTCCAATTGATAAAAATAGAAGGGATGATCAAATATTTCAGGATCCATGTTTTGGAATCTTTAGATTGATATTATTATATCTAGATGTTGTCAAAACACCTTGGATTATCCATTATAGCACTTGAATTTCATAGATCAATGATCGATCATGCATTCAAAATTCATGCGGATGGTATAGAGTGTAATGTCCCGAAATTCCATGTAATGCTTTTTTAAAATTATATCAGATTATTTCGAGACCATCCACTAAGAAAAACGTGATTATGATGCATGGAGTGGACAGAATGTATTTTTGAACTATTTTTAATGTTCATTAAATAATCTTGTGAAATTGTTTTTTTATCTTTTAAACTGGTGCCTGAATAAACAATCTGAGGGCACCATTGAACATAGAGCATTGGGATTCACCTAGGTGTTTTCTAACATCGACCTGAATGGATCGACTGATAAATATATTTTTGGGACATTGAGAAGAAAAATAAAATAAATCAAAAATGTTATTTTATTATGTTATCTTCATCATTACATAGTTACTCATCTGTGTTGTGGTACAATAATGGGGTGATGATGATTACATTAATGAACGTCCTTAATAAATCATCTTGGTCACGCTACAACACACAGAACACCATCCTTCATTAATTGAATAGAGATTCAGGATTGACGAACAACCATATAAATCCTCTATAGAACAAAAAAGGAAACCAATCCAATGATGAATGTGGTTGAATCTGATTACAGTGGTGATTTTATTTGGAGAGATAATTAGAACCAGATATTGATGGTCATCAATGAGTGATCTTCCTCGACCGATCTTTTTTTCCCAGGTAGGGGTTTAAATCTAAGTAATTATTTTCGCAATTCATTCATTCTAATTAATGAATGTGGATAAAATCAAAATCTAATTAATAAACATATAAATTCTTCTTGCAGGATTGGTAAATATTAATTAGGGATTGATATCTTGAATCAAGTATTTCTTATTTGGATTATTCATTGTGATCCTGCTGACAAGAACAATTTGGGGATCACACGAAAAAGGTTGGATTGTGCATTGGGTGTTCTCTATGATCACCCCTCTCTATCTCCTTTTCATTTTTTACAAATGCATGTTGTCACGTCAAATATTTGTGGGGGGGGGGATTCCAAATGAGGTCATAACCCTTGAATGATGGAAAAGGGAAAGGAGTGTGCGGTAGTTATAGTGGTTAAACACAAAACCTAGAAGCATATTTGGATCATAAAAAGGACCACCAGTTCTACTCTAGTGTCCCGCAGAGGAGACAGTTCACACGATGAGGTGGAGAAGGCATAGTACTATGGGGCTACAGTAGTGGTGGGGTAGTGCAGGTCGGGCGTCATGTCTATTCGAGTGTCCCACGGGATGGGTCGTGGCCTGCGCTGGAATGCAGTATATGCTAGACCATGTTTGGATGGGTGTAATCCCACCACATCTAGCCATGTGGCTAGGCGAAATGAACGCTAGAACGATATATGATATTATCCCATGCCCACCAATCGAGGCAGGCTAGGCTGATGGAGTGAACCGTGCCACTGTGCGGCCCGTGATAGAGGAGAATTAGCCCGCCATTCAGGGTGAGCCCGATAAAAATCCGAGCCCCTATGCAGCCTAGCTGGAATGAAACTCATCCGACTATGTTGGACCCAGTTGGAAAATATGGACTGGGTCACTTGGTGACCTTGCTGGTTGGACATGCGGCCGAACTGGGTTGGGTCCAGCAAGGCCCAATGGCCCTAGCCAAGGGGCCTGGCCAAACCGAGATAGCCCAAACCCAACTGGGTCAGGTTGTAAGGACCGAATCGATGCATGTCATGTGGGCCCCTAGAGTGGGTTGGTTCTGGTTGGTCCAACCATGTCAGACCGGTCCTGAATACAACTTGCCCCTATTTACTAAAACATCAATATCATTAAGACTAGGAATCTGGTTGACCTGTTGTTTTTTGGATTTCAGAACCTAGTGAAAATAATGTCCTTTATGTATAATCTATGTGATACTTATTATCATTATAGATGATATATAATGATTGAGGAGTAAATTATCCAAAAGTAAAGCGTGCTACATGCACAAATCCTATGGTGGGTTGTAACATGAAGGATACGATGACCAGGACCTTAGTGACCATGTATCAGAGCAGACCTTAGGGGTCCAGTAATAGAGAGGGCATCAATTTTCGTGTAGAATAGCATACTAAGTTGGTCCATTAGAAGATTAGACCTTGGTGGTCCAGTCACCGAGTGGACATCAGTGGTCCGGTAGCTAGGTGGACCTCTGTGGTCTAGTAGCCAAGCGGACCTTAGTGGTCCAGTACTAGAGAAAACCTCAGTGTACCATTAGCGAAGCAGCCATAAGTGGTCCAGTTGCCGAGCGAACCATACTAAATCATCAGGGGTGATTCCCTCAATAGTACATGATGATTTGTATTTGTGATTGATAATGATTCTTTTTTTACTTTATGTCAAACATTGTGTGAGTTGTCTCATTATTGTGTTCTTTATTTGTAATCTTTATTTGTGGGAAAGCTTTGTGGTATTTCCTTTTTGTTTTTTAGTACCTAATGAGTATTCTGTCACCCACCCATTCACGGGCTTTTCCCGCACATGTCATACCTCATGCAGGCAGTTGACGCTTCGATGGAGACCTTGGATGTTCATGACTAGGTGGTTCTCATTGAGATGGGATGAACAAGAATACATCTACAACTATAAGAACATATTCTTCACCTACCCTTTAGGTAGGGTATCAAGTGCATATATTGTAAATTTTATAATTTTTTTTATGGGTTTGAGAATGTTTTTTGGCCCCATTTTACTTTTAGTTTGTATTGTACTCTCTGCATTTGTCTCAGAGACAGTTGTGGTTTACTTCGTTTTTACATTCTGTAGTTTGATCTTTGGGTGTTTTCAATGGTTTAAGGAAATGCCTTTATTGTTTTGGATATGCATAATTATTTCCATTCTTCAACTCCTATCCTATGGATAGAATACATGGGGAAATCATGTCATGGTCCCTGGGGGATGGGTTGTGACATAGTGGAATCAAAGTGGGGTCAAATCTATTAAATGAACTAAGAGTTCGTAAATTTTTATGGGGAAATAATGTTTAGAGTTTCAAGGTCATATTTCAGGCCAGGGAGTCCAGTTTTGGTGTGGTGGTCAATGTATCCATACACTAGGACCATGAATCCATCATTCCAATACGATACGTGTAAAAACTAGTTGCATGTACCATTGAATGTTTTCTCAAGAACTTCTGGAGTGAATTTCAGCTCACCAGGTATAATCTATTAATAGTGATTCATCTTGATATATTTCTGGATGCCTTTATGCAGACATGAATCCACAATTCTATTACATGACCAGAGAGGATAGCCCTCAAAGTGATGAGGATTTGTTATAGAGATCATTTCCCTAAACGGAACCTTCTGGTTGTATCCCTACCTTACCACTACACCTTAGTTAGTAGTTTGTACCAACATTACCGGTATTGGATGTACATTGGTTTAGTACCCTACATGAGTTCCAAATAGATAGACCTCATAGGTTTATGGGAGAGATATATCATTAGGAAACTGATGATTTGTCAAAGGTGGTAAAACAAGTCATCCCCTTAGTGAGGAAGCCACTTGACCAAAACATAGTTCTATTTGTGAGCCTTATACAAGGATCGACATGGAGATAGTAGAGTATTAGGATCCAGATGCATGAGGAGGCGACCCACACCTAGTATCTATTCGAGTGAAATTTCATGAAGGTGTTATACCCTATGAATTTAAACTCATTAAAAATATAAGATATGATTTACCTACAGCTGGGAAACCTCGAAGTGGATGAGTACTATGTGATGTTCGCATAGCACTATCTTTACACAACGAATTTGGTACGAGACCCTTTTGTTAGGGACAAGACATTTGAGTAGGGACTTCAATGGGAGATCAAAGCATTGATGATTTCGCTCAGTATCACTTCATATGCAGGTGGAATGGATTGATCTCTACAAGTATAGATCTTCCACATAGAGTAGGCACCGACGGTAGTGGCTACCACCGTGAGATAGGTGGATGAGACATATGTGTTGGGTAGTTGACGGATGACATAGAGGCCTAAATAGACCACACTGTTAAGACTATGGCCCCATGGATCTGGGTTTGTAATATATGGCTACATGGGAAGTGGGAGTCTACATATGAATAGATAATGCAATGCCTGTGGCGGTTAGGTGAACATGGTTAGGGATTACCCAACTTGCCATGAAAAAGACCGACAGATGGTCGAGGTACCATTGGTTTAGCAGAAGAGATTGTAATGGGGAGGTCTTCCATGTGGAAGAGTAGGAAGAAGAGAGTGAAGTGCACCTGGTGGTGGGATTAGTACGAGGTACTACCACCACCTCCACTAAGAGGTCCACCATGGGCTCTCAGAGCATGTTGAATGGGGTGGGCTCAGCTTTAGGCAATCTAAGCCATAGTCCCGACATCCCAGAGATGATATGACGTATGATCTATTCCTTTTCACATTAGCTACAGTTCTTATTGAAATAGGTTCTAGTCAGTCATTCCATTACATAGACAATTTTTAGAGCTCAAATATTCTGATAGAGCCATTGGATCGATCCTATCATTTAGAGACTCTTATAAGAGATGATTTTATGAGCACCCACTGGTTCCAAAATTGTGAAATTTCTCATGTAGGCGAGAGCTTCGGCGAGAATATAATAGTATTGTCGTTGAGGATATACAAAGCATTTATGGGTGTGGATGGGTTATCCGCCATTGATGCTCAGATCGACTATTTTAAATGAACAGTGTAGTGTGTCCATGGAGATGGGAACCATTTAACCAGTTTTGGTGAGAATGAAAATGGTGCATAGTGTGATGGAATCGCATGAATGAGGGTTCAACCAATCACTCATCAGTTGGATAGCATGACCCTTAGTGCAATGGATGAGACCAGTCCATAATTTCCTACAGAGGTATTGAGTTCAAGGATGTCTTTCCAGAGGATGATCCAAGACTACATCATCGTAGAGAGGGGGACATTTTCATTGATCTATACCCCAAGACAACCCTAATATCTACCCCTGCATATCGGATGGCTCTTTTAGAGCTCAAAGAGTCGAGGGTACATTTAATTCTTTTACAGGGGAATGGGTTCGTAAGGCCCAATGATTCACCAAGGGTACCACTGTTATATTTTTCATAGAAGGCATACAGGAGCTTGAGGTTATGAGTGGACATCCAACACCTAAATCAGGTGACCATGAAAAACAAGTATCCTCTATCAAGGATTGATGAACTTCTTGATCAGCTAAATTGAGAGAGATGGTTCTCAATGATAAACCTCAAATCAGGATACAACTATCTTTAAGTAAATGATAATATCATCTTGAAGATGGCATTTAGATGTCGCTATAGCCGCAATGAGTACATAATGATGATTGTTGGCATGATGAATGTCCTAACATTGTTTATGGGACTTGTGAATTGGATATTACTACCATACATAGAAAAGCTTGTATTGATCATAATTGATGACATCTTAGTGTATTCAACATTCAAGGATGAGCACATGATCACCTGAGGATGGTTCTGTACACACTTCGAGAGCACCATCTTTATAGAAAGCTATTGTTGTGTGGGTTTTGGAAATAAAAGGTCCACTATTTGGGAAATGTCATCAAAATGAAAATGTTTTAGTGGATCCTAGGATGTTCGAGGTGCTGATTTCTTGGGAACCACCCAATAATGTTACCTAGGTGTAGAGTTCCCTTGGGTAGGTTCGGTACTATTGGAGGGTTTTACCTGACTACTCTAGTGTGGAATATCTCATGAAGAAATTGACAAATTAGTGAAAACAAATCGTGTGGACAGAAGTATTCCAGCAGAGCTTTCAACAGCTAAGACAGATCAAGATAAGTGATCATATCTTGAGACTACCAAAGGAGGAAACAAACTACATGGATTTCTGTAACACATTAGTAATCAGTCTATGTTTTTTCCTAATGTTGGGACAAGAGGTTATTAATTATGGGTCATGAAATTTGAGTCCAAATTCATTGAACTATGTGACCCATGATATTGAGTTGGCAACGATAGTCTTCACACGGATGATGTTTTGACACTACCTTTTGGTTGAATGATTAAACATCTACTCTAAACAAAATAGTCTGA
Source organism: Viscum album (assembly GCA_963277665.1). NCBI lineage: Eukaryota > Viridiplantae > Streptophyta > Magnoliopsida > Santalales > Viscaceae > Viscum > Viscum album. Next base: position 1,243,295,197 of record OY728145.1, on the reverse strand, counting down.
AGTATTAATTTTCAACGAAGGATATAAATTGGAAAGGGAGATGTTGGATAAATATTCTATAGGACTATGACTTCGAGATATTCTATACTATTTTGAAGGAGAATGTGGTGGTAGATTCTCTCAGCAAGAGGTGAATTTCACAGCAACTGAATGAGGCATCATAGTAGTTAACATCACATTAGATACATTTCGTGGATAGAGAGGAGAAAAAATTTCTTCAGTCAATAGTAGTTTCCCCTCCACACTTAATTCAATTTGGGGAGGTGAAATTTGGAGATTCTAGATGTGATACTACACCTGCATAAATGTCCACAGGGCATGCCCCTAATGGATATTCAAATGATGGGGAGACTGTTATCCTTTTAAGAGGACACATTGTTCTACTACTGGTGTTGCTAGGGGTGGTGTCAAGGGACTTCCATATAACCCCTTGTGAAGTACATCCAGGTGTGTAGAAGATGTACTAGGACCATTGAAATTAGTACCCATGGTTGGGGATGAAGAAAGAAGTGGAAGAGTTTTTCTCGAGGCGCCTCACTTGTCAGCAAGCGAATGATGAGAACCAGGTTCCAACATATTTGAAACAACCTCTTAAGTTTCCAGAGTGGAAGTGGGATGGTATATTTATGGAATTCATAATGGTATTACCCCGTACATTTTGGGACCACGATACCATTTGGGTTATCGTAGACCAACTCACCAAATCAGACCACCTGCAACCCATTCGAGGGAAGGGTTCAGTAGACAGCCTGGGACACCTTTACCCACATATGATAGTTATACTCCATGGATTTCCATCTATGATAGTATTAGATTGTGATGAATGACTTACATCCCAGTTATGGTATGGAATGTAGGAAATGCTTGGGACTCAGATTTGCTGGAGTATAGCCATTCACCCCAGAATGGATGGTCTGACAGAGCGGGTCATACAATAAATAGAGGAAATTATTCTTTCATAAATTCTTGATTTTGTACATAGTTGGGATGACCACCTACCACTGGTGGTATTTTATTAAAAATATATACCACTCCATCATTTATATGGAATCATTCAAGGCACTGTACCAAGAACCATACAGGTCACTATTATGCATGATAGACCCCAGGGGGTCAGCACTCATGGTCCCAAAACTGGTACAAGCTACCACTGAGAATATTTAGGTCATATTAGAACATATGAAGACTGCACCAATCCTAAATAAGTTCTATGATGATAGTATATAGAGAACCATGGAGGTTGAAGAGGGGGGCCACGTATTCTAACTGGTCTCTCCTCAATAATGGATACACAGATTTAGTCAAATCCTCAAGTTGTCTTCAAGTTTCATCAGATCATTTCAGATACTACGTATAGTGTTCATGTTGGCATACCACTTATCTCTACCAACACAGTTATTTATGGTTCAAAACATCATCCTTGTATCCCAACCGAGGAGATACATGCATGACCTTTCTCACATCATCACCCACTGTGAGCTGAATATTGACGATGAGGTGACTTTCTTGAGTACCTGAGAGAGATATAGGATCAACAAGAGAGGATACATCATTGGTAATCAATTCCTCTGGTGAACGATCACTGGTATCACAACAATATATTGGAGGTAACATGGAAGTGGGAGGCTCACATTCATGCTCAGTACCCCCATTTGTTTGATTATCCCTTGTTTTACTTATGAGAACATAAAACCCAAAAGATGGGGGTAATGTATTGTCGAAGAATTCCATTTATATTTTAATTATATTGAATTTCATTTACACCATGCTCTACATGTGATTCTAAGTCTGGGAGTGGTCGGAATATATTTTTGAACTAATTTTAATGTTCATTAAAATATCCGACAAGTGGGTTTTGCTAACATTTAAATCGGTTCCCAGATAAATAATATTAGTAAACCGTTAAACTAAGAGTTCCGAGATTTTCCGTGAAAGGTCCTAACATAGACTGGTGTGGATCAACAAATAAATATAGTTCTCAGGACATTGGGAACAAAAATAAAATAACATAAAATGGTTATTTTTTAATTTTCACTTCTTCATTGTACATTGAGTCGTCAGCACTAAAGTTCAACGATTAGGCGACACTGACATCATTAATGAACCTAATTAATGAATCAGCATGGGGATTCTACAAAATGCATAATTTATTCCTTCATTAATTAAATTGGGATACAGGTTTGACAAAAAACCTGGAATATCTCTGACAAAGGATAAAGGAATCCTCTCTAGTGATGAACACTGGTGAATTAGAAAGCAGAGATGATGCCCTTGCAGAGAGAATCAGAACCCGAGAACAACTAATGGTTATGTGAAATATTATTTGACTGATCTCCTTTTCCCAATTAGGTTTTTAATTCTGTGTGATTATTTTTTACGCGTTCTTCACTTCTAACCAAAGAATGTTGATTAACTCACAAAATTGTGGATTTGGGGATGAATTCAGCATGTAGGATTGGGAAATATTATTTTGTGTTTAGTATCATGAATTAAAATTTTGGATTTTTATTTTTTCTTTCTAATTTCACAGACAATAAAAATTATGGTCTGACATGAACAGAGTTGAGTTTTGTTGATTGGGTGTTCTATATGATCCCCCCTCTCTCCTAGTTCTTTACTGACAAACACACAATGTCGAGATAGATTTTCTCTGGGGGGTCCAAATGAGGCTGAACTTCCAAAGTGAAGGAATAATGATGAGGAGTATTTTGAAATAGTAGTGATTCCCTAAGAAAAGTTGAAGCAGCGACTTATTAGAAAACAGACCACCAGAACAAGTCATGAGGCCCACAAACTTCGAAGGTGGTGGAAGCTATGCCCAACAAGGGTCATGGTGGAGCAATGGTGTTGTGTCAGTCAGGCTCAACTGAAGTTTGAGATACCTGTAGGGCAGGCCATAGAAATAGGGGGGATGTAGTCCATTCTTGACTGCAGGCGGATGGGAGGTGACTGGTATAAGCCGGCTGTGTGGTAGTGAAAATTGGATGTCAGTGATGCATTTGGGCTAGACCCCAGCTGGTCCACTGACGCAGGTTAGGATGCATGAGTGAATCGGGCCACTGGGTGGTATGGGATAGTGGAGGAATGGCCAACTAGGCGGGCCAAGATTGATATGATACTATACTACTATGTGGGCTGGAAGAAAGAAATCAGTCGGTCTAAGTCTGATCAGTTCGGAGAATCCGTACCAGTTTGTTGGGAGTCCCAGCAAGCTAGACCCACAACTAAACAAGGATGGGTCCCCTGAGACCGAACTAGATTGAGGCATCTTGACCGAATTGGGGTGATCCATGTGTGACATCAGGATGGGTTTGTTTGGGTCGGTCCAACAACATCGGATTGTGCATGTATGCAACTGAACCCTTTTTACTAAAATGTCAATATATTTCAGACCAGGTACTGAATTTTTGGTACCACTACCACAAAACTAGTCATTCCCGGTGCCACCCTTTATCAGCGCAAACGAAAAAGGGATGATAAAGGGGAGTACCTTTATTAGTGCTCAAAAAATCGCTAATAAAGGTAACCCATTTAACCGTGATTTTTTTAGAGTTGTTAAAGGGTACCTCTTTATCAGTGCTTTTTTAGTATCGCTGATAAAGGGGGGTCTTTATCATCAATTTTTTTAAAAGTGCTGATAAAGGGTCTTCTTCAAAAAAATAATTAAAATTTATATATTAATATTTACTTATATAGATATAGTTATATTGATATAAATATAATATTAATATTTTTATATATAAATTTAAATAAATTTTAGATATGTGTAAATATACAGTTACACTTAATATATAAGATATTTAGTGAAAATAGCTTATAGAAAATTAAAAAAAATTAATTAATAATTTTCTAAATATTATGGAGTAAAAGTCATTTAATAATAATTTGAAGACTAAAAAAATTAAAAAAGATCCAAAATATGTTGAAAACGCAACTCGAACATTAAACGACCATAACTTTTGATCCGAGTGTCCGTTTGAGCACTACATCATATCCAATCGAAGCATGTGATGATCTATACGCGCTTGTGAACTAAACGAAGCCTCTATCACATTTTTCAAGGCCAATAGGGCCCATAAGGCCTCTAAAACTGATTTTTCAGTATGGATACACCAATTTTTTAACATTTTGGGGATTTTTAGCCTCGTTTTAGGGGGTATTATTGGATTTTTTTGTGGGGACTGAATTTAGTTCAAGGTATTACATTCATACTGATATTATTTATTTGAAATTTTATCGTTTTTTATAATTAACTTATATTTATAATCAAATATATGATAATATATAACAATATATACATATTTTTTATATATTCACAAATAAAAATTAATTTATTAAATAAATAATTAATCATATTTACATAAAAAATATATTATCTTTATCCAAATAATTACTAATATCAATTTTATTTAAAATACCAATATATCAATATTTATATGCCAATATATTAATATAACAATATATGTACCTATATAATGTGTGTGTGTCTATTTGTGTGTGTCTATATTTTAACAAAATTATATATTATATAAATATATATATTCTAACATATGTATTTGCATATATATATATATATGTATAATTATAATTATAGAAACACACACATATATGTGTGTGTGTGTTGTATATATGTATTTAAATACACACACACACAAAACATACCATATTTTATAATTGTATTGAAAGATAATCTTATAAATATATATTAATATATGAATAAATATATAGATAAAATATATAAATAAATAAATATAAATAAATAGATATAACTTAATATTAATATACGAATATACAAATAAATATATAAATATATTAATATAATTATATATGTATGTATATATAAATATTAATAAAACTATATAAATTTATATTAATACATGAATAAATATAACAATATATATATATATATCACTAGTTGAAGAACAAATCAAATTAGAGTAGTGGTAAAGGCTTAGCGCGTATGGGAGGAGGTTTTGAGTTCAAAACCTGGTAGAGGCACGCAGGGGCGCGTGCATTAGTGAATTTGGGGGGGGGGAGGATGTAGCGCTGTTAAAAGGGTCTAAAAAGCACTAATAAAATGTGGGGCTCGTGGTTGGGGCTTGCGGGGGCGCTGATGGAAAGTGTTGTTAAAATCCCCCTCCAATTTACAGATTTTTTAATTTTTTTTAATTTTTTTTAACTTTTATCAGTGATAAAAACAAACTTTGATAAAAGGGGCATTTCATCAGCGCTCAAAAAAAGAGCTCATAAAAGTGACCTTTATCAGCGCTTTCTGGAGCGCTGATAAAGGGGACCCCCCTTTATCTTCGCCTGTATTAATAGCACCTTTTTAGCGCTGTTAAAGGCCTTTTTAGCGCTGATAAAAGCTGTATTTTTAGTAGTTTCCATCTCTAGTGTTGGGACCCTTGTGACGATATAGTGGTTTGGGTATACACTATGTGAGAGTTAGTGTTTGTCAATATGCGACTGACTGCATAAGGAGTATATTATCTCGGAATCTGGCACACTACGAATTGGAATACTATAGCTAACTCTGACATGAAGGATACGATGATCAGGACCTTGGTGACCCTGTGGAAGAGCAGATACTGGTTTTCTAGTAGTAGATCTTGCCTCTATGGTGTAGTAGAAGTGCAGAACTTGGTGGTCTAGTTGCAGTGCAGAACATAGGGGTCTAGCATCCGAGTGGAGCTCAGTGGTCCACTAGCTGAATGAATCTCCGTAGTCCAGTACATTAACAGACCTCTGTGGTCCAATATCCGAGCCTATCTTACTGGTCCACTTGTCGAGGAGACCTTAGTGGTCCAGTAGAAGAGTGGGACTCGGTGGTCCAGTAGCCAAGCAGACAATGGAAGCTCTTCCATGATGATTCCCTCTACAGTACAAGAGGATTCAACATTACAACTCATAATATTAATTTCTATAATTTATGTTATACTTTTTGTGAGATGTCATTATGTTGTGGACTTTCTTGGTGGCCTTTATTTGTGGTCTTTCATTCTGATCTTTCATTGGACGCTTGTTGTCCCTATTGAGAATTTTGTCACTAACCCCTTCACAGGCTTTGCCAGCACATGTCATGTCTTGTGCAGGTGATCAATGCTTCGATAGAGACCATAGATGTCTTGGAATAGGTGGTGCTCAGTGATATGGGATGAACATGCATTATTCTATGGATATAGGCAGCTACCCTTCAGCTACCCTTCATTTAGGGTCTCGAGTGGATGGACGGTTTCAGTTGTACATCCTTTGTGGTTTTGTGATTTTATTCTCGCACCTTTGTACTTTCATTTTGTATTGTACTCTCAGTAGTTGTCTCAGTTGGAGTTGTGGTTTACTATGTGTTTACATATGCAGTTAAGCGTTGTCTCTATGTACATGTTTAAAATAAATGCCTTATTTTTTTAGGATATGCCTTCTCGGTGCTTGTTCCCAGCGCCCATCCTATAGAAGCTGGCCTCAGGTAGTCACATCATGGGCCCTAGGGGGTAGGTCTAACACATAGGATTTGTGGTTTAGATCCTTGAATAATTGATCACTAATGATGAGAGAATCATTTTTCTAATAGAAATCATATGATATATGATTTAAATTTAGTTATTCATAGTTTATTAGTAATGATTATTTTAATTACATGTGATCTATGGATGAATCGATTGTATAGAATATTAGATTTTAGGTTTTGACTCAATTCTAATGTAGAGTTTATTAAATTACAATTTTTCATGATTTCAAAGTTGGGATGTTCCATAAATTGATATAAAATCTATAAATTCATTTAGTTAAGTATAAAAATCATTTTTTTAAATTATCATAGAAGTAGAAATCATAATTGTCCCAATACAAAAATAGGTCCATCAATAAGAAATTTATTGGACTAAGATATCACCATCTGAATATTGAAATTGTAATTAATCATAATCATAACAAAAAATGTATACATATTGTATATAACATTGGTTAGGGATTATATCATGGATGAACAGGGAAATTGAACAAAATTTAATGTTTGGATTCCCAGCCATGTCAGATTTGTCCAACTGAGCTACAATATGAGGGCAGTCAAAGTCAAAATGGACAAGTTTTTTTTAAAAAAAATAACATTATAATATATATATATACAGTTACACATATATAAATATATTTATATGTATTTATATATATAGTTTTATATATATAATAGTGTAGGTTCTATTAGGGGTTGATAAAATAGTCACATGATTATTTTTTATATATAAATGGAGCCAAATGATATTGGATTTTTGTAGGATTTAATTAAAAATAAACTTGACTGAAAATAATGGAGAATATAAAACATTTCTTCAAAAATATGTTTCTAAACCTTATAGAGGGAGAAAAATAAGTGCGAAAAACACTAAAAATTGATTACCTTTATGGGGATTCTCCCCTGTTATCATGAAAAATTCCCTCTCCTACCATTTCAGGAGACATAGAAGAGACTGAGGCATTATGTAATCTAAAAAATTTTGTAACTTTTAAAGGACTCAAAACATGAACCACATTCTATGAACAATGCATGTGGATTTCCATGGCCCACAGACATGGATGACCCACTGGGTTTGGCCCACCTAAGGAATTCACTACATTAGTTAAAATGAAATTAATTTTTTTACTTGATGAGGGGATCACTTGTATAACCCACCCCCATCCAACCGTGGTCCAGGAACACAATACTGTGTATTTCATAAACCATGAACCATTACCAGTTCAACCAGACCTTGGTCAGGCCCAGATGGATTCTATATGACCCATCTGACCCTTCTGGGCTTGTCCCCGTTATAGTAAATAGATTTTTGGGATTTTGAAATAAGTCATCACTATCTGAATATATATAAAATATTCAATAAATAATTTATTTATAATTTTTACACTATTATTTATGGGATAATGTGAAAATTGTTTATGAATTGAATTTTAGATTAATTTAATTTAATATATTAAATTTCTCTATCATGATGAATAAATCATAAAATTCTTTTATTTACACAATTTCAATGAATATGAACTGATCCAAAGGCTAAGACCAACAACTACACGTCAAATATTCATTTTTTTGTTTTTTATCGAAAGTCATTATTGGTAATAAGTATTTAATAATGATGATCTATATAACATATTTTATGTCCTTGTTTTTATGAGTTACATCAGTCCTAGATAGAAAATAATTTTTTTATTCTAAATTCATGAGATCACTTATCAGGTGTGGTAGTATGTTAATATAATGATAAGAAATAAAATGAGGTAGTTTTTTGTGAGATTAAGTGACATTAAATAAAAGATACTTCAGAATTGAATGGGTGGGTGATATATGTCACATAGAATTTTTCAGGACTAGAAGAGTTACCCCTACAGTATTGATTGATCCATTATTCACACAGTGGATCGACCATTAGAATCAGATCATGATCATATTATATAATTTTATTTATACATGGACTATTATTATATGGGAATGTAATATTTAGAAATGATCTCGTAAAATAAAAAGTGACGGTACCTATTTCTAAAAGATATTTCTTGTTAGAATAGTGTGACAAATTACCCAATGAATGAAAGTAACAAATATAAATATGATGGTATTTATAAATTTAGAGGAAATGGGTTGAGAAATTAAAGGAAATACATTATAGGATATGAGATTTCACATAATAGATCAAGGTGTTATGTGATAATATTAGTGGGATATGAAGTTCCAACCTCACTATATTACGAGTACTGAAGCAGACATAATATTTAACATGAGTATAGGATTAAAGGACCCTTTCCATTATAATACTCCTGTGACTAAGTATATCTGGTAATGTTGTTAAGGGATACTACAATTTTTTGAAAAAATATTAGTACATTTTTTATGATACAATATATAATGTATAATGACCAGCAATGACAATAAAAATACTTATCAAATTATTATTTTTATAATAATTTATACTAATAATTTTTATTGATATTGATTAATTTTATATAGGGATAATTTCAAAACCATCTTGAATTTCCATGTCTAGTATATGTTGTTATAATAATTTGAAAAATATGAATGAAGGTTTCATATGTGGGAGTCCATAATTTTCCTGACCCCTCCCCTCAATGTGTAACCCTCCTGGGAGAAAATTAGGGAACATAGATAGTGACACCTATTACCCATCCCCTATAGGCCCTGGGATGGTGACTAGAACTGAGGTTGTAATAGTCACAAATATGGGAGGTATTTCCCTCTATGAGAATACATGTGAAGAGAGAGATAATATGTAAGTAAAAAAACAACAGGTCGGACTCCAATATAATAGAAAACATGAATTTCACAAATGTAATTTCATGGAAGAACTGCTAAAAATGAAAGGAAACTACACGTACCAAATGAATGTAAAGACTGAAGTAGCTGGGAATATCATATAGGTCATGCTAAACCCCTAGCCCGTAGTAAATGGAATTATCTTTTACCTATTCCAAAAAACCATAAAAAAATTTATATACACATAGGGTGAGTATAAAACTTCAATTTGTATGATCCTCATTAAAGCTTATCATTCAAAAAGGTAATTAAATCACTATAAATAATAGTGAATAAAATGTGAAACAAACATTTCACCTAAATAGGTCTACTAAATTCCCAGCATCACCATGAATAATATCTCAATGTATCAAATATATGAGCATATATTATAATAGTAATATTAATGGTACACTTCTATAACATCCCTACTTGTTTTTTTCTTTTCCACAATCTTCCACATCATAAGAATCTCTCTCTAAAATGTCCATCCCATAGAAACCTGCGTGAAGCTCTAGAAAATGTTCCTCATGCAACACCCCAAAATGGTTACATAACTAAATGTAACAATGTAATTTTCAGTATCCACCATATATTGTATGAATTTTATCATACATTGTTATTATTACTTATGTCATTACAACCCACACACCGAGAAATGATCCTCAAGCCATCACATCTTATACACATTATACATATAGTTGAATATAAGAAACTATATCCACAATAAATTTGTTTGAAATAATCAAAATCTATTATATCCCCTATGATCATATCAATGGGTAAAACCAAATATATTTCATACTAGTACATGTACCATCCAAGAGAATAGAGTGGTGCCAAATGGGCGTAGTCAACCACCCATCTTCCTTCTAAGATGTTGGGGAAAACACCACCCCTATGGCTTAGAATCCCCACGATGTCATTTTCCCAAAAATTCAGGGTGGAGTAAAATATATAAACACAAATATTAAGTTATATAATATATATTATAACCACACCGTGGAAATAACATAGTATCAAACTCAATAGAAGCTAATCTCTATCAGGATCCCAGAATCCATTTTTAAGACAACATATCCTATAATCACAAAAACATTAAAAGAGATACATTAAATTACCTTATTCACTTTTATAATGTGAAAATTATGTAATTTAATTTTGTTAAGAACTATTAACCATTATAGTTTTCCACATTACATAACTTTATCATTTTGACAATACCACATGCACTCAAGATATAATAAAACAGTGACAATGATTACTCATAATTATAATAATAGAAATGAGTCCGAACAAGTGTCAAAAACATGTTTTAAACATGTATTCATTTATTAACATCATTAACATGCATATTATCATGTACTCTACGAAAAAAATATTCATATTCTAAATAAGGAATACAACCAAACACCTCAATCTTCCCCAAATTGGGTATAAAGAAATGTATATAAACAAACTATCTGGATCTCATGCAAACAATTGATTTAAAAAACCATCTAATGTTCATATAAATGGTTAATCCTTTCTTCAACATGTTCCATCATCACTATTATCATTTATAACACCTAGATGCATATATCAATGCATCCTACCACCATAAGGGTCAACCACTTCCACAAAAACCTATCATCCCTAAACCTTATACATCAATATCCCTTTCGGCTAAGCCATACCATACTCACATGACATATAGGTTTCCCCTTCCCACATACCACTGTAGCCCTACATTATTATCCAACCCATTCTAAGATCATGTCCCAGGTATTAGGTAACAACATAGAAACAAGGATCTTGGTCACAAAGCATGCCATATATCCTTCAAACCCTATGATCTCCCGTGGATCCCAATGACCGGCCCCTTGGAATGTACAAGAAGGAGGTAAGGTTAGGCCCCATAATGGATTTATCATTTATCACACAAACATTTCTTATTCAGTATTGAATTAACTGACCTGTTATTCAAAGGATCCAACTATGAGTAATATAAGAAACAAGAAATCCCAAGATAAAAAAAATTAATAAAAAAATTTATTTTCCTTTCCATTAAATTTTTTATCAACAATAATCAACATGCTTCACATCATTATTAAATTACAATAACACATGTAAGATCAATTAAATTAAACATGTTTTCATAAATAAGAATAAAACACACCAGATTTGGTAAACATTCCCCTTTAACCTTTTAAAAAGTAATTATCAATTAGTCCCAAATTTTATTTATTTACATATTACACATACTAATACAAACAAAACAAGAATATCATAGATACCTATATATCTAGAAAAATAGATTAAAAACTATTATCATTCAATAAAAAATAATATCACCATGTGATGGATACCAATTATTTAATTCTGTTGATGTTATTATTAGGTTAATTTCAATAGCATCCAATGGGATAAATCATGGTAGCACTACGAGAGCACATATACAATTAGAGGAAACGAATCCCCTAAAAAAAATTCATCATTATTCACATGATAATGGACAAATAATGAAAATTCTAGTGACCTATCCCATAATAACTTCATCCATCCATACACTAATTGCCAGAACATCTCCAAAAAACAACCAAAAAAACTACATTAAAAACATAGAGATTAACTACAATCACATGGGAAATAGGAATGGTAGGAAACCAATCATATAAACCATAAGAATAGAGGATAATAAAACCCTCTATAGTAGACAGATAGGTAGAAGGATAATTGTGATCGATCATTAACTATGGAATCCCCAAAACCTAAAATAGGGTGTCTCAAGGTCATCTATATTTGCAAGAGATGTGCTTTATCCATTGGGTTTGATATACCTGAGTGGAAAAATATGATATAAAAGGTACAACGTCGTTGATTTTTATGGCATGTAATCCCTTTTCTTGTTTTGTAATCTTACGGTTTTGGTTTCCACTAAAAATTGTCCCACTGTTTTATTAGTTGGCCATAAAAATGTCATGATCGATAAAGACAAGACATTAAATTATTACACGACATGTAATTCATCATGTTTCCAGCTTCAAGAAGCCTAACTCCTCCAAATATCCACTACACACCTCATCTTTTAAAAACACACAAAGGGTCAATCCCTACAGTTCTATCCCCATATAGTAGATACCTCTCAAAACATTCCCATCATTAAGAATCCAAGACCAACTCCTAGAGGAAACAAAAAAAATTTAATCTGAAGAGAAACCCCATGAGAGACCTCTCGAGAATCTAGCTACCACAGAATCATGACCACAAGTAGCTACTAAACACTCTCTAGGGGTGATACCTCTGAAAAGAGAATAATACACAACAAGCAACATGTGAAAACAATAACATAACAAGAGATGGTATAAAACCCCAAAATGATAAATTATAAAAGAGAAGAGATAAAAATCAAATAGATCAGGGTACTGAGCACATGCCTATGACTCACACTACCATGTACTCTCATCTGCACCACCATGATGCCAGATGAAATGAACCAAAGAGATAGAATGCCTAAAAAAACCATCTCTTGGTAGTGCATGAACTCAATAAGACACTCCCCAAATGTAACATTAATATAAACATTTCTCTCACACCAGTCAATGGTGTGAACGTCTTGATGAATGTAACGGTAGAGATACAACAAATGAAAATCATTGTGTATTCCGATCATCTGAAGAGGACGTCTTATCTGATAATCCATGACACCAACATGAGATAACATATTGAATGTCCCATAAAACTAAGGATAAATCATTCTCCCATGACCAAAAAATCCCTTCCCATTATGGGGAGTGTCCTTCAAGAACATATGATCTGCACCATCAATCTCTAGAGGACTCCTCTAATGAATAACACAGTATTTTAGACATTATCATTCTTTATTCACCTCTAATGAATTACCTGAACCATCTTGGATTTATTCTATACCATTTCTGGCCTGATAATTGTTGACTCTCTAACTAAAGTCTATTATAATGATGAAAAGAATATTTGGACATACATGTTTATGAACATCACCATAATGATGGTGGAGTGAGAACTATTATTATGATCAAACTCAACCAAGGGTTGGTCCATCATCCAAAAACCACCAAAAGATAAGACACAAGATCATAATGTATCTTCATGATTCTAGATGGATAACTTGGTCTGATTGTCCATCAATGGATGAAAATAAGTGTTAATGTATATCTAAGAACCAAAATCATACAAGAGACCTCTCCACACACTAAATGTAAAACATAGATCTTGATCATAAAGGATCATCCTTGGGACCATGGGGAGTCTCACCACCACATCTAGATACTACCTTGTTAAATCATTAACAAAGTTAAACTCCTTGATCACTATAATGTGGTCTAATTTGGTCAAATGTTCCACTACCACCCATTTAACATCAATGATTTCCTGAGATTAAGCTAAACTAGTATCGATTTCCATTCATATTTCCCCCACTTCCACTAAGGATCTTCTACTGACTTGGGGAAATCACTAGGAACACGATGATTGACCTTCACCTTTTGGTAGTCGAAACATTGAGACAAAAAATATGAAACTCCATACTCAGGCCCATGCCACCAAAACTGACTACTCATTTCCTGATACATCATTTTATTATTGGGATGTGACACCAAATGAGAACTATGGTACTCCCAGAGAACCATCTGAGACATTTCCAAGATAAATAATTTCCTTCATTGAAATGACTCACAATGGTGTTCATCCACAAACCAACCATTAGAGGCCTCTCTATAAACAACTCAGTATCTCCAGACCTCTACCTGAATATCCAGCAACTATATTCATCCACCTTCTTCAATAGATATGAAAACACTGTCATCAGAAAAAGACAACCTCTTCACCAAAACATCTCCCATGTCTACCTGAAATTTTGCATGTTCATCCATCACCCTATAGGAATCACCTGATTCATGAACCACATCGCTTTGTGACTATCTTCATAGTGCATAATTTAACACATTCCCCTTTCCATGTGTATATTAAATAATGAACCCATAAGCTTGTATGAAACAGATCCACATATACTAACACAAGTTCATGTAACATTGGAAGAAAACATACCTTAGTCTCTGGTGATCGGTGAAGACCACAAAGCACTCGATGATTAAGTAATGTACACAAAAATTAATAAAAACACTTCTTTTTACAACTCAAGATCATGGGTGGAATAGTTACACTCATGGGGATGTAACTTCTGAGACCCAAACAAATGACTAATCTCTACTACATCAAAACAAATCCCAAACCCAGAAAAGAAGAATCCTGGAAGATGGAAACCTAAAAATTTTATTTTGGTAAGGAATGAACTGGTGCACTAACCAACTTCTTCATTAGATACTCAAAATATGTTTTACATTATTTATTCCACAATAATTCCTAATGCTTTCTAATTAACAATATCAAATGATTCATAACTAGACATTAATTATTTAGGAACCTCTTTTAATATCCTCCATGAACTATAAAGAATATCTCATCTACCACAGTCTTTGGTTATTCCCAAGAAACAACTACTTCGATTTCAATAGATTAATAGCCAATACCTAATGAGGTAAAACAAGCTCCACAAAATTGACATCTTCAGCCCAAGACCCATTCATAATAATCTTGACAAATATGTACTCATGATGAAGAACTTCCCAAATGGAATGCATATGCTTTTCCTATTCAAAATCAAATTCTAAATATGTAATGATGTAATAAATGAAACCCACCAAGATGTTATCGAGGTACTCATGGAACTCATCATTAAATAACCCCATAAAAACATCAAGAGAATTCATCACACTGAACATCATCACAACAAATATATATTTCCCATGAGGACACCAAAAACTAGTATTCCTGATGTCTTCATCCTTCATATGAATCTAATTATATCCTAACCATAAATCATTCATCAAGAGGAATGTTTTACCATTCATTTTATTTAAAAAATCATCAATCTATGGAAGAGGAAAATAATTATTCATTTTAATTTGGCTCTAGAGGTGATAATAGATATATAACCAGGCACTGCCATCATCCTAGTTCATGAACATAACTTGTGCACCACATGATGACACACTCCAAAAAAAACAACACTAAAATATGCCATCATTATTTATACACAAAGTCACAACAGATAATATATCATCCTATATCGAGACATAAAGATTGGAGATGTGCCTTGCTATTGTTCATTCCAAGGGTAAGGCTACAAAATCATCTTTAAATACATCTGGGTTCTCTTCTATTACCATGGGAAATGAGAAATAATGTTCTTCCAAATAACTCATCAAATGCACATTCATAAAGTATGAAAAGCATTTATCATGCTTATGACCCATATGAGGGTATCACATACGAAACAACACAATTGTAACCCTATCCGCATCCATGAACATAACGTACCTCCTAATGTAATCCATGATATTGTATAATAAATACTACAAATCCATTCCCTGGACAATGTCATGTGGATGTATCCATAAACATAGGAAATCTACCTAAGGGAAGGGTTTCCCCATAATTATCTTATTGTCTCTACATATATCAAACAAGGCATCCCATCCTCCAATTAATATAGTCTACACCATGTGAACTAGATGTCCCACTACCTCATGTCCCAAAGCATGGACAAGGGAAAGTGACATAGAGGATTTTGTAACTCCTAGTTAAAACAAGTAATACACCCATGTATAAAATTGTAATGGGGCGCCTCAAATGTTGTCTACCTCATCTAGTGCTAACAAAGCATATAACACCATGATTTTTTGTGAACTAATGTTTTTCAAATAAATTAATTTTCATTGAGATAATATCTTTCGCTAAGTCCATCATTCTTTTCACAAGTTACTAACATGGAATGCACTACATGACACCAAAATGGCTCTATTTTCATATAATAATGACTTTTCATATATTACATGGAACAATGTCTTGGCATCTGTTACACAAAACACTAAAATGGCGTACGTTACATGAAACTCATATGTTTCTACGAAACAACATTTTATTATTTAAATTAATAAAATTATATAATTAAAACATATCCATTACAAATATTAATATTAATAACAAAAAAATCTATTAAAATATATTATGAAATTATTTTTAATAAATTAAACATATAGGTAATGGATGATATTATATTTGGTAAAGTCCTTATATGTTTAAATATAATATTTTCTCAAAATAACACATTTTAATGGTATTTTGTGACAAGTGAAAAAAAATAAATGTTATGCACATTTAATTTTATAATTTTTCAAAATAAAAATAATTTTTTAATTTAAAATGTCAAAATTATAGTAGAGTGCCTTTCAAGTATTTTTATGAGAAACTTTCTTTTTGGATGAATGGTGAAAATACTGCAATTTAATTAATGGCTTCATATTAATATAATTTATTAATAAAGATAAATTTCAATTTTATTTTGTTTAAATTATTAATGACATCATAATTTTTGGTATTATAAAAATTTATTTCTATTGAATAAATTACAATTTGAAATTTTGATTAAAAACAAAGTAAACATTGGGACTCTTTTACTTTTAAAACATGTATTGTCATCCCGTCAACGATATTATCTAGAAAATGATTTCAGTGACATAAATGATTATAATTTAGATCAATATAATAAATATTTGTAATTAGATTAATTTATACTGTCTATTATCATCAAAGTATTTTTGGAAAAAATATATTTGTGAATTTGATTAAAATTAATTTCAACAATTATGAGAAAAATTTTGATAACAAAGAACTAAACCTTAAATTTAAGACAAAATATAATATTTCACCTATCTGAGACCCGTTTTTAGGGTATGGTTCATCCACTATCCTTCCATTATTTTTATTGGTTCATTTGGTATCACTTTTTTTTGTAAAAACCTAGGTACACCAAACATGATTCCAAAAATCCCATGTATGTTCTCTCTCTTCCCTATTAAAGGCCTCCACATCTCCCTATTCATCAAACCTATGAAAGAACATAGGTTTGGTAAATATAAATCATATTCACTTACTAAAATCTTTATCATTTTCATAGAATCCTTACCCTTCGTCATAAATCAAACCATGGAATCCTCTTGGCACAAACCAATAGGAGTTACCAGATTAAGAGGTAATGTCTTCTCTCAAGAACCATTCTTTTATTTTCATTATTCACACACTAAAATATCATAATTCAATATTTTATAATAAAAACAGTTTCCTAAATATTATTTTATGGTGTTATGATATGGTCTATATATACACTTACCCACACTAGCATCTAATGAGTAATTATCATACTATTTATGTGTACGGGGAACTACCGCCACATGAAACGATGATTGTTTCTTCTTTCCTTTACCACATCTCATGGAAGTGATTATGATTGAATATATGGTTTTAAATAGTATATATGATATGTATAATGAAATTATTCTTCTTTTATTTTAAAATAATACAAACCTTCTTTATTTCTATATCGTGAATATATGCTGACTACATTTTTGGATGTGTGGACAACTACCCGCTCAAAATGTTGTGATTCATTCACACCTTACATGGAATTTATTATGGATTTTTTTGGTAAAAATAATAGATATAAATTAACTTTTAATTCTAATTTAATTATATTATATTATATTTATTTATTTATATATATTAGATTGTCATTCCTTCATCCAATATTACAATAAAACAAGAATAATGTTCATTCGTAGGTACAAACAACCATCTCCAGGAATGGTATATTTTTTTGTCATTAAATATTAGTATAAATAGTTATATAATGAAAAATATATATTTATAACATGTATCACTTTATTTAAATTAATAAATCATCATATATGTTTGTATACTATGAATAATAAGTAAAATCATTTTTTACTAACAATGTGTTTGTCACCTAGAAACATTGAGTTAATGATAAATGTTTAATATAAATACTTATGAGAATAATGAATGGTATAATATATTTGAATATGATTATGTGTTAGATTTATAATAATCATATACTTATCATAAATGTGGTTTTAAAGAGTAAAAAGAATGTCAATACAAAAGATAACAGAATTTCATCTCACCATTTATTACTATGAGATTCAAGCCTTATTCACCACTCACTTTTATTAAGTGATATATAGAAAGACATTTTAATTATTATATCATGAATCTTATTTTATTCATTATATTATAATATTTATTAATATTAATTTTCAAACAAAAAGAGTATGATTCAACGTTACCCTGTAGTATGAGTCTATCAAAATAATCTCATTATTTATGGAGATTGTTTAAGATTATACTTCCATCGATGACATCTCAATATCCATCTCTCACTAACACACAATAAATATATTATATAATATATTTCCATGATATATTCATTTATTAGTATCATTATACACTATTTTTTACTTATGATAACTAATAAAATGTTTTAATGAAAATCCATCATTATTTCTCCTTTTAGTCAGAAATTTGTGTTCATTACAATTTTTAATTTCTAAATTTGATTTAAATGATGATATAATATTACATTATGATGATTAAGAAAAATTCACATGTTTTTTCTTCTATGTTCTTATATTTAATCTACATAATCTCTTTTTGTAATTTCAACTTTCAATTGTTTTATGGTAATAAAATGAATAGTCATTACATACAGACTTATTATAGTTGCAACGTATTTTCCTCAAAGATTCCATTATATGTTTAGATGTCTATTTTTTTGGGAAAATTTTTTATTATCATTTTTTTAATTTTTATTTTTATTTTTACTTTCGATGAAAGTGGTTTGCTAATTTTTTTTCAAAGATTCAATTAAAATATATCAATTATATTTTCAATGATTTTTTTTCAAGATTGTTTCATGTTTAGGAAATGTTTAAAATGTTTTTAAAAATTCATTATAACTTTTAAAAGAAAAGGGTTTCCTAAATTATTTAAAATCCCAATTAATATTTTCTCATGTTTATTTTAAAATAAATGGTTTTCAAGACGTTATATGTTTTAAATAAAGAATTTATTCAAAGAACAATAAATATATTCCTCAAGTGTTTATCAAATATAGTTCCAAATTATTTTATATCTAAGAGAAATTAACTTGTTATCACTCATATCAATCTATGGAAACGATTCAATGATCCATTTATATTCTTTATAAGAATGGTAAATGGTTTCACAGAATGATGTTTAAGAAGCTCGTTTCTCTACCACATGTTATATTATTTTGAAAGATGGTTATTTTCATGGGTGATGATTATGAGTCATTTTCCTTTTCCATTGTTAATTATAGGATTAAATTTTTATTATTCCCATCTAATTTCCCTTATGACAATATTAAAATTGTTTATAACATTGTTGCTGAAATATTTATGATTTTGTTATGACTTTGGTAGGATCTATATCAAACACCCATTAATTATTTAATGATTGATGAATTATTTATATATATGTTATACATGAACCTGATTTCCTCTTCACAATTTTAGTTGTGATTCAGATTGCATGTTCAAAAATTTATGAATAGACCTGGTTGAATGTCCATAATTGTATTCATAAAGTTTATTACATGTTCCCAATGTTATGTGTGATCCTTATTATGTCTTAAAAATGTTATGTATAGATATTTATTCATGTCAAGAAGTGTACATGTGAACCTGATTATATATTCACAATGTTATTTGTCTTCCTGATTACCTGTTCACAATCATAGGAATAATACAGATTACATGTTCACAATCTTATGAATGGAACTTCATTCATGTTAATAAGGTTATGAATAAACAACATTACACATTCATAATGTCATTAATGGACATGGTTTCATGTCTATAAGTTGATGTGGGGGACCTATTTCATGTCATTAACATAATGAGTGAACCTGTTTCAACATATACATGTTCAAAATGATATAAAAAATCTACATTCCATGAATTCCTTGTCTTATTATTATGTCATGATTTCATGAATTATTATTTTAATTCACATATGATCCATGACTTGGGCTCTTAAAAACATTATTTTAAACTCTATTATATAGGGAATGACATAAACAAATTATGCTCGACTTATATACCCAATTTTCATGTTATAAATACAAATTTCCATTATTTAACCTTACTATGCATCTGATCTCTACCCATACATTTTTTCCATTTCCCTTGTTATGAAGAAAGGTGATTAGGTATAAGTAATAATGGTGTAGATATTTTTGGGAGATTTTGGTGATCTTTCACTGGGATAAATGATTTTTTTTCTTGTATTCAATGACCCTAAACTATTACAGTCCTCAGGCATGTATTTTTTAATTGTAATGAATATTTATCTAAAATCTTTTAATAACCCTTTATGTTATGTATGAGTCTATTTATATGGTATTAAAGTAATGTTTTGGTCAACCCTTGTAGAGTAGGATTAAAAATCCTTAGTGAGATCATTAGGGTTATTTCTAAGAATATGATTAGTTATGTCTATAAGGATAAGTATAAGGATAAATAAATGTGTATGAAAATGTAATATAATGTAATGTTGGTAATTCATATAGTGAATGGTTTCATAGAAATAAATCCCTATGTGGATACTAAATTTTGTTTTAGATCAAACATAGATGAATCTTGGAGTAAAAAATTTCACATGATGTTCCAATACTGACTCATGGTAATCTGGTATGTGGAAATAGGCCTTAAAGTACAACTAGATTGATTCTCCTGAGTGATATTCATTGGGAATTTACAAACTCTTCTTGAACCATTATGAAGGATTTAAATAGTAATTGTCTATGAATAACTAATGATAAACCAAATGTAAATACCAATATTTGACAAACATGGATATTAAATTTCTATTGTGGAATACTTAATATATTACAGATAATGAAAAACCATTTTAGTTTAGTGACATTGGAATCATGGAAAATAAATCTATTGTATAATGAATGATATTTAATGATTGCCATAAATATCTCACCCATTTTTACTTCTACGTAAAACATTTTGTCATAACCTTCGGAATATAAATCATAAGAAATGATGAGATCATATGCTCAGTAAGTTTAAACCATGGTGATATATAAATATAAAAATGAGATCCAAGGGTATTAAAACATGATCATATCATTTAAGATAATTCCCTTCATATTAAAGGTAAACATAAATCATAAGGAAATGAATGAACATAATCTATAATATAATAAAATTGACATTAGTTATGATGTTTTTGTGTAAACATCAACATGTAACTCGGTGAACATTCATAAATAGTAAAACAATCACTCATTAAATTAAGGACATCAAATAATGTTCTTTCATAAAAGTATGGATATGGAAACTAGGTCCAATCATAAAATTTTGGACCTAAAAATAACATACTCATATATAATTGTGAACATTAAATATGTTCACATAGAATATATATATACCTCATGTGTTATCAATATATAACCAACACATTAGAGGGAGATATAGGTCTCATACATCACATAATGAAATCATACATATGTGTTCCATAAAATAGAAATAATTCAACATATTAGTGTCCATGAAATAAATTCTATGTCATAGACACCATTCGTTCATAAAATAATCCATATAAAATGAATGGATTTCATAAATATAATTCCATCATAAACATTGTCATCCATAGTAATAATATATATTATATAATTGAAACATATAATTATTAATTAATGCCATCATAAATGGAAAATAATTTCCAACAAACACTAGAAATTGATTCAATAGGAAAATATCCTATTTTCTTCAAAAACACTTTTCTTTTATAAAAATAATGAAAAATATTAAAAGATATTTTTTTAAGAAAACTGTGAAACTTGTAATGGAAGTGTAATGTATATTAATGTTTATAAAATCATAAAAATCTATTCATTCATTATAAGTTAAAAATAATTATTCTCATATGTATGATAGAAAAGTAAAAACAACCTCATTTTGAAAATGAAAGAAAGATTCTTTTCAAACCTTGTAGTAAAAATTCAAAAATTAGTAAAAGTGACTTTTAACATCCATAAGATAATATTTAAACAATTAGTAAAATAATTTCTTGATAACATGGACATGATAGGTAAACCCCAGTATATACTTATAAATAACCTCGAATAAAAATAAGATTGTGAAACTATCCATTACCTTAGGTCTATGTTCTTATAAGTATAAAAAATCATTTGTAATAGATTATTTAATGTTATAAAATTTTGATAGAAACTTATAACATTTATTATATAATATACGATAATGTCATCAACTTTTTGATAATATTTTTTATGCTTCATTCAAGATGTAACTGCTTCATTTTCTTATGCATGTTTTTTGAATAAATTTCAGTTATTCTTTATAGGATATATTTATATCACTTCAATAATTATATTGATATATCATAAATATTATATTGACTCAATATTCACATTTATATAATTCATTCATTAATGGAGAATATGTAAAATTTATTGCATCACATTGCGATGACGCTAAGTGAAACATACGAATGAGTGATGATATAATTCCAATAAATATGAAATAGTATGGAAGTGGATGGTATAAATTTTTTCACATAATGAATACATATTATAATAATTGTATCTATTTTTTTATATAATTATACACGTCCGTGTTAGATGGTAGTGAAAACATTTTACATCCCAGCATGAAAATGATAACCTGTACATACGCAAGTTTGGGAAATCATGTTTTGTAGGTTGAATATAATAAAGGATATGGTTGTTCCATAATAATACTAACATCATAAAAAATATGTTATAATGTATTTACTTCTTCATAATGGAAATTAATCCGTTTGATTATATAGATGAATAAATATGTTTGAATGAACCGATTGAGGAGATTACATCTTCTTCAATAAACTCCCTCTATATCTCCTCCTTGGGACACTAGATACGGTATTTTGATAATACCATGGCCTTTATAATGTGACTAGGGAAGTGGATAAGGTAAATTGGCCAGGTATTTCCAAGCATGAAGGCCCAATGTGATGTGACAATATGAGGCAGGAGGTTCCTTTTTATAATGGAGGTGAGGGGAACCATTGGAATCACCAAAAATATTAGTTTATAATAAAATAAAAACCCATTGAAAAACCTAAAAAAATGTTATAGGATGAAATATGATATGAGATAAGGTATTATTCTAATAATAAAAAAAAGTTTAGACATGCGTTTTTATCAATTTAAATGTTATCCTTCTTATTTATACTTAGTTATTATATTTAATTTTTGACTAAGATAACAAATATTTCAATAATAAAAGGGTTAAATGTTCAATTTATTTGATGTAAATTATACCATAAATAAATTATCTAGAAAATTTTCCTTCAAATCATAATTATAATATTTTTTTAAAAAAATCATGATTTTTAAATAAAATAACTATACATAATTTTGATAGAATATCAATTTTTATAATATTGATAGAATTAATTTGAATAATTTTATTAAATTTTATGATATGATTTTTACCTTGAACCAAATATTTTTTATATTCCTATGGTATCAAGTTCATCTACAATATTATTTAGATATATTATTCTTCCAAAATTATATTTACTTTATTATTTTTAATAAAATTATTTTGATATTTTATTTAATAGAATAATTACTAAATCATTATGTGGTAATTATTCAATATACTAATTTTTTTGGTAAAAATTAAAAATAAAATACAAAGAAAAAGATAAATACTCTATATTTCATAAAAATACTTATAGTCAAATATTCCTCCAATAAAATTGTATGTCAAAAATGTTATATTTAATAATACATGAATGTTTTAACTTAAACAACACTTTAAATAAAATATTATAAATGTTATAAACTATTACATATGGACCAAAATGCACAATTACTAGACCCTTAAATGATTATGGTCAAGATACTCTCGACCCTTAATATTTGGTCAAGTGTTTAGTTCTTTTAAAAATTATTATATTTTTAATAAAAATTATTTAATTATTTTTTCATCGATTAAATAAATTTTCCCCCTTAATGTATAAGACTTTAATTCAATTATTTATTTCCTAAAAATTTCCAAAATATTACCATGATCAATAAAACACAATTATCTTGAAACGGAGATTTTATAGGCTAATTTATGTATAAATTTATTCTGTTTTAAAAAAATGATAACGTTATTTAATTTTGAGTAATACATATTTAACATTTCGTCAAAAAGTATTAACTATCGTAGTCTAATCTAAGTGTCTTCTAAATGGTACCATTACTAGACTAGGATGATTTCTGTCGATAATAAATCATCCAATTATATTTTTATTAGTGTTAGGAGAATTTTACAATATTATATTAACCATTAATTTATCAACTTACATTTTTATTGTATTAATAAAAACTACTGATGTTACAATTCATAATAACCAATATTAAATGTAATATATTTAAATAATTTGGACCAAGTAATTCCAAATATGGAAACTAATTTTATATATTTAAAACATAGTGGTTGTCATAATTTATTTAAAATTAATTCAGCTAGTTGGAATGAAAACATGGTTTAAAATTTAAAACAATGCCAAATAATCATATATTTTCACAACTAATTTCATTGTAATATTAATTCCAATTTCCAAAATGGAATTAAATAACAATAATATAGTCTATTTATGCTATAAAAAAATTCAACAATATAATTTTACCATAAATAAGTTTTATGAAGGACATTTTTATAAATTAAAATTTAGTATACTTTTTCTATACTTCAAAACATGAAACGAAACAAATAATATCAAAATTTATCCAATGTAAATTTTTATCTCCCAATTATAAAGAATTAGTTTATTAGGATAAATAAAATATATATAATGTTTTAAAAGCATATATAAAATGGTTTCACCATCAATTTGCGGTAAACCTACATATTTTGAATAATACTACTTTTATCCAAATAATTGAAGTTGTTTATATATCATGTTAAGAAAACATCTAAGTTGAATTTTAAACATTATATTGGATTTATTAAATTTAAAATTATTTAATAAAATACATCAAGAGTGATTTTATTATTTTATAAACTCACTTATTATCATTTAAACAGTATTTCAAAATAATCTTAATATTGTCCATTCCCACCGTTATAATGAATAATATATAAGGTAACACAATAATATAAATTTTTTACATAAAATTTGTCTTATATGAATTGAATTCATTCAAAAGAAATGTAACGTTTCTATAACACAAGCCAAGCATATTATTTCTTATAGCGCAAGCTATGTCTGTGTTTCATATAGAACAAACTTATCTTGGAGTTACTTAAAACACAGGACATCGAAGAAATAATAAATAATTTATCTCATATAAATATTTGGTTTTTACATTATACCATCCTTCACATTAATGTTTCAATCAAAATTCATTTATCTTTTAAAGTAATTAATACATGAATATTTCATTCATTGTAACCTACATCATAAGAATGAATTTTAATACATAAATTTAAAAATAACTTATAAAAAATTATTATTCCAAATGTGTATCATGACTTGGTCTCTACATAAGATAAAATAGGTGAATATTTGTTCTCGGAGGTAATGAATAAATAACATGAAGAGTTATAAAGAACATTGACCATAAGAATTTATTTGATCTAGATAAATATATCAATAAAAAACAATAAACTAATGGAGCAGTAAAGATATCATTGATATCTTCAAAAATGATGATAAGATGACACCATTTTAAATTTAGATCCCTTTCCCTAATGTTCAAAGATGATTTTAATGTTCAGATAAATCTACTTGATTTCAGAACAATCTCACCCATTTGTTATATCGTGATTAATTTATGATTCATCTATTATTCAATGAAATGGAGTTGAATTTAATAGTCCTACAGAATAAGAATATCATGATAAAAATGGGTCATTCCAAATATCATTTTCAAAAGAAAGGCAAGTACAAGTTATCAAATATTCAAATGTCCATCTATAGTAAGATGATACTTTAATCAAACAATCATAATATAGATTTTAACATAAACTAGAAAAAAATGGATAACCATACAATCATTCTAAAACAAAATATGAAAAACATTATAAATAGGATCACTAACTCTAGTTAACCATTATCCCCCATATATCATATGGTTTCACTTGTTTGTCACATTCTAAACATGTGAATTCTTACATAATCTATATTCATAACACATGGTAATAACTCACGTTACCATATTACAATGTATTATTTAAAAATATATATATTTTCAAAATACCATTAAACCCAAAATTCCATCATAATCCATTATGTCATCATATCAGTCCCAATTTCATTAATAATATCACAAATATCATTATATCCTTATCCCATCAATATTCCAATATTCTTTCTTATCATTCCCATAAAAATGTGTTTAAGAAAATATCTAAATCACTTTTAAGTGATACTAGTACCATTATACATCTACTCATAAATTAATAAATAAAAAACATTATGGACCTATTATTTCATAATACTATAAGATTGATTCTACAATATTATTTTATAATCTCATAAAGTATATACTCAATCATTACAACTCTTCATTGTCATACTCCACATTTCCAATAGTTATCTCATGTTATTTCCCTTTTTCTATGGACTTGAGAGCCTACAGATAACAATCATCATCATTAACTGGAGAATATTTGAATTGGTTAGAATAATTCCCATTTTATTTTCACTTCCAACACTGACATTCAGCAGGTTCACCCTTTTGAGATTTTTATTTATTCCCACCATTTCAGTAATAAAATATCTTGTATCCTTCTTTCCCAAAATTAACCCCTTATGAAAATTGTCTTCATGTGCCTTTCCACACATTGGGAGTAAAGAAAGTGTAATATTTCATTCACCGTTTTTTTAGATATTCCTTTGAACTCTATCAATTTTTTCTTATCATAACAATGACATAAAAGGGTAACCTCAATCAATAATTTTGTAAGTTGTATACAAGAAGATTAAAATGAAATATAATTTCTAGAACATGCCCCAATACATGGAATCAATTTTATCTTGTTGCCTAATAGTCTTCATAATGTTCTATAATAGATTCAAATTTCATTACAAGCAATAAGTGCCTGATATAACTTTTTCATGTGTGAAATAGAGGATAAGTAAATGTATATTTTCAATTGTAAAAATAAATTTTTTTAATAACTAAGGGATCAATAGTTACACTAAAATAATGTTGATATTTCCTTTAGAGGGACTCAGGAGAATTTTATCACTCCATTTTTCATTTGGAATCCTAGAAGGATTCACATAAACAAGATTATGTATCCTAGTTCCAATGAGATTTGGTTTCTCAAGAGGACAATCACTGCATTTCCTAGCACATCCAACATTAACGTGGGTATTTTGGGTTATAACCATTGTAAAAAACCCAAAAAAATACCATGGGAGGGAAAAATCAAACATTGAAAACCAAATATTCAAGGTTGATTAATTCCCATCTCTAATATGTTAGGTTTAGTCCTACTTTTACCATGATAATTACCAAAATTAATTGATTGTAACCTTTTACATTGTCTTTTCCTTTTTTACATCACAAGTCATATCTATAGATATATTTTTAGGGATCTAGCTAATGTTTTCTCATATTAGTTTTGTAAAGTATTGTAAATTTTCAAGGAATTTTTTGTTTTTTTAAATACTTTGAATTTTAAGAGTACGGAGTTTCTGACGGTGCTTGATTCCGAGGCTCGGTGTGCCCAGAATCAATTTCCGAAGTTTAGCTCAGGTACGCTCAATGAATGAACGAGTGGGTTTTTCTAACTATTAAACCGGAGCATGGAATTAAAATCTGAGGGCACCAATGAATTCGCAATGTTGGGATTCGCTTAGGCGAAGATGATCTTCGGCCAGCAAGGGCCGAGAGAAAAAGCTATTTTTTGGACCTTTCGAGAAAAATAATAAAATAATTTAAAGGAATTATTTTATTTTTCCTTCCCCCTTTTGGGTGTCATGGAAGCGATAGGGCGGTGACGATGCACATCAATGAGTTTCATTAATGGGGCATTCAACTCATAGTGTAACGACGCTTTAATGACACCATTATGGCAATGCTGCGAAGAGATCCTTTATATATTTTTGTCACAAAAAGGATATGTGGAGAATTAAATTGGGGGATTATCTGGCGAACCTCTGATGGACTTCCACCCCATCGAGGAACGAAGAATGCCAACAAAATCTCTTCTTCCTTGAAGCCTTTCTAATATCGGAGCCAGAAAGCGATTCCAACGCCTTAACCCCCCTTGTAGACGAACACGTGACAACGAACCACTAAGAGGTAGGGGTTTATTTTGGGAATGATGATACTCCCATGATTGTTTTCCTCTAAAACATGAATGCGGACCAACTAATTATCAGGTTGATCCGCAAACTATATTTTGCGGGTTGGGGATTATTATTTTCTAGAAATTGTTGGAAGTTGTTTCAAACCACTAACGCAGTGGGTGCGGGTTAACGAACAAGCCTGACTAACGGCTTATTTGTTCTTGTTGTGCGGAACAATTGGCGATGGCGAAGCGACGCCATAATGGCGATTGGAGGCCTTCGTAGTAATCTACGGGTCTTGAGGGGACCGCAAGCGCTTTCGGGAGCAAAAACGGACCACCGGAGCGGCTCTAGTGGCCCGCAGACATCTCCGGCGGCGCCCCGATGCGCCGCCGGGAGGAACTGCCCCTGCTGAAGCCGTGGAAATAGGCGGTCATGCTAGATCCAGAAGAGGAGGACGTGGCACCCACTGTGTTCCTGGAGCGCAAAGACGGGAAGTGCGTCCACCCTGCTCGGCCTGCTGGCCGAGCCAGCGCACCCCCCCCCCCCCCCCGACTAGGCTGGGGCGGTTCACGCGGACCAGGCCGCGCTGCGCCCCGACAGGTCGGACCCGGACTCGGGTCGGGTTGACACGGTTCGGCCAGACCCACGGGGGTTGGGCCGAGCCCAGACCCCCCATTTCGGACTATTTTCAGTCATTTTCCCATATCTTAGTTTACGGACCTCTGATCGACGCATCGTCAGTTGAATTGGGATCCATGGATCGAGGCGGTCGTTTCGGTATAATAAACTCAAGGTTTTGGAGAACTTTGGGTACAGCCGGGTTGGTTCAGACACGAAACCAACCGGTCCCTCAGAGCGGAAACGCTTATAACATGAGCTCCGGATATCTGATTGACATGCCGTAAACATTGTTGGATTCCTCTTAGTGAGAGAGGTCTTTTGAATTACTATAATTAAAGTTTGGAAACAATTGGATTATGGTCGGGTTGGTTTTAACTTAAAAACCAACCGGGCCCCTAGGACGAATACACCAATAACTCTTAGACCGGGCATCCGATTAACGTGTCTGTCACGTTGAGTTCCTTTTGACGAGATGGAACATTGGGATACATCAACTCCGGACTTCATTCCAGTTTATGTATCAACCCACATGGCTCATGGAGCAGACCCTCCTGGAATCGAGCATGATGTGTGCGGGAACCCTAGAGCTGGTTGCGACTGTGACGACGATGACTACTGTACTGGGATTCCCCGTGGGTTCGGCAGTGATGATGACCGTACTGGAATCTTCTGTTGGTTCGATGGTGATTACTAATATTATTGTATACTATGAGGGTCTGGTAGTACTTGACTACTGTTCATGTATCCTATGTGGGTCTAGCAGTATTTGAATCTGTACTTGTATCCTAAGTGGGTCCGGCAGAGTAGCTCGTCTTGTATCCTTTGTGAGTCTGACATCTTAGTTGGTCTTGTATCCTATGTGGATCTGATAGCGTAGATGAATCAATGGCTACATCTGATCATCTCTATCGCCTTACGAAGAAATATACCTGTGTGAGCTGAGTCTTAACTTACAATCAATATCATTGATATGATTTTTGTTCTTTCCTGTGCGGATTGAGTTGTTCTTTCCTATGTGGATTGGGTTGTGAATAACTATGTGGAATGGGTTATGTTTTTCCTGTGTGGACTAGGTGGTAATTTGAGCTCATGTGCTAGAGTTGAGCTGGAAGTGATGACTTAGCTATATGTATGGGATATACCTAAGTAGAGTTGGTTGTTACTTCGTGATTGTATTTTTCATTTGTGGTTTATCCTTCGTGGATTCTTGGAGACCTTTTGGGGTCTCGGGGTCACTACTGTATAGCATATACTTACCCCTGCACGGGCTATTCCCACACTACGTTGTGTTGGATGCAGACAACGTACAGCACTGATCGAGGTGGGAGCTCATGGAGCTGGACTGTACTGGGAGGTGTATCACTGGATGGGATATACTCAGAGAGGACTGCTGGAGCCGAGGAGAATAGGAGACTATCTATACCCACCCTTTAGGTGGGATTTCAAGAGGATGGCTCAGACTCACTGCTTTACTTTTCAGTTGTTTTATTTTCCTTTTAGTTTTACTTTACTTACAGTTGGAATTGTATTCTAGCCTATTTACTTTCCAACATTTACTTTTGTACTCAGTTTACATAGTGTTTACTCATCTTGCATACATTGTGGTGATTGTTTACTTTATAAAGGAAATTCCTTCCCTTTTTATCAGGATTTACGCCTTCAGTGCTAGTCCCCAACCCCTGGCCTATGGATGGTGGGCTTGGGGTAGTCACGGCACGGGCCCCAAGGACGGGTCGTGACAAATTGGTATCCGAGGAGTTCGTTTCTACCACAGAACTCAGGAATCTTATCTTTCTTCTATGTGAAGCAATAGTGTTAAGGGTATTGAGGGTGGTTATCAGTCCAGGGAGTCTAGTGTTGGTGTGGTGGCTGACGTATCCATACACCAAGACTCGGACTTCTGATTTCCAACTCAATGCATGAAAACATTGATTGCAAGTGTGTTTCAAAAGTTTTCTTTGTGATTACATTATGCCAGCTCACTAGGTATACTGTATTGACCATGGCACACCTATTTATTTTCAGGATGGCCCCACGATGGTAGCCAGCTAGGGTTCCGAGCTTTGTGAAAGATGACAACCCACTGTGCGTCGAGGCCTCGGTGTAGGGCCCTATTACAGTGGAGGCACCTGCGGTATCATTACTCACCAAGCCACCAATGCCACCAGCCCCAGCCGCTGAGAGTGCACGTAGCCTTAGTGCACTGCATGAGTTTCAGCGTCAGAGGCTGCCCTGGTTCCGTGGGGAGACAGACCCTAAGGAATCCGAGGATTGGCTGGAGGCTGTTGTTCGAGTTTTCAGATTAGTAGAGACACCAGTAGACCTCATGGTGATCCTTGTAGCGAGTCTCCTTCCCACGACAGTAGGTAGATGGTGGAGCCTGATGCTTCAGGTGCATGACGAGGAATCTCTTCTTTTCTTGGACTTCGAGAGCCTCCTCCACTCGGAGTTTGTACCAGCCATCCTCTGAGTGGTGTAAATTCAAGATTTGCAACAGCTACGGCAGGGCAGCATGATGGTTGGCCAGAACTCGGCAAGGTTTAGCGACCTACCGCGCTATTCCACGGACATGGTATGAGACCCTTTCTTCCGGGCCCGGACCATCAAGCAGGGACTGAGGCATGAGATCAGGTAATTGATGATCTCCCTTTGCATTCCGACATATGAAGAAGTACTGGAGAAAGCCCTTCTTGTGGAGAGCTTTCTTCCTGAGCCTACACCCGCAGTGAGACTTGTCTTAGGGCGACACATAGTGGAGTCTTCTGTAGTTGGCAGTCGACGGATGTCACAGGGGTCCAAGCGAACCATACCATCAGTAGGATGATCTCAGGATACTATCTCGGAGGTGTGAGGCACACGCAGTAGAGCAAGTTATACGAGAGTCAGACAGTGCTTTCCATGCGGCGGATAGGGCCACATGGCTCGGGACTGTCCGACCCGCCCTGTAGAGGAGCAGCCGACAGTTGAGGGACCACCCAGGCATAGGTAGAGGTTTGACCGTGGCAGTCTGCAGGGAGCATGCTGACGAGGCAGAGGAGCTGGCCGAGTAGTGGGTGGTGGATGACGTTTTGAGACTCTACCACCACCACCACCACCAGGAGGACCACCCCAACCACAGGGAGTTGGCAGACAGAGGCAGGCTCAGCTTCCGGCATTGGAGGCCTATGACCATGATGCACCAGAGATGATTAAATGTACTATCTGTGTCTACTCCACACTTGCTACAGTTATTATAGGCACATGAGCGAGTCATTCTTTCATTACTGCTGCCCTTGTTCGGAGCTCGGAGATTCCGACGGAGTCGTTGGCTAGATCCTTACAGTTAGAGACTCATACGGGAGAAGACTCGACGATTACGCATTGGTTCCGGCAGTGTGAGATTACTCTAGGAGGCGAGAGCTTCAGCTGGGATCATCTTGTAGTGGCACTGAGGCCTTACGACGTCATCTTAGGTATGGACTGGTTATCTATAGTCCATGCCTAAATCGACTGTACTAGGTGCAAGGTGCGGTGTGTCCGCATGGATGGTACTAGGTTCAGCTTCACTGGAGAGAAGGGAACCTTCACAACACAGGATGGACTCACGCAAAGGAGAGGTCAGCCAATCACACATCCGTTGTCTAGTCTCATCCTCGGAGTTATCGACATGCGGAGTCCGAGTTTTCCTCTAGTAGTGGATCAGTATGCGGACGTTTTTCCTGACAATGTTTCAGGACTACCTCCTCATATGGAGGTAGACTTCTATATTGAATTTTCCCTCTGTACAACCCCTACATCTAATCCAGCATATCGGATGGCTCCCACTGAGCTTCGAAAGCTACGGGTACAGCTGAAGGACTTGCAGGGCAAGGGATTCATCCGACACAGTGTTTCACCCTTGGGTTCTTCGGTCCTATTTTCCAAGAATGCGGATGGTTGTTTGTGACTCTATATCTATTACCATCAACTTAACTAGGTGACCATGAGGAACAAGTATCTTCTTCCAAGGATTTACGATCTCTTTGATCAGCTCAAGGGAGCACGTTGGTTATTGAAGATAGACCTCAGGTCAGGCTATCATCAGCTCCGAGTTCAGGACGAGGATGTACAGAAGATGGCCTTCAGGTGTCGGTACGACCACTATGAGTTCTTGGTCATTCCCTTCGGTGTGAACAATGCTCCAACAGTGTTCATGAGTCTCATGAACATGATCATCCATCCCTACCTCAATCGGTTTGTAATATTCTTCATTGACGACATACTAATTTACTCAACGACCAAGGAGGAGCACGCCTACCACTTACGAGTTGTACTGGATACACTCTGAGAGCACCAGCTATATAGTAAGCTCTCGATGTGCTAGTTCTAGCTTCAATAATTCCACTTCTTGGGGCACGTCATCTCTGAGTTGGGAGTTGCAGTAGATCCCGCGAAGGTCGAGGCAGTACTTGCTTGGGAGCCACCTAAGAGCGTGACGGAGGTGCCGAGTTTCCTAGGTCTGGCTGGGTACTATTGGAGATTTGTGCCAGACATCTCCAGAGTTTCAGCACCACTTATAGCTGTAACGAAGAATGGGAAACCCTTTGTGTGTTCAGACAGATGTCAGCACAGCTTCCAGGAGCTGAGGCGGAGATTGACCAGTGCACCCATCTTGCGGCTGCCGGAGGAGGGCGTAGGGTACGCAGTCTACTACGACGCATCAGGGACCAGAATCGGTTGTGTCCTGATGTAGGAGTGAGCAGTTATTGCTTACAATTCATGATAGTTGAGGCCACACGATCATATCTTTTCCACCCATGACATGGAGTTATAAGTATTGGTCTTCACCCTGAAGATTTGGCGACACTATCTGATGGGCGACCACTTTACATTCTACTCTGACCACCAGAATCTCAGGTACAACTTCTCGAAGAAGGTCCTGAACCTGATACAGCGGTGATGGCTCGGGTTCCACAAGGATTATGACTTTGAGATTGTCTATATTTCTGGGAAGGGTAACGTTGTGGATGATGCTCCCAGTAGGAGATTGGGCATTCAGCTACTTGGAGAGATGACAGAGCAGTTAGATGATTTGCATATATTCTTCGTGGATAGAGATGGGGCAGCCTATCTTCAATACCTCACAGTCACCCCTCTACTACTTCAGTGGGTCAAAGAGGCATATCGTGGGGACGTGGATTGTGAGACGCGACGTGCACAGATATCCTCAGGACAGGCACTAGATGGATTTTCAGTAGGAAGAGATCATGTCATCCTTTTCAGGGGACGTACCATGGTACCAATTACACTACAGGAGGAGGTTATG
The DNA here is from genome assembly GCA_963277665.1 of Viscum album. Taxonomy (NCBI): domain Eukaryota; kingdom Viridiplantae; phylum Streptophyta; class Magnoliopsida; order Santalales; family Viscaceae; genus Viscum; species Viscum album. Next base: position 1,243,260,725 of record OY728145.1, on the reverse strand, counting down.
AGGGAGTTCCACACTTCCCCTCTATTGGTACATCCTGGAGTAGCAACAATGTATCAGGACCTCAAATTTCAGTACTGGTGGTCGGGTATTAAGAAGGTTGTGGCTGGATTCGTTTCTCGATGCCTCACTTGTTAGCTAGTGAAGGCAGAGCACCAGGTACCTGCAGGCTTCGTACAGCCCTTAGAGGTCCCAGAGTTGAAGTGGGACGGGATATCCATGGATTTTGTGATGGGGCTTCCACGTACTCTTAGAGGACACGACTCCATTTGGTTGATTATAGACTGACTCACCAACTCTGCCCAATTATTACATATCAGAGCGTAGGTCTCAGTGGAGAGCTTAGGAAGCCTCTACATTCAGGAGTTCATACGGCTTCATGCTGTGTCATCATCTATCATCTCCGATCGAGATGCTCGCTTTACTTCTCGGCTTTGGAAGGGGATACAGGAGGCCTTTGGGATGCAGCTACGCCTGAGCACCGCCTTTCACCGTCAGACGGATGGCCAGATGAAGAGGACCATTCAGACTCTCGAGGACATGCTCCGTGCGTGTGTCGTTGACATTGGACACTGATGGGAGGATCACCTACCCTAGGTAGAGTTTGCGTACAACAACATCTACCGCTCCACCATCGGGATGGCACCTTATGACGCATTGTACGGCCGACCTTGTCGATCACCTCTATGCTGGAAAGACCCAGGACAGTCCGCACTTGTTGGACCAGAGATGGTCCAGGCCACGATAGAGAAGGATCAGATCATACAGGAGCGGATGAGGACTGCTCAGAGCCGATTGAAGTCATGTGCTAATAAGAGGCGGAGACCACTGTATTTAGAGGATGGCAACCAAGTTTTCTTACGGGTCTCACCTCAACGTGGATTACGGAGATTTGGCTGGGGTGGCTAGTTATCTTCGCGCTTCATCAGACCATTCCAGGTTCTCAGAAGGATAGGGGAGGTGGTTTAACGCCTGTCTCTTCCACCTCATTTGCATCTCGTGCATGACATCTTCCACGTATCTCAGTTGAGGTGATACGTGCATGACCCAACGCATATCATCGATCATGGGGAGCCGGATATCGATGACGGGGTGACTTTTGTGGAGGTCCCGGGGGAAATCAAAGATTGATAGGAGAAGATCCTACATGGATGGTCGATTCATCTAGTGCACATCAGATGGCAGCACGGGAACCTCTAGGAGAGAACATGGGAGTGGGAGGCTCAGATGTGTGCCCAGTACCCTCATTTGTTTCCCTAGTTTATGATGTAGCTTTATGGGGATGTAAATCCCTGAGGTGGGAGTAATGTAAAGGCCCATAATTTTTCGAGGAATTTTTTTTAAAAAATATACTTTTTAAATTTACGAGTACGCAGTTTCTTAACGGTGCATGATTCCGAGGCTCGGTGTGCCCGGAATCAATTTCTGATATTTAGCTCGGGTACGTTCAGTGAACGAATGTGCGGGTTTTTCTAACTTTTAAACCGGCACTCGAAATTAAAATATAAGGGCACTAATGAATTCTTAGCGACGGGATTCTCTTAGGCAAAGCTTAACTTCGGCCAGCAAGGGCCTAGAGAAAAAGTTATTTTTCAAACCTCTCAAGAAAAATAATGAAATAATTTAAAGGAATTATTTTATTTTTCTTTCCCCCTTTTGGGTGGAATGATAACGACAGGGCGGTGACTATGCACATCAATGAGGCTCATTAATGGGTCATTAAACTCATAGCGTAATGATGCTTTAATGACACAATGATGGAAACGCTGCGATGAGCTCCTTTATATATTTTTGGCACATCAAGGATATGTGGAGAACGAAATTTGAGGATTCTCTGGCGAACCTCTGATGGACTTCCACCCCAACGAAGAACAAATAACACCAATAAAACCTCTTCTTCCTCGAGGCCTTTAGAATATCGGACCCGAAAAGCGACGCTAATGCCTTAACCCACCTTGAGGACGAACCCGTGGCAACGAACCACTAAGAGGTTGGGGTTTATTTTGAGAATGATAATACTCCCTGGTTTGTTTTTCACTAAAACATGAATGTGTACAAACTAATTATCAAGTTGATCCACGAAATATTATTTACAGGTTGGGGATTATTATTTGCGGGAAATTTTTGGCAGTTGTTTCAAACCACTAACGCAGTGGCACAGGTTAATGAACAATCCCGACTCACTGCTGCTTTGTTATTGTTGTGCAGAACAATTAGAGACAGTGATGCTAGGCTGTAACGGCGATTGGAGGCCTTCACATTAATCTACAGGTCCTGAGGGGACCGCAGGTGCTTTTGGGAGCAAGTACGGACCAGCAGAGCGGCTCGGGTGGCCCGTGGACATCTCCGGTGGCGCCGGCAGCCGGAGGCGGCTGCCGGCACTGGTCGGCTGCCCGGAGGTGGTGGCTCTCCGACGCATCGCCAGGAGGAACCGCTGTGGATTCAGCTAAGTCGGCAAGCTACTAGATCCCATGGCCGCACGGGATCCGGAGGTGGAGGACGCAGCGCTCGCCGCATCCATGGAGCTCAAAGGGGGGAAGCGCGTCACCCCTGCTCGGCCCGCTGGCTGAGCCAGCGCCGAACCCCGGCCAGGCCAGGGCAGGTCGCACTGATTGAGGTGGTCTGTGCCCAGCTGGCCTGGAAACGGACCCGGGTCATGTCGACCCGATTCGGGCCGACCCAGGGGGGTGGGTCGGGCCGGGCCGGACCCAGACCCCCCATTTCGGACTGTTTTCAGTCATTTTCCCAAATCTTGGGCTGCAGACCTTCGATCGATGCAGCGTCAGTTGAGATGGGATCCTTGGATCGAGATGGTCATTTCAGTATATTACACATAGGGTTTCGGAGAACTTTGGGTACAACTGGGTTGGTTCGAACACGGAACCAATCGGGCCCTCTGAGCGGAAACGCTTATAACGTGATCTTCAGTTTTCCGATTGATGTGCCATCAAATTTTTTGGATTTATCTTAGTGAGAAGGTTCTTTTGGATTACTCCACTTGAGGTTTTGATGCCGTTGGAGTACGGTCGGGTTGGTTTTAGTTTAAAAACCAACTAGGCCGTTGGGACGAATAAGCCAATAACTCTCAGACCGGGCGTCCGATAGACCCGTCGGTCGCGTTGAGTTCCTTTTTACGAGATGGAACTTTGGGATACATCAACTCCAAACCACATGTTAGTTGATTTATCGACCCCCTAGTCTCATGGATCAGACCCTCTTGGAATAAAGCATGTTGTGTGCAGGAACCCTAGAGCTGGCTGCGACTGTGACGATGAAGATGATTGTACTGGGATCCTCTGTGGGTTCGGCAGCTACGACGACCATACTAGAATCCTTCGTGGGTTCGATGATGATGACTACTATTCTTGTATCATATGTGGGCCCGGAAGTACATGATTACTATTCTTTTATCCTATGTCGGTCTAGTAGTATTTGACTCTGTAATTGTATCCTATGTGGGTCCGACAGAGAAGCTGGTCTTCTATCCTTTGTGGGTCCAACAACTTAGCTGGTCTGGTATCCTATGTGGGTCTGATAGCATAGATGAATCAATGGATACATCTGATCATATCTATCACCTAACGAAGAAGTATACCTATGTGAGCTGAGTCTTAACTTACAATCAATATCATTGATATGATTGTTGTACTTTCCTGTGTGGATTGGGTTGTGATTTCCTATGTGGATTGGCTTGTGAATTCCTATGTGGAATGGGTTATGTTTTTTCAATTTGGATTGGGTGGTAATTTGGGCCCATGTGCTGGACCCTAGCTGGATGTGATGACTTAGGTATATGTAAGGGCATATACCTATGTATAGTTGGTTGTAACTTCATGATTGTATCATTCCTTTTTGGTTTATCCTTCATGGATTCTGGGAGACCATTGGGGGTCTCGGGGTCCCTACTGAGTAGCTTATACTTACACCTTCCCAGGTCATGCATGAACTACATTGTGTTGGATGTAGACGATGGACATCATTGATTGAGGTGGGAGCTCGTCGAGCTGGATGGTACCTGGAGGTGGATCACTGGGCGGGACATACTCGAAGAGAATGGCTGGAGCCAAGGAGCAGAGGAGACTATCTGCACCCACCCTTCAGGTGGGATTTCCAGAGAACGGATCGTACTCGCTTCTTAACTTTTCAGTTACTGTAATTTTATTTTAGTTGTATTTTACTTACACTTGGGTTTGTATTCTGGCCCATTTACTTTCTAGCATTTACTTTTGTACTCAGTTTACTTACTGTTTACTCAGCATGCGTACTCTGTGGTGTTTGTTTACATTATAATGGCAATTCCTTCCCTTTTTATCGGAATTTATGCTTTCGAGGCTAGTCTCCAGCCCATGGCATATTGAAGGCAGGCTTGGGGTAGTCACGACATGGGCCCCGAGGATGGGTCATGAAAAATTGGTATCCGAGGAGTTCGGTTCTACCCCAGAACTCAAGATGCTGATCTTTCTTCTATGTGAAGCAATATTGTTATGGGTATTGAGTGTGGTTATCAGTCCAGGGAGTCCAGTGTTGGTGTTGTGGCTGAAGTATCCATACACCGGGACACTGACTTCTAATTTACGATTCAATACACGAAAACATTGATTGCATTTGTATTTCAGATTTTTTTCTTTGTGATTACTTTGTGTCAGTTCACCAGGTATACTGTATTGACTGTGGAGCACCTAATTACTTTTAGGATGGACCCACGATGGCAGCCAGCTAGGGTTCTGAGCTTTGTGTGAGACGACAGCCCACCGAGTGATGAGGCCTTGATGTAGGGCCCTATTACAGCGGAGGCACCTGCGGTATCTCTACCCATCGAGCCACTGATGCCATCATCCCCAGCCGCTGAGAGTGCACGTCACCTTAGTGTACTGCATGAGTTTCAGCCTCAGAGACTGCCCTGGTTCCATGGGGAGACGGACCCTCAGGCAGCCGAGGATTGGCTGGAGGCTGTTGTTCGTGTTTTCAGATTAGTAGAGACACCAACAGACCTCATGGTGATCCTTACAGTGAGTCTCCATCACGCGGAAGTAGGTAGATGGTGGAGCCTGATGCTCCAGGTGCACGACGGGGCATCTCTTCATTGGTCATACTTTGAGAGACTCTTATGCTTGGAGTTCGTACTAGCCACCCTCCACGAGGTGAACATTCAGGAGTTGTTACGGCTGTGGTACGACAACATGACTGTAGCCCAGTACTCGGCAAGGTTTACCGACCTCTCGCGCTATTCCACGGACCTGATACGAGACCCGTTCTTCTGGTCCCAGACCTTCGAGCAGAGACTAAGGCATGAGATCAGGGCATTGATGATCTCCCTTAGCATTCCAACACAGGAAGGAGTACTGGAGCGAGCCCTTATTGGGGGGGGGGCTTTCTTACGGAGCCTATACCAGCAGCCAGACCTGTCGCATGGCGATGCTTAGAGGAGTCTTCAACAGTTGACAGTCGACAGATTTCATAAGGGTCCAAGTAGACCAGACCATCAGGAAGACGACCTCAGGATAATGGCTCGGAGGTGCGGGGCAGACACAGTAGAGCCAGTTATATGAGAGGCAGACAATGCTATGCATGCGGCGGATAGGGACACATGGCTCAGGACTATCTGACCCACCATGTAGAGAAGCAGTCGAGAGTTGAGGGACCACCCAGACAGAGGCAGAGGTTCGACCGTGGTGGTCTGCAAGGAGTAGGCGGATGAGGTAGAGGAGTTGGCCGAGCAAAGGGTGGTGGACAATGTTTTGAGACTCTACCACCACCACCACCAAGAGGTCCACCCTGACCACAGGGAGCTGGCGGACATATGAAGGCTCAGCTTCAGGTGGTGGAGGCACACAACCACAGTGCACCAGAAATGATTAGAGGTAGTATATTTGTATATTCCACCATTGCTGCTGTTCTTATTGACACTGGAGCGAGTCATTCTTGCATTTCCGCTCCCCTTGTTCAGAGCTTGGAGATTCTGGCGGATCCGTTGGCTCTATCTTTACAGCTACAGACTCATACAGGAGTAGACTCGACGATTACGCACTGGTGCCAGTAGTGTGAGCTTACTCTAGGAGGTGAGAGCTTCGGCTGGGATTTCCTGTAGCAGCATCGAGGCCTTATGATGCCATCTTGGGTATGGACTGGTTATCAACAATCCTTGCCTTGATCGATTTTATTAGGCGCAAGGTGCGGAGTGTCCGCACGGATGGGACCAGGTTCACCTTTACCGGTGAGAAGGGAAACTTCGCAGCACAGGATGGACTCACGTTGAGGAGAGGGCAGACGATCACACATCAGCTGTCTAGTCTCATCCTCAGAGCAGTCGATGTGCGGAGTCCGAGTTTTCCTGTAGTGGTGGATTAGTATGCGGATGTTTTTCCTGACGATGTTCCAGGGCTACCTCCTCGCAGGGAGGTTTACATCAATATTGACTTGTACCCCGTGATAGCCCCGATATCTACTCCAGCATATCATATGGCTCCCTAGGAGCTTCGAGAGCTATGGATACAGCTGGAGGACTTCAGGGCAAGGGATTTATCCGACCTAGTGTTTTACCCTGGGCTTCTCTGGTCCTATTGGCCAAGAAGGCGGATGGGGGTTTTCGACTGTGTTTTTATTACCATCGCCTAAAACAGGTGACCATGATGAACTAGTATCCACTTCTGAGGATTGAAGACCACTTTGATCAGCTAAAGGGAGCACGTTGGTTCTCAAAGATAGACCTCAGGTCGAGCTATCAACAGCTCTGATTTCGGGATGGGGATGTGTAGAAGAAGGCCTTCAGATGTCGGTACAGCCACTATGAGTTTTTGGTCATGCCCTTCAGTGTGACCAATGCTCTAGCAGTGTTCATGAGTCTCGTGAAAAGGATCTTCCAGCCCTACCTAGATTAGTTTGTCATGGTCTTCAGTGACGACATACTGATTTACTCGACAACTGAGGAGGAGCATGCATACCACTTATGAGTTGTACTGGATACACTCTGAGAGCCCCAGCTTTATGGTAAGCTCTCGAAGTGCCAGTTCTGGCTTCGAGAGGTCCACTTCTTGGAGAACGTCATATCTGAGGAGGGATTTGCAGTTGATGCCGCGAAGGTTGAGGTGGTACCTGCTTTGGAGCGACCTAGGAGCGTGACAGAGGTGCAGAGTTTCCTAGGTCTGGCTGGGTTCTATCGGAGATTTGTGTCAGACTTCTCCAGAGTTGTAGTACCACTTATTTCTTTGACTAAGAAGGGGAAACCCTTCGTGTGGTCAGACAGATGTTAGCAGAGCTTCCAGGAGCTGAGGCATAGATTGACCAGTGCACCCATCTTGAGGCTGTCGGAGGTGGGTGTAGGGTATGTAGTTTACTACGATGCATTGGGGACTGGACTCGGGTGTGTCCTGATGCAGGAGCGAGCAGTGATTGTAACGACCCAAAGTTTCATTAATTGAAATCCATATTGATCTAATTAAATGCCTCTTTTTGTTTATATAAAATGTCAACTTCTTTGGTTTTATGGTAAGAATTTTGATCATTGCTAATATATTCGTTGAACAGTGATCACATGATTAGTATAAATATAGAGCTTTAACAAATCCAATTTACTCAGAAAAAAGAAGTGATGGCCTCATCCAGTAGAATTGCCCCATATGAAGCCCATTTGTCAGATCTCGGAATAGAGGTGGCATCCTTGGGCTTCACTCTTGACCAAGCCCATGCTGAGATTCACCATGTCAATCTTGAATGGGACCGTCTACGGGAGAAGTGGATGTTGATATAAATTACTACTCGAGCGATGTTATCCGAGCCACCCCAAGAGTCGGTCACCATCGCACACCTTACCCTTAGGTCTTATGCATCTATTTTAAGGGGTTATGTAACAAATCGATTGTACTATGTTCATGTAAATTATTTTTGTATATAATAATGAATATAATTTCTTGTCATTACTGATACATTGTAAACAGTTTTTAAAGTACAAATGGTGTTTTTTTAGTTATTATTTAATTAAGAAATCTATTTTATTCAATTAAGGTATTTTTAAATAAAATAATTTTTTAATAAAATATTATTATTATTATTATATTATTTTTATTATTTATAAATGATCATATAATTGTATTAATGCAATTATAATTTTTATTAAGTTTAGAAAGCCATTTTTGTCAAAACCCATGAATTTTCGATAAATGTCGGTTTTTATTTTAAAAGGGAAAATTAACTTAATTAGAAAATTAATTATATAAAATAAATATTATTTTTGGAATCAGGACGTTGAAATTATCCAACAATGAATTTTTCATAATTTTTTGAGATAGTCAAATTTTTGTGTAAAAATTAAATACCGTTTAAATATATAATGTGTTTTATGACATCATAATGACCCAATAGTGATGTAATAAAATACTATAATTTTTATGTTTGGCCGATATATGTTTTACCATAAAATTAATGTGGTTTTGGGTTTGTTCGGATTACTTTTAAAATCATTAATGGACCCACAAGACTTATTAAACACCTTGTCTTTTTAATTTAATTTCCATGGGACTGTGACTCACCTCCAAATAAGCAACCCCATTATTTTAAGAAGTTAGGACTTTGTCCATATAAAATATTTTTTCTTTCTTCCATTTCCCAAAAACCATGGGTTGGGTTGTGTTTTGGATTAATTTAATATAAGGGGTCCCAAACCTAAATAATAAAGAATTCCCTCACCTTTCCTATATAAACCCACCCAAGCTCCCACTTACTCCTCACTAAAGCCTTTAGAGTTCGTCCATCCTCTTCCCTAGTCTCTCTAAAATCCTCCCAAGGTTCCCCAAGCTCCCAAAAGTCCTCTCTCAAGCCTATCTCAATCCTTTGGAAGCACACTTCCAAGTAAGGGTTCTTCTTCCTTTCACTTTTTTGTCCAATTATCATAATATTGATATGCCCTTTTAATTTCCATTATAAATGTTGGGTTAAGGTTCATAACCTCCCCCATATTACCCTCTTATTTTTTGATTTATGGGATACCCCTTTCTCTCTCATTAAATTCCTACCATGTACACCTGTTACTATGCCAAAATTCCGAAAGGAACTTCTCTCACCTCATTTACATTCAAGCAATACTTTTGTATCATGAATCTAAATTCCATTAAAATTGTTTGAAAATGTATATATATGAACCCTTGCTTTATATTTGATGTAAATATAATGAGATACCCCTTTCTCTCTCATCAACCATTTTTATGAATTCTTATGTCACGCCGTTACACTGCCGAAATTGCACATATTTTCTAAGCCAATGCCATTGTGTAGTGAATACCAAGCCCATTTCTTCATCAAGGGTATTCAGCTTTATGCACATTTACTTATTGATTATAAAGTTTCGTATATTAATTACACATTCAATTATCGTGGAATAGATTATTATGTTTAATGAATCCATGTTTTATGATCCATGTGGCAGAGTTATGAATGAAATGAAAAGATCAAGAACGGTGCGCCCTTATGGCGCTCTAATGAATTGGGTAAATTATAGTATAATGATACGTCATGTGTAATGAGTGTTCACTCATGCTAATTCAAGTGCAACGAGGGTTTACTCGTGCTTCATGTGCAATGAGGATTTACTCATGCTCCATGTGCAATTATCCTTGGCTCATGCTAATTCCATGTTAAGTGTTGTTGCCACATTTCCATGTTATGATTAACATGCTTTGTCATGCCTTTATGTTCATATTTCTCTTATGATCTATTTGCTATGCCTAATTTCTAACAACTATTTTTCTCCTCATGTTATTCCATGGGTATTCCCTTACTGGGCTTTATAGCTTACCTTTTTCTTATGCATGTCCTCAGGTTATCCCATGCAATGCTAAGTACGAGGGAATGTAGTGGTCATGTAAAAGAAGTTTTCAATAAATAGGTTGAATTCTATGTTTTAAGTTTCTATGTAATGATCCTAAGCCCCAAAGACACTAAACCACTCGATCTTCTTTGAGGTATGAAGTTATGTTTTATGTAATAAATGATGTTTAAGTTTTTAATAAAAGCTGGGTTGTCATAGTTGGTATCAGAGGATAGGATTAGTTATTTTTGGGATTAGTATTAGAAAACCATTGTGAAGCCTTAGAGACAAGACTAAGTACAATATATACATCTATAAGTTTTGGTGAGTATTGAGTAAGTTGTTTATCAAGCAAATACCTCCCTGTCTAGATACAAGCAGGTAGAGGCGGCTCTGGAACAGATGTATCCTAGGGGTAAAACTAGAAAACCCCACTTTGAGCTAGACTTGAACGGAAACTGGTGCACGACAATGGGCCTTGCTACACTCCTTGTTACAACACTCCCATGGGATATGTTTTGATAAATTCATAGGCTTAGTATGAACCCTTATTAAGGGAAATAAACAAATTCCCCTAAGAATATATGTTAGAAAGTAGATCATGAAAATCCTAGATTGAAGCCTATAGACTCATGAGTTAAGGAAATAAAAGTTTATTTATAATTCCTAAACTTTTGTCTTTGGATTACCCTTTATGTGTTACCCCTAACATTTCTTTTTTTTCAACCAATGGCCGGTGATAGGAGGTCTCTAGCTAACAACCGATATGAAGATCAGTGTGATGACTGTACTAATGAGATTCCTAATCCAATGGGAGCGGGAATCGTGAACTTTGTCATGCTTCTCTCTCAGATAACTCAAGTTTTGAATAGAAACAAGGGTCAAGAGGAATGTTCAACCACCCCAAGAAAGAACAAGTCGCTATCGAGAGCTTTATGAGATAATTTCCTCCTACTTTTAGTGGATCATCTGATCCCACGATCTCTGAACAATGGATCAACACCATTGAAAAGATCTTATCCATCCTTCAATGTTCTGAAAAACAGAAGGTTCTATTAGCAGCTTATCGTATGGAGGGTGAAGCTGATCAATGGTGGGAGTTGATCAGAAATACGAAGCTTGAGGAGGAGATCGAGGCATTGGAATGGAAGGATTTCCGGAAGATGTTTTTCGATAAATATTTTCTGCACACCCTCTGGCTTAAGATGGAAAAGAAATTATTTTTCCTCAAGCTGAAAGATAAATAATATGTTGGAGCATACAAGAAAAACATCACAATGCTTGCACGATACTCTTCTGGCTTTGTTGTTACCCCCGAATGCAAGGTTGACTGCTACTTTGGTGGGCTGAAGCCTAGCCTCTGGAAAGAATTAGTGATCCGTGACTTCGATAGATATGAGAAAATTTTCGGATATAGATCGGAGAATCATAGGGGTATCATGGGGATAACAAGCATAAGGTGGACTTCAATGCTAGTGGTCCGATTGATAAATCCAATGGTGCTAAGAAGATCCAGCACCCCACATGCCAAAAGTACGGAAAGAAGAACCCTATAAATTGCCTTAAGGGGACAAGGAAATGCTTTCGGTGTGGAAGAGAAGGGAACCTAGCTGTTAACTATCAGCAAGAAAAACCCATGGTTGCGACAGAGGAGAGGAATGATCCGTTCGAACCTCAACACGTTGTTAAATGCTACAAATTCCACGAACCGTGTAATTTTGCAAATCAGTGCCCTAGTCCAAGGGTTTTTGGAGGCATCCAACAACCTCCAAAGAGGCAAGGAAGAGCTTCTTCCATCACTTCTGCCGAAGTGAACCCTAAAAACGAAGTGGTGACAGTTACGCTAGTTATTCATTCAATAATAGAGAACATCCTTTTTGATTCAGGTTCTACGCATTTTTTTATATCGCGAATGTTTAGTTGAACAATCTCAGCACCACCTCAATTCATGGAAGTGAAGATGTCAGTGAGTACAAAAAATCGGGAAATCATTGCATCCCATGAATATAAGTCCTCCCCTGTTATAATATGTGGATTGAATTTCCTAGAGAACCTCTTCATACTCCCTCTGGTGTAATCTGATGCAATTCTTGGCATCGATATTGCTACCTTATGAGCACACGTATTTGTCTTAGATGATTGAGTCCAAGTAAAAAACCATCCTTGAAAAAATGCCTATTGTGAGGGAATTCGCTGAAGTGTTTCCTGAGGAACTGCATGGTCTTCCTACTAGAAGAGATGTTGAATTATCAATTGAACTTATACCTGGGGCTTTACCAATATCCAAGACTCCATATAGAATGGTTGTTGTAGAGCTTGATGATCTGAAGAAACAACTACAGGAGAATCTGAATAAATGGTTTATATGCCCAGTGCTTCACCAAGGGGTGCACTAGTCCTGTTCATCAAGAAGAAGGATGGTTCAATGCAGCTTTGCATCGATTATCATGAACATCACAAAATCCCGATAAATAACAAGTATCCTCAATCAAGAATTGATGACTTGTTCGATCAACTGCGTGGAGAACAATACTTCTCCATGGTGTACTTGCGGTCAGGATATTACCAAGTAAGGGTGAAGAAGGAAGATATCCCCAAGACTGCATTTCGCACAAGATACGGGCAATATGAATTCATAGTAATGCCTTTCGGACTCACTAATGCTCCATAAATCTTTATGGACTTAATGAATAGAGTCTTTAGAGATTATCTCGACAAATTTGTGGTAGTATTTATAGATGATATTATAATATACTCCAAAACCATGGAGGATCATGAGGAGCATTTATGAACTGTTCTGAAGACTTCGCGCAAGGAGAAGCTCGATGAAAAGTACAAAAAAGTGTGATTATTGGTTGAAGGAAGTCTCATTCTTGGGCTATATCATCACAAGCAATGGGATATCTATGGATCCCTCCAAAACAGATGTAATTGAGGGATGGTCGAGGCCATCATTGGTAATGGATATTTGTAGCTTCTTGGGGTTAGTTGGATATTATCGACGATTTGTGAGAAATTTCTCACGATTGTCCAACCCTCTTACCAAGCTAACTCGAAAGAGAGTAATGTTTCCATGGAGTGGTGAATGTGAAGAAAGCTTCAAGGCGTTGAAAAAGAGGCTTATCACTGCGCCCGTGCTCACTTTACCCACAAGTGGGGAACTTTTTGTGGTTTTTAGTGATGCTTCGAAGAAGGTAATAGGCTGTGTGCAGATGCAGAATGATAAAGTGATATCCTACGCCTCAAGGTAGTTGAAAATCCATGAGTGATACTATCCAATGCATGATCTGGAGTTGGCGGCGGTGATCTTTGCCTTGAAAATCTGACGGCATTATCTCTATGGGGAGATAATGACCCAATATTGATGTAATAAAATACTATTATAACATTACATGGAAAAAAATATTAAACAAATAAATCAAATATCCAAATCCTATAATTATAAGTCCTCCTCAAGTAGTAAAAATGTTCTACTCCCCTTGAAAATTGTAAAAACTCTCATCACGTTACGTAATGGAAACTCTGCATTCATAGTAGTCAACATGGTCCTTAAACTCCACCATCCAAAATATTCAAATTAATAAACTACATGTGTTATCTCTAGAACTATGATGTTCTGAATATTATCATATCATTAATCAAAATATAATTTGATAGACACCTAACCCACCAAATTAATAAACTATCCAACACATGTGTTTTATGACATCATAATGACCCAATATTGATGTAATAAAATACTATAATATTTATTTTCGCCCAATATATTTTTTACAATTAAAATAATTTTATTTTGGGTTTCTTTGTCTTACTTTTCAATGCATTGATGGATCCCTCAAGACTTATTAAACACCTTGTCTTTTTAAATTCATTTCCATGGGAGTGTGACTCACCTCCACATAAGCAACCCCATTATTTTAAGAAGATCAGACTTTGGCCTTATAAAATATTTGTTTCCACTTCCCTTTTTCCAAAAACCATAGGCAAAACCCATGGGATGGTTTGTGGTTTGGATTAATATAATATAAGGGGTCCCAAACCTAAATAATAAAGAATTCCTTAACCTTTCCTATAAAACCCCACCCAATCTCCCACTTCCTCCTCACTAAATGCCTCTGGAGTTCGTCCAAACTCTTACCGAATCTCTCTAGAATCCTCCCAAGGTTCCCCAAGCTCCCAAGAAGCCTATCTCAAGCTTCTCTCAAGCCTTTGGAAGCACACTTCCAAGTAAGGGTTTTTCTTCCTTTCACTTTTTTGTCCAATTTTAATAATATTGTTATGCCATTTTAATTTCCATTCTAAATGTTGGGTTATGGTTTCACACCTTTCCCATACTGCTCTCTTATTGTTTGAATGATGGGAGACCCCTTTCTCTCTCATTCAATTTCTCCCATGTACACCCGTTACTATGCCGAAATTCCGAAATGAACTTCTCTCTCCTCATTTTCATTCAAGCAATACTTCTGTATCATGAATCTAAATTCCATTACAATTTTTTGGACATGTATCTATATGACCCCCTTAATGTCCATTTCATGTAAATATTATGAGACACCCCTTTCTCTCTCATCAAGTATTTTTATGAATTCTTAGGTCACGTCGTCACACTGCAGGAATTGCACCTATTTTCTAAGCCAATGCCATTATGTAGTGAATACCATGCCCATTTCTCCATCAAGGGTATTCAAATTTATTAACATTTACTTATTGATTATAAAGTTTAATTTATTAATTCCACATTCTTTTATCATGGCATAGATGATTATTTTTAATGAATCCATGTTTTATGATCCATGTGGCACACTTATACAAGAAATGAAATGTTTAAGAAGGGTGCACCCTTATAGGGCTTCAATGCACCGGGTAAAGTATAGTATCATGATAAGTCATGTGCAATGAGTGTTGAATCGTGCTAATTCACATGCAATGAGGGTTTACTCGTGCTTCATGTGCAATGAGGATTTACTCATGCTCCATGTGCAATGAGCCTTGGCTCATGCTAATTCCATGTTAAGTGTTGTTGCCACATTTCCATGTTATGATTATCATGCTTTATCATGAAATTATGTTCATGTTTCTATTATGATATATTGATATGCCTAATGTCTAACAAGTATTGTACTCCTCATGTTATTCCATGTGTATTCTTTACTGGGCTTAATATCTCACCCTTTTCATATGCATATCCTCAGGTTATCCCATATAATGCTAAGTACGAGGGAATGTAGTGGTCATGTAAATGACGTTTTCAATAAAGATATTATATTCCAGGTTTAGTGTTTTTATTTAATGATCCTAATCCCCAAAGACACTAAACCTATAGATCTTCTTGGTTGTATCAAGTGAAGTTTTATGTAATAAAGCATGTTTAAGTTTTTAATAAAAGCATCGTTGTCATAGTGATCGCTTACGGTTCACGGTAGCTAAGGCCGCAGGAGCAAAACTTTGCCACCCATGACCTGGATTTAGCAGTAGTAGTCTTCGCCCTGAATATGTGGTGACACTATCTGATGGGAGAGCGATTTACAGTCTACTCTGACAACCTTAGTCTCAGGTACATCTTCTCACTGAAGGATCTGAACCTGAGATAGCGGTGATGGCTCGAGTTCCTCCAGGATTATGAATTTTAGATTGTCTATACTCCTTGGAAGGGGAATGTTGTGGCTGATGCTCTCAGTAGGAGATCGGGCATTCATCTACTTGAAGATATGATAGAGCAGTTAGCCGCTTTGCAAATATCATTTGTGGATAGAGATGGGGTAGCCTATATTCAGTCCCTCACAGTCACTCCTCCACTACATCAGTGGGTCAGAGAGGCACAACGTTGGGACATGGACTATGAGACTTGACGTGCACAGATAACCTCAGGACAGAATCCTTATGGATTTTCTGTAGGAAGAGAGCACATCATCCTTTTCAAGGGACGTACCATGGTACTAGTTACACTACACGAGGAGGTGCTGAGGGAGTTCCACACTTCCCCTCTAGCGGTACATCTTGGAGTAGCGAAGTTGCATCAGGACCTCAGATGTTAGTACTAGTCACCAGGTATGAATAATTTTGTGGCATGATTCATTTCCCAATGCCTCACTTGTCAGTAATTTAAGGCAGAGCACCGAGTACCTGTAGGCTTGGTACATCCCTTAGATGTCTCAGAGTGGAAGTGGGATGTGATATCCATGGATTTCATGACGGGGCTTCCACATACTCCTAGAGGACACGACTCCATTTGGGTGATTGTAAAACGACTCACCATGTCGGCCCACTTCTTACCTATCATAGATTAGGGCTCAGTGGAGAGCTTGGGATGCCTCTACGTTCAGGATATCGTATGACTTCCAGGTGTTCCATCATCTATTGTCTCCGATTGAGATGCTCACTTTACTTCCTGGCTTTGGAAGGGGTTTTAGGAGGCCTTTGGGATGCAGCTACGCCTGAGAACCGCCTTTCACCCTCAGACGGATGGCCAGATGAAGAGGACCATTCAGACTCTCGAGGACATACTCCGTGCTTGTGTCCTTGACTTTGGACGCAGTTGGGAGGATCACCTAACCTTGGTAGAGTTTTCGTACATCAACGGCTACCACTCCACCATCGGGATGGAACCTTATGAGGCACTGTACGACCGACCATGCCGATCACCTCTATACTAGACAGACCCTGTGGAGTCAGCACTTGTAGGACCAGAGATGGTTAAGGCCAGAACTATAACGACCCACACTTTACATACATTGTTAATACTTCAAAATTGAAGCACACTTATTACTACATATGACAAAACCACAAAGGACCGTATAGGTATAGTGTCTTTAGAAACTGGGAAACATAAACAACTGGTTCATAAATCTTCTACAGTGTCTCCCATTTATTTCATCATATCTAGGGTCCCTTTTAGCATATTCTACTTAATATCCATCTTCCTGACCTGGGGAAAATAAAACATAAAAGGGTGAGCTCAAATGCTCAGCAAGGGCAAATAAAGGAAATAAAAATCATATCATATCTTTTTGAAAATCAAAACCTGCAAAAGAGATCATAATATCTTAACATGGAATAAATCATAGAAGTGAAAATGAGATCCCCATAATCATAACATAATACTTGAAACTTTGTGGCATGCACACATAATCATGGAAAATCATTTCTTGTTAGTCATGACTCATTGCCAAGACTATCTTAGTGGACAAAGTCCCTTTCTGAACCGAGTTCACTCCTCGTTTCAGTCCTGTTTCACTGAACCGAAATAACCTTCCGTTCCAGCCATGTCTATCTCATGAGATATAAATCTTTACCCAATGCATTGGAGGGAGATATATGTCCCACCCATCTTATAATGAATCCTTTCTTATGTGTGCCACATAATCATAAATCTTACATCATCACATAACCCATGTAATAAAAATGGGATTCTTAAACAACATGACATCATAAAACAATTCATATAAGATAAAGGAATTCATAAAAATAATTCCATCACAACATGATCAAATCAATTTAATAATAGGGATAAAAACAGAACCCTTTATTATCTTAGATGGAAAATAATTTTGATAAAGCACTTGAACTCCATTCTTGAGGAAAATATCCTTTCTTCTTCAAAAACATTTTTCCTTTCATAACATGTCATACAACTTTAAAATAAAAGAAGTTGATTAAAAATAAACTTGAAAACTTGTAAAGGAAGCTTCTTGGAAATAATGTTTTAAAAATCCATTCATGCCGTATAAGTTAAAAAAAACATTCTTCGTACTTTTGTCGGAAAAGTCAAAAAGTACCTCGTACGAAAAACGACAAAAGATTCCTTTCATACATATTACTAAAAACTCACTGAAGGGTAAAAAAAATGGATTTAAACAATTGTAGGTGGAAGGAAATAATATTACATATTGATGAAACAAGGATGTGGATGATAAAATACACCCCAGTAAATACTTACGAATAAACAATCTCGGATAAAAATGAGATTGTGATATTTCCCTTACCTTAGGTCCGATTTGCTTTGTTCGTGTCCGAAGCTCCTGTATAATGGTTTAAATAATGTTATTGACTTATTCCAGAATCATACATATTGATATGATATCATATATGGTCATATTATTAGCTTCTTGTTAGTAATATTTCATTGTTACTTGTTACTCGGGTCTTTATAACTTTTTGTTCTTATGCGTGTTTTGTCGAATAAATTCTTATTCTTATCTTTAGGTTATAGATAATTCATTTCCAGAATGGTATTAGTGTAGTATATACCATATTCATTCATTCAATTCATTTATATAATCATTATTAAATGAAGATCATGTAGAACGAGTCGCATCACATCGTGGAGACGGTATTCCGTACGTACGCACAAGTGATGATATCGTTCCTATGATCGTGGAATTGTATTGGAGTATATATATATTATTTCAGTATCAATATTACTTCATAATAATCATATATATTTACTCATTACACCATTATACCCATCCTTGTAAGGTGATGGTGTAAAATAGATTACACCACGGCGTGGAGACGGTATTCCGTACGTACGCACGCGCGGTGATTTCATTTTTCCGTAGGATGGATAGAAGGTGAATTAGGGTTGTTTCATATTTATAATAACATATTAGTATGTAAGTAATACTGATGTTATTACTTTATCATGAAACAACTAAAGAAGAAGAAGTTGAAGAAGAAAGAAATTGAAAAGATCGGTAATGGATATTACCTCTTCTTTGGAATGCCTCTTTGAATCCTCCACTTAAGGAACTAAGATTGGTCTTTGGAGAATACCAGGACCTCTAGGATTATTCTAGGGAAGTGGAGAGGAGAAAATGGCAGGGGTTGGCCGAGCTTGACGGCTCAATTTGGTGTGAGGAGGAGGGGGAGGAGGTGCCCTTTTATAAGGGAGGAGAGGGGCACCTTAGGAATATCTCAAAATATTATTTTATATTAGAGTCAAAATCGGTTTATAATGATTCCAAGGGGTCTTATTTCGAAGCTAAAGTGGGGATGGGTCGAAATCCTATCAACCAATAGGATTTAGACAAGTTTAGGGTATTATTTTAACCTTATCAATTAGATTTAACTCTAAGTTAATTAATTTAACTTTTACCGTGTCTTTTTGTTTTCTTTCACTATATGGTTAATACACTTACTATAACATGCCAAACAAACCCCAAATTGTTTATTATTAATATATATATCCTTATCTAAGTCATTTGGCCTAACCTTAGATTTTTAGGAATAAAATAACAATTATTAATATAATATTTGATTTAAAAACTATTTTGTGTCAATTTTGACACTATTTGATATATGATTTTTGTGAAAGTCATAACAGAATTATATGTTCGAACCAAGTTTATTAAATCAACAATAATATATCATAGTAACCTATAAAATTAGTGGAATTCATAAAAAGTCTAAAATTACATTTATTTTGGTGTTTATAACATCAATTATGTCAATATTTCATTAATAAGATAATTACTGCATCATCTTTGTGTCATAAATAAATTAAATTATTTGATGTCTAAAAATTAAAAATAAAATATCATCATGTAGGAAGGCTTTTTAGATTTCTAATGAATATTTACAATTGAATTTATCTTATGTATAACCCCATATTAAAAATTATTTACTTATTAAACTTTGATTTTAACTATTTTAACCCTTCTTTAAATAAATAAATAATAAATGTCCTAATCTAATCCAAGTGGGCCTAAATGGTCATATTTTATTTCTAAGTTTGTTTTTGGTCGAATTACACTTGTCCAATAGAATTAGGACATGTGTTAGGGTAATATTAATATCATATTTACCCTTAGTTACCCTATTTACTATCAACCGCGGTAAAAAAAGTAAAAAGTTACTATTCACCAAAAAATTATTTTCATCTCATTGAACCACATTTTAGTCCTTGATATTAACCGTGTCTCTCGGATTTTCGAAATTCCATTCACAGAAGCGGTAAAATTACGTTTTATGCAAAATTCAGTTTTTTAAACCTACCACTTAGTGGTTTCACTATTCATCAAAAATTGAAAGTTTTCAGAAAAATACCAAAATTTCACCCTAGGCTAATTTCGATATTATGAGTCCAAAAATGATGTCCATTTTGAAAAATAAAATTTATGAAATTTCAAAAAGTGGTTATTACTATTCATAACGGCTAGTTTTAATAGCATATTGTTGTTTAGTGAAACTCGGTATTGCGTACGACGCAAGCTATCGAGGAAGGTCGCGATTGCGTGTAAAGCAAGCCAAGCAAGTGTTGTGTAGAAAAAGATTCCTTTGATGATTTATATAACATAAAAGTCTCGGGTGTTACATTCTACCCCCCTTAAAAAGAATTTCTCCCTCGAAATTCGTCACTTTGTAACAAACAGATGAGGATACTTCTCCTTCATCATATCTTCAAGCTCCCATGTAGCTTCTTCAAGTTGGTGGTTCCTCCATAAAACTTTCACCAAGCGAGTGGTCTTGTTTCGTAGGACTTTTTCGCTACGATCCAGAATCTCTATCGGCTGTTCTTCATAAGAAAGATCTTGATCCAGCGGTACAACTTCTGAGCTGAGTACATGTGAAGGATCTGGTATGTAGTTTCTCAAGAGAGATACATGGAACACATCGTGAACTTGAGAGAGATTCGGTGGAAGCGCCAATCGGTAAGCTACCTTCCCAACACGATCCAGTATTTCGAAAGGACCGATATATCTAGGGCTCAACTTCCCCTTCTTTCCAAATCTCATAACCCTCTTCCAGGGAGATATTCGTAAGAACACTTTATCACCCACTTCAAACTCTAGGTCTTTTCTTCGGTTGTCGGCATAACTTTTCTGTCGACTCTGAGCTGCTCTTATGTGTTGTTGAATAGATCTAACTTTTTCTGCCATTTCATCAACGAGATCAGGTCCTAATAGCTTTCTTTCCCCAACTTCATCCCAGCAAGTTGGAGTCCTGCATTTCTTTCCATAGAGAGCTTCATAAGGAGCCATCTGAATACTGGAGTGAAAGCTATTATTATAAGAAAATTCTACCAAAGGTAGGTGTTGATCCCAACATCCTTTGAAATCCATAGAGCAAGCTCTCAACATATCTTCTAGGGTTTGAATTGTTCTCTCAGACTGACCGTTTGTCTGGGGATGATAAGCAGTGCTGAAACTCAACTCTGTATCCAGAGTATGCTGAAGACTTCGCCAGAACTTCGAGGTAAATCTCGGATCCCGATCAGATATAATAGAAAGTGGTACTCCATGTAATCTTACCACTTCCTTTACATATATCCTGGCAAGCTGATCTAGAGAGAAATCCTCTCTAATAGGAATGAAGTGTGCAGACTTTGTAAGACGATCAACTATGACCCAGATAGCATTATTGCCTTTGGATGTTTTAGGAAGTCCTGTGACAAAGTCCATAGTGATGTTTTCCCATTTCCATTCGGGTATGGGTAATGGTTGTAACATCCCCTTAGACTTTTGCCTCTCAGCTTTAACTTGTTGACAAACCAAGCATCGAGAGACATATTCAGCAACATCTCTTTTCATGCCATCCCACCAGAAGTACTCTTTCAGGTCCCTATACATCTTTGTGCTTCCAGGATGAATAGAGAATGAAGAACTATGAGCCTCATCCAGCAGCTACTTCTTTAATTCGGGGATGGGAGGAACACAAACCCGATTCCTGAACTTTATTATCCCATCACAATCAAGGTTGAATTCAGGAACATTTCTAACCTTCTTTTGTAACTCGACATCTTCTTTCTGTGCTTCTTTAATCTTCACATGTATAGATGGTTGAACATTCATTTGAGAAAGATAAGATTTTTCCCCTTGCAGTATAATTCTAAGATCCATCCTTTGTAAATCCATAAATATTGGATCTTTTGTGATCCTCATCATGGATAAACTAGCATGGTCTTGTCGACTTAATGCATCTGCCACCTTGTTTGCTTTCCCAGGGTGATAATGGATTGAGCAGTCATAATCCTTAATCAGCTCCAACCATCTTCTTTGACGCATATTCAACTCCTTTTGTGTGAAAATGTACTTTAATCTTTTATGATCAGTATAAATATCACACCTTTCACCATAAAGGTAATGCCTCCAAATCTTTAATGCAAAGATTACCGCAGCCAACTCCAAATCATGTGTTGGGTAATTTTGATCATGGATTTTCAACTGTCGTGAGGCATAAGCTATCACCATATCATTTTGCATAAGAACACACCCCAATCCCTTCTTGGATGCATCACTGTAGATCACAAACCTTTCTCCACTACAAGGCAGTGTGAGCACAGGTGCACTGGATAACCTTCTTTTCAACTCCTTGAAATTCTCTTCACATTCCTCTGTCCAGACAAACTTAACTCCTTTTCGAGTCAACTTGGTCAGTGGATTAGATAATCGTGAAAAATCTTTTACAAAACGTCGATAATATCCATCCAAACCAAGAAAACTTCGGATCTCAGTTACTGTGGTTGGTCTCGACCATCTTTCGATAACCTCTGTTTTTGATGGATCCACAGATATCCCCTCTTTTGAGATTATGTGACCCAAAAATGAAACTTTTTGAAGCCAAAATTTACACTTGGTAAATTTGGCATAAAGCTTCTCCTTTCTCAGGGTATTCAATATAATTCTCAAGTGATCTTCATGCTCTTCCTTGCTCTTTGAATAGACAAGAATATCGTCAATAAAGACTACCACAAATTGATCAAGATAGTCTCTAAAGACTCTATTCATTAGATCCATGAAGATAGCAGGGGCATTAGTAAGACCAAATGGCATCACTATAAATTCATAGTGTCCATACCTTGTACGGAAAGTCGTCTTTGGTATATCCTCCCTTTTGACCCTTAATTGATGATACCCTGAACGAAGATCAATCTTGGAAAAGTATTGAGCTCCGCGTAGTTGGTCAAATAAGTCATCAATGCGTGGGAGAGGATATTTTTTCTTGATAGTGATCTTGTTAAGTTCTCGATAATCAATGCAGAGTCTCATTGATCCATCTTTCTTCTTAACAAATAGAACAGGTGCTCCCCAAGGTGACGCACTAGGGCGTATGAATCCCTTATCAAGATTCTCTTGGAGTTGCTTCTTCAATTCCTGCAACTCAATTGGGGCCATTCTATAAGGTGTCTTTGAAATAGGCAAAGCACCTGGTACGAGTTCTATTGAAAACTCAACTTCACGATTTGGTGGAAGACCCGGCAATTCCTCCGGAAAGACATCATCAAACTCCCGTACGATAGGTATATTCTTAATCGTGAGTTTCTCACCAACCATTTGAGATAAATAACCTTCATTTAGTGGAATCAATACCCATAAGATGGAAGAAATTTCCACTGGAAGGTTATGTTCATCCTTGCATTGATATACGATCGTAGATTGATCTGGAATATGAAATGTGACTTCCCTTCTTTGGCAATTGATATGAGCTCCATGTAGAGAAAGCTAATCCATGCCAAGAATCACATCAAATTCCACTAAAGGAAGGATCACAAGATTTGCAGGAAGCACTTTCCCACAAACTTCGATCGGAGAAGAATTATAAACTTCTGATGCGACTGTTGTGCCATTAGGTGTTGTCACAGCTAACTTAACATCTAATTGTTGAGGTAATACGGTGATACCCTTAGAAAATTCTTTAGAAATAAAAGAGTGGGTGGATCCAGAATCAAATAAAACATTTGCTACTTTAGAGTGGATGGTAAGTGTACCTTTCACCACATCGTTATCGTACTCCACATCGCTGATAGAAATTTCATGTGACTTTCCTTTGTCTTTAGCCTTAAGAGTTTGTTGACGTCGACCATCATCATCAACCCATGGATTTGGGCATTGATTGGCAAAATGCCCCATCTCCTTGCACTTGAAACATTGAAGTGTAGTAGGTTCATTCTGTGTATCCCTTCCTTTGTTTGCATCATTAGACATCTTCTTCCCATTATCACGGCATTCAAATGCCCGATGACCTTCCTTTCCACATTTAAAACATTTACTTGTCCCTTTAAGACAACTCCCTCCATGTTTATTTCCACACTTTGAGCATAAGGGAAAGTTCATCTTCTTTTCAGTGTGCTCTTTAGATTTTTCTTGGAATTCCATCTTCCTCTTCTTATCAAACCCATGTGATTGATGGGTTACTCCAATCTCCATCTCGACTTTGAGAGCACATCGAACAATTTCCTCGTAGCTATTGAAGTCCCTTATGGCTAACGCCCTTCGAAGACTTGGTTTTAAGCCACTAAAGAATCGATCGATCTTACTCTCAGGTTGGATAATAATACCAGAAGCGTACCTTGCAAGTCTTGTAAAATTTTCTTCATAGGTACCAACAGATTCATCATCCCTTTGCTTCAGTTCAAGAAACTCTTTCTCCATCTTTGTCCGGAGAATACGAGGGAAGTACTTATTGAAAAATAAGTTCTTGAACTCGTCCCATTCCATAGACTCAATTTCATCCCTTTGCCTCGTATTCTTAACAAGATTCCACCATTGATCAGCATCTCCTTCCAAACGATACACTGCTAGGATGACTTTATCATGTTCAGAACATTGAAGAACTGAAAATATCTTTTCAGTAGTACTAATCCATTGTTCAGCAACTAATGGATCAGTAGACCCGCTGAAAGAAGGTGGACGCTGCCTCATGAAGGATTCAACAGAATGTTGCTCCCTCCTTTGCTCGTTTGGAAATCCTGCATGATTCATAGCTTGAGAAAGTTGTGTGAGCATGGCTACAAGATTTTGCATTCCAGCTCCCATATAGTTTGGTTGCTCAGGGGGACAATCATTGCATTTCCCATCGCATTCCGCATTAACACGGTTCCTTCGGGTTCCAGCCATTGACTAAAACCAAGAAGAATAGTGTGAGCAATACTAATTATAATAGGAAACCACATAATTCAAGAATAAAATTTTCGTGCTTAAGGTCTTATCCTAGGTTATTCATGGCCATTTCTAAGATTGTGTTCTATGCTTAGACTTATCCTTAGGGTTCTTACTAAGGCTTTCGCATCCTAGTTTCCAAAGGTTGACTATACCTTTCCTCTGATACCAACTATAACGACCCACACTTTACATACATTGTTAATACTTCAAAATTGAAGCACACTTATTACTACATATGACAAAACCACAAAGGACCGTATAGGTATAGTGTCTTTTGAAACTGGGAAACATAAACAACTGGTTCATAAATCTTCTACAGTGTCTCCAATTTATTTCATCATATCTAGGGTCCCTTTTAGCTTATTCTACTTAATATCCATCTTCCTGACCTGGGGAAAAGAAAACATAAAAGGGTGAGCTCAAATGCTCAGCAAGGGAAAATAAAGGAAATAAAAATCATATCATATCTTTTTGAAAATCAAAACCTGCAAAAGAGATCATAATATCTTAACATGGAATAAATCATAGAAGTGAAAATGAGATCCCCATAATCATAACATAATACTTGAAACTTTGTGGCATGCACACATAATCATGGAAAATCATTTCTTGTTATTCATGACTCATTGCCAAGACTATCTTAGTGGACAAAGTCCCTTTCTGAACCGAGTTCAC
The DNA here is from genome assembly GCA_963277665.1 of Viscum album. Lineage (NCBI taxonomy): Eukaryota > Viridiplantae > Streptophyta > Magnoliopsida > Santalales > Viscaceae > Viscum > Viscum album. The sequence continues at coordinate 1,243,235,375 of OY728145.1, read as the reverse complement.
TCCTCGTTTCAGTCCTGTTTCACTGAACCGAAATAACCTTCCGTTCCAGCCATGTCTATCTCATGAGATATAAATCTTTACCCAATGCATTGGAGGGAGATATAGGTCCCACCCATCTTATAATGAATCCTTTCTTATGTGTGCCACATAATCATAAATCTTACATCATCACATAACCCATGTAATAAAAATGGGATTCTTAAACAACATGACATCATAAAACAATTCATATAAGATAAAGGAATTCATAAAAATAATTCCATCACAACATGATCAAATCAATTTAATAATAGGGATAAAAACAGAACCCTTTATTATCTTAGATGGAAAATAATTTTGATAAAGCACTTGAACTCCATTCTTGAGGAAAATATCCTTTCTTCATCAAAAACATTTTTCCTTTCATAACATGTCATACAACTTTAAAATAAAAGAAGTTGATTAAAAATAAACTTGAAAACTTGTAAAGGAAGATTCTTGGAAATAATGTTTTAAAAATCCATTCATGCCGTATAAGTTAAAAAAAACATTCTTCGTACTTTTGTCGGAAAAGTCAAAAAGTACCTCGTACGAAAAACGACAAAAGATTCCTTTCATACATATTACTAAAAACTCACTGAAGGGTAAAAAAAATGGATTTAAACAATTGTAGGTGGAAGGAAATAATATTACATATTGATGAAACATGGATGTGGATGATAAAATACACCCCAGTAAATACTTACGAATAAACAATCTCGGATAAAAATGAGATTGTGATATTTCCCTTACCTTAGGTCCGATTTGCTTTGTTCGTGTCCGAAGCTCCTGTATAATGGTTTAAATAATGTTATTGACTTATTCCAGAATCATACATATTGATATGATATCATATATGGTCATATTATTAGCTTCTTGTTAGTAATATTTCATTGTTACTTGTTACTCGGGTCTTTATAACTTTTTGTTCTTATGCGTGTTTTGTCGAATAAATTCTTATTCTTATCTTTAGGTTATAGATAATTCATTTCCAGAATGGTATTAGTGTAGTATATACCATATTCATTCATTCAATTCATTTATATAATCATTATGAAATGAATATCATGTAGAACGAGTCGCATCACATCGTGGAGACGGTATTCCGTACGTACGCATAAGTGATGATATCGTTCCTATGATCGTGGAATTGTATTGGAGTATATATATATTATTTTAGTATCAATATTACTTAATAATAATCATATATAGTTACTCATTACACCATTATACCCATCCTTGTAAGGTGATGGTGGAAAATAGATTACACCACGGCGTGGAGACGGTATTCCGTACGTACGCACGCGCGGTGATTTCATTTTTCCGTAGGATGGATAGAAGGTGAATTAGGGTTGTTTCATATTTATAATAACATATCAGTATGTAAGTAATACTGATGTTATTACTTTATCATGAAACAACTAAAGAAGAAGAAGTTGAAGAAGAATGAAATTGAAAAGATCGGTAATGGATATTACCTCTTATTTGGAACGCCTCTTTTAATCCTCCACTTAAGGAACTAAGATTGGTCTTTGGAGAATACCAGGACCTCTAGGATTATTCTAGGGAAGTGGAGAGGAGAAAATGGCAGGGGTTGGCTGAGCTTGAGTGCTCAATTTGGTGTGAGGAGGAGGGGGAGGAGGTGCCCTTTTATAAGGGAGGAGAGGGGCACCTTAGGAATATCTCAAAATATTATTTTATATTAGAGTCAAAATCGGTTTATAATGGTTCCAAAGGGTCTTATTTCGAAGCTAAAGTGGGGATGGGTCGAAATCCTATCAACCAATAGGATTTAGACAAGTTTAGGGTATTATTTTAACCTTATCAATTAAATTTAACTCTAAGTTAATTAATTTAACTTTTACCGTGTCTTTTTGTTTTCTTTCACTATATGGTTAGTACACTTACTATAACATGCCAAACAAACCCCAAATTGTTTATTATTAATATATATATCCTTATCTAAGTCATTTGGCCTAAACGTAGATTTTTAGGAATAAAATAACAATTAGTAATATAATATATGATTTAAAAACTATTTTGTGTCAATTTTGACACTATTTGATATATGATTTTTGTGAAAGTCATAACAGAATTATATGTTCGAACCAAGTTTATTAAATCAACAATGATATATCATAGTAACCTATAAAATTGGTGTAATTCATAAAAAGTCTCAAATTACATTTATTTTTGTGTTTATAACATCAATTATGTCAATATTTCATTAATAAGATAATTACTGCATCATCTTTGTGTCATAAATAAATTAAATTATTTGATGTCTAAAAATTACAAATAAAATATCATCATGTAAGAAATCTTTTTAGCTTTCTAATGAATATTTACAATTGAATTTATCTTATGTATAACCCCATATTAAAAATTAGTTACTTATTAAACATTGATTTTAACTATTTTAACCCTTCTTTAAATAAATAAATAATAAATGTCCTAATCTAATCCAAGTGGGCCTAAATGGTCATATTTTATTTCTAAGTTTGTTTTTGGTCGAATTATACTTGTCCAATAGAATTAGGACATGTTTTAGGGTAATATTAATATCATATTTACCCTTAGTTACCCTATTTACTATCAACCGCGGTAAAAAAAGTAAAAAGTTACTATTCACCAAAAAATTATTTTCATCTCATTGAACCACATTTTAGTCCTTGATATTAACCGTGTCTCTCGGATTTTCGAAATTCCATTCACAGAAGCGGTAAAATTAAGTTTTATGCAAAATTCAGTTTTTTAAACCTACCACTTAGTGGTTTCACTATTCATCAAAAATTGAAAGTTTTCAGAAAAATACCAAAATTTCACCCTAGGCTAATTTCGATATTCTGAGTCCAAAAATGAAGTCCATTTTGAAAAATAAAATTTATGAAATTTCAAAAAGTGGTTATTACTATTCATAACGGCTAGTTTTAATAGCATATTGTTGTTTAGTGAAACTCGGTATTGCGTACGACGCAAGCTATCGAGGAAGGTCGCGATTGCGTGTAAAGCAAGCCAAGCAAGTGTTGTGTAGAAAAATATTCCTTTGATGATTTATATAACATAAAAGTCTCGGGTGTTACAAGAACAGAGAAGGTGCAGATCATCCAGGAGTGGATGAGGACTGCTTAGAGCCGACAGAAGTCCTATGCTGATAAGAGGCAGAGACCACTGGAGTTCGAGGATGGTGACCACGTTTTCTTATGGGTCTCACCTTGACATGGATTACAGAGATTTGGCCAGTGTGGCAAGTTATCTACGCGCTTCATTGGACCATTCCATTTTCTCAGCAGGATAGGCGAGGTGGCTTATCGTCTGGCTCTTCCACCTTAGTTGCACCGGGTGAACGACGTCTTCCACATATCTCATCTAAGGTTATACCTTCATGACATGACACATATCATCGATCATGGGGAGATGGACATCGATGACGGTGAAACTTTTGCAGAGGTCCCGGTGGAATTTGAGGATTGAAAGGAGCGGGTCCTACAGGGATGGTCGATTCCTCTGGTGTGCATCAGGTGGCAGCATGGGAACCTCCAGGAGAGCACATGGGAGTGGCAGGCCCAGATGCGTGATCAGTACCCTAATTTGTTTCTATAGTTTCTAATGTATCTTTACGAGGACGTAAATCCCTGAGGAGGGAGTAATGTAATGACCCATAATTTTTCAAGGAAATTTTTTCTTAAAAAAATACTTTGGAATTTTACGAGTACGCAGTTTCTGATGTCGTGTGATTCTGAGGCTCGGTGTGCCCAGAATTAATTTTCGAAGTTTAGCTTGGGTACATTCAGTGAATAAACGAGCGGGTTTTTCTATATTTTAAACCGGTACCCAGAATTAAAATCTGAGGGCACCGATGAATTCGTAGCGCCGGGATTTGCTTAGGCGAAGCTTTACTTCGGTCTTCAAGGGGTGAGAGAAAAAGTTATTTTTCGGACATTTTGAAAAAAATAATAAAATAATTTTATGGAATTATTTTATTTTTCCTTCCCCCTTTTGGGTGGCGTGGAAGCGACAGGGCAGTGAAGATGCACATAAATGAGGCCCATTAATGGGTCATTAAACTCATAGCGTAACGACGCTTTAATGACACCATTATGGCAACGCTGCGATGAGCTCCTTTATATATTTTTGGCACATCAAGGATATGTGGAGAAAGAAATTGGAGGATTCTCTAGCGAACCTCTGACGGACTTTCTCCCAAGTGAAGAACAATGAACACCGACAAAACCTCTTCTTCCTCGACGCCTTTCAAATATCGGAGCCAGAACATGACGCCGACGCCTTAACCCCCCTTCAGGACGAATGCGCGACAACGAGCCACTAAGAGGTAGGGGTTTGTTTTGAGAATGATAATACTCCCATGTTTGTTTTCCTCTAAAACATGAACGTGTACCAACTAATTATCTGGTCGATCGGTGAACTATTATTTGTGGATTGGGGATTATTATTTTCCTGAAATTGTTGGGAGTTGTTTCAGACCACTAACGCGGTGGGTGCGGGTTAACGAATAAGCCCGACTCACGGCTGCTTTGTTCTTGTTGTGTGGAAAAATTGGTGATGGAGAAGCGACACCGTAATGACGATTGGAGGCCTTCACAGAAATCTACGGGTCTTGAGGGGACCGTAGGCACTTTCGGGAGCAAAAACGCACAATCGGAGCGGCTCCGGTGGCCCGCGGACATCTCCGCCAGCAGGATCTCGCGGCCGTGCGGCATCCGGAGGAGGAGAAAGCAGCTCCCGCCACCTCCGTGGAGTGAAAAGGGGGGATGTGTGTCCCCCATGCTCATCCATTGACCGAACCAGTGCACCCCCCTCCCAGCCGGGCTGGGCCGACCCAGGGGGGCTTGGGTCGGGCCGGGCCGGGCCCAGACCCCCCATTTCGGACTGTTTTCAGTCATTTGCCCATATCTTGGGCTGCGGAACTCCGATCAACACATCGTCAGTTGCATTGAAATCCATGTATCGAGAAGGCCATTTCGGTATAATACACTCAGTGTTTTAGAGGACATTGGGTATGGTCGGGTTGGTTTGAACACGAAACCAACCGGTCCCTCGGAGCAGAAACAATTATAACTTGAGCTTCGGACGTCTGATTGACGTGCCGTCGACTTTGTTGGATTCCTCTTACTGAGACAGTTCTTTTGGATTACTCCTCAAAAGGTTTGGATGCAGTTGGAGTACAGTAGTGTTGGTTTTAGCTTAAAAACCAACCAGGCCCCTGGGACGAATAAGCCAATAACTCTTAGATCGGGCATCCGATTGACACGTCTATCATGTTGAGTTCCTTTTGACGAGATGTAACATAGGGACAAATCAACTTCGGACGTTGTGTCAGTTGATGTATCGACCCCCTTGGATCGTGGAGTGGACCCTCCTGGAATCGAGCATGCTGTGTGCAGGAACCCTTAAGATGGCTGCGACTGTGACGACGATGACGACTGTACTGGGATCCTCTATGGGTTCGGCAGCGACGACGACCGTACTGGAATCCTCCGTGGGTTTGATGGTGATGACTACTTTTCTTGTATCATATGTGAGTTTGGAAGTACTTGACTAATGTTCTTGTATCGTATGTTGGTTCGGAAGTATTTGACTTTGTACTTGTATCTTATGTGGGTCCGGTAGAGTAGTTGGTTTTATATCCTTTGTGGGTCCAACAGCTTAGCTGGTATTGTATCCTATGTGGGTCCGACAACTTAGATGAATCAGTGGATACATCTGATCATATCTATCACCTTACAAAGAAGTATACATGTGTGAGCTAAGTCTTATCTTACGATCAATATCATTGATATGATTATTGTTCTTTCCTATGTGGATTGGGTTGTGCTTTCCTGTATGGATTGTTTTGTGAATTCCTATGTTTGACGGGTTTTGGTTTTCCTTTGTGGAATGGGTGGTAATTTGGGCTCTTGTGCTGGAGTCGAGCTGGAAGTGATGACTTAGTTATATGTATGGGAATATACCTATGTAGAGTTGGTTGTTACTTCGTGATTTTATCTTTACTTTGGGGTTTATCGTTCGTGGATTCTGGGAGACCTTCAGGGGTCTCGGGGTCCGTAATGAGTAGCGTATACTAACCCCTGAACAGGCTATGCCCGCACTATGTTGTGTTGGATGCAGACGACAGACAACTCTGATCGAGCTAGGAGCTCGTGGAGCTGGATTGTACCTGTAGGTGGATCACTGGACGGGACGTACTAGGAGCGGATGACTAGAGACGAGGAGCAGAGGAGACTATCTTTACCCACCATTCAAGTGTGATTTCTAGAGGACGGCTCAAACTAACTTCTTTACATTTCAGTTGTTGTACTTTCATTTCAATTGTAATTTACATACAGTTGGGTTTTTATTCTGGCCCATTTACTTTCCATCATTTGCTTTTGTACTCAGTTTACTTAGTTTTGACTCAGCATGCATACTCTGTGGTGTTTGTTTACTTTATTAAGGCAATGCCTTTAATTTTTATCTGGATTTACGCCTTCGGTGCTAGTCGTCAGCACCTGGAATATGGATGGCGGGCTTGGGGTAGTCATGGTATGGGCCCCAAGGACAGGTCATGACAAGTTTCCAAATGTTTATTATACCTTCACTATGATACAAACATTAACGACTAATTATTGATATACATAGATTTTACATTACATTTGAAAAATTATTAATAAATCAGAAATATAGATTCTTAAATACCATATTAGTTTAGTTCATTTGGACTGTTTGAATACAAATTTATATTTGACTAAAATATGTACATTTTTTCCCACAAAGATCTTCCCCTTTTTGGTTCTCATACCTTAAAAAATTATTTATATTATGATGGAAAAAACATAAGGATGGGTGAGATCAAACACTCATTAAGAGTAATCAATGGATATATGTTAACATAATCATTATCATAAAGGGTTCGATAAAATGATAAAAACATTAGAAAATCATTCCCTTCTATCCAAAGGTAGGAATTAATCATATAGAAATCGTAGAAGATAATGCATAAGATCTTGAAATTTACATAATGTATGAAACTGTGGCATACACATAAACATAAAACATTTTAAATAGGTAAAAATAGTAAAATGTTCACTAATAAAATTAATCACATGAAATAATTCCCTTGAATAAACATATAGACCTGAAATATAGGTCTACTCATAAAATTAGGGACATGAAAACCAGCTCCATGCATAAAATTGTAAACATGAAATCGGGTTCACAATTACAATATATATATCATAAGTTATCCATCCTTTTCAAATTTATTTGATGGAGGTATATGTACCCCAAATATCATATTTAAATTATACATAGGTGTTCCACAAAAATAGAAATCATTCATCATATCAAAATCATTGAAATAAAATGGGTTTCATAAAAATAATTCCATCATAACATAATCTACAGAAAATTAATAGATTTCATAAATATAAATCCATGATAACATAATAAAACATTGTACTAATATTGATTAAATATGTGAAACAAATCCTTATTAATGAATTTAATCATATATGAAAAATAATTTTGATAAGATACATGAAATATATTCTTGAAAAAAATATTATTTTTTTCTTCAATGATATTTTCATATATTAAAATACATCAAAAATTAAAAATAGGATGATTTATTCTATGATAACCATGAATATATTTAATAAATTCTTCAAGGAAATATTGCATTATGAAATCATAAAAATCTATTCATGTTGTATAAGATAAAAAACATTATTCTCATACTTATTCCTAAATAGTCAAAAAGTACCTAGTTTAGAAAATGAAAGAAATATTATTTCCAAACCATATAGTAAATAGTAAAAAAGTGTGTAAAAATGGAATTTGAATATATATAAAGTAATTTAAAAAAATTTAGAAACGAGTTTTTAGAAAACATACACATTATAAATAAACCACGGTAAATACTTATATATAAACAGTCTCATATAATAATGAGATTCCAAAATTATCCATTAACATAGCCATGTATTCATTTGTATGAATTAATAAATCTTGTATAATGTATTAAATAATAATATTAACTTATTTAAGAATCATGGTTACATTTATAATATCATATATGATCGTACCAACTCTCATTAAATAATATTTCATTATTAAGATTCTTTTGGGTATGAACTGTTTCACCTACTTATATCGGATTTTGTTGAATATGATAATATTTCATTCATAGGTAATGATTATATAATTTATATAATAATATTCATATAATATAGAGAAAATATTTACTCATTATATACATTTATATAATTCATTCATTAAAAGAGATCATATAGAATAAATAACATCAAATCATGGAAATGTTAGTTCATATATAGGCACGAGTGATGGTATCATTCCCATAATTGTGAAAGGGTATGTAATTTTATGGTAAATATTTTTTTAAAGAGTCATAATAATTTTATAATAATCAAATATATTTAATATTCCCATCATTATACCTGTTCAAGTAAAGTGGTGGTGAAAACAGATTACACCATGGCGTGGAGACGGTAAGTCGTACATTGGTACACATGGTGGTTTCTTTTTTAGTAAGATGAATAAAAGGTTGAATATGGTTATAAAATTATCATAATAACACCTAAATATATAAGAGATATTTTATTTGTTACATAATACTGGGAAAATTTAACAAAAATTATATAAAATAAACAATAAGTTGGAATGAATTAGTAGAGGATATTACCACTTCTTTGATGAGATCCAAATAATTCTCATATTTGGGAAAGTAGAGTAGGTCTTATGAGAATAAAATAAACTCAAGGATGTTACTATAGAAGTTGACAATGTATATGTTTAGGGAATGATCGATATTGAAGGCGCATATTGAACTGAATAAATGAATGAGTATGTGCCCATTTATAATTGAGGTGTGGGGAACCTTTTGAGTCACCATGTATATAAATTTATAATAATTTCAAAACCAATAAAAAAACCTCTATAATGTCATAGTATAATATATAATATGAGACAATGTTGTAATTGCATCAAAATATAAATTTTAGAGATGTTTTCACATCAATTTAAAACTTATCATTGTAATTAATATTTAGTCATTCCATTTAATATTTAACTAAGGTAACAAATATTTTAGCATTAGAGGGTTGAAGTACTACTTTATTTGATGTTAAATTGAACATAAATGAATAATTTTGAACTTTTTCCACCATATCATAATTATAATATGTTTCTAAAAATATATTTTCATATTTGAATAATTTATTAATAAGTTATTTAGTAAAAATATCAATAGTGTCAATTTTTACCATATTTATTTCTTGGATTTCTAAAAATATAAAAATAAAGTGTTAACCATGAAAAAATTATTATATCATCATTAGATCAATATAATATATAAAATTCGTTTTATATATTAATAATCACAAATTATATATATTTTAATAATTTTCATAATATTAATTCGATATTCGCATTAACAAAATAATTACTACAACTCTTTTGTGTAATTATTAAATAAATATATTTTTTTGGTAAATTTTAAAATTAAATAATATGAAGAAGATAAATCTTCTATATTTCATATAAATACTTATAGTTGAATGTATCTCTAGGAAACCCCTACATTGAAAATGATATATTTATTAAACATGAATGTTACCACATTATCACCACATTAATTAAAATATTATACGTGTCATAATATAATCAAGATGAACCCTATTGTTCAATAACTAGACCCATATATTATTATGGACAAGATATACCTTACCAATAATATTTTTTCAACTATACTAGTCATTTAATAGTTATTATTATTTTAATAAAAAGTAATTTATGGATTTTTCATCAATTATATAATTTCTACATCATCAATGTATAAGTTGTAACGTCCTGGATCCGGAAGCAACTCAACGGGTTCCCCAAACCCGGTTAGTCACATGACCTCAAGTGCATTTCCCCAAATGCTAGAGGATGCCAACTAATAGCGAGGGGCCCTGTATGATAGTGGGGAAACTATTCCCTCATTTTTCAAAGTGTAGTTCAGTGGAAAATAAATATAACATACAACAACGAAAGCAGTGATCAATATACAACTGAAATGGAAACCTGAAGTAAAGGGAACCAGCAGTCATATATACAAAGATGCAGCATATCACTAGTTCTATGAAAACAGCTAGAACAGGATACACTGCAATACAATACAATACAAATCGAAGTACCAGGTACATCCAAACAAAACACAGCAATGTAAATAGGTCATGACAACATCACAAGCCTAATCTCAGTCCCATGCTCTCCTAATCCTCTACTATAATCATGTACCAATATAGGGAATCTTCCTCCTGTAGACACCTGCAGAAATGTAACTTGTATGGGATGAAGACATGACCCAACAGGGTGTGAGAAATAAATCCCAGTAGGCAGCCACAAAAGGCTGGTGCCCAACTGTTAGTGAAAATGTGAAACAACAGTGTGTAGTAGTAAATGCAATAAACTAAGAAGTAATCTAGAGTAACTAACTCTACAAGTTATATTTCCATTTTAAATATTCATTTAACCATGCCAAGCCTGTGCTTTAATTTGAAAGGTATAACATATAAAAATTTCCATAGTGAATATTTATGATAACATTGTCCTCAGTCGTAAAATCTTTACCCTCAGGTAATCAGAATCGAAACCCATAAGAGTCTACCCACAGGAATAGTCGATATTACCCACAGGCATACGAAGTGTCACCCACAGGAAAAGAATCTACTGCCCACGGGCACTGAAACGTTTCCCACAGGCTAAACGAAACACTACCCTCAAGCTAAGAAAAAACTACCCACGGGCTAAAGGAACTGGGCCAAGCCCAAAGCATAAACCAAAAATTTATATAAAATTTCTCTCAATAAATAGCAATGAAAATTGTAATCATGTAATACCCTCTGGTATCCTTGCCAAACGACTATACAAAGGAAAGCATGCTTGGGGTGGTCTTGGATCCACGCAGTGATCCCAAACAGCAGTTTAAAGTTACATTCAATTACCTATACAGTTCTAGGTATTCAAATCAGAAAAGGTCTCACCCACATGACACCCCATACATGGGTTCGTAGCACAATGTTACACAATTTCAACACCACAGTTGGAAATAAACATCAGACCACCAACCTTGATCGTCTCTAATCGGTATACGTCAACGAATCCTCCTGAAAAAAAATGTGAACGAAGAAAATTTGAGATAAACATAATCCCATTCAAACTCAAATAATTTTCCCTCAGGAAAGAATTTTTAAGAAAGGCTATATAAGAAGGAAGATCTTACCCGTGTGGTTCTAAGGAGATCGATGGCGTCGGAATCAGGTTCCCAGTGTGTGGTCGGGAGATCCTCCAAGATCTGGCCGTCTCTCCCGCTCTCCTCCAACATTATAAGAATCCACTATGAACAGAGGAGGCTATTTCCCATTTTATGTGAAAAAAACAAACTACATGGAGTGTACTCTCAAGTAAATGGCATGTACTTTTCGCATTTAACTATTTTTATGGCTGCAGCCTTTTTCACCACTGAACTGTTCATCGGTCAACATGAGTATACGACATGTATTTCTTTATACACTCCGTGTACTATCACTCCGCTGGAAGCTACCTCCACCACCATACTGTTCACATATTGGCTGAATACACAGCGTTTAAATACCCTATACATTGCATGTAGTCAGTTTTTACACCCTTGATCACCGACATGCCTACACAACCTGTGTACTCATCCCACATGACGAAAGTACATGGCGTGTAGTCACACATTTGTTTTATTCCATATTTTCCTTATCTTCTCAAAAACACTTAGGGAAAAAGGAAAAGAAGAAAGAATTACCCCAAGAATAAAGACCAGGTTCTTACAAACTTCCCCCATAAGGAAATTCATCCCCGAATTTCCCTTCCAATGGTGGTGAAGATAAAGCTGTGAATAACTCAGGCAACTGAGCACGTACGTCGGTCTCATACTCCCTGGTTTTTTCCTGCACTCTGCCATCCTTCCATAGCACCCGAATGAGAGGATATGACCATCCTCGGAGAACCGTCGTGCTGCTATAAAAAATACGAATCAGATGCTCCTCAAAGGATGCATCAACCTGATGTTCAACCTCATCGGGTTTAAAGATGTGAGAAGGGTATGAATTATAACAGGGCAGCTGAGAAACATGGAAGACGTCGTGCATGTCACGGTACCTCGGTGGTAACTACAACCGATAGGCAAACAGACTGACTCTCCCCAGAATCTCAAAAGTCCCCACATACCTTGGTGAAATTTTAACTTGTATCAAGATCCGCCTATGTCCCAACCTTGGCGAGACACCCAGAAAAACATAATCCCCAACCATGAACTCTAAGGGCCGTCTGTGGTGATTAGCATAAGATTTCTAACGAGCATGCGTGGTAGCCATCCACTTCTGGATCAACAGAACCTGCTCAGAAGTCCCCTGCACGAGACCTGGTCCAAATAAAGCTGCCTCACCTGCCTCTATCCATCACAAAGGTGATAATAATGTCATACCATATAAAGCCACACAAGGTTCCATATCAATAGTTTCTTGAAAAATATTATTATAGGAAAACTCTACTAGGGGTATGTGATTCTCCCAAGATCCCATAAAGTCTATGATGCATGCACGCAGCATTTCCTCAAGAACCTGTATCGTACACTCTGACTGGCCATCTGTCTGAGGGTGGTAAGTAGTTCTTAGAAGCACCTGTATACCCAGTTCCCTCTGAAAACTCTTCCAGAAACGAGATGTAAAGTGGTCATCCCTATCTGAAATGATAGAATGAGGGACCCCATGAAGGCGTACTACCTCTCTGATGTACAACATTCCGAACTCATCAACATTGAAGGTCTACTTGATCGACAAAAAGTGATCTACCTTTGTGAGTCTGTCCACAACAACTCAGACAACATCATTTCCTTGTGGTGACCTCGGCAACCCGGTCACGATGTCCATCGTGACATCATCCCATTTCCACTCGGGAATGGATAACTGTTGTAACAGTCTAGCTGGCCTCTGATGCTCTGCCTTCACCTTCTAACCGGTGGAACATCTCATAACAAAACCAAATACTTCCCATTTCATACACAGCCAGTTATACTGACGTATCAAGTCACAGTACATCTTTGTAACTCCGGGATGCGCTTCCCAAGATGAATCATGAAACTCCCGCATCAATTTCTCATGTATTCCCCCTAGAACCCATACTCATCCATTGATACGCAGTACCTCATCATCGCATATCATCCAACCAGGAGGATGGTTTTCACTTTCCACTAACTCCCATAGAACTAGGTAATCTGAGCCAGATTGTTGTCTCATCCTCACTCTATACAGGAGGGTTGAAGTCACAGATAATGAAGAAAGATAGGTTTTCCGCTAACTATCTAGCACCTCCAAATGCATCTCAGAGAACAATGCCATAAGTTGCCACTCACCACTGGCCTCATGAACTGCCAGTATCTGAGTCTTCCTGCCCAGTGCATCTGCAACTGCGTTGCCCTTACCAGGTGTATAAGAAAGTTCAATGTCGAAGGAATAAAGTTATTCAACCCACCTTCATTGTCTTAGGATCAAGTTAGGCTAAGTAAAGATGTATTTGCGCCTTTTGTGGTCATTGAAAACCACAAAATGATCTCCCAAGAGATAATGTGTCAAAAAGTGCAACACATGAACATCTACAACCAACTCGAGGTCATGCGTCGAGTAATTCCTCTCATGCGGCCTCAAATTCCGAGACCCGTATGCAACAACTCAATCGCCCTACATCAACACTGCTCCCAGCCCAATCCCTGATGTGTCACAGTAAACTATATAGCTCTTCCCTTGCTTTGGAAGGATTAGGACTGGTGCTGATTTCAACCTACCATTTAGCTCCTGAAGGTCTATCTCACAAGCTTCTGACCGAAAGAACATCACGCCCTTCTTAGTCAAACATGTTAACGGAGTTTCTAAGTAAGTGAAATCCTATATAAAATGCTTATGTAACCATCCATCCCCATGAAACTTCGTATCTCAAACATTTTCTATGGATTCTCCCAAAAAACTACTGCTATCACATTCTATGGGTCTACTGCAGCTCCTACCTCTGAGATTATATGACCCAGGTTGTGAATCTGGTCCATCCTGAAGTGGCACTTTGAGAGCATAGCATATAGCTGATGCTCTCTCAGTGTACTCAAACGATCTCAAGATGGGTATCATGGTCATGTCAACTGTGAGAGTACACCAAGATACGGTCCATGAAGACTACCACAAATGAATCAAGAAGGATGGAAAACATGATTCATCAATGCCATGAAAACTGCTGGCGCGTTTGTGAGTCCAAACGGCATAACCATGTACTTGTATAGACCATATCTGCTCCGAAATGCTGTAAGCAGTATTTCCAATGTTCTAATGTGTAACTGATGATATCCGAATCTCAATTCAATCTTTTAGAACACTCGTTCACCTAGATGTTGATCAAAAAGATCAATAATCCCAGGTAGGGGATATCGGTTCTTGACTGTCAACTGGTTCAGCTTCTGATAGTCCACACAGAGTCTGAGGGTACCGTCTGCCGTTTTCGCAAAGGGGACCGGTGAACCCCATGGAGAAGTACTTGCTCAAATAAAAACCTTTTCTTCTAACTCCTCTAGCTTCCCCTTGAGCTCTTACAACTCAGTTGTAGCCATCATATAAGGAGGAATAGACACCAGTGCATCTCCTGGCACAAGCTCAATCGAGAAATCCACCTCTTGCTCTGGAGGAAGACCTAAAAAGCTGTCTGGGAAGATATCCTTGAAATGATCAACTACTGGAGGGAAATACTTCAGACGAGTCCCCTGATCATCCAGATGTAAACTTGAACTCTGGGTTATCACACCACCTCACCCACAATGCTCGGGTCCATCTCGGCTCGCTTAGACATCCCATTCACCCCTATATAGAAACTCTCCACCCTCTGGTGATGTGAAACTCACCCTGCGATGATAGAAATCCAAAATGGATTGAAAAGGTACCAACTAGTCCATCTTGAGAATGACGTCACAGGTCGTCATATCTAAGACATAGTGGTCCCATAGAAAGTAACACCCACCAACCTCAAGTGGGAACACCTTGCACTGACTCACACCTGCCGTTCTAGTCCCCAATGGAGTGTCTAGATCCATAACACCAGAAGATGAAGAAACACAGAGCCCAAGGCTCTCCACAACATGCACAAATTTAAAGCTATGTGTAGCACTCGTATAGAAAAGTACTGAATGAAAAATAGAAGCTACTTTAATAGTACCTATAACAGTATAAGGATTGTGATCCTACTCCTGTTGGGTCGGTTTCACTGAATATGTTTGCCCAGGGTTGTGGCCATGCGGCACAGCCTGGCTACCCTGAGCTAACCCGCCCTGCTTCCACTGAGATCTTGGTGGCCGGCTACCACAGCCTATCATCTCTGCCTGCATGACCTGGCGTATTCTAGTTTACTGACTGGTAAGAAGCTACCTGTCTGGCCCCAGCACATGGAGTCTGCACAGAACCCAGATCACTAGCCATTGGTGGAAGGGCCCTATAAAAACTTTGGAGATGACACATCCTGCTACAAGCTCAGCACTCTACTAGGTCACGTGGACACTATGGTCTCCTATGACCCTCTTTACCACAATGGTAGTTGTTGACGCTCCTTTTCATCACATTGTTTAATGGAATGGAAAGGAAAATGACTTAGCACAAATTGTTTCAGCCTTTGAAGAAAACATCAAAAATTGGAAAAGGAATGAAAAGGGAGTCAAAGGACCTAGCACCGCGAAAGTTCCCTTACTGCAGCGCAAGTACACTTCCGCGCCACCTAATGGTCACACAAGTGACTTGCGTTCCCTCTTTTAAAACCACCTAGGGTCTTTAGAAGCCTATAAAGAAACCCTGTGGGCCCCCAATTTCGGGAGGATTTTTTTCCAGAATTCAGATATAGACCTCTGAACTCCCAAGTCTCTTCTTCAAGTCTTCAAAACACTACTAAGGTAATTCATTACCTATAATGGAAGGTCTAAACAAGAGGAATAAAATCTATGTGTTATAAATCACTAACAGTTGTGCACCTAAATGTTTTTCCCTTGAGGGAAATGAACACACTTGCGTGCCTCCTTACCTATTCATTGAAACTTGCGCGCCACTCTTCTAGAAGTACCCGAGGATGATTCTAAAGGCTTTGGTCAAGAATCACCCATGTATTACTCTACATGTCAAGGATCGTGCAATTACCCATGTGTCGCGTAGGTATACCTGTGTGACCAATACTTGCGTGCCCACGCAGTACCTGCACGCCTGCCAGGACATGCACGCCCCTCTCTTTTTGGGTTCCCTTCCTGCCCATTTAACCCCTATAATTCCATTCCACCTCTCCTATTCATGATTCAGTCTTCAAGACACTCTTCAAATCCATTTATGGCTTGTTTTCTTGATTGAATTCCTTATCTGAAAGGAACTACATGGAACATCTCTCAAAACATAGTGATTTTCATATATTTATGTCACTAATTTTAGAGAGTTCATTCATTAAACCTCATCCTTTAAAGAAGAGAGAATCCTTAACCATGGCCTTCTTTTTCAGGAGTAAGCCCTAGTCCAGATCCTCATTAATTTGGGCATCCTCCTTAGGAGTAATCCCCAAGTCCTATAACCTGGGCCTCCTCTTCCGGAATAAACCCCTATCATAATTCCCAAAATTTGGGCATCCTCCTCAGGAATAAGTCCCAAACCTTAATTTCTTTAACCTAGGTTTCCTTTTAAGGAACAATCCCTAGTATCAAATATAGGCATCCTCTTTATGAGTAAGCCCCAAGTCCCTTAATTTTCAAATCTCTTTAGCCTGGGCTTCCTTCTTAGGAATAATCCCCAGTCTTAATTTCTCTTAACCAGTCATAATTCCTTTTGATCTGGGCATCCTTCCTAGGAGTAAAACCCATTCATAAGTCTCCTCCAAACTTGGGAATCTTCATTAAGTGTAAGTCCCAAGATTAGAGTAGTCAAATCTCTATGAAGCACATATACCTTTATGGACCCTGTTCATTGATTTCTTACCTGAAGTAAATCGTAATCCTCATCTATTTGTGCAGTCATACAAACATAATCCCCACATCATTGCATGGCACAATTGTCTGGTTTCACCAATATCACATGTTTCTCACATCGTGCATGACTCGCATGTGCTTAGAGTATAAAAGTAATCATGACATCTTTCTTTGAGACATCAATCATGCATAAAAATCATACTCCTTTACTCGAACTATGTGGGTTCTGATTCCTTTTCCAAAACAAAGGATACATAGTTAGCACATCATCGGGTACGATCCCAACGCTGAAATAATCCCTGTCCTCCTGAATGAAAATAAACTTCAAGTTCCCCACTAAGTGGCTTTAAAACCAGTATGGTAATCATAATGACCAAGAGACTTTTATTTATATAAGGATACCATCAACTACGAATCTCTAACAAATACAAATGATTCTATATTGATGAAGAACCTCGAATACATATAAAATATCGGCTAAATTTCCTTCATATCAATCATTGACTGTCAGATTTAAAGGAAAGCACATTTTATACATGGTAATGTAATAAGGATTCACGTATATAACTTAAATTTATAAAGAGAGTCTTGGAGTAGACAATAATTACCCTCATAAAGGTGTGATGAGTCCGACCTCCCATCCTCTTGACCAATGCAAATTCCTAAGCCTCATCAGTCCACAACTCATGAGCACCTACTTTTGGAAAGTAGGTCCAAATAGATATGGAATCATTTGATGCTTCCGGTTCTATGAACAAACCTGTTAGAAACTGATTAGAATGTTGGAACCTTCAATCAATGAGGTCATCCCCAATTCCAAAGGAAAAAAATGGTGAACCCGACGTGAATCCTTAACCAAGTTAAAATGATTCTTTGCTTATTTGTTAGTGCCCTATTTAAACTCAATGAGAGGGCCAACAAAGCAATTAATGACATATTTTCTCATCCAAAAGATGTAGTGGACGTACATATCTTGATTATCTCTATTATATAAAATAGCCACTCTTTTCCAAGATCTTCTTCATTTCGAGAATGGATTTTCTTAAGTCCACATTTGTGAATACCTCTACCATAAAAACCTCTTCTGCAAATGGCAGTACTGCTACTCCTGCTGGATCATCGTCCGCTCTGAGGACAACATCACCTACTCAGCATCTTCAAAGCTCGATATCAAATGTGATGGTTAAAGAATACCATCAACACGGTACCATTCCATCTCTGTAGGCTGCTCGACAAGCCCTCCAAGTGAACAATTCCCCATGTTCGTCCATACAGTGACGACCATCGATCAATAATTAGGTGGTGCTAACTACCATCTCCAACCGTTTCAGGTCGTTATCCCCGGAACGCAATCACCATCCCCTCCCATATTCTATAGAGGTGAATGAGTAGGTCCCTCAGGGCCTTAACTCAAGAAAGCAGGAGTCCTTCCCGAGGGATCCCATCAAAAATCTCCGCCAGACTCGTGCGACAGTGTGCCCTCAACATGATAAGGGTATCGACTCCAGGCATTCGGCTCAGGTTCCTCAAACCGGAGCAGGAAAGATGAATCACCAGAGGAGAAATACAGTCAAAAGTGAGTAGTTTCTCATCTCTGTTATCTCTGAATAAGTACACTAACCTAACCTGGTGGCAATCAACGAGCGGGTACATACACTCATACATTTTAATTTCGCTGTCTAGTAGACTCGTCTAGAAGTATCATGCCAATCCTTCTAGTAATTCTGGTGGAGTACTATAGGCAGGAATATACACCTGTTTATACGTCATCAACTAGTTAGCAGGCTCGTCAGACTACATATGATGGATCTCGTCAACCACGTTCGGCGAAGTACAATCAGCAGGCACATATACCTACTAGTATTGATCAAGCCTACCAACAGTCTCGCTTGGTAGCACTCGGAGAATTAAGTCGGAATGTTCTGGTGGAAAATAGGAGATCGACTCAACTCTTTGCCCCCACACGTGAGTACTGTCAGGATTCACTGACAGGAAAATGAAGACAAGAGTAGGTACACACACCTACACAAAGAACAAAATGGGCATATATCCTTGTTCCGGCAGCAGAAGTAACCAAGCATATTCTATCA
Source organism: Viscum album (assembly GCA_963277665.1). Taxonomy (NCBI): domain Eukaryota; kingdom Viridiplantae; phylum Streptophyta; class Magnoliopsida; order Santalales; family Viscaceae; genus Viscum; species Viscum album. The sequence continues at coordinate 1,243,216,214 of OY728145.1, read as the reverse complement.
ATGGTGAAAGAGCAGAAGAAAATCCCTGCTCAAATTCTGGATGATTTCCAGGATATTATAACAGCTTCAAAAGTATCTCATGGAAATACACATAAATCTATCCCTACCAGTGGAGTGAAAAATCAATTGTTCACTCTGAAACAGACACACACATCTGTTTCAGTCTAAGAGGGTTGTGAGGCCTATTCCCCCATATCATACAGACAACCAAGTTAGGCCCATACACCTGATTTGAGTAAACATTGTCATCCTAACCTGGCCATCTCTCCTAATCAGTCACATACACCTACTCAGAGTAGCCACTTTCGTCAACAAGTGGTTTCCATGGTAAGTAAGAAGGCGTCTAAGAAGAAGACCCACCCAGTACAGTCAAGAGATTAATAGCCAATCTGTAACAAGGCATTTCTCGATGCTAGATTTCTTGAAGCCCTTAGACAATAATCCTTTGGAATCCATGATTCTACTCCCTCATTTCCCAATAGTGGGAACATTAATTCAGAAGGTCTCTAACAGACACTCCCTCATAAAGGCTTGCTTTATGACAGTTCAGCCGGTCTTAAAGATTCATCTTAAGATGAGAGCTACAATAACCCTCTGTGTGGCTAGAAGACCAAGGAGCAAAAGATATCATCTTTTTTTGTAACCCACCATGGTGTTCCTCTCCATGATGATGAATTTTTCTGCGAAAGTCCTCTCTACATTAGTGATGCACATTTCCCAGAAACTGCTCCAGTGGACAACGAAGTGCCGAGAAAGCCCTCTATCTTGAGGCACTAAAAAATGAGAAACCAGTCATGTATGATGCTTCATCTCTAGTAGGTGAAATAATTTCTCAACAAGAAGATAACCCAGGGTGTAGGTCGTTCTCCGAACCACCCCTATGTTATGCTTCTCTTAGTTTGATCAGTGATTTCTTTACCAATCTTGTTGAATTCGATGAAGCAACAAGGAAACACCAGATCTGGTCAAATCAGGTAGAAGAATCTGCATTGAATGATAAAGAGGAAATGTTGAACATGAGAAAATATCTGGCGAAGGGTGAAGTTCTAGACATGTTTTGGCATTTGGGAAACTCTCAGTATGACATTCTAGAGATGTTGACGGAATATGGAATTCATGATATTCGTCTTAACATATGGAAAACTCTTTGTCAGTTGAAAAAGAATGTGTTATCTTATAATGAATATAAAAATCATCTTACGATAATAAAAGGGTTACAACGTCAGATTGATTTGGAATCTCTATCAGTATCTCGATATCCGAAGGCTGAACAGCAGCAGAGAGCCCTTCAACGTTCATGCCTTGTCATATTAAGAAGATTGTGCCAATTAATTTCCAATTCCCCATCTGGTATTCATGTTAGAGGATGGGGTGTTCATGGACCACTACATTTCACTGTTTTCTCCAGTCAGCAAAGCCCGCCGAAAATGGTCTCATGCAATGTTATTGCCCGTGGCCGGCCACAGTAACTGAGTTTTGTTTGTAATCAAAAGCTTTCCCAAGAACATGCCTCAACTAGTTCTTCTCAAAATCATGAATACAGAGAACAAGTTGTTGAATTACTCATTCATCAAGCAGACAAGAATATTGAACAGGCCTCTCGTATGGAGCAAGCACATCATCAAGTGAGAGAAGTGTCAGAAATCATCCAATGGTCTTTTGAATTGGGTGCGAAAAGTGGATATTGATTGATTCATCCAGCTAATTTCTAGAATAAGGTCTGCAAGATCAGGAGATCTTCTAAGAATGTCTCAGACATAGCATGTCAAGAGCCACCCCAGCTTTCCAGACTGGGGACTCTTTTAACCCAACCCTTGGAATCAATAAATAGGATTCAAGGAGTTGAGGAAAGAAAGCAGGAACTACCCCAGTCCATCGGACTGGGGGCATATTCAAATCATCAATCCCATCCTCAGTGAAATTTGGTCTTCTCTCGATTGGGGAAGAATCAATAAAAGGAATGAAGGGAAAAATTATCAGGAGATTCTCCCCAAATTACGGTTTGTCTAGAAGTTCCTAAGGGATCAAATAAAAAAATGGTAATGTCTTGTCAGGGGCATGACAGAAGAAAATATCACAGAAATGATGATAGAAAGGATATGATGTGTTATAAATCAATTAATGTCATTAATGTTGTTGTTTTTGATCCTCTAGAACATGAGGCTCACTCAGGGGACTCAGATGAAGAGGTTCCTGCTCCAGAAGTTGTACGCACAGACACAAATGAAGAAGGTGTGCATACATGAAATCAAAGGATTACCCAGAATCTTGGTAATACTTCAAGTAACCCACCTCCCACTCTCCAAAAAGGAGCTAACAAGGGGAAATGAATTAATAAAGTTACATACCCATCCACCCGAGAAGGCCAATCGCTCTCACTAGAGCAAAGTTTTGCACAACAGGAGGAATAAATGAAGGAATTGAGGAGGATGAGTGCAGAATTACTTCAAGGTAGTCTTCCTCCTAAGCGTGTTGGAGTCAATCAGCCAAATGAGTTTTTTGCAGTTAATGAGATGGATCAAGAATATCATCCTCTATTAGTACACCCTCACATGACTAATCCTACAGGTAATGTGCAACAACAATTGGCGGTTCTACCATCAGTTGCAGTACCGGCCACCACATCTCTGCCAGCTCCAGTTATTGCACCTTCCCAAGTCAAAGTTCAACCAGATGTTTCTCAAAAGTTAATAACTACCATTGAGTCATTAACAGCTCTTTTAGAGACTATGGAAGGGAAGCCTACACAGGTTCAACCAGAAAAGAGAGCTTACCCTGAATGGGTAGATTCAATCCTTCCCCCATCAAGTTTTGGTAACACTGTATTCCCAATTTTCAATGGATCATGTGATTTGGAAGAAAATTTGATGCATTACGTGTCGTGTTGTGATCCTATGATGGGAACTCTGGAATAGAAATAAGCAATGAAACTCATATGCTTCGTGTGAACCCTAAAAGGACCATATTTTTTTTAGTACACAATCTTGCAATCTCGATAAATTGCCGGGTTGGAAGATCTTCTCCAAAAAAACCTTCTTCAGTTCAGCTCAATGTTTTCAAACACAACAGTTTTTGATCTTACAAACTGTAAGAAAAGGGATAATTAAAGGGTCTCAGATTTCATTGCTCGTTGGAAGGGATTAAAATATTCCCTAAACTTAGCACCCCCTCAGGAAAAACTGTTGCCAATCTGTGTGGAAAATCTCCGTAATGAATTACGCACTCCGTTGATCCCTGTGAAATATACAGGAGGGTTTCAAGACCATACATCAATCACTCAACAGATTGAAGATTCTCTTATAAATACTAAGGATAGGGCTCATATAATTCCATCATCACCAGGAAGGAGAATGGGTAAAGCAGAGACTGCTACAGTTATGCTTAAAAAAGGACTTGTATATGCTTCTATTTCAAAACCTTCATCTTCTCGAAGGGCTTCACCTCCTAAGCGCCAACAAAAAAGGCCATTTTGTCAAGACGATCAAAGAGATAAAAGACAAAAACAATTTGAGGATCTGAAGAGCAAAACATACTATTTCTGAAATTAAAAAGTTCATGGTTACTTCATTTCGGCTCTGGAGAATAATTTGGTTCAGTTGCCAAGGCCCAAAAGGCCAAACAAGGAAGGAGATGAAGACCATCCCAATTATTTCCCCTTTCATCAAATGTTGGGGCATCCCATCCAGGAGTGTTTTGTCTTCAAATACCTCCTACAAAAGATGGTCGACTTGGGACAAGTCAAATTAAAAGGTTCTTCAGCTCAGGTAGCATGTGTTACTACAACAGTTACAGAGGAGGAAGGCAAATAGTAAGAAGTCAAAAGAAAAAATGTGAAAAAATATGATGATTGGATGGTCAGAAAAAATGATCAACCAAACTCATTCCATTTTATGAATGCAATTGAAGAAACCAATTGTGCCTTATGCCATGAAATGTCGTAGAAAAACCCTCTTCATAAGAGGGAAAATCCTCAAATAAACGGTATGATTCAAAGAAAGAATGAGAATCGGAAGAAGATGAGTATGTGTCAAAGCCTAAGTTGTCTTTGACTCTGGTAGACTTCATGACATCTACTTAAAATTCACGGGCACCGCCCCATCAAACGTCACAGCCTAAACAGGCTAATCAGGCAGAGTCTTCATCGGATGAAGAGTTGATTTTCGGTTCTGTTAATATGAATCAATTAACAGATCCATATTTCAGTCGTATTTTCAATTTTGATGAGCCCAAATTCCCTATATCAAATAGAGGAATTAGAGGAAGTTCCATAGGCTCAGGATATAGAGGAATACATGAATATTTCATAAGCCACTATTACAATCCTACCCCTGCTAGAACTATGTATGCAGCAGAAACTCATGGTAGAGACCTTCAATGAGCTCAACAAGAACAAGAATGTTCATCAACACAAGGCAGACTCAACCCTAGAACAATTATTCTAGAAGATTGGTTAAAGGATCTATCTTCTGCATATCAGCAAGTAAATAGTCCTAATTGGTCTAATATTCCAAATCTAGGAGTATTACCAACTCCTTTCCCGGTACAGGATGCATCAAATTCCAAAGTATCATCTTTGAAGGCACCTGCTAAACCACATGTTCATGTTAGGAAACGTAGACTATTGGATCAAAAGTATGATATATTGAAACACATGGCCCATGTACCGACCAAGTTATCAATTCTGGATGCCTTGAATTTATCAAAGGATATTAGGGAGGAACTCATTGAGGATTTTCCAAGTCCTCAAGAGTTTGAAACTGAAATTGCTGCAGCTGAAGTCTACCACGTAGAGAATAATCCTGCAGAATGCCATGCTATAATATCTTTTACTGATGAAGATGATGTCGTGCATGGACATATTAGACCTGTGTAATTATCTAGAAAGGTTAATGGCATAGACATCGAAGGAGTTTTCATTGATAATGGTTCAGGAGTCAACCTCATTCCCATTCGTAAACTTCATCGATTGGGCCTCACAGAATCTTATTTATCTCCTTCTACTTTTATGATACAAGGATATGTTAAAAATGAACAAGAACCACTGGGCAATATTACACTCAGAACTCAGTTTAGAGATCTTGTGTCCAATTTAGATTTCATGGTTGTTGATCAAGACTCAGCCTTCAACATCTTTCTTGGAAGACCCTAGCTACATTGGCATGTAGCTATCCCTTCTTCATACCATCAATGTCTCAGGTTTTGTTTCAATGGTCAAGTTGGAACAGTACATGGTGATAAGGCCCCATTCAAGACATGTGAATCTCAATACATTGAGGCATAATTTTACCACATGAAGGGAACGGAGGAATCCACAACAAAAGAGATTACCAAAGTTAATGCTCCGTATGGTTTGGAAAAGATTACAGTAAACCCATTAGAACATGTGAGTACAGATTATGTTTTGCCTATTAGTCAAATTGATAAGATAGACCCAAAACAAAATACTATTATGGAAATATCCATAATTTCAATTATGGAAATCGAGCCAGACAACATAGGAGAAATTGGTGATCCACCAAGAAATGATGAAAGCTCAGATGGAGATGTCTTTATTTCATCTGCTGAAATCCAGAAAGTCTACACTTCGCAAATCAGGCTAGGTAAAGTTATATCAATGTCAGAGGTAAATGATGATGTCAATTCTCAATACATTATCTCCTCTTTATTACCCAAATAAGACCCCTCATCATCAATCGAGTCGGAAATGGAAGCTTTTTCTTCAATATGTGAAAATTTTGAAATCTCTTCTGAGCATGAAAATTCTGCATCATCGTCTACTATGCCAGTGGAAATAGAGGAAATAAAACATGTTGAAGAAGAAGAGGAAGATCTCAGGGATTCTCCTCCAGCATTTGAAGAGGGTATCTCTACCACTATGGATGAACTTGGAGAAATAATTCTGGGTACAAAAGAAGATCCACGCACCACTTTAATTAGTGCAGACATAACTCTTGAAGAGAAAGAGGTGTATATTTCCTTTTTAAAGAAAAATCGATATATATTTTCTTGGAACTATATAGAGATTCCAAGGCTTTATACTGATGTTGCCACTCATCGTTTGGGTTTTCCAGAAGAACAACAAGGATTCAAACAAGCTGCAAGAAGAACACACCCAACTTATGTTTCCAATATTGAGGCTGAAGTGGAAAATCTCTTCAAATCTAACATCGTCAGAGAAGTTCAATATCCCATGTGGTTGTCTAATATTGTCCCAGTGAAAAAAGGGATGGGAAAATTAGAGTTTGCATTGATTTTAGAGATCTTAATTGGCATTGTTTGAAGGATTATTTTCCAGTTTTGATTAAAGAACTCTTGATTGATGCGACAGCTAGCTATGGAGCAGTTTCCTTCATGGATGGATATTCTGGATATAATCAAATCCGGATGGCTGTTGAAGATGAAGAATATACATCCTTCAGAGCCCCTCAGGGTGTGTTTTTCTATCGGTTAATGCCCTTTTGCCTAAATAATGCTGACACAACATATAAGCGTACCATGCATTGTATCTTCAAACCCTTTTAGGGATAGTTTGTTGAATTTTATGTGGATGATTTGGTGGTAAAATCCAAACAAAGTTCTAATCAATTGGCTGATTTAGAAGTCAAATTCCGCAAGCTTCGACACCATAATTTGAATATGAATCCCTTAAAATGTGCTTTTGGGATAACCTTGGTGAAATTTCTTGGCTTCGTCGTATGCCATCGTGGTATCGAGGTTGATGCTGAGAAGGCAAAGTCAATCATTCACATGTCACCTCCTCGAAATTTAAGATAGTTGAGAGGACTTCAAGGACACATAGCCTATATTCGGTGTTTCATCACCAATTTGGCAGGAAAACGTTTACACTTCACCAAATTGATGAAGAAGGGAGTCACTTACCAGTGGACCTAAGAATGTCAAGATGAATTAGATATTATCAAGAAATATCTCTTGAGTCCACTGGTACTTATGCCACCTGTTGAAGGATGACCACTTATCCTCTATGTGATAGCTCTAGAGCGATCATTGGGTTCCTTTATTGATCAGAAGAATGATGCTAGGAATGAAAACAGCCTCTACTATCTTAGTCAGACTATGCTTGAAGCAGAATCCCGATATTCAAGTATTAGGATGTGCTGCCTGGCATTAATCTTTGCAGTTCAGAAGTTGAGACACTACCTGTAACATCATGAGGTCGAATTGGTTTCTCGCAATAACCCGCTCAAATTCATCCTTAGTCGTACGATTCTTACAGGATGTCTGGAAAGGTGGGTAGTTATCTTGCAGCAATTTAATATTTAATATGTGTCTCAAAAGGCGATAAAGGACCAAGCTCTGGCTGTTTCCTTGATGAACACCCTTCAGTGGAAGACACATATTTAGATATTGAACCCCCTAATGAGGAAGTTTTCTCTACTCAAGAAAGCCTTCAATCATGGGAAATTTACTTTGATGGTGCTTCCAGAAATCCAACAGGGAGGAAAAATAAAATATCCTAAATTCAACAAAGTTGGCTTAGGGATTCTACTCATTTATCCAGAAAATGTAGTGTTACCTTATTCATTCTTATTGTGTGAAGGTGGTACAAATAATGAAGTGGAATACCAAGATCTCATTGTAGGATTGGAGTTGGTGCTTCAAGAACAAGTTAATCACTTAAAGGTGAAGGTGATTCAGACCTGGTAATCAAACAAGTCAATGGGGATTATGAAATTAGAAAAGAAGAACTAATCCCTTTGTATGATTACGTCAGAGAGTTAATAGAGGCGTTTCCTTCAAAACCGACATTTTTTTATGTCCCAAGATCACAAAATGCCCTAGATGATGCAATGGATAATATAGTCACAGCTCTGGCGGATCCAAATTGGGACGAGACAACAATCAGTATTGACCACCGTCGTACAATTCCAACTTATGTTCAAGCCAGAATAGAAGAAATCAATTAAATTAGTCCCATATCTGAACCATATGGTCACACTATGGGATGGATGGCACCTATCAGGGTATACCTTCAAAATGAAACACTTCCACTTGATAGTGTCGGGAATGAACAAATCTGGTGACGTGTGGTCAGCTTTACTCATTATGATGGCCCAGATCACCTAGAGAAAATTCTCTACAAGCATCGTTTTTATGGAGTTCTCTTCAGATGCATTGATGGTGAAGAGACAATGGTTGTCATGAAAGAAGTGCATGCAGGAGTCTGTGGTGCCCACCAGTCTGGACATAGACTGTCTGATCATATTCGAAGGCTTGGATACTTTTGGCCTTCAATGATACAGGATTGTGTTGATTTCACAAAGAAGTCTCATTCATGCAAGTACATGCCAATTTCATTCATCAACCTCTAGAGTTTCTTCATACAGCTAAATACTCGTGTCCATTTTCCACATGGGGAATGGATGTGGTGGGACCTTACCCTTCAGCTAGGGCCAAGCAGTTTAAGTATATTCTTACTGCTACTGATTTCTTTCCCAAATGGGCAGAGGCAGTACCTCTCAAAAATGTCAGTTCTATAAGCATTGTTAGCTTCATCAATTCTAACATCATTACCAGATTTGGTGTCCCTCATACCATATTGACGGACAATGGCACCAACGTCTATTCATCCAGGGTGAAGAAGTTGTATCAAGAATACAACATCAAATCCAATCATTCATCTCGGTATCATGCAGTAGCCAATGGACAGATAGAAGCTTTCAACAAGACTCTGTCTAATATTTTGCAAAAGATGGTTGATATAGAAAATAAATCATTTCCTGATAAACTCTTTCATGCTTTATGGGATTATCAGACCACCACCTACACTGCAACGCAGAAAACTCCATATTCACTAGTATATGGAATAGAAGCAGTCTTACCCATTGAAGTTCAATTACATTCTCTCAGAGTATCCATTTGTGTTCAGTCATCTACAGATGAACAATCTCAAAATATATTGGATGAATTGGAACGATTAGATGAGAAAAGATTGTGCACTATGCACCACTTGGAAGTCTATCAGAATTGAATAGCATGAGCTTTCAATAAAAAAAATCATCTTCATTCATTCATTCTGGGAGAATTGGTATTAGTTATCAGAACTCCAATGATACCCGGAAAGAAACCTCCCATGCTTGAACCAAAATGGGAAGGACCTTATTCAATACATAAGGTCTATTCTAATGGAGATTATTCTTTAATCTCAATGGATGGAGGACTCATCAATACACCAACCAATGCCAGATTTATGAAGAAGTATTTTGTATAAACACAAAATACACCATCCACAGTCCATACATATGACCTTAAACTATTTGTATTACATTCGTCCCACACGATGTTAAACTGTAACATCCTAACTACAGGATGCTAAACATTCTAGAAGTCCCTCACGTCTAGAAAGACGTTAAACTACATAATCAACAGCCCATGAATATGACCATAAACTATTTTCAAGCCCCTTACGTCCAGCACAACATTAAACTGCATCATCCACGGTCTATACATATGACCTTAAACTATTTGTATTACTTTCGTCCCACAAGACATTAAACTGTGGCATCCTAACTACATGATACTAAACTGTATTAAAGTCCCTTACATCCAGCATGACGATAAACTTCATTATCCACAGTCCATACATATGACCTTAAACAATTTGTATTACATTCTTCCTACACGTCGTTAAACTGTGACATCCTAACTACATGACACTAAACTGTATAAAAGTCCCTTACATCCAGCACGACATTAAACTGCATCATCCAAAGTCCATACATATGACCTTAAACTATTTGTATTACATTCATCCCACACGACATTAAACTGTGAAAAAGTTCCCTAATTCATCTAACATGATGTTAAACTATGTCCCCTTCATCATCTTTGCTATATGACGTTAAACTATATAGAAATGGTCCATACATATGACCTAAAACTATTCACACTTTTGTCCAACATGACATTAAACTATGAAAAAGTCCTTAATATGTCCAACATGATGTTAATATGTGTTCTCTTTTGTCCTTACTGCATGACATTAAACTGCACAGTACTCATTTTGTCCAACATGACATTAAACTGTGTTGTCCCCATCATCCTAACTACATGATGCTAAACTGTACAGAAAGTCCTTTGATACATCCTACATGACATTAAACTGTACTTTTTCTCGACTACATTTCACTAAACTGTACAGCACCAATATTCCTAACTACAAGACTTTAAATTTTATAGTCCCTTTATATGTCCTACATGAAATTAAACTGTGCATCGTTAAGGTTGTTGTTACCTCTTGTTTCTCACACCGAGTATGACTCACGTGAGCTTAGAGAAAATTTCAACCATAACACCCTCTCAGGGCTGCTAACCACGCGTAAGTCCGAACATCAATTTTTAGGTCGTTGTCCCCAAGAACAACATGATCATTAATTCATTCTTTAAATGAACTATGTGGACTTTGATCCTTGACTTCCAGGCTGGGTATGTAGGCAACTTCCCAAGGTTCAATCCCAAAACAAATATCTTCATATAGATTCACTTCCATTTCATACGATGTGGATTTGTGAAACCGTCCCCAGATTCAATATCATTACATTGGTTCACTTTCATCCTTGCTCTATGACGTTAAACTATACATCATTTTTTGTCATGTATGACAATAAACTACAATATTATTTGATACCCTCACCTGAGAGGGAATCATTATTTACATTGATTTTTCAATCAAGTTTCATTCCAAAGACTACGTGCATACATGGCAATACCTGAACCTTTTATCTTGGGTTAAGCCATAATTGCACTAAAGTCCCCTTTCACCCTTCACATGTACGAACCAAATTTGTACAGAGGGTAGTTCTAGAACTATGTGGGTTTGATTCCCATCCTTATGGGATACATAGGAACAATCGTGTGTCCCTCGAATCCAGCCCCATGTTTTTTGGGCTTAACCCCAAAATTCAACTTTCAGTCCACTGGCTGAAAAGTCCCCATGAAAACACACATTGCGTATTTCTTATAAATGGTCCAAGCACTATGACCCTAGACTAAGATCTCCTATATTTTCATCCTGCATGACGTTAAACTGTAGTTTAAGAACTACGTATGGCTTGATTACCATTCTTATGGGATACGTAGTGAAGTCCATCATTTTAATTCCGGACCCAGCCACAACATAATTATGGTTAGCATTGATCTGTCCATCCCTGCACACATTGGATAACACCCATCTTTGTGTGTCATAATCCTAACCATAAATATTTTCAGATCTTGATAACCCTTTTCTTGACTTCTGGTCACAAAATGTCCAATTTCTTAGAATTCTTTTGCATGACCATGCAAAACGTGCCCTTAGGAAGCTTTGCATAAACAGTCTACATAACAGATGTGTCAGCCAAAAGATGCTATTAGTAGACTATGCAGTCAATGCCCTGAGGTGGCCTTGTATAATTCAACCCCCTAATAGGTTTGTCAGATACTTGTAACTTCATTCATGGGAAGAAAGCCTCTTTTGCCCTTATTGGTCTTATCAAAAATATGTTAGGATCCGCAAAAAATAGTTATCCTTAACATATTTAATTCATGTTCTTTTTCATGATCTGAAAGTATTCAAGTCTATGGTTTATATTTTCCTTCCCTACGTTTGGGTCATACCTTCGTAGGAGTAACATTCATCCAATTATTAGACAAGCCTATTTGGAAATATCTACTCCATATTCAAGTACCTATCTCCATACAGAAAACTCTATACTTTGGAAAAGTTGAATCCCCATACACTTTCATTGGATTCATAGCAGTAGAAAAGTAAATTTCTGGGAGTTCTTTTGCCTGACTATGCAGCACGTGCCCTTAGGCAGCCTTGCATAAGTAGCCTACATAACGGACCTGTTAGCCAAAAGATGATATTTATTTGACTATGAAACCAATTCCCTTAAGTGGCCCTAGATAATTCAACCCCCGAACGGGTTTGTTAAATAATGGAAACTTCATTCTTGGGAACTACATATTATAATGCATTTTTAGCAATTTTTCATATCATTCCTTAGATTCAAATTTTCTTAAGTCTTAGATTACATATTTTCCACCATACTTGAGTGTGGTAAAATATTTTTAGATAAGTTTTCTAGGAATTGAGTCAATTCTAATTCATTCGGTCAAAGCTATTTCGACCTTAAACATTAGCCTCTTTATGTCCGATGTGCATGACATTAAACTGCCCACAAAAGGCAAAGGAACTCTGAGTAAAAGTCAAGTTACAGCTCACTAAACATACATTTTGTATGATTTAGGTAATATTGAGCGATTAAAAGATTCAATGTTTGTAGGGTTATTTATAATATTCCTAGTAAAAAATCAAACTATGCTTACTAGGTGCATTGGCATAGGTAAAATTTAAATCAGGTAGCAGGGAAATGAATGCACAAATAATTGATGATGAATGTGTTTCTCATTGATGCACAAGAGTTAGAGGGACATCCACAGACTGGAGTCTCTTCTCTTTTTCAGGAATTACAAAAGGCTTTCAGCATAACTCTTCATTTGATTTACGACATCTCGGGCTTCATCAGCTGCCACCTATAATTCATTCATTCAACTGGATACAATAAGAGATGAAGTGATCCCATCTCTTCTTGGAACAATTGTAAAAAAATGTTCTTGAGTGCGGTTTGAGAAAATTTTTGGCTGATCAAACAGTGAGTCTGTTTCTATCCAAGAGACATGGAAGATGGATACAAAGATTTGGGAATGGAGAATTGGATGTAAAGACCCATTTGGAGAGAGTACTCTTTTCAGATATTGTTTCTAATGTCATGATAGTATTCTCTCCATCAACCAGAAGAGAAAAATATATCAACCCATGGTTCTCCATTTTCATATCTGCAAGGAAATGACATGGATGGAAAACATGAAATTTCACACCATTGTTGTTGTTCTTAATGCAAAGCATAACCAAAATAGAGAAGTTACAGTGTAGATGCATCTCTGGGAGATAGTTCATTGCTTCTCGAACAACGACTTCTCGCAGATGACCATAACCGTACAAAGGCAGATAAGTGCTTTGTGGGAAATCAAATTGATATTTCTTCAGATATTTAGCCAAATCTGGGAGAGTGCTATCACAGATGGTATAATAATCATGGACAATGATATCCATCATTTCATCAATTCTTTTTCTTTCCAGTTCATTAGTCATTCTGATTCTTCTTGGAGCCATTAAATCTGCACAAAATTTTAATAAATTAACTCTTAAATGGGTTTATTTTTCATAAAATTTGTGAAGGAATTCAGAAAAATGGAAAAGGCATTAAGGCGCGCAAGTCTAAACATGGCACGCAAGTATGGATGTGTCTCACAAGTGTTAATGTGATGCACATGATTTTGGCGTGAAATTATAACCACGCAAGTCCAAGTACCTTGACAACAACACGACAGCAAAGAAACAGTGGGAAACAAGCCACTTGCACGGCGAAGGTGACCTACGCGGAGAGAGCTCGAAAATCCAAAAATCAGATGCTATGCGCTGAAAATGGGTGCATATTTATAGGCCAGGCTTCCCACCTGCACGCCTACAGACAGTGTGCTCTATCCAGCGCGCTCCAGCCCTGCGCGACTAGCACCTGCGCGATGACAGTTGCGCGGTGAACACTTGGGCGTCTATTTCCCTTTGGTTTCTCTTCTTTTCCTCAGAGTCACATCCTTATTATTCCGGATCCATCTCGGAGGGGGTGAATTTTTTTAACGCTCTTTTTTTTCACATTGTTTAAAGGAATGTAAAGGGAAATGAATTAGCAGAAATTGTTTCCGCCTTTGAAGAAAACATAAAAAATCTACAATGGAAGGAAAAAGGAGTCAAAGGTCCTTGCACCATGCAAGTTCCCTTACTTCCATGCAATTAAACTTGTGTGATGACTAATGGTCATGCATGTGACTTGCATGCCCTCTTTGAAAACTGCCCAGGGTCTTTATAAGCCTATAAATAGACCCTGTGGGCCGCCCATTTTAGGAGGAATTTTTTTCCAGGATTCAGATAAAGAGCTCTGAATGCCTAAGTCTCTTCTTCAAGTCTTATTAACACCTCTACGGTAATTCATTACCTAAAATGGAAGGTCTAAACAAGAGGAATAAGGTCTAAGTGTTAGAATTCACTAACACTTGCATGCCTAAATGTTTTGCCCTTAAGGGAAATGAACACAATTGCGCGCCTCCTTACCTATTCATTGAAACTTGCGCACCACTCTTCTGGAAGTAACTCAGGATGATTCTAAAGGCTTTGGTCAAGAATCGGCCAAGTATTACTCTATAATTAAAGGATCATGCACGTACCCATGTGTCGTGAAGGTATATCTACGTGACCAATACTTGCGCGCCCACGTAGTGCCTGCACTCCAACCAAGACTTGCAAACCCATCTATTTTTGGGTGCCCTTCCTGACCATTTAACCCCTCTTATGCCATTCCACCTCTCCTATTCAAGATTTAGTCTTCAAGACACCCTTTAAAGCCATTTATGGATTGTTTTCTTGATTGAATTCCTTATCTGAAAGGAACTCCGTGGAAAATGTCTCAAAACTTAGTGATTTTCACATCTTTATGTCACTAATGTTAGAGAGTTTATTCATTCAACGTCATTCTTTAAATATCAGAGAATCTTTAACCTGGGCCTCCTCTTCAGAAGTATGCCCTAGTCCAGATCCTCATTAATTTGGGAATCCTCCTTAGGAGTAAGCCCCATGTCCTCTGACCTGGGCCTCCTCTTCAGGAATAAACCCCGGTCATAATTCCCCAAATTTTGGCATCCTCCTCAGGAATAAGCCCCAAACCTTAATTCCTTTATCTTGGGTTTTCTTTTCTAGAATAATCCCCAGTCTCAAATACGGGCATCCTCTTTAGGAGTAAGCCCCAAGTCCCTTAATTTTAAAATCCCTTTAACATGGGCTTCTTCTTTAGGAATAATCCCCAGTCTTAATTTCTATTAACCAGTAATAATTTATTTTGATCTGGGCTTCCTTCTCAGGAGTAAAACCCAATCATAAGTCTCCTCCTAATATGGGCATCTTCATTAGGAGTAAGCCCCAAGAATAGAGTATCCAAATCTCCATGAATCACATTTACCATTATGGACCTTGTTCATTGATTTCTTCCCTAAAGTAAATCTTAATCCTCATCTATTTCGACATTCATACATACATAATCCCCACATCATTGCATGGAACAATTGTATGGTTTCACCAATACCTCTTGTTTCACACACCGAGCATGAATCGTGTGAGATTAGAGTGTAAAAGTAATCATGAAATCTTTATTTGAGCCATCATTCATGCATAAACATCATAATCCTTTACTCGAACTACGTGGGTTCTGATTCCTTTTCCAAATCAAAGGATACGTAGGTAGCCCATCAGTGGGTACGATCCTAACTCTGAAATAATCCCTGTCCTCTTGAATGACAATAAACATCAAGTGCCCCACTGAGTGGATTTGAAACTATTATGGTCATCATAATGACCAAGAGACATTTATGTATTTAAGGATACCATCAACTAAGAATCTCTAACAAATATAGATGATTCTCTTTTAATGAAGAACCTTGAATACATATAAAAGATTCTCTAAATTTCCTTCAATAAATCAATGATTCTCAGATTTAAAGGAAATCAAATTTTATACCCGGTAATGTAATAAGTATTAACGAACATAACGTAAATCTATAAAGAGTGTCCCGGAGTAGATAATAATTCCCCTCAAAAAGGTGTGATGAGTCCGACCTCCCATCCTCTCAACCAATGCAAATTCCTAAGCCTCATTAGTCCACAACTAATGAGCACCCACCTTTGGAAAGTAGGTTCAAATGGATATGGAATCATTGGATGTTTCTGGTTCTATGAATAAACCCGTTAGAAACTGATTAGGATGTTTGATCCTTCAATCAACGAGGTCATCCCCAATTCTAGAGGAAACAGTAGCACATGACCCGGCAACCTGAATTATTGTTCTGGCTAGTAATGCCACTGTGATAGAATTACATCAGCCTCTTCCTCTTTATAGTAGAAATAGTACCCGAAAATGGTGTCGAACCGCCCTGGCCCACACCACTTGCTTCCCACAGGTTCCGCTCCGTAATCAGTGTTTGGTTCACAAAAGCATGCATGGTAGGCAAACTGAAAACATTAACCAGTACTCAGATTTCATATCGAAGACCATCCTCAAATAATCTAGCCCTCAAAGCCTCATCACCAACCAGAACAGCTTCATAACGCTAAAGCTCGGTGAAGAGAGTAGAATAATCCATCACTGACATGGCTCCTTGCTATAGATTTATGAATTCTCAAGCTCGATCTACCCAAAACGTATATGGGAATAATAAGTCATAGAAGGCTGCCTGAAAATCTTCCCATTCCATGTCGTGGTGATGCACAGACTGGGTGTTATTATCCCACCACCTCTTGGAAGAATCACGCTGCATGTATGTAGCGATCTTGACCCTCTGCATAGGAGGCATCTCGAGATGCTCAAAAATATTTTGCATTGAATCCATCCATGACTCCGCAGCCCATGGTCCACCATCCCCAGAAAATGTAGGCGGATGCTGCTGTTGGAAGATATGTGTCCGATCATCCATAGATGTGGCGGCCTGCGGTGCTCCCTGGAGGGTCAGAAAGAACAACATAAAGACTTCACAGAATTTCGCCTCAACGCATGTGTCTGGTATAATGGCTGGAACCACATCTGGCATTGCTAGAGGATCCACTGGTAGCCCATATCCTACCATCATAGGAGTATAATTGTCGTCTCTCTCTTGGCGAACAACTGGCATTCGTCTCGGTGGCATGGCTCTACATGGTCAAACAGACACCATAGATCAATATTTTAAATGACCGAAAACAAGGAGGCCAAGAAGGGAACATGAGAAAGAAGGCATTCATGATTTAAAAAATTGGAATACATGGTGTGTATAAATACTACACTGTGTGTTCTCACAGGTATTCCACAAGGGTGTGTACTCCAGCTAAAACTAGTCATGTAACACCCCAAACACATGGCATGTACATATAACTACATAGCATGTACTTGAATCCTTCTTCCCATCTCAAGTCCTTCTACATGGATAGGACACACAACTCTCCTAAAACAAACCTACATGGAATGTCCCACAGGTACACGTCGTGTACTCGACAATCATTCACCGGACCTTGTTGTTCGTGACACGACATGTGTGCTCACGTCACACTACACAGAATGATTCAAAAAGACACTACGTGGTCAACGAATCCCCAGACCGACCCGTGTTGTTCGCTACATAGATAGCTACATGGCTGACACTACACCGTGTGTTACAAGAGAACATGGCATGTACTAGGAAAGATAACACCGACCCATGTTGTTCGTGACATGGTCGGGAACCTGGGTCAGACTACACGATATGTTCAAAATAGACACAGCATGTACGTCTTAAGGTTCTCATTTGTCTGTGTTGTTAGTTATATGGTTGGACTCTGGTTCAACACTACACATCGTGTACAATCAGTACACAACATGTTTCCCCAAGCCATTCCCCACCCCGTGTCCCCACCCACATGGCCTTTGATATAGGAAGAGACTACACCGCGTGTACTTAGGGTACACGACCTGTACTTAAAAAATTTTCCTTTCTTCCCAAACAGAATAACACACGGTGTGTGTCCATAGATCTACAGGGCATGTATACTGGATTATCTAGAAAGTTTACCTCAGAAACTACTATGGAACCCAGAAAAACACTGAAACAATCATCTAAGTGCCAAATTCTGATCTGTGAGGGCCCATACTCCTCGCGAATCAATGCATGGAAACTTACACATGTTTTAACAAAGTAAACATGTTAATGATACACCGAATTCCGGTCATTGAGGGCCCATAATCCTCAAGAATCAAAGTTTGGCATTCATTTTATCAGCATCCTCACACAAAAATACCCTATCAAATAGCAGTTATTTATCAATGCAGCTATCCCAACAACATGCTTTTCTATCACAACATCTATCACAACAACATTCAATATCTAATGAACCCACATGGCATTGAAAGAATGCATGACATGTGATTTATAGCATGTGCCTAAATGATGCAATATATGGCATACCCTCATCTTATCAGGTTGCAACAAAATAGAACCCATGTATAACATATAAACAGAACACTACAAGTGTGTCACCCAAGGGTGAAAATCAAATCAACTGTAAAATGGAATAACCATTAATAATTTCAATAATGAGGTAGATTGGTTTTTCTGTGCACATGGGTTAGCTACTCCTGGGCACATCTTTTTATCAATGACTATTTTCCGTTCTACCTCTAACTAAGGATCCAAATAGTACGTCAAAGAAAAGAAACCCTTTGATACCACTTTGTAACATCTCAGATCTGAAAGGCACTCAACGGGTGCCCTGAACACGGTTGGTCACCTGAACTCAAGTGAATTTTCCCAAATGCCAGAGGCTGCTGACTAGCAGCGAGGGCCCAGGTCTGATGGTGGGGAAACTATGCTCTCATTTGTCAAAGTGTAGCACAATAGAAAAAATATAACATACAACAGTGGAAGCAGTAAATAATATACAACTGAAATGGACAGCTGAAGTAATGGGAACCAGCAGTCATATATACAATGAAGCAACATGTCACTAGTTCTATGAAAATAGCCAGAACAGGATACACTGCAATAAAATACAATACAACTCAAAGTACAAGTTACATCCAAATAAAACAAATCAGAGTAAATAGGACACAGGAGCATCGCAAGCCTAGTATCATCCCATTATTTTCTACTCTTCTGCTTCAATCATGTACCTGAATAGGGACTCTTTCTCATATTGACACCTGCAAAAACATAATCTGTTTGGGCCGAAGAAATCACCCAAATAGGGTGTGAGAAATAAAGCCCATTATTCACCCACCAAAGGCATATGCCCGACTGTCAGTGAAAATGCGCAACAACAGTGTGTAGTAGTAAATGCAATAAACTAATTAGTACTCAAAAGTAACTAACTCTACCAGTTATATTTCCTTTTTAAATATTCATTTAACCATGCAAAGCCTGTTCTTTAACATTGCAGGTATGACATATAAAAATCACCACAGTGAATATTCATGATAACAGTGTCCTCATACATACAATCATTACCCTCAGGTAATCGGAATCGAAACCCACATGAGTTTTCCCATAGGTATAAAATATATTTCCCACAGGCATACGGAGTGTTTCCCATATGAACAGAATCTACTGCCCACAGGCACAGAAAGTTTTCCCACAGGCTAAACGAAACACTTCCCTCAGGCTAATAAAACACTGCCCATGGGCTAAAGGAACCGGACCAAGCCCAAAGAATAAACCACAAATTTATATAAAATTTCTCTCAATAAAAATCAATGAACATTATAATCATGGCATACCCTCAAGTCTCCCGGCCAAACGGCTAAACAGAGTTATGCACCCTCGGGGTGGTCCTGGATCCATGCAGTGATCCCAAACATCATTTTAAAGATATATCAAATTACCTATACAATTCTAATTATTTAAATCAGCCAAGGCCTCAGCCAGACGAGACCCCAAACATGGGTTCGTAGCACAATGGTACACAATTTCAATACCATAGTTGGAAATAAACATCAGACTACCTACCTTGAACCTCTCTGATCATTATACGTGAATGAAGCCTCCCAAAACAAATGAAAAGGGATAAAATATGAGATGAAAATAGTACCGTTCAAACTCAAATTACATTACTTGGGAAAGAATTAGTAATAAAGGCTCTAGGAGAAGGAAGAGATTACTCATTTGGTTCAATGGAGAACGACGACGCAGGAATCGGGTCCCGATGTGCGGTCGGGAGATCCTCAAAGCTCTGACCATCTCTCCCACTCTCCTCCGGTGTTCTAATATTCCTCTATGAACAAAGGAGGATCCTTCCGATTTTATGGGAAAAACATACTACACTGTGTGTACTCTCAAGTACACAGTGTGTACTTTTCACATTTAACTGTTTTTTTTGTGGGTACCTTTTTCACCGACAAACTGTTCATCTGTCGACATGAGTACACGGCGTGTATTCCATCATATACGGTGTGTACTATCTCTCCCATAGTGGCTTCTACCCTCACCTTACTGTTTAGTTGTCGACTGAATACACAATGTGTAAATACCCTATAAACGGTGAGTAGTCAGTTTTTACACACTTGATCTCCGACAGGCCTAGATTCCCAGTGTACTTATCCCACATGGAAAAAGTACACAGTGTGTGGAAAATAACATGCCGTGGAGTCACAAATTTGTGATTTTTCCACATTTTCCTTATCTTCTCAATAACACTTAAGGAAAAAGGAAAGGAATAAACCCATACCTCAAGAAGAAGAAATGGGTTTTACATAATTCATTAACATAATTATATTTTTCTTAAAATTTACAAATGAATTACAATGATAGATAAAGTAATTGGCTTCAAAATTATTATTTATAGTTTAATCTATCTTCTGTATGACCTTATTTTCAAAATTATAAAGATATTCAAATTTTTGTAAGACATAATTAACATTTCTTTTTATAAAATATATTAAATGTCCTAATCTTATCTAAGTCATTCACAATGGGTGGAATTTCTTCCCAATAATTATTTAGGTTGAAAGTAAATTATAAAATTATATTAGGATAGGTTTTTAGGTAATCTTGTAATACTATATTTACACATCATTACCCAATATACCTTTTTACTATATTAATAGATATTTCTCAAGTCACATTTCAAAATTCAAAAACATATAAGAAATATATTCACACAATTTGGACCCAATTATTCTAAATATAGATTCTATTTTCCCAAATTTAAAACACATAAGATTCAGTAATAAATTTAAAACTAATCACTTTTTCTGATTGAAATTATGTTTTAAAAGTAAAAAGATTGCAAAATATTTTAATGCTTTAAATATAAATTGGTGGTAAAATTAATCCAATGTAAAAATTTTTATCTATTGAAAAATAAATTATATGTTATTTTAACATTAAAACCAAATAAATAATATAATTTAACCTTATATATTATTATGATGAAGATAGTCATTTGAATATATAATTTAGTATATTATTATTATTCATAAAATCATGAAACTTATCCGAGAAATATCAAAAATTCATTCAAAGAATATTTGTGTATCCCTTTTCCAGTTAAAAAGCTTTCTATGTAAAATATAATTGTATCTGACGCTTTCACCGGGGCGCGCGCATTCGTTTGTGGGGAGGACACGCTACTTGTTGCCCCGCATTCCAGCATTCCAAAGGCGGGCGACATCTGTTCCTTGTTCAGGGACGTCTGCTCCTTGATCGAAACCGGGATGATGGGATGTCGGTTCTTCCTTCCGTGGATTCCTCCTCGGAGCTCATTACCTAGTCCGGGTCTCCCTCATAGATTTAAGATGGGTTCGTGAAGCTCATTCCATGTGCCATATCTATATGGACGCTAGTTAATTACGCTTCTTCCATCAAGATGCTCCAAGGGGTCTTGTTGGGACAGCAACCTTCGGTGAGGAGAATAGTCACGTTGGGGCGTCGTCGGCATGTCTGTCTTCGGTCCCGCATCACAGGGCTTCTCGAGGGCGCGGAAGCCCAAGGCATCCCGCATCGAATGCGGGGAATATGTACCATCTGAGGTTTTCCTCAGCTTCCCATGTTTAACACGGGGTATGTCTCGGGTTTAACGTCTTCCGGAGACGGATCGGGTTAAATGATCCCCAGGGGGGAACACCGATGTTGGGGCCAGCACAAGGGTGGCCTCCCAGGTGTCATGGAGTGGGATGGGGTGGCATGATCTCACCGGGATGTGGTGGCCCGTGTAAGGATCAGGATGGATGGTGGAGTGAGACATGGGGCTTATGTTCTGTGACGGCCCAAGCGGGGGAATACAGTTTAACATCATGCGGGACGGAATACAGTTTAACGTCATGCGGGACGCGATACAGTTTAACGTCATGCGGGACACGATATAGTTTAACGTCATGCAGGACGGAATACAGTTTAACATCATGCGTGATGTGATACAGTTTAACGTCATGCGGGATGGAATACAGTTTCACATCATGCGGGATGGAATACAGTTTAACGTCATGCAGGGCGGAATACAGTTTAACGTCATGCGGGACGGAATACAGTTTAACGTCATGCAGGACGCGATATTTGGGGCTTACGCTCTGAGGCAGCCCAAGGTGGTAGGGGAACCAACTTGGAGAGGTCGGGACTACCAGGTGGTGGGCTTGAACCTCATGGAGGCTTCCTACGTACCGTGCGTTAGCACGGATCATAGTCCATGTAGTTCGCTGGGATGGGGCTTATGCTCTGGGGAGGCCCATAAGAGGATGTCATGGACGATGCGCACTCTAAGACCACGTGTGTCATACTCGGTGTGAGAAACAAGAGGCGGCAGGGACCAGACTTTCACGTCGCAAAGGGTGTGTCCGTGAGAAGTGTAATGGGGCTTACGCGTTGAGCGGCCCAAAGAGGAAATAGGGGATTACGCGTGGTTAGCGGCCCTTGGTGTCAGGGCTTACTCCAGGGTAGAGGCCCATGGTGTGACAAAGCGTAGTGGGAAAAGGACTCCGCTGGCCTTGGCAGGGGGATGTACGGAGATGCATGGGTGCAGTCATCTGTTGAGAGGCTAGGGGATTACGCTCTGAGGCAGCCCTTCCCCTGCGTACAAACGCCGCTCCGAAAATGAGGATCTAATTCCATGTGAGGAAGAGTCCATTCCCGTGGAGACGAGTGGTGTAAAAAATGTCCGAGCTCAGGGGACCCTGCGTGCGAAGCACGGGGTCGGACCACAGTTTAACATATTGTGTTAAGGACGAGGTGCTTAGCAATTTAACGTCATGTAGCTTGGACGAGGTGGGTTCACTCCACACCCCTAGGGCTTACATGCCCAACGCCCTCTACCCCTTGTGGAAGGGAAGTCATCAGCAAGGCCATAATGAAGGGGGGTCATAGGGCGGACCACTGGGGGGGTCCACGTTAGCCTGGCTATACGAATAAGCAATAGCCTTTAGCGTGCCTATGCAGAGAAGCATAAGGCAAAGCAACACAATGGGAAACACGGCCCAAGGGACCTTGAGGTTACTTTGCACGAGCCTGGGAGGCTGTATGGGAAAACAACACATGGTGCGCATGCCCGGCAGGGGAGACATCAGGTGCCGGTGCAGGGGGCATCCAAGGGGAGTCAAGGTGAGATGTCCTCGGCTTTTCACGCAAAATGGTAGGTTTTCGTACAAAACTCCGGGACGACACGCAATCGGAGCAATGGAATTGTGAGCGGAGAGGGAACTACGCGCAGGGTTTTGCGCGCACGGTATCCTATTGCGCGCACGAGACACACATTGCGCGCAAGGCTAGAACACTGGGGAGGGGGCAAATTCACTGAAGCCGGTGGAGTTGCGCACAGAGGCGAACTCCGGGGCAAGGTTGCATGAAATGAGGGTTTTACCTGGATTTCATCTTACGCACGGGGGAAGCCTAATTGCGCGCACGGTAGTCGCTTCGGATTCCTCAAACCCCAAACCGTTCGGGGTCACCTTCTATTTATAGGCGACCTTTGGCGCGGAATCCAGGCGGCGCGCAAAGATTGCGCGCCTCAACGGCTCAATTCCGCGAAACCTGGTGATTCTACGCGCGCAGAACAATTTTTTGCACGGAGCCTCCTTTATTTCGCGCACCACATCCCGGGCCTCCGGATCGGGCCTCTGATTCCGAATATGACTTCACTTCATCATTCTGAAACTTCCTCCGAGAGTTACGGGCTTTTTTTCGGCGTCAAAAAATTCCCCCCTTGGAATTGGATCGGCGAGAGGTCGCAACGATCAGATTCCAAGGGAAACGCTGAAACACCGTACAACCAAGTCTCTTGATCAAGTTGCGCGCAAAATTCCGATGGGGCGTGGAAAACCTATGGACGCGCACGAAATCATCTTTCCACGCAGCGCGTAAACCTGGCCTCGCCTATAAAAAGGGGTGCTAGGTCCCAAATCCGTACTTCCGCTTTTTCCGTGCGCTAAGATTATCGCTCTCGTGCGCGAAATCGCTTCCGCTGCTGCGCGTAATAACGCTCTGGCTGTGCGGAATTCCATCTGAATTTTGGACGTGATTTCACGTCTGTTCGGGAATTTTCTACGCTTCACGTGCCGATTGCGTGCTCATATCCAGGATTTTGCGCAACCTATTCAGATTTCGCGCAGAACTCTCTGATTCCGTGCCCTGCATCTTGATTTCGCCAAACTCCCGAAATATTCGAGAGGGCTGCAAAAAGAGTTGATGAGGGGGAAGCTGCTGACCGTAGGATAGAAATGGCGGGAAACGAGGAGGTTTATGGCGCCAAGGAGATTGTCTCCAGCAATATGACCTTGTTCAACCTGCTGACTCCAGCCTAGAAGGCATATCCGTTGTCGGACAACCTCTCGCTCTGGAATTTTGGAATCCTAGAGGAGGTGCCACTACCGGGCTTCGAGGTGGACACGTCGCAGTCTTGGGTGACTCGGGAGGACGAACTTCCGTGCTACAAAATCACCAACAACAACCATCATACTAGG
Source organism: Viscum album (assembly GCA_963277665.1). Classification (NCBI taxonomy): domain Eukaryota; kingdom Viridiplantae; phylum Streptophyta; class Magnoliopsida; order Santalales; family Viscaceae; genus Viscum; species Viscum album. Next base: position 1,243,191,660 of record OY728145.1, on the reverse strand, counting down.
AAAACTCGACATATGGACGTTTATGTCCTGAACCCGAGGACTAGGACCATTACTGGGGACAAGCCTGTGGCGGAGGATTCTCCGGCCCTCTATGCGAATATGTTCCGTCAAAGCATCACGGATGACACGAAGGGCTGGCTGAAGGATTGGGACCTACGGTCCAGGGTAACTTCACCAGCGAATGCGCCTAGGCATTCTGGGTTCGCCATACCTGTGACCAGTTCGGGGACGAACTGCAGTATATCGACATGTTCGAGGCGGTATGGACATCGCAGTTCCATTTCCACCACCAGCCTGAACTCGGAACGGAGCTATTCACCCAGTGGTCTCCTGACACCAACACGTTCCACCTTTATCATGGGGAAGTCGGCATCAGTCTCTGGGACGTTCACTGCATCGGAGGTATCCCACTGGAGGGTTACCAATACGACGAGTTCGTTCCTCGAAAGAACACCTGGGGAGACAGGTCGCAGATGCCTATGCTGACGTGGCACCTGCTGCAGCTGGCCAAGGGGAGGCTGGGGGTCAAGGACATCCTGAAGGACATCCCCTACAAGGTCTGGTTAAGCCTGTTCCTTGAGAGGGATCCCACCGTCAAGATGCCGGTATGGGGAAAACGGTGCCCAACCGCGACTCAGAGGAGCAAGGACGGGTCCTATTGGAAGACCCTGTAGGCAGGGCAATATCAATCATGGGGCTACCATGTCATTGAGGCCCGAGACCCAAACGTCCGGTATGCCAGGTTCCTTGCCGCCTTCCTGAGCGGGTGGCTCCTGCCGGTGCAGGACCCGAGGATGGGCGTCTGTCCAGCGACTTTGGTGATGGCAGGCTCCATGGCCGCCAACAAACGGTTCAACATGGGAGTCCCCGTGTTGGCCAAGCTGTATACCATCCTGGGGCGCATCTCAAGAGGGGGGTCACCTCAGAAAGTCTGTGGTCCCTTCCAGATCTTCTATGGATGGGTGGCGGCTCATCTCGGTGTGTATACTTTCCCAAACATCGTCCTTCCTCCGGGCAACGGTCTGCGACCATCCTTTCTAAACATCGCAGGGGTGGAGCAGATGATGCTCAATGAGGAGGGCGTGAGGATCCGCATCAGAAACCATGACAACTTCAACTTTAGCCCGTTTCCCACCCCAGACGACCAACTAGTGGACAATGGGTGAGGCTCTCTAGAACAGCAGGAATACTTCCAGAGCATTTGGGGCGGGGGATCGACGGGAAGGTGATCTGCGAGCCTTAACTCCCATCCCGATTCGCCAGGCAATTCGAGTGCCTCCAATGAATTCTGAAGAAGTTATTCACGGCTGTCTGGTAGGAGAAGAATCCATGCGTCATGTGCCAGATGTGGTTGATGTTTACCACTTTCGGCTCTGGCGACATCATTACTCTTCCTCCCACCGGGGGCGATGCCGGCCTAGCAACCGAATATTCCAAAAACTAGACCATTGCGTACCCTGAGGGGCTATTACGCAAGCGCGTTTGGCAACTCGAGGTTACTCATGCGGAAACCGGGAGACGGGAAAGAAGGCACGGTGCCGTCGGAAGGGTGGAACCAAGGGCGCGTCAGGCAGCGAGGCCTGTGCAGGCTGGGACTTCGGCAGCGGGAACATCACATGGTTCTGTCACGTCCTCGTTACCCGCAGGGGGTCACATGAGGCGGCCAGGGAACTGCCCAAGAAGCAGATAAGATATATGCTCGGACCTTCCCAAGATGCAATTCTTCCGGAACTGTGGTCGGCTTGGATGACCTTGCGGCAATCGCTGAGCGTCGAAGCCATCTGGCAGAAGATAATGCAAAACGGGATCCAACTGTCGGAGGTCGGGCTCGTTCGAATTACCGACCGAGTGAACTTCCATCTGTGACATGCTTATCTGACGGCCATGGACGCATACACACGCCAAAGGGGGTGGCGTGCGGAGCCAACCTTCCTTTTGAAAGTGATGCTCGACCAGGAGCATGATCCGGAAGCGATGTTACCGGGAGAAGGCGACAGTGACGAGGAGCCGGAGGGGGAGGAGGAAACCGGAGAGGACGAAGGTGAGGGAGAAGATGAAGAAGAGGAACCCAAAGGTGAGGGGTCGCAAGGGGTGACCTACCAAGGGAGTCTCCAAGAGAGCGGCGATATTTCCGACTCTGATCTCGACATAACCGGGATTCTTGAGGTTTGTCTCTGTCTTCATTCATTTCCCTCATTCATCCATTCTACATTCCAACTTCTAACTCACATCCCCATCCTACTCAGGAGCACTTGAGTGGTGGACGGGCGTCCCACCAGAGGAGGGCAGGGAGGAACCAGTGGGACATGATGGGAATCCGACACCCATAATTGAATTAACCAACGTAGAGGGGTCTCCCCTTATGGCCTCTCCTGCAGCGGCCGAAACACTAGGGACCGACGCTCTGGATTCCTGTATGTATGTCGCTTCACTACAAGTGCTTGGTGTTGAATGATCCCGTCTAACCAGCATATGCCTCACGTAGTGATCTCAACACTAGAGGCACGTCAGGCTGCGGAGGCCGGGCCATCCACGAGTGGACCAGCGGCGGACATACCACCCCGCTCAGAACATGCTCTCTACACTGAGTCGGCCCTGACAATTGATGAACAGGGGGCGGTGGACATCAGCTGCGTTGTTCCCGAAATGCAGTCGAAAGCTGGAGGAGGCTTCATTGCTGCTGGGGTGAGAGAAGGTTGCCAAGAAGTCGAGGATTCAATTCCTCATGAAGACATCCCTTGGGTGGATCCTGCTACCGATCTGTTGGCGTTGTTCCCCATATACCGACCCGCTGACCCTGACGAGATAGATGACTCAGACTCAGAGGCCACCGAGGAGAGCTGAATGACACAGATCAAAGGGTGGAAGTGTATCCAGTGCTTCCTCAGGCATCCCTAGTCGGATTGGTTGAGGCGGATGGGATCACATCAGACCTGGCTACGCTTCCTGTGCGCCAGAGGGGCTGACACTCAGCGCCTTCATCTGACGGTCTATGATTACATGGACCAGAAGATACGCGAGAGTAGCCGGCGTACCGACATTTCCCAGTACCAGGAAGGATCGGCGAGCGCTCAAGTGCTGCTGAGGGTGGAGGAGGAAGTCTGACACCTCGAAGGGTAGGCGGCTGATAAGGAGGCCTTCATCGCAACATGCTCTGAGCTCGTGGAGCAACTGACGGTCCAGCTGGCTGATGCGTAGGATCAACTGGTGGAGGCGAGTCACAAGATGACCTTACTTCAAACTGAGCGGGCGCAGGCACAAGCTAGGGCTGGAGAGCTGCGCTCTTTGGTGGCCGTTAAGGAGAGAGTCTTCAAAGAGTGTGAAGCGGTCTTGGAGGCTACCAGACAGAGGGTAGCAGCGCTGGAAAGATCACTTCAGCACGCTAATCCCTATGGGCTTTGTTTTTGCCATCTCATGAACTTTCTGCTTGTACTGCTCATCGTCTCAATCCAATATGTGGTCAAATCCTCTCATTTGTACCCTCAGTTTCATGCACTCAACCATAGTTACGAAACGAATAAAAAATCATCCCTAGGCTCATGTGGGTCGTGCCCAACACAAGAAAAAGAAGATGCTTGTACCATCATTTCGTTCAACTGTGGGGCATTGACCAAGCTTCAGGCGTCCAAAATTGGGCCTGGACTTCTGAGGAGACCCCTGAGCCGATTGATGTGTCTACTTCTCAATGTTCTCTTACACACAAGCGGGGCAATGCCGTGGGTATTGAAATCCATCCGAACACAGCGGAATGGAGAGGAAGGGTGAATCACGCTGCCCAAATTCGGAACCCAATGGGGCGCAACCATGGAGGATAACTGTCAACCATAGCGGAAACACAAGATCCACATCACGTTGTCCTGGAATGGGGGGACAATAAATGAGGGCGGACCGCTAACCATGTTCGAAACATGGGGCCTAACTCAAATATCATTGGTCAGTCTTCCAGAACATTGGCACAGGACAGTAGGCGGACCATAGGTCGAGCACCCATACTGTTACGGGGTCCCGTCAAACATGACCGGTTCTCTGGAACAAAGGCCCAGGATAGTAGGCGGACCATAGGTCAAGCATCCATACTATTAGGGGGTCCCGTCAAACACGAAAGGAAATGAATATCCGAATAAGGGGGGATGCAAGGCGTGGAAGGTGGAGTGGTTGTTTGTTCGAACAGACTCCAACACTCGAAATTGTGCCACCATGGAGAAGGCGCATTAGGCGGACATACCGACCTGATCACGGGTTGTCCCAATTTCCAGTCAGGACCTCTTTGGCGAGAGAACTGTCGCTTCCCATTATTACCATGGGGCATCCCGAACATGCTCGGGGTAGATATCCCGATTAAACCACTTCCCATGAAGTTGGGTCGAGTGAGTGACAATAAGTAAGGACGGGGTTTAGTAATCCCTAGGGCTGGTCCCAAGATGAAACGTCCGGGCGGTCCTACATATCTCATAAGGACGAGAATCAAGCTATATGTAGTTATTGAAAATACATTTTAACGTCATGCGGGATGAAATATAGTTTAATGTCATGTGGGACGGAATACAATTTAACGTCATGCAGGATGGAATATGGATCTTAGTTTTAGGTCTTAGAGCTCAAACCGTAAGGATCTTAGTTTTAGGTCTTAGAGCTCGGACCGAGAGGATCTTAGTTTTAGGTCTAAGAGCTCAGACCGTGAGGATCTTAGTTTTAGGCCTTAGAGCTCGGACCGAGAGGATCTTAGTTTTAGGTCTTAGAGCTCAGAACATGAGGATCATAGTTTTAGGTCTTAGAGCTCGGACCATGAGGATCTTAGTTTTAGGTCATAGAGCTCAGACCGTGCGATGGGAAAAGGGAGAAACAGACACATGTCATGGCAGTTACAAAATCTGACGTGAATGAGGACCTAAGCCCAAATTACCATGTGCTCTCCAGGGAAATTCTCGAGTCGAGGGACCGAACACGAAGGTATGGAGCACCCGCGGGGAAGTGCCCCAGGCGTTCCTACATATCTCATAAGGATGAGAATCAAGCCACACATAGTTCTGGATGGTGACATGGTAAGATACCAGTGCCAAGGGAAAAGGGGAGTGCGGGCATGGCCCTTGCACTAAAAGAAGCGGAATTTGATAAATCTTGTTTGTCATTTAAAGTGAGTGGTTTTTTGTTGTTGTGAAGCAACAGACCTAGAGTAGTAGGCCATGGTGTTTCCACAAGCATCAAGCCGTGACAGGCATTAACAAATGGCAAGTCACAAGACCAATACCCAAGGTGATGTCCTCTATAACGAGGTCACCAAAATGCAGTGCCGTTTTTCGTCGTGCGACCAGGACGATAATGTCACAGTTTAGGGTCGTGTGATAGGACCAACCACATAGTTTACGGTCGTATGGTTTGGACCAACAACACAGTTTATGGTCCTATGGTTTGGACCAACAACACAATTTAAGGTCATATGGTTTGGACCAACAACACAGTTTAAGTTCATATGGTTTGGACCAACAACACAGTTTAAGGTCATATGGTTTAGACCAACAACACAGTTTAAGGTCATATGGTTTGGACCAACCGAGAGAGGAGCCTTGGGCAAAGGGGCCTACGAGGGTTCAACAATCAGGGGGGGCAGGAGATGCTAGATCCCAGCTATGCTGGGCCCAAAACGCAATGTCTGGGCGACTCCTCACTCCCAAAGGGGATGAAGGTCAAGCCGCATGCAACCCGTAAAGAAGAGACCCAAGCACATACTCTAGCACTCATAACGCGGGAGCCACGAGAGACACCGTTACGCAGCTCAGTCTGTCTGATGTGCGGGGGTGTACTGAGGGTTAGTAGAAGGAGTTTCGAGATTCCACATTTAAGCGGTGGGGCGGAACATGACATGAACCATGCCACCAACATTCAGGGCCTGGGGAAGCCGGCGTGATGACTGAGGATTACTACTGACTATGTTCGCAACGCGGCATCCTGTCGTGTTAGCCATGGGGACAAATAAATGAGCATCAACCACTGACCAAGTTCGCAATGTGGGATTTGTATCAATTTGTTGTCTGAAACCCTCGGGGGCATTGGCCCATGACGGTAGGAGAGCCCTTGGTAGTTGTATCCGGGCCATTCATGGGGGTCCCTCCGGGTATGATGTATGACGGGGGCCCGAATGAAGGGGAACACGAATCTTGGGAAGTGGATGGAACTTGCCTAAGTCGAATCTGGAACTCCATGTTCTAGACCAGAGTTCCTTGAGCACACCAGCAGACCACTGGAAAGGGTCAGAGGGCTAAGTCCGAGAGCGGCCAAAAGATGGCTGATCCCTGGGCAAAAGAGGGGGCGTAATGCCAAACACCCTGGGCACTGGGAGATCATGGGATCTCCTAAGAGATGGGGTTGTACCTGACATCTAGGTGTTCAGGCAGTCCTACGTATCCCATAAGGATGGGAATCAAGCCACACATAGTTCTTGATATGCGTCTTTAAATGCCATTGGACAGAGGAGGGCTAAACATGGAGAACAAGGTGCGCGTGGTGCAGCCATTGCAAACCCGACGTGATTGGGGACATAATCTCACACTACACCATGTGACCCTGTGGTTGAAGTCCCAAAGTCGAAACAGACGCGACAGCAGACCTCAAGCTGGACCCAAAGACGAAATGTCTGGGCATTCCTACGTACCCCATTAGGATCGGAATCAGGCTAGACGTAGTTCTGGCAATACAGTTTAACGTCATGTTGGATGAAATGTGGATCTTAGTTTTAGGTCTTAGAGCTCGGACCGTGAAAAGGGAAGAACCAAAAGAGGATCTTAGTTTTAGGACTTAGAGCTCGGACCCTGAAAAGGGAAGAACCAAAAGAGGATCTTAGTTTTAGGTCTTAGAGCTCGTACCATGAAAAGGGCAGAACCAAAAGAGGATCTTAGTTTTAGGTCTTAGAGCTCGGACCATGGAGCCCAGATGTAGGGTAGAGTGTAGTTTAAGGTCGTGCTGGACCATACAGTTTAGGCAATGTACTTCTTGAGGAACCTGACGTTGGTGGGAGGAGTGATACACTCACCATCCATAGTCACCATGGAGTACGCTCCATTGGGATAGACCTTATGGACAATAAAAGGCCCCTCCAACTTGGGTTCCAACTTGGGTGGTTTCCTGCCGGGAATCATTGGCGCTCTAAGAGCCAGCACCATGTCACCTTGCAGGAAGGAGCGGAGGAGAACCTTCTTATCGAAAGCTCGAGCCATTCTGCTCTGATTCCTTTCCAAGATATGTAAAGCGTGAAGCCTACTTCCGTCCAGCGCTTCCAATTCGGCTAGACAGATCTCAGAAACTCTGTCCGGCGCTTGATGGTCGTAGACCGCCGTGCGCAATGAGGGAAGCTGGACCTCGATAGGAAGGACGACCTCAGCTCCGTATACCAGGGAATACGGGGTCACCTAGGTGGAATTGCGAGTCGTCATCCTATAAGCCCAGAGGGCATTGGGGAGCTTGTCCGGCCGACATTTATTGTTCTGACCACCCATTTTTTGTAGAATGTTAGGGAGGGTTTTGTTAAATGCCTCAATCTGTCCATTCTCCTGCGCATGATATCAGGAGGTGTGGTTAGAGTGAATGTTGTACTTGGAATACAATCTCTTCAGATAGGCCGCTCGGAAGTTAGTTCGATTATCCGTGAGGATAGAGTGAGGTATTCCAAACTGGTGAATGATACTGGAGCTCACGAAGTCGGTGATAGAACCAGCATTGACCTCCCTGAGCGGGGCTGCCTCTGCCCACTTTGAGAAGAAATCCATGGCAGTTAAGATGAACCGGCACTGGCAGGCCGTCGCCGGCGGGTAAGGGCCTACGACATCCAAACCCCAGACCGCAAAGGGACAAGAATACTTAGTAGTATGGAGAGGCTCCGGTGGCCGATGCAAAAAGATAGCATGAACTTGGCATGAATGACACCTCTTGGCGTACTCGATGCAGTCGTGGATCATGGAGGGCCAGAAGTATCCCAGTCTCTGAATCTGGTGGGACAACTTCGACCCGGCCTGGTGGGCGCCACAGGAGCCAGCGTGCACTTCCTGCATGACCTGTGGGATCTCCACTCCTTGAAGACAACGGTGGAGAACACCGTCAAACCCACTCCTATAAAGGAGCTACTCACTGATGGGACCACTTTGAAGGGTGAACTGCGGCGCACGACGCCGGATTCGTTCCTGCTCTGCTCGATTCATCGGAAGACTGTCGTGTCGGAGATATTCAACCAAGGGTGTTCTCCAGTCAGAAACTGCCTCCATCACCAGGCCTGAAGCCCCGGGGGGTCCTGACGTGGGGACACCAGCAGTGAGATGGTTCACTCGTGGGCCACGATCGCCCTCTTAGATAACAGGAGCAATGAATCTTTGGTGTGCCACGTGGATGACTAGGTTATCCTGTTCGGGCTCCGCGAGTGATGCGTCCAGGATGGAAAAAGCATCTACTCGACAGTTCTGTGACCAGGGAACATGAACGACATCTGGTCGGGAGGGGAACTTATCCATTAGATGGAGAGTGCATTCCATCAACGACATGAGTTCCGGCTTCCTGACAGCGTAGTCACCATTAACCTGCTTGATGACTAGCTCAGAGTCCCCTTTGATATACAGGTGGGGTACGTTAACCTCCAGAACCAAATCGAGACCAGTAATGAGGGCATGATATTCTGCCTCATTGTTGGTGCAGCCTTCTGACAACAAGAAAGAATATGGCGGAACGTCTTGCTCCGGGGAGATGAAGACGATACCGAGGCCCACTTTGTTAAGCCTAGGATCGTTGAGCCTTCTACCAGTAGGGATTCGGGAGGCGCCATCAAAGTGCATATGCCAGCATGGGGTGGAGTGATTTACTGAGAGGATTGCCTCACCAGGAAAGCCCAAATCTAGTGGCTGGTCCACAGAGGTTGGGTGGGCAGCAAAGAAGCCTACCAACGCATGTCCTTTGATGGCCTTCGGAGGTACGAACCTAATGTTGAACTGCTAGAGGATCACCGCCCAACATGCCAATTAGCCGGTCAACATAGGATGACTCATGATGTATTTCAACGGGTCTACCCGAGAGACCAGCTGTACCTGGTGGTGCTGCAAGTAGTGCCACAATTTCTGTATGGTGAATATGAGGGCCAGACATCTCTTGTCGATGGGAGAGTATCTAACTTCCGCGTTGAGGAGCATGCGGCTGAGGAAGAAGAGGCTATTCTCTGTTCCCTCGTTGTTCTTCTAGGCGAGAAGGGCGCCGAGGGATTGCTCCAGGGCGGTCACGTAAAGGACCAGCGGCTTTCTGGGAACGGGTGGCATCAGGACCGAAGGTTGAAGCAGATACTACTCGATTTCCTCAAAAGCGGTCTGACACTCTTCATCCCACCCATAGTCGGCACCTTTCTTCATGAGCCGAGGAAAGGGCTTACACTTGTCGTCCAGATTCGCAATGAATCGGCGTATATTGGCTAAGTGGCCTTGGAGGCCTCGAAGCTCCTGAATATTATTTGAGGGAGACATCTGACTGATGGCCTTGATCTTCTCGGGGTCGATCTCGATGCCTCGATACCTAATGATGAATCCAAGAAACTTTCTGGAGGTGACCCCAAAGGCACACTTCAACAGGTTCATCTTCAAATGGCGAGAACGGAGCAAACCGAACACTTTCTCGTGGTTTTTGAGATGGTCCTGGCGCTGACGAGATTTAACCACCAGGTCATCTACATAGCACTCCACCAGCATCCTGAGGATCGGCTTGAATATGCGGTGCATAGCCCATTGATAGGTGGCACCTGCATTCTTCAGGACGAAGGGCATAACCCAATAGCAGAAAGTGCCCTGGGGGCCCTAAAGGTAGTGAACTCTTCATCCTCGGGGGCCATCCGGATCTGGTTGTACCAGGAGTACCCATCCATGAAGGAGAGGGCTTGGAATCCGGCCGTTGGGTCGATCAATAGCTCTGTCACGGGAAGGGGAAAGTCATCCTTCAGACAGTGGCGATTAAGATCGCAAAAGTCGATGCAGACCTTGATCTGCCCGTTCTTCTTCCTGACATGCACAATGTTGGCTAGCCACCTGGTGTACTGGACCTCCCTGACGAAGTTGGCCTTAATGAGCTTATCAACTTCGGCCTCAACCATGGCACCATGAAAGGGGTGCATTTTTCTGGGAGGATGCTTGAACCAGCGATGGTTTGCTGTGAGGCCAAGGCGGTGGACGGCTACCTAGGGATCTTGTCCCGGCATCTCGTCATAACTCCAGGCAAACACATCACGGTGATGTTTGAGGAAGTCTATGTACCGTTTCCGTTCCTCGGTAGGCATAGCGGCACTAACCATGGTGGGTCTCGAGTCCGCCTCAGCACCGAGGTTCACTTGTACGAGCTCGTCGACCGTGGCAGAGACGCCCTCCTCAAAGAAAGGAGGAGCATCTTCCATGTATTCTTCTCCGCTTGTGGAAGGATCGGCCATGGGGGGAGCCGTTTCAGGGCTGCATGACCCTGATGGGGAGCTAGCACCAGCTTGGGCGGCAGAGGTCGTCACGATGGGAGCCTCATGCACCACGGAGACCATGGAGACGAAGGCGGTTGATCCAATCCCATCCGGCATGCGGCCCAAGGGGACACGCTTTACGACATCGAAGCAATGGTGATGTGTTGGCTTGTGCCGGTCGATCCCGGATCGGTGAAACTGGCACGTATGACATACTGCCGTTGCCATGAGCCCAACGTCCTGATATCGTACGTGGGTAGGAGGCTCGGGGATCACCCGGGCCTGGTTGGTGTAAGAGTACGAGGTAATTTCCCATCGTCGCTTAGACTCGGAAATATGCATTCCTCTGGTACCCGACACAACAAAGAACTCTCCCATATCAGGAGTCGTGGCCTACAACTGATGTATTGGGAAGACATATGTGTCATCCAAACCTGCCAAGGGATCACCTGTGACAGTGGCGGGCTCAACCTCACCTTCCAGGATTTGCTTGTCCTTGCTCTTTTATAGTCATCTTCAAAGTAACGAGCTTCACAAGAGGCAAACAGAGACGCATCTCCTTGGAGCACACCCACTCGACCCTTAAGGGAGTATTTGAGGAACTGATGGTATGATGAGGGAACCGCTGCATGAAGATGGAGCCATGGCCTGCCCATCAATGCGATGTAGGCAGTGTCCTGAGAGACAACCATGAATTCTGTATTGGCAATTAAGCCACCGAAATGGGTCTTCAGACGAATCTTGCCGAGTGTAGTTTGCTCGGTCCTGTCATACCCCTGGATTCTGAGGTCAGAGGGAGTTAAATCATCCTCGGACAACCCAAGCTTTCACAGTGTCCGAGTTGGGATCAAGTTAATCCCAGAACCCGTGTCGACAAGACAGCGACGGACTTCCACGCCATTGAACTGGCTGGTGACGTACAACGGGCAGATGTTCCCCTGTATGGGAGGGTCTTCATCTTCACTGGAGAATGAGATAACCTCCTGACATTAGGCGTCCTCAATCACCTCGGTGTGGAAGGCTTTCACGGCCGCGACCTTCGCTTCAAACTGGAGGGGGATCCTTAGAGGCTCGGTGAGTGCCTCACGCATTTTGGACGATAGGAGGAGGGCCTCAAGGATGGAAATCCTTGTCGTAATTCCAGCCAGATGCTTCAAGAAATCATAATTTCGCGCCTAATTCAAGCTTCTACTTACAGGAGGTCGCTCCGCAATTGGGGGCATGACGGGCCTTGCTGGCAGGACCGGTGACTGACTGGTACTAGGCATGTCCCGCTGTTCACCGATTGAAGCCCGGGAGGTGGCTGCCATGCTAGGACTGGAAGGCCATAGTCAGCCAGTGGTAGGGCTGGGCCGGTTGCGATGTGGGCAAGGCGGTTCCGCCTGATCCAGCAACACAAACGGTGGTGGAAGCAAACCTGCTGTCACCGGGTGAGGGAGCCGCGAGTGCTTCTCTCTATACCGGGACTACCGCCTGGTCTCGGTAGCGTGCACGACCTGACCGGAGGTGATCACTACCGTGCCCCGGCAGTTCACGTAGCCACAGCTCCGTCGATGTTGGTGACGGCTGGGGACATTGGGGAGGTCCACCTGGCGCTCCTCGCCGTTGGGAGCCAAAAAGGGATTTACCAACTCTACGTTGTTAACCGAAGCGTACCCCGGGAACTCGGGGAGTTCCACCTGGCGCTCCTCGTCATCGGGAGCCAAAAAGGGATTTACCAACTCTATGGTGTTAACCGAAGCGTACCCCGGGCTCTCAGGGAGGTCCACCTGGTGCTCCTCATCATCGGGAGCCCAAAAGGGATTCACCAACTATACGTTGTTAACCGAAGCGTACCCTGGGCTCTCAGGGAGGTCCACCTGGTGCTCCTCATCGTCGGGAGCCAAAAAGGGATTTTCCAACTCTACAGTGTTAACCGAAGCATACCCCGGGCTCTCGGGGAGGTCCACCTGGTGCTCCTCGTTGTCAGGAGCCACAAAGGGATTTACCAACTCTACGGTGTTAACCGAAGCGTACCCCGGGCTCTCGGGGAGGTCCTCCTAGAGCTCCTCATCATCGGGAGCCACAAAGGGATTTACTAACTATATGGTGTTAACCGAAGCGTACCCCGGGCTCTCGGGGAGGTCCACCTGGCGCTCCTCACCGTCAAGAGCCACAATGGGATTTACCAACTCTACGGTGTTAACCGAAGCGTACCCCGGGCTCTCGGGGTGGTCCACCTGGCGGTCCTGGTCGTCGGGAGCCACAAATGGATTTACCCACTCTAAGGTGTTAACCGAAGCATACCCCGGGCTCTCAGGGAGGTCCACCTGGCGCTCCTTGTCATCGGGAGCCACAAAGGTATTTACCAACACTACGGTGTTAACTGAAGCGTACCCCGGGCTCTCACTCAAGGAGCCATCCATTACCGGCCGGGGTCTCAGAGGGATCCCCATTTTCAGGGGCATGACATCGCTAAGCGTGCGAGAAGATGACGGCAATGGCAGGGCGCGTTATTTCTTCTTGCACCACCGCCTGCTCTTCTGGGAAGAAGTAGGCTGGGACGACGATGCCGAAGCGGCGCTCACAGATTCCGAGGGCTCTGGCAAATCCAGGCTGGCACGGATGATGCCGTGGGCACGGGCGACCGTCCTGTGGGCCATGCAGTCATTATACTTCCAGGACCCATGGTCAGAAACCTGTTCCCACCCATCCCCGTCGTCACTAGTCCCATCTGATCCCACAAAGACACCGGTCACCTGTGTCGGGGCTGGGCCCAACCTGACTATGTTGTTGTCAATCTGGTCTTGGAGACAGTACTTGAACACATAGAATTGCTGGATGGTGTGTCCCAGGAACCGGTGATAAGGGAAGTAGTTAGGGAGATCCGTGAGACACGCCTCTTCTGGTTTCCGGCACTCAGGCAGTCGCACGATCATCTGCTCCAAGGCGCTACGAAAATAACCGGGGACCTGGGCCTCGCCAAATGAGTAAGACTGATTCCTTCTGTCTAGAAAGGGGACTCTTGAGGGCGGACCATGGCCAGGGGCCGAAGGAGCAGTCCGAGGAGGCAGAGCCAGATTACCTCACCTAGGTGGTGGCGGTGCGTTATGCGGAGGCACCTGCCGATTTTGAGGCGGTCGCTGCTGGGCCGGAGGCTGTGGGGGTGGACCCCTATGAGCCTACTGAGCTGGCCTCACCAGCAGCAACTCTAGCTGTCTGGGGGCCTCTATCTGCGCCACAATAGTGGGCTCGGCTCTGGAGGCTCTCCTTGCGGAGATTACAGGAGGCAGTGGGCATTCCTGCCTGGCCTGTTGCAGGGCTTCTTCGAGGCGCTGAGCCTTATCCGAGATGTCCCGGAACCCTCCAGGGTAATTATGTGTGATCGGGGAAGGAACCAACTCCGCCTTGATGTTCCCCACACACATCATCAGTAATTTCTCCTGAGTCAGTGGCATGTCAAGGGAGTACGTGAGCCCCTTCCACCGGGAGATAAAGTTCGCTACTCGCTCGTCGGGCCTTTTCTTGCACCTGAAGAGGTCTGCAATGTTCGTATTCTGGGTTTTGGAACTGAATTGGTAGAAGAATTGTCGGTGAAGGTCCTCCTAGCTAGTCACTGATCCAACAGGGAGCTGGATGTACCAGACAATTGCTGGTCCTTCCAGTGTCGGAACGAAGCACCGGAGCTTGGCATCCTCCTGCTGCGCCGGAGTCCCAAACATAGGCCCGCACCTCGAGTTGAAGTGGGACAAGTGTTTTGGTGGGTCTTCAGTCCCGTTAAAGGGGGAAAAAGTGGGGTTCCCAAATCCCGGTGGGGTTGGAATGTCATCCACCCATGCGGGGTACGGCTTCCCATTCGGTGGGATCGCCACCTGCCGAGTTTCCAGGGCCTCCAAGCGAGCGATGAGTACTTCCATCAGATCATCCTGATGCGGATTCCTGTCGTAACAGGAATCTCTAACCACAAGTTCATTGCCAGGCTCTTCGATACAATAGTCGCACTCAGCGGCTCGGGGGGCAGCTGGCAGAGCGACTCTCGAAGCGGCAGGAGGAAATCGAGGAGGGTCCCCCAGGTTGTCTCGCCGATCAGGAGGGTTCGGAGAAACATATCGTGCCCTCTTTCCATGGGCTCTAGTGTCTCCCCTGTCGGCGAACACGACACAGTCACAGTTCCCTGGGGGGATCTCAGCAAGGGGTAGATGCTCCTGCCCCTGCTGTCCTGGTCTAGGGTTACCATAGTCAGGCCGCCACTCTGCAATGCGTTCATCCAGGAGCCCATCAACCAGCCTCTTTGGCTCGGCTAGCTGTTGGCGCAGCGTGGCCTTCTCGGGATCATCCTCTTCCTTTGGTACTAAGGCAGATGGGTCAGCGAGTTTGACAGACCCGATGGGCTCTTTACCCTTGCCGATGTTTCGGCCCAGCGCCAGTGCCTCCGTGGGTACAGGAAGGCCTAGGATGATCCTCTTTTGGCGAGTAATCCTCCCAGATGGGTCCAGTAGCGGCCTGTCCTCAGGGGGTGAGTCTCCGTAAAGGGGCTCCACAATGTTTCCCTCATTTGAAGGTTCATCCATGTTGACTGCTTCTACCCTTGGCGACATTCCCTCAGGGCCGCCAAGTGGATCGGGCTGCCAGCGGATCACACAGAAGAGGAGAGCAGCGTACTGCCCCCACCCGCGGACGTGCGCGTGGGTGGTGGCCTCCCCAATAACACTACTGAGTACTTGAAAACCTTGAATGCATTGTTGCTGAAGGGCCTCGTGGTGGTCCAGCGACTCGGGGTGCTGGACCGCGGGGAGTGCTGCTAGGTCGACCCGGCGGCACTGCTCACCAATCTCCTCGAGATGCGCTTGGATCCCGGGATACAACGCTAGCTGATGGCGGAGGTGGGAGTGAGTAACCCGAAGAATCTGGCGAAAGCATTCAAACTCTCCCAGGGTGAGTGACTCTGGCACATCAAAACCCGATTCTGCAACCGGCCAAAACTTCTCAGGGAAGTGGCATGCTGCAAGAACGGTCCAGAAGCTCCACGGCTCCGGTTCGGGGTCTGAAACTTTCCGCCCCTGCTCGTCCACCAAGGAAAGTCGGGGAATTGGCAATGGCGCCGAGGCAGGCCGTCGGGGCGGTGGGCTGGCCGGCGGGGAATACGGAGAACATACCGATTGGCCGCCGATCCCTGGGTCATCCTCCAAGGGTTGCAGTACCTCAGCTTCCATGTCGCGATAGGATGGGCCGGTGGATGGGACTCCTTTCACAGTGTTGGTGCTCGCTGAGGGTGTTTCGCCTCGCGATTCTTCTGTCGGTCCACAGAAAAGTTCCTCACACTCCCTAACAGGGGCGGGAGGTTCTTCCGAGGAGGTCAGCGGCAACTGCGGGCTTGATCCCTGGCAGTGTGCCAATTCCTTGTCCTCCTGGATATACCTTCGAAGGTAGGAGGGAATCATATGGATCTTGTATTCGGGGAGTACGAGACTGATGCGTCACATCCCCACCCCTGCCCTCAACTCGAAGGGTTGGGGGGAGGTTCCATCATCGAGTCGTACTCTGCCTCCAAATCCGAGAAACAGACTGGTCTGATTCCCGTCCGGACTCCCCTAACATTCCTACTACGGCGACGACGCCCGGCCTTCCTGCCCCTGGGTAGCTCCTCATGGTAAGGGCGAATTCCGTCATGGGGTCCCCCGGCCACAATAGAGCTGGGGCAGAGGGGACCGAAGGCCGGGTTGCGAGAAGCACCGGGACATATGTCGAAAGGGACATGGGGAGGACCTCCATGTGAGTGAGTGACTGGATACACAAGGGCTCCATGCTCGTGACTGACAGCAGGGGGAGTGACCTCATACCCCATGTAGTGGGCGCTAGAAGGAGTCATACCCAGAGCATAGCCGTCGTGAAGAAGCTTTCGGCTTCCCAGATCAGTGGAATGGAATGAGCCCTCATAGTGAGCGACACTACCGCGGATTGGTCCGTAGTGGCCATTGCTAGTGTCCTTGACTGGGATATTCGACCCAACCTGCCTGTAGGGTGGTCGGGGTTTTGATCCAAGTCGGGCACGCAGCTGCCCCTGCTCAACATGCGCGCGGATCTGGTAATAGAAGTCAGCAGTGGCTCGGGCCATAGTGGTTGCTGATGTTGGTGCCCCAAGATGGTCATTCTCTCCCACTCGTGCCCGACACTGGCGTCAAGTCAGATGGGCCAGAACCGGCGGTGCGGGCATGAAGATTGCCTACTCCTCAGCTCGAGGAGTCGGGTGGCAACGTCGACGCAGCCTGGCGGGGGTTCTTTCCGTTAACCCCTGGGATGGATTGCCGATCAGGTGGACCCGGACATCCCCCACCTCATTGGCGTAGTGGAAGGATGTGTCAAAGTGCTTCGGGGATAGGTTCCTGAAGCGGTTGAACGTCAGCGTGGGGAGTGGCGACTCCCTGCGCGACCCTCGAGGGCGGCGATGGTGGTGAGGCGCAACCGCCTCTAGATCCAAGCGGGCCGTTCCCCTGGTGGGGATGACCCCTTCCTCGTCATACCTACGAACCAGGTTATTGATCACCCTCCGTTGGATGATTTCTGATGGGGAGAGGGGGAGCAAGCGCCTGGTTGCTACGACGGTCGAGGCCGGAGTGACCGCCGAATAGGTGGGACCGCGCGGGGTAGCCGCGTCGGTACTGTCGCTGCCCCTGCGCCGGTGGGAAGGTGGTGATCGAGCTCCGAATGCAGTGATCTGATTCCTGGAAACAGGGAGATGAACCCATTAGCATGAATAGGAAAGGAGATTAACAACCAAGGCCCATCGTCATTCCGTTATCCATGGTCGGCCAGAGGGATCCACGCTGACGACGTCGCAGAACGGAGTAGTCAACGTCCTGACCACCTCGACCCCTGGCGGGTTCTGGTCCTGGTGAGGGTTACCCGGACCTGGTGACATGTTGTTCTTCTGACGCCCCAACAGCTACCATTCCCCATGTTGAGGAGAAGAGATTCACGTCAGGTTCACCATTTTTTGTGGATCCGACGCCCCAATGGCTACCATTCCCCATGTTGAGGAGAATATCTTCACGTCGTGTTCACCATTTTTTGGGGATCTGATGCCACAACTGCTACCATTCCCCGTGTTGAGGAGAAGAGCTTCACGTCGGGTTCACCATTTTTTGTTTCTGATGCTTCCGCCGGGGCGCGTGCATCCGTCTGTGGGGAGGACGCGCTGCTTGTTGCCCCGTATTCCTGCTTTCCAAAGGCAGGCGACATCTGTTCCTTGTTCAGGGACGTCTGCTCCTTGATCGAAACCGGGATGATGGGATGTCGGTCCTTCCTTCTGTGGATTTCTCCTCAGAGCTCATTACCTTGTCCGGGTCTCCCTCATAGATTTAAGACGGGTTTGTGAAGCTCATTCCCGGTGCCATATCTACAAGGACGCCAGTTAATTACACTGCTTCTGTCAAGACTCTCCAAGGGGTCTTGTCGGGATAAAAACCTTTGGTGAGGAGAACGGTCACGTTGGGGCGTTGTCGGAATGTCTGTCTTCGGTCCCTCATCACAGGGATTTTCGAGGGTGCGGAAGCCCGAGGCATCCCGCATCGAACGCAGGGAGTATGTACCATCTGAGGTTTTCCTCAGCTTCACATGTTTAAAATGGGGTATGTCACGAGTTTAACATCTTGCGGAGGTGGATCGGGTTAAATGATCCCCAGGGGGGAACACCGATGTTGGGGCCAGCACGTTGGCGGCCTCCCAGGTGTCATGGAGTGGGATGGGGTGGCATGATCTCACCGGGATGTGGCGGCCCGGGTAAGGATCAGGATGGACGGTGGAGTGAGACATGGGGCTTACGTTCTGAGACGGCCCAAGCGGGGGAATACAGTTTAACGTCATGCTGGACGGAATATAGTTTAACGTCATGCGAGACGCGATACAGTTTAACATCATGCGGGACGCGATACAGTTTTACGTCATGCGGGATGGAATACAGTTTAACGTCATGGGGGACGTGATACAGTTTAACATCATGTGGGACGAAATACAGTTTCACGTCATGTGGGACGGAATACAGTTTAACGTCATGCGGGACGACATACAGTTTAACGTCATGCGAGACGTAATATATAGTTTAACGTCATGCGGGACGTGATATTTGGGGCTTACGCTCGGAGGCATCCCAAGGTGGTCGGGGAACCGGCATGGAGAGGTCGGGACGACTGGGTGGTGGGCCTAAACCTCGTGGAGGCTTCCTACGTACCGTGCGTTAGCACAAATCAATGTCCATGTAGTTCACTGGGATGGGGCTTACGCTTTGGGGAGGCCCATAAGAGGATGTCATGGTCGATGCGCGCTCTAACCCCACGTGAGTCATACCTAGTGTGAGAAACAAGAGGCATCAGGGACCAGACGATCACGTCGCAAAGGGTGCGTCCGTGAGAAGCGGAATGGAGATTACGCGTTGAGCAGCCCAAAGAGGAAACATGGGCTTACACGTGGTTAGTGGCCCTTGGTGTCGGGGCTTACTCCAGGGTGGAGGCCCGTGGTGCGACAAAGCGCAGTGGGAAAAGGACTCCATTGGCCTTGGCAGGGGGGAAGTACGGAGATGCATGAGTGCAGTCATCCGTTGAGAGGCTAGGGGCTTACGCTCTAAGGCAGCCCTTCCCCTGCCGACAAACGCCGCTCTGATAAGGAGGATCTCATTCTATGTGAGGAAGAGTCCATTCCCGTGGAGACGAGTGGCATAAAAAATGTCCGAGCTGGGGGGACCCTGCGTGCGAAGCACGAGGTCAGACCATAGTTTAACGTCTTCTGTTAAGGACGAGGTGCTTAGCAGTTTAACGTCCTACAGCTTGGACAAGGTGGGTTCGCTCCACACCCCTAGGTCTTACATGCCCAACGCCCTCTACCCCTTATAGAAGGGAAGGCATCGACAAGGCCATAATGAAGGGGGGCCGCAGGGCGAACCACTGGGGGGGCGTCCACGTTATCGTGGCTATGCGAAGAAGAAATAGTCTTTAGTGTCCCTATGCGGAGAAGCATAAGGAAAAGCAACACAATGGAAAACACGGCCCAAGGGACCTTGAGATTACTTTGAACGAGCCTGGGAGGCCGTATGAAAAAACAACGCATGGCGCGCATGCCTGGCAGGGGAGACATCAGGTGCCGGTGCAAGGGGCAGCCAAGGGGCGTCAAGGTGAGGAGTCCTGGGCTTTGCGCGCAAAAGGGAAGGTTTGCGCGCAAAACTCTGGGGACGGCGCGCAATTGGAGAAATGGAATTGTGCGCGGAGAGGGAACTACGTGCAGGATTTTGCACACACGGAAACCTATTGCACGCACGAGACATGCATTGCGCACAAGGCTAGAACACTGGGGAGGGGGTAAATTCACTAAAGTCGGTGGAGTTATGCGCAGAGGCGAACTCCGGGGAAAGGTTGCGCGAAATGAGGGTTTTACCTGGAAGTCATCTTGCGCGCGGGGGGAGCTAAATTGAGCGCACGGGAGTCGCTTCGGATTCCTCAACCCCCAAACCGTTCGGGGACACCTTCTATTTATAGGCGACCTGCAGCGCGGAATCTAGGTGGCACGCGAAATTCCTCGCGCGCGAGCGCAGCCGGCGCGCAAAAGCTCACCACGCAGAACCGGGGTGTGCAAAGATTGCGCGCATCAACGGCTCAATTCCGGGAAACCCGGTGATTCTACGCGCGCAGAACAATTTTTCGCGTGGAGCCTCCTTTATTTCGCACACCACATCCCGGGCCTCCGGATAGGGCCTCTGATTCCGAATATGACTTCGCTTTATCATTCCGAAACTTCCTCCGAGAGTTACGGACTTTTATTCAGCGTCAACAATAATATAAAAATGTTTCAAGAACTACATTTAAAATGCCTTTAACATTATAAGGTGCTAAAACTTCATATTTTAAAAAATAATTTTTTTATTCAAAAAATACTTCTTTTATTCAAAAAAACTGATTTGGTAATATTATCATATCTAGAGAACATATAATATAAATTTGAAAAATTATATTGAATATATCACATATATATTTCATTAATACCAAATTTCAGGAGATATTTTATTTTTTATATACTCAGTATTTGTATTTAAATAGTTTTTAAAAAGAAAGTTAATATTGTTCGTACCCACCATTATTATAACTATATTATAAGGCAATATAGTAATATTTAGTTTTCAATTGAACATGGTCTTTCCAGAAATTTATTTTATTTAAGCAACATGAAATTTTCTATAACAAAATAAAGGCATTGTGTGGCATAAACTACAAGCCAAGTTGGAGTCGAATGTAGTGGAAGGTTAACTTGGTTTAGTGTAAAACACATGACATAAAATAAATTAAAAAGGTAATGTCTATCGAAAATATAATGTTGTTACAACTATAGCTTCAGGGAATACAAAATACTTATCATCATTCATTCTTTATATAAGAAATGTTTTATGATTAATATGCATTACATCAGTAATAAGTGTTTCTTATGCTATGATTTTGGATTTTAGTCCAAGGATGGACCCCCAAAATAACCATGTTAAAGGCTAATGCAATGGAAAATGAAATGGTTGTACCCCTGAGAAACATAATTCTTTAGTTTATAAAATTGTAAACTTCTTTACAATGATTAATAATTCTATGAATCATGATGAACATTCCATTGGGAAAAAGAGGGAACAACACTCCATTGAGTCCTTAATGAGGTGACACACTTCTGTGGTACCATTGTTTAGTTTTATTTTTGATCAATGGAGCAGTACCATTGAAATGATATTTGTTTATTATCCAATGAATAGATCATGAAACTGCCATGTTGGTTATCTACCATCTGGATGGTGATGCAGAATAATGGTGGAATATTATAAAATCTATATGGCGACAAGACGATACTAAATCCATGGATTTGGATTATTTCATGAATATATTTTAAAATTAATACATTCATCATATTATTTGTTTAATTATGGAGAAAAATTTTCAAGAGATTAATCAGATGGATTATGTATTAATTGGTTCATATGATGAAAATTCTTAATGACATGTAAGGTAATCTTCATGTATTATAATTAATCCTACATGTATGATTGACCCATTTTTTTGGCTTGAAACCATCTCTCTGATGGGTATTTACTGTATGAAA
Organism: Viscum album; assembly: GCA_963277665.1. Lineage (NCBI taxonomy): Eukaryota > Viridiplantae > Streptophyta > Magnoliopsida > Santalales > Viscaceae > Viscum > Viscum album. Next base: position 1,243,170,104 of record OY728145.1, on the reverse strand, counting down.
CATTGAATGTTATGAGTAAGTTGTTCGATGTGCAGTAAAAGTGGATGTGGAAGCTGGAAACCATCTTGGATATAGTTATAAAATAGGAAAATGGTGTTCCAAGCGAAATTCAATTATTTTACAATGGAGAGAAGAAAATGTGTCAAACTACTACAGGAAAAAACAATGTGTAAGTGCATATACGAGGGTTCCGAAAAAGATCAGGAAGTCGTTTCATGTGTTGGAAACCTGGGCATCGAGTAAAATAATGAAGAAGTGATGGAAGTAGGATATGCAATAATATTAATTGAAATATATCTCATTAGATTGAACCAATCCCAAATCAGTGTTTCAAGTGTATGGATTTTAGGAATTATACAAATCAATAACCCAATCCTAGGTCTAATGTCGATGATAAAGCCTAATAACCTCCAAGTACAAAGGAAAATGTTAATCATATTGAATCACAACGAATGAACTAAATCCTCATACATAGTGTAAACATATCCTTTTCAACCATAGTTGGTATGTAAATGTTTAATTTTGGGTGAATAAATCCTATGAAAACCATATTGTTTATCCCAAATTTATTTTTAGGTGAATATATCCCTATACAGGGATTTTGGAATTATAAAATAAAAACTGATGTTATATCAGTGAGAGAAGAATCCCACATGTCACGACCCCTTCCCTGGGGCCTACACCATGTCATACCCCAATCTTGCCTTCTAATGTCTAGGCGTTAGAGACTAGCTTCGAAGGCTTCAAAATGCAAGTGGGGGGCATTTTCTTTGATACATATACACACATGCAGTCACAAAAAAAACCCAAAAAGATGAATGGTGGACACTAAGTAATCTTAAACCAGAGTACAAAAGAAAATATATCATTGAGTGGTGTAACCAGGCCAGTATACTGGTCCAACAAAAGAATAGTAAATAGCAATGTACCAAGGGAGAACTGACGACCGTTTGTAGAAGTCACCACCTGATCACTGGAGTAGTGAAGATACTAGAAGCCGATGTAGTATGTCCAATCTTCCTGGTCCTACTGGAACTTTTCTGGTTCTTGGCCACCATGTCCGTTGTCGTAACATCCATCGGTCCTGCCAACCTAAGAGACCCTCTTGAAACTTCTAATTTCATCCCCATACACAACACGAGTGTGTGAAGACCATATAGGGGTGAGTAACTTAGTACTTATTAGGGGACCCCTAGACCCTCGATGGTTTCTCAGAAATCCACAAAGGAAAAATACCATAAAAAACTACAATGTAAAACCCAAAGATTATGTGTAGTCAACTCTACTTATTTATATGCCATTTCAATACCTAAGTCATCAAGATATACCCGTCTGAGCCACAACAGAAACTAAGGACCTGACCTCAACACATTTCCCAAGATTACCAAAGAAGGCTCAAATTGTAAATCAATGATCCTGTGTACACACTCCATGAACTAACCATCCATGAGGGCACCTGTCAGACTGATGTACTCCATCAGGTACAACTCACCCATTCCTAATTCAACTTATGAATGGATGTGCTCCGTTGGTATCTTAATGCTAGAACTGCCTCTAATTCCCGACAATAGAGGACTCACTATCACTATCTCGCGCCTGAGGCAAGACCAAGGGGAACCATGTTATATTCCAACTCCTTGACACTGCATTCAGTTGGGAGGTGGGCACCGCACAAGTCTAACCCATGATACATCATTCTCCCTTGTATGAAGTGGCCCGCACCTCATTCCGTCGAGGGAGTACTAAATTCTACTCTAGGAATCGATTACATAAAGTGGAGGTTCCCCCTCCTTGTAATAGTGTCTTTCAGTCAAGGGAGCTCCATCTCCATTGAAGGACCCTCCCCCCGTCGCTACATATATATTCGGGAGTACTAATTCATATGTTATTACCTGCACCCTACCCAGTAAGGGATTAAAACTCTAGTTGTTTGTTCACTCCGGTAGAGCCGCACCCTAGTACGTTACAGGAGTAAGGACCCCTGCATAGAGGACTCACACTATGGTATGTCAGAGGAGTACTGAATCTACTGTTGCACTGCATAAGGAGGACTTTCACCCAGGGTGTACAGGGGAGTACCTGACTCTATGTATGTTATGTATGGTGGACCTACGCCGTAGTCCAATAGTGTAGTACCGACTCCATAGATAGGAAAACCATATCAAAGGAAAATGAACCCACACTCATGACGTGGGGAGTCTCGTATCTACTATAGCAGAGGAGTAAGGATTACCCGCGCCTTGAGTCATCAAGGGAGTATACATCCTTACTCTCACTACAAGAGACACCATGGTTCATCTCCTTAGGTTATCGAACATACGTCAACCACCACGAAGTTCTACAAGGAAGTAACCAGATGATCCATCATGTCATAATGGTTCAAATGAAATAGATGGCGCATCAACCAGACAATCCAGTCTGGAAGTTATAGGAATTTTAGTGTCGAGGGCCCGGTTGGATTCGGGTACAATCAAACCCAAAAAAATCCATATTTTTTTAATTTCATGTGGAGTATATCAAAAATACCTCCTCATACTAAGGGTTCTAGTACCACAAACGGTTTGTCAAATGGATGTTCGGTTTATGAGATACCCTCGTTTAAGTGAACTGGGCCATAAGTGGGTCCGAGTCCGGTTAAACACGGTCAGACCAACTCGAACTACCCCCTGGGCTCGGCTAGAAAGGCCAGGCCTCGGCCCGGTGTGGCTGGACCAGGTCCAGCGCATTGGGCCATGGGGTCAGTCTGCCGGGCCACCGGTTTAGCCCGGCCCACCCGGTTGGGCGTGGCCCTTTGGGCTGCGGAATCGCTTGTCCCACTGGAAAAGCATGTGGGACCACATCGCTCTCAAACGACTGAAGCTATTTGGGTCATTCAAACTCGTGACGCCAGGTGGCACCTCATCACTTGGCGAGTCCGTGCGGACTGGCCTACTACGAACCCATGGGCACATGTCCTTCCTCTACGGCAGCTCGATGTCGTAGCCTTCCACCGCGATGCGCTGCCCCACATCAACACGGTCAGCATTGGCCGACCACCCCTTGTATGTCGTGCTGCCTTCAGGCACTGTCATTCCTTTGTAGCCGGAGTGTGCTGGTTGCCGCCTCTGAGGGTTATCGGCCCCATATGTGTCATTTTCATGCAGCTGGTTCATCCAGTCTCCCACGTAGAATGCAACCATAATGGGTTCCACGCAGGGTCTGAGACTTGTTCGTTTTTTCCATTCCCTCCACGTTAGGATTATAAAATTGGAAGGATTATTAGAATTTAAAAACACCAAAAATAAAACCTTTCATTATCCTATAACGTCAAAGAGATAAATGTGGTCCATCCCGTTAGACGGTTGACCCGTTATAGACGCTGAAAAGTCCGTAACCCTTAAAGGATGTTTCTAAATGAATAAGTGAAGTCATATTCAGACCCAGAGGACTGGTCCGGAGGGTCCGGAAGTGTTGTTCAAAATAAAGGAGGAAGCGTGTGAAAAAATGTGGGCCACGTGAAAGGAATATGGGATTCAGGAAGGTTTCTGGCGCCAGTGCGCAATATTTGCATGCCCGCGCCCGCATGGTTAACTTTTCGCGCTGTTGTCTTAGGTGCGCAAGATTTCACACACCACCTAGATTATGCGACTCTGAAGGCCTATAAATAGAAGGATACCCCATCCATTTCCGGGTTGCCGAATTTGAACCGGCTCTCGTGCACAAAAAAGGACTTCCGCGCGTGCAAGATGGCCTTCAGGTACTGACCCTTTTTGCGTATCCTCGCCCCGAGATCCTCCTTTGGATGCTATCCCTGTCACGACCCGCCCTCGGGGTCCGTGCCGTGACTACCCCAAGCCCGCCTTCCATAGGCCAGGGGCTGGCGACTAGCACCAAGGCGTAAATCCCGGTAAAAAGGGAAGGCATTGCCTTTGTAAAGTAAACAAACACACAGAGTAAGCAAGCGGAAGGTAACACTAAGCAAAAACAGAGTACAACTAAAAGTGCGGAAACTAAAAAGGGGCCGGAAATACAAGCCCAACTGTAAAGTACAACTCGAAAGGGAAAACAGCAACTGAAAAGTAAAGCTGCTACGCCGAGCTGTCCACTGGAAATCCCACCTGAAGGGTGGGTACAGATAGCTCCTCTGCTCCTCGGGTCCCGCCGTCTGCTCCGAGTATGTTCCGCCCAGTGGTCTGCCTCTGGGTACCGCCTCATCGTATAGTCCACCTCCAGGTACCGTCCAGTCCTCGAACACTCGGCCTCTGCCAGTACTGACCGTCGTCTGCAACCAACACAACGAGGTGCGGGCATAGCCCGTGCAGGGGTGAGTATAACGATACTCAGTAGGGACCCCGAGACCCTCAAGGTCTCACTAAAACCAACAAGGATAAACACAAGATGATCTCAACAGATAAACCCTACTTAGGTATATGCCCATACATATACCTAAGTTATCAAGTAACCCATCTCAATCATGAGGAAACACAAGGATTGTGAAAACGACGGATAACCACTACCCGGGTATATGCCCATACATATACCAAAGTTAGCAAGTGACCCATCTCAATCATGAAGTAAACACAAGGTCAAAAGTCTCAGCTCAAACCAGGATTTTCATTATCGAAACCGTAACTGCTGAAGAGCTCCGTCTCTAGAGTGTACAGTGGTCCTGTCACGACTCCGAGGCCGCCGCTCACTAACCTAAGACTGCTGAAGTACTCCTCCTGTCGAGTACTGCGGGTCTGCTGCCAACTACCAGGCGCTCCGTCCGCTGAGGGTCTGCTGCCAAATACCGGGCGCTACCCAGATAGCCTACTGAGGTACTCCTCCTGTCGAGTACCGCGGGTCTGCTGCCAACTACCGGGCGCTCCGTCCGCCGTGGGTCTGCCGCCAAATACCGGGCGCTCCGTCCACTGGGCTAGTCGACTCACTCCAAGTCGAGTCGGTCAAGCAGTCGTCAGGTCTCAGCCGGCTACACGGTCTCCGTACTCTGCACGCTCGTCTCCGGGAGGGTCCGCTCCACGAGCTACTGGTCGATACTCCAAGTATCACAAGGTCCCGCAAAGAAGTATCTCAAAAGACCGTCTCGTCACAGGGGTCTCAACGCAACAGACGGCGCGTCGATCGGACGCCCGGTCTGTGAGTTATTAGCCTTTTCGTCCCAGGGGCCCGGTTGGTTTCGAGTGCGAACCAATCCCGGCCGTATCACAACTGTACCCCGAACTCCCATAGGGTATACTCAAAGGGACCGTTACTCAACGTAACCACCAACGCCGCTGACGGTTCGTCAAGCGGACGTCCTGTCTGAAAGATATTAGCTTTCCCGTTCCAGGGGCCCGGTTGGATTTCGGGTGCGATCCAACCCAGCCTCTACTAACTGTATCCAAAACTCGGGCGAAGGATACCAAAAGTTCGGTATCGTAAACAGGAACTCAACGCAACAGACGGTGCGTCGATCGGACGCCCGGTCTGAGAGTTATTGGCATTTTCGTCCCCGGGGCCCGGTTGGTTTTTAAGGCAAAACCAACCCGACCGTACTCCACCTTCGTCCAAACCTCGGGCGGAGTATGCCAAAAGATCTGTCTCACTAAGAGAAACACAACGCGACTGACGGTGCGTCAATCGGACGTCCGTAGCTCAAGATATGAGCGTTTCCGCTCCGAAGTTCCGGTTGGTTTCGTGAACGAACCAACCCGACCGAACTCAAAGTAACCCGAAACCTTGAGTGCGATATACCGAAACGACCGTCTCGATCCAAGGATCGCGTTGTCGCAGACGGTTCGTCGTTCGGAGGTCCGAGGCTCAAGTTATGAGCCAAAAACCAAATCAGGTTCGAAACGGGGGGGTCCGGGTCCGGGCCTACCCGGCCCGACCCCCCCCCCCCCCCGGGGGGGGGGGGGGGCGCGGCGGCGCGGCGGCGGGCCGCGGCGGTTGGCGCCGGCGCCGCTTAAGGAGGCCGCGCGGGGGGGAATTTAATTCCCCCGCTGAAGGACTGGCGGCGCGGCATATAGCCGCGCCTCTCTTGCAAAACCGCCCCCCCCCCCATGTGGGGGGCTTTATTGGCAGAAACGGGGGGGCTTTTCCCCCACAAGAAAACCGCCCCCTCTTTAAGAGGGGGTTTCATGAGGTGGTCGGGGGATTAATTCCCCCGGTTTATTGGCATCCGGTCGGCCAGCTGGCCGGCCGGTTTTCTCCAACGGGACCGGAAAAATCCGGTCCCCTCTTCGGCTTCCGACGCCGGCGGCCCGGCCGCCGGTCTTCTCTTCCGCCGCGGCCCGGAACCGGCCGCGGTCTCTTCGTCCCGCCGCGGCCCGGAACCGGCCGCGGTGTTCGTCGTCCGGCGCGGTGCGACGGCACCGCGCCCCTCCGCCGCACTTTAAGTTCTTTCAACGCGGCGCGACGGCGTCACGTTCTTGTTGTTTCTTCCATGGTGCGTGCGACGGCATCGCGAAAGATATTTGCACGTTCATCCGCGTGGTGCGACGGCACCACGCCACTTGCTTCCACCCGCATGAATAAACATGAACGATGGAGGGGGGTTCGGCCGTGTTCATGCGGTCCGGCCCCCCTCACGTTAAAAAAAACAACTCAACTTAAACATTCAGAGTTCAAGTTAGACATGCGAGATCCACGTTCAAGAAATGGAATAAATAAAATAATGAATCAACAACCCCTACTTTGGTATAAGGTTCGAAGATCGTTCTACGTTCCGCGGAAGACGATGTCACGGAGGTCGGGCGACGCGGTCGTCGTTCGTCAAATTCAACGACGAAGAGGCGCGTCCGAAGAGGCACGTCGTTGGCGAATCCTTGTACGCCGACGAAGGTTGTCCGAGGAAGATGCGGTGTTCTCTCTCATTGACACCGAAGACGAAGAAGAGAGGAGCGGTGTTCTTCGTCGGAACTTGAGCGTTCTACGTCAAGTCTTGAGGAAAGTCAAATAAAAAGGAAACAACGAACTCAAGAACCCTTACCTCGATAGTCGCACGTTGACGGAGTCGTGGAATATCGGTGTCGATTCCCTTGACGTCGGAGGAAGAGTCGTTGTCGATGGCGTTCGTCGCGGAAAACCGTCGTGGAAGAGATGACGCAGAAGAAGTACGTCACGTCGCGGATACGGCGTCGCAGATGGATCGTGTTCTTCGGCGGAGAAGTTCTTCGTTGAAGAACGACGTTCTTCGCGTTCTTCGTTGAGTTTGAAGAAGAAGAAGAGGCTCTCCAAAATCTCTCAAGGAGACAAACAAACAACCCAAAATAAAATAAGACAACTTCTTATTTTATTATTACAATACACATTAGAATTTCAAAAGTTTGAAATTCAAAAAGGTTAAACTCCCATAATTAAATAAGTAACTCAAGTTGACAACATTAAATGAAATGAGTTAAAGGGGAGGTTTTGAGAGAATTTGAGGAGTTGGGGTTCGTGTGGACCCAACCTCACTTAATCCTCCCAAGGGAGGTTAAGTGGATGTGGGTCCCACTCCCAACTCCCTTTGGTAGGACTTAACTAGATAAAAATAAAATTTGTTCCTCACAAATTTTATTTAACTTAAACTAAAAACCCAAAAACTAACTTTCAACCCTCAACAAACGCAACTCCCGAAAAGGACTCTTTAAGCGAATATCGGCGCTGCGAGTTCATCGGTGCCCTCGGATTTCAATTCCGAGCACCGGATCAAAAGTTAGGAATTCCCGCTCGTTCATTCACTGAACGTACCCGAGCCAAACTTCGGAAATTAATTCCGGGCACTCTGGGCCTCGGAATCAGGTGCCGTCTGAAACCGCGCTCTTGTAAAATTCTAAAGAAAATTAAGAAAAAATTTCCTTGAATTTTATGGGTCTTTACATTACTCCCACCTCAGGGCTTTACGTCCCCGTAAAGATACATCAAAAACTAGGGAAACAAAAGAGGGTACTGAGCACGCATCTGAGCCTCCCGCTCCCATGTGCTCTCCTGGAGATTCCCGTGCCGCTAACTGTTGCGCACAAGAGGAATCGATCGCCCATGTAGGACCTGCTCCTATCAATCCTCTATCTCCACCGGGACCTCCGTAAAAGTCACCCCATCGTCAACATCAAGCTCCCCATGGTCAACGATGTGCGTCGGGTCGTGCACGTATCTCCTCAACTGAGACACGTGGAAGACGTCGTGCACCCGGTGCAACTGAGGTGGTAGAGCCAGGCGATAAGCCACCTCACCAACCCTATTGAGGACCTGGAAGGGTCCGATGAAGCGCGGAGATAACTTGCCGCCTCGGCCAAATCTCCGATTACCACGTCGAGGTGAGACCCGCAAGAAGACGTGGTCACCATCCTCGAACTCTAGTGGCCTCCGCCTCCTGTCAGCGTATGACTTCTGCCGGCTCTGTGTTGTCCTCATCCGCCCATGGATGACATGGACCTCCTCCGACGTTGCCCGGACCATCTCTGGTCCTACAAGAGCTGTGAGATTTCTTCTTTGCCGATAAGAGAAAGCTGGTCTCATCCCCTGGATGAACCACATTCTTTGCCTAAAACAGTCAATCCTAACATGGATGATACTAATCCATACCAAGGATGACGTCGTAAGGCCTCGACGCTACTACTAAGAGATCCAACCGTTACTCTCGCCTCCAAGGGTTGAGTCACACTGTCGGCATCAGTGTGTGGTAACTGGTCTCCTCAAGTAGATGTCTCACAAGTGAGGGTCAAGTCAACAGTCAACTGGAACCTCTTAGTAACATCACAAAAGTGGACAGGAATGAAAACATCACAAAGGATGCGTCTTTTATTATTGCAGCTCATAATACAAGACGCTACACAAAAGCAGCAAGGAACCAGAAGTACAAGGATGTATCCACTAGTTCTGCTCCTGTCCATCGGCTCCCAGAGCTCCACGTTCGTAAGCTTCAACTGCCTGAAGCTGTGCTCTCGCATGTTCACCTACTTCCTGTGGTCGGGGTGGACCTCCTGGTGGTGGTGGTGGCAGAGCCTCAAAGCGTCGTCCACCACCTGCTGCTCGGCCAGCTCCTCTGCCTCGTCCGCCTCCTCCCTGCGGACCGCCACGGTCGAACCTCTGCCTCTGCCTAGGTGGTTCCTCAACCGTCTGTTGCTCCTCCGCATGGCGGGTCGGGAAGTCACGAGCCATGTGGCCTTGCCCGCCGCATGCAAAGCACTGTCTTCCACTCAAAAGACTGACTCCGCGCTGTGTGCCCTGCACTGCTGAGCCAGTGCCCTGAGGTCGTCTGCCTGAAGGTCTGGTCTGTCTGGACCCCTGAGTCATCTGTCGGCTACCTGCTACCGAAGACTCCGCTACGTGCCGCCCTGCGGTGGGTCGCTGCGCTGGTGAAGACTCAGCAAGGAAGCTCCCAATCAGAAGGGCCCGCTCCAGTACTCCTGTCTGAGTCGGTAAGCTAAGGGAGATCAGCGATGCCCTGATCTCGTGTCTCAAACCCTGCTCGATGGTCCGGGCCCGGAAGAATGGGTCCCGTACCATGTCGGTCGAGTAGCGCGAGAGATCGGTAAATCTCGCCGAGTACTGAGCGACTGTCATGCTGCCCTGCCGCAGCTGCAGAAGCTCCTGGATACGCACCGCACGAAGGGTGGCTGGGACGAACTCCGAGCGGAAGAGGCTCTCAAAGTCCGTCCAAAGTAGAGATGCCTCATCGTGCACCTGGAGCATCAAGCTCCACCATCGTCCTGCTGCTGCGTGTAGTAGGCTCGCAGCGAGGATCACCATGAGGTCTGTTGGTGTCCTCACTAGCCTAAACACTCGTACCACTGCCTCCAGCCAGTCCTCTGCAGCCTGGGGATCCGTCTCCCCGCGAAACCTAGGCGGTCGCTGGCGCTGAAACTCATGCAGTGCGCTGAGGCGACGTGCATCGCCAGCGGCTGCTGCTGGAAGTATCGGGGGCTCGGCGGGTAGAGCTACCACCGGTTCCACTGCTGACAAAGGGTCCTGCACCGAGGCCTCGTCGCTCGGTGGGCTGTCGTCACGTTCGATTCTCGGAACCCTAGCTGGCTGCCATCGTGGGGCCATTCTGAAAGAAACAACGTAACACGATCAAACGATTATACCTGGTGAGCTGACCTGGTTTGAGCTGTTTTAAGGAGGAAAAACTTTGAAAACACACACGCAATCAGTGTTTTCGTGCACAAAGTCGGAAATCAGTTGTCAGGGTCATGGTGTATGGATACGTCGGCCGCCCGCACCAACACTGGACTCCATGGACTGAAAACCACACTCGGTTCCCTTAACACTATTGCTTCACAGAAAGAAAGATCAGAGTCTGCGGTAGAACCGACCACCTCTGATACCAATTTGTCACGACCCGCCCTCGGGGTCCGTGCCGTGACTACCCCAAGCCCGCCTTCCATAGGCCAGGGGCTAGCGACTAGCACCAAGGCGTAAATCCCGGTAAAAAGGGAAGGCATTGCCTTTGTAAAGTAAACAAACACACAGAGTAAGCAAGCGGAAGGTAACACTAAGCAAAAACAGAGTACAACTAAAAGTGCGGAAAGTAAAAAGGGGCCGGAAATACAAGCCCAACTGTAAAGTACAACTCGAAAGGGAAAACAGCAACTGAAAAGTAAAGCTGCTACGCCGAGCTGTCCACTGGAAATCCCACCTGAAGGGTGGGTACAGATAGCTCCTCTGCTCCTCGGGTCCCGCCGTCTGCTCCGAGTATGTTCCGCCCAGTGGTCTGCCTCTGGGTACCGCCTCGTCGTATAGTCCACCTCCAGGTACCGTCCAGTCCTCGAACACTCGGCCTCTGCCAGTACTGACCGTCGTCTGCAACCAACACAACGAGGTGCGAGCATAGCCCGTGCAGGGGTGAGTATAACGATACTCAGTAGGGACCCCGAGACCCTCAAGGTCTCACTAAATCCAACAAGGATAAACACAAGATGATCTCAACAGATAAACCCTACTTAGGTATATGCCCATACATATACCTAAGTTATCAAGTAACCCATCTCAATCATGAGGAAACACAAGGATTGTGAAAACGACGGATAACCACTACCCGGGTATATGCCCATACATATACCAAAGTTAGCAAGTGACCCATCTCAATCATGAAGTAAACACAAGGTCAAAAGTCTCAGCTCAAACCATGATTTTCATTATCGAAACCGTAACTGCTGAAGAGCTCCGTCTCTAGAGTGTACAGTGGTCCTGTCACGACTCCGAGGCCGCCGCTCACTAACCTAAGACTGCTGAAGTACTCCTCCTGTCGGGTACTGCGGGTCTGCTGCCAACTACCAGGCGCTCCGTCCGCTGAGGGTCTGCTGCCAAATACCGGGCGCTACCCAGATAGCCTACTGAGGTACTCCTCCTGTCGAGTACCGCGGGTCTGCTGCCAACTACCGGGCGCTCCGTCCGCCGTGGGTCTGCCGCCAAATACCAGGCGCTCCGTCCACTGGGCTAGTCGACTCACTCCAAGTCGAGTCGGTCAAGCAGTCGTCAGGTCTCAGCCGGCTACACGGTCTCCGTACTCTGCATGCTCGTCTCCGGGAGGGTCCGCTCCACGAGCTACTGGTCGATAATCCAAGTATCACAAGGTCCCGCAAAGAAGTATCTCAAAAGACCGTCTCGTCACAGGGGTCTCAACGCAACAGACGGCGCGTCGATCGGATGCCCGGTCTGTGAGTTATTAGCCTTTTCGTCCCAGGGGCCCGGTTGGTTTCGAGTGCGAACCAATCCCGGCCGTATCACAACTGTACCCCGAACTCCCATAGGGTATACTCAAAGGGATCGTTACTCAACGTAACCACCAACGCCGCTGACGGTTCGTCAAGCGGACGTCCTGTCTGAAAGATATTAGCTTTCCCGTTCCAGGGGCCCGGTTGGATTTCGGGTGCGATCCAACCCGGCCTCTACTAACTGTATCCAAAACTCGGGCGAAGGATACCAAAAGTTCCGTATCGTAAACAGGAACTCAACGCAACAGACGGTGCGTCGATCGGACGCCCGGTCTGAGAGTTATTGGCATTTTCGTCCCCGGGGCCCGGTTGGTTTTTAAGGAAAAACCAACCCGACCGTACTCCAACTGCGTCCAAACCCCGGGCGGAGTATGCCAAAAGATCCGTCTCACTAAGAGGAACACAACGCGACTGACGGTGCGTCAATCGGACGTCCGTAGCTCAAGATATGAGCGTTTCCGCTCCGAAGGTCCGGTTGGTTTCGTGAACGAACCAACCCGACCGAACTCAAAGTAACCCAAAACCTTGAGTGCGATATACCGAAACGACCGTCTCGATCCAAGGATCGCGTTGCCGCAGACGGTTCGTCGTTCGGAGGTCCGAGGCTCATGTTATGAGCCAAAAACCAAATCAGGTTCGAAACGGGGGGGTCCGGGTCCGGGCCGACCCGGCCCGACCCCCCCCCCCCCCCGGGGTGGCGCGGCTGCGCGGCGGTTGGCGCCGGCGCCGCTTAAGGAGGCCGCGCGGGGGGGAATTTAATTCCCCCGCTGAAGGACTGGCGGCGCGGCATATAGCCGCGCCTCTCTTGCAAAACCGCCCCCCCCCCCCCCATGTGGGGGGCTTTATTGGCAAAAACGGGGGGGCTTTGCCCCCCACAAGAAAACCGCCCCCTCTTTAAGAGGGGGTTTCATGAGGTGGCCGAGGGATTAATTCCCCCGGTTTATTGGCATCCGGCCGGCCAGCTGGCCGGCCGGTTTTCTCCAACGGGACCGGAAAAATCCGGTCCCCTCTTCGGCTTCCGACGCCGGCGGCCCGGCCGCCGGTCTTCTCTTCCGCCGCGGCCCGGAACCGGCCGCGGTCTCTTCGTCCCGCCGCGGCCCGGAACCGGCCGCAGTGTTCGTCGTCCGGCGCGGTGCGACGGCACCGCGCCCCTCCGCCGCACTTTACGTTCTTTCAACACGGCGCGACGGCGTCACGTTCTTGTTGTTTCTTCCATGGTGCGTGCGACGGCATCGCGAAAGATATTTGCACGTTCATCCGCGTGGTGCGACGGCACCACGCCACTTGCTTCCACCTGCATGAATAAACATGAACGATGGAGGGGGGTTCGGCCGTGTTCATGCGGTCCGGCCCCCCTCACGTTAAAAAAAACAACTCAACTTAAACATTCAGGGTTCAAGTTAGACATGCGAGATCCACGTTCAAGAAATGGAATAAATAAAATAATGAATCAACAACCCCTACTTTGGTATAAGGTTCGAAGATCGTTCTACGTTCCGCGGAAGACGACGTCGCGGAGGTCGGGCGACGCGGTCGTCGTTCGTCAAATTCAACGACGAAGAGGCGCGTCCGAAGAGGCACGTCGTTGGCGAATCCTTGTACGCCGACGAAGGTTGTCCGAGGAAGATGCGGTGTTCTCTCTCGTTGACACCGAAGACGAAGAAGAGCGGAGCGGCGTTCTTCGTCGGAACTTGAGCGTTCTACGTCAAGTCTTGAGGAAAGTCAAATAAAAAGGAAACAACGAACTCAAGAACCCTTACCTCGATAGTCGCACGTTGACGGAGTCGTGGAATATCGGTGTCGATTCCCTTGACGTCGGAGGAAGAGTCGTTGTCGATGGCGTTCATCGCGGAAAACCGTCGCGGAAGAGATGACGCAGAAGAAGTACGTCGCGTCGCGGATACGGCGTCGCGGATGGATCGTGTTCTTCGGCGGAGAAGTTCTTCGTTGAAGAACGACGTTCTTCGCGTTCTTCGTTGAGTTTGAAGAAGAAGAAGAGGCTCTCCAAAATCTCTCAAGGAGACAAACAAACAACCCAAAATAAAATAAGACAACTTCTTATTTTATTATTACAATACACATTAGAATTTCAAAAGTTTGAAATTCAAAAAGGTTAAACTCCCATAATTAAATAAGTAACTCAAGTTGACAACATTAAATGAAATGAGTTAAAGGGGAGGTTTTGAGAGAATTTGAGGAGTTGGGGTTCGTGTGGACCCCACCTCACTTAATCCTCCCAAGGGAGGTTAAGTGGATGTGGGTCCCACTCCCAACTCCCTTTGGTAGGACTTAACTTGATAAAAATAAAATTTGTTCCTCACAAATTTTATTTAACTTAAACTAAAAACCCAAAAACTAACTTTCAACCCGCAACAAACGCAACTCCCGAAAAGGACTCTTTAAGCGAATATCGGCGCTGCGAGTTCATCGGTGCCCTCGGATTTCAATTCCAAGCACCGGATCAAAAGTTAGGAATTCCCGCTCGTTCGTTCACTGAACGTACCCGAGCCAAACTTCGGAAATTAATTCCGGGCACTCCGGGCCTCGGAATCAGGTGCCGTCTGAAACCACGCTCTTGTAAAATTCTAAAGAAAATTAAGAAAAAATTTTCCTTGAATTTTACGGGTCTTTACAATCCCACTGGGTTAAATAAAATTTCAAACCTTTTAGGGTTCCTCCCTTGTGTGAAATTCTTTCCGTTGCGCACAAAAAGTTTCAAGTGTGCGCAATCCCTTCGTCAGGTGTGGCCTTACCTCAGGGTTCGGACTTTGCCACTCGCGCGCAATTCACATCCTTTGGGAACGATCCTTCTAGCCGTGCACAATCCCTCAACCCCAATTATGTGCTATCCTTCTATTTTGCGGTCAAACCCTTTCTTTGCGCGCAATCCCCGAGACCCCTCACCTTGATGCCCCTCAGGTGTCCCCCTACGTAGGCGCCCGATGTCCTCTATACCGGGCATGCACGTCATGCGCTTTTGTAACGTGCGGCATTTCAAGCTCGTACGAAGTAACCTCAAGGTCCCTTGGGAAGTGTTTCTCATTGCATTGTTTTGCCTCATGCTTTTTCACATATTCAGGCTAACGGCTATTGCTTTTTCGCATAGCCACGCTAACGTGGACCCCTTAATGGTTCCCTCTGAGACCCCTCTTCACAAAGGCCTTGTCAATACCTTCCCTCCCACAATGGAGCAGAGGGTACCAGTCATGAAGGACCTAGGGGTGTGGAGCGAACCCACTGAATCCGAGTTGTAGGACTTTAAACTGACAAGAACCACGTCCTCAACACATGACATTAAACTGTGATCCAGGCCCATGCCTCACACGCAGGGTCCCCCGTGTTCAGACATTCTTTACGCCCACTCGTCTCCACGAGAGTGGAATCTTCCTCACATGGAATGATATCCTCCCTCTCAGAGTGGAGTTTTTCCACGGAGGAAGGGCAGCCACATTGGGGTAATCCCCTATCCCCTCTTGTGGAAGGTAGCACCCAGGCACCTCCATACTTTCCCACTGCCAAGGCCAGTGGAGGGCATGATATGGAACGAGGAATCTCCTTTGTTCGGTCCTAAATCCCTCTGCCTCTGTGATTTGTTGCACCTCAGGCCTCCATCCTAGAGTAATTCACGACCCCAAGGGCCGCTCAACGCATAAGCCCCTATTCGCTTCTCACGGACGCACCCTTTGTGACGTGATCATCAGGTCCCTGAAACCTCTTGTTTCTCACACCGAGCATGACTCACCTGAGCTTAGAGTGAGCACCGACACTGAACCCACCTTCAGCGAACTATAGGGACTTTTATTCCCTATCACGGGGATACATAGGAAGCCTCCACGAAGTTCAATCCCACCACTCAGTCGTTCTAACCCCTTTGTGTCAGTTCGCCAATACCTTGGGCCTCCTTAGAGCGTAAGCCCCATATCCATTGTGGGTCACCTCAGATCGTAAGTCCCATATCCATTGTGGGCTGCCTCAAATCGTAAGCCCCATATCCACCTTGGTCCTCCTCAGAGTGTATGTCCCAATACACACCATGGGCCTCCTCAGATTGTAAGCCCCAATCCACACCATGGGCCTCCTCATAGTGTAAGCCCCTATCCACACCATGGGCCGTCTCAGAGCGTAAGCCTCAAATTCCCCATCCCGCATGACGTTAAACTATATGTCGTCCAGCACGACGCTAATATGTCTGCCCCATCCTGCATGATGGTAAAATTCACCACTCGAAATACGTGGACCTTGATTACCTGTCACAGGGATATGTAGGAATCCTCCATGAGCTTCAAGCCCACCACTCAATCGTTTCGACCCCCTTGAGTTAGTTCGCCAACACATTGGGACACCTCAGAGCGTAAGCCCCCTATCCACTATGGGTCACCTTAGATCATAATCCCCATATCCATTGCGGGCCACCTCAGAGCGTAAGCCCCCATATCCACCTTGGGCCGCCTTAGAGCGTAAGACCAATATCCATTAGGGGCGGCCACAGAGCGTAAGCCCCATATCCATTGTGGGCCGCCTTAGAGCGTAATCCCCATATCCACCTTGGGCCGCTTCAGAGGGTAATCCCCATATCCATTGTGTGTCATCTTAGAGATTAAGCCCCCATATCCACCTTTGGCCACCTCATAGAGTAAGCCCCATATCCATTATGGTCCTCCTTAGAGCGTAATCCCCATATCCATTGTGGGCCGACTCAGAGCATAAGCCCCCATATCCACCATAGGCTGCCTCAGAGCATAAGAACCATATCCATAGTGGGCCACCTCAGAGTGTAAACCCCATATCTACCTTGGGCCACCTCAGAGTGTAATCCCCATATCCATCATGGGCTGCCTCAGAGCATAAGCCCCACATCCATTGTGGGCCACCTCATGGCGTATGCCCCAAATGCCCTCGTCCTACATGATGTTAAACTGTATGTTGTCCAGCATGACGCTAAACTGTCTGCCCCGTCCTGCATGACATTAAAATACACCACCCGAACTACGTGGACTTTTATACTCTATCACGAGGATACGTAGAAATCCTCTATGAGGTTCAAGCCCACCACTCAGTCGCTTCGACCCCTTTGCGCCGGTTCACCAAATCCTTGGGCCGCCTTAGAGCGTAAGCCCCATATCCACCTTTGGACGCCTCAGAGCATAATCCCCATATCCATTGTGTGTAGCCTCAGAGCATAAGCCCCATATCCACCTTGGGCCGCCTCAGGGAGTAATCCCCTAATGCCCCTGTCCCGCATGACATTAAACTGTATACCCGAACTAACGGGACATTGATCCATGTTAAGGCATGGTACGTAGGAAGCCACCATGAGTTTCAAGCCCAACACCCACATCTCACCCTGACCTCTTCCTCGTGCCCACACGTCTCAGGAATCTCATTCCCTAGCCCAGAGGTTATACTTTCTCTGGGCGCCATCCATACGTTCATTCTCACGGGCCTCCTTTTCAGGTGTCCCATCGTATCATCGAACTACACAGACTTTAATTCCCAACCATGGGGATACCTAGGAAGCCTCCATGAAGTTCAAGCCCCTTCACTTCATCACCCATCATAATTCTTTCTCAGGTTTCCACATCCTGGTAGGATCATGCCACGTCCTTCCTCTGCACAATATCCAGGAAGCCGCCCACATGCTGGCCCTGACATCGGTGTTCCCTCCAGGGGGTTCTTCAATAAGATCCACTCTCAGTGTTTCGATCAGTCCAGTCCATCCCTGCTGGATGTTAAGCTTGCGGTATAACCTGTGTTAAACATAGGAAGATGAGGAAAACCTCAGATACATGCCTATGGCATATCATTCCTCACGTTCGATGTGGGATGCCTCGGGCTTCCACACCCTCGAGAAGCCCTATAATAAGGGACAGAAGATAGACATGTCAATTCCACAGTGTCAAGACACGCCAATGACACCTCACCATGACCATTCTCATAATCGACGGTTCTTGCCCCGACTAGACCCCTTGGAGCGTCTAGAGAGAAGCGGCGTAACTAACTAGAGTCCATGAAGATATGGCACTGGGAACGAGATTCACGAACACGTCATAAATATATAAGGGAGACCTGGACTAGGTGACGAGCTCCGAGGAGGAATCCATTGAAAGATGAACTGACATCCCATCATCCCGGTTTCGATCAAGGAGCAGACGTCCCTAAAGATGGAATGGATGCCACCCGCCTTTGGAAAGCGGGAATGCAGGGCTAGAAGCTGCGCGTCCTCCCCTGCATGATGGATGAGTGCACGCCCCGATGGAAAGCATCAGAAACAGAAAATGGTGAACCCGGCGTGAATATCTTATCCTCAATACGGAGACTTTTAGCGTTTGGGGTGTCATAAGATTAGCATGTTACCAGGACCGGGTACCCATCACTAGGACGTGAAACCCGCCGGGGGTTGGGGAAGTCAGGACATTGAGAACTTCGTTCTACGACGTTGTCAGCGTGGATCCCTCTTACTAACCCTGGAAGAT
Source organism: Viscum album (assembly GCA_963277665.1). NCBI lineage: Eukaryota > Viridiplantae > Streptophyta > Magnoliopsida > Santalales > Viscaceae > Viscum > Viscum album. The sequence continues at coordinate 1,243,151,968 of OY728145.1, read as the reverse complement.
GTAACGATGCTGGGCTATTGGTTGTCGATTTCTTTTCCTATTAGTATTAATGGGTTCATCTCCCTGAGTTCAGGAATCAGATCGCTACATTTGGAGCTTGATCGCCACCTTCCCCCTGGCGCAGGGTCAGAGGAAGTACCGACGCGGCCACCACACATGGTTCTGCCTCTTCTATAGCTGCTCCGACCACCACGACTGTTGGGTGCTCACACCCCCTCTCCCCGTCAGAGATTATCCAACGAAGGGTGATCAACGACCTTGTGTGTATGTATGAGGAAGAACGGGTCATCCCCACCAGGGACATGGCCCGTTTGAAACATGAGGTTGTTGTGCCTCACCGCCAATGCCGCCCTCAAGGGCCACGTAGGGATCCACTACTCCCCACCCCGACTATTATCCGTTTTGGGAGCTTATCCCCAGAACACCTTGAAACCTCTTCCACCTACGCCGAAGAGGCATGGGATGTCTGGGTTGGCCCACTCAGAAACCTGCTTCAAGGGTTCATGGTCGTGGCCCCCGCTAGTCCGTGTCGATGCCATCGACCGACTCCCCGGGCCGAGGATTAGGAAAGCCTTGTGCCTGCACCACCAGTTCCAACCCACCTGACCCGACGCCAGCGTCAGGCATGAACAGAAGAGGATACTCGCCCAGGGGCATCAACGTCGACAAAAACTATGGCCTGATCCCCTGCCAACTCCTATCATCAAACCCCCCACATATGTTGACTAGGGGAAGTTATATGCCCGATCAGGATCAAGGCCCCGACCGCCCGAAGGGTAGGTTAGGTTGACTCTCATGGTCGCCGACACGGGCAATGGGCGTCACAGACCAATTCGCGATAATGACATCCTGCATGAAGGCATACTTTGTGCCACCATTCTGGAAGGTATGGGCCCTCCCTCCTTCCAACCTTAGCTTGGAGGCCTGCCTAGCATGACCCTCGCCACAGGTTAGGGGATTCCCTGTGACAGGAACACTCCAGGTGGGGCTCTCACCAGCGCCCACTACACGGGGTATGGGGTCACTTCCCCTACCGCAGATCGTGAGTATGGGTCCATTGCATATCTGGTCACTCGCCTGCATGGAGGTCCTCCCCATGTCCCTTTCGACATTTTCCTTGGTGCTCCCCGCACCTCATCCTTCAGTCCTCTTGGCCCCGGCCCTAGTGTGGCCATAAGACCCCATGACGGAAATCAGCCTCGCCCTGAGGTGCCACCCAGGGGCAGGAGAGTGGGATGCCGTCTCCATAAGAGAAATGCAAGGGAAGGCCAGACAGAAATAAGGCCAGCCCGTTTCTCAGACCCCAAGGAGGAGTACGACTCTGAGATGGAGTCCTCCCCTCAGTCCTATGAGTCCAGTGCTGGGATAAGGATGCGGCGTGTCAGCCTCATACTCCCGAAATGTGAGATCCACACAATCCCTACCACCCTCTGAATGTTTATCCAGGAGGACGAAGACATGGCGTACTCCCAGGGGATGAACTAACACTCACCATCATCCTCTCCGAGAGCACCTTCCACCTCAACCAGAGATGATAGAGACATTTTCGGGGGGTCGGTGGTGGATGTACAACGATATAGCATAATCCCGGAAAGCCTCGAAACTGTGAAAGGAGGCCCGTTCTCTAGCCCGTCCTATCCTGACGTGGAAGCCAGGACCCTGCAACCTGTGGTGGATGACTTTGGATTCAGCGGCCAGTCAGCCTACTCATTGTATTGTCCGCTGGCCAGCCCACCAGCCCAGCAGCCTGCTTCGACATTGTTGTCGGTTCCCCAGTCAATCCCAGTTGATGAGTGGGGCCACCAAGGGCAGGATCCTGAACCTGACTCATGGAGATTCTGGACCATCCTTGTAGTAGGCCACTTCCCTGAGAAATTCTAGCCAGTCGTAGGTTCAGATTTTGATACACCAAAATCGCTCACCCCGGGAGTGTTTGAATGCTTCTGCCAGACCCTCCGGGAGACTCACTCTTGTCTGCAGCACCAAAAATCTCTCACCTACGGTTCAACACCCCGAATCACTAGTCCACCACAGGGCCTTCCAACAACAATGAGTTTAGAGTTATCAAGTACTCTAAAAAGTTATCGAGGAGGCCACCTCCCACGTTCATGTTAGTGGATGGGGGAATAACGCTGCCCTCCTCTTCAAAGGGATTCACTGCCAGCCCGACTCATTGTGTGGCTATGAGGATATTCCGCTGAGGGTAGTGGTGGTCAACATGGATGATCTGTCGGAAGAGGGGAACAGTCTGGAACATCTTGATGTAGACTCACCCCCTAGAGACAAGCCGCTACTGGCCTTATCAGGGAGGATAACTCGTCAGCAGAGGAACCTCCTAGGTCTCCCCGCACCCACTAATGCATTAATACTGATCCGAAATAGCAGCAAGGGTAAAGAGCATGTTGAGGATGTCATGATTTCTGATCTATCTACCTCAGTGCATAAGGAAGTGGAAGATCCTGAGAAGGCCATGCTGCACCAACAACATGCTGAGAATAAGAGGTTGGTTGATGAGCTTCTGGCTGATCTCATTGCAGAGCGGCGACCCAACTACGGTGATCCTAGGCCGGGGCAGTAGGGGCAGGAACAACATCCCCTCGGCGAGATTCCCCTAGACAACCTCGATCATGCCATGTTCACTGACAGAGGAGAGGCCGGAGCTCATGGAAAGAGGGTGCGGTGTGTTTCACCAAACCCTCTTGAACGACGTGATCACCCGAGAGTCCCCGCTCGAATTCCTCCCGCCGCACCAAGGGTCACTCTACCAGATGATCCACGAGCTGCTGAGCTTGTCTACCGAATTGAAGAGCCTGACAATGCGCTTGTGGTTAGGGATCCCCATCAGGACTGAAACCCATTTCTAGATGATCCAATGGCAGTGCTCATCACCCGCTTAGAGGCTTTGGATACTCGGCATGTGGCGATCCCACCAGATGGAATGTCATACCCAACATGGGTGGATGATATGCCAACACCTTTGGGATTGGGTAACCCCACTTTCACCCCATTTAACGGGACTGAAGACCCACCACTGTACCTGGCCCACTTCTACTCAAGGTGTCGGGCTATGTTAGGTACTCTGACACAGTATGAGGCCAACAAGATTCGTTGCTTTCTTCAGACATTGGAAGGGCCGACGTTCATCTGGTATAGCTATCTCCCTATCGGATCTGTGACTAGCTAGGAGGACCTTTGCAGGAAGTTCCTCTACACGTTCAGTTCCACAACCTAGAAAATGAACATCGCAGACCTGTTCAGGTGCACGAAACGGCCCAATGAGCAAGTCATGGACTTCATCGCCTGGTGGAAAGGGCTCACATACTCACTTGACATGTCGTTTACTCAAAAGAAATTACTGACAATGTGTGTATGTAATGTCAAGGTAGAGATTTTTCCTTCTCTGATCACTCAAAATTACCCTGGAGGGTTCCAGGACCTCTCAGACAAGGCTCAGCAACTCAAAGAATCCCTAAAACAGGCTAGTCAAGCACGCCGACTGCCTCCTATAATCCCAGCAAGGAGAGGTGCCAATGCTGAGCCTGCTGCTTTGGCCCAGAAAGAGGCCTCCAGGCAGCTAGAGTTGCTTCCAGTGAGGCCAGCTCTGCATCCCCCTAGGGGTCCACCCCCACGAGCACAACATCCAGCCTAGCAGCGACTGACTCAAAATCGGCAAGTGCCTCCACGTAACGTGCCACCGCCTCCTAGGAGAGATAATCAGTTTCCACCTCCTCAGCATGCTCCTATGACCCTCCATCAGGGTCAGCCTCCTAGAGACCCCTTTCCAGAAAGAAGGAATCAAACCTACTCATTTGATGAGGCTCAGGTCCCTGGTTACATTCATAGTGCCTTGGAGTAGAGAATTGTACGGTTTCCTGAGTGACAGAAACCATAAGAGGCGCATCTCACCGATCACCCCAACTACTTCCCATATCACAGGACACTGGGGCACACCATCCAGCGTTGTTACGTGTTCAATTACTAGCTTCAATACCATATTGACAACAATATAGTCAGGTTGGGCCCTACCCCGGCACAAGTGGTAGGTGTCTTTGGGATGTCAGATGACAGTAGTGGTGACGAAGATGAATGGCAGCCGGTTTCCAACCATGGGTCCCAGAATTATAATGACTGGATGGCCCGCAAGACGGCCACCCGTGCCCATGGCATCATCCGTGCATGCATGAATCAGCTAGAGACCTCAGAGGCTGCGGTTAATACCTCATCATTGTCATCTTAGCCAGCCTCTTCCCAGAAGAGAAAACAGCGGTGGCACAAGAAGAAGCAATGCGCTCCACCACTATCATCACCGTCCCACACTCTTGATGACTTCATGCCCCTGAAGATGGGAATCCCTCACAGAATCTACCTAGTGTTGGATGATTCGTCAATTGAATGTCTGGGGTATGCTTCTGTTAACACTATAGAGTTGGTAAATCCATTTTTGACTCCCGATGATGAGGAACACTAGGTAGACCTTCCCAATGTCCCCAGTCGTCTCCAATATCGTCGGATCCGTGGTTACATGAATCAGGGGGGCACGCAAGTTGGCACCTCCAGCCAGGCCATGCACGCTGTGGAGACCAGATAACAGGCACAGTGCAGAGCTCAGCACACGCAGCCCCTTCATCCCTTTGTGAAAAGTTCGCTTCCACCACCATTTTTGTTTCTGTATTTGGTGGAACCATCTCTTCCATGCCACGACCAGCTCCACCATATCACCAGTAGACCCCAGCCTTCTGGTCCTCATTCGGTAGCCACTCTCCGGGATTCGACTGGTGAATAGCGATATATGCCTACTACCAGTCAGCTGCCATCCCAACAGGCAAGACCTGTCGTGCCCCCAATCACAGAGCGGCCTCCTATAAGCATAAGATCACATCTGGCCCAGAATTATGATGTTATGAAGCACCTTGTCGGCATTTCAGCAAGTCTTTTTATCCTTGAGGCCCTTCTCTTGTCGTCTGAAATGCGTGAGGTGCTTGCCGAGGCCCAATGGGTCCCCATCTAGTTTGAGACAGAGGTAGCGGCTACAGAAGCCTTCCACGCTGAGGCAATTGAGAATGATGAATGTTATGTGGTTATCTCATTCTCCAGTGAAGACTAAGACCCTTTTATATAGTTGCACATTTTCCCGCTGTATATCACTGGCAAGTTCAATTGTGTGGAAGTTCGCCACTGTCTTGTTGACATGGGTTCTGGGATTAACCCAATCCCAACTCGGACACTACGGAAGCTGGGATGGTCTATTGATGATTTAACTCCCTCCGACCTCAAAATACAGGGGTATGATAGAACCAAGAAAACTCCAGTTGGCAAGATCCAATTGAAGACCCAGTTCGCTGGCCAAATTGCTAGCACCGAATTCATAGTTGTCTCCCAGGATACCGCATACAATGCATTGATGGGAAGGTCGTGGCTCCACATGCATGCAGAGGTCCCCTCATCATATGACCAATGCCTCAAATACTCCCTCAATGGCCAAGTATTCATCCTCCAAGGAGATGCGTCTCCTTTTTCCTCTTGTTATGCCCGTAATCTGGATGCTGACTACTACAAGAGAAAGGATAAGCAAGTCCAGGCAGGGGAAGTTGAGCACGTCGCCGCTATAACCAACACATGGGTAGGTTTTAATGGCACTTACATCTTCCCAATCCATCGGTTGGAGGCTACGACCCCCGATATGGAGAAATGCTTTGTTGTTTTGGGTAGAATAGGAAGGTATATTCCTATGTCCATGCGACGACACAAAATCACCTCGTACACCTACACCAACCAGGATTGGGTGATCCCGGAACCTCTTACCCCTATACGGTATCGGGACATCAGGCTCATGGCAATGATGGTATGTCATACATGTCTCTTCCACCGGGCTGGAATTAACCGGCTCAAGACAATGCGCCACTACTGCTTTGATATCATCAAGCGTGTCCCCTTGGGCCGAAGACCAGATGGGATTGGATCAACTGTCTTCATCGCTATGGTCTCTGTGGTGCTATAGTCTCCTGATATGATGGCCACCACCACCCAAGCTCGAACTAGCTTCCCATCAGAGTCTGGGGGCCCAGAAGCAGATCCCCCGGTGGGCGATCCCTCCACATGTGGAGAAGGGGACATTGAAGATGCTCCCCTGCCTTTGAGGAAGGAATCCCCACCACTGTTGACGAGCTGGTACAGGTGAACCTCGGTAGTGAGGTAGACCCAAGACCCACATTGGTCATTGCCATGATGCCTCCTAAAGAGTAGCTGCGGTATGTGGAATTCCTCAGACTGCACCATGATTTGTTCTCTTGGAGTTACGACAAGATGCCAGGATTAGATCCTTAGGTAGCCGTCTATCACCTTGGTCTCCCAACAAACCATCGTGGGTTAAAGTATCCTCCCAGAAAGATGCGCCCTTCTCAGAGTGCCATGGTTGAGGCCGAAGTTGACAAGCTTATAAATGCCAACATCATTAAGGATGTTTAGTACCCCATGTTGCTAGACAACATTGTGCCAGTCAGAAAGAAAAATGGAAAAATCAGAGTCTGTATCGACTTCTGTGATCTCAATCGCCACTGTCCGAAGGATGATTTTCCCCTTCCAATGACAGAACTGTTGATTGATGCCACGGCCGGGTTCCAATCCCTCTCTTTCATGGATGGGTATTCCAGGTACAACCAGATGAGGATGGCTCCCAAGGATGAGGAGTCCACTGCCTTCATGGTGCCCCAAGGTACTTTTTGTTATCGAGTTATGCCCTTCATCCTGAAGAATGCTTGTGCCACCTATCAGTGGGATATGCATCGCATATTCAATATGATTCTATGAATGTTGGTGGAATGCTATGTGTATGATCTGATAGTCAAATCACGCTAGCGCCAGGACCATCTCAAGGACCTTGAGAAAGTGTTCGGCTTCCTCCATTCCCGCCGCCTCAAGATGAACCCATTGAAGTGTGTCTTCGGGGTCACCTCCATCAAGTTCCTTGGCATTGTCGTCAGAAACCGAGGCATTGAGATAGACCTGGAGAAGATCAATTCCATCAGTCAGATGCCTCCACTGAGCAATATTATGGAGGTTCAAGGTCTCCAAGGCCACATAGCCTACATACGCCGATTCATTGCGAAGCAGTTTTTCAAGTGTATGACCTTTTCCCAGCTCATAACGAAAGGCACCACCTATTAATGGGATGAATATTGTCAGACCTCATTCGAGTAAATAAATCAATATTTGCTCCAACCTCTGGTCTTGATGTCACCCGTCTCCGGAAAGCCGCTGGTCCTTTACGTGACTGCCCAAGAATGGTCCTGTGGGGAACTTCTCACCTAGAAGAACAACGAGGGAACTGAAAATAGACTCTAATACCTCATTCGTGTGCTCCTCGACACAGATGAAAGGTATTCCACCATCGAGAAGAGTTTTCCATCAGTTGTATTTTCTGTTTACAAATTGTGTCACTACATGAAGCATCACGAGCTACAGCTGGTCTCTCGGGTAGACCCGTTGAAGTACATCTTGAACCGACCTATGTCGACTGGCCGACTAGCATGGTGGGAGATGATCCTCCATTAGATTCACATCAGGTTCTTGCCTCAGAAGGCTATCAAAGGACATGCATTGGTAGATTTTCTAGCTGCCCACCTAAACTCCTTGGATCAGCCGCTGGACATAGGTTTTCCTGATGAGGCAATCCTCCCAGTCTATCATGCCATCCTTTGTTGGAAAATGTACTTTGATGATTCCTCCCTGAGCCCCACCGGTAGGAGACTCAATGATCCTAGGCTCAACAGAGTTGTCCTTGGTGTCATCTTCATCACCTCAGAACATGACATTCTACCATACTCATTCTTATTGTCAGAGGGTTGCACCAATAATGAGGTAGAGTATCATTCCCTCATTGTGGGCCTCGAGCTGACCCTCAAGATCGACGTGCCCCATCTGCATGTATAGGGGGACTCCGAGCTGGTCATCAGGCAGGTCAATGGCGACTATGTTGTCATAAAGCAAGAACTCGTGCCATTTTTGGAGTGCATCATCCTTCAAATGGCCCAGTTCCCTTCTTGGCTAGAGGTCGTTCATATTTCCCAGTCACAGAACAGTCGAGCATATGCTTTGGCCAGCCTGGCCGCGTCGCTTGCAGAGCCCGAACAAGATAACCTGGTTATCCACATGGAACACCGAAGAGTCATCGCTCCAATTATCTCGAAGGACGATCGTGGCCCACGGGTAAACCATCTTACCACTGGTTCCCCTACGTCATGATCCCCAGGTACTTTAGATATGGTGATTGAAATAATTCTTGATTAGAGGAAACCATTGGTTGAATGCCTCCAACATGGTAATCTCCTATCATATCGGGTGAAACGTGAGTGAATCTGATGCCGCACGACACAGTTTACCCTTCAGAGTAGTTCCAGCCTTCGTCAGATTCTTTACAAACACAGATTTATGGTTTTCTCTTCTATTGCGTTCAAGGAGTCGAGATTCCACATGTCATGCAAGAGGTTCATGGTGGTTTGTGTGGCTCCCATTAGTCCGGGTCAAAGTTATCTCACCAGATTTAGAGGCTGCGGTAATTATGGCCCTCCATGATTCATGACTACATCGAGTTCGCCAAGAGGTGCCATGTGTTCCAAGTTCATGATATCTTCGTGCATCGGCCACCAGAGCCTCTCCACACTACCAAGTATTCTTGGCCCTTTGCAGTCTGGGGGTTGGATATCGTAGGACCTTATCCACTGGCAATAGCCCGCCAATGCCAGTTCATTCTGACCGCTACAGATTTCTTTTCCAAGTGGGAAGAGGCAATTACTCTCAAGGAAGTCAAAGCTCGTACTATCACTGACTTCCTTAGTTCCAACATCATCTATCAATTTGGATTACCTCACGCTATTTATACTGATAAGGGAACCAACTTCCGAGCAGCTGAGCTGCAGAAATTGTATGCCAAGTACAACATTCGCTCTAACCATACCTCCTGCTATCATGTGTAGGCAAATGGAAATATCAAGGTGTTTAACAAAACCCTCTCTAACATTCTTCAAAAGATGGTTGGTCAGAATAAGAAGATTTGGATGGATAAAACCCCCAACGCCCTCTGGTATTATCGGCCGATGACTCGTAATTCAACCCAGGTGACCCCGTATTCCCTGGTGTATGGAACTGAGGCCATCCTACCCATAGAGATTTAGTTTCCCTCATTGCGCACATCGTTCTACGTCCAGAAAGTGCCCGATAGAGTTTCCAAAATCCATCTAGCGGAATTGGAAGCGTTGGACGAGAGTAGGCTTCATGCTTTTCCCAACCTGGAAAGGCATCAGAGCAGGATGGCTCGAGCTTTCAATAAGAAGGTTCACCTCTACTCCTTCCTGCAAGGTGACCTGGTATTGGCCCTTAGGGTGAAAATGATCCCTGATAGGAACCCACTCAAGTTGTAGCCCAAATGGTAGGGACCTTTTATTGTCCATAAGGTTTATCCTAATGGAGCATACTCCTTGGTGACCATGGATGGTGAGCTTATAAATCCTCCCACCAACATTAGGTTCCTCAAAAAGTATTTTCCCAGAATCCTTGTTCTGAGTTCTAAGAACATAATCTAAGATCCTTTCCTGGTCCTACATGACCCTAAAACTTCATTTGATCTAGCACAACCATAAACTACATTTTACCATACATTTGGGGCCCTACGGTCCCGCATGACCCTAAACTGCACACTCGTCCTACATGACATTAAACTATTCTTTTATATTTACGTATTTCTTGATTCCTATCCTTATGGGATACATAGGACCACATGAATGCCTAGATTTTAGGTACAACCCCGTCTCTTAAGAGATCCCACGATCTCCCGGTCACCACAGCCTCTTGGTCTGTCCCTCTCCATGAGGGTGATATATAGGTGTGGTACATGGTTTTTTTCCACCATGCCCCCTTCTCCCGAGAACACGCCATCTTTTTTCTTCTCTCAAACTGAGCCCTTTGACCCTTTCAGGTGGTCCTCTAATGTGTTCAGAGTACTATGGTCTAGGACCTGGAGTGTCAGATTTGACTTAGGGAAGTTTTTTCCACTTTTCAGGCATTGTTCTACCTTTCAATCACCCCCCTTTTATCCTTCATAGCCGAAGGGACCCCCTAGAACTGCCTGGATACGACGCATAAGGGATCTCCTACCATCACAAGCCAACGCCCTCTGAGGGTTTCAGAAAACAAATTGATACAAATCCCGCGTTACGAACATGGTCAGCATTTGATGCTCATTTGTTTGTCTCTGTTTCAGGCTAACACGATAGGAAGCTGTGTTGCGAACATGGTCAGAAGTAATCCTATGTCGTCTTGCCGACTCCTTCAGGCCCTGAATGTTGGTTTCATGATTCACATTATGTTCCACCCCATCGTGTCAAGGTGAAATCTAGACACTCATTGCACTAACCCTTAGTACACTTCCACATGTTAGGAAGACAAAGTTTTGTTACAGCATCTCTCGAGGATTTCGTGATCCGAGAGCTAAGACTATAGGCTTGGTTTTTTCCTAATATCCATACACAACTTGACCCTCATCCCCACGGGACACGATGAAGGTCACCCAGATATTGTGTTTCGGGCACAGCTTGGCTAGAAGCTAGTGTCTCTTTCCCCTTGATCTTAAAGCCCTCGCTAGACCCTTGGCCTGAGGCTCCTCTCACAGGACCACGTGGTGTGGTGTGGGATTATTTCCTCATCCACATCAGGTATGCTTTATCGCATCACACGCATTCCCCAGGGTCCAAGCCATATGAACTTAAACTATGCTAGTTGGTCCTACCACATGACCATAAACTCTGATGATATCATCCCGGTCGCATAATGAAAAACATCACTGCATTGTGATGACCTCTCCGTAGAGGGCATCACATTGGGTATTGGTCATTTACCATTCCATTTGTGAACGCCTGCATTCGACTTGATTATTGTGGCAATGCCAGGAATTTCTAAACTAGGCCGGTCCCTCCACAATAGATAAACCATTCACCTTCGATGACAAATAAGATACATCAAATTTTGCTTCTTTTGGTGCAAGGGCTAGACCCACATGCCCCTTTCGTCCATGGAACAGGTACCTTCCCGTGCCATTACACCCTATAGAACTACGTATGTCATATTTATCATCCTTATAAGATACATAGGAATGCCCAGACATTTCGTCTTGGGTCCAGCCCCAGGTCTGTTGTTCATGGTCCGACTTCTAAGACCTTAATCTAAGATCCTTTCCTGGTCCATCAAGTCCTTAAACTGCATTTAGACCTACATTTGGGCCGCTATGGTCCCGCATGACCTTAAACTGCACGCTCTTCCTACACGATGTTAAACTACAAGCCAGTCAGGCCTCCCTGACCGAGGCCTAGCCTCGGGCCCCCTACCCAGGCCCTCTCCTATGTAATTGTATTGTCTAGTGTGGGACCTCATCCTCATTCACATCGGGTTACTCGTTGAACCGTAGGCATTACCGGATGAAATTCCTCAAATCATCCTACATGATGTTAAACTGTGCTTTTAGATCTACGTATGGCTTGATTCCCATCCTTATGGGATACATAGAAATGCCTAGACCTCTTGTATTTGGGTCCAGCTTGAGGTCTATTAATTCATCATTTATGTCCCGCCTTACGGACCTTGACTACAGTACCATGTGGCGTGGTGAGGAGGCCTTCATCCTCATTCACGTCGGGTTTGCAAAAGCCACCCTGCATGCGCCCTGTTATGAGAATTTTCCCTCATGTTTCTTGTCATGCACGATGTTAAAAGGCACCCTCTAGAACTATGTTTGGCTTGATTCTCGTCCTTATGAGATACATAGGAGTGCCCTGGTACTTCCCCATGGGCCCAACCTATCTTTCGTGATTGGTCCCTTGACTGGAAAACCCTTCCACAGAACGCATGGTAAGAAGGACCTCGTCCTCATTCACGTCGGGTTTTGTAATCACCTTACCATGTGTCTCCCACCATTCTCATTAATCCTTGCTCTATGTTCTATGTCTTTAAACTAAGACTCTTTCAAGAACTACGTGTGGCTTTATTCTCATCCTTACGAGATACGTAGAAAAGACCAAACATTTTGTCTTGGGTCCAACCCTTGGGATAACCAAATCCCGCCCATCCTTACTGTTGGCCCCTTTGCCTGACATTTTAGGGAGATGTGTAGTTGTAGCATCTACCCCGAATAAGTTCGGGATGCCCCATAGTGATGTTGGGAATCAACAGTTCTGAGAGGTCCTGTTTAAAATTAGGGATGAACAGTTTCCATATTAATACGTCTCCCTAATGCGCCTTCACCACCATGGCATATGTTTTGGAGTGTTGTATTCTTTTTGAACAAACCACCACTTCACTTTCCACGCTTCGTGTTCCCATTTATTATGATCTTCATCCTATTTCATGTTTGATGGGACCCCCTAATAGTATGGATGCTTGACTTGTTGTCCCCTTGCTGTAAGAATATGGATGCTCGACCTATGGTCCACCTGTTGTAACAGTATGGATGATTGACCTATGGTCTACCTGCTATCCTGGGCCAACATTCCAGAAGACTGGTCATGTTTGATGGGACCCCCTAACAGCATGGATTCTTGACCTGTGGTCTGCCTGCTATAACAATATGGATGATAGACCTTTGGTCTGCCTATTGTAACAGTATGAATGATATACCTAAGGTCCACCCGCTATCCTGGGCCGGCCTTCCGGAAGACTGATCGACGATATTTGAGTTAAGCCCCATGTTTCGAATATGGTCAGTGGTCAGCCATCATTTGTTGTCCCCATTTTAGGCCAATGTGATATGGAAGATACATTTCCGACATGGTTAATAGCTATCCTCCATCGTTACACCCCTCCCATGATGTTCCAAATTTGGGTAACGTGATTCACCTTTTTCATCTCCCTATGTTCGGATTGATTTCAATGCCCCCAACATTGTCCTGCTCACGTGTTAGAGCACATTGAGGAGACGATACATCGATCGGTTTAAGGTCCCCTCCCTTCGACTGGACCTCCCTCTTCTCCTCAAAAATCCGGGCCTGATTTTGGATTCCTGAAGCTTGGTTAATGCTCCCACAAAGTGATAGATTATGGTTGAGAATATTAAGCCCAAGGTACAGATAAATCGATTTTTCCATACATTGGTTCGAAATGGTGAGCATTAAAAGAAAAAAAGATCATGATATGGCCAAAACAGGGCCCTTAAGGATCAGCGTTTAGGATTGATCTTTCCAATGCCGCTACACTTTGGCTGGTGGCCTCCACAACTGGTTCTTGCTCCCTGAAGGCTCTCTCTTCATCAGTATCCGTAGAGCGAAGTTTTCCAATCCTAGCTTGTGCATGCACCAGTTTAGCTTGAATTACGGTCATTTGGTGACTCGCGTCCACCAGTTGTTCTTGGGCATCATCCAGCTAGGCCGTCAGTTGCTCCATGAGCTTGGAGCATGTTATGATGAAGACCTCCTTCTCTATCTCCTGCTCTTTGAGGCGTCAGACGTCCTGCTACGCCCTCAGAAATCCTCAGGTGCTCGCTGATTCTTCCCGACATTGGCAATGTCGGTGCGTTGGATGCTCTCACGTATCTTCTCGGCCATGTAATCAAAGACCGTCATATGAAGACGCTAAGTGTTAGCCCCTTCGGAACACAAGAAACGCATCCAGGTCTGGAGCGATCCCATCCGCCTCAGCTAGTCAGTCAGAGGCTGCCTGAGAAAACGCTAGATGGACTTCCACCCTTTGTGCCGTGTCATCCGGCTCTCCTCGACAGCTTCCTAGTCTGAATTATCTATCTCCTCAGGGTCGGTAGGCCAGTATATTGGGAAGACATCTAGCAGATCAGTAGCAGGATCTGCCACAGGGATGCCTTTACAATGAATAGGATCCTCAACATTTGGGTGACCTTCCTCTCTCCCCCTGATAGCAGCGGTGCTTATGTCCGCATCTGGCCTCGCTCCAATATCAGCCCCACTAATGTCCACCGCCCCCTGCTCACCAATTGTCGGGGCCGACTTAGTTTGGGAGTTATGTTCTGGAGGAGGCGGTATGTCTGCCGCTGATTCACTTATGGATGGCCCGAGCTCATCAGCCCGAAGAGCCTCCAATGCCGAGATCACTATACAGGGAGCATCCAGATTAGTAGAGTTCTCCGACAGTAAACACCAGTAGAGAAGACTTACATTAACCCAGCCATCAGCCTTTGGTGTCATGGCTACTATAGGAGCTATCATGGCAGGATACCCCTCAGCGCTTGTCAGTTCGATGATGGGCGTCGGAGCCCCACCCTACCCCACCGGTGCCTCTTCTCCTTCCTCTATTGGGGATGCCTGATCAGCGCCTATATGCTCTTGAGTGAGATAGAGAAATGGATCAGAAATTACAAGAGAGAATGGATGAATAAGGAAGATGAATAAAGATAGAGACAGACCTCGAGCAGCTCGGTTATGTCCATGTCGGAGCCGATGATCTCGCCGCTCTCCTGCAGGCTCCATTGGTGGGACCCTCCCTGAGATCCTTCATCCTCTCCTATCTACTCCTCTCCCTCTAACTCATTATCACTGTCTCCTTCTCATGTTGTCATGACTTCCAGATCATGCTATTGGACGAGCAACACTTTCACTAGGAATGGTGGCTCCACACGCCGACCTTGTTGGCACGCATATGTGTCCATGGCCATTAGATAGGCATGCCAAAGATGAAAATTCACCCATTCGGTAACCCGAATGAGCCTGACCTCTGGTAGTTGGATCCCATCCTATATTTTATTCTGCCAGAGGGCTTCAACACACATTGATTTCCATAGGGTCATCTAGGCTAACCACAATGCCGGGATGATTGCATCGTGGTAAGGATCGAGTAGGTATTTTATCTGCTTCCCGGGCAGTTCTCTGGTCGTGATGTGTGCCCCCCCTCCGGGAAATGCGGTCATAGAAACACCTTGCGATGTCCCCACTACTGAGGTCTTGGCCTGCGCAGGCCTCGCTGCCTGTTATGCCCCTGGTTGCCCCTATTAGCGGCACCTTTCCAGCTCTCTCATTGCCCAGTTTCCACATGGATAGTCTCGAGTTTCCGAACCTACATGTGCAAAATCCCCTTAGTGTATGCTATAGCCTTGTGTTCGACATTCTCGTTTGATAGTCCAGCATCGTCCCTGGTGGGAAGCAGGGTGATGACGTCACCAGAGCCATAAGTTTTGAACATTAGCCACATCTGTAGAAGGATGCATGTATTCCACTCCTCCAAGATATCTGTGAATACCCTCTTCGGCATTCGGTGGAGGCACCCGAACTTCCTGGAAAATCAGGATGACACGTAAGGCTCTCAAGTGATCTTCCTATCAATCCGAGCAACAATTACCCTGCCTCATATGCTCTGCAAGTATTCCTACTACTCTAGTGAGCCTTTATCGTTGTCTACCATTTGGAAGATTTTGGTGGGGAATGGGATGATGTTTAAATTGGCATGGTTTCCAATTATAATCCTTACTCCATCCTCATTGAGCGTCATCGGCGTGACCCGTGCAGTGTTTAGAAAACATGGTCGCAGGCCGTTTCCTGACGGACGAACGACGTTAGGAAAAGTGTACCCTCCAAGATGTGCCGCCACCCAACCATGGAGGATCTGGAAAGGGCCACACACCCTCTGAGGCGACCCCCCTCTCGAGATGTGTCCTAAAATAGCATTTAGCCTAGCCATCATGGGGACCCCCAGATTGAACCTTTTGTTGGCAGCCATGGTGCCTTCCATCACCAGAGTTGCTGGATGGATGCCCATCCTTGCGTCCCACACCAGAAGGAGCCACCCACTCAGGAAGGTGGCGAGGAACCCGACATATTGGACGTTCGAGGCTCAGGCTTCAATAATGCGGTAGCCCCACGATTGGTATTTCCCCATCTCCAGTATCCTCCTGTATGATCCGTTCTTACACTTTTGAGCCGCAGTTGGGAACCATTTTCCCCATCACGACATCTTGACGGCCGTGTCCTTCTCTAGGAACAAGCAGAACCAGTCCTTGTAACTGATGTCCTTTAGGAAGTCATTGACCTGAAGCCTCTCTTTGGCCAGGTCCAGCAGGTTCCATGTCAGCATGGGGGTCCGTGACCTATCCCCCCAGGTGTTCATTGGGTGAATGAACTCATCATACTGATAGCCCTCCAGTGGGATACCTCCGATGAAATGGACGTCCCAGAGGCTGATACTGACTTCCCCATGGTGATGACAGAATGTATTGGTGTCAGGGGACCATCGGGTGAACAACTTCGGCCTGAGTTCAGTTTGGCGGTAGAAGTGGAACTACGATGTCCACACCGCCTTGAACAGGCCAATGTTCTGCAGCTCTGCCCTGAATTGATCACATCTATGGTGAACCCAGTATGCCCAGGCCCACTCACTAGTGAGGTTGCTGCCAGACCGCAGATCCCAATCTTGCAGCCAGCCCTTAGTGTCATCTATGATTCTCTGACGGAACGTACTCGTATAGAGATCTAGATAACTCTCCGCAACAGGATCAACCCCAACAATAGTCCTAGTCCTTGGGTTTAGTACATATAAATCCATGGGTCTGGTCTCTCTGGTAGGATGACCATTTTTGGTGATATTGTATCGGGGAAGGTCATCCTCCCGGGTCACCCATGACCACGATGTGTCAACCTCAAACCCTAGTAGTGGAACCCCCTCTAAGATGCCGAAGTTCCATATAGGAAGGTTTTAGGACAGAGGATAATTCTTCTAGGGAGGGGTTAGAAGGTTGAACAAGGTGTGGTTGTGGGATAAAACCACTCTGGCATTATAAACCTCCTCGTTCCCCTCCATTTCAACTCTATGAGCAGTGAATTCCCACTCATCGACTTGGTTTGTGGCCATCTTCTCTTAGTCAAGTGCTTTGAGAGTGTCACTAAAAATCTGGATGTGTTGCGTGGAATCGGGATGGGTTGCCTGAAATCTGGATCGGTTGCGCGATATTCCGAAGTTGAACGTGAAATCGGAGCGACCGGCGTGGAATATCCCATGTTTGCACATAAAATACGGCCAAAACGCGGAAAGAATTGCGTGCTGCCAAGGTGTGTTTTATGTGCATGCGCAAAGATAATTTTGCACATGAGAGATCGGAGCCTATCACGCGGGAAACCTGCATACAGAGCATGGGACCCATGGCCCCTTTTATAGGCGAAGCTAGGGTTCCACACCATGTGAAAGTGGATTCCACACCTAAATAGGAGTCTTTGCGTGCCACACCGTTTTTGAGCACAAAGGACCCATAGAGCCCAACCCTTCGATGTTTCCATGTTTCCCTCAGAATCTGACCGTTGCGACCTCTCGCCAATCCAATTCTGAGGGGGGAATTTGTAGAAGATGAAAAGTCTGTAACTTCTAAAGGAAGATTCAAAATGAAAAAGAGAAGCCATATTCATATCCAGAGACCTGGTCCGGAGGGTCCGGATGTGTTGCGCGAAATCAAGGAGGAAGCGCGTGAAAAAATTTGGGCCGCGCGATAGGAGTCTGGGATTCACAAATGTTTTCGGCGCCGGCGTGCAATCTGTGTGTGCCCGTGCCTGCGCGGTTAGCTTTTCGCGCCACCGTCTCGGGCATGCAAGATTTCACATTTCACCTGGATTCCTAGATGATGGAGGCCTATAAATAGAAGGGGACCCATTCCGTTTCTGGGTTGCGGAATTTGAACCGGCTCTCGTGCGCGAAAAAGGACTTCTGCACGTGCAAGATGACCTTCAGGTACTGACCCTTTTCATGCAATCTCGCCCCAGGATCCACCTTTACACGCAATCCCACTAGGTTAAATAAAATTCCAAACCCTTCAGGGTTCCTCCCTTGCATGAAATTCTTTCCGTTGCACGCAAACAATTTCAAGTGTGTGCAATCCCTTCGTCGTGTGGGGAATTACCTCAGGGTTCGGCCTTTTCCACTCACGCACAATTCACATCCTTTGCGTGCGATCCTCCTAGCCGCAAGCAATCCATCTGTGCCAATTACGCGCCATCCTGGAATGTTGTGCGCAAACACTTTCTTTGTGCACAAACCCCGGGGCCCCTCACCTTGATGCCCCCCGGGTGTCTCCCTGCGTAGGCGCCCGATGTCCTCCATACAGGGCATGTACGCCATGCACTGTTTTCCCGTGTGGTCTTCCAGGCTCGTATGAAGTAACCTCAAGGTCTCTTGTGTGGTGTTTCCCATTGATTTGTTTTGACTCATGCTTCTTCGCATAGGCACGCTAACAGCTATTGCATCATCACATAGCCATGCTAACGTGGACCCCTCGATGGTTCGCTCGGAGACCCCTATTCACAATGGCCTTGCCGATGCCTTCCCTCCCACAAGGAGTGGAGGGTACCGGTCATGTAAGACCTAGGAGTGTGGGGTGAACCCCCCTCGTCCAAGCTGCATGACGTTAAACTACCAAGTTCCTTGTCCTCAACACATGATGTTAAACTGTGATCTGGCCCCGTGCCTCGTACGCAGGTTCCCATGGCTCAGACATTATTTACGCCCACTCATCTCCACAAGAGTGGAATCTTCCTCACATGGAATGATATCCTCCCCCTCAGAGTGGCTTTTGTCCATGGGGGAAGGGATTCCAACTTGGTGTAAGCCCCTTTCCCCTCTTGCGGAAGGTAGAACCCACACACCTCTGTACTTCACCACTACCAAGGCCAGTGGGGGGCGTGATAGGGAACGAGGCATCTACTTTGTTCGGCCCAAATCCCTCTCACTCTGTGCTTTGTCTCACCTTGGGCCTCCATCCTGCAGTCAGTTCCAGTACTATGGGCCGCTCAATGCGTAATCCCCTCTTTGCTTCTCACGGATGCACCCTTTTCTACTTGATCATCAGGTTCCTGCAACCTCTTGTTTCTCACACCGATCATGACTCACATGAGATTAGAGTGAGCACCTACACTGACCCAACCTCTAGCGAACTACGAGGACTTTGATTCCCTGTCACGGGGATAAGTAGGAAGCCTCCATGAGGTTCAATCCCACCAATCAGTCATTCCGACCCCTTTGCATCTGTTCGCCTACACCTTGGGCCACATAAGAGCGTAAGCCCCATATACATTGTGGGCCACCTCAGAGCGTAAGTCCCATATACGTTGTGGGACACCTTATAGTGTTATCCCCATATCCACCATGGGCCTCCTCAAAGTGTATTCCCCAATACACACCCTAGGACTTCTCATAGTGTAAGCCCCAATCCACACCATGGGCCTCCTTAGAGTGTAAACCCCAATCCACACAATGGGCTGTCTCAGAGCGTAAGCCCAAAATGCCGTCGTCCTGTATGACGTAAACTGTATTCCATCCAGCATGACACTAAACTGTCTGCCCCGTCCATCATTACGTTAAAATGCACCACCCGAACTATGTGGACTTTGATTCCCCATCATGGGGATACTTATGAAGACTACATGAGGTTCAAGCCCACAACTCATTCGTTCCAACCCCTTTGCGTTAGTTTGCCAACACCTTGGGCCAACTCAAAGCATAATCAACATATCCATTATGGGATGCCTCAGAGCGTAAGCCCCCATATCCACCTCGGGCCACCTGAGAGAGTAAGCCCCATATCCATTATGGGCCACCATAGAGCATTATCCCCATATCCATTGTGGGCCGCCTCTGATCGTAGGCCCCATATCCACCTTGGTCCGCCTCAGAGAGTATGCCACATATCCATTGTGGGCTGCCTCAGAGCGTAAGCCCCCATATCCACCTTGGGCCTTCTCATAGTGTAAGCCCCATATCCATTGTCGGCCGCCTTAGAACGTAATCCCCATATCCATTACGGGTCGTCTCATAGCGTAAGCCCCCATATCCACATTGGGCCTCCTCAGAGCGTAAGTCCCATAACCACTGTGGGCCGCCTCAGAGCGTAATCCCCATATCTAACTTGGGCCGCCACAGAGCGTAAGCCCTATATCCATCGTGGGACGCCTCAGAGCATAAGCCTCATATCCATTGTGGGACGTCTCAGGGCGTATGCCCTAAATGCCCCCGTCTCGTATGATGTTAAACTTTATGTCGTCCAGCACGATGGTAAACTTTCTGCCCCATCCTGAATGACTTTAAAATGCACCTCCCGAACTACGTGGACTTTGATTCCCAGTCACGGGGATACATAGGAATCCTCTACGAGATTCAAGCCCACCACTCAGTCATTCCGACCCCTTTGCGTCGGTTCACAAATACCTTGTGCTGCCTCCGAGCGTAAGCCCCATATCCGCCTTGGGCCACCACAGAGCGTAGGCCCCATATCCATTGTGGGCCACCTCATAGAATAATCCCCATATACACCTTGGTCCACCTTAGGGCGTAAGCCCCAAATTACCCCGTCCCGCATGACGTTAAACTGTATACCTGAACTACGGGGACGTTGATCCATGTTAAGGCATGAAATGTAGGAATCCTCCATGAGGTTCAGGCCCAACACCAACGTCTCACCCTGACCTCTCCCTCGAGCCCACAAGTTTTGGGAAGCTCATGCCCCAGCCCAGAGGTTATACTTCCTCCCGGCCCCATCCGTGCGTTCATTCTCACGGGCCGCCTTTTCAGGTGTCCCATTATTTCATCGAACTATGCAGACTTTGATTCCCTGCCACATGGATATGTAGGAAGCCTCCACGAGGTTCAAGCCCCTTCACTTCATCACCCATCCTGATTGTTGCCCGAGCCGCCACATCCTGGTAAGATCATGAAACCTCATTCCACTACAAAGTATCTGGGAATCCGCCCACGTGCTGGCCCCGACATCGGTGTTCCCTCCAGGGGGTTCTTCAATCTGATCCACTCTCAGTGTTCCGATCAGTCCGGTCCGTCCCTGCTGGACATTAAGCTTGCGGCATACCTCATGTTAAACATGGAATGCTGAGGAAAACCCCAGTTACAAGCCTATGGCATACAATTCCCCGTGTTTGATGTGGGATTCCTCGAGCTTCTGCACCCTTGAGAAGCCCTATAATAAGGGACATAAGGCATACATGCCAATCCCCCAGCGTCAAGACACACCAACGACACCTCAGCATGACCGTTCTCCTAATTGAAGTTTGCTGCCCCGACCAGACCCCTTGGAGTGTCGAGACAAAAGCGGCGTAATTAACTGGTGTCCATGAAGATATGGAACCGGGAATGAGATTCATGAACGCATCTTAAATCTATGAGGGAGACCCGGACTAGGTGACGAGCTCCGAGGAGGAATCCACAAAAGGAAGAACCGACGTCCCATCATCCTGATTTGGATCAAGGAGAAGACGTCCCTAAATACGGAACGGATGCCGCCCACCTTTGGAAAGCGGGAATGCGGGGCTACAAGCCACGCATCCTCCCCTACGTGACAGATGCACACACACCCTGACCGGAAGTGTCTGAAACACCATGTTCTTCATAATATTCAATTACGGGGTAAAATGGGAAAAATAAAACATTTAACCCCCTACCTTGAGTTCATTGGAGGCCGCTACAGATGAGGAAGAAGTTTCTACATCAAAAGATGTTCATTGGAACTTGTCTTCACCCGTCGATTCCTCTGAAATATGTCACTCAAAGCTTCATTCTAGGTTGGTGGAAGTCGCCATGACACATTGTCAGAGGTTCCTCTCTTGAGTCCAATAACCCATGCCTGAGCATCTTATAAAAATAGGGGAGAAGATGAGAAACACACCAAATAATTAATGAGGTTCATTAATTAATATAATTAATGAACCTTTTAATAATCTCAATGGTCTGGTTACAAAAACTATTATTGAAGCCATTAAATGGATTGAAATTGTACTGTTTTCCTCCCACTGTTTATCCAACGATTACATAAAGAGAGTTAAAATAACCAAAAGTAATTTTATTTTTGTAATATCCAAAAATTAAATTTTCATCCAACCCTTACAATCAATGTTATGTTTCCTTTATGTGAATCCTGGCGTTATAGATTCAACGACACCCTTAGATGTTTTATCCGAGCATCGGTTCAAAAGATAGAATTCACCACCCACATATTTAATAAATGTTCCATAAATTGTTTTTATAAATTATAAATATTCACCCACGACCTGTGTCAGTCGAGTTTAGGCTATTTCAAATATGAACACACCCTCACGAGCTTATCAGTACTCTCATATTTTCAATCTGAGTTGCCATATAGAAGTTATGGATTTTTCAATAAAAGAAGTTTTAACTAAATATTTTATTTACAACCAAAAACTAACTTCCACTGGTGACCTATGCTGTCCAATGTTAGTATCTTCTTAAAGAATGAATTCCCTCACTAGTTCAGCAGTGGTCTCATATTTTTAATCTGAATAACCGTTTGTGAGTTATAAGGATTTGAAACATAAATAAATTTTATTTAATTATTTTATTCATGGTTATGCCATTTTTGGGTTTTTTCATAGGAGGCATGTACTGACTAAATATATGTCACGCCCCGGGTTATCCAAGAATCCTAAACGCAACAATGGGCACGAATTCCAGATCTAAGCACCCTTTAAAGAGTTATTAAACATTTTATGAAAACCACTCATGTATGAAATTTAATGCTTAACAAAAAATCAACGGATCATTTCGAGCACTCTGGGACTCTGAATCATGTGTTGATAGATTTTGAGGTCTTGAAATAAGTCAATATAAATAATAAAATACCTAAAAATTTCGAGACGGTAAATTCTACCCACCTTTAGACTTTCTCTACCCTGGAAATCCAAGGACCAAACTCACAGAATGAAACTGGGTCCAAAAATGGTTTATGTGATTCTTCCAAGAACATGCAATGTGGGAATAGAAATAATAACCCCTCAAATTTCTAGATCTTACTAGGTCAATATCGCGCCACAACAGGAACATGTTTATTTAACTGCAACAAGTGAAGAAAACACTAAGCATCATGATACATCTGCAATCACGGGGTCTAGCGGCCCACTACCTAAAACATTCAATGGCCTCACCAAAAGCCGAAAAAAGACATGGCCCCTCCCCATTGTGGTATCTTCACTATGAATGGATGGATGAAAACCACTCCTCACTAAAAAACATCTTTTGGTCTAACTCCACCTTCACAAAATGACACATGCGGGACTCTGTATGTGTGTCCAAACCATGCTACTACGGTGGCCCCTCTTTTTTCAAAGGAATTACCTTATCCACCATTCATATATACCACATTTCTTGAATAAAATTTTCTTTCCAGGCATGAATGGTAGTATCACATTCCAACATTGACATTGTATGGTCTTGACACCACGACTAAAATATCCCAACCATAAATCTCATCTCCAATAGCCAGGTCACACTATCAGTGGGTGTCCCCCATCAGGAGTCTCTAAAGATGAGGGTCAAGTCCACCATCGAACCGGAACATCATAGTCTCAAATAGAACATGTGGAAAAAGAGGGGAAAGAACCGTTTACTATTTATGAATGAAGCAAAAGAAAATACATTGGTCATACCTCAAACATATCCTGAATTTTCATGGTCATGAGCCATGACTAAGTGAAGATATGCTCTCCCATGTCCTCTAACTCAATGAGCATGGTGGGGACCACCCCTTCTGCTCACCCTTCTCCTCTCACCCACATCAAATCTTGTGGAACTCCATTCTCCAAGCGTTGTCTTTTCCATAGAGGATTGTCTATTAGCTCACTCTCAACAGTACAATGGGTTGGGAAATCCCTACCGAGATGCCACATCCACTACAAGAGTAACACTTCCTATCCTATAGCTGATCTACTCTTTAGTGCTGTTGTTGTGCCACATACCCACGTATCTATGTCCGTGCATGGTTATTATTCCTCTACCATGATCACATTGCCATTCATATATTATATCCATTAGAAACCTCAATTTTGTGAAAAATATCATAGGTCAAATCCACATGCTCCTCCTTCAAGATGATCTCAGCCACCAGTGCTCGTTCTACTAACCCATCAAGTGTTGGAATACTAAGAGGTAACATTGATTCCCTGATTTCCCAGCGCAGTCGTTGCTCAAAGAACTTGGCCCTGAGGTAAGGGTATCACACCATTTATGTAGAGTAGCGAGAATGGTCTGTGAATTTCATTGAGTAATATTCTACCATCATATTTCCTTAATATAGGTGCAGAATATCCAGTATGCATTTAGAGTGAAAATTTTCGGGAAATAAATACTCTATAGAGAGGCACTCAAAGTCTGTCCATGTAAGGGTTTCCTCGTTGTGAGTCTGAATCATCAGGCTCCACCATCTTCCCACTGAGACCTGAAGAAGGCTTCCTCCCTAGACTACTCTGGTGGGGCAGTGTCATCACTAGGAAAAACACACAAGTAACAACCTCATTCCAATCCTCAGGTACCTAGAGATCTATCCCGCCATGGAACCTGGGAGGTCTTTGACTCTGAGACACATGTATGGTGTAGAGTCTACGAACATCCTCTGTCGGAACTACTGGCAGATGATTTTAACCATCATGTGGTGGTTGCACTAGTGCACCACATGGTTGGGCCATATCAATCACCATCCCTTGAATGGATTCCTTATTGCTAGGCGGGCTATCCTCAAGACCTTGAAACAGAATCCAAGTTGGTCGTCCACATGGAGGCATCCTATGATAGATCATGATGAACCATAGTTAGATGGTTATATCTGGAATTCTGGATCGAGAAGGTACATGGAAATAACAACCATCAATACAAGATGAATATTCTCTTCTGTACACTGAAATCTATGTTTCCATGTACCAAGTCAGGTAACAGGTGTCTATAGTTTTGGTATACGGATAAGTTGGCTACTTCACCAACACTGGAGTCCCTCACTTGAAATCCAGACTTGAAACACTTAACAATGTTTCTCACAACAACAAAATAGACCCTAGGTCATTGAGGTAGAACTAAACACCTCTGATACCACTTTTTCATGACCCTTCCCCTGGGGAACATATTGGGACATACCCCAATCCACCCACTCAAAGGCCATGGGATAGAGAGTAACACCAATGTCGTCAACCTGCATGTGGGAGGAATTTTCTTGGATTCCTTTTCACACAATCACTCCCAAAAAAACCACAACATTGAACGGAGAAAACTATGTAATAAAAACCCTGAGTACTAAAGAATGTAAAGCACTGAGTGGTGTAACCGGGGCAGTATACTAGCCCCAAAAAACAACTGGAAAGAGAATGGTACAATGGGAGCACCGACAACCATCTGTGGAAGTTCCCACATGATTGCTGGATTAGTAATGCTACTGGATGTTGATGTATTATGTCCTATAAGGATGGTCCTACTAGACCCCTTCGGGTCAGAGGCCACCAAGTACACCATCTTAATGTCCATTAGTCATATCTCCCTGAGCACCCCTATCGAAACTTCTAACTTCTGAACCATATACAACATGTGCGGTCGAAGCCCATGCATGGGTGAGTAACTCAGTACTCAAAAGTGGACCCATATCCCCCCGATGATCCCACATAAATCCTCAAAGGAAAAATACCACTAATCAACTACGATGTAAAACACAAATATTATGCATTGTCAGCTCTACTCAGTTTTATTCCATTTCATTGACTTAGGTCATCCAGATACACTCCTCTTAGCCATAAATAAACATAAGGCCCCAACCTCAAGCCATTTCCCTGATTTCAAAAGATGTCTCAATGTGTAACTCATTGATCACTAGTAAATGCTCCATGAACTTGATAGGTCATCCATATATACTCGTCCTAGCCACAAAGAAATATAAGGCCCTGACCTAAATCCATTTCCATGATTTCAAAAGATGTCTCAAAGTGAAACTCTTGTATCAATAGTACACCCTCCATGAACTGGACTTCTCCAATGGAATCCATCAGAGAGATGTACTCCATCAGGTACAACTCAACCATTCCTAATGGAACATTCAAAAGGACGTGCTCCATCGGGAACATTCTTCTAGAAATGCCTCTATTCCTTGACACTAGATGTCTCATAGTCATAGTGTTGTACCCAAGGCAAGAACAAGGATAAGCATGTGAAGAGGCCCACTCCTCGACATTGAGTTATGTTGGAGGAGCACCACTCCAGTTTAACCCATGATATCGCAGTCACACTAATATGAAGTGGCCTGGACCTCAATCCATCGAGGAAGTACTAACATATTCCCTGGGTATCGATTATATAAATTAGAGGGGCCCACTCCTCGTAATAGTTTCCTAAGGTTGATGTAGCTCCAACTCCACTGAAACACCCACTCCCCATCGCTACATGGATATGGGGGAGTACTACTCCATATGTGAGGAACTACACCCTACCAGGTAAGGATGTACAACTATGGTAGTTTGATCCCTATGAGAAACCCTCTCCCTAATATTTCTGGGAGTGCTGACCTCAGGCTAGAGGACCCACACCCTGGCATGGTAGGGGAGTACCGACTCTTCTGTAGTATTTCATAAGTAGGACCCACACACTAGGTTTACAAGGGAGTACCTACTCAAAACATAGAGGAAACATACCCTACCTGTTATGGGAGAACCTAACTCTATGTGAGTTAATTAAGGAGGACCCACACACTATTACAATAGGGTAGTATAGAATCCTATGATAAGAACACCATTTCAGAGGAAAACAAACCCACACTCATGATGTGGGCTATCACGTCTCTACCATAGTAGATGATTAATGATTACCTGCGCCTTGAGTCATCAAAGGAGTATACATCCTATCTCATTCTATAAGTAACACCCTAGTTCTACTCATCATGTTATCATTTATACCTCAACCTCGCCGATGTTCCTCAAAGATGTAACTCGATGATCCATCATGTAATTAGGGTTTAAATTCAATATACGGCTCTTCAACTGGACACCTGGTCCGAAATTTATAGGAATTTTAGTGCTGAATGCCTAGATGGATTCCGGTATGATCCAACCCGGACAAACTCCAAATATCATTAAGTTTCTTGTGTATTACCTAAAAAGGACATCCTCATCCTATGGGTTCCAGCGCTATAAACGGTTCATCAAACAGTTGTTCGGTTTATGGGATAAGTTTGTTTAAGTGAAATGGGATATAAGGGGGTTCGTGTCCAGTCTAACACAGTCTAAACGAACCAACCAGGGCTGTTGGGAATAGCACGAAGGAGTTAGGATCTGCCCGATTGGGCTGGGCCCTATCCGGCATGCTAGGCAGTGGGCTCGGTCTGGTGGACCACAGGTTCGGCCCATTCCACCCGACTGGGCATGGCCTACCGTGGTGCGGAATCACTCCACCTTTTGGCTAAGCGTGGGGGACTGCTCTCCTCCCGATCTGTCAAAGTCGTTCGGGTCATTCAAAGCCTTGATTCTAGGTGGCACCGAATCACTTTTCCAGTCCGTATAGACTAGACCACGGGCGTGGATTCTCCCTCTGTCGTGGATCGATATCGTGGCCTTCCACCACGTCATGCCACCCAGCTTCAATGAGGTCAGCGTTGGATAGATTCCCCTTGTCTGTTGAGGAGCCTTTGTGTGTTGTCGTTCTTTTGAGGTCTGCAAGTGATGTTCCCCACCTCCCTCGGTCCCCTGTCCCTTCACATGCCACCATAATGCCGCCACTTTTTTTGGTCACCCACATATAATTCAACTATAACAGGTTCAGAGGAGGGTCCATACCTTGTTTTTCGGGCCGCACCCTCTGTGTTTGAATTATAACATTGGAAGTATTTTAAGATTTAAAAAACTCTGATAATGAAACCACACATTATCCTCCTGTGTTAAAGAGAGAATATGGGTCAGCCAATTGGACCTTTGACCCAAGATGTCCATAATATTTAGAAACAGTGTAAAAATGTGGAGAAATAAATCATATAAGCCGTACCTCTTATTCAATGGAAGCTACTGCAGTTGGGGATAAAGAGTCCATGTCTAAAGGTGTTAATTGGTACTTGTCATCCCTCCTCGATTCCTCCAACATCTGTCACTCGAATCATCATTATAGGTTGGTGGATGTCACCACAGAACATCGTCAGAGTTTCCTCTCTTGAGTCCAAATACCCATCCTGCGCTTATTTTAAAAATATAGGAGGAGAGGATCAACGAACCAGACAATTAATGTGGATCATTAATTAATTGATTTAATTATCCTATTAATAATCTTAAGGTTGTGGTTATAGAAATTTTGTGTGATGACATTAAATAGTTTGATGTGGCAGTGCAGTCCCACCACCATTTTTTCAATAGTTGCAAAAAGAAAAATATAATAACAAAATGTTATTTTATTTTATTTTTGTAAAGTCCAAAAATTAACATTTTTGTCCGACCCTTGCCGGTCGATGTTAAGATTCCCTTAGGAGAATCACAGTGCTGCGGATTCAATGGTGCCCTCAGATTTTTAATCTAAGCACTTTTTCAAAAGATAGAATTCACCACCTGTAAGTTTAATGAATATATCTTAAAAAAGGTAAAAATTTATTAACAGTCACACTTGACCTACTATGGTTTAGGTTAGGCTCTTACTAAGGAAAACACACCCTCAACAACACAATGGTACTCTCATATTTTTAATCCGAGTTACCATTTACATGTTACATATTTTAATATAAAATAATTCTTACAAAATTATTTTATTTACGACCAAAAACTAACTTCCACTAGTTGCTCGCGCTGGCCTATGTTAAAAACTGCCTAAGGAATACAAACCCTCACGAGTTTACCAGTGGTCTCAAATTTTTTATCTGAGTTACCGTTTGTGAGTACTAAGAATATGAAAAATAAAATAATTTTTATTCAATTATTTTATTTACAGTTATGCCTTTTTTTAGTAGAGGCATGAACTAAGTAAATTTATGTCACACCTAGGGTAAACTAGCCATCTTGAATGCGATGGTGCCATAAGGGTGCAGATATGTGCACCCATTTTAGACTTATTCTAATTTTTTAGAAAAAACACTCAAGAATTCTATATAAATCTCAACATAAAATCGACAAATCATTCTGGTCACTCTAGGCCTTGGAATCACGTGTTGTTAGGTTTCACGGTCCTGTAATAATTTTTTTAAGAAAAAACAATTACATGGAATTTTTGAGATTTTACACATGTATCCAATAAAAGTGTTTTTTGAATAAGATAAGTCTTTTTAGAGTGAATTTTATGTTATAAGGGTTTTAAGG
This sequence comes from Viscum album, assembly GCA_963277665.1. Taxonomy (NCBI): domain Eukaryota; kingdom Viridiplantae; phylum Streptophyta; class Magnoliopsida; order Santalales; family Viscaceae; genus Viscum; species Viscum album. The sequence continues at coordinate 1,243,122,893 of OY728145.1, read as the reverse complement.
TCAAATATATATTGAATAGTATATGTCAAATCATTATATGTGGTTATAGAGATTAAAACATTATTTCACATTATGTGGAATTATATATATTGGATAACTAGTTCAACCACTATTTTATGATGATAATTGATAGTACTTGGGATTACTTTTATGGATCCTATGATCCGTTAGTGCTTTAGGAATAGAAAATTCTTCATCATCTCTATGAATACAAGATTATGAAGAAACATTTCTTGGCACAACAACTGGTGAAATTGACATAAGATCATATAAATATATTTTTTCATTTAAATTATTCCAATTTTTTTGAATAAGTATTGAAAATAAAAAGGTTGTCATGTTGTCATCTTTTTTTTAATATCAATGACCATTTTCATGCCTCTTTGGGTTATAACTTTTTGAATAATAAAATTTCCCAATCTATGTTTTTTATCACACTCCATAAAAAATGCATAGTTATATTTCTTCTCTATGTCAATGTTTTCACTTTCCAAGAAATTTCTCCTATGTCTAAACATCGTTATGTGTTAATTTGGGTAACTGTTACATTTCTAACTTCTCATTCTAAAATAATGTTTTTGTATTCATTTTTATGAGTAGGGATTATTTGAAAGGAATATACAAATATAAAACCTTGGATAGCCCACTTGAATTTAATAGGAAAATTTCATTTTAATTAGGGTATAATGTAACAACCTATGTATTTGTAATCAATTTTTTTTAATTATTTATCATTTAGATATTTCATTGTACTAAGTAAAATATTCCATTAAAATGATACCAAATTGGCATAATATACATAAAACCAACATGGATTTAAATACACACAAAACCAACATCATGTATGTTACATACAACATTTACTTAGAGTACGTTACATGCAAAACTGACTGGGTGTACAATACACAAAACACTGATTTTTGTATGAAACATCATTTTATTGTTATATTTATTTAATTTAAATAATTATAAACTAGAAATTAAAATTATTAATGTGAATGTTAATAAATTATTATCAAATATTATTGATAATTGATTTATATAAATAGTACATGTTGATAATGAAAGATAGAAATTTCGGTATAGTCCATAAATGTTAAAGAAAGTTATTTTATCAACTTATATGGTTTTAATGTCGATATCTGAAAAAGAATAAATTTAGTTTTAGGCAAATTGAGAAACATTATTTTTCAAAATAACATTCATTTTCTATTTTAGAATATTAAAATTGTCTTAGGGATAATCTTTTATATTTTTCTAAGAAACATCATTTTTTATGATTCGTGAAAATACAAGAATTTAATTTAGAACATCATATTAATATAATTTATTTATAAGGATAAATTATATATTTAAATATATTAAATTTTTTATTAGACCATATTTTTCAACAATTAATCCAAATTAAGTAATCAAATGAAATTTCACATTGAAATTGGGTATAAAAACAAAGCAAACTTTTTAACATTTCTACATTAAATACATATAGTGTCATTCCATTTGAGGGAATAATTTTATATTAATTTCTAAAAAATATATGAATATATTTTTGAAATATTTATTCCCTATTTTGAATCATAATAATTTCTAATTTATAATAAGGTTAAAATAGTATTTTAAAAACAAAATAGTGAATGTGATTAATATTAAATACAACTATTTAGGGAAAAACTAGGTTTACAATGTACTAAACATTAAAATTATGAATAAAATAACTAATAAGCATTTAGAAGACCCTTTCGATAGAAATTATTCATCCATGAAACTTCCATTATTGTATTTTTATTTTTTATTTCTTTTTTAGGTAAAAAATCAATACTCCTAACTTTTTTCAAAAATGAAAATATTGTCCTTTTCCTTTCATATAAATTTCCACAACTTCTACCTCATCTTCAAAACTCTAAAATGTATAGCTTAAAAAAAAGCTTCCCTATAAACATCCCAAAATCCCACCCATCCTCTTAGAATTCTCAATTTTGGATAAATGAAATCAAAGGAATCCTTCTTAAACAAACCAAATTGTGTTACTTGATTAAGAGGTAATATGATCTCTCAAGTTCAATTTTTTATTTTCTTTCCCCACAATATCACTCTCTTTGTTTCATTAATTTATAAAAAATGTACACTAAGTATCCTAGGAAATTGTTTTCTCAGTTTTTTACCTAAACATACAAAAGATCAATCTATTGGGTACCAAATGTATTGTTTACATGTTTGGTGGTCTTCTGCCTCTCAAAATGATGATTGTTCATTTTTTAACTGCCTCTCATGGTGGACATAAGATGGAAAATAGATTTTTAAATAATATATATGATATATAATATGTAGTTATTCATTTTTACATTTTTATATAAAAAATATATTCATTAATTATATATTTTGTATACAATATAACTTTATTTGTGGACATATGGACTACCACTTCCTCAAAATGATGTGATTTGTTCACACCTAATATAGAAATTATAATGGATTTTTTTAAAAAATTTAATATATAAATGAAATATTAATGATACTTTGATTATAATATATTATATTTATTTATTAACATAAAAATTATTTACTTTCCTTCTTTCTATTCGAAAATAAAATAAAAATAGTATTCATGCAGACGTATGGACTACAATCTCAATGAACAATATATTTCATATAACAATAATGATTATTATAAATACTTTTGTACTAAATATATAATATATTTATATAATGTTTTAAATTTTATAAATAATGAAATCATGATCTAAGTAAGAATACTATGAATAATAAGTCAAATTACATATCATTAATAGGTAAATTATCAACTGAAACATGGAGTTATGATAAATGTGTAATATAAAACCTTTACAAAAATATATATTCTATTTTATTTATGAAAATGGTTCTGTGATAGAATTATAATAAATAAATAATTATCATATATGAGTCATTAACTAGTAGTACTAATGTAAACAAAGAAGTTATAAGAACTTCATCTCAACATTTAATATCGGGAGATATATACATTATTCACCACTCACTTATATTGTGTGCTATATACACTCTAATTGAAATGTTATATTAGGAATATTATTTTAATCATGATATTATAATATTGATGAAATTTCGTTTTCTTACACAGGTATACAATTCTATGTTACCTAATGGTTATAGTATATTGAACCAATCTCATAGTTTTTTGAGACTCTTTATGATTATGATTCAATTGATGAAATAAAATGATACATATCTAAAGGAATAGAAATTTTATTTTATCTCATATTTTTCTATGTTATATTCATGTCTTAGTATAATTTTTTCTACATATTGTAACATAGGATATGAATTATCTTTTATTAATCAAAATTTGACTTAATTCTTGATTTCATTCAGAAATATTTGTTCATTCCAAACCATGATTTCTAAAAATGAATTAAAAAATGATTTACTTTTATCATAAAATATTATAGAAAATTATAACCAATTTTTTCATTATATGGTATTAAAAGGATTAATCTTGTCATATTCCAATCAGATACATGTTTGGTACAGTTTAGTTAGAAAAGTACATTCTCCACCTACAGACATACCACCATTACAAATTTCATTTCGTTGATTATTATTTTTATGTTTACAACTTCAATTTAAAGGAAAAATGATTTCATAAAATTCTATATGTTTATTCATTATTAAATTGGTTTTAATGAAAATGTTTCTCATTAATGTTTTTTGGTATTTCCAACCTTTCATTAAAATATTTTAAATCTATTTTCAATGAAAAAGGATTTCAATATCATTTTGTTTTTTTAAAATGTTTTAAATGTATTCAAGCATTTATTAAAAGTGTTTAATGAATATTATTTTAAAAATTATTAAAAAAAATTATTTATAATTTTTCATTTTTCCAAGGAAATGGTTTTCAAAAGATTTTATTTTTTATAAAAATATTTTTTCAATGGAGAAGTGATATTTTCATCAATAGGTGTTTATAAAACACCATTACAGATTATTTCCCTTCTAAAAATAAATATATTAGTGATACTCATGAATTTATGGAGAAATGATTTGATTATTTAATTCAAATTCTTTGTTTTAATGGTTAATATTTTAATATAATGATGTTTTTTAACACATATATTTTGACATGTTATATGGCCTTGAAACATGATTATTTTCTAGAGTGGTAATTATAAGACCAACATATTCTCCATTGGTAATGACATGATTAAATGGGCATGATTCATATCTCATCTCATGGGTTACAATATGACAATTTTATTTAATCGTGGGGCAGAAATATGACATATTTTGTTATTTCATGGGATATATCTATATCTTCTTCCAATGTATTTAGTGATTAATGATTAATCAGTAGTATATATGTTATTCATGAAACTTCTTTTATGTTCAAAAGGCCAGTAATGAACCTGATTACATTTTTTAAATTATATGCATGGACCTGGTTGGATTTCTATAAGTTTATGTGTAAACCAGATTACATTTTCACAAAGTTGTGAGTGAAACTTATTACATGTTCACAATGTTATCCATATATACCGTGTTACATGTCAATATATTTATTCCTAAACCTTATTAAATGTTCAATATTTCATGATTGAACCTGATTACATAAAAACAATGTTACACATGTACATAGATTAATGTCTATTTGCTTATGCATTAAACTGATTAAAACATCAAATTTTTAATCATGGACCTACTTTTGTAACGACCCACAGTTTCATTAACGAAAATCCCTCTTGATCTAAATAAATGCCTCTCTATGTTTATATAAAATGTCAAATTCATTGTTTTTATGTTAAGAATTTTGACCATTGCTAATATAGCCGTTGAACAGTGATCACATGATTAGTATAAATATAAGGCTTTAACAAACCCAATTTACTCAGACAAAGGAAGCAATGGCCTCATCCAGCAGAATTTCCCCATACGAATCCCATTTGTCGGAGCTCAGAAAAGAGGTGGAATCCTTGGGCTTTGCTCATGACCAAGACCAAGCTGAGCTTCATCATGTCAAGCTCGAACGAGATCGTCTATGGGAGAAGTGGAAGTTGATAGAAATTACCACTCGAGCGATGTTATCCGAGCCACCCCAAGAGTCGGTCACCATCGCACACCTTATCCATAGGACTTATGCAGTTGTTTTAAGGGGTTATGTAACAAATAAATAGTACTATGTTCATGTACATTATTTTTTTTGTATACAATAATGAATATACTTTCTTGTCATTATCGATAGATTGTAAATAGTTTTTAAAGTAAAAATAATGTTTTTAGTTATTATTTAATTAAGAATTGTATTTTATTAATTAAGGGATTTTTAATTAAATAATATTTTAGTAAAATATTATTATTATTATTAAATTAATTTTTATTAAATATAAGTGATCTTATAATTTTATGAATGCAATTGTAATTTTTATTAAGGTTTGAAAGTCATTTCTGTCAAAACCCGTGAATTTTTGATAAATGTATGTTTTTATATTAAATGTGAAAATTAACATATTTAGAAAATTATTTAGATAAAATAAATGTTATTTATGGAATCAGGATGTCGAAATTATCCAACGGTGCATTTTTCATAATTTTCTGATACCGTCAAATTTTTTGGGTAAAAATTAAATACCATTTAAATATATAATGAGTTTTATGACATCATAATGACCCAATAATGATGTAATAAAATACTATAAGCTTTATTCTCAGCCAATATACGTTTTAAAATTAAAATAATTTGATTTTGGGTTTGTTTGACTTACTTTTCAAAGCATTAATGGACCCCTCAAGACTTATAAAACATCTTGTCTTTTTCAATTATTTTCCACGGGGGTGTGACTCACCTCCACATAAGCAACCCTATTATTTTAAGAATTTAGGACATTGACCTTATAAAATATTTTTTTCCTCTTCCCTTTTCCAAAAACCATGGGCAAAAACCATGGGATGGTTTGTGGTTTGGATTAATTTAATATAAGGGGACCCAAACCTAAATAATAAAGAATTCTCTCACCTTTCCTATATAAACCCACCCAAGATCTCACTTCATCCTCACTCAAAGACTTTGGAGTTAGTTAATCCTCTGCACTAATCTCTCTAGAATCCTCCCAAGGTTCCCCAAGCTCCCACGAAGCCTCTCACAAGCCTCTCTCTAGCATTTGGAAGCACAATTCCAAGTAAGGGGTTTTCTTCCTTTATCATTTTTGTCCAATTTTTTATCATATTGTTCTGCCCTTTTAATTTCACTTATAAATGGTGGGGTATAGTTTCTCACCTCCCCCATAATTCCCACTTATAGTTTGAATTATGGTATACCCTTTATCTCTCAATAAATTCCTCCCATGTACACCTGTTACTATGCTGAAATTCCGAAAGGAACTTCTATATCCTCTTTTACATTCAAGCAGTACTTTTGTATCATGAATATAAATTCCATTACAATTATTTGGACATGTATATATTTGACCCCCTTACTGTCCATTTCATTTAAATATGATTAGACACCCCTTTCTCTCTCATCAACCATTTTTATGAATTCTTATGTCACGTCATCACGTTGCCGAAATTGCACCGATTTTCAAAGCTAATGCCATTGTGTAGTGAATACCATGCCCATTTCTCCATCAAGGGTATTCACCTTTATGCACATTAACATATTGATTATAAAGTTTCATGTTTAAATTCCACATTACTTTATCATGGAATTAATGATTATGTTTAATGAATCCATGTTTTATGATCCATGTGGCACACTTATGCATGAAATGAAATGTTTAAGAAGGGTGCACCCTTATAGCACTCCAATGAATTGGGTAAAGTATAGTATCATGATACGTCATGTGCAGTGTGCCTTGACTCATGATAATTCAAGTGCAACGAGGGTTTACTCATGCTTCATGTGCAATGAGGGTTTACACATGCTCCACATGCAATGAGCCTTGGATCATGCTAATTCCATGTCATGTGTTGTTTCCACATTTCTATGTTATGATTATCATGCTTTATCATGCCTTTATGTTCATTTTTCTCTTGTTATGTATTGATATTCCTAATTTCTAACAGGTATTTTACTCATCGTGTTATTTCATGTGTATTCCCTTACTACACTTTATAGATCACCCTTTTCTTATGCATGTCCTCAGGTTATCCCATGCAATGCTATGTACGAGGGAATGTAGTGGTCACGTAAAGGAATTTTTAAATAAAGATGTTGTATTTCATGTTATAAGTTTTTATGTAATGATCCAATTCCCCAAAGACACTAAACCTCTCTATCTTCTTTGTTGTATCCAGTGATGTTTTATGTAATAAATCATGTTTAAGTTGTAATAAAAAGAAGGATTCTCATAGTTCGTATTAGAGGATAAGTTTAGTTTTTTTTGGGATTAGGATTCGAAAACCCTAGTAAAGACTTAGAGACCAGACTAAGTATAATGAAAACATACCTATGTTTCAGCAAGTACTGAGTAAGTGGTTTATCAAACAAATACATCCCTGTTTGGATACGAGCAGGTAGAGGCGGCTCTGGCACAGATGTATCCTAGGGGTAAAACTCAAAAACACTGCTTTGAGCTAGACTTGAACGGGAACTGGTGCACGAAAATGGGCATTGCTGCACTATTAGTTATGACACTCTCGGGGGATATGTTTTGATAAATTCACAATCTTAGTATGAACCCTTATTAAGGGAATTAAAAAAAGGCCCCTAAGAAGATTTGTTAGAAAGTAGATCATGAAAAGCCAAGATTGAATCATATAGACTCATGAGTTAAGGAAATAAAACTTTATTTATAAGTCATAAACTTTTGTCTTTGGATTTCCCTTTATGTGTTACCCCTAACATTCCTTTTATTCCAGCCAATGATTGGTAATAGGAGGACTCGAGCTAACAACCATTGTGAAGATCAGTGTGATGACTGTACTAATGAGATGCCCAATCCAATGGGAGCGAGAATCATGAACATTATCATTCTTCTCTCTCAGATAACTCATGTTTTGAATAGAAATATGGGTCAAGAGAAACGATCAACCCACCCCCCTAAGAAAGAACAAGTCGCTATCGAGAGCTTCATGAGACAAAGGCCTCCTGATTTTAGTGTATCATCTGATCCCATGATCACTGAACAATGGATCAACTCCATTGAAAAGATATTCTCCATCCTTCAATGTTATGAACAAGAGAAGGTTCTCCTGGAGGCTTATCGTATGGAGGGTGAAGCTGATCAATGGTGGACGTTGATCAAAAATACGAATCCTGAGGAGGAGATCGATGCATGGGAATGGAAGGATTTCCGGAAGATGTTTTTTGATAAATATTTTCTGTGCACCCTCTAGCTTAATATTTTAAGGTACTTCCATTCCCTCAAGAAAAAATACGAAGAATCTTTTGGAGAGTACAAGGAAAACTTCACAAGGCTTGCATGATACGCTTCCAGCTTTGTCGTTACCCCAGAATGCAAAGTTGACCACTTCTTTGGTGGGCTGAAGCCTAGCCTGCGGAAAGCATTGGTGATCTGTGACTTTGATAGCTATGAGAAAATTGTCCGATGTGCCCTCAAGGTCAAAATGGAGATCAGAGAATCACATGGGTATCATGGGGATAAGAAGCATTAGATGGACTTCAATGCTGGTGGTCCGATGGATAAATCCAACGGTGCTAAGAAGATCCAGCACCCCACTTGCCAAAAGTGCGGAAATAAGAACCCTGGAAATTTCCTTAATGGGATGAGGAAATGCTTCAGGTGTGGAAGAGAAGGGCACCTAGCTGTTAACTGTCGGCAAGAAAGACCCGTGGCTGCGACAGAGGAGAGGAATGATCCGTTTGAACCTCAACGCATTGTTTAATGCTAAAATGGAAAAGAACCGGGTCATTTTGAAAATTAGTGTCCTTATCCAAGGGTTTTCGAAGGCAACCAACAACGTCCAAGGCAGCAAGGAAGAGCTTTTTCCATCACTTCTGCCGAACTGAACCCCGACAATGAAGTGGTGATAGGTACTATAGTTATTCATTCATGAATAGTGAATGCACTTTTTGTTTCAGGTTCTACACATTCTTTTATATCTCGAAAGTTTAGTAGAACAATCCCAACACCACCACAAATCATGGAAGTGAAGATGTTGGTGAGTACGGAAAATGGGGAAATCATTGCATCCCATTAATATAAGTCCTCCCCTGTTATAATCTGTGGATTGAATTTCCTTGCGAACCTCACCATACTCCCTCTGGTGGAATTTGATGCAATTCTTGGCATGGATTGGATTTCCTTATATAGAGCCAACATGAATTTTTAGGAGAGGGAAATCACACTCCATATGGAGAATCGACCCCGATTCATTACAAGTGTTTGGAGGAATGTTAATCTCCATTAGCTCCATAATCTCAAGCATTTATATTACTGCCTTATGAGCATGAGTATATGGATCAGATGATTGAGTCCAAGGAAGAAACCATCCTTGAAGAAATGTCTATTGTGAGGGAATTCGATGAAGTGTTTCCTAAAGAACTGTCTGGTCTTCCTCCTAGAAGAGATGTTGAATTCTCCATTGGACTTATACATGGGGCTTTACCAATATCCAAGACTCCATATAGAATGGCTGTTGTAGAGCTTTATGAGCTGAAGAAACAACTACTGGAGAATCTGGATAAATGGTTTATACACCCAAGTGCTTCACCATGGGGTGAAGTAGTCCTCTTCGTCAAGAAGAAGGATGGGTCAATGCGGCTTTGAATCTATTATCGTGAACATAACAAAATGATGATAAAGAACATGTATCCTCTCCCAAGATTACCTGATCGATTAGCTACGTGGAACACACTACTTCTCCAAGGTGGACTTGCAGTCGGGATATTATCAAGTAAGGGGGAAGAATAAAGATATCCCCAAGACTTCTTTTCACACAAGATACGGGAACTATGAATTCATAGTAATTCCTTTCGGACTCACTAATGCTACAAAAATCTTCATGGAATTAATTAATAGAGTCTTTTGATATTACCTAGACAAATTTTTGGTAGTGTTTATAGATGATATTCCAATATACTCCTAAACCAAGGAGGATCATGAGGAGCCTTTAAGAACTGTACTAGAGACTTTGTGCAAGGAGAAGCTCTATGTAATGTACAGAAAGTGTGAGTTCTGGTTTAAAGAAATCTCATTCTTGGTCCATATCATCACAAGCAATGGGATATCTGTGGATCCCTCCAAAACAGATGAAATTGAGGGATGGATGAGGCCAACATCGGTAACGGATATCCATAGCTTCTTGGGTTTAGATGGATATTATCAACGATTTGTTAGATATTTCTCATGATTGTCCGACCCTGTTACCAAGCTAACTCTAAAGGGTGTAAAGATTTTTTTGAGTGATGAATTCGACGAAAGCTTCAAGGAGTTGAAAAGGAGGCTTATCACTGCGCCCGTGCTCACTTTACCCACAAGTGGGGAACTTTTTATTGTATTCATTGAAGTTTTATAGAAGGGAATTGGGTGTGTGATGATGCAGATTGATAAAGTGATATCCTATGCCTCAAGGCAGTTGAAAATCCATGAGAGAAACTATCCAACGCATGATCTGGAGTTGGCAGTAGTGATCTTTGCCATGAAAATCTGGCAGCATTATCTCTATGGGGAGAAATGTGAGATATATACTGAAAATAAGAGTCTTAAATATATATTCACACAGAAAGAGCTTAATATATTCCAGAGAAGATGGATAGGGCTCATCAAGGATTATGATTGTTCAATACAATACCACCCTTGGAAAGCGAACAAGGTGGCAGATTCCCTAAGTTGAAAGGACCCAATGATTCTATCAATGATGAGAATTGAGAAGGATCCAATCTTCATAGACTTGAAGAAGATTGACATGGGAATCATAGAGAAGGGAACATCATCAGTCCGTTCACAAATGATTGCTCAACCATCTCATTTGGAAAGGTTAAAGGATGCTGAAAAAATATGATGTCGGAATTCAAGAAAAAGTGGAAGCTATCGAAAAAGGGAAATCCTCAGAGTTTAATGTTAATGATGAATGAGTTGTGCGTTTTTTCGAAAAGGCTATCTGTTCCATCGAGTCTAGAGCAGAAGAAGGAAATTTTGGATGATGCACATAGTTCAAATTTCTCTACTCACCCAGGGAGCACAAAGTTGTATTGAGATCTTCGAGAAAACTTTTGGTGGGATAATATGAAGAAGGAGATCTCTGAATATACATCAAACTTCCTGGTGTGCCAGCAAGTGAAGGCATAGAGGCAGGTGTATAAGGGGATGATGCAACCATTGCCCATACCTGAATGGAAATGGGAGAACATCACTATGGACATTGTCACCGGACTTACAAGGACATTCAAAGGCAACAATGCAATCTGGTTTGTTGTGGATCGTCTTACAAATACTGCACACTTCATTTATATTCGGGAGGATTTCCCATTGGATCAACTGGCATTGATATATATCAGGGAAGTGGTAAGGTTGCACGAAGTACCACTATCTATTGTGTCTGACTGAGATCCAAGATTCACCTCTATGTTTTGGAAGAGTCTTCAACATGACCTGAATACTGAACTGAACTTCAGTACGACCTATTATCCTTAAACTAATAGCCAATCCGAGTGGACTATCCAAACACTTGAGGATATTTTGAGATCGTGCTTAATGGACTTAAAAGGAATATGGGATCAACATCTTCCTTTGGTTGAGTTCTCTTATAATAATATTTTCCACTCAAGCATCCAAATGGAACCATATGAAGCCCTGTATGGGAAACGGTGTAGAACACCGGCATGTTGGGATGAGGTCAGTGAACGTAAGCTGCATGGACCAGAACTGGTCGAGGAAATGGTGGAGAAGTTGAAAACCATTCAGCATCATATCAAGGCAGACCAGAGTCGACAGAAGAGTTATGAAGATAATCATTGACGAGACCTTGAGTTTAAATTTGGAGACATGGTTTTTCTACACATATATATGTGGAAGAAGGTCATGAGGTTTGGAAAGAAAGGGAAGTTAAGTCCAAGGTACATCAGCCCCTTCGATATTCTTGATCGTGTCGGGGCTGTGGCCTATCGACTAGCACTTCCACCTACTATGGCCAAAGTACATGATGTCTTTCATGTATCCCTATTAAGGAAGTATATACCGGACCCTTCACATGTACACTTTTATGAGATGGTATAATTGGAAGATGTTCTTTCTTATGAGGAGCAACCAGTGAAGATCTTAGATCGTTGAGAAAACGTTACACGAAATAAGACAATGCCCCTCATCAAGGTGTTGTGGAGAAAACAAAAGTTTGAAGAAGCGACTTGGGAATCAGAGGAAATGATGAATCTGAGTTACCCACATCTCTTTTAGTGTGGGAAAAGTAAAATTTCGAGGGCAAAATTTCTTAAGGGGGGAATATTGTAATGAACCAAAGTTTCATTAATGGAAACCCCTCTTGATCTAATTAAATTTCTCTTTAGGTTTATATAAAATATCAACTTCATTGGTTTTAAGTTAAGAATTTTGACCACTGCTAATATAGCCATTGAATAGTGATCACATGATTAGTATTAATATAAGGCTTTAACAAACCAAATTTACTCAGACAAAGGAAGTGATGACCTCATCTAGTACAATTTCCTCATAAGAAGCCCATTTTTCGGAGAGGTGGCATCCTTGGGCTTCGCTCTTGACCATGCCCAAGATGCGCTTCATCATGTCAAGCTCGAACGGGACCGTCTACGAGAGAAGTGGAAGTTGATAGAAATTACCACTTGAACGATGTTATCCAAGCCACCCCAAGAGTTTGTCACCATCGCACACCTTACCCTTAGGTCTTATGTGGCTGTTTTAAGGGGTTATGTAACAAATAAATAGTAATATGTTCATGTACATTATTTTTTTGTATATAATAATTAATATACTTTCTTGTCATATTTGATACATTGTAAAAAGTTTTTAAATTAAAAATAATGTTTTTAGTTATTATTTAATTAAGAAATATATTTTATTAAATTAAGGGATTTTTGAATTAAATAATATTTTAATAAATTATTATTATTATTATAAAATTAATTTTTATTATATATAAATGATCTTATAATTTTATGAATGCAATTGTAATTTTTATTAAGGTTTGAAAGCCATTTCTGTCAAAACCGGTGAATTTTCGATAAATGTCGGTTTTTATTTGAAAAGTGAAAATTAACATATTTTAAAAATTATTTAGATAAAATAAATTTTATTTCTGGAATTAGGACGTTGAAATTATCCAGCGGTGAATTTTTCATAATTTTTTGAGATAACCAATTTTTTGGGTAAAAAATAAGTACTGTTTAAATATATAATGCATTTTATGACATCATAATGACCAAATATTGATGTAATAAAATACTATAAGCTTTATTTTCGTCCCATATATGTTTTACCATTAATATAATGTGATTTTGGGTTTGTTTTACTTACTTTTAAAAGCATTAATGGACCCCTCAAGACTTATAAAATATCTTGTCTTTTGAAATTATTTTCCACGGGAGTGTGACTCACCTCCACATAATCAACCCTATTATTTTAAGAAGTTCAGACTTTGTCCTTTTAAAATACATTTTTCCACTTCTTTTTTCCAAAAACCATGGGCAAAAACAATGGTATGGTTTTTGTTTTGGATTAATTTAATATAAGGTGACCCAAACCTAAATAATAGAGAATTCTCTCACCTTTCCTATATAAACCCACCCAAGCTCCCACATACACCTCACTCAAATCCTTTGGAGTTCGACCATAATCAGCCCTAATCTCTATAGAATCCTCCCAAGGTTCCCCAAGCTCCCAAGAAGCCTCTCACAAACCTCTCTCTAGCAATTCAAAGCACACTTCCAAGTAAGGGTTTTTCTTCCTTTCTCATATTTGTCCATCTTTCGTCATATTGTTATGCCCTTTTAATTTCAATTATAAATAGCGGGGTATGGTTTCTCACCTCCCACATACTTCCCTATTATTTTTTTTAATGATGGGATACCCCTTTCTCTCTCATTAAATTCCTCCCATGTACACCCGTTACTATGCTGAAATTCCGAAAGGAACTTCTCTCTCCTCTTTTACATTCAAGAAATTCTTTTGTATCATGAATCTAAATTCCATTACAACTGTTTGTACATGTATATATATGAACCCCTTACTGTCCATTTCATTTAAATATGATGAGACACCCCTTTCTCTATCATCAACCATTTTATTGAATTCTTATGTCATGTCGTTACACTGCCGAAATTGCACCGATTTTCTAATCCAATGCCATTGTGTAGTGAATACCATGCCCATTTCTCCATCATGGGTTTTCACCATTATGAACATTTAATTATTGATTATAAATTTTCATGTATGAAATCCACATTCCATTATTGTGGAATAAATTATTATGTTTAATGAAACCATGTTTTATGATCCATGTGGCACACTTATGCATGAAATGAAATGTTTAAGAAGGGTGCACCCTTATAGCGCTCCAATGCATTGGGTAAAGTATAGTATCATGATATATCATGTGAAATGAGCCTTGATTCATGATAATTCAAATGCAATGAGGGTCTACTCATGATTCATGTGCAATGAGGGTTTACTCATGCTCCATGTGCAATGAGCCTTGGCTCATGCTAATTCCATGTTAAGTGTTGTTGCCACATTTCCATGTTACGATTATCATGCTTTATCATGCATTTATGTAAATGTTTCTCTAGTTATCTATTGATATTCCTAATGTATAACATGTATTTTATTCCTCATGTTATTCCATGTGTATTCCCTTACTGGGCTTTATAGCTCACCCTTTTCTTATGCATGTCCTTAGGTTATCCCATGCAATGCTAAGTACGATGGAATGTTGTGGTCATGTAAAGGTAGTTTTCAATAAAGATGTTGTATTTATTGTTTTATGTTTTTATTTCATGATCCTAATCCCCAAATAAACTAAACCCCCTGATCTTCTTTTTTGTATCATGTAATGTTTTATGTAATAAATCATGTTTAAGTTGTAATAAAAAGTAGGGTGGTCATAGGTTTCATGTCCATGATTTGATGCGGGGGACAGATTACAAGTCCATAAATTAATGACTAAACATGTTTGTACATATACATGTATACAATGTTATAAACCTATCTTCATTCCACAACTTAAATTTATAATTCTTATGTTATGATTTCATGAATTAATATCATAATTCTCTTATGATGCATGTATTATGATATTCCGAATTTTAGTATATTCTATAATATGTAGGGTTTGATCTTCAATTTTTATTCTCATGTTCTATACCAATTTTTTCCTTTTAAGAATATTAATTTTCTTTTTTACCCTTACTATTCACCTTAGATCACCCATTTTAATTTATTAATTCACCATGTTATGAAGAAATGTTTTCATTAGAAGTACTAAAGGTTGATATCTTTATAGAAGATATTGATGATCTTTTACTGGGATAGATAATTTTGTTTCCATGTTTATATTGACAATAAATTATTATGTTCTTATGGCATTTATTTTTGCAACGTACTGAATAATCATATATAAGGATGTAATATCCGTTTATTATAATCCATTTTTAGTATAAATATTAAGCATGAAGAATAAAATGACCAGTTCTATAGCCACTCTGTCCATACTAACGAACACCTCCACAATCGTGCTATACTCTCTGTTAATATGGAGAATTATGGATCTTTTTTATGCCTTTCTCATCTACTATATGATGATCCCAAAATAGACAATCCAAATATTATTACCTCAGTTGTAATTAACTTAGCAAAGGAAACTGATGTTGAAAAACTCGTGCACACTAACTTCTCAGAATGGTCATGCACTCTCACCTATGGTGGCCTCATCATCTATATGAATAAATTTTTTATGATCCCATTAAATTGGACTAAGAACCACTATACATAGGGAAAAGGACATTGAAAGATATGACCTACCCCGATAGGTTAACTTCTTTTTTCCTGAAAACTGGGAAACCCTAACCACAACTATAATTCATGGTTTATCATCATGAATCCCCTCTCATACAGATCCGGTTCTGGTTAATATGTTCTCCATGACCTCTTCTCTCTCCGTCTCCTCAAGATATGACTTTGTCATAAATGATGTGACATGGTGCTGGATCACTGGATGAAAATATTCCCCAAAATTCCCCTTCATTGTCTCCTTATAAAAAAAACATGCCCAAAGTGTAACACAGTAGGATCTTAAAACAGATCCCGAACTATAGAACCCTATAGCTCCCCTCTCAAAGGGTAAGTAATACCCGAAGACTAGCCGCATGTGAATTCAAAGAAAGAAACTCGTCTCGAAAATTGAGATGGAACACATCCCAAGATATTGTCAAATCCTCATGATCTCATAAGAACAAGAAAACTCAAATCATTTTTACCCCATGTAACGTCATCAGAAACAACGAAAACCAATGTTCCTTCCGAGCCTAGATCAAACCAAAGAATATCACATCCCCTGTCAACTAGTCTTTTTTGATTGAATAAAAAATCAATCCATCATACCTTTATAGACTATGGAATATAAACACTTGTAGCGTTCTTCTCTATGTGTCATTTTCATATTCTACCCTATAGTGATCTATTGGTGAAACTTTTAGAACATCTACAATGTGAACCTAGTGAGGGAATATTCCTAGAGCTACTGTAGAGAAGAACAACCAGTTAGAGATCATAAACCTAAAATATGGAAGACCTTAACATTAAATAAATTTTTTCACTTTTTGGATAAACAATCCCATGTGAAACCAATTCAAACCCAGATAAAAATAATAATTATGCAAAAGCCTAGGTCACAACCATGAAACATGTATCACCATTCATAGAATCCATGTTATGTTTAAAAGTCAATTAAATAGATCACATGTGGTCCAAAACACCCATGAATAACTAGTATTACATGTTTTAAAATCATTATAATCATTTCTAATAGAGGTTCCCTACCTTCCGAAATGACCGAACTTATTCCTAACTCCATACTCCATCTTCTCCATCGACTGCAGCTCTGACAAAACTTTTTCTTAACCACCTCTATGCAAAGTTCATCCCTCATTGCATATAAATTGGATAAGAGTGATAATAACAACCAAGCCCCAACCCTAGTAGGATCTAGGTTAGAGACTAGCACTAAGGGCATACTAATCACATAGATGGGATGAATTACCCTATAAAAGAACAATTGAAAACAAGGGAGATATAAAAGACACCAACTAACTACTTCTAATAATCCAAAATAAAATAAAAACCAATGTGCATATATGTCATGTCATAAAATAACTATTAAAACTGAACTTAAACTAAAATAACCAAAATAATGTTAATTTGAAAGATACTATAGATCCAAAATAGATATTGTTAATCTTTATACTACTTGTAACCATACTGATATCAAACACGATTCTACTAAAATAAAATACATTTTATATATACATTTATTAGGTTAATAGAGAATTGTGTAGGTTCCTCCCCAGAGCCTCTGATGCAAAAGGTAAAGAATGCATGATGAAATGTAGTGAACTACAAGTAAACTAACTCATTCACGAAACATGTATACTATTTTATATGCCTCACCATGGATACTCTAACAAATTATCACATACTATATATTATATAATAATAAGAATATCAAGGTTACCCCTCTACAACTTCTCTGATGTTTTGTTGTATTTTTCCAGTGACACATATCATGAGAATATCTCTGTAGAATGGTTGGCCCATTGAAAACTGGGAAAAGCTTCACAACATGGACCTCATGAAACAGACTACCACATCCAAATTAACAAAATTAACCATGTATTTTCTAGTAGTCGCATTTTACCATATAACATGTATCAAACATCCGGTATTAAACCTCAATCAATCAAAAACCAAACGCTAACTAAGGAACTTTAATCCAACACTACCAATAAACGTTATACCTATAATAGTCCTTAAGGAATTATATATAAAGATTACATGTTTTTGAAATAACGAAAATCGATTACATCCCTTAATACATATATATATTGGGAAACCCACTATCATGCATAATATCACAAGTAACTAACAAGAGAAGTCATTTGGGCCAAATAGAGTAGTTATCCTTTCATCCTCCCACTAAGATTTTGAGGACCCCCCTAGGGCCTAGAACCCACATTGTGTTACTCTCCCTAACTGATAGGGTGATTTAGTATATAGAAACAAAAAATTAACAAGATATAATATATCTCACAGCCACACTATGTGCATAACCTAGTATAAGACACATCTACAACCAATATCTCTCAAAATCCTAGTAACAACAACTAAGTCAAGACATACTATAAGAACATAAATATTAACTTAATTTATAACACAATTTTATAGGAGTATGATTAAATTTGTATGATATAGGGTTTACATGGACTCAGTCAACTCTAATATACTGGAAATGTATTATAGAAACACAAGAGAGAACTATTTTCAATGCTAGATTTCATAAATCTCACATATCGGGCATGTAATAAATAGAGGGGTAAATTAAAATTATGATTTTATTTCGAAATGAATATTTAATTTTTATTTCAAATATTCCATGAAATGTTAAATATATCTCCAATATTTATATTTTTTAGGAATATATAAGTTAATTCTATGAGGAGTTCATGGGTAGTAGTGGGAAATATCCTACTATAATTGGGAAAGAACAAGGTAAATATACCGAGTAAATGGATAGAATTAGAAACATGTAATATGGTAAAAATATGATTCTTCCTATATATTAATATAATTTATATCTATATTTAGACAAGGAAATATGAATGATATGTTCAAAAAAGGTAGTAGTATCCATATCTATAAATATTAGGAACATTATAAATTTTAATGTGGTTATATAAAAATAAAATATTCAAATATTTGTTCAAATTTATTATATCATAATTTTGATTATAGCTATGATTTCAATATAATGGTATATGAAATAGGTTTTTTATGTTGGATATCATCTCATAAGATTTTTTTTACTCACGGTGGTGATGTCATAAATTACACAGTAATCATGTTTGAAAATGTGTATGTCCTAATGATTAAATATATTACTCTACAGAATTGTAATATTATCATTTGACGGAAAAAATGTTGGTCATTAAGAATTTATATGAAGATTAATTATTTGTTTTATGATAGAAGGTTCCAAATATACCACATAAAAATAATGTTTTTATTACCAAAGACCATATAAAATGAATAGTGTATGATATATAATTACCATAACAATGTTCATATTTCTATATTTTCTATTTCCAAGTTAATTTTCTTATATTATTTTTCAGATCAATATATTATAGTGGTTCTTATATATAATGTGATCTATGAGAGACTAAAAAATAATTCTTATTCATATTGATTATGGCATATATACAACATACTAACTAAAAATGATGACTCCTTACTAGCATGTAAATGGTGATAAATATAATTGATGACTCATATAATGATACTCATAAATGGAGATTTGAAGTTACTCGTATCATGAATATTGACCCACCTAATGAAACACTACATGATTCATGTGTCATTTGGTTTTCCTTTTCACTATCATATTTATTTGTCTCTTATCCTCAGGTAACTACATAAAATATAATTTGTTCACATAATTTGATTAATGAAAAAAACCCTGAAATTTAGGTTGTGGTAAGGTATCATAAATTGAGTGTATCATGGAAGGTATTTCTTTATCAAAATTATCCAAAATGATTTTTTCGTTTTCAGATGGATGATATATATTGTTCCCCATGACATTTATTTTAGTTCCCCTTTTAAATACATGGAAATGGTGATTGTGGATACATCTATAATTTATGGCCATGAATTTATAAACCCAGAAAATATAATGACATGATGTGGGAATCCATCTTAATGAGATATAATAAGACAATGAGACATTATCACACAACATTTGTTCAATGAATGTGGACATTTCAATGATTAATCAATATCGCCCGCAGGGCCTTTATATGTTGCTACAACCCAATATTGGATTATAAATATCACTCAATACTTTCGATATTAGGACATAATGATTTACATAGAAATCTCATTCACCTACTTGGAAAATTACAGTGAATTTGAGTTGGGGACATTGTTGTCTATATGTTGGTTGTAGGGTAATTTAAATGTTTATATGATATTAATGGAAATAAATATATTCATTATTTTTTTATAGAATAATAACTTTTAATCGAATCTCATTATTCAACACACTTGTTAATTTTTTTAAAATAATCAATAAATAATTTTATATTTAATGTTAAATTGTTAATATATGATGTTTCTTAAAAATTTAGTAGGAGTAGTGTCTAGCTAATGACGTAGATTTTATCATGTTGCATAGATTTATTATTACATGAAAGTCATTAATTAGAAACAGTCATTGCAAAAAAAATTCAACGATATAAGAAATATTTTTTGAATTAAAAGAAGTGTTTTTATAAAAATATTAATTAATTAAAATTTTTATAATTTTTATATAAGTATATATGAATTTTAATGTCCCAACATGTGAGTGATATGTTCTTGTGTTATTAAACTATCGTTTCTCATTTATATTATGCCCAATTTATGACTACTTTGGTAAGATGTAAGATCTCATAATCTAAGTTGAATGATGGTTAGTTTCTCGCCCAAAATTATTATAACATCAAAGAACACTTGATTCTCAATATGTGCACCCTGATTATATAAGGTGTTTGACTGGTTATGGTTCCACAATTCATAGGGGCATTCTAGAGGGCTCTAGGATAAGTTTCATTGAAGGATGATTGCCAATAATGACTAAAATGTGTTTTTTCCTTTAAAATTGGATGAGTTAAAATATTAATTTACCAATTCATTTTTAATTATTCGTGTCCAATTAAATTATATAAGATCTACTGAAGAACTATGCCTATGGAAAATTGAAAAAAAAATCACAGAAATCCAATATTGAAACATTTAAATAATTTTTTAAGAATCTGTAGTACCAAGAGGTCCTTAAATATAATCTTAATATCTACACATATAGTATCATGTAGGATTCAATGTTATGTTTCACCCTAATCAATTGATTTATTTTTCATTATCTTTTTGAAAGGAACTGATTGATTTACTACAAAGTCCATTTATTTAAGAAGAAAATTTAATTTCAATTAAAGAGATAAAGATATAATTATTTGTTTTTATTGAATGGAAAATTCATTATCAATATATAAGATTATCTTTATATACTATTTTTGAACCATTCATTTGTTTCAGCATCAGAAGAATACATCACCTGGGACATCATCAATACATTAATGTATGTGAATCACGATACACATAAAAATAACCCCAACTCTTTGGACCAATATACATGATCACATATTTGAATATGTATTGACACATAGTCCTTATAAAATTATTATACGATGGTTTCTCCTTAGGAAGATCCATTTTGGAGAGTACAATGTGAGAATCTTATTATAATAATCCCCATGTCTTTTTAGCTTTAAAAACAATATAGAAAAAAATCATTCTCACACTAGAAAATTTAAATGTATAAACTATGAAATTTATTTTATAATATTTCCATAGAATTAATTAGGTTATTATTAGATTGGAAATATTATAAATTTTTAAATATAAAAATTCATTTCACTCATTATCACATAAATATTACAGAAATCAATAGTCATTTGATGAATAATATTAAAACAATATAATATATATTATGGTTAGTTCATGGGAAATAACTCCAATAGACCGTCACTTCAACTAATAAAAATATTTAAGTAAATGCTTTTATTCATCCTAGTGAACATGCCTCTTTTGATGTTTGGCTATATTTATTGGGATTCTTTGGTGTATTATGAATATTATTTTTTTTGGGGACTTAACATCCCTAACTATTATACATCAGTGGTGATATCCATTAGTATATATCGTTTATTCTATTCCATTAACTTGAATTCTTGGTTCGTATATATTTTATAATAAAATAAATATATATTTATTTATATTATTATCCTTTCTTAATGATATTCTATGATCTTGGACATTCAATTTTTTAAACTGATTTTCATGAAACATTTTAAATCACAACTCACTCTATCAATATAAATAAGTCTACAAGTAGCATCAATAAAACATTATTTATCATTTTTTCATGTTATTGATGATACTATGTCAAATTGATCTATAAATATGGTTATATTTCCCATTAAAAACAAGAATCCTCATTTCTCTATTTACCAGGCATTTATCAATCATACTCTATATAGTATTAGAGTATACTTCTTACATCCAGGTAATGTAACTCTCTTGATTTTTTTAAATATTTTTGGGATATTATTTATTTATTTAAAATATAAAATCATTCTATACATAATATAATTTTTTAAATATTTATATATAAAAGTGTAACTCATTATCTACATAATTATGAACTCTTCATATTCATTTACTCATCATCATTTGGAGATATTGCACTTTTTTACATATTAAATAACTAATAGTTGAATTATTCCATCATGTAGTTTTTAATACATTTATAGTGTATTTTTTATCACTTGATATGGGGAAAGATTTTTATTCGTATTAGATAGTGTTCCCCCATAAATTTTGCTTTAATTAAAACTATTTTTTATGAAAAATTATATAATCCATTATTATTAAATAACATTATTTTTTGACAACTATTTTACCTATGAATGTAAAATAACTGTCATTGAAAAAAATGGGACTCCAATTAATAACTAAAAAATAATATGGAAAATGAAATAATAAAAAATTAAAAATATTGTAACTTTATAAAAATGAATAATCTTTGATGATATTGCTTTATTATCGAAATTAATGGATCCCTATTACATTTAGAGTATGTTGGTATTCTATTGTGGAACTAGACCTTCTACATAGACAATATCATAATTTACTAGAATGAATCATAACGTATGATGGTCTTAATATAAAATTGTAATGTTTCTGAATCAAAATAATTTTATATTAACATTTTATTTAAACATGATTTTATCTTGATTAATGGTGAACTGGTTTTCATTATATAATACTCCATGACAACATAAAATTAATTAATTAACCAATAATAAATTTTAGGTATAAATATTTTCTTACATGTGTAGATTGTTCTTAAATACTAATAATTCAATTAAATAATTACGGAATAAAATATAGATAATTATTTAAAAAAATATTATACATTTCTATATTAATTTGAATTTTTAAATTTTAAAAGGTGAGAAAATAAAACATATCTATTGTATATAATAATCTCATTAGATAATATACCACTTATATATTTGAATAAAAATAAACCACAATGGTTTTGTCATTATTATATATAATTTGTCTAAAATAAACTATTCTAATAAATTCTAATGGTGTTTCAATGTTTTCTACACAATATGTTTTATCAAGAGTCTTGACATCATTTTGGGATAAAATTATCCCAATATATAAATTTGTAAATAAATCCAAATAATATAAACATATTCAATAAAGTGACTATACATTTTCTATTATAAGAATATTTAGATTATTAATAATATAATATGTTAAACGATAATTAAATTTGAGTTTTTATATTTGTTTCAGTTATTCTGAGTGCATCTAATGTAGACACATGAGAAAGGGCTTTGAAACCAGTGTGGATTATATTTTTTCCTCATTCTAATTACACATTTAAAATATTTTCACGCCTTTGGTATTTTATCAACTGTTGTGACTGATGTTATTAATTTATATTTCTAATTTACTAAATAACATACAACACATAGATTGTTTGAAATAAAGTCAAAACCTCACATGGTATTTTTATGTTGTCTGTATCTAAAATATAAAACATTCAAAATGATGTGATTATTGTTCATGTTGTGTAATATATTATCAACTATAATAGAATCACCAATTAAAATTTAGCAGGTATTTTTTTCATTATTTAATTTTATCAATATTATGTCGAATGATAATAGTTTATCCTATGGTCTCATTATATTTAATTCTACTAATTCACAGTAATTATTTTTCTGTTAAAGTGGATTGTTAATATTTTAAAGATATCACTAAATTAACATGTTTATATATGATTTTTCATTGTATTAATTATTCAAATACCTTATTTTATTCAATAATATTATCATGAAATTAGGTATCTACTTCTCTATCTGTCCCAAATATTCATTATAATATATTCTTTATAATATCTCACCAAGGATATCAACAACAAATTCACATTCTTAAGAGCTTTATAAACATCATCATTCTGTAGTTTTCTTCTTCTTATTCATTATGAATTATAGAAAATAATAAGTATTTCAAATTATTATTCAAATATATTTTTCAAACACATAGAACATTTTTTCATATATATCTTTATATTATTTTTATTCTATAATTCAAAGTGATTTGTTCCACATTGAGAAGTGTCATGTTAATCTCTATAATCTCAAAATCCTAACAGGTTCACTTCATATGATTCTATTTTCTCAATGTGTGTATCTCTGGATGATTGAGTACTTATCACTCATCATATTAAATATATTTTATATACTCTGATCACCAATAATAGTTTTGTTTTTAATATAGAAATTCCTTATTTTTCAGAAGTGTGATCCTCTTCTTACATTTATTAAATATTTTCACAATGATATGGTCCCAAGATCTTAGTATATTCTATACTCATTAACTTATTTTATCCAATACAATTATATGAATACCATTTATCTAATGAATAATTTTATCCCAACAAAATAAATATATGTGAATTCCAATATCATTTATTAGAATTTTAATCTTATTTTTCATTCTTTTAAATTTCATTATAAATCACAATTTTATTTCTTCTCAAACAATTACAAAAATATATAAAATAAAAATACTCATTTATTTATAAAAAGTTATTTTAAAATTATATTTTTAGTGTGGTTATACTCACCCCCATGTGGTATAAATCAATTAAATTAAGATATTTTTTATAATTTTACAATGATCCTCTAATCATACATCAACATGTATAAATTTTATATTGTAAAATTTAATCAATTTAATAGGATAATGTGGATAAAAATATTTCATCTTTCCATCCTCATTTGGATATCCACTAATGATTTTCAAGTATCTTCATTTTAAATATTATTTAAATATTATAGTGATATCCTCATTTTCTACACATATAATTATTTTACTAAATGTAAAGTATATATTTCCATGAATAAATCTCATGATTTTTCATTATTGAAATAATATATTATAAAACATCAAATATTATTTTTTTTCCTATAATATTAATATTAGAATTTCTATTGTACTTATTGTTCAATATTTTCTAATTTTATTTACTTTTTCCATTGTATTCTTCCCCAACACTCTACAGTTACTAAGTAACATCCCAAACATCACTAATATTATTAGGAAGAGGCGGTGACTGTTACTAGAATTTGATTACATCCCCAAGAATATAATTCTTGAGAAAAAATTCAAAGGGACCCATAAGTATTTTGGTGAAGGTTTCCCATTGGAGATAAGAAAACCAATCCAAAAGGGAAAAATTACTCAATCCACTAAATGAATCATGAGTACCAAAATTAAAATACAATAAAAATTCATGAAAAAATATATATTAGAATATTAAAAAAAACAATATGACCATACCAAAGGAACCAAAAGTTTGGAACAAACCTAATAGAACCGACTAGTAACCCTTAATATGCTCCAGGATCCTAATTCAAATGTCAAGGCCAAGTGATCAAGGATAGTCTCTAATGGTATTGGATGACATTCTATTACATATGTGTTGATATATTTTTTCTAAAATAATACCATAGTGTCCAATAAGGTGGTGAGTATAAATGTATGAAGAAGTTTCCCAATGACATCAGAACTCATGCTAGTATGATATAAAATCTTATCACTTCTATATAGATAATTTCAATTGAATATAAATTAGTTTATATGAATTCCAAAATATTTTCCCCCACCAAAACAGTTTCCTTATTAATCAACCAAATGATTCATTAAATTATTTAACATTTCCAATTGGAATTACCAATAAAAGGATCCACATAACCCCACTATTATAAATTCATTCCTAATAGATATTTATTTACACTTTATATGTCTCTTATCAATGTATCGTTTCATCACAAAGAAACCGACACTAGATTACCCGGTGGAAGAAAACCCTTTCATAAGGTCACGTGTAATTAAAATGAACACATTCCACTGATGAACCAATGCCAATTCCATCATACCAATCCATTTGAAAAATCATTTATTTTATTATAAATAATTTATATCCAATTTCCATGAGAAAAAAATATTCTCTAGTAAAATAAAAAAAATAATGATATTTATATGATTTCTCAAAACATCAATAGATTTCAACCATTTCTCAAAAAAAAAATTAACTAAGGGGGTTTTACATTAAGAAAGATAAATAAATTTAAAATTTATTTCAAGAAACAAATTGATATTGTAACACAATGTTACCATTAAATGAAGTATGTAACAATCATTTATTTTGGTTTTCATTCCCACTGAGCTTGTTTTTTCATCAATCAATTGGGAGGATAAATGTAATGGTGAGGTCAGTGTTTTTTTGATTTCCCAGCATAGACCAAATGATTCAAATTTTCACGGGGATGTTCAATGACATTTAATAGTTTTCAACTGTGTGTAATTTCAACCTGAAATATCCCATGATTTAAATGAATAATTTTATAATTGACATGTCATGTTAGGGTTACACATCGTGTAATGTGAAAACCCAATTTTTTATTAAAAATCATACATTTTTAAGAATAACTTAAAATAAATTTATTAAATAGAGCATAAAATAATACTTTTCCTACAATACACCATGTTTCAACATTTATGGTTTTATATGGGTGTTTTACGAGTTCATTTTCTATTTAATTTTTTTATTCATAGATGTAACTCTTTCCCTAGTCATTTTTCATTGACTCCATTCCCTCCAGATCACACTATCCTGAGACTGATCAGAAAGGATATGAAATTCATCTCGTTATGTATGCCTTTCATCACTATTTTTATGAACATAGTAATTATGAAAACATTTTCGATAGTTTTTAGTGATGATATTTTGTTTTCTATCTATTATCTTATGTCTCTTATCAGGAATTGTATTCCCAATTTTAATATTACTGTTTCCAATCTCATCCTTCAAGGGTGTTTTTGTTTATTACATCCTTTTGTCATGTGGAGCGATTATTGTGTGTTTTAATCTATAGAATTACTTCTAGTATATATGTAGTATTTCAGATTTGAAATTGAATTGAAGGTATTGAAATCGAAAATCTCTTGGTTTCGCCTTTGAAAAGTGGGTTTAATCTGAAAATGGAATTCCCATGTATTGAAATAAAAAAAATAGATACTTAAACCATGATACATATTGGACTGTATTTGAAATGGATTTATAAAAAATTGATCATGTGTTTTCATATGGAAAGAAATAAATTCATAGTTAGGGACACATGGTTGCCTCGGGAATGTGATACTTGTATCCTTAGTGTGTTCGAAACCCCAATGAGGTAACTTCACATGTGTCAACTGTCTATGGTCATCCATGATGTTAGTTGCATCTAACATGTCGTATTATTAGTCTCATTAGTGTCTTGTGTGTATTATTCCATATACTAGAGCCTGACTAGAATGCTCTTTGTTGCTTCTGGTTATTTATTACATGATATATTATTTCATTAATTTTTCCTTACATGTTTATTTATATTTGGTATCTTTACCCTATTCGTTTCTATCATTGGAAGATAAGACAAGAAAATTGTGAATAATCATTGAATTTTTGTGATTTTTTTAAAATTTATTTTAATAAATTATAGTAATTTATTAAGATAGATATTTTCATTTCAAGTTATTATAAATCGTATATATTTATTGGTGGTATCCAATTGGATTTTGTTGGTCAGACACTACTTCTTTCCTTTCGATAATTGCATATCTTATTTTTTAGAAAACATGTGATTTTATGGGAATTATCTTTACATCAAAATTTTAGTTGGGGATTATTTAGAGGTCATGGCTGGTGATATGAAAACATATAGTCTAGGATTTTAATAATTTTATGTTTATCTTGATTGTGTTAGTTTTATTAACATTTTTCCCTCTTATAAATCTAGTTTTATATATTTTTTACATATATAAATTATTTGTTTTGTTATGTTGTTTTTTACATACCCTATAATGATATGAATTGTGTGAATAGTCTAGTTCAAATGGGTTGGATTTACATAATTTGGTATTAGAGGGATGATACACAGCCTGATGTGCATGAAAACATCCTGAGTTGTTTCTATGCCTTTGGTACATTGGAGTAGGATATTTATAATTTGGATTGTAGGTGTGGAAAAGGGGACTGTATAGCTTACTATGATGAATTAATCTATGTTTCCATGGGCTGTCAGAAAATCTCAACAATTTACTAAAACTGGAATTTAGTTGCATTTCAATAAATTTTATTGAAAATTTGGCTTAATTAACCTGAGTAAAATTATTAGGGACTTAGTATGTTTTTGATCATTTCAAGAAACAATGTGTGCAGTTTATTTTGAATGATTTTTTTGTTATAAAGTTGTTACCCTTTGAGGTAGAATTCGTAACTAATTTAAATTCTTATTTTTAAGTGCAGATTCAATTCTCGATTTTGGCTCAATGGTATTGGAGTTTATTAGGATTTCATTGTTATCATATTATTTTTAGAAAAAAAATCCACCATGAATAGATATTCACTATATGAGTGGGGAATCCACAAGGACGTTTATAGAGGTGGTCTAATTAGTGGATCCTTTATTGGTTGAAGTGGTGATCTCTACCATTCCGACTCTATGGATAGTGTGTGCATTGAACCTTGGATAAGTAGTGGATCATGGATCCAAAATTAACTAGTAGAATCCAAATATACTATACAGTGACAAAATTCCTCTAGAGTTAGATGAGTGGTGTGAATGGATTGAGAGGATCATAAACGTCATGAATTCTTCTGAAGACTCTCATTTGGGCTTTTCCAACTTATATGATCAAGGGACAAAAAAGATGATAGTGGGAATTGATAGTGCAACTTTAGCGGCATGTAGTATTTCATTGGACTTGTTAGAGTAGATATTTAATATGTAGTTTTATACCATGACTATATATGAGGAATATACCAGACCATTTATGACCATGGAGTAAGGGGATTGAATTGTTATGGAGTACTCCACCAGTTTTTCTGAGATGGTGCATCTGGCTTTAGATCTTTTCACCACAGATTTCATAAAATATCAGAGGATTGAGATGGTGATGAGCATTGATGCTTGGTTGATTGTAGATATTTAGTTCATTCTGAATGTTCTGGAGGTAGTTTATGAAATATGATTGGATGAGGTAGACATATAATGATGGATAAGATTGGATAGCGGTTAAATTGTTATAATGGTTAGCTAGAGTTCCTCTTCTATTTAGACAAGGAAGAGAAATATTGGAAAAATATCAGCAGGAACCATTTTAAGGTCTTTTATAGGGAAACAATAGGTTATTTAATATCATTTTTTGAGGGTTTCCCATATAAGGCTATATAGTATTGTGTTTCCTAGAACATGTCATCATTGTTAGTGATCCAACCATCTGAAAACTTTATGTGGCAAGCGAACTTAAGTAAGTAATTTTGGATCCACTTTCATTAAGGAATCAATGGTTCTAGTTGAGGATTCCAAGGGTGTTATGTCTTATTCAAAATATGAATGGGATTTATAAGTAGCTATGTATGGATGTAATTATGTGTTTTAGTGTTTAGAATCAGAATATGATGAAAATACATCTATATTTAGAGGTACAATGTCTATTTCATCTTCTATGGTACATTGATACTGGTTTTACTCATTAGTTTATATCATCAATGATAGATAATGTTTTGGGTTTTCATTTGGATCATGTATAATTCTTATTAGATCATTACAAACCATTGATAAATAGGTACATACAATGTTTCATCTTTCATACATGTTGGGTGGTGATTTTCAACTTTGAGGTGGTTTGGGATGTCATAATTCTTAATCGTGACATATTTTACATGATTTTTGGAATGGATTTTATTATCAGTGTAATGTTAGATATAGATTTTTTTCATCATTGGGTAATGATCTTATCTACTGATATGGTCACTCATGTTGTTTATGGTGAGTGGGAATCATGATTTGTAAGGGATGGTTCTGTTGTTCCTTATGTTTGTATAATCTGATTCCTGTTTTAAAAAAGGTTTCCTTATGGGGTTGACCGTTACTCAGACTATTAGACACCAACTTTTATGTGTCCATCCCCTTTAGAATTAATGGATTATTTTTCAGTTTACTCCCATTGATATAGATATAGTTTATTGTTCAACTGCTTCAATTCAAGATTATAATTTCTATTCCATCTCATCGAATGGAAACTTCTGAGTTGGTGGAACATACAGTTTAGTTTTAGGACTTGTAGGGGAAATTATTTCATCAACATTGTGTTTGATTATGTTCTTCTTCTATACTCATTGATAATAAGTGATTTATGATACTTATGATTTTTTTAACTACGAAATGTTTTATCATGTGGATATTATGAAAAAATATAATTTAAATAGAATAGAAAGTCACTTTGATCAGTTGAGAGGGGATTGTTAGTATTCTATTATTAAAAATTAGTTGTGGTACCACCATATGGGAGTCTGAGAGGAGAACATAACTATGATATTGTTTTTCTGTCAATATAAGAATTATTATTATTTTTGGTAATGCTATTTGGTCTCAGTGATGCTCATGCGGTATTTATGGAATTGATGAAACAAGTCATTCAACAATTATGGGATGATTTTTTGTGGTGTTCAGGGTTTATATATTTCTATAATAGAATGCATCAGAGGATAACATAGACAATTTTAATATCATTCGTAAAACCTCAAAAAATATCTTTTGAATGGAATGCATTCTAGGTGCGAGTTCGAGATCCATGAAATGATGTCTCTAGGGAATGTGACATCTATGTGGAGTGTGTTAGTGTATCCTGAAAAGGTATATGATTATTTATATTTATAGAAGCTGATATTTTTTTGAGATACATGGATCAATGGGTATGGTATGTTACTATAGATGAGTTTTTCAGTACTGCATTAATCATAAGTAATTGATGACGTCATTGAATCCGGAGGGTGTAATTTTGGAGTGTAAAATAACTATCTGATATCGTTTTTATATCTAAAGATGAGTTTTAAATTAGTGTCACTTATTATTTATCTAGATCTTCTGTAAGGTTATGATATTTTTTTGATGCTTTTGGTACAATTATGGGTTATTTCTTCATTAAGATGAAATAAGATATTACTTACCACTCTCTCTAGTTACACCCTTATGAGAATAAATTCTTTAACCCTGACATTGAATTATCATCTACTATGCATTCACTGGAAATGTGGCCTAACTATCTTACTACAAAATGGTTTGTTGTATACTATTATAGGAAAATTGAGGTATATTTCTAATTAGATATATATTTACTTGTGGCAGAGAAAAAATCCTGACTATATTCAGTCCTTCAATTTATATAGCATATATAACTCAAAGAAAGGAAATTTTTTAGTCAATGTGTTGATTAGAAAATTTTGAAGAATAGCTATGAAAGAATTTAGTGAGCAGTAGTATCTGGTGAGTTTGTTTCTAAGATTTTCTATGGAGTGTATGTGTATTGTGAACAAGATTCGTGGATTTAATAAATTAGGCATCATTTTTAATGATCATATTTAACATTAGAAGACAACTAACATTGATAGCTGATGCTAGAGAGAAATCCTAAATGGTGTGGAGATCTCATCTGAGTTGTGTCAATCTCCCTATGGAGCTTTGTTCTAAAATATCATGTGGATTTTTCTATTTTCCATCATGCAATAGAATCATAATATTGGACACTAGTGATGTTTTCCCTTGGACTGATGTGCTACACAGATATAACATGATTTATGATGTCAGTATTTCTTAATAGAGATAAGGTAGTTTGTTCTCTATATTTTACCATGGAGTCTCACTTTTCATTAAATTCAGGAAGAACACCATAGAACTACTGGTTGGTTGAAGACATTACCCATTTTATTATAGATGTGGTTGCAGTTTCCAGGACATTAGACATTGGTTTACAAAAAAATTATAGTGGGAAGGATATGAATTTGGTGATTATTTATAGACTCACTAAACCAATGTATTTATTACTAATAATATAAATGAAAATACTTTTATATCTTCGGGACATATATGTTCGAGATATTGTGAGGGTTCATAGTGTTCTCTCTACAACTGTTTCTTCTAGACACATATGGTTAAAATAAAAATTCGAGAATGGATAGAAGGATGAAATGGGTTAAAATTTTGTGTTGATCAGAAACTATCATCAATAGATTGATGAAAAAAAAGAGTGTGAGATCCATTTTTTGGAGGATAATATTCAAGATTGTGTCCTTGATTTTAGTGTATCTGGAAAAATAATTTGGGTTTTTTGGTTATTCCTATAATAGTAGTTATCATTGATTGATCAACATGAATCCCATTAAGACATAATTTGGGTGGCCATGTCTATCTACATTGTGCTAGTAAGAGTTGGCAGAGTAGTCAATAATTGGTCTATGTGTTTTTCGAGAGATGAATCTGGTGAATTAGTTGACACAATCGAGTTTCATCACATATTAAGTCATCAACAATCATATGTGAACCATTTTTATTGGCTGATGTAGTTTTAGGTCAGTGATTGGGTCTTTATTATATTTTCACATTTCATTGGATGTCATTATTTGGGAATGAATGGTTATTTTGAACCAAGGTTTTTCCCCATTATGAATGTTGACACACTGGGGAGGGAAGAGTATCAGATTATTTTATTATTTGGATAGAAATAGCACGACATGTTTCAGGATTCTTAGTTGAGGAGGTATATTCCATATCCATAAAATTTTATTATATGGTAGGGTGCTAATCAGAAACTTGATACCACATTAGTGGAGTATCCAGTTCGTATTATGGATCGATATAATAAGATTATGTATAGAAAAAATGTGTCTCTTCTCATGGAACTGTGGAAGTGAAAATATGTTCTTGATGAGACATGTTAGTGTGAGTCTTTTATTAGGTAGTAGGGGACTCGACATTTAGAGGATACATGATCTAGATCTCTATTTAGGGACATACATATTTTATAGAATGGATATTATAACTCCACATAATCATTATATCATGTATTTTCTAATCATTGAGTTTGATTTCCTTCCACCTAAAACATGTATTTCAATCCTTTAATTAGAATTATACATGTAAGGATATAGTGAGTTTTTTTTGGATTTTTCCTTCATAAAAATACAATTTATAATATTTTTTGGGATATTACATGACACGTAATATGATTGCAAGACATGTAATTCCTTCCAGTTATATCACATGACATGAATACACAAAATGTTAATTTAGAGGTCGTGTAAGGGTTACAAATAAGTTAAATGACAAATTTTATTATTTACTATAAATATCCCATTTTATAGTGTAACATTAAATATAATAATTTCATGATTTGTAAACTAATTCACACTATGTAATACCCATAAATACACATTACATGGTGTCATATTAGATTTGTATGATTCATTATCCTTTTAAACATTCTCTTCTCAGCATGAATTCTTACAGTAGGAATTTTTTGGCAACTTCCATCCCTTAATATCACTTCGTTATTTGATTAATCCACAGGCTTAGTTGCTTAATATCTTTAGATAAGTCATCCCTCTAAGATTATATATCGTTTTTCAGTGGCAACACCTTTTTATGTAGGGATTGGTGGTCAGATTTATTTCTATCAATAATTTTAATAATATTTTCAAACCATTACTTTTGAAGGAATACATTTTATTTCCAATCCATATTTAATAGGGTATTTTGGTTTTCTATATTTTTAGGTATGCATATTAGTTGAGGTGTTTTTATTTACTGAGTTTCTTGAAGTTCTTATTGATTTCGAGATATTTGAAATTGAATGTCATGTTTTTTAATTGTGAAACTAATTAGATCAAGTTGGAAAAGAAGTTTTTTCTATGAAAATGGAATTTCATTGATTTAAAATGTTAAAATGAATCTTCAAACCTCTATATTGACATTATTGGGTTTTAAATGTATTTAGAAAAATAATGTGAGAATTTTTCTTAAAATAAAAATTAACAAACAATACATTGAGTGAATCTTGGATGCATTGAGAATGTGAAACAAATTACCTTAGTGTGTTTGACACCACTTGAAGGTAACCTCTTCTATGTCATTGCTATATGGTAGGACTCGATGTTATTTTAATCACACCTTATGAATTATTAGGCTCAGAAGTATCTAGTGTGTACTATCCCATAGGATTGATTTTGCGTGGAAGGTGAATTATTTTTTTAATTTTTACGACATTATATATTATTAGATGGATGTTGGATCACAGGTACATTTATACATGATCACTTTACTATCTAAATTAATTTATTTTTAAATTATTACATTCAATTTGTAAAAATTCAAGAACTCTTTGAGGAATGTTTATAACTAAGTTTATTTATAAAATATTTTTAAAAGTATTTTATTTTAAAGATATAGATTATGAATTATTATTATTATTAGAACATATATAACTTTTATTGTGGTATCCAACTTTCATCTATTTCTCTCACAATATTTTTATCCTTTTGGATGTCACAGAATTTGTTTTTCAATTCACTGGTAAAGGGATGGAAATTCTCTAGTGTGATGTATTCTCTTTTCTTCTATGTTTCATTTTTAGGATGGGATCAAGATGACAGTTGATAAAATAGTGTCTTGTAGTATATATGATTCATGAATTCTAGTTTTGAATGTTTGTTAAAGTTTTATCACCATTGCTTCTAATTCTTATAATGTTTGAATGTCTATTTCCCTTTTACAATAGACTTGTTTTGTTATCATTGTTTTACCTCATCCCATAATGGGATAATATGGTAGATAAGTCTTACAGACCCAGGTTGGTCTTCTATAGATATTGATCTATCATTAACTAATCAACATGATGTGAGATAAAATCCACATACCTCTTAAAATATTTTGAAAATGAATAATGGAACAACAACATCTATATTCTGGATTAGATATTCTGTATATATTATCAGATCTTGTTCACATTAACCAAAACCATTATATCTAATCAAGATTTACATAAATATACATAGATCTTACCCCAACGTATTAGATGTATGATTCTAATATCTAGATATAGAAGAGATCTACCAAAAAATGTTGAATAAAAAAAACTTACTATTGAATCCAAGCCTCTATCTCACTTTGGATCTCATAGGAATCATGTCCATGATGGATTAGATTTCCTAACAATACAATAGATAAATATGAGTTTGGGAGGTGGTAAAATTAGTGTAGAAACTGAGTTTAATGTTATAATTTATTATATATTCAATATTTATTAGAGGGCCACATGTACATTGTATGGATATGCCGTATGGTATGGAATACTCTGTTTCAACCTTGCGGGTGCTACACAATTAACCCACCCCACTCAAAATTGGCTTGCATAGTTTGAAAAATCAATCAATAACTGTGTGATGGAAATTTCTCAAATGATAGTAATATTTTATAGGTTCAATTGGGAATCATCATATTTTGGCTATACCATGGGCTTACCAAATGACATATGTTTTCATTTTCAGGGTTTCTTAGAGGTGATATAGAGTATCTATTATCCATGCTCAGATCAGGCACAACCATAAAATCCTCTAAAAACTGAAAAAATCAAATCAAACTTCTGAAACAATAACCCAATCATTTTATAAAAATAAGAATAAATATAAAGGTTCATGTACCCTAAACCAAGGGTGTTACATTCTCCCAACCATTCAAATTTCCATCCCCATATGGTATACTAGGAAATTTAACCAAAAATATTTCTTACCATATATCAAAAAATTAATTTTCATACTCCATTATTTCTTTACGAGTCATAAAATGTATCCATAAAAATAACTCTATACCTATGATTTTCCCAAGAAATACATTCTATTTCCTATCCATAATCTATACTAGTACATTAACCAATGTATCGTCTAGTGCTATGTCAAAATTATCCCATTGAATCACCTAGCATGGTTCTATTTGATATTATAAATTGAGATACATTAAAAACATTATTCCCTAAACTATAACATGGTGGGAAATATATCTAATATTTGAGATCACCAAATATAGCAGATACCTCAAAAATATAGCAGTATTGAAGATACATCATACCCAACATCCAAAATTGATAATTCATAAGCCATGGATTCACTATCAAGAGCATGTGATGAATCGACTCAAATTAATTACATCATTGATAATGATTCACATCATAATTCTATGGATATTTATCCATATACATTCTATTTCTGATTAAATGAATTTTATTTATTCTATCATGCATGAGGCATGGTCCAACTAATGAATACTTGTCTATTTCATCATGAGAATCTATATAACGACATGGAAATCCACATGTTTATTTAAAATAATCAATATGTATTGAGTCTTAATAACTATTGTTATAGGTGAACACAACTAATGATATGTTCTACATTAATGATCCATCAAAATATCTTAAAAAATTATTAATGATATCCCCCAAATTTTGGATCATCATTTCATATTTTTTATCCATTTGAGTACAATACAACATGATCATAGTCAAATGTGTTCTATGGTATTTATGTAAGGATTTCAAAAATGATACTTAATCATGGGGGTATCAGTCCAAAACAATATATAACAGAACTTCATTCCATTTTTCTTAATTATATATATATATATATATATATATATATATATATATATATATTTCAGGCATATCCGCCACCATATGAGATTCGTGAATATGGATAAAATGGTCTAACTTGGTGATCTGATCCAAAATTAGCCATGCAGAATCCAGCTTAAAAATTATTATTTGGAATAATTCTCAAAATTATGATTGTTATCTACAACCATTTCTGTATATGATTTGGTAAATACTATATCATTCCCACTGGTCATTGGTTTAACTATTTAACCTAAAATAGTATAAGATTCATGAAACATAATCTAAAACTTTTAATTTAATTCTAACACACAAAAATTATTCGTTTAATATGTTATAAATATACTGAATTCCTAAATGAATAAACCATATAGAATGGTGGTAATTATTCTGAATTTTTCCTAAAAACCATAATGTATCATTATATGATCATTAAACCAAAAAATAAACTCCCATATGAGTTTAATCCCTCAATGGTCTCCCCATCATTGTGTTTTGACCTCAAAGTAACACATTAATAATTATATCTCTAAGACACTTTCTCATATTGAACCAAATCGAAAACTAACGAAACTGGGATGGAAACTATAACATCACCTTGTTCCGAATAATCGAGGAAGTTTTTTTCATTACTAGTATTTGGTTTCACTATTTAAAAATAATATTATCTAATTGATTATACAACATCCCTATTAAATAATTTTCCACCAACATACATTTAATTGGTGTAAAAAACTAGTTTAAGTATAATTTTTGATGGTATTACGTCCATATTCACTTCCATAGATTCAATCCTATTTCTCATACAATTGCTTCCCATATCTTATGGTTAGTAAACACCTTCGATTTATCACAAACAATACAATGAATTCATATCATCAAATTATGGACTATATAAATGATTCCAAATCATGTTTTCTTTAGTTATTATCATCAAACGGTAACTTATATTAGCCAAAAGTATCAACATGATCTTTTTTACTTAAGAAAAAAATACCATCACTGAAAATGATAAATCACAATAGCCATCATATCACACAAAATACTATGGAAAGATGAGAATATGTGTTTTTGTAGGAATAATAATGATCTCTTGAAAATATTTCACACATTTCTCATTCCACATAAAAGGAACTATTTCCCTCATAAAAGCAATCATCCATTATTTTTAACATTAAAAATCATTTAAAAAACATTTTTAATATCCCACCATGAAATAAAAATTGTATCTAAAAGACATTATTAATTAGTTTCAATAAGGTAAATAAATATAAAATTTACAAATCTATATGAACACATTTTTAGGAAATGAAATGGAAAAGTAAACATTAACAATGAATAAAGAAATCAAATATTGATAAATTTTTATATAGTCAATGATCCCACATGGTACACAACACTATAGTAGATTATTGATCAGTGTTTATTTTTTCCTATATTATAATAGTATATCAACCTCAAACAACACAATAAAGGAATATAGATACCCTTGAAAACATTGATTCATGAATTCAATAAATATGGTTATTGTATTTTTAAGACTAAAAGGCACAATAGAGAAATCAGAATGGAAAAATTTTCTTCTGAAAACAATAATTGGAATATAATCCATCCGAAAAAGAAATTGGTGATATCCTGGACTGATGACAATATTAGACAACCACTAGGATCCATTCAATTGATCAAAAAATCATCAATTTATGTAACATGATATTGATTCATTATCATACATTTTTTACGTTTTCAATAATCTACACAAATCTAGAAATTTATATACAAATTATTCAAAAATGAAAATGTTCTTCCAATTGAGACATACTGAATTGGATAAACCCATTAAAATCTCACACTTCCAATTGATCCCCTAATTGCTTATATTCTATTTGTACTATCTGATAAAACATAATCAAAATATCACTGCTCCCTTGTAATATATCAATCACAATCTCTACTAATATTTTGGGTATCATCCCAAATAAATAATAGGAATATAATTAAGTAAATGGACCATTATGTTTCAAATATACCATTCTAAGATCACATCAACTAATGCCAAATAAATTAATATCAAATTGTAGGATATAGTTCAAACCATTGGTAACAAGGAATTTTTTATGCATGGATTAAATCCTAATATCTGTTGATGGTCTGTCAAATACCATCAGAATATTTGAAAAACACATGTGGTGCTAAAAATTTGATATGGGCCCCAAAGATCATCAATAAATGAATTATTAGAATGTTATCATAGGAATCCATCTCATTCATAGATATAAACCGTACTAACTTAGTCCAATTGATTACTATAAAAAACATTGCACAATACATGGCTTGACACTCTCATTGTACAAAAGGGGTGTAGAGTTTCAAAATAGACGTTATCATCACAAAATTTAACCTCAACATATTAAAAATAAGAGTGGAAATAAATTAATAGGACTCACCCATAACCAAATACTCTTTCACAAGGGTGGAATTCATAATAATCATACCACTCAAAGGCTAAGGTTTGATGGATCATTCATGATCACATTATCATTTCATTATAATTAACTAATTACTACACATTTATCTTTATTTATGAATTTAAATTTCACTGTTACATGATTCATGGTATTCATAGAATTGCTACATGTCAGTCATTTCCTCTTTGAAGAACCCAAATCTTCTTTTCAGTTATGTTTTTCATTTTCTGATCAATATGAGAAAAAGATAAAATTCTGGAATTTTTCTAGGTACACACTATGTACATTATGAGTACACACAATGTAGTATTTTTCACAGGAGGCAATGTGTTGGTTGTGTAGTAGCCACACACATGTCCATGTGAGAGTGACTTGGAGGATTCTTAAAGCGGAGTACAGAAATGGTGAGTACACGCCATGTATGTAAAAAGGTCACACAGTGTACATTTTTTTTTCTTTAAACACGCTGGGGTCACGTCTAATCGCCATAACTCTCTTATTTTAGGTCCCATTAGGCCAAGAGATCTATATGGATACAGATCATTGATAACCCCTAAGCATGCGTCCGTCCTCTGAAGCAAACATAGTCAGTTGTGTTGGAATCACATCGGTGAGTTCTCTCTTCACCTTGAGCCTCATTTCATGATTCCTATTCTTTCTCAAGTTATCGTAGGTTGAATGTGTTGGACGTTTTTGTAGATCTTCAATGTTATAGGGTGAATCATGATTCGAGGCACACATATAA
This sequence comes from Viscum album, assembly GCA_963277665.1. Classification (NCBI taxonomy): domain Eukaryota; kingdom Viridiplantae; phylum Streptophyta; class Magnoliopsida; order Santalales; family Viscaceae; genus Viscum; species Viscum album. The sequence goes on along the minus strand of OY728145.1, from coordinate 1,243,082,817 downwards.
TGATCTCCAAACACCCATGTATGTGTTTTGTTCCCGTCCGTTCAATGTCTTTGTGTTTTATGTGAAAATTCCACCAATACCCTTGAACGGGGTATTGTGTGTTCACTGTTTTACCCATGTTGTTTTCCTACCATGATATTATGACTATGTAGAGGTTATTTGGATATGAGTATGGTGTTTTTCCATTATTTGGATGTATTTTTACCTTACATGTTCTGTTTATGACCATTTTGTCCTGCTTAGGCTTAGGCTGCCCTGTCAGTTTTCCATGCCTGTTGATGTAGGATGGAGAGTTTGTTTTATGACATTCTTGATATATTGTAGACTGTTTATCCAAGTAAAACAGTAGATTTACATTTTCCATATTATATTGCTATGCTCATTGACCTACACAAGGCCGTGAGAACCTGGTGTAGTAGACTATGAGTGGAATTGACTGAGTGAGCATCCTCCGAGAGTATTTGAGCACTTTAGACTATAAGGGGAGTTGACCAAGTGAGCATTCTTAGAGAGTCTTTGTTTTACTTTGAATTACCATGATTAATCTAGGCTATAATGGAAATTGACCATGTGAGATTCCTCAGAGAGTCTTTGAATGGACGGGGCTATAAGGGGAGTTGACTGAGTGAGCTTCCTCAGAGTGTCATTAACCGTGGGGCTATAAGGGGAATTGACTGTGAGTTATTACTCAGAGTGTTCCCGACTACCTCAGACTATTAGGGGAATTGACTGTAAGAGCTTCCTTAGAGGGTCATTATATAATTACCCATAGGGGATAGGCTTATTTTACTGCAAAGAGGGTGGCTTGTACTTGGTAGGAAGGACTAGAGGAGATGGTTGTGAGTACTTCCCAAAGGGTTACCTCTTTGTGCATAGCTGTTTGATTAGTTGTTGCATGATGTTAAAACTGTGGATTTTTAACTACTCAGTACTATCCTGTTTACTAATTTATGTACTTTACCTACCATATATTTACTCATTGTTAGGCACAGATCTTTGGGTGGCTTCCTATAAGGATTTAGTCTCACAACCTGTTTGGGTCATGATTTTGGGCCCAAACAGATAATATTGTTACAGGTATAAATAAGGGAATTCACCCTAAAACTTCAGGTACATGAATTTCTATGGAGCTGTAGAGCAATTGACCAAGCTTATGCTTGCGATGTTGACGAGCTGTTTATCTGTTTATTTTGTACTTTTTTTAGTACTGTTTGTATTCCAGCATTGTGAATTGTTTGGATACTTTCCTAGACATATGTATCATGCATCATTTGTATATGTCCTCGAGTTGTTTATACTTTCAGTCTTCCACTATTTACTCTTGTATGGATTTTTACTACTTCCGCTTTTTCTTTTGTTTTTCTTCCATCGTGTACTCTGTCAATGAGGGCATAGTTTTCCAACAATCAAACCCAATTCCCTCGCTGCTAGTTGGCATCCTCTAGCCTTCGGGGATATCCGCTTGAGGCCATGTGACCAAAAGGGTGCGGGTCACCTCTTGGGGGCTTCTAGAACCAGGATGTTAAAAATTTGAATAATAGGAATTACTTTTTCTTGAATTACTATTTGGAGCCTTTAGCTAGAGATAGTAAGTAATAGGTACTTGGTATTAAGCTATGTCCGGGAGTAGCTAACCCATGTACAGTGAAAATCCAACCTACCTCATTTATTGCAATTTTCTGGTTTTGCAAGTTTACGGTTGATTAGATTTTACCTTGAGTGATTCACATGATTTGTGATGTTATTGTTGATGTTATTGAGGTTCAATTTCTTTCTCAACCCGATGAGATTAGGTTATTCCATCTCATGAATCCTATAGGCACTTGTTAAAAATCGCATGTCATGTATTCCTTCCATAACCTTCCGGATGAATTTGCGATTTCATGTTGTAATGATAGATATTGTGTAGAATATGCATGATATTGTGACATATGTCATGATAAATATACTTTCTATTTGATAGGGTATTGTTTGTGTATCGTTCTGTTTGAATGAATGCCAAAATTTGGTTCTTGAGGTGTTATGGGCCCTCATGGATCGGAATTTGGTGGATCATTGCTTTGTTTTAGTTGTTATAACATGTGTAAGATGCCAATCATTGATTCGTGTGGAGTATGGGCCCTCACAGATCTGAAATTGGCACTTTTATATTCATTTTAGTGAATTGTAGGATATGAAGTAGTTTCTGAGGCTTTCTTTCAAGAGAATCCCAGAATAGACGTTGTGTAGTTTTGAATACTCACCATGTGTTCTTCTGTTAAGGAAGAATCTGTTTTTTAAGTACACGCCATGTAATTTATATACATTTCATGTAGTCTCAAACCGTATCATAGGCCATGTGGGAAGAGACATGGGGTGGGGAATGTCTGGTGGGAACATTCCATGTATCAATTGAACACATCGTGTAGTGTTGATCCTATTTCCTCCCGTGTAACTAACAACATGAATAGATAAACCATAAGCTATACATACTATGTCAGTATGGAACACACCATGTAGTATAACCCAAGTACCTAACCATGTCACTAACAACATGGGTGAGTGTTATCCTTTATGAACACACCATGTCCGTCTGGAACACGCCGTGTAGTGTGAGTCGTGTGTCAGGACGTGAAACAAACAACACATGGAAGGTTAAGCTTTTCTAGTACACGCCATGTCTACCTTGAACACGCCATGTAGTCATGTTTTAGTAGATCCATTTGGCTTACTGTGTTGAAGGACTTAGGCAGGGTAAGATGATTCAAGTAAATAATGTGTGTTAGGATAACACGCCATGTGTTTGGGGTGTTACATGACTTGTTTAGGCAGGAGTAAATTCCCATGTAAATGACATAAGGGAACACACCGTGTAGGAATTGTACACGACATGTAGTCATAATTTTTAAAACATGAAGGATTTATTTCTCATGTTCCATTCTTACACTTCATGTATTCAGTCCTTTATAATCTTGATCTAAGGTGTGCGCTAGACCTTGTAGTGTCATGCCACAGAGACGTCCACTAGTTGTATGCCAGTTTCCAAGCGGTGATCAGACACCGAACATGGTTGATCAAGGACTCCCAATGGATCGTCCACATGTGTCTGCCTTGGCACCAGCCATTGTACCTGACATAGGCACTGATGCATAGTTCAGGGAGGGATTTTTGAGGATGATGCAGACCTTTCAGGGAGCGCCAATTCATACCCCGTCGATGGAAGATTTGATATTAGTCTTTCAATAACATTATCCTCCAACTTTCTCAGAGGATTGAGGACCCCAGGGTACAGAGTCGTTGCTAGAAGTCACGCTTACAATTTTTGAGCATCTGGGGATACCTCCAGAGAAGAGGTTGAAGCTCACTAGTTACATGCATCGAGACTCCACCAAGAGGTTGTGGGATGTGATATTATAGGCGGGAGACCAATATGAATATGGATTGGGATGAGTTTCAGAGAATCATATATGATTAATTCAATCTAGAGACCATGAGGGCCGATCGAGCACGAGAGTTCAAGAGTTTGGAGGAGGGTACTCTTACGGTTATAGAGTATTCCATTCGCTTCATAGAGATGCTACATTTCACGCCTATTCTAGGAGGTGATTAGTTCTTCCATGCACGTATGTTTGAGGATGGTCTGAGTAACGACATATGATCTCAGGTGAACATCTTCAGGTTGAGTTTGATATCCTCTATCATCAACCATAAACTGATTATAGAGAGTAATATGAGGAATTCTGGAGTTGTGAGCCAGGGAGGTTCGGCAACCAGAGTTAGTGCTCCGCCAGATGATAGCAGGAAGTGCCACAGAGAGATTGCATGAGTTGATTAGAGTATGATGGATGCATCTTATGGTAGCCAGGTGGTATGCTACCAGTGCAAAAGAAGCGGGATTACAAGGAAACATTTCCTGAGAAACCCGATGGATTGCCAATCATGTATAAATAAGGGGCATCTTTAGCACTTCTGCCAGATCTTCTCACCAATAACTGGTGACAGGGGGTATTCTATGACTCCACGATCCAGAGTAGCACCAGCAGTTTCTCAGCATTCAGGGAACTTGAGTTCTTCCGGCCGTTTGGACTAAGGTGGAGGTCATGGATGGGGTAGCCATTTGCCCAGTTTTCAGCGGCAATGGGGTGGATCATCTCTAAGTGGTAAGGTAGGGTCACATGGCCATGGAGCAGGCCAAAAATTCTCAGTGGAGAAGACCCATCAATAGAAGGATCTCGAACCTTCTACAGTTCAATGTATGATCTTAGTAGCCTCAGTTTTAGCTTCTTCTCTTTTTGATACATGGGTTTCCCATAACATTATATATGTTGTTGTTGTGGAGAGCCTTGGGATCTTCATCCTTTCTTCTGCAGATATCTTGACACTAGAAACTCTGTTGTGGATTAGAATAGCAAGCGTACGTCAGTGTAAGGAGTTCCCTCTAGGGGTTGGTGGGGGTCACCTTTTATGGTACCTCTATGTCATAGAGATGGTAGTTTGTGATGTCATTCTCAGAATGGATTGGCTAGTTCCCATGAAGGTAGTCGTTAACTATTATCACCACAGGGTGAGTTTCACATCACTAGAGGGTGTATCATTTCTTCATAAGGGCGAGTGAGATGTCTAGGCGAGCAGAGCGGTTGAAGAGCATCATGGGTTAGGAGGAGTTACAACGCAAATAGCTAGTTTATATTTGGATGATCAAGGGACTTCTCTATTAGACTGTCCTCCAGTAGTGGATCGTTTTAGGGATATCATTCCATAGGAAATTTTAGGGTTTCCTCTAGAGCACGAGGTAGAATTTTCTTCTGAGCTTGTGCCAGGAGTGGCACTGTTGTCCATTCCTCCTTATAGAATAGATACAATAGAGTTGTAGGAGATCAAGAATTAGTTAGAAGTGTTACAGGAAAAGGTTTTCATCCGACCCAATACTTATCTTTGGGGTTCACCTATCCTATTTGTGAAGAAGACAGATGGTACCCTCAGGATTTATGTGGATTATCATAAGTTAAACAAGTTGATGGTCAAGAACCAATATCCTTTGTCAAGGTTTGATGATCTCTCTGATCAACTTCAAATAGCCTGGGTATTCTCGAAGATTTACTTGAGGTCCAGTTATCATCAGTTGCACGTTAGACCATCTGATATACCTCTCACATCCTTCCGGAGCAGGTATGGTCTATACGAATATATGTTTTTGTCATTCGGTCTCACGAACACGCCTGCCGTTTTAATGGGACTAATAAACCGAGTGTTTCATCCATACATGGATTTCTTCATGGTTGTCTTCAGGTATGAAATCTTGGTGTACAATTACACTCGACATGACCATGCCACACACCATGATATCGTTTTGAGTAGACTGAGAGAGTATCCGTTATATGATAATATCTCAAAATTACACTTTTGGATGAATAAGATTCACTTCATTGGTTATGTGGTCTGAAAGACAAGAGTATTAGTCAACCCATAGAATGTGAGAGTAGTAGTTTCCTAGGAGTATCCAAATAACATCTTTGAGGTTCGATGTTTTTTGGGGACGGATGGATACTACTGATGCTTCATACATGACTTTTCATGCTTTACAGCACTACTGAAGGGTCTGACTAATATGGGTGAGAAGTTTTTGTGGTCAGATTTATCTGAGTTAGCCTTTCTGGAGCTGAAGGGGATGTTGAAATCAACACCGATACTAGTGTTGAAAAAGTTTGGCAAGAGCAATACTATTTAATGTGATGCTTCAGGTATAGGGTTGGGAGTTGTTCTTATGCAGGGAGATGGAGTGGTTGCATACGAGTCTCGGAATTTGTGGCCACATGAGAGGAATTACCCGACGTAAGATCTCTAGTTGACTGCCATTGTTCATACCATTCATTGTTGGAGACATTATCTACTGGGAGATCATCTTGTGGTTATCACCGACCAGAAGAGTCTCGAGTACATCTTAACTCACAGTGATCTGAATTTTAGACAGCGATGGTGGGTTGAGTGCCATCATTCTTTTGACATCAAGCATCCCTATAGTCCTGAGAAAGGAAATACAGTGGCTGATGCATTGAGCATGAGGACTTAGATACAGGCAGTTCCGGAGGCCGACAATGAGTGGAAGCTTATGACATTGTTCCTTGAAATGCATTTGGATGTGCATGAAAAATAGTGGTAGACTTTTCAATAAAATTTAGTTGTTACCTCTACTCTTCTTGATCGAGATTGAATGAGGCAACTATCCAATTGTGAAGGTCTAGTCCTAAGGAAGAATGTGTCAGGATATGACCCTATTCGTGGATTGACCATAAGTGAGGATGAGATCCCGTGTTTCCAGGGGTGTGTATGGGTTCTAAATGTCATAAGAGGAGAGGTGATGCAAGACATTCATTCTTCACTTTGGGAAGTTCATCCTGGCATCACAAATATGTATCGTGATCTACACCATCAGTATTGGTGGGTCGGAATGAAGTGGGACGTTTCTGGTTTCTTGATGAGGTGTTCCACTTGTCAGTAGGTGAAGACGAAGCATGAGCTACCTGAAGAGCTTTTTGAGCAGTTACCCAATCCCGAGTGGATATGGAATGAAGTCGTGATGGATTTGTTGACCGGTTTTCTGAGGTTTCCTCGAGGGAATGATGCAGTATGTGTTCTAATTGACAGACTCACGAAGGTCACTCACTTCTGGCCAATCAAGGAGACCTTTATTAGTGATGAGCTTGGATAGTTGTACATCAGTTAGATTGTATGTCTACATAGAGTTCCACAGACGATTATTTCTTACATGGATATCTGTATTACTTCTTGGGATTGGAAGGGGATTCAGAAGGCATTGGGTACACTGGTACATTTGAGTACAACTTACCATCCCAAGACTGATGGCCAGTACAAGGATACGATTCAGGTGCATGGGGACATGCTCTGGGCTTGCATTCTAGATTTTGGAGGTTCTTTGGAGAAGCATATACCTCTTATAATGTTTTCTTACAAAAATAGTTTTCAAGAAACTATTCAGAAGGAACCTTATGAGGCTTTGTACTGTACGCCATGCCGATCATCCTTATGTTGGCTAGAGGTAGGAGAGGCGTCTTTCTTAGGACCTCATCTTGTCCAGGAAACCATAGAGTAGATAGAGACAATTTAGAAGAGGATGGTTACTGCACAGTCTCGACAGAAGTCTTTTGTTGATCAAACGGATAAGACCTCTAGAGTTTGAGGTCGGGGATTAGGTTTTCTTGAGTGTCACACTGAGGTTGGGATGCAGGAGGATTAAGATATAGGGTAATAATTCCCCAAGGTACATCTTATCATTAGAGGTGTTGGAGAGAGTTGGTCTGGTTGGCTATCGGTTGCAGTTAACTCAGAGGTACCATGCTATGCATGACATTTTTCATGTTTCTCAGCTCCGACATTATTTTTCAGACTCGTCTCATGTATTTAAACCTGAGGAGGATGAGCTTGAAGTGGATACGTCATTTGAGGAGCATCCTATATAGACTATTGATTGCAGTTCAAATGTTCTTCATGGCCAGTCTGTTCCTCTGGTTTGATTGCTATGGAATCACGTGCGATTACATGAAAAGATATGGGAGAGGGAGGCCGATGTACGAGCACATTGGCCAAAACTACTCGAAGATTTTTCTTCTACTCTACGCTAGGGAATTGGTGGAAAATTTTCATTAATTTTGGAAGTTTTTAGGAACCCGGAACTTCTTTTCAGGTATGTTTTTCCTTTTTTTTGTTTCTAAGAAAAATAGGAAATTCATGTATTTTTCTAAATACACGTCGTGTACTTTATGAGTACACACCGTGTACTTCTTTGCTGCAGGAGGTTATGTGTTGGCTGTGTAGTAGCAACACACATGCGGTATTGTGTGTTTACTATTTTACCCCTATTGTTTTCCTACCAATCTTGTTTGAATGTGAAGAGGTTATTTGAAAATGGTTAGGGTGTTTTACTATGATTTGGATGTATTTTTCCCACACATGTTATGTTTACGACCACATGGTCATACTTAACCATAGGCTTCCTTGCCTGTTTTCCATGCATGTTGCTGTATGATGGAGAGTTTGTTTTCTGACATGGTTGATATACTGTAGAGTATTTATCCATGTAGTTCTATATGTTCAATTTGGCCATATTTTATTTCTATGATCGTTGACCTACACAGGGCCATGAGGACCTATAGTAGTAGACTATAAGAGGAGTTGACTGAATGAGCTTCCTCAGAGAGTCTTTGAGCACTATAGACTATAAAGGGAATTTACCAAGTGATCTTCCTCAGAGACTTTTTTTTACTTGGAATTACCATGATTACTCTATACTATAAGGGTAATTTACTGAGCGATCTTCCGCGGAGAGTCTTTAAACAACCTGGGCTATAAGGGGAGTTGACCGACTGAGACTTCTAAGAGATTCCTTGACCATGGGCCTGTAATGGGAATAACTATGAGTGCTTCATCTAAGAGTTCCTGACTACCTTAGACTATAATGGGAATTGACTATGAGTGCTTCCTCAGAGAGTCTTTATATACGGAACCACATGGGTTAGGCCAAGTGTACATCCCAGAGGGTGGCTTGTACTTATTAGGTAAGACCATAGGGGATGGATGTGAGCTCTTCCCAAAGGGTTATCTGATTATGCTTAGATGTTTGACTAGTTGTTGCTTGATGTTGAAATTATGGATTGTTTACTACTGAGTACTTTCATGCATACTACATTCTGTACTTTACCTGCCATATATTCACTGACTATTAGGAATAGATCATTGGGTGGTTCCCTACTGGGATTTAGTCTCACACACTATTTGGTTCATGATTTTGAGCCCAAACATATTATATTGTTGTAGGTATAGATAAGGGAAAGCTCCATTCTACTTCAGGTACATGAATTGATGTGGATATGAAGAGCATGGGACCAATATTATGCTTGTGATGCTAAAGAGATGTTTATCTATTTATTTTGTACTTCGGTTTAGTACTGTTTGTATTCTAGCATTGTTCCTTGTTTTTATGATCTCCCAGAAATATGTATCATGCATCACTAATATATGTGCTCCAGTTTTTTATACTTTCCGTCTTCCACTGTTTAATCTTGTATTGATGAATACTACTTCCTCTTTTTATTTTGTTTTTTTCCACTTGGTACTCTACCAATGAGGGAATTGTTTCCCCACTATCACACCCAAGGCCCTCATTGCTAGTAGGTAGCCTCTGGAATTCGAGGAAAATAACTTGAGGCCACGTGACCAACCAGGTACTGGGCACCATGGGGTGGCTTCCAGAACCGGGATGTTACACCTCTGGTGATATCTATTTTATTACACTCTTCCATTCAAACAATATACTGCTAGAAAAGTGTGAGAGGTGTACCTAGAGCTTAAACATGAAAAATTACGACAATGATGATGAATTTTCCCCAATTGGTTTCAATTATTACATAACTATGATGGGTTTTACAATATCTCGTGATGTTCTTCAATTAACCAGACATAAACATCTCAGCACACTCCTCAGTTGAGGTGGTATGATACCTAATACCACAGTCTATTTTTTTTGATATATCACTACTTTGGAATTGGTGTACCTCCTTGTATTTTTAACATCATTGTAGTTCTTAGTATTTCATATAGAGAGACATATTATTCATGTAATCATATATTTTGAGAAACCCCATTCATCCACTCTCTCAATGTTGAATATCCTTAAATAATATATTATTAAAATAAAAACAATCATCGATAGAATTTATATATTCAACCATTACTAAAAAAAAGTGTTCCATCAAGAATACACATGAATTAACAACTTGTTGAAATAAAAAATCTTCGCAATGTTATCCACAAATTTTTTTGAGATATATTTTTGCATCAAGCTAATGGATTTGGTCGATCAAGTAATTTTGATTATGTGATGATAGAATTTTATGTTGTACAATTAATTTATATCCCCACATGCCATACCTGGGTCCAATTTTTCAATAATTTTAAATCATAAAATTGGGTTCCTAGATCCACTGTAATTTATTTATTTATATGTTATTTTAGTTTAACTTTTGTTCCATGGGAATAAAAAAATGAAATTATCATATTCATCAACACATCTACTTTTTTTAGTTCAGAATCACCCAAATGATTGGTGAATTCTAATTTTATAATTAAAATTAATGATCCACATTTCTTTTTTAATACTTTCTATTCCTTAAATTAAGGCCCTAAAATTCCTGTAAAATACTACTATCCAATAACAAGTTCTCCTATGGATCAGGTGAAACCACATTCTCAGAAGCCTCTTCCTGTTGGTATCTTTAGTACATACCTGATTCCATTATCTGTAACCAAAAAAATCATCTAAATCTCACATAATAGAAATTGAAGGAATATAAATTTCAAATTTACTAAATAACACATATCACAAAACGAATTTAAAAATATAATAAATTTCACATTCATCCTATTGATGAAAATTCTAACATTTTTTATAAAATCGAAAACAATTTATTCTTTTTTCAAATATAATAAATTTTTTAAAAATCCCAAATCATTACAAAAATGAACTATAAACATTCATTGGGAAATCATTATATTCATGAATTTCATTCTCCATTGTTCAGCTAAACCTATGATGATGAGGTGAAAACTCATAGAAGTTCCTTAAAAAACTGATATACCCTAAAAGCAAGGTAACATGAGTGGCATCTTAAATTGGATAGCTACACCATTTTATGCTATAAATTTCATGATATTATGATAATACTCATCACATGAAACCCAAGTTAAGGGTTAAAAAATGATACTCTTTGAAACTTAATGACTGAACAGTCTTATACCATTTGTATCATGTTACTCCTTGCATATTGGCTTAGGATGAGGTAGTCGGTGTAGATTTCCTTATGTGACTTCCCAATGCCACCAATAACTAGAAATTTTTGACATTGGACTTATAAAATTTAGAGGGTGTGATTTTCCATTTGAGGATAAGAAAGCAACACATTAATAAAATAGCCAATCAAACAACTATATGATGTATGAGTACCAAACAATCATTCCACTACAAAACCAAATCAAAAGAAAAAATCATATTAACATCTGAAACCACATGACATAACCAAAGGGAAAAAATATATCAAAACCCAAATAAACCTACTAGAAACATCCAATATCCTCTAATATCCAAATCCATAATCCCACCCCATGGAATCAAAATGAATCACTAAATAAGGGGGATACATTTATTTTACCTAAATCTCAATATATTACATCATCAAACACAGCATTATCCCAATGAGCGCGTGAGTATGAAACTGAATTTTTTTCCTGAATGACATTTTAACACATTCCATTTTGACAAAAAATTCCTGAAAATTTATATTGTACAATGTAATAAAAATTTATGTTGTTTATATCAAGTCTAAAATAATTTTATAACCCAAATTTATTTCCCATGTAATAAAACCTAAAAAATATTTAAAACATCTCATGCCTAGGTGAAAATATCATACTAATTGGTGGTCTCTCATCAAACTACCAAGTCATCATAAGGAAAAAAATACTACGGTCCAAAATGGAATGTACCCCTTCAACATGGTCACATTTAATGACTATAAATACATGCCTTCCATTTATTCCAAAACCATGCCAGGACAATCATTCATATCCATTTCAATTAAACATTTATATTTTTAAAAAAAAATTAAAACCATGTTCCATTATTTGAATTTCGTGTACTTTTAAAATCCCCATATTAAAACTAATATTAAGAGGTTTTTCATAATGCCATCAAATTTACCCTATTTGGAAGAACTATCACTAATGTGGTTCTCAATCAAGTATAACCTCTATATTTCAAAATATTTTTAAAAAATATAATTATAAAACTAAGCCACCAGTTCTAATCTAGAGGATTTAAGAGATAATCCACTTATATCTCAAACAGTGTCAAAAAATAAGAACAAAACAACAACTTTAACTATATGTCTCAGATCATCTATATTTGTCCTTCTATCTTATTCCTCTCAAAACAAACCATCATATCTTATCTATTTTCACATAAAAAAACATAGATATATCCCACAAAGAATAGATCTATGATTCCAGGTGATCGGATTAGAACATATCAATGAAAATTGATGAATAAAGAGAACTTACCAATAAATTTGATCCACCAACACACTTTGGGTCACCAAGGAGAGGATCTAGGATAAGAAAGAATTGACTCACCAGAAATGGGTGAAAATATAGTTCATATTATTAGTGAATTAGGGAATAATGATCGGTTATGTGTCTAATTTTAATTAGATCAACAATTTATAGTGGTCCACCTGTACACCGCACGGTTCGACTGCACTGTATAGAATCCCATATTTGAAGTGTGATGTATCTACCAACATAATCAACTCATCTCTCTTATAGCTCACACTATTTAAAAAACCATACAACATCTATGAAATAAACACAATCTCTAATAATAGTTGGATTTCATGGTTTCACCTGGGATCCTACATGGTCTAGCCAAATCGTGCACAAAAATTTTACCTCCCAAGTGAACTCAATTTTCCATTACATGGTTTCCTGGAGTTATTTAATTGTAGCTACCTACTATTATTAATCCTTGAACCTCCACAAAAAATCCTCCATCCTGTTTGAAAACCCATTCAAATCACCATAAAACTAACCCAATCATTATACATACATAAAACCCTTAAATAATGGGTTGTGTAACTACAAAAAAGTTCTATATATTCTATAGAATTTATAATTCATTATTATGTAACATGTTATTTTAAGAGAAAAATATTTGTTTTTTATCTACAATAATTCCATTCACTATATAAATTCTTATAGACAATAGTCTTATGTATTTGTTAATTTTTTTATTTTTAATGCTATTATTCTGAAGTTGTACATAAATAATAGAAATCCTACACATATTGTTCCAATTTATTATATACGATTCGTATTTCATCATGTATATTTTGGAATCCCAAATTCAATACTATAATGTGTGTCTTTTTCTTATTTAATTTTGGATTACTCATTCAAAATCATGGGTTATGCTTTTTAAGTGTTCTTTATTATTATAAAATTTATATTTTATATTTCAAAATAACCAATGATTCTTTATGAGTTCATTGAATCTTCTAATGTAATATTTAATTCCAATTATGTTTTGTTTCACTCTTAAATCATCAGAATATAATTTTTAAAGTCAATACTTCATAATACATTCAATAACATCATCCTGGAATGACTCTTTTAATGTCTATATACTTATCCAATTTCCAATCTAATCCATATAAAAAAAGATATAAATATAAATAACAATAGAGTTACATTACATAGTCTCAAGTCATCACAATCACTTTATATCAACACATATTATCTTTACATAAATACATTAATTATATAAATAATTACAAAGAATTCAGGTTTCTTCCAAAGATCATTGAATAATTTTAATACTCAATTAAGAGTATTCAAACATGATTCCACATATTAAATATTCAACAATCAATCAAATTAAGTTAATCCTTCTTCAAAGTGTGGTTTAAAAAAAATAAAGGAATCATCATTCTATATAAGACATTGATGGTTCCACTACAACCTTTTCCATAATTCACTCTCTTTTTATTATAAATCTTCAATTTGATGAATATTTCATATTTTACATCTATAAACAAAATATCTTCAATATGATCACTCATATATATCATATTTCTTCTATTAATTGTTGCATATGGCACATATCAATGAATATATTGTTTTATTACACCTTTTGATTAGTACACCAATCCACCATTTTATTGTCTATTCCCATTGATGTAACACCATTCTCCATTTCCAGTTTTATGAATGAGTAGTATCTTTATGTTTTACCTCTAGGTTGATTTATCCTCTATAATTCCTCCCTTGTTCATATATATTCTTTCATTACATTTTATAATGACTTATAAATGATTAAAAATATGTAATTTCTTTTAGAAATACTGTTAGGTAATGTAATCCTCCATTTAGATATATTAACAGAAACATGATCATTATATAGTGAATGTAAATCTTTACCCCATTATAAAAAATAAATTAGAAGGATTAGATATCTAATTTTCTTTCTAAAAAACTATTGTAAGTTATGATATATCAAATAAATTTCTATATCCCCAATACACTTATGAATTTTTCAAAAAAACCCTTTCTTCAATTTTTCATCTAATTTGTTCGTTATATCCAATAATGAGAAAGATACACAACTTTGTTTGAGGTATGTATGAAAACATGTTGTTATAAAATTCCATTTATAAATCAACTCTACATCTTAGCTAGATAAACATATTTAACAAAGTCTGATCAATATATAAAACAATTTCTCAATAGTCATTTTTTATTTTGATACAAAATAAAACATAAAATAATCAACATTAGACAAATATATTGTCTTGGAATAAGGTTATAACTAACTTATGTTTCATAGAAACATAAAAAAATTCATAAAAAATATGATTTTACTCCCAAATTTTTAATATTTCCACTACCCCTTATTAATCTAATTAAAAAACAAGTTTGAATTAGGAGAGTGAAATAAATACCTCATCATAAACAATAGTAAAGTTTTTAAATATTTACATACATATAATATGGTGGAAGATATCCATAATTACCACCTTCCATAGTTCTCTCTCAATATATAAAAATTAATTTTCATTATCATAGATGATATTTTTTATCAATTAATATAAAAATTTATATAGTGACGATGAACAAAGCGGTGACAATAAATAAAATATGATAGATGGTTGTTTTAACTATACAAATATCACAAAAAATTAGTTAAAATTTTTTCTTTAAATTATATACCCAATAAAATTTGGTAAAAGTATTCATTTTTTAATGAATGTGAGTATCCATTCTCTATTTAATGTGTGAAAAATACATATAAATTTTCATTCCTCTAATAAAATCATCTATTTTTAAGATGAAAGAAATAGATAAAACTCACATAATAATTTATTTTCAAATACAAATGTTATTTAGAAATAATAGTTATTTTCATTAATCAACAATAATCATAATTTAAATAAGATTCATTACATTTTTATAAATTGGATATTCATTCCTTTATTTCATATTAATCATATTATTCATGTTAACTCATATTGAAAAAATATTAATCTTTTTTCTAGAAATGAGGAACCCTTGTGCCTATGTTTAGAATTGTTATTTAAAATTTTATTTTTATAACTAATGATAAATTTCCATTTATCATGATTCTTTAATGGATCTTCTAGTCTATGAATCTATTTCATGATTTCATTAGATGTATTCTCATTATTCTTGAATCATCATAACACGTCACTACTGTCTTTTTTATGACCCATTTTTTGGTAATCTAAATTCTTATCTATTTATAGTTTCATACATAATAATAAACTTGTTATCCTTTTAATAGATTGATTTTTAAATGAAATTTGGGGGCTTCACTCTTTTATATTGCAATTATTGGCCATTTTACATTAGTCTATGATGCAGAATTTCCTTTAATATATTATTATTTTTAAATTGGTTTTGAAATTAATGAAATCATTATTATCGAACTACATGGATGTAGTTTGATCAACATTATTCTTTTTTTGTAATCATGATGAATTATTTTTATACATTCTTCACTCTGTTCTATTTTTGTAGGAATTTTTGTTTCACATTAAAAAAGATGTCTTTATTTTTATATAATTGAATTTAATATAACTATAAACACATTTTTAACAATAAATATAAAAGTTATAAATAAATTCAACTTTTACATTTAGAAAAGAGTTTACTACTTCTAGGATGTAGAATTTAATTCAATTGGACTCTTTATTCCATTTGATTTGTACCTACTAAATTTAAGAAATTAATTATCTACTATTTTTTAAATGGTGTCCAACTAGTTTAAAAACCATATTTCTCAATATAAAATAGTGATTCAAAAAAACAAAATTACTATATTTTTTATTGAACATATTTTATGTTTATAATTATAATATTCTTATTTTTGGACACCTCCATGACTCTTTTTCGAATTTACTAAGGTGTTAAACATTGCAAAATTTATTACCTCATCCATTTTGGATATATTATAACTTTTATCTAACTACAGTTTTCAAAATTTTACTCTAATAGTACACTAATATTTTAAATAGATAATTTGAAGGATTATTAATAATGAATAAGGTTACATTTCTCCCAGATCTTATAGTAGATGTTTCATCATAGTCTCACAATCTCATTTTACAATTATTTTGTGTCCTCGTTAATTTATAACTACTTCACATTTTTGTGTGTAGGAACATATATTCCCAATTAAATAAAAAAATACATAGATTTATTTAAAATTATATACCGTTACATCATGGTGAAGACATTCCAGATCTAGAGTGAAATAATGGTCATTTTTTGTAATCACCCAAACATCACAATAATTCTTCAATTTCACAATAATGTAATCATGTATTCTATTTTTCAATTACATAAAATTGTCAAAACCTATTATTCACATTGATTTATCTTCTAAATAATAATGTTATATATTTATAGATAATTATATTTATTCTCTAATTCATTAATAAGATCAAAAAAATTAAATATCAATAACCATCATATCATAAAAAGTGAACTGAATTTAATATCTACTATAGATAATATATCATTGATTTTTTTAGTCATCCATGTCTTATAATAAATTTTAAAAATTATTTCTTTATATAAAATTTTCATCCAATGCATCGTCTTTTATATATTTTTTCTAGTCCAATGGTGAATATATATATTTTAGTATATTAATATTTGATATCATATATGTGTCAACATCAGTGGGTAGAATTTCACGACAATCGATTATGTAAAAAATAATTATTAATTCATCAATGATTAATTATATATCACCTATAATTGGATGAAAATTTTTCATGATAAGAAACATTTTTAATATATTCATCAGTATAAATTTTAAAATATTTACCACATAGATTCTATTTGTTATTGGTTGATCCACTTTCTACATTGAATATTTTTTCTAATTCATGTAATTTTTATCATTCAGTATCTAAATGACCTAGATGAATCAAACACTTATACATTAAATAGAAGTAAAACACAAATTTTCACATGAGTAACAATAAAAACTCCTCAATTCTTAACTTTATATAATTTTTATATAAATAATTAGGAATAAATAATAGATATAATTAGAGAAACCAATATTCGATTATAATTACTAGTTCTAGGGGATTTTCGGTTGACACATTAAAGGAGGTGCGAATGTTTACCAAATAATTTAAAAAAATATAAATAATATTTTAATTATTTGACTCCCTTTGTATTTAATTATCTATAAAAAATTTGTGTAATACAGAACCACTATAGTATACTAAATTACATAACCTAAATGCAATTAATGAAATAAAATAAATAGATATTCATGGTCTTTTTACATTTTTCAACCCCAAAATTGGAATAATATTCTTTAATAAGATTTGTTTTTCCCCTTTGTCAATAATTTTCAACAATAATTGAAATATAAAATATATTTTTTTTGGAAAGGATTCATTCTAAAACTATGCTTAATATAGTATAGAAATCACAAAATTATACTCACAATGGTTATTTAAATTATCTGCCACTAGTTCAGAAGATGACTTCCACTACTAATGTAGCCCTCTAATGTGACCTTTTTCTTTCATCACATCCACATATTCATATATAATTCATTTCAATTATAATCATTCATCACTTTTGAATTTTAAATAATAGTATAGTGAAAATAGGTCTCATTTATTATCTGTTCCCTAAGTGGGTTCTCTTAACTTTATTTATTATAGATGTGGATTGTGATTTCTACTATCATTATATCATTATTCTTTGATATATTCAGATCATCCTTATATTTTAATTATATTTTTCATTGAAGGAACTTATTTAAAAGAACCATGATAACATTATAAATTTTTATCAATTGAATAACACATCTATATTCCCATGATCATATTATTATTAACTTCCATTGAATTCTTCTCTAAAATAAATTTTATAAAATAACATTTCACATTTGGATATTTTTATCAAATTCAAATAAACAAATGAATATTTCTCAATCATTTACAGTAGTTTTATCCCTTGTGAAACATTGATTTAAAATTAAACATAAAAAATGTGATTTATTAATTAAAATATTCAAAATAAATTCAAAAACTTAAATAGTCTACGTAGATTAATTAAAATAATATATTAATATTTCTCATGTATGGAAAAAGTTATGAATACGAGATACAGTTAATTCTCATCTTCAAATTCTCTATAAATTTTAAGTATAAGCTTCTCATACCATAACTCAAATATCAATTCATTTTGTTATATTTAATCAACATAAGAATAGTTTGATCATCCTAGCATTTATTTATCACATTAAAAATAAGATATAACATATTAATTTTTTGATATCCTTATTTGAAAATCCACTATTATGAAAGCCATTATCTCCTCATTTTCATATCTAAGAAATCATTTTCAAATAAAGATAAAAAAGTTTGGAGAAAAATAATTTACATGATTTAATCGTAAAAGAATACAATAAAAATAATCTGATATATTTTACCTCTAGAAAATCAATTATTTAATTTAACATATTTTAATTAATCATAGTTTGAAAATTATCACAGACTATTTACCTCAAAATTAGAGTTATAATGTGTAATAAAATTCCATTCCAATATAATTTATAGACATTTATTTTTAGTGTAGAACAATTTTTAGGAAGACTATCACATTTTCTATATGTTGTAAAAATTTTATGGTCTCCCTTCTTACATTTTTGTTATCTTTTGATGTTTGGACTATGTTATATAAATATGAAATTACTCTTCTAAATTAATACCTTACAATTTTGAAGAAGTCCCTACTATTTCTAGGTAAAAGGGTATTATTTCAATATATACATTTATTATTAATACGTATATACCTATTTTAAATGATGTTCCCAGATATCGATGAAACAATAATAGTGGTGCATGGAGAATATGTTGTTTCATTTCATGATTTCTCATTAATTCAAATGCATCCCCTTGATCTATTTATAGCTATCATCGTAGTTAGTATTATCACTCAATACCCCATTATTTTTAATAAAATTAATAGTAATAATAATTGAGATAGTAGAACACGTATATTTACATGGATCAGAATAAAATAATTCTCCATTCAATGTCAGTTAATACCACTTACGTGGTTTCATCAATATACTGGAATGTAATTACAACTATAGTGTATCTACCTCTAATCATCACAAAGTACCATTGTGTTCCTACACTCCCTTAACCAAATAAATGATACACTACCCTTCTCTAATGAAGCTACAATAATTTAGCATAAATAATAAATTACTATACACCACAAGGAAATACGAGACTATTCCATGTGAAAATGGATTAAAGTTATACACATGAAACATTTCCTGAAAATAACTCTATTTTTTAAAATGTTTCTCCATCTATAAATAAATTTAAAATATCCTTGGATTCTATGACTTTTCATGTATATCTCTATTTGGGGAACCCCAATTCATATAACTTTGTTCTACTACATGAAATGTATGTATTCATCAGGTAGATTATATTTCATTAATAATTAGTGTTATCATTTCTTATATGCCTTTTCCTTAAACCTACACCATTCAATGAAATTAAAAAATAGTTTTGAGTGTTTTATTGATTTTTTTCAAATTTCTATATATGAATTTTGGAAACACCATTATATTAGGTAATAGGATCATATCATTTAAAATTTACAATAAATTCATGTTATGTCATTAATTTAGATTCATTTTAATTAACATTTATATCCTTTTTCATATTCCTATATCAATGCATACATCACCCATTCATTCACATGAGATTTAAATATATGTGAACTCTAAAATACCCCCAAATACTACTTAATAGATGTTGAATGAGATTTTATTTCCTTAATTAAACTAGCTACCTCACACAACAGGACACATGATACTCTATTGTAGGATTCAATTACATGAATATAATATGACATTGAAAGAAAAATGTTATTTTTCAGTTTAGAGAGAATATTATTTGAATAGGTTATGTGAGTCATATCAAAAATGTAGATTTACTACATAGAATAAATGATTCAATAGTTCACCTAAAATAGTAAAAAAATGAAAATATATTACTCTTACATTCACATTGTTGGAATTAACACAATTGTAGAGTTCCCTATTAAATTTCAAGACCAATGAACATCAACCATATTCATACATCAAAAAACTCAAATATTTATTGTGGAAAACACATCTCAACATTGAAAATTCCTGATGTATTGCATTCTAGTATGTTCTAAAACATCAACAACTCATTTTATTTCTATTACATGATTTTTCATTAACCTTTATATGACCATTAGTAGTCACAATTTACTCTTACAAATTCTTATTGGATAAAATGGTAACCTATAACCATTCATAGTTACACTTATGTAATGATCATATTTAAAATCATATTCTTTTATATATTTCAAATGCTATCATTACACAAGGAATATATGTATTTTCCCTTACATGTACATCCATATGATTTTTGGTATACATATGATGATGGAGTCAAAACATCACTCAGTGGGCATTCTACAATTACAAAAACACATGATTTTATCAATACATTTATGTAGATACAATGTACCCTTACAATGTGTAGTATCAACTCATTATACCATTAAATATTTAGTGACCCACCCTTATATAACTTGTAGAATTTCATATTGAAATTTATAGAGTGGTCTATTTTAATTAAAAATCACCGAGGGCATTCTAAAATAGCCTAGCCTAAATCTTGTGGAGTTTCAACATCTATAAATTAAGAAGGCAAGTTTCAATTATCCACCATCTCTTGTAATGTATTCCACTGAAGACTGTAACAATAATAAATATATATATTATACTCCTTGTTATTATAAACAACTTTGTTCATGTTAGTCATGTTGTATCCCCACAATTACACTCTAGTACTAAAATGTAGATTCTCTAAAATATTATAGACATACATGGGTGTATCAATAGGCATGACATGAAAATAATTCATGAACACATAATAAACCTCAATGCATCCCCAACAACACATATTGAACTATTGAAAAGAAATGAAATAATTACATTTAAAAATCCATTCCTACAGTTAGGATTATTGGTTGAATCATTAGATCTACGGGGGTACCCATCTAATATGCATGTTAATCTTACATAGATTTCATTTAATATTATTTTTCTGAACAAAGATTCTTTTAATGTAATGAATACCTACATTGAAGTTATATTTTAATTTTCCAAAGCCCGTGATCACTATAATGATTAAAAATTAATTTTTTTAATTAATTTGATTATAATATATTTAATTACATCTATATAGGATGGCTCTTTTTAAATATTTGAATATATCCTTTTTCAGTCTCTATCTCAGAATTTAAAATATAATCAACTAATAAAAATTTCACCAAAAATAATCTATAGCCTATATAATAAAATCAAATAACTTTTCAAATCCATTAAAGAGTGATAAGAATTATCAAAATAAGTTAACATTTTATAGCATGTTTGGAAGTTATATTATAGTAATCTAATACAACATTTAATATTTTTAAATGTA
Organism: Viscum album; assembly: GCA_963277665.1. Lineage (NCBI taxonomy): Eukaryota > Viridiplantae > Streptophyta > Magnoliopsida > Santalales > Viscaceae > Viscum > Viscum album. The sequence continues at coordinate 1,243,061,179 of OY728145.1, read as the reverse complement.
ATTCAAAAAAACAATAATCAATGATACCCAATATTTAAATGATCCATTAGTAGTTTCACACAAAAAACATTAAACATCATTCTTTATATATAGGGGATTGTTTTAGAAAATATTTTAAAATTTAACTCTCTTTCAGTTTCAATACCATAATATATCCCACTTAGTCTAGTTTTACCATAATAAATTATGTCTCGCCAAGATATTATCATATTTATTTATTCATATTAAATAAAATATTGTATAAAATTTATTTCCTTACATTATTACTTGACTTTGAAATTAGGTTTATCTATCCTTACTTAATATTCATTGTATTATCACCATAAATTATCATTAGTCTCATGTACCAATTCAATGTATGGTAATAATATTCTGCTTATATAATTCATATTTATTTTACAACCAAAACCCTACAATCCATAATACATTGCCATTATTTTATAGGTTTACAAATAATCAATAGAAAAAAATCATAATTTGATCCCCAACTATCATTGGGTTCTCGAATTTTCTATAAAATATATACTGAAAATGAATTCATTCAGAAAACATGATGACACAACATTATGGAATTAATTCATATTAAAACATATATTATTCCCATTAGTCTATATAATTAGAATAGTTTTATTTTTACCACACTGTTTGAAAAGAAGATTTTCATAAAAATTATATATGAATTGAAATCGATAAAATTTTATAAACAATAATCCTTCAAAACCATACAAACAATGAAGTGTATAAGATAATTTATATAAATAACCCTATCAGATGGTTTATCATTTAACAATGGACTATTTCATTCTTTATCGCTCATTCCTTAAAAAATTATTAAAAAATCTCATTATTTCTCTATATTTACGTCATTATTATACTTATAATAGCTCGCGCAAATCATTCTAAAATGAATCATGAAAATTTATGGACATAATATAATTAAATTTTAATCATTTTTATGTGTATATTCATGTAAATTATATTTAATTTAACTCAAAAAGGAATTCATATTTAAAAATATGTAGTACTTCTGTTTATATTTCGTATTCATCATTAATTACTGATAGATGTAATAATAAGATTTCTGTATTTTTGAATTATAAATTATGTATTATATACCACAAAAAATAATGAATTAGAATTTATAAGAATAACATATTGTGTATAGAACTGGGAACAAAGTTAAATATTTAGGTAACACTAATTAACAATCAATGGTTTTATGATATTAAATCGACATGTAAATTAGTATATTATAATATTCATCAATTGATTTATGTGGAAACCCACTTAATAATTTAATTTTTACCATTCTTCTATCTTTTTCTATTCTATTTCTTGTTTTATGTATTTAGATATAAATATTTTAATCAAATTTTGTTTAAAACACCTATGAATTAAAATATGTATACTGATTTTAATAATGCATATATCTAAAGTAGAATATTATTCATGCTTCTTATTTATTTAATTGTAATTCCCCTTCCAACAGTCCTTCTAACCACATGTGTATCATTTTGTTTTGAATTTATTTATGTCCCTCTAAATAATTTGATTCTAATATTATTTTGTTAATGATATAATATATTTTAATTTTGTCAAGTGATTTTAAATGTATTCTCTCACTTTATTGACAATAAGGGATACGGGACCATGTTCGCAAAAATATTTATCATTGTGTAGAATCCTAGTAAAAATAATCCTAAAAGAAATTTTAATACTATTTATTATATAGTTCTAATACATTTAGAGAATCTTGGTGTTGTGTATCATAATATAATGTCGATGGATAATTTATAATCCCCAAGGATGTCTAAAATTTTAAACTAATCAATGTTTGCGAACATTATCTATACATTACCACTAGAAAGATAACCATATTCCTTGTTAATGATTTATAGTAGAATGAAAATATCAATTATAATTTCCCTTTCATTATTATTTTTATATTCTTATAAATAACTATTCATACTATATGAATCCATGTACATATATATAATCTTTAGATCTCTATAAATAGTTAATGACCAGGTAAAAAGGACATGAAATACATTCACCAAATGTCTACTATAGTAATAATTCTCCCACTTACTATCTCTCTAAGGTGGCTAATTAGGAATAAATGGCTCAAAATGATTAATCAAATATTCCTGCATATCTCAAATTCACTGAAACATTTAACAATTTATGATTCTTTTACATGTGATGACATTTTACATTTCCAATTAAATCGTACTATTTTTATGGTTTAGCTTTCTAATATCAATTACAAATAAAGTCATATTATTAGTAATTTATCTATATTAAAAACTATATGTAATTAATATATTCATTTTTCTCCCCTGTTTTATAAAAGATAGATGTCATTGACTATTTGATTCATTATGTCTAGTCACATTGTTATTATAGTGGAATGGATCCATATTTCTCTTCAATGACCCAAACTATAACCATAGAAAATAAAGAAAATGTATTTCGGTACGATTAAGATTCAAATAGTATTAAATCAAAATTAATTGACCTATTGTGTATACTCCACAACCATGATATATTATACTATTATTTCATCAACACTTTCCTCCAATATTTTTAAGTAAACTATCTTCCTTTCCTTTAATATAATTTTTGATTAATGAGATCTTTATCATTATTAATTATTCTATATAATTGATAATTCCTCTAATAATTTCAGTGCTAAGACTTTAATACTGGTTTCATCCACTCATATGATGTAAGGTTTTATCTAAATTAATACTTAATCTATATGATTTATTTTACATATGTTTTATTAATCTTAATTTTACTCCTCAAGAGTTTTATTATATTGTTGGAATATTACCAAAATAATTATCCATATTTGATAAAATATTTTAAGATTACCCATTTCATTTAATTTAATAATATAATGGTCATTAATTTATTTATCTTATGTAATACTATTAAATAATAAAAAATATCATTTATTAATAAACTTAATAAAGATGATTTAGAAAAGTATTGTAACTATTTAATATGATCATGGAATATTATCTAATGTTGTTTTATCTTGTTTTGAGAAATTTACTTGAATGAAAGTTTAAATAACCCACAAATACCATTCATGGATAGAGTTACAGTGTCTTTAAATTATTCTATATATTTACATTGATTTATTAAACTCATATCAGGTTCGTATCCACCTACCCCCCTAGGGTCACTATCCTCTAGAAACATTTACACACTCAATTTTATGCAGTACAATTTGTTTAAGGTTAAATAAAATATTACACGAACATGTAGTAATTCAAAAAAATGTTGATATGGTTTATTTTAAGATAAAAATATTTATATTAATTAAATTATCGTATTAATACATGCATTAAATAAATATATGAAATAAATAAATGCAACAAGAATTGTGGTTGGTGAAACTCACAATCATTCACATAATGTAATGATTGAAGAGTGTGTAATTCATTATAATCATTTCAATTTTGTCACGTGTTGATTAAAATTTATGGCTAAATGAAATAATAATTTTTTTAATAAATTAAATCAGTATCTCATCATTCATTGCAAATATTCGTTTAGATGAAATAAGATTCAATCCAGGTATATATTATACAATTTTAAGAATATAATTTTATTTATATAATAATGACCTATAAGAGGTTTCATGTAGAAGACACATGTCATATAACTTTTTCAAAAGATAAAATACATTTCTAAAATTTAAAAACATAAATGGAATGTATCTTTCCTTAAGATTTCGTTTGACAAAGGCCACGTATTGTTTTATCATTTATAGTGTAATTAAACAACTATTATGGAAATGTATCATGTGAATATACATGACTTATGCACTCATAAGATATGTCATGTCATGAAAAGACATTTACATTTTATGAACCTGCTCAACAGACCCATTGGATCTCCAATAATACATTGGTTTCCACTATATCATAAAAGAGGTAATTACTCAATGGGATCACTAATTAGAATAATGTATATTAACACATGCCTAGAAACATTATTTTATTTTTTTATCCTTAATCACACTCTCCCAGGGAAACATCCTATGATGTCCCCCATTCTCACAATACTCAATGACAAATTTTCATATTTATAATGATCGATTTTGGTTGGCTCCAAAAAGGGGTTTTTACAATGTTTAAATGAGTAGTAACATTTAATCTTTTATACTCCATTGTTATTGGCGGTTTACATTCCCCATCACATTGATGAACATATTCTTCATTTTTGACCACACACCTCAATCTCATGAATTTACAATGCTCTTCTGTTTGGGTATTGGCTCTAAAAAGAGTTTTCAAAATCCTTTAGTTAACCATTTAGTTATGAAGAGGAGATTGTACTGATGACCATCAATTAAATCACAAGACACAAGAAATAGGAAATAAATTCAATGGGATTTTAAGTCCATTAGAGGATGATAAACATTTAATATTAAAATGAATAGGTATATAATAAAATAAAATTAATAATATGATATGAAATATTATAGTAACCATGGAAAAAAAATCTTAATAAAATAGATAAGTAAGAGTATATTTATGAAATAAAACATAATAAGAAACCCGAAATAGAAGGAGATACAAGACTATGGAAACAATGATGGAACAACTATAGCCTCGTAGATTATTTTATCTCTAAAACTATTTATCCAATAATCTGTGACAGAGAAATCATGATTCTCTCTATGATAAATAAAAACATTTCATTCACATCTATAATGAAAAATAGTTCCTCTATATACACCATGGGTAATATATAGTGATTAATACGTCCACTAATTATGAATCCTGATATAACATTCCCACAAAATCTACTAAGAATTTATTTTTTTACTATTTATATAAAAATGAATTTGTTTTTAAATTTTTATTTTATTTTTTTGCTATAAAAGTTGGTTGATAGATTAGGTAAAATAGTATATATCAAAATCATAATTCAACATTCATTCTTGAAACAAATATCACTCTAATATAAATTTTAAATCATATTAAATATAACTATTCATTAAATATTGCATAAAAATTTCACACATTCTCACATATATGGATTCTTATGAGTTAAAAGGAAACTTACTCACGATCATTAACTCGAATTTTGTACAAATTCTTCACATGGTTCAGAACTAGCATGAATAGTTTGTATATATCAACATATTAAATCAAAAAAATGACCATGATTATCTAAAAATAAACTCAAAGAATCCCATCAATTCTAAAATATCATTAAATGATTCATTCCTTTAATAAAGTTAACTTTTTGAAATTTAAACCATCATGTTATGTCTATATTTATAAAACCATAATTTTATATCAAAAAAAGAATAATGATTTCATAAATTCATAATAAATAGATTTTAAAAAAAACTAGCAAAATAAAATTATGTAAAAATCAATATTCATCAATTCTAGGAAGAATAGGATAAATATAAAATAGAAATATCATAGAGAAAAATTCATTCTCTGTGACATGAATAATGATCCTAGTATATTAGGCTTACTCCTTTACATTCAACAATATATAATAAAATCATAACATAACATGTTATCAACCATTGAACCAACAATATAATATTTAATCTAGAGATTCTATAGAGATTAAATGGTAGGAATATCAAAGAGAATGTGAATGGTGTTACAAACCATAATTATCTAGACCTACTGTAATAACATTCAATGAAAACATGATATAAATCATAGTGATCCACTAAAAACACTAATTGGATATCTATGGTTAGAAATTCAAGGTGAATGGAGGAATAATGATGATTTTAGAGATATATTATGTTAAATATCTAATTACATAATATAATTAAGATTTCAATGGCTTGGCCACACTATTTAGTAAACTATTTCCGATCTATATTAAATAAACTAAGTCAAACATCCAAGATCACATTGTGTAGTTTCACTCTTTGGAAGACATTATAACCACCATTTTATACATAAATGATCCATTAATCACAACTCATAGGGTAACATACAAAGAATATAATATTTATTCACCAGTTGTATGAATCATCTTGTAATCTGTCAATATGTCACATCATTAAATTGGGAATTTATAAATTTTAATAATACCATGTTCCAATATTTAATTCTTAAAAATAAGTCCAAAAATTTCCAAAGACTCCCTAAAATTCTATTTACTATATAATCCCAAACCAATACTAAAAAATAAGTAAAATACTCTTCAATGAATCAAACCAATTGATTTTATCTACTCAATATATAGATAATATCTATATAATTCAATGAATAGGTGATGTGCCTTGTTGATTAGTTTTACCACAAAAGATTATTTTTTATCTTAATGTGACTCAAGTATCTCAATTTAAAATTATCATCCCTACAGTTACCATGTAATCAGATGGTACTATAATGATCTTGATCTATCTAAAAAATTTATCTATTCAAATATACTTATTCTGGAGATATGACAGTCACCCTTTAATTTTAAATAAATTTGTTTGCAATATTTATTATGGTATAGTGGAAATTTTTACATGGGTACATATGAATTCACATACTACATACTAGATAAAATCTTTAACTATTTGAAAAAAAAAACAATCTTGAATATTAAAATGAATAAAATAAAAATGTAATGAAAAATTTAACACCAGTGATTTATATTATGTGGTGATATTCTATATGTTTTGGCATTTGGTTTGGTTTATATTTTCATATAAATATTTCTTTAATGTGTTGGAATATTTTATATGTTTATTATAGGATTAATTATTTCAACATGGTAAGGGGAAACCATAAGGATACCCCACTTAAATTTATATAATCATGAGGTAGGATAAGATGAGGTATATAGTTGTTTTGTGGTGGGGTTAGATATCGAGAATTCCATACATAATCATTCGACATTGCACAGAGTCTTTTCACATGATTGGTGAAAATGTTTCATATCCATGTAGTAAAATTATGTGAGTTTGATGTTTTAAGACAATGGATACCACATTGTTGGATCACATTATGGTAAATTAGTGTTCCAAACTATTTTATGCGATAAATTAATTTTAAAAATTGTATTTCAAACCAAAAATGTCTCCTGAAACATTCATTATACATATATATTTTTTAGGATGCCAATGAGAGGAGTCTTGTATGTATTTTTTTGGTGGCTTATCATTTACCAAGAGTATTATTAAATCATATATTATTGTTTTAGGTCTAGAAAAATAATTGTATTTACACATTTTTCTATCTCATTCTAGATCTATATATTTACAGAAATGAAGAACCCCATATCTAAAAATCTTTTCAAAAATGTATTGGTTATGAAATATATTGATGATTATTTAAAGGTAAATACTCAGGGGATATATAATGGAATGGTGATCTGTTGAGAGTGGTTTTATTTTCTTTGATAACAATTTCTATTATGATTTAGTTGGATTGACTCTCTCTCTTTTCATAACTCTGCAACATAGAGTATTTGGATGTTTAAAAATAAAACAATTTTTTTAGGAAAACACCCTTATTGAATAATATATATTAACCCTATTTTTATATTTATTTAAAATGATATTTTGGGTATCATTACCCATATCATGATATGTTAATGACCTAATAGTAAATTATTGAAATGAATTTTTTTTATGATGTATTCCCATGTACTGGTATTCATTAGTCTATGGTTTCATTCTATAGGGCACTATTGTGATCTAATTTTTTTTACCAATTCTAACCCATTTGTATGGATTCATACTAATTAAAACATAAAACTAAATATAGGTTTTCACTCTTAAGAAATGGTAATTTTTTCATGGTTTCCTTTATTTCTATGTGAGTATTAGAAATGTGTATACTGAAAAAGATAAATTTATAATCTGTTTATAATGATATGAGAAAATTTCATACCAATATATTTACAGAATATTTATTAATTATTTTTTTGTTATAGACTATTTCCTTATTCCTTCCTCCCCTTATGTGTGAAATGATCATCATAAATATATTCATACACCTTATTGTCTATCTGAATTACGATAACTCATTTTTTTCTTAGTGGTGAATGTGTAGGCATTCTTATGAATTTCCCACTAGGTCAATATTCTCACCCCTATAGATTTATCACAGAGTATATGTAGAAAAAACTATTTCATATCACAAGTATGGTAGATATTTCATATATATATATATAATAATATCATAATTTATTAGTTGTGGTTAGTGGGAGAGAGTTCTTGGGAATTTGAATATTCATGGTTTTAGGAGTAGTTCAACCATAGTTCCTTATCTATTATATGACTTTCAATTCATAGATTCATATTCAACATTGTTTCCTACTACTACTCGAATATATATTCTTCCTCAATGATTTGGTTGTTATGTTTACTCATATACATTATATAGTATTATGGCAGTGAATTATGTTCTTATATCATGAATGTAGATTATAGTAATGGGAAAACATTCCCATAATGATGTACTAGGACCATGGAATTTATTATCATCCTTTTGTTTCTTCTGAAAGTCACTATATATAAATATCACACCTTTCTATTCCCGTAAAAATGGTAGTGGGTAATGTTGTTCAATGTTGTATACATTTTATGGGGTGTCTGACCACATAAAATTCCCAAATATACATGATGGGTACTTTTGAAAATGTGGGTGAATTATATTCCATGTTCGATGAACATTATATTTATTATAGTTTCCAGATTACCATGGAATTTGATTTAATGAACATAGTTATAAATGAAAAATCATAAATCAGCTAATGTATTCTTGGTGTGGATACATCGCAACACATGATACATATATCTAGTTGTGTATTGTGTAGTCATGTTTTCCTTTAAATAATTGTGTTTGATTGACCACCTAGAATGAATAAAACCATACTTTGTACCTAGAATGTGTTCTCAAAAGTTATAATGAATTTTCAAGAAACATTATCATAAAATAGTTTATGTATCTCCATTTTACTCAACCTGTTGTAAACCTAGGGAATGTAGTGATGTTCTATATTTTACCAAAATATATTCAATGATTAATGCGGGGTGAATAGAGTGTGGGACTACATGGCGTGTCAACTAGTTTCATTATATTTAATCCTTATAAAATTGCATGTTATATTGTCAATCATTATATTTAATTTACCAACTCCATCTAATGAGTCACATGTGGATCTTATATTTATACAGTAAATGTTTGTATGATATTACCATCAGTGCATGAATTATAATTTACCATTAATTCTATGTATCCATGGAATACAAACAATATAATTAGAAAATGTTTCTGAGATACACAATAAATGTTCATATTACATGACTAGTTCTACGAAATAATTACAAAGATTCTTATGTCGTAATTGTTTTTGTTATGGAATGAAATTTTGGGAATTAAAACCTTGAATACCAATTACTGAACTTGACTTAACAAAATACAAATAATTATAAATTTGAATGTGATGTCTCTGATACCACATGGAGGTTATAGAGAATAACGGAAGTGGATATTTGGTAGCACATATTAGTATTTCTCAGTTTCAATTGATAATATCATAAGAATATGAATAACCCAAACCAAGATTCCCCTATAGAACACCATCTATGTATTATTAATAAATACAATAAAACCATATTTATCTTATATGTGATAATCCTATTGATTAATTTTTTTATGCCGTTATTTTTATGTTATTGATGAGTTTGATATTCAATAAGAGGATTCTTCTAATTCTATTCACACACCTTATTGGAATCACAATAGGATGTTCTTGGTATTTTTGTGCCAGAATATAAGAAATCAGTTCTTCATATCCATCATTGTTGGTCAAAATAAGGTGTTCTCTTGTTATCTATAAACTAATTGAGGGGGTGTACTGGTGTATTTTTTTTTCGTGAGAGATTTAATAAGTTATTTAGTTTTCAAAAATTAGAATCATCAAATATTCAAATTGATATAATTCACAATTTATACATATAGTAAGAAAAAATGATAATTGCACACATTTCCTTATTTATAAATTTAATTTGGGTAATACCCTATATCAAATATTAATAAAATATAAAAATTATATCCAATTACATTCGATTATTTATATAAAATTTCCTTAATAAAAAATATTTATTTAAGTAATATATTGGACAAAATATTTCATTACCTTCAAGACATTAACTCACCATGTTAATCTCTCCTATAAATTTACAAAAACCATAAATAAAATTTAATAATTTAAATTATTTTTATTCGTAGGAGTAATAAATTAAAATTATATTCACTAAATTTATCATAATATTTTTTAAATATTCGTGTTATTCATTATATATTTATATGTAAATATATCCATAAATCAAGTGAAAAACTAAATACATATTTATTACATTGGGAATTTTCAATATGAAATCAATTTCATCTCCCATATTCTATGTTTGGAAATCACCTGATTAAATATTTATGCAATATGATATAGTTAAATAATAATAATTAAATATTAGAGTAGAAGTATTTATTCTTTACATTAAATTCAAGATAAATATTATTTTTTTTAGTATAAACATAGGGTGAGACCCTATAGATTTATATCTTAGTGGAATTGGATGTTCTGACCTAAATCCCTATATTAGTTAACAGAAACATGTCAAGGTACCCATAGCAAATGAATTTTATTTCATATTGAAAAAACTACTCTAAAAACTTTTATGTTATATAATATATTTTCTAGCTATTTTATTTTATTGTAGTATTTATTCATCTGTAATCATCCTATAATATTAATTTTCATTCTTTAATTTTCTAATATTCACATAAAGATTAACTATAAAGTCCATGGATTTAATCAAATATTAGTATTACAATCAATGGGAGATATATATATTCTTACATTATTATAGAATTAAGAATTCTTTTCATAAAATATTGACTTTATTTTATATTTTATCACCAAAATATTTTATGAAATATTGTTGTTATAATAAATTGATCTTCTTTGATGGCATCGGCCACACAAAATAGTGAGTTTAGATGATCATGATATATATTTTGAATTAATATTATCATCAAGATGATGGATTAGTGGGAAGGAATTGAAGTAACTAATTTATTAAGATTTATGGTTTAAACATGAATAAAATGGATTCATTAGTTATAAAATTCTACAATGTAAAATAATAATTATTTAAAAATCAATAAGATTTTTCTTTAATAAACTGATTTATGAGCACAATGAATTTTATCCAGAAAATTTTATTTGGTACATTTTTATATGATTTTTATTTAAATTTATTTATTATATATTAAATATTTTTTATAAAATTCATGTAATATATTGTTATTATATATAGTGTAAAAATACATATATTTTTATAAATAAAATATATATTTCTGAAAAGCTATTTTTTACATTTTATTATCTACATTAAAATTGATTATATCAATTTATATTTACTGAATTAGATAAAATAAATTACATATATAGAATATAGAGGTTCTAATTTTTAAAATAAAACCCTATTATATTTTTTCATTATAAATATTAGTCAATGTAAAATTTATCACCACAGTAATGGATAAATTGGGTTAATATAGGTTAAAACTAAGGGGTATGAAAAACATTTTTCATTATAGTTCTTATTTTTATGAAAAAAATAAAAATATTATTAAATTATGATCTAGAAATATTTATTAATGGTCACATCCCATATAAAAGTTTTATACAATCATAAAATCATAGATAGTCAGAAAATGTCACTATATTAGTTTTTTATATCTCATTTGTGTCCAAATAGTTACAAAAGACGGTTATGATCTAATATAAGTCTCTGTTTTGATATTAATTTATTTATTTTCTATATTTTATTTTATTTTTAACTTATTTAATAACATAACGACCTTACTATCTTATGCAATAGTAATACATTATTTCTCTATTAAATAAAAAATATTAAAATGATACAAATAATATAAAATTTTATATGTTTTTAATTATTTGATGTGTCCCACAAATAATATATTACTACAGAAATTATATATTTTCTTATAATGTTTTATATTATATTTCACATTTCACTTGAATTATTTAAATTTAAATTAAATTAATAGTGTTAAAAAATATATTAATGATATTTTTTAATAAATAATATTTCATTAAAATATATAATGATCCTAAAAATCAAAATTCAAAAAAATAAATGGAATATGGTTTTAGTAATCAGAAATGTTCTTTTGTCCATCATTTCACATTTTATAGTAGCATTATTAACCTTTAAGTGGTAGAAGACATTAATAAATTAGTAATTTTTAAAAGGCTTATTGTTGATTATGACTAAATGATATGTAAATTTATTTAACCAAAAAATTTAAAAATATTATTAAATGACTTTATTTCATCAAATTTCCATATTATATTCATATATTGTCAATTTTTTTCTATTTGGAGATAAGTATTATTTTTTTACAGTCAAATTTTAATTGATACTAGATTGTCACTCCCCTCATTTATCAAAGGATAGCCTCCATTTTTGTATTAACACCACATTAATTATTATAAAATGATTAAACTATTTTTATTTCACTTATAAAAAATAATAGAAACTTCATATATTTTATGGGATTCCAAAAATTCCATCACTATTACCATTTAGAGGATATTAGTTGAGTCATTTTAATGAATATTGAATCTCTTTAACAAATCGGTTTATTTTATATTTTTATTTTACCTCCCCAAAATCTGTAATATTATTCATAAAATAATATCCTTATTTCCAAAAATATAAATAAATTTTGTTATTTTTATTATTATATATAATTATAAACCCCAGAAACCATGAAATGAGAAGTGAATGTATTGCATATCCATAGTTATTACTTATCACCTCCATGTAGCGATAAAATTCATTTATCATCACTATATTTTTTATGGGGGTTATTTTTGGTTTCATATTTGTATAAAATATTTAATTAAAAATTATACATATAAAAAGAAACTATATTTTCAACTTCCATACCGTATTATTCTTCAGGAAATAATCACATTGGTCATAGGGGTGGAATAACACCACCATGAAGCATTGTGATTAATTTTTCATTTAGATTTTATATAGATAATAATGGTTACAAATATTATTAATATTTATTATTCATATGACAATATAATTATCTCTTAGTGTTGAATTAATATTCACCTTTTTTTTGAAAATTCAAAATAACTTTCAAGTTTATGTAATAGAAATGGATAACCAATTGGTGTAATTAAAATATCAATACAAATATATTATGGATGAAATTATATATATATATAATCAATATATATTATATTTATAAAATTATTATTATTCTATATATGATGGGACTATTATCAAAATACAAGAACACAAACTAGATATAAAGAATATTCATGAATAAAATTCACTTAGAATAGTGATTTTTTATAAAGAATTGTCAAGAAACTACTGATAAATGGTTAAAAGTAAATTTTAAATTATTTTATATATATTATTATGGTTATGTAATAATGTTTATAATAAACCTCAATTTATTTTAATGTTTTTGGAAATTTATGATGGAATCTGAACATGAGGTAAGCAGTTTTCTGTAACATTCTTATTATTCATTAGTATTGTTTATTATTGTGTTTTGATGATGAAATGTATTTATCATCCACAGATGATACTCATGATTATTCCTCTCCTATATTTAATCAATTAAAATATATATTTTCATTTCATTTTCCTCACCTTCTGTAGACAATAGTGTAAAAATTGGTTTCAAATGATAATCCACTTCATTTCACACTTTGGATGATTTTGTTTACCAGTTACATGATTTTAAAAAAAAATTTAAAAGAATATTAATTTTATAATATGATTTTTCAAATACTTTTATCTCCAATTTATTTATATTTACAAATTAAATTTAATATAATCATCATTTCGATTTATATATTGGGTAATTTACGACTTTTCTTTAAATTGTATGGAATGATTATAGTTTTTGAAATTATACAACATGAAAAGAATTTCATCCCATCATAGATGATAAATGTTATAAAGATTCCATTAAAATTTTATATATTTAGTTAAAATGAAAATATTTTCCTTAATATATAAAAAATGTATATATTTTACAGTATTTATTTAAAAATAGAATGGTTATGTTCCTAAAAAATGTCTTCATGATATTTTTCTCATGAATGTCTATATCCTTGAATGTTTCATATGATTTACTTAGAATATGATCCAATTATACCACCTTAACTCTTTTTTCCTTATAGTTTATGTTTATGATAAAATTATTTTTATAAAACCCATTCATTTTTCATGGGTTATTCTACGATATAATGTTTATTAAACCCTTATCTTTTCATGGGTAGTAATATGATGATTGGATTATGATCTTCTTGAACACATATAAATGATATATATTATGGCATGATAGGGAAATATATATCCATCTAATATATTTGGAATGTATTCATATATCAAGTGATCAACAAGCCTTTAATGGGTAGTGAATCCATTTATGTAATAAAAATTTTCTAATATGATATTATAGGGAGTGAGCATTAAATAATATGAAAATTTGAACAGTCAACCCATTCATATATGATAGTCTTGGAAGAGATCATTGACTACTATGGAAATGATTTTCTTTAATTTTTCGTATGCATAAATTCTATGTCTTCGTAATTTATTATAATCTCTTGGTTCATGTAATTTATTTTCATAATGATTCATGTCCTATAAACACAAACGATTTCTTCCATAAACCATGATTATGATCTATGATATTCAGGTTATGGTTTATAAATTTTAAGCTCAGGTTGCATTACCATTTTGTTCATGATATTATTATATGATCATTGATATATCCTTTATTTACAGTAACTATGAATAAGGGAATTCCCTTTCTTATATTTCATTTACCAGGTCATGAAGAATGGTTTTATTTAAGATATGTCATTGAAAGAAAATTACTATGAATATCAACGTACGATATGATGTAGTAATTTTATGAACAAATTGTTTAGGATTCCAATTTTTTCAATGGTAATAGACCTGTATGATTCTGCCATGGAACATTTAATTATGTAAGTAATATGTATATATGTATATATGTAATTTCTACGTATGAAATGTCTGGTTAGCTATTGTTTTATAAGATAAATATTTTGTAACCATTTGAAACTGAGAAGAAAAACAAATTGTGAGGACCTTAGGGATAATTTTATTTCCTGGATAGAATTATAAATATGTGGTAATGATCATGAATCATTTAGTGAACTTTCCCTAGAATACATGATTTCCAACCTACATCCATCAAATTGGTATGAAATTTAAGGAATAACATCCCAAAAGATCGAATGGATTAGTAGTATTTGTAAAAAAATGTACATTAAGGGGTCTTGAATTAAAATTGAACATAAAATGGTAACAGAAATTTTTTCCTTAACTAAGAGAATAATATTATTCTATATATAACATCCCTATATATCAGTCATAGGGAATATCACATAATCATGTGGAATGAAAAATAATAAAGGGTTAAGTAAAATAATTATTCAATGTGAATAACCAATATCAAATAGTAAATAATCAATGAAAAAAATCCAATTATGTAACATTAATATCATGATAAGATAAAGAATAATATATATGGAATTGGAAATAATGTAAAACACAGTCTATTTAATTAATGAACGAACAAGGAAATTGATTAATATTTTTTATCATAGAGAAAATTTCATCGATAATAACAACTAAATATGAATGAAGTAACTTATTTCAGATGTAAAATCATGTTTCCCAGGTACATAATACCTTTAAAATCTTTACCTTTCAAAACATTTACTATAAAACACTATTCTAATTACCTTTCACAAGTCAATTTAAAACATACTAGTTACTATCACAAATGTTTTTTCAAACAACTTTCATCAAATGAGACTACTGATGCATCATGGGGATTACAAAAAAATACCTCCAACCAATATCATATCATTCTAATTCATTAGTCATTTATCAATTAATATATTTAAAACATATAAAATTCTACTTATCAAATTTTTGTACTCAGAAGGGCATACAAATTTATCAATTTTTTCTCTGTTAATCAAATAACATTCAAAGTAAACACCATATGTAAAAATGATATATAGATTACAAAATAATTATATCCATAAAATTTTAATATTTATATTTTTGATAAATTTATTTTCTAATGAAAATAAATTGAAATAAACTTATTATTCTAGATAAATTAAACAATCATAATAGAATGTGATATTGAATAATAAAAGTAACCATATTGAAATTTTGAATTAAAATCCCATTAGACGAGTTAAAAATTGATGAGGCCAAAAATATCAGGATAAAGTAAATATTAATTATATTATATATTAAAGGGAACTATATATACCACAAAACTATTCACTGGTTCCTAAGAACAAAAAACATTCAATGTAATGTGAATCAACACAAAATACCATACCTCGGTCGTTCCTTTATTCAAAGATACTTTATCCTCCTATATAATTTTTATAAGCATGTTATTAACATAATATAGAAAAATAATAATATATATGATATATTATTATATTATTTTATAACATATTATCACTCGTTTGTTAATAATATTTCATTATATTCCCTAAGATGGGTGTTCATTTCATTGATATTCATGTATATTTAGAATTATTATTTTTATCCAATTTATTCGAATAATATTTCATAATGTCGATAATTTAAACAATAATTTAAATATAATATATAATATGTATATATGTATTTAGAGTATTCTATACAATTTTTGGATATGAGATGAAATACATATTTTATGGAGAGAGTAGGGTGTACCTACGCATTTGGGTTGTATCTTTTTTCATGAAATTTTGAAAAAATAAAATAAATTTAGCTATATATATTATCATTCTCGTGTGATTTTATATTATATATATCTCATATTTTTTGGAAACATGTCCTAATTAAATTATGTTTATGGGGTGAATGAATAACATCACTTTGTGATGAGGTAGTCCACTATACACATTAGAGATGATAAAGTATTCCTAGAAAATGAAGAATATAAATGAATGTGAAATATAATAATTAAAAAAGAGTAATAAAATCAGAAATATAATATATATATATATATATATATATAATGGGTAATCTTGCAATTAATCATTATTTCAAACCATTAATGGTGGTAATATAAGAGTGAACCAGTTCTGTTTAGGAGGAAGTAGTCCACCGTACAAACAAATGAAGATTTCATAACCCATTCAATGTAAGGGTTTTAGGTAGTAGTTCATACCAGTAAAAAAATATTTAACATAATATTTAAATTATATGACCATGTAATTATAATAATATGACGATGTAGAGAATGAAAGAAAATCAAAATTCTTGTAGAAGAATAATACTACTTCTTTGGGTATCTTAATTGGGGTATCACTAAAACCCTTAATGGTTTTCTTTATACCAAATACAATTATTCAACGATTAGGGGATTAAAGTAGTGGTGTGATTTGGGCAGATAAGGGTGAAGATAAATTTCAGCAGATATATGAATAATTGGGTGGAGTGGGTACCTTTTATAATTGAGGAGGATTGGAATTCTTCTAAATACTAAAATTTATTCACTATTGGGATGTGTCAATTGAAACATTTCCTCAAAAATTATAAACTAATCGATTTTTGGGGATTTATGGTCAATGAAAAAGTCAAACACAACAAAATAAAAACATTTTTAGCATTTGTTCCAGAATGTATTAGTTTTCATGCTTTTACTATTTTGGTTATTATTATGGTAACTAATTTAATTAATTGTGTAATTAATCTATAAATGGTAAATAAAATTGATACATAATATAATATTATTACTGACATATAATAAATATTTTGGTTAATTTATAAAATAAAAATCCCATGTTTATTAGAAATTAATTTTCACAGAAGCACATGTATTGTGAAGGAAACGTTGTCTTCAACCTAACCACACAAACAACATTTTTACTATTTTAGGGTAAATATGTTCATTTTAAAAGATAAAATGTTCCATTAATGGAACATATATTATATTTATTAACCTTAAAAATCACTTAGAATATGATAGCATTTAGTAGTTTTAAATAATTAAAAAAAACTATTTTTTATAAAATATCCTTAATTCCAATTTTTACTTTATTTATTTAATCATATTTTTAAATATCCAGAAAATAATGTAATTTTTTCATTATATCCTCATCCAAACATGTACCTCTACTGGGTCATCAAAGGTAGAAGATAGATAACGTCACCCGAGTCCGAACTCCAATAGTCCACAGGTTGGTGACTAGCACTGAGGGTATAATGAATATTGAGAAGAGAAGAACTCCCTCTTAAGAGAACACATCCTAATGATATTGATAATATAGACACCAACCAACTACCACTCAGAATGAAATGTAAATGATACCCAAGAAAACATATGTAATGTCAACCAATAACTACTACAACTGAATCGGAAAACTGTATGTAACTAAATAATGTAAAATGACAATAACCACGAAGCCCGAACATCTCCTGAAAAAACCAAATTTAATAGTAACTAGCCTGATATCTAACCATTACCAAATGAAATGATAAAAATATATAACATACGGGGAGTATAACAATATACATAGTATAATCCTCCCTATATCCTCTAATGAAAATTTAACAAAATCATATTAAAGCATTGTGAACTACAAGAAAAACTAACTCAGTTCCTAAATATGTATACTACATCTCTAGCCTCACCATAGCTAATTTCACCAAGTATCACATACCAGGGTGTATAATATAACAAAAAATATCAAGGATACCCAAATACCACTTCCCCGCCGGTTTTTCTCTTTTCCCAAATTTTTTTCATCAGGATCATATCTCTCATGAAAGGCTAGCCGGAAGACATGTTGGAAACGAACCACAACATGAACCTTCTACAACACAACCACCACGTCGAAATAATAAAAAGTAACCATATTATTTTAGGTATACACCATAGTACATATAATATGTATCACAGATTGGGTATTATACCACATGTCATCACAATCCAGACACCAAGTAAGGATCCTTAAGGAATCTCAATCTATACATGTCATAAATATCATAGCTAGGAGGAAACTATATCCAGAATATATATCATTGGAATAAACACAACCAATTACATTACCATATAAAAATATATTTGGAAAACTAACCATCTTGTATACCACCACATGTCTCTACTAAGAGAATAGTGTGGGGTCTAAGAGGGTAGTCAGCCATCCATCCTCCCATCGAGATGTTGGGGAAAACACCACCCCCCCAGAGCTCAGAATCCCCAAGGTGTCAGTTTAGCTAATCGATAGGGTGGAGTAGCATAAGGAAACATAAAAATAATTAGAAAAATATTTAGGCCAGAAATACACTATGGGAAACACATAGTCTCATACTCTAATATATCTAATGTCTCACAAACTCCTGACTGCCATTGTTAATAATAGATATCCTATAAGCACACAACCATTTAAAGAGATACATATTTTTAATTATCCCATTTTATCAGTTTTACTTTACGTTAATTAATTCATTAATCATTAATAAATCATTATAAAATTACATGTTACATTTCATTACCATTTCAGTAAAGATCCATTCACTCCAAGCATAACCAAAATGATTCCATCAATTCTCACAAGTAATACCCCAAAATTACATCTTCGAAAGATCAAAATAAAGGGTTAATACGTATTTAATCATTTATTTAAATGTATTACAACATTTAGTATATCTAGGTATTAAAAGAAATAATTTTAATCTACCAAACACAAGGTGATCATCACATTGAGTAGGTTAGCTACCTGTCCAGTCTTTTCCCACTATAGTAGGGGTGTATACCCTTCCATCCTAGAGATGATAATAACCAAAATCATGGGTGACACCCTACACACCATCTCCTATTTTGGAAGGAGGGTAAGAAATACTAATTTCCTAATGCATTCAGGATGGTAAATCATATATGAAAACAACATATTTAATAAGAATCTGACTTTCATATCAATAGGTAAGCCCGACTTCAATATATTCCATTATCTCTAGTGTGCTCCAAAACTCCCTCGTGCATAAACTGATGAATCTCACCACACTATTTATTAACTACTTCCACACCCACTATGAATCCCTAACCCACATATCACAAAATCACTCTATCCTCAGTCATCTCAATCTCACATCACATCTCGAAATTCCTGCACCCATATCCACGGGAATAATATCTAGATAACATCACTAGTAGTAAAAAACAACAAACATAGAAATTAGGCTTTTTCCCAAAAGACAAGGCATTCATTCCTAAAAAATATGATATCTCCTATCTCTAAAGCATAAGAAACATGGGATTTTTAAAAATTATGAAACCCATGCCCTAAAAGGGCATTATCATTTATCACACAATCATTTATTAGTCCATATTGAATTAATCAATTCATTATTTAGGTTATACTATGATAAAACTAAGAAAAAATCTTCATAATATATTAAAATGTAATTAAATAATTAATTTATCGTGCCTTTAATACTTTTAACAACAATCATCAACATGCTTCCAGTATATCAAATAATTTAGTTAAACCTAATTATCTGCATCAATTTGATTATCGTCAAATTACAATAACTAACAGATTCATTGACATGAGTATCTAAAAAGTTAGAAAATTAATTATCTATTAATTATAGGTTTATGTTCATTACAAATTTCATTATGAATTACTTGATAAACAAAAAAATTAATAGATATCACACTATCTTGCAAAAGAAGAGCCAATGCCATCGTATGTTGTAGATGCCATTTCTTTAATCTAGTTTAGATATTTATTATGTTAATTTTATTGTAATCCAAATAGATAAATCATGATAACTGTTCAATTAAATGTAAATAAATAAAGAAGTAAAAAATCCCATTATTCAAATGGTTTCCAACATTCATTGAACTAGAACAACCAAAAAAATAGATCCAGATCACCTCTCCCTCAATGACTATATCCACCTGAGGATTATAAAACACCCCCACACCAACCAAAAACATAAGAAGCTGCATTAGAAACATTGAGACCGAATTCCATAAAATAAGAAAGAATAAATGGGAGAAATAAATATATTTCATCCTAGAAAAATAGAGGTAGAATATTATTTATATAGAATATTGATTGATAGGTCCTAGTTTCACCAAAATAGGGGTGGTACATGCATCCAAGAACTCCAATTAAACATGATCCAAGTATTGCAGTTTGATCTCATGACACTTATAGGAAGGAGAACTCTAGGTTTTTCATACCATGGAAAAAATGAATGATGAACAGGGGTGGATGGTATCTCGACCATTTAGAAAAACTAAACGGAGCAACAATTTAAAATATGATTTATATTTTCAATTAATTGAGGATTTGGGAAATATTACACATTTTGAATGATTAATGATACCTATACCCTTAAGATAAATTAGATTGGAGTCACGGGGTTTAAATATTTTTCGACTCCTTTTATACATGGATTTGAAATATTTTTTTCAACAATAATATCCAAGTGTTTAAACTATAGGTAGTTGGAAACAATGTTCATGACTAACCATTGGGAGATTCCTCATTGGATGAGTCACCATTGGATGGGTCACCAAGGATGAATAACAATTGGATTAGTAACCATTGGATAATGCACAATTGGACGAGTCTCTATTGGATGAATGACCATTGTATGAGTCATCATTGGATGTCTCACCCTTGGATGACACACCATTAGATGAGAGAGTGTTCTGTGAGCTACAGTTCGGCAAGTCACCATTCGGCGAGCTACCGTTCAGTGAGTCACCATTTGGTTAATCAATGTTTTGTGGGTCACCATTCAATGAGATACTATTTAGTGATACACTATTCATGAGTCACATATCAATGATCTAGCATCGTGAGTCACTGATTCAAGTCAAAGTTCGATAATCTACCGATGAAACATGCCACCGTTGGAAAACTGAAAATTCAGAAAACTCTTGAAATGAGTCACTTTGACCACTAAAAGTACCTCAAACCAAATATTTCAACAATGGAATGGACAGTAAAGGTCCTACCAATGACATTATATACCTTTCAAAATATTCTCAACCTCTATAATCCCAAAACAACCTTGAGATAAAATTGAGAGGGGGCCATCCGAACGGCCACCCCATGAGATGCTTCTCAAATCTCTTATCACCACATGAGCATAACCTCTTCGTAAAATGAACAACTTCAACCCATGAATCAGTCAAAATATGCTCCTAAACACACTATCATGGGGAGATACTAATCAAATGTGATAAATATACAAGAAAAAACAATGTAAATCCATCTCAAAAAATGAAATGATATAGAAACTCTAAATTATAAATGTTATAAGGGAAGTGCTGAAAGTAAAATAGCTTGGGGGTACTGAGCCTGTATCTATGAATCCACTTTCCAAATACTCTCCGCCATGCCATCATGCAATCAAAAGACATGAACCAAGGGGATATCAAAACCACACAATACCTTCATATTATGGTCCTTGAGCTCTATATGAATATTTTTAAAGGTCACATAATGATTGACATGAATCTCACACCAATTTAAAACATGAGATTAATCATTAAGATGATAATTGTGTTTTAACACTAGGAATTCATCCTGTATCAGGCTCATCTTCATAAGAAATACTACTCGATACACCATCACTCTAAAATGTGACAGCACCTCAAAAATCATAAAAAATTGGGTGACAACTAACTCCCACAGCGGGACCTTCCCTGCCCATGATGGGAAGTCACCTTCAAAAACATGTGATCCCTATAAAAAACTCCAGATGTATCCTACTATGATCAAAATAATACTTCTAATGATCAAGTGATTCATTCAACTTGTCTCAAATAACATGGACTATCTCTATTGTACTTTGTACAAATTCTAGCATGTGAATTTATTACCCTCTCACCCGAGTCTAGCGTAATCGATAACAAAAATTCTACTCATATATGGCTTCAAATAGTTCCATGTCGATGGTGGAGTGGAAAATAATTTTTTATGAAAACTATATTAAGAGAATGTAACATTTCCATTAACCTCCAAAATCCAGGACACAAAAGAATAACATGTCATAACATTCTTAGATGGTCCATTTTGTTTGAACATCCATTTTCTGATGAAAAGATGTAATAATGCGTCACTAGAAACAAAAAACATGATCAATATCTCTCCATAACCTGGAGAGAAAATGAGGATCTCGATTGAAAACGACCTTCCTCGAGAATCCATGGAGTCTCACCACATCATCAAAATATATCATGACAAAAAATCCACTAAGCTTGACTCCTTGATTGCTTTAAAGTGGTATTATTTTTTAAAATGATCCACTATTTATGATATTGCATTATGGCCTCCCTAAGATGGATTTAAACTAGTAACAAATTCAATTAAGATGACCTCCCACTTCTATTGAGTGGCATATAATGGCTAGAGAAAACCCTTGGAACGCGGTGCTTGACCTTCAAATTTTTGAGGTCCCAGTATCATGAAACAAATAATTCAATTATATAAATCATCCAAGGAAACCAATATTTACCTCTAAAATATTTATACTTAATTTTCATTCTAGGATTTACCATTATGTATGAACTATGAAACTATCTAAGAATTATCTCACGCATTTTCCAAGGAGTGAAAAATCTTACCAAAAACAAAATATTGGGTTGTTTAACCTAAGAACAACATCCAAGGGCCACACCACACACAACACAATCCCTCTAGATATCCATATTAAGATCCACAAAATCAGATTCCTCCACCAACTGCACCATAGATGATTGCACTATCATATGAATAATACAACCTTCCCCCCAAAACTCCCACATCTAAATGTAATGTTGAATGTTCATCTGTGAATCTCCATGACTCATTTGATCTGCACACTGCATCACTAAATGAATTCCTTATTAGTGCATCGACTATAGTATTCCACATTCCATGTGTATGAGAAATTTCAATGTCATAATCCTATGGGAAATCCACCCATCAATGCTATTGAAACATCAAGTCATTCAAGGATAAAATGTACCTCTAGGTATTATGATTGGTGAAGACCACAAAATGATCTATAAGGAGTTAATGTATCCATAATTTTAGGGTAAACACCAATATCACCAATTAGATATCATGGGTGTAATTTTTTACTTTCATGGTAATTTAACTTCTAGGACTGATAAAAACAACGAATCTATACTGCATCAGAACACAGCCATACCCCAGATGAAAATCAACAAAAAATCCTCAGACTAAACTACTTCAAATGGTAGACAA
This sequence comes from Viscum album, assembly GCA_963277665.1. Lineage (NCBI taxonomy): Eukaryota > Viridiplantae > Streptophyta > Magnoliopsida > Santalales > Viscaceae > Viscum > Viscum album. The sequence continues at coordinate 1,243,036,846 of OY728145.1, read as the reverse complement.
TGAACAAGAGAACATTAAAACATCTAATTCAGATACTCAAATAATTTTGGACACTAATTAGTCATCGTGAACACCTAATCCATTCTAGTCAAATCGATTAGAGGAGAGGGAATTATAGAAAAATCAGCTACGAACCTCCTATAATATTTCTATTGAGCCCAAGGAAGCATTGCACATCAAGCATAATATAGGGGGCTTCGTTAGACACTATTTATTTAATATTTGAATTATCCAAAACTACTAAAATCTAGGATACAACATGTCCATAGAACCTGACTTCTCAAGCCCAAATCACGCACATCAACATCTTGACAAAGAGCAGCTTATGATGAAGAGCCCGCAAAATAGCAAGCAGAAGCTCTGAGTTACCCTCTGATGATTTAGAGTACACATGGATTTTTTTGATGAAACCCACCAAAAAATTATTCTAGATCCAAGGGATAATAGTTATTATCAACCCCATGAGCATAACATGATCATTTTTCACACTTAACAACATCACTAAAAACCCATAATGCCCTTGAAAAAAATGGAATGTAGTATTTGGGATATCCTCAACTGTATAATGAATATTATTATATCATGACCTGAAACTGATCATTGAGAACCAACATTTAACATTTATTTGATCAAATAAATAATCAATCCATAGGATTGGCTAATAGTTCGTCATTGTCACTTTGTTTAAGCGACAATAATAGACACACAACCACAAATTGTCATCATCCTTATTCATGAACAAAACTAGTTCTCCCTATGGTGATATACTCATTCATAAAAAATGTCACTACAGCATACCGTCATGATTTATACTCCTTTTTTCAACCTAAAAGGTGACATCCTATACAGAGACATCGAGATAAAAGACTCCCCAAGCTGTTGCTCAATCCAGAATTTGATCATCCTTTGAGGAGGTAATGCTTCAACCTATTATGGAATGATATATGGGTTCTTATCCATAACCATAGGAAATATCGACCACTTAACCTCTTATAAACTCAAAATCAGCTCATTAATCAAGGAAGATAAAGAAAAAACCTACCCCTAACTCATCTGAGGGTCTCACTCACCGACAAACGCTGCTGGCTCTCCATCAGCATCATAGAATACTACCTCCATTTGGTGGAAATACATGATATCCTCCACCACTTAAAACCGAATCATTCGATGATGAAATAATATTTTTGTATTAATATTCATAGGAAATATTTCCATTATAGGTGTTGACCCAACACTAGCTCACAATCTCTACATATTTTAATCTAGTCAGCTCGTCCTCCAATTGGCGTAGTTAATGCGAAGGGAACTAGAAGAATATTTACGTAAAATCCCAAGGCATGAACCTAGGTATGTGATATTAAATAGTGTGTCACTCCATAATTAATCAAGGCATGTACCCATGTATAAAACAAAAAAGTGTAACTGGAACGATGTATGGATCGCCCGTCGCTGGCAACGCTAAAGCATAAAGCTGACCATGACCTATCTATGACCTATCTGTTCCTACTGAAGACCTCCTCCATAGCTGAAATTGGATCTCAGAGGATGGGGAGAATCCCAATAATGTCCTCTTCCTACCCTATCTAATCACTACAGATCCAATGTTGGTGCAACCTGCTACTCCTACCTCGACCGGAACTGCCTCAATGGAGAAACCTGGAGTGGAACACCTAGAACACACTGCCTGATTAACATGTCTAGACAGCCATTATACTGATGAACTCAACCTCCAGAATAAAAACAATCGAATGATCCCTTAGCATAGGTCTAAGAGCCACTATCATAGGATAAACTATACATTGAAGGATGTGACCTACCCTGGAATGAACATAATTTTTCTACCCAAAAATATTAGAACCCAATACTATATATCAACTTTTTGAGGAATCTTGGAGACTCTTTTGTCATGATAATCTACTTCAGGATAACATCCTCTCAATGATCTATATTGTCTCTAGAACATCAGGATTTATCTTCAACATAAATATGGTGAACTGGTAATATATATATGGAAGAATATCATCCTCTAAAAGACTCACTATATCATTCTCATCTAACAATATGTCCCAAAAATATCACAAATTTTTTTTGAAAAAGATTCCAAACAATCAAACACGGGTACTTTCTTATTTAAGTGTATTTATCTCATGGAGAATAGTTTCCTTTGATATCGAAGAAAGTATGTATTCTTTGAACTGGTCTCATAACTCCTCCCATATGTATTGCAACTCCTTGTGATATCCGAGGCACATGAACCACCACTTCCTTGCTACCCAACGCAATATAATTACAACCAATGAAAACCATTGCTCATTATGACCATGAATTAAACTAAATGATATCTCAACCTCCTTAAACCAGTCTTCAGTGACTGTGTATAAAATAAAACCCTCGTACAAAATTAGAATCTAGTTCCAAAACTCTCAAAATTTTCTCCTATATTTTTCTTCGTTGATAACCTCTACTCTACAAAAATATTCAAGTGGAACATAGTAGACATCTTTTATGTGAACCCGAAAATAAAATCAACCTAGAGCCATATTTGAAAGAGAACACCCAATTAGAGCTCATAAAACAGAAATATGGAATACTTTTACATTAATTAATTTTTTAATTTTATTCATTATTGGTTAACCTATCCCAAGGTCTACCCATTCAAACAAATTCACAAAGAAGATTGATAAATTATCCATTCCTTAGTATCTAAACTGCTTGTTGTATCATATTGTTTAGTATCCACTGTAAACATAAAGGTCCATGCATCCAATAACAAAGGGCCCAAAATACATATGTCTTTCCCAGTCTCTAGTGTTCATGGAGATTATCATACTTCACTCACACCATTTCCCTACAAAACCATGAATCCACACATGTCCCATTCCCCACACTCCATCCTTTTTCTTAAACTGACCTTGATACGAATATGTCACAATCCCATACCAACAATGTGTAAGCCTCTTCGTCCTATAGTGGAAGGAGGGAGATAATTACACCTGAGTCCCACCTCTAGTAGGCTATGTGTTGATGTGTAGCACTGAGGGTTTAGTAAACACGCATTTGGGAGGTATTACCCTCCTAAGATAATACATGTAATTGATGGAGATAATATAGAAACCTACATACATTTATGTATTTAAAAAAGTAATAGAATCCCAAGTACAGATATTTAATATCATGAATAAACTATCATTATTAAAAGGAAAAAATAAAATTTCCAAAATAATGTAAAACAAAAGTGATCAAGAATCCCGAAAAACTCATGCAAAACATCGATCTAGTAAGAAACATATAGTGATCCAACCTACACCAAATTTCCTAAACACTGGTTTATAAAAATTTGGGTGAGAATAAAAGTATTCTTAGTAGGATAATCCCTAGATCCGATTATGAAAAAGTAAGGAAAACATTCTAAAGAATAGTGAACAACAAGTTAAACTAACAAATCATGAAAATAGGTATACTAATTCCCATCCTCATAATGGCTACTCTTACAAGGCATCAAATACAATATTATATAATATAAAAATATTATCAAGGGTTCCCAACTACCACTTCACCACTGGTTTTCCACTTTTCTCTAATGTCGCTTGTCCTGATAATTTCTAACAAAAAAAGGATAGCGAAAAACTTCTTGGTGCAGCACCACAACATCCTCATCGTGAAACACAACTTTCACACCAACAATATCAAAAGTAATTAGTTTGTTTCTGGGAACCACCATACATTAATTAACGTGTATCATATTTTTGGTATTAAATGTAATTACATCTGTAACGACCCAAAATTTTATCAATTAAAATTCTTCTAGATCTAATTATTTGTTTTATTATGTATAATGGTAACATAACATATTCACCTATTTGGTTTTATGATTTTGTATTTTAAAATACCGTTAAGAATTGTTAGCATTGATAATATATACATTGAATACTGATCCCATGATTAGTATAAATATAGGGCTTTCAAAATTCCAATTTACACAGACAAAGGAAGTGATGGTCTCATTAAGTAAAAATGCTCCGTACGAAGCCCATTTTTTGGACATTGGAAATAGGTGATGTCATTGTGCTTTGATCTTGTCTAAGAACAAGACTAGCTTCAATATGTAATGCTTGAACGGAACATTATGCGAAAGTAGTGTAAGTAGATAGAGATTACCACCCAAGCAATGTTTTCTGAGCCACCCAAGAGTCTGTCAACATCACACACCATACCCTTCGGTCTTATGCTTGTGTAATAAGGGGTTATTTAACAAGAACATATCACTATGATTGTGTACATTTTTTTGTAAGGTAATGAATATGCATTCATTTTATTATTGTTCCATTGTAAATGGGTTTTAATGCACAAATATAATTTTTATTTAATATTCCATTAAGAAGTATATTGGATGAATTAATTGATTTTTTAATTAAATAATATTTGAATAAAATATTATTACTAAATTACTTTTTATTAAATATTAATGATTGTATAATTTTTATGAATACAATTGTAATTTTAATTATGATTTGTAAGATGTTTTTGTCAAAACCCAAGATTTTTCGATAAATGTTGGCTTTTCATTTGAAATATAAAATTCACATATTTATATATTGTTTTAGATAAAATGCATTTTATTGTTGGTATCAGGATGTTGAATTTATCCATCGGTGAATTTTCAATAATTTTCTGAGATAGTTGGATTTTTTGGTAAAAATTGAATATCATTTAATTATATGACATGTTTTATGACATAATAATGACCCAATAGTGATGTAAAAAAATACTCTTAATGGGTTATTAGGACAATATATGTTTTTCCATTAATATAATGTGAAATTATGTTTTTTTGTTTATTTTTCATAGCTTTATTTGATTCACCAAGACATATAAAATTTTTGGGCCTTTTAAATTTATTTCCTTCAAAGTATGACTAACCTCCACATAAGAAAGGATAATACATAAAGAAGATCTGCAATTGTCCCTATAAAATAATGTTTTTATGTACCCTTTGGAAACAATTTTTTTGATAAAACCATGGGTTGGTTTGGGATTTTTATTAGTTAAATGTGTTGTTTCCAAAACATCAATAACAAAGAATTCACACACTTTTCCTATAAAAACCCAACAACGCCGCAACTTAATCTTCACTAAAAGCCATTGGATATTGAAAAACATATACCCTACTTTCTCTAAAATCTTCAAAAGTCACCTCAATCTCCCAATACTTTTGGATCACACTTCCAACTATTGGATTTCCTTCTTTCGCATTTCTTTTAATGTTTCCTTATATTTATATACCTTTTTATTTTCAATTACAAATGTTGGGGTATGATTTCAATCCTCTCACATACATTCCAACTTAATTTTTAACTATTAAAGGCATTTTTATCTCTCATTTAATACCTCCCATGTGCACTCTATACCATGATGAAATTCTTTAATGGATTTCCTCTTTTCTCATTTTTGTCCAAATTTATTTATGTTGTTATACAATTTTGTTTCTAATTAAAAATATTTTTGTATAATTTCACACCAACCCCATACTTACCTCATTATATTTTAATGATGAGATACCTCTTTCTATCTCAGTAATTCATCCCAAGTACTCCTGTTACCATGCCGAAATTCTGTTAGGATTTCAATCTTCACATTTACATTCATGAAATTATTTTCTATTATGAATCTAAATACAATTACATAGGTTGGGAAATGTATATATATGAAAACTTTTAATGTCCATTTTATTTACATATAATGAGACACCCATTTCTCACTCATTAACCATTTTTATGAATTCTTATGTCATGTCATTATGCTACCGAAATTTCCAGATGATTTTTAAAGCCAAAGTAATTGTGTATTGAATACCATTCCCATTTATGTATTAAGGGTATTCATCTTTACGAACATTTACATATTGATTTTATATTTTCATTTATATATTCCACATTCCATTATAGTGGAATAAATTATGATCTTGAATGACTCCTGGTTATTTGATCCATGTCGCACACTTATGCATGAAATGAGTGATTTAGAAGGGTGTGCCCTAATCGCACACCAATGCATTGGGTAAAGATTATTATCATGATATGTCATGTGAAATGGGGGTTTACCCATTATAATTCAAATGAAATGAGGGATTAATCTTGGTCCATATGCAATTATCCTTGGCTTATGAAAATATCATGTTAAATTTATTGGCCATATTTCCATGTTAGGATAATTATTCTATATCATGCCTTTATGTTCATGTTTCTCTTATGATCAATTAATATAACTATTTCAAACAATGTAATGGACAAAAAATTTAGTAATGAAAATTCATATTAATCTTATTAAATTTCATATTATGGTTATATAAAATGTGAACATCATGGGTTATATGATTCTGGATTTTAAAATACCATTTTGAAATTGTGATTATTGCTAATATAGCTGTTGAACAGTGATCCCATGATTTTTATAAATATAAGGCTTTAACAAATCCAATTTACTCAGACAACAGAAGAAATGACCTCATCCAGTATACTTTCCCCTTACAAAGCCCATTTGTCAGAGCTTGAAATGTAGGTGTCATCATTGGGCTTCGCTCTTGACCAAGCCCAAGCTGAGCTTGAACATGTTGAGTTTGAGCAAAACCAACTATGGGAGAATTATAAGTGAATAAAGATTACCACCCGAGTGATGTTATCTGAGCCACCCCAAGAGTCTGTCACCATCGCACACCTTATCCTTCTGTCTTATGCGTTTGTTATAAGGGGTTATGTAACAATACCGTAACACAATGATTATATACATTATTATTTGTATTAATAATGTGCATTTATTTTATTATTTTTACTTTGTAAATTGTTTTTAAATAAAAAATAGTATTTTTCATTAATATTCAACTATGAAATATATTTTTATGAATTTTTCCTTTCGAATTGGGGATGACCTCATTGATTGAAGGTTCAAACATTCCAATCGGTTTCTAATGGGTTTGTTCGTAGAACTGGAAACATCCAATGATTCCATATCCATTTGGACATACTTTCCAAAGGTAGGTGCTCATTTGTCGTGGACTGATGAGGCTTAGGAATTTGCATTGGTTGAGAGGATGGAAGGTCGGACTCATCACACATTTTTAGGGGAATTATTGTCTACACCGGGACTCTATTTATAGATTTATGTTATGTTCATGAATCCTTATTACATTACCAGGTATAAAATGTGCTTTCCTTTAAATTTGAAAATCAATGATTGATATGAAGGAAATATAGAGAATATTTTATATGTATTCGAGGTTCTTCATCGATAGAGAATCATCTATATTTGTTAGAGATTCTTATTTGATGGTATCCTTAAATACATAAATGTCTCTTCGTCATTATGATGACCATACTGGTTTTAAAGCCACTCAGTGGGGCACATGAAGTTTATTGTCATTCAGGAGGACAGAGATTATTTCAGAGTTGGGTTCATACCAACTGATGGGCTACCTTTGTATCCTTTGTTTTGGAAAAAGAATCAGAACCCACATAGTTTGAGTAAGGGTGTATGATGTTTCATCATGATTTATGGCTCAATGATAGATGTAATGATTACTTTTACACTATAAGCTCATGTGAGTCATGCTCGGTGTGAGAAACAAGAGTCATTGGTAAAACCAGACAATTGTTCCATGAAATGATGTGGGGCTTATGTATGTATGACTGCCCAAATAGATGAGGATTAATATTTACTTCAGGGAAGAAATCCATGAACAAGGTCCATATTGGTATATGTGCTTCATGGAGATTTTGATACTCTAATATTGGGGCTTACTCTTAATGAAGATTCCCAAGTTAGGAGGGGACTTATGATTGGGTTTTACTCCTGATAAGGAAGCCCATATCAAAAGGAATTATGACTGGTTAAGAGAAATTAATACCAGGGATTATTCTTAAGGAGGAATCCCAGGTTAAAGGGATTTTAAAATTAAGGGACTTGGGGTTTACTCCTAAAGAGAATTCCCATATTTGATACTGGGGATTATTCCTGAAAAGTAAACCCATGTTAAAGGAATTAAGATTTGTGGATTATTCCTGAGGAGGATGCCCAAATTTGGGGAATTATGACTAGTTAATAGAAATTAAGACTAGGGCTTACTCCTAAGGAGGAAGCCCAGGATTGGGGACTTGGGGCTTACTCCGGAAAAGGAGGCCCAAATTAAAGAGGATTTGGACTGGGGCGTAATCTTGAAAAGGAGGCCCAGGTTAAGGATTATAACATCTTTAAAGGATGAGGTTGAATGAATGAACTCTCTAACTTTAGTAACATAAAGATGTGAAAATCACTATGTTTTTAGAGATTTTCCATTGAGTTCCTTTTAGATAAGGAAGTCAATAAAGAAAAAATGCCATAAATGGCTTTGAAGAGTGTCTTGAAAACTGAATCTTTAATAGGAGAGGTGGAATGGCATAAGAGGGGTTAAATGGGTAGGAAGGGGACCCAAAAAGAGAGGGGCGCACAAGTCCTGGTAGGCGCATAGGTACTGGTTGGGTGCGGAAGTATTGGTCGCGCAGGTATACCTGCGCGACACATGGGTACTAGCACGATCCTTGACCCGTAGAGTAATACTTGGGAGATTCTTGACCAAATCCTTTAGAATCATCCTTTGGTACTTCCAGAAGAGTGGCGCACATGTTTCAATGAATATGTAAGGAGGCGCACAGGTGTGTTCATTTCCCTGAAGGGAAAAAAATTTAGGCGCGCAAGTGTTAGTGATTTCAAACACATAGATTATATTCCTCATGTTTAGACCTTCCATTCTAGGTAAAAAATTACTTTAGAAGTGTTAGGAAGACTTGATGAAGATACTTGGGCGTTCATAGCACTATATCTGAATTCTGGAAAAATTCCTCCCATTATGGGGAGCCCATAGGGTCTATTTATAGGCTTCTGAACACCCTGGGTGGTTTTCAAAGAGGGCGCACAAGTCACTTGCATGACTATTAGGCGGCACACAAGTTTACTTGCACGACAGTAAGGGAACTTGTGCGGTTCAAGGTCCTTTGACTCCTTTTTCATTCCTTTGTCGATTTTTTATGTTTTCATCAATGGCCGAAATAATTTGTGCTAAGTCATTTCTCTTTCCATTCCTTTAAACAATGTGATGAAATAGAGCGTCAACAAAAGTCCCCCCTCATAGTTGGATCTGGAAGAATAAGGATGTGACTAAGAGGAAAAGAAGAGAAACCAAAGGGAAATAGACGCGCAGGTGTTCACTGCGCCACTGTCATCGCACAGGTGCGAGTTTCGCAGGGCTGGAGTGGGCCAGATGGAGCGCACTGGCTGTAGGCGCGTAGTTGGGCAGCCTGGCCTATAAATATGCGCACATTTTCCGCACAAAGCATATGATTTCTGTATTTTTGAGCTCTCACCACGCAGGTCACCTTCGCCACGCAAGTTGCTCATTTCCTGTTGTTTCTTTGTTGTCGCGCTACGGTCAAGGTACTTGGACTTGCACGATTATACTTGTGTGCCAAAAACATGTTCGACACATTAACACTTGCGCGACACATCCATACTTGCATGCAAAGTATAGACTTCCGCACATTAATGCCTTTTCCATTTTTCTGAATTCCTTCACAAATTTTATGAAAAATAAACCCATTTAAGAGTTAATTTATTCAACTTTTGTGCCGATTTAATGGCTCCGAGAAGAATCGGAACGACAGATGAACTGGAAAGCAAAAGAATTGATGAAATTAAGGATATCATTGGCCACGATTATTATACCATATGCGATAGCACTATCCCATATTAGGCTAAGTATCTGAAGAAATATCACATTTATTTCCCACAAAGCACTTATCTTCCTTTGTACGGTAATGGTCATCTACGAGAAGTCATTATTCCAGAAGCAAAAATCTATCTCCCAGAGATGCATCTACACTGATACTTCTCTATTTTGGTTATGTTGTGCATTAAGAACAACAACAATGGTCTAAACATTCAAGATTTTCCTCCATGTCATTTCCTTGCAGATATGAAAATGTTAAACCATGGGCTGATATATTTTCCGCTCTCTGTTGATAGAGAGAAGACTATCATGACATTAGAAACAATATCTTAAAAGAGTACTCTCTCCAAATGGATCTTTACTTCCAATGCCCCTTTCTCAAATCTATGTATCCATCTTCTATGTCTCTTGGACATAAACTGTAACACCCGAGACTTTTATGTTATATAAAGGAATCTTTTTCTACACAACACTTGCTTGGCTTGCTTTACACGCAATCGCGACCTTCCTCAATAGCTTGCGTCATACGCAATACCGAGTTTCACTAAACAACAATATGCTATTAAAACTAGCCGTTATGAATAGTAATAACCACTTTTTGATATTTTATAAATTTTATTTTTCAAAATGGACTTCATTTTTGGACTCAGAATATCGAAATTAGCCAAGGGTGAAATTTTGGTATTTTTCTGAAAACTTTCAATTTTTGATGAATAGTGAAACCACTAAGTGGTAGGTTACAAAACAGAATTTTGCATAAAACTTAATTTTACCGCTTCTGTGAATGGAATTTCGAAAATCCGAGAGACACGGTTAATATCACGGACTAAAATGTGGTTCAATGAGATGAAAATAATTTTTTGGTGAATAGTAACTTTTTACTTTTTTTACCGCGGTTAATAGTAAATAGGGTAACTAAGGGTAAATATGATATCAATATTACCCTAACACATGTCCTAATTCTATTGGACAAGTGTAATTCGACCAAAAACAAACTTAGGAATAAAATATGACCATTTAGGCCCACTTGGATTAGATTAGGACATTTATTATTAATTTATTTAAAGAAGGGTTAAAATAGTTAAAATCAAAGTTTAATAAGTAAATCATTTTTAATATGGGGTTATACATAAGATAAATTCGACTATAAATATTCCTTAGAAAGCTAAAAATAATTCCTACATAATGGTATTTTATTTGTAATTTTTAGACATTAAATAATTTAATTTATTTATGACACAATGATGATGCAGTAATTATCTTATTAATGAAATATTGACATAATTGATGTTATAAACACAAAAATAAATGTAATTTGAGACTTTTTATGAATTCCACTAATTTTTTAGGTTACTATGATATATTAATGTTGATTTAATAAACTTGGTTCGAACATATAGTTCTGTTATGACTTTCACAAAAATCATATATCAAATAGTGTCAAAATTGACACAAAATAGTTTTTAAATCAAATATTATATTATTAATTGTTATTTTATTCCTAAAATTCTAAGGTTCGGCCAAATGACTTAGATAAGGATATATATATTAATAATAAACAATTTGGGGTTCGTTTGGCATGTTATAGTAAGTGTATTAACCATATAGTGAAAGAAAACAAAAAGACATGGTAAAAGTTAAATTATTTAACTTAGAGTTAAATCTAATTGATATGGTTAAAATAATACCCTAAACATGTCTAAATCTTATTGGTTGATAGGATTTCGACCCATACCCACTTTAGATTCAAAATAAGACCCTTTGGAACCATTATAAACCGATTTTGACTTTAATATAAAATAATATTTTGAGATATTCCTAAGGTGCCCCTCTCCTCCCTTATAAAAGGGCACCTCCTCCCCCTCCTCCTCACACCAATTTGAGCACTCAAGCTCGGCCAACCCCTGCCATTTTCTCCTCTCCACTTCCCTAGAATAATCCTAGAGGTTCTGGTCTTCCTCAAAGACCAATTTTAGTGCCCTAAGAGGAGGTCTCAAAGAGGCGCTTCAAAGAAGAGGTAATTACCGTTACCAATTCTTTCATCTTTATTTCTTCTTCCACTTCTTCTTCTTAGATTGTTTCATTATGAAGTAATAACATCAGTATCACTCATATACTGATATGTTATTATAAGTATGAAACAAACCTATTTCGCCATCTATCCATCCTACGGAAAAAGAAATCACCGCGCGTGCGTACGTACGGAATACCGTCTCCACGCCGTGGTGTAATCTATTTTTCCACCATCACTTTACAAGGATGGGTATAATGGTGTAATGAGTAACTATTTATGATTATTATAAAGTAATATTGATACTGAAATAATATATATATACTCCAATACAGTTCCACGATCATAGGAACGATATCATCACTCGTGCGTACGTACGGAATACCGTCTCCACGATGTGATGCGACTCGTTCTACATGATCTTCATTTCATAATGATTATATAAATGAATTGAATGAATGAATATGGTATATACCACACTAATACCATTCTGGAAATGAATTATCTATAACCTAAAGATAAGAATAAGAATTTATTCGACAAAACACGCATAAGAACAAAAAGTTATAAAGACCCGAGTAACAAGTAACAATGAAATATTACTAACAAGAAGCTAATAATATGACCATATATGATATCATATAAATATGTATGATTCTGGAATAAGTCAATAACATTATTTAAACCATTATACAGGAGCTTCGGACATGTACAAAGCAAATTGGACCTAAGGTAAGGGAAATATCACAATCTCATTTTTATCCGAGATTGTTTATTCGTATGTATTTACTGGGGTGTATTTTATCATTCACATCCATGTTTCATCAATATGTAATATTATTTCCATCCACCTACAATTGTTTAAATCCATTTTTACCCTTCGGTGAGTTTTTAGTAATATGTATGAAAGGAATCTTTTGTCGTTTTTCATACGAGGTACTTTTTGACTTTTCCGACAAAAGTACGAAGAATGTTTTTTTTAACTTATACGGCATGAATGGATTTTTAAAAAATTATTTCCAAGAATCTTCCTTTAAAAGTTTTCAAGTTTATTTTTAATCAAATTCTTTTATTTTAAAGTTGTATGACATGTTATGAAAGGAAAAATGTTTTTGAAGAAGAAAGGATATTTTCCTCAAGAATGGAGTTCAAGTGTGTTATCAAAATTATTTTCCATCTAAGATAAAAAAGGGTTCTGTTTTTATCTCTATTATTAAACTGATTTGATCATGTTGTGATGGAATTATTTTTATGAATTCCTTTATCTTATATAAATTGATTTATGATGTCATGATGTTTCAAGAATCCCATTTTTGTTACATGTGTTATGCGATGATGTATGTTTTATGATTATGTGGCACACATAAGAAAGGATTCATTATAAGATGGGTGGGACCTATATCTCCCTCCAATGCATTGGGTAAAGATTTTATATCTCATGAGATAGACATGGCTGGAACGGAAGGTTATTTTGGTTCAGTGATACAGGACTGAAACGAGGAGTGAACTCGGTTCAGAAAGGGACTTTGTCCACTAAGATAGTCTTGGCGATGAGTCATGACTAACAAGAAATGATTTTCCATGATTATGTGTACATGCCACAAAGTTTCAAGTTTTATGTTATGATTATGGGGATCTCATTTTCAATTCTATGATTTATTCCATGTTAAGATATTATGATCTCTTTTGCAGGTTTTGATTTTCAAAAAGATATGATATGATTTTTATTTCCTTTATTTTCCCTTGCTGAGCATTTGAGCTCACCCTTTTATGTTTTCTTCTCCCCAGGTCAGGAAGATGGATATTAAGTAGAATATGCTAAAAGGGACCCTAGATATGATGAAATAAATGGGAGACACTATAGAAGATTTATGAACCAGTTGTTTATGTTTCCCAGTTTCTAAAGACACTATACCTATACGGTCCTTTGTGGTTTTGTCATATGTTGTAATAAGTGTGCTTCAATTTTGAAGTATTCACAATGTATGTAAAGTATGGGTCGTTATAGTTGGTATCAGAGGAAAGGTATAGTCAACCTTTGGAAACTAGGATGTGAAAGCCTTAGTAAGAACCCTAAGGATAAGTCTAAGAATAGAATACAATCTTAGTGTTTTAGAAATGGCCTTGAATAACTTAGGATAAGACCATAAGCATGAAAATTTTATTCTTGAATTATGTGGTTTCCTATTATAATTAGTGTTGCTCACACTATTCTTCTTGGTTTTAGTCAATGGCTGGAACCCGAAGGAACCGTGTTAATGCGGAATGCGATTGGCAATGCAATGATTGTCCCCCTGAGCAACCAAACGATATGGGAGCTGGAATGAAAAATCTTGTAGCCATGCTCACACAACTTTCTCAAGCTATGAATCATGCAGGATTTCCAAACGAGCAAAGGAGGGAGCAACATTCTGTTGAATCCTTCATGAGGCAGCGTCCACCTTCTTTCAGCGGGTCTACTGATCCATTAGTTGCTGAACAATGGATTAGTACCACTGAAAAGATATTTTCAGTTCTTCAATGTTCTGAGCATGATAAAGTCATCCTAGCAGTGTATCGTTTGGAAGGAGATGCGGATCAATGGTGGAATCTTGTTAAGAATATGAGGCAAAGGGATGAAATTGAGTCTATGGAATGGGACGAGTTCAAGAACTTATTTTTCAATAAGTACTTCCCTCGTATTCTCCGAACAAAGATGGAGAAAGAGTTTCTTGAACTGAAGTAAAGGGATGATGAATCTGTTAGTACCTATGAAGCAAATTTTACAAGACTTGCAAGGTACGCTTCTGGTATTATTATCCAACCTGAGAGTAAGATCGACCGATTCTTTAGTGGCTTAAAACCAAGTCTTCGAAGGGTGTTAGCCATAAGAGACTTCAATAGCTACGAGGAAATCGTTCGATATGCTCTCAAAGTCGAGATGAAGATTGGAGTAACCCATCAGTCACATGGGTTTGATAAGAAGAGGAAGATGGAATTCAAAGAAAAATCTAAAGAGCACACTGAAAAGAAGATGAACTTTCCCTTATGCTCAAAGTGTGGAAAGAAACATGGAGGGAGTTGTCTTAAAGGGACAAGTAAATGTTTTAAATGTGGAAAGGAAGGTCATCGGGCATTTGAATGCCGCAATAATGGGAAGAAGATGTCTAATGATGCAAACAAAGGAAGGGATACACAGAATGAACCTACTACACTTCAATGTTTCAAGTGCAAGGAGATGGGACATTATGCCAATCAATGCCCAAATCCAAGGGTTGATGATGATGGTCGACGTCAACAAAATCTTAAGGCTAAAGACAAAGGAAAGTCACATGCAATTTCTATCAGTGATGTGGAGTACGATAACGATGTGGTGAAAGGTACACTTACCATCCACTCTAAAGTAGCAAATGTTTTATTTGATTCTGGATCCACCCACTCTTTTATTTCTGAAGACTTTTCTAAGGGTATCACCGTATTACCTCAACAATTAGATGTTGAGTTAGCTGTGACAACACCTAATGGCACATCAATCGCATCAAAAGTTTATAATTCTTCTCCGATCGAAGTTTGTGGGAAAGTGCTTCCTGCAAATCTTGTGATCCTTCCTTTAGTGGAATTTGATGTGATTCTTGGCATGGATTGGCTTTCTCTACATGGAGCTCATATCAATTTCCAAAGAAGGGAAGTCACATTTCATATTCCAGATCAATCTACGATCGTCTATCAATGCAAGGATGAACATAACCTTCCAGTGGAAATTTCTTCCATCTTATGGGTATTGATTCCACTAAATGAAGGTTATTTATCTCAAATGGTTGGTGAGAAACTCACGATTAAGAATATGCCCATTGTACGGGAGTTTGATGATGTCTTTCCGGAGGAATTGTCGGGTCTTCCACCAAATCGTGAAGTTGAGTTTTCAATAGAACTCGTACCGGGTGCTTTGCCTATTTCAAAGACACCTTATAGAATGGCCCCAATTGAGTTGGAGGAATTGAAGAAGCAACTCCAATATAATCTTGATAAGGTATTCATACGCCCTAGTGCGTCACCTTGGGGAGCACCTGTTCTATTTGTTAAGAAGAAAGATGGATCAATGAGACTCTGCATTGATTATCGAGAACTTAACAAGATCACTATCAAGAACAAATATCCTCTCCCACGCATTGATGACTTATTTGACCAACTACGCGGAGCTCAATACTTTTCCAAGATTGATCTTCGTTCAGGGTATCATCAATTAAGGGTCAAAAGAGAGGATATACCAAAGACGGCTTTCCGTACAAGGTATGGACACTATGAATTTATAGTGATTCCATTTGGTCTTACTAATGCCCCTGCTATCTTCATGGATCTAATGAATAGAGTCTTTAGAGACTATCTTGATCAATTTGTGGTAGTCTTTATAGACGATATTCTTGTCTATTCAAAGAGCAAGGAAGAGCATGAAGATCACTTGAGAATTATATTGAAGACCCTAAGAAAGGAGAAGATTTATGCCAAATTTACCAAGTGTGAATTTTGGCTTCAAAAAGTTTCATTTTTGGGTCACATAATCTCAAAAGAGGGGATATCTGTGGATCCAGCAAAAACAGAGGTTATCGAAAGATGGTCGAGACCAACAACAGTAACTGAGATCCGGAGTTTTCTTGGTTTGGCTGGATATTATCGACGTTTTGTAAAAGATTTTTCATGATTATCTAATCCACTCACCAAGTTGACTCGGAAAGGAGTTAAGTTTGTCTGGACAGAGGAATGTGAAGAGAATTTCAAGGAGTTGAAAAGAAGGTTATCCAGTGCACCTGTGCTCACACTGCCTTGTAGTGGAGAAAGGTTTGTGATCTACAGTGATGCATCCAAGAAGGGATTGGGGTGTGTTCTTATGCAAAATGATATGGTGATAGCTTATGCCTCACGACAGTTGAAAATCCATGAGCAAAATTACCCAACACATGATTTGGAGTTGGCTGCGGTAATCTTTGCATTAAAGATTTGGAGGCATTACCTTTATGGTGAAAGGTGTGATATTTATACTGATCATAAAAGTTTAAAGTATATTTTCACACAAAAGGAGTTGAATATGCGTCAAAGAAGATGGTTGGAGCTGATTAAGGATTATGACTGCTCAATCCATTACCACCCTGGGAAAGCAAACAAGGTGGCAGATGCATTAAGTCGACAAGACCATGCTAGTTTATCCATGATGAGGATCACAAAGGATCCAATATTTATGGATTTACAAAGGATAGATCTTGGAATTATAATGGAAGGGAAAAAATCTTATCTTTCTCAAATGAATGTTCAACCGTCTATACATGTGAAGATTAAAGAGGCACAGAAAGAAGATACCGAGTTACAAAAGAAGGTGAGAAATGTTCCTGAAATCAACCTTGATTGTGATGGGATAATAAAGTTCAGGAATCGGGTTTGCATTCCTCCCATCCCCGAATTAAAGAATGAGCTTCTGGATGAGGCTCATAGTTCATCATTCTCTATTCATCCTGGAAGCACGAAGATGTATAGGGACCTGAAAGAGTACTTCTGGTGGGATGGCATGAAAAGAGATGTTGCTGAATATGTCTCTCGATGCTTGGTTTGTCAACAAGTTAAAGATGAGAGACAGAAGTCTAAGGGGATGTTACATCCATTACCCATACCCGAATGGAAATGGGAAAACATCACTATGGACTTTGTCACAGGACTTCCTAAAACATCCAAAGGCAATAATGCTATCTGGGTCATAGTTGATCGTCTTACAAAGTCTGCACACTTCATTCCTATTAGAGAGGATTTCTCTCTAGATCAGCATGCCAGGATATATGTAAAGGAAGTGGTAAGATTGCATGGAGTACCAATTTCTATTATATCTGATCGGGATCCGAGATTTACCTCGATGTTCTGGCGAAGTCTTCAGCATACTCTGGATACAGAGTTGAGTTTCAGCACTGCTTATCATCCCCAGATAGACGGTCAATCTGAGAGAACAATTCAAACCCTAGAAGATATGTTGAGAGCTTGCTCTATGGATTTCAAAGGAGGTTGGGATCAACACCTACCTTTGGTGGAATTTTCTTATAATAATAGCTTTCACTCCAGTATTCAGATGGCTCCTTATGAAGCTCTCTATGGAAAGAAATGCAGGGCTCCAACTTGCTGGGATGAAGTTGGGGAAAGAAAGCTATTAGGACCTGATCTCGTTGATGAAATGGCAGAAAAGGTCAGATCTATTCAACAACACATAAGAGCAGCTCAGAGTCAACAGAAAAGTTATGCCGACAACCGAAGAAAAGACCTAGAGTTTGAAGTGGGCGATAAAGTGTTCTTACGAATATCTCCCTGGAAGAGGGTTATGAGATTTGGAAAGAAGGGGAAGTTGAGCCCTAGATATATCGGTCCTTTTGAAATACTGGATCGTGTTGGGAAGGTAGCTTACCGATTGGCGCTTCCACCGAATCTCTCTCAAGTTCACGATGTGTTCCACGTATCTCTCCTGAGAAAGTACATACCAGATCCTTCACATGTACTCATCTCAGAAGTTGTACCGCTGGAGCAAGATCTTTCTTATGAAGAACAGCCGATAGAGATTCTGGATCGTAGTGAAAAAGTCCTACGAAACAAGACCACTCGCTTGGTGAAAGTTTTATGGAGAAACCACCAACTTGAAGAAGCTACATGGGAGCTTGAGGATATGATGAGGGAGAAGTATCCTCATCTGTTTGTTACAAAGTGACGAATTTCGAGGGCGAAATTATTTTTAAGGAGGGTAGAATGTAACACCCGAGACTTTTATGTTATATAAAGGAATCTTTTTCTACACAACACTTGCTTGGCTTGCTTTACACGCAATCGCGACCTTCCTCAATAGCTTGCGTCGTACGCAATACCGAGTTTCACTAAACAACAATATGCTATTAAAACTAGCCGTTATGAATAGTAATAACCACTTTTTGAAATTTTATAAATTTTATTTTTCAAAATGGACTTCATTTTTGGACTCAGAATATCGAAATTAGCCAAGGGTGAAATTTTGGTATTTTTCTGAAAACTTTCAATTTTTGATGAATAGTGAAACCACTAAGTGGTAGGTTAAAAAACAGAATTTTGCATAAAACTTAATTTTACCGCTTCTGTGAATGGAATTTTGAAAATCCGAGAGACACGGTTAATATCAAGGACTAAAATGTGGTTCAATGAGATGAAAATAATTTTTTGGTTAATAGTAACTTTTTACTTTTTTTACCGCGGTTAATAGTAAATAGGGTAACTAAGGGTAAATATGATATCAATATTACCCTAACACATGTCCTAATTCTATTGGACAAGTGAAATTCTACCAAAAACAAACTTAGGAATAAAATATGACCATTTAGGCCCACTTGGATTAGATTAGGACATTTATTATTAATTTATTTAAAGAAGGGTTAAAATAGTTAAAATCAAAGTTTAATAAGTAAATCATTTTTAATATGGGGTTATACATAAGCTATATTCTACTATAAATATTCATTAGAAAGATAAAAATATTTCCTACATAATGGTATTTTATTTGTAATTTTTAGACATTAAATAATTTAATTTATTTATGACACAATGATGATGCAGTAATTATCTTATTAATGAAATATTGACATAATTGATGTTATAAACACCGAAATAAATGTAATTTGAGACTTTTTATGAATTCCACTAATTTTATAGGTTACTATGATATATTAATGTTGATTTAATCAACTTGGTTCGAACATATAATTCTGTTATGACTTTCACAAAAATCATATATCAAATAGTGTCAAAATTAACACAAAATAGTTTTTAAATCAAATATTATATTATTAATTGTTATTTTATTCCTAAAAATCTAAGGTTCGGCCATATGACTTAGATAAGGATATATATATTAATAGTAAACAATTTGGGGTTCGTTTGGCATGTTATAGTAAGTGTATTAACCATATAGTGAAAGAAAACAAAAAGACATGGTAAAAGTTAAATTATTTAACTTAGAGTTAAATCTAATTGATAAGGTTAAAATAATACCCTAAACATGTCTAAATCTTATTGGTTGATAGGATTTCGACCCATCCCCACTTTAGCTTCGAAATAAGACCCTTTGGAACCATTATAAACCGATTTTGACTTTAATATAAAATAATATTTTGAGATATTCCTATGGTGCCCCTCTCCTCCCTTATAAAAGGGCACCTCCTCCCCCTCCTCCTCACACCAATTTGAGCACTCAAGATCGGCCAACCCCTGCCATTTTCTCCTCTCCACTTCCCTAGAATAATCCTAGAGGTTCTGGTCTTCCTCAAAGACCAAATTTAGTGCCCTAAGAGGAGGTCTCAAAGAGGCGCTTCAAAGAAGAGGTAATTACCGTTACCAATTCTTTCATCTTTATTTCTTCTTCCACTTCTTCTTCTTAGATTGTTTCATTATGAAGTAATAACATCAGTATCACTCATATACTGATATGTTATTATAAGTATGAAACAAACCTATTTCTCCATCTATCCATCCTACGGAAAAAGAAATCACCGCGCGTGCGTACGTACGGAATACCGTCTCCACGCCGTGGTGTAATCTATTTTTCCACCATCACTTTACAAGGATGAGTATAATGGTGTAATGAGTAACTATTTATGATTATTATAAAGTAATATTGATACTGAAATAATATATATATACTCCAATACAGTTCCACGATCATAGGAACGACATCATCACTCGTGCGTATGTACGGAATACCGTCTCCACGATGTGATGCGACTCGTTCTACATGATCTTCATTTCATAATGATTATATAAATGAATTGAATGAATGAATATGGTATATACCACACTAATACCATTCTGGAAATGAATTATCTATAACCTAAAGATATGAATAACAATTTATTCGACAAAACACGCATAAGAACAAAAAGTTATAAAGACCCGAGTAACAAGTAACAATGAAATATTACTAACAAGAAGCTAATAATATGACCATATATGATATCATATAAATATGTATGATTCTGGAATAAGTCAATAAAATTATTTAAACCATTATACAGGAGCTTCGGACACGTACAAAGCAAATTGGACCTAAGGTAAGTGAAATATCACAATCTCATTTTTATCCGAGCTTGTTTATTCGTAAGTATTTACTGGGGTGTATTTTATCATTCACATCCATGTTTCATCAATATGTAATATTATTTCCATCCACCTACAATTGTTTAAATCCATTTTTACCCTTCGGTGAGTTTTTAGTAATATGTATGAAAGGAATCTTTTTTCGTTTTTCATACGAGGTACTTTTTGACTTTTCCGACAAAAGTACGAAGAATGTTTTTTTTAACTTATACGGCATGAATGGATTTTTAAAACATTATTTCCAAGAAGCTTCCTTTAAAAGTTTTCAAGTTTATTTTTAATCAAATTCTTTTATTTTAAAGTTGTATGACATGTTATGAAAGGAAAAATGTTTTTGAAGAAGAAAGGATATTTTCCTCAAGAATGGAGTTCAAGTGTGTTATCAAAATTATTTTCCATCTAAGATAAAAAAGGGTTCTGTTTTTATCTCTATTATTACACTGATTTGATCATGTTGTGATGGAATTATTTTTATGAATTCCTTTATCTTATATAAATTGATTTATGATGTCATGATGTTTCAAGAATCCCATTTTTGTTACATGTGTTATGCGATGATGTATGTTTTATGATTATGTGGCACACATAAGAAAGGATTCATTATAAGATGGGTGGGACCTATATCTCCCTCCAATGCATTGGGTAAAGATTTTATATCTCATGAGATAGACATGGCTGGAACGGAAGGTTATTTCGGTTCAGTGATACAGGACTGAAACGAGGAGTGAACTCGGTTCAGAAAGGGACTTTGTCCACTAAGATAGTCTTGGCGATGAGTCATGACTAACAAGAAATGATTTTCCATGATTATGTGTGCATGCCACAAAGTTTCAAGTTATATGTTATGATTATGGGGATCTCATTTTCACTTCTATTATTTATTCCATGTTAAGATATTATGATCTCTTTTGCATGTTTTGATTTTCAAAAAGATATGATATGATTTTTATTTCCTTTATTTGCCCTTGCTGAGCATTTGAGCTCACCCTTTTATGTTTTCTTCTCCCTAGGTCAGGAAGATGGATATTAAGTAGAATATGCTAAAAGGGACCCTAGATATGATGAAATAAATGGGAGACACTATAGAAGATTTATGAACCAGTTGTTTATGTTTCCCAGTTTCTAAAGACACTATACCTATACGGTCCTTTGTGGTTTTGTCATATGTTGTAATAAGTGTGCTTCAATTTTGAAGTATTAACAGTGTATGTAAAGTATGGGTCGTTATATAAACAGAGTCAATGTTTGATCAGCATAAAAGTTTCTCAAAACGCACTCAAGAACATTCTTTTACGATTGTTCAAGAAGATCTTGCATCACTGCATATCTTATTGTATCCAGTTGAATGAAGGAATTCTAGGTGGCTGTTGATGATTCTCGGGATGCTGTAAATCAAATGACGAGTTATTTTGAAATCCTTTTGTAATTCCTAAAAAAGATAAGAGACTACAATCTGTAGATGTCCCTCTAACTCTTGTGCATTAATGAAAAACACTTTCATCTTGAATTATTTGTGCAGACATTTCCCTGCTACCTGCATTAAATTTTACCTAAGCCAATGGGCCTAGTAACCATATTTTGATTTTTACTAGGATTATTATAAATAACCCTACAAACTTTGAATCTTTTAATTCCACAATATAACCTAAATCATAAAAAATATATGTTTAGTGAGCTGGAACTTGACTTTTATTAAAGTTCCTTTTTCTTTTGTGGGCAGTTTAAAGTCATGCACGTCGGACATAAAGAGGATAATGTTTAAGGTCGAAATAGATTTGACCAAATGAATTATAATTGACTCAATTCCAAGAAAACTTATCTGAAAATATATTACCACACTCAAGTATGGGGGAAAATATGTAAACTAAGACTTAAGAAAATTTGAATCTGAGGAATGATATGAAAAAGAGCTAAAAAGGATTTAGAAGAAGTAGTTCCCAAGTATAAAGTTACCATTATTTAACAAACCCATTGGGGGGTTGAATTATGTAGGGCCACCTTAGGGCATTGGCTGCATAGTCAAATAAAAAGCATCTTTTGGATGGTAGGTCCGTTATGTAGACTACTTATGCAAGGCCGCCTAAGGGCACGTAGTGCATAGTCAGGCAAAAGAACTCCCAGAAATTTACTTTTCTACTACTAAGAAGCCAGTGAAAGTTTATAGGGATTCAACCTTTTCAAAGTATAGAGTTTTCTGTATGGTGATAGGTACTTGAATATGTAGAAGATACTTCCAAATAGGCTTGTCTAAGAATTGGATGAATGTTACTTTTACGAAGGTCTGACCCAAACATAGGGAAGGAATATATAAACCATAGACTTGAATAATTTCAGATCATGAAAAAGAACATGAAATAAATATGTCAAGGATAACTAGTTTTTTGCGGATCCTTACATATTTTTGATAAGACCAATAAGGACAAAATATGATTTCTTCCCAAGAATGAAGTTACCAGTATCAGACAAACCCGTTAGGGGGTTGAATTATGCAAGGCCACCTAAGTTCATTGATTGCATAGTAAAATAATAGCATCTTTTGGCTGACACGTCTGTTATGTAGACTGTTTATGCAAGGCCGCCTAAGGGCACGTGCTGCATGGTCAAGCAAAATAATTCTGAGAAATTGGACATTTTGTGACAAGAAGTCAAGAAAAGGGTTATGAAGATCTAAAAATATTTTAGTTTAGGATTATGACACACAAATATGGGTGTTATCCAATGTGTGCAGGGATGCACAGATCAATGCTAACGATAATTTTGTTGTGGCTGGGTCCTGAATTGAAATGTTGGACTTCACTACGTATCCCATATAGATGGGAATCAAGCAATACATAGTTATTAATATATAGTTTAACGTCGTGTGGGATGAAAATATAGGAGATCTTAGTTTAGGGTCATAGAGCATGGACCATTTATAAGAAATAAACAGTGTGTGTTTTCATGGGGACTTTTTAGCCAGGGTAATGTAAGTGGAATTTTGAGGGTTAAGCCCAAAAGAATTGGGGCTGGATTCGAGGGACACTCGAACATTCCTACGAATCCCATAAGGATGGGAATCAAGCCCATGTAGTTCTAGAACTACCCCCTTTAAAAATTTGGTTTGTACATGTGAAGTGTGAAAGGGGACTTTAGTGAAATGATTTCTTAACCCATGATAAAAGGTTCGGGCTTTTCTATGTTTGCACATAGTCTTTGGAATGAAAAATTATTGAAAAATTAATGTAAATAATGATTCCCTCTCAGGTGAGTGTATCAACGAATATTGTAGTTTATTGTCGTACAGGGAAAAAAATGTTGTACAATTTAATGTCATATATCAAGGACGAAAGTGAACCAATGTGAAGAGATTGGTTTTGGGCTTGAACCTTTGGAGGATGCCTACGTACCCAGCCTGGAAGGCAAGGATCAAATTCCACATAGCTTAATTAAATAATGAATTAATGATCAAGTTTTTCTTGGAGACAATGACCTAAAAATGATGTTGGGACTTACACATGGTTAGCGTCCCAGAGAGGGTGTTATGGTTGAAATTTTCTCTTAGATCACGTGAGTTATACTCGGTGTAAGAAACAAGAGGTAACAACAACCTTAACGATGCATATTTTAATGTCATGTAGGACATATAAAGGGACTATGCAGTTTAAAGTCTTGCAGTTAGGACTATTGGTGCTGCATAGTTTAGTGTAATGTTGCAGGTACAAAGTACAGTTTAATGTCATGTAGGACGTATCAAAGGACATTCTGTAAGGTTTAGTGTCATGTAGTAAAGACGATGGGGACAACACAATTTAATGTCATGTTGGGAAAAAAAGAGGACTGTGCAGTTTAATGTCATGCAGTTAGGACAAAAAGAGGACACATTTTAACTTCATGTTTGATGTATTAAGGAGTTTTTCATAGTTTAATGTCATATTGGACAAAAGTGAAAATAGTTTTAGGTCATATGTATGGACCATTTCGGTGTAGTTTAACGTCATATAGAAAAGACGATGAAGGGGACACAGTTTAACTTCATGTTGGAAGAATTAGGGAACTTTTTCACAGTTTATCATCATGTGGGATGAAAGTAATACAAATAGTTTATGGTCATATGTATGGACCATGGATGATACAGTTTAATGTCATTCTGAATGTAAGGGAATTGAAAATAGTTTAGGGTCATATGCATGGACCATTGATTATACAGTTTAACATCTTGTTAGATGTAAGGGACTTCTGTACAATTTAGCATCAGGTAGTTAGGATGTCACAGTTTAACATCGTGTGGGACGAAAGTAATAAAAATAGTTTAAGGTCATATATATGGACCCTGGATTATGCATTTTGTGTTTATACAAAATATTTCTTCAGATATATGGCATTGGGTGGAGTAGTGATGAGTCCTCCATCCATTGGGATTAAAGAATAAGATCCATTGGAATAGACCTTATGTATTGAATATGGTCCTTCCCATTTTGGTTCAATCTTGGGAGGTTTATTTCCTAGTATCATTGGAATTATGAGAACTAATACCAATTCTCCCTGAACGAATGAATGAGGATGAAATTTTTTTTTGAAAGCTCGTGCTATTTGATTCTGATAGACTTCTAAGTGGTACAAAGTGCACAATCTTCTCTCATCTAACCATTCCAATTCATTCAATCTCTTATGAGATCGTTCATATGTAGATGATTGATCACAAATCACTACCCTGAGAAAGGGTAGTTGAACCTCAATTGGTAAGACTGCTTTCATTCCATATACCAGTGAATATGGAGTTTTCCACGCTGCTGGGCAGGTGGTGGTCCGATAATCCCATAATGCATGAAAGAGTTTATCAGGCCATGACTTCTTATATTTATCCACAATCTTTTGCAGTATATTTGACAGAGTATTGTTGAAGGCTTCTATCTGTCCTTTGGCCGCTGCATGATACCAAGATGAATGATTGGATTTGATGTTGTATTCTGGATACAACTTCTTCAACTCAGATGAACAGAAGGTGGTGCCATTGTCCGCCAGTATCGTTTGAGGGACAAAAAATCTTGTAATGATGTTAGACTTGATGAAGATAACAATACTTTTAGAACTGACTTCCTTGAGAGGTACTGCCTCTACCAATTTGGAAAAGAAATCAGTTGCATTAAGAATATATTTAAACTGCTTGGCCGTAGCTGAAGGGTAAGGTCCCAACACATCCATTCCCCATGTGGGAAATAGCCACAAGTATTTAGCTATATAAAGCAACTCTAGAGGTTGATGAATGAAGTTTGAATATAATTGGAATGAATGACACTTCTTTGTGAAATCAACACAATATTGTATCATTGAAGGCAAAAAGTATCCAAGCCTACAAATCTGATCAGACAGTCTATATCCAGACCTTTGGGCACCACAGACTCCTGCATGAACTTCTTTCATGACATCCATTGTCTCTTCACCATCAATGCATCTGAAGAGAACTCCATCAAAACCATGCTTGTAAAGAATTTTCTCTAGGTGATCTAGGCCATCATAAAGTGTAAAGTTGACCACACGTCACCAGATTTGTCCTTTCCCGGCTCTATCATGTTGAAGTGTTCCATTTTGAAGGTAATCCCTAATAGGTGACATCCATCCGGTAGTGTGACCATATGGTTCAGATATGGGACTCATTTCATTGATTTCCTCTGTTCTAGCTCAAACATAAGGTGAAATTGTAGGACGGTGGGAAATACTTATGGTAGTCTTGTCCTGATTTAGATATTCCAGAGCTGTGACTATATGAGCTAGTGCATCAGCTTGAGAATTTTTTGATCTTGGGACATAAGAAAATGTTAGTTCTGAAGGAAACTCTGCCATTAACTCTCTGACATAATCATACAAAGGGATTAGTTCTTCTTTTCTAATTGCATAATCCCCATTGACTTGTTTGATTACCAGGTCTGAATCACCTTTCACTTTTAAGTGATTCACTTGTTCTTGAAGCGCCAACTCTAATCATGCAATGAGAGCTTGGTATTCTGCTTCATTATTGGTACCGACTTCCCACAATAAGAAGGAATAAGGTAAAACTCCCTTTTCTGGAGAAATGAGTACAATATCTAAGCCAACTTTTTTGAATTAAGATTTTCCATTTTTCTCCCTGTTGGACTTCTGGAAGCACCATCAAAGTACATTTCCCATTTTTGAATGATTTCATGAATAGAGAAAACTTCCTCATTAGGGAGTTCAATATCTGAAGATGTGTCTTCCACTGAAGGGTGTACAACAATGAAATCAGCCAGAGCTTGTCCATTTATCGCCTTCTGAGTCACATATTGAATATAAAATTGCTACAAGGTAACTTCCCACCTTGCCAGACGTCCTGTAAGAATCAGACAAGTAAGGATGAATTTGAGCGGGTTATTGAGAGATACCAATTGGACCTCATGATGTTTTAGGTAGTGTCTCAACTTCTGAAATGTAATGATTAATGGCAGGCATCACTTCTCAATACCTGAATATCGGGTTTCTAGTTCAAGCATAGTCTGACTGAGATAGTAGAGGTTGTTTTCATTCATATCATCATTCTTCTGAGCAAGAAAGACACCCAATGATCGCTCTAGAGCTTTAATATAGAGGATAAGTGGTCTTCCTTCAACATGTGGCATAAGTATCGATGAACTCAAGAGATATTTCTTGAGAATATCGAATGCTTCTTGGCATTCTTCAGTCCACTGGTAAGTGACTCCCTTATTCATCAATTTGGTGAAGGGTAATCTTTTGCCTTCCAAATTAGCGATGAAACGCCGAATATAGGCTAAGTGTCCTTGATGTCCTCTCAATTCTCTTAAATTTTGAGGAGGTGACAGGCTATGGATAGACTTTGTCTTTTCAGGATCAACCTCGATACCATGAATGGCATATGACAAAGCCAAGAAATTTCCTCGAGGTTACCCCCAATGAAAATTTTAAGTGGTTCATCTTCAAATTATGTTGTCGACGCTTGCGTAATATGGCTTCTAAATCATCAAAATGATTAGAACATTGTTTGGATTTTACCACAAAATCTTCCACATAACATTCAACAAACTTTCCCAGAAAGGGTTTGAAGATACGATGCATGGCACACATATATGTTGCGCCTACATTCTTTAGGCCGAAGGGCATTACCTGATAGAAAAACACACCCTGAGGGGCTCTGAAGGCTATAGATTCTAAATCTTTTGGATCCATCCAGATTTTATTATATCCAGAATATCCATCCATGAAGGAAAGCACTTCATAGCCAGCTGTCGCATCAATCAAGAGTTCTGTAATCAGAACTGGAAAATCATCCTTAGGAAAATGCCGATTATGATCTCTGAAATCAATGAAAACTCTAATTTTCCCATTATTCTTTTTCATTGGGACAATATTAGCCAACCACCTGGGATATTGAACTTCTCTGACCAAGTTATCTTTGATGATCTTATCTACATCATCCCCAATTTTGGAAGCATAGGTTGGGTGTGTTCTTCTAGCAGATTGTTTTAATCCTCGATGTTCTTCTGGAAAACCCAAACAATGAATGGAAACATCAGGATCAAGCCATGAAATCTCTGTATAGTTCCAAGCAAATATATCTTGATTTTTCTTTAAAAAGGAAATATACATCTCTTTCTCTTCAAGAGTCATGGCCGCACTGATTAAAGTGGGGCGTGGATCTTCTTTTTTACCCAGAATGAATTCTCTAAGTTCATGCATAGTGGTAGAGATACCCTCTTCAAATTCTAGAGGAGTATCCCTGAGATCTTCCTCTTCTTCTTCATCATGTTTTATTTCCTCTGTTTCCACTTGCATTGTATATGATGAAGCAGAATTTTCATGATCAGAAGAGACGTCATAATTTGCACATCTTGAAGAAGAAGCTTCCATTTCTGACCCGATTGATGATAAAGGGTCTTCTTTCGGTAATAAAGAGGAGATGATGGATTGAGAATCGAAATCATCATTTACCTCTGACATTTCTATAACCACTTCTGGCCTGGTTGGTGATGTATAGGCTTGCTGGATTTCAGCAGATGAAATGAAGACATCTCCATTTGAGCTTTCATCATTTCTTGGTGGATCACCAATTTCTCCCACGCTGTCTGGCTCGATTTCGGTAATTGAAATTATGGATATTTCCATAAGATTATTTTGATTTGGGTCTATCCTAACAATTTTACTGATAGTAAACACACAATATGTACTCACATGTGTTAATGGGTTTACTGGAATCTTTTCTAAACCATACGGAGCATTAACTTTGGTAATCTATTTTGTTGCAAATTCCACCATTCCCTTCATGTTGTATAATTCTACCTCAATGTATTGAGATTCACATGTCTTGAACCGGGACTTATCACCATATAATGTCCCAGCATGACCATTGAAACAAAACTTGAGACATTGATGGTATGACGAAGGGATAATCGCATGCCGATGTAGCCAGGGTCTTCCAAGAAAGATGTTGAAGGATGAGTCTTGACCAACAACCATGAAATATGAATTGGAAACAAGATCTCCAAACTGAGTTCTGAGTGTAATCTATCCTATTGGTTCTTGTTCATTTTCATCATATCCTTGTAACATCAAAATAGAAGGAGATCAATCAGATTTTGTGATGCCCAATCAATGATGTTTACGAATGGGCATGAAGTTGACTCCTGAACCATTATCAATGAAAACTCTTCAGATGTCTATGACATTGACCTTGACAGATAAGTACAAAGGTCTAATATGTCCATGCACAACATCATCTTCATCTTCATCAGTAAAATATATTACTGCATGGCATTCTGCAGAATTATTCTCTACATGGTAGACTTCAGCTGTAGCAATTTCAGTTTCAAACTCCTGAGGACTTGACAAAGCCTCAATGAGTGCCTCCCGAAGATCCTTTGATAAATTCAAGGCATCCAGAATTGATTACTTGGCTGGTACTTGGGCCATGTGTTTCAATATATCATACTTTTGATCCAAAGGTCTGTGTTTCCCAACAGGAACATGTGGTTTAGCAGGTTCCTTGGAAGTTGATGCTTTGGAATTTGATGCATCTTTTACTGGGATAGGAGTTGGTAATACTCCTCGATTTGGAATATTAGACCGATTAGGTCTATTTACTTGCTGAGAAGAAGAACATGGAACCTTCAACCAATCTTCCAAAATATTTGTGCTAGGCCTGATTCTGCCTTGTGTGGAAGAACTTACTTGTTCTTGTTGAGCTCGTTGAAGGGCTCTACCACGAGTTTCTGCCACATACATAGTTCTAGCAGGGGTAGAATTGGAATAGTGGCCTCAGAAAGATCCACGCCTTCCCATGTATCCTGAGCTTTTGGAACTTCCTCTGATTCCCCTATTTGATATAGTGAATTCGGGCGCATTAAAATCGAAACTGCGACTGGCATATGGTTCTGTTAATTAAATCATATTAATAGAACAGAAAGTCAACTCTTCAGCCAAAGAAGACTCTTCCTAATTAACCTGTTTAGGTTATGCCGTTTGGTGGGGTGGTGCCTGGGAATTTGTAGTAGTTCGAATGAAGTCTTCTAGATTCAAATACAACTTTGGCTTTGACACATACTCATCTTCTTCAAATTCTCTCTCTTTCTTTGAATCATGCTTTTTCATTGACGATTTTCCCTCTGATGAAGAGGATTTTGCTGCGGAACTCATGGAAGAAGGCACAATTTGTTTCTTCAATTGCATTTTTAAAATTCCATGAGTTCGGTTGATCATTTTTCTGACCATCCAATCATCATATTTTTGTGCATTTTTTCATTTGACTTCTTATCATCCACCTTCCTCCTCGGGAACTATAGTAGTATCACATGCTACCTGAGCTGAAGAAACTTTTAATTTGACTTGTCCCAAGTTGACCATCTTTTGCAGGAGGTCTTTGAAGACAATACACTCCTGGATGGAAAGCCCCAATATTTGGTTAAAGTGGCAATTATTGGGGGCGGTCTTCATCTCCTTCCTTGTTTGGCCTTTTAGCCCTTGGAAACTGAACCAGATTATTTTCCAGAGCTGAAATGAAGTAACTTGGAACATGTTAATTTCGGAAAGAGTATGTTTCGTTCTTCATATCCTCAAATTGTTTTCATCGTTGATATCATTGATCGTCTTGACGAAACAACCTTTGTTTTTGGCGCTCAGGAGGTGGAACCCTTCGAGAAGATGAAGGATTTGAAGTAGAAGCAGGTGCAGGTGCTTGTTTAATCATAACTGTAGCAGTCTCTGCTTTACCCATTCTTCTTCCTGGACCTGATGGAATTATACAATCCTTATCCTTATTCTTTATAAGAGAATCTTCAATCTGTTGAGTGATTAAAGTAAGGTCTCGAAACCCTCCTGTATATTTCACTGGTATCAACGACGTGCATCATTCATCATGCAGATTTTCCACACAGATTGACAACAGTTCTTCTTGAGGGAGTGCTAAGCTTAGGGAATATGTTAATCCCTTCTAGCGAGCAATGAAATCTGAGACCCTTTCATTCTCCCTTTTCTTATAGTTTTTAAGATCAAAAACTGTTGTCCTTGGCAATGTTGAGCTGAACTGAAGATGGAATTTTTGGCAAATATCTTCCCACCTGGTAATTGACTGAGATTGCAAGCTTGTGTACCAAACAAAAGCTGGTCCTTGCAAGGTTCACACGAAGCATCTGAGTTTCATTACTTCTAGCTGTTCTGGAGTTCCCATCATAGGATTGAAACAAGACACGTAATGCATCAAATTATGTTCAGGATCACCTGATCCATTGAAAATGGGGAATACAGGGTTCCCAAAACTTGATGGGGATGGATTGAATCCACCCATTCAGGGTAATCTATCTTTTTTTTGAACCTGTGCACGCTTCCCTTCCATAGTCTCTAACTGAGTTGTTAATGACTCAATGGTAGTTATTAACTTTTGAGAAACATCCGGTTGAACTTGGACTTGGGCAGGTGCAATAACTGGAGCTGGTACAGATGTGGTGGCTGGTACTACAACAGATGGTACCAACACCAATAGTTGTTTCACTTGACCCTTAGGATTAGACCAGTGAGTGTGTACTGATAGAGGAGGACATTCTTGATCCATCTCAGTAACTGCAGCAAACTCACATGGCTCACTGACTCCAGCATTCTTAGGAGGAAGACTACCTTGAAGTAATTCTGCATTCATCCTCTTCACTTCCTTCATTTCATCTTCTTGTTCTGAAAATATTTTCTCAAGTGAGAGAGATTGGCCTTCTATAGAGGAAAGGTATGAAACATGGTTCTTTACTTTGCCCTTGTTATCTCCTTTTCAGAGAGGGGTTAGTGGGTTACTTGAAGGATTACCTAGATTCTGGGTAATATTTTGATTTTATGTATGCACACCATCTTCATTTGTGTCTGTGCGTACAAATTATAGAGCAGGAACCTCTTCATCTATGTCCCATGAGTGATCCTCATGTTCTAGAGGATCAGCAACAACGTCATTAATGACACTAATTGATGCATATTCATCATATCCATTCTATTATCATTTCTGTGATATTTTCTTCTACCATGCCCCTGATGAGACATTGCCTTTCGATGATTTGATCCCTCAGGAACTTCTTGGGAAACCATAATTTGGAGAGAATCTCATGACAATTTGGATCTTCGTTCCTCTTGTGGATTCTTCCCCAATCGAGAGAAGACCGACTTTCACTGAGGAGGGGATTAATTATTTGAAAATGTCCCTAGTTTGGTGGACTGGGGTTGTTCCTTCTGCCTTTGCTCAATTCCTCGAATCCTATTTGTTGATTTTGAGGTTTGGGTTAAAAGAGTCCCTAGTCTAGAAATCTGGGGTGGCTCTTGACATGCTATGTCAGAGACATTCTTAAAAGATCTCCAGATCTTGCGGACATTAGTCTGGAAATTAGCTGGATACATCAATTGATATCCAATTTTATCACCTGATTCAAAAGACAGTTGGATGATTTCTGACACTTTGGTTACTTGGTGATGTGCTTGTTCCATACGAGAGGCCTATTCAATATTATAGTTTTCTTGATTTAGGAGTAATTAAAAAACTTGTTCTCTGTATTCTTGATTTTTACAAGAACTAGTTGAGGCCTGTTCTTGGGAAAGCTTTTGATTACAAACAAAACCCATTTACTCTGGCCAGCCACCGACAATAACATTGCGTGAGACCATTTTTGGAAGGCTTTGCTGACTGGAGAGTACAGTGAGATGAAGTGCTCCATGAACACTCCATCCTATAACATGAATATCAGATGGGGCATTGGCAATTAACTGGCGCAATCTTCTTAGTGCACCAAGGAATGAACGTTGAAGGGCTCTCTGCTACTTTTCAGCCTCCAGATATCGAGAGACTGATATATATTCCAAATAAATCTAATGTTGTAACCCTTCTATTATCGTAAGATGATTTTCATATTTATCATATGATAATACTTTCTTTTTCCACTGACAAAGAGTTTTCCATATGTTAAGATGAATATCATGAATTCCATCTTCCGTCAACATCTTGGGATTGTCATACTGAGAGTCAGCCAGAGGCTAAAACATGACTGGCACTTCACCCTTCACCAATTGTATTCTCATGTTCAGCATTTCCTCTTTATCATTCAGTGAATATTATTCTACCTGATTTGACCAGAGCTGGTGTTTCCTTATTGCTTCATCGGATTCAACAAGATTAGTAGAGAAATCACTGATCAAACTAGAAGATGCATGACATAAGGGTGGTTCAAAGAACGACCTACACCCTGGGCTATCTTCTTGTTGATAAAGTATTCCACCTGCTAGCGATGAAGCATCAGACATGACTAGTTTCACATTTTCAAGTGCCTCAATATAAGAGGGCTTTCTCGGCACTACATTGTCCACTGGAGAATTTTCCGGGTAATGTGCATTACTACTGCAGAGAGGACCTTCGCAGTGAAATTCATCATCATGGGGAAGACCACCATGGTGGGTACCAACAAAATATGAGATCTCTTGCTCCTTGGTCTTCTGTCCACACAAGGGGTTATTGTAGCTCTCATCTGAAGATGAAAATTCAAGATCGACCGAACTGTCATAAAGTAAGCCTTCATGAGGAAGTGTCTGTTGAAGACCTTATGAATTAATGTTACCACTAATGGGAAATGAGGGAGTAGAATCTTGGATTCCAATAGATAATTCTCTTAGGGCTTCAAGAACTCCAGCATCGAGCAAGGCCTTGTTACAGATTGGCTCTTGATCTCCTGAATGTGCTGGGCGAGTCTTCTTCTTAGATTCCTTCTTACTCCCCTTGGAAACCACTTGTTGACGAAAGTGGCTACTCTGAGCAGGTGTATGTGCCAGATCAGGAGAGATGGCCAGGTTAGGCTGACGATCTCTACTCAAATCAGGTGTACATGCCTGACTTGGTTGTCCGTATGATATGGGGGAATACGCCCCACAACCCTCTTGGACTGAAATAGATGTGTGTGTCTTTTTTGAAGTGAACTATTGATTTGTCACTCCACTAGTAGGGATAGATTTATGTGTCTTTCCCTAAGATTTTGCTAAAGCTGTTATAATATCCTGGCAAGAATCCAGAATATGAAAAGGGATTTGCTTCTCCTCTTTCACCATTGATAGAATATGATTGGCGACTTCAGCTACCGGAATGAGGATATATGTCCATTCTGTGATTTGAGTAGGTGTGTGTACCTGCTCTTGTCCTCCTTTTCCTATCAGTGATTCCTGAAAGTACTCAAGTGTGGGGGCGGAGAGTTGTGTATGCCTCCTATTTGTTGCCGGAGCTTTTTGACTGACTTCTCCGAGTGCTACCAAGCGAGACTGTGGGTAGGCTTGATCAATTATAGCAGGTGTATGTGCCTGCTGATTGTACTTCTCCAAACGTGGTTGACGAGATCCATCATATGTAGTCAGACGAGCCTTCTGACTAGCTGATGATGTATAAATAGGTGTATGTTCCTGCCTATAGTACTCTGCTGGAATTGCCTGGCGGGATTGTCATGATGCTGCCAGACGAGTCTACAGGACAACAAAATTAAAACAGACGAGTGTATGTGCCCACTCATTGCTTTCCACCAAGTTAGGTTGGTGGAATTATTCGGAGATAGCAGAGATGAGAACCTACTCACTGTTAACTGGATTTTTCATCTGACAATTCATCTTGCTTTCTTGGGTTCTAGAAACCAAAGCCGAATGCCTGGAGTCAATACCCTCATCATGTTGAGGGCACACTTCCACACGAGTCTGGTGGCGAATTTTGATGGGAGCCCTCAGGAAGGTATCCTGCTTCCTTGAATTAAGGCCCTGTGGGACCTTCTCATTCACCTCCCCTGAATATGGGAGGGAATGGTGATTGCATTCGGGGGATAATGACCTGAAATGGCTGGAGATGGTAGTTAGCACCACCTACTTCTTGGTCGCTGGTCGTCGCTGTCCGGATGATCAGGGTGAATTGTTCACTTGGAGGGCTTGTCGAGCAGCCTCCAGATTTGGAATGGTGTCGTGTTGACGATATTCCTTAACCAGCACATTTGATACCCAGCATTGAAGACATTGAGTAGGTGATGTCGTCCTCAGAGCGGACGATGATCCATCAGAAGTAGTAGCAGTGGCATCTACAGTAGAGGTTTTCATTGCAGAGGTATTCACAGATGTGGACATAAGAAAATCCATTCTTCAAATGCAGAGAATCTTTGAAATGAGTACCTATTTGATATAAAAGACATAATCAAGATAAGTCCGGCCACTACATCTTTGGATGAGAAAATATTTCATTTATTGATTTTATGGACCTCTCATTGATATTAAATAGGGGCCTAACAAATAATCAAAGCATCATTTTAACTTGGTTAAGGATTCCCGTCGGGTTCACCATTTTTTTCTCTATAATTGGGGATGACCTCGTTGATTGAAGGTTCAACATTCCAATCATTTTCTAAAGGGATTTTTTGTAGAACTGGAAACATCAATGATTCCATATCCATTTTGAACTACATTCCAAAGGTAAGTTCTCATTAGTTGTGTACTGATGAGGCTTAGTAATTTGCATTGGTTGAGATGATGGGAGGTCGGACTCATCACA
Organism: Viscum album; assembly: GCA_963277665.1. Taxonomy (NCBI): domain Eukaryota; kingdom Viridiplantae; phylum Streptophyta; class Magnoliopsida; order Santalales; family Viscaceae; genus Viscum; species Viscum album. The sequence continues at coordinate 1,243,000,930 of OY728145.1, read as the reverse complement.
CCTTCTTTAGGGGAATTATTGTCTACTCTGTGACACTCTTTATAGATTTATGTTATGTTCGTGAATCCTTATTACATTACCATGTATAAAATGTCCTTTCCTTTAAATCTGACAATCAATGATTCATATGAAGGAAATTTAGAGAATCTTTTATATGTATTCAAGGTTCTTCATCGATAGAGAATCATCTCTATTTGTTAGAGATTCTAAGTTGATGGTATCCTTAAGTACATAAAAGTATCTTGGTCATTATTATGACCATACCGGTTTCTAAGTCACTCAGTGGGGAACATGGAGCTTATTTTCATTCAGGTGGAAAGAGATTATTTCAGAGTTGGGATCGTACCCGCTGATGGGCTACCTACGTATCCTTTGATTTGGAAAAGGAATCAGAACCCACATAGTTTGAGTAAGAGAGTATCATGTTTCTGCATGATTGATGGATCAAAGAAAGAGTCATGATTACTTTTACAATCTAATCTCACGTGAGTCATGCTCAGTGTGAGAAATATGAGGCATTGGTGAAACCAGATAATTGTGCCATGCAATGTTGTGGGCCATATGTATGTATGACGTCTCAAATATCTGGGGATTAAGATTTACATTAGGGAAAAAATCCATGAACAGGGTCCATAAAGGTATATGTGCTTCATGGAGATTTGGATACTCTAATCTTGGGGATTAATCCTAAGGAAGATTCCCAAGTTAGGAGGGACTTATGATTGGGTTTTACCCCTGAGAACGAAGCCCATATCAAAAGGAATTATGACCGGTTAAGAGCAATTAAGACTGGGGCATATTCTTAAGGAGGAAGCCCAGGTTTAAGGGATTTGAAAATTAAGGGACAAAGGGATTACTCTTAAAGAGGATGCCCATATTTGAGACTGGGGCTTATTCCTAAAAAACTAAACCCAGGTTAAAGGAATTAAGGTTTGGGGCTTATTCCTAAGGAGGATGCCCAAATTTGGGGAATTCTGTCTGGTTAATATACATTAAGACTCGAGATTATTCCTAAGGAGGAACCCCTGGGTAGGGGACTGGGGCTTACTCTTGAAAAGTTGGCCCAAATTAAAGAGGATTCCGACTGGGGCTTACTCCTGAAAAGGAGGCCCATGTTAAGGATTCAGACCTATTTAAAGGATGAGGTTTAATGAATGAACTCTCTAACTTTAGTGACACAAATATGTGAAAATCACAATGTTCTGAGAGATGTTCCAATGATTTCCTTTCCGATAAGGTATTCAATCAGGAAAACATGCCAAAAATGGATTTGAAGAGTGTCTTGAAGACTGAATCATTAATAGGAGAGGTGGAGTGGAATAAGAGGGGTTAAATGGGCAGAAAGGGCACCCAAAAAGAGAGGGGCGCACAAGTCCTGGCAGGCGCACAAGTACTGCTTGGGCGCACAAGTATTAGTCGCGTAGGTATACATGCACGACACATGGGTACTTGCGCGATTCATGACCATTTGAGTAACACTTGGGCGATTCTTGACCAAAGACTTTAGAATCATCCTGAGGTGCTTCTAGAAGAGTGGCACGCAAGTTTCAATGAATAGGTAAGGAGGCGCGCAAGTGTGTTCATTTCCCTTAAGGGAAAAAAATTTAGGCGCACAAGTGTTAGTGATTTCTAACAATTAGACCATATTACTTTTGTTTAGACCTTCCATTCTAGGTAAAGAATTTCCTTATAAGTGTTCGGAAGACTTGAAGAAGAGACTTGGGTGTTTAGAGCTCTATATCTGAATTTTGGGACAAATTCCTCTCGAAAGGGGGGGCCCATAGGGTCTATTTATAGGCTTCTAAAGACCCTGGGTGGTTTTCAAAGAGGGCGCGCAAGTCACTTGTGCAACCATTTTGTGGCACACAACTGTACTTGTGCGGAAGTATGTGAACTTGCGCGGTGCAAGGTCCATTGACTCGTTTTTCATTCCTTTGTCGATTTTTGAGGTTTTCTTCAAAGGTTGAAACAATTAGCATTAAGTCATTTCCTTTTCCATTCCATTAAACAATGTGACGAAAAGGAGTGTCAACCATGAATTAATGGATTTTTTAATTAAATAATATTATAATAAAATATTATTATTAATAAATTACTTTTTATTAAATATAAATGATCACATAATATTTTGAATGCAATTGTAATTTCTATAAAGCTTTGAAAGCATTATTTTTTCAAAACAAATGAATTTTTGAAAAAAGATAGTTATTATTATAAAAGTAAAATAATTGACATATTTATAAAATTATTTAGATAAAATGAATGTTATTTTCTGAATTAGAATGTTTAAATTATCCAATAGTGAATTTTTTATAATTTCGGATACAGTCGATTTTTTGGGTAGAAATTAAATACTATTTAAATATATAATTTTTATTATGACACCATAATAACCAAATAGTGATGTAATAAAATACTATAAACATTATGTTAGGACAATATATAATTTACCATCAAAATAATGTGATTTTGGGTTTTTTTATTTATTTTACATAGCATTAGTAGACCCTTCTGTGCTTATAAAACATTTTGTTTTTTTAAATAGTTTTCCTTGAGTGTGTGACTCACCTCCACATAAGAAACCCTATTATTTTTAGAAGTTCGTCCATTGTCCATATAAAATATTGTTTCCCACTACCCTGTAAAAAAACCATGGCAAAAAACCATGGGTTGGTTTGTGGTATTGATTAGTTTAATGTGTGGTGACCCAAACCTAAATAATAAATAATTCCCTCTCTTTTTCTATATAAACATATCCAATCTCACACTTCCTCTTCACTCAAAAACTTTTGAGGTTGTCCATCCTCAGAGGGATTTCCCACTCCTCTTTTATATCCATGTAATTCTTTTGTATTATGCATCTAAATTCCATTATGTTTCATGGTACATGTATCTATATGACCCCGTAAATTTCAATTTCATGTGAATATGTTGAGAAACCTCTTTATCTCTCATCAACCAAATTTTATGAGTTCTTATTTCCACCATTATGCTGCTGAAGTTGCAGTATGATTTTCCAATCCAATGTATTTGTGTAGTGAATACCATGCCCATTTTTTTTCAAAGGTATTCACTTCTATGAACATTTACTTATTGATTTTAAATCTTCATGTATGTATTCCACATCCCTTTATCCTGGAATAAATGATGATGATTGATTCCATGTCATATGATCCATGTGGAACAATAATGCATCAAATTAATGGTTTAAGAAGGGTGGGCCCTAATAGCACTCCAATGCATTTGTTGAACTATAGGATCATGATACATCATGTGAAATGGGTGTTGACTCATAATAATTCAAGTGCAACTAGGATTCACTCATGATTCATGTACAATGAGGGTATACTCATGCTCCATGTGCAATGAGCCTTAGCTCATGCTAATTCCATGTTAAGTGTTTTTGCCACATTTTATGTTATTATTATCATGATTTATCATGAATTTATGTCAATGTTTCTCTTGTGATCCATTGATATGCCCATTGATTAAAATGTATTGTATTACCCATTTTAATCCATGTTTATTCCCTTACTAGGCTTTATAGCTCACCCTTTTCTCCTGTATTTTCTCAGGTTATCCCATGCAATGGTAAGTATGAGGGAATGTAGTGGTCATGTAATGAATGTTTTCAATAAACATGTTGTCTATTTTCTTTTATAACATGTTATGTAATGCTACTAAGCCCTATAGACACTAGCAATCTCGATCTTCTTTGTTTAATCAAGTGATATTTTTTTGTAATAAATTAGGTTTAAGTGTGTAATAAAAAGTGGGGTTGTTATAGTTGGTAAAAGAGGATAGGTTTAGTTATTTTCGGAATTAGGATTAGAAAACCCTAGTGAAGACTTAGAGATAATAATAAGTATCATAAAAACATCGCAATGTATTTGTAGGTATTGATTATGTGGTTTATCAAGGGAATATATCCCTGTCTAGATATGAACAGGTAGAGGTGGCTATGGCATAGATGTATCCTAGGGGTAAAACCTGAAAACACTGCTTTGAGCTAGACTCGAATGTGAACTGGTTCATGATAACGGGCCTTGCGACACTTTGGGTTACGAAACTCCTGGGGTATATGCTTGGTTAAATTCATATTCATAGAATTAATCCTTATAATGGTAATTAAATAAATTCCACAAAGAATATATGTTAGAATTTAAATCATGAATAGCATATTTTGAAGCCTATGGATTCATAAGTTAATGAAATAAATGTTATTTAAAAGTCATCAATTTTTTCCTTGGATTGCCCTTAATGTGTTACCCTTGACATTCCTTTTATTACAGCTAGTGGACGGTAATATGAGGGCTCAGGCTAACAACCGATGGGAAGATCAATGAGATGACTATTCTAATGAGAAGCCCAATCCGTTGAGAGTGGTAATCACAAACATTGTCATTCTACACTCTCAGTTAACTCAAGCATTGATTAAGGTCATGGGTCAAGAGGAATGTTAAACCCCCATAAGAAAGAACAAGTCACTATCAAGAGCTTCATAAGACAAATCCCTCCTACTTTTTGTGGATCGTTTGATCCCTCAATCATCGATCAATGGATCAATTCCATTGAAAATAACTTCTCCATACTTCAATGTTCTGAACAAGAGAAGGTTCTTCTGGATTATTATCATATGGTTGGTGAATCCGTTCAATGTTGGACGTTGATAAAAATTATGTAGATTGAGGAAGATATCGACACATTGGAATAGAAGGTTTTCTATAATATTTTTTTCAATAAATATTATATATACACCCTCTGACTTAAGATGGAAATGGACTTACTTTCCCTCAAGAAAAAAAGATGATGAATCTTTTTGAGCGTATGAGGCAAAAATCACAAGGAAAGAATGGTACACCCCTGGCTTTTCCATTACCCCCAAATGAATGGTTGACAGCCTTTTTGGTTGGATAAAACCTAGACATGGAAAGCACTAGCAATCTGTGACTTCGACAGCTATGTGCGATTTGTCTGATGTGCCCTTAAGGTCGAAATGGAGATTGGTGAATCATAGGGGTGTCATGGGGATAAGAACTGTAAGGTGTACTCCTACATTGGTGGCATGATGGATAAATCCAACAGTGCTAAGAAGGTCCAACACCCCACTTTCCAAAGGAGTGGAAATAAGTACCCTAGAAATTGCCTGAAGGGGAGGAGGAAATGCTTTAGGTGTGGAAGAGAAGGGAACCTAGCTATTAATAGTAGACATGAAAAACCTACGGCTGAAATATAGGAGAGGAACACTCCATGCGTATCTCAACGCATTGTTCATTTCTACAACTGCAATAAACAAGGGAATCTTGTGAATCAGTGCCCTATGCCAAGGGTTTTTTTGAGGGAACCAACAACCTCCAAGGTTTCAATGGATATCTTTTTCCATCCCTAATACGGATTTGAATCCCAACAATGAATTAGTGACATGTACACTATTTAGTCATTCAATAATAGTGAACTTACTTTTTGATTTAGTTTATACACATTCTTTCATATCCAAAATGATTAGAAGAAAAATTGTATCACCACCACAAATCATGGAAGTAAATATGTTGGTGAGTACGAAAAAATTGGGAAATCATTGCATCCCATGAATTTAACTATTCTCTTATCATAATATGTGGACCAAATTTCCCAGCGAGCCTCATCATACTCCCTCTGGTGGAATGTGATACAATTCATGGCATGGATTGGCTTTCTTTATATAGAGCCAACATAAATATCTGTGAGAGGGAAATCACTCTCCATGTGGAGAATCAACCCCTTATTCTATAAAAGTTGACGGAGGAAGATGAATCTTCTTTAGCACCATCATCTCAAGAATGGATATTAATACACTTTGAGGACGCGTATCTGGCTTATATGATTGAGTCTATGGAAGAAACTATCCTGGAATAAATGCCTATTGTGACAGAATTCGCTGAAGTGTTTCATGAGGAATTGCCTGGTCTTCCTCCTAGAAGATATGTTGAATTATCAATTTATATTATACCTAGGGCATTTAAAATATGCAATTATCCATATATAATGTATATCATGGATCTTGAGGAGCTGAAGAAAAAACTACAAGAGTATTAGGATAAATTGATTATACACCCAAGTGCTTCACCATGGGGTGCACTAGTCCTCTTCGTCATGAAGAGAGACAGGTCAATGTGCCTTTGCATCGATTATCGTGAGCTTAAAAAAATTATAAAGACAAGTGTCTCCCCCCACGAATCGATGAATTGTTCAATCAGTTGTGTGGATCACAATACTTCTCCAAGGTGGATTTGTGGTCGGTATATTATAAAGTAAGGTGAAGAAGGAAGATATCCCCAAAGTCTGCTTTTCGTATAAGATACTGGCATTATGATTTCATATTAATGCCTTTCGGACTCTATAACGCTCAATCAGTCTTCATGGACTTGATGAATAGAGTCTTTAGGGATTACCATGACAAATTTTTGATAGTATTTATATATGATATTATGATATACTCCAAATCCAAGGATTATCATGATGAGATTCTAAGACCTATACCAGATACCTTGAGGACGGATAATGTCTATGCAATGTACAACAAGTGTGAGTTTTGGTTGAAGGAGGTATAATTCTTGGGCCATATCATCACAAGCAATGAGATATCTATGGATCCCTCCAAATAGATGCAATTGAGGGATGGTTGAGGCTGAGATCAGTAAAGTGTATCTGCAGCTTCTTGGGGTTATCTGGATATTATCGACAATTTGTGAGAAATTTATCACGATTGTTCACCCTATTACCAAGCTAACTCGGAAGGGATTAATGTTTTATTATAGTGATTAATCTAATAAAATCTTAATGTAGTAAAAAATGAGGCTTATCACTTTTCATGTTCTCACATTACCCACATGTGGAGAACTTTCTGTGGTATTCAGTGATGCTTCGAAGAATGGCCTAGGATGTGTGTTAATGAAAAATTAGAAACTCATTTCTCAGGCTTCAAGGCAATAGAAAGTACATGAGCCGAATTATCCAAAACATGAATTGGAGTTGGTTTTGGTGATCTTAGCATTAAAAATTTGGTGGCATTATTTTTTTGGGGAGAAAAATGAAATATATACAGACCACAATAGCCTAAATTATATATTCACACAGAAAGAGTTATACACTAGCCAACGAAGATGGTTAGAGTGGATCAAATACTATGAATACTCAATCCATTACTGCCCTGGGAAAGCAAACAAGGAGGAAGATGCTCTATGTAGAAAGGAACTCATGATTATATCACTAATGAGAATTGAGATGGATCCAATCTTCTTAGATTTGATGAAGATAGACATGGGAATCATAAATAATGGAACATCATCAATCCTTTCAAAAATGATTTCTCATAAATCTCTTCTGGAATGGTAAAAGGATTTTGAAAAAAATGATGCAGGAATTCAGAAGAATACGGAAGCTGTTAGAAAAGGTAATTCCTCAGAGATCATTGTTAATGAAGAAGGAATTGTGATGTTTGGGAAAAGACTATGTGTTCCATCATGTTCATATTTGAAGAAGGAACATTTGGATGATGCACATAGTTCAAATTTCTCTATTCACTGATGAGACACAATGATGTATCGAGATCTCTGAGGGCATTATTGGTGGAATACTATGAAGAAGGAGATCGCTGAGTATACATCAAAGTGCTTTGTGTGTATGAATGTGAAGGCATAGAGGTATATGTCTAAGGGGATGATGCAAGCACTCTGCATACCAACATAGAAATGGAAGAACATCACCATGGACATTGTCATGGGACATCTTGAAACATTCAAAGGAAACAATGAAATCTGGGTTGTTGTGGATCATCTTACCAAGTCTGCAAACTTTATTGCAATTGGAGAAGATTTCTCATTTTATCTACTAACATAGATATATATCAGGGAATTGGTAAGGCTACATGGGGTATCACTGTCTATTGTATCCAATCACTATCCAAGATTCACCTCTATGTTTTGGAAGAGTCTTCAGTACGACCTATCATCCTCAAACTGATGGCCAATCTGAACAAACTATTCAGACACTGGAGGATATCTTAAGATCATGTTCTATAAACTTCAAAGTAGGGTGGGACCAACATCTTGCACAGTTTGAATTTTCCTTCAATAATAGTTTCCACTCGAAAACATCAAAATTGTCCAATGGTGAATTTTTCATAATTTCTTGAGGTAGTCGAATTTTCCGGTAAAAATTAAATACTGTTTTAATATATAATGTGTTTTATGACATCATAATGACCCAATTGTGATGTAATAATATACTATAAACACTCTTTTCTATTAATATATGGTGTACCATTAAAATAATATTATTTTTGGGTTTTTTTATAAAGCATTAGTGGACCCTTCAAGGTTTAAAAAACATTTTGTTTTTTTAAAATTTATTCCTTTAGAGTGTGACTCACCTCGACATATGAAACCCTATTATTTTAAGATGTTTAGCCCTTGGCCTAATAAAATATTGTTTTACACTCCCATTTGTAAAACACCAGGGGAAAACCCATGGGATGGTTTGTGGTATTGATTAGTTTAATGTGTGGGGACCCAATCCTAAATAATATAAAATTCCATATCCTTTCCTATATGAACCCACCCAATTTCCCACTTCAAATTCAATCAAATACTTTGGAGTTTGTACAAACACATAACTTATATCTCTAGAATCTTCTCATGGTTCCCTATGCTTTTAAGAGGCCCCTCTCAAGCCTCTCCCAAGATTTTGGGACCACACTTCCATGTAAGGGATTTCTTCATTTCTCTTTTTTGTCCAATTTTATTTTAGTTGTTAGGACCTATTTATTTCAATTAAAAATGTTGGGTTATGATAAAAACCCTCCCCTATACTACCATATTTATGTTTGGATGATGGGATACCCCTTTCTCAATCATTAATGCGGCCCATGTACACCTGTTACCTTGCCGAAATTTCACGAGAGATTTCTCTCTCCTCATTTAAATCCCAGTAATTCTTTTGTATTATGCATCTAAATTCAATTAAGTTTGACGGGACATGTATAGATATGACCCCCTTACTGTCCATTTCAGGTAAATATGATGAGACACCCCTTTCATTTATCATCAACCATTTTTTATGAGTTCATATTTCACGTTGTTATGCTGCCAAAAATGCACTACGATTTTCCAAGCCAATGCCATTGTGTAGTGAATACCATGCAAATTTCCCTATCAAGGATATTAACCTTTATGAGTATTTACAAATTGATTATTAAGATTCATTTATGTATTTCAGATTCCTTTATCATGGAATTAATGACGATGACTGATTCCATGTCATATGATCCATGTGACCCACTTATGCATGAAATGAAATGTTTAAGAAGGGTGTGCCCTGATACCGCTCCAATGCATTGGGTAAAGTATAGTATCATGATATATCATGATCAAATGGTATTTTAATCATTATAATTCAAGTGAAACAAGGTTTTACTCATGCTTCATGTTTAGAGAGGGTTTACTCATGCTCCATGTGTAATGAGCCTTCACTCATGCTAATTCCATGTTAAGTGTTATTGGCACATTTACATGTTATGATTATAATTCTTTATCATGCCTTTATGTTCATGTTTCTCTTGTTACCCATTTATATTCCTATTTTTTAACATTTACAGTATTCCTCACGTTATTCTGTGTTTATTACCATACTAGGCATTATAGCTCACCCATTTCTTAGGCATGTCATCAGGTTATCCCAAGAAATGCTATGTACGAGGGAATGTAGTGGTCACGTAAAGGATGTTTTCTATGAATATGTTGTGTGTTTTATGTTCTATGCTATTATGTAATTTTCTTAATCCCTGTAGACACTATATCGCTTGATCTTCTATGTTGTACCATGTGAAGATTTTATGTAATATATCTAGTTTATGTGTGTAATAAAAAGAAGTTTTGTTATATACCATGTAATGAATTCTTCATGTTATAACATGTTTACTCCCTTCCTAGGCTTTATATCTTAACCTTTTATTAATAATTTCCTTAGGATATACCATATAATGCTTCGTATGAAGAAATATTATGGTCATGTAAAATATGTTTTAAATAAAGATGTTTTTTATTATGTTATGTGTTGTAATGTAAACTTTTTAAACCCAAAAAACAATATACCTCTCGATATTCTATGTTTTATAAAGTGATGAGTTTTATGTAATAAACAAAGTTTATGTTTTTAATTAATATTAGGGTTTTAATAGTTGGTATCAGAGGATAGGATTAATTATTTTTTGGATTAGAATTATAAAACCCTAGTGAAAGCCTTAGGGATTAGTCTAAGTATAATAAAAACATAAATAAATTTTGTTCTATATTGAAAAAGTTGTTTATCATGAAATTACATCCCTTCCTAGACACGAGCTGGTAGAGGTGGCTCTTACATAGATGTCTCTAGAGGTAAAACCTGAAAACTCTTCTTTGAGAAAGACTTGATTGAGAACAAGTGCATAACAACAGGCCTTGATGAACTAATGGTTACAACACTCTAGGGGAATTATTCTATATTAAATTCATAAGATTAGTACATACCATTGTTAATGGAATAAAAAAGGCCCCCAATATAATAATTTTGGAATGTCGATCATGGATAACCTAAATTGAAGCCTTTAAATTCATAATTTAAAGAAATAAATGTATTTTATAAGTCATCCATTTTTTTCATTGGATTCCCCTTGATGGGTTACCCCTAACCTTAATTTTATTCCAGTCAATGGATGGTAATAGGAGGACTCCAGCTTACAACTGAAGTGATGAACAATGTGATGACTATTCTAATGAGATTCCCAATCTAATGAGAGCAGTAACCATGATCTTTGTCATGATACTCTCTCAGTTAACTCATGTTTTGAATAGAAACCCAAGTCAATAGGAACGTTCAACCCCCCCTTGAAATAACAAGTCACAATAAAGATATTCATGTGGCAAAGGCCACATACTTTAAATGGATAGTCTGATCCCTTAATCATTAAAAAATGGATCCACTCTATTGAGATGATATTATCCATCCTTCAATGTTCTGAACAAGAGAAGGTACTTTTGGCTACTTATCGTATGGATACTGAAGCTGATAAATGATGTAAATTATTCAAAAATACGAATCTTGAGGATGATATTGAGTCATTGGAATGAAAGTATTTGCAATAAATGTTTTATTGATAAATATATTCCTTGCACCCTCTAACATAAAATGGAAGGGTAATTTCTTTCCATTATGAAAAATGACGACGAATCCATCTGAGCGTACAAGGAAAACATCATAAACCTTTATTAATATTCTTCTGGCTTTGTTGGTATCCAAAAATTCATGTTTGACCGCTTCTTTGGGGGACTAAGTCCAATCCTATGAAAAACCTTAGTGATCTGTGGCGTCGAGATCTATGACGAAATTTCATAATTTTTTGTCAAAGTTGATGTAGAGATTGGAGAATCTTAAGGGTATCATGGGGATAAGAAGCTTAGGGTGGAAAATAATTCTGGTAGTCCGATGGATAAATACAATGATTCTAGGAATATCCAGCACCCCACTAGACAATAGTGTTGAATGAAGTACCAAAGAAATTTCCTGAAAAGGACAAGGAAATGCTTTAGCTGTGGAAGACAAGGGTATGCAACAATTAACTACCAGGAAGAAAAACTCGTGGATGCGACAGAGGAGAGGAACACTCCGCTCGACCCTCAATGTGTTTTTTATTGCTTTAAATAAGAGAAACTAGGTCACTTTACAAACTAGTTCCCTTAGATAAGGATTTTTGGAGTCATCCAACAACCTCTAAGGCAACAAGGGTGAGGTTTTTCCATCACTACCTCCGAACTGAACCTCATAAACGAGGTAGTGACTGGTACTCTAGTTATTAATTGAATAATAGTGAATGAACCTTGATTATGCTTTTTTGGAATTTTTTATAGCCCGAAGGTTTAGTAGAACAATCCCAAGACCACCAAAAATCACGGAAGTAAAGATATCGGTGAGAATGACCAATGGGGAAATCATTTCATACCATTAATATAACTACTCCCCTGTAATATTTTGTGGATTAAACTTCCCAACAAACCTTGTCATTATCCCTCTGGTGAATGTTTATGCAATTCATGGCATGGATTGGCTTTCCTTATATAGATCCAACATAAATTTCAATGAGATGGAAATCAATCTCTATATAGTGAATCAACCCCAGATTCTATACAAGTGAAAGGAGAAGGATGAATCTTCTTTAGTACCATCATCATAGGCGTGGATATTACTTCTATATGAGAACACTTATTTTTATGAGATGATTGAATCAAATGAAGAAACCATACTTTAAGTAATGCCTATTCTGAGGGATTTCACTAAAGTGATTCTTAAAGAATTTCATGGTCTCCCTCCTAGAAGAGATATTGAATTATCAATTGATATTATATGTAGGGATTTCCCAATATCTAAGACTCAGTATTGAATTGCAGTTTTAGATATTGTGTTTCTGAAGAAACAACTAATGTAGAATCTAGATAAAGGGTTTATACACCCATGTGTTTCACCATGGGGTGCACCAGTCCTGTTCATCACGACGAAGAATGGGTCAATGTTCCTTTGCATTGATTATCGTGTGGTCAATTAAATCATGATAGAGAACAAGTATCCTCTAACACAAATAGATGACATGTTTGATCAGCTACATAGAGCACAAAACATCTCCTAGGTGGATTTTATGTTAGAATTACCCTAAAAAGAATCTAAGCACTGTACTTAAAACATTATGAAAGATGAATACCTATTAAAAGTACATCAATTATGAGTTCTAGTCGAAGGATGTCTCATTCTTGGGTCATATCATCACAAACAATGGTATATCTATGGATCCCTCTAGGACTACTACAATTGAGGGAATGTCGTGGCCGACATTAGTAATCAATATCCATTGCATCCTGGGGTTAGCTGGATATTATCTCCTATTTGTGTTAAATATCTTAGGATTGTCCAACCCTCTTACCAAGATAACTTGGAAGGGATTAATGTTTTCTGGGATTGATGAATAAAAAAATAGAATCAAGGAGTTGAAAAGGAGGCTTATTACTATGCTCCTGCTCACATTACCCACAAGAAGAGAACATTTTGTGGTATTTATTGATGCTTTAAAGAAGGGACTAGTATGTGTGTTGATGAAAAATAAAAATACATTGTTTATAATTCAAGTAAATTGAATTTTCATGGGAGAAAATATCCAACACATGGTCTGGAGTTTATTGTGGTGATGTTCAACTTAAACTTTTGGTGACATTAAATATTTGGCGGGAAATATGAAATATATATGGATCCCAAAATTCTCAATTATATATTCACACAGAAATAGTTGAATATGCACTAATGAAGATGATTAAAGCTTATTAAAGAATATGATCTCTCTATCCATTACACCCCTGTGAAAGTGAACAAGGTGGAAGATGTTATTTGTTGAAAGGACCCAATGATTCTATCTTTTATGAGAATTGAAAAGGATCCAATCTTCTTATATTTGATGAAGATAGAAGTGGGAGTCGTAAAGAAAGGAACGTCATCAATCATTTCCCAAATTATTTCTCAATCATCTCTTTTGGATATTATAAAGGTTGATCAAAAGGATGACGTGGGAATTCAGAATAAAGTGGAATCTATCATAAAAGGTAAATCATTAGAGTTCAATTTTAATGAAGAAGTAAATGGGATATTTGGGTTATTATTAGGTTTTCAATAAAATCCCATGTTAATGAAATAAATTTTTGATAATGCACATAGTTTGAATTTCCCCATTCACCCAGGAAGCACAATGAGGTATTGAGTTCTCTGAAATCATTATTGGTGGGATAATATGAAGAAAGAGATCACTCAATATATATCAATGTGTATGGTATGTCAGCATGTGAAGGCTAAGAGGTAGAAGTCAAAGGGGATGTTTCAATGATTACCCAAACCATCATGGAAATTGGAGAACATCAACATGGACTTTGTCATTGGATTTCCAATTACATCCAGATGAAACAATGCTATATGGGTTGTTGTGCATCATCTTACAAGGACTACACAATTCAGGGTGATTCGAGAGGATTTATCATTGGATTACCTAGAATGAATATATATCATATAAGTGGTAAGGCTTCATGTATTTCCACTATTGATTCTATTTGATTGAGATCGAAGATTCACCTCTATGTTTTGGAAGAGTCATCAACATTCTTTGAATACTTAGCTAAAATTTTGTAAATCTTATAATCTTCAAACTGATGGCCAATATGAGTGGACTATCCAAACACATGAAGACATGTTTATAGCATTCTCAATGGGCATCAAAAGAGGATGTGATACACATCTTCATCTGGTTGAGTACACTTATAATAACAGTTTCCACTCAAGCACCCAAATGGCTCCTTATAAAGCCCTTTATGGGAAGAGGTTTAGAAAACTGGCATGTTAGGATGAAGTTGGGGAGAAAAAACTCTTAGGTCCAGATATAGTCTAAGAAATATGGAAGATGGTTAAGGACATCCAGTAGGGCATTAATGCTGCTCAGATTTGACAAAAGTGTTATACTGATAATCATAGATAAGACAACGAGATTGATGTTGGAGACATCATATTCCTCTGCATATCACCATGGAAAAGAGTTGTGAGATTTGGGAGTAAGGGAAAACTTAGTCCAAGGTACATATTCCCTTTTGAGATCCTTGATCGAATTAGATTAGTGGACTATCAAATATCACTCCCAAAAAACCTGTCTCATGTACATGATGTATTTCATGTATCACTCTTAATAAAGTATATACCTAACCCATTGTGTGTACTCAAACCATAGGTGGTACTATTGGATAATAAACACTTCTATGAAATGTTTTTGGTGAAGATATTAGATCGTATGGATGAATTTCTATGAAATAAGATAATTCCCCTCAAGAATGTGTTGTGGAGAAACCACAAGTTTGAAGAAGAAATGTGGGAATATGAGGAAGTGATGATGGAGAGTTACCCACATATGTTTTAGTGTGGGAAAATAATATTTTAAACGATAAATTTCATAAGGGGGATGATTGTAATGACCCAAACATGTATCAATGAAAATTCATCTAGATCTAATTAAATAATTTATTATGTTAAATTGTTATATAACATATGCACTTATTTGGTTTTATGGTTTTGGATTTTAGAATAACAATAATAATGTTTACCATTGAAAATATAGTTGTTGAAAATGACCACATTATTAGTATAAAATATAAGGCATTAATAAATCCAATTTACTCAGATAAAGGAAGTGAAGGCCCCATCAAGTAGAATTGCTCCAAAAGAATCCCATTTGTCAGAGCTCATAAAGGTTGTGGAATCTCTAATATTTTCTCTTGACTAATCCTAAGATGATATTCATCTTGTTATGTTTGAACGAAACCACTTATAGGAGAAGTGGAAGATGATAGAGATTACCACTCGAGTGATGTTATCTGAGACACTAAAAAATTCTACTACCATCAGACACGTTACCCTTAGGTCTTATGCAACTATTATAAGGGGTTATGTAACAAGGACTTCAAAAATATGATTATGTACATTTTTTGTGTTGGATAAATAATATACATTCATTTTATTATTGTTACATTGTAAATAGGTTTTAATGCACAAATAATATATTTAGATTATATTAAATTAAAAAATAAATTTTGATGAATTAATAGATATATGAATTAAATAATATTTTTAAAAAAATAATATTTCTAAGTTAATTTTTACTATATATTAAGGATCATATAATTATTATGAATACTATTATAATTCTTATTATGGTTTGAAAGTTGTTTATGTTAAAACCCATGTATTTTTGATAAATTTGGGGTTTTATTTTAAAAGTAAAAAATAAAATATTTAGAAAATTATATAAATTAATGTGTATTATATTTTGAATAAGGATGTTGAAATTATATAATGATGAATTTTCCATAATTTTCTGAGACATTTCAATTTTTGGGTAAAAATTAAATAACGTTTAATTATATAATGTGTTTTATGACATCACAATGACCCAATAGTAAAGTAATAAAATACATTAAATGTTATTTTAGGAAAAATTATGTTTTAACATTTAATTAATGTGATTTCATGTATATTTGAATTATTTTAGAAAGCATTAGTAGACCCTCAATAACATATAAAACATTTTAGCTTTCAAAATTGATATCCTTGAGACTATGACTCACCTCCAGGTAAGCAAGCCTAATATTTTAAGATGTTACAATATTGGACTTATAAAATAAGTTTTTCCACTCCCCTTTTTCAAAAACAATAGGGAAAACACATTGGCTGGTTTGTGGTTTTGATTATTTTAATGTGTGGTGTCTAAAACCTAAATAATAATGAGTTCCGTCTATTTTCCTATATAAACCCATCCAATATAACACTTAATCTTTACTAAATGTCTTCATAGCTCTTCCAACATATCCCATTCTCTCTATAGAATCCTCCCAAGGTGCCCCATTCTCTCAATAACCCACTCTAAAGCCTCTCCCAAGCCTTTGGGATCACACTTCCAAGTAAGGGATTTCTTCCTCCCGCAATTGAATCCAAGTTTCCTGATGTTTCTATTCCATTTTCATTTCAATTAAAAATGATGGGGAATAATTTTTCACCTCCCGCATACCACACAACTTATTTTTTAATGATGATATACATCTTTATTTCTCATTTAATGCCTCCTATGAACACATGTTACCATGCTGATATTCTAAAATGGATTTCATTGTTTTCTATTTTTTGTCCAAATTTTATTATGTTTTTATACCCCATTGTTTTCAATTAAAAATTGTGGGGTATTATTGAGAACCGCCCCTATAATAACATACTTATGTTTTAATTATGAGATACGACTTTCACTCTCATTAATTCCTCCCATGTACACCATTTACTATGCAGAAATTCTGTAAGGAATTTGTCTCTTCCCATTACATTCAAGAAATTATTTTGTATTATGAATCTATATTACATTAAATATGTTGGGACGGGTATCTATATGAACCACTTACTATCCATTTAATGTAAATATTATGATATTCCCCTTTCTGAATCATCCTTTATATTTAGGAATTCTTATGTCACATCGTTATGCTACCGAAATTGCACCGTGATTTTCCAAGCCAAAGTCATTGTGTAGTGAATACCATGCCCATTTATTTATAAAGGTTATTCACCATTACTCATAGTTACTTATTTATTATATAGATTCATATATATATATATATATATATATATATTCCACATTCCTTTATCATGTAATAAATGATGATTTTGAATGATTCCATATTTTATGATCTATGTGGCACACTTATGCTTGAAATGATTGATTAAGAATTGTGCGACATGATAACGCACTAATTCATTGGGTAAATATTAGTATCATGAAAAGTAATGTGAAATGAGGGTTTAATCATCATAATTCAAGTGAAATTATTGTTTACTCATGTTCTATGTGCAATTATCCTTGGTTCATTCTCATATAATGTTAAATGTTGTTGCCACATTTATATGTTATGATAATCGTGCTATATAATGCCATTATGTTCATGATTATCTTATTCTCCATTGATATGTTTATTTCCTAAAATGTAATTTATTTTTCATGTTTTTCCTTGTTTAATCTCATACTAAGATTTATATATCAACCTTTTCTTATCCATTTTATCAGGTTATCCAATGGAATTCTATGTACGAAGGTATGTTGTGGTCATGTAAAATAAGTTTTAAATAATTTTTTGTGTGTTTTATGTTCTATGTTGTGATTTAATGTTCCATATCCCAAAAGAAACTTGACCTCTTGATATTATAGGTTTTTTCAAGTGATGATTTTATATAGTAAATCATTTTTTATTAACAAAGAGGAGGGTTTTTATACCATCACATGCAATACACTGAGTAAGGATCCTCAAGCCATCTCATCCCATACATGTCATACCTATAGTAGTCCATAAAAAACTATATCAAAAATAAATGTGTGTGAAATAACCATAATCCGTTACATACCACTACAGTCATATATGTGGAAAACTAAATATCATGCACTCTAGAACAAGTAACTTCCAATAGATGAGTGTGGGGTCAAATAAGGTAGTTATCTATCCATCCCCTCACATAGATGTTGGGGAAAACACAAACCCAAGGAACAGAAACCCTGGGGTGTTAGTTTATATAATAGAATGGGTGTAGAAAAATGTATAAACAAATAAAATATTGGATAATAATAATTATCATTACCTCATTATGGGAAACATGTAGTATTCAAACCAACTATTGCTAACGTCTCGCAGACTCTCGACTGCCACTAGTATGGACAGATATATAATAAGCACAAAAGCATTTAAAAAACTACAATAACCAACTTATTCACATTAATTAATTAATTAATTGACAATTAATTAACCATTATCAATGGCCAAATTATAATTAATTAGCATTTCAACAAAGATACATGCCCTCTGGGAATATTCAAACTGAGACCAAGACTTATAAAATGTAAAACACTAGTATTGCATACTAGTAAGATAAAAAATAATGGGATAAACATAATTTATTCATTTACTTAATAACATAAAAACTTTACATATTTCTTGGTATTCTAAAAATGCAGTGTTATCTTCCAAATATAGGGGGCTCAACACAGCGAGCAGATGAGTTACCCATTGAGTCTTTTCCACCTATAGAAGGAGCATAGACCCATCCATCCAAGAGAATCTAAAAATAGAAATCATGTGTCATACCACGCACACCATTTACATTTTTAAATGGAGGGTAATAAATAATATCTTCCTTATGAAATGGGGAAGGTATAATAGATAAACAAACAATATATTTAAAAACCATCCAACATCGACATCAACAAGTAAGCCCAAATTCAACCCCTTACATATTCTCTAGTGTCCTCCCCAACAACAACATGAATGAACCAATGCATCTCACCCCTCTTGGAATAAACTATTACCATAACCACTAGGGCTCCCTACCGCCAAATACCAGAATTTCCCTCCAAGCTCAGCAATCCCATGCTGATGTCACATTCGTGCCTCCCTTACCCCACAACAAAAAGTCTCATATCAAGAGCACATCACAAGATGCAGGAAACAAAAAAACATTAAAAATGGTCTATTTATCCTAAAAAGGCATTCATATTTTAGATAAAAAATTACAACTCCAAATAACAAGGCACATTTCCTTGACAAAAAGAGAGAATATTTAGTACTACAAATCCATTATCTTTTATCATACAACTAATTCTTATTCCAGCATGAATTAACTAATTCATTATTCAGGGTCCAACTATGAGAATCCTTAGAAACCAAATTCACATGATATGAAAAATAAATTAAAAAGGTAATTTATCATTCTATTAATACTTCTATCAACAAGAATCAACAAGATTTTGGTACATCAACCAATTCAATTTAACGTGATTATCCGCATCAATTTGATTATCATCGAATTACAACATAAATCATTTTCAATAATGAGACTAATAGAATATTAATCCAATTAATTATCAATTAATTATGGATTTATGTTATTTACGTGTTCCATCAAGAATAACATGATAAATAATAAAAGCATTAATATCACAATATCTAGAAAAACAAGAGGAAATAACATTGATAAGAAATTGATATAAATTCCTTAATCTGTTGTAAATATTTTTATTGTCAATTTCATTATGATACAATGCAAAAAATTAGGATAAATCTATGATTTCTTGTAAATATATTGAGAAGCATTGAATCACTTATCAAAAAAGGAATATGCTATTTTCTCATGAGAAAAACCAAAAAAATATATTACAATCACCACTCCCACAACTAATAAATCCACCAAAGGGCCACACACCACCACTGCATGATCATATTACCAAGGAATCTCTATTAGAAACATGATGAATATATTCTATAAATGGAAACATTAAATTGGAGGAAATAAATTAAGGAATAAAAAATGGAGTTATAAAATACCCCATATCAAAAAATGATTGACACATCCTAGTTATACCAAAACAGGGGGTGAAAATTAAGCCGGGAACTCCATGGGAACACGATCAAAGGATTCCAGTTCGATCTCAAGGGTCCTATTTGGAGGATAACCTATGAGTGTCCCATATGATGGATTATATGAAGAATGAACAAGGGTGTAATGTTTTTCGTCACTTTAGAAAATATAAATGGAGTATTTGTTTAAGATACAATTTATATTTTATATTAACGGAAAATCTGGTAAAGAATACACGTTTTTACCATGTAAAGGTAGTTGGGCCCTTAAGAGAAATTAGATACGAGTAATGGGCATAAAATCCTCATTAAATCCATAAAAAAAGTATTTGAATGTCTTTTGATCAAATATAATGTTAATGGGGTGAAAATGAAGGAATCTACAAACACTATTCATATTTATCCATTGGAAAATTCACTATTGGATGAATCACTATTGGATGAGTCACCAGTGGATAAGTCACCATTGGCTGATTCAATGTAGGATGAGTCACTATTGGATGACACATTATAGGACGAGTCACCATTGGATGACTCTCCATTAGACGAGTCACCGTTGGATGACTAACCATTAGATGAATCACCACTTAATGAATCACTATTAGATGACTCACCATTAGATGAGTGGTTATTTAGTATGATACTTTTGGTGAGTCAACATTTATTGAGATACCGTTCGGTGAGTCACAATTTGATGAGCCATCATTTTGTGCTCTACAGTTTGGTGAGCCACCACTCGCGAGTCAATATTCAGTGAGCTACCATTACAAGTCACCATTGAAATTTGTCATTTGTTGAGCTATCTGGGAAATGATCCACAATTGGAAAACTAGAAATTTTGAAAAATCATAAAATGAGTCACCATGACCTCCTAGGACTCATCAAACACCTGATTTCAAGAAAGGAATGGACCAAAAATGTATAGGCCATTAAAATTTAAACATTTAAGTTAATAATTGTGGCTGAGACATTTTAATTGAGGAAAAAATGTAAAAAATAATTATATCAATTTACATCAATTTTTATAAATTTTTATCATTTATTTCATTTAATTATTAACGAAATAATTAATTATTTTGTGCTTATTAATCATATAAGTAAATAATACTTATTGAAAAATTAAGGGTCACCTATTATAAAAAAATTCTAATTTGTTTTTTGAAATAATTAACAAAAAATTATTAATTAGGGGATTTATCTATCCCAAAGGATTATTTACTTTAAAATTAGAGAACAAATATTTTCTTCTTTCTCATTGCATAACATATGAAATGGGTCACAATCAATGATAAGTTTGCTAGAAACTCATAAAGATAGTTCCTAATTTCATAAGATTTGAAATATCATAATAAATAGGTGTTAGACTAGTTTTGGGTGAAATCAATGATGTATATTCTATCTTTAACCACTACATAAAACACACTTCTCCGTAATAAATTTAATTAATTTTATCTATTTGTTATTAAAGTATTGGTCAAAAAATACATTAAAATCATTATCAAATATATATTAATATTGTTAAAAATATGGAATCCATTTTTTCAATTTCAATTCATAGAAGTGTTAGAATTAAAATCACTATTAATCCCACGCACTTAAAGAGAAAGTGGTTATTTAATGTGAAAATGTTCCAAAAGTTTGATATTATTTAATATATTTTTTTATTAAGAAATTAAATAAAATGTACTATATTGTATTATATTAGGTTTATTTTAACTATTATAGCTTCAAAAACAAAATGAAAATATACTCTACCATAATAAATTATTTAAACAACATACATTTTTTAATTAAAAATCTGAATTATTATGTATTCATTAAAAAATTATACTTCAGATAAAATAATAAAAATTATTCTAAATATAATTTTTACATTGCTCTATAAAAAATGGAGTTTAATTTTTCAATTAGAAATTATATATGTCACAAAATATTGTTTTATTACTATTACACAATTGTAATATGATGAAACTTCCATTACATGTATATATATTTATTTGAGTATAATTTTATTTTTTTATTTTATTATAATGATAAAATTTATATGATGAAGGTTAGAAAACAATTAATTGTAATATATATATATATTTGACAATATATTAATTGTAATTAATTCATTATATTAAGAAACAATACCTTAGATGCATTAAAATATCTTTATTATGAAAATATTCCCATTACATTCAATTACTTTTTCGTATTCGCCTATTATTAATGGTAACCGATGAATTCAACCATATATTTTCAGATGTTATTTATTACTATTATGAACATAAAATTTAATTGTTAGGTGATAATTTTAAATATAAATAATAATATAAATAGTATTCGGTAAAACATGGCTTTGCATGTAACACATGTCATTAAAGGAAGTCATTGTTGCGAGTAACATAAGCTAAACTCAATGTTCTGTGTAATTAAAAATAAACCAATATTTCAAGTAATATAAATAATAAAATAAAATAAAATTATTTTATAATTAATGGGTGTTGAATCCTCCCCCCACCAACATAAATATATTGTGTTCTCAAAATTTAATTCTCATCTCCGTAATGAAGGGTTTCATATTTCTAAATGCATTCACTGAAAACTTGCATCATAAAATGGTTAATAAAATAATTATTGATAAAAGAAAAGGCGATATAAAAATTTCAACAAGGATAAACCCATAAATAGTTTTATGATTTGTAGATAATATATAGTAAAATAAAATATGGACATTAAAGAGAAAACTAACACACAAATACTAATCGAGATTGATAGAGAATATTGATCAAATTAAAGTGGGTCACCTGGATATGGTTAACGTCATCAAAAAAATACATCATATAAAAGTGGAATAGGTCTTTGATATCATCATAAATGATGTAGGTATGATTTAATTTGATATTATATTATTTTTTTCATGTTGTTGATAAACATTCATGAGAATATATACAAACTTTATTTCATTCAATTTATTGAGAAAAATATAAACCTTCATTTGTGCCTTGATCTATCCACATTTAATCTCTTAATGTGTTAAATGGATATGAATTTATTTCACCATATACAGAAATGGATCACATGATTTAAGTCATTTCATTGATAACATGTATTATTATATTATATTGTTCTACCCAGGTTATCAAATATGCATAAATATTTATATAATGATGTAATATGTTAATATTTAAAATAATTTTCATTGTTAAACGTAATGATATTAATTATTTTCTTACCATATGGACCTCTATAATATTATTATCCACAAATTTAAAAATAATTTAACCGCATTTCCAAAATAAACTTATCATTAATCAGATCCATTATAGATAGTAATAACTAATTTACATTATCCATATCAATCAAATATTTATCCCAAAATAATTATGACAACATTATGAATATATTATGGTTTATATTTCCATAAGTCATGTGTTTTCCAAGATAATCATTATTATACCAAATAATTTTCCTTGGTCATCAGTACCATTAAACTTATTATTCAATCCCTTAATGAAATAATACATTAATGGAGTCATTTAAAATTTTATGATTAATATGATTAGAATGTCCCCAATTAAATAATTTACAAAAAATATATTGGTTCCAAATAAAAACACTATAATCATTCCACATAAGCTGTATCAATAGCATAAGCATGATTTTGATCCCTTAGATTCTTCTAAGGTGTATTTCCTTGACACAATGGGATTTTATTTTTAATGCACCCCATCTCCATATAGTGGATGAATTGCACAATATTACATTCTTTCATTCCCTTGAAAAAATGAGCATGTTTCCCTATTTCTCCCCACATATAACAAAATCCTATTCCCTTTATTCATGAACAATGGTGTTTTATTCCAGTAGTATTACAGGTGAGAAAATAATTCTTTCTATTCTTCTATTTATACAACATTGTATCCACTTTCCTCCTCTTTAATGGATTCTCGTTGAGTCAATAATACATATAAAATTATTTCTCTTTCTTAATATCCATAAATACTATTTCATCATATGATGGAATAGTTTTTAATAGAAGTTCCCACTGAATAAAATGCTCAATACCTTAAAATAAATTGTCTATCATTTACTCCATGATGCATATTCAATTTTTAGAATTCATATATAACATATTAAAGTTATATTCATACTCCAAAACATTTTCTTATTCCTTTTGATTTTAGAGGAGGATATTTCTATTCATTATAGATTGTTTCTCATGGGGGAAATATTTTCTGAAGTATGTATCCCTAAAATATATCTATTCAATTATTTGTATTTCAACGTGATCCCCAGTATTATTGATCAACGACCGACTTTGATCGAAATTCCATTTTAGAAAATACACTGCATGGGAAACATTTTCATTTTCCCCACATCCTCATTCCCTAAATATGTTTTTTATAGACATAATCAACTTCTTGGATACAATTGGAAAAATATTTCAACTATTTTTTGGGGTGTTATAACTCATAATATTATCAAATAAAGGACAATATCAGTATGGAATAGCTTTCTCCATCTTTGAAAGATAAATTTATATTATATGATAATGCTTCTTAAAATTATCCCTGCTTTTATCTGTTCTAATACTATTACTATTGCTTTACTCATTAGGGAAACATCTATAGTTTCCATGAGTATTGATACTCTTCTTCCTTCTATACTCGATTTATAAAAAACAATATATACTCGATTTATTCATAAAATTAGAAATTATATATAATAAAAAGTTTGTCATAAAACTGATCATTAATTGAAAAATAAATTCATATCTAATATAATAATAATTATTATGACTTCATTGGGGATATCGTCATTTTAAAATCATTCATTGTTTTTTGTAGATTAAATCAGTATTATCATAATCATATCACTCGTGATTTTCAATCACGGTGTGTGTTAAGGAATGTTGGCGTGTATCGGGTTACACTCGAGCCAAACCAAATGCACATCATTGGAGTTATTATTTATATTTAAAAATTTGATAGAACAACATCCACTTATAGTAACAAGATAAAGATATATTTTTATTAATAACCATGTAGTCATTATCTTTCCAAAACCATAAGATTTTATTCTATATGAATCCTAAAAGTCTATCACAGGGTTATGTTACCTTATCTATGTTTTCATTACTATAGTTCCCATTTATTCTATGAGAATTCCTCTAATACCACATATATCCAACAAACCCTCAAATCCCATACCCATTTCCACAACAATAACAATATCATATGATACACGAAATCACATCTTGATGGATTGAATAGGTTGGTAGTCTTGGTATCCTAAATAAATATATGAGTCACAAATAACAATTGAATAAATTACTAAAGCATAAATTTTTTCACTTTCATTCAGGAATAATGTTATTCTATCTATCATATCCTTGAATATCAATCGTAGTAAACATCATGGAAAAATGGGGAAAGGAATCAAAATAACAGTGACCTCAAATGACATGTAAGGGTTATGTATAATAGAAGTAATAATTCATAAATTATCCTAATATATATATAATAGTAAATAACTAAACACACATGATATTTAAATAACATTACTATCATTTAAACATATCACCCCTTCTCAATTTCTTAATAATGTATTATTATATCACAGGGACTTTGGATAACTACCCATGTTTCCAATGTTTGTTAATAAAATTCAAGAGCATTATAATGGTTGGATGGTTATTTATTTTTGAAATTGAAACAACCACAACAAGGATAACCATATCCGAAAATCAAAACATGATTCATGATGACAATATAATATGAACCAATGTGTAAAAAACCAAATCAATATATATCTTGTACGAAGGGGATATCATTATGAACATCAAAATTAAATGTAGAAGGGAACATTAAAAGTATCTATGAATCCATGGACACCAACAGAGAAACTACAAATATTTTCTATGAAAAAAATCTATATTAAATTCCACGTATCAAGAAATAACATAAAATAAATTTTATATTTTTCATTAACTAGTGTCACAATAAAAAATATTTCCAACAAACAAATGATCCCATGGAGGGGGGAGAGTAATAAAACTCAGTAGTTTTTCTCTATATTACCCCATAATAAATCAACTATTGTTGAACATGTTATCATATTGATAGAAAATAGTTCATATAAAACTCTTTTATGTATTATTTATCAAAGGAGAATTATTTCTATGAAAAAGTGTTATTAATCCAAAACCATTTCCCAGTAATTACACCAAACAATTCATTCAGAACATTTATCATATACAAAGAGAATAACCCATTGCATTACACAAAAAATGAGAAACAAACAAACCCATTATCATGGTGTTACCATTGATGGTTAACCTTTTTGTCAATGCATCCCAATGATAGTGCTAATTTTGAACCCGTTATTAATCCCATTCATCTCATGTATAACCATTTATGCTAGAAATCATGATAAAACAACAATGATAACATACTTTAATATAAAATATTTTTTTTTGAAATCCCATGTATACCCAACTCATCCAAACACCCATTTTAAAAACATTATTTTAAAATGATGTTTGAATTACAATTTCGACGAAAGAATCCAATTTTAACAATTTCATAAACAATCACTAATTAGGGTTTTAATAAAGAATTGAAAAAAAATTACAATTCAATCGATGAAAACAATCATTTTAAAAAAATCATTCATGTTCTAATAAGATAATTCGAGGGTAAATAAAGCTACCGAAGGAAAATGGTTAAATCGATGAAGGACACATATCCTTCGACAAAACTAGGCTAAAACTATAAATATATGATGTAGATCTTTCTCCTTAGCACAAAAAAACCCAAATATTCTTGTTTGGAATAAAATCACATGGATATACCCCCAAATTACTAGATACTGGAATCCAATATAGTGAATATGGATAATATAAGGAAAAACTATGATTTACAGGAATATACCATGAAATCTAGGGATCAATGCACCATGGTTTCCAACAGATCAGTAATGAATAAAAGGAATGGTCTCCATAGCCTTTGGGAAGCTAGAAATTTTAGTTAGGTTTATAATAGAGGAAAAAGGATATATTAAGAAGAAAAAAGAGTTAGTTCAAAACAAATTGGATATAAATTTTAGATATGTACAGTTAGGGAACACATTTAAGAAAATCATGCACTAACCATGCACAAACCCACATTCCAACAATTCATTGTTAGTTCTGGGAATCCACAAGGCCTGACCAAACAATTAAATTAACCATTCTCTATAAAAATCCAACAAAATCACTTTTCATTGGTTTTTATAAGTGTTTCTGGATATCAACTAACAATTCCCAAACCATGAACCTCCATAAAACCCAAAAAAATATCCCCCCATCCAATAAACCATAAAAAACGTCACCAAATCACATTAAATAGTTGCAAATCATAAATAAAGGATTAAACACCTGACACCATTAGATTTAAATTAACCTACAACTGAATTGTGTCTCCTCATAACTGAGAAAAAAACAACTATCCAAAAAGAGTATGCGTCATTTCATTATCAATGCACTTTCTTTTTCTAATTTTTCTTACAACATCTAACCATGTTTCCCCAGAACTCACACAATACCTATTACTTTATCATGAAAGT
Organism: Viscum album; assembly: GCA_963277665.1. NCBI lineage: Eukaryota > Viridiplantae > Streptophyta > Magnoliopsida > Santalales > Viscaceae > Viscum > Viscum album. Next base: position 1,242,973,307 of record OY728145.1, on the reverse strand, counting down.
ATTTCTATTTAATATCAATAAACTATAGTTTCATAAGACCAAATGACGTATCTACCTCTAGGTAAATTGGATCCCATCAAATCGCAGAATCTGGTGGATATGTTTTTAAAAGAGATAGATGAAACAAAATGTGATCTATATTGAACCATGGTGGAAAAGCCAACTGATATTCCAAATCAACATCTTATTTATGTATATCAAATATGGATTGAATAAAAGAGATATATTTCCTTATGTTTTACTATTATGATGCCCAATCCTTTAAGATATTCTCAAGAACACATGATCACAGACCTTAAACAACAATTGAAATCAGTGATGATCTGCATACGTTTTTTTATAAATTTTATCTATCTCCATCCTATTATTGATCAACCAAGTCATCCCTATTCTATAATGCCCAAGGAAATGTCAAACGAGTTATTTCTCTCCTTTTCCCACCCGTGAATGTTGAGAACCAAAATGAATCACATGCAATGCTTCATAAACAGTAATATGTTTGGTGGTGTGGTAACTATTGTTATAAAAGAACTCCACTAATGGTACATGCTCCTCTCATGAGCCACAATAATTCAATACACAATAAATAATATTGTATTCTATCTTTTGTATTATCCTTTATAATTTTCCATCAATATTAGTATGATACGTCATAATTATGATTAGCTGAGCCCTAAGGGAATGCAATATGGATTTCTAGAAAGGATATATAAACCATGGATTCTTGTTAGAAACTATCAAAAAAGCTATTTCATGCATCTTTAAAACATATCATATATTGTGTTTTGAAAATTCCTCCACTGTACGTGGTTTAAAATTCAAGATGATTTTTGAAAACATTGTGAACTACTCCCCTATCACATCTATGGATTAATTTTTCTGAAATATCCTTAAGAGACATGTCATAAAAACCATTGTCATTTGCAAATATTTCTAAACCAGAATTTGTAATGAAATCAACATACCTACTAGACGATGGTACACTACATTAACCAATAGATATGTGTGACATCATAAAACAATCTCATCCACTTTCATTTTCATGCCAACCCTCAAAAATTATGTGTTCAATTCCATATAGGTCAACTTTATTCTAATATGAACCTTCTATATTGAATCGTGGTATGATTGAATAATTTGTTTCAAATAATACATATAATTGAAAATATGAAATCAATACAACAAAACTGAACTACCATTTTGTTTTCGTCACTCAAAGGTCTCCACACCATTGAATTTTGATCTCATATTAAAAATTATGAATCTGATTTCCTTGCCTCTAACTTTTTCAACAAAATTATGAAAAAATGAATTTTGGAAGAAAATAGTATCACTAAATTTGTTTTATAATTCCATGTGAATGTTAGCTATTAGAGACATCAAATTTCACTAGTGTGATGCCACTTTTTCCAACATATCATATTAATTATTTCTTAATGAATCTACCAATGATTTTCTTTACGCATTATATATAACAAATCATGTTCATGAATTTTTAGAAACTAAATCCATATTCCTTGCCTCATACTCAAATATCATTTTGATAAAATGTGTTCCAATATATTATCTTCCATAAATTGCATATGTTTCTCACCAAAGAAGTATTTATTGAAAGTATTAATAACATAGGATATGGAAGCTATAACCAAATCATGTGTTTAGTATTTCTTCTAATAAAACTGAAACTAAATTTTCCCATATGAAATAACATTATCTCCCTATATGAGAACACATTACAACCAAGATCAGAAGGCATTACAATACACCATGTACCCCTGTCCAAATACCAGAAAAACATGATCAGATATGATGTAAGGAAAAAAGTTTTCTATGAAAATTGATTCTTACATTCACCATTCCATTGGAATGGGGAACCTTTTCTGAACAAAGATGTCATATGTAAATCTAGTCATGATAAGTGATGAATAAATCCTAGATAATGACTAGCGTGAAAAATGATACTATGTATCTCGATGAAATTCATTGGAGGTTACAAGGAGATGAAAGCCTATATATTTTCTAGATCGATATATATATATATACATATCAGTGACTATATGGAAAAGGAAATACACCTTATGAATCCAAAAGTCTCAACTTGATAATTAGGAATACATATTATATTCCCAAAAAATAAAAACATTATCACTAAGTGTTTCCCATAATCATCCCTTTACCTTGAATTTACAAATATTTAATCAATAAAAACTACCACAAAAGTATACAGATACCACTAAAATAATAGGTTCAAAAATTTACTAAAGGTTTCTACTTCATTTATAAGACCTAAGGACATAACCACACACTCATAATGTAAATATCTACTCCTAGAAGGTGAATTTTGAATATAAACCATCTAACCCTTCTATTAGTAATATCTTGATCATATTGTGAATTTCAAGAATCCCATGGATTCCCTAAACAATTCAAATACATCACTACTTTGTTAAAGTCGAAAAAATTTCCTTATTATAATGTTGATATGACTTCAAAAAATCAACACACAATATAAGACTCCCAACCTCCTTTATTCAATAAAAATGGGTTCTTCCCACATATACATCATAGGATGAATGAACCCTTTTCATTCCATCTCATCAATCTACACTTTAAATTCCTTTAATTATATTAGTTCCTTATAGTATGATAGATGTGAGATAAGATTCATTTCCAGGAGGAGGTCAATCATAAAACCCACTTCTATTGTGGATGGAAACACTAAAATAATTATAAGAAACACATCGTAGAACTGATCACTAGTTAATGGAAAACCATTATCCCATATCTCATCCATCAATTCAAAATTCAATATAACAATCTCATAATATAATATTCCAACCTTTAGTACCAATAATCATGTTGTACATGCCTCTATGTTCGGATCTCCTCTAAATAGATACTCGATGTCATCCTCTGTTGTAAACATAACCCTTCACTCATAATAATTGATGTAATATTTGAACATTTTAACCAATAATTACTTAGCAATATATCATAAAAACCCATAAAAATAAAATATTGAGTGATTTCCCAACTGCAAGAACAATAAATGAGCTATAGTTCTCCCAATGTGAATGAAAGGATGTCGATGACCAATGCCATTTGTAACATCATTACCCTCCTAATTGGCTTGAGAAGGTACTTGGATAATAAATGGCTATAGGTGACATCCCAAATATGGAAAATGATTTAGAAATTTACCTAGGTCTTCATAATAGTTGGGGAATGTTTTTTTGATTGAATGTAAAAGAATCACAAATAAGATAACATTATCCAACAACAAGTATATTTTTCATTATAATAAAATTATACAACAGAATTTATAACAAACCATGTCAAACAATATTATAGTAACAATATGAAATAAACACCATCATCAAATCACAATGTTAAACGAATAACCAACATAGATCAATGACTCCAAATAAATCAATACAACAACTCCTGACATGATCGAAGTAGTAACACCACAATCCATAACCAAGTATCATAAATAAAAACTACAAAAATCAGATTCCATTCCATTACCTATGTCTTCATAAATAATATCTTCAAAAACACCAATGTTACCATGAATGGGGTGAGTAACGAAAATTAGTTGGTTTTCCCCAGATGAGTTCCCTACTCATTCCACTAAGATAGAAGATGTTAAAACATTAGTATAGAACAATTTATATAAAAAAATTAAAATTGATTATAACAATGACATGCCACTTATAATAAAATTAGTTTTCTTTCCAAAACCATTTTCATCGAATGAAAACAAATAGTTAATTTTAAAATTTTTTCGTACTAACAAGGAATACCCCATTCTTTTTCAAACAAACACACCCAAACACACATATATAGAAACACTCAAGCGTGGTGTTACAATTATTGATAGAACTTCATGTACACACTTAATCTATATGATGGTGGTACTTCACACTATTATCTATCTAATTTAACCCATTATTAACCATATATCCCAATAACCAAAGAAAAAAAATTATTCTAAACCATTTGAATAAATAATACACTTATTTAAAAAAATTCCTACCATAACAACAAAAAATCTATTTTATAATATCATTCAAAAATTATGTTACCGATTTCACATTCCACCAAAACAACCAATTAACCCAATTTTATAAACTATCACTAACATGTTTTCCAAAAAATAAGTGCCAAAAATATTCAAATTAAATTAATGAAAAATAATTAATTTTAATCCAATTCATCGTGTTCTAATTATAGTATTGAAATCTAAATCCACATACCTTAAAAACTATTGAGAGAATAAAGGGGTTCACAATTACTTCATTAAAATTTGGATAAAACTCTAAAAACCCACATTAGATCATGTCCCATGACCTAAAAATATATGGATATCATAATTATTGATATATTAAACCATATATATATATGAAAAAAATTATATCCATGAATATAATATTATAAAGAATAATAATATAAGGAAAAAACATAGAACGACACTTACCAAGGAATCTGGGCCTCAACGCACAATTATTTTCCAACCGATCACTCATGGATCAAGAGTAATGGAATCCACATCCATTAAGAAGATATAAATTTTAGATAGTTTTATTATAGAGTAAAAATATCCATTAGGGGTAAAACATAGTTTGATCTACAATTTTTTAGATCAAACATTTAGTCATTCACAATTATATTTCCCTTTTGGGAAAACTGTGCACTAACCAGGCAAAATCCCTCTACCCACGAATGCAATTTTACTATTGGGTGGCCTCATGGTTTGTATGATCAATGTTTATTACCATCTTCATACCCATATCCCACTTTTTCACAATTCATTGTCTTAGTAGGAGGTTCATGGTTTCTACATATCATTCCAAAAACATGATCCTCTGGAACAACCTTAACACTATTTAAAATGCCTTTTAAACCTTTCAAAACATCATCAAAAAAATTTATAATATAACATTACAAATAAATGGTTACATAATTGAAGGTGGGTGTGATAATAGCATAAAAATTTATAGAATAATCAGTTTGGAAGGTTAAAAAATTTAACACACATTCAACATAATCAATAAACAGATTGTGAAATGGATCTGTAGATTTTTTTAATATTGAAAATCTCATGTATAATAACAACTAGACCAAAATGATGGAAGTGAGTTATAATTATACGTCATGTTTCATGGTAAAATGATATATTTTCCTTCATTGCCATTTAGAAGATGGTTAAGAACCTACTAATATCTCGTTATTTCACAAGACAGTTCAAAAACTGATTTTTACCAACATGTATGCTTTGTCTAATTTATTGTGTCCCATTAGACTCAAGATGCATCATGTGGATTACATTAAATTGTCCCAAAACCATTTAATAATTGTAAAATAATTCTTCATATTTCAAATAATATATTTTAATCATATACATTGTTTCTTTTTCAAATATCCATATTGAGTAAAGCATACAGATTTATCAAATATTTTTCCAATTAGTCAAATAACATTCATAGTCATGAAATTATGTAAAATTGTGATAATTTTTATTAAAATTATATTATTAATATCGATTTATTTATATTTTATATAAATTTATTTTCCTATGAAAATTATTACAATAAATTCATTATTTTTAGAAGACGTTAACAGCCACAATTGAAAGTTACATTGTATAATAACTTTTACTACATTGTAATTTTGAAGTCAAATCCCGGCTAATTTGATAAATCTAAATGAAAATTATAAGACCTTGAATATTTATATATTCATGATATGAAATGTTAAAATAAATTATATATTAAAATTAAAATTTAATTGGTACATAAGAACAAATAAGCATCAATGTAATGTAAATTGAAATGAAATCCCTTACATTTCACATTCCTTTTGCGAAATGTGATTTATTATCATGTATAATGGTTTTAATAAATTTTTTCATAGTAATTAACCCAATAAATATTTATATTATCATATATTATCCTTTTATGTCAACTTATCACCTTTTTTTAATAATCATGCATAGCATTCGAATTTCTTGTTTTTAATTGCCTTGTTTTTTAGAATGATTTCTATTGTTATTTTTTATTCCTCTTACATAAATCATGATTCATAATATCCTTAAGGTAATCCATGATTTAAATAACCTGTATATTCAATACAAATTTATTCTGAGTAATCTATGAAATATGGTTATCAGAAATGAAATACATCGTTCATGGAAATGGTATGCCTTATATATGCATGAATGTTTCTTTCATTTTATTATCCTAGTGATGGAAAAAAACCTATATGATTTATAAATTACTATTAAAATATATTATTTATTCTATATATATCACCTATTTTTGTTATACTCATCCTTAAAAAATTCAAATATGGAATGAAGGAATCGCATCACTTCGTGAGGTTGTAATCCTCCGTACACATGAGGAATGATATCGTTTTCCAAAAAAAGAATGAATGAAGGTATGTGATATATATAATAAATAAAGTGGAATAATTACTTAAAAAATATAAGATATTTCATATATAAATAATGAATATATCATTATTCTCAACCGTTAAAGGTGGAAATGTAAGAACGAATGACATCAGTTCTTAAGGCGGTAGTCTTCCACACACACAAATGATTATTTTAGAACCCATTAGATTGAAGTGTGTGTATTTGAAGATCATAATGTTAATATAATAATATCTCTGTATATGGAATATAATAATGTTATTATATGATTATGTAATAATAATAATTGATGGAGGTAGAGGTAAGAAAAAATAGGAATCAATTTTAGAATGACATTATTTAATATTTTGGTATCTTCCAATGATTTTCACTAAATATATTTAATAATTTTATGAATCAAAAAATAATTCTTACACAATTATGGGAGTTATTATGTGTAGTGATTTTTGTAGAGCTCGGTTGAGAAAACTTGATTGAGTGGTGTGATAACCTGGGGGAATGATTTCCGTCTATAGTTGATGAAGAGTAAAAACATTATAAATACTCAAAAGTAATCACCATTGGGAGATCTCCCTTAACTATTTCTCCTCCAAAAGAGTTAATATAATGGATTTATGTTGAATAAATTTTTATAAACACCTCAATCACAAAAAAGAAACATTTTTATCTTTTCATTCCCTAACTTTTATCTTTCCCAACTTATACCTTTTCCATTTATATAATGGTAAATAATTTTACAACATAGGTATTATTACTATTAAGGATAAATTATGATGAGAAATTTTAGAACATTAAAAAAATATCATTCTAAATAATATTAGAGATTTATAAAATAAAAGTCCTCATATATTTTTGTAACTAATTTCATCACAAGTGCATGTTGTGCATAAAAACCGCTCTTTAACCATAATAGTGATAATTTTGTTTACTATTTATGGGAATATATGATCATTATAAAATATAAATTACTAATGAATTGAAGATATATTATATTTATTATAATTGAAAAACCACTTGGTATATGTTAGGGTTTTTATTTATTTTAAACCATGAAATAAAATAATTATTACTATAAAATTACATAAATGCCTTTTTTGAAATTAATTATTTAATACGAATTATTAGTAATATATTATAAAATATAATTTTAAAATTTTATGTTAAAAACTATGTTAAATGAATTTTTAATCTACAAAAACATGGGACCACTATAATTTAAACTGTTTATATCATGTTTTATATTTTTTTCATTTTTTATTTCCATTAATTATTTACTAAATAGTTATTAATTATTGTTACCAAATAATATTTTTATAACCAATTCATATATAAAAATAAAACACAAATAATTTGGAAAAAACTTATTTTTATTAAAAATTAATATATATACTCTATCCAATGTTTTTTTGAACCCATCCTAATGATTTGTAGATAATAAATGCAAGGAAATAATATTTTATTTATTTTATATACATAACTTATTATATGGGAATAAATCATGTTCTTGTGTCTTAAAAACAAATATATTTCCATAATAATGTCATATGAGTAGAAATATCTCCTGAAAATTGCTGTGGTATAAGTGTTGGTTCATTTTTACTCCATATATTCTATGTTTGACCACTATGTAATCTCATTTTCTCCTTAATCATAATAAATAATTATGATAGTTTTCAAAAACAATTTTGGTACAAAATATGGTATACTAAGATGAAGTTATCAATTTATTTGATTCCAAAAATTGATTCCATTTTTTAAAAATTCATTTCACTAATGGTTAAGTTTTAAATTTAAAATTAATCCCATATACGTAATGTGAATGTGTATTTTTAAATTGAAAATGTTCAATCTTTTGAAATTTGTTTATAATAAAATAATATATGAAATTTATAAATAGGATTTATTTTGTATTATTGTATATATATATATATTATATTTTATTACTATAAAATTAACTGAAAATATAATATATCATTATAAAATATTTAAATGAAAGTACATTTTAAATAAAAATTCTATATTTTTATGAATTATTCATAAAATTATCCTTTTCAAAAAATGCTAAAAATTATCCAATGATAATTTTGACATTATGAATTCTAAAATGATGTTTATTTTAAGCTATAATTTATATATGTTTGATAATTTATTTATAGAATAATTGGAACATTAAAAGGAGGCGAAATTTATTTATAAAAGTACATATTTTATACATACTTTTTTTTCTCATACCTTATGTCAAAAGAATATATTAGATTAATGTCATAATTTTTAATTGAATATATAAAATATATAAATTTTATTAATTTCATCACCAAAAAGTAAATAATTTTACTTGTTATGATTGCAATAATTTGGTGAAATTTTGTTTTATAAATACATTTCCATTATATTCAATAGGTTTTCATCTTCATTTATAATTACATGGAAATAAAGGAATTCAATCATACATTTTTATGTGTTAGTTAATATTGTTAATAACATCAAATTCAATTATTGGGATATAATGGTAATTTTAAATAATAATATAAATAGTATTTGGTAAAACTCTATAACACCCTGACCCCAGTTACCTAGAGTTGATGCATTGTTACATAAAATTGGAATAATCACAAAGGATCAAATCTCAAAAGGCCAATTAGTTCAGTAGCCTGGGAATTACTAGATTCAATAATATGTTTTAAATTTCATTATAAAATGAAAAAATACAACCACATTATCTCCATTGACCACATTCATATCCCTTAGACTATACCTATAGGTCCTTCATAATATATTTCTTTGCATCGTGGGAGAAATTAAACATAGAAAGGGGTAAGGTCAGATGCTCAGTAAGGATAAAAATATAGAGAAAAAATTCCTAAACAAGCATAAACATTTAAGGCAATGTATAAGACTAAATCATAATCCTTTTAAACATAAATTTAACCCTAATATGGCCAATATAAATCAAATAGTGTCATTTTCTTATTCCCATGGATATTCTTCTAGTTGAATAATCATATGTAATATCAATATCCAATTTCATATTGATGGAATGCATAATTCCAAACATAATAACCATATAGTCATGGACTTGTGCCTTGACAAAAAAAATTAAAAAAAGTTCAATTCCTTGGGCCAAGACACTAGTTTTTCTCATGAGACCTAGCGATACATCAAGGTGTTGTAGCGGGCTCCACCTGTCACATACTAAGTCCAATGCATTCAACATATTTAAAATTTTAAACACAACATAATCATTCGTATTATAACAAGAAACATAAATGTCAATAATTTATCCATAAACCATTAATGATGTAAAAATAATACATCAATAGTCAATCATATCTAAAAATAGTGAATAAAATATGGATGGTTTGTATCATAATAAATGAACTTCAGACAAAAATATAAACCATCAAAGGTTGTTGACATAGATGAAATCAAAAATTTTTAGAGAAATATCAATTCTTATTTGAAATTCATTGAAAATTAATATAATTATAATAGAAAACTATTATTTGGGAAAAAAAATTATAAGCTTGTATGGGAAGCCTTAATGATGTTATAATGGCAGAAAATAACCACACCGACCATATAATTTTAAAAAAGACATTCTTACCTTAATTTTCCTAAAAAATTCATAAAGTACCATGGTTTGAAAATGACAAAAACATATATATAAAAACATGTATGGTGAAATAATGGTATAAATGACATTAACCCATAGTCTAGTAAATATTAAACACGTTTCAAATTAAATTTTTATGAAATCATGGACGTGGATGATAAAGATGTCCTAGTATATACTTACTTATTAACAACCTCATATAAGTAAATAGATTGTAGAATTCACCCTTACCTTGTAAATTTCTGTAGTCGATGGTATGCTTGACTCCTAAATAATTGTTAAAACATTGTAACTAAATTATAAATGAACTATATACATAAATATGATATCATATATGATCCTATAATATTGATTTGTTAATAATATTTCAGTGGTATCATCGTTTCAGGTGTTAAGAGATTCATTTTACATTATATTATTGTTTACATAAACTATGTTTGTTAGGGATAGAATGTATTTAAATCATATAAATAATAATATTATGTTCATAAATATTATTTTTAATCATTCACATAAAATTATTCTATAATGATTACGATAGGGAATTAATCTAATCATGTTTGTGGAGACGGTAATCCGTATGTACATACGAGCGACAATATCATTATATTGGTGGTTAAATCTTATGTAATTGGATTTTATAACATATATACAAAATCATTTACATGTTATATTTATTATTTACATCATTTATACTAATTTTTATACAATCCAAATAATTAAGTGTTTGAATAACAAACTAAACTATGATGTGGAGATGGTAAGCCTTACGTATGCACATATGGTGACTTTGTCATTTAAAGGATGGATAGAATAATGAATATGGTTGTACCATATATATAATAACATAACAGTATATAGAAGGTACCAGAGTTGTTATTTTGGCATGGAATCAAAGAAAGAGGAAGTGGAAGTAGAAAAGAACTTGGAAGACTGTGGTGAAATTATTACCTCTACATCGGGTGTTTCCTTTTGAGTTGATCAATAGGGCTCAATAGGTTCGGTTTATGATCTATGTAAGAATGCTAGGTTAATGGGAGGGATGATTGGATGATTTTTTTGTCAGGGTTTGGTGTTTATTCAATAAGATTTTCCTTATCACTTTTCCATTCCATCATGTTTGGAGGATATTTTTAAGTCAATATGTTCTTTTTATGACTTTACATTTCCTTGTTGTTTTGAAAATCACATACACCTTATATTAAGGAAAATCTCATTCTACCCCTTGTTTCACTTCCATAAGGAAAATTTTCCTTCCCCAATGAAATTTTTCGTTACCACGTTTTTCATTGTTCATTATCCTATCTATGTGTAAAAATTCGGTTTTATTCCTAAAACCTCAGAATAATTTATTACAGATATAAATATCATTTTATTTTCAGACTCTGAATTTAGACTCTGAGTTCTCTAATTTCTGACTCCGAACTCTTGTGAGTTCCGACTTCGAATTCTAATGAATTCTGACTCTGAACTTTGTGAGTTCTGACTTCGAATTATAACGAATTCTGACTCTGAATATTCTGAGTTCTGACTCCAAATTCTCATGAACTCTGACTATGAACATTGTAACTTCAGGTTCCAAAATCTTATGAATCTAGATTCCGAATTTATTGGAAATTAAGTCTATATAATTCTATAGAGTGCAGGTTCTGAATTCCTTAGAAAACAGAATCCGAATATCATTGTATTATGGACTCCGAATAAATTTTTGGTAAGACTCCAAAATTTTATTTGGTTATACTCTAAATAATTGATTATGGATACGTAACCATATTTGTTATTACACATGTTTTTATTATAAAACGATGTCGTGCATTCAGTTACTAACGAACCACAATTTGAGTGGCACATCTACAAGTCCCTCCGAAATTCATGGAAAAAATGACCATTAGAGGAGGGAGCCGACCATTTGTGTTGTGCATATAAATAGGAACTAATTTGAAAGCATTTCATACTTTTCTATGAAACTACAGAATACATGTTGTTTAAGTGATTTCTAGAGAAAGATTCTCATTTCCTTGTGCGTACTGGACTTCTTATTTAGATTTGATTTGTGCGACTATGATTGTTTTTGTGTACAATCGAGAGCTTTCGGGGATAGGAAGATAGAGCTGCTGAATACCTTAAAGTTGAGGGATTCCATACTAAGGAAGATAGAGGTGATGACTATCATGAAGTTAAGGGATTGTGGGGATAGCAAGACAGACTCCGATCATTGTATCGAGGGCTTACCCTTGTGTGGGTAAGATAGACTTTCTTGAAGGTATAAATCAAGGGACATTTATCCAAGGTTGGTGGATACACTTCTCTTTGGGTTAAAATATTTATTACTTGTTACTTGTCTTGTAACAAGTTTTCCACTGCATTTTTTTGTTCAAAAAAGTATAACTATCATATAATTCCTTATACTTGTATACTCTGATTTAGTTTGATTCTATATGCGTTAAGGTATAATCATTATTCTTGTAAACTTTCTTTAAGATTCATTTTTTGAAACAATCTTTCCAGATTCACTTTCTCGGAATCGTATTTCCTGAATCAAGAAAGTGTGTAGAATTAAAGGTTTTGTGAACTACCTTGTTTAACCTTGTTAATCATAATCATCTTTAAAAGTTCCAAAGGAAGCCCCTCGAGCCTGGTTTGATAGAATTCCAAGATTTTTTCTTCAAAATAATTATGTTAAGGGAAATGCAGATCCAACCCTTCTTATAAGGAATGATAAGAAAAACGTTTTTATTGTTCAAATTTATGTTGATGACATTATATTTGGTTTAACTTATCAATCTTTAACTGATTCCATTGCGTGTCTAATGGAAACTTAGTTTGAAATGAGTATGATGGGTGAGTTATCATTTTTCCTTGGTTTTCAAATTTCTCCAAAATTAGAAGGAATCGATATATCCCAACATAAGTATATTAAATAACTTCTTATAAAGTATGGATATGACTACACTAAAAGTATTAGTACTCCCATCGGTACCTCAAATACACTTGATCTTGATAAAGCTGGGAAACTTGTAGATCAAACATATTTTAGATGTATGATATGAATTTTACTTTACATGACAGCTAATTGTTTGGATTTAATGTTTATAGATTTCTTATGTTCAAGATATCAATTCAATCCTAATTAATCTCATTTAAAGGCAGTGAAATGATTTTTTCACTGCTTAAAGGGAACCATGGATTGAGGGCTCTTCTATACTTATGGAAATGATTTGGTTTTGAAAGGTTTTTCAAATACTAATATTGTTGGATGTAGAATGGATAGAAAGAGTACATCTGGATCTTGTCATTTCATAAGAGATTCATTAGTTTCTTGGTCATTCAAGAAGCAACACTCAGTAGCACTTTCCACTACTGTATCTGAATATGTAGCTGCTGGAAGTTGGTGTTCTGTATGTGTTGTAGATGTAACACACACTCACAAAATATGGTATGAGTTATACCAAAACAAAAATTTTATGTGATAATATATGTTCCATTTCCCTTAATAAAAACCCTTCACATCACTCTCATGTAAAACACATAGATATTAGGCATCCCTTTTTTAGGTATCACACTCTTAAAGGAGATATCATTCATCAATTTATCAGAACACAAGATCAACGTGCTGATATTTTCACAAAATCAATACCCTCTGATAGATTTGAATATTTTAAGCAGAAGTTAGGAATGATAACCATAATTTAATCATCCTTGTTAAATTTCTATTAAACCAATATACTTACAGTAATAAACTATTTTTTATAGGGGGTACATTTGCTTGTTTGTTTTTCAAAATTTTCGTAGTGATGTTTCTGAAGTTTTTCGTAATGAAGTTGTTTTTCAAGATTTTTCGTAAAGATGTTTTTGAAGTTTTTTTTTCGTAATGATGTTTCTCAAATTTTCATAATGAAAATATTTTTCTCATATTTTTCGTACTTGGAATTTTTGTAATGAAAATTTTCGTAATGATGATTTTTGAAATGCAGTTTTTTTTGTTTTCATTTTTTTTCGTAATCAAAATTTTTTGAATCTAAATTTATTCATGATGAATTTATCCTCAATATGAATAATATTTCTGGTAGTCCGAAAGGTATGATTTCTTTCTCCAGACTTCATAATCATTATTTATATGCTGGTTTTTTTTTCCTTTTGTGTTTTAAATTTTACAGATTCTAGTTTCCTTAAATCCAAATGTTTCCATTAAAAAACTAAAAATATCGGATGCTACCAAATTTTCCTTGCTACTATAATTTCAAATGTCATATCTAATCTGAAGGATTTTCACCCATTAGATCGAGTTTGGGAGTTCAACAATTGCATCAATTCCTATATAAAGGACACCGAAGGGTGATCCCACATCGGTTTTCAAGCCTTTGCGTACCGAAGCTATACCCCCTTTCAAGATCCCATTCCGATCCTCTCAAATATTTCTCAAATCCAAATTTCAGGTGAAGTTCCCTCTCAAGAAATTTCAATTTTCATGTCCATATTAGTGTGGCGGATTTACAGAGAGAGGTTGGTGTATCCCAATAACTTTTCTATGTATTATTCCATCATATCCATCAATATCAGGTTGAATGGATGGGAATCTGTTTGAATTTCAAAGCCAGGAGCTCTAGACTTGCTGTATCTGGATCTGCTTATCGAGTTTTATGAGTTAGTTAGTTTCTTTAAGGAAGAAGGTAGAGAAAAGTTTTCATTCAGAAGAAATGGAAAGATCTATTCTCTATCATATACAAAGGAAGCTATTTTGGTTGGAGTTCCTTTTGATGGGGAAGCTAAAGTTTGTTCCCATAAGTTTCTTGATGTTTAAGGAAATATTTTCAAGGTGAAAGATATTGAGTTTCTTGGACTTTCAGATGTCAAGACTCCGATGATTTCTAATTTTTAAACAAATAATCAGATCCTTGAGTTATGTGTTAAAGGTTTTATCATATTGAGAAAAGGTGATAAGGACACCTTGAAGAAGAGTGACATGTACATATTAGATTATCTAGTGAATATGAGGAAGATAAATATGATGATTCATATTCTCATTACGATAGAGAATATCAAGAATCGAAATTTGAAAGCTCTGATTATAATGTATACGGTTATTCTTTAAGAGCTTATTGTTCAGTGTCTGGGGTCTTTCAAAATCCCTTGACGTTCGAAGATGAGTAATTGCGAAGTCATGTTGGTAACTTATGTTTCTTTGAAAAGATTGAATGTTGGATTCTCTAAAGAATCCGAAGAATTCTATGTCTTACCAGATGAGGAATCAGAAGCCATTCTGAAAAAGAAAGTGGTGGAAGAACCATCCAAAAAGTTTGGAAATAAGAATAAATTGAAGGAAGTAGAAGAAGATGAGAAAACCCCTAATGCTATGGATGCTTAATCCGCACCTCCAAAGCCCAAGAAAAAGAATGCCTATCGTGATGAGGTTGTTGCAACATGGAGGGAAGACATAAAGAATATGAAAGATGGGGAGCCACAGTTTGGTCAGGATCTTGCTAAGGCCAACGCTTTGAATGAGAATGTTGCCGATGAGCTTGAAAAGTAATCCAGTGAAAATAAGAAGGAGAAGAAATTTTTTGAGGCTGAAATTGACCAATCACTTTTAAAGGCCACTGAAATAGAATCCGAGTATATTTTGGTACCGAAATCGTTTCTGGTTTAACCCTTACCTGAGACTCCGAGAAAGAAGTACATGACTTTGAAAAATCCCAAGAGGAGGTTTTTGAATAAAACAAAGCTCTAGAAGATGTTCAAGAACCAGAAAGTAGTGCTGACGTAAAAGACATTATTCAGCAAGTTGAAGAAATTCATGAAAAGGAAGGTGCATCAGAGAAATTATCAATCCAGACATCTCAAGAAGAATCACTGAAGCATGCTACTCATGTGGGTTATGAAAAAGCTAATGATGAAGTGAATATGCTCTCTGAGGAATAGAGTAATATTCAACATTTCATTCACCCTGAAGATTCAGAGGCATGAGCTGAAAAGGAGATGATAGATGAAGATAGAGTTGTTCAGCTATCTGATAGCGAACACGATTCTCCAGATGAGGAAGCTGTTCCGAGAACTGATAATGGGAAACAGGTGGTTATGGATACACCTACCAAATTTGTTTTAAAGAGAAAAGAAGTTGGTGGATCTTCGAAGGGGAATCTTGTTGAGATATAGAAAGATACTCCATCTAGAAAAATCACATATTCGAAATCATCATCCCTAGGACATTATTTTGTCATTGAATCATTAAAGAAGCTTTTTGAAACCATTCCGATCTTTCCAAGCATTGACTCGAGATGTCATGTTCTCCAACACACCATGAATCAAAAATTTAGATTCAGTATCAATGGTGATGGATAAGTGTTTCCAACTTGAGGATGATTTCAAGAACTTCTTTATCAGCTATGATGCCCACAAAAAATCAAGTAAAAAAGTGTTTAGCCGGTCAAAGATAATACTTGAAGATTTAAGAGATCATGAGGAGTTTCTATAGTAATTTAATGAAGCTTATGATAATGAATATAGTAAAATCAAGGATCCCATGACTAGCTTTAAGGAAAAGCTATCCTTTGAGCAGAATACTCGGATTTAGGAAGTCAAGGATCTGATTGGGAAGCTTTATTATGTTGCCCAAAGTTGTAAAGGGGGAAGGTATCTTTGGATCTAGATCGAAAAGATGCTAGTTATGAAAGAAGAGTTGTTGAAGGCTCAGGTAGAAGCTCTTGAAGGCTCCGGAAGAAAAGATCAAAGCTTTAGATAAGAAAGTAGAGGACGAGGGTCAGATCCTAAAGCAAGTAGAGGAAGATCACAAAGAACTCAAAAAGCTGAAAACCATTGTGAAGAAATTGATACCCAAGGATAAGGAAGGAATATAGATCCAATCCGATCATTTGTTATATTTTTTCTTCCATGTAAAAATACATACTATCGTAATGAACATTTGGTTTCTTGTTTCTTGATTGGATGTTTTGTTATAATATTTCAAGTACTATAATTTCTTTTCCATTCCCTCAAATTATTTTTGAAAATCATAAAGGTGGATAAAGGAAAAAGAATTTTAAGAAAAGAAGAAATATACTTATGTAAGGGGGAGTTTATCCAAGGGGTGGTTTTCATTATAGAGATTTCCATATTGAAGATAATGGAAAATCACATTCTGTAAATCTAGAATATGATCCTTTGAGTTCCAAAGCCTAGGGGGAGTTAGTCGTATTCATCATTGTCCATGGGTAGAGGGAGATAAGTTTAATTTCTATGTCTTGAAAAATATTGACTAATTATTTTTATTCATTTTCATAAGGATGTTTGTGCTTTCCAAAAAGGGGGAGATTGTTGAGTCAATATGGTTTTCCTTTTGACTTTTCCATTCCTTCATGTTTAGGGGAAATTGTTATGTCAAAAAGTTCTCCTTATGGCTTTATATTTACATCATGTTTTGAAAATTAAAAACACCATATCTTAATGAAAATCTCATTCTACCCTATGTTTCACTTATATAAGTAAAATTTTCCTTCCCCAGGGAATGTTTTCCTTACCAAGCTTTTTAATGTTCATTATCTTGTCTATGTGTAAAAAATAGGTTTCATTCCTAAAACCTTGGAATCATATAATACATATATAAAAAGAATTCAATTTTTAGACTCTGAATTCAGACTCCTAGTTCTCTAAGATTTGACTCTAAACTCTTGTTAGTTTAGACTCTAAATTATAATGAATTATGACTCTAAACAATGTGAGTTCTGACTCCGAATTCGAATTAATTCTGACTCTAAACTTTATGAGTTCTGACTCAAAATTCTAATGAACTCTGACTCTGAACATTGTAAGATCAGGTTCCGAAATCTTGTGAATCCAGATTCAAATTTACCTTGAAATTAAGACCTCAGAATTCTATAGATTTTAGGTTTTTAATTCCTTAGAAAACAGAATATGAATATCCTTGTAATATAGAATCTGAATTCATTTTTTTGACTCTGAACAATTATTAGCTTACACGTTGAATAATTTATTATGGTTATGTAACCATATTTTTTTCATACACTTATTTTTGTTATAAAATGATGTCGTCCATTCAGTTAATAACTAACCAGTGTTTGAGTGACACGTGTAAAGGTCCCTCTTAAATTGAGGGAAAATATGACCATTAGAGGAGGGATCCAACTATTGGTGTTGTGCCTATTAATAGGAGCTCATTCGAAAGAGTTCCATACTGTTCTAAGACTCTATAGATTACATGCTATTAAAGTGATTTCTAGAGAGAGATTCCCATTACCTTGTGCATACTAAACTTCTTGTTTAGATTTTTTTTATGTGACTCTGAATGTTGTTGTGTACAATCGTGAGATTCCATGGATAAGAAGACAGAGGTGCCAACTACATTGAAGTTGAGGGCTTCCTTACTGAGGCAGATGAAGGTGTCGACTACCTTGAAGTTAAGGGCTTGTAGGGATAGCAAGACAGACTCTGATATTCGTATCGAGGGCTTACCCTGGTGTGGGTAACAAAGATTATCATGAAAGTATAAATTAAGGGACCTTTATCCAAGGTTGTTGGATACCATTCTCATTGTGTTAAAAGATTTATTATTTGTTACTTGTCTTGTTACATGTTTTCAAATTCATTTTTTTATTGAAGAAAGTATAACTATCTTATAATTCCTTATACTTGTATACTCTGATTTAGTTTGATTCTATACACATTAAGGTAGAATTTTTATTTTTGTAAACAATCATTAAGTTTCATTTTCCAGAACCATCTTTCCAGATTAAATTTCTCAAAATCATATTTACTGAATCAAAAAAGTGTGTAGAATTAGTGGTTTTTAGAATTACCTTATTTAACCATTGTTAAAAATAATCTTCATTAAAAGTTCAAAGGGAAATTTTAAAGTATTCAATTCACCCCCTCTTGTATTTTAAACATCATTAAATAATTTATTCTATATCACTATTATTTCATTACTAAATTTAGGATTATAGAGTATATCATACTCACATACAATCTCAATAGTTGGACTAGACAAATGGATTTGGAGGTGTGTTATTAGGAGAAGGGGAAGTACCCTTTTATAATAGAGGTGAGGGTCACTTTAGAAAAAACGTGAAATATTATTTTATAAGAAAATCATTTTTCTATTTCTGATGACTCCAAAATGACTCATTCCAAGGATATGGTGGGGATGGGTCGAAAACCATTAAAACAATAGTTTTTAGACAGGTTTCTATCACCATATTAACCTTATCTTTTAGATTTAACTCTTAGTTAAAAAGTTTTACATTTTCCATGTCTCTTTGTATTTTTATATTATATGGTTAATGACCGTACTATAAATATCAAAGATAAACCCATGAGGTTCATTATTAATATATATATCCTTATATAAGTTCTTTGGAAGAACCATATATTTTTATGAATATTATACCAATTAAAAATAGATTATTTGTGTTAAAAACACAATGATGTCAATTTTGACACTATTTAGTATTTGATTTTTTTGAAAGCCTTAAAAAAATTTTCACATCGAATGAAATTTATTTAATCAATCCTAACATGTCATATTATCCTATAAAATTAGTTTAATTTATCATAAGTCTCAAATTACATTTATTTAGATATTTCTAATATAAATTAATTTAATATATCATTAATATGGTAATAACTGCATCATAATTGTGTCATAAATAAATTAAATTATCTAATGTCTAAAATTTTCAAATAAAATACCATTATATAAGAAATATTTTTATCGTTATATTGAATATTTATAGTCAAATTAATATTTTTTGTAACCCAATATTAAAAATGGTATAGTTATTAAACATTAAATTTAACACTTTTAACTCTTCTTTAAATTAAATAACAATAAATTACCAATCTAATCCATGTGTACCAAAGGGGGAATATTTTAGTCCTAAGGTAGTTTTTGGTCAAATTATACTTATCCAATAAAATTCAGACATGTTTCATGGTAATTATAATATCATTTTACCCTTAATTACAATATTTAATTTAACCATGGTAAATAAAAGGAAAAAGTTACTATTCACCAAAAAATATTTTCATCTTATTGAACCACATTTTACTTATTGATATTAACAATTTATCTTGTGTTATTGAAATTTAACTCACAGAATTAGTAAATTTATGTTTTATGCCAATTTGTAAAAGCTCCTCGAAGGTTGGTAAAAGACGGTAAAAAGATTAATAAAATGATGTATATCTAAACTTATTTTAAACTGACTCAAATGAATTACAATGAACATATAACATTATTATGTATCTATATTGACTTATAAAATTAATATAAAATAACTAATTATTTAAATAATAAGTCGATTTTAAACAATAATGCAGTGTTTTTCACTATTCATCAAAAATTGATTGTTTTTTGAAAAAAAGCAAAAATTCACCCTATGCTAATTTTGATATTATGAATCCTAAAATGAAGTCCATTTTGAAAAATAATATTTATAAAAGTTAAAATACTGGCTATTACTATTCATAATGGCTAGTTTCATTGGTCGTGGTGTGTTAAAACTTCAAGTTGCGTACAACACAAGCTACTGCATTATTCAGAGAGAAACGTACCATGGAAGCATGTGGTGTTACATTCTCCTCTCCTTAAAATAATTTAATCCTCGAAATTTCATGAATATTAATCCATAAAATATTTTGGGTGGTTTTTTATCATAAGTTCCTCAGGTTCCCATTTTGCCTCTTCCATGTTTTTTTTCTCCATATAACTTTTATCAGATGAGTCGTCCGGTTTCCCAACACTTGTTATTTGGTGCCAAAAATTTTGACTGGAACATCACAATAAGACAAATTATGTTCCAGTTCAATTTCTTCATAGATGAGTACATGCATAGTGTCAGACATGTATTTTCTCAACAGTAATATGTGGAACACATCATGAACATTCGAGAGACATAGAGTCATTTACAAACGATAATCTACAATATTTATTCGTTCGAGAATTTCGAGAGTTCTGATGTACCTGGGACACAATTTACCCTTCTTACTGAAACGTATATCACCCTTTCATGGAGAAACCTTCAAGAAAACATGGTCTCCAAGTTGAATTTTAAATCCTTCTTTCTGTTATCGGCATTTCTCTTTAACCTACTTTGGGTTGCTTTGATGTTGGTATGGATAAGCTTCACCTTTTTCATTGTTTCCTCAACATGTTTTAGGCCTCCAAGTTTTTTTTCACTAACATCATCCCAACAAGTTGGTGTGAGATATCTCTTTCCATATAAGGCCCCATATGGTTCTATCTGAATATTTGAATGGAAGCTATTATTATTTGAAAATACTACTAGAGATAAATATTGATCCCACATACATTGAAAGTCATGTGAGAAAGATCTCAACATTTCTTTTAAGGTTTAAATAGTCTGTTCTAGTTTTCCATCAGTTTGTGGGTGGTAGGTAGTGCTCAAATGAAGTTTAGTATCCAGGGCCTTCTGAAAACTTTTCTAGAGTCATAATGTAAAATGGGGATCACGATCAGAAACAATCGATATGGGTACTCCATGAAGTCTTACAACTTCATTAATATATAGTATTTCCATACATTCAAGGGGTAACTCTTCTCTTATAGAAAAAAAATGAGCTCACTTGGTAAGACAATCAACAATGACCTATATTGCATCATTTAATCTAGGTGTCTTGGGTAGACCCATGACAAATTCTATCATAATATTATCCCATTTCCACTCAGGTATGGGAAGATGTTGTACGACTCCTCTAGTATGTTTCCTTATAGCTTTCAGTGGATGAAAAAACTTATATCTTGACAGAAAAGAAGATTTCTGTCTCTTCATTTTGTCCCACAAAAATGTTCCTTCAAATATCTATACATCTTGGTGCTCTCATGGTGTATAGAAAAATTGGAGCTATGAGAATCATCCAACAATTGTCTTTTTAGATTAGCTATGTTAGGAACAAAAATTCTCTTTCCAAATATCAAAATTCCATCTTCATATATGAAGTCACTCAATCTCCCATCATTCACATACTTAATCTTCTTTTGAAACTCCTCATCACCTGTATGAGAACTCTTTATCCATTCTAGTAATGATGATTTGACAACCATTTGAATAATTATTGATGTTTCCCTTCCATGGTTATTCCTATATCCATCATTACTAGATTATTGAAAATAGGACCCTTTCCACTATCACCTTGTTCAAAAATCTCGGATCCTTTCTACTTAAAAACATCTTCCATCCAATTTTCCTTCCCTAGGTTGTAGTTTATAGTGAAAACATAATCCTTGAGTAGTTCAAGCCACTTCTTTTCATTATGTTGAGTATATTTTGTGAGAAAATATACATCAAACTCTTGTGATAAGTATAATTATCACATTTTTCACCAAAGAGATTGTGTCTCCATATCTTTAGAGTAATGATTACAGCTACTAACTCAAGATCATGAGTAGGATAGATTTTCTCATGAATTTTTAGCTATCATGATGCATAATAAATAACAATGTCATTCTGCATAAGGACACAACAAATTACATTCTTTGAAGTATCTCTATAAATAACAAGCACATCATTCTGTGATGGTAGATTCATGATAGGAGCATTGACTAATCTTTTATATAGTTCTTCATAACATTCTTCACACTCTTTTTTCCAAACAAATTTAACCCATTTACGTGTGATCTTGGTTAATGGGTTATCCAACCTAGAAAAATTATGGACAAAACATCGATAATAATATAATAAAACAATAAAACATTAATCCTTAGTTATACTCTTCGGTGCTGGACTTTCCTAGATTTCCTTGGTCTTTGAAGGACCAACAGAGATTCCATCCTTAGAGAAAATATTGTCAAGAAAAGAAATCACTTGAAGCCAAAATTCACACAAGATAAAAATCCCATATAATTCATTTCTTCTGGGGGTTTTCAAAATGGTACAGTAGTTATTTTCATGATCTTCATAGATTTTTTGAGTATACCAATATATCATCAATAAATACAACAAAAAATTCATCAATATATTCCTTTAAAACTCTATTCATTAGATCCATGAAGATAGAGGGTACATTAGTCAATCCAAATTCCATTTCTGTAAACTCGTAATACCCATAGCTTTTTCTAAATGTTGTCTACATAATGTCTTCCTTCTTCATGCACAACTGATGGAATTCTGCTCGAAGGTAAATCTTTGAAAAATATTGACCTCAATGAGGTTGATCAAATAAATAATCAATGCGAGGTAAGGGATAATTTTTATTTATTGTCATAGAATTGATCTCCCTGTAGTCAATGCACAACCTCATAGATCCATCCATCTTCTTAACAAAGAGGACATGGGCTCCACATAGAGAAACACTAGGGTGAATAAATCTCTTACTACTAAAATTATCTAGTAATTTCTTTAGTTCCATTAATTCCACAGTGTACATTCTATAAGGGGTCATAGATATAGGCCTTAAACTTGAAATTAAATCAATATAGAACTCAATTACTAATTCGAGAGGATGTCGATGTAAATCTTCTGGAAACACGTCATCATATTTTTTCACAATAGTTACATCCTCTATTCGTACATTATTTTCTTCAGATGTAGTTATTTCATTCTATTCTTCCCTAATAATTTAATTTAGTTGAGACACTGGGGTTGGATCTAGAAAAGAATCATGTGGTGACGTTTCTGCTCTAATGATAAGGTACTCCTTATTATCATCAAAAAAATGTAACCTCCATCTTTTTACAATAATTTTTCGCATCATGGTCCCAAATCCAATCCATTTGGAGGATTATATAGAATTCATTCATGTGTATGATGATGAGATCAGCAAATAAATAACATTTATATACCCTAATGGGAACTGATTCATAAAACATTGATGTGATGATACTTCCATTAGGTGATTTGAGTGACAACTCCTTTGTTAAGTCAAATTGGAAATATATAATTTTCTTTGCAAATTGGGAAGATATGAAACAATGCGATAATCCAGAATCAAATAAAGCATTTGATAAACATTAGTAATCCATTAAATTACCTGCCACCACTACTTTCAATGATTCCACCTCTAACATAATGATCTCATAAGCTTGTCCTTGCTCCCTTGTCATTTTCTAAGGTATGCTCTATTGATGCATATGACATTCATTTGCCTAAATCCCCATTTCTAGAAAATTATATCATCCAACAGTGAAAACCTGTTTCTTCCCCTTGCAATCCTGAGCTGGGGGTCCTTTTTAACAACACTTGTAATAGAATCCCTTTCCCTTCAGGAAATTACCGAGGTATTTCTTCCCACATTTACCGCATGATAGATATTCAACATTTCCCTTCTTCCCCATATTTCCATTTCAAGAGTGTTCAACATATCTCTTTTTCACTTTTTTTTTCATTAAATTCCAAGGATATAGAGAATTCTTTTTCTGTCTAGATAGCGCATGAGGCTATATCATCATAAAATGAGAAGGATTGTCAGACTAATGCTCGAGAGAGAAATGGTTTTAACCAGTCAATGAATCGATCTATCATACTCCTTGGGTTACGAATATAATCTCTTGGATGCCTTAAAAACGTTGTAATGTTATCCCCATAATTTGGACATTCTCATCCTCATTTTTCCTCAAACTCAGAAATTGTATTTCCATATCCACTCAATCGTCCCGAGGAAAGTTTTTTTCTAAAAAGATATCATTAAAATTACTCCATTCCATTTAAATACATAATTATCTTCCTTTGCATTTTGGATTAATGACTTCCATTGATCTACATCTCCCATGAGGCGATAAACTACCATGACCATATTTTCCCTTTCGGTACTCCCCAAAGCATGAAACATTTCTATAAGGAATTTATCCATTTCTCAGGTACTAATGGATTTTTAATCCTATTGAAGGTTGGTGGTTATTTCCTCATCAAGTGGTTTAACATTAATTTTCCTCAATGTGGATCATGGTGCTCCATACAGTTATGTTTATTATTCATAACATGAGTGAGTTGTCCCTTTATAGTGATAAGCTGATCCGCACCAGTTGCATCACCAGATCCAATATATTTATCTTGAGTAGGAATGAAATACTTATATGGATTATGTTCATTGATATGGTTTCCATTCCTTAAACTAGGTTTCTTTATAACAAAGGTATACCTTGAATTTTTTTACAAATCGCAATACATAATTCCAGGCTTGTAAAACACTTATAATAAACTAAAAGGTTTTTGGATATAATCCATTATCATAAAAAAGTTTCCATTAAAGAGGTGTATACTAATATATCCTTTATAATGGTTTGTAAATAAAATGATAATTATATTATGCATATCCCATGGGAGTATCGTAACCAAGTGTGCAGCAAGGCCCGTTACCTTGCACCATTTCCCATTTGAGTCTAGCTCAAAGCTATGTTTTCTGGTTTTACCCCTAGGTACATATGTTCCAGAACCGCCTCTACCTACTCATATCTAGATAGGGATGTATTTCTTGGAAAATAAATGAAATATCAACATTACCAAAATTATAGGAAGTTCTTCTATACTAATCCTCAATTTTTATCTTATTGTAATGTTCTTTAATTAGAGTTTTTTAAATATAGTTTATATGGTTTGTACTAAACATCCAATGATACCAACTATAATGAACCAACCCTAGTTACCCAGAGTCAGTGCATTATTACATATCATTGGCATGATCACAAGAGATTAAATCCTGAATCACGAGTCAGTTTTGTAGCCTTTGAAGTACTAGATACATTAATAAGTTTAACATTAAACTATAAAATGAATAACAATAACAACATTTTCTCCATTAACCACATTTTTATCCCTTAGATCATCCCTTTGACTATCCATATAGGATAGTAATGATATACATCTACGCATCCTTTGGAAAATAAAACATAGAAATAGGTGAGCTCAAATTCTCAGTAAGGATACCAATATAGCAGAAACATTCATAAGTAAGAATAAACAATTAATGAAATTTATATGAATAAAATATATGACTTATAAACATAAAAATACACATAATATGGCCAATATAAATCAAATAATTCCATTTTCGTATTCACGTATATATTATACTGGTTGAATAATCACATGCAATATTAATAACCAATTTCATATTGATGGATTGGATAATGCCACACTGCATAACCACATAGTCAAGAACTTGTTCCATGACTAAAAATAAGATTTTGCCAAAGTCTTATGCCAAGACACTAGTTTTTCTCATGAGACCTACTGATTCATTGGGGAGCTATTGCGGTCTCCACCCGTCACTTACTAAGTCCAATGAAATCCACATATGAAAAGGTTTAATCTTAACATAAACATTAATATTAAAAAATGAATATGAAATGTCAATAATTTATCCATCACCAATGAATGGTGTAAAAATAACACATTCTAGGTCAACAATATCACAAAACCTTGTAAAAAATATGAATGTTTTGTACCATAATAAATCAACTTCATACAAGCTTAATATTCATCAATGGATATTGACATACATGAAATATATTATTTTTTAGAGAAATATCTCTTTCTATTTTAGAATCATTAAAATGTCATATAACTATAAAAGAAAACCATTATTTTAAAAAAAACTCTTATGAGCTTGTATGGATTGTTTCATTGATGTTATAATGGTAGAAAATTGCCGCATCCACCATATAAGTTAAAAAAAGACATTCTTACCTTAATTTGGTCGAAAAGGTCATAATTTACCTTGATTGGAAAATGACAGAAAGCTTCCATTCAAAAAATATATGGTGAAATAATGGTATAAATGAATTTAACCCATAGTATTTTAAATAGTAAAAATGTTTCGAATTACATTTTTAAGAAATCATAGATGTGGATGATAAAGAGGTCCCAGTAGATACTTACGTATTAACAACCACTCATAAGTAATGGAATTGTAGAATTAACCCTTACCTTGTAATTTTCCATAGTCAATTGTATGTTAACCTATTGTATAATTGTTATAATATTTTTATTAAATAATTAAATAACTATATACATAAATATGATATAATATATGATCTTCTAATATTTCTTTTTTAATAATATTTTAGTAGTATCATTTTTTCAAGGGTTAACATATTCATTTTCCATTATATGATTGATTACGTAAGCCATGTTTGACATGAATAAGTTGTACTAGATTCATATACATAAGGATATTATGTTCATAAAAAATATTTTTAATCAAAACATGAATATTATTCTTGAATGATTATGATGTGGAATGAATCTCATCGAGTTCGTGGAGACGATAATCTGTATGTACGCATGAGTGAAAATATCATTATATTGATGGTTATATCATATGTAATTGCATGGTATATCATATATAACAATTAATTAACATGTTATAGATATTATTTACATTAGTTATACTCATTTTTATACCCATCCAAATAATTAAGTGTTTGAATACCAATCTACACCACAACATGGAGATTGTAAGTTGTACGTATGCACGTATGGTAACTTTTCCATTTATAAGACGGATAGAATAACGAATACAGGTGTACCATATATATAATAACATCGCAATATGAATAGGTTAATGGAGATATTATTTTTATGTGTAATCATAGATAGTGGGTGTGCAAGATGAATAGAACATGAAAGAGGGTGGTGAAATTATTACATCTCTTTGGGTGTTTCCTTTTGAGTTAATCAAAAGGGCTCATTTTGTAGGATTTATGATCCAAGTAATGACTCTAGGTTGATGTGAATGAATCAGGAAGGATATTTGGGAAGTGGATGGCCGTGCTGAATGGATTTGGAAGTGAGAAATAAAGAGAAGTGGATGTACACTTTTATAAGATAGGTGAGGGTCACTTTAGGAAGCATTGGAAATATTATTTTATAATTAAATCATTCTCAATTTTTAATGGCCCAAATATTATTCCCTTAGACTCTAAGGTGGGTATGGGGAAAATAATCTCAACCAATAGGCTATATACTAGTTTAGGTCACTGTATTAACCTTATCTTTTAGATTTAACTCTTAGTTAAATAGTTTGACATTTACCATGTCTCTTTGTATTTTTATATTATATGGTTAATAAACTTAATATAAAATTCCAATAGAACCCCATGTGGTTCATTATTAATATAAATAAACTTATCTAATTCATTTGGCCGAATTTCAGATTTTTAGAAATATTGTATTTATTAATAATATAGTATTGGTTTTAAAAACTCAATTTTATCAATTTTGACACGATTCAGTATTTGATTTCTTAAGCCATAAATACTTTATTACTTAGAATAAATTTTATTTATTCAATCATAAAATGTCATGTTAACCTAAAAAATTATTGGGATTCATCAAAAGTTTCAATTTACATTTATTTGGATATTTATATTATTAATTATTTTAATATTAATAAGGTAATTACGACCTCATTTTGACATAAATAAATTAAATTATTTAAATTATAAAAATTGTAACAAAAATACTATTATGTAGTAAATATTTTTAGCTTCATAATTAATATTTATAGTCTAATTTATAATTTGTGTAACCTATATTAATAATGGTTTAGTTATTAAACTTTCAATTTAACACTATTAACTCATCTTTAAATTAAATAAGAATAAATGTCCTAATCTAATCCATGTGGACAAAAAGTGGTAATATTTTATTCCTAATATTTTTTTGGATGAATTACACATATCCTATATAATTATGATATGTGTTAGGGTAATTATAATATCATTTTTACCATTAATTACCGTATTTACATTTAACAGTGTTAAGTAAAAGTAAAAAATTACTATTCCCCAAAAATTATTTTCATCTTATTGAATAGAATATTACTTACTGGTGTCAACCATGTCACTCATATTTTTGAAATTCAACTCACAGAAGCAGTAAAATTATGTTTCATGCAAATTTTTTAATGCTCCTAGAAGGTGGGTAAAAGACGGTAAAATGTTCAAGAATAGAGTATATTTATAAACTTATTATAAACTGACTCCAATGAATAAAATTGAAAATATATTGGTATTATGTATCAATTTTTACTTAAAATAAATTAAAATAAAATAACTAATTATTTAAATAAAATGTCGGTTTTAAAAAATAACCCAGGGTTTTTCAATATGCATCAAAAATTGAATGTTTTCATAAAAATACCAAATATTAACTCTAAGATAATTGTGATATTCCAAATCAAAAAATGAAGTCCATTTTAAAAATTAAAATTTATAAAATTTCAAAATGTGGGTATTTATATTCTTAAAGGCTTGTTTCATTGGTCGTGTTGTGTTAAAACTACATCCTGCGTACAACGCAAGCTACTGCATAAATAAATTCAAGTGGTTATTCATCATATATAAGGTTTATATCTAAGGTTTATATATATGTGGGATTATATTTCCCATACATTACAAGAGAACTCATAGTAGACATGTATTTAGGCCTAACTGAAGGTTTTTTATGATTAAAAATAAAATTAATGTGGTTGGTCCCTCTGTTACCCCTAGATATGGGTTTCTAGTTAGGTCCAAAATGCCCACACCACAATGGTGACCATAGATACACGTTGAACCATGACCAGTATTGTCACACCACAATGCTTGATCAAATAATTTATTCTCTATTTCATAATTAACATATTTAAATTTTAAATTCATAATTAATTAAAACTTTTTTCATTCCTTCCCAATCCACAGCTACAACATTGTTCTTTATAAATCATTCTTTTACACTTTTTGATCACCTTAATTTCTTTATATATATTTATATATTCAATCTACTAGAGGTTGTTACTGGTAGTGAAACTACTAATCCTATTATGAAATTCTATTATTTATCACATTGATTCATTGTATGATGATAATTGTTTTCTTTTATTCCAAAGTAAATGGGTTTTTATTGGTTTGATCACTTATTTAATTTTATGACTGTTATCATGATGATATCAAATTGAACGGTTTATATCATAATAATATAGCTAGACACTACCATTTACATATGGGATAAGTTTATTTCAAGGTTATTTTGATGTATAGTCCCACAAAACTTGTTCCATGGACCGATAAGTTAAATTTAAATGAGTTCATTATATATTTATCAACTGGAAGAACCATGTTGGTCCATTAGTATTATTTTGAAGAATTTTATGACAAATATAATTGTCAATGATGGTTTCTAAATGAGATAATTAGGTTTTTCCATGGTGGAATTGAATCATTTAGTGTCCTAGTGTAGGTTGACTAGGTTGTATCCATTTTATATGGAGTGTAAGGATATTAATATTAAATATCATTATCCTTTGGTGAAAATGGTTATGAGTGTGATTTAATTTTAAAAGGGAGACTCACGATGATATTTAAATGGTTTTATCTATATTATCTATGTGAGTGTCTCACCCCTGGAAAATTTTCATTGTCTTGTGATCCTACACATAGAATAAAATATCCATTAAAATTATTAATTATGAGTTATTAAGTAAGAATAAATTTTAACATAAAATTGTTGAATATGGTAATTGATAGGGTTCCATTAAACCCATTGATATAAATGTTTTAATGGACATGTAGGATTACATGATAAGTTGGGTTATAATATTACTGTCACTAGGGATTGGTAAATGGGTTCTTCACCACTCCACTCAGGCGTACATAATCTATTATGACTATTATGGATGGGTTTGGTAATTTGAATATTTATGTTTCACTCCAACCACATTATGTGGATAATATGATGGATATGGGCCACCCTAACTGATGTTAATGCTTCTTGGGTAGGGACGACATCATTAGAGGATTCAATTCCAACCACTAGTAGAGGTGGTTGAATACAGGCATTATTATGTGAAATCAAAATTCTATCCCTAGGAATTGTTATGTGAAAGGATCTGATTTGATATGACTACTCACCAAATTAGGTATGATCAATCCTTGATATTAGTCATGAAACCATGTATTGGTGATGATTATTTTTATATGGTATTACTACACATAGTCACATATATATATATATATATTTATATTTATATTTATATTCATATTTATATTTTCATGTAGTAATGGTCCTTATAAAAAGGTCGTGATTAGGGTCTCCATTAGTGGTGGATTTCATGATTTTAATAACATATTGTACAAGTATCGTGATATCATGGAACGCTTCAAGGGTTATATGTTCATATAATGATATGAAACCTATGTTTTATTGATGTGTTGGGTAACTATGTTAGACATAGTATATGAGATCAGTCTATAACTCTAGAACAATTTCAATTTAATCACTTATTTTTTCCACGTTTTTAATTGATGTATTTTTGGGTTTAAGGCATGTCTAGTGGGCCTAAAAAACAATCTATGTCTTTTCGACTCACAAGGTATATATTCCACCATTTTCTTGGTTTTTTCTTCAAGTATACATATCAGATATTATATAATCTTGCACTTGATAACGACCTTCATTTTCTAATGTACGGTTGGTTATTATTTTCTAAATCATGTCTTGGACATGTACAGTGCACCCTACCTATGTAAGAGTTTTTTTCATGTGTGCCTGGACATAATCATATAATCTAGTCACTTCTAAGATCATTGTTGTGTATATTAATATCTTGACACTAGTTTATATTCTAAGGAACTAGCACCATGTCACATAGTTTTGTTACATGTTCCACATGTAGTATATTATATTTCATTATGCTTAAACTCTAGCACCATGAATGGGGGGACTACAATGAATGTGTTATTCACCATATGCATTGTGTAGTCGATATTTATCCAGAATCCTAGGAACTCTATCATGATTCCAAATAGGTCATCACAACTTCTACATATCTACCTACCGTAGCCAAGAATCATGGATCTATAGATGATCAACCATCCTGTAATGACCCAGAAATTCCATGTTATTTTTTAAATATATTGGAATTTTACGAGTCTTTGAAAATTTACAGCGCATGATTCTGAGGCCCAGAGTGCCCAGAATGAAATTCTGAACATTTGTTTGGGTATGTTCAATAAACGTGCATGTGATTTTTTTTTACTTTTGAATCGGTGCATGGAATTGAAATCCAAGGGCACCGTTGAACTTGCATCACATGTATTCACTTAAGAAGACATTCACCTCGATGATAGCTGGTTGAGGGTGAAAGTTATTTTTTTTCTTGGTGGAAATAAGAAAATAAAATAATCACACATTTTATTTTATTTATTTTAACCACCCATGTGTATATTTCACAAGTGGGGACCACCTGAACTAAAACCGTCCATTATAGGTTATTGAGGTGGGGACCACCGAGACTGACCTCCCATGAGATGTTATGGTGGTGGGGAACACCAGATGTTTGAAACCTCTTGAACTTCCTATTATGTGGGGAGAAACCTCTTAAGATGCCCACTAAATTATGCCAACCTTCCCAATAATTTATTATTCCAACAATTAATTAATTAATTAAACCATTTTGAAATTATGCCAACATAATTTAATTTGAAAATATAAATTAAGAAGTTGGATATATTTTCATTTTGGTGGAATTGTGGAAAATGGTTGGAAAAGGGGAGTGCTTTGGAGAATTGGGGGAAATCTTTCCTACGAAGAACGCTGATGCATGACTTCGACTTACTCCCTCGAGATGTCCTCTAGTGTGGGTAGTCTTCAATCGATAATCTTCTTTCCCTTGCCAACGATGCCTTCTCCTCCCTCACGATCTCTGTCGATGAACAATCAAACAAGGTAGGGGTTTATTTGTATATGAATACTTTTACCATGTTCGTCCCTTGAATACTTTTTTTCGGGATTGTGAAAAAATCATTGCAGGAGGTTGTAAAGCACGAAGTTCTTCTTCATGTTCTTGTTGAGACATATTCTTCCACCATAACATAGAGGATAATGGACAATCAATGATGGCCCGACCCCTTCGCAAATCTTGTGTTGATTTGTTGTGTTGAATGCGACGAAGGCGATGGTGCAACGCCATCGCCCCACTGCAAGCACCGCGTCGCGACATCCGCACACTCGTGGAAACCCTGCGGTTGAGTCGCTCAGTGGAACCCATTGCCCTCGTGCCCTGCGGCTCCTCCACCCGCAGCCCTACCGCGCAGCCCAAGGGGGGCCGCTGTCTTGGCCACGCTGTCGCCGCCATCCGATGAGCCACCTCCTCCGTCCGTCGAGCCACCACCATTGTTTGCCGAGCTGACGCCACCGTCCGAGCTAGGATGCTATCGTCGACCAGGTCGAGCCGCCAACACAATCCGCCCTGCCCTCACCACCATCCACCGTGCTATCGCCGCTGTTCTTCGAGTCGTCGTCGCCGTCTGCATAGCCACCATTTTCTTGTGGCTCAACTGGTCCGGCCGAGCCCCCCGCAGCCGAACAGCTCTGGCCAAGATGCACCACAGCCAAGCCGCTCTAACCGAGCTGCCGTGTGGATGAGCTGCTCCAAACGAGCCGCATCCTCCGTCCGTCGAGCCACCTCCATCGTTTGCTGAGCCGATGCTATCGTCCGAGCTGAGACGTCGTCGTCGACCAGGTCGAGCTGCTGACACCATCCGCCCTTCCCTCACCACCATCCACCATTCTATCGTGGTCGTCTGTTGAGTCGTCGTCGTCGTCCACATAGCCGCCATTTTATCTCGGTTGAGCCGGTCCGCCCGAGCCCCCCACAGCCAAACAACTCTGGCCAAGCCGCCCCACAGCCAAGCCGCTACGACCGAGCTGCCCTGTGGCTGCGCTGCTCCAGCCGAGCCGCCTCACAGCCCCAAACCGTTCTGGCTGAGCAACCCCGGATGAGCCTCCCTCTAGCCTAGCGCCATCCACGACCGAACCCTCGTGGCCCCTCGCGGCCTTCCGGACCGCCCATCAGGTCGGGCCGCCAATCATAGGTCGGGACGAACCCAGTGGTCCAGGCCGAAGCCAATGATCCAGGCCACACTTTGGGTCGAGCCTACCCGAATCGGGTCGCCTTAGGCCGGGTCGGACCGGACCTAGGCCCTGTATGACCCATTTACTTCTTTTGGCCATAACATTGGCACCAGGCATCCGTTTGATGAACCATCAATGGCATTGGAAATCATGGAAGGAGATGGTCTCTTTGAGTATACCCCACTAGAGTTTTGGATTACGATGGTGAACAGTCATGTTGGATAGAGAAAGAATCCAACCAGGACCCCTGGACTAAAAGGCTAATAACTCACAGACTGGGTATCTGATTGACGCGTCGTCTATTTCGTTGATACCCCTATGACGTGAGAGACCTTTGAGATGATTCTTAAATGGACTTTGGGGTAGATAGAGTATCAAATAGTATCTTGTGGAGAGGATCCTCTCAGAGATGAGCGAGCATAGTGCGGGAACCTAGTAGCTGGCGGAGACATGATGACAGTTGACCATTTCGACATGGAGTGACTTGACCAGCCCAGAGGGGAGCACCTCTGTGTGACGCGGATAACCCATGGTGGGGAGTGCCTCTGTATGACATGGTAGACCCAATGTAAACATCAGGAGGAGTACCTCAGCATGCCATGGTGGGGAGCACCTCTGTGTGACGCGATAGACCCACGGTACTCGACAGGAGGTGTACCTCAGCAAATCACGAGGGGGAGATCCTCTGTGTGACGTGAAAGACCCATTGTGGGGAGAACCTCTATGTGATTCAGAAAACCCACAATACTCGAGAGGAGGAGTACCTCAAAAGTCAAATGTTTGTGGAAAGCAGCTCTGTGTGATGCGGCCAACCTACTATACTCGATAGAGGTGGGGATCTCCAGCAACTGAGGTGTTCGACGATGTGACTGGAGATGATACCTATTACTATAACTAAAATAAATCCTTGGGTGATCTGGGTCAGTATCCCTACGATTTATTCAGTATCGATATGGATTACTTGATATCTTAGGTATATGTATGGGCATATCCCTACGTAGGGTTATTTGTTTATTTCATACTTTGTGGTTTATCCATGGTAGTTTTTGCGAGACCTTGAAGTCACGGGGTCCCTACTGAGTATCATTATACTCAACCCTACATGGGCTATGCCCACACCATGGTGTGTTGGATGCAGATGACAGATAGCACTGACTGAGGCTGAGAGTACTAGGACTAGGCGGTGCCCAGAGGTGGACCATACAACATGCCATTACGCAGAGGAGATGGGTGGACGTGGAGTGCTGATGAGGTGATCTATACCTACCCTTCAGGTGGAAACATTAGAGGACAATCAAACTTCTTTCTTTTCTCTTTCTCCAGCTGTATTGTATTTTAGTTATACTTGTACCTTTACTGTGGGGCCTATATTCCGTCCCCGTTTTACTTTTAGTACTCTTTGGATATATTGTTTCCTTATGTTCGTATCATTTTGTGTTGTTGGTTTTGTGAGATTACTTGTAATAAAAGAAATTCCACCAAATTTTTAGGGAAAACAAATTTTGGTGATTGTCTCTAACCCCTGGGCTATGGAAGGCGGTCATGGGGAAGTCAGGGCACGGGCCCCGGGGGACGGGTCGTGAAAAATAGGTACAAGAGGAGTCGATTCTACCGAAGAACTAGCACACTGATCTTTTCCATGAAGAAAAAATGTTAAGGGTAATGAGTGCATCTTTTAGTTTATGGAGTCCAGTGTTGGTGTCACCATCGTCTATCCATACATCAGGTCCCAGACAACTGGTTTCCGACTCAGTGCACGAAAACACTGATTGCGTGTGTATTTCCAAGATTTTTCATTGTTATCTCTTGAGTCAGCTCACCAGGTATAACTTATTGACCATGGCAACACCAGTTTCCTTTCTAGATTCTTCCACATAGATAACCAACAAGGGTTTGGAGAGTTGTATTCACTGATTGCTCACTGACCGATGAGGCCTTGGTGCAGGGCCTTTTTTCAGTAGGGGCACCATCGCTACCATTACCCGTTGGGCCACGGATGCCACCAGCCCCAATAGTAGAATGTGCACACCTCTTGAGCGCATTTCATGAGTTCCAACACCATAGTCCACCAAGGTTCAGGGGTGAGACGGACCCAGAGGCGGCTGACAATTGTATGGAGGATGTGGTAAGAGTCTATTGAATCGTAGGGACACCAGCCGATCCCATGGTGATCATTTCCACCAGCCTTCTATAGGCAGCCACAGGTAGATGGTGGATCTTGATGCTCCAGGCTCATGATGAGGTGACGCTTTTCTGGGTAGACATCGAGAAACTATTTCGGGCAGAGTTTGTGCCAGCGACTTCACGAGTAGTGTGCATACATGACCTTCTTCATCTGCAGTAGTGTAGCATGACTGTAGCACAGTACTCAGTGAGGTTCACTGACCTCTCACACTACTCCACAGATATTATGTGGTACCCATTCATTAGGGCCCATAACTTCAATTAGGGGCTCAGGCCAGAGATCAGTGATTCAAATATCTCACCCAGCATCCCGATACATGAAGGGGTGTTAGAAAGAACCCTCTTAGTGGATAGTTTCCTTGATGAGTAGTCACCAGTAGTGAGACCCACCACTAGTCATCACGTAATAGAGAATTCTAGAACTGGCAGCAGATAGACGTCACAGAGGTCCAACAGGACCATACCTACAAGTGGATGACTGCATGACATTGGATTAGTTATGCGGGGCACCCGAGGCAGAACCAGTTAGGAAAGATTCATGCAGTGTTAATCATGCTATGGGTAGGGTCACATGGCTTGTGACTGTCTTAACCATCATATAGATGATCAGAAGATGGTTGAAGGAATACCTAGGCAGAGAAAGTTGTTCGACCAAGGAGGTCCGCAGGGAGAAGGCGGACATGGCAGTGGAGTGAGCCGTGCAGCTGGCGGTGGGTGACGAATCGAGATGTTACCGCCAACATGACCTAGAGGTCCACCCCGACCGCAGGGAGCATGTGGGTAGGATAGATATCAACTCCAGGTAGCTGAGGCTTATGATCATGGTGCTCTAGGGATGATACGAGGTACAATATTTGTCTACTCCACCTTAGCTACAATACTTATAGACAAAGGTGCCAGTCATTATTTTATTCCCACTACCCTCGTTTGAAGCTCAGATATTCCGAAGGATTTGTTGGCTCGATCCTTACAGCTATAGACTCCTACGATAGAGGATTCGATGATTACTCACTGGTTCCGGTAGTGTGAGATTAGTCTAGGAGGTGAGTGATTTCACTGGGATCTCATATTAGGAGCTTAGAGGCCTTACATCATCATCTTGTGTATGGAATGGTTATCTATAGTACATGACCAAATAGACTATATTAAACACAATGTGGGGTGTGCCCACACGGATGGGACTAGGTTTACCATCACTAGAGAGAAGAGAGAATTTGCAGCACAAGATGGACTTCACCGGAGGAGAGTGCAGCCGATCACTTATCATTTTTCTAGCCTTACCCTCAGAGCACTTGATGTGAGGAGTTAGGGCTATCCTGTAGTGCTGGACCAGTACACGGATGTTTTCCCGGATGATGTTCTGGATCTACCTCCTCACAGAGAGGTAGACTTTTAAATTGAATTGTACCCTAGGATGACCCTGATATCAACACTAGCATATCAGATGGCTCCTGGTGAGCTTAGTAAGCTATGGGTACAACTGGAGGACTTGCTGGTGAAAGGACTCATTCGGCTTAGTGATTCTCCATGGGAAACCCTGATTTTGATCACAAAGAAGGTGGAAGGGAGCTTGAGACTTTGTGTCGACTATCGATGCCTGAACCTGGTGACCTTGAATAATAAGTACCCACTCCCGAGGATTGACGACCTCTTTGATCATCTGAATGGCACACGGTGGTTCTCGAAGATAGACATTAGATTAGGTTATCACCAGCTCAGAGTATGAGACAAGGATGTGTAGAAGGCAATCTTCAGATGTGGGTATAACCATTACGAGTTCGTGGTTATGCCATTCGGCATGGCCAACACTCCAGCAGTGTTCATGTGACTCATGAACGTGATCTTTCAGCCATACCTTGATCGATTTTTTGTACTCCTCATCCGTGATATTCTGATCTACTTGGATACTGAGGTTGATCATGCCTATCATTTGCAGGTAGTACTGGACATACTCTAAGAGCATCAGGTTAATGGTAAGCTCCAGAAGATCCTGTTCTGGATCCTAGAGGTTCACATTTTGGGACATGCCATTTCTGAGGCTATAGTTGTAGTAGATCCAGCAAAGATTGAGGTGGTACGTGCTTGGGAGAAACCTAGGAGTGTGACATAGGTACGATGTTTCTTGGGTTTGGCTGGATACTGCCAGAGATTTGTACCATATTTCTTCAGAGTCCCAGCACCACTATCATCCTTGTCAGATAAGGTTCAACCATTTGTGTGGTCGAAGAGATGCCAATAGTGTTTTCATGAGCTGAGGTAGAGGCTGACTAATACCTACTTCTTGGGGCTTCTAGAGGTGGGCGTATGGAACATAGTCTACTATGACACATAAGGGACCAGACTCAGATATTTCAAGATGCAGGAGTGAGTAGTAATTGCATATGGTCTCGATACTTAAGGAAACATGTGTAGAACTATTATAACTATGACGTAGAGTTAGTAGCATTGGTATTCGCCTTGAATATGTGGTGACATTATCTAATTGGTTAGCGCTATATAGTGTACTCTGATCATAAGAGTCTCAGGTATATCTTCTCCAGAAGGACCTTAACCTAAGACAACAATGCTGGATTTAGTTCCTCCAGGACTATTACTTCGAGATAGTCTATACTCCTGGGAAGTGGAACATTATTGTAGATGCACTCAGCAGAAGATCTGGTATATAGCTACTAGGTGAGGAGACGAAGAAACTAGCTTCATTATCTATATAACTTCTGGATTGAGATGGAGGATATTTTCTTCTGCTTCTTATAGTCACTCCCCCACTCCTTCAGCGAGTCAGGGAGGCACAATGTTGCGACGCTGAATGCGAGACACAACGTGCTCAGATTTCTATAGGAGAAGCACCTGATGGATTTTATGAAGGAGGGGACCACATCATCCTCTTCAGAGGATATACCATGGTACCAATGTAACATCAGAAGGAATTATTGAGGGAGTTCTACACTTCCCCACAAGTGGTACATCCAAGAGTGGCGATGATGTACTAGGATCTCTGATGGCAGCACTGGTGGTCGGGAATGAACAAAGCGGTAGCAGAGTTTGTTTCTCAGTGCCTCACTTGTTAGCAAGGGAAGGTGGTGAATCAGGCACCAGTAGGCTTGGTTCAGCCTTTATAGGTCCCATAGTGGAAGTGTTATAGGATATAAATGGACTTCATGACAATAATTCCATGTATATACAGGGGTCATGACTCAATTTGGGTGATCATTGATCGGTTAACCATATCGGCCCACTTCCTACTGATCAAAGAGAAGGATTAAATAGAGATCTTGTGATGTATCTATGTGCCAGAGATTTTATGGTTACATGGAGTACCCTCAACGAGTATCTCTGATCGGGATGCATGTTTTACTTCCTAGATGCGGAAGGAGTTTCAGGATGCTTTTAGGATGAAGCTTCGTTTGAGCACCGCCTTCCATCCTTGGATGGATGTCCAGACTAAGTGGAACATTCAGACCCTCATGGACATGCTATGTGCCTATATCCTCAACTTCGGTTGTAGTTGTGAGGATCAAATGCCTTTGGTGGAGTTTGTATACAACAAAAATTATCACTCCACCATAGGGATGGCACCATCTGAGGCATTTTACGAGCAACCTTATAGATCAACTTTCTGCTGGACTGACCCAGGGGAGTCGGCACTAGGGGGACCAGAGATGGTACGAGCTACCAACTAGAGGGAGAATATCATTATGGAGTGGATGAAGACTACATAGAGCTAGAAGATGTCATATACTGACAAGAGATTAAGACCTCTAGATTTTGAGGATGGCGGTGAAGTCTTTCTACGGGTCTCACCCGGATGAGGTTTGCAGATATTTGGTCGAGGCTGCATGTTATATCAGAGATTAATCGGACAATTTCAGGTCCTTAGAAGAGATAGAAAGGTGGAATACCGCTTAGATCTTCCACCTCAGTTGCACGGTGTGCATGATGTCTTCCATGTATCCCAGTTGAGGAGATAAGTGCATGACCCTTCTCACATCCTCGACCAGGGCGAGTTGGACGTCGACGATAGGGCGTCATTTACCAAGGTTTTAGTAGAGATTGGGGTTTAAAAAGAGCGGGTCCTTCAGGGATGGTCGATACCTTTAGTGCGCGTTCGCCAGCAGCATGGGAACCTCTAGGAGAGCACTTGGGAGTGGAAGGCTCAAGTGCATGCTCAGTACAACCAATTGCTCACTTTTTTTTTCTGTTGTGGCTTATGGGGATGTAAATCCTTGATGTGGGGAGAGTTCATAGACACATAATTTCCATGTAATGTTTTCTAAATATATGGTAATTTTACGAGTCAACTAAAATTGGCTACGCGTGATTCTGAGGCCCAAAGTGCCCAGAATGAATTTCTGAACTTTTTCTCAGGTACGTTCAGTAAACGTGCAAGCAGGTTTTTCTAACTTTTGAACAGGTGATCAGAAAGGAAATTCGAGTGCACCATTGAACTCACAACACCAGATTTAACTTAAGAAGGCTTTCAACTCGAGATATTTGGTCCAGGGTGAATGTTTATTTTTGGGATTTTTATTGAAATAATAAAATAAAATAATCACACATTTTATTTTATTTATTTTAACCACCCATGTAGATATTTCACCGGATGGGACCACCAGAACTAAAACCTCCCTTGAGAGGTTTTGGAGGTGGGGACCACAGAACCTAACCTCATATGACAGGTTATGGTGGTTGGGACCACCTGAGGTTTGAAACCGCTTGAACTCCCTATTAAGTGGGGATAAACCTCTTGAGCTCACCACTTAATTATTCCAACCTTCCCCGTAATTTATTATGCCACCCATCAATTAATTAATTAAATCATTTTTAAATTCTTCCAACATAATTTTATTTGAAAAATTAAATTAAGCAGTTGGATATATTTTCATTTTGGTGGAATTGGGGAAAAGGGATCGCAAATGGTAGAGTGTTTCAAAATCGGGGAATGCTCTCCAATGAAGAACGCTGATACACGACTTCGAATTTCTCCCTCGGGACATCCTCCAGCGTGGTACATCTTCAATAAACAATTGTCTTTCCCTCTCAAATGACGTGGTCTCTTCCATCGCGATCTCTATCTATGAACAATCAAATAAGGTAGGGGTTTATTATATATAAATACATTTCCCATGTTCTTCCACTGAATTATTTTTTTCAGGATTGGGAATAAATCGTTGCGGGAGGTTGTAAAGCTTGATGTTCTCCTTCAAGTTCTTGTTTAGCCATATACTACAACTCTAACATAGAGGGTATGGGCCATAACATCATGGCCCAACCCCTCCACCAATCTTGTGATGATTTTTGTTGTTGAATGCGATGAAGATGATGGTGCAACCACACCACCCAGCGTCCACCGCTGCCTCGCGACCTCTGCGCCCCTGTGGCACCCCCACGGTCGAGCCGCTCCTCAGTAACCATAACCCCCACGCCCTGTGCCTCCTCCAACCACAACCCGCCGCACCGCCCGTGGCTTCCGCCGTCTGTCGAGTTTCCGACTCTTTCCGAGTTGAGCCGCCGCTGACGACCGGGCCGAGCCACCGCTATAGTTTACTCAACCGCAACCGTCATCCACCGAGCTGCCTCCGCCATCTGTCGGGGCGCCGTCGTACCACGGCCGAGCCACTCTAGATTAGCCACCCACAATCAAGCTACTCTGGCTGAGCAACCCCGTGGTCGAGCTACCCCATGGCCGAGCTTCTCCGGCCAAGAAACCCCGCGGCCCCGACTAATTCCATCCGAGCTGCCCTAGCAGCGCCGCCCTGCAGTCGCACGCTGTCCATGACCGAACCCTCACAGCCCCACGCGGCTTTCCAGACAACCCAGCTATCCGAGCCAGCTAGCATCAGCCGGGCCGGTCCCAGTGTGCTGGGCCATAACCAACTGGTCAGGCCACACTGGGGGCTTGGTCGGTCTGACCGGGTAGGACCGGACTCGGGCCCACTATGACCCATTTACTTTTTCTGGCCATAACATTGGAACTGGACGAGCATTTGATGAACTCTCAATGGAATTGAAAATCATGGAGCGAGGCGGTCCCTTTGAGTATACCCAAATTTAGTTTTGGATTAATATGGGGAATGGTTGGGTTGGATCGAGCAGGAATCCAATTTTCCCCCTTAGACTAAAATGGTAATAAATCATAGACCAGATGTCTGATTAATGAGTTGTCTATTGCATTGAGACCCCTATGACGTGGTGGAGCATTGAGATGCTTCTTAATCAGACTTCGTGGTAGTTGTATTTTGGACCAGTAGCTCGTGGAGCAGATCCTCCCAGATAAAAGAGAGCATATTGCGATAACCCAGAAGCTGGATGAGACTTGAGGACTGCTGACCTTTTTGACTTGGAGTGACTTGACAGACCTAGTGGGGAGTGCCTCTGTGTGATGCGGCAGACCCAAAGTGGGGAGCGCCTCTGTGTGATGCGACAGACCCATGATACACGATCAAAGGAGTACCTCAGTAGGCTATGTTGGGGAGCACCTCTGTATGACACGGTAGACCCATGATACCCAACATTAATAGTACCTCAGCAAGTCATGAGGGGGAGCACCTCTATGTGACGTGACAGACCAAA
The DNA here is from genome assembly GCA_963277665.1 of Viscum album. NCBI lineage: Eukaryota > Viridiplantae > Streptophyta > Magnoliopsida > Santalales > Viscaceae > Viscum > Viscum album. The sequence continues at coordinate 1,242,930,640 of OY728145.1, read as the reverse complement.
GGTGGGGAGCGCCTCTGTGTGACGTGGTAGACACATAGTACTCAACAAGAAGAGTACCTCAGCAGTCCAATGTTTGTGGGAAGTGCCTCTATGTGACACGGTGGGCCCACTATACCCGATAAAGGTTGAGATCTAGAGAAACTGAGGTGTTCGACAAGGTGACTGGGGATGTTACTTGTTACTACCCCTAGAATAAATCCTGGTGTGAGTGAGTTAGTTTCTTTTTGATTTTCCCCGGATTGAGATGGATTACTTGATATCATAGGTATATGTATTTCCATAAACCTAAGTAGGTTTATCTGCTCATTTCATACTTTGTGGTTTATCCTTGTTATTTTTGTGATACCTTATGGGTCTCGGGGTTGATACTAAGTATCGTAATACTAAACCATACAAGGGCTATGCCCCCAGGTTGTTGTGTTTGATGTAGACGGCAGGCAGCGATAAATGAGGCTGAGAGTACTAGGAATGGGCAGTGCCTAGAGTTGGTCCATACAACATGTCGTCACACAAAGGAGACGGGTGGACGTGGAGTACTGAAGAAGCAATCATTACCATCCCTTTAGGTATGATACTCAGAGGATGATTCAATATCTTTCCTTTCTATTTCTTCAATTGTACTTGTACCTTACTATTGGGCTTGTATTCCGACCCCCTTTTACATTCATCACTCTTTTGGTGATACAATTTTCTTGTTTTCGTATATTATTTTGTTCTTGGTTTCGTGAGTTTACAGGTTATAAACACAATGCATTCCTAGTTTTAGGGAAAATGCATTTCGGTGCTTGTCACCAACCCCTGGCCTATGGAGGGTGGGCTTGGTGTAGTCATGACATGGGCCCTAGGGGAAGGGCCATGACACATTCCAACATCAATTCTTGTTATCTTTCATTTGATCTTATTGGGAATTGGTTCCCATCATACTTCTCCACATACCATAAGGAAACTAGAGAACACCTATGTAATCCCATCCTATTTCTAAGAAAAAACCATCATCGTCACACACCAATGATGATCCAGACTATATAAAATTAATCATTTTCGCCAAATAATGACCCTGTAATGAATGAATGTTCTGTATTTTTCGAATGACATTTTCAAGGGTTTACTAATGGGGAATGTGTGACAAAATAGTTACAAAAATAAAAAATAAGCAAACCTGAAAATCCTCAACTTTTTTGGTGATGTCCTCATTTCATTTCTTTTACAATGACCAATGAAAACCAATAAAAAAATATAATCAATTCCCAAGACAATAAAGAAAATCTCAAACCCAAAAGCATGAATGACATATAAATCAATCTACTAGGGGATATTATGCATACTCATCATTAGGTAATATAACATGGATATAAACCAAAATAAATCTATAGATGCATTATGTATAGATCTATCACTGATGATGAATAAAACATCATCTCCATCATTAGTGCAATCCAAGCCATATATCGATGGAAATGACTATCAAGAAATCTATCATGATCATTTTTCCAATTGTATTCCCCAATTTATTCTATTGATGAACCTCCCTCAATCCAAGGGTTATATGGGTAACCCTAGTCATTCAATATATTTGTTTATATATATATGATAATTATGTTGGGATAATTATTAAATAATTAAATAAATATTTTAATTTAATTTATTATTTCTCCCACAATGGTGCTCATGGATAAGTTGTGACCCATAGAAATATTGTGTCATTTTAATGGTAAATCATGTACTCGAGGCATGATTGTGGTTTCAAATATCATATATGATTCCCTGTTTAAGAGTTATTCAATAATTTTATAAAAATTACATGTGTGGGATATAATATATTTAATATTTCATTATAAATAAAAAACATATTCATACCTTGGAATGTCATTCCATCTCATCCCTTGGATTTAAAAATATACCTTAATATGTTCCATGGTATTACAAGAAAAAACATGTTTGTTACAATCCCCCTTTCATAGGTACTTGCTTCTGGAAAATAAATAATCATAATAAATAGATTATGGTACTACCCTTGCATCTATGTCTAATATTCCCATCATCCCTCCTAACGATTCATGTGATACCACTAAACACACACCATGGTAGTCATTTTACTCGATTGGATCTTCTCTTTCTAATCCTCAGTCTCTACAAGGTACTCTATAAATGTTTCTCTAACATTGATGTCCATCATACCTCAGTTATTAAAATATGATGGGACATGAATAGACCTCATTAGATATGACTTGTGAATGATGTCATGCATATAGTCCTATAGTGGTAGTAGGGGAAACATGAATTCCACATCACCAACCCTATGAAGTATCTTGAAATGGACAATGAATCTCAATGTATAAATTCCACCCTATAAAAATTTCCATAATCTTCATCAGGGTGAGTCCATAAAGTACATGTAATATCTTTCCTTGAACGTGGGAGTCCCCTATATTGGGATAAATATGATTTATGAGGGACTTGTTATATCTCATCCACCCTTGAACAATCTAGATCATCATTGTAAATGAATGACCTATCTCAGTTCCCATAAGTCTATATACCCTAGTATGAGTCCATCATAGTGGTGACATGATACATTCCCACAAAAGGAATCGAATGTTTCAATACTATTGGATGAATTTTAGTTCTCCTTTTATTAAAAAACTCCATCAATTTGTGAATCTCTCACATAACCCCAATTTGTAACCCAAATGCATTCACCATGTCCAACAGAACCTAAATTTTCTACCCATTCTAGCCTTTAGTTTAGGGGTGAAACATAATGATGGAACAAAACTGAGTCCAATATTCCTCCACCTTTCCTCTACAAAATTATTACATGAAGATAGAATAATTTTTTCAAATTATGATTGATTTAAATCCATGTTTAAATAATATTTATTACCCATAAACGAATTCTAATATATCTATAAAATTATAAACCCATCTACCATTGAATCCAGTGGAGTTGGTGAGTTCGTTCTTAATCACCCTTATGGAATAGTTTTATATAGGTGATCATGACATCCAAAACATGAAGTCCACATGTATACCATTCAATATTAACTCTATAACCTCAATGTATTAAACCATTCTCACTGGAAACTAGTGATCATCCTACACTTGTTATCAATTAAGGAATCGAGAGACATTATTATGTTATCGAGAGGAAAATTCCCCTACACATATATTTATACATATAGAAATAAACTAAAATATATGGTCCCAGTAAATCATCACAAATTATTTATATACAGGTAAATAGGGTTCATTAACCTTCCTCAAATCCAAATGAGACAATGGAACTAGTACAATTTTACTCTCTATAAAAAGTATGATGGGATCCCCATCCTCGTCATTCCCATTATGAGAAATTTGAGTGGATATCTAAGTATGAATGGTCTTATAGTCGGTAACTATACATTGAATCTCCATAGAACTCTATTAATGAAATGGTGTAACAAACATTTACTACAGATATATTACATCATTCACTTACTCTATGGAAAATTCAAACGAGGAAAATAACACTAGGGACCTTGTCAGTAACTATAATCATGATCATCTTCTAACAACATCTTCTACAAGGTTCCCTTTATAAGAATTATAGACTATATTGGGGTATTAATCCTATACAAAAACATTCCATGTATTATATCTCAATCTATGTTATTTATATAAAAATAAACAAATGGTAATAATTATGTAATAATATATAATATTCTCCTTAACCAGATGGAAGTATTTTCATATCCTCTAAGAAAATACCACTACTAAAATCTTCATATTTTTTTCATGTGGTTTAAATCATTTGGTATCAACTATATATACCCATAATAAATCACTAATTTCCCCTAAATTAGGATACATTTATGTGTGGGACATTAGTCATCACAAAACACTACTTACTCGATACTAACATCAACAACACTCAATGATGGGAGAAATCATCATCCTATACTACTACTCATTAATTTTCAATAGGAATCCCTCTATCCAAAGGCATAGATTCTAATTCTAGATAAACATATGTAAAGGGTACTGATATCATAATGAAATCATGCATTAATCTCAGATAGTGGCATATCATCCAAAGGAATCCCATCACCTCAAACATGTTCATTGGTGGTTCCCAGGAGAAAACTATATCAACCTTCACTATATCCCCTACCACTCACACATCATAGATAACATATCCCCCGATGTTTCATTCTTGAATTGGTGAAATAAAATTTGAGAAAATTCAATAAATATGTTTCTAATTGAGTATGTCTAGTACAATAAACAAGAGTCTCATTTGATCCACCAAATATTCTAATTACACTATGATTTAATCAATGATGAACACTATGATCCTTCATTATAAAGGATGAAAGATAGAGTTTATGAGTACCATGATAATTACCATGATTTTAATCATAATTAAAGGGATCCCAAATTTCTCATAATGGAAATAGTGTAATTTTAGTTTTATCTTCTATATATAGAATTCTCATATTCAAAACATGTATTTTTCTATTATATGGTCTTTCATAGAGGACCACCATTCCTCTATAATTTTTTCAAAGATATTTCCTCTCCTCAAAAGATTATATGTTCTATTAATGGTAACCTATTTTATCATACACTAATATTGATATAGATTCAAAATATCATTTTACTTCAAGGAGAAAAATAGTAGTGAAGCTTAGGGTAACACACTGGGTCAGAAAAAACAACATTTTCAACAAATCCTCCAAATTCACCATTATCTTGTGAGGATATATGGGATCCATCCTTTGTGCAAGTATATATATCAAGTTATTACTTGTGTATCTTTCAATAAATTTTTCTATCTATCATTTTGAGTAATGTACATCACATGCTCAAGAAATCAATCCTCATGATACATTACTACAATAGGAAGCTACACAACTATTGTATCCCTAACTACAAGGACAATAAAATCCAACATATGAGTAATCAGATATATACTCCTTCATATTATTTTATCATACTCTAATTGTGTTTCAATTACACCCACTAATGAATAATTATTTACATCACCAAAGACAAACCACGTCTACAAAATAAAGCAGTCAGTATTTTCTAAAACTAGGGATAATCATACCATACCAAATATGATATCATAATTCCCCAAAACTGATGAAAAGAGAAACCATAAGGATATCTATTAGACAAGAGTCATATAATATTTCTTGAGGAAGTTAATTATCAGACATCAATACTGGTAGGAGTCTCCATGTATAATGGTTGAGCCAAGGTCTCAACTAGTGTCTCTATGTATTAGATAAGGGAACAGGAAAGAAAATAGTCGACCTCACACTTTTCAATAATCACTATAGATAAAATATATGAAATACATATCATCTATATATTTATAATAAAACATAAGGATATGTTTCATAGTCCTTCATGGAATATAGTTATCGTCATCTCCACCCACTTTTTCCCTCGACCTGGCATAACAAACTATGGGTGGTGATGGCAATAAGTAAAACTGTCTTCCACCTCTATCTTCTATCCCCACTCTCCTTCCATGTATTCAAACCTACATTAATCCATGTTAATTCCAATGTCTATCTCTGGTTGTCCCATCATCTATCTATTTATAAATATTATGATTGTTTATAAATCATGCATGAGGTGTCTCCAACAATCAGTAGAGACATCCTACAACACTCTTGGTTGACTATAACCATCATGAGAGTCATGAACTGTAGATCTTATCTCCTAGTATCGTCATCTAAATCATCATACATGTTCAAATTCATTTTTATTCTTCAACATTCTACTTTTGATGCTTAAAATCCTTTTTTATCAATCCCAAAACCAACTTTTGGCATATGTTCTACTAGAAATATCTCTGGAACCATGGCTAACTAGATCACTTTATCACATGTGAACTGAATATAGATATTACTTCATACATGATATCAAGGTGTAAGAACTAATAGTATTTAATCTATAGAAATAAATGATCCTAAACTGTAAACATATAGTTTCATGATATGTAATTCAACCCCAGCAAGTACTCATCCAATATCACATAGCCCTATTAAAGCAGTTGAGGATCTTGGAAGTGAACTGATTGGAACAAAGAATCCAAACATTTATCCCAAAATAATATATTAAAATATGACTAAGAAATTGATTCTATATCATGTATATAAATCACTATCTCACCCATTAACATATAGATCCAAGAAGAATACATGCCTCTAGGTCTAAAATATTATCAATAATTGACCACATAAAGACAAAAACTGGAGTCATTTCCTCTAGCCAGTCCTCTGTTATATGGGGAGCCAAGATCACCTCCAAACCATAGAGGTCACTTCTTGCAAATTTCATGGTTTATGATTAGCCAATAAAATTCCCAATATTTTAATTCATTCATAACCTGCTCCTTAGTGAAATGTAGTATGACTAGAAAAAATAGTTAAGAACCGCCTCCTCTAAAGGAACCATCAACAATTCTTCATCGCATTGTGGATAAGGAATGTGAAATACATTTGGAATACTTATTAGATACCATTTTGGAGGCATTATGAAATAATTAATATGTACCATAGTCAATGAGTTGACCTAGGGAGAATATTCCAATGTGAATGTAATTAAAAACCTATATTTATATTTTTCATGTACAAATGTTTTCCCTTCAACCAGTTTCTACATTCACTGAGTCAGTAATTTAGCTATCAAGGACTTATTCAATGGTTTTTCCAGCCAAAAAACGAACACCTCAGTCCATGTGTAGTGTTCTATACTCAATACACTTGAATATTGTTGAACTTGTTCTCAAACCTATCCTTAGTACTGAATAGTCTCCAAACACATATCATATTATGAGCAGTTCTATGATATCAGTCTATCAAAACCATACCCACCATGCCCTACATGAATGGTTAGAATTCATGGGTAGAATCTTAGGCCTACCTCTAAAAATCCATGAGTTAGTTACAGACACTGAGTAGGCATATCATAAAAATGGTTCTCATTATACATAGGTACATTTACAAACACAAACACACACACACCCATCTTGACAAACCAATAAAATGTGGAAAGGTAAAAAATTGATACGATAATGAATCAACCCACCACTGTCAACAAAAATATTTAAATCCTTATTATAAATAATATGTAACAATTTAAATCAGTATATAAAACATCACGAACATGCCAAATTTCTAGGAATGAGGGGTCTTTTATTAATACGACACCTGGTATGAACCATAATCTCTCTATATCACTAAGCTCTTCTAGCTCACAGTCCTCCCAAGACTCCATCAATATTAATTCCATCTCTATAAGACCCAAAAAGAATATACCCATCCTGCATAAGAGATAGTATAACAATACTCGGTAGAAAACCATGAAAAAATCATAATAAGAATAAGAGTATTCATATAATCATCATGATGGGATGTCAAAGGAATAAGACACATAACAATATTAAAAGACATATATAATCTCATTATTATAGAACATTTAGGGAAGTATCATCTATATCCATCCATATGATTTTATGTGGATATTCTAGATCATGATCTTCCAATATAACTAAGTTTATGACCCTTGTTTTAACATAGGGGGATCATCTACGATGTTATTATCATTGGGAATCACCCAATAAATAATAACTATAACTCAAAATTTATTGATGAGAATTTAATGAATCACACCTGGGGAAAATTGGGGACACACATGTTGGATTTTATTTCTAGAGAAGGGATTTATGTCTGGTGTTTGTTGGTCATTCTAAAAAAAATGAACATATTCTATGATAATGAAGGAATGATAGACAATCCAACCCTAGTCAAAATAACTGATACCCAAAAAAAATTATTTGGGAAACCCCATAGTGGGGATTAAAATCCTCTAATATTTATAAAATTATAAATAATATCCTCAAATGGATGGATGAAGGAACTACACACAACTAAAAGTGGGTCGAACTGAATAAATCAAGGAACACATGTTTCATGAAAAAACGTACATGGTGTGAATTGGTGGAAAATGCATGTCATGTCTACCGAAAAATATTTCCATGTTTTTCTGCATCACATTCCATGGAAGATTCTATATAAAATATTTTTCATTCTATGATACATGGAAATTAGATTATGGGTTGGTACTCATTTTCATGCCTTCCATTGTGTAGGTACATCTAGTTATGCCTATGTACTTTTGTAAGTGCCAAGGTAAATTGGTTTATGCTCATGTACCATGATATTTCTGAGTACCTCATAGCACCATTATGTTATGATCCTTCTGTTATTACCAATTAAGACCATTATCATGTACTATACAAGATACACATTGGTTCATCATCAATGAGTCAAACTGTATGTGTTTATGTGACATGTCATGTGATATTTTTTAGGACTTGTAAAACCTTGAACCATTGAAGTGGACTATATAGTGTGCATTCATTAGATGTCACTCTTTATAGTTGGGATATTTTAAAAGAGCCATGAACTCTAGAATTGTACCATTAAATACAATGTAGTTATAATCATTTCACCATTCATGAAAAGAAATCACATATTAGGGTTTCACTGGCCTTTTCTTCATCAGTGTCCAGATTCCATCTTTTTGATATTCTCAGGAATTGTTTCCCCTCATCCCATGTCTCATGACGTGTTTTAAAATCACAATCAAGGGAAAACAATATAATCCCAACCATGTTTTTACAATCCACTATCATCATCACACCTCATTCATTCAATCAACCACAATCCCAAACACATTGTATTGATTCATTTCACCCATGGAAGGACACACAATGACCAAATACTATATATTTTCCAATCCACCTACCAATATAGATTCAAACGAGGAATATTCGATGAAATGGGGAAAATTTCTCTAATAAAAAATATTAAGGAATATTTTTCATTGATTGTGTTCAAATTTATTCATTTCCATTATAATAATGATTTATGAAACAACAAGAAACTAAAACCAATCCTAAAATTCAAATAAGATAAACCCAACCAACCAGCTTTAATGACATGTGAATAAATCTATTAGAGGATAAAATTTGGATTCATAATGGGATAATAAGATGGGAAAAATTAGTAATCAATGTCCCAATCTCAATATTAGGTCAATAAAAAATGAATAACTGTCTTGGTGTGTTATCATTAGTCATATCCATGAGATCAGCTGGAAAAATATCACTCTGAAATTGACCACTATAATATATAAATTGTTGTTCACCAAGATTCCCCAATGAATCTTTTCTCAATCATATAGTTATAGAGAAATATATTAATTTTAAATAACCATTTTATAGTGATGATGATTAGGATATTATATTAACTATATAATTAAATAAATAATTTATTTTATTTAATTATATCTCCCCCAATTATTCTTTATCAAAATACCATACCCGTAAAAATATTATTTCATTATAAAGGGAAAACATGTGTTTCAGAGTCAATTGAAGTCTCATATTTCCTTTTTGAGTCCCCTATTGGGAGTTAATCAATCATATTAAAAAAACTACTCATGTGTGATATAATTTATTTAATATTTTAATTATATCAAAATAAATCATCTCTGTGCATAAAAATAAATCACGATATGATATGATGGATGTAAATGTAAAAAATTATATATTACAGCATATTACAATGAAATAAATGAGATGTTACACTTCCATCTAGGATTATAGATTTATAAGATAAATATTACTAGAAACTATTTGTGTGGGACATACACATGACAACACCTGGACAATACGAAAAACCTCGAAAAATGTATCATGCTAGGTTGGTAATGGTATCATTTATAATATGAACCCACAAGAATGATGATTGGTTGAATATATTAGCTTTAATCATTAGTTAGGTTTCTTATATAAACCATTGGATCTGTTATCTAAAATCCTTTAGATCTATATGGGTTGTAATTAATCCTAAAGAGGATGCATGCGGTAGAATTTCAATAATTATAGTTACATGATCGAATGAATTACCTAGGCTTATAAGATTCATGGTTAGTATGAGAATGAAGATAAATTAGATGATCATTCACATTGCATAATAGGTTTCAAATGGGTCTTAGTCATGAACTAGAAATCAATGTGCATCATTTACCCTTTTATGCTAATTGATGAGTTAGGGGATATGGACCATAGAGAAGATATAATGCCATTAATTTAAGGATAAGTGATTACTCCAATTGGGGTTCCCAATAGAACTAATCCTCATCTAATGGTGGATGAGAAATACCCTAGAAAAGGGAACAATTTGAGACTTATCCCGGGTCTTGTCGAAGGGGAGTTCTTATATTCTTCATTTTTCTTATATATAAATGATTTATTAGGGATTATATATCCATTAATAAGGAAAAAAGGCATTGTTACCATTTGATACACTTCACATTCTTTGGAACATGATGGAGATGAATGCTAGATCCAGATATGATATTGTTCATGTCACTAACTCCCAGAATGGTTTCTCATTAATAACATAATACATGATTGAGACAAACCTAATTATCATACCTATTCGATATTTTAATAGGGAATGAAATTAAAAATTGAATACATTATTGAATTATAGGAATGTTAGTGTGTCCCATACTACATCCATGGTTGTTGTGGAAGTATAAAGTGAATAATTTTCAACTAAATGACTTATTTATATGAGTGTGGGATATTTTTAGTAAACAAATACCTCTTAATGTTTAGTCTCTATGTTTTGTTATCCTTGGATGATATCAACTTGGATTTTGATACCTAGGTAATTTAACTCTAAGGTAGGTTAACATTGTAAAATTTCCACTATAGTGGAATTCCCTAGGAGATGACCACTAATCTGGGATTCCATAGGTGATGGAAAAATATGGTTGTATAACCTATGAAGATGGGTTTGTATATTTAGTTTCCCTAGGTTAATGGATGAGGTGATGGGCTGGAAAAGTGAATTTCTACTATGGTTTGATTCCTGTGTTGACATGCCATAGGAGGTTGATTATCTAACTAAGGAATCTAGCAGTTTACTACTTATGTTTGTATTTTTATAAGTCCTTGAGTGAAATAGAAAAACTACGAGGGATGATGTACTCTAGAGTGAAGCATCCTGGAGTGGATTTCTCTATATTATATAATTCAGAAAAACATGAAATAAATTAGTAACACATGGGGATATTTATTAGCAAAACAACCATAAGTGGAGATGATCAGGTTGGAAACGTTCAATGTATGTAAAGGTTGGTAGAGATTTAAAATCTTGTAATTATATAGGATTCTAAACAATTAATGATGAGAAATTAGAGGAGGTCAAATGAATGACACAACTAAACATAATTGAGTACACTATGTGATAAAATTACACATATCTGACGGTCTTAGAATCATAAATTCCATTATACTTTTTATGAAATGGTGTTCCAATAAATACCCCCACATCAAAATCAAATGTTATTAGAATGAGAAGGATCAGATTTTACAGTTACACTTTTCCATATGGAAAAATAATTTGGAGAAGGTACCCCAAACATCTTCACTTTTTCCATAGTATTATTTTCACTAATAAATCATATAGTATGTTACTAGCCATACTAATTAGTTCATGCTGGCTGGACTAGGTGAAAATAAAATCATTATTTTTAAATGGAGCACCTAGATGATCCCAATATTTTTCTTCCTTTGTTTCAACTTCTTCCTTCATTGATCCATGGTGACAAATAAAATTCATTCACATGAGAAATTCCTACAAATATAGTGGGGTTATAGAAGGGAACTTGATTAAGACGACCATACAAAGTACACTAATTAATGAAGAATTTGATGTCCCCCCTAAGATATGGGTCCATTTCTAGTCCACCCATGTGAGGTGTCCTTATAATATAACCCAATAAATCAGTCCATAGAGAGGGACCATAGAATAGAAATATGTACTCCACCAAAAAGTTCCCTCATTTCCCACGCATTTATAATATAATTTCTTGGTAATAACATCGATACCATTTTAGATAAAAAAATATTGATACCCCAATAAACAATTACTAATTTTTAAAATAGATACCTCCTCCCATTATGATCTAGATATTGATGCTACCACTAAGATAAATCTTCTTAATATTTAGGTCGGGCAAGGGTTCACATATACAAAAGAATACTCTCTTTTTTATTTATTCAAAATCCTAATTAAGCATCATCATATAGACCCAACATCATAATATATACCATTTTATTTTCATGGCCCCTAACCAATGTGGATATTCCATTCCAATATAACTTTATCTCATACTAATCGATTTCATAGTAAAAAACATGTTAGGGTAATTCATATCCAAAATGGGAAAAAAAATATTGATGATCCATCCCTCTTATTTCATATTTTCACCCCCACATCACTACTTCAGATAAGAGTAATATAATAATCGATTTAAAAATAGATATCTACATCTCTATATTCAAGTTGTGGTTGACCAGATAATTTGATGAAATGATAATTTGGAAATTTTCCTATGGGGAGAATTAAAGGGTAAGTGGAATTGAGGCTATTGGGTATAGGTATGTCTAGTGTCTAAATCATATCTTACACGATATTTTATTAATGATTTCATCTTGTTTTATTGAATGTATGTTTATAAGAACCACTAGATAATACCACTACCTTCCTACCAATGGTTATAGTCACCTTCCATATTTCATCTGGAGGAGTGGGAATTATTTTATAGTACCTCTACATGATCTCTGAGGAATCAAGCATTGTTTCCATTTTAGTCATGTTCATCGCCCTCACGCTATATGAAGATATATCAAACCCATCCACATATGGTTTTATTATTAAAGAGAATAACTCAGGATGTGACAGAGAAAGAGTGATGTACTTATGCCAAAAACATGTATATTGAATGGATGAACACATTTATGAATCCAAATGGACATAGGAAGATATTTATGAATCCAATTGTAAGTTCCAAAAACATGTATATAGAGTCATATTGGATCGAACTAATGTAAAGATTGTGTTGTAACTGTGGACATGATATAATCTAAATCATGTCCTTGGATACTCAATTAGAAATTTTGAAACCTCTATGATAAATATGTTTTCTTCTCCATGTATGAATATAATAATGGTTTCATGTTCAGAACTTCTTAAATGGAATCAAAAAAATAAATGGTTTAGATAGTATGTCTTCTTGTGATAGTGTTCTCGACGATCAACCACTTCTTGCTACATGTCCATATCAGCAATCCTCTTTCTATGATACAATGATATTATTGATTTTTTAGATTATGATAGAGGCCCAGAATAATTCTTATGATCACCATATTAATGTTTTGATACCAAAATGATGTTTTATATAATTTATATTGGTTTTTTATATAATCAATCCATTGATGTTGTATAGTCACTCCACTATAATGTTTTAATGTTTCCCTTCAGAAATGATATTCATTCAACAATAACCCCATTATATTAAAAACATTAATGGTGAAGGTGAATACACATAATAATTATGATAATTCATGATTTCCCTAAGGTATAATGTTCTATTAGATCATATGGACGAAGACATTATTTTTTAGGCATGAGTTCCTTATCTCTTTGCACACATATTCTGATGCATCTAATATAAAATTTTGACACATATAAAGAATGTTTGAAATGGATATATATAAATTTTGGTAAAATAACAATGTAAATTTATGTCATATGATGTGAAATGAGTTGTGATCCACCATCCTTAGGTTTTATTCATCATGGTGGTTTCAAATTTTCCATTTACATGGATTTAATCATAAGTACTATAATATTATCTGAAAAAATAACTCAATATTATATTGAGTATTATTTATTATTAGGTGAAATGGTCCACCAATTAATCCTTTAAAATGAATTAATTAACAATGTTCATGTATCCTCAGACCATTTAATCCTCAATCATGTATTTTGTCATGGTTCTATATGGGTTTTCACAAAAAGGATTCTATGCAGTCCTGTGGTGATCGGTCGGAGGAGGCCCCATTTGAGGGTAAACAAACTAATAAGTATCTTAAATCAAAGGTAAATAAATTATTTAAGACAAAAGTTAATTTGGATACTAATTATGTACTATAATACTGACATTACTTCTAATTTTTTCATACTATGGTTCCATGGTAACTATTATAGATTTTTCATCCCTTTTGTGTAGTAGAAATAATTATAGTTAGTATGGAAATAACAATGAAACATAATAATTTAATTGTTAAACCCATATCCCTATATGTATGGATTTTCATCATAGTTATTGATATATAAAACAGGAACATATAATTCAGGGTTTATGTCATTCATTGAGTATAAGAAATGATTAAAAGTGGGAATCCTGATGGTGTACTCAACCAATCCATGGATGCAGAGTGTCTATCGCTTATTGATAATGGAGAAAAATTTCACTTCATTTAAACATAATAATTCATTAATATAAATCCCTTTATCACACTAATCGATGATTCATTATCTAGATGACAATAAATATTTAGTGATGTTGAAAACAGTAATTATTATTTCCCATAAATATATTTTCTAGGTCTCCAATGGGGTTGAACATGAAGTGGAAATCGAAGAAAGACAACTATATCTATAAAATATGAATAAATAAAAAGTGTAATTGTGAAGTTATTTCTTATATTTATACCTCTAAATTGGTTATACAACTTTTTTTTGGTATATGAAATTTCATTATTTCAAATTAGAAGCCATTAAGAGTCCAAGATACTAGGAAGACATATTTTCCTTAAAAATAGTGTTTTGATTCTAATATATTGAAATTATATACAGATAATGGTGTATAATTGAATCCCATAGAATATAACTATATATTTAATATTATAGTATCCCATTCTTTATATTTTTTTGTGGAACAACATGAGAATTATATGAAAGGTTCTCTTGGAGATTCAAAAATTCCAAATTTTTTAATGCTTACTCATGCAACACAAAAGATGCATAAATAAAGAGATATATATATATATATATATATATTTGGTAGAAGTCACACCACTATAGAAGGATGTTCCCTAGGATTATAGGTAAATGTAAACATAATGAATTTCATCAACAACATTTTAATTTTTTGAGTCTTACTATTGCATTGGGGACTTCATGGAATCAAATAACTCCTCTTCCCAATCAAATAATCTTATTTGGAATAATCAATAGTTTGATATTCTAGAATCCAATATTTTAGCTAGTGTAGGTTGAATTTTCTTTCTGGTGTCTTCCCTCAATCAGGATCAGGACACAAAAAACAATGGAAGGTAATAATAGTAAAGTGAGTGACCAATTTATGGAGAGAGATGATAGTGCTACATATGATATTTTTAATGTCGATACATAATTATTTTCCACCATTGTAATTGTTGACAATGTGATGAAAATTGGAGTATATATTTGGTTTCATTATTTTACCATTTTTGAACAAAACACAGCAGACCATATCGCTAATGGGAACATTTTTTATTTTTAAATTATTCTAAAATATTCTATAATGACTTAATATATGTTTATATTATTATAATTATAGTATTTATAAAACAATTGGTTATATTAAATGATATAATTTGGGCCCTCAACTCCATGGCCACATAAGAAGGAACATGTGCCTATATAAGTGACCATGGACCAGATAATATTCTAGTTTTTGGTAGTGAAAACAATATCTAAGAGTAACTCATTAATTTTTATATAACCAACATCAAAACATGTTGAAAATTTATATGAATTTTTTTTTATAAAAATCCCATGGAATAGAAGAATGTACATCTATATTATCATCCATGTTGTATATTTTACCTTTGTAGTGGTTGATTTAATTATCATATTTTCTCGATCATTTTAAAGGATATTATTCTATCTATAACTATTATGGAGGATAAAAGTTATGTAATATTGTGGAAAAAATACATGCACAATATCCCATGTTTTAGGGTACTAATGGTCAAAAAACAACACGTTATACGACCATTGAACTAGGGAAAAATTTCACAATGCTGAAGCGTCTTCACAAGTAACTAAACATCATAAATGATTAAAAACATTTACATTATTCATGTTGAGTATCAATGAATGGTAGAATAATCAAGGCTTATAATGAATCATTTATATTAAAATGTAATGCGCCATCTTGATGTTAGAAAATTAGAGACATCATGACGGGATGAATTTCACCACATCATTCTCTATTCCTAGAAACAATGTTAAAATATTAAAACCTTATTGAAGAATATTATACAATAGGGTTCCTATTGATTAGATAGTCTCTAACAAGATTATGATTGTTTCACTCTGTGTTTCAATGAATCAAAATAAAAATTAAAATTCTCGTGTATCAATATCTTGTCTCAATATGGATTTCATAAAAATGTGGTATGAAGATATCATTCATCATTTAATAACGGAAATATGAATAAACAATTGAGGTATAATTCCTTAATGTTTGTTTCAATGTGATATCCTATTGGTAATATATCCAGAATGGGTATTTATATTCATATGCATTACCATAATACTATAATTGGTTTATTTATATATATTATTTCATATCAAACATTTGGATGTTTTTATTGGGGAATTTATTTATTTTTTCAAATAATATAATGATACTATAAAGTTTTCCCATGATAGGATCATAACATGAACTAATTTCCTATTACTGGAGTTATATACTGGACACCACAATCATCGAGTCATTTTTTTCAATTCCCAATCTATTTTCTAAAGTTTTGTTCAAATAATACAGAGTAGGAATTAAATTGATGTTTCTTTGTCCAACCTTTATAGTTGATCAACTTCACGTGTTTTTTTCCTTTTAAAAATTCATGGGAACAATTTTTCATATTTCATGAAAATTGAGAGACTACTGAGTGGGTACATATCTTATGTTCTACAATTTCTTTTGTGGGTTTTTATTTTGTTGAGTTCTGGGACACTTTCCCAGGTCAGTTTAATGTCATGAATAATAGACCAATATAGTTGATGTTTAAGGCCAAACCACATTGTCTAATTATTTTTTACAGTTTCAGTTCCTATTTCTTTGTCCAAAGTCTTTTTTCTTGAATATGTGTGAAATATAATGAATTTAAAAAAATATATTACTAATTTTGCCTGAATAATTATATAATGGAATGTTTAAATGAGAACTCACGAATTTCATAAAAAGTTACAATTGGATTCTGATGGGAGTATGGAGACCAATTGTTATATTGGAATCCTAATTCCACTCTCATTTGACATAGATTATTGGGAGTAGGATAGGAATATCCACACTCAATTTTGGGATTGTATTTATCATTCATGTAGAGGATAGAAGGAGTGGAATAAACATTAGTAGTTTTGGAAAACTAGTGACTTTCACAATCAACATAATTGCGGGGGAGGAGAATTGGAATTAAAAAACTCAATCCATCTTTGTTACACATTTTCAATCAAATGGGGAATCCCAAAGGATTTCTGAAATAAAACATTATATGTTTGAATTTAAAATTATTTAAATTAAGTGGGATCATAGAGAAAATGAATATTAAGGATGAGATTTATTCAATTTTTTAATTAAAAATGGGACACATATCCAAGGATGGATGATTTAAAATGAAATGAAATACTTAATAATGTGGGCATAGTTTAAGGTCAAAATTCTTATGCCATTAAAATGAGAATAAAGACTCGAGAAGGTATTAAAGGAGAGGATTCTGCAACACTAGTTGAACATGGGTGTAAAACACTATAATTTATAACCATGGGTCTCTTAGATATGATCTAGTGGCATGATATTGGTATGCATGTAGTGGACACAAACTATATATGATGTTTTGGTTCCATTGGAATAAAATATTGGTACATAGATATGATATGATTTTACCCTTAGGACATAGATACCATTTTTTGGTGGGATGTGTTTTTGATGCATATTGAGAGCAATAATAAAGATATAGTACAAAAAATAAAAAGATGTGCATCATTTAGAATTATATATTATTATCATTCTGAAAAAGGTACATTTGTGGGGATCCAATTTCTAATTATATGATGTGTGGTTTTTGAAAGGAAGATATTCTAAAATTAAAAAGGATTCATTTAGGTATATAATTATTGTGACCCTTCTTTTTCTTGAATTACTATTAAATAATTTTAAATAAATACAACATAAAGTCATAATAATATGTGGATCAAAAGATATAGTGTATTTTCAATATCAAAACCATACATAACAATTCAAAAAATTGACATTAACTTTTATTCAGTTCCTTCTTCTATTGCTTCTTATTGGCCCTTGATTTCTCTTTAGTACAAGTAGTCACCTAAGGATTTACATCAAAAATTGGTGAGATGAAATCCCATTAATAGGATACATCAGAGAATGAAACAATAAAACACAAATGAGAAAAATCATTATCATTCTGACATAGGAATAATATCATAATCATTATAAAAATGAATATGTAATGACATGGAATATGATAATACATAAAAAAGAAATATCATGTATTAGTGGTCATGTACCACACATAGTTTTGAACAATTAATGAATCAAGTTTCTAAATATTTAATTTTATTTCGTGATCTTATAATCATTACCTAATTAAATGGAGTGAAATAAAATTCTGGTCACACTAGTAACACCATAACATTTACATTGCGTAATATAATTTTTGGCACACACATCACATCAATACATTTACATTATCATGATTACCACATAGAAAATATATCAATCATAAAAATATAATAACTAATGTAAAGTAATGTGTTTGATTTCATAATAATATATTCATACACATTGGGTTAAGAATTGAAAGAGGGATTAATATACATGATATATGAATCAACCACCTTGACTGAGGATGGAACAATCTTGAGAAGTAAAATGTGTGTTTTTTTGGAAAAACATGTTCTTCTAGAAAACAATGTTTTTGTCCGAAACACAAGTAGAAAACCATTATATCAATGATATCTTAAGATAATGATGAAGAAATTTTATTTTTGGAATTTCCATACTAAAAATTGGGTGATCGAGGGAAACCCCAAGAAAAAAAGATTTGGGTAAGAGAATTCACATTACCTTGATTCCGAATGCGTTCTTCACATTAATATCATGTATAATAATATTAGATTCATTAATTGACAATTAAATAACCCTTTATTCATTAATTTTAATGATTATTGATTTATCAAATTCATTTACGGGCTTCTTCAAGAGTTATAGATTTTAATTTCACTGTTTGAGTGTGTTCGTTCTTCTAGTTTCATGATCGATTCACTTCTATAATTGATTTGAAGATCATGTGACATGTGGGTAAATGAAAATAATTGTTTTTATATGGTATTAATGATCATCTAGAATTATAAATTATCTTATGAATAATGTTTTTATATTTAATGATGATGAATCCTTAGATAAAAGACAATGATGAACGTTATGGGTTAATTTTAACTATTTTTTATCACAATGAACTCCTTTTGTTTTATAATTTAGTATTATGTACATATGATCATTACCAAACAAAATGAGGGTTATAACTTACAATTTTGAATATATTTTAAGAAATTTATTGTTTTATTGAAATCTTTGATGTTGTTCAAGGAAAATGAAAGTGTATTTTCCGCAATGTCGGTAAATTGACACATCATTGGAGATGATTTCGTTTTTATAATAAATGAGTTATAAGGATGAGTTTGATTATGGATCATCCATTAACATGATATATTATAATATATTTTTGGTTATTTTATTTTTCATTTCATGTGGATCAAGGTAGGTTAGGAGAGAATAAGAAAAAAAATGAATTTCAAGGGAAATTAAATGAAAAAGGGAGAGGATTGGCATATTCAATTCTCTTCTTGATTCTTGCAAATGAAAACTAGATATGGTCATTTTGTGTAACTTGGAGGTCCCATATGTGTTGTAGTGTCTAGGGAAGGTTTTTAATTAGAATTTTTTCTTGGGTAAAATATTGAGAGGTGTGAGGAGAAGAGGGTGTGAGGGGTGGTATTTATAATGGAGGAGAGGGGGTGTTTTCTGATTATTTAAATCATTTGTTTATTATTTTGCTCAAGATAAGAAATATTGTTTATTATTGAGACTAAATAAATTAATATTATAATTTTATTTCTAAAAAATGTTTTTTAATTCTGTGATGAGCCAATTAATAGTGTATTTTAGTTATAATGATTATATATGATAAATTACCTTATTTCACTATTCAAAAAAAAGAATGTATTTTAGAAATATTCCATGAATTCATCATATCCAATTTTTTATGTGTAGAAATTAAAATAACTTAATTCTATGAATATAATATTATTAATATGAGTAATTTTATTTTTAATTAAAATCATCATTATCATAGTAAATACAGAGATTGAAATTATAAATAATTTTATAACCCATTGAAAAATTAATTAACATATAATAAAATTTAATAAAAATAAAAATAATAAAAATATTAACTTTATAATAAATATAATGAAATTATATTTTTTAAAAATAATTATTTAATTATAAAATTTTAATTAAATATTAATGATTATAAAAATTCTAACACATAATTAATAATTTTTAAAATACTTCCCAACAGAAAATATGATATAATTATATAATATTTTTACTTATAAGATGCTTCAATTTTATTTATAGTTTTATGGGTGAGGTTATTATTCGTTTTTGCAGTCTACTATTCATAATTGTAATATTATTATTCACAAGGTCAATTTACTATACATCGGTTTTTCTTCCTCAACTTCTAGAAAGACTTATTATTTTATTAATTAATAATTTATTTTATTTTTATTATAGTATCTAAGATTTTTTATGTGCACAATAGTATGAGACATTACAATAATAAGGGAGAAATTATTTTGATTAAAGATTAGGTCATTAAATTCATACCCCTATTAAATTTTCAGCCGATTTTTTTTACATAAACACATGAGGGTACTTCTCTTTCATTTCCTCCCCCGATTCCAAGGTTGTTTCTTCATACTTTTGGTTCCTCCACAACACATTGACAAGGTGAGTTTTCTTATTACATAGTACCTTATATATTCAGTCCAGAATTTTTAATGGCTTCTCGTTATTAGAGAGATCATATTCTCATTATACCACCTATTAGTTTTGTACATTTGTGGGATCTAGCAAGTAATTCCATAGATGTGATACATGGAACACATCATGAACATTAGACTTATTTGGAGGATATTCAAGCTTATTGGACATGGATCTGATGTGATCTAGGATCTTATAAGTATAATATACATTGGGTTCGCATCCCATTCATTACAAACCACAGTATTCTATTACATGGTGATATTTGATGGAAGACATTATCTCCAATGTTACTCTCCTTGTCCCTTCTATGGATTGAAACATATCTATTTTTGTGACATTAAGTGTCTAGAACATGTTGTTTGATGGAATGAAAATTCTATGTCATTAATTTCAATATATTAGGTCCTAGTATCTATCTTTCACTATCTTCCTCCCAACAGGATGAAGATCAAATTCTATTTCCATACATAGATTTATATGGAGACATCTAAATACACTTGTAGAAGATATTTTTATATGATAAATCCTCAAATGGGGGAAAACGTTCCAATCCTGAATTGAATTATAAATAGAAGGATCTTAGAATATCCTGGAGCATATGAATATTACATTCAGATTTTCCATTAGTTTGGGGGTGAAAGGTCATGTTGAAATTTAATTCAGTACTCAATGATTGAAGAACACTGGTCCAAAATTTAGATGTGATCTCGAGATCATGATCAGAGTCAATCAAGTGTAGAAACACTTGTAGTATCACCACTTCCTTCACATATATAGTTTCATGTTATTCAATTAATAGTTCTTCTCAAATAAAAATAAACAGGGACTCCTTGGTGAGTCGGTCCACCACAACCCATATAACATTACATCTGTTGGATTTCTTTGGGAGATGCATGAAAATGTACATATTTATATTCTCCGATTTAAACATGGGTATAGAAAATGGCTTCACCATTCCTTTGGACTTCAATCACTCTGCATTAACAAGTTCACATATCTAGCACCTTGAGATATACTCTGAAATCTCCTTCTTCATGTTATCCCTACAGAGGTGTTCTTGAAGATCACTGTATATCTTGGTACTCCCTTGATAGAATGGAAAGTTGAGCTACATGTATTTTCCAATTTCTCATTTTATTTCCTAGGTGACAAAGTCACACATAGCCTAGATCCAAACCAAATCACACAATCATCATAGATATTGAACTTTGGAAGCATCCTTTCCATTACGACATTCCCTTTGTTTTGTAATATTGGATCATCCCTTTTCACCTCATTAATATTGTGTTTGATATTTGGTTGGGAAATATTTTGGGAAAGGTATTATGTATTCATTACCATTATTATTTAAAAAACAATCCTATTTATATACATGAAGATTTGGACTTCCTGAATCCACAACATGGATAGTGTATCGGGTTCATACTTACACTGAGCATTAACTACCTTGTTTGCCTTACTAAGATGATATTAAAAAGTGAATCATAGTCCTCGATTAGCTGTAACCATCTTATTTGAAACATGTTGAGATATTTTTTTGTGAATATATACATTAGGATCTTTTATGGGTATATATATCTGACTTATCACCATTTAGTTAGTGTTGCTAGATTTTCATGAAAAAACTCAAAACAGTTAGATCCAGATCATTCTCCATGTAGTTCTTCTCAGGGATCTTAATCATAATGGAGGCATAGAAAATCACATTATAATTTCAAATTTGTTCACAAACCAATCATTTTGTTGAAGAGTCGCTATAAACCAAAAATATTTCTCTAATTTTAGGTAACATGGGTACCGGTGCATTGATCAACATCATCTTTAGATCCATGATTATTTCCTCACACTCTCATGTCCAAACATAATTTACCGATTTTCTCATTAACAAAGGATATGGTATTGAAAATGATGAGAAATTTCTCAATAGAATTGGCAGTGCCCATCTAATCCAATAAAACTACATATTTCTGGGACAATAGAGGTTTTGGGCCAACCATTAGTTGCCTTTATTGTTGAACTGTCCACATAAATTACCACAATTTTTAACACATGTCCCAAAAAATGTGACTTTCTGAATCCAAAATTCATACTTTCAAAATTTGGAATATATATATAATTCATCAATGTTTCCATCAATAGGTTTATATATTCTTTATGTTTTTTAATTATCATTGATTAGATGAGAATAACATGGATAATCAATTCCACTTCTTTTGGGGTAATTTATAAAGACTATATTCAACAAATCCATGAAGATTGTATCGAAATTAGTAAGTCTCAATGGCATCGTCATAATCACATAGTGCCCATACATTGTATGGAATTCCTTCTTATAAATATTTTCTTTCTTCATATTCTGTTTACGATATCCATAATGGAGATCCACCTTTGAGATATATGAGCTCCACTAAGTTGATTGAACAAGTCATCAAACTTTGGAAGAGGATACTTGTTTTTTATAGTGTTCTTATTGAGGTCCCAATAATTGATACACATCTACATTGATCAATCTCTATTCTTGTAAACGCACACCAACACACCCCAAGGTGATGCTCTTGGGTGTATGAACCCTTTTTCCAAATGATCTAACAACAACTTCTTTAAATCATCTAGTTCAATATGATCAATCCTATATGGCCAATTTTAGATAGGCGTTTCTTCAAAGATGAGTTATATTAATAACTCTACATCATGTCCTGTGGGACATTTAGTAACTCTTTGAGAAATACATCAATGTATTCCTTCATGAAGGGAATTTCCTATAGTTTAATACCTTCCATTCACACAACAATTTGAGTGATGTATGCTTCTTTGGAGGGAATCAACAACCACACTATTGAAGGATTCTCAAATTGAGATCCATGTTCTTCCATTAATTTTTTTATTATAATTGGATGTTTTAGAATATTAAAAAATATTCTCTTTTCCAAATAATTGATATGTACTCAATTTAACATTAGTCAATCTATCCATAGTATATCGTCAAATTCCACCAAGGGAAGTATTATGAGATTCTCAGGAAGAATCATCCCACATAATCCTAGTGGAGAAGAGTCCAACAGTTGAGTTTCAATGATTGCAAATCTTTTTTTTTGCAGCTATCTCAACTTCAGAGTTTCAATTATTTATTCAATAGCTCGAGAAAACATGCATGATATTAAGGAATTATTAGAACTAGAATCCAATAAGATATTATCCATTAATTAGTTAATATGAAGTGTACCTTGTAAAAATCATTCTCTTTCTCCTCTTATATAGTACTGAGGTCAAAAAACATCTCATTCCCCATTTTCATTGGTGATGGTTACAAAGATTACCCTTGGGAACTCAAGGTTTTGTGCACTTTCATGCCTAGTTCATGTTCTCCCTACAATTTTAGAATTGGACCATAGTTGGTTCTCTCATTTCATCCACTATATTTTCTTTCTTCATTGTGCCTTTTCAAAATTCATGGATTTGGAAGCCATCTATACCAAACATGAATCATTTACCCATCCCCTAGAGATAGTTTTCTTGATGCATCTTCCCAAATTTTTGAAATGTGCTATTTTCATAACAACATTATAATTAGATCCTCCATCTTGAAACTCCACCATTTGTTTCCTATCATCATAGCCATGGGAAAATTCTACAAACACCATATATAATTTGATATAACATTGAACATATTTTTTTATCTAAAAAATTCCTTAATTGCTGGATACATTCAAAGGTGTTGTTTTAAAAAAGTAAAGAATCTGTTAATTTTTCTATCATATTTTGTAAAAAAACCAAATTCAT
The DNA here is from genome assembly GCA_963277665.1 of Viscum album. Lineage (NCBI taxonomy): Eukaryota > Viridiplantae > Streptophyta > Magnoliopsida > Santalales > Viscaceae > Viscum > Viscum album. The sequence continues at coordinate 1,242,905,815 of OY728145.1, read as the reverse complement.
ACTGTGAAAGCCTTGAGAAATGTTTGTTATAAGATGTGATATATTCTCATTCCCTTTTCTTCAAATATATAAATTCTTTATCCACCATTTTATTTAATATTTTGAGGGAAATACTTGATAAGAAACATTATTATAAATTATTCCCACCCTATCTCTTCAATTTCATCATTCTTCTTAGTGTCCTTAGTTAAAGACCACAATAGATATGCCTCTCCGTATAGATGATAAAAAAGGTGATTCAACTTTTCTATATGAGAACAGTGAAGAAAAAAAATGATCTTCTTCATCGAGTTGAACCAATGTTCTAGAACTAGTTAATATGAAGATCAAATAAATATCGGTGGTCATTGTTTTATAAATCATATGATAGATACATTCTCCCTCTTAGGTGATGGAAGATGTTTCACATTATTCAGGTTATAGTTCATTAACTATAACAATGGGGTAAACATTTCCATGAAATTATGAACTCCACCTCCCAGAACATTGGGGATGTAATTTGGAAAATAGATACATTTTTTCCCACACAGGTTGTCGGCTTGGGTTCTCCATGTTCCCACCATTTTTAAAATATTAAAGGGTAGATCAAATCCAATGTCAACTAGTCAAAATTAATTTAGCCCCTTGAATGATTAAAACTAATGGAATCTCATATGGGGACCATGTGATTATCAATTTCAAAAATAATGAATCTTGGGTTCTTACATACACATAGAGTCAATTTATTTGTTTTCAATAAGGTTCTCTGGTCCCAATTAAAAAATTAATTAAAGCCTCCTTTGATATGAATTATTGTTCCCCTCTTTTTCATACATTACTTCTACATAATTTTAAGGACAAAATATATAAAATCATTAAAAAAAGAGGATAAAAATGATTATTGTCCTATGAATATTAAAACCATACATAAAATGTAAAAAAAACATTTATTTAATTCCTTATTCTCTAGCTTCTTGTTGGACCATGAATTATCTATTTTACAAGTAGTAAAATTAGGATATAAATTTTAAAGGGGAGGGAAAAATCATTGTAATAGGATAGATATAAGCATGAAACACTATACCATGGGTGAACATAATAATTATCATCATGACCTAGGAATATGATCATAAACATGATAAGAATAATTGGGTAAGAGATAAAATGTGGAAATGCATAAAAATGACACATCATATCTTAGTCGACAACTACGACACATAGTAGTGAATAATTATAGAATCATGTTCATGAATATTTCACATTATCTCATGAGTTTTTTAAATTAAACCAACAAATTGGTGTGGTATAGAATTCAGGTCACATCAGTCACTTCAATCATTTACATTGCACAATATAATTCTTGGTGCACCGGTCAAATCTGATCATTTACGTTATCATGCATTTCCCAAAGATCATATATCAATATTAAACATATGATAACTCATTTTAATGATTTGTTTATATTTCGGATACATAAATTCATAAAATTTGTGATCTCAAATGAATAGTGGAGTAACAGAAAATATATAAGAATCATCAACCTTGTGGGAAGAAGAAACAATCTCGAGAAATAGAATGTGTATTTATTTGAATGAAGATAACTTTTGGAAAACATTGTTTTTTTAATAAGCTCAATTAGAAAATTTATATATCCAAAATCATTTAAGATATTTAAGATGAAATGGTTTTTTTGTATTATCAAAACTAAAAATGCTGTGAAATCATTAAAACCCAAAAAAAAGAATTAGGTTCAAGAATTCCCCTTACATTGAGTCTGAATGATGTATTAACATAAATATCTTTTATAATCACATTAGATTCATTAATTAAAAAATAATTAACCTTTAATATATTAATTTGAACTATTATGGTTTTTTTACATTAATTCCTTGAATTTTAGATGAGTTATAATGATTAATTTCATCATTCGAGTGTGTTTGTTCTCTTATTTTTAATGACTGATTCACTTCTATACTTGAATAGAAGTTAATGTAACAAGAATGTAAAAATAAAGAACTATTTTTATATTATATTAATTATATTACATATGTATAAATTATCTTTTATATAATTTTTTTATATTAAATGTGAATGAATCATTGGATAAAAGTTAATGGCGATAATTATATGTAAATTTTGACGGACTTCCCATCAAAACGAAGTCATTTTGTTTTATCATTTATAATTATGTATATATGTTATATAAAAAACAAAAAAGCGTTCTAACCTAATGTTTTAAAACTAATTTTTACCGTTTAATGGTTTTATTAGAAACATTTATAGAGATTGAGTAAATTGATAGTGCATCACCCATGATGTCGGTAAATTGACACATCATAGGCGACAATTTCATTTTTATAATAAAAATGTTATAGGGATACATATAATGATAGATATTCCATTAAAATGATATACTTTCAGTATATATATGTCACTGGAGTTATCGTTCCATTTTTATTAAGGTATTATAGGAACAAATAATTAAATAAATGAAATTGAAAGGAAATTTAAATAAAAATAGAGAGGATTTACCTCTTGAATTATCCCGTTGAGATCCTCCCCAAGGCACCTAGGATTGGTGTTTTGAGGAGACCAAGAGATCATGGATTTGAGGTAGGGTATATGAAATATTGTTCTATCGAATTTGGGTGTGGTTTAAAGTGGGAAATCTTTGAGGATAAGATGGTGTGGGGGTGGTATTTATAGTGGTGGAGAGGGGTGTTTTCCCATTATTGAATTCATTAGTTTATTATATTACTCAATATAAGAAATATTATTGATTATTGATACTATATATAGTAATTAGATCATACGAGTTGGATCCAATTTTTCTTACATCAATAATGACTTCATGAATAGTGTATTTAAATTATAACATATATATATCATCAATTATTGTATTTCACTATACCAAAAAAATTCAATTATTTTAGAAAAATTTCAAAAATATACCATAAACATTAATATATGTATACAATTATAAAAATACCATTATTTTATGAAAATAATATTCTAAATACAATTTATTTTCTTTGCAATTAAAATCATCATTTACCTGGAAAATGCCGATTTTTAAATATAATTGATTTTATAACACTTTGAAATATCACTTAATGTCTCATAAAATTATATTCAAATAAAAAAGAATTAAAATATTAATTTATGACTACATTTTATGAAAAACATATTTTCTTTTATATTATTAAATTAATCATAAAATTGTAATTAAATATTTATGACTAATAAAAATACCAACACTTAATTAATAATATTTAAAATAATTACTTACATATACTATGATATAAATATATAATTTTTTTACATATAAGATGACTAAATTTTATTTATACATTAATGGGTGAGGATACTATTCATTTTTAGATGTTACTATTCATAAGGGTAATATTTTAACTCATATGGTTAGTTTATTATTTCATCAGAATTGTTTCCTTAATTTATTTAAATACTTATTATTTTATTAATTATTATTTTATAAAGTTTTCTATTATGGTATCTAAATTATTTTATGTGATTTATACTTTGTTACATTAATATTTTATAAGAGAAATTTATTTTATAAATGTCTGAGTTATTAAAATGTATTCAGTGATCAAAGAATATGATCTTATAATGACAACAAGATTAAACATCACAAATCTCTCATAAGAATTTCACTAAATTGGCATATAATACTTATAATAAAAATGAATATTTTTGTTTTAGATAAGAGATCTATTGTATCTCTATGTGTCAAGTTGGCAGGACAATCAATCTACTCACAGTTCTTAAGATGAAGTCTCACAAAAAAGTCAAGATCGTATACTGGGTGAGATGTATTTTTTTAGAATTCTTAGTTGGAACTAGGACTTGGGGTCATTGCATCACTACTTGTTTCATTGGAACAATAATAAGTCCACCCATAGTTCTGTGACATATTTCATCATATATTCCCATCTAATTTTCATACTAAAATATTTTGAATTTATTTTTTATCACGTGTTTATAAATTAGAGGATTCAAGGTGTAATCACCTGTGAAAATTAATTAAATAAATTGAAAAAAAGGAATTATTTTATAGAGCTTAGTTTTTTGACATAAAAAAGGAAACATGGTCCTCATTAAGTATATATATTGAAGGAAAATCAAGCCACATGATGTTACATGTATTTATGTCCACACATATATATAGCAAAAAATCAAAGAGGGGTGTGTGTTTAAAAAAATACGGATATTACTAGGAAAAGAAAACTTGGAATCACTATATATCTATTTGTAATTATAATCAATACCCATGTAATTTTATTGAAATTTCTTGCATAGATCAGGATCCAATGAATGAAATTGTTGGAATTTGTTTTCTATGGTGTGGACATACCATGAAAATAATACATTGATATATATTGAGATATTATATAGCAACAAAGATGAAAATAAGGAATGGGCCACATGGAGTAGTTTTGCATCATGTTATGTGGAACTCAAACTCATTGTTTAAATTCATGATGCAGGGATGTTGGTGATGTATATTTTATATTACTTCCTCCAAAGATTATATTTATGGACACACATCTTTCTAATCCACGTGAAAATCATGTAACCTTTTTTATATGAATGGTGTAAAAGATTGGAAATAATATTAATGAAATGTTATATTATTTAAAATTTTATTTTTCAGTGTATCCTAGGATAAAGGATCTGTGTTATACTGCATTTCTAGTTTTAATGTGAATAAATGTACACTTAGTTCAAGGTAAATTTCTTTTGTTGGAATGGATCTTATGAAATTAAAGAACATTCAAGGAAATGGATGAAACTCATTGATATTTATAGTCATTAAATTTGAAAAAAATTCCCCATAGTGATGCTTAATCATGAAAAATTGAATAATAATCTCAACCCATTAAAATAACATGATTAATTCTATATGGGAAGAACAAATAGGTATTGTATGAGTCCCCAGATTTTTATAAGATGTTAGTAATGATTTTTTATGATGAAAACCCAATGATTTGCTATGTTATGATATAGTATATGGCATGAATATGTAAATCATAATGATAAAGAATCATATAAGTTTCCTAATGTTACATCATTCAATTTTATGTTCTATAATTTTAACCTCATTTGAACAAGAAATTTATTAGGTTTTCTAACATCATTTTTTTGGGACATTGATCAAGTATTCAGAAAAAATTTGGTGATGATGAATTATTTTTTAGATTATATTTTCAAATATTCAACCAATGAAACTTCTATTGAGGTCATACATCCATTTCCAATATGTGAATTGTTGCTTATTATTATGAAACTATGCCTGTGGAATTTTGGGATTTAATGGAATATATCATGGTCTATGAGTAGTTGAGAAAGCTGGAATAATAAAGACAATACTAATGTAAATGTTGCGACCCATATGAATCCAATTTGATCTTGAGATAGCTATTAAATGGGGTATTTACATGATTAGGCCGTTTATATTTGGATTTAATGTTTCTAACAAAACAAAAAATTGAATTCATGGAACATGTCATCATAAAATTTTGTGAATTTGGAAACCAATAGTAGAATGGTAGTTCATCGTAGGAAATGAAAAAAGAAACACATATTATTAATTAATACGATAAAAACATTTACAAGGAAGTTTAATGTATTATGGAATTGATGAAAGGATTCTATAATTTGGGGTACCCTAAATTTAATCAATGTTTATCCCCTATATAGTCTATATTTCTTAACAATTTCCATGGTATTTTAATGTTATGCACAGTAAACTAATATAGATAATGTTTACAGATGAAAAATCATGACCTAAGGTTGTTTCATTTTTGGTCATTGATTTAAGAATATTATATTGGGCTATTTGAAATATTTATTCAGAAATCCTGAATTTGTTGGGGGTGTGAGATTCCCCAAATATATAATTATTTGTGAATGATCACCATTGTCATAGAAAATGTGTAAAACATATTCCCCAGCCTCTTTTTTAAATGTATTCTATTTTTCATCCCATATGTTATTGTTAACTTTGAACTATATCATATTATTTTGGATGGAAATGATGAAGTAGATCCATATTTTAAAAGATCAATAGACACATTTTTGGAGATCCTCTATATAGTGTATAATAGAAAAAAGTGTCTAATTAGGCCTTTACAACACATCGAGACACTTCAATGATTTCTCATCAATGTATAACTGATCACAAATGAAAACATGTAGTCATGGTAACAAGTGTACAATGGTTAAAACATAAAATGAATAACATATCAGTGAATATATTTTTATATGAATTGTAGTGTAGGTAGTGGTATGATAGGACCTAAAAGGATACATATGTTTATTGGTCAAATATTTCATATCTTTTACAACCAAATTATAGATTATATTTGATATATTTTTATTGAAATACTATATCTATCCATTTTTTACTAATTGGTAGTATGATGATTGGTTAGATTGAATAATATAGTACTGATTTTTCATTTTCATTTTAGAATAGTAGAACATGGTTACACATTGTATCAATATCTTATAAGGGGAATCAAATATGGAAATGTTTTTTTCATCACAAAACTGATGATATACATTTAGAAACAATTGTGGTATATTGCCTCCTCCAACATTGAAATGATGTCAACATATTAATAGATTCACTTCAACAATAGATTTGTTTCTGTGGGATATTTCTCTATTATATCTATTCCATTGATATCATTTTAGTACATTATGTTTTGTGAAATTGAAAAACCAATACATTGAAAGATTATGTTGGAATGTATCTAAAAATAATGATATTAATTAGTCAATTTCATAAAAAAATATTTTATTGAATACTAGAACTAATAGTGTCTCTTAGTTTATAGGGAATTCTTGATACCTAATAGATGGGAACCACATTCACCAGAATGGCCTTATTTCATAATAGTTAGTGTCTCCTCATCATCAATTAATCTACTGAGGACGTTACTAAAGCCTCTTTTGTAAAAGATATATGGAGAATTTGGGCAATCTTCAAGGGTATAGTTAACTACCAAGCATCAGATTAGTTGTTTATAGTCATCATCGAATTGAGTGTTCCCACTACAAATGAATTACAATATAGTAGATATATATTCATTATAAAAAGTATCATTTTCATTTACATATTTGATCTCATTTTTATCCTATGTTTCTAGTAATTAATGGTGATATCACCTTACATTGAACAATATTTGAAACTATTTAATCATTATATAGATCTTCCATGGTTTCAATAGAACAACGAAATGAAATTTCCATTGAGTTTTTTGATAATGTAACACTTGTCTGTGTTGGTTATTAGGGAAATTTTTCCATTATCCATTATTCATATTCAGGAAAGGGAATTAATTAAATATCCATAATGGAATATTAACCAAAAATAGTTTTTTACACTATCTCTGAGTAACATATAACTATCATGGGAAATAAAAATATTTTTTGTACCAGTTTGAAACATAAAATGTCGGGATGGTATTTTTCCTAGTATCTTGTTCATCATTTTAATGAGAGTAAGTAACAAATAATGACTAATATAATTTCATAGATGATTATGACTAGAAAATAGGCTCCATGGTATTTTTTATCATTCAGTTTATCCGTGTTGAGATTCTCTAAGAAATCAACTATTTTGGTGTATGACAAAATAGATAATACATCATTATCGGCTAACTCATGTCTTAATTGCATGTTTTTTCCAAAGATAATCTTAATGAATATATGTGTGTGTGTTTGTTTTTGTGTCTTTTTAATCCAATTTTTTTAATTAAATAGATATAAAACTCCTCAAAATTTCATACAATTAATACAAGGATCCATTTAACATGGGACAATTGTGGATGTACTAGCACAAGGTTTGTGACAGACCATTTTCACCTTATTATGATTGTAGGTGCTGTCTTCAATTAATAATTGTACTTATTAACTGAGTGTAACTATTTTCTTTTTCTAAATATCTTTTTTCACTATCAATAATAGTTCTACAAAGATAATAGATACCACTCTCATTCTTTGTGTCATTCAATAATTTACAAATAGAACCCAAGGATCACACTATGTCAGCCACATATTGAATGAGTGAGTTTCCTTTAATATGAGGCATTAATATCAGTGGACTAATATATTTTTTTATTCATAATATAAAAATTATTCTTGAAAATTGTAATTTCATGGATACGAAAATCCCATGATCATCAATCAAGTAATGGATAAAAAATTTCATATATTTATATATACAAATCATTAAAATAATATGATGTATCTTTATATTCCTCTCAAAACAATGAGGTTTCATGGAGGTGACGTTTCAATGATAGTCATTTTTTCTCGTCATAAAAATTAATTTCAGGATGAAATAATATTATATTGAGAATCATTCTTGAGGTTACCCGGAATGTATATTTATAGGTTGTAATCATCTAGTTATTCTGTTGAATAATGTTGAAAATAATCTAAATACTGATAATTTAATCATAATGTTGTAGAGATATTACCAATAATTCATTGATGTAACATTCAAGGGTCTTCCACAATAATTCCTTCATAGAAATATTATTGGTACATTGTATTATATGGATTGTATTATTTAAACATAATAACATGAATTTATAGTAGTATATAATTTGTGTTTCATATAGTAATGGGTGCTTCTCCATCTAATATGACATTTCAGATATTTTTTTGTCCGGAATATCCATCCACAAAAAAAGAACATAATATAAAGTGGTTTCATTTATCAATTGATATGTAATTAGAACTAGGAAATCATAATATGGGAATTAATGATATAGATCTTTATGGTTGATGAAAAATCTATTTATATTGTTCTTATTTATAACCATGACATCATTAGTGGACAATTCTTTAGTATTGCATCTCCATGATGAAAACATATTTGAATATATTTTCAAATTTATCATAAACATGATAGATACTGTTGGATATGTTCATATGGTTAATTATATGTAACTATACTGACCCAATAGAAATAAAACTTTTTTGGTAGATTTATTGGTATTTAGTTACAAACATCTTGTGTAATTCGTGGAGAAAAAAGATCATTGAATTTTATAGGAATGTGGTATACACTTTTTATTCAACATAATTCATGTATACATTGGTTAAAATTATATTCCATCCTCATTTGTACCAGTTTCATTTTTAACCACACATAAAATGTTTTGGACAGTTCTTAATATTATTAGTAGTTTCACAGATATATTCTTGTTATTATTATTCTTCATCATCCTTTTCAAAATTCATATGATGAGTGGGTAATTATGATTCTTATTCAATTTTAATTTGATTCAATATCCAACATTGAAAAAAGAAGGTAAAGATGTTTCTACTTTCTATTGGTTATATTATAGTTTCTTATACTTAAGTTGATTACTTATAGGACTATTGAATTTATGGGGATAAGTTAGGGTAATTTTCACCCAATTTCTTATCATTGTTATAGGGATCATGAAAATACTATATTCTATATGGATCATCTAATATTACCAATATCATAAGATATGATGTATAAATGCCCAAATATGAACTTGTTTCATTGATTTCAATTATTAAAAATAAATATTTTTCATTAATATCATTATCTGAGTAAACTAGGGTTATTTATGAGATTTTTGGGGAAGTAACCTGAGATGATTCATTAATCATTGATTTTTTGGATCTCTTTGGTAGAATAAAACACCAATGTATTAGAAATTATTTGATTCAATTGGATACTTTAAACTATATAATTTTATATATTGTTTGTTAACATAGTATTTGAGACATTGGTAATGTGAAGATAGAACTACCATTTATTGATAAAACAATTGATTATGTATAATGAAATGGAATTTACATTATTCTGATCTTCTAGAAAATTAAATTTTGGTATATTAATAAAAATTTTAGTTATAAAAATCATTAAACTCAATGTTACATACTCTTTATTATCAAAAAAACACGATGTGTGTACTATATATGGTGAAAATCAGCTTCACTATAACCCAACTGATGAAGAATATGGGCTGGAATATGGTTGATTCATTATATCGGATTAATGTGGTCTGATTTGAATTCTATTATATCCAATTGACTAGATATAAAAAGTCATGATGTATACATATATATAGGTATCCTTGTTCTTCTCGATGAATTAGAATACTACTATTGAATCAACATACACATCATACACTTCATCATTATATACCTACTATTTGAACTTTTTAGTGATAAATAAGGCCGCAATAAATAATTCAATTATATATATATATATATTAATACAATGGGATCACCCAATATTAAAATCATTGTTACGACTATATATAACACTGTTAGTTATATCATATTTTTAGATAAAATTATTACGTGTCAAATGTGTTGTTTTTCCATATTTGTTATGATAGGGAATGATGCATTTAAAGGAGATATATCAAGTTCATTAAAAAGGATTATTTGATTCATATAACTATAGAAATCATACAAAAAACTATGAATAAATGTATTATATGATAAGATTGTTACACAATCAGTAGTCATTATACCAAAATAATTTTATTTGGGTGACCCTTAATGAATTTCAAAGTGTCTTTATGCCACAAGAGGGTATTATTGACTATATAACAATTAAATTCATTTTTATATATTAGTTTATCATGGATTTGGTTGATATTCGTTTCTATGAAATGAGATCACGTACCTCGATCTCCCCAGCTCCTGTGGCCTATACATTCCTTCAGACAAATGGTATTGAAAACTACATTAAAATTAAATTCATAATAAAAAATAGATCTATAAAATTAATGGAATTAATAGAATCTAATAAGAAATATTCATACAGCGAAGATTCAATTTAGTGGGGTTACTTAAGATAGCTTTAATTTGATAGTTATTATAGTCTCATTAGGAATGAAATATTAATAAGAGGGAAAGAATGTGATTTGAAAAGAGTATGGGTTATACTGGATATGAACGAATTTTTAAATATTGGCTTGGAAATTTTTTATAGGATGGGATCATTAATAATTATTATTTCAACAAGTTCAATCACACTATGGCCTATGATACTTACAGAACCACTTGAAAAATAATCTTCTCCTTGTGGATAGCATGGGGTGATTAGATATTACTTCGGATCGTGAAATTATTAATATTCTATGAAACCTAACTTACGAATTATACCATTAACTATCTTCTTCATAAATCATATTTTAATCCCATGATACATGTATTAGTGGCCTTCTGAATATTACTGGTGTAGTACACACTATCTTCTGGATGATATACTAAAATATTTCATATGGGTGTGGTTCCCTAATGTTATATGAAAGGGGAAATAATATATGGGATCAATAATACCATCATGTTCAAAAAATTATGGATCTACAAACCTTTGGAATTTGTTATCTATTGATTTAATGAATTTTTGAATCTCTTATTCATCAGGTATGGAATATAATATTTTTTATTTAACTCATCAATTGGAAAACCATTAATCTATTATTTCACATAGCGAGGGATATATTATAATTTATGTTGTTTTTTAGGACAATGTGTTAAACAATGTTATATAGGTTTAGAAACCGGATATGCTGTGGGATATGGATTTGAGTGTGATAGTATTGGATTTTTCCATACGTCTTCTCCTCCCATTATATTTTATCATATTGTAAGACTTTTTTATAGTTTTCAAAATGTAATATTAAAAAAACATTACAACTATAAATAATAATTAATTCCATGTAGATATGAGAATATGATGAGTGGAATTTGTAAATAATAATTTACGTTTTCTATAAAGAGACCCAACAACTCATCTTTGTGTAGATGAAGAATGTGTAGTGAGGTAAATCATTCCAACAAAAAAATAAATTAGATAATATTTTATTCTCATATTATTTATAATTTTAGTGGTTATTGATTGTTTTCTATTAAATCATTGTGTTAAATGGATAATGGTATTTTTTATGTAAGTGTTCACATCCTATGTGTAACACCCCGAGATTTTATGAAAAATATTTTTTTAATTTCACTAATGTCTTGTGTTGTACGCTACACCCAAAGGAGCTTGCACAACACGCATCCTTGATTTGCCTTGCATTACACACAATCACGACCTTTCTCGATAGCGTGTGTAGTACGCAATAACGAGTTTCACTAAACAACAATATGCTATTAAAATATTATTAAAACTAGCCGTTATGAATAGTAATAACCACTTTTCGAAATTTGGTAATTTTATTTTTCAAAATGGAATTCATTTTTGGATTCATAATATCGAAATTAGCTTAGGGTGAAATTTTGGTACTTTTCGGATAACTTTCATATTCTGATGAATAGTGAAAATTACTAACTTTTAATTAAAAACAAATTTTTTAATAGAAATAATTAATAGTGATAAATTATTAATTTGAGTGGTTTTAAAGTATATTTAGAATATATTTTTACAATTTAATACATTTTTGGTCATTGGATGTAATTTCACATTTAAACCAGTTATAAACTAGTGTCAATCTTTTTATAGTTATTATCTCTTAAAAACACGCTATTTGTTTTGACGATGAGAATTAATTTTTAAATTAGTTAATGAAAATGATATGTTTTGAATTTGGTAAAATAGACATCATTTTTGAGTTCATAATATCAAATATAGCTTAGGCCTAATTTTTGGTATTTTTCTGAAAACTTTCAATTTTCGATGAATAGTGAAACCACTAAGTGGTAGTTAAAAAACTGAATTGTTCATAAAACATAATTTTACCGCTTCTGTGAGTGGAATTTCGAAAATCCGAGAGACACGGTTAATATCAAGGACCAAAATGTGGTTCAATAAGATGAAAATAATTTTTTTGGAATAGTAACTTTTTAGTTTTATTTACCACGGTTAAAAGTAAATAGGGTAATTAAGGGTAGAAATGATATTATTATTACCATAAAACATGTCCTAATTCTATTGGACAAGTGTAATTCGACCAAAAACAAACTTAAGAATAAAATATGACCATTTAGGCCCACTTGGATTAGATTAGGACATTTATTATTAATTTATTTAAAGAAGGGTTAAAAGAGTTAAAATCAAAGTTTATTTACTAAAACATTTTTAATATGGGGTTATACATAAGATAAATTAGACTATAAATATTAATTAGAAATATAAAATGATTTCCTACATAATTGTATTTTATTTGTAATTTTTAGACATTAAATAATTCAATTTATTTATGACACAATGATGATGCAGTAATTATATTATTAATGAAAGATTGACATAATTGATGTTATAAACACCAAAATAATTGTAATTTGAGACTTTTTATGAATTCCACTAATTTTCTAGGTTACTAAGATATATTAGGTTTGATTTAATCAACTTGTTTGGAACATATAATTCTGTTATGACTTTCACAAAAATCATATATCAAATAGTGTCAAAATTGACACAAAATAGTTTTTAAATCAAATATTATATTATTAATTGTTATTTTATTCCTAAAATTCTAAGGTTCGGCCAAAGGTCTTATATAAGGATATATATATTAATAATAAACGATTTGGGGTTCGTTTGGCATGTTATAGTAAGTGTATTAACCATATAGTTTAATAAAATAAAAAGACACAGTAAAAGTTAAATTATTTAACTTAGAGTTAAATCTAATTGATAAGGTTAAAATAATAACATAAACTTGTCTAAATCCTATTGGTTGATAGTATTTCGACCCCTCCCCACTTTAGCTTCGAAATAAGACCCTTTGGAACCATTATAAACCGATTTTTACTTTAATATAAAATAATATTTTGAGATATTCCTAAGGTGCCCCTCTCCTCCCTTATAAAAGGACACCTCCTCCCCCTCCTCCCCACACCAATTTGAGCACTCAAGCTCGGCCAACCCCTGCCAAAATACCTTATCCACTTCCCTAGAATAATCCTAGAGGTCCTGGTCTTCTTCAAAGACCAATCTTAGATCCCTAAGTGGAGGATTCAAAGAGGCGTTTCAAAGAAGAGGTAATATCCATTACCGATCTTTTCAGTTTGTTTCTTCTTCAACATCTTCTTCTTTAGTTGTTTCATGACAATGTAATAACATAAGTATTACTTACATAATGATATGTTATTATAAATATTAAACAACCCTAATTCACCTTCTATCCATCCTACAGAAAAATGAAATCACTGCGCGTGCGTACGTACGGAATACCGTCTCCACGCCGTGGTGTAATCTATTTTCCACCACCACCTTAATAGGATGGGTATAATGGTGTAATGTGTAACTATATATTATTATTATAAATTTATATTGATACTGAAATAGTCTATATACACTTCAACACAATTCAACGACCATGGGAATGATATCATCGGTCGTGCGTACGTACGGACTACCGTCTCCACGACGCGATGAGATTCATTCTCAATGATTAACCATTCATGAATGATTATAAAGTATATATAATAAGTAATAATGAAATATATGACACAATAATGATAATGTATTTATGTAAATTTATAAGTATTTCATCTACTTAATTCCATTCCCTTCAATATGGAAACGAAAACAGCGTTCATGCGTACGTACGGACTACCGTCTCCATGAACGGTGTATTTCATTCCATTTATCGATATTATATATATATATATATATATTATGAATATATGTTATATATAAATCATGTTTTACATTCTGGATATAAGTAATCATGATCCAAGTAATCATATTAATAATTACAAGTTAAAAACACGAAAGACAAATGAGACGATTTTACCCAAAACGCTACTTTAACATGAATTTACAAAAGAACAGGTAATATAAAGTAATAAGTGGACCATATATGATATAATAACAATGAATATGATTCTAGAATAAGTCAATAACATGATTTAAATCATTATACAGGAGGTTCGGACACTTACAAAGCAAGTCGGACCTAAGGTAAGGGAAATATCACAATCTAATTTTTATCCGAGATTGTTTATACTTTGGTATTTACTGGGGTGTATTTTATCATCCACATCCATGTTTCCTCAATATATATTATTATGTCCATCCACCTAAAATTGTTTAAATCCAATTTTACCCTTTGGTGAATTTTTAGTAAAAGATATGAAAGGAATCTTTTGTCTTTTTTCATATGATGTACTTTTTGACTTTTCCGACAAAAGCATGAAGAATGTTTTTATAACTTATACGGAATGAATGGACTTTTAAAACAATATTTCCAAAAAGTTTCCTTTACATGTTTTCAAGTTTATTTTTAATCAACTTCTTTTAGTTTAAAATTTTATGACATGTTTAGAAAGGAAAAGTGTTTTTGATGTAGAAAGGATATTTTCCTCAAGAATGAAGTTCAAGTGTTTTATCAAAATTATTTTCCATCTAAGATAATAAAGGGTTCTTTTTTAATCCCTATTATTACATTGATTTGATTATGTTGTGATGGAAATATTTTTATGAATTCCTTTATCTTATATGAATTGTTTTATGATGTCATGATGTTTAAGATTCCCATTTGTATTACATGGGTTATGCAATGATGTATGATTTATGATTTTGTGGCACACATAAGAATGGTATCATTATGAGATGGGTGGGACCTATATATCCCTCCAATGCATTGGGTAAAGATTTTATATCTCATGAGATAGACATGGCTGGAATGGTAGGTTATACCGGTTCAGTGAAACAGGACTGAAACGAGGGTTACTCGATTCAGAAAGGGACTTTGTCCACTAAGATAGTCTTGGCAATGAGTCTTGACTAACAAGAAATGATTCTCTATGATTATGTTTGAATTCCACAATGTTTCATGTTTTATGTTATGATTATTGTGATTACATTTCACTGCCATTATTTATCCCATGTTATGAAATTATGCTCTCTTTTGCAGGTTAAGATTTCCAAAATGTTATGTTCTTATGAATATGATGTGATCGATATTTCTTTTGTTTACCCTTACTGAGCATTTGAGCTCACCCTTTTATGTTTTCTTTTCCCCAGGATATAAAGAAAGGTTTTAGGTAAAAAAGGAAGATCTTTATGGGAGATGTTGAAGATCTTTCACCACGATTAGAAGATTATATTCCGAGTTTCCAAAGACACTAAACTATTACGGTCCTTGTGTGTCTGTTTCTTGTAATGTACTAAGTATTCCGCAAAATTAATGTAATGTACATGTACGTCAGGCTCCGGGTCTCTACAGTTGGTATCTGAGGAAAGGTTTAGTCAACCTTTGGAAACTAGGATGCGAGAACTTTAGTGAGATCCCTAGAGATATTTCTAAGGTGTGTCTAGGGATGTATCTAAGGTTAAGTATACGTATAGGTTATAGTACTATAATTACGCTAACGATCATAGAATTAAACCTAAGATGTTAGATATTGAAGGTACTCCCCCTTTATTATGTTGTTTTCCCTAGCATGATTTTTGCCTCTCACACTATTCTTTTTGGGTTTTAGATGATGGCTGGAACCCGAAGGAACCGTGTTGATCAATGCAATGGACAATGCAATGATTGCCCTCCTGAATAAACAAATGTTATGGGAGATGGAGTGAAAAATCTTATTGCTATACTTACACAAGCTATGAATCATTATGGACTTCCAAATGAATAGAGAAGGGAACAATATTCTATTGAGTCCTTTATGAGGCAACGTCCACCTTATTTCAATGGGTCTTCCAATCCACTTGTCGCTGAACAATGGATCAGTACCACTGAAAAGATATTTTCAGTTCTTCAATGTTCTGAACATGATAAAGTCATCTTAGCAGTATATCGTTTGGAAGGTGAAGCTGATCAATGGTGGAATCTTATAAAGAATACGAGGCCAAGAGATGAAATTGAGTCCATTGAATGGGACGAGTTCAAGAACATGTTTTTCAGTAAGTAATTCCCTCGTATTCTTCGAACAAAGATGTAAAAGGAGTTTCTCGAGCTGAAGCAGAAGGATGATGAATCTGTTGGTATATACGAAGAGAATTTTACAAGACCTGCAAGGTATGCATCTGGCATTATCATCTAACCTGAAAGTAAATTTGATCGATTTTTCAGTGGCGTAAAACCAAGTCTTCGAAGGGCATTAGCTATAAGAGACTTCAGTAGCTATGAAGAAATTGTGCGTTGTGCTATCAAGGTAGAAACGGAAGTTGGTGTTAAATATCAATCTCATGGTTTTGACAAGAAACAAAAGATGGAGTTCAAGGAGAAATCTCAGAATAATGGTGAAAAGAAGATGAATGCTTTCTTATGCACAAAGTGTGGAAATAAACATGGTGGAGATTGTCTTAAAGGGACTAGAAAATGTTTTAAGTGTGGAAAAGAAGGTCATCGAGCAGCTGAGTGTCGAAGAAATGGAAAAAGGGTTTCTAATGATGTGAATAAAGCAAACACTGTTGAGAACGCACCACCAACACTTCAATTCTTCAAGTGCAAGGAAATGGGGAATTATGCTAATAAATTCCCTAATCCAAGGGTTAGTGATGATCGACATGAGAAACCACTTAAGGCAAAGGATAAAGGGAAGTAACATGCGATCACTATTGGAGATGTTGAATATGACAACGATGTGGTGGAATGATTAAGTGTTTATGTAATGGGATTCCAAAATAATGTTGTATCATGGAGTATTGGAATATTTATGTATCGGTCTAATGTGGTATTCAAAGTGATTGAGATATTTTTGGAAATAAGACGATATGCGCATAATGAAGGGAAAATGAGAAAATGAAATGTTTAACAGTATTCATGAGCTCATGATTGATATAAGGACTAAGTGATATCATGGTTTGATTATAAAGAATTTTGAGGATTTTGGTATGAGGAAAGTGTTAACGTTTAACTGAATTCATGTTTTCACTAAGGTTCAATGGGTATTCAAGAGAATACATGATTAAGGACTTTGAATGTTTGGAATATGACCAACAAAACATATCTTATGATATATGGGGATCAATGATGGTATTAAATCTCTGGTAATCGTTTTCAATATGTTATGAGAGTGGACTGTCGTATTATGGATAAGCCTAAAGATTGGAATGGATTATGTTGGACATAAGTTATTATAGTTTAAGGATAGATGTTTTTTCGATATTATTGATGGGATGTTATTGTAATATAGTTTTAGAAAAAGGACAACCTGCAGGACGGGAGACATCCCATCACGTCGGACAAGGCCGTAGGAATCGAACCCACAACCGAAGTGTGACTGGCCTTTATCGCCTACCACTGGCCTACAGGAAGTCCCTGGTTAGTAGAAACTAGTTTTATTTAATTAAGCGGTATGATATATGACGTATAAGTTCATTTTTGGAACCATATACGATTAACCATAAGATGGACTTATAACTTTTGCTAACCTTTTGTTTGAAAGAGATGGAATGATCCGTCATTCTATCACATGATCTGGTAACACTTCACGAATAACAAATTCAACTTCATTTATTTAAGAGATGAAGTGGAAATTGTTTAAGGCATGAACAACAGTGAGGTTGTACCAAAATAAAGTAAGTATTTATTCTAATTCAAATTCTTCAACTTTAGGAAACGATCTTGAAAACCAAAAATGTTGTCCTAGTGCTCTTATATCTGATTAATTAGATGGTACCTTAGATCGTCACAAATTTATGGATTTGTGATTGTTGGCTTTTCTATAGCCATGTTCTCTACCACTCTCCATCAGAACATGATGGTTAGATTTTTCTTCCATATCCATATTTTCACCTATGTGGAAACCCAGTGATTATTTTATTTGGGTAACGGTTACATTTCATACTTTCGTTTTTAAAGATTGGTTTTGGTATTCCTTTTTTCGATGTGGGTTTCTATTAATGAAACTTTCGAATAGTAAACCATATATAACCCTGACGAATTTCGAGGGCGAAATTCATTTTAAGGGGGTAGAATGTAACACCTCGAGATTTTATGAAAAATATACTTTTTAATTTCACTAATATCTTGTGTTGTACGCTACCCCAAAAGGAGCTTGCACAACACGCATCCTTGATTTGCCTTTCATTACACGCAATCACTACCTTCCTCGATAGCGTGCGTAGTACGCAATAACGAGTTTCACTAAACAACAATATGATATTAAAATATTATTAAAACTAGTCGTTATGAATAGTAATAACCACCTTTTGAAATTTGTTAATTTTATTTTTCAAAATGGAATACATTTTTGGATTCATAATATCGAAATTAGCTTAGGGTGAAATTTTGGTACTTTTCGGATAACTTTCATATTCTGATGAATAGTGAAAATTACTAAATTTTATTTAAAAACAACTTTTTTAATAGAAATAATTAATAGTGATAAATTATTAATTTGAGTGGTTTTAAAGTATATTTAGAATATATTTTTACAATTTAATACAATGTTGGTCATTGGATGTAATTTCACATTTAAACCAGTTATAAACTAGTGTCAATCTTTTGATAGTTATTATCTCTTAAAAACATGCTATTTGTTTTGACGACGAGAATTAATTTTTAAATTAGTTAATGCAACTGATATGTTGTGAATTTGGTAAAATAGACATCAATTTTGAGTTCATAATATCAAATATAGCTTAGGCCTAATTTTTGGTATTTTTCTGAAAACATTCAATTTTCGATGAATAGTGAAACCACTAAGTGGTAGTTAAAAAAAATGAATTGTTCATAAAACATAATTTTACCACTTCTGTGAGTGGAATTTCGAAAATCCGAGAGACACGGTTAATATCAAGGACTAAAATGTGGTTCAATGAGATGAAAATAATTTTTTGTGAATAGTAACTTTTTAGTTTTATTTACCATGGTTAAAAGTAAATTGGGTAATTAAGGGTAGAAATGATATTATTATTACCCTAACACATGTCCTAATTCTATTGGACAAGTTTAATTCGACAAAAAACAAACATAGGAATAAAATATGACCATTTAGGCCCACTTGGATTAGATTAGGACATTTATTATTAATTTATTTAAAGAAGGGTTAAAAGAGTTAAAATCAAAGTTTATTTACTAAAAAATTTTTAATATGGGGTTATACATAAGATAAATTCGACTATAAATATTCATTAGAATGATAAAATTTTTTCCTACATAATGGTAGTTTATTTGTAATTTTTAGACATTAAATAATTTAATTTATTTATGACACAATGATGATGCAGTAATTATCTTATTAATGAAATATTGACATAATTGATGTTATAAACACCAAAATAAATGTAATTTGAGACGTTTTATGAATTCCACTAATTTTCTAGGTTACTATGATATATTATTGTTCATTTAATCAAAAGTTTTCGAACATATAATTCTGTTATGACTTTCAAAAAAATCATATATCAAATAGTGTCAAAATTGACACAAAATAGTTTTTAAATAAAATAAAATATTATTAATTGTTATTTTATTCCTAAATATCTAAGGTTCGGCCAAAAGACTTAGATAAGGATATATATATTAATATCAAACAATTTGGGGTTCGTTTGGCATGTTATAGTAAGTTTATTTACCATATAGTGTAAAAAAACAAAAAGACACGGTAAAAGTTAAATTATTTAACTTAGAGTTAAATCTAATTGATAAGGTTAAAATAATAACCTAAACTTGTCTAAATCCTATTGGTTGATAGGATGTCGACCCATACCCACTTTAGATTCGAAATAAGACCCTTTGGAACCATTATAAACCCATTTTGACTTTAATATAAAATAATATTTTGAGATATTCCTAAGGTGCCCCTCTCCTCCCTTATAAAAGGACACCTCCTCCCCCTCCTACTCACACCAATTTGAGCACTCAAGCTCGGCCAAACCCTGCCAAAATCCCTTCTCCACTTCCCTAGAATAATCCTATAGGTCCTGGTCTTCTTCAAAGACCAATCTTAGTTCCCTAAGTGGAGGATTCAAAGAGGCGTTTCAAAGAAGAGGTAACATCCATTACCGATCTTTTCAGTTTCTTTCTTCTTCAACTTCTTCTTATTTACTTGTTTCATGAAAAAGTAATAACATCAGTATTAATTACATACTTATATGTTATTATAAATATGAAACAACCCTAATTCACCTTCTATCCATCCTACGGAAAAATGAAATCACTGCGCGTGCGTACGTACGGAATACCGTCTCCACGCCGTGGTGTAATCTATTTTCCACCACCACCTTAATAGGATGGGTATAATGGTGTAATGAGTAAATATATATGATTATTATAAAGTTATATTGATAATGAAATAGTCTACATACACTTCAACACAATTCCACGACCATGGGAACGATTTCATCGCTCGTGTGTACGTACGGAGTACCGTCTCCACGACGCGATGAGATTCATTCTCAATGATTAACCATTCATGAATGATTATAAAGTATATATAATAAGTAATAATGAAATATATGACATAATAATGATACTGGATTTATGTAAATTTATATGTATGTCATCTACTTAATTCCATTCACTTCAATAAAGAAACGAAAACAGCGTTCACGCGTACGTATGGACTACCGTCTCCATGAACGGCGTATTTCATTCCATTTATCGATATTATATATATATATATATATATTCTGAATATATATTATATATAAATCATGTTATACATTCTAGATATAAGTAATCATGATCCAAGTAATCATATTAATAATTACATGTTAAAAACACGAACGACAAATGAGACGATTTTACCCAAAACGCTACTTTAACATGAATTTACAAAAGAATAGGTAATATAAAGTCATAAGTGGACCATATATGATATAATAACAATGAATATGATTCTGGAATAAGTCAATAACATGATTTAAATCATTATACAGGAGGTTCGGACACTTACAAAGCAAGTCGGACCTAAGGTAAGGGAAATACCACAATCTCATTTTTATCCGAGATTGTTTATACTTTGGTATATACTAGGGTGTATTTTATCATCCAAATCAATGTTTCCTCAATATGTAATATTATGTCCATCCACCTAAAATTGTTTAAATCCAATTTTACCCTTCAGTAAATTTTTAGTAAAAGATATGAAAGGAATCTTTTGTCATTTTTCGTACGATGTACTTTTTGACTTTTCCGACAAAAGTACGAAGAATGTTTTTTTTAACTTATACGGCATGAATGGATTTTTAAAACATTATTTCCAAAAAGTTTCCTTTACAAGTTTTCAGGTTTATTTTTAATCAACTTCTTTTAGTTTAAAATTTTATGACATGTTTAGAAATGAAAAGTGTTTTTGAAGTAGAAAGGATATTTTCCTCAAGAATGACGTTCAAGTGTTTTATCAAAATTATTTTCCATCTAAGATAATAAAGGGTTATTTTTTATATCCCTATTATTACATTGATTTGATTATGTTGTGATGGAAATATTTTTATGAATTCCTTTATCTTATATGAATCGTTTTATGATGTCATGATGTTTAAGATTCCCATTTGTATTACATGGGTTATGCAATGATGTATGATTTATGATTTTGTGGCACACCTAAGAATGGTATCATTATGAGATGGGTGGGACCTATATCTCCCTCCAATTCATTGGTTAAAGATTTTTATCTCATGATATAGACATGGCTGGAATGGTAGGTTATACCGGTTCAGTGAAACAGGACTGAAATGAGGGTTACTCGATTCAGAAAGGGACTTTGTCCACTAAGATAGTCTTGGAAATGAGTCTTGACTAACAAGAAATGATTCTCTATGATTATGTGTGAATGCAAAAAAGTTTCATGTTTTAAGTTATGATTATTGTGATTACATTTCATTGCCATGATTTATCCAATGTTATGAAATTATGCTCTCTTTTGCAGGTTAAGATTTCCAAAATGTTATGTTCTTATGAATATGATGTGATTGATATTTCTTTTGTTTACCCTTACTGAGAATTTGAGCTCACCCTTTTATGTTTTCTTTTCCCCAGGATATAAAGAAAGGTTTTAGGTAAAAAAAAGGAAGATCTTTATGGGAGATGTTGAAGATCTTTCACCACGATTAGAAGATTATATTCCGAGTTTCCAAAGACACTAAACTATTACGGTCCTTGTGTGTGTGTTTTTTGTAATGTACTAAGTATTCCGCAAAATTAATGTAATGTACATGTATGTCAGGATCCGGGTCTCTACACTATGATAGGCTTATATAGTAAAATATTATACCACAGAAGCACTGGAAACTATATAGACAAAACATATTCTTTTTCATTCTATTCAAGGGTTCACATCATGGAACCACATTAAGATGCTAATTATATCACATAACGTTTGATGTCCCATAACCTATTAAATTGTGTTAACATTGATTAAAAAATTAGATAATAGTTTCATCTTCCCATTTGTGTCATGTATTTCATTGTTGAGAAAATATTTATTTTATTCCTTACATAATGTATTTTCCAATTATAAATGCCTCAATAGTTTCTTTGAGTTTTTATGAGATAGTTGGCAGAAATGAACATAAATAGTGATTTTATAAGGTAGAGATTAATGTGGGAGGTCTTCCTATACTTGTGGCTAATCACTAATCTTGGCTGTTATTGGGTAATTCACATTGAATGTTCCAATATATTGTCCCATTTGAGTGAAATTCATACTATAGTATAATATTTGATCAAAGTAGATTGGTTTCCTAGATCATAAAGAAATAAGATTTCTTGGATCCATCATAGGTGGCTTGATGATATATTCCTATTGAAGGACTTATAAGTAAAGAATAATACTAGGATATTACTATGTAGAATACATTTTTGAAATATTTCATATGTTTAGTTCACGATTATGTCTTTTTATCTAATTTTTTCTCTCTAAAACAAAGTTAATCATTTCCAAAACTATAGGATGGTCATATTTTTTAGGTAACAGGAGAGATATAGCCCTACATATACACTATTCCATATGAAAACCCATGAAATGGAAATACACTAGGATCTTGAGGGAGAACCAGTTCTTCTATATATCATTTGAATTCTGGTGCATGCTCCTACTTAATTCATAATTATGTGAACCATGTTTGAAAAAAAAACCCTTTCTTATTTCTCTATATTGGATTTACATTCATAAGAATATATATGTAATTTCATAAATATATTTATAAATTCATACTGTATTTTGGCCAAAAAATAACAAAAATAAATTTAGAAGTATTGGTATTCCTTAGAGAATTTGTTGAGTGAAATGTATTGATCATGAAGTACAGTTCCATTCATGAGTGGACACTCTGATTTGTATTTTCATTGAGGAAATATAATTTATTTATAGGATTCTTATGGATATTTATTTGGGGAAATACAGAAAGAGTCTATAAAAACATGGATTTATGTGCTCCCCTTGAGAATGATGGACCACAGGGAGAGGCAATCATTGGAGACTCATTTTTTGTTGAATCTATAAAATTGGAAATATCAATATATACAAGGGTGGATTGAGGTAAATGTATTTCCATAATTTTTGGAAGGGGATTTTAATTATTTCCATCATTATTTATGGGGATATTTCTACATTTTCATATATGAAACTGCCATTGTTTCCCTCTTGATATTGTGGGAAATTATTAGAGTATGAGTTGGATTCTCTCAATGTTAACAAAGAGATCGACTTGTTACTAAGGATAATAGAGCCACCTATAATATAAATCTTCTCAAATTAAAGGGATTCTAAATATTTTATGGTGAATTAAATTTGATCCTTTTTTATTATCTCATTATATCATAATTTTTTATTCTAATACATGGTCCAATGAATTTAAATCTAAGTATACCATCTTTGAAGTGATGAACAAAATTCTTAGTTAATGTCAGATATGCTGACTACTATGATTTCAATTTCCACGAGTATTTATTTTTGAGGTGTCGATTGAAATATACATCCCCGTGTTCACGCCATACACTGATATTCACATTGGATAGATTTTCAATGATCAACTAAAATTTTATATTAATTGAATTAATAGATCGGTGTTGAGTTACCCCATAATGCGTTCCCGATATTAGGTGTCTAATGAACAAGATGATAGAAGCTTAAATCTACCAAATGAAATCTTCAATTTCCATGACAAGATATAAACATAATTAAAAATAAAATAATTCAATTTTTAAATTTTCAAGTGTCAAATGATGATTTATATGGTTTTTATTTAATCATTAAACTATCAATTTTTTTTGTAATTTCATACAAAGAGGTGTCTACTGAATAAACGTGGTAATGTTTTTAACATTTATCTGACTTCTTCCTCAAGATTAACATATTCAATTTTTTAGTGTGACTAATTTATTTATTCTATCTAAATAAGTCATTTACATCACACCTTTTGGTTTAAATATGTGTTCATAGAAATCCCACATATTATATACAATGTTAGGTGGAAGAAAAATGGCTTGAAGAGTTAAATTTTACTTGGGATATCACCACATAGATAAATAATGAATCATTTCAAATTGAGATCATTAAAAATCAATATATTTAACCTCTCATGTGATTCATGATATGAGTGCTTCTTTATTTTATATTGGGATAAGAAAAAAGCTTCATATTGAAAGGAAATATCAATGTTGGGAGGAATATGTTTTAAATTTTAATCATGTTTATGATTATAATAATAGTTATATGTTTAGACAAAAGTAGGATTCCTAAAACATATTACATAAGGAAGACCAATATGGTTGAAAATATAAAGGGGATAAAATTAATTCCATTTAATCTTATAATAATTAGGAGGAATGTTTATATAATCATCATGAGAATGGATCCCATGATCAACCATAGCTAGATCACAAAAGGAGGCCTTCATGGGAAATGATCATGGGAAGAACATGAGGGTTTACATTATAAAATCTATGAGTTCGAAACTCCAATAAATAACTATATATATGATATGTAAATGAGTCATTCATATCATTATCAAAAACAAATATTTGTAGGGCATCAATAACTCTACCATTAATGATACTATGGTTGTTGGCCTGCTTCCGGATTTCTTATCACCCTTAGTGAAAATTCGTCAAAGCTTTTCCCTAGTAGGATTTCAAATAAATATGTTCAATGTAAAATTTCATATGTGAGATGAAAAAATGATAATCTATCATGATTTTTAAAATGTGATGAAATAATTCATTTTCATGAAATAATTTTTTTCACCAAAAAGTGGCTGTTGAAATTGGTTGATGGCCTCTAGTTAGAATGGGGATGTCTCCATAGTCCTACTATACATGTAATTTAGTAGCCTGATGATAACATCATAGATGGGAGTAGGAATGTGTGCTAATTATTTCAGGCCACATGATGAGTGTTGATAATATACATCAATAGTTTGGGTGGGGTTATGTTCATAACCCATATCAACCGCCACTATCATGGTATGATGAAGTATTTGGTAAATTTGGGTAGGGATAATTATATGACCATCTATTTACACTAGGATGTGTCAAAAAAAACATTTTTACGTTGTATACGAATGAGTTCTGATTCCTTGTATGTAGAAATAATTTTATCCCACTCATATCCCCTTGATTATAGATGGACTATACTAATTGGATTATTGTGTAAGGGTAGGAACATCAACCTACACTATGTTCATTATTATTATGAACAAAAAAAGTTGGTGCTTCTTAAATGTGAATAAAGGATTTAAGTGTGTGGGAAATAATCGGTTCTATTTAAGTGGATTATATCCCCCATATATTGTTTGGAATCATCAGTGGATGCTGGAATTGTGGGATAACTTCCAGTTTTTGATGTTTTCATTCTCGTGAAGGACTATACTAGATGCTTATACCTCAATGACCTATTTAGGTACACATAGTTCAGTTCTATAATAGGATAAGGGTGTGATAAGACATGATGTTTTATACGATGATTGTTGGTAGTATCCATTTACATATTGTTTAAATTCTTGACATTTTTACCTCTTTATCCACGTTTTTTATAAGATGATGGTTCATCTAATTCATTCTTAGGGGACAAGACTGAATAAAATTATTGGTGCTAGGTGATCCTTTCATCATTATTTACCACTAATTTATTGGTGGACCATTAGTGGTGATACATTTCATATATATATTCTTGTGTAAAATCAAATACCAAGGAAATACCATTCTCTTGGTATTGCTAAGATAGTGGGTTAGGTAAATGGATATAAATTCTGTTGGTGGGTGACAGTATCCTATGGTTTTATATTGGAACAAATTATAAGATATCAGAGGAAATTGTTTGTTCTAATTTGTGGAATTGAATTTTAATTGAAGCATGTTATAGATGATGTGCCTTGAATAGGAGAAACACAAAAAAATAATGAATCCCATCAATGTAGAATAAAAATTTATAAATTAATGAATTGAATAATATATTAAATTATGCACATTGGGTCATATAAATTTCACATGATGGATTGATTAGGCATGTGGAAATACAATTTATTTTAGATAATAAAAGAATCAAATAAGGATAATAATTTTTTTTCCAAGAGGATGGTGTAGTTATTGGTTTGTTGAAAATTATTATCACCCTATCAATTGTTTCAATCAGTGTTTTACATAATTGTATAGAAACACTCCATGATTTCTGTTTCCATAGAAAAATAAAGACCAATTTTCTAATGCCATGTTGCTATTCCAGTATCACAAGACATGTCATTGTTGTATTTGTTGCTAGACATGTATGTTACATGTTAAAGGAATATTTGAAATAGTTAAATTTATTATATAAATTTCTTCATTTGAATGAAAAAAGGTCCATCTAATATATAAGGTGTAACATTATAACCCCCTTAATATTAATTTATACATATAAATTCATTATTACAGTAAAAAATGAGTTTACTTAAGCTCCATCATATCATAATGTTCCCACGTGTCTTATTATAACATTTGATTTCTCCAGAAAACATTAACTTAGTGAGTGGAAATGTTTTATATAATATTATACTATCAATAAAAAATTTAAAAAGGTTGATCTTTGTATGTAAGATCATACTTTGGGAGAATGAAATTTGAGTTTAATACTTGGGAAGGGCCAGTTATGTACTTCCTCAGAAGAAATATAAGGAATACATCATATTATAGATGTATTTGGAGGATATTCCATGTGACATTCTATTATCCAGATTCAATCATGAATTTCAATGTGTCTGATATACCAAGGGCATTGTTTCCCATTATATCCAAATCTCATAGCCTTCATCCATGATGACATTAATATAATAATTTTTTCACCGACATCAAATTCTAGATCTCACCTTTGGTTATCATCGTAATTTTTTATCCAACTTTGGGATTCATTGATATGTGGATAAATTAAACTTACCTTCTCTACCATTTCATTAGAAATCATAAGTTAACAATACTTTACATTCTCCATATTCACCTCACCAAGTTGAATCACTACACTTATTCCCATACATGGCTTCATAAGGTTCCATCTAAATTCTTGAGTTAAAGATATTGTTTTCATAAAACAGTACTAGAGGAAGGTATAGATCAAAACCACATTTTAAATCTACAGAATAATATCTAAAAATATCATGTAGGTACTGAATTGTTATTTTAGAAAGACTATCTATCCAGAGATAGTAAGTAGTGATGAAACACAATTCCAGTTCATGTTAATGCTGGAGACTTTACCAGAACATAGAGGTAAACCTCAAATCCTGATCTCATACAATGGAAGGTGTTAAACCATGCAACCATACCAATTATTTAATGTATATAATGGAAATATGATCTTTAGAGAAGTATTATATAATAGTGATGAGGTTTTATTACTTTTTAAGGTGTTTAACTACCACCCATATATCATTACACCCTTTAGAGCTTTTGGGGAGTCCAATAACAAAACCCAAAGTTATGTTCTCCCATTTCCATTCTAGTATGTTTAATGGATGCAACATATCTTTATACATTGGTCATTTTACATAACATGCTGGGATACCAAGCACCGATATATAAACTATGTAATATCTTTCTTCTTGCCATCACAACAAAAGTATTCCTTCAAAACCATATACATCCTTGTACTTCTAGGATGAATAGATAATGAAGAACTATGAGCTTTCTCTAAAATCTTGATATTCCAATCCAATATGTAAGGGAAAATACAAGGTTCATAGTCCATATCATTCCATCTTAATCTATTTTAGAAAAAATACCATTTCAAAATTTCTATCGTAGTTCTACATCTTCCTTTTGAATCACCTTAAACATCACTAGGATAGAGGGTTGAACATTCATTTGAGAATGATAATATTTTTACCTTTCCTTCAGTATTTATAAATCCATATTTTGAAATTCCTAGAATATTTGATCTTCTATGATCTTCATCATGGATAAGCTAGAATGAGCCTTTTAACTCAAAGCATTATCCACTTCGTTCTCTTTCCCAGTGTAGTAATGTATTGAGCCGTCATAATCCATCATTATCTTTAAAAATACCATCTCACACAATTTCAACTCCTTCTGTTGAATATATATTTCATATTTTTATGTAATGACCTATCTCATAGGGTCCATGATGTGAATTCCCAATGTCTACCTCCCGAAGGATAGCGGTTGGCGACTAGAGTAGAAGGAATAAACATACAAGTAGGAGTCATTTTTATAAGTACATGTATGCACTTAGTCACAACCACATCCGGAAATTGGAAAGGTAAACATGCAGTAAACTAAAAAACAACTGAGTAAAGGTACAATCAATAAATCAAATAGGCCAGGATATAAACCCAACAAAAGAAAAATTGAAAACATGAATGTACAATGATCTCGGGAAAGCTGTCAGCTGAAAACCCCACCTGATGGTAAATTTAGTGTATCTGTTGGAAGTTGTAGATGTATTCCATGCCTACCTGATCTCACTCGGACCCACCTGGTCCTAGGCCACCATGCCCTTTGACTATGTATCGGTAGTCTAAAAAAGACAAGACATGTGCGGGTGAAGCTCAAACAGGGATGAGTAACACAGTACACAGAAGGGTTCCCGAAACACAAAGGAATGACCATAAAGGAATGAATACACATGGGACTGTCATCTCACGTAGGTATAATCTAGGTTATAGAAAGAAAGACCATCCATCTCAATACAGAACACCATGGACTACTTGGGTACTCATACCAGATTAGTACCACGGGTTTGTTGGGCTATACAGAGTTGCTCCCCACCATGGGCCTACTGGGTCACACAGAGATGATTCCCACATTGGCCATCATACTGAGGTATTCATACATGATGATTATCATGGGTCTATCGGTTCACATAGAGATGATCCCCATCGTGGGACCTCCGAGTCACAAGGAACCACTTCCCACTATCCCATCATAGCATATCCACACATGGTCCCTTGTAGCTGATCTACATAGGGTCTCTTCTTATCAGTTTTTAGGTCTCAGTTAGCAGTAGGATTCATGCACAATGTTCACTTGTCTCGAAGAGAAACCTCTACTAATGACAGTCAAATCCATTCTACATGAATGAAATCCTACGTATGTTATACCAAAAGAATCTCCTTGCCTCAAGGGATCCAAATTCCACAGACATCTCATCCATTGGATGCACGGTCTGAAATATTTTTGAATTTTAGTAATCGGGGGCCGGTCATGTCTGGGCCGGTCCTACCTTATCAGAAATACTTGACCATCCTTTCCCGATTCAAATAATCTAACCCAACAGGGCCCAGTTTAGCTGGGTGTCCTGCCCGGTTCGGTCGGGGGTCCATCCCCGCATGTCTCCCAGCGACCCAGCTCTATCCGCTCGGTACCCGTAACCGGCAGGATGATTTGTTCCCACCATAGGCCCCTGGTGGCCTAGTTTTATCCTACTATCTCGGCCCACAATAGTGGTCCAATATAATTTCTAGGCTATGCCATGTAGCATCCCAGTTTTCATGCCCATGTCTGTTCCTTCCTATGAGCTAGTTCCCTCCACCTGATTGCCCCAATTAATCCCACATGTGGTAGTTGGACCACGTTCTAGAGGGAAACCATAGCCCGCTTTGTGCATGTCACTCAACCGATGTAGTCTGATGTCCGCGTCCCTATCCACCATCCATCAGCCCGCTGTCAACGAATCTTGTCGCACCACTGCCGCCCTAGCTGGGCACAAAACTTCCTTCAATGCACCGTCATTTTGCACCCCACCCTCTCATGACCTCTTCTATGGGCCTCCACCATGTCTTCTCTGGTGGTTTGTTCGTCATGTTTTCTGTTCCTCTGGCATCTATTGGGGGTATCCTTCTCTCATAAGGCCTCCAAACCACTTTTCCTTTATCTTGGTGGTTCTTCCACCAAAAACTAATAGGGAATATTGTATTGGGCTGTGTTCGTGTTGGTCCACTCCCTCCATATTAGGGTTTCAGACAAGGAGGGGGTTTATGATTTTAATTCCATCAGAAAGTAAATAATCTTGGGAAAACCCCATGAAAAATTAACCTCCCATAAGAAAACGAAATTCAAGGAACAACCTATTCATAGATTGATCCACATTCGTCGTTTTAGAATGAAGAATGGGGAAACTAAAAATAAAAAAAGTAAACCCCTACCTAGGATAGATTCACAAAGGAGGTAAACTAGTTGTTGGTGGTGATCCAAGAGGGGTTTTCATGAAACATATCTATATTATTTCTACTATGGGTGGAGTACATTTTACTCCAATCATCTAGAAACATACAAGTAACATGGTCCATGATCTATGCTAGTTACTAATAAATTGGCCCTACTCAGACTGCCTATATATCTCACTCTCTATGATGGATAAAATTGTCACCCATTTGAGATATAAAAATAAAATTAAATATTATTCTATAAAAATAAATTTTCTATTTGTATGATACTAAGCATTAATTTTACACTTATAAACTCTACCACCATGCTCAAAAAATTCACAAGCTATATAGATATAAAATAATTAGAGGCAAAAGTATCAAATAAGTCACTTGGTATCATAGATGTTACAAGAAGGGTACCTATAAATGTTGATAGTCCATCCTTCCTATCAACTAGTGTAGGAATAACTACATGTCAATTTCTTTCCCCACTTCCATGTGATGTATTTTGAGTCCCCTACATATCTCCACTTAGGTGAAGGAATATTTTTAATGAGAATCACCTCATCCCTTATCTAAACTAACACATCCATTATAACTCCAACTTCCTTCCTGATATGGGGTAGATGATCCTCATCTCTCACTATAACACTTCCTAGATACTCCATGAAAATTTTTTGTTATGGGTTCTGTTATAATTTTTACAAAATACATATCAAGATGAAGGATCAACTATTTTCTTATTTTCAGGGGCACTATCTACGGATGTGACCTGACCCACCACAATGATAGAAGATGATATGAAAAATGTCCATTATAATTGATATTTCTCCTA
Organism: Viscum album; assembly: GCA_963277665.1. Lineage (NCBI taxonomy): Eukaryota > Viridiplantae > Streptophyta > Magnoliopsida > Santalales > Viscaceae > Viscum > Viscum album. Next base: position 1,242,873,488 of record OY728145.1, on the reverse strand, counting down.
TCTTTTATTCATGATATCACACTAGATAACATTCTTCTTGGGTAAATTCCATCTCTCCGAAGTCATATTTCCTAATCTTTTTATAAAAACACATTTCATCTATTAGTTTCCTCCTTCTGGATCCCCTCCAAAATGACAACCTAATTCACACCTTTTAAAAACATCTTCTTCATAATGATATTATCCCTGGACTTATTTTCAAATTCAAGACCATCCTAAAACCATCATTTCATAGTATCTAAATCTATTTTCAACACTGGATTTTTTTTTTCAAAATCATTAAAGCATCCAGTGTTGTCCATCGCTAATATATTTCCCTATGTATTTATCATAAACTCACCATATTCATCCTTCTTAAGCATCTCTAGATTAATGTGATCCATGTTAATTTCATGAAATTACTTCTAATCCATTTTTTTAAACTATATATCCTCAATATGCTTTTCCAACCATCACTTTAGTTTCCCATGTTTCATTAATTCATCAAATATTACAATCTTCTTAGAAAAAGTCTCCATGTGGTCTTGTAATGTATGGATAGAGTCAATATAGAAATAATCTCTCTCTAGTGAACCCACTTCAGTATAGTGGGATAGTTCATCCACTAAAACATATTATCTAATTTTTAAATGAATTTCCTAACACTCTTGGTGTCTATTTCCTTCAAATTTATAAACTGAAAGAAGTTATATGGAACCGTCTCTCTAACTTCCTTGCCTGACATTATCAGTTGCACAATTTCCTCAACTGGTGGATTATTTCCATCCAAAATCTCATTTATCCGAACAACAAAGTTCATAAGGGAGTAATATATATATATAATTAGAAAAACATGCATTTCGGCACAAAACACAACATTAATACAATTTACATGTGTGATTCACTCAAATCTATAAAAATACATTCCCCTTTTCTGGAACATATTAAACCCCAGTCACTATTTGTAACCTTAACCATCATATATCTAGGTAATGTTTGAAGAAGGGAAAATCATTCTAATTATTAAATATTCTCATTAGTAACACATTTATTCACAGTTATCCTTATTTTACAATATTTCCTAATTTGACAATATGAACAAATTTCTATTTAACTTCACATGACAGTATAAATGAATTTTCATTCAAAAACATACCCAAGACCTTAATTTCTTGTATGATCTGAAAATTGTGAATTCCAGAAAATAATCCTGAGTACCAAGAATGATTCATGTATACTAAATTCTCTTGAAATTCTGATACATGACTAAAACCATGGAAGGTACTTGAATCAACAATCCCATCATACAAAAACTGCATCATATTAGGTGAAATGTCATTTAAATGTAAAAACAATTAAATAAGAAAATAAACAATTGGTACTTGGAATTTACTCTCATACATGTGTTATCAATAACCCATCGATTCACCGAGATGGTCAGTCACATGCGGTCATGTGTTCCTTGTCGTACATTATAGGTGGACAACTAGCTGTGAAGGTATAATATCGATCATGGGGAGACACTACCATATTAATAAACATAGTAAAAAAGAATATATAAATATAAATAACAAAATAAAATAATTAGTATCCACAAAAAACATTTCAAATGATTATCAAAATAGGAAATAAAATATCCAAAACTAAACTATTGATTTGTAATTCCAAATACATTCTTAATGTAATTATAAAAAACAAAAAAAAAAATAAAGACACTAATAAATCCAAATATGGTATCCTTATAATGTTTTTCCCTCCTCCATTCTCTATATCAATATAGAAATCTTTCACTAGACTCTTTCCCTTATCGTTTCCTACAAACATGAACTTTATTTGGGCACTGATATAGAAGACTGACTAGGGTGTGAGTAAAACTCGGTAGTCAACCACAAATAGAATCTAATAAAATATCATGCCAATAACAGTGTATATAATTATATAATTAAAAAATACATTTTTTTAAAGTAAATAATTTAATTACATTCAATTACTCTTTATTTAACCACATAACTCCTAGGTTCATTAGTACACCTAAACTCACAGTACCTACTTCGGACCATACCGAATTGTAACCCATATCACACATTAAAATAAGAATTCATAATAACACATAATATTTCATTATCCTTTTCATTTAAATTTATTATAATGGATATTTGGAACCATAGTCAAATGGAAACATTTTGGTCCTAGATTTTAATGCCCAGGACCCTATGGGTATTCAAACAGAAATCTATAACCCAAAAACCATTTTTAAAACAACCACAAAAGTTATCATTTGAAGTAATACACCACCCCCCACATTCGTTTCTCAAAAATCCCACAACTGGTCATTTTATGTGTTGGTCCATATCCCGGACACATTTATTCAAAAATAACACTAGTGGTATTTTAAAGAAGTAAACCATGTAAGACGCTTGATTAACAATTTATCACTATATGCTTTTGATGTAGTTGTCAATGTCCCTCACACATATATAACATATATTGGAATACCCCATAAATCAAGGCTAATCAACATTAACCCTCCCACCACACTTCACATCATAACTAGCCATTTAAATTATAAAAACTATTCATGGAAATCACTTTAATCACATGAAATAGTATATAGAATTTACCATTTAACACATATTGTAATACTACATTAATATAATCTATTAATACATGATGGTAAATTAAACTATCTCAGAATCAATAAATTTCAAACAATTTATATCCCATATATTGGACCATTTAACAATCCACTGATTAATTAAAAATTAATCAATCCAAATTATACCATTACATCATCAAACCAATGTACTAATTTATTCAAAAATTAATTAGACCTATTTCATAATCCCCATTTCTAATTATTCAATGAATCAATTAATTAATCCAATTTCACAATCCCAAATCCCATTAAATAAATAAATAAATAAATATGAAAATTACATGGATCCATTAATCAATTAACCAATTACATTATTTAAATCAATATTCAATATCAAAATGTTATAATTGGAATTTAACAATGAATAAATGGAATTGGAATCAAGACTTAGAGAATTGAATTTACAACACCTACCTTAAGATCATTTACAAATTCTCCCCAATTGAAATTCCCATTTTAAGGGGAAAAATCAAGAATGTGATGACTAATGAGTTCCATATCTAAAATCAAGATCCAAGATCTATAGAAAAAAATCCATTAATCATAGATATAAACCATATAAAATAGTGGGTGAAACATTAGTATTTTTTTAATAAGAGGATTGGAGGAATGATAAATCTATTTGGAAATAAACCATATCCCCAGGGATGTGTATATCTTCAATTTGGGGTTCGAATTGTGAAGAATGTATGTCACAAGGGCTGGGAATTCTTTAGGGCACCACAAAAAGAAATATTAGATGTTTATGATTGATATATAGTTGATTTGTGATAATACTATGGGTTTATGTATTTTAAAAATTATTTATATAAAAATTAAAATTTTGTGCATGGTTTCTTATGTTGGAGAAGATGATTTTTCTGAATGTGTTCACTGATTATGATTATATTCTTGGGTGGTTCATGATTACTGCTAAGAGGGATCAGTCTTCAAAAAAACATGTTCCATCCATGGGAATTCCTTTTTTTTGTTCCCTTAGATTGCTAGGATGGGTGAACAGCTTGGGAAACTGTTCAAAATCATTGTACTACCTCTCCCACAAAACAAGGATAAAATATCCTCTAAAAACATGCTTAAGACATCCACAGAATAGTTCATGATCATACACATACATTTTCAATTAGTATTTCTATTGGTATACATTTCATACATGGGTTTTCATTAATTTCACTTTCCTTGTATTGTTTGAAAACAAATTATCATGGATTGATATTCCATTATTCTAAATGATTATTATCTTAATGTTGGATATTGTGAGATTTTTAGAGGTCCTTTATATTTTTATCAATTTTAAATCAACATTACACATATAATGTTTCATATTAAACATTTCAATGAGTCATTTTATAGTAATAATATTTTTGAATGATTTTATTAATAAAAAATTAATTCATTAATTATTTAATAATTTATACCGTTTATATCAACAAGATATTAATGATTTTATATTTATTTATATTAATATATTTTGGACTTTAAAAACAATATATTAAATGATTTCATGGTTTCTGAAATGTTTTTACATAATGATGAATGTGTTATGGAAATTTGTTATTTAATACTAACTAATGTGAATAATGTGTACGCACAAGAGTTGTTTAAATTTTTGTTGGGAAACATGATATTATAATCATGTCTTGATGACCAGTGGATATTATTTAACATTATTTGGAAATTTACTCATTGAAGAAAAAAATGAATGTTATGGTTGGGTTTCTATCAGGCTTCACATATGCCATAGTAATATTCTATGAGCATGTTTAGTGACAACATGTATATTATATATATATTTCGCAATGATTATATAATATGTGGTTTATTGTTCATATGTCACATTTATTTTATAGAAACATAACATTTCTAATTATAATTTGAATTAATGATAATACTTATACCATATTGTTGTTGATTAGGATCATTATTTTCTATTTTATTTCTTACATTGTAGTTTGGTTAATTTTTTATTAAAAATGGTTTGTACATTGTTCCAGACATCATGATAAATTAAAACAAATGATAATGAGACTTTAAAAAAAGTGGTGTGTTGTAAATGATATGTTGAAACTAATTATAATGTCATTGAACATGGAAGTTATTTTTACGGTTCATGGAAGAAACCTATAAGGTAATCCCTCACCCACACAAAAACCCACTGGGTTTACGAATACATATTTATTTAAAGATTATGTAATGGGAAATGATCCATGTCTAATAGATGTCCTTCTTGATACCTTAATAATCCATCAAGGAATGTGGTTTAGTGTTGACTTTGGGTCACATAGAGTAGGGTATTATATAGAGTTTTCGGTATCTTTTTGTGACCAATTTTGGGATGTGATAAATAAGACACATCCTCATCCCACATTTTTTCAACATGTATATTTTAAAATGTAAAACACATTATAATTGGAAAATAATGAGTTTTTTATGTTGATTTATTATTAATATTTTAATATACTGTTATTTGTCAAATCTATTGTTTAGAATAAATTATTTTTGTGCAATGATGACACATTACTAAGTGGGTTATTGTTGATTAACCATAATTAAAGTAAAATTGTGATGCAAGTGATATATTTTTATGGGACATAGTCTGCAGCTTCAATGCCCATAATTATAAATTGATAAACTCTGGTGTTTCATGGTCAAATAAAGAAAAATCCCACAATGATTAATGATTGTGGGACATGAATTGCTTCATCAAAAGACCACTTGTGTGATTGGTTGAAAATGATTATAGCACCTTGACTTCTGCTTCAATATACCACATGTGTGATTGATAAATATGTTATGGGTCATGGAATTCAACTACAAATTCCTATGATGATTTAGTCATGGTGATTTAGGCCCAAATGTTTTGCATTAGACTATGGTTAAAATTTCCCAGAAAAATGAATCGAAATTAATGTAGAATTAAATACCATGTTTTATACTGATTTTTTAATTTAATATGTGATATTGATTAAATTCAACACAAGATAAAGTAGGTATTCTGGGTTCAGGTGTCCTTGAGAACCACTGAGTTATGTAGTTAATTAAAGAGTAATTTAATATATGTAATCTATTTTCATTATTTCTTGTATTTATTCATTATAAAACTATACACACTAATAATATTTTGATATTTTCTTATAATAAGTTTGTAGTGGCCTACCAGGTTGTAATCACAACCTTATAGATCGGTACATGCCTTATTCATGAATTTTTTTTGAGTTATTCTATTTTTTCTATTTGGTATTACAATTATCATTTAGTTTCCCCGTGATTTATTTGTGAAAAATGGATATTTTGGGCTAAACAATAGAATGTGCATAGTAGGAGAACAGATTGGGGAAACAATGCACCCTCTCCTAGGAAACTGTCTACACAATTTCATTTTTGTACATTGGTGGTAGTTTGGTAGGCATATAGTTTGGAAACTATTGGAGAAATCCATAAAGCTTGTTCAACTGTAACATTGAGGGAGACAAAGATTCCATACCGTTTGGAAAACTATGCAGACTAACAATGAAATTTTTCTAGAGCACTGAAATATGTATTATACCTTTCCCCCCATCAGATTTAGCCCCCAAATCACACCTTAACAACCCCATTCAATGTTTTCAACCCTATTAGCTCTATATTATCTACGTTGGACCTCCTCAACATCAATATTTGTGTGGTTTTATCATTTTATCTTTACGAAATCATCAATAATGCCTATTTTCTCACTCTTTCTTCTTTCTTCTAGGGTTTCTCTTACATATTTCATGGGTTTTCCATTTTCTAGCAGGTTATTGACCTAATAAAGGGGTTGATACTTTGTGTCTCGGAGAAACATTTTTGGTTCATATTTGATCCTTCTTTTTTTAAGGTCTCTTCTTGATGTTGGTTTGGTTTCGCACACGATTCTTGAAGTTCACGACCTAGAGGTTGGTGGGTTTATGAATCTATATCAGTAGATGATTTTGATATTTATTAATGATTGTTTTAATCTGTAATATTGATTATTTTTATGGTGAAACAAAATTTCATTAAATGGTTTTGGTATGAACATTTAATGAAAATGGGGTTTGAAAGGAAAATTTTTATTTTTCATTTTTTCTTTCATATTGGATAGCTGAAACATTCCCTTATGATGTTGATTCAGTAAGACTAGTCGAGTGATGAATTTTTTTAAGAATTATAGGGTGTTTCTTAAGGGTTTGGATATTCCATGTAAATGGACATTTTATTATGAGGATGTTTTTTCATCAAGGGATGCATCGTGGTTCCGTTTTAATTATGGTAGTTGGTGATGCAAGATAACCACCAGTCCTACTGGGTTGTTCACCATAGTGCCACCAATATGTTCTATGATGTCTGTTAGCAGTTAAGGTGGCTAGGCTGGAGGTGGGACATAGATTATATTTTATCAAATTTTTATTCATGTCATTAGGTTAAAGTAAAGCATCATAGGCTATCTATTTTTATCCAATAACTGACTATTCCTACTTTGAAGTGGGATGTGACCGCCATGAACATTATTTTCTAATATCCTAGTAAACGTCGAGGGTGGAATGACACCTGGGTAGTGATTGACCACCTAAAACAATTTTACCATTTCATTCCAACTAGGTATTTATACAATTTAGATGAGTTGGGTCATTCATAAGTTCAGAAGGTTGTGAGACTTTATGGTGTTTGAATGAAAATTGTTTCAGACCGGGAACCCCTATTCTACCTCACAATTTTTGGACATTTATCAGATGAAAATGGGGTTTCATGTCAATTTGATCCTGAAAATCCATCTTTAAATAGATTATATAATAGATAAGGATAATCAGGTCATGTAGGTCAAGCGCCAGGCTTGTGTGTTGGATTTGAAAGATTTTTATTATAGGAATTTTAGATTCTTAGAGTTTCTGTATAAATAAATACAAATCATTAATTCAAATGGATCATTTAATGCCACATTAGTGTTGGTCATTATGGTCTCCTTTTTTGGGACTGAGGTGGGAGAGACCTCATTATTGGGGTCAATTATTGTACAAGATACTTATAATAAATTCATGTTGAACATGTAGTTATAGAATACATTATATAGTATTTATAAGTCTAATGTCGATCCATGACACCAAACATCAGAGTTTTCTATGTTTGTTTGGGTGTTCATGAAAGTGGAGCCTCACATGTGTCACTATAATTTGGGTAAGAAAGAAAATCTAATATCGAGGTATGTTAGGCTATTAGAGAATATCATGAGGATTATTAAGAGAGAGTAATTGTTAGCATTTACCTCCCAATTGAAATTTATCCATGATAAGTTCCTTGCCTCCCAGATAAAAAAATGTAAACTGGAATCCTCCAAAGTGATAATATGGGAAAAATAAAGAATGATCCTGATTTTTTTATGTAAAAACAGCGGTAAAAAATTATATTATCAAGAGAAAGTGTTTCATTGGATGTCAAATCCATTGGGCTGTGTTCTTTGGCATCATGAAAGTGATGATCATGATACATGGGAGAGAAAGACTTTGGTTGAGGTGGAATATCTTTTATTATTATTTCAAAATTAATCTAGATAATATTCTAGGGAAAGAATGTTTTCATAGTGGGGATAATTATATCATAATTCTGTCATTTTGAGGTATTCTTTTGTTTCATTTTTTCCTCAATTTATCACTAGGTTTCCCCTTTTTTATTGGTGAAAAGGTATATTTTGGACATAATAAAATGTGGACGATGGTTGGTGCACAGTTACAATAAATCATGCACCAAAACCTAGTAAAATGTATGTTTAGTTCTGTGTATAATGTGATGGATGTACTTCTTTCCTCATGGATTGGAAAACCATGATTTCTAACCATGTGACCTGTCTATATAATTAAAAGGTGTATTTTACCCTTTTTTTCTCATTAGATTTAACCACGTAATCACCTATAATCCACCCAATTCGTGATTTTCATCCCTAAAAGATCCCCCTTCACCTACTTGGCCCCCTTTGGATTTAATATTTGTGGTTTTTAATCCTCGTATCTTTATTAAATTATCACGTATGCCTATTTTCTCATCATTTCTTGCTTATTGTTGGGTTTATCTCCCCAATTTCATGGGGATTTCGTTTTCTGGAAGGTTGTTGACTAAATGAGGGGTGATCATAATTTTTTGACAGATATATAGATGGTTGTTCTTTGATATCTCCATTATTATGTCACATAGTGGTGTGGTTTGGGATTCACACATGAACGAGGTCTTTTCTTGGTTTGGGGTAGGGGATCCATGATTCTACATTACTATATGATTCTTATATGCTTTATTAATTTTTTAAATGTGTTTTTAGGGTTATTTATGATTTTCAAACCGTGTATTGGAAAGGTTTTTTTGATGAATATGTGATAAAAATGGGATTTCTAATGTAAAATGATATTTTTCCAATTGTTATTCATTTTAGTTAATCAAGAATGTGATTTTCCATTATGTGAAAGGTGTCAAACATGATTTCAAAGACATTGAAAGGATCTAATATGTTGAAAGTGTATTTTCCCATAGAAATGGGTTTTTTGGCATGTTGGATAATTTATTGTTTATCACTAATGTCTAAATGAATTTTTAATGTGATATAAAGTATTTTATAAAATGGTTTCAATTTTATTATGAATTTTAAAGGGGATATTCCCAATGAAATGCTCTGATTTCATGTTTTTTCATCATATTTTTTAAAATGGTTATAATTTTTTTAAAATATTGTAGTAAATGTATTTTCAAATTGTATTGGTGTCTGTGGAAAATTGGAATTCGATTTTTATAGAAAAATATTGATTACAAGGGAGTTTTCAATTTTATATCAATGTTAAAATGTCAAAGTGGTGATTCTCCATGTGTTCTTGTAGTTTTTAACATCCGAATGTGACTGTGATGATTTTGGTGATATTTGATATGGTAATTGATCACATAGGGATACCTATGTATGTATGATGGAGAACTTGAACTAGTGCACAAGTCGAATTGGGAATGGTGTGGCCTAAATTCATCTAGTAATATTAACACTAAAGCATTAAATATACATTTTATATGATCGAATAAAACTATAACATTCTATGTTTTCCCCTCTAAAGCCTTGTTCATGGGAACACTATTTTTTGTGTTATGATATAGATACCATTATACATTAGTATAGTATTTCATCTATGGTATTTTCCACAATACTGTTGTTGGTATTTGCGTTGGAGGATTTTTAATGAACATGGTAGGGGGTGCATAGGGCCCAGTTGTTCTAGATAAATATAAGTATTTCCCATTGTTTCATTTTATGACATTATCCTTCTGTGAAATTGTGAAAGATGTTGGTATAAAGTAGTCATTGTGTATATTTTTTTTTTCATACAATCATATTTGGGAAAAAATTTCCCTTAAAATGTGTTTCTTGAAATGATTTTTTATCAAATGTTTTCTTGGAAATGTGTGAATTATTCTTATTTAATTGTGAATATTGATTTGTATTCTAATGAAATAAAATGGAAAAATTCTATTAGGTTTCATCATAATGGGAATTTTTTAATACCATATAATCACCATTGAGTATATATATATTTGTTATGTATATCCTAGGTATATGCAATATGTATCATGGTGGTGACAGTTGATCCAGTTTCTAGTGTTCCACTTCTTCAGTCAATTGATGGTTGTGTCTTTAGGGTGATGACTATCTTATTGCACAATGTTTATTGTGATATTATTTTTCCACATCCATTTTTGGAATTTTTTGTTTTGGTTAATTTTTAATACATTGATTCTGAAAATTATATTACCTCACTTAGTTATAATTATCTATCATGTGTTGTATATACTTGTTGAATGTTTATGGTTATATAAATGGGTGAAATGATTCCCAAAACTTATTGTTGATTCTTAGGAACAAGTTCCCATATAGTGGGGTTCAGTGAAACCATTAGAGTTGTTCCATTGATATGGTAGGGTGTTAGGTTGGATGGATCTCCACCATAGTAAGTGAAAATACCAACATAGACTTCAGGTATTCAAGATAGGATACAAAAGAGATCCCCACATTAGATGAACATGTTTTGATATATCATAGATGAGGAAAATGGATATGATTCATGAACATCTTGGGTGTTATCATTTTATTTAATTATTTTCAGCTATTCATATAGAATCATTATAGATGTTTTCATGAAAATATACTATTTATTTTGGGATATTGTATATTTTTTATTCATCATGTGATACTTATGTGTTTGGTTATTAGTTATATCATATGGTTAGTCTCCTGTATTTATTCTGTTGTATTACACAAATAAATATTATATAATCTTCCAATGATTGATATTAACCCCTCAATGATAGTCTATAGTCTACAGCCTATGGGGAGGCATTACGAATGTCATGTAACCAACCATCATGTGAAAAAATGTGAGGCACCTGGGTTCAGACGTTCCACATTCTTATTTTATGCACGTTGTTTTCCATAATTTTGAATATATACATTATACACTTGGTCTAGGTATATATCTTGGTCTTCCCTATATATTGTTAGAGACTGCAAATATTTATATTAAATATTGTTGATGCTAGATTCTAGTAATGTGGTAGATAGTTTTTCTTATTGATCAATAGTTGTCATGGGGTGTATGCTGTAACATTATCATTTTTAATGAGTCCAAAATCCCTAAATCTCACTGATGAATAACATTATATGACAAAAAATACCACACATTGGGGAACTATGAGTACAGGTCAAATGATTATCCATTTCTTAATCTCTAATAGCTTTCCCAACATCCTTCTATAAAGACAAAATTTACCCAATTTGGTGTAAACCTATGCATATAAAAAATCATTTAAAATGTTTAAAAATTCATACATACTATCATAACAATCCATGAACACTATAAATTTTTCTGGAATCAACTTTTTTGGGATAACCCTCAAATTTCTTTTCCTTTTAATGTTTAACTAAAATTCCATCAATATTGAAAACATTACCCATGAATGTGAATGTTGTAACAAAAATATTATTTCATAAAATCAGCATGCATTTTATCCATCCCTAATATCACAAGAAAAATACTTTGATACACTTCATGATCATTCATTCACTTTCTGTAAATTAAAATACCATTTTATAAACCCATTAAAAAATTATTGATGTAGTCTCTAAAATATCTATTCCTAAAATCCCTGATGATCAAAATGAAATTAATATGTATGAAGTGTTTCACATTTTTCTCTGAGTTCCAATACCATGATTGGAAATTTTTATTCTAAATATATTCAATATTTACCTTCCAATAATGCTATCTTGAAAAATGAATATTTTAGAATTACTAATCTCCTAATAGTTTCTCAAAAAACTCATCAATACATAGAATTGGGTACATTTTCCTCATGGTGATCTTGTTGAGATCCTAGTAATCTAAAAATAACTTTATTTATCAATCCATTTCCTAAAAAAGGGCACTAGTGTACCCCAAGGTGATAATCTAGAGAATATAAATAATGTGTCCATATTATCTCATAGCTACTTCTTTAACAACTATAGTTTGATTAGGAAAATCATATTGGGAAAACTGGAGATTGTGGTGAATCTGAATATATTATCAATTGATAAAATTACATCCTGATCGTGATAATGTATGGAAAATATTAAGAGAATTATTTCTTAAATTCAAATAAAATGGGAATTTCCTCTAGGATAAAACCATCTCTTGAATAAACCATTTGGTCACCGTATCATTCTTGATAGGCTATCACCACCCACAGCATTGAGGGGTTTTACAAATTATATTTTTGAAATTACATAAATTTTTCTATGATCCTTGGGTGGTTGGGATTATATAAATATACATCATTTTCCTATGAGATGATGTGTTCTATATATAATATCATCCAATCCATGCCCAGTATAGCATCAAATTCCACCCTGGGAAAGATTACGTCTTTTAGTGAATGAATCATTACACATACACTAATATTAGAGGGGTCCTATACATTGGTTTTCATGATCAAATGACTAGGGGTGGTTATTGATATCATTACATCAAGGTATCATAATTCAATTGAACTTTTATAGAAAACATGTAATATATAGTTTCTTAATATTTACCTAGTGCCATTAGCCTCATTTATTGTTATAAATAATTACCCAAAATCACCCATGGTTTATTTCACTGCCTTTTGTAGTTCCCATGATCCCTATTGATCAATAATGGATCTATTGGTGTTTAATTAAGAGATATATTCATATTCTTTATCATTCATGCCATCAACTTCATGTCTCTTAGACCAAAATTGGATTGTTTGAATTCTTTTCAAACCTTGATTTAATTCATTACCTCGTCGAGTAAATTTTGACAATGTTTCTTCCCTTTTTTTTCATCTGGTTGGTTAGATCCACTTTCCTCTTTATCCATTTGTCAAACAATCATAAAACACCATTCTTCTTATTTTTATCTCTATAAAAATTGGATGAATCTCTAATCACTATTTTTACATTTAGATAACACTATACTACTTCTAAATAACTCCAATTTTCTTGAATATCTTGATATTTTCATGTGTTTAGTATTAACACACTAATTTATATATATTTTTTTATCATTATCAATATAAAAACATGAAAAATATTAGCTAATACCTGTTGTGTATTCCTCATATTCTTTTACCAATTCATAAATTTTTATCTTAATATATATGAATAATCTATCCATCAATGGTTAGATTGTTTAATGAAAATAATTATTATGGAATAATCTCATATTATCTTATCATTCTGTATCTTCTAATTCATCGTTTTGATTCATATTCTTTAATAATTCCAAAAATTCATCTACAACTCCATCAATATGATAAACATGTATATTCACCTTCCCATTATCAAAAAAGTTGATCATATTGAAGATTATCTCTATCGAGTTAACCTGTTGTTCAAAATGTAATGGATCAAGAAGGCCACCTAAATGTGTACGATCATTTCTGTATGAAGGAATTTGTATCCATTGTATTATTATATTGTTAAGGAGAACATTCCACATGGTTACAATTATAATTCTAATCATATTTATATTTGGTGTTCATTTCTATGATGTTTTGAACCCCACCTCAAACTGAATTGGTGATTTCATTTGTGAAATCAAGTCATTGTCCCTGACATGGTCTATTATCCTATTATCACATTGTTCCCAAAATTTTATAAAATATAAAATATTTTTAAAATACATAATTCAACAAAATGTCATGATATCATTTATTATTTTGGGAAATGTATATCTAATATAATATCATATGGGATCCTAGTGTGTATTATTTTTCTAAAATATTTCTTGTAGGATGATTATGTATACATAGAATTATACTTATTGATTTCACTAGCATGATTTCATATTAAAAACAATATTAACTAAACCATGCTCTAATACCTAATAGAGTTAACCTATATTTCCTTACATGACTACTATATCCTTTTTATGATAACCTAATTTATAGTCATATAATCCTAGATCTGATGATTTAGTGTCTTGGAAAAATAATTTTCATATATCAATTGTACCTAGAATAACATAAATGTAATTTAAATTATTTATTTTTATCATTCTACAGATCTCATAATTTCTATTTTACATATAGTCACCTAAGGATATAAATCATTTAAGGAGGTGTGCTAAATTACCTTCAAGGAGTTGAATAAGGGATATGATTTAACATAACCAGGATGAGCATATTAAATATATTCATATCATATTCGTAGAATCATCAAAATTTTGATGATTTAATTATTTTAAAAAACAATTAATTGTTGAATATGAATAAAAATTAAATATCATATCATTGTGTTCAAATACAACACATAATTTTTTACGAAGTTAACATCATGTTTATGAATAACAAAAGTGAATAAATATATAATCCAATATGTAAATGATTCTATCATCATGGTCATGAATAATAAACATTATTTCATTATAAAAATCATATTTTACTATTAATGTTAGTGATATATAATTCTAGGAACACCTAACATGTCATTAAATTCAAATAACCATACATGCCACATAAAAGCATACCAATTATGGTCTTGAAATAACTCACTAAAAGTAATGGGTTTATTAAAAGATTTAAATTATAATGATTTTCATAAACGAGAATTAGGATTACTAAATGAATATGGGAGATCATAAATTAACATAAATTTAATTTTATTCTTATAATGGAGAATCAAAAATAGAAGATTCTAGAGGAGTCTTGGAATGCGAAGTCTTTCTAAAAAAGCATTTTAAATGTATAATAAAACAATTTTGAATGTTTGAAACATGTATATAATAAAAATTAAACATATAGAATAAAAAAATTATATATTTTTGAAATTATATTTCATTTTAAATTAATAATTATGAATTAAGAGATAACCCAGACGAAATAGATTGGGATTGAGAATCTTCTTACATTAATCCCTAATACATTTTCTCACTTCTACATATAATGAATAATAAATGTCACTTCATTAAAACATTTAACCATATGTTTATTATGTAAATTAATTTTTCTATATATCAATTATCATAATTATATTAAATTTCTAAATTTCCATTTTAGATTTTAATTCACTTTAATATCATGTTTACCTAAAACATTACCACTTTTTATTCATTTTGACTGTTTTGTTCAGGGATATATATATGTAATTTGAATGAATTCAACAAGATTAAAATAATTATATTAATATTTTTATATATTAAAATAATTTAATATAAATTTCCATTAGTTTGGTGACATGAATGAATTTGGAGACATCCCCATAGATGGTTAACCGATCATTATCAGTAATGTTGTCCAATGTAAGAAAATTAAAAGTATAAGATATACATAATTCAAAAATATAATTTTAGAAGTGGGTTATAATATTTATTATTATGTTTAAATAAATCATAATTAAACACATAATATTTTTTACAGAAAGATATTGATAAAAATGAGTAGATTAATAAACCCAAAAAGGTTTTGATAATAATTTACTCTTTTCACTATGTTGGTTCTCTTATAAAACAAAAAAATTATATGATCAATATAATTGGATTACTCAACCTTTTCCTGAAGGATGGTAAAAACATAATTTCAAAGATTCATTCTGAAATTGGTTAATGGAGGAGTGTTTTCCTTAGATAGGTTAATGGGTTTTTTGTACTTCTAGAGATGCATAATTTTAGAAACATAATATTGGATAAAATAAACATTCCTTGCTAAAACATGAAATAATGATTATTTAGTCATTATGATTCATATATAAATAAAATAACATTTAATTTAAACATTAAATACCCTTATAAATATGAATTATTTACTCTATTTATAATAAATGATTAATAAATGAAAAATTATTTTTTATGAAATAATTTTGACATTATGCATTGGTAAAAAATTATAGTTGGAAAACATTATGATTGAATTTTAATTACTCAATTTTTGAATCTTATATTTTTCATAAAGAAAAAAAAATTTATAAATAAAATGGTCATTATTATATCTTTAATGATGTAATTCAAGATATACGAGTTATAGAAGAAAATATATTTTTTACTATTCACCTAGAAATTGTATTATTTCTAAAAATTACAAAAACTATCATCATTAGAAAATTTATATGTCATTTTTCATAAAATGAATTCAAATGTATCAAAAAATTACATTAATGTGAATAATTATTATTATTTTAATAATTATAATTTTTAATGAAATACTTTTAAATATAGTTTAGAAAATGTACTTATATTTTCATTGAGTTTTTCATCAAAATATTTATATTATGGAATTTTAGTATTTTTATTTTTATAAATTTTTCTGATAAAATTTATATAATTTAAATTTTATTATAATTTTATTAATGTATTATTCCCACAATAAGGATGGTATTTATAATATTTAGTTTACTATTCCCAAGGGCTAGTTTACTATTAAAATATCCATATTACTATTTCGTCTGACTGATTACCTTTTATAAATATTACAACATTATTTCATTACAAATTCAATATAAAAATTTTCAATGTTCTGGTTTAACAATTCATAAAATTTCTATAACATTACTAAAATTTTTCTTCTATCATTAGTGTTGTTTTTATGAGGGATGACTATTTATAATTGGGACATTCCAATTTTTCCAATTGAAGTTTTTCTATTTTATACTTTTACCCTTGTAATATTTTAAATTATACTGTGATTAATAAATTAATATTAAATATTTCCATTAAAAAATAAATGTATTTTTTCTCTATGATAAGAATTATTATAATAATATATCATACTATATAAAAAACTATTATTTAATTAATCAAATATCATCTATAAAAATTTTGGAGTAATATATGTGGATCTTGGAACATCTCTAAGATGGATAATTGATTGTGATAATATCAACTAATTTTTTTGTTTAAGGGTGTACCCAAGACTGCTTGTTGTACAACCAATGGTAACTATGAGTATGTAAGGATATCATTTAGACGCATTGGTTATGTATATTTATTCATGGAAATGGTGAATAGATTTTGTTGGGATTACCAAAAAGGGGTAATATTTATTAATGATATTATTATCAACTATGAAAAGAATAGCGAAACATGAGGGGAATTTAGAAAATATATTTAAGTCTATATATAATAAACATTCTGTAAAATATATCGTAAATGTGAATTTTTGTTAGACCAATTAATTTTTTTAAATATTTTTATAAAAAAAGGGATTTTTAAAGAGCTATACAAAATAGAGGAAAAAAAGGTTATCCGTGAACAAATTTTATGATCAAAATTCATTTTTACCCATAGTTCTGATGGATGGTTTTATAAAATTAAGATAATATTTTAATTATTCTTATTCAAATAATACTAGAATACTCAAAAGGGAGTCTTGTTTTTCATGATGGGTAAGTGTGGGGAAATATTTAATGATAACATGATGTGGATAATCACTAAAATTTATCTTCATATTATCCACTAGTAAGGAATTATTTCTGATATAATATGACGAATCCAAAAATAGATTGGTTTTTTTACTCATAAATGATGATAATTTGATAAGATGCGCCTCCACAAATTAATAATACATGATATGAACTACCCAAATAATTATAAAGAGTATTATTTGATGATGTTGGAATTGAATATTTGGTGAGTTATTTTCATCATTGAAATGTCTGACATATTTATTGATCACAATAGCCTCAAAAATAGATTCTACAAATAGGATATAAATATTTTACAAAAATTTTTTTTAGAGATAATCAATGATTATGATTCATAAATCCACTACCATCCTGGGAATGAAAAAATAGTGGTAAATTCTCTAAGTTGAAAGGATCATGTAACTATATCGAAGATGGGGATTACTAGGGATCAAATATACTACAATGTGAAAATGATTCTAATGAGAATAATAAGATGATATTCATCCTCCCAATAATAAATAACTACCCTAACATCCGTTCCTATGATTATCATGGTGTATTTTTGTACGTTATGTGGTGATATATAAGAAGGTGGTGAATATTCCAAAATTTATCAATGCTAAAGACGGTGTTATATGTTTTAAAACATGAAAATGCTTTTCCATAAAAACCAAAAATGAAGAGGGAAATTCTTGAGGATGTGCATAGAGCATGGTTCAGTATTTGTCCATTATTGATGATGATTTATATATATTTTATGAGAAAATTATCTTATAATACTAAAGAGATGAAGATCATAGATTTTGTATCTCATTTCATTTTATACCTACAAGTCATGGGGGAATGAAAAACTTATATGGGTATAGGGATACTATTTAACATCATAGTGTTAACATGGGACAACAAAACCATATATTTCATCATAGGACTCCATATGAAAACTAAAAAAAACATTATATGGTATCTAGTTCATCACAATATCAATTTTGAACATTTCATTACTATCAATGAATAATTATTTCTTTACCAACAATATGAGATATATATTTTTGTAGTGATAAAACATAATGGAGTTCAACATTCAATTTTTTTATTAAGATCCAATGATACTATGAATATTTGGACATGCATTTAGTAATATTTGGATACCAAAACATTGATTTAACAATAGTTATAACTATCCAAAGGATTGTCACACCGGAAGAACAATTAATGCTCTATATGATCTAATGAGATCATGTTGAACATATTTTAAATGATTTTAGGACCATACAATTCCACTATGGGAGTTCTCATATAAACATAATTTCTATTATAGAATTCATATTACACCTCATGTGGCTCGATATGTGAAAAGGTGTCAGACTATGACATTTTGAGATGATGTTTTAGAGTGATATCTGATTGGATGAGATCTCAACAATGTGATTAAATTTAAAGTTCAAACCATTCCACATAATAAGAAATCCAAACAAACAATAACTTGTAAATAGATATATAAGATCATTGAAAATACCAATATTTTGAATATATAGATAATTTTGTATCTCGTATTTCACCAGGAATGAAATTCTTGTGGTTTTTTATGAAGGGTATTCTAATTCCTAGATACAACGACACCATTAAGCCCATGAAATAATTGGAGAAGTGATTATCCACTAGCACTCCCAACATACGTATCTCAATTATGTGATGTGTTTCATGTATCCATTTGTGTAAATATATATAACACCACACGCATGTAATAAATCGAAATTATATACCATTTGAGAATAATCTTTCATACATGGAGAATCCAATAATAATTTTATATCAAATAGACATGCATCTAGGAAACAAGAAAACACACACGTTTAATGTTATGATTCATAGTTTTAGTATAAAGAAGTGACATGAGAACTAAAAGGGAAATTGAAACAGAAGAACACTAATTAGGTTTAGGGTATTAAATTATACATTTTATCATGTAATTTCATAATGGTGGATTAATGTAATTACCCATGATTTATAAATTTAATTTCCCTCATTAAATGAATAAATAAATTATCAAGTAACGAACTTATGGAAAATCAATGAACTAATTTTATTATTTTGGAATGTCATATCATGTTGGATTTAAAATATAATTTATAATAATAACCATTCTTATTATATCTATTCACAAGCGATCTTATTAGTATTAAAAATATAATTTTTATGATAATGTCAAATATATATTGCTTGAAGAAACGATCACCATTACTATTAGGTTTTTACCCTGTTAATACCATTTTTTAGATAACTCAAGTGTTATATCACCACATCGATTTTTCCATGACCAAGGCATATCCAATAATCAATAACTAATGAATGAACGAAATAATTTACAAAATATGTTCATGATCATTAAGATCACGACACAAACCATGTACCCCAACACACCAAGTAAAATCTCACTGTTTCAAAACATACATTTGGTTATTAACTAATGTAATAAGGGGTTGTATATCTAGACACAAAAGATATTAATTTTTATATATTCACTTAATTAAAAACTGATTTTATTTGATCAATTTTAGTATTACATTTTTAATGACTATTATTTTTGTTTGAGAAAAAAATAGTACATGATATAATGAATCAAAACCCATTTATTTTTATAATATATAGTCTAAGATAAAAAAATTATATAGAAATAATTAAATATTAAATATAATTTTTTTTATAAAATATAGTTTTTATATATTATATATTAAATATAAATAGTAATATAATTTTTTGTAGTAATGTGTAATTTTTTTATTATAAAAAACCATTAATTGTAATACAAACTAGTAATTTTTTATAAAATTGATATTTTGTATTAAATGTGTAAAAGAACATATTTGAAAAACTATGTGGAAAAAATAATTATTTTTTCAAATACATTTGATAATGTTATCCAATGGGAAATAGTTTCATACTTTTCAAATATTGTTTAATTTTCAGGTATAAGTTAAATATTGTATTAAGAAAAGGTAGGAATTATGACATTATAATAACCTCATGGTGTTGGAATATATTCCGTAAAATGAATATGAATTAAAATACTATTTCTTGATTAAAAGTATTTTTGTCAAATTATTTTATTAATTTTATGTTTCTAAAATGAAACCATCAAAACATATATTATATTTTATTATAATAAAAATAATTTATTTTAAAAATAAATTTGTTATAGATAACCAATTATATATTTTCATTATATATGGTCATAAACATGTATAAAAATAAAAACCATTTCACATCCTTTGAAACCATAGAAAAATTGTAGGTTTTGTTATTTATATTATAATATAATACATATAGTCCAAAACATATGATTGAAAAATAATAAAGTGTTCTCTTCTCTTTTTCTATATAATCAATCCCAAATTTCCATGCCACTACACAAAAAAAAATTTAAAATAAGAAATTAATATTCTATTCCCTCAATAATGTCCACTGAGAGTTCCCCCAAGGTGTAATGAGACTCCTCCAAGGTTTTATGTGTGCCCTCTCTGGTTAATTGGTCCTCTAATTCTCTATTTTTATTCCCTTGCATTCCTTTTCTTATCACTATAAATTCCCAATTGTTCTTTATTGTATTATGTTCATATATATAAATTATAATGCCTTTGTGAGTCCTAGGTGATAACATTCCACTTTCACTCTCATTTTACCATTACATTAATCATTATGTTCCACCATTATTCTATAAAAATTATTATAAAATATTCCATGTGAGTCATTTTGGTTTTGAATACACATCCCCATTTCCACTCAAGGGTATTCAAGTAGTCGTACATGTTTTTCATTTATTGAGTAATTAAATTTAAGTAACCATCACTCATTAATATTGGTTTTAAAAATGACTAAATTAATTCATTTATTTAATGATTTCTCTTTCACAAATGTGCATATACAAGATATTAAATTGACTGGTTGGCCCTAATTTTGATTGCACTCTATCACACGGGGTGATGTTTTAATCTCCTAATATTCCATGTATAGTGAGAGGATGGTTATTATATGCACAGTATGATATGAAACTATTTATGTTGTCATTGACAACTACTTATGGATACATGTTTTAAACTAATGCCACATTCTTATGTTGTCATTATATTTTCATATAACGTATTATTATTCAACTTAATGACACTAACCAATCATAGGTTACCATAACAAACCTCTTGGAACATGTGTACTACTTTCACGTATTTTATTGATTGTGTACTAACATAATGGAAATTATAGATCAACAAATTATTATGTACAACACTAGTTCATCCCTGCCTGTTTTAAAAGAGTAACCGAAAACAATGGCCTGTTTTGGATATTTTTATTTATGTTTCTATTTTTATAATGCACGATTTAATTTCCTGTAACTAATTTCCACAATACAGTCGTACTCACTATGTTAGGGGGATATATTATGTGTTGATTATGCAATAAACCATGAATTATAATATAATAATGAAAATGTTTGTCAGATTATAGAATTGTTATATTTTCGGAAAATATTGGTGTTGACCTATAAGTTTTTATTCACACACACCCCATTAATTTTAAGTACTAAAGAAGACATCGTCATTATTGGTGTTCATAAGGACACTGTCCCTATAATTTATAGAAAAAGTTACTATATATTTTTAGTCAGGTTATAGAGTTCGACATGAAATCAAAACCAAATATTACATTATCCCATATTTTATCATTTTTGGATTATTTTGGGATATGATATCTATTTACTACCCATGATAAGTCATATTGTCATTTTTAACACTTTTATTGAATTAATATTTGTCCATATTTTTGTATGGTAGTTTCAATGTCTACTACAATTGAAATATCAATGTGAGGTAATCTTTTTTTGTTTATTGTGTTTGTTTTTATTATTTTGAAGAAAAATTTATATTGATATAGATATTTGGTGATAATATAATCAAGATTACTCATGTAACCTCAATATTAATTGATATCTAATTTTTTTGGGGAGGTGTTCTTTTGGTATGAAACAACATAGTTAGAACATGGGTGAAGTGAATAATGAGAATGATATAATAGTTGGATTATTTCTAAAAATGATAGAGTATCTTTAGGGTAGTGATAAAAGGGTCACATCAGATAGAATAAATTACGGGTCATAAAATAATATAGAAAGGGTACATCTCTCATGTATGAAATCACAATGTATTCATTAGTTTGGTTCATATCCATACATTAATCTATATCTTACACAATCTCATGCTTAAGTGGAAATAGATCTCATCCATTAATATGTTTAAACAAATAGTATATAATATGAATTTACTATGGGATTTGGGACTATATATATTTTATTTACGATATAGACCATATATTCTTATTGAGATAATTAAAAAGTGTGATAATAAAAATATGACTAATGAAGGATTGATAGTTAAGAATATAGTATCAAATTACATTGAATAAATGAAGAAGGTATATTAATTAACATAAAGATTGGGGTTAAACACCTTTATTGAAATAGAAAAATGAAGCATCAATCTTTTTTGAACTGGGTAAAGGAAATCCTATTACTAGCTTATAAGCCAAGAAACACATAACCTCAAGATTCAAAATCCTGAGATCCCAAAGGGACAAAATCCACTACAGAAACATAGCCCCAAAAATCCCATGAACATAAAGTCCATTAAAAGTGAAACCAAGACTGCAAAACCCTAATCACTGGTGATCCACATTGCTAGTCAAAGCCTGTATACCCGCTGTTGCTACCAGCCGATCGAGACTAGCCTGTTTCCGATGAGATCCACCACCGTGATGACAACGCGACCATCACCTCATTTCCATCATCCCCCGCTCCAACCACGAGTCATCCCCTCCCAACACACTCGTTCACACCAAGCCATCGGTCTACCGCAGTTCAACACTGCACGAAACTGTTCCCCACACGGTTTTCATGAACCACATCTCTCCCATGCTATCTCCATGACCATCTGAAATGCTAGATCCCCAGATCCACTCCTCCTTCGTCAATCCATGAGCACCGTCGCAACCCCAGGACCACCAAGGGTTTACCAAATCACCCTTCCAAGCATCGAATCCGACCAGATCTGGTCTGTCTGGACAAGATCTATGTATGTCGGCCGCCAAAGAGAAGGCCCCAACTCCACCCATATGCAAAAGCATCACCGTCACGAGCAGAGAACCATGATCTGCCTTCACCAGGGATGACTCTGTAATGAGTAGACCAAAGCTGAAGCTGTAGGGCTTGCACCGTCACCCTGATAGAAGCCGAAGAAGCATCTTCCACTGAGGAGGAGCCACAACCGAAGCCACGACCCCAAGAAGGTATATTAATGTATTGAATTGTCATGAAGAAGAGAGAGGACCACATGGTAGTGCACCTTGACCACCATCCTTTAAATTCATAGGTGAATGTTTGATGGGTTTAGTTGATTTTGTTTTGCAAAAATATATGAAGGAATCAAAACTAAATGTATGATGATTTCCTCCATGAAGAGTGATTATTCATGGTATGATAATTATAAATACCCTTTAATATTTTTATGATTATAGGATAATTCAAATGGATTAGTAGAATGTCATTTGGTATGAAAATTATCCATGATTGGTGATAATGTCTGGAGAATTTTTATAGATCCATAACATTGGATTTCATGCTTGGGAAATTCAACATTCTTTTAACTCTTAGGATTTTTAACTATATTATGTTCCAAGGAATGGTCTTATTATTCTTGTTGAGTGTACATTGTCTTCAATATTTGATATGTTGAATACACAGGCACATATTATTTTTGATGAAACATTAAGTTTTTTAATATTATTTTCCATGTATAGATTTTATATATTTCATGAGGATTTATTATTATTTCAATATTGTGAAAATATTATTTTTCATGATGAATTGATAATCGATGGAAGACCATATAAAATTGAATTTCATGAATGTGGAATATGAATAAAGGGAAGAAAGAGATTTATGAATTCCATGAAAATATAAATTCCATGATATATACAGATCTACACTGAATGAAGAATATATTATTAATTGAACTATGTTTGTGATTTCTTTATCATTAGTACAACAACACATTTCTCTTGAATTATAATTTTTACATTAAATGTTATATTTTGTTATTTTTCATTTCACATATCACTAAATATATAATCTATTATTAAAAATCACTTTATATGGATTGTGTTATACACAAAACCAAGTAAATACTGTGCTATAAACTATACATATATTAGCAATTGGCACATGAAAAACAATGAATTGTTTGTGTTATAAACAATACATAGTCTCATATATATTTTGTGTTTCACTCAAGGTCAGGTTTTATCATACTAAAAGTCAATAATAATAATATTTTTAATGTATTATTATAGATACCCCCATTCCATTGAAATGGATTTTTGGAAAATGATTAAATAAATTTTGAAAATACGATTAACACATGAATATAAAATAAATCTTTTGGTTATCAATTTGTATAAGGGAATGAAATAAATATTTTAAAAAGAAAAAATTATTTTTCTATGAAAACTATTTTTGAATATGAAAACTAAAATTTATCTTAATACATTAATAAAAAACATATGATAACATTTTTCAACTTTTGTTAACATTGTTTCTTCAAATAATATTTTTAATTCCCATCCAATAGATTTGATAGTTATAATATAATAATAGATTAATTTTTATGAACAAAATCTTGTAATTTTCTAAAATTAATTTTACTACCTTTTAATTGTGAAACCATTATATTTGATTTTAAGAATATTATAATTTTAATTGAAATTGGTACCTAAATTTTTTAATGTGGAAAATTACAATTATATTAGCATGAATTTTCTCAATTTATCTATGAATTATAATTTTTTGAATTTTTTTTAATAATATAGAGTTTTATATAAAACTTTGTTTTTGTGTAATTTATTTATATGGATAAATAAATTTTATGGATTCATAATTCAATTAGATCCACTATACATAAATTAATCCAATATAGATAATTGGAATTAATTTATCATTGAAATTTAATATATAAAAATAATTTGAATTTTTTACATTAATAATTTATTATGTAGTCCCATCTATAGAATTTAATTTGTATAATTTCCTACCACTAAATTCATCAAAAAAAATAAAAATAAAATAAAATTCCATATTTGAAATTAAAATAATATATAATGCAATATAAGGACAACATAGTTTTTAAAAAATTTAGTGAATTTAATTATAATTAATTATAAACTATTAAGAGGAAACACTGATTAACATGTGACAAAACCTTATAATTATGGGCCAAAATGGCCTAATACCATTTCTAAAATAAATTTTATAGCCATATTTTGACCATGTCCTCACATTTCATGAATTATGATCATTATTAGAGACCCGTGACTTAGAAATAATGTCAATTGAATTCCTTTTTCAAAAAATACACAATAATGACCCATTTCCTCCACTAAAATCCACTCACCCCTCCTACATTTTCAAAACACACAATCCCTTAGGTTCCCCCAAAATCAACTCAAATAAGATTACACCATCCATCTATTAATCCTGGAATCCTACCTTTTGGTTGAAATCCAACTAAGGTATACCCTTGGTGTATACCAAAAAGAGTTAAGCAAAGAATATGTATGTTGATGTATAGAAGAATAAAATTGACATTTTCTAAAGGATATGTTTAAGTATGTCTGTATGAATAAGCCTAAGGATTTAATAATATATAAGAAAATTTACAAGAATATTGGTAAAGGATATAGTTGGTGGTTTCCTTGCAACACATACATGTATTGATAGTATAAGTAGATGTGGCTCTCGAAAAGATGTTAATAAGGGTAACAACCCCAAAAACACATTATTGAGTTATATTCGATATGGAACTACTACACGAGAATGTTCATTTCAACACACATGCTTTCACAGTCTTATGGGATATGCATTAAAAATTCACAAACATTTTATTAACCATAATAATGGAATTAAATTGAATATTAATATAGATAACCTATGAAAAACATAAGGTTTCATAAAATAATGAATTCATGTTAATGATTTATACATTTTGTAAGTATTTTTTGATGATTATGTGGGTTTTTACTCTTGTAAATGATCCTCACACTATGATTTATAGTGTTAGTGGATAGTAGAAACTAGAATATACTAGGAAAACATTACTTGAATTATATTTGGAATTGGTGGGAAATAAAAAAATATACGTTCTAATATCCCATGAAGATAATCAGGAAGGTGGTACAAGTATTTTTTATACATATGAAGATAAAAAGGTGGAAAATGATATGTGAAGGGTATGCAATTTTATAATTGTATTGTTTACATTAAAATTATACAACATGATTAGACTGATGATGAGGAACCTTAAGAAATGATTAATTTTCCATATTCTTGGAATGGAATATTATGAAAAATGATGATGAATATTTATCAATGGTTTAAAAATATTTTTGGATTATTAAAGTGTATATGCATAGTAATTCATGAATTATGTTATATGAATCATGATGTATATGTTTTCCATTAAGGATTTGTGAGAATATATTTAATGATGTTGATGAATTGTAAAATGTATTTAATTGGAAGGTGATGTTTTTTTAATGTATGGTAACCCTTAATGTGTCCCTAATGATGACAAAATGGTGTTTAGCTTGATTAAGGAGACAATAGATATGGGTAATGTAAATTGGATAGTATTGATTACCTTGGAACATCCTATTGAATTTTTGGAATGGTGGTGTGTGTTATGATGGGCCAACATTAAAACAAGTATTATTTATGGTATATATCTATTAATCATCAGAATAATGAATCATTCATGTGTTCTAAAAATATTTATGGTTATTCTAGTTCATACGATGTTTAAAAGGAATATATATTGATGTATTGACATGATTTTAATTGGAAAAAATAGGTATAGTTTTTTACATATATGGGGTCATTATTAAGTGGAATTCATGATCATGATTATATTGTTTTGGATTTTCATATTTTTTAACTGTTATATAGTTAACCACTTATGGAAACTTTTTCGAAAACCTCAAATGATGTTTTTGAGATATATTAATTATCTCACCCCATGTGGATTTATGCATATTGGATATCATGTTTTATAAAAAATTTATTGATGGTAACTAATGATAGATGTGATGTATTATTATTGATCTCAAGATAGTTTAGTCCTTTAGAAATATTAAAATCACATTCCATTTTTAAGAAATTGATTATGAATAATTTTAATATGGCACAATAAAGGGAGAGATTTTGTGAAATCTAGTATATATGTCTCCACATTTAAAATATTCATCCCTTGGGAATTAATCTCGAAATAAAATGAAATATCATAGTACTTTCTATTTCAATATATTAAATTCCCCTATATATCATCACATTTTTATGGATTTTTGATTATTACCATTCTCCTGACCTTGTTCTCTATCACCCTACAACATAACACGATTCTTAGATTTATCTTCCTTGTTAATATTTTAATTTTCCACCAGTTTTATCCTATGTGGGATCATAATTATTGGATACATTTGGTAACTGTTATTTTTGAACTCTCCCTTTTTAAATAATCATTTTGTATTCATTTTTAGTATGTCGATTTCTATGAATTGAAAATTCCGGTATCAAAATTTTAATATATTAGACAAATATTAAGGGTGAAATTAATTTTAAGGGTTATTGAATTTAACACCCTAATATTTTGGGAATTATTTGTTTCTAATTTGTTTAATGTTTTGATATTTTGGATTTCACGCAACACTAAATATTGATTTTTATTACTAGAGATCACAATGAGCTGGTTGCATTATAAACAACCACAATTTAATGTTGAGATAACTATAACAATTAGACTTGCTGAAAAAACACAGAAGTCTAAGATTGGATTGTATTGAAAATAATTATGAGTCCCTTCAAAATCTTCTGTGACACACAAGGTCGAATTTTATATGACTTCTAGATTCCATTAATTTTATTATTAAAATATAATTTTAGATACCACATAGTCTTTGTAATGGATTCAATGAAAAAGATTAAATAAATTGTGGGAATATTATTTACACATTTATTAAAAAAGAATAATTTGGTTTTCAAATAGTGTAAATAAGTTTTAGAAAATTATGAAAACAAAGAACATAAATTTCTAAGAAAACAATCTTACAACGTACAAATGAAATTATATATTAATAATTTTTAAAAATAAATTTCGATAAATTTTTTCATGAATATATATATATATATATTATATATCCAATAAATATTATTGAGACCCATCCATTAAATTTTATAGGTATATGATTTGAATAAATACAATATTAAAAAAAATTCCCTAAAATGTAATTTTACATCCTTTTCATAGAGGAACCCAAATTATATATTATTTTAACACTTTCAAATTTCATTTTTGACAAATATATACTTTATTTTTTATATTGGAAGAAAAAAATTATATTCGGGTGAACTTTTTCTATTTTAAGTGATGTTTTATTTTTTGATGAAGAATGAATTATGTTGAATTTTAATGCAATAATGATTTTTTAATTAATTAATTTATAAATATTTTTTTTTATAATTTTTTTAATGATTCATTAGATAAATTGAACATAAATTTATCAAATTTATGTTATTATAATAAATTTTAATTTTAAATTGTTTATAAAACATACCAATATTTTTAACATTTTTTCTTTTATAACATGGTTTACTTTTCTATCGGTCGGAATAGATTAGAATTCATTAATAATGCTACTGTGATTTTAATATTAAATAATAGATGATATATTTTGATTAATAATAATTTAAAATTTTAAATTAGGTCAACGTATATTCTGAAAAAAAAATAGTAAACACAATTATAGTTAATTACAATGGTTATAATGAAAAGTAGCTTAATAGTGGACTAAATAATACACAAAATGGTCATAATGAACTAGAATATAGTGAAACACCATTGTATGGAAATATTAATTCACTATACCCCTTTAAAATTCATGGTATTATTATTTGAGACAATTTAAATAGGAAAACGTGCATGGAATTCCCATTTATAATTTTTACATGAATTTCCCTACTTCTCCACTATAAAAATGCACTCACACTTCCCACTTATTAAAACACTATAAATCCCTTTATATCTTCCAAAATCTAGTAAAAATTATTAAAATATCTCTCCATTATTTCTATATTCCTATCATTGGAATGAAATCCATACAAGGATTCCTTTTGGTGCAAACCAAAATGGGTGGACTAATGAAGAGGTAACAACATTCCTCAATATTTTTTATTTTATTTTCATTTTCCACCCAATAAATATTCATATTCCTTGATTATATGATATTCTCAGTATCATCAAAATATGCATATGTTTTTAACAAATTGGCCTTACCTAAACATAATAAAAAATCCTAATAATGGGTATCGAACTTAAAATTCTTATGTATAGTGAACTACCACCTCACAGATGATGTTGTTATATTTTCCTTTACCACATCTCATGGTTGGGAATTATGATGGAAACTACATTTTAAATGTTATAAAAAATTTATGATATATTTATTCTTTATTAATTTTTATATAATATATACCTTCTTGTAGTCCATTTTTGGTAAATATGATAATTTAGTTTAGTGATATGGGGACTACCATATCCTCAAAGTGATGTGATTCATCCACACACTACATGAAATTTATTCGGGATGTGTTTTTGTGAACTTATGAAATATATAAGACATAAATATTCAAATTTAATGAATTTATATATTTATATATACATATACATTATTTACTATTTTTCATTCAACACTATAATAAAATGGATACAGCGTTCAAGAGTATGTATGGAAGACCATCTCCATTAATAGTGTATTACATATCATATTTAATTATTTTATAGATTATTATTAATATATAAATAATGAATGTATATTTTATTTATATAATTATTAATATTCATTAAATATTTTAATCATGATCTACATAAGGGGTCAATAATAACAATAAAAAACAAATAATACAAACAAATGTAAATTTTCCCAAATAATAATATTAACTTTGGGTTGTTGAAAATGGAAATATAATGTTAAAAAAATCATATATGTTATGAGATATGAAAATAATTTTTATGGAATATATATAATAACTTATTTTTATTATTTAGGTGGTTTGAATGAGTTTGAATAATTCATGACCTAACGTCTAAGAATTTCATCTCAAATTTATTTTATTGAGATACATGCATTATTCACCACCCATTTAGTTTTTTATGTGCATACTATGGTGTTTATACATTTTTATTTTTATTCTCATAATAATGTTAATTAAAATATCTATTTTATTATCTTTCATTCATGGGTTTTAAGTTTCAAATTTTACCAAATAGGTAATGTAATTTTGTCTCAATTTTCCATCATTGAGACACATGTCATGTTATAAACCAAAATATTTCTATGAGGTTTATATACATTATTTGAAATATTATATAATCAATATCTCACTATTCATGATAGCTTAATCTTCATGAAATGTTATTATTTCTATTGTTTTGTGATTCAATGATACTAATTTGGTTACATTTTATTATTCCAATCACATTATTTTCCAAGATTGTTTATAATAACGAATCCATTGATTAAATTTAAAGATCCATATCTCAAGAACACCAATTTAAATTCCTACCATGTAGTTATTCTGGTTATATCCATGTAATTTAAACATTTTTCACACTTTTTACTACATATTATTATGAAAATTTGTTTATGAAAATCCAAAATTATTTCTCCTTTTTGTAAGAAATATGTTTTCCTTCAAATCCCATTTTCAAAAAAAAATCCAAAAAGGATTAATATTATAATATTACTTTTAGTAATTTTTACCCATTTAATTCCCCTTTAAAAAAGTATTTAAAAGAAATATTTTTCATTTCCTAATCGAGGCACTTTTTTAAAATTTTATTTTGAAAAATAAATGTTCGACATATATACACTAACCCACCATATTTACGGTCATTTCCATTGATTCATCCATTGTATTTTTACATGTAAATTTTATTATGAACAATTTTTTCAATTATTTTATAATTTTTTTAATTTGGAATATTTTTTCAATGAAATTTTTCTTCAACAAGTATTCTAGTTTATTTAAATGTTTTCAAGGTTAATTTCAAGTAAAATGGTATTTTAATTGTTTTATGTCATAAAAATAACTTTTCAAAGAAAAAAGGATATTTTCCTCATGAAATTATCTAAATGAAATGGGAAATCATTCATTATAAGAAAAAAATTAAATTGTTTTTTGAAATTAATTATAATATATATGTAATTGAACTTATGAAAAGTTCCATGTAATATTTAAAACTATTTATCAGTACAGGATTAGATAATTTGTTATAGTTTATGAATTACTATAGATATTATCCAAGAATACCATTCATATTTTCCATGAATGTTTTATGTTTTTATGGAATGATATTTATGTCACTAATTCTTCTTCTATGGGTTATATAATTTAAACCCATTTCTTATCACAGATTATAATTTCGTAAAATGATTTTTGTACTTAACAACATTCCATATGTAATTATATGATATATTGTTATGATAGTGATTTCATTACAAGGGTTATGATATGATTCTTATGAAACCAATATATTTATATGGTTCATGATTTGATTCATATTTTACTATCATGTGGCTTATGTGTGTATTATATTATTATATGATTGTTGGGACATATATATCCCTCTCATGTGTTGTATAATGATTCATATCTCATTGGATAATGATAGTAATCCAGTTAAAAGGATTTCTTCACTATTTATGATGGGGAAAATATATCCACTATGAGATCTGGGGAATCCTGATCCACTAGAGGAAATGGGAAACAATGACCCACTATGGGATGAGGGGGAAAACTGGTCTAAAGGGAAATGATTGGGAAACTAGTTCTATAATTAGAATATGTGGAAACATGGGCCCTTACAAGTAGAGGACTGGAATTGGGGATGGTGTGTGTCCCACACAGTAGGTGTGGTCCCCATGTTGTTCCTAGATTTACTTTTGGAAATGAGCTCCAACTAATAGGATATGATGTTACATGATTATGAATCATCCACAAATACTATGTATTATACTTTTGATATGCTCACATTGTTAATGTTTCTGATTTTATTTTGATTAATTTCTTCTAAACATACAGTCTCCACCAATATCCCTTAATTATGATTTTTTATGAGGGGTATGATCTTCAAATGTTCTGATCATGTTCCTAGACCCTTATTTTCATTTTATTCTTACATATTTCCATTATTTACCCTTACTAATAATTATAACTCATCCCTTTCTTAAGTTTACTTTTCTTATGTTGTAGTGAGATGTTTTATGTTGGAGTACTAAATGGGTATATATTTAATGGATATTTTAACGATCTTTCACTAACTATAATAATGTATTCAATATTTAAAAAGACATTAAATTATTATGGTCCTTAGTTTTGTATTTTTTAATGTGATGATGGACACACCCATATGTAGGGTGTGAATGTGCCTTACGTATGACTACATGGACGTGAGAACATGGGGGTGCTAATTGAATCATTATGGGGTGGTATGAAGATTAGGGAAATTTATATATGATCTACTAATTGAACTCAAATAAATTATACTAGAGAAATGGTGAGTTGTCGATTCAATGAAAGACACATTCAATAACATTTTTCCTAAATTTTAAATTAAATATAGAATTAAGACCATTCGATCAGTCGATCCATGAATGTGATATTCAGTGTTTTTCTAATTTGATAATGTAATTTCATATTGTTTTAATCCATCACTATAATCTTACTCCACTATTGATGAACTTGCTATTTTGAGACAAATTACCTATAACGACTCAGGATATTAGAAAAATATTCTTTGATGTTTCTGACAAGATGTTATAGGCAGATGGAAATGAAAACATTCATGTTATCTAATGTCTCCCACGAATGCATTAAAATCATAGAATATGATTTTTGGATGAGTTTATATCAGAGTTTCTCAAGGCCACTAGAACAATTGTCCGCCATAAATATGTTCAAATATTGAAAGAATGAGGATCTTATTTCAAAGGTGGTTTCCAAGGTTGAGGTACCATGTTTCACTACATCACATTATGATTAAAATAACAAGATACCTACAAGTATTGAATTTGTTTTGAATCTATTTTATATGAGGGATTTTAATATGTTTTCAATGCATATTAATAATAAGGATTATGGTGGTCATAGTTTCCGACCTATATTCAAGATTCTTGACTCAATAGTAAGCTACAGATCACGATGTATCTTATTTTTGAAAAAAATGCACCACCAAATGTTCTTTCTGAGAATGATCCATGAAAATTATTTATTTCCTAAAGGAAAATAATACAACAAGACATCGTCATGTGAAAATCACTCTTGATGTTTCCTCATGAAGTATATGGTTCCATGAAGAAAATGGGGTGGTTGGGTAACATGTCTCATGGGATTTCATGAAGAGGGATGAGGGTATTTAGTGGAAACCCCCACTATCCCTTAAAGGGCATAGCTTAAAGAACCTATTTTTTAACTGAAATATGGAAGGTGACCCTATGGTGCACCTCATGAGGAAGTCATGGATATTTCATGAATTTGTATGTTGTATCTATTCATAAACACAAATATGGAACAACAGATTACACCCATTGGACTGTGTGTAAATAAAATAGTGAATGCTTACATTCATGAAACATTAATAACACATATTTATACATTTTAAATAATATTTTATTTTTTGAATATGTGATGAATGAAAATGGTTAATAAACTTCATGAAACCCCCGAAAATTATTCATTATATACACCCCATGTATCATGCTTGATATGTATCAAGTTATATAAAATAAAACCCAAATAATAAGATTCAATGTGTGTTTTTTATTAATAATAAAATTTATAAATCGCATTAAATAATGAAAAAAATTCCAAGTAAAATTTTTATTTAATAACTTATAATATTTAGTAAGAGGGTGTGAAATATTCCATAATTAACTAATACCTATGATATATAGTGTCATGAGAATTCATGAAGAATAGTATAATACAACCAACATTCTATTTGGAATTTATTATTTATTTATTCATAAACATATACTGTGTTAGTGGAGAAGATGTTTCTTGTTCATATTGATTAAAAGAATGTTTTGATGTTCAAAATATTTTTGATTCATTGGAAGATGATGTCCATCAGCATGGTAACAAGATTAACCATTTCATTTAGTTCCATTCAGTACAGTAGAGAGATCTTTTTTAGTGTGTTTATTGATCATCTTTCATGAAATAGTTGTGTTAGTATAAAAAACGCATTAGAGATTGGTGGTACCATTATAAATAAAACTATTCACTTAAGAATATTGATCAGTTATGGTATAAACAATATACACAAATTCTAGTTGTTTTTATTCATCTCAAATAAATATTGAAAAGATAATCCTTGAATGAACCACATGTTGATCATGTAATATAGTAAGTCTTTTTACCAAACCATGTAAATATCCAAATGCGTGTTTGTTTCCTTTATTAACTATATTTCATGTGTATATTCTTTCTAGTAGCACACAACTTATCCATTCCTCTTAATTGGGGAAAAGGTTACCTAGAAGAGGGGTTAATTGAATGAAATTAAAATTTGGTATCATGTTGGTAAAATAATTCCCCCCACCCCCTCTCAGTATCCTTGAATGATCCATATTGACAATATATGTTGTTTTAGAGGTTATGTACTCAAATGATTGGAAATTCTATTATCTCATACCATTTTTAAAATATTTACATGATATACATAGCTGACGCATATTCTGATGCACCTCAATTTAAAAAAATTAATCTCCAGTCCAATTGAAGTAAAAAATGTAGGCGTCTACCGTGACTCTAAAAAAGTAATTAGATAAAATATAATAAATTACGGAAAATAATAAATAAATAAAACAATGATGAATTTTCACTTTAAAGTGATTTGAAAATTATTGTTATGATGAAACTAGCTCAAGATGTGATGAGAGAGGGGTTGTTGAATCTGTAATAATATTTTATGGTTTCTAAACTAAATTTGAAGGATATATGAAGAATGTTTATGAATATGTGATTTATTTATACATTGCTTATTATGTGATGTATTTTATGAAATAGAAAAAATTCAAGACGATATCAATGAATTGTAGTATTCAAATTCATATAAATTTAAAAGGTCCAATTTTATCACTAATCATGATGAAGAAATTATTGAATGAGTGAATCATTGAATCCAAAATATTGAAGTAATTTAATAATATTTTCAATGGAATACTTGTGAAATAATAATGAGTAAAAAACTTTTGGGATATGTAATCCCTGATAATTAAACAATATTTAATGTTTCAATGAATGCCATATATGATCATCATGAGGAAAGAAATTAAGGTCACATGTCATGACATGTTAGTGGATTAAAAAGGAAATTCTCATTATGAGAATATGAATAATGTCCATGCCCTAAAATAATATCATAAATATGTTATTTGTGTCAAGGAATACATATTAGATGTTTAAACTAAAATAATCAAAGACATTGATACCAATATGAATTAATGTAGTTGACATAATTAAGAACACATCAATATAATGAATATTGAATGGGAATGAAGGCTGAGAATAGTTTGAAGTTAGAATTTTTCCTTCATCATAATTTTCCTAAAAATGAGAAAGGATTGAGAAATTTATTAGAGACACATGATGGTACTTCTTATGTTTTAGAGAATATGAATTCTACTACCCACATAGAAGAATATAGTGACCACCAAGAAGATATTTTACAAAAATCTTTTGATTTGACTCAAGTCTCAAAAGACAATCACGTTGGTTTTTAAAAGATTTAAAAATCATATAATGATCAACCCTATCCTAAATAATATATGAAGGTAACTCAAACCCCATATAATCCAATTTCTATTAATTCCTTCGCATCCTCTAATGCAGGTTCAAATCCCATAGAGAAGATGATATGTGTTGGAAAAACTGTAGATAATTCCACCAAAACATCAAGGTTTTATGTTGTTATGATCTTCAAAAATAACACCTATAAGGGTTCTCCATTCATATAATGGAAAATCTAGAAACAACAAGGCACTAAATCTAGTCATATAGATAATACATGTCAGAGAATAGAAGTTGATAGATATTTTTGGTTCTGATAGAAGTTTGGGCATCAAGCCATTGATATTTGGAAAAAATGTTAGTATACAAAAATTTAAAATGTTCTATATTTAGGGAGAGTAGATTTGATCAAAATAACTAACTTTTAAACTGAATCAAAATATATAAATGATGAATAATCATTCAATTAAGAAATTTTTTGGCTATCTTGAAGAATATTGTTGATTATTTCCACATAATTGGTGACAATTATGATGAATTATAGTATATTTAAACCATACACTATTCCAATATTGATGATAATAAAATACCATAATAATATAAGTGAAAAAAGATTAAAAACATTCCCTGGGTAATACAAAAAAGTCAGAAGTCATGAAATCTATAAATCAAGATACTTCCAGGAAGAATGATAATTTGGAATGTAACGTCCCACAAAATTTCATGTAATGTTGTTTAATTATTTGGGATTATTACGAATCTACGAAAATTGACTGTGTGTAATTATAAGGCTCGGTCTTCCTGGATGGAATTTTTTAACTTTGTTTCAGGTCCACTCAGTAAATGTGTGGGCAACATTTTCTATCTTTTGAATAGGTGCATGGAATTGAAATCAGATAGCACTGTTGAATGCAAATCCATGGGATTTAATTAAGGTATGCTTCTCTTCGACCACAGTTTTTCGGGAGAAAATTATAGTTTCTATGACTTCTAAAGAAATAATAAAATAACAGAAATTGTTATTTTATTTATTTTTATTTTTCCTACCACAGGTTGAGCAGTGGTGGTGGGGAACACAGAGGTTGTCAGACCTATAAATATGGGTTGTAAATTACATGGTTACAATTTAGTGGAATAACCACCTATTGCCTAATTAATGAGGCACATTAATTACATCAATTAATGAGTCATAATAATTAAGTCAATTTATTAGAAACAGTAATTACACCAATTAATGAACATCATTAATTCCTCAAGATGTTTCTCTCCTTTCCCCCTCATATTTTTATGGAGAATGGGTTTAGTTTTTGGCCCAACTTCATCAAGTGAGGAACCCCTGACGATGTGATGTCACACATTCCACCGACAGAGAATAGATGATTGACGATGCCCATTGTAGAATCGATCTAATTGTCGACGGATAACGAATGATAATGATTGTGATATCACCAACGAATCAAGGTAGGGGTTGTTTTTTAATTCAAGAATTTCCCTTGATTCTATTTCTTATTTTGTGGGTGGTTTTTCAGAAGGATTTGAATGGGGATCAACATTATTAAAATGTGATGAATAATTACCTCCATCTTTCTATTAAGCTAACACAGAGGTTGTAGGTCAAACGAACAAGGATCAGACCCTCCAATGCATGTTTGTTTTTGTGTTCTTCCGGTATGATTTCTTCAATATGACGAAAACGTGAGAAATAAGGTCAGGCTATAGTATTGGTGATCCAAGAGGCCCTTAGGTGCATACAACACCATGAACAGACCATCGGAGCATGTCTGGTGTCCCATAGAATCAACCACCGGTGTTCAATGCTGGTGGCGTCTGGTGGTGGCTGGATGAGCCCCACAGAAAGTAGAAATGGGTGGTGGGAAGAAGGTGTGTTGTCACACATCATGGTGGCCTGACATTGCCAGCCAGATCCTACCACATGAGAGAAGGGCACCGTCTACAGGAGCCAATGGAAGAAATAGCCATGACCAGTGGCACGTGGTATGATGGGGCGGTGCTGGTGGGCCGAGCCCCTACTGGAGAGCCAGGCCAACCACAGTCTGGGCTCACGAACTATCTAGGCTGACCCCGACTGGCCTGACCGAGTGAATTGGGCTGACCCTTAACGGGATGGACCCGGGCTGGGTCAGGTAGACCCTGAGACATGTCGCGTCAAGCAGGCCTGACTGTGTATGACTGGGCTCAGAACCAGCTGACCCCGTAATAAATAAATTCTTGTAACGAGCAAACCAGACGTCCATTTGACACCCCATTAGTATAGTTGAGACCCCATTTGGGAAGCGATCCATTTTATTTATTCCTATAGGTTGAATCGAGAAGGGTCAGACCGAGGTGTGATCACCCCCTTTTCACATAAAGGGGTGTAACTGAGAGACCAGGTGTCTGATCGTCATGCAACCGATGGCTGAAGGACCTATTGGACAAGGAGGTACATTGAAGATAATATATGTATGTTTTTATTTAGATTGACGTGTGACATGGGTTGGGTCAGACATCAATCCATCCTTGCCCTTTTTACAAAAGTGCACATATCTCGCGGACTGTTCCTCTAATCGACAAGTCGTCAATCACATTTGGAATCCAATGATGGGGTGGTACCACATGTGTGAATTTTATGGGAGTTCTTACCAGTTTAAATATGAATTATGACTTGAGGAAAAGAGTCTTCCGGAGAACTCGTGTGCTTTGTTCAGGAATCCAGTGGCTTACTGTGACATGAAGAGGAAGTGAGACCAATACAGGTTAGCATCAGAAACTCTAAAGTTGGATGTTCCGGATATATAGCTAATCGTCCATACCACTATTTAAGTGACCAATACAGGTCAGAACTAGAGACCAATACTGGTTAGCATATAATGACCAATACGGGTCAACACCAACGAAAAAAAAATGTCAGCATGGGCGACCAACTCGGTCAACACCAGCGACCAATACGGATCAACATCTAGTGACCAATACGGGTCAACATATAGTGACTTATATTGGTCCACATGGGAGTTACAATGGATATGGTGATCTGGCTTTACGACTATTAATCCATATCACAATAATCATGATGTTAAACCATTAGAGTGAGCTGTCTCATTTGGTTTGTGCTTCGTGATTTAGATAATTATTATGATATAACATTTGTCGTAATTATTTTGATGTTTTAATTTTTGGATTATTGGGAGACCTTCATGTGTCTCTAGGTCCCCACTGTGTATTTTTATACTCACCCCTGCATGGGCTCCGCCTGAACGTGTGTGTCTGGTGCTGACTACTGACGCTCCTAGGTAGATTTTTGAGGTTTGAGACTTGGTGGGTCATTGTGCGATGGGAGATGTCAAGGTCTTATTCTTCGACATAATACATATAGTAACAACCCTCTAGGTATGGATACAGCATTGATGTGATAGATGTTTACATTCTTTTATATTTCTAGGTCTTGTTTTCCTACCCATTGTTTTCAGTTTACAGTTGTACTTGTGGTTTTACTTTACTCTCTTGGTTATAACATACTTTTGATGGTTTATTACATCAGTTGACCTTTTTGGAGTGTGTATAAATCTTTATGGCAATGTATTCCCTTTTTTGGAAAATCCTTCAGGGGCTAGTCACCAACCCATAGCCTATGGAAGGCAGGCTTGGGGTAGTAACGTCCGGACCCTTTGGGATGGGTTGTGAGAAAGTGGTATTAGTGGTGTTTGGTTCTTTCATAATAACAAAGTGCCTACTATTAATGCAGCTTTGGTGTAAAGTGTCTTGAGCTTGGTTTTCAGTACATGGAGTTCTATTTTGGTGCTGCAACCGATGTATCCATACAGCCGGACCCTGAATTCTATTTTCAATCTCAATACTTGAAATGACCGGTTGCTAGTTTTTTGAAAATATTTCTCGATCTTTCTCGATTCATCTCACAAGTCATTACATATTTAATGTAGTGGATATGTTTCTTATAGGATTTCTCCACTAAGATAAATAGAAAGGATTTAGGTTAGTTATCATGGCAGTGGTCCACAGAGCAATAAGGCTTTGGTACATGGACCAATCACAGTGATGGAACCTTCTGGTGGTTTATGAGCCGTACCACCCCCGTTGAGTATATTAGGCTACTAGTGGATCATGAACAATGACTGAGCATGCTGAATGAGTTCCAGATATATATTCCTATAAGGGTTCGAGGCGAGATGGAACCCCATGCAACATTGGATGTACCTGGGGCCGTTTTTTGGGTATTTCTCTTAGTAGAGACACCAACCTAGATTATGTAGATCATGGATGTTGGGATTCTTCAGGGCTGGGTAGGACAATGGTCTAATCTCAATGGTCTAAGAACATGAGTAGATGAACCTCATCGGGCAAGGCATTGAGTGACTTTTCAAGGAAGACTTCCTGCAAGTGATATTACGCTCTATGCCTATTCAAAAGCTACTACATCTGCAACAGGTCAGCCAGACTGCAGCTCAATACTCGGAGAGAATAAATGAGGTCTCCTGATACTCCAATAACATGTTATGATACCCTTACATCAGGGCCCATACCATTTAGTATGGGCTCCAATGAGAGATCGAAGCAGCAAAATTTTCACTCAACATCCCAATGCAGGCTGGGATACTAGTGTGAGCATTACTGATGGATATCTTCCAAGAAGATCATGAACAGAAAGTGAGAGACCCTACCGGATGATAGGTATTAGAGTCATCTAATTATGGAAGTAAATAGACAATGCAGAAGCCCATACGGGCAAGACCCTCTAGAGAGAGACCCCAGGATGCAGGGTCATAGGTGCGAGGCTCGAGAGGACGATGGAGCCACACGTGAGGCATGATCAGTTTTACCTGGAGGGGATAGAGTCACAAATATGATGAATATTTGAATCCATGTGCAGATGATAAAAAATGGTGTAGGGGCCACCGAGGCAGCAGAAACGGTAGGAGCATGACCGTCATCTAGGAGGAGGATGAGGCAAGGGAGTAGAACGTTCAACAGGATGTGGTTGGGGTAACCATGCACTACAACCACCACCACCTAGGAGGACCTCCACATGCTGAAAGAGCATGTGGAAGAGGACATTCCCAACTACAGGTAGTAGAGGCTTATGACCCTAACGTCCCTGAGACGATATGAGGTGGGATCTGTATCATATCTATATTATCTTTAGAGCTTATCGACACAAGTCCTAGAAATTCATTCCTTGTCACAGACATAGTTTGGGAGTGTGAGATTCTAAATGAGATTTTATCATGAACTTTTCATTCTGATACTCATACAGGAGTAGATTTAGTGGTCACACCCTGGTGCCGACAGTGTGATCTTACTATAAGAGGAGATAGTTTTATATGGGATCTTTTAGTAGTGGCGTTGAAGCCCTACGATGCCATTCTAGGCATGGATTGGATATGAGCAGTTCACACACATATTGATTACTTGATATGTGTAGTGTGATGTATTCACACATATGGAAGAAAGGTTTCCATTGTTGGAGAGAATTATAATAGAGTAACATGAGACAGACTTGCACTCAGGAGGGTGTAGTTGATTATATACTAGCTGGCTTGCATGACCTCTAACACAATGGATGAGGTGAGTCCATACGTTCCAGTGGTGATGGTTGAGTATCAGTAAGTATCTCCAGAATATTTCCTAGAACTACCTCCTCATAGATAGGTAGAAAGCAACATTGATTTGTACCCAAGAACATCACTGATATTTACACCAGTATATCAGATGGCTCCTGTAGAGCTTTGTGAGTGGCGGGTGCAACTAGAGGACATGGAGAGGAAGGGGTTCGTAAGGCCTAGTGTTTCTAAATGGGAATCCCCAGTGTTGTTTTTCAAGATGGGAGATGGAAGCTTGAGGCTATACGTGTTCTTATGGTGCCTAAACCTAGTGACTATGAAGAACAAGTATAATGTGCCAAGGATTGATGATCTGTTTTATCAGTTGAAAGAAGTGATGTGGTTCTCAAAAATAGACCTTCGATCAGGCTATCATCACTCAGGGTATGGGACGAGGATCCACTGAAGACAAACTTCCTATGTTGGTATGGCCATTATGAGTTCTTAGTGTTGCCTTTCGGTGTGACCAATGATCTTGTATTGTTGATGGGGATCATGAATAGGATATTTCATCCATACCTCATTCACATTGCGGTGATCTTAATCAATGACATCATTGTGTACTAAACGTCTGAGAAACAACATGTTGTAGACTTGAGGATAGTTCTGGACACACTCTGGGAGCCCTATTTATATGGGAAGTTCTTGATGTGTGAGTTTGGGATATGGAAGGTCCAATTTGATGGACACATCATCTCAGAGGCTGGAGTTGTTGTGGATCTAGCAAAGATCAAGGCAGTACATAATTGGGAGCCACCAGGGAGTGTTACCGAAGAGTGAAGATTCCTTGAATCAGCAGGTTACTATCAGAGGTTTGTATCTGATTTCTCTAGAGTAGCATCTCTGATGACATCCTTGGCGAATAAAGGGGAACCCTTCCTATGGTCAGAGACATGGTAGTAGAACATTCAATCACTGAGGCAGTGCTCAACCAGTGCACCCATTTAAAGGATGTCATAGGAGGGCATAATCTACATTGTTTAAATTGATGCATCAGGAACTAGACATGGTTGCGTCATGAAGCAGGGTGATGTAGTGATTTCTTATGGATCACGATAGGTGAGGCCCCATGAGCAGAATTTTGGAACACATGATTTGGAGTTGGAAACAATATTCGTCTCATTGAAGATGTGGAGACACTAGATGATGGGTGAGAGGTTCATTGTTTACTCAGACCACAAATTTCTATGATATATCTTCACTCATAAAGATCTAACTATGATACATTAACATTGGATAGAGTTCATCTAGGACTATGACATTGACATATTATATACTAATGGTAAGGGGAACGTAGTGGCATATGCACTTAGCCTTATATCGAGTTCACTACTACTGAACGTGGATTATGAGCTATTAGCCACGCATTACATATCCTACGTGAATAGAGTTGAGGAAGTCTACCTTTAGTCGGTGGTAGTTTCCCCTCCACTCTTTCAGTGATTCAGGGAGGCGCAAGTTAGAGATTGCAATTACCAGACTACATGTGATTTGATATCCTCAGACCATGGAACTGATGGATATTCTAATGGTAGGGAGCACACTATCTTTTTCAGAGGAAGTAATGATGTAGCAGTGGTGCTACAAGAGGAGGTGCTATGTGAG
Organism: Viscum album; assembly: GCA_963277665.1. Classification (NCBI taxonomy): domain Eukaryota; kingdom Viridiplantae; phylum Streptophyta; class Magnoliopsida; order Santalales; family Viscaceae; genus Viscum; species Viscum album. The sequence goes on along the minus strand of OY728145.1, from coordinate 1,242,829,779 downwards.
TTCCACACTTCACCCTTGGAAGAACATATAAAATTGATAAAGATGTATCATGAACTCCTGAATTCCTACTAGTGGCCAAGTATGGAGAAAGTTGTGGCAGAGTTGTTTTCTAGATGCTTCACTTTCAAACAAGTGAAGGCCGAGCACGAGGTACTAGTAGTTTTGGCCCACCCCCTTGAGATATCAGAGTGGATGTTGGATGAGATGTTGATGGACATCGTTATGGGGTTACCACATATTTCAAGAGGGCATGATATCACTTGGGTGATCATTGAATGCCTCACCAAGTCGGCCCACTTCTTTGATATTTGAGATAAGGGTTTAGTAGAGAGAATTGGTTGTCTCTACATTCGGGATAAAATGAAACTCCATGAGGTGACTATGATGATTGTCTCAGACCACGATAAACTATTCACATCCCAGTGGTGGAATGAATTGTAGGAGTATTTTGTGACACAGCTTCGCTTGGGCACATCTTTTAACCCACAGATAGATTGTCCGACTGAGCGGACCATCCAGACCATAGAGGACATGCTTCGTTCATGTGTCCTAGATTTTGGTCTTAGATTGGGGGACCACTTACCCTTAGTGGAGTTAATGTATAACAACAACTATCACTCCACCATTGGTATAACCCCATTTGAGGTGTTTTACAGACGACCTTGCATATCACCATTTTATTGGTTGGATCCTAGATATTCACCACTCATGGGCCCAAAGATGGTATTGGCTACAAATGAGAAGGTCCAGGTCATCTGAGAGCAGATGGAGACTATACATAGCAAACAGAATTCCTATGATGATAGTCAATAGAGACAACTGGAGTTCCAGGAGGGTGACCACATATTCATGCGAGTCTCCCCACGTAGGGTACTACGGAGATTAGGTCAAGGAAACACAACTTCCATCGAGGTTTATCGAACCATTCCTGGTACTTCAGAATATTGGTAAGGTGGCATACCGCTTTGCACATCCACTATAGTTAGAGAGGGTGCGCGACATCTTCCACGTATCATATCTATGGAGATACGTGCATTACCCATCTCACGTCATCGACCATGGCAAGCTAGAGATTGATGATGGGGAAAATTTTCTAGAGTACACAGGGCAGAAATAGGATGGACATGAGAAAATCCTTTATGGGTATTCTATACATCTGGTTTGAATTCCCTGGTAGCACAGGAGTCTCCAGGAAATTAGATGGGAGTTAGAGACTCATATGCGTTCCCAATACACCTTTTTTTGTAGCCTTGTTTGGAATTCAGGGACGTAAAGCCCCATATTGGGGAGAATTTAAATATCCAAAAATTCCATATAAATATTTATAATTATTTATGATTATTATGAGTCTGAGAAAATTGATGGTGCATAATTCCGAGGCACGATTTTCCTGGAAAGTATTTCTGATCTTTTATTGGGTACGTTCAGTAAATATGCGAGAGAGATTTTCAATCTTTTGAACTGGTGCTTGTAATTGAAATCTGAGAGCACCATTGAATCAGAAACAATGTGATTTTCTTAAGGGAATATTTACTTCCACAATAATTTTGTCAGGAGAAAAAGATAGTTTTTGATACTTTTAAAGAAATAACAAAATAACAAAAAAAGTTATTTTATTTCTTTTTCTATTTCCATCCACCTTTTGAGCAGTAGTGGTGGGGACCACGGAGGTGTTATGACCTTTAATTGTGTGGTGTTAATTGCATGGTCACACATTGGGTGTGTAAACACCCCTCATTTAATTAATGAGGCAAGTTAATTACATAAATTAATGAGGCACATTAATTACATCAATTAATGAGGAACATTAATTACGTCCATTAATGAACATTATTAACTCCTCAAGACATTGCTCGCAATTCCCTCCTATTGATATGGAGATTTGGTTTAGTTTTTGGAATATTGTCATCAAGCGAGGAAACCCAGACGAAGTGATGCCACACCATACACCAACCGAGAATAGAGGATTGCTGATGCCCATCGTAGGATCGTTTCGAAGGTCGATAGATGACGAATGCTGATGACTGTGATATCTCCAACGAATCAAGGTATAGGTTGTCTTCTAATTCAAGAGTTTCCTTAAATTAAATTTCCTATTTTCCAGGAGGATGTTATGGGGGATTTTAACAAGGTTGAAGATTATTAAAATGTGGTGAATAATTACCTTAATATTGCTTTAATACTAGGGTGAAGGGCGCCTGCCAAACTAATAAAACCTGGAACCTTCGCCCCTTGTTTTTTTTGTTGTTTTCTTCAAGGACTATATTACCAATTCATCAGTATTGTGATACAGAAGGTCACAATGTGGTGGCGGTGATTCAGGAGGCCCTTAGGCATAGACAACACCATGAACAGGCCACCATAGCACGTATGGTGGCCCGCTGAATGTACTGTTGGCACACCATGTCATCGGCGGTCGACAGAAACTATGATGGCCAGTGGGTCGCGACAAGATGTGGCACCACAAGCCCATGCCATGCCATGATGCATCATACAAAATGACCCCACATCTGTAGGGCCAAATGGGTGTAGTGGTCTACCATCAAGCGGATGGGGCCAGCTGAACTGGTTGAATGAGGGCCCGCCGAACAGGCCGGACCCACGGCCCTTTGGGCCAGCACGGGAGGACTGAGCAACCCCCCCCCCCCTCGTGCTGGCGATGCCAACTATAGACCTGGTCCACAAACCATCTGGGCCTACCCCAACGGGCCAGACCCAGTGAATTGGGAAGAACCTTAACGGGACATACCTGGGTGGGGTTAGGTATACCTCGAGACCCGTTGCGTCGAGCCGGCCTGACCAAGTAAGGTCAGGCCAAGACCCAACCAGCCCCCGAGTAAAGAAATGCATGTAAATAGAAAAATGGGTCTTCGATTGACATGTCGTCAGTGATATTGGGACACCATTTATGTATTGGTACCTTATCCATATTCTGGTTGGCCTGACCAAGATGGGCCAGACAGAGCAGCGATCACCCCCATTTCATAGAATGTGGTGCAACTAAGATACTGGGCATCTGATCGACATGTTTTCTATGAAATAATGACCATTGTGAAAAGGAAATAAATTGGAGATAATCTAAGTGAGTTTTGATAAAGTTTGACATGTGACCTTAGTTGGATCAAACATGAATCCAATCAGGCACTTTTGATAAATGGGCACATATATCACTGACCGAGCGTCTGCTCGTTGTGTCGTCTGTCACATTTGGACCTCAATGACGGGTCGGTTCGTCAGTTATGATTATTTCAGGACTTTATACCAGTTTAAATATGACTGATGGATTTTGGAGAAGATTATTCTAGAGATAAGGCGTGCTTCTTGCAGGAATCCAGTGGTTGGCTGTGACATGATGGAAAAGAGAGACCAATAAAGGTCTGCATCAGAAACTCCAGAGTGAGATGATTAAGATGTATGAATAATCCTCCAGACCTATGTTGCAGTGACCAATACGATTCAACACTAGTAACCAATATATTTTAGCATCAAGTAACCAATACAAATCAGTATACAATGACCAATACAAGTCATCACCAGCAACAAATTCAGGTCAGCACGAGTGGCCAATACGGGTTAGCACCAGTGACAAATATGGGTCAGCATCTAGCAGCCAATAAGTGTTAGAAAACCGTGTTCGATACAAGTCAATAGTGAATTTACTATGGATATGATGATCAGGCTTTACAAATTTTCATCCATATCCCAATAACCATGAAGTTCTGTCATTAGAGTGAGCTATCTCTTTTGCATTGTGCATCATGAATTACATCATGATTAAAATATTAACTTTGTGGTATTTATTTTTTTGTTTTCTATTGTGGATTATTGAGATACCTTTGGCAGTATACAGGTCCCTACTTTGTATTGTTATATTCACACCTCCATGGGCCCTTTCCCACACATGTGTGTCTGGTGCAGACTACTTTTTCTTTGAGGTAGACATTAGAGGTTCTGTACATGGTGGAGCTTGGTTCGACATGAGCTGTCTAGATCCTCCTATTTTACATTAGACTTATAGGTACTAACAACTAGGAAGATCTCTAGGGTAGAAGCAACAACTGCTTACTTTCTTTTTTGTTTCTAGGGATTGTATTCGGGCCCACTGTTTTCTGTTTGTAGTTGTACATGTGGTTGTACTATACTATAGTTGTTATATCATACTTATTTTGGTTGTTTACTTTAGTTTCCCTTTTGAAGTTGGTTCAAATATCAAAGGAAATGCCTTCCATGTTTGGGAAAATCCTTGAGGTGATATTCACCAACCCCTGTCTTGGAAGGAGGGCATGGGGTAGTCATGTCTGGGCCCCCGTGGGATGGGTCGTGACATGGAATCCAAGAATGTAGTCTCAACCAAGAAAATATCCTTCTATTGTATTAGGAGGGGTAATAACATGGACCACTTCAAAAATTCCATAGAAATTAATGGATGTAAAATATAATTTAGAATAGAATAAATCAATGAGTGAAATGAAATGTTATGATTGATTGATGAAATTCCTAATGAATATTTTTATTAGATATCTAAAAAAGTTAACCCAAAAAGATTGAAAACTCATATGGAAACCCCAATACATGATATTTTTAAAAGGAGTGTATAAAAAATTTACTTTTTAAGTAAATGATCTTATAGTAATTTATAAATATGAGTACGATGCACTTTAATAGGATATGGAAAATGAAAAATGTGTTATTTCCCATGAAGTCATAGAATTTCATGAGAGTTTTTCAACCCCTGAATAAAAAATAGTCTCAAAAAATATAGGTAGAATGTGAAAAAAAATTCACATAATGAAAATAATCATAAAATTGTTCTACCTACTCAAAAGATGAGTCAAATGATTGAGAAACAAGCACCTGTAGAAAATAAAATACTACATGTATAAGTGATGATAAAAAAATCCGACCTAAGTGAAGTGAGATGGATATAAAGCGTGGAATCTATCATAGAATGATTAGATTTCCAAATTTAATGTAGAAATAAGCAACCAGTGTACCCATCACATTTGAGATACAAGGAAATGAGTATTTAGATTCAGATGAAATTCATATCCCCATATCACTTCATAATAAAATCATAATTGTTACATCTAAATACTTCTTTGTTTTGTTAATTTTATGACAACAATACATGAAATTGAAGATAATTATATCACCTAATTGGGGAACATGGTGATGATGAGTAAGAAAAAGGTGGGAATTATTATTCAAGATTTTATAGAAACTAAAAAATTTCCACAGTGGCGGATTATCAACATAAATATCATGAAGAATAAATGTATAAATTTTCCACCACATCAAATCAAATGGATTTCACCCCTTCAGTTGGGGAAAAAATAAAAGACTTGAAAACAAGTAACATTTCAAGAATTCCTGGAAGATCATGTCATCTCAACAAAATTGGTAAATAGAGGTAACACATTTACGCATCATTATATTTTATTTATTATATAAAATATGTTCATCGAGGGGGGGGGGGGGTATTTTTTCATGAGTAAGCTCATGGTTACAGGGAGTAAAATTATTTCACTAAAAATTTATAATTTTTCTACTGGATTTTTCAATAGAATATATTACTCCATATTTTTTTACTACCCCCTATTTGAGGAATAAATATATTATGAGAGTGATATAACATGGATTGTTATTAATGGATAGTAGCGGAAACCTTGATTATATATCACTTTTTTTACACATATGGTTACCCCATTTAGACATAGAGTAGTCCAAATAATGGATATTTTCATAGTGACCCATGTGGTACCATCTTTCATTCAAATAAGTAGATGTTAATTCAAAGTTAAATGTAGTTGAAAATAAAACCCACACATTAGTCATTTGTATTAATTGTTAATTAGGATGTATGGTACATTGGCATTGTGCATGTGGTGTTAAAAAAAAGTAAAATGAGATAATTAATTTCCCATGTGGTTGGATGATGAGTATGGTTGTTTTTTAGTATATAGGAATGAATCAAAATTCAATGTATGATGAATTCATACTTGATTGTTGATTAATTATGGAAAGAGAATAATGGGAGGGGTTTTAGAAATAATCTAAAATATTGATGATTATTCCTAGAGTGTTCTAATGGATTAAATAATTATAAATTTGTATTAAAATTCTATATTATTGGTGATAATATTTGTATAATTGTTATAGATGTAACATACTACCTCATATTCCACTTAACAGTGCCACGTAATATTTTCAACAACAACTCAAGCATGCCTCCCAAACCAAAGGCTACTGACTAGCTGTGAAAGGATACGATGTGTCTGTGGGGATACTATTACGTAATTTATCATAGGGGAGTGCAATAGTATATAATGAATAAGAAATAGTAGAATCTGATTCTGAATGATCAGGCCAGTAACCCATAGTAGAATAAGTGGCATAAGAAGAAATATATAAGATGAACAGTAAAGATAAATCATGTAGGCTGAATAAATAAAAAGGGTACACTAAGTTAAAATAGATAAAATTATGATCGTGCTAAAGTATATATATAAAAATGAGGGTGTAGATTGTATTGAATAAATTCATATACCACATTATTTGTGAATACCAAAAATAAAAAAAGATGTTATGACAGAAATATCATTAATATGATGGTTCTCTTCCCCATACACTATCATAGAAATTAAAATCAATAATATAATGCTTTCCTCTTCCCCATATAAGTACCTGAAACCATGATGTCTGCTTATGTACCAATGGCATCCGAAGAAGGGTGTGAGAAGAACCATTATAGGCCACAATAAGAGGTTTCATGATCCATTTGTTTCATGTAGTATGAAATGGACATCATTCCTCAATTGATAAATTAAATACATTACTAAATAAATAAACAAACATAACCAGATAATTTTAGTCCCCCATCCAATTATATCACCTTCTGCCTATGAATATGTGTCTAAACTAAGGATTCCTTGAACAAAATGTGATTGATATGACGTGTAAGAGGATCCATTATCCCCAAAATGGTGATTGGTCATGGTAGACACATTCCAATATTTTCATTTCTAATAATTACATTCATATGTGAAAATGTTAACATGCTTTTTAATCTCATTAAACTTTTTTTATAAAATGTATGGAGTCACCCTAATCCCATTCATGGAAATTCGGTGAGAATCCCATGAATCTATCTAGGATAAAGATATTAGTCCACTGCCATGTGAGTACATCGCTAGTGACCCAAAAAATAATATTCAATGTGTCACTCCAAACATTTTGTGATTAAAACTATCACTAACCACTAATTCCATATCTTGTATCACATATAAGGTAATGTGTATCCCTTGGTGAATGGTAAAATTGTCATTTCATCTATCCCTTCAATGGTTTCTCCCATAGGGAACTGGTGTAACCCATCTAGAGAAAAGGAATATTTCCTCAAATACCTATCCCAATCATAGATAGTTTCACCCTTAAATATTTAGGATTCATCAAAAACTCTAACTATTAGGCACGACTATCCTTTCCAACGGACCCATAACTCAGAAACCATTATATCCACATCCACACTATGTGATGATAATACATTATTATGAAAGGCACACAATTTAACAAAAACCACACTTCATAACATGATTAAACTAGGTGACTATAGTATTTGGTTATGTAAAACATGTATGGAATAAAGTATGTGGTAACATATGTTCCCACATTCTATTCAATTTTTTTATAAAATTAAGTAATAAATAATTATTTAACACACATAAAAAGATGATGATAATACCTATGTTAATGGTAAATTAATCAAAAAATGTTGAGCACACACATTTTTGTTACATAACATAATGTGATCAACCCAAGTGATAGATTCACTACAATCAATGGTCACATTCCGAAATATAAGGATTTTGGTTTAATTTTTTTAACATTTATGATGCTTCAACTAGAAGTTTTAGAATGTGGCATAATAATTCATGTTGTAGGGTGAAATGAAAAAGGGGAATGAACCTAGACCATCTTTTTAGCACTTTGGTTTTTTTCTAATCTATAATCAACCATCCTTTTTAGTTAGAGCATAAAATATTAGGTAAACTCTAATATTATCTAATGATAGGGAAAATGTTGTTTCACTAAGATATCAAAAATTTCAAGAAAGGAAAAGTTTAAAAAAATGGGTGAATTTAGGATCATACTAGGAGCCTTCTAATGGATCTAGATGAAATATATTTGGATTAAGAGTAGAAAAGATATCTTGATCCCTATGTTTTGTCGATAGATTTCATTGGGAGGTGGAGTCTGTTGGATTAAAGAGAAGGATGAGTGGTATCAATATTAAACATTCCAGGGGATTTTTGGGAAATTCTCCCACAACGGACGGGGTTCATTGTTTAGTCTCGTGGTTGGCCAAATCAAGTACCAACTATGTCCCATGACACTGCCCAAGTGAAAACATGCATGCTCTTAAAAAACTATTTTTTATCAATTAACATCCCATGAAAAATTCCTTTTCTAAAAACTGCAGTTGGATATCATGGGTGTGGTTATATGGTTATATGGTGTTAGAAAAACCATGTATCCCCTAGTACCCCAATATATAATCCTTTACCTTTTAGGAATACCATGAAGGTAGGGTATCATTGTTCTTAAAAACCATGTGGCGTAGTCTACCTCTTCATGTATTGGTTCTCTATGATAAAATTGTTCCTTGGATACCCCTAAGACATCCTTCACCCCTTTATGAAACATTACTAGGGCCAAAAAATGAATTATATCAAAACATGGTATTCCCCATTCGGAAAACCCCATATATTACAAACTCCCCCTTTTATGAAAATTGATCCACAAGGTTCCCATCATGGGTGTAAATTATTATTTTGTGAATTTTTAAATCCAATAATCATGTACATCGGCCTCCCACTCCCATTTCTCATTGTACACCTTTTCATTATATTATAGCACATGGATCGGAGGAACAGTCCTACCTCAAAGAAACTTAATTACCTAATCAATGATACATACCATATTCTCTTCTAAGGATGATTCTACATTCGTATCGATATATATATCGTCAATCTAATGATATGGGTCGTCGTGATAATGATGAAGCAATGATACGTGGAAGGCATCATGCATGGAATTGAAATTATTTGTTTATAGCAACTGATTAGATACTGAAATGACTCTATCCTTTATCTTGAATGGACATACATATCGAGGTGATAGCCTGACCTATCTCTAGATTCATCTATGACTCAATATAGGTGACACATATAAAAATACCTTATCTTCCACCTGAAACTCAATAAGGAGATGTGAAAAATCATTTAATGACTTCTTCTATATATTATTTATAAAAATATTCTTCTAAATCATCCATAACAAAATTTCATGAATGACACCAAGACAGATTAATGATGCATTAGCTACCCATAACCAACATAAAGGTGAATAAATCGTTCAACCATAAAATGACTCTTACAGATCCATATGAATCAATTACTGGAAATATTGTTATTGTAAAATTCAACCATAGGGATATTCATTTCCCTTGAGACTTTAAAATAAATTATTCATGGATTAAGCATATCCTAAAAAACCCATATCATCTGTCATATTGACAATTGATGAGGGGGGATGTTTTGTAATATTGGGAAACTGTGAACCTGTTATCATCCACTAACACTATAACAATCCACTCAAAAATCCAATGATGTTTATAAACCTCCAAGTGTATCTCATAAAATAGATCCATAAATTGTAAATCATCATATCCATACATGATGTATTATTTTTAATTCTTCTAGATTAATGAATTAGATAAGTCAATACCATTTCACTTAGTTTTAATATGATATTCATACGATTTAAGGTATTCCACCCACACATGTTTCCTCAAATCCATGTATCTCTATATAAGGATATATTTGAGACTTTTATCATCTATTTAAAAAATAAACTACAGAACTAAAAATTAGTCAATAAAATCGAATAATGCATGAAATATGACTACAAATTTGAGTACATTCATAAGGTAATTCTTCCCACAGGGTCTCCACTAATAGGACCCATATGGTACAACATATTGACCTAGCATTACAAAATACCCCAATACAATTGTCGATGTTTCATAGAACGAAGTATAACTTCTTCCTGGACCATCAAAAATAATAATAATTCCTGATGTGATTCATCTGATTAACAAATAAAAATATTTCTCACATTCTTTAGTATAATGTAATGTTACAAACTTATTATTTTGGAATGTAATTTTAATTTATAGTAATGATGAACCATGTATTAATTTCTTATAATATCCATCTATCCCTAACAACCGGTATTTTTCAATCACATTCACAGTATTATCCAAGGAAGCCACATTGATCACCTTATCTGGGTCAACAAATATGGATTATTATAAAATTCTATTACCCTATAATTGAATCATATTGATGAAAATGTGGAATTTATTGAGCTTCACAGATATATTAATCTCCATCATTGTATTCAATATGATATTAATATGGTTGGAAAGGTCATTTCTAATGCCAAAAAACAATAATATATAATACATTAATACTAAAATAATGGAATCACGGTATGGGTAGAATCCATAATTGATTTGATTAATGAATATTGTTAAGGAATTAATTAGACTGAACGAGATAATCAAAAAAACAAACAAGTTATACGTTCTTCAGATCATTGTATATGGTATGTTTATTTTCCTCACAGGAAACTGATGGTAGTGAAATGTAAATTATGTCCATGAGATAACAATTGAACATCATTTACTTTCAATTTAATAATGTATAAGAGGTCATGGATACCAGTTCTTCACCCCAACCAAGATTAATCGATATTAATCCTTCAAAAATATGAGGTTATCACTTATCTTCTAGGGGAAAATGACATGTGAACCCCATGGAGAAATTATTTGATGGATAAAACCTTTTTCCTCCAAAACCTACGATAAGTTTTTGTGTTCGATGATATGAATAGGTTACATCATATATAAAGGACAAGAAAATGGTTCCCAAACTATAACTAGTTCGATGGTGAACACAACCTATCTCTCTCAAGAGATAAGTTGGAGAAATTGTAGGGGAATGCATCTTGTCAATGATCCACAACAGGAGGGGACTCCACTTACCACATTACATGCTAACCACAGGTGATTTGAATGACACTCAACGATGTTATAAATCCACATATTCCCAATAAGTTAATTGGAAATACATACTTAGAATGATTTTGAGAGAAATCAACTTGAATAAGAAGATAATCCACAAGAATTGATACCCACCAATCACAACTGGATAATCCTTTCAATGGATTTTACACTCTTCTCAAAGTCATAATACTGTTTCATGATCCAAAATATCACTATAGTACTCTATCATTAGTCCCAAACATCCCATTAATTGTATAAAATATAAAATAGTGTCCTGAACCTTTATATAAAAGATATGAAACTAAAGTATAGGCTGCCTTAATTGTACCTCTAATTATAGATGGAGAAATACTCTACTCCTTTGGAATAAATGTATTGTATAGATGTGGACAAAAATATGACCCTAATATAGAACCAGATTATCCTAAGAAGTTATACACTAATGATGATAAAACCATGGTGCTTTAATGCCTCATCCATGACCACTTACTCAGTCCAAATATCCAATAAAAGATCAATTCCCTTTCTAAATAAGAGTAACTAATCCTTCACGTGAATGTGATGCTGGAACAAACCAATGTTCACTTGAAAATTATGGAAAGTGTCACCATAAATGAAGGAGATGAATCATCCTTCCTAATGTCCATCACTCTATTGGGATCCACATACGCTATGTATTTTTATGGTCAAGATTGAAGCATTACGGACACAAAGAATAGTTGTCAGTGTGTGCCACCTAGTCGGTGCTTCCCCAACATTATTCCTTGATAAATTGCTTCATTCATCTAGATAAAAAACTACTCTTCTTAGAAGCTGAATATCCCTATTTCATGTTGAATGATTCCCTTTGGTTTCATTTTTAATGAGTTTATGGTACATTAATTTTAAAATTTTCGATAACTAAGAAGAGATCACATATAATCCCATTATGTAAAAAACCAATTTTTTAATCACCAAATAGTACTCATACCCTCACCATAAATGATTAGTGAAAAACTATTTATTTAGGTGAAGAGAACTGAATATTACATCTTTCAAATTCCACCATGCTAATGGATAAAGACCTTCCGAGCATAGTCTCATATCATAGATTATTATAAGAAGTAGTTGAATAAGTCCACATGGATATCTGCCTAGAGCATTCTATGATATTGACAATCATGAGTGAGAGACTCCCACCATTTCATGGAGGAATCACATTGAATTTTTGTAAAAATAATGATCATCACCTCTAAAAGAATCTTGATATACTTGAAGATAAACCACATGGACTTTATCCATGAATCAATGGCCTTGTTTACTCCATCACCATATGAATGTGGGAGGATGTTGCAGCTAGAACTCTTGGGGCACCTCGGTAATAGGAGGGTTATGTAGGGGAGCACCATACAATAATTTTATAAATTGAAAGAGACTATCCGAGAAATATACATCAACCAAGAGTTGAATATCGAGATGTAATTCTTCTTGAGGTAGCACAAAAGGTTCTAAGGATAGCTCATCACCCACCACCTCTGGAGTAATATTATCACCAATTTCCTGGAGTACAACCTTAAGTTATTATGGTATAATACCTCTATAATATTCAAATGCATTCCTCATATATATTTGAAACACATATAGAATGAAATAGGGAAATGAATTGTTTAGTGAATGGCTATGTTGACCTGGTCTCAGTGATCTATAATAGTCATAAAAATATTATACGAAACATGGGAAACTTCACACTACTATGTTTTTGATACGGTCAATGTCTTGTGTCACACATGTTTGATGACCATTTTCTATTAAGATTATCCTCACAATAATCTGGAATTTAATTATGTATTTAAATTCCATTAAATTGATGAATTTTATGTACCATTATTTCAAATTTATAAGGACACATACACTTTATAAATTGAAATATGGAATCCACTTAATATAACCATAATATGTTTGTTGGCGCAAAAATTTGTCCCAAAAGGGAGGGACGAAAAAGAAGGTCGGCGCGCTGCCTCGCGAAGCACCGACGTGAAGCACCGATGCGAAGCACCCCGACGATCGCGGCCTTGCGAAGCTCTGGTGGCGGTAATCCTCCGCGAATGCATTTTACGTTCGCGAGCCCGCTGCGAAGCTCCGGAGGCGGTAATCCTCCACGAATGCATTTGACGTTCGCGAGCCCGCCGCGAAGCTCCGGAGGCGGTAAACCTCCGCGAACGCATTTGACGTTCGCGAGCCCGCCATGAAGCTCCAGAGGTGGTAACCCTCCGAGGACGACGTTGACGTTCGCGAGTGCTCCACGAAGCACAGGAGGTGGCGCGCGAGCCCTGCTTCGCGGCGCCCCTTCCCTATAAATACTGGACTCCCCATGAGTGCCGAGGATGGACAATCCAACCTTTCGGCTTCTCCTGTCCCGAATCGTGAAGCACTCTTTGCACCGGGAATCATGAGCTCCGCGAGGTACTTCTACTTCGTGAGATGCCTCTGCTTTGTCTCGTTTTCAGCCCCTCTTTCGAGACGGGATGCCCTTCGCGAAGCCCAAGGGCATTCGTGAAGGAAGGGGACTCCCCAGGGAACCCAAGCAGCCACGGAGCGTTTATGCTTCGCGAAACACCCATCCTGTACTAGTGATTCCTATTTTAAGGCAGGATTGCTTCGCCTCGCGAAGCACACTGCTTCGCAAAACCCTGCTTCGTGAGGCACCTCTCATTCGCGAGGCAGTGCTCCGCGAACACTGTTCCACTTCGCGAAGCACCTTCCACTCACACCTATGCCCCATGCTATGGCCAAGGCACTCCACTTTGCGAAGCACACTCCTTTGCTTAGTGATTCCTCTTCCCGTGCGACCCTCCAGGTTTGCACGATGTGATTTCAAAGTCCCATGGACAATACCACCTGTAGCGTTGCTTCGCCTAATGCTTCTTCGCATAGGCACGCTAACAGCTATTGCTTCTTCGCATAGCCACACTAACGTGGACCCCTTGGTGGTTCGTTCCACAACCCCCCTTAACCATGGCCTTACTGGTAACTTCCCTTCCCCAAGGACCAGAGGGTACCGGTTATGTATGTCCTAGGGGTGCGGGGCGAACTCACCTCGTCCGAGCTATAGGATGTTAAACTGCCAAGCACCACGTCCTCAACACATGACGTTAAACTGTGACCCGACCTCGTGCCTCTCACGAAGTGTCCCCCCAGCTCGAACATTCTTTACACCACTCGTCTCCATAGGAATCGAATCGCCCATCCACAAGGGATGATATCCTTCTTGCTAGAGTGGCGTATGTTCGTAGGAGAAGGGCGACCCTAGTTCCCCAACGGATGGCTGCACCTCTGCATCTCTGTACTTCCCCACTACCAAGGTCAGTGGAGGGCGTGAGAGGGAACAAGGCACCTCCCACAATTGGTCCCAAATCCCTCTTTCCTGTGCTTTTTCGCACCCTGGGCCTCCATCCTAGAGTAAGTCCCAGCACCTTGGGCCGCCTAACGCGTAAGCCCCTCTTCGCTTCGCACGGACGCATCCTTCGCGACGTGATCGTCAGGTCCTTGCAACCTCTTGTTTCTCACACTGAGCATGACTCACGTGAGCTTAGAGTGAGCACCGACCCTGACCCCCACCCACAGCGAACTATGAGGACTTTGATCCATGTCAAGGCATGGTACGTAGGAAGCCTCCATGAGGTTCAAGCCACATTGCTCGGTTGTTCTTTCACGTCGCGTTTCGCCCTCGTCCAGCATGACGTTAAACTGTATGCATCCCTTGTCCCGCATGACATTAAACTGCACACCCATTCTCACCTGAACTTCAAGGTCTTTGATCCATGTCAAGGCATGGTACGTAGGAAGCCTCTCAGAGGTTCAAGCCCACCACTCATTGGACCAAGTTCCACCTTCACGTCGGTTCTTCGACAAAGCCCCATATGAACTACGAGGTCTTTGATCGATGTCAAGGCATGGTACGTAGGAAGCCTTCTTGAGGTTCAAGCCCACCCATCATCCAATTCACATCGAGTTCTACCTACGTCCAGCACGACATTAAACTGCAATTCCAGTCCGATGACAAGCTTTTGTGACTAACCCGAACTATGAGGTCTTTGATCCATGTCATGGCATGGTATGTAGGAAGCCTCTACGAGGTTAAAAACCACCATCCGGTCGTTCCGACCTCACTCATGTTGGTTCACCCCCGTCCCGCATGACGTTAAACTGTATTCCCCAATCCGAACTACGAGGACTTTGATCTGTGTCATGGAATGGTACGTAGGAAGCCTCCCTGTGGTTCAATCCCAACAATCATTGGCCCAAACCGTCTCCTAGTCGGTGTGCCAAGCCCCCATTTTCAAGCCCAACTCCCATCGGACCAAGGTCCCTCATTTACGTTGGTCCACTGACACCCACCGCCCGTCGTTTATTCACGTCGGGGTTCACTATCGTCCCGAATGACGTTAAGCTGTATTCCATCTATCCACCTGAACTACGAGGACTTTGATCCATGTCAAGGTATGGTACGTAGGAAACCTTCCCACGGTTCAAGCCCACCACTTGTGGACCCACGGGTCTACTTTCTCATCGGTTCACCGATGAAACCCTTTGAACTACGAGGTCTTTGATCCATGTCAAGGCATGGTACGTAGGAAGCCTTCCAGAGGCTCAAGCCCGCCACCCATCGGACCAAGGTCCACCTTCACGTTGGTTCACTGACGACATTCATCGGACCAAAGTCCACCTTCACTTCGGTATGCTGACGATGCCCATCGGACCAAGGTCCACCTTCACGTTGGTTTACTGATGACATTCATCAGACCAAGGTCCATCTTCACGTCGGTTTACCGGCACCACTCCGAACTACACGGACTTTGATTCCCTGCCACGGGGATACGTAGGAAGCCTCTTCAAGGTTCACGCCCAAATTCACCGTCGCCCCTTGCAATGGTCCCATTTCACTCCTCCTGCACTCCATCCATCCACCTATCACCCACCCTGATTCTCACCCGGACCATCAGATCTCGGTGAGACCATGTCGGTACACTCCACCTCACAGCCGCCTATGGGATGGCCCCGGTATCGGCATCCCTTCAAGGGGAATCCCTCAATCCGATCTATCCTAGCTAATGCTCTAGTTGGGATGATCCGTCTCCGCTGGACGTTAAACCCGCGGCGTACCCTGTGTTAAACATGGGAAGCTGAGGAAAACCTCAGATATGTGTCCATGACCTATAATTCCCCACGCTCGATGTGGGATGCCTCGGGCTTCCACGCCCTCGAGAAGCCCTGTGACCAGGGATAATAGACAGACATGCCAGGTTCCCCAGCATCCAGACACGCTACTGATGCCTCAAAGTGACTACTCCCCCGACTGAAGGTTTCTGCCCTGATTAGACCCTTTGGAATGTCCCGACAGAAGCAGTGTAATTAACCGGTGTCCATGGGAACATGGCACTGGGAAGATTTTCACAAACTACGTATTAAATCTATGAAGGAGACCCGGACTAGGTGACGAGTTCGGAGGAGGAATCCCCAGAAGGAAGAACCGACATCCCATCATCCCATTTCGATCAAGGAGCAGACGTCCATGAATAAGGAGTGAATGCCGCCCGCCTTTGGAAAGCGGGAATTCGGGGGGAAAAAGCGCCGCGCGTCCTCATCTACGGACGGACAGATGCGCGCGCGCGCCCCGGCGGAAAGCGTCGGAAACAGAAATGGTGAACCTGACGTGAAATTCTTCTCCTCAATATAAAGATTAGTATCGTTCGAGACACCAGTAGATTGATGTGTCACCGAATCCAGATATCCGGTGCCTGGTCCCACCATGCAAATAACAGGCCTGTCGTGAAACTCACCAGAAGTTGGGGAAGTAGAACATGGGGAATTCTGTTCGGCAGCGTGTTGGCGTGGATCCTACTTATAGACGTGGAGAATGGAAGGACACTGGGGCACTGGCTGTCAATCCTTTTCCTCTCAGTTCTGATGAGTTGATCCCTTCGTTTCTCAGGAACCAGGTTGCTATTACAGAGACGCGATCACTGCCCGCTCGCCTATGCAGGGGTAGGGGAAACATCGCCACAGCCACCCCACATGGCGCATCTACCGCCACGACGGCCACCACATCGCGGAACACGGGGCACCCAAGTCCCCTTTCCCCATCAGAGGTTATCCAGCGAAGGGTGATCAACAACCTCGTGCGCAGGTATAAGGAGGAAGGGGTCATCCCAACTCTGGATATGGCCCGTCTGGACCTGGAGGCATCCAGGCCCTGCCGTAAACGTCACCCTAACAGGCCGCGTAGGGAGCCCCTGCTCCCCACCCCAATGTTCAACTGTTTCGGGAGCCTGTCCCTGGAACGCCATGACGACTCCTCGCCTTACGCTGATGAGGCGGGCGCCGTCCGGCTCAACCCGCTCAGTGTCCGGACCCAAGGACTCCAGGCGATAGCTCTCACCCGGATGCGTCAGCGCCGCCGTCCGACCCCGTAGGAAGAGCAGGCAGGCTACGTCCCTGCACCACCTGCACCAGCCCGCCTGACCCGACGTCAGCGCCGGGCCCGGGCTGAAGACGCTCACCCAGGCGCGTCAATGTCGGCAGCTACAGTGGCCAGAGCCACCGCTGACGTGCATCATGAAGCCCCTGCATACACTGATCAGGGGCACTCCTTCACCCAACCAGGATCGAGACCCCAACCGCCCCACGGGCAGGCTGGGTTGACTCTCCGGGTTGCAGGCCCAAGTGGTGATCACCGCGAACTAACCCGCGGTGATGTCACCCCATACGGAGGACCTCCCCGTACCAGTACTCCACAGAGCGTGGGCCTTCCCTGCTCTGAAGTTCATCATCGATGTATGCCTCGTGCTACCCCCATCCCGAAGGAAGACCTGCCACGCGGCAGTGACGCTCAGCGTGGAAACCTTTCCCGCGCCCACTATACAGGGTATGGAGTTCATCCTTTTACCCTCGACTGCCGATCTAAAGGAACCATCCATCAGTTCCTTCTCCAACGTGGGGGCCCTCCCTACATTCTCTCTGCAACCGGCGAATGTCCACCTCGCCCCAGCAACTCGAGGAGTGAAGGTCAGCCTCGCTCCGCCCGCATTGACCATGGAGGTCCTCCCCATGCTCCTGCCGATTCCAACAGAGGATCCGCCTACATGGGTTTTGTTCACGGAGGTCCTCCCCATATACCCTTCGACATTTTCCCTGGCGCCCCTCGCACCTCGGCTGTCTCGAGTGGGGGACCTCTCTGCCACGGTGCCAGCGCCGCCCCGAGACTGCCTGATAGGGATCAACCCTGTCCCGAAGAGCCACCTCGGGGCAGGAGAGCGGGTTGTCGCCGCCACAAGAAAACCCCTGGGAAGGACCGGGTGGAGATCAAACATGCCCACTTCTCCAACTCTGATGCGGAATGCGATTCAGTGATGGAACCTTCTCCCCACTCCTTCGTATCAAGGACTGGGGCAGGAACCAGACGCATGAGCCTCATTCTCCCAGAATTTTAGGTCAACCAGATTCCCATCTCTCTCCGCAGGTACATCCAGGAGGAAGAAATCATGGGAATTCCGCAGGTCCCGACCGCGCAATCACCACCTTTGTCACCAGAAGCACCCTCTACCTCTACCAGAGACCACGGGGAGCTATTTTGGGGGCCAACGACGGTAGAGCAACGACATGACCTGTCGCCGGTAGCCGCGACTCCTGTGCTGGAAGATGTGGCTATCAGCCCGTCGTATCGTGACATCGTGGCCAGGTCACCTCACTCTTCTGAGGATGGCCCGGAGTTCGGCGGCCAGTCAGCTCGTTCGTCGTATTCTCCACCGCCGAGCTTGCTATCCCAGAGGTCCGCCTCGGTACCGCTATCGGTCCCTCAGCCACCCCCGGTTGACGAGTGGGGAAGCACAGGGCCATACCCTGAGTCCGAGCCCAGGAACTTCTAGTGTATTCTCGTAGCGGATTACTTCCCGGAGAAGTTCTGGCCGACGGCTGCGCTGAATTTTCACGTACCTGAGTTTCTTACCCCTGAAGAAGTGGGGTGCTTTTGTCGAACCCTATGGGCGACACACTTCCGCCTTCATTATGAATGGGTGGCGTACCCCATGAGACTAGAGCACTTCGAAGAAATCGGCGAGCAGTGCCGCCTGATCGATGCGGCCGAACTCCTTGCAGCCCAACACCCTGAGTTGCCAGGCCGCCAGAGCGCCCATCAACGGAAATGCGTTCAGAGTTTTAAAGCACTCCGCAGAATCGTCAGGGAAGACACCCCCCATGGGCAAGTCCGTGGTTGGGGACACTATTCCACTCTCCTCTTCGACCCTATCCGACGGCATCCCGATTCGTTATGCGACATCGATGACATGCCCTCGAGAGGGGTCGCGGTCCACATGGCTGACATATTGGACAAGGAAGATGAGCTTGAATTCCTTGATGGAGACTTACCCCCCGAGGGCGTACCGCCACAGCTGGACCCATCAGGGAGAGTTACCCGTTAGTAGAGGAACCTGCTAGGCCTCCCCGCACCCACCGAGTCGATGGTACTCGGTCCAAACACCGGCAATGGTAAGGATCACGTCGGAACTGTCAAGCACTCTGACCTGTCTGCCTCTGTGCAAAAAATGGAAGACGTTCCCGAGAAGGCCACGTTATGCCAGCAGCATGCTGAGCAAAAGAGGCTGATTGACGAACTCTTGGATGAGCGCGCCGCAGAGCGGCGACCCAACTACGGTGATCCTAGGCTGGGGCAGCAGGGGCAGGAACAATTTCCCCCCGGTGAGATGCCTCTGGGCAACCCTGATCATGCTACCGCCGCAGACAGGGCAGAAGCCGGAACGTATGGCAAGAGGGCGCGATACGTCTCACCACACCCCCCGAGCGACGGGGAAATCTGACAAATCCAGTCCGGGTTCCCCCATTCGCCCCACAGGCCGTTCTGCCAGTTGATCCACGAGCAGCCGAGGGAGTCTACCGTATTGAATAACCTGGCAATGCACTTGTGGTTAGGGATCCCCGTCAAGATAGGGACCCCCACCCGGATGATCTTATCGCGGCACTCACAGCCCGCCTCGAAGAGTTGGAAACACGGCAGTTAGCTGTCCCACCGGATGGAAAGCCTTATCCGGCATGGGTGGATGATATGCCTGCACCTCCAGTTTTTGGGAACCCCACTTTCTCACCCTTCAACGGAACAGGGGACCCGCCATAGCACTTGGTTGATTTTTCTTCCAGATGTGGCCCCATGCTGGGAAACCCAGCTCAGCAAGAAGCTGCCAAGCTCCGATGTTTTGTACAGACATTGGAAGGTCCAACATTCATCTAGTACAGCTAGCTCCTTATCGGATCGGTGACCAGTTGGGAGGACCTCCTCCCGCAGTTCTTATACCAGTTCAGCTCCACCACGCGGAAGACCATCATTTCAGACCTCTTCAAGTGCATGCAAAGCCCTGATGAACGAGTCTTAGAATTCATCGCCCGGTGGAAGGGACATACGTATTCCCTTGATATGCCACTGACTGAGGAGAAATTACTGACAATGTGTGTCAGGAACGTCAATACAGAGCTGGTACCCTCCCTGATCACCCCAAACTACCCTAGAGGGTTCAGATATTTTTTAGATAAGGCTCATCGCCTTGAGGAAGCCCTGGAACAGGCTAGTCAGGCACGTTTTTTTCCTCCTATGATCCCGGCCAGGAGGACCGCCAGGGCTGAACCCACCGCGGTGGCCCAAGTAGAAGCCCCCAAGCAGCTGGAGTTACTGCCGGCGGCACCGCCCCCACAACCCCAAAGAGGTCCTCAACCTCAAGCATAGGCTCCTGCCCAGTAGCGACCGCCTCAGAACAGACAGGTTCCCCTGCGCAATGCGCCATCGCCACCTAAGCGAGACAATCAGGCGACGCCTCCTCGACAGGCCCCTCCCTCCCCTCGTCAGGGCCAGGCCCCCAGGGCCCCCTATCCAGAAAGAAGGCATCAGACTTATTCGTTCAACGAAAATCAGGTCCCTGGCTACTTTCAAAGTGCTCTAGAGCAAGGGATTGTGCGTCTGCCCGAGTGCAGAAGGCCGGTAGAGGTGAATCTCGCCGATCACCCCAACTACTGCCCTTATCATCGGATTCTGGGGCACACCCTCAAGCAATGCTATATGTTTAAAGACTGGATTCAAGACCATGTCAAAAACAACATAGTCAAGTTGGGACCAGCACCATCACAAGTGGCGGGTGTCTTTGTAGGATCAGAGATCGGCAGAGACAGCGAAGGCGAGTGGCAGCAGGTCCCTAGCAGCGGATCCCGGAAATACAACGACTGGATGGCTCGAAAAACCATCATTTGTGCCCATGGTATCATCCGGGCGTGCCTGAAGCAGCCAGAACCATCAGAAGAAGTAGCCCGTGCCTCCGCATCGTCTTCACGGTCGACCTCTTCCCAAAAGGGCAAGCAGCGGCGACGCAAGAAGAAGCAATGCGCACCGCCGTTGCCGTCATCGTCCCGCACCCTCGACGACTTTATGCCCCCTGAAATGGGGATTCCTCCTAGAATCCGCCTAGCGGTGGATGACTCTTTGATAGACAGCCAGGGGTATGCTTCTGTTAACACCGTGGAGCTGGTAAAGCCCTATATGACTCCCGACGAGGGGGAGCGCCAGGCGAACCCCCCCCCCCCCCAACGTTTTCGGCCGACGTCAACGTCAGCGGAATCGCAACCACGCCGGTCATCAAGGTACGTCAGCGGGTACTTTTGGCCAAGCCGTGCACGCTACTGAAACCAGGCAGCATGCTCAGCGCAGAGCTCAGCACGCGCAACCCCATCTAATGCTCTCGGCTCTACCTCCACCGCTGTTCGTGCTACTAGATCAGTTAGAGCTACCCCGTTCGTATCACAATCAGTCTCGCCCCGCTATAGGCCAGCCTCCGCCGCCCAGTCCTAGTCTGGTGAATACTCACTGACTTCTACTAGTAGGCAGCAAGATGTACCCAGTACTAGTCGATCACCGATTCAGCCGGCAGGATCCGCTATGCCTCCAAATGCCGAACGACCTCCGATAAGCAGAGGTTCACATTTGGCACGGAAGTATGATTTCCTGAAGCACCTGGCCGGCATTCCGGAGAGGATTTCTATCCTCGAGGCCCTTCGCCTGTCATCCGAAATGTGTGAGGCACTTGCCGAGGCCCTAAGGAGCCCCCTCCAGTTTGAGACAGAGGTAGCAGCTGCAGAAGCCTCCCATACTGAGACGATTGAAAACGCCAAATTTCAGGCTATTATATCGTTCTCCGGTGAAGATGAGGACCCTCCTATACAGGGGCACATTCTCCCACTGTACATCACAGGCCACTTCAATGGCATGGAAGTCCGCCGTTGCCTCGTTGACACGGGTTCTGGAATCAATCTAATTCCGACCCGGACGTTGCGGAAGATGGGTCTGTCTGAAGGTGATTTAACTCCCTCTGACCTTATAATATAGGGGTACGATAGGACCAAGCAAACCCCAGTCGGCAAGATCCGCCTGAAGACTCAGTTCGGTGGCTTAAATGTAAGCACCGAGTTCATGGTAGTCTCTTAGGACACCGCCTACAATGCATTGATGTGTAGTCCATGGATCCACCTGCATGTAGCAGTCCCTTCGTCGTATCACCAGTGCCTCAAGTACTCACTCAACGGTCGAGTAGGCGTGCTCCAAGGAGATGCGTCCCCGTTCGCTTCGTGTGAGGCCTGCTATCTATATGCGGGTTATTACAAAAGTAAGGTCAAGAAAATCCTGGTAAGTGAGGATGAACCCGCCCCGGTCACAAGTGATCCCTGGGCAAACATGGATGACGCCTACATCCACCCGATCCACCGGTTGGAGGCAATGACCCCCGACATGGGGGAATGTTTTGTTGTTTCAGGTACGCAGGGAAGGCATGTTCCTGTGTCCATGCGGTGGTAGAAAATCACCTCGTACTCCTACATCAACCCGGCTTAGGTCATCCCGGAACCTCCTACCCCTTTACGATACCGGGACATCAAGCTTATGACAACGGCAGTGCTCCATACGTGTCTCTTCCGCCGGGCTGGAATTAACCAACTCGGGCCGACGCGTCACCACTGCTTTGATATTATCAAACGCGGCCCCTTAGGCCAAAGCCCAGATGGGATAGGGTCGACCACCTTCATTGTTATGGTTTCAATGGAAAGTGAGTCTCCCGATGTGATTATCGCTGTTTCCCAAGCCGGCACCAGCTTCCCCTGGCGTTTTGATAGCCCGGAAGTACCCCCCGTCGAGGGAAATCCCCCCACGGGTGGGGAGGAAGACTTGGAGGATGCTCCCCCAGCCTTTGAAGAAGGCGTCTCTACCACGGTTGATGAACTGGTACAGGTGAACCTTGGTAGCGAGGCAGATCTGAAACCCACATTGATCAGTGAAGCCATGTCCTCCGAAAAGCGGCAGCAGTACGTAGACTTCCTCAAATAGCACCGTGATGTGTTTGCTTAGAGTTACAACGAGATTCCAGGACTAGATCACTAGCTATTCTTTCACCGTTTGGGCCTCCAGGAAAAACATCGTGGATTTAAGCAGCCTCCCAGGAAGATGCACCCTTCTCATGGTGCTGTGGTTGAGGCCGAAGTAGGCAAGCTAGTCAAATCCAACTTCGTTAAGGAGGTCCAGTACCCCAAGTGTCTTGCCAACATTGTGCCAGTCAGGAAGAAGAATGGGAAGATCAGAGTCTGCATCGACTTCCGTGATCTTAATCGCCACTGCCCAAAGGATGACTTCCCACTCCCGGTGACAGAGTTGTTGATTGACGCCATGGCCGGGTTCCAAGCTCTCTCTTTTATGGATGGGTATTCTGTGTACAACCAGATCCAGATGGACCCTGAAGATGAGGAGTCCACTTCCTTCAGGGCTCCCCAAGGTACCTTTTTCTACCCGGTTATGTCGTTCGGTTTGAAAAATGCAGGTGCCACTTATCAGAGGGCCATGCATCGCATATTCAAGCCGATTCTCGGGACATTGCTGGAATGCTATGTGGAAGACCTCGTTGTCAAATCACGTCAATGCCAGGACCATCTCGAAGACCTGGCGAAAGTGTTCAGTTTCCTCTGTTCCCCTCACCTAAAGATGAACCCGTTGAAGTTTGCCTTTTCGGTCACCTCCGGGATGTTTCTAGTATTTGTTGTCAGATACCGAGGTATCGAGATCGACCCGGAGAAGATCAAGGCCATCAGAAAAATTCCCCCACGAGCAACATTCAGGATCTTCGAGGCCTTCAAGGACACTTAGCCTATATACGCCGATTCATCGCGAATCTGTCTGGCAAGTGTAATCCCTTTTCCCGGCTCATGAAGAAGGGAGCCGCCTACAAATGGGATAAGGAGTGTCGGACCTCCTTCGAGGAAATCAAGCAGTATCTGCTCCAACCTCTGGTCTTGATGCCACCCATCTCTAGAAAGCCTCTGGTCCTTTATGTGACCGCCCTAGAAAGATCCCTCGGTGCACTGCTCTCCCAGAAGAATAACGAGGGTACTGAGAACAGTCTCTACTACCTCAGCCGCATGCTTCTCGATACGGAGGTCAGATACTCCCCTATCAAAAAGAGCTACCTTGCACTCGTCTTCGCCGTGTAGATGTTGCGACATTACCTGCAGCACCATGAGGTGCAATTGGTCACCCGGGTAGACACACTGAAGTACATCCTGAACCGCCCCATGCTGACTGGCCGACTAGCACGGTGGGCGGTGATTCTCCAGCAGTTTGATATCAGGTTCGTACCTCAGAAGGCTATTAAGGGATAGGCGTTGACAGACTTTTTAGCTGCCCATCCAATCTCTGTGGATCAATCCTTGGACTTGGATTTCCCTGATGAGGCGATCCTCTCAATCGATCATGTTGTCCCGTGTTGGCATATGCATTTCGACGGTGCCTCCAGGAGCCCCACCTGTAGGAGGCTCAACGATCCCAAGCTCAACAGAGTGGGACTGGGTATTGTCTTCATTACCCTGGTACAAGTCGTCCTGCCATACTTGTTTCTGTTGTCAGAAGGCTATACGAACAACGAGGCAGAGTACCAGGCTCTCATCACAGGCCTCGAGTTGGCCCTTGAAATCCATGTGCCCCATATACATGTGAAGGGAGATTCCGAGCTGGTAATAAAACAGGTTAATGGAGAATACGTCATCAGGAAGCCGGAGCATGGACCATTGCTGGAGTACACCCTCCGCCTAATGGCCCAGTTCTCTTCTCGACCAGAGGTTACCCATGTCCCACGGTCACAGAACGGTCAAGCAGACGCCTTGGTTGGCTTAGCCGCGTCGCTCGCAGAACCCAACCAAGATGATTTGATCATACATGTGGCACACCAGAGAGTCGTTGCCCCTGTCACCCAAGAGGACAATGATGGCCTAATGGTGTGTCATCTCACCGCCGAACCCTCCACGACAGGGGTCCCGGGTTCGTCAGATGCAGTGGTTGAAGCCACTCCCAACTGGTGGGCACCTTTTGTCTAGTATCTCCAAAATGGTTGCCTCCCAGACGACCGGGCTGAGCGCGAGTGAATCCGACACCGCACGCTGCAATTTACCCTCCAGAGCGGCCCCAGTCTTGAATAAATCCTTTATAAGCGGAGTTTCGATGGTGTACTCATCCGTTGCATCCAAGGAGTAGAGATACCTCAAGTTATGCAAGAGGTTCACGCCGGTTCCTGTGGCGCCCGTCAAGCTGGGCTGAAGCTGTCCCATCAAATCCGGAGGTTGGGGTACTTTTGGCCCTCTATGATCCTCGATTGTATTGGGTATGCCAAGAGATGCCACGCGTGCCAAGTTCATGCCAACTTCCTGCATCGGCCGCTGGAGCCCCTTCACCCCACCAAGTACTCTTGGCCATTTGCGGTATGGGGACTTGATGTAGTGGGACCATATCCACCGGCAACAGCCCGCCAATTTAGATTCATCCTGACTGCTACAGATTTCTTCTCCAAGTGGGCAGAAGCAGTTCCGATCAGAGAGTTCAAGGCCCATTCTATCGTTGACTTCGTGAGCTCCAACATTATCCACCGGTATGGAGACCCTCACGCCGTCCTCACCGATAACAACACCAACTTCTGAGTGGCTAAACTAAAGAAATTGTACGCCAAGTACGACATCCGGTCGAACCATA
This sequence comes from Viscum album, assembly GCA_963277665.1. Lineage (NCBI taxonomy): Eukaryota > Viridiplantae > Streptophyta > Magnoliopsida > Santalales > Viscaceae > Viscum > Viscum album. The sequence goes on along the minus strand of OY728145.1, from coordinate 1,242,803,563 downwards.
CCTCCTGCTACTACACACAGGCGAATGGACAGATCGAGGCGTTCAACAAGACCCTCTCTAACATTCTGTAGAAGATGGTTGGCCGGAATAAGAAAAGTTGGCCGGACAAGCTCCCTAACGCCCTCTGGGCTTACCGGATGACGACTCGCAACTCTACCCAGGTGACCCCATATTCCATGGTGTATGGAGCCAAGGCCGTCCTACCCATTGAGATCCAGCTGTCGTCGCTACGCACTGCAGTTTATGATCACCAGACATCAGATGAGGTAGCCGAGATCCGTCTAGATGAATTAGAAGCACTGGACGAGATCCGGCTTCGTGCCCTGCACAATCTGGAAAGGAATCAGGATAATATAACGAGGGCCTTCGACAAAATGGTTCGTCTCTGCTCTTTTCTACAGGGCGACCTGGTACTGGCCCTTCGAGCGCCAATGATTTTCGGTAGGAAACCGGCCAAATTAGAACCCAAATGGGAAGGGCCTTATATCGTCCATAAGGTTTACCCCAATGGAGCATACTCCTTGGTGACCACAGATGGAGAGCGTATAACCCCTCCTACCAATGCCAAATTCCTCAAGAAATACTTTTCTTAGGGCGAAAAGGGTCATGCATGACCGTAAACTACGAGACGGTCCCGCACGAACTTAAACTGCACCCCCACCCTTATTGCAAGACGTTAAACTGCAGGCCAGTCAGGCCTTCCTGACCGAGGCTCATCCTTAGGCCCCTTGGCCTCCTTGGGCCCCTAGCCCCCCCGTCCTCACTACAAGATGTTAAACTGCAAGCCAGTCAGGCCTTCCTGATCGAGGGCTCAGCCTCAGGCCCCTTGGCCTCCTCGGGCCCCTGGCCTCCCCCGTCCTCACTCCAAGACGTTAAACTGCAAGCCAGTCAGGCCTTCCTGACCAAGGCTCAGCCTCAGGCCCCTTGGCCCCCTTGGGCCCCTGGACCCCCCGTCCTCACTGAAAGACGTTAAACTACAAGCCCGTCAGGCCTTCCTGACCGAGGCTCAGCCTCAGGCCGCTTGGCCTCCTCGGGCCCCCGGCCCCAGGCCCCCTGGTTTTCCCTGACTTACCCTCTTGAGGGATTGTATGATATGTTATGGGATTATGTCCTCATTCACATCGGATTACTCGTCGTACCGTGCATATCCCCCAAATGAGATGCTCCTCGTCCCACATGATGTTAAACTGCATTTCAAGAACTACGTGTGGCTTGATTCCCATCTACATGGGATACGTAGGAACGCTCGGACGCCTCGTCTTGAGCCCAGCCCCAAGCTTTTCTCTCCCACTACCCCCCTGGGAATAGTTTCCTTGGAGGATCTTTGTGTAGCAGGGAGTAAGCTTTCTTATCCATGCTCATACAACCCCGCTAACACGAGGATCATAAGGGTCGCACCATGTGCCCACTCCCATTCTTCAATCCTCCCACGTCCTCACCGCACGACGCTAAACTGCATGGCCTTCAAGAACTACGTATGGCTTGATTCTCATCCTAATGAGATATGTAGGAACGCCCAGGCATTTCGTTCGTGGGCCCAGCCCAAAAGCCAAAATCTACCCCTCATGTCAAGACATGGCAGGGTGCACACTTTTGCCCCAACTCACATCGAGCAAGCCTCGAACCGGCTGCACATCCCCCCTGGAGATGTTTGCCTCTTTCGTGGATGGATACAACTATGCTTCACCCACTCCATGACCGGGATTCCATCATTTTTCACACCCGGAGGGACCCCCAAGAATGGCCTGGATACTACGCCCAAGGGCTCTCCTACCGTTATGGGCCAACGCCCCCGAGGGTTTTCAGGCAACAAGCCGATACAAGTCCCGCGTTGCGAATTTGGTCAGTGGTCGACGCTCATTTGTTGCTCCCATACCTGGTCACCATAGGAACACTGTGTTTCAAACATGGTCAACAGTGTCCTGGATCTTCGGGTCCACCCCGAGATGTCCCAGACATCGAGTGAAGTGATTCATTCTACCCCATCCCGAGGTGACAAACTTCCCCCGGGTGGTGCTAGCAGTTGGGCCCACGACCCCGATTCCCCACAGGAGTGTACGGTGTGGTGTAGGACTACGTCCCCATTCACGTCAGGATCATGTACCATGCCATATGCCCCCCCTTACGAGGCCCAGCCTCAGGCCCCTCGGCCTTATCGGGTCCCCGACCCCCGTCCTCCTGTAAGACGTTAAACTGCAAACCCGTCAGGCCTTCCTGACTGATACCTGACCTTAGGCCCCTTGGCCTTCTCGGGCCCCTCCGCCCAACTTATTACCCGGAGTGTACGGTGTTGTGTAGGACTACGTCCTCATTCACTTCAGGATCATGTACCATGTCGTACGCCCCCTCGTACGAGGCCCAGCCTCAGTCCGCTCGGCCTTCTCGGGTCCCCGACCCTCGTCCTCACTACAAGACGATAAACTGCAGCCCAACCATCCTAACCGATGCTAACCATCAGGCCCCTTGTCCTTTCTAGTCCATGACCTAGGTCCTCTCTTATAGGAGTGTACGGTGTGGCGTGGGACTATGTCCCCATTCACGTCGGCTTCTTCGCCATACCGTATACCTCCCTTTTTTAGGGGTATATTACTCCCCTTTTCATCCCGTATGACGTTAAACTACATTTAGGGAATTACGTGTGGCTTGGATCCCATCCACATGGGATACGTAGGACCACCTGAATGTCCAAGATTCAGGTCCAGCCCCATCACTCGGGAATCCTCATCCCATCTTGGCTCCTTGGCCTATCCTTCCCCCATGAGGGGGCTATATGGTGTGGTGTAGGACTACGTTCTCATTCACGTCGGTCTCGTAATGACCACACCATGTACCTCTCCCTCCTGAGCTACTTCGTCGATCCCCTTTCGGCAGTTCACCGATGTGCCTAAGAGTACTCCGGTTTATTACACGGAACGCCAAGCTTTACTCGGACACGTCCGCACCCGCTTTACAGGCTTTGTGTACCCCTGCATCAGGGCTTTCATCATCTTTCACACCTGGAGGGACCCCCAAGAACGGCCTGGATACTATTCCCAAGGGCTCTCCAACCGTTACGGGCCAACGCCCCTGAGGGTTTTGGACAACAAATTGATAAAATCCCGCGTTGTGAATATGGTCAGCGGTCGATGCTCGTTTGTTGTTCCCACCTCAGGATAATGCGATATGGATGCTGTGTTTCCACCATGGTTAACGGGTTTCCTCTATCGCCATGCCAACCCATTAGGCCCAAAATGTCGGGTGCACAATTCACACCCTTCATCACTTCACCATTTCCAATTAGAATCTCGGAACTCTTGGTACTTTTCCTCCGTGCACGTCTGCGCATTAGGAGAACAAGCCATGTCAAAGGTGTCCTTCGGGGCTCTCTACCGACTCCCCTTCGATGGGCGCCCCAAGTATTGCGATAAGGGTCTTCCCCCCTTGTTTCCCACACCGAGTTTATCTCACATGGGCTTAGGGATTGGGTTGACATCTGTGCTTACTTGGGAAGTCGTCACCATTCACGGTCCGAGCTCTAAGACCATAAACTAAGATTCTCATTTGGAACTACGTTCAGCTTGATTATGCGTAGGAATGCCCAGACCCCTTATCTTTGGGTCCAGATTGAGTTCAGCAAGTTCACCTCTCTGGTCCTGCCTTCTGGACCCCGACTACGGGACAGCGTGGCATAGTGCGTGATCATGTCCTCATTCACGTCGGGTTTGCAATGGCTGCACCACGCACACCCACGTTCTGAGGGTTATCCCTCCCATTCCTTGTCCAGCATGACATTAAAAGGGACCCTTCAGAACTACGTGCGGCTTGATTCCCATCCTCATGGGATACGTAGGACCGCCCGGACGCCCTGTCTTCGGGTACAGCCCATTTAGGGAGCCAGTCTCTCCCCCAGTTTCACCTCTTACCTCAATATAGGCCCCTCTGCCTATGGTCTCCCTCCCCGATTGGCATACAAATTGATGTGGGATCATGTCTCCATCAATTGTGTTTTATAACACTATGCACGTTCCCCGCCTAGCATCTTCTCTGCTACGTCTGCGCCATATGACGATAAAATTAATTCTTGGTCCTATCATATGACCCTATACTATGATGTTATCGTCCTAGCCACACGACGAAAAACGGCACTGCATTGTGGTGACCTCGTTGTAGAGGACATCACGTTGGGTATTGGTCACATGCCATGCCATTTGTCAATTCCCATCACTGCTTGATCCTTGTGGCGACATCATGACCTACTATTCTAGGCATGTCGCTTCACAATAAAAAACCATTCACCTTACAGAGCAAACAATATACATCATAGTCCGCTTCTTCTAGTGAAAGGGCCATGCCCGCACTCCCCTTTTCCCCCAGCACTGGTATCTTACCATCTCATCTTTCAGAACTACGTATGGCTTGATTCTCATCCTTATGAGATATGTAGGAGCGCCCGAGCACTTCCCCGCGGGCCTAGCCTAACCTTCGTGCTCGGTCCCTCGACTCGAGCATTTCCCCAGAGAACGCATGGTAAGTAGGGCTTAGGTCCTCCTTCACGTCGGGTCTTGACGCCATGCGTCCCCTGCTCCTTTTACCCATTTATGGTCTAAGGCCCATCAGAACTACGTATGGCTTGATTCTCATCCTTATGAGATACATAGGAGCGCTCGGGCACTTCCTCGTGGTCTCAACCTAACCGTCGTGCTCGGTCCCTCGACTCGAGCATTTCCCCAGAGAACACATGGTAAGTAGTGCTTAAGTCCTCCTTCACGCCGTGTCTTGACGCCATGCGTCCCCTAGTCCTTTTATCCATTTATGGTCTAAGGCCTCTCAGAACAGCGGGAGGCTTGATTCTCATCCTTATGAGATACGTAGGAGCGCTCGGGCACTTCCCCATGGGCCCAGCCTAACATTCTCTTTCGGTCCCTTGACTGAAAACCTCTCCTAAGGGGGTCAGGCAGCGTGATATGGGATTACGTCCTCATTCACGTCAGGTTGTTCATCGCACCGTACACACCCACTATTCCCACTCACGCCAGGTGTTTGAGTTACTCCACCATGTACCTCTTATGTCTCCTCCCATCCATGGTCCGAATTCTACGACCATAAACTAAGATCTCCCTATGGGAAAAGAATCTGCTCCCTCTATCTAATACGTCTCGTTGCTGTATTCAGATGTGTTTCGACAAAGAGCCCGAAGTGTGGGACTTTCATATGGACATTCCCTTCGTCCCACGAACAAGCTTCGTGAACTCGCTATCTGGATCCTCATCCTCTTCCACATCCAAAAGGACCCCCGGACAATATGGATACTAGGCTTAAGGTCTCTCCATGAATGTTGGACCTAAGGGCCCTCCAATAGTTTCGGGCCAACGTCCCTACGGATATTTGACAAACATTTGTGACATGGTCCCATGTTTCGAACATGGTCAATGTTCAACCCTCATTTGTCTGTCCCCATTCTAGGCTAACGCGATAGGATGCTGTATTGCAAATAAGGTCATCAGTTATCCTCCATCGTCACACTGCCATCATCGTGATCTGAATCTCGAGTGCCATGATTCACACGTTTCCACTCCCTCATGTTCAAGTGGAATTCCATCATACTCAGCACTTTCTCTTCGCGCATCTAGGTGCGCCAAATGATCGTGTTAGTGTCATTGGGCCGGTGTTCACCGGGCGTCCATTTGCCCTAACATTCCCCTTGTGGTGTCAGGAAATTCCCACCACTACTGCTTGTTTCCCACACCGGCCATGACTCACGTAAGCTTAGTAATTCTGGCGGGATGTGTACTAACACGGCTAGGCTTCTCATCGTCCTGCATGACATTAAAATGCGTTTCCAGAACTACGTATGGCTTGATTACCATACTCATGGGTACGTAGGAATGCCCGACCACTCTGCTTTGGGCCCAGCCTAATCCTCCCTCTTGGCCCCTCGACCTGAAGAGTTTCCTCCGGGGGTATGTGGTATGATCTGGAGTCCAAGTCCTTATTCACGTCGGTTTCATACCTACCATGCCACACGCTCCCTGGGATCTTCCCTTTTATTCCATGTCCTATCGTATGATGTTAAACTACAAGAGTCCATCTGTCCTCAGCGCATGACACTAAACTTCGGTTCTACCCTGAATAAGTTTAGGATGCCCCAAGATCCCATTGGGAAGTGACAGATCCCCTCGCCAGAGAGGCCCTGACTGAAAGAAGGAATGATCCATGATCAAACCAATGCACCCATATGGCGTACTCACACCACGGTGGTGTAACTACCTGAGTGTTGGATTCTGTTCGGACAAACCATCACTCTATATTCCACGCTTTGCATGCCCCTTATTTGGATCCTCGTCCCCTTTCATGTCTGAAGGGACCCCCTAACTGCCTGGTCTCATGCCGCATCGGCTCGCCTACCATCCTGGGCCAACGTTCCGGAAGACAGGTCCTGTCTGGAAGGACCCCCTAACAGTATGGATGTCGACCTACGTTCCGCCCACTGTCCTGGGCCAACGTCCCGCAGGATTAATCGACAACATTTGTGACATGGTCCCGTGTTTCGAACATGGTCAAAGGTCGACCCTCATTTGTTGTCTCCATTACAGGCTAACGCTGTAAGGATACCGCTTCTCCTCCAAGGTTACCAATTGTCCCTTATTATCACGCCATCCCCACAGTGTTCCAAATCTCGGGTATCGTGATTCACGCTTCCCATTTCCATATGATTGGACCGATTTCTGCGCCCCTGGCGTTGCCCCGTTCGTGCATAAGAGCACGCTGAAGAAACGACAATTCGGCTATCCTGGAAATTCCTTCTCCGATCAAGCCTCTCCCAACTTTTGGGAATCTGGACTAGTAATCCGAATCCCGGATGCCCGGAGCATGGTCCCCACTCCTATTTTAGGTGGGATGAGAGGGCAACTGTCTCTTGTTTCTCACATCGGGCTCGACCCACGTGGGCTCAGGGAATTGTCGCCGAACGTCCCACAAACATTGTAGGGACGTAACAAGGAAATTCAAACAGTGGAAATCGTGCGCGCTACGGCATTCAAAGAAAAGAAGAAAAATTTGAAGCATGAAAGTACCAATAAAAGGTTTCTCGGTTTGTTACAATACTCGGGGGTCGACTCCCCCTGTGGATGGGTTGACCCCGTCAAAAGAGCGTTGCAGCTCCGCCACCCGTTGGCTTGTGGTATCCAAGGCTTGCTCCCGCTGATTTAGCTCCCGCTCCTCCTCAGCAGCGACGGGGCGCAGTTCGTCAGTCCTGGCTTTGGCCCCCTCTATGAAAGCTTGAACAACGACCATCTTTCCGGAAGTCTGCCTCATATTCTCTTCTGCCTCTGCCAGTTGGGCCTTCAACCGTGCGACCAGGTCATATTGTGCATTGAGGGAGGCTGAAATCTCATCTGCCCGGGTCTGCATCTGTTGGACCTCGTTTTCAGCCTCCTGGAGCTTCTTAATGTTGGTCGCCTTCCTCCGCTGCCAGCCCACGATGAACCCATGATCATGCTCCCAGATATTCTCAGCCATAAGATCGCGGATGAGTGTGTGAGGACGTTGGGCATCCACTCCCCCAGCACACAGTTCGCGCAACCGCGTGCAGAGTCTATCCATTTCGGCCAGCCATTGCGCTTGGGGAGTGTCCTTGATAAAACACGTGATCAGCTTCCACGACCGGCGGCGGACTATGCTGCTGTCTTCCTCGTCAGAGGCCGTTTCGTCCCAGTCCGCGCGATTGGAAGGCTCGTACGCGGGATACGCCCGCAGGAAATCCTCGACAGGATCTGCATCTAGTGTTGAATCTAGTATGACACCTGGCACCGAAGAAGGCATAACGGGACTGGGACCGACCGGTTGATCCTCTTCCTCGAATTCCACCTCAATGACTTCGGGTACAGCCTCACTGGTAGTTCCGCCAGTGATGATGTGCGTCGCAGCTTGAGGATATGGGGAGACTATCGCCACCATCACTGGCATTACCCTAAGAGGGATGCCACCAGACATCATGACCAGTCTTGCCGCAACATCCCACGCCAGTCGAAGAACAGTACAATAGAGAGGGATATAAACGTTAGTTGGCATGGTCTACATGTGACAACGAGGAGTCCAGTAGAGGAGAATTACGGAGATCGACCTCCTGACACTGCTCTTGATACGGTACTGACGGGACCCCAAGGCGAGGCCCTCCGTATACTGTTGGAAGGTCTGGATATTCCGGAGGAGTCACCTCGGGTGCTTTGGCCCCACTAGACGTGGAACTGGGCGTAGCCATAGGCGTAGGTTCTGAAGGTCCCGCATCATCACCCACCAAGGAGCGGGAATGAGGCATGTGAACAAGTTCCTTCTGCATGGCTCAAACATTGGTGAGAAGTCCTTAGTGACCCAAGAACAGATCGTAAGGAATGAAGTTCAGAATGCTACCTCGATAGCCTCCGCGAAATCGTCGGATTCTGAGCCTTGGTCTCCGACCTTGCCCTCCTCCAATGGGCTCCCTCCTCCAGCCTCATCCTCCCGAGAGGAGTCCTCTGATTCTTCCGGCAGAGGGAAGTGCTCCCCCAGATCAGCAGCCGATAACTGTGGGGGGGGGGGGGGGGGGGCGTCTGATTCAATAGTACCCTCACCCGGTTTGTCATTGGGTGAGGGACACCACTGGAGTGGACTTAATCCTCCAGCTTGTCCAGGTACTATTCTGTCTCCGCCGGAGACGCCATGAATCCAGCCTGAACTGGGCCTATGCCCGGCAATTCCATCCCGAGGCGATTCAAGTGTGCCCATATCTCGGTTGGGCTGAGGAATTGCCGGTTGACATCCCAAATGTCCCAGGCCTCCGAGAAGACAGCATCCTCTGCCATGTCAATGTGACGCATCCGCTTCCTCGGATCCTAAGTGGATATCCTACGAAATCCCCTCGGTGGCCGCCCCTCCGGATGACCCTGCTCTTCCGGAATCACCGGATCCACTCCTGCTGCCATACCCTCGGCCGGTGCAGGTCTCGTCGCCATGGAAGCCCCGCTACCGCGAGCAGCCCTAGCTGCCCTCCGACCCCGACCTCAAGATAGGGGAGGGCCACCGTCACCAACCCAAATAGTTGGTTGCTTCAGCATCTCCCCTGGGTAAGCAACCTCCCAACTGATGGCGTACTCCTTCACCAATCCGAAAGTGGCGGTGGATGGAGGCAATGCAATCCGCATTTTCCCATCATCCAATGTAAACATGAGCCATAGCTGCCTCATCACACACGGGTGCTCCTCGTGACGCACCTCCCAGTATACCTGCAGGGTCAGCCACTAGAGGCACCAGAACTACCTCGTAAACTGATGCGGAGTGTACGGTTCACAGAGTGGCTCACGATCTATCTGTGCCACCAAAAATCCACCTCAGAAGTCTAGGAGGTAAGCCCGATGTTCTTCCGTTCCCCGCCCGTCATCAGTAAGTATCCCCGTCGGCAATGGGAAGGGGTGGAAATTAAACTCATCCACCTTCCACACCCGATTCAACACCATCGGCACGGCTAGTTTGAATGGGAATCTCCCGACCGCGTTTAGGATGGAGGGGCGGAAGTTCGATCCCGGTGGTGAAATGGGGTTTGGATACTCATAAATCCCCCTGATATGCGCTGTGATCCACCCATACAGGACGTGGAAGGGCCCTCAAATCCTTGGCGGATTCTTTCCCTCGCTAATATTCCGCAGTATTCTATACAGTTTGGTGAGCATCGGAATCCCCAAATTAATCCGCTGCCCCATGGCTAACATCGACGCGAGGAAAAATGAGCTAGGCCGCACCCCCATGCTTGTATCCCTCACCGGTAGGATCCAACCACAGATGAGAGCCGCGATGAATGCCGCCAGCCTGACTATCGGCTATTGTTCAGTGCTGACACTAAAACCCCAAGTCTTCCATTGGCTGTCCTCCAGGACCCGCCAATACGAGTGCCTCTTGCCCCGTTGGGCCCCCCTTGAACAAGTTCGAGGCCTTGGAGGGAACTCTCGCTTCTCTGGGAAATTCATGAAGCATTTGAACCATCTCCTAAAGTGAACATACCTCACTGCCTCCTTGTCCTCTCCAGGGACAAGTGCCATCAGCGCTGACGCCAGTCGCGACATTTGCTTCATATCCTACCACGCGCTAATGACGGGGAGGAACTCGTCGTACGTGGACCCCAAGATCGGGACCCCAGAAATCTAGTGGACATCCCACAGGGTGATGCCCACCTCCCCGTGATGCAGGTGAAATGTGTTTGTCCTAGACGACCATCTGCTCAGCAGTTCCAGCATCAGTTCCTTGGGTTGGTAAATGTGGAATTGGGAGGCCCATGCCGCCTCATACAACCCCACTCTCCTCAGCTTGGCCCCAAACTCCCTGCATGAGGTGCCTACCCAGTAGGCCCAGGCCCAATCATCAGTAAAGTTGCCGCCCTGGTGCAGGTCCCACTCATCGGACCATCCCTTCTTCGAATCCTGCAAAGCATCCTTCAGCATGGTACTGTAGAGAGGAGGGGACGTCTCCGGTTGCAGTGGCTTCCCGTCAATGTTGTTCACATGGTTGTAGAGACAGTCAGCGGTGATGGGTGTGAAGTTCTCTTTTGCGTGACCATCAGCTGCCCTGAACCATTGATGCTGGCATGGTGTGCTCCTGAACCAGCAAGCTGGTTCGTCCCTACTCGCCTCAGGGATGAAGACGTCATCCCTCAGCCCGAAACCGTACAATGGAAATTTCATGCACTGCGGATAATCCTTCTGACCCTCCGATAGCAGATCTGTCAAAGATGTGTGGTCCGAGTGGCTTCGAACCATCTCCCCCAGGCCTGGACAGTTGTCCATCTCATCCCGACGAGCAGTATCTGCAAGCACCCCCAATACAGCCTCTGGATTGGCCATTTCAACTCTAGCCATCGGAAAAGAATTTTTTTCAGCTGGACCGCGAAGCTCGACCGCAAAGCTGGATCGCGAAGATCGGTCGCGAGACGAAGTCGCGAAGTCAGGCCAAGGCCGACAAGCAGAAGTTCGCTTGGCGCGGACGCGGGGTCGGAGACCCGTGGTTCGCCGCGAAGCTCGCTTCGCGGAGGGCTGTCGCGGAGTACGCAGAGCTTCGCGAAGTCGAGAGCGCAAAAAGACAAGGAACTCACGTGAAGACAAAATAGGTCGACCCCCTATTTATAGGCGGCGACCACGGAGCATCGCGGCGTGCCTCACCCGCGCGGAGCATCGCGGCGCGTCCGGATCCATGGCCGCGGGGAGCACCGCGGGGTCCCTTCGCGATGCCGCATCGCGAACCACCGACAAATTTTGCGATTTTCCCTCACTATTCAACCCTTCACCCTCCGTGGCTCCAAGTCTGAGGGGGGGCATTTGTTGGTGCCAAAATTTGGCCCGAAAGGGAGGGACGAAAAAGAAGGTCGGTGCGCTGCCTCGCGAAGCACCGACACGAAGCACCGATGCGAAGTGCCCCGACCATCGCGGCCTCGCGAAGCTCCGGAGGCGGTAATCCTCAGCGAACGCATTTGACGTTTGCAAGCCCGCCGCAAATCTCCGGAGGCGGTAATCCTCCGCGAACGCATTTGACATTCGTGAGCCCGCCGCGAAGCTCCGGAGGTGGTAAACCTCCGCGAACGCATTTGACATTCGCGAGCCCGCCGCGAAGCTCCGGAGGTGGTAACCCTCCGCGGACAACGTTGACGTTCGCGAGAGCGCCGCGAAGCACCGGAGGCGGCGCACGAGCCCTGCTTCGCGATGCCCCTTACATATAAATACTGGACTCTCCCTGATTCCCAAGGATGGACAATCTGACCTTTCGGCTTCTCCTCTCCCGAATCGCGAAGAACTATTTTCCCCGGGAATCATGAGCTCCACAAGGTACTTCTACTTCGCGAGACGCCTCTGCATTGTCTCGTTTTGATCCCCTCTTCCGAGAGGGATGCCCTTCGCGAAGCATAAGGGAATTTGCGAAGGAAGGGGACTCCCAAGGGAACCCTGGAAGCCGCGGAGCATTTATGCTTCATGAAACACCCAACCTGTACTACTGATTCCTATGCTAAGGCAGGATCGCTTCACCTCGCGAAGCACACTGCTTCGCAGGACCCTGCTTCGTGAGGCACCTCTCCTTCACGAGGCAGTGCTCCGTGAACACTGTTCCACTTTGCGAAGCACCTTCCACTCACACCTATGCCCCATGCTAAGGCCAAGGCACTCCACTTCATGAAGCACACTCCTTTTCTTAGCGATTCCTCTTCACGTGCGACCCTCCAGGTTTGCATGATGTGATTTCAAAGTCCCATGGACAATACCTCCCGTAGCGTTGCTTCGCCTAATGCTTCTTCACATAGGCACGCTAACGGCTATTGCTTCTTCACATAGCCACGCTAACGTGGACCCCTTGGTGGTTCGTTCCACAACCCCCCTTAACCATGGCCTTACTGGTACCTTCCCTTCCCCAAGGACAAGAGGGTACCGGTTATGTAAGTCCTAGGGGTGCGGGGTGAACCCACCTCGTCCGAGCTATAGGACGTTAAACTGCCAAGCACCACGTCCTCAACACATGACGTCAAACTGTGACCCGACCTCGTGCCTCGTACGAAGGGTCCCCCCAGCTCGAACATTCTTTACACCACTCGTCTCCACATGAATCGAATCGCCCATCCACAAGGGATGATATCCTCCTTGCTAGAGTGGTGTATGTTCATAGGAGAAGGGCGACCCTAGTTCCCCAACGGATGGCTGCACCTCTGCATCTCCATACTTCCCCACTACCAAGGTTAGTGGAGGGCGTGATAGGGAACGAGGAACCTCCCACCATTGGTCCCAAATACCTCTTTCCTGCGCTTTTTTGCACCCTGGGCCTCCATCCTGGAGTAAGTCCCAGCACCTTGGGCCGCCTAACGCGTAAGCCCCTCTTCACTTCGCACAGACGCATCCTTCGCGACGTGATCATCAGGTCCTTGGAACCTCTTGTTTCTCACACCGAGCATGACTCACGTGAGCTTAGAGTGAGCACCGACCCTGACCCCCACCCATAGCGAACTACGAGGACTTTGATCCATGTCAAGGCACGGTACGTAGGAAGCCTCCATGAGGTTCAAGCCACATTGCTCAGTCATTCATTCACGTCGAGTTTCCCCCTCGTCCAGCATGACGTTAAACCGTATTCCCCCCTTATCCCACATTACATTAAACTGCACACCCATTCTCACCTGAACTACGAGGTCATTGATCCATGTCAAGGCATGGTACGTAGGAAGCCTCCCAGAGGTTCAATCCCACCACTCATTGGACCAAGGTCCACCTTCACGTCGGTTCGTCGACAAAGCCCCATATGAACTACGAGGTCTTTGATCCATGTCAATGCATGGTATGTAGGAAGCCTTCTTGAGGTTCAAGCCCACCCATCATCCAATTCACATCGAGTTCTACCTACTTCCAGCACGACGTTAAACTGCAATTCCAGTCCGACGGCAAGCCGTTGTGACTAACCCGAACTACGAGGTCTTTGATCTATGTCAAGGCATGGTACGTAGGAAGCCTCTACGAGGTTCAAACCCACCATCTGGTCATTCCGACCTCACTCACGTCGGTTCGCCCCATCCCGCATGACGTTAAAATGTATTCCCCAATCCGAACTATGAGGAATTTGATCCGTGTCAAGGCATGGTACGTAGGAAGCCTCCATGAGGTTCAAGCCCAACAATCATTGGCCCAAACCGTCTCCTAGTCAGTGTGCCAAGCCATCACTTTCAAGCCCAACTCCCATCGGACCAAGGTCCCTCATTTATGTTGGTCTGCCGACACCCACCACCCGTCGTTTATTCACGTCAGGGTTCACTTTCGTCCTGCATGACGTTAAACTGTATTCCATCAATCCACCTGAACTACGAGGACTTTGATCCATGTCAAGGTATGGTACGTAGAAAACCTTCCCAAGGTTCAACCCCACCACTAGTGGACCCACGGGTCTACTTTCACGTCGGTTCACCGATGAAACCCTTTGAACTACGAGGTCTTTGATCCATGACAAGGCATGGTACGTAGGAAGCCTTCCAGAGGCTCAAGCCCACCACCCATCGGACCAAGGTCCACCTTCACATTGGTTCGCTGATGACATTCATCAGACCAAGGTCTACCTTCACATCGGTACGCTGACGATGCTCATTAGACCAAGGTCCACCTTCACATTGGTTCGCTGATGACATTCATCTGACCAAGGTCCATCTTCACGTCGGTTTACCGGCACCACTCCGAACTACGCGGACATTGATTCCCTGCCACAGGGATACGTAGGAAGCCTCTTTAAGGTTCAAGCCCAACTTCAATGTCACCCCTTGCAATGGTCCCATTTCACTCTTCCTCCACTCCATCCATCCACCTATCACCCACCCCGATTCTCGACCAGACCATCAGATCTTGGTGAGACCATGTCGGTACACTCCTCTTCACAGCTGCCCATGGGCTGGCCCCGGTATTGGCATCCCTTCAAGGGGAATCCCTCAATCCAATATATCCTAGCTAATGCTCTGCTTGGGTTGATCCGTCTCCACTGGACGTTAAACCCACGACGTACCCTGTGTTAAACACGGGAATCTGAGGAAAACCTAAGATATGTGTCCACGACATTTAATTCCCCGCGCTCGATGTGGGATGCATCGGGCTTCCACGCCCTCGAGAAGCCCTATGACCAGGGATAACAGACAGACATGCTAGGTTCCCCAGCATCCAGACACGCTACTGATGCCTCAACGTGACTACTCCTTCGACTGAAGGTTGCTGCCCTAATTGGACCCTTTGGAATGTCCCGACAGAAGCAATGTAATTAACCGGTGTCCATGGGAACATGGCACTGGGAAGAGTTTCACGAGCTACGTATTAAATCTATGAGGGAGACCCAGACTAGGTGACGAGTTCTGAGGAGGAATCCCTAGAAGGAAGAACTGACATCCCATCATCCCGTTTCGATCATGGATCAGACGTCCTTGGATAAGGAGCGAATGCTGCCCGCCATTGGAAAGTGGGAATGCGGGGCAACAATAGCGCCGCATGTCCTCCTCCACAGACGGACAGATGCGCACGCTCGCCCCGGCGGAAAGCGTCGGAAACAATGTTCCATCCCATGAATCGAATGGTCCATGGATCAATATTCCATAACTTGCTGCTCGAGGTGACTTCTTTATCCTACACTAGAAGAACCTATTATTTTAAGGCAAAAATTTTAAGTCCCAATTTTATATCTCTTATTCCTACAAAGAAAATTAACACATATCTATATATAATAATCAATGAAATTCATATACTAACAATCAAGAGACATTCAATAATCACTGGCAATACCGAAATTGAAAGTGTAAAATAAATATGGCATCACATAGTGCATGATTTATATGCCCTATGGAGTCTAGTATGATGCACATTTTCATTTTTCATCCCTCATGTCATTTGGTCATGCCTAATTTCCTTTTTTAATAACACCAAAATTAATAACATCCCAAATAAAGTGAGTCACCTAATAGTGAAATCCATGAAATTGTAAAAACTTAAGAACAAACAGCATTCACCCATACTATGTAATTATTTTTTTCCATATATGTGGTTTTGATACTACCATAAATATGTTTATGATAAAATATTAATATCCGAGTATCTTGCCTAATCCCTAACAATAATACAAATTGAAAATAAGGACTTCCAATACAAATTAGTTGCACCCCTGTCAAGACTCCACTAATATGTCCCCGAGATGGAGGCCACAAGACCTTAAGCAAGCCTCCCAAAATTATAGAGTAGAATAAATAATTGTGAGGGCATATGGTATTTATATGGATAGATTATTCCATCATTTAACTATATATATATATATAAGCTATATATCTTAAATATTAAATTTCATAAGGAGCTTCTATTTGATCGGACCAGTAACTCCCCATAGCTAATTAAGTACAACCTGAAAGATAACGATAGAATAGTAATAATAAATCTAGAATGATAAAAGATCAATAAAATATATAAAAGATAAAATTGATACATTGACAACATTTCTAATGTATCAATAAAAAAATTTAGTATTCGTGGGAGTGGGAATACACGCCTATACCATAGGCAAATCAAATTCTAAAAATAAAAAAACAACTCTGACTATAATCACGAGTCTATGTATCTTCCCACATAAACAATAATAAAACTAAAAATCAAGCAAATTAAGTAGTATTCTTCCCTTTATCAAAAAAAGAATCCATTAAGTCCATTAGGGAAACAAATGAATCTCAATCGTCTTGTGATACAATATCATAGTATGCCACAACTAATAGTTTCTTGACCATTCCAGTTCATTAAATATAATAATAAATGTATTCCTTAATTAATAAAGTAATTGCATAAATAAATAAATAAAAAATAGTAATAGGTTGTACTAGGTCACCCATCTAATTTTACATTATATGCCATAAGCTAGTGAGTCTAACCAAATGGATCCATTGAATGTAAAGAGAGTGATATTACGTGCAAGATGATGGAGTATTCCCTGGCTTGGTATTGGGATTGGAATACAGGTCCCTATATTTCCATTTCAAATTATTCATTTATTATTTGAAATCATTCACATACATTTTACTCCTATTAAACCTATTTAAACAATTTAGGGAGTCACCCAGAGCTCATCCATGGTAATTCTAAGAGAATCCATATTATCAAATTGGGGCTTGATATATATCCAATTCTATGGGTCTTCATCTAAGGTGACCCATGAATAGGATCACATATATCATTATAGTCATGGTGTGACTACAACATAAACTAACATATGAGTTTTTTCCCTTCATTCTCATGATGGGGCTTGAGTCTCAGTCATGGAAACTTATTACCATCATTCCATCGAGTCCATCCTTGGGTTCTCACCTAGGGAACCTTTGTAATTCATACTGGTGTTTAAAAGAGTAATGATCAGTAAAGAATTCCAATGATTCTATTTTCCTTGAAACTAGGTTGGGATATGATATGGATATAAAAACATTCTTTTTTATCCAAATAAAAATTTATACTGTGATTTAACAATGTAGCCATTTAATTTAATTATGTAAACCATGTAAGGAATTATGCGGAGACTATCTTTTGGTTCACCATTATTTTCAATTAAATTTATTAATTCTAGGAGTCACTTATTATGAAACACACCATAAAGGATATCTAAACTACATATGTCAAGAGAAAATTTAGACTCAATGGTAGAGAACACCTATTATAGTGGTATAACTCACTGGGATGAACCTAATAGACTTATTTTCTACTATATTGGCCCACATATGGAAAGTTACGTATTTCTGATGAATTTATTTATCAGTTATGAGGTCTCATTGATATAGTCCATCTCAATATAACATTGAATATATTATATGGTGCATCAGAAAAGGGGAAAGATCATGGAAAACCTCATTTATCTCTATAGTTCTTCCCATATCTAGTCTTGTATTTTGATTTGATATAGAATGAATGATATCATATATTCCATCAAATAAACTAAATATGGGAAAGTTTATCTTGAAATGATATAGAGAAAAAAAATGAAATGTTAGCAATATGGTTGAGGAACTTACTGAGAGCCTTTCAATGGATCTGGAGGGGAG
Organism: Viscum album; assembly: GCA_963277665.1. Classification (NCBI taxonomy): domain Eukaryota; kingdom Viridiplantae; phylum Streptophyta; class Magnoliopsida; order Santalales; family Viscaceae; genus Viscum; species Viscum album. The sequence continues at coordinate 1,242,785,994 of OY728145.1, read as the reverse complement.
AAATCTGGATGAAGTGTGGATGAGATCTCTTAATCCCTAGTTTTTTTTGTAGTGCAATGTTAGGAGGATTCCATTGTAATAGTGATGAGAATGGGGGTTTTTAAATTAAAAACATTTTAGCAGAAATTTTGGAAATTGACCTACATTGGAAGGAAAGAATGGTTTGGCCCCAAAGTTGGCCAAACCGTGCACCAACCATGCACTAATCCATTTCATAATATAATTCTCCCAAGGGATAGGTGGAAAATATTTTCCACAATGCATATCCCCATGAAAAATTCCTCCACAATAAATTATATTAGGATTAAATTGGAATTCCCCTGGAATTGTATAGTTTCTAAATAGACATGTAGCCCCTAGAATCCCATTATATGATGTAGCAAAGTTGAGGGAAATAATGTGGGATGAGAAATAAAATTTCTAAAAATAGTGAGGCCCAGCCTACCTCTTCAAATTTTGTGGCTTGAGTCTCTGAAGTAGCCATGGACACCCCCACGACCTCCTTGAATCCCTTTGGCATCATTATAAGTGTTGAAAAATTAATTAATATATATAAAATGGTAAAAAAAAATGAAAGTATGGAAATTAAAATGTGTAATTAACATTGGATATCATGCTTGAAAAATTCTCCACATTATCAAAACTATTTACTCTTTAATTATTATTATGTTAAATGTCTAGTTATTATTGTATTAGCAGAGTGAAAATTGTATTAAAAATTAGATAAGGTGAATACCATGCACCTAATCATGTGTGTGATACATTCATTCGTAAAAAAAATATTTTCTATGTTGGTAATTTAAAATTTTCCTAAGATTTTATTATTTTATATAGACTAAAAAAATATTAACTTTCATGAGGAATTGATTGTTCAAATATGGAAATGAAGAAATCAATTGAGTGAAAATGAAATTTGAATGATGAGTAGATATGGATTTATGATTTCTATTAAAAATATATATTTCATTAAATATATATATATACATTTCATGAATAATACATGATTAAAATAAGTGGGTTTGAATTTTTTTGGAATTACATTTTATGATGGCTTTGTGTTTTATTAATTACATATAATTTTTCAAAGGGTACAATTGATCCTTTCCAAAAATATATGGCTGCATAAAAGGAAAGTTTTATATTGACACTGCCTCAGCACATTTAGGAAAACATTTTAACCACGTTATATGAAACCATCATAGTTCTACCCACTTGTGATAGAGGAGAGTTTAAGATAACCAAAAAGTGACATTGGCCTTGAATAATCCTGTAAGTGCATGACCATGTGATGGGTGTTCATGATCCTTGAGTATTCCCACAAAAAGGTTAGAGAAAGAGATCAATCATTGAATCACTATAGGGCAATAATAAGACTAAAGGAATATTTACTTCATATACTACTTGAACACCTTGAATGATATTCCATAGAAAAGGTGAGTTTCTGATTTTATGTGGGATACTGGTGGGGTATTGTTCTTCTATTTAAAAATATAGATATAATTCATAATATTTAATATAATGATCTCTCCTAGTGGTCTCTCAAACTGCACAAATTTTATATAGTCATGCCCTAGTTGTTTAAACCATATCACCCATCTTAATTCTCACCTTATAGACTACTGTTATAAATACATGTAGCCTAAAGTAGATGAAAATTCTTTGGCCATCTTCTGTGACATTGATAATGAGGTAAGGTATTCATACATAATCTGATGTATTTATAGAATCATACAATTTCATATCAATTATTTTTATGAATAACAAATTACGTTTACCTTAAAGTGGTTCTTTGTCTGATAGAAAACTTAACAAGCAACGATGGGTTTCTCCAAAATAAAAGGATGAACACAATGGTGAAATAGAGAAAACAATTTATAAAGTAACAATATTATTATTTGAAATTCTATTAAATTCCTAATCAGTGAATTTGAGGGAATGAAAAAAAGTAACTAAAATAAAATTGTACATGTTAGTTAAATGTTATTACATTTATCCAGTAAACATTAGAGGAATAAAATAAGAATGAATCCAAATTTATGCATAAAATACTCTAATATTTTTTAAAGGTCAATTTTTCACTTTATTGATGGTGAAACAATTTTAAATATAGTTTTTAAACTAATATATAATTTATTTTCGACAAAATAAACATATTTTTATAGAATCGGGACCTCAAAATTTACATTTGGATGAAATTTCGTTATATTTTCTGATAAAATTCATATTTTAATGAATAGTGAAAATTTCTGCATTTCAATTGAAAACTACTTTTTCATCTAATTTATTTATGTTGTTAATTTGTACTTTTAGTTTGTTTTAAAGTGTAATTGGTTTATGTTTTTATTATTTAATCCAATGTTATCCATTGTCAGTAATTTCACATTTTAAATCGATATAAACACATATTAATCTTTTGGTAGTTTTCGCTTCTTTAAAAGACACTTTCTTATTTTGAAAAGAGGAATTAAATTTAAATTAATTTCTTCTAGTTATGCGCTTTGAATTTTGGAAAATGGATACCATATTTGGAATCAATGAGATCAAAATTTGAAATTATGTACATTTTTTGGAAATTATGAATAATAACATAAATATTTACTTTATTTTTTATTGTTAAAAAGTAAATCTAGTAAATAAGAGTAAAAATTAATTTTATATTAATGTAAAATTATTCTAGAACATGAAATAATTATATTGGAGAAGTTATGTCTTACCATGAGCATCCATAGGATGAAATTTTGGAATTTGGGAACCACTATGATGTAAGAATATCATTTCATATTTTTTAATTTAATGAAAACAAAAATATAACATAAACATATATATTTTACTAAAAAATGTTTTATATGTGGTTATATAAGTAATATCTTATCATATAAATAGTAATTATAAATCTCAAAAGCTTTCCTACATTATTATATTTTTTATAATTTTTATACAATAAATAAATAAATTTAATTATGACACAATGAAGATGAAATGATTGCTTCATTAATATAGGATTCAATAAAATGATATTATAAATATTAAAATAAATTTAATTTGACTATTTGGATTCCATCCATGAATTCTCAGGATGAATATGAAATTTTATATTTGTATTAGGAATGTTTTTTTGATGGAATCTGTTTATGGATTTTTTAAAAAGTTATGATATGAATAGGGTAGACATTTATAAAATTCATATTTTAAAATATAAAATATTTATTAAATATTATAAAATTCAAAGAAATATATGTTTAGGAAATATGGTTACTATACGTATAAAATATTATTAATGAATCATTAAAAAGACATTTTTCCTGTTTTGGTCACTATTTTGGTTCTCAAAGTGTTAAATACTAGATTAAACGACAAGATTAAAAATGGGTTTAATAAAATAGGATTAATAAAATATCCAAAACCTATATAATTCATATTTGACGATTTTATTACAACTTATATTCATCTTATCTTATATCTAACTGAATTTGGACTCATTTTTAATTGAAATAAAATTTATAGTAAATTAATATTTCATGGATTTCATAAAGGGACCATCCTTCCTTTTATAAAATGAAACCACCTCTACCCAATTACTCACATCTATGAATCATTTTTTATTACTAAACATCTTCTCAAATAACCTCCAAAATACCCTCCCTTACTCCTATAGTACTTAACATTGGATGAAGTCAATTCAGAAAATCTGTTTTGGTAATATCAAAAGTAGTTACACGATATAGATGAAAAGTCATGTCTAATGTTCCTTTCCTTTATTTTACTTCTCCACTACAAATGCTCTTCTTATTCATTGATTAATTAAAAAAACTAGTATACTAAATATACTAGGTTGTTGTAAAGATATGGATTCGAACTATACTTAAACACATCTCCATCTAATGGATATGAACATAATATTTCCGTATACAGTGATCTACTACCTCACGAAATAATGATTGTTCGATTTTATCCTACCACCTCTCATGGGGTCCATGGTTTTGGAAATATATTTATATATGATATAAATTATATTTATATTGCCTATATTCATTTTTATGTTTATTTACAACATACCATTATGTTTTCCATGGTGTGTAAATACGATAATTTTATTTCAAGAAGTGCGGACTCCCTCCCCCTCAATGTGATATGATTCATTCATGATATAAATGGAAAATATAAAAGATGGTGTTAATTAACTTATGTAACTTATATAATGTAATGTAACATATTTTTCCACGTATTATTTTAATATTATTTGGGAATTAATTCGAGACCAGGCTCTGAGGCGGCGTGCAGTTCCGAGGCCCGGTGAGCCCGGAACAAATGTTTGAATTTAATTCAATAATTAAATAACACGTGCATGCGGTTTTCCTGAAAAAGTGGAATAACTCCTAAATGGGTGCTCAGATCAGAAATCTGAGGGCACCATTGAGTTTAGAACAACGTTTTTACCTTAGGCAAGGCATAACATCGGCCAGCGCAGGGCAGTGGTGAAATCTAGTTTTTTGACATAAGAGTAATAAAATATTTTTTAAAAATATATTATTTCTGCAGCGAGATTCTATTAATTCGTTCATAGTGTATATCATACATTGTATGAAAGGCTTGTTCAGGGTCCAGGGTTACAAGCCTCATAACCCTGAAACCCTTGGCAGCTCTGGAGGCTCTGGAGAAAAACTCCCGACACGGAAACAACGACGCAACGACCAGAAATTCGCCAACAAATGCCGCAGAAATACAAGTAGGATGTTGTTGTAATTTTTCATCCCCATTTTTGATTTTCATGACGAACACGGACTAATCTAGAAACATATTAGACTGCGGATTGATCGTTCTGGGGGGAAGGGATTTTTGCGGGAATCGTGGGATTTTTCGATTCTTGAGTTGTTTTGGTTTTTGCTCAACCTTCTATCAGTGACGAACCAAGATCGACACGAACATCGATCGATGTTCGTCCCTCTCGATTGATGTGTTTCTCTCTCATGATTCCAACACGTTCTTCCTGCACGTTCTTTGGGTTCTTGGGGAAAATCGATCGTTGCGCGTTCGTTTGTTGGCGCAACGATCTGAAATAGATGATCCAACATCGGGACGACCTAACGGAGGTGCGACAACGATGGCGGCGGACAAATCGAAGTGGTTCCGAAGATCCCGTTCTTTGAGCGTTTTTAGCGGATTGATCGGGATGCGTTTTCAGGGCCGATTAGAATCCCGAAACCAGAGGAATCAGTTTCGTAAGGGCGGGACGAACCCAAATCTAGAGTTTCGTGATTATTGGGCGGTTGGATCAAAATCTGGAGGATTAGCTGAGGCGCGTGGAGGAAGACGACGCTTTTGGAAATTTCCCGACTACACGACGTGTAGTATGGGCTACACGACATGTGTTCATCGGTGGGATTGCATAACGTGTACTCCGAGAGTACACAGAAACGAGCATGATACATGGCCAGGGACACGCCTTGTATACCCCTCCCCGACCAGACCCGACCAGATACATGGGATACCCCGTGTACTGGTACACAGGAAGGCAATACAGACATGGGCAGAGACTGTGTACGGGCACATGGCCAGTGTACACGGAGTGAGCCCACGTGCTCGGACAGGGCATGTAACTCTTCTACATGCCGTGTAGTTTCTTTCTACCCAACAATCCAAATGACACGGGCCGTTTACACGGGCAGTACCTAGGGTCAAGGAACACAGCATGTACCTTTTCTACATGCCATGTTGTTTGCTTTTATACGGCTTGAACGAATGACATGGGGCGTTTACATGGGAAGTACCCGAGGTCAAGGAACACGACATGTAACCATAATACACGTCGTGTAACCTTTTCTTTATGGCTTTGGCCACTTGTCTTCTGTAACTTGGACTAGCTTCTTAGGGTTCGTACCCACGGTTTTTTCCCTGAAGGTTTGGAATCATTTCCTCTATATTAGAGTATGATCCCTTCAGCAGGTCTTGCTGAATAGAGTTGTTGGAATCCCATCAATGAGACAAAGATATGGATCCTCTATTCATTATTGGAACCCTTGGTAGAGTTCTTGGTATCAACGTGACCAACTTTACCTGGGCGCCGATCCTCTGTTTAGCGGATTTGCTTAGTTTGAGTTGTCAGAATCACCACATGGCTTTTGGTTGTCATCCTCATCTAAGCGTCATGTTCCCATGTACTTGTAGAGTGTGTTCTCCTGGAAAGGGTACTTCGTATCTCTCTCCTCAGACCTAGGAGTGTGTTCTCCCGGTTGCATACTTAGTGGAATCTTGAAGCTAGATCCTAGTGGAAGTATCGTGACGGTCATTTGTGTATGAGTATATCTCGATATTTCATGTTATATGTTCTGTAGAAATATACTGTGTGGAGATGACTGTATCTTTCCTTTGTGTTATTTTCCCTTGTTGTATTTTTTTTGTGGTTTCGGGGTGTCCTACTAGGTATTGTTATACTCACCCCTGCACGGGCTTTTCCTGCACGTGTCATGTCTTGTGCAGACGAGTGAGCCTTTGACAGGATTTCAGGTAGACCAAGGTCGGACGGCGCTCAGTGAGATCAGGTAGGCCGAGGTGTGTACCTATGACTATAGATTGCAGTCCCAGTACTTTTACTTATTGGTTGGACTTTGTTACAGACTTTATTTTTGGTGGGCTTCTACTTTTGGCCCAGGGCTTACTTTATTGTACATTACATTCCTGTCATACTATGTGGTTGGGTTTTAGTGTATGCATGCATCTTTTCCTTTTTTATTAGTTTTTACTTTTCATCTTTGTGGGCTTGGAGATATGTGTTCGTGTGTATAGGTTTATAGGCAATGCCTCCCAAGTTATTAGCATGCCTACTCGGTGCTAGTCACCAGCCCCAGGCCTATTAGAGGCAGGCATGGGGTGTTGCGGCTTAGGACCCACTAGGACGGGTCATGATAGAGTGGTATCAGAGGGATCCTGTTCTACCATAGGACCTAGAGTCTATGAGTTGGTTTGGGGAAACAGTGTTAGGTGTTTCGAGTTCGGCTTTCAGTCCAGGGACCCCAGTGTTGGTGCAGGTGGCCGACGTATCCATACACCAAGACTCTGATAAATTTTTTTTGACTCGGAACTTGAGAACACTAGTTGTAGGGAGAATAATGGAACATGCATCATATAGTATTGGTTTGTGGTTTCCATGTCCTTTTTGAGTTAGCTCTGCAGACATACTCCCTGACTGAGATACATCCTGTTTCTTTAACAGGATCCCTCCGCGACGCGCACCCGCTAGGATCCAGCAGCTCGATCACGAGTATGACCCCCTCATTGATGAAGCCTTAATACTGGGACTGAATCCCCCATTTTTACCAGTAGGTGGTGTGCTAGTTATCCCCCACCTGTGGAGCAGTGTTTAGTGCATGTTGTACTAGTGGAGGAGGAGCACATATTGAGCGCACTCCACGAGTTCCAGAGATAGAGACCCCTCAGGTTTTGAGGCAAGCCTGACCCTAAGGCTGCAGAGGACTGGCTTGAGGCAGTGACCAAAATATTCCTTTTGGTCAGGACACCGGTAGACCAGATGGTGATCCAGGCAGCGAGCCTTCTGTAGGGCTCAGCAGGACGATGGTGGAGTTTTCTTATCCAAAATCACGACGAGGAGACACTCACTTGGTCAGAGTTTGTGCATCTCTTTAGAGAGGAGTTTTCACTGGATACCCTGAGAGCAGTACGCATACAATAGCTTCTTCAGCTCTGGCAGGGAACCATGATGGTGGCTGACTATTCATCGAGATTTACCGACCTCTCGTGGTACTCTATGGATTTGGTCAGAGATCAGTACTTCAGAGATTGGACATTTGAGCGAGGCTTGCACAGAAATAACCGAGCTATTATCATCCATATGAGCATTCCTACTTATGCTAGGGTGCTCGAGCATGCTCTAGTGGTCGATTGATTCTTGGCAGAGTAGAGACAGCCGGAAGATGTCAGTAGTGGGCGAGCTGGAGCAGAGACCTCAGCAGTAGGGTGCTGACGTCAGGGACCCAGGCATGGGAGACATTTGCAGAGGAGATCCCAGGATAGGGGATCTGTAATACAGGGTTTTCAAGGTTCATCCATCCAGCCTCAAGAGAGGTGATGCTACTCATGTGATGGCAGGGGACATCTCACTTGGGATTCTCTGAACCGCCATACAACTGACACGAGAGCAGTGGATGGACCACCAAGGAAGAGGATACTTGTAGAGAAGATAGATCCGCAGGGCGGTGGACATGGTAGGGGAGCTGGGAGAGTAGCTGGAGGTGGTTGGTGTTTTGATCCTTGGCCACCACCACCCCAGGGGGTCCACCCGAGGCCCAGGGAGCTGGTGGATAGTGGTAGGGACAGCAGCAGGTGGCAGAGGCTTATGACTTAGGTACTCCTGGAATGATTAGAGGTACTATATGTGCCTTTTATACTTTGGTTGTTGTATTGATAGACATAGGTGATAGTCATTCCTTTCTAGTTGCTTATCTTGTTTGAGACCTTGAGATTCCAGTTGAGCCGTTGACTGGACCCTTATGCTTAGAAACACCGACTGGAGAAGATTCAGAGATCACACACCTATGTAGACAGTGTGACCAGACCCATGGAGACGACAGTTTTGGTTGGAACCTCATGGTGGTAACGTCGAGGCCTTATGATTTCATTCTTGGAATGGATTGTATATCGATAGTTCATGCTCAGATCGACTGTTCTAGGTGAAGGGTGAGGTGTGTCCGCAGTGATGGAATGAGGTTCTCTTTTGTTGGTGAAAGAGAGACCCAGGAAGTGTAGGATGGACTCGTGCATAGGAGGGCACAACCGATTTCACATCAGTTGGCTCGCCTAGATCTTAGCGGAGCAGATGTTACGAGTTTCCAGTTTCTAGCTGTGGTGGATGAGTATGAGGACGTCTTTCCGGAGGATGTCCTTGAGCTACATCCCCATCGAGAGATAGATTTATGCCTTGAGTTTCAACCAAGGACAATACTGATATCATTGTCCACATATCGGATAGCTCCTTTAGAGCTTCGTGAGATGAGGTTGTCGTTGGACGACTTGTAGAAGAAGGTCTTTGTGAGACCCAACGTTTCACCCTGGGTGGCCCCAGTGCTGTTTTCCAAGAAGGCGGATGGGAGCTTGATGCTATGTGTGGATTACCAGCACTTGTATCAGGTGACCGTGAAGAACCGGTATCCACTACCAAGGATCGATGACCACTTCGACAAGTTGAGAGGGGCACGATGGTTTTCTAAGGTTGATCTACGATCAGGCTATCACCAGTTGTGATTATGGGATGAGGATATACCGAAGACGACTTTCCGATGTCGCTACGGTCACTATGAGTACTTGGTGATGCCCTTCGGCGTGACGAAAGCCCCGTCTGTGTTCATGGGACTCAAGAACCGGATCTTTCATCCCTACCTAGATGAGTTTGTAGTGGTCTTCATCGATGATATCCTTGTGTAATCTATGTCCAAGGAGGAGCACGCAAGACACCTAAGGATGGTTTTGGACACACTCCAAGAGCACCAGTTCTATGGGAAACTCTCGAAGTGTCAGTTCTTGTTACAGGAGGTCCACTTTCTGGGAAACGTAATCTCAACAGATAGTGTAGCAGGGGACCCATCCAAGGTGGAAGTAGTGCTAGCATGGGAGCCACCCCGGAGCGTGATGGAGGTGCAGAGTATCCTTGGGTTGGTAGGATACTATCGGAGATTCATCATTGATTTCTCTAGGATTATAGCACCCATGACAGCTTTGACCCAAAAGGGGAAACCTTTCATGTGGACCAAGAGATGCCAACAGGATTTCCAGCTATTGAGACTGAGTTTGACGAGCGCCCCGGTACTGAGTTTATCACAGGTGGGTGTCGAGTACGTAGTGTTCTGCGATGCATCAGGAACTAGGCCTGGTTGTGTCCTAATGCAGATGAAAGTAGTGATTGCCTATGGCTCACGTCAGTTGAGGCCTCACGAGTAGAACTACATGACCCATGATCTTGAGTTGGTAGCGGTAGTCTTTCCATTGAAGGAGGTGGCGTCACTACCTGATGGGCGAGCTATTTACCATCTACTCTGATCATAAGAGTCTCATATATATCTTTTCTCAGAAGGATCTAAATCTGAGACAAAGGCAATGGCTTGAGTTCCTCCAGGATTATGACTTTGAGATAGTTTATACTCCTGGGAAGGGGAATGTGGTGGCGGATGCTCTCAGTAGGAAATCCAGTTCGCTGTTGCTGGATGAGGCGATGAGGCAGTTGGCCTCCTTACAGTTATCCTTCTTGGACGGAGATGAGGGTTCTTACCTTCAATCGATGTTTGTTACCCCTCCACTCTTACAACAAGTCAGGGACGCACAGTGCGAAGATTCTAGTTGTGAGACATTACATTCTCTGATATCCACTGGTAATGCTGCTAATGGATATTCAGAAGGTGGGGAGCACGTTGTTCTTTTTAGAGGGCGCACGGTCGTACCAGTGATGTTGCCTGAGGAGGTTTTGAGGGAGTTTCATACATCCCCTTTAGCAGTGTATCCAGGCGTAGCAAAGATGTATCAGGACCTCCGACATTAGTTCTGGTGTCCAGGAATGAAGAAGGGTGTGGTAGAGTTCGTCTCTCGGTACCTTACTTTTCAGCAAGTAAATGCTGAGTACTAAGTGCCAGCAGGTTTGATTCAGCCCCTTGAGGTGCCAGAGTGGAAGTGGGACGGGATATCCATGGACTTCGTGATGGGTCTACCACGTACGTCCAGGGGACACGATGCCATCTGGGTGATCGTTGATCGACTCACCAAGTCGGACCACTTTTTAGAAATACGGGAGAAGTGTTCGATGGAGAGCTTGGGACGCCTCTACGTGCAAGAGATATTCTGACTTCATTGAGTTCCATCCACAATTGTCTCAGATCGTGATGCTCGGATCACATCCCGATTGTGGAAGGGATTGCAGGAAGCTTTTGGGACTCAGTTATGCTTGAGCACAATGTTCCATCACTAGACTGATGGTCAGACAGAGTGGACTATCCAGGTCCTGGAGGATATGCTTCGAGTTTTCATTCATGACTTTTGTCATAGTTTGGTTGATCACCTACCACTAGTGGAATTTTTTTATAACAACAGTTATCATTCCACTATTAGTATGGAACCATTCGAGGCTCTGTACGGGCAACCCTACAGGTTGCCACTTTGTTGGACTGACCTGGGAGAGTCAGCACTCATGGGCCCAGAGATGGTGAGAGATACTATATAGAAGGTGCAGGTCATCCCATAGTGGATGAAGACTGCACAGAGTCAGCAGAAGTCTTATGCCGACAGGAGGCAGAGGCCCTTGGAGATCGAGGAGGGAGACCATGTGTTCCTTCGGGTCTCACCTCGACGGGGATTGCGGAGATTTGGCCGAGGTGGCAAGCTATCTATGGGGTTCATTGGCCCTTTAATGATTCTGAGTAGACTTGGCAAGGTGGAGTATCACTTAGCACTACCTCCTCAAATGGACTGGGTACACAACGTCTTCCATGTGTCGCAGCTTCGGATGTACGTGCACGATCCATCACACGTTATCGACTGGGGAGATCTAGACCTCGATGATTGGGTGTCCTTTGCATAGTACCCAGTGGAGATCTGGGATCAGCTGGAGAAGATCCTTTGTTGACGAGCTATTCCCTTGGTTCGTTTCTGGTGGCATCACGGGAATCTCCAGGAGAGCACGTGGGAGTGGGAGGCTCAGATTCGCATTCAGTACCCACATCTTTTTGAGTAGCCTTTTTTATGGCTTTTCGGGGACGTAAAAGCCCTAAGGTGGGTGTGAATTAATGTCTCGGATTTTTCCATGTATTATTTTAATATTATATTGGAATTAATTCAAGACCAGGCTCTGAGGCGGCGTGCAGTTCCGAGGCCCGGTGAGCCTGAAACAAATGTATGAATTTAATTTAATAATTAAATAACGCACGTGTGCAGTTTTCCTAAAAAAGTTGGATAACTCCTGAATGGGTGCTCAGATCAGAAATCTAAGGGCACCATTTCATTTAGAACAACGTTTTTACATTAGGCAAGGCCTAACATCGGTTGTCACAAGTCTGTGGTGAAATCAAGTTTTTGGACAAAAGAGAAATAAAATATTTAATAAAAATATTTTATTTCTTCAGCGAGATTCTATTAAATCTTTTGCAGCGGATATCTTCCTTTTTAATAAAGGATTGCGCATGGTCCAGGGTTACAAACCTCATAACCATAAAACCCATTTCATCTCTGGAGGCTCTGGAGAAAAACTCCTGACGCGGTGACAACGACGCGATAACCAGAAATTCACCAACGAACGTCACAGAAATCCCGGGAGGATGTTGTTGTGATTTTTCTTCCCCATTTTTGATTTCCATGATGAATGCAGAATAATCCACTAACAGATTATCCCGTGGATCGATCGTTCTTGTAGGAGGGTATTTTTGCGGGAATCAAGGGATTTTTTGATTCTTGAATTGTTTTGGGTTTTTCTCAAACTTCTAACGGTGACAAACCAAGATCGACATGAACATCGATCGAGGTTCGTCCCTCTCGATTGCTGTGTTTCTCTCTCCTGATTCCAACGCGTTCTTCGTGCGCGTTCTTTGCGTTATTGGAAAAAATTGATTGTTGCGTGTTCGTTTTTTGGTGCAATGATCTGAAATCGATGATCCAACAACGGGACGACCTAACGGAGGTGTGACAGTGATGGCGGCAGACAAATCGACGTGGTTCAGATGTTCCTGGTCTTCGAGCATTTTCGAGCGGATTGATCAGGATGCTTTTTGAAGGCCGATCGTAAGCCTGAAACTAGCGGAATCAATTTCGTAGGGGTGAGACGACCCCAAATCCAGAGTTTCTTGATGATCGGGTAGTTATATCAAAATCTAGTGGATTAGTCGAGGCACGAGGAGGAAGACGATGCTTTTGGAAATTTCCCGACTACACGCCGTGTAGTATGGGCTACATGGTGTGTGTTCATTGGTGAGATTGCATAACGTGTACTCCGGGATAACACGGACAAGAGTAGGATACATGACCATGAACACTCCATGTATACCCCTCCCTGACCAGACCCGTCCAGATACACGAGATACCCCGTGTTATGGTACACGGACAGGCAACACGGACAGGTGCAGAGACCCTATACGGGCACATGGCCAGCGTACACAAAGCGAGCCCAGGTTCTCGGACATGGCATGTAACTCTTCTACACGTCGTGTAGTTTCTTTATACCCAAAAATCCAAACGAAACCGGCCGTTTACAGGGGCAGTACCCGGGGTCAAGGAACACGGCGTGTACCTTTTCTACATGCCGTGTAGTTTGATTTTATATGGCTTGAATGAATGACACGGTCCATTTACATGGGCAGTACCTGGGGTCAAGGAACATGGTGTGTAACCATACTACATGCCATGTAACTTTTTCTTCATGGCTTGAACCAATTTTATTTTTTGACTTTGACTAGCTTCTTAGGGTTCATACCCACAGTTTTCCCCCTGAAGGTTTTTGTATCATTTCCTATATTCAAGAGTATGATCCCTTCAGCAGTTCTTCCTGAATAGAGCTATTGGAATCCCCTCCGGGAGACATTGAGTTGGATCCTCTATTCATTCCTAGAACACTAGGTAGAGTACATGGTATTGACGTTACCATCATTACCCGGGTGCCGATCCTCCGCTTAGCAGATTAGCTCAGACTGAGTTGTCGGAATCACCCCATGGCTTTTGGATGTGATCCTCATCTTAACATCATGTTCCCAAGTACTTGTGGAGTGTGTTCTTTTGGAATGAGTACTTCGTATCTCTCTCCTCAGACCTAGGAGTGTGTTCTCCCGGTTTCATACTTAGTGGAATCTTCAAGCTGGATCCTAGTGGCAGTATCGCGATGGTCATTTATCTATGAGTATATCTGGATATTTCATGTTATTTGTTTTGTAGACATATACTGTGTAGAGCTGACTGTATCTTTCCTTTGTGTTATTTTTCGTTGTTGTATTTCCTTTGTGGTTTCGGGGTGTTCTACTGGGTATTGTTATACTCACCCCTGCATGGGCTTTGCCTGCATGTGTTGTGTCTTGTGCAGACGAGTGAGCCTTTGACAAGATTCTAGGTGGACCAGGGTCGGACGATGCTCAGTGAGATCAGGTGGGCCGAGGTTTGTTCTTACAACTATATATTGCAGAACCAATACTTTTCCATACATATTGGACTTTGTTACAGACTTTCTTTTTGGTGGGATTTTACTTTTGGCCCAGGGCTTAATTTATTGTACTTTACTCTCCTGTCGTAATCTGTGGTTGGGTTTTAGTGTATGCATACATGTTTTCCATTTTTAGTAGTTTTTACTTTTCAGCTTTTTGGGCATGGATATATGTGTTCATGTGTTCAGGTTTATAGGCAATGCCTCACATGTTAGTAGCATGCCTGCTCGGTGCTCGTCACCAGCCCCTGGCCTATTGGAGGCGGGCTTGGGGAGTTGCGGCTCAGGCCCCACTGGGATGGGTAGTGACATATAATGTATATATTATACTGAAAATATAATATGACTATGTATCATTTATTTTTCACTCCATTAATATGAAAAATAAATGAATGTAGTGTTCATGCATACGTACGGCCTTCCATCTCCATGTATGAGGAATTTGATTTCATTTATCCAAATGTTATGGAATACTATTAATACATATATACAAGAATGATATGATATTTAATCCATTAATATTAGTTTGTAGATGATTTAATTTTGACTACATTAACCATTTAACTCAAAACACATTCATTTTCAACTCAAGTACCGAATATCGACAAAACAACCGATATTAACTTAATTAATTATATAATGTTTATAACTTGGTAATAAGTTATATAAAAAGAAGGATAAACATGAAAAAATGTATTAATTAAAATAGAAATTATCTTAAGTTTACTATTTATGAAGAACAAAGAACATATGCGATGACTCAGTCTCAAGGTAATGGACTTCATCTCAATATCATTTTATTGAGGAATATTTTGATAATATACAGCTCCTTATTTTATACAAAGTACGATAAACCCCATTGAATTTTAATTTCATTCAAATTGAATTATTTTATACAAATAATTTTACTAAATTACAAAAAGAAATGTTTTTATTATATGAAGTCATAATGACCTCTCCACTATCGTAACAATTATTTGATATTTACCTTCCTCTCTAAGCCTTCATATTTTATAAATGAAATGAATTACCTTATTCAATTTTTTGGTGTCTTAGTATTGTAAGTGGATTTTTATATGAATTGAATATTTCAATATCTTCAAATGATTTCTTGTTTTTTCAAATGAAATGTTATTTTTGAAATGTTCATATTTGAAATATATTATATGTTATGATTATATAATGGTACTTGGATATTTAATTGGTGGTTATGTGATAAACCAATGATGAGTGGTTACATGATAAATAAAATGATAGGTGGTTTTGTAATAGACCAAGGATGGGTGGTTATGTTATAACCTCTAATTCACTGGGTATGGAAGTTGGTCATATGACTGTTCCATTCAGTGATATGTGTGTTATCCAACCATATGGTTATTCCATTCAAGTATGTTTACATCCCATGTTACCTTTATATGTTTTTTGTTTCATTATAGGGAATTAATGGTTATATTTTTTGTTACAAATATGGAAATAAATGATCATATATTCAGTGAAGTAAATTTACTACTTCTAAATGGTAAAAGGTATTCATTTATGACAAAGTATTCATGGTTTTCATAATATTCCAAGACTAATATTTTTCCACCTTTGTGTATCCATTACTAAGCCTTTTATGATAATTAGATGTTTTGAAATGTTTTTCAGTAGAATTAATGATGAATAGAGTCAAGGATGGGATTAATGAAATGTCATGCTATATAAAACATGAAATAAAACATGTTTCATTTTAAAGACTTTTTTTGTTTTATGAAAAATGGACAGTGTATAAAAGTGTCTACATGTAATATTCAAGTAGTAATGTATAATTTATGACCTTATTTTCTAATTCTCTAAGCATTAAAAGATCTTCTATTTGAGTTAATTTTAAATTATAGACTTATCTCATGATTAAGTAATATTTATGGCTAGGGCCTTATAATTCAGATAGAACTCAAATCAGGCTTGTGGTCAATCATCTCATATGCATGCATTAAAATTCATTAAGATGACTTGTGGTTGAACAAAAATTAATTTACAATTACTCAAGATTACAAGAATGGTTTAAATTATTGAAAAAATGAGGATCTCAGGGAAATGATGGTTTTTGAAGTTTGGAGGCCATGTTTCTCAAGGATAGATGGTGATTCAAATATCAGAGGAACCGTGTTTATTTAATAAGACATGAAATGTCTATATTTGTATTATTTTAAGGATTTGTACTATGTGGAATATTAATTGGATATAAGGTGTTGATATTTTCCTATGAATAATCAAGTCCCTCCATTGGATATCATGGTTCTAATCGTGAGAGATGTGTTTTCTAAAATACAACGAACCCCAAAACCTATATTGTGAGTAGGATCCACAAATCAAATTTTGTTAATGAAGGAATAGAATAATGTAGAACATGTAAAATTGAAAACCGCTCTCAATGATTCTTGATGAATAATATAGTTCAAAAAGGAAAACTTGATATCTTGTTAACACAATTACCTGGATTTCACAAAAAAAATATTTAAGAGACCTTACAGACACAACTAGTGTCTCACAATGAACCTACCATAAAGAACCTATTGCTTATTTGAAGGTAGTTAGGATCTCTGGAGGGAATTAATCATGAATAATGGAGGACTACTACACAAATTAGCGAACCAAAACTATTTAGATACACATTAGAGGTAGAAGTGGTTAAACTTATTAGGTTATGCGGAAATGAAACAGTGAATGTGTACATACATGAATCATGAAAGACCAAAAAATCATATAACCAAAACAGGTAGTGTGTTTATGCATACATTAATTAATAATATGGTTAATAAGATTCATATAACCCATTAGACTCATTAATTATATAAACCCCATGTAACATGATATATATATATATATAATGTTATTTGAAATAAAAATCAATGTAAACTATTGAAGGGGTTTTTGAAGTATTTGATATAAAAAGAATTATTTTATTAATGCACATAAAATAAAGATAATTTTTTTAGGGAAATATTTTTCAATACATGAATCATGTTTTTATATAATATGGTAAATATTTAAAATGTAATTTATTCTAGTTAAATTTATTTTCTATATAATTCAAAATGAAAAGAAGAATCCAAACTGCACTATGTTGGGATTTCACCAGTTGTGCATTTTGAAAGAACCAATGAGTTAATATAGAAGTAGAATTTTTAAAAAATTTATTTGAATAATGTTGGAATGAATTATGTTTTATTGATTCAGGGGAAGTTGATGTCCATTAGTAGAGGAAGATGATTATCCATTTGATGAAAAATTATCCATTGTAGAAGAGATACCTTGTTTATTGTGAATAGGAATGATATTTGAAAAAACAATGGTTTTAGTATAATAAAAATCATTATTGATTGGTGGTACTAGTATAAATAAAACCGTTAACTCAAGAATATTGATTAGTTCTACTATTAACGTTTTCAACTATTCCTAGTGTTTGTAATCATTTGAAATCAACAATGACAATATAATACATGATTCAACCATGGGTGGATCATGCTGAGTCGTATGTGTTTGTGAAAAAACATGTAAAAATAAATTTGTAGCATTATTTACATTAATATCTAGATTTCATTTTTATTTTATTGTCAATATACAAAAATATATCCATTCTTCTTAACCAGGGAAGTTGTTTTAGAGTAGAGGGGTTAAATGTAAAAAGGTAAAATTTTGTAAAATGATTGGTAGAGTAACCCACCCTCTCCATCAGTGTCCCTGCATGATACATCAAGGATCTTAAAGTCACACTAATTGGAGATATATAGAGTGTAATTATGACTATTGACATTTAAAGTTCATTGGACTCATAGTCTAGATGAAGATTTAGCATGTTAGGGACACATGCCTTTAATAAATTTAGTATATGTTAGGTAGTATGAGGAGGTTTTGGCAATAAAAGGTGTCATTATGGTATTCTATACTATTTAAAAATGTCATAATTGATATATGGGTTAAAAATTATTTATTATCATAATTATTTCATGAAATAAAACACTACATCTGAAGAAGTCTATAACGGTCAGTGACATTATAAACTCTAGTTCGTGCAAGTCGAATCCTGGCAGAGGCCTATCAAGACCAAATATTCATTATTTATTGATATATAATTGATTTGGATATTGTCATATTATCCATATAATTTTAGTATTTCATTAATTTAATTCATTGGATACAATATTTTCATGTTTATATGGTTTAAATTTAGTAGATTGTTATAAACAATAGTTCCTATAGAGATATATTTGTGTTTTTTTGTTAAAAGGATATTCTCTTTTAGATGAGTAACCTAGGGAAATATAATATCACCACCAAGATATAGATTATATTCCTATGTATCATGCATGTAGATTCATATGAGATAAGAATATTGGTGAGGCAATACATTGATGTATTCCATATGGATGATTTTTTTTACAACCTCAGTTAGTGATTGGTTAAAATAAATGTTATTTTTATAAAGAAGTTCTTATTAATATGGAACCACATTAGATAAAACCAAAAAAGATATTTTATTTGGAGTTATAGAAAAAATATTTTATATATAGGGAATTTTTAGGCCCCATCCCTTTAGAAATGTTTTTCACTTTTATATTGGGTAATATTTCTAATAGGACAGTATGGCTTAGAAATAAATATTTTTAATTAAAATATGTTATTGTAAAAAAATGCTACACACTACAACATATTGAGGAAATTTCTAATCAATATAGATAGTTTGGACTTTAATTTATAATAGAACACAAATTCATGTATCATCAATTCTGTGTTTATCGTAAGGATATATAGAGTTTAATTTTCCAAAATAGACATAGGAACCATAAGATTGGGATTATGTAAGTTGGGTTGTTATCTTCAATAATAGTGTTTATGAGATTATTGAACCAATTCTTTTATCCATACATATATTTATTTTTGGTTGTATTCATTAATTAAAAAATATATTAATAAATATATATGGAGGTGTATGAGATTCAATTAATAGTTGTTTAGGAGACCATAATAGAGAAATAAGATTGTATGAATCAATTATAATATATATTTTCAAATAAACATGTTCAAAGAAAAATTAATGTTATATTGGAGAATGGGGAATCAATTATCCCTATCAAGGATGAGTCAATATTGGATTAGGATCCCATCTGAGTATATTTTGGGAATTTGTTTATTGTGCATAGTTTTCTGTTATCATAATTTTGTTAATAAAAGAATAGATATCTACATTTTTGTATACAATAGAAAAAAATACTAATGATGTTATTTTTGTAGGGACAACATTCCCACCATTTTATACACTACACAAGAAGTTAACTATTGAACATACTCAAGGATTTCTAAATGACATTATATTTTATGTGGTATATTTAAATTCATCTTCTGTAGTTATTGAATGTTTACTGATGTGGGACCATGTAGATATATTTTCTCGAAATATATATAGTTCTAGACCCATGAATGAATTTATGGAATATATAAAGTAGATTCAAGGAAAATAATATTATATGTTGGGTCCCTGAGTTTTTACCTCCTATGTGAATTACGTTCTTCAAATTCTTATCCATAAGAAAAAAATTCAAAAACTATACTCCATATTCTAAAAGCCAGAACATATTTTTTCAGTGCATAAAAATTAGAATGTGTGGTTCCCAAAACCAAATCATTATTTTTCCATCAATGGGGAAAACTAGGTAAATTGTCCCCCATGAACTCTAAGAATAATGAAATATTTTCAACATCAAATATTATATGATTCACATGGGATGTGTCATTCAATGATTTATTTTAATTTTTCATATTTTATTAAAAATAATTAACATATTCAAATAATATATATATATAATATTAACATAAATTTATAAATATATCCATAAATATTTGAACAATGGGATAAATAAAAACATCTCCATCAAATTAAAGATCAGGGTTTCTCAGTAATGTGTTATCCAATGTCTACATCACAACTAATTCAGATTTTTGGTAGAATTGTCAAGTGTCACTCTTACAAAATAACTCTAATGTTTTTTCATGACAACAAATGAGTAGTTTCTTCTTTTTAGCTTTAATCACCATTAAAATTATCCAAAAACATCTTTCAGGTAACACTAACAATTTTTTTAAAAATAAAAAACTATTGTTAAAATAACACACTTGTAATAATAATAAAATGGATACAAATATATATGTTGTTTATACCTATAAAATTATAAATCAATTTCTCTAACATGTAAACTTTTAACTCTTAATATGAAAACATATCAATAATGATATGAAATAAAAAAATGAGAGGGATTACTAAAAATTCTTCGTAGTAATAAATAATATTTCATTATTAATGTTTCTAATTAATAGATACTAATCTACATGAATTTTCAATTATGATCCCATATGATTAAAATTTGTTAAATTATTATCCCTTTCTCTATCAACATTTAAAATTTAATTAAGATTCACTATCAGATGTTATTTTTCATATTATAATGAATTAGTCCACACTGAATCCCTATATTACTAGATTTATGATTAATATCAAATATGTTATATTCATATGTAGTGTTACAATTAATAAAAATCTGTACATTATCAATAAAATCAATCTAATCAAAAGAAAGTATAATGATTTAGTTTTAAAATTTTTGGTTTTGGGAGTCATTAATATAAAAATTATAACATATAAAATAGTAGCCATTACTATTAAATTATAATGTATACTTTTAAATTCAATATTCAGTATAAATTCCTAAAAAATTTCCAATAAAAATGTGACAATAATCTAAATAATTTCACAATCATTTTAAAGATTCACATATCAAATCGATTAAAACACATGTTCACTTTTTTATTTTATACATTTTTCCCCTACATTATTCTAATGATATAAACATATTGATTTATTAGCCTCTACCCCACACACTATAAAAAATATCAAAAATAATCATTGTCACAAAATACTATGAAATTAACAAAATCTCAAAAAAATTAATTCTAACATTTTTTAAACAAAAAAAATCATTTGAAATAGTATAAAATTTGGGGGTAAAGGAAACATAGTATTTTGTTATGGAAATATAGTTATTAAATATATTATTTCTAAATAAATTAATATGTATATAATTTATGTGTAGTCACAGTGGACTATATCGATAAAAATAAATTCTTATACCTACCATATTAAGATACAATTACTCGTATGCATTGAAAATTCCATGATAATAGTTATGAAATATTTCATATAAAATGAATCTCTAAAAATCATGTAAATGATGAAAAAATGAATTTTATTTAAAAATACGTCTATGAAATAGAAAATCATTTATTTATTAATCAAATCAGACACGAATAAAAAATAAAACTATCATAAATAATTTTAAAACATATAATTTTGAAAACATATATATAATAAACCTAAATAAGAAAAAATAGTATGCTCCCAAAAAAGATTCCACACATACCTCTGAAATAGTTTCTTAAGGTATTTAAATTATCTTTTTTGTTAACAAAATATACATTAATGAAATATTTTATTGATCAATGAGTTTAATGAAAGAGAATCAATTTTCATTTATAATAAACTTATATGTGAAATTAAAATAATTTATCATTTCTAGAGTATATGTGTGAAAAAATATTAATATTTAAAATAAAAATAATAAAGAATCACTATAAAATATATTTTGTAATAAATACTCCAATTTTTGTCTAATTATTTTAGGTAATCATGAAAATGAGGTGTTTTTGTGGGGAAAAAATACAATTCATCTGAAAATGTGAACCCTATATTATTGAATATAAAAATGTATTTAAAAATTTATATTCAATCAATAAATTTATTCCAATACATGTGATAATAACTAATCATATAATTCAAACCCTAATGTTTTAACAATGGAAGTTTATGAAGTTTTAAAAGATTACATTTGTATTGTAAGAATAAATTAGAAATATATAAATTTGTAACATTTTCTAAATATAATGTCAAAGTAGGATCTACAATTACATAACATAAAAAATATCTAATAGAATTTATTATCCCCCCATGAAGAGTGGTAATAGTATTTGTGACTTGGATAAAAACAATAAAGATAATAATTAGTCACTTCCAAATATTGAATAGAAATAGTGGCCTGATGGAATAATTTAATTTCTAGATTAACCATTAGAACTAACACAAGTAGATCTAGAGGAGCTATAATGCAGGGAATGGTGATGATGTGAAAAGGGGGAGTAAAAACAATAATTTTATTCCTTCCATTAATTATTTAGGTTAATCAAATTATACCTTCATAAACATCATTTTATACTAAAACATTTCCCATGTAATTTTAATTTTACACCCCAACCTAGTCGTAAATTTTATAACCCTTTTCAACTAGAATATTTTTATCAAAATAAAAAAATTTAATAAAAATTTCATTTATTATAAAACCCCCAATATAAAATTAGTAAGTAATAGATGTCAGATGTGAAATATAAGGATATATAACATTAATTACACTAGTAGAGGTGGAATATAGTGGAATAGTCCTAATAATTTGTAGAATGGATAGTTTTGCACTATATTTCTCTAGTAATGTGGCTTGTGAATTGTCCCCCAAATATATCAGCTCTTTATGAAATTATTTCTAAAAAATATCATAGTGAGAAGTTAAAGAAGGAATATATATCTATATTAATATAATAACTTATATGATAGAACATTATATCATAACGTACAATTTATAATATCATATATCATTTATATAAGTTACTTTTGAAACAAAATTATCCAAATTTGAAATCATTATGACATGTGATAATTTTTTTGATGGGGATTTATAAATATATAGATAAATTGTTATTTTTTTAATTGGTGAGTCATGTGAATAATACTAGTTTTCTCACCATGGGTGGTATACAATCCTTCAGGAAATATAACATCAAAATAATAATGTTCATTATTATTTCATTCCATGTCTACATATCAAGGAAATTTATTACTCCCTTACATATTATGTGGATGAAAATATAAAAATTTTAAATTATAGTTCAATGAATGTAATAAAATTGTGAACCATTGATGTGCTATTGATCATATTTATCATCCTTTATAACTATTTAATTAACCATTAATCTTTGTATATATGAGACCACTTCATGATTTATTTTATAAAAACACAAAAAATTTCTTTACCACTCTATGGATTTCTCTTTTATGAAACATTAATGCAGTATTATCTTTTTGGATGTCTATAATTATTGTAATATTAGATAAGCGATCATAGATATATCTATATATAAATAATATATAGTAACAAATACCACATCCCTCCATGTATAAAATTGAGTATTATTGAGTGGATCTATTATATAATTCCTATATTCAATTGATAAAGTAAATGTTATGTAATAAATACAATTAACATTCAACAAAGTGAATTATTATTATCTTATATGATTCACTAACAAATTTACATTTAATTAACTTATGACAATATTCCATTGAAACAAAAATATATAATTTTTATTTTAAAATGGATACCATATAAACATAAATAATTGTTTCTAAATATATCATTCTTAACAAATCTCTCAAAATTATTCTAATATAATAAAAACTAGATAGAATGGATTGATTATATACCTATTTATATATTTCATGTAATTTTGAAGTCTATTTGATTCTTTGTCCACAATTTTTATCAAATAGTGGTGGATGAATAATAAATTTAACAATGAATAATTATATTAATTAATTATATATAATAATTGAATTATAGTGGTAAGATGTAGTGGGAATTGGAATTAAAAGAATTATTTATGGTTTTGGGTTTGAAATAGGGAAATATTTCATTATTAAAATATTATAGGGGGATTGATTTTGATTAATTAACAAAGATTGATTTCATGTAATGATTTATATATAGAATTACTTTTCTCTTACAAAATATATTTCATGTCCTTTGAAATTTCAAATCCCTATAGGTATGACTCAAGGTTTTGGAAAATATTAGTATACCTAAGGTCAACTATGATTGAAAGGAAGATATGGGATTAATGAAATGGTTTTTTTATTATTTCATAAAAATTATTTGTTCTATGTTAAAATATTAAATGAGGGATTAAGGGTATCATGGGGGGAGGTATTAATTTTAATGGGGTCTAGATATGGCCATATTGGATAAAAAATAAAAACATTGATAGATTATTAAGGTAATATTTCGTGGGGCTCTTCGGCTTACTCATTCAAAATGAATAGCCAATGAAAATCCCCAATCAGTTGGCATAAACCATGATAATTATTTTTAAATAAAATTATAGATATAAAAATTTGAGTTCCATATGAACATATGATGAACTATATTGGATTATTCATCCAGGAAAATGTTAAGCTATGATTTTTTGTTTTCACCCATGGAAACCAATACTTTTTTTTGAAATATAATTCTGTGGGTATGGGTTATAGTTTTAAATTATATGGTAATTTTATTTCATACAATTTATAGGTTCTAGTTCTATAATTATAATTATTTTTATTTTTCCACCATGAGCCAATTGAACATAATTTATTTATAGGTCATGGTATTCTTGGGTTTGTAAATAATTTTAATTTATAGAAATTATGGATTTTTATACTTTGAATATTTAATAGGGAAAATTATTCTGTATACTATTTTAAAATTTAAAATAAAATATTTGAAATCATTTCATGGATTGTGAGGAATATTCACAAAAGTGGTATATGATATATAATGACAATAAAGTGAGAATAATGAAAAGTGGAAAAAACATTAGAATATTTCTTATAAAATCATTTTAGAAAGAACTATTTTTTTGGATTCTAAATTTTTTAGGTTTTATTTCAGAAAATCAATAGGACAATTTATTGGGTTAGTTACACTTGATTTATTTGGGTTGGAATGTTTGGGAAAACCCGTGGCAATGAATAAGGTTGAAAATTATTATGTTTAGATTGTTTTTTATGTAGCATTAAAACACTGAATCCAAAATATTTGTATGCAATTCTATATTTCAATGACTGAGGACTGATTTAAAGAATTATGTTTACAATGGTAATGGTAAATTGATGATCAAATATTCTTCCATATCATGTAATGAATATTTCCTTAATTAATTTCTACAACACAGAATACATTACCTCATAGTAAAATAAATTGTAAGATATTTTATATGTTAATGTATTTTTGGTGAAATATTTATAATTATTAGTTAATTAATATTATATAAATGAAATATTTTTTGTATTTATAATATTAATATCATCTTTTTGTTTATTTATGTTATTTTTATGAAAATTATAATTATCATAGAAATGTTCTTTTAAAAGTTTTTATTCTATATATCTAAATAATATTTATGAATTAAAATAATTATTTAATGATATAAATTAATATATAATCAATTAATAAATTTTTTTTTTGTTGATATACCATAAAAGAATCATAATAGATAAAAATAAATTTCATTGAATGGACTATTTTTAATATATTATATTTTTTATTCAATATTATATTTACTATATTTTGAAATTGAGTTAGGTTAATTGGTGAATCAATTTTAAATCACCAGATCAAAATTTCATAATATGGGTCTTATTATTATTTTTTATATATAATTATAACCACTTTTAATATTTAATCATTGTTAATGGGGGTAAAATTTGTAAAAGGATAAAAAATAATTTTACAAAAAAATTAGTAGTGAATTTAATCACATATTGTAACAAACATCCCTTCATCTAACTCAAAAATGAATAATTTTATTCCATAATTATCCTTCATCAAACATAAGTTTCCAAATAAATGGCCTTATATTTATCCTACCGAAAGGACTCCACATCCATCCATTCCCTAATTCATATCCATCGGAATTCATTTATAAATTTTTAAATCTTATTTGTCATCTAAAAAGTATATCTAAACAGTTAATAATGTTACACGATTTTTTTATAAATCTATATAATGGTGTTTTATATGTAAGGTATTCAAATCCTCCTTTTTCATTTTCATGTGAAATGAATTTTTTGTAATATATATTTAAAATTATTTTTCATATATTTGAATTTATGAATCTCTATTGTATTGTCAAGATTTTTTTTATTTTCTAATGAGATATTATTTAATAAATCCCAGTATAGACTTTTATAAAGATATAATTATGTCAATAAAAGGGATCTGAACCTCCTCACCATAATTAGTTTTATAATATTTACATTTTCTTTTCAATATAATGAAAAATATTTTGATGCAACAATTTTATAAAATTAACTTCTAATTATCAATTAGGGATCATTATTATGTCATATTATACTACCCATAAAATAATTTATATTTTTTTCACAATATTCTGACCACTAGACATCATAAAATGTTTATATCTTAAAGAATGTGTGTCGTCCATGAAACATCACTCATGTATCATTAAATGAACGTGGATGTATGAATTTGAATATATAAACATATATTTGTTGAAACTAACAAGATTATTTTGTAATAAACTTGTATTTAATTTATTTGAAATTATTGGGTATAAGTGATCATCAAGTTTAATACTCCAAAATAATATTTATTAGATGAGTCAAAAAAATTTATAAACAATATTTTTTTTATTTTTTTTATATCAATGCCTGAATAATTTACCCTTAAATACATCATTATTATCATTACATTGATAAGTAAAAAATTCAAATTTATATAGTATATCAAGTTATTTATATGTCTATTGTTATATATTCACCAATATATACATATGGTTTATTGAGTGGGGAATATTGAAATTCCATATATCAATTTTTAAATATATAAAAATATTGGTTTACCTTCTAGGATTTATATATAAGGTTCTTTAGGGAGAATAATTATTTTAATTTCTCTTCCATTAACCTTGTATAAAGGATTCATTGGATATATTATGCAATGGGTTGGATGGAAATTACATCTCCCCATGATGAATTAATTGGAATCATGAGGTAAATTAAATTGGGTATTTGGTATAATCCTTAACCAATTCCATATGAATACATTGGAAAGGACTAATGTTTTTAATTTTGATGACTAATATAATAAATAATACTATTATGAGACTATTGTTTCTATTCATATGTTTCATTAGACATATGATTCCCATAAATATATTATTCAAATTTAGATATTTATTATAAAAATAATTTTTTACATTTTATTTTGATCAATCTTATGTTATGATAGATTGTACACTATCAGTACACTTATAACATGCATGATCCCGGATCTTCGTTCAGATATATTTTTCCTTTTTCTGGGGTTTTTTAGAAAAATGATTTTTCTATAAATTTTCAAAGTACACGCCGTGTACTCTGCTCTGGCTCGATGCTGTGTGCTGGCCATACCCGGGCCACAAACACGTTGTGTAGGGCTGACGTGGAGGCCGATTTTGGTGGAGTACAGAAGTGACCTAGTACACGCAGTGTACTCTAAATTTACACACCGTGTAATTTCTTTTTTTTTCATTAAACGGACAGGGGTCGCGTCTAACCCCCGTTTTCACCTTCTTCTCCAGTTTTCGTCCGTTCGAAGTGACCCGTACGCACGAATATTCCTCGAGCTTCTGCCTCACCGTATGTTCTATGATTAGAGCACGGTCGATTGCGTTGGAAGCACAACGGTGAGTTCTTCCTTCTTATTGAGCCTTGTTTCTTGATTCTTCCTTGTTTTCAAGATATCGTAGGTTGAGCGTTTTATGTGTTTTCTGAGATCTAATTCCTTCTAAAGGGAATATGTTATCGTGGTTCACGTATATCGATCACTTAGGATCGTGGTAAGGGGTTTTCACCTTTCCATAGAATGTTGATGAATATTTTGTGCAAATTCCACCAATACCCTTGAACGGGGTATTGCATGTTCCAGTTTTTCCCTTATTGTATTTCCTGCTTTGCTTGATTGGTAGAGTATATTTTTTGCCTGTGATTATGGTAGCTTTACTATACCTTGAATGTTTGTTATGCACATTCTTCTTATTTGGCGTTTTTCCAGTTTCCATGCCTAGTTATAGGATTGTAGACTGGTGCCTTGTTTTGCTGTCGAGCCTTAGTTGATAGCCAAGTAGTTCTTGAGGTTTACATGGATGATGCACGCGCACTGAGCATGTTTAGTTTCACTCATGACTATTTGATCCTAGAGTAGTAGACCAAAGGGAGAATTGACAGAATGGGTTCTCCAGAGTGTCTTTTAATTGCGATATGAGACCACATGGGGAATTGACATTGAGTTCTTCCCCAGAGAGTCTGTAGTTACTCGACGCGGGCTACATGGGGAATAGACGTTGAGTGCTTCCCCAGAGAGACTTTAGCATGAAATGAGACTATAGGGGGAATTGACAATGAGTGCATCCCCAGAGAGTCTGCTTAATTTCATAACTGAAGCAGAGGGGTGAGACTGTGTGTGCCACCTAGAGGGTTTCTAGTACTTATAGGTTGAACCATAGGGGTTAGGTAGTGAGAGCTACCCAGAGGGTTACCATTTTCCTTGTTACTGGTTGTTTACTTGTACTCTTATTTTATTATAACTATAGATTGTAGATGCTTGTGTTTTTGTTTACTGCCTCTTGCTTTATCACTTTCCTTGTATTCATTGACTGTTAGGAACAAATATTTGGATGATTGCCTACTGGGATTGTATCTCATACCCTGTTTGGGCCATGCTTTTGGGCCCAAGCAGACTATGTTTCTGTTGGTATAGATAAGGGCAAGCGCCCTTCTACTTCAGGATCTTGATTATGCTGGAGCTAGAGAGAATGGGACCGAGCCGGGGCTCGCGATGCTGAGGAGTTTATTTTTTTTCTTTTGCACTTGTTTCCAGTTGTATTCCAGCACATTTTTGTGTCTGCTACTTTCCATAGATACTTGTACATGTTGCATCATTTTCATCATTGTTATATATATTCATTGCTTCCGCTATTTGGTTTCTGATGTTATGCATGTTGTTATTGATTCCGCTGTTATTGTTGTTTTTCTTACCTTGAATACCTTACCGAATGAGGGCATAGTTTCCCCAATAACTTACCAAGGCCCTCGATGCTAGTCGGCAGCCTCTGGCATTTGGGGAAATGCGCTTGTGGTCAAGTGGCGAGCCGGGTACGGGGCACCAGTGGAGGGGCTCTGGACTCGGGTCATTACAAAGTGGTATCAGAGGGGTTCTTTTCTCTTGCTTTACTGTTTGGAGACTTTATCCAGGGATAGGATGGATTCAGTACTTGTTATTAAGCTATGCTCAGGAGTAGATAACCCGTGTATAGGGAAAATCCATACTACCTCGTTAATGGTAGTTTGCTAGTTTTGAGTTTGATGGTTGATATGTTTTCACCGAGAGTGATTTGCAGGACTTGTGCTATTATTGTTTTGATATTTCGGTTCTATTTCTGTCGCAACCCGATGAGATGAGTGTATGCCATCTCATGAATCAAATAGACACTTGTAGAATCACATGCCATGCATTCTTGCCATGCCATCTAGGGTGCATTTCTGATTGCATGCTGTTTTGATAGACTTTGTGTAGATTATGCATGCTGTTGTGATAGATTCTTGATAGAATACCTTTTGTTATGTTAGAGAGATATTTGTTTTCCCTTGCATGTGACTGTGGGAGATGTCAGGTTTTGATTCTTGGGGAGTATGGTCCCTCACGGATCGGAATTTGGCACCTTTTTTTATTGTTTTTAGTGGTTCTGGGAGTCTGAGCAGTTTCTGAGCTACTGCGAAGAAAAACCCAGAATAAACAGCTTCTAATTTTTGGATACACACCATGTAGTTTTCAGGCCGTATCACTGACCGTGTGAGCAGAACACAGTGTCATGAAAGTAACTTCAGGAACATGCCGTGTACGGTTGGTACACGCTGCGTAGTTCAGAGCTGTGTACCCGGCCGTGTCACTAACAACATGGGCCAGGGACGCTCGGGTAGAACACGTCGTGTCCTTAGGGAACAAGTTGTGTTGCCCTATCTAGGTACCCAGCTGTGTCACTAACAACACGGGCCAACGTTACCTTATTTTCAACACACCATGTTTGTTCGGAACATGCCTTGTAGCCTTATCTAGGTACCCGGCCGTGTCACGAACAACACGGGACTGGGTCACCTTGCCTATACACGTCGTGCTTGTTTGGAACACGCCGTGTAAGGTTCAGTCATGTAAACGGCCGTGTGTTTAACAAAACAGGCCACCGAAGCCTTGTCCACCACACACCGTGTCCATAGTAAACACGCTGTGTAGTTTCGGGTTAAGAAAAACAATGAGGGTTAGCCGTGTAAGGAGACTCGGGAAGGGGAATAGTTTTCACGTACACGTCGTGTGTGGGTTCAACATGCCGTGTAGTTTGAAGTGTACATGACTTTTAGGGCAGGGGTACACGCCCATGTCAGTGGGTTAAGAAGACACGTCGTGTAGTTTTATACATGTCATGTAGTCATGTTTTGTAAACTTGTGTGTTTTTCATCCCCTGTTTCTATTTTTTACTCTTGTGTTCTCTTCCCTTGTTTTACTGATCTAAGGTGTTCTTTTGATCTTTCAGAGCTATGCCTCTGAGACGTCCTCTGGTCGTGTGTCTATCATCGGGAAGTGATCAGACACTAGATAGGGCAGATCATGGACTTCCTGCCGATCCTCCAGTTGGTCCAGCCTTGGCACCGGCTATTATTATAGTTGTAGGTGTTGATGTGGAGTTCGTGGAAGGTTTCATGAGGATGATGCAGGCCTTCCAGGGAGCGCTGCCTCCTGCCACGTCTATGGCAGACTTGAAATGGGTTTTCCAGCAGCATCATCCTCCTACTTTCTTGGGGGAAGGAGGACCTCAGGCTATAGAGTCATGGCTGGAAGCCATGCTGACTATCTTCAAGCATCTAGAGAAGCCTCCAGAGAGGTGGGTCAAGATGGCCACCCACATGCTCCGAGACTCCACCAAGAGGTGGTGGAACATGATCTCGTACGCAGGTCAGCAGAAGGCTATGGGTTGGGAGGAGTTCCGGCGCATGTTCTATGACTACTTCTACTGAGAGACCCTGAGGGCCGACCGAGCCCGGGAGTTCATGACCTTAGATCAGGGTACTCTTTCTGTCATGGAGTATTCCGCTCGTTTCATTGAGCTTCAGCACTTCACACCCCTCTGGGATGGGTGTGAGGTGTTCCTAGAAAGGATGTTTGGGGATGGTCTCAGGCAAGAGATCTGCTCACAGGTGAACATCTTCCAGCTCACTTCCATTACTTCCATCGTCAACCAGGCACTGATTGCGGAGCGTAATCTGAGAGAATCTGGAGATAAGATCCATGGAGATTGTTCTTCCAGAGCTAGTCTTCCTCTAGATGAAGGAATGAAGTGCTGTAGAGAGCCTACACGCGGTGATCTGAGAAAGTGAGATGCATCGTCAGGAATCAAGATGACATGATACCAGTGTGGCCGGTTAGGTCACACGAGCCCGCAGTGCTAGAGGGACCCCTTGGTGTGCCAATGTTGCGGAAATATGGGTCACCTTCAGCGTTTCTGGCAGGTCTTCTCAGCAGCAGCTGGTGACCGGGGTTCTTCCATGACTCCTCGTTCAGGAGAAACACCACTAGTTTCTCACCAGTCAGGGTACTGGAGTTCTTCCGGCCATTCAAGCCGAAGTTGGGGTCGAGGCTATGGTGGTCAACCACCAGTTTCTCAGCACTAGTAGGGAGGTTCAGCTCAGAGTGTCCAGCTAGGGCCGCGGTATTGGCCAGTCCTTCGTCGTGGAGCAGACTTATCAGAAGCAGGATCTCGACCCTTATACTGTTCGAGGTACGATTTTAGTAGCCTTAGTTTTATCTTCATCCCTTTTCGATATTGTTGCCACAAATAGCATTATCTTCGTTGCTGTTGTGGAGAGCCTTGAACTCTGCCTCTTTTCTTATGCCGACTCATTGACACTAGACACACCTTTGGGGATGAGGACATCTAGTGTGCGCCAGTGTAGAGAGTGCCCTCTTGAGGTTGCAGAGTATTGTTTCTTATGGGTTCTCTATGTCCTATTGATGACGTGCTATGATTTCATCCTCAGGATGTACTGGTTGGTTCCCTTCTAGGCAGTTGTCGAATGTTATCGCCGCAGAGTGAGTTTCATTTCACTAGAGGGTGAATCCTTTATTCATAGAGGTGAATGGGATGTTCAGGCGAGTCGAGCAGGACTCGAGCGTCATGGGCTAGGAAGGGTGACAGACCAGATTGCTAGTATTTATCTGGACGATCAGGGGACTCCATAGTTGGAATTTCCTCCTGTAGTGGATCGCTTCAGAGATGTATTTCTAGAGGACTTTTCATGTTTGCCTCCAGAGCGTGAGGTATACTTCTCTATTGAGCTCGTGCCAGGAGCAGCACCGGTGTCCATTTCTCTCTATAGGATGGACACACAAGAGTTGTAGGAGCTCAAGAAGCAGTTGGAGGAGCTACATGATAATGGTTTCATCTGACCCAGTACTTCTCCTTGGGGTTCGCCTGTCCTGTTTGCAAAGAAGACAGACGGTACCCTTCGTCTTTGTGTGGATTATCAGAAGCTGAACCAGTTGACGGTCAAGAACTGATATCCTTTGCTGAGAATTGATGAACTTTTCGATCATCTTCTAGGAGCTCGGGTGTTCTCAAAGATCGACTTGAGGTCCAGTTATCATCATTTGCACGTTAGACCATCAGATATACCTATGACAGCCTTCAGAAGTAGG
The DNA here is from genome assembly GCA_963277665.1 of Viscum album. NCBI lineage: Eukaryota > Viridiplantae > Streptophyta > Magnoliopsida > Santalales > Viscaceae > Viscum > Viscum album. The sequence goes on along the minus strand of OY728145.1, from coordinate 1,242,753,120 downwards.
TTTGGTCTATACGAGTATATAGTCATGCTGTTTGGTCTCACGAACGCGCCTTCAGTGTTTATGGCACTGATGAACCGAGTGTTCCATCCGTACTTGGACTCCTTTTTCATGGTCTTCATGGACGATATCTAGGTGCACTCTCAAACTCGACATGACCTTTCCACACATCTTGAGATCATTCTGAGTACACTGAGAGAGCATCAGATTTATGCTAAACTCTCAAAGTTCCACTTCTGGATGGATCAGATTCACATATTGTGTCACGTCATCTTAGACGTAGGAGTATCAGTGGACCCAGAAAAAGTGAGAGCTGTAGTTTCCCAGAAGCAGCTGAAGAACACCTTTGAGGTATGGAGTTTCCTAGGGCTAGCTGGGTACTACAGATGCTTCGTTTAGTACTTTTCTCATCTAGGAGTACCCTTGACCGGTCGGACCAAGAAGGGGACGAAGTTCATATGGTCAGATTCTTGTGAGTCATCCTTCCAAGAGCTAAAAGTGAGGTTGACGTCAACACCAATACTAGTCTTTTCGGATCCAGGAAAGAACTACACTGTAAAATGTGATGCTTCAGGTATCAGGTTGGGAGCTGTGCTTATGCAGGGGGATGGAGTCGTTGCGTATGGGTCTCAACAGTTGAGGCCACATTAGAGGAACTACCCTACGCACGATCTAGAGTTGGAAGATGTTGTTCATGCCTTATGTTGTTGGGGACACAATCTACTAGGAGATCACTTTGTGGTCTTCACCGACCATAAGAGTCTCAAGTATATCTTCACTCAGCATGATCTGAATCTGAGGCAGTGCCAGTGGGTTGAGTGTCTTCAGTTGTTTCATTTCGAGCTTGCCTATACACCGGGGAAAGGCAACATAGTGGAAGATGCATTGAGCAGGAGAACCCACATTCAGGCAGTTTAGGAGGCTAGCAGTGAGTGGTAACTGATGGCTCTGTTATCTAAGATGCATCTAGAGGTGCACACCAGATAGGGAAAGACATACCTTTCTTCTATAGCTGTTACCTCTACACTTCATGATCGAGTGCAGATAAAGAAACTATTAGACCCTGAAGGATTAGTCCTGCGGGAGAATGTGTCAGGAGAGGACCCTCTTTCCGGATGGGCAGTGTGTGAGGATGAAATCTTGTGTTTCAAGGGACGCGTATGGGTTCCAGAAGACATACACGAAGAGCTGATGCAGGATTTTCATTCCCCAGTTTGGTATGTTCATCCTGGTGTCACCAAGATGTATCGGGATCTTCAACACCAGTACTAGTGGCCAGGTATGAAGAAGGATGTTGCTAGTTTCTTCATGAGATTTTCTACTTGTCAGTAGGTGAAGGCAGAGCATCAACGACCAACAGACTTGTTACAGTAGTTACCCATTCCGAAGTGGAAGTGGAACGATGTCGCAAGGGACTTCGTGACTGGGTTTCCGAGGACGCCTCCAGGGAATGATGCTGTTTGGGTTGTCGTCGACAAGCTTAGGAAGGTTGCGCACTTCTTTCCAATTAAAGAGACATTTAGTGTTAATGTTCTAGGGTGAATTTACATCCGAGAGATCATTCGTATACATGGAATTCCATGCTCTATTGTTTCAGATAGGGATGAGCGATTTACCTCTCGGTTCTGGCAGGGACTTCAGAAGGTGTTGGGTACACAGGTAATTTTGAGTACAGTATACCATCCCTATAGTGATGGCCAGTCCGAGCGCACAATCCAGGTGCTTGAAGATAAGCTTTGAGCTTGTATCCAAGACTTTTGTGGTTCTTTGGAGAAGCATATCCCTCTCGTGGAGTACACCTACAACAATAGTTTCCAGGTGACCATTCATATGACACCATACAAGGCTTTGTACGGTACGCCATGCATATCACCCTTATGTTGGATGGAGGAAGGAGAGGTCGCTTTGCTTTGACCTCGTCTCATTCCGGAGACCTCAGAGCAGATAGAGCTGATTCGGAAGAGGATGGATTCAGCAGTCTCGACAGAAGTCTTATGCTGATCAGCAGAGATAACCTTTGGAGTTCGAGGTTGGGGATCAGGTTTTCCTGCGTGTCACACCAAGATTGGGACACAAGAGGATTCAGAGACAGGGTTAGATTTCCCCGTGGTACGTCAGACCATTTGAGGTCGTGGAGAGAGTAGGACCAGTTGCTTATCGTTTGCAGCTACCTCAGAGGTATTGGGCCATGCATGACGTCTTCCACGTCTCTCAGCTCCGACATTACTTTTCAGACCCGTCTCACTCCTTTCAGCCTGAGGAAGTTGAGATTGAAGCGGATGCGTCGTTCGACGAGCATCCTATCCAGATTGTCGATCGCTGTATGAAGGTTCTCCGTGGGCAGTCTGTTCCTTTGGTACGAGTGCTATGGAAGCACGAGCGAGTATAGGACGAGACCTGGGAGAGGGAGGCCGATGTACGATCGCAGTGGCCGGAACTGTTCGGGGATTCTTCTTCTACGCCCCGTTAGGGAAATTCAGGGATGAATTTGTTTAAGGGGGTAAGTTTGTAAGAACCCGGATCTTTGTTCAAGTATGTTTTCCCTTTTTTCGGGAGTATTTAAGAAAAATGATTTTTCTGGAAATTTTCAAAGTACACGCCGTGTACTTTCTGAGTACACACCGGGAACTCTGATCCGGCTCGAAGACATATTATGCTTGTACCCAATCCACACACACAGTGTATAGGGGTGACGTGGAGGCCAATTTTGGAGGAGTATGGAAGGGACCCAGTACACGCCGTGTACTTTAAAAGTACACACCTTGTTCTTTCTTTTTTTTCATCAAACAAACCGGGGTCGCGTCTAACCCACATTTTCACCTTCTTCTGCAGTTTTCATCCATCTAAAGTAACCCGTATGGCCGAATCATCCCCGAGATTTTGCCTCGCAGTCCGTTCTCTGATTCGAGCACGGTCGATTGTGTTGGAAGCGTAGCAGTGAGTTCTTCCTTCTGCTTGAGACTTGTTTCGTGATTTTTCGTTGTTTTCAAGATATCATAGGTTGAGTGTTTTTTGCATTTTCATAGATCTACGTCGTTCTATGTGGAATCTATCATCATGGTTCACATATATCGATCACCTAGGATCGAGGTAGGTGTTTTGTTTCTTTCCGTAGAAAGTTGATGAATATTTTGTGAAAATTCCACCAATACCATTGAACGGGGTATTGTGTGTTCCTGTTTTTCCCTTGTTGTATTGCCTACTTTTCTTGATTTCTAGAGTAGATGTTTTTCCTGTGATTGTGGTAGCTTTACTGTACCTTGATTGTTTGTTATGGTTGTTCTTCATGTTTGGCATTTTCCCAGTTTCCATGCCTAGTTATAGGATTGCGAATTGATACCTTGTTTTGCTGTCGAGCCTTAGTTGATAGCCAAGTAATTCTTGAGGGTTACTTGGATGATGCACGCGTGCTGAGCATGTTTAGTTTCACTTAGGACTGTGAGAACCTAGAGTAGTAGACCAAAGTGAGAATTGACGGAAGGGCTTCTCTAGAGTGTCTTTAAATTACGATACGAGACCACATGGGGAATTGACATTGAGTGCTTCCTTAGAGAGTCTGTAGTTCCTCGACGCGGGCCACATGGGGAATTGATGTTGAGTGCTTCCACAAAGAGCCTTTAGAACAGTACGAGACTATAGGGTGAATTGATAGTGAGTGCTTTCCCAGAGAGTCTACTTAATTTCATGACTGAACCAGTGGGGTGGGACTATGTATGCCACCTAGAGGGTTGCTAGTACTTATAGGTTGAACCATAGGGGTTAGGATGTGAGAACTACCTAGAGGGTTACCTTTTTCCTTGTTACTGGTTGTTTACTTGTGCCCTTATTTTGTTAGAACTATAGATTGTAGCTGCTTGTGTTTCTGTTTACTACCTCTTGCTTTATCACTTTCCTTGTATTCAATGACTGTTAGGAACAAATATTTGGGTGATTACCTACTAGTATTGTATCTTACACTCTGTTTGGTCCATGCTTTTGGGCTCAAGCAGACAATGTTGCTGCAGGTATAGATAAGGACAAGCGCCCTTCTACTTCAGGATCTTGATTGTGTTGGAGCTAGAGAGTATGAAACCAAGACGGGGCTCGCGATGCTGAGGAGTTTATTTTTTTCTTTCGCACTTGTTTCCAGTTTTATGCCAGCAAGTTGTTGTGTTTTCTGCTTTCCATTGATACCTATACCTGCTGCATCATTTTCATCATTTCTATATATATTCATTTCTTCCACTATTTGGTTTCTGCAGTTATTCATGTTGTTACTGCTTCCGTTATTATTTTTGTTTTTCTTACCTTGTATACCTTACCGAATGAGGGCATAGTTTCCCCAATAACTTACCAAGGCCCTCATTGCTAGTCGGCATCCTCTGGCATTTGGGGAAATGCGCTTGAGGTCAAGTGGCGAGGTGGGTATGGGGCACTAGGGGAGGGGCTCCAGATTCGGGTCGTTATATAACGTATTTTATCTTTTTTTATGAAGAAATATGACTCAATGTGCCTTTTCATTGACTATCCTGAACATAAAAAAGATCACTATTAAGAAGATGAGTCCATTGACCTGTATCGATGACTTCATCATTCAATTGGGAGGAGATATTTTTCTTATTAATATTTAATTTTATTCTAGATCTTCCTAATTAATGATGAAAAGGGGGATATACCCAATATAGCCTTTTATATGAGGTAAGATCATTAGTAATTTTTATTGATTCTATTTTGATTTTCCAATTCCCCTATCATCTTTATAAATTTAATGAATATAAATATAGACCCATACTTATCATATCATAATATAGCATTTAATTATACAATAATTCAAAACCTAACATTACGATCCATGAAATTATCATATAAAACTTGTATCATTGGAAACATGGATACATAAAATATATGTTAATAAGTGAACTAAATCATCTCTAACTTTGATCATTATAACAAATACCATTAAATGAGAAATAATTCATAATAATTTATTCAAAACATTAGGAATAGAGACATAAGAAAGTGTTAGCTTTTATTCTCAATAAGGGTAAACATGTAATATATCAATTGTTACTGAATAATAACCTCAAGATAAGATTATGAGAGAATAATCATAACATTTTAAAAGGAAACCCTTTATTCATATAATATAATCGTCATTCACATCAAAAATCATGATAGTTCAAAAGACATGATTTATAATATAACTAAAGAACATGATACATGACTCAGTTACATTAGAATAAAACATAAGTTTGTGGAATACATAGATGTATATAAAATAACTTGGTTATTATTAATGGATCACTACCATTATTATCATATTATATTAGGTTTATTCCCAAAACTATTGAATTATAGTATTTTTAAAACCAAGAAAATTATTGTATATAGACAACCTTATTGATCTGGGTTCACTCCCCATCCCACAACTGTTTTTCTCATGATATATCCAACATTAGAAAATCAATTTGAAGACTATTTCATTCCATTTCCATCAGTCTTATAGAAAAATTAATAAATCAATGTCCAACATTATCACAAATCATTCATCATATCATAACATGTTAATAACATATTGGATTCATAAAAATTTATCCATTTCATCATAGAATAACAATTAGAAAATATCATAATATAATTAACCCATGGAAAATATACTAGTATCATTGAAATATGCTTAAATAAATATATTCATAATATAATAATTGAATGAAACTAAATAATATCATTGGCCCATATCCCCAATAAAGGAAACGTAATTTCAAAATATTAGATCTTAGATTAAAAAACAATTAAATGATATAAGGATTCCTTCTGGATAAATATAATAATTTTAATTTTAAAATCAACAATTTAATGTATCAAAATACATTAATAATTAGGGAAAAAATTTATTTCAAGGAACCAAAGAGAAAAATTAAAACATGACTTTAAATATTTGAATTTTTATAACTGTGGGATGTTTTGTTCATCCAATGTATGATGAAATAATGATTTCATTGAATATTTTTGTAAAAATTAAAATTAACTCATTCATAAAATGAATCAAATATTCATCACAAATACGTATTTTAAAATTTTTCATCATTTAAAAATTATTATAAATCACCAAAAAAATTAGAATCCATCTAGGAATAATGTCAGTGATAGACATGTAAGAATCTGGATTATTAACTGAAATATGAAAAAATTTATTTCCATTAAAACAAATATTTTAGTATCTTGAGATCGTAAATATAGTATAATGAATGGAAAAGATGTATTTTACATAAACAAGCACTGGATAATAAAAATCTTATTATTAGGAGGGATATATTATTAAATTTTATTCATCGAGAACTTATTCATATACAATACTAATAAAGAATTATAATGTAATATAAACTATTACCTTAAGTTACATTATCTTCAAAAGTCATCAAAAATCATGTATAAGGAATTAAAATTATTTTTAACCATATATATAAATCTGGTATATAATTATAATATCATATATGATAACCTTAAAATATGTTATCAATGATTTGTTTTAATTTCTTTTTCAAAGATTTTTTTTGGGTTTCAAATAATTAATTTTTCATGAGAGTTTTTATTAGGTAGTTCTACTACCCATATATTGACCATGGTTTTATCATATCAAAATTTTTATTAATTATTTATATGTAAAAATTATTCTTAATATATATATTCAGATTTATCCATAATATTATGAGATATTTATCAAAAAATTTATGAATTTTGACATCACTATAATACAGGATAACGAAATAAAAAAATATATAATAAAAATTATAGGATAATTATAATTTCTTATATTTCTTACATATATATATTAAATATATATTTTCTTTTTATCTTCAATGTAAATTTTAATTTAATAAAGAATAACATCTCTTCATTGAGGTGGTAGTTAACACAAACTCATTAGCGACGTTATCATTTCCCAATGGATTGGAAGTAAAAAACGAAATATATGATATTATATATAGAAGAATATTTATATACTAAATATCATATATAAATATTAAACCCATCACAATTACCATCCATGAAATACGATGATTGAAAATGAATTTATAGCTATGTGGATGTAGTAGTCTGCACGCACACATCAGTGACAATTTCACTTTTTATTTGATGGAATATATGTTCGATATTAGTGGTTCCATTATAATAAAATAAATAAATTATATTAAAATTACAAAATATATTATTTTATTATGAATCTTCTATATTTAGAGGATGGATAAAATGGATTAATTTCAAAGAGGCTCATTTAGAAGGTTATATATTATACAGTGCGCCTAACATATATCCCTTATTAAGGTCACTTATAATGGAATTCTAAGAACACCAATACATTAAAATCGTGTATTGGAACATAGATAAGAGACTTGATCTAATAATTGTCAGCATAAATTTGTCTTAGTTGTGTGTTGATTTGAATGGATGGTTATCCTTTCTTCTATTGTGAAAGGGACACAAATTAAATATCATAAAAGAATAATAATTTACAAGACCATTCTAAATAAAAATGATTCTTAATATAAATGTATTTGAAGGTTGGATTGTTATATTTCAAGATATAAATATAAAATCTGATTTAGATAATTTTAATTAGAAAAATTCCATTTTCATTTGGTTTAACCACCTCTCCCTTAAAGAACTCTTTTTACCTTAACCAATGTGATTTTTTTTACATTTTTTAATTTTCATTATAACAAAAAATTGATGATTCCTAATTACCAAATCCTGAAAACAGGAATAAATATTTATTTCATTTTATAAAAATCAATCTCTATTGTTTTAAAAATATAATTTAATATTAAATCAGAAAATTCAATGAAATATGGTTTTCAAAATAATGTGATTCTTCCATATAAAATGTTTATTTCAAAATTCAAGAAAAATTAGTTCCAAAGACAATAATTTTATTTTAAAAAATACTAATTTTATAAATTTACATTAAATTTTATTTTAAAACAAATTGAATATTTTTTTTTATTTTTGTAAATAGAAAATGGTTTTAAATATAAATATATATTTTACGTTTTTATCAAAAAAAATAATCTATTTGTAAAATTCTCATCATTAATCTCAACAATTATTTTTACGTGATAAATTCAAAAAAGATGTACTAATTTTCATTCTAATTTTTCATGTGTGGAAAATTTTTAATTCAAATATGTTAGAGATTTTTTTAGGGAACCAACCCACTCCTTAAAAATTTATTATGGAATGTATTGTACAATTCTCGTGACGTTATTGGAAAAATCAACTGACGTACACAACACCGCCGAAATAAACCTTTCCATTTTAAACTATCACCATTTATATGTATTACATCCTTTCCTTTGGAGCCTCCTGTATCAATTGGGTGTATTCATCCCTTCTATTTCTTGGGTGTTATCCAAATCTCAACTTTTTCATCGGTTCATGTTCATTCATCCTTCCCACTATAAAAATCATGATCATAAACTTCCAAATATCGGCATCATCCCTATTTAAAAATGGAAGAGGCTTATATATAGGCTCATATTTTCCATTTATCTAGTACTTTTTTTACACCACATATTCTATAGTTATGAAATCATTTGTGGTTTCATTTCCACCCATATCATTTTGTAAATCCTCATTTTAGTATACACATAAATAGATGAGGCTGCAATGTCTAGAGGTGGAAATAAATCCCTGAATGCTTCTACAGTTATAGTTCCAGTAATAATTATAAAAGAAAATGTTGGGGGAGATCTCATATATATTTTGGAACGAACCCTCACCTAGCTCTCATGATAATTCCTTTCAATGTAATGGATATTAATATAATCAAGAATATAAAGTAACAATTATGACTATTAATGGGTATAAGTTGATAATTTATCCCTAAATTAATTTTTTTTATTTCTTGAGTCCCTTTCATTGAATGTGTAACGCCCCGACCCCAGTTACCCAGAGTCGGTGCATTATTGGGTAACATTTGCATGATCACAAAAGATCAAGTTTCGAAAGGCCGATTAGTTTAGTAGCCTTGGAAACACTAGATACATTCACAAGTATTACATTACATCATAAAGTAAAACAAAACTACAAAAACATCATGTCTTCATATCCCTTCATAATATCCCTGCATGTCATTCATAATATACTTCTTCACAACCTGGAAAAATTAAAACATTGGAAGGGGTGATCTCAGATTCCCAGTAAGGATAACAATAGAGCAGATGCTTTCATAAATAAACATTAACATTTAAGGCAATGTATATCTAAAACAAAAGCCTTTTAAACTTGAACTTCAACATAATATGGAAAAAGTAAAATGAGATAATTCCATTTACTTATTCACATGGATATTCTACTGGTCGAATAATCCAATGCAATATCAATAACCACTTTCATAATGATGGAATGCATAATGCCAGACTATCATAACCACGTAGCCAAGGCTTTGTGCCAAGACTACAAATAAGATTTTGTCAAGGCCGCGTTCCAAGACACTAGTTTTTCTCATGAGACCTGCCGATGCATCGTGGAGCTATAGCAGGCTCCAGCCGTCACTTATTAAGTCCAATGCATTCCTCATATGAACAGGTTTAAACATATCATAAACCATAACATAATCGTATCACATAAAACATGCATAAAGGAAACATAACATTTCCACATTTCAATCACAAGATATCAATACAACACATTGGTATAATAAAAACCTTATAAAAACCATTTTCAATACCAAAATAAAAGATAAATAAAACTTGGTATTTATTTTTCATTTTAAAAATAAGTTATGGCTTGTAGAGGGAGCCGAAACTAAAATAATGGTCCCAGCGGTGGAGAAGTCGTTGTCGCCACATACGTACGACAAGAAAAACATTTCTTTTTGTCATTTAATAAAGTGCTTCGTATAAAAAGATTCCTTTTGAATAAACGTAAAAGTTAAAGGGTTTTATACACCGTATAAATGAAATTTGTGTATAAAACAAAATATACCTCAATGAATGGTGATTGAGACGAAGTCCCTTAAAAAGATCATTTTTTTCAAATAAAATAGATCTATTATGTGTATTCAGTATAATTAGACATAAATAAAGTAAAAAATACAAGATAGGACATAATAATATCATGACATAATATGAAAGTAGGAGACTAACCCAAAGAACAGAAATTGGGTTAAGAATTTGCCTTACCTCGTGTCTGACTTGACTCGAATGTTCTTTAACCTCCTGAATAATAAACTATAGTTAATCTATACTTGATTAAGAACCTTTTTCATGTTCATTATCCCTTTTATATCACTTATAACAATGTTACAAAAATTATGTTGTTATTTATGTTAATAACGGTCATTTCGTCGATCTTTGGTACTTGAGTCAACAATAAACTTCTTATAATTACAAGTTTTTTATGTGGTAAAATATCATTATCTCAAGAATTATATTAATGATGTAGATATCATATATATCATATATATCCAGTATATACATTCATTTATAATATTACATAAAATTCAGAATTAAGAAATGAAATGCACCGTTCATGGAGACGGTAAGCCGTACGTACGCATGAACGATACTTTCATTTCTATTTCCTATTTAATGGAATGAAATTATAATTATAAAAATGTATACTATAATTCAAGTATAATATAATATATAATACCATTTACTCCATCCTTTACATATCCCACATAAGTCATTAAAGATTCAAATCACTTTGAGTGGGCGGTAGTCCACAGTTCCTAAAATGAAAATATCGTGTTTACCCATAATGGAACCCATAAAGGTATGAAATAAATGAAAAATACAGAAGCTTAAGTAAAACATAAACATATTATATATCATATATATATATAGTGACATCTTAATGGCCACCTTTGAAGGTGTTATATGAGTGTTGAACAATCATCGTTTCGTGAGGTAGAAATTCTCCATCCACAGAAACAGTATGTTCTTTAACCAATAGATGTAAGTGTGTGTAAGTGTAGCTCGAATCATTCTTATAACAACATCCTAGTATATTGATGATACTGGTTCTGTTACAAATGAAATTAATAAAGAGTGTTTAGGGGGTTGGAGAAGCAAAATAAAACAAAATTACATAAGAGAAGACATTACCTTAAAATGGGTAACTCTTTTTGATTTGAGCTCAAAGGCTTCCTTGGGAAGACTTCTGGCCAATGTGAGGCTTCTAGAAGTAAGAGTGGGATGTGTAGAGACAAAATGGGCAAGGGTTGTCCGAGCCAAAGGCTTGAGAGGTGTGGATAAAGTGGTAGAGGTGGGGGACTTTTATAAGAGGAGAGGAGGGGCACTTTTGGAAAGATTGAAATGTTACATTATTATGAAATGATTTTCGGATTTTGAAGGTCCCACAATGATATATTTCGTGGGTAAGGTGATAAGGGTTCGAAATACACCCATCTAATAGGCTTTGGACAAGTGTAAGTCTTAGATTTTACTTTATCCTTCCATTTTATTAAAATCGTTAATTAATGAGGTAATCACTGCATCATCATGGTGTCATAAATAATTAAATTTATTTAATGTCTAAAAATTATAAAAAAATATCATGATGTAGGAAATAGTTCTATATTTCCAATGAATATTTATAGTAAAAAATATGACTTGTATATCCCCATTTAAAAAATGTTTTATTAAAACAACTCATGTTTGTGACATTTTTATTTTAACATTAAATAAAAAGTTTTTAATGTCATTTTCCTATCAAAGTGGTTCCATGGGGTCCCCAAGTTGACCCATGGATTTTCTTGGTCGGACATGACTCATCAAATAGGGGTAGGAGAAGTTTAAAGGTATTTTCATATTTTTATAATATCATTTTTACCATAAATTTCACTAATGACCTTTAATCGTGATTAATTAAACTTAAAAGTTACTATTTAGCAAAAAATTATCTTAATCCCATTGAACCACATTTTACATCCTAATGAAAACCATGTATGTCTGATTTTTGAAAATCAAATCACAGAAGTGGTAATGTTTCATTTAAATGAAAAATCATATTTTTAACTACCACTTAGTGGTTTCACTATTCATCAAAAATTGATGTTTTTCAGAACAATAACAAAATTTCACCCTAAGATATATTTGATATTCCGAATTCAAAAATGATGTCTATTTTAAAAAATTGCAATAATATATGTTTCATTAATTAATTTTATAATTAATTCCCGCTGTCAAAACAAATAGCTTGTTTTTAAGAAACAATATATATCAAAAGATTGACAATTGTTTATGTCCAATTTCAATGTTAAATTAATTCTAATGACCACAATTGGATAAAATGGTTAAAATATATTCTAATTATACTTCAAAACCACTCAATGGTATAATTTATCACTATAAATTATTTTGATTAAAAAATTTCTTTTAATTATTTTTCACTATTCATAAAAATTGGAAGTTCTTAGAAAAATACCAAAAATTCAACACAGGTTAATTTCGATATTCCGAATCCAAAAATGAAGTCCATTTTGAAATATAAAATATATATAATTTCAAAAAGTGGGTATTACTATTCATAATTGCTATTTTGATTGGTCGTAGTGTATTAGAATCTCGAAGTTGCGTACAATGAAAGCTATTGCATTATTGAAAGAGAAGCGTATCGTGGAAGCTCAGGGTGTTACAATCTCACCTCCTTCAATAAATTGCGTCCTCACAATTTGAAATTTTTCTTTGAAAATAAAAGGTTGAAAATAGAAAATACCTTTGTGGAAAACCCACATCCGAAATAAGGGTAAAAAAAATATAACTTTAAAAGAAAGAAAGATATGTACAAAGGTCACCCGAGATAGACCATTGTAGGATTCTATGAAAATATGGATATGGAAGAAAAACAAACCATCAAGGTTTGATAGAGAGTTGTAGAAAACAATATTAGGAGAAAGTTAACAATAAGAAAGTCACAAAATTATGATTGTTTGAACGATCATGGAATCCCCAGTTGGAAAAGTTAACCGGAAACGTTTTTGTTTTAGGTTACCTTTCATAAAGTTGAGGAATTTATTTAAGATATTTAATAAGAATGTAAGGAAATATACTTACTTGTCATGTAGACTTTCATTCGTTAATAAAGTTTTACCGCAAACCCATCTTTCACTCCAAATGGTAATAGAACTCAAAAATATTCTATTTATCCTAATTGTATAAGGTTCTAAATATTACCACATACTATTTAGATTAGGAAAACTATTTTTTAATAACTAGGTACTTCCTATAGGCTAGTGGTAGGTAATAAAGGCATGTCGCACTATGGTCGTGGGTTCGATTCCTATAGCTTTGTCCGACGTGATGGGTTATCCCCTGACCTACAGGTTGTCTTTTTCCTAAAACTGTAGTATTATAATATTCCGAAAATAATATTCAGAAATGTTTTAACCGTTACCAATACTATCCAAGGTTCAACTTAATCCATTCCAACCTATATAGTTATCCAAAATACCTATGTCCAGACTTTTTCTAAAAGGTCTTCAAATTCCAAAATCAATTGTAACATTAGATTCCCTAAACAAAGTAAAGTTTCTCTTATTGTCACATGCTAAAAATATTATTACCTTAATCATATTAAAACCATAATGAATTCAAAATGTACTGTAGTACAATCCTTATATATATCACATTATTCTTATAACCAGAATATAATCCTTCAGTCCAAAAGCACCAATACATTAATTATTCCACTTCAACTGGAGTAACAGAATAAGATTTTCCTTGATCCCTTGGCCTTTTCTGAGGTATGTTTCCCTGACGCTTAGGACATTCATTTGCATAATGCCCCATTTCCCTACAATTGTAGTATTCAACATTGATATCCTCTTTCTTTCCCTTGCAATCACGAGCCTGGTGACCTTTTTCTCCACATTTATAACAAACTCCCATTCCTTTTAGGTGAGTATCGGGGTGATTCTTCCCACAATTATCACATAATGGAAAATCCTTATTTCCCTTTTCCCCTTTATCTGTCTCTTGTTCCACCATTCTCTTCTTCTCTTTCTTAACTTTATTGTCATAAGACATAGAGAATTCCTTTTCTACCTTGATAGCACACGAGACAATATCTTCGTACGATGAGAACGATTGTGAGACTAATGCTCGACAGAGAAACAGTTTTAACCCATCAAAGAAACGATCAATATAACTTCTTGGGTTACGTATATAATCTGTAGCATGCCTCGATAACCTTGTAATGTTGGCCTCATAATTTGCAACATTCTAATCCTCCTTTTGTCTCAGACTTAGAAATTGTCTTTCCATATCTGCTCGACGGTCACGAGGAAAGTATTTTTCTAAGAGAAGCTCTTTGAACTCCCTCCATTACATATTAGATACTTCTTCATCTTCTTTCGAGTTTTGAATCAACAACCACCACTTATCGGCATCTCCAGTGAGGCGGTAAACCGCCATGATAACCTTTTCCCTTTCACTACTCCCCAAGGCATGGAATATTTTCCCCAAGGAGTTTATCCATTGCTCAGCTACTAATGGATTAGTACCCCCATTAAATTTTGGCGATTATTGCCTCATGAAGAGGTCTAACATTGATACTCCACGTTGTGGATCAGGGTGCTCCATACAAGTAAAGTTTTTATTCATAACCCGAGTGAGTTGTCCCAGTATGGTAATAAGTTTATCATAACCAGTTGTATCTACCGCTCCACAATAATTATCTTGAGCTGGAGAGAAATCCCTACACAGAGTGCATGCATTGATATGGTTTCCATTCCTCCCACTAGGCGCCATTTCTAAACAATGACATAGACAAGATTAGTTTATGAATCAAAATACATAATTACATACTTGTAAAACACTTAACATAAATTGAACTATTTATGGATATAATCCATAATCATAAAAATGTTTTCATTGTTGAAGTATATACTCATAAGCACTTCATAATGGTTTGTAAAGAAAATGAGAATTATCCTAAGCATATCCCCCGGGAGTGTCGTAACCAAGAGTGCAGCAAGTCCCGTTCTCGTGCACCAGTCCCCATTCGAGTCTAGCTCAAAGCGGTGTTTTCGGGTTTTACCCCTAGGTACATCTATGCCAGAGCTTCCTCTACCTTCTCGTATCCAGATAGGGATGTATTTCTTGGAAAACTCACAAAATCTCTATAATACCAAAATTCTAGGAAGTTATTATATACTAATCCTCAAAGTCTATCTTTGGGCTATGCGCTCAAATCAGAGTTTATCTAAATCTATCTTCCAAGGTTAATACTAAACTGCCTATGATACCAACTGTAACGCCCTGACCCCAGTTACCCAGAGTCGGTTCATTATTGCATAACTTTGGCATGATCACAAATGATCAAGTCTCGAATGACCGATTATTTTAGTATCCTTGGAAACACTAGATACATTCATAAGTCTTACATTACATCATCAAGTAAACCAAAACTACAACAACGTCTTGTCTTCATATCCCCTCATACTATCCCTGTAGGTCATTCATAATATACTTCTTCACAACCTGGAAAAATTGAAACATTGGAAGGGGTGAGCTTAGATGCTCAGTAAGGATAACAATATAGCAGATGCTTTCATAAATAAACATTAACATTTAAGGCAATTTATAACAAAAACAAAAGCCTTTTAAACATGAACTTCAACATAATATGCAAAAATTAAAATGAGATAATTCCATTTAATTATTCACATGGATATTCTATTGGTCTAATAATCAAATGCAATATCAATAACCACATTCATAATGATGGAATGCATAATGCCAGACTATCATAACCACGTAGCCAAGGCCTCGTGCCAAGACTACAAATATGATTTTTTCAAGGCCTCTTTCCAAGACACTAGTTTGTCTCATGAGACCTACCGATGCATCGAGGAGCTATAGCGGGATCCACCCGTCACTTATTAAGTCCAAAGCATTCCTCATATGAACAGGTTTAAACATATCATATACCATAACATAATTGTATCACATAAAACATGCATAAAGGAAACATAACATTTACACATTTCAATCACAAGATATAAATGCAACACATTGGTATAATAAAAACCTTATCAAAACCATTTTCAATACCAAAATAAACGTTAAATAGAACTTGGTATTTATTTTTTGTTTTAAAAATAAGTTATGGCTTGTAGAGGAAGCCGAAACTCAAATAATGGTCACAGCAGCAGAGAAGTCGTTGTCTCCACATACGTACAACAAGAAAAACATTTCATTTTGTCATTTAGTAAAGTGCTTCGTATAAAAATATTCCTTCTAAACAAACATAAATGTTAAAGGGGTTTATACACAGTATAATATAAATTTATGAATAAAACAAAATATGCCTCAATGAATGGTGATTGAGACGAAGTCCCTTAAAAAGATCATTTTTTTCAAATAAAATAGATCTATTATGTGTATTCACTATAATTACACATAAAGAAATTAAAAATATAAGATAGGACATAATAATATCATGACATAATTTTAAAGTAGGAGATTAACCCAAAGAACAGAAATTGGGTTATGAATTTCCCTTACCTCGTGTCCGACTTGACTCGACCATTCATTAACCTCCTTAATAATAAAATAGAGTTAATATCTACTTGATTAAGAACCTTTTTAAAGTTCATTATCCATTTTATATCACTTATTACAATTTTACGAAAATTATGTGGTCATTTAAGTTAATAACGGTCGTTTTGTCGATCTTTGGTACTTGAGTCCACAATAAACATCTTCTAATTACAAGTTGTTTATGTGGTAGAATATCCATTATCTCAAGAATTATATTCATGATTTAGATATAATATTTATCATAAATATCCAGTATATACATTCATTTATAATATTACATAACATTTAGAGGTAAGAAATGAAATGCACCGTTCATGGAGACGGTAAGCCGTACGTACGCATGAACGCTACTTTCATTTCTTTTTCATATTTAATGGAATGAAATTATAATTATATAAAGGTATACTATAATTACAGTATAATATTATGTATAATACCATTTAATCCATCCTTTATACATCCCACATATGGCATTAACGATTCAAATCACTTTGAGGGGGTGGTAGTCCGCACTTCCTAAAATGAAAATACCGCGTTTACCCATAATGGATGCCATAAAGGTATGCAATAAATACAAAATACAGAAGCATAAGTAAAACATAAACATATTATATATCATATATAAATATAGTGACATATTAATGGCCACCTTTGAAGGTTTTATATGTGTGTTGAACAATCATCGTTTCATGAGGCAGAAATTCACCATCCACAGAAACATTATGTTCTTTAACCATTAGATGTAGGTGTGTGTAAGTGTAGCTCTAATACATCTTCTAACAACATCCTAGTATATTGAGGATACTGGTTTTGTTACAAAAGAAATTAATAAAAAGAGTTTAGGGGGTTGTAAAAGAAAAATAAAACAAAATAACATAAGAGAAGACATTACCTTAAAACAGGTAACTCTTTTTGATTTGAGCTCAAAGGATTCCTTGGTAAGACTTCTGCCCAAAGTGAGGATTCTAGGAGTAATAGTGGGATTTGGAGAGACAAAATGTGCAGGGGGTGGCCTCTCCAAAGGCTTGAGAGGTGTGTGTAAGGTGGTAGAGGTGGGGGGCTTTTATAAGAGGAGAGGAGGGGCACTCTTGGAATGATTGAAATGTTACATTATTATGAAATGTTTTTTCGGATTATAAAGGTCCCACAATGATATATTTCGAGTTTAAGGTGATAAGGGTTATAAATCCACCCATACAATAGGATTTGGACAAGTGTAAGTCTTAGATTTTACTTTATCCTTCCATTTTATTAAAATTGTTAATTAATGACGTAATCGTTGCATCATCATGGTGTCATAAATAATTTAATTTATTTAATATCTAAAAATTATAAAACAAATATCATGATGTATTAAATCTTTTTAGCTTTCCAATTAATATTTATAGTAAAAGCTATGACTTGTATATCCCCATTTAAAAATTGTTTTAGTAAAACAACTCATGTTTGTGACTTTTTTATTTTAACATTAAATAAAAAGTTTTTAATGTCATTTTCCTACCAAAGTGGCTCCATGGGGTCCCCATGTTGACCCATGGATTCTATTGGTCGTCCATGACTCATCCAATCAGGGTAGGAAAAGTGTAAAGGTATTTTCATATTTTTATAATATCATTTTTACCTTAAATTTCACTAATTACCTTTAATCGTGATTAATTAAACTTAAAAGTTACTATTCACCAAAAAATTATTTTAATCCCATTGAACAACATTTTACATCTTAATTACATCCATGTATGTCGGATTTTTTAAAATCAAATAACCGAAGTGGTAATGTTTCCTTTAAACGAAAAATCAGTTTTTTAACTACCACTTAGTGGTTTCACTATTCATCCAAAATTGAAGTTTTTCAGAACAATGCCAAAATTTTACCCTGAGCTATAATTTATATTCTGAATTCAAAAATGATGTCTATTTTACAAAATTGAAATCATATAAGTTGCATTAATTAATTTTATAATTAATTCCCGTTGTGACAACAAATAGCGTGTTTTTAAGAAACAATATATATCAAAAGATTGACAATTGTTTCTGTCAAATTTCAATGTTAAATTAATTCTAATGACCACCATTGGATGAAATGGTAAAAATATATTCTAATTATACTTTAAAAACACTCTATGGTATAATTTATCAGTATAAATAATTTTGATTAAAAAAAGTTGTTTTAAGTATTTTTCACTATTCATAAAAATTGGAAGTTCTCAGAAAAATACAAAAAATTCAACGTAGGCTAATTTAGATATTCAGAATCCAAAAATGAAGTCCATTTTGAAATATAAAATATAAATAATTTCAAAAAGTGGGTATTACTATTCATAATGGCAATTTTGATTAGTCACGGTGTGTTAGAATCTCGAACTCGCGTACAATGCAAGCTATTGCATTATTGAAAGAGAAGCGAATAGTGGATGCTTGGGGTGTTACAGAGTGGGTCTCTATCTTTATTAAATTCCTACTCTGAAGGCCTAACAAACAAAACATGGAAAATATTTCAAATCACTATATCGATGAATACTGTGATCACATTTAATTCCTAGGTTATGTACTTACACAATAATAGTATTCATTTATACATGGTGATGAATTATTTGAATGATATCAAAGAAAATGGTTTTCTTAAATATATATATATATATGATAAAATATTGAAATGTTATATTATACCCCCATAATATGAATTCCCCAACCCCAAATTAAAAGAATATATATTTGATATATCTATTACGTCACATCCTCAAATTCTTGTGATATTTTTTATATTTTTGATTCACCACTTGAACAATAATAAATTAATAATTATTATTTTGAAGCACATTACCTGTATGATATAATATATGTAATAGATGTTGTTTAAAGGAATGATCATTATCCAATGGTGTGACCCCTCAGTCCTATACAATTAAAATATTATGTTATTTACATCCATAAGAGAGATGCATAATACAAATCATGACCATGTGATAGGTCTGGTGGATGTTCCATGAAATAAGATTTCATGCATACTCAATCACGAATCTCAAAGATGCCAATGTACATTAGGCATAAAATTTATAAATTTTGAAAAATCAGAACCATATTCCATATATAAATTTCCATGAATAACTTCTCACAATCATCAAAATCTTGATTAATATAATGATTGTCCACATAATATTTTTTTCACTAATGATCATACTTGTATTTTTGCATTATGGTAGTGAATTTATTTCCCATTTATTTTTATAGTTCAGGACCTAAGAGTTTCATTTCTCTAACATCATCTTATCATATTGGAGTTAAACCCATACATTAATAAATGTATTAATAATTATATACAAAAATCATCATGTGAATTCTATTTTTCTAATAAAATACAACAAAAGGAAGTTCTTGTCCTCTATTTCTATATAAATTCATAACACAATATCTCATTATATGTTTTAGTGTTTTAATATTTCTCTTAGAAATAAAATATATATGATGATGATAATAAGTTCTAAAACTAAACTATATAATTATATAGAACTAAATACATCAATATAAAATTGATTTCATCCTTGTATTCTGATTAGATAAAACAGAATTTAGTACACCATGAAAACATATTACATCCTTAATGTATATTATATAAATATTATTAATAGAGAAATATTAATAGATATAAATAATGTTATAAGGCATTATATGTAGATAAAATACATAAAAAATTATATCCTCATAGACTTCTATCTATCATCCATAACGTGCAGATAATCTATTTACCAAGATACATGCTCTGGAATACAATTATCTAATTCATCCCAATAAAAAAACATTCATATATCTAAACATATGGGAAAATATTGGATAAAATTAAAAGGATAATCATTTAAGATCATCCAATAGCTCCAACTTCCTATTATTATATTTATGTGACATGAACACAATTCATGAATCCTATCATTCCATAACAATTATTGTTAAACATAGGATCACCTATAACTTTTTTTTGAAGATATATAAATTCCTTCTATTCTAATTTCATCATCAGATATATATATATATATATATATATATGTCTGAGAAAACATTTGAGAAATATATTATTATCCACTATCTAACAATATTTATCGATCCATCCATTGAAAATATATAAATAATCAATCATTTTTTAAACAAAACATAGATAAAATAGCCTATTACATTTGAGTCAAAGCATCATCAACTTTTTACTTTACCACGATGGTAATGTTTTTTATTATTTATAATATTTAGTCTAATAAAACCATCCTATTTGGATCATATTAAACACATTCAATGATAATTTACACGTTAATGATTAACTATCAATATATATCATTGATGAAAAATATAAAACATCTAAATACAAATATTGAGTTGGTTAATTTTATTTCAGAAACATCAATTTTTAGGAGACATTTTATAAGGACCTGGACATAAAACATTACATAATATTGAATTAAATGAATAATTCACATTGAGTATATTTTCAGGTTTAGAGTTTTAGAGAATTAGGACATAACTATTACATCTCAAAAGATTATAAAGCAGACACTTCTACTTAGTTTCCATTTTTATCATAAAATAAAAACTCTTCAAAAAGAAACACGACTAGTTCCATGTTTTAGACAGAATGTCTTTCCTTGATCCCATCTTTAACCCTACTCATCTTTATGTCTTGTGGAAAACATTTCCAAAACTTGGTATGAGCATAAAAATCTCATTAAGGGATATAAAAATATGGAAAGAAAACCATAGTCCTCGTATATAAAAGAATCAATGAAATAAATACTTTACTCATAAAACATAATCACTTTAACATACCCAATGAAATCATAACATTTATGAATAACTCATAGAAATCATAATACATAAAGTAATTTGAGGCATTCATAACATTCTTACATTGAGAGTAACCCTCATGGTTACATTTGGAATACCCATCATAGTATATTAACTAAATATCTTCATAAGAAACCTTAGCATTTAACCCCTTCCCTTTACCCAATGTATTGGATAGCTATCTCGGGCTCTCCTGTCCTTAGTTTATTATAGAACAACCATACTTCATAAAAAATACCCATGAACCATAGCATAATCTTACCACATAAAACATGCATACCATTTCCATATTACAATAACAAGATATAAATACAGCACATTGATATAATCAAAAAATTATCAAATCCATTTCAATAACAAAAGAATAGAAAAGTAAAACATGGTATTTATTTTATATTTAAAAACATTATGACTTGTAGAGGAACCCGAAACTCAAATAATGTTCACGGCGGCGGAGGTGTTGTCGTCGCCGCATATGTAAGACAAAAACATTCATTCTATCGTTTAGTAAAACTCTTCACGTAAAAAGATTCTTTTTTAATGAAATTATAAGTCAAAAGGGTTTATTATACAACTAATAAGATAAGGTCGTATATAAATTGAAGTATTCACCAACGAAAGGAGATTGAGACGAAGTCCCTTACAAAGATGGTATCCTTGGTTTAAGGATAAATAAATTACATAATTATGTGTGAGAAATATAAATACACAAAATATAAGAGAATATTAAGTGTAAAACAATCAGAGTTCATCCACACATTTTCATAGCATGACATAATCAAGGAGTAGAGGTTTAACCCAAGGAATCGAAATTGGGTTAAGAAGTTCCCATACAGAAATTTGATAGCATAACGACGTCATGTAAAAATTCATAAAATGAGTTGATGAGAGATAAAAATGGTATCTAATCACTTGGAAATTACATTTACAATAATAATGATATATAATAACATATCCCCACATAAGAATCTATAAATTAAGAGACCAAACAAAAAGATGTCTTTTAAAAAGAGGAGGGTGAAAGGTTCCTTTAACGATTTGGGTAACATTAGAAATATACACCCCATGAAAGAAGGATCATACAATGAAGATGTAAATAACCATAAATTAAAGTATATTACTCAAGTAATACAATCATGGGAAGTAAATACACCACATAAAAGGAAATAGTGGCAAATGTAGCATGAATCTCACGGGAATAAAAAGTGAGATAAAAAAACCACATATCTCGCTGTAATCAATCGAGTCATATGACCAAAAGATAATAACCGACAATGAATTATATAACACCATTAATATAAATATAATAATGATAATATATATCAACTGTAAGTACACAAGACATAACATTCCATAAATAAGTAGCGAACAATGGAAATCTCACGGAATTAAAGGTGAGATAGGAAATCTCTTACCTCAAGTCCGACTTGTCTTGTACATTTCATTATATTCATGAATAATAAATGTTGGTAAATTTATAATTGCTTAAGTAATTACTATAATTTTTATTATTCAATTCATATAATATATTATCATTTTATAATTATTGGTTAATTATATGTGTTCTTATCATACGTTTTGTCGATGTTCAGAACCTGAGTAAAAAATGAACTAGTTTGAAGAGAATTGTCCATGTAGTTATAAGTAAAAAATCACCAGAATTGAGTTCATGATTTAAATATCATATATATCCAGTATATATGTATTTAAAAATATTCCATAATGTTTGGAGACAAGAAATGAAATGTACTGTTCATGTAAACGGTAAGTCGTACGTACGCCTGGACGGTACTTTCATTTTTCATCATATTAATGGACTTTAAAACTAAATGTGACATAGATATATTGTAATTAAATGTATAATATATATTTTATATTGGTAACATAATTTCATTAATTACATTATTTATAAATTCCATGTTTGGAATGAAAAATCCACATCACTTGAGGGGGTTGTTGTCCTCACTTCCTCATATAAAATTATCACATTTGCACAACATGCAAAGCATAATAGTATGTTTTAAATATAAAATACAGAAGAATAGAGAGGAAAAAAATATAATATATATCATATATAAATATAGTTCCATCATATTTTCCACCATGAGAGTTGTTAAAAGAAGATTTAACAATCATCATTTCGTGACGTAGTTATTCGCCACCCACAGAAACAATATGTTCTTTAACCATTAGACGGAGGTGTGTGTAAGTGTAGGTAGAATGATTATAAAAAAAAATCCTTGTATATTGTGGTTACTTTTGTTATTATGGGATCAAATAATAATAAGATAATGGTCTGTGAAGAAGTAAAACAAAAGATAGAAACTCGAGAGAATACATTACCTCTAAATCGGGTAACTCTTTTTGATTTGAGCCAAAGTCTTCCTTGGAAAGAATTTTGCCCAAAGTGAGGCATATAGGATTAATATAGGGATTAATATAGATAATATTATCAGAGTTTTTACAAAAAAGGGCTTGAGAGGTGTGGGTAAGTGGGTAGAGGTGGGGGCCTTTTATAAGAGGGTGGATGGTCACTTTTCGAAGGTCTTGAAATGTTACTTTATTAGAAATTTTTATCGGATTTTAAAGGTCCCACAATGATATTGTTTGGTGATATGGTGATAAGGGTTATAAATATACCCATCCCATAGGTTTTAGAAAAGTTTATGTCTTAGAGTTTACCTTATATTTTCATTTTATTTAAATCATTCATTAATGAGGTAATCACCTCATCATAATGCTGCAATAAATAAATATATTTAGTTAATGTATAAAAATTATTAAAAAAATACCAATATGTAGGAAATATTTTTAACTTCACAATGACTATTTATAGTCTAAGATATCATTTATGTAAACAAAATTAAAATTGTTTTACTTAGGATATACAATCCTTTGTTATATTTCTCTTCTTTTAAAAAAATAATGTCATAAATGTCACTGTAACACCCATGTGACTCCATGGGCCCTATAGTTTATTATAAATATTTCCATGGTCGTACATGAATTAAAAAAAATGATTTTGACACATGTTGGGGTCATTTTATTTTATTATTATTTTATTTTATTACCCTTAAGTACCTGATTACTAATTAATCATGATAATTAAAGATAATTGTCATCATTACTATTCATAATTTGCGAAAACAAAATAGTCTCAATTAAATAAATTGGACATATGATTCCAAATATGGAATCCATTTTTACAAAATCCAAACACTGAAATTTTAGAAATTAATTTAAAAATAATTCCTATTGTCAAACCAATGACGGGTTTTTAAGATATATAATTTATCAAAAGATTGATTTGTTTTAACATCCAATTTAAAAGTGAAATTAAATTCAAATACCAAATTTTTATTAAATGATAAAATTTTAATTAAATTATCCATTAAAAAGAATTAAAATGAAAATATTACTATATAAATAAATTGGATGAAATGGCAATTTTGAATTAAAATGCAGTATTTTTCACTAATCATTAAAAATAAACCTTATCCGAAAAATACCAAAATTTCACAAAAAGAGTTATTTGATATTCCAAATTAAAAAATGATTTCAATTTTAACAAATTCAAAACATAGAAGTTTCATTAGTAAATTATATATTTAATTCCCATTGTCAAAACAAATAGCTTGTTTTTAAGAAACAATATCTATCAAAAGATCGATACTTGTTAATATCAATTTTCAAAGTAAAATTAATTCTAATGACCTCCATTGGATTAAATGGTAAAATATATTTTAACTACAATATAAAAACATTTAATAAGATAATATAACAATATAAATAAATTAGATTAAAACGAGGTTTTGGATTAAAATACAACATTTTTCACTATTCATTAAAAATGAACTTTATCGAAAAAATACCAATAAATTTCACAAAGTAAATTTTGATGTCTGATTCTAAAGAAGTATTTTATTTTGTCAAATATAACATTTAAAATAGTCAAAAATTATATTTAAAATGTCTTTTCCATCAAAAGGCAGTTAATCGACCCTTTAAAAAATTTAAGAATATTTATGCTTAAAATTGGATTCATTCATATTTTAAGCCTCAACCATTTATCGGGTAA
Organism: Viscum album; assembly: GCA_963277665.1. Lineage (NCBI taxonomy): Eukaryota > Viridiplantae > Streptophyta > Magnoliopsida > Santalales > Viscaceae > Viscum > Viscum album. The sequence goes on along the minus strand of OY728145.1, from coordinate 1,242,727,692 downwards.
TTTTTGAAATATTTAACAAACATTTATAAACATTTTGAAGTTAGTTCTATTCATTCCTACTATTACAACGGTTATTCGTTTACAACCATTTAATATAATATTATTATATTATTAGTGTGCAACATAAGATTTCAAAGAAACACATTATGGCGTATTGGGTCCGCTATCGAACATAGAATCCCCTTTAAATTAATATTAATATTTTATTCAAAAATATTAATAAATATCAAAATTTCATATTCTTTATTTACCAGGGATTTCACATCCTTCCCCCCTTTTGGGAATTGCATTCTTGCAATTTTAAAATTGGGCTCGAAAACGTCATTAAAAGTCCCACATTGGAAAAATAATCAGTAAAAATATCACATTAAAATAAAGAAAGAAAAGAAAAAAGGTCACCCGAGACAACAGATACTTGGATTCCATGAAAACATGGACATGGAGGAGAAAAAAACCATCAAGTTCTTATGGAGAGTGATAGAAAATATGTATAGGAGAAAGGTAACCACCAGAAAATGGAAAACTTGTGATGGGTTAAACAATATTTGATTCTCCGGTAGGAATAGTTAACATACAACATTTTTGTTTTAAGTTACTTTTTATTGAGGAATTTATTTATGTGCTTTACTAAAACAGAATGAAACATACTTACTTTTCATATATAAATTCATCTCTTACTAGATTTCTTACACAAACTCATATTTTCTCCAAAAGATGAGTATTAGGATGACTTGATCACATTATGAGTGCTATAATCAACTTATTGAGAATCAACTAACCCAAAAAATATGAACTACATATTTCCCATGTCTTTAATCCTTAGCCAAAACCAAATTTTTTAGTAAAAGATTAGATAATCCCCAAAAGGACCATTCTTTATATGAAGAAATACTACTCTTAATCTCCAAAATTCAACCAAAAGAACCCAAGGTTCATGAATGACCATAAAATAAATAGTAATCCATAAAATTCTTCAATGTAATTAAAACTACGGTCGAATCCAAAAACTCTAAACATTTTATCACACAGTCTCCCATGATACATCTTAACATTTACCTCCAAATAACATCGGAAACTCTAAAAGTCTCATACTGAAAAGTAATTAACCTAATTAGATATCCTACCTAATATGATAATTATTTTGAAAGGTAACCCAAAATAAACTTATTCTTGATTCCTAAAATCATCTGAAAAAATAATTAGTCAAACTAACCAGGGACATCACGTAGTCCAATGGTAGGCAAAAAAATATCTGTCGCACATTGGTTGTGGGTTCGATTCCTACAGCTTTGTCCAACGCGACAAGTTGTCACATAGTCTATGTGTTGTCACTTATCAAAAACTATATAAATTTATTAAATTCCCAAAAAGAGATAAATTCATCAAAAATAACCCTAACATATTTCAACCACAAAATTTATCTAATAACATTCGTTATGGATCACAAAATGTATTAATCAGTAATTGCCTGAAATTTGAGGATCATATAAACCCAAATGGTTTTTTATAACTATATCCACAAAAGAAAAGATAATTATTCCTTGAATAAAATTTTCATGTATCAAAAATCAGGGTTACACATATTATAAAATTTCTTCGAATTAAATCCCATCATATAATGATCCTTATTTCTTTTAAGCATGTCACCATCCTAAAATCTACCATAACTCTTGAATCCCTTATATGTTGACTTCTTACTCATTCATCATTCTTCATGATCAATTAACCATTACTTTCCAACATATTCTGAAATAATTCTTTCCTACAAACAAATCATGAATCATATCCAAATATTAAATAATAGGAAAAAATATGTTTAGAAATAATCCATACCTTTCACTGGTCATTGTAAGTTTCTTTATCCTCAATTACAATGGAATTAGGTATTGGTAAATGAATATTTAAACGATCTTTGTGATCCCATTCCCGAAACATCTTCGTAGGACATGTGTTTGCATAATGACCATTCACACCACATTTAAAACATTAAATTTATCCCTCATAAATAACTTCTTTCCCTTTCCTAGAGTCAACTAGATGCTTCATTTTCCAATGGAAGGTTATTGCTTTATGACCTTCATTTCCACATCTATAGTATCTTTCTATCCATTTGAAACATTTTCCAAGGTGTTTCTTTCCACATCATTGACACATCGTTTTTTGAACACACTTTCCTTTATGATTATTACCTAAACATCCGTAGGGATTTGTTTCTTGCAAATATGATGACTTATAAAAACAACTAAGGTTCATGTGGTAAATCATGACACTAGATATTTGGTTTAGAATAACCACAAAGGTTCTCATTTCAGCTCCCATATCATTCAGTTTCTCATTCAGAAAACCATCATAGTTTTCTTCACATCCACTATTACATTGGTTCCTACTAGATCCATCCATTTACTAAAACCAAAATGGTTAGTATTAGTATATAAGTAAAATCATCATATAATACTATGATATAATTATTCATGTTATCGTAAACACATTAACTTTATCTAAAAAATCTATGAATCTTTCTGAAATCCTAACCATTATGGTAATGCCACTTACGCTTAAAGAATACCCTATCCTCTAAAGTTATCTAAACTGACCTCTGATACCAACTGTAAGGACCCGACCATAAAACATTACATTATATTGAATTAAATGAATAATTCACATTGAGTATCTTTTCATGTTTAGAGTTTTAGAGAATTAGGACATAACTATTACATCTGAAAAATTATAAAGTAGACACTTCTAATCAGTTTCCATTTTTTTTCATAAAATAAAAACTTTTAAAAAAGAAACATGACTAGTTCCATGTATTAGAAAACATGTATTTCCTTGATCCCATCCTCTACACTACTCATCATTAAGTCCTATGGAAAACATTTCAAAAACAGAAGATGAGCATAAAAAGATCAGTGAGGTATATAAAAATACAGAAAGAAAATATTATTCCATGTATACATAAGAATCAATGAAACCATACTTTACTCATAAAACATCAGCACTTTAACATACCTCATTAAATCATGAGATTTATAAATAACTCATAAAAACCATAAGACATAATGTATCTTAAGGCATTCATAACATTCTTACATAGGGAGTAAACCTCATGGTTACATTTGGAATACACATCATTATATATTCTCTACATATGCTCGAAGAAACCTTATCATTTAATCCCTTCGTGTTACCTAATGCATTGGAGAGAAATCTCGTTCTCACCCTCCCTTATTTTATCATGGAATCACTCGACTTCATAAACAATTCCCATGAACCATAACATAATCGTATCACATAAAACATGCATAAAGGAAACATAACATTTCCATATTTCAATCACAAGATACCAATACAACACATTGATATAATAAAAACATTATCAAAATATTTTTTAATACCAATATAAAATAAAAGAAAAAAATGGTATTTATTTTTCATTTAAAAACATTATGGCTTGTATAGGAAGCCGAAACTCCAATAAAAGTCATGGCGGCAGAGAACTAGTTGTCGCTGCATACATAAGACAAAAACATTCCTTTCATCGTTTAGTAAAATGCTTCATGTAAAAAGATTCCTTTTGAATGAAATTATAAGTCAAAAGGGTTTATTATTAAACTAAAAAAAGAATTTCATATATAAATTGAAGTATGCCTCAACGAATGGAGATTGAGAAGAAGTCCCTTATAAATACGGAATCCTAAGATTATGGATAAATCAATTACATAATTATGTGTGACAAATATAAATACACCTAATATAAGTGGATAATAAGTGTAAAACAATCAGAGATAATCCACACATATTCATAGCATGACATAATCAAGGAGTAGATGTTTAACCCAAATAATTGAAATTGGTTTATGAAGTTCCCTTACAGAAATTTGACAGCCTAACGACATCACTTTAAAATTCAGAAAATGAGTTAATGAGAGATAAAAAGGGTATCTTATCACATGTACATATAATTTACAGAAATAACTATATATATGAATGTATCCCAATATAAGAAGATTTAAATTAAAAGACCTAACAAAAATATGTCTTTGATAAAGGGGAGGGTGAAAGGTTCCTTTACTGATTTGAGTTACTTTCGAAACGTACACACCATGAATGAAGGATCATATAATGAAGATGTAGATATCCATAAATTAAATTATATTACATAAGGAATACAATCATGGGGAGTAAATACACCACACAAAATGAAATAGTGGAAACTGTAGCATAAATCTCACAGAAATAAAAAGTGATATAAAAAACCCGTTACCTTGCTGTAATCGATCGAGTCGTACGACCAAAAGATAATAACCACCAAATTAATTACAGAACACCGTGAATATAAATAAAATAATGATAATATATATATATATCAATTGTCTGTATACAATACACCACATGCCATAAATAAGTTGCGAACAATGGAAATTTCAAGCAATTAAAAGTGAGATAAGAAATCCCTTACCTCTGTCCGACTAGTCTTGTTCATTTCTTTATATTCCTGAATAATAAGACTCGGTAAATTTATAATTTCATAAGGACATACTTTATAGTTTATTATTAAATTCACATCACATTTTATCACATTATAATAATTAGTTAATTATGTGAGTTCATATCATATGTTTTGTTGATGTTCGGTACATGAGTCAAAAATGAACTTATTTGAAGAGAATTTTCCATGTAGTTATAAGTACATCGTCTCTGGAATGGTGTTCATGATTTAAATATCATATATATACATTATATGTGTATTTCATAATATTCCAAAATATTTGGAGATAGGAAATGAAATTTATCATTCATGGAGACGGTAGGTCGTACGTACGCAAGAGCGCTACATTGATTTTCTGTCATATTAATGGACATTAAAACTAAATGAGACATAGATATATTATAATTACAGTATAATATATATTTTATATTGGTAAAAAAATTTCATTAGTTACTTTATTTATAAATTCCATGTTTGGCATGAACGAGTCACATCACTTGAGGGGGTGGCTGTCCAAACTTCCTCATATGAAATTATCTCATTTGCACAAATGAAAAGAATAATGTAATGTTTTAAATATAAAATAAATAAGAATATAGAGGACATAAATATAATATATATAATATATATATATATATATCCATCATAATGGCCACCATGGGAGGTGTTAAAAGAAGATTTAACAATCATCATTTCGTGAGGCAGTAATTCACCACCAACAGAAACAATATGTTCATTGACTATTAGACGGAGGTGTGTGTAAGTGTAGGTAGAATCATTATCATTAAAACATCCTATAATATTTATGATACTGGTGTTTTCATGGGATAAAATAATAAGAATATATTGGTGAGTGAAGAAGGAAAATAAAAGAATGAAACTCGAGAGAAGACATTACCTTTAAATCGGGCAACTCTTTTTGATTTGAGCCAAATCCTTCCTTTGAAAGACTTCTGCCCAAAGGTGAGGCTTCTAAGAGTAAGAGAGTTATTTGGAGAGATTATATGAGCATAATTTTTATGATACATGGGATCTATCGGTGTGGGTAAGGGGGTAGAGGTGTGGGCATTTTATAAGAGGGAGGAGGGTCACTTTTAGAAAGTCTTGAAATGCTACTTTATTATAAAATGATTTTTGTTTTTTTAAGGTACCCCAATGATATATTTTTAGTATAAGGTGATAAGGGTTCTAAATCCACCCATCCAATAGGTTTTCAAAAAGTGTAAGTCTTAGATTTTACTTTTCATTTTTATTTTATTTAAATCGTTCATTAATGAGGTAATCACTGCAACATCATGGTGTCATAAATAAATTTATTTATTTGATGTCTAAAAATTATAAAAAAATACCAAGATGTTGGAAATATTTTTATCATTCCAATGAATATTTATAGTCTAAGTGATAATTTATGTATACCAAATTAAAATTGTTTTACTTAGGATATACAAACCTTTGTTATATTTCTCTTCTTTTAAAAAAAGAGTGTCATAAATGTCACTATCACACCCTTGTCACTCCATGGGCCCTAAAGATTGGTATAAAGCCTTACATGGTCGTAAATGACACAAATAAGATGATTTGGACACATGTTGGGGTCATTTTTGTATTATGATATTATTTTATTACCCTTAACTACCCGATTACTAATTAATCACGATAATTAAAGATAATTATCATCATTACTATTCATAATGTACAAAAAACAAAAGCGTTTTAATTACATAATTTGGAACTTCTGATTCATAATATGGAATCCATTTTACCAAATTTCATACACTGGAATTTCAATAAATAATTTATAAATAATTCCCATTGTCAAAACCAATGACGAGTTTTTAAGATTTAAAATCTATCAAAAGATTGATTTGTTTTTACATCCAATTTAAAAGTGAAATTACATCCATTGAAAAAAATTGTATTAAATGATAAAATAATAATTAAATTACACCTTAAAACCAATTTAATTGATAATCTAACTATAAAAATAAATTCGATGAAAAGACAATTTTGAATTAAAATGCGGTATTTTTCACTATTCATTAAAAAATGAACATTATCAGAAAAATACCAAAAATTCATCCTAAGATATATTTGATATTCCAAATTAAGACATGATGTTCATTTTACCAAATTCAAAACATAGAAGTTTCATTAATAAAATATATAGTTAATTCCCACTGTCAAAACAAATAGGGTGTTTTTAAGAAACAATATCTATCAAAATATTGATACTTGTTTAAGTCCATTATCAAAGTGAAATTAATTCTAATAACCACCATTGGAGTAAATGGTAAAATATAATTTAACTAAAATTTAAAACCAATTAATAATATAATATAACCATATAAATAAATTATATTACAGGGATGTTTGGAATTAAAATATAGCATTTTCACTACTGATTAAAAAATGAACTTTATCAAAAAAATAACAAAAATTGTCAAAAACTAAATTTTGATTTCTTGATTCTAAAAAATGATTTTATTTTGTCAAATATAACATATAAAAGTGAAAAAAGTAGAATTAAAAAGGGTTTTCCATCAAAAAGCGGTTAATCGGCCCTTTATAAAATATTAGAATAATTATGCCTAAAAATAGATTTATTCTCATTTTAAGCCTCTATAATTTATTGGGTAATTGTTAAAATATTTAAAAATACATATATTCATTTTTTAGTTAGTTATATTCATTTCCACCATTACAACGACTAGGCATTTAATACCATTTAAAATAAGATTTTTATATTATTAGTGTGCAATGTAAGATTTCAAAGAAACTTGTTGTTGCGTATTGGTTACGCCATCTAACATAGCATACACATTAAAGTAATTTTAATATTTTATTCAAAAATATTAATAAATAGGAAAATTTCATATTCTTTATTAACCTCGGATGTTACACATATTATATCATTATAACATTCTACACGAGGATGCATCTCAATCCCTTTGTCGATGAATCGCTATATATCACATCCCATTTTAAAATGCTTGGAAATGTAAGAATAATTCAACTGAACAACCATCACATCAGTTTCTTTAAAATTTCATCACATTTATTTTTCCAAATGAAGAGGTATTCGTTTTCAATTAACATGGTTTATTCACTGGATATCCATGATAAATTCTCCAACAAGTATAACTAAGATCCATTAATAACCAGAATAATATATATCATAATCTGATTGGCTGATCGAGTCCATTGATTAATAACTTCATTCCATGATGGATCCAATGATATACCCCTCCATAATATCAAATCACATAAAAATGAATCTTCTCCTATCCAAAATTAAAAATTGTTAAATCTTTCAAAGATATTCTCATTCTTTAGGGTATTTAGTCTAATCATGAATGGATCTTCATGATCTTATTTACTCAGGGAATATATATGATTATCATCTTAAAATACTACCATAAAATTATTGAGGTAATTTTTAAAGATGATATTCATTTAGTTCATAAATATTGTGGGGGGGGGGGGGAATTTGTAAGACTATATGTAATCACTATAAATTCATTGATTTTATACCTATTGTGGAATTATTTTATGGTTTATCCTACTTTATTTCCCTTAATTGATGATATCTTAAATGAACGTAAATATTGGATATGTATTTATATCACCATAATTGGTCAAATAATTCATCAAACTATAGAGGATGACACTTATAGGTGATTATTATCTTATTCTATTCCTAATCATCAATAAAAAGTTCAATTGATATAAATTCCAACATACATAAAAGGCATGTTCACTAGATATTGAAGTACATTAATGAATTAGTCTATTTTAAGTGTCTCATGGAGTTGCTTCCAAATATTTTTCAACACAATAATGTCATCACAATATGTAATCTTATTAATATGTGTAGCACCATGTTTGAGTTCTATTAAAAAACTTATACCACATTTTTTAGTATGAAAAGGTAAAATATTAATAATATCATCATGAAACACCTGAAAAATAATCAGGTTATTGACATGGAATTTATCCACATCAAGCTATGATAAAACCCCCATTTAAAAATGAATCAATACCCATATAATTTATATGAATTTCATTATGAATTCTGGTTAATTCTCATAGATATATATGATAATATTATGGTTTTAAGTGTTAAATGTGACATAAAATACATAAATTTTATTTATTTATTGATATAATATAAATTTTAATGATAAAGACAACATAAAATTCAACAAGAGTGAGAATAATATCATTAGAAGGAGAAAACTTCCAACAAACATAAATTATAGATGAATCAAAGAATCGGGATGTTATCATACAACGATTGTGGATATACAAATATATTTTAACATATAATCCTTGAGGTGGTAATGTTGTACCGTTAAAAATATATTATGATATAAAATATTGGGTAGATCCAGAATATAATATGTCATTAGTAGTTGTACTGTGGGTGGTATGAGTACCATTCACCAACTCATTTTCTTATCCATTATTATAAGATGTGATACCATGATATTTCCCTTAGAATCTAGTCTTAATAAGTTACTAATTTCAATCATCATATTTAGTATTTGGATTTGGTAATCGGTCAGCATAATTACAATACCACATTCCTTTAATATACTAGTGTGTGGGTGGTTCATTATTTGGAGTATTCATTATATTAAATCATTAAAAAATCCCTTCCCATAATATCATAATCCGATTTTCTAATGGCATTTTTTTCTACACAAAAAATATTTAACATTACTTGAAAAGAATGTTAGATTTATAAATAATTGATTATTTCATCATAGAATTACCCAACAAAAATAAATGAGTTTACTAACATAATTAACATGTTCATAAGAATTAGGATGAATAGATTAAACCTTATGTCAGCATCATTATAATATATATAAATAATGAATATTGATGCTATCATTACATAATATTACTAGTAAACTAAATTTAATCTCAAAGGATTCATTGTTATATGAAAATACCATTAACAATTATTTGGAATATTTTATGAGGAAAATTAACTATTAAATTTGAACTTAATTCCATAAAATATTAAATTTTCATAAATATTAAAGAAAAAAATTTATTAGACACATACCTCATATATTTGTAAAGGTAGAATAAAATTATTGATTTATTAGGGAATGTAGACAATTTTCACATGTTGTGTACGTTAAAACAAGGATATCTTACACATTTTATGTAAATAAATTCAAAATTACCTTGTTGTGAAAATATTTTGAAAATTCATTTCCAAAAATTTTGTTAAAATTTGATAATGAAAAAAATAGTTTAATCAACTATAGATTAGTAAAAAAATTTGAAAACATTTTGTAGAATCCATAGATGTGGAAGAGAATTTATTTTTGAGAGAAGAGAGTAATATATAATAATATCATTAAATCATTCATTTCAATCACTTGAGATATCAATTAGTGAAAACATAAATGAATACATATATCATCTACAAATATCTAGTGGAGAATAAAATTCATTATATTCTTGATAGTTAGGTTAGGATATATTTTTTAGAAACCTAATAATAATCTTTCCTAATTGACAATGAAATTTTAATATAAACCCTTGTCTCAAGTTTTGCATTCATAAAATTATTTCAAATATGAAATATAATAAATTTTAATATATTATAACTTTATAGTAGATTATTTTAAATAAATTTAATATGATATATGATCTTATTATGACATTTCATCACACATTTATTTATAATTCCATATTATTATTGTAGTCTGCAATAGTTAATTATTTCACTTTCCATGAGATTTGTTTGATAGATATGGTCCCTATACATTGATCATGGTTTACCTATATCAAACATTTTATTTAGGATATAATTACTCTTTAAATTAATTACATTTACTCTTAGATTCGTCCATAAATGGTTTATTTAGAAAAAATTAAATTATAATGTTCTTGGATAGAGAAATCCATGCTTACACATGATTATTATTTTTAATCATTGACGATTTGAATGAAAAAAATGTAAATTACGATCCACAATTATTCATGTACTAATATATCATATATAACTTATAAAATAATTATATTTATCCATATTACCATCTATATAATGTGTAATCAAAAAATGAATCACATCCCTTTACTGAGTTTGTTTCCCACACGTATGCAGGATTGAGGTTATAATATTCATTTTGATTGTTAGATAATTTTGAAGATATTATTTTATAATTAATGAAGCATAATTATAATCAAAATATAATTTATAAAAAATAATACCATCATAATTCCTATCCAAAAAATATAGTGATGGAAAGTACATAATATATCTATTTGAGGTGGAATTCCACATACACGCATGTTCCATACATTCACTTCTCATTTAATCAAATAAAGTGTTGAAATTTGGGGGTACGTAATCATAATAAAATTTTATTATATTTATTACCCTAAATATACTATTTTATTCTGAATACCACATATTTTTAAGATGATCACAATTAATCAAATTGAAAAGGACAGGCAAGATGATTACCACTCCTTCAGTTTCAATCCCTTCATTCCTTTTGTAAAGGGCCCTTATTCATGTCTTGGTAAATTTATAAGATATTGTTTTTGGGTTTCAGGATCCATAAGGCTTAATAATGTGTAAATATGTGAAATGATGGGTTTATATATATCTGTAAGGGAGAACAGACAATTTGAATTTCTCAAAAAAATAAAATATAATAAATTAATTATCAATGAAAATGATTCAAAATGGGTAGATATTAGATAATGAGATAGTTTATAAAAAATATATGTGATGTATATGGTACTTAAAAATAGAATAATTTGTTATTGTATTCTTGTCATTTTGTTTAACCCATGGTAAAACTACTTTAACTATAACCCTGATGAGATGATTTTTTTAATAACTCTAACTATTATGAACAAAATGTAGGTTCCCTAGTTATCCAATTTGGGAACTCTAATTAATTTTTTTTTATCGTTTTCCTAAAATTCATTCCCTAAAAAAGATGATATTATTTGCAAAAAATCCTCTCCTAATGTTATGAAAAACAGTTTTTGTGAAAAATATTTCATTATGTATACAAAATTTTTATTCTAATATTCATAATAAGTTAATTCAAAAGAAAATAATTAGTTTATTAATAACATTAATGAACTAATGATTCATTTAAATCCATTTTAAAATAAAATTTAACAATTTATAATCTATAAAAATTGATATATTTCAACACAATTTGTATTATTCAATATTCATTGAAAAATTAATCATTTCTGAAAAATATCAATAAATTACTTTAAGATATTTTCATATTATCGATATAAAATTTTTTGTTAGATTTCTGAATATAAATTTTATAAATGTAAAAATATTAATTATATAATTTTCCCAAAGAAACCATTTTAAGGAAAAATGTAATCCTAATACATATAATGACTTATTAAAAAATTAGTCCATATGTTTTTCCATTATCTAAAAAATGTTTATATATAGATAATATGTTGTTATTTTTAATCACACAATTGTTTTAATAACCATGATAAAATGGTGTAACATATTATAGTTTTCTATATTCTTTGTCATCTTTTTGACAAGCTAATAAAAAAATGTAATTTATTTAAAATATATATATATATATATCAAAGTATCATAGTCTTAAAATATTGTCTTTATATATTAAAATGTTTAGATTTATTGACATTGTTAGAGTTGATATTCTAACATATGAAATAGAAAAAATAGATTTAATATCATTTTTTTTATTTTTTACAAGACCATAAATAAGGATAAGTGAAATTCCAAATTATGAAAGTGTTATTTTTGATGTAAAATGTCTCATTATGGGATATAATCTCAATAATTATTATATCATAGTTTCATTCGAATATATAATTTATTTTGGAATGGAATATATGAACCATGACGAGTTGGATCCATAATTTATTTTGTTTATTTTGTTAATATCGTTTCTTTGTGAGATATTTTCTATGTTTGCCTAATTTCATGACCATTTTGACATGAATGGGAACTATGTTCATGTGGAAATATTCATGTGATGGAATTTAAATTGAATTAAATAAAAATATTTTCCACACAAATCATCTCAAACAACTCTAATGTGGAGATGAATTTTTTTATTGTGATGAATCAATGTGGGGACCTGATTTCAACTCATTCATAATTAAATATGGATTCTATATGGAAAACACCAATTGTAAATTCAAGGGAAATATTACCAAACTCAAGATCTGGATTTAAAAATAGTTAATGTTTCATTGATGTTATAGGTGTGTTATATTTATGTTGAAAACTATAAGATATATTTTTATCATTAAATATCGAGGTACTATTCACACATAGAGAGTTAATTTTTTTTAATAAGTTGATTTTATTTTATTATTGCTTATTATTTCATAAAAAAACTAAAACCAATGGAAGGTGAACAGGGTTTTTTATACCTCTGTCAAAATGAGCACGCTAATTTTTCCCTGATGGATATTACAATATATTCACTACATATTGATTTTTATGTGATTAAACATGAAATAATTATTAATGGGGGTAAAATATAACAATCATAGATGATTATTAATTTATACACCTATGTGGGGATTTAAGAGGAATTGAAAATTGCTGATGATCAAGAAAATTTTTTGAAAATAATTATTAAGATTGAAAATCATTTTTATAGAAATATAAGGGGAAATAATAGTGTATGATTCTAGAATATATAAAATTTAATTAATGAAATATTATATTAATCTCACAGATCATCATTATTTATCAGTTAATGAATTTTGAAAATGAATAGAGATTTGAATAGTTATTTTTGGTAAATAAAATTGAAACTATGTATTCTAGCTTATGTATCTCAATTCTTGGTATATCAGAATGTTACAATTTAGAGAAAAACATTAGATGGGGATCATACAGTCATTACCCTTAAAGAATTTTAAATGGTAAATCATCCACATTGATTTCATCAATGAATCCTAGAGGTGTCTAATAAGAACAACATTATATGGGTTATTATAAATCACCTTAAACAATTGGTGAATTAAATTTATATTTTAGAATATTAATCTATTTATTATATTTCTAGTTTATTAGTTAATAATGTAGTGATGATTCATATAGAACACCTTTAATTCATATTGGATCAGGATATGAGATTGTATCAATATTTTAAGGAAGTCTTCAACATTCATGGAATAAATAGTTGAATATTATAATTTTATATCAACTTACAACTAATTTAAATTCAAAGGGTTACATTAATAATGTAATGTATATTTTGAAATCATTTTCTCGAAATCTAAAATGTTATCAGTAGCAACACATTTCTTTGTCAGTGTTTTCCAATGATAATTACTTCCACTCTGGCATTTAGATTGATCTTTCAGAAGAAATATATATTTGGAAGTTCAAAAATCCAATGTGATCTAATTATACCAAAGAAAAAAATATAAAGGAACCTGAAACGTCAATTGAAATTGTAGATAATGTTAGATTCATTTGATAGAACATATAGGAACCCATTATTAAATTGAAAATTTATACAGACAATCATGAAGGAAATCTATATCTTAATGTTGGAATAATTTTTATCAATGATTAGCTATATGAAAGAGGGTAATATGATTTTTAGGTAATAAAAAGTTTATTAGTTTATAATGATAGCACAATAAATATTTACGATTTTATTTGGATGATTTATTATTAATTGTAACAACCATTAAATCACTCTCAAGTACACTATGTGTTCCATGTATCTATCCTATATAAGAACAAGCCTTATCAATCACATGTACACAGATCATGGTTTATATATCTATTTATTAAAATAACATTTGAAGGAATGTAATGGGAGATGAAATATCATATATAGAATTTTTTTTGGATAAGGAACATTCACCAGTTAAATTATTTTTCGTGATGTCATATATTTAGGGATGTATCAAGGAAATATATGTTTTCCCCGAGGCATATGTATCCTCAGTTTATTGAATCTATTTTATGGGATTAGATGGTGTAAAATTGTATACGTGAATAGAATGTTACCCAAAAATATTTTATGATATATTTCTCCTTCAATCATTTATACTCCATGTACATATTTCTTACATATACCATAAAATTAAATCGAATTGTGACATTCAATTAAAATATTTTTAATAAATGCATCATATATTACATTTCACATGGATTACACTACGTGAATTCGAATAAATAATATTTAAAAATTTATTGATTTCAAATTTTAAAAATTATTTTAATGGTTTTGAATTGGATTGAAATAAATATAATACATTATATAAAGAAATAGTTGTGTTTATGAAAAAAAATATGCAGATAATATCATTTCCAAAATTAATTAAATTAATCAATGCATATAAAATATTTTATGAAACATTGTAGGTATAATATTCAATTAAAATATTTAAACATTCATTTTAATTTTTTTTCTATGAAGGTAATGGAAATAAATTCATTGTTATGACTAATTGTATATTTTTCTGAAAAATGGTTATCATTTCATTTTTTATTATTTTTTAAAACATATTTTCAATCATATTTTCATTGAATGTGTTAATAATTTATATAATATTATATAAACTAATTTAATTTTATTAATGTTTCAACATTCAATTTTTTTATTATGAATAGAAATGAAGGTAAAAATTCATTAATAAAGTAATGGGTAAAAACTATTAGGGGTGAAACAAAATGTATAAGACTCAAAATGAAAATAATATTGTATAAATAAAATTGGATGAAATTACTTCAACAATATAACATCAAATATTTTAAAAAGTACTAATTTGGATACACTCTCTAATGAGAGTGACAATATTATATTTATATATTCATAATAACTATATGTGATGTAATCCCCATTACTAGAAATGGGAACATCCTTTAATGTATTATTCTCAAAATCTAAGACCTATAGAATAAAAAATATATTCCAAAATTCCCTACTAAAATAATTATCCATGACCATGAATTACTGGTATTTCTTAAATACCCATCAAATAAACCCCAATATTCATATCAAAGGAGGATACCTTGAGAAGTTGTATATGATATGACTTATGTTTTTCATGTTTCATTCTTATTAAAAATAATAATATTCCACAACCATATTATAAATAATTAGTTAGTATATTCAATAATGATATATATTTTTTGGATAATTATGATACATTTTTATATCCTTCCCAACAATTTTAAAAAAATGTCTCCTTTTAAACATGTGTACTCCCGCATCCATGAAGTGTTGTGACCCTTTTGTAATTTTAGCATTAAATGGATAAAAATATGTAATAATGTAATCATTATACCTGATATTATATATATAATTGATATTATGTAATGTTTTTTTAGTTTCTACATTTCTTCTGTCCCATCTAGGGAAAAGTCGAATCATTAATCATGCATACATACAACATTCATCCCCATGAGAATGTATAATTAATTCTCATTCACTATATGGTTTTATATAAATATTTTATAATTAATAAATAAGATATTTATTTAATAATTATCATTATGTATATTATTCATCCATCCCTTACTTTCAAGAAGTATATCCATTAAATAGAAACATGCCATGAAAACGTGATAGTTTTCACCTGAATATACATTTCCATAAAAAACACCCAATAAAAGGATAATGGGAAATTTTAATGGAATTTTACCGAATAAGTCATTTTTAACTAAGGTTAAATATTATAATTTTAATAAATAAAAATTTATTATTAATGTTGTTTTATCATGTATATACATTGGAATGGCTAGAGGTATGGTTTTTTGTAACAATCCTATTTTGTTATTGGATTGTCTATAAAAAATTTATACTAGGAAAAATTTAATTTTATATATAAACTAAACATAAAAAATAGACCCCTATTTATTTTTATGAGTTTAATGTTTTCGTTTCCTTATCCGCAGTTTTGTATTTAAGATTATTTAGAAATTGTTTTTTAAAAACTCGATATTGTATTTCAGAACCCTACGATTAAATTTTTCTTCTTCTATGTCATGGTTCACTAAAATGATTTCAAAAAAAGTTATTTTCAATGATCAGTAAAGTATTTACATTCATTTAAGTTCGTATTTGGAAAAAAATTCAACGGTTTAAAATAATTCATAATTTTTATTTTTTGATGGTTTCTCATTTTTAGTTCTTCCGAAGAATGTTATAGGATTCATTATATCAACATTTACCTAATGAACATAATTACCTAATATCATAACTATTCTCCTACTTAAAGGTTCTATTAAATGATTCCATGGATAACTTCAAATATATAAATTTCTGAAATTTCCTAGAAATATTTAAATTTAATGATGTATTTGGGAAATGATATGTTCAAAAAATTTAAAATTAATTATACAAATGACATTAAAATATATTTTTATATTATATCAATATACATTGTGTTTCGTATAATAAACTATGGGCATGACCTAATGATATTGTTGTTATTATTTCTCCAAATATATTATTATAATGTGATGATGAATTGTTTATGAAATATATTTCATTTACATGGGTTATACTACAAGGAATATATGAGTATTTAAATGAACATGTAGAACAAAAATGTATGGTTTTGATTATTTTATGGGTATTTCCAATATATATATCCAATTCAATTGGTAACTGTTGAAATGAATTGATATTATATGGGCATCTATGTGGAATGAATACAGTTTAGTAAGGGACATTTTTCACTATGATAGTCTTAGTTGTGAACATTGACTGTGGAATTGATGTAGTGGGAGGTCAATCCAATCCACTCAAGGACATTATCTAATATTATTTTGTTGGTAGTGAACAATCACTAATGAAACTATTTTCAATGATATAAATTATGAAAATAAAATTATTATTTTGTGTTCTTAAGCGTATTGTATGCTCTCTTTATTGATATTTAGTTATCTATGATTACTCCTTCTTATCACTCAAGAATATTGAAATACTACATATTTATGTAGATAATGATTTCTTATGATATATTAATAATTCAGTATAAAATTGTTATTTCCAAATCGTAATGGCATACCCTTAATCATATATAATTTTTTAATATGATAATCGATCAATACCACCAATATTTACCCTTATATATTTTATGGGTGTTATAATCTTTTACTATTGTTCAATGGCGGTGTATATCTGTGAAATGAATTGAATATTCATTGAAATTACTGAATTATTTATGTATATTTATCATTGGTCATGGATCAAAATAACACATCCTATTTTTAGGATTTAGTGGAGTGTG
Organism: Viscum album; assembly: GCA_963277665.1. Classification (NCBI taxonomy): domain Eukaryota; kingdom Viridiplantae; phylum Streptophyta; class Magnoliopsida; order Santalales; family Viscaceae; genus Viscum; species Viscum album. The sequence goes on along the minus strand of OY728145.1, from coordinate 1,242,709,943 downwards.
ACTCCATCACCCAAATCATTTTCCCCTTCATTCCCTTACTCTTGGGTTTTTTCATGTTTTGTCTTCTGTGATGGAACTCATTCTTTGATGGGATTCGATTTCTCCTCCCTAAAACATCTTCTACATATAGTTTGGTTTTCTACTAATGGAGTTCCTGTGATTCCATTATTCTCTTCCTTTAGGTTGAAGTTACGGACAGTTTCTCAACTTAAGAAATCATCTTTTGGTGATAGTGTTCTTAACTTTCTTGTTCAGCATGCACTTTTCATTCCTAATGGTTTTGGTCATTCAGTTATTGATTTCATGATGTTTGTTTCTGAAGGTAGTTTTGGGGGACTTGTTGTTGAGAACACTGTCGAGGCCTTATCCTTTTCAATACTCTACTCTTCCACTCGGATTTCACCATTCTTATCCTATTCCGAGTGGAACTCTTGTGTTCACGGTGTTTTGGGATGTGATCTTGTGTGATCGATAGAATTCCAGGTGTTGACACTAATTATGGACTCATATCTGTATTTGCGTTTTATTGGGCTTTAAATTCGTTAGTTTTGTGGAGATTTTTCAACTGGTGGATTTGGGGGATTTTGTTGTGTACTATTTAGAGGTTCATCAGTGACGACGTCAGTTTTTGGTGGGTGGATCTCACTGGAGGTCATGTGTGGCTGAGGTATAGTATGAGCCAGGGGCCAAAATGTGAGGTGGATCGTCAATAAAGGTGGTAATGATTTATTTTTATTGAATTTATATATTTGAAATTTTAATTTTTTTACTTTGATCTCATTGGGTTGCAATGTGGATGCCGAAAATGCTTGGAGTGAACAACTAGGACATGGAAATGAACAAGATCATGGCCTCTCAGATAATCCTTTCATTGGTTTTTCATGTTTTATGTTTCAAGATGTCACTTGTTATGTATTTAATTTTGATATCTTTGATGATATGTGAGGTTACCACTCACCCAAAAAGTGTATTTTTTAGACAAAAATAATTATTTTCTTTATTATAACTATATGAAATGTCCCCTTTATTCATGAAAACATAGTTATAAGTATTAAATCATTCTATAAATAGTATAAAAACTAAATAGTAGGGATCAATCACTATAAAAATATGTTTTGGTGATTTAGTTTCAATTGTAATTTTTATAGATTTGTTTGACTATGAAAAAATCCATGATATTGATTGGATCACAATGTATAATACAATATTTAGTTATTTAGAAAAGGAGGTTATAATAATATTCGATGGATTGTAGTCCCTTATTTTTTACGAAGATTGGTTATCTCCGGACTCCAAATTAGAACCACCTCAAGTTGATCATCTTAATGAAATACGAGTAATGGATGGAAAAATTTATGAAAAGGGCATCTATAGAATATAGGATCTTAATATTGTGAGAAATTATATAGACTATTTCCTATTAAAATTTTATAAATATCCTCATGACTATGATTTTTATTTCATTATTGATTATATACTTGACAAAAACACAATGTGTATGACTATATATATTATGTATCTAGGGTATTGTGATAAACCATGAAAATTTATTTTTAAATAAGAATATGGATATAAAAATTTGAGTTCCATAAGAATATATCATGAAATGTATTAGAATTATTCATCCTCGAAAAGGTTGTGCGATGTTTTTTGGTTTTTATCCATGGAAACCATTACATGGTTTTTGAAATATACTTTTTTGGGTGTGGGTTATAGTTTTAAATTATTAGGTAATTTAATTACGCCCAATTTATTGGTTTTAGTTCTATAATAATAATATTTATTCTTTTTCCACCTTATGAAAATTGAAAATATTATACTTATAGGTCATGGTATTATTGGGCTTGTAAAAAAGTACCTTATAGAAATTATGGATTTTGATGCATTCAATATTTCATTGGGAAAATTAATCAGTCTACTACGTTAATATTTTAAATAAAATATTGGAAATCATTTCATGGTTTGTGAGGAATATTCACAAAAGTGGTATATGATCTATAATGACAATATAGTGAGCATAATGAAAAGAGGAAAAAAATTAGAATTGTTCTTTTAAAATCATTTTAGAATGAAATCTGTTGTTTTTTTATTCAATTTTTTTTAGATTTTATTTCAGAAAATTAAGAGGACAATTTATTGGGTTAGTTACTCTAGATTTATTTGGGTTGGATGTTTTGGGAAAACATGTGACAGTGAACAAGGTTGAAAATTATTTTGGTCCATTTGTTTTTTTTGTGGAATAAAAAAATCTAAATACAAAATATTTATATTCTATGATATATTTTAATGACAGATGACTGATTTAAAGAATTATGGTGACAATTGTAATGGTCAATGTATGAACAAATATTCTTATATAGCATGTAATAAATTTTTTCTTTATTTTTTTTCCACAACATAGACTCTATTACATCATAGTTATAGAAATATAGTAAGATATTTTATATGTTAATATATTTGCGAGAAATATTTATATATATTAGATGATTAATTTGATAAAAATGACATAATATTTGTATTCATAAAATTAAAATTTTCTTCAAGTTAATTTATGTTATTTTTATAAAAATTATAATTTTTATAGAAATGTTCTCTTATATTTTTTTATTCTATCTATGTAAATTATATTAATGAATTAAAATTAAAATTTAATGATATAAACTAATATATAAACCATTAATAAATTCATTATTGATAGTTATACCATTAAAAATAATAATCGATAAAAATAAATTTCATTGAATTGATTATATTTTATATATTATATTTTATATTCAATATTAATTTTACTATATTTTGAAATTGAAAAATGTTAAATGGTGATAAAATGTTATATCATCAAATTAGAATTTCATAATATGGGTCTTATTTTACTTTTTTAATTATAATTATAACAATTTAAAAATATTTAATCATGGTTAACAAGGGTAAAATTTTTAAATTAATGAGGATCATATTTTTTAAGATTAGAATGAAAAAACACATTTTAGAAAAACAATTAGAAGTAAATTTAATCCCATATTTTAACAAACATACCATAATATAACTGAAAAATTTATAATTTGATTCTACCATTATCCTTCATCAAGCATAAGATTCCAAATAAATGGCCACATGTTTATCCTTCCAAAAGGACCCCACATTCATCCATTCCATAATTTATCTCCATCTAAATGCATTTATAAATAATTAAATATTTTTTGACCTCTCAAAAGTATATCTAAATAATTTTTAATGATAAATAAATTGTTTCGAAATCTATATTAAGGTGTCTTACAAGTAAGGTATTGCAATCCTAATTTTTCATTTTAAAGTTAAATTAATTTTTTATAATATATATTTTAATTCATTTTCCACATTTTTAATTCATGAAACTCTACTGTATTATCAAGAATTATATATTTTACAATGAGCTGTTATTTATTCCATCCCATTATTGACTTTTAAAACGACTCTGAACTTCAACACCGCCATTAGTTTTATTATATTTACATTTTCTTTTCAATATAATGGGAAATATTTTTATGCTTCGATTTTATAAAATTCATTTCATATTATCAGTAATGGATCATTATTAGATCATATTATACTACACATAAAATAATTTATATTTTTTTCCGAATATTGTGACCATTAATAATCATAAAATGTTTCTATCTTAAATATTGTGTGTCTTCCATGCAACATCATCCATGTCTCAAAGTGGACCTATGGATTGGAATATATAAACATAAGGTTGATGACCCTAACAAGATTATTTTGTAAAAACAATTATTTAATTAATCGTAAACTATTTGGAATAACTGATCATCAAGTTTAATAATCCTAAATAATATTAATTAGACGAGTCAAAAAAATTATAAACCCTAATTATTAATTATTTTTTATTTGTATCACTACTTGAATAATTTATTCTAAAATACATCATATTTATAATTCCATTGATAAGTAATAATTTTATTTAATATTTTATATCAAGTTTTTTATATGTCTATTGATATATATTAATCACCATATACATACTGTATATTTAATGGGGTAATATTGAAATTCTATATATTGATTTTTTAATATATAAAAATATTGATTTACCTTCTAGGATTTATATATAAGGTTCCTTATAGAGAATAAGTATTTTAATTTCTCTTCCATTAACCTCAAATGATAGATTCATTAGAGATATTATGCAATGGGTTGGATGGACATTACATCTCCACATGACAAATCAATAGGTATCATGAGTTAAATTAAATTGGGTATTTGGTATAATTCATATCCAATTTCATATGAATACATTGAAAATGAATTTTTTATATTTTTATGTTCGGTATAATAAATAATACAATTATAAAAATATTTTTTTCATATGTTTCATTAGAATTATGATACCCATAAATATTTTATTATAATTTTAAGATTCAATATCAAAATAATTCCTTATATGTTATTTTGATAACTCTTATATTATGATAGATTCTACACCATTATTACCATTATAACGTATTTTATCTTTTTTGTAAGAATAAATATGACTCTATGTGCCCTTTCATTGACTATCATAAACAAAAAAAGGATCACTATTAAAATGATGAGTCTATTACCCCGTATCGATGATTTCATCTTTCAATTGGGTGAAAATAATTTTTTTTTATTAATATTGACTTTCATTCTAGATCCTTCTAATTAAAGATAAAAAGGGGGATATACCCAAGATAGACTTTTATATGAGATAAGATCATTTGTAATTTTTATTGATTCCATTTTTATTTTCCAATGCCCCTATCATCAATATGAATTTCAAATATATATATATAGACCCCTACTTAACATATCATAATATACCATATTATTATACTATAATTCAAAACATAACATTACGATCCATGAAATAATCATATAGGACTTGAATCATTGGAAACCTCAATACATAAAAAATATGTTAATATGTGAACTACCTCATCTCTAATTATGATCATTTTAACTAATACCCTTAAATGAAGAATAATTCCTACTAATTTATTCAAAACATTAAGAATGGAGACATAATAAAGGGTAAAAATTGATTCTCAATAAGGGTAATCCTAGAATATATCAATTATTACTTAATAATAACCTCATGATAAGTTTATGAGAGAATAATCATAACATTTTAAAATGATACTGTTCATATCATAGAATAAAATCTTCATTCACATCAAAAATAATGATAGTTCATAAGACAAGATTCATAATATAACTGAAGAACAAGATACATGATAGAATTACATAAGCATAAAGAAAAAGTTTGCGGAATACATATGACTCTATAAAATAACTTCTTTATTATTAATGGATCACTTCCATGATTATCATAATAGATAGTGGTTATTCCCCAAATCATTGAATTAGGATAAGTTTACAACCAAGAAAATCATAATATAAAGAAAACCTTACTGAACTAGTTTCACTCCCAATTCCAGCCGAGTTTATCTCATGAGATATCAAACATTAGCCGATCAATTTTATGACTATTTAAATACATGCCGATCAGTATCATAAATAAATAAATATATTAAAGTCCAACATTTTCATAAATCATTCATCTTATCATAACATGTTAATAAAAAATTTGTTTCATAAACATTTATACATTTCATTATAGAATAAAACATGGAAAATATCATAATATAATTAACCCATCGAAAATAATCTAGTATCATTGAACCGTACATAAAAAATATATTCATAATATAATAAATGAATGAAAGTAAATAATATCATTGGACTATATCCCATATAAAGAAAAGTAATTTCAAATTATTTCATCTTAGATTAAAACACCATTGAATGATATAAGAATTGCTTCATGATAAATATAATAATTTTGAATTTTAAATCAATAATTTAACGTATCAAAAATACCTAAATAATTATTAAAATATTTAAATTAAAGGATCGATGGAAAAAATGAAAACATAACATTAAATAATTGATTTTTCATAACTATGGGATGTTCTGGTCATTCAATGTATGATTAAATTATGATTTAATTCTAATTTTTAGTAAAAAATAAAATTAACTCATTAATAAAATTAAGCAAATATTCTTCAAAAATAATTTTTAAAAAATTATTCAACATTTAAAAATTATTATAAATCACCCTAATTTTTTAAAAACCTTCTTGAGATAATGTCAGTGATAGATATGTAAGAATATGGATTATTGACTGAAATGTTAAAAATATTGATTTCCATTAAAAGAAATTTTTTATCATCTTGAGATCGTAAATATATTATAATGAATGGAATAAATGTATTTTACATAAATAAGCACTGGATAATAAAAATATTGTTATTATTGAGTGATATATTATGGATTTTTAATAAAAGAAAATTTAATCTTATAAAAACCTAATGAACACTTATAATGTAATATAAACCATTACCTTAAGTTACATTATCTTCAATAGTTATAAAACATCATGTATAAGGAATTAAAATTATTTTTAATCATATATAAAAAATATGGTACATAAGTATAATATCATATATGATAACATTATATGATGTTATCAATGTTTTGATTTTAATTGCTTTTTAAAATATTAGTTTTCTATTTCAAATAATTTATTTTTCATGAGAATTTTCATTGGGATGTTCTAGTCCCTATATAATGACCATGGTTATATAATATGAAATTTTTTATTAATTAATTATTTAAAGAATATATTACTAATATATATATTCAGATTTATCCATAATATTTTGAGTTATTTGAATGAATTACATCATTTACTGTGAAGGTAAGTAGTATATACACATTGATTTTGACTTTACTATAATACAAAGAGAATGAAATAATGAAAATAAATATAAAAAATTATAGAATAATTATTATTCCAAATATTTTATATAAGTATATATATTCAATATATATATCATTATTATCATCAATATAAATTCAAATCGAATGAAGAATAACATCACTTCATTAAGGTCGTAGTTAATAAAATCTCATTAGCACTGTTACCATTTTCCAATGGATTTGAAGTTACAAATGAAATATACGATATTATATAAAAGAATAGTTATATACTAAATATCATATATAAATTTTAAACCCTTCACAATTACCATCCATGAAATTTGTTTTTGGGAAATGAATTGTATAGATATGTGGTTGCAGAAGTCCACACTCACACATCGGTGAAAACATGACATTTTATTTGATGGAATATAGGTTTCATATTAGTGGATCCATTGTAATAAAATGAATTAATTATATTCCGAATACAAAATATTTTATTTTTTTATAAAAATTATATATTTAGAGGCTGAAAAAAATGAATTAAATTCAAATAAGATCAGTTAGATGATTATATATTATATTGTTGTCCTAACTTATAACCCTTATTAAGGACACTTTTAATGTAATTTTAAGAACACCAATACATTATATTTTTGTATTGGAACATAGATAAAAGATTTGGTCATATAATTGTCAACCTAAATTGCTCTTATTTGGGTGATGATGTGAATGGATTGTTGTCCTTTAATATGTGGTGTAGTGGACACAATTTTATATCATAAAAGAATAATAATTAACAAGACCAATCTTAATAAAATTAATTTTAATATAAATTTATTTGAATGTGGGATAGGCATATGTCAAGATAGGAATATGAAATCTTATTTAGACAATTTTAATTATAAAAATTCCCTCTTCATTTGGATTAACCCCCCCCCCATAGAACTGGTTTTACCTTAACCAAGGTGAATTTTTTGTTACATTTTTTTATTTTCATTATAACCAATAATTGATTATTCTTAATTACCAAATTCTGAACACATGATTAAAACATATTTTTAATTTTATAAAACTCATTCTCTATTGTTTTCAAAATTTGAATTTAAAATAAACAAAGAAAATTAAATGAAATAAAGTTTTCAAAACAAAGTGTTTCTTCAATAAAAAATGTTTTATTTCAAAATTCAGGCAAAATTAGTTCCAAAGAAAATAATTGTATTTTAAAAAATATTAATTTTCTAATATTGACTTAAATATAATTTTAAAACAACTTTATTTTTTTATAAAGAAAATGGTTTTAAAAATAATATATATTTTCAGTATTTATCAAAAAAATAATCAATTTGGAAAATTCTCATCATTAATCTCAAATATAATTTTTACATGTTAAATTCTAAAATGATGTAAAATTTTTCATACAAATATTTCATATGTGGTTAAATTATAATTCAAATATTTTAGAATATTATTTAGGGAACCAACCCACACCCTTAAAATTTATTATAGAGTGTAATGTACCATGCTTATGATGTTATGAGAAAAATCAACTAACATGCACAACACCACTGAAATAAACGATTCCAATGTAAACTATCACCATTTATATGTCTTGTACCCTTTCAATTAGAGCCTCCTTCTTCAATTGGGTGTGTTCATCCCCTCTATTTCTTGGGTGTTATCCAAATTTCACCTTGGTCATTTGTTAATGCTCATTCGTCCTTCTAACAATGAATATCATGATCATATACATCCAAAAGTGGGCATCATTCCTATGTAATGATGGAAAATGATTATATATATGTTCCTCTTTTCCATTGAGCTAATTCTTTTTGACACCGCAAATTCTGTAGTGATGATATCGTTTGTGGTTTTATTTCCACCCATATCATTTTTAAAATACTCATTTAAGGAAACACATAAATAGATGAGGGAGAGATGTCTAGAGGTATTAACAAATCCTCGAATTCTTATATAGTCATTATTCCAGTAATAATTCAAAAATGAAATATCCGGGGAGATCTCTTCTATATTTTATATCCAACCCTCACCAAGATCTCATGATAATGCCCTCCAATGGAAGGGATATTAATGAAATCATGAACAGAAAGGAATAATCATGATTATTAATGGGAATAATTTGGTATTTAATACCTAAATTAAATTATTTTTTTAATTTATTTAGTCCCTTTATTTTTATGGTAATCTATCTTTATTAAGTGCCTGATCGGTAGGCCTAACAACGCTCATATGGTAGCTTTTTCTACACACTATAACAATGAAAACTAATAAATAATTCAATTCCTAGGTTATAGAGTTACACAATTTTATGATTCATTTATACATAGAGATGAGTTAATTGAATTATATAAAATAAATTGATTTTCTTAAAAATATATATATTATAAAATATTGAAAAGTTATATTATACCCCGATAAAATGAATTCCCCCACACCAAATTCAAAAAAAATGGATATATTCATTATGTCCCATCCTCATATTTTCGTGATGTTTTTAAAAATTTTGATTCATCTCTTGAACATTAATAAATTAATAAGTCTTATTTTGTAGCACAATACCTCTGTGATACAATATATGTAATATATGTTCTTTAATGGAATGATCATTATTCTATGGTATGAACCCTCAGTCCTATACAGTTAAAATATTATATTTTTTTACTTCCACAAGAGAGATACATAAAACAAATCATGTCCATGTGAGAGGTTGGGTGGAAGCACCTTGTAATAAGATTCCATGCATACTCAATCAAGAATATTGAAGATGCCAATGTAAATTAGGCATAACATTCACATCTTTTGGAATCTGAGAACCTTATTCCATTGATAAATTCCAGTGAATAACTTCTCCCAAACATCAAATTTTCGATTAATATAATAATTATCATAATAACATATATGTCAATTTAGATCATAATTGTTTTTTTTGCATAATGGTAATGAATTTATTTCCCATTTCCTATTATAGTTCATGAACAAATGGTTTCATTTTTCTAACTTCAACACGTCACATTGGAGTTAAACCCATATATTAATAATTGGATTAATATGTATACATAATAATCGTCATGTGAATTCTATGTTTGTAATAAAACTCAACCAAAGGAATTTCATGGCCACTATTTCCATTGAAAATCATAAAACAAAATCTCATTATAGCATCTAGTGTTTGAATATTTCTCATAGACACAAAATATATATGACGATGATAATAAGTATTGAAACTAAACTATATACTTATATAGAGCTAAATAAATCAATATAAAACTGATTAATACCTTGTATTTAGATTAGATAAAAAAGAATTTGGTACACCATGAAAACATACAACCTCTTTAATGTATATTATACAAATATTATTAATAGTGAAATATTAATAGATGGAAATGATGTGATAAGTAATTATATGTTGATAAAATACATAAAAAAGATTTATATCCCCATAAACTTATATCTCTCATCCCAAAATTGCAGATAATCTGTTTACCAAGATATATACATTAGAATTCCTTTATTTAAGTCATCCAAATAAAAAAACACTTTCATATATCAAATCATATGGCTACATATTGGATAAAAATAAAAGGATAAACTATTAACATCATCTAATAGCTCCAAATTAAAATTATTATATTGATGGGACATGAACATAGTTCATGAATCCTATCATTCCATCACAATTATTTTTGCATATAGGATAACTTCAAACTTTATTTTTAACATCAATAAGTTCTTTCTGTTCTAATTTCGTCATCACACACACACACAGATATATATATATATATATATATATATATATATATATGTCTAAGAAAACATTTAATAAATATATAATTATGCATTATCCAACATTATTTATAGATCCATCCATTAAAAATATATAAATAATCAATACTTTTTTGAAACTTATCATAGATAAAATAGAGTGATCCATTTGAGTCAAAGCTTCATCAAAATTTTCCTTTTCCACTATGGTAATGTTTTTAGTATTTATAGTATACAGTCGTAAAAAACCATCCTATTTGGATCAAATTAAACACATTCAATGTTAATGTACATATAAATGACTAATTATCAATATTTATGTCACAAATATCTCGTTAATGAAAATTAATTTATATCCTTGATGAAAAAAATAAAACATCTAACTCCAAATCTGGTGTTGGTTAATTTTATTTAGGAAACATAAATTTTTAACAGACATATTATTTCATTATGACATTCTTCATGAGGAATCATCTCAATCCCATTGTTGATGAATTGATATAGATCACATAAAAATCTAAAATGTCGGGAAATGTAAGAATAATTCAATTGAACAACCATCACATCAGTTTTATTAAAATTTCATCACATTCATTTTTTCAAATGAAGAGGGAATCCTTTTGAGTTGACATGGTGTGTTGATTGGATCACCCTGATAAATTCTCTAATAAGTATAACTAATATCCATCAATGAAAAGAATTATATAGATCGTAATCAGATTGGACAATCTAGTTCAATGCTCAATAACATCATTCAATTATGGATCCAAAGATATAACCCATCAAGAGATTATATTAAATAAAAATGTTCCTTTTCTAATCCAAAATTAAAAACGGTTAAAATTTTCAAATATATTATCATTCCTTACTGTTTTTAGTATAATTTTGAATTGATCTTCATGATCTTCTTTACTCGTTGAATATATAGGATTATAATCTTTAAATACTACTATTAAATTATTGAGGTAATCTCTAAAGATGATATTCATTAGTACATGAAGATTGTGGGGAGAATTTGTAAGACTATATGTAATCAGTATTAATAAATTTATTTTATACCTATAGTGGAATTATTTTATAGTATAATCCTACTTTATTTCCATCAATTAATGATATCTTAAATGAAGGTAAATCTTGGATACGTATTTATATCCAAATAATTGGTCAAATAATTCATCAAACTAGAGAGGATGACACTTATTGATGATTTGAGATATTATTATATTCCTAATAATCAAGGAAAAGTTCAATTGATTTATATTTCAACTTACGTAAAATGCATGTTTAAAACATGTTGAAATGCATTAATTAATTGATTTTTTTAATATTCTCATCGATTTTCTTCCTAAATGGTTTCAACACAATCATGGACAAAAAATATATAATCTTTTAAATATGTGTATAATCATGTTTGAGTGCTATTAAAAAACTTACATAACATTTCAGAGGAATAAAAATTAAAATATTAATTATATCATCATGAAACTAATGAAAAATATTCATATAATAGATGTGGAATTTATCCCCATCCATTTATGATAAACCCCGCATTTAAAAAAGAATCAGGACCCATATAATGTATATGATATCCATTATGAATTCATATTAATTCTCATAGATATATATGATCATATGATGGATTGGAATGTAAAATGTGACATCCATTAAATAAATATTACCGAGGTATTGATATAATAAGAAATGTACATCATAAAGACAACATAAAATTCAACTTGAGTGAGAATAATATCATTCGATGAAGGAAACATCAAAAAAACATAAACTTTAGGAGAATCAAAAAAAATGGGATGTGATCATAAAATGATTGTGGATATTCAAATCTATTTTAGCATCTAATCCTTGAGGTGGTATTGTGGTACCATTAGAAACTTATTAAAATATAAAATAGTGGGTAGATCCAGATTAAAATATTTCATTAGTAGTTGGTGTGTGGATGTAAAGAGTTCCATTCACCAACTCATTTTTTATCCCTCGTTATTAGAAGTGATCCCATGAAATTTCTATTAGAATCTAGTCCTAATAGGTTACTAATTTCAATCATCATATTTAGTATTTGGATTTGAGAATTTGTCATCCAAATTCCCATAGTACATTCATTTAAGATACTAGTGTGTGATTTGTTAATTATTTGGAGTATTCATTATCTTGAAATAATTAGATAATTTCTTCCCATAATATCATCATCCAATTTTCTAATGGAATTGTGTTCTACACAAAAATGATTTAACTTTCCCTATAGGAAAATTTCCACATATTTTCCTTCCATACTTTGAGGTAAAGGAATGAAAATATTATTCATTATATGTTCTAAGAATTTTCATTCAATTCCAATATAATATTATTTTGAAGACCATGAAATTGGTGGCACAATACAACCAATATTCACAATATAAGATCATGTTGACCAAAAACATCATTTCTATTTAATTCCCATATGGATTAATTCTTTCAGAGGCATGGTAATAATCATCTAATGAATTGATCTAAAATAAAATAAGTTTGGTTGAAGATACCATTAGTTTACCACAAATTTCTTATAAAATTTTACTCATATTTACTAAAATTTTAATAATTATTGTTCTTTAGATGATGGAATTACCTTTGTATTTTCATATGAGGAATATGAGGAATATACATATAGAAAATTAATCTCCGAAACTCACCCCACTATGTGGAGTCAATTACATCTCCTTGACACATGATCTTAACATGATTCCAAAATTGATATTATTTTTCCAAAAAATGATAAATGGATATTTTTTTCAGGTTCTATATAATGGAGAATGCAAATATACACTTATTTTTACTGATACATTGATCAGTAACTTGTAGATAAATATACATACTAAAAGATGATGGATGTTTACACTTGAAGGGATTAACATCATAGTGTTACCACATTTGATAATGTGAAGACTTAGTAATATTAATATATTTAGAATGTTTTTTAAGAATAGAGAAATGATTTTTCTTTATAGATCCCAATGAAATTTTTTATCAGAATAACAATTATTTCATTTCTATAAAAAGTTTCATTAATACTTTTCCGTTGGGTTCTATACCTTAACTAAAACAAAACAATTCTAGTTTTTTAAACCATATTCATAATGCCAAACCACATAATAATGAAAAAATTATATATAATATTTCTAATAAAGAAACTATTATTTAGTCTTTGACACCATATGGTAATCTTTGGTTATCCATGGTAATTTTATAGTTAAATACATAATAATGGTTCCTAATGAAAATATGGGTTATCAAAGGATATACCCTAGGTATTTTGAACTAGGTGTGTATTAAGGGTACATGTCATGACCCGTTCTTGGGGAACATGCCATGACTTCCCCAAGCCCACCTTCCATAGGCCAGGGGCAGGCGACTAGCAACAAAGGCATAAATCCCGGAAAAAGGGAAGGCATTGCCTTTATAAAGTAATCAAACACAACATAGTATGCGAGTGAAGTAAAAACTATGTAAAACTGGGTACAAAGTAAGTGATGAAATTAAATGGGCCAGTATACAAACCCAAATAAAAGTAAAATACAATTGAATGGAAAGTAAAACAGTAGTATGTAAAACAGCAACACCGACTCATCCTCCGGAAATCCCACCTGAAGGGTGGGTACAGATCGTCTCCTCAGCTCCTCAGGTCCAGCCATTTTCTCCGTGTATGTCCCACAAAGTGGTCCACCTCCGTGTACTATCCAGCTCCACAAGCCTCCACCTCGATCAGTGATGCCCGTCGTCTACGACCAACACAACGTAGTGCGGGCATAGCATGTGTAGGGGTTAGTATATGATTCTCAGTTGGGACCCTGAGACCCCTGAAGGTATCTCAAAATCCACGAAGGATAAAGCAAAAAGGAAATATAAAATCATGAAGTTTCAACAACACTATATAGGTATATGCCCATACATATACCTAAGTCATCAGTTACAGTTCGTCTCCAACTCTCGTGCCCAAGCAAAACCCAGTCCACACAGGAAAACACAACCCAGTCCACTCAGGAAAGCACAAACGAATCCACATAGGAAAGCAAGTCAATCACATCAATGATAATGATTGATAAAAATACTCAGATCACCAAGGTATACATCATTCATATAGAGATAGAGATGATCAGATGTAGCCACTTATTCTTCTAAGCTGTCAGACCCACGCAGGATACAAGTCCAGCTAAGCTGTCGGACCCACACAGGATACAGGACCGATTACTCTGTCGGACCCACACAGGATACAAGTATAGAGGTCAACATTGTCGGACCCACACATGATTCAATAACATTAGTCATCATCGTCTAACCCATGGAGGATTCCAGTACGGTAGTCGTCGCTGTCAAACCCACGGAGGATTCTAGAACAGTAGTCGATGCAGTCGCAGCCCGCTCTAGGGATCCCACACACAGCATGCTCGATTCCAGGAGGGTACACTCCTCAAGAAAAATAGAGAGTCAATATATCAACTATCAGGAAGTCCAGAGTTGTTGTACCCCAAAGTTCTGTCTCATCAGAAAAACCCAACGTGATATACGGTGTGTCAATCGGACGCCCGGTCTGAGAGTAATTGGATTTTCCGTCCTAGGGGCCCAGTTGGTTTTTAAGCCAAAACCAACCCGAATGTATATCAGCTATGTACAAACATCAATCAGAGTAAGCCAAAATGACTATCTTAACAAAAGGATCCCAACGCAATTGGCGGCATGTCAATCAGACATCCAAACCTTATGTTATATGTGTTTCCGCTCCAAAGGTGTGGTTGGTCTCGGGTTCGAACCAACTCGAACCAACCATAAATTTGCCGAAACAATGATTGTAATATACCGAAACGTCCGTATCGGTCCAAGGATTCTTACTAATCTGACGGTGCATTGATCGAAGGTCTGTAGTTCTTGTTATGGACAAAAGACCGAAAACAGTCTGAAGTGGGGGGTCTGGGCCCGGTCCGACCAGGCCCAACCCCCTAGGCCCGGGTCCAGCCCGGAGGGGCGCTGCCCCGCCTGGCTGGGCGTGAGCTACCCCGGGCAGGCAGGGGGGTGCGCTGGCTCGGCCAGCGAGCCGAGCAGGGTGGCGCGGTCCCCCCTTTCCGTGGAAACGCGGCGCCAGGGTGGCACCGCTGCTCCCCCGGATCCAGCACGACCGAGGGATCCGGCACCCGCCGTCGCGGCTTTAACCGGGGCGGGCTCCTTCCGGTGGAGCTCCGGGGCACCTTCACATCTAGGCAGTTGGCTTTTGCACCCCACTAGCGACCTGCGCTGCCGGGACTTTCGTGGGCCACCAGAGTCATTCTGGTGGTCTGATTCTTCTCCCGCCTGTGCCTGCGGTCATCTCAGGACCTGTACAATACTGTTACGGCTTCCAATCACCAATTTGGTCCCGCTTCATCATCAAAATTATTCCACATATCAAGAAAAATGTAGTGGTGGGTTCAGACTTGTTCATTAGTCAGTTCCCACCGCGTTAGTGGTTCTAAACAACAATAAACAATTTTGGATGCCATGATGAGGGTATAAAATCACATAATGAAATTTATACAAAAACCCATACCTCAACAGTTGAAGTCGGCCTCGGTGTCGCATGGAATATGATTGTAGACTTCATCAAAGTTCGCTAAGGAGGATGTGACGTCTCATCTATTGTCATAGAGAAGAAAAGGATGGCGCGTCGTCGAGCCTCAAGGAACTGAACTTCTTCGTCGATCTTCGTCAGAGGCCGGCGTTCTTCCTCATTCTTCATCGGAGACCAGCGTTCTTCCAAATCTCAAGAGCTCTCCCCCAATCCTCCTTCACAATGAAGCTCATCCCCAAATTAAATAATAGTTTCCTCCTATTATTTAATTTCACATGAAAAGAAACTCCCTGAATTAATTCACCACATCTAATAACGTGATGAAAATTAATTTAAGAAGTGAGAGAGAAGGTTCCCCATTATTAAATGTGTTGGCAGTTAAATGGGGGTTTTGCCAATTAATGGGGGGTTTACTAACATGTTTAGAGGTAATTAAATGGTGGGGGTCATGTGGGTCCCACCTCTCAAACACCCACACTTGGGTAGTTAAGTGGTTGTGGGCCCCACCCTTAACTACCCATGGGAGAAAAAACCACCTTAAAAAAAAAATTGTTTCGTCAATTTTTATTTATTTCTTGAATAAACCCCAAAAATTATCTTCTCCTTTTTTTTTGAACACAACTACTATAAGTGTCCCCTTAAGCAGTCATTGGTGATGCAAGTTCATCGGTGCCATCAGATTTTAATTCTGAGAACTGGTGAAAAAGATAGAAAAACCCACTCGTTCGTTCACTGAATGTACCAGAGATAAACTTTGGAAATTGATTTTGGGGACAACGGGTCTCAGAATAAACTTCCGTCAGATGCCACAGACTCCTAAAATTCCAAATTAGTTAAAAAACTTTCATTGAAATTTTCGGGTCTTTACATTACTCCAACCTCAGGGTTTTTCATCCCTGTAAAGCAACAATTTAATCTAGGGGAAAATGAGGGTACGGAGCACGCATCTGAGCCTCTCTCTCCCATGTGCTCTCCTGGAGGTTCCCGTGCTGCCAACGAATGTGCACCAGAGGTATCGACCATCCACATAGGACATGCTCCTGTCGATGCTCGATCTCCACCGGGACCATTGCAAAAGTCTCCACATCATCGATGTCCAGCTCCACGTGGACGATGATATGTGCCAGGTCGTGCCCATATCTCCTCATCTGAGATATGTGGAACATGTCGTGCACCCGGTGAAACTAAGTTGGAAGGGCCAGGCAATAATCCACCTCACCTACACTGCTATGGACATAAAAAGGCCCTAGGAAGTGTGGTGATAACTTTCCGCCCCGGCCAAATCTCCGTAATCCACGTCAAGGTGAGACCAATAAGAAAACGTGGTCACTATCCTCAAACTCTAGTGGTCTTCGCATCCTATCATCATAGAACTTATGTCTGCTCTGTGCAGTCCTCATCCTCTCCTGGATGACCTGCACCTTCTCTGTCATAGCCTGAACCATCTCTGGTCCTATGAGTGCTGACTACCCAGGGTCAGTCCAGCACAGAGGTGATCTGCATGGTCATCCGTACTATTCCTCGTAAGGTGCCATCCCAATGGTGGAGTGGTAGCTATTGCTGTACACAATCTCCACCAAGGGTAGGTGATCCTCCCAGCTATGACCAAATTCAAGGACACATGCGTGGAGCATGTCCTTGAGTGTCTGAATGGTCTTCTATGTTTGGTCATCTGACTATGGGTGAAAGTCAATGATCAGGTGTAGCTGCCTCTCAAAGGCCTCCTAAAAACCCTTCAAAAGTCCGGAAGTAAAGCGAGCATCTCAGTCAAAGATGATAGAAGATGGCACACCATGAAGCCATATGATCTCATGAATATAGAGGCATCCCGTGATCTCTACTGAACCGTGCTCTCTAATCGGTAGGAAGTGGGCTGACTTGGTGAGTCGGTCTACAATCACCCAGAAGGTGTCATGTAATCTGGAAGTATATGGAAGCCTCATTATGAAATCCATGGATATCTCGTTCCACTTCCACTCCAGGACATATAAGGGTTGTACCAAGCCAACAGGTACCTGGTGCTCTGCCTGCACTTGCTGAAAAGTGAGGCATCAAGAAACGAACTCTTCCACAACCTTCTTCATACCCGACCACCAGTATTGTCGTCTGAGGTCCTGGTACATCATCGCTACGCCAGGATGTACTGCTAGAGGATAAGTGTGGAACTCCCTCATCTCCTCCTCCAGTAGTTCAACTGGTACCAAGGTACGTCCCCAGACGAGGATGATGTGCTCCCCGCCTTCAGAAAATCCATCAGGTTCCATCCCTGAGGATATCTAAGCATGTCGCGGCTCACAATCAACATCCCCACACTGTGCCTCTCATACCCACAGAAGTAGTGGAGGAGTGACTGTGAGAGACTGAAGATAGACAGACCCATCTCTATCCATGAAGGATATCTACAAAGCCTCTAACTGCTCAGTGTCCTCTCCATGTAGCTGAATTCCTGATCTCCTGTTGAGAGCATCAGCCACAATGTTCACCTTCCCAAGAGTACAGACAATCTCAAAGTCATAATCCTGGAGGAAATCGAGCCATCACCGCTGTCTTAGGTTCGATTCCTTCCGCGAGAAGATGTACCTGAGACTCTGGTGGTCAGAGTAGACTGTAAAGCGCTAGCCCATGAGATAGTGTCCCCACATCTTCCGGGCGGAGAACACTGCTGCAAACAAAAGGTCATGGGTAGCGTAGTTCTGCTCATTCTACCTCAACTTTCGTGAAACTTAAGAAATCACTACTCGCCCCTACATCAGTACACACCCATGTCTGGTCCCTGATGTGTCGTAGTAAACTGCATACCCTACGCCCTCCTCCAGTAGCTTCAAGAAGGGTGCACTGGTCAATTTCCACCTCAGCTCCCGGAAGCTCTACTGACATCTGTCTGACCACACGAAGAGTTTCCCCTTCTTCATAAAAGCTATAAGCGGTGTCTCAACTCTGGAGAAGTCTAGCACAAATCTCCGATAGTACACCTCCAGACCTAGGAAACTATGCACCACCATCACGCTACTGGGTGGCTCCCAAGAAAGTATCGCCTCAACATTCACAGGATCCACTGCAACTCCTACCTTAGAGATGACGTGCCCAAAGAAGTGAACCTCTTGAAGCTAGAGATGGAACTTCGAGAGTTTACCATAATGATGGTGCTCTCGGAGTGTATCTAGTACAACCCGTAAGTGGTAGGCGTGCTCCTCCTCAGTGGTCGAGTAAATCAGTATGTCGTCAGTGAAGACTACGAAAAAGAGATCGAGGTAGGGATGGAAGATCCTGTTCATGAGAGTCATGAACAATGCTGGAGCATTGGTCACACCGAAGGGCATGACCAAGAACTCATAGTGGCCATACCGACACCTGAATGTTTTCTTCTACACATCCTCATCCCGAACTCTGAGCCGATGATATCCTGACCTGAGGTCTATCTTCGAGAACCAACGTGCTCCCTTGAGCTGATCAAAGAGGTAGCCAATCCTTGGAAGAGGATACTTATTCCTAACGGTCACCTGGTTTATGCGATAGTAGTCGACAAACAATCGCAAGATCCCATCCACCTTCTTGGCGAACAGAATCGGAGAATCCTAGGGTGAAACACTGGGTCAGATTAAACTCTTTCCATGTAATTCCTCCTGTTGTACCCGCAGCTCATGAAGCTCAGCGAAAGCCATCCGATATGGTGGAGTAGATATCAGTGATCTCCCGGTGTATAGGTATATATAGAAATAAACCTCCCTATGAGGAGGTAGTCCTGGAACATCGTCAGGAAAAACATATGCATAATGATCCACCACTATAGAAAAACTCGGACTCCGCACGTCAACTGCTCCGAGGATGAGACTAGACAACTGATGTGTGATCGGCTACCCTCTCATCTGTGTGAGTCCATCCTATGATGTGAAGGTTCCCTTCTCACTGGTGAAGGAGAACCTGGTCCCATCCGTGCGGACACACCGCACCTTGCTCCTAATACAGTCGATCTGAGCATAGACTGTAGATAACCAGTCCATACAAAAGATGATGTCGTAAGGCCTCAACCCCGCTATAAAAAGATCCCAACTGAAGCACTCGCCTCTTAGAGCATGGTCACACTGTTGGAACTAGTTCGTAATCATCGAGTCTGCTCACGTAGGAGTCTCTAGCCGCAAGGATCAAGCCAACGGCTCCGTCGGGATCTCCGAGCTCCGAACAAGGGCAGTGGCAAAAAAAGAATGACTCACACCTATTTCTATATTAACATCAGCAAGGGTGGAGTAGACATAGATAGTACCTTGAATCATCGCATGTGCTCTATGGTCATAATCCTCTACTGCCTGGAGCTGAGCCTTCCTCTTCTCACCAACTCCCTGTGGTTGGGGTGGACCTCCTGGGGGTGGTGGTGGTAGAGCCTCGAAGTGTCGTCCACCACCCGCGGCTCAGCCTGCTCCTCTGCCTCGTCCGCCTGCTCCCTGCAGACCACCATGGTCGAACCACTACCTCTGCTTGGGAGGTCCCTCCACTATCTGCTGCTCATCTGCATGGTAGGTCAGGCACTCACAAGCCAAGTGGCCCTGCCCGCCGCATGAATAACATTGTCTTCTCCTCATAATGATGGATCTTCTCCACGTGCCCCGTACAGCCGAACATGTATCCTGAGGTCGCCCACCTATAGGCCTGGTCCACTTGGACCCCCTGCGTCGTCTGTCGATTGCCGGATGCAGAAGACTCCACTCCATTCCGTCCTTCAGTGGGTCTTGCTGTTGATGGATGCTTGGCGAGAAAGCTCTCCACTAACAGGGCTACTTCTAGCACCCCCACCAGCGTCGAGATGCTGGGGGGAATCGTCGAAGCTCTGATCTCATGCATCGGCCCCTGCTCAAAGGTCCAGGACCAGAATAATGGGTCACCTACCATGTTTGTGGAGTAGCGTGAGAGGTTGGTAAATCTCGCCGAGTACTCAGCTACTGACATGTTGCTCTGCCACAGCTGTAGTAACTCCAGGATGTGCACCGCACGGAGGGTGGCTGGAACGAAATCCGAGCAAGAAGAGGCTCTTGAAGTCTGTCCAAAGTAGAGATGCCTCATCATGCACCTGGATCACCAGGCTCCACCATCTATCTACTGCTGCATATAGAAGACTCGTGGCAAGGATCACCGTGTGGTCTGCTCGTGTCCCAACCAATCTGAAGACTCTGACGATAGACTCCAGCCAATCCTCGGCTTCCTGAGGATCCGTCTCTCTTCAGAACCTGGGTGGCCTCTATCTCTAAAACTCATGCAACGCGCTTAGGAGGCGTGCACTCTCTGAAGCAAGGGCAGGTAGCATCAGTGGCTCAGTGGTTAATGTTATCGTTGGCGCCTCTGCTGTAATAGGGCCCTGCACCAAGGCCTCGTCGCTCGGTGGGCTGCCATCCCACATGTAACTAAGAACCTTGGCTGGCTGCCTTCGTGGGGCCATCCAGAAAAGAAATAGGTGCACCATGGTTCGTACAGTATATGCGGTGAGCTGAAACAAAGTAATCACAAAGAAATCCTTTTAAAGGAAACACACACGCAATCAGTGTCTTTGTGCACTGAGCCGGAAATCAGAGGTCAGGGTCTTGGTGTATGGATACGTTGGCCGCCGCACTAAAACTAGACTCCCTGGACTAAAAACCACACTCAATAGTCTTAACACTATTTCTTCACAGAATGGAAAAATCAGATTCTTGAGTTCTGTGATAGAACTGATTCCTCTGATACCAATTTTCCACGACCCATTCTCGGGGCCCATATCGTGACTACCCCAAGCCCGCCTTCCATAGGCCTTGGGCTGGCGACTTGCACCAAAGGTGTAAATCCCGGAAAAAAGGGAAGGCATTTCCTTTATAAAGTAAACAAACACAACATAGTACGTAAGTGATGTAAACACTAAGTAAAACTGGGTACAAAGTAAGTGCTGAAAGTAAATGGGACATTATAAAAACCCAACTGAAAGTACCGTAAAACTGAAAGGAAAGTACAACAGCAGTAAGTAAAACAGAAACACTGAGTCGTCCTCTGAAAATCCCACCTGAAGGGTGGGTACAGATAGTCTCCTCAGCTCCTCGGGTCCGGCCGTCCGCTCCGTGTACGTCCCGCCAAGTGGTCCACCTCCAGGTACCGTCCAGCTCCACAACCCTCTACCATGATCAGTGTTTTCCATCGTCTCCATCCAACACAATGTAGTGCGGGCATAGACCGTGCATGGGTGAGTATACGATACTCAGTAGGGACGCTGAGACACCCGAAGGTCTCTTAGAATCCATGAAGGATAAAACAAAAAGGAAAGATACAATCACGAAGTATCAACAACACTACTTAGGTATATTCCAATACATATACCTAATTCATTAGTTACGGTTCGTCTCCATATCTCGAGCCCAAGCACAACCCAGTCCACACAAGAAAACACAACCCAGTACAGTCAAGAATGCACAACCCAATCCACACAGGAAAGAATGTCAATCACATCAATGATAATGACTTTGATACAAGAATCAGCTCACACAAGTATATATCTTTCGTATACAGATAGAGATGATAATATGTAGCCACTAATTCATATAATCTGTCAGACCCACATAGGACCCAACTCCAACTAAGTTGTCGAACCCACACAGGATAAAAGACAAGCTACTCTGTCAGACCCACACAGGATACAAGTACAAAGGTCAATACAGCCAGACCCACACAAGATACAAGAATAGTAGTCACTATCGTCGAACCCACGGAGGATTCTAGCATGGTTTTTGCTATTGTCCAACCCATGAAGGATTCCATAACAGTAGTCGTGGCAGTCGCAGCCAGCTCAACGGTTCCCGCACACATCATGCTAGATTCCGGGAGGGTCTGCTCCTCATGAAAAAGTTAGATTTGATACATGAAATATCAAAACGTCTAGAGATGATATATCCCAATGTTCTTTCTCGTCAAAATAAACCCAACACGAATGACGGTGCGTCAATCGGACGCCCGATCTGAGAGTTATTGGGTTTTACGTCCTAGGGTCCCAGTTGGGTTTTAAGCTAAAACCAACCTGAACGTACACCGTCTGCATCCAAACCTCAAGAGGAGTAATCCAAAAGATCTGTCTCAATAAAAGGATCTCATCTTAATTGATGACACATTAATCGGACGTTATGTCCTTAAGTTATATGTGTTTCCGCTCAAATGACTGGTTGGTCTCGGGTTCGAACCAACCTAGCCATACCCAAACCTTTCTGAAAACTCGAGTTTCATATACTGAAACGACCATCTCGGTCCAAGTATTCCAACGCATTTGACGGTGCATCGATTGGAGGTCCATAGCTCATGTTATGGGAAAACACAAAAAATGCTCCGAAGTGGGGGGTCTAAGTCCGGTCCGACCCGGCCCAACACCCCCTGGGTCGTCCCAAACTGGGTGGACCCGACTCAGGTCCATGTCCAGCCCGGTAGGGCATGGCCTGGCCCGGTCCGCGCGACCCACCCCGGCCAAGACAATGGCTGCGCTGGCTCAGCAAGCGAGCCGAGCAGGGGGGCGCGGTCCCCCCTTTCCGCGGAAGCGGCACTAGGGTGTCGCTGCGCTCCCCCGGATCCCGCACGGCCGTGGGATCCAGCCTCTTCCGCCACGACGGGGTCCGGATGGCGGCGCGCCGGGGCACCGCGTCCTACCAGCAACTGGCCAGTGCCGGCAGCTACCTCCGTCTACCCGCGCCTCCCCACCGCCTGGGTCTTCCGCGGGCCACCGGAGTCATTCTAGTGGTCTGATTCTGCTCCCGCCTGCGCCTGCGGTCGTCTCAGGAGCCGTAAATTACTACGACGACATCCAATCACCTATTCGGCCCCACTTCGTCATCGCCAATTATTCCGTATATCAAGAAAAATGTAGAAGTGGGTTCAGACTTGTTCGTTAGTCCGCGCCGACTGCGTTAGTGGTTTCTTAACAAAACCCAAAATTTTTGCATGCCATGCTGAGGGTATAAAATCACATAATGAAATTTATACAAAAACCCCTACCTAAAAAGTTCATGTCAGGAATCGGCGATGTGGGGAAGAGGATCATAGGCATCGTCAGAGTGCACCGAGGAGGAAGTGGAGTTTCCTCTCTTGTCGCCGATAAGAGAAGGGTGGCGAGTCGTCGATCCTCAAAGAACTAGTGTTCTTCGTCGTTCTTCGTCGGAGGCTGGAGTTCTTCGTCGTTCTTCGTCGGAGACCGGAGTTCTTCCAAAGCTCAAGATCTCTCCCCCAATCTCTCCCACATAATGAAGCTCTTTCCCATATTAAATAATAGGTTCCTCCTATTATTTAATTTCACACGCAAAGAAACTCCCTGAATTAATTCACCACATTTAATAAAGTGATGACAATTAATTTATGAAGGGAGTGAGAAGGTTCCTCATTATTAAACATGTAGGTAGTTAAGTGGGGGTTTTCCAATTAATGGGGGGTTTAATAACGTTTATAGAGGGAATTAAATGGTGTGGGTCGTGTGGGATCCACCTCTCTAACACCCACAGTTGTCTAGTTAAGTGGTTATTGGCCCCACCCTTAACTACCCAAGGGAGGGAAAACCCACCTTACAAAATTAAAAATTTTCAATCAATTTTTATTTATTTCTTGAATAAAAAACCAAAATTATCTTCTACTCCTTTGGGAATGCAACTATGGTAAGTGTCCCCTTAAGCAATTACTGGCGCTGCGAGTTCACCAGTGCCTTCATATTTTAATTCTGAGCCCCGATCAAAAAGTTAGAAAAACCCGCTCATTCATTCACTGAATATACCTGAGATAAACTTCAGAAATTGATTCCGGGCACACTCGACCTTGGAATCAAGTGTTGTTAGAAGCCACAGACTCGTAAAATTCCAAAGTATTTAAAAAAATTCCTTGAAATTTCTGAGTCTTTACAGTACACTTAGCATTAACAAGAATATAAACTAGCATATACTTCACAAAGAATTTTTGGGGTTGTCACCCTAAGATGAATATGTGATAAACCCTTGTCCACTTGAAACATTGATAAATAGTTATGTTTCTTGAAAAACAAAATTTATTTTTAACAAAAACATTAGAAATTCTATTATAAATAAAAATATACTATGGGTTCTCACTAATTGTTTTCATAACAGTTTCCAAAATTTATAATCATTACACCGATTCCATGTATAATACGACATATTCCTACTTTTAAATATCAAATCTTATTACATGATTATATAATCCATAAAATTATAATGCAAACTATAATCATATAAGTTTAGTATATTCGGAAACATGGATACATAAAAACCGAGTTCATAAGTGAACTACATCATCTCTATATAATATCTTCATAATTACCACCATTATATTAAATTTCATAAATAATACATTTCCTTACAATATGGAGAAGGTAAACATTATAATTACTGGGTTATGAATCTCTCTATGGTTAAACAAGGTATATATGGATGATTAAACAAACAGAGCATAAGAATAAATTTATAATAATATTAAAAATACATTTGGAATTAGTACCGTGAATATTATATATAATAATATTGAGACATGAAAAAATGCTTGTTAGTTAATAATTCATGAATATTTAAGGAATTAATGATCACGAGACCTGATATCATGTAATTTGAATATGAAATACATTTTCAACATACACATAATAATATTAAATAATTTATTTTGTAGTAAAGGAAAAAATCAATCTATTATATTGGATTGGGATCACAACCCAAACATTCCTATGAGACAACAATCTATCCCATCACTATTATATTTGAAATAATCCCTTACTAAAATGTATTATATCTCCCTTCCTATAGTTTTTATCTCATGATATATCCATATTGTCCTAGTAATTTGGTTGGATATATAGTTTTAGACCAACAAAATAAAATATGAAAATCACACATACAAGTTTCAATATTTGATAAATCATTCAGTATATAATATCCAATGAAAATAATGTTTGATTTATAAATGATTGATTAACTCATCATAGAATTACCCATGTAAAATAAAGGAGTTTCGTAACATAATTATCATGTGCATAAGAATTAGGTTTCATAGATTAAACCTTTTGTCAACATCAGCATAATACACACAAATAAAAAATTCGGATGCTATCATTACATAATATTATTAGTAAACTAAATGTAATCTCAAAGATTCAATGTAAGAAGAAAGTACCATTAACAGTTATTTGTAATCATTCATGAGGAAAATTAACTTCTCAATTTGTAATCAATTCCATAAAATATTAAATTATCATAAATATTAATGAAAACATATTATTTGAAATTGACCTCGGATATTTGTAAATGAAGAGTAATATAATTGACTTTCTTGGGAATCTGGAAACTTTTATCATGATTCGTATATTAAAACAATGATTTCTTACACATATTGAGTAAAAAAATAAAATTTACATTATTTTAAAAATATCATGATTATTCCTTTGAAACCATTTTGTTAAAATTCAATCATGGAAAAAACAATTTAATCAATTATAGATTAACAAAAAAAATTGAAAACATTTTCAATAAACCATAGTTGTGGGAGGGAATTGATTTTTGATAGAAGAGAGTAATATATCATAATAAAATTAAAACATTTGTTTCAATCACTTGATATATCAATTACTGAAAACATAAAATAATACATGTATTATGTAGAGATATCTATAAGAGAATAAAATTCATTATATTACTTATTGTTAGATCATGATATATATTTTAGAAACCTAATCATAATCATTCCCAGTGGAAAATGAAATTGCAATATAAACCCATGTCTCATTTTTTTCATTCATAAAATGTTTTCAAATATAAAATATATTAAATTTAAATATATTATAATTTTATAGTAGAATATTTTAAATGTATGTAATATTATATATGATTTTTTATTACATGTTAACACACATTTATTAATAATTCCATATTTATATTATTGTCTAGGATAGTTAATTATTTCCCTTTACATTAGATTTTTTTGATAGATATGGTTCTTATACATTGACCATGGTTTACTTATATCAAAAAAATTATTCACGATTTATATACACTTTAAATTAATTACATTTATTATTATATTCATCTGTAAAAGGTATATTTAGAAAAATATATTATGTTGTTCATGGATAGAGTAAGCCACACTTACTCTTGATTATTATTTTCAATCCGTGAAGATTTTAATGAAAAAAATGTAAATTACAATCCAAAATTATTTATTTACTAATATATCATATCTATCGTATAAATTCATAATATTTATCAATATTACTATATGTATAATGTGGAATCGAAAAAGGAATCATATCTCTT
Organism: Viscum album; assembly: GCA_963277665.1. Classification (NCBI taxonomy): domain Eukaryota; kingdom Viridiplantae; phylum Streptophyta; class Magnoliopsida; order Santalales; family Viscaceae; genus Viscum; species Viscum album. The sequence continues at coordinate 1,242,682,493 of OY728145.1, read as the reverse complement.
TTCTGATTTTCTTTCCCACACCTATGTAAGTTTGCTGTTATAATATTCATTTTGAATGCTAGATAATTTTGAATATATTATTGTATAATTAATGAATCATAATTATATTCAAAATATAATTTATAAAAAATAATCCCATCATAATTTCCATCCTGAAAATATAATGATGGACACAACATAATATCTCTATTGAAGGTGGCCGTCCACATGCACGCATGTGTGATCCATTCACTTCTCATTAAATCAAATAATGTGTTGAAATTTGTTGGTACGTAAACATAATAAAATTTTACTATATTTTTTATACTGAATATTATATTTTATTCTGAATATCATATATTTATAAGAGGTTAACAATTAAATAAATTGAAAAGGACATGCAAGATGATTACCACTCATTCGGTTGGAATCCCTTCAATCCTTTCTCAAGGGGACCTTATTCATGTCTTGGTAAATTTATAAGATATATGTCTTTGGATTTCAGGATCCATATGGCTTAATTATGTGTAAATATGTGAATGGATGGGTTTACAATTATAAGTGAGGGAGAGGAGACAATTTGAATTTATCAAAAGAATAAAATATAATAAATTTATTATCAATGAAATAAATTTCAAATGGATTGATATTAGATTATGAGATAGTTTATGGATAATATATTTCATGTAAATAGTATTTAATAAATAATAGTTGGGAATGATATTCTTATCATTTGGTTTAACTAATGTAAATCATACTTTAAGTGTAAAACTGTTGAGAAGATTTTATTACTTTCTCTAATAATTATGAAAAAAATGATTTTTTCATAGTTATCTAATTTTGAAACTCTAATTAAAAATATGATATCATTTTACTAAAATTCGTTCCCTAATAAAGTTGAAATTATTCGAAAAAAACCTCTCATGATGTTATGAAAAATAGTTTTTTTGAAAACTATTTCCTTATGTATACACAATTTTTATTCTAAAATTCATATAAAATTAATTCGAATGATCTTAATTATTTATTTGATAACATTAATGAACTATTTTTTTTATTCAAAACCATTTAAAAATAAAATTTACCTACTTATAAAATATAAATTAAATGATAGTTTTCAACATAATTAATAATTTTCAATATTCATCTAAAAAATAATCCTTTCAGAAAAATACTAATAAATAACATTAATATATTTTCATATTATTGACTTAAAAATTAGGTATATTTTTTGAATAAATATTATAAAATGTAAAAAATTAATTATATAATTATCCAAAAGAAACCATTTTATAGGGAAAATGTATTCCTAAAACATATAATAACTTATAAAAAATTTAGAACATATGAATTTTCAATCTCGAAAAATGTATATATATTAATAATATGTGGTTATTCTTATTCACAAAATTGTTTAGATAACTCGGATAAAATTGTGTAATATATTATAGTTTTATATATTCGGGGTCATCTGTTTGACAAGGTAATAAAAAATTTAAATTACCTAAAATATATACATATAACAAAATATAATAGTCATAAAATATTGTCTTTAGATATTGAAATGTTTAGCTTGTTGGACGTTGTTATTTATGATATTCTAATATATTTAATATCAAAAAATAGTTTTGATATCATTGTTTTATTTTTTAGAAGACAATAAGGAAGTATAAGTGGAGTTACAAATTCTGAAAGAGTGATTTTTGAATAAAAAAGTCTCATGACTGAATTATAATATAAATAATTATTATATCATAGTTTAGTTCAAATATATAATTTATTGAGTAACGGAATATACCAACCATGATGAGTTAGATAAATAATTTTTTTTTGGTTAATATCGATTCTTTGTGAGATATTTACTATAATTACCTACATTCATGACCATGTTGACACGAATGGGAACCAAGTTCATTTGGAAATATTCATGTGATAAAATTTAAATAGAATTAAATAGATGAATTTTCAACAAAAATCATCTCAAACTACCCCAAAGTGGAGATGAAATTTTTTATAGTGATGAATCAATGTGGGGACATGATTGCTACTCATGCATACTGAAATTTTGATTCTTTATGGATATCAAAAACTATAAATTCATGGGAAATATTAACACACTCATGATTTGGATTTGAAGATTGAAAATATTCATTGATTTTATAGGTGTATTATATTTATGGTGAAAACTATAACATATATTTTTATCATTAAACATTTAAATTATATTCACACATAGAGGGTTAAATATTTTTGTAATATGATGGTTTTATTTTATTAATTAGTATGATTTCTAAAAAAATTAAAACCCATTGATGGTGAACAAGGTGTTTTATGCCTTTAATAAAATGACCATGCTAATTTTTCCATGATGGGTATTACAACATTCACTACATATGGATTTTTATATGATTTATCATGTAAAAATTTTGAATGGGGGTAGAATATACCAATCATAGATGATTATTAATTTCTCCACACATTTATGGATTATTGAGGCATTGAAAAAATTTTATGAACTAGTAAAATTTTTGAAAAGAATTATTAAGGTCAACAATCATTTTTATTGAAATATAATGGAAAATAAATGTGTATATTTCTAGACTATATTAAATTTTATTAAAGGAATATTATATTAATCTCATTGTTCATAATTATTTATCATTAATTTAATTATGGAAATGAATAGAGATTAGAATGGATATTTCTGGAATGAAAATTGAAACTGCATATTCCAACTTATGTATCTCAATGCTTGGTATATCAGAATCTTGCAAATGATCAAAAAACATAATATAGGGATTATAAAATCATTACCCATAAAAAGTTAATTGGTAAAACATCAAAATGGATTTCCTCAAGTCAATCACAGAGATATCAAATAGGAACATCTTTATTTGGGTTGTTTTAAATCACCTTAATGAATCAGTACATTAAATTTATATTTGAGAATATTAATCTATTGATTATATTTAAAGTTCATTAGTTAATAAATTAGTGATTATTCATATATAACACCTTTAATTCATATTTGATCAAGATATGAGATCATCGAAATATATTAAGTAAGTCTTCAACATTCATAAAATAAATAGTTGAAAATTAGAATTTTATATAATCTTACAAATGATTTAAATTCAAAGGGTTACATTAATACTATAATGTATATTTTGAAATATTTTTCTATGAATATAAAATGTTATTAGCCGTAACACATTTCTTTTTCAGTGTTTTCCAGTGAGAATTGCTTCCACATTAGCATTTAGAATAGTACATAAGATGAAATCTATATTTGGAAGTTGCAAAATGCAATGTGATCTAATTATAGAAATTAAAAGAATATATAAAACCCTTATTTATCACCTGAAATGGTAGATAATGTCTGATTCATTTCATATAACATATGGGAACCCATTATTCAATTGAAATATTATAGTGACAATCACCAAGGAAATCAATAATTTAATATTGGAAAAAATATTTTTCAATGAATATTTATATGATTTTTATGGAATAAAATTTTTATTACATTATATTTTAAGCACAATAAATATTTATGATCATATTTTGATGATTTATTATTAATTTTAACAGCCACTAAATCAATCTCAAGTACAATATGTTTTCCACGTATCTATCTTATATAAGAACAGGTCTTATCAATCCAATGTACACAAATCATAGGTCATATCTCAATTTCATGATATAATTGTTGACGGAATGAAATGAGAGATGATATATCATATATAGAAATTGATTCTATTAAGGAACATTCACCTGATAATTTATTTGTGGTGATACCATATATTTAGGGATATTTCATAGAAATTTTAGGTTCTGAAGAGGCATATGTATCCCCAGTTTATTGAATCTATCTGATGGGGTTTGATGGGATAAAATTATATATGTATGTATAATATTACGCCCAAATATTTTAGGATATATTTCTCCTTCAATCCATTATATTCCATGTACATATTTATTATATACACAATCAATTTTAATTTAATTGTGATATACTATTAAATTATTTTTATTAAATGCTTCATATATTTCATTTCACATGGATTACACTATGTGAATTTGTATTAATAAAATTGAAAAAATTATTCACTACAAATTTCGAAATTTAATTTAATTGTTTTGGATTGGTATCAAATTAGTATACAAGATTATATAAACACAGAGTTATGTTTATGAAAAAATGTCTTTGTGTAGATAATATAATTTCCTTAATTAAAAAAATTAAACAATATTGATGAAGTATTTTATAAAACATAGTAGGTATAATATTCTATTAAAATATTTAAATATTAATTTAATTAGTATCACTATGAATGATATTGAAACAAATTTAGTGTTATGGCTAATTGTACATTTTTCTGAAAAATGGTCATCATTTAATTTTTAATTAATTTTGGAATCATATTTTTAATAATATTTTCATTGAATGAGTTAAAAATTTATATTATATTATATATACTAAAATAATGTTTTTAATGTTTCAAAATTCAATTTTTTGTTATTATGAATTGAAACGCATATAAAATTTCATTAATAAGGTAAAGGGTAAAAACAATATTAGGGGTGAAACTAAATATATGAGACTCAAAATGAAAAACAGATTTTATAAATAAAATTTGTTGAAATTATTCCAACAATATATCATCAAATATTTTTTAAAGATCTAATTTGGATACAGTCTAATGAGAGTAACATTTTTATATTTTTATGTTCAAAATAATTACATGTGTGGTACTCCCCTTACCTAAAAAATAGAACATCCACTAATGTATTATCCTCAAAACCTAATCCATATAGAATAAAAAAACATTCCAACATTACCTAATAAAATAATTATCTATAACCATGAATTGGTGGTATTTCTTAAAAACCCATTATACAATCCTGAATATTCATTTCAAATGAGGATACCTTGAGAAGCTGTATATGATATTACATATGTTTTTCATGTTTCATTATTATTAATGAAAAATAATTTTCCACAACCATAATATAATGAATTAGTTTGTACATTCAATAATAATATATTTTTTTTGGTTAATGATGATACATTTTTTATATCCTTTCCGTCTATTTGAAAACAAATTTTCTTATTTAAACATCTATACTCTCGTATCCAAGAAGTGTTGTGACCCTTTTTTCATTTTAACTTTAAAATGATAAAAATTTGTATTAATATAATGATAATATGTGATATTATATATATAATTTATATTATATTGTGGTTTTTTAGTTTCTACGTTTCCTCTATCCCATCCATGGAATAGTCGAAACATCAATCTTGCATACATACAAACATTCATCCCCATGAGGAAATAAAATTAATTTTTATTCACTATATGGTTTCATATAAATATTTTATAAATCATAAATAAGATATTTATTTAACAACTATGATTATGTATATAATTCCTCCAAGACTTACTTTCAAGAACAATGTCTATCGAATAACAACATGCCTTGAAAATGGGATACTTTTCACCTGAATATACATTTCAATTAAAAATTCCCAATAAAAGGATAATGGGAAATTTTAATGAAAATATACCAAATAATTTATGTTTTAAAATGGTTACCGATTATATTTTTGATAAAAATAAATTCATTGGATATGATTTTTTATCATGTAAAATTTTTGGAAAGAATATAGGTAAGGTTTTATTTTAAAATCCCATTTCTTTACGAGATTTTCTATAATAAATTTACACTAGGAAAAAATAAATTATAAAAATTAATTAATCACATAAAAATTATCCCCTACATATTTTTATAATTTTAATGTGTTCCTTTCATTATCCTTAGTTTTTTATTTAAAAATATTTAAAAATTTCTTTTAAAAAAATGTATATTGTATTTTTAAACCTGACGATTAAATTTTTTTCCCTTTTATTTTGAGGTTCTATAAAATGTTTTCAAGGATGTTATTTTCTATGATCATTAAAATAACTAAATTCATTTAAGACCATATTTGGAAAAAATTCAAATTTTCAAAACAATTCATTGTTTTTATTTTGGGAAGGTGGCTATTTTTTCGTTGTTTCCAATACTGTTAAAGGATTAATTAGATTAAAATTTACCACACGAATAGAATTACCTAGTATCATAACCATTATCCTATATAAATATTCTATTAAATGTTTCCATGTATAATTTCAAATATATAAATTTACAAATATTCTAGATATTTTTATATTTAACGATGTTTATGGGAAATTATATATTAAACAATTTTCAAATAAATCATCCAAATTACATTTCAATATATTACTATACTATATCAAAATAAATTGTGTTTCATATGATACACTATAGACATGATGTAATTATATTATCATTATTATTTCTCTAAATGTATTATTATAATGTGATGGTGAATTGTTTATAAAAACTGCTTCTTTTACATGTGTTACACTACAAAAAATAGATGAGTATTTTTATGAATTTGTGGAACACCTATATGTGGATTGAATTATGTTATGGTTATTTCCATTAAATATATCCAATTCAATAGGTAACTATTAATATCATGTTAGATAATTTGGACATGTATATTGAATGAATGAAAGTTAGTAAGGGAAATTTTGTACTATAATAGTATTGGTAGTGAACATTGACAGTGGAATTGATGTAGTGTGGGGTTAATCCAATCCACTCTTGTACATTATGCACTATTATTTTGTTGGTAGTGAACGTTCACTAATGAAACTATTTTCAATGCTATAAATTATGAAAATTAAACAATTTTTTTTGTTATTATGTGTATGATATGCTCCCTGGGTTGATGATTGATTATCAATGATTCCATATTCTTATCACTCATGTCTATTTAAATACTACATATTTATGTAGATAATGATTTCATATGAAATATTAATTATTCAGTATGAAATTTATATTTTGAAATCGTAATGTCATACCCTTAATCATATATCATTTATCAATATGATATTCAAAGAATAAGTCCCATATTTTACCTTATAAATTTGATGGATGTAATCATATTTTACTATTTTACACAGGGTGTGGGGGAATGTTTTATGTCATAAATATCTATTATGGGTGATATAATAGATAATAGGTTTGTGTTATGTTCCATACCTTTTATTTAATAAGAAGATTATGTAACTAGATTTAAAATACATTGAACATTATTGTTCAATGGAGGTGTATATTTGTGAAATGAATAGAATATTCATCGAAATTGATTAATTAGTTATGTGTATTCATCAGTGTTCATTGATAAAAATGATTCTTCGTGTTTTAGGATGTATTATATTTGGTCTCCATCACCAACTAATTTTCCCCTTCTTACCCTTACTCTTTGGGTTTTTCTAGTTTTGTTTAATGCGATGGAACTCCTTCTTCGATGGTCTTCGATTTATCCTCCCTGCCACTTATTCTACAAATAGTTTAGTTTTATACTGATGGAGTTCCCATGATTACATTGTTCTCATACATGGGGGCAATGTTACATACTATTTCTCATCTTAAGAAATCATCTTTTGGTGACGGTGTTTCTTGATTTCTTGTTCAGCCTGCACTTTTCATCCTTAATGGTGTTGGTTATTCGGTTGTTGATTTCATGGTGGTTTTCTTAAGGATGTTTTTGTGGGATTGTTGGTGAGATAACTATCGAGGCAATAGTATTATCAATACTCTACTATTCCACCAGGATTTCACCATTCTTATCCTAGTCGGAGTGGCATGTTGGTGTTCAATGAGTTTTGTGATGTGAGTTTGTGTGACCGATGGACTCCCTTGAGTTGACTATCATGGTGTCCTCATCTCTGTATTTGGGTTTTATTGGGCTAGAAATTCATGATAACTGTGGTTATTTTTCAACTTGTGGTTATCAAGGCTTTTGTTGTGTACTATTTAGAGGTTCATCGGTGGCAACATTGGTTTTTGGTGGGTGGATCTCACTGGAGGTCCTATGTGGCTAAGGAATGGTATGAGGCACGTGCCATAATGTGGTGCGGCTCATCAATCAAGGTAGTGATGATTTAATTTTTATTTTATGTTTAATATTTGAAATTTATATTTTTTTTACTTTTCTCTCACTGGGTTTCACTGTGGATGTTAACGATACTTCGAGTGGAGAACTGGGACATAAAAATGATCAAGATAATGGCCTCCCAGTTCATCCTTTCATTATTTTTTCATGTTTTATATTTGAAGATGTCACTATTTATGTAATTAATTTAAAATCTCTGATGATATGTGAGGTTACCACTCACCCAAAAGTGGAATTTTAAAATGAAAAAAAACAATTTTCATTTTTATATCAATATGAAATCTTCCCTTGATTCATTATGAACAATGTTATATATTGTAACTCATTCTGTAAATCTTATAGAAACTACAGTGTAGGGATCAAAAACTATGAAAATATATTATGGTTATTTGTTTCCATTTTAGATTTTATAGATTTGTTTGACTATGAAATAATCCTTGATATGGATTGGAACACAATGTATAATACAATATTTCAATATTTAGAAAATGGAGATTATAATAATATTCAGTGAATTGTGGTGCCTTATTTTTAATGAAGATTCCTTATCTCCTAACACCAAATTTCAACCACCTCTTTTTTATCATCCTAATGAAATATGGGTTATGGGTAGACAATTTTATGAAAATGTTATCCTTAGATTATACGATCATATTATTGTGAGAAATTATATTAATTATTTTCTATTAGAATTTTATAAATATCCTCATGACTGAGATGTTTATATCACTATTTATTATATCCATGACAAAAATACAATATCTATGAGTAGATATAGTATGTATCTATGGTAATTGGATGAATTAAATATATATTAAAAAATTTTATTTGATATGGGATTTAAAAACCCAATTATATCACCTTGAGGATAACAATTCTTGTTTTTTATATACAAATTTTATTCTATGTGGTTTTATAATTGACTATATATAAATCTAAATCATTACAATAATGAAATAGAATATTATTCCTCACATTTATGATCTATCTAATAAGTATCAAGGTAATAGATAATTCTATCATATTGATCTCCAATCTAGATATTGATAATTAGAATTCGAGAAATATTATATTGGATTAATGAATTAACCCATAATGTTCATGGGTTAAATGAATATATAATTGAATGATCATATTGATTTTATTATTTTAATTGATGATAAATGTGTGTACTCCAGAAGCTGTGAATTGAAAGAAACACATTTTTGAATCATCCTTGAAATACTAAGTAGTAATGATATATATGAGTAATTCAGTAATTTCAAATTTTGTATCCATTATGTCTATATTAGTTGGAAAATCATCTCCTTCGATAAAATATATATTGACCATACAATGTAAATGTTATTAATGCATATAATTTTACCATTAATATTAATAATTTTTTTACTTCGTTAGTAAAGTAGTTCATTATTATTAATTATTTGAAATCTTTTCATTGAAAAAATTGGTTAACCATGTTGGAATATATAGGGGTAAAATTCAAATGGTTTATAAAAATGTGAATAATTATTATACATACTAAAGTTAGAATTGACAAATATATCTTTCTAGGCCATACCATCAAGAAATTAATGATTTCTTATATATAGTGATAAATCAAAAAAATACTAATGTGTCTCATTATACAAAATGAAAATTTGTTCCTTTTACATTTATAAAATGTAAAACCATGAGAAGAATTATTTATCATAGGATCTAAGATAGTAGTTCTAATATTTATATTGAAATTAATTATTCACATTATATTTCATGAAATATGTTTCATATATATGGATAAAAAAAATTAACATATATATTGACATATAAGGGAATCCATGTGAGAAAATGAAGATTTAAATAACACCATAAGGACATGGAATGTGAATGATAGCATCAAACTCATATGGAAATAAAAGAAGGATATTAATTATGTATGAAGGATCTTGATTTTCTATATATGATTTGGATATGAATGGAATCAATATTCAAGTATTTAATATAGTTGGATATGGAAGTAATTACAGAAGGTAAAAAATAATTACTTTTCTAATTAATTTTCCATCTAAATTTATGAGGGGAGAAATATAGGTCTCTAAATTGATAAAAGGGTTGATAAAAAGATTAACTAAATAGAAAAAGGAAGACTAATAGACATCATCTACGATGATGGTTTATTGATGTTTATTACAAGACAATGGGATTAAAAAATACCTCTAATGAAGGTGGAATTGATCGATGATGATCATATATTATGTTTCACTATACACCCTAGTAGGTCACAGAGGCATATGGATATAAGGGATCTATTATGGATGGAAAACATAATGAAATAATTTTCATTACATATGCATTGATTCATGGTATAATAAATTTTATACATTGAGAGACATTTCTAAATGGGTGTATTGAAACACACCCATCTAGAAATGTTAATGAGGTGAAATATAAAAATGGACTTTTTTACATGAAAACCAACGAAACTTAATAAGGAAAATTTTATGTGGGTGATTATATATTGAATACAAAAGGAATACACTTACTTTTAAAATGGGAGGATCTCTCTCATGAGCCTCATCCAGGACACTACATCAATGACAGTTTGACGATTCATGTCGAACCTCTATCAACTATAACTGATCATGAACATTGATTAATATATACCTTTTTACAAGTAAAATAATTAAACTTAACACATAAATTTACATTAGTACATCAAACAATTCACAAACATATTATATTATTAAAATAACTATCCATACATTTTGGAACATACTGAGGACATTCTCACATGAATTCCAAGAACATGGGACAAATAATGATAATTATATGAATTTAAATTTATAATCAGATTACATTGAATTATAAATATGTATCCTTATGAGGAATTATATGGTAAATAATTTTATACTCTTACCTGCTATCATGATTTTGAGGATTGTTTTCCAGTTGGTCCAGAACTCATCGAATAGATAATTGATAGTGTGTAAGAAGAATTCAATCACATCATGAAAACTATGAGTAAAAATAAAATAAAATCTACTAATTTGATCCAAATTTAATTTATCATTGCTACAAATATCTATTTGAATGTGAGTTATTTTATTTTATTAGTAGGCAGTGTTATGTTCATGGAAAATCGGTCCATTTTAAACTTTTGATGTAATTAGACTTATGAAATACCATTTGACTCTACCACCATAATTTTTTTTTGAATTTTATGATGTCGTCCAAGTAAAATTATTGGGACAGTATAAATATATAACAAACACATGTAATCACCACAATGAAAATATTTGTTGATATTTACTAGTATATAAATGAAGACCCTGTGTAGCCTCATAAGACTGAAGAGTAATTTTTTGTAAAATCAAACAACTCAACTGGTGAGTACCCAATGAAACATTCCCCTATTATTGGATGAAATGTGGTACCCTATAAAAGATACAATAAATAATAACCTAAATTTCTATATATGATCTCATATATGAGAAACATCAATGAAAATATCAATTATATGGGGATAATATAAGAACTAACATTATTATTTTTCATTTTATCACTATATCCCTAAAAAATGTTCAGAACAGACACTCAGTTACTTCATTATAATTGAACAAAAAAATTTATACATGAATATATATAAATGATATATTTAGAAATATAATTATAATAATTTGATAAAGAATATTTTATTTTAGGATTCATAATAAAAAAGCATATGATGAATAATATGGATTTCATCAAATGTATTATTTTAAAAATTTATTTTTAAATTATTAAATAATAATTTTTTGACATTAAATGTAGGAATATAATATAATTTATTAGAAATATAGGTATTAATTATTATTAATTTAATTAGTAAATGATAATTAATAATAAATTTTTTTATTAATTTAGAAGATTTCATGTTCCTAGAGAAATGATGTTTTGTCTTTTTATTTAGTTTAAATGTATGTTTTCTAATATATAGACATTAAATAAAATTAATATAACTCTAAATTGAGACTCATTAGATTTGAATTTAGTAGTAGAGTTTATAATATAATATTATAAAACCAATAATAACCATATTACGAATTAAATTATGAGTAATTGTGGAAAAGGGGTAAATTAAATGAGTATGAAATATTCTACAATAATATGATACAAAAAAACTATATATGATCTCTAAATTTTTTTAAATTAATTATCTAGTGTCTCAGTAAAATTATCGTACATAACACAAATAAATATTTTGTGATTTTAAATTAGTCATTCACTATACTTATGTTTCTAAAGAATTTTCATTGTTTTTAAACTACAAATTAAACTAACTACAATCCATTTTCCCCTTTCATCCATATTTAAAGATATTTAGCTTGAATTCATATCTATTTCACCTATCAATAGTATACTTAAGAATTTATTATTATTCTAAAATGGCATTCTTATCCTTTAATGATCTATATTGAAAGCAAGAGTTTCTGATCCACCTCTTCTCTTTTTAATGAAAATTATTTTACAAATATTTCAGTTATAATTTAACATTCATATATGTTAATTATTGTAGTTCTATTTTATATATTTATTTTAATATTTCATTAACGATAAATTACATATTCTCTATCATTATATCCTTTTCCTACACCTTTATTATCACAACGTATTGCTTCAAACCATTTCTCAACCGTTAATCTTCAAAATATGAAAATTTATTTTATTTTAAATTATATTATTTTTATAACTATTTATATAAAATATTAATATTTTATCCATTAATAGATTTCCATTTAATCTAATTATAATTTATTTTTAACTCTATTAAATTCTTTAAATGTCGTGTAGGAATAAATTATCCCAAAAAGTTAGTAATATATAGAGGATCTAGTTTTAAAGAGTATAGATCCCTATATAAAAATAGTCAAGTGGATAAGATATATATTATAGATGAAACTACTTGTAATATCCATGAAAAGGATGGATGAGTATTATTTCATCCTTAACACATTGGACATCGAGTTTCTCTAAATGAACAATATGTTTAGCACTCTAGGGAATATGCATTGGATGACCCCTGAGGACATTACAAACCATAATAATAGAATATTTTTTATAAGTATCTTGACACCATGAAAATACACTCATGTTATACCTTTATCTTTTCCTAGATAATAGTTTATTCCATTATGTTTTATATATCCATATTTTTCTCATTTAATTATGGAATATTCTGAATGATAACCCTATTCATCCATTAAATGTTGAAATATTGAAATTATATATATTCATGATTCGGTATTGGGAACTATTCACTATATCGACATGACATTTGAATGTTTCTTTAAAATGAACATTATTATATATATTATTTATAAATCCTTTTTTTAATGATTCGTTTTTATTATTATTTGATTGTTGGGGAAATGATTTATATATCATCTCGATGAATTATTATGATTTATTAGAACAATTATGTTGGGAAATTATTTAAATTGTTACAAATTTATATATTATGTCATTGTAATAAGGCTTTGATTATATATTTATGGTATCTGTAATTATATATTAAGTCCCTAAGAGTTGTTTATTGATATCTAATTTTTTATTTTCATTTATTGTCCTTGGTTATATAATTATGAAGTATGGAATAAATCAAATTATTTATTCCTTATATATTTCTTCCTGATTCCTTATTAAATGCTAACTTGTTTTGTATACTAACCATTGATAATCATCTTATAAAAAAAATTTGTTTATAAATTCTCAATGAAAACTTAATTATTAATATGGGTCACATATGTTCCCTCAGAGAGAAATAATTTTTTCCTTCATTCAACAGATGTTTATTTGGTTTTCAATGTATTCTAATGTAGGATATGGAATCTAGTTTCTTACACTAATAAATGTTGGATCATGATTATTATGATTTTGGTATTCAATTGAATTCTAATAAAATTACCAATGGAATTATGGAACTAGACATGGTGGGTTTCTATCAGATTTGTATGGGAATTATGAACTCCATGGTTTATTCATAGCCAAAACCATGATTCAGTTTGATGTCCACCACACATTATTTTAAAACATAATGAATAAAATTATAAACCCCATTTAAGATACATTTACATCACAAATTATAATAATATTATTATCAATTATTTTGAGTATATATTATGGTTTTGAGTATCAATTAATTTACCATCAATGTATTTAAGAAAAAATCCTAACCCAAAAAAATTCCAATATTACATTCTATATTGAATTTAAATATTTTTGTATTTTTTTAAAAATATTTGGCAAGCGCCTATCCAAAAAATTCAATTCTAAAGATAGATTTACATTTTTATACTTATTTATACACATGGGAGATAATTTATTCATCATTTATTTTTGTCATATAAATATTTTGAATTTTTTTCAATTACTAGGAAATTTGTTTATAAAACAATTCAATATAAAATATTTGGTAGTTGTTTTCTTTCATTATTGTGAAATTCCTTAAAAAATTTTTTACCAATAAATAAATTCAAAATGGATTAAAAAACATGTACCTTCACATAAAAAAGGATTTCCCTCCTATTTATCCAATATTCATGAATAATTTTTTTGTTTTTAGAGTCATATTGGGTTTCTAATAAGATTCAGTTTCAATTTCAACAGTCTTAATAAGCTATCATAATCAATGTTCTCTAACATGTTCTAAATCCATGTTAAAAATCATCAAAACCCAATAAAATATATGATATTTATTTTTGAAGAATGTGGTTTAGTTTTTCATTAATTTTCCGCAATTGAGATGTATGTATAGGGGTTATAATTGTGGTATAGCTGGGATATAATTCCATTTCCATATTCCTAGTATAATTTTTATTATTTTGAGCTCAATGTCTTCTTAGAAATGGTCTTCATTTATTCAATGAAAAAGTCCACTTCACTTACTATTAGTATGTGATAATGGAGTCTTGTACTATATCATAGTTTTTATCGTTATACTAACTACCATATCAAAGGATTTTTTATTCACCTCTTTTGATCGCTTATATAGATCAATGAAATTATAAATAGATCTTATATATTCATTCGTTAAAATATATTCATTATGAATTCCGTTTTATTTTCCTTCCCCATGATATATAACCATTTGAAAATATATTTTTAACATGTAATATTGAATGTGTTCCCAAAAGTGTTCAAAATAGTCATAGGAAAAAAAATTTGGTAACATTGAACTACACTACATCATTAAATGGGTTCTTCCAATCTCAATCAATTTTCTGAAATTATATAATATTTATATTTTATTATAATCGTATTCATAATTCATCAAATCCATATAGAAAATAGTCTATATGACCCCACTTTTTAGTACCAGTATTTCCATTTTATTGAATCCATGGATTAATTAAATATATGAAAATGGATGAATTCTTTTATAATATTAACATTGGGTTAGAGATTATATTATTGTCTAAATTAGTATGTAATGTTATTATAAATTAATTATTAATCAAATAAGAAACTTTTTATCAACTAACTGTATTTTTTATAGATAGGTGACGTGGAATACTAGTTTTCACTAACTAATTAGTTTGTGATGTCTTAAGGCCTTGGAAGATATTATATAATAGCATGGATGATTTTCCCATATAAAAGTCATCATCAATATAAATTTCTTCTTTCCTTCTATATTCTTTAATTATATTCGTAAAAAATAATTAGAAACCACATTATCAAATAGCATCTTCTATTTTATTATTACATCAAAATTATATAAAAAATAGAATAAATTGGACATCTATAGTATATAATCATTCTTATCTGGCATCTATCTCAAAATCCCATGTTCTATATGAAAAAACTACCTTCGTGAGAATCATATAGGATCCATCCCTAATATTAATACAGAAAAATATAAAAACCTTGAATTCCTATAAATTTTTTTATTAATTTTCTCAACTAACAAGTATTTTTAATAGTGTAATTTCTTTTTTATTTCAAGGTTATCAATGTTTAATTGATATACGTGATTACATTGAGTTTTTAAAAACATAAATAAGGTTTATTTATATGTTTTGATATAAATTAAATAATAAAAGTCAAAAACATTTCATTAGAACAAACATAATTAATATCGTCATAATATAATCATTTTAAGTATATCATTTATAAATTGATAAATAAAATTATTCAATATTAATTGTAATAGTGATAGGTTGTTGATGTAGATGTTAACAATAGTAACATAAATTTGTAAGAAAATGATTTTTGAAGGCTATTAACTTCAAAGAGGAGGGATGTAACATAGTTTCTGATTACCCATGAGTAAGACCATGCAGAACATCGACATCTGGGGAATGATTTCAGTCATCTACTGGACATTTTTTGTTTAGTAGAAATAAAATCTTTATTAATGATAATCATTACACTCAAAGAAAACTAAAATTTCAAAAACCATTCACATTGGACTATTTTTTTGTTATATGGAATTATTTGTCAAGGGAATATGTATTAAAAAAATGTTAAAAATTTAAAAATTAAATGGTTTTAATCAAGAAAATCATTTTTTAGATGAATTTGGTATAAAATTTAGATCATAGTTAGAATAATTAATTATTAAGAACATTTTGAATTTATTCAGAAAAAACTAATACAATATGAGGAAATTTAATGTATAAAAATATGAAGAATTTATTAATTTAATTTCACAAATATAAGAAAAAAATGACATAACGAAAAATTTATATATTTTTATGAAAAAAATATTATATGAAATTAAATAATTGATTTTGAAATACATAAATAAATTAAATTATATTTCATATATATTAAATGGTTTTAAAATAATTTTTATAATTTTTATTTTAATGATAATATATTTTTAGGAAATCAAATGTAATTTTTCTAAGCTTCCGACTTATGACAGTGGCATAAAAATTGTAATTTTTTCAAAAAATAAGTGTTTTTTTTAAAAATTGTTCTCCCCATATTTTTAATATAATTTTTATAAATTCGTTTTAATTTTTTAATTATCTCATCAATATTATCCTTTGAGTATTTTTCTCAATATTGTTTAACAAAAATAGTATTTTTATGAGAATAATAAAATCCTGTATAAATAATATATAATGTTCATATTTAGTAATAAAAAATAGGAATTATTTTTATTTTATTAAAGAATATATATAAAGATATTATTTATTTATTCTCTATTGAATCACATGACCATTTCTATTCTATCATATGATGAGTCACTATTTTAAAATTAATATTGTATTCTCAAACTCACCTCTCATCCCATTGTAAATAACACCCATTAACACCCCATTTCTTTATTATTTTTAATCCTTTACTCATACATATAATGTTTTAATATATCTCCAACTCTCACTCCATGTCCCATAAGAATTAGTCTCAAAAGAACATAAAAATATATGTTTCCTTATGTTGTATCCTTAGATTTAACACCTAGACGGCAAGGTTATGTTCCAAACATAACTCTCCCATATTATTTTCTTCTTCTACCGCATAAAATATATTACATACAAGATAGTCTGTTGAAATTAATATTATTTATAAATTTAATTGTCATTCTACTAACATCATATCCCTTTTTAACCAATTATTCCAAACCATTGATATTATATTCTTAAATTCATAATTTATTAAACAAATATAGACATATTATATTCCCAAAAGATTGAGAGGAAAAGTGTCATTGGATAATTAGATATGAATCCCAATAACATCATGTAGGGATGTATCAAATGTATTTAAATAGTCTATAACATTCCCATTATCTTGAAATTTTTCCTGTGATAACCATGGGAGGTATATGAGAACTGTGTTAACTATAAATCCCAATAATGCTACAATAAATTAATATCATACCAAAATAAATATAGGTTTGTCGAGAGGAAAATCATGGTGACATAAATAGTTGGAATTGTAAACATGAATGTTATATCATATGATAACGTAAAGGAAACAATAGATTGTAGAAAACAACATCAAACATCAAATAATATTTATAATTAAAGGATATGTAATGAGACAACATCTGTAATACCTAAATATATTGAAAGAAGAAAAATGTTTTTTATATCACAAAGGGCTGGAAAAATAGAGTTTTTCATACTTTAAATTTAACACATTGTTCATATTATGTTACATAGAACCCTATTTTTATCTTTTATTGCATGAAACCCTTATATTTTTGTGTTCTGTAGCATATTTAACACACAACATTGAACTTAAACATCCCATGATATATATAATAGTCATAACATGGACATTAAATTAGAAGGAATATATATTTTCGAATATATTTTGATATATATATATATATATATATATATTATACCCAATATAAATTATTGAAAAATTGTTAGTAAACAATAAATCAATTTTTTTTATGATTATTTTATTATAATTGATATATTTTCTTTAAAAATGTTGATTTATTTTGTTTCCAGAAAAATAATATTAAAATAAATTTATTGAAATTTAAAAAAAGTTATTATATTGATTTTTTTGGATTCTAAATATCAATATTTAAAATTGGTGGAATTTAAGGATTCTTTGAAAAATATTGATTTTTTAGTGAATTGAAAAAATTCCTGATTTTTGTAAAAAAAATCATCATTTAAAAAACAAAACTACATATAAAAAGATAAAATATGATTTTGAATATTTTTTTAGGAATCCAAATTATTTTGTATATATATTTAATCCATTTAGTTATTTTTATTTAGAATTATTTTTTTAAGTAAAATCTTAATTAGAGTATAAAAATGGGATTATTTGAAAACATTTTAAAAATGGATAATGTATCTATATATTAATTAAATAAAATATTATCTAATTTGGAGATTATAATATTAAATATATATATATATATAATATCATGAAATATTTATTTAGTTTCATAAATTTTTAACATTTAGTTTTGTAGTTAATTGAGTTTCATTTGTTTCTCAAAAAAATACTCTTCTTAAAAACCTCAAGTCTGGCCCCATTATTTATATTAAAATTATATTAAATTTTTCCCAATTCTATGATTTTAATTAGAATAAATGGATTAATTATTTTTAATCAGAATAATTTATAATTTCTTATAATGGAATGTTAATTGTTTCTATAATGATTATTAAAACCCGTTAAAAGTAGTCAGAGTGATTAATTTAAAAACTAGTTTACCTTGAAAATGAACTATATTCATAAGTATAAAATTAATATAAAGATGTTCAAAAAACATTTAATATACAAAATATGATCTTTTACATTATTTTCAAAATAATGGACCATTATTGGTACCTGGTTGCATGAACAATACATGGGTGGAAATTACTCTTTTAATAAAATTACAAGTGTGCCACTTACAACACATGTAAATGGCCACCCACTCTATTCATCTTTTAAAACCATCACAACCAACTTTTAATTCCAATACCTACCCAAATAACCTATCCACATCCCATATATCATCTTATTATCATTAAATTGGGAATAAATCCATCCATTTATGGCCTTTTGTGTAAACCAAAATGTGATAACCGAAGAAGAAGTAATGATATTCAATGAGTGTTTGTGTTTTTATATATTTATCCACCTGATGAAATTAGTCTTATAACATGATCATATTAAATAATAATAATTCTTAATATAATAATATTATATTATGAAATTTTTATTACCTACAACCACACACACTTTTGTAAAATTTATTCTGAAATAATCCCCTATGTGTATGGTGAACAACCACCACCTGACAGAATTCCATTCATTTTTCCATTACCATGTGATGTAAATGGATGTGATGATGGATATAATGTTTATATATTATTTTATTAAATTATTATAAAAATTGACAAATTATACAATATATATCCTTTAATATTCCATTTTTTAAGAGATATGATTATGTCACTCGTGTTTTAGGTGAACTACTGCCTCACATAGCAACGTGATTAATTTTTCTGTAACCCATTACATGTAATTTAATGAATTTAATGATATGTAATATATTTGATTTAAATTATATATCTATAATATTCACAATAAAATTATAACTATTTAGACATTATATATCATTTTTTTACCTTTTCACTTAATAAAAAACCTGATAATGTTCTTTCTGGAGATGTCGACTACCACCTCGTCAAAGCGATTTGATTCTATTTTAATCACCACATCAACTGAATGAAATATATAACTATATAAGTTTAATTACATTTAATTTATTATTTAATTATCATTCCATAAGGATAAATTTCACTTTCTTATTTTCTATAATGATCATTGGAAAAAATGGAAACATTCTTCATGATTATGTATGAGATACTTTTAACATGATCGAAACATTAGTTCATTTTTCATACCTATATTACATGATATTTTTAAAAGTATAATTGATGCATAAATAGGAAAATAATTTTATTATTATAAATAAGAGTATTGAAATATATATTATGTAATATAACTTTAACTTTCATAACATATAATGTAAGAGAAAATGTTGCAATTAAGACTGGAAACAATGAACATAATGAAATATTATTAACAAACATGGGATAAGCAGTAATAAAGCTATCACATATGACATTATAAATACTATTAATATTTTTTAATATGTTTGTCTCTTGTAAAAAAAACCTATAGAAGTCTTTAATTCATGATTGACCAAAAAGAAACATGAGTTAAGGGTTTTCTCATCGTACTTTTATTTATGAGAGATGTATTCTATATTCTACAGTAATGATTGTTTTGGTGTTTTTATATTACATATAATTTATTTTATAATTATTACAATTCAATTTATTAGGATTTAAATATCCATCTTATTTTTTTATTTCATGGGGATTATGGATTAAAATTTACCAATGTTGTTGAACATTTGGGTCTCAATTTTCCTTTATTCAAACGTTTGTTATGTTACACGACAACAATTTTTATGAGGTGTATATAATGATATTTGAAATTTTATTTTTTGAATATACTTCTATTAATGATAATACAAGTTTCATTCAATTATATTCTTTCAGGTGGATTGTGATTCAATGCTTCCAGTGTGGTAAGAGTCTTCTATTTCAATCTCATCCTTTAACACGGTGTATTGACTGGATCTCCATGATAAATATTACAATAAGTATAACTAATATCCCGCAATACCAAGAATAATATAGATCATAATTAGATCGGCCGATCTAGTCCAATTCTTAATAACTTCATTCAATGATGGATCCAAAGATATACACCTTCATGAGATTATATCACATAAAAATGAATCTTCTCTTATCCAAAATGAAAAATTGTAAAATTATTCAAAGATATTATTATTCCAAAGGGTCATTAGTATAATCCTGAATTGATATTCACGATCATCTTTAATCATTGTATATAAATTACTATCATCTTAAAATAATACCATAAATTTATTTAGGTAATATATAATGATGATATTCATTTAGTACATGAAGATTGTGGGGGAATTTGTAAGACAATATGTAATCACTATAAATTAATTGATTTTACACTAATAGTGGAATTATTTTATGGTTTTATCCTACTTTATTTCAATCAATTGATGATATGTTAAATGAAGTTAAATCAATGATATGTATTTATATCCCCATAATTGGTCAAATAATTCATCAAAATATAGAGGATGAAACTTATAGATGATTGTGATATTATACTAGTCCTAATCATCAATGAAAAGTTCCATTGATCTATATTTCAAATTACATAAAAGGCATGTTTACTACATGTGGAAATTCATTAAAGAATTAATCTATTTTCAAGATTCTCAAGGAGGGGCTTCCTAAATTTTTTCAACACAATCATGTCCACACAATATGTAATCTATTAAGTAGGATTATCACTATGTTTGATTGCTATTAAAAAACTAACATCATATTTCAGATGAATGAAAATAAAAATATTAATAATTTCCTCACAAAACACCCAAAAAATATTAATATCATTGATGTGGAATTTATCCTCATCCATATATGATAAAACCCAATTTTAAAAATGAAATGGGACCCATATAATTTATATGATTTCTATTGTGAATTCATATTTATTTTCATAGATATATATGATCATATGATGGTTTGAAATGTAAAATGTGACCTCCCTTACATAAATATTATTGAGGTATTGATATAATATAAAATTTACATGATAAAGACAACATAAAATTCAACATGAGTGAGAATAATATCATTTGAATGAGGAAACATCCTACAAACATAAATTGTAGGAGAATCATATAAATGGGATGTGATAATAAAATGATATTGGATATTCAAATCTATTTCAACATCAAATCCTTGAGCTGGTATTTTGGTACCGTTAGAATCATATTAATATATAAAAGAGTAGGTAGATCCAGAATAAAATATATCAATATTAGTTGAAGTTTGGATGGTAAGAGTACCAATAACCACTTCATTTTCTTATCCCTCATTGTAAGAAGTGATTTCATGTTATTTATATTATAATCTTTTATTAATAGTTTACTAATTTCAATCATCATATTTAGTATTTGGATTTGATATTTGGTTAGCTTAATTTCAATAATACATTAATTTAAGACACTAGTGTGTGGGTGGTTAATTATTTGGAGTATTTATTATATTCAAATCATTAGATAATTTATTCCCCCAACAGCATCATCCAATTTTCTAATGGAATTTGTTATACACAAAGATGATTTAACATTACCTATAAGACGATTTCCACATATTTTGCTTTCATACTATGAGGTTAAAGGAATGAAAATATTATTCTTTATATAGTTCTTAGAATTTTCATTCAATTTCATTATTATATTATTTTTAAAACCATGAAATTGGTGGGAAATTACAACCAATATTCACAATATACGATCATGTTGACCAATAACTAAATTTATACTAATTTCCCATATGTATTATTTTTTTGAGGCATGGTTTTAATAAAATAATGAATCAATGAAACAGAAATACAGTTCTGTTGATGATACCATTTCTGTGCATAAAATGTCTTATAAAATTTTACTTATATTGATTAAAATTTTAATATTTCTTCTTCTTTAGATCAAGTAATTACCAATTAATTTTCATATGAGGAATATGATGAAAATACATATAGAAAATTAATCTCCCAAACTCACCCCACTCTGCAGAGTCAATTACATCTCCTAGACACATGATCTATAAATGATTCCAAAAATGATCATATTTTTCCTAAAAATGATAATTGGATAATTTTTTTCAAGAACTATATAATGGGTGATTCAAATATATTTTTATTTGTACTGAAACATTGATCATTTATTATTGGATAAATATACATACTAAAAGATGGAGGATGTTTACACTTGAAGGACTCAACATCACAGTGCTACCACTTTTGATCATGTGGAGACATAGTATAATTACTAGATTTAAAAGGTTTTTTAGAATAGAGTAATGATTTTTTATTATAAATCCCAAAGAATAATGTTTATCAGAATAATAATTATTTCATTTTCTATAAATTTTATCAATAATATTGTTCCTTTGTATTCTATCCCTTAACTAAAAATAATAATTCATTGTTTTCTAATCAATATTCATAATGGAAAACCACCTAATCAAGAAATATTATATATAATATATCTAATAAAGAAACTATTTCATTTTCTATGACCCATATGGTAATATTTAGTTTTCCAAGGTAATTTTATAGTGAAATACATAGTAATGTATCCTAAAAAAATATGTCTTATCAAAGAATATCTCTAATGCATTTCAAACTAGGTGTGTAGTAAGGGTACCCTTAAAATTGACAAGAATATAAACTAGAATATACTCAACAAAGTATTTAAGGGGTTGTTACCCAAAGATAAATATGTGATAAACCCATATCCACTTGAAACATTGATACATATTTATCTTTAATGAAAAAACACACTCTTCTATCAATAAAAACATTGTACGTTCTATTATAAATAAAAATATTCTAAGGGTTCTCACTAATTTTTTTCACAACAGTTTCCAAAATTTCTAATCATTTGTCTGATTCCAAATATAGTGTCCCATATTCTCACTTATAAATATAAAATCTTATAATAGGATTATATAATCCATAAAATTATAATGCACGTTGTAATCATATAGGTTTAGTATATTAGAAAACATGGATACAAAAAAACCTAGTTCATAAGTGATCTACATCATCTCTATATAACATCATCATAACTACCACCCTTCATTAAAATATCCAAAATAATACATTTTGTTACAATATTGAGAATGTAAAAATAATAATTAAGGGGTTATGATGCCCTCTATGGTTAAACAATGTATATATGAATGATTACATAAACACAACATAAGAATAAATTTATAATAAAATTAAGAATACATTTGGAATACATACCTTATATATTATATATAATAATATTGAGACATGAAAAATGATTGTTATCTCATAATACATTATTCATTAAGGAATTAATGATCACAAGACATGATAGAATGTAATTTTAAAAATAAAGATGTTTTCATCATACACATAAGAATATAAAATCATTTCTTTTGTAGTAAAGGCAAAAAATCAATACTATTATATTGGAGCGGGTTCACACCCCAAAAATTGAAATGAGACATGGATCAATCCACTCACTATTATATTAGAAATACTCCCTTACTAAAATATATTATCTACCCCCTACCTATAGGTTTTAACTCAATAGATTTCCATATTTACCAAGTACTTTGGAGGGATATATATTTTTAGGCCAACCAACTACATTATGAAAATCACACATACATGTTTCAGAATTTGATAAATCATTCAATATATAATATCCCATAAAAATAATGTTCTATTTATAAATGACTGATTATATCCTTATCGAATTACACAAGGAAAATAAATTATTATCCCTATATAATTAACATATGTGTAAGAATTCGGTTTCATAGATTAAACCTTATGTCAACATCTGCATAATACATACAAATAATGAATGTTGATGTTGTCATTACATAATATTACTAGTAAAGATAATGTAATCACAAAGGATCCAATTTTAGATGAAAATACCATTAAAAATTATTTGGAATCATTCATGATCAAAATGAACTATTCAATTTGAACTCAATTAAATAAAATATTAAATTGTCAATAATATAATAGAAAACATTTTAATTGAAATGGACCTCAGATATTTGTAAAGGAGGAATAAAATATTTGATTGAGAAGGACAGTTGGACAATTTTCTCATATCGTGTACGTTAAAACAATGATTTCTTACACAAATTAAGTAATAAAATTCGAAATTACTTTATTTTGTAAATAACATGAAGATTACATTCAATTTTTTTTTAAAATTAAATCAAGAAGAAAACTATTTAATAAATTATAGATTAATAAAAAATTTCGAAAACATTTTTGAAACCATAGCTGTCGAAGAGAATTTATTTTTGAGATAAGAGAGTAATATATCAGAATAAAATTAAAACATTTGTTTCAATCACTTGAGATATCAATTAGTGAAGACATAAAAGAATAAATGTATCATCTAGAAATAACTATAAGAGATTAAAATTCATTATATTCTTGATAGTTAGGTCGTGATATATTTTTTAGAAACCAAATCATAATCATTCCCAATAGACAATGAAATTCTAATAAAATCCCTTGTCTCAAGTTCTGCATTCATAGAATGTTTTCAAATATAAAATATTTTAAATTTTAATATATTATAATTTTATAGTGGATTATTTTAAATACATATAATATGATATATGATCTTATTATAACATTTCATGACACATTTATCAATATTTCTATATTAATATTTATATCTACGATAGATGATAATTTTACCTTCCATGAGATTTTTTTGATAGATATGGTCCCTATACATTGATAATGGTTTACCTATATCAATAATTTTATTCATGGTTTTGATACACTTTAAATTAATTAAATTTATTATTAAATTCATCCATAAATGGTTTATTAAGAAAAAATAAATTATATTGGTCATAGATACAGTAATCCATGCTTACTCATGATTATTATTTCCAATCTTTGATGATTTGAATGAAAAAAAATGTAAATAACAATCCAAAATTATTTATTTACTAATATATCATATCTATCATAAAAATTCATTATATTTAACCATATTACAATCTGTATTATGTGGAATCAAAAAATGAATCACATCACTTTATTGAGTTTGTTTCCCACATGTACGTTGGTTTGAAGTTATAAAATTAAGTTGGATTGTTAGATAATTTTGAAGATATTATTTTATAATAAATGAATCATAATTATATTCAAAATATAATTTATAAAAAATAATACCATAATAATTTCCATCGCTAAAATATAGTGATGGAAAATACAAAATATCTCTATTGGAGGTGGTAGTCCACATGCATGAATGTGTGATTCATTCACATCTCATTTAATCAAATAAATTTTTGATATTTTTGGTTACGTAATCATAATAAAATATTATTATATTTATTATACTGAATATACTATTTGATTCTGAAGACCATATATTTATAAGAGGTTCACAATTAATGAAATTGAAAATGACCGGAAAGATAATTACCACTCTTGTTAGAATACCTTCAATCCTTTCATTAAGGGACCTTATTCATGTATTGGTTAATTTAAAAGATATATTTTGTTGGGTTTTAGGATATATAAGGCTTAATGATGTGTAAATATGATAATGGATGGGTTTACATATATATATGAGGGAGATGAGACAATTTGAATTTCTCAAAAGAATAAAATATAATAAATTAATTATCAATTTAAAAGATTACAAATGGAAAGATATTAGATTATGAGATATTTTATGGAAAATATATTTCATTTCAATTGTATTTAAAAAATATGAATTTGGAATGATATTCTTGTCATTTTCATTAACCAATGGTATACCTACTTTAATGGTAACACTGATTAGAAGATTTTTTAAATTTCACTATTAATTATGAAAAAATTGACGGTCTCCAACTTATCCATTTTGGAAACACTAATTAAAAATTTACTATACTTTTACTAAAATTCATTCCCTAATAACGATGAAATTATTTTAAAAAAACCTCTCATAAATTTATGAAATTTTTTTTTTGTGGAAAATATTACCTTCTATATACATGGTTTTTAATCTGTAATTAATATAAAATTAATTAAAATGAACATAATTAGATTATTAATATCATTATTTAACTAATGGTTAATTTAAAACCATTTAAAAATAAAATTTACCTTCTTCTGAGCTATAAAAGAAATGATAGTTTTCAACACAATTATTATTTTTCAATAATAATCTAAAAAATAATCCTTCCTCAAAAAATTTCAATAAATTTCATTAAGATATATTCATATTGCTGAAATGAAAAACGATGTAACTTTTTTCAATAAAAAATTTATAAATATAAAATATTAATTATATAATTTTCCCAAATAAAATATTTTATTTAAAAATTTATTCCAAAAACATGTAATTACATATTAAAAATTTAGTACATATGTATTTTCATTATATAAAAAATTTACATATATATATAATAGGTTGTTATTCTTATTTACAAAATTTTATTAATAACTATGATAAACTGGTGTAACATATTATAGTTTGTTTTATATTCTAGGTCGAATATTTGACAAGATAATAAAAAAAGTAATTTACTTAAACAATATATATCTATATAACAACGTTTTCAAATACAGTTATTAGATATTAAATTTTTTAGTTTTTTGGACATTTTTATACATGATATTCTAATATATTTAATAGAAACAAATAGTTTTAATATAATTTGTTTATTTTTTATAAGACAGTAAGGAAGGATAATTGAAATTCAAAATTATGAAAGTGTTATTTTTGATGAAGAATGTTTAATTATTTGATTACAATCTCAATAATGTTTATATTATAGTTTCATGAAAACATATAATTTATTGAGTAATGGAATATACCAACCATGATGATTTGGATTAATAATTTATTTCATATTTGGGTAAATATTTATTCTTTGTGAGATATTTTCTATGTTTCCCTACTTTCATGACCATGTTGACATCAATGGGAACCAATTTCATTTGGAAATATTCATGTGGTGGAATTTAAATAGAATTAAATAGAAGTATTTTCTAGAAAAAACATTTCCAATTACCCAAATGTAGAGGTGAATTTTTTTAGTGATGAATCAATGTGGGGACCAAATTTATACTCATGCATAATGAAATATTGATTCATTATGGCTAACAAAAATTGTAAATTAATGGGAAAAATTACCACACTCTTGATTAGGATTTGATAAAAATAAAATTTTCATTGATGTTATAGGTGTATTATATTTATGTTGAAAAATATAAGATATATTTTTATCATTATTCATTGAAGTTATATTTACAAATCGAGAGTTAAATATTTTTTGAAGAAGTTGGTTTTATTTGATTAATGATATTGATTTCTCAAAACATTAAAACCCATGGAAGGTGAACAAGGAGTTTTATTCTCCTGTTAAAATGATCGTGCTAATTTTTTCCTAATGGGTATTATAATATATTAAATACATATGGATTTTTATATGATTAATAATGAAAATATTATGAATTAGGGTAAAATATAATAATCAAAGATGATTATTAATTTATCCACCCATATGAAGATGAAAGAGGCATTGAAAAAATTTGATGAACTAGAAATTTTTTTGAAATGAATTATTAAGGACATCAATCATTTTTATAGAAATATAAGGGAAAATAATAGTGTATGTTTCTATCCTATATTAAATTTTATTAATGAAATATTATATTAATCTTATATTTCTTTATTATTTATCACTCAATGAATTATGAAAATTAATAGAGATTTGAATGGTTATTTCTGGTAAAAAAATTGAAACTATATATTCCAGCGTATGTATCTCAATGCTTGGTATATTAGAATGATAAAATTGAGGGAAAATAATAAATGAGGATCATAGAATCATTACCCATAAAAATATTAAATGGGAAAACATCATCATTGATATCTTTAAGTGACTCCCAGATACATCTTACAGGAACAACATTATAGGGTTTGTTGTAAATCACCTTTAATAATCAGTACATTAAATTTATATTTGAGAATATTAATATATTGATTATATTTCTAGTCCATTATTTTATAATGTATTGGTGATTCATATAACACCCCATGAATTCATATTTGATCAGGATATGAGATTATCACAATATTTTAAGGATGTATTCTATATTCATAGAGTAAATAGATGAAAATTATAATATATATAATCTTACAATTAATTTAAATAAAAAGGGTTACATTAATATTGTAATGTATATTTTGAAATGATTATCATGGAATATAAAATGTTTTTGGTAGAAACACATTTCTTTGTGAGAGTTTTCCAATGATAATTGCTTCCACTCTAGAATTTAGATTGATCCGTAGGATGAAATCTATATTTGGATGTTCTAGAATCCAATGTAATCTAATTATAAAAAATAGAAAAATATATAGGAATCTGATATATCAATTTAAATTGTAGATATTGTTAGAGTCATTTGATATCACATATGGTTACCCATTATTAAATTTGAATTTTATATTTCCAATCACCAGCGATATCTATAATTTAATGTTGGAATAATTTTTTATCATTGATTATCTGTATGAAATATGGTAATATGATTTTTAGGGAATACAATTTTTATTAATTTATATTTTTAGCATAATAAATATTTAGGATCATATTTGTATGATTTATTATTAATTTTAACAACCACTAAATCAATCTCAATTACACTATGTGTTCCAGGTATATATCCTATATAAGAACAAGCTTTATCCATCACATGTACACATATCATAGGTCATATCTCGATTTATTGATATATCTTTTGAAGGAATGAAATTTGAGATGATATATCATATATATAATTTTTTTGGATAAGGAACATTCACTCGTTAAATTATTTCTGGGGATATCATATATTTAAGGATTTTTTAGGGAAATATAAGGTTGCGATGAGGCATATGTATCCTCGGTTTATTGAATCTATGTGATAGTATTTGCTGAGATAAAATCATATATTTTGGTCAAATGTTACCCCAAAATATTTTATGATATATTTATCCTTCAATAATTTATATTCCATATACATATTTCTACAAACACCATCAATTTTTATTAAATTGTGACATAATATTGAAATATGTTTATTAAATTCTTCATATATTTCATTTCACATGGATCACACTATTTGAATTTTAATAAATAAAATTGAAAAAATTATTCACTACAAATTTTGAAAATTAATTTTATGGTTTTTAATTGGAATGAAATAAATATATAAGATTATTTAAAAACAGAGTAGTGTCTATGAAAAAATGTTTTTATGCAGATAATATCATTTCCTAAAGGAATTAAATTAATCAATATTGATGAAGTATTTTATGAAACATTGTACGTATAATATATAAATAAAATATTTAAACATTTATATAATTTTTATTAATATGAATGTAATGGAAATAAATTCAGTGTTATGGATAATTGTACATTTTTTTGAAAAATGTTTAAGATTTCATTTTTTACACTTTTTAAAACATATTTTCCTTCATATTTTAATTGAATGGTTTAAAATTTTTTGTTATATTATGTATACTAATTTAATTTTTTTAATGTTTCAACATACAATTTTTGTTTTTATGAATATAAACGAAGGTAAGAATTCATTAATAAGGTAAAGGATAAAAACAATATTAGCGGTGAAACTAATTGTATAAGACTCAAAAAAAATATTGTATAAATAAAATTGGTTGAAATTATTCCAACAATATATCAACGGACATTTTTAAAATATTTAATTTTGTTACACTCTATAATGAGAGTGACATTATTATATATTTATGTTCATAATAATTACATGTGTGATACTCCCCTTTCCTAAAAAGGTGAACATCCTCTAATATATTATCCACAAACCCTGAGCCATATAGAATAAAACAATATTCCAAAATTACCTACTAAAATAATTATCCATGAACATGAATTTATGGTATTTCAAAAATACCCATCAAATAACCCCTAACATTCATTTCAAATGAGGATACCTTGAGAATTTTTATACGATATTACTTATGTTTTTCATGATTCACGATTTTTAAAAAATAATAATTTTCTACAACAATATTATCAATAATTAGTTATTGTATTCAATAATAATATATTTGTTCGGTTAATGACGATACATTTTTATATCCTTCAAAAATATTAGAAAATATGTCTCATTTGAACACGTGTACTCTCGCATCCATGAAGTGTTGATACCCTTTTTCATTTAACATTAAATGGATAAAAATAAGTATTAATATAATTATAATATGTGATTTTATATATATAATTGATATTATGTGATGTTTTTTTAGTTTCAATATTTCTTATGTCCCATCCATGCAAAACTGAAAACACCAA
Organism: Viscum album; assembly: GCA_963277665.1. NCBI lineage: Eukaryota > Viridiplantae > Streptophyta > Magnoliopsida > Santalales > Viscaceae > Viscum > Viscum album. The sequence goes on along the minus strand of OY728145.1, from coordinate 1,242,651,020 downwards.
TCTTGCATACATAAATACATTCATCACCATGAGGAAATATAATTAATTTTTATTAACTATATGATTTCATATAAATATTTTATAGTTAATAAATTATATATTTATATAATTATTAATATTATGTATATTATTCATCCATGACTTCCTTTCAAGAACTATGTCAATCAAATAAAAACAAGCCTTGAAAACGATAGAGTTTTCATTTAAATATAAATTTCAATGAAAAATTCCCAATAATAGGACTATGAGAAATTTTATTGGAATTATAACCAATAAGTCATATTTGAATAATGTTACATATTATAGTTATAATAAATATTAATTTATTAGATATTTTTTTTATCATGTACATATTTTGGAAAGACTAAGGGTAAGGTTTTATTTAACAATACAATTTCTTTACTGGATTGTCTATAATAAATTTACAATAGGAAAAATTAAATTATACATATAAATTAAAGAAAAGAAAGTATCCCATAATTTGTTATGGGTTTAATGTGTTCCTTTCATTATCCCCAATTTTGTATTTAAAGTTATTTAGAAATTTTTTTACAAAAATATATATATAGTATTTCTTATCACAATGATTAATATTTTTTCTTCATATGTCGAGGTTCTATAAAATGTTTTCACGGAAGTTATTTTCAAAGATAAATCAATTATTTACATTAATTTATGGCCATATTTGGATAAAATTTCAATTTTTTAAAATAATTTGTTGTATTATTTTTGGAAGACGGCTCTTTTTTAAATGTTTCCAAGACTATTAGAGGATTCATTATATCAACTTGTACCACATGAATAGAATTTCCTAGTATCATAACCATTCTCCTAATTAAATAATCTATTAAATGTTTCCATGGATAATTTCAACTATATAAATTTTCAAAATATTCTAGATATTAATAATTTAATGACATATATGGTAAATGATATTTCCAAAAATTTTCAAATAAATCATCAAAAAGACATTAAAATATATTTTTATACTATTTCAAAATACATTGTGTTTCTTAGGATACACTATGGACCTGATATAATGATATTATCATTGTTATTTCTCCAAATGTATTATTATAACGTGGTGGTGAATTGTTTATGAAAACTATTTCTTTTACATGGGTTAAACAACAATGAATTGATGATTATTTTTAGGAACTTGTCGAACACCAATGTGTGGGTTTGATTATGTGATGGGTAATTCCTTAAATATCTTCAATTTAATTGGTAAAAATTAATATCATGTGAGATAATATCAACATGTATGTGGAATGAACACAATTATTAGTAAGGGACATTGTGCATTATGATAGTCTTGGTGGTGAATATTGACTGTGGAGTTGATGTTGTGCGGGTTAATCCAATCCAATCTATGAAATTATCCAATATTATTCTTTTGGTAGTGAACATTCACTAATGAATCTATTTTCAATTCTATAAATTATGAAAATAAATTATTATTTTGTGTTCTTATGCGTATGATATGTTATCTTGTTTGATGATTGATTATCTATGATTCTTACTTCTTATCAGTAAATTCTATTGAAATACAATATATTTATATAGATAATGATTTATTATGATAGATTAATGATTTAGTATGAAATTTTGTTTTAAAATCATAATTTCATACCCTTAATCATATATAAATTTTAAATATGTTAATCGCTCAATATCTCCCATATTTTCCCTTATAAATTATATGGACGTAATCTTATTTTACTATTTTCCGAAGGGTGTGGGGGAATTTTTTATGTAATAAATATCTATGATGGGTGATGTGATAGATAATATGTTTGGGTAATGTTCCATACCTTTTATTTATTAGGTTGATTATATAACTAGTATCATAATACATTGAACATTATTGTTCAATGGTGGTTTATATTTGTTAAATGAATTGAATATTCATAAAAAATGATGAATTATTTATGTATATTCATCAGGGGACATGGATCCTAATGATTCTTCATGTTTTTACGATGTATAATATGGGGAAACCATCAACCAAGTCGTTTACACTTCTTACTCTTCTTCTTGGGGTTTTTCCAGGTTTTTCTACTGCGATGCAACACATTCTTCGATGGGCTTTGATTTCTCCTCCCTGCCACTAATTCTCCATTTAGTTTTGTTTTATACTGATGGATTCTCATGATTCCTTTGTTCTCTTCCATAAGGATGAAGTTACTGACTATTTTTCATCTTATGAAATCAACTTTTGGTGATGGTTTTCCTAGATTTTTTGATCAGCATGCACTTTTCATTCCTAATGGTGTTGGTCATTAGGTTATTGATTTCATGGTTGTTTTTTATGGTATTTTTAGTGGCCTTGTTTATGAGATCACTATTGAGGCCGTAGTTTTCTCAATACTCTGCTCCTCCCCCAGTATTTCACTATACATATCCTAGTCGGAGTGGCACTCTAGTGTTTAATGTGTGTTGGGATGTGAGCATGTGCGACCGATGGCGTTCTAGGTGTAGACTCTCATGGAGGCCTCATCTCATTATTTGGGGTTTGGGTCTTCAAATTCATGATATTTGTGGAGATTTATGAAGTGGTGGTTCTCAGGGCATTTGTTGTTTTTAATTTAGAGGTTCATTGGTGGTGACGTAGCTTTTTGGTGGGTGGATTTCATAAAAGGTCATGTGTGGTCGAGGTATGGTATTTAGATGGGGACATAATGTGAGGCTGCTCATCAATAAAAGAAGTGATGGTGTATTTTTTTTGAAGTTTTATATTTGAAATTTTATTTTATTTTTCACTTTGTTCTCATTGGGTTTCCCTATGGATGTTGACGATTCTTGGAGTGGACAACTGGGTCCTGGAAATGATCGTGATAATAGCCTCTCTGTTCATCCTTCCATTTGTTTTTCTTGTTTAATGATTGAAGATGCCACATGTTTATTATAGAATTCTTAAATATGTGATGATATGTGAGGTTACCACTCACCTAAAAAGCTGAATTTTTTAAAAAAAATGATTTTTAGTATTACAACTATATGAAATCTTCCCTTGACTCATTAAGAACCAATATATAAGTTTTAAATCATTCTGTAAAGAGTATAGAAACTACAGTGTAGGGATCAATCACTATTTAAATATATAGTGGTTATTTATTTACAATTTTAGTCATTATAGCTTTGTTTGACTATGAAATAATCCTTTATATGGATTGGAGCACAATGTATAATATAATATTACATTATTCAGAAAAGGAGGTTATAATAAAATTTGGGGGATTGATGTCCCCTATTTTTAATGGAGATTCCTTATCTTCTGAATCCAAATTGGAACCATCTCTATTAGAGAGTCGAGTGGTTTTGTTATATCTTATATAATGGGTGCACCCAGAAAATAATGCAACTAATTTGGAACTTATTATTTTATATATATTTATTTTGTAAGTTTTCGATATGATTATTCCATTTTTATGTGTTATGAAAGGTTTCAATGATGATGATTTTTCGGGATACAGAACCATTTTATAAATGATTTCTATGTCTTCAAAATGATTCCATTGATCTGGGATGGTATCACTTGGCTAGAGATTTTTGATTTTTATAAACCTATACACTCTTAAATCCATATTTCAAGTTTGAAAATTGATTATTTTGGTAATGCTTACTATGAATTTTTTTATGATTTGGTCATGGACTCTGATTATCTCATCATAACCATATTCATTTCATGTTTCCATTGTTGAATTTCAATTTTTAAATCCAATGATTACCCTTGTTGAACATTTGATAACACCCTTTGGATATTTCTTTTTAATCACATTGTAATGAATTAGGGTGAAATATTTATTTTTATAAGGGATTTCATGGGGATTAAGATGTTTCCATAATGTGAAATAATAAAATATGGTTTATGTGGGTGAAATTATCATTTAATTACATGGGTATTGTTTAGGATGGACTATGTCCTAATTGTATACAAAAATAAACCAAAAATGTCATTTCATATATAAGGGATGAAGTTTGTTCATTTTATGTTGTACAGTTTTGTTAAAAATAATATTGATACGTAATTAGTGTTATCATATATACCAATGTAATGTTTATGATTTCAACAATAGAAAATGGAGTTTCTGTTTAATGAATCTAATGATAATATCTAAGGATATTTTATATAAATTTAGTGATTAATATTTTTCACGTTGGGTGGTCTTAAGAATTATGGATATAATCTGAGGTCTATATTATTATCGATTATCTTTATTTTAATGTCTTATACACCCCATTGAGTATTTAAGATATAAAATCTCAATTAGATTAATGACCATTGAAAAGGTTTTTAATAGTTCAAATAATTTTTACGATATTGTTTACCATGAAGTATACTGTTAATTATTTTAAATGTGATTTAATTTATTGAAAAATAGTTGGATTTATATGACCTTTTATATTTATTGAACATTTGTTTTCATATAGATTACCGCATGACTGACAAGGAATCTTGAGACTCAATGATTAATTTCACATCATTATAATCTCTCCATATTTTTATTCTTGAAATATATTTTTTATTAGATAACATCATTATATAAAAGTTTGTTAAATTTTGAGGATATCAATAAAAATTTGTGATATAAGGTTGTATAATGATTTCACTTTATCATTGATTATTATTATTTAATTTTTATTATTACAATTTCATATAAATGTTTATTGATTTTTTGAATTATCTTACTATGTTATAACAATGATTTGGTTAATTTTTATGTCATCAAGAAAATGTTATCATCACTTTTGTGGTTATATGGTCATTTAATTATGTTTATAGTTCTTCAAGAATGTCAACGTCATCTTGAATAATCATAATTTGGTGGGAAATACGTTATTTTGGAGGAAATTGATTAATTGATTAAATTATACTCATAATGTATGAATATTTCCATATTTTATTAGTCTAGATAGAAAGGGAATTTATCCAACTCTAGGAAATGGATATCCAAACAAAAAGTGTATCGAAGTAACATTAATTTTGATAAATAGATGTAATTTTTGATCATCACGTGTTTTTTTAGTCCCTTAACATTTCATTGATCAGTCATCTTCTTCTGATCAATTAAATACATCACTATACATAATTATTAATGATTTTATTCCTTTTCCACCGATGTTTTACTATATGGAAACCATGTTATGTGTTATTATATATAACATTTTTTACTTTACTTTCTCAACTATTAATAGAATGGTTTATTTACCCATATTAAAATTTGGGTTTATGAAAAGTTAATTTAAAATGATCATTCCCTTATTACCACGATAGTGATGAAATTACATGGATAAAATTTAATAAAATGGAGCTGTAAAACCCTGATATTTCAAAGTAATTGATTTATATCAAATATAAAAATTGTAATACAACACTGAGTTTATCATATGTAACATGAAACACTATTTTCATCTTTTTTTACGTTCAATAGTTAGTGTATCTTGAATTCAATTCAACACAAATATTTTTATGCATAATAGCTTATTTAACAATCAACAATTATGAAAAATGTCCAATTGTATATATTACCATTATAACCTATTCATTAAAATTCTATTTATAAATAGTTTTACTAAATTATGGAATATATATATATTCTTAAAATAAACTTGTTGATGAATGTCTCTAAAATAAATAATTAATATTCTGTAATTTTTTTTCATTCTTTTAAAATATGTTTTCTTAAGAAATGATTTTTTTATTCAGAAAATTAAAAAACATATAATATTTCTGTGTAAAATTAATAATATTTAATTGATTAAGGGTCATAATTTCTAGAATATTAATTTTTTTAAATCAATAACATCCCTGCTCTTTTTTTAAGCATTATCATATTTTATTACATAAAAAATTCACTTGATAAAAGATATAATATAAAGTGTTCTTGTGTCTATGGGATTTAGGAACATTTCCTAACAACATAAAACATGAAATGCATATCTTTGTTGGGAACATCTTTTACATGAACACACACATTCCTTCATATGTAGCTCTGAATCGGATAACCTGAGGAAATACATAAGAGAAGGGGGAGATATAAAGGCCAGTAAGGGAGTAAAAAATTCATATCATGACAAATATAGAACATTATATGAATTAGGAATATCGATGGAGCACAAGAAAACATGAACATAAAATAATGATATAGCCTGATTATCATTACATGGAATTGTGGAAACAACATTTAACATGATATTAGAATGAGTAAGGCTCATTGCACATATAGCATGAGTAAACCCTCATTGAACATGAATTATCACAATTAAACCCTCATTTCACTTGATGTATCATGATAAAAATCATTACACAATGAATTGGGGTGCTATTAGGGTTCACCCTTCTTAGTCATTTCATTTCATGCATTAGTGTGCCACATGGATCATATATAACGAATTCATTAAAAATCATCATTTATTCCATGATAAAATTAATTTGGAATTTATACATGAAACAATATAACCAAAAAAGTAAATGTGCATAATGGTTAATACCCTTGATAGGGAAATATGCATGGTATTCACAACCTAATGACTTTGGCTTCGAAAATCGCGGTGCAATTTCAACAGCATAACAACATGAAATAAGAATCCATAAAAATGGTTAATGATTAGGAAAAGATTGTCTCATAATATTTACATTAAATTGAATTTAATGGTGTTATATAGATATATGTAACAACATATTTCATGGAATTTGGATTCATAATTTAAAGGAATTGATCGAATGTAAATAAGGAGAGAGAAATCTCTTACGGAATTTCAGCATGGTAACAGGTGTGCAAGGGAGGAATTAATGAGAGATAAAAGAGTATTTAATAATTAAAAAATAAGGAGTGAAGTATATCGTAGGTGTGAAATAATACCTCAGCATTTTTAATTGAATATTAAAATATTAGGCTTTCTTATGGGGAGGTGAGTCACACTCCCAAGGAAATCAATTTAAAAGCTTAAATGTTTTGTAAGTCTTGGAGGGTCAGCAAATGCTTTGTAAAATAAATCTAACAAACCCAAAATGGAATTATTTTAATGGAAATACATATATTTTCTAAATATAATATTTATATTATTTTTTTACATCACCAAAGGTTCTTTATGATGTCATAAAACACATTATATAATTAAATGGTATTTAATTTTTACCGAAAAAATTAAACTATCTCAAAAAAATTATGAAACATTCACCATTGGCTAATTTCAACCTACAGATTAAAAATATAATATCAATTTTCTCAAAATATTTTTATAAATATGTGAATTTTTAATATTAATATAAAAATCATTATTTATCGAAAATTCATGGGGTTTGATATAAACAGCTTTCAAGCCATAATAAAAATAACAATTGTATTCATAAAAATTATATGATCATCAATATTAAAAAAAGTAATTAGATAATAATATTTTATTAAAATATTATTAATTCCAAAATGTAATAATTCATAAAAAATATTTTTTTATTTGAATATTAACTAAAAATACTATTTGTCCATTAAAAAACAATTTACAAAGTAAAAATTATAAAATGGACATATAATATTTATACATAATAATGTACATAATAATAGTTCTAGGGTCATGTTACACAACCCTGTATAACAACCACATAAGGACTAACGGTATGGTGTGTGATGGTGATAAACTCTTGCGGTTGATCGGATAACATCGCTCGGGTGGTAATCTCAATGAACTTCCACTTCTCTCGTAGTCAATTCTGTTCAAATGTCACGTGATGAATCTTGGCTTGGTCTTGGTCAAGATAGAAGCCTAGTGATGACATCTCCTATATGATCTTCAAAAAATGGGCCTCGTACTGAGCAATTCTACTGGATGAGGCCATAGATCCCTTTGTCTGAGTAAATTGGATTTTTTAAATCCCAATATTTATACTAATCATCTGGTCATTGTTCAACGACTATATTTGCAATGTTAACAATTTATAAGGGTATATTAAAATCTGAAATCATAAAACCTATGAAGTTTATATGGTTTTTATTAACATTTTACACAATAAGAAATTTATTTAGTTCAAGACGAATTTTTATTAATTAAAATTTGGGTCATTACAATGTCCCCCTTATGAAATTTTTCCCTCAAAATTTCCTTTTCACACACTAAAAAGATGAGGGATACTATGAATCATCTCTTCCTCTTATTCCCACATTGCTTCATCAAACTTGTGGTTTCTGGACAATACCTTGATGATTGGATATCCTTATATCAAAAAACGTTTTCTATACAATATAAGATCTCCACTAGTCTCTCTTCATAGGGGACATTATTCTCCAATGGTACCACCTATGGACTGAGTACAAGCAATGAGTCAGGTATGAACATCCTCAAAATTGATACATGGAATACATTATGTACTTGAGACATGTTTAGAGGGTGTGTTATTCGACAGGCCACTCCTCCAATGTGATCAAGGATAACAAAAGGGCTGATGTACCTTTAACTAAGATTTCCCTTTTTCCAAAATCTCATAACCCTCATACATAGTGATATGTGGATGAATATCCTGTCTCTAACATCAAACTCTAGATATCATCGATTATTATTATCATAGATATTTTGTTGACTCGGAGAGTCTTTAATGTACTAATGGATTGTATTATCTTTCTCCACTATTTCATTGACCATTTCTGGACCTGTGAGTTTTTTCTCCCCAACTTCATCCTAACATGCCATTATTCTACACCTCTTCACATAAAATGGTTAATAAGTATCTATTTGGATTCTTGAGTTGAAACTGTTATTGTTAGAGAACTCAACTAGAGGGAGATTTTGATCATCTTCCATTGAATTCCATTACGAATGCTCCCAACATGTCCTCAAGTGTTTTGATAGTCCTCTTAGATTAGATAGCAGTTTCAGGATAATAATCCATACTGTTTTTCATCTTTTTATTCCAAACATGTTGAATACTCTTCAAAAACATAGATGTGAATCTTGGATCTTGATTGAAAACAATCAATAGTGGTACTCAACGAAGCCTTACCACTTCTATGATATATATCTTCTGTTGATCCAGGGAGAAATCGTCTCTAATTTAAATGAAGTTTGAAACCCATGTAAGAAAATCCAAAATAACCCAGATAGCATTGTTTTCCTTTGGATGTCTTCATATTTCCGATGAAAAATTCCATGGTTATGTTATCTTGTTTACTTGTTTTCATGGTTAATGGTTTTATCACCCCCTTATAATTATTCCTCTCATCCTTCAATAACTAACATATGAGGAATTTTGATGTATACTCAACGTTCTCCTTCTTCATGTTATTCCACCAATAATGCCCTTTTAAATCATGATACATCTTTGTGTTTCCTGTGTTAATGGAGAAATTCGAACAATGTATATCATCCAAAAGTTCATTCGTAAACTATCGATTTGATTGAACACAAATTCTGGATCCAAATAACACAATTCCATCTTCATTGACATTGAACTCCATGGATTTCTCATTTTTGATAGTTTCAACATTCTTATTAATTCCCACATCATCTTTTTGAGCATCCGTTAAAATTTAAAAAGATATGGTTGAGAAATAATTTGTGAAAGGATTAATGATGTTACCTTATTTATGATTCTCAGGTCCATCTTCATCAAATTTAAGATGATTAAATCTTTTTTAATTATCATCAATGATAGAATTTCTATGTCCTTTATACTTACATAATCCTCTACCTTGTTAGCTTTCCCAACAAGGTATTCGATTGAGCTGTCGTAGTCATTGATCATCTCTAAAAATTTTCATTGGTGCATATTCAACACTTTTTGTGTGAACATATACATTAAAAATTTGTGATCTGTGTATATTTTGTACATCTCCCCGAAGAGGTAATGCTGCCAAATTTTCAAAGCGAAAATTACTACGGTCAACTCAAGATATTTAGTTCGGTAGATTTTTTAATGAAATTTGAATTTCCCTAAATCATAGGGAATGAATTATTCATTTTTCATCAACACACATCCCAGTCCCTTCTTTGATGAATCTCTAAATACAACAAAAAGTTCTCCACTACTATGTAATGTGACAACGAGCATAGTGATAATAATCATTTTCAACTCCTTGAAGCTCTCTTCCAATTCATCACTCCAGGAAAACATGATTCACTTCTAAATTAGCATGGTAAGAGAGTTTGGAAATCATGAGAAATTTATCACAAATTGGAGATAATATCCAGCTAACTTCGAGAATCTACATATATCAGTCACCAATGCTGTCCTCGACCATCTCTCAATTGCAACTATCTTCGAGGGATCCACAGGTATCCCATTGTGTGTGATGATATGACACTGGAAGGAGACCTCCTTGAACCAGAACTCGGACATGTTGTACTTTTTGTCAAGACCCATCCCTAGGGGATCGTACCATGACATCCTCATGGCCTCCTTCCATAGGCTAGTGGATGGAAACTAGCACTGAAAAGACTATTCCCTAAATCTAGGAAAATAATTCTATTATATCTTGTATACACACTCAGCAAAGCACACATTAAGATAAAAACCCAAGTAAACTTTATAGTAAAAATAGGGTTCATAATAAGTAAAAGGGGATAAAAAACAAGCCCAACTATAAAGTACTAGAAAACTAAAAATCTCTTGTGAAAACCTGCAAATGATACCAACTGAATTATAGGTACAACTCTTGAACGGTCATATCTATGGTATTCCTCATCTAAGGTCCACCTCTGAGATACCTCTTGTCCTGATACCCTCATCCTTAGTCAATTATTTCCATCATCTGCACAAAACAAAAAAAGGTGCAGGCGTATCCCATGCAGGATTGTGTATAATGATACTCAATAGGGACCCCAAGACCCTCAAAAGTCGAACAAAATCATCAAAGGATAAACCACAAAGAATAAAATCAACTGAAAACTCTACTTAGGTATATTCCCATACATATACCTTTGTTATCAAGTATACACATCTCATTCATGATGAAACTCAAGGCCCAAATCCTTAGACAAAGTAAAATTGTTCCACGATGGAAAGACTACCATGAAGGTAACCCCACAACGTTAATTACCAAAATGGTAACACCACACATAATAATACCCCAAATGTATCACCATAAAGGTAACACCACCAAGGTATATACTACATAGGTAACTCCACACAAGAGAATATAAAAAATTAATCTCCATGAAAGTATGTACCACAATGGTACGCCACACAGAATATTACCACAAATATAAAGACTTAGAACTCACCAAGTTTAACATAGGTATGATATTAAGATGATTATATGTAACTACTGAATCATCTTACTCTGTTAATAGGAAGACCCACGTAGGATGCTAAATCATCAGACCCACATAGGTTCCTAGATCATTATTCCCACAAAAGATCCTAGATAATCAGACCAACATAAGATCCTTCTATAGAAGACCCACATAGGATCCTAGAGTAGTCCCACGTGGATTTTCCAGTGATGTCCAAGTGGGACTGTCAAACATATACCTATGTAGGATCCCATAGAAAATTCCCACATATGATCTTAAGTCATTGACCCACATAGGATCCATTTCTCATTATACAGAATGATACAGAGTTCCTGCACTAAGCTCACATGATTCTAAGAGTGTCTTCACCTCATGACACAGGTCGATATGCCAACTGCCAGGAAGTCCCACCAGGAAGTACCCCAATGGACCTCTATGTGATAAGAGTCTCATTGCAATATACAGTGCATCAATCGAATGGAATGTATGTAAATAATTGGTTTTTTAGTTCTGAGGGCTCGGTTGGATACGTGTTTGATCTAACCCAGTCGTACACCATCATTATCCAAATCTCATGTGGGGAATAAAACAAGGACTATCTCAATCCAGGGTTTCTTGTGTCGTAGAATGTTTGTGAAATGGATGACCGTAGCTCAAGTTATGGTTGAAATACTAGAAGGTTTCAAACTCGGTCTAGGTCTGGACTGACCTGGTTGGACCAACCAAACCCAAGGGATCTCACCCAGCCTGCAGGGTTCGGCCCAGCCCGTTGGCGTTTCTCGGCCCATCGACATGGCCCGACCCACTGGGCGGCCCGATGGCTCACACTGGAATGTGGATGTGTGTCCCCATTGTTGGTTCCACCCCAGCCACCACACAATGGGGAGGTGCCCCTTGAGTTCCCCGAATGATTGGGCCATTTGGGGTGGGAGGCGGACCGGCTAGCACAACATGGTGCCGACACCTCGCAGACGGGACCCCAGATTCCAATCAGCTCCCTAGCTGGCAGGATGGACATCCCTCTTAGGTGGCGCAGTCGTGCGCCACACCACCACCAGTGTCTGGCAGCGAGCCCGCCACCCCTCCTTCATCGCTACAGACTTGCACCATGACCCCTGCACGCCGGACGGCGTAGTCGTGCACTGCCCCTACCATCACACAGTCGGTCATTCGCTAGACGCCGCCCTCACTATGTCGTGACCCTTCTATGGCAGTGCAGCCACACTGCCGCTGCTCCCGAGTCCCACCGGTGCCAGTCGCCAGCACCAATCACCATCCTCCTCTATCGTGAAGAACACATCAAAACCCATAAAGGTTTCATGGTGTTCGGGCCATGTTTGTTTTGACTGTACCCTCCACATTAGTGCGGTAGAAAGCGTCTCATGGGGAGATATTCAAAATAAATTAAAATAATAAATATTAATAAAAAATACAACCCAACCTTGAAGGTTATGAAGGATGAAGCGCAAGGAAGAAGACAAAGTCGTTGAAGAATAATAATGTTTGTTGCTTCCTCCAGGGTCTTCTGATGCTGGCTTAGGGTCAGTTCGGCGTTCTTCATTAGAGTATGTTCTTCATTATAGAATGTTCTCTCAAATGTCTCTTCTCCTTTTCCCAGACATTTTTCCTTTGAGTGCTGTGGTGGAAATTTAAAAGCATAGAGTTTAATTCAATTACTATTGTACATTAATTAAATTAGTGTGTCATAATAAGTTAGGAGAAAACCAAGAGTCACTATCCTCATTAAAGAAGAATTTTAAGGGGGTCTAGTGGTCCCCACCATTAATTCTAAAATGGGAGGTTTTAAGCTTTGGTGGCCCCCACCAATGAACATTCAAATTGGGAGGTTATAAAAATAAAATAAAATATTCTTTTTATTTTATTATTATTTCCATGAAAATTTTGAAAACTAGCTTTCACCCTCATCTTACTTTGGTATAGGTGAAAGTTTCCTTAAGCGTATATCAGTTCAGTGAGTTCAAAAGTGCCCTCGTATTTTAATTCTGAGCACCGATTCAAAAGTTACAAAAACCCACTCTCTTGTTTATGGAATGTACCTAAAAAAATTCATAAATTCATTTCGGGTTCTCCGAGACTCGGAATCTCACGCCGTCAATTTTCACACACTCGTAAAATTCCAATATAATTAAACAAAATTACTAGAATTTCTTCAGTCTTTACACTTTTCATAGAGTTTATCCTTTTTAAAGGTTTCTAGTATAGTGATTAGATTCTCTTCATGCTCATCCTTATTTTTGGAGTATATAAGAATATCCTCTATAGAGTCTAACAAATATTTGTCGAGGTAATCTCTGAAGACTCTATTAATCATGTCCATAAGGACTGTAGGATCATTAGTGAGTCCAAAAGACATAAATATTCATTTATAGTACCCATACCTTATTTGAAAAGTAGTCTTGGGGATATTTAGCTCCTTCACCCTTACTTGGTAATATCTCAACCTCAAATCCACCATAGAGATGTAATATGATCCGCATATCTGATCAAACATGTCATAAATTCGGGGTTGAGGATACTTTTTCATTATTGTGATTCTTTGGAGATCATGGTAATCAATAAAATGGTGCATTGACTCATCTTTATTCATGACGAAGATGACAGGTGCACCCCATGGTGATGAACTTGGGTGCATAAACACTTTATCTAGATTCTCCTATAGTAGTTTCTTCAACTCCTCAAGATGCACAATTGAAATTCTACATGGAGTCCTGGATATTGGAAATTCCCCTATTATAAGATCAATTGATAATTTAACATCCATTCTTAGAGGAAGACAAGACAATTCCTCGGGAAACCCTTTAGCGAATTCCCTTAAAATAGGCTTCTCTTCAAGGATGGTTGCTTCCATTTTTTCAATAATCTAAGCCTGATATGAATTCTCATAGGTTAATAATATCCATTCTTGAGATGATACTACAAAGGGAGATTTATCATCCTCCTTGAACTTTCTCAAAATTGGTGGTCGATTCACTATATAGAGAGTGATTTCCCTCTCATGGAAATTATTGTTTTATCTATATAATGAAATCCATTCTATGCATTGATTTACCTAAAATTCCACCAATGTGAGTATGACAAGGTTCCTCATAGAGTTCAATCCACAAATTATGATAAGGGATGAGTAATATTCAATGGATGTAATGATTTCCCCATTTTCCATACTCACTCAAATCATTACTTACAAGATTTCTGGTGGTGTTGGGAATTCTCTACAAACTTTTGGGATATAATAGAATTCTTACAACCGGAATAAAAATTTATATTTTATATTATTGATTGAATAACTACTGTACCTATAACCATATATTTTTTAGGGTTCACTTTAGTTGTAGTTATGGAAAAATTTATCTATTGCTGCCTTGGAGGTAGTTGGTTCCCTCCAAAAACCATGGCCTAGGGAACTGGTTTTCCAAGTGCCATTATTATTTTTAGATGAAATAATGAACAACTCTTTGGGGAATAAATGGAGCGTTCCTCTCATCTATCACAACCATGATTTTTTCTTGTCGGTAGTTAATGGAAAGGTGCCCTTATCGTCGAAACCTAAATCATTTCCTTGTTCCCTTTTGGGAATTTCAGGGGTGCTTCTTCCCGCACCATTGGAAAGTGGGGTAATTTAGTTTCATAGAACTATTTGATTTATCCATTGGACTACCATAATTAAATTATACCTTATGCTTTTTATCCCCATGATACCATTGATATTTTTCGATCTCCATTTATTCATTGAGGGAACATCGAAATATTTCATTACAGATCTCAAATTAACAGATCAAAGGGGCTTTATACAGGCTCGGTTTTACCTACCAAAGAAGATGTCAACCTTGCATTCGGGGGTAACAACGAAGTTATAGGCATATCATTAAATCCTTGTGATTTATTCCATGTTTTCACTGATGGATTAATCGTCTTTTTTCCTAAGGGTAAAGAGGACCCTTTCTATCTCAATTCAGAGTGTGTGAGGAAAATGTTTTTCGAAAAAAAAAATTCCCGAAATAATTCCATTTAAATGCCTAAATATCCTTCTAAAGTTTCATATTTTTTATCAATGTCCACTGTTTTTCATCTTTACCCTCCATAAAATAAGCATCTAGAAGATCATTATCTTTTTCAGAACATTGTAGGATGGATAAGATATTTTCAATGGAGTTGATCCATTGTTCATTAATTGAGGGTACAGATTATCCATTAAAAGTAGAAGTCCTTTGTATCATGAAGCTCTTGATTGCGAATTGTTCTCTGTTATGGGGTGGAATGTTTTTCTTGACACATGTTTCTATTTAAAACATGACTTATATGAGAGATTATCATGAAACATTTCTTGATTCCCTCTCCCATCAGATTGGGCAACTCATTAGAAAAGTGGTCAACTTGATTTTCACATTAGTTGTTAGCCTGAGTCCTCCTATTACCAGCCATTGGATGGAATAAAAGGAACGTTATGGGTAACACATAAAGTGTAATCTAAATACAAAAAACTGATGAATTATAAATTACTTTTATTTCCTTAATATATTAATTTATAGGCTTCAATCTATGTTTTCCATGATCTACCTGACAACAAATATTCATAAGGGATTTTTATTATTCCCATAATAATGTTTCATACTTATTTTATGAATTTACAAAATAATATCCCCTGGGAGTATCATAAACATGAGTGAAGCAAGGCCCATTTTATTTTCACCAGTTCCCATTCGTGTCCATCTCAAAGTGGGTTTTAAGATTTTACACCTCTATACATCTGTTCCAAAGCCTCCTCTACCTGGTCATATCCCGAAAATGATGTATTTTCACTATAAAACACTTAAAAAATACTCAACATAATTTACGAATGTCTTTATTATAATTTGAATTATCCTTATGGATTTCACTAGGGTTTTCTAACACTAATCCAAAAAATAACTAAACATATCCTCTAATACCAACTATAATAACCCTGCAAATTATTTCACATATAAACATAATCTATTACATGAAAATATAAATTTATAAAACATATAAGATTGATATGTCTAACGTCTTTGGGGATTAGGAACATTACGTAACAACTTAAAACATGAAATACACATCATTATTGAAAACCTCTTTTACATGAACACAAACATTCCTATGTATTTGGCGTAGCATGGGATAGCCTGAGAACATGCATAAGAGAAGGGTGATCTATAAAGCCTTATAAGGGAATAAAAATGGAATATAATGAATAATAGATTAAATGTTAGGAAATATGCAAATAAATGGAGCACAAGAGAAACATGATCATGTAGACTTTATATAGCATGATTATCCTAAAATGGAAATGTAGAAACATCATTTAACATGATATTATATTGAGACAAGGCTCTCTTCACTTGGGGAATGAGTAAACCATCATTGAACCTCAATTAACTTAGGAAAACCCTCATTTATCATTATATATCATGATACTAATCTGTTTCCAATTCATAGGACCACTATCAGGGCACACCCTTCTTAATCTTTTCATATCATGTATATATATGCCACATGGATCATATAACACATATTCATTTAAAATAATCTTTTATTCCATGATAAAGGAATATGAATTTAAAACATTAAACTATATAATCAATAAGTAAAGATGCATAAATGTGAATACCCTTGATAAAGAAATGGTAATGGTATTCACTACACAAGGACTTTGGCTTGGAAAATCACAGTGCAATTTCAGCAGTATAACAACGTGGCTTAAGAATTAATAAAAATGATTTATGAGAGAGAATGAGGTGTCTCATTATATGGACATGAAATTTATAGTATTTGGGATATAGAGATAAATTTCCCAACATATTTAATGGAATTTACATTCATAATTAAAAATAATCACATGAATGTAAATGAGGAGAGATAAATCTTTTACAGAATTTCGGCATGGTAATGGTTTTACATGAGAGGCATTAATGAGAGATAAAATATTATATAATCATTAAAACATAAGGACGGATGTATGGGGGAGGTAAAATATCATACCCCCAAAATTTTTAATTGAAAATAAAAGATTATAAAAACATAATTAAATTTGAACAAAAATGAGAAATAAAGAAATCCCTCACTTGGATATGTGATCCAAAAAGCATAGGTGGGGCTTGAGAGTGGCTTATAGGATGCTTGGGGCACCTTGGGAGGCGTTTAGAGAGAGTATGAAAGAGTTTTGTTGAGATCCTAAGGCTTTTAGGGAAGAGGATGTGGGAACATGGGAGGGTTTATAAAGGAAAAGAGATGGAATTCTTTATTATATATATTTTGGTCACAACACATTGAACTAATCAAAACCACAAACCAAAGCATGGTTTTTGGCCTTGTTTTTTTCAAATAGGGATTATAAAAAAGTATTATATAAGTCCAATGTATGAAAATATTTAAATATTTTTCTTTTTTATGTGGAGGTGAGTCACACTCTAAAGGAAATCAATTTAAAAAGCTAAAATTTTTTATAAGACTTGGAGGGTCCACTAAGGCTATTAAAAATATATCAAAAACACATAAAATCACATTATTTTAATTTTGAAACATATATTGATTTAACATAAAATTTATATTATTTTATTACATCTCTATTGGGTCATTATGATGTTATAAAACATATTATATAATTAAATAGTATTTATATTTTACCCAAAAATTGGATTATCTAAGAAAATTATAAAAAATTCACTATTGGATAATTTCGATTTCCAGATTCCTAAAATAATATGCATTTTATATAAATAATTTTATAAATATGTAAATTTTTACATTGAATATTATAACTGACATTTATCGAAAATTCACGTGTTTTGATAAAAACGGCTTCCAAACATTAATATAAATAAAAACTGTATTCATAAAAATCATACAATCATTTATATATATATAACATAATTTTTTAATAATATTTTTTTAAAATATTTTTTAATTAAAAAATCCATTAATTCATAAAAATATATTTCTTAATTAAATTTAAATTAATTCTCCTATTTGTGCATTAAAATCTATTTACAAAGGAACAATGACAAAATGAACCTATATTATTTATAAAAAATAATGTACACAATTATAGTTCTAGGGTCTTGTTACATAACCATGTATAACATCCGCATAATATCTAAGGGTAACATGTGAGATGGTGAAAAACTACTGGGGTGGCTCGTATAGAATCTATTGGGTGGTAATCTCAATCAACATCCACTTCTTCCGTTGGTGATTCTGTTCAAGCATCATGTGTTGAAGCTCGGCTTCGGGTTGTTCAAGAGTGAAGCCCAGTTATGATACCACCTTTCCGAGATCAAATAAATGGGCCTCTTATGAAGCAATTCAACTATATGGGGCCATCATTTCCTTTGTATGAGTAAATTGGATTTGTTAAAGCCCTATAATAATACTAATCATGTGATCACCGTTCATCAACTATATTATCAATAGTCACAATTATTAATGATATATTAAAATACAATATTATAAAACCAAAGGAATTCACACGTATTGTATAATATATTAACATAATATTACATTTAATTATATCATGAAGAATTTTTATTAATAAAATTTTGTGTGCATACAAAAAAATTATGTGAAATTTTTTTATTTGTTTATGAAATTACTGATTTTTTCATTGGGAACTGAAAATTAAAAAAATTAATTAAAAGTATATTCATTTAATTAAATAAAGTAAATCCCAATAAATGATATTATTTGTAATTTTTTAATGCTGACCTATTTATTATTTAGTAGTATTTAATCATATTAATTAAATTTAATCAACATTATATTTCTTTTAGTATAAGATTATTTTTGGGTTTAAAAAGGGCATATCTCAAAATGAATTTAAAATTCATAGTATTTCTTCATTTAAATTAAGTAAAATAATAAAAAATACGGAATTATTGAACATTAAAATTATATGTTAATTATAATTAATTAATATTTGAGTTTAATTGTAACGCCCCGACCCCAGTAACCTAGAGTAGGTGCATTATTTTAATACATTTTCATGATTACATGGAATCAAGTCCCGAAGGACCAATTAGTTTAGCAGTCTTGGAAAATAGATTATATACACGAATGTTACATTATACATTATAACATACAACACAACATAAGTAATCCATTATTAACTCCATTATTCCCTTATCTTAACCCTACATATCAATCAAAATGAACTTCTTGGAATCCTGGAAAAAATAAAAAATAGAGGGAGGTGAGCTCAAACGCTCAGTGCGTGTAATAAATATAGCGGAAGATAACATAAATATTAATCATGGTGAATAATTGAAACCAATTCCCTTGCAAATAATAAACATGAATACTTTTATGGCAGGAATATGAGATGAGTAAATAATTCCATAATAAAATATAATCATAGGTATTCTACTAGTCAAATGACCACATGAACTATCAATATTATTTTCATAATGAGGGAATGTATAATTACAGAACTTCTAAAACATTTTGTCAAGGATTTGGCCCAAACATTTAAAAATGATTAAGACCTCGGCCAAAACCATATATCAAATTGGGAAAGGTACTCGGCCAATTACACGTCTAGTTTTCTCATGAGACCTACCAATGCATCGAGGAGCTATAACGGGATCCACCCGTCACTTACTATGTCCAATACATTCCTCATATAAAAATGTTAAAACATAACATAAACATTCGTATCAGAACTAGCATACGAAATTTCAATAATTTAAACATAAACAATGAAAGGTATAAAAATAGAACATCCATAGTCAAACATATCATAACTCATTCAATAAAATATGGAATATTGTATTATAATAAGTCAACCTCAATAAAAAATAATATCCAGTAAATTATGCTGACATATTTGAAAATAATGAGTAAAACCTTTTGAGAGAAATATCATTTTTGTAAAATCATTTAAAAGTCACACATTTATAAAGGATGTAATTTAAAAGAGATTTTTGAATAAAAGTGTCGCATACCACTTTGAAACTTTTGAAAAGAATTATCATTTTAAAACATTCATGCCAATATAAATAAATCCCTATAATAATTTTCAAAACATGGACATTAATTAAAAAGATTTATAATGATAAATATTTAAAACATTTAAAATTATGATCTTGATAAATATTACCTTTCAAAAATACATAAAATATTCATTTCGAAATCATTTTTATGAAAAATGGACATGGATGATAAAAATGACCCAGTAAATACTTACACATAAACAATCTCGGATAATAATGAGATTAAGGAATTAACCCTTACCAATTTGTTAACATACAAAGCATACACCCCATGAAATATGTATCATAAAATTAATATTTAAATAAACATAAATTAAAGTGTATTACACAATGAATACAATTATGGGAAGTACATACACTATACAAAAGGAAATAGTGCGAATATGGCATGAATCTCACGGGAATAAAGAGTGAGATGAAAACCCCCTACCTTGCACTTTATTTTAGTTGAGGGTACGTTTAACCTCCAGTATGAAGACCGTAGTATGTTATTAAATTATAATAGAACCATTTTAATGTTTATAATGTCATACATTATTCATTTATGACTTTACACTACCCATTAATAATAATTAAATGTTAAATTAACATTTTGGATAATAATTTCTTTCTTTATCGTACGTGTTATAACTTGTTACTCTTGATTGTATCACTTAGATAATGATTTAAATACTTCCAGAATATAAAAATGATTTATATATCATGTATATTTAGAATACAAATATGTATAATAGACTTATATATGTAATGGAAATCACTATTTATGGAGATGGTAGTCTGTATGTATGCATAAACGTTGTTTCCGTTTTCATATCGTATTGAACGGAACTAAGTGAATAAGATATATGTATGTACATAAATACATAT
This sequence comes from Viscum album, assembly GCA_963277665.1. Lineage (NCBI taxonomy): Eukaryota > Viridiplantae > Streptophyta > Magnoliopsida > Santalales > Viscaceae > Viscum > Viscum album. The sequence continues at coordinate 1,242,629,904 of OY728145.1, read as the reverse complement.
ATATATATCCAGTAGCATCATTAGGTCATATATTACATACTTATTAGTAATATATTTTAATAATCGTCGATGAATGGTGGACTTTGAAATGAATCTAATCACGTCGTCGAGATGGTAATCTGTACGTACGCACGAGCGAAAATACCATTCTTTTAATATTAAAATAATATATAATTGGATGTTAAATCATATATACAGAATCATTGTAATGTTTTATTTATTATATACATCAATTACACATCATTTTTATAAGCATCCAAATAATAATGTATTGAATAACAATTACACCACGACGTGAAGACAGTAAGCCGTACGTACGCACGTATGGTGACATGTCATTAAATGGTTGGATAGAATAATGAATATGGTTGTAAAATATCAAATAATATAGAAGATACTGGAGTTATTAGTTTATAATAGAAATAAAAAATAAAGAAGAAGTGGAAGAAGAAGTTAACTTGAATGAGGGTGGTGAAAACATTACCTCTTTTCGGGTTCTTCCATTCGATTTGATCAAAAGGGCTCCTTAGGATAGCTTTATAATAAAACTAAGGCCTCTAAGTTGATATGAGGATAGTTGAGAGAATATTTGGGCCTGGTTTCTCTAAATTGAAAGCCATTGACTGTATGAATAATTGGTTAGAAGTTGTGTCCTTTTATAAGGGGGAGGAGGGGCTCTTTAGAAAAAACATAAAGTATTAATTTATAATAAATTCATATTCGGGTTCTAATGGCTCGAAAGTGTTTTATTCAAATTATAAGTTTTGGATGGGTCGAAATCCACTCAACCAATAGGTTTTAGACAGGTTTGGGTCACATTATTAACCGTATCTTTTAGTTTTAACCCTTAGTTAATTAGTATGACATTTACCATGGCTCTTTGTAATTTTATATTATATGGTTAATAAGATTACTATAAACTTCAAAGAGACCTACAAGTGGTCCCTTAATGATTCAACTCTCATGACATATGTCCTTTGGCCGAACCTTAAATTTTTTGGAATAAAATATCAATTAATCGTATAATATTTGTTTTAAATATAAATTTATGTCAATTTTGACAATATTTGATATTTTGTTTTTGTGAAAGTCATCACAAATTGGTTACTTATAAAAACATACATTGAATCAGCCCTAACATATCATAGTCACCTATAAAATTCGTGTATGTCATTAAAATGTTTAAATTATATTTATTTTAATATTTATAATACCATTTATTTGATTCTTTCATTAATAAGGTAATTACTGCATCATCATTGTGTCATAAATTAATTTACTTATATAATTTCTAAAAATAATAAATAAAATACCCTGATGTAGGAAATATTTTTATCTTTCTAATAAATATTTATAGTCTAATTTATCTTATGTATAACCATATATTAAAAATGGTTTAGTTAATAAAAATTGAATTTAACACTTTTAACTCTTCTTTAAATTAAATAATAATAAATTTCCTAATCTAATCCAAGTTGACCTAAAGGTTAATATTTTATTCCTAAGGTTTTTTGGTCTAAATACACTTGTCCAATAGAATTTGGACAAGTATTAGGGTAATAATAATATCATTTTTACCCTTAATTACCATATCTACATTTTACTGTGGAAAATAAAAAAAAAATCACTATTCACCAAAAATTATTTTCATCTTATTGAACCACATTTTACTCCTTGATATTAACCATGTATCTTGTATTTTTTAAATTAAAATAATAGAAGATGTAAAATTATGTTTTTTGTGAATTTACAAATTCTCCTAAGAGGTGGGTAAAAGAAGGTGAAAAGTTCAATAAAATTTTTATATATATAAAATTATTATAAACTGACTCTAATGAATTACAATGAACTTATATAAGTATTATGTATATATTTTGACCAAAAATAAATTTAAATAAAAAAATAATTACTTAAATAAAAATTCGGTTTTAAACTATAACTCAGTGTTTTTCACTATTTATCACAAATTAAAAGTTTTCAGAAAAATAGCAAAAATTTACCCAAGTATAATTTTGATATTACAAATCCAAAAATGATGTCTATTTTACCAAATTCAAAACATAGAAGTTGAATTTATTATTTTAAAATTAATTCCCATTGTCAAAACAAAAAGCATTTTTTAAGATACAATAACTATCAAAAGATTGACCCTTGTTTATGTCAAATTTCAAAGTGAAATTACTTCCAATGACCAACATTGGATTAAATGGTAAAAATATAATATAATTATACTTACAAACTATTCATATGTATAGGTAAAAACTATAAATTATTTTTATTAAAAAAGTTGTTTTCAGTTAAAATATAGTATTTTTCACTATTCACCCAAATATGAAATTTATCAGAAAAACACCACAAATTTATTGAAACTAAATTCTTATATCTCGATTCTGATGAAGAAGTTATTTTTTTCAAATTTAATATATAAAAGTTTAAAATATTGGATTTAAAAAGGGTTCTCCATTAAAAGGCGGTAAAATGTCATTTTTTTAAAAAATGCTTTTTTTATCTGAAAAAAATGTATTTGTTCTTTCATTATATCTAAGAAACTAATAATATGGATTCTAAAATTATAATGATTACATAAAGTTCAAAATTCAGTTAATACTATTCATAACCACTTTTTAATGGCTAGTTTGGAAGTCATGGTGCGCTAAAACTCGGTGTTGCATGTAGTGCAAGTTATTGAATTACTTTGAAGAAATAACGTACTATGAAATCATGGGGTGTTACATTCATCCATACTTTAATAAATGGTTCCCTCACATTTTGAAATTATTTTTGTAAAATAAAATGTTTAAAATAGAAAATTCCTTTGGAAAAACCCACATTGAAAATTAGGTTAATAAAATTTAGTCTTAATAATATAAAAAGGTAAATAAGAGGGTCACCATAAAATTATGATCGTCACTGGTGGAAATTAGAGACATATAATTCAAGGAAAAACGTAAATATTTATATGTAGTGATTGAGTTCATCAATCACAATCAATTGTAAAATCGAGGGCCGTAATGCCATCAATATATGATGATTTAAAATATCATTGGTTCAACAAAACATAAGGTATTAGGATATCACATTTTTATGTTTAAGATCCCTTCCCTAATGTTTAATAATTAATCTATCCATAAAATAGGAGGGAATATATATATTTATATATATATGTATAAGTAGAGTTTCATCCTTCAACTAATTCTTATGACAAACTCATCTTTCACTATAAAAGATTTCCAATATATATATATATTCTATTTATCCTAATCGTATAGGTTTCAAAAAATGAATTTAAAATTCATCTATCAGACCCTTTAAAACTACATTATTCAATCCAAGACATGATGTGGGTCAGTGGTAGGTGATACACCCTTTTTTCCCTTCGGTTGCAGGTTCATGTCTCGCGGCCTTGCCGGACGTGACGGGTTGTCGCCCGACCTCCGGGTTGTCCTTTTTATAGAAATCAAAAAAAATCTCAAAACAAACTTATCTTAAATAATTCTGTCCAAACTCAACGCCCAAAATTTACCATGAAGATCATTGTTTCCACGTAATAACATCTGAACACCTTCATCGTGTATTCTTTTAAAACACTTTATCATTCTAAATTAACATTAAATCTTATTGATTACATTCATGATCCCTTATTCCTTATAGAATACTGGATATACTCCTTCTATCAAAAATTGTTATTAACTACAAAAATGATTGAATATAAAAATCATTAATCTGTTTCATGAAAATAATGAATATCCAATATAATTAATCCAAATCAATCATGTATTATTCCAAAATCATTACCTCAGTATCAGAACCATATTAGGGTTTATCTTTCTCTCAACAATATATTTTCAAAAAAATTAACATGTTATTGAGTCACTTTTCTTGGTTCCACACAATCTCATGTCCTTAATGAAATAGTACGGTAGTACAATCCTTATATAATCCATAATTATTATAACCTGTACATTGATGATACAACACTCAAATGACATAATTCTCTAATAACAACATAAGAACTCTAATCATTAATCCTCATCTTGGGTAGTATCATAACTTTTTTATTATCCAGTAGAATCATTTGAGGCATACTCTGATGATTTGTACATTGGTTCGTGTATTTTCCCATCTCCTTGCAGATAAAGAAGTGTACATTTGAAACCTTTTTACTACCATTGCAGTCAGGTACACGGTGTCCTTTTTCTCCACACTTAGAACAAACTCCCATTCCCTTCAAGAATGTTCCAGGGTGTTTCTTCCCATCGTTATCACATATGGGAAAATTATTATTTTCCCTATTCCATTTATACATCATTCTCCCTTATATCATTTTCTTCTATTGCTTCCCTTAAAATCCATATGACTCATAGAATTCATTAATTATCTTATTAACACGTGATAATATTTCTTCATATGTTTATAGTACATGGGAGACTATTTATCATCTAAATGATGACTTAATACCATGAAAGATACGATCCTTCTTACTCTGGGGATCATACGTATTGCTGGAGTTCACATTCCTTCTACTGAGCGCCATTTCTATACAATAGCATAAACTTGGTCAGTTTATTAAATTAAAATACCTAACATAAATTGAATGGTTTATGTGTATAACCCATAATCATAAATATGTTTTCATTGTGGAAGTATATAATCATAAACCCTTTATAATTATTTATAATAAAAAAGAGAATTATCATAAGCATATCCACCGGGAGTGTTGTAACAAAGAGTGCCACAGGCCCGTTTTCATGCACCGGTTCCCTTTAGAGTCTAGCTTAAAGTGGTGTTTTCCGATTATACCCCTAGGTACATCTGTGTCAGATCCACCTTTACATGCTCTTATCTAGACAGAAACGTATTTTCGTGGAAAACTCACAAAATCTCTACATTACCAAAATTCTAGGAGTTTCTTCTATTATAATCTTCAAAGTCTATCTTAGGTCTATGTGCTCTAATCAGAGTTAATCTAAATCTATCTTCCAATGTTATTTCAAAACTTCCTTTGATACCAAATGTAATGCCCTGACCCCAGTTAACCAGATATAGTGCATTGTTTTAATACTTTGCCATGATTACCAGGAATCATATCCCAAAGGACCGATCCGTTTAGAAGTCTTGGAAAATAGATTACATACATGAATGTTACATTATAATTTATAACATATAACACAACATATGTAATCCTTTATGAACTCCATTATTACCTTAGCTTAACCCTGTATATCAATCAAAATGCATTTCTTGGAATCCGGGGAAAAATAAAACATATAAAGGGGTGAGCTCAAACGCTCAGTAAGGGTAAGCAATACAGCTGAAGATAACATAAATATTAAGCATGGTGAATAACTGAAACCAATGCCTTTACCAATAATAAACATGAATATGTTTCTGGTAGGAATATGAGCTGAGTAAATAATTCCATAATAAAACATAATCATGTCTATTCTACTAGTCGAATGACCACATGAACCATCAATATTATTTTCATAATGAGGGAATGTATAATTCCACAACTTCTAAAACATTTTGTCAAAGCCTTGTCCAAGACGTCTAAAAATGATTAAGCCCTTGGCCAAAACCACATATCAAATTGGGAAAGGGGATCAGCCAATTCCATGTCTAGTTGTCTCATGAGACCTACCGATGCATCGAGGAGCTATAGCGGGCTCCACCAGTCACTTACAATGTCCAATACATTCCTCATATGAAAGGCTTGAAACATAACATAAACAATTGTATTATAACTAGCATACAAAATGTCAATACTTTAACCATAAATCATGAGTGGTAAAAAAATAGAACATTTATAGTCAAACATATCATAACTCATTCAATACAATATGGAATATTGTATTATAATAAATCAACCTCAATCAAAAATAATATCCGGTAAAGGATGCTGACATCGTTGAAAATGATGAGTAAAACTTTTTGAGAAAAATATCCTTTTTTAAAATCATTTAAAAGTCACATATTTATAAAGGAAGTAATTTAAATGTGATTTTTGAATCAAATTGTCCCATACCACTTTGAAACTTTTGAAAAGAATTATCATTTCAAAACATTATTTTCCATATAAATAAATCGTTATAATCATTTTGAAACCATGGACATTAATTAAAAAGATTTAGGAAGATAAATCTTTAAAATATTTATAATTAAGATCTTTATAAATTTTACCTTTCAAAATTCATTATAATATGCATTTTGAAATAATTTTTATGAAAAATGGACATGGATGATAAAAATGACCCTGTAAATACTTACACATAAACAATCTCGGATAATAATGAGATTGAGGAATTAACCCTTAACAATTTGGTAACTTACAAAACATACACCCCATTAAAGAAGTATCATATAATAAATATGTAAATACACATAAATTAAAGTTTATTACATAATTAATAAAATTATGGGAAGTACATACACAACACAAAAGGTAATAGTTGCAATATGGCATCAATCTCACGGGAATAAGGAGTGAGATGAAAACCCCTTACCATGCACTTTCTTTTAGTCTAGGGTATGTTTAACCTCATGTATGAAGACCGTAGTATGTTATTAAATTATTCCAGAACCATATTAATATTTATGATATCATACATAATTAATTTATGACTCTACACTACCCATTAATAATAAGTTCCTTGTTAAATTAACATTTCGGATAATAAGTTATTTCTTTATCATACGTGTTTTAACTTGTTACTCTTGATTATATCACTTAGATATTGATTTAAATACTTCAATAATATAAAACAAGATTTATATATCATGTATATTTTGAGTATAAATATGTATAATAGATATATCTTTGAAATGGAAAACATCGTTTATGGAGACGGTAGTCCATACGTACGCATAACCGTTGTTTCCGTTTTCATATCATTTTGAAGGGAAATAATTTAATAATATATATCTATGTACATAAATAAATATGTACATAAATATATATATCTCCAATATCATTATTATGTCATATATTACATACTTATTAGTAATATATTTTTATAATCGTCAATGAATGGAGGACTTTAAAATGAATCTTATCTCGTCGTGGAGACGGTAATCCATACGTATGCACGAGAAAAAAGATCATTCTTTTGATATTAAAATAATATATAATTGGATGTTATGTCATATATACAGAATCATTACCATGTTATATTTATTATTTACATCAATTACACATCATTATTTTACCCATCCAAATAATAATATATTGAATAACAATTACACCATGACGTGGAGATGGTAAGCCGTACGTTTGAATATTTGGTGACATGTCATTAAAAGGATGGATAGATTAATTAATATGGTTTTAAAATATCACAATATATAGAAGATACTGAATTTCTTATTTTATAAAAGAAATAACAAAGAAAGGAGAAGTGGAATATGAAAGTAACTTGAAAGAGGGTGGTGAAAACATTACCTCTTTTTCGAGTTCTTCCTTTTTATTTGATCAAAAGGGCTCCTTAGGTTAGCATTATGATCAAACTAAGGCCTCTAGGTTGAAGTGAGGATATTTGAGATAATAGTTGGGCATGGTTTGGCAGAACAAAAAGGCTTTGAAGGTATTAAGAATTGGTTAGAAGTGGTGTCCTTTTATAAGGGGGAGGAGTGGCTCTTTAGGAAAAACATAAAGTATTAATTTATAATAAATTCATATTCGGTTTCTAATGGATACAAAGTAGATTATTAAAAGTATAAGGTGTGGATGGGTCTAAATCCACTCAAATAATAGGTTTTATACAGGTTTGGGTCACATTATTAACATATCTTTTAGTTTAAATGCATAGTTAATTAGTTTGACATTTCCATGTCTCTTTGTATTTTAATATAATATGGTTAATAAACATAATATAAAATTCCCAGAGACCTCTAAGTGGACCATTAATTATTAAACTATCATTATATAAGTCCTTTGGCCAAACCATAGATTTTTAGGAATATAATATCAATTAATCATATAATATTTTTCTTAAATATTAATTTATGTCAATTTTGACACTATTTGATATTTTGTTTTTGTGAAACTCATCACAAATTGGTTTCTTCTAACAATATATATTTAATCAGCCCTAAAATTTCATAGTCACCTTGAAAATTCCTGGATGTCAAAAAATTGAAATTATATTTATTTTAAAATTAATGTTAATATTTATTGGATTCTTTCATTAATGAGGTAATCACTACATCATCATTGTGTCATAAATAAATTTAATTATTTAATGTCTAAAAATTATAAATAAAATACCATGATGTAGGAAATCTTTTTAAATTTCTGATTAATATTTATTGTTGAATTTATCTTATGTATAACCATATATTAAAATTGGTTTAGTTAATAAACTTTGAATTTAACACTTTTAACTCTTCGTTAAATTAAATAATAATAAATGTACTAATCTAATCCATGTGGACCTAAAGGGTCATATTTTACTCCTAAGGTTATTTTTTGTCGAATTACACATATCCAATAGAATTAGGACACGTGTTAGGGTAATAATAATATCATTTTTAACCTTAATTACCCTATCTACTTTTAACCGTGGTAAATAAAAGTAAAAAGTTACTATTCACCAAAAATTATTTTCATCTTATTGAACCACATTTTACCCCTTGATATTAACTCTGTCTCTCGGATTTTTGAAATTCAACTCACAGAAGTTGTAAAATTATGTTTTATGTGAATTTACAAATTCCCATAGGAGGTGGGTAAAAGACGATGAAAAGTTCAATAAAATTTCTATATATCGAAAATTATTATAAACTGACTCTAATGAATTAAATTGAACTTATATAGGTATTATGTATCTATTTTGACCTAAAATAAATTTAAATAAAATAATTATTTATTTAAATAAAAAATTGGTTTTAAATTACAAATCAGTGTTTTTCACTATTCATCAAAAATTAAATGTTTTCAGAAAAATAATGAAAATTAAACCTCGGATAATTTTGATATTACAAATCCTAAAATTATTTCTATTTTAAATAATTCAAAACATAGAAGTTTCATTTATTAATTTCAAATTAATTCCCTTTTCAAAACAAAAAGCGTGGTTTTATGAAACAATAACTATCAAAAGATTGACACTTGTTTATATCAAATTTCAAAGTGAAATTACTTCCAATTACCAACATTGGATTAAATGGTAAAAATATAATATAATATTACTTATAAACAATTAATATGTATAGTTTAACACTATAAATTATTTTGATTAAAAAAGTTGTTTTCAGTTAAAATATATTATTTTTCACTATTCACCCAAATATGAATTTTTTTAGATAAATACCAATAATTTATTGAACCTAAATTATTATATCCCAATTCTAATGAAGAAGTTTATTTTTTTCAAATTTAATATATAAAATTTTAAAATATTAGATTTAAAAAGGGTTCTCCATTAAAAGGCGGTAAAATAGTATTTTTTGAAAAATCCTTCTTTTATCTGAAAAAAATGTATTTGTTCTATCATTATGTCTAATAAACTCATAATATTGATTATAAAATTATAAATATTACATAAAGTTCAAAATTCAGTTAATATAACTCCGAAATGCCTTTGAACGGCTAGTTTGGTAAGTCGTGGTGCGCTAGAACATGGTGGTGTGGGTAGTGCAAGTTGTTGAATTATTTTGAATAATTTACATACTATGAAATCATGGTGTGTTACATTAATATAATTATTTTCTATTCATGGTGTTAATATAGAATAAATATTTTTGGTTCAAAAATTCTCTTCTTAATAACTCGTGGTCTTACTACCATAGAGAGATTAATACGAAATTAAAATTTTTAAATTTTGTGAATTGAATTTTAAAAAATGGATTAAATATTTTGAATAATAATAAATTATAATGTTATATATGTAATAATTAATTTTTTACCATAATAATTAGTGAAAATATATAAAATTAATAACATAGATTATGGAAAAACAAGTTTACCAAGTGAAAGAACATTAATCATAATGGGAGAAATGGACATAAAACATTTTCAACACCAATTTCATATAAAGTGTTTTACATTTTCAATTATGGGATCCATAAAGAAAAATTATTGGAGAATTTTCACAAGAAAAATATGTGGTTTTAATTAACTCTTTCAAATTAAATTACAAGTGTTCCACTCACCACAATTATAGAGGGTGATGCACAATACTTTATCCAAATAATAAAATCGATTTTTTATGGAGAATAACATCCCAAACAACTTTTAAAAATACCTATTCTTATACTATATAACTAACATTGGGATTAAAGAAATCAATGTAAAGCCTTTGGTTCAATCTATAAAGAGATAATAGAAACATAGGTATCATTCATTAATGAGAATTTTTTTAATATTACATTATTCAACCCCATAACATATTATTATACCATTATTAAATAATTAATTTTTTACCATATATTTATATATTTAATTTTTTTGTTACTACATAAAGATAATATCACTTTCATTAAATGGATTGTTAAATCATTATTTGTGTCTATTGAAGACAACCTCCTTACGAAATGATGTCCTTTGGTTATCCATTACCACCTCTAAAATTTGTGTATGATAACATATATAAATTTTTATATGATATTTTATAAAAATTATACCTCTCTATTCATTACAACATATATAACCTATTTAATTAAATTCTTTATGGGGTACGATAACATCACTTGTCTATATTGTGGGTTACTGCCTCGCAAATCTTTATGATTCGATTTTCACTAACACATATACATGGAAGGTAGAAATGGTAATGATAATAAACATACGGGATATAAATTAAATATTTATAATATTAAGGACATATTAAAAATTATTTTATTTTAATATATTGTTTTTTATTTGTTTTTAGTTAGTGGAAAAAATGATATTGTCATTTATGGAAATGTGGACTACCGACTTCTCAGAGTGATTTGATTCTCCCTTTTAATCACCACATCACAAGAATGATTTGTACATGTCTATAAAATTAAATAATATTTTATTTTTAATATTTCTATCATTTTTTAAATATTAATTTCACTTACCTTTTTCCATTATGACCCTTGGAAAAAGGGAATCATTACTCATGTGTATGTACAGAGTACCATCTCAATGATTGTGACATTATTTCATTTTCCATAAATGTATTTCTGGGTTTATTTAAATTATATTTGATGAATTAATATAATAATTTTGTATTTATTTATATTTTGGAGATGATTTATCTATATAATTTATTCATTAATTGTATCTTTCTCGACAAATAACAAAATAAAAAACAAGGCAATTAACACCCGAAGCAATGAAACAAATTATTGATAAAAGGTACTAAGATGTTATAAAATGATTATATATGATATTATATGTATTAGAATATTTTTAATATGTTAAACAATTTTTTCAAACCAAAATAAATGAGTCTAATGATTGATCAACAAAATTGACGTGTGAGGTATGATTTTCTCAACTGGCATTAGTTTTCTATGAGATTTATTACATATTCCCTCATTATGATTATTTTGGGTAATATATAAATCCCATTAATGTATTGAATTATTATTATTATATATATAAATTCTAATTTAAATATCCATTTTATAATTTCTCTTTCATTGGTTTTATAGTTTCAATGATTCCAAAGGGGTATGTGATTTTTGTCAAAAATAGCATTCTTTCATATGTATGATCGGATATACATTTAACATCTATTATAAGGTGTATATACTGATACATTAACATGTTAGAAAGATAATATACTTATTTTTATGATATTATCTTATTCACTCGATGATATTACTTCATGGGTATTCTGATTCAAATATACCACAGTGGTATGTGTCTTATGTTACAATCTAATATTTTTTTTGAATTATTTAAAATTATGACTATAGTGATGAGATATTATATATTATAAAATTAAAATAAATTTCTCTCCTATGAATTTTTATTTATAATTCATGTATCTCTATATTTTACAATATTTATATACTAAATAGTATAAAATAATTTTTTATGAAAAATATTCACATCGAATGATAACTCTTTTTCTTTTAAAACATTCTTTTCTAAAAAAGATTACTAAACTACTTGATAATTCCTTTTTCAAATACGTAAGTATATTTACCTCATGAAATGGATTTTGAATTTTTTTTAAAATCTTATGGTATATGTTTTGAAGGTTATTTTCAATGAAAAATCATAACAAAATGTACTCTATTTAAAAAAACTGATACCAAAATGAAAAATTTTAATTCCACTAAATGTTATTAACCATATTTAGTGGTATTTAAATTCAGAAAAATAAATAATTCATGTTGTTACTTGTGCTTCATTTTGTATATTTTTTAATGGTATAATTCTCATTATTTCTCTAGATGGATTAATATTGTTTCAAATATATGGTTATAAAAATCAGTTCTTTTCCATGAGTTAATCCTATTTTAAGGTGGTTGGTAGATACCCTTTTTGTTTCCATGTGTTAATCCTATTTCAAATTGATTTTTATGGACCTTATTTAATTTCCATGTTTTAATCATGTTTCAATGATTTCTTTAGGAAAAATATTTTATATTGTTTCATCAATTTATAAAATGGATAAATAATATTTGTATGTGTATAATGATGAAATATATATGTTATTTATTCATGTTATGTTACATGGACATATTATATTATTGGGAAGCCCAAATAAGAATGGGTGTGTCGGTTAAAACTTATATATTGGGGTGACCTAATTAAATATGGGTGAGCCCATAATATCAGATATGATAGGTGCACCCATATATTACTCTAATGAATTTGGTAAAGATAATTTTATTTATATATTAATATGGGATAATGGATGTAAAATTATTTTTAATGTTAGGGTCATTGAAGGGTTATATGATGATTATGTTCTATGATAATGGCATGTTTGATATATGATTTCCACAAGTTCTTAATGATTCCTTTGATCGTGATTTATATCACATTGCTCTATATTTTATATTTTTACGACTGTTCACTTTATTAAAATCTTTTCTCATTTCTCACATTTGATGATTTGGGTCTTTATGGGTATGAGTTATATAATTATTCACTCATGCACTCTAATTATGTCAGCATAATCTTATAAATATTTATTCTCATTGTTTGCATTCAGTTATTAATTCTAATATTTTCCCTTAATGTGAAATTGATCTCAACCTTTTTATGTTTCCTTTAACATAGTTTATAAAAACAATGTTTGAAATAATTAACTCTAAAATTACTATCATATAGATAATGTTAATTAATTTATGTTATATAAGAAATCGTGGGTTATGAGGGAGAAATTATAATTTAACTACAAGTGGATTTTTTATTGAGTAGTTTTCCTTAATCCTATAATACAATAAAACACAAAGTTGATTGATATTTTATGTGATACTATTTTACCTTTTCACGTTTTGTGGTTTATATGGAGATATATTATGTCGCAATTGACATTATAAATGTTGGAAATGTAATGCTTATGATTTCAGTACCTGATATGGGAGTGTTGATTTTTGGTAATTATATCAGAACATAGTGCTCTTAGGATAAAATCAACTTAAAAATATAGTGTATCTCATGATATAAAAATGTTACTCAATTAATTTTATGGATAAAAAATTATGTTCCAACCCCACACATTCATATTGTTTAGATATATTTTTCTTACACATATATCATGTATTATAATAATTAAATTCATCACTTTTAATACTATGATAATTTATTAATGGTTTTATAAAAGAATAAATAATATAAATTATTTAGTTGTACATATATATCTATAAAAATTAGATTAAATGAGGGTTATTATTCATAGAACTAATGGATGTCATGGAAACTCTTGAGAAAATACCACCAACAATGTGGTTGTACATAATGGTCCCAGGAAGGGTTTAATGAGAGAATCATTTAGTATCCCATTATATGGAAATCATAAGGATTGTAATGGGATGCATAAAAAATCCTTACAAACTAAATAATTGTAAATAAAAATTATTAAAATAAGGTACATGAATTAAAATAAAGAGGATAGAATCACATACATTCATATGGAACCTATAAAAGATAAATACATGATTATAAAGATCTTGGGATAACATTTTGAGGGATTTAGACTGTTAGAGATATGTATATAAGGATATCATGGTAAATGGGGTTTTTAGTGAATTGAAATGAATAGTTTTGTGGGTATTTATTTTGGAAGAGTGGGGATCTCTTTATTAACTTCAAAACATTGGTTTTTTACTATTTGTGATAATTTACTCAAAACTAAGAAAAATACAGTCGTTATTTTCATTGATTTCATCAAACCATGAGTGTATTTAAATATTTATTTAATCTATTAAGACAATCCCTTAAAAAACGAAATTCATGATTTTGATATAATTCATGTTTATGTTGAATTATTTTCAAAACCAAAAAATTCAATTGGGGTTTCTTGATTAATTATAGGTTTGAAAAATTACTCAATTTACATTAAAAACACATTAATTTAAATGTTTTTTCAGTTTTATTATATTTATATTATTTATTACATCACTTTTTATCTATTATGAGATCATAATACATGTAATATATTTATAACATATTAATTTTTACAAAATGAATTACTATTGTGAAAAATTAGGAAAAAGTTTACATTGGTTAATTTCGAAAATATGATTTAAAAAATAATATTTATTTTATGAAAATAATATTATATGTATTGGAATATATCTATTTAAATAAATATTCTTCCTTGATGGGAAAATACTTTGTTCAATACATTAATTATATCTCAAACCTTATAAAAATTTAACGTGATTTCATTATATTAAATATTCATATATATTTAAATAAATATTGTTTAATAATAATTTTACATGAAAATAGAATCACTTTCACAAATTCATGTTCTTATAAAATATAATGTTCGAATTGTAACTATATATTTCCCAAAAATACATTTTTAGTGTATTTCTATTAAAAACGTATTTGTTATCAAATTTTTTATACAATAATATATATAAAAATGGTAAGAGGATAAATATAATCACTATTTTATTAGATATAAAATATAAACATTCATATTCCAAGGGTCTAGATACATAACCATATATGAGTCTATTGTACTCCCTATGTGTACCATGTGAGTAATTATTATATTCTACTTGTTGTTCAGAGGACACGACTTAGGTCATTATATTGATAATCATGAACTTATACAAAAAAAGGCATCACTATAGTTTTATTTGTTTAATATTAGCTTTGGTTTGGTTAGGGTAATAAACTTCTGTATCCATCTCCATAAGAAGATATGATGAATATGATTTTTAGGAAATTGTCCTACTATTTTTGGAAATCATTGATGTTTGATATACAAATTGTATCCATATTTTATAACATTCCTCAATAATAAAAAAGAAATATTGTGTATATTTTTTCTGAGATCACATTTCATGAAAAGTAATATTTTCAATCAAAATCTGTATTACATTTATAAATTTTTCGGTAGTTACACTCTTCCCTCTTCAAAAATATATCCCTTGAAAAATAATATTGTGTTGGAAAATTTATGTGCTAACTATTTTTGAATCACCTCTTCTTGTACCCATGTTTCCTCCTCATCCACAAGTATCCACCACAACAAATTTACCTTAGATATTTTTTAGTTCCGTAAAAAAAATCAACAATCTACACTTTTGAAAGTGTATTCCTTAATGAAATATTCTTAACCAATGGCACCAAGTCTATATTTATTAGAAGTGATGGTTTTGATATGTACTTATTGAAGATGAATACATGGAACACATCTTGTTCTTGAGATAGATATGTTGGAACTTCTAGACATCAGGCCATAGATCAGTTCTATCAAGGACCTCAAAGGTGACGATGTATCTAAGTCTAATACTTATGTTTTTTCAAATCCTCATGGAGATCATCTATCATGATATATAAATTCAATAATAATTATAACACCAAAATCTAGGTCTCATCAATGATTTATTATGTGGCATTTTTTCAATTTTTCTGTATACCATATGATTCAAAAAAATAACCTTCCCTATATTCATTGGAATAGGATTAGGTCACATCCACATACTCACTACAAATAATTCTTCTAATTTGAAATTTATTAAATGGCCAGGCTTTTTCCATGTAGAGGTTTGAAATATCACTTATAAATTTTTCATATTTAGGCGCTGAGATGATGTGATATTGCAATGGTCATTGAGTACAAAATTGAAAATTAAAAAATATAATATATATTAATATCTTGAGAAAATTGTTTTCTGAAACAATTAAAATAAATTTTCTAAATACTCTCAGATAAAAAATTTAATAACTACATTGATCTCCAAATGTGGGATTCACCATTTATGCGACATAATCATTTTCGGTATCATAATTTTTCAAAAAAGATGAAATGTGAAATTTTAATAAAATATATTATTTTGAGAATATATATTTAAATATTCTAACAATATAATATAATAATCCTCCAAAAATACCTTATTATGGATACTTCTCAACATTAAAATCATAACCATGATGAAATATAGGGAATACGTTGGAGCGGTGAAGGTGAAACACATCATATTTGATGATCAAATCATTATCACAATGATCACCAATGAAATCCGAGATCAAGAATATTCTAAATGACAATGAACTAGAATCGTTATTCACTAGAAACTAATATGAAAACATGTTGTTATGTCATTTAATATTGATTTATACCTATTTTAAATTTTTACAACAAGCAAGATTTAATCAACTAACTAATGGTCTCCCATATGAATTGGATTGCGAGACTCAGGCAAGCCATGATAGAATGGCTAGGTCAGACCAGATCCATGATTTCTTAATAGGATGTTGAATTGATAGTAAAATGGTGGTGGGGTAGAGGAAAAGTGATGTAGATCATTGATTTATAGAAAGTTCTAATATATAGGATAATTATTCTGTAAATACACCTGGTGTGTATCCCTTGGTTGTGGCATTTTGGTTTCCAAAGAGGTGATAATGATCATATTCCATGTGGTCCCTACCACACACTATTCAAACCATAGCCGGTAGCTATGAATGTATCTTAGAGTCTAACTTAGAATGGTCAGGACTGTTCATATTGGCGTGGGTAGATTATAGAGATGTGACATGATACTTAGTGACTGGAAGTGGTATACTAGCATAGAAATAGTCATGTCCACCATTTTCAGTACACAACATGTACCCAACATACATGCAATGTACATCATAAAATATGGTTCTGAAACATTATATCCATTAGGATGGATAGGTTAATGTAATGTTACATTTCCTCCATCAATCACCATGAGTTTATAGGATAATATTATGTCCTTATCATTGTTGGGTAATGCTATTTGCTGGAATTTTTTCAAATGGATTTTCAGGAATCCCTACCACATGCTAGGATGAGATCTTCTATCATAATCTCCCAAATGTGAGGTTTTCAAATATATATCATCATACTATAATTTTTTTAATCCACTAAATAATGTGTTAATATAGTTTGGCTTACTTGTATACCCCATTTCCATGGGTTTGATTTTAGGCTATGTGTCGATCAATTCATATTGTCATCTTGAACTTCAATATAAAAAATATTGACAATCATCACCTATTAGATGGATAAAATTAGTTCTATCAATCCTACTAAGTATGCTCTCATAATGGTGTGTGTTTATATATTATTTAGTAGAATTATAAGCTGAAAAAAGTGTTCTGTCCTTACCTTGAGAATATATGAATGTTTTATTATTTTTATCATAATATGAATTAAATATTTTGTAATGATATTAATAATCTTGATACATTTTTATTAGTTATTTTTTCATTTAAAACCACTTATTTTTTTAATCACACCTCTATAAAATATGTCATAACATGCAAATCATTTTACAAAAACCCAAAGTTATGGGGTTCTATATGTACTAGGAGAAAATGGATCACATATTTTGGAAAATAAAATCTTGTTTCATACCGTGAGTAACATTTGACGGTAGTCCCCTCTTCCTATAATAGAAATTGTCATTATCTTATTTTGTGGTGTAATATTAGGCCATTTATACATCCTTTTTTTCCATCATATTATTGTGGTGGGGTTTAGATGTGCGCATGAATGGGTATTATTTAAATTTTTTATTGCGGCTATATATGTGTCTATAGATGGGTGTGTTTCTACAGGTAACATAGGATAGGGTCTCCAATGAGATTTTTATTCATACATGGAATTATTCATCATCCCTACAAATTTTAGATGAAATAATGTATTAGAAACATGTAAAATATCACCAGCCGTGTGGGCCTTAGTCTGTTGGGTAGTGATATAGTGGAATCATTGTACGTTCTTCCACCATAGGATCAGAATTTGTAGTTTTTTCAAGGATTGAGTTTGGATTGGGTTTTTTGAAAAAAATTGTTGTGCTTAGAGTGTGTATATAATGTTAAGAGACCTAGTGTAATTTTAGAGGAATAAATATCCATACAACTGGACTATGATCACCTGCATTTTGACATAGTATATTTTCAAATTGTTTACCTGGGAAACATTTGAAAATTTATCGTATTGGAATGTATGTGTTAAAATTTTCTTCTTCGTTATAATATATATATATACTCATTAACCATTTTATGTATTGTATATTTCAAAAAAAATTCATGGTGATTGCCACCTAGGATTAATTAGAAGATTCATGAGGAAAATCCGCTTAGTGACGAGGCTTCGATAGGGAGAAATGTTCAAAAGGTAGTTCCTCCATGCGGTTTTCCAGTCAATTATCCACTCATAAATCACCCACAGTACTAGTGGATTTGGTTCATATTAAGAGAGTGTGTCATGAGTTTCTACGTCAGTAACCCCTCTGGTTTATTGCAAGACAGACCCTCATTATACTAATTATATTATCGGGGCACTTACATGACTGTTTCATCTCATCAAGAGACTGACATAACTAATAGTTGGCCTACACATGATCCTTCATCGGGGATATTTTGGGTGGTGGTGGATATTGATAGTATTATCAAATTATAGAGTTAATATTTCATTGACCAATTATACATGTCTTTTCAGGGAGGTGTTCTCACAAACAAACAGGTGATATGTCTGCATATAGGTTCTTTTATTGCTAGAACATGGCCATAGGACAATGACCAAGTATTCATCATAGATTACCATATTCTCAATATAATCTATGATTTTGTTCTACAATAAATTATTTTGTTTGAAATAAATTGGTTCAATTCTATGAAGAAACACACAGTCTAGTGTGTTACATCAATGAATTCCTACTTATGTTGGAGTGTTTGACTTTGTGTTGGTGAAAAAGGGATTTATGGATGAGTTCACAATATAGCTATCATGGTAGTGGAATAGGGATAACGATGCGAGGTTGAAGATGAACTGATATGTTTCCACCCCCACCCTCTGAGGGCCCCACAATGATCATAGAACCAGTGAATGGGGCTGAGGGTGACTATAGTCCTTAGAGTCATGTGATATAAAATATACAAGGATTAATAATTGTTTGATGTTTGTATTTTAAATCTTAATTGTAGTTTTTATAAACATGTGGTTGAGAATATATTTTCATGAAATAACCCTTATTCATGATGTAGAGGTTCTGGTTAAGCCTTTGACCATACTATTATTCACATAGAATACTACAGGAGATGTCTTAGTGATCACACACTTTTTTAGACAGTTTTATGTGATGATTGAATGAATAAATTTTTATTGTATTTCTTTGTGGAATCAATGTGGCCTTACGAAATCATCATCTATGTAAACTTTTTATGAACTGTTATTGTACATATTGATATTTTATGTGGATAATGTGATGTAGCCACAATAATGGGTTTCTATTTTACATTGCAGGACGGAAGGATACCTAGACAGAGTAAGATTGACTCATACATGGGATAGTTTGACCAATTAGAAACCAACCCGATTGGATTACTATTGGATAAGTAGATGTTATAGGTTATCAATTCCATGATGAAGGGGATTATTATGATGAAATATTTCCTTGCAACATGTTACAATTACATCCCTATGCAATGATAAAAATATACATTGACTTACACTCTGTGATAGGCCTGATATCTATACCGACAATTGTAATGTCTCGTAGAGAGCATCACAAGATAATGAAAGAGTCATAGGACTCATAGAAAAATGGATTTGTTAGAACCCTTGATTCTCCATTTAAATAAATATTGTTGTTCCCAAAGAATGAGAACAAAATCATGATGTTATATTTGGAATATCAGTTCTTGAACCAGGTGGCTATAAATTATAGTTTTCAACAATTAATGATTAATGTCCTCTTTGATAGGTTAATAGTGGTGTGATAATTCTCAAAGACTAACATCAGAATTAGGTATCTCAATATGTGAGAATGATATGAGTACATAAGGATGATAACATTAATATAGTGGTATAGTCACTATGAGTACATGTAGATGTTGTTCAAAGTTATGAATTCACTTGAAGAGTTAATGGTACTCATGAACTATATAATTCATGCATTCTTAGACTGGTATGTTGTGTCCTTTATTGATGAAATTCTAGTGTACTCACCATCCAAGTAGGTTTACAAGATACACATGATCGGGATTCTAGACACACTATGAGGTCACTATATTAACAAGAAAATATTAACATTTCATTTATGGATACATTAGGTCAACATTCCAGGAAATGTTATCTTAGTACATGGTTTAACAGTGGACCAAAAAATGTTCTTGACAATGTTAGGTATAACCAAGTTTATTCATATTCATCTTCTATTTAAATACTTCATAACGTTTTGTGTTGTGTTTTGAATTTGTGATGAATATCCTGTAGGAAAGGAAAACTAGGAGTGTTGTAAGGCCCATTTTTCAGACCATATTACAACGAGTTAGGATCAAAACATCTTCTCAGATTTGGTAACCATAGGTACATTTTAGCTATAGAAACATCCCGAAAAATATGGATATTCATGATATAACATGTAAAATATAATTTTCTACACCTTGAAATAATATTTAGGCCCATAACAAAATATGAGTCTCTAAGAAGGCAAATTAAGACAAAACTCTCCTAATGATTTTTTAACTTTTTAAAATTAAACCCAATTAATTAAATATTATAAAATTGATATTTCAATTACCCTAAATTTAGGTATATAAATTATTTAATACATCCATGATCATTACACAAACCACATAAAAGGAATGGGTGTTGAATTAAGCATGTATCTCACATAAATAAAAGTGAGATGAAATTCACATACATTCAGTTTTTACACTCAGTGTACTCCTTCAATAATCATGTATAATAAAAATAAATTTATAATAAATATTTTAAATAATTATATTTTATATATAATAGAATATATTTATTAATTATTACTTTATATTATATGGTTTTTGCAATTTCATTTTATGGTTACACTTCTGGTAACATTTTCTTTATTTTTCACTTGTGTATTAATTAGTTATATATTTTGTTATTATATATATACAATGATATATATAATGTTAAACCTGATATAAATATAATTTAAATTTAGTTTATTTTTATTATAATAATCTATATAATATATCTATAAGGAATAGAATACATCGTTCATGGAGGCGGTAAGTCGTACGTACATATGATTGCTATCTCAATTTAATTATCTTGTTGAAATAAGGAAAGTAAAATTAAAATATGTATATATATTTATATATTAGTAATTATTAAATTATAATTATAATATCATATATATCATATATATTCAACAATGCATTTTTTAATACAATCTTTGTAGTGTATGAATGAAGCATATATCTTTGAGGGTCGGTAGTCCACACTTCCTCAAATGAAATTTATGTATTAAAAAAATTGAAAGTAAAAGGTATTTGATGTAAAAAATAATAAATAATTTTTCAAAAATAATTTAAATATTATATGACATATATAAAAGGAGTTTACTTCATATTTTACACCGAGATAGGTGGTAAATGATATTTTAACAATCATCATTATTGAAGCGATAGTTCACCATACAAATAATTAGCATGTTCGATACCCATTAGATTGATGTGTTTGTAAGTGTAGGAATAAAGAATAGAATTAAATAATCTTAGATAATGTATTATAATTTTATTTTTATACAATCATGGAATTAATTGAGTGGAGGGGTCAATAAGAAAAATAAAATAAAGGATATTGAGAGAACATGTTACATCTTCATTGGGTAACTCATTTTGGTTTGTGCCTAAACAAATAATTAATGTATGTTTTCTATCGAAAATATGTCAATAAAATATTTTTCGTATAATTTTCTAGTTCATTTTTCCCTGAGATTATGGTTGAGGCCCTAATTAAGCTTAATTTAACATTAATCATTGTGTTTAATTTTAATCACTTTTACTAATAATATTGGAAGAAGATACACATGATCTAATTAAAATCAAAATATTTTAATGATTAAATATTAATATATATTATTATTATAAATTCAATTCAGAGAAGCAGTAAAATTAATATTAATGCTAATCCCAGATACGTGACAAAATAATTTATCTTTAAAGTGGAAAATTTTTCATAGTTTTGTTATGTTTTTATGTTCAATTGAAAAGTGAATTTTTTTTATAATGAACTAATTTTTATTAATATATTTATAATTTTTGACAATGTGACATTAAAATAAATTTTATTTATAACGTAACATTAACAATTAGTTAATGGAAAATAATTTTATTAACTAAAATGAAATTTTTTAATAATTCATCAGGAAAATAATGATTCCCAAAAAAATCCCTATCATTAACCATTAACAAATTTTTGCATTCTAAATTCATAAATGATGTTTATTTTTTCAATTTTAATTTCTATATGTGTCTAAAATTAATTTCATTGTTTTTAATAGGGGGAGGTGAAATGTAGTTTATTTGAGAAAATATTATATTTAAACATAGAACATCTTTACCAGTAATTATACCTTTCATTATTAATGTTTTTTATTTAAATAACACCATTATAAAAAATATTATAAATGTTGTTATTACAATTTATATTACTAATTTTAACTAGTAGGTTATAATAATCTCAAATAAATAATTATATCAATAAAATTATATTTCATAGAAACATCAGTGTTGCATGTAACATATTCTAAGTCAGTGTTTCATGTTTTTTTACCACATGGAAGTGTTGTGTAGAACATGGAAGTGTTGTGTATAACATGGAAGTGGTGTGTCCAACATGGCAGTGTTGCGTGTAACATACACCAAGTCACAACTTAACTAGGTGTTCTGTGTAGATCATGATAAAATTTATTTTAAGAGTAGTTCACAATTAATTTGGGGTTTCATATAATGCAAGACAAATATAGTTCTTTAATATGATATAACATATCTTCAGTGTTATGTCAGATGAAAAATATTTCAATGATTAAATTAAATAAAATAAATAATTCCCAAAATCTTTGGGTGTTACATTATACACCACTTAAAATGAATAAATCCCTCTAAGATAATTTCTGTTATCCAATAATTAATACATAAATGTTTCATTCATTGAAACCCACATAAAAACTTGATTGTTGACACATCCCTAAAAATGGGAATGTTGGAACCAAAAGGGTTACCAAATGTAACATATAACTTTGTCTCTCCATAGGAGAACATTTCTTCACGTTATCAACCACAAACAAAAAAATGATGAAAGAAATATTTAAGGTCTTGAAGTCATAAATATATGATGATATAAAAGCCCACTAGTTCAGAAAAATTATGGAATCATGAAAACAAGTTTTATATTGATCATTTTCCTTATTTTGAGTAATTTTTTTATTAAGAATTCGTATAAGAAAATATACTTACTTGATATAATTATGTAAACAAAATTTCTTTCATTAGATATTCTTTTATCAATTTCGAGTTCATCCATTACTTCATCTAATATATTTCATTAAATTAACATAAATTTCTAATGTCTTACAATAATATTTTAGCATATAATAAGGTACATAAAGGAATGAAAGTATAACTATTTACCTCTAATTATTCATAAAAATCAATATGATTAATATTTATTCTGTAAAAATAAAAATTAACACTACTATTTCATATAAATATTTATTGATAAATAATAATTATACATTAACCCAGACATCACACAGTTTAGTGGTATGTTTGAAACCCTTGTAGTCTATAGGTCATTGGTTCAAGACCCCTGCCTTACAGAACACGATTGGTTTTCACTGTATATACATAAAGTTCCTTTCTATGACCACTCGAATTTAATTTCCAAAATAAAAAATAGGGTTATCTATTTTTTATATTTAATTAGTAAATTGCCTTGTAACCATGGTTTAAAAAAAATACATAACTAAATCCTCTAAAGTTTAACATAATCGTTTCAAGAATGTTTAACCTTAAAACTCTTTTTAAGATGAAACTACAAAATATTATAATGATATTTGTGAAATAATCTTAACATTGAACCCCAATATGTCATAAAGTGCCACATTCTTGCCACATTCGAAACATGTGAATAACCTCATTGTGTATTACCTTATAACATATTAATGTCCTTAATTACCATAGATCATTTTTTATAACAATCATGCTTCATTTTTACATTTACTATTTGAAATATTTTTGTAAATCTATGTATTATTAAACATAATCCCTAATAATATGGACCACTAATCCAATAGTCCATTCAGGGGTAATATGTATTGTCCAATTTACTTATTAATATCGAACACATCATTATCCCATGATCATTATCTCAACTTCAAGAATTAATTAAGGGTTACCTTAACTTAATATAAAAACCACTTTTCAATGAAATCATATTTCTATTTCATCATTATCATTTAACATATTCTTTTCAATCATTATTGAAAACATATAATAAAAAACATATACATTTCTTGATTCATATAACATAATATTTTAATTAAAAAACATAAATACTAAATTAATCAATATTTATACCTAAACCATTACCTAAGATTCATCAACATATTCCATAATAGCTAATTCAAAGAATATGATATGTAAATCATGTCATCAGGTTCCTCATACTCCATATAATCACGATTCTTATAAAAAATGTATGCAATACTTGAATAACATCACATACCTTTCAAATTTAATTTGTGATCTAATTATCATCAAAAGTATAACCAATACTCAAACAATAATCCAAATTCTATTTATGATATTTCCCTTTGGGAAATCTATTTGCATAATTCCAATAATTTTTATGTTTGAATTATTTAATGTCAACCATGTTTTTTCTAGTTATCTCTATTGATTAAATACAGAATAAAAAAGGTGATAAGCACATATCATATAAGAAATCCACAAAATCATGAAAAACAATTCAAAGGATGCCAAAATCATGACATGTATCTTTTATTCGAAAACATATTAGGATTATCCAATTTTACTAATAGTCATATTCTATTTAAATTAGTTATAACTGTTAATGAAGTGTTCTTGAATTTACGAAGCATCTCTCATTTGAGTCTCCAAAAAGGTGTATAGTAAGGACCACTATCATGTACCAAATTACTCCATGTCTGGCCTGAAACATCATTTCAGAGTTGTTACAGAAAGGTGCATGTGTCCCATGGCCACATCCACATGTACTATCTAGAAAAGGATGTTTTTATTAGAAACCAGTCACTCAATAATTTATTAAATTCCATGGAATTTTCATTAATGTTGACTCATCCTTATAATTATCCATAGAGAAATCCCATGACATATCCTTATATATATTCCATTAGATCTCTGGAAAATCTACTCATCCTAATTTTGAAAGGCATAAAAAACATTTTATTTGACACAAACTATAATGACATTGTCTTTACATACCTAGATATTACATCATCTTATATGAATATTTAGTATATTACAGAAATACATGTAAGTGGACCATAATAGTTTAGTGGCATTAGAAACATGGAAAATAAAATCTTCTATCCTGGTGAAAGATCTTAATCATACATGTTGAAGATCTCCAACAATAGTACCTCTACAAAAAACCATTCTTCATAACCTTGGAAAACAAATCATAAAAATGGTTGAGGTCATATTCATTGAAAAAAAAATCAAAGGTGACATGTAAGCTCAAAAATTAATATATATTAATGATAATGTGAGCATCACATTAGTAGATTATACCCTCCATATCAATGATCATAAACATGAGTTCTGGGATAATGATGGATGTTCATAAGACAACAATCATAATGAAATAAACATCTTGATCCACGAAATTAAAATTGAAGAATAAGTAACTGGATTTCTAGAATACATATAATATTATAAAATTTTGTATCAAGGCTACCTACCAAGACCTTTGTAACATGTAAGACATGGGCTATAAACCATCTACCTACTTCAACCTAAATCTAACCACCCATGAACCCTCTTACTTTTATGTTTGGTCTACAACCAATCTATCTTATTGTTTTTAGGCTTGGGATATAATACATGTACACTAATTATTTTAGGATTTGGAAATAAACCATGAATAATATTTTTTTGAGATTAGATTACAAGCCATGTTCCCTCCTTATTTTAGTATGAGGATACAACCCATGTATCCTCTTATTGTTTGTCTTTTTCTTTAATTCGTCAACACTCACTCTTTTAGAGTTTGGATACAACCCATTTACCTTCTTGATTTTGATCTAGGGATACAACTTCTATATGCTACTTCATTTAGGTATGGGCTATAACCCATGTACCTTCTTTATTTTTTGGCTTGGAATTCAACCTGTGTACCTTCTTTCTATAAGTCATGGGATACAACCTATATACCTTGTTGATTTTAGGCATAGGATATAACCCATGTACCTTATTTGTTTTAGTGTAGGGATAAACCCCATGTAACATCTTGTTTTCATTCTTGGGCTACAAGGCGTGTACTGGTCTGGCCCATATTTTACCATGTTTTGAGGGATAAGAAGTCATTTATAGTGTATATTAGGTCAGTGAATCCTCACAAACCTAAGAATAACCTATAGAAACACAATTTAAAGAGTTGTCTTTTTGTCTAGGAAGTGGCTAACATGGGTTGATTTTATATGGGTTTAAATTAACACTAACAGGTCTATGTGAAATCAATTTATGATAAAGGGTTGATCCTAGGTTATTACAAGGGTGGATGAGATGGAATTAATTTTTAAAAAGATCAATTTCATTAAATTGAGAAGGATTCAATAAATTAATTCAGACTAACCTCCCCTCATACTTGTTAAACACATTCACAAACACATTCTAATATCATATACACTTATATTATCATTTTAATTAGAACTCCAAGGTAGTATATCTTTTAGAACATATGATTTGAGGGATAAAATTCAATGATGAAGAGGAAGAGAGGAAATCATTGATTAAAAAACTCAAATAAATGAAATTATTAAACTTTTATAGTGATTGCAATAGCATCCAATCCAGCCCCTTTCTACTCCCATGGATCAACCAATAAAAGTTTCATCCGATTATTTGTGGCATTTTCTCAATTGAATCAGGGAGTAGACTCAAAAATGAATAATTCAAGAAGTACAAAACAACAAAATATTGATCACTCCACCGTTGAGTTAGAAATTTCACAAGATTTGGTGTGAATAATTTTACACCATAAGGTAGATGATATAACATGATATGAAGAAGTACATAATATGAGTAAAAGAAGAACATTTATTAAAAATTAAGGTGATTCAAACAACTTACATAAGAAATAAGAACATTAAAAACCTTAATCTGATAAACAACATTACAATGAAAACTAACCTCTAAGAAGATCCAGTCATCCAATAACACTACAGTAAATAAGAATATTGGAATCCTTGGGTAGATCTCTCATCTATCCATGTCTCTTTAATTAATGGTGGTTGTCCTAGTTTGGTAAGTTAATTATAGGAAAGATAGTTTTCCACTCCTGACTAAATGTGGAAGCTTGATTGTATCCATCGACAAGAGTCACCAAAATGGTATTCTAGATAGCCTTATTTGAGTGGGACATAGAAGTTGAAAATGGAACCCGGATGTCTACGATCAACCTATAAAATTTCATCAAAAATAGTTTTCGGTTTGCTCGATATGATTTAAATGGTGGGAATTGTTTTCGGGCCATAGAATATGGCACAAAATTTCATATTCAACATGGGCCACCTAGAAATCCATTAAAACACATGAATTAGCTTGGGACACTATTTAATGAAATGTTCCACCTTATTTTTTTTATTTTCATAATTTTTTTAATTCACTGGGCATGATTCATGGCCACTACATTACTTTTATTGGGTTTTTGTCTAGTTCACATCGCACAGAACGTTGTTGATTCAAGGAACACATTGGTGGTTTTACACTGAGAATCTTCATATGATCCAAATCATGAATTATTTATTATATATTTGGATACCTAAAAATAAAATTTGAAAATATAATCAATTAAATTTTTGGTTTTATTTAGTGTTCAATAATATACCCTGTAACAGTAAATTTTAAAAAAGAATTATAATGATAAAGTGAAATAATGTTGAAGGTGTGAAATAAAATAAACATGGTGTATATGATTAATAATGAACATGAATATTATAATATAAAAAATAAATATTATCCTCTTTTAGTGGGTAATCTCACCCTCAAATTGATTTTTTCTAGTCCCAAGAAAAGTATATCTCAATAATATAAAATTAATATTCCCTTTTCTAGATACATTTTAATGCACATTTCTCACACAAAGACATCATACCAATAAATTATGAAGCCTATAAAAATAATTGAATAAGATCATGGGTCAGAAGCATATCCCAGTCTCAATCCCATTCCATTGTTCATATACATCACCACATTTCATCAAAATTCCATTAAGCATGATGAAGTGTTGTGCATCACAGTATATGTGGGGGGATTTTATTTATTCATTAGAGAAAATATGGAAGCTCTTGGGGGAATCAAATTTCAATATTAAGTTGAGTTATCATTATTTTGTTTTGTTTCATTATTTCCATTTTAATTAAAATTGAAGTCAATCGATTCAACCCATGCAACAAGACATTTTAGATGACTCAAAGATCAAAGTCCTAAGGTAACCAAGTGAAACTCACATACTCATGCATCATCACAAGTTTACACAATCAATAACAAATTTAGTTTACCACAAATAGTGAAAAAATTCACAACTTCATGATAGACAACTATGTAGTCGCGATCCCCAAATTCCAAAATTCACACATTAGGTCAATCCATTGCTCCATGCACAAATTGTTTTTTATTTTTTGGATTGACTATTTTGAAAGAACTTGTTAAAATTAAAATGGTCAAATAACCAATTCAATTTATTATGGAACCTAAAAAACTCGAAATAATAACCAACAATCCAAATGACATGAATTTTTAAATTTTTTATATTAATGAAAATTTTAATGATCAAATATCAAATTAGATAGCCACAATTTCCAAAATCTATGCTCATTAAATTATACATGGACTAAAATTAAAATCAGGGCATACTAAATAAATTGATATTCAGTTGCAAAGGTTTCAATGTCTAATATCATGGATAATGATAAATGAATTTTTATTTCTATTTACACACATTTTTTATATCAGAAGGATTTTATTTTTTTACCACCCAACATAAAATAACATTGTCCCAAGTTGTTAATGAAAAGAGAAATTATAAGGGGGTAGAGAAGAGGTGTTCAAAGTAGACATTGATAATGAGAATCATAGAATGAAGTCACCTGGTGGTTTAAGTTGACGTTTGTGCTACTCTAATTTAATCCTTTAATATCCACAATAGTCTGAGAGTTTCATAGTGGAACAAGGAGAATCATGAAAAAAAATAAAATAAAACAATATATATATATATATATATATGAGTAATATGTAAATATATATAATAAAATTATAAAATAAATAAGTACAATATGTCGTAGGATATTTTATTAGACATTCCCCTATCTCCCTTCAGTCATGGGTTTGAGTCCCTACGGCTTCACCGGTTGTGAATCGGTTTTCCCCACAACCTACAATCTATCGTTTTAATTTTTTTATATATATTTAATTTTTTACCAACAAACACATAAAAATAAAATAAAATAAACTGAAGATAAATTGTCTTCTTCTAAAATTATGTGTAATGTATTAATTAGGGATCACACCACGTGACACAGATGAATACAAAAATCCCCAATAAGACCAATCCATACTCATAATAGAAGAACATGTCAATAATATATTCTAATATCATACTATGGGATGATCAATTAAGCTATAGTACCCCCGGTTTGAGGTAGGTGGGATTGGTTTATACATTTTTTTGTGACGAAAGTTCATGGGATTAGTTGGGAAGAGGTTAGGAGAGTTTGGAATTGTTTTGGATAAGTTTGGAGGCTTTTTAGGGGAGCGTAGTTTGCGCACACTTAGTGGAAACTGTGTGGATGCACGAGGAAACCGTGCAAGGGGAGGCAATAAGCTTCGCACGGCCTGTGCATGGTTTTCCAAATAGTCTGAGGAGACCGTGCAGACCCTCTCTCTTGAGACAATATCATGCTCATGGTTAGCAAACTGTTTTCCATACTGTGCGGGCTAATCATGTGGCCAATTAAAAAGGGTTTGGAAACCCAAGTTCACTCGGGATTGCCTCATTCCTTTCCATATCCTCTCCCACTCAAGCCTCGCTTCAGATTTTAGGTTCTCAGGTGTTGGTGGTGATATCCCACTGATTCTATAAGCAATTCCAAGGGGTTTCGTGGTGGTCTGATGGTGGTTTCTCCCAGGTATGTCTCTCATATTGGGTACTTTGTGTTTTCTTCTAGATCTACATTTACCTCTTTCATGGTTTTCTAGATCAAAACTTGTTCTGCGTAGATCTAGAGTTGTGGATTCCTTGGATGTTGATTTTAAATCTTGTGACGGTTAGGGAGGGGGATATAGAGAGGGTTATGTGGTGTGTTTGCTGGATTTATGGTTCGGTTTCATGTGGGCCGAGTTCGTCGGAACCCTAATGGTAGGTGTCTTTTCTCTTGACTCCACATGGTTAGATCTAGTGGTTTTCTGTTCCAATTAATTTGTTGTACTAAAAAAATTAATTGTGTTTTGTTGTGCGAAAATGGTTGGAAATCCCTTGGGTAATGTTTTTGGGGATTTTTGGGAAAAATTGGTTTTATGATGAAAGGCTCTTATTGTTGATTTTAAAATGGGTTGTTGAGATTGATTTTGGAAAATGGTTGATGAAAAATGGTTGTCAATAAAGATTTTGTTTTTATTGAAATGTGGATTGGCATGGAAAATGGTTTTCGAGGAATGTATGATTTATTGAAGGGGATTGGTATGTGATGTAATTAGTTGATTTCATGTTTTTGTGACATTTTTGGGTTATATTCTTGGTTGTGATTGATTGGAATTTTGTGTTGAAGTGGAAAGAAGTACCACTATAAAAAGGGTATGGATAGTGGACAGAAGGGCCACCATCAAAGGATAAGTGGACAAGATGCCCCAATAGGTGTGGATAGGTGAACAGGTTGGATAGAAGATCCACCATTTGGGTGTGATCGGGAAGTACCGCTATGTTTGAATGGGTGAATGGGTTGGACGGAAGCTCAACAGTTTGGTTGTTTGGGTTGTTTTGTTGGGCATTGCTTTGGAAGTTGGAATTTATTGTGCTAGTGTGTGAATGATGAAATGGCTTGTGGCATGTTTGGTTGGATTTCCCTTGGTTTCTTGAATCGGGTATGATGGCTTGGTAAGAGTGTGTTTGTCTAATGAAATTGGTTTCACTTGTGATTATTTTATATAAATTTTTTTTTATAAATGTGCTAATGGTTTTATCCTAGTGGCTTTTGTAGGGAAGTCATTTGGTAAAATCCTACTTATTTTTAGTACTCACCCCCTACTATGGCATATTGGGTTCTTTTCAGATGTTATGTTCCATGAAGTGGGAAAAGGTAAGGCATCACCCTCCTTTAGTGGTGCATCGTGATGTCTGGGTGGAGCTTGGAGCATGGAGCTTGGTGTGGAGTCATTGAGTGTGTCTTGGCTTATTTTGGGTATTTTCTAGAGTCTTTCACATAGTACTCTGATATGGTATTGGATGTATTGGTTTTTGGTTGTATTGTGGAAAAACATGGTTGTCCTTAGGGAATACATGCTTGAATGTTTTTATTGACATGCATCACATAGTGGTTTGTAGTGGGGGGTTTGGATGGTTTTGTCTTAAGGGAAAATCATTCCCCATTTTGTTCTCAAAGCCCTCATCATTTATTTCCAGCCATTAGAGCCATGGAAATGTCACCAAAGGCCAAGTAACTCTCACCACCTCCTCAATCCAACGAGGTAGGGGTGGGGTGTAACATGTGGTATCAGTTTGTTCGGTCCTTAGCTTTCAAGTGAGAGTAGTTGTTCGGTCACTTTGGCACCATGTTTTTTGAGTTGACATTCATTGTGGTATATTCCCCGAGTTGGGATGGCATCAAGGCATAGGAATTTTGGAACATGAAATTAATAGCATAAAATGATCTAGGCAACCCTCTTATGCTGAAAATCATTTTACGAGGGAGTTGGGTCCATATGTGTTTTTGAGACACTTATAGGCATTGGAAATCTCATTGTTGTGGTTGTAGCCAATGATATGTGCATGGAATAAAAGGTATAAATGACTTCCCTCTAGGATAAATAGTTTATTGGGGTATAATAATTTATGGGCTGAATTGTGAAATGGTTTTGTAAATGTGGGAAATTGTAATGTGAATAAATATGTTGTTTTGAAAATGGTTTGGTTTTCAAAAATGGTGAAACAAGGCCAATGTTGAAAAGGGGAAAGCCTTATTGTAATAGTGTTGTGTAATGTGTTTAGAAATGTGAATTCTTGATGACTACATAAGTGAGACTCATGGTTGTTTGTTTACTATTTATTGAAATGGCATTCAGTAGGCATCGTAGAGACCAACCAGAGGAGGTTGCTTAGAATGTGGTAGCACCTGAGCCTGAGTTGAACCAGCAGCTACTGCCGAGCATAGTGCAAGCTTTCCATGTTGTGGAAAGTGGAAATAAAATTGATGAACCTAGGAATGTGGATCATTCAGTTCAGTTTCAAAAGCAGAATACACCCATCTTCAAGGGTGATTCAGAGCTGGAGAGGGCAGAAGCATGGTTGAATAGAATGAACAATACTTTCGAGTTCTTGAGAACACTGGTAGAGTTAAAATTGAAGTTGGCCATGTATATGTTGAAAGATCTTTCCCTTAAGTTGTGGGAGTTGGTATTCCATGAGGGGACAGACCAAGGTGTGACGTGTGAAGGCTTTGAGGAATTGTTTAATAAATAATTCTACCCACATACGCTTGGAATTCAGCTTACAATCGACTTCTTCAGTTTGAAGCAAGAGCTTATGACTATGATGGAGTGTGTAGCTTTATTTATAAACATAGTGAGGTTTTCACCCAAGGTGGAAGGTAGCACGTCGTTGAAGGAAAGTATAATTACAGCGGGGTTATGATAAGAAATTTGTTCAAAGATAGCAGTACTATGTATAGATGATTACACAAAGATGGTGAATAGAGCCTCAGAGGATGAGTGAGATCTGTTGGGAGCTCCGAGAGGAGGAAGCATAGTGGTACCCATGGGGAATAGTGGGAAATATAATGCTGAGTTCAAGAGGAGGAGGGCCACTTATTTCTAGGGCGGGAGTATGGCACATAATCTGATGGCAGGACTGGTTAATCTTCCACCGACACCGTAGAGCAAACCAAGATGTTTTCAGTGTGGTTGGACGAGCCACAAAAAGCGAGATTGTACGACACAACCTTGATTATGTCATAATTGTTAGCGGATGGGGAATCTGCAACAATATTGTTAGAATTATCCAAGTTCAGGTGCGTGTGAGACTTCCAAGGGATCACAGACATCATATTCTTTGATGGGACGGGGATAACAGAATACCCCTCGAAAGTAGAGTAAAGTGGGTCATGGTGATTCTCGGAATACCATGACGCCTCAACAGGAAAATAAGAAGTATAGTGTGGCATGAAAAGATGTGTTTGGAACTGAACAGGTTTTGGTGGATGATCATTTGGGACTATCCACGGTGCGAGTTACTATTCTTATAAATTCTACCTTGATGCAAGTGTTGTTTGATATGGGTGCCTCACACTCTTTTATTGATACACATGTGGTTGATTTTCTAGGTTTAAGAGTAGAAATGATGCCCTCGGTTTTAAAACATCAAATTCTTCTTGGTTGAAGAGAGTGTTGTGCCTACCTGTGTAGGGAATGTTTTATCATTGTGGGCGAGGTGGAGCTAATGTGGAATTTCTAAGTGCTTGAGATGGATGGGTATGATGTAATCATGGGAATGGAAGGGTTGGTGGAGTTTAAGGCTCATATTGACTGGGATGCACAAATAGTGTCTTTTACGACACACAATGGCATTAGACATCTCTCTAGAGGAGAGACGCATAAAAGTCAGGGTGTAATGAGTTTGTTGGCAACATCACTAGGAACGTTATCGTATCGGTTGTAGATATTGGCATTCAAATCAGAAATGGATATTGAGTAGAGTGTTTTTGCAAAAATGGTGGATCAGTTCTTAGATGTTTTTTCTGAATAATTCCACGGGTTCCATCACATAAGAGAAGTGGTGTTTACGATTGATCTCCTTCCAGGGACCACTCCTATCTCACTTCTGTCTTATCAGATGACACCTACTGAAATGTGGTAAATGGAATTCGTATTGTAAGAGTTAGAAAACAAAGGGTTTATCCGGCCTAGCACGTCCCTGTGGGCAGCGCCGGTGTTGTTTTTGAAAAAGGTGTATGGAACTTTGAGGCTCTGTGTTGATTATCGTAGACATGACCAAGTTACAATAAAGAATAGATATCCACTTCCATGAATTGATGAATATTTTGACCATTTGAGGGGAGCCCAGTGGTTCTCCAAGATCGAACTAAGGTTGAGATATCATCAATTGTGGGTGACGAAGGATGATATTCCTAAAACATATCTCAGAAGTAGATATGGCCATTATGAATATGTGGTTTGGCACATTGGTCTAACGAATGTGCCAGTGGTGTTTATGGCATTGATGAATCGGTTATTTTAGAGATATTTGGGTTCATTTTTTGTGGTGTTTGAAGATGATATTCTTGTGTATTAAAAGACATGGGTGGTGCATGATCAGTACTTGTAGACATTGCTACGGATCTTGAGGGATCATAAATTGTATGCCATATTGTCAAAGTGTGACTTTTGGATATAGAAAGTTCATTTTTTTGCCATTTGATTTCTAAAAGGGGTGTTTCAGTGGATCTAGAAAATATAGAGGCTATTATCTGGTGGCAACCACCAAAGAATGTGTTTGAGATATGGAGTTCACTCAGTCTAGCTGGGTATTATCGACATTTTGTACGTGATTTTTCATGGTTGGATTTTCCGATGATAGCTTTCAAAAGAACGAATGTTCCATTCCAATGGAATTAATAGTTCCATCGGTGTTTCGATGAGCTAGAGGGTCGCCTTACATCAGCACCAATCATGGTTTTTACAAAACAATGAAGATGGTATGTGGTGTATTGTGATGCATTGATATTAGGGTCGGGGTGCGTTCTAATGCAAGGAAATCATGTACTTGCATATGGCTCATGGGAGTTGAGGGTGCATGAGAATAACTACCCATGTCATGATTTGGAATTGGCAACAGTGGTCTATGAGTTGAATGTGTGGTGTCATTATCCCTTCTATGAGAAATTCATGGAATATACAAATCATAATAGATTTAGCATATTTTCTCACAAAGTCATTTGAACTTGAGGCAAAGGAGATGGATGGAATATCTCCAGTTTTTTGATTTTGACTTTTTTTACACACAATGTAAGGGAAGCTCGGTGGAAAATTCATTAAGTAGAAAATCATATGCTCGAGTGGTGAAACAGGCATCGGACCAGTGACTGTTGATGTCGGTTATAGCTGACATGCGGTTGGAATATGAGGACCATGGCGATAGAGTGGTCTTCTTTCTAGTTTTTTTGATTCATGGTTCAGTTGGACTGGTTAGAGAGGCACATATATCTAATTCTGATTTTGTGACCATGGGTTCGAGACTAAATGGTGGGGAGACCATTGAGGTTTCACAACTGAATAGAGATTCAGTTTTGTGTTTTTGGAATCAGACGGCTGTACCAGTTTCTTGTCAGGTGGATATTTTTAGGACGTAAAATCATTCTAGGTGGGCTATTCATCCTGGAATTCAGAAAATGTATAAAGCATTGAAAATGTAGTTTTGGTGGCCTGGTATGAATAGGAGAGTGGATGAGTTTGTTTTCATTTTCTTGACTAGTCAGTAGGTCAAGGTAGAGCATCAAAGGCCAGCAGGAATGTTTCAGTCATTACCAATCCATGTATAGAAGTGGGAGCATATAGAAATGGATTTTTTCACATGTCTCCCAATAACGTTCAGAAATAATGATTCCATTTGGGAGATAGTGGATCGGCTAATGAAGGTGTCCCACTTCATCCCAATTTTTGAATCTCATACAGTGGATGACCTGTCCAAAATTCTATATCCAGGAGGTGGTAAAGGGGCAGGGTATTCTTGTTTAGATTTTATCCGATAGATACTCGAGGTTTACATATTGCTTCTGGAAATACATACAGTAAGGCCTTAGAACGAAGTTGACCATGTGTATGGTGTATCACCCTCAGATGGATGGTTAATACAAGGGGAAAATACAAACACTAGAGGATATGATACAGGCTTGTGTCATGTATTTTGGTGGCTCATGGGAGGAGTACTTGTCGTTGGTTGAGTTTTTGTACAATAATAGTTATCAGACATCCATACATATGGATCGGTTTGATGAATTGTATGGGTGGTTGTGTCATTCTCCACTATGTTGGGTGGAAAAAGGTGTGTCCTCAATGGTTTGACTAAGCCATGTCCAGGAGACTACGGAGAATATCAAGCTGATCAGAAAGAGAATGAAGACGACTCAGAGTCATCATAAATCGTATGCGGATCATTGTCAATGACTGTTGTCATTCTAGGTGATGATCATGTTTTCTTAAGGATCTCTATTAGGTTGGGACATCGTCTGTTTGAAAAGCTGGGAATGTTATATCCAAGGTATATTAGGCCTTTTGAGATTCTTGAGTGGGTTGGTGAGGTGGATTATCATTTGGATTTTCCATCTAGGATTAGTATGGTGCACAATGTGAATCATGTGTCACCGTTGAAAATGTATCAGCTGGATCATGACCATGTGATTCGATAGGATCAGTTTGAACTAGAACCAGTTGCTTTGTTGGAGCACGTGCTAGTGTAGGTTGTGGATAGGAAATAGAAAGTCTTGGGTGGTAAAAGCATCAGTTCATTTTATGTTCTGTGGCAACAAGGTCTGGTTCAAGAGGATACATTGGTTCTAAAGAAATAGATGTTCAAGTAGTGTCCCGAGATCTTTTTGCAATGGGCGGGTTCACTACGTTCCTGGCATGGAAAGTCCAATGGTGGGGAGAATGTAGTACCCATGGATTGAAGTATGTGGCCTTTTTTATGCATTTTTATGTGTTTACATTGTATGGTATTTGTTGGGAAGAGGTTGGGAGAGTTTGAAATGGTTTTGGATAAGCTTGGAGGCTTTTCTAGTGGAGCACGGTTTGAGAACGATTAGGGGAAACCATGTAGATTCTCCAAGAAATCGTGTAGGGGGAGATAGTAGGTATTACATAGCCTGTGAACCGTTTTCCAAACCGTGCGAGGGAACTATGGGGACCCATGCTCTCGAGACAGTAGTGTGTGCACGGTTAGCATACAGTTTGCCAAACTG
Organism: Viscum album; assembly: GCA_963277665.1. Taxonomy (NCBI): domain Eukaryota; kingdom Viridiplantae; phylum Streptophyta; class Magnoliopsida; order Santalales; family Viscaceae; genus Viscum; species Viscum album. Next base: position 1,242,592,062 of record OY728145.1, on the reverse strand, counting down.
TGTGGGATAACTGTCCGACCACTTAAAATAGGGTTTTAAAACTCGAGTTCACTCGGGATTGCCTCATTCCTCTCCAAATCCTATCACACTCGATCCTCACTAGATATTTTGGGTTATTAGTGGTTTAAGGTGATCTCCCACTGATTCTTTAAGCGAATCAAAGTGGTTTCGTAGTGGTTTGAAGGTGGTTTCTCCAAGGTAATTTTCTCCTATTGGGTTTTTTGTGTTTTCCTCTAGATATACTCTTCCCTCTTTCTTGGTTTTCTATATATACACTTGTTGTGTGTAGATCTAGATTTTTGGTTTCCTTGGATGTAAATTTTAATGCATGTGATGGTTAGGTAAGTGGATCTAGAGAGGTTTCAGTGGTGCGTTTGTAGGATTTGAGGTTCGGTTGCTTGCGGGTCATGTTCGCTAGAACCCTACATGTAGGTTTCTTCTCTCTTGACTCCACTGGGTTAGAACTACTGGTTCTTTGACACAATTAATTTTTTGTGCAGAAAAAATAAATTGTGTTTTTTTTGTTAAATTTGTTGGAAATCCTTTGGGTGATGTTTTGTGGATTTTTTTGAAAATGGGTTTTTAGGGTGAAGTACTCCTATTGTGGATTTTAAAATAGAGATTTTAAAATGGGGTTTTGAGATTGATTTTAGAAATTGGTTGATGAAAAATTATTTTCAATAAAGATGTTGTATTTATTGAAATGTGGTTTGGCATGGAAAATGGTTTTCAATGAATAGTTTATTTATTGAATTGGATTGGTATGTGATGGAATTGGTTGATTTCATGTTATTTTCACAGTGGTGGGTTATATGCTTGGTTGTGATTGATTGGAATGATGTGTGAATGTGCTGGGAAGTACCACTATAAATAAGGGATGGATAGTGGGCATAAGGGCCACCACCAAAGGATAAGTGGATGAGAAGTGCCACTAGGTGTGAATGGGTGAACGGGTTGGACGGAAGCTCCACCATTTGGTTGTGGTCGGGAGGTACCACTAAGTGTGAATGGGTGAACGGGTTGGATGGAAGTTCTATCATTTAGTTGTTTTGGTTGTTTTGTTTTTCATTGCTTTGCATGTTAGAAATTTTTATGCCAGTGTGTGAATGATGAAATGGCTTGTAGCATGTTTGGTTGGCATTCCCTTAGGTTCTAGGTTTGGGTATGATGGCTTTGAAAGGGCGTGTTTGGATTATAGAAATGGTTTCACTTGTGATTATTTTATACAATTTTTTTTTATAAATGTGATAATGGTTATATCCTAGTGGCATGTTTAGAGAAGTCATTTAGGTAAATCCTACTTAGTTTTAGTACTCACCCCCAACATTGGAATGTTGGTGTATTTGAAAATGTTGTGTAATGTGACCTGGGAACAGGTAAGGCATCACCCTCCTTTAGTGGTGCATTGTGATGTATAGGTGGAGCTTGCATCATGGAGCATGGTTTGGATCCATGGAGTGTGTCTTGTCTTATTTTGGGTCTTTTGTTGAGTCTTCTGCATAGTACTCTGATATGGTATTGGTTGTATTGGTTTTTGGATGTATTATGGAACAACATGGATGTCCTTAGGAAATACATGCTTGAATGTTTTGATTTACATCCATCACATAGTGGTTGGTTTGGTTGCTTTTTTCTTAAGGGAAAATCGTTCCCCAATTTGTTCTCAAATACCTCAGCATTTATTTCCAACCATTGGTGACTTGGGAACGTCACCTAAGGCCAAGTAACCCTCACCACCTCCTCAATCCAATGAGGTAGGGTCAGGGTGTTACATAATCCTTTTTTAAAATATCAAAATTATTCTTTAATGTTATTTGGAAAATAAAGTTGATTCACCATTATTGGAAACATGAAAACAACATGTTTCCTCTCGTGAGTCAGTTTTTTTCTTCAGTGCTAGCTCAAATTAGACCCTTAATTAATTAATTATTTTCCTCATATAAGGTTCATTCATCCATGTCTTCATCAACATCATGTATTTTGAGTGGTACAATGAATGGTTTGACTCTATGACCATTAACATTAAAGGTTTGACCATTGGTGGGATCATGAATTTCTACCGCCCCATGGGTGTACACCTTATACACTATCTATGGACATGACAATCTAGACCTCAACATTCCTAGCTGTAAATAATGATTAGAACCATAAAAAATAATAGGTTTACCCAGTATAATGGGTTTGGTTTTAATATTTTGAGATTGGTTGGATTTTACATTATCATTATTGATCCAAGAACTCTAAATAGGCTCCATCCAATGTTCCTCATGTTCATTGATATCTAATTTACTTTTTTACAGCCAATTAGTAACATAATTTATTTTCATAATTTCCCAAAAGGCATTATCTCCAATCTAAAAGAGAAAACTGAATGATTTACTATAAACTAACCTATATAAGGACATTCTTAAAATGGTTTTAAATGAAGATCGATAGGCCCAAATTGAATCTAAGAATTTTCTCAAAAAACCCTTCCATGATGGATTAACAGTTTTTTCATGAATTTTTTTATTTCTCAATTAGCTAAATCAGCTTGACCATTGGTCTGTGTGTGGTAAACAGTAGAAACATAGTAATAAATTTTAATATCTTTGATGACTACTGGGAATGGGAGATTGAAAAAATGAGTTTCACAAGAACAAATGTTAGACATAGGAATTCAAAATATATAGATTATATATTCCATGAAATATCTAATTATAGCTTGATGATCATTTAATTTTTTTATGAATGGTCTCAACCCATTTGAATACCTAATCAATAGCTTAAATATTGTAAAATTATCCCATAGTGTTTTGGAAGGGACCCCTGAAATCTATTCCCCATAAGTAGAATATTTCAATCACTATGCAGGGAGTGAGTTTCATTGGATTTATTTGGTGATGGATCATACTTATTGACAGGTATAAAAGATTTGAAAAAAAGTGTATTTGTGCCTTGAGATGGTGGGTTATACGATTTCACATTGAAGATCGTTAGAAGATGTTTTCTTAGAGGAAAGGTTTCCTCCACATGCCTTACTATGATAGAATTTAAGGATGTACTCCTATTTAGATTCTGGGGCACACCACCTATTAACTTGGACTGGGAGAAACTTATAGAGGTTTGTTTCATAAAAAAAATAGTTGGTGACATTAGAAAGGAATTTCCATCTAGATTGAATCCCTATGAATTTTGGAATGAATACTATAACTAAAAAGTCTTATATATTGGCATACGAGGGGCATTCACTCACAATGTATAGCTGTTCATAATGGAATGAAGTATACCCATAAAGGTGTGATATTTTTTCGTTGAATTCTATACTAGACAGATGATCAGTTATGACATTTTCAAAAACCATTTTCTTCGTGAATGTGAGGTCAAATTACTATAATATAAGGACCCACCGAATCAATCTGACCTCAGAATCTTGTTTCTAGAAGATGCATTTTTGTGTTGAATGGTCAGTGAACACAGTGATGAGGGATCATAAGAGGTATGTCCAAAAATTTTCTAAAGAAGACACGAAATCATTTAACTTCTTCTCAATGGAATTGTTGTTGATTGGGGTATCATTTATGTATTTTCTTGCATGAGTAATTAAATAAAACGTTTTTTCGCAACATTTTCCAAACACATATCCTAATGATATTTCACTAGAATCACACATTATTTCGTAATCAATGTTCCAGTTTAAGGATTTTATAATGGGAGGAGATGTGAGAGTTGATTTGAGGGTTTATAATTAACACTCACAGCTTTTTATCCAAACAAATGATGCATCCTTTACTAGAATACCACAAAGGGGACAAGCAGTTGAAATAATGCTCATAACAAATCATCCATTGAAACTTGCATGTACTAAGAAATAAATGACTTCATTGATAGTTTTGGGTGTTGAAAGGTGATGAGTGATGTCATCCTTGGATTCATCAGCTTAAATTTATCTACATTTGACTAGAGGGCCAAGGAATAGTTCCTTGTTAAAACTAAAATTTTATTTTTCCCAGTTTAGGACTAGATTCATTCTTTACATATTTATAAAACTCTCTCCACATTCCTATGAAATACCATGAATGTATCCTAAAATAATGAGAAGAAATCCATTAATACCTATAGATAATCCCCTATCATATCTGAGATGATTTTAATCATGCACCGTTGGAGGGTTCCATGGGAATTACATAACCCGAACGACATGAGATTGAATACAAAGGTATATAATGGATATGTGAATGTATTCGGACATTTATCCAATAGGGAGACATCAATAAAATTGTATCCCAAGTACCCATATATGAAATAGTATAGGTAATTAACTTCTACTCTCTGAGGGACATTGTTAATGATGGTAAGGGGAAATGATTCTTTAGGGTAAATTAGTCTATCTTCCTATAGTCGATGCAGATTCTCCAAACACCACCAACCATGGATGAATGAATCACTCTATCCTTATTGGTTATCCCTCTGATTCTGACATTATTTGGAACAACATGGATTGGGATCACCCACTCAATATCATCTATGGGATATATGATAACATCTTTCAACAATTTCATAAGATCTTTTCTCACTTCTTCAATGAGATTAGTATTGAGTCACTGATAAGTTTATTGACATAGAATTCAATAAGATTCTATAACAATTATATGAGTCCTGATAAGTTGTAAAATCTTATGAATATCAAACAAGATCCATCTAATGGATTTCATGTGTCTCTTATAGACATCTAGAAGCATCCTATCATGATTGGCCAGATTTAATGAATAATTGAATATATTATGTATTCCATTTTCTCTTTGGAAGGCATACTTAAGTGCAGTTGGAAGTTATTTCAATTCACGATTTCATTGGTTACATGTTTTAGTAGAATATTGGTACATTGTATATAGATTTTTTATATAGATTAAAATATGATTGATTACCAATTTGTAGATGTTTCAGCTACTATATTAGTTTGATCAGTGTTAGGGAACGAATTTGGACTGGTCTCAATGAATTTAGTTTCCTGAAATATTTCACTAATATTTGGTCATAGGATTTCATCAGAGGAGCTATATGAAAGTGATTCTAGCCAAAGAGATAGTCTTCAATCTTGTGAAAAATGGAAATTAATATCTTCCTAACATAAACATTCCTCAAATATTCCTTGATGTTCAATAGATTCATTATCAATGATTCCTATCATGTTTACTTTAATAATATCATCATCATTCCTTATTTCTAATAATTCATCATAGATGTTCATGACTAGACTCATGTTTCCAAAGGTGATGGTCATGTTCCCATTTTAGTCTCGTATAAAAGTGTTGATTGTTGCATGGAAGGGATGATGACTTAAAATTGTAGTTTGTTCCTTATTTCTTGTATTTGGATTGTTTACAATTATAATGACCTCAATAGTGTTGAGGATGTTTTATTATTTTACCACAAAAATATTTTAAAATACCTTTAGGAACCGTAATGCTACTATTAAGAAGATGAAGTGTGAAATATGTGGGTTGGAGCACTTCCAGTCCAAACATGATGTACATAACATAAGGAATGAGATTTAAACTGGCTCCTAGGTCATATAAGACTTTAAAAACTTTTTTCTCTCCTAGTAAAACATTGATATAAGAGATTTCTAGGTCTTTCATCTTTTTTGGATGTGTTTTTTGGATTGTTCTGCTAAAATATTCTACCTGACGGACTTAGTTATTATAAGATTTTTTTAATATGCATAGGTCCTTTAGGTTTTTTGAGTACGATGTAATGGTTTGAATAGAATCGAGGAGTGGAATGTTAAACATGACTTGTATGTATAATTACCACAATTTTTCACAAAAATTCATGCATGGTTTTCCATAGAATGCATGGATTAAATGGTGGCGGTTGTGGGATTATTTCATAAAGAGTTTTTTATTTCAAATTATTATTAGTTTTATTAGTTATCATGTGGTTCATTAAATTTTCATTCGAGTTTGATACTTTAGATTTCCATGAGTTGTTTGAGTGCCACTTGACTCCCCCCTTGAGGATTGTTATGGAATTGAATCTGTAGGAATGTGTGCCTTTCCAGTTTTTATGGAATGAAGTTATGGTTTACATGAAATGATTTCTGAGTTCATTTTATCTAGTTGGTTACACAAATGATCAAGGATTGGGAGAGGGACCGATTGGGAGAGGTCTTCAGTTGGTTAGATTATCCCAAGAATATAATTTGGATTTTGTATGGGTAGCTTCATGGGTTATTGGTACCAGAAAGTAGTTTCTTATTTTTGGACTACTTGTGGTTGGAAATGGTTATGTTTTTGATGATTTTGATTAGGGTGTGGGGTTGGTCTTTATGGATGTCTAGGTTTATGGTTATCTATCCATCAAAAGCATGGGTGGTCATTATACCATTTTTTGAATGTCTTTTGGTATTCGGGATTTTGGATGTTTAGGGCATTGAATTATGCAAGTTTTCCTCCTAGAAGAACATCCATAATGGATGGGATGTTTGGGAAGTTGTTTTCTTTGTGGTCATGTTTATCACAAATTGTGCAAACATAGTCTGTAATTCGGATTTCAATGATTTTACTAAGGTATATCTCATTGACTTTCTAAGTGAGAGATGTGAGTTTATCCCTAAGGCATTCATCTTCTCTATGTGAGTGAATTATAGTAGTTCATTATAGATTTCTAAAAAAAGTGACGCTTCCCATGTTTTTTTTTCTGAAAGTCTTTCTTGATACTCATATGCATCCTTTGTGTCTTTGTTTTTACTGGTTCCATTACACATCATATCAATGAAATGTATGTTCCCTAATCCCAACCCTTTATATAAAATTATCAGTTCTTCCGAAATAGAAAAACCAGGTTGTGGAACCATGATATGGGTTCCCTTGAACTACTCCCCTATTTAATATATGGACTCTCCCACTTTTTGAAAAATATTATGGATAATATTTTTATGTGTAATTAATTTGTGTGAGTGAATGTATTTTTTTAGAATTATATTTGTAATCGGTCCCACGAGTTGATGGATGATAGTATCAAATGGTTTAGATAATTTTTAGCTTAATCCTTTAATGAAAAAGTAAATTTAATCATCTTAGATGATTTGAGTTGAGGTGGGGGGGAAATTGATTTCTACAATTTCATGTAACTCCCTAACATGAAGGTATGGCATCTTGGACACTATTCCATGGAATGAGGCATCTTGGTTCAAGACATGGGGTTTGAAGATGTAGTTGGGATATTCTAGTTTATTGTGTATAATTCATGAGGGGGAATTAGTCCAAGCTGGAGCGAGGTAGTCATTTAGGGTTTGATCTACCACAATCTATATGTTTGGGGCTTCTTGTTTTGGGATTCTCATTTTATTCCCCATTGGGTTTACAATTTTATTTCAGGTAAGACCCTCCATTGTATTTGATTTAATTGGTGAATTTGGATTTTCAAGATGATTTGGATCTAATGTAACAATCCCTTATATTCACTTGAATCCCATATCCTAGGACATTCCACCCTATCTAATATTTTTATGTTACAGTTAGGGTAGGTGGAGATGCACCAAAAGAAAAAAAGAGAAAGGGAAAAGATAAGATAATTTGTGTGAGAATAGAATAATGGGGGTGAGGAAAGAAAGTTTTGGACTAAATAAGTTATTCGGTCCCTGGAAACGGTTTCAAAATTTGGTCTCACCCAAATTTAACCAAGTTCTAAGGGTTATGTAGTCACTTTTAGGGTAGCTTGGGTTGTTAAATCCTCAGAGACCTAAGAATATCATAAAGACACCAAATCTAAATAGAAGTATATTGTCCTTTGGAGTGGCCAACTGGGGTTGATTTTATATGGCTTTATAATATCACTAACAGGTCTATATGATTTAAATTAATGAAAAATGGTAGATCTTATGATATTACTAGTAATTTATTAGATGAAATTATTTTTTTTAAAATTTCAATTTCATTAACATGAGAAGGATTCATTCAGTGAATTCAAGATATATTTATCACGTACTAGTTAAACACATTCACAAACACATGATAATAACCTATACACTGGTAGGATCACTTTGATGAGAACTCCAAGGTAAATGATAATATTATCACATAAAAATTTGGATATATACTTCAATAAGGAAGGGGAATAAAGGAAATAATTGAATATGAGAAACTCAAATAAAATAAATTAATAAACATTTATAGAGAAAGATATAAAATCCAATCAAGACACTTGTTATTCCCTTCACACAACCCATAAAAGGGATATCCCTCCAATGATGATATGTTCTCAATAAAACTGGGATGTAGACTTATAATGTAGGAATTAACGAATTAAAAACAACAAAATAATAATAAGTTCATGGTTTTGTGAAGAATTTCACAAGGATTGGTGTAAATAAGATCAGAACATAAGGAAACAGTATCAACACGATATGATTAAAAACATAATAAGAGTATAATAAGAACATTTATTAAAAACTATGGTGATATAAAGAACATATATAGGAACAAAGAATGTTACAAAGAAAAATTATCATAATAACACTTCCATGAAAACAATTCTCCAAGATGATCAACTCCTCCACCTACAATGCCTTAAATGGTAATTTAGAAAGCCTTTGGGTCGAGACCCTATCTTTCCTAGTATCTTAAATTAATATTTGTGGGCCTATGTGGGTATAAAAATAATGGAATGGATACTTTTCCACTCTGGACCTGAAGTGGATGCCAACTTGCATCCACAAAAATGAGGTTCTGAAATGAGCTTATAGATTATTGAATTTTAGTGGTACATAGAAAGAGAAAATGTAGACACATATGTATATGAACAGAATATAACATTTCATCCTAATATATGTCTTAAATTATGAGATATAATTTAAATTTTTGTATGTTTTTTTGGGTTGTAGAATCTGACCCAGAATTTTATCTTTAAAATAGCCACCTCGAACTCCATTAAAAAATCCAAATTATCTTGGCCCAGTGTGAAATGAAATTTTTCCCATGGTTTCCTCTATCATAAGTTATAGTTTTTTAATAATTGGGATGGAATCTTGGATACTATAGTACTTTTAGTTGGGTTGTTGTCCAGTTCACTTTGCCTAGAATGTTTTTGGTTTAAGGCCCACTTTGGAGGTCTTACAAGGTGAATCTTCATGTGTTCAAAAAGAAGGAATTGTTCCTTATATAATGGGATACATAAAAATAAAATATTAAAATAAAATAAAATAAATTTTTTGTATTATGATATGATCAAAAATGCACATGTAATAGTACATTTTAAGAAGGAATTATAATCATAATTTTAAATAATTTTAAAGTGTAAAATTCACTAAAAAGGTGATTATTATTAATAAATAACATGAATATTATAATATGAAAAATTAATATTATCATCCTTCAGTGGGTAATCATGTACCCTCTTCCGTCTAGGATTGTGATACAACCCATATACCTTTTAGTTTTCTGAATTGGGATACAACCCATAAATCGTCATTCTTTTGGTCCTTGGAAACATCCATTGTAGCTTCATGTTATCATGAAAGAGATATTACCCATATACCATATTTCTTGTAGGACTGGGATTCAACCCATTTACATGATTCTCATAGGGATTGAGTTATAACCCATGTACCCTTTGAGCTCACATAAAACTTAACATTACTAGATACATTATAGGGACATATAGGTCCCACACATATATAAATAATAGAATACATACATGTTCCAAAATATGATAAAACATTCATCATATATTAAACCATAATAATTTATTGGTTTTATAAAATCAATTCATATCCCCTAAAATGAAATGGGTATAATTATCATTTCCTCACATTATAACCTATGAAATTGTTAGTTTTTATAATCACTTCATGGAACCAAAATCCATGAGATGAAGCAAGTTTCAAAAGAATAAATCTCATGGAAGTGGAACATGCGGTATAAATTTATTAATTAAAAACATAAACCATTAAGAAAATAATATGAATGGAACCATTAGATCATTTACTAGATGTTTTTTAGTAACATCAAAATATTTTATCATAAAATAAAAATAAATTGGATGTATATTATGATAAAAAATTTTGAGGAAAAATCATTTCTTCTATGAAAAACACTATTTAAACATAGAACCTATTTAAAACCATTCCACTTTAAAATATATAGAAATCATTGAAACAAATCATTAGAAAAATTTTAAAACATATTTCATTGAAAACATCAAATTGAACATTGAAAACATTTTGAAAACCAATAACCATTAAAAATTACAAAAGATGCATTGGAATGTATGGAAAACCAATTTCATTGAAAATATATAAAATTATCTTGAAAATATCATCCAGAAAATTTACATAAAAACTAATAAAAGGTGTATGATTTTTTTTAAAACCATATCTTTGAAAATACTTTTCAAATTGGAAAATGATGAATGAAATTATTTAGAAAATCCTTTTCAAAGAAAATTTATAAAATAAACATGAATTTTTTTTAAAAATATCCTTGAAAACTTATAAAATAATATATAAAATATTTTGAAAAACATTTAATTGAAAAAATATTTTATAAAAAATATTATAAAATATTTAAACATGAAAAATAATCTTCAAAGCATTGATGGAGGATAAATTAGTACATTACGTATGAGGAAAAATGAACCATCCTTTTGCATAGTAAAAAGGATATAAAAATACCCCCTTCAAGAATGGACATGAATATTCCTTTGAATGAAATATAAAAAAAATTATAAAAAATTATTTTGATTTTCATAGGAAAGTATAATAATTTTCACTCAATCCCTTTTTTGAAAATATCGTTTTCATGGAACATAGATTTCAGGAAAAAGAGAGTGTAATGTTGGAGTCTATTAAAAAAAATTCTTAACAATCATATGTGTTAATGAGTTTAAAAATGTTAGTAATACAAGGATATATCATTAATTTATATATGAGATGTTATCTCATTAGTTTTCTTGAGAGATGGATCATAATAGTTTGTTAATGAAACATAATTATTAACAATCTTGAAAAATGATGAGATTTTTTCAATAATCTCTGACAAATTGGTTACATGCGATCATACAAAAAATTTAAGAAATTAAAAGTACCAAAAGCTTCAAATATCATAAAAATAATTATATTCAAGATATAACATGAAACATTGATATATATACACCTAAAAAAGAATTTAGTTCTATAAAAACATGTATCTTTAAGAAGGAAAATTGAGACAAAACAATTTTACCAATTTTGTATGTTTTCAATATTAATCCCCATGAATGAAAGTTCATAAAATTTATATGTAAATTTTAGTTTTTTAATAATAATAATTTAATAAATTCATGTTATGTAAAAAAGAGTACATGAAAGTAATGCATGGTGAATAAAATAAGTATCTCATCGAAATAAAAGTGACATGAAAATATTTTAACTTGTGTCTTCACTCTTTTCATAATCTTTAAATCACAATGTATAATAAATATAAATTTGTTATAAATATTTTATGGAACTATTTTTTATATATATTTCTATATTTGGAATTATATGAAATTATATTACCCACTTGTTAGAAATTTCATGTTAATGTTACCATATGGGAAATATTCACATTGTTTTTTTTTGATGTATCTTAATTTCTGATATCTTTGGTCCTTATACTTATATCAAGATTTATGTAATTTACACCAAGATAAAAATATAATTAATATACATTATATTTGTGTAATAAAATCTATATCATATATACGTGAGAAATGGAATGCACTATTCATGGAGACAAAAGGTCATAAGTACGCATGAATGTAATTTTTGTTTAATTATCATGTTGAACAAAATAATGTAAATTATATATATGTATATATTTATATATCATTACTAAAGTATACTTATTATATAATATATACCAATCATATTAACTGAAACAATCCTTTATATAATCAATGTAGTGTATGAACAAATCATATCACTTTGAGGGGGTGGTAGTCAAAACCTCATCAAGCAAAAAAATCGTATTAACACAAAATGGAAAATAAATAATATATTTTTTAAAATTAATACAGAAGATTAAATACATAACAAATATAATATATTACATATATAAATAGTGTTTCCATCAAATTTATATCAATGAAAAGAGGGAAATTAAAAATTAACAATAATAATTTAGTGAGACAGTAGTTCTCTATATATATAAATAACATGTTCGTTAATTATTTGATGTATGTGTGAGTAGGTATTGGTAAAAATCACTACATAAATAAATCCTAATCTATTTTAGATATTTTTTTATAATATAAAATAATAAATAGATTTTAGGGGGTGGATAAGGGAACTAAAAGAAAGTATCTCAAGAGGAGTGGTTACCTCGTTACCGGGTAACTCCTATTGGATTGTGCCAAAAGGAATCCTTTGATTTATTTAATCCAAAAGATGTGATTCAAGGTGAAATAGATGGATTATTATAATTTTATTGGGTAGTGCATGTCATAAACTAATAATTTAGAGATGTTAGAAGATGTGTGAGAGGTTTTGGTATTTTACAGGGAAGGAAAAGGATGCACAAGGAATTTTTGAAACCAGGCTAGTTGTAAGCTTGTTCATTCCAAATAGTGTAATAATAAACCACCCTAAATAAATAATTTAAGTTTTATGGCCTATATGTGACAATACAATGGTGTTTGGACTAGTGTATATGTCATTTTTTCCATAAGATTTAGGTTTAGTCCCTAATTAGGCTTAATTTGACCTTTAACAACTAGGAATAATTTTACTAACATTACCAACCATTTTGGAAAAATAACATATGAAATAAATAATCTATAAATATGATAATTTTAACAAAATTTTATATAAAATTTTCTAAATTAAATTATTCGATTTTCAAAAATTATGATTAATGATAATCCTGCAGATGGAAAGAAATAACCGGTTTTAAATGTAGAAAAATGTTCACCATGTTGTTATGTTTTTAAATTCAATTTCCAAATGAAATTGATTATAATGAAATAAATTGTATTAATATATTTTTAATTGATCTATTTTGAAAAAAAATTATAAATTAACATTAATATTTATTTAAAAAGGTGACTATTAACTAGAATAAAGTGTTTTTACTATTCATAATAAATGATGTCTCTCAAAAACAATTACAAGAATTAATCCTATGATAATTTAGGCATAATGAATTCCAAAATTATGTTTATTTGGTCATATTAAATTTATATATGTGTTTATAATTAATTTTATTATTTTTCATCAAAAGACATGAAATGTAGTTCATTTGGGAAAGTAGTATTTTTAAATATATATGGACATTTAAAAAAATTATATATATCATTATCAAAATGTTTTATTTATCAAAAAACATTATATAAAATATTTTTAAAGTAATTATTTATTTTAATAGTAAAAATAGTAACGGTTAGGTTATAATTATATCATTTAAATAATTATAACTATAAAATGATATTTCATAGAAGTAACAGTGTTTCATGTAATGTATACAAATTTGGATTTGAGCACTGTGTACGCCATGTTTGTCTAGTATGTAATGTACAAAAATTAACAACTAAACATAGTGTTCTATATATATAAAGATAAAATTTATGTTGTGTGTAGTGCATGATAAATTTGTTGATGTGTAAAAAACAAGGAAAACATAGTACATTAATATAAAATATATTATTTTAAATTTTAATTGAATTGAAACTTATCAAAAAGTTTAAATTATTTAAAAAATATAATTCAAAAAATATATGTATGTTACGTTCTGTCCCCATTTAAATAAATTTCGCACAAAATTATCTCTGTTGTCAATGTTTTAATACTTTAATGTTTCTTTCATAGAAACCCAAATCATAAAAATGAATACTAAAACTTCCTGTAAAATTGAATTTATACCCTTAATTATTACCCAAATTATCATATAAATAGTTTTATATATAGGATAACATAGGTTCGGAGTAATGTGTTCAAATGGAGGAAAAGCGTAAATATTTGAAGGAAATGATTGAGGTTATCATTAAGAAAAAATATTTGATTAAATAAAAGATATGGTCATCCAATTCATAAATATGTGATGATTTAAATGGCCATTAGTTCAAAATAATATTGTATTATGGAAACCCATTTTCTTTTTCTAATCATCCTAACATTGTGTAATTATTTTATTTACCAAGAATATATGGAAATATACAAACTTGAAGTATTTCATTAGAAAATATCATTATAAATCTATGCTTTTATCAAATTCTAGTACATTAATTACATCATTTAATGGACATAAAAAATTATCATTAATACCTTATTTACTAAAATACTCATTCAGTTGATCATAGGGAGATTAAATAATAAAGATTTTAATTATTTATTTTAAACTATTAAAAAAAACATTGATTAAAAATTAATCCGTAAATGTAAAATGTAACACTAGTATTTTATAGTAAATATTTATTCATCCAAAATAACTGTACATTTAACAGGACATTGAGTAGGACATCAGTAGCTGTTAAACCCTTATCTTCCTTTAATCATGGGATCAAGGCCCACTGACTTTCAAGAAAAGATTGGTTGTCACATAACATACATGATGTCCTTTTTTAAAACCATTATATTATAATTTTCAAAATAAATAAGATATACAACCTTTAAATAAGGGTAATAACTATATAGACTTTCCAAGGATTTTAATACATAATCCATACATAACTACATACTATAAAGATTAACATAATCATTTAATGAAATGGAAACCATAAAACGCTTTGTTAAGATGAAAATACAAAAAATTATAAACAATGACACAGAATCTTATTTGTATTGATCCCAGATATATCAAAATCTAAAACCTGGGTTTCACAATCCAATAATGTATATATCCTCATCCAATATTCCCTTGAAAGAAGTCAATATCTTTAAATAACATAAATCCTTATAGAAAACATAAATGATTACTTATTATAATGATTACTAGATAAATTCTTTAAATCCAAGAAGTTGTAAACTTCATCCGTGATGACTTTAACCATTTTTTCAATGATTTGTTCTAGGGTATTCCATACCACCAAATTTACTTATTCATGTCATGAATATCATTATCCAAATATCATTATCTCAATTTCATGGATTAATTAATGGTTACCTTCACATAATCAAAATATCTCCATTTATTAAATCACTTATCTATGTCCTCATTGTCATTGAACATTTCCTTTTCATTCCTAATTTAAAACATATACTAAAAATAAATATATATTTCACTCTTCATATAAGATAATAATTTAATTATAAAACATAAACTGTTAATTAATTTATATTTATTCTTAAACCATTACCCACGATTCATAAAGATAACTTAAGACCTCTTTCATAGAAAATGAAATTTGTATCTTTTCTTAAGGTTTCTCTACCTCAATCTAATAATACGACTTGTGATAATTTTAACCAATATATGAAGAACATCACATACATGTCACATTTCATTGTTTGTCTCTTTATCGTTAGAAGTACCACCAACACTCATACAACTGTAGAGACCCAAAGCTTGACGTACATGGACATTACATTATTTTTGCGGAATACTTAATAGATAACAAAAACAAACACAGAAGGACCTTAATAGTTTAGTGTCATTGGAAAATCGGAAAAAAATCTTCTAATAATAGTGAAAGATCTTCGATATCTCCCATAAAGATATTACACTTTGGGTTTCTTACCTAAAACCATTCTTTATATCTTAGGGAAAAGAAAACATAAAAATGGTGATCTAAAATGCTCAGTAAGGGTAAACATAGATAACATAAAACAATCCATAAACATTTGAATGAAAAAACTTGAACATAAAATCTAAACATCAAAATCTTATTCTAAGATATAAATCTTGTAAGTACGTAAGGCATATATCATAAAGGAACATCAATCATGATAAAATAGCATGGGAATGAATCATGTAATTGTGGAAACCCATTAAGCACATGATATGATTTCCATAGTATCCAAGGCATTGCTTCAATAACATCTTAGTGTACAAAGTCCCTTTCTGAATCGAGTTCACTCCTCATTCTAGTCCTGTATCACTGAACCGGATTAACTTACTGTTCCTGCCAAGTCTATCTCATGAGATTTAAATCTTTATCCATTGCATTGGAGGGAGATATAGGTCTCACCCATCTCATAATGAAATCATTCTTACTTTTGCAAAAAAATAAACATAAATCATTCATCATAACCCAAAGAATAAAATGGGTTTCATAAACATCATTCCATCATAAAATTATCCATATAAAGCAAATGGATATCATATCTTCATAAGAAAAATAACACCATGTAAATAATAGAGACATTATACTTGAAACATAAACATGCTAAATAATGTCATCTTAGATGGAAAATAGTTTTGATAAAACACTTAAAATGAATTCTGGAAGAAAATATCATTTCTTCCACAAAATCATTTTCTTTTCACAAAATTCCACACAATTTTAAGTTCAAAAAAAAACATTCTCCTCATACTTTTGCTGGAAAAGTCAAAAAGTTGCTCGAATGGTAAACAAATGAAATATTTCTTCCATAACAAGTGGTAAAAGTAAAAAATGGGTATAAAGGGACTTTAAAAATACATGAAAACATTTTTATAAAACATGTACATGGATGATAACAATAGCCCCAGTAAATACTTATGAATAAACAATCCCGAATAAGAACGAGATTGGAATAATTATCCCTTACCTTAGGTTAGATATGCTTTGTACGTATCCGAACCTCTTATATAATGATTTAAATAATGTCATTGACTTATTATAGAATCATATTCATTGTTATGATATCATATACGGTTCACATATGACTTTATATGAGTCGTTCTTTTGTAAACTCCATGTTAAAGCAGAATTTTGGGAAAAATCGTTTTATTTATCGTACGAGTTTGGACTTGTGGTTCATGATATTATTACTATTTATATCATGATTTAATTACTTCCAGATTTTAAATCATGATATATATATCATATATATTCAATATATATATATATAACAGATAGATAAATGAAATTAAATACACCGTTCATGAAGACAGTAGGTCGTACGTATGCATGAACATTGTTTTCTTTTCCTTATTGACTTGAATGGAAGTAAGTAGATGAAATATATATATATATATATATCAAGTATCATAATTAGGTCATATATTTCATTATTATTCATTATATATACTTTATAATCATTATTGAATGGTTAATCGTGGAAAATGAATCTCATCGCGTTCGTGGAGACGGTAGTCCGTACGTACGCACGAGCGATGATATCATTACCATGATCGTGGAATTGTATTGAAGTGTATGTATAATATTTCAGAATCAATACCAATTTACAATATCCAAATATAGTTATTTTTTAACACCATTATACCAATCCATGTAAGGTGGTGGTGGAAAACAGATTACACCACAGTGTGGAGATGGTATTCCGTACATATGCACGCACAGTGACTTCGTTTTCTATAGGATTGATAGAAGATGAAATTCTACTGTTTCATATTTATAGTTACATATTAGTCAATTAGTGTTTATGATGTTATTAATTTATAATTAAACAACTAATTAATAATATGTTGAAGAAGAAAGAAAACTTGAAAGAATCGGTAGAAGAGATTACCTTTTCATCGACGCACCACCTTTAATCTTCCTATTAGGGCACTAGAGTTGGTCTTTTGAGAAACCAGAACATCTATTATATAACTAGATAGTTTGATAAGAGGAATATTCAGGGGTTTTCCAAGCATCAAGGATCATAAGGGTGTGATGAAAAGAGGGAAGGGGTTCCCCTTTTATAAGGGAGGAGAGGGGCACCTTAGGAAAACTTAAAATATTATTTTATAATAAAGTCATATTCAGTTTTTAATAGCTCAAAATTGATTTATTTAGAAGATAAGGTGTGTATGTGTCGAAATCTTCTCAAAAAATTGGTTTTGGGAATGTTTAGGTTATTATTTTATCCTTATCATTTAGATTTAACTCTAAGATAAATAATTTAACTTTTACCGTGTCTTTTTCTTTCTTACACTATATGGTTAAAAAAATTACTATAACAAGTAAAACGAACCCAAAGTGGTTAATTATTAATATATATATTCTTATCTAAGTCATTTGGCCGAACCTTAGATTTTTTGGAATAAAATAATAATTAATAATATAATATTTGTTTTAAAAACTATTTTATGTAAATTTTGACACTATTTGTTACTTGATTTTTTTGAAAACCATAACAGCATGATTAGTTCGAATAAATTTAACTAAATAAATAATAACATGTAATATTGACCTAAAAAATTTGTGTAATACATAAAAAGTCTAAAATTACATTTATTTTGGTATTTATAACAACAATTATGTTAATATTTCATTAATTAGGTAATTACTGCATCATCATTGTGTCATAAAAAAATTAAATTATATAATGTCTAAAAATTATAAATAAACTACCATTACGTAGGAAATATTTTTTATCTTTCAAATGAATATTTATAGTCGAATTTATCTTTTGTATAACTTTAAATAAAAAATGTTTTAGTTATTAAACATTGATTTTAACTATTTTAAATATTTTTTAAATAAAATAATAAGAAATGTCCTAATCAAATCCAGGTGGACCTAAAAGGGTAATATTTTGTTCCTAAGATATTTTTTGGTCGAATTAAACTTGTCCAATATAATTAGTACATTTTTTAGGGTAATAATAATATCAGTTTTTCCCTTAATTATCCTATTTACTTTTAACCGTGGTAAATAAAAGTAAAAAGTTACTATTCACAAAAAATTATTTTTATGTTATTGAACAACATTTTACTCCTTGATATTACCCATGTCTCTTGGTTTTATAAATTACACTCACAAAAGCTGTAATATTAATTTTCATGTAAATTTTCAAATTCTCTTAGGAGGTAGGTAAAAGACGGTGAAAAGTTCAATAAAATTTTTATATATCTAAAATTATTATAAAATTACTCCATTGAATTAAATTGAACTTATATAGGTATTATATATCAATTTTGACTAAAATAAATTAAAATAAATAATTATATAAATAAAAATTAGGTTCTAAACTATAACTCTGTGTTTTTCACTATTCATCAAAATTTGAGAGTTTTAAGAAAATTAAAAAAATTCACCCTAGTCTAATTTTGATATTACAAATCCAAAAATGAAGTCCATTTTGAAAGAAAAAATTTATAAAACATTAAAATGTGGGTATTACTATTCATGATGGATAGTTTATATAACATATCATTATTTAGTGAAACCCGATATTGCGTACAACACACTCTATCAAGAAAGGTCTTGATTGCGTGTAATGCAAGCCAAGTCAAGGTTGTGTGTAGTGCAAGATTAATTTATTGTTGTGTATAATATAATCCAACCATATTTCATTTATACATTGAATATATATATATATATACAGTCAATGTTGCGTAGAATAACTTCTATCAAACGAAATTGAAATTTTGTGTAACACTATCCAAGAATAGTGTTGTGTATACTGCAAGATAATACGGTGTTGCGTATTGTGCACAATAGTCTTAGTGGAGAATACACCATAAGACATCAAATAAATTCAAAAGAATACATCTCGTAAAATCTCATGGTGTTACATTCTACCCCCCTTATAATGAATTTCTCCCTTAAAATTCGTCGGGGTTATAAATGGTTTACTATATGAATGTTTCATTCATAGAAACCAACATCATAAAAAGGAACACTAAAACATAATTTTAAAATGTGAAGTATGAAACATAACGGTTACCCAAATTAACTCATCACTATGTTTCCACATAGAAGAAAATAGGTGAAAATATGGATATGGAAGGGAAATCTATCCATCAAGTTCTGATGGAGAGTGGTAGAGACATGGAAATGAAAAATCCAACCATCAAAAAGCAATATATTTGTGGTGATTTAAGGTACCATATTATTCATCGGATATAAGGACACTAGGAAAACATTTTTCGTTATCAAGATCATTTCCCTATACTGTACTATCTTATGTTTAACTTAATTCATTCCAATCATTAGGCTTATCCAAAATATTTCGGTATAAGCTCATAGTATAAAGAAAATGATTACTGGAAAGTTCACATAATAAGAAAGTGGATACCATCATTTATCCCCCATATATCATAAGATATATCTTGTCGATCGCATTCCAAACATGTGAATACCTTCATCATATATTCTCTTGAAACATAAATTATCATGGAACCACTGTGAAAACATGAATGTTGTCAAAAGGAAACTCTTTCCACATACCAAAATCCCAAAAATTCTATATACTCAAGCCACGATATCACTTTTCCCTTATATCATTCATGATCTCATTAATACTATCAAAAATTTCATTATCTTTTTATCCCTTATTTATTCGCATATTAGGTGCTTTCCAAAAATATCTGAATAACCTTTCATGGTTAACAGTACCATTCAACATATACATTGAAAATTATAAGGAAAAACAATAGTGTAACAATCCTTATATGTATCATTATTCCATAGTACAGTGAGATTACATATACAACATTACTCTTGATAAACATGTAATCATTCCACAACCTTCTTAAACCATTGACCGATCATGAACAATTCTTTCATCTCACATATCATTTGCAGTCTCCTCATCATCATCCAAATAAATACTACCCATATGACCATGCTGATTCTCTTCATGAGACTCTCCCTTAGGGAATTGGTTTTCATAATGCCCGTACATTCCACATTTAAAACATTTAATCATTGTTGATGTCGTATAATTACCATTATCTTTATCAATGGTGTTAACTAAACCTTTTCCTTTGCACTTACTAGCTTTGTGTCCTTCCTTTCCAAACCCAAAGCATCTACCAGTTCCTATGAGACATTCTCCTTGATTCTTCTTTCCACATGATTTACATGAGGGAAATTGAACTTTCCTTCCTCTATGATCATCATGAAACTCCATCCTTCTCTTATTAGATGAGTCGGGATAATTACCAAAGTTGAGATTATTGATCATATTGTGAGATTGATGATTAGGCATAATAATGAGGTTTTGAATTCCAAATCCGGTTTCATTTGGGTTCTCATGAGTAATATCAATCCATTGTCTATCATATCCTCCATTATCGTGAATCTTTCTATTTCCGGCCATTTTCTAAAACCCAAAAAAGAACAGTATGAGAGGCAAAAATAATGCTAGAAAAAAACATAATAAAGGGGGAGTACCTTCAATATATAACATCATAGGTTTAATTCCACGATCCTTACCATAATTCTATGACTATAACATATACATATACATAACCTTAGGGACATCCCTAGACATATATTAGAAAGATCTCTAGGGATCTTACTAAAGTTCTCACATCCTATTTTCCAGAGGCTGACTAAACCTTTCCTCTGATACCAAATGTAGAGACCTGAAGCTTGACATACAAGGACATTAAATTACATTTGAGGAATACATAATACATAAAAAAACAAACAAACAAGGACCATAATAGTTTAGTGTCTTTGGAAACTCGGGACAAAATCTTCAAATCATGGTGAAAGATCTTCAATATCTCCCATAAAGATCTTCCCCTTTGGTTTTCTTACCTAAAACCTTTCTTTATATCCTGGAGAAAAGAAAACATAAAAAGGGTGAGCTCAAATGCTCAGTAAGGTTAAACATAGAGAACATAAAATAGTCCATAAACATTTGAATGAAAAAACTTGAACATAAAATCTAAACATAATAATCTTGAGAAAAGACATAAATCTTTTAAGTCTGTAAGGAATATATCATAATGGAACATCAATCATGATAAAATAGAATTGGAATGAAACATGTAATTGTGGAAAACCATTAAGCCCATGATATGATTTCCATAGTAGCCAAGGCTTTGCTTCCAAGACCATCTTAGTGGACAAAGTCCCTTTCTGAATCGAGTTCACTCCTCATTCCAGTCCTGTATCACTGAACCAGATTAACTTACCGTTCCAGCCATGTCTATATGATGCGATATAAATCTTTAACCAATTTATTGGGGGGAGATATAGGTCCCACCCATACCAAACTGAAATCATTCTTACTTGTGCCAAAAAATAAACATAAATCACTCATCATAACCAAAAAAATAAAATGGGTTTCATAAACATCATTCCATCATAACATAATCCATATAAAACAAATGGATATCATTTAATCATAAGAAAAATAACACCATGTAAATAATAGATACACTATACTTGAATCATAAACATGATAAATAATTTCATCTCAGATAGAAAATAGTTTTGATAAAACACTTGAAATGAATTCTAGAGGAAAATGTCCTTTCTTCTTCAAAATCATTTTATTTTCACAAAATTCCACAAAATTTTAAAAGAAAATGATTTTATTGACAATAAACATGAAATATTTTAGAGGAATCTTTATGAAAATTAGTCGTTATGAAACTGTAAAAATCCATTCATTCCGTATAAGTTCAAAAAAAATTCTCCTTGTACTTTTGCCGGAAAAGTCAAAAAGTTCCTCGTATGGTAAAAAAAGAATGATTCCTTCCATAACATGTGGTAAAATTAAAAAATGGGTAAAAAGGAATTTAAACATACATGAATTTTTTTTTAGAAAACATGGAAATGGATGATAACAATAACCCTAGTAAATACTTCCGAATAAACAATCTCGGATAAGAACAAGATTGGAATAATTATCCCTTACCTTAGGTCTGATATGCTTCGTACATATATGATCCTCATGTATAATGATTTAAATAATGTCATTGAATTATTAAAGTATCATATTCATTGTTATCATATCATATATGGTTCACTTATGACTTTATATTAGTCATTATTTTGTAAATTCCATGTTAAAGCAGCGTTTTGGGTAAAATCGTTTTATTTATCGTACGTGTTTGGGCTTGTGGTTCTTGATATTATTACTACTTATATCATGATTTAATTACTTCAAGAATTTAAATCATGATTTTTATATCATATATATTCAGTATATATATATAAATAACAGATAGAGAAATGAAATGAAATACACCGTTCATGGAGACGGTAGGTCGTACGTACGCATGAACTCTATTTTCTTTTCCTTATTGACATGAATGGAAGTAAGTAGATGAAATATATATATATATATATATGTATAAATAAATCCAGTAGCTTCATAATTTCATATATTTCATTATTATTCATTATATATAATTTATAATCATTCTTGAAGGGTTAATCATTGAAAAAGAATCTCATCGTGTTCGTGGAGACGGTAGTCCTTACGTATGCATGAGTGGTGATATCATTCCAATGATCATGGAATTGTATTTAAGTGTATGTATAATATTTTAGAATCAATATAAATTTACAATAACCATATATAGTTATTTATTTACACCATTATACCCATCCATGTAAGGTGGTGGTGGAAAATGGATTACCCCAAGGTGTGGAGACGGTATTCCGTACATACGCACACGCGGTGATTTTGTTTTTTGTACGATGGATAAAAGATGAAATATGGTTGTTTAATATTTATAATAACAAATAATTATATTAGTGATACTGGTTTATTACTTTATAATTCAACAACTAAATAATAAGAAGTTGAAGAAGAATGAAAACTTGAAAGAATTGGTAGAAGAGATTACCTCTTCCTTGACGCACCTCCTTTAAACTTCTTATTAGGGCACTAAATTTGGACTTTTGAGAACACCAGACCCTCTATGATATAACTAGATAGGTTGAGAAGAGTAATTGGCAGGGCATGGACGAGCTTCAAGGCTCAAAAGGGTGTGAAGAGAAGATGGAAGGGTTCCCTTTTTATAAGGTAGGAGAGGGGCACCTTAGAAAAACATAACATATTATTTTATAATAAAGTAATATTAAGATTTTAATAGCTCTAAATTGATTTATTTCGAAACTAAGGTGGTTATGTGTATAAATCCTCTCATCCAGTAGGTTTTAGACAAGTTTAGGTTACTATTTTATCCTTATCATTTAGATTTAACTCTAAGGTAAATAATTTAACTTTTACCATGTCTTTTTTTTCTTACACTATATGGTTAATAAACATACAATAACAAGTCAAAAGAACCCCAAGTGGTTAATTATTAATATATATATCTTTATCTATGTCATTTGGCCTAACCATATTTTTTAGAAATAAAATAACAAATAATAATACAATATTTGTTTTAAAAAAGTATTTTATGACAATTTTGACACTATTCGGTACATGATTTTTTTCAAAATCATAATAGAGTTATTAGTTAGACAAAATTTAATTATATCAATAATAACATGTCATATGAACCTATAAAATTATAGTAATTCATAAAAAGTCTAAAATTACATTTATTTGGGTATTTATAACATCAATTATGTTAATATTTCATTAAGAAAGTAATTAATGCATCATCATTATGTCATGAATAAATTGAATTATTTAATGTCTAAGAATTATAAATAAAATACCATTATGTAGGAAATATTTTTATCTTTCAAATTAATATTTATAGTCGAATTTATCTTATGTATAACCCTATATTAAAAATGTTTTAGTTATTAAACATTGATTTTAACTATTTTAACTCTTTTTTAAATAAAATAGTAATAAATGTCCTAATCTAATCCAAGTGGACCTAAAGGGTAATATTTTATTCATAACATTGTTTTTTGTCTAATTACACTTATCCAATAGAATTATGATATGTTTTTGGGTAATAATAATATCATTTTTACCCTTAATTACCCTATTTACTTTTAACTATGGCAAATAAAATAAAAAAAGTTACTATTCACCAAAAATTATTTTTACCTTATTCAACCACATTTTACACCTTGATATTAACCGTGTCTCTCGAATTTTGGAAATTCCACTCACAGAAGCAGTAAAATTAAGTTTTATATAAATTTTCAAATTCCCCAATAAGGTGGGTAAAAGACGGTGAAAAGTTCAATAAAATTTTTATATATCTAAAATTATTATAAAATGACTCCAATGAATTACATTGAACTTATATAGGTATTATATATCAATTTTGACCTAAAATAATTTAATGTAAAAAATTTTGAAAAAAATTGGTTTTAAACTATAACTCGATGTTTTACACAATTAATCAAAAATTGAAAGTTTTCAGAAAAATACCAAAAATTCAAACTAGGCTAATTTCGATATTCCGAATCCAAAAATGAAGTCAATTTTGAATGATAAAATTTTTAAAATTTCTAAATGTGGGTATTACTATTCATAATGACTATTTTATATAAAAAATATCATTGTTTAGTGATACCCAATATAGCGTACAACACACGCTATCGAGAAAGTTCGTGATTGCGTGTAATGCAAGCCAAGTCAAGGTTGCGTGTAGTGAAAGATTCCTTTGTTTTTGTGTATAATAGAATCCAACCATATTTTATTTATACATTGAATATATATATATATACACACTCAATGTTTCATAGAATAACTTATATCAAACGAAATTGAAATTTTTTATAACATGATCCAAGAATAGTGTTGTGTATACTGCAAGGTAATACGGTGTTACGTATAGTGCACGATAATCTTAGTGCAACATACACCACAAGACATCAAATAAATTAAAAATAATACTTCTCATAAAATCTTAGGGTGTTACAAAAAACATTTTAGTCCTATTTATGAAATTAACAATTAATAAATATATTTTCATTATTCCCATTTATTCTACATCATAATCATTCAATGTTAACCATGTTCCTTCTAGATATATTTACTAATTAAACCAAGAATGAATTGGGTGAGAGAAATTGATCATATAAGAAATCCACATAATCAAGAAAAATTACTTGTATGATGTCTAAATCATGACACATACCTTTTAATCGATGACAACATTAGATTATCCTGGGTTATTCATTATTATATTGTATATATATCCTTTACAATGGTTCTTGAAGAGTTTGTGAATTTCCAATGAATATTCTAGGAGATTATCAATCCATGTGTGTAACAATGCCTATTGCCGCGCACCAGATTACCCAGAGTCTGGCCTAGAACAACATGTTATAGTTGTTACCCTTAGGCACATCTGTGTCAGAGACACATCCATTTATAGTATCCAGGTAGAAATTTATTCCTTGGAAAACACTAACTCTATCATTTACCAAAATTATAGTACATTTTCTTATACCATATCTATTACTTATACTTATCAATAGATATATAGCCTAAAATATCCTTATAAATAATCCAAAAATCACACAAAAGTCTTCTTATCCTAGTTTTCAATGGTTGAATAATCCTTTATTTTTTACAAGCTATATTGACCCTATCGTAACAAAATTGGATATTACAACATAATAGATGAAAATTCAGTACATTTCAAAAATATTCCTAAGGATCATAATATTTTAGTGTATTTGGAATCATGAAAAACAAAATCATATATCCTTGTGATAAATCTTCAACATGTCTTATAAGATAACCCCCTTTAATACATCTACCAAAAACAATTATTTAAAACCTGGTGAATGGAAACATAAAAGGGCTGAGATTACAGGCATAGAAATGGTAAAATGGGGATCCATATAAGAACAAACAAAAATATTTGGTAATGATAACATGATCATAGAATTAGAAGATCAGAATCTTTATAAAAAATAACATAAACATGATTTATGGGATAGATCTATGTAGTTCCTAAGACATGAATCATAATTAAATTAATAACACGATCCATGAAATTTTAGCTGGGTAATAACCCATAGGATTTGTGGCGTATATATAATAATATAAAAATGTATGTCAAGTAAACCTACTAAGAACATTATAAAATTTTAGGCTTGGGAAATTATTCTTGTACCAACATCGATCTTGGGATGAAAACATGTGGGCCCTCTTAAATTTAGTCTTATGATAAAACCCTTGTACCTACTTCTTTTAGTTATTGGGCTACAACCCATGCAACTTATTACTTATAGGATGGGGATACAACCCATGTGCCTTCTTGTTTATGGGATTGGTATACAACCAATGTACCATATTCCTTTTACGCATGGTTTAAAACCCTTGTAACTTCTCCATTTTTAAAATCTGATACAAACCATGCTCCCCCTTTCATTTATTCATGGGAAATAACCCATGAAACAACTTTATTTAGGTCTTGGGATACAACATGTGCACCATTATTCTTTTAGGTTTGGGATATAACCCTTGTAACATCTTTTTTTCAAGCTAGGGGTGTAACATGTGTACCCTATTTCTTTTAGGATTAGGCTAAACACATATACCTTCCTTTTTTTAGGGATGGGCTACAACCTATGAACAAGCATCATTTTTATTCTTGGTGTACAACCTATGCACATTCTATTTCTCAAGCCTAGGAAAAAACTCGTGTACCCTTTGTTCTCATGTACATCATAACACTACCCAATGTAGTAGATGGATATATAGGTCCCACCCTATTTAGTATAATATCATTCATATATGTGCCACAATATAGTAAAGAATTCATCATTTCATGATCCATAAAATGAATATTTTTTAGAAACAAAAAATCATAATCCATGATATAAATTGGGCATCACATTCATTTCATAACATCATAACATATGAATTAGATAGTTTTTATAATCACATTATGGAAGCATAACCACTGATAAGAGTCATGTTTCAAGTGCATAATCCCCATAGGAGTGGTACGAGTGTAATAAGCTCTATTCTTTCAAAACATAAACCATTAAATAAATAATATGAATAGATCCATTGGATAATTTCCTAAAAAATATTTAGTTACATCAAAATATAACATCTTATAAAGAAAATAACTTAGAAAGATATTTTGAAAACATTTATTGAAAAAATATACTTTCTACTTTGAATTTTCTCATTATAAAATTACGGTTTTTGAAAACTATTTACATTTAAAATACATTTAGAACATAGAAATAATTCATGAATACATTTTGAAAAACATTTCATTAATTTTTTTTAAGGAAAATGAAATATTTTGAAAAATAAATTCAAAGAAAATATATAAAAGGATATTGAAAATGTTTTGAGATCCATTTTCCTTGAAAAACTATAAAAGGATCTTGAAAACGTTTTCAAAACCAAATTCTTTTAAAGCATATAAATAGAGAATCATATTTTTTTAAAAAAAATTCTTTGAAATTACTATTCAATCTTATAAATTATTATTGATGTCATATTGAATCATCATTTCCTTTAAAAGTTAATAAAGATGCTTGAAATCATTTTGAAAAAAATCATTAAAAACATATAAAAGAAGCTTGATTTTTTTATTGAAAATTATATCTTTAAAATTTATTTTCAAAAATATATTCTTCAAATTTATTCATTAATCATGATATAAATATTCAATGTATTGATGGAAGATAAATATGTACATGTTGAATAAGGTAAAAGAACATTTTTTTGCATGGTAATAGGTTAGAAAACATCATTATTTAGAAACAGACAATAAGATTCCTCTAAAAAACATTGTAAAATGAAATTAAATTTAAAACAATTAAATTAAAGATCATGGAAAATAATCATAAGAATCGTGGCACCCTTTTTTGAAAACATTGTTTTAAAGGAACATATATTTCCAACTAAAGAGTGGGTGAAGTATGACTTTCCTAAAAGAAATTACATAACTATATTAAATAACAAAGTGGTAAAGTATTTAATTACACATAGATATATGTTTATTAAATATAACAGAATGAAACTCATGATTTTTATTGAGATATGGATCATAAGATATCCTCAATGAGACATAATCATTAACAAACTTGAGGAGTGATGAGATTAATTCAATAAACTCACACCACAAGGTTACACAAGATTATACTCTCCATGTAAAAAAAGAAAATTACATGATGATTTAAATTTCACTAAAATATGGATATTCATGATATTATATAGAAAAAACAACTATATAAACCTTAAAAAATAATTTAGGTCTATAATCAAACATGTGTCTCTAAGAATGAAAATTAAGACAAAACTATTTTAAAGATTTTATATCTATTGAAACATAAACCCCATGAAAGGAAAATAATAAAATGAATATATAAGTACCCATAAATTTATGTATAAATATAATTTAATACCACCATGGTAAGTATACACACCTCATAAATGATATTACTGTTTAATAATGCATTCATCTCACATAAATAAAAGTGTGATGAAATTCTCTTACCTTGTGTCTTTAATATATTTGTACTCATTCCAAACTCCTATATAATAAATATATCTTTTTATAAATCATCTATAGAACCATGTTATTATATCTAATATCATATATGGATCGATTAGAAAATTACATTACCAACTAGTTAGCATGTTTATGTCAATGTTACCCTCTGGGTAATATTCGCTTTGTTTTTTGTGTGGGTCAAAATATGTGATATCTATGGTCCTTATAATTAAATCATGATTTCATGAATTTAAAACACGATAAAAACATAAATTATATGTATTATATGTGTTTTATTGTAATCAATATAATATGTATGTATAAATGAAATTCATTTTTCATCGAGATGGTAGACCTTACATACACATTAATGTTATTTCTATTTTATTTTCATGTTGAAAAATAGAATGTAAAAGACATGTATGTATGTATATATATATATATATTATATTATTTTATTTATAAAATCATATATATCCTACATATTCACTAAAACTTTCCTTAATATAATCCACAGAGTGTATGAACAAATCATATGGCTTTGAAGGGAACATAGTCCACAATTATTCATATAAAATAATTGTATTCATAAAAAATTGAAATTAAAAAATATTTTTTTAAAAAGAGAATAAATATCATTAAATACACAATATATATAATATATGATATGTATGAATAGATTTTATATCATTATGTCCCCCATGATAGGCGATAATGAAAAATGAAAAATCATCGTTTAGTGGGGCAGTAGTTCACCATACAAATAAACATATTGTTTTTTACCGATTATATCTATGTTTGTGTAAATATAAGTAAATTAATTAGAAAAAAATCCTAGTATATTGAAAATATTGTTTTTTATAATCCGATAATACAGATAGTGTAATGTGTGGAGAAAAAAAATAAATGAACGGAGCTTGAGAGCATAGGTTTCCTCTTAGTCGGGTAACTCCTTTTGGTTTGTACAAAATGGATTTTATGTGATTTATTTCATCCCAATGAATGTATTTTAGGATGAAGAGATATATGTTGAAAATTTTATTGAAATAACTTGTATGAACCTAAGAATTTTTATATGTTTGATGAAGTGGGAGATATGGTGGCCTTTTATAATGAAGGAAAATGACTCACTTGGTTTTTTTGAAAACATGTTATGTGTACACATGTTTTTATCTAAAACTGTAATAAAACACCCATAAAAATCAATAATGGAAGGTTTATGGAGTATATATGACCATAAAATATGTTTTGATCAAGGTTCTTGGTTATTTTGGATCATGAGATTATGGTTTAGTCCCCAATTAATCTTAATATCACATTTATCATTGTGAATTATTTTAATAACTTTTACTAATACTTTTTGAATAAAATAAACATGATATTATAAGAATATTAATTTTATACTAATAGAAATTTTAAATGCCCAATTTTTTAAATTTAATTTACAATATCATAAAAAATTAGTATTATTGCTAATCTTGTATACGTGATGATATAACAGGGTTTTAATGTAGAAGAATGTTCAAAAGATTGTTGAGATTTATTTTTCGTTTTCACAGAAAAATTGATAAAAACGAATCAAATGGTTTTAATAGATGTATAATTGATCTAATTTGCCTTAAAATAAATTTAATGAATAATTTACCAATAATAATTATTTAAACCAAAAGGAATGTATTAACTAAAGTATAATATTTTTCATTATTCGTCAAAAAAGGATGTTCCTAAAAAAATATCAATAATTCACCGTAATCTAATATTGGTATTCAAAATTAAAAAATTATTTATTTTTATATAATTCAATTCCTGAATTTTTCTAATATTAATTATATTGTTTTTCAGAGAATTACATGACATGTAGTTCATTTGAGAAAATTTTATTTTTGAACATATATGTTCTTCCCCCAAAAATATATCATTCGTTATAAATATATTTTATTTCAATAAAACCATTATAAACAATACATCAAAAGTAGGTATTACTCTTTATATTAAATTTTTTGAACTATATGTTATAATTATATCATTTAAAAAATTATAACAGTAAAATGATGTTTCGTAGAGACATTAATGTTGACATAATATTTTCTACATTGGTGTTACATGTTGTGTATTCTTTATGGTGATATAGGTAACATTTTCCATGTCGTAGTAATCTTTGGCATTACAGGTGGATAAAGCTATAAAATTTGTTGTCTGTACAAACAATTTATATGGTGTGGCATGCAACTCAATCCAAACGATGTGTTTTAAAATAAACTAGATTAATCGTAGTGTTATGTGAAATTAAAAATATCATCAAGATTAAATATATTTTAAAAAAATGAATTCACAATATCTCTTGGTGTTACATAGAGTCTTCAAAACTATGATATAAATGTGATGATGTTTTTTGATCAATAAATTCTCATAAATTATAAGTACATTATAAAAGATGTGATGTGATATTAATGAATAAAATTGGAGTGAAAGAGATGGTTTCAATCGTATTCATTTATATTGTAATCATTCCAATCATATTCAGGATGAGCAAGAGAGAATAATTTTACTGGAGGAATGTGAATGAAAATTAATTTCCATTTAATGTAAGATGATGTTGAAGTTGTTCTCAATTGTATTCAAAGTATTGAAGGAAATCATGATACATTAAAAAAATTAATAATGGTTGTAATTAATGTCAATGTTTCTGAATATTATTCTATCTTTTTTGGTATACCATCGAATTCATCATAGGAATAATTATTTATATCAGGACAGATGGTAAAGGATATTACATTGTTGGAGTCAATTCAAAACGAAATGACAGATATTAATCAACAATGATGTCAATGTTATATTTTGAAGTACATACACGTGTCTTCATTGTAATAAGGTAAATTTTAATTATAACTGGAATCAAACTTTTTTTGGAAATAGTGTGAAGGATAAGGTAAGATATGCTATCAAATGTGGGAGCTTAAAATTTGAATGTCAGGACGATTTGATGAAAATGTAAGAAATTTAATTTAATGTTATTCAATCATATCAAAATTAAAAAGATATAAATCATCAAAGAATAATGTTGATGGATATTCTATTCATAAAAATATGATGAATTTTAATTTCTTTTCAAATGATTTTATTAATTGATTCAAATTCAATTGAATCTAAGTAGATACTGGTTCATCATGTTATCATAATGTCAAAATCGGAATGGAAAAATAAAAATATAATTGTATCAGCAATTACAATGGGAAATCATAATTGGATTGGTATTTGAAAAAAAAGATAGAAGAGAGATAATGTTTCTAGAATATTCAAGAAGGATGAAGTCGATATGAGAAGAACTAAGAAACGCTAACAATGTCATATATGTACACAATATTCAAGGATAGATGCATATTTGGCTAATTTTGATGAGTATGAATGTTTTTTAGAATCCCAGCCAAACCAAATTTGTGGTGAGTATAAAAGGGGAAATGTACTTTTTAATTTTCAAATGGATGTACTGTTCAAGAAAAGTAGAAAAAAGGATAGTATCTAGAGAGAGGAAGGGTTTTCGTATTCACTTTCTTGAAGAATCAATGATGGACATAAGTGAAGTGAGAAGATACATGATTTCATCATATTTAGTTGATTGTCGTATTAAGATGGTTATCATATTGAGTATGATTATCATATCGCGATTTGAGTCTGAGGAAAAAAATCATAATTATGTCTACCGTATTTTGACCGAGAAAATTTTCATTATTCAGTAATCAGACATTGAAGAATTAGATTGTGAAATTGTAGTGAATTTTATTACAATATGCTAGAATTTTTTACTAGACTCTAGGTATAAATGTGAATAATTTTCTTAAAAAAAATAATTTTGGAAGTTGATAATGAAGAAAATGTAACATGTCTTCCAATAAAAACATTTAATTACATCATTTATTCTAGGAGGATCACCGACTCAATTATATTCTTTACATTGTGTTGAATGAGTGTAAGGTAATTTATTACTTGTTTTATTGCATGAAAAAATATGTTTTCTAGTGGATTATGTGGTATTGTATTTTTTTACAAACCATACCATAGAAGTAGCTATTATTATTTAATAGTGAACCTTGAAGATTCTTATATTCCATTGGTTGTGTGTTTGATTTTGAATATCAGGGAATGAAATTGTTAACATGAGATGAAGGTTGTTTCATGGAAAAAAAATATATACCAATGATTCATCCCCTTCCTCTCTTAGTGAAACAATTATCCAGACTGGGTTCTTTTACACAAGAGTAAGACTATGTGACACATGATTTTCAGATTGAATAAGTAATATTATCCTTCAATATATGGTGACAAAACCTTACATTTGAGTGGTCTATTTTATAATATGACCATATATGTGTCATGTATATCATTACACATAATGATCTAAAATCTATATTTAGGTTACAGGTGGAGTTCCTCCATGAAAATGAAAACTCAATATTTTATACTCCAAGTATGGGGGACATGGTTAGAGACACTCTCGAGAAGAGATTGTTTTCTCAATTGATGGTCAGTGAATAAGAGTAGTTATCCTTGATACAATTATCATAGTGGATAGGAATTATAATTTATATTATCAATCGATACCTGTTTAAAAACCTCTATTGTAGAATGTTAGGGAGGATCAGCATAACTATTATGAGTGTCAGACCTTATGTACTCATATATATGATGTACATGTTCCTTAAATATTTTTTTGAATCATAGAGCATGATATCATTTTTTATGATGCATGATGATATGAGTGACACTATTGTATTAATTCATGATTTAGATTCATAACTACCCTTTATCAGTACATCGGGTTTGATAAATATGTACAAGAACCTCTGACATCAATTATAATGGTGAGGCATACATAATAGTGTAGTTGATTTTGTCACTCGAGGCATCACATTTCATCAGGTGAAGGGTAACTTCGAAATTCTTGTGGGTTTATCTCAACCATATAAATGTTAAAGAGTGTATGTGGGATGGAATATCCATATACTTCCTGATGGTGTTATCATATACATCTGTAGGACAAGATTCCATCTGGTTGATCGGAGACCAATACACAAATTCATCCCACTTTCTAGTTATTCAATCTATTAGTTTTATAGATAGAATGTAACACATTCACAAGAATTAAATGCTTAATTCATCAATGTTTTCTGAATGATGGTTTCATACTAGGATACTGATTTCATACCTTTGTTATAGAGGGGATTATAGGTGCTCTTTGGGTGTATATTATGTTTGACAACTACATTCACCCCCAGAAATAACTCTAGAATTTGTGTACCATACATGTTTTTGGAGGATATCCAATGGGATTTCCTGTTATATATGGTCCAAGTTTGGTTGGAACATATAACCTTATTCAATATTGTATAAAATAATATCTTCCATTCCACCATTGGTATGGAACTACATGAGGCCGAATATGATTGACGATGTAGGCCACCACATTATTGGATATATTCAGGTTAGCGAAGAATAATGGGCCCTAAGTGCTTATATATATGTCCTAGAATATAGAGATCATCCCTAATAAGATGAGGAATATACCAAAATTGAAATTGATTTTTTCACAGTAATAATATAGGCCACTTGTGTTCAAGGAGGGACAACATGTGTTATTGAAGGTATCACCTCAATGAGTAATATGGAGACCATCCATGGAATCATGATATATCTGAGTTTTATTGTCCATTTCTATAAGATGAGTAGAGTCATGGATGTGGGATATAGCATGGATCTACTTCCATAGCAAGATTGTGTACATGATTTCTTCCATTGTGACACAACTAAGGATATATCTAAATGACCTACAACATGTTATTGACTAGGGTGAGATGAAAATATATAATGGAGATACCATTTAATATTTCTCATTTTTGATCATGGATAGGAATGAGATTATACACTATGGGTGATAAATTTCATTGGTTATTGATATTTGGATGCACAAAAATCTTCAAAACAGAACCTTAGAGATGGACACTCATATGCTATCTATACACGCATATACTTTTGAGTATTCTTTTTTCATTTCAATAAATAAAACCTGAAGTACGAAAAATATAATATATTAGCTTATTGCAATTAATGCTTTGAAATATTTCTAATACTATTTTTAACCATACTTTGAGACAATTTCAGATTCTGAGACCTAGTGAGCCTCGTAATTCTATTTGAAAAATATAAAATATATTATTATCATAAGCACACAGTTTTCCTAAAAAGGGGAAGAACACTTAAAAGGATTTTTGTTAAGAAATATTAGATAGCTGTAGAGTAAAAAATATAGGATTTATCCATTACATGATATAATCATTTATATCATTTGTAATTTTCTAAAAATATAATTGTTTGTGAAATTAATAAATTAAATTAAAATAATTTTTTATGACGCAACATCTTAAGACACAATTATAACAACCCTATTATAGGTAAGTCCCATGATTATCATCATAAAACTAGAGACCACGAGATGAGATATTGGATAGTTTTCTTTGAAAGACTACAGATCGGAGGATCAAGCCATTACCACAATGATCAACAATGACAATGACATTTAAGAATCTCCATAGTGACTATGATGTAATATTTTTATTTATTAGTATCCATTACAAAATTAGGGTAGGATGGTGTTTTATTTTTATTTATCTGCATTTTTAATAAATTAATGAACACAATCTAATAAATTGATATATTTATACAAGGATTGATCATATTGAGTTTGTGGGATTATTATGATAGGAATATGGGGATTAGTATTATAGTTCTATTTCTACCATTGTTAATAATTTTAATGTAAATAAATTGATTCTAGTAAAAACATTGTCATAGGCTTATTCGTCATGTTATTATTTTTTTTCATTTTTACCCCCAGTCGGTGTTCCTTAAAAAATGTTGGTTTTGGTCAGTTGTTTAAAAAATCAAAAAAATCATTTATTGTAGATAAATTTCATAGCACAATGAGGGCATGTCTGAATAGTTTCCATTACAAATCAGATGTATGGATTCATGCAAGGAGTGACGAATATTCATGTATATACCATTTTGAAAATTTCTTGATAGAATCATTGTAGTAATAGAGGCTGAACTCGAATCTTTAAATGCATGAAGAAAATTTTTGGTTTTTGGAAAATCCTAATATCTATAGTGTATACTAAAAAATACACATTTTGTGGGGACATGACAATGGTGCAAGGAATTCCATGAAATAAATAAAGATTAAATGTAATTTGATCTCTAATAAACTCCATGAAACCATAGATAGAGGCTCAATGTGTATATTATAGTGTTCATGAGAACATACATATCTAGGTATTCAAGCATAGATAGATTACACTGACATGGTCTCTACTCAAACATAGTACAATTCACCGCAGCACATAGAAGGGTAGGATTGGGATTTGAGATACCCTTTGCATAGAAAATGTACATATGATTTACATCATTGATTCTGACATGGATTCCCGGTTATGCTCATAATTGAGTTGTTTAATTAAGTGTGTGTTCCATTAATCTGTTTCATTAGTGTATAGTTTTAAATTACATATTGGGGATACGAATTTGATCATCATTAGAGAGAATGTTTTTAGATAGAGTTGTCTGAGTCCTTCCCAGATGCTGAGAGGAGATCATTTATCAACATATTACATAGGTGGTGTTCTTATAATTAGTGTGATCATCTACACGCCAGATTTTATAATGTACATTTTTTTATCCAAATTGGTTTGTTTATATACCACATTTCCATGTGTGACACCCATACGTGTATCAATAAATGTAGACTTTTAGTGTGTACTTCCTTTTGCTGAGACTGAAAAAGAATGACATTTACAATGTATTCCATCATTCATTTCATACATGAATAGTATGTTCTACTGATTGAGTGTGCATACAGACTCTCGAGTAGAATCATTTGTGGAAAATACGGTTGAGATCATTCATTGTGACATTGTTTCTTCCACGATTATTTTTTCATATTTTATTTTATACATCATGTTATAATTGAAATATACTATGTTGAAATTGATACAATTGAATTCGTAATATTTTTTATTTTGGGGTATCTTATTTTATATTTTTTTTATAAAACTAACATCTGCTCAACCCACATGTATCATTCCTTATACAACTGAAAATTCATTCAAAATGGTTCTCATTGGACAAAGAGTATAACAATATTATATTTTTCTTAAAGGACCATGGTTCATACAATGAGTAACATTTGATTATTTCCATTAATACAATAATTTTGATCTTCTTCCAAATATTTAATTGGAATTTATATGACCCATTATTCATTGTCATATTTTTCACCAAACTATGATTATAGGAATTTTATGTGTGAATGCATTGGTATTTGTTCTATTTTTCATCTCAGATCTCAATTATCTATGTGATGCGCATATGTGGATTGCAGTACCATAAAATAGGGCCTCTCATGTAAATATTATACCAACACAGATCTTCTCAATAGACCATGTCCAGTTAGTGGCCAACTTGGGCTACTCACATTAATCTTGTAACCGGCAAAGAAAGCCTTAGTTGAATGGTTTGTGATAGTCAAACACATGATCCCATTTAGATGCTCAAAATCCTAAATATATATTATAGTAAAGATAATTTTTTATATGATAACTATACTAGTGGAAGGATTTGATACCTATGTTTGTATAAATACAATAATAATTATCTCAGTATATCCTCTAGAAGTTTTACTTTATTTTATTAGAATACTCTTCTTTCAAAGGGTGATAAGTAGTTCTAAAAACATGTATCTATCCAATTATTGATGAAACCTCCCTAAAACATCCTGAGAAAAAATAAATCTTGATCAGATATAATGGATAGTGGTACCCTATGTGGTCATACTACTTCTGCTATGAATTTCATGGTGAGTTGGTAATGAGGAAAATATTCATTAATATAAATGAACTATGCTATCGTTGTATGATGACTGATTATAACCCAAATGGGGGTATATCCATTATATTTTATAGGGTTTCCTTTGATGAAATCAATAATTATTTTTTCCCATTTAAATACTGTTATTGGATATGGTTTTATCATACATTTATACATATTTCATTCATCCAATACTATAAGGATGACAATAATAAGTAAAAAAATTAAAGAATATCTATCTTCATGTTATCCTATATGATGTTTTATTTATGATTTCTATCCATAGTATTTTTTCTTAAATGAATATAGATCGATGTTTAATTTGAATCTTCATGATGTTACCTCTACAATATGGGTTTTTATTAGACACGTTTTCATGTACAAAAAATTATAACTCTAGAAAATTTGAACTCTCGAATATTCTCTACCTCTCTCTAAAGATTTTTATCACCTATTTGGGACTCCATAATACACCCATGAATGTATTGTTGAGAAGTTATATGATAAGTTTATAATTAAATTCATTTCTAGATTCCCATGAACCTCAAAATATTTTAAAATAATATTTTATCCCATTCAAATTAGATTATGGATAGGGTTGTTGGATCATTTATTTATAGGGAATCTATCATGTTATTATCCATCCTGAAATTGTAATAAAATAAACACTGAAAATATTAATTATTCATTATCACCTTCATAGGTTCATAATGTTATCATTTTTGCAAATATATACTAATGTTATTTAATATCCAAATATATGTCACACATTTCCATGTTGATAAAAAACCAACAACATTTCATTGTGAATTTCATCAAAATTAATTACCTAAAATGTGTTGAGTAGGTTTTCGTAGGGATCATAAATTAGTGAGGGGGATAACCTATCCAATGAAATAAATTCTGGATTACTCAACCCATTATTTTTTTATGGATCATTATAGATCAAAAATACATTCAACCAATTTGGTAGTGTTCCCATAACTGTATTGATTTTCCTCTAATTTGACAATTTAATTCACACCCCACCTTCATCAATCCAATGATAATTTTCTCTCAATTATGTTATCTGGGTTTTTTGGGAGTGGAACATGTGTGATGTTTCTTAAAAATTTTCAATAATACCATGCCAATATAAGAAAACCATGGATCTATATCACATATATTGGTATGAGTCATCAATTAATAATCTCATTCTTTAGATGATCCAAAAATATTTCATTGATTGTGAGAACATTCCCTAAGAATTTTATGTGAACTATATAGAACATACATTAACTAAACATTTCATATTAAATTTTATTAGGTATGTAATTCAGAACCGCAATCAAATGTTCTCAATGTTCCACCTTGGTTTTTGAGACATTAATAATATTATCTTTATAGAAATCAAATAAAAACTAATTTAATCACTAATGACTATATTCATAAATTATATGATTCTAGTTATATAATTTTTGATTGAAAAATGTATTTTATGTGAAATCATATTTCATACACTATGTATGAAAATTACTCCAGTGTATATCTATCTTATTTTCATTTACTATATAAAATTATTAATGAATATCAAAATTAAGAAGTATTTAACTCCTTATCAGAGATAAAGCCTCACATACCTCCATGTTAGAGGATAAGTGATATTTATCATGGCCCATTTGGGATCATTATAATTAGTGTAGAATTGAATTAAACTATTTTTCTTCTTCCTGAAATGGACTAGTGCAGTATATGGAGAATCAAATCATGGTATAAACCCATTATATATATTGTCGTATCATTTTATCAAAATTTCATCAATATTCAATATGTCTATAGAGTATTG
This sequence comes from Viscum album, assembly GCA_963277665.1. Taxonomy (NCBI): domain Eukaryota; kingdom Viridiplantae; phylum Streptophyta; class Magnoliopsida; order Santalales; family Viscaceae; genus Viscum; species Viscum album. The sequence continues at coordinate 1,242,552,156 of OY728145.1, read as the reverse complement.
GGATGTAAATGTTGGAAAAGTGCCATGTATAAATTATATTTCAAACATAACCTCTTATTGTATAAATTAAAAAATTTCAATTCCATTTTTAATTCTTATACCCAAAAATATCACTAAACATTTCTTATAATAATGCCTAAAAATAAACATATTTCCCTATGATATTAACTATGACAACCCAAATCATTCAGTGAGAGTGAAATATGGTCCCAAATTTCATTGTATTTATAAGGTGAGAAAAAGAGATATATAAAAACACAGTAAAATTAGAAAATATTAAAATAAAATTTCATATTATAAAAAAAATTGAATAAATATGATGAGGATAGAATCCTGTACATTGAGATGTTGCTTTCAAAAGAATGAGGGAATCTAGAAAACATCACGAGGAAAAGTTTTAATAAATTTAGAGAGAGTGGGAGAATAAATTAGTTATTTATATATTTTTAATGATGAGGAATATATTTTTGGGTGGGTAATAACAGAAAATAGTTGGGGTTGTTTTATTAATTTCTAAACCTTGGTTTCATACACTATTTAAAAAATAGTAAATAATACATAAATTTCCATAGTTTATTCAAATATATTTTATCAACGAATAAAGAAATGAAATATTTTATTATGATAATAATTGAAAGACATAAAACAATATCTTTTGTGTTGTGGAAGTGAGTCATTTTTATAAATAATTTTTCCAAAACCGTAAAATCTAATATAGGGGTTTGAGGAATCATTATACGATTTTTATAAAAATAAACCTTTAAAAAAATTGGATAGATTTTTTAATCAGGGATTCAGTTTATAGTTTTCAGGAAACCACTTTTTACGATCATTATAAAATAATTAATATTAGATATTTATACAAAAAAATTCAAATATACATGAATATCCTTGAAAAATATGAAGAAATCACCATTTTCCTTTATTGATGTGATAATTATTAATATAAAATTTATTTTACCCATAGAACAATATTTATTGAAATATATAATAGAATTAAAATCTATTTTATACATGATTATATAGTTATTTAAATCCACAACACCATACAAACCATTTAAGAAAAAGAATGTACATCATTAAATTATACAAAAAATAATGTTTATATAAATAATATTTCATGAAAATAATTATTAAGTATATCATTCTAAATTATTATTGAATTTATAAAATGTTCTATTTTAGTAGAATTATTTTACTTCTAAAAAATATGATATTATTATCATTAAATCAAAATAATTTTTTATCGAGCTCACAATATAATCATATATAGATTTTGTAATACGAAACAAAATTATAATAATTATTATATTAAAATGTTAAATTATAAATTTATATTTTTATGATATAGATATATAAGAACATTTTGTGCCATATAATTCCCTAGGGGTAGAGTCTGTAATGTTTTTTAATTTCATATAGTTGTTCGGTAAACAAGGTTTGGGTATTTATCTTTGTAATATGGATGCTTTCATTTAAATTGTTTCCAACTATTTCGATTATTAAATCATATCCTAGTGTTGGTTATGGGGAAACCAAATTTATGCAATCTCATATAGAAGATTAGATAAATGTTATTCATTGGTTATAATCCTACTTGTCCGGGTCATCCTCTATTCTTTTTGTTCCAGTTAATATTTTCTTATCACCCTTAATATATTCTACTAATAATAGACACTGTAAAAAAGATATATTATATTTTATTATGGTTTATTACATTGTCTTTTATGGAATGACAAATTGTAGAAATATTTAATAATGGTCCATAATTAAAAAACTGATTTTTTATGTGAATAATATAAAAAAATTTATAATCCAGATTTGATTAATTAAAAATGATATATTTTTTTAATTAAATTTAGGTGACACCATAGTACATTTAATTCAAATAGAAAACATTGTTCATAATATGGTCAGGACATCACCTCCATGAACAATATATATCATTTTCATCAAAAAATCCATGGCATGTTTAAATTCACATATTATAGAAAAATAATGAGCTAAATGATAATATTATAAATTATTATTCATAATATAGAGTCGGTAAATGGTAATATTTTCAATTAAAACCAAATAAGATCATTACCACCAAATGACACACCAGAATAAACTAACAAAATAATGAAAATGATATGAAAAATGAGTCATAACTATGTGAGAATACATGATGATATTTGGAACCATGAAATATATCAGAGAGCAATAAATATCTTACCATTACCTTTATAGTGTTGTTCTTCTAGTTGAAATAACATATGTATTTTCTGATTAAATAATGTTGTCTTTGAACCATGTAATGAACATCAATATAATGGTAAAAAATATCAATTTTGTAGAAAATTGATTAATAAATGACTTAAAAAATAACCAAATTCAATTTATATATAATTGGGTCATAGAAAAATATTTAAAAAAACTGATTTGATTTATCATATTGTTAACTAAATGCACTAAGGAACACATGGATTGGGACCATACAAACTACATGTATTTGTTTTCGGATACACAATCTCTTTCCTTTTCTCTCTGTCCAAATACCATCTTATCATGTACACGTTTTATATTATTTATAGATATTCCATAAATATATTATTTTTTCAAATTATCAATCTATGTTGGGTATTATACATGGTCCCCAAGATCAATTTTCAATGGTTGTTTGAAAACAAGTATAATTTTAAATTATTTATTTCTGATCTCTTATATTTTTACATTCTTTAAAATGATTTTATTTTCATATGGATAAAAAAAGTTTTTGAAATAAATTTACACTAAAATCTAGTTAAAAATTTATAATCCTCTTTCCCTAAGAAAATTTACATTACTTGTCTTCTTAAAACAATTCTTAATATGTTCATTTCTAAATAAACATATAAAACGTTTCAAAGACTCTACAAAAAATATTTAAATTTCACTATGCATTAGTCCATATTCTATTAATAATTTATAATTATTTCATAATCCATTATTTTGGGAGAATAATAATGATATCACCTTTAAATTTCATCTATGAAATGATTATGTTTCCCATTTTTATTTCATGGGGTTTTCTAATGATTGTTCACTTCATATAATTGCATAATTTGATATACATATGAATATATATCTTATGAGTTTTACATGTTTTCCTTCAATTATAAAAGACCAAAATTCATTAGGTATTATTTTCATCTAATTAGGATCAACTTATGAGGCACAAGCACTTATAATACTATAAAATTATATGATATTTCTGATTTGATCCTTGATTTATTCTTATGATGAATTTTAAATTTTTGTTCCTACATTATTATGATTCCATAATCCTAAAGTATCATCTGACAAAAATCATAAATTCATGTTGACAAAGAATGACCCTGTTCTTTTTATTGGAAACATATTCCCCATATCTCATTTACATTAATTATATTTGGGATTTTCTATAATTATTTTCTTTTTACTATTTGTAGATCACCACATTCTATTAAGTTATTCCATAAGGTAATCTATGAAGTAATATAAGATCTGTAAAATTTTGAAAAAAATTATAAATTTTTAATGAATATTGTGGTCATTAATTTTTATGTTTTTTATGTAAATTATATACCAAAGACACTTTGCGTGTACATTAATAGGATGCATTTTATAGATTTTTGTGTAAAATATCTTGAAATAGAATTTATACAAGGGTCGACTTTCTATATTTTATATCATTGTACTCTTATTATTTTCATGTCATTATATAATATAATTTCATTACAAAATATGAATATATGTAAAGAATTGAACATTAAATGAATTCCATCAAAAAAATAATGATTTTTCATTCTCTATTTTCACTAATATATAAAATTATATATTATCTTTAAACACATTTTTTTAATAAGTAATTATTTAATTGGATGGTAAATTAAATTAAATAATAATTGATAAATTTGGAAATATATCGTAATATATGTTCCGAGAAATATCACATCTCTTGGGATCTTTTAAAAAATATTAATCATTAAAAATATTATTGAAATGTAATAAATGAACTATAATAGTCTATTAGAAAAAACTACGTAAATCCCGAATTAATAATATAATATATAATTTTCATAATTTTCATGTTAGTATGACTATTGGATTAATAAATTGGTCACCAGAATTGAATCATGGTCATTATAATATGGAAATCTAAATATTGAAATTATATAATATTTTGTTTCAAATTGTTGTACCTATGTTTTTAATTTTTAATTTAGTTATGTTTCAACATATTTAAAAAATATTAATTTTTTATATGATTTAAATATGCAAATTCAATTTTTTTGTAAAATATTATGATATAAAAAATGTCATTTCTGGATAGTCATGTTGACGTAACCCATGATTATTCATTGGAAATTTTCTAAATGAAATATTTATTTGTGAATAGAAAAATATATATTATCTAATATGTTATTCTTTATTTCCTAATAATGAGGTTATAATTATCAAATAAATTTTAGAATCTATATCTCAAATGAAAATAATTATAATAATATAAATAGTTTCTTCAAAAATAATTACATCTATTTCCAAAAATAGAATATTATGAATGAATTATAAAAAATATAATTAATTCTATTAAAAAAATCCTTTTTTAATTCTTATTTTTGAAAACACTTAAATTTAAGGTTTTAAGGGTTTCAAATAAAGGTGAATATGTATTTTTTTAATTAGATATAAATAATTATAAATTATAATGGAATTATTTTAATTCATATTCATTGATATTATATTATTATTTCATTTAACATATAATAACCCAGCAAATATATACAATAAACCCTCTCTTCCTCACAAAAAAACACATCCATGATTCATCTAGGTTTGCATTGTTTTCCATGTTCAACCCTCCAAATCCTATTTTTTCATTATCTTCATTCTTATCAAATAGAAATCCAACCTTGAAAGTAATAAAACACATAGGGAATAATCAAACAGAATAATTAATGTGACATTCCTTTCACATTATCTCCCATTATTGTTATCAAATATTCTATTATTGTTTCAATTTCTAAACTAGTCCACCCATACTTATAAATTAGAATAATAATTTTATTTTAAATATTATTTTTTACCATATAATAATTACTTATAATATATATATATATAGGGATTTATTTTATCTATATTATTTTATTCAAATATATAGGTAACTATCAATTAACCATTAAATAAGGACATTGTGCAATATTTATTTTTCACTACCATCAATGTTGGTTAGAGTATCCCATGTATAATATATGAATGTGATTGTTTGTGTGTTTGTGTATCCATGAATTCCCCTTTATATCTATAAATATTTTTATTCATTTTTTAATTTGTTATTATTTTATTTTATTTTTCACTGAATGGATTTATAATAAAAGTAGATTTGAAATGAAACATTTATTGATAAGAGTAAAAATCAAAAAAATATAATCATATCACCACACCATCACATATTTAATGGATATATAATTAATAAATTTGATGTAATCTATTTATCGATAATATTACATATTAATGTAATATATTGTTACATACCAACAATGATAGTTTATAAAAGAGGGGTAGTCATATAGGAGTATAAATTTTAAATATAGTTTAGTCAATTAATACTGATAAAATAATTATAAAATAATAAGTTAAATTTTACTTATGGACCACATGAAATATTTTTAGTTATTAATATTAAGGTGTTTATGTGTCTTTTCATCACATCCCTTTATTCCAGAGAGGTTTTTTATGAAAAAAAAATCATGTTTAAAGTAGAGTAAAAACTCAAAATAAGAAAATTTTTATTTTAGTATCACATCCACGCAATATCCCCACCATTTCTTAGAGATTTACAATATAAATATGTACATTAATTTTATTCCAATATTCTCAATTAGATGAAACCTTATTAATATTTGAGTAAAAAATCCCTTATTTTTTTAACCGAGATTAACGACCTAATAGAATGATTTATTTTGATTTTAAAATTATCAATCATAAATTTATTTGGAATTAAACTAATTATTTATATAATTAATAACATAATCAATGAGAAAACTAGTAAAATCCAAATTTGGATAATAGAAGAAGAAAAAAATATTCATCAATAGATCTGTTTTCTCTTAAAGATTGTTAATATTGTATATTTTTAATTCTTCCTCAGGTGTTCTCTGTTATATTGAAAAAAATTTCTCACTTGATTTTAAAATTTGTTCATGCATTCAATTTTAGTGTATTTTAGTTTCACATATTTTATAGTAAACATATAAAATAGAATCACATTCAATCAAACATGAATTACAAATGATAAAATTTAGTCTATAATTATAATATAAATTTTAAGTAATAATATTATTGACCACAAAATTATTTCCAAAATTATCACCACATGTATATCATCAATTAATACATAGTCAAGACTTAATAAATAACCTATTTAGATAATGAACTACTTATGATAAATATTTATCAATTGAAATCATCAAGCTATAAGAAATTTTAAAGAACATCTTATATATCCTGATACATAGTTTTTATATAAAATATTTAAAACATAATATCCTTCCAAAATGATAAAGTTGATATATAAAAAATATATAATTTATGTTGACATTTATTGAACATTTTTAATTTTATTATTGATATAATATAATTTATATTGAAATAAAATAGATAAATCAAAAATAGATAATAAAATGAATGAAATAACTTGGAAGATAAAAATTATTAATATTACTCATATTTTATATGAGTCACTCCACGTATGAGTAAATTATATAATCATTAAATATCATCACAAGATACTTACATTATATGAAAATAAAATCTCAGAAGATATAAAATTCATAACAAAAATTCATTCTTCCATGGAATATTTTTAATTTTTATCGAAATATAAAAATACTCAGAAGAAAAATAAATATAATATAATTAGGTACTTTCTAATGGTATATCTATGAAAATACATTTGAGATCATACAGTTCAATATTTATAAGGTTTAATGTACATAAGAATCATATAACTTCATAAGGATGATATCATGAAGTTAATTTTTTCAATAATAAAAAAACTTTTAATGATAATTTCTGTTTCTTGAAACAAATGTGTGTAATATTATATTATATTGTATTATACACATAAAACATATAGGGAAACTTGTAGAACATTGATTCATTAATGAAAATAGTTAAATTAAAAAGCTAAAAATCCATTAAAATCCCATATATTAAAATGGGGTATTAATGTTAATATATAACATCTAATATTAGAAAATTTGGGTCAGCCTTTTTAGTATGAATCAACCATACCATGATCAATACTATGAAAAATAAAAAAATTAAATAAATTGATAATTATGAAAATGGAAATATAAAACACTAATATAATGTGTATTGAATGTTGAATAAAATTAATGATAAGTTTTTATACAGGTAAAAGGATGGTTGGGATAATAATTTGACCATTCGAATAATAATGTGAAAGATGGAATATTTACCTGGGACTTTAGCATAATAATATCAACCTTGTAAATAGTATCCTAACTATTTGAATAGTAAATTGAAACAAAAATTAAATTTAAATAATATTTATTATCAATAAGATTAAAAATATATATGAATATTTCCAATATTTAAAATAAATGACATTTTAAAAATGAATTAAAATATATGCACATTATTTTTAATTTTATTGAAATATATTTCTAAAAAAATCATAATTTTCAAATTAAATATTAAAATAACCTATGATTTGAAAATTATTTTGGTAAAATGTATTTAAGTTTTTTAATTTTCCCATAGATGTTTTTAAGGTAGGTTTTTTAAAAAAAACTAATCCTCTGGTGAAAAAGATAAAATATAGTTTTTTCTAATGTCGGTGAACCTTGAATTACACCATTCATAATGTAATAATTAACTAATTTCTATAGAGCATGTGTTTCAATTGAAAATAATATCATAAATAAATCAAAAAAATTAAACTAACATGTTCTAAAAAAAATCTACTTTACAATGTCTATAGTAAAATGTATTCTATTATAAAACATGTTTTCATTAATTCATCTATAAATTTTATTAATATCATTAATAATTTAATAAAGTGGTTTAAATTAATTAATCAATATTAATTTAATAATATATTATTCAAATATCAAAACAATAATTTTAAAAAGGTATACCTTAGATATAGTAATTTATTATTCATTTTATTCGAAAAATACCACTCTCCCCTACTATAAATATCCCTTGTCCATCCCATTTAAAAACCACTCTTTTATCACCTAAAAAATCACAATCACTATCCAGAAACACTATCGTAAAAATAAAAAACCATAAGTAATTTTTGGATTAATCAAAATCCATTAGATAAGGAATTCTAGTGTTGTAAAAATAAGTATCGTTGAAAAATATAATGTGTTATCAAAATTTCCTTAATTCCCCCCTATGTTCTCTATTTTAAAAATTTATTTAGTAAAATCATTTATTATTATTTGGAAGTATGATTAAATTATTAAAATTAAGATAAAATAGTCTAAAAATTATATTTTATATGTATCAACATACTATACCTCTCTTTCTCCTCTTCTAGACAATAATCATTATAATGGTCGATTAACTGAAAACATGGAAATTTCCACCTTCTATCATATCACCTCTATTACGGATGATTATTCTATATTAGTTAATCTATATAAATGTATAAATATTACTCTTTCATTCTTCTATAATTAATTACACTTTTTATAATTTACATGAACAAGTTAACTATGACAATTAAAACGTGGAATATATAAAGAATATATGATATCAAAATATATAAAAAAAATTAAAAAAAATTAAGAAATATAATAAAATAATAATTATATTTAAATACTAACCTCAATTTACATAATTATAATCGGTAATATTGTTATAATAAGTCTAATTTTATTACTCATGATGTAAAAAAGTGGTGAAATTTAGCCAGATTTAATCTAAGAGGATTATCAAGCCAAACCCATTAATTTTTGTTATTTATAACTCCACATTTATTTCAATATTAATGTTTATATATTGTACTAAATAATTATTTTTGTATTATACTATTTTCCAATTTTTGTTATTTAAGTATCTACCCTTCAAAAAATTTCTCAACTTCATTAACAATTAATTTTCAAAATGCCTACATTTTCTAAAACAACACTTAACCAATCTTGAGTTGTTTCTCGTTTCAAATAATTAAATGACCTTTTTTTTATCATTTTCTCTCCCTTATTCATTTCAAAATCATAACATTCATTTCATGAAGGATTATAAGTGATATAATATAAGAAACGCATTCCATTATAAGTGTTAATTCATAAAACAATAATAATCATTATGTATACCATGAATGATTATTAAGATTTAATTATGTAATGGGTGGTCATATAATTGTTTATACCTCTAATACATTAGATTATATGATTTATCTAATGAGATAATTGGAATTAAAAATGAACTTTATTGAATATTTTCAAATTTATGATGATGTTATTATACACATGTGTTATGTGTGAATATGAATCTAGATTTATTCAAAAACATATGGTTGTATTTTTCCACTATTATATGACGTTTCATTTTTATGCATATTCTATGTTATCTAACATTTTCAATTATATCCATCATGATAATGATGACGTCTAAATTATTATGGTATAATGATATTGATTATTGTATCACATGTTCAATTGATTGATGTCCCTTTTTACTCTTTATAATGGGATTTCACCTCATCCATTTCATTGATTTATCCTTATGGGACTACATCTACTATGGAGTTTGTTAGAGCCTTATAATGATACTAGAGTACAATTAAAATGATCTTAATATTTTATTATATATAATAAATGTATGAGCATATCTTTCCCAAGACAATAAAAATTATGATTCTAGAATGTACTTCAATTATATTATCTACCATATACCAAATGACGTAATAATCAAATTAGAAAATATATAGTCATTATAGTTGTTATTATAGCATAGTTTAGTTAATTTGGGAGTTATGATTAGAATTTTTTTTATTAAAATCCATAGTATAATTATATTTATATATAAACATCCAAAAAGAGAAATTTTAGAAAATGGAAAAATATAGGGATCCCATAAGATATTAAATTAGAGTTAATTTAATCATTATAAGAAATTATTCATGATTTATTGACATATGTTTTTCAGAACCATAATAATTTTAGAAAACAATGTAACTATTCAAATCCATTCCAATAACCATTTTGAGTGAGACGAAATGATTCTATGAATAAAATACTCAATTTTATAGGATTTGTAGTTCAAAACATCATGGTGATGATTAATGACATTTATTATCCAATGAATAATATCATGAACCATGTAGAATATCTGAATTAACATAAAAATTAGAAATTGGTTATTATGACCATTAAATAACACTGGCCACCAACAGTATGTTAGTATTATAATCAACATTTCACTAAATAATGGTTTAAATTTATGAATAATATGATATATTTTTTCATTATTCTTCTTTTCTGGATAATTCTACTTTGGATGATAATAATTTTTGTAGGGATATTGAGGAATTTTTTTATTAGACATTGATTAACATGGTGGTGGTTTATATGGGAGAAATATATAAGGAATCCATTTAAAAAATATGTCATTAAAAGTATTTAACTCAAAATCCCAAAACAATGATGTATATATATTTATAAGAGAATATGGAAAATAATAGTGAATCATTAATAGTTTATGTGGAAAATATCACAAGCCATGCAAGATGAAACCTACGTGTTATTATCAACAATTATTGAAGAATATATAGATTCATTAGTGTTTAAAAATTCATCCTTGGAATATATATATCTATCTAATACTTTGTGATTTATGAAGAATTAGTTCTCTACACAATGAAAGTAGATATGGATTTTTTATAATGGTCACATGATTTTGGAGTTTTGAGCTGGTGGCTCAAAAAAATTGAGGAAACAGTATCCAACCGCCCATGTGTAAAAAATAAAATTAAGAAGAATTATTGTTTGTATGTTAAAGGTATGGGGATGCTATTCAGTTTTGGGAGAGAATTGGGAAAAATACCATAATTGTAGATAAGTCATGAAGAATCTATTCACCATGACGGTGGAATGAATGAATCTTTCTAATGCACCACCCATCGTTCAATACTTCAACTGTATAAATAAAAGACACTATTAAAACTAGTTCAATAAATAATAGGTTATTTAGGTTAATTACTATAATTAACAGACCTAAATAATAGTGAAATGTAATTCTTATACCATTAATTATTCTATATTGAGTCTTGAAAATGAATCAATACAACGTATAATTCTTATTCTCTTAGGAATGGATTTTTTTTATTATAGTTTTATTAATAGTTTTTATCATGTTTGGATTCTATAACTATAGAACCAAATCCCCAACAACATGAAGTACATATATCAGTAAAAACACCTAGTGGTTTGATCATTTCATCCCAATTATTAGAATCATCACAAATTAGAATTTATGGATTGATTCTTCCTATGAATCTTGTGCTCCCCCTTTTTATAATTTGTTGGAATACTAGGCATGGATTGGATATCAGTATATAGATAACACGTATAATATTTAAAAAAATAACTCTTATTTTTTATGTCTAATTATTCAATACACCTATAGAAATGAAAATAAGATCCTTTGTCTCCTTTATAAAATCCCTCAATAGTATTGGAATTAATAACATATGAAGAATCATTACATTAAAAAAATTTTGAGTTAAAGTGTGGTATTAACATAGTTTTAATTCCTATTATAAGGTAATATGTTGTTGTATTTATGAAATAATTTCCTAGGCATCCAAAATACTGTGAGGTAGTTTTCCCAATAGAGATTATACGCTTATCCACAATTATATCAAAATGACCCTTGAGGGTGGCCTATATCAAACATGAGGGGATAAAAAAGTAGAAACAAGATATTTTGGAAAATCATATCATATGCTATGGTGCCTCACAAAAGGTTTAACCAGTTATCCTTTTAATGAAAAATTAAGAGATCAATAGTAAAATATGAAGATTATCAAGAGAGATAAAACATCAACATAATGAAAAAATTATCCCCTTAAATTAATGGATGAGTTGTTCGATCAACTGTGTATTCATGAACCATGATGGGTCTTCATCTGAACTAGCACCCGACCTAGTCTGTGGAGAGGCCCTAAGGGCATTCAAAATCCTCAAAGGATGGCACAAGTTTTCAGGTATAATAAATAAGATTTGAATCTATTTACCAGAATTTTTTCAGAATAAAACAAACAACAATAAATTATAAACTGAATATGAAAATTCATAACAACAAGACTTAAACAAATTTCTTGAATTGAGTTACATAGTTTAATCCAAGAACAAGAAAATGTTACAAAAAATGGAACCACAATAATAACTCAAACCTGCCACATCGCAAGGGGAATCACCCTCATTAAACCTCCACAAAACTAAACCAAGAAAGATAGATACAAACTCAAACCATCGTATCATAATTATTTACTCTTACCCATGTCAAACATTACTAAATCTACTTACTCCCAATGTTGTAAGTAGGGAGTGAGCCTAAGCCCTGTTGAATTCCACCAGAGAGAAGATTTTGTTCCACAAACAATATAAGACAAAAAACATTCAGTTTTCATAAAAAGTATAAATTACTAAAAATAATAAGGAAATAAAAATTGGAGGGAAAAGGTTTTTATTAAAAAAACAATAAAAAAGATGAAAACTCAATTAATGTACACATGCTATGAAAATTACCAACCAATCATATTTTATGATGACTGTAGGTGTGATATAGCCAATGATATCTAGTCAGAAAAAACTCCCCAAGGCACTAGATATTAATGATACACTAGGTATGTAATATATCGATGAAATGTGGCCTAGAAACCATTAACAACCTTGTTTTCTTGTACGAGACACTTTATGGAACACACTATTCATTTTGTGGCCTCTAATCAATCATCATTATTTAGTTAGATATTTTATTTTCAATCCCTCTAAGAGAAATTGGGCCATATCCACTTCGGATTCACAATAATAATAGTCCTTGTCCACCCACCTAGATATCTGGGCATCCATATTTTGTTAAATCAAGTTCCACATGGCACATAACAGAACTTGCACATCCAAATTCCATTTAAAAATCATACTCACATGAAAATAATTTAAAAACAAGTTTGTTATTGTCCATAATATTTTATAAATGATTAAAAATATTATAAAATTTTTCCAAGAAGTATCACATGAATTAACACACAAAAACCCATTCCAAATCATATTTTTCTATTTATCTCACACCAACCCCCACAAAAACATAATTTTTTAACCTCGAAATTTTTTAATAAACTAATTTCACAATTTATAAAACAAAACTACATGATACAATATGGTTTTACACAAAATCTATATCATATTTCAAATGAAAAATTAACTAATAATGAAAAATAATTCACTAAATAATGTTAATAAATAGAAGAACCTTCCGTCGGTGTCAAAAATTCATAAATTTAGTGAGAATTTCCAAAAGAAAGACAAGCAATAAAAAAACCTAATCATGAATATCGAACTCAAAAAAACATGATGAAACCCTAAAGAAGAAACCCTAGTTGCTATAAATATATAACACTGAGAAATTGTGATGAAAGTCTTAAAGAAGGAAAAAAAAAGAGAAATCCACTTTCTTGATTATTCATGATGTTTATCGCACCAAAATCCATTCAAAAAAATTTTCCAAGGGAGCTTAAAGAATCATGAAGATCTCATAGGGACGAAAAATACTCAATGGGGAAGAATAGGGGTGGAATAGGAATAATTATGGAAGGAAAATAGTAAATACACATCTTTTAATGATCTGGACAACATTCTTTGTTAGTCGATGTGGATTAATAAACCATGGAGAAAACTGTGCTGCATGCTCTTCCCAACTACACATTTCCGGTTTAGGGAATATGACCATGTGTTGGTCATGCGGTAGTTTCTTTATTTTACCACAATTCTTCCTTGGTTTGGTGAACGGTTACTACTAATTGTGTTCTAACCATACACCTGAGAATTTCCTCAAAAAACACTCCATTTTTCTTTAAAAATGAAAATAAACCTAGGGGAATGGTATACAATAAATAATAATGAAAAATAACATAAAAAATCACTGATGTGAAAATTGAACTGACTATCAAAATATTCCAGCATATAAATTCAACCAGAATCCTGATCAGAAAACAAGAATGGATACTCTTTCTCATCCCCTAATTTCCACTCTCATGCCTAATGAACATAATTCCCATGCTTCAAAAGGACGCACACCAATGAAATTTCTTTCCCAAAAAGACCCTTCTCATAGTAATTCCACTATCTTCACTGGCCATTCAAACAATGATAAATTAGACTCTATCTACAACTCATCCCAATTCAATGCATGGGATAGATTCCGAAGATAACTCTTCAAATGAGAGGAATGATATACGTTGTATGTTGATTTCGACTAAGAATGAAAATATAACATGTATTCCACTTTACCAATTTTCTCAGGGATTTTAATATTCCCGACTTACCTCAGTAAAATTTTTCTCCACTTCCCCAATAAATGATGTCCCATGAATGAGACCACCTTTGAGAATAAATGATCACGCATACAAAACTCAAGTTCTCAATGCCTCTTATTATAAAAATATTTTTTGAGACTCTGGGTTATCAATAACAATTTCATGATCAACTTGACTATTTAAGATGACTCATGTATAAGGCTACATCCCAAATGGGAGGTCTCACCTATCAGAAGCCAACATAAAGGATACCAACACAGATGAAAATATATCCCCTCGATAGAAGCCATTCGAATGGAATATTGGTAACTAATATTTTATGAAAACTAGATCAATTACAGATGGATATCAATCAATCATCTGAAATCCATAACACACAAACAATGTATATCCTCTAAAATCTTATTTTATGACTCTGTCTTACCATCCATTTACGGATTGTATTCCATACACATCATAATCTATGTCCCCAATTCCTCTTAAAGGCCTTTCTAGAAATGAGAGGTAATATGAGAGCCTCAATCATAATCAATCGCTAACGAAACCCCATGAAGCCTTACAACCTCTTAAATATACAACTGTACCATATCATCCACATTGGCCTTTTTTATAATATGATTAAAGAATGATGATTCTATTAGATGTCAAATCACCACCCAAATAGTGTTCTATCCTCGAGGAGTATGAGGAACGAAAAAAATGAAATTCATGGTGACCCTATCCTAATTCCATGTAGGAATGGGTAATAGATAAAGAAAACCCGATGGTCTTTGATACAATTCAATTACTTAATGAGGTGTATAACACCTCTATATGAATTAGGCTATGATCTGCCTCTTGTTTGGCCACCAACACTGTTGAGGAACAACATAATAAATTTTGGTATCTCTTTGATGAACGGCCAACTGATATTGGTGTATATCCTAAATCCCCTCTTTCATTAGAGATAACAACACCACTCAATGGACCTTAGAGAATAAGATATCTTTAGGATATAAGGACCAATCAAATGATGTCTCACTGCCATGATGATGCTTCTAAGACTATTGTTGCAGTCTATCACTGTGTTTGCCCCACTGAATCAACTCAAGGTGGGAATTAGTCAGCCGAACAATTACCAAGAATGAACCACCACTATGCTCTTTGGTTTCCATGTGTATCTGGGAAAAGATACCCATTATGGTCCACTCATCACTGGACTCCCCCACACTTAAACTTTTCTACGCAAGGAGTCAACCACCACATTACCCTTTTCAAGGGTATAAATAATATCAAAATCAACCACCTGCAAATAATCGATCCAACAACACTGCCTCCAGTTCAAATTATTTGGGGAGAATATGTATGCTAATTGTTTATGGTCAGAATAGAGAATAAATTTCTCCCCAAAATAATATCAAAGATAGGTTTTTAATGCATATATCACCACTACCAATTCTATGGCTTCGGTATTGTAATTATTTTAATGTGTTCTGATGTAGCAAGAACTATATGCCACTACATAATCATTTAGCATCAGAACACCCCCAATTCCCATAACTGAAGCATTGCTATATACGACATACCCATTTCTCGATATTGGAAAGAAGAACATGGGTACAATACTGAATCCCCATTTCATCTATTCAATGGACTCATGACATTCTGGGATCCATTAAAGCATCACCCATTTCTAATTGAGTGATGTCGTGGATGGTTCAAGTCACAATAATTATTGAACAAAAATCTTCTAACAACCTTCTTAAGAAAAGATAAATCATTTTTGTTAACACATTATTTTCTTCTCCCATCACTAATATAAATATTGCTTTTATCAGCACTAGAAACGTGCATTAATAGCACTAAAAAGTCATTTTTAATCGTGGAAATGAGAAGGGGGTCCCTTTTATCAGTGCGTAGAAAAGTGCTGATAAAGGCTCATTTTATAAGATCTAAAAAAGAACTGATAAGAAACCCCTTTTATTAGATCCTAAAAAAAGCACTGATAAATGTCAAACAGTGAAATTAAAAAAAAGGAATATATAATGTGAGTTGAACTTTTAACTGTGCTTGACCCCCATATTAGTGCTAGGCAGACTCCCTCCCACTCTCCGGTATGCTACCCTTGTGCCCATGCCCACACTCCTTGCTTCCACCCGAACTCGAACCCACAATCTCCCCCATGCACACTTGCACCTTTACCACTAAGCCATTTAATTTTTTCTCAATTTAATGATATATATATTTATTTCAATATATATATATATATTAATACTTATTCATATATTAATATATATTCATATTAATATAAATATATCTAGTTATATTAATACATAAATATTTATTCATATATTAATATATATATATATATATATGTATGTATATTTATATATATTATATTTATTTATTTATATAGAGTTATATTTATTAATATATAAATATATATATTTCGTGTTATATTAATACATATATCTTTTTTAATATATTTGTATATATATATTTATTCATTTATTAATTTATATTTATATTTATTTATATATATATTTAGTTATAATTTTTTCCATATATTTATTTGAATATTAATATATATTTATAAGATTAGTTTTAAATAAATTTATAAAATATGTATTTTATGTGTTTATAAATAAATAAATAAATAAATACATGTATACAACACAGAGAGAGAGAGAGACTCACACACAGATATATATATATATAGACACACACACACATGAATAAATACATATATATGTGTATTTAAATATCCATATAATGTTAAAATGACAATAAATTAAAATTCATAAGTTTATTTTCAACTCCAAAACTATTATAATAGAAGAAAATGAATCAATCTTCGATATGATATGTTGTACATGCCAAGAGGACATCCGTATTAGATTTTATACCTCTATGAATGTCAAAAAATCAAGGTATCCCAACTAAAAACTCAGTTTTGGAGGATTTCTGGGTCTTTTGGGCCACAAAAAATGTGATAGAAGGTTCAATTTGGTCACTAGTGTGTAAAACATGCTACAATATTTTATGGGATATACTATAGAGCTCAAACAGACACCCGGATCAAAAGTTATGGTCGTTTGATGTTTGAGTTACATTTTTATCTTATTTTAGATCTTTTATTGATATTTTTTGATATTTTGTGTCATAAAATTGTAATTAAATGATTATTAATCGATGATAATTATAAAATTATTAATTAATAATATTTTTTAAGATATTTCAAAGCCATTTTCACTAAACTTTTTATATATTATTGGTAATAGTCTATTTAAATTTATCAAAAACATATTTAAAAATATATATAATTTATTTATATCAATATAAATTTACATATATAAAAAATATGATTATTCGCAATTTTTTTTATATATAAACATTATCACTGCTTGTAAAAGCACTATTATATCCCCCCTTTATCAGCGTTGATAAAAAATCCATGATAAAGGGGGGGGGGTATATCAGCACTAAAAAAGTGTTGATAATGGTTTAATTTTAAAAGAGATTCTTTTAGTGATTTTAAATGTTCCCCTTTATCAGCGCTTTTTTAGTGCTGATAAACCCCCCCCCCCACCTTATCACCCCGTTTTTTAGAACTAAAAAAGGGTGGTGCTGTGGAAACCTAGTTTTGTGGTAGTGTATGACAAAAATGCACTTATCTTCTCAGGGACCACAAAAATAGCTTTACCCACAATCATGTGGCCCATAAACATCACATCCCTAATCCCAAAGGTGCATTTTGAAAACTTTACATAATGTCTATGATCCCATGGAAAACCCAACACGATCCAAAAATGATGCTCATGCTCTTCCTCAGATGTAATCCATTAATACCACAATGAAAGAGTTGAGATACTTATGGAACACCATATTCCTGATCATTATAAACACTACTAGATCATTTTTCAATATGATTAGCGTGACCAAATACTCAAAGTTGATGTACCTTCTTTGTAAGGTAATTTTCATTATTTCCACCTCTCTCACCCTAAATTTGTGTTAAACTAAATGCAAGTATATTGTGGAAAAACACATTACCCCATTTAACTGGTCAAACAGGTCATCAATTTCGCGAAAATGGATTTATTCTTAATAGTTACCTTGTTCATTTTCTGGTAACTGATTCCCAACTGAAGAGATTCATTGGCCTTCTTCACAAATACTACATGACTATCCTAAGGATAGATACATAGTTTAATGAACCCTTTGGATTCAAAATCTTATATTTGTATCATTAATTCCATCATCTTGGTTGGGGCCATATGATAGGAGGGAAGAGATATTATATATGAACTTGATGCCCAATAAATTGAGAACTCCACATTATTCTTTGGGGGTAAGGTATAAAAATAATCTAGAAATACCTCTAGGAACTCATCCAATATAGTAGGTAATAGACCCTCAAGGTAACCACCAATATCCTCCAGTGAGAGGGGCAATTACTAAAAAATGGATTTACTAGCTTTAGGAGTGGAGTTCTTGCACCTCCCAAACAATGATCTCATTCCCTGAGATATATCGGAGGACTCCATTAGGTGCCATGAAACTCACCCACCGATATCAATCAATACGATCTTGGAATCACACTGTCAATTCCATACCAAGGATCACATATATAAGGGTCATATCCATGATAAGGAAATCCCATTCCATCAAAAACTTTTACATGGAGAGCATATAAAACATGCAATTAAGACTCAGTTCCTTCCTCTAACCCTGCTGTGTTGCAAACACCTTCGCAAATGACATCAGCTCAGTTGAAAAATTCCAAAGGTTCACAAGATGGGTAAATATAAAAGACATACATTCACTTGTATTAAATAATATAGCTGGTATAGAAGAAGAAATCAGAATGCTGCCTTGAACTGTCGATGTTGATGCATCTTATCCCATAGGTGCCTGATTCACAACATGTTGATTCTTGTAATCTACCAGAGATTGAATGATCTCCTACAACTTTTACATGAACTATATCAACACAGAATACAATCTGATCCTAAATTAATGATCACCAAACTAATATATTACTATCCATGATGACATCGACAGAACTGACACCCCTAGTAGCCTTAGACCCTTCCCCACTGTAGTAAGGGTGCGCCAACATATAAAAATGTTTCATGTTCCCCATAACTCTTCATCAATTTCATAGAATGTGGGGATATGTTCATATAGGTTGGATGTGTCAATTCCTCCCACATAGATGTCACATGATAGATACGACCTCAGAACTTGTAAATGATGACCTCTAGGATTGATGGAATGATGTACCACCTTCTTTGTTCAGATATTCATTCAGCATGCTCTTATTCTCTGATGAACTACCACATTCATGCATTGAGGCTGACCTTGAGGAACCAGACACTAAAATTCAATCAATCCCCACCATACAAGCTCGACAAACTACATCATCCTAGGTCTCCATCTTGAACCAGAATAATTAATAATTGATCTTTAGCTACAAGACCATTTGGAACCTAAAATCCTCCATCTACACATTGGATACTATTTGAGGTGCATATTAGACTAGATTGGAAAAACTGTTGGAATACTCCATCAAAAACTAATTCCCATAAAATAGATCAATAATCTCTTAGGATCATACATAAGATAACAAATATGGACAATACTGATTGACAATGTTATCCATAATTTTCTTCAAACTCATCTTCTCATGCTTCCCATATTGAAGCATTGAATCCCCCCACCTTCGACTGGGACCCTCAAACAATAATAAATTCCTTATTACCCTAACTTCCCCAAAAGTGTCATGAAACTCAAACATGTGCTCGATCATCTCAATCCACTCTACTTCTTCTTGAAGATCCATGCAACCTTAGAATGAAGGAGGTATGTTCTTAAGAAACTACAACGCTTTTCCCTTCCTATGACCACATTCAACCTCTCTAACTGGAGAAGGATCATCACCCCAACAATGTTCCAGATCATGTACATCCTGTACAATAGATTACACTAACCTATGATCAAGTAGTATGGGATAACTGTCTCCAACTTCATTTCTTGGGTTCAAGGGATTTCTTCGGGGAGGCATGTTGCATCAAAAAGCAACAATCAGAATAGAAAACATTAATACAAGAGTTCAGAAAAATATCATAAATATTATTAAATATAAATAATTAAAACATGTTATGATAATAAAACGACCAAAAACATCACGCCCACCCAATGTCCATATTCCGTCTACTTCTTGAATGTCCCATCTGTATGAGAAGTCAAACAGAAACCCCCACATCCCAAGGAGACTCTAGGACTGTCCTAAGGGGTGCTAGACAAGAACCCTAATCCCAACTAGAACTCTGATTCCCTGCTATCCTAGATCATGTCTTACTAGACTAATCGCAAATAAAATGACACAAAGGGGTAAACCATTCCCTAATACAATTTATTCAGGAACTAAGTTAGGTCACCATCTGAACCAAAATGTGAGCAGGTCTGTGCTAAGGCCCTAGGGGCATTCCCTATTCTCATGAGCAGACACAAGTTTCCAAGTATCATAGATAATCATGGAAATGATTTAACTAAATAATATAAGTATATAAAAACCAACAATAAAAATTTAAATGAATTTGAATATTTACAAAAAAGGTCATAAAGTATTTTTCAGAATTGAGTTACGTAGTTTCAGTCCAAACCCAAAATGGTTACAACAAAAAGGAGCGACACAACTGACTAAAAAACCCTCACATGGTAAGGGAAATCATGATCATGAAACCTCTACAACACTTCCTCATTAAAGGTCACACGAAACCAGAACCATAGTCTCTAATATCACTACACATAAATATTTCAAACATTACCAAGTCTACTAACACCCAAAAGAGTAAGTAGGTTGTGACCCTAGGCCAAGTAGAATGACATATGAGAAAAGATTGCATGCTATAATCATTATAAGTCATATATCTTGAAGATTTCATAAAAAAAAGATTTTAGTAACTATTTTAAAGAATGAAACATTGAATGAGTATCTATTATTATGAATCCATCATTATATAGGAAACAAATTTAAATAAAGTACACAAGATTCTTAAAATAACAACCAAACATACCATATGTCGATGGTTGGTCTGATATATGAAATGTACACATGTTACGAGTAAGACCCCTAGAAACTAGCTAATAATGGTGCACTAGGTACATCATATCTAATTGAAATTTTCCAAGGATACCATTACCAACAGAATTCTTGTGCACGATCCACTAGTAGGGAACACACACATAAAATAGTGGTCTCCAATCAGTCATCATTGTTTAGTCAGTGTTGTTATTTTCAGTTCTTCCTTGTGAGTCCAGGTTGTAGACACTTCTGAATCCCAATAATAACAGTCATTGTTTTCCAAAGAAGATACATGGGCTTCCTTTTTTGTGATCAATAAAGTTACAGATGACATAGAACACCACTGGCACATCTATATTCCATTTAAAAATCATACACACACAAAAACTATTCTCAAACACGATTCATAATCTGCATATAATTATATAAACCATTAAAGTGTTTATAAAATAGTTCCAAGAAGTATCACATAAATTTACACATGAAAATGCATTCAAAATTCTATTTTAACATAAAACACACATTGAAACAACACAAAATCATAATTTTTGGACCTTTCATAATTCAATAAACTAACTGCATAATTTATATAACACTACCATGTGATTGAATATGGGTTTACACAAAAAACACACAAAATTTCATATAAAACACCACTCAAAAATCAGACACATATTAAACTCTTCCAAAAATGACTTTCACACCACACATATTTATCAGAGATCATAATAAACAAATTATAAAAGAAAAATAATTCATGAAATAATTTTTTTACATTGAACCTCCTACCTTTGGTGTCAAAATGCTTAAAAATCGGTGTGAATCTCCAACCACACCTCAACCTCACCACAATCAAGGAAAAACCCCTAATAAGGAAGATTGGACCAAAAAACCCAAGATTGCACCTTAGGGACGAATCTCTAGAAGCTAAAAAATAGACCCTTGTGAATTAGGTAATATACTCTAAAAGAAGGAAGAAACACATGGGAGATCATCCTATTGATGATTCTAGAATTTTCCCCAACAAAAAGTACATCAAAATGGATTACAAGGGACCCTGAGAGATCATGGAGACATCTTATGGCTGAAAATCTTGAGTGGGGAATAATATTGGATGATTAGGTTTAATTTTGGAAGAGATAATAGTAAATATCTATTCTTTATGTATCTATAAAACACCTATGGTTAGTCGATACTATTTTATAAACCAATCATCAAACTGTGCCACACACTCGGTCCACCCACATGGTTCTAGTCCGTGGCACAAGGAGATGATGTGGATGTTGGGTTGGTTATATCTCCTACAACACGATTACCTCAGTTGGGTGCATGATTACTCCTAACCATGCACCAACCATACTTCATGGAATGTCCACACAAATCTATCTATTTTTCTTCAAAAACAAATGGTC
Source organism: Viscum album (assembly GCA_963277665.1). Taxonomy (NCBI): domain Eukaryota; kingdom Viridiplantae; phylum Streptophyta; class Magnoliopsida; order Santalales; family Viscaceae; genus Viscum; species Viscum album. Next base: position 1,242,529,094 of record OY728145.1, on the reverse strand, counting down.
CACTATGGGGAAAAGACAGAACCAATATTAATAGTAAAATATACTAAAAATAATGGCATGGATGTGAAATATGTTGAGATATTTACTTCTCAAAACTAGATCATCATTATAGATTTCATCAGTTGAACATACTGAATGAAGATATTCATAAAACAAATTTTCATACATTTTATGGGAAGTATGATGTTATTTTTTTCCCCTTCATACGTACCAATTCTATCTCGGTCATCACAGATATGTTGAATAGATTTTCAAGATACATCCTTTATTAATTTATATTAGTGTTAATTGATAATATTCTCACCAAATCTAAGATAGTATAGGATATTGAATCACATCAATGGATTTTGATAGAGATATTAAGTAATTATTAAATTTAAGTTGTGTTTCTAAAATATGACTTTTTGGAGATTCATGTCACAATCATATAGAACTTTATCATAAGTATAAGAATTCATATTAAACCATTAATGATAAAACATTTGTGAATGGTCCAGACCCACTAGTCCTATGAAAATTTATTTTTTTATTAGATTCATAGTTCACAGCAATTGACTTGTGAAATATTAGTCATGATTTGAATTTCATGCCAACTAATTTACAATGAAATTGGATAAATTCTATCAGGGTGTGATTATGTACGTAAATATTTAACGATCTCCAGATAAGGATAATAGTTATTCATGTACTCACAATACCATTGTTTGGATAATGGTTTTGGAAATACAATGATCAGTTTATTATAGGATTTGGGTTTTTAATCCTTTATAATTACATAGTGACATATTATTCCCTTAAAAAGGATAATATCTATTACTAAAACTACCAAATTATTGATCTAGATCACGTATTTGTGATCTATCTTCTTATGATTTGGAGACACTACCTCTATGTAAGGAATTTTTACATATTTACAAGTAACAATATTCTAATTTTTATATTCACAAAGGTGTATTTCAACATATTTTAATATATATTGTTACAGATAATCAAGGATCAAAATTTATCTTTTCAAATCAAATAGGTAAATGGGGGAAAAGTTTGTTGACTATCCTTATATAAAATATTCTATGACTCGCTCTATGATACAAATTGAAAAAGTCCTTAAAATCCTTGAAATGAAAAGTATTGATCTAGAAATAATATTTGAGTGGAATACATGATAACATTCCCAAATTTTTTTCTAGCTAAATATTTATGATAACAATAATTAGTCAAAAATAAATGATCATTTTTCTTCAAAAAGTGGTGAATTTATTAATGTAAGGGAAGCATCTTGAGTGCCATATTGATGATGAAAAAAATAGTCAATTTGAAAATAGGATTTTGGTACAATCACCACAAAAGAAAAATAAGGATCTATTGGATAATTTGTGTATGTAGTCCTTCTCAATCCATCATAGAAGCACTAAGATATACCATTAGATCTGTGATCACATCTGGTGGGACAACATGAAGAATTCTATTTTTCTATATGTATATTAAAATTCATGGTATTTTAAAAAGTTAATGAAATTTCAAATATGTGAAAGTGGTGATGAAACCATTACCCATACCTATGTGGGTTTGGTAGAAAATTTCCATGTAAATTTTCACTTGCCTCCTAGATACATCCAAATGGAACAATGTGATATGTGTTCTGGTGGATCGACTAAATAAGAATCCCCACACCATCTCTATTGAAGACAATTATTCACTTGAACTACTGGCTAACATATATATAAAAGGATGTGGTGAGGATTCCTTGGGAACCACTTTTGATAATCAATGATTCATATAGAATGTTCACAATTATATTTTGGACATGTAATCAAAATTATCCCAATAAATAAGAATCTTAGATAGGCCAATCCCCAATAAACTAATAGACAATCTTATAGGAATATGCAGAAACTATAAGAAACACTAAGTGGATACAGAGTTCTATTTAAAGGAGTTTAGGATTAAAATTTTCCATTTGGTTATTCCTCATAAAAAATCCTCATATCGATTATTAATATGTATCTATATGAAGCTATTTATGGAAATATAATTAGGAAAGCTAATTATTATTATAAATTTGATGAATAAATAATACTTTTACATGATATTTTTAAATATATGATAGATATGTTAAAATCCATAAAAAATATTTAAAATGTGTTTGAACTCTCTATATGATCTATGTTGACAATAATCGAAAGGCCTTGTGGTTTGATGCTGGAGGGAATGTTTTCCATTGAATACCACTATGGAAAAAATGCTGATTTTTTGGATGACAGGTATTCTTTTACCTTGTTATATTATACATTTTAAAAATACATTCTTTCAATGGAGTAGTGTAAAGCCATCTTTCACTTCAACCATATATCAATCATTTTTGTTATTTCATCCACATTTCACTTTTAAAATTGTACATAGCTGATCCTTCAAATGCATAGAATCCAAAGGTGTTACTACTAGAAAATGATCACTTATATTAGGGGAAGAATATAAAGATCTATTACCATAATGAAAAAATATGTACAATAAGAAAACTCAACAGGTAAAATATTTTATGTAGATTTATAAATATGATGAGGAGGAATGGGAGAAATAGAAAAAAAATATATGAAAAGTACCCTCTCTAATTCATAACTGAGTGTATGAGTTCAAATTTTGATGAAAATATTTATACATTGTGTTATAATGTAACTATCTGGAGTTTAAATAATGTATATGTTTCTTCAAATAAATTTTTTTTAAGAAATTTTAAATAGTTTTATTGACATAAAACACATATAGAAACGAAAAAACCCATTAATTCATCACAAGAATCACTACATTAGTCAATGAATAGACACATTAGAAATATAATAATTATAAGGAGAGAAATATAAATTATGAATATACTATAAGGGGGAATTTTTATCAACCTGATTGGCAAGAATCATCAATCCCATTTATAAAATAATGGAAATGAAACAAAATATTATAAATCCATTTGAAATATTATAAAATTGAACTATAGAACCAAAAGATAAATTCTGTATCATATTGAATTAAATAATGAATATTTATTTATACATGGTAATATTAATGCTTAAATTGTAATGATATAGTTAGAACTGAAATCTTTCTATTTTAATAGTATCCTAGTAGTTGGGAATTGTTATATGGGAACTATAAATAGTAACCTAACAAATAGAATACTAAATTAAAATAGAAGAAAATAAAATACAATTTAAATAATATTTTATAAGGATAATATTAAAATATATAAATATTAAAATTCAATAAAATAAATATCAAGATTTTAAATCACAACGAAATTATTAGCGCATTTCTTATAACTTATTATGATATTTTTATTAAAAATCATAATTTTTATATGAAAGTTTAAAATAACCTAAATTATAACATTATGGTGATAATATTGATTTCATTATTGAATTCATCACTTTATAAAAAATCATGTTTTATGTTTTTTTATTTTTCTGAAATGATTAAATTTTAAGATAAATAGTTAGAATACATTTTTTTCTCTATAACTGGTGTATCTTAAATGGAATAATTAATTATCTAATAATTATTGAACCATTTATCAAATTTTTGTTTATATCGTCAAATAATTAATTTTACAAATGATTCATTAAAATGTAATACATTTTTTCCAAAACTAAAAAATGCTTTCCAAATTCAAAAATCAAAATTTTTACCTAAAAAATAATTTATTATTTATTCAATATTACATTATAAATATTAATGAGTCTTGTATATAAAGTTATTTATATACATAAATACATTTTTAATTTATATATGTTTTATAATATCAAAATAATCACTACTAGATGTATTACATTTGATATATTATTTTATTCATTTTTTTATTCCCAAAATATCCCTGCTAACAAATATTAATAACCCCTCTCCTAGCTAAGGGATAACTACCATTCCATTACACAAAAAATCCAAATCTATACCCATATAATATCTTCTAATACCTCATGAACCATAGTGACATGATATTCAAAACAAACACCATTCTTGAAGGAGGAATATTGTCATACAAGTGAAGGAACACCATGAAAATAGTATGGTTTTATCAATATTCTCTTATATTCGACCTCTCATACCAATTTTCAAATTTCTTTCAAAACCAAATATTGAGACATGGAGTATTAATTATGTAAAATTTATATAATTTATTATCTTTCAGAAATATACTATTTATGTGTTCATATTCAATACCAACCTTTACCAACATTTTGAAAACGTTTCAGATAATGGTCAGTTAATATCTAATGAGGATTTCACAAAGTTGCTTCATATCCCCAAACTTTTCGATGGTTACACTAGATTGTTTATAATATATAAATGTATAATTATAATTATTTCATTATTAAATAATTTATTATACTAATTTAAAAATAATTTTTACTAAAATAGTGAAAACAGATAGAAGTTTTATTTTTTATGAATATATCATATGAAAAAAATTCAACTTCAACAAATGAAATTTTTGAAATAAAAAACAATGATAATAAATTATCAGTGGAAAAATAAATAAAAATATTTTATTCCTAGTTAAATTTTTTATTTATCATATGATTATTATTCATAAGAGTTATATGAGACAAATAATATAGTGGGACTAAAGACGACATGATTCTCAACCCCAAACACTTTCATTTAGAAAATATCCTATTTCATATTGATTTATGTATGAATGTGTGAATGTTCCTATAATATCATTGATATTTTAATTAAATATTATTTATTTTTTTATCGAGGTATATACACAATTCCCACTAAATAAAAAAAATTATAATCCTTTTTCAATGATTTTCTAAATTGCATCAGTTTCCATCAAATATCTTGAACCCTCTTGAATTTTTTATCATTTAAAGGTATAAAATGTTCTTTAATATAATTGTATGATCATTGATTTTCATTTTATAATCCTCAATTAAATATCTTGAAGTGTGATATGAGAGAAATTTTATGATACTCATTCATGTCCATGAGTTATTTCATGACTATGATTTTTAACCTTATATTTGGGATTTATGATAACATGATTTTTATGATGTTATGTGTGGGACCTGAATTGATTAACCCTCCAATGAATTGGGTAATATTATTTATCTCATGAAAAAATGTGTATTATTCATGAAATAGATGATATATTTTTTAACATTTATGATTATATAATTACAAACATATGCCATTCAAGATAATGATGCTATAATTGTTCACAATGATGTGTGTTATTTGACCACTATGATATCATGTTGAAATATTATTCATATTACACATTACATAACATTATCAAATCATTACCTCATAATTATTATTGTAATTTTATTCTATGAATATCACTATGTTTATTATTCTCACTAATATAATAATGATTCATAACCCTTATTCCTACCCTTATTGGGCTTTATACTAACAAATTTATTGATGTATATCATTATGTGTGAACATGTACTCATTAAGTCACGAGATATCTATATGGGTAAAGAAAAAAACATATATAATGAATATGTTTAATTATTAACAATTGTTGTGTGGGGTTAATTTTCCAAATACACAAAACTTTTAGGTCATTCATTATTCATTTTTATGTTATTGTCATAAATAAAATTTGTAGTAATGTTTAAAACATAATGCATGTTATATATTAAAAAATCTTGTTAATATTATATCTTCATTGGGATTAGAGACAATGAAGGGTCATGTACATATGGTTAATTTTAATATTTATAAGGCACAATACCTTACCAAAATTAATAATCATATACTACATCTTAATCCACATAAGGTAAAATATTTTCTTAAAAATGTATTCATATGATACAAAAAATATTTTTTATATAGAACATGGCTAAAAAATATTTAATAATGAAAAAAATACATATTAAACATAAAATAATAAAAAATAAATGAAGAATAAATAATTATATATTAATAAGTAAATAATTTTTTGAGAAATAATAATTATCCCACTAATAAAATTTAGAAAATGAATTATTAATTACGTAAATTTTTCTCTAAAATAAGTTAATGAGAAACAAAAAAATCATGGAATATTTGAAAAAATGTGTTAAAATTTATTAAACAATAATTTTATAAATAAATGAAAAATATATATGTAATGACCTGTAAATTTCAAATGAAATTTTTTCTTAAATTTTTTGGGATTTTATGAGTACGTAGTTTCTGATGGCACCTGATTCTAAGGCCCGATGTTCCTGGAATCAATTTCCGATGTTTAGCTCGGGTATGTTCAGGGAACGAACGAGCGGGTTTTTATATCTATTGAACTGGTGCTTGGAATTGATATATGAGGGCACCGATGAAACCACAATGCCGGTAATTGATTAAGAGGTCTTTTACAGTAGATACTTTTTCACGGGATAAGGAGTTAAAAATTGTGGTTTAAATGAGAAGAGAATACAAATGTGGATCATTTTTTATTCTTTGACTATGGCAGTTTTATCCTACATGGGGGAGTTTGGGTGGGACCCATTAGCATCCTAACTACCCATGTGAGGACAAATGTGAGGTGGGGCCCACACGAGCTCCAACCCTTCACATTCCTTAAACCCCCCCATTAAACCCTTGTATTTAATTGGGTAACTCCTCCCATCCCCACTCTTCCAATTTAATTCATTCCAAAACACATTAAATTAATTAATTGAACCTTATAAATTAATTGAATTAAGTATTTGAATTTTTAATTTTGAATGCATGTAAAAGTAAAATAAAATAAGGATAATCCTTATTTTATTGTTCGTTGGCTGGATGTGATGAGAATTGGAGGAGAAAGAGCTCTAGTTTCTTTTGAAGAACTTCATCTTCAATGAAGAACGCCAACTCTCCGACAAAGAACGTTGATTCAGAAACCCCAGTTTCTTTATCCTCTTCTTCCTCTACGACAATAGAGGAGACACTGATGACAACTGAAACAATTCTGTCATTCACGGCACTTGACAACCACGAACTTCCTTCGAGGTAGGGGTTAATTCTTTTGTTCACGTTTTATCATCGGCCTTCATTGATTAAAATTTGGCCGCTTGATACTGTTATAATGGGAGGAGATCAGACCGCACAAACACGGCTTATCCTCCTCCCCTGTTTCTTGTTGATCATCGTTGATGTTTGAGGTGAAGTCGGCGCAGTGTCGTTGCACCCCGTGGGGATGAAGAGGACCACAACTGGAGTGGGCCGCGGCGGTGGTGCACGGCACCGTCGCACCGCACCAGTTAGGCCGAATGAGGACTGCGGCCAGAGTGCGCAGTAGCGGTGGTGTGTGGTGTCGTCGTACTGCTCCAGAGATGCCAAGGGAGGTCTTGGCTAGAGTGGAATGTGGTGGAGGTGCGCGATGTTGTCATGCCGCGCTGGTCGAGCAAGAGACGCTGCGGTCCATTAGGGGCGGCCGGCTGTGCCGACCGCCAGCGTCTCTAGAAGGCGGGACCCTAAAGGGTCCCGCGGTAGCTCAACTGGCCGGCCATTAAGGCCGGCCGTTTTTCAGATAAGCAGGGGGTCTAAACCCACAGACAAGAATTTTAGGGCGGACCCCAAAGGGTCTGCCATTTTCGCAAACAGGGGGCGGTGCCCCCTTGTGCCCCTCTCGGCCAGCGCCGAGCCGTGGCCGGGTTACGAGCTAGGCCGCAGGCCACACGGGTCGGGTCTGCCGCGCCCGGCCGGGCTGGGCCGCACCCAATTGTGTCGGACCCGGACCTGGGTCGGGTCGACCCGAGGGGGTATTGGGCTGGGTCGGACCGAGCCCAGACCCCCTATTTTCGGACCATATTCGTTCAAATGCCCATATCTTGGGCTATGGACCTTCGATTGATGCACCGTTAGTTGAGTAGGGATCCTTGGATCGAGTCGGTTGTTTCAGTATATTAAACATGAGGTTTTGGTGAATTTTGTGTATATATAGGTTCGATCGAACCCAAAACCAACCGGGCCCTTTGAGCAGAAACGCTTATAAGTTAAGGACCGGACGTCTGAATGCCGTGTCGTCAAATATGTTAAATTCCACTTGGTGATATAGTTTTTTTGGATTACATCTAATCATCTCCACCCCACTTCGTGAGTAGTATAACTGTGTCAGATGATTCTTTACTTTCAATCATTAACATCGATGTGATTGTCTTGCTTTTTCTATTTGGACTAAATTGTACTTTCCTGTGTGGACTGAGTTGTACTTTCCTATGTGGACTGGGTTGTACTTGGGCTCAGGAGTTGGAGCCGAACTGGAAATGATGCTTAGGTATATGTATGGACATATACCTAAGCAGTGTTGGATGCTACTTTGTGTTTGTCTTATTCTTTCGTGGATTATTCCTTTGTGGATTCTGGGAGACCTTTGGGAGTCTAGGGGTCCCTACTGAGTATCGTATACTCACCCCTACACGGGCTATGCCTGCTCTACATTGTGTTTGATGCAGACAACAGACAACACTGATCAAGGTGGAGTCTAGTGGAGTGGGACGCTACCTGGAGGTGGACCACTTGGCGGGACGTACTCAGAGCGGACGACTGGACCCGAGGAGTCGAAGAGACTATCTGTACCCACCCTTCAGGTGGGAATTTTGGAGGATGACTTGGTTGCTATTTTAGTTTTCAATTTCTGTACTTTACTTTTCTTAGTTTTACTATACTAATAGTTGGGTTTTTATACTGGCTGATTTACGTTCCAGCACTTACTTTTGTACTCAGTTTACTTAGTGTTTACATCATCTTGCATACTCTATGGTGTTTGTTCTGTTATTTAAAGGCAATGTCTTCCCTTTTATCGAGATTTACGCTTTTGGTGTTAGTCGCCATCCCCTGGACTATGGAAGGAGGGCTTGATGTAGTCACAACACGGGCCCCGAGGACGGGTCGTCAAAAATCGGTATCATAGGTGTCAGTTCTACCGCAGAACTGATGACTCTGATAATTTCTTCTATGTGAAGTAGTAGTGTTATCGGTATAGAGTGTGGTTTTCAGTCCAGGGAGTCCATTGATGGTTCGGCGGCCGATGTATCCATACACCAGGACCCTGACTTCTGATTTTCGACTCAGTGCATGAAAAGATTGATTGCATGTGTGTTTTAAAAGTTTTCTATGTGATTACAATGTGTCAGCTCCCCAGGTATAATGTATTAACTGTGGCACACCTGTTTCTTTCTATCATGGCCCCATGATGACAGCCAGCTAGGGTTCCACGCTTTGTGCGAGATGGCATCCCACCGAGCGATGTTGCCTCGGTGCAGGGCCCCATTATAGCGGAGGCACTGGCGGTACCTCTACCCGCCAAGCCACTAATTCCACCAGCCTCAGCAGCTGAGAGTGCACGTCGCCTGATTGTGATTCATGAGTATCAGCATCAGAGGTCGCCCAGGTTTTGTTGAGAGATGGACCCTTATGCAGCCGAGGATTGGCTGGAGGCTATCGTCCGAGTCTTCAGAATAGTAGGGACACCAGCTGGCCTCATGGTGATCCTTGCGGCGAGTCTCCTGCACGCAGCAGCATGTAGATGGTGGATCCTGATGCTCCAGGTTCACAACGAGACATCTTTACTTTGGAAAGACTTAGAGAGCCTCTTTCGCTCAGAGTTCGTTCCAGCCACCCTTCGTGCAGTGCCCATCCAGGAGTTACTATAGTAGCGGTATGGCAGCATGACAGTAGCCCAGTATTCGCCGGGATTTACTGATCTCTCATGCCACTACACAGACATGGTACGAGACCCATTCTTCTAGGCCCGGACTTTCGAGCAGGGATTGAGGCATGAGATCAGAGCTTTGATGATCTCCCTCAGCATTCTGACGTAGGTAGGAGTACAAGAGCGAGCCCTCCTTGTGGAGAGTTTTCTTGCTGAGCCTACAATATCTCTGAGGCCTACCGCAGGGCTAAACATAGCAGTGTCTGCTACGGCAGGCAATAGACAGCTGTCATAGAGTTCCAAATGAACCAGGCCATCATGAGGGAGACCTTAGGATACTGCTTTGGATGTGCGGGGAATACACATTTGAGCCTTCATATGAGAGGTAGACCGTGCTATGCATGCATCGGGTAGGGCCACATGGCTCGTGACTGCCTGACCCTCCATGAAGAGGAGCAGCAGACGGTTGAGGGACCATCCAGGCAGAGGCAGAGGATTGACTGTGGCAGTCCGCAGGGAGCAGGAGGACATGGTAGAGGTGTTGGCTGAGAATCGGTTGGTGGGAAATGATTTGAGGCTCTACCACCACCAGCACCAGGAGGTCCACCCCGACCATAGGGAGCTGGCGGACAGAGGCATGCTCAACTTTAGGTATTGGAGACTTATGACCACGGTGCACCACAGATGTTTTGAGGTACTATATTTGTCTACTCCACCCTTGTTGCAGTTCTTATAGACACAGGAGTGAGTCATTCTATTATTTCCACTGCCCTTGTTCAGATCTCGGAGATTTAGACTGTGTTGTTGGATCGATCCTTACAGCTAGAGACTCCTATGGGAGCAGACTTGACAATTACGCACTGGTTCTGATGGTGTGAGCTTACTCTAGGAGGCGATAGATTCGGCTTGGATCTTCTTGTAGCAGCGTCGAGGCCTTATGATGTCATCTTGGGAATGGATTGGTTATCTACGGTTCATGGTCAGATCGACTGTATTAGGCGCAAGGTGTGGTGTGTCCACAAAGATGAGAGCAGGTTCACCTTCACTGTCGAGAAGGGAGCCTTTGCAGCGCAGGATGGTCTCACACAGAGAAGAGGACAGTCGATCACCCATCAGTTGGCTAGCCTCATCCTAGGAGTAGTTGATGTGCGGAGTCCGAGTTTTTTTGATGTGGTGGATAAGTATGCGGACGTTTTTCCTGACGTCGTTCCAGGACTATCTCCTCAAAGGGAGGTAGACTTCTATATTGACCTGTACCCCATGAAAACTCAGATATCTACACCAGCTTATCGGATGGCTCACGCTGAGCTTCGTGAGCTGTGGGTATAGTTGGAGGACATGCAGGGAAAGGGATTCATTCGACCAAGTGTTTCACCCTCGGCTTCCTCGATTTTGTTCGCCAAGAAGGCGGATGAGAGCTTGCGACCGTGTGACGACTATCGTATACTATATCAGGTGACCATGAAGAACAAGAATACACTTCCAAGGATTGAAGACCTATTCGATCAGCTTAAGGGAGCACGATGGTTCTCAAATATAGACCTCGGGTCAAGCTATCATCAACTCAGAGTTCGAGACGAGGATGTGCAGAAGATGGCCTTCAGGTGTCGGTATGGCTATTATGAGTTCATGGTTATGCCTTTCGGCATAACCAATGCTCCAGCAGGGTTCATGATTCTCATGAACATGATCTTCCATACTTACCTCTATTGACTTGTCATAGTCTTCATTGACGACATACTGATTTACTTGACTACTGAGGGAGGAGCACTCGTACCACTTGCGGGTTGTACCAGACACACTCCGAGAGCACCAACTTTATGGTAAGCTCTAGAAGTGTCAGTTTTGGATTTGAGAGGTCCACTTCTTGGGGCATTTCAACTCTGACGTGGGTGTTGCGGTGGATCCTGCGAAGATTGAGGCAGTACAAGCTTGGGAGCCATCCAAGAGTGTGACGGAGGTGCGGAGCTTCCTAGGTCTGGCTAGGTAATATCGGAGATGTGTGCCAGATGTCTCCAGAGTTGCAGCACCACTTTCATCTTTGATGAATAAGGGGAAACCCTTCGTGTGGTCAGATTGATGTCAGCAGATCTTCCACGAGCTGAGGCGGAGATTGACCAGTGCACCCATCTTGAGGCTACCGGAGGAGGGCGTAGGTTATGTAGTTTACTGCGATGCATCCGGGACCGAACTCGGGTGTGTCCAGATGCAGTAGCGGGCAGTCATCACCTATGGTTCATTACAGTTGAGGCAGCTTTATCAGAACTATGCTACCCCTGACATGGAGTTTGCAGCAGTGGTCTTCGCCTTGAAGTTATGGTGGAACTATCTGATCGGCGAGTGCTTTACAGTATACTCTGACCACCAGAGTCTCAGGTATATCTTTTCACAAAAGGACCTGAACTGAGATAACGGCGATGGATTGAGTTCCTCCAAGACTATGACATTGAGATAGTATATACTTCTTGTAATGGGAACATTGAAGCTGATGCTCTAAGCAGGAGGTTGAGCATTCAGCTACTTGGAGAGGCGACATAGCAGTTAGATGATTTCCAGATATCCTTCATGGATAGAGATGGGGCAGCCTTTCTACATTCGCTCACAGTCACTCCTCCACTACTTCAGCAGGTCAGGGAGGCACAGTGTGGGGACAATGACTATGAGATGCAATGTGCACAGATATCCACAGGATAGGCACCAGATAGATTTTCTATAGGAGGAGAGCACATCATCCTTTTTAGAGGACGTACCATGGTACCAGTTTCATTAAAGGAGGAGGTGATGAGAGAGTTTCACACTTTCCCATTGGCGGTACATCCAGGAGTAACGAAGATGTACCAGGATCTCAAATGACAGCACTGGTGGCCGGGTATGAAGAAAGTTTTGACAGAGTTCGTTTTATGATGCCTCATCTACCAGCAGGTGAAGGCGAAGAACCTGGTTCCAACAGGCTTGGTACAGCCTTTAGAGGTCTTGGAGTGGAAGTGGGATGAGATATCTATGGATTTTGTGATAGGGGTTCCATGTACATCCAGAGGACATGACTCCATCTGGGTGATTTTGGACCGACTCACCAAGTCGACCAACTTCTTACCTATCAGAGAGCAGGGCTCAATGAAGAGAATGGGATGCCTCTATGTTCAGGAGATCGTACGACTTCATGGTGTGCCATCATCTATCGTCTCTGATCGAGATGCTCACTTTACTTCCCGACATTGGAAGGGGTTGTAGGAGGAATTTGGGATGCAGCAACATCTGAGCACCGCCTTTCACCCTTATACAGATGTGCAGACGGAGAGGACCATTTAGACACTCGAGGACAAGCTCTGTGCATGTGTCCTTGACTTTGGTCGCAGCTGGGAGGATCACATACCCTTGGTTGAGTTTGCATACAACAACAACTACCACTCAACCATCGGGATGGCACCATATGAGGCATTGTATGGCCAACCTTTCAGATCACCTCTGTATGGGAATAACCCTGGGGAGTCAGCACTCGTAGGACCAGAGATGGTTCAGGATACGACAGAGAAGGTGCAGATCATATAGGAACGGATGAGGACTTCTCAGAGCTGACATAAGTCATATGATTATAGGAGGTGGATACCACTATAGTTCGAGTATGGTGACCATGTTTTCTTACGGGTCTCACCTCGACGTGGATTACAGAGATTTGGCCGAGGCGGCAAGTTATCTCCATGTTCTATCAAACCATTCTAGGTTCTCAGAAGGATAGGTGAGGTGGCTTATCACCTGGCTCTTCCACCCCAGTTGCAATGGGTTCATGAAGTCTTTCACATATCTCAACTGAGGAGATAGGTGCATGACCCGATGCATATCATCGACCACGGAGAGCTAGACATCGATGACAGTGTGACATTTGCGGAGGTCCCTGTGAAGATCGAGTATCATCAAGAGTGGGTCCTATGTGGAAGGTCGATTCTAGTAGTGCGCATCAGGTGGCTGCACAGGAACCTCCGGGAGAGCACATAGGAGCGGGAGGCTCAGATGTGTGCATAGTACCCTCATTTTTTTACCTAGGTTATGATGTAGCTTTATGGGGACGTAAATCCCTAAGGATGGAGTAATGTAAAGACCCATAAATTTCAAGGAAATGTTTTTCTTAAATTCTTTGTGATTTTAAGAGTACATAGTTTTTAAGGGCACCTGATTTCAAGGCCCGGTGTGCCCAGAATCAATTATGGAAATTTAGCTCAGGTACGCTCAGTGAACGAACGAGTGGGTTTTTCTATCTTTTGAACTGGTGCATGGAATTGAAATCTAAGGGCACCGATGAAACCGTAGTACCAGTAATTTCATAAGAGGACTTTTACTGTAGATGTGTTTGCACGAGAGAAGGAGCTAAAAATTGTGGTTTAAATAAGAAGAGAATAAAAATGTGGATCATTTTTTATTCTTTGACTTTGGCGGTTATATCCTACAGGGGGGGTTAGGTTGGGACCCATTATCATCCTAACTACCCATGTGATGATAAATGTGAGGTGGGGCCCACACGATCCCCAACCCTTCACATTCCTTAACCCCCACCCCATTAAACCCTTGTATTTAATTGGGTAACTCCTCCCCTCCCCACTGTCCCAATTTAATTCATGCCAACACACATTAATTTAATTAATTAAACCTCATCAATTAATGTAATTAAGTATATGAATTTGTAATTTTGAATGCATGGTAATGTAAAATAAAATAAGGAGATGCATTATTTTATTTTTGGATGGCTGGTTGTGTTGAGAATTGGAGGAGAAAGAGCTCTAATTTATTTGGAATAACTTCATCTTCAACAAAGAATGCCAACTATCTGACGAAGCACGTTGATTCGGCAGCCCCGGTTTCTTTATCCTCTTCTTCCTCCACGACAAGGGAGGAGACACCGACGATGACGGAAATGACACCATCATCCACGGCTCTTAACAACTGCGAACTTCCATCGAGGTATGGGTTAATTCTTTTGTTCAAGTTTTATCACCGAGCTTTGTTGTTTAAAATTCAGCTGCTTGTTATCGTTAGAATGGGAGGAGATCAGACCGCACAAACACGGCCGATCCTCCTCCCCTTTTTCTTGTTGATCACCATTGAAATTTGAGGTAAAGGTGGCATGGTATCATTGCACTGTGTGGGGATGAAGAGGACCGCGGCCGGAGTGGGCTGCAATGGTAGTGTGTGGAGCCGCCGCGTCGCTCCGGTGAGGCCAAAGGAGGACCGCAGCCGGAGCGGGCTGCGGTGGTGGTGCGTGGCGCCGTTGCACAGCGCCAGGCGAGCAAGAGTTGCGGCCTTAGACCGCGGCGGTCCAGCAGGGGTGGTCAGCTGTGCCGGCCGCTGGCGTCTCCAGGTGGCGGGACCCTGAAGGGTCCTGCGGCGGCTCAACCGGCCTTTCGTTTTCCAGAAAACCATTCAGTCGTAACCCCCCCCCCCCCCGACAGAATTTTAGTGAGGAGCCCACAGGGTCTGCCGTTTCTGCAAACAGGGGGCGACGCCCCCTTTGCGCCCCTCTCGGCCAGTGCCGAGTCGCGGCCAGCTTCCGAGCTGGGCCGCAGGCCGCACGGGCTGGGCCAGCCTTGGGTCGGGCCGCGCCTGCCGGGTCGGGCCACACCATTCGGGCTTGGTTGTGCCCAGTCGTGTCGGCTGTGCCCCGCCGAGCCGCGCCGCGCCCGATCGGGCCGGACCCAGACCCATGTCCAGTCGACCCAGTTCGGGACGACCCAGGGGGTATTGGGCTGGGTCGGACCAGGCCCAGACCCCCTATTTTCAGACTAGGATCATTCAAATGGCCATATCTTGGGCTACGAACCTCTGATCGATGTACCGTCAGTTGCGTAGGGATCCTTGGATCGAGGTAGTCGTTTTGATATATTACACTCTAGGTTTCTGTGATGTTTTAGGACGTACGGGTTGGTTCGAAACCGAAATGAACCGGTCCCTTGTAGCGGAAACAATTATAACTTAAGGACCGGACGTCTGAATGACGTGCCTTCATATATGTTGAATTCCACTTAGTGACACGGTTCATTTGGCTTACTCCATTCGAGGTTTGGACGCATCTGGTCTACGGTTGGATTTGTTTAGCTTAAAAACTAACCGGGCCCCTAGGACGGAAAACCTAATATCTCTCAGACCGGGCGTCTGATTGACGCGCCGTCTATCGCATTGAGTTCCTATTGATGAGATGGATCTTTGTGATACATAAACTCAGGAATTTGTGATACATCAACTTTGGACTTTGTGATAGTTTATGTATCAACCCCTTGGCTCATGGAGTAGACTCTCCCTAAATCGAGCATGCTATGTGCGGGAACCCTAGAGCTGGCTGTGACGACGATGACGACTGTACTTGGATCCTACATGGGTTCGTTATGGAGGACGACTGTACTTGGATCGTATGTGGTTTCAGTCATGAGGATGACTGTACTTGGATCCTACATGGGTTCGGCAGCGAGGAGGACTGTACTTGGATCCTATATGGGTTGGCAGCGATGGTTACGGTACTAGGATACTACATGGGTCCGAAAGTGACGACTTCTGTATTTGGATACTATTTGGGTTCGGTAGGGGAGATGATTCAGAGGGTACATCTATCATCTTCACCCTTCTTCGTGAGTAGTATACCTGTGTGAGCTGAGTCTTCACTTTCAATCATTATCTTTGATATGATTGTCTTACTTTCTTGTGTGGATTGGGTTATGCTTTCCTGTGTGTAATGGGTTGTACTTGGGCTCATGAGTTGGAGTAGAAATGGAATTGATGACTTATGTATATGTTTGGGCATATACCTAAGTAGAATTGGTTGATACTTCATATTTGTATCTTTCCTTTGTGGTTTATCCTTTGTGGATTTGTGAGATCTTCGGGGGTCTCGGGGTCCCTACTGAGTATCGTATACTCACCCCTGCACGGGCTATGCCCGCACTATGTTGTGTTGGATGCAGACGACAGACATCGCTGATCGTGGTTGAGACTTGTCGAGTGGGATAGTATCTGGAGGTGGACTTTCTAGCGGGACATACACAGATCGGACGGACGGATTCGAGGATCCAAGGAGACCATCTGTACCCACCCTTCAGGTGGGATTTCTGGAGGACGATTCGGTGGTTTCTGTTTTACTTTTCAGCTATTGTACTTTATTTTTCTCAGTTTTACTATACATTCAGTTGGGTTTGTATACTGGCCCCTTTACTTTCTAGCACTTACTTCTATACTCAGTTTACTTAGTGTTTACTTCAGTTTGTGTTCTCTGTTTTGTTTCTTTACTTATATAAAGGAAATGCCTTCCCTTTTATCAGGATTTACGCCTTTGGTGCTAGTCGCTAGCCCATGGCCTATGGAAGGCGGGCTTGGGGTATTCCCGGAGTGGGCCCCAAGGACGGGTCGTGACAATATAATTATCAAAACAAATTCAAATAATGTGTGATATGTCTACCCCAAGATTCTAAAACTCGTGATAATTTCAAAAACAAAACATAAGTATATAAAATTATCCCAATTATTGAAAATAATATATAAATTTGAATTTTTTTATTGAATCTTTCTCTTTTTGTATACTAAGTCCTAAAA
The DNA here is from genome assembly GCA_963277665.1 of Viscum album. Classification (NCBI taxonomy): domain Eukaryota; kingdom Viridiplantae; phylum Streptophyta; class Magnoliopsida; order Santalales; family Viscaceae; genus Viscum; species Viscum album. Next base: position 1,242,511,903 of record OY728145.1, on the reverse strand, counting down.
GAGACATGAAAAAAATCTATAAATTCTGGTGAAAAATTAATGTTACTTCTGATAGTTTGGCATTCATTAATAATCTTTAATCATCATAGACCCACCTTAAAATCATGATTGGTGAAAATAAATTTCAAATAACACCCCCATAATTTTTCATACTTCTATTTGAATATAGATGAATTGAATTGAAATTATAAATTATTTATTTCAAAAAAAAATATTTCTATAAAACATTTAAATATTAAGTATCCATGAATAATATAATGGTATTCTAGGAATCATATAATGATATGAAATGATTTTGAAAAACAACCATTAAATTATTCATATCACAGATACTCATATAATAAAACTAGGATATCATTCTCGTTGTCAATAATAAAAAAATGAGTCAGATTTAGTAAAAATAATAAGGGGATATTTAGTTAACATACTGGCTAAATCTAGTAACATATAATAGAAAACAAGAATAAGAAAACTAAAATAGTTAACATGATATGTATTTCTAAATGTAAGACTATTTATGACTTCAAGAAACACCCTTTAATTGTATATTGGAAAAAATTTATAGAATAAAAAATATAAAAATAGCTAGAATATAATAGTTTTGATATCTCAACATACTAATATCTAATATAATTTTCTCAAACAATATTATATCCAATGTTTTTAAAAATATATATTTTATTGGATTATTAGTGTCGATAAATGTTAATTATATTTCCACATTAATATCACAATATCTAAAAAATATAATTTATCATCTAGATGTTTAGACTTATGATATTTTAATATGTTCATTGAAATTAAAATTTTGAAGGAGTTAGCAATGTGAATAAGTATTTTATTAGATGATCCATTTAAATAAGTAAAAAATTTCATGATCAATATTTATTGAGTTTAAAAAAATTTAAATCGTCTATGTCTTCGACATTTGATATTTATAATGAAACAAATAATTTATAATTTGAGCTCATGGAAATAATATTTTTGAACAAAAACTTTTACATTCAATGTGTAATTTTTCTATAAAATATATATCCCAAAAAAGATAAATCTAAATAATTTAAAAATAAAATAAAATTTCATAATTTAATTATACATAAAGCCTATTTATGAAATATTTAGTATCAGACTATAATAAAAATATATATACCTTAAATATTATATTAATTTAGAATTTGATAATATAACTTTCTACCTATCATTCATATATATATGTTAATATCAAAATATTTTCTTGTAAGTTGAATATCTAACATACAGTAAATATAAATAGAAGATTTAAAATTTTTAAAATAATCGAGTCCATATAATAAAAATAAATTCTTATGGTACATATATTGATATTAAAATATATCGACTGTTCTTCGAAAAATAAAATATCTTACGAGGTTTCTGATTTCACACAAGTAAATTACTCTAATTTCACCTAACAATAAACTAGAAACATTATTTTAATAAAATTTCAATAGTAGATCAATATAAACATCCATGACCACAAATTTTACTAATAAAAATATCATTCTAAATATTATTATTAAAAAAATTATAAATTAATTTATCTTTCTCAAAACCATTATTAAACTTTAATAATGATAATATATCATATTGCAATATATGGACTTTTTTTATTTCCATTTGTTCCTTTTGATTATTTGAAAACATGGTTATTAAATTTATAATGATTAAAACCATATATTTCATTAACAAAAAATACCGTAAAAATAAAAAAATTTAAAGAAACAATTTTAACACCCAATTAGTAGCTTTTCAAATGCGATAATATAAATAACTATAATTAAACTATAATTAATTCAATTGTAGTAATAGGATTAATAGGTTTAGAAAAATAATTGAAATTTATTGAAAATAACCTTGTGTGGAAATTGTTTATGATTATTTTACAATATCTCTTCATTCGTTTAATTTATTTTAAAAAATACATTTATATAAACAAATAAATTTATTGTTTAAAGGCTCAATAAATGTGAAAACAGTATTTTCGTTATTTTATTATCCAAATAATCCATTTCAATAATCCAATAATCATAATTTAATGATTCGCTAGTATCATTAGATAATTAATCAAAAACAAAAATAGAAACTGCATAAAAATCACAATAGATATTATTTATAAAAAATTTGTATTAAAAATTTTGAATATCATTTTAAGTTGGGATATGTAACACCCCAAGATTTCATAGTACGTTATTTCTTTAAAGTAATTCAATAACATGCACTACACACAACAACATGTTCTAGCGCACCATGACTTACCAAACAAGTCGTTCAAAAGCGATTATGAATAGTATTAACTGAATTTTAGACTTTATATAATCCTTATAATTTTAGAATCCATATTATGAGTTTCTTAGAGATAATGTAAGAACAAATACAAGTTTTCAGATAAAAGAATTATTTTTAAAAAAATTCAATTTTACTGCCTTTTAATGGCGAAGCCCTTTCTAATCCAATATTTGAAACTATTATATATTAAATATTAAAATATAAACTTCTTCTTTACCATTGGGACATATGAATTGATTTTCAATAAAGTTTTGGTGTTTTTTGATAACTTTCATATTTAGGTGAATAGTGAAAATACTATATTTTAATTGAAAACAACATTTTAATTCAAAATAATTTATATTGTTAAATTATACATTTTAATGGTTTGGTAGTATAAATATATTTTATTTTTACCATTTAATCCAATTATGGTCATTGTATGTAATTTCACTTTGAAATTGGACATAAACAAGTGTCAAACATTTGGTAGTTATTATTTCTTAAAAATACGGCTTTTGGTTTTGACAGCGGGAAATAATTATAAATTATTAAAGGCTACTACAATGTTTTTAATTTCGTTAAATAGAATTCATTATTGAAATCAGAATATCAAAATTATCTGAGGGTAAAGTTTTGGTATTTTTCTGAAAACTTTTAATTTTTTATGAATAGTGAAAAACATTGAGTTATAGTTTAAAACCAAATTTTTACACATCTCCTAGGAGAATTTTCAAATTCTCATAAAACTTAATTTTACCAAATATGTGAGTGGAATTTTAAAACTCCAAGATACACGGTTAATATCAAGGAGTAAAATTTGGTTTAATAAAATAAAAATAATTTTTGGTGAATAGTAACATTTTACTTGTATTTAGCACGGTAAAAAGTAAATGGGGTAATTAAGGGTAAGAGTGGTATTATTATTACCCTAAAACATGTCCTAATAATATTGTCTAAGTATAATTAGACTAAAAACAACATTAGTAATAAAAGATGAACCTCTTTGGTCCACTTGGATTAGATTTGGACATTTATTATTATTTAATTCAAAGAAGAGTTAAAAGAGTTAAAATCTATGTTTAATAACTAAAATTTATTTAATATAGGTTTATACAAAATATAAATTAGATTATAAGTAATAATTGGAAATCTAACAATATTTCCTAAATAATGGTATTTTATTTATAATTTTCATACATTAAATAATTTAATTTATTTATGACACAATGATGATGCAGAAATTAACTTATTAGTGAAATATAAAAATCATTGATATTAAAAATACCCAAATAAATATAATTTGAGACTTTTAATGAATTACATTAATTTTATTGCTTAATATGCCTTGTTAGGATTGATTAAATGAATTTGGTTCGAATTAATAATGTTATTAAGACTTTAACAAATATCAATTATTAAATAGTGTCAAAATTAACATAAAGGAGTTTTTAAAACTAATATTATATTAGTATTTGATATAATATTCCAAATAATATAGGGTTCGGCCAAAGGACTTATATGATGGTAGGTATGTCATTAATGAACCACTTGGGGTTCTCTTGAATTATATAGTAAGTTTATCAACTATATAATATAAAAATACAAAAAGAAATGGTAAATGTCAAACTATTTAACTAAGAGTTAAATCTAAAAGATAAGGTTGATATAGTAACCCAAACCTGTCTAAAATCTATTGGTTAAGTGGTTTTAGATCCATCCCCAACTTATACTTTGAATAATCCACTTTGGAGACATTATAAATCGAGGTTTAATTTATTATAAATTAATATATTATGTTTTTCCTAAAGATCCCATCCCCCCCCCATGTAAAAGAATATCACTTATAACCAATTATTCACACCTCTAAAGCATTTTGGCTCGTACAACCTTTGCACAATTAAGCTCCCTACATCCCTATCCTCCTCTTAGAAGCCTTAACTTAGTAATAATGCACTTCAAGAGTCCTTATTGTTTCAAACCAAAGAGAGTTTCCCAAATTATAGGTAACGATTTCTCTTAGCTTCTTTACTTTTATTTTACTTCTCCATCCCCTAAACTCTTCTTATTATTTTCTTTTGTAACAAAACTAGTATCCTAAATATACTAAGATATTGTTATGAGAAGTATTCTAACTACACTTACACACACCTCCATATAATGGTTGAAGAACATAATGTTTTTAGGGATGGCAACCAAACGCCTCACAAAATGATGATTGTTCAATTATCTCCTACCACCTCTCATGGTGGCAATTATAATATAACTATAATTAAATATGATATTTATGATATTTATTTTATATATAAGATTATGTAATTCCATTTTATAGCATACCAGTATTCGTTTCATTGTGTATATATATATGATAATTTCATTTGAGGAAGTGCGAACTACCGCCCCCTCAAAGTGATATGACTCATTCATTCCATACATGGAATGTATAAAGTATGGTGTTAATGAAATTAAGTAAAAAATATAAGATATTATATTATACTGGAATAATAATATACCTATGTATCATTTGGTTTTTATTACTATTAAAATGAAAGATGGAATGGAAGTAGCATTCATGCGTACGTACGAATTACTGTCTCCACAAACACGATGAGATTCATTTCCCCATCAAATCCATTCAAGACTCATTATCATTTGATGATTAAAATTTATTTTTAATGGCTTAATATCATTCTTGATATGAATAAGATACAACCTATACATAAAAACACGGCTTAGGTTACAAATCATATAAAGGAAAACGAATCAGTTAACTCCCGAAATGACGATAATAAAAAAATATTATTAACAAAGAAATATTTAATTATCATATTTGATATCATATTTATATATATGATTCTTGTATAATTTAATAACAACGATTTAACTATTATAAAGGAGGCTAACCTACAATATTTATAGGAAAAGTACGAGGTAAGAGTTTATTTCACAATCTCTTAGTTATCCGAGGTTGTTTATACATATTTATATACAGGGACCTCTTTATCATCCACATCCATGTTTATAAAAAATGTATTTAAAAAAAATTACTCTTTACTAAAAAATTGGTAAATGTCATTTATACCCTTATGTGTTTTGAAAGGAATCTTTCCGTTGTTTTCCAAACAAGGTACTTTTTAACCTTTTCAACCAATTTAAGGTAAGAATTTCTTTTTACCTTATACGGCGGGTGCAGTTATCTTCTACAATTATAAAATCGTCGAAGCTTACCTTATAAGCATATAAGAATATTTTCAAAGTAAATGTTTTATTTTATAATTATGTGACTTTTAAAAGATTTCAAAACAAATAATTGAAGAATTTGTGAAAGGTACTCTTTATCAAGATCAGAATATTAATTTTTTTTAATGATTTATCTTTATAAATGATTTTAATTAATGTTCATGTTTTCAAAATGATTTTAAGGATTTATTTATATGGACATGATTGTTTTGAAATGATATTTCTTTTCCAAATTTTTAATGTCGTACAGGACACTTTAATTAAAAAATCTCTTTTAGATTACCTCATTTATAAATGTGTGACTTTTTAATGATTAAAAAAAGAGATATTTCTCTCAAATAGTTTTGATTTCATCTATGTCATCATCCTTGGATAGATTTTAAACTTATTTGATGTCAATTTATTATGATACCAAACTTCCATATTGTATTGAAGGTTTTTTGATATGTTTGACTATGGATGTGTTATTTGTATATCATTCATGTTTTATAGAGAATGTATTGACATTTCATATTCTAGTTTTAATAAAAATGATTATGTTATGTTTAAACCTCTTTTATATGTGGAATGCATTGGACTTATTAAGTGAAAGCTGGAGCCTGCTATAGCTCCTTGATGCATCGGTAGGTCTCACGAGACAAACTAGTGTCTTGGCACGAGGCCTTGACAGAATATTATTTGTAGTCTTGGCACGAGGCCTCAGCTACATGGTTATGATAGTTTGGAATTATGAATTCCATCATTATGAAAGTGATTATTGATATTTCATGTGATTATTCGACTAGTAGAATATCCATGCGAATAATAAAATAGCATTATTTCATTTTATTTCTACCATAATATGCTGAAGTTCAAGTTTAAAAGGCTTCTATTTTAGTTATTCATTGCCTTAAATGTTTATGCTTATTTATGAATGTTTTCGATATATTGTTATCCTTATTGGTCATTTGAGCTCACCCCTTTCTATGTTTTATTTTTCCCAGGATGTGAAGAAGAATTTTATGAATGGCCTATAGGGATAGTATAAGGGGATATGAGTGTGGAGACATAATGTTGATGTAGTTTTCACATTATGATATAATGTAAAATTTATGAATGTATCTAGGGTTTCCAAGGCTACTAAACTGATCGGTCCTACAGGACTTGATTCCTTCTAATCATTACAGTTTATTAAACTAATGCACAGACTCTGGGTGACTGGGGTCGGGGTGTTAATGTTGGTATCAGAGGAAGTTTAGTACTAACCATGGAAGCTAGATTTAGATAAACTATGATTATAGCACATAGCCCGAAGATAGACTTTTAATATTAGTATAGAATAATTTCCTTTAATTTTGGTATTGTAGAGATTTTTTGAGTTTTCTGAGCAATAAATCCTTGCCTGGATACAAGCAGGTAGAGGCGGCTCTGGAACAGATGTACTTAGGGGTAAAACTCAAAAACACCGCTTTGAGCTAGACTCGAATGGGAACTGATGCGCGACAATGGGCCTTGCTGCACTCTTGGTTACCACACTCCCAAAGGATATGATTAGGATAATTTTCATTTTCTTTACAAACCATTATGAAGTGTTTATGAGTATATACTTCCATAAAGAAGATATTTTTATGATTATGGATTAAATCCATAAACTATTTAATTTATGTTAAGTGTTTTAAAAGATTGGGATTAGGTATTGTTATTCATAAAATAATCTAATGTATGTCATTGTTTAGAAATGGCTCCCAGTAGAATGAATGAGAACTCTAGCAATATGCATGATCCAAAGAGTAATAAGGATCATATATTTCATGGTCTTATACCATAATTTTGAAGGGAAATAGTCACCCACGTATTATCATTATATGAAAAAATAGTATCATGTGTTGATATGATAAGTAAAGAGTTCTCGGAGTCCTATGGATTCGAAGGGATGCTTGAGAAGAAAAGGATATTAAAGATAAAGGGAAGACGGTAAAGAAGGATTTTCCCATATGGGATAACTGTGGAAAGAATCACCATTGAAAATGCTTGAAGGTAATGGGAGTATGTTATAAATATGGAGAAAAATGACACCATGATCAAGATTGTGAGGGTAAGAAAAAAGTTTCAAATGTATAATACTTCATCGGTATGGAGTGGGGACACTACGGGAATCATTGTTCAAGTCATAATAGTATGCCCCAAATGATGCTATTGGATAATAATAAAGTTATGATACTACCACATATGAAGAGTAATGACTAGTGTTCTTATGTTGTTATTAAATAATTATTTCATTTGAGTGTTGTATCAACGATGTACTGGTTATATGAATTATGAAGATAAATAAGGATGGTACTGCAGTACTATTTCATTGAGGATTTGAGATTATATGGTACTATGAAAAGTGACAAAATAGCAAGTTAAACGTTTTAAAAAAAATACATGTTTGAAAGAAAGGTAATCCTTAATATGGTCTTGATACTAAGGTAGTAATTTTGGAATAAGAGATGGTTGATTTGGATAAATTATATTGGGTATTCCTGACTTCCTTAGAAGAGGTTAATAGTTTGTTTGTTTCATTATTTTTGGAATATTCCAAATTTTTTGATATAAGGAATATATCTAGTATTCTATTAGGAACAAGGGAGCATGAATGTAATCAATAAAGGTTTTATGGAAATTCAGGATGTTACCATGGTTTAAAATAATACATGATGAAGGTGTTCACATGTTATTACATGGAAACAAGTATATTCATTATGTTTAGATTCATTATATATTTTGTACTGTGTGTTTGGACAGAAGTATTTTGGATAATTCTATTTAGAGATTATTTTTGGACTGCCATAAGAGGACAACCCGGAGGTCGGGTGGCAACCCGTCACGTCTAGCAAGGTCGCGGGACTTGAACACGCAACTGAAGGGCGACAAAGGTGTATCACCTTCCACTGGCCCATATGATATCCTAAATTGAATAATTTATTCTTTTTTTAAAAACTTCTGGTATATGAATTATAAATTCATTTTTTTGAACCCTATACAAATAGGATAAATAGAATATTATTTTTATGTTTTATTATCTTTTAGAGTGAAAGATGAGTTTGTTGTAGAAATTAGTTATAGGATGGGACTTTACATGACAAGTATATATTTTTCTTCTTCTCTTATTATATGAAGAAATTAATTCTTATAATTTAGTTAAGGGATCTTAAAACAAAAAATTGGTTATCCTAATACCATATGTTTTCTTGAACCGATGGTATTTTAAATCATCATAGATTGATGAATTTAAGGCCCTCAAATGTACACATGTTTGTGATTGATGACCTCAACAACTAAATATAAAATATTTACATTTTTCCTCCAATTATATGACTTTAATTTCCCCCAATGTTCTACTAATCGAGATCATAATTTGGTGGTGACCCTTTCATTTCCCTTTTCCTCTTATTAAGACTATATTTTATTAACCTAATTTTGGATGTGTGTTTTCCCAAAGGTATTTTCTATCTTCAACCTTTTATTTTAAAAAAAATAATTTCAAATTGTGAAGATGCAATTTATTGAAGGAGGGAAGATTGTAACACCCCAAGATTTCATAGTACGTTATTTCTTCAAATCAATTCAATAACTTGCACTACACGCAACAACAAGTTCTAGTGCACCATGACTTACAAAACAAGCTGTTCAAAAGCATTTATGAATAGTATTAACAGAATTTTAAACATTATATAATCCGTATAATTTTATAATCGATATTATGAGTTTCAAAGACATAATGTAAGAACAAATAAATATTTTTAGATAAAAGACGTATTTTTTAAAACATGAAATTTTACCGCCTTTTAATGGAAAAGCCTTTCTAAATCCAATATTTGAAACTTTTTTATATAATATTTGACAAAATAATATTCTTCTTTTTAATAGTTACATAAAAATTTAGTTTCAAATTTTTTTTTGTGTTTTTATGATAACTTTCATATTTGAGTGAATAGTGAAAAATACTATATTTTAATTGAAGACATCTTTTAAATCAAAATAATTTATATTGTTAAATTATAAATTTTCAGGGTTTGGTAGTATAAATAGATTATATTTTTACCATTTAATCCAATGATGGTCATTGTATGTAATTTCATATTGAAATTGGACATAAACAAGTGTCAAACTTTTGGTAGTCATTATTTCTTAAAAATACGCCTTTTGGTTTTGACAGCGGGAATTAATTTTAAATTAATAAATGAAACTTCTATGTTTTGAATTTGGTAAAATAGACTTCATTATTGAATTCAGAATATCAAAATTATCTTAGGGTAAATTTTTGGTATTTTTCAGAAAACTCTTAATTTTTGATGAATAGTGAAAAACACTGATTTATAGTTTAAAACAGAATTTTTTTAAATAATTATTTATTTTATTTAAATTTATTTTATGTCAAAATAGATACATAATACCTATATATTTTCAATTTAATTAATTAGAGTTAGTTTATTATAATTTTAGACATATAAAAAGTATATTGAACTTTTCATCGCCTTTTACCCATCTCCTAGGAGAATTTTCAAATTCACATAAAACGTAATTTTACCACTTCTGTGAGTGTAATTTTGAAAATCCAAGAGACATGGTTGATATCAAAGGGTAAAATGTGGTTTAGTAAGATAAAAATAATTTTTGGTGAATAACAACTTTTTACTTTTATTTACCACGGTAAAAAGTAAATAGTGTAATTAAGGGTTAAATTGATATTATTATTAACGTAACAGATGTCCTAATTCAATTGGATAAGTATAATTTGACCCAAAAAACCCTTAAAAATAAAATATGAACCTATTTGGTCCACTTGGATTAGATTAGGACATTAATTATTATTTAATTCAAAGAAGAGTTAAAAGAGTTAAAATCTAAGTTTAATAACTAATTTTTTTTAATATGGGGTTATACATTAGAAAAATTAGATTTGAAATATTAATTAAAAAAATAAAAATATTTCCTAAATAATGGTATTTTATATATAATTTTTAGACATTAAATAATTTAATTTATTTATGACACAATGATGAAGCAGTAATTACCTTATTTGTGAAATATTAAAATAATTGATATTATAAATACCACAAAAAATATATTTTGAGACTTTTCATGAATTACAATAATTTTATTGGTTAATATGACATGTTAGTATTGACGAAATGAATTTTGTTTGAATTAATAAATTTATTGAGACTTTAACGAAAATAAATTATTAAAAAGTGTCAAAATTGATATAAAGGATTTTTTAAAACAAATACTATATTATTATTTGATATAATATTCCTAAAAATATAAGGTTTGGAAAAAGGTCTTATATGATCATATGTATTTCATTAATGAACCACTAGTGGTTCTCTTGGAAGTATGTAGTAAGTTTATCAACTATATAATATAAAAAAAAAAGAGACAGGGTAAATGTAAAACTATTTATCTAATAGTTGAATCGAAAAGATAAGGTTACTATAGTGACCCAAACCTGTCTAAAATCTATTGGTTGAGTGGTTTTAGACCCATCCAACCTTAGACTTTAAATAATTCACTTTGGAGCCATTAGAAACCGAATATTAATTTATTATAAATTAATAATTTAATTTTTTCTTAAAGAGCCCCTCCTCCCCCTTACAAAAGGACAACACTTATAACCAATTCCTCACTACTCTCAAGCCTTTTGGCCAATCCAACATCTACCCAATTAAGCTCCCTAAATCACTATCCTCCTTTTAGAAGCCTTAATTTAGGCATAAGGCACTTCAAGAGTCCTTTTTGGTTCAAACCAAAGGGAGTTACACAAATTAAAGGTAACGATTTCTCTTAGCTTCATTTCATTTATTTTACTTCTCCAACCCCTAAACTCTTTTTATTATTTTATTTTGTAAAAAAACAAATATCATTAATATACTATGATATATTTATGAGAATTATTCGAACTACACTTACACACACATCCTTCTAATGGGTGATGAACATAATGTTTTTGTGGATGGCAACCAAACGCCCCACGAATCGATGATTGTTCAATGATTTCCTACCACCTCTCATGGTGGCCATTATGATGGAACTATAATTAAATATGATATTAATGATATTTTTCTATATATAAGCTTCTATAATTTCATTTTATAGCATACCATTATTCGTTTCATGTTGTATATATAAATGATAATTTCATTTGAGGAAGTGCGGACTACCGCCCCCTCAAAGTGATATGACTCATTCATACCATACATGGAAAGTATAAAGGATGGTGTGAATGAACTTAATTAACACATATAATATGTTATATTATACTGGAATAATAATATACTTATGTATCATTTGGTTTTGATAACTTTTAAAATGAAAAATGAAATGGAAGTAGCGTTCGTGCATATGTAAGGATTACTGTCTCCATGAACGTGATGAGATTCATTTCCCCATCATATCTATTCAAGACTAACTATCATTTGATTATTAAAAGTATTGTTTAAGGAATTGATATAATTATGTATATTAGTAAGATACAACATATCCATAACAAACACGGCTTACGTAACGAAGCATATAAAGGAAAACGAATCAGTTAAGACCTGAAATGACGATAATACTAAAATATTATTAACAAAGAAATATTAAAAGATCATATATGATATCGTATTTATGTATATGATTCTTGTATAATTTAATAACAATTATTTAACTATTATACTAGAGGCCAACCTACACTCTATCAAATAAATGTACAAGTTAAGGGTTTATTTCATAATCTCTTTATTATCCGAGGTGGTTTATACGTAATTATCTACTGGGACCTCTTTATCATCCACATCCGTGTTTCAAAAAAATGTATTTAAAAACATTTTTACTATTTACAAGACAATGGGTTAATGTCATTTATACCCTTATGTGTTTTTAAAGGAATCTTTCCATCATTTTCCAAACAAGGTACTTTTTAACCATTTCGACAAATTTATGGTAATAATGTCTTTTAAACATATACGGCGGGTGCGATTATTTTCCGCCGTTATAAAATCATCGAAGCATCCCTTAAAAGATTATAAGAATATTTTCAAATTAAATGTATTATATTATAATTATGTGACTTTTAAAATATTTCAAAATGAATAATTTCAGAATTTTTGAAAGGTACTCTTTATGATGATCAGAATTTTAAATGTTTTAAAGATTTATCTCTCTAAATCTTTGTAATTAATGTCCATGTTTTCAAAATGATTTTAAGGATTTATTTATATGTAGATGAATGTTTTGAAATGATATTTCTTTTTAAAATTTTCAAAGTGGTATGAGACACAATGATTCAAAAATATCTTTTAAATTACCTCCTTTATAAATGTGTGACTTTTCAACGATTAAAAATATAGATATTTCTCTAAAATTGTTTTGATTTCATCTATGTCAAAAACATTTGATGGATTTTAAGATTATTTGTAGTTGATTTGTTATGATACAAAACATTCTTTTTGTATTGAAGGTTTTGAGATATGTTTGACTGTGCATGTGTTATTTTTATACCATTCTTGGTTTACGAAGAAAGTATTGACATTTCGTATGCTAGTTTTAATGAAAATGTTTATGTTATGTTTAAACCTGTTCATATGAGGAATGCATTGGACTTAGTAACTGAAGGGTGGATCCTGATATATCTCCTCGATGCATCGGTATGTCTCATGAGACAAACTCGTGTCCTGGCACGAGGCCTTGACAAAATCTTATTTGTAGTCTTGGCATGAGGCCTCAGCTACGTGTTGATGATACTCTGGAATTATGTATTCCATCATTATGAAAGTGGTTATTGATATTCCTTGTGATTATTAGACTATTAGAATATCCATGGGAATAAGAAAATGGAATTATTTAATTTTATTTCTACCATATTATGTTCAAGTTCTAGTTTAAAAGGCTTTTGTTTTAGTTATACATTGCCTTAAATGTTTATGCTTATTTATGAATGTTTCCGCTATATTTTTATCCTTACTGGACATTTGAGCTCACCCCTTTATATTTTAATTTTGCAAGGATATGAAGAAGCATTTCCTGAATGACCTTTAGGGATAGTATAAGGGGATACGAGTGTGGAGAAAAAATGTTGATGTAGTTTTCACATTATGATGTAATGTAAAATTTACGAATGTATCTAGTGTTTCCAAGGCTATTAAACTGATCTGTCCTTCGGGAATTGATTCCTTTTAATCATGCCAATATATTAAACTAATGCACCAACTATAGGTAACGGGGGTCGGGGCATTACAGGAGACCATTATATGTTTTCTATGGTATAATGCTATATTAATAAGGGATATTCATCCCCTCAATTGGTATGTTTTTTGTTGGATTATACTATCTAAAATAATATTATCCATAATCGTCTTCAATTATTTTTATAACTAAAATCAATATAGCATTATCTTTTTCAATATCTATCTGAAAATATTCATATAAAATCGTAGATTTCATGTAACTCTCAAAGCTTCCATGTTATGTTTCCCTTTGAATAATGCAGTAGCTTGCATTGTATGCAACTTGGAGTTTTAGCACACCACAAACAATGAATATAGCAGTTATGTACAGTAATACACAATATTTTAATTTTAATAAATTATATTTTTCAAAATAAATTTTATTTTTTGATTCAGAATATCAAAATTTGTTTTGGGTGAATTTTAGGTATTTTTATGAAAATTTTCAATTATTAATGAATAGTTAAAAACACTGCGTTATTGTTGAAAACTGACATTTTACTTATGTAATTAGTTATTATATTTTCCTTTATTTTAGTTCATGTTATATAAATAATACCTATATTTTTTAAATTTATGTTATTGGAGTCATTTTATAATAAGTTTAGATATATAAAATTTTATTAAACTTTTTACAGTCTTTTGCCCACCTTCTAGGAGTAGTTACATATTTTCTTAAATCGTAATTTTACGACTTCTATGATTTGAATTTCAGAAATTTGAGAGACACAGTCAACTTTAGTAATTAAAATGTGGTTCAATAAGTTGAAAATAATTCTTGGTGAATAGTAATATTTACTTTTATTTACAATGGTTAAAAGTAAATATGGTAATTAAGGGTAAAAATTATATTATAAATGCCCAAACACATGTCCTAATTCAATTAGATAAGTGTAATTAGACCAAAAACAACTTTATGAATAAAATATGACCCCCTTTGGTCAACATCGATTAAAATATGACAATTATTATTAATTTATTTAATAAAAATTTAAAAGAGTTAAATTTAAAGTTTGATAACTAAACCATTTTTAATATAGAGTTAATAAAATATAAATTAGAAAATAAATATTCATTATAAAGATAAAAATATTTCCTACCTACTGGTATTTTATTCGAAATTTATAGACCTTAAATAATTTAATTTAATTATGACACAATGATGATGCAATAATTTGCTTATTAATGAAATATTAAAATAATTGATATTATAAATATCCAAATAAATGTAAATTGAGACATCTAAAGAATTTAACTAGTTTTACATGTTAATATGACATGTTATTATTGGTTAAATAAATTTTATTCAAAGTGACAATGTTTTTTTGGGTTTCAGAAAAATCAAATACTAAATAGTGTCAAGATAGACACAATTGAGTTTTTGAAAAAAAATACTATATTATTAATTGATATAATATTCCTAAAATTATATGGTTTGTCCATAGGACTTATATATTTTTATATATATTAATAATGAACCACATGGGGTTCTATAGGATGTTTATAGTATGTTTATTAACCATATAATATAAATAATTTAAAAGACATGGTAAATGTAAAACTATTTAACTAAGAGTTAAAAAATTATAAGGTTATTATGGTGACCTAAACCTATATAAAACCTATTGTTTGAGAGATTTTAGACCCATACCAACCATATCTTTAAAATAAATCATTTTGGAGCCATTATAAACCGAATTTTATTTTATTATAAAATACAATTTCAAACATTTCCTAAAGTGACCCTCACCACTCCTATAAAAGGGTGCATCTCTTTCTCTTAATTTCATTCCTCCAAATCCATTTGGCTCCACCAAACCCAACCCATATATATTTTCATCTTCTGGAACATAAATATAGAGTCCTTAATTGGTTCATAAATCCAACCTATGGAGCCCTTTTGATCAACTCAAAAGAAAACACCCAATGAAAAGATAATAATTTCACCACACTCATTAAAGCTATTATCTTCTTCCACTTCATCTTTGTTTAATTCCATACCAAAACAAAATTCCCAGTACCATCTACATACTGTGGTGTTATTATAAATATGGTACATTGATATTCATTTTTATAAACATCCACTAAATGAAAATGTCAGAATACATTCTTACGTACTGCTTACCGTATCTACGTCATGGTGTAGTTTTTTATTCAAACACTTCATTATTTGGATGGGTATAATAATGAGTATAACTGATGTAAATAATAAATATAACATGTTAATGATTCTGTATATATGATATATAATCCAATTCTATATTATTTCGCCTTCAATATAATAATATTGTCTCTCGTACGTTCTTACAGATTACCGTCTCCATGAACGCAATGAGATTCATTCCCCATCATAATCATTTAAAAGTAATCTTCATTTTATGATTAAAAACAATTTTTATGAACATAATATCATTCTTTATACAAATACAATACATTTAATCCCTAAAAAACATGGCTTACGTAACTAAGCATATAAAGGAATATGAATCTGTTAACACCCCAAATGATGATACAACTGGAGTATTATTAACAAAACAATATTAGAGGGTCTTATATGATATTATATTTTTGTATATAGTTCATGAATAATTTAATAATAATGTTTTAACTAATATATTTAGATTATGATACCATCGACTAAGGGAATGTACAAGTTAAGGGTTAATTATAAAATCTATTTACTTATCTAAGGTTGTTAATACGTAAGTATCAACTGTGACCTATTTATTATCCACATCTGCGCTTTCTTAAAAATGTAAATCGAAGAATTTTTACTATTTTCTAAACTATTGGTTATAGTAATTTATACCCTTACTTTACCACATATGTTCTGAAATAAAAATTTCCATCATCTTCTAAAATAGTTACTTTGGGTCCTTTTCGACAAAATTAAGGTAAGAGTGTCTTTTATTAACTTATTCGGCGGGTGCAGCTATTTCTTGTCATTATATCATTATCGAAGATTCCGATACAAGATTATAAGAATATCTTCAAAATAAATGTTTTCTTTTATAATAATATGTCTTTTAAATGATTTCTAAATAGAATAAGGTATTTCTCTAAAAAGTTTTAATTTCATCTAGGTCAACATCCTTTAATGGATTTTATGCTTTTTTGAAGTTGATTTATTATGATACAAAACTTCTATATTGTGTTATAGGTTTTGTGATATGTTTGATTTTGGATGTGTTATTTTTACAACATTCATGGTTTATGGATAATGTATTGACATTTAGTATTCTATTTTTAATACGAATGTTTATGTTATGTTTAATCCTTTTCATATGAGAAATGAATTTGACATAGTAAGTGGAGGGTGGAGCCTGATATGGTTCCTCGATGCATCGGTAGGTCTTAAGAGACAAACTAATGTCTAGGCACAAGGCATTGAAAAAAATATTATTTGTATTCTATGCACTAGGCATTGACTATGTGGTTATGAATTCAGGCATTATGCATTCCATAAATATGAAATTGGCTTTGGATATTGCATGTGATTATTCGACTAGTAGAATATCCATGTGAATAATAAAATAGAATTATTTGATTTATATTGGCCATATTATGCATAATTGTATGTTTAAAATGATTATGTTTTATCCTTATACATTGTATTAAATTATTATGTTTATTTATGAAGGTTTCTGCTATATTGTTATCCTTACTGAGCATTTTATGTCAACCCTTTCCATGTTTTATTTTTCACATGATGTAAAGAAGTATATTATGACTGATCTACAGGGATAGTCTAAGGGATTGTCTAATGGATGTGAATGTGGTCAATGGAGACACTGTTGTTTTTGTCTTTAATTTTATAATGTAATGTAAAACTTATTAAAGTATCTAGTACTTCCAATGCTACTAAACTGATCAGTCTATCGAGATTTTATTCCCTGTGATCAAAGAAATGTTCTATAATAAGGCACCCACTCTGGGTAATTAGGGTTGGGGTGTTACAGTTGGTATCAGAGGAAGTTTAGTAAAATACATGGAAACTATTTTTCGAAAATATCTTATTACAGAATAGTACCATAAGATATGATTTTAGGATTAGTAGAGAAAATCATCATAGAATTTTGGTAATGTAGAGATATTGTGTATTTTTTAAGAAATACATCCCTATCTGGATATGAGTAGGTAAGGGTAGATATGGCACATATGTACCAAGTGGTAAAACCCAAAAACACTGCTTTCAGCTAGACTTGAACAGGAATGGGTGCACGACAATGGGATTTGCTTCACTTTTTGTTAAGACACTCCCGAGGGATATGCTTAGGATAATTAAAATTTTGTTTACAAACCATTATGAATAATTTATGAGTATATTATTCCTCAAATAAAACATTTTTATGATTATGTATTATATCACTAAATTTTTCAATTTATATTTGGTGTCTTACAATTTTGGAATTATGTATTGTGATTCATAAACTAAACTATTATATGCCATTGTTTGGAACTGGTGCCTAGTGGATGGAATTAGAACAATATCAACGCACATAATCCATGTGGAAATTTCCATCCTACTAAATATAATTATAGTAGAGCTAGTGATGCAACTAGTGCTGATCATCTTATCATAATACTGGAACAACTCTCTCAGGTTATGAATAATAACCTTACCCGTATGGAGCATCCTGATCCACAATGAGGATGATCAATGTTAGACTGATTCATGAGGCAACAACCACCAACATTTAATGTGAGTACAAATGCATTAGTAGTAGATCAATGGATAAATTCCTTAATGAATGTATTTCATGCTATGGTGAGTGGCGAATGGGAATAAGCTTCCTTGACAGTTTATCACCTCACGAATGATGCAGATCAATGGTGTTCATTATTCCAAAACATAAAAAAATGAAAAATTATCCAACATGGAATGGAGGTATTTTAAATAGATTTTATTAGAAAAATAAATTCCTCATGACCATTGAGTAGATATGGAACGTAAATTTCTTAGGCTAAGACAAAAGGATGATGATAATGTCGCAATGTATGATAAAAATTATACATGGTTAGCCAGGCATGCAGAAGATTATATACGTAACCCAAGGAGTAATATTGATCGACTATTTGATGGGATAAAACCATTTCTCCATCGATCATTAGTCTCACAATCCTTCTCAGAGTATGAAAATATAACCTCTTGCTCTATTTGGGTAGAAAATAATTTTTCTTATTCTTACAACTTTAAAAAATTTAAGAGAAAAATAGATCTACTGAACACTCTAGAAATCAAAATAAGGGGAAGAAGGGAAAAGTTGAATATCCATCCTACAGTAAATGTGGGAATAAGTACCCTGGTACTTTCCATAAAGGAATGTGAGTCTGTTACAAGTGTTGTGAAAAAGGCCACCAATCTCTTGATTGTAGGGAGAAGAAAGAGGCTATCAATTTTGAATGCTATAAATATAGTGAAAAGGTGAATTATCCAAATTAATGTCCTATGTCTCAAAGGAAATTACCCTAGAAAAGGACAAGGGAGCAAGGCCAAGCTTATGTGATCACTACGGAAGAAGTGGAATCTCCAAAGGATGTGGTGGTTGGTAATTTAATGGTTACCTCATGTTTAGAAAAATGCTTTATTTGATACTAGATCACCGAATTGTTTCATATCATCCATGTTTTCTAAGAATATTAGATATTTTCTATTTGACTTAACAAAGGTGTTGTCAGTCAAAACACCCAATGGAAGTATAATAACAAAAAAAAATTCTGAATCAATTCCCATTAGGACATATAAATGTTCTTTATTTACTGATCTCATTGTCATATCCATGATTGAATTTGATATAATCCTCATAATGGATTGGATTTTGAACCATGACAGGAAAATTTATTCTTAGAAGAAAGAGGTTACAATTTTTGATAATGATAAAGATTACATAATCATTAGAGTAGAAACGACACCACTTCATTCATATCTAGAACCACACCTAGTATCTCTACTAAAATCATTTATTGGGAAGAATAGAATATAATAACTATGGGTGGGGAAAATAATATTCAAATAGAGAAGATACCTTTTGTGAAATAATGTGTTGATATGACTCTATAGTATTTTCATAGACATCCTCCAGAATGATAAATTGAGTTTTCCATTTATTTAATTCATTGTTCAAAGCCCATATCGATGACCCCTTATAGAATGGGCATTGTGGAATTAGTGGAACTAAAGAAACAACTAGGGTATTTGAGAAATAAGGGATTTATTCTCCCTACTATTTCACCATGGGGAGCCCCTATCATTTTTTTTAAGAACAATTATGGATATATGCAGTTGTGCATTTACTACTAGGAGATCAATGCTCTAATAATAAAGAAGAAGTATCCCCGACCCCGAAATGAGGATTTATTTGATAAACTTCATGGAGAAAAATATTTTTCCAAGATTTCCCTTCGATATGGATACCATCTGTTGTGCGTGAAGAAAGAAGACATTTCGAAGACAACATTTCCAACCAGGTATGGGCATTACAAGTTTACAATAATGACTTTTGGATTGAGTAATTCACCCTGTGTCTTCATCGATTTAATGAATAGATTTTTCAAGGAATATCTTCATGTCTTTGTTGTGGTATTTATTGATGATATCTTGGTATACTCAAAAAGCTATGATGATCATAAAAATAAATTGCACACTATTCTGAAATCCCTCATAAGATATGAATTATAATTAATGATGAGAAAGTGTGAATTCTATCATCAAGAGAGATCTTTTCATGGCCATATGATCGTACCACAATTCACTGTTTTATTCCACCCTTACACCACTGTTTTAAACTAGTTTTGTAATGAATATTCCAAATATAATAATAAATTTAACATTATGTTTGAATCATTTAATTAATTCTAATCAACATTATAATGGGAAATGTTACTTGTTTTGGTTATTTCAATGTAGGTGAAGGTGATTTGGAGGGCCCTTGATGAAGTGGATGAAAAATGGTCCAAAATTGCATGGATCCATGGACATCTGTCCATTGTTTTGTGTATTAAATGATATCCGGAAATCCAAATGGGCTGAAATTTCGTGGGCCTGTCCAGAATTTAATACGATACATTTCATATTAAGGAACCAATTCCTGATTCGGCTTCTATCGGTCCCATACGAACTGATCTGTCCAAGACACCTAATTTGGACGAAGTCAAATGTGTTGTTCTGTATTTTATCAATATCATGAGTTTTAGTTGTCCAAATGATGCCAAACATTCTGTGGAGACAGTAATGGTCTAGGGATACAACTTTTCTATTTTCTCCAAAGCGAGATAAGGTTGTATGAAGGCCGAAACGCGTCGTACAAGTGGATTGATGAAATCTGTGTGCCTGAAACCACCTTCCAAGTTTCCTATAAAATGACACCTTGGGCTCCCCATTTGCAAGTTCGAACCAAGGAGTGAATTTCTGCGAATTCGGAGTCATAGAGGAGTCTCTAAATCATCTTGGAGGTTCTGGAGGCCCCTATCCTCATAGGGGGGTCAACAATGATGAAGGAGTCCCACCTGAGCTTCCTCCTCCACCCGATGTCGAGCTAAACGGTGGGCGTTCATTGTGAGGGAGCTACACACAAGTCAAGGGAGTTCCAATGAATATATTAGATACTGGTTATGAGTAATTTGGGTGTTAAGACATTACATTCAATGTATCTTACATATTTTCATATTTGAATGCTTGTTTTGATGCGTGCGGATGAGATTCTCTTAATTTCTAACTGATCGGTGTGAGGTTTTGAGTGTGTGACTTGTGTTGTTCTAATCGGGTAACACAAGAATCCTTTTCTTACCCACTTTCATGAGATTTCAATCTTATTTGAAAGATATTATTCAATGAATAAGTTCTAGACCTTGACAATAAGATTGTTATGTCAAGGATTGGTTCTTTAAGCAATGAAATAATTTGTTAGGAATTAATCGGGATTCCAATTAATTTCAACCAAAGAAATACTCCAACCTTAAATTACTCTCCATGAATGATGAAATTGAAAGTGTGAAGTGAACTCAAAATTAACCCTTTTTTTCTCATAATTCTAAAACACCACTTTTTATCAACTATTAAACTCTTTCAATCAATTCATTTTCTTTAAACTGTTTTAAAGCCACCCCTATATTAGCACTTCTTATTAAAAACACACACTCTGAACCCACCAACTCTCCTTGATAGATGACCTAGGGTCTACCCTAGACTATAAATCAACCTTAAAATCATAATCAATTTGACGTGTCATGACAACACGGTCAAATTTTGGTGTCGTTTCTGGGGAGAGCTTTGGGTTTTTGTGCCTATTTTTTTATACAAGTTTGGTAATTTTTGTGAATATTTGTTTGTTTTATCTTCTACCTTTGCATTTATTTTGTTGTTATAATTTATTTATTTTATAGGTCTTGTGTATGACGTGTTCTACTCTAGGAGACCCACAAACATTCAAACCCAAACTGGAGAGGATCCTACATCATCGAAACCGAGACACACAAAACAAAACTTTGAAGGAGGAGACATCACATCTTAAAATTATTCTTGATCCTTATTCTTCTCCTAAAACCAAAGTTAAAACTAAACATAACTTGTATAACATGGCTGCAAATAATAGAACACTAAAAGAACTAACCTCTCTTGATGTTGATATCTGACCCACTTACATCCAATTACAAGGCGAGGCACCCATTTTTGAACTAAAACCTGGTTTAATTCATTTATTACCAAGATTTCATGGACTTCCTGGAGAAGATCCACATAAGCATATAAAATAATTTCATACTCTATGTTCAACATTAAATCCTGATAATGTGGATGAAGAAAAAGTAAAACATAGTGCATTTCCATTTTTCATTAGAAGACACGACGAAAGATTGGTTGTATTATGTTAATTCACCTATTAGAGGTTGGGAAGACATGAAACGACTTTTTCGTGAAAAATACTTCCTAGCCAGTCAAACTACAACAATAAGGAAAGAAATATGTGGGATAAGACAATCTCAAAGAGAAACCCTTCTTAAATATTGGGAACTCTTTAAAAGATTATGTATAAGTTGTCCACACCACCCAATAAGCGATCAACTTTTAAAACAATATTTTTATGAAGGTTTAATTTCAGTAGATCGTAACATGATTGATGCTGCTGCAGGTGGTGAACTAGTGGATAAAACCCCAATCGCTGCAAGTACCCTAATTGAGACCGTGGCACAGAACACTTAATAATTAAGTTTAAGGTCTAGTGTACCCATTTGAGGTGTCCATGAGGTGAAAATTACTGAATTTGAGAAGAAGGTGGACACAAAGTTTGAAGAGGTATGTACCCTTCTACAACAACTTTTTCTTTCCCAAGGGAAATTCCAATCTCCTCCTCCCATACGTTGTTGTATATGCTCTTCCGGTACCCACTATTCTGACCAATGCCCCCAATTGAGAGAATCTTCTAAGAGTTGTGGGGAAATATTTCCTAGAAGCCCCTATAACCAACCCTTTAGGCAAGAACCTTACTATCCATCCAACCCTGGGTGGAAAGACAACCAAGCCTATAGGCAAGGGGGGTATTCAAACCAACCTCATCAACCATGGAACCAACCAGGGACAAGTAGTTATCAACCACCACCACCCAGAAATTTTCATCCACCCCAAAGTCCTTTCCAACAATCCCCTGAAAAAACTCGAGCCTAGCCTAGAAGATATGATGAAACAAATGGCTGCCAATATTCTTCAATTCCAACAAACCGCCCTAGTAGCCATACAAGATCTCAAAACTCAATTAGGCCAACTTGTTAACTTAGTGGGTGAAATCCAAATCCATGGGTCTGCTAAACTACCATCCCAACCACTTGTCAACCCTAGGGATAAGGGAAACGTTAGTTCCATCACCCTTAGGAGTGGAACTCAACATAAAATCCAAATTAACCATCCATTAGAGTCATCCTCTCCTAAGGAAACCACCATCCCAACCAGTGAACAAGGTTCAAATGAGGTGGAACCTTGTCTTGAGAGAATTCCTACCAAAGGAAAGAGTGTGTCTATCGATGAGTTACCAAGCCCAAGAATTCCTCTTCCATTTCCCCAAAGAGCCACCCAACCAAGGAAACAAAAGGAAACTGAACCTGATAAAGAAATCTTGTATACATTCAAAAACATGAAGGTTAACATTCCATTGATTGATGTCATGAAGAAAATTCCACCTTCTCCTATGTTTCTAATGGAGATTTGTACACATCAAAGGAGACTTCATGGTGATGAGAAGGTATGTTTGGGGAGGAATGTCTCAGCATTGATACAACCATCACTTCCCACCAAGTGCAGTGATCCTGGAACACTCTCAATTCTATGTACCATAGGGGAGTATTCTTTTTCTAATGCTATGCTTGATTTGGGTTCCTCTATCAATGTGATGCCTCACTCTATTTACTCTTCTTTGTAGGTTGGTGAACTAAAGCCCACAAGAATAGTTGTTCAGCTAGAAAATCTGAGTACGGAACACCCTTCTGGTTTGTTAGAGGAGTTCTTATGAGGGTTTAAAATTTAATATTTCCTTCTGATTTTTATGTTCTAAAAATTGAAGATGATAGGATGAATGGACACACCACAACTATTTTGGGGAGACCATTCTTGAAAACCGCAAAAGCCAAAATTAATGTCTATATTGGTACATTATCTATGGAATTTGGTGGTGACATATTCTATTTCAATATCCTTAATGCCATGAAGAACCCCTCAGAAGAACATTCCTCTCTCTCGGTAAATTCAATTGATGTACTCCCTTCCCCAAAAATCACTTCATTTTTTCCCCTGATCCCCTTTATGAATTTTCCTCTTTGATTGAAATTCTTGGTAATGAATCATGTGTTGATTGTTGTAATGCTCTAGAAAACTATCATGCATGTTTATTAATTGATAATATCTTGAACACGGAGGATCACATGACCATCGATGATACTGCTATGCTTGTAAAAGCTAATTCCTCATATGAGGATAACACCATTGAGAAGTTACATGAGATTAGTGACCTCTAACTTTCACACACACTCCCATCAATACAAAATCCACCTGAATTGGAACTAAAGAAGCTACCTCAAGATTTAAAATATCCATATCTTGAGAATGGAAACAAGTTTCCCATCATCATTGCTAGTTCACTCCCTCATGAGCATGAATTGCGACTGCATGAACTTTTGAGGGAGTATAAACAAGAATTGGGATGGACACTTGAGGACATTCCTAGTATTAGCCCATCAATTTGTACATATCATATTTTATTAACTGATGAGGCTAAACCAGTGAGGCAGGCACAATGTCGACTGAACCCAAACCTCATAGAAGTAGTCAAAAAGAAAGGAACAAAATTATTGGCTGCTAGAATCATTTACCCCATCTCTGACAGCCAATTGGTCAGTCCTGTTAAAGTATTTCCTAAAAAAATTGTCCTAACTGTAATTAAAAATGAAAACAATTAATTGGTTCCAACTCATGTTCAGAATAGTTGGTGTGTCTGTATAGATTATCACCGACTAAACCAACACACTAGGAAGGACCATTTCCCCTTTCCATTCATTGACCAAATTCTAGAGAGGCTAGCGGGGAAGTCCCATTACTATTTTCTTGATGGGTATTCTGGATACTTTCAGATCCGTATTACCCCCAAGGATCAGGAAAAGACAACCTTCACTTGCCCCTTTGGTATATTCTCCTATAGAAGATTTCCATTTGGCATGTGCAATGCTCCGGGTACTTTCCAGCGATGTATGTCTAGTATTTTTATGGATTACCTGGAGAATTTCATAGTAGTTTTCAAGGATGATTTTACTGTTTATGGATCCTCTTTTGATAAAGGATTAATTAGTCTTGGTTCTGTCCAACATCGATGTATTGAAAAGAATCTTGTATTTAGTTATGATCAATGCCATTTCATGGTGCGACAAGGTGTAGTTTTGGGACATGTCATTTCTGGGGCAGGTATCCAAGTAGATAAATTGAAAGTGCATATAATTTCTTCCCTATAATTCCCTAAAAATGTACGTGATGTGCGGTCTTTCCTAGGTCATGCTAGATTTTACCATTGTTTCATTCGTGACTTTAGTAAAATTACACTCCCCCTCTCCCGCTTACTCCAAAAAGAAAAGGAATTTGTTTTGGATAAGGAATGTTAAGAATCTTTTAATAAGTTAAAATTGAGTCTCACATCACCCCCAAAAATCTAACCTCCTTGGTGGGATTTATCTTTTGAGCTCATGTGTGATGCCTCAAACTATGAACTTGGGGCAGTCTTATCACAAAGGGTATATTTATATCCACATGTCATTGCTTATGCCTCACGTACTTTGGACCCTGCCCAAGAAAACTACACCACCACAGAAAAAAAAATTCTTTCCATTGTGTTTGCCTTGGATAAATTCAGGTCATATCTTCTACTGTCCAAAGTCATTGTGTTCTCAGACCATGCATCCCTCCAGTATCTTTTAAAGTAATCTGAAGCCAAACCACGTATCATTCGTTGGATGCTCCTCCTTCATGAATTCAATCTAGAAATTAGAGATAAAAAAAGAGTAGAGAATGTGGTGGCAGACCATATCAATAAGACCCTCCAATCCTCAAACATTGTCTCATCCCCCTATATTACCATTAATGACATGTTTCCTGATGAGGAATTGTATAAAGTGCAAGTTGTTATTCCCTAGTATGTTGAAATTGTAAATTATTTGGTAGCATCTCGCATTCTTATTGATTTCAACAAAAACCAAGCCAGTTGTCTAAAACATGAGTCTCGTTGGTACATTTGGGATGACCCCTACCTTTGGCGCACATGTAGCGATCAGGTCCTTAGGCATTGTGTTCCCGATAGTGAGTTTCGGTTTGTCCTTAGATTCTGGCACACTCTTGCTTGTGGGGGCCACTTTGGTCCCCAACGGATTGCTCGCAAAGTTCTTGCATCTGATCTCTTTTGGACAACACTTTTTCGGGATGCCCATGAATTTTGTAAATCTTGTCCTCATTGTCAAAGAATGGGGAATGTCTCTAAATGGAATGAAATTTCACAACAACCCTTGCTCTTTCATGACATCTTAGATGTTTGGGGTATTGAATTTATGGGGCCATTTCCCAATTCTTTTGGAAACATGTACATTATTTTGTCCGTTGATTATGTATCAAAACTGGTAGAGACACGGGCCACAAGGACAGATGATTCCATCACAGTTGTAGATTTTTTGAGAATTCAGATCTTTTTTAGGTTTGGATTACCTAGGTTCGTCATCAGTGACTAGGGTTCTCATTTCTACAACCGAACAATGCAATCTCTTTTTCATCGGTAGGGGGTCGGTCATCGAGTATCTACTATGTATCACCCACAGACTAATGGCCAAGCCGATGTGTCAAATAAAGAGGTAAAACAAATTCTTGAAAAAACGGTCCAACCCAACAGGAAATATCGGAGTCTTAGACTCGATGATTCATTATGGGCTTATCGTACTACTTTTTAAAACACTCATTAGAATGTCACCTTATAGGCTTGTTTTTGGATAGAGTTTTCACCTCCCTGTTGAGATTGAGCACTAGGCGTACTGGGACAATAAAAAATGCAATTCTAACCATTCTGGTCTAGGTTCTCAAATGAAGTTACATATATAAGAGCTGGAAGAAATGCATAGAGATTCTTATGTGAACTCCAGGATTTATAAGGAGCGTACCAAGGCTGCCCACAACCTCCTTATCCTTCATCAAGAGTTAGAAATTGGGAAGAAGGTCCTCCTCTACAGTGAAATTCTGAAATTGAATCCTGGTAAGCTTCGTTCCCTCTGGTTTAGACCATACATTGTTACTAATGTATCTCTATTTGGTGTTTTTCAGGTTCAAAATGAAGAAACCATGAAAACCTTCACTATCAATAGGCAACGGCTTATGCACTTTTATGAATCCATTCTGGAGCCCCCGATAGAGTAACTCTAAGTTCAAGAAGAAAACTATGAATGGCATCCACCAAGTTTTATCCTTCCTTCCCACATTCTCTTTTACTATTGTGAGTAAACTGCATACTCTAGATGTGGGGGTGGATACATTCCTGAGTTAGTTAAGAATTTTCAACATCTCCTCCTTCTGTTTTCTCTTTTTTGCCTTCTTTCTGGTATTCTCATTTTTCCTCATCAACAATTTTGAATTTCCATGATTTGGAAACCATAATGGGGGGAAAGTAAAAATACCATAACGAAGGCTTAAAAAAATATTTGTATGAATTTACCATCATGGAGTGATTTGTTTAGTGAATTGGTTTTATGTTAATGATATAAATGGTCGTATCTATGTGAATCTTTTGAGATGATTGATGCTCTTTGTGTGAGTAGTTTTTGGGAAAACTCTATCACTAATATCTCCACAAATTTTTTCACCAAACCACAATGTGTGAATATTTCATACTTAATATATGGAAAATATGTATTTGGTTAATATTTTTCAGCTTTAAATGATATTTCCATACATTCTTTCCTTATCCGATTTGTTTCATTATTGTACCAGATTGACCTATGTGTGTATACCCAATGTTTGACTGTTGTACACCCTAAAAAAACACAAAAAAAATTGTTTGTGTCTTGGGTAGGTCAAAAACCACTCTTACTAAACATTTTATCTTGATATAACTATTGCAATTAGTGTCTTGAGGAGATCAAACAAGGGTTGAGGGATGAGTATGAGATTTGTTCCAAATTCAACTTCAAAAAAAATGAGGGGGGTGATGAAATGTTAAACATATGGGAATATCTAGGTTGGGAGCATAAAGTTTAACATTTAGAAATTCTTAAATGAGTGGGTCTTGAAATATGATTGCAAAAGATGTAGGACAGGTTCAGTGAAAATTCATTTAAAGCTGAATAATGTTAAAATAATCCATATTTATTTGATAGAAAGTTGAAAGAATAGAATGGAATGGTTTTCACACACACACATGGAGAGTTAGTGTAATGGTTGACTTTTGAATTCATTTCTCATGTTGTTTTCATAAATCTCTTTGAATTTTATTATGATATGATTTATGAGACATCTTTTTCCATTTTCACTGGGAAGAACTTCTTGGTGTGGTTCATGCATTGATCACATTACTTTGGTGAATGAAAATTTCCTCAAATGATAAATCTTCATGATTTTGGAAATATTTATAAATGCAGTATTTTATTGGGATATTTTACTTTTCCCAGGAGTTAAAATGTTTAGGTGTGGGGGTGTGATCGTACCACGATTCATTATTTTATTCCACCCACACACCGCTGTTTGAAACTAGTTTTGTAATGAATATTCCAAATATAATAAAAAATTTCACTTTATGTTTGAATATATTAATTAATTTTAATATACATTATAATGGGCAATGTTACTTGTTTTTATTATTTCAATGTAGGTGGAGGTGATATGGAGGGCCCTAGATGAATTGGAAGAAAAATGGGCCAAAATTGTATAGATCCATGGACATCCATCCAAAGTTTTTCATAGTACAAAAAATACGTGCATCCAAATAGACTAATATTTTGTGGTCCTGTCCATAATATAATAGGCTACATTTCTAATTAATTATCCCAATCCTGATTCGGCTTCTATGGGGCCCATCCGAATTGATCTGTCCAAGACACCGAATTCGTACCAAGTCAAATGTGGTGTTTTGTATTTTATCAATATCTTGAGTTGTAGTTGTCCAAATGGTTCCAAACGTTCATTGGAGATATTTAAGCATTAGGGATACAAGTTTTCAACTCTATCCAAAGAGATATAAGGCTATCTGAAGGATGAAACACGTGATACAAGTAGATTGATGAAATCTGTGTGCCTAAAACCACATTCCAATTTTCCTATAAAATGACACATTGGGCTCCCCATTTGCAAGTTTGAACCAAGGAGTGAAGTGCTGCCAATTTGGAGTCCCAGAGGAGTCTCCTAATCATCTTGGAGGTTCTGGAGGCCCCTATCCTCATAGGGGGATCAAAAATAAAGAAGGAGTTCTACCCGAGCTTCCACCTCCACCCAATGTCGAGCTAAACGGTGGGCGTTCATTGTGAGGGAGTTACACACATGTCAAGGGAGTTAAAATGCATATATTAGCTACTTGTTTAGATTAATTTGGGTGTTAAAACATTTCTTTCCAAGTATCTTACAAACTTTCAAATTTGAAGGCTTGTTTTGATGCGTGCGGATGAGATGTTCTTAATTTCTAACCGATCGGTGTGAGGTTTTGAGTGCGTGACTTGTGTTGTTCTGATTGGGTAACACATGAATCCTTTTCTTACCCACATTCTTGAGATTTCAATCTGATTTAAAAGATCTTATTCCATTCATAAGTTCTAGACCATGACAATACAATTTTTATGTCAATGTTTGGTTCTTTAAGCAATGAAATAATGGATTAGGAATTAACCGGGATTCCAATTAATTTCAACGAAAGAATTACTCCAACCATAAATTAATCTCCAAGAATGATGAACTTGAAAGTGTGTAGTGAACTCCCAATTAACCCTTTTATCTCATAATTCTAAAACACCACTTTTTATCAACTATTATACTATTTCAATCAATTAATTTTCTTTAAAATGTTTTAAATCCACCCCTATTATAGCACTTCTTATTTAAAACACACACTCTGATCCCACCAAAACTCCTTGAGAGATGACCTAGGGTCTTCCCTAGACTATATATCAACCTTAAAATCATAATCAATTTGACGTTTCATGACACCACGTTCATCATATTATCTCTAAGGATGGAATCTCTGTTTATCCTTCAAAGACAATTGAAATCCATGAATGGCTAGCACCGAAAAGTATAACTGATATACTCAGTTTTATGTCTTTAGCAGGTTATTATCAACGTTTCATCGGGAATTTTTCTCATTTGGTTAACCTTTTAACCATGCTCACAATTAAAGTGGTTAAATTTGTTCGTAAAAAAGAGTTTGAAGAATGTTTTGAAGAATTTAATGTAAGATTAGTCTATGCACATATCATGAATCTACCATCTTGGAATGAATTGTTTGTTATTTATAGTGATGCTTCAAAGAAAGGACATGGTTGTGTCCTTATAAAAAATGATATATTTATTGAATATGCATCACAACAACTAAATATTCATGAGTCACACTATCCTACTCATGATATTGAGTTAGCAGCTGTAATATTTGGTCAAAAATATGGAGACACTCTCTCTATGAAGAAAAATGTAATATTTATAGTGATCAAAAGAGTTTGTTATATATTTTCTCACAGAAAGAACTCAACATGAGGGAATGACGATGACTTGAACTACTCAAATATTATGATTGCACTATACACAACCACCAATGGAAGACAAATAAGGTGGCATCTGATTTGAGTAGAAAAGATCATTGAGTTTTGAATAAGATGAGAGTTGAAAGGGATCCATTTTTTATGTATCTAGTAAATATGGATATGGTAATAACCATGGAAGTTGAAACCTCAATACATTTTCAAATGGTTTCCAACCCATATTTACAAAAAAGGATAAAGAGTTCTCAGAGTGATAATGGGGAGATTCAAAGGAAGATTAAAGCTATGAATGTTGGTACCTTGAGTGACTTAATATATGAAGATGGAATTTTGAAATTTGGGAAGACAATATGTGTTTTCAACATACCTGATCTGAAAACAGAATTGTTGAATGATGCGCAATGCTCCAATTTCCCTATACACTCTAGGAGGACCATGATGTATAGAGATTGAAATGAACATTTTTTGGTTGGACATTATGAAGAGGGAGATTTCTGATTTTTTGTCAAGATGTATTGTTTGTCAATAAGAGAAAGCAAGAAGGAAACAACCTTGTGGAATCATGAAAACTATTCCCACACCAAAGTGGAAATGGGATAATATTGTGATGGTACATTTCATGGGGCTACCAAAGAATCCTAGAAGGAATGATGCATTATGTGTCATTGTTGATCGACCTACCATGTCAGAACATTTTCATGCTATAAGAGAAGATTTACCACTTGAACATATGACAAGACAATATATTGATGAATTTGTAAGACTTCATGGAGTACCCAAATCGATTGTTTCTGATAGTGATCACTATTATACATCAAGATTCTAGAAACATCTTTAGAAGGCCCAGGATACTAAACTTCATTTGGGGACAACCTACCACCCTCAAATAGATAGACAATCATAATAAAATATTCAAACCATAGAAGACATGTTGAGATCTTTCACACATGACTTTAAAGGTATGTGGGATAAATATTTATCTCTGGTAGAACTATTAAATAACAATAACATCCATTAAAGTATTAAGATGTCACCAAATGAAGTGTTATATTGAATGATATGTCACACACCAACTTGTTGGGATGATGATGGCGAAATAAAACTCACAGGCCCAGAACTTGTTGAGGAAATAATAGAAAATGTGAAGGTTATCGAAACTCACATCAAAGAATCCCAAAGTAGGAAAAATAGCTATGTTGATAACCAAAGGAAGGATTTGTAATTTCATGTAGGAGACCATTTTTTAATAAAAGGTATCTCAATGGAAGGGTGTTATATGTTTCAGTAAGAATGGTAAATTGAGTCTCCAGTATACCAGACCTTTCGAAATTCTAAAATGATTTGGAGTTGTAGATTATCTTTTGGCAATGCCTCCATATCTCTCAAAATTTCATGATGTGTTAGACATATCATTGTTGAGAAAATACAAGCCTAAACAAATGAATGTAATCACCAATGATGAAATTGAACTGGAACCTAATATGTCTTATTGTGAAGAAATTTTCAAAATTCTTGATACAAGAGAATGAGTGTTATGAAACTGGATGACTAGTCTAGTAAAAGTTATATAGAGAAACCAAAAGATTGAATAGGGAACATGGGAACCCGGGGAACTTATGATGAAGAAAAACCCGAATATTTTCCTACAGTGATATTTTTTGAAATGTCGAGGACACCATTATTTTAGGGAGGTGAGAATGTAACACCCCATGCTTCCACGATATGTTTCCCTTTGAATAATTTTGAAGCTTGCGTTATTCACAACATGGAGTTTTAACACACCATGACCAATGAAACTAGCCATTGTGAATAGTAATACATGTTTTTTAATTTTTATAAATTTTATTTTTCCAAATGGAATTCATTTTTGGATTCCGAATATCAAAATCATCTTAGGGTTATTTTTTAGTATTTTTCTTGAAAACATTGAATTTTTTATGAATAGCGAAAAACACTCTGTTGCTGTTTAAAACCAACATTTTATTTAAAAAATTAGTTATTTTATTTTAATTTATTTTAGGTCAAAATATATGAAAAATACATAAATATTATCATGGTAATTCATCAGAGTAATTTTATAATATGTTTACATATATAATAATTTATTGATCCTTTTACCATATTTTTCCAACCATCTAGAAGAATTTAAAAATTTGCATAAAAAATAATTTTACTGTTTCCATTAGTTGAATTTCAAAATACTAAGAGTTGCGGTTGACATAAGTATGTAATATGTGGATCTATAAGATGAAAATATTTTTTGGTGAATAATATCTTTATACTTTTATTTACCAAGGTTAAAATTAAATAGGGTAATTAAATGTAAAAATGATATTATAATTACACTAAAACATATCCTAATTCTTTTTAATAAGTTTAATTCAAATAAAATCAACCTTAGGAATAAAATATGACTTCTTTTGGTCTACATGGATTATATTAGGACATTTATTATTGTGTTATTTAAAGAGGAGTTAAAAGTGTTAAATTCCATGTATAATAACTAAACCATTTTTAATATGGGGATAGAAACAATATAAATCTGACTATAAATATTTATTAGAATTATAAAAATATTTCCTACATAATTTTATTTTATACATAATTTTTATACGTTAAATAATTTAATTTATGTATGACACAATGATGATGTTGTAATTACATTATTAATGATATACTAAAATAATTGATATTATAAATATCCAAATAAATGTAAATTGAGACTTATTATGAATTAAACTAATTTTCTAGGTTAATAATACATGATATCATTAATTTAAAAACATTTATTTGAAGTGGAAAAGTTTTTATGGATTTTAAAAAAATAAAATACTAAATATGGGAAAAATTGACATAATTTAGTTTAAAAAAATACTATATTATTAATTGTTATAATATTCATAAAACTCGAAGGTTCACCCAAAATACATAGATAATGTTATATATGTTAATAATGAACTACTTGGGGTTCACATGGAAGTTTATAGAAAGTTTATTAACTATATAACATAAAAATACAAAGAGACATGGAAATGTCAGTTTATTTTACTAAGAGTTAAATATAACAGATAAGGTTAATATGGTGACCTAAACATGTCTAAAACCTATTGGTTGAGATGTTTTCAACCCATCCATACATTATCCTCTAAATAAATCATTATGGATCAATTATAAAACGAAAATTATTTTATTATAAAATAATATTCCATACATTTCCAAAAGTGACCCTCGCCTCTCTTATAAAAGGGTACTTGTTCTTCTATTAATTTCAAACCTCAAATGCCATTTGGATCAAACAAAACATACCCAAATAACCTCTCAGCTTCCCTCACATCATCCTAGTTTTTTTTTCATGGATCATAAATCTATCTTAAAGATCCCTTTGGATAAAATACAAAGGAAACACCTGAATAAGAGGTAATAATTTCACCACCCTCTTTCAAGTTATTTTATTCTTCCACTTCCTCTTTCATTGATTCCATACCAAAATAATAACTTCCGTGCCTTCTACATACTGTGATGTCATTGTAAATATGTTAAAACTATATTCATTATTATATCCATCCTATACATAACAATGTCACCATACGTTCGTACGTACGGCTTATCGTCTCCACGCCGTGGTGTAGTTTGTTATTCAAATAAATGATTATTTGGATGGGTATAATAATGAGTATAACTGATGTAAATAATAAATATAAGATGGTAATGATTATGTATTTATAATATACCATGCAATTACATATGATTTCACCATCAATGTAATGATATTTTCGCTCGTGTGTATGTATGGATTAATGTCTCCACGAACGTGATGAGATTCATTCCACATCGTAATCATTCAAGAATAATTTTCATTTTATGAATACAAATACAGTTTATGAACATAATATCATTCTATATATGAATAAAACAAATAAAATCCATAAAAAACATGGCTTATGTAACCAAGCACATAATGGAAAATGAATCTATTAACACCCAAAACAAGGATACTACTGAAATAATATTAACATAGCAATATTTGAGGGTCATATGTGAGATTATATTTATGTATATCATTCTTGTATAATTTAATAACAATGATTTAACTATTATACATGAGGTTAACATACCGTCAAATAAATAAAATTACATTGTAAGGGTTAATTCTACAATCTTTTTTCTTATCCCTGATTAATAATATGTAAGTATCCATTGGGGCCTCATTATCATCCACATTCGTGTTTTCATAACAATGTAATTCCAAACATTTTTACTATTTTCTAGACAATGGGTTAAATTCATTTATACCCTTATTTGACCAAATATGTTTTGAAAGGAATCTTTCCATCATTTTCCAAACAAGGTACGTTATGAGATTTTCGGAAAAATTAAGTTAAAAATGTCTTTTTTAAACTTATACGGCGGGTACGGCTATTTTCCACCATTATAATATCATCGAAGCTTCCCATAAAATCTTATAAAAATATTTCCAAAATAAAAGTTTTCTTTTATAATTATATGACTTTCAAATTATTTCAAAATAAAAATTAATATTTCTCTAATTTTTTTTTGATTTCATTTATGTCAACATCATTTGATGGGTTTTTCGCTTCTTTGAAGGTTATTTATTATCATACAAAACTATGGAATTGTATTTAAGGTTTTTTGATATGTTTGACTGTGGATGTGTTATTTTTACACCATAAATTGGTTAATGATAATGTATTGACATTTTCTATGCTAGTTTTAATGAAAATGTTTATGTTATATTTAAACTTTTTCATACGGGGAATGCATTGGACATAGTAAGTGACAAGTGGATCCCACTATAGCTCCTCAGTGCATTGGTAGGTCTAATGGGACAAACTAGTTTCATGGATCAAGGCCTTGACAAAATCTTATTTTTAGTCTTAGCCCAAGGCATTTACTATGTGGGTATAAAATCTCGCTATATGCATTCTATCAATATGAAATTGGCTATTGATATTGCATGTGATTATTTGACTAGTATAATATCCATGTGAAAAAGAAAATGACATTATATGATAAATATTTTACATAATATTCCACAAATTATGTTTAAAAGTCTTGTGATTTATTCTTATACAATTACTTCACTCTTTATGCTTATTTATGAATGATTCTGCTATATTGTTATCATTACTGAGCATATGAGCTCACCCCTTTCCATGTATTATATTTCCCAGGATGCAAAAAATTTTATAATGATTTACCTACATGGATAGTCTAAGGGATATGTATGTGGTGAATGGAGACAATGTTGTTGTCATTTTTCATTTAATAATGTAATTTAAAACTTATTAATGTATCTTATTCTTACGAGGCTCTTAAACGGATCGGTATTTCAGGATTTGATCCCTTATGATCCTAAAAATGTTATGTAATAATGCATCAACTACAGGAAACTGGGGTTGGGGCATTACATTTCACATTATAAGCTCTATAATATTTTATAATTCTATAATACACTATAAACTTTCATGTATAATTAGTTCTTATTTAATAGTTTGGCCTCACTCAAACTATTCGAATTTGTTGATTGATGGAAAAATTTGTCATTATATGCAATTATAATATAATCATGTTTTTATAATTTCCCTCCCATAATTATAAAATATTATGACGTTGAAATTCTTCTTATAATTTAGTATAGAATGATATAATTTAAAAATTTATTTATTCACTATTAATGATGATTGGAATTTTAAAAGCTAGAAATTAAATAATTACTTGAAAATAGTCAGGATATAAATTTTTGGTCATCACCTATAATTGTAAAACAAAAGGTGGTAATTGAAATAATGAGTCGAACAATAATAAAAATGACTAGTGGAAACATTTTCATTAATGAAATGTAAAAATTAAAAAATCATAAAATTAATGATAGTTTATAAAAATGTTGGAAACTCACATGAAGGATTATCTAATTCTAAACAAATTTATTTTTT
Organism: Viscum album; assembly: GCA_963277665.1. Taxonomy (NCBI): domain Eukaryota; kingdom Viridiplantae; phylum Streptophyta; class Magnoliopsida; order Santalales; family Viscaceae; genus Viscum; species Viscum album. The sequence goes on along the minus strand of OY728145.1, from coordinate 1,242,474,954 downwards.
TCCATACGAATTAGAAACCTAATATATTGTGAAATAATTCTATTAAGGTAAATAAAGTAAATATCTGAAATATGGTTAATATAAATTGATATTTAATTATATTAGAAATTAAACACTTATCAATTTAATATTTAATATTGATACTATTAGGTCTGAATAACAAAATAGAAAATAGGTGTGTGAAATGTTTTTTATCAAAAATTATTCTCCAAATTCTGAATTTAAACACCCTCATTTAATTAGCACATATAAGAAGTGTTTTTCCTTCTGTAATGAAAATATGAAGTATATAAGTGACAATAAATAACAGAACTTTTTATAGTGGTTTGTGGCACTAAATATCTTCAATTAAAATTTACCAAAAACTCTCTATGGGAGTTTAGAAAATTTCACTAGTATTGTCTGCTAAACACGAGACTAAAATTATAACAACTGAGTATAGGCAGTTGACCAATTAACAATTAAGACTAAAGACAAATATGTATTCTTTTAAATATAGAATCTATTATCTACAGGTTAGTCTGAGAAGATGACACTCCAATATGACTGATTACAAATAGATAGACCTCAAATAAATCAAAAAGAGATGTGATTTTTTGAAACTAATTAATCATAAAAGTAAAATTACAAACAATGGATAATAAATTTATATTATTCTTCAAGAAACATTATAATCATGAATGAAATGGTATAAGGTGATCCGATTTCAAAAGGATCTTTTATTTGAAAGCTACATCGAAATATAATAGTCATAAACATACAACACAACAAGATAGAATGGGTATATATCCAAAATGTAGTCTTTTAACATAGTTGTTCATTTTCTATAGCACTGTGAAACTAATTTCAATAATAAATTCTTGTATGTGAATCAACTATCACATATATATTGAATATATTGTTGGAATTAATATATAAAGGCGATGACTTGCTTCAATTTTCCAGATCCAAAAGAATAGTCTGATTGGTTGTAGAGATTCAAACTTATATTAACTATGGGATTCACAACATCCTATAAGACTATAAATTATTTTATACAATAATATTTGTTCTTTTAAATAATAAAAACGATCCTTGAATTTGTCTTTAATTCTTAATTGACAGTGTGAACAATCACATATTGAAAATACATCTTGATGAACATCTCCATTGAGAAAACCACATAGGGTTGAACTATGTTTCTTAGGGTTCCTTTTCATAGAATATGGTTCCTTATTATTCCATTCATATTTATGTAATGTTATTTACCGTGTAGTGTAGTGATGATGATCCATACGTTCATCATTCAAAAATGTAGCATTCATGAACCATACATTCAAATTTACCGAACGTAGTATTGATGAACCATACAATAAACATTCCCAAACATAGCATTAATAAAACATATGTTAATCATTCTTGAACATAGGGTTGAAAATTGTAAATCCATTCTCCAACATCGGGTTTTTGATCAATACGCTTTCTGATTTCTATACATAAAGATGTTGTTCCAAACACAAACAATTTAGCTAAGTGTAGAATTGATACCATATGAAAATGTTATCTTTTATATCACAACATAGGGATGATAACCGAGTTTCTATAATCATTATGTAGTTCTAAAATATTAAAAAAATATAAATTCCTTTAATTCTCACATAAAAAATAATCATTCGAAATCAAACAAGGGTATTTGTGAGCATAAAAATCATCATAAATCATGAAGTATTATTGATAAAATACATGTCCAAAAGTCTCCCCCGTTTTATGATCCCAAAACCAAGAACATTTTATTTTAAAAAATGAATAAATTTTACGATTTTTAAAACAAAAAAGTAGATATTTAATTTTTCTCAACAATTCAATTCCACATAATTTATTCGAGAATGAAAAACATTTATAAATAAATGAAATGTGGTTGTTGGAAATCTTAAATCATATCCCCATTTTTTTGATTTTATAAATATGGTTGATCAAAGAATTAAAAAAATAATCCACTGTAAATATAGAAAACAACTAATAATGGATAGTTATGAATTCTGCCATAAAAGCTGAATCTTAAATTTGAAGTGATGTATTGATCAAAAAAAAGAAATATAAATCTAGTTATTAATAATTTTAAATTATGTTAAACATACATTCAAATTTTATAACACAATCATAAATAAACTTGTATTTCCAAAATGAATTTTTTTATAGTTTAGTTTCACTAGGAATATGGGATTCATTTGAATGAGGAATAGCATGAAAACACTACAAAGAACTATAAGCTTCATCAATAGGATCTGAGCATGGTTATTGAACACTATTTTCCAGTGCTGAAGTACCTTTTTAGAAGTATTTCATAAATATATGATCTTAGTCAAATAGATCATCACAAATTCATATGCAGGTTCATTGCACTGAAAGAAATGGGTAAGCAAGTCCATGAAATTATTAAACACTAGTCCCAAATAGAATTCATTCGAAGAAATATGGCACACCAAATGCTTTTGATTATCCAACAAAACATTCAACGGAATTCTTTCACACTGATGAGTGTGTAGTCTATCAGTAAATTCATCAAAAACAGAAGTAATTGACTCAAAATTCATGAGTATCTCTGGTGGTGTCCATTGAGATGAGGTATAACCTCTATTGATTTCATTGAGAGATTTAATCTCTCATCCAATTATTTCCTTAAATTCGTCAATGTTTATTTTTTGACATATTCATCTTTTAATTCCCAAAATTATCATGAGACTTTTCCAATTAGTTCATCAATATGTCCAACTAAAATATTTTTTCCTTAGAATTTACTCAAATGAATAATTGGTACTTTATACTATGATCATAGTACAAAAAAACCTTGTATTGTTAAAACATTATCTTATCCCTTTACAAAATTTATCTTAAAATGAATTATGAGAATCCAAAAACTGTATCTTTATAACATTAGAATTTGATTTAGAATCGAATGGTTCTATAGAATTATCTCTTTCTTGGTCTACTAAAACTAAAGTCGGGCATGAATCACTAGCTCATTCTGGTCTATAAAACCAATCAAAACCAACTAAAATACCATGATCCAGAACAATATGACCTCCATGATCATGGATCTTTACACATTGAGCCTCCTACTCAACATTATCATCTACTAGATTTACCTTTCTCACGAGGTAGTATGTCTTCCACATTTCAAACCTCTATGTCAGCAAAAACTTCTATAATATTAACATACACTCTTCTTCTTCAAACATGAGTACATTTTTTCCTTGGCTCTCCTTCATATTTAGGCCTCTGTCTCATAGAGTCTACTCAAGGGATTACCCTTTTCCCTCCCTAAAAAAATCTTTCAACCTCTGTTATTGTTCCTCTACAACTGGCATCAAATTGTTGCATGAGTTATTGTAGACAAAAACCATGATTATTTACTATTCTAGCATTCAATGTGTTACTTTGATGACATGATCATCAAAAAAACACATTAACTATATTTTATATTTTTCAAATAATGAAGTAAATAATCCTACATAGAGATAATTTCCCATCTTGGAATATGGGTGGTAGTAATTATATAGATACCTTATCCAAAATACTGGAATATTAAATACAATATGATTCAAAAATAGAAATATGACATACATGTTTGGGTTGAGGACTATCTAAATCTCAACATTGCTCTGTTAAATCAATGATAGAATATACTTAATCAACACATAGAAACTACGATAATTTTCTTTTGTAAACACTATTTGATCAATTTTTCCCAAAGAATAAAAACATTATGTCTTCAGACACATGTATTCCATTACAAATTTTTTTGTAAATTGAACTTAATATCACCCTCCTAAGGACATTACAAAATCACATCCATTTACATAGATGATAATGAAGACTCATTATTATCAAACAAAGAGCTAATATAGTCATCATGTGAATAGAAACTAAATGAAGAATTCTTGGAAATTTCATTTTAATATATTTCATTAACAATTGAGATATTTTCTTCAATAAAAGTCCAAACCAGGCCCTGAAATTGCACAACTTCTATAAGCGGAAAATTCACAGAATCTAGATATCCAAAATCTATTACCTTTCATTTCATGTCTATGAGAGCTTTCCCCAAAGCATACATACTATTGACCAACACATCATCAATGGATCTTCATGACGTTTCTATTTCTGAATGTGATAAAAATGATGGGATAGAAGGATTAAGGTTTTCAGTAGAGTGGAAACAGAAGAGAAAGGTATTATATTAATTGAAAGTTTGCGTGGGAGAGGAGAAAGAAAGTGGGAGAAGGAAAACTGTTTTCTCAAAATGATCGAGGATGTACTTATTATTATTTTTTAGTAAATTAATTTAAAATAAAATTGAATTAAATTCTTTTCAAAACATATTAAAATTAAATCAAATAAAAAATAATTCAAACAGATTATGTAAGCATTATAATGATAAAATCAGATAAGTGAAAATAAATTAATAAAAAAACATAAAATCTAATAATCCAAACTCCCCCTATTAAAATCAAAACTAGCACTAAGATGGTGTATAATAAAATTATAAACAAACTGATATTTGGTATTAACAAATTGTAAAGATATATCCTTTTAATGGACATTATGTCTTTATAAATGATGGATTATATAAAGGTGATTAGTCCTAGAATTTCATATTGGTTTTTTATAAATATTAATCCCAAAAGTATTGTTACATAAAATTTTTATACAATTATGGTTTAATCCAATTTCTATTAGATTTTTTTTTCATCCAAAGAACATGTTCATAACAACTTCCTATAGATACATATTATGCCTCAGTGTTTGATATGGAAACACAATGTTGTTTCTTACTAGACCAAGATACTGAGGATTTTCCTAAGATGTTAGAGGTTACCAATGTAATTTTTCGATATAAAATACACCCTCCAAAATCACCATCTGAATATTAAATTAAATAAAAATCATGTGTTTTGGGGTAAATAAATCATTGAAAAACTGCACCTTTTAAATATATAAAAATTCTTCTACTAGACGTATGATGGGATTATTTTGGATTTATTTATATTCTGGAACAAATTAAAAATTAAAACATCATCCATGGACTTCTAGTAGTAATATATATAAGGATACAAATCATAAAACTATTTAACATGTTGTCAACCGATTTCCATACTCCATCAAAATTGGGTTTTATATTTGTACACATGGGAGTTGTATATGTCCTGATATTATGAAGACCAATTTTTCAATAAATATATATTATATTTACTTTGATTTAAATTATTTTCATAATGTTTTTAATAAATTTGAAATCCTAAAACGAAATTTAGTTCTCCCATCGTAATCATTTAAAATTATTATTTCATTAATTTTGAAAAATCATGACATTGTTGTGTAATAGTGGAACTAAAAATTACATCATCAAATTAAAGGATTATATTTTCTTCTAGTCTTGTAATAGGGGAAAATTTCTCATCATAATATATAATTTCTTCTTGATCATATCCTTTATCCACTAATCTAGCTTTGATTCTGGTTATAATTCTTTAATCATCCAATTTATTTCTAATAACCCACTTTGTTCCCATAACTAGATAATTGGTTGGTCTCTCTACAAGTTCCATAAAATCACTCCTTCAAAACTATTTTAGCTATTTTTAAATTGATAAGAACCAAAAATAAACATCTTAATGCTTATTCAATAGTATTAGGTTCTAATTGAGATAGAAAAATAGATAATTTAGCTAGATTTACTACATTTCTTCAAATTCATATTCTTATGTCTAAGTCTCTGACATCAATTTATAAAAGGGTGGTTATTTAAGATTCTAGACTATCAATGAGGAACATATTCATGTTCTTATGTTTCATGTTCTTCTAAAATAGACTGAATAATAATAATGTCATCATCATTATCATTTTTATAGGTTTCGAGTCCCCTATTATAAAAAGAGACCACAACTTCATCTATTTGGACTTTTTATTTAATAAAAGGTTCAGTTTCATCAAAAATCATATGAAATGATCATTCAAAAATCCATCACTTTTTTAAAAACTCTATAAGATTTTGAAGTAGCATAATAACATAAAAATATTCCTTCGTCATCCTTCGGATAAAAAATACCATGTTTATTCATTGTATTCATGGTATATACCTTACATCCATAAACATTAATGTACATTTATTTATGTTCTATGTTATTCCAATGTTCATAGGGTATGTTTATGAAAATAGTCCAAATTAATACTCAATTCATCATATAGTATGTTGTGCTTATATATTTTTCCCAACTATATGTAAGATGATTGTATTCATTCAGCATAGTCCTACCAATTTCTTAAATATTTCCCTTTTTATTCAACAACTCCATTTTTGAGGTGTTATTGGTGCATAAGAAGGTGTGCTTAATACCAACATTTTAGAAAAAAATTAATTCATTATTCTAAAATTCTTTTCCATGATCACTTACCGCGGAAATTATTTTCAAAACATTTTCATTTTGAAAAATGTTAAAAAAATTTCTAAAATAGAAAAATAAATCATTTTTGAGTTTCCGAAGATAAAACCAAGTAAATATAGTATAATCATCTCCTAAAACTTACACATAGAATTTACCAGCAAATCATTCTACTCATAATGGTCTAAAATAATGAAATAAACAAAATTATTTTATTTATTCAAAATTTATAATTTAATTGTCATAACAATTTATCAATTCACTTTATATTTACATAATGATTTTAAATGAAAAGTTTAAACATTATAAGTTTTAGGTTCTCAAAAAATAAGTAAATTTTCTATAAACATAGAACAAAAATTGTTAGAAAAATAATCATAAAATCTATCATCAAAAAGTTTATAAATTATTATTATATTGCGATTTAGCCCTTGTACATATAATACTTTGTTGATAGATATGATCTTCTAATCTCAAATATTTATAACATCGATTATTTTTCTTTTGGTCGTGTCACCAAAAGTGATAAGGCCTCCATTAATTTTATTTAGTATGTGAATGTTTGGTGGATCTCCAATTTTTGGGACCAATAGGCCCCTATATACCCTGAGATGGGGGGTGGTGAATCAAGGTATGGATATTCTTTTTTAAATTCTTCCTACCCCACTGGAACTTCACCACTTTATTTCCAGGGTCACTTTGTTTTCACATGTGTGTTTATTGTGGTAACTTATTTTCTTCTTTATCTGATGATGATTCTTTTAATTCAATGTATGGAAGCATACAGGCAGGCACATATATTTTTACATGGTTCACCCTCACTGGGCTACGTCCAAGGAGCATACAACGGTGATGTTCCACTGTACCAAATCCACTAATGCTCAGTGCCAATAATGTTTGGGCTAGATCAATTCTATACCAAGGCTCACTTCTTTCCCAATGGTCACTCCCTTTTCATCTCTCTCTGGCTCACTACTGGTAGAGAGGATAACCTTCTTCTTATTCCTTTTCCCACTACTTTTGGACGGGATCCACCAATAGTTTATAGACCTGCAGGTCTCTTAATTTTCGTGAATAAAAGCATCCTCAAATGTTGAAAGATACCCTTTTAAAGTAAAACCTTCATCCACTGATGAATAACCCTTTCCCTGTGTACACTGGGAAATTCCTTTGGAAGTACCTTCGCAAAACGCCCTACTTCGCGAGGCTCCCAATTTCACAAAGCTCAAACTAGCCTTCAAGAATCCCCTTACTTTTTGAGAAGCACTATCGCGATGTACTCTCACGAAGCTCAAGTCATCACAGAGCGACATCTCTCATGTACCTCACTGAGCCAATGCGGTGCGCGCAAATTTCACGGAGATAAATTAGCCGCCGTGAAGCTCTTCATTCGCGAAGCACACTGCCTTCTCAAATCACCTTCGCGAGCAAAGAGAAAATGATTTTATTTGAAAACGCTCTATGGTTCTATTTAGGGGGTTGAGGCATATTTATAGGTGATTCCACCGACCCTTGAACCATCTGCATGATGTCAACGCCAAGTCATCACAAAATTGTGAAGCTCTGAAGATTCTTCTGAAATTCTCTCATGATCGCAAAGCACCAATAAAATTTTATGATTATATAGCTCGTCGTAATCACAGTGCATCCAGTAAATTCTTTCACGCCTTCACCGTGAAGCTCCACTCCCAATGCCCTTTTCTGCCGCAATGCTCTTCAACTCTATCATTTGCGAAGCTCATCGTAATCATGAGGAATCATCGTCAACATTCTTCTGGTCTTTGAAAAATCTATCCCATTTAGCTTATCTTCGTCAAATTCATTCCTTTTCCATATATATTTCTCTTATTGTACTGCCTCTAGAATGTCAGTCCTTTTTCATGGTTATTTTCCAACGCTGATTGTCAACAACATATCGGGAACTCAACAATTTACCATGGAAACCTGCTTTTTCAATAAACACAATCAACCCAAAAATGCTGCAATGTTACATTGAGGGATTTTTTCCCAACACCAATCATATTCCTTGAGTATCCACTATCCATATAAAAAATTACATTTCTCCTCACGAGGCCTTTTACCTACAATAAAAATTAAATAAATGATTTTTTGGTTCCCATATTTTGTTGGCACCAATAGTGTAAGCTAGAAATTACTTAATAATCAAGACTTGATTTTATTTTCCTTGGATTAAATCATTAGATTTGGATAAATTCATTAAAATTAATGTTAAATTAATACAAATGATTTTAAAATTTTTTAAATATAATTTATTTATCTAATGAATTTATATTTACCCAAAATTTTATGTTGTGTGTTTTGAATTGGGGGAAAAATAATTCTTATAAAATTTTTATTTTTAACCCTTACTTCCTACAATTAATCATCCATTTTTAATTAGATTCATACCAAGAATTTCATTCAATATATTTTATAATTTTGTAATTAAAATATCAGCATGTTTATAAGTTTCTATTTTTTTCTTGTAATGATATAATCTTATTCTCTTGATCATGGATGTTTATTATAGATGAAATAAATTTATCAACTAACTCCTGAGGTTTTTTTAAATAAATATATTTCTCCTAACACAACATTATTAATAATCATTAAATATTTTTACTTTTATAATAAAGATCATATTTAACTTCTAGAATAGAATATTCTGATGTAAATTTATCATTTGAACAATATGATTCATAATTAGAATATATTAATAATATATTTTTACCTTATCTTTCTTCATCTATGAAGCATATATTTTCTTTCAGTTTTGATTCTTCTTTTTCTGAATTCTATATTTGATGACATGTTGTAGTCTTTAGAAACACTCAATATGGTTTTAATTACACTTCTGCATTTATATTCATAATTAATATTTTTTTTGCATCTCTTATATTTATTTATCTATTAATCTATAAGCTGAGGAAAATAAGATCTAATATAACCTAATTTTATTGCATTCATATGATCTATCTTTTTTTTCTCTCTCTCATCCTCCTTGAATGATTTTTTGAATCCTCTATTCTCCTCATAAAACATGATAATATTTCTAGAAAATTAAGCTACTTATATTTTGGAATTAATTAAATCTTAATTATTCTCTTTTCTATATTCTTGTTTCATATTATTTTTTGGATTTTTAGATGATACCTTTAAAATAAGTGTTCTCATTTTTCCCAAATATTCTATTATCTTCAACTTCAGCTTGCATTTTAGCCTCATACTTCATCAATGACACAATTTAATCTTTTATTGATATATCTTTGATAGGAAATGATTTTTTAATATAAAAATATATATCATTCTATTTTAAAGGTATTACTCATAGTACATTGAATGTTTGATCATTTTATTTGATCGGTTATCCAATACGAGTAATATTGTTGATAATTTCTATAATCCTTGAATTGATCTGTGTAATTATTTATCTATCAATCATCCTAAATGTTCGTAATTTCAGTTTTTCTATCTCATACCTCATTTGAGTTGCATTATTTGTCCCTTCATAAGCAACTGTAATAGTTTTTCAAATTTTATAAGAAGTATGACATTATGATTCATGATTGAATTCATCAGGTCTAAGGAAACAAATAATAGAATTCATAACTTCTGAATTCATATCATACTCTACATCAGTTGAAGCATCCCATGTTTATGGTCTCTCAGGAATCCTAAATAGAGTAATGATCTTTGAATAAACTCGGAATCAAATATTTTTAAGATAAATAATCATCCTTGATTTCCAACATCCATAATTTTCACAATATAAATATGGAGCATGAATCATGGACATTCCTTCTCTTAGATCATCCATTGTAATCTTTTTATATACCTTTAAATGTTCATCTTCCTATATCTTTATACAAAATCTTTCATTTGATACCAATTTTTAGGTCATAACATACAAAATAGACAAGAGGGTGGGGGTGAATTGTGTTTTCTCAAAAACTTGTCTCCAATTTTGAATTTAAACACCCTATTTTTAATAGTGTGAATAATTTTTTCCCATTCTTCTATAAATATTTGAATCAGATAAATATAAATAAAGAAAAAAAACATTTTATTGTTATTCAGGGCACAAACATCCCATATTCCATTATACCAGAATCTCTCTCTATGATTTTGGAGAGTTTCATTAGTACTGTACTGTCATCACAAAACTGAAATTCCATAAACTAAATATAGGGAGTTGACACCCTTATATTTAAGACTAAAAACAACGTCTTCTAGTTCTAAACAGAGAACTGATTATCCATAACATAGTTTGAGAAGTTAATGCTTGACCACGACTAAGTACGAGCACTGGAAACTCATCTAGATAAAAAATTTATTTGATTTATTGAAACTGGTTGATCATTATTGTTATAATAGTACAAAACATATATTACATTGATCTGTTTCTTCAAAAAATAATAACCTGATGCTTTAAAACGTATTAAGTGACCTGGTTTCAAAAATATCTTGGATTTAAAAGCGTACATAAAACAAAGAAGTCATAAAATTACTATAGAACAATATAGAACACATATATCTCCAAAATTTATTTCTTTAATAGAGTTTTTAACTTCTGTAGAACTGTGAATATAATTTCAATAACAGATCCTTTTATTTGGATCAATTATCTCATATATTTTGAAGAGACATTCTCAAGTAATATATAGAGAAAATGACTTGCTTTGATGTTTAACATCCAAATGAATAGCCTGATTGGTCTTAGAGATTATAACTTCAACTAACTATAAGACTCACTACGTCCCATATAGTAGAAATTATATTCTTTGATAAACTCTATTTTTTAAAACAATCAAAATGATCCCTAAATCAGTCTTTTATTTTAAAAATATCGTTGTGAAAATATCGGATTGAAAACATGGCATTTTGAAATTAATTGTGGATAATATAATGTAGGGTTAAATGTGTAGAGTAGGGAACAAAGTATATTTGGAATGGTAATCCATACATTCAACTTTCCAGAATATAGTATTGATGAACAACACATTCAACTATCATGAATGCATCATTGACGAACCATACATTCAACTATCCCAAACATATCATTGATGAACCATACATTCATATTTTATGAATGTATGGTTGAAAACTATATATCCAAAATCAAATTTAGGGTTTCTGATCCATACACATTTCAATTTCTACCTGTATGGATTTTTTTCCAGTGCAAACAGTTTATCATAATGTAGGTTTTATACCATATGAAAACATAACATTTTCTATAATAATGTTGGGATGAAAAAAGTGTTTCTAAGATCATTCTATATTGCTATAAACATTAAAACAATATATAAATTCATGTAAATCTCACTTAATAATGTTTCTTAAAAAATAACAGCATAAATTTTTAGAATTAAAATCATCAAAATTCAATGATTATTGTGGATACAATACATGCCTAATATATACCATAATAAAAAGATTTGAGATATTTTTTATGATTTTTCATCAATACATAAAATAATTCCACAAATTAAAGTTGGAGAAAAAATAATGCCATCAAGAGGTTTTAAATTTTATTTGGTTTTATCTACAGATGTCATTGTTCCATCGTTACATTGGTTTTATAAAATAAATAAATAGTATACTCTGGACATATAACTAGAGAATCCACATTCAATTTACATGAAAACTTTCTTGAGGGAATCATGTTATTGTTCCTAAAAATTTAATTTGTAGTAATTTGGTCTACCAATTATACATTAGGTCTCATGTGATAATTAAAAAATAATTATTCATGTATAGATTTATAAAAAATAATTTTGTTACTTTTGATGGTAAATATTTAGAATAATATTTTATACATAATCATGAAGATTGTTGAAAAAAAAGTGAGATGTAATTATCATTTTTTATTTGAATTATATATCTAATGAATAAAATATTTGAAACACATCTTTGAGAACACAATACAACATGTTTTTATGAATTCTCTATAGTTTTATTCCTAAAAAAACACTTCATACCATTATTTTGTAGTAGTGCTTAATTGGATACATCAGGGATGTGTTGTAGAGTATTTCATTAACCTGGAACAAAATATTTGTTCCATTAAATCCAACATTTTATACAAGTTGAAACAAAACGATTATAGTCTAATCTATGGATTAAGAAAACTAGAACATGTTCAAACTCATATAGGTGATACATATTAAATAAATATATAAATGTACAAAAAAATACTTACAATAAAATTAATAATAAAATTTACAAACAATATAAATACCACATAATTTTTAATTTATATATATTCCCCACATATTTAAAATAAATATTTGTTTTACAAAAAAAGATATATTAAATTGAATTTACAATAATACAAAAACGAAAAAAATATTTCTTGACTGTGGGATAACCCACCTATTGTAAGACTAGTTGAGATATTCCCATGGGGTTTTTTATCTAGTTCATATAAACCTATTTAAAATATGAGGGATATTTATATATTCATACTATCCCTATAAATATTGTACAATGTTTATAGATCCTCACCGTTTGACGGATGAATTACTCCAATTATTTGGAATCATCATAGTCATCACATTATCATATTTTTCTATTCATTCAGCAAAAGTATGAATATTATTAGTTAATATCCAAATTCTTAACTTTTCTTATTCATTCAACAGTTAATTTGATTTCACTTATTTAATAATTTTATAATAAAATTTATAAGTAATATTTTCATTTTTTTTCAATATAAAATATCCTCATTATACATAGCATGTTTATAAATATTTTTTCCTTTCAGTACATTATATAATTTAGTAAATCTGAAAATATATTTTTATAATCTATCAATATCAACATTTAATTTAACATCATTTGAATTTTCAAATGTACAATAATTGACCGTATAAATAGAAAAAATTTACCTCACTAAACATATTTAGATATTCTATAATTCACATATTAGAAAATTAATTTTTATTTCCAAATTATTAATTAGAATTTGGTTATTTAGTATAACTATAGTTTTTAGTAAAAAATCTGTAACCATCTAGTTATACTCATTAAATTTCATTCATGAGATGATATTTTGGAAATTTTCTTGCTATTCCCTTTCATTCTATATTTTAAACACCTCAAATATAAAATATTATAATTACTCATATTATTAGCTATCATTTCACTTTTTTTGTTATCATTACAAGTGTTCATTTCAAATAAGTTCTTGAGTTTGTTATTTATAATTCTCTTGTAAAATAAATTGGAAATAATATGGATAATTAATAAAAATGGTGGAATTATTGTTTTAAAAATGGTATACTTCATCTTTTCCATATTACTAGTGTTCACAACAACAAAAATTGACCAAAATTAGTAAGTGTTCCAAAAGCAGAATAATTAATATTTATGTTTAATTATAATGTATGTTATTCATTTCTGGTTTATATCAATTTAGTAAACCAATCCCTTCATCATGATAATACTTCATCATGTTAACTGATTTACTAATTTTCACATTCATTGCAAGTCACTTTTTCAATAAATATCTCAAAACTCTTTCGATATGTATTGAGTTTTTTAAGTTTTGTCTAGGTTTGTTCATTAAATTTATGTTTATATTTTACCTATAAAAAATATAGTTTATTGATTCCACATACACCATAAAAAACTATTGATCTTAATTCTAATAATTTATTAAAAAAAATAATATTACTTGATCAAGGTTGTGTAACACTGAAATGTTTCAAAATATCATGATCTTTTCATTCAGAAAAAAAGTGTGACTTCAAATATTTTTATTTATAGATTAATAGTGAATAAATTTTACACTAAATTTTAATCAAATATACCCTCAGAAGTCCCTATAAGAGAATAATGTCTTGAATTCGGTATTTTATATGAATATTACATAGTTTTCTTAATATCAATAGCGATTAGGTTAATATATGATTCCATTAAAGACATCTAATATCCATATTCGATAACAAATAAAAGAGGTGGTCTCTAGGGAATTCATTCCTATTATTTTGATGATCTTATCCATATAATTTATTCTCTAGGATAAGGTTAATAACTAAAATACTAAAAACTAATGTCTAAAATCTATATGTATTATGATTTTATTGCTTGGTGGTAATAAGGATTAAAGATGGTCAATATGTGGTGAAAATTTAAATGATTTTAAAAATGTAAAAGTATGAGAAAATAATTAAATGAAAATTAATGATAGAGAATTTCTAGTAGTTCTAATTATAGTGATATTACATATACTCTTCAAATCTATTTAATTATTTGGAGTTATTGTATATATAAAACGGTAATTTTGAAGGGGTGTCAGAACTTAATAAAATTAACATTTTATAGAGGTGGAAAAAATAAAACTACAATAAATTTTTGTGTGGATTCAAAAACTATTTGAAAAATATAATTTTTATCCCATTTTCATTGTGGAAAGATAAGTTTTTGATGTTTTTATAAATCAACCATTATATTTTTGTACAAATTGTCACAACCCATAACAATGAATTATTTTTATTAGAAAATAATAAACCAAAAATTATATGATTATAATGTATTAATTAAAATGATAATATAATAGAAACAATTTCAGTAGTTTGTAGATGTTAATATATAAAATTCTAAATATAAAAAGTAATTATTGAAAAAAATAGATTATCTCTTATAGGATGTAAATATTTTATGGTTTTTTATTCCTGGAGAGCCATCATGTAGTGTGAAAAGCAGCTTTCACCTGAACAAAAAATGCACTAATGAACTACATAATAGATTATTAGAGTGTCCTATATTTCCATAGAATTATTAAATAAATATTAAAATTACATTTATTAATAATTAAAAGAAAAAAAATATTTGAGTGGTGTTTAATAATTTAAATGAACAATAATATTGATTGAATAATTTATATCATTCAAATATGAAGATATATAACCACAATTTGAATAGCGTGTAATTATCAATTCAAATCTCGACTATAAAATCACAAGTATAACAAACTACATTTAATATTGAAAACAAATTGAAATTAGTTATAAATTATTATCCATCATGGTATCACATAAATCACATAAATCAATTTCCATCAACCAAAATTTTAAACATGAATAAATTTCATGGAAGATACATAAGATCCATAGAATTATAAACAATTCATTAAACACATTATAATAATTATTTATTTGATTTTACTGAAAAATATTTTAGAATAAAATAATTCTATAAAATCACAAACATATAGAATTATGAAATATATAACTCATAAGAGTTTAAATATTCCATATATTCATCCATTGTACATGTTATTCCACAAATAACTATAATCACTTATAATAGAAAATGATTTAAAAAAACAGAATTCATAGGATAGAAAAATACCATAAGATAAAAGCATTATAATATTTAGAACCATCCAATATGTACTAAAATTCATTTTTAAGATATTAATACAAAAACCATAGGTTATATAATTCTAATATAACATATTAATGTTGAAAGATTCACCTACAATCTGAAATTTTATTTCATAAGTTTTATTAATCATAGGGTTCAATGTTTTATAGTTCACATCGTATAGTAAAATCCATCTCCTAGTTATCATTTAATAATAGGTTACAATAAATAGTAACAGTTATTACATCATAGGGTATAGAAACATATAGTATACATCTTCATATAGTCTATTTAGTTCATCATAAGGCATTATTCTATACTAATTTATTTTCTAGATGGAATGTTTTAATCATCATTAGATGTAAATATTTTCTGAAAATAATATTCATAGAATATAGAGACTAAATATCATATAGTATATGGTTAGGTAAAATTTTCAAAAACAAAAAAAAAGTAAAAAACACTAATTGTTCATAAAAAAATAAAACACAAAAATAATGATTAGTTTTTTATAGTATAATAATTCTGTTGTTATAAGAGAAATTATAATTATATACTTATGAAACTGTTAATTATTATTCCTTAGTTATTTTAATTTGAAATAAAAATCATACCTTATGATTCAAAAAAACATGAACATTATTTAAATATTAATTTCAATTTAAAAAATAAGTATTTTTTAAATATGAAAACATTTTGAAAATTATAAAAAAAAATTATTTTATATGTATCCATATATAAATTTACATCGTTATTAATGTATTATAAAACATATTTTTGTAATACATGTGGTTGAAGCATGGGAATAGAAAATGAGACCTATGTTAATGGGATCTATCTTTATCATTCCCTTTTGTGTTTTCCCATTCTATAATATTTTATAATCATATTGATTTTGTCATCTGATTTAATTTCCATAATAATTTTTTATTTACCATTTTCCTTGAAAAATATTACAATTACATTTTTTCTCCAAATTTTTTTCTTTAGTTATAGATTAAAATTATTCATAATTTAAAATTCATACTGAAATTAATTTTATAAATATTCAAATCCAATTATTATATTTTTTTCATACTACCATATTTTATCATGAATAATAATTTATATAAATAACAATCATTTATAGTAAATTTGAAAATTATAATAAAATGGGGGGACTCTCATACTCTCTCATTTACTTTTATTCTAAAAGTAAATCATTCTGTATCATTTCTCTAAAGTTATCCTATATTTGACATATATTTGAAATGATTTTCATTTTCAGTTTTTCGATTTACTTTTTATGAGGATATTAATCTATTTAATGCCTTGTGTTTGTTTTTTAGTTTTCACCAACGTTTTTTTTGAATTCATTATTTCTAAAAGAATCATTTTACTATTTTTTTCATTCTATTATCCATGTCCTATAATAATTTTAATCACAAATACAACACTATAGAATCTAATATAATATATTAAATTTGACATCATGAACCAATAATTTTTTTTCAATAAATGATTATTTATGAAATTATTTTGAAGCACATCTGATAAAAAAATTTATTTCAGCTCTATAATTGTTTTTTTGATTATCCCCTATATATAAGGTGTGATTTTTTACTTATTATTTTAAGTATATCCATCCTTGAATACATTAACCCTATTATTTGATAGATAAAAAAATTATATCAAAAAACATATATTCATGGACATGTTTTAGTAAGAGTACTTAAAACATTTATGGGTAAAGAATCTTTAGTTGTTATTTTCAAGAACAATGTTATCCATTAAAATAATTTAGTTAGTTATTTCATTTATATTATTTTTTTATAACTATGTTCCATGAAACATATTTATAATTCTTAAATAAAAAATTTATGGAATATTTCAATTATTTATATATTAAATATAATGTATTATTGTTATGTCATAGGTGTATCTAATGATCATATATTTCACTAATAAATATCTATATATTTTAAATATGTATTCCATGTTCTTATAGTTGGACTTTTTCTTATTAAAAAATTAATAATTTTCAAATTATTCCAATAAATTTATACTTTTTATGATTTTTATTCTATTATATCATTGATATATTTCCACAGGTGGTCACCTTTATAAAAAATGAATTTTTTAACTCATAGGAGGAAAACGATGGCTAATAAATTTATTTCATTAGTGTATTTTGTAGATTGATTATTGTATATGTTCTTAGTTCATGGATACATAAAACATGGGATTATAAAAATTCAATAATATATTTGATGTTTTGTATTATTCATAAATTATATATGTGGTTCACGGGATAAAGATTTGCGGGTTTAGGGATGAGTCAATAACAAATAAGAGGTCATTTTCTATACTTATGTAGTTGATTTTGGCCTTAATTATATTGTAGAATTAATTTATATGGATTACAAGATATGTTCCATCCACTGCCCCAAATTAAATCCCATATCATAATAATTAGTGCATCATGTATTCATATTTTTGTTTTCACAATTATAAAATATCAAGACTAGGTTTCACATCAAGATTTCTGATAACTATAAAAGGAATCCATGAAGGAAACATTGGTATCGAATTGAATAATATTTTATGGTTGGTGATTATTATTTTTTACCTATCATTATTAAATATAAAACAAATATTAGTAAAATCATCCACATCTATGAATACATTGAATATATTCACTGTAGTGGCATTAGGGTACTCACATATCACAATTATCATAGATAGATAAAAATAAATTGCTAGTTTAAAGATCCAAAATCCATCTATGAACGAGACATAAATTATAAATTGGATCTTCTACTAATAAAGTTAAAATTATTTATCATCACAAAATTTAACTAGAAAATTTATTTTGATGTCATGCATTTAGGTAGATCCTCCAAAGAGATGAAGTGTACATAAAAATGTCACCATATTAATTCCCCATAATATTATCTTTATATGTCTTGAAATAAAGAAATATATACTGATTATTTAAAATTAAAAAATATGAACATAAATATGAAATGGTTATATATGGTTATGTGGATGTTATTTTTATATAGTCTACTAGATCCACAAATTTGAATTTTTAACCACAAATACCAGCTTTAAAATGATAAATCTTTTTTCTAAAAAATCTCTCAGTCATTCAATACATGAAAGTATCTAGAATTGATTAATTACATTTAGGTATGATCATCATGTAAAAAATAATATTTTAATCTCATTATTTTTTTATGGAATAAATTTATTCTCATTATGAAAAATTAATATCACACCACAATTACTTTATACTATTCGATGAAAGATAGGACGACTAAATTAATGAAATAAACAAAATTATTTTATCATAATTCATATTCAATACCTCTCTTATAGAGAATCAAAATTAAAATACATGGATATTAGAAAATATTATATGAGAATTCACTTCATTATAAAAATAAATTCATAAGGACCATAATAGCTTATTATATTTGGAAATATAAAAAAATTATCTATACTAGTGAAAGATCATCAAAATCTCCAACTATGATATCCACCATTAGTACGTATACATAAATCCTTTTTTCATAACTTGGTGAAATGAAACATAATAAAGGGATGATCTCACAAGCTGAGTAAGAGTAAATAAAGTAAACGTGTAAGCATTACATAATCAATGGATATGGAATCTGAGAATAAAATTTGAAGAAAATACCCAATTTATTAAAGTTCATACTAATTAATATATGTTAATAAGACAGGGATCATAAGTGAATTAAGAGAATAAGTCACAAATGTAAAACATTGTAATATGACATAGAATTCATGGAATACAAATTGGTTTATAATATTTTGAAGATAAACATGTATAAATGAGGTCACTTAGTATGCTATAGACATGAAATCATCCCCCACATCAATTTATGGTCTTGCAACTAGGTCCATGAATAGAATATTGAATGTGTAATTAGGATCATTGTAGATGCCGGAAAAATCCGTTGCTCCCAAACGAAGATCCGGATGAGGAAAGCGAGGTCATATTTGGAGTCAGAAGCACGTTTCGGAAGGCCCGAAGACCTTGCGCGAAATTTCGGAGGCCCGCGCACAATATTGGCTATGCGCGTGCAATCCTTCCGGGATTCGCGCAATGGGCCAAATCGGCGCGTAATTTTCCACGCCTGACTCCCGTGCGTGGCCCTGAAGCGCACCGGGCCCCTATTTCGCGCCTGCACCGCATTGCGCGCCCGCACGCCGAATTGCGCGCCCGGGGTTTCCTATAAATACCAGGCGACCCCCAACGTTTTAAGTTTGCCAGAATTCGAAGGATCGCTCGTGCGCGCAATCCCGCCCCCTCCGCGCGCAATGCCGATCTTCAGGTAACCTCCTTTATTTCGCGCAAGCAAGCCCCGGGGTTCGCCTTCACACGCAACCCCTTTGGCTTCTTTCCTTTGACCAACTCCTCACCCAAAGGCCTTCGCGCGCAAAAGAAGCCTCTTGCGTACAATTGCCCCGGGATGCGCACAATCCAGCCCGATTGCGCGCACCCCCCCTTACTAAGTGGCCATTCGTTAAAGAATGAGCCGTTGCCCCCGCGCGCTATCAGAGGCCCGGTGCGCGCAATCACTATTCCCCGCGCGCTATCAGAGGCTCGTTGCACGCAATCTCCATCTTCCGTGCGCAAAGCGCTGGCCCAATTGCGCGCCAGCCCGCCCAATTGCGCGCCGACCCGCGGTATTGCGCACCAAGCTCCTCTTTTGCGCGCAAACTGCCAAGGGTCGCCCCCTTTGACCCCCTGAGGGTACCCGCCTGCATGGCGCCCAATGATCTTCATCCCGGGTGCCCGCACCGTACGTTGTCTTCCCGTGCGACCCTCCAGGCTCGCACGAAGTTACACGGACCCATTGGCGGCACCACCTCGTCCGCGCTGCAGGACGTTAAACTGCCAAGAATCCATCGTCCTGCAGGACGCTAAACTGCACCTCGTCCGCGCTGCAGGACGTTAAACTGCCAAGCATCCATCGTCCTGCAGGACGCTAAACTGCACCTCGTCCGTGCTGCCGGACGTTAAACTGCCAAGCATCCATCGTCCTGCAGGACGCTAAACTGCACCTCGTCCGCGCTGCAGGACGTTAAACTTCCAAGCATCCATCGTCCTGCAGGACGCTAAACTGCACCTCGTCCGCACTGCAGGACGTTAAACTGCCAAGCATCCATCGTCCTGCAGGACGCTAAACTGCACCTCGTCCGCGCTGCAGGACGTTAAACTGCAAAGCATCCATCGTCTTGCAGGACGCTAAACTGCACCTCGTCCGCACTGCAGGACGTTAAACTGTCAAGCATCCATCGTCCTGCATGACGCTAAACTGCACCTCGTCCACGCTGCACGACGTTAAACTGCCAAGCATCCATCGTCCTGCAGGACGCTAAACTGCACCTCGTCCAAGCTGCACGATGTTAAACTACCTAGCATATGGTCCTTCTCAAGATGTAATCCCCAAACCGCTTCGTCCAACATGACGTTAAACCGTACTTCGTCCGGAAAGACGTTAAACCGTCCGCTTCGTCCTCAACGCACGACGTTAAACTGTACTTCGTTCGGCAAGACGTTAAACCGTCCGCATCACCCGATCCCGTGCCTCGCACGCAGGGTCCCCCCCGGTTTGGATGTGGCCCCCACCCGCTCGTCTCTACAGGGATGTCGGGATTGCCCCACTTTTGGGACGATTTATTGGAGTGGCCTTCGCCCACGGGGGTAGGGTATTACAAACCCCTAGTTTCTTGTGGGGGACTGCACACGTGTGTGTATACATTGTGCTTCCCCACTGCCGAAGCCAGTAGGGGGTGTGACAGGGATCGAGGTGTCTCCCACTTTTGGCCCAAGTCCCTCTTCAACTGAGCTTTGCCGCACTCAGGTTGCCTCAGTGCATAAGTCCTGACAGAATGAACTACGTGGACTTTGATCCCTGTCTCCTAAAAATGGTACGTAGGAAGCCTCGCTGAGGTTCAAGCCCACCGCCTGGTCGTCCCGGTCGTATTCACGTCGGTTCGTCCATCAGTGGACCCCTCACGGGTTCACATTCGCGTCGATTCACCTATGAATCTGCCACTGTGGGGGACTGCACGTCTGTGTATCCATTGTGCTTCCCCACTGCCGAAGCCAGTAGGGGGAGTGACAGGGATCGAGGTGTCTTTCACCTTCGGCCCAAGTCCCTCTTCAACTGGGCTTTGTCGCATATGGGCCTCCTTGTAATCCCCAAACACCATCGTCCAGCAAGACGTTAAACTGTGATCCACCCACTTCGTGCGTGCCAGCAGCCTAGACCTCTTCGTGAGTCGGCCTGCCATCGTCCAGCATGACGTTAAACTGTATATTCGAACTACACTGACTTCGATCCGCGCTAATGTGCGGTACGTAGGAAGCCTCTACGGGGTTCAAGCTCTTCACTCCATCATCCATCCTGATCCTTACCCGGGCCGCCACATCCCAGTGGGGTCATGCCATTTCATTCCACTCCACTTCACTTGGGAAGCCGCCCATGTGCTGGCCCCAGCGTCGGAGGTTCCCCGTAAGGGGTTCTGTCATCTGATCCACTCCTCGTGTTGATCAGTCCGATGCCGTCCCCGCTGGACGTTAAACTCGCGGCCTACCCCATGTTAAACATGGGAAGCTGAGGAAAACCTCAGGTAACGCAGTTCCCCGCACCCAGCGCGGGATGCCTCAGGCCATCACGCCTTCGAGAAGCCCTATTAGGGACGGAAGGCAGACATGCAGAGCCGCAGTGTTAAGACATGCCCCCAACACCCAGAGCTACCCGATCTCTTCACCGCGGGTTGCTGCCCCGACCAGACTCCTTGGAGCGTCTGGGCGGAAGCAGCATAATTAACCGGTATCCATGAAGATATGGCGCCGGGAATGAGATTCACGAACATTCTTAAATCTATGAGGGAGACCTGGATTAGGCGACGAGTTCTAAGGAGACGTCCACGGAAGGAGGAGCCGACATCCCATCATCCCGGTTTCGATCAAGGAGCAGACGTCCCTGAATAAGGGACGGATGCTGCCCGCCTTTGGAAAGCGGGACTACGGGGCCACAAGCCACGCTCCCATCCCCTCGGGTCGACAGGCGCACGCGCGAACGCGTCCTAGCAGAACAGCGTCGGAACAGAAACCCGACGCACATCCGCACCGAAACAGAAAATGGTGAACCCGACGTGAATCTCTTCTCCTCAATACGAAGACCGATATCTTTCAGAGGTGTTGGAAGACTAGCATGTTGCCCGGCCGAGCATTCAGCACCGGGGCAAGGAACCCGCCAGGGGCTGGGGAAGGGAAATCGGGCACTCCGTCTCACGACGTCGATGGCCTGGGTTCCCCCCACGGAAGGCGTCGTGGCACTAATGATTGGTTGTTGATTCCTTTTCCTGTTAGTATTAATGGGTTCTTCTCCCTTCTTTCAGGAATCAGGTCGCCCAATCCAGTGCCCGATCGCCGCCCGCCCACTAGCGCAGGGGTAGGGGAAACACCGACGCGGCTACTCCGCGGGGTCCCGCCCATTCCACAGCCGTCCCAGCAGCCGCAACTGCAGGGAAACCACGCCCTCTATCCCCCTCAGAGGTCATCCAGAGAAGGGTGATCAACAACTTGGTGCAGAGATATGAGGAAGATGGAGTCATCCCCACCAGGGACATGGCTCGCCTAGACCTAATGGATGCTGCACCTCGCCACCAACGCCGCCCTCGAGGGCCGTGCAGGGAGGCACCGCTGCCAACCTCGACGTCCAACCGCTTCGGGAGTTTATCCCCGGAACGCTCTGACAGCTCCCTCCCCTATGCGGATGAGGTGGAGGATTTCCGGGACCACCCTATCCAAGATTCGCTCCAGGAATCCGCGATAAGGGCTCCTGCCAGGCCACGTCGACACCGCCGCCAGGCTTTTCAAGTCGAAGAACGGGCTCTCCACATGCCTGCGCCGCTAATCCCGACTCGTCTACCCCGACGCCAACATCGGGCACGAGCGGAAGAGGATTCCCACCTTGAGGCCCTAGCAACGGTGGCCGCGTTAGACCAAGCCACTGCTTGCTCCAGTCACCAGGCCCCTACGCATCCTGAGAAAGGGAACTTCTATGCCTGACCTGGATCGAGGCCCCGACCGCCCCAAAGGCAGGTTGGGGTGACTCTCCCGGTTGCTGGTACAGGCAATAGCCACCGTGGACCACCACGCGGTAGCGCTATTCACCAGTAGGTTCTACTCCATGTGGCCGATCCAAGAGGCATGGGTTATCCCACCTTCCGATCCCGGCCTGGAGGCCTGCCCGGAATCATCTCTCCCCGCGTCCCCTTTGATATCTGTCCTGGTGCTCCTCGCACCTTGGTTTCTAGTCCTCTTGGCCCCAGCACCGGTGCAGCCAGAGGACGCCAGGACAGAGATCAGCCGTGCCCCGAAGAACCACCCAAAGGTAGGAAGGCGAGGCATCGACGTCGAGGGAGGAATGTTAGGGAATTCCGGACAGAGATCCGACTGGTTCGTTTCTCTGATACAGAGGCGGATTATGATTCGGTGACGGAGCCCTCCCCCCGATCCCGCCAGTCAGGGGCAGGGGTAGGAATAAGGCACGTCAGCCTCATACTCCCCCAGAGCGAGATCGATGTGATCCCCGCTTCTCTCCGAAGGTATATCCGGAGTAGCGAGGGCCTGGTAGACCCCCAAGGATCAAGCTTGCGGATGGTACCGGCCCCTCCGGAAGCGCCTTCTGCCTCGATCGGAGAAGCCGGAGACCTTTTCTGGGGACCGACGGTCGAGCCATGATCTAGTGCACCCTCGGCGAGCACCGACGCTATGGCAGGATGTTCGCTCGCCAGCCCGTCCTATCGTGATGTGGTAGCTGGGGCACCACAACCCTCAGAGGGCGGCCCGAGATATGGAGGCCAATCGGCCTGCTCGCCGTATTCACCGCCGGCCAGCCCACCGGCCCAGCGGCCCGCCTCGGCACCACTGTCGGTTCCCCATCCATTCCCAATCGCTGAAGGGGACCAAGAAGACCTGGGTCCCGAGTTTGAGTTGTGGAGCTTCTGGACCGTCCTTGTAGAGGGCCACTTCCCTGAGAAGTTTTGGCCAGTCGCAGGACCGGACTTTGATGCACCAGAATCACTCACCCCGGATGAGTTCGAATGCTTCCGCCGAACTCTCCAGGAGACTCACTCCCGTCTTAACTGCCTACAAATTCCATATCCCGGGAGTCAAGCACACCTGGAGGATATTGGTGAGCAGTGCCGTCAGATTGACCTGGCCACGCTCCCCGCGATTCGGCACCCCGGGTCATTTGGGCACCACGAGGCCATCAAACAACGATGCGTTGAGTGTTTTCAAGTACTCCGCAAGGTTATCAAGGAAGCCACCCCCCACGTGTATATCCGTGGATGGGGGAAGTACGCTGCCCTACGCTTCAGTGCGATTTGCCGACAGCCCGACTCGCTGGGTGGCCCTGAGGGTACATCCCCAGGGATAGAAACGGTCAATATGGTTGACCTGTCGGGAGAGGGGAACAGCTTGGAACTTCTCGATGGGGGCTCTCCCTTGAAGAAAAGACGTCGTTGGATCCATCGGTGAGAGTTACTCGTCACCAGAGGAACCTCCTGGGTCTCCCCACACCCACTGAAGCACTGACGTTGAGCAGAAACGTCAACAAAGGTAAAGAGCATGGCGGGGCTATAAAGCCCGCCGACCCATCTGCCTCCATACTGAGGGAAGATGAGGATCCCGAGAAGGCCACGCTACATCAACAGCTCGCCGAGAAGAAGAAGATAGTTTACCAGCTCCACGCCGAGCGCACTGCAGAGCGGCGGCCTGACTACGGTGATCCTAGGCCAGGACAGTAGGGACAGGAACATCCACTCCTCGACGAGACTCTCCCAGGTAACCGTGATTTTTCCATGTTTGCCGACAGGGGAGGGTCCATTTCCTATGGCAAGAGGGCGCGGTATGTTTCACCACACCCTCCTGAACGGCGTGACTACCTGAGAGACCCCGCTCGGATTCCTCCCGCAGCCCCAAGGGCCGCTCCGCCCGCCATCCCACGAGCTGCCGAGTTCGACGACCCGGTCGACGACCCGATTGAAGATCCATGTAATGCGCTCGTGGTTAGAGATCCTCACCAGGACTGGAACCCATGTCCGGACGATCCGATGGCGGCACTCATCACCCGCTTAGAAGCCTTGGAGACTCAGCAAGTGGCGATCCCACCGGACGGCAAGCCATACCCAGCATGGGTGGATGACATGTCGGCACCTCCGGGATTTGGGAACCCCACTTTCGCCCCCTTCAATGGGACTAGAGATCCGCCACAGCATTTGTCCCATTTCAACTCGAGGTGCGGGCCTATGTTGGGAACTCTGGCACAGCAGGAGGCCGCTAAGCTTCGCTGCTTTGTCCAGACACCGGAAGGGCCAGCATTTGTCTGGTACAGCCAGCTCCCCGTCGGGTCGATAACTAGCTGGGAGGACCTTCGTAGACAGTTCCTCTACCAGTTCAGTTCCACGACCCGGATGATGAGTATCGCAGACCTCTTAAAGTGAAAGCAAAGGCCTGATGAGCGAGTCGCGGATTTCGTCGCCCGATGGAAGGGTCTCACGTATTCCCTTGACATGCCATTGACTCAGGAGTAGTTGCTGACAATGTGTGTCGGGAACGTCAAGACCGAGCTGGTCCCTTCCTTGATCACTCAGAATTACCCCGGAGGGTTCAGGGACTTCTCAGACAAAGCTCAACGTCTTGAGGAAGCCCTGCAACAGGCCAGTCAGGCACACCTGCTGCCTCCTATGATCCCTGCAAGGAGAGTCAGCAGGGATGAGCCCACTGTTGTTGCCCAGATAGAGGCCCCCAGGCAGTTGGAGCTGCTGTCGGTGAGGCCAGCTCCATAGCCTCACAAAAATCCGACTCCATGGGCTCAGTTCCCGGCCCAGCAGCGGCAGCCCCAGAACCGGTCCGCCCCTCCGCGTAATGTACCGCCACAACCCAGGCGAGATAATCGGGGTCCACCTCCTCGGCAGGCCCCCCCAGCCCCTCGTCAAGACCACGCTCCCAGGGCCCCGCGATACTTGACTTACTCATTTCACAAGGATCAGGTCCCCGGTTATTTCTGGAGCACCCTGGAGCAGAGGATTGTGCGACTGCCTGAGTGTTGGAGGCCAGAGGAGGCACATCTCACGGATAACCCCCGCTACTGCCCTTACCATCGGGCCCTGGGGAACACCATTCGGCGGTGCTACGTATTTAAGGACTGGATCCAAGACCAGATTAACAACAATGTAATCAGGTTGGACCCAGCTCCAGCACAAGTGGCGGGTGTGTTCGTAAGATCAGATGACGATAGTGGCGACGAGGACGAATGGAAGCTGGTCTCCGACCACGGATCCCAGAAGTATAATGACTGTATGGCCCGCAAGACGATCATTCGCGCCCATGGAATCATCCGTGCGGACTTGAATCAGCCTGATCCCCAAGAATCTACGGGTACTGCTTCGGCATCGTCGTCCCAGCCTACCTCTTCCGAGAAGAGCAAACGGCGGCAGCGCAAGAAGGAAGAGCGCGCCCCACCAGTCCCGCCACTATCCCGCACTCTCGGCGATTTCATGCCCCCGGAGATGGGGGTCCCTCCCCGGATCCGCCCGGTGATGAATGATTCGTCCGGTGACAGTGTTGGGTACGCTTCGGTTAATACCGTCGAGCTGGTAAATCCCTTTTCGGTTCCCGACGTTGAAGAACACCAGGTGGACCTCCCTAGTGTCCCCGGTCGTCGCCACCGTCGGAGGAACCACAACAACAGGAGTCGCTGGGGCACGGTAGTTGGTACCTCCAGCCAGGCCATGCACGCCACTGAGACTAGGCAGCGGGCTCAAAATCGAGCTCAACACGCGCAGCCCCCCCATCCGGGGATGACAGATTCGCCTCCGCCACCGTTTGTGGTGTGGGACCAGGCAGAACCGCCTCAGTCGCGCCGTGACCAGCTCCGTCCTACCACGAGTCCATCCCGGCCTCCTGGCCCCAATACGGTGACCACTTCCTGGGCTTCAACCAGTGAACAGCGAGATGCGCCAAGCACCAGTCGGCCGCCGGTCCAACCGGCAAGGCTCGTCATGCCTCCAACCGCAGAGTAACCTCCTGCAACCAGGGGCTCGCACTTGGCAAGAAACTATGATGTCCTGAAGCACTTGGCCGACATCCCAGCAATGCTCTCCATCCTTGAGGATCTGCGCCTATCACCTGAGATGCGCGAGGCGCTCGCTGAAGACCTGAAGAACCCCCTCCAGTTTGAGATGGAGGTTGCGGCTGCAGAGGCCTTTCACGCCGAAGCGATTGAGAACGCTGAATGTCAGGCAGTTATCTCGTTCTCTGGTAACTATGAAGACCCTCCTATACAGGGGCACATTCATCCGCTGTATGTTACAGGCCAGTTCAATGGCCTTGAAGTCCGGCGCTGTCTTGTCGACACGGGGTCCGGGATTAACCTGATTCCAACTCGGACGCTCCAGAGATTGGGGTTG
Source organism: Viscum album (assembly GCA_963277665.1). Taxonomy (NCBI): domain Eukaryota; kingdom Viridiplantae; phylum Streptophyta; class Magnoliopsida; order Santalales; family Viscaceae; genus Viscum; species Viscum album. Next base: position 1,242,446,653 of record OY728145.1, on the reverse strand, counting down.
TCTGAGGATGCCTTGATTCCCTCCGACCACAGGATCCAGGGGTACGACCGCACCGAGCAAACTCCGGTCGGCAAGATACATTTGAAGACCCAGTTCGGTGGCCCGGTTGCCAACACCTAATTCATGGTAGTCTCTCAGGACACTGCGTATAACGCATTGATGGGCAGGTCATGGCTCCACCTTCATGCGGCGGTTCCCTCATCATACCACCAATGCCTTAAGTACTCCCTTAATGGTCGAGTGGGCGTGCTTCAGGGAGATGCATCTCCTTTTGCCTCATGTAAAGCCCGCTATCTGGATGTGGACTATTACAAGAGCAAGGATAAGCAGATCATGACAGGTGAGGTTGAGCTTGTCGCTGTTGCATGTGATCCCTTGGCAAGTTTGGATGACGCTTACGTCCTCCCGATCCATCGGTTGGACGTAGCCATGGTCTCGACGGCCTGTGAGTCTCCTGATGAGATGACCGCGACCACCCATGCAAGCACCAGTGGCCCAGCAGGATCTGGTAGCCCCAATGCAATTTCCAACGCAGTCTCTCCCGTGGAAGATCCCTCCCCGAGTGGAGAGGACGTGGAAGATGCACCCCCAGCCTTTGAGGAGGGCGTCTCCGCCACAGTAAATGAGTTAATATAGGTGAACCTTGGAACCGAGGCAGATCCAAGACCCACATTGGTCAGTGCCGCCATTCCCTCTGAGGAGCGGCAGCAGTACGTGGACTTCCTCAGACAGCACCATGATGTGTTCGCTTGGGGCTATGACGAGATGCCGGGGCTAGATCCTTAGGTAGCCGTCCACCACCTTGGTCTCATGGAGAACCATCGCGGGTTCAAGAAGCCTCCCAGGAAGATGAACCCATTCCACGGTGCCATGGATGAGGCCGAAGTTGAAAAGCTTATCAAAGAAAACTTTGTGAGGGAAGATCAGTACCCCATATGGCTGGCCAACATTGTGCCGGACAGGAAGAAGAACGGGCAGATCAGAGTCTGTATCGACTTCAGCGATCTCAACCGCCACTGTCCGAAGGATGATTTTCCCCTTCCAGTGACAGAGCTGTTGATTGCCGCCACTGCAGGGTTCCATGCCCTCTCCTTCATGGATGGATACTCCGGATACAACCAAATCCGGATGGCCCCAGAGGATGAGGAGTTCACTGCCTTCAGGGCCCCCCAAGGTATCTTTTGTTACCAAGTCATGCCTTTCGGCCTGAAGAATGCAGGTGCCACCTATCAACGGGCGATGCACCACATATTCAAGCCAATCCTCGGCACACTGGTGGAATGCTACGTCGACGACTTGGTGGTCAAATCGTGCCAGCGTCAGGACCATCTCAAAGATCTTGAGAAAGTGTTCGACTTCCTCCGGTATCACCGCCTGAAGATGAACCCGTTGAAGTGTGCCTTCGGGGTCACCTCCGGGAAGTTTCTTGTCTTTGTGGTAAGATACAGGGGTATTGAGATCGACCCAGAGAAGATCAAGGCGATTAGCCAGATGCCTCCCCCAGGTAACATTCGGGAACTGCAAGGGTTCCAAGGCAACTTAGCCTATATACGCTGATTCATCGCGAATCTGGCCGGCAAGTGTAAGCCCTTTTCTCGGCTCATGAAGAAAGGTGCCACCTATGTATGGGATAAGGAGTGTCAGAACGCTTTCGAGGAAATCAAGAGGTACCTGCTTCAACCTCCGATTCTGATGCCGCCTGTATCCGGGAAGCCACTGGTCCTTTATGTGACTGCCCTGGAACGGTCCCTTGGTGCCCTTCTCGCCCAGAAGAACAACGAGGAAACAGAGAATAGCCTCTATTACCTCAGTCGCATGCTCCTCGATGTGGAAGTTAGGTATTCCCCCATCGAGAAGAGCTACCTGGCGCTCGTGTTTTCCGTACAGAAATTATGGCACTACTTGCAGCACCACGAGGTATAGTTGGTTTCTCGGGTAGACCTGTTGAAATATATCCTGAGCCGGCCTATGTTGACTAGCCATCTAGCGCGGTGGGCTGTGATTCTCCAGCAGTTCGACAACAGGTATGTGTCTCAGAAGGCCATCAAAGGGCAAGAATTGGCGGACTTTCTGGCTGCTCACCCGACCTCCGCGGATCAGCCGCTGGATCTAGGCTTTCCTGATGAGGTCGTTCTCTCGCTCGATCGTGTCGATCCATGCTGGCAGATGCACTTTGAAGGTGACTCCCGGAGCCCCACCGGTAGAAGACTCGATAATCCTAATCTCAACAGAGTGGGCTTGGGTATCGTCTTCATTACCTCGGAGCAAGCCGTGCTGCCATACTCTTTCCTGTTGTCAGAGGGCTGTACCAACAATGAGGCGGAATACCATGCCCTCATCACTGGCCTCGAGTTAGCTCTCGAGATCGACGTGCCCCATCTGTGTGTGAAAGGGGACTCCGAGCTGGTCGTTAAGCAGATCAATGGCGACTATGTTTTCAGGAAGCCGGAACTTGTGCCATTGCTGGAGTGCACCCTCCTCCTGATGGCCCAGTTCCCTTCTTGGCCAGAAATTGTCCATATTCCCCGGTCGTAGAACGGTCGAGCAGATTCTTTGGCCAGCCTTGCTGCGTCACTCGCAGAGCCTGAACAGGACAACCTGATCATCCGTGTTACGCACCGCAGGCTCATCGCTCCCGTTATCCCGGAGGGAGATCGCGGCCCATCGGTAAGTAATCTCACCACGGTTGCCCCTGTGCCTGGAGCCCCGAGTACCACAGATATGGCAGTCGAACCAGCCCCTGATTGGACGACGCCTTTGGTTGAGTACCTCCAACATGGCATTCTCCCGTCGGATCGGTCCGACTGTGAGAGAGTTCGACGCCGCGCATCGCAGTTTGTCCTCCAGAGCAGTCCCAGCCTGGAGCAGATCCTCTATAGACGCGGATTTGATGGTGTTTTCCTCCGTTTCCTTCAGGGAGTTGAGATCACACGAGTCATGCAAGAGGTTCATGCTGGTTCATGTGGTGCCCACCAGACTGGGCCGAAGCTGTCCCACCAGATTCGGAGGTTGGGATACTTCTGGCCCTCCATGATCCATGACTGCATCGAGTATGCCAGGAAGTGTCATGCGTGCCAGGTTCATGCGAACTTTGTGCATCGGCCGCCGGAGCCTCTCCATACCACTAGGTATTCTTGGCCCTTTGCAGTCTGGGGGATGGACGTTGTGGGACCTTACCCGCCGGCGACGGCTCGCCAGTGCCGGTTCATTCTGACCGCCACGGACTTCTTCTCCAAATGGGCAGAGGTGATTCCGCTCAGAGAGGTCAAATCTTGTTCTATCACTGACTTCATGACCTCCAACATCATTTATCGATTTGGAGTGCCTCACGCTATCCTCATGGATAACGAAACTAATTTCCGAGCAGCCGAGTTAAAGAAGTTGTACGCCAAGTACAACATTCGCTCGAACCATACATCTCGCTATCATGCGCAGGCGAATGGACAGATTGAGGCTTTTAAAAAAACCCTCTCTAACATTCTGCAAAAGATGGTTGGTCAGAACAAGAAGAGTTGGCCGGACAAGCACCCCAACGCCCTCTGGGATTATCGGACGATGACTCGCAATTCTACCCAGATGACCCCTTATTCCCTGGTGTATGGAGCTAAGGCCGTCCTGCCCATCGAGATCTAGTTACCGTCCTTGCGCACTGCGGTCTACGACCAACAAGCGCCAGACAGAGCTGCTGAAGCCCGTCTAGTCGAGTTGGAAGCACTGGATGAGAATAGGCTTCGCTCTTTGCACAACTTGGAGAGGCATCAAAGCAGAATGGCTCGAGATTTCAATAAGAAGGTTCGCCTCCGCTCCTTCCTGCAGGGTGACCTAGTACTGGCCCTAAGAGCACCAATGATCCCCGGCAGGAAGCCGCCCAAGTTGGAGCCCAAGTGGGAGGGACCTTTTGTCGTCCACAAGGCATATCCCAATGGCGCGTACTCCCTAGCGACTATGGATGGTGAGCGTGTCACTCCTCTCACCAACGCTAGGTTCCTCAAGTAGTACTTTGCCTGAGTGTCCATCGTCCCGTATGACGTTAAACTTCACTTCGTCCTGCACGACGTTAAACTGCATTCGTCCACGCTGCAGGACGTTAAACTGCATGCTCCATCGTCCCGCATGACGTTAAACTGCACTTCGTCCCGCACGACGTTAAACTGCACCACGTTCGAGCTACAAGACGTTAAACTATTCAGCATTCGTCTCGCATGACGTTAAACTGCCTCTCAAGAACTACGTACGGCTTGATTCCCATCCTTATGATATATGTAGGACCGCCTGGACATTTGTGTTCCAGGTCCAGCCTCGTCTCTTGGTTGATCACGGGGATCTGCCATCCTTTGGTTGCTCTCAAGGTGAGTCCTCCTACCCTTTCCGGTGATCTGTTAGAATGTTTTGGGGTACTCCGGTCTATGACCTGTAGTGTCGGATTCAATCCCGAAAAGTCCTGTGTTACTTGTCAGGCCTCGCGCTTCCTCTTGTTCGGGCCTTCACTCAATGGGATCCTCATTAGCGGTTGGGATGCGATGCCTTAGTGCTCTCCTACCGCTCCCAGTCGATTTACCGGCGGGTCCTTGGCAGCAAATCGATATGAATCCTGCGCTTGAGCGGTTGATGCTCATTTGCTTGCCTCATCCTAGGCTGACGTGATCGGATGTTGTGTTGCGAATATGGTAAAAAACATCCTTGATCTTTATGTCAACTCTTTCAGGCTCTGAACATTGGTTTCACAGTCCTTATCACACTCCGCCTCAGTGCGTTGTAGTGGAAACTCGACACTCTCTCTTCATACTGACCCTCAGTACACCTCTACACGTTAGGCAGGCCAACCAGGGTAATGGTGCCTTTCGAGGCTCCCACGATATGAGCACCAATGATATATGCTAATGTCCTATCTAAGGGCCATTTGCAGCTCGACCCTCGTCCCCATGAGGAGGAAGGAGTCGCCCGGACAATCGCGTTCTGGGCCCAGCATAGCTGGAGGCTAGCATCTCTGCCCCTCGGTTGATAGACATATGCAGGCCCCTATCCCAGGATCCTTCTCCTGGAATTGTGCATGACCGCAGGGCTGGGATGTGTCCCCACCTCCGCTGGGTCCGCCGTATCCCAATAAGCGGATTCCTCCATGGTCCAAGCCACACGAACATAAACTGTGTTTCCTGGTCTTACCACACGACCGTAAACTGTGATCGTCTTGGCCGCCCGACGAGAAACGACAATGCATCGTGATGTTCTTCTCAGCGGACACTCACGTTGGGCGCTGGTTAATAACCACGCCATTTATCAATGCCTTTCATGGCTTGATTATTGTGGCGACTCCAGGGATTTCTTAATCACAGGCAGGTCGTTGCACAAAGAAAAGCCATCCACCATTAAGGACAAACAAGAAATATCAAATACCACTTCTTCTGGGTGCGAGGGCCAGACCCGCACCCCTCCCCGCGCAGGTGCCCGATTGTGTTGAGCCGCGCTTCAAGAACAACGTGTGGCTTGATTCCCATCCTTATGGGATACATAGGAACGCCCAGATGTTTTAAACTTCGGTTCCAGCCCCCCACATCTTAAAGATTCCCCCTTCTCTTGGGAATCCGCCGCCTTTGGGTCACCCTCAAAGAGTGTCCCTTGACCCCTTGTAGTGGTCCACCGGTGTCAAGAGCACTCTGGTATATTTCCAGGAGGTTCAGGTTCAGCTTGGTCAGGTTCCTTCCACTTTTCAGGCTTCATGCTCCCCTTCATTCGGACACATCACCTACGCCCTAGGTGGAACCCCCGTGATCGGTATGGATACAATGCCTCAGTGCTCTCCCACCGATCCGGGCTGGTGCCCCCAAGGGCCTTGGGCAGCAAATCGATATGAATCCTGCGCTTGAGCAGTTGATGATCGTTTGCTGCCTCATTCCATCAACGGTCAGTGGGATATTGATGCTGCTTTTCTGCCACGGTCGGCAGTACTCCCATATCGTTACGCCGGTTCCCCCAGTCCTTGAGTGAATGACAGCATGATTCACATTACGTTTTCCACCTCCCATTCTGACCAGGAAAAATCTCGGCACTCTTGACACTATCCCTCAGTGCATCTTCGCATATCCAGGGGATAGGACCACGATGTGGCGTACTTTGAGGTTCTTATGGTCCAAGCTCTAAGACCTTAAACTAAGATCTGCCCCTATGGTCTGAGCTCTACGACCTCAAACTATGATCTCCCTAATCGGGGTTCTACGTCCTGCATGACGTTTAAACATCACTCTCATAACTACGTGTGGCTTGATATCTAGCCTGATGGAGTACGTAGGAACGCCCGGGCATCTCGACTCGGGTCCAGCCTCAGGGATCGCTAAGTCCTGCGCCACCCAGGACTTCGGCATTCCGGCGTCTCCCTCAGAACCCGATCGTTACGACCTCTCGCCGATCAGATTCCGAGGGGGGGCTTTTGTAGACGCCGGAAAAATCCGTTGCTCCCAAACGAAGCTCTGGATGAGGAATGCGAGGTCATATTTGGAGTCAGAAACACGTTTCGGAAGGCCCGAAGACCATGCACAAAATTTCGGAGGCCCGCGCGCAATATTGGCTATGCGCGCGCAATCCTTCCGGGATTCGCGCAATGGGCCGAGTCGGCGTGTAATTTTCCGCACCCGACGCCCGTGCGCGGCCCTGAAGCACGCCAGGCCCCTATTTTGCACCCGCGCCGCGTTGCGCGCCCGCGCGCCGAATTGCATGCCCGCGATCCGAATTGCGCGCACGGGGTTGCCTATAAATACAAGGCGACCCCCAACGTTTTAAGGTTGCGATAATTCGAAGGATCGCTCATGCGCGCAATGCCGCCCCCTCCGCGCGCAATGCCGATATTCAGGTAACCTCCTTTATTTCGCGCAAGCAAGCCCCGGGGTTCGCCTTCGCGCGCAACCCCTTTGGCTTCTTTCCTTTGACCAACTCCTCACCCAAAGCCCTTCGCGCAAAAAAGAAGCCTCTTGCGCGCAATTTCCCCCCGGGTGCGCGCAATCCGGCCCGATTGCGCGCACCCCCCCCCCCCTTACTAAGTGGCCATTCTTTAAAGAATGGTCTGTTGCCCCCGTGCGCTATCAGAGGACCGGTGCGCGCAATCTATATTCCCCGCGCGCTATCAGAGGCCCGGTGCGCGCAATCTCCATCTTCCGCGTGCAAAGCACTGGCCCAATTGCGCGCCAGCCCGCCTAATTGCGCGCCGACCCGCGGTATTGCACGCCGAGCTCCTCTTTTGTGCACAAATCGCCAAGGGTTGCCCCCTTTGACCCCCTGAGGGTACCCTCCTGCGTGGCGCCCGATGATCTTCATCCCGGATGCCCGCACCGTCCGTTGTCTTCCCGTGTGACCCTCCAGGCTCGCGTGAAGTGACACGGACTGATTGGTGGCACCACCTTGTCCGCGCTGCAGGATGTTAAACTGCCAAGCATCCATCATCCTGCAGGACGCTAAACTGCACCTCGTCCACGCTGCAGGGCGTTAAACTTCCAAGCATCCATCGTCCTGCAGGACACTAAACTGCACCTCGTCTGCGCTGCAGGACGTTAAACTGCCAAGCATCCATTGTCCTGCAAGACGCTAAACTACACATCGTCCGCGCTGCAGAACGTTAAACTGCCAAGCATCCATCGTCCTGCAGGACGCTAAACTGCACCTCGTCCGCACTGCAGGATGTTAAACTGCCAAGCATCCATCGTCCTGCAGGACGCTAAACTGCACCTCATCCGCGCTGCAGGACGTTAAACTGCCAATCATCCATCGTCCTACAGGACGCTAAACTGCACCTCATCCGCGCTGCAGGACATTAAACTTCCAATAATCCATCGTCCTGCAGGACGCTAAACTGCACCTTGTCCGCGCTGCACGACGTTAAGCTTCCAAGCATCCATCGTCCTGCAGGATGCTAAACTGCACCTCGTCCAAGCTGCACGACGTTAAACTGCCTAGCATATGGGCCTCCTGAAGGTGTAAGCCCCAAATCGCTTCGTCCAAAATGACGTTAAACCGTACTTCGTCCGGCAAGACGTTAAACCGTTCGCTTCGTCCTCAACACACGACGTTAAATTGTACTTCGCCCGGAAAGACGTTAAACCGTCCGCATCACCCGATCCCGTGCCTCGCACGCAGGGTCCCCCCCGGTTTGGATGTGGCCCCCACCCGCTTGTCTCTGCAGGGATGTCGGGATTGCCCCTCTTTAGGGACGATTTATTGGAGTGGCCTTCGCCCATGAGGTTAGGGTATTACAAACCCCTAGTTTCTTGTGGGGGACTGCACACGTGTGTGTATCCATCGTGCTTCCCCACTACCGAAGCCAGTAGGGGGCGTGACAGTGATCGAGGTGTCTCCCACCTTCGGCCCAAGTCCCTCTTCAACTGAGCTTTGCCGCACTCAGGTTGCCTCAGTGCGTAAGTCCTGATAGAATGAACTACGTGGACTTTGATCCATGTCTCCTAAAAAGGGTACGTAGGAAGCCACCCTGAGGTTCAAGCCCACCGCCTGGTCATCCCGATCGTATTCACATCGGTTCGTCCATCAGTGGACCCCTCCTGGGTTCACATTCGCGTCGATTCACCTATGAATCCGCCCCTGTGGGGGACTGCACGTGTGTGTATCCATTGTGCTTCCCCACTGCCAAAGCCAGTAGGGGGCGTGAGAGGGATCGAGGTGTCTTTCACCTTCGGCCCAAGTCCCTCTTCAACTGGTCTTTGTCACATATGGGCCTCCTCAGAGTGTAAGCCCCAAACACCATCGTCCAGCAAGACGTTAAACTGTGATCCACCCACATCGTGGGTGCCAGCAGCCTAGACCTCCTCGTGAGTCGGCTTTCCATTGTCCAGCATTACGTTAAACTGTTTATCCGAACTACGCTGACTTTGATCCGTGCTAACGTGCTGTACGTAGGAAGCCTCTACGGGGTCCAAGCTCTTCACTCCATCATCCATCCTGATCCTTACCCGGGCCGCCACATCCCGGTGGGGTCATGCCATTTCATTCCACTCCACTTCACTCGGGAAGCCGCCCATGTGCTGGCCCCAGTTTCGGAGGTTCCCCGCTAGGGGTTCTGTCATCTGATCCACTCCTCGTGTTGATCAGTCCGATGTCGTCCCCGCTGGACGTTAAACTCATGGACTACCCCATGTTAAACATAGGAAGCTGAGGAAAACCTCAGGTAACGCAGTTCCCCGCACCCAGCGCGGGATGCCTCAGGCCATCACGCCTTCAAGAAGCCCTATTAGGGACAGAAGGAAGACATGCAGAGCCACAGTGTTAAGACACGCCCCCAACACTCAGAGCTACCCGGTCTCCTCACCGCGGGTTGCTGCCCCGACCAGACTCCTTGGAGCGTCTGGGCAGAAGCAGCGTAATTAACCGGTGTCCATGAAGATATGGCGCCAGGAACAAGATTCACGAACATTCTTAAATCTATGAGGGAGACCCGGATTAGGCGACGAGTTCCGAGGAGACGTCCACGGAAGGAGGAGCCGACATCCCATCATCTCGGTTTCGATCAAGGAGCAGAGGTCCCTGAATAAGGGACGGATGTCGCCCGCCTTTGGAAAGTGGGACTGTAGGGCCACAAGCCGCGCTCCCATCCCCTCGGGTCGACAGGCGCACGCGCGAACGCGTCCTGGCGGAATAGCGTCGGAACAGAAACCCGACGCACATCTGCAACGAAACAATCATGTATAACCTTATGTACATGAAACTGTGTCCATGAATAACATTATGAACATGCATTCAGGTACATGCAATACATTTGGAACATAAAATTAGGATCATGCATAAACATAATGGCATAAAACTGGTTCCATTCTTAACATTGTAAACACATAATGAGGATCAATCATAACATTTTGAACATGTAATCAGATTAAAGCATAATCTTATGGACATGAAACCACGTTCATGCGTTACTTTACGAATATGTAGTAAGATTCATGCATAAACCTGTGAACATGAAATCATGTTCACAAATAAGATTTATACTCACGAGTCATCCATCATTACCAAATGCATCAGAGGGATATATTAATCCAACCAAATAAATATCAAAAGCATACATACAGTATCAACAAGATTATAAAAAATAATCTTCTCATATCCCATGAAATGAGATAAGAATCATGAAAAGTTTATCATATTTTTACCAATGGAAAATATGTAGGTAGAATAATCACCCAACATGAAAATAAGTGGGTTTCAAAAGAATATAACCCACGAAATTGTAATGGTTTTTGTAATCATTAACCATTCCTATAAAGAATTTTAATGGAATCATTGAATCATATCACTAAAAATTCATGAGTGAAACCAATATATGTCAAATTATATGGTTAATATTTTTTAGTTATATTTTAAAAAAACTTCTTTTTGGAAAATAACATTTATTTTTTGAAAATTTCATTTTTAGACTATAAATAATTTTGAAAATAATTTCATTGAAAATAATATTGGACATATATAATTAATTATTTTGAGATATCTTTGTTAAAATATTTCATTAAAATCTTTTAAATAAAACGTAAAAATGTTTAAAATACTTTATAAACATAAAACGATCTTGAAAAAAAAAATCTTTGAAAATATATACAAAATATTTAAAAGGAAGCTTTGAAAAAATTAAAAAAATCAACCTATCTTTAATTAAACCTCACATTAATAACAATAAATATCTATAATATTATGAAAACTTTTTCCCAATAAATTAAACTAGTAAAATCATAGTGGAAGTATCAATGAAATGATGGTTGTAGTGCAGGTATGTTCTTGTGTGCATAACTATCCTTTTATTCCATAAGAGTTATGAAATGTTTTGTGATATGAATTAGAAAAGAAGATTACTTCTAATATAATATAAGGTAAATTAGGGTTACACATGTCTTTTGACATTATATAACAAATTTAATGAATATTTTAATCAATTTCAATACATTAGGGTTTTTAATAAACACAAATTTCCCAATGAAATAAAAAATAATGTCATATTTTCCCTAAAACATTTTATAAGTTATACTAAGTACCAAAGTGTGAAAACATTGTTCTAGTATAAGATTATATTATGGGAACCAAAAAAAATTATGTGATGGGTGTTCGTGTGATATGGATCATGAGATGTCATCAATTGAAGAATAATCATAATCAATCTCAGAAGACAATGTGATTGTTTTAGTAGACACTTCTCACATGGTATCTTAGAAACATAATATGCATATAAGAAGATAAAATTTCATGAAGATTATAATATAATGAAAAAAATAAGATTCATTATATATAATTTCAAAGGGAAGTTTATATACCAATCAATAAATGTTGGTGGTGAATAAGGAATCTATCTCACAGAAATAAAATGTCAGATGAAATTACTTTAACTTATCATTATTTTTTCTATGTGGTATTTAAAATCATGTATAGTGTTTTAAAATATTATAATAAATTATTCCAAAATATAAATATGTTTATAATATTATATATCATATTATTATAATGGCTTATTATCCATCAGTTAAAAATCATATATTATTTTCAATATTTCTGGTGCTTATTACCTAGTATTCGAATGAGTGTTTCAAAATTATGTTTGATTAAAATATCAGTTAGATCATTATTTAATAAAAAATATGATGTAAGTAATTAATTATTCAAGTTGCATATTTAGTACATTTGTATTTAAAATAAACATTAATGATTGGAGAAATGAAATGAAATGCACCGTTCATAATGATGGTTGGTTGTACGTATGCATGGAAACTACATTAAATTATTTAATTTATTAAAATAATAAAAAGTAAATAATATTTTAATATTATAGTTATATTATAATATCTATGTTATATATTTCACATTGTATCATTATTACCATCCTGTATACATTTAATGTACAGAAAGAACGAGTCACATCACATTGAGGGGGAGGTAGTCCACACTTCATCTACGAAATAATCATATATCCAAAAAACTGAAAATATAGAGTTATGAATTTTAAAAAAATTATATAAGCATAAATAAATAATTAGTATAATAGATAAAATAAATAAAAATATTTTTCATCATAATTACAAATTTGAGAGGCCGTACGGAAAAATATACAATAATCATCTTGTAGCTAGGTAATCCTCGTATACATAAACATAATGATCATTACCCATTAGATAGATGTGTGATTATTTTTCCATTCAACCCTGAACATAATAAAATCCTATTATATTTAAGATACTATTATTTTAATATAATCCGGGATTAAATATTTAGGTGGAAGTAATGAATGAATATAAAATAATAGAGTTAGAGAGACGTTGTTACCAATTAATCAAGTTACTGTTATCATTTTGTTCCAAATGGATTCCATGGATTCATTTCTAACCAATTAAATGATTCTAAGATGAAGTGAGTTGTTTGGGGAGGTTTATTAGAAAAATATGTTTTATCCTTAGTGTTTTAAGAGAGAATTCCAACATCATTTTTCAAGTTTCAAGAGGATCTGATATTGTACCAAAGTGATGATAAATGAGTATAAGTAAGATATATGGCCAAAAATGGATATTTTAAATGTTTCTAGGTCATTTAGGTTTTAAATTTAATGTTTATTCCTTAGTTATGCTAAATTTTATCATAATCGATATAAATAATTTTTAACACATTCAATAATATGTTTTTAAAAAATAAAGTTTACCTAATTAGAAATTATTATTTTTTTTTATTCCAAAAAATTTAGTCCATATTACCAAACACCAAAAATATAAGTGGTATAAATTAACATAAAATTAATATAATAGTCGGGTTGAAAATTATGGTTTTTAATGTAAAAAAATTGAAATGATTGCTAAGGCTGCATACCCAATTTCAATCTTAAATTGATCCCAATGACCTAAATAATATCAATTGATAAAAATATAATATAATATAACTTTGAAACCAATTTAAAATAAAATCTATCTTTATAAATAAATTATATGGAAAATCAGTTTTGAACTAAAATTCTATATTTTTACTATTCATTAATGAAATAAATATTCATAAAAATATCCAAAAAATTTCCATAACAGAATAATTATGTTTCTATTTCAATGTTGATTTTCATTTTTTGATATTAAATCTATTAAATATTAAATAATTTATTTAAAATTGGTTTTCAGTTAAAATGAAGTAAGAATAATTCAATAAAAATATTGGTTTTTGTGTATAAAATTATGTTCGTTATTATCTTATCTCTTTAAAATCTATTTCATGGATATAAAAATTATTTTATTGAATATATAAAATATAAATTACATTAGTATGAATCAATAATTATAATTATTTTATTTTATAATTGTAAAACATCTTTGTGACTATAAAAATAGTTATTGTTTTTATTTATATTCAATTTGGTTTCATAGTAATTTATAATTTATGTGTAACCTGTTTATTCATATTATATTAGACTATATAATATATTTTCATAATTTAGTTAATATTATTCGAAAACACTATTTTAAGAGATATTTTATATGTTATTATATTATGTACTAACATTTTAATGGTAAATTATTGATCAGTAAAACTCGGTCAAGAGTGTTATGTAATCCATTGAGGAAAGTTTTGTTACAAGAAATACATGCAATCCTCAAAGATCTGGGTAAAGAATGCTGAATATTAATTTTTTTGTAGTGCCTGATAAAACTGGTGTTTCATATAATTCAAAACCAAAGTATTTCTATAATATAAAAAATCAATTTTTAGTGTTGTGTGAATTGAAAAATATCAAAAACGGTAAATTAATTCGATGAAACATAATTCCCAAAATATCTATAGTTTGACACTTTAATGTTTTATTCATATAAAGCCACATGATAAAACAGAAAACTAAAACATCCCCTATGATGTATAGGATATAACCATAACATTTACATAATGTATCATACTAAAAGGTTTCCACATATGATAACTTAGGTGGGAAGTGAATACAAGGATATGGGAGGGAAATAGAACTAACATGTTTTGATGGAGAGTGATATATAACATGGTCAAGAGAAAGTTAATAATCACAAAGCCATAAATATTCAATTATCTAAGAGACCATTTGATTCATCGACCACAATATTACTAGGGAAAAAAATTCTTCATGATCCAATTTTAATAAAGATAGATAATTTTAATGAAAAGTTATAAGATAATTATTTAATAAAAATTTAACCCTCTATTGTTTAATGATCCATATAACATCATTATCTAAAAATTAGGTGGAATTTTTTATTCCTAAAGTACTAACATATTAGGATACCTTCGATGTTCAATCCCATTAGTTGTCATCGACATAGAGAATTTGCAATATGCTATTGAATATAACTAAATCCTGAGAGGGATAAGTAACTCTTGAATCATGTTGAATTCATCTAAATTTTGCCTTAAACATTCCATAAATTTTTTAACTTATAACCCTTTCTAATGAATAGAATTTAATTCTCTATTATGAATTTCATGAAGCTAGCTTAACATTGATCCCCATTTATCACAAAATTTCACATGTTTATCAAATTTCAATCAAGTGAATACCCTCATTTTATATTCCCTTAAAACATGGTAATAAAAGGAATTAACACAAATCCTTTTAAAAAACATGGATTCTTCCATATTTTAATTATTATTAGACACATTCTATAAATCCAATAAGTTTTAAACTTCAACATTGAAATATAAACCACTTCTCCAATAAGTAGTTCTTGGTTAATCAGTACTGTCCAATTTACTTTTTCATTTCCAACATTTCATTATCCTAATATCATTATGTCATTATCTGAAAGTAATTATGGATTACCATCCTCTAATCAAAATATCACATTTCTATGAAAAAAAAATTCAATATATCCTTTTCATTCCTTAATAAAAACTTATACTAACAATAAATATATGTATCATCATTCATATAACTTAATCATTATTTATAAAACAAAACTATTTTATTCATCATACATTATTCTTAAATCGTTACTACGGATTTATAATCATATTTTATAATACCAATTTATAAGAATATGAAAAATGAGTCATGTATTAAGGTTAATCATCCTAAATAAAATATTTATTATTATTTTTAATGTTTAAAATACCTAAAGAACATTATAAACATTTCATATGTCATTTGTGGTCTCTTTGTAATGGCCCGGACCTCTCTGGTCCATTACTTTGTGAAATGTTGGTGTTAGAGGTGTTCCAGGAGGTCAAGGGGACTTATCCCCAACACTTTGCCAATTTTTCCGGTTCTGTGAACAGTGTTTCCAGTTTTATGAACAGTAACAGATCGGTGAGACAGATCAGTTTCACAGATCGGTGAGACAGATCGGTTTCACAGATCAGTTTCACAGATCGGTGAGACAGATCAGTCTCACAGATCGGTGAGACAGATCAGTCTCACAGATCGGTGAGACAGATCAGTCTCACAGATTGGTGAGACAGATCAGTTTCAGAGATCGGTAGCACGGATCGGTAGCACAGATCGGTGAGACAGATCAGTTTCACAGATCGGTGAGACAGATCGGTTTCACAGATCAGTTTCACAGATCGGTGAGACAGATCAGTCTCACAGATCGGTGAGACAGATCAGTCTCACAGATTGGTGAGACAGATCAGTTTCAGAGATCGGTGAGACAGATCAGTCTCACAGATCGGTGAGACAGATCAGTCTCACAGATCGGTGAGACAGATCAGTCTCATAGATTGGTGAGACAGATCAGTTTCACAGATCGGTAGCACGGATCGGTAGCACAGATCGGTGAGACAGATCAGTCTCACAGATCAGTGAGACAGATCAGTGTCAAAGATCGGTGAGACAGATCAGTTTCACAGATCGGTGAGACTGATCAGTTTCACAGATCGGTGAGACTGATCAGTTTCACAGATCAGTGAGACAGATCGGTTTCACAGATCAGTTTCACAGATCGGTGAGACAGATCAGTCTCACAGATCGGTGAGACAGATCAGTCTCACAGATCGGTGAGACAGATCAGTTTCACAGATCGGTAGGTGTACAGTAACGGTAGGTGAACAGTGTTTCCAGACTCCAACAGTTTTGCCCCTTTTGACGTTTCCTTTGACGTAAAATACATTTAAAGCCTTATTTTAAGGGCTCTTAAGGCCGATTCAAATTCCATAAATCCTATATTAATTATTCCTAAGTCTTGGAATGTTTTACGTGGTCAAACTGCGTGGGTTAATGCGATCCGTTTTTAATGGAGAATTAACCGGATCTTAAACCGTCACCTCGTTAAATCTTAAAAAGGGAAGAGATATCATTCTTCCTGGTTCTTTCCCTTTGTTCTCGATTAAGAGGCACTAGAACCTTTCAATACTTCCCGTAGGAGTTTCACAATCAACCTTTACTCCTAGGATCAGTTCCGCTCTGTTGGATGCAACCAAGCTGTGTCGATCATTCTTCCACATAAGTTGTCGCGAGGGGAGGATCGTGACCTGCTGTGTGGATAAAGGACGTCAAGAACTCTTCAAGGTAGGGTATTCATGGCTTCTCTATTTATATATGTGCAATCGTAGAATTAGCATGATTTATCTCTTTGGATCACAATGAAATTGACATAATTAAATACTTGAATCGGATTAAAAGAATTGGTTGATCGCATGCTGTTGCTTTATACCGTAATGACGGTTTGCCTCGTGTTTTCCTAGATATAGTGATATCTATGTTTCTTTGTTTTTTTGTTCCTTCATGATAGAAATTGATAATGAACGTAAATCCGGAATTAATTGTTGATTAATTGGCTAAAGATAAAGAGGCATGTAAATTAATCTGGTTATTGGCATTGTTGTGGTTGTTCTAATTTGAGGATAATCAAATTAGGGAAGTAAGCATGGTTATTTAATTGTGATAGCTTACTGATTAGGTATCCATGTTTGGAACCTACGAATAACAAATCTGTTAATTCAATATGGTTTAGAGAACAGATTATGTGGTAATTTCAAAAAGGGTTCTGAGTTACCCTCTTGTTTGTTAAAGGGCCGAGAGCCCATTTTGTGATGTTTGTTTTCCTGCTGCTTGTGCTGTGATGTGAGCCTGGATGGTTGTTGTGATATGAGGAGGCATGGAGGCCTTATAGTTGTGGCAGCGGATGACGCCTAGTGTGGCGAGATGCATCGGTTTATGCATATGGGTGTCAGGGAGGACACCAGGGGTGTTTTCATGGGATGGATGTGGTTGCTGGTTGCTTGTGGTGCACGTGGTGCAGATTGTGGAGCTTGACCCATGTTGATACGGGCAATCCTTTGGAGAGAGATGCACAGGACGTATGTTGTTGGGGCAAAGCGGCAAACCAGTGGGGAAGTAGTAGCGGGGTACCCTTGACATTCTTTACTATATGCTATATTCTTGTATGTGTTACTTGGTGAGAGTAGCCATGGTGAGGTTGGGAACATAGTATACCTTTTTAGGTGACGAGTTAGTTTCACTTGTTGTTCACTGGGATTTAGCATGATTTCTTTACTTTTGCACGAGAGTCTTGGGGAGGATCCTACTGAGTATACTGTTATACTCACCCTATGTACATATAAACTGTTTTTCAGGTCACTTGGAGCAGGTTGGAGATCAAGCTGGTTACTACTAGCTTGCGGTTGGAGGAGGAGCTGTTCGGGCTTGTGGTCGCTGTCGTTTTACTTTCTTTTGGGTACTTTTAGTTTCCCCTTTCAGTTGTAGTACTTTTGCATGACATTTCATATATGTACTTGGGTTTCTTTTACATTTCAGTTATGAGTTGGAGTTGGTTGGATTCTATTCTATCTCTCTCTTCTGCATGTGTTCTCTTAGAGGGTAATGCCTCCCATTTGTGTGTGTATTATACCCTCGGTGCTAGTCGCCAACCCGGGGCCTACTGGAGGCGGGACTCGGGGGTCATTATCTCCCTTTTCACATTGCCGGCCCAGGGAGGGGTACACTTTGTGGGGAGGGGGTCATGACAGAGTGGTATCAGAGGTCTGGTCGAGGGATAGGATGGAGTTTGGAGTTAGGCACAGGTGAGGATGCATGGGATGGTAGGGCAACAGTGTCATTCATGTTTAGCAAGTGGGGTAAACACTGGAGACCGGCAGAGACATAGGCGTTCAGGGCCCCCTATGATCTGTTGCACGGACCTTTAAGTTTACGATGGCTACTAAACAAAGTGATACTGGTTGCAGGGTAGAGACCTAGGAAAGGATCATGCATCATTATTCCTTGCGCCTGTGTTTGAATGGGTAGACCTTGGGATAGGTAACCTAAAATTAATAAAACAAAATAATTAATTAATTAATGTTGAGTCTTCCATATTCCAGGCTTAGGAGCTCTAACGATTGTTATTTTACAGGTATGGCTCCAGGTCGGCGTCCCCGTCAGGTTTGCGCAGAAGGTGCCCAGCAGGCTGTTCCAGCAGATCGCCGTCGGGAAGAGGTTGACGACGATGACACTTGGAGGAAGACACTCCGAGAGTTTCAGCGCCAGAGTCTACAGAAGTACGAGGGCTCCGTTTCAGATGCAGTCACAGAAGACTGGTTGGAGGAGGTCGAGATAGGCTTCAGTTCGATTCGTGCTCGGAAGGAACACTGGGTGTCCTTGGTTGTGACGATGTTGCGTGGAGCAGCAAGACAGTGGTGGTTCTTGTTCCTCGGGGATCGTGAGGAGTCAGCGATCTCATGGGAGGAGTTTCGAGACAGGTTTAGAGTCGAGTTTCTTTCTTCGACTGCGAAGGCATCCAATCGCCAGGAGCTTCTTACCCTTCGACAGGGGAGCTCCAGTGTTCGGGAGTTTGGAATCCGTTTCAGGAACCTTATACGATATGCTTCAGACCTGTTACCAGATGATGAGGCCAGGGCGAGGCATTTCGAGGAGGCTTTGCGTCCAGAGATCCAGCGCCAGGTCACCCCATTTATGCTGAAGACATATCTTGAGGTGCTGGCGAGGGAAGAGGTTGTTGAGAGGACTTTGGCTAGGACCGGATCGTCACGAGAGGGGAATCGTCATGATTCCTCAAGAAGCAGAGCTGTGGTCCGGGGTTCCCGGTTTTCAGGACAGAAGAGTTTCCGTTCACCTGGGGGTAGGTCCCAGCCCTTCCCATCTCATTTCTCCGGAGGTAGCAACTCTCAGACCTATGCCAAGGGATCAGGCGCTTTTTTTTCTTGTGGTGGACGTGGTCATCAGCAGTGGGAGTGCCCAACTTTTCAGAGCAGTCATCGTGCACCAGGCGCTCCACTCCCGGTTCCTCCGTTGAGGCAGTTCCAGCCAAGGCAGCAGCAACAGGTTGCACCAGCTTTAGATCACCAGAGGGTAGATGGAGTAGGCAGAGGACAGCCCCATGACGCTCCCCGTCCTCAGAGAGCAGAGCGCGGCCGTGGTGGTGGTCGTCATCAGGGTCAGAGAGGCCGTGGAGGTGGTCGTGGTCAGCTTCATGCTCTAGCGTTGCCAGCTCCAGGCAAGCCAGACGTCGTCCGAGGTACCCTTTGCTTGTTTTCTACCTTGGTGTATGCCTTGTTTGATTCAGGAGCGACACACTCCTTTATATCCCCTACCCTTGTCCACGCTTTGGGACTTGAGGTAGAGAGGCTTCCAGTGCCCTTGGCGTTGACTACGCCAGTTGGAGGTCGAGCTAGCTTGTTTGAAGTATGTAGAGACTGTGAGCTAGTGTTGGGGCAGCACCGCTCTTGGGGAGATTTCCTATGTTTACGAATACAACCATATGATGTCATCCTCAGCATGGATTGGTTGTATTCGGTGCAGGCTATTGTGGATTGCTACAGGAAGAAGGTCGTTTTCTTTGATGAAGATGGAGAGGAAGTAGTGTTTGTTGGTGAGAGAGATCCTCGGATGAGTCATAGACGAGTTTCATCCTTATCATCCATGATGGCTGGGATGATGCTGAGTTCTTCAGAGGTTCAACAGCTGGCGTTTCCTAGGGTCGTAGAAGAGTACCCTGATGTCTTTCCAGAAGAGGTTGTATCCTTACCCCCTCGACGGAAGATCGAGTTTGGGATCGAGCTACAGCCAGGAGCGTCTCCCATCTCTATGTCTCCATATAGGATGGCCCCTTCTGAGTTACGGGAGCTACGTATTCAGCTCGATGGTCTATTGCAGTGTGGTTTTTTTCGGCCAAGTGTGTCACAGTGGGGTGCACCAGTCTTGTTCGTGAAAAAGGCTGATGGCAGTTTGCGGTTGTGCGTCGATTATCGTCGCTTAAACAAAGTGAAAATAAAGAACCGTTATCCTCTCCCGCGGATTGATGACCTATTCGATCAACTGAAGGGTGCAAGTTGGTTTTCAAAGATCGACTTGCGGTCAGGATATCATCAGATGCGTGTAAAGGATGAGGATTTCCCGAAGACTGCTTTCCGCTGTCGTCATGGGCATTATGAGTTTGTTGTAATGCCATTCAGCGTGACAAATGCTCCAGCTGTTTTCATGGGGTTGATGAATGCTGTGTTCCGTGAATTCTTGGACAAGTTTGTTGTGGTTTTCATTGACGACATCCTTGTGTACTCCACATCTGAAGAAGAGCATGCAGAACATCTACGAGCTGTTTTGGGAGTTCTTCGCCAACATCGGTTGTTTGGGAAGTTGTCCAAGTGTGAGTTCTGGGCTCGAGAAGTTCGTTTCTTGGGACATGTTGTGTCCCAACAGGGAGTAGCTGTGGATCCTTCGAAGATAGAAGCAGTGGTGTCTTGGCCAGCCCCCAAGACCGTGTCAGAGGTGCGAAGTTTCCATGGTCTCGCAGGCTATTATAGGAGGTTTGTGGCAGATTTCTCCCGAGTTGCGACTCCTCTGACAGCTTTGACCAGGAAGGATCAAGCGTTCATATGGACTGATCAGTGTCAGACAGCTTTCGAGTATCTAAAGGAGAAGTTGGTAAGTGCTCCAGTCCTTTGTCTTCCAACGGAGGGAGTCCAGTTTGATGTTTTCTGTGATGCTTCACATCTGGGGCTAGGTTGTGTTCTCATGCAGCAGAGGTCAGTTGTTTCTTATGGGTCTCGGCAGTTGCGTCCCCATGAACGCAACTATGCCACCCATGATCTTGAGTTGGCAGCCGTGGTGTTTGCGCTGAAGTTGTGGAGACATTACCTCATTGGAGAGCGCTTTGTGGTTTTCACCGATCATAAGAGTTTGAGGTATGTTTTCTCTCAGCGGGATTTGAACTTGCGGCAGCGTCGGTGGATGGAGTTCTTGCAGGAATACGACTTCGAAATATCGTATACACCTGGGAAGGGAAATGTTGTTGCTGATGCACTGAGCCGAAAGTCACGTAATGATGTTGTGCGTGAATCTGGTGATTCCTGGAGAGGGATGGAAGAGCTAGCAGCTTTGCATCTTGATATGGGAGAAGTTGGAGGAAGAGGTTGTCTTTTCCAGATGACGGTGCAGTCATCCCTGATGCAAAGGTGGAAGAGTCTCAGTTGGGTGATCTAGAGGTGGAAGTTTTAAGAGACAGAGTTGTTTGTGGGGAGGCCCCTGATGGTTGGTCAGAGGATGAACAACACCGAGTGTTGTATCATGACAGGCTTTTTGTTCCCTTGACGATGCGCGAGACGGTTCTCCGAGAGTTCCATAGCTCGCCCTTAGCTATACATCCTGGTGTGACGAAGATGTATCGATCCTTGAGGAGTCAGTTTTGGTGGCCTGGGCTGAAGCGTTCAGTTGTAGAATGTGTGTCTCGATGTTTAGTCTGCCAGAAGGTGAAGGCCGAACACCGTGTTCCTGGTGGTCTTCTCCAGCACTTAGAGATTCCTCAGTGGAAGTGGGAGGACATCTCAATGGACTTTGTTACAGGTTTACCTCGAGCTCCGGGAGGACATGATGCTATATGGGTGGTAGTGGATCGTTTAACTAAATCGGCCCACTTCATAGCAATCAAGGAGTCGAGCTCAGTGGAGGTTTTGTCGAGGCAGTATCTGGAGGAGGTGGTGAGGCTTCACGGAGTTCCTAAGACGATCATTTCTGATCGAGACCCTCGTTTTACCTCGAGGGTGTGGAGAGGTCTCCAGCATGCTTTTGGCTCTCAACTATGCCTTAGCACTGCTTTTCATCCTCAAACGGATGGTCAGACAGAGCGAACCATCCAAACTCTTGAAGACATGTTGCGCTCTTGTGTTCTTGATTTTGGAGGTTCATGGGTGAAACACTTACCTTTGGTAGAGTTCGCTTAAAATAATAGTTTTCACTCTACCATCGGCATGGCGCCGTTTGAATCCTTGTATGGCCGGCCATGCCGTTCTCCGTTGTGCTGGACTGGGGTCGGAGAGTCAGCAATTCTCGGACCAGAACTAGTGCAGAATACGACGGAGATGGTTCAAGTGATTCGTGAGAGGATGAAGACAGCACAAGATCGTCAGAAATCTTATGCGGATCAAAGAAGGAGACCCTTAGAGTTTAATTTTGGGGATCATGTGTTTCTGAAGGTGACTCCCCGTCGTGGGCAGCGAAGGTTTGGTCGCGGAAGTAAGCTTTCTCCCCGTTTTGTTGGGCCTTTCGAGGTGTTAGCTCATGTTGGAGCTGTGGCATATCGAGTAGAACTTCCCCCTCGGATGAGTCGGATACATGATGTTTTTCATGTATCGCAGCTCCGTCATTATCTTCATGATGAATCTCATGTTATCGATTGGGGAGAGATCGATATTGATGATGATGCAACCTTCGAGGAGAGACCTGTGGAGATCCAAGACCACAAGGAGAAGGTGTTGCGTGGGCGTTCTATTCCTTTAGTTCGTGTCTTGTGGCGACACGGTGGCATGGAGGAGAGTACCTGGGAGCGTGAGTCACAGATACGTGCTCAGTACCCAGAGTTGTTTAATGTTTAACTCCTTTCATGTAATGATGTTTTCTCTGTGGTTGGACCTTTCATGTTTTGTTTATGTACCTTTGATGTGATGTTGTGAATGAATTGTTTGGGTATGGATTGTTTGTTCCCGGATGTCATAGTTTTGTTCCAGCTTTCGAACAACTCATGGTGGTTTTCCCCTGAGAGGTATCTTATGGGGTGGTTGTTCGGACCCCTCTTTTCTTCTGGGTTGGTTTTTAATTCTCGAGGACGAGAATGTTTTGAGAGGTATCTAATGTAATGGCCCGGACCTCTCTGGTCCATTACTTTGTGAAATGTTGGTGTTAGAGGTGTTCCGGGAGGTCAAGGGGACTTATCCCCAACACTTTGCCAATTTTTTCGGTTCTGTGAACAGTGTTTCCAGTTTTATGAACAGTAACGGATCGGTGAGACAGATCAGTTTCACAGATCGGTGAGACAGATCGGTTTCACAGATCAGTGTCACAGATCGGTGAGACAGATCAGTCTCACAGATCGGTGAGACAGATCAGTCTCACAGATCGGTGAGACAGATCAGTCTCACAGATTGGTAAGACAGATCAGTTTCAGAGATCGGTAGCACGGATCGGTAGCACAGATCGGTGAGACAGATCAGTTTCACAGATCGGTGAGACAGATCGGTTTCACAGATCAGTTTCACAGATTGGTGAGACAGATCAGTCTCACAGATCAGTGAGACAGATCGGTGAGACAGATCAGTCTCACAGATTGGTGAGACAGATCAGTTTCAGAGATCGGTGAGACAGATCAGTCTCACAGATCGGTGAGACAGATCAGTCTCACAGATCGGTGAGACAGATCAGTCTCAGAGATCGGTGAGACAGATCAGTGTCACAGATCGGTAGCATGGATCGGTAGCACAGATCGGTGAGACAGATCAGTCTCACAGACCAGTGAGACAGATCAGTTTCAGAGATCGGTGAGACAGATCAGTTTCACAGATCGGTGAGACTGATCAGTTTCACAGATCGGTGAGACAGATCAGTTTCACAGATCGGTGAGACAGATCGGTTTCACAGATCAGTTTCACAGATCGGTGAGACAGATCAGTCTCAGAGATCGGTGAGACAGATCAGTCTCACAGATCGGTGAGACAGATCAGTGTCACAGATCGGTAGGTGTACAGTAACGGTAGGTGAACAGTGTTTCCAGACTCCAACAATTTTGCCCCTTTTGACGTTTCCTTTGACGTAAAATACATTTAAAGCCTTATATTAAGGGCTCTTAAGGCCGATTCAAATTCCATAAATCCTATATTAATTATTCCTAAGTCTTGGAATGTTTTACGTGGTCAAACCGTGTGGGTTAATGCGATCCGTTTTTAATGGAGAATTAACCGGATCTTAAACCGTCACCTCGTTAAATCTTAAAAAGGGACGAGATATCATTCTTCCTGGTTCTTTCCCTTTGTTCTCGATTAAGAGGCACTAGAACCTTTCAATACTTCCCGTAGGAGTTTCACAATCAACCTTTACTCCTAGGATCAGTTCCGCTCTGTTGGATGCAACCAAGCTGTGTCGATCATTCTTCCACATAAGTTGTCGCGAGGGGAGGATCGTGACCTGCTGTGTGGATAAAGGACGTCAGGAACTCTTCGAGGTAGGGGATTCATGGCTTCTCTAATTATATATGTGCAATCGTAGAATTAGCATGATTTATCTCTTTGGATCACAATGAAATTGACCTAATTAAATACTTGAACCGGATTAAAAGAATTGGTTGATCGCATGCTGTTGCTTTATACCGTAATGACGGTTTGCCTCGTGTTTTCCTAGATATAGTGATATCTATGTTTCTTTGTTTTGTTGTTCCTTCATGATAGAAATTGATAATGAACGTAAAGCCGGAATTAATTGTTGATTAATTGGCTAAAGATAAAGAGGCATGTAAATTAATCTGGTTATTGGCATTGTTGTGGTTGTTCTAATTTGAGGATAATCAAATTAGGGAAGTAAGCATGGTTATTTAATTGTGATAGCTTACTGATTAGGTATCCATGTTTGGAACCTAAGAATAACAAATCTGTTAATTCAATATGGTTTAGAGAACAGATTATGTGGTAATTTCAAAAAGGGTTCTGAGTTACCCTCTTGTTTGTTAAAGGGCCGAGAGCCCATTTTGTGATGTTTGTTTTCCTGCTGCTTGTGCTGTGATGTGAGCCTGGATGGTTGTTGTGATATGTGGAGGCATGGAGGCCTTATAGTTGTGGCAGCGGATGACGCCTAGTGTGGCGAGATGCATCGGTTTATGCATATGGGTGTCAGGGAGGACACCAGGGGTGTTTTCATGGGATGGATGTGGTTGCTGGTTGCTTGTGGTGCACGTGGTGCAGATTGTGGAGCTTGACCCATGTTGATACGGGCAAGCCTTTGGAGAGAGATGCACAGGACGTATGTCGTTGGGGCAAAGCGGCAAACCAGTGGGGAAGTAGTAGCGGGGTACCCTTGACATTCTTTACTATATGCTATATTCTTGTATGTGTTACTTGGTGAGAGTAGCCATGGTGAGGTTGGGAACATAGTATACCTTTTTAGGTGACGAGTTAGTTTCACTTGTTGTTCACTGGGCTTTAGCATGCTTTCTTTACTTTTGCACGAGAGTCTTGGGGAGGATCCTACTGAGTATACTGTTATACTCACCCTATGTACATATAAACTGTTTTTCAGGTCACTTGGAGCAGGTTGGAGATCAAGCTGGTTACTACTAGCTTGCGGTTGGAGGAGGAGCTGTTCGGGCTTGTGGTCGCTGTCGTTTTACTTTCTTTTGGGTACTTTTAGTTTCCCCTTTCAGTTGTAGTACTTTTGCATGACATTTCATATATGTACTTGGGTTTCTTTTACATTTCAATTATGAGTTGGTGTTGGTTGGATTCTATTCTATCTCTCTCTTCTGCATGTGTTCTCTTAGAGGGTAATGCCTCCCATTTGTGTGTGTATTATACCATCGGTGCTAGTCGCCAACCAGGGGCCTACTGGAGGCGGGAATCGGGGGTCATTATCTCCCTTTTCACATTGCCGGCCCAAGGAGGGGTACACTTTGTGGGGAGGGGGTCATGACACTCTTTTTCTTTAGAAGTATGACCAACACACATACCACCATTTTGATTCTCATTAACACATCTCAACTTGGAAAATCCATATTCATAATGCCCATACATTACAAATATGAAATATTAAATTCCAACCATGTTCTCTTATATTACCTCCATTGAATGATACTAGAAGAAATATTTTGAGAAAAACCTACCATATTAGGATACAATATAATCATTAAAAATTACATATAGGTTTCCCAAACCATGGCTCATACTTTATTAATCTATGACACCATAGGTTTATAATAGGTCATTTTTATTCATAATATATGAAAATCCTTTATGATTCTTCATATTTTTTTTGTGAATTCCCAAATCATCTCCCTTAGGAGTGTCAAAAAAATTGTGTGTTAAGGTTCGATGTCATGTACCAGATTTCCTCGAGTCAGGACGAAGACATCATGACAAAGTTGTTACCCCTATGTAAATATATACCAAAGCTGCATCCTCTTGTAGAATATAGATATGAATGTATTTCTAATAAACAACTCACTCTATCAATTACCCAAATTTCAATACATTTTCATAGAATTTTAATTATCTTTAGACTTATCCTTAGGGGTGTTCCTAGAAATATTCTTATAAATACCTCAAGGGGTCTCACTATGTATTTACAATATTATTTTCTATAAGATGACTAAACCATCCTTTTATACCAACTACGGTGACCCATTTTTAACATACATGGATATTACATCATCTTTTATGAATATTCAGTTCATTACCAAAATACATGCCAGAGGCTTGTAATAGTGTAGAGTATTTATAAACATGGAATCAAAATACTCAATACACGTGAAAGATCTTCCTCAATTCAAATAATGATCTAAACCATTAATACTTATACTATATTCCACTCTATATAACCTAAGGAAATAAATCAAAATAAAGTGGTGACCTCTTAGGCTTAGTAAGGGTAAATAAGGGAAATGTGAAATGATAACATGATATAAAGATAAGGAACAAAATAATACATTCGGATGATCATACCTTACTTATCAGAGATCAAAATAATGATTTGAAATTCAAAAGATATGGCTTTTTATATAATTAAGATAATAATTTGTGAATGAATAACATATGAATAATACATATAATTTATGTAATACACATTGGATTATAATTTTGTAACCAGGATTTAGTAGAAAAATGTTCATTCATTATGTTAGGGACATGAAATTAGGCCCCACATCAAATTATGGTCCTGAAAGCAGGTCCATGTGTAACATTGTGAATGTGTAATGAGGTTCATTAATAACCTTTTTTAAGTAAAACTATTCCCACACAAAACATTATGAACATTTAATAAGGTTAATTCATTAAATTTTGAATACATAATCATGTTCATGTATAAACATATGGACAAGAAACCATATCCATGCATATAATTAGGAACTCTAAATAGGGATTACTCATGTCACATTGAAAATGTCATAAGGTTCATGAATAAACTAATGGAAATTAGTCATAGTCTATACATAACATTTTGAACATGTAATCATGTTCATTAATATCATTTAGAGAATGGAATCAATATAACTCATAATATATACACAAATGAACCATCCATTATTACTAAATGCATTATAGGGAGATATAGATCCACCACAATTAAATAAAAAATCATACATATGAGTACCAAATGATTATAAAAAATAATCATATGATATAGCATGAAATGTGATAGTAATCATGAACATTTAATCATATCATTAACTATAAGAATGTGGAATGTCTAATAATCATCACCATTGAAAAGAAGAGGGTTTCAAAATAATATAATAGGTGGAAGAGAAAGAGGTTTTATAAAAATTATCCATTCATATAAATAATATGAATACAATCATTGAATAACTTCCTGATAACTCCATGATTAACACCAATATATGTTATCTTAGATGTGAAATAATTTTTAAAATTTCTTTAAAAATACTTCTTAAAGAATATAACCTTCAATAATTAAAAAATCATTTCTAAAATGTAAATACTTTTGATCCCCATTTCATTGAAAATAAAATTTTAAAATTATAATTTTAGACCTGTAATAATTTTGTGATACCTTTTCATTGAAAACAATTAAATAATTATAGAAAATGTTAATTACATTTCATAAACACAAAACATTCATGAAAACAAATTTCATAGAAATTGGCTTTGAAATTTTTTAACGAATAATTTAAAAAAAATAAAACATTTTTTTAAAAACAAAATTCAATTAAAATAAATTTAAAAACTATAAATGTCTAGAATATTAATAAAAAATTCCACCCAATTAGATGTGTAAATTTACACTTGATGCTTTAAGGAAATTATTTTCTAAATAGTGTTAACTCTGTATGTGCCGAATATTCCTTTTTTACCACAAATGTTCCGAAAAGAGACAAAATAGAAAAATTATAAAAAGATAAATTAAAAAAAAATGGAAGATAAAACATGGGTAATTATTTTATTTAAAAACATATTATAATAGTAAAATATTTTTTAAAATATTTTTAGAAATTATTATTTCTAAAGAACATGTATTTTTTACTGAATGGATAAATAAAGTAATATTTTCTTAAAAATATTATCTTATTTATCCTAAGTACACCATGTGTGGAAAATAGTATTAATACATTAATATATAATGTAAAACGAAAGGATAAGATTAGTCATGGGATTTCTTGAGAGATGGATCATGATATGTCATTAATTGATGGATAATCATAATCAATATTGATAAAAAATTAGATTGCTTCAATAGAATATTAGCACATGGTAACATAGAATCATAATACACAAATAATATCATCAGTATAGTAATATTAATTATATAACATTTCAATGGGTAGTGTATATACCACTTAAAAAAATTGTGTGGTAAATTATGCATGTAACTGACGATAATAAAATGTTAGATGAAATTATTATACCTTAACCATTCATTTTTATGTGGTCTTTATCCTCCCATATAGAGGATTAAATTTGATAATAACTTATATGTAAACCATAAATGTGTTAATAATGTTTTATATCATCTTCTCAAAACTTCTTATTATCTATTTGTTAACAATCATTCATTATTTTCACTATTTTGATTGTTTGTTGCCTAGTTTTATCAAGAATGATTTGACATGTTATTTATTTCATTTATTATTTAAATCATTATTTCATTTTCTCCAACATGTAAAACATGACTTAAATAACATATATATTTAGTACAAACTTATTTACAATATTATATAATGTTTAGTGATAAGAAATGGAATGTACTCTTCATGGAGACAATAGGTCATGTTAACTTTTGAATGCTACATTCATTTCATTATTATATTAAAATAATTTATATTGAATGATATATGTATATTATAAATCTGTATAATATATATGTTATATATTTTACATATATTTTTAAATACTTTCCTTTTTTTATTCCATGTATGGAATGAATGAGTCAAATCACTTTGAGGGGAATTAGTCCACACGTCATCAATCAAAACTATTGAATTTAAAAAAAAATATTGAAAGTCAAAATTTATGAACAATAAAAGAATTACATAAGAATAAATAACTAATAAATATAATATATAATGTATATAAATATATTTTCCATCCTAATTTCTGCCATGAGAGGCGGTAATGAAATATGAAGAATCATTATTTTGTGAGGTTGCAATTCTCCATACACATAAATAGTGTGTCAGTTACCCATTAGATGGAAGTGTTTGTAAGTATAGGATGAAACCATGGAAAAAATCCTATTATATTGAATATATTTGTTTTTATACAATAATTGAATAAATTTATAGGAGGGGTGGAGAAATTAAATAATATAATGGAGTTTTAGAGAAGTTGTGGCCTCTTAACCATTTAACTCCTTTTCCTTTGTGTCGAAATGACTCTTTGTATTTCATTATACTAAACTAGTAGATTCTATGAAAAAATGTTGGGGGTTATATATATTTTTCAGATCTTGGCAAAACCAATGTTGTTTGAGAGGTGTGAGGAAGATAGAGATTTCAGTAAATTTTATAGTTGAAGGGGAGTATCATTATTGTAAATAATTGAGGAGTGATTCCCACCCATAATTTTAAGGTTGAAAGTTGATCCAATGGTGAAAAAATATTGAATCAAGGAAGGATAGAATTGATATATTGAGTTATACTAGATATTGGACAAGTTTTTAGGTCATTTTGGGATATAAATTTAAGGTTTATTACCAAGTTATGGTATGTTTAACCTTAATCAATGAAATTAATTTTAATTACATTCACTAATATTTTTGATCAAAATCTATGTTTACAATATTATAAATTACAAATTATTCTTATTCCATATTCGGAATAAATTTTTATAAATTCCAATCCAATATTTTGCAAAAAATAAACTGAAAATTATTCACATATTTATATCGACAATATGGGTTTTTAATGTTAAAAAATAGAGAAATTTTTTTATGTTTTTATACCAAATTTAAATATAAAATTGATATCAATGACGTAAATTTAATTAAATAATAAAAATATTATATATTTTTAATTTAAAACTAATTAGAAAAATAATTTTTCTTTATAAATAAATTAAAGGAAAAAATCCATTTTTTAAAAAAATTAGTATTTTTCCCAATTTATTGAAATACATTAAATCATAAAAATAAAATAAATTACATTAACCATATTAATTTTATTCCTATTTAAAAATTTTATTATTTCCTATATAATAAACTTATAAATCATACAAAAACATTTATATAGAAAGGGTTCCCTATTAAAAGTGGGAAATTTCCTTAATAAAAATATGTGTTTTTAGCATAAAATTAGGATTGATTTTATCTTTTGTGTCTAAAATATTTTGGATGAATATAAAAACGATCTAGTTTATTATAATACATATATTTTACTTCAATATCACTCACTAATTTTAAATAATATAAATTTTTGCAGTAAAATATCTTCTTGACCATGAAAATAAAATATTTTACATTATATTCAATCTCTTTTCACATTTATTTCTAATTAATTTTTAACCTATGAATTCATCTCATATTTAAGTACACCATTTATTTGAAAAAATTATTTAATCATATTAATAAAATATAATATAACATATAGTTATATCTTAATATATTTAGTAAAAAAAATTATGATCTACTATATTTTGGTAAGACTCATTTTTGAGTGTTACACAAGACATCGAGGAATTTCATTATTGTGGGTAATGCAATAAAACCATAGTTTTATACGTAGAGAATGAAAAACGTTTCTTATGTGTAGTGGCTAATTAACTTGGTTTTTGGTATAACAATTTCCAAATGCAGTTCATTAATATAAATAAATTATTTCCAGTGTTGTGTGAATTAAAAAATATTAAAAAGGATCATTTTGATAGTAAAAAATAATCAAAAATATATTGGAGTGCTACATAACTTGACAAATGTCATTTATTAGGGTCATATTTCATCTTCAGAGTCTGCATATTTGAGTACACAATTCTCCCTAAAGTACATCAGGTGTTAAAAAATGGTTTTAAGGTTATTGATATAAGAAATCCCCCTATGTTTTTTCTCAATCAAATTCCAACTAATATTAAAGAATTTATCAACTTTGTATTTTTCATTTATAATTATTCTTAATATATATTGTTTTCAAAAAATTAAATACCTTAACCTTTTTGGGAGAAAATATATCCTAAATATTTTTTAATTCATCCTGGAAGGGATCCAAATATGGTAGAAATCCCTTGATAAATGATATATATCATATATTTTTATGTCTTTTTATCATCATATGAATTTTTTTATACATTATTATCCACAATTTCTTATATTATTTGTAAAAATAGTTTTACATATTTTAATGTTAAATACTGATCGGTGATCAACACAATGTGTTAAGGAAACCATGTAAATCACCTACATTTTATTCATACAAGAATGATTTTATAATGTTCAAGGAATCATGTTTATTAAAAATTATTAATATCATATATCTTCAATTTAAATTAACAAAAAAATTATAATGGAAAGGAATTATCTCCAATTATTGAAACAAATGACACCATCATCATCAATCGAACATATTATAAAAAATACTTGTGAAAATAAACACTCACATATTAATACATACGCTTCACATAATGTTGTTTTATTATTTCCTCGATGAGTGGAAGATTTAATGTTAAAATAATTTTTTCATTTGGTAACCCCATCCTTTTTTTTAGAATTTAATTTGAGAAATTAATTTAATACTTTCATCTATGTAATAATATTCATTTAAGAATTATAAATTTTATAAATATTCATGTGATAATTATTGTTATGAGATCTATAATAATTGAATGAATTTTTATTCTAAACTACATATATGATATCCTCACCAAGAGTGATTAATAGAAGATACTAAAATTTCCACATAGTGTATAATAGATTCTATAAAACGTTCCTCACGTTTGTTCAAAAGAAATTATATCAATGAAGTGAAAATTAATTTTGAGTTTCATAAATATATATATATATAAACATATAATATTTTCATGAATATATACTTGAACCATCCACTCTGACAATAGAATATGGTCATTTTATCTCCATACACTCTTATATATTTCTTCATTTTTCGCTTCTTTTTGCAATTGTATTTTTCTTCATTTTTCTTATATATCCAACCAAATTTTCTCATTCTTTGTCAATTATTAAATCTCATTTCAAACATCATTGTTATACAACATTGGATTCCTTTTAATACTTTAATACTATAAAATATTACCACTCTATAATACTTTCGAAGAGTTTTCTATATGTTACCCCACACTATACTATGAAATCACTCCTACAAATTGCTAGAAATTGTCATTATTTACTGCTCTACATTTAATAGATAAACATGATGATATAGATGAAACATTTCTATGTTTTTTATTCATTGATTTATTTTGGAAATATATTTTAGTATAATATCATTAATATACATTAATTATCTTATTATTTTACAGAGAAATGTAATTGAAGATGATTGAATCGATCTATTTAATGTGGAACAAATTTTTACAATATCCTATATTATTGTAATTGAAATTTATAAACAAGCGAGAAGTGATTTTAATTATTATTTTTTATATTATTTTTAAATTATACTCAATAATATATGTTTATTTAGTTTTATTATTATATTAATTTTAAAATCATGAGTCTGGTTGATTATAACAAACATTATTGAAATTCATGGATTTGTTATCCTATAAATCAAATCATTTATCATAAAAACCATGTGTCAAAACTCATAATCTACATGTTTTTTAAAATTATAGTTTGTGTAGTATTATTTATTATGAGTATTTCAAAATAATAAGTCTTCAATTTTGGGTATTTTTCTTTGGAAGAAAATAGAGATTTCTACTCATTATGATAAATTGTTTTATTTTTTTTCCTCTATATATTTTAAAAACTATTTCAATGTGAATAAATTTATCTAATAATTAATATCATTAAATTATGGACCCTATTTAAATGAAATTCAGGAAGATAATATACATATAAGAGATTTTTTCAAGTAACTAATACTCTACCAATAACAATTCACTATTCTCTTATAAGTAAATGGTTCCAACATAAAGATAAAAAAATTAGGGCCCTACATAACTAATCCTGGATTAAAATGATTATTTTTTAATATTATAGGTAAAACCCTATATGTTATTTTTATAGAACATGAACATATTTAATACTAATGAATAATTTAAAATTAGAAATTGAGGTAAAACATTTTATGTTTTTTTATTATGTTTTCTATTGTACTAATGAGTGATCTTGGAATTTATTTTTTATATTTTTTATAAGTAAGTAACATTTTAATTTCCTAATAAACTCAGAAAATGAATAATAACATAGGATATTGATCAATTTATAGGATAAATATTTTATATGAAAAATTATATGAGTATTTTCTATAAATTGGCCTTGGTTGTTCCACCACAACATGTTGTCTGATATTTTTTTCATCAACAATATATTGTTATATAAAGACCATATCAACATAATTTAAATATTGTTTTGAAAGGAAAATCCA
Organism: Viscum album; assembly: GCA_963277665.1. NCBI lineage: Eukaryota > Viridiplantae > Streptophyta > Magnoliopsida > Santalales > Viscaceae > Viscum > Viscum album. Next base: position 1,242,412,706 of record OY728145.1, on the reverse strand, counting down.
TATATGAAAACACTTGTTATTTTTTAGATTGTTAAATTGAGTAATGAATTATATTCCTTAATGATCTATAAAAACATGGATTATAACTTATTAAAAAAAATATGAACTATCATTACATGGCAAGAATAAACATGTTTTAACACATATTTGTGCGATTAATCAATAGAAATTGAATGAATAACAACTTAATTTCATAATCATATTCTATTTTTTAATGTCAAATTAAATTACATAAGTCAAATACAAATTTTCATTAATTATTCCATGGACCATTTTAAATTAAGAGAACCAAAATAGATTATAGAATGTCACCATGGTATGGTTTAAGGAGGAATTTTATATTTCAAAAAATCTTGGATAGTTTTATCACCCTATTATGGTAATAAGTGGACTCTTAAAAAACCAATAAACATTATTTTTTGTGAAAACATCGCTTCAATAGGCCATATGAGACTCATATAATAAGAATAAAAATAAAAAGTGAAATTTTATTATACTATGAATTTAATATTTGGTGTGATTACAATATTGAATTTATGGTATGATATTTGATTATAAATATTATTTTTTATAGTAATGATCCAATTAGGCCTCTCTTGGGTAAAGAAACATATGAAAAAGGGACTTTTCTTTAGCCTTTACATTTTCATATAGGCTTATAATATAGTTAGAAATTCATGGATTTGATTTTAGTTACTCATTGAATATTCTTATATGAATTTTTAGATTAATTTTATTCCAAAACATCATAATAATTTTTTTTCTCAATATTAATCGATGGATAAATATGGACATCTGTATAATATGTTGGATTCTATTTGTGGTTAATAAGATAAAATATATGTTATGTGAATATTTATAAGAATATTTTGTTATAATTTTTAATTTAAATTTATTTAATAATCATTATTCAGAATATAATTTAATTAATGTGTATATATTTGACTAAAAATGATTAACATTTAGGAGAAAATACATATGATTTGGGTGAATTGGATTTAGATTATTTTATCCACTCACCAAATATTATAGTCTATTTAACTCCCATTTTATTGTGAACATCTATTCTAGAATTTGTTAATTGGAACTATAATAAATCAATCCTCGTAGATCATATAATGAAAAAAATAGAATATATGGTATTTACAAGGGTCTGATAGAAAGACATTATCCATACATTGATTATTTATTTTTTATAGTTAGTGATTCCTCACATTTCTCAATTGGTGACTATAATGGTTTAGTGTTTCTAAAATATAAACAAAGTTTCATTGGGTATACACATTCTTTCTTATAATAATTCATATTCTCTAAAAATTATAACTCCTTTAAAATAGTAAATATATTATCTAGCCTTATACAGATAGGTCCACATATATATAGATTTTCATGAGGTATATGAATGTGATTTCTTAAACTCCTCAATTGAAGATGTTCAAAATTTCTACACAAGATTCTTAATCATCAATATAATTAATCTAATTATTCTTACTAAAATAATATTTTGTTATTTTTTTCTAAATTGGTAACTTGAGAAATAATAAATACATTAAAATAGAATGATTATAACAAGAATAAAAGTTGATTATATCTTCAAATTATTCATATTAAACTTATATAAAAAATAAAGTTAATGAATCATTCACTTTCTTTTACTTAAATACTGATGGGAACCTATTTATATTGTCATATCCGTTCTCTTCTTCCTTTAGAGGATCTCTTAACTATTCGGAGTACACATGCTATCATGTTGTCATTTTCGAAAAAATATTCTCTCTATAAAGTTAAATTTATATATTTTGGTTCAATTTTTTTTTTCATATTTATATTTTTGGATTAAAGGATGTTTTGTCATGGAAATGGAGTATAGTGTTCTGGTTTTCAATCATCATTTGGGATCAAGGAACCAAAATATGGAAAACGTAAGAAGTAAGTGAATGATACAAATGTGCACGAATCATGATGTTGCACAAAAATATTTTATGCACCCAATACAATGTAAATAGATGTTCTACACATAGGGAAAAAATATTACATGCACAAAAAATGATGCGTTAGAAACTTCCATGTAGGTTATTTTGGGACTATAAATAGGTGGCTTCCCCTATGGAAGAAATATAAAATTTTAAACAAATATTTGATTGCACTTCCAGGAAAAATATTTCCATGTGAACTAATTTGATATAATTAATATTTCATATAAGATGATCCTTTTTCTAAAAAGACCTGGTGAACCATTTAGCATATTTGTGAGAAATATCAAGGTTGTTCCAAAGTCACTTTGAGCAATGAATCTCTATTCTTGTGCGCAAAAAAATATTTTTCCTGAAAAAAGAAAATGTTTTATACTAATGTGATGTTGAGATACTAATTATATTGTTATATATACTTTTTTATTATTTTTTCGAAGTGTATCCTTTATGTAAATCGATGCAAGAAATTTCTCTAGCTAGATAGATACAAAGAATTCAATGCCAATATTTTTAAGAGACCTTCATGTAGATAAATTGAGTAAGACTTCTCCCAACCTAGTGAGATATGAGGAGTTGACGAAAGTGATCTAAGGGATGTAGTGTGCTATATCGGAATCATTTTAATGTTTTTGTTCTTAGATGAGGGTGAATATGTATTGAAATATTTTAAAACCTAACTAGTGAAGAATATTTGACTTTGGTATGACCAAGAACTTTTTAGAATATGCTATTTGGACTTTCCCTTTTTAGTGAACTATGTAAAAATTATTGTTTCATCTCATTGAATGTGAAAGCTAGTTTTCTCATCTTTCACATCAGATAGGATTAATAATTTTTTAATAATTTGGGAACAATATACATCAGGCTAAAAGAAAATGTTGACCCCTTGATTCATCCCTCCTCTCTCAGCGTGTTCTGGGGTCCTTCAAGTGGTATTAGTGGGAGTTTCTTGTGTGAAATCTATATTTCATTCATGTCATGGTAAAGTTAGTAAACGTTAGAGGAGTGATTATAATGGATTGAAAAAACATTTCGATATGGAATAATAGGATGAGATATCATCTAGGATCTCTTATAAAGGAAGTAATTATTTATATAATCCTATGAATATAAATAACAAACAAAACAGGGTTACCCATGACAAAAAACATGAATATTCTTGATATAGATGCAAAATCCAAAAATTCCCACACTACGACACTTTCTGATCTGATCTATATAAAGTAATTATATGTACTTCAGTAGTGTCTATCGGGTAAAAATTAGAGAATATATATTAAGGAGGGAACAATTTTAAGTTGGAAAAACTACAAGTCCTTCATAATATGATTGACGATCTAAAGTTTCATTCTGATGAGAATTCATATTCCTTCATCAATCGTATTACTCGTGTAGTAGGAGCGATTGAGGTTCTTGGGGATGAAATCAAATATATTTATATTGTGAAGAAAATTTCGAGAAGTCTACCACCTCTATACTACCATGAATAACCATCCCTTTAGGATATATATCTATCTAAAATTTGTCTGGATGATCATATGAGAATTATAGTGGATGATGAAATAAGAGTAAAGTCATAAGATGCGATGACACATGTATCCAAAGAAATAGAATAAAAATCCATGGAAAAATAGTAATTTTAGGAGATAATTTTGATAAATATAATCAAAATGGTTTACTCATTTCTCCCATTACAAGGAAATTCCAGAAGGGAATAGAAAAATTTGAAGGTAAGTTGTATCTGAAATAATTCTGTTTTTTGTAGAGTTGGGAACATTTCCTCATTCATTTAATGTATGTTTGATGAAGATGAAATTTTAGTTAGAGACATACAGAATCCACGAAATAAATTTTTTTAAATAGAGACTTCATGTTTGACATGATATTATAGTAAAAAAATTCTATAAAGAAGATGATTATGATAGTGAATACATTGAATAATAATAAAAAGAATCCAAATCTAAACCCCTTAGATCAATGATGGGTACAATGTAAAATATAGAAACATCAGAAGATAAATCTACAGATAGTTAGTTAACCACTGATGTTGATCTCATATTTTTATATAAGGATGATTTAAATAATCATGAGAATCAATGCAAGAGGTGAGAAAAATTGGGAGAAATATTGGAAAAATTGTCAAAATATATTGATTATCATGAAGATGAAATTGAATAATTGGACGAAGTAGTGAATGTATAGTCAAAAACCCATGAAATCATACAAGATGTAGTGGAACTGTTGCTGAAAATTGATGAATAAGTAAAGGTCGTCAGTGACCTCACCTCCAGACTAGAAGATAAGTCCAAGAATATCGAGGGAAATGATTAATAAGTTTATATTATTAGGATTACACTTGATAGTGATCAATTTTAAATGAAATAATGAAGAAAATATAGTTTGGAATATACTTATATACTGAATTGCTAGTGTGATGTAAGGGTTGTTCTGATGGAGTTGAAAAGGATTTGAATGATCAAATACCCACTTGCATGGTAAATAGTTTAATAAGTTGGGATGCTGAAACATAAAATTCTATAAATAATTTTTTCCAGAATAATGGAATGATGAAAGTTGTTCAAGTTGAAAAGTCACCTGATGTGCTAAAAAAGAAACCCTTAATTAAATCTGAATGGAAGAAAACAATCATCCTGTATCCCAAAATGATAGGCAGCCAACCGTTTTTCTAAGGTAGGATACATGATGTGGATTTAAAATGAGAATACATTTATACTTATAAATTGTAAATTATATTTCTATCTGGTTCATACCATGCCATATTGTGTTGGGGAAATGAGCTAATTGAATGGGGAAGATATTGAAGAAAAAAAAGAGAATAAAATTCATCTCCTATTTCTTATAGATGGAATAATTTCAATGGATATTTCATTCATTGTTCCCACATTGGCAATAACACTATGTATCATATGAAAGTGAATTATAGGAGAAATTTATAGAATTATTAAAGATAGTTCCACACATAAAAACCAGACAGTGTGGATATTACAAATAGGTTTTCTAATTTCAAATAAGAGTGTGAATATGAGGAACCTGGTCACGTGGAAAATCTATTTTAAAGGAAATCATTATCCTACAAATCACTATAATATTTTGTGGAACAAAAATTGAAAAAATGAGAAATCCAACCTTATAGATGTATCTCTCAATGCCTCAAATAATAGTAGCACGTGGATTCTTAACAGTAGGTGCTCATCCCTTATGATGGGAAATGAAAAACAAGTAATGAATGTTAAGAAAAATGATAATGGAATAATATAGTTCGGTAATGATATTTTTTTGATGATCAAAGGTAGTATAAGTGCTGAACTGGCCTATAGAGACATAATGAAACTGAAGTTATTTACATTGATGAGTTACATCACAATATCCTAAGTGTTTGTAAGCCCTGTGAAGTATGAAATATAGTGAAATTTAATCAAAAAAATTTATAATAATGGGAAGTACATGGAATTCAATCATAAAAGGATATAGAATGCATAAAAACTAATATGAGTTTGGTAGTAAAGAAATATTTTCTACATGATATTTGAAGTAGAAAAAAATTTATTAACTCGAAGATTGAGGGAAAATAATAAAAAAGGCATGGAAAATATATTGAAACATGATATTTTCATGGATATTCCAATTCTGATGTGTGATCAAGAGAGAACTTATTATTCATTTATGTGAGGGATGTTGGGGTGTAGTTTATATCATCTAGAGAAGAAAAGGGCATAAATTCATCATGATCTCATCCATTCAGAAATTTTTAGCGGAATAAACATTTTTAGAACACATAGATAAAAGTAATTTTTCCTCTTTATAGATGATTACAATAGAATGAAATGTGTTATTTATATACATAGAAAACGACAAGTTCTTTATCGCATGAAAATATATCAATGAATTACCAAAAATGACACTGGTCGATAACCAAGGTTCTATGACCTAACAATACTGGAAAATATACATCCATTGAGTTTGAAAATTACTTGGAGAAGCATGGAATTGTACATCAAGTGGATGATGTGAGAACCCCATAAGAAAATGGAGTTTTTGGGCACATAAAGTGAGAGTTGAATGGTTTACCCAAAATTATGTTGATTAAGAGTCATATCTATCACCATTATTAGAAAGAGGGTATTAAAGATGCAATATATATTAACAATTGAATAGGATGTTATATATATGTCAAAAGAAGACACAGTATGAGTTATTTCATGGATGGAAGGCCTCATTGAAGTATTTTCGTGTTTTCAGAAGTAATTTTTTTTATCTAAAACAGTGAAGGAATCCATGAAATGTATGGTATTATAGTTGCTGGAGGAATATTACATGGATATTCAATGAATAAAAAATTCATCCAATTCTTATATAAGAATCATGGGAATTTTTTTGAAAGTTGGGATGTAAATATCATTACAGATAAAACCCCAAATGACTCCAGGAAATAATTTTCTGTTATGATATAAAAAAAAAGAATGTGATCATAGAATAGATCCAAATACCGAAGTAGAATATGTGGTGAAAAAGTCACATAAGTCACATCATGATGTTCACTATTTAAAAGAATCGTAAGAGGAAAACATGGTTGGAGACAATACTATAGAACCACATAATAGAAATCAAAGAGTATAAATTGGTCAATCAAACATCATAGGGGATTGGGATACACACACACAAACTCGATGAATGATTAATAATGAACAATATTTATTCCATTAATTTGTGGAACCATCCTTATTTGAGTAAGCTTCAAAGGATGAATCATGGGGGAAATCCATGTCTCAAGAGATATTCTATATCAATAAGAACCAAACATGAGATCTACTCAAAAAACCTAAAAATGACTATGTGATTGGTATGAAGTGGATTTTCAAAAATAAAATCGATGAGCATGGAAATGTCATCTAAAAAAGGAATTCTTCACGAGTAAGGTATATTCATTTATATAAGGTGTTGGTGTTGCAAAAAAAATTCTATGATGATAAGACTGGAGTCAAAAAATTTCCATTGAATTTCAAATTGGATACAATGTGTGTCAAATGGATAACAAAACTACTTTATAAAAAGATATTCAGGAAGAAGATGCTTAAATAGAACAACCTATGTATTTTCTTCTAAAAATGATGACATTAAGGTCTAGAGTCTATTAAAATATCATTATGGATTGATGTAGGATACACGGTCACGGTACTCTCGGAATGATTCCCATATGAAAAATCTTGAATTCAAAATAGGATTAGATCAAAACTACTATGTGAAGAACTATTAGAATGATCACTTCATGGTACAATTATATGGTGATGATCTTATCTTCAATTGAAGAATTCATGGATATGTGGATGAATTTTCTAATCACATGTAATTGGAATTCGAAATATCTTTGACTGGTGAACTAAAGTAATTCTAGAGATTGTATGTGATTTGGAGGAAAGACTACATATTCATTTCATAAGAAAAGTATGCTAGAGAGGTCATGAAGATATTCAATATTTATGACTCCAAAACAATGTCGACTCTAATTGCGATTGAAAATAAACTGTGAATGCATGAGGATAAGACATTTGTAGATCCCACAATGTATAGGATATTAGTTTGAAGGTTAATGTACATGACTACAAAATAGAAAAATATTATCTTTAAAACCGAATTAGAGTCCCGGTGTTAGAGTAATAAAAATTAAGGAAAATTTAGGTATTTAAAATAATCATGAGGTATATTCAATCCACTCAAAATTATGGATTATACATTGATTATAGAAGAGATAGTGAACTATTAGAGTTTTCTAATGCTGGCTCGGATAGAAATTTTGTGGAAAGAAAGTCCATAAGTTGTGTAGAATTATTTATTGGAAATAATTTTATGGTTTGTTTTAATTAAGAAACAGTAATGAAAGTCCATCAGTATGGCTGTAGATGAGAATATCTTTGAAAAAAGGCAGGCACGTAGCTATTTTGGATAAAGAAATAGTTAAACGATATTGGTGATGAGGTGAAATAGTAAATGGTGATTCACTATGATAACATGATCATGTTTTATATTATGAAAAATCATTTTCAACATTCTCATACAAAAAAATTGAAATTATATATCACTTCATTACGAAAAAAAGTTTAAAATGTCTGATTAATATGGCTCTTGTGGGAACTGAGGAGCAAGTTGCTGATATTTTTTCCAACCCCTAGAAGCGGTTGTGGTCAAGAAGCATCTATTGAACCTCAATGTTTATCCATGTCCCAGTTCATGCAGAGGTCATGTGAACCTCCTCTCCCCTATTCAATTAACATTTTTTTAATATTTTTGTGGAAGTGATGTTGGTTTATAGAGGATATATGATCCAGGGTGAGTGTTTTTTGAGCACTAAAATGATTAAATAATAATATGTGGGTTTATTTCTGATTGGAGGAAGGAAAAAATTCAATGGTACTATATAGGATGATGAAATGTTTTTATGGATATCAGATCATGGTGTATAGAGCATGATGATAATTCAGTGTTGTTAGCAAACAGTTTGGGATATGTAATCCTTTTGTGCCATGATTTGAAATCGATTTTAGGAGGAAATGTTCAGGGCCTATAATGCTTATGTGACATGGTGAGATAGTAACATTGACATATTTTTGAATTGAAAAACACAGGAACAAAATTCCATCTTCTCCAATAGTTTTCTATAATGAGTATTGCTCATGTAGACTTACAATGTTGGATGAGATGATCCTTACATATTAGGTTTTGATAGTGTCTTGTTATCTATTGAATTTATCTAGAGATTTCCAACAAACCCCAAGGGGGAGATTACTAGTACCCGGGATGTTTTGTGCTAGAAGTAGAGTATGATTTTTGGTTTTTCAATTATAATTAGACAGTCAAGAATTTTTATTGGAAGGCATGATATTTGATCAGTGCATCAAAATATGGAAATTAAAAATGTGTTCTGAAGAACTAAATGTGAACAGAATATGAGGTTATGTGGATACATATTACGATCCCAATGCGATGTCAAAAGGGATTTTTCACACTTATAAATATTTATATGTGAACCAGAAATGATGCATTGGAAACATGCGTGTAGGGACATCGAGGTCTATAAATATTTAGCTTCGCACATGGAAGACTTACAGATTTTCCAACAAAGATCTGGTAGCTCTACCATATGAATTATTTCCTCATGAATGATTTTATGAGAGATAATATTTTGCGCAAGATGAAACATTAGTCCAAAAAGATGAAGATATCCTTCTGGTATAGTTGCGCTGGAGATTAGGGTTTTGAAAAATATACTTTTCATGAAAAATTTCAAATCATGCTATCAAAAAAAGTTCATCAGTGAAAAAGATAGATGTTATGTCAAAATTTATTGTTGAGCTACTAATTTCCTTTTTATATTTTGTTTTTTCGATCAATGCTTCCATCTGTATCCTTTCATGACTTTGATTCAAGCAGTGTCTCATGATAGAAAAAGGCAAAAATATCAATTCCAATATTCTTAATATCCCTTTCAGGTCAATAAACTGAGTAAGACTTCTCCCAATAATGAGAGCAAGGGGGAGTTAACAGAATTCATCTGAGGGATGTAGTGAGCTATCTCATAACCATTGTAAAGGATGTGTTCCCTGAATAGTGTGATAATGATTAAAACTTTTTTAATAAAAAACTTTTTATTAGTAGTGTACTTTGGTGCGACCTACAACATTTCGACATACACTTCTTGGAAAACCCCTTTTGTGGAGAACCATGTAAAAATTGATGTGTCCTTTCCTTGAATTTGATAGTTTGATTGCCGCAGTTTCACATCAATTAGGTGTAACAGTTTCCTTCGAATGTGGTAAAATTATCCATCTGCCTAAAAATATTTTGACACCATAATTCTTCCCTCCAAAAATTAGGGTGTTTCAGGGTCCTTTATGAATAAATAGAGTCACCTTATAATTTATTTCCATGATTTAAAACCACTATTATTAAACTTGTGTATGCTTCCCAGATCCAAAATCTTTTTGGTATACTCCATCATTTTCTCTTGTATATTCACATGTCTAATTCCCCATACATTGCTATTTATAATTTTATATAAAAAATATATTCTATATTATTTTTTCATAATATAATTTGAATTTATCTAATCTTCTTCACTAAACAATGCAACAAATAACCATTCATGTTATCATGTAACTATGACCCGGAACCTTCATCCATATTAGGGAACACTCGTTTCATCATAAAACATCCTTGATTTTATTTTATATTCATATTTAACAACATTTCTATGTTTTTTTTTGATAAATTAAAAATAGTACAAGTGCGTCACTTGTTTTTATAACATCGCATATTAAATCTGTAACTCCACATTTACACTGAGTAATTATAAAATTTTCACCATGTCAGGAAGTCAAATTATATTTAGTGATTCCATATCTTATGACATCAATTTCATAGGTATTTGACCTTTTTAAAATATGGATTAATTTATATGTCTAATGTGAATCCTAAAACATTACATAAAATCCCCTAAGAATTCATATGTTGTTTTTGAAGTCATTGTGATTCCATTAGAGGTCTTATAAAATATCCCGAGTCTGATGAAATATTCTTATTTAATATGAAATCATTGAAGACCTACCAAAATAAAAATTCCTATAGTTTCCATGACCGACCATATAAAATACAAACCAAAGTAACAATCTCAAAACAATAATTTTTTTTGTCTATAGAGTATTTATAATCCTCATCAAACTAAAATAAAAAACTTTTTAACAAGTCACAATATCATCTCAACTAACTTCACAACTTGATAAAAAATATTAAAATATACATTTATATAATATGAAACCATCAAAAATTCGTAAAATATCAATCCATTTTTTTCATTTACATTGATTTTATTATGCAAAAATATATCCACACATTAATAGTTTATTCACAACTTTTATTGATCTTTTTTGTTTAAAAAATAGATCTTCAGACTCTCCTTGTATCCATATTCACTTCATCTTCTATAATATAGTGTATAGATAACTTTAATAGTTCCTTTAGTTTAATAAATTATATATCTTCAATTTTATCACATTCAATATATAAAACATGATAGAATAATTATAATGGATATGTGATTATTTTATGAATCCTTCTGCATAATAAAATTGAGTAGAAACATCCAATATTTTTACCAAGTACTATAGAAATATCATTACCATCTTACAATAAATTGACATAACTTAACACATTATTATTAATGAAAAATAACCATTCTTAATTTTTTCTCTTCAATGTAAATTTTCATAACTTTTGACCAATTCCCATATGAAGAACTCCAAATTATGAGAAGTTCATCTCTCATAATTGAAATTAGGAGCAATTGAATTTTTGGAGATGTTTAGAAATTTATATAAACACCTTCAATATTTCTAAAACAATTCGTCCTGATTTTTTAACCAAGATTAATTCAATGACTCTCATGAGATAATTGTTATAAAACATGATCCTCACAGAAATGGGACTTTTGTTAGTAAACTTTATGACTATATTGGCTATCCTAATATTGAAAACATGATTTATTTACATTTGAATTCTATGTTTACCATAAATATTCACAAAAGTTCCACCAGGATAAAAATATAATATTATGGACAAGGATACATATTTATTAAGGAATGAAATATAATAATTTATGTTAATAAAACCATAAAATAAATTCATGTTTTTCAATCATTTGATAAAAATTTATGCTTTCTCATCTACAACACTACCCCTTTATCATCATGCAATATACAACCAATGAAAATTTGGAATGCGTTATTGGAACTCCACAAAATCCAATTTTATATGGTGTATTATAATATAAAAATAATTACACTTAAAGTATTTTTCATCATCACCTAATATCTACATCCCCATCAAGGGATTAAATCCTTTATTCATCAATAAGGTTGATTTCTATGAGGCACATTGGATCCCATTGCACAAGAAAACACTAAATGATGGATTATAATAAAATTCAATGGTTTTCCATCAATAACCCTGATAAAAATTTTGTTCAAAATGATAAATCAATTTTTTTTATTTTAATATAACCATATATCCTATATTTAAATTGGAAAAACAAAAAAAACATCACTATAATCATATCTATAAATTAAAAAATCTCTTATACAATCTTATATGGATCCCAATTTTCTATAATTGATTAATATAATATTTATCCTCACTATTATTAGGATTTGATTATTTTTACTATGTTTGAGAGATATAAAACCCCTATATTTTCAAATACATTACCTCAACACATTAAATAAATAAAATTTATACTTCAATTGAATATTATTAAATATTTTCTATGCCATCATCAAATTTCTCCCAGAAAAATAGATACTATTAACTATATTCATCATGGTGGATCTCTATATTACATATAATATATTATTTATAAATATGAAATTTTAAATAAATGGTAAATTTTAAGTATTCACAATATTTGGAATACTAATAGAATCTCATCTATAATTTATGTTTCATCAATGGAAAAATTCCTTCCTCACATTTTGTTCCCTAGAATTAAGGAAAATATTCACAATACAAAAGGTAAGTGAAAAGATCGAACTACTTGTTCCTATCTATAAGAAACTACGTTAATAATATTTCCACATCTAGGATTTTTTTTCACTCCATCCATCGTGGTTATATATTTTTTAAAACCATTCTGCTCAAACGTAGGCTATAATTGCCGATGGATTTATTCTCTCGGTATTTCTATATGTTTCTGAGAGTTGGTGATTCAAAAAATGTTTCATTAGTTAAAATGGAATAGAGACATTATTTTTACTATCTATATAGAAATCATTTGGCATGGAGATGGGGGTTATAGAGGTATTCTGTATAGTATAAGGGCTGTATCTCAACCCAAAAAACTCCCTAATGGAACTGAGTGAGTTTCTGTATAGTTTTCAAAAGGTGTTTCAAATCATGAACCGGATTTTGATAAAATGATAGAATCATCATATGTTTTTTAGTGACATATCATTTAAAGGATTATATTTCATGTATATATGGAACATATTATCTTAAATAATCATGTTAATAAGGTTACTCATTCCGAAATATTAAAAATTTTAAGTTTACCTCATTATCCTTGATCATATTTATATATATCTTCCTCTAATATTAAATTGGTTTGATAAAAATCACGTATATTTATCTAGAGTCTTCTATCAATTGGTCTCGATATTTGTCTGTAATTTTTGATTGAAACCTTCAATGCATCCCTAGTTTTTTATATTCTTTTTTATTCTCTTCAAATATCCTAATATAATAGTGTTTTCTTTAGCCTCTTTGTAACCCTATTGAGATATTGTTATAGTATTTAAGGGGATTGAGGGATATTTCTTGATGTTTATTATAGATCTTGGAACAAAAAAAAATTATCAATTAGTTTCCTATATCTTTTAATTTATGTGATTTGTATTACTCTATTTGTGTGGTATCTGTCATTAAATATAGGTTCTTATTAATTAATTATTTAATGTTTTTAAAAAAAATTAAATTGTTTTATGAAAATAATGGATTTTATATCAGGGGGATTTGAATCAGGAAATTTAAATTTGTAAATGGGGTTTCACTAAAAATATATTTTTTGAAACTATGTGATTGATGAAAATCATTAATGTTAGTTTTGATTAAATATATAGTTTTAAGCATGGAATTGATATTTCATTATTATGAGAATGTATTTATAAATTTTTATTGAAATTTAAAATAGAATTTATAAGTAATTCCAAATTCTGAACCGTGTTTGTGTTGGTAAATTGGTATTTCACTATAGTATGTGATGACACTATGGGTTATTTTTTGATTTCCATATAATTTTGAATAACGTTTTTTTATTCATTTTATATCATGATTAGTGTACCTTTATGTATGTGAGTAAAAATTCCCATTTTGAAGATCACAATCTGGTGATTTTTCATTTATTCATGGTATTATACATGATGGTATATTTACTATTTGGGTTCTAAAATATTTATATATTGTGTAATTGGATGGTTTTGATTAATATTTTAATGAATGTTATATGTACTTGAAATATTCATGCTCTATGCAAATATGATAGGATCATTGAATTCCAAATAATGCATTAAGACATATTTTCTATTATGAATTATCTTATGAACTAGAATTATATTAATTGTAATGATGATGTTTTCAGGTTATTAGAAAATGTATAGGACCTTTTGGGAAATCATAATTGGGGTTTTATCTCACTCTAATTTTTCATTATAGATTTTGTAGTTATGGATTTGTAGGACTTTTTTATGGGGATGTGAATCATGTTGTTTAATGTATTCTCTTGTTTTTTTTCAAATTCCTTATGGGATAATATAGTGATGATGGTTAGATACTTAGTGAATTTTAATGTTGCATGAATTGTTTAACATTCATGATTATCCATTTATTAGTGAACTTTTATGACTCAGGGATGTGTATTATTTCATTGATATTATACACATTTTTTTCACATTCCAATCATTATTGATAGTTTTTGGTTATTTGTTAACACATTTCCTTATGGTTGAACATCATGGTAGACATGATAGATTGACCCATGATTGTTCATCTAAAAAATATAATTATAGGTATTTACTAGTGTGAAGAATTATGAAACAACTTGGGTTTCAATCGGGGTCATTGGTAGAATGAAGTTAGGACTATCAGGATTAAAATAGTAAGTGTGGGAGACATCCCAACCACCTCAAATTTATTTCATAACTTGAGTTATCATTGATGTATGTGAATTTTTTTACATGATTGTGAATTATTTTATATGGATATTTAATTTATCACGATACGGGTTTTATCCAAATTATATCATTCCCCTTATATGATTTTCCTTTTTTCATAAAATCAGTTATTTCTTTTAATTTTTATGTTTTAATTGACTGAATTTAGATTCTTAGAGCATGTCATTCATTCAAGAAGATCCCATATTAAAATGGGTTATTATAATTTCAATTAATTATAAAAGTATTCTAAAAATAAAACTTCCAATCTCAATATAAGGATTAAGTATAAATACTCTACAAGATTATCCTATAGTAACAGCATCCATTTTATAATTTGTTATCAACATTGACCATATTTTAGGCCTGATGGGTGTTATAAATAAGGGTTGAATACTATGAAATATCTAGGAACAAATATGTAGAATCCACCCATCATCCAAAGTGACGGGGAGCCCAAGAATCTAAATAGAGTCATGAAATGATATAATGGAACATAGATTTTATAAAAACTCTTGGGTAACCTATGATGTGTTTCTATATGTTCATGATAGATGTAACGTGAAAGTAATTATGGAACATTATTACATATTATATGTAACATGAGTTCATTACATGGACATATTTCATGAAACTCATCAACATTTAGTTATATCCTATGAAATTGGCAGTTTTTAAGACCGTTTAATTTTTTACCATTGTGAAACGGGTTCATTTTTTGAGTACTCACCCTATTTCACTCACATTGGTGCACTTAGTACCAGATCGTTTCATCCATTATTTACTTACGTCTAAAATGTATGAGATGGGTATGGGGGATGATATTCTATTAATGTTATTTCTATTATTCCATTTAATCTTTATCGATTTTTTCGATAATGTAGCTATGGTATAAGAATGTTTTTTAAAAGAAACATTTTATGTGGGGTATTCAGTTACTATATTAGTTAAACAATGTGTGACATTTATCTCAATAAGGGAAATAAAATTTATTGTTTTTATTCGGAACTAGTTTTAGTGGATTCTATATGGAATGAATATGTTTTTTCTAATAAAGTGGATGGATTATTCATACCAAGACAAATTGTACATAATCTCTCCAGTATACTCATCATTGTGGACAAACATTATCATCTATTTTGTTTTTTATGCATATCCTAATAAGGTCTGTCCAATATCATCCATGGTTATGAGTATCATTCTAATTCTATCATGGGTAGTGGGTCAAAACCTTATACAATTAAGGTATTTTTTGGATAGATTATATTAACACTAAGCAGACATCAGAAATCATTACAAGTAATAATATATAGTCTAGGAATCAATGTCTGTGGAATATACTATTAGAGGTAGGTTGTTTATATCAATATCTATGTAAAATGATTTATTTAATATGATTGTTATTAATTATTTTATTTAATAAATGTGAATTGTTATAATCCACATTTTTCCTAATCTTATGTCATTTAGATTTCTTAAACATATAAATTTGGTAATGAAATAAAATCAGCATTATAAATATCATTTTTGTTCGTTGGTGATTGAAGACTATTAATTTTTTGTGGTAATATTTTACCCTCAACCTTGATATCATATAAATTATGATTGGAATCGATTATATGATCATTTATATGTCCTATATTTACTATTATTATCAATTTCGATAGTAAATATATCTCGATGAAGTTAGTCATGTCATTCAAGGAGAGTGAATTTATAGATCAGGGTGAATAAGTCATTCTATTCATTATAGTGATGATATCTTTTCTACTTTTAGAGTTGATCCATGATTCCATTTAATCATTCTTGAGAGTCCCGCATCTTATAATAGTGATTGTGTCTCCCTAGGTCTTTCTTGAAAAAATTTCTAGTTTACCACCATATAAATATTCTAAGATCACTATTGACCAATATCTTCGTATAATGCCCAATTCTAGGTAATCATATTACATGTATATTTTTTAGATAAAGAGAATAATGTTTTGATGGTGGATCTTGAGGCTAATTGATTAATTCTCTCAATCTTGTCAAATTATGCTCCACATTTCTTCATTGAAAATATATTATAAAAAAGCCTTTGGAATTGAAATGATTACCAAAATGAAAATCTGGATACCTTTGAAAAAAAATATCCCTATCCTTGAATTGATAATAATTTTTAGCGAAATAGTGTGCCTTGTTGTAATTAAAATATTATTCCACTTTTGGGGTAAAAAAATTTGATGTTTCATTAAAAGCATATACCTGAGATATACATGAGCAGCGAGTATGGGAAATTATCATATTAGTAATATAATTGAGGCTCACTAATGGACATCAATATTTATGGCATTGATGAATGTGATCTTTCCTCAGTTCATGAGATATTTCATCGTTGATTTTCCAGACAATACTTTTGTGTAAGAATGTTTATATAATGTACACATGGATCATTTGGACATCATCATCATAATTTTGAAAGTGCATCCCCTTTATTGAACCATTTACAATATTCAATTTTATATCAATGTAATGGTCATCATGCAGAATGTTATATCTGATACGGTCTTCTTAGTGGATCCTAAAAAGAATCCATCACTAATTCCTTAGGAACATCCTTGAAATTAGTTTCAGAATAGGAACATCTTGGAATTTTCTGGTTATTACAAATTGTCTGTTTAGGACTTATCAAATATTTAATCTCCTTTGATATCCATGAATTTTGTAGATGATATATTTGAGTGGAGAGGAAATTTCATAGACCCTTTGTGGAATTAATGAATATAATTACTATTTCACTAATTCTGATCCATTTGTTTGTGTGATTTCATTTTGATGCTTACCATGATTCCTTACCTAATATATTGGGGTGTGTCTTTATTTTCATAACGTTGTTGGTTGTATATATATCTCACCTTCTATAACATTATGAAATAAAATAACCTTCCAATAATCATATGAATTAATAATTTATGAATGCACATAAAATTTGACACCACTCTCTCTTCTCGAAATGTTTTATTGTATATTATGATTACAAATTTATTATGAATACATTTTGTCACATGGATGTGATCTGGAGATAAAGACACATGGTTCATTATCATAAGAATTTGGATTATTATATTTTATATACTCATGTAAAAGTGAATATGGTCTCTGATGAATTGAGAAATAAATTATTATCTCAATACCTAAATTAATTAGTGGATGAGTGGTGTTTAATGTAGTTTTTAATTTATATGATATAGGTATGGAAAAAGTTAATGGGTTTGTTTTTTCCATTGTGAAAGAAAAATCATAATTTGATGTGTTTTTTGTTCAGATCATCTTTTAGATACCAAATTTATATGATTTAGAAAAATCATAAATGGTGTGGAGACAATATGTGAATGGCCTTGTTCTCCCATGGGTACTTTGTTTCAATAAGAGATTATTTTTACTTTTTATTTGAGGAAGTATTTTTTGGAATGTATACACCCGTATGTTTGTATATACACATATTGACTACTATGATGTATCATAATATGTGATATTATTAATATAGGTTAGGGATAAGGTTTTCTATTGTACATTGGGTTGCATGAACCACCAGAGAATTAAGGTGGAGAATTAGAGGCTTATAGGTTTTTTGTAAACATTTCCCATTCTAATATGAAATTATGATGATATATCTATATAAATCATTTTTGGTTTACCATGAACATGTAGGGGGAAGTATGTTAAACTTATATTAATCAATCAAATAACAAAAATAGTTCATTTACTCAAATGAATGTGAAAACAAATGGGGATAATTATGAGGCTTATAGGTCTACTATGTTCTATACCTATTTGTAGTTTCCTCTAAAAAAATTTATGGAATGGGACTATTATTTGAATAAAATTTTTTGGATTTTTTAATAGGATATATTATCTAAATTGAATAGGGAATCGCATATCACCCACATATAGATGGGTAGGATAAGCACTATATTCAATTTCTTGAGGATACACTTTGGGACTACATTCATTATTATGGGGTTTAGTGGGAAAAAATTATTCATGTTCCCCAGTTAACCTATTAAAATAGTATTCCAACATCAATAAATATGAAACCTATCAGGAAGTCATATTGGTGTCCATGTGGATTTAACATGTACTCGGATGTTTTAGGGGGTGTATCTTGGTGGTAAGGAGACATGTTAAAGAGATTATGGAAAAATTGAATCTAATTCATTTAAATTTAGTGACATCTCAGAGACATCATAAATATGATGTAGACCATTGTCATATCCTTTTAGTTTTTTTGTTGGAAGTTGGATATTTCTCACATTTTCAGCTCCTATGGTACATAGTTTGTTGGTTAACCGAGGTATGTTTTCACTGAGATTCATTGTCCACATTGAGACCATTAATCTAATTGGAATATTTGTGTATTAGTTGGATATGTCATATCCCTTAAAAAATTAATGACATGATTCATGTTTTCCAACTGGGTGTGTATATGTCAGAATCATCCTGTATTATAAAATAGGATGAATTTGATATTGATTCTGACACAAATATGTTATGGAAAATAGTTTTGATTATAGATCTCAAAAAATGGACACATTCTAGTAAAAAATCACATAGTATTTTATTGTGGTTGTGTGTAAGGGAAATAAACCAGAATTGGGAGTGGAGAACATAAATGAGGTGACAGAGGCATTTAAATTTTCATGTCAATAATCTTGGTAATTTTATGGATTCATGAAGCTTTTATCCAACTGAATATTATGACATCATCCAATTCAATGTTGTGTCTTAACATGTGATTGAAATTTATTTTGGGTTATTCTAGATTTATCAACAACTTGGGGGGTGAATATATGTATTTTTGGGATAAAGCAATCAAGAAGATGGGTTTAGGAGAATGATTAGTACTAACTATATGATAATCATTTTCAATGGAACTATGACCCACTAGAGTCATTTCCCAAGAGTTTGAGGATGATTCATCAAGCTACGATGTCTTCCAAGGGAACCATGTAGGTGTCTAGGTGGTTTTAAAGAGGTTTATTATTGATTGAGAACATGTTTACTAAACTATGTGGCTCTATAAATATATCCTCGAATTTTGTTTGTTCAATGGAATGTAGTACACAAAAAATTCTATCACAGCTCGTTAAATTTTGCAGCCTAACCATGTTCCCCAATCATATTTATTACGATTATAGAAATTTCTTCATTTCCCATAATTTTATTTATATCTAACCTCATCATATATATATATTGGATCATACTAAACCATATACATCTATAACACCCAAAAAGTATTAGTTGTTTTTAATTAAGAGTAAATTTAGTATCATTGACAGTATGTGATCCATGAATCATCGAGTTTGAATGAAACATGATATTTTATTATTATTTTACCATTACCATTATAAAAAATCCATTAAATTAGAGGTTATGAATAATAAGAACTACATTATTAAAATTATATGGCTTATTCATGTAAAAAAAGTGAATATCTATTGATTAATAATATAAATAGAACTATTATAATGAAAAGAAATTATTTCTAAAGGTCGTTATTTTTCTATAAGGTGGTCTCCCCACATTTTGGGCACATAATTTATAATTAATATTTAGTAATTTTAAAAACATTAATTCACAATATGGGAATAATTTTTGGGGCACATAATTTATAATTAATTTTTCTATAAGGCTGTTTACATTTTATGTAAAAAAATTTATATCTATTGAGTGTCTTTATTTTTTTATTTCTATCTCCTTAAATTTTTATTAAACCATATTTTTATGATACCATATGTGTCTTAAACAAACTGATATTTTTTTGGTTAATTTCATTACTTACACTAATGATTAATTTCATGAAATGTGTTATAAAATACTCATTTTCGTGTATTGAGGCTTAACGCCTTGCAAAATAATGTCCATCGATTTTTCCATTAACACCTCTCAAGGTTTGGTATTATGATTTATAAAAACTATATATATGATATATGTACCATAATTTTTACTATGGTGTAATTTTATAATATATACATTTATAATTTACATTTTATAGGGGATATGATAATGTCACCCCGATGTATGGTGGACTACCACCTCGTGAAGTTATGTGATTTATCATTTACTAATGCACTACATGGAATGTGTAAGGATAAATTTTATCAAAATATTAAATTAAAATTATATTAATGTGATATTAATGAAATTTTTATAGTTATTGAAATATAATATATTATTTTCATTCTCACCTTTTAACTCACTTAAATATAATTACATTATCTGTTTATGTGTGGACTACCACCTTCACAATGCGACGTGGCTCTCTTTTCACCCCCACACCACATTGATGATATACATAAGTATATAATATATTATATTTAATATTATGATATTTATGGAATGATATTATATTAACTAACTTATATCATTAATTATCATTAGGAAATGGGAATGTTACTCATTCTTACATATGACATATAGCCTCCCTGAACGTAATGTTCATTATTTTTCATAACCATAATACACAATTGGTTTTAAAGTTATAATAAATATAAAAACATTATTATTATAACTTTAATAATATTTTATATATGTTAAAATTATATAAAATTACAATATTCGAATCATTCATGATGGAACATACTTCAGAAAAACGTGGCTATTAACACATGAAATAATGAAAATAGTGAAAGATGTTTTACAAACAGGAAATACAATGTTGTAAAATTATCATATATGATGTTATAAATTTTTATACTAATATACTATAAGTTAATAATATGTTTAAAATCTCGAAATGGGTGTTTAAATAGTTTTCATCAAAATGGAAGCTTCTGGTAAGGGGTTTCATCTAACTTTTCATTCTGTTGAAACGAAGTTGTTATTATGCACCAATTCATTTTATATGGACAATATTATAACAATTGGAAATGTAATATATTGATTCATTAAAAAATAATTGTTTTTTTATTTTAATTTGAATTATTCTATTCATGATTATTTGACATGAAAATTACCAACTGTTAGATGCTATTGAACTATCTCACTTCCGTCTCGGATTGATAACCTTCAATTGAAACAATCACATTCAGATGATAATTTTCTATAATAAATTACACATCAAATAAATATTCATCATCTAGTATTATGGATATGATTATTTCATAAACCATTTACCATTTTACACAATGAATTTACTATAAATGTTACTTGACTAATTGAGAAATATTTATAAATCCATATCCATTTCATAGTGAAAATATTTGTTTATGTGGAAGATTGACATAAGAATTATATAAATTATTCAATAAAAAGTAATATTTTTTAAATGAAAAAATCAGATGTGAATGGAGTTTTAATATCCAATTGATGAAATAATTGGTCTAATGAGGAAAATCAGTTGGAAAAATATGATGACTTTTTACAAAGTAGTATTAAACTGTCTTATTAATTGTATTGATAGTAGAGATATAGTTATCCAATCTAGATCAGTTTGTACCAAGTTGAATTAGAATATTATTTTTATTCTGGTATAATTATTTAAATAAAATGTGTTCTCAGTTATTTACCATTCCTTGTTGATTTTTTTTTTGACTCGTGATAGAATATATTGTACTAGACCCTTACTAGGAAATTTATCTCGGATATATATTTTCTCCCTTTCCTGGTAAATCAAGAAGATTATGTTTTTCATATGATATAATATACTAGATAGAATAATTTTATTCTAAAAAAATTATTTTTTGATTTATATTATGAAATTTAATTAATGAATCATGTATGTGTGTAATTTACCAATACTACTAATCCATTTAGTCCATTATGGTAAAATTATGTATATGATATTACTATTTAATAAACCTATCTATGTCTATGTGATATAGTATAAGTGAATTGAACTATTTCTATTGTATGGAATTTAGTAGAAACCTTTGGAATTATATTATATAAAATGCATATTAAGAAAAAAAACTATAATAAACTATGAGGATAAGTGTAAGAGAAGGTACTAAAATTTTTATGGTAGATATTATTTGATTTTTCCTTGAAATATATTCATTTCCTGATATTACATGTGGATTTGGTTCTAGAACAATACTTTTTGGGGGTTACAACTCTGAAACGGGTCTATTGGGAATCACCTTACTGTAATATGGAGCCTAAAATTATGCCTTACTATGCTCCTATTTTGATACTACTAGGTGTATGCTTCAAATATATCACATTCTCATAAAAATCTATTATGATGTATTTTAACCTAATTATATCTGAAGAGAAATCATGTTTCTGCTAAAGTCCTGGATTTTCATTGTATTTTTAAAAAAAAAATTATTTATGGTAATTTTAAGAGTCGGTCAACATTGACGACACATGATTCCGAGGGCCAGAGTTCCCAGAATGAATTTATGAAATTTTTTCTGGTACGTTCAGTAAACATATGAGCGGGTTTTTCTAACATTTGAATTGTGCTCGAAATTGAAATCTGAGGGCACTGTTGAATTCGTAGCGCCGATATTTTTTTAAAGATATTTTCACCTTGACGGTAGATGGTCGAGGGAGAAATATAGTTTTCTATTTTTTTCCTAGAAATAATAACATAAAATAAAATTCATTTTATTTTATTTTTGTAGCTTCTATATTGATATTTCATGTGGGGACAACCAGAACTAAACCTCCCATGGGATGATATAGTGGTGGGTACCACCTGAACTAACCTCCCATGAGAGGATGTGGGGGTGGGGATCACCTAAGGTTGAAACCTCTTGAACTCCCTATTAAATAGGGAGAAACCTCTTAAAAACTCCCCAATTAATTATGCCACCACCCCCTTTCATTAATTTTGTGCCAAACCTCATACTTTTATTATGCCACCCATCATAATTAATTTATATTTTTGAATTCTTGAAAACAAATTAATAGATAGCTTAATCTATTATTTTGGGACAACTTTACATTTGGGTGGAATTGGGAAAAATATTCTCCATTAAAGAATGGTTCCTCTACGAAGAACGCCGATGAGGAACGTCTTCGACTTTATCCTTAGAAGCACCTTGTGGAGGCAATCGACAGGGGACGTCTTCATCGACCGACCTTGTAACACCCCTAGATTTTATGAAAAATATTATTTTAATTTCATTAATGTCTTATGTTGTATTCTACACCAAGATTACCCTGCGCTATACGCAACACCGTATTAGCTTGCGGTGTACGCATCACTATTCTTGGACCGTGTTACACACAATTTTGATAGTAGTTATTCTACGCAACATTGAGTATATATATATATATTAAATGTATAAATGAAATATGGTTGGATTCTGTTATACGAAACAACGAAGGATTCTTTCACAACACGCAACCCTGACTTGGCTTGCATTACACGCAATCGTGACCTTCCTCGATAGCGTGTGTTGTACGCAATACCGGGTTTTAATAAACAATGTTATATTATTAAAATATTGTCATGAACTAGCCGTTATGAATAGTATTAACTATATTTAGAATTTTATAATATTATTATTCATCTTACACATTTCTAGATCATGGTATAAGAACAAAATAAATTTTTCGGGTAAAATAAGTATTTTTCAAAAAATACAGTTTTACCGCCTTTTGATGGAGAACCCACTTTAAATATAGTTTTTGACATGTTTATATGTTCAATTTGACAAAATAATATTCTTCTTTTGAATCAGGATATAAAAATTTACATTAGATAAAGTTTTGATATTTTTCCGATAACTTTCATATTTTAATGAATAGTAAAAACACGCTATATTTTAATAAAAAACAACGTTTTTCATCATAATATCTTATGTGGTTAAATTATAATATTGAATGGTTTTAAAGTATAAATAGAATATATTTTTACCATTTAATATAATGTATGTCATTAGCATTGATTTTACCTTGAATTCGTAGGTTAAATCAATTCAATCTTTTGCAATGTTTTAAAGAAAAACCTGTTTTCTTTCGACAACGGGATTAATTTTAATTTAATTTCTGCATCTTTTTTGTATTGAATTTGGAAAAATGGATTCCATATTTGGAATCAGTGGGTCCAAATTATGTTAATAAGCTACTTTTTATTTTTGGGAATTATGAATAGTAACTACGGTAAATTTTATTTACCATAGTTAAAGGTAAATCGGGTAATTAAGGGTAAATATAATATTTTAAAATTACCCTAACAAATGTCAAAATCCTATTGGATGACTAACAGTCGACCCATATCACCTAGAATTCGGATTAGAATCATTTAATGGACATTTTTCCATGAAAATAACTTAATTATTATTAAAACCAAAGAAAGTGACAACATGTCACTCTCTTAAATCTTATACGTATATTAATTTTAATTTAGTGATAAACTTCATGAAACTTCGAACATGAATAGTCTCCAGAAATCTAATGAAATTATCTACATCATATAAATTTATTTATAATTTTTAGGGATTAAATAATTATCATTAATTATGACACAATAGTTATGCAGAAACTGTTTATCTAGTGAAAAATCAAGTATATTGTTTTTATTAAACTAATAGTGACCATAAAATGCACAAATACCTAACCAAAACTTGTTGTACATGTAAATTTAAACCATAAGCATCCAATGGTCTAATATGTGACAATTTGGAGCCTTATAAAAGTGATTATGACACTTATATTATTTTATTTTAAATGATGCCAAAGTTGTCACCTTCATAATTTAATAAATATAACATTTAAATATTGTGATTTTAAGATGATAAATTCGAGTAAAAGTATTATTGTGAAATATAATAGATTTATTTTAAGCATAGGATTTTAGATTTTAATTTTTATGCAACAAATAAGTATATTAAATAATTATACAAAAATGTTGTAGTATTTATTTTATTAAGAGATAAACCAAATAAATGGATTCAAAAATAATAAAATAAATATGATATGAACTATTTAATGTGCTCCAATAATTTCTAAGAAACATATGACATTTTATTAATCTATTAAAACTTTTATTTCGAACATATCTTCTGTATTTATTTTATTTAAATTCAAATAAATGAATAGTGTCAAAATTGACACTATTGTTATTTTATAAAAAAACATATTATAAAATTGATTAAAAATCACAAAATTTTTCAAAATTATAAATTTAAATTTATATGATCTAAAATTTTATTAAGAATCCAATTATGGACAATTCACAACAAATAAGTAATTATTTGTTATAATTTAAAAATTAGAATGTTATTACCACAAATAAAATTAAATTGATTAAATAAGGACAAATCATGTTGATAATGTTTAAAATAAATTCCTAACATGTCTAAATTCAATTGGTTGATGATATTACAACCTTATCTTATCTAATATTCGAATATGAGTCATTTTTGGAGGTTTTTATGTGGGGTTAGATTTATTAAAAATTAATATTTTTAAGAATTCCAAAGGTGCCCCTCTCCTCCCTTATAAAAGGACACCTCCTCCCCCTCCTCCTCACACCAATTTGAGCACTCAAGCTCGGCCAACCCCTGCCATTTTCTCCTCTCCACTTCCCTAGAATAATCCTAGAGGTCCTGGTCTTCTTCAAAGACCAATCTTAGTTCCCTAAGTGGAGGATTCAAAGAGGCGTTCCAAAGAAGAGGTAATTACCGTTACCAATTCTTTCATCTTTATTTCTTCTTCCACTTCTTATTCTTAGGTTGTTTCGTTATGAAGTAATAACATCAGTATCACTCATATACTGATATTTTATTATAAGTATGAAACAACCCTTTTTCACCATCTATCCATCCTACGGAAAAAGAAATCACCGCGCGTGCGTACGTACGGAATACCGTCTCCACGCCGTGGTGTAATCTATTTTCCACCACCACCTTACATGGATGGGAATAATGGTGTAAATAATAACTATACATAGTTATTACAACATCATATTGATTCTGATATATTGTATAATCCACTCCAATTCAATTCAATATTTTGGGAAATGATATCATCGCTCCTGCGTACGTACGGACTACCGTCTCCACGACGTGATGAGATTCATTCTCCATGTTAACCATTTAAGAATGATTATAAGGTATATATAAGAAATAATAATGAAATATATGACATTATAAAGCTACTGGATTTATGTATATATATATATATGTATGTCATCTACTTACTTCCATTCAAGACAATAAGGAAAGGAAAACAGCGTTCATGCGTACGTACGGACTACCGTCTCCATGAACGGTGTTTTTCATTTCAGTTATCTATCTATTATATATATATACTGAATATATATATGATATATAAATCATATTTTATATACTGGAAGTAAGTAAATCATGATATAAGTAATAATAATGTCAAGAACAACAAGTCAAAACACTTACGATAAATGAAACGATTTTACCCAAAACGCTTCTTTAACATGGAATTTACAAAAGAACGGGTAATATAGTGTCATACGTGAACCATATATGATATCATAACAATAAATATTATTCTTTAATAAGTCAATGACATTATTTAAATCATTATACAGGAGGTTTGGACACATACGAAGCAAATCGGACCTAAGGTAAGGGAAATATCACAATCTCATTTTTATCCGAGATTGTTTGTACTTTGAAATTTACTGGGGTGTATTTTATTATCCACATCCATGTTTCCTCAATATGTAATATTATTTCCATCCACCTACAATTTTTTAAATTCTATTTTACCCTTCGGTCAGTTTTTAGTAAACGATATGAAAGGAATCTTTTGTCGTTTTTCGTACGAAGTACTTTTTGACTTTTCTGAGAAAAGTACGAAGAATGTTTTTTTAAAACTTATACGGCATGAATGGATTTTTAAAACCATATTTCTAAGAAGAATCCTTTACAAGTTTTCAAGTTTATTTTTAATCAACTTCTTTTAGTTTAAAGTTTTATGACATGTTAATAAAGGAAAAATGTTTTTGAAGTAGAAAGGATATTTTCCTCAAGAATGGAGTTCAAGTATTTTATCAAAATTATTTTCCATCTAAGATAATAAAAGGGTTCTGTTTTTATCCCTATTGTTACATTGGTTTGATTATGTTGTGATGGAAATATTTTTATGAATTCCTTTATCTTATATGAATTGTTTTATGATGTCATGTTGTTTAAGAATCTCATTTTTATTACATGGGTTACGCTATGATGTTTGGTTTATGATTATGTGGCACACATAAGAAAGGATTCATTATAATATGGGTGGGACCTATATCTCCCTCCAATGCATTGGGTAAGGATTTTATATCTCATGAGATAGACATGGCTGAAATGGTAGGTTATACCGGTTCAGTGAAACAGGACTGAAACGAGGGTTACTCGATTCAGAAAGGGACTTTGTACACTAAGATAGTCTTGGCAATGATTCTTGACTAACAAGAAATGATTCTCTATGATTATGTGTGTATGTCACAATGTTTCATGTTTTAAATTATGATTATTGGGATTTCATTTCACTACTATGATTTATCCCATGTTATGAAATTATGCTCTCTTTTTCAGGTTAAGATTTCCAAAAGTTATGTTCTTATGAATATGATGTGATTGATTTTTCTTTTGTATACCCTTACTGAGCATTTGAGCTCACCCTTTTATGTTTTCTTTTCCCCAGGATATAAAGAAAGGTTTTAGGTAAAAAAAAAGGGAAGATCTTTATTGGAGATATTGAAGATCTTTCACCACGATTAGAAGATTACGTTCCGAGTTTCCAAAGACACTAAACTATTACGATCCTTGTGTGTGTGTGTTTTTTTATGTACTTAGTATTCCTCAAAAGTAATGTAAAGTCTATGTACGTCAGGCTTTTGGGTCTCTACAGTTGGTATCAGAGGAACGTTTTAGTCAACCTTTGGAAACTAGGATGCGAAAACGATAGTGAGATCCCTAGAGATATTTCTAAGGTATGTCTAGGGATGTCTCTAAGGTTAAGTATACGTATAGGTTATAGTCATAGAATTGCGCTAACGATCTTAGAATTTAACCTAAGATGTTAGATATTGAGGGTACTCCCCCTTTACTATGTTGTTTTCTCTAGCATGATTTTTGCCTCTCACGAGATTCTTTTTGTGTTTTAGTTAATGGAGGGAACCAGAATGAATTCAGTTAACATTGAATCCAATGGACAAATTGGTGACTATGAGCAACAAAATTGTGTAATTCCTAGAGATAAAGATATTGCGATTATGCCGAATCAGTCGTCGCGATATATGATTAACAAGGTGAAATTTAATGGTATGCCTAATTCATCAAAGAAGAGGAAGATAAACTATTATTCATGTTCGCATGTTGAGGAGCATAAAGAAAGGAAGATTGAGATTTCTAAAGAAGGGAAGAAGAACCTTGAGGAATACCTCAAATGGAGGGACCGATGTTATCGGTGTGGAGAAAAGGGTCATAGAGTGACAGACTGTTATGGAGTTCAATGTCTTATTTGCGGAGAACGTGGGAATTACCCAACTCAATGCCCTGACCTAAAAAGTTACTTCTAAATCAAGGAAGGACTTATTCCAGGACAATCATTGAAGTGGATGGACTAAAGTGTTTATGTATTGGTATTCAAGAATAATGTTATTGAGGTACTTTTATGGTGTATTGAAATATTTACGTATTGGTCTATTGTGGTTTTCAGTAATTTTAAGGTACCGGTAACCAGGAAAAGTTATTCAAATATTTTAGAATGTAGATGATATGCGCATAATGAAGGGATAAGGAGAAAATGAAATGTTTGACATTATTCATGAGCTCATGATTGATATAAGGACTAAGTGATATCATGGTTTGATTATATAGAATTTTGAGGATTTTGGTATGTGGAAAGTGTTAACTTTTAACTGCATTCATGTTTTCACTAAGGTTCAATGGGTATTCAAGAGAATACATGATTAAGGCCTTTGAATGTTTGTAATGTGATCAACAAGACATATATATGGGGATTAACTAAAGTATTAAATCTCTTGTAATCGTTTTCACTATATTATGAGAGTGGACTGCAGTATTATGGATAAGCCTAAAGATTAGAATGGATTATGTTGGACATAAGTTAGTATTGTTTAAGGATAGAAGTTTTTTTCGATATTATTGATGGGATGTTATAGTAATGTAGTTTTAGAAAAAGGACAACCTGCAGGACGGGCGACAGCCCATCACTTCGGACAAGGCTGTGGGAATCAAACCCACAACTAAAGTGCGACTGGCCTTTGTCGCCTACCACTGACCTACAGGAAGTCCCTGTTTAGTGGAAACTAGTTTTATTATATTAAGATGTATGACATATTATGTATAAGTCCATTTTAGGAACCATATATGATTAATATCACTATAGATCGACTTATGTATATACTTTTTTGATAACCATTTGTTTGAGACAGATGGAATGACCCGTCATTCTATCACATGATCTGCTAACACTTCATGAATAACAAATTCAACTTCATTTATTTAAGAGATGAAGTAGAAATTGTTCAAGGCACGAAAAACAATGAGATTGTACCAAAATAAAGTAAGTATTTATTCTAATTCAAAATTTCAACTTTTGGGAAATGATCTTGAAAACCAAAAATGTTGTCCTAGTGCCCTTATACCCGATGAATCAGATGTTACCCTACATCATCACAAATTTATGGCTTTGTTATTGCTAGCTTTTCCATAGCCATGTTCTCTACCACTCTCCCTCAGAACATGATGGTTTGATTTCTCTTCCATATCCATATTTTAACCTATGTGGAAACCTAGTGATTAGTTTATTTGGGTAACTGTTACGTTTCATACTTTTGTTTTTAAAGATAAGTTTTGGTATTCCTTTTTACTATGTGGGTTTCTATCAAAGAAACTTTCAAATAGTAAACCATTTATAACCACGACGAATTTCGAGGGCGAAATTCATTTTAAGGGGGGTAGAATGTAACACCCCGAGATTTTATGAAAAATATTATTTTAATTTCATTAATGTCTTATGTTGTATTCTACACCAAGATTACCCTGCACTATACGCAACACCGTATTAGCTTGTAGTGTACGCAACACTATTCTTGGACCGTGTTACACACAATTTTGATAATAGTTATTCTACGCAACATTGAGTATATAAATATATATTAAATGTATAAATGAAATATGTTTGGATTCTGTTATATGAAACAACGAAGGATTCTTTCACAACACGCAACCCTGACTTGGCTTGCATTACACGCAATCGTGACCTTCCTCGATAGCGTGTGTTGTACGCAATACCGGGTTTTAATAAACAATGTTATATTATTATAATATTGTCATGAACTAGCCGTTATGAATAGTATTAACTAAATTTGGAATTTTATAATATTATTATTCATCTTACACATTTCTAGAACATGGTATAAGAACAAATTAAATTTTTCGGGTAAAATAAGTATTTTTTAAAAAATGCAGTTTTACCGCCTTTTGATGGCGCAACCACTTTAAATATAGTTTTTCACATGTTTATATGTTAAATTTGACAAAATAATATTCTTCCTTTGAATCAGGATATAAAAATTTACATTAGATAAAGTTTTGATATTTTTCCGATAACTTTCATATTTTAATGAATAGTAAAAACACGCTATATTTTAATTAAAAACAACTTTTTTCATCATAATATCTTATGTGGTTAAATTATATATTGAATGGTTTTAAAGTATAAATAGAATATATTTTTACCATTTAATATAATGTATGTCATTAGCATTGATTTTACCTTGAATTCGTAGGTTAAATCAATTCAATCTTTTGCAATGTTTTAAAGAAAAACCCGTTTTCTTTCGACAACAGGATTAATTTTAATATAATTTCTGCATATGTTTTGTATTGAATTTAAAAAAATGGATTCCATATTTGGAATCAGTGGGTCCAAATTATGTTAAGAAGATACTTTTTATTTTTGGGAATTATGAATAGTAACTACGGTAAATTTTATTTACCATAGTTAAAGGTAAATCGGGTAATTAAGGGTAAATATAATATTTTAAAATTAACCTAACAAATGTAAAAATCCTATTGGATGACTAAAAGTAGACCCATATCACCTAAAAGTCGGATTATAATCCTTTAATGGACATTTTTCCATGAAAATAACTTAATTATTATTAAAACCAAAGAAAGTGACAACATGTCACTCTCTTAAATCTTATACGTATATTAATTTTAATTTAGTGATAAACTTCATGAAACTTCGAACATGAATAGTCTCCAGAAATCTAATGAAATTATCTACATCATATAAATTTATTTATAATTTTTAGGGATTAAATAATTATCATTAATTATGACACAATAGTGATGCAGAAACTGTTTATCTAGTGAAAAATCAAGAATATTGTTTTTATTAAACTAATAGTGACCATAAAATGCACAAATACCTAACCAAAACTTATCGGCCATGTAAAGTTAAACCATAAGCATCCAATGGTCGAATATTTGACCATTTGGATCCTTATAAAAGCGATTATGACACTTATATTATTTTATTTTAAATGATGCCAAAGATGTCACCTTCATAATTTAATAAATATAACATTTAAATATTGTGATTTTAAGATGATAAATTCGAGTAAA
Organism: Viscum album; assembly: GCA_963277665.1. NCBI lineage: Eukaryota > Viridiplantae > Streptophyta > Magnoliopsida > Santalales > Viscaceae > Viscum > Viscum album. The sequence continues at coordinate 1,242,380,399 of OY728145.1, read as the reverse complement.
AGTATTATTGTGAAATATAATAGATTTATTTTCATCATAGGATTTTATTTTTATTTTTTATGAAACAAATAAGTATATTAAATAATTATACAAAAATGTTGTAGTATTTATTTTATTAAGAGATAAACCAAATAAATGGTTTCAAAAATAATAAAATAAATATCATATGAACTATTTAATGTTCTCCAATAATTTTTAAGATACATATGAAATTTTATGAATATATTAAAACTTTTCGTTCGAACATATCTTCTGTATTTATTTTATTTAAATTCAAATAAATGAATAGTGTCAAAATTGACACTATTGTTATTTTATAAAAAAACATATTATAAAATTGATTAAAAATCACAAAATATTTCAAAATTATAAATTTAAATTTATATGATCTAAAATTTTATTAAGAATCCAATTATGGACAATTCACAACAAATAAGTAATTATTTGTTATAATTTAAAAATTAGAATGTTATTACCACAAATAAAATTAAATTGATTAAATAAGGATAAATCATGTTGATAATGTTTAAAATAAATTCCTAACATGTCTAAATTCTATTGGATGATGATATTACAACATTAGCTTATATAATATTCGAATATGATTCATTTTTGGAGGTTTTTATGTGGGGTTAGATTTATTAAAAATTAATATTTTAAAGAATTCCAAAGGTGCCCCTCTCCTCCCTTATAAAAGGACACCTCCTCCCCCTCCTCCTCACACCAATTTTAGCACTCAAGCTCGTCCAACCTCTGCCATTTTCTCCTCTCCACTTCCCTATAATAATCCTAGAGGTCATGGTCTTCTTCAAAGACCAATCTTAGTTCCCTAAGTGGAGGATTCAAAGAGGCGTTCCAAAGAAGATGTAATTACCGTTACCAATTCTTTCATCTTTATTTCTTCTTCCACTTCTTCTTCTTAGGTTGTTTCGTTATGAAGTAATAACATCAGTATCACTCATATACTGATATGTTATTATAAGTATGAAACAACCCTTTTTCACCATCTATCCATCCTACGGAAAAATAAATCACCGCGCGTGCGTACGTACGGAATACCGTCTCCACGCCGTGGTGTAATGTATTTTCCACCACCACCTTACATGGATGGGTATAATGGTGTAAAGAATAACTATACATAGTTATTATAACATCATATTGATTCTGATATATTGTATAATCCACTCCAATTCAATTCAATATTTTTGGAAATGATATCATCGCTCGTGCGTACGTACGGACTACCGTCTCCACGACGCGATGAGATTCATTCTCCATGTTAACCATTTAAGAATGATTATAAGGTATATATAAGAAATAATAATGAAATATATGACATTATAAAGCTACTGGATTTATATATATATATATATATATTTATGTCATCTACTTACTTCCATTCAAGACAAAAAAGGAAAGGAAAACAGCGTTCATGCGTACGTATGGACTACCGTCTCCATGAACGGTGTTTTTCATTTCATTTATCTATCTATTATATATATATATATAATGAATATATATATGATATATAAATCATATTTTATATTCTGGAAGTAAGTAAATCATGATATAAGTAATAATAATGTCAAGAACAACAAGTCAAAACACCTACGATAAATGAAACGATTTTACCCAAAACGCTTCTTTAACATGGAATTTACAAAAGAACGGGTAATATAATGTCATAAGTCAACCATATATGATATCATAACAATGAATATGATTCTTTAATAATTCAATGACATTATTTAAATCATTATACAGGAGGTTTGGACACATACGAAGCAAATCAGACCTAAGGTAAGGGAAATATCACAATCTCATTTTTATCCGAGATTGTTTGTACTTTGAAATTTACTGGGGTGTATTTTATTATCCACATACATGTTTCCTCAATATGTAATATTATTTCTATCCACCTACAATTTTTTAAATCCTATTTTACCTTTCAGTGAGTTTTTAGTAAAAGATATGAAAGGAATCTTTTGTCGTTTTTCGTATGAGGTACTTTTTGACTTTTCCGACAAAAGTACGAAGAATGTTTTTTAAAACATATATGGCATGAATGGATTTTTAAAACCTTATTTCTAAGAAGCATCCTTTACAAGTTTTCAAGTTTATTTTTAATCAACTTCTTTTAGTTTAATGTTTTATGACATGTTAAGAAAGGAAAAATGATTTTGAAGTAGAAAGGATATTTTCCTCAAGAATGGAGTTCAAGTATTTTATTAAAATTATTTTCCATCTAAGATAATAAAAGGGTTATGTTTTTATCCCTATTGTTACATTGGTTTGATTATGTTGTGATGGAAATATTTTTATGAATTCCTTTATCTTATATGAATTGTTTTATGATGTCATGTTGTTTAAGAATCCCATTTTTATTACATGGGTTACGCTATGATGTATGGTTTATGATTACGTGGCACACATAAGAAAGGATTAATTATAAGATGGGTGGGACCTATATCTCCCTCCAATTCATTGGGTAAAGATTTTATATCTCATGAGATAGACATGGCTGAAATGGTAGGTTATACCGGTTCAGTGAAACAGGACTGAAATGAGGGTTACTCGATTCAGAAAGGGACTTTGTCCTCTAAGATAGTCTTGGCAATGATTCTTGACTAACAAGAAATGATTCTCTATGATTATGTGTGTATGCCACTAAGTTTCATGTTTTAAATTATGATTATTGGGATTTCATTTCACTACTATGATTTATCCCATGTTATGAAATTATGCTCTCTTTTTCAGGTTAAGATTTCCAAAAGTTATGTTCTTATGAATATGATGTGATTGCTTTTTCTTTTGTATACCCTTACTGAGCATTTGAGCTCACCCTTTTATGTTTTCTTTTCCCCAGGATATAAAGAAAGGTTTTAGGTAAAAAAAGGGAAGATCTTTATGGGAGATATTGAAGATCTTTCACCACAATTAGAAGATTACGTTCCGAGTTTCCAAAGACACTAAACTATTACGATCCTTGTGTGTGTGTGTTTTTGTTATGTACTAAGTATTCCACAAAAGTAATGTAAAGTCTATGTACGTCAGGCTTTTGGGTCTCTACAGACCTTCCCTCCTCATCATAGTGAGTGAAAAATAAGATGTTGGGGGTTTATTTTAATGATAATACATTTCTTCAATTATTTGTGGTTTGATAATGAATCATTGTGTTTCTTGTAAAAATTTGGTGTTCGTTGTTCTTCTCTCTTCTTGAGCCAAATGCAACCACTCTAAACACGGAGGGTGTGTTCCAAACCAACATGGCATGAACCCTCAACCGTTCTTCTTTGTAATGTTTTTTAGAATGAATGAAGGCGATGAATATGGTGAAGGAGATGAAGGAAACGGCGCCGCCTCCTGCGGGCATCGTGACTCACGTCGCCCTCGTGACACTCCAGCCACCCAGTCGCACCGGTTGTGCACCCTTGTCGCGTCACGCCACCCCGAGAAGAACCTTCCCCACGCCTCGGCATGCGCCACCCATTGGCTGCACTTCCCACGTCCCTTCTTGCCACCCCGGCTCGCACCGGTCGTGGCCCTCCGAGCCACCACGTGGCCTCGTGTCGTCACGGAACCCTTCACAGATGAGCCGCCCTCGCGGATCTCCATGGTCACTCGCGGCCTGTTAGGTCGGACCCAGCCGGCCGGGCCGAACCCAATAGACCAGGACACCCAACGGGTCAGGCGAGGTCGGACCGACCATGCCGGACCGGACCCAGGCCCACTAAGCCCCTTTACTTTATTTTGGCCATATCTTTGGCACGTGATGTTCATTTGAAAAACTATTAGCAGTGCTAGAAATCATGGAGCAAGATGGTCCCTTTGAGTATACGACATTGGAGTTTTGGTTTGAGGTGATAAACAGTCCGGTTGGATTGAGCACGAATCCAACTAGGCCCTCGGGACTAAAACCCAAATAACTCACAAACCAGGCGTCCGATTAACGCGCTTTCTATTTTGTTGACACCCCCAATAACGTTGTGGACCTCCGAGATACTTCATTGTGGGTATTTGTGACAGTTGGAGTGTCGACGAGTAGCTCATGGGGAGGATCCTTCTAGATACGAGCTAGCGAAGTGCAGAGACCTTGTAGCTGGGTGATACCTAACGACTGCTGACTGTTATGACTCAGAGTGACCCGTCTGTCCTAGTGAGAAGTGCCTTGGTGTCTTGGTAGACCCACAACGTGGAGCACCTTTTTGTTGCGTCAGAGCCACGATAGTCAACTGGAAGAGTACCTCAGCAAGATATGAGGGGGAGTGTGCTTTGTGATGCGGCAGACCCATGGTGGGGAGCGTGCTTTGTGATGTGGAAGATCCATGGTACTCGACCGGAGGAGTACCTATGTAGTTCATGGTTAGTGGGAAGCATGCTTGGTGTCGCGGAAGGCCTACTGTAGTCTATAGAGGGGGAGTTCTCTAGCAGAAGATGTTTCAACAATGTGATTGGGGATGTTACTTGATGCTACCCCTTACAATAAAATCCAGGTTTGAGTGGAGTCTGTTTTTCTGTGTTTTCCTTACGATTGAGATGGATTATTTGATAACTTAGGTGTAACGCCCCGACCCCAGCTACCCAGAGTCGGTGCATTACTTCGTAACATTGGCATGATCACAAGAAAGATCAAATCTCGAAAGACCGATTGGTTTAGTAGCCTTGGAAACACTAGATATATTCATAAGTTTTACATTACATCATAAAATGAAAAACTACTACAACAACATAATGTCTCCATAATCCACACTACTATCCCCTCATAATATCCCTGCAGGTCATTCATAATTTACTTCTTCACATCCTGGGGAAAAATAAAACATAGAAAAGGGGTGAGCTCAAATGCCCAGTAAGGATAACAATATAGCGGAAACTTTCATAAATAAGAATAAACATTTAAGGCAATGCATTACTAAAACAAAAGCCTTTTAAAATTGAACTTCAACATGGTATGGCAAAAGTAAAATGAAATAATGCCATTTACTTATTCACATGGATATTCTACTAATCGAATAATCACATGCAAAAATCAATAACCACTTTCATAATGTTGGAAAGCATAATGCCAGACTATCATAACCACATAGCCAAGGCCTCGTGCCAAGACTACAAATAAGATTTTGTCAAGGCCTTGTGCCAAGACACTAGTTTGTCTCATGAGACCTACCGATGCATCGAGGAGCTATAGCGGGCTCCACCCGTCACTTATTAAGTCCAATGCATTCCCATATGAAAAGGTTTAAACATAACATAAACATTCGTATTAAAACTAGCATACGAAATGTCAATACTTTCACAATAAACTATGAATGGTATAAAAATAGCACATCCACAGTCAAACATATCACAAAACCTTCAATACAATATAGAAGTTTTGTATCATAATAAATCAACTTCAAATAATCTTAAAATCCATCAAAGGATGTTGACATAGATGAAATCAAAATTCTTTTTAAAGAAATATCTCCTTTTATTTTGAAATCATTTAAGATCCATATAAAATAAAACATTTTCTTTGAAAATATTCTTATAAGCTTGTAAGGAAAGTTTTGAAGATTTTATAACGGCGTAAAATAACCGCACCCGCCGTATAAGTTAAAAAAACATTCTTACCTCAATTCTGTCGAAAAGGTTAAAAAGGACCTTGTTTTGAAAACGACGGAAAGATTCCTTTATAAACCTCTTATAAAAAGTCAAAAAAAAAGGTATAAATGACTTTAACCCATATTCTTGTAAATAGTAAAAATGTTTTGAAATACATTTTTAAGAAACATGGATGTGGATGATAAAGAGATCCCAGTAGATTATTACATATAAACAACCTCGGATAATGAAGAGATTGTGAAATAACCCTTACCTTGTACTTTTCCTTGGTTGGGGTAGGTTAACCTCCTGTATAATGGTGAAATAATTGTTATTAAATTATACAAGAATCATATATATTAATATGATATCATATATGATCTTTTAACATTGATTTATTAATAATATCTTAGAATTATCATCGTTTCGGGTGTTAACTTACTCATTTTCTTTTATATGTTTTGTTACATAAGCCATGTTTGTTGTATCTTATTCATATCCAGAATGATATCAAGTCCTTAAACATCATTTTTAAATTATAAAATGATAATTATACTTGAATGGATACGATGGAGAATGAATCTCATCGCGTTCGTGGAGACGGTAGTCCGTACGTACGCACGAGCGACAATATCATTCTTTTGATATTAAAATAATATATAAATGAATGGTATATCATAAATACAGAATCATTAACATGTTATATTTATTATTTACATGAGTTACACATCATTATTATACCCATCCAAATAATATTATATTGAATAACAATTACACCACGACGTGGAGACGGTAAGCCGTACGTACGCACGTATGGTGACATGTTATTCAAAGGGTGGATAGAATACTGAATATGGTTGTACCATACTTATAATAACATCACAGTATATGTGAGATACTGGAGTTATTATTTTAGAATGGTAAGAACAAAGGAAGAAGAAGTGGAAGAAGAAATGAACTTAGAAAAGGGTGGTGAAATCATTACCTCTTCTTCGGGTTCTTCCTTTTGATTTGATCAAAAGGGCTCCTTAGGTTGGCTTTCTGATCAAACTAAGGCCTCTAGGTTGTAGTGAGGGATGTTGGGAGATTATTTGGGCAGAGTTTGGCCGAACCAAAAAGGCTTTGAAGGTGTGAAGAAATGAGAAGGAGGAGTTCCCTTTTATAAGAGGGGTGAGGGGCACCTTTGGAAAAGCTAGAAATATTAATTGATAATAAATTCATATTCGGTTTCTAAAGGCTCCAAAGTTGACTATTCAAAGGATGAGGTGGGGATAGGTCGAAAACAACTCATCCAATAGAATTTAGACAGGTTTGGGTACTTATATTAACCTTATCTTTAAGTATTAACTCTAAGTTAATTAGTTTCACTTTTACAATGTCTCTTTGTATTTTTATATATTATGGTTAATAAACTTACTATATACATCCAAGCGACCCCCAAGTGGTCCATTAATGATTAACCTATCATAATATAAGTCTCTTTGCCGAACATTAGATTTTTAGGAATTTAATATCAATTAATAATATAATATTTGTTTTAAGAACTCTTTTATGTCAATTTTGACACTATTCAATAGTTGATTTTTGTGAAACTCATAACAGATTGATTACTTCGAAAAAAGTCCATTAAATCAATCCAAATATATCATATTAGCCTAGAAAATTAGTTTAATTCATTAAAAGTTTCATATTATATTTATTTGGGTATTTATAATATCAATTATTTTAATTTTTCACTATTATAGTAATTACTGCATCATCATTGTTTCATAAATAAAATAACTTATTTAATGTCTAAAAATTATAAATAAACTATCATTATGTAGGAAATCTTTTTATATTTCTAATGAATATTTATAATCGAAAATCCAACATGTATAACCCTATGTAAAAATTGTTCTTCTAAAAGATGTAATCTTATGCCATTTTTATTTTTATTTTAACTTTATTAATATAATGTGTCATTATCACTTACAAGTGGCTCCAAGGGGTCCCCAAATTGACCCAAGGATGCCCATGGTCGGGTATGTGTACACCAATAAGGTTAGGACACGTTTTAGGGTAATTTTGTATTATTATAATATTATTTTTTTAACCCTTATTTACCGGATTTACCCTTAACCATGGTAAATAAAATATTTACCGCAGTAATTATTCAAAATGTCTAAAAATAAAAGTTACCTATTTACATAATTTGGACATCCTGATTCCAAATATGGAATCCATTTTCCTAAATTCAAAACACAGAAGTGGCAGAAATTAATTTAAAATTAATTCCCGCTGTTAAAACAAAAAGCGTGTTTTTAAGAGATAATAACTATCAAAAGATTGACACTTGTTTATGTTCGGTTTAATTGTAAAATTATGTCCAATGACCAACATTATATTAAATGGTAAAAATATATTCTAAATATACTTTAAAACCACTCAAATTCATAATTTATCACTATTACTTATTTTGATTAAAAAAGTTGTTTTTAATTAAAATTTAGTAATTTTTACTATTCATCAAAATATAAAAGTTATCCGAAAAGTACCAAAATTTCACCCTAGGATAATTTCGATATTCCGAATCCAAAAATGAAGTCCATTTTGAAATATAAAATATATATGATTTCAAAAAGTAGGTATCACTATTTACAACGGCTAGTTTAATTAGTTGTGGTGTGTGTTAGAACTCGAGGTTGCGTACAACACACGCTATCGCATTATTCGAAGGGAAACGTACCGTAGAAGCTTGGGGTGTTACATTCTCCCCTCCTTCAAATAATTGCGTCCTCGCAATTTCTAGGGTATTACTGCATAAAAAGACTCGGGTGGTTCTTCATCATAAGTTCCTCGGGTTCCCACGTTGCCTCAGTACTTGTTCTCTTGTATCAAGAATCCTGACGGGCTCTTCACAATAGGAAAGATCGGGTTCCAGTTCTAATTCCTCATAGGTGAGTACATGCGTTGGGTCAGGCATGTATTTCCTCAACAGAGATACGTGGAACACATCATGAACTTTGGAGAGACTTGGCGGCATTGCCAATCGGTAAGCTACAGCCCCAATTCGTTCTAGAATTTCGAAAGGTCCGATGTACCTGGGACTCAATTTACCTTTCTTACCAAAACGTATGACTCCCTTCCACGGAGATACCGTCAGGAAAACATGATCACCGACTTGAAATTCCAAATCCTTCCTTCGATTATCGGCATAGCTCTTCTGCCTACTTTGAGCTACTTTAATGTGATTTTGGATTACCTTCACCTTTTCCACCGTTTCCTCCACCAGTTCTGGGCCTACAAGTTTTCTTTCACCAACGTCATCCCAACAGGTTGGTGTACGACATCTCTTTCCGTATAACGCTTCATATGGTGCCATCTGAATACTCGAATGGAAGCTATTGTTATAGGAAAATTCTACTAGTGGTAAATATTGATCCCACATACCCTGAAAATCAAGTGAGCAAGATCTCAACATGTCTTCTAAGGTCTGAATAGTCCGTTCTGATTGTCCGTCTGTCTGAGGGTGGTAAGCAGTGCTGAAATGAAGTTCAGTATCCAGGGATTTCTGAAGACTTTTCCAAAATCTTGAAGTAAAACGGGGATCACGATCAGAAACAATCGATAGGGGTACTCCATGAAGTCTCACAACTTCATTAATGTATAGTCTTGCTAGACGTTCCAGGGGTAGATCTTCTCTTATAGCAAGAAAATGTGCTGACTTGGTAAGACGATCAACAATAACCCATATTTCATCGTTCCTTCTAGGAGTCTTTGGTAGCCCCATGACAAAGTCCATCGTAATATTGTCCCATTTCCACTCCGGTATGGGAAGAGGTTGCATGACTTGTAACACCCCGAGCTTCCACGATACGCTTCTCATTCAATAATACAATAGCTTGCATTGTACGCAACTTCGAGTTCTAAAACATCGCGACAAATCAAACTAGCCGTTATGAATAGTAATAACCACTTTTTAAAATTATAGAAATTTTATATTTCAAAATGGACTTCATTTTTGTATTCGTAATATCGAAATTAGCCTATGTTGAATTTTTGGTATTTTTCTGAGAACTTCTAATTTTTTATGAATAGTGAAAAATACTTAAAACAACTTTTTTTAATCAAAATAATTTATAGTGATAAGTTATACTATTGAGTGGATTTAATGTATAATTAGAATATATTTTTACCATTTTATCCAATGGTGGTCATTAGAATTAATTTAACATTGAATTTGGACATAAACAATTGCCAATCTTTTGATATAAATTGTTTCTTGAAAACACGCTATTTGTCGTAACAGCGGGAATTAATTATAAAATTAATTAATGCAACTTATATGTTTGGAATTTTGTAAAATAGACATCATTTTTGAATTCGGAATATCAATTATAGCTTAGGATGAAATTTTGGCATTGTTCTGAGAAACTTCAATTTTTGATGAATAGTGAAACCACTAAGTGGTAGTTAAATAACTGATTTTTCGTTTAAATGAAATATTACCACTTCTGTGATTTGATTTTCAAAAATCCGACATACATGGTTGTCATTAAGAAGTAAAATGTGGTTCAATGAGATTATAATAATTTTTTTGGTGAATAGTAACTTATTAAGTTCTTAATCGCGATTAGTGGTAATTAGTGTAGTTTAAGGTATAGATAATACTTTAATAATATTAAATGACCTAGACACATGTCCCAACCTCATTGGTTGAGTCATGGCCGACCAAGACAAGCCATGGCCTAACTTGGGGACCCCATGGATCCACTTTTGTTGGGAAATGACATAAATTAGTTTTTATTTAATGTTAAAGTGAAAATGACACTAACATAAATTGTTCTACTAAAACAATTTTTAAGTGGGGTTATACAAGTCCAAATTTTGATTATAAATAGTCATTGGAAAGCTAAAAAGATTTCCTACATCATAGTATTTTTTTTATAATTTTTAGACATTAAATAAATTAAATTATTTATGACATCATTATGATGCAGCGATGACCTCATTATTTAACGATTTTAATAAAATGAATAGATAATCCAAGGCTTACACTTGTCCAAAGCCAATTGGATGAGGAGATTTCGAATCCTTATCACCTTAGCCTCGAATTATATAAGTGTGGGACCTTTAGAATCCGAAAAGCATTTTGAAATAATGTAACATTTCATTACTTTCCAAAAGTGCCCCTCCTCTCCACTTATAAAAGGCCCCCACCTCTCCCACCTTATTCACACCTTCAAGCCATTTGGCTCGGCCAACCTCTGCCCAAATACTCTCCCAACATCCCTCTCTTACTCCTAGAATCCTCACTTTGGGCAGAACTCTTCCCAAGGAAGCCTTTGGCTCAAATCAAAAAGAGTTACCCGATTTTGAGGTAATGTCTTTTATAATGTTGTTTTGTTTTATTTTTCTTCTCCAACCCCCTAAACTCTTTTTATTCATTTCTTTTGTAACAACACCAGTATCCTCAATATACTAGGATGTTGTTATAAGAAGGATTCGAGCTACACTTACACACACCTACATCTAATGGTTAAAGAACATACGGTTTCTGTGGATGGCGAATTTCTGCCTCACGAAGCGATGATTGTTCAACACTCATATAACACCTTCAAAGGTGGCCATTAAGATGTCACTATTTTTATATATGATATATAATATGTTTTTGTTTTACTTATGCTTCTGTATTTCTCATTTATGGCATACTTTATGATTTCCATTATGGGTAAAACGCGATAATTTCATTTTAGGAAGTGCGGACTACCGCCCCCTCAAAGTGATTTGAATCGTAAATGCCATATGTGGGATGTATAAAGGATGGAGTAAATGGTATTATACACTATATTATACTGGAATTATATTATACATTTATATCATTATGATTTACTTCCATTAAATATGAAATTGAAATGAAAGTAGCGTTCATGCGTACGTACGGCTTACCGTCTCCATGAACGGTGCATTTCATTTCTTACCTCTAAATGTTACGTGACATTATGAATGAATGTATATACTGTATATATGATATATATGATATCTACATCATGAATATAATTCCGGATATAATGGATATTTCACCACATTAACAACTTGTAATCATAAGAAGTTTATTTTTGACTCAAGTACCAAAGGTCGACAAAACGACCGTTATTAACTTAAATAATTACATAATGATCATATCATTGTAATAAGTGATATAATAAGGATAATGAAATTGAGAATGGTTCTTAATAAGGTATATATTAACTCTAGTTTATTATTCAGGAGGTTAAAGAACGGTTGAGTCAAGTCGGACACAAGGTAAGGGAACTTCTTAACCCAACTTCCATTCTTTGGGTTAATCTCCTACTTTCAAATTATGTCATGATATTATTATGTCTTATTTTTTATTTTTACTTTCTTTATGTGTACCTATAGTGAATACACATAATATATCTATTTTATTTTAAAAATGATCTTTTTAAGGACTTCGTCTCAATCTCCTTTCATTGAGGCATATTTGGTTTTATACACAACTTTCTTTTATACGGTGTATAAACCCCTTTGACTTTTAAGTTTATTCAAAAGGAATCTTTTTATACGAAGCATTTTACTAAACGACAAAAAGGGAATGTTTTTCATTCCGTACTTATGCGGCGACAACGACTTCTCCGCCGCCGTGAACATTATTTGAGTTTCGGCTTCCTTTACAAGCCATACCTTTTTTTAAAAAGAAAAATAAATACAATGTTTTAACATTCTTTTATTTTGGTATTGAAAATGGTTTTGAAAGCGTTTTTATTATATCAATGTTTTGTATTGATATCTTGTGATTGAAATGTGGAAATGTTATGTTTCCTTTATGCATTGTTTATGGGATATGATTATGTTATGGTTTATGATATGTTTAAACCTATTCATATGAGAAATGCATTGGACTTAATAAGTGACGGGTGGAGCCCGCTATAGCTCCTCGATGCATCGGCAGGTCTCATGAGACAAACTAGTGTCTTGGCACAAGGCCTTGACAAAATCTTATTTGTGGTCTTGGCACGAGGCCTTGACTACGTGGTTATGATAGTCTGGCATTATGCATTCCATCATTATGAAAGTGGTTATTGATATTGCATGTGATTATTCGACCAGTAGAATATCCATGTGAAGAAGAGAATGGCATTATCTCATTTTACTTTTGCCATATTATGTTGAAGTTCATGTTTAAAAGGCTTTTGTTTTAGTTATACATTGCCTTAAATGTTTATGTTTATTTATGAAAGCTTCCGCAATATTGTTATCCTTACTGAGCATCTGAGCTCACCCCTTTCAATGTTTTAATATTTTCCAGGATGTGAAGAAGTATTTTATGAATAACCTGCGCGGATAGTCAGAAGAGGATATGAGTGTGGACTATGGAGACTTTGTTATTGTAGTTTGTTTAATTTTGATGTAATGAAAGACTTATGAATGTATCTAGTGTTTCCAAGGCTACTAAACTAATCGGTCTTTCGAGACTTGATCTTTTGTGATCATGCCAATGTTACGAAGTAACGCACCGGCTCTGGGTAGCTGGGGTCGGGGCGTTTACAGTTGGTATCAGAGGCAGTTTAGTACTAACCTTGGAAGCTAGATTTAGATAAACTCTGATTAGAGCACATAGCCCAAAGATAGACTTTGAGGATTAGTATAGAAGAACTTCCTAGAATTTTAGTATTGTAGAGATGTTGTGAGTTTTCCGAGCAATACATCCCTGTCTGGATACGAGCAGGTAGAGGTGGCTCTGGCACAGATGTACCTAGGGGTAAAACCCGAAAACACCGCTTTGAGCTAGACTCAAACGGGAACTGGTGCACGACAACGGGCCTTGCTGCACTCTTGGTTATGACACTCCCGGGGGATATGCTTAGGATAATTCTCATTTTCTTTACAAACCATTATGTAAGGTTTATGAGTACATACTTCCTCAAAGGAAACATTTCTTTTTATGATTATGGATTATATCCATAAATAGTTCAATTTATGTTAAGTATTATACAAGTATGGAATTATGTATTTTGATTCATAAACTAATCTGGATTATGCCATTGTTTAGAAATGGCGCCTAGTAGAAGGAATGGAAACTGTATCAATGCACGAACTCCGTGTAGGGATTGCCCTCCTACTCAAGATAATTATTGTGGACCTGGAGATACAACTGGTGCTGATCAACTTATTACCATACTGGGACAACTCACGCAGGTTATGAATAACAACCTTACTCGTATGGAGCACCCTGATCCGCAACGTGGAGGATCAATGCTAGACCGTTTCATGAGGCAACAACCGCCAACCTTCAATGGGAGTACAAATCCTACAATAGCTGAGCAATGGATAAATTCCTTAGAGAAAATATTCCATGCCTTGGGGAGTAGTGAAAGGGAGAAGGTTGTCATGGCAGTTTACCGCCTCACTGGAGATGCCGATCAGTGGTGGTCACTGATTCAAAACACAAAGGAAGATGATGACGTATCGAATATGGAATGGAGAGAGTTCAAAGAGTTGTTCTTAGAAAAATACTTTCCTCGTGACCATCGAGCAGATATGGAAAGGCAATTTCTGAGTTTGAGGCAGAAGGAGGATGAGAATGTCGCAAAGTATGAGGCTAACTTTACAAGGTTAGCGAGGCATGTTGCCGATTATATACGTAACCCAAGAAGTAAGATTGATCGTTTCTTTGATGGGTTAAAACCATTTCTCCGTCGAGCTCTAGTGTCACAATCTTTCTCAACATACGAAGATATAGTCTCATGTGCTATCAAGACAGAAAAGGAATTCTCTAAGTCTTATGACAACAAAGTAAAGCAAGAGAAGAAGAGAACGGTGGAACAAGAGACAGATAAAGGGAAAAAGGGAAAGAAGGATTTTCCATTATGTGATAATTGTGGGAAGAATCACCCTGGTACTTGCCTAAAAGGAATGGGAGTCTGTTATAAATGTGGAGAAAAAGGTCACCAGGCACGTGATTGCAAGGGAAAGAAAGAGGCTGTCAAAGTTGAATGCTACAATTGTAGAGAAATGGGTCATTATGCAAATGAATGTCCTAAGCGTCAAGGAAACTTACCTCAGAAAAGGCCAAGGGATCAAGGACAATATTATGCTATTACTACAGTTGAAGCAGAATAACTAATGTATTGGTGCTTTTGGACTCATGGATTATATTCTGGTTATTAGAATAATGTGATCTATATAAGGATTGTACTGCAGTACTTTTTGATTTCAGTAAGGTTTTAATATGATTAAGGTAATCATATTTTTAGTATGTGACAATAAGAGAAACTTTTCTTTTTATGGGGAATCTGATGCTACAATTGATTTTGGAATTAAGAGACATTTTAGAGAAAGTCTGGACAGAGTTATTTTGGAGTGGATTAAGTTGATCTTTGGATAGTATGGTTTAAGGTTAAAAAATTAATGAAGATTGTTTTTGGAGTATTATAATACTATAGTTTTAGGAAAAGGACAACCTGCAGGGTGGGGCATAAACCGTCGCGTCGGACAAAGCTGTAGGAATCGAACCCACAATCAAAGTGCGACAAGCCTTTATTTCCTACCACTAGCCTACAGGAAGTCCCTGGTTATTACAAAATAATTTTACTAATCTAAATGGTATGTTTTAACATTTTGAACCTTATACAATTAGGATAAGTATGATATTTTTGAGTTCTATTATCTTTTTGAGTGAAAGATGAGTTGAAGGTTGAAACTCTAATTGTCAAGCATAAATATATATATACCTATCTCTTATTCAATGAATAAATTAATTCTTAAACTTTAGTAAAGGGATATTAAAACAAAAAAATGTGTTATCCTAATACCTTATGTCTTGTTGAACTGATGATATTTTAAATCAATATAGATTGAAGGCTTTGAGGCCCTCAATTTGACAGTTGATTGTTATTGATGACCTCAATCACTCCCTACAAATATTTACGTTTTTCCTCCAATTATATGTCTCTAATTGCCACCAATGTTCTCCTTATCGAGATTATAATTTGGTGGTGACTTTCTTATTTCCATTTACCTCTTATTAAGGCTAAATTTTATTAATCTTATTTCCGATGTGGGTTTTCCACAAAGGTATTTTCCCTTTTCAACCTTTTATTTTCCAAGAAAAATTTCAAATTGCGAGGACGCAATTTATTGAAGGAGGGGAGAATGTAACACCCCGAGCTTCCACGATACGCTTCTCATTCAATAATACAATAGCTTGCATTGTACGCAACTTCGAGTTCTAAAACATCGCGACAAATCAAACTAGCCGTTATGAATAGTAATAACCACTTTTTAAAATTATAGAAATTTTATATTTCAAAATGGACTTCATTTTTGTATTCGTAATATCGAAATTAGCCTATGTTGAATTTTTGGTATTTTTCTGAGAACTTCTAATTTTTTATGAATAGTGAAAAATACTTAAAACAACTTTTTTTAATCAAAATAATTTATAGTGATAAGTTATACTATTGAGTGGATTTAATGTATAATTAGAATATATTTTTACCATTTTATCCAATGGTGGTCATTAGAATTAATTTAACATTGAATTTGGACATAAACAATTGCCAATCTTTTGATATAAATTGTTTCTTGAAAACACGCTATTTGTCGTAACAGCGGGAATTAATTATAAAATTAATTAATGCAACTTATATGTTTGGAATTTTGTAAAATAGACATCATTTTTGAATTCGGAATATCAATTATAGCTTAGGATGAAATTTTGGCATTGTTCTGAGAAACTTTAATTTTTGATGAATAGTGAAACCACTAAGTGGTAGTTAAATAACTGATTTTTCGTTTAAATGAAATATTACCACTTCTGTGATTTGATTTTCAAAAATCCGACATACATGGTTGTCATTAAGAAGTAAAATGTGGTTCAATGAGATTATAATAATTTTTTTGGTGAATAGTAACTTATTAAGTTCTTAATCGCGATTAGTGGTAATTAGTGTAGTTTAAGGTATAGATAATACTTTAATAATATTAAATGACCTAGACACATGTCCCAACCTCATTGTTTGAGTCATGGCCGACCAAGACAAGCCATGGCCTAACTTGGGGACCCCATGGATCCACTTTTGTTGGGAAATGACATAAATTAGTTTTTATTTAATGTTAAAGTGAAAATGACACTAACATAAATTGTTCTACTAAAACAATTTTTAAGTGGGGTTATACAAGTCCAAATTTTGATTATAAATAGTCATTGGAAAGCTAAAAAGATTTCCTACATCATAGTATTTTTTTTATAATTTTTAGACATTAAATAAATTAAATTATTTATGACATCATTATGATGCAGCGATGACCTCATTATTTAACGATTTTAATAAAATGAATAGATAATCCAAGGCTTACACTTGTCCAAAGCCAATTGGATGAGGAGATTTCGAAACCTTATCACCTTAGCCTCGAATTATATAAGTGTGGGACCTTTAGAATCCGAAAAGCATTTTGAAATAATGTAACATTTCATTACTTTCCAAAAGTGCCCCTCCTCTCCACTTATAAAAGGCCCCCACCTCTCCCACCTTATTCACACCTTCAAGCCATTTGGCTCGGCCAACCTCTGCCCAAATACTCTCCCAACATCCCTCTCTTACTCCTAGAATCCTCACTTTGGGCAGAACTCTTCCCAAGGAAGCCTTTGGCTCAAATCAAAAAGAGTTACCCGATTTTGAGGTAATGTCTTTTATAATGTTGTTTTGTTTTATTTTTCTTCTCCAACCCCCTAAACTCTTTTTATTCATTTCTTTTGTAACAACACCAGTATCCTCAATATACTAGGATGTTGTTATAAGAAGGATTCGAGCTACACTTACACACACCTACATCTAATGGTTAAAGAACATACGGTTTCTGTGGATGGCGAATTTCTGCCTCACGAAGCGATGATTGTTCAACACTCATATAACACCTTCAAAGGTGGCCATTAAGATGTCACTATTTTTATATATGATATATAATATGTTTTTGTTTTACTTATGCTTCTGTATTTCTCATTTATGGCATACTTTATGATTTCCATTATGGGTAAAACGCGATAATTTCAGTTTAGGAAGTGCGGACTACCGCCCCCTCAAAGTGATTTGAATCGTAAATGCCATATGTGGGATGTATAAAGGATGGAGTAAATGGTATTATACACTATATTATACTGGAATTATATTATACATTTATATCATTATGATTTACTTCCATTAAATATGAAATTGAAATGAAAGTAGCGTTCATGCGTACGTACGGCTTACCGTCTCCATGAACGGTGCATTTCATTTCTTACCTCTAAATGTTACATGACATTATGAATGAATGTATATACTGTATATATGATATATATGATATCTACATCATGAATATAATTCCGGATATAATGGATATTTCACCACATTAACAACTTGTAATCATAAGAAGTTTATTTTTGACTCAAGTACCAAAGGTCGACAAAACGACCGTTATTAACTTAAATAATTACATAATGATCATATCATTGTAATAAGTGATATAATAAGGATAATGAAATTGAGAATGGTTCTTAATAAGGTATATATTAACTCTAGTTTATTATTCAGGAGGTTAAAGAACGGTTGAGTCAAGTCGGACACAAGGTAAGGGAACTTCTTAACCCAACTTCCATTCTTTGGGTTAATCTCCTACTTTCAAATTATGTCATGATATTATTATGTCTTATTTTGTATTTTTACTTTCTTTATGTGTACCTATAGTGAATACACATAATATATCTATTTTATTTTAATAATGATCTTTTTAAGGACTTCGTCTCAATCTCCTTTCATTGAGGCATATTTGGTTTTATACACAACTTTCTTTTATACGGTGTATAAACCCCTTTGACTTTTAAGTTTATTCAAAAGGAATCTTTTTATACGAAGCATTTTACTAAACGACAAAAAGGGAATGTTTTTCATTCCGTACTTATGCGGCGACAACGACTTCTCCGCCGCCGTGAACATTATTTGAGTTTCGGCTTCCTTTACAAGCCATACCTTTTTTTAAAAAGAAAAATAAATACAATGTTTTAACATTCTTTTATTTTGGTATTGAAAATGGTTTTGAAAGCGTTTTTATTATATCAATGTTTTGTATTGATATCTTGTGATTGAAATGTGGAAATGTTATGTTTCCTTTATGCATTGTTTATGGGATATGATTATGTTATGGTTTATGATATGTTTAAACCTATTCATATGAGGAATGCATTGGACTTAATAAGTGACGGGTGGAGCCCGCTATAGCTCCTCGATGCATCGGCAGGTCTCATGAGACAAACTAGTGTCTTGGCACAAGGCCTTGACAAAATCTTATTTGTGGTCTTGGCACGAGGCCTTGACTACGTGGTTATGATAGTCTGGCATTATGCATTCCATCATTATGAAAGTGGTTATTGATATTGCATGTGATTATTCGACCAGTAGAATATCCATGTGAAGAAGAGAATGGCATTATCTCATTTTACTTTTGCCAAATTATGTTGAAGTTCATGTTTAAAAGGCTTTTGTTTTAGTTATACATTGCCTTAAATGTTTATGTTTATTTATGAAAGCTTCCGCAATATTGTTATCCTTACTGAGCATCTGAGCTCACCCCTTTCAATGTTTTAATATTTTCCAGGATGTGAAGAAGTATTTTATGAATAACCTGCGCGGATAGTCAGAAGAGGATATGAGTGTGGACTATGGAGACTTTGTTATTGTAGTTTGTTTAATTTTGATGTAATGAAAGACTTATGAATGTATCTAGTGTTTCCAAGGCTACTAAACTAATCGGTCTTTCGAGACTTGATCTTTTGTGATCATGCCAATGTTACGAAGTAACGCACCGGCTCTGGGTAGCTGGGGTCGGGGCGTTACATGACTCCTCCAGGCTGTTGCCTTCCAGCTTTCACTTGTTGACAAACCATACATCTTGACACAAAATCAGCAATCTCCCTCTTCATGTTGTCCCACCAAAAATGTTCCTTCAAATCTCTATAGATTTTGGTGCTCCCAGGGTGTATAGAGAAATTGGAACTATGAGCATCATCCAGCAATTCCCTTTTTAGATCAGGTATATTGGGAACACAAAGTCTCTTCCCGAATTTCAAAATTCCACCTTCATACGCAAAGTCTCTCAATCTCCCATCATTCACAGCTTTAATCTTCTTTTGGAATTCTTCATCATCAGTCTGAGAACTCTTAATCCTTTCTAGTAAAGATGGTTTGGAAACCATTTGAAAAAGCATTGATGTTTCACCTTCCCTGGTTATTCCCATGTCCATCTTCACTAGATCCATGAAAATTGGATCCCTTTCAATTCTCATCATGTTCAGAACTCCATGGTCTTTTCTGCTCAAAGCATCTGCTACTTTGTTTGCCTTCCCCGGGTGGTAGTGTATCGTGCAATCATAATCCTTGAGTAATTCAAGCCATCTCCTTTGCCTCATGTTGAGTTCTTTTTGTGAGAAAATATACTTCAAACTCTTGTGATCAGTATAAATCTCACATTTTTCACCATAGAGGTAGTGCCTCCATATCTTCAAAGCAAAGATCACAGCTGCTAACTCAAGATCATGAGTAGGATAGTTTTGTTCATGAATTTTCAACTGTCGTGATGCATAGGCAATAACTCTATCATTCTGCATAAGGACACAGCCAAGTCCTTTCTTTGATGCATCACTATAAATAACGAACCCATCATTCCCCGAAGGTAGAGTCAATATAGGAGCATTGACTAATCTTCTCTTCAGTTCTTCGAAACATTCTTCACACTCTTTTGTCCAAACAAATTTAACCCCTTTACGTGTGAGCTTCGTTAATGGGTTAGACAATCGGGCAAAATTCTGGACGAAACGTCGATAATAACCTGCCAAACCAATAAAACTACGTACCTCAGTTATACTCGTAGGTGCTGGCCATTCTTGGATTGCCTTGGTCTTAGAAGGATCAACAGAGATTCCATCTTTAGAGACAATATGGCCAAGAAAAGAAATCTCCTGAAGCCAGAATTCACACTTGCTAAACTTTCCATATAATTCATGCCTCCTCAGAGTCTTCAAGATAATGCGCAAGTGATTTTCATGATCTTTGTAGGTTTTGGAGTATACCAAGATATCATCAATAAATACCACCACAAATTCATCGAGATACTCCTTGAAAACTCTATTCATCAGATCCATGAATACAGAGGGTGCATTAGTCAATCCAAACGGCATTACAGTAAACTCGTAATGCCCGTACCTGGTTCGAAATGCTGTCTTCGGAATGTCTTCCTTCTTCACACACAACTGATGGTATCCAGATCGAAGGTCAATCTTTGAAAAGTATTGAGCTCCATGCAGTTGGTCAAATAAATCATCAATACGAGGTAGGGGATACTTGTTCTTTATCGTTATAGCATTGATCTCCCTGTAGTCGATACATAACCTCATAGATCCATCTTTCTTTTTAACAAAAAGAACAGGGGCTCCCCATGGAGAAACACTAGGGCGAATAAATCCCTTATTACTCAATTCCTCTAGTTGTTTCTTTAGTTCGACTAGCTCTACAGTGGCCATTCTATAAGGGGTCTTCGATATAGGCCTTGATCCAGGAATTAAATCAATGGAAAACTCTACTTCTCGTTCTGGAGGATGTCCAGGTAAATCTTCCGGAAATACATCTACAAACTCTTTCACAATATGTACATCCTCTATTTGAACATTTCTTTCCTCACCGACAGTTATTTCATTCTCTTCCTCCCCGATAATTGAATTAAGTTGAGCTACAGGGGGTGGATCTAAATAAGAATTAGGTGGTGACGATTCTTCTCTAAAAATAAGGTGCTCCTTATCATTATCATCAAGAATAGTAACCTCTTTCTTCTTACAATAAATCTTCGCATCATAGTCCGAAAGCCAGTCCATACCGAGGATTATATCAAACTCAATCATAGGTATGACGATGAAATCAGCAGATAAAGAAAATTTATGTGCTCTAATGGGGACTGATTCACAAAACTTTGTTGCAACGATACTTCCCTTAGGAGTTTTAACTGATAACTCCCTTATTAAATCAAATTGGAAATATCTAATTTTCTTAGCAAACTGGGAAGATATGAAACAATGCGATGATCCAGAATCAAATAATGCATTTGCTAAACTTGAGGAAACCATTAAATTACCTGCCACCACGTCTTTTGGAGCTTCTACCTCTGCAGTAGTGATAGCATAAGCCTGGCCTTGATCCCTTGGCCTTTTCTGAGGTAAGTTCTCCTGACGCTTAGGACATGCATTTGCATAATGCCCCATCTCCCTGCAATTGTAGCACTGAACGTTGGTAGCTTCCTTCTTCCCCTTGCAATCATGAGCTTGGTGGCCTTTTTCACCACACTTGTAACAGACTCTCATTCCCTTCAGGCAAGCACCGGGGTGTTTCTTCCCGCACTTACCACAAGATGGATATTCAACCTTTCCCTTCTTCCCCTTATTTCCATTCCCAGATTGATCAGCAGGTCTCTTCTTCTCTTGCTTTGCTTTAAAGTCATAAGACTTAGAGAATTCCTTTTCGGTCTTGATAGAACATGAGACAATGTCTTCGTACGATGAAAAGGATTGTGAGACTAATGCTCGACGGAGAAATGGTTTTAACCCATCAAAGAAATGATCAATCTTACTTCTTGGGTTGCGAATATAATCTCCAGCATACCTCGCTAACCTTGTAAAGTTAGCCTCATACTTTGTGACATTATCATCCTCCTTTTGTCTCAGACTCAGAAATTGCCTTTCCATATCTTCTCGATGGTCGCGAGGAAATTATTTTTCTAAAAACATATCTTTGAACTCCCTCCATTCCATGTTTGATACTTCATCATCTTCCTTCATGTTTTGAATCAATGACCACCATTGATCAGCATCTCCAGTGAGGCGGTAAACTTCCATGGTAACTTTTTCCCTTTCACTACTCCCCAAAGCCTGAAATATTTTCTCTAGGGAAAATATCCATTGCTCAGCTACTAAGGGATTTGTACTCCCATTGAACGTTGGTGGTTGTTGTCTCATGAATCGATCTAACATTGATCCTCCACGCTGCGGATCAGGGTGCTCCATACGGGTAAGGTTATTATTCATAACCTGAGTAAGTTGTCCCAGTACGGTGATTAGCTGATCAGCACCAGTTGCATCACCAGCCCCACTATAATTATCTTGAGCAGGAGGGCAATCCCTACATGGAGTGCGTGCATTGATACGGTTTCCATTTCTTCCACTAGGCGCCATTTCTAAAAAAAATGGCATAAACTAGATCAGTTTATGCATCAAAATACATAATCCCATACTTATAAAACACTTAACATAAATTGAACTATTTATGGATATAATCCATAATCATAAAAATGTTTTCTTTGAGGAAGTATATACTCATAAACCCTTCATAATAATTTGTAAAGATAGTGAGAGTTATCCTAAGCATATCCACCGGGAGTGTCGTAACCAAGAGTGCAGCAAGGCCCGTTGTCGTGCACCAGTTCCCGTTCGAGTCTAGCTCAAAGCGGTGTTTTCGGGTTTTACCCCTAGGTACATCTGTGCCAGAGCCGCCTCTACCTGCTCGTATCCAGACAGGGATGTATTGCTCGAAAAACTCACAAAATCTCTACAATACCAAAATTCTAGGAAGTTCTTCTATACTAATCCTCAAAGTTCATCTTAGGTCTACGTGCTCTAATCAGAGTTTATCTAAATCTAGCTTCCAAGGTTTGTACTAAACTTCCTCTGATACCAACTGTAACGCCCCGACCCCAGCTACCCAGAGTCGGTGCATTACTTCGTAACATTGGCATGATCACAAGAAAGATCAAATCTCGAAAGACCGATTGGTTTAGTAGCCTTGGAAACACTAGATATATTCATAAGTTTTACATTACATCATAAAATGAAAAACTACTACAACAACATAATGTCTCCATAATCCACACTACTATCCCCTCATAATATCCCTACAGGTCATTCATAATTTACTTCTTCACATCCTGGGGAAAAATAAAACATAGAAAAGGGGTGAGCTCAAATGCCCAGTAAGGATAACAATATAGCGGAAACTTTCATAAATAAGAATAAACATTTAAGGCAATGCATTACTAAAACAAAAGCCTTTTAAAATTGAACTTCAACATGGTATGGCAAATGTAAAATGAAATAATGCCATTTACTTATTCACATGGATATTCTACTAATCGAATAATCACATGCAAAAATCAATAACCACTTTCATAATGTTGGAATGCATAATGCCAGACTATCATAACCACATAGACAAGGCCTCGTGCCAAGACTACAAATAAGATTTTGTCAAGGCCTTGTGCCAAGACACTAGTTTGTCTCATGAGACCTACCGATGCATCGAGGAGCTATAGCGGGCTACACCCGTCACTTATTAAGTCCAATGCATTCCCATATGAAAAGGTTTAAACATAACATAAACATTCGTATTAAAACTAGCATACGAAATGTCAATACTTTCACAATAAACTATGAATGGTATAAAAATAGCACATCCACAGTCAAACATATCACAAAACCTTCAATACAATATAGAAGTTTTGTATCATAATAAATCAACTTCAAATAATCTTAAAATCCATCAAAGGATGTTGACATAGATGAAATCAAAATTCTTTTTAAAGAAATATCTCCTTTTATTTTGAAATCATTTAAGATCCATATAAAATAAAACATTTTCTTTGAAAATATTCTTATAAGCTTGTAAGGAAAGCTTTGAAGATTTTATAACGGCGTAAAATAACCGCACCCGCCGTATAAGTTAAAAAAAACATTCTTACCTCAATTCTGTCGAAAAGGTTAAAAAGGACCTTGTTTTGAAAACGACGGAAAGATTCCTTTATAAAACTCTTATAAAAAGTCAAAAAAAAAGGTATAAATGACTTTAACCCATATTCTTGTAAATAGTAAAAATGTTTTGAAATACATTTTTAAGAAACATGGATGTGGATGATAAAGAGATCCCAGTAGATTATTACATATAAACAACCTCGGATAATGAAGAGATTGTGAAATAACCCTTACCTTGTACTTTTCCTTGGTTGGGGTAGGTTAACCTCCTGTATAATGGTGAAATAATTGTTATTAAATTATACAAGAATCATATATATTAATATGATATCATATATGATCTTTTAACATTGATTTATTAATAATATCTTAGAATTATCATCGTTTCGGGTGTTAACTTACTCATTTTCTTTTATATGTTTTGTTACATAAGCCATGTTTGTTGTATCTTATTCATATCCAGAATGATATCAAGTCCTTAAACATCATTTTTAAATTATAAAATGATAATTATACTTGAATGGATACGATGGAGAATGAATCTCATCGCGTTCGTGGAGACGGTAGTCCGTACGTACGCACGAGCGACAATATCATTCTTTTGATATTAAAATAATATATAAATGAATGGTATATCATATATACAGAATCATTAACATGTTATATTTATTATTTACATGAGTTACACATCATTATTATACCCATCCAAATAATATTATATTGAATAACAATTACACCACGACGTGGAGACGGTAAGCCGTACGTACGCACGTATGGTGACATGTTATTCAAAGGGTGGATAGAATACTGAATATGGTTGTACCATACTTATAATAACATCACAGTATATGTGAGATACTGGAGTTATTATTTTAGAATGGTAAGAACAAAGGAAGAAGAAGTGGAAGAAGAAATGAACTTAGAAAAGGGTGGTGAAATCATTACCTCTTCTTCGGGTTCTTCCTTTTGATTTGATCAAAAGGGCTCCTTAGGTTGGCTTTCTGATCAAACTAAGGCCTCTAGGTTGTAGTGAGGGATGTTGGGAGATTATTTGGGCAGAGTTTGGCCGAACCAAAAAGGCTTTGAAGGTGTGAAGAAATGAGAAGGAGGAGTGCCCTTTTATAAGAGGGGTGAGGGGCACCTTTGGAAAAGCTAGAAATATTAATTGATAATAAATTCATATTCGGTTTCAAAAGGCTCCAAAGTTGACTATTCAAAGGATGAGGTGGGGATAGGTCGAAAACAACGCATCCAATAGAATTTAGACAGGTTTGGGTACTTATATTAACCTTATCTTTAAGTATTAACTCTAAGTTAATTAGTTTCACTTTTACAATGTGTCTTTGTATTTTTATATATTATGGTTAATAAACTTACTATATACATCCAAGCGACCCCCAAGTGGTCCATTAATGATTAACCTATCATAATATAAGTCTCTTGGCCGAACCTTAGATTTTTAGGAATTTAATATCAATTAATAATATAATATTTGTTTTAAGAACTCTTTTATGTCAATTTTGACACTATTCAATAGTTGATTTTTGTGAAACTCATAACAGATTGATTACTTCGAACAAAGTCCATTAAATCAATCCTAATATATCATATTAGCCTAGAAAATTAGTTTAATTCATTAAAAGTTTCATATTATATTTATTTGGGTATTTATAATATCAATTATTTTAATTTTTCACTATTATAGTAATTACTGCATCATCATTGTGTCATAAATAAAATAACCTATTTAATGTCTAAAAATTATAAATAAAATATCATTATGTAGGAAATCTTTTTATCTTTCTAATGAATATTTATAATCGAAAATCCAACATGTATAACCCTATGTAAAAATTGTTCTTCTAAAAGATGTAATCTTATGCCATTTTTATTTTTATTTTAACTTTATTAATATAATGTGTCATTATCACTTACAAGTGGCTCCAAGGGGTCCCCAAATTGACCCAAGGATGCCCATGGTCGGGTATGTGTACACCAATAAGGTTAGGACACGTTTTAGGGTAATTTTGTATTATTATAATATTATTTTTTTAACCCTTATTTACCGGATTTACCCTTAACCATGGTAAATAAAATATTTACCGCAGTAATTATTCAAAATGTCTAAAAATAAAAGTTACCTATTTACATAATTTGGACATCCTGATTCCAAATATGGAATCCATTTTCCTAAATTCAAAACACAGAAGTGGCAGAAATTAATTTAAAATTAATTCCCGCTGTTAAAACAAAAAGCGTGTTTTTAAGAGATAATAACTATCAAAAGATTGACACTTGTTTATGTTCGGTTTAATTGTAAAATTATGTCCAATGACCAACATTATATTAAATGGTAAAAATATATTCTAAATATACTTTAAAACCACTCAAATTCATAATTTATCACTATTACTTATTTTGATTAAAAAAGTTGTTTTTAATTAAAATTTAGTAATTTTTACTATTCATCAAAATATAAAAGTTATCCGAAAAGTACCAAAATTTCACCCTAGGATAATTTCGATATTCCGAATCCAAAAATGAAGTCCATTTTGAAATATAAAATATATATGATTTCAAAAAGTAGGTATCACTATTTACAACGGCTAGTTTAATTAGTTGTGGTGTGTGTTAGAACTCGAGGTTGCGTACAACACACGCTATCGCATTATTCGAAGGGAAACGTACCGTAGAAGCTTGGGGTGTTACATTAGGTATATTTATGGGCATATAACTATGTAGGGTTATCGATTTATTTCATTTATTGTTTTTTTATTTGATAGATTTTTTGAGGCCTAGACAATCACGGGGTCCCTACTGATCATCGTTATACTCATCCCTACACAGGATATTCCCACACTTCATTGTGTTGGATGTAGATGACAGAAATCGCTAACGGAGGCTGAGAGTACCAGGACTGGGTGGTACTCGGAGGTGGACTATACGGCGTGTCGGTACCCGGAGGAGACGGACGGACGTGGAGTGCTGAGGAGGCGATTTGTACCTACCCATTAGGTAGGGACCTCATATGATGATTTAGTAGATATGTTTTCTATTTCTTCAATTGAATTGTATTTCAGTTTTTCATATACCTTTACTATTGTGCTTGTATTCTGGAAACATTTACCTCCATCACTCTTTTGTTATACAATTTACTTGGTGTTTCGTCTAGGTGTCTGCTTGCTTGTGAGTGTTTTTATAGCTTATAATGGAAATGACTTCCCTGTTTTAGGTAATTACGCCTTTGGTGCTAGTCACCAGCCCCTTGAATAAGGAAGCCAGGCAAGGGGAAGTCATGGAACTGGCCCCGGGGGACGGGTCGTGACAAATTGGTATCAGAGGAATCGGTTCAACAACAGAACATAGGACTATGATATTTCATTTATATGAAGAAATAGTGTTAAGTATAGTTATTGTGGTTATCAGTTTAGGGAGTCTAATGTTTGTGCGGAAGCGGACATATCCATAAACCAGGACCCTGACATCTGATTTCCGACTATGTGTACGAAAACATTGATTGCGTGTGTATTTTCCAAAGTTGTATTTTTTTCAGCTCACCAGGTCTGCTCACCAAGTATAACATTTTTAACTGTAGCGCACCTATCTATTTTCAGGATGCCTCCACATATACAGCCTGCTAGAGACTAGAAAGTTGTATGCATAGATAGCCCACCTAGTGACGAGGCCTCGGTGTAGGGCCTTTTTCCAGTGGAGGCACCAACGGTACCTTTTCCCATTGGGAAATCGATGCCACCAGCTCCAATAGCAGATGATGCACACCGCTTGAGCGTGTTTCACGAGTTCTACCACAAGAGGCCACCCAGGTTCAGGGGAGAGATGAACCCATAGGTGGCTGAGGATCGACTGGAGGTTGTGGTGAAAGTTTTACGACTGTTAAATACACCAGACAATCTCTTGGGGATTTTTGGTACTGGCCTTTTAAAGGATGTAGCGGGTAGATGGTTGAGCTTGTTGCTTCCGGTCCAATACTAGGTGATTCTTCTCTGGTCAGACATCATGAGAATTTTTGTGGGTAGAGTTTTTTCCAGCAACTCGTCAAACAGTGCACATTCATGAGCGACTTATTTGGCATCAGGGCACCATGACTGTATCTCATTACTCCATGAGGTTCACTGACCTCTCATGCTACTCCACAAATATGGTGTGAGACCCATTATTCAGGGCCCAAACCAACGAGCAGGGATTCAGGAAGGAGATCAGGGATTCAGTGATATCACTTAGCATCCCGATGCAGGAAGGTGTGTTAGAGAGAGCCCTCTTGGTGGAGAGTTTCCTTGCTGAGCAGACACCAACAATGAGACCCACAAGTAGTCACCGTGTAGTGGAGTCTTCTTCAGCTATCGGGAGACAGAAGTCACAGAGGTCTAAGAGGGCCATACCTATAGGGGGCGACTACATGACTCAGGATCGGTTGTGTGGGGCACCCGAAGCGGAGATAGACATGCCAGGAGCAAAAAGTGTTGAAAAGGTAGTGGGCAGGGTCACATGGCTTGTGACTGTCCGTCCCGCCATTCAGATGATTAGAAGATGGTCTGAGGACCACCCAAGAAGAGGTAGAGATTCGATCGAGCTGGTCTGCAGAGAGAAGGATGACGTGGTAGAGGTGTTCGTCGTGCAACTAGAAGTGGGATATGATTTGAGATATTACCACCACCACCACTAGGATGTCCACCCTGACTGCAGGGAGTAGTTGGACATGGGATATCTCAGCTCATGGCAGCTGAGGCCAATGATCTTTCCACTCCGGAGATGATACGAGATACGATCTATGTCTACTCCACCTTAGTTGTAGTACTTATTGACAAAGGTGGAAGTCATTATTTTATTGCCACTGCCCTCGTTCGGAGCTTGGAGATTCCAATGGTGTCATTGGATTGATTCTTATGACTAGAGACTCTTATGGGAGCAGATTCGACAATTACACAATGGTGTTGGCACTGTGAGATTACTCTAGGATTAGAGAGATTTGCTGGGATCTCCTAGTAGCGATGTCGAGACCTTTAGACATCTTCCTGGGTATGGATTGGTTATCTATAGTCCATGCTCCGAATTAATGTATTATTTGTAAGGATTGGTGTGATCACATGGATGAGACCAGCTTTACCTTCACTAGTGAGAAGGGATCCTTTGCAGCACATGATGGACTTGCACAGACTAGAGTGCAGCGGATCACCCATCAGTTGGCTAGCCTTACCCTTGGACCTATTGATTTGGAGAGTCTGATCTATCTGGTTGTGGTGGACCTGTACGCAGATGTTTTCCCTCATGATGTCACATGTCTAACTCCTCGCAGAGAAGGGAACATCTACATTGACTTGTAACCCCGTATGACCCCGATATCTAATGCAGCGTATCATATGGATCCGATGGAGCTTCGTGAGGTGCGGGTATAGCTAGAGGACTTGTAAGGGAAGGGGTTTATCTGGCCCAGTATTTGTCTCTGGGCAACCCCAATTCTGTTCTACAAGAAGGCAGATAGGAGCTTAAGGATTTGTGTTGACTACTGGCGTCTGAACCAGGGGACCATGAAGAACATGTACCCACTCTCGAGGATTTATGACCACTTTGATCAGCTGATGGGAGCTCAGTGGTTCTTGAAGATATACCATAGATCAAGCTATCATCAACATAGAGTTTGAGATGAATATGTGCATAAGATGCCTTTCATATGTCGGTACGCCCACTACGAGTTCTTGGTTATGCCTTTCGACATAACCAACACACCAAAATTGTTCATGGGACTCATGAATATGATCTTTCTGCCATACCATGATCGCTTCGTTGTAGTCTTCATCGACGACATTATGATCTACTTGACTACTGAGAAGAATCATGCCTAACATTTATGGGTAGTACTAGACACACTCTGAGAGAACCAGCTTTATGATAAGCTCTCAAAGTGCTAGTTCTAGATCCGAGTGGTTCACATTCCGGGACATGTCATCTTGGAGGTTGGAATTGCAGTGGATCCAGCAAATATTGAGGCGGTACTTTCTTGGGAGCCACCCAAAAGTGTGACGTAGGTACGGAGTTTCCTGAGCTTGGCTAGATACTATCAAATATTTGTTTCATATTTCTCTAGAGATGTAGCACCACTATCATCCTTGATGAAGAAGTGGCAAACCTTCATTTGGTCGGAGGAATTCTAGCGGAGTTTTCAGGAGCTGAGGAAGAGGCTGAGTAGTGCCCCCATCTTGAGGCTTCCAGAGGAGGGCATAGGTTACGTTGTTTACTGCGATGCATCAGGGACCTGACTCAGATTGTCAGAAGGCAGGAGCGATCAGTGATATCCTATGGCTCTCGATAGCTAAGACAACATGAGAAAAACTACGCAACCCATGACCTATAGTTAGCATCAGTGGTTTTTTCCGTGAAGACGTAGTGCCCATATCTGATGGGAGAATTTTTTACCATTTACTCTGGTCAAAAGAGTCCTAGGTATATCTTCTCCCAAAGGGACCTGAACCTATGAGAGCGATGCTAACTTGAGTTCTCTAGGACCATGACTTCGAGATATTTTATACTCCATGGAAGGGGAAAATTGTTTCAGATGCACTCAGTAAGAGATATGGTATACAGATGCTAGGAGAGGTGAGGGAGAAGTTGTCCGCTTTGTAGATATTTTTTGTGGATAGAGACGGAGCAGCTTTTCTTCAGTATCTTACTGTCACTCCTCTACTTCATCAGTAATTCAGGGAGGCGCAACTTGGGGTCACTCACTACGAGGCTCGATGTGCTCATATATCCACATGGCATGAACCTGATGAATTTTCTGAAGGTGGGGAGCAAGTCATATTCTTCAAAGGACGTAGCATGGTGCCACTGTCACTTCAGGAGGAAGTGTTGAGAGAGTTCTATACATCCCCTCAAGCAGTATATCCTAGAGTGGTGAAGATATACCAGGACCTCCGATGACATCATTTGTGGTCTAGAATTAAGATTACAGTTGCAGAGTTTATCTCTCGATGCCTTACATGTCAGCTAGTGAAGGCGGAGCATCAGGTACCATCAATCTTGGTTCAACCTATAGAGGTCCCAGAGAGGAAGTGGGATGTGATATACATGGATTTTGTGACATGAATTCCATGTACATCAAGTGGTCACGACTCTATCAGTGTAATCATCGAACGACTCACCATGTCATCCCACTTCATACCGATTAGAGAGAATGGTTCATTAGAGAGCATGAAATGTCTCTATGTGTAAGAGATTGTGCAGCTACATGGAGTACCTTCGATGATTTTCTTCGATCATGATACAAAATTTACTTCCCATCTATGGAAGGGGTTGTAGGAGGCTTTCAGGATGAAGATTCTTTTGGGCACCGCCTTCTATCCTCAGATGGATGTAAAGAATGAGAGGACCATTCAGACCCTTGAGGAAATGATGCATACTTGTGTCATCGACTTCGTTCGCAGCTGGGAGGATCACTTACCATAGTTGGAGTTTTCATACAAACAAAAACTATCATACCACCATTGGGATGATACATTTTGAAGTGTTATACAAGAGACCTTGCAGATCACCTTTGTGCAAGACTAACCCAGGGGAGTTAGCACTTGTGGGACCAGAGATGGTATGGGCTACAACAGAGAAGGTGTATGTCATCTAGGAGAAGATTAAGACTACAAAAAGTAGGTAGGAGTCATATTCCAATAGAAGGCAGAGACCTCTAGAGTTTGAGGATGGCGACCATGTCTTTCTACGGGTCTCACCTCGATGAGGTTTTTAGAGATTTGGCCGAGGCGGTAAGTTATCTTCGAGGTTCACCAGACTTTTTCATATTTTCAGTAGAGTTGGAGAGGTGGCATACCACATAGCTCTTCAACCATAGTTGCACCAGGTGCACGAAGTCTTCCATGTATCCCACCTGAGGAGATACATGCATGGCCCTTCTAGCATTATCGAGCATGGCGATATGGACCACAATGATGGGGAGACTTTTACGAAGGTTCCAGTAGAGAATGAGGATCGATAAGCTAGGTACTTCATGGATAGTCAATACCTTTATTACATGTTCTCTAGCAGCACAGGAACCTATAGGAGAGCACATTGGAAGGGGAGGCCTAGATGCGTGCTCAGTACCCCCACTTGTTCCCTTAGTTTGAGTTGGGGATTACAGGGATGTAAAGCCTAAGCTGGGGAGAATGTAAAGACCCAGATTTTCCATGTGATTTTTTCTTTTAAAAACTATATATGGGAATTTTACGAGTCCACGAAAATTGACGTTGCATGATTCCATGGCCCGAAGTTCCCATAATGAACTTATGAACATTTATTTCAGGTACGTATAATAAATGTGTCATTGTGTTCTTATAATGTTTGAACCGGCACTCAGAATTGAAATCAGAGGGAACCATTGAACTCACTGTGCCGGTATTCTCTTAAGGAGACTTTCTCCTCGACGGCAGATGGTCGAGGGTGAAAGTTAGTTTTATGGGTTTTTTCATGGAAATATTAAAATAAAATAATCTAAATTTTATTTTATTTAGAGCTTCCATGTGTATATTTTAGGTGTGGAGCACCAGAACTAAACCTCCCATGAGTGGTTATGGTTGTGTGGACCACCTGAACTAACCTCCCATGAGACGATGTTGTGGTGGGGACCACCTGAGGTTAGAACCATATGAACTCCCTATTAAGTTGGGAAAAAACCTCTTGAGCTCCCCACTTAATGGTGCCACCACCCCCTTTAATTAATTTTCTGACAATCCTCATGCTTTAATTATGCCACCCACCATAATTAATTTATCATTTTGAATTCTTTCCAACAAAATAATATATGTCTTAATCTATTATTTTGGCACCAATTTACATTTGGGTGGAATTGGGAGAAAGCTTCTCCAACGAAGAACACTTCCCCCATGAAGAACGCCGAAAATTAACATCATCAACTTCTTTCTAGGAATGACCTTGTGGAGGCAATAATTGTGGGACATATTTGACAATCATCCTTCCCTCCTCATCGTCATCAATGAACAATTTGAGGTAGGGGTTTATTTGCATGATAATAATTTCATTGAATTCTTAGCTGTTTAGAAATGAATTGTTGTGGAGGTTATAAATATTTGAAGTTCATCGTTCTTCATTCTTGTTCAGCCAAATTCTACCACCCTAAACATGGAGGGTGCAGGCCAAAACAACATGGCCTGACCCCTGCATCGTTCTTATTTGGGTGTGCATCAGAATGAAGGATGGTGATGAAGACGACGAAGATGAAAAAGGAAATGGCGATGCCCCCTCGGCCCCTGTTACCCGTGCCACCCTCGCGGAGCTCCGGTCGAACCGGATGCGCACCCTAAACATGTCGCACTGCCCAGGCCCGCGCCTCCTGCCGGCACTGCCTCCCGCTGGACGAGCCACCTTGGCCATACCCCCACCGGCTGCACCCACTGTCGGCCACGCCACCCCGGCCGCACCACCCCGATTGTGCCACCCGCCAGCTGCACCGGCCCCAGCCGAGCCCCACCGGCCGCACCGCTCACCGGCTGTGCCACCCACTTCAGCTGCGCAACCCTTCGGGCTTGCCGCCACGGCCCTCTGTGCCACCCCGGATCCGGCCGTCCGCGACCATCCGAGCCACCCCACGACCTCATGCCCTCATGGCACCCTCTGCGGATGTGTCGCCCTCGCTGCTCTCTTTGGTCCCTCGTGGCCTGCTGGGCCAAACCCAGTGTTCCAGGCTGATCCCAACGGACCGCGCCACCCAACGGGTCAGTACCGGTCATGCCAGGTCAGTCCAATCGGGTCGGACTGGACCCGGGCCCACTACGCCTTTTTACATTCTTTTGGAGTTATCTTTGGCACTGGACGTCCATTTGAAAAACTATCAGCGGCGCTATAAATCTTCGAGCGAGACGGTCCCTTTGATTATTCTCCACTAGAGTTTTTGATTGAGGTGAGAAACGTTCACGTTGGATCAAGAACAAATCCAACGGGGCCCCCAGGACTAAAAGGCTAATAACTCACAGACCGGGTGTCTGATTGATGCTTGGTCTGATGTGTTGATACCCCTATGACGTGGGGGACCTTTGAAAAACTTTTTCATGGGACGTTGTGATAGTTCAAGTATCAACCAGTAGATCATGGTGAAGATCATCCTGGAGACGAGCGAGCGTAGTGTCGATACCTAGTAGGTGGCTGAGACCTGACGACTACTGACTATTACGACTCGGAGTGATTCGACTAGCCTAGTGTGGTGCACCTTGGTGTCATGGAATTCCCCCAGTATAGAGTTCCTTGGTGTTATGGAATACTCACGGTACTCGATAAGAGGAGTACCTCAACAAGCTATGAGGGGGAGCATGCTTGGTGATGCGGCAGACCCATGATGGGGAGTGTGCTTGGTGATGTGGCAGAGCCACGATACAAGAAAGGATGGGTACCTCAATAGTCCAAGGTTAGTGGGAAGCATGCTTGGGGTTGCGACATTCCCACTGTACCCGATAGAAGAGGATTTCTCCATTAGCCGAGGTTTCAAAAATGTTAATGGGGATGTTACTTGATACTACCCCTTGGAATAAAATCCTAGTTGGAGCTGAGTCAATTTTTCTATTTTTTCCTCATTATTGAGATGGATTACTTGAAACTTAGATATTTGTATGGGCGTGTACTTAATATGGTTATCTGTTGATTTAATTCTTTGTGTTTATCTTTGATGGATTTTTGGAGACCTAGAGGGTCTCGGGGTCCCTAATGAGTTCATTATACTCACCCATACACGGGCTATGCCTACACTTAATTATGTTAGATGAAGATAAATGACATCACTGACAGAGGCTGAGAGTACTAGGATTGGACTGTCTTAAGCGGTGGACCATACGATGTGTCCGTACCCGGAGGTCACAGTTGGACATGGAGTGCTGAGGAGGCGATCTATACCAACCCTTCAGGTAAGAACCTCGGCGGACGATCCAGTTGCTATATTTTCTCTTTCTTCAGTTTTGTTTCATTTCAATTGTACTTGTACATTTACTATTGGGCTTTTATTCTGGCCCCTTTTACTTTAAGCACTATTTTGTTATATAGTTTAGTTAGTGTTTCGTCCAACTGTGTTCTTGCTTGTGTGTGTTTTTAGAGGTTATAAAGGCAATTCCATCCATGTTTTAGGAAATTACACCTTTGGTGCTAGTCGCCAGCCCCTGGCCTAAGGATGGAGGGCATGTGGTTGTTATGGCACGGGCCCCAGGGATAGGTCGTGACATTTTTGATTTTCTGATTATCAACATATAATTCTTTAATTTATAACGGTTATTTTACTATTCTTGGGATTATAAATTATGTTTCAAAATTATATGATCTCATATTGTGTATTCCATCATTTTAAAAAGGATCCTACTTTATGAAATAGGAACTATAATAACACACATAATCCAAAGAGTTTGAATGATTATTTCATAAGTGAATTTAAGCCAGTCTATCGATGGGAAATAGTATCTCAAATATTATTATCATTTTTTGACATAGGGTCTTGTGCTAACAATATATGATGAGGATTATACAAATATTTTCAATTTTATGGGATAAATGAGAAGAAAATGAAAGTTAAAAAAATATGGATAAATAAAATAATTGAATGATGGATATTTTTAGATGTTATAATTGTAGAATGAAACTCTCAAATAATTTTATAAAATGAAGGGGATTTTCTACAAGTGAAGAGTAAAATTATACATTGATTTCGATTATAATAGAAAAAAACATTCTAATATGTAATGATTTGACAATAAGGAGATGGTAAACTACACAAATTATTTTCGTAGGAGTTAAAAGAATATACCATAAGAAAAAATATTGTATCATGTTCATGATTATAGTAATACAATAGATTAAGTATAATGATTATTGTTATTTATTATGGAATCATTATTTATTTCATATATTTAATTTTTCAATGATATCACATTTATAACAATTTTTAAATATATATGGATTGTACTATAGTAATATTTCATAAATCATTTTAGATCGTATGTCGAGATGTTCCAATATATTTGAAAAATGATTGAGTCAAAAATTAAACTTATTAGAAAACACATGATTGATATAAAAATAATGCTTAATAAGTTACTAATGTTAATATAATTATGTTTTTATAAAAATATGATTGATATGGATAATATAAATTTGATAATAATGAGTTTCATAGAATCAAATAATTATTTTTGGGGAATGTGTTTTGTGCTGTCATTGATAGAGTTTAAAACAATTTTTCAATTTATAGAATATATGAAATAATAATATTTTTTTTACAAATAAGTAAGAAAACATATCTTCAATATGGTTTTATGGTAGTTAAGGTTATAACAATATTTTAATAAAATAATTGACGAAGGTATTCACTTTATTGTTATGTGAAAATTATGAGCTACTTAATATTGATTGTTGGATAAATGGTCCTATTATTTTTTAAATTCAGTGACTGGTTCACTATATATTTGGGTCATAAATTTTTTTAAATTAATATGGGAAAAAATTTATGTAATTGTTTACATGAACATTAGATTAGGTTTTATAGATTAATATTTTACATCTCTATATAATGATTTATTCATATTAGATAACCTTATATAACCATTCAATTATAATGATTACTATATATCAAAATAGTGAACTAGAATTCTAATATGTGTGTATATTACCATTACATAATCAGGTATAACAAATTTATCTGCATTTCTTATGTTATGGGATGAATTTCAAAATCAACAATTCACAACCAATGAATGTGATTTTGTTAATGAAATTTAATGAAATTAAAAATAATATCATATCATGAATGATAATAAACTATTGGAATGAGATCATTAAATAAAATTTTATTTGGTTACTATCATTTATGATGTTATCAATGAACCTTTTCACACCTACTTTATTTATGCTTTTTTCATTTTAACCTTCTTTGGATCACACACTTCTTCAATATCAATGGCCTCTATTATATTTTAATAATCATTAGGAATTAGTATTTTCTATAAAACATATGTTTTAAATCATAGCGTATGTTCTCTAACCTAGGAATTTGGTCATGTGGCCATTCTATATGTCCTTCGTACAACCAATTCTCTCTTATTATATAGATGTTTTGTTCCTATTTTTATGATGTTTGTTTTTGAACAATGGTATTATATTTTTAAAACCCTTGATTACCAAGATCATGATTTAATTGAGAACATGAACATTCATTAATGTGAATAGATTGTTACACCCCAATACATTAGATATATATAACATTTAGTGAAAATTTAATTTATTTTTTATTTTGTGATTTATGAAACCTTGAGTTTGAATGAAACATTATACCTTATTATTATTTTGGAATTCCCATTATAATCAAGCTGTTAAATTGGGGGGTATGAATATTAAAAAATAAATTACGAATATAATATTGTTTAGAAATTTATCTAATAATGGACATGTAAATATATTTTTTGAGATAAATTTATATATATTGGAAAGGAAAAGAAATATTTTCTGAAAAACATTATTTTTATATTTGCGGTACAATCACACTTTGAACACATAATTTATAAATAGTTTTTACCACTTATAAGGAATTTATTTTAAAAAATATATATAATTTTTTTTGAATCTACTAGTAAAACTTTTCAAAGGAAAAATAATCATGAATTTTCTGAGAATTTTCATATTTCAATGAATAAGAAATAATACAAAATGTTTATTTAAAACTCAATATTGATCTAATTATTTATATTGTAAAATTATATTTTAAATATGTTTTAATGTAACATTATTTTAATTTTATGTCAATTAGTTCAACTTATATGATTTTAATGCTATATATGTTTAATTTGGGCATACAAATAATGTAATCTTTTATATATTTTCTCTTCAAAAAACAATTTTTCTCATCTTGTCTTCATTATTAATTTTAAATTAAATTATTACCCTTCTATGAATTGAATTTTGAATAATTGAAAAAATATTTAAAATTATTAAAATTTTATATAATATAAAGAGGACAATTTTTATTTTTGGATATAATTTTTAGTAAAAAAGTTTATATTAATTACCATGATTAAGGTTAAAATGGATATTCACATTACATGTGTTTGTGATAAAAATTATTATTACAAAAACATAGTAATTTTTAAATATTCTTTTCATCTATAGAACCATTAGTACGAATTATTCTTAAACACATAAATTTAATTTTTGTTTTAAATGTTAAATTACCTAGTTAAATAAAATGATACGAGTTACCAAGTTAAAAACGAAATTGGAAATATTGTCAAAACCTGATGACTAAAAAATAACAAGATAAAAACTTGTTTATTTTTTATAGTGGATGTGTTTTTGATACAAATAATCCATTCAACTACATTATTTATATATTATATGATGAAAATTCTGTAATAGTGGCCCCTAATAGTGATTAGATTTTATGATGTAATAAAATTACACCCCAACATAAAGGGAACTCACCTCCCCCCTCCCACTCATTCACACCTCCCAAGCCATTTGGCTTGACGAACCCCTTCCTGAATAAAATTCCTAACTGCCTCCTCCCATTTTGGATCCATAGCGTGGGTAGGACTCCATCCTAAGATGTGTTTTGTGAAAACATATGGAGAAATCTTGAAAAATTGGTAATGTTCCCCAATGAGGGTATGAAAAACATTATAAATCCCCCTAACATAATATATAAAATTCCACACTTCACCACTATTTTTAACACATTAAAAAAATTAATTATCATAAAATTACGTCCCAAATCAGTACCCAAAATCTCTCCCAATATCCTAGAATATATTGTATATGTACAAGTCCATCATTGGAATGAATTGGTGACAACTGAATGAAGATACTCAAAGAAGATGTAACATTACTTCAAATATATTCTGTTATATAAATTCCTCCACTTCCTGAAATTATTCTTAAAACATAATAATATAATATCATCAATATTATACATAAAAATAGATGTTTTATAATATTTAAATTATGAATAATCATTTACACATCCATCAAATGGGTTATGAGACAATCATTCGTCTATATGGTAGAGTTCAACCTCATGAGTTGATTTATTTCATTAATTTAGTATAACCTCTTACAGTGGTGTATGATGATAGAGATAAATTATATTTATGATATTTATAACAAAATTATACCTTTTTAGAAAATGTATAATATATACAATTTAAATTTTCCTTTTTTTTATTGGACATGCTAATGTCGCTCGTGAGTATGGTGGATTGTCCCCTCACAATGTGATATGATCCCACATTCACCATAGATTATCATGGAATATAATAAGGATAATTTTTATACATATATATATATATAATACATAACATTATTAATATATTCATCATATATTTATATTTATTTCAATATAATATAATTTTTATATTATTATCTTTTTACTTACTTAAACGTGATAACATCATTTGAGAATGTGTGGACTACCACCTTCACGAAGCGATGTAACTGCATTTTAAAAACTGAATCTCATGTAAGATATATAAACGTATATAATAAGTAATATATAAAATTCCGATCATTATGTGAATATATTATATTAATTAACATCATTCCAACAATATCATTGGAAAATTGAAATGTTTCTCTTGCTTACGTATGACCACCATCCTTATAGTTATAATGTACTTCATTTTTAATAACCCAATTTAATTATTAGATTTACAAGTATAATTGAAGTACAAATATTATAATAATCTCAATAATTTTATTCTAGTGGTGATATAACTATATTAAAAAAGTAAGAACAAGATCTTTCATGATAAAACATGCATGAGAAAACAAGGAAATTAACACCCGAATCATTGAAAATAATGAACCATTTTTTAAAAACTAATTATAAGAAATTTTGATGTAATCATATATGATATTATAAATATTAATATTGTTAGAGAATAACTTAGTAACATGTTTAACATAATATTATAGTATTATATAAATTTTCAACAAAAATAAAGAATGAGGTATTAGATTTCATATCAATTTAAATTCCATTGACACATATTTTTTATTACCCACAAATTCTATTAATACTATGCATATACTACCCCTTTTACAATTTATATCATGATTTATTCCCAATTAATTGTCTTTTTATTTTAATTTCCATTTATTCTACCCAGGGGGATTTGACTTGAATATTACCTTGTGTTAAAATTTATTGAATAATGTCACTTTAAATTGTTATTGCTAACCTTCTTGTGAAATAATAACATTCCTATGATAATATTAGATTATAAATTTAATATAAAAAAATATCCATATTAATTTATGAATTATATGAATATTTTTAATCTGTATACAATTTTTACACAGAGTTTTTGCATTGAATGTAATTTGATTAACTATGAAATATTGATAAATAAATATCCATTACATGGTAGGGTTATTTGTTCGTAAGACAAATTAATAAATGAAATAAATTTATAATTAAGTGTTTGACGAATGTTTTGGACATAAAATGATTGGTGGAAACTAGATTTTATATATCCCCTTGATGAATCGATAGGTCTCTTGAGAAAAATCAGTTTGTTAAAACATATGTGTTTCATCTAGTAGTTTTAAGCAATATATGGAATGGTATTGAACATATAGATATATTGAAATTCCATAATGGTATAGGTATCATGAGCATGATATGTGAGTAATAGTTATAATTCTTCTCCTTCATTAATAATTCATTTCTTATTATCCTTGATAGTTTCAAAAAGATATAATTTATCTATTCAATTAATTCTCATCTTATTGATGAAACAGTATGTTTTTTCAGTTATTTAACATACCATACATATTATGTCTTACACAATTATTTAAATGGAATTTGTACTCAGTTATTTTACATTTCATATTAACTATTCATATTGATACAATAGTTCATTCGTTTTACATTACCCTTACCAAAAATTTGAGCTAACCCTTATTTTTTCCACTTCTCTATAATCTATGAAGTATACTACATTTTATATGAAAGGATATTATATATTGAATTATTTTATTCTCAAAAAAATTTGTAATATTTATTTTAATATTTTGTGTAAGATTAGTGAATATATTTAGCTTACCAAGACGAGTAAGCTGTCCGACCCTTTAGTATGTGATACATTTTATCTTATTCCAATTCAATAATGTATGCACCCACTATGATTTAATAGTATTGGGGTCTCTAAAATAGAATGCCAGAGTCCTTTCCCCTGGGGTTATTTATGTTTTCATTTATTCTTGATAGATATCTAAATGTTATGTCTAGTTATTATTATGTTTTATATCTTATTCATGGATCCTCTATTGACCTATATTTAACCTAGGATCATTAGAATCTAATTGGTCTTTGGTTGTAAAATATTTGTGTTTTAATACATATTTGATGATGTTTCATATTGATCATTTCTCATGGGGACATTGTATATTAATTTACAATATCTACTAATCAATTAAATTTTTTTACCTCAAGTCTTGCCTTATGTTTCACTATATAAAGGTTCTAATTCCGGCATTACCTGATTTTCTAATTAAATTAGTTTGGATTTATTTTTCAAAATTAGTGATTTGATATTTGATGTATTTTTTTCATGGAATATTTTTTTAAATTTTTTATCTTTGAAAATAGATTTATGCAAAAAAAAATGTGTTTGATGATGTTCATAAAATGTGGTTTTGAAACCATATGTGTTTTCGAGAACATTATAGATGATTCATAATTTTGAAACAGTTTTTTAATTTATGATTATCTTACATGAATGGGTTTTGGAAGGTATATCACATTTGAAACCATGGATGCGTCAATAAATGGAAATGTAACATTAGTTCATGGGAAACCACAATATGTTATTTTCTTATACTAATAGAATTTTGTAGTACTGAATTTTGGTGGGGTTAACAAAATGTGTGTGTGTTACATTATGTGTATGGGTATGTATTACCATATTATAGGACCCAATATTTTCCATTTTAATTTATTCTTTGTTTTATGTAAGATATGAATTTTTATGATCTGTTTGATCATTATTAATATGTTGTGTCCATAGATCGTTTTTCTATAGCTTTTATTTATCTTACATTATTGGTTTTGTATATTATTTTCTAAGGGTCAATTAATGAGGTGGGATACATAAATTTTATCACCTTATACTGGTTGTTGTATCCATTTCATGGTGGCAGTTTTTTGGTGATTCTTGGTCACATGGATATTTGGATTGTGGATTGAATTATGTCATTTTTAGGTTTCTCTATTTTTTATTCAGATTTTATGTATCATGGTTTTCTAATCATTACTACACCATTCAATCTATTTATTTATTTTTTCATTATAATCATTTATAATACTTTTTTGATGTTTTTTTCTCTCTACAATGTAGAGGGCCTACCTAGGTGATGGGTCAGGATAAACCAACTAGATCATTGCATATTTCCTATTCAATTCAATTTCCCCATTGGGTACCATAACTACTTTTTTATCTTCATTATTGTAAAAATAAGTTCAATAAATTTTAATAATAATTCACTCTTAGTCAATTTTACTTTCATATTATTTCAAAGGCTACTCAACATTTATTTTTTTCATTAAATAAAATTTATAAAATTATTTTATTTTTTACAATCCTTTTAAGAACGTCCATAATGTATTGTAAAAAATTAATTTTATAATTTTTGGACATAAAATATTTAATTTAAATTTCTATATTGTTTGAAATTATCTTTCAACCATCTATATTTCAAATTGTCTACACTTTCTCTATTTCTCTTTATGTAATCAATTTTATAAGACAAAAATCTTAGAGCACGTTCTTAAAAAACATACCTTTAATAAAGTATTCACATGGTCATTAAAACACTCCTCAAATTTGTTTACATTCATGTTGATGAAAGATGCAATTCTTCTTGCATACATATATATATATATATATATGAATGATGAATTCTTCTACCGTTGTGATGTATAATCCATTTTACTATTCTCTCTCAAATTATAAAATAGATCCCCCATTATCAATAAATCTTTTAGCATTTCTAAAATGAAATATTATTCTTGAAATCCAATTCACAATGAAAAAACCTAATGTAATGTTTTAAATGATAAACAT
Source organism: Viscum album (assembly GCA_963277665.1). Taxonomy (NCBI): domain Eukaryota; kingdom Viridiplantae; phylum Streptophyta; class Magnoliopsida; order Santalales; family Viscaceae; genus Viscum; species Viscum album. The sequence goes on along the minus strand of OY728145.1, from coordinate 1,242,336,884 downwards.
TACTTATTTTTCATTCTGGTAACATACATTTCTCAAAAATTAAGGAATCAAAGCATTATATTTATGGATTTTTTTTAATTTATGGTTCATTTAAGGAACTTTATTTGTTAAATATTATTCAATAAACCCTTTCAATGTTTGTAGGATTATATAATCATTTCATATTCTCTTTTTTTGTAGAAATTTCATTACCAAATGATCCATTTGAAACCTTCAATTTAGTAAAATTTTCAGATTTTGAGAAGTATTGTGCTTATCACTTAGAGTTTGATACATATTATTCTCAAGATGAACTTTTGATATATTTTCATAACACATGAGCATGTTTTGAGAAACATAACTCAGTAGAAACATCTGATTGAGAATATAGAATTTTAACATTTTGGTTTTTTCATTATTTTTTATTTCTACATTTATCAGTTTTATCCTAATATCAAGTTATCTAAATGAAAGAGGATATTTATCATCCGCAACTAATATCATATATTCTTATAGTTCTCTATTAGTGTTCTGATTATTATCATAAATCATGATTATTTATTAATTTATATTTTTTTAGTCGTTGATTCATTATTTGTTAATCATCTTCATAGAATATTTTATCTTGATTATTGTTTTATTTCATTTAATCAATGCACGAATAATTATTCTTTAGTATTTTCAGTTGGAAATTTCTTTAAAATAATTTTTTTAATTTCATATCAATCTAGGAAATAATTTCATATAAAAATGAATTTATTATTTCATTCATCCACTGGTTTATCTTTTGAATTTTCTCATTGTAATTTCCTTCCAAAATCACTATTTTCACTAAATTATTCAATAATTTGACCCTATTCAATGTATATACTCATGATATAATTGGGTATTTATGTTATTAACTCTAAAGGAACATTATTAACTTTCCATGAAATGAATGGAAAATTGAAATTATTAATTTTGAAAATCTCATCATCCTTAGATTCATCTTTTTATTGGATTCCTTCATCAATAAGATCATCAAAAAAATATTTCAATTATTTAAAATGATTTTGATCAACAACAATATGTACATATTCTTTCTATATTTTAACAAGTTCATTTTCTCTTGAATATATAATTTCTAATCTATTTATTTTTTTTAAGAATCCATTAATATTTTTAACTAAAGAAATTTATTATTTTATCATTTTAGGTAGTTTATAATTTTCATGGATTAAAAACATTATAAAAGCTATTAAAATAGAAATTTTATATCCAATCAGAGGAAGACATAGGCATTGATACTACTTGTCTATCCCATTTAATCATGAAGGGAAACTATGAGGTGGGGTAAATATGCGTAACCATCTATTAAAGAGCATTACTATATTTTAGTTAAACCCACTTCCACTTGATCCACATTTTTAATTAAGGGGATCATAAAATTCAATGTGAATATAACTCTTAAATTATCATGACATACCATAATAGACTATAATTTCCACATAAATAAATTATAAGGACTTACTTGTGAGAGCATTCTCTTTACCATGTTTCAATTTTTTAGTGAACTTATTTTATTATCACTATATTTTTTAACGATTACAAGTGTTGTTCGTGTTTAACATAAGTTTCAAGAATGCATCACACACTTTAGTTATATGTAATTTATTATTATAAAACTACTATAAAATGTAGGTAATTATTTATATTTATATGAAAAGTAATTAATGAAATTTCCATAAACCCTAAATAAAATATTCCCTTATTTCTTTGGATGGAAGTTTATCAACCATAATGATATATTCCTCCACATTTAAAATATATTTATCATGAAAAAATTAATATATGAATTTATATACACAGTAAAATTGTTTTATATCTTCTCAACTATAATGTGTATATTTTTCATAGTGGTTCCAATAATAGAAAGTTTATCTCTGTCTGTTCATCAATTCTTTGAAAATAATCGGTCCATTCTCTACATCAATTTATATTTTTTATTTAAAAATTACATAGGATTATATTTTTATTTTTTTCATAATCGCACTAAATGATACATCATTATACTATTCATAATCTATTTTTATATTATGAAAAAATGTTTATATTTTCTTGGTTTTATAGGTAGAATGTACACTCCATTCATTTTTAAATAATTATTTATCTAGTAAATTGAACCATTGTAATATAAGTGTTTTTGCCTTAATTAATATTAATATTAATATATGTGTTGTATTAATGATTTCAGAAAATTCCAATCAAGATATTTAATGTCTATGATCACTGAAATATTAAATCATATGATTTGTTAATATCAAGTCTCACAAAAATTAGTCATGGATAATCATTCTTTAATTTATTTTGGATACATTTTGGCTTCCATAATTAATCTCCATTATTATGAATATTTACTTCCACATAAAATATATCTATTATAAACTATTTGGCTATACAAATATAAATAATTATATTTTCATCTAGACTATCTACAGTCTTGTGATTTTAAAATATCATGATCAAACCTTACATAATATTTACTATATTATGATTCTAAGTATGACTATCCATTTTTTCAATATCCACGAAAAACATAAGAGGTCAAACTCAATTTATGATGACAAGGAAATATGCTGTGGAAACATATTATATTGTATAAATAAATCATTACATCATACAATGTCAATATAGGTTTGATTTATCAACCTTTTTTTGAATCATATTTCAATCAAATAACTACACTTTCAGATTGCTGATTATTTTCAAATGAAAACTTATTGTTGTCCATTAATAACTAAATAGAAAAAAAATTATATATATAATTCTTGAAATTTCACTATGTTTATAAGTAACCATCCACAAAGTAATATCTTTTCATATGACTTTAGTATCATATAGTTTGATGCTTTATAAAAAATCTCTTAATTCTGGATAAATATTGGTTCCATAATGTCATTTTAAATCCTCAACAAATTTATATGTGATTAAGGAATCCATTGTGGACTCAATTAAAAGTATTTTGATATACTGTAGACTATAAAAATATTTATTGAGTTTATACAAAATAATTGATGCCTTATTGAAAAATCATGTTTTCAGATTCAAAAGTGATATAAAATGGAATCGAAATTCATGCACACTAGAAATTATCAATTTTGTTAAATAAAAATTTATTTTCATACTTTATAAAATATGAACTATAATCTATTAATCTTATCTCCATGAAATCTCATTTTAATTCATGTTTTATTAATATTTCCTCCAGAATCCTATTATAATTTATTATTCCTTATAATGATCTTTAAACTGTAAGCAATGTACTCCTTCATAATGATTTAAGAAATCAATATAAGAATGACACTAGAGTGTCTTAGTTATATGTTACATGTGGATGTTTTTTCAAATATTAATCTTCATTCTCCCCATTTGGCCATCTTCACTATAACTTCTCTAGGATATTTTATATAAATGGTATAGTTCCTTTAATAATTTAATTTTTTTCTGGAAGATCACCACATTCATCCATCCCAATCTGATGTTCTCTCGATCGAGGATTTTTATAACTAACCTGAATCATTAAAAAATAGAACAATTATTTTTATCCTCAAAACATTATTTTCTATATACTATGGGTCTACCATTATCATCTAAGAATACACTTACAAAACTTCAAATAGTCCTATTGATAAAAAAATATGTTATTTATTTGACCACATAAATACCCCCTTATTTATTTTTTGATCTATACCTATTTCATGATATATAATTTAAATAATTAAGTATACCCCTTACTAATAATATATGAAATGAGAATATTATTAAATTATCAACCCTTATCGTATTCAATTAAATAATACACTTTATTGTTTCTCATTGTTTAAATATGTACTATATAGTTCTTAAAAATTAGAGAGATGAATAACGATAAGTTATTCATTGAAAATTTTGTTTAGTTATTAATATATGGGTATTCATAGGTTATATCATTTTTGAAAACAAGATTGAGTAATAGTGGAACTAAAAGCTATCTGTAAATCCTCATCCATTTTAACCTAACAAAATTCATCACATTCCATGTTATATACAATATTTTTCAAAAAAAAAAGAATTACACATATACTCATATTATTAATCCCATAAAAATAATTCATGTACATGAAGTTTTATTTCCCCTATTACTATTCCTTCCCATCAACCAAAAAAATACTCCTCTAAAATACCAGATGCAACCAATAAAAAGTAGGAAAATGTTATTGGATTATAAAATGACCAATTTTTTAGGGATATCAATATTTCATATTTCTGAGATCGTAAGGACTCGAAAATATCTCCCAATGATATAAATTACCTCGTAACAAACTCATTTATTCCTCAAAATTTTTTATTTGCATCACATTCATTTTTACATCTTGAAAAATTTATCATCAAGTTATATATAATCATATCATTAAATGGGTTTTCAAATATCATCATGATAAAATTTAGTTCATCCAATTGGTATCATGATTTTTCATTAAGACACTTTGTTAACATCCATCATTTCATCACAACACAACAATCAAATCATTAAATCACTATTAGTTGTTTTATATATTTACCAATCATCATTAAGTTATCCTAAAATTATAACAATCATATAGTTAATTAAAAATAATCTTCTAAACATATGTGGTGTGATTTAAATTTTTAACCAAAAATGAGATAATATAAATCCATAACATTCCAAAAAAATTACATAAACAACTATAGAAATATCTTTATGATTTCACTTGAATGTTTGGGAAATTTCTCAATACGATTTTCAATTTTCACCTTATAAATATTATACTCTTTATAGTATTGATCACGATGGATCTCTCTATTAGATAGTATTCAAAGTCTCATTTTCTGATTCTCTTGTAAAATATAGAAGTTAAATATTCACATTATATATATTTGTGATTTTGTCTTGTTTCTTAATCATGTTTCCCCCATCTCCTTACAAATTACTCACTATTAATTTAAAATATTTAAATAGAATAAAACTCTGAAAACAATTAATGTAAAATAGGGGAACCCCTTGTTCCATAATGCGAATAGAAATATTGGGGAAAATTTTTAATTGTATATTTTACTTTCAGTCCATAATTAATCCTTGCATATTTGGTATTCAATTAATTCTTTTCCTTGAAAATGATATGGAAATTCTTGTTTCCATCTCACCACTCTTATAGAATATCGTTATTAACACTATCAAATGAATAAAATTTATTTAATACTATATTTTCATTGTTTTCATGGATATATGTTAGTTTAAATTGATTAAGAATAAAAATCATGTAATAATTTTGTTTTTGCATATACATCATTCATATTCTAGGTAGATTTTTATGATCATTTTAGAGATTATTCTTTTATGATCATTCTTGAAATTTGATTTTTTTTATTCTGGTGATATTACATTATTCCCATTATCACGGTCAATTATATTAAAATTAAACATTTCTATATACGTTTTTAATTGTATTAAACAAATTACATTCCAATAAAACATATTATATACAGTGTCTCAATTTTATCCCAAGAATGTTTTCATCATTTTAGTAATCATTTATATTTATTCATGTATGATATCAACAACTAATGAAACACTATTATCACTTTCTTGGATTGATTACCTTGTTGAATTTGTATTCCTTACTTTAACATTGATTTAAAAGGAATAAATGAAATGATATATATGGGAGGATAATTAATAACAATATATGTATCTATCCATATGTTGACTTATATTCCATAATGTTTTCATCTAAAATAGATTATTTTAAATAAATTTTTGGGTTATAAAATATTATTTACTTCTCATAAATTTATCATGATTCGGCATTTATTTATTCATTATCTCTTGAGTTCTTTTAATTCGAATAGTATGATAAGATATTTTTTTCCTTTATAGAATTCAATAATTCCTCATGGTAGTGACCATGAATTTTGTAAAAATAATGGATTATATATATGTATTCATTTCTATTTTTTTGTGGAGGATTCATCATACAATTTTAATATTAATTTTCTCCAAAATTTAATTTTTCATATGTATACCTCTACCATTATATATTCCTCTTGTATCGTTAATATATGTACCTATTATTCTTACGAACCATCACCATGTAGTCAATCAAATTAAAATACAAAAATTGGCCGCCAAAAATTATTTTTATTTCATGGAATGAATTTTTTTAGAAATTTTTTAAATTGTAATCTATAGATTTTTTATGTCATTCACAAATTCATAGAATATATTTTATATAAACATTTAGACACAATATTTTTTTCAACATTGACAAGGTGGTGTGAATCTAATCAAATTTTATCATAAATATTTATATAGGTTATTATTTTTGAACACCCACTGATTGAGAATTTTTTTTAATGTAATAATTAGATGATGGGATTAAGGACACCATTCTCAATGGTTTGATATCGATTCTTCTATACATTATATCAATATGTTTTTCAATTTATATGATACTTTTTAGAAATGGGGATATCAATAGAATATTATGTGAAATATTCTCTTGATTCACAAGTTTTGGTTGTTTTATTGTGGGTAGTTTCTATATTTCCAATGTTACCCCAAGATCATGATACCTCATTTTCAGAGAATATTTCTCTATTTATACTAATCTCATATTTTTATCCCAATCACTATTCAAAATTAATATAATATCTCTATGAATCTTAGTTATTTCATCTAATGTGTTATCAATTCCTAATATTCTTTTTTTCATTGACCTTTATCTGTATATAATTTATATTCAAGGAGTTGTTATTCAATTTACACATGGATTCTTTTTGTGATAATAAAAAGTTTCAATCATATAATTTTTGAAATCATTTCATCTAATGTTTTCAAAAATCAATTATATATTTACATAATAAAGAGAAAATTAATATTTTAATGATTTTATATGGTCAATGGGATAATTTCTTTTATGGAATTTATAATTCAAATAACACTCCGTCTATTTATACCCTTCCATTATGTTTGCCTCCTAACCAACTAGGTTGTTATTATTTTAAAGTATACAATTTATATTCAAAATAGTAAAATTCTTCACATACCATCCAATAATTGAGTATATTTCTTCAATGGTTTTGATATAATCATATTCCTTTTTATTTATTTTATATTTAGATTCCATCGTTAACATGATCAATTTCAATGTAATTAATAAGTTAACACTTTTAAGATCAAAATCGGGTAATGGAAAATTCTTCCCAAATTTAGAAACCAATATTTGATTCCTTTGTTGTCTATTATTTATATTTCATAGAGACTATTACGAACCCTTGTAATCATCAACTAAAGTAAACTAATATTTATGTATTCTTGAAATATCAAAAAATTCATTAAATCTTCACATCATATAAGCTATTAAAATAAAATAGTAAAAAAATTATATCCAATCAAGGGAAATATATACTCTAAAACCACTTGTAATTCCTAGTGGATCATATTGGGTAACTGAGATTTTGGTTGAATTTGTAAAGAAAATTTTTAATAAGTTTTACATTCACTAAACTACACTATATACACTAAATCCAATACCATAGTTAAGTTGAAATGATCAATCAATGAAAACACAACTCTCTAATTATAATTCAATATAGAAAATAATAAAATAGCATCACATTAATTTGACAATATTTTTCCTAAATGTGATATCCTTCAATATGTTTTGATCTAATTTTTTTACAAAAATATTATTATAAAAATATATTATTAGTGGTCACTAATAATATTAAATATCACCAGAGTTTCAAGCATGTATCATCCACTTTCATAAAAAAATATTTTTTATAATGGAACCACTAGTTCCTGAATGGATTTAATTTTACTAGAACCATAAATTTTTATAAAAAACCTTGAACACTTATATATTATCTTCTATATATTTTTAGTTTTTCACTATATCAAACATAATAATATCTTACTCCATTAAAAATATATTTACTTTATTTCTGTACAATGAAATTTTATTTAATTTCCCATTAATTTCTTTGAATATTACCAAATAGAATGATTATATTCATCATAGTGTAAAACCTATCATAAATAGTATATCCAAAAAATATTCAATTAATAAATAATATATTTTATTTTTCTTTATTTTATATTATTCAATTATATAAAAATATCAATGGAAATTCTACTTCTTCATCAACTTCAACACACTAAAAATCCATCATCATGCAGTGTGTGAACACTTATTTATCTCCATAAAAAGATTTAAATTTCTTATTTTTCTCACAAGATGATGTTATTCACATTAAATATTTAACATATTGAGTATATTTCAACAAAAAACATAGTCCAACTATAGTTATTATTTTTGCATCAAATTTTATTTATTTTCATTTATGCATGAGGATACTTATTCATACATACATAAATTTTAAAAATTCAAAACATCCAAAAATTTCACCACTGATTGTATGGTATTTATCTTATATTAAAATTTGTCTATTAAAAATATCCAATCTAGATAAAAAAATTATTTGTTCTCATAACATAAGCTATTGTAGTATTTATAATAAAACTTTTCATCTACATTTAATATATATTAATCATAATAATTTCAAAAACCTAAATCCATATTAATCTTAGGCATAATACACATTTAATAAATTCATAATTTTCCATAGTTTCAATATTAAAATGATCTATAAATATTATAACTTTATAATGCATATTCATCGCATCTTTCGGTATTGCAAAAGAAACATCCCATTAAAAAAAATTGAAAACCTGAAATTACTAAAATTTAAAAAAATAAAATGAAACTATAATATTGAACATTTTTCATTAGTGTGGATCACTCAATTAACCATACAAAATAACTATTGGTTTGAAAATATAATTGCATCTTGAATCATAATCTAGTAATATAACTTTTTATTAGATTAATAACAAATTTCCCTTGAGAATCATCAAATTTTATGTTTATATATATTCAAATTTGATCTACTCTTTTAATATGAATATGTCTTTAATATTCATTAATTTTAGAAGTCATAAGCGATATAGAGATACCATTTCATCTGATTTCAATTTCATACTATTTTAGCCTATTTCATTATCCATCTAACATAATATGTCATATGAGAATCAAGAAAGACATTTGTTATCTCTTGATATAACCCATGTGATTTAAGAAATCATTTACGATTCTGTTAAAGGTAAAAATAAATATTATTGAGTATTTTGAAATCATAAGAAGTTATATAAAACTAGGAATGTTTATCAAAAATAATTTTTTTTGATTATTTATATCTATGAGTATAAAAAATCACTTCAATGTTCATATGCTCATGAATTTTTCAATTAAATCAATGTTTACATCATTTTAAAAATTTATCAATCTATATGTATAATAAATTCATCCCATCTGAAGTAATTTTCAATTTACTTCTATAAATATTTTAAATTATTCTATATTCATTTAACAATTTATTCGTTCATCCTAATCACTTTAAACCTAGTTTCCATTTTTTACACTAATTTTAATGGTAAATATCATTTAAAATATAATAGGGCTTCCTTAAATATTTTACCCAACCATTATTTAATAAAATATACAAAATTTATCTATTAAATAAACATTACTATAAATTGTTGGTGATATTTTTGAAATTCCTATTACAGATACATAAATACATTTCATTGATTCTTTGGAAGAATATCACATTCAATCATCACAATCAGATAAAAACTTTTATTCAAATCTATATACGTGTATTTAATTTTTCCTCACAACAACCTGCAATAATATCCATAAAACATCCATTGATATATATTATAGAATAACCATAATCCTTTAATCATTCATTGAAATAAAATCACATTTTCATATTGAAGCCATATAATACATATTCTTTCAGGAAAATTATTATTGGCATTTCAATGAAAAAACAATTATATAAATGGTTGATACTAAAATCTATGACGGATATCCACAATTTTCTCTAATTATCATTGTACCATTAAATCATTATTATAAAAATATAATAAATTTATATCCCCCTAACCAATATAATTAAAAAATATTCTTTTTCTGATAGATAAATGTTAACAGATATTAAAATATACGATGATATCGAAATTAAATAATCATATACACATACTTCCCATACATGGGAAATAAGTTTTCATATACATTGATAAATCAATCATCGATTCTGGTTTTTACTCATGAAAACTAATAATCAAATAAAATATGACATAACATTGATGAAGTTGAATTAGAAACATTTTCTAATTGATCTTATAATTTTTATTGTTGTAATCATTAATTTATGTATTTGAAATCATTATACCTATTTGGGTAAGTGTAACATATATACTGATTAAAAAAATCAAATATATAGATTTTAAAAAAATAATCACAACTTTCCCCAATGATGATCACTATAGTTGATCAAGGACTATGATTTATCAATCTAATTAGAAAGGATTATAGTATGAGTAGAACCCAACTCCCCAAAAAGTAATTCATAAAACTATAAAGGTTGGGTGATTACATGAGGTATATTGATCTTTCACCAGCAAGAAAAAATGTGAGAAAAAGAAAATGTGGGACGCGGTACCTCTAAAGAATCCCTATAATTCCATGACATACTTCTAGAATAATACATTAATGATTAACCGATGCACCAACCTCTAATTCCCATGTCTTAGTGGATAGATATTTGTATAAACTAAAACTCTACGGGCAGAGCCTATATTGCAATTCAATCACTACTTCTAAAAACTTTTTGAATCACTAGATTGTTATTATTAGACTTCTCAAAGATAAAGGTTATTCAAAATTTTAAATATTACAGAAACCCCCTCAAAATAGCTTTAAGGAGGCTTAGCCATTTCCATTTCCATGAATTTTCATTATAAGCTCCACATATCAACTAGAATACTTTATCAATTTGTATTCATTATAACATGTATATGACATCCATATATAGGCTCATTCGCACATCAACCTGCATCTAGAAAATATGTAAGACCATAAAATCTTCAAACATTTGGTCTGAACCCCAAAATCAGTAATATCCTCAAAGAATCTATATTAATAGTAAAGTGAGATATTTTTATTCCGAAATCGGTTTCGAGCATGAAAATCTAGATTCAAGATTCTGTCAACATCTGCACATAATTTACAATTGTATGAAGCAACCATTTCCCCAAACAAAAAGAATATGTGATAAAATAACCACATTTATTATATTATGTATTCTATTGGATACCATAGAATATAATTCCATAAGGGTTGAGATGGATCCTCAAATAATTACATGTCACGTTATTTCCATTCTAAAAGATTCCCACATAGTCTAATTTCCAATATATGCATCAATGAGGGGGTGAGACATCAAAGAAAACTACAATTTGTTATATATGATCATGATATTGGATTCCCAAATAAATTATATAAGATTCTTTGACATTATTTTAACACATAGTTAATGTTTAGTTTGTCCTTCGAAACCCATGATGAAAAAACATGTAAAAGAAATATCCAGATAGATAAGGATCAATTGAGATGTTCATTATGGGCATTAGTATATGATTTGACCAACATGTTCCACCAATTTTTCTCTAAAACAATAGAAACATCCACAAATGAATTTAAATATATCTATATTAATTCCTCTATGGGAAGAAGTGTATAAATATTACATTTCTGTATAAAATCCCATACAATAATTTATTAAGAGATAAAAAATCAATTTAATAAGAGATATGTTCATGTCTAATAAACAATGAATTAGATCCTTGAAGAGTTGATAGAAGTTATATATTTTTAAACAATCATGATACCTAGAGTTAGATTTTTGAGATAATGTGTTCCTTTATATAACTCTATGAATAAAATAATGTGGTCTGTGAAGAATGGAAAGCTAGGTCTATGATACATTAGACCCATGATGTTTTAAAAATTTATATAAGATATTTCATATTGACTATCACTTTAATCAACCTTTTGGAAGTACATTATGTATTTTATGTATAACTCTTGAGACAACAAATGATATTATACATCAAATGTACTAAATTCATAGGTAAAATAGTTTTATCAGGATCATAATAATGTGAATTTTTTTGCAAGATAATTGATCATTGAGGTCGATTAATATGAGACATATTAAATCAACATATCATAGTATTATTGAATATTTATATGTCTAAGTGAAAACCAGGTAACATGGAGATGAAATGAAAAAAAAGTACCATTATTTTTTTTTTAATATTGGAAATTAAATTTCAAGGATGAATATTTTAAAGGTGAAATGAATTTAATGGCCTAAAATTTAATAATTTTTTTTAATAAATTTATACATTTTTCACCATTGAGAATAAAATATATTATAACACATATTGACCTAATAATATAAATGAATATTATATAATTTCAAAAAACATAATAAAGTATATACAATTGAAAAATACATTATATAAAATTTAAAATTTAATTGGATACTAATAAAATCTAAATAACAAAATAATAATTCTAAATATTGGCAGATATTTCTCAATATAAATTTTCACACATTAAATAACACTATTAGGATGAAATAAAACATTATTAACATGGGACTAATGCATGAATAGTTACTCTAGAAGAATAAGAAATGAAGGAAACTATACTGGGCCTTTTCGTTACTATGATGATCCTTTAGACCATGTAACGGGATTCATGACCATTGGGCCTTTAATCCATAATAGAAATGTAATAAAGTGGATGGTTGGGTGGGTTATCTCTTGCTGGGATATGAAATTCCTTTTTAGTTTATGTTTTTGTGGTATGTGTGTTTTTACATGGTCTTTTACCCATAATACCCAAAAATATATAGAAGAAATAATATTTTTTCATTTATAATAGGTCGTATGAAATTTGAATGATATCAAAATGAATCAATTTTTTCCGAACCATTATCTTTTTGAGATGCATCTAATGACAAAAATAAATCATTTAATGTAAAAAATATGAATTTATAATCTAATATTTGAAATTTCAAATCCCAAATATAATTTTAATATTTTATAAATTAATTTAATATTTTATATATTAAATAAAAATTAAATTTATTCCAAATACTTTTGAAATTATTTAAATGAAAAGAGACATAATTTTTTATAATGATGTCATATGATTAGTATGAGTAATAATTACAAATCAAATTCATGAGCTAGAATAACAAAATAATCAATATTTTATAAAAAACTCCACATTAATATTCAATAAATGAAACCCTCTTCCACTTATTTAATTTAACATTAAAAATCTATCTAAAATAAAATAAATTCCATATTCTTATCCCAAAATTCCATCAATACATTCTCTATGTTTTATTCTAAATAAAATTTCATTCCATGAACCAAGAAGGAGTATTCCAAGGGTGGAATCTTAAAAAAGTAAATTTTATCATCCCATATCCCTATAATCTAATTCAAATCTTACAACTCCTAAATCATATGGTAAATCAAAATTAATATAAATTTGATAATAAAATTCCAAAAAAAATGGATCTATATTAATAGTTCATTGATCATTTTTCTTCCATATAAATTATTCATAATATAATTTTACACACAATGGTACATTTATACTACATATGTATGAAATGAAGTTTTTCATCAATTATTTTATATTAAATATTTAAATTTTTTTATAACATAATAATTTTAATTTTAATAAAATGATGTCATTTTTAATATTTAATAATAACAATATAATTATGATATTGACAATATTAAAGATAAAAATACAAATATATTTTAATATCATGGAACAATATTAACAAGAAACACTTTACCGTTTGAATATATTTTAATGTATAAAAATAAATATTAATAAAATATACCTATATGATTATATATATCTTTTTCATGCTACAATATATTAACCCTAAACCAAGGGATGTGCATTGATGACTAATATCATACTTCTAAACAAAACACGGGACCATGAAATAGACATCTTACTTCTTGAAAAAAAATTAATTGAAAATAATATAAAATATGAGTAAAACTATAATGAAAAAAATAATATTAATTATTAATTATTTTATAAATAAACATAACATAAATGTATTGTGGTATTAGGTAGTTTTAAATGTCCGTCCTACTAATGGTAGAGGTTCTTTACAAATATTTTATTCAAGTATTATTTTATATATTGACCATTTATATCATACCCTTGTTATATTATCTATTTTTTATTTGTAAAATTACAATTTAGTAGTTCATATTTGATATTTCATTCTAGGAAGATTCCTAAAATTTTATTTCTTAAAAACAAACCATATAACATTATGTATAAAATATATAACTATTTTATTTCATATAATTAATAATTATATGGTTTCTAACTAATAATTATAATTATAGAGATGAAATTTAATCATTTTATCAATATTGGATTCATTCATAAATTTAAAATATTATTTTCCCTATATTTTTTGGCACATATGTCATTTATTAAAAAAAATTCATTAGAAACCAACTATGTCACCCATTCTCTTTTAATGGGATAATTTAATGTTTATAAGTATTAATTGAATTATGATTCCATCTGTAACAAATATGATTGATATTTATAGATGATATTGGTGAGGGTTTAATTATACAGTCCCACAATCAGTGGGGGAATATATATATCTATAGTGTTAATATGATTGTTTAATGAGACAATAACCTGGAAGATTATGTCATAGTTCCATCACATGGGATCATGACTTTAATTAAATGAGTTATTTATGTTTTAAATGTCTCCAGTGATTCTTATAGATTCCATTTTTAATAATAGGTTTTCCTCTATGTATTTCATATTTAAGGATACTTAAGAAGATTTAATTTTTAACTTCCATTATAGATGATATATCTCCCTTATGTCAGTATTATTAGCTCCTACATTGATTTTATGACCATCCCATTTTCATTTACATCCCTAGGATATCTAATGCATCGTTTTGGTCATAATGATAGCTTATGATGATAATATGATGGAAATGAAATATTCCATATTTTACCTTAAAATGTTATATTTAATCTCAATAATACAATAATCCACTAAAATTTTAGTTGTATTTCTCATTGTCTATGATTGATGAAGTAATATTACGTCAATGAGACATGATTCATCATTGTGTGTATATATTTAAGGATTATTAATTTTTTCAATTATTTTTAGTGATCATAATATTATATATTGCACAAATGTCATATATTTAAAATTAAAATGTCATAATTCATGATATAAAAATTAAATATTATGTACTCATTGTAAGATTATTATTTTCCTTGTAAATTATTTAAATTTCTCTATTAACATTGTTATGATTAATTTATTTTGTAAATGGATTAATATAAGATGAAATGTATTGAAAGATAATTTGTTGTAAAATGTAATGATTTATTGAATTAAATATTTAACATTATTGGATGATGAATCAAGAAGCAATGGGAATTTCATGCTAAACTGATTGATGTTATGAATAATAACAAAATAAATTTAGAATTAGCACCTTATCCCATCTTAGGAAATGAAGATATGGAGTTTTTTATGTGATAAACAACACCCAATTTTTGTTAATCCATTGATCACCTAATAAAGAAGCAATTGATTTGTACCACTGAGGATCTTTTTTACAATTCCATTATTTTTTAAGGAATTTTAATTTATTATTGGTTTTATATCACTAAATAGTATAAAAACATGTTTTATATCGAGCAACCTTATAAAAATAATCAAATAATATGATATCTGGAATGGGACGAAATATAAAATTTTCTTCATCAAATATGTTCTATTTGTTGTCTATATAAAAATTTAATTGTGAATTCATATAATGATGAGAAAAATATATGAATCAATTGGGTCTAATTAAGAATTATTCAGAACGTTGTCAAATTATTCCATAGGAATCGTTATTAATCCATAAATCATTTCTTACCTTTTATATATATTTTAAAATCCAAGTAATCAAAATGATTCTACAATTTTAGAAATCTATTTCTATAAAGAAATTATTTGATGCACTATTAATGTGGAGATAATGAATATTGAATCTTAATGTGACGGTTTGACTAAAAATGATAAGTGACAAATGTAGCATCACTATTGAGTTCCAACAATCAAAATATCAAAAAGGAAAGTTGTTTCAACTATCCACTAGTATAATTTTTAGGAACAAGTATCTGAAAAGGTTCCTCAATGACATGGGAACATTATGATAATGTGGGAAAGATTGGGATGAACTTAATTAATATTTAATAGAGAGGACTAATATAGAAAAATTTGATTGAATGATGGGAGATTCTGATAAATCCTCTATAAATAGTCTATTGAATAAAGTATATAGAAGATAGAAACAATGGACTCTAATGAATAAGGGAGTAATTAATTGGTGATAACTGATGACAGTAAACTCTAATTACATGAGATAAATAAAGATTTTACCACATCAACATTTTTGGATCATAAAAAACTATTAGGTATAGGTACACCAGTCATTCTATCATCAATATAGAAAATAATGATTGATTTTATTTCGATGGAATCTTTTATTTCCATCAGGAACAAAAAAATATACAAATAGAACCTCAAGGAATCTATTATGTGTTTATACTATAAATTATAGGTTTTGAAAAAATTCACATTATTAATAAAAATAATCCCCAATTATACATTATTGTAAAAATATATTCATTTAATTTTTTTAATCACATAGATAGAATTAGAAACTACTACATCCATTGACTAGTTTTCAGTATATAAATTCAAAATTATCTATTGGGAGAGGGAAGTAAACTCCTAATCAAGAAGATAAATTTTTCCCTTATTAGAATGGATAGTATAAGGCCTCATCCTTAATCATTACTTTATCTAGAGATAAAACAATAATTGGACTTTACATCACATATAGGAATTTTTTAGGTTTATTGATATAGATAATTTGGTCATAACATACACACAACATCTTGAATATTATATGCTGACACTTTTACTGACTATCATTTTTTCCATAAATCAAAAATCTCTTCAAAAAGAAACTTGGAATCATTTAATGTTTTAACAACATAAATTATACTTGATCCCATCAATGACTCTATTATTATTCATGTATTTTGAAAAAAAATTCAAAACATCGAATGAGCATAAAAATTTCAATAATGGATACATAGAAAATGAATTTTTTTGTCTCGGGGCAACAAAAAAACCTTGAATACATTATCATAAACTAATAATCTTCACCTGTATGAAGTATAAATTATACTTCACTAAATATAATCTCATTTCATACCTTTTTTCTAATAATGAGACTACCATAAATCAATATAAAGTAACATATAACATATAATGGTAACAAGGGACACAAACAAACTTTAATGGAATAACCATATGGTCGACAACCAATCATATCTCTAAATGTAATAGCCATACTGCCAACGTCTATACACAATGCATTTGAGGATATAACATAACCACCCATACATGGTTCAAAATGGAATCACGCGTCATTTGGTTTATCAAGTAACCACCCTTAATTGGTTTATCACATAACTAACCACCAAATGTCCAAGAACCAATATAAAATCATAAAACGTAAAATATTTCAAATATCATCATTCTATAGATAACATTTCATTTTCAATCACAAGAAATAATATCATGATATTTGAAGAATCTATCATTTTAAAAATCCATTTTCAATACCAATGGTCATAAAAATGGTATATGGTACTTATTTTCCATTAAAAATTTACAGCATTTTATGGAATCCAAATATCAAATAATTCACGCAGTAGTAGAAATTTCATTGTCTATGCATCCTTTAAAAACAATCCTTTTGTTGTGTAGTAAAAAGATTCATAGGAAAAAGATTTACTTTGAATTAAAGTAAAAGTCAGAGGATTTAATTATACACCATGTAAAATATGGAGGTGTATATTATCAAAACATGACTGAATAAAAGGAGATTTGGACAAAGTCTCTTACCTTGAATCTGATTCATCATGTATGTTCCTTGTTCTTCTTGAATAATAATGTAAAGTTAATTTATAATTTCTTAAGAACAGTTTTCATGTTTATTATTCCTATTATATCACTTATTACAATGTTATAAAAATTACATAATTATTTATGTTAATTTTAATCATTTTGACTATATTGTGTACTTTAGTCGAAAATGATTTTGTAATAATTACAAATTGTCCATGAGGACAAAAATAAATTATCTCCATAATATAATTTATGATTTAAATATCATATATATACTGAATTTGTTTATTAATAATATTCCATAATATTTAGAGATAAGAAATGAAATAAAACATTCATGGAGATGGTAAGTTGTATGTGCATGTGGACACTACATTCATTTCTTTTTCATATTTAATGAAATGAAATCTAATTGAAACATATGTATACTATAATTACAGTATAATATCACATTTTATATATGTTACATATTTTTATTAACTCTATCAGTTATATGTTTCATGTATGGCATGAACGAGTCATATAACTTTGATGGGCTAGTAATCCACACTTCCTCAAATGAAATTATCATATTTAAACATTATAGAAAACATAAATTAGTTTTTCAAATAAAAATTTAATATATCATAGAATAAAATATAAATATATAATATTCCATATATAAATACATTGACATCATAATGGACACCATGAGAGGTGGTAGGGGAATGAAGGAAAATCACCATTCTGTGAGGCTAGAGTTGACCGTACACAGAAATAGTATGTTCACACCCATTAGATGAAGGTGTTTTTAAGTGTAGTTTGAATACTTCTCATAAAAACACCCTATTATTTTGAGGATACTTGTTTTGTTATGTAATTAATTAATAATAAGCGCATAGGGAGTGGAGAAAGAATATAATGTGATGGAAATTTATAGAAGTTGTTACCTCTAAATCAGGTAACTTCTTTTGATTTCAGCAGAAACACTTTATTGAATTTCCTTCTACCAAAGGTAAGTTTCACAGCCGGACCTATCAAATTATTTATATTTTCTTATTATTTCATTGTCTTTTAAATAAAAATTGAGGTTCGGGTTCAATCCCGAACAATATTTTTGAGTTATGTCAAAAGTTGCACGTTTTTTAGTTGACGTCATTTGGCAGACTAGTAGAGCACCTTTTGGAAACCCCGTAAGGATTAGCCCTAGAAATTGCACGATTATTCTATCTTGGAATAATTAAAATGTGTAATGTTTTTGATTTATTATAATAATTAAAATTTATATTGTTGTTAATAGTTTTATAATTATTATTAAAATTAGAAGAATATTTTTATCATTTTTAGTTTTGTCGTTTTTAATAATATTATTATTTATATTAAAAATAATCATTAAGATTTACATAATTATTAAAAATGTTATTAACGATTTTATCATTAAAAATGAACAATATCATTAATAAATAATTTTAAAATTATATTATTATTATTATTAATTTTTTGTTGGTAAGATTATTATTTTAATCATTATTATATTTGTTTTATTATAATTATGAGCATTCTTATTATTATAATTGTCAATATTATTATTATTATATATTAATGTTTTAGTATTTTTATTTATTTTTCTTTCTTTTTATTTTCATCTTTTTTTCCCTCTTTCTTTTCCTCTCCCCTAACCCTATGTGATCCTCCCTATAGCGCTCCACTCTTTTGTTATAGAAGAAGCCTCACTCTCTCGGATTCGTACCCTAAAACAAATAAACAAAACAAATTGAGGCACACTGATTTTTACGTGGTTTGATAGGATGACCGACGTCTACGGGGAAGGAAGATGATAATTTTTTTATTCAAACTGGAAGAACAGATTAAAAATTCCCCATATCTCTCGTATCAAATCTCACACAACACCACACACATATATATATATATCAGTGGAGGGAGGAGAAAATTCAAATGGAATCTTCAATTTTTCTACAGACACCAACCAACTACTATTGCGAGTCATCTTCAGCGGCACCACCCTACTACACCAAGTCTCTTCTGGCAGCTGGTCTTCAAAGGTGGGTCACCCACCACAACATGATGGTGATATTTTTCCATGAAAAACTCAACAAACTCCACCTTGACTAAAAAATATCACCGTGTTGTCGCTCAAACAAATCATCATATAACTGAAACAAATTTTCATGCTGCTGCTAAAACAAATTTTCATGCTACTGCTGAAACAAATCTTCCTTCCTACTGCTGCCTTCCCGATGCCCATAGGCATCTCAAGTTTGAGTCATATTTATCAAGTCCAAATAGTGTTGGAACTTGATCCATGTATCAACTTTTTTATCCTTCGGAGGAGAAACAAAATCCCATATCATATTCTGATGAAGTGATTTAATATCTTCTTCCATAACCGACCTCCAATGGTTGATTTCGTTGCTATAAAAAACATCTCGATAGCAACCTGGAACAGCACATTCAACTACAGAAAGAGAAAAGCTAATGGATTTTCCAAACCTGGAAGGTCTTCGTATAATCCTTTGTGTTATACTAGTGGTAATACTCTTATCTGATGTCACTACTCCACCTGTAATAGTATCAGCATTAAAATAATACAAAGTTCCTTTTCGAATACCTTTCATCACATGGAATGCACCACGGATAATTTTTATGAATCCATCTTCAATAGTTATCTGGTAACCAAGCTTATCCAAAACACCAAGTGATATGAGGTTCTTCTCCAATTCGGGTATATATCTTACATCTGTAAGGCGTCGAGTTGTACTATCATGCATCTTCAACCGTATTGTTCTAATACCTCTCTTATGGAAAGGGTGGTTATTTCCCATAAGCACCACTCCTTCATCTGACTCATCGAGGTTTGAAAACCAATCTTGATTCTAACATATATGGAATGAACATCCTGAATCAAGAATCCATCCTTCTGAATGGTTTACCATTGAGCAAACGAGGATAGTATCTTCAACATCTTCAACATCCTTGGTTCTCTGTACAACATTTGCCTTCAATTTCCCAATTTTGAGACAATCCTTCTTCGAGTGCCCATTTTCATGACAATAGGCACACACATCTTTTGCTGGACGCCTAAGATAGACTTTCCTTTTGACGTCGATCGAGATTCATCTCTTCTGAATCTTCCGGATTTCCTGTCAGATGACCTTCCTCTAATTGTCATCAATCCATCTGATGCGGAATCCCAATGGTCATATTTTTCTTTCCACATGTACTCATTGTTATATAAATAATTTGAAACATCAACAAATTTCACCTCATATTTACCATACAGCAACGTTGTATTAAGGTGATTATAACTCTGTGGTAGAGAGTTCAACAACAACAGAGCCTTATCGTCATCTCCAACCGTTACTTCCAAACATTGCAAATCTGCCAGGATTTTATTAAATGAATCAAGATGCTCAATCATAGACATACCTTGCTTGTACTGAAATCTGAACAATTTCATTTTTAGGTACAACCGATTTTCAATTCTTTTGGACATATACATATTCTCCAAAATAATCCACAAACATTTTACTAAAGTTTCTCGCATCACACTATATTTCTGGTCTTTATCCAAACAAAGCTAAATTGTACCGCATGCTTGACGGTTGAGTATTCTCCTTGCACCATCAGAGATGTCTACGGGCTTTTCTTCCAAGATGATATCTAACTCTTATTGAGTTAGAATATCCAAAACTTCATATTGCCACATACTGAAGTTGTTTGTCCCGTCAAATTTCTCCACCTCGAATTTGGTATTGGACACCATAAATCTATATCTGGAAATATTTGTAGTACCGACTTGTGTAGCTCGAACCGACTCCTGGGGTTCCTGAGGCTGTACCAAACTATTTTTGGTTTCAGGATTCTCAATCAAAAAAACATATCAGAATTTCCAAAAACAGATAGCACCGATGAATCCTAAATAGTCGAAAATACTGAAATCTACTATTTAATTTCTAAAAACGGATCAAAAATGAATACCGAATTTTCTCCCTAAGTATTTTTTTGTATAAAAATAAACCAATAATGAAACAAAATTTTTAACAAAAAAAAAATCCCCCATTTTTTTTCTTAGTTGGGGCATGGACCTCTTCACATGCAGGGGGAAAAAAATTATCAATCACATCCCCTTTTTTCACACAAAACATGACAAAATCAAAATGGTGCAAATCTCTCCCTTTTTTGAATTATATGCCCCACTTTTCCTTCTTCTCTTCCCCATGTACAACATAAATCCAAATTCTCCTCCTTTTGTTTTTTTACACAAATCCTCTCCCTCGTACCTTATGTGAATCAAATATCAAAATCAACGATAGTGGGGAGCAGCCCCTAAAAAGATTAAGGGGGAAGCAGACGATGAGAGGTTCACATAGGGAGGTTGGTCTCCATGCAGTAGATTTGAGGACTCGTAGGGGGTGTGGCGTGAAAAATAGAGATGCATGGGAGTCCGATCAGTAGGACACCGGCTTTGTAGATGCGCAAACTGTGGTTTCGCTGGGGGGGCTCAGACATCAACTGCCCATGGCTACAGAGGCCTGGATGATGGGTAGAGGGGGTGCAGAGGTGTGGATAGCAGCACGATTTCTTCTCAGGTAATCAAACTCAACCGTGTGATACCACATTGTTAGGGTAGAAGCCTCACTCTCTCAGATTCGCACACAAAAATAGAGAAACAAAACAAATTTTGGCACATGAATTTTTACGTGGTTTGGTTGGATGACCTACGTCCATGGGGAATGCAGCAGATAATATTATTATTCAAACGGGAAGAAAAGATTACAAATTCCCCATATCTCTCGTATCAAATCTCACACAACACCAAACACACATATATATAGTAGTGGAGGGAGGAGCAAATTCAAATGGGCTCTTCAATTTTTCTATGGACACCCACCAACTATTGTTGCGAGTCATCTTCGGTAGCACCACCCAACTGCACCAAGTCTCATCTAGCGGGTGGTCTTCAAAGGAGGTCACCCACCACAGCATGACTGTGATATTTTTCTATCAAAAACTAAACATCTTTCTCCCTATCACTTGCTGGCCACCTCCCCCTGTTACCTTAATCACTACAGCGCCCCTCACTGGATCTCCTCTATAACTCCAACTGACCACCGACCTCACCATCTCCCCTCTCATCCCTCAGCGTTAGTAGGTCCCTCTACCCTCCCTCCTGCCCCCCCCCCCCCCCCGTCGCACAATAAATCTCCACGTCACCCAGCCAACTCGCCCCCACGACATTGCCATTGTCTGACTGGCCTCGCACCCCCTTCCATATGCCACCCATCAGGCACCGCTGTCTGATATGCCCCTCCCAAGCAAGCCGCCTTCTACCCCTATACGCAACTACCACTTTACTCAACCAGACCCCCCCATCTAAGAAGCTCCTCCACACCAATGCCCTCTTGTTCACAGCATGTCCTCCAGCGCGACACCCTCAAACCTGATGTCCTTATTCCTTCCAGATAACTAGACCCACAACGTACACTCTTTTCACACCACCATGCTGTGAGAGCCACCTCCCACTTGTTGGAATCTCTCAGGATGGCCTCCTTCACAGTGTGACTTGAACTCCCCCTTGGTATAGGATTTTCTTTTAGTGTTTTGTCCAAACCCCAAATGCTATGGGTTGTTTTTTTAGTCAATCCTTCAATTTGGGTTCAATATAAAATGTTCAGGGTTTAATTAAGATTCCAAATCATGTAATTGAGTTGAAAATGAGATATTGAACCCGTCTCGGTCATGCACTTTCATTCCTCGTTGTACTTAAGGTGGTTTCCCTCTTGGACTATTCTTATTGATTTAATGATTCACATGTTTCCAGTATTTCTCATTCTTTGTGATAATATATTTGTGACTTCAAATGTCTAAAATAATTTATTTTATGTTCAATTGGATGGAATTTTTTTCCATGTCCAAATTTGGTATATTGGGTGTATGTAATGTTTTTCAATGTATTTCCTACAAGTATTTTATTGGTTTGAGTAATTTATTAATTAATAAAACAACAGCGAATTAAAAGTTAAAGTAGTCTTATTATGTAGTTGGACGTAAAGTGGGGGGGTTTGGGTGTGTTTTTTATGTAAAACCCTTGTGATGTTATTTGAAATTGTATTATAAAATTTTAACTATTTTTTAGATAAAATATGTGGTGTTGATTATGTTTTGGAAATGTTTTAGGGTCTGCATGATTTCTGAAGTAAACTTTTGGATTATGGTTTTTAAAGGGGTGTGTGTATGGTTTCAAAATGGTTATTTGATGTGTGATGTATTTTTATTAAGATGTGAAATTAGTTTATTCATTGGTTCAAGTGGTGCGTATTCTTTTTTGGAATGTTGAGGACGGGCGTTTGATCAAAAAAGAGGTTTTTAATGGGTTTTTTGGTGTGTAAATATGTGGGATACTTTCTAAAATTGTTTGATAAATTTTAATGTGGTATAGTAAACAATGTAGATGGTGCGAGTTGTGTTTTGAAAACATTTTTAGGTGCTTCTTTTGGGTTGTTTGTTCCTTTGGATTTTTAATGTCCGTGTATATCTATTTTATTTTTTGTGCGCTTTTTGCAGCATGTTGGTGAGATAACCTCACAATACTGCTGTCATTGGATTGCACATGCTAGTGTGCATGTGTGAGGTTTACCACGTCATTGTATTTGGAATGCGAGTCTAGGTTGGTACCCCACTTCACATTCCATCATATTTCGAATTTATTAATTTCATGTTATTTTTTTAATTTTAAAAAATTGATAAATTATATTTGATAATTAATTTCAGAATAAATGGATGTTGTGTATTTTCCTCATTGTTCATGATTTATCTGATAATGTTTATTATAGTGTGCATACTATGTGCTGAAAAAATTCCCTACTGGCCTTAGAAATTAAGTCATAGTTTCAAAATGGTGATTTGGGTGTCTTAAATGGGATTCTATAGTGATTTCATGTTCTATAAGTGGTGTGTGTTGGTTCTTCTAGAAATGTATTATTGTTGAGTGGTTCGTTAAGTCATGTTTGGAACAATAATAAAATAAATTATTTTAAAAACACTTTTTGGACTGATTCAGGGGTGATCTTCTTATGTAATTTGATTTTTTGGGTTGTTGTGTGTGATGTTTTTGCAACATGAGTGGTTACATGATTAATGTTGTTGACTCACCGCACATTCCTTTTAGTACTCAGTATGGGAACCTGGCATAGTATGTAAATTTTCAATGAATGATTGATGTACTAGTTTGAATTATTCCATATCTTGTATCCCACAACAGGGGATTCCCTGATATATTTATTGCTATGGGATTGGGCCTCTCGACTAGGCCAAGTATGGTGATGGATAGACATTAGGGCCTTATGATGTCATTGAGTAGGGAATTCCTTTAGGGTGAGTCACATGTATAGTATGTTTTGGATTTTTCACAAGCTCATAGGTTTGAACCATGTTTTCTTTGGAACTAATTGTTGTGTCAAAGTTGATTGTGGTTCTTAGTTTTTTGTTGTCCCACATCTGCCAAATTTTTATCCCTAATCATGTTTTGTGTGTGTGTATTGTTTTTATCTTATTTAGTAACTAATATTTTGAAATTAAGTTGTTCATGAAAATGTATTTTAAATGTAATGCATCATTTTCTTTACAACCATAAACTTTCTTTAAATTGAAAAGGGAAATGGAAAATTACTTTCATTGAAAGTGAAAGTGTGCGTGAAAACTCATATTTTATACAAAGTAGATAAAACATGAAATTAGTAAAATTAATTATTTAGTAGTAGTGCATTTGGAGTATATTATTGGGAAGGCCTGCTGGTTTTTAATACTCGTGACTATAGTGTTTTATAGTTTTGTGTTTTTGTTTCATGTTCGACTTGAGATAGTTCTCTAGGGGTGATAGTAGGTTTTTTATTGGAGAGTGACTCTTCGGGTTATGAGGAGTATTGGTCATGGTCATGTAAGTGTGTTGATGTTGGTCATTCTTTATTTTCTATGTCATTTATTTACTGTGCGTTGTTCTACCTTTTTCTAATTTTTTATTTATTTTCATTGGGATAATGTTTCCCACATTCTTGATGTGGATTCCCTAGCACTTGTCGCCTACCTAGGACGAAAGGGAATGCCTCTCAAGCCTTGTTGCGGATCAACTCAAGTTAACAGTTTATTTTCGACCCAGGTTAGTTCATGAAAAAATAATATCAGGGCAGTTCAGCACTTGAGAGGACCTTATTTTTTAGAGATCCCATTGTTATATAATATTTTAAAGGTGAAATGAGTAGTAGTTTTGAGACACGAGGCATAGGGATGGGAAGGATGCCAGGAACCCTTTCTCATTCTTAACTGTGGGATGCCATTGGATGTCTGGTCATGTTGGTGTCCTTTATTTATTGTGAATTGTTTTATGTGGGTAAATGAAAATGGAGTTGGGAATGTAGCCCTGTAATCTTGTAGGGCAAGGAAAAACTTGTGGATCTGGAGATATTTCCCTAGACAACTCTCTGTGACGGTGGCATGACTAGCGTATGGCCACCTACAATCTGTCCAAGTCACCCATCAACATTAGTTTTCCCTTGTGGATCATTTTGGTCTTCATTAATTCTAACAGTTTTTTTGCAATGTTTTAATTTGGTTGTTGTGAAAATTTGAATTTAAAATGGTAATGACAATGTATTTATTATGTTCATTGTTACATCTTTCCGCAGTTTTTCTCCCATGATTGTTTGATGAATGTACAAGGTGAAACTCTGGGTGGTAAACCCTTATAAAATCTTCATGTTTATCCGCCAAACACTAAATCCTAGAATTAATGAAATCAAACCCTCTTCTCTTTTATGGAAAATAAGATCCTCTTGAGAAAGAGGGGAGGTTGTGGAAGATTGAGAGGAACTTCTATTTTCATGTGCCACTTGACTCACTAAATGTGGATTTTTTCTACCATTATTCTTGAAGGTCCAACTTAAAAATGGTGGAAGTCCATATCAAGAAGAAAACCTTGAATAGATCTAACTTTAGTGTTCATCAATTCATCATTCATCCTATAGTTTCTCCCCGGGGAGACTAATGTGATGAGGAAGATAGTGTTGTGAAGTCTTCAATGAGGTGTAAGATCGGTGTTGTAATTTTTCGTCATTTCTTGGACTTAGATTCGTATAAACCAGTGTATGTCAAAAATGATCATGTGAAAGGTCGAAATTTTGAGCTCGGGCTTCATCCCAAGATGTAGTAGAAATTGGCCAATCTCAACCAAACTCTCTTCTCAAATGTTGTAGTGAAAGAATTTCTTATTGAAGCTGAGTTAGAAGGAGGACATGAAATGGACAATCCTCCACCAGCCTTAGGAAGCAGTTCAAAGGATGGTGAAAGAATGAATGGGAATAGACTTGATGTTGGTGGCTCTAATAGAGGAATCAAGAGACCTTCATAACGTCACTCAAATTTTGCATAGTGTAATGTTGTGATCTGTCACCAGTGTTGTAGGTAGGGTAACATGAGGACGGCGTGCCCGAGTGCTCTAAGACCCTACCACACTTACGGGCATCTGGGTCACTTGTAGCATTTTTTCCGAGGTGTTTCTAGGAAGAGTGATGAACCCAGACCTGGCTTGTCGAAGGTCACCTCTACCCATTAATAAGAGTAGGAAAATGTATGTGATCAATTTGTGGTTTCTTATTTGTAATGTAACTTAGATGGAGTGCACATCTCTTGTTGTGTTTTGTGGTGTTTCTTTTCTTTCGGTTGTAAGAATGGTTATTGTAGAACCTCGTTGAAACCTTTAATGGATGTTTAATTAGTAATATTTTTGAAGTTTTCTGGGGATTTATAAAGACTGACTGCGAGCCAAGAGATGATCCAATCATCAGAGATCCTGCCCTAGGTCCCAGAGTGATGCTGGTTCATAGTCAAGAGAACCCAAACAATGAATAAGGGACTTGGTTTAATATTTTTACTTATTGTGTCTTGTTTTATGTTCTTTTGTGGGTGAGAAGTTGTTGATATGTTGATTTTGGTAGTTTTGATGCTCGGTCATTTTGGCCATTCCCTTCTACCCCCTCGTGGCGGGGGTTTTATTGTTTGTGGGGGGAGTTTTT
This sequence comes from Viscum album, assembly GCA_963277665.1. Classification (NCBI taxonomy): domain Eukaryota; kingdom Viridiplantae; phylum Streptophyta; class Magnoliopsida; order Santalales; family Viscaceae; genus Viscum; species Viscum album. Next base: position 1,242,308,815 of record OY728145.1, on the reverse strand, counting down.
AGGTTCAGTTATCCTCGTCAGTTATTATGGTGGGGAGACCCATAGTGCATGTCATAGAGTTACAACTAATCTAGCTTAGTGTTCACCCAATAGATATGGTGGGGATTCCATTTAGGGCTCCCAATGTCAGTATTTGAGTTTTGATTCGAGTATCATTCTGGGTGGGGTGGTCTTGTGGGGAACTAACCAATTTTAAGTTCTTCCTCTTGAGTAAGCATTGGGATTGGAGTACACCCAATTGTTTCGTTGGACTATGATTATGGGAATATGTTTCGAAGGTGTTTTATGTTCCTTCACATCATTGTTGAAAAGGATGGTATGGGTTCTGTTTGGATTTGGTTTATGTGATCTTGTTTTAATGATGAGTTGTGTGTCATGGGATTTCAGTGTCTGTTTGGATCAATCAACTGGAGGCTCTTAAAATTTTGTAGTTGTTTCACACTTAATACGTTTTATCATTGGGTATAGATCTTTTTGTGGCTTTTTGGTGGTCGAATGCGATTTGGTGGGGAGAATTGTCAGAACTCGAGCAATTAAATTAAATTAAATTATTTTATTATTTCATTATATTTTAAAAACATTTTGTGTTGAGGTTCAGGTTGAATCCCAAAAAAAAATTGGAGTTATGTCAAAAGGAGCACTTTATTGAGTTGACTTCATTGGGCGCACGAACATAGCCTGTTTTTATAACCATGCGCTGCTTCGCCCAAGAAATTTTGCGATAATCTTGTCTTTGAAAACTAACATGAGTAAGGTTTGTGATTTGTTATGTTATTTAAAATTTTTATTTTTGTTAATAATATTATAATTATTATTAAAATTAAATGATTTTTTTATCATTTTTATTTTTATCATTATGACTATTAGTATTATTTTTAATAAATTTCATTAAATTTTTCATGATTATTAAAAAATTTATTAATGTTATTATCATTCAGAAAGAAGCAACCCTTAATAAATAATTTTAAGATTATATTATTATTATTATATATATTTTTTAAGATTATTATTTTTATCATTTTTATATTTGAATTATTATTATTATGTGCGTTATTATTATTATAAATGTCAATATAATTATTGTAATTATAAATTAAGGTTTTATTATATTTATTTGTGTTATTGTTTTATTTTATTTTTCTCTCTCTTTTCCTCTCCCCTAACGCTACGTGCTCCTCCCCATAATGCTTCTCTGTTTCACCCTGTCGCGAGCAGGCCGCCTCCCACTATTACCCTAATCCCCACAGCGCCCCCTCACTGGATCTCCTCTGCCACTCCATCCGACCACCGCCCTGACCCTCTCACCACTCTTTCCTCAGCGCGAGCAGGTCCCCCTGGCCTCCCTCTCCTTCCCGAGCTCCCCACATCGCATGCTCTACTACCGCGCCACCTAGCTCGCACACCCCCACCGTGCAGCTACCATCCCACTGGCCTCGCACCCCTTTCTGCACTCCACCCAGCTGGAACCGCTTCCCCGCACACCCCTACTGAACAGGCCGCCTTCTACACCTGCGCGTAGCCCCCTCTTTACTCTACCAGACCAGCAGGTGACCCCCGTCTGAGCAGCTCCTCAGTGTCGGTTCCTTCTTATGCACATCGCAAGAGTATTTTTATACAGTTTTTTTTAAAAAAAAAATTAAAAACGGTCAGGTTAATATTTTTTTCATAATACCCCTCAAAGGCGGCATCACAGATGCCACCTTTCACCCAGATTTTGATGTGGCAGAGGCGGCACCCGCAGTGCCGCCTTTTGAGATGTGTCATTGGAATGGCGGCACCGCGCATGCCGCCCTTCGCATGACGTCATCTCGAAAGGCAGCACCGCGGGTGCCGCCTTTTCCCTCTCGCCCTATAAAAGGACAGCCCCCCCCCCCCCCCTCCTCACTTCCAAACTTCCATTCCCTCTCATATTCTCTCTAGAATCTCTAATTTTTCTTGTGCGGGGAAGGTTGTTTGCTTTTTTTCCAAATCATCATTTAGAGGTATGATTTTAATTAATATAATGTGTTTTTAGTTGAATTATTTTTAATTGTAAATATTAAATGTTTTAGTAGATTAGATTGTGTAATTACTTTGTTAGTTTTAAATATGATATTTTGGTAGCATAAAGATTGTGTTTTCGATGCGAAATCCATGTCTGGATACAAACAAGTGAATGTGGCTCTGGCACAAATGTACCTAGGGGTAAAACCTGAAAACATTGATTTGAGCTAGACTCGAATGGGAACTGGTGCACGACAACAGGCCATGCTGCATTCTGGTTTGACACTCCTAGGGGATTACTTAAGAAAGTCATATTTCTTTATAAACTACTAAAATATCTGAGAAAACAAAGATATATTAAATAAACACACATAGAATACTCTCTTTATAGTTGTTATTATTAGCTTCATAATGATCATAATAGTTATTATTTAATTAGATTAAATATTTTGAAATTAATTAATAAATAAATGAATTATTAGGATTAAGTATAAAATAATTAATAAATTAATGATTAAGTAGAAATTAATTAATAAATTAATGATTAAGTAGAAATTAATTAATAAAGTAATGATTAAGTAGAAATTAATTAATAAATTAATGATTAAGTAGAAAATAACTAATAAATTAATGATTAAGTAGAAAATAATTAATAAATTAATGATTAAGTAGAAAATAATTAATAAATTTATGATTAAGTAGAAAATGATTAATAAATTAATGATTAAGTTTAAAATAATTAATAAATTAATGATTAAGTAGAAAATAATTAATAAATTAATGATTAAGTATAAAACAATTAATAAATTAATGATTAAGTAGAAATTAATTAATGAATTAATGATTAAGTAGAAATTAATTAATGAATTAATGATTAAGTAGAAATTAATTAATGAATTAATGATTAAGTAGAAATTAATTAATGAATTAATGATTATGTATAATTTAATTAATGAATTAATGATTAAGTAGAAATTAATTAATGAATTAATGATTAAGTAGAAATTAGTTAATGAATTAATGATTAAGTAGCTATTAGTTAATGAATTAATGAATAAGTAGAAATTAGTTAAAGAATTAATGATTAAGTAGAAATTAGTTAATGAATTAATGATTATGTAGAAATTAGTTAATTAATTAATGATTAAGAATAAATTGATTAATGATTTAATGATTAAGTAGAAATTAATTAATAAATTAATGATTAAGTAGAAATTAATTAATAAATTAATGATTAAGTAGTAATTAATATATAAATTATTGATTAAGTCTAAATTAATTATTAAATTAATGATTAAGTAGAAATTAATTAATAAATTAATGATTAAGTAGAAATTAATTAATTAATTAATGATATGATTAATAAATAAGAGTTAAAAATAACACTAACTCAAAAAACGTAGTGAAACAAAAAATATTAGGAATTATTAATTAGAAATAAATTAAAAAAAAAGAGAACATGTCGCGAAAATATAATCAATACAATATTTCGAATTTCTGGCCTTTATTGGAACAGATTGGATATCAAAATTTCATAAAACATGTTCTGAAATTTTGATATCCAATTCGTTGCAATAAAGGCCAGAAGCTCGAAATATTGTGTTCTTTATATTTTCATGACATGTTCTTTATTTTTTACTCTACTAACAAATTATTAATTTAATAAGAAATAAATAATGATTGAAGAATGTTGAAGTGTAGAAATATTTGAGTTTAAGATATAAGATTGTTTAATTAAATATTCACAGTATAAAAACTTTTGATTTTTGAATGTTTTTTTGAATATAAAAAATTAGTCAACGTACTAAAAATAATTTGGATTAATAATATTATATTGTTAACCATCCATGTCACTTACATTATCAGAATCTTGATCAGAAACCTTTTTTACATAGATCATAATGTTTGCTTATGTGTACTGCTATGGGGATGTTATTCAAACTGAGCAAGGAGCTTCTTACAGTACCCTACCAATAACAGTGTTTAATACAAGTGATTGTGTAACCCTCAGTGACCTTCAAGACAGAATTAGTGGCTCATTAAATCTAGGACCCAATCAAAAGATCAAGGAAATGAGTTATATACACTTGCAGTTCCCGTCAACATTGTGGCATATAGCTTGTCCATTGGTTGATGATGTGCACTGGATGCAAGTAATTAATTTGTTTTCTCAACAATCGGATGGTACGCTGATGGAGTTATATGTTGATGTTTCTGCTGTACAACAACTACATCCAATTGTACATAGACATAGACTTAAAAGGGTCATGGAAGATAGTCCACCTCATTAAGTTAAGACTATTCCAAATGATGAAGAAGAGGACAACCTACTTGATCTCATGGATATACATGTTAACCCAACTTCTGATGAGGAGTTTTGTAACAATGAAACAGATGATGATAATAGTGGTGATAAGGAAGGAACAATGGATGTTTTGAGAAATGCAGAAGTTGTACAACAGACTCGATCTACAATAAATCATCCACCACTTTTTGCATCTTGGTCAGAAGAAATGACACATGTTCCTGAATTTGAAGACAATGTTCATACACCAACAACTGAGTTTCCTGGAGTTATACGAGATAGGTTTAGTGAGCTTAACAAAACATTATATTTTGGAAGAAATTTTTCAAGTAAAGATGTATTAAAAAATACGTTAAAGAGATTTCACATTAAGAGGCACTGCAGCTATGTAGTTTATGAATCAGATTGTAGAAGATATATCATACGATGTGAGAAATATGGGGATGATTGTAGATTTCTATTGAGGGTGATTCCGGAAATTGTATTTGGAGGTTGGAGAATCTCAAAGATTGAGGCAACCCATACTTGCGTTCAGCCAAGCCTGACAGAAGATCATGCTTCATTGGATGCAGAATTTGTGTCATCCATTGTTGTTGAGATGATTAGGACATGTCAAGATGTTCTGATAGCACTTGTGCAAGAGAGGATACAACAGACATTTGGTTATATGATTTCATATAATAAGGCATGGAAGGCAAAACAAAAAGAAATTGCGAAGGTTTATGGTGATTGGGATGAGTCATATCAAGTAGTGCCGCAATTAATCGCTATACTGAGTCATCATAACCAATTTGTATTCCATATTGATACAAACGAATATGTGTCTCATGATAACAGACTTGATCCATCTCGTGTTCGATTTAATCGATTGTTTTGGGCATTCCTACCATGTATCTCCACATTTTGTTTTAGTAAACACTTCATTCAGATTGATGGAACGTTTTTATAAGGAAAATACAAGGGTATATTGTTGATTGTGGCAACCCAAGATGGAAATCATTCACCTCTCCCGCTTGCCTTTGCCATTATAGAGAAAGAAAATGATGAATCATGGAGTTGGTTTTTGGCATGTATCAGTAATCATTTTCCTAACATTCATGGTGTTTGTTTGATATCTGAGCTATATTGGCCAATTAATGAGGCAATCAATGCGGATCGTGATACATGGGGTTATCCAAATGCACATCATCGGTTCTATATAAGACATATTTCTAGTAACTTGCATATTAAATTTCACAACGAACCGATGAAGAAGGCAATCACCAAACATGGTATGTATTGTATTTGTTTTTTATATCAACGTAAAAATAAAGTCAATGTATGTGAAATATCATCTGTTCTGTGTAGAATATGAGTCGGATCAACGACGGTTTGAAGAACATTTCAAACAAATTAGTCAGGTTAATGAAGAAGTTTACGATTATATGATGCGGATTGCAAAAGAAAAATGGACATTGGCATATGATGGGGGGAAGAGGTATGGACACATGACCACCAACATTGTAGAGTGCATCAATTGTGTCTTCAAAGGTCTGTGAGAGCTACCTATAACTTCCCTAGTTCAGGAGACATTATATCGTTGCGTGAAGTACTTTGTTGATAGACAAAAACTAGCATCATATAGAATACACCAGGGGCTATCGTACGGAAGACATTTTCAATGAGAGATTGAAAATAACATTGAAGAAGCTTCTGGTTATCATGTTTGTCTATTTTGGCAAGAAGACTCTCGATTTGAAGTTCAAGATAAGTCGAACCCCATCACAAATAACCTTGGTGAGAAAATGGTGTTATTACTAGGAACGAGGTAATGCCAATGTGGGAACTTTCAGGCTTTACGGTTTCCATGCTCACACGCCATCAAAGCAAGTGCCTCTATTAACATATCATGGGAATCATATGTTGATCCAGTGTACCGGATGGACACCATTACTAACTATTATGTTGCTCCATGGACACCTATTGGCGAGTTTAGTTATTTCCCAATGCATGACGGTCAAGTGATAGTGGTACCTGATAAGAATCGATTGCATCCTCGTGGGAGACCAAAGGCTAGTAGGATGCGAAATGAGATGGATTGGCCTCAAGAACAAAGACAGAGTTTGAGATGCATTATATGTCATCGAGAAGGTCATAATCGGAAACGATGTCCTAACATTGTTGGGTCGACTTCACACTCTAAGGCCCAATGATGTATTGTTGTTATTTGTAGACTGTTATATTATAATGTTGTTCTTATATCTTCCTTTTATCTTGGTTTTTAAAACATAATGTGTGTCACGACCCCCTCCCCACAAAGTGTACCCCTCCTTGGCCGACAATGTGAGAACATAGATAATGACCCCCGAGTCCTGCCTCCAGTAGGGCCCGGGTTAGCGATTAGCACCGAGGGTATAATAAACACAAAAATGGGAGTCATTGTAACGCCCCGACCCCAGCTACCCAGAGTCGGTGCATTAATTACATAACATTGGCATGATCACAAGAAAGATCAAGTCTCGAAAGACCGATTAGTTTAGTAGCCTTGGAATAACTAGATACATCCATAAATTTTTACATTACATCATAAAAAAACATCTTGTCTTCATATCCCCTCATACTATCCCTGCAGGTCATTCATAAATTACTTCTTCATAATCCTGGGGAAAAAAATAAAACATTGAAAGGGGTGAGCTCGGATGCTCAGTAAGGATAACATTATAGCAGAAGCTTTCATAAATGAGCATAAACACTTAAGGCAATTTATAACTAAAACAAAAGCCTTTTAAACTTGAACTTCAGCATAAAATGGCAAAGGTAAAATGAAATAATGCCATTTACTTACTCACATGGATATTCTACTAGTCGAATGATCACATGCAATATCAATAACCACTTTCATAATGATGGAATGCATAATGCCAGACTATCATAACCACATAGCCAAGGCCTCGTGCCAAGACTACAAATAAGATTTTGCCAAGGCCTTGTGCCAAGACACTAGTTTGTCTCATGAGACCTACCGATGCATCGAGGAGCTATAGCGGGCTCCACCTGTCACTTATTAAGTCCAATGCATTCCCATATGAAAAGGTTTAAACATAACGTAAACATTCGTATTAAACTAGCATACGAAATGTCAATACTTTCACCACAAACCATGAATGGTATAAAAATAGCACATCCACAGTCAAACATAATTCATTCGATACAATATGGAAGATTGTATTGTATCACATTAACCTCAATCAATAATAATGAAGGATGTTGACATAGATGAAAATAATCATTAAAACTATTTGAGAGAAATATCCCCCTTTTCTTGAAAACATTTAAAAGTCACACTATTTGTCAAGAAGCCATTTAAAAGTATATTTTTGAATCAAAGTGTCCCATAACACTTTGAAACTTTTAAAAGGAGTTTTAATTTTAAAACTTTAATGTCCATATAAATAAATCCTTAAAACCATTTTTAAAATATGGACATTAATGAGCATGATTTAGAAGAATAATTATTTAAAACATTTTAAAATGGTATTTTGGTTAGAGTTTCTAACCAAAAGAGAGACACTTGAATACAAATAATTGAGGTAATCAAAACATTGTAATATCATGAGAATAAAGGAATTCATGATATACTATGTCAAAGTACATTATATACACCACATAGAAGTGATTTGGTGTATATCATCAAAGAAGTCTCAATGGAATGTAAATTGAGATGAAATTTCTCAAAAAGGTTGTATCCTTAGGTTAAGGATAAATCAATGACATAATTATGTGTGACAAATATAAATACACTAAATATGATTGGATATTCAGTGTAAAACAATCAAAGGACATTCACACATATTCTTGTAAAAAAACAATACCAACGAATTGGATGTTTAACTCAACAAATGGAGAATCAGTTAAAATTACTCTTATCAAATTCATATCAATGACTTGAGAATTACCAATGGAGTGATTATGTGTATCAAACTTCTATACACAGGAAGGGGAGTGGAAATTATGACATAATCAAATGAATAGTGATTCCACACATAATCTTGGGGTAATATAATCAATGAAATATGTGTAAAGCCAAATGAGTGGAAATTGAAATCTCAAATTCCCTTATCGATTAGGTAACTTACGAAACATACACCCATGAAAGAATTATCATACCATGATGATGTAAATACCCATAAATTAAAGTATATTACACAATGAATACGATCATGGGCAGTACACATACACCACATGCAATAATTAAGTGGTGATCAATGGAATTCTCACGGAATTAAAAGTGAGATAAGAAAACCCTTACATTGTACTTTTTCCTTGGTCGATGGTAGGTTTACCTCCTGTATAATGGTGAAATAATTGTTATTGAATAATAAAAGAATCATTTACTCTAATATGATATCATATATGATCTTTTATCATTGATTTGTTAATAATATTTTAGAATTATCGTCATTTCGGGTGTTAACGGGTTCATTTTACTTTATATTCTTTGTTATGTGAGACATATTCGTTATTAATGGGATGTATATTATTCATATCCAGAATGATATCAAGTCCTTAAACATCATTTTTAAATCATTAAATGATAATTATACTTGAATGGATACGATGGAGAATGAATCTCATCGCGTTCGTGGAGACGGTAGTCCGTACGTACGCACGAACGCTACTTCCATTTAATTATTTATTTTAAAAGAATCGAATACAAATGATACATAGGTATATTACTATTCCGGTATAATATAATATTTTATATATGTTACTTAAGTTCATTAACACCATCCTTTATACGTTCCATGTGTGTTATGAACGAGTCATATCATTTTAAGGGGGCGGTAGTCCGCACTTCCTCAAATGAAATTATCGTATGTATATACAACATGAAACGAATAATGGTATGAAATAAAATGGAATTACAGAAGCTTATATATAAAATATATATCATTAATATCATATTTAATTACAGTGCCATCATAATGGCCACCATGAGAGGCGGTAAGATGTATTTGAACAATCATCATTTCGTGAGGCGTTAGTTTGCCATCCACAGAAACATTATGTTCATCATCCATTAGATGGAGTTGTGTGTAAGTGTAATTTGAATCCTTCTTATAACAACATCCTAGTATATTGTGGATACTGGTGTTGTTACAAAAGAAAGGAAATAAAAAGAGTTTGGGGGTTGGAGAAGCAAAATAAATGAAAATAATTTAAGAGAAATCGTTACCTTTAATCTAGGTAACTCACTTTGGTTGGAACCAAAGGACTTCTTGAAATGCTTTCTGCCTAAGGGTAAGCTTCAAGGAGGAGGAGAGGGATTTGGGGAGCTTAGTTGGGCAGATTTTGGACGAGCCAAGTGGCTTGAGAGGTGTGAGGAAAAGAGAAGGAGGAGTGCCCTTTTATAAGAGGGGTGAGGGGCACCTTTGGAAAAGCTAGAAATATTAATTTATAATAAATTCATATTCGGTTTCCAAAGGCTCCAAAGTTGACTATTCAAAGGATGAGGTGGGGATAGGTCGCAAACAACTCATCCAATAGAATTTAGACAGGTTTGGGTACTTATATTAACCTTATCTTTAAGTATTAACTCTAAGTTAATTAGTTTCACTTTTACAATGTCTCTTTGTATTTTTATATAATATGGTTAATAAACTTACTATATACATCCAAGCGACCCCCAAGTGGTCCATTAATGATTAAACTATCATAATATAAGTTTCTTGGCCGAACCTTAGATTTTAGGAATTTAATATCAATTAATAATATAATATTTGTTTTAAGAACTCTTTTATGTCAATTTTGACACTATTCAATAGTTGATTTTTGTGAAACTCATAACAGATTTATTACTTCGAACAAAGTCAATTAAATCAATCCTAATATATCATATTATCCTAGAAAATTAGTTTAATTCATTAAAAGTTTCATATTATATTTATTTGGCTGTTTATAATATTAATTATTTTAATTTTTCACTATTATAGTAATTACTACATCATCATTGTGTCATAAATAAAATAAATTATTTAATGTCTAAAAATTATAAATAAAATATCATTATGTATAAAATCTTTTTAGCTTTCTAATTAATATTTATAATCTAAAATCCAACATATATAACACTATGTAACAATTGTTGTTCTAAAAGATATATGCTTGTGTCATTTTTGTATTCATTTTAACTAAATTAAAATAAAGTGTCATTATCACTTACAAGTGGATCCATGGGGTCCCAAAATAGACCCAAAGATTCCCATGGTCGACCATGTATCAACCAATAGGGTTAAGACACGTTTTAGGGTAATTTAGTATTACTATAATATTATTTTTTTTTAACCCTTATTTACCAGATTTACCCTTAACCATGGTAAATAAAATATTTACCGCAGTAATTATTCAAAATGTCTAAAAATAAAAGTTACCTATTTACACAATTTTAACATCCTGATTCCAAATATGGAATCCATTTTCCTAAATTCAAAACACAGAAGTGGCAGAAATTAATTTAAAATTAAATCCCGCTGTCAAAACAAAAAGCGTGTTTTTAAGAGATAATAACTATCAAAAGATTGACACTCGTTTATGTTCGGTTTAATTGTAAAATTATGTCCAATGACCAACATTATATTAAATGGTTAAAATATATTCTAAATATACTTTAAAACCACTCAAATTCATAATTTATCACTATTAATTATTTTGATTAAAAAAGTTGTTTTTAATTAAAATTTAGTAATTTTCACTATTCATCAAAATATAAAAGTTATCCGAAAAGTACCAAAATTTCACCCTAGGATAATTTTGATATTACGAATCCAAAAATGAAGTCCATTTTTAAATATAAAATATATATAATTTCAAAAATTAGGTATTACTATTCATAACGGCTAGTTTGATTGGTTGTGGTGTGTGTTAAAACTCAAGGTTGCGTACAACACACGCTACTGTATTATTCAAAGAAAGCGTACCGTGGAAGCTTGGGATGTTTCATTTTAAATTTTTGATGTCCCCATTTAGTCAAAAAGTTTAAAATATAGTATTTAAAAAGGGTTCACTATTAAAGTTGATAAAAGTGCAATACTGAAAATGAATTTGTTCTTGCATTATATCTAAGAAACTCATAATATGGATTCTAAAATTATAAGGATTATATAAACATTAAAATTTATCTAATACTATTCATAACCTCTTTTGAACGGCTTGTTTGGTAAGTCATGGTGTGCTTGAACATGGTGTTGCATGTAGTGAAAGTTATTGAATTATTTTGAAGAAATAACACACTATGAAATCTTGGGGTGTTACATTCTCCCCTCCTTCAATAAATTGCGTCCTCGCAATTTGAAATTGTTCTTCGAAAAAAAAAGGTTGAAAATAGATAATATATTTGTGGGAAAACCCACATCGGAAATTGGGTTACTAAAATTTAGTCTTAATATGAGAAAAAGAGAAATCAAAGGGTCACCACCAAATTATGATCTCGATTAGGAGAACATTGGTGGCAACTAGAGACATATAATTGGAGGAAAAACGTAAATATTTATAGGTGGTGATTGAGGTCATCAATCACAAACAAGTGTAAAATTGAGGTCCTTATAATCAATCTATGATGATTTGAAATACCATCGGTTCAACAAAACATAGGGTATTAGGATAACACATTTTTGACGTTTCAAAATATCTTAGTTGAAATCCCACATCGAAAAATGAATTAATGAGGCCTCTATTTAAAATAAAGAGTCGAAAGTATGAAGATTACAGAAAATAACACATACTAGGGTTCCATGAAGGAAAATATGGATATGGAGGAGAAATCTAACCATCAATTATCTGATGGAGAGTGGTAGAGAACATGGCTATGAAAAGGCCAAAAATCCCAAAGCCATAAATTTGTGATGATTTAAGGTACCATCTAGGACAACATTTTTGTTCTATGTTTCTTTTATTAATGTTGGGGATTTTATTTATGAGATTGGCTAAGAACATTATGAGATATACTTAAATTTTAAGTAGATTTTCATTCTTTAATAAATTTCCACCACTAACTCAATTTTTTTTTAAACGATGAGTATTCAAGAAGACTTGGTCACACTGGAAGAGCTAGAATAAACTTCTATAGAATCACATGATCCATGCAGGATAAACCATATATTAATCAAAACCAAAATGGTTATTGAATGATCTAATGATCCCCCAAAAGGATATTCATTGAGATAAATATGCACTAATCTTAATTTCTAAAATTAAACCAACAATACCCCAAAGTTAAATAGATACCATTCAATAACCAATTGTCCTTAAAATCCTTTAATATAATCCAAACTAATATTGAAACCCAAAACATAGAAGAATTTGATTATGTAGTCTCCCATGTTACATTGTATCTCCAAATTACATCAAATACTCTTAAAGTCACATACTTAAAAGTAATCATCACATATTCTCTGTTATAGGTTAATCATTTCCATAAATAACCCAAATCACTATAAATCAACAATAAAAATGTAGATAAAAATCCACCATTACTCTACAAATGAAACCTCATTGTATTCCATTTTCCTTGGGCATATAGTGTTCCTAACAAAATGAACATCTTCCAAAATAACATTTATCACTTAATCACCAAATCATTTTCCTATACCAAGGGTATTCATTTGATAAGACATAGAACCCAAATCATCTTATTATTGATCAAAAAAATCATTTAACAAAAAAAAAATAGTCACACTAACCAGGGACTTCACGTAGTCCAGTGGTAGGCGATAAATCCCAATCGCACTTTGGTTGTGGGTTCGATTCCCACAGCTTTGTCCGACGCGATGGGTTGTCACACGGTCTACGTGTTGTCCTTTTTCAAAAACTATATTTTATAATATTACCAAAATAAATTCCTCAAAATAACATAATTTAACCACAAATGTTATATCATACTTTGCATTTTCATCCCAAATTATAATAACTTATCATTTTCTCAAACCCCAATGATCATATAAACCAAATGGTTATTTATACCTATATCCACAAGAGAAGAGACAATTCTTCCTCAAATATCATTCTCACATGGCAAACTGCGGGGTTACAAATACAAGAGAAAATTATTCCAAAGCAAACCCATCAACAAAGAGTGCTAATACTTTTTAAATTTTTCTCCAGCCATTTATTTCCACATAGCTTCTTCTTTGACCAAGAAAATATCCTATAAAATAGGACATTCACTCGGGTAATGGCCAGGTCCCCTACATTTACGACAAATGACTGTAAATGGACTCTTGGGACCATTTTTATCTTCTTCCATAGTACTCTTCATTTTTCTTCGGCAATTCTTCACTTTATGTCCTTCCTTCCCGCACGTAAAACATTTCGTTGTCCCATTGAGACACGTTCCTGGGTGTCTCTTTCCACAATTCCTGCATGATGAAAATTGAGGTTTCTTTTCTCCATGGTCTCCATTGCTGGAGATCTTATCATGTATCACCTTTCTCTTCCTTGTTGAGTCTGGGAGTTGGTTAATATATATGTTGTTGATCATATTTTTGGAAAACTGATTTGGCATAAAGACGATATCTTTTACACCTATCAACATTCCATTTTGTTGCTCATCGCTAACATCGTTCCCACCTTGTACATCATTCTCAAAGTCACTATGACTTCCTTGGAATCCAGCCATTGACTAAAACCAGAAAGCATTTTGTGAGTAATAGTAGTCGTAAAATCATTTAGAGATTAAAATATCACCATATTCTCAATTTGAAACATATTAGGATTAACCAAGGTCATTTACTCTCATCTTATGTATATATTACTTAAATTGGTTTGTAAAGAAAATGTAAATTATCCTAAGCATATCCCCAGGGAGTGTCATAACCAAGAGTGCAGCAAGGCCCGTTGTCGTGCACCAGTTCCCGTTCGAGTCTAGCTCAAAGCGGTGTTTTCGGGTTTTACCCCTAGGTACATCTGTGCCAGAGCCGCCTCTACCTGCTCGTATCCAGACAGGGATGTATTGCTCAGAAAACTCACAAAATCTCTACAATACCGAAATTCTAGGAAGTTCTTTTATACTAATCCTCAAAGTTCATCTTAGGTCTACGTGCTCTAATCAGAGTTTATCTAAATCTAGCTTCCAAGGTTTGTACTAAACTTCCTCTGATACCAACTATAACGCCCCGACCCCAGCTACCCAGAGTCGGTGCATTAATTACATAACATTGGCATGATCACGAGAAAGATCAAGTCTCGAAAGACCGATTAGTTTAGTAGCCTTGGAATAACTAGATACATCCATAAATTTTTACATTACATCATAAAAAAACATCTTGTCTTCATATCCCCTCATACTATCCCTGCAGGTCATTCATAAATTACTTCTTCATAATCCTGGGAAAAAAAAATAAAACATTGAAAGGGGTGATCTCGGATGCTCAGTAAGGATAACATTATAGCAGAAGCTTTCATAAATGAGCATAAACACTTAAGGCAATTTATAACTAAAACAAAAGCCTTTTCAACTTGAACTTCAGCATAAAATGGCAAAGGTAAAATGAAATAATGCCATTTACTTACTCACATGGATATTCTACTAGTCGAATGATCACATGCAATATCAATAACCACTTTCATAATGATGGAATGCATAATGCCAGACTATCATAACCACATAGCCAAGGCCTCGTGCCAAGACTACAAATAAGATTTTTCCAAGGCCTTGTGCCAAGACACTAGTTTGTCTCATGAGACCTACCGATGCATCGAGGAGCTATAGCGGGCTCCACCCGTCACTTATTAAGTCCAATGCATTCCCATATGAAAAGGTTTAAACATAACGTAAACATTCGTATTAAACTAGCATACGAAATGTCAATACTTTCACCACAAACCATGAATGGTATAAAAATAGCACATCCACAGTCAAACATAATTCATTCGATACAATATGGAAGATTGTATTGTATCACATTAACCTCAATCAATAATAATGAAGGATGTTGACATAGATGAAAATAATCATTAAAACTATTTGAGAGAAATATCCCCCTTTTCTTGAAAACATTTAAAAGTCACACTATTTGTCAAGAAGCCATTTAAAAGTATATTTTTGAATCAAAGTGTCCCATAACACTTTGAAACTTTTAAAAGGAGTTTTAATTTTAAAACTTTAATGTCCATATAAATAAATCCTTAAAACCATTTTTAAAATATGGACATTAATGAGCATGATTTATAAGAATAATTATTTAAAACATTTTAAAATGGTATTTTGGTTAGAGTTTCTAACCAAAAGAGAGACACTTGAATACAAATAATTGAGGTAATCAAAACATTGTAATATCATGAGAATAAAGGAATTCATGATATACTATGTCAAAGTACATTATATACACCACATAGAAGTGATTTGGTGTATATCATCAAAGAAGTCTCAATGGAATGTAAATTGAGATGAAATTTCTCAAAAAGGTTGTATCCTTAGGTTAAGGATAAATCAATGACATAATTATGTGTGACAAATATAAATACACTAAATATGATTGGATATTCAGTGTAAAACAATCAAAGGACATTCACACATATTCTTGTAAAAAAAACAATACCAACGAATTGGATGTTTAACTCAACAAATGGAGAATCAGTTAAAATTACTCTTATCAAATTCATATCAATGACTTGAGAATTACCAATGGAGTGATTATGTGTATCAAACTTCTATCCACAGGAAGGGGAGTGGAAATTATGACATAATCAAATGAATAGTGATTCCACACATAATCTTGGGGTAATATAATCAATGAAATATGTGTAAAGCCAAATGAGTGGAAATTGAAATCTCAAATTCCCTTATCGATTAGGTAACTTACGAAACATACACCCATGAAAGAAGTATCATACCATGATGATGTAAATACCCATAAATTAAAGTATATTACACAATGAATACGATCATGGGCAGTACACATACACCACATGCAATAATTAAGTGGTGATCAATGGAATTCTCACGGAATTAAAAGTGAGATAAGAAAACCCTTACATTGTACTTTTTCCTTGGTCGATGGTAGGTTTACCTCCTGTATAATGGTGAAATAATTGTTATTGAATAATAAAAGAATCATTTACTCTAATATGATATCATATATGATCTTTTATCATTGATTTGTTAATAATATTTTAGAATTATCGTCATTTCGGGTGTTAACGGGTTCATTTTACTTTATATTCTTTGTTATCTGAGACATATTCGTTATTAATGGGATGTATATTATTCATATCCAGAATGATATCAAGTCCTTAAACATAATTTTTAAATCATTAAATGATAATTATACTTGAATGGATACGATGGAGAATGAATCTCATCGCGTTCGTGGAGACGGTAGTCCGTACGTACGCACGAACGCTACTTCCATTTAATTTTTTATTTTAAAAGAATCGAATACAAATGATACATAGGTATATTACTATTCCAGTATAATATAATATTTTATATATGTTACTTAAGTTCATTAACACCATCCTTTATACGTTCCATGTGTGTTATGAACGAGTCATATCATTTTAAGGGGGCGGTAGTCCGCACTTCCTCAAATGAAATTATCGTATGTATATACAACATGAAACGAATAATGGTATGAAATAAAATGGAATTACAGAAGATTATATATAAAATATATATCATTAATATCATATTTAATTACAGTGCCATCATAATGGCCACCATGAGAGGCGGTAAGATGTATTTGAACAATCATCATTTCGTGAGGCGTTAGTTTGCCATCCACAGAAACATTATGTTCATCATCCATTAGATGGAGTTGTGTGTATGTGTAGTTTGAATCCTTCTTATAACAACATCCTAGTATATTTTGGATACTGATGTTGTTACAAAAGAAAGGAAATAAAAAGAGTTTGGGGGTTGGAGAAGCAAAATAAATGAAAATAATTTAAGAGAAATCGTTACCTTTAATCTAGGTAACTCACTTTGGTTGGAACCAAAGGACTTCTTGAAATGCTTTCTGCCTAAGGGTAAGCTTCAAGGAGGAGGAGAGGGATTTGGGGAGCTTAGTTGGGCAGATTTTGGACGAGCCAAGTGGCTTGAGAGGTGTGAGGAAAAGAGAAGGAGGAGTGCCCTTTTATAAGAGGGGTGAGGGGCACCTTTGGAAAAGCTAGAAATATTAATTTATAATAAATTCATATTCGGTTTCCAAAGGCTCCAAAGTTGACTATTCAAAGGATGAGGTGGGGATAGGTCGCAAACAACTCATCCAATAGAATTTAGACAGGTTTGGGTACTTATATTAACCTTATCTTTAAGTATTAACTCTAAGTTAATTAGTTTCACTTTTACAATGTCTCTTTGTATTTTTATATAATATGGTTAATAAACTTACTATATACATCCAAGCGACCCCCAAGTGGTCCATTAATGATTAAACTATCATAATATAAGTTTCTTGGCCGAACCTTAGATTTTTAGGAATTTAATATCAATTAATAATATAATATTTGTTTTAAGAACTCTTTTATGTCAATTTTGACACTATTCAATAGTTGATTTTTGTGAAACTCATAACAGATTTATTACTTCGAAAAAAGTCAATTAAATCAATCCTAATATATCATATTATCCTAGAAAATTAGTTTAATTCATTAAAAGTTTCATATTATATTTATTTGGCTGTTTATAATATTAATTATTTTAATTTTTCACTATTATAGTAATTACTACATCATCATTGTGTCATAAATAAAATAAATTATTTAATGTCTAAAAATTATAAATAAAATATCATTATGTAGAAAATCTTTTTAGATTTCTAATTAATATTTATAATCTAAAATCCAACATATATAACCCTATGTAACAATTGTTGTTCTAAAAGATATATGCTTGTTTCATTTTTGTATTCATTTTAACTAAATTAAAATAAAGTGTCATTATCACTTACAAGTGGATCCATGGGGTCCCAAAATAGACCCAAAGATTCCCATGGTCGACCATGTATCAACCAATAGGGTTAAGACACGTTTTAGGGTAATTTAGTATTACTATAATATTATTTTTTTTTAACCCTTATTTACCGGATTTACCCTTAACCATGGTAAATAAAATATTTACCGCAGTAATTATTCAAAATGTCTAAAAATAAAAGTTACCTATTTACACAATTTTAACATCCTGATTCCAAATATGGAATCCATTTTCCTAAATTCAAAACACAGAAGTGGCAGAAATTAATTTAAAATTAAATCCCGCTGTCAAAACAAAAAGCGTGTTTTTAAGAGATAATAACTATCAAAAGATTGACACTCGTTTATGTTCGGTTTAATTGTAAAATTATGTCCAATGACCAACATTATATTAAATGGTTAAAATATATTCTAAATATACTTTAAAACCACTCAAATTCATAATTTATCACTATTAATTATTTTGATTAAAAAAGTTGTTTTTAATTAAAATTTAGTAATTTTCACTATTCATCAAAATATAAAAGTTATCCGAAAAGTACCAAAATTTCACCCTAGGATAATTTTGATATTCCGAATCCAAAAATGAAGTCCATTTTTAAATATAAAATATATATAATTTCAAAAATTAGGTATTACTATTCATAACGGCTAGTTTGATTGGTTGTGGTGTGTGTTAAAACTCAAGGTTGCGTACAACACACGCTACTGTATTATTCAAAGAAAGCGTACCGTGGAAGCTTGGGATGTTTCATTTTAAATTTTTGATGTCCCCATTTAGTCAAAAAGTTTAAAATATAGTATTTAAAAAGGGTTCACTATTAAAGTTGATAAAAGTGCAATACTGAAAATGAATTTGTTCTTGCATTATATCTAAGAAACTCATAATATGGATTCTAAAATTATAAGGATTATATAAACATTAAAATTTATCTAATACTATTCATAACCTCTTTTGAACGGCTTGTTTGGTAAGTCATGGTGTGCTTGAACATGGTGTTGCATGTAGTGAAAGTTATTGAATTATTTTGAAGAAATAACACACTATGAAATCTTGGGGTGTTACATTCTCCCCTCCTTCAATAAATTGCGTCCTCGCAATTTGAAATTGTTCTTCGAAAAAAAAAGGTTGAAAATAGATAATATATTTGTGGGAAAACCCACATCGGAAATTGGGTTACTAAAATTTAGTCTTAATATGAGAAAAAGAGAAATCAAAGGGTCACCACCAAATTATGATCTCGATTAGGAGAACATTGGTGGCAACTAGAGACATATAATTGGAGGAAAAACGTAAATATTTATAGGTGGTGATTGAGGTCATCAATCACAAACAAGTGTAAAATTGAGGTCCTTATAATCAATCTATGATGATTTGAAATACCATCGGTTCAACAAAACATAGGGTATTAGGATAACACATTTTTGACGTTTCAAAATATCTTAGTTGAAATCCCACATCGAAAAATGAATTAATGAGGCCTCTATTTAAAATAAAGAGTCGAAAGTATGAAGATTACCGAAAATAACACATACTAGGGTTCCATGAAGGAAAATATGGATATGGAGGAGAAATCTAACCATCAATTATCTGATGGAGAGTGGTAGAGAACATGGCTATGAAAAGGCCAAAAATCCCAAAGCCATAAATTTGTGATGATTTAAGGTACCATCTAGGACAACATTTTTGTTCTATGTTTCTTTTATTAATGTTGGGGATTTTATTTATGAGATTGGCTAAGAACATTATGAGATATACTTAAATTTTAAGTAGATTTTCATTCTTTAATAAATTTCCACCACTAACTCAATTTTTTTTTTAAACGATGAGTATTCAAGAAGACTTGGTCACACTGGAAGAGCTAGAATAAACTTCTATAGAATCACATGATCCATGCAGGATAAACCATATATTAATCAAAACCAAAATGGTTATTGAATGATCTAATGATCCCCCAAAAGGATATTCATTGAGATAAATATGCACTAATCTTAATTTCTAAAATTAAACCAACAATACCCCAAAGTTAAATAGATACCATTCAATAACCAATTGTCCTTAAAATCCTTTAATATAATCCAAACTAATATTGAAACCCAAAACATAGAAGAATTTGATTATGTAGTCTCCCATGTTACATTGTATCTCCAAATTACATCAAATACTCTTAAAGTCACATACTTAAAAGTAATCATCACATATTCTCTGTTATAGGTTAATCATTTCCATAAATAACCCAAATCACTATAAATCAACAATAAAAATGTAGATAAAAATCCACCATTACTCTACAAATGAAACCTCATTGTATTCCATTTTCCTTGGGCATATAGTGTTCCTAACAAAATGAACATCTTCCAAAATAACATTTATCACTTAATCACCAAATGATTTTCCTATACCAAGGGTATTCATTTGATAAGACATAGAACCCAAATCATCTTATTATTGATCAAAAAAATCATTTAACAAAAAAAAAATAGTCACACTAACCAGGGACTTCACGTAGTCCAGTGGTAGGCGATAAATCCCAATCGCACTTTGGTTGTGGGTTCGATTCCCACAGCTTTGTCCGACGCGATGGGTTGTCACACGGTCTACGTGTTGTCCTTTTTCAAAAACTATATTTTATAATATTACCAAAATAAATTCCTCAAAATAACATAATTTAACCACAAATGTTATATCATACTTTGCATTTTCATCCCAAATTATAATAACTTATCATTTTCTCAAACCCCAATGATCATATAAACCAAATGGTTATTTATACCTATATCCACAAGAGAAGAGACAATTCTTCCTCAAATATCATTCTCACATGGCAAACTACGGGGTTACAAATACAAGAGAAAATTATTCCAAAGCAAACCCATCAACAAAGAGTGCTAATACTTTTTAAATTTTTCTCCAGCCATTTATTTCCACATAGCTTCTTCTTTGACCAAGAAAATATCCTATAAAATAGGACATTCACTCGGGTAATGGCCAGGTCCCCTACATTTACGACAAATGACTGTAAATGGACTCTTGGGACCATTTTTATCTTCTTCCATAGTACTCTTCATTTTTCTTCGGCAATTCTTCACTTTATGTCCTTCCTTCCCGCACGTAAAACATTTCGTTGTCCCATTGAGACACTTTCCTGGGTGTCTCTTTCCACAATTCCTGCATGATGAAAATTGAGGTTTCTTTTCTCCATGGTCTCCATTGCTGGAGATCTTATCATGTATCACCTTTCTCTTCCTTGTTGAGTCTGGGAGTTGGTTAATATATATGTTGTTGATCATATTTTTGGAAAACTGATTTGGCATAAAGACGATATCTTTTACACCTATCAACATTCCATTTTGTTGCTCATCGCTAACATCGTTCCCACCTTGTACATCATTCTCAAAGTCACTATGACTTCCTTGGAATCCAGCCATTGACTAAAACCAGAAAGCATTTTGTGAGTAATAGTAGTCGTAAAATCATTTAGAGATTAAAATATCACCATATTCTCAATTTGAAACATATTAGGATTAACCAAGGTCATTTACTCTCATCTTATGTATATATTACTTAAATTGGTTTGTAAAGAAAATGTAAATTATCCTAAGCATATCCCCAGGGAGTGTCGTAACCAAGAGTGCAGCAAGGCCCGTTGTCATGCACCAGTTCCCGTTCGAGTCTAGCTCAAAGCGGTGTTTTCGGGTTTTACCCCTAGGTACATCTGTGCCAGAGCCGCCTCTACCTGCTCGTATCCAGACAGGGATGTATTGCTCAGAAAACTCACAAAATCTCTACAATACCGAAATTCTAGGAAGTTCTTTTATACTAATCCTCAAAGTTCATCTTAGGTCTACGTGCTCTAATCAGAGTTTATCTAAATCTAGCTTCCAAGGTTTGTACTAAACTTCCTCTGATACCAACTGTAACGCCCCGACCCCAGCTACCCAGAGTCGGTGCATTAATTACATAACATTGGCATGATCACGAGAAAGATCAAGTCTCGAAAGACCGATTAGTTTAGTAGCCTTGGAATAACTAGATACATCCATAAATTTTTACATTACATCATAAAAAACATCTTGTCTTCATATCCCCTCATACTATCCCTGCAGGTCATTCATAAATTACTTCTTCATAATCCTGGGAAAAAAAAAATAAAACATTGAAAGGGGTGAGCTCGGATGCTCAGTAAGGATAACATTATAGCAGAAGCTTTCATAAATGAGCATAAACACTTAAGGCAATTTATAACTAAAACAAAAGCCTTTTCAACTTGAACTTCAGCATAAAATGGCAAAGGTAAAATGAAATAATGCCATTTACTTACTCACATGGATATTCTACTAGTCGAATGATCACATGCAATATCAATAACCACTTTCATAATGATGGAATGCATAATGCCAGACTATCATAACCACATAGCCAAGGCCTCGTGCCAAGACTACAAATAAGATTTTTCCAAGGCCTTGTGCCAAGACACTAGTTTGTCTCATGAGACCTACCGATGCATCGAGGAGCTATAGCGGGCTCCACCCGTCACTTATTAAGTCCAATGCATTCCCATATGAAAAGGTTTAAACATAACGTAAACATTCGTATTAAACTAGCATACGAAATGTCAATACTTTCACCACAAACCATGAATGGTATAAAAATAGCACATCCACAGTCAAACATAATTCATTCGATACAATATGGAAGATTGTATTGTATCACATTAACCTCAATAAATAATAATGAAGGATGTTGACATAGATGAAAATAATCATTAAAACTATTTGAGAGAAATATCCCCCTTTTCTTGAAAACATTTAAAAGTCACACTATTTGTCAAGAAGCCATTTAAAAGTATATTTTTGAATCAAAGTGTCCCATACCACTTTGAAACTTTTAAAAGGAGTTTTAATTTTAAAACTTTAATGTCCATATAAATAAATCCTTAAAACCATTTTTAAAATATGGACATTAATGAGCATGATTTAGAAGAATAATTATTTAAAACATTTTAAAATGGTATTTTGGTTAGAGTTTCTAACCAAAAGAGAGACACTTGAATACAAATAATTGAGGTAATCAAAACATTGTAATATCATGAGAATAAAGGAATTCATGATATACTATGTCAAAGTACATTATATACACCACATAGAAGTGATTTGGTGTATATCATCAAAGAAGTCTCAATGGAATGTAAATTGAGATGAAATTTCTCAAAAAGGTTGTATCCTTAGGTTAAGGATAAATCAATGACATAATTATGTGTGACAAATATAAATACACTAAATATGATTGGATATTCAGTGTAAAACAATCAAAGGACATTCACACATATTCTTGTAAAAAAAACAATACCAACGAATTGGATGTTTAACTCAACAAATGGAGAATCAGTTAAAATTACTCTTATCAAATTCATATCAATGACTTGAGAATTACCAATGGAGTGATTATGTGTATCAAACTTCTATCCACAGGAAGGGGAGTGGAAATTATGACATAATCAAATGAATAGTGATTCCACACATAATCTTGGGGTAATATAATCAATGAAATATGTGTAAAGCCAAATGAGTGGAAATTGAAATCTCAAATTCCCTTATCGATTAGGTAACTTACGAAACATACACCCATGAAAGAAGTATCATACCATGATGATGTAAATACCCATAAATTAAAGTATATTACACAATGAATACGATCATGGGCAGTACACATACACCACATGCAATAATTAAGTGGTGATCAATGGAATTCTCACGGAATTAAAAGTGAGATAAGAAAACCCTTACATTGTACTTTTTCCTTGGTCGATGGTAGGTTTACCTCCTGTATAATGGTGAAATAATTGTTATTGAATAATAAAAGAATCATTTACTCTAATATGATATCATATATGATCTTTTATCATTGATTTGTTAATAATATTTTAGAATTATCGTCATTTCGGGTGTTAACGGGTTCATTTTACTTTATATTCTTTGTTATGTGAGACATATTCGTTATTAATGGGATGTATATTATTCATATCCAGAATTATATCAAGTCCTTAAACATCATTTTTAAATCATTAAATGATAATTATACTTGAATGGATACGATGGAGAATGAATCTCATCGCGTTCGTGGAGACGGTAGTCCGTACGTACGCACGAACGCTACTTCCATTTAATTTTTTATTTTAAAAGAATCGAATACAAATGATACATAGGTATATTACTATTCCAGTATAATATAATATTTTATATATGTTACTTAAGTTCATTAACACCATCCTTTATACGTTCCATGTGTGTTATGAACGAGTCATATCATTTTAAGGGGGCGGTAGTCCGCACTTCCTCAAATGAAATTATCGTATGTATATACAACATGAAACGAATAATGGTATGAAATAAAATGGAATTATAGAAGCTTATATATAAAATATATATCATTAATATCATATTTAATTACAGTGCCATCATAATGGCCACCATGAGAGGCGGTAAGATGTATTTGAACAATCATCATTTCGTGAGGCGTTAGTTTGCCATCCACAGAAACATTATGTTCATCATCCATTAGATGGAGTTGTGTGTATGTGTAGTTTGAATCCTTCTTATAACAACATCCTAGTATATTGTGGATACTGGTGTTGTTACAAAAGAAAGGAAATAAAAAGAGTTTGGGGGTTGGAGAAGCAAAATAAATGAAAATAATTTAAGAGAAATCGTTACCTTTAATCTAGGTAACTCACTTTGGTTGGAACCAAAGGACTTCATGAAATGCTTTCTGCCTAAGGGTAAGCTTCAAGGAGGAGGAGAGGGATTTGGGGAGCTTAGTTGGGCAGAGTTTGGACGAGCCAAGTGGCTTGAGAGGTGTGAGGAAAAGAGAAGGAGGAGTGCCCTTTTATAAGAGGGGTGAGGGGCACCTTTGGAAAAGCTAGAAATATTAATTTATAATAAATTCATATTCGGTTTCCAAAGGCTCCAAAGTTGACTATTCAAAGGCTGAGGTGGGGATAGGTCGCAAACAACTCATCCAATAGAATTTAGACAGGTTTGGGTACTTATATTAACCTTATCTTTAAGTATTAACTCTAAGTTAATTAGTTTCACCTTTACAATGTCTCTTTGTATTTTTATATAATATGGTTAATAAACTTACTATATACATCCAAGAGACCCCCAAGTGGTCCATTAATGATTAAACTATCATAATATAAGTCTCTTGGCCGAACCTTAGATTTTTAGGAATTTAATATCAATTAATAATATAATATTTGTTTTAAGAACTCTTTTATGTCAATTTTGACACTATTCAATAGTTGATTTTTGTGAAACTCATAACAGATTTATTACTTCGAAAAAAGTCAATTAAATCAATCCTAATATATCATATTATCCTATAAAATTAGTTTAATTCATTAAAAGTTTCATATTATATTTATTTGGGTGTTTATAATATTAATTATTTTAATTTTTCACTATTATAGTAATTACTACATCATCATTGTGTCATAAATAAAATAAATTATTTAATGTCTAAAAATTATAAATAAAATATCATTATGTAGAAAATATTTTTAGCTTTCTAATGAATATTTATAATCTAAAAGCCAACATATATAACCCTATGTAACAATTGTTGTTCTAAAAGATATATGCTTGTGTCATTTTTGTATTCATTTTAACTAAATTAAAATAAAGTGTCATTATCACTTACAAGTGGATCCATGGGGTCCCAAAATAGACCCAAAGATTCCCATGGTCGACCATGTATCAACCAATAGGGTTAAGACACGTTTTAGGGTAATTTAGTATTATTATAATATTTTTTTTTAACCCTTATTTACCGGATTTACCCTTAACCATGGTAAATAAAATATTTACCGCAGTAATTATTCAAAATGTCTAAAAATAAAAGTTACCTATTTACACAATTTTAACATCCTGATTCCAAATATGGAATCCATTTTCCTAAATTCAAAACACAGAAGTGGCAGAAATTAATTTAAAATTAAATCCCGCTGTCAAAACAAAAAGCGTGTTTTTAAGAGATAATAACTATCAAAAGATTGACACTCGTTTATGTTCGGTTTAATTGTAAAATTATGTCCAATGACCAACATTATATTAAATGGTTAAAATATATTCTAAATATACTTTAAAACCACTCAAATTCATAATTTATCACTATTAATTATTTTGATTAAAAAAGTTGTTTTTAATTAAAATTTAGTAATTTTCACTATTCATCAAAATATAAAAGTTATCCGAAAAGTACCAAAATTTCACCCTAGGATAATTTTGATATTCCGAATCCAAAAATGAAGTCCATTTTTAAATATAAAATATATATAATTTCAAAAATTAGGTATTACTATTCATAACGGCTAGTTTGATTGGTTGTGGTGTGTGTTAAAACTCAAGGTTGCGTACAACACACGCTACTGTATTATTCAAAGAAAGCGTACCGTGGAAGCTTGGGGTGTTTCATTTTAAATTTTTGATGTCCCCATTTAGTCAAAAAGTTTAAAATATAGTATTTAAAAAGGGTTCACTATTAAAGTTGATAAAAGTGCAATACTGAAAATGAATTTGTTCTTGCATTATATCTAAGAAAATCATAATATGGATTCTAAAATTATAAGGATTATATAAACATTAAAATTTATCTAATACTATTCATAACCTCTTTTGAACGGCTTGTTTGGTAAGTCATGGTGTGCTTGAACATGGTGTTGCATGTAGTGAAAGTTATTGAATTATTTTGAAGAAATAACACACTATGAAATCTTGGGGTGTTACAGTCATTACCCTCTAAGAGAACACATTCAGAATAGAAAGATAACATAGACACCAATCAACTCCAACTCAGAACTGAAATATAAAAGAAACCCAAGTACATATATGAAATGTCATGCAAAAGTACTACAACTTAAAGGGGAAACTAAAAGTACCCAAATATTTGAAGAGATTTAATAGATTACTCCATTCTCATTTTACTAGTTCCACTATACGTTAATTAATTCTTTAAACATTAATTAATCATGAACAATTCCACATTAAACTAAAATGAAATCACGTAAGAAAAATCAACTTCTCCTATTAAAAGTCACATCACCTTTAAAATCTAGTATCCCCCGTGGATTTTCACCATTTAATAAAACATTCATTATAGAAATACTTTCCCATATTCTCACGCATTCTAGAAAAGCATCCTATGCTACTAAACACAAAGAAGCTCAACACAAGCAGCAGGAAAACAACAATCACATCCATGGGCTCTGGGCCCTTTAAAAAAAAAGAGGGTAACTCAGAACCCTTTTAGAAATTATCAAACAAGGGATTCATTAATCCATATTTAACTAATCATTAATTTGTTACAAAAGGTTTAACATGATTACTAAGCCAAGTCTACCGATAGAAGTCCACCGATAGAAACACTATTCAAGTCTACCGATAGAAGTCCACCGATAGAACTTCACCGATAGAAACACTGTTCAAGTCTATCGATAGAAGTCCACTAATAGAAACATTGTTCATGTCTACATATAAAACCACACCAATAGAACCTCACTGATAGAAACACTGTTCAAGTCTACCGATAGAAGTCCACCTATAGAACCTCATCGATAGAAACAATGTTCAAGTCTATCGATAGAAGTCCACCGATAGAAACATTGTTCAAGTCTACCGATAGAAGTCCACCGATAGAACCTCACCGATAGAAACACTATTCAAGTCTACCGATAGAAGTCCATTGTTAGAACCTCACCGATAGAAACACTGTTCAAGTATATAGATAGAAGTCCACCGATAGAAACACTGTTCAAGTCTACCGATAGAAGTCCACCGATATAACCTCACCGATAGAAACACTGTCCACTGAACCTCACCGATAGAAACACTGTTCACCTACCGATACAGTTCATAAAACTGGAAACACTATTTAGAGAACTGGAAATTTAGCAAAGTGTTGGGGATAAGTCACCTTGACCTCCCGGAACACCTCCAACACCACATTTTCACAAACTAATGGATCGGAGAGGTCCGAGCCATTACAATGTGACTAAGACAATAAATATGAAACATACCATAATGTGAGGAATTATATATAAATAATAAATCACATCCCTTTATAATAAACATCTGTATAACACAGACAAATGTTTTATATATGTAAATATATAACCATATATTTCAAATCACTCAATTCTAGATAAAAGTATATCTTATTAATATTCTTTGAAGAACATGACTTATTTTGGTAAAATAACTTCATAAAACGTTGTGAATAAACATGAAATGTCTTGCATTCGACAAATCACAATATTTTACTGATCATGATATTATATTTACAGTTTACACTTACAACTTATTTCATTTGTTTATATGCAGATGAATGATAACGTACTAATCAGTCAGCATGCTACCCATTGTTCACAGGTTGTGATAGATGGTGGTCTAGATCGATTGATCAGGGTGCGTCGAGCGCATCATTTTCATCACACGGAGCCTCCTGTTTCTATTAGAGCGTATTTGCATCATGCTGGCTTATATGGTCTTACTGTATCGGATTTTACATTTGTAGATCATCACCTACTAGTTGCACTCGTGGAGAGGTGGAGACCAGAGACACACACATTCCACCTGCTTGAGGGAGAGATGATCATCACCCTCCAGGATGTAGCTGTGCTTCTTGTTCTTCCTATTCAGGGGAGACCTGTTATTGGATCGACTCGGGCATCTTGGGCCGATCTCGCTTAGCGCTTGTTAGGTGTTGATATTTTGTCTGATCGTAGAGCTACCGATGGAGCATCCATATCCATGTCTTGGTTGGAGGCACATATTCTGCATTTAGCTGATGATGCTGACGAGCTGACAGTGATGCATTATGCTCGTTCATATATATTACGACTTATTGGAGGGACCATGTGTACAGATCATTTAGGGATGCACGTGCACATGATGTATCTACCTCTGCTGGAGGACTTTGATCAGGAAGGGACGTACAGTTGGGGATCTTCCTGCTTGGCATACACATACCGAGCATTATGCAGGATATCCGATAGCCGGTGCACAGGGCTCGGTGGATGTGTCATCCTTCTTCAGATCTGGGCATGGGGGCACTTCCCCAGATTATGCCATGATATTGCTGGTCCGCCGGTTGAGATGGAGGTGTTGCATGATGGTCCGCGTGGACAATGGTATGATCACTCATTTCTATTCGCTTATGATGCTAGTTATTGACTTTAATTTCTCATTATTTATCACTTTTGAGGTTGTATTTTACAGGTGGTGTCAGCGACAAAATTTTACTGCGGTGCCGAGACACGATTTGGCCGTATATCGACTAGAGTTGGACTTTCTCTTACCCCATCAAGTATCTATATATATCCTATATATGTTTAATAACTTTAATATCATTATATTTTTAGTTTAGAGTTTTTATAACTAGGGTAAAATGTTATTTCAGATTTCATTAGTTCCATACTGGTCTGTTAAGATCAGTTTTCGTCATACTGCACGGTTGGCCTTGATGATGTTACGGATGTAGTGCCACTCATTCACTTTCATATTGTTGACTAGAACCATCCGAACAGAGTCATGTGCCAGTTTCTCATGACTAATCAGATTTCATCACCGCCAAGACAGACAGATCGGCTTCATGGGATGAAGCTGACGGGGAGGAAGGATGACGACTGACATCGAGTACATGCTGTATTTATTGACTGTTGGCACAGACGAACAGAGTTTCGTATGCATGGAGTTCCTACAATGCAGTTTGCTCTTTCAGCGCAGCATGAGTATGAGCCATGGTATAGAGTGAAGTCTATACTATATCTTACCCGAGCCGGAAGAGAGAAGCATATGATTGTAATTCAAATAAATTATATTACTATGTTTATTGAGTTATTTTCTAATTCATTTTTAATATGTTATAGGAGAGTTGCGCAAACAGTCTTATTCATATGAGCGATGAGGCTGAGGACCGAGTATTCAGTCGGGAGGTCATTCATGCTGAAGCACTGGACCTGAGGGCATCTGTCCAGGCTTTTACCGAGAGCCTCTTCGAGCATCCAGCACAGAGACAGCAGGTTCCTAATGCAGAGGAATATCCTCCAGCACCTGCTACTGAAGATCCATGACCACGACGACGTAGACCATGTCATCCTGCACGTCAGGCCTCACCAGTTCCACAGGCAGAGGTCGGCCCTCTAGTAGTTTAGTCTGAGCCGATGCAGGATATGCCTCAGCTGTCATGGGATCAATCTTTTCTGAGGGGATATCCTCAGTTTTCCCCATCTTGGACTCCATATGGATTTCAGCCTTTTGTTTCAGAGTCATCATATCCTTGGCCTCTAGACCCATCACAGAGTTTGGGTATAGTTCCACCACATGATTCATTCCCCACTACGATGATGTCGGGTCCTTCTACCACCGAGGTGGGAGAAGGATCTGGAGGGCAGTACGTGGTAGAGTTGACATTCTCTCCCACTGGCACAGATGTGGAGGATATGACGGTCGATGTTCCAGTGCCTGAGTACCAGCCTTCTCCAGGTCATCAAACTCCCCATAGATCTCGTCGTGGACGTCCTATTATTAGACCACCATGTGGGACATTCTCTCCTCAGCGTAGACATAGAATTTGATTGTTTATGTTCATTTATATGTTTAATGTCTATGGAAATGAAAAAGAATATATAAGCTACTTGAAACATAAAAATGGTTCAAGTACGTGACTTTGAAAGACTATAAAATATAAACTATGAAACGAATATAAATGAAACTTTAAACATTGATTAAACATATAATAAATAGTTGAAAACAAAAGGAATTTCATGTACGTGATTTATAAAGACTATAAAATGAATATACTATTATTACTATGAGCTGTTCTTATATGGTTATCCGGTATTTCAGTTTTTATTTATATTTTAGGCATAGTTTATATTTTATACCTTTCAAAGTATACTTCTTGAAAGATATCATTAATTATTAAATTTAAAATTAATAACATTAAAAGCAAATAAAATATACAGTATAAAATTAGATATGAAATCACGGTAAGAAAGAACACAAGGTCCAAAAATGGTGTGTTTATGTGGAGCTTCTGGTATTTGTTGCATTTAATTGGATATCAAAATCAATACTGGATATCAAGAAAGGTTGAATCTGCCTTTCATTTTGCGGGAAACACCACCGCAGTGTCTTAAATGCAGCTTATGTGTTCAATTTAGATTCATTAAATCTGGAAAACCACTCGTTTTTACCGAAATATCAGTCACATATCCAAATTAACCCTCCAATTCTGACGCCCCTGGGTTCTTACCGTTCGATGGGGGAGAGACGTCCATGGTAAACCTTCGAGTGAGAGTGAAGGAAGACACACTTACTGTTTTAGATAAACCCCTTCTACTGACATGAAAATTAATCAGGAACTCGCATTTCTAATGTCATTGACATTTTTTATCTATTATAATAGGTTTTATTTACATATATGATATATATTTTATACCTTATTATTTAAGTTAGGAATATTGTTTATTTTTTAAAGTTATGCTGACTTTAACAGAATAATTGATTATATTCTGACTGCTTTATGAGGGACACCTCTGATATTGTTAATGATTCTACATTTATTTACTTCTTGAACGTGTTTCATCTCCATTGTTATCTAGAATTCATCGGAAGGCATATGAGTTCTCAAAACAAATGCCTATTGTCTTACAAGTTTGTTTTTCCTCGATCTTTCAGGTTTGATTACCTGGAAAACATTATTGGTTTTTATGCCTTTATAGTATACTTGTATGTGAGTGTTTATAATGAATAAATCAATGAGGTCCTACAAAAGGCTTTTGATGATGATGAAGGATAAAGATTTGGTGATGAAGAGTTTGATGAGCTATGTTGAATCGTTGGTGTTTTCATCTGATCAACTGGAGACAGTTTGATCAGATGAAACCACCAACGATTCCACATACCTCATCAAACTCTTCATCACCAAATATTTATCATTTATCATAATAAAGGATAATGATTTTGTGATGAAGAGTTTGATGAGCTATGTGGAATTGTTGGTGTTTTCATCTGATCAAACTGCCTCCAGTTGATCAGATTAAAACACCAACGATTCCACGTAGCTCATCGAACTCTTCATCACCAAGTCCTTATCCTTCATCATATTCACAAGCCTTCTGTAGGACCTCATTGATATATTCATTATAAACACTCACATATAAGTATACTATAAAGGCATAAAAACCAATAATGGTTTCCAGGTAATCAAACCGGAAAGATCGAGGCAAAACAAACTTGTAGGACAATAGACATTTGTTTTGAGAACTCTTATGCCTTCCAATGAATTTTAGATAACGATGGAGATGAAACACGTTCAAGAAATAAATAAATATAGAATCATTAACAATATCAGAGGTGTCCTTCATAAAGCAGTCAGAATATAATCAATTATTCTGTAAAAGTTAGCATAACTTTAAAAAATAAACAATATTCCTAACGTAAATAATAGGGTATAAAATATATATCATATATGTAAATAAAACCTGTTATAATAGATAAAAAATGTCAATGACATTAGAAATGTGATTTCCTGATTAATTTTCATGTCACTAGAAGGGTTTTATCTAAAACAGTAAGTGGCTTCCTTCACTCTCACTCGGAGGTTTACCATGGACGTCTCTCCCCCATCAAACAGTATGAACCTAGGGGTGTTAGAATAGGAGGGTTAATTTGGATATGTGACTGATATTTTTGGTAAAAACGAGGGGTTTTCCATATTTAATGAAACTAAATTAAACACTTAAGCTGCATTTAAGACACTGTAGTGGTGTTTCCCGCAAAACGAAATGTGGTTTCAACCTTTCTTGATATCCAGTATTGATTTTGATATCCAATTCACTGCAACAAATACCAGAAGCTCCACATAAACACACCATTTTTGGACCTCGAGTTCTTTCTTACCGTGAATTGCATATCTAATTTTATACTGTATATTTTTTATGATTTTAAAGTTATTAATTTTAAATTTAATAATTAATGATATCTTTCAAGATGTCGACTTTGAAAGGTATCAAATATAAACTATGCCTAAAATATAAATAAAAACTGAAATACTGGATAACAATATTAGAACAGCTCATAGTAATAATAGTATATTCATTTTATAGTCTTTCTAAATCACATACTTGAAATTACTTTTGTTTTGAACTATGTATTATATGTTTAATCAATGTTTAAAGTTTCATTTATATTCGTTTCATAGTTTATATTTTATAGTCTTTAAAAGTCACGTACTTTAACCATTTTTAAGTTTCTAGTAGGCAGTTTTGAAAGCTTATAGATTACTTTTCACTAACATTTTTTTGGAAATTCCTTTTATTTTAAACTATTTATTATATTTTTATCCAATTTTTAAAGTTTCATTTATATTTGTTTCATAGTTTATATTTTATAGTATTTCAAAGTCATGTACTTGAACTATTTTTAAGTTACAATTAGGCGGTTTTGAAAGCTTATACATTACTTTTCACTAACATTTTTTTTGGAAATTACTTTTGTTTTCAACTATTTTTTATATTTTTAACTAATGTTCAAAGTTTAATTTATATTCGTTTCATTGTTTATATTTTATAGTCATTCAAATTCACGTACTTGAACCATTTTTAACTTTCAAGTAGGCGCTTTTCAAAGCTTATAGATTAGTTTACAATAACATTTTTTTTCAAAATTCATTTTGTTTTGAACTATTTCTTATATGAATAATCAATGTATAAAGTTCCAGTTATATTCGTTTTATAGTATATATTTTATAGTCTTTCAAAGTCACATACTTGAACCATTTTTAGTTTCAAGTAGGCGCTTTTGAAAGCTTATAGATTAGTTTTCAATAACATCTTTTAGACATTCATTTTGTTTTTAAATATTTATTATATGTTTAATCAATGTTTAAAGTTTTATTTATATTCGTTTCATAGTATATAATTTATTGTCTTTCAAAATCACGTACTTGAAACACAATCACACATCAGAAATGCAGAATATAATGTGAAGGAAACGAAAAACTTGAATTCCGCATCGGAAATGCAGAATGGATTTAGAGAAACCTATCTTATTAAAGGGAGGTCGGGGTGAGGGTTTTTTCAGAATCTAGACTACTGTAATGGTAGTACCGTTGGATATTTAGTAGCAGATAAATTCTTCTGAAATTTTTTGTTTTGTTTATATATATATATATAAACAAAAAAAAACACAATATAAAAATAAAAAAAATAAAAGAAATATATATAGGGGAAATGCGGCATCGCAGATGCCGCCTTTCGGGTAAAGTCCAAAGGCGGCACCGTCGATGCCTCCTTTGAGGGAGATTTCGGCAAAAAAATTTAACCTGACTGTTTTTAAATTTTTTTTAAAAAACTATATAAAAAACTCCACATCGCAACCTCCAGCATGCCACCTACTATCATGCGCCCCTATTCCCTCCAGAATACTAGACCCACATCACACACTCTTTGTGGAGCCCTAACTACCGGCACTACCTCCCCATTGCGGGCATCTCTCCGAGCGGCCTCCTCATCTGCGGTGAGACCCAAACTCCCCATTAGTATAGGGTTTTCTTGATGTGTTTTGTGTTTTTTCCAAACCTCCAATTCTTGGGAGTGTTTTGATGAGCCTATCCTTCAATTTGGGTTCAATATTGATTGTGTAGGGTTTAATTAAGCTTCTGGAGATGGTAGTTGAGGTGAAAATGATATCGCGCACCAGTCTTGGGAATGCATTTTCA
Organism: Viscum album; assembly: GCA_963277665.1. Taxonomy (NCBI): domain Eukaryota; kingdom Viridiplantae; phylum Streptophyta; class Magnoliopsida; order Santalales; family Viscaceae; genus Viscum; species Viscum album. The sequence continues at coordinate 1,242,273,797 of OY728145.1, read as the reverse complement.
TTCCTACTTGGAGTTGAGTTGGGTTTCCACATTAACACATCTTATTGATTTAGGAATCACATGTTTCATATATTTTCACATTGACTGTGATAATTAATTAGTGACTTTAAAAGTCTAGAATATTTAATTTTTTGTGCAATTGGTTGGAAATGAGTTTTCCATGTCAAATTTTGGTATATTGTGTGTGTGACGGGTTTTCTATGTATTTCCTAAACGTAGTTTTTATGATTGAGATATTTATTAAATTACAAAACTGTTGTGAATCACAAGATTTAATAGTCTTGGTATGCAGTTTGAATTAAAGAAGGGGGGGGGGGGTTATTGGTGTGTTTTTATATAAAATCCTTGTGATGTTATTTGATTTTTTAAACTTGTAACTATTAATTAGATATTATATGTGGTGTTGATTATGTTATGGAAATTATTTGAGGTCTTCTTGATTTCAAATGTGAACTTTTGGATTACGGTTTTTAAATCTGTGTCTATATGGTTTCAAAATGGATTTTTGATGTATGTTGTATTTTTATTTAGTTGTGAAATTATTTTATTCAATAGTGTAAGTGGTATGTATTCTATTCTATAATGTTGAGGATGTGCAGTTGATCATAAATGATAATTTAAAGGGTTCTTTGGGAGTGTAATGATGTGAGATACTATTTAAAATTTTATTCCTAAATTTTAATATGGTTTAGTAAATAATAGAGATCATGCGTGTTTTGTTTTGAAAACATGTTGAGGTGGTTCTATTTCTTCTGTTTCATAATTTGATTTTTTTTGTCTGTGTTTATGTATTTTAGTTGTTGTGCATTTGTTGCGGCGTGTTGGAGAGGTAACCACAAGATACCATAGTCATCGGCTTGCACATGCTTATGCACTTGTGCGAGGCATGTTGCCTCATTGTGTTTGGATTACGAGTTGAAGTAGGTACCCCACTAGAAATTCCATTATATTAATAATTTATGAATTTCTTGTTATTTAATTAGTTTTAAATAATGGGTAAATAATAATAGATAATTAGTTTTAGAATAAATGGGTGTTGTGTATTTTCCTCTTTGTGCATTATTAGTCTAGGAATGTTTATTAAAGGTTTCCTACTAAGTGTTCATAAAATTCCGCATTGGACTTTTTAATTATGCGTTAGTTTAAAAATGGTGATTTGGGTCTCTGTAATCATATTCCATGTGAATTTAGGGTATTTAAAGTGTTGTGTATTGGTTCTTCTGAAAATTGGTTGGTGTTGAGTGGATCGTTAAGGCCCATTTGGCACTTTAATAAAATAGATTATTTTGAAAACTCGCTTTGGAGTGTTTCAGGGGTGATCTTGTTATGTAAGTTTATTTGATGGGTTGTTTTGTGGGATGTCCTTGCATGTTGATTGGTTACTTGATAGACATTATCAACTCCCCCCTCTTTTAATTTAGTACTCGGCATGGGAACCATGCATAGTAAGTGAATTTTCTCTGAACTATTGGTGCACTGGTTTAGATTATGCACTGGCTAGTGTCTCATAATAGGGGATACTCTATTGTTATTATAATTATTGTATTAGGACCCTCGACTAGGATAGGTAGGGGCGACAGTTGGGCATTAGGGCGTTATAAGGCCATTGAGTAGTGCTTTGCTTTAGGATGAGTCACATGTATAGTACATTGTGGATTGTTAAAGAGCTCCCATGATCAACCCTTGTTTTCTTTGGAACTTATTATTATGTGGAAGACTATTTTGGTGTTTAGTTTGGTTCTAGCCCGCCCCGCCCCCCCTCGGGTTCCATTTTATCATTTCCCTTATCATGTGATGTATGTGTGTTTGGTATTCCTCTTGTTTAAAAACTAAATTTTAAATTTTAAATTATTCTCAAAAATTTGATTAAAATGCAATGCATCCATCTCCTTAAATCCTGAAACATGATATAAATTGAAAAGGGAAATTGACTGTAACATGCTATGGAAATGAAATCATGTGTGAAAGAATATATTTTATATAATGTACTTCAAACTTTAAATTAATAAAAATACATATTTAATGGTTGTGTTGTAGGAATAGGTTGTTGGGAATTCCTGTTGAGTGTTAATAATAATTCCTATAATGTTATCCTATTTTTAGTTTTTATTGCATGTTCGACTTCACCTTGTTCATCATGGGAGACAGTTGGTATTGGATTGGAGAGTGACTCTCAGGGTTACAAGGAGTTTTGGTCGTGGTCATTGTTTCTGACGCTTTCCGCCGGGGCGCACGCGCATCCGCCCGTCCATGGAGGGGGACGCGCGGTGCTTTTGTTGCCCCGCATTCCCGCTTTCCAAAGGCGGGTGGCATTCGCTCCTTATTCAGGGACGTCTGATCCTTGATCGAAACGGGATGATGGGATGTCGGTTCTTACTTCTGGGGATTCCTCCTCAGAACTCGTCACCTAGTCCGGGTCTCCCTCATAGATTTAATACGTAGTTCGTGAAACTCTTCCCAGTGCCATGTTCCCATGGACACCAGTTAATTACACTGCTTCTGTCGGGACATTCCAAAGTGTCCAGTCAGGGAAGCAACCTTCAGCCGGGGGAGTAGTCACGTTGAGGCATCAGTAGCGTGTCTGGATGCTAGGGAACCTGGCATGTCGGTCTGTTATCCCTGGTCACAGGGCTTCTCGAGGGCGTGGAAGCCCGAGGCATCCCACATCGAGCGTGGGGAATTATATGTCGTGGACACATATCTGAGGTTTTCCTCATCTTCCCGTGTTTAACACAGGGTACGCCGCGGGTTTAACGTCCAGTGGAGACAGATCAACCCAACCAGAGAATTAGCTAGGATAGATCAGATTGAGGGATTCCCCTTGAAGGGATGCCGATTCTGGGGCCAGCCCATGGGCGGCTGTGAAGAGGAGTGTACCAACATGGTCTCACTGAGATCTGATGGACTGGGTGAGAATCGGGGTGGGTGATAGGTGGATGGATGGAGTGGAGGAGGAGTGAAATGGGACCATTGTAAGGAGCGATGGTGAAGTTGGGCTTGAACCTTGAAGAGGCTTCCTACATATCCCTATGGCAGGGAATCAAAGTCCGCGTAGTTCGGAGTGGTGCCGGTAAACTGACGTGAAGATGGACCTTGGTATGATGGTCATCGTCAGTGTACCGACGTGAAGGTAGACTCGGGGATCCACTAGTGGCGGTCTTGAACCTTGGGAAGGTTTCCTACGTACCATTCCTTGACATAGATCAAAGTCCTCGTAGTTCGGGTTGATGGAACACAGTTTAACGTCATGCTGGATGGTAGTGAACCCTGAAGTGAATAAGCGACGGGTGGTGGGTTTTGGCGAACCGACATAAATGAGGGACCTTGGTCTGATGGGAGTTGGGATTGAACATTGGGGAGGCTTCCTACGTACCATGCCTTGACCTGAATCAAATTCCTCATAGTTAGATTGAAAATGGGGACTTGGCACACCGACAAGGAGACGGTTTGGGCCAATGATTGTTGGGCTTGAACCTCAGGGAGGCTTCTTACGTACCATGCCTTGACATGGATCAAAGTACTCATAGTTCGGATTGGGGATTACAGTTTAATGTCATGCGGGACGGGGGTGAACCGACGTGAGTGAGGTCGGAACGATCGGATAGTGGGTTTGAACCTCGTAGAGGCTTCCTACGTACCATGCCTTGACACGGATCAAAGACCTCGTAGTTCGGGTTAGTCACAACAGCTTGCTGTCGGACTGGAATTGCAGATTAACGTCATGTTGTATGTAGGTAGAACTCGAAGTGAATTGGATGATGGGTGTGCTTGAACCTCAGGAAGGCCTCCTACGTACCATGCCTTGACATGGATCAAAGACCCCGTAGTTCATATGGGGCTTTGTCGACGAACCGACGTGAAGGTAGACCTTGGTCCAATGAGTGGTGGGCTTGAACCTCTGGGAGGCTTTCTACGTACCATGCCTTGACATGGATCAAAGACCTCGTAGTTCAGGTGATAATGGGTGTGCAGTTTAATGTCATGTGGGATGAGGGGGGCATACAGTTTAACGTCATGCTGGATGAGGGCGAAACTCAACGTGAATGAACGACCGAGCAATGTGGCTTGAACCTCATGGAGGCTTCCTACGTTCCATGCCTTGACATGGATCAAAGTCCTCGTAGTTCTTTGTGGGTGGGGGTCAGGGTTGGTGCTCACTCTAAGCTCACGTGAGTCATGCTCGGTGTGAGAAACAAGAGGTTGCAAGGACCTGACGATCACGTCGTGAAGGATGCGTCCGTGAGAAGCGAAGAGGGGATTATGCGTTAGGCAGCCCATGGTGTTGGGACTTACTCCAGGATGGAGGCCCAGGGTGTGACAAGGCGCAGCGAAAGAGGGATTTGGGACCAATGGTGGGAGGTGCCTCGTTCCCTATCATGCCCTCCACTAACCTTGGTAGTGGGGAAGTACGGAGATGCACAGGTGCAGCCATCCGTTGGGGAACGAGGGTCTCCCTTCTCCTACGAACATACGCCACTCTAGCAAGGAGGATATCATCCCTTGTGGATGGGTGATTCCATTCCTGTGGAGATGAGTGGTGTAAAGAATGTTTGAGCTGGGGGGACCCTTCGTGAGAGGCACGAGGTCGGGTCACAGTTTAACGTCATGTGTTGAGGACATGGTGCTTGGCAGTTTAATGTCCTGCAGCTCGGATGAGATGGGTTTGTCCCGCACCCCTAGGACATACATAACCGGTACCCTCTGGTCCTTGGGGAAGGGAAGGTACTGGTAAGGCCATGGTTAATGGGGGTTGTGGAACAAACCATCAAGGGGTCCACGTTAGTGTGGCTACGCGAAGAAGAAATAGTCGTTAGTGTGCCTATGCGAAGAAGCATTAGGCGAAGCAACGCTATGGGTGGTATTGTCCATGGGACTTTGAAATCACATCGTGCAAACCTGGAGGGTCGCACGGGAAAAGGAATCGCTAAGCAAAGGAGTGTGCTTCGCGAAGTGGAGTGCCTTGGCCTTAGCATGGGGCATAGGTGTGAGTGGAAGGTGCTTCGCGAAGTGGAACAGTGTCCGCGGAGCACTGCCTCGCGAAAGAGATGTGCCTCGCGAAGCATGGTCCTGCGAAGCAGTGTGCTTCGTGAGGTGAAGCGATCTTGCCTTAGCATAGGAATCACTAGTACAGGTTGGGTGTTTCGCGAAGCATAAACACTCCGCGGCTGCCCGGGTTCCCTTGGGAATCCCCTTCCTTCGCGAATTCCCTTGAGCTTTGCGAAGGGAATCCCTCTAGGAAGAGGGGCTCAAAATGAGACAATGCAGAGGCATCTCGCGAAGTACAAGTACCTCGCGGAGCTCATGATTCCTGGGGCAAAGAGTGCTTCGCGATTCAGGAGAGGAGAAGCCGAAATTTCGGATTGTTCATCCCCGAGAATCAGGGGGAGTCTAGTATTTATAGGGAAGGGGTTCCGCGAAGCAGGGCTCGCGCGCCGCCTTTGGTGCTTCGCGGCGAACAAGCGAACGTCAACGTCGTCCGTGGAGGGTTACCTCCTCTGGAGCTTCACGGAGGGCTCGCGAACGTCAACTGCGTTCGCAGAGGGTTACCACCTCTGGAGCTTCGCGGCGGGCTCGCGAACATCAAATGCATTCGTGGAGGATTACCGCCTCCGGAGCTTCGCGAGGCCGCGATGGTCGGGGCGCTTCGCGTCGGTGCTTCGCGAGGCAGCGCACCGGCCTTATTTTTCGTCCCTCCCTTTCGGGCCAAATTTTGGCGCCAAAAAATGCCCCCTCTCAGACATGGAGCTTTGGAGGGCGAAAATTCGAAGTCTGAGGGAAAATCGCCAAATTTGTCGGTGGTTCGTGATGCGGCATCGCGAAGGGACCCCGCGGTGCTCCCAGGGGCCGCAGATCCGGACGCGCCGCGATGCTCCGTGTGGGTGAGGTGCGCCGAAATGCTCCGGGGTCACTGCCAATAAATAGGGGGTTTACCTCTTTTGTCTTCACGTGAGTTCCTTGTCTTTTTTCACTCTTGACTTCACGAAGCTCCGCGTATTCCGCGGCAGCCCTTCGCGGAGCGAGCTTCGCGGCGAACCGCGGGTCTCCGACTCCGCCTCCACGCCAAGAGAACTTCTGCTTGTCGGCCTTGGCCTGACTTCGCGACTTCGTCTCGCGAACGATCTTCGCGATCCAGCTTCGCGGTCGAGCTTCGTGGTCCATCTGAAAAAATTCATTTCTGAGGGTCAGAGTTGAAATGGCCAATCAAGAGGCTATATTGGGGGTGCTTGCAGGTGCTACTCGTTGGGATGAGATGGCCAACTGTCCAGGCCTGGGGGAGATGGTCCGAAGCCACTCGGACCACACTTCTTTGACAGATCTGCTATCGGAGGGTCAGAAGGATTATCCGCAGGGAAAGAAACTGCCATTGTACGGTTTCGGGCTGAGGGATGACGTCTTCATCCCTGAGGCGAGTAGGGACGAACCAGCTTGCTGGTTCAGGAGCACACCATGCCAGCATCAATGGTTCAGGGCGGCCGATGGTCATGCACAAGAGAACATGACACCCGTCACTACTGACTGTCTCTACAACCATGTGAACAAAATTGACGGGAATCCACTGCAACCAGAGACGTCCCCTCCTCTCTATCGTATCTTGCTGAAGGCGGCTTTGTAGGATTCGAAGAAGGGATGGTCCGATGAGTGGGACCTTGGCTAGGGCGGCAACTTTATTGATGACTGGGCCTGGGCCTACTGGGTAGGCGCCTCATGCGAGGAGTTTGGGGCCGTGGTGAGGAGAGTGGGGTTGTATGAGGCAGCATGGGCCTCCCAATTCCACATTTACCAACCCAAGAAACTGATGCCGGAACTGCTGAGCAGATGGTCGTCTAGGACCAACACATTTCACCTGCATCACGCGGAGGTGGGAATCAGCATGTAGGATGTCCACCAGATATCTGGTGTCCCGATCCTAGGGGCCATGTACGACGAGTTCCTCCCTGTCATTAGCGCATGGGAGGATACGGACCAAATGTCGCGACTGGCGTTGGCGCTGATGACACTTGTCCCTGGAGAGGACAAGGAGGCAGTGAGGGATGTTCGCTTTAGGAGATGGTTCAAATGCTTCCTGAATTTCCCAGAGAATCGGGAGTTCCTTCCGAGGCCTCGAACTTGTCCAAGGGCGGCCCAACGGGGCAAGGGGAACTCATATTTGCAGGTCCTGGAGGACAGCCAATGGAAGACTTGGGGTTTTAGTGTCAGCACTGAACAACAGCCTATAGTCAGGCTGGCGGCGTTCATCGCGGCTCTCATCTGTGGTTGGATCCTACCGGTGAGGGATACAAGCATGGGGGTGTGGCCCAGCTCTTTTATTATGGCGTCTATGTTAGCCATGGGGCAGCAGATCAATTAGAGAATTCTGATGCTCACCAAACTGTACAAAATGCTGCGGCATATTAGCGAGGGAAAGAAGCTGCCAAGGATATGCGGGCCCTTCCACCTCCTGTATGGGTGGATCGAAGCGCATATCAGGGGGATTTATGAGTATCCAAACCCCATTTCGCCGCCGGGATTGAACTTCCTCCCCTCCATCCTGAACGCGGTCGGGAGCTTCCCATTCAAACTAGCCGTGCCGATGGTGCTGAATCGGGTGTGGAGGGCGGATGAGTTTAATTTCCACCCCTTCCCATTGCCGACGGGGATACTTACTGATGACGATCGGGGAACAGAAGAACATCAGACTTACCTCCTGGCCTTCTGAGGTGGAGTTTTGGTGGCATGGATAGATCGTGATCCACTCTGTCAACCGTACACTCCGCATCGGTTTGCGAGGCAGTTCTGGTGCCTCCAGCGGCTGACCCCGCAGGTCCACTGGGAGGTGTGTCACGAGGAGCACCCGTGTGTGATGAGGCAGCTATGGCTCATGTTCACATGGGAATATGGGAAAATGTGGATTTCATTGCCTCCATCCACTGCCGCTTTCGGATTGGTGAAGGAGTACGCCATCAGTTGGGAGGCTGCTCACCCAGGGTAGATGCTAAAGCAACCAACTATCCGGGTTGGTGACGGTGGGCCTCCCCTATCCCGAGGTCAGGGTCAGAGGGTAGCTAGGGCCGCTCGAGGTAGCGGGGCTGCCATGGCGGCGAGACCTACACCGGCCGAGGGTATGGCAGCAGCGGTGGATCCGGTGATTCCAGAAGAGCAGGATCTTCCGGAGGGGTGGCCACCGAGTAGATTTCGTAGGATATCCACTCAGGCTCCGGGGGCAGAGGATGCTGTCTTCCCGGAGGCCTGGGACATTTGGGATGTCAACCGGCAATTCCTCAGCCCCAACTGAGACATGGGCACACTTGAATCGCCTCGGGATGGAATTGTCGGGCATAGGCCCAGTTCGGACAGGATTCATGGCGTCTCCGGCAGAGGCAGAATAGTACCTGGACGAGTTGGAGGATTACTTCCACTCCAGTGGTGTCCCTCACCCAATGACAGACCGGGTGAGGGTACTGTTGAATCAGACGGTCCCCCCACAGTTATCGGCTGCTGATATGAGGGAGCGCTTCCCCCTTCCGGAAGAATAAGAGGACTCCTCTCGGGAGGATGAGGCTAGAGGAGGAGGGAGCTCGTTGGAGGAGGGCGAGGTTGGAGACTGAGGCTCAGAATCCGACGGTTTCGTGGAGGCTCTCGATGTAGCATTCTGAACTTCTTTCCTTACGATATGTTCTTGGGTCACTATGGACTTCTCACCGATGTTTGAGCCATGCAGGAGGAACTTGTTCGCAGGCCTCGTTCTCGCTCCTTGGCGGGTGTTGATGCGGGTCCTTCAGAACCTGTGCCTTTGGCTGCGTCCAGTTCCGCGTCTGGTGGGACCAAAGCACCCAAGGTGGCTCCTCCAGAATCTCCAGACCATCCAACAGTATACAGAGGGCCTCGCCTCACGGTCTCGTCAGTACCGTCTCAAGAGCAGTGCCAGGAGGTCGATCTTCGTATGTCTCTTCTACCGGCCTCCTCGTTGTCACGTGTAGACCATGCAAACTAACGTTTATGTCCCTCTCTGTCCTACAGTTCTTCGACTGGTGTGGGCTACGGAGGAAAGACTAGTCAGGATGTCTGGTGGCATCTCTCCTAGGGGCATGCCGGTGATGGTGGCGATAGTCCCCCCATCTCCTCAAGCTGCGATGCACATCATCACTGGTGGAACCACCAGCGGGTCCTTACCCGATGTCATTGAGGTGGACTCCGAGGAAGAGGATCAACCGGTCAGTCCCAGTCCCGTCACGCCTGCTTCGGCGCCAGGTTTCATACTGGATTCAACACCAGATGCAGATCCTGCCGAGGATTTCATGCGGGCGTATCCCGCGTATGATCCCGCTAATCGCGCGGACTGGGAAGAAATGGCCTCCGACGAGGAAGAAAGCAGCATAGTCTGCCGCCGGTCGTGGAAGCTGATCACGCGCTTTATCAAGGAAACTCCCCATGTGTAATGGCTGGCCGAAATGGATAGACTCTACTCGCGGTTGCGCAAACTGTGTGCTGGGGGTGTGGATTCCCAACGTCCTCACGCACTCATCCACGATCTTATGGCTGAGAAGATCCGGTAGCATGATCGTGGGCTCAGCGTGGGCTGGCAGCGGAGGAAGGCGACCAACATCAAGAAGCTCCAGGAGGCTGAAAGCGATTTCCAATAGATGTAGACCCGGGCAGATGAGATTTCAGCCTCTCTCAATGCACAATCTGAGCTGGTCGCACGGTTGAAGGCCCAGCTGGAAGACGCAGAAGAGCTTATGAGGAAGACCTCTGGAAAGATGGTTTCCATTCAAGCTGGCGTATAGAGGGCCAAAGCCAGGACTGACGAACTGCGCCTCGCCGCTGCTGAGGAGGAGCGGGAGCTAAATCAGCAGCAGCAAGCCTTGGATGCCACAAGCCAATGGGTGGCGGAGCTGCAACGTTCTTTTGACAGGGTCAACCCGTCCGTGGGGGGAGTCGACCCCCGAGTATTGTAACAAAACAAGAAACCTTTTATTGGTACTTTCGTGCTTCAAATTTTTATTATTTGCTTTGAATGCCGTAGCACGCACGATTTCCACTATTTGAATTGCCTTGTTACGTCCTTACAATGTTTGCGGGACATTCGGCGACAATTCCCCTAGCCCACGTGGGTCGAGCCCGATGTGAGAAACAGGAGATAGTTTCCCTCTCATCCCACCTAACGTAGGAGTGGGGACCATGCTCCGGGCATCTGGGATTCGGATTACCAGTCCAGATTCCTGAAATATGGGAGAGGCTTGATCGGAGAAGGAATTTCTAGGATAGCCGAATTACCATTTCTTCAGCGTGCTCTTATGCACAAATGGGGCAATGCCAGGGACACTGAAATCGGTCCAAACAGATGGAAATGGGATGCGTGAATCACGATACCTGTGATTCAGAACACTGTGGGGATGGCGTGACAATAAGGGATAACCGTTAACCTTGGAGGAGAAGCGATATCCTTACTACGTTAGCCTGTAATGGAGACAACAAATTAGGGTCGACCGTTGACCATGTTCAAAACACGGGACCATGTCACAAATGTTGTTGATCAATCCTGCGGGACGTTGGGCCAAGACAGTGGGCGGAACATAGGTCAACATCCATACTATTAGAGGGTCCTTCAAGACATGACCCGTCTTCCGGAATGTTGGCCCAGGATGGTAGGCGAGCCGATGCGGCATGAGACCAGGCCGTTAGCAGGTCCCTTCAGACATGAAAGGGGACGAGGGTCTGAATAAGGGTCACGCAAAGCGTGGAATATGGAGTGATGGTTTGTCCGAATATAATCCAACACTCAGGCAGTTACACCACCGTGGTGGGAGTACACCATATGGGAGCATTGGTTTGATCATGGATCATTCCTTCTTTCAGTCAGGGCTTCTATGGCGAGGGGATCTGTCCCTTCCCAATGGGATCTTGGGGCATCCTGAACTTGTTCAGGGTAGAACCGCAGTTTAGTGTCATGCGCTGAGGATAGATGGACTCTTGTAGTTTAACTTCATACGATAGGACGTGGAATAAAAGGGAAGATCCCAGGGAGCGTGTGGCACGGTAGGTATGAAACCTATGTGAAATAGGACTTGGAGTCCAGATCATAACACATACCCCCAGAGGAAACTCTTCAGGTCGAGGGGCCAAGAGTGAGGATTAGGCTGGGCACGAAGCAGAGTGGTCGGGCATTCCTACGTACCCCATGAGGATGGGAATCAAGCCATACGTAGTTCGGGAAATGCATTTTAACGTAATGCAGGACGATGAGAAGCCTATCAGTGTTGGTACACATCTCGCCAGAACTACAAAGCCCACGTTAGTCGTGCCCAGTGTGGGAAACAATCAGTAGTGGTTGGAATTTCCTGACACAACAAGGGGCAGGTTAGGGCAAATGGATGCTCCGTGAACACCGGACCAATGATACTAACACGACCATTTAGCGCACCTAGATGCGCGAAGAGAAAGAACCGAGTATGATGGAATTCCACTTGAACATTTGGGAGTGGAAACGTGTGAATCATGGCACTCGAGATTCAGATCACGATGATGACGACGTGACGATTGAGGATAACTACTGACCGTATTCGCAAGACAGCATCCTGTCGCGTTAGCCTAGAATGGGGACAGAAAAATGAGGGTTGACCATTGACCATGTTCGGAACACGGGACCATGTCACAAATTTTTCCAAATATCCGTAGGGACGTTGGCCCGAAACGATTGGAGGGCCCTTACGTCCAGCATTCATGGAGAGCCCTTAAGCCTAGTATCTATTTCGTCCGAGGGTCCTTTTGGATGTGGAACTTCGGGCTCTTTGCCAAAACACATCTGAATACGGCAACGAGACGTATTAGATAGAGGGAGCAGATTCCTTTCCCATTGGGAGATCATAGTTTATGGTCGTAGAATTCGGACCATGGATGGGAGGAGACATAAGAGGTACATGGTGGAGTAACTCAAACACCTGGTGTGAGTGGGAATTGGGGTTGTGTACGGTGCGATGAACAACCTAATGTGAATGAGGACGTAATCTCATATCACGCCGCCCGACCCCCGTAGGAGAGGTTTTTGGTCAAGGGACCGAAAGCGGAAGTTTTGCTGGGACCGCGGGGAAGTGCCCGGGCGCTCCTACGTATCTCATAAGGATGAGAATCAGGCATCACGTAGTTCTGAGGGGCCTTAGATCATAAATGGGTAAATAGAGCATGGGACACATGGCGTCAAGACCCGACGTGACGGAGGACCTAAGCCCTACTTTCCATTCGTTCTCTGGGGAAATGCTTGAGTCGAGGGACCGAACACGAAGGTTAGGCTGGGCCCGCGGGGAAGTGCCCGGGCGCTCCTACGTATCTCATAAGGATGAGAATCAATCCATATGTAGTTCTGAAAGATGACATGGTAGGATACCAGTGCCGGGGGAAAAGGGGAGTGAGGGCGTGGCCCTTACACTAGAAGAAGCGGAATTTGATGTATCTTGTTTGTTCTTTAAGGTGAATGGGTTTTTTTTGTGAAGCAACATGCCTAGAATAGTAGGTCGTGATGTCGCCACAAGGATCAAGCCGTGATGGGCGTTGACAAATGGCATGGCACGTGACCAATACCCAATGTGATGTCCTCTAAAATGCGGTCACCACAATGCAGTGCCTTTTTTCGTCGTGCGGCCAGGACGATAACGTCACAATTTTAGGGTCGTATGATAGGACCAAGCATGCATTTTATCATCATGCAGTGCAGACGTAACAGAGACAATGCTAGGCGGGGAACGTGCATAGTGTTATAAAACACAATTTATGGAGACATGATCCCACATCAATTTGTACGCCCATCGGGGAGGGAGACCTTTGGCCGAGGGGCCTATACAGAGGTAAGAGGTGAAACCGGGGGAGAGAATGGCTACCTAAATGGGTTGTACCCAAAGACAGGGCGTCCGGGCGGTCCTACGTGTCTCATGAGGATGGGAATCAAGCCACACGTAGTTCTAAAGGGTGCCTTTTAATGTCATGCTGGAAAAGGAATGGGAGGGATAACCCTCAGAATGGCGGTGTGCGTGGCGCAGCCATTGAAAAATCGACGTGAATGAGGACATGATCACGCACTATGGCACGCTGTCCCGTAGTCGGGGTCCTGAAGGCAGGACCAAAGAGGTGTACTTTCTGAACTCAAGCTGGACCCAAAGATAAGGGGTCTGGGCATTCCTATGCATCCTATGAAAATAGGAATCAAGATGAATGTAGTTCCAGATGAGAATCTTAGTTTATGGTCTTAGAGCTCGGACCATGAATGGTGACTACTTCCAAGTAAGCACAGATGTCAACCTAATCCCTAAGCCCACATGAGATAAACTCGGTGTGGGAATCAAGGGGGGAAGACCCTTATCGCAATACTTGGGGCGCCCATCGAAGGGGAGTCGGTAGAGAGCCCCGAAGGACACCTTTGACATGGCTTGTTCTCCCAATGCGCAGACGTGCATGGAGGAAAAGTACCAAGAGTTCCGAGATTCTACTTGGACACAGTGAAGTGATGAAGGGTGTGAATTGTGCACCCGACATTTTGGGCCTAATGGGTTGGCGTGGCGATAGAGGAAAACCATTAACTATGGTGGCAACACAGCGTCCATATCGCATTAGCCTGAGGTGGGAACAACAAACGAGCATCGACCGCTGACCATATTTGCAACATGGGATTTTATCGATTTGTTGTCCAAAACCCTCGGGGGCGTTGGCCCGTAACGGTAAGAGAGCCCTTGGGCGTAGTATCCATGCCGTTCTCGGGGGTCCCTCCGGGTGTGAAAGATGATGAAAGCCCTGATGCAGGGGTACAAAAAGCCTGGAAAGTGGGTGCGGACGTGTCCGAATAAAGCTTGGCGTTCCGGGTAATAAACCAGAGTACTCTTAGGCACATCGGTGAATTGCCGAAAAGGAATCGACGAAGCAGCTCAGGAGGGAGAGGTACATGGCGTGGTCATTACGAGACCGACGTGAATGAGGACTTAGTCCTACACCACACCATATAACCCCCTCATGGGGGAAGGATAGCCCAAGGGGCCAAGATGGGATGAGGATTCCCGAGAGATGGGGCTGGACCAGAATCTTGGACGTTCAGGTAGTCCTACGTATCCCATGTGGATGGGAACAAAGCCACCCGTAATTCCCAAAATGTAGTTTAACGTCATACGGGACGAGAAGGGGAGTAATATACCCCTAAACAAGGGAGGTATACAGTATGGCGAATAAGCCGACGTGAATGAGGACATAGTCCCACACCACACCATAAACTCCTATAAGAGAGGACCTGGGTCATGTCCTGGAAAGGCCAAGGGGCCTGATGGTTAGCATTGGTCAGGATGGTCGGACTGCAGTTTATCGTCTTGCAGTAAGGACGAGGGTCGGGGACCCGAGAAGGCCGAGGGGCCTGAGGCTGGGCCTCGTAAGAGGGGGCGTACGGCATGATACATGACCCCGACGTGAATGAGGACGTAGTCCTACAATACACCGTACAATCCAGGTAAGAAGTTGGGCGGAGGGGCCCGAGAAGGCCAAGGGGACTATGGTCAGGTATCAGTCAGGAAGGCTTGACGGGTTTGCAGTTTAACGTCTTACATGAGGACGGGGGTCAGGGACCCAAGGAGGCCAAGGGGCCTGAGGCTGGGCCTCATAAGGGAAGGCGTACGGCATGGTACATGGTCCCGATGTGAATGAGGACGTAGTCCTACACCATACCGTACACTCCTGTGGGGAATCGGGGTCGTGGGACCGACTGCTAGCACCACCCGGGGGGGAAGTTTTTCACCTCGGGATGGGGCAGAATGAATCACTGCACTCGATGTCTGGGATATCTCGGGGTGGACCCGAAGATCCAGGACACTGTTGACCATGTTCGAAACACAGCATTTCTATGGTGACCTGGTATGGGAGCAACAAATGAGCGTCGACCGCTGACCAAATTCACAACGCGGGACTTTTATCAGCTTGTTGCCTGAAAACCCTCGGGGGCGTTGGCCCGTAACGGTAGGAGAGCCCTTGGGCATAGTATCTAGGTCGTTCTTGGGGGTCCCTCTGGGTCTAAAAAATGATGGAATCCCTGTCAATGAGTGGGTGAAGCATAGCTGTATCCATCCACGAAAGAGGCCAACATCTCCCGGGGGGATGTGCAGCCGGGTCGAGACTTGCTTGATGTGAGTTGGGGAAAAAGTGTGCACCCTGCCATGTCTTGACCTGAGGGGCAGATTTTGGCTTTTGTGCTGGGACCACGGACGAAATGCCCGGGTGTTCCTACGTATCTCATGAGGATGAGAATCAATCCATACGTAGTTCTTGAAGGCCATGCAGTTTAGCGTCGTGCGGTGAGGACGTGGGAGGATAGAAGAACAGGAGTGGGCACATGGTGTGACACTTACGATCCTCGTGTGAGCGGGGTTGTATGAGCGTGGCTAAGAAAGCATATTCCTGCTACACAATGATCCTCCAAGGAAAATATTCCTTGGGGGTATAGTGGGAGAGAAAAGCTTGGGGCTGGGCTCAAGACGAGGCGTCCAAGCATTCCTACGTATCCCATGAAGATGGGAATCAAGCCACACGTAGTTCTTGAAATGCAGTTCAACGTCATGCGGGACGAGGAGCATCTCATTTGGGGGATATGTACGGTACGACGAGTAATCCGACGTGAATGAGGACATAATCCCATACCATATCGTACAATCCCTCAAGAGGGTATATTGGGGAAAACCAAGGGGCCTGGGGCCGGTGGACCGAGGAGGCCTAGGGGCCTGAGGCTGAGCCTCGGTCAGGAAGGCCTGACGGGCTTGTAGTTTAACGTCTTGCAGTGGGTACAGGGGGCCAGGGGCCCGAGGAGGCCAAGGGGCCTGAGGCTGAGCCTCGGTCAGGAAGGCCTGACTGGCTTGCAGTTTAACATCTTGCAAAAACGACGAGGGTGCAGTTTAAGGTCGTGCGGGACCATCTCGCAGTTTAGGGTCATCCAGGACCCTTTTCTCTCTAAGAAAAGTATCGCTTGAGGAATTTGGCATTGGTAGGAGGGGTTATACGCTCTCCATCTGTGGTCACCAAGGAGTATGCTCCATTGGGGTAAACCTCATGGACAATATAAGGCCCTTCCCATTTGGGTTCTAATTTGGGAGGTTTCCTACGGAGAATCATTGGCGCTCGAAGGGCCAGTACCAGGTCTCCCTGTAGAAAAGAGCGGAGACGAACCTTTTTGTCGAAGGCCCTCGCTATCTTATCCTGATGCCTTTCCAGATTGTGCAGGGCACGAATCTGGTTCTCGTCCAGTGCTTCTAATTTATCTAGATGGATCTCGGCTACCTCATCTGATGTCTGGCGATCATAAACTGCAGTGCGTAGCGACGGTAGATGGATATCAATGGGTAGGACGGCCTCGGCTCCATACACCAGGGAATATGGGGTCACTTGGGTAGAGTTGCGAGTCTTTGTCCGGTAAGCCCAGAGGGCATTGGGGAGCTTGTCTGGCCAACTTTTCTTGTTCTGACCAACCATCTTCTACAGAATGTTAGAGAGGGTCTTGTTGAATGCCTCGATCTGTCCATTCGCCTGCGCGTAGTAGTGGGAGGTATGGTTCGACCGGATGTCGTACTTGGCGTACAATTTCTTTAGTTCAGCCGCTCGGAAGTTGGTGCCGTTATCGGTGAGGACGGCGTGAGGGACTGCAAACCAGTGGATAATGTTGGAGCTCACGAAGTCAACGATGGAACGGGCCTTGACCTCTCTGAGCGGAACTGCTTTTGCCCACTTGGAGAAGAAATCTGTAGCAGTCAGGATGAATCTACACTGGCAGGCTGTTGCCAGTGGATACGGTCCCACTACATCAAGTCCCCATACCGCAAATGGCCAAGAGTACTTGGTGGGGAGAAGGGGCTCTAGCGGCCGATGCAGGAAGTTGGCGTGAACTGGGCACGCGTGGCATCTCTTGGCATACCCAATACAATCATGGATCATGGATGGCCAAAAGTACCCCAACCTCCAGATTTGATGGGACAGCTTTGGCCCAGCGTGATGGGCGCCATAGGAACCGGCATGAACCTCTTGCATAACTTGAGGTATCTCTACTCCTTGGATGCAACGGAGGAGGACACCATAGAAACTCCACTGATAAAGGATTTTTTCAAAACTAGGGCTGCTCTGGAGGGTAAATTGCAGCGCGCGGTGTCGGATTCGCTCGCGCTCGGCCTGGTCGTCTGGGAGGCAACCATTTTGGAGATACTCGACAAAAGGTGCCCTCCAGTCAGGAGTGGCTTCAACCACTGCGTCTGACGAACCCGGGACCCCTGTCGTGGAGGGTCCGGTGTTGAGATAACCCACCCGCAGGCCATCATTGTCCTCTTGGGTGATAGGGGAAACGACTCTCCGGTGTGCCACATGTATGATCAAATCATCTTGCTCGGGTTCTGCGAGCGACGCGGCTAAGCCGGCCAAGGCGTCTGCTTGACCGTTCTGCGACTGTGGGACATGGGTAACCTCTGGTCAAGAGGAGAACTGGGCCATTAGGCGGAGGGTGTACTCTAGCAATGGTTCAAGCTCTGGCTTCCTGATGACGTAGCCTCCATTAACCTATTTGATTACCAGCTCGGAATCTCCCTTCACATGTAGATGGGGCACATGGATTTCAAGGGCCAACTCGAGGCTGGTGATGAGGGCCTGGTACTCTGCCTCGTTGTTCGTACAACCTTCTGACAACAGGAACGAGTATGGCAGGACGGCTTGCGCCGAGGTAATGAAGACAATACTCAGGCCCACTCTGTTGAGCTTGGGATCATTGAGCCTCCTACCGGTGGGGCTCTGAGAGGCGCCATCGAATTGCATTTTCCAGCACGGGACAACATGATCGATTGAGAGGATAGTCTAATCAGGGAAATACAGGTCCATGGATTGATCCACAGAGATTGGATGGGCAGTTAAAAAGTCTGCCAACGCATGTCCCTTAATGGCCTTCTGAGGTACGAAACGGATATCAAACTGCTAGAGAATCACCGCCCACCGTGCTAGTCGGCCAGTCAGCATGGGGCGGTTTAGGATGTACTTCATTGGGTCTACCCGGGAGAGAAATTTCACATCATGGTGATTCAGGTAATGTCGCAACTTCTGCACGACGAAGACGAGCGCAAGGCAGCTCTTTTCGATAGGGGAGTATCTGACCTCCGTATCGAGAAGCATGCAACTAAGGTAGTAGAGACTGTTCTCTGTACCCTCGTTATTCTTCTGGGCGAGCAGTGCACCAAGGGATCTTTCCACGGCGGTCACGTAAAGGACCAGTGGCTTTCCAGAGACAGGTGGCATGAAGACCGGAGGTTGGAGCAGATACTGCTTGATTTCCTCGAAGGTGGTCCGACACTCCTCATCCCATTTGTAGGCGGCACCCTTCTTCATGAGCCGGGAAAAGGGCTTACACTTGCCGGCAAGATTCACGATGAATCGGCGTATATATGCTAATTGGTCTTGAAGGCCTCGAAGCTCCAAAATGTTGCTCGGGGGGGCATTTGGCTGATGGCCTTGATCTTCTCCGGGTCGATCTCGATACCTTGGTATCTGATAACAAAGCCGAGAAACTTCCCAGAGGTGACCCCGAAGGCACACTTCAATGGTTTCATCTTCAGGTGACGGGAACGGAGGAAACCAAACACTTTCTCAAGGTCTTCGAGATGGTCCTGGCACTGATGTGATTTGACAATGAGGTCATCTACGTAGCATTCCACCAATGTCCCGAGAATTGGCTTGAATATGCGATGCATGGCCCTCTGATAAGTGGCACGTGCATTTTTTAAACCGAACGGCATAACCTGGTAGCAAAATGTACCTTGGGGAGCCCTGAAGGCAGTGGACTCCTTGTCTTCGGGGGCCATCTGGATCTAGTTGTACCCGGAATACCCATCCATAAAAGAGAGAGCTTGGAACACGGCCGTGGTGTCAATCAACAACTCCATCACCAGGAGTGGGAAGTCATCCTTTGGGCAGTGGCGATTAAGATCGTGGAAGTCGATGCAGACTCTGATCTGCACATTCTTCTTCCTGACTGGGACAATGTTGGCAAGCCACATGGGGTACTGGACCTCCTTAACGATGTTGGCTTTGATTATCTTGTCAACTTCGGCCTCAACCATAGCTCCATGAGAAGGGTGCATCTTCCTGGGAGGCTGCTTAAATCCACGATGTTTTGCCGGGAGGCCCAAACGGTGAACGGCTACCTGGGGATCTAGTCCTGGAATCTCGTTGTAACTCCACGCAAACACATCACGGTGCTGTTTGAGGAAGTCTACGTACTGCAGCCGCTCTTCGGAGGACATGACTGCACTGATCAATGTGGGTTTCGGATCTGCCTCGCTACCAAGGTTCACCTGTACCAGTTCATCAACCGTGGTAGAGACGCCTTCTTCAAAGGCTGGGGGAGCATCCTCCATGTCTTCCTCCCCACCAGTGTGGGGATTTCCCGCGACAGGGGGTACTTCCGGGCTATCAAAACACGAGGGGAAGTTGGTGCCGGATTGGGCAACATCGGTCATCACATCGGGAGACTCACTTTCCATTGAAACCATAGCAATGAAGGCGGTCGACCCTATCCCATATGGCCTTCGGCCTAAGGGGCCATGTTTGATAATATCAAAGTAGTGGTGACGTGTTGGCCTGAGTCAGTTAATTCCAGCCCGGTGGAAGAGACACGTATGGCGCACCGCCGTTGTCATAATCTTGACGTCCCGGTACCGTACAGGTGTAGGATGTTCCGAGATGACCTGAGCCTGGTTGATGTAGGAGTACAAGGTGATTTTCCACCGTCTCTTGGAAACGGGAACATGCCTTCCCTGCGTACCTGAAACAACAAAACATTCCCCCATGTCGGGGGTCGTGACCTCCAACCGGTGGATCGGGAGGATGTAGGTGTCATCCATGCTTGCCCAGGGATCACTTGTGACCGTGGCGGGTTCATCCTCACTTACCAGGATTTTCTTGTCCTTACTTTTGTAATAACTCGCATCCAGATAGCGGGCCTCACAAGAAGCATATGGGGACACATCTCCTTGGAGCACACCTACTCGACCGTTGAGCGAGTACTTGAGGCACTGGTGATACGACGAAGGGACCGCTGCATGCAGACAGATCCATGGCCTACCCATCAATGCGTTGTAGGCGGTGTCCTGAGAGACTACCATGAACTCGGTGCTTGCAATTAAGCCACCGAACTGAGTCTTCAGGGGGATCTTGTCGAGTGGGGTTTGCTCGGTCCTGTCGTACCCCTGGATTCTAAGGTCATAGGGAGTTAAATCACCTTCAGACAGACCCAGCTTTCGCAACGTCCGGGTCAGAATTAGATTGATTCCGGAACCCGTGTCAACGAGGCAGTGGCGGACTTCCACGCCATTGAAGTGGCCAGTGATGTACAGTGGGCGAATGTGCCCCTGTATAGGAGGGTCCTCATCTTCACCGGAGAACGAGATAATTGCCTGACATTCAGTGTTTTCAATCGTCTCGGTATGGGAGGCTTCTACAGCTGCTACCTCTGTCTCAAACTGGAGGAGGCTCTTTAGGTCCTCGGCAAGTGCCTCGCACATTTCGAATGACAGGCGAAGGGCCTCGAGGATAGAAAGCCTCGCCAGAATGCTGGCCAGGTGCTTCAAGACATCATACTTCCGTGCCAAATACGAACCTCTGCTTATAGGAGGTCTTTCGTCATTTGGAGGCATAGCAGATCTTGCCGGCTGAACCGGTGATCGACTAGTACCGGGTACATCTTGCTACCTACTAGTAGAAGCCTGGGGAGTATTCTCCAGACTAGGACTGGGCGGCGGAGGCTGGCCTGTAGCCGGGCGAGACTGACTTTGATACGAACGGGGAAGCTCTCCCTGATCTAGTAGCACGAACGGCAGTGGAGGTAGAGACGAGAGCGTTAGATGGGGTTGTGCGTGATGAGCTCTGCACTGAGCCTACTGCCTGGTCTCAGTAGTGTGCACGGCTTGGAAAAATGTGCCAGCTAACGTACCTCGACGACTGGCGCGGTTGCGATTCCGCTGACGTTGACGTCGGCCGGAAACGTTGGGGGGTTCGCCTGGCGCTCCCCCTCGTCGGGAGACATATAGGGCTTTACCAGCTCCACGGTGTTAACCGAAGCGTACCCCTGGCTATCGCTCGAAGAGTCATCCTCCGTTAGGCGGATTCTGGGAGGAATCCCCATTTCAGGGGGCATAAAGTCACCGAGGGTGTGGGATGATGATGACAACGGCAGTGCGCGTTGCTTCTTCTTGCGTCGCCGCTACTTGCCCTTTTGGGAAGAGGTCGATCGTGAAGACGATGCGGAGGCACCGACTACTTCTTCTAAAGGTTCGGGCTGCTTCAGGCGCGCCCAGATGATACCATGGGCACAGACGACGGTTTTTCGAGCCATCCAGTCGTCGTATTTCCGGGATCTGCGGCTGGGGACCTGCTGCCACTCGCCTTCGCTATCACCGCCGATCTATGATCCTGCAAAGACACATGCCACTTGTGATGGTGTTGGTCCCAACGTGTCTATGTTTTTTTTGACCTGGTCTTCAAGCCAGTCTTTAAACACATAGCATTGCTTGAGGGTGTTCCCCAGAATCCGATGATAAGGGCATTAGTTGGGGTGATCGGCGAGATTCACCTCTGCCGGCCTTCTGCACTCGGGCAGGCACACAATCCCTTGCTCTAGAGCACTTCAGAAGTAGCCAGGGACCTGATTTTCATTGAAAGAATAAGTCTGGTGCCTTCTTTCTAGATATGGGGCGCTAGGGGCCTGGCCCTGACAAGGGGATGGAGGGGCCTGCCGAGGAGGCGGTGCCTGATTGTCTCGCCTAGGTGGAGGTGGCGCATTGCGTGGGGGAACCAGTCGGTTCTGAGGCGGTCATTGCTGGGCAGGAGCCTGTGCTTGAGGTGGAGGACCTCTGTGGGGTTGCAGGGGTGGTGCCGCCGGCAGTAACTCCAGCTGCCTGGGGGCTTCTACTTTGGCCACCACGGCGGGTTCAGCCCTATCGGTCCTCCTGGTCGGGATCATATGGGTCAACAAACGTGCCTGACTAGCCTGTTGTAGGGCTACCTCAAGGCGCTGAGCCTTATCTGAGAAATCTCTGAACCCTCCAGTGTAGTTCTGGGTGATCAGGGAGGGTACCAGCTCTGTCTTGATGTTCCCGACACACATCGTCAGTAATTTCTCCTGATTCAGTGGTATATCAAGAGAATACGTAAGTCCCTTCCACCGGGCGATGAAGTCTTCGACTCGCTCATCAGGCCTTTGCTTGCATTTGAAGAGGTCTGCAATGCTGGTCTTCCGCGTGGTGGAGCTGAACTGGTATTAGAACTGCTGGCGGAGGTCCTCCCAACCGGTCACCGATCCGATAGGGAGCTGGTTGTATCAGACGAATGCAGGACCTTCCAATGTCTGTACTAAACATCGGGGCTTGGCGGCTTCTTGCTGAGCCGGGGTCCCTAGCATGGGGCCACACATGGAAGAAAAATGAGCCAAGTGTTGTGGCGGGTCCCCTGTCCCATTGAAGGGTGAGAAAGTGGGGTTCCCAAAACCCAGAGGTGCGAGCATATCATCCACCCATGCCGGATAAGGCTTTCCATCCGGTGGGACCGCTAACTTCCGTGTTTCCAACGCTTCAAGGCGGGCTGTGAGTGCCGCGATAAGATCATCCAGGTGGGGGTCCCTGTCTTGACGGGGATCCCTAACCACAAGTGCATTTCTAGGTTCTTCAACATGGTAGACTACCTCGGCGGCTTGTGGATCAATTGGCAGAACGACCTGTGGGGCGACTGGGGGAACTCGGACTGGATTCTTCAGATTGCCTCGTCGCTCGGGGGGGTGTGGCGAGACGTATCACACCCTCTTACCATACGTTCCAGCTTTTTCCCTGTCTGTGGCAGTAGCATGATCAGGGTTTCCCGGAGGCATCTCACCGGGGGG
The DNA here is from genome assembly GCA_963277665.1 of Viscum album. NCBI lineage: Eukaryota > Viridiplantae > Streptophyta > Magnoliopsida > Santalales > Viscaceae > Viscum > Viscum album. The sequence continues at coordinate 1,242,250,903 of OY728145.1, read as the reverse complement.
AAATTGTTCCTGCCCCTGCTGCCCCGACCTAGGATCACCGTAGTCGGGTCGCCGCTCTCCGGCGCGCTCAGACAAGAGTTCGTCAACCAGCCTCTTCTGCTCAGCAAGCTGCTGGCATAATGTGGCCTTCTCGGGATCTTCGTCCGTTTTTTTTGCACAAAGTCAGACGGGTCAGAGTGCTTGACAGTTCCGACGTGCTCCTTACCCTTGCCGGTTTTTCGACCGAGTACCAGCGACTCGGTGGGTGCGGGGAGGCCTAGCAGGTTCCTCTACTGACGGGTTACTCGCCCTGATGGGTCTAGCAGTGGCGGTACGCCCTCGGGGGGTAAGTCTCCAACAAGAAATTCAAGCTCGTCTTCCTTGTCCACTATGTTAGCCATGTGGACCGCGACCCCTCTCAAGGGAATGTACTCGATGTTGCATAACAAATCGGACTGCCGTCGGATAGGGTCGAAGAGGAGAGAGGCATAGTGTCCCCAACCACGGACATGCACATGGGTGGTGGCTTCCCTGACGATTCTGCGGAGTGCCTTAAAACTATGAACGCATTTCCGTTGAATGGTGCTCTGGCGGCCTGGAGACTCAGGGTGTTGGGCCGCAAGGAATGCGGCCGCATCGATCAGGCGGCACTGCTCGCTGATTTATTCTAAGTGATCTCGACTCCTGGGGTAAGCCACCCATTCATAACAAAGGCGGAAGTGTGTCGCCCATAGGTTTCGACAAAAGAACCCCACTTCTTCATGGGTAAGAAGCTCCGGTACGCGAAAATTCAGCGTCGTCGTCGACCAGAACTACTCTGGGAAGTAATCTGCTGCGAGGATACTCCAGAAGCTCCTGGGCTCAGACTCAGGGTCTTGCCCTGTGTTGCCCCACCCGTCATCTGGGGGTGGCTAGGGACCGGTAGTAGTACCGAGGCAGACCTCTGGGATAGCAAGCTCAGTGGTGGAGAATACGGTGAATGAGCTGACTGGCCGCCGAACTCCAGGCCATCCTCCGAAGAGTGAGGTGACATGGCCACGATGTCACGATACGACGGTCTCATAGCCATAGCTTCCGGCACAGGAGGCGCGGCTATCGGCGACAGGTCGTGTCGTCGCTCTACCGCCGTTGGCCCCCAAAATAGCTCCATGTGATCTCTGGTAGAGGTAGAGGGTGCTTCTAGTGACAAAGGCGGTGATTGCGTGGTCGGGACTTTCGGAATTCCCATGATTTCTTCCTCCTGGATGTACCTGTGGAGAGAGATGGGAATCTAGTGGACCTTAAATTCTGGGTGAATGAGGCTCACGCGTCTGGTTCCTGCCCCATTCTTTGATACGGTGGAGCAGGGAGAAGGTTCCATCGCTGAATCGCATTCCTCTTCAGAGTCGGAGAAGCGGGAAGGTTTGATCTCCACCCGGGCCTTCCCAAGGTTCTTCTTGTGGTGGCGACGACCCACTCTCCTGCCCCGAGGTGGCTCTTCGGGACAGGGTTGATCCCTATCAGGCAGTCTCGGGGCGGCGCTGGCACCGTGGTGGAGAGGGCCCCCACTCTAGACAGCCGAGGTGCAAGGGGCATTAGGGAAAATGTCGAAGGGTACATGGGGAGGACCTCCGTGAACAACAACCATGTAGGCGGAGCCTCTGTTGGAATCGGCAGGAGCATGGGGAGGACCTCCATGGTCAATACGGGCGGAGCGAGGCTGACCTTCACTCCTCGAGTTGCTGGGGCGAGGAGGACCTTCGCCGGTTGCAGAGAGAACATAGGGAGGGCCCCCAAGTTGGAGAAGGACTGGATGGATGGTTCCTTTAGATCGGCGGTCGGGGCAGGAGGATGAACTCCATACCCTGTATAGTGGGCGCGGGAAAGGATTCTGCGCTGAGCGTCACTGCCGTGGGGCAGGTCTTCCTTCGGGAGGGGGTAGCACAAGGCATACTTCCATGACGATCTTCGGAGCGGTGAAGGCCCACGCTATGTGGAGTAGTGGTATGGGGAGGTCCTCCGTATGGGGTTACATCACCGCAGGTTAGTTCGCGGCGATCACCACTTGGGCATGCAACTCGGAGAGTCAACCCAGCCTGCCCGTGGGGCGGTTGGGGTCTCGATCCTGGTTGGGTGAAGGAGTGCCCCTGATCAGTGTATGCAGGGGCTTCATGATGCACGTCGGCGGTGGCTCGGGCCACTGTAGTTGTCGACGTCGACGCGCCTGGGCGAGCGTCCTCAGCCCGGGCCCGGCGCTGACGTCGGGTCAGGCGGGCTGGTGCAGGTGGTGCAGGGACGTAGCCTGCATGCTCTTCCTGTGGGGTCGGACGGCGGTGCTGACGCGTCTGGGAGGGAGCTCTCGGCTGGAGTCCTTAGGTCGGGACCCTGAGCGGGTTGAGCCGGACGGCGCCCGCCTAATCAGCATAAGGCGAGGAGTCGTCAAGGCGTTCCGGGGACAGGCTCCCGAAACGGTTGAACTTTGGGGTGGGGAGCAGGGGCTCCCTGCGCGGCCTATTAGGGCGACGTTGACGGCGGGGCCTGGACGCCTCCAGGTCCAGGCGGGCCATATCCCGAGTTGGGATGACCCCATCCTCCTCGTACCTGCGCACGAGGTTGTTGATCACCCTTTGATGGATGACCTCTGATGGGTAAAGGGGACATGGGAGCCCCGTGTTCCGCAATGTGGCGGTAGCGGCACCATGTGGGGTGGCTGTGGCGATGTTTCCCCTGCCCCTGCGTAGGTGAGCGGGTAGTGATCGCGTCTCTATAATAGCAACCAGGTTCCTGAGAAACAAAGGAATCAACTCATCAGCACTGAGAGGAAAAGGATTGATAGCCAGTGCCCCATCGTCCTTCCATTCTCCACGTCTGTAAGAAGGATCCACGCCAACACGCTGCAGAACGGAATGCCCCACGTTCTACTGCCCCGACTTCCGGTGAGTTTCACGACAGGCCCGTTATTTTCTTGGTGGGACCAGGCGCCAGATATCTGGATCCGGTGACACGTCAATCTACTAGTGTCTCGAATGCTACTAATCTCAATATTGAGGAGAAGAATTTCACGTCGGGCTCACCATTTCTGTTTCCGACTCTTTCCGCCGGGGCGCGTGCACGCATCCGTCCATCCGCGGAGGAGGACGCGCGGTGCTTTTGGTGCCCCGCATTCCCTCTTTCCAAAGGCGGGCGGCATTCGCTCCTTATTCAGGGATGTATGCTGCTTGATCAAAAAGGAATGATGGGATGTCGGTTCTTCCTTCTGGGGATTCCTCCTCAGAACTCTTCACCTAGTCCGGGTCTCCCTCATAGATTTAATACGTAGTTCGTGAAATTCTTCCCAGTTCCATGTTCCCATGGACACCGGTTAATTACACTGCTTCTGTCGGGACATTCCAAAGGGTCCAGTCAGGGCATCAATCTTTAGTCGGGGGAGTAGTCACGTTGAGGCATTAGTAGCGTGTATAGATGCTGGGGAACCTGGCATGTTTGTCTGTTATCCCTGGTCGTAGGGCTTCTCGAGGGCATGGAAGCTCGAGGCATCCCACATCGAGCGCGGGGAATTATATGCCGTGGACACATATCTGAGGTTTTCCTCAGCTTCCTGTGTTTAACACAGGGTACACCATGGGTTTAACGTCTACCGGAGACGGATCAACCCAACCAAAGCATTAGCTAGGATAGATCGGATTGAGGGATTCCCCTTAAAGGGATGCAGATACCGAGGCCAGCCCATGGGCGACTGTGAAGAGGATGTACCGACATGGTCTCACCGAGATCTGATGGTCTGGGCGAGAATCGGGGTGGGTGATAGGTGGATGGATGGAGTGGAGGAGGAGTGAAATGGGACCATTTCAAGGGGCGACAGTGAAGTTGGGCTTGAACCTTGAAGAGGCTTCCTACGTATCCACGTGGCAGGGAATCAAAGTCCGCGTAGTTCAGAGTGGTGCCGGTAAACCAACGTGAAGATGGACCTTGGTCCGATGGGCATCGTCAGCGTACCGATGTGAAGGTAGACTCGGGGATCCACTAGTGGTGGGCTTGAACCTTGGGAAGGTTTCCTACGTACCATGCCTTGACATCGATCAAAGTCCTCGTAGTTTGGGTTGATGGAACACAGTTTAACATCATGTTGGACAGTAGTGAACCCTGACGTGAATAAGCGACAGGTGGTGGATGTCGGCAAACCGACATAAATGAGGGACCTTGGTCCGATGGGAGTTGGGCTTGAACCTCGGGGAGGCTTCCTACGTACCATGCCTTGACATGAATCAAAGTCCTCGTAGTTCGAATGAAAATGGGGACTTGGAACACCGACAAGGAGACGGTTTGGGCCAATGATTGTTGGGCTTGAACCTCAGGGAGGCTTCCTACGTACCATGCCTTGACATGGATCAAAGTCCTCGTAATTCGGATTGGGGAATACAGTTTAACATCATGCGGGATGGGGGTGAACCGACCTGAGTGAGGTCAGAACGACCGGATAGTGGGTTTGAACCTCGTAGAGGCTTCCTACTTACCATGCCTTGACACGGATCAAAGAACTCGTAGTTCGGGTTAGTCACAACGGCTTGTCGTCGGACTGGAATTGCAGTTTAACGTCGTGCTGGATGTAGGTAGAACTCGATGTGAATTGGATGATGGGTGGGCTTGAACCTCAGGAAGGGTTCCTACGTACCATGCCTTGACATGGATCAAAGACCTCGTAGTTCATACGGGGCTTTGTCGACGAACCAACGTGAAGGTGGACCTTGGTCCAATGAGTGGTGGGCTTGAACCTCTAGGAGGCTTCCTACGTACCATGACTTGACATGGATGAAAGACCTCGTAGTTCAGGTGAGAATGGGTGTGCAGTTTAATGTCATGTGGGACGAGGGGGGCATACAGTTTAACGTCGTGCTGGACGAGGGAGAAACTCGGCGTGAATGAACGACCGAGCAATGTGGCTTAAACCTCATGGAGGCTTCCAACATACCATGAATTGACATGGATCAAAGTCCCCGTAGTTCGCTGTGGGTGGGGGTCAGGGTCGGTGCTCACTCTAAGCTCACGTGAGTCATGATCGGTGTGAGAAACAAGAGGTTGCAAGGATCTGATGATCACGTCACGAAGGATGCGTCCGTGAGAAGCGAAGAGGGGATTAAGCGTTAGGCGGCCCATGGTGCTGGGACTTACTCCAGGATGGAGGCCCAGGGTGTGACAAGGCGCAGCGAAAGAGGGATTTGGGACCAATGGTGGGAGGTGCCTTGTTCCCTATCACGCCCTCCACTGACCTTGGTAGTGTGGAAGTACGGAGATTCCGAGGTGCAGCCATTCGTTGGGGAACTAGGGTCGCCCTTCTCCTACGAACATATGCCACTCTAGCAAGGAGGATATCATCCCTTGTAGATGGGTGATTCCATTCCTGTGGAGACGAGTGGTGTAAAGAATGTTCGAGTTGGGGGGACCCTTCGTGAGAGGCACGAGGTCGGGTCATAGTTTAACGTCATGTGTTGAGGACGTGGTGCTTGGAAGTTTAACGTCCTGCAGCTCGGATGAGGTGGGTTTGTCCCGCACCCCTAGGACTTACATAACCGGTAACCTCTGGTCCTTCGGGAAGGGAAGGTACCAGTAAGGCCATGGTTAAGGGGGGTTGTGGAACGAACCATCAAGGGGTCCACGTTAGCGTGTCTATGCGAAGAAGAAATAGCCATTAGCGTGCCTATGCGAAGAAGCATTAGGCGAAGCAATGCTACGGGTGGTATTGTCCATGGGACGTTGAAATCACATCGTGAAAACCTGGAGGGTCGCACCAGAAAAGGAATCGTTGAGCAAAGGAGTGTGCTTCACGAAGTGGACTGCCTTGGCCTTAGCATGGGGCATAGGTGTGAGTGGAAGGTGCTTCGCGAAGTGGAACAGTGTCCGTGGAGCACTGCATTGCAATAGAGAGGTGCCTCGCGAAGTAGGGTCCTGCGAAGCAGTGTGCTTCGTGAGGTGAAGCGATCCTGCCTTAGCATAGGAATCACTAGTACATGTTGGGTGATTCGTGAAGCATAAACGCTCCACAGCTGCCCGGGTTCCCTTGGGAATCCCCTTCCTTCGCGAATGCCCTTGAGATTCGCTAAGGGCATCCCTCTTGGAAGAGGGGCTCAAAACAAGACAAAGTAGAGGCATCTCGCGAAGTAGAAGTACCTCGCGGAGCTCATGATTCCCGGGGCAAAGAGTGCTTCGCGATTCGGGAGAGGAGAAGCTGAATGGTCGGATTGTCCATCCCCAGGACTCAGGAGGAGTCCAGTATTTATAGGGAAGGGGCGCCTCAAAGAGTGCATACACATTGTGTATCCAAAATGTTACAATAAATCCATAGAAATAAATATATAAAATATAAAGGTAACATGGGACATAAACATACTTAAATGGAATTACCATATAGTCGACTTCAACACATATCACTTAATGGAATATCCATACAGCCGACTTCCATAACCAGTGCATTGGAGGTTAAAATGTAACCACTGAGTCTTGGATTATCAAGGAACCACCCATCATTTGGTTTATCAAAAAACCATAGAACATTGGTTTATCATGTAATCACTGATCAAATTCACATGTATCATTATATAATCATAGCTCCTAAAATATTGCAAATATTAACATTTCACTAATAATATTATTTTTTAAATCACGGGAAATTATTTCAATATATTTAAATTATCATTCCTTTTAAAAAACATTTTCAATACAAAAAATAAAATAAAAAGAGTATATGTTATTTATTTTCCTTTTATAAATACCATATGGATTATTAAGGAATACAAATATCCAATAATTCTTACAGTGGAGGAAAGTTCATTGTCTCTGAATATTTTAAAAAAAAATCATTTTCTTATTTGGTAAAATGAATAGAAGAAATAATATTCTCTTAAAATGATGTTAAAAGTAAAATAAGTCTATAATATGTTGTGTAATTTATGGAGGTGTATATTATCAAAACATGAATCCATGAAAGAAGATTGAGATGATGTCCCTAACCATGAGTCTGATTCATCATTTATGTTCTTTGTTCTTCCTGAATAATAAACGTAAGTAAATTTATACTTTTTTAAGATCCATTTTCGAGTTCATTATTCCTTTTATATCACTTATTATAATGTTATAAGAATTACATATTTATTTAAGTTAATATCGGTCATTTTGATGATATTGGGTACTTGAGTCGAAAATGATATTGTTCTAAATACAATTTTTCCATGTGGTAAAATTACATTATCTCCAGAATAGTATTCATGATGTAAATATCATATATATACATTATATATTTTTTTATAATATTACATAACATTTGGGGAATGAAATGAAATGCAATGTCATTGGAGATGGTAAGTCGTACGTACACATGAACACTACATTCATTTCTTTTTCATATTTAATGGAGTGAAAAATATATGATACATAGGTATACTATAATTATTGTATAATATCATATTTCATATATGTTACATAATTTCATTAATTCTATATTTTATATGTTCCATGTTTGGAATGGATGAGTCATATAACATTAAGTGGGCTGTAGTCCGCACTTCCTCAAATGAAATAATTTTATTCGCAAATTATGGAAATAATAAAATATTGATGTAAATAAAACATAAAGTATAATAGGGAAAATATAAATATAATATATATAATATGAAAACACAATTCCAAATTAATGTCCACCATGAGAGGTGGTCGGGGAAAATCAAACAGTTAGTGTTTCGTGAGACAGGAGTTCGTCGAACACAAAAACAACATGTTTTTGTCCATTAGATACAGATTTGTGTAATCTTAGCTTGAATACTTCTCACAAACACATCCTAGTATATTTAGTATTCTGTTTTTTTTAAATTTTTGAATATGAATATAATAGGGAGTGGAGAAGGAAAATAAAGGAAACGAATTTAAGAGAAGATTTTACCTCTAAGGTGGGTAACTTCTTTTAATTTGTTCCAAAAGGATTTCTTGAATTGCATTGTGACTATGTTATGGCTTATAAGAGGAAATGGGTATGTTGGGATATTATTTGATCATAGTTTGGACGTGCCTAGGGGATTGATAGTGTGATTAAATGGGTAGAGGTGATGCCTTTTTATAAGAGGGAAGAGGGGCACTGTAAGAAGATATTGAAATATTATATTATTATAAAATTAATTTTCTTTTCAAATGAACCTAAAGAAATTTAAATAAAAGATTAATTATTTTGGGTCAAAAAATTCTTAACCAATTGGTTTTCAGCAAGCCTATGTCAGAAATTCACCCTTGTCATTTATCATTAACACTTAGTTAACTAAATTGCCCCTTACCATGCAATCTTGTATATTCATACCGTATAGCTGTTATAGTTACTATAAAACTCCAATCAAACCTCAAGTGGTTCATTAATGTCATTTTATAACATTATATAACTCATTTTTCCAAAAAACTTTTTTCTAGGACTAGTATATCATTTAATTATATAGTATTTTTTATACTCATTTATCACATTTTTTATACTTTTCATATCATGATTTTTTAAAAATCTATAACAACATGATTATTTTGAAAACACATCATTAATTAAAATATAACAAGTGATAGTCATAACTAAAATTTGTGGATGATATAAACAGTTTCAAAATAAATAAATTTTAATATTTATAATCACATTTATTTAAATCATTCATTAATAATTTAATCACCACATCATCATTATGTCACAAATAAATTTATTTATATGATGTATGAATATTATAAATAAAATATTATGATTTAGGAAATATTACTATTTCTAATGACTATTTTTAGTCAAGGAGATCACTTATATTACCCCATTAAAATTTTTTTACTAAAAGATTCATTTTTATGTTACATTTTTCTCTATATTAAATTAATTCTTATAAAATATCATTTTCAAATCCATGTGGAACCATGGGGTACATAAATCATAAAAAAAAGGTTGTCCATGGTCAGAAAAAACACTCCAATATGACTAGGACACGTGTTAGGATAGTCTAATAATATTATAATATTAATTTTTACCCTTATTTACCTAATCTACACTTTAAACAAGGTAAAAATAATAATAACTACAGTTACTATTCATAATGTCTCAAAATAAAAGATGTCTATTTACACAATTTGAAACTCCTGATTCCAAATATGGAATCCTTTTTTACAAATTCAATACACTGATGTTTCTATAATTAATCTAAAATTAATTCCATTTTCTAAAACCAAAATGTTGTTTTTAAAAAGTAATAACTATCAAAAGATTGACATCTATTTATATACAAATTTAATGTGAAAATACATACAATTAGCATAGTTAGATTAAATGAAAAAAATAAAATCCTATTATAATTTAAAGCAATTAAATAATATTATTTATCCATATAAATTATCTCAAGTAAAGAGTAGTTTTCAATTAAAATTCAGTGTATTTGAACTATTCACCAATGAATGTTATTTACCCGAAAAATATAAAAAATTATTCCAAAGTAAATTTTGATATCCCTATTCTAAAGAGGATTTTGTTTTCAAATAAAACATATAAAGGTGAAAATTAAAATTTTAGAAAGGGTTCACTTCCAAATGGCTAAAAACAGCATTTTTAGAAAAATAGTTCTTTTATTTAATAAAACTGAATTTGTCTTATATCATATCTAGAAAAAATGTCAGATAAAATTGAAACAATACATTGAATATCTATAATTAATTTTTTGTTAAATAAAAATCCGTAAACAGTGATATGAAAACACCATTATTATCTTTTAAATAGGTTTTCATAAAAACACATCTTTTATATTCAATTGGTTTAATTTCCATTTCTAATAAATTTCATAACCATTGAATAATTATTTAAACATGAGTAAACCATATATAAAAATTTAGTTCTTACTATTTATTCCCTCCATTAAAAAATCTAGGCTTGAACTACCTTTTAAACTAACAATATTATTGCTATACTATTTTTCTGTATAAGACAATGTTGTGTGCAATGTAAGATTTGGGAGAAACCCGTTGTTGCATGTTGAGTATGCTACCGGAAAAAGAATCCCATTTACCATAAAATTAAAATCTTATTCTTATGTATTATTAGAAATTACAAAGTATTATTCTATAAATACCTAGGTCATTACATATATCTATAGAAATTTATTTTTGGAATTGAAAGGATCATCCCTAGTAACAATCACATTTAGGGTAAATATGATGATGTTTGGCCTGATGATATTATTTGTGTCTGTCATAATCAAGTGGATGAGTTATCTATGGATGGAATATTCAAATATCTATCCATATATAAGAGTCTAAATAGAACAAACTCTGTTAAACTAAACTATTGGAATAAGAATCTATAAAAGATCCTTGAAAGTGGTTTTTATGTCTATCTTATTTTCAATAAGGGTCAACCATTTTATTTTACCATTAAAATTATGTTTAATTCATTCTATCAATTAATTATTTTTTATATAAAAGGAACATGATAATTAACTACAATTCTTTCTAATATAATGATAACATTTTTTGAAAAATTGTACTGGAATAAGTAATTTTTTTAAAAACAGAGATCCTCCTATCCAAATATATTTAATTGATAATAATGAAAAATTTTATTCCAAATACATCCATACATAAAATATCTGGATTAAATGAGTCATTAATATGAAATTTATATTCACTAATACTCATGATGTCCTCATGGATATGATGAAAATAATCTTAAGTGATTCCCCTAGAAAATATGTTGTTGTATTTATAAAAAATATTCCTATACACATTAATTTAAAAAATAACATGTGTATCACTTAATTATTATGTTATATACTATGTAATTTAATTGACATTGTTTCCAACAAATGTGGTTCATTGTATTTATAGTATTAATATATTCAATGTGTGTTTTTAATAATTCTTTACCGCATACAATGGTTCATTTTTTAATTCATAATATTATTGAAAGCATTCCTCATCTACAGCTTGTTTATGATTAGTGTCTTCAACTGCATACTCATAGTCATTCGGTTTTTTATTTATGGATCAAATTTTGGTGATAGATGGTTCCCTAGAAAGGAATGATCCTTTCACAACCTATACTTCCTCTAATTAAAAATAACCCTTCTTGAAATAAATATCCCCTTAGGTTTATCATCTTCTTATTACTCTAACATTGATTATACAATATGAACCCTAATTACATTATGGATATCAAAATTTTCATATAGTGAAAAAGGAGTTCATAGATGATATGGATTAAAATAAATTATTTTTTATTTATCTGTTTTTTAATGATCATCCAAATCGTTAGTTTTTTGAGTGCTTCATACCAACATTGGGATACTAACCACCAATTATTATGACAATGAACATGTATAATTATTTTTTATTATCATTTTCTCACATATATATTTTACCATATACTAGGATATGTAGTCTTTCTAATCTATTATCTATTGTTTCATCACCATTAATATCTTCTAAGATATTTACAATGTTATGGAACCCAAATAAATATTGTTAAAGAATTTTAATATCATTTTTTTCAATTCCATTCTATAACACTCTTATTTTTATGGTAATTGGGGATATGTTATACTATTTTCATTATGAGGATATTGTTTGTCTAAGGATGTAACACCATATAAAATATGACATTTATATTAAAATAGTTCATAATATTCATCTTCCACAATGGATATAAATTTTTGTTAGTTAGGTTATTTCCAAAAGTAAATGAATATTTTATATTTACATGATTCAATTATGATTATAACTTCAACTTCATATTAATGTTGTATTCTCTTGGAAATGGAATCATCTTGGATTCATCATGACTGGGAATATAAACGGGACATCTCTACTTTACTAATATCTTCTACAAGATATCCATGATCATTTTTAGTCTCCTACAATATTATACTTTATCAAATCTATATCGTTATTATATATATTTTTAGTATCATTAATGTGGTTGGATTATTAAGAACCACTTGCTTCTAAGGACTATCGATTTTAGGGATCTCTCTATCATAACAGGGGAATAGTGGATCACATACCTTATTTTTTAGTTATGTTTATTTGGATATAACATAATTCTATGATGTTTACATTTGGGAATATTTCTCTGTGGTTGCTCCTCCACCTAATGTGTCTTCTCCTTTAGTTGGATAGTTCCCTTATATATTGATTGGTATATATTCATCTATGTGACCTTTATTGAGATGATTCCTTTTACCCTTGATCTCCCAGTGCTACTTTTTCCTGGTAATCTATTTCCGCCAACCACCTCGTTTCGCATGGATTCTCCTCATGGAGAAATAAATAATTATTTTCTTAAATATTGAAATATATTTTTTCCATTGAATGAGATTATTGGAGAGTGTATAAAACCCATATCATTAGACTTATATAACATTAGAAATATTGTATATATATACTTTTCCCTATGAAATAATGAGTTCTAGCTCTGGGTCAAAATCTAAATACCAGACTCTCAGATGATCTTATTGTTATCATCAATTTATTAGTGCAATATAATTTCTACCATAGTCACCATGAACTATATTTTTAATTAAAGTTGTTTGGGAATTGGTTACCTCATATAAATTTATTCTCACTCTAATGAAAAACATTTTATTGAAATATTCATGTAATCCATTCACGGTAAAACAAATATAGTATGTTGTTTTTCATATACATGGTTTCATGATTTGTTTTTTTAACTTCATCCATGTTTTCCCCAAAACTAAAATCTAATATAATTATTAGATAAATATAATTTTCATGTTAACATGATGGATCCATCCTCAAAAAATATCTATAATAGGTGCTAATAATAGTCTCTAAGATCATATTTTAGTATTATTTCTGAAAACGTTTTATAGGGGAATGAAAAGGTCTTCTCATGAGATTCAATATATTTTTCATGTGAAACTAAGGATGTTTTGTTTGTGGATATATTGGATCAGGGTTTGAATATATAATATCTAATATAATTCATAAATCCTTTTAAAGTCACAAAATATTAATTATTTAAGAATTATATTTTGTATCGTATATAAATTGGAGAAAACCTCACATAGAGAATAAAAAAAAATAGTTAATCAAAACTGTTGTGTTTGGTAGGATATAATAATATAAAACATTTATGGGATGCATAAATTCTCACTATTTACATTAATTCATATGTCTACATCTATTTATGATAATTGTTTATATTTTTAAAAGTGAATAATTTGTAGGATCATAGAGTTGTAATTTTTTATTCATGGTTTTGTATGTTGGAATGTTTTTTTAAAGATATGGTATATGTTTCATGGGCATCTCATGTTCATCAAAACAATATTTTTTTCTTTTAAAGATAACATTTTATGATCAAATTGAACCTTCATTAGTAGAATTGAAATTGGCCTATCCAGAACACCTATTTAGATGAGGTGAAAAAGGAAAAAAAATATTCATATTGTAGCCATCTAAAATATTTGGATTATTAAATAAATATTTTGGTGTTTTAGTTGATGCATTTATGTAATAAACCATTTGAGGTATATAATGATTCCATGAAATAATCATTACCATTATAGATAATATGTGGTGATAGGAATAGATTTTATATTCATGTCAACAATGAATAAAACATTATTTGATAGTTTTACATGATCCTTTGTGATTTTACATACAATAGTGATGAGAAATATAATAGTAATCTAGTTGGAAGGTATTTTTAATCTTCAATACTATAGACCATGTGGGGTTTATTGGAGAGGAAATGAATTGAGTAATATATGATTTGATATTTCAACCACACCCTTATAATCATGAATGAGACGAATATTTTGTTAATTGATAGAATAATTTAAGAAAGTAGGCCTAGGACAGTGCCTCTATCATTAACATAGAAAGTATCCTAAAACTTTATGAAATAATTGTTTATTTATATTCTATTTAATTGTGAATTATTAAATAATACAACATTAAAATAGTGATTGAATTCTTAAAATAAGGTACTATTCTTAGAGTTTCATGTTCTTACAAAATATTCTTCACTGTAAAATTAAACCTATTTAATTCCTATAATTATTATTCCACATTTTGAATTTCCAATTGTTCATATAATATATTGGATTCCATTATCAATAATTGAATTTCACATTATCCTCCATCCCATATATATATGGAACAAAAAAACTTTGTTAAGGGAATACATTCTCAACGATAGATTGGATATGTCGAATAAAAGAACGAATAAATTAATTATAAATGGTATGAGTGTTAATATTTTGATCAATGTTATCATGGATAAATATTATGGCAGTATTGGTAGGAAATTTATTCAGAACATCAATAAACACTACTGTTTTTTATTTTTTTATTTTGATATTTAATTTAATGGTTTCACATCTTTTTGGTCCTCAATAACTTTTATGGAAATATATCTAGATTTCATTATATTATTGTTTGGGCTTTGGTATGGAGATTCTCACTCTCCCTTACCACTTCACTTTTTCTTAATAATTTATGAGTAGAAATATAAACAATTTTTTTTCAAAATGGTGTGATTAATCAATTAATAAGATGAAAATGATTCCTATTAATTTTACAACTATTTTTAGTAGATTCCATTTTATTGTTTTATAATAATGGGAATCCCTCATATAATATCATCAATAATTCACTAGATGATCATTATTGATCGAGTGAATAGTGTATCATAATTTTTAAGAAACATGATTTCCTCAACGAGAAATATATATCTTAATGTATAAATTTAATTATAGATTATTTTTTTAGAAAAAAGGATAATTTCACTTTAAATATCTAGGTCTACTTCAACACCTGTGTAAGAGCTATATTCAACAATAAAACTATCATGTAAATATTATAAAAGTAGATATTTCTATATTAAAAACTGTATTTCTCTCATTTGGTTACATGATGATATTGGTTAATCATTTTTATAATTCATTACATTGTATGTTCTCAAGAAAAATATGGTTCTATTATATTTTATTAACTATGTATACCTTTATCTAGGAACAAAATTAGAAGGTATGCTTCGCTTGGAGGAGGTAGTCGAGGTTGATTAGCCCTGTTAAAGACAATAGAATTTAATATTGATGTCTCCATGATATTCACCAAAAAATATTTCTTAAGAGGTTATTGTAAGAAAATTCATTGGGGATAATGATATTAAAATTTATTTTGGAACACATTTTCATCCTACGCATCAGTGGATTGAAAATAAAACTCTCTATTAGTGTGAACTTGAAGTGTAACCTCGCATAATGAGTAATAAATAAATGTGGATATCTGGGAAATTGTATAGTAGCTTCCGAATTTATCGTTGGTTTAGTGTTCATTTTACTTTTTAGGATTTCTATGTGTAGAAATTTTATTATGAAAATATTTTGAACTCTTGAACATCATCAATGATGACCTAGAAAACTAATAATTATATATGTCTCCTAGAGTTTTATTTCAAATGGATATGAATTTTTTCACCCCTTTTATCTCAAGGACATTTATTTTTATTGTGTTTTGAATACAAATTCTTATTCTATAAGATTTTTAAAACTAGTCCATATAGCCATAGGTTACAGATAATATAATCTAAAACAACCTTCAGGATTATAATATTTTCATTCATTCAATTCGAAAAAAATAAGAGAAAAGAATATTTTCCCAATAGGTCTAGAAATTATAAAATTTTTATTAATGATAATTTTTAATCAATCAAAATATAGTTTCTATATTAGAACCAAGATGGTTTTATATTGTATCATCGAGGGATTGTTGTTGGGTATTAGTAAATAATTTTTATTTGGATATCATTATATTAGATTGGTTTTATGACTCTAAGGGAAATAATGGAGAAACAAATATCATTAGATTCATAATTTTTGAAGGGTACAACTATATTAAAGAAACGAATAATCCTTTTAATAAAAAAGAACAAAATTTCTCCATATAATTCTAATATATGAATTCCATTTCACCTGTTGTAGATCTCACTTCACTTTCAATAGGAAATGGATCATCCCCATATTTATAGAATCATTTATTTATAATATATTTATTTATATGGTTAATGATTAAGTCTATAGGGATGTTGGGTGAGATAGAAAATAACCCATTTTGGTCTGATAATTAATAGTGATAGTTAATGTGAGAATGGAAACATGAGAGGATGGAAATTGTTTTACATGGAAGTTTTGGTATAAACAAAAATTATAGTTAATATTATCGTCATGGAAATTTATAGAAGATTGTGGAACATGAAATGATCAATTTACTCATTCATTATAGTACCCTCAGTTTCTAGTACGTTACCATTTATTTAGGTTTTTATAGATATAATGTATAATATGGAATATGTGGAGAGTTTGTAATCTTTTTGAATGTTTCGATGGAAAACAGATATTTTCACGGGATGTGCATGATTTATCTAAATTGTGTGGACGTCCTAGAAATAACCATGAGAAATGGAAGGTTTGAGGCATATACATTCAGCATAGTTTGAAAAATGGTAAATGAGATTATTAAAGGTGGTTGTATGAGGATCCCTCTAGTTAGTATCTAATGCACAGTTACCACATGGTTTGTCTAACCGTGTGAACTAGGCATGCATATGGTTTTAATGAGATCCTAAAAATGTGGATCTTACAGGTATTTTCCTCTATGATTCTCTTTTTTTCTCCTATGCGGCCATAAATCGGGATTTCATTTCCTTGATGGTAGAATAACCTATCCCATGTGATTTGGATTCAATCAAAAAGCTTCCCTTGGTGTTTCGTACTGAGATTCTTGAAGTATGTGGTCATTTTTCATATTTTTATTGGTTTCTTTGATCTTATTAGATCTACATCTCCTCTCTCTCGGTTACCTAGAACTACCCCCAGTATGGGTAGATCTATGAGTGTGTCTACCAAATAAATTATGATCTGTTCATGATCTTCCTAGGAGAAGAGATCAAAGGATTCGGCAAGAATCAACCAGGTATTCTTAAGTGTTCTTCATCTGTGTCCCGATTTGTCAAAAACATTTATGTAGGTGGACTCACTCTCAACTCCACTTAATTGAATTGATTTTTAGGAATTCAAATTGAATGTTTTATGATGAATTTATGTTGACATGGTTGATTTAAAACTTTTTAGAAATCTTCTTGAATGACGGTTTTTGAAATCTGGAAAATTGGGTGATTTGAGAAATGCTCTTTTGTTCATGGTTTTGAAATATGGATTTTAAAATGGGGATTTTCTAGAATGGTAGAATATGGATTTTATTTAATGTTTTCAATTAATGGGGATGTTTTTTTCAAATGAAATGGATGTTTGAAATCGGTTTTCTCTTTAGTTTTTAATAAAATTATTGTTTTATTTAATTAGTTTGAAGTGGTTTATTTGAATGGTTTTGGTATATATCTGTGGTGTGCATTTATAATTTACATGACCTTAAATAAGGGACGTGTAACATTAGGGTAAAATGTGTGTGACCCTATATTAGGGGAGTATGTCATTGGTACCCAAAGTAATTGGATGAGATACCGCTCAGTAGTATAGAGAAGTCTGATAAAGCTTGCATGTGTGGTTGTGTTGTGAATTATGGAATGAGTATATAAAATGATAATGAGAATTGGTTTTTAATAATTGGTTGGTTAATTTATGATAAATAAATTAATGGAAATTGGTTTAATTTATCATTTTTCTACTTAGTTATGATTGGTTTTGTAACTAGCTTATATTTTGTTATAAACTATTTTGGTAAATTGTTTATATATACTGTTTTATATTATGTGCTAAATATTCTATACTAGTGTTGTGAGTAAGGAATTCATTAAGAAAACATACAACGTTATATACTCACCCCTACTTTGGTACTTTGGTGTTTTTGTGGATTCTACTTATTGGGACATGGGAAAATGAAATGTACCATGCTTCATTAGCACAATGTCATGAATCTTTGGACTGCATGGTGTTTTTGGTTCTTGGAGCTTGTTTAGTATGGAGTTTTGTAGTTGTCATGGTGCTTTTCATTATCTTTCCTTTGTTTAAATTGTTTTTTTAATCCATTGTATCATAAAATGGTGGGTTGTATAAAAGAGAATGTTTTTAAATGTCATTTTTTTATTTCATGCATCATATATTGAGCTATTTTTGGATGGTTTTTATGTTGGTGTTTTTTAATATTAAAGGGTAAATCGTCCCCCAATTTCCTTGAAACCCTTCAGAATTTATTTCTATCCATTGTAATCATGGTAATGTCACTTAAGTTTTAGTAATGACTCGCTAAAATCTCATTCCAATGAGAATTTTAAGGTCATTACAAATGGTATCGACTTGTTCGGTTCTTGCATAAAATGTAATCATCACTATTATTGGTCAAGTAATTGATACTCATTATTGTATATTCCTTTGGTTTGAATGATAAAAAAATAGGATTTTCTGTATATAAAATGTAAATCATAAAAGGATATATCTAATATTTTCTTCTTAACAAAAAGTTACAAGGTGGTTGGGTACATATGTGTATGGAGACACTTCTGGGATTGGGAAATATCATTTTCATGGGATTTGGAAATGAGACGAGCATGACATGCATCGTAGAGGAATGAATTCCCACTAAGAGTGAAAACATCATTTCGAGTAATGATACATTTTCTGTACAAAGTTTTCGTTTTTGAAGAAGTATGAAACTATTTTCAAATGAAAGGCATTGAAAAAATGATGGTTGATTTATTTTGAAAATGGTTTCATTTTCAAAAACACAAATAAGATTTCTAAAAAATGGTGGAAAAAGAAAAATATTGTTTTTGGAAAAAAAATTTGTGATAATTTATGTGATAGAATTTGAAATGATAAGACATATATTAATAGAGTGTGATATTGACATAGTTTTTTGTTGGTTTAAAAACTGGCACCTTATAGGCATCTTCGAAACCAACCTGAAAAAGCTATGAAGAGTGATGTTGCACTAGAACCACGGGTAAACCAAGAACTTGCATAGAGTATTGTCTATGATTTTCATGTTATGGAAATGGGGAACCGGAAGAATGATCCAAGTCATGTGGATCACACCATCTAGTTCTTGGATTCATATCCACCTAACTTCTAGGGTGATGATGAACCCAAAAAAATGAGGTGTGGGTGAGTAGGATGATCATATCATTTATTTCATCGACACACGATCAGATATCAAATTCAAGCGGGTGACTTATATACCCCAGGATCATGAACGCCAATGGTGGGATTTAGTTGTGCTGGCTAAATAGAATGAATTCCATATATGGGAAGATTTTTTGGAATTATTCAACTAACAATTCTATCCCCATACATTTAAAACCCACAAAATGATGAAGTTCATCATTTGAAATAAGATAATCTCTCGGTCATGTAATATGTGGCTAAATTCAAGAATTTAGTGAAATTTTCACCATATGTTGCGGCATGTGTGTCATTGAAGGCATGCATTTTTTATTTGGGGATAAGGCGAGAGATTCAATTTAAGATTGCCATGCTCTGTATTATGGATTATACAGACATGGTGAACATAGAGATTGTGGCAGAACGTGATATCTCAGGATATATGGGAAGAGGTATGATGATACCTACATGGAATGGTGGGAACCCAAATGCTAGGAGAAAGTAGAAAAAGGACACCTATTTCCATGGTGGAAGTGGAAATCTGAATCAGACGGCTAGATCAGTGATCCTTACCCCACAACCCAAGAGAAAAGAAGGTTGTTTTCAATGTGGTGCATTTGAGCACCAAAATCAAGAGTGTACTGAACTACCTACAACATCCCATAACAGTAAAATGATTGAGAATCTTCAACGGTATTGTTGCATTACTCTATGGTTAGGTTCTCAAGACACTTAGTTACCAAGAGTCGGTGCATTATTACATAACATTGGCATGATCACAAGTGATAAAATCCCGAAATACTGATCATTTTAGTAGACTTTGAAGTACAGGATAAATTTATAATTTTTAAATTACATTATAATATGAAAAATAACATCAAAATTGTCATCATTGACCACATTAATATCCCTTAGACTATCCCTGCAGGTCAGTCATAACATAACTTTTTCATCCTGGGAAAATTAAAACATTGAATGGGGTGAGCTTAGATGCTAAGTAAGGATAAGAATATAGAGAAAAAATTCATAAATAAGCATAAACATTTAAGGAAATGTATAAAAAAACACAAGCCTTTTAATCTTAAAAATCATAATAATATGCCAAAGATAAACTAAATAATTCAATTTACTTATTCAAGTGGATATTATACTATTCAAATAATCACATGCAATATCAATAGCCAATTTAATAATGATATAATGCATAATTACAGACTTCATAATCACATATTCAAGGCCTTGTGCCAAGAATACAAATAATATTTTTCCCAAAACAAGTGCCAAGACACTTTTTTTTCTCATGAGACCTACTGATGAATCAAAGAGGTATAGCGGGATCCTCCCGTTACCTACTATGTCCAATGCATTCCTCATATGAATGGTTGAAACATTACATAAACAATCATATTAAAAATACCATAAAAAATGATAATATTTTAACCATAAACCATGAATGGTATAAAAATAACACATCCACAGTCAAACATATCACAAAACCTTCAATACAATATAGAATATCTGTATCATAATGAATCAACAATAAACAAGTGTAAAATACCTCAAAGGATATTGACATAGATTAAATCAAAACAAATTGAGAGAAATACCGTTTTGAAAAATAATTAAAAATCAACATAATTTAGAAAGGAAGAAATTTAAAGAAATATTTTAATCAATGACTCCCATACCACTATGAGACATTGAAAGGAATTAAAATTTTATAACAATGATGTCAATATAAATAAATCCTTAAATTCATATTTAAAACATGGACGCTAATAAAAAATATTTAGAAAAATAAATATTTAAAACTTTTAAAATGATGATATAGTTAAATAGACTCTTCCATAAACCCTTGAAATATTCATTTTAAAATAATTTTTATGAAATATGGACATTGATGATAAATATGTCCATGTAAATACTTACTCATAAACAATCTTGGATAATAATGAGATTGAGGAATAAACCCTTAACTTGTACATTTCTTTAGTCCATGGTTTGTTAACCGCCTGTATAATAGTTGAAACATTGTTATTAAATTATACAAGAACTATATACATAAATAAGATATCATATATGATCCTCTAATATTACTTTATTAATAATATTATAGGCGTATCATCATTTCGGGTGTTAACGGATCTGTTATCCTTTATATGCTTAGTTATGTAAGACATGTTTCTTCTAAATAGTATGTATTTTATTTATATCCAGAATGATATTATTTTCATAAAAATTATTTTTAATCATAAAATGAAAATTATTCTTGAATTATTACAATGGGGAATGAATCTCATTGTGTTCGTGGAGATGGTAATCCGTACACACGCATAAGCGAAAATATCATTATATTTGTGGTGAAATATTATGTAACTGGATGGTATATCATATATAAAGAATCATTCACTACTTATATTTATTATTCACATCAATTATACTCATTATTATACCCATAAAAATAATGAAGTGTTCGAATAACAAACTACATCACAACGTGAAGACAACAAGACGTACGCACACACGTATGGTGAATTTGTAATTTATAGGATGGATATAATAATGAATATGGTTTTAAAATATTTATAATAACCTAACAGTTTGTATAAGTTAATGGATTTATTATTTTGGTATGGAAACAACAAATAAAGAGGAAGTGGAAGTGGAAAAGAACGTGAAAGCATGTGGTGAAATTATTACCTCATCTTCGGGTGTTTCCATTTGAGATGATCAAAAGGGCTCCCTAGGTCGGAATTCTGATCAATAAAAGGCCTCTAGGTTAAATTTCCTGATGTTGGGAAGATATTATAGAATGTTTTGGAAGAGAAAAATGGATTTGGAAGTGGGATATTGAGAGAAGGGGAAGTTCCTTTTTATAAGATTGATGAGGGTCACTTTATTAAAAGATTAAAATATTATTTTGTTATAAAATCAGATTCGGTATATAATAGCTAGAAATTAATTTTTTATGAGACTTATGTGGTTATGGGTTGACATTATCTCAACCAATTGGTTTTATTGTAGTTTAGGTTACCATTTTATCCTTATCTTTTAGATTTAACTCTTTGTTAAATAGTTTAACTATACCCGTGCTTTCTTGTATTCTTACACTATATGGTTAATATACATACTCTAATCTTCCAAGAGAACCTCGAGTCATTCATTAATGAAATATATAGTATTATTCAATCCCTTTGTCTGAAAATTATAATTTTAGGAATATTATATCAACCAATAATATAGTATTTGTTAAAAAAATTAATTTATTTCAATTTTGACACTATTTAGTATTTTGTTTTTTTGACAGTCATAACAACCATATCACTTAGAAAATATCATATATAATCAACTCAAACATGTCATATTAACCTATAAAATTAGTTTAATTCATAAAAAGATTAAATTTACATTTATTAGAATATTTATAATATAAATTATTTTAATATTTCATTAATAAGATAATTACTACAGCATCATTGTGTCATAAATAAATTAAATTATATAATGTTTAAAAATTCTAAATAAAATACCATCATATATGAAAGAATTTTTTCTTTCTAAATAATATTTATAGTCGAATTTATCTTGTATATAACCCAATATAAAAAATGGTTTAGTTATTAAACATTGAATTTAAGACTTTTAACTCTTCCTTAAATAAAATATTAATAAATGTCCTAATCTAATTCAAGGCTACCTAAAGTAAAATATTTTATTCCTAAGGTTGTTTTTGGTCGAAATAAAATTATCCAATAGACTTAGTACATCTGTTAGGGTAATTATAATATAATTTTAATCTATAATTACCCTATTTACTTTAAACCGTGGAAAATAAAAGTAAAAAATTATTTTTCACCAAAAAATATTTTCCTTCTATTTTTGACATATTACATACTAATATCAACTATGTCTCTTTGAGTTTTTAAATTCAACTCACAGATGTGGTAAAATTATGTTTTAATCAAATTTTCAAATGCTCTTAGAAGGTGGGTAAAAGACAGTAAAAAGTTCAATAAAATTCTATACATCAAATTTTATTATAAAATTAATCCCATGAATTACATTGAACTTATATATAGTTTATATATCTATTTTTACATAAAATTAATTTAAATATAATAAATAATTATTAAAATAAAAATTTTGTATTTAATTATAACACAATTTTTTCACTATTCATCAAAAATTGAATGTTTTCATAAAAATACCATAAATTTTTTTTAAGATATTTTTGATATTCCGCATTCTAAAATTAATTATATTTGAACAAATTAAAAACATATATGTTTCATTAATTAATTTAAAATTAATTCTTATTCTCAAAACCAAAAAGGGGGTTTTTAAAAATGAAAAAACTATGCAAATATTGACATGTTTTATGTCAAATTTAAATATGAAATTACTTATAATGACCTAAATTGTATTAAACGATAAAAATATAGTCTAATTATATTTATAAACCATTCAAATGAATAATTTATCACAATAATTTTTTTGGATTAAAAAAGTTGTTTTAAATTAAAATTTATTATTTTTCACAATTTATCAAAATATGAATGTTTTTATAAAAGTACCAAAAATTTTACCAACCTAAATTTTAATGTCCTAATTATAAAGAATAATTTAATTTCATTAAATTAAATATATAAAACTATCAAATATTGGTTTTAAAATGTGTTCTCCATTAAAAGGTGGTAAAATTTAATTTTTTGAAAAATACTTATTTTAACTGAAATAAATGAATTTGATAACATATTATGTCTAAGAAACACATAATATGGGAGTTAAAATTATATATAGTATATAAGATTCAAAATACTATTAATACTATTTATAACCACTTTTTTAACATATAGTTTGGTAGGTTGTGGTGCGATCGAACTCGGTGTTGAGTGTAACGCAAGTTATTGAATTATTTTAATGAGATAACTTTATATGATATCATGGGGTTATACATTCTCCCCTCCTTTAATAAATTATGTCCTCGGAATTTAATATTTTTCTAGGAAAATAAATGTTTAAAAATAGAAAAATTCTTTTTGTCTTAAACCCACATCGGAAATTGGGTTAGTAAAATTTATTCTTAATAAGAGGGAAAAGGAAATGATAAAGTCACCACAAAATTATGATCTCGATTAGGAAAAAATTGGTGGAAATTTGAGACACATAATTGGAGAAAAAACATAAATATTTATTGGGATTTATTGAGGTCATCAATCCCAAACAAGTGTTAAATTGAGAACCTCAAGGCCATCAATCTGTTGCGATTTAAAATATCGTTGGTTCAAGAAAACATAAGTTATTAGAATAAAACATTTATTGATAAATTATCCCTTACCTAATGTTTTAAAATTTAATTATTTATAGAATATGTGGAAAAATATATACTTGATAAGTATAGTTTCATCCCTCAACTAATTCCAACCACAAACTCACCTTTCACTCCAAAAGATAATAGAATTCAAAAATAGTTTATTTATCGTAATCATATAGGGTTCAAAAAATAATGAATTTCTAATTAATTTTTCACGAATTTAAAAAAATACATTATAAAAACAAGGAAAACACATAGGCCAGTGTTAGGTGATGCACCCTTGTCACCCTTCATTTGTGTGTTCAAGTCTCGCACCCTTTTCAGACACGACGGGTTGGCGCCAAACCTCCAGGTTGTCTTTTTTATTACAATTCAAAAATAATCATAAGAAATGTTTTAACCATATTAATAGTATCCAACATCAATCTTAATCCATTCCAATATTTATACTTATCGAAAATACTTCTATCCAAACTCATAGTCCAAAATTTATAAGGAATTTAAACAAAATGAAGATCTATTTTGCTATATAATAACATATTAATACCTTCATCATGTATTCATTTAAAGTATGGTAACACCCTAAATTACCATAAAACCTTATTTAATACATTCATGATCCCTTATTCCATATATAATACTAGATAAATTCCTTATATCCAAAATTTTGGAATATTCCATCAATGATGGAATAAACAAACCATTAATCAGTTCCAAGGTAGTTAAGAATATCAAATATAATTTAACCAAATCAACCATCTCTTATTCAAAGATCACCACCTCTGTATGAGGACCATATTATGATTTACCTTTCCTTAACCATGATTTTTCCAAAAAGGTTAACCTGAAATTATATCACATTGCTTGGTACCATTCAATCTCAAATCCTAAATGAAATAGTGGTGCAGTACAATCCTTATTTATTTCCATAATTCAAATAACCAGTACATCGTTGATACAACAATCAAATGAAAAAAATAATTTAATAACAACATAATAACAGTAGTCATTCTTCTTCATCTGTGGTGGTATCATAACTTGATTATTATATAATAGAATCATTTGGGGCATACTCTCGTGATTTGGACATTGATTTGCATAGTGTCCCAACTCCTTACAGATGAAGCATTATAAATTATAAACCATTTTCTTACCCACACAATCACGTACTTGGTGTCCTTTTTCTCCACACTTATAACAAACTCTCATTCCCATCATGAATCTACCTATGTGATTCTTTCACCATTTATCACATTTGAGAAAATACTCCTTTCTCCTCTCCCCTTTATCCATCTTTCTCTTTACCATCCATTTCTTCTTTTGCTTCCATTCAAAACCATAGGACACATAGAATTCATTACTTATCGTATAAAAACATGATACTATTTCTTCATATGATGAGAATATGTGGGAGACTATTTACCTTTTAAATTTTGGTTTAATACCATGAATTACAAGATCTTTCTTAGTATTTCGATCATTAATATTGGTGGAATTCTCATTAATTCTTCTAGGATCCATTTCTAAATAGTGGCATACACTAGGTTAGTTTATGATTCGCAATGCATAATTCCAAACTTGTAAAATACATAATGTAAATTGAAAATATTATTCATATAATAAATAATCATAAAATATTTTCTTTGAAGAAATAATTACTTCTAAATCCTATATAATGGCTTGTAATGAAAATTTGAATTATCAAAAGCATATCCCCCAGGAGTGTCGTAACTCAGAGTGCAGCAATGCCCATTGTCATGTACCAAGATACCCCAGGTCATGTTAAAAACTCCTTGTCGGAGTTTTAACTCCTAGTTACATCTGTACAAAATCATCATTTACCCACTCATATCCAGACAGAGATTTATTACATTAAAAATTTAGAAAATCTCTACCGTACCAAAATTCTAGGATGTTCTTCTATAATAATCTTTAAAGTCTATATTAGGGTAATTTTCACTAATTTTTTTTTTCTAAATATAGTTTTCTAGTTATGTACTAGACTTCATCTGATACAAACTGTAATTTCTCGACCCCAGTTACCTAGAGTCGGTGTATTATTACAAAACATTGGTATTGTCACTTGGGATCAACTCCTAAAACATTGATCAGTTTAGTAGCTTTGGAAGTACTAGATACATTCATAAGTTTTATAATACATAATGAAATGAAAAATACGTCAACATTTTATCAATTTACAACATTCATAACCCTTAGAATATCCCTATAGGTCAGTCATAATATACTTCTTCTCATCCGTGATAAAATAAAACATAAAATGGTGGGAGCTTATATACTCACTTAGGATAACAATATAGCATAAAATTTCATAAATAAGAATAAAAATTTAAGGAAATTTATAAGACTAAAACAAAATCCTTTTAAACATTGACATCATCAATGTATGGAAAAGATAAATCAAATAATTCCATTTACTAATTCACATAGATATTCTACTAGTCGAATAATCACATGTAATATCAATAGCCTATTTCACAATGATGAAATGCATAATTCTAGACTTTATAACCACATTGTCATGAACTCATGCCAATAATACAAATAATATTTTTTCAAGAACTTATGACATGACACTAGTTTGTCTCATGAGACATACTGATGCATCGAGAAGATATAGCAGGCTCCACCTGTCACTTACTATGTCCAATTAATTCCTCATATTAAATATTGAAACATAACATACACATTCAGATTAAAAATATCATAAAAATGTAAATAATTTAACCATAAACCATGATGAGTATAATGATAACACATCCACAGTCAAACATATAATGAAATATTCAATACAATATGGAATATTTTTATCATCAGGAATCAACTTTAAACAAGTGTAAAATCAACAAAAGGATATTGACATAGATGAAATCAAAACTAATTGATAGAAATATCATATTTTGAAATCATTTAAAATTGGCATAATTTATAATGGAAGACATTTAAAGACATTTTTGAATCAATGTGTCACATTCCACTTTGAATCTTTGAAAGGAATTAACATTTTAAAACAATGATGTCCATAAAAAAATCCTTAAAATCATTTTGAAAACATGGAAATTAATTAAATATAATCATAAAAATAAATATTTGAAAATTTTAATATGATGATATTGTTAAATATACCCTTCCATAAAACCTTAAAATATTCATTTTAAAAAAATTTATATGAAATACGGACTTTGATGATTAATATGTCCCAGTATATACATACTCATAAACAGTCTTGGATAATAATGAGATTGAAAAATTAACCATTACCTTGTACTGTTCCTTAGTAAATGGTATGTTAAACTCTTCTATAGTATATAAAATATTGTTAATAAATTATTCCATAACCACATACAAAATTATGATATCATATATGATCCCCTAATATTGATTTGTTAATAATATTTTAGAAGCGTCAACATTTTGGGCTTTAACTAATTTGTTTTCCTTTATATGCTTGCTTATGAAATCTATGATATTTATGAATTGGATTTATTTGATGTATTTCCATAATGATATTAAGTTCTTAAAAATTATTTTTAATAAAAAATACAATTTACTGTTGAATTATTATGATGGGTAATGAATCTCATCGCGTTCGTGGAGACGGTAATCCATACTTACACATGAGCGACAATATCATTACATTGATGGAGAAATTGTATGTAATTGGATAGTATATCATATATAAATAATTATTAATATGTTATATTTATTATCTACATCAATTATACACATTATTATACCCATCCAAACAATGAAGTGTTTGAATAACAAACTACACCGCGACGTGGGGACGGTAAGCTGTATATACGCACGTATGGTGACTTTGTCATTTATAGGAACGATAGAGTAATGAATATGGTTGTATCATATTTATAATAACATCATAGTGCGTATAATGTAATAGATTTATTATTATGGTATGGAAACCAAATAGAAAGAGGAAGTGGGAGAAGAAAAGAACTTGAAAGTGGGTGGTAAAATTATTAACTCTTATTAGAGTGTTCCCTTTTTAGTTAATCAAAAGGGATTCTTAAGTTGCCTTTATGATCAAAGTATGGCCTCTATGATGAAGTGAGGGAAGTTGGTAAGATATTTTGGTAGGGTTTGGTGGAGCCAAATTGATTTGAAGATGTGATTTTTAGGGAAGTGGATGCGCCCTTTTATTAGAGGGGTGAGGGTCACTTTAGGAAAAGATTAAAATATTAATTTATTATACAATCATATTAAATTTATAATGGCTTCAAATGAATTCATTTCAAGACATAGATGGTTATGGGACCAAATCCTCTAAACCAAAATATTTTATACAAGTTTAGGTTGTAACTCCCCGACCCCAGTTACCAAGAGTCAGTGGCTTATTAAATAACATTAGAATGATCACAAGGAAATCATTTCCTAAAAGACCGATCAGTTTTGTATTATTGGAAACAAGATTCATACATAAGTTCAACATTATAACTTGAAAAGAAGTAAAAAACTAATTTATTCCATTAGAAACATCCAAGACTTCTAGATTATGCATGCATGTCACTCATAACTAACTTCTTCACATCCTGGGAAAATGAAACATAAGAGTGGGGTGGGCTCAAAATCATAGAAAGGGTAAGAAATACAGTGGAAGATAACATAAATATTAAGCAAGGTGAAAAATATAAAACACATGGCTTTACCAGTAATAAACCTGAACACTTTTATGGCAGGAATATGAGATGAGTAAATAATGCCATAATAAAACATAATCATGGGTATTCTACTAGTCGAATGACCACATGAACCATCAATATTATTTTCATAATGAAGGGATGTTTAATTCCATAAATTCTGAAACATTTGGTCTAGTCCTTGTCCAAGATGTCTAAAAATAATTTAGGCCTCATCCAAAACCACATATCAAATTGGGAAAGTCCTCAGCCAATTCCACGTCTAGTTGTCTCATGGGACATAATGATGCACCGAGGAGCTATAGAGGGCTCCACCCGTCACTTACTAAGTCCAATACATTCCTCTTATGAAAGGGTTGAAATACAACATAAACATTAATATTAAAACTAGAATATGAAATTTCAATAAATTAACCATAAACCATGAATGGTATAAAAATAACACTTCCATAGTCCAACATAATACAGTATGGATGATTTGTATCATAATAGAATAACTTTAAACTAGTTTAAAATCCATCAAAGGATGCCGATATAGATGAAAGGAAATTTATTTAATTAGAATATATATTTCAATTTTGAAATAATTTTAATGTAATGTATTTATAAAAGAAATCATTTAGTTTGAAAATATTCTTATATGCTTGTAAGGAAATCTTCGACGATGTTCTAATGGCGGAGAATAACCGCACCCGTCGTATAAGTTAAAAAATATTCTTAAATTAATTTTGTCACAAAGGTCGTAATGTACCTTTTTTGGAAAATGACAGAAAGATTCCTTACTAAAAATATAAGGTCAAATAAGGGTATAAATGACTTTATCCCATTTTCTATTAAATAGTTAAATTTTTTGAATTACATTTTAAGAAACATGAATGTGGATGATAAAGAGGTCCCATTAGATACTTATATAAAAACAACCTCGAATGATAAAGAGATCGGGAAATTAATTATTACCTTGTAATTTACCTTGGTAGAGGGTAGGTTAACCACTTGTATAATTGTGAAACAATTGTGATTAAATTATAGAAAAACCATACACATTAATATGATATCATATATGATCTTTTAATATTTCTTTGTTAATAATATTTTAGTATTATCATCTTTTTGGGTGTTAACTGATTCTTTTTCTGTTATATAATTTGTTACATATGTAATGTTTGCTACGGATAGGATGTATCTTATTCATATTCAGAATGATATTATGTCTATAAAAATTATTTTTTATCACCAAATAAAAATTAGTCTTCAATGGATATGATAGGGAATGAATCTCATCTTCTTCGTTAAGAGGGTAATCTGTACGTATGCATGAGGGACAATATCATTCATATGATATTAAAATCGTATATAATTTGATTCTATATCATATATAATAAATTATTATCATGTTATATTTATTATTTAAATCAATTATACATCATTATTATACCCATCCAAATAATTATGTATTGAATAGCAACTATACCACGACGTGGAGACGGTAAGCCATACGTATGCATGTATGGTGACATGTCATTCAATGGATGGAATAAATAATGACTATGGATGTACCATATTTAAAATAACATCACATTATATAGAAAATTCTGGAGTTATTATTTTATAATGGAAACAATGATGAAAGAATAAGTGGAAGAAGAAGAAAGTTGAAAAGGGTGATGAAATATTTACCTCTTCATCAGGTTCTTCCTTTTGATTTGATCAAAAGGGCTACATAGGATGTCTTTCTAAAAAAATAAGGCCTCTAAGATTAAGGGATTATAGTGGAGAGGATATTTTGGTAGGGTTTGTCCAAGCCAAATGGCTTTGAATATGTGAATTTGAGAGAAGGGTAATTTCTCTTTTATCAGAGGGGTGAGGGGAACCGTAGGAATAGATTTAAATGGTATTTTATAATAAAATTATTCTTAGTTTATAAAGGGTCAAAAATGAATTATATAATTTATAAGGTGTTCCTGGGTCGAAAACCACTAAACCAATAGGTTTTAGATAGGTTTGGGTCACTATATTAACGTTATCTTTTACATTTAACTGTTAGTTAAATAGTTTGACATTGACCATGTCTCTTTGTATAATTATATTATACGGGTAATAAACTTACTATAAACCACACAGAGAACCCCACGTGGTTCATTAATGAAATTTATAATAGTATTTAATCCATTTGGCCGAACCATCAGTTTTTAATAATTGAATACCAATTAATAATATAATATATTTTTAAAAACTCTTATATGTCACTTTTGACATTATTTGGTATTTTGTTTTTTCTAAATTCAGAACATCATTATTACGTAGAAAATAATTAATTTAATAAACCCTAACATTTCATATTAACCTTGAAAATTAGTTTAATTCATAAAATGTCTCAAATCACATTTATTTGGGTATTTATAATATCAATTATTTGGAAATTTATAATAATGTAATTACTGCATCATCATTGTGTCATAAATAAATTAAAATATTTAATTTATAAAAATTATAAATAAAATACCATTATTTAAGAAATATTTTTAGATTTATAATGAATATTTATTGTCTAACTATTCTTATGTATAACACTATATTAAAAATAGGTTCACTATTAAACTTTGATTTTAAGAATTTTAAATCTTCATTGAATTAAATAATAATAAATGTCGTAATCTAATACAAGTGGTCCTAAAGGATAATATTTTATTACCATGGTTGTTTTTGGCCTAAATTACACATATCCAAAAGAATTAATACATGTTTTAGGGTTATAATAATTTCATTTTTACCCTTAATTAGCCTATTTACTTTTTATCATGGTAAATAAAAGTCAAAAGATACTATTCACCAAAATTAAATTTTGCTTTATTGAACCACCCTTTACTTATTGATAGCAACCATGTCTCTAGGATTTTTTAAAATTAAATTGACAAAAGCAGTAAAATTATGTTTTATGCAAATTTAAAAATGCTCCTTTGAGTCGAGTAAAAGACGGTAAAAAGTTCGATATATATTATATATATATATAATTATTATAAACTCATTCCAATGAATTAAATTGAACATATATAGGTATTATGTATCTATTTCGACAAAAAATAAATTTAAATAAAATTAATAATTATTTAAATAAAAAGTTGGTTTTAAACTATAACTCTGTTTTTTAAACTATTCATAAAAAATTTAAGGTTTTCAGAAAAATTCCAAAAACTCACCCTAAGATAATTTTGATATTCTGAATCCAAAAATGAAGTCCATTTTGAAATATAAAATATATAAAATTTCAAAAATTCGGTATTACTATTCATAACAGCTAGTTTTATTGGTCGCGGTGTGTTAGAATCTCAAAGTTGTGTACAATGTAAGCTATTGCATTATTCAAAGGAAAATGTACCGTAGATGCTTGGGGTGTTACATTATCCCCTCCTTAAAATAATTTTGTCATCGAAATTTCTAGAATATTACAGCATAAAAAGATTCAAGTGGTTCTTTTCCTTAATTTCCTCAGGCTCCCACATTGCGTCTTCCATTTTATGGATTCTCCATAGAAACTTTACCAGAAGAGTTGTCCAATTTCTCAACACTTGTTCTTGTCTATCAAGAATCTTAACAGGCTCTTCAGAATAAGAAAAATCGGGTTCCAATTCTAATTCATCAAAGGTGAGCACATGTGTTGGGTCAGGCCTGTATTTTCTCAATAGTGATACGTGGAACACATCATGACCTTTGGAGAGACTTGGAGACATTGCAAAATGGTAAGCTACAACCCAAATGCATTCTAGAAATTCAAAATTTCTTATGTACATGTGACTTAATTTACCCTTTTTACTAAATAGTTTAACTCCCTTCCATGGAGATACCTTCATGAAACACAATCTCCTACCTGAACTTCTAAATCCTTCCTTCAGTTATCGGCATAGCTCTTCAGCCTAAATTGTGCTTCTTTTATGTGGGTTTGGATAAACTTCACAATCTCCAATGTTTCCTCCGTAAGCTCTAGGCCTATGAGTTTTCATTCACCAACATCATCAAATTAGGTTGGTGTGTGGCCCCTCTTTCCATATAAAGCTTCATATAGCGCAATTTGAATACTTTAATGGAAGCTATTTTTATAGGAAAATTCTACCAGAGGTAAATATTGACCCCACATTCCTCAAAAGTCATGTGAGAAAGATCTCAACATGTCTTCTATGGTTTGAATAGTCCATTCTGATTGTCCTCAGTTTGAGGGTGGTAGGCAGTGCTCAAACGATGTTCAATATCTAGGAATTTCTAATGTCTTTTCCAGAATATTGATGTAAAATGTGGATCAAAATCATAAAAAACCAATAGGGGTACTCCATAATGTCATAAACTTCATTAATATATAGTCTTGCTTAACATTCAAGTGGAAAATGTTCTCTTATCACGATAAAATGTGCTGACTTGGTAAGATGATCAACAATGACCCATATTTCATCATTCTTTCTATGAGACTTTGGTAGTCCAATGACAATGTCCACCATAATATTATCCAATTTTCACTTAGTAATGGGAATATATTTCATGACTCTTATTGGTTGTTTCCTTTCAGCTTTCACTTGTTGACAAACCATATATATTGATATAAAATCAGCAATATCCTTCTTCATGTTATCCCACAAAAAATGTTCCTTCAAGTCTATATACGTCATGGTGCCCCAGGGTGTATAGAGAAATTGGATCTATGAGCATCCTCTAAAAATACCCTTTTTAGGTCAGGTATAACGAGATCACAAAGTCTCTTCCCAAATTTCAAAATCCCATCTTCATATACACAGTCAATCAATCTCCCACCATTCACAGATGTAATCAACTATTGAAATTCTCCATCAACAGCCTGAGAAATTTTAATCCTTTCAAGTAATGATGGTTTGGAAACCATTTGAAAAAGCATTTATGGTTCACCTTGCATGGTTTTTCCCAGATCCATCTATACAAGATCCATGAAAATAGGATCCCTTTCAACTCTCATATTGTTCAAAACTCCATGATCTATTCTTCTCAAAGCATCTTAAACCTTATTTGCCTTCCTCGGGTGGTAATGTATCGTGTAATCATAATCTTATAGTAGTTCAAGCCATCTTCTTTGCCTCATGATGAGTTACTTCTGAGAGAAAATATAATTCAGAATCTTGTGATCGGTGTATATCATACATTTTTCACCATAGAGATTGTGTCTCCAAATCATCAATGCAAAGATTACAGCTTCTAACTCAAGATCATAAATGTGATAGTTTTTTTCATGAATTTTAAGCTATCATTATGCATAGGAAATCACTCTATCATTCAGCATAAGGACTCAACCAAGTCATTTCATTGAGGCATAACTATAAATAACAGACCCATCATTCCTTAATGGTAGATTCAAGATAGGATCATTGACTAATATTCTCATTAGGTCTTTGACAAATTATTCACACTCTTTTTTCCAAACAAATTTAACCCCTTTACGTGTGAGCTTCATTAATGGGTTAGCCAATCGGGCAAAATTCTGGAAGAAATATCAATATTAACCTACTAAACCAATAAAACTGCATAACTCAATTATACTTGTTGATGCTGGCAATTATTGGATTTAATTTATCTTAGAAGGGTCAACAGAGATTTCATCCTGAAAGACAATATGTCCTAGAAAAGAAATCTCATGAATCCAGAATTCACACTTTCTAAACTTCTAATAAAATTCATTTCTTCTGAGGGTTTTCAGTATAGTGCCCAAGTGATTTTTATGATCTTCATTAATTTTAGAGTACAACATTATATCATCTATAAATACCACTAAAAATTCATCAAGATAATCCTTGAAAACTCTGTTCATTAGATTCATGAAAACAAAGGGCGTATTAGTCAGCCCAAAAGGCTTTACTATAAAATCGTAATGCCAATACCTCGTCCAAAATTCTGTTTCTGGAATGTCTTCTATCTTCACACACAACTGATGATTTCCATATCAATGTTCAATCTTTGAAAAATATTGTGCTCCATTAAGTTGGTCGAATGAATCATGAATGAAATATAGGAGATACTTGTTCTTTATTGTTATAGAATTTATCTCCATATAGTCAATGCACAACCTCATAGATCCATCTTTCTTCTTTACAAAAAGAAAATAGGCTCTCCATGAAGAAACACTAGGTTGAATAAACCCCTTATTAATCAATTACTCTAGTTTTTTATTTAGTTCCACTAATTCAATAGTGTCCATTATATAAATGGTCTTCGTTATGAGCGATGAACTAGGAATTAAATCAATAGAAAACTCAATTTCTCATTTTGGAGGATGTTTGGAAAAATCCTCTAGAAACACATCAATATATTCTTGAACAATAGGTACATCCTCTATTTGAACATTAAATTCTTTAACCACAGTTATTTCATTCTCTTCCTCTCCTATAATTGAATTTAGTTGATCTACTAGGGGTGGATCTAGAAAAAAATGAGGTGGTGATGTTTCTTCTCTATATATAAGGTAGTCCTTACTATCATAAAAAATTGTAACATCAATCTTCTTACAATTAATTTTCACATCATGGTCTGAAATCCAATCCTTTACGGGGATTATATCAAATTTAATCATGGGTATGATGATAAGATCAGCAGATAAATAACATTTATATGCCCTAAAGGGAACTGATTCAAAAAACCTTGTTGAAATGATACATCCCTTAGGAGTTTTTACTAACAAATACCTTGTTAAATGAAATTATAAATATATAATTTTCATAGAAAACTGGGAAGATATGAAACAATGTGATTATCTAGAATCAAATAAGGAATTGGCTAAACATAAGGAAACCATTAAATTACCATTCACCACATCTTTTGGAGCTTCAACCTCAGAAAACGTGTTTATATAAGATTGGCCTTGATCCTTTGGCCTTTTATGAGGGATGTTTCCCTAACACATAGGACATTCATTTGAATAATTTATCATCTCCCTACAATTGTAGCATTGAACTTTTGTAGCGTCTTTCTATCCCTTACAATCCCCAGCAAGATATCCTTTCTATCCACATTTTTAGCATACACCTTTTTCCTTTTTTACAGGCACCATGGAGCTTCCTTCCATTATTATCATAGGGTGGAATTTCAATTCTCCCCTTATTCGCTAATTTTTTTATTTCATTTCCCAGAGTGTTCACCATATCTCTTCTTCTCTTGCTTTTCTTTGAAGTCGTAATACTTAAAGAATTCCTTTTCTGTATGGATAGCACATGAGACAATATCTTCATATGATATGAGAAAGAATGTGATACTAATGATCGATAGAGAAATGGTTTTAAAACAGTAATGAAACGATAAATATTACTTCTTGGGTTACATATATAATCTACAACATGCCTTGATAACCTTTTAATGTTAGCTTCATACTTTGCGACATTCTCATCCTCTTTTTGCCTCAGACATAGAAATTACCTTTAGATATCTGCTCGATGGTCACAAGAAAAGTATTTTTCTATGAAAATATCTTTAAACTCCCTCCATTCCATAATGGAAACTTATTCATCTTCCCTTGTGTTTTGAATCAATTACCACCATTGATCAGTATCTCCAGTGAGCTGATAAATTGCTAAGGCATCTTTTTCCCCTTCGCTACTCCCCAATCGTGAAATATTTCTCTAAGGAATTTATCCACTGCTCAACCACTAATGGATTTTTACTCCCATTTAATGTTTGTGGTTGTTTCCTTAGGAATTGGTCTAACATTTATCATCTGCATTGCGGATTAGGGAGCTCCATACGAGTAATATTATTATTCACAACCTTTGGGAGTTGTCCCAGTATGGTGATAAGCTCATAATCCCCAGTTTCATGTCCATCTCTACTATAATTATCGTGAGTAGCACGAAAATCCCTACATTTATTACATTCATTGATAAGGTGTCCATTTCTTCCACTAGGCGCCATTTCTAAATAATGGAATACACTAGATTAATTTATGAATCGTAATACATAAATCGAAATATGTAAAACTCTTAACATAAATTGAACAGTTTATGGATATAATCCATAATCATAAAGATATTTTCTTTGAGGATTTATATACTCAGATACCCTTTATAATGTCTTGTAAAGAAAATGAGAATTATCCTAAGCATATCCCCCAAGAGTGTCATTACCAGGAGTGCAACAAGGCCAGTTGGCATGCACCAGTTCCCATTCGAGTCTATCTCAAAGTAGCATTTTCTGGTTTTTCCCCTAGGTACATCTGTTCCAGAGCCTCCTCTACTTGCTATTATCCAGAAATGGATGTATATTTTGGAAAAATCACAAAAACTCTGTAGTACCAAAATTCTAGGAAGTTATTCTATACTAATCCTCAATGTCTAACTTAGGTCTATGTGCTCTAATCAATGTTTTTCTAAATATAGTTTCCAAGGGTTGTACTAAACTTCCTATGATACCAACTCTAATACCTTGACACTAGTAACCCAGAGTCGGTGCATTATTAAATAACATCGGCATGATCACAAGGAGATCATGTC
This sequence comes from Viscum album, assembly GCA_963277665.1. Taxonomy (NCBI): domain Eukaryota; kingdom Viridiplantae; phylum Streptophyta; class Magnoliopsida; order Santalales; family Viscaceae; genus Viscum; species Viscum album. The sequence continues at coordinate 1,242,213,336 of OY728145.1, read as the reverse complement.
CCAAAAGACCGATCCATTTTGTATTATTGGAATCATGATTAATACATAAGTTGAAATTTATAAGAAGAAAGGAAATAAAACACTATTTATTTTGTTAGAAACATCCAAGCCTACTATATTATGCCTACATGTCACTCATAACTAACTTATTCATATCCTAGGAAAATGTAACATAAGAAAGTGGTGAGCTCAAATGCTCAGTAAGGGTAAGAAATACACTGGAAGATAGCATAAATATTAATCATGGTGAATAATTGAAAACACATTCCTTTAAAAATAATAAACATGAACACTTATATGGAAGGAATAGGAAATGAGTAAATAATGTCATAAAAAACATAATCAAGGGTATTATACTTGTCAAATGACCACATAAACCATCGATATTATTTTCATAATGAGGGAATGTATAATGTTGGACATTTTGAAACACTTCTTTAAGGCCTCAGCCAAGACTTATAAAATTTATTTAGGCCTCGACAAAAACAATATATCAAAATGTGAATGGCCTTGGCCAATTCCATGTCTAGTTGTCTCATTAGACCTACCGATGCAACGAGGATCTATAGTGAGCTTCACCTATCACTTACTAATTCCAATACATTCCTTATATGAAAGGGTTGAAATATAACGTAAACATTCATATTAAAACTAGCTTAAAAAATGTCAATACATTAACCATAAACCATGAATGGAATAAAAATAACACATCCATAGTCAATCATAACACAGTATGGAATACTTGAATCATAATAGATAAACATAAAACCAGTTTAAAATATATCAAAAGATGTTGATATAGTTGAAATGAAAATTATTTAATAGGAATATATCTTTCAATTTTGAAATCATTTAAAAGACATGTAATTTTAAAATAATACATTTATTTTGAAAATATTCTTATATGCTTGTAAGTGATGCTTCGACGATTTAATAATGTCGGATAATAACTACACCTTCCATATTAAATTAAAAAACATTATTACCTTAATTTTGTCAAAAAGGTTGTAAAGTACCTTGTTTGGAAAATGAAATAATGATTCCTTCCAAAAAATATATGGTCAAATAAGGGAATAATTTAATTAAACCCATTTTCAATTAAATAGTAACAATGTTTTGAAATACATTTTATGAAACATGGATGTGGATGATAATGAGGTCCCTATTGATACTTACGTAAAAACAACTTCGGATGATTAAACGATTTTGAAATTAACCCTTACCTTGTACTTTTCCTTGGTTGAGGGTATGTTAACCTCCTGTATAATGGTAAAATAATTTATATAAAATTATACAAGAACTATATACATTAATATGATATCATATATGATCTTTTAATATTTCTTTAGTAATAATATTATAGTATTATGGTAGTTTCGGGTGTTAACTGATTTGTTTTCCTTTATAAGATCCATTACATAAGTAATGATTGATATGGATATGATATATATTATTCATATTTATAATGATATTAATTCTTTAAACATTATTTTTAATCCTCAAATGAAAATTAGTCTTGAATGGATACAATAGAGAATGAATCTCATCGTGTTCGTTGAGACGGTAATCTATACGTATGCAAGAGCGACAATATCATTATTTTCATATTAAAATCTTATATAATTGGATGTTATATCATATATAGACAATAATTATAATTTTATAATTATTATTTACATCAATTATAAATCATTATTATACCCATCAAAATTATAATGTTTTGAATAACAACTACACCACGATGTGGAGAAGGTAAGCCAAACATACGCATGTATGGTGACATGTCATTAAAAGGATGGATAGAATATTGAATATGGTAGTGACATATTAATAATTACATCACAATATATAGAGGGTAGAAGTGCTATTTTTTTATAATTGAAAAAACAAGGAAAAAAGTGGAAGACGATAAAACTTGAAAGAGGTGATGAAATATTTACATCTTCTTCGGGTTCTTACTTTTGATTTGATCAAAATGGCTCGATAGGTTGGCATTTGGACTAAGAGATGGCCTCTATGATTAATGGAGGATAGTGGAGAGGATATTTGGGAAGGGGTAGTCCAAGCCAAATTTCATTGAAGGTGTGAATTTGAGAGAAGTGAAAGTGGCCTTCTATAAGAGGGTTGAGGGGCACCTTAGGAAAATATTGGAATATTATTTTATAATAAAATCATTCTTAGTTTATAATGGCTCAAAATAAATTATATAAAGGATATAGTGGGGATGGTTTTAAATTCACTAAAAAAATAGGTTTTAGACAGGTTTGGGTCACTATACTAAACATATCTTTTAGATTTAACTCTTAGTTATATAGTATGACATTTACCACATCTCTTTGTCTTTTTATATTATTTGGTCAATAAAATCAATATGAACTTCCAAGAGAACCCAAAGTAGTTCATTAATGACATATATAATATTATTTAATCCCTTTGGCCAAATAATCGATTTTTAGGAATAGAATACCAATTAATAATATAATATATTTTTTAAAAACAATTTTATATCAATTTTGACAGTATTTGTTATTTTGTTTTTTTCCAAATTCATAAAAACATTATTACATGAAATAAATTAATTTAATCACCCCTAACATGTCATATTAACCTATAAAATTAGTTTAATTTATGAAAATTCTCAAATTACATTAATTTGTTGGTTTATAATATCAATTATTTTAAATTTTATTAATAAGGTCATTACTACATCATCATCGAGTCTTAATTAAATTAAATTATTTAAGGTCTAAAAATTATAAATAAAATACCATTATGTAGGAAATATTTTTAGCTTTCTAGTAAATATTTATAGTCGAATTTATCTTATTTATAACCTTATATTCATTATGTTTTAGTTTTTAAACTTTGATTTTAACACTTTTAACAATTCTTTGAATTAAATAGTAATAAAAGTCCTTATTTAATCCAAGTAATGGAACATATTTTATTCATATTATTTTTTGGTCGAATTAAACTTATCAAATTGAATTAGGAAATGTGGTAGGGTAATAATAATATAATATTTACCCCTAATTACCCTATTTACTTTTAACCATGCTAAATAAAAGTCAAAAGTTACTATTCACAAAAAGATTGTTTTTATCTTATTGAACCAAATTTTACGAACTGATATCAACCAATGCTCTCATATATTTGAACTTAAATTCAAAGAAGTGGTAAAATTATTTTTATGCAAATTTTCAAATGCTCCTAGGTGGTGGGTAAAAGACAGTAAAAAGTTCGATAAATTTTTTATATATCTAAAATTTTAAAAAACTGACACTGATTAATTAAAATGAACAAATATAGTTATTATGTATCTATGTTTACCTAAAAAATATTTAAATAAAATAAATAATTATTTAAATAAAAAGTCGCTTTTAAACTATAACTCATTGTCTTTCACTATTTATGAAAAATTGAAATTTTTCAAAAAAAATACCAAAAATTCACCCAATGCTAATTTTGATATTAAAAATCCAAAAAGGAAGTCCATTTTGATTAATATAATTAATAAAATTTCAAAAATTGGGTGTTACTATTCATAACGGCTAGTTGGATTGGTCGCGGTGTGTTAGAATCTCGAAATTGCGTACAATGCAAGCAATTGCATTATTAAATGGGAAACGTACTGTAGGAGTTTGGGGTGTTACATAGATAACAATTTTATCCTTATCATTTATATTTATATCTTAGTTAAATAGTTTAACTTTTACCGTGTCTTCTTGTATTCTTAAACTATATGGTTATGAAAATTACTCTAAACTTCCAAAAGAACCTCAACTGGTTTATTAATGACATATATAAAATTATTTTATCCCTATGGCCGACCATTACAATTGTTGGAATATTATATCAACCAATAATATAGTATTTGTTTTAAAAATTAATTAATGTCAATTTTGACACTATTTGGTATTTTGTTTTTCTGAAAGTAATAACAACCTTATCACATTAAAAAAAATTATCTGATCAACCCTACAATGTCATATTAACATAGGAAATTACTGTAATTCATCAAAAGTCTCAATTTACAATTATTTTCATATTAATAATATCGAGTATTTTAATATTTCATTAATAAGGTAATTATAGCATCATCATTGTGTCACAAATAAATTAAATTATTTAATGTCTAGAAATTATAAACAAAATTCCATAATGTAGGAAATTATTTTAAATTTTTAATGAATATTTATAGTCAATTATATCTTATGTATGACTCTATATTAAAAATTATTTAGTTATAAAACATTGAATTTATCACTTTTAACAATTCTTTAATTATAATAATAATAAATGTTCTAATCTTATCCAACTATACCTAAAGGATCATCTTTTATTCCTAATTTTGTTTTTGGTCGAAATACACTTATCCAATAGATTTAGTACATGTGTTATAGTAATTATAATATCATTTTCACCTTTAATTAACCTATTTACTTTTAACCAGGGTAAATAAAAGTCAAAAGTTATTATCCACCAAATTTTTTTAATCTTATTAAACCAAATTTTACATACTGATATCAACTGTGTGTCTTAGATTTTTGAAATTCAACTTAGAGAAGTAGTAAAATTATGTTTTATGAAAATATTCAAATGCTCCTAGATGGTGGGTAAAAGACTGTAAAAATTTCAATAAAATATTATACGTCTAATTTTATTATAAACCAACTCCAATAAATTACATTGATCGTATATAGGTTTTATATGTATATTTTTATTTAAAATAAATTTAATGAAAATAAATTATTATTTAAATAAAAATCGGTTTTAAATAATAATGTGGTTTTCTCACTATTTATCAAAAATTGATGTTTTCATAATTTACCAAAAAGTCACAATAATCTATTTTTTATATACCAAATTCAAAAATGGATTCTATTTTACCAAATTCAAAACATATAAAATTCATTAATTAATTTAAAATTAATTCCCGTTTTCAAAACCAACAAGAGGGTTTTTAAAAAGTAAAAACCATTAAAATATTAACATGTATTTTTGTCAAATTTAAATGTGAAATTTATTATAATGACCTACATATTATTAAATTATAAAAACATAATCTAATTATAATTATAAATCTTTCAAATCCATTTTTTATCACTATAAATTATTTCGATTAAAAAAGATGTTTTCAATTAAAATTTAGTATTTTTATTATTCATGCAAATATGAATGCTATCAAAAAAGTACTAATGATTTATCCAAAATAAATTTTTATGTCCTGATTCTAATGAAGAATTTAATTTCATTAAATTTAATATATAAAATTGTCAAATATTGGTTTCAAAAATTGTTCGACGTTAAAAGGTTGTAAAATTTCAATTTTTTTAAAATACTTCATCTATATAGAAAAAGAGAACATGTTTTCATATTATGTCTATGAAACACATAATATGGGTGTTAAAATTATATAGAGTATATAAGATTCAAAATGATGTTAATACTATTCATAACAACTTTTTGAACGGCTAGTTTGGTATGATGTGGTGTGCTCGAACTCAGTGTAGCGTGCATCACAAGTTATTGAATTACTTTAATGAGATAATGTACTATGAAATCATGTTGTGTTATAATAAATAACAAGACTTCTCAACTGGAGAAATATAAACAATGAAACAAGGATAATAATGCAGCGATGAAGAAATTGAATGGATTTGAGAAGATGATTGTCTATGATCTAGTTGGACCTTCTACGGTGAGAGATATGTTTCATCTAAATTTTACCCTTGTGAAAATGATCATCGATACTGGTGAATCACATTCTTTCATTGAATCTCATGTTGTTGAGTTTCTAGTATAAATGTTTGATATGATTCATTCTGTTTTGAATCTCTAAACTCCTCTCTGAGAATGTGAATGTCAAGCCTTTATGTGTAGAGCATGTGCTATAAATTTTGATGGACTTGATCTAAAATGGGACTTCTTGGTGTTATACATATATATATATATATATATATATATATATGACCTAAACATTGGAATGGATTTATTGAAACCCATTAAAGTTCACATCTATAGTTATATTAGAACAATTTGTTTCATGACAGGGGACTTCATCAAGAAACTCTTTAAAGGAGAGAGGATGGTAAAGAAAGGTGAAAAGAGCTTGTTTTCACCAATGGTGGGAAGAATATATTCTCAACTGGAAGCATTGACTTTGGTAGCAATGGAAGTGATCATGGATAATTGTTTTCATAGAGTTGATGATAAACTTCTATATGCCTTTCCCAAAAACAACTCGGGGCAACCAACTCTATCGGAAGTGGAGTATCCGATTGATCTCATTCTAGGGAATGTCATATTTTCCTTCTGTCTTATAAGATGACACCAAAAATGTTTCAAAAATTGAATGTATAGTTGGAGGAGCTATATAGCAAGGCTATTATTTGGCCATGTACATCTCTGTGAGGATCACTGGTCTTGTTAGTGAAGAAATAATATGGAACTCTATGGTTGTGTATTGATTATCATAAGTTGATCCAAGTTATGGTAAAGAACTGGCATGCACATCCATTGATTTATGACATGGTCGATCAATTCAGGGGAGCTTAGTGGTTATCCAAGATTTAATTACGGTCAGTATATCACCAATTGTGAGTTTGAATGGAAGATATTCAAATGATAGCTTTCAGAAGTATATATGGACAATATGAATAGGTTTTCATCCCTTTCATCTTAACAAATGTACCAATGGTCTTTATGGTAGTGATAAATCTGATATTTCATCAATATCTGAAGTCATTTTTGGTGATGTTTTTGGATGTCATCATGGTGTAATCAAATATAAGGGTTGACCATGAGGAACACCAGGAAACAATGATACAAATCAAGAGAGATCATCATTTGTATGCATAATTATCAAAATTTGTTATTTGGATAAAAGTATTTTGTTTTAATGGGAATTTAATTTCCATTAAAGGTGTTTTTGTTGATCCTGAAATGATATAAGATGTTATCTCATGGATGGAATTGAAGAATGTCTTCAAGATAAAAAATTTTCTTGGTATAGCTGGTTACTACAGATGCTTTGTGCTTTATTTCTCACGACTAGCATCACAGATGATATCTCAGACCAAGAAGAATGCTTCATTCCAATAGAACAAGGAAAACTAGAAGTCGTTCCAAGAACTAAATGATCTTCTTACATAATCAGCTATATTGATAATTTCAGAATCAGGACAAGGTTATTTAGTGTACTGTGATGCTTTGGGATCAGGGTTGGGTTGTGTTCTCATTCAAGGATACCATGTGGTTACATATGGTTCAAGAAAACTGTGAGTGCATGAGTAGAATTACCATACACACGATTTGAAGTTTTATGTAGTCATACATGCATTGAAAACACAGATATATTATCCATTTTGGAAAAACGTTAATATGTTCATTGACCACAAATGCAAGAAACACATTTTATCACAGTGATATTTGAATATGAGGAAAAGGAGATGGATGGTGTATATCCAGATGTTTGACTTCAACATGATTTATACACTAGAAAATGTGAATTCAGTGGAAGATTAATTGAATAGGATTTCATTTCATCAATTAGAGAGAGAAGATTTAGATTAATGGAATTTGATGTCAGTCACAGCCAGCATGCCGGTTGAATATGAAGACTGAAGTGATAATGCAGTTTTTGTTTCATCTATTCATGTTCCTGATTTTGTAATTATGGAACAATCAGCACAAACATATTATGTTTAATGTTGGGTTAAGAGATCAAAACTCAGTGGTCAGGATACCATTGAGTTCTGAAAAAATGACGGGAGTTCAGTTTTCTTTGTTAGTGATCCGATGATTGTACCTATTAATTGTCAGGAATAACTCTTTCTTGTGTCCAACCATTCCCAATATCTTTTACATCTAGGTACATAGAAGATGTGTAAGGAATTTAGGGCACAGTTTTGGTGGAGAGGGTTGGAAAGGAATGTGGTCTGGTTTTCTTATAAGTGCATAACATGTCAGCGGGTTATGGTATATTCTAGACTAGTTGATATGTTGCAATCTTTACCCATCCCAGTGTGTAAATGGTATAAAATAATAATGTATTTTGTTATAGGTCATACTAGAATGATTCTGAAACAAAATTATATATGGGTGATAGTGGATCGGATTACCAATTCGCCCCATTTCAACCCTATTCAACAAATTCATACATTGGAGGATCTATCTAAATTCTATAATCATGAAGTTGTAAAGAGACATGGCATAAAAATTTCAATTATTTCAGATAGAGATCTGAGGTTTAAATAATTTTTCTTTAAATCCATACAGAATGCCCTTGGGAGTCAGTTGAATATGAGCACAACGTATCTTTCTCAGATCGAAGGCTTATCTGGGAGGATGATACATACATTATAAGACATGTTGTCGTCTTTTGTAATAGATTTTGGTGGATTAGGGGATGATAACATACCCTTGCTGGAGTACTCGTACAATAATATCTATCAGACTACAATACATTTAACCTATTTGATGCATTTTATGGGTGTCCATGTTGTTCTCCACTATGTTGGGAGAAATATGTGAACCTTTATTAAATTGGATGAGAGTTATCTAGTATATAAAGGAGAAGATCCAATTAATTAGAAAGATGAAGGTGGTGTCTCATTTTCATCAGAAATATTATTTCAACCATTAAGAAAGGCCTTTTTCATTTTCCATGAGTGTTCAAGTGCTCATTAGGATCTCTCCAAGAGTGGTACATCATTATTTCGGGAATAATTTCATGTTATCTTCATGATTCATTGGCCCTTTAAAGATACTAGAACTAGTCGGAGAGGTGGCATATCGATTTCCATTACCAGCATAGTTCAGTTTGGAGCATACTATTTTCCACGTATCTTAGTTTGAAATGTATCATATTGATCCTGGCCATGTGAATAGATAAGATCAAATTGACCATGAGTCATATGCATTGTTGATACTTATCTCGATGCATATTGTAGATAGGAATGAGAAAGTCTTGAAAGGAAAAATCATCGGTCTTGTAAGGGTTTTATGGTAGCATGGTCACATTTAGTAAGACACATGAGAAAGAGATATTGAAATGAAAGAGTAATGGCCAATAATCTTTCTGAGCCGATTTTCTTTCTAATTTCTGGGGAAAAAATGGCATATGGTGGGGAGAATGTAGTACCCTAGGTTTCTGGTACATAAAATGTTGATTGTGTTTTTATTGATAAAAAGTAAAATATGGAATGTTGGGAGATTCAGTGATCTTTTAGTATGTTATTGGGGGAAAAGGAAAGGTGCATGTGATGTGCACAATTTATCCAAATTTTGTGGACTTCCTTGTAGAAACCATATGAAATGGTTGATTTGAGGCAGAGATCATATGCATGGTGTGTGCATAGTTAGGGAGACCATAAAAGGACATCGTGCAAGGGTCCCTCTTGGATGTATCTGACACACAATTAGTTAAGGTTTTGACTAACTATGTGAACTAATCATGTGGATGTTTAAATGGGATCCTAAAAAAGTGGATCTCACACATTTATTCATCTAAGTTGCTTGTTTTTGTTCCTAATCATCCTAAACTCATGATTTCTCTTCCTTAAATTAAGAAGATCTACTTCCAAGAGATTTAGAGTTAATACAAAGGATTCTCTTGGTGTTTCAAACCCGGATTCTTGTGGTATGTGATAGTTTTTCATCGTTCTTGAATTGTTTCGTAGATTTAATTAGATTTAAATTTATTCTCTTCTTGGTTTCTCAGATCTACACCAGTTATGGATAGATCTATGAGTGTGGATGTGAAATAAGTTAATATTTTTCCTTGATCATTCTAGTAGAAGAGATATGAGGTGGTTCCATGAATAATTGACTCAGTTTTCTTAAGAATTCTTCATCCATGTCATGTTTTGTCAAATCCATTGAGGTATGTGTCTTCACTCTTGACTCCTCCTAATAAAATTGATTATAATGATTTCAAATTGATTTTTTGTGTTGAATTGAAGGAGACTAGGTTTATTGAAAACATGTTGGAAACCTTATTGAGGGACGGATGGTGAAATAATGAAAATTGGGTGCATTGAGTTAAGAGCATTTGATATTGGTTTTAAAATAGGGATTTTAAAATGGGAATTTTAATGAATGGTCGCACATGTATTTGATTTTATATTTTCAATAAAATGGAATGTGTTATTTAAATGAAATTGTTTTCGAAATTGGTGTTCTATTTGGTTTTCAATTAATGTATTGATTTATTGAAATGGTTTGATGTGTTTTAATTGAATGGTTTTGTCATATAATTGTGGTTTACCTTCATGTTTGATGTGCCCATAAATTAACAGATGTGTACCATTTGTTTACAAGGTGAGTGACCATAGATCAGGGGCATGGTTCATCGGGACACATGGTAATTGGACAAGAGACATCTAAAGATTATAGAACAGTTAAACAAAACCTGCATGTGTGAGTGTGTTGCGAATAATTGAATGGGTGTGCCAAAATGATATTAATAATTGGTTTTTATGATTTTATTGGAAAATTTCTGGGAAATAACTTATTGGAAGTTTGTTTTAGTTAAATTTTTTCCAATTTTTAATAATTGGGTTTTGAATGTGTTTAAATTTTGATATAAAATGTTTTCATAAATTTTTTATATAATTTGTTTTATATAATCTACACACCATTATTTTCTAGTGGTGTGAGTAGGGAGGTCAATGGGAAAACCTACTGACTTTATATATTCAACCCTTCGTTGGAATGTTGGTGCTTTTGCAGATTCTACCTTTAGGGACTTGGGAAAAGTAAAATTATCACAGATTTTTGGCACTATGTCATCATACTTTGGAAGACTTGGTGATGTTGGATCATGAGGCTTGTGGAGCCTGGAGGGTTGTTGTTTTCTTAGATTTTATTTTGTGTCTTTCGATTTTTTTACTTTTATTTGGGTTTTTCTTCTGCTGTAGCATACCAAGGTTGGTTATTTTAAAGTAATTTTTTTGAAACGTTTTGGTTTATTTCATGTGTCATATAGTGAGTTGTTTGTGGATGATTTTCTGGGGAGATTTTGTAGAAATTAAAGGGTAAATAGTTCCCCAAATCCCTTGAAACCCTTTGACATTTATTGCTACCCTTTGGCATCTTTAGGATGTCACTTAAGGCCCAGTAATGATTCGTTATAGTCACATGAAAATGGGAATTTTTGTGTCATTAAATTAATTGTATGTTCATAAACATGATTTTCATTGAGGTGACTATAGATTCTAAGACATGGTATCTTCCTGTTTAGAACAAAAAATATCTCATTGGATTATTTCCTAGAAAATCAAAATATTCATTATCTATAATAATCTGATGTAGAGTCTATGAATTCAAGGAATTATGGATTATGGTAGTATGAAAACTAAATATTTTAGATGAATCAATGGAAATTATTCATATTTATTTGATAAATGGTTCTATTTATGGGTAATTTAATAACATATTCATGAAGTATGTATGGGAAATTAATTACTATAACACATGTTTCAAAAATTTTGTTTTTATTTATGTCTCTTAATAATGTTTCTCTATGTGATTGATTGAGTATGCAAGGAATAGAAAAATTATATTTTGAATAGATCAAGTAATATTCAAGGAGAATGTTTCCATAAGTAAAGAGATTTCACATTATACATCATTGTGGGTTTTGTCAGGACACTAGAAGGGGGCTATTCAATTTACCAAAATTTTATAGTCCATGAATTTAATTTTTTTAACCCTTATTATACTAAACAATATTGATTATATTGAGGAATGGATCAATTGATAAAAAATAAACTCTCACATTATCATGAAATTCATAAAATTAATAAACATGAATCACACATATTTATATGATATTTTTCCTCCATTTGAGAAGATAATGCTTAATTTTGTCATCATTATGAATTATAAATTTATTATTATTATAATAACCCCATCCCTAGTAACATGGATTTATTGTTTTCATTATTACATTTCCTTAGATACGATTAGTTGAATCTTGACTAACCAATCAATTTAATAATTATAGGGAACTATATGACATACATTATAAATATTTAATAGTGGGAATAAAAAAACCAGTAAAACATATATTATATAATAAACAATATACCTAAAAATAATTCTAACATATATTCCTTATAATCTGGGAAATGGAAACAAGATAAGGGTGACCTAAAATTCATAGAAATGGTTTAGTACAAAGTTCACTTTCGGGAGTCAATAATCATAATCAACATGGAAGGGTAAATCATGTAAAACACATTTTATATAAATAAACAATCTACAAGAACTAACGAGGAATAAAAAATATGGCACAATAAATAACCAATACACATGTCATTTAATCAATTAATTGAGAATAATTTGCTACGAATTACAATTATAAAATTATTCCATACAAGTAATCACATGGAAATGAAACATGACCATGAATATTCTAAATAATCCAATAATCACATGGAAAATCAATAATGATAAAAATAAAAATGTCTAACATATAAATTATAATGATCTATCCCAAAGACTGTTTTTCATGATTGATCCTCAAGATAGTTTAGGTATGTTTATATAAACCATTCTAATTTAGATAACTAATTGGTCTCTTGTGATGACCAATATATCGAAGGGATTATATTATCTATTAAACATGTCAGGTACTTGATGTCTAAAAAAGTCCTCATATGTTGATTAATAAATTTAATTTATAAATCATTTACCTTATCAAATATCCATATTTAGTAAAGGATATAAATTTATCTATATTTCCATAGTTAATAAAATAATACTCAATTTAAACACGTTCATTAAAAATGGGATATAGTTTTGAAATAATAATATCAATCAAAAAATATTTATTATATTTAAGATAAATTTAATTTTCAATGAAAATTTATACCAAGATAGTGCTTTTTACCAAGATAATGTTAACAATCACAAAAGAATATGTGATTTATAAATAACACTATCCCTTTCGTAATATCTATGTCAGATACCCTAAAATGATATAATTTAAATTGAAACATAAAATACCATGAAAATAAGTTATTCTGGATATTAAAATCGAAATGGGAAGTATATACACCACATAATGGTGAATTGGTACAGAATAACCAATAATTCTCAATGGAATGTATATAGACTCAATAACCCATGGACCATGATTCATTTGAACATTATATAACCTAATGCATATTTATTTCAAAAATTTTATTAACATCCACAAAAATGGTGTTAATATTTATAATATCATATATTATCCTATTATAACATTCTATCACTCATTTGCTAATAATCATTTAATATTTTTATTTTTTCAGGTGTTAGTTTCCCTGATTGTCATTTGTGATTCATCATAATAGATCTATTTCATTCACATGATATATTTTTATACCATCTACATATAAAAAAAATCCTGAAATAATTATTTTATTTTTATATAAAATTATTTTTTTGATTCAAATATTTAATGATGATTAAGAAAAATTAAGTAAGTTACAAACATAAAGATGGTAGGTCATACATTCACATGAATGAAGTTTTCCATTTTTCAAATATCATTATAAAAAGAATAAAAATAATATGTTTATATTTATGTAATGTTAATAATATCATATATATCATATTTTTTAATTTATTTATTTTATGATATTTATATATATCAATCATGTGGTGTGGTGATGAAAATAGATTAACATCATTTTGTGAAGGCGATACAACATGTATACATAGATGATTTTATTATCTTTATGAGTAAAAAAATAAAATTATATATTATCTTTGATGAATGAGGAAAATGTCATTATTATCATAATAATTTCATTTATATAACATATAATAATTTTTATTTTTCCTTATCATCTATAATGTAATTTGTTTATGAAAGAAAAATCACATTGCTCTGAGACAAGGTAGTCTGTTGTATACATGACTAATGTTGTTGTGTCTCATACATAATGGACAGTAATAAGTGATATATATGATATAATGAATATATACATATAATTATATTATAAACAATATATATATATATATATCCATGATCATAACAATACTAGATAGGTTTTATAAGAAAAATAAATGACTACAATTCATCATGTGGTAGTCCTCGATACATATGAACAATTATTTCATAACCAATACAATGAAAGATTAAATATTTTTAGACCATTACCATATTATAATAAAATAAAATTATAATTTATATAAATAATAATTTATATCATTAGATTTTTATAAAATTTATGTAGGAGGAGAAATAATTAAAATAAAAAAGGTCGTTGAATAACATTTCCCCCACTTCGCATACTCTCCATATATTTATAGTAAATCTATCATAGTTTGGCTTTCAGCATAAAATAATTCTTCTAGGATTAGCTGACGTAATTTGGGATATTATTGTTGCAGGTTTTGGTTGATAAAAATGTTTTAAGTGTTTTGTGGATTTAGGGGGAGTGAGTTTCCCTTTATAATTGAGGAATAATGGTATTCTTGTAAATACCTAAAATTATTCCCTATTGGTAGGATTCCAAAACATAATGTGCCAAAAAAATGGATAAATAATGAATGATATGGTTTATTTTTTATATAAACAAATCCACCACATAAAATAAAATAAATATTTTTCATTTTTTAATCATTATCTTCCATTTATTTAACCATTTGAGTTTTTACCACTATAACTAGTAATTTTTAATTACCAATGTAAATATTTATTTTAGAATAATATTAAAATTAAATTTATTTTGTAATTTAAAATAACATATTATAAATATTAAATCATATTTATTAAATTAAAATCCAATGTTTTGGAAAAAAATTATTTCATATTTTTTTCAACCACAAAACATCATTTTAGCCTTAATCATAGAAATTAATTATATTTTTTTAAAAAATAATTATTCTAAAAAATGTGTTGAACTTATTAGATAATATTACATATTATGATTCCAAATAAGGAATCCATTTTGAAAAATTAAAATCTATGAAGTGATTGAAATTAATTGAAAGCTAATCCTATAAACATGATGAGAAAAAGGATTGTTAAAGTGAAAATATTCAAATGATTATAATGATTTTAAAAATAACAGTGTATATGAAAAATATTAAAATGAAATAAATTGAATTAATTTATATATAATTGAATTAATTTATATAAAACTGAATTATTTTTAATTTTAAAAAAATTGATGATATAATTTATTATTATAAATGATTTAATTGAAAATGAAGTTGTCAATTAACATTTACTATTTTCACTATTCATTAAAAGAGAAACATCTCAAAATAATTCCAAAAATAATACATTATATAATATTGATAGCAAAATAACTAAAATTAATTATACTTTTTATATTTTTGTATAAAATAGGTTAAAATTAATTTTAAATTATATACACCAAACATGATTAAACCATCTTTCAGAAAAAAAAAATACTATTTTTAGAAAAATATTTATTTACATTTAAATTATTATCAATTTAATTATTATAAATAGATAGATAATAAATATCTATATATTATTAATTTTCATAGGTTATTTTTTGTAATTATTACCCTCCATTCCAACAGTTATTCGATAAATTTTTTTTTAAATAACAATATTAATTGTATACTATTTTCTTATAAAACATGGTCTTAGATGTAACACAAGCTAAACATATTATTCTTTGTATTAAATGATATTGAAAATATGAAATATATTGGAAAATAAATATATCATAAGGTTTCATGATATTATATTCCCTTCCATTTTTTGTGTTCTGTTTGGAACAGACTATCAAATAAAATATCCATATTTTATAATTTTGAGGCATTACATTCTACACACCTTAAATAAATTACATCACCATAATTTAAAATTGGTCTCAATAATCATGGTTTAGTTATTGGAAGATAAATTATATAAATAACACATTATGATAAAAGATGGTAAAAATCTTCTTAATAAGAGATTTGTGAATGTACAATGGTTATGTAGAATATCAAATACCAAGGTTTCCAAGGGTGAGAACATTAGTGGCAAATGAAAACATAGATATGTAAGAGAAAGATAACAAAAAAATAATGATATATATTAATATATAACATGATGATAAAATATTTAATGATTGTAAATACATAAACTAAAGTTCAAAAAAATGATTGATATCATCAAAATGATGATAGTAGGATACTATTTTCGTTTTCATACCCTTTTTTAGAGTTCATGAATTCATTAAATCTCTATTAAAATATGGGAAAAAACATTCTTCATATATTTTTTATTTATTAAGAAAAAATCCATCCATTTGGTTTTCATCGATAAATTACCACATCATCACTAACTCAAAAAAATATTATATCTAAATGTGAATTTTTTTATCCATATAAAATAACGTTCACATTTAATAGGTAGTGATATCCAATAAAGTGTGACTAGATTATTATTCCATCTGTATGTATATTTTAAAACAAATATGGTTAACATAAGATATACAATATATGTAAATCATTATATGGTGATGTAATGAAGAAATATCTAAAACCTCATCTGTAGTTAACCTTGAACCATTTCATAAATTGTTAACCTTATGAACCTTCCCCAAGATTAGGATCAATAATTTTTGGTGGAAGGTCACAAAATAACCAAAATGAACATTCCATTAATTCTTCAATCAAAATTAGGTATCTCTTAATCGTCTCATTACAAACATATGAATACCATCATCTTGTATTGACTTGAAACAAGTTAATGACATGAATTATGAAAAATATTATGAAAAAAATACATCTTTATTTAATCCTAAAATAAAACATTTATTAATTTATATGTTCATTCATTATAAATTTTCTGTAACCTCCATCAATAATAAAATAAACAAAAATGTCAATAAATCATTTACCTAATCCATGGTAGTCAGCCTTATCCAATTTTCTATAACCATAAAAATAATGTATTTATCCCAAAATATATATATATAAATATTTGTAAAAATTTTAGTGTTATCATTCCATCAATGGTGTTCCATCTAAGAAGATAATATTCTTACTAAAATATTTTTCATTGTCATCAGTAATTTTCAACATACATTTTCAAATCCTTAATGAAATATTGTTGTTGTATAATTTATATATATAATTATTTTCACAACCTAAGCATCATTGATAAAATAATGAAATGTAATAATTAATGAATAAAAGAACAAGAAAAATATTTATTCCTTTTCTTCTTTGGTAATAGCATAATCTAAACCATGATCCTATAGCTTCATTTGTGGAATATTCCACTGATTATGGGGACATTTATTGTAGATACCTGAAGCTTAACGTAAATTAACAGTACATTGATTTTGTGGAATACTTAATACATAACAAAAACACACACATAAGGACCGTAATTGTTTAGTGTCTTTGGAAACTCGGAATATAATATTCTTATCATGGTGAAAGATCTTCAACATCTCCCAAAAAGATCTTCTTTTTTTAAACCGAAATCCTTTCTTTATATCCTGGGGAAAAGAAAACATAAAAGGTTGAGCTCAAATGCTCAGTAAGGGTAATCAAAAGAAATATCAATCACATCATATTCATAAGAACATATCTTTTTTAAATCTTAACCTGCAAAAGAGATCATAATTTCATAACATGGGATAAATCATAGTAGTGAAATGTAATCCCAATAATCATAACATAAAACATGAAACTTTGTGGCATACACACATAATCATATAGAATCATTTCTTATTAGTCAAGACTCATTGCCAAGACAATCTTAGTGGACAAAGTACCTTTCTGAACAGAGTTCACTCCTCGTTTCAGTCTTGTTTCACTGAACCGGTATAACCTACCGTTCCAACCATGTCTTTCTCATGAGATATAAAATCTTTACCCAATTAATTGGAGGGAGAAATAGTTCCACCCATCTCATAATGATACCATTCTTATGTGTCCCACAAAATCAAAAATCATACATCATTGCATAACCCATGTAATAAAAATGGGAATCTTAAACATCATGACATCATAAAAAAATTCATATAAGATAAAGGAATTCATAAAAATAATTCCATCACAACATAACCAAATCAAGGTAATAATAGGGATATAAACAGAACCCTATATTATCTTAGATGGAAAATAATTTTGATAAAACACTTGAACTCCATTCTAGAGGAAAATATCCTTTCTACTTCAAAAACACTTTTCCTTTCATAACATGTCATACAATTATAAACTAAAAGAAGTTGATTAAAAATAAAATTGAAAACTTTTCAAAGAAGCTTCTTGGAAATAATGTTTTAAAAATACATTCATGCCATATAAGTTAAAAAAACATTCTTCTCATACTTTTGTCGGAAAAGTCAAAAAGTATGTCGTACGAAAAACGACAAAATATTCCTTTCATATCCATTAATAAAAACTCACCAAATGGTAAAAATGGATTTAAAAAATTTTAGGTGGATGGAAATAATATTACATATTGAGGAAACATGGATGTGGATGATAAAATACACCCTAGTAAATACTTACGAATAAACAATCTCGGATAAAAATGAGATTGTGATATTTTCCCTTACCTTAGGTCCGATTTTCTTAGTAAGTTTCAGAACCTCCTGTATAATGATTTAAATAATGTTATTGACTTATTACAGAATCATACTTATTTTTATGATATCATATATGGTCATATTCTTAGCTTCTTATTGGTAATATTTCATTATTACTTGTTATTCAGGTGTTTATTACTTTTTGTTTTTATGTGTGTTTTGTCGAATAAATTGTTATTTTTCTTTTTAGGTTATAGATACCTCATTTCCAGAATGGTATTAGGGTAATATATATCATATTAATTATTAAATTCATTTATATAATCATTATGCAATGAAGATCATGTATAACGAGTCGCATCACATCGTGGAGACGGTATTCCGTACGTACGCACGAGCGATGATATCGTTCCCATGATTGTGGAATTGTATTGGAGTATATATATACTATTTCAGAATAAATATCACTTTACAATAATCATATATTTTCATTATTTAGTGCATTATACCTATCCAAGTTTGGTGGTGGTGGAAAATAGATTACTCCACGGCGTGGAGATGGTATTCCGTACGTACGCACGCGCGGTGATTTCGTTTTCCGTAGGATGGATAGATGGCGAAATAGGGTTGTTTCATAATTATAATAACATATCAGTATATGATTGATACTTATGTTATTACTTCATAATGAAAAAACCTAAGAAGAAGAAGTGGAAGAAGAAATAAAGGTGAAAAAATCGGTAACAGAAATTACCTCTTCTTTGAAGCGCCTCTTTGAGATATCCTTTTAGGGAACTAAAATTGGTCTTTGAGGAAGACCAGAACATCTAGGATGTTTCTAGGGAAGTGGAGAAGATAATTTGGCAGGGTTTGGCCGAGCTTGATGTCTCAATGTTTTGTGAGTAAGAGAGGGAGGAGGTGCCCTTTTATAAGGGAGGAGAGGGGCTCCTTTGGAAAACTAAAAATATTATTTTATTATAAAGTCATATTCGGTTATAAATAGCTCAAAATTGATTTATTTCTAAGATAAGGTGGGGATGTATTTCAATAATATCATCCAATAGAATTTGGACAAGTTTAGTTTACTACTTTAACCTTATCATTTAGTTTTAACTTTAAGTTAGATAATTTTACTTTTACCATGTCTTTTTGTGTTCTTACACTATAAGGTAAGTAAACTTACTATAACAAGCCAAACGAACCCCAAGTTATTTATTATTAATATATATAACCTTATCTAAGTCATTTGGAAGAGCCTTAGATTTTTAGGAATATAATCACAATTAATTATATAATATTTGTTTTAAAAACTATTTTATGTCAATTTTGACAATATTTGGTAATTTATTTTTGTAAAAATCATAACAGAATGATTAGGTCGAACAAAGTTAATAAAATAAATAATAACATGTCATATTATCCTATAAAATTAGTTTAATTCATAAAAAGTCTCAAAATTATATTTATTTGGGTATTTATAATATCAATTATTCTAAGTTTTCAATATTATGGTAATTACTTCATCATCATTGTGTCATGGAAAACTTAAATTATTTAATGACTAAAAATTATAAATAAAATATCATTATGTAGGAAATCATATTATCTTTCTAATGAATATTTAAAATCTAATTTATCTCATGTATAACCCTATATTAAAAATGTTTTAGTAAATAAACTTTGATTTTAACTCTTTTAACTCTTCTTTGAATTAAATAATAATAAATGTCCTAATCTAATCTAAGTGGGCCTAAATGGTCATATTTTATTTCTAAGGTTGTTTTTGGTCGAATTAAACATATCCATTAGAATTAGGATATTTGTTAGGGTAATAATAATATCATTTTAACCTTTAATTACCCTATTTACTTTTAACTGTGGTTAAAAAATAGTAAAAAGTTACTATTCACCAAAAATTATTTTCATCTCATTCAACAACATTTTACTTATTGACATCAACCGTGTCTCTCGGAATTTTGAAATTCCACTCACAGAAGCGGTGAAATTATTTTTTATGAAAAATTCATGTTTTTTACTACCACTTAGTGGTTTCACTATTCATCAAAAAATGAAAGTTTCCAGAAAAATACAAAAAATTAGGCCTACACTATATTTGATATTATGAACTCAAAAATGATTTCTATTTTACCAAATTCAAAACATATCAGTTACATTAACTAATTTAAAAATTAATTCCCATCGTCAAAACAAATGGCGTGTTTTTAAGAGATAATAACTATCAAAAGATTGACACTTGTTTATAACTAGTTTAAATGTGAAATTACATCCAATTACCAACATTGTATTAAATTGTAAAAATTTATTCCAAATATACTTTAAAACCACTAAAATTAATAACTTATCACTATTAATTATTTCGAATAAAAAAGTTGTTTTTAATTAAAATTTAATAATTTTAACTATTCATCAGAATGTGAAAGTTATCCGAAAAGTACCAAAATTTCACCTTAGGCTAAATTCAATACATCGAATCCAAAAAATGAAGTCCATTTTGAGAGATAAAATTTCTAAAATTTTAAAAGGTGGTTATTACTATTCATAACGGTTTGTTTAAAAAATATTTTAATAGCATATTGTTGTTTGTTGAATCTCAGTATTGCGTACTACACATGCTATCGAGGAAGGTCATGATTGCATGTAATGTAAGGAAAGGCAAGGATGCGTGTTGATCAAGCTCCTTTTGTTGTTGCGTACAACACAAGACATTAATGAAATTAAAAAGAATATTTTTCTTAAAATCTCGGGGTGTTACATTCTACCCACCTTAAAATTAATTTCGCCCTCGAAATTCGTCGGGGTTATAAATGGTTTACTACTTCAAAGTTTCTTTAATAGAAACCCACATCTTAAAAAAGGAATACCAAATCCATTCATTAAAAACAAAAGAATGAAACGTAACAGTTAACCAAATAAACTAATCACTGGGTTTCCACATAGGTGAACATATGGATATGGAAGAGAAATCTAACCATCATGTTCTGATGGAGAGTGGTAGAGAACATGGCTATGGAAAAGCCAGAAATAATAAAGCCATAAATTTGTGAGGATCTAAGGTAACATCTGATTTATCAGATATAAGAGCACTAGGACAACATTTTTGGTTTTCAAGATCATTTCCCTAAACATGATGAAATTGGAATTAGAAGAAATACTCTCGTGATTTCGGTATAGTCTCACCATTGGTCATTCTTTGGAAAATTTCCACTTCATCTCTTAAATAAATGAAGTTGAAGTTGTCATTCATGATGTGTTAGTAGATCATGTGATAGAATGATGGGTTATTCCATCTGTCTCAAAACAATGTTAGAAAAGTTATCAAAAAATACATAAGTCCATCTATACTGAGATTAATGATATATGGTTCCTAAAATGGACTTATACTTCATATATAATACTGATTAATATTATAAAACTATTTTCTACTAAAAAGGGACTTCCTGTAGGCCAGTGGTAGGTGATAAAGGCCAGTCGCACTTCGGTTGTGGGTTCGATTCCCATAGCCTTGTCCGACGCGATGGGCTGTTGCTCGTCCTGCAGGTTTTCCTTTTTCTAAAACTATATTACTATAATATCCCATCAATAATATCGAAAAAACTTTTATCCTTAAACAATACTAACTTATGTCCAACATAGTCCATTCCAATCTTTAGGCTTATCCATAATACTGCAGTCCACTCTCATAATATAGTGAAAACGATTATCAGAGTTTTAATACCAACGCTGATCTCCATATATCATAAGATATGTCTTGTTGGTCACATTCCAAACATTCAAAGGCCTTAATCATGTGTTCTCTTGAATACACATTGAACCTTAGTGAAAACATGAATGCAGTTAAAAGTTAACACTTTTCACATACCAAAATCCTAAAAATATTATATACTCAAACCATGATATCACTTAGTCCTTATATCAATCATTAGCTCATGAATACTATCAAATATTTCATTTTTTCGTTTTCCCTTCATTATGCGCATATCATCTTTTTTCCAAAAATATCTCAATCACTTTCCATGGTTACCGGTACCATAAAATTGTTGAAAACCACAATAGACCAATACATAAATATTCCAATATTCCACAACATTATTTTGGAATCCCATTACATAAACACTTAATCATTCCAGCACATCGTTATCATATTCAACATTGCAAATGGTGATCGCATGTGACTTCCCTTTGTCCTTTAACTTAAGTGGTTGCTCATGTCGATCATCACTAACCCTTGAATTAGGGCATTAATTAGCATAATTCCCCATTTCCTTGCACTTGAAGCATTGAAGTGTAGTAGGTTCATTGTGTGTATCCCTTCCTTTGTTTTCATCATTAGACATCTTCATCCCATCATTGCGGCATTCAAATGCCCGATGACCTTCCTTTCAACATTTGAAACATTTACTTGTCCCTTTAAGACAATCTCCACCATGCTTCTTTCCACACTTTGAGCATAAGGAAAAATTCATCTTCTTTTTACCATTATTCTGAGATTTCTCCTTGAACTCCATCTTTCATTTCTTGTCAAAACTATGAGATGGATATGTAACACCAACTTCCATTTCTACCTTGATAGCACAACGCACAATTTCTTCATAGCTACTGAAGTCTCTTATAGCTAATTCCCTTCGAAGACTTGGTTTTAAGCCATTGAAGAATCCATCAACTTTACTTTCAAGTTGGTTGATAAATCCAGATGCATACCTTGCAAGCCTTGTAAAATTTGCTTCGTATATACCAGAAGATTCATCATCCTTTTGATTTAGTTCAAGAAACTCCTTCTCCATATTTGTTCGAAGAATGCGAGGGAAGTACTTATTGAAAAATATGTTCTTGAACTCGTCCCACTCCATGGACTCAATTTCATCTATTGGCCTTGTATTCTTGATACGATTCCACCATTGATTAGCTTCACCTTCCAAACGATATAATGCTAAGATGAATTTATCATGTTCTGAACATTGAAGAACTGAAAATATCTTTTCAGTTGTACTGATCCTTTGTTCAGCAACAAGTGGATCATAAGGCCCACTGAAAGAAGGTGGACATTGCCTCATGAAGGACTCAATAGAATATTGTTCCCTTCTCTTCTCATTTGGAAGTCCATAATGATTCATAGCTTGTGTAAGTATAGAAATAATATTTTGAACTCCATCTCCCATAAAATTTGTTTGTTCAGGAGGACAATCATTGCATTGTCAATTTCATTGATCAACATGGTTCCTTCAGGTTCCAGCCATCGTCTAAAACCCAATAAGAATAGTGTGAGAGGCAAAAATCATGCTAGGGAAAACCACATAATAATGGATGAGTACCTTCAATATCTAACATCATAGGTTAAATTCTATAATCATTACCATAGTTCTAGGACTGTATCCAATACGTATACTTATCCTTAGGGACATCCCTAGACATACCTTAGAAATACTCTAGGGATCTCACTAACGTTTTCACATCCTAGTTTCCAAAGGTTGAATAAACCTTTCCTCTGATACCAACTGTAGAGACCCAAAGCATAATGTACATGATAATTACATTAATTTTGCAGAATAGTAAATAGATAACAAAAACACACACACAAGGACCGTAATAGTTTAGTGTCTTTGGAAACTCGAAATATAATCTTATAATCGTGGTGAAAGATCTTCAACATCTCCCATAAATATCTTTTTTTAAACCTAAATCCTCTCATTATATCCTTGGGAAAAGAAAACATAAAAGGGTGAGCTCAAATGCTCAGTAAAGGTAAACAAAACAAATATCAATCACATCATATTCATAAGAACATATCTTTTGGAAATATTAACCTACAAAAGAGATCATAATTTCATAACATGGGATATATCATAGTAGTGAAATGTAATCCCAAAATCATAACATAAATCATGAAACTTTGTGTCATACACACATATTCATAGATAATCATTTCTTATTAGTCAAGACTCATTTCCAAGAATATCATAGTAGACAAAGTCCCTTTCTGAACCGAGTTCACTCCTCGTTTCAGTCCTGTTTCACTGAACCAGTATAACCTACCGTTCCAGCCATGTCTATCTCATGAGATATAAAATATTTACCCAATGCATTGGAGGGAGATATAGGACCCACCCATCTAATAATGATACCATTCTTATGTGTGCCACAAAATCAAAAATTATACATCATTGCATAACCCATATAATAAAAATGGCAATCTTAAACATCATGACATTATAAAACAATTCATATAAGATAAAGGAATTCATAAAAATAATTACATCACAACATAATCAAATCAATGTAATAATAGGGATATAAATAGAACCCTATATTATCTTAGATGAAAAATAATTTTTATAAAACACTTGAATTCCATTCTTGAGGAAAATATCCTTTCTACTTCAAAAACACTTTTCCTTTCTTAACATGTCATAAAATTATAAACTAAAAGAATTTGATTAAAAATAATCTTGAAAACTTGTAAAGGAAGCTTCTTGGAAATAATATTTTAAAAATCCATTCATGCCGTATAATTTAAAAAACATTCTTCTCATACTTTTGTCGGAAAAGTCAAAAATTACCTCGTACGAAAAATGACAAAAGATTCTTTTCATATCCTTTACTAAAAACTCACCAAAGGGTAAAAATTGATTTAAAAAATTGTATGTGGATGGAAATAATATTACATATTGATGAAACATGGATGGGGATGATAAAATACACCCTAGTAAATACTTATGAATGAACAATCTCGTATAAAAAAGAGATTGTGATATTTTCCCTTACCTTAGGTCTGATTTACTTCATAAGTGTCTGAACCTCCTGTCTAATGATTTAAATAATATTATTGACTTATTCAAAAATCAAAATTATTTTTATGATATCATATATGGTAATATTCTTTAGCTTCTTATTGGTAATATTTCATTATTACTTGTTATTCGGGTGTTTATTACTTTTTGTTCTTATGTGTGTTTTGTCGAATAAATTCTTATTTTTCTTTTTAGGTTGTAGATAACCCATTTCCAGAATGGTATTAGGGTAATATATATCATATTAATTCATTAAATTAATTTATATAATCATTATGCAATGAAGATCATGTAGAACGAGTCGCATCACATCGTGGAGATGGTATTCCGTACGTACGCACGAGCGATGATATCGTTCCCATGATTGTGGAATTGTATTGGAGTATATATATACTATTTCAGAATCAATATCACTTTAAAATAATCATATATAGTCATTATTTACACCATTATACCCATCCAAGTAAGGTAGTGGTGGAAAATAGATTACACCACGGTGTGGAGACGGTATTCCGTATGTACGCACGCCCAATGATTTCGTTTTCTGTAGGATGGATAGATGGTGAAATAGGGTTGTATTATAATTATAATAACATATCAGTATATTATTGATACTGATGTTATTACTTCATAATGAAACAACCTTAGAAGAAGAAGTGGAAGAGTAAATAAAGCTGAAAGAATCGGTAACGGAAATTACCTCTTCTTTGAAGCGCCTCTTTGAGATCTCCTTTTAGGGCACTAAAATTGGTCTTTGAGGAAGACCAGAACCTCTAAGATGTTTCTAGGGAAGTGGAGAAGAGAATTTGGCAGGGGTTGGCCGAGCTTAAAGGCTCAATGTTGTGTGAGGAAGAGAGGGAGGAGGTGCCCTTTTATAAGAGAGAAGAGGGGCTCCTTTTAAAAACTAAAAATATTATTTTATTATAAAGTCATATTCGGTTTTAAATAGCTCCAAATTTATTTATATCGAATCTAAGGTGGGGAGGGATCGAAATAGTATCATCCAATCGAATTTGGAAAAGTTTAGTTTACTAT
The DNA here is from genome assembly GCA_963277665.1 of Viscum album. Lineage (NCBI taxonomy): Eukaryota > Viridiplantae > Streptophyta > Magnoliopsida > Santalales > Viscaceae > Viscum > Viscum album. The sequence goes on along the minus strand of OY728145.1, from coordinate 1,242,186,986 downwards.
TTTAATCTTATCATTTAGTTTTAACTTTAAGTTAGATAATTTTACTTTTACCATGTCTTTTTGTGTTCTTACACTATATGGTTAATAAACATACTATAACAAGCCAAACGAACCCCAAGTTGTTTATTATTAATATATATAACCGTATCTAAGTCATTTGGACGAACCTTAGTTTTTTATGAATATAATAACAATTAATAATATAATATTTGTTTTAAAAACTATTTTATGTCAATTTTGACACTATTTGGTAATTGATTTTTTTAAAAATCATAACAGAATTATTAGTTCAAAAAAAGTTAATACCATCAATCATAACATGTCATATTAACCTAGAAAATTAGTGGAATTCATAAAAAGTCTCAAATTATATTTATTTGGGTATTTATAATATCAATTATTCTAATTTTTCACTATTATGGTAATTACTGCATCATCATTGTGTCTTAAATAAATTAACTTATTTAATGTCTAAAAATTATAAATAAAATATCATTATGTAGGAAATATTATTATCTTTCTAAGGAATATTTACAATCGAATTTATCATATGTATACCCCTATATTAAAAATGTTTTAGTAAATAAACTTTGATTTTAACTCTTTTAACTCTTCTTTGAATTAAATAATAATAAATGTCCTAATCTAATCCAAGTGGGCCTAAATGGTCATATTTTATTAATATGGTTGTTTTTTGTCGAATTACACTTATCCAATAGAATTAGGACATATGTTATGGTAATAATAATATCATTGTTACACTTAATTGCCCTATTTACTTTTAACCGTGGTAAAAAAAGTAAAAAGTTACTATTCACCAAAAATTATTTTCATCTCATTCAACAACATTTTACTTACTGACATCAACTGTGTCTCTCGGATTTTTGAAATTCGACTCACAGAATCGGTGAAATTACATTTTATGAAAAATTGATTTTTTTACTACAACTTAGTGGTTTCACTATTTATCAAAAAATGAAAGTTTCCAGAAAAATACCAAAAATTAGGCCTGAGCTATATTTGATATTATGAACTCAAAAATGATGTCTATTTAACCAAATCCAAAACATATCAGTTACATTTACTAATTAAAAAATTAATTCCCTTCGTCAAAACAAATGGCGTGTTTTTAAGAGATAATAACTATGAAAAGATTGACACTTGTTTATAACTGGTTTAAATGTGAAATTACATCCAATGACAAAAATTGTATTAAATTGTAAAAATATATTCCAAATATACCTTAAAACCACTCAAATTAATAATTTATCACTATTAATTATTTCGATTAAAAAAGTTGTTTTTAATTAAGATTTAATAATTTTCACTATTCATCAGAATATGAAAGTTATCCGAAAAGTACCAAAATTTCACCTTAGGCTAAATTTGATACTCCGAATCCAAAAATGAAGTCCATTTTGAGAGATAAAATTTCTAAAATTTTAAAAGGTGGTTATTACTATTCATAACGACTAGTTTTAATAATATTTTAATAGCATATCGTTGTTTAGTGAAACTCGGTATTCCGTACTACACATGCTATCGAGGAAGGTCACAATTGCGTGTAATGCAAGGCAAGTCAAGGATTCATGTTGAGCAAGCTCCTTTTGGTGTTTCATACAACACAAGTCATTAATGAAATTAAAAAGAATATTTTTCATAAAATCTCGGGGTGTTACATTTATTTTTTTAGTATCCCATCATATTGTAGTTGAATAATTTTACATTAGAAATAAATTTCTTTCCCATGATATAACAATAATAGTGGCCTTTCTCTCTTTACATATATGAAAAACACATTCCATTTAAACATGTACCATGGTGTTTCTTTTCAAAATTATCATATGTAGGGAAATCCTTCATTATATTGATTCCTTTATCAATATATTTTCAGTTATCCCATTTTTTCAGGATTATCTCTAATGACATAATAAATAGAGATTTATTTATCTTTCTTGTAAGAACATTATCAAATGTCTTCATGTGAATAGATTGTTTGGGAGACTTGTTCCCTTAAAAAATTTAACTTAAACTCATTAATTAAATTTTCATTATTACCCATTGGATATGTTGCATCAATTGGTTTAAATAACTTCAATTACATACTATAAAAAATTATTTCATATATTAGATCAGATCATAATTTTTGAATTATAAGGTATAATCTTGAATATGGGGTAACACAAGACACAAATTAAAAATTTATTCATTTATTCTATTATAATCACAAACATTGGTTTCTTTGGGGGTATCATTACATTTAAATACATCATTATTTTTTTAATGACAATGTTTAACATAAAAATTGTATCTCCCATGAGTGTCATTCTTGGTGCATAGGAAGGACCATTTTAGTGTACCATGTGATGATCCAATCAAGTCTAATGTTCCCTTTTCAGAGTTATTTGACGTATGTATATATATTCTATACCATGTCCACTTGTAGTATATAGAAATGTATTTATTGAAAGGAAAGACTACATATTTTATAACATACCAAAATATTATAATATTCATCTATAGTTATCCTCAAAGTCAATCATATGGTTATGTACCCTAATCCATGTTTTCCAAAATCTATCACCCAATGTTTGTGCTAGGATTTTGAATAGCTTCATCTGTAATGACCCCAACCCCATTAGCTCGAAGCCATTGCCTTATGTTTCACATAAGTATAGATAATATTATTTCAATTTTAATGGGGAATCCATTTAATAGTTTTTAGGTGTTTTATTACACACATTTCATCCATTTTATATTCTAAATAAAAATTAAAAAATAATACATATGAAAAGATAACAAATATCTTCATTGAAAACACATTCAAATACCTCTCCATGATAACCTGAGAAATGAAACATGATACGGGTGGTCTAAATATCTCTATAAGTGTTAAATATAGTGGAATCTATCATGAATCAATAAGAATAATCAGAATTAAATGTAAATTACTCATCAAAAATTCCATTTAAATTACATGACTACTTGAATTGATAAAAAACATTATGGAAATACAAATATTTGAAACACATTACATTTAATAAATAACTATAGCATAATATGGATGGAATAAAAAATGATCCAATATATCCTTGAAAGGAAACATAAACATAGACACTATAACTTTTGTAAAATCACATTGTATATTAATAATTTCAGAATTCATAATGTTATATGTCTTAAGTATAATGATATATCCCCATAAGAGTTATAATCACTATCTATCCACATGACAGTTTATTTATAAGGGTTGAAACCCCTATGATTTGGGATTGAAATTGATCTCATGATAGAATAGATATATCAAAAGGATTATATTTATAGGTCTATGACCTATGAAATTAATGAAAAAAATTTCTTGTTTATAAAATAATTGATCTAATAAATAAAAAACATCTCTTATCAATTAGTTTTATTTAGTGAACGATACAAAATTTATCAATATTACCCTACTTAATCAAATTATGTTAAAAGTAAACACTATATGTAAAAATTGTACATGTTTTAGCGAATAATCATATAAATCAGTCAATTATATGGATATTTATTTGAAACATATTATACATTGAAAAATGATTCCAAGAAAGTTATTATTTCATGAGAATGTTAATAATGGAAAAATAAAGTGATATTTCTCAAATACTCTTACCAATTTTTTGTTTAATATAAAATCTAATTGGATAAAATAATTCAAATTGAAGCATCTAATACCATGAATAATGATTTATGCATGAAATTACATGTTAATGGTGTCATATATGGACCAAATAAAGGTGAATTGGTTCATAATAACAAATAAGTCTCACTAGAATGTAAATTGAGATAAAATAACGTATCTCACAATTCCTTTTGATTTAATTCTCTATAACATCATGTATAGTTGTTCGAAACTTGTTATTATATTATAAAATAACTATAATAATATTTAAAATATCATATATATTCCTTTTATAACCTATCATCACTCATTCATTAACAATATTTCATTATTTCAATTGTTTCCATTTGTTAATTTACTTGTGTTATCATGTATATTTCATTATGAAAGAATAATTTTTTCACATATTATGTAGTTATATCATATCTGTAATAATAATAATGAAATTATTATCATATTATTTGATTATTTCCACATTTCAAAAATCTGGAATTGTGGTTATTGATAAATGAAGTATGTTATTATCCCTGAGATGGCTGAGATTGTAGGTCGTACGTACGCATGAATAACATTTCCCATTTCTCAATGATCATTATGTGAATGTAATAATTAATATTTTATGATTCCATAATGAGTATAATATGATATATGAAATATTATTTCATTATATATACTTATATATATTATTCATGTTATCTTTTGAGGAAAATAGAGGCATATCACTTCATAAAGGTGGTAGTCCGCATGTACATGAATGATGTTATTATATTTAATGGTAAAAAATATAATGATACATAGTATTTTAAAAATGATAGAAATTTAATGAATATAATAATTAACTCATTTATACCACATATTTTAATTCCCCTTTACATTGATGTCAGGTATGTTCTGATCTCTTTTTTTGTTTCCCTTTTTCGTTGGGAAGGTAGTTCTGTCACTGATTTTATAGGATTCCTATAATTGGGAATTCAACTATTTATTAAATTTTACACATGATCCAATATTTTTTTGTTGTTTATGGGTAGTTAAATAATATTTAATATAATTAAACGACATGTTTTGTCTACCAGAAACATCTTAAGAACTAATTTCACAGCGTGCGATTTTAAAAGTCGTGTCCAGTTTATACATAATGTAATGTGAAATATAATTTTTTAATGTGAGGAAACATATTAGTTGTGTAACAAAAATTAACTTTATTCAATATGTTTAAATGAGTACATTCCATGTAATTACTACATTTGATGTTTTAGGGTGTCATGCATGTGATTGAGAGCTCAATGGTTTTTGGAACCATATTCTATCACCAAGAGATCTTATATTATGTGAATTTGGGTGTCTTTCATCCAGAAAGCTATATTTGTTTAGCTGTTTATTAGTATTTTAAGGAAATTTGTCTCTCTAGTTTAGCCTTTCTCTTGATTTCCTGATCATTTGTGGTTACATAAAAGTTTTTTTAGGGATTACTAATGAGTTGGTGTTTTCAATCAATCCTTTTCTGTATTTGGTCATGCCTTATCTTCCGAAAGATGATTATTTGCATTACAATCATCATTTTCAAAAATAGATATTTTTTCTACACTCGTGAGGTAGGATAATTATTCAAGTGTTCTAATTTCATGAATTTCATGTTGTTCATATTGATTGTAGGAGTGTTTAAATGGTATTACATGTGTCAAAATAGAAAATAGAAGGGGTTCTATATTAATGCAGGTTTACCTTGAAAATGAAATTTCATTTATTTGAAATGGGAAATGAATTTTCAATTGTTGTAAAAGATTGTCATGGACTTGAATTTTTTTTTTAAAAAATTTTGAGTGTGGTTTTTCAAATAAAAATTGGGAAAATATCACAACGGGAACCATCAGTATGTTGAGATAAAAAAATGGGTAGAATTAGTGTGTGAAAAACCACACATAGGAAACATAATGTATTCTAATGTTCTATAGTGGCCTTTACATTTTCTATATCAAACGTAATGTCTTATTATTTTCATGAGTGTTCAACATGTCTTTTCGATAGGATCGAGTCCGACAAGTAAACAAATTTTTTAAGGTTTTTTATTACAAGATAGAATATTTCATGGTTTTTGGATCATCTGTTTATAAGTTTTTTTCATCATTGCCTATTTTTTCTAGATTTTGGATTATGTAATGAAATTTGTGAATATTTATGGAATGATTTAAAAATTATTTGAAATTGTATTATTTATAAAATTCTTGTAAAATTATTTTGGTTTAAATCTTTGTATTATTAATTGTAATAATTATAAAATGTATATATTAGTTTGTGGGTATCCTACTAGGATCAATTAATAACACCAATCATCTTCTTATGGGAGAATATATACCACGTTTTATAGGATTCAAGAAAAGGGATGAGAATTAAGTATCATGTAGTATCCGATTTAAAACATTTTTTTCATTTTTTTGGACATTTTATAGGTAAAATTGGGTCTCATAGATACCTATTATATAGAGATTTCATTATTTCTGGTATATCATAATAGGATTAGTAGAATCTCTCATTGTTTCTACTACGTACATTGTTCGATTATCATGTATTTCTAAAATAAGAGTCTAGCTGTGTTATCTTTGTTTTCCCACACCATAATGAGATTACTTGGATGAGTGGTCTAGTTAACCCTGGTATATCGATTAAAAATATAATCATTAAAATTATTCGTTAAAAAATTCCACATAATTTTTTAATGAAGGATGCATCACAATGCTTTCCAATGTAGTATTCCACCATACACACGAGCGGTATTATCACGTCTCCTACAAAATAATATTTAGTAAGGAATTTGTGATATAATGACTACAATGGTTTAATTATGTAAAACATTTCATATAATTACTTTATAACCACCATCATATGAAACTATGATAGGTGGTAATGGAAAAATTAATTATATTGGTTCTAGAGGGGGTATTCCATCATACAAATTGGACAATTATTTCATAATCCTTTTTAGGGTATGGAAATGATTTTAAATAATTAATCCCCCTCTCAAAAATCATTTATATATAATATAAATATTTTATACTATCATTCTTGTATAAAAAAATTAAAGAGTTAATGAATGAAGTAAAATAAAGATTCTCGTTGATGAACATTACCTCTTAATCAGGTATTATCTATTGTTTTCCACCAAATCCTTCATATATTGGATTGAATCCAAAATTAATCCTTCTAGAATGATGGTGGAAGAAGTTTAGTTGTTATTTGGGATGGGGTTGGTCGAGCTAAATGAATTTATAGGTGTTATTGTGAATTAGTTATTTCATTACAAGGCATTGAAATATTTCCTTAAATATTATAAGAGCATAAAGTTGAGAGGACTTGAGATTCCGAGGCCCGGTGTGTAGAGATTTATTTTATAAATATATTAATTATATTATCTATTGAGTGCATTCCTTTTTTCATGTAAAACAATATAACTATAAAATGGTTTATCAGATCAGAAATCCAATTTTGATGTTGGGTCCGGAACACAGTGTTTTTCCTTATGGTGACATAAAGTGGGTTAATGTGGGATGTTCAGAGACATCTATCATTGGAAGTGCGTTTTAGTGGATTAATTATTTAATATAATTATTTAGATAATTAAAAAACTGAACATAGATGTTATTAAAAATTTATCACTAAAGAAATTTAGTCAGGGTTGGCTCATAATTCAAATTTTCTGTTGAATCTCCCCTCCGCTCCTCCTTTGATGAATCCATACAAATAACAACAACAAAAATCAAGAACAAGGATATTTGAATCATGATGAACATGTTATCATCTTATTAACTTTTAGAAAGTTTTTTCCTCATAACGGTCGATCCAAAACATATATAGTACTCGTCATCATTTATTTTAACGCCATGGATTAAATGTTTGAGTAGTTTAATAGCTATTCTTTAATATGCACCCTTATGAAACCTGTTCTTGTTCTGACATATAGAAATATATATTTTTAGATTGTTTATCTGACCCAGGATCATGTTCTTGCTCATTGTACAGGAAAGCCCAGTCAGCAATCATTCAATCCAATGTTCTAAATTTTTCTCCCTTCTTTTGATACACATTCTTCACCACTTGAATCCCCGAGGTCCAATTTGGACAATTGTTGTCGGACCGAAGTTCGACCGGACACCATGATACACTATATATCGACTAAAATTTAACAATTTAATAATACAAATGTGAATATAGAAATCTTATGAGGTGAAGTTGACTTATTTAGTGGTGAGACTTCGGGAACATGATGAACAAAGCCATGACAATGATAGATTCAAATGGTGAAACCCTCGTGTTTAAAGACTATTGATTTCTAGTGAGAAGAGGTTCGTAATCTTGATATCCTTATAGATCCGCCATAATTGAACTTATATAATACTATATCTAAAGTTGTCTGTCCAAATTCAAAGCACATATATAGATCCTAAAATTTGAAATTTCTGGTAAAAACTCACATCATGTCTTATACATGGCGAATTAGAAGGTGTGTATCCTCCCGCATATGAGGATATTGAGTTTTAGGGAAGCTAATAATGTCAAGGAGTGTTATGTTTCCTCTAACTCCATGTATCCTATTCATAGTTAGATAAAATGTGTGGTCGACCACACATACATGGTGTTTGGTACATGGACAAGGGGTCTGGTACATGGATACAACCTATAATTCATAGCTCAGTCCCTAGATTGGTCAGACAAGTCGTGTTTTCCACTTACATGGCATGTTCCCCTCCATAGATGGGTACTATGTATCAATAGTAGACACGTTAAGGGTATGCAGTGGGACCATACGCCTTGTGGGCCTACTAACTTGTCATATACTACTTGAGCTGCATTTAAGAAGCATCGAACATCTATATCTATTTCGTTCGAAATCCATTTTTTCCAACAACTAGAATATCCTGATTTTTGTTTCACATACAAAGATATGGATTGTTTAGTTACGTATTTTGATATATGATGTGAAATTTTTAGGGAATGGTACAATTTTAGGCGACACTAGATGACGAAAGTGATAATACAAGATTTAAAAAATTGCATGGATCACCATCTAGAATGGATGGGTAGTGGTTGTCCTTGATGGTAATTTTGAGTTACCCTCTAGTAGGTATAGGTATTGGAGTTCATCTATATTCCAATAATACCCTTGATTAGAGATGGGTAGTGGAATTTCCAATTGTTCATTCTGAGTTACCCTCCAATATGGATGGGAGGTGGAGTTCCTCAATGGTCTAGGATTACCCTCTACCTACAATGGGATGTGGAGTTCACCAATGTAATTTCCCAATCATTATTCACTAGGGGATTGAATGTGGAGTTCATCAGTGAAATGAAGATTATGACTGTACTATCATACCATTGCATGGGATCCATATGTAGAACAATTCCCCCTGACTATGTGGAACAGTGTTGAGACATGTTTCAATTTAACTTTTTTACTCTTGAGGAAGAGGGACACATTCCATACCGAGACACATTCTCAGGTCGTGACCTAAAATAGTGAGAGGGTGTTAGAGGCTCCCAAAGAATATAATATCATATTTTGGAGAATGAGTCCCTTGTATATATCTGTTCATTGGAGACATGTGGGATGATATGATTAATTTATCATCATTCATTTAGAACTATTGCCTACTCATATTCCTGGCCTGATCTACGAGATGGATATCCCCTTACTCTCTCATTTATCATTCTTTGACTAAGCATATATATATATATATATTCTTTCTTCAGGATTAAAACATTTTATTTTGATACTCTCCATCCAAAATAATTGAAGATGTGTGGAGTATGACACGTGATTTCAATGATTATATTCTAATGGTTTTATGAGTATACACTATAGATTTATATAGAGAATAGATGATGAGAAATTTATCTTTTTATTGTGTTGAGATCCTTGTGTTTTCAAGGGTTCACTTTCACTCATTTGATGAGTGCTGTTGTTATTCTTTACATTACTTAGTTATATATAATGATTTCCTCTTTAGTTATATGTCTTAATGCCCCCAATTATCCCTTTTGTGGAGTTCTATAGGGTATATATATACTCACCCCAACATTGGAATTTGCAACATGTATCGTGCCTTTTGCAGACGATGAATTGGTCAATCGTGATTTTAGAGTAGCTTAGAGGTAATGACGTCTCAGTCCAGGCACATGGGTCCTAACAGGGGATAAAATACATTAGATATCTCAATTGTTACCCGCATCAAATATTTTTAGGATAGGATGTTTATCATGTTGTTTTTGGGTGTGTTTCCTTTCCCTTTTAGGTTACACTAAATTTCTTTTTTACTATTTAAAGGTTAATGCAAGCATAGTTTACTTTATAGTTCATTGAATAATTTTTTACATTCCCTATAAACATCTTCATTCAATTAGTTATATGAATGGTTATATGTTCATCGGTGAATTCCTCCAAGAGAATGTTATGCCATCGACACAGGTTTCTACCCTTTGGCCTATGGTTCAAGGCATTGGGTAGATGCGGCTTGAGCCCAAGCTATATCAGGTCATGATAGATTGGTATCAGAGAATGTAAATGCCTTGTTATTTTAACATACATTTCCCTATAAGAGGATAATATGTTCTTATGGGAACATTTTCAATGTTTTTCATTTGTGGCTCACAGGACAAATATTCTAATGATGGTATCGGTGGCCGACGTATCCATTCACTTGGACCATGACTACCAGCATTCCGACTCATCATTTGGGACATTTGTGACAGGGATCAATGCTTCATGCACCACATAGTGTTGATAATTTTAATTTCCTTCTTCAAAAAGGTCCATATCATTATATATATATATAAAATCATATGATGGTGTCCCACCATGGTATTTTTAAGATTCTTCAGCGATGATAACCATCCAGGATACCAGATAAGGTTCTTGAAGACAACCGTATGAGTGATGAGGCCTCCATTCTGGTACCATCATGAAAATCTCATCCTCCGGGTGGGAAGTTAGTGAAACATCCACCAATCGAGAAGCATATCAACCTAGAAGAGCATGATCTGTATGCAAACATGTTTAACATGCTCAGTATGTTTTACATTCAGAAACCAGTGAAGTTCTTTAGTGAGGGTGATCCTCCTCCAGTAGAGTATGGGCAATAGTTTAGTGTGTGTGTAATTTGAAATATCAAGACACCGATGAATTAGGTTGTGGCACTTAAATCCAACCTATTCCATTGAGCAGTTATGCATTTTTGTATTTTAGTTATGTAGACCCATGATGAGTCAAAATCTTCTAGGAAGACTTCCAACAGTGTTTCTATGAGGTGTACTACCCCTCCAACAAGAGCTCTGTTTGGATCCTGGTGTTTTTGGTACATGAGTAGGGAGGTATGAGAGTGGATAGGTACATAGTTATGTTTTAATTCATCACATTGTACTCTCTTGATATGATTTGTGACAACAACTTCTGAGCATAAAATTTTGAGTATGGACTCCACAAAATGAAATGGGCTATAATTGTACCCTTGTATATCCCCGCCCATACAGGGTTGTTGGAGTGATTTATTGTATTCACACTTAGTACCAAGAATATGTTGAGGACTAGGATCTCGAAATACGATACCCTTAATTGGGAAGCATTAAGTAGATAGTCTCTTTGGGAAGAGGTACCATTGTGGTCAGGGATCTCCAGGGTTATGATAGGGTGGTCCCTAGGGAGATGGAGTCAGAAGTGGAAGAATAAGAGATATAGGTGGATTAATATGCTATGATATCTTTCCAATATCACCACATGTTGGACCATGTTAGGATCATGTAGTAGATGGTCATAGATGCAGATAGTTGGAAGCTTGGGAGGCTTATGAACTGACATCGCATATGCTGATCAGATGTATGATATGGGTTTATTTTAATATTTATTAATTACTAGTAGACATACGGTCCAATAAATATTTCTTCTCTCTACTCTCAGTGAGAGAGATGGCTATCCCTACTGATGAACTATCTCATCATCTTTTTCTTTAGGTTCTTATTGGGTACACTTCTTTTGTATATTTCACCTTTTAGTAGTGAGAGGTATCTCTTAGAGGAGGGAGATTAATGTGGGACATTTGGGTCATCAATATGGAACACTATGATATCATACTATGTATAAATTTTACATATGTGGTTCAACCCAAAATATACATTCACCACAGAGTAGCTTGATGTCAACCCATAGATAAAATGAGATTCTTCTTTTCTAGTGACATAGATCTCATGTCGGACAAGTGGGTTCAGAGAGAGGTTTGATTCATCCCATCACACATCAGTTGATGAGTATATACCATTGTGTAGTAGGCTATTCATGAATATAGTTTCCTTTAATTGTGGAGGATTATATGGAAATAATCCTTGAGGATGTACTTGGACTACCATCATTGTGGGATATGGAGTTTTTCATCGACTTGAATCTAGGGAAATCCTAGGATTCTTATGTGGCATATTAGATGAAACCTACCATGCTATGAGAGCTAGAGATGGACATGAAGGACTATTAAGGGAAAGGTTTCATTAGACCCATTGTGTCCCATTGGGAATCTCCAATCATTTTCATTAAAAAAGAGGTTGGGATCCTATTGGATTTAATGGATTATAATTGCCTTGTCTAGGCCACAATAATGAACAAGTACCCCTTTATAAGAATTGATAACCTATTTGGTTAGTTATGAGGTGTGATATGGTTCTTACAGATCTATCATAGGTCTATCTACCACTACTTGAGGGTTTACGTGGCTGATATTAAAAATTACGCAATTGAATTTCTCTATAGACACTAAGAGTTTCTTGCGATTCCCTTTGGTGAGAGAAATTCCCCCACAAATTTGATGGAATTGATGAATTGGGTTTTCCAGTATAACATTGGCCAATTTTTTATTATCTCCATAAATGAAATACTCATATAATATGTATGAGGGGATTTTCATGAAGACCACATAAGGATGGCTCTTGTCTTGTTTTTTGAGAACCAATTCTATGAAAATCTCCCGATGTGATAGTCATTGATACATGGGGTTCACTATATGGGTACTGAAATTATTTTACCAGGTATCACCATGGATCTAGAAAATATTGAAGAAGTTCTTTCTTGGGATCCATCCATGAATGTTTCATAGGTTTTTAGCTTCCATGGCATGACAAGATGTACAAGAGGATTCTTCTAAAATTTTCTATAATTGAAACCACTTTGACAACCTTGAACCGAAAAGGATATATGTTTACCTTGTCTGAGAAATGAAAAGGGCCATAGAGGAGTGTAGGGAGATGTTGATGATCATTCCTTCATTGATAATACCATAGGTGGGAATTTACTTCATAGTGTATTTAGATTCATCAGTATATAGGCTCAGTTCGGTGTTAATATAAAATAAGGATGTAATAAATATTGGTTTGAGGTAGGTGATACCCCACCAGAAAAATTACATAATTCACACCCTAGTGATACAAGTGGTTTTCTTCTCCCAAAGGATATGGGGATACTATCTTCAATTAGATCACTTTTTGGTTGACTCAGACTACTGAATTCTTAGGTACTTCTTCAACAAGAGAGACTATAACCTGAGACAATGATAATAGTTGAATTTCCTTCATGACAATGACATTAACATAGTCTTCAATCAAGTGAATGGTAACATTGTAGAGGATTCACTTAGAAGGAAGGCCCAATCTCAGATAGTATATGATTTTTCTATAGAGTTAGCTTACCTGTAGCTATTCATGGTGGAGAAAGATGGTATATCATTTCTTCAGTCGATGATCTTAACCCCTTCTCATCTAGAGCGTGTGAGAGAGTCTTAGATAGGGACATCAACTGTGATGTCTTATATGATTTGATATACATAGGTGATACAAAAAATGGATATTTTGGATAACATAAAAATGAAAACCTGTTCGAGTGACGAAGAGTGCTTCCAGTCACACTTTGGGAGGAGGTTATGTAAGAGTTTCAAATTTCTCCCATAATTTACATCCAGGAGTGAGGAATATGTATATATTCCTCAAGTGTTAGTTTCGGTGGAAGGATATGAGATTAATCATTAATGCGTTTGTCACTTAGTGCCTCATTGGCTAGTAGGTGAAGTCCAGGCACTATGTTAAAGTAAGTTCATTGTAGCCTCTTGATATCTAAGAGAGGTAGTGGGACGACATATCCATGGACTCCATCATTGGGATTTCCCACACATCAAAGGTTCATGCCTTCATCTATGTGATAGTAGACCAACTCAGGAAATCATGGAAATTATTTGATATTAGGGGAAGTGTTTGATGAAGAGTTTTGGAAATCATCACATATGGGAGATCATTTTACTTCACAAGGTTCCCTCAATGATTGTCTCTTATGATGATTTTAGGTATAAGAAATGATTATAGAGAGACCATTATGATGCATTCAAGAAAAATATGTGATTGGGGATATCCTTTCTCCCCTAGATTTATAGATAGACCACGAAAACTATCATGGTGTTGGAAAACACATTAGATAGAATGAGTGTTGGATCTAGAAGGAGTTGAGAGGATCACCATCCATTAACAGATATTTCATACAAATATAGTCACCACTCTACCATCTAAATTTATCCTTTGAAGGTCATGTATGTGAGACCCTATAGGTCACCATTAAAATATAAAGATATTGGTGAATCATTTCTCGTGGGCCCGTAGTTGGTGCAGTTGACAATGAAGAACATCTAGTCCCTCCATGAGCTGATGAGGATGGCCAAGATCAGACATAATTTATATATATATCACCTTTATAGGACCATGGATTATGACCATCATGACCAAATTTTATTTTGTGCCTCCACAAGAATAGGAATAAAAATGTTTGACTAGGGAATAATGGTATCATTGAGGTCCATATGGCTGTTTGATGTCATACATAGGGTTGGTGAGGTTTCATACCTTTTCTCCATACACCCATAACAGGAGTGGGTGCACGATGTCTTCCATGTGTTGCAACCAAGGAGAAAAATTCATGACCACATGAAAATAATTTATTTGGTAATGTTAGAAATGAATGATAAATCCACCTACACCGAAAACTCAGAGAATATCGATGATTGATATGATTGTACCCTATGTAGATTCACCTTCCCATTTGTTCACATGTTCTGGTACGATGGAAATGTTCAAGAGAGTTATGGGGAGAGGGAGATCTATATGTGGGAATAGTATCCAATGTTTCTTTCGAAGATATTATTTTTTCTTGCATGAAAATATTTAATTATGTAATAATATAGAAAACAAGATTTTCCTTCAAATACATTGATATATTTATATCTATATTTCTAGAACTCGTTGTTAAGACGACGTGCAATTACAAGTCCCAGTGTTCCTGGAATTATTTTTATAAAAGTGTTTATATTATTTTATATTGTGTCTATTTAACTATTTAAATAAAATAATTTAACTCTTAATAGGACTATCATACCAGAAATATGAGACCACAGATGGTTCTGTAATGTGGTATTTCCTTAGACGTGACATAACGTGGGACTATGTGGGATGTTTGTGCCCCTCACTCATTGCGGGTGCATTTATATGTATTAATTAATTAACACAATTCTCTATTAAATTAATACATGACCTAAAATGTGGTTTAAAAGATATCTATGATGGAATTTATACATGTTTGACTCATATTTAACATTCACCTATAAATATATCCTACCCTACTTCTTTGACGAATCACTATGACAAGAAACAAAAAACCTCTGGATCAATGTGAATCGAAGAACGATGAATGCATTAGATTCTTAAAATCATTTTTTAATCCCTTTATTTGAAACAAATTGATCCAAAATTTAGGTATGACTCATTATTTGTGATTTTTATTCCTTGTGATAAATTTTTGAGTATACCAAATTTTAGTCTTCGATATGCCCCCCTATGAAACCTCTTCAGGTGACCGTATATAGAAATATAATTTACATCATCTATTTACCTATCCCTAGACCATATTTAGAATCACTGGACAAGAACTATTGCACATTGATCATTCAAAAAATTGGATTGGTGTTCTTATCACTCATTTCTATACACATTCTTCACTGGTTATACCCCTAAGGACTCGATTCGACAATTACAAGGTCTCCCATGCTCGATCGTGCACCTAGATATATGATAGATCCGTTAAATGTTAATAGTTTTGGGAACCAATCCTGGATCTAGAATTTTTTGGGGCTGATGATGATATATATGTTATTTAGAATTTAAATTTTTTATTAATGAATCAATTGCATAGAGAGGTTCTAACAGTGTAACCCATATGGGTGACAATGACCAATTTTCGGTGAAATACAACATATAATCATTATTTCATGGTAGATACAACATTTTTGACCATAGATATCACTAGATCTAAATCATTTTTACTATATTCTAAGCGCATCTGTAGATCTATAAATCAACACTATCTTGTGAAACCCCAGTTACACACCATGTACCTGATGAATAACACAATGTGTAGCCTCCCTTAGCGAAAATGCAAGGGTTCATAGATTTTTTGTTTTGATTGGAGTGAATAAATAAACATGGGCTATAATTTAGTTCTTAATAGATATTTATATTAAAATTAATATAAAATAAAATATACACAATAAAATAAACTAGAAAAATATTAAAAAGAGAATATTGATAGACGATCTGTCCTATTAAAAGATTTTTAAAATTGTGATTATGTTTTAGTTAAAATAATGTTTATCATTATATTAGATATTGAAAAAAATTTACTTAGACAAAAAATATAAACACTAGTAATGAATAATTGTCAAAGTAATAGTTGTTTTCAATGATTAAAATAAATCATTATTATGGTAATAAAACAAAACAAATTAATAGAGGAGAATAAACAAGAGGTCTATTATCAAAATGATACTTAATCCCAATAACATGGAAATAACCATCATCCAAGAAGATTATTACAAATATCCATCAAATACACAAACTAGATTAGGTATACAAACAACATCTATGTGATGTCATTGATAAAGAGCCACTTCGAAAATTATATGTGGTATGTAATGATTAGAAAGGACACATATGGTCCTCTTCCACTACAAACATGTGATAAAAGTCTAATAGATGTAGAGAATAAAAATTATTCTCTAGATCAGTGTTTCAGACAATGAGTATTTGATAATAGAATAAAATACTAACATAAAATATCATTTTCATATTGAAATATCAATAATGAATATAGTGATGCTCATTCTGGTAGGTTCATAATTTCTAGAGTCCTCAAATAAGAATTAGTGTGATGTTTGATCATTTTTATTAATGGTTACAGCCAAAAAGGGGATTCTATGACAATTCATAGGAATATTCCAACCGATCACTATAAAAGACTTAATCAATATCTATAATCAATTATACACTTATGTTTCATTGATCTTTATATAAGATGAATCAATAACCTCTTAATGGTTCACATATTCAATCACTCAATTTTTATATCGGTTTGACAGCCAATAATCATCAGGAAGAGCTAGATATATGTGCTTTGCGTAGATATAGTAGCATCAATTGGAGGAGATCCACAATCCTCATATTGGATTTTACTATGTCATTATGACTTGGTGAATTAGTCCAAGAATATAAATATACATTAGTCAATTCACATGAAACTCCTCATAAAATAATAATATCTTGAAAGTGGTGGTGACTCAGTATCTGGTGTTAGCTCATCCTGGTGATACCTCCTGTGGGCGGGGACCCAATTTCTAATTGTGAGTTATAGTATAATAGTGATTGGTCCTGATAGATTATCCCTTCAAAATAAAAAGTATAGTAGTGACACCTTAGTTTTAGATACTCCCTGGAGGTAACACACTATATTGGTAGCTCATAAAGGTTGGTAAAAATTCTATGTGGTGTCTTCCAACGGATGGTGACTTGCCATAACCCTTTCCTGAATTATCATAACAAATTATTACAATATAAAATGATATCATTAAAAAATTAAATCATTTTTACTAAAATAATCATCTTTTTTTATCATTAAAATTTTGAAGAGTCAAAAATGCTTCACACAATGAGGTTCCAACATTCTCCCCGTATTGGATTATCAAAGTAAATTTCATTTTATATGATGGGTAATAAACATAGATAATTGAGTATGTATTTACTGTAAATATAAATTTTCTATAATTTTAGAAGATATGTGTGTGATATAATAAAAATTGATAAGAAATCCTAAATATAGACTAATGATATTATATCATATTTAGAAATTTTAGCTAACTTTCTGATAATAAAAAATTTCCCATTATATCTCCAACTTTGATATTAGAAAAAAATAATAAAATAAAAATATATGAAAATTAGAAGAAGATTAATATATTTAATCTAATATTATCCAAAAAATTTTAGTACATTAATAAAAAGGGAAGGAGTATATGGAAAATATCCCAATTAATTGTTGTATCTAATCAGATTCACTGTTTGAGGTAAATTGAGGGTTTTATGTAATTTTTCCTTTTAATTTTATTTTCATTGTCCTTTTCATTGTCCTAAGAGGTTCAATATGTAGTGAGGGTTGGAGAATATGTGGTAATGAAAGGTATTTTTTCAACGTGGAAGTGTCTCACTAACAATAACTGGTTTGAGGTGACAAATATTTTAAATTGGCGACAAACTAAGATGTTGAAATGGAGGATGAAGAATACCATATGACTGATTAATCACTATAGGAAAATATCAAACTAGTTATTTGGATTTATTTGAAAGTATTTGTGTCATTGGAATTCCCTCACCTTCTATTATATCCATGCAGTGGAATTATAGGAAGAGTTTGGATGAGGTTGATAAAATCCATTATTATATTACCACCCCATTCCATAGAACTAATGAAATCCTTTTTGTCTTCCATGAATCTCTACATAAATGGTCTAATAACCTTTAGTTTACTTATATATTATTTTAATTATCTTATAACTAGTGGAAACATCAATTTATCTTCCAATAATTTTATGTTATAATAGATATCAAGATTTATATAAATTTTGGACAAATAAGACATTACTTATATCTTTATGATGTCCTTAGCAGTCCTAAGATCAGTAAAAAAACTCCCTTATCATCATATATACATGCTCTCCATGATTTTGTATCTAACTTAATTGTTCTTATTATTTTGACACATCACCCGGAGAAGTATAGAGTTCTTATTTGATAACCAGTATAAGTAGGTCACCATCAATTAGGATTGAAGTAAGAAACGGTGTATGAGATGTAGAAGAATTAGTATACTTGTTGGTCAACTTTTGAGAAATAGACATAAAATTTTATGAGAAATAAGATTTCATTCCCTCTACTATGTCTTTCAATCATTTCACTTCATTCAAAAAAAATTATTCTCCACTTCTAGTTCATGATTGTGAAATCAAATGTTTGGTTGTATATAATATATAACAATATTATTAAAATATCTACTAATTTATTTAATGATTCTGGTAATTGGAGATTGTTGAGTGATTTGGACACAATTATGTTCTGAAATCAAAATTATTCTCATGGATTCCAAATCATAAATATCACTAATTTAGAATGATTATATGTCATATTTTGTCAGAACACCAGGTATTGGAGCATTTGGATGATCTCAATGCCTAGGTGTCATAACAGGCTTAGTCTTCCTATATATTTTTATTAGTGAAAAGCAATGGAACATAGCTTATTGATCATTTTTATCCACTAAGGATCCTTCTCTTCTGATAGCATTTTAACTTGTATCATCATCAATTAAATCATTGTACTCATTAGCATATCTAAAATAACCAGGAATGTTTTTTCTATAACTACCATGCCCTTTATTACATTCATAAACGTGATTTATCACATAAAACCTCCACTTGATACAACATAGATGATCGAGAGGTATAATGTATTTTGGTCTTAGGAACATTACATAACAACTTAAAACATAACACACAACATATTTATTGAAAACATCATTTACATGACAACTACATTCTCTTGTACTTGGCATTGCATTGGATAACCTGAGAACATGAATTAGAAAATTGTGAGCTTGAAAGCCCAATAAGGGTTTAATAATGGTATAATATGAATATTATAATTCATGTTAGGAAAAAATATATAAATGGAGAGCAAGAGACCCATGAATATAAAGGCATGATAAAGCATGATTATCATATCATGAAAATGGGGCAACAACACTTCACATGGAAGCAGCATGAGCCCAGGCCCATAGCCCATGGAGCAGGAGTAAAACCTCATTGCAAATGAATCATGAGTACAACATTGTGTCACTTGAATTATAATGTTTCAACACACATTACACATGCCATATCATGATACTATACTTTACCCAATGCATTAGAGCACTATCAGGGCACACCCTTCTTAATAATTTCATTTCATGCACAAGTGTGCCACATCGATCATATAACAAGGATTCCATAAACATTATCATTTATTTAAGGAATAAGGAATGTTTATTGAAAAATTGAAACCCTTTAAAAAATATTTAAATGTGAATAATGTTGATTTACTTTGATTGAAAAATGGGAATGGTATTCACTACACAATGACATTGACTTGGAAAATCGCGGTGTAGTTTCTACAGCATAACAACATGACATAAAAACACATAAAAATGGTTAATGAGAGATAAATGGGTGTCTCATCATATTTACTTGAAATGGACAGTACGACGGTCATAGAGATACATTTACCAAGGAAATTAATGGAATTTGGATTCAGAATACACAAGCTTTTCATGAATGTAAATGAGGAGAGAGAAATTTACTATGAAATTTTAGCATGGTAATAGGTGTACATGGAAGGAATTAATGAGAGAGAAAGAGGTATCCAATCATTAAAACAAAAGGAAGGATTTATGGGGGTGTTTTGAAATCATACCCCGATATTTATAATTGAATATATAAGGGAATAAAAATATTATGAAACTTGGATAAAATTAAAAATAAATAAATCCCTTAGATGGAAGTGTGATCCCAAATGATTTTAAGGGGCCTGAGAGCGGATTATAGGAAGCTTGGGGCACTGATAAAGGATTCTAGAAAGATGAGGCCATAGTTTGGATGAATTCCAAAGGCATTGAGTGAAGAGGAAGTGGGAGATTGGGTGGTTTTATATAAGAAGAGAGGGGGGATTATTTATAATTTAGGTTTGGGACACCACACATTTAACAAATCAAAACTACAAACAATCCCATGGTTTTTTCCAATAGTATTCTCCATTGGGGAGTGGAAGACAATATTCTTTATGGCCAATGTCTGAACTTATTAAAATAATAGGGTTTCTTATGTGGAGGTGTGTCACACTCTCAAGGAAAACAATGTAAAAAGATAAAGTGTTTTATATGTCTTGGATGGCCTAATAAGGCTTTGTCAAATAAATCTAAAATCTGATTATTTTAAGGATAAAAATTATATATTTTCCAATAATTTCATTTTTAGTATTTTATTACATCACTATTGGGTCATTATGATGTAATAAAACACAATATATATTTAAACGTTATTTAATTTTTACCCAAAAAATCAACTATCCTAGAAAATTATAAAAAACTCACCATTTCATAATTTCAGCATCTTGATTCCAAACATAATATCTATCTTATCTAAATAATTTTAAAAATATTTGAATTTTTTCTTTTAAAATAAAAACCAACAATTATAAATAGCTCATGGGTTTGGACAAAAATATATTTCAAACCCTAATAAAAAATGAAATTGTATTATTAAAATTAAAATATCATTTATATTTTATAAAAATTAAATTAATAATAATATTTTAGTAAAATATTATTTAATTAAAAATCCATAATTTCATAAAAATAGATTTCCTAATTTAATATTAACAAAAAAATACAATTTGTGCTCTAAAAACAATTTACAAAGTATCAATAATAAAATGAATGCATATTCATTGTTATATATAAAAATAATGTACATAATAATTATAATGGGGTATTGTTACATAACCCATTATAACACATGCATACTAGCGAAGGGTAAGGTGTGCGATGTTTATAGACACTTGGTGTAGCTCGGATATCATCGCTCATGTGGTAATCTCTATTAACTTACACTTATACCATTGTCGGTTTCACTCATGCTTAACATGTTCAAGCTCATCTTGGTCTTGGTCATTCGAGAAGCCTAATGATGACATCTCCTTTCCAAGCTTTGAAAAATAGGCTTCATATGGGGAAATTCTACTAGATCAGGCCATCTCTTCCATTGTCTGAGTAAATTGGATTTTGTTAAAGTCCAATATTTATACTAATCATGTAATCATTGTTCAACAACTATATTAGAAACAGTCACAATTCATAGTGGTATTTTAAAATACAGAAACATAAAACAAAATAATTGTATATGTTATATAACCATTTCAAATATTAAGTCATTTAATTGGATTAAGATGAATGTGAATTTGATAAATGTTTGAGTTGTTACAATATTCCCCGCTTACGAAATTTTACCCTCGAATTTGCCTTTTCGAACACTAAAATAGATGTGGGTAACTTTGCATCATCACTTCCTCTGATTCCCACATCACTTCTTAAAACTTGTGGTTTCTCAATAACAACTTGATGAGGGGCATTTTATTATTTCGTAGAACTTTATCTCTATGGTATAAGATATTTTCTGGATATTCCTTGTACGAAAGATCATCCTCTAATTGTACTACCTCTAAATAGAGTTCATGTGAATGGTCAGGTATGTAAATCTATTAGAGGGATACATGAATGACATCATGTACTTCGGACATAGTAGGTGGATGTGGTAGTCGATAGTCCACAACCCCAATACGATCAAGAATCTTAATGGGGATGATGTACCATGGAGTGAACATCCCTTTTTTTCCAAACCTCATGATGTTATTTCATAGAGATAAGCTTAGAAATACCATGTCTCCAACATTGAACTCATGGTCTTTTTGATAGTCATCTGCATAACTCTTCGGTCGTATTTGGGCTTCCTTGATTTGTTGTTTAATGGTTTTCACCTTCTCCACCATTTCACTGACCATTTTAGACCCTAATAGTTTACCCTCGCCTACTTCATCCCCACATGCTGGTGTTGTGAACCTTTTCCCATATAGGTCTTCATATGGTACCATTCACAATCATGAGTGGAAACTGTTATTGTAGGAGAATTTAACCAATGGATGATATTCGTCCCATATTCCATTGATGTCCATAGAACATGATATTTACATATCATCTAGTGTCTAAATACATCGCCCATATTGGCCATTAGTTTGAGGATAATAGGTCACACTGATGATCAGTTCAGTGCTTATGGCATGTTAGAGTCTTTTCCAGAACATCAAGGTTAATATAGGAACACGATCCGGTGCAATATATAGTTTTACTCCTTGAAGCCTTATCACTACTTTGATGTAAATCCATGCATGTTAATTCAATTAGAAGTCCTATCAAATCACGATAATGTTAGTTTCATTTATAAGAGGATCCCCAATTACCCATAAAACATTTCTTTTTTTGGATGTTCCTATAAGTCAAGTGAAAAAGTCCATGGTAATGTTGTCCCACTTCCATGTAGTTATGGGTAGTGGTTTCATCATCCCCTTAGACATTTGATTCATAGCCTTTTCTTACTGACATACCAGGTACTTTGATGTATATTTAGAAATCTCTCTTTTCATATTGTCCCGCCAAATGTTTTCTCGGAGATCTCGATGCATCGTTGTGCTCCCCGAGTGAATAGAGAATGTTGAGCAACGTGCATTATTCGGGATCTCCTTATTTATCACTAGATTGGATGGTACACATAATAGTGAACCAAATCTCAAATTTCCACCCTTGTCAACCATGAAGTCTAAGGATTTACCATTTCTAATAGCTTCCACCCTTTTCATAATTTCCACATCCTTTAATTGATAATCCTTTATTTTCTGAATTAGGGATGACTAATCAATAATTTGTGAAAGGATTGATGATGTTCCTCCCATAATGATTACCAAGTTCATCCCCTGAAAATATGAGAAGATTTGATACATTTCAATTCTCATCATTGATAAAGATGAAGGATCCTTTCTTCATAGAGCATTTCCCACCTTGTTCGATTTCCCATTGTGGTTATGCATTGAGAAATCATAGTCATTGATAAGATCTAACCATATTTGTTGTCACATGTTCAACTCTTTCTTTATGAATATATACTACATGATTTTTTGGTCTATATATATTTCACACTTCTCCCCAAAGAGAATATGTCGCCAAAATTTTGAAGCAAAGATCACTGCATCCAACTCCAGATCATGTGTTGGATAGTTTTTCTCATGAACATTCAATTTCCATGAAACATAAGAAATGAAATTATCATTTTTCATTAAAACACATCCCATTACCTTCTTCAAAGCATCACTGAATTTCACAAAAAGTTCCCCACATGTAGGTAATGTGAGCACTAGTGCAGTGATAAGACCACTTTTAACTCCTTGAAGAATTCTTGGAATTCATCACTCCCAGTAAACTTTAATCCTTTTTGAGTTAGCTTGGAAAAAGGGTTTGGAAAATTGTAAAATTTCACAAAAATTGCAGATAATATCTAGCTAACCCCAAGAAGCTACAAAAATCCATTATGGATATTTTCCTTGGACATCTCTCTTTTGCAGCTATCTTAGAGGAATCCACAGTTTTCCCATTTCTTGTGATTATATAGCCCAATAATGATACATACTTTAACTAGACCTCACACTTTATGTACTTTGAATAGAGGTTCTCCTTTCACATGGTCTCTAGTATAGTTCTTAGATTCTACTCATGATCCTCATTGGTTTTGGAATATATTATAATATCATCAATAAAGACTACCACAAATTTGTTGTGGTAATTTCTAAGGACTCAATTCCACAAGTCCAGGAAGATTGTTGGATCATTAGTGAGTCCTAAAGGCATTACTATTAATTAATAGAGGTCGTATCTTAGAAAAAATTATCTTGGTGATATCATTCTTCTTCACCCATACTTGACAACATCTTCACCGTAATTCCACCTTGGAGAAGTATTCTTCTCTACGCAGCTGATCAAACAAGTCATCAATTCGTGGCATGAGACACATGTTCTATATTGTGATTTTTTTGATCTCTTGATAATCAATGCAAAGGCACATTGACCCATCCTTGGTCACGATAAAGATAACTGGTGTACGATATAGTGAAGCACTTGGGCATATAAAACCTTTATCCAAATTCTCATGTAGTGGTTTTTTATAGCTCCTAAAACTCAACAACAGCCATTCTATATAGATTCTTGGATATTGGAAAATCCCTAGGTATATGGTATATTGATAATTCAACATCTCTTTTAGGAGGAAGACTTGGAAAAACATCGGGAAAAACTTCAGGGAATTCCCTCGCAGTAGCCATGTCTTCAAGGATGGTTGCCTCGGTAGAGTCAATAATCTGAGCTAGATACGCATTCTAATTGGGTAGTAATATCCACACTTGAGATGATGGTGCTAAAAGAGATTCATCTTCTTCCTTTCACTTTTATAGAATCGAGGGTTGATTTTCCACATAGACAGTGATTTATCTATAGCAGAAATTTATGTTTACACTATATAATGAAAGAAAATCCATGTTGAGAATTTCATCAAATTCTACCAGAGGGAGTATGATGATGTTCCCCAGGAAGTTCAATCAACAGATTATTATTGAGGAGGAGTTATATTCATGGGATGAAATTATTTACCTATATTCCATAATCACCGATATATTTACATCCATGATTTGTGGTGGTGTTGGGATTATTCTAATAATATTTTGAGATAAAAAAGAATATGTAGATCTGTAGAAGATAAAACAACCTTTAACATTTGGATTCTAGTTCTACCTTATCTAATATATACATAGGGATGTGTATTCTAAACTGTTAAACACCTAAAAGGGAATCTAAGGACAAAAATGGATGACATAAAAATAACATTGATTTCCTTAACTTATGAATCTATAGGATTTAATCTTTGTTATCCATGATCTTCATTTTAACATATATCCGTAGGAATTTTTTTTAGTTCCCCTAATATTGGTTCATACATAGCTTGTGAATTTTCCAAATCATATAATTCGGGAGTGTCATAACCAATAGTGCAGCATGTATCATTATTGTGTACCAAGAAACCCCGAGTCAAGCCCAAAACATAGGGTCGCGGTTTTCACCGTGAGGTATATCTGTGCCAGAGCCACCTCTACCTGCTCATATCAAGCAATGTATGTATTTTTTTGATAAATCACTTAATCAATACACACCAAAACATAGGAATGTTTTTTATTATACATCACCTTGCCTCAAAGGCTTTACTAGGGTTTTTTAATCCTAATCCCAAAAATAAATAAGCATATCCTTGGATACCATCAATAAAAACTCTTCTCTTTATTACAAACATAAACATGATTTATTACATAAATCATTGACTAGATTCAATATAGATGAATGAGACGTGTAGTTTTTTGGGTCATAAGAACATTAAATAACAAATTAGAACATAAAACACAGCATCTTTATTGAATACTTCCTTTACAAGACCACTAAATTCCCTCACACTTAGCATTGCATGTGATAACCGGAGGACATGCATAAGAAATGGTTGAGCTATAAATCCCAGTACGAGAGTAGACAGGGTATGACATGAATATTAAAATACATGTTTGGAAATAAGAATATAAATGGAGCTCAAGAAATAAATGGACATAAAGGCATAATATATCATGATTTTCATAACATATAAATATGACAACAACATTAAACATGTAATTAGCGTGAGTCAAGTATCATTGCACATGGAGCATGAGTAAACCCTCATTTCACATGAATCACGAGTAAAGCCCCATTGAAATGGAATTATCATGATTCCACACTCATTTCACTTGACATATCATGATATTATACTTTACCAAATGCATTGGAGCGCTATTAGGGCACATCCTTCTTAAACATTTAATTTCATGCATAAGTGTGCTACATGGATCATTTAACATATATTTACCAAATATCATCATTTACTCCATAAAAAGGAATGTGGAATTCATAAATGAAACTATTTAAAAAATATGTAAATGTTAATAAAGGTGAATATCATTGATAGAGAAATGGGCATGGTATTCACTACCCAAGGACATTGACTAGGAAAATTGAGGTGCAATTTCGGCAGCATAACAACATGACATAAGAACACATAAAAAGGGTTTAAGAAAAATAAAGGGTTATATCATCATATTTTCATGATATTTGAAGTAAAGGGGAACTATAGATACATGTCCTAAGAAAGTTAATGGAATTTGGTTTCATAATAAAAAAGAATTGCTTGAATGTAAATGAGGAGAGAGAGAAATTCCTTCTAGAATTTTGTCATGGTAACAGATGTACATGGAAGGAATTAAGGAGATAGAAAGGGGTCTCCCATCATTAAAACATATAGTGGAATGTATGGGTGAGGTGAGAAATCATACCCCATTATTTATAATTTAAAATAAAAGGGAACAACAATATTAAGAAACTAGGATAAAAGGAGAAAGGAAGGAATCCCTTACTTGGAATTGTGATCCCAAAGGATTGGGAGGGGCTTGAAAGAGGCTTCCTGGAATCGTGGGGCACATTGGGAGGATTCTAGAGAGAGGTTTATAGTGTTACGATGAATTCTAAATGCATTCAGTGAAGAAGAAGTGGGATCATGGGTGGGTTTGTATAGGAAAAGAAGGGAAATTTTTTATTATTTAGGTTGGGAACACCACATATTAAACTAATCAAAACCACAAACTAGCCAATGGATTCTTCCAAAGTGGAGTGAAAAAATATATTTTATATTTCTAATGGATGAACTTATTAAAATAATAGGGTTGCTTATGTGGAGGTGAGTCGAACTCTAAAGGAAAAAAAATTAAAAAGATAAATTGTTTTATAAGACTTAGAGTGTCCACTAAGGTTTTCTAAAATAAATATAAAATCCCATTATTTGAATAATAAAACATATATTGGACAAAAATATAATTTCTTGTATTTTATTACATCACTATTGGGTCATTATGATGACATAAAACACATTATATATTTAAATGGTATTTAATTTTTATCCAAAAATTCAATTGTCTCATAAAATTATGAAAAACTCACAGTTGGATAATTTAGACATCTTGATTCCAAAAATAATATCCATTTTATCTAAATAATTTTTAAAATATGTGAATTTTTACTTTTAAAATAAGAACTGGCATTTATAAAAAATTCATTGGTTTTGAAAAAAATAGATTTCAATCCATAATTAAAATTGAAATTTTATTATAAAAATTATACCACCATTTAAATATAATAAAAATAAATTTATTAATAATATATTATTAGAATGTTATTTATTTCAAAAATCCATTATTTCATAAAAATATATTATTAATTTAATATTTACTAAAAATACTATTTGGGATTTCAAAACTATTTACAAAGTTACAATATTAAAATGAAATTATATTCTTTATTATATACTAAAATATTGTACCTAATCATAGTACTAAGGTCTTGTTACATAACCTATTATATCACCTATATACGACCGAAGGGTAAGGTGTGCGATGGTGACCAACTCTTATGGTGGCTTGGATAATATCACTCAGGTGGTAATCTCTATTAACTTCCACTTCTCCCATAGTCGGTTTCGCTCAAGAATAATGTGTGCATGCTTGGCTTGGTATTGGTCAAGAGAGAATCCCAATAAATACACTTCCTTTTTGATCTCTGACAGGTGGGATTCGTACGTGGCAAGTATACAAGATGAGGCCATCCTTTCCTTTGACTGAGGAAATTGGATTTTGTTAACACCTTATATTTATATTAATCATGTGATCACTTTTTAATGACTATATTAGATATAGTCATAATTATTAATGGTATTTTAAGATCTAGAAACATAAAACCAAAGAAGTTAATATGTTATATATTCATTTAACATATTAAGGCACTAAACTGGATCAAGAGAAATTTTCATTTGATAAAATATTGGGTCGTTACATTCCCATTCATCAAAATCACCAAATTGTGATCCTTTATAAGATGTATTGGATATTCGTTTGGAACTGGAGATAATTCATCAATGTTTGGAAGAGTAGGGGTTGGTACCGAATAAAGAGTTGGGGTGAGACTTAGTAGTTTAGTGTGATCCACTGTCTCTATTAGATCAGTAAATTTTTAAGACTTCTCCTCCTCAGTTGAATCTTGCATACCATCAATAGAAATTTGTGTTGTAACAATAATTTCATCTTCATTGGATTGATCCTCCCCCTTGACAGTACTTGATTCCACTTTTAGTGATGGATGAGTCTTAACCATCTCATGATCATGAACTTCTTGATCATATCCATTCATATCATTTCCACCATTATGTCCATTTTCATGGTCATCTTCATGATTATCACCATCTTCATTATTCTGTTCATTTATCATCCCTAAATTCCTTTTAATATGATTTTTCATGTTACAAATGACCATCTACTACATTATAATCATTTTCATCACCTGCTTGTCCATTATCATTTTGGTCACATGAAGCGGTTTTAGGATCAAAATAATGATGTAGATGCTCAATATACAAGAGGGGGTGAATTGAATACTTAAAAAAAATTAGAAATTTTAAAGATGGTATAAACCGTCCTGTTGTTTAAAAATGTAAAAAAGGTTAATTCACAAGACCTGTTAGTTCTACAGACATGCTCGATTCCTAAAATATGGTTCCAGAAATGAAACATAAGAAAAGTATACAAGGACAAAGATTCTACCATAAAGTGCAGAGAATCTTAATTATTAGAGTACAAGTAAAAGAAAATATAAGATAGTTATTCATTCCATATTAATCAAAATGCAATATAAATCAAACATAAAACAACACAAGTAACAAGTACGAATCATGTAACCCAAATAGTAGGGTATCCAACAACCTTGGATAAAGTTCCAATGATTTATACTTTCAATAAATTCAATCTTACCCACACCAAGGTAAGACATCGATAAGAATATCAGAGTCTATCTTGCTACCGCCACAAGACCTCAAACATCACAATGTAGTCATAAAATCTGTCCTTCTATCCTCAGAATCCCTGTATTGTACACAAAAACAATCAGAGTCACACGAAAAAATATGAACAAGATATTTTGTATGCACAAATCATGAGTGTTTCTCTCTCTGGAATTCACTTCAGCAGCATGTAATCTCTAGATTGATCAACATGTGTTGTAAGTTTATTGGGAACAATAAAATGAGCTTCTATTTATAGATTCTTTAAAACAGTCGACTTCCTCCTCCAATGGTAATATTTTTCCTTGAATTTTAGAGGGACCTATACACTTGTCACTCTAACAATGGTTGGTTAGAAATATAATGCACGACATCATTTTATAACAATAAAAAGAGTATGTAAAATAATGTTGCTCAACCAAATTTATTTTTTAGAGAGTAATGAAAAATAAAGTTCAGAGTATAGGGGACTGAATATTCGGATTCTATATTATATGGATATTAAGATTATGTTTATCAAGGAATTCAGAATCAGAATTCAATACACATTGGAGTCTGAATTATGTGGAATTCAGAGTCTAAATTCTATAGAATTCGAAGTCTGAATTATATGGAATTTTCATCCTGAATTCTGAGGAATTTGAAGTCTGAATTCTATGGAATTTAGAGTATTAATTCTATGGAATCCAGAGTTTTAATTTTAGAGAATTTAGAATTTTAATTTCATCGAATTCAGGTTATAAATTTCAGAGAATTCGGAGTTTGAATTTCAGATAATTCTGATATGAATTTCAGAGAATTATGAGTCTGAATATCATAAAGTTAAAATTCTGAATTTTAGAGAATTCGGAGTTTTAATTTCATAGAATTAAGAGTCATAATTTCAGAGAATTTTGATTCTGAAATTTAGAGAATTCGGAGTCGGAATTTTAGAGAATTCAGATTCTGAATTTTAGAGAATTTGGAACCTGAATTTTAGAGAATTCAGAGTCTTAAAATAGTATACACTATATCTAAGTATTTATAGAATTATGATGTTTTAGATATGAAACCGAATTTGACAGTTTGGAATAAAAAGAGTTAGATTTAGAGAAACTAAAATATGAACAGTGAAAAACATAGTAAGGACAAATTTTTTAGGGGATGGAAAATTTTCTTTATTAAGGTAAAACTTATGGAGAGAAATTTTCCTGGAGATGTATTGTTTGTGATTTTCAAAACATATGGGAATGGAAAGTCATAATGAATCAATATTGACTCAATAATATTACCCTTTTAGAAAGCACAATCATCCTAACTAAAATGAATATATGGAATTTGAAATTTCTCTGATCTAAAAAAACATATATCCCTTCAATTATGGATCATAGTGAATACAACTCACTCCCCCTTAGGCTTTGAAACACTTTGGATTCTATTCTTGTTTTCCTGAATGAGATTTTACATTTTCTTGAATATGAAAATATTCATGATCAAAACTCCCCCTTTGATGAACTCCCCCTTAAAGAAAATTCTTCATTACTAAGTATTCTTTTTTGACATTCCATTGTCCCCCTTTGTGATTTTAAAAAAGGAATAAATGGAATGGAAAAAAATTAGGTACCTGAATGATTAGTACTAAACACCCAAAAATATGAATTGAAATAAGAATTTCATTAAGATTTGATGAATGTGTACAACAGGAAAATACAACAAAAGATTGGATTTTGAAAATATAATCCTTCCATATCCTTCGGCATCAGCTTCTTGATTATGGTTTTCAACATCTTGTGCTCCTTGTGATCCTCTTCCGCATGCCTGAGCAACTGATCTTGATCTTCTATTTTATTCTAAAAGATTTAATTTTATCTTATTCATCCTTAAGAGTTTTTTCTTGGGCCTTTAGAACTTATTCTTTCGTAGAAAGATTCAATTCATTCTCAATTATGCGATCCCTTTCACTCTTCGAATTCATGTCTACAAAATTATAAATTCCATTCAAATCCTTAACTTCTTCTTTCCAAGAAGTCTATTCAAGAGATAGATTTTCCCCAAAACTATTAGTGGGATCCTTGATCTTCACATCTTCAGTGACAAAAGCATCATTGAAACTATCCAGAAATTCATCAATGATTCTCATCTCTTATATTGGATTCCTTGACCAACATATCATCTTATTTCAAGATATTTTATAAGCCTCATAACTAATGAGAAAGTTATTGAAGTATTCCTTGATACTGACACATTTATCCATCACTATGTATACTGAATCTGATTTTTTATTTAATGTATGCTGAAGCATCTAACATCATGATTATATACTGGATAATATTGTAATTGTTCCAACCAGCTTCTTGAAATACTGAACAACAATGTCATGTCCAAGTGGGGAGGATTCTGAATCCAAGACTTTGGTTTGTTAGGATTTTTTTCCTATTTCAATAGACTTCCTCTTTGATGAAGCACCGCCTTCATTCTTCATCACCGTAGATTTACTAGGTGTATCAACTATCACCTGTTTTCCCTTATCATAATTCAAAATGAATTCTTATAGATTAGGATATTCATGTTCCGTATCTGACAGCTGAACAATTTTATCTTCATAGAAATCTTCCTTCTCAACTCGTACCTCAACAACACCTGGGTGAATGAAATCAGGATTGCAACTGTCATTTTTAGACAACTTATTCACTTCTTCCTCACCCTTCTCATCTTTTCTTGGGGTAGTAAGTTTTGAAGACTTGTCTTCAGAAGTTCGGATTGATAATTTCTCAAATGGACATTCCTTCCCATGGAAATCCTCTAATTTCTTTATCAAGTCCTCAGTATCACCTCTTCCTTCTTATTTTTCTACTTCCACTCCTTCTTTTTGCACTATTTATTATTTTTAATGTCATTATAGAATCACTAAATTATTTCCTGGAGTCTCTGGTAAAGGTTCTATCAAAAATAATTCTAGTATAGGAATTTGTTCAGAGGCATTTTCAGTGGCCTTGATAAGATATTGAATGACTTTAGCTTATGAAAATTTCTTCCTTTTCTTCCCTTATTTTTATTCATTTTAAATATTCTCCATAGCCTTTTCCTTCAATGATTTTTCCTCAGTAGGGTCTAGAAAAAACATAGGCTCCCATTCCTTCATGTTCTTCTTATCTTCTGTCCACTTATACATTACTTCATCAGGATATTCATTTTGTTTATTTGGATTTGGTGGTGCTGATTAATTTTCCTTATCCACTGGGTTTTTTCCATTCTCTTCTAGTTCCTTGACCTTTCTCTTCCTTCCACTCTTTTTAGTGGTTTTGACCACATTCAGCTTTTTTGATAAATCTTCAACTTCCACTTGCAACAAATCATGAAATTATCCAGATTGAATATTAAATCCAATATTTATGCTCCTTTGAGTATCATCACTCAAAAGTGTCACCTTAAAATTGTTCGGCATAGAACAACAAGGAATCATGAAAGACTGAAGACAAAAAACAATGATATTTGAAAGAAGTGATGGATACATGACAATCTGAGACATCATATTTCCATTCTTTATATTCTCAATCGTAACCAATATATGATTAACCAGGGTTATCGTTCATATGATCACCATGAATCCTAGAACATACATATCACTTTTCTTCTGGGTATCCTTATATCCTTTTCACAGAATGAGATAAACTTGAAACCTAAGGGGAAGAATCTGAATATTTGTAAATAGATGAATAATTTTTGGTGTCTTTACCTCTAAAATACCAAGACAAGCTAGATCCTTTTTCTCGTCAACAGATCCTATTAAATCAGGTAGCTTGTGTGAGAAAAACTCTACTTATCCATCGTAAGAAATTTCTATCGGATTTGTTTCCATGTTATAAGAAAGAGAGTATATCTTTAAATAGCTCTTGAAATGATATTTATCTCTTCCTCCTTAATTGATAAAACTAAATGTCTCATTTAATTCATCTAGAAATTCTAGATACAACGGATCTTGTGATCTTGGTTTTGAAATAAATACAGTCTCCCAACTATTTAGCTTGATATTCTAAGAAACAATGGAATCATACATGGAATAAAATGTTGGATAGACTTCCCTTTCTCGATAGATCTTCCACTCAGAGATTATCATAATAGATGACATCTCATTCTAAAGAGCGACTTTAGGAGACATTCAGAACACAAGAATCATTGAAGAATTGGAAAGACGTTAAAACCATAGGCATAGCTTCAGCACGATATGGCTTTGAATTATTTGGGTTACAAACATCAGGGTTCCATTATATAGGCAATAGAGGGGACATTTTAGCTTCCATGATTGATCAAACAGTTGAAATCTTCATGAGAAAATATAATTATTAAGATGTTGGGCGAAGAAATATTTGAGTATATTCTAATCATTGAGTTTTTTAAGAAAAAAAATTAGATTTTAGGAAAATTTAATCCAAAATATTAAAAACAAATGTAAATATCTGTAAAGAATAAAAAGATTACGGAGACTTTTAATGGGAAACATACCTTTTGGATTATCATGAAGATTATTTGTAATGAGGGAAAATATTATTGAATAACTTTAGATTTCGAAAATTTTATTACAAAAACATTGACCCTAAAATTTTTAGAAAAAGTAAAACCTGGATTACGAAAAATAATTTACTATAGAAAATTTTAAACTATGAAAAATTTTAAACTATGAAAAAGTTTGACTAACAAAAAAATGTACTCCACCTATGTAAAAGCGTTTCTTGCTGTAAGGATATTGGTTTCAAAAAAAATTAATATATTGGATTTACTTATGATTATCATTTCTAAATTTTGTTTAATGTATTAAAAACTCTCAGATGGTAATGATTTTTTGAAAATATCATGATGTTGATCTTGTGTTCCAATAAATTGAAGAATGATATCACTTTTTTGTCTGTGATCCCTAAGAATGTAATGACTAATATCTATGTGTTTTGCACGAGAGTGATGTGAATGGTTTTTACTTAAGGAAATGAAACTATTATTACAACACAATATTTTTGTTTTGGAAAAACTCATACCAATGTCTGTGAGTTTGTGTTGCATCCACAACACCTGAGCACAACAATTTCCACCCACTATATATTCAACTTTAGCTGTGGAAAGTGCTACTGTGTGTTTCTTTTTGCATGACCAAGAAACTAATTAATCTCTTAATAAATTGAATGTTCCTGATGTACTTTTCCAATCTATTCTACATCGTCTAAAGTTAGCATCAGAAAAACTTTTTAAAGAAAAATAATTTCCAGATGTATAAAAGAGTCATATATTCATGGTTCCCTTTATGTAGCGAAAAATACTTTTCACTGCCGTTAAATGAGATTTATTAGCATTGGATTGATATTTTCTACATATGTATACTGAAAAAATTATGTTTGGAAAACAAGTTGTCATTTAATATAGACTTCCTATCATACCTCTAAAAGATGTTTGATCTACTGGTTTCCCAGCTTCATCAAGATCATGTGAATTTGAGGTACCAATAGGTGTACTAATACTCATAGTGTATTCATATACATAATTAGTAATAAGATATTTTATATAATTATGTTGGGATATATAGATTCCTTCTGGATTTTGATAAATTTGAAAACCAAATAATAATGTTTACTCACCCATCATACACATTTCAAACTAAGCTTTCATTAGATCCACAAAGGAATCAGTTAAAGATTGCTGAGATGAATCAAACATAATGTCATAAATATAAATTTGAACAATCATATCATTTTTCTTATCATTCTTTATAAATATGGTTGGATAAACATTTCCCATTGCATAATTTTTTTGATGCAAAAAGCTAGTAACTATATCATTCTAGCCTCTTGGGGCTTGTTTAAGTCCATATAATGATTTGGTACGTTTAAAAACATGTTCAGAATGTTTTGTATCTTCAAAAACAGTAAGTTATTCAAGAAAAACTTCTTATTGAACATAACCATAAATTAAAGCACATTTAACAACCATTTTACGAAGTTCAAAATTAAAGGATACTGCAAAGGCACGTAATATACAAATCGATTCAAGTCTATCTACTGGAAGCTAGGTTTCTTTATAGTCAATTCCATCTTGTTTATTATAGCCATTAACAACCAATCTAGCTTTATTTTATACTATGATTCCATTATCATCACACTTATTTCTGAAGACCCATTTTACTCTAATAACAAAATATTCCTTGGGACTTTGAACTATGGTCCAGACTTTATTCCTTCTGAATTCAATTAATTCATCTTTTATAGATTTTATCCAATCGCCATAACCTAAAGCTTCATCAATGATTTTTGGTTCTAATTGGGATAGGAAAACCAGATGTTGTATTTCATTTCATAAGGAACTTATAGTCCATACAGGTTGATTTACATCGCTAATTATACTATCACTGTGATAATTATTTAGAAACAACTCATTTGGGTTTTGTGAAACCTATTCATCAACATATGGTAGGATGTATTCTAGGGTAAATGCTTAAAATAAATTTTCTTGAACATTTTCCTTATCAGAAGGATACTCTATCAAGGGTTGATAATCAGTTTCTAAAAACACATATGAGGATATAGGTTTGAGGTTGTTTAAAAACAAAATCATTTGTTTCATCAAATTTTACATGTACTGTTTCTTCAACAGTACAATTATTTTTATTGAAAACTCTATACACTATATAAGTTTTAGAGTAGCCTAAGAAAATTACTTCTACAGATTTCTGTGTGAATTTTTTTATATTGTTTTTAGTATTACGAATGAATACCTTTCAACAAAAAACCCTTCAAGTAGAGAAATATAGGTTTCTACCATTCCATAACTCATAATGAGTTTTATTAGGAAAGGGTCTAATTAAAACATTATTTATAGTATACAATAGAGTACATATGGCATCATCCCAAATTTTTTTGGATACTGAATATTCATTCATCATGGATCTATTAATGTTTTGAAGAATTATCTATCATCTTTTAACAACACATTTCTGTTGAGGTGTTCTTGGTGCTAAGAAGTTATGAGTAATGCCTTTTCTACTACAAAATGTTTCCAAATCAGAATTTTGAAATTCTCCTCCACGATCACTATGAATATTTATCAATGGAAGGTTTTTATCATTTTAAACTAAGGCTCTAAAACTTTTGAAATAAGAAAAAGCATCAGAATTATTTGAATGAAAATAGACCCATGTAAATATATTATAATCATCAAATATGTCAAATACATAATATTTGCCTCCAATTCTTCTGGATTTTGTTGGACAAATAATATCCATACACACTAACTATAATGAATCAGGGGTTGAGACATTATTGATTGATTTAAATATTTATTTATGTTTTTTTTATATTGACAATGATCACAAACTTTTGAAGAATCAAATCTAATCTTTGGTAGAACATTAACTAGTTTTTTTAAGAGAGTTTTCAAAGGTTTCAAAGGTTAAAATATCCTAAAATTATCTTCTATAACCATGAATAATCATCCATTTCACTCATAGAATGTAGATCTTGTCTCTTAATGTATTCAATGTTTCTTGTGTTAACATTCTTTTTCCTATGGGAAGAAAAAATAAACTCTTCCGTGGAATTGTGTACTAAACACTTGTCATTCCTAATATTTACAACGTAACCTTCATCACATAATTAACTTATGCTTATAAGGCTGTGATTAAGATCCTTAACAAATAAGACATTTTAAATCGATGTTTTTTCAATAAGAACAATGTTACCAATACCAATAAATTCTCCCTAAGAATTATATTCGAAGGTTACTTTTCCTCCTTTCATCTTGATAATCTTTTCAAAGAATTTTTTGTTACCAGTCATATACGAAGAATATCTACTATCCATTTACCATGTATTTCTCTTGTTACTATCTTTTCATTCTTGGAAACAAGAGTGTTATACATTCAGAACCCAAACATTCTTGAAACAAGAATATTCAGAAAGAAAACATTTTGGAATCAACATTTTCTTCGAAAAATGAGCTTTATAAAAACACAAAGACTGAGTTTTGTTTAAGAAACAATTTCTTTCCCAATTCCCACCACACTTACACTTAGTGCATAATGGATCACTTTGAGGAAAAAAATAATTGTTAATAAAAATTGGTTTCGAATTAGTATAACTAAATCCCGAATTATTCTTTAGAGGTAGAATTTGGAAAAACATCTTATCAAAATTTTGCTTATCTAAGGTAACGTTTGATAAACACTTCCTCAAGGAAAATACTTCTAACTTCAGTTAAATAAATATGTTTTTACCCTAAAAACCGATATTTTTATCTCTAGATATAGTCTCGAAAATATTTTTCTTATAAATTAGATTTTCTAGATCCTTAGAATATTTATACTTATGAAAAATTACTTCCTCATGGATTTTTGAAATACATTGAAAATCAAGGGTTTTCATATCAAGATCAGTAGAATGATATAATATTTCTATAGTAAGAATAGAAATCTTTGAATTGGTCTTATCAATCATTTTCATAACATTAGAATTTTTAGTTTCAAGGAGCATAAAAAACTTAGATACTTCTTCATAAGTACGTAAAGTAATATCTTCATCAGAAGAAGATTCTTCTCCAATGATTCATAATATTAACTATCACTATAATTATTATTCAAGGATACATTTATTATAGATTCATTATTGTGAACCTTAGCCATTAAACAATGATTTTCAATACGTATCTTGGCTAATAAACCACGATTATTCTGTCCAGAAGATTCTTACCCTAAGGATTATTCAGAAGAGACACCACCAATGGCACTGCAGGTGTCATTGTCATTCAAAACATTATTGGAATTTTCATTATGGTACATCTTTCTATTCCTATCTGAAATTTTTTCATTTCATTCTTTTCTCTTATAAATAGGATAATCTGGCCTTATATTCCCTACTATCTCGCATTCATAACAAGTGACTTCAGAGAATTTCTTTTCCTTTGGTTATTTCTTCTTATATCTATACTGGAAGTCTTTTTTCCCATATATTTTGTTCATCCTTTGAGCAAGATTATGTAGTTCATTCACAGAATGTTCAATTTCAATTGATCTATATTGAAAAACAGACCACTTAGATTTGTATCTTGTAACACTCTCACGAGTCTTGGTTCTCATATGATTTGAAGTGGTTGTAAAAGGAACACTACCATTCCCATTATTCATCTTATTTAGAGAGTAATATCCTTTCATTCTAGTCTCATGATGACGAAGAGTTCCAAAAAGCTCATCAACAATAATTTGTGAGACATTACTATTCTCATCAATAGTTCTTCTCTAGGATTCCTACTCATTAGGCAAGATATCTATAATCTTTTCCACAAGTGCCTCATCATCTAAACATTTTTCAACCATAGATTGTAGACTATTAAAAATGGTAATAAACCCATGTTTTACCTTATACACTGGTTCTCTATAAGGAAAGAAAAAACCATGATAATGAACTCTAACCATAGATCTTCTAGTTTCAATAATATTAGAAGTTCTTAAATGAGTTACCTCAAATTTCATCCAAATACAATTTGTAGCTTCACAAGAAGAAATCTAGCTATATATATTCCTTGTCATAGAACACAACAAAGTATTTCATAATGTTGGTATTCTACCTTTTCTTGATTAGTAAAAGTTATGACTTCCTTATCAAGAATCTTGTAATCTCCAGTAAGCATTACAAAGTTTTCCACTCCAGTGTTAATAAACAAAGTCATCAAACGATCTCTCCAATATTAATAATAATTCCCATAAAATATTGGTGGTCTAGTAGGATTAATATTGTCAATCTAATCCACTTTCATTCCTCCAATCTAAAATAAAATATCTTCCCACACATACTTGTTTGTAATTAAACGTTTGTAGACAAGGATGAAAATACTTTGTAAGGGACATAGGGAACAAAGGAAACTTGAGAAACAAAACATATATTTGAATATAAGTATTTCAGATACCTACTTGGATTCAAATTTTATGATCAAAATAATGATGTAGATGCTTAATATAAAAGATGGGGTGACTGTTATACTCTAAAAATTACTTTAGAACATTTAAAGATGATATAAACCTCCATATATTTTAACAATGTAAAAAAAGGTAAACTCAAAAGACCTCTTAGTTCTACAAACATGTTTGATTCCAGAAATATGTTTCCAGAAAAGAAACATAGTAAAAGTTTTCAAGGACAATGATTCTACATTAATGCGTATCAAATCTTACTAATCATAGTACAAGTACATGAATGTTTAATATATTTATACATTCTTTATTAATCAAAATAAAATGGAAAAAATGTAAGACAATACAGGTAACAAGTAGGAAATCTTGTAACCCAAAGAGTAGGGTGTCCAACAACCTTGGATAAAGGTTCCCTGATTTATACTTTCAAGAATGTCTGTCATACCCACAGCATGGTAGGCCATCTATAAGAATATCGGAGTCTGTCTTTCTATCCCCCAAGCCCTCGAACCTCAATGTAGTTGGTACCTCTGTCTTCCTAACCCCGGAAGCCCTTGATTGCACACAGCTACAATACGAGTCACACGAAGAAATCTGAACAAGATGTTCGGTATGCACAAACCATGAGAGTCTCTCTCTCTATAAATCACTTCAGTAGCATGTGATCAATATATTGATCAACGTGTGTTGTAAGTTGTTGAGTTCATTAAAATGATCTCATATTTATAGGTGCATTTCCAACGGTCGACTCCCTCCTCCAACGATCATATTTTTCCATGAATTTCGGATGGACTTGTACACATGTCACTCAAAAAATTGTTGGTTAGAAACATAGTGCATGAAATATTTGTATAACAATAACAAGAGTAAGTAAAATAATGTTTCTCAAGAAAATTTGTTTTTCGGAGTCTATGGAAAAATAATGTTCAGAGTATAAGAGAATGAACATTCAGATTCTATATTATATGGAAATTAGGATTCTATTTATGGAGGAATTTGGAATCAGAATTCTTGCAGACTTTGGAGTCCGAATTTTAAGGAATTCAGACTCTGAATTCTGGGGAATTTGGTGTCTGAATTTTAATGAATTTGGAGTCAGAATGATAAATAATTTAAAGCTTTAATTTTATAGAATTCAGAGTTGGAATTTCATAGAATTATGAGTCTGAATATTAGAGAATTCAGAGTATGAATTTTAAGAAATTCAGTGTCTGAATTTCAGAGAATTCAGAGTCTGAATTTCATAGAATTTAGAGTTTGAATTTTAGAGAATTCAGTGTCTCTATTTCAGAGGATTCAATTTATGAATTTCAGATAATTGAGAGTCTGAATTTTAGAGAATTAGAATTCATAATTTCAGGGAATTCGGAACATGAATTCATAGAATTCAGATTCTGAAAATAGAATACTCTATATATATGTATTTATAGAATTTCGAGGTTTTAGATATGATACCGAAATTAAATATTTTGAATATAAAGAGTTATATTTAGAGAAACTAAAATATGAACAATGAAGAACATGTTAAGGATAAATTTCATTGGGGAATGAAAATTTTCCTTATTAAGGTTAAACATATGGAGTGAAATATACCTTTATATAGAGTGGTTATGATTTTCAAAACATACGGGATGGAAAATTCATAAGGAAAACTAATTAACTAAACAGATGTATAGGAATATGTCTTATACATTTCCTATCCAGATACAACAGTTTCCTCATCCTCATTTTCTTCTATAATATATTATTGGGTATTAACCATTCCTTGTGGACTAATATGTCCCAATGAAACATTAGGATGATATTTAAGAATATCTAGATCATTGTACATACCCATTAATTATTCTTCTTCATCATCCAAATAATTCTCGACCATATCACTATCAACATCATCATCAACAAAAAAATTATCTAACTGGTCGAGCTAAAGAGCAAGATCCACCACTACCTTGTGTCTAGTTGGATGGTCTATAGGGTGAAATTTATCATACAATTTGTCATTGTTCCTCATCCATCAATTCATCCATGGAATACAAATCACTCTAAGCCTCTTGAAAATTATATTTATTATGGAAAATACACCAATTATGTCTTCCCCATAT
Source organism: Viscum album (assembly GCA_963277665.1). Lineage (NCBI taxonomy): Eukaryota > Viridiplantae > Streptophyta > Magnoliopsida > Santalales > Viscaceae > Viscum > Viscum album. The sequence goes on along the minus strand of OY728145.1, from coordinate 1,242,145,274 downwards.
TCAGTTTCATTAACTAAGCCCATTGCATCCATGTTGAAAAATATCACATTGGGTTGTATTAGAGAGTTGGACCATGAACTTTTCATTCACATCACATACATGTAGATCCTCACAAATCGACAAAATTTGATCATTTTCTATTGTTTGATCATAAAAAGGAATTAAACATCATGATATATTATGTTATTGAAATAACTTTTTCATGGACACAATACATGATTGAACAACATAAAAAACATTTTACACTCACAAATGAGTTAATCATATGTATGCATCCTCAGTACATCATATTTTATTAAATGTAGAAGATGGGCTCCAATATTGAACATTTCACATGCCATGGGCATGATTCCAAAATAATTCTCATTTTACCTATTATAAGGAAATTTTAATAATATTTCCAATTTCCCTGTAGAGAAATAATACACATGTCAATCAATGTTACCTCCTATTTCATTATATTTTTTTACCAATATAAACTCAGCATTCTGATTGAAATCATATAAAAACATCAGATAATACACATGGTGATTTGAAGTGAACTAGTTCATCCAGTTCCGATCTTCTATAAATTTCAATAATATTATATTTCTAGATGGAATATATTTCACATCTATTTCATTTTATGGTTAAAAACCCCCATTTTTAGATATGAGTTTCATGAAATGACAACCAAAATGCTGAAAGAAACATTGTGTTTCTTAGATTTCCTCATCTCTTACAGATTTGACTCTAATGTTCACATTAAATATGCCACTAAAATTGATGGAAGGGTTTGGTGGAGTGAGGGATGAACTACAGATTATTTGTAAAAGAGGAATGAAAATCTTTGATATTTAAAAAGAATAAGTTCAATGTGAATGAATTAGACGTATGCCAAAAATATATATCATATAATGATTTAAAATTAAAAAAATGAAAATAATAATATTAAATAAATGAAGGAAATTGAAATTATAATAAAACAGTAGAAACAAAATGGATGCTGACTTCTCAACGGTGACTCTTCAATGGTTACTAATCAATGGGAACTAATCGATGGTGACTCATAAATAATGACTTATCAACAATGACTTAGGCAACATTGACTTATCATTGGTGACTTATCAATTATAAAATATCCAACTATGACTTATAAACCAAATATAATCATTACTAATTCATGTTTTTTGTAATTTAATATTTATGAATTCAATAGTTTTGTATTGATATTATCATGTTGATGATTGGTTCAAATAAATTCTAAATTTATATCAACATTTTTTATAATGATATTTAAAAAGTGTATTCTTACATCAATGTGGTTTGTTCTAGAGTAAGATATTGTATTTATTGAAATTTTTTTCTTTGATTTGTTATCACTATTTATTGGTACATGTCGGTATTGGTATACATTGTCAACTAATGTATGTTTCATCTACATGATTTTTGTACAATAACATCATGTAGTTACATATTCATCTTATGCAGTACATAGTGAAAAAAATTTGATTCATACTGAATAATGATATTAGATATTTTCTATAATGATGAGATGTTCTTGATATGATTGTTATATTCAATATAAATCCAACAAAATCAGCATTTGGAAAACTTAATAAATCAAATAATTGTCTTATTCGATAGAAAAATCAAAGATTTTTTGTATATTTTATGTATTTAAGAATGATTTTTTGGGTTATTAATTTTGACTCTATTGTATTTTATTGAAGATGATCACACATACAAAAAATTAAAATAGTATCATACCCACTAGCAGTTAAGTACAATAGACATCCAATCATAAATATATAAATAGTTTGGTCAAATGATTTCTCATTTTCATCAATATATAGTTCATATGTGGTACTCATTGTTTTATCACTACTGTTAGTGATCTCTACGAAAAAATGTTTTAAAATTTTTAGTAGATTAACATTCTTCTAAAATAATTAATTTAAAAAAAATCCAAGAACCATTTTGAGTTCCCTGATGAAACTCATTAAAATAACATCTTTCATTACTTTTAAAAAATATCAATAAATAGGGAATCTTTAGAATATCATGATATAATATGAACTACATGGAATTTTACAATTAAGCCATCCTGTTAAAATTTTTTAAAGAATAGTTGGATCAATAATAAAATTTGAATATCTTTTTAAAATAAAAATATAAGTAAGCCTATAATACATAGCTCATGAAGCATGAATTAAAAAAATTCTTAATTTAAGAACATTATTTGGAAAAATTGGATTTCTAAATACTGGGGTTCATTGAAAAATTCATATTTCATTATAAACCCACATACATTTTCAATTTTATCATTAATTTGATATACTTTTAAATCCCAATGTGCTTCATTTTTGAAGAAGTATCATAATGGCTTTATATTAGTATAAATTCTAAAAGGATTCCTCATAATCATTACCTTATTCTTGATTATAACCTTGTGCAATGAATCTATCCCTTCTTCATACTATAATTCCTAAATTGTCCCCCTTGTTTTTAAACACCCACTTAGTGAAAACAGTTAAGGGATCTTTAGGCTAATTAACAAGTTCCTAGAAATTGTTTCTCTCAAATTTATAAAGTTCCTCTCGTATATATGTTACCTATAATTCATCAATTATTTTATCATTAATGTTCATAGGCACAAACTGGATCATACAAGAATGGTGTTCATTTTTATTCATAAGGGAAACTCTAGTTTGAGTACCAGTTTCTAAAAATTGTATTACAACATTTAATGTGTTGTTCAATGAGTCATAATAGTTCATTGAAAATAGGTTCTGGTTGTCTCAATATCTTATTCATGTTCAGGTTTTAGAAGTTCACTAGAAGCACATTCATCTTTTTTCACACTATTGGAAATCATGTATTTCCCAACACTTGTATACCAACGGTTCAAAAGAACTGTTGGTATAGGTGATCTTTACCAATGGTTTATGAAAACCCTTGGTAATGATCTGTAAATTTTTTTTATCAACGGTTTCATCAAACCTTTGGGAAATATGGTAAAAATATTATTTTTCCCAACGGTCTGCTGAAACAATTTGGAAAGATGGGAAAGCAATGAGTTTTCACAACGGTTTAATGTAACCGTTCGGAAAACTCTATCATTCCCTATAGTTTTAAATGAACATTGGGAAAAAGATTCCCCAAATTTGCAAAACCTCGGAAGCCCCCTCCCCACGATTCCAAAAGCATTCCACAAGAATTATTCTCTCCTAGAGGCATTTATGACTCGCAGAAGCCATTGAGAAGCCCCACCACAGGTGTACCTCTTCTATCGGATCAGCTGCAAGGTTAGATTACTTCCACCTTTCTCAAGGATATCCTTCCACCTCTTCTCAAGAATATCTTTCTATTCTAAAGGATATCGTTATTCCCAATTTTTAGGGTTTTTGGAAAATTTTATGATTCAGAACTCCACGAATTGTGTACTCAAATCACTACATCAGTATACACATTGTCCAATTAATGTTTTCATTATACATATACATTTATAAGGGCATGGTGTCTCTTTGTTGTGTTTTAATTTTAATGTTTCACAGTTTTTTTAATATCAATGCTTAAAATATTACAGCTTCATGTATATGAACTCATAAGAAATTGTTTTTAATATTTATTCCAAGTATTTAATGAAAATCACCCCTTTCATTAAGATCATGTCAAACCTGAAGATATTGTTCATCTTATTTTTTGTACACTATGTGTATTACATAACTAGTATGTATCATGTTTCTATAACAATCTATTTATATATAAAATGACACATTGTTCACTTATCCTTTTCACAATAGAACATATATAGTATATTCTTGAACTTTTCAATATAGTATGTGGTCCCTAATTAGTACTTCTTCCATCTTCATGAAACTAATTCACAGAATATAAAATTCTCAATATTAGTGAATATTAGTTTTCCTAATATAACCATTAATCATTATGCCTTGAACATCATACATGAGTTATTCAATCACCTTTTTAATACACAATGACCGTTTTCATTGATTTGGTGTTTTTCAAAATGCTTGGGAAAATCAGAAAAACACATGTATTGAATCGTGTTTCTCATATGGTTTTATGGATACAAGTTCATCTCAAAAATCATGACTGTGTGGTTCAAATATCATGAGGACCGTGGAATTATTATTCTTCACACAAATGAAGTTGTTTTCTGCAACTATGTGTTTTTGTTTTCACTTTTGATTTAGCCGAAAGGGGAGATTTGTGGTCATTAATCATGGTTGTGGGTAAACATTTAAGATGTAAGATAGTATGAATTCATTTTACTTGATATATCCATGATTATTAATGATTTATGTTCAATTTTATTATCTTTGACAAGTGATGTTGTTTAATAAGTTGTTATTAATGGTTGTAATAATTACTATATGGTATAAGGGTTCACATGGTGTGTATAAGGGTTCACATTGTGTATATAACGGTTGACATGGTGTCTTAGTGGGGTGATGGTAGGGCAGTCCCGGTGGGGTGAGGGGGGGGGGGTTGGGTTTTCCAAGTGGGGTGTGGGGGGTAGGGGTGTCAAGGTGGGGTGGGGGGTGGCTGGGTTTTCCAAGTAGGGTGGGGATATTGTTGTCCAAGTTGGGGGGGGGGGGCTGGGTTGTCCAGGTGGGGTGGGAGTAGGGCTGTCCAAGTGGGGTGGGGAGGGTGTGCAAATAGATAAAGCTCATAACTATAAACTCTATAAATTATAGAAGTATGAAAATGTATAGGGACATTCGTGGTCATTTTTTGGTGGGATAGCATAAAAAGTGTTTGGTGTTTTTAGTATTTTTTATTTTGAGTTTCTTTTGATGCTGATGTTTCTTATTGATACCTATGATGGGAATATATTTTAGTTTCTAAATCAGCTGAGACTCCCCCACCAAGCACAGTGTATGCAACCTCTACACTTATTTAATCATTATGTTTACACAGCCTATGCATCCTCTACCCTCATTTAATCAGTGAACTCAAGTCATTAATTCAAGATTTTATTCTCACTATCATGTAAGAAATTGAATGATGTAAACCCATCCTCACATTATTTCTTACCTTAGATAGCTTCCAACATATGGAATATGAGCTTTTGAATTCATTAGTTAACCAGGATCATATATTCCATTTCCCCAAGATGACTGTACTTATATAACTTTCGGGTCAATTAAATATGGTTCTCATTGTACGTTTTATATTATGTTTCCTTCTTAGCCAATACTCACTTTTATGAGTGTGGGGTGCTTTTCACTAGTCATACTGGCATGTGTAGACATCCATAAAATTGTTAGATAAGTCACAAGTGTAATTCAGTAATGTTGTTATTGTTGACATACTTTATTAATAATCTCAAATTTAAAAATAAATTTTTTTTCTATACTTAATGAAATTAAATCTTTTTACAAGCCATGAATAACCTATTAGGGCGGAAGCCAAAAATTTATTCACCCAAGGGGTGCGCTTGACTTGGGGAAGTAATTGGGTAATGAAAGGTATGGCCATAGAGGTGCTAATAATGAGTTATTGAACATGAGTGAATGATTTGGGATGCCTATAACACATAATGGTACCTAAGGCATGTGAGTCTTATAGACCTAATGAAAATGAATATAAATAAATTTTAATTTAATTTATGAGTACATATTGGTTACATTATTTTAATAGTTCACTACATCGACTAGAAACTTATTCCTTTATAGTTTAATTAAATGTATTTTCTATTAAAGTTCCATCCAATATAATTTTTTATGAAAAAATGACTTATATAAATTCTTTTTACAGAATGGAAAGAAGATGGATGTATGAAACCGATCGGATCTCAAGCGAATTTCAAAACAATTTGGAGGGCTTTATAGATTTTGCATTTCAAAATGCATCAGATAGTGGTCGCATACACTGTCCATGTTCCAATTGTGTTTGTATACCTTGGTTGAGCCATGAAGTAGTCAGCTACCACAAGACCAAAAATGGTTTTCAAGCAAACTACTTTTTGTGGTATCACAATAGGGAGAAAATGAAATCTCAAATTGGTGATGATCGAAATGAAAGGACTGGAATGATGATTTTATTAGATGATCAGTTTATATTTATTCTTTATCATGAAAAAGAAAGGATTTCAACTTAAGAAGACTTCAATATGAGGACAACTGATGCATCTAGTGATAGTGATGATATTGATAGGGTGAAAAAATTGAATGATGCTGCCACGACTTCAGTATATCGACAATGCAATAAAATGAAAATGCTAGAATTTGTAATCTGATTGTTTCATGGGAAAACTATGTATGTGATTTCTAACACAGCAATAGATTACATTCTTACTGCCTTGAAAAACTTACTTCAAGATGATGTAGATATTCCCTCAAACCACTATATGGCATGGAAGTTAGTTGAGGAACATGGATTTTCAAGAAACAAAATTTATGCTTGCTCAAAAGATTGCAGTTTATTCATGGAGGAAACTACTGAATGAAATGATTGTATAAAATGGGTCACATCTCGCTGGAAGTCAAAATCTGATGGAACACCATCCCACATTCCACAAAAAGTAATGTTTCACTTTCCATTGATCCCCAGACTCTATAATATTTTTATGTCTGATGAAATATCAATAAAAATGAGATTGAATGATACCGAGAGAAAGAAGACTAATGATGAGTTGGTTCATCCTACAGACGGATTTGCATGGAATAGATTTGATTCTCAACATCCTAATTTTTCAGCTGATGTGCATTATGTGAGGCTGAGACTTTCCTGCGACGGTTTTAATCTGTTTGGGAAGATTCTTACTTCGCAGACCACATGGCCAGTTTTTATACACATTTATAATCTTCCCCCATGGTTGTGTGTGAAAAAACCATTCACTTTCGTGAGTATACTCATATCTGGTCATTCTGATCCCAACACTGATATTTATGTATACATGCAAACATTAATAAAAGAGTTTAATATTCTTTATGATGTGGGTGCCCACACATACTATGCATGTTTGAAAGACATATTTCAGATGCGTGTCATGCTTATATGGACGATCAATGATTTTCTGGATTATGAAATGATGTCTGGATGGACCACGAAGGGAAAAATATCATGCCCAGTTTGTATTAAGAATACATGGTCTAGAGGTGGACAAGAAGCTTCGCGTACCCGACTAGACCCTGCCCCTCCCACTGACATGTCAACCTTCCCACATTATGTTCCCGGGGTGCCGTTAGGGACCCACATGATATTTAGACCTCCAATGTTTTTGGAGATTCCTGCCAAATACTCCGACATCATTCCCATCATCCCACTATCATGGAGACATATTCCACATGAGGTCAAGGATAGAGCTCGGGCAGAGATATGGGTAAAAAATCTATTGTATTTAATGCCATTAAATATTTTTGTATTTATATTAATTAATATTTTGATGTCAGCTTCGATTTAATATTCCCAATAGTGAGGGTGCACGACCAGAATGTCTAAAAGATTTAGGAATGCTTTGGAGAGCCTACAAGCAAGTGGTGTATATTGGCTGGCGTTCTAGAGTTGACCCTGAGTTAGAGGCGATACCAGTAGTGGATGATTGTCTTATAGAGCAATATCGTCAGATGATTACTCATTGGACGACTACCCAATTAAGGGTATTAATTACATTTGAGGTCATTAAATAATAACTTTCATGTATTTCATTAATATGATCCTTTTAATTATCGAATTTTATTTAGGAATCATCTGAAAAAAATAACAATAACATTGAGGCAAAAAAATACTTCCACACACTAGGATGTACTACGATGCATGTTCATTAGAGGAAGAAGGTATGACAATTGATTATAAATTTTCATTACGATTTACACTTTCTTTTGTTTCCCAAATTTTTTAATCATTTTCTAATGTTTTAATATATCTTTAGTTTTCAATGTAATTGTAGTGGAAATACAATTATTGAAGGACGTGTGCCTCGAGAAAAACTGTTTTGCTCGAGTAGACGGAAAAAGGATAGAAGTGCAGTCAACGAAGCAACTCAACAGTAGATTGTAAGTTTTAATCTGTTGATTTTATATTTTAAAATCAATTTTGAAACGTAATAATATATTTATATTTTTAACATGCTTCTTTAGAGGCCCTCGATTCCCATGAACCAGACAATTTTGGGCCAACTGATCACTTACATCAGGTGTTGGGAGAGGAGCATCCTGGCAGAGTACGCTACTGACCTAGGATATCCCCGACGAGGTATTGGCCCTCCTCAGGTACAAGGTGTAGTGACACCAAGCTGCAGAAAGTTAGGGCATATGAGGAACAGGCTGAGAAAAGGGTCACAGAGATGGTAGAACAGTATGCTAGGAAAATAGTGCATTTATGAAATTTATTGAAGTTCTACGTCCAACACTTCCACCAGAGGCCAGCCCAGATTTTGATGAATATATGTCATCGATAAGTTTTATATATGATGCAACAGGAGGTAGTTCATATTGGTGTTCATGATGATGTCCATCCTGACGATGATGATGGCGAGGAGTCTGATGCTGAAGAGAATGGAGAGGCAGATGGCAAGGTCAAGGAGGAGGGCAAGAGCGAGGAGGAGGGTGAGGATGATGATGGGGAAGAGGACGAGGGTGATGATGATGGAGATTATGGTGATGGGGACGTGGGACAAATTAATCCATTACATCTTTGACTAATATTACTTAGATTTGATATTTAATCTATTCTAGTTGTTGGTTTTTTCTAGACACGTAGTATAGTACTACAGTTGAGTTATTTTTATATATTGTATGTTTTCAAGGATGTTGATGTCTTTTAGTGGTTGTGGTGTATCTTGAGCATGTTTATAGTGATTTGTGTGTTTGGGAACTACCTAGATAGACCCCCTCCTTCCTGGACAATGGACAACCCCCACCATCCTCCCTGGACACCAGACAACCCCCCTAGAAGCCCCCAGGAGAGCCCCCCACCCTCCCCCTGGACCCCTGACAGCCCCCTAGACACCCCCTAGACAGCCCTGCGGATTTCCCCCCCCCCCCTCCTTGTACCCCAGACATCCCCCCCCCCCCCCGAACACCCCTCAGAAAACCTCCCGTACATCCCCCACCCTCCTCATTGGTCCCCAGACAGCCCCCAGACAGCCCCCAGACAGCCCCCCGGACAACCCCCGGGACATCCCCCCCACCCTTCTCCCTAGACCCCGTACATCCCCTCACCCTCCTCCCTGGACCCAAGACAGCCCCTCCGGACACCCCCCAGACACCCCACGGACACCCACCCCCACCCTCCTCCTTGGACCCTGGACAGCCCCCAGAACACCCCCCAGACAGCCCCCCGCACAACCCCCCAACCCTCCTCCTTGGTCCCCAGACACCCCCCCGGACATCCCCCCAGACAATCCCCCTAGACAGCCCCCCACCCTCCTCCATAGAGCCCCTGACATCCCCCCACCCTCCTTGATTTCACATGCTTTTTATATTTCTATGATCATGCAATGTTATTTAAGAATATTCAATTTTTGTATATCTTGAATTATATGAATGTCTTGGTAAGATTATTATCTCATGATCATCAAATTCATGTGATGATATAATTTAACTAGAATACAATGTCTTTTACTACATTCTTCATGTTTTGTAAATTATGCCTTGTTTGAAATGGACATCATTTTAATTGATAGCAACAACTGGCCTACAGAAAACCAAGAAAACACATTCGGAATCTATTGAAACTTTAGGAAAATGATCCATGGGTCATATGTGACGTGTACGAGTCAACCACACCTCAATCCGAGGCACAGTGTGGTCGACACCACTCAAAGTGTCTATCTGTTGTTTAAAATGGACTACAATTTAAGTGAAAACAACAACTACAATACAGTAACCGACCAAATGGATTATGATTGTGTCCATAATTTAGCACAGTTATCCATGCATCCTATGTGATGTGTATGAGTCAACCCCGCCTTAATCCAAGGCGTGGTGTGGCTGACACCATTCATAGTGTCTCTCTTTTGTTTAAAATGTACATCATTTTAAGTGAAAACAACAACCGACAGAGGAAAAACTGACCAAATGAATTCTAAATGTTTTTATGCTTAAGAGAAAATATCCATGGGTAATATGTGACGTGTACGAGTCATCCTCACTTCAATCTGAGGTGCGGTGTGGCCGAAACCACTCTAAGTGTCACTATTTTGTTTTAAAAGGATATCAATTTAAGTGAAAACATCAACTGGCATATGAAAAACCAGCCAAACGCATTTGGATTGTATTGGTACTTTAGAACAGTGATTCATGGGTCATTTGAGATGTGTACGAGTCAACCCCGTCTAAATCTGAGGCGCAGTGTGGCCGGTACCACTCTAACTGTGTCTCTTTTGTTTTAAACAGATATGATTATAAGTTAAAAGAACAACTGGCATACGAAAAACTGACCAACGCATTCAGATTCTATTGATAATTTATCACAACAATCCATCGGTCATATGTGACATGTATGTGCCAACCCGAGCTCAATCCGAGTCGCGGTGTGTCCGGGATCACTCTAAGTGTCTCTCTTTTGTTTAAAATGGACAACATATTATGTACATGTGGAAAACCGACCAAACACATTTGGTTTCAATTGAAACATTAGGAGAATGATCCTTGGGAAATAAGTGATGTGTACGAGTCAACCTAGCCTCAATCCAAGGCACGTTGTGGCCGACACCACTCAATGTGTATATCTTTTACTTAAAATGGACTTCATTTTAAGTGAAAAGAAAAACTCGCATATGGAAAACAGACCAAACGGATTCTTATTATGTCGATACTTTAGCACAACAATCCATGGGTCATATGTGATGTGTACGAGTCAACCTCGCCTCAATATAAGGTGCGGTGTGGTCGACACCACTCTAAGTGTCTCTCTTTTGTTTCAAAAGGGTATCATTTTAATTGAAATCATCAAATGACATAAGGAAAACCAACCAAATGCATTTGGATTGTGTTAATGATTTAGGAAAATGATCCATGGGTCATTTGAAACGTGTACAAGTCAACCACGTCTTAATCCAATGTGTGGTGTGGCTGGTACCACTCAAACTGTGTCTCTTTTGTTTAAAATGGACATGATTATAAGTGAAAAGAACAACCGATATACGGAAAACTGAACAAACGCATTCATATTCTATTGATAACTTATCAAAATGATCCATGGGTCATATGTGACGTGTACGAGCCAACCCGGGCTCAATTTGAGTCGCGGTGTGGCCAAGATCACTCTAAGTGTCTCTATTTTGTTTAAAATGGACAATATTTTAAGTACATTCAAAAGACCGACTAAACGCATTCGGTTTCCATTGAAACATTAGGAGAACGATCCATGGGTCATATGTGACGTGTCAGAGTCAACCTCGCCTCAATCCAAGGTGTGGTGTGGCCAACACCACTCAAAGTGCCGTTCTTTTTTTTAAAATGGACTTCATTTTAAGTGAAAACAACAACTCACATACATAAAACTGACCAAACATATTCTAATTTTGTCGATACATTAGCAAAATTATCCATGGGTCATATGCGACATGTAAGAGTCAACACCACCTCAATGAAAGGCGTGGTGTGGTCGACACTATTAATAGTCTCTCTCTTTTGTTTATTATGGACATTATTTTAAGTGAAAACAACAACCGACATACGAAAAAATGATGAAACGCATTTGAAATGGGTTGATGCTTTAGGAAAACGATCCATGGGTCATATGTGACATTTACGAGTCAACCCCACCTCAATCCGAGGCACAGTGTGGCCGACACCACTCTAAGTGTCTATCATTTGATTCAAAAGGATATCATTTTAAGTGAAAACATCAACTGGCATAAGGAAAACTGACCAAAAGAATTTGTATTGTGTTGATACTTTACGAAAATTATCCATGTGTCATTTGAGACGTGTAGGACTCAACCCCATCTAAATACAAGGTACAGTGTGGTTGGTACCACTCTAACTGTGTATCTTTTGTTTAAAATGGACAGGATTATAAGTGAAAAGAACAACTGGCATACTGAAAACTGACCAAACGCATTCAGATTTTGTAGATAGTTTATCACAACGATCCATGGGTCATATGTGACGTGTACGAGTCAACTCGGGCTCTATCCGAGTCACGGTGTGTCCGGGATCACTCAAAGTGTCTATTTTTTTGTTTAAAATGGAGAACATTTTAAGTATATACGGAAAACTGACCAAACACATTCGGTTTCCATTGAAACATTAGGAGAACAATCCATGGGTCACATGTGACGTGTACGAGTCAAACGCGGCTCAAATAGAGGTGCAGTGTGGCTGACACCACTCAATGTTTCTCTCTTTTATTTAAAATGGACTTTATTTTAAGTGAAAACAACAACTATCATATTGAAAACTGACCAAACAGATTCTGATTGTGTCGATACTTTAACACAACGATCCATGAGTTATATTTGATGTGTAATAGTCAACCCCGCCTCAATCTGAGGCACGGTGTGGCCTACACCATTCATAGTGTCTTTCTTTTGTATAAATTGGACATCATTTTAATTAAAAACAACAAGTGACGTATGAAAAGTGGACCAAACGAATTCTAAATGTGCTGATGCTTTAAGAAATTGATCCATGGGTCATATGTGACATGAACAAGTCAACCCCACCTCAATATGAGGTGCAGTGTGGCTGGCACCACTCCAAGTGTATCTCTTTTGTTTCAAAAGGATATCATTTTAAGTGAAAACATCGAATTCCATACGAAAAACCGACCAAACGCATTCGGATTGTGTTGATAGTTTAGAAAAATGATCCATGGGTCATTTGAGACATGTACGAGTCAACCCCGTATAAATCCAATGCACGATGTGGCCGGTACCACTCTAACTCTATCTCTTTGGTTTCAAATGGACATGATTATAAGTGAAAGGAACAAGTGGTATACGAAAAACCAACCAAATGCCTTTGGATTCTATTGATAATATATCACAATGATCCTTGGGTCATATGTGATATGTACGAGCCATCCTGGGCTCAATCCGAGTCGCGGTGTGTCCGGGATCACTCTAAGTGTCTCTCTTTTGTTTAAAATGGACAACATTTTAAGTACATATGTAAAGATGACCAAACACATCCGGTTTCCATTTAAAATTTAGGATAATGATCCATGGGCCATATCTGACGTGTATGAGTCAAACTTTCCCCAATCTGAGGCATGGTGTGGCCTACACCACTCAATGTTTCTCTCTTTTGTTTAAAATGGACTATATATTAAGTGAAAACAACAACTAGCTTATGGAAAACCAACCAAAAGGATTTGATTGTGTTGATACTTTAGCAAAAAAATCCATGGGTCATATGAGACGTGTATTAGTCAACCCCGCCTCAATTTGAGGCGCGGTACGACCAACACCATTCATAGTGTCTCTCTTTTTTTTAAAACAGACATCATTTTATGTGAAAACAACAACCGATATACGAAAAATTTACCAAATGCATTCAAAATGTGTTAATGCTTTATGAAAACGATCCATGGGTCATATGTGATGTGTAAGAGTCAACCCTGCCTCAATCTGAGGCACGGTGTGGCCGACACCACTCTAAGTGTCTCTCATTTGTTTCAAAAAGATATCATCTTAAGTGAAAACATCAAATGGAATACGGAAAAACGACCAAAAACATTGGGCTTGTGTTTATACATTAGGAAAATGATCCATGGGTCATTTGAGACATGTACGAGTCAACCCCATCTAAATATGAGGCATGGTGTGGTCGGTACCACTCGAAATGTGTCTCATTTATTTTAAGTGGACATGAATATAAGTGAACAGAACAAATGGCATATGGAAAACCGACCAAATGCATGCAGATTCTATTTATAATTTATCAAAACAATCCACAGATCATATGTGATGTGTACAAGCCAACTTGGTTTCAATCCAAGTTGCGGCGTGGCCAGGATCACTCAAAGTGTCTCTCTTTTGTATAAAATGGACAACATTTTAAGTACATACAGAAAACTGATCAAATGAATTCTATTTCCATTGAATCTTTAGGATAACCATACATGGGTCATAAGTGACGTGTAAGAGTCAACCATGCCTCAATCAGAGGCGCGGTGTTTCTAACACCGCTCAATGTTTCTCTCTTTTTTTTAAAATGGACTTCATTTTAAGTGTAAACAACAACTATAATACGGAAAACTGACCAAACGGATTCTGATTATGTCAATACTTTAGCACAATGATCCATGGGTCATATGGGAAATGAAAAATTCAACCCCTCCTCAATCCGAGGCGTGGTGTGGCCGACACCATTCATAGTGCCTCTCTTATATTTAAAATGGACATCATTTTAAGTGAAAACAACAAATGGCATACTAAACAAATGACCAAACGCATTAGAAATGTGTTGATGCATTAGGAAAATGATCCATGGGTCATATGTGATGTGTACAAGTCAACCCCGCCTCAATCTGAGGCAAGTTTTGGTTGGGACTACTCTATGTGTCTCTCTTTTGTTTGAAATGTACAACATTTTATGTACATACGGAAAACTGACCAAACAGATTCTAATTGTTTTGATACTTTAGCACATCGATCCATGGGTAATATGTGACATGTACGAATCAACCCCGCATCAATATGAGATGCATGGTGGCTGGCACCACTCAAAGTTTCTGTCTTTCGTTTCAAAAGGCCATCATTTTAAGTGAAGACATCAACTGACATACGGAAAACTAACCAAACACATTCGGATTGTGTTGATACTTTAGGAAAAAGATACATGGGTCATTTGAGACGTGTATGTGTCAACCCCATATAAATCCGAGATGCGGTGTTGATGGTACAACTCTAACTGTGTCTCTTTTGTTTAAAATGGAGAGGATTATAAGTGAAAAGAACAACTGGCATACAAAAAACCAACCAAACACATTCAGAATCTGTTGAAACTTTAGGACAATGATCCATGGGTCATATGTTACGTGTACAAGTCAACCGCGCCTCAACCCAAGTCTCGGTGTGGCCGGGACCACCCAATGTGTCTCTCTTATGTTTAAAATGGACAACATTTTATGTACATATGGAAAACAGACCAAACAGATTCGGATTGTGTTGATATTTTAGCACAACGATCCATGGGTAATTTGTGACATGTATAAGTCAACCTGCCTCAATATGAGGCACATTGTGGCTAGAACCATTCAAAAATTCTCTCTTTTATTTAAAAAGCACATAATTTTATGTGAAAACAACAACTAACATATGGAAAATCCGCCAAACGCTTTCGGAATATGATGATACTTTAGGACAACGATCCATGGGTAATTTGTGATGTGTATGAGTTATCCTCACCTCAATCTGAGGCATGGTGTGGCTGATATCACTCCAGTTGTTTGTATTTTGTTTAAAATGGATATCATTTCTAGTAAAAACATATGGTATACGAAAAACTGATCAAATTATGAATTGAATCCCCGATTCCACATATAATTGTCATCCAAATTATCAATTGAATTATAAATGAATTATATATGTTTTTAATTACGTTATGAATTCTGATGTAATTCTTGATGTGTGTATTTCTTGGATGCATTATATGTTAAATTTGTATGAATTTGTTCTCTATATGTATGTGTTAGTTTGTTATTGCAGGTACAATACTAGTATATGTATGTGTTAGTTTATTGTAGGTACAATAATTGTAAATGATTGAAAATTAGAGGGAATGGATTGGAAGCTGTGAAATTGCACAAAAATGAGAGGGTAGATGCTGTGCAATTTGTAGGCTGCTGTGCAATTTCCACAGCATAGGCTATTCCAACGGTTTCAAACAGTTTGCATTGCCTTTATGAGAATTTTTTACCAATGATTGTATGAACGATTGGTAAAAATACTTTCCCAATGGTTTCTAAACCGTTGGGAAAGAAACTGTCTCCTTGGTTTTTCCAATGGTTCAAAACAAACCGTTGGGAATAACCATCCAAACAGTTTGGCACAACCGTTGGGATAGGTTAATTTTTTCAAACCTATCCCAATGGTTTACTATAAAACATTGGGAAAATATTTACCAATGGATTACTTCTCTATGGTTTGCATAACCATTGGTATAATATATACCAATGGTTCGGCAACCTATCCTAACGGTTCAGAACCGTTGGGAAATCCTGAATTTCTAGTAGTGTCATTAGAGCTTTCAGAATGTATTGAATTATGATTCATATTTGACAGATCATCCTAAAGGTTCTAAAATATATTATTAGGTTCATCTAGGTCAGTTTCATAAAATTTAATTTAAAAAATCTATTATATTATTTATCTCTTATTAAAAACTATGTAGGATTATATATGAGTTGAATATCAATGAAAAAGAACTTCATCGCCCTTTGATTTTTTTTCTAGGTTATCATATTTATATATAGAGTAATGGATATTGAAACTAAAACTCTAAAATAATTAGACATATGTTTTTTATTATTCCAAAAGTCATATATTTTTGTTTTATAGGGATGCCTAATTTAAACCCCATTTATAGTATATCAGAATGTGATAATATAAAATTTACAAAAGTAGATATGTAATTTAAAATGATATAGTATAGACTAGAATATCTCTTGAGGAGTCATATTTCCTATTTCTACCAAAATTTTTTTTTGAGTCAAATGATAATAAAAGTGGTTGTTATAATTATTTTAAGAAAAAAATGATTTAAATACATGAATTTCAAATTCTCAGCCATGATCACATATTAAGGTCTTATTCTTATGTTGACTTAGATTTTCTAAAAATTTGGCATACATAATAATGTATGAACAAGATACACTTTTGTAATAATAAAAGAATACACAAGTGTGTCTAGAAAATTCATCTTCATGGATAATGTATCCATAAAAATTTGAAACACTAAAAGATCAAAAAAGGTCCATATAAACTAATTATAGCCATTGAGATGTTGAAACATCCTTTTTTATTAAAATTAAATCTTATAAAGTGTCCACTTTTGGATTCGATCACAAACTCTACCATTTGTGAATTTGAGCTTCTGTTGAACTCTAACTAATCCTTTCCTAGATAGATTTTTAACTGAATGAATTTTATAATGAACTAGTATGCCATTCCAAAGTTGGGATTATATGTTTAATACACTCAGAAAAGATATATTTATAGAATATTATGAATTTAAATTAACATATTAAATATTATCATTTCATGAAGTAGTAAAAATTATATCATTTTTATCATAAACAACATAAAATTCATTGTCTCTTGACTCTATATAAAATCCATCAACACTTAATTAATAAATTCAAAGCATATGGTATTTTAATCCTACCAAATCTAAATCTTTGGAAATTAATAATAAATTTAAATTACCATTTTTTCTAGTGCCAATGATTTTGAAATTATCATAGTCACCAAATGTGAAACGACCACCATCAACATTAGTGAAATTCTTCAATATTGAATACTCATTAGGCATGTGTTTGGAAGATCCATTATCAAGACAGCATAGGCTTTTGTAGTGCTTTTCAAACTGGTTTCCAAGAAAACAATGTTTATTAAAAAAAATTAATTGGGTTCACAAATATTCATTACTATAGTTATGTCAGTAATATGTGATTATGGATCCCATAATTCCATAATGGGTTCTTATAAAAATATCATATGAATCTCTAAATATATATTTATTAGGTCTAGATGAGAATGAATAAGAACTATATTAATTATCCGAACATTTAATGGATGTAAATATGGTTTTACCATTTCTCTCTAACCTTATTTATAACCTACTACAATTTTATACATAGGTTGCCCTTTTTTCTGTTATTTTTGTTCATTTTTTTACCATTGGTAAAATTTTATATGAAATCTTTAGTTGTTCAGTTGAAAACATTGATTCACTGATCACGTTCAACAACTGATCATTTTCTATTTTTTAATAGTAATATTGAAATTAATATTTACTATCAAGGAATGATTTTTAAGTGGAATATGTTGTTATTTAAACTCATAAAAGGTATTTTCCAAAAATATAACGTAATAATACAAATAATAATTTTTCATTGATTGCAAAACATAATAATTATCACAATTTTAGAAATATTTTAAATATTAATAATATAAGTAGATTGAATATATGGATCCTCTGATGTGATTTCATCAATGAAAATATTTTCCCTCTAAGACTTATATTTTGGATTAGTGTTAGAATGACTTGAGCTATCGTTGAAGGAAATCCAAATTTTATTCATTGATTTATTGATTCATATATATTTATCCTTATACATTATTTATTTTTCAATTTTAGTTAGTCATATTTAATGTTTCCTTTCCTCTTAAATTCATACCATTTTATTTTAATTTGAGTATCATCCTTTTTTTCAATCCTTTTTTCACCTTCCCTTGTTGTCATTATTTCCACTGAATTTCAATATCTCAATGAACATAATTTTTCTTATATAATATCATAAACATTATGTCCATGTGGCCCATCTCTTCATCACTACCATCAAGATTTTATTCTTTACTCATATTTGTTTCATGTACATTTTCAATTATTTGAAGGTAGTAGCCTACAATACTACTAAATTTCTATTTGGTTAAACATCATTAATATCAGTACTAGATATTAAATTCAAATTAATTAATTATAATACTTCCAATAAATTATATGATAGTTATATTACTCACATGACATGTTTTTGTAATTTTCACATATGCCCCTCTCAATATATCTGGTAAGCATCTAAGAAGTCTCATTACTTTATCATTTTTTCAATTTTTTCCTAAGTGAATGAATAATATTTAACATTTCATTGAACCTAAGACACATATCATAAATTGGTTCATCATATTTAATTTTAAAATTATCATAAATTCTTATATATTGGTTTAGATTCATCTATTTTACATTTTATGTCCCTACATGTGGACCGGACAAGGTATCCCATATTTCAAAAGAATATTTTAATTTAGATATTCTATAAACTTCATCATCACCCAAGAAAGTAAAAAATAATTAAATAGATTTACAATTATTATTTTCTTATGTTATTATTAGACAAATATATATTATTCAATAATTATTTGTTATTTTGTATTGATATTATATTATATTCCAAATGTCAAAACCCCTTCTTTCTAAATGAAATTTCATTTGGTTTTTCCATTGAGAATAATTTTTCAATTAAAATAAATATTTATATTGGTAAATAGTCCTTCTTATCTATTGTAATGCCCTGACTCGAAGACCATATAATTGATTCTTTATTTTATTACATTTTCAGGATTAAAATGAATCAAATATTGTCAGACCTATCAGTTTAGAAGTCTTGGAAAACAAAGTTACTACAATGATACCCTAGATATATTGGGAAAATAAAATAAATATGATATATATTAAAATAAAATAAACAATATCATTTGTAGGTTATTTAATTTTTTCTTCTTCAGAACATGGTGAAGTTAATATTGGAAAGGGGTGAGATCTGGTCCTCCATAATGTTAAATAGTATAGTGGAAGTTTATGTTATAAGGAATGATGACTTAATAAAAGTACACATCCCAATAAAACATAATATTGATCATTATATTTTGGGAATAAGTGATATATAAATAATTCCACAACATATCCATGGATATTGAACATGTAAAATAATCACATGGGTAATCAATAATTAGTTTTATAATGAGGGAATGCATAATGCTCGACTACTGAAACATGATTTTGAGGCCTCGTCTAGGAAGTCTAAAAATACTATGGTAAGTCCTCGACCAATACCCAATCCAGTTTGTTTTCATGAGACCTACCAACGCATATATGGTCTATATCGGGCCCCTTTAGTCACTTAATGTGTCTATTCTATTCCTCACATGAAAGGGTTGAAACAAAAAAAATATTCTTATTGAAAAATAGGAATACAAAAATTGAATATTTCAACCATAATATATTAATGGTATCAAATAGTACAAACATTTTGAAAATAATCATAAACCCTTCAAAAAAAGGGATATGGTATTAAAACAGATAAACCTAAATGATGTACAATATTCATCAATGCATTTAAGCATAACTAAAGATACCATTGAAAATATCTCAAGGAAATTAATTATTAAAATATTAAAATTGTCCCATACCCCTCTAAAACATTCAAATCATAATAATATGTAATATAATAATAATAATAATGATACACATTATATTATATATAATGTGTATTACATGCACCACACATATTGAATAAGTGGTGAACAAATAATTTATCTCATATAAGTGCAAGTTAGGCATGGTTTTCTTTTACTTTGGATAGATTACTTATTTTTGAAATTCATTTGTATCATTCTTAAAATGAAATTTTAAACATGTATATCCTAGAAAATATAATTAAATAGAATTTGAATTATATTTATGGTAGAAATGGTGTCCCACTAAATTGAATTATATAAAAAGTGTCTTTACAAAAATTATAATTATAAAATTTAATATCGTTTGAGGAAAATAAAAAGAATAAAGTGGAAAGGAATGATTTTTTCATATAACCAAAAAGGAATCAAGTTATACTTTTATGATTAAATGTCTCATTTCAGAAAAAAAATATAGATTGAAGAAAATTATAATGTGAACATAAAAATCAGATAGAATTATAAATGTTTCCATGAATCTGGAAAGTTAGTACTGAGGAATTGAGATGAGAACCATTTTCTCACACATATATTCCCATAAATGAAGGAAAACCTAGTTTGTATATATTAATTTGGATCATATAAATAAAATTTATTAGAAATATACAAAATAATAATTAATACATTTGTGTAATGAAAGATAAAGAAGAACCTTAAGGACAATAATGAGGGTTCGAGTAGAATCCCTTGCCATTTTTTACTCAATAGAATCATTCGTCCAAAAAGTAAACACCATAAAATGATACATATAATACCATGAAAACAAATATATATTCATTATAGGATACATTAATGGGAATTATATATACACCACACATAATAAATATTGTTGAATAATAAATATCCCACATAAATGGAATTGAGATAACAAATCCATTACCTGATATCTAACGAGTAATGCACTTGAACATAACATCTCGGATTATAAAATAAAAATTATTAATTAATTAGGAACCTTTTATAAATATTTTATATTCTTTATGGTTTTATTAAAATAATTTATGGTCCTATTAATTAGTTATGGAGTTTAATTTCATCATTTCAGAGTATTCATTTTCATGGTATTTAGGATAGGTTCGCTTATTTATAAGTATTGGATTTCATATAAAATGAGTATAATTTTCAAGAATTTAATTTAAATGAAACTAATGAACATATTGAATATTTAATGGTTATATAATTCATTATGTTATATATTATGGGGATTATTTATTAGATAAAATATTAGTGATAATTATTTACATTATTTTGGGTTTTTTTATCATCACATACTACTTTCAAAATATGAATTAGTATTATGTATATATATGGGCCATAAAACATTAAATATGTTATAATTCACATATTATAGTCTGTTATAACCATAAAAATGGTATCATGACCATCTTGGAATAATAAATTGTGGAAAAAATGTTTTCGTCCACGAAGGTTGTGAATTGACACCTCTCAGATGATGATTTTGTTTTTGAAATAAAAGTGAGATATATTAAGGATATTGATGATTTGTCTTGAATTAAAATTATATAATTAATGTATATAAAAAATTATGGATTTATCCTGATTATTGTTTTAGTGTAGATGAAGAGAGGATAAGAAAAAAAATGAATTGAAATTAAATTAAAATAAAATAGAAGAGGCTTCACCTCTTGAAATATCATCCTTCGAATCCTCCATAGGGAAATGAGTTTTGGTGTTTTGGAAATTGAAAAATCTACTGAACATGGGGAATATATTAGGTTATTATTTATTGGAAATTTGTTTACATGCTTCAGGGCATATATGTGTGAGGAGAAGTGGTTTGAGGGGTGGTTTTATACTCGATGAGAGGGGTGATTTCCCATTATTTATATCATTATTTTATTAATTTTCTCAAGATGAGCAATATATTTGAATCAAGTGACTAAATAAATTAACTAGTTGATATGATTTGAAATCAATTGTCTTTACTTCATCCAACCATCATCCATGACTCTATAATTCATGTATCTTGATTTCATAAAAAATTACATTATTTTATTATTCACAAAAATGAAGAATTTTATAAAAATTAATAAAAATAAACCCCAAATTTTTTTAGGATTATAATTAAATAATTAACTCCATTTTTTAAAAATAATTTCTAAAATTTGATAAATTTGTTTTTTAATGAAAATTATCATTTTCTTAAAAAATACAGATTTTAAAATTATAACTGATTTTATATCACATTGAAAAATAAAATACGGTCTCATAAATTAATCCTAAAATCATATGAAAAATGTATATTTATCAATAAATTTTAATAAAATAATTTTTATTTTTAATTACTCAATCAGTTATGATATTGATATTAAATATTTATCACTTTTGAAAAATTCCAACGGTTTGTAATTAATTTTTGAAATTTTAACTTACATACACTATGATATAATTATATCAAACCTTCCATTATATGATTACTAAATTTTATTTATACAATCATGTGTGAGGTTACTTTTCATTTGTTCAATTTACTATTCACAAGTGTCATATTCTTATTCAAAAGGGTACATTACAATTCTAAAGGGTCATTTACTATTCACCAAAAAATATTAAATTGATCCAAAAAGACCCGAAATATCATACTAATCACTTACATGTTTGAAAATTTATAAAATTATATTCCAAAATAGGGAAAAATTATGTTTAATGATAATCAAAAAAGTGTTGAAAGAATGTGGGTTAAAATAATATTCAACTGTTCAATAGGATTCTATATTTAATTTCAATATTAAAAAATGATTCCATTAAAATAAAATAAATTAATAAATATATTTAATTTATATACTATGATAGAATGAATCAATTTAAATTATAATAGTTATTTAAACAAAAACAACTATTTTTAACTAAAATATTTTATTTTTCAATAAATGTTCTCAGAAAAAATACTACGAAATCACTGTAAATTAATTTTTACATTCCAAATTCAAAAATGATGTTTATTTTACCAAAAACTACATATTACAAAATAAATATTTTTCATTTATGTGATTCTATAATAAAATAAAATTTAATAATAGTTATTACTATTCATCTTACTATGTTTAATGTCTAGGTTATAACTGTCTTATTTAAAAAATAACTTTTTTTTGCAGTGAATTACCGTTGCATAAAATACATTCTATATTTAATTTACATGTAAATCCTTTGGGAGTAATATTCATCTATCCTTCAATAAAATTCTTCCTCAAAATTTGAAATTGTACATTGAAAGATAGTGGGTGATACTTGAAAATACCTTTCTATAAAACCCAAAATGTAAATTGGGTTAATTAAATATGTTCATAAAATGTGGGAAAGAGAAATTAAGTGGTCACCAATCAACTTTAAATTCTAATAGGATAACATTTGTGTGATGTGATGATATATTCACTAGATAATAATATATTCATCATGTTCTATTGGAGAGTAATAGATAACATGGTCATTATAAAGTTATCCATCACAAAAAAGTAAATCTTATGATCAGTTAAAAGAACATTGATTTCAATGATTAAAAACTACATGAATAACATTTTTGATACAAAATATTTAACTTTTAATTGAAGGGTTCGTTTACTATATAGAAAAGAACATGATAAATTAAACATTATTGGACACATTCCCTATCATAATAGTTATATCATAAACTGGTGGTTGTTCAATCTATTTTCACTTTGTTCTTTATACCTATAAATGAAGGTTAAAGATTAAATTTTCGTGCATAAAAAACTCCAATCATCTACTAAATATCACACAAACCACAAATTAATGACTATTTATTCATCATGTATTTATACAATAACCAAATTAAAAAAAATGTAGGATAAGATAAGATAATTCCCCAAAAATAATAAACTATTATATTAGGTATGAAATAGTAATCTAAAAAATTCAAAAGTATAAAATAAAGGTTCGAAAATATATTATTTTGGAAATTATTATCCTTCCTTAAAAATAATATTCTACACAATGACCCTAAAAACAAAACGATTAGTTCATAGAGTATTTCAATTGACATCGATAAATATTATTTCTTATACCAAAAAATTTATTTACCCATTTAACCTAATCTAAAATATATTCTACACATTTATATAAATAATCGGGATCTACAGAACTCTATAATAAAATTATATATAGATTCAAAATTCATTCACCAAAATTAACAATTTTTCAAAAACATATAGAACTCAAGAAAATTGTCATCTTTATCCAAAATAACATTAATAACTTAACCTCCAAATAATTTTCTAATCCCAGTGTTAACTATTTGAATAAATGATCCCATAAAATTGAAATTACATTTATCTAATGGATGTTTTAACTAAAAAATCCTGATTACTTGGACTTCACTTAGGCTAATGGTAGGAGTTCCCCCTTTTTTACCATTCGATTCTTGGTTAAAACCCTATGACCTTGTTGTGTATGATAGTTTGTCACTTGTCTTGCATGTTTTCATATTTCAAAAACCATATATCTTCTAAAATTAATATGATAGAATTACTTCAAATAAACTCAATCATTAAAAATTATTTTAACTATTATTTTCAACACAAATACAACATATATTTATTTCTACATTAGTCCTCCCTTGGTCTAGTGGATGTCCTATAGAATTCAGAATTTTCGTATGTTATGCCAAAGTCCCTTATATATAAGTTTTTTGAAATTAATTATTAGGATGTGCTTTATATCCTTCCATTATGCTCATAATATTTCCTAATAGATTCTTTTCATTATGTCCTTCATTCAATCACATAAAGTATTTCTCTATTCATTGAGAAAAATTTGTATTTGTATCTTTTAAAATTTATTAATGGTATAAATTTACCTTTAATTTATTCATGGTCTCCCCACTATATATCTTATAAAACACAATTATTATATTCTATGGTGTGTCTGGGAGTATGTGGAGGTATATTTTTTTAACAACATGTTGGTAAAACTAATTATGCTTGAAGATGACATATTTAACACTTATAAATATCCCATTCGGTATCTCATCACACCCCCCTTGTCAATCATGTTGAATTTTAACATGAATCTCTTGGGTTCTAGCCCTTAGCTAAAACCAAAAAGCAAATTGTGACTAATAATAGTCATATTGAGTGAAAAGTATAATCATTAATAAAAAATCATGACATCTTATTTTCAACCTAATCACCTTAGTTTTAACCTATTTTATTCATTTTAATTATATATTCAAATCTATAATAATGTTTTTGTAATTAAAAAGTGAATTATCTTAATAATATTCTCATGGGAGTGTCAAACGAAGTGCTCACTAATTCTCATTATCATGTACTAGGTTACCCCTGGTTAGGTTTGAGACACCATGTCAGTGTTTGTTCTCTTAGGTACATATAATATAAATCCCCATCCACATAAAGTATCTAGATAGGGACGTAGTTTTTAGGAAGAGACTCATAATCTCTTCATTACAAAACTTTGAGGGTGTTCTTCTCTTTTTTATCCACAAATTAAATCTTAGGGTTATGTTCCGTTTCCTATGTTTAATAAATATAGTTTCCAAGTTTATTAATAAATTTATACTGACACCAACATTAATTACCATACAATAGAATTAAAAAGTAGGTATATTATTTTATTAATCTATCATGATTATAAGGAATCAAATCATAAGGGATGTATCATTTCTGTAGTCATGGATGGCCAGATTACATTAATGATTCCTATAATATATTGGGAAAATAATATAAACATGATACATAAAGAAATTAATTTTATCTTATAAATATTACTCATTGTTTTATTCTTCATAACCGAGGAAAATTAAACATAATAATGGGGTCAGTTCTGGTTCTCAGTTAGGGTAAATAATGTAGTGGATGCATAAGTAATAAGGCATGGTTAATAAATAAAAGTATGCAGGCCATTAAAAGATAATATTTATCATAAAATGGATGGAATAAAATAATAATAAATAATTCCATAACATAACAATGTATATTATAATAGTCATATAATAAAATATACTCTAAATTACTAGTTCCATAATGAGGGAATACATAATTACGGACACCTAAAACATATCATTGACGACTCGGATGGGGTGTATGAAAATACTATGGTAACGACACAACTGATACCCATTTTTTTGTTTCATGAGTAAAAAAGTTGCATTGAGGGGATATAGATATCAACTCCCATCATTTACTAATACTAAATTATTCCTCATATTAATACGGTGAATCATAAACAACCTAAAAATTCCTTTTAAAAAACATTCAAGTGAAATGGGAATACATCAACTATAATATGTGAATGGAACAAAATAGAAAATCAATAGTCAAAATGGTCATAAAACCCTAAAAAATGGTACATGTAATCATATTAGGTAAACCCCAATTAATTACATGAATCAACCAATAATATCAACAATGATTAAGATAACGTTGAAAAATTACTGAAGAAATTATTCATTAAAAATTCCAAACTACAACATAAAACATTGAAAATCCATATAATAACTCATTATAATATCATTAGAATAATAATTCTATTGGGATGATATATCAAGTGCAGTATTTATACCACATGCATAAAAAATATGTGGTCAACAAGGAATTTATCTCATAGATGTAAAATTTAGACCATATAAGCAAATTTTTTAGATGAAGAGTACTTTTCGAAATACATTTGTATTTGATATAAAACCATATTATATTTATGTATATCCCAAAATTGAAAAGGTAAGAAAATTAATATTATTTTTCAGGAATAAATTTTGTCCCACTGAATTGTAATCAAGTCAAAAGAGTTTTTATAAATAATAGAATTAAAACATTTTTGTAAGGTTCATGGGAAATATTAAATAGATTTTATACCAAAAAGAAATTTTTGTTTTCATAATACATGAAATTAATGAAAATATTTATAATGATAAAAATTAAAATTTTAGAAAAATAAATATGGATTAAAACAAATTATATAGTGGACTAAAAATGGGTAATAATTCCAGATGTTCCCTTCAATCGAGCATGACTATCAAGAAAAATATAAAAAGTTAAAATTTTAAAAAATGTATACCCACATAAAATAATGATTATATAATCTGGATATATGATTTTGTAATAGATAAATATAATTTATAATAAATATTAAAGAAAAAATGAAGAATTAAATTAGAGTAAAGGTATAGACAGAGTAACTCGGAGGAAAAAAGGCATTTGGGTAGAGTCCCTTACCAGTTTGTAATAAATCATATCATATGCCCCAAATTTAGCAATCGTCAAATGATAGATTGAATACCATGAAGATAAATAGATTCACGATATGATACATTAATGTTCAATATAAATACAACATATAGAAGAAGTATTTTTTAATAAGTATTATCTTGCTAAAATGAATGTGAGATGAGAAAACCCGTACATTATATCTGAATGAGTTCTGTACATGACCAAAACATCTAGGATAATCAAATTAAATACATTAATTAATTAATTAAAAACCATTAATTGATGTATTATTTTAGTTTTAATACATTCATGTATGACCTTATTGATGAGTTAAAAATAGTAATTTCATCGTTCATGAGCAATCATTTTATTAGTTTTCTTGATCGGTTCACTTATTTATAAGTAACAGAGTTCATGTAAAATGGGTATAATTCCTAATAATTCCTTTTATATGATAATAATTAAAATCCATAAGATTAAATGGTCAAATAATTTATTTGATTATATAGTATGAGGATGAGTTATTAGAGAAAACATTTGTGATAATAATTTTAATTATTTTTGCATTTTTTATCATCAAAAACTAATTTCGTCGAATGAATTTCTATTATGTATACTAGTTAAATACATTAAATCGTTATAATACACATATTATAGTCTTTCATAATCATAAAAATATTATCATTACCGATATTGATGAGTAAATTTAATTAATAATGTTCATCATCCACCAATGTTGTCAATCAGCGCCCCGTGGATGGTGATTTCATTTTTTAAACTAAAAAGAGACACATAAATATATACATTAAGGTGTTAGATGATGTATCATCAATTAAAATGAAAACATTAAATTGTATTGATTATAATTTATTTATCATTATTATTTGGATATAGTAGGTGACTAGAGGATATGAAAAGAACAATAAATTGAAATGAATATAAAAGAAAAAAGAGAAGGGTTTACCTATTGATGTATCTCCAAAAAGAACATCCTTAGGAAATGGGGTTTTGGTCTTTTGAAAAGAACAAATGATCATTGATGTTGGGGGGATACATGGGAAGATTATTTGTCTCTATGTTTTTCAATATTCAATGATTATATGTGTGAGGAGAAAATGGGGTAGTGAGTGGTTTTTATAGTAGAGGATAGGAATTATTTCTCATTATTTTATTCATTATTTTATTATTTTTCTCAATACATATAAGAGTGATGATTTTTATTACTAAATACAGTAAAGAGTGCTTTTGAGTTCAAAAAACTGATTCATGCATCATCCAAACATCGTTCATTACTTTATAATTAATGTATTTAGCACTAGTAATTTTTTTGTATTTTAATATTCACCAAAATTATAATTTTTTATAAAAATACAAAAAAATCACCATTTCTATTTTTCAAATGGTTAATTAAAAAATGATCTCAATTTTATGAAATTTTTTTTCTAAATAAAAAAACTAAATTTTTAATTAACATAATCATTTATCAAAAATTATAAATTTTAAAATTCTAACTGATTTTATAACACTTTGAAAATTTAACTAATGTATAATAAAATTATCCTTAAATCATAATAGAGAAAACATTAATTTATGAATATTTAATTTGAAAATGGATTTTTATTAAAATATTTTTATTAAATACAAACTTGTTATTAAATATTTCAGACATTTAAAAAAACCTAAACATAATTATTAATTTTTAAAATATTTACATACTTATACAATGATATAATTACATCATAACATCATTTATATTATTCCTAATTATTATTTATAATTCATTGTTGAGTTTACTATTCATTTAGATGATTTAATATTTACAAAGATAAATTATTATTCCATAGTGTACAATTACTATTCACCAACAAAATTTGTTGATTCAATTACACCCTAAATATCTTACTAATCACATGTTTAAATGAAATTATTTTGAAATTAAATTAAAAAAATCATTGAAATTATATTTAATTATAATCCAACAAGTGTGAAAAGAATGCGGGTAAAACATACATTACAGAGTTCAATACGATTTTGTAACTAATAAAAATATTAAAAAATGATACAGATGATATACATTGTATTAATAAATATATGATTTATATATTGTGACATTAATAATATAATTAAATTATAATAACTATTTAGACTAAAAAACCATTTCTAAATGAAATGCAGTATTTTTCAAATATTCTTCTAAGAACAATACTATGAATTCACCATAAATTAATTTTTATAAATTCTAAATTAAAAAATGATTTTCATTTTACCTAAAATTAAACATATCAATATAAATATGTCTCATTGGTGAGAATATTTTATTAATAAAATTTTATAATAGTTCTTACTATTTATATTAATTTGTTTATCATATAGGTTAAAACTATCTTGGTTAAATAATAAAAAAGTATTCTTTCTTGGAGACATAGTATTGGTTGCATTTTATTCTATATTAAATATAATAATAAGTACCTTCATAGTTACCTATATTATCAATAAATAACTAACATTCAGAATTGATATAAATTTGAGATCATTATAATAAAACTAAAATCGTTGTTGAAACTATATTTTAAACTTTTCTATGATACAAAATTTTGGTCCAAGTGTGTAATTCAATATGGGGGGTTAATTTAGTTCCCAATGAAAATATCTGTTGATAAAAATTAAAAAAAATTCTGATTAATGAAACATGGATTATTATTGATAAAAATAGTAGATCTAAACAAGACCATTCCTTCTAAAGGATTTCTTGAAGAGTGATTATATCTTAGTTAAAATAGTTTTTATAATTACAATAGTTTTGAAATCAATATACATAGTCAAAAAAATTTGAACAACAGTCAATATTACTTATCAGAAAAATATTTTTTTTACAGATACAAAAAATATAGGTCATGGAAATAACACAAAACACAAAAACATAGTGTAGTAAACTATAGGTTTAGTCCCAATATGGGGCTTAATACTCTCCACTCAAAAATATCCTTCTATATTGTATATTATTATAATAATTATACAAATAATAAACATATATTTGGTAAACAAACATCACAAATAAACTGTCTTGGCTAAATATCATCTTCAATAGTTATATGTGGGAAGTAATGGTAACACATGACACACAAGGAACTCTTCCACAAGCACTATGGGAAATAAAGATGTAAAGGAAGGAGAAAATAAAAAATAATATCCAGTTCAGTGAAAGAGATAGTTTATATTTTATAAATGAATAAAAATACACTTCTAAAATTAATAATAAATTAACTTCAATGGAAACTATAAAAATAGGGTTGCTCATTATGGTACATTTAAAATGGTCTAATTCCATAGATACAATTTGGTGATAATTTTGAGAATTATTTTTTAATGTTTTATTAAAAAAAGATCATATAATTTTTTTTAGGAATATTCTTGTTGATCTTTATGAGTTTTTCAATCAATATTTGTAGCAGATATTATGGTTATGTGTCTATGATCTTCATAGAATATGAATCAGTAAGATTATAAGGGTTATCAGATTCAATCAAACGATTTTTTCGTAGGTTTCTTAGTCTTTCATCGTCATTTATAGAGATATATTTAATTCTCATAGATATAACAACATAATTTGTGGGAGATCCAAAATCCTTAGATCTGAATTCACTATGCATTAAGACTTGGTTAATTGATCCTTTAATATAAATAGTTATTTATCCAATCAGACCAATTTCTTCAGACATCAATGGTAACTAGAAGGTTGTGGTGACTCTGTATATTGAATTATCTCATTCTGGTGGTACCTCTAGTTGGTGGTGACTCAGAGCCCAATGGTGACTCATCATTTAATGGTGATAGGTCCTTTTGGTAGATCCTTATTGGTAGATGGTCTAGAGGTAAGTCCATGGAAGTAGGTCCTTCCTAAAAGTTACACACCTTAGAGGTAGCTCTTATTTGATGGTCATAAGTCCTTCTTGTGACTTTCTTATGATGAAGACTCATCATAAAACATAAAAAAATTATTATAGAAACATTCTTACCATTTAAATTTAAATAATACAACATGTAAATCATTAGTACTAATAGAATCATGGTTTGTGATCATTATAATAAGGATATCTCTAACTAATTCCACACAAGTATGTGCAACCATCAAGGATTAAATGGTGTGTCAACTACCCTCATAACACTTTTATCATCTTCCATGATGGAAAAATTGTGTTGATAACCACATTGACATTGTGTCTAATAAAAAGTCACAAGTTATTGTAAAGAGACATAACCACTGAGTCACGACACGGTCACCCAATAGGATTGACATGAAGTGTATTCCACATACACAGAATGTACCCCTAGATGGACTTGACTTGTGTTCCAATTAAAGACACACTAAGGGTATGAATTTGGACCACACATTATGTGGGTCCCCTCACAATTCATGTTCTACATGTGCTCATTTCTAGAAACACCGAACATTTGCTTCGCTTTTACTCGAACATAGATTTTGGTCCAATGAGTATTCTATCATGAGTGTTTATTCATTTATAATGTGATGGTTCCTTTGATTGTGGATTTTGAGATATGATATCAAATTTTTCTAACACAACACACCCTTAGGAAACACATGACAATGATAGAGATTGTGACAGGACAAAACACATTCCAGTGCTTTATCCACAACAACCACAATCTGACCTCTAAAGGCCAGGGGGTGGATACAAGTATCGATGGCATAAAAAACATGGGAAAACTTTTCATAGGTACCTGTACTTAAGAACCCATCCAACATAATTAAAATGTTAAGAGGAAAAGAAGTAAAATATATTACACTACTGTAAATAAAACAAACACTCATGGACCTCTTAATAGTATAAGTACAATAATGTTAAATGAAAGGGAAAAGAAGAAAAATTCTCACCCAACTAGAAAATTATCCCAACCTCAAAGAAACATAAAATGAAAAATAGGTAATAGATTCTAATTCCTGGATCCCAAGCTATGACCACAATACGTAGCCCAAGAACCTATATCAATAAGCTCCTTTATAGATGCAATGAAACATGTTCTTCATCTACATAAGAGATGATATATGCAGGGAACTATCATATACAAATGAGTATAAAAATACTAGTTACCACACCCCGAGAGATGTAGGGGAGAGTAGCAAGAGATAAAATAGAAAAGGAGTACAAAATATAAAAAAAATATACAATGAAAGAGTGAAGATAAACCCAATAATATAGTGAAGTAAACTCATCCAAAAATAAGGATCCTTAGATATTGATATGATACATATTTTTGTGCCTTTGTTACCTATAGTAGGTGAGTATAATCATCCAATAATGAGAATATGGACATGGAAATCATGTGGAATACCCCATGTGTCTTCACCTATCTTAGAAAAATAGTATCCAAAACTCAAGATGTGGGTAATGATGTAAATTATATATTTATATATAATCATTCAAAAAGTATCCTAAATGGGAGATTAATCAGATATCTATCTCATAACTCATCCCAATAACAAGATTCTTTAATAGAGCCATATGTAACCACCAATTAAGTACTGTATGTCACACGTCTTCCCTGATCACCCAATATAATGGGACTCAATCACCAGACCTTGCAACTATCCACTTTGGGTGGCTCTGTCTCCCCTGATTGGTGTTAGGTCATGTCACAATGATGGTAATATGTGGTGAAATCACTACATTTACTCTTGATTACAATTTTATATCAATATATATATCGTAACTAATTTGTATCCATATGGTGAAAATTAGAACTATAGGACCAGTTCC
This sequence comes from Viscum album, assembly GCA_963277665.1. NCBI lineage: Eukaryota > Viridiplantae > Streptophyta > Magnoliopsida > Santalales > Viscaceae > Viscum > Viscum album. The sequence continues at coordinate 1,242,112,152 of OY728145.1, read as the reverse complement.
CTAGTGCATCATGTGGGTTCCAATATAATAGTCATCATAGAGGACCCACTCACAAGTGCGTAAGGTAGTGTTCCACTACAATAATATTCATAGGTGACCCACCCATTGGTATCAAAAGGGGGATACAAAATATGTCATCAAGGACCGGATACCTGCTCGATAAGGGGATTCCATTACGATGTAACTTTAAAGGACCCAATCCCATGCTAATGGGTGGTTCCACTATGATATCATTGCCTAACCACTATTGTCATCGAACACCCCTGTGTAAGTGTTAGTCTTGGAACACCATACATTATTTCCTAAATTCTTCATGTGAGGTCACTATTACATTTTACATTTAAAAACACATCAGATATGCTAGTTACTTATGCAGTACAAATAACTTGTGAAATTGTACCATTTCACTTTATCAATCCTAAAAGGATCATTAGAGAGACCACATATTTACAAAAAACATTAAATTTGAAAACTGAACTCAAATGTTCTACCTTGAAGAAAATGTTAAATTTTCATTGATGTCACATCAATTGGATATTCTGTATCAACGATATGGATCTTTAATGATGCCACATGAAGATAAACTATGGCCCGTGGATAACCGATCGCAGACTGACTTCCATGGTGTGTAGAAATAACACAGTAGTATACCACCATTGTTGGTCAATTAGATTCACTGATTGGTCTCCACGGTCAACCATCGAGGAGGATAGTTTGATAGTGGTCGTGGCCATTGGCCCTACGATTGCTCAAGATTCTACTGCTTTGTGGTGGACCACATTTGCAGTTTTCTCTAACCAACCCAGTTTCAACCCATCTCTTGACCACTGGGATGGGATAATCCCACTCCGGCAAGGCCAGTCCCGCATTGGCCCTTCTCAGATACCAACATCAGGCCGGTCTGTACCAGGTAAACCAATGCTGTGCAGTTGGTTTCTATTTAGCTGACCTCCCATCGCATTCCACAATAGTGGATTCCACCTATGGTCACACCATGGGACCCTGCCCGACTAACTATATGGCACTAGTCCATGTATTAATACCATACCATGGCTCTCTGTAACTTCATTATACCATCATGCCTTCTATTTTTGTCCGAAAAATAGGACACAAGCATATCATGAATCCTCGAACTGAGACCTTCACAAACCTAACCTTAATTCGATGATCCATTGATGATTCGATGTTCCAACTAGTTAGAGATAAATATCCCTGAATACAATTGAATAATATGATAAAAAACATATTTGATGAATATATTGATGGTCGTATTTATTTTTCTAATAATGATGGTGTTCAAAAACAATGAATCAATTAACAAAGAAATATTTTTCAATCAATTATTAAAATCAATTATTTAAAATAAAATGGATCCTACCTTGTTTTATCCATTCATCGTTGAAAAAAATTCACCAAAAATCAGTTCTGGTCTGCAAAAGAATCATCTAAGATTCATCCATGAATCAGCAACGATATGAGAGGAAGAATCGTGATAGGAATGGGTGAAAACCCAAATCAATAATCCCTAAACCCTTATTTATAATCAGGGATTTAGGTTATGGTTATGCTATTAATCGCTCTACCAATGATTAAGGGAACCAGACATCCCGCACCCTCTCATTATAAGTTTTTCATAAGTAAAACACCCCATTATAAACTCAATTGTAGTCTCATATTTTTAATTAAAGACCTCGTTCAAATATTACTTGACACAATGTAAGAGATAAAATAATATATCTTAAATATTTAATTTATGGCTACATCATCTGTGAATTTTTCTATAGAAGTCTAACACTGACAAAATTTATGACTGCCCAGGCTAAACGCAATGTTCGAATCTCAACCATTCTCTTAGATTTATTATCCAGGATAGTGTTTAATAGTTATCATAATTCATTTTGATTTACTTGTATAAAACATACTTAATATTTTTATAACATATATTTCTTGCCCATATGGCCTTATAATGGCATAGTGTCTCAGCACATAGCTATGGAAATATATATAGAAATATTTCAATGTCCTACAATGGAAAATGAGTCTCTACATCATTAATTACTTTAATATTATCATCTTAGAAATGAAAAAATAGGAAACCAAATTGGGATATTGATCCTTAAACTTGTTTCACCATTCTTATAATATATTAGGCATGTTTCTGTACATCCAAATTACACGAATCAAAGGGATGATCTGTCCCGGTATCGCCTACTCCAGTTGATCATAAATCACCACTAGGTGATTTAAAAAGGTGGTTTCATCCTTAGTTTCCCACTCACCCCAGCCAATGAACTATGTAGGATAATTCACCTATCTCCCCAGCTTTGACACATTGAAGATATCATGAACGCGATATAGTTTTTGGGGTAGGGAAAGATGGTAGGAAACTTCGCCAACCCTCCACATGATCTTGAAAGGCCCGATGTACCATTGCGAGAGATTTCCTCCCTATCCAAACCTCTAAATTATTTGATGTGTGGAGGATTTCAAGAGGACATGGTCTCCCTCCTTGAAATCCAAGGTCCTATAATGAATATCATAGAATGATTTTTTCTACTATGGTATGTTCTCATCTCTTCATAGATGACTTGAACTTTCACCATCATCACATGAACTGAATCTAGGACCATGAAGGATGAGTCACCAACCATCATCCCGAACAAAGGAAACCTGAAAGGGTCTCCCATATATATCCTCAAAATGTTCCATGATGATGGTAGAGTGGTAGTAGTTGCTAAAGGAAAATTTTCTCCCAATACTAGTGATCTTCCAAACATCATTCGAAATCCAATAGGAAAGCCCCCATCATATCCTCTAGCAATTGTATATTTCACTCAGTCTTCCCATTGGTCTTGGGGTGAATGGTTGTACTCACCCACATCAGTTCCCAAATACCACTTCCATGACTCTCAAAAATCTTGATGAAAACCTTACATCACGATAGGAGACAATCTTTGATGGTACCCCCAGAAGGAGGGAAGTCTACCACCTGTACAAATACAAAAAAATCTCAATTGAAATATAATTTATGATATCATCGAAGTGAAATGACATCATGAGTCAGTATACTATCAACCATATGGAATCATGGCCCTTTGTATTGTATGAATCCTTTATGATGAGTTCCAAGGATCTGTTTTCCCATTTCAACAACAGAAACTCAATAGGTTTCAAGAAACCATCTAGAACCTACTGCTTAGCCTTAACCTAATAAAATGTGTTGCTTCCCGAGACAAATGAAACTATTCTTCATCTCATGAAAGACCACCAAAACAACTGATAAATATCCCTATACATCTTCCCCACGTCCGGATGTAAAACTATGGGAGAACTGTGGAACTCTCGTGTTACCTCCACATGCATCGTGATGGGATCCACTATTTGTCCCTAGAAAATATCTCATAATTCCCTCCATAATTGTATCCATCATGTATGTACCCTGTGGATATATGTTTATGAAAAACATCACAGTTGATGTTTTTCAGATGTGAATCTTTCACACACTCATGGAGTGAAGGATTTATCACCATCAACTGTAGAAAAAAGATACCATCATTTTATGACATCATTAAAATATGGGAAACTAACTATTATGAATATTCCCACACTAGTAGTTCCTAGTACTTACTTATAAGAGAATCTACTACAACATATCCCTTCCTTGGAGCATAGAATATTTTTATTGAATTATCCTATATGAACTCTAAATTTCATTCCCTCCCCATATTTTGATCTCTCTAGATAATGATGTACCAGTTGATTCGGTGTTATGAATAATCCACAAGTAAATCACATAGAAGGTATCTTATCTTCTTTCATAGTGCGAAGTCTACCACTGCAAGATAAAAGTCATGAGTCCCCCTTTATATGTTTTCCAAAAATCTCTTGGCATACGCTACCAAGCCAATAAATCTTCACACCTGTGACACATTCATATTCGGCTCATAGAAAAGAAATCATAGATCGTTTCAAATCTGGAGGCTAAAACTTTTTTAGAGATAAAATTCCCCCAAAAAGTGGACATCATCTATCTATAATAGGCACTTCATGCGATTTCCTTATTTCTGATTCCCTTTATGTAAATTAGGAACCACACTCATGTTCTTTTCATTTTCCTCTTCCGATGCATAGTAGATGAGTATTTTTTCGATGATGGCAACAAAAAACTGGTCTAAGCTGGGATGGAATATCTGGTTCATTAATGACATAACTAAGGTGGGGGAATTCTTCACTGAAAAGGGCATCACTAAGAACATGTATTGTCTATAGAGATATTGAAATTCCTTATTCAAAATATCTTCCTCAAGAACCCATATTTAGTGGTAATCAGACTTGAGATAAATTTTGGAGAACTACCTCTCACCTCACAATAAGCCATAGGGGTCATCGACTTTTGCTAAGGACTTCTTGTTCTTTATCGTTGTTGGTTCAAGAAATGATAATCCATGTAAAGACAAAAGATCATGTCTACCTTCATCACAAAAAGAACAGGAGCTAAAATGGTAGCACAATGAGTTTAATTTAACCATACACATAATGGTCCACCAATTATATCTATATATCTCAAAGAATGGTAGTTTATGTCCAATAGGTACAAGAATATATTGAGGCAGTCGTTGTTTGATTGTCAATGAGAAACTCCAAATCCCACCTTGAAGGTAGCCCACGAATGTCTTAGTGGAATAATTCCACATAATCCTCCACAGATTAAGGAACTGAGATTCATAAAGAGTCTTTTGCACCAATGGTCATGCTCACTAACAAATTGGAAGAGGCTATATCCACCTGCTCCCACCACCTATCTACCCAAATATGAGTTCTATTTTACCAAGAGTGGAGAACCTCATCCCATTAGTGTGAAAGCATTTGACTTGCCTATTGTGATAGTCTATATAGACTCAAATTATGGAAATACAATCCATTCCAAATATTATGTTTTATTCTTCCATCATGAGGACTGGTAAGTCCCATTTGAACCTTTATCCACCAAGAAATGTCTCACACTGTTGACACATGAATGGCACATAAGATATTATTCCCATAAGAACCAGAAGACTAAACTGTTATGATTATACCACTACTAGGAAATCCAAATCTCGTACCAGGAGAAAAGATACCAAATAGTAACTGATTTTTGTAACTAATAATTCTTTAGAAATAGTATAATAATTTGTGGGACACCCAGTGGAATCACAGACATATCGTGTAGTGTGGAATCACAGACATCCATAGACTACAGCTGTAATCTCCCTGATAAATATGTGGGACACCCGGTGGTGGTGGAGGAAAAACCTCATATATTCGTCCCCAACTTTTAGCTCAACCATCTAATCTTCCGAAACATCCTCCCTAGGGACCACCCTATCCCCACCTAGGGGATCCCTGATAATGATTTTGTCTCATCTGTGGTGGTCCACCTACTATCATCCTGGGATTTTACTCCCATCTATTTTATAATTATAAATCCATGCTACATCGCACAAAAAAAGAATAGTTCCGGCCATCTCTGTGATGACATGGGGCTAGGTGATTCCTTGATGATGCCTGAACACATGCCCATGTCTGATCCTGGGGAGGCTTTCTGCATTAAGATCCTATGAAAAAATGTCTACTGGATACTGTAGATGTCTTAGCTAGCTAGCATCCACTGCAAGTCCTGGAAAACCGGTTCCCCTCTAATAGAATACTCTATGTCACTATTTCTCTCTTTATCACCCTGACATAGGTGATGATTCACATTGGTACTATGCTATAAAGGATCTCTCTAAAGAGTATCTACTCAATCATATGTTCTTATAAGTATCTATTGTAGGTCATGTCATGAGCATGCTGAGTCTTGCCTATGAACCTAGTAGATTACTCTGCCATTATCATCCCTTTATACAGTAGCTCTAAAATTCCTCAATCTGAATGGATTGTAAAAAATGGGGTATTACTCCCCAAGGAATACCAACTGGATTTCATCACTTGAGATTATTGGCTTGTTGTGTTTCTATGATACCAAGATCCATGAACGTCAAGCCATTGCCTGGAAAATATTGTCTTCCAAAGCCAACCACTGATCTGTCAGTTTTCGTATTATCTGGAAGAGGTGGAACCCAATATCCATCCAATCCTCTATTACATGAGGATATAACTGTCTATGGAACCTAAAAAATCTATGGTTCTAGAACTCACAAAGTTTGATCATCCTAAGATCTTCCTCAGCCTCAATTATTCTGAAAAACTGTTTCTCGATATGTGGATGTTCTATAATTTCCCCACCAAGATGAAGGGGACCAAATGATGGACCTTAAACTGAGTCCTCATCTCACATAGGTTCTTCTTCATGAACTAGATCTAGTATCTAGGATTTCCATCATGGAAGAGGATCGTAAATGTTATCAAGGAGTACCACGGTCATATGAGAGTGTATATATATATATATATCAATAAACTGATAAGATGAATCAAGAATGAAAATAAAAGAATCAATCATATATGATGCACGTACCATTTATCCATGCAATATGGGTCTTGGAGTGATGGGATGACAAGAAGGTAATCAGGGTCTTGGTGAATTGATATATTGGATACCCATAAAATCACTAGAATACCTATCCTGAGATTCAAACAATAGATACTTGGACTTTTTTCTCTTGACCCAACCAAGGAATTTTTGGGGAAACCTCCAAAATGTGTCCAATGTTTTGAACAGCTATGATACCAATTTTTCATGACCCATCCAATTCTAGGGCTCAGGATGCAACAACCCCAATAACACATCCAATGGATGGGAGAGGATACAAGAGAAGAAAGAAAAATAAAATCTAAGAGGGATTTTTCTATGTCCATGTACACATGCACCCATCCAACTCAATTCAATTGTGTATAAGAAAATAATTAATATAATATACACTGTTGTAAATAAAAAACACAAATAAACCAATAAAAATTACTAGTAAAACAATGTTAACTACAATTAAATGAAGAAGAATCCACTCCTAACAAGAAAAGTGTCCCAATATGGATGAAACTGGAAAGGTAAGTTCTCTAAGAGAGCATTGTTCCTAGATCTCATGCTACGACAAATATACAGAGTCTAAGCCTCAGTATCCCTATGATCCTCTGAAGTCATGACCAAAATTATTCATCATCTGAATAAGGAAAGACATGTGTGAGAAAATTCTTTGAAGGGTTGGGTATAAAAATTCCTGTTAATATATCCTAATATTTTATTGGGGGAGTAGTAACATATACAAAAAAATGAAAACAATATATAGAATGAGGTACAATGAAAGAGTGCATCTCAACCCAACAAGAGAGTGAAATAAACTCATCCAAATAGAAGGATGTATATAGTTTTAGAAGATTAACTTCTCTTCAAGTATTCTCTACCTATAGAAGGATAGTATAGTCATATAACTAGGAAATGGTCGATACAGAATGCATTTTTCATAGGCAAAAAAATTTCTCTTCTTTTGGAAGGAGAGTAAAAAAACCCATGAGTTGGTACTAAAGAAGTATATATATATATATATATACTCATTGAAACGAACCCCAATGAGAGAGTATGTGTATATCCATCTCACATCTCACCCTAAGAAGAAGATCCTTGAATAGTTCTATAATTGACCACCATGAATTTCCAGCATCCCTCATGACTACCCTAAACAAGAAAGTCAACAAGACTCACCCACCACACCATGAAACTGTCTACATATGAAACCCTTGTATCACCTTCATAGTTTTATGTCACACCCACATATGCATATCATTGGGGAAAGAGAACCTCTTACTCGTGTGTTCAATGTTACGTCCAAGTACACCTCTAAATAGATCCATAGCCAGATTATGCAAACTTGAAGTAGAGAACCTGCACCCTATTGCATAAAGGTGATCCCACTCCAATTTTATTCATAGAGTACCCACACCTTTTTATCATATGGGGGTTCCAATATTGGTCGATGCAAACCTGCCCCATCCTAGTATAGGTATTCCACTAATATTTAACTATATAGGACATGTTACCATACAGATGGTGGGTCACATTCATATATAGTCCCATGAGAACTATTGTCTTCGAACACCCCTAAATAATCACCATGCTAAGAACACCTCAAATCGTATCCTAAAATCCACATTTGAGGTCACCATTGTTTTATATGTATATAAATACATATGATAAGCTATTTACCTTCCCCAAGAAAATAAATCGTGAAAATGGCCCTTTTAACTGTAACATCCCCAAACGAGACATCATGGAGCCCACATGTCGAACCCAAACATTTCCTTACCAATATAAATATAGAATTTATATCTTGAAGGGATCATCACATTTCAATAGAAAAAATGTAAAAATTATCTTTTTTTAGAAGATATGGCCATTTGAAGATGATGAATAAAGACCAAACATGTCTAGTGGCTGACTGAATGCCATAGTCAGTTCCCCTACTATAATAGTAAACATCCATGGTTGGATGTCTGTGATTTGGACCCCCATGGGATTATTTATGTGGTTAGTCCTCCAGCTATGTAGAACGGTCTCAATGGTCGACCACTACGGTCGACCGTAGTCGCGGTCTGCTCCGTCCAACTTGGGTCCGACCCAGTTCTGGCCCACTAGGATTGGCCCCGGTCAATTTAGACATTATCCAGTCTACTTCAGCACATCCCACCTACCAACCTCGGCCTGACCCACACCACGTCAACCGATGCAGTGTCCATGGTGTCAACATGGCCTAAATGTCATTGTGTTCTTTAGTGGTGGTCGATGCCTTGGGTCATAGTTTGTGACACCTCTGGTTCCTGACTCATAGCTGCACTATAGCACCCTCTTGTGGTCGATGGCACCTCACTAGCTATCCCTTCCATAGACTATTGATCCTCCTCTGCTTTCATGAAATACATACTGCATACAGATCTGGAATCCTCTAATCGAGATCTTCATTGTCCTAAGCTATACTTGATGATCCAATGATGATTCGACATGATGAAATGATAATACTGAAAATAAATGAATAATGGACAAAAAATGATAAATAAGTTATTATATGCATTGATCGATGTTCATGTTATGTTTTCCCTCAATAATGGTGTTCAAAAATGAAGATACAATAGAAAATGGCTGAATTTTAACCCATGAATTTTAATCATAAATTAAAAAATTAAAGGATCCCACATATTTTGATATGTTCTTCTTCAACAACACATTCTCCATGCATCCACTTCAATTTGAAAAATATTCATTCAATATCCATCCTTGAATACCCAATGGGAGGCGATAATGAAGCTTTTGGAGTATGGGGGGGGGACCCTAATCAATAATACATAAAACCATATTTATAACTTCATTTCTAGGAAATGGTTAAATTCTTAAAAGCGCCACCAACATAAACGAGACACAAAAATCCCATGCCTTTTCATTTTTTGTTTCACTTGATTAAGTCACCCCATTACGAACTCAATGATGGTCTCATATTTCAAACACGAGATCCCATTCAAAAGATATTTTATATGACGTCCAAGATTAAATTATTTTATTTAAAAATTTTATTTAGCATTTCCTCAACAATGAATTTTTCTATAGAAGACACATGCAGAAAATGATATTACCCACCTAGGTTAAACACCATGATTCAGTCTAAATAATTCTTCTAGATATCTTATATTGGCTATATTTTAATAGTTATCTCCTTTCAATCATGTGTATAGTATATAATATACATAATGTTTTTATAAAATTTATCTTATGCATATTGGGCCTCATAATCATTGCTCATCTCAGCACCTAGCTATGGAAATATATATAGAAATATTTCAATGTCTAAGAAGGAAAAACTTGGTCCCTGTAGACATTGATGTATTACCTAATAATTCAAATAATTCCATTTATTAGTTATGGGATTTGGTGTTACTCGATGATTATTTCGAGTTACCATCTAGTAGCGATGAGAAAGAGTTTTTCTCAAAATTCTAGTATAAGAATATAGTAGGGCACAAAATTGGAGTTCCCCAATTATTTTTTTTGAGATAACCTCCAGTAGGTCTGGGTTTTGGAGCTCCCGATGTTCTTGGATTTCCATCTTGTAGAGATATGTATGATATTTCCCTGATGATATTTCAAGGATTACCCTCATGTTTTTTCCGGAAGTGGAGTTCCCCGATGAAAATTTTAGATTTTTACCGTCCAGTGGGGATGGGCAGTGGGGTTCCTCAGTGACTAGAAGAGTATAAACCTCTTATCTTAATAGGGAATGGGATTATTATATATAACTTGTGGCCCCATGATTTTCTAGTACAATGACGACATGTGGTACAACATATCATTGATCTCTCAGGGAGGGGGAATGAATTACCCAACAAGGCATGTTCATATAATGTTACCTAAAAATGTGTTGGAATGTTAGTGCTGCTAAATGCAGATAGTATCATGGTGTGGTAAATGGATCCCTTAGAATTTTGTGTTTTTGGAAGACGGGTAAGAAACAAGTAATCATTGATGAATTTCATATAAAAATGATGGCTATTGTTCTTCTTGGGCTGAGCCATGAGAGGGAGATCCCCTTACTATCTCATTTTGGATTTTTTTGATAAAAATATATCTTATATTCTTTATATTAGATTAGAACATTTGATTTAGATACTCTTTTAATAAATATAGGAATGACGTTTCGGGTGTTCCATGTACTTTCTATGTTTATCTTATTATGCATGGATGATTTTACTATATAGATATAAGTGGAGAAGACTCGATGAGAATTTCATATTTACACCATATCAATATAATTATGTTGGGAAGTGTTCATATTCACAGTCATGATGGGTTGATATATACTCGCTTACAACACCTTGTTCTATATATTTCTTTTCCTATTATATTTTATCTCTTACTACTCCTATGTTCACCCTTTAGGGCCCTATATTTGGTATGTATGTACACACACCTATATGGTATTTTTCAAAATGAATAGTTTATTTTGAATATAATAGACATGTATTCCCAAATTTCATAAAAATCATAGAGGTATTGGGTGCCTGGACAAGGTTCAGTGGGCGTAGCTTTGGATACATGAGCTAGGATGTCTCACCTATTACTAATTTCTATTTTTTTAGGATGTGACACATTTTTAGTTTCATGTGTATTTTTTCAATTTCTTTTCAGTTTAAACTACTATACTCTAGTTCTATTTAGAGTTTCATGCATGTTTGTTTTAAATTATATCTATCTCAATCTTTTCATCTTTCCTGCTACACTTTTTTCAATGAGTTGGTTGTGTGCAAGTGTACATGTTCTTATGAAAGGTATTGTCGAGTTAGTTATGTCCTTGATTCTAGTCGCTACCCCGAGCCAATGGAGGTTTCCTTGGGATACATACGACTTGGGCCCCGACTGGGCTGGGTCATGAAATTTGTAATGAATTAATGGAATTGGCAGCCCGTTTATAATTGAGGAGGTGTGAAATTTTTCCATATAGAAAAATCAATTCACTAGTGGGAGCTCTATCTAACCTTATATTCTTCCAAAATAGATCAATAATGGTTGTGGTGGTTTCATGTATAAGAAACTCCTCTAATTCAAAACAGTAAATATATATTGAAAATTTTATTCCCGAGACATTTATATTACTAAATTTTACCCTTTATATTTTTACCAATGTAAATTGTATCATTTTATTTACTTAGGTAATTAATTCATTAAGAATAAAAGTAAATTGAATTTTGTTATATATTTTATAAAAAAATATATTAAATAATAAATACAAATTATTTAATAAAAATACAAAGTGTGTGGTAATATTTTTAAATAAAAAAATGTAATAAACAAAACCTAGTTATAAAAAAATTTGTGGTAATTAATTTTAACTATTTTCCTTAATCATTGTTGTAAAAAATTAATTCACCATTTTTATGTAACATAAATTATTTTTATTCCATATATGTAGTTAATTTAACCAAATTAATCTAACATAGGATGTAGAATTTAATTTGAAATTAATCCGAGACACGCGATAAGAAAGAGGATTTAAATGTTAAAATGTTCAAGGGATTATAATGTTTTTATATCAAAACACAAAATGAAAATGATTCCAATTAAATAAATTATAATAAATGATATAAAATTTATCAATTTTTACATTGAATCTAATTCAAAATACAATTTATCCTTATAAATTATTTACACGAAAATGTTGTTTCTAACTAAAATTTTGTTATTTCACTATTCATATTAGATGAAACATCTCAGAAAATTAATAAATACTCACCCAAATATTATTTTGATATCCTAATTTAAAATTTTATTTATATTATTAAATATATTTTCTAAAATAATGACAATTCAATTTCAAAATAATTGCATCAATCACGTTTAAATATTTTTTTAAAAAGAAAAAAAATCTAAAAAGATTTTATTATATTAAATTATTATTATTTTATTTATAATCAATTGATGTATCAAAAATGAATATATATATATATATATATTAATAATTTAGTTAAATCTATTTTTACCCATATTTCTAATGGATATGAAATAGTTCTAATATTTCATAAATATATTTATGATATATTGTTATTTATTAAAACTCGGTCTTGAAATAAATAAAACTATACCCAGTGTTTCATGTAATGAATGATATGGAAGATATTGAATTTATTTAAAAAAAATATATCATAATTTCATGCGATGATATATTCAATTCTATGTTTAGTGTTTCATATTATAAATTTTATCAAATACAATGTACTTGTTTTAAAAGATTGAGGTGTTATAATTAACATTGTAATTTGTTCATGATTACAAGTGTCGTTCAAGTCTTACACATGTTTCCATGTGTATTTTATACTTACGTGATACATCATTCATTATAATTGAACTACTAGTTCATTTATATAATTATTTATACTATTAAAACATGTTTATCAGGACCATTTCTTGAAATGAAAAGAAATATCATCCTTTTCTACAAATGAAGTCATTGGAAAATAGATTACCAAATATCCCTAAAGAAAAATAACATATTATTTTAAAAATATTATAAAAGACTATGGATTCAAATAAATATTGTTGAGTCTTCTCAATCATAGAAGAAAAAAACTGAAATTTAATGTTGTATTTCAGTGACATTTTTAAATGTATTTCATGTTCTTAAATTTATTGATGTCTCATAAAACATCACTAATGTAGAGGTATTTCCTGAAAATCATTCCTAATTTATTTATTTATTGTCAATGAAGGAAAATAATTTAGCATCATTACATGGAAATAAATTTTAATTTAGTGATGTTTCCTGAAAAATGATGATACTTTAGGGATGTTTCCTACAAAAATGACTAATTTGGTGACATTTTGTGAAAAAAGATGGTAAATTAGTGATGGTACATTAAAAATATCACTAAATTAACCACATTTCCGACAATATTTTTGAATTTAATAAATTTTCATGAAAACATTTATAATTTAAAAACATTTATTTAAAAGAATCCCATAAATTAAAGTGTTTTTGGGAAAACGACTTTAAAATAAAGTCATTTTCTGAAAAACAATTCTAAATTAGTGAAGTCTTCAGAATACATTACATATATATATAGCTAATATCCCCGCATTGATGTAAACATATAATTATATATATATATAATAATAAAAATAATACATATAAATAAATACACATATATAAAAATATATATTATATACATAAACACCGACACACATATGTAAATTTTTATATATGTCTACATATATATATATATATTTATATATAAAATCAGTTATATTTTATAAATTTCATCATGTTTTTCTGAAAATGTGGATACTTTTGTGACATTATTACTAATATTTTAATACATTACTAATTATATATATATGATTATATGTATAATTATAAATAAAATTATATATATATATATTCATACATATAACTTTATACACACTAACACACACATATATATAAGATTATATATACACAGAAATATATAAATATATATAATACAATCTAAACTTATATTTATTAATATAATGATATGATATGTATAATGTACAAAAATATATTAAAAATAATAGATATATAAAAATAAAATATAGAAATAAATATACGTAAAATAAAAATTTATCTATATATAAACCTATATATTTAATTTTTTCATATTTTTAGTTAATGTGGTTATTTTATTCACATTTTTACCAACGTCATAGAGAGTTACTATTTTAATTTATATTTATATATATAATTATCTATATGAATGAATTCAAATATATATTTAGACACACACAAACACATACACACACACACACATATGCATATGTTTTTTATAAAACATATATATTAAAACATAAAATAATAATTTATATATAATATATTAAATATAAATAAATATGTTCATAAATATATAATTTAAATATTATATTATATTATCTTATATATATTATATAAACATATATATATTATAATGTATAAACATATCTGTAAATTTTAATCAAATATATATATATATATTATAATATTATATATAGTGTAAAATAAAAAAACAAAATATAAACATATTTAATAAACTAAAATGAAAAAACTATATATATATGCGCACACATGTTTATATAAAATATCATATATATTAATATAAAAAAATAATGTATATTATATATATTATATAAACATATATATATATTATTATTTAAAATATATAAATCTAATTAAATATATATCATAATGTAATATATTGATCATAATTTAAATAGCTGATTTGGTTGTGTGCTTAGGCTTCTTTTCATGAGGAACATGGTTTGATTACCTTTAAAGGAATCAATTGAGGTTTCTGGTTATGGGGGGGGAGAGGGGATAAGGTGTGGGTAACATCTTGTGTAGGTGTCAGTTGAGGTGGGTAGAAGGGAGCAGGGGCAGGGTTGCCAGTGTTGTTTGGTTAGCTAGAGTAAAGAAGGTGAGGGGATTAGATTGAGAGGGATGGAAGGTATAACTGGTTGGTCATCACTATGATGGCCGACATAGGCTTAGTGATGAAGGGTGGAGAGTTGGTTGAGGGTGGATGGAGTGGAGAAGGCGATGTGGATTCCATTTCTGATATTTTAAAAAAAGAGAGAATTTACATTGAAAAATGAAACTATGAGGTTCAAAAAAGCATGATTTCCTAAAAGAAAACATTGAATAATGTTTTTTAGAAATGCCGGTAAATGGGGAGTAGCTAAATATAAATGTTTATATATATCTCAAAATTGGTGATTTTTAATAATAAATATATCTTAATTGTTGATATTTTGAAGAATGTAATCTCCCTCACATTCATGATATATAATATCTAGGGAATAGAACCATAGTGTATCAATTTTTAATTAATTTTAATAAAATCATATTTATATTATTTAATTTTGGAGTATATTTCATTGATTCTCCCCAAATCATGAATATTTAACACTCATTGAAATTTCTCTATTTAATGTGTGAGATCATTAACATACAAAAAACTCTATACCGTGAATATCCAAGCCTAATGAAAACATAGACAACATCTAGAAGCATATATAGTCAAATTATTATCATACCAACAAAACCCCATCGTTTAATATCTTCTATTCTAAGTATTTCATGCCCTTAAAAATATGAAAATTTTCAATTGACTCATCATGATCATTTAAAAATTTCTTTCAAGATATAAAGTTACCATATTCTTATGATATGAAAATACCCAAATATATTATTCCTTATTCATTATTACTTAATTAATATTTGGATAAATAAACCCTTTAAAAATATTAAAAAACATAAATGACATCATATTGTATTTTATCAATCATTGAATTGCGACAAAGAATGTACTTACATGGCATAGAGCACACATTTAACTATATAAGTTCATATTTGGATTTAGTATTCATCCCAAAATGAAATAATAGTCCCATAAAACCACTATTATGTTAGACAGATAAAGATTATCACATGAGATGTAATGTATTTTATTTTTAAATATATTAAATCTGAAACACCTCATTCAATCTATATCATCCTAAATTTTTTACAACGTGTAGATGTAAAATAATCTATACAATACAATTTCTTAGGACATAAAATTCTTGTGGTATAAACATTTCTCAAAATTAATTCAAAATCAGATGCCCTAAATTATTTCAAAAGGTAATGTAGAATTCTCTTTGAAATAATAAACGATTTATTATGTCATAAAAGATTCAATTTAATTTTTCTTGTGAAAATATATAGTGTCTTTAAAAATCATCTAATGTAACACTAAATGAGTAAATTATAATGAAAAAAAGTCATATGTATACCATAAATGGTATTATAAAAATAAAAATAAATTCAAACATTTTATAAATTAAATTTTTTTAAAATCATTACATTGTTTATAGTCATCATCAAACATAAACCCTTATATCCTTGAATGTTATTCTAAATTTATCAAAGGAATTTCATGTTTATAAATACTTATTATGAAACATTTTGGAATTTATAAATATGTCTAAATCTATTCAAATCATTTTACATGTGTTTCCTCACCAATATTTCTATAACAATTACGAGAAACATAGTACAATGACATATTTACCACTAAATGTAGAATTTTTAACTTTAAGAATATATCTTCATGACACTTAAATGGAAATAATCACCCAAAAAAGTCTATATTGTTATTGGAAACACTATAATATATTATTTGGTACATGTAAATGTATCTCAGGAAGGTGGTCACTTCAAATATTCAAAATCAAGTGGCTTATCTTTCATTAATGTGTCTATGTTTCATTAATATATGTATAAAAGTACATAAATCAAAATCTTCTTTATTAAATTTTCCATATACCATTGTATTACCTATATTATTTGAGAATACATCGACATAACATCACAAAAGTTTATAGACATCATATAATCCTTCTTCATTTGGTAACCTCAATCTTCCCTTTTGTTTTTTTCAATCATTACCTCTTTAATCTTCTCCACAGATAAATAAATTAATCAAAAACTTATTAACATTAAATCAAAATTAAATATATGGTATGTATTTCACATTACATTATTCCATTTAGTACATATAAACAACCAATTATTCCTTTTCAAATTAGAATTTTTACAAAATTCATGGTCATTAATATTTAGACAGCAATTAAATTTTTTAACAGTAATAAACACTACCACTATATCTACATAATACAAATTACAAATAAATTTTGATGATTTTTTGATTGGAATAAATAATTAATTTTTTCTCCATAGACTATTCAGCTTTTAGGATCCCTACAATGTCCTAATTTTGTATCCTCTCCTAATTATTTCTTCCCCCTAAAGTCATGCACTATTTTTCCCCACCATAGTGTATTTTCTATAAGAACATATTATCTACTAAAACAAGTAATCATTTAATGATGGATGATTATTTTATTTAATGGATGTTCAAATACATTCATGAAAAAAATAGTTTATTTTAATGGACAAAATTAATTTTTTATAGGAAATCCTACTAGATTTCATATATATCAATTTGAAAAAAAATAAAATGAAATAAATCTAAATTAGTAGGTTTCGAACTTCAGAAAACCCTATTATATTCTCTATAATTTATCTCTTTCATGAAATTCTTTACAAAACATATTATCCTCTTAATGATATGATTTAATTTTTACATATGATGGTGATAGAATAAAATCAACAAAATTTTCAATGAAATCATATAATGAAACTTATATAAATGTTTCTATAATATAAATGGAATGATAATAGATAATCTCAAAAAAATCTTCTCATGTATTGCCCTCAATGGAAGAAAACTGGACTTCGTTATTATGGGGGTCTTTTTGTTAGATAATAATAAAGATTTCCTAGGTTGAGAGTGAACAAATAAGGATAATTTGATAATTTAACTAGATATACAGTTTTAATCATAGATTTTTATTAATATTTATGTTATAGTTGGCCTATGAATTCATACCCACCTCTAATTCCCTACAACAAAAGTATGAAAAATAAATAAAAATAATAGGAATAAATTGTGGATCTTCATGGTCTTCATTGATAAAAATAAGGATGAGAAGAATTTCTCAACAATTTTCCTCCATCAAATCAATCTATCATCCTCCATATTTGGTCTAAAATAATATTTTTCCATTGGAAGCATTGAATTTTTTTAACTATTATATTATGTAAAATAAGATTATTATTTTTAATAATGACATTTGAGTTAATGACAATTTTTCATTTTTTTTCAGTACTCGTCATTATTATATAATTTCATGAAATATATCTCATAAAATCAATTTTTTTTCTCCCATGATAATTTTACGATACCCATACTTTTTTAATAACGTTTGGGTCATGATTTTGTGACAATTTGTTTTGAAATTTGAGTTATTTTACATGTTAAACAACTAAATTCCCTTTAAAACATCAATATGGTTCATATTAGTAAATTTATTTAGTAATGTTAAATTATTTTTTACAAAAGTTTCATCTCTCATTTGTTAAAAAATTAATATTTTTGGTATCTCTATATGGTTTCACAACATTTCTTCAATTACCCCTTTTTAGATACATCAAAATTTCTAGGGTATTATTCTACTACTAGATTATTCTTATATCCCATTACGTATACATTTATCTTTTCCTTGAAATGATCATTTTTGTGTCCTATTTTAAAAATATATATTCATATTACCCTATCTAGAGGGAATTTTTTTACATCTTATTTGGCTAATTGGGATTTAATTTTTAAAAATATTTTTGTTTTGGGGTACTCCCTTCAATCGGATTCATATTTTTCAACATCTGTTCGAGTCCCCTCCTTTCACTATCATAATAGGTTATGTGCATTGATATATAATACCAATAATCTATATTATATGGACTATACATGATGAAATAAATTCTATGTTTTTATGGGAATTTATATCTATTTTTTATATCGATTCATCTCACCCTATGAAGCTTATATATTTTTTAAATATACTTAATTCAAAGTCAATAAAGCTATCTAATTCTATATACATGTTGTAGAATTCATATTTTGATATATTATTCAAATAATATATTCACCTAAGTCAATTGTTATAAAAATACATGGTATGATTGACAAAAATTATTTTTCTCCCATGTTAAGAATGTAATATTGGAATTTATTTACCAAGGATCTTATGTTTTATGTTGTTTTTTTACAATTTTTTGGAATTTATTTTCAGAATCATATTTCCCATGTATTCGTATATATATATCATTTTCATAGTAGTAGGATTCTCCTAAATTATCATTTTCCATATTTACATAAATACTTTATAGTAACACAGTGGGAGTAAACATATTTTTTTAAATGACCACATATTTGTACAATTATTGAATAGGCTTGGGGTTGAGGGGATGATTGTAAAATAATGTACCTATATATGTGATGTTTTTTATTCATCATATTATATAGTGGAATGTTTAATGAATCTATGATTGGTATAATTATTTGATATATATTTGGATTCTAAATTCAACATTATATGTTCTTTTATGAAGTTTCAACAATGCAGGTATTCTTTATCACCAATTTATGTTATAAATTTCCTATATAATTTTTTTTCAATTTACCACATAAAATTAAATATTTTTATTTTAAAGATAAATGAATTTTTCATTTTCTTTTAAAATGTTTTTGAGTGAATTTTTCATTTTTAATTTCAAAGCCAAAACAAATTATATTTCTATAAAGCCCCCAAATAATATTTTTTAATTTTCCTAAATTTTATAATATTAAATTTTCTAATCATAAATCATATCATGATAAAAAATAGAATGTTTTGTTAATTTTTGAATTAGGTGCATAGAATATATATTTTAAAATATTTAGGAAAATTACCCATAATTAGGAAGCAGTATACTCCCTTAAATACATCACCTAAGTAATAATAATATTCATTACCTTGGAGAATGGAAGCATAAGAATGTGGTGAGTTTAAACTCTCAAAAAGTGAAACCATATGAATATCGTAATAATGGGTTTGATCATATTAATATGAGAATATGTGATAATTCAAGAAATAATTTATTAAAAATAACAAGGAACAATCATGGTTTCCTATAAGTCATGAAAGAAAACTATATAAACTAAAATGAAAAACCATGTATCAGTACAGAATAGTGTTGTACATTAGATTTTAATAATAATCCATGGAGCATAAAAAAGTGAAATTTTTTAGAACAATGGAATAATAATAAACAATAATAAATTATACATAGTCAAAAAACGCATTTGCGATTATGACGACACATAGTATTTGTGAGAATTGTTGACTGAGAATAGGCACAATCCCTCTGAGCATTTGTAACATAAAATTCCCTCTCTCATAATATTTGGGATATTATATAATGAAAAAAATATTAATTCAATGTTTTGTTTAGTATTTATGACTATAAATACATTCATGAATGATATTCCTAAGAATAAATGACCAAAAACACTCTATCACACAATCATTGACAGTGTATATAATAAAAAATAAACACATTCATAATATTTGTGAGCATAACTTACCTAAAATACTGTCACATGTATATTTTTTTAGAATATATTTATATAAATATGTTCATGCATAATTCAATTGTTTCATGATTTAAAAATACATGACCAATTCCATAGAGGGTGAAATTAGACACAATCTATGATAATAATAATCATCCCACAATATTTGGTTCATAGGTACATAAAAAAAACTATACATAAGATATTAGGTATTTAAGCCTTGGATAATAAGCTAATTCCAGGAAAAGCTGTCTGTAACATTCCCTAATAAATCTATATTATGAAGTCAAATAGTAAATTAAAAATATCAATAGGTTGAAAAAAAGAATCACTAATGATTCTAATATATATAAAAAATAACTATTTCTGATCATTTAATAAATATCATTATAAAATATCTCAAGTATTCATTTTTATGGTATAGAAATAGCATAATTTTATTTTTATTTCAAAAAAAATTAATCATAATTATAATTCAAAATAATTAGTAATAAAAAATTTATTTCTTTCAGGAAAAAAATTAATACTTTGATATGATATCATAACATTTATATAAATGAAAAATAATTTCTTATGAGCAACATTTTTTTAATTAAATTCTAAAATTAAAAATTTTATTTCAAAATAATTTTTTTTTCATTGGATAATATTTCAAAATTCCCAATTCATTTGAAAAACATAATGATTTGAAATATATTTTTTAAAGAAAATAATATTTGACAAGATGAAATATAAATAATAATGATCATATTTCATGAGATACAAAAACAATTTCATTGAAAAATTCTTTTCTAGACTCCTAAAAAAGATGTTTTCATTACATGAATATGTTAATTAAAAAAAAGAAAAAGATAAAACATTTAATACATTTTTTTTGGAACAAAATTCTTATAATGGAATCTTGAAATTTATATAATTTTTTATGTGAAAATTTGGAGTTAATGATAAAATAGTTATCATGGATGAAAAATTATTTTAATATTTTAAAAATAATTTTTACAATCCCAAATTTGAAAAATAGATTAAAACCATGGTTTTAAAATAGAAGAATGGAAATATAAATGTTCAATATGACAATATATAATTATGTTTCAAATTAAAATTATAGGATTTATTTGGAAATGAGAAATATATATGTGGATGAATAACCATTTTTATAGTGGTTGAATATTTTTAACAAAAATATTATTCATTAGAATGAAATTGAAAAAGTTATAAGGATGGAATATTATATTCACGTTTATTTTTTGTGGAAGGAAAATTAAAATGAAATAATGTATTAGGGTTTATTTAAATAAAAATTGAATTTAGATTTAAAATAGTAATCATTTTCACTCAATCAATGTTTCTGAGTTGATAGGGATATAATGAACTGACCTAAAGTACAATCCTAACCAATCTCTAAATCGTTTCATAAGTTTATTAATGGGAATTCATGATCCCCATAGGCTAAAAAATGATCATGGTCATCTGAAAATACCATTGGCAATTATTATAGAAAAAAATAGAACAAAAATAAAACACGAACATCAGAAATAAAAATCAGAAACTAAATCAATAATATTATATCTTATATAAGGAGAGGGTACAAAGAATATAAGACATACAAACCAAAACCCATATCCTATTAGTCTATGGAGTCCCACATAGCTAAAAAAAAATTTCGCCCTAAAGCATCCATGAAAAAACCCATAGGTAATTAAAAAGGAAAATTCATACATTATATGATAACATAAAGGGTGAAAACACATAATGACACATGCATGGAGTGTGAAACATATCTCATCCTGATTACACTAGACATTCAATTGAGTTACATCATAATGTAATTCAGAAAACCTACAATAGTGTACAATAATTAAAAAAAATTATTTATTTATTTTAATAAAAATATAAATACACCAAGATCGTATTACAACAAAGTCAGGTTTTAATAATAGTTATTTAAAAATTTAATTTTTTAATGAAACCAAATACGGAAAGATGGAATTTAATAATTTAAAAATTAAACCATTTGAAGAAAATCAGTGAGAAATAATTTAAAAGATAAATTTATATAAATACATAGAGGGTAAAAATGTTCTCTTGATTTAAATAACATAAACATGATTCAATACAATAGATCCTTTGTTCATAATATCAATGACTATATTAATAAACAAAGGATATCATTCAAGTAAAGAAACACTACTTCAAATTTGAAAAAAAATACTTGTGGTCACAGATTTAAGTTCATGAATAAATATATTATGGGTAGTTCCTAGATGAAATGGTTAGTCCACCATAGTTAAGATGATCCATAAATCATGATATATCATTAAGCCTCAATCGAGTATATATGAGTCTATAGAAGACCATATGAATGAACAACCACATTCTTAATCGTATTGCTGAAGAACAAATATATTATATTCTCCATGGTCCCACTAAATTGGTGTGATTACCGAGGGAAAGAATAAAATTATGAAATTTTATCCAACAACCTTAGTGCCATGAATAGTCAATGAAGGCATGATATATAATCAGGTTTTATGAATTATAAAGGGGAAACATATCAATATCATAAATGGATGAATCCCTTAAAATTTAAATCATTATCAGCTCACATATCACTTTCACCATATAACTCATTAATAGTAAATAATCAATTTTTCAATATCTTGTAATTTTAATCCTAAAATGAATGTTAGTAACAAATATGTAGTCTCAAAAGAGTGGATAACCACATAGTTTCAACAGTTCGGTCATGCATCATCAATTTAATATCAAAGACATTACATAAAATCAACATTCAAATTATTTTTCATACCTAAATACTTTCCTAGATTAACATTAATGTAACAAATTTTATTTTTAAATACTATTTTTTAAAATATTCATATATATTATAAATAAATGTCTTACAATTTCAGGGTCTTAAAGACATTTCAAATTGTAGGCAAATTCCATTTTCAGTTAAAACACATTTTTTTGAAATAGTAAACAAACCTACCTACAACACTTTTTCGTCAAAATATATTTTAATATTAAATCATATATAATTCAAAACCAATTTTGATTTTTTGAAATTAATAATATTTTGAATAATTCATATCATAATCATTTAATCCATGACATGTTCAATTCATAAAAAAGAAATTAAAATAATATTCTGTGAGGTATTTCAAGTTAATCATTCACAAAAAGTGTATTGGAATATAAGAAATATATTTCTATGTATTCTCCTTAAGCATGTAATCGATGGATAATGTAACATTATAGAAACACCTAATATAAGAATAAAAATGACAAAAATGAAATAATAGTTCTATGAAAGTAAAATGATATGTTCTATGCATAATAAATATGGATAAACCCCCAATAACACACCCTCACTAATAACCCAACTTATAGACTCCCAAAACACCCAATGAGTATATTTAAATTCAATGAATGTAAACCATTGGGTAAATTTATAGGTATTGGTGGTGTATTATGCTACAAGTTGAACACCGAAAAATACTCCAGCCATTCAATCTTCCATATTAATTAAATAATGAATAAAGTGGTCTCAAATAATTTAAAACTTAAATTAAAACTATTAATTGAGTTAATAAATTAAATTTATCTAACATCAATATGTTAAAAATATTTGGTGAAATTACTATTTCAATATGTGGAGGAATAAAATAACTATAAGGTATAAAAAATATTATACTCAAAATGGGAACTGTGAAAGGGTATTGTTGTTTTCCCTTGTATATATCATATGTGTCTTGTATGGTTGTGTAAATTTACCCATATTCGAACCACACACACTACATTCCCTTAACTAGCACTATATTACTCATATGGAGATCTTATAAATCATAACTTGCATTTATATAGTTCTGGGGGAACCCCTGACGAATCTCATATAAGATATCTATATCCTTAATAAATGGAATTTTTATTCTTAATTAACCCATTGAAAAAAATCCTTTACAATGAGGAATTTCACCCTTATGCAATGCATATACATAAGGGATTACCCTTATGTTGTGTCGTGATTACCCTAATATAGTGCATATACACCTGGTGTGACCCTTACATTAATCATATAAACCGGGACTTACCCTTACATCTCTGATAAGAACCCCCAAAAAAGAATATATAACTGACGAATATTTATAGTTTCACTTACAAAATGTTTAAAATCACACCAATGTGAATGTAGTAGATATTTATCATTTTGAAGACCATATTCCATGAGTAAGTGTTAAAATTTATTTAAAATGTATTAATGTTCCATTAAAATGATGTATAAAGGAAAACCAAAATGAGAAATTAATTATTATAAATATTATGATGTCACTATTCAACCCACAGTGGGGATGTATTTCTCTATAATTATTTTACTAAAAATGATAGAAAAAACATACGACTAAAATTACTCACACACCAGACCTGATTGTGGATGGTCCATTAAAATCAAGATAGCCCTCCCAAAAGTAGATGTTGTGCACAACAATTATATAATGATTTATGAAGCATGCAATTTAACCTTTAACAATAACCACCAATTTCATCACACATCTAAATAAACACTACAACACAAATATGGGTAAAAAAATAACTATAAAGAATAGTAGACCTAGAATAGTTATCCCTATCATATAAATATTAACAAAAATTGTTGAAAATGATTGAAAATATCCCCCTACCCACAATAACACATCTCATCAATAGGAAGAAAATGTGGTGATCACATGTCACATGAAAACATACATGATTTGAAATTTACTAATAAAATAATGTCATATATCCAAAATACCAAGCAGAATCCCAAAAGATACAATCTTATAAGGGTCTACCTACAACAAAACGTCAATAAGAAAAATTCGAATATGAAAAGGATTTCTTCCATAAGAATGTACTCAATTTTATCCTAGGATTTTCAAACATAAGATTCCCCTCAATGGTCTCATCAAATCATCCTCAAGAAACATTGGGTACTTGTTTAATCATGAATCCACATCATCCTAGTTACCATTGTTAATTCATTAGGAATTTCAATTTCCTACCAGAATGAGAATGAAAAACTATGCTAGTAAACATAATGGGAAATGTACAGTCATGATGGTGAACATACATCATAATGAGATTTATATATAAACATCAAGGAAAGAACAAGAGAATTATATGGTTTGGAAACAAACCTAAACAGTGTCAAACTCAATCCATAGGAAGATACCCATTGAAAAAAATCCACATGATGGATTTTCAAGTGGAAAGAATATCAACCATAAAATGTTCCTAAAATTAATATTACATATCATCCCCTATGGTGAAACTTGTTCTGAGGGATTAAATATGACTCGTAATAACAGTTACATAAAGAGGGACAATGATATTTGAGGTTAAGTAAAAATTATCATGATCATAACCATGGATGACAAGAGAATTTCAAAAAAGACTAAATTCACTCCATATAAAATCACATTAATCATAATGACTCCAAATAAAAATGAGATACAACATATATTACCATAAAAATCCACTTAGGCATCCAAGAGAATATGCTCAATTAACAATAAGCAGCATTGATGGAGCCTCCTCTAAAACAAAGTATTCACTTAAAGGATTGTGGATTGATCCCTGTTATCATGTTGTATCTTCTTAACAAAATTTATGAACTATTGATCCCTAAAAAACACCATATATTATCCAATCATACATAACCTATTAAGATGTTCCAAGAATCCACATCATTTAAAAACTCTAAATTCATTGAATCATGAAATTTTAAAATCCCCTTCTTCTTCACACCTGTAGAACAAGAAATGCTTATTCTCTTGAGAAGATGTTTGTCCCTACTAAAATGGTATATATGATCTATCCTATAGAAGAATATCACATATTTACACCACAAAAAATTCACTAAAAACATTCTATCTCTTGAATTGGTCCACTTAAATTGGAATAATCATTTCAAGAACCAATGAATGTGAGGATATACAATGTAATGATATAATTGATGAATATTCATAGAGAATACATCTTTTAAAATATTGATATTTATGGGATTTATCACCAAAAATATATGTTTAAGAATTTTATAAATAATAATAATATATTTTCATACCTCTAAAGTGGTAGTTTATAATTATTGAAACCCATGGTCTTAGAAACATTATTCTTCCTCACTTATTCTGGACACTACATCTGAATGAAGACTGAATTCATCATTTCAAAATACATTAGTTTAAGTAGACAAGATGGAATAAATACATCCCACCACTATAGGATATGTCACTTAAAGAAATATTTTATTGGAATTACCTTTAGATAATCATGAGTTTGTATAGAATTTATAATCCCTTCATCTTCTTCGTGGCACTTTGGTTCATCTGGAGAACCTCATCGAACCCTATTAGACTGTGGTTGATGATCCCTGAAAACCTATATGGAGACCGATTTCTATAAAGTATTTGTCTCCAAATCATGATTTAATTTTTGGATATATTTATTAATTGGTTTTGTCACCAACAAAAGAATTGAATTACTACTTAACTGACTAGACAGATGAAGAAAAAATATAGTATTAATTAAGAAAATTCATGGAGAAATGTTTTGACATAAAAAAATAGAGTCTAACCATTTCCAGAAAAAAAATACCTAAATCAAAATACCAATATTCCAAAATATTTACATCAAGTCATTGACCACTTTTTTCAATTAATCTATGGTTACAAATAAATTTTTCCCAATTAAAAATTATATATATTGAACATTTATTTCAATACAAGAAAACATGATATATCATTATCTAACCCTTAAAATAATTTTCCAAAATCATTGAGCATATTCCTTGGTTTAAAAATATTAATCACATTTTCAAATTTAAAACCCATTATAATACAAAATGTATAATCAAACATTCATTTATCATTTAACAAAAATGTCTTTCAAAATAAGTTTTTTCAAAACTAAATTTTTATAAAAAGAAATTTTGGATAGTTGAAAACATTCATCAATCATCTATGAATAAAATATTTAGATACAAATTTATCTTATTAATGGTATTAAAATAACTACCATTGGGATTAAAATTGAAATAGAAAAACACGGTCCAAATAAAAAACCACTCACATACCCACACCAAACTAAACATTCTATAATAAGATCATGTTAGGAGAAAATGGAAAAGGTGCGATGATCCGAGTTTGTATAAAACTATGAAATTCATAGTGAAACTTTATTGTAATCCACACAAAAGCCTTATAATATTTCACAGATTTACTTACATATCATCAACATAGTAACCCCTACATTCTACTAGACTGTTATGTCATTGTGTGGATATGAATATTTTCCATTCAACCCCAAATCAAAAAATATGTTCTCAAAATCAAATACAATCACACATGAAATGTAAATATTATTTATCATTAAGAATACACTAACTAAAAATGAATACTTATTTATAATTATTACATGATAAATTAATTTTCATCATGATGATTTCATAATTAATCACCCACTCAAAAACACATCTTTATAATCGACAATTTGTTAATGTATTTCTTATATAATTATCCCCAATTAACATAAGTGATGTATTTAATGTAATATTTAATTTTTTATCTAATTAATTAATTTGATTTCAATATAAAAAAACCATCCCCAAGTACTATCTAACCATGTATGAGAAATGATTCTCTACTGAGTCAAAGGGTGTTCTTGATTACTATTCCAAAGTGACAAGAACCTAGGAATACATAAATGACCCATCATCTGTGCCACATCATAGTGTAATGATCCAATTGGTTACATGACCTCAGCCATACATAAACCTATGCCTGAGGCATCTCACATGTTTTCAGGTTATAATATGAAACATGGGAAGAGTATACCATTGTTATCAAAGTATTACAATAGTAAAATATAATAAATAATAACATAATGATAATGATCATTAAGAAGAATAATGTCACATAGAGTAAAACCAAAGTCACTAGATAAATCAAAACATGGTTAAATGACCACAAAACAAAACAATAGCTATGTCATGCTATATAAGTGCAATGTGTAAATGCCCATCCCAAAATGAAGACACACTAAAATCTCCCCAAGTGGGTCCTAACATCATGTCTTTTACCCTAAATCATCCTCCACCCTAGATACCAACTCATCAATCTATCATAGGTCCCTCCCCATTATCACGTCTATCAAATATCATGTCAATTTTATAAACACTGAAATTAAAAGTGTAAAGTAGATAGTTTCAGAATTAATTAATTATAAAATTAACACCATAAAACCTAGGGTCATGGAAACGTCTAAACCAACAATACATTATTTATGATATACTT
The DNA here is from genome assembly GCA_963277665.1 of Viscum album. NCBI lineage: Eukaryota > Viridiplantae > Streptophyta > Magnoliopsida > Santalales > Viscaceae > Viscum > Viscum album. The sequence continues at coordinate 1,242,083,323 of OY728145.1, read as the reverse complement.
GAGTCTAAAACATATAATAATGAATATCACGTATTATTCATTCATAGGAACATCAACATATTTTAATAAAAAAATTAAAAATCATATAATGGGGGGCTAAAATATCAACACAGAACCCTATTGGTATTCATAATCACAATCCCTACACCGAAACAGAGTTTTCACAAGGCACACACACACACACCCCCACCCACCCTCCCGCACATATATATATATATATATATAGATATATATATTTCTGTAATAGGGAATAAGTATTGAACACTATGGGTATTTGGACTACTAGTCAATGTCCCACATCTTAGTAAAAAAAATCAAATCACATGGTTATATATTCTGAACCAATATAACAATCATTTCCATAAACCAGTATTCAACTAAATTCTATAATTTAAATTATAACCCATATTTACACTATCATTTATCATCCCTAAATAATTCATATTTGAACATTTCAAAAATATTAGTACAACCCTTGTGTTTTCATCAATTTCACTATCCAATTAATCAATTAATTTTATAATATAAAAAATCATTAATATTCACAATCCCATGGAATTCAATTATATAAGATAAAAAATACCAAAAAATAACTAATGGGTAAATTGAAATTTCACAATCACATACATGAAATTATAATCAATAAAATGGTAATTGAAAATTAGACCACTTACCTCATAATTTGGGATGGATGATATGCAATAAAAAATACCATATTTGATGTGTTTTGATCAATCTCACAACTGTGGAAGATATTTTTATCCAAAACCATGAACCAGGATCCATAAAAACACAACCACAATAACCTATATCTAATACATTTCAAATGGAAGAAAACATTTATCCCCTTAATCGAGAGATAGATATGGGATAGTGGGAAATAAAAACAGAAATTAAATCACATAACATTGAGGATCTAATCCATTATCTTGGTCATCAATTCACCTTGAAATGGGTCATCAGAGCCTTGGAATCCTATTCAGGGCCTCCAAAAACAATATAAATCGTGTTTGGATTAATGTGGTTGATTTGGGTAAAATATCAGGGGCCTCTATTATATTAAATAAATTATTAGTTGATTAAAAACCCATGAATATGTATCCCTTGGTTGAGGAATAATGTTTTGAAACCATGCTCTGTTACCATGTATCTCTACTTAGGGGGTAGACGATTACTCATAGGTGTGCAAAAGGCATGAAAAACTGTGACTTAACAATGAAAACCACCATTATCCTAGGGTTCATGGTTACAAATAGGTGGGAGAATTGATTGAAAAACTGTTTACCAACCATGAAACTCCCTCTATTTGAGGGTTCACTATTTGGTGATGGAGGTCTAATGGTTTTCCAAACTATCTGCCTCCTCGCATGTCTCCAAAATAGGGTGCATGATTTCTTATTGAAAACCATATATAATACACTAACCAAGCTCCAACCATGAATAGACACATGATATTCAAATTTTCTCAATTTTTTCTCTTACAAATCCTGAAACAAATGCCAATGAGCCTGTACCCTAGTGGTACAGGCTTCTACTTGGCAAGAAAAAGTCCCAGAATCAAATCCGGGCAGGGGGGAATTTTCGGGCACAATAGCATGGCACTGTAGCAGTACTGTAGCAGTGGAGGAACTATAGCAGCATCGGCACTGTAGCAGTGGAGGGACTGTAGCAGACACTGTATCGGCAGATGTAGCATAGTAGCTACTATAGAAGCATTGGTACTGTAGTAGTATTGTTTACTGAGGGGTCCTTTGGGCCAAAAAATGGGCTTTCAAGCCTTGTATTCGGGCCACTTGGCCTTGGGCCTTCAGGCTATGTAATGGGTCTCCCTCTACCTAGTCTAAAGTGGTCATTACTTTAAATAATAAATTGAGGCTTCGGCCACTACCTTTAAAAAAAATCCTAAAACAAAACCCAATGAAGGTATACCCAATGTGTGGTTAAAATAGTACATTAAAATATGAATGAGGATTCAATAAAAATGTGGGGATCTTAAAATATCCCCAGAATATAAAATATTGTCTTTGATCTGTTCAACCAACAGTCTCTATGATTCCTTGTTAAACATTTTCAGGCCACATAGACTACATTTATACACCCCTTTCCCTTATTTCATCATGAACAATTACACTCCTCTAAAACAATTAGAATATTGGAATGGTCCTTTCCTGCAACATATTTTCACTTCATTCCATAACAAAAATCATATTCTCATCGAAGGATACAACCTCCTATAGCACCAAATCATAAACATCAATCACATGATAAGGGTCATAGTGATACATCTGAAGCTGTGACACATGAAAAAAATAATGAATTCCAATATACCTCTATGATGGAGCAAACAGATATGACTCTACAATAATCATATCAAAAATCTATAAAGGGATAAAAAAGATAGTTACTAACGTTAACTACCTCTATATCCTACATTAACCCAATCACGGAGACACCAATAAGAATACCTAAAAACATAGTGAAAAATCATGGGGTCATAGACATTGATCTTCTTAGATATTATTACTACATTGTTCCATATCAATATGTTTGTGAATCAAATTGACCTTCTCTAAAATATCCTATATGAGACTTGTTCGGAATAACACAGACTCAATGGCCTCCATTCATTATTGAGGTTGTCTTCATGGACTTCTACAATGATCCCAATGTAGTTCCCTCTAAAAAGTCACATGATAACTGTTGTAATATGTGAAATCAATTAACACTTTTTTCATTTCCCAAGACCCACTATAGTATAGAACACACACTTGTGTCATATCATGCAAAAACTATATATTACATTTCTCCATTCATTCTTTCTATGGATGGAAATCCATACACAAAAATAAATAGTTACCAAACAACTTCTTTAATCCCCACAAGAAGTATGAATTTAATGCATGAATTTCGATCCTAAACAATACATTGTGGTACACTATGTTAATGGACTATCACATTATCATATGTGTCCCCAAACTAATATATAGTTAATGTCTCCCAAATATGGGGAAATGAGATACATTCATTAATCAGTACAAAATCACCCAAGTAAAATTATCCATTTATGGCATCCTCAAAAATCTAATCATGATGTCAATGGTAAAGTCCACCATCTTTATTTTGGAATGGTTGATGGATTCACTAAACCAAAACATCATTTATGCTCATCCTTCACCATCTGAAAGGTGTGGCATCATGTCAAAAACCCTGAAATGCCATTTTCATGCCCAACCACCAATATTGTTGACGTAGTTGATGGTACATTTTGGTCAATTCTGGATGCACCACCCACTTTGTTCCTTGAATATCATGCATTATCTCCCAACATATCAACTCCCCATATATAATATTATGCCCAAAAAATGGTTCCTTACATTTATGATCTCATCCTCATCTATAGTACAATTGAATGGGGACACGCCACCTTTGAGGATTTCCCTCAGGGCTATGCACTTTGAATCCTCATTCAACTTCTATGTGATCTAGCTCAAAGGTTTAGAATCAACTATTATTAATAAAATATTTATATTTTCATGGTCCTCTTGAACCTAAATATTTATCGTAGACATCTAGTTCAAAATCCTCCCATAAAAATGGATTACTAGACTATATGAGTTTTTTTCCTACTCAAAGCATTAGTAACACTATTTTCCATCATAGGTGTATAATATTTCTCAAAATAAAGATAATTCAGACACTTAACCCACCTCCACTCTTGTAGATTAAAATATAACAATGAAAAGTAATTATTAATTATTTTCTGCTTTGTATTCCGATTATACATTTCAAACAATAGACAATTCTCCCAATATATCAATTCATAAACCACCATACCTAACATGAGAACATGTTTAGGGTAACTTCTTTCATATAACCTCAAATTATATGACCCATATGCCAAAACACACTATCCATGCATTATCATTTCTCTATGTTTGATACCTGATGTGTAAAAAAAATTATACTCCTCACCTATCTCACATAGGATCTAAATATGTGTGGATGTCAAACACTTCTATAATCCGAAAAAATTGTTCTCACAAACTATAGACCATTCAAAATTGATCCATTTCTTTGTTTTTCTAGAACGTGGTTCTTAAAAATCTGAAATTTTTTGGATAGGGCCGAATAATAACATGTTAAATCCAAAAAATATTCGAATATCAAAAAAATTATCCATCTTCTCTTAATTAACAAATTAAAATAAAATCTCTAGCTCCAATAAAACTCCTTCTGTTGAGAAGATGTGACCTAATAAATGTACACTATCAATATAGAACTGACACATACATAGCTTGACATATAGATTATTCTCTCTCGTCGTAATGAGGATGATGTCATGATATTGGGTATTATCGTAACGAATCATGGATTACACCATCATTTAATCTAAAAAAATTAAAATTGATCTATATATGGGTGAATTTTTTTTTAATTTCATATACACAACTACATTTCTCTTCATCCCATACCACATCACAAAACACAAATAAAAAACATAGTTTTTTCTAGAAGTAGTATGTGGTAAATCAAAAGGTCTTACTCTAAAGTAATAATACACCCAAAATCATTTAACTATTTGAGAAAACAAAAATAAGACAGTAGAATCCCAAAATGACATACTCATATTGATAAATATATAATCCATAAATTCAAACATGTAGGTATTATGATCTTAAAGATATATTTGTTCTACTCTATATAGTTGAATATAAACTAGTTTAAATCTAGGAATGAGCTCCATTGTAAACTAAACATGCATCTCAAGAGGAATCTATGAGAATTAATTAGTAATCATGTCATATAACTGATCGTCAGTGTGTGGAGTGACATCATTCTTTATAGACCAATCATCCAACAGTAGACATTGAACACGGGTGGTTATTTCCTCCTGTTTCTGACATGTTGTCCCTACATGACGTATTTGGATATTCCACTCTCCATGAAGAATATAATGGTTTCCCTACAAAGATATAAAATAAAATATCATATGTTAATAGTTGTTATATTTTCAGTAGGATAGCAACCAATCCACACCTACGATCAAGTTAAAAACTGACATGTCAAAAATATAATGATCCCAATAGAACTAATATACACCATCCATGAGGGAAAACACATTACATAAATATATGTACCTCAATCCTGCATATAATGATGTTTTAATCATCATAACCCCACTAAAAACATTATTGTCAGACCTAAACAATTCAAATTTTGTGCATATGTAAAATAATGAGAGGCCCTTGTGTTAAATAAGGAACTAATAATTATTGATGATACAAGAATAGTGCCTCTAACTATTGATCTTCCAGCCCCACCATTCACCACTGTAGGCGGCACTAAATGAAAAAATGAAACCCCTATTACCTATTATGTAGTCTAATTCCACTGAATATCACCACTCAACTGATATAGCCACATATTTCTGGATGTATTTCATCCACAAACTCATCCACCACGATGAAATAAACTCTAACTAATAGACTAATATGATGTAAGTGGGCCCCTTATAGTATAATGATTCACCATAGTTCCCTCTTCAATACCCATTGTTCAAGGGTTTTTGGAATACCTCTTCTTGTCACCAACCCTTTCATAGAATCGACAATCTACTAGTGATCATGGAAACTATCTACAAATGTGACCTGATCAACAACACCATTGTTGTGTTATTCAGTTACAACTTTGAGTAAATGATCCGTCTCCAAGACAACCATATTTTCAATTTCCCTAGTTGAAATTATTAAAGAGAATATTTGTAAACTAGGATGACATACCTTCAATTTCATCTTGTAGAAACCATCTGTATCTCACTGGAATATTCCTTTAGGAACCCGTAACAAATAGTTCCCTGATTCTCCACATTAAAAAAATGATTAGATGAAAATCGATATCATGTGACCTAATTTTATATTTATGATAATATTGTAAATATATAACAATATAACAATCATATACATCAAATGTTTTGAAAAATAAAAAAAATTGTGATGGGATCTAAAATGTCTATCCCTTGCATATATCATTCAGAACACCACATAAAATTCAGAAACTCTTATATACATGAGAGTGGCTGGATAATATTGTTCTAGGAACCTTTCTTAAATGTCCTTCCAAACCATGTTCTCCATCATCCCATCTTGATCCTGAATATCCCACAAATAGATTACATTACCACATAACATATAAGACACCAACATTACTCTCTTATAATTATTTGTGACTAAATATTCAAGGTTTATCTTGATAGATTCAGAAAATGACACTAATGCCTCAGGTACACCATCTCTACTGATTATCAGATGGTCCTACAATAGGAACAGTCATATTAGGTCAGACCATTTTTGGACAATCCATCCTGGGTCACCATCCATAAAAATTATAATGTAAGAAATGTTCTCTCAAAACTACTCATCCAAACATTAAACTTGAACTATCAGATCCACATCATCCAGTACTTAAGGCACATTTCAACCCATGACCACAATTCATCCAATCAAATAGAATTATCAAGGGGGAATATCTCTATAATTCCAAAAAAATTAATTACGATACATAAAAAATAATTATCAGGATTAAGTAATAGTTATTCACATAAAAATATAAAAATTGATTCCCCATACCCAACCACATTGTAAAAAACAAGGCACTATTAATACCTTGATATGTCTTTCTTTTAGTTCATAGCTGACATAATGTTCAAATTTTAATATTTCATAGCTTCTCATTAGAAACTATTTTTATCCCATTATAAATAATTTATTTAGAATAATTTTACCCATTTTAATATAACATTAAGAGACATTTAAATTTTTATTGTTAGGAGATGTATTTTTTAAATAACTCACCAATCCTGCTTTTCAGTACATTCCCAAATGATGAATTTTAAAAAAATATGATATCTTTGAATGATGCATGAATAGTCTACAAATGTTCAACACCGGTCCATGACAAAAATACTATCCAAATATGAAATCACCCAAAAATTGTGTCAACCAAATAAAAATAAGATCAAACTGTAATAGAAAAATCAATAATAATGATCCCACCAATAGAATTTGTTTTCTCCCCCATTCAAAGGATAAAAACACCCATGTGTGAGTAAATGTCCACAGACTGACTCATCATAGTATGTTTTCTAACATTCCCAAAGAGTAATATAAATAAGAATAAAATTAAATCCTATAATACAACATTAGAACATCCTAAAATGGGAACTAGTAGTAGCTGCCCTATGAAAGTTGGATACATGGTCATAGGTTCAATTTCGTTTTTCCTTGAGGCTGATGACAACCGGTGATTGTGCAACCTGAAAAGTGTGGAAAATGTACCCTCCTTGTGAATGTAGTGAATAGGTGGAAATATATATAAAATATCCAATTATAATGATCCATAAAACATATAATACAATAATCAATGAGACCAACATTACATGAGAAAATTAATCATAGATATATACCCATAAAAGAAACAATAGGTATGTCAATCTATAAGTGGAAATTTTCAAATAAAATCCCAACATATATAAACATTGAAAGAATCCCAATAGGTTCCTAAAATGATGTCTCATCATTTCACACTTGTCCCATTGAGAATATCATCTCACCCATTTAAAATATGGCTGTCTTCAATATCTTAACCTACGCACATGAAGCCTATTTAGGAATCGAACGACCAACCCATGTAAGGTGTGATTAAAACTCAATAATTAATATCCAACTATGTTTATAAATATTCTAGTATATTGAATTGTATGAAGATGTAAAATTAGTAAAATACAAATTAAAAATTAAATAGTTTCCACATTAAAATTATTCATTAACTAACTGAATATCCAATGGGATCATGGTGATAGCAGAAATATAAATACCTTGCTCATTCCTTGTTAATGTCTAAACCATAAAAAATTATATCATATTTTATTCTATTATAGGTTCTAATTAATCATTTAATAAAAAGTTTCACAATCATACAATGAGGACCAATTGTTATAGTCCCTATCCCACATTACAGTTTTCATAGGTAATACATGTATTTATTTGGAGCCTATTGTGGAAGTTTGGAACCATGTGGGTATTTGGATTTGTATTCCATGTCCCTCAACATAATAGAAAATATCACATCAAGTTGTTCAATATTCTCAACCCTTCTAACATCCATTTTTTTAAACCATTATTCAAAAAATTTAAAAAATTTCATTTATAAAACACATTCACAATATCATTAATCAACCATTAAAAATTCATATTTACGTATTTAAATGATATCATAATACTCCATTAGTTTCCATCAATTTTACAATCCCATTAATCAATTAATTTCATAATCCCAAAATTCATTCATATTTAGAGTCCAATGGTAGTAAATTAATTAATTCAAATTAAAATTCCACCAACCAATATGGTATTGGAAAATTCATAATCACATAAATTAAATTATAGTTATAAATATGGGTATATAAAATTTAGATACCAAACCCTATAATTGTTTATGTACATTTTTCAATTTAAAATCCCCATTTTTATTGAGAATGTTCATTATCAAAAAGTTAATTGTTAGATATGTCAAAAACAATCTATAATTATCAATAATAAAAAACCATCAAAAGTAAGATCTAAACCATCTCAAATAGTGGAGTAATTAACCATTAATTGGGAAGGAGATTTAATATAGAGGAAAAAACAAATAAGCAATAAATAACATAGAAACAATTAGTTAAACATTAATCTGAATCATAAATTAAATAAGAATTAGGTTTTTGGAGACATTGAATGCACATTTAGGACTCAAAAAACATTGGAAATTATGTTATTACAAATAACTGTGACTATTATTTTAAATGGTGGGGTCTAGGAATTAAAAATAAATTTTATGAGGATTAAAAAAACATATGCATCAATCACTATGATAAGGCTTTTTGTTTTCTAAATTAAGAACATCTTCATTGGGTTTCATGACTACTTCTATGTTTTTTCAGATTGACAAACCATGTACCTAACATGAAAATCCCTCTATCTAAGGGTCCGTGGTTTGGGGGGGGTGCACAGTTTAGAAAAACTATGCAACAATAATTCCCCAACCCCTGTATCTCCAATATATGGTATGTAGATTCTTAGGTAAAACTGTATTGTTTTACCTACCCATGTTGTAATTGTTTATAGCCGAATGGGATTAAAAATTTCTCAAATTTCACTAAAAACAACCCCAATAAATACACAATAAAGGTATAACCAAAATGTGGATAAAAGGGTTCCAGAAAACATGCAAGATGAGTCTAATGAAATGCGAGTATCATACAATAAATAATGTTTCGTAATGATTTTTTTTCAGAATAAAATAGAAATAAAATGGTTCCCGGTAGATTCATAATCAGATGGATAAATTAACACAACCATGAAATGTATATGAAGAAGATGAAAGATCAGAATATATAATGTTATAGACTAAATACATCTATTAGAGGTCCATGACCACCCACCACATCCCAAACAACACCACCTCATCCAACCATATACAAACCCATCAAAAGCTTATGGTGAATACGGTCACCTGCTATAAAATCAGAAAAGATGAAAGCATGAACAATAAAAGTACGCTTTTTAGTACAGGTACAAATAGGATTCCCCAAATATTATATGATGTAACTTCATAATGTAATACAAAATATTTTAAAAGTTATAACCAAAATCTATAATAAGGCTTTATATTTCAGAATATTTAACCAAATACATAGTGATAAGGTTACATCATTTGTAAACCAAAAATTCATAAAAAAATTTATATACCATTTCACAATATAAACTCACATAATTCAAGATAAAGTAATAAAATTTAATAGATATAATCATGTTATGCATTAGACAATAAAATAGCATCAAGGTGCACAATATTAATAAATTAATACATCCAGAATGATATCCAATTTTTCTTGGGAACACCAATTCCAAGGACAACGAACAATATCATGTATCAAGAAACATGAATATTGATGTTTTGGGTAGGTCCTTGATTCAATAGAGAGTCTGTTATATATAATTTAATCAATAAATCATTTAAAATCAATGATCTTACATCTAATCATATTGTGTTTCATGTAGACCATGTCCATATAAACCCACTTTTCTGGCCACACGTCCAAATTCTGAATCTATAATATACTTCATTGATCCAATAGAAGAGATGTTAGTTCTCAATAAAATCAAAAAATAATAATCATCTGATATAACTACCATGGTTAATATAACTAGTGAAATATGGTTGGTGGGATAATAAAATTACAAGGATCATAAATGGGGTCTTATTCAATATTAACATCGAACAACACCCTTCATAATTTAATCATTAATATTTCACATCACACTCTTAGACATAAAAAACCTCAAATTGAATAATCACTTTTTTAGCACCCATCAATTAAAATCACATGAATCAATTAAGTTACAATAATGGATTATCACAATAGAGGATTATCAAAATGTGGCAGCAATTCGGTCAATAATCATTAATTTAAAATAAAATCTCATTCAAAAAATTAATATTCAAAATGGTAATCCTCCACACATCCATTTATAGTGTAATAATGAATCCAAAAATTCTATAAAAATCAGTAATCTAATTTTAAATGAAAATAAGACATTCAAAATAAGGTTTTATAATTTAGGGGCTTGAAGACATTTCAAAATATGGGTCAAAACCCTTTTCATTTACATCAAGGAATTTCTCATTATGAATAACTTCCCGTCCTTGGATATTTAATTCAAAAAAAAGAAAAATTAAATTATATATGAATACAAATAAAGTTAAACATGGAATTAAAAATGTTTAAACAATAAGTTGAATAATGAACATAATAATTATGTATATATCATGATCAATTCACTAAGAAGAGGGTTAATGATGCTTCCATGAGGCATGTAAAAGTAAACATTCATAGAACATATATTATATAATAAGAAACAAATTTTCATGAATTGTCATGAAATATTGAATTACTGGATGATGGAAATGTATAGCATCACATACCTATGTATTAGAATTTCTGGACAAAAAATGTTGAATCCACAACAATAATAAGAGAAATTACATACATATTAAACAAGGAAAAGATGACTAAAAGACACTCTCATTGATCATAAAAATGATGGATGACCAAAAAACCCAAATACAATTCAACAAAATTAATAAAAAAAACATTAGATTTTTGTGAAATCCTAGAAGTAATTTTTGGTTGCATCTTTAAAAAACGAAATTAAATCAACCGTATAATTTTATATTTTTATGAAATCATTAATGCAGTGTGTTAAAAATAAGTTAAAAGGGATTATAAAGATACAAATTGGTTAAATAATTAAATTCTCACAAAATACATCATTAATACGTATTTATCGGCATTACATGACTAAGATTGGGAATAATAAATAACTAAGAGTCTCTTAAAGAATGTTACTCAAAAAGTGTCTTACATCAGGTTAAAATAGTTTTACCCTTACACAACTCATAAAAGGCATGTAAGTGTAAGTAGGTTTACCCATATACAAGCCACATTCCAGACAATACCTTATGTAAACATGATGGGAACATACATAGCCTTAGTAAAATAGATGTTATGTTTAGTTAACTATAGGGGATACAATTTTATAGTCATATAAATTGTGTATGACTATAAATAGTGTATTTTTCCCATACGTTACCCTTAAAAAATATTAATTACACTATTGTTATTTTAGGAATACATTACATGACGTAGATGCTCAGTGGATTACCCTTATACTACATCAGAATTACACTTATTCATAGTATATACATAAGAAATTACCATTATGTAACCAATATAAATAGGTCGTTACCCTTTTGAAACACATAAAAAATATATATTACCTATACAATACTCATGAAAATATGGAAATGCCTTTCGAAACACCTATCATCTAACCAGTTTAATCATCGGAGACAATGATCGTTACGTCGACCCAACACCATGCATATGGGTAATAATTAAATTAAAATTTATTTTAATTATATCCAATGGATTTATAAATTAAAACAAAAAACGTACTTTTAATTATAAAAATTAATATTTTATAAATAAACATAAAACCATTGGGTCCATTGAATAAAAAAACATTCAAAGAAATAACAAGATATGATTATTCAAACATAATTAATTAGAAGAATATTTTAAAAAAACATTTAATAGGACACAATTACACATCATAAAATACGTCATGGGAAAAAAATATAAGTCATCAAAAATTAATTTTTAGGGAAATAAGCCTAAATTTCAAAATTCAATATTTCTACAACAGCACTGGAATATTGTTTTCACCTTGAACATTCTCTTGCAAGTCCCATTAGAAATGAAGGTATTCAATTAAAAATTGTTAACCCAATTATCATAAAAATGAGAGAGTATTCTATGTGTATTATAGTATAATACTATCATGAAGAAATTTGAAGTAATATGGGGTTTATAAAGGGTTGAATGTGATCCCTTTTTAAAAGCGATGAAAAAAACTATTGTGAATACCCATTATTTTTCAAAAATTAAATGAAATGATAATAATGATAAATGGTTATAAATGTTAGAAATTATATACTTAGGGGTTATAAAGGTAGATCATGTGTTGAATATAAATTTTGACAACTTTTTTAGACATTTAGGTAGTCGTTTGTATATATATTATAATTCTTTCATTTTTATCAATGTAAATTGTTCTAACATATGAAATTTTTATTAATAAATATATTAAATAACTCATTTAATAATATTTTTCTGTGATGATCCCAAATATAATATTCATTTAATATAATTCACTTATTATATAACATAAAATTTATCATCAAATTAATTCATCAAATATATAGAATGTCTATTTTTTGTATAAGTATGAAATTTTGAACCTAAAGTATTCTTAATCATATTTACTTTTTATAACATGTTTAAAGTGAATAAATAAATAAAATTATATATATATATATAGTTTTTAACATTATACCAGATTAATTATTGATAATTGATTAATTTATTTGAAGAGATAAATATTTTCAAAATGAAAATAAATCAAATCTTATAACGTAAAAGTATTACCATTATTGTGGTAAATAAATTTAATCCCAGTAATACTTATTTTTTCCATACAAGATAAATTTATATTACTATATAGTAGAAAAATATATATATAGAATACCAAATATTTTTGTTTCAATATCTAAAAGTCCTAAAGAAATATTACTTTAATGTAATTGAATAAGTACAGATATTATATTAAAATATTACTAATGTTTCCAAAAGGAAAAACATAGGTTTTATAAATAAAGTAAATAAATTTAATACGATATAGATTCATTAATAAATGATGAATATATATATATAAATATTTAAATATAATATTGAAAGAATTTAATTTGTTCATTTATAATTAAAATTCAATAAAAGTGTCTTTTTTAAGAAAACCACTATTTTTCAATATTCTCAAAATAATTAATAAATTAATAACAATCCAAAATATTGTCTCAAAATAATTTTGTTAAATTGAAATGAATTTTTATTAGTTATTTTATTATATTTTAATTCATTAATTTATAGATTTATATTATTAATAAAAAAAATATGTATAATCTTCTTTGGCTGATAAAGTCCCTTTTAAAACATCAGATGTTTTTAATCTTATATTGTTTATATCTCAAATAGATATAAATATTTTTATTTTAGATAATTTGGTATTATAACTGAAATATCTTAATAATATTTATCTAATCTATCATGGCCCATTTTAGTTCATTCTTTCATATCGATGATGTTATAACACACATCAACCATGTTTACTTGAATAATATATAGTAAAGTCATTCAGAGTTTCAATTTCATTATCCTCTTCATAAGTTGTGGATCTCCATAAATTTGTATATCAATATTACATGATATATAAGAAATTACCTGCACATGATCATTATATATATATATATATCATTAAATCTAGGATTATTTGAATTCAATAGATTTCATATACTCATCTTCCTCATAGACAACACAACATAATCTTCTTCTACAACAATGTCACATAAAAACATATTTAAAAAAATCACACATACATTGATCATATTCAATTAGTGGTATATTCATCATGTGCTTCATAAAATTTCATTTCTTCTTTAATACCATTTACATTTTATTTCTTAAAGGCTATTCTGGAAGTCACACGTTACCATTGACTAAAAAAAGTTTTTTTCATTTATTGAAGCTCAAAATATGACATGAATCTAGATATTATATGAAATATTAAATATTACTGGAAAATAATTGATATACAAATACTTTCATGACTAACATATTATATTACATTTATATCATTGTGGATTGTTTTGAGACATATATTTGGGAGGATAATCAGTATACTTAACATTTAGTAATTGTTACATTATTTTAATTGACCCCTCCTATAGAAAAAAATATTTCCCATGTAAAGAGGAATGCATCAAGCAATGTGAACTCAAATCTATCCTTATTCACATGATGCATAAAAAATCTAGAATAACCATACACACAATAATTATATGTTTCAAATATTATTTGAGATAATAATATATTACGTGATTGAAATTTTCAAGTAGGCTAATTTAATTAAAACTATAGATTTATATTGATTACTATTATAAATCAATCCACACACATATTTTTGGAAGGTACCATCAACTTCCCTTCTATAATGTTCTTTGTATATGAATGAAAATATCATCGATGGATCTATTTAAATTTTTATAACCAATTTTTCAATAAAAATCCTAGATCTATTGAATAATATATTCCATTTTTTTAATTTAATTTCATCAAAGACAATTAGATCTTACTCATGAAGCATCAAATATTCTATTTTCTTGGGAAATAAATGAATGTATACACAGAAATTAGTTTTGTTGTATTTCCTCAAACTAATTTTTTATTTTTTAATGTGGTTCTCTTCTCAAGAAGCGTAACACTAATTGTACAATCAATGACATCAATAGACTCACACACTTATCTTATTAAAAACACTTATATAATTTAAAAAAAATTCACACTCTTCTTATTCTTTTTTAGTACATTGAAATATCCATATTATAATTGTGTGGTAATGTTTATTTCCATTCATTGAAATCTATTAATTACATTTTGGATTAACTCACCAGTGGAATAATCATCTCACTTTAAAATATCAAAATATCCACTAAAAAGATCCAAATTCAAACAATAAATAACATTTCAATATCAAATAATATTTATATAAGTTGATTTTGGGTTATATTGATTCATGTCTCCATAATTATTGATGATTCATAACTTCATGATATAAATTAATTTATACATTACATATTACATAACATTAGAACCTATGAATTTTGAATATCAATGTCTAGTAATACCACACTATTAGACTCTAAGAATTCATATAAATTGAATTTTTGAAACATTGTATCTTTCTTATTTAATTTATTTTATTCGGGCAATTTCATACCACCCAAAAACCATCCATTATAAATTGAATCATCTATATTATTTATATCCATCCTTGAAGATCATGATAATAAATATTTATGTGTTGTAATAATATTGATACCTAATGTTAATTATCTTTATTTCATTAGGAATACATAAAATATAACCCCACTAGAACATCTAAAAACCACACAGGTTCTCAATTTCCATTTATGTAGACATTGAACCATGATGTGGAATCTTTTTCAACAATAAATAGCATAAATTTGACTATTGAAAAACAAATATCGATTTATGCAACAACATTAGATCGAATGATTGTTTAACAAAATAATTATGATATTAAGATAGATGCATTAGTATGTCGATTCTTTTTATATGTGGGATATCCTTGACTAGAAAATATTATAGTATAAAAATATATATAAAAACATCCATCAATGGGGGTAAATGATATACATTTTTTAATTCAATACATTATGGCTCCCAATCAATTGGATAAAGGTTCACTCCCCAATTTACTATTATTTCCCACCAACTAACACTACCCCTATATTAATATACCAAATAAAACAAATGAAATGTTGGAAACTGTGATTGTAATACATCATGATTCAACTTAGTAAGGGGTGTTCATATTTTAATATCACTACGAGGAGATAATTTGGAGGCCTATTCTCATAAAGTAATCCCCCTTAGTGGATTTTATAGAAACCATGAATCTCATAACCCAGAACTAGTGTTCAATATTTTACAATGTTAAATGATATAAATTATCTCCCCATAATAGATCAATTTGTTTAGTATTCTAAAAAACTAGATACATACATGATTTTCATATCACATTAGAAAATAATATCATATCATGAAAAATATTATTGCATCAATAGAAATCTTTCATGTATTAATTTTTCATACCATGGGAATGTAAATTTAAATAAATTTTGATCTCAAATTATCATTATGTGAAAATATAAAATGGATGATAAAATGGATGTGTAAGGGATAAACAATATTCTGGTGTAATTAATCGATAATTATGGCATGTAATTAATAAATTTATCTCAAGAAAAAATCCACGGAAACTTAGATAATCATATGTATATTAAAAAAATATTTTAATTAAGGAAAGTAAAAATTTTAGATTTCAAGATCAGAATATCAAGGATAAATTCAACAATTTCAACACCCTTGATATTTTATAATAATCAATGTATTCTTTATAGCATATGTGACACAAAAAATTATCATATATGATATTTTAACTCCTAAAATAATAATAAAACATTTAATTTAATATAAATTCAACTACTTCGAGAGTTTTTAGTATATGCTACCAAAATATTATTGTTTTTTATTATGTATTCAACATCCAATAATAACCTAAAACAACCCATGATATATGTGACAATAAAAAATAGACATTTAATTTGTGGGTTTGATTTGTATTAGAATATTAATGATTTATATATAATTATTTGTATTATAATTTATTATTAAAAATTATTTTTTAGTAAATTATTATTAAATAATAAATCATTAATTAGATAGTGCATTTATTAAAAAAATATGTCTTAAAAAAACTCTTTATTTATTTACATTAATAAAATACGGTATAATAAAATTTTTGATTTTCTAGAAATTTAGTTTATAAAATTTATTAAATTATTGATGAGGAATAAAAAATGTAAACTATATTTATAATGTGATATTTTTCAAAATATATTTTTATTCTAATGAAAAATTAAAAATATATTTTTTCGTAAAATTTTATTTCATTTCTATAAATCAAATAATTTAAAAGTAAGCATATATATTGAATATACTACATGAAAAAAAATTATTATTTATTTATATCAATTTAAATTAATTTAATTAGAATATAATTCATATTTTATTTTAGTATAAATTATTCTTCGAGATTAAAATGTGGTTTTTTCTTAAAACTATTTTACAGTGTGTATTGAATCTCTATATCAATTAATTAAAAAAATCCCTAATGAGGAAAATAATAAATTAATATTATAGATAAATTGTCATTATATTATACTTTTAATAATAAAAGTATTATTATTACACATATATTTAATACAAAAAATGTTTCTTCATGAAAAAATACACATCTCAAAAAACAGTTTATTCTTCCCACCTTTTAGATTTCTGATAAAATTTCTTTTTTCCCATGTACAAAAAAATTATTAAAAAAATATAAAATCTTCATGTAGTTATTATATTATTCTAAATGTTTTAATATTCACATATAAGTTTAGTTATTTGATGAATAGTGAAAAATACAGAAATTTAATTGAAATCAGCCTTTTCATTTAAATTATATATATTGTTAAACTAGATTTTATATTTTTTTATAGATACATTATCTAAATAATATATATATTAATAAAATATATATCAATTTAATCAATATCAAATTTAAAATGGATATAAAAACATTTTAAAAATTAATTATTTTCTCTCTGAAACCCCACATTCTCATCTCTATTGCAGTGATAATTTAAAATTAAAATTTTCTACATATTTGAAATGAATTAGGAGAATGTGATTATAATTTGTGAATATGAATATTTTCTATAATATGATATGATAAAAATAATTTATAAATATTATGAATTGTGATAACAGTAAAAATTAGTTTTTATGGTTAAGGTAAAAATGGGTGTACTTGATGCTTAAACTGACAATATAAGAATTAAAATGGCATTCAAAACTTGTTAAAAATTATTTTTTAATTATTATTTTGAAATTATACATTCTATTATCTATAAAATTTTATTATTTGAAACTTGTTATGTGAAAATATTTTGGGTTAAATTCACTTGTTTCCAAAATAACAAACATTCGACTCACATCACTTATTAAAGGGTTATCACTCCCCATCCTCTATTTACACCATAATAACCCATTAGATAAATCAATAAAACTAATGTCGTTTGTTCAAACTAAAATAATTTACTTAGATAATAGTTTACATTCTACAATGTGCATTTTATTTCAATCATCCTACATCGCATTAATTTATTCTTAAAAATTGATTATATTGTAACATAAATATATTAATCATATATATATTTTATTATTTTAATAAATTAACCAATATAATTCCCATCTATCATCAAATCGGTATACTATTATCATTTTTGTGTCCCGTGGAATTTCACCTCGTAATCACATGCCATTTGTTTTTATATGACCACCATGCACTATTGGGTATGTTTATGGATATATTTTTTATGATATTTATAAAATAATCATTCTTATAGAGTCATTATATATAATCACAAACATTTTACATAAAACATTACATGATTTTAAGCATTAGTATACACCAAAGTAAAATCCACAGATCGTAAGGTTTAGTTTCTTGGAAGACTATGTACATAATCAAACTAAATAACATTTTATTTAAACACCATAATAATATTATATCTTCCATTATTCTCGTAAATCTATATAGGATAACATGTGGATAACATAAACAAAGGGATGAGCTAAAATCCCATTAAGTGAATAATAATTAGAACAATGCATTAGCACATGGGATAGAATGCATGACATGATGCCATAAACAAAAGGGCATGTAACATATGGAATAATTACATATAAAACCAGAATAAAAAAACCATGGAGTCCAAGTTATGTGGATGAAACATAAAACTTGTATTTTTTACATGCAAAGGATAACCTCCAATACCATTTCCCATAAAATCATTATTCATGGATAATGGCAATGACCGTTTCTCATAATAACACAAGCCAAGGATAACTGCCCAGACCATCACATATAACGTCTCTTGAGACTCAACGTTACCAAATGCATTGTATAGCTATCTTGGTGCACCTATATTACATTTTCATGAATAATTATTGCACATAAATAATGATACATAATAAATCATACATAAACATAAGGTTTACCCATAGAAAGAATTAGCTACCACAATCATGTCATAGAACATAACCAATGGGAGTATCATAAATGTGTACTTAAAAGAATATATTCAAAAAATACATGGATATTAATAAGTTAAAATAATCATTTATCATTGTAAGGGATGTCAAATATAAGTGACAACATGTATGAAATATTTTTGATAAATTTTATCATTAAAACATTTTTGTGGGGTTTTAAAGAATATAATAAAGAGGTTCTAAATTAGAAAAGGGAACAATCATTTAAATAATACAAGATGTAAAAAAATATTGTTTTCACAATAAATATTTGGATTTTATAAGGATAATGGTGGCCTTAAATATTGGTTAGATTTCACATGAAATCTGGTAAGAATTCTCGAAGTTTCCAAAAAGAAAGTATGATTGTTTGGAAGTATTGAGGACGGAATAACATAAAAAAATGTATTCCCTCAAAAGAAAATGATGTATGGATAATGAAAAATGATTTCATAGAATAAAAAAAGTATATAGATGTTTTAAATAAAAATAAAGTAAAAATTATTTGGGTCAAAAGAAAGATGGAGCAACCCGAAGGAATAAAGGCTGTTCAGGTAGAATACATTATGAAATGTCGACATGTTTCCAATTTTATTTATAAAGTATTAATGAGAGATTGGGGGATTTTTAAAAATTTATAAATCTTGAATCTAGTATGGGATAAGTGCAAAATATTACCCCATAAATAAGGATTAAACACAAAATGGCATAGCCTAGAGGGAATTCTTGAATAAAAGTGAAATATGGAGGATCCATTGCCTTAAGTATGAAGGTGTTCTCTAATTGATAATAATTACCTGAATAATAAAACTATGTTCATTAATTAATAATTCAATAACCGCTAATTTATGTGAATTATTTAGTACAACCCTTTTGATTTCATTAAATACCATTTTGATTGGATAGGATGTTCAATTTCAGTGTAAGTTTATATTTGTTTCCGTGGTTTAAATGATCAGTTCACTTATATTCATTTTCATATAATCATGTAAAATGGTAATGGTCATCCATATTAGGAGTTATATTATATAATTTAATATCTAGACTTTTACATGGTTGTAAATTTAATTTGGGTACTTGGAGTGATGATTAATCCTCATGTAAAACTTTCGTGACTACCTTTTCGGTTAATTAGTGTTTTTTGGCCACAAGAAACATGTATTGTTTTATAAATCAATACCATGTGTGAAAAAGTATTAGAGAAAATTATATGGGAAATTATACATATATTATGTTCTAGTTAAATCATGAAAATGATTTCATCGCAAGAATTGAAGATGACAATTGAAATCGAAAACCCATAGTCTATGAGTGTGGTAAATTATCACATCTTGGATGGTGTTTTCCTTATTAGTATAAAATAAAGATAAAATGGAGACGTTGAAGAATTATTAATTTATCATGAAAAAATTATAGTACACATATGGTATAGGTTTCATCACAACATTTGTATGAGAGGATTTAATGAATGAAAAAGAAAAGAAATGAACATGAAAATAATAGAAATGTTGAGAGATCACTTACTAATATTCAACAGCATAATGACGCAGCATTAAATTTCATAAAATATTTTTCTGAGACAAAATCGTGGTATATCGTACTTCTTAAATAATATGGAAATTAATGGGATATGAAATGAAATATTTGAACATAATCCAAATTAAATTACAAATAATAACAAAAAATGAATTATTTTAATAGAGAATGGAGGTAGATTACCTTACCATGAAGAGTAACTCATAAAACATGATGGTTGGGACATTGGGGGCTTTAGGAAACCATGGTAGGACTCAGATAGAGGTAAAACCACCATATCATTGACGATAATGTATTTGGGATGAATGAAAAGGAAATAAAGAGTTGTTATTTATAATAATATTGAGAGTATTTTTTATTAATTTCAAAGAAAAACTCATTGGTGGTTTTTGCAATACAATGGGCTTTCTTGTGATGTTTTCCCATGGTAATAGTCACGTGGGTAACCTCATATCATATTTTATTGAACATTAGTCTACCAAAATTTAATTTTAATTATTACACCATTAGGATGTAGTCAAACATATCGAAAACTCATAACTGTATTTTTACTATTCACAAAACATTCATGTTTTTTAGAAAAATAATGAAAAATCTCCCAAATCATTTATTAACATGTAAAACTCATGAATTAAATCAAATTTTCTACATTAATTTTCTAGATATTTTTCATTTAATTTTTTAATAAATTCATAATTTATATAAAAAACAACATTAAAACCATACCTCGTTTTATAACACCTTGAAAAATTAACCAAGGTCTCATAAAATTATCTTTTAACAATATGTAAATAAAGTATAAATTTATTAATACATATTATGGAAATATATTTCCATTTTAAATTATCAAATTAATCCTAAAATTTTAAATGCAATATTTATGACATACTAAAATTAAAAATACATATATTATGATTCTTTTTTAATATTTATGATATCTAAGTTGTATATATACATTCACGGGTGAAGTTTCAACATTTTAGGCAGATTTTCAATTCATTATTATTCATTACTATTCCTAAAAGAATTTTACTATTCATAAGGGTATGTTACTATTTTTCAAAATACTATGTATGTCTTATCAGACTCCAAATAACTTACTAATCACAATTGTAGATGGTTATTTTTTGAAATTCAAAACACATAAGTGACAATATTATGTTTAAAGGTCAAATATTACTTTGTTGTTTATTGTGTTGTGATTTCATGTGATTATATGACATAATTATGAAATGTTATTTTCCATAAATAAAACATTTGGTCGTCACATTATTCTCCCCTTCTGATATTTCACCCTCAATATTTCATCTTCCATTCTGAGCAATAAATAGTTGAAGGTACTTTTCTTTCATTTCCTCCTCTAGTTCCTGTGTTTCCACTTCGTACTTATGGTTTCGCCATAGTACTTTAATTGGGCGAGTAGACTTGATACGTAGAATATTATCTCTATGATCCAATATCTTCAGTGGATGCTCCTCATAAGAAAGAACATTCTAAAAAAGTAACACCTCTAAAAATAGAACATGTCAAGGGTCTTCTATGCAATTCTTTAAGATGTATACATGGAAGACATCGTATAATATCAAGATGGTTAGTGGATGTTACAGTCAATAGGACACAACTTTGAATTGATCAAGTACCTCTAAGGGGCTGATATACAAAGAAAATAACATTATTTTTCCCCAAATCTCATGACCTTTATCCATGGAGATATTTAGAGAAATTACATGTCTCAAACATTGAACTCATGGTCTCATCGATGATTTTCTGTATAACTCTTCTATCGACATTGGGCTGCCTTGTGTGCTGCTAAATATTTTTTCACCCTCTCAACAATTTCATCAACGATTTCAAGTCCTAGTATCGTATGCACATTGACTTCATCCCCACACACTGTTGTTCTGTAACTTTTCCATAAAAGGTCTTTGATGGTTCCATTTTGATGCTCGATTGGAATCTTTATTTATAGGAGAATTCAACCAGTGGAAGATTATAAATCAATCCTCCTTTGATGTAAATAGAACAAGATCTAAAAAATCTTCCAATGAATAAATATAATGACCAGATTTGCCATCATTTTGAGGATGATAGGGTTTACTAAACATCAGTTCAGTTTTTAGATCATGTTGGAGAATTTACTAGAACTTCTATGTGAATATTGGATCCCGATCAGATTCTATAGAAAGTACTACTCCATGAACCCATACCACCTCTCTGAAATTTATTTGTGAACTTGGTCCAATGAGACACCCTCTCTAATTTGGATAACATGATATGTCTTTGTAAGACGATCCCCAATTACCCATATATCATTGTTTCCTCTAGATGTCCTTGGATAGCAATTGATAATCTCCATGGTGATGTTCTCCCACATCTTTGTTGGTATGGGTTGGGGTTGCATCATAACTTTAGAATTTTTTTCTTTCACACTATACTTATTAAAATACTAGTCACTTTTATGTATACTCCGCAAGCTCCTTCTTTATATTTTCACACAAAAAGTTCACCCGGATATCTCAAAACGTCTATATGCTCCCTGGGTTAATAGAAAATGTTGATCTATACTCATCATTTAGAGGTTCCTTCAATATCTCTGGATCAGACAGTACACAAAATCATGACCCAAATATCACAACTCCTTCCTCATCAATCGTGAACATTTAGGATTTCCCATATTCAATGGATTCCACCCATTTTTGAATTTCCACATATTTTCATTGAGAATCTATTATTTTATCAATAAGGTATGGTTGAGAAATCATTTCAGCAAGGATTTATAATTTCACTTCATTAAGGATTCCCATGCCTATCCTTTTCATTTCTAATAATATCAAATCCTTCTAAATTCTCATAATTGATAAAGATGCACTATCATTCCTACATTGAGCATCCAACACCATTTTTTTTACCTTACTAGGATTGTAGTGGATTGAGAAGTCATAATCATCGATGAGATCTATCCATATTCATTGGAACATATTAAAAACATTCTATTTGAATATATATCTCAGAAACTTGTGATCATTTGATATCCTAGACCTCTCCCCATAGACACAATGCATCCATAATTTCAATGCAATGATCATGGATTCCAACTACATATCATGTGTGAGATTGTTTTGATCATGGAGTTTCAGCTTTCTTGAGGCGTAGGCTATAAATTGATCATTTTTAGTTAGCTCAAATCCTAATCCCTTATTTGAAGTATCATTGACACCACAAAGTGTCTCCAATTTTTGGTATTGTGTATACTTGTGAAGTGATTAGCAACTTTAGTTTTTACATTACTGACTCAAGGAAAACTTCACTCCCTTCTATTTTAGCCTTTTCAATTTGTTTTTCAATCATGATTTTTTTTCACAAATCATCAGTAATAGCCAGCTGGACCCAAGAAGTTGCAGATATTCATTACAGATATTGGCCACTGGCAATCTTTAATTTCCTTTTTTCTGGGAAGGGTCCACAAAGATCATTTTACTGGTGATAACATTCCCCAAAAATGATACTTCCCCCATCTAGAAAATACCTTTACTATACATTTCAAACAAATTATCCCTTCATAATGTATATAAAATAGTATTAAAATACTCATCATATTCCTCCTTGATCTTGGGTATATCAAAATATCATCAATGAAGACTACCACACATTTTTTAAGATAATCTCTAAAGACTCTATTCATTAAATCAATCAAAAATTTTAGAGGATTAGTGAGTCCAAAAAGAAATGATTATGAATTCATAGTGTCCAGAAATTGTTCAAAAGGTAGCCTTTGTAATATAATCCATCCTCACCATTAATTAGTGATATTCTGACTAAAGGTCCACATTATAGAAATAACTAGCCCCAGGATGCTGATCAAATAATTCATCTATCCATGAAGGGTGATACTTCTTCTTTATCATGATTGTATTGAGCTAAAAATAATTAATTTAGAGGAGCATTGAACCATCATTCTTCTTGAAAAAGAGGATATGTGCACCCCATGGTGAAGCAATCAGGTGTATAAAACCCTTCTCAAGATTCTTCTATAAATGCTTCTTCATATCATAGAGCTCTATGGTGTCCATTCTGTATCGTGGAATTGATATAGGAAGAGATCCATGAATATGTTCAATTTGGAAATAAACCTCTCGGTCCAGAGAAAGACCAGGCATCTCATCAGGGAATACATCAGTGCATTCCCTCATGATGGTCATGTCATAAAGCATGATTGTCTTCATTGTCTAAATTATTTGATTTAGAAATTTTACTCATAAAGAATTAATATCCATACTTGAGACACCGATTCTAAAAGAGATTCATCTTCCTCTCTATACATGAATAGAATTAGAGGATTCTTTGGGATGTTAATAGATATATCCCGTTCCCAAAGGTTGATGTTGGGGTTGTATAAAGATATCAAATCTTTGACCAAAATCGTGTCGAACTCTACTGAAGTAAGTATGATGAGATTTTCTGGGAGGATTAGTCCACTAACATTAACAAGGGATGTGTTATACACTATGGATGCAATAATTTCCCATTCACAGTTCTCATAGATAACTTATCCTCTAAATTTCGATGAAGTTATTGAAATGTTCTACTATTCTTGCATGATATAAAAAATGAAATGAAAAATAATACAATAGTATGTTCCCTATTTTTGAATGAATAAATAGTTTTATTATTAATAAATCATTGTCTGAATCAATATCATTAGTAGTAATATCATAAGACCTTCCTTGATTCCTTTGAGGTTATTGTTGATTTCTTCTGACAAACCTCGACTTATAGAAATTGTTCGCATAATTCCCATGATCCATGGATTTGAAACAATACACAATAGGTTGAGTGTTGATATAAACCTTCCATTCATCATTAACATTAGAGATATTTTTTATATACCTTCAGTAGTTCTGGAGATGATGTCCCAGTTTTAAACATTTGAAGTAATTCCTGGTTCCTTTTAGGGAGTTTCTAGGATTCTTCATCCCACAGTATTTTCAATTTGCATATTCAGGCATATTTCCATCATGGGACCTATTTGTTGATCCATCTATGTTGTCCTCTATTTTTCTCTTCCCTTTGTCGGACCCAACAGAACACTGAGAATCTCCAATCTCGATTTCATCCTTAAGGGAAGAACATAAAATCTCTTTATAACTGTCGAAGTCTTGAATCACAAACTCTTTTCGTATACTCAATATTAGTCTGCTAAAAAAGTGATCCACATTACATACAGTGTTCATTAAAATTCTAGTGTCATACCTTGTATGCCTTGTAAATTTTGATTCATACACCCTGATGGACTATACTTCCTTCTGCATGTTTCCAAGGAACACTCTTTCCATCTTGAGATAGAGGGTTGGAGAAAAATATTTATTTAAAAACATCCTCTTTAATTCCTCTGAATCCGTGGAATCTATTTCATCTTGGTAATTTGTATTATTGATCAGTGTCAACCACTGATCAACTTCCCCCTCAAAATGATAGACACCAAGTACAACATTCTCTCCATCTGAGCACTAGAGGATGGATAATATATTATCAGTGGAATTAATAAATTTTTCCATGATGATGGGATTAGAATATCTAATAATCATGGGAGGCCTTTTACATATTATGGATTATATAGAAAATTTCCCTTTTCATGGGGTAGAAGGTCATTCCACAAGATTCAAATTGATTATTCATAACTTGAGCCAAATGAGGATGTTCTTTCAGGATTTTTTGAGCACCCATTCTCATTATTTCAGGCATATCATTTGGGAAATTATCACATTCAATGTCACATTGATTGTTGGAACGTGTTCTTTTATTTCCCTTATTTAGCTAAGAAAAAAATAGTACAATTATAGGGCTTAAATAATATGCTATTAAGCATAAAATGTAAACATAAAATAATATATGATAAATCAACAAAAGAGAAGTATATCATAACTAGTGATTCCGAATGTTTCAATTATGGTTATCCTTGATCTATTTCGTAACTTATATTATTATGATTTTTAATTCCCTTAGTAATGATTTGTAGCAAGATCATTAATCTACGGAGGCATATCCCCTAGGAGTGTCAATCCAAGAGTGCACCAATGCACAATGTCTTTCACCAATTCCCATTTGATTAATTCTCAATGAGGTGATTTTGGATTTTACAACTAGATACATTGGAGTAAGAGCCACCTCAAACTTTTTATATCCATACGAGGATGTGTTTTCATTATAAAACACTTACTCTATACTTCACAAAATTAAGAGATAATGTCTTACACATAGTTTCATGCATAATTTTCTCACTAAGGTGTTCTATTCTAAATATCCTAACATAACTAGACCATACTCTAATACAAACTATAGAGACCCTATACTTTGGCATAAAACATTACATGATTTTAAGAATTATTATACATCATAGTATACGAAAGATATTTCAAATTCTAGTGTCTTGGAAGAATTATTACATAATTATTAAAAAAACATTTTATTTAAACTCCATAATGTTATCCTATCCTCCATTATCGTCATATATCTGCATAAGATAACTTGGGGATAACATGAACAATGGGATAAGCTAATAGCCCAACAAGGGAATGACCATAAGCACAAAGCATTTGCATGTGGGATAGAAGGCATGACATGATGACATAATCAAAATGGAATTTAACATAGGGAATCATAAAATCTAAACATGGAGTTATAGTAATGTGTAACAAACATAAAACATGTATTTAGTACGAGTCATGGCTATCCACCAAGACTATTTCTCATAGTATCACAAGCCAAGGCTAATTTCTAAGACAAATGCACATAACATCACAAGAAAAGGCTAACCTCCAAGAATGTCACAAAAAATGTCTCATGAGAGTCAACATTACCCAATAAATTTGACAATTATATGGGCACACCAATATTAACATCTCATTAATATTTTTTCAAAGTTAATAATCATGCATTATCAATATTAAATAATCATAATGGTTATCCATGAAAATAATTGGGTACAAAAATCATGTCTTAAAGCATAACCATTGGGAATATCATAATTTTGTCCATGAAATAAATGAATTAGAAAATACATGGATGTTCATAATGTAAGATTGGAATATATCATGGTTTTTTATGTCAAACAAAAGTGACAACATATAAGAAATTTATTTTAAAAAATTTAGAATTATAAAATTTTTATGTGGTATTAATGATAATACAGTTGATATTATAAGATAAAAAATGGAATATTATTTTATATAAAACCATAATGAGATAATAAGGTTTTATAATAAAAATTTGATTTTATAAAGATAGTGGTGGCTTAAAATAAAGTATATATTGCACATGAAATCTGGTATAAATTCGGGATGTTTCCTTCAAACAATATTTCTTATATGGAAGTATTGACGAGGGAATCATTTAAAAACATGTATATCCGTTAACGAGAATTTGTGATGGATTGTGAAACATGAGTTTGGATAATATACCATGTATATAAATGTTTTACAGAAAATTAATGGCAAACATCATTTTAGTAAAAATAATGATGGAGCTACTCAAAGAAATAAATGCATTTCAGGAAGAAACCATTACATAATAACAACATGTTATTAGGTGTAATTAATATGACCTAATTAGAGATAAAGTAATTTTCAATATTTTATAAACAATGATAAATTTATGGGGGTTTTGGTAAATCATACCCCATCATTAGGGATTACACTTAAAATGGTGTATCATAGAATACATTTTTGAATAAAAGGGAAATTAGGAGGATCCCTATCCTTATTTCAAATGGTGTTATCCATAAAATATTAATGTTATGAATAATAAAATTATGTTCATTAATTAATAATTCCAGAGCCTATTATATATTTAGAAGTTATATTACAACCCTTTTGAGTTAATTTAAAACATTTTTTTATCAATTATGATGTTCAATTTCATTGTTCAGGTCTATTTAATTGCATGGTTTTAATTATTAGTTCAATTATATTCTTGTTCAGAGAATCATGTAAAATGGGGATGGTTTTCCAGAATTGGTTTTATATTATATCATTAAATATACAAAAGTTTACATGCTTTTAAATTTAATTTGGTTACTTGCACTAACGATTAATCATTATGTAAATCTTTAGTGATGACCATTGGGGTTACTTGGTGGTTTTTGGCAACAAGGAACATGTTTTGTTTTTAAAATCGAAACAATATGTGTAAAATGATAACATAACCATATATAAGACATATTAAATATTCTATAGTCTGGTTCAGCAATTAAAATGGTGTCATGACCATAATTAAATATGTTAATGGAAATTGAAAACCCATCATCCTTGAATGTGATAAATTAGCAGATCTCAGATAGTGTTTTCATTATAAGAATTAAAGAAAGAGAAATGTGAGATAATGATGAATTATTACATAATCATGAAACATTATAGTGAATATATGGTACTAGAGTAATAAAAAAAATTGGATGAAAGTCGGTGGGGAAATAAAAATAAATAAATGAACTTGAAAATAAAATATTAGTTGAGAGATCCCATAAGAAAATTAGGCAGCCTAACTGCGTCGATCAGAATTTTATAAAATATGTTATTGAGAGAAAAGGGGTCCTCTCATAATTTTTACATAACATGTATATTATGTTGGTATTAAATTATATATCACAACATAATGCATTTTAAATTAAAAATAATATCATTAAAGGAAAACCTGAAAAAGATAAGGGAGTTAGATTCCCTTACATTGTAGAGTAACACCTAAAACATGAAGCTTGGGATATTGGGGGCATCACGACACCTTGGGAAAGATCTTAATGAGTTAAAACCACAAGTTGAATGAGGATAATGGATTTTCAATGAATTAAAACAAAGGTAATATTTGGTATTTATAGTAAAAGCGAGAGAGTTATTTATTAGTTTCAATGAACACCTCATTAGTAGTTTTCGCAAATCAATTGGATAACCCATGGTATTTTCAAATGGGATTATCCAATTAGGGAAAATTATATCTTATTTTAAAATAAAAAAGTCTTTCGGGATTTTATTTTAATTATTACATCATTATGATGTCATTAAATATATCAAAAACTCACACATGAATTTTTCAATTTAAGAAAATATCAATGATTTTAGAAAAATATCCAAAATTCACCCTAACCATTTTTTGACCTGTATATTTATAATATGAAATCTATTTTTTGAAAGTATTTTTCTAAATATTTTTAGTTTATTTTTTAAATAAAATCACAATTTATTTAAAAAACAATACTAAAACCATAACTCATTTTATGACACCGTGAAAAATTAATCAAGGTCTAGTAAAATCATCATATAATCATACAAAAAAAAATGAATATTTATGATTACATTCTATAAACATAAAAATTTATTTTAAATTATTATATTTATCTAAAAATTGTAAATAAAATATTTATGACATACAAAAAATACCAATATATATACCATGATCAATTTTCAACTTTTAATATGTATATGTTGTATTTATATATTAATGGGTGAAGATTATATTATTTTGGCGTATTTTATCTTCATTATAATTTATTACATTTCATAAAGGTCTGATACTATTAATAATGGAATGTTACTATTCATCAAAAACTATGTTTGTCTTATCAGACTCCAAGTAACATATTGATCACAATTATAGATGAATGTTTTAAAAAATTCAAAACACAAAATTGACAATATTACTTTTAAAGGTCACACAATTCTTAGTAGTTTATTGTCTTTTGACATGATGTTATTATATGAAATAACAGAAAGAAGGTATTTTCCATTGATGAATCATTTGGTTGTTAAAAATTATATCATTTATAACATGTTGTTTTCCATTTTTATGGGATATGAAAAGAACGCTCATAGGTACAAGGGACAACCGCCTCATAATGTAATGTGATTCATATTTCTCTAATTATTTACATATAATTTTAAAAGGATGATTATAAAAAAATATCAAATATAAATGAATCAAATATGGTACTCATGACCTATTAATAATTTTTGAATTATTAGATATCATTTTCTTTTTTACACTGAAAAATTATAACATCGTTTATGTATGTGTGAACTACAGCCTTCAAGAAGCGATATGAATCAATTTTCATCACCAAACCACATAGATTATTTATATAAGAACATTTTAAAAAATGTTATATCTGATAGAATTATTTAATATTTAAAGATAAAATTTTACATGCTTTATTTTCATAACGATCATTGAAAATGGAAATTTTTCTTATGTGTATGTTTGGATTACTATCTCAACGATCCTAACATACATCAATTTCCAAACAATATTTCATGATTATTCATCAAATTATAATGGATTAATACAAAAAATAATTATTTCATAGTTATTATTCACTATATTTTCAATATATATAATATTTATATAAACAAGGTGTTTCTAGGTAAAATGATTGAGAGAATATGGCAATTAACATTTAAAATAATGAAAGCAATGAAATATTTTTAACAGAAGGGTGAAAATATATTATAAAAAAATGTTTTAAGTAATAAATATTATTACGGTTTTTTAAGATGATAATAATAATATAAATTCCATTATACTATATTTTAAATCACATTCATCCAAAAGTACTATTTTGGGGAGGGGTTTCATAAATCAATTTCCATTCAATGGAATAAGAATCATATCTGTTGATTATATAAGGTCATGATTTCATGGGTACATAAATTTTAATATTTTAAATTTTATTTAAACTCTTGTATGTCTATTTTCATTTGATACTCATTATCAAGTTGATATTTAATCATGACGACAATGATATATTCTTTTTAAAGGATTTTATCCTCAATTTACCTTCATTGAGACTTATGTGATGTTTTCACCAATGTTCATTTATAAGGTATATATAAATAAAATTAAAATGTAATATATTATATTTATATAAATATATTAAATTATATTTATTTTATTTTATACTTTCATAAAGATTATTCCAAATATTTACCAATACAGTAAGAGTTTAATGTCACAATATCATCGGTTATCATGATTGTTCATGAGTCTGTATAAATTGTTAAAATATTATAATATACCTATCAAATTTTACAGTTATGTTTCTTCCCCTCTATTTAATAATATTACTTTCAGGTAACAGTACAATTTCAACTATTTTTTACATAAAATAATTGAGACAACTTTTTTATGAAAAAACACCTTTATTCATGTCTTGGAAAGAAAACCCTTTTTCATCAAAAGCTATATTTTATAAAATAAATTAATTATTTTTATCTATACACCAAAAATATGTAATGTAATTTATCCCATTTTTTAATTTTTATATTATTTTAAAAAATGAACATTCATGTATTTTTTAAAACTAATCTAGTTTTTATTTTAACAAAAATGTGAATTGAATTATTGTTTTAACATGTACAATTTGAGTAGAATTTACCTCATAATGAAAATTATCTATTCAAAGCTTATATTAATATATTTCAACTTTATATTAACTAAATGTATTCAAAAAATGTTTTAAAATTTTTCCATTCAACCGGAATGTATATTATCTTCATGATATGTTTTCAGAGAGTATAAATGTTATTTTTTATATTTCCGATGATTTTTTTCAATGAAAAAAATATTCAAAATATTGTTTGAAATTTTATTTTTTGAATATAGATTTTTTTCAATGTATAAATTTTATATTAATCCAAATAACTTTAATTAAATTTTAATTGTATCCGTATTCGTTAATGTCAATTATAATTAATTTTACTAATTCTCATACAATGATATTTTGAAATGATTCAATCCTCATCATTTCTCTTGATGGATAAATATAGTTTTAATTTGATTTTTATGGAATGTATTATTTTCAAATAGGTTAATAACATTCGAAAGATATTTATGGGGAACCCATCTCTTTTCAATAGGTTAACCATGTATCAATGAAATTGTTTTAAAAAAAATTATTTTCCACTTATTAACCATATTTCAGGGAGATTTTATTGATCCAATTTTTTTTCCACTTATTAATTTTGGTTCAAATGATTTACACTAAAACAATTTATTATCCATGGGATAATCATGTTATAAATTCTTTAATGATTTTTTAATGATTTTTTATTAAATCACTTTGTACTTATTTATGTTTTGTTTTCTATAATTTATATATGAAGAGTGCTCCCAAATAATGTCGAGTGAGCCTATTTTAGATTATATTTTTTGTGGACGTATATTTCATTAGGTGATCATGATATAGATTAAACAGTGGGTGCACCCAAATATTTAACAAATTAATTTGGTAATTATTATATTCATTATAGAATTAAATTACAATTAAATCATATATTCATTTCATTTACAAGGGTTACATATTGGCTCTATTGGTTTTCAATGATGATGTTTTTCCATGATACCAAAAAGTATTTTCTATGATTTCTAAGTGTTTTATGTTTTCCTTTTGATCTAAATTAATACTACGTGGATCGTGATTATTTATTTTTATGACTCTTTATTTTGTTCAAGTATTCTTCCATGTTTTATTATTGATGATTTAGAATATGTTTTTATGTGATCTTGAATGATTCACTCATTCAATCATATTATTTCATCATGACCTAATGACCTTATTATGTTGATTGATGGAATTCACTTGTTAATGAGTATTTTTACACATAATAATCATTTGATCTTACGATTTATATATTTAATTTTACTTAGATATTCAAGAAATTATGTTTAATGAATAATGTAAAAACTTTATTCCATATGGATGATAACAATAACATATTTTGAAATAGGAAAATGTTAATTATGTGGGAAAAATTCTCATTTAACAGCATGGGCATTGTTTATGTAAGTGTTTTTTATTAGTTCTATAAAATAAAAACCTAAATTATCCTTGAATGGTAAGTAATGTAAAATTTTCATTTGATTTTGAATTTTTTGGATGGAAAACATTTTAGTAACAATTATCTGTATCAATGATGGAAATATAATGTTAATTATTTAGGCATCAGATCTAAGAGTATGGGATCGAGGATATTAGAGATTGTATAATAGGAGGGTGTACATAAGTTTTTATTATTATTTAGATTTAATATAAATTTATCTAATGTGTTTTGTATACAATCCATGATCAATAAGAACATTTAGTATAATTTTTTTAATGTACTAAAACTCCATCAAGGTTTCAAGTGATGAGATATTATGTGAATAAGGGAATTTTAGGAGACATTTTATTATGATGAACTATATGTAAGTATTTTTTTGCATGAATTATCAATTCAAATTTTTTGTAAACATATGTTCAAATGTCATTATAAGTTTAATGTTTTATATGATCCTGGATAATGATGTAATAATGGAACCAAAAGGTTTGACATATAGATAATAATGAGATTGATAAGCGATTTGGTCACTATGATATTAATGAGATCACCATAGTTTTTATCTTGAATGCTAAATGGTATTAGGTAACCATTTAGGTTACATAACTCATTAATTTGTTGTTATTGTGTTTATCTAAGATATGTTTTAATTTTTATACTGAATGATATAGTTTTAACATTGGGTATTACTATTAAATTTGGATGATAAATTTTTCATATAATGGTATATTCATTCTAGTAATTATCTTTCCATCTTGAAAATTTTTTTTGGTTATTTTAAAAAGATAATAGGAATAAGTTTTTATCATCATCATGGTTATGTAATCATTACCATTATATTTTAGTACTTAAAACACACAGAATTCATCCTTAATACTTATAGTTTGGAGAATAAGTAGTGACTTTAAAGGATATTCCCAAAATGTACAAATTATACTCACAAAGTAAGTATATTTCCGTATAAATTTATTCTAGATGGGAAATAAATTCCTTAATTATAAGAAATTGATCTATAAATACAATTATTTTTTAAGACTATTATTTTGATGATATTAATGACCTTTTTAAACCACCTTAGTGTCTTTTTTTTGTTCTTAAAAATTTTATTAATAGTTTAATTACTTTTTATCCATCATATATATCACTCTCCATCAGTATTTGGACATTATGATTTCTTAGCGTGACAAAATCATCACATCCAACCAGTTTTCTACAATTTGGGAACAAAATATGTGTTATCCTATATGCAGTTCATGTATCTCTTTCAATTTTATCAAAATGATGTTTTATTAACCATTTTTGAAATGTCATTTTACAAAAAAAAATATTTTCAAATATCCAAACTTTTATTTCTAAAATCTAGTTAAAATTTTGTCCATAAAACTAATTAAATGTGGAATGATGTAAAACCCTGAGATTTTAAAAGAATAAAATTATGTTCAATAGAATAATATAACAAAAACACTCAACATATATGATAAGTGAGAAAATGATGTTTTTAATATATTTATTTTTAAATGAAATTATTCTCTTTGATATCTTGTGGCACATTCAAACCAAATTTTTTATATTCAATATCATATTCAACATATAATATTGAGAAAAAAATATCAGGGATATATATAATCATTTTAACATCATCATTAAATTGGAAGGTGTGAAAAGTACTTACTATATTATGATATATATATATATATTCTTAATAAAAAAAATTACTTAATTTAATTAAATACTCAATCAATTTATAATTTTTTTTATTTTATTCTAAAAATTATTTTTTATTCAAAATGGATTTTTTATAAATTTTAAATGAAAAAAAATATATTATAATCAATATTTAAAACTGATAATAAGTTAATTTTATAAAATAAACATAATTTTTTGGAGTAATAAATTTTAAAAACACTTTATGTTAAATTTTGGAAATGTTATGGAATAATTAATTTTCAACATAAAATGAAAAATACCTATTTTTATAAATATTTAATTTCATTAAATTATACAATTTAAAATGTAAATTATGTTTTAAATTTGATTATGAGTAATAAAATTGTTGTTTAGTTATATTTTTTCATATAAACATTATTTGAATATACTTCATATTTTTATTTTCATATATGTTTTTATTGGGTTTAAATTTTTTTTTTCTAAAAACTATTTTAAAATGAATAATGTTTATATTTTTTAATTAATTAAATTTATTCATATTTTGGAATTTTTTAAATTAAATTTGTCTACTATATAACATTAAATTTTAAAATAGATTCAAATAATGATGGTTTTTATAAATGTTGTTGATATAGAATAATATTTTTCACAATAAAAATACACTTCTCGAAAACCCTGTTATTTGCGACATCTGTGGTTTTTTTTAATTTAATGTTTTCCACATTTTAATAATTTATTTGAACAAAATTGTGTTTTGAACTCATCCTGTAAAAATTATATGACCATTAATTATTCACAATCTTTTGAAAAAAAATATTTTTTTTGATCAATAGTGAAAAATAATAAAAACTTAATTGAAGAATGCCTCTCTGTTTAAACTATTTATAATGTTAAATTATATATTAAATTTTATTAAATGTGTCATTAGTTAAATATATATATATATATATATATATCCAATTTAGTTCATTTTAGTACATTTTATTTTTAATCTTTTTATAGAAATCCTATAAACATTTGAACATGTTCTCCGTGATAATTAGCATTCACACCACATCTCAAGGGTCGATTTAAAATAACATTTTTCCACATCAAGGAATTTAAAAAAAATGGATTCATTATTATTGTAATAATAAATTATATTATCTAATAAGGTAAAATAATTTTTCTTTCAAAATGAACAGTGGAAAAAGTAAAAATTAAATAACGCATTTAAGGTATACATGGGTTTACATGGATGTTAAATTTAAAAGATAATGGTTAAAATTATCTAAAAAATTTATGACATCTATATTATGGAAATATTTTTACCTTATAAATTTTGGAAAACTAATGGTATATTATTAGATCTTTATTACATGGAATAAATGTCGGGGGAATTTATTTATTTCAAGAATTACAAGTATATCCTATACCTCACTAATAAAATTCCACATCTTGTCCTACTCTATAAACACCTACAAAACAGATTGATTCATTCACAATGTAACTTCCCAAACTATATGACTATAAAAAATACTTAATATTATGGTTCACAAGGGCTCAAGCACAACTCCTTGTTCACCAAATTCTCTTGACTAACATTGAGGGTCTATGGTGGTAGCGTTGTGAGACAATACCCCCATGATCATAGTTATTCATAACTATTACAGGTAAATAAATTTTTAGAAACATAATATAAATCAATGGAATAGTATAAACTTCTAGAAGATTATAATAAAAAAAACCAAAGGTACTGTCATATAAAATAGGATGATCATGACATG
Organism: Viscum album; assembly: GCA_963277665.1. NCBI lineage: Eukaryota > Viridiplantae > Streptophyta > Magnoliopsida > Santalales > Viscaceae > Viscum > Viscum album. The sequence continues at coordinate 1,242,046,055 of OY728145.1, read as the reverse complement.
CCTAAATAAAAAAACATAGGAAATACATGTGAATGTGAATAAAATAGATTACATATATCAAAATTATAAAAAATAAAATATATATATATATATCTTCAAATGGAATCACGAGCATAGCATGATCCTATGATCCCCAACACCATAATAATGACCAAAACAAGTGGTGCATAAAGGGATCTTTCCCTAATCCATGTATACATCAATGAAGTCATTTTGGATAAAAAAACACCTCCCCCAAATAAAGTGTGAGTTAAAATTAAGAAGGACGCCACCAATAGTATTTATAATATGTATAACCTTTCAAAAACCAATGAAGAAGGCTACAATATATCACTAGTATAATAATAATAAAATTAATGGTTCAAAGAAAAATAAAATACTATATAGCTAAATAAGGCTCCCTATGATCATTATCCCAAAAACACATAACCAAGGGCTACTATAATGAATAAAAAAATTAATATTGTATAGTCAGAAAATTGAAATCAAATATTCATAATATGAATATCTGTAAACCCAAGACAAAAAAATCCACAATTTCTGTGTTGGGTAATTGTGTGTCAAAATCCACAATTTTATATCCTCTGTAATCTAGGGTCAAGCATGAAGGGTCAGATCAAGTGTATAGAATAAAAAGGAATCCATGACTTTTCCATTGACAATATCAATTCTAAATCAGTAAAAATTATTTTGATTCTAATGAATATGTCAACAATGCATCTCCAATGTGAGTCTAAACATGATGGATCCCGTGGTTAGAAATTCCCTTGGAAGCCTATGCAATATTATTCCATGATATAAAAACCTACTCGTCCACTACCATAATAAATATGGATCCATCAAGAAGAACAATTCTTGACATCCAAGGGATCCAAGATCTAAGGATTATGGATTTCCATGGAACCCAATAGTAAAATAATTATGGATCCATGGACTATAAATGTCTATGAAATACTATAGAATGATGTTTTTAGGAGTAATAATTTCTGGGGAATCCACTGTAATTGTCAATTTATCAATCCATTTACTAATCAATTAATATACCATTTGATAAAAAATCATAATCCATGATTTCAGCAAACTCATTTCCATGTTTCTAATTAATGAATTTACCATTTCAATATTCATTTATTCACACAGAATATGATGAATAAACCCTATTGTTATGTCTCATTTAATTCTCATTTAATTCAACAATGACCCCAAAAGAGAGGTGAGAACATAAAGACCTAATTATGTGGTATTACATAGGGAAGAAACAAGGGAACATCCCATTGGTGGATTATGTTTGGGCTAGTGAACTCAATTTATAAAATGGAAATATGTTGTAAAACCATGAAGTTCAAATATTTTATTCATTATTATTAATCTACCGTAGGTTATATGCCAAAAATCTCCAAATGTAGAAAAATATAATAATTGCCCATTAAAAAGAAAACATCAAGGTAATTGTATAGACTACATACTATGAACATGTGGTATAACACTCATTATTTATAAAATCAAAACATTATCCATATTTGATGATGTCATGAGAAAAAACAATTTCCATAATAATTTTGAATGAGATCCATCTCTAAAATAAATCTATAGAGGAGGAAATAAATAAAAAATGGTCTATGATGAATATTTTACTCACTGTGGAGGATCCAATGAGACCGAAAATGGAGTAAACATACAATGTACAATTAAATGTTAATGGATCCTTTTTAAGGAACAAATGGGGTGCTCTTTTGGGGGATATTTTGTGTGTGAAATGAAAATAAATTATGGAGGGGGATTATATCGAAAATATTGGACAATCCACTTAATTACACAGTAATCCATGGTTCATTACATTTTGTGTAATTTCTATACAATATATGTAATGATCAGGGTCTTCCCCTTTGGAAAATCCCATTAAATATCATGAATTATTTTACTCACGACTGTACACATTGTGTATTAAATACATGATGTGAATTCCAAATTCATATTGTGTAATTGGAATATAGAAAACATACAGTTCCCCGACCTTTTTTCCAAAAAAAAATAACAAAATGATCCATGGGTGCGTCTTAAAATATAATATAATAATATAACTAAAAAATATTTTCAACGTAATAAAAAAGTATCCATACCTAATCAAAAAATCCCATAATCTTACAATAATACGTCTTAAAGTAAATAATCCCCATATTTCACATCCAAAGGTGGTAAAAATTTGTATGAGAATAACTTTTTTTAGTTATCATAAACATCTTCCTCCCACACCCATGATACATCCATTGAATTTTTGTGATACCATGGAATCCATTATAGAAAAACTAACTAGCCTTGGAGAGTCGTTGTGCTCCAATCAGTAACACTAATAGGATAATACTCAATGAACGAATCTAACTATAGATCAAAATCATCTAGATGAATATTATAAGATGGGTTATATTGATAATTTTGATGATTCGATACCCAGAAAAAGTCAAACTTTTCTCGGTACCTCTGAGGTAACTTCAACGAATATTATAACAGACATACACTCTCAAGAATCTCAAGTGTCCGGACATTTCGTGGTTAAACATCACTATCTATAATAATATAAATTTATCAAATCATTGTATAGTGAAAAAAATACTTGATCCAGACCCTCCAACTCTTGAGGACGTCAACACAAAATGTCAAAATATTAGTTTCTCAACTATGAAGTATCTATATGCTATTTAATTAGCTAAACCGTCTATGGTGTCTCTTACAAGATACTCGATCATTAAAATGCTTCATCTCATTCCCATAAACATCATATAGGTGATCAAACTAGAATACCATACAAAAAATCATAGGATTCCATATATTTGTTTTCCAGATAGATATTTTTGTAGGAGAATTCATCAGGTGTATATCAATGCTTGATGTCAAAAGACTCTGGTGAGTTAACCGAAAACTGATTCCTCATAATCATGTCTCACAATGTATACATGTACATGAGTATTTTGTGGTTTGTATAACCACAATACTCTCTCCTAGTAAATAAAACCTCCAATAACCCAAGACATGTACAATAATGGATAACTCAAGATCATGTGATGGGTAGTTTCTCTTTTGCAACCTAAACAGATAAGAATCCTATACTATGAAAAACTCATACTTCATCAAAACATATCCCAAAATAATTCATGATGTATCACATTATAAATTATAGAATAGTCATGGATCTGGAAAAAGATGGTATGTTGTTGATGGCAGTTTCCCATTCATCTTCTTAATGTCAACCTCCCAAGATTCCGACAATATAATCTTCACACCCACAAGTTTCATTCTCATAAGATTTGACAGTTTTCATGAGGTGTATAACATGAAATTCATTTAATATCCCAATTATACCATGATTCTTTGTATATGAAAGATGTTTTAGTATTGTAATATAAAACTAACTCTCTCACCTTCTCCTGGTAAACAGATTATCGTATATCGAAAATAATATGACTCATGGAGTTATTCTAATACATGTAGACATGACACGTTGTGAGCTTATAATATAACCAATTCTCAAACAATGTATCAAAAATAACGTCAATATTTTTTCCATGGTCTTATTCAGTGTGACAATACACCAATTTATTATACATGAATACCATAAAAAATGAATCAAGATAAATATGGAAAACTCATTTCATCAGCACCATGAAAACCATTGGACCATTCACTATACTAAATGGAATAAAAAATTTACTCATATAGGCTATATCTTGTATAGAAATCTATATGTGCACTACTAAAAAAAGTCCTATATTATCACTAAAAAGGGCTTTAACAACACTAAAAAAGTGATGTAAAGCTCAGTGCTAATATAGGGGGGGTCCCTTTTATCAGTGCTCTGAAATGAACTGATAAATCCCCTTTTATCAGCTCTAAGAAAAAGCTGTGAAAAATTTCCCCATTATCAGCGCTTTCATTTTTCATGGATAAAAGTTTCCTTTATCAGTGCTTTTTGTTATGGCTGATAATGGTAAAAAAAATTAAAAATAATTAAAAATAATGAATTGAGTTATTTTATCAGCACTCTACACCCCCTTTATTAGTGATTGGAGGTCTCCCGTGTGCTGCCCTTCCCACACATCCTCTTACGCACGCACCCCCTTCACTTCCACCTGAACTCGAACCCTGGACCTCCCCCCTTTCGCAGCTGCACCTTTACCACTAAACCATTCTGTTTTCTTCTCTATTTAATGATATATCTATATATCTATATAGTTATATTTATTCGTATATTGATATAGATTCATATTAATATAAATATATTTATTCATATATTAGTATATATATATTAATTCTTATATTAATATATATATATTTATTTATTTATAATTTTTTGTACGTATATTTATTTGTATATTAATATATACATATAAGATTAGTTTTAAATACACATTTATGAAAAAAAATATGTTTTTATGTGTGTTTATAAATAAATAAATAAATACATACATACATAGATATATTCAACACACAGACACACACAGAGAGACACACACACAAACACATATATATTTACAAATAAATACATATATATGTGTATTTGAAAATCCATAGAATGTACTTATAAAATTAGTTTTAAATAATTTTATGAAAAAATATGTTTTTGAAGTGTGTTTATAATTAAATAAATAAGTAAATACATATATACATATATACAACACATAGACACACAAATAGACACTCACATGGACACTCACACTCACACATACACATATATATTTATGAATAAAATACATATATATGTGTATTTAAAAATCCATAGAATGTTAAAATGACCATAACATATAATCTAGAATCCCATTTCAACGCCAAATCTACTCAAATAGAAGAAAATGAAACAATATTCGATTTGATATGTGTTACAGTCCGAACAATCATCCGAATCAGATGATATACTTGTTTGAAGGTTAACAAATCGGGGTATCCTGATAAAAACTCAGTTTTGGAGGTCTTCTGGGCCTTTTTTGGGCTCTAGAAATGTTAAACAGGCTTTGTCTGGGTGATTAGTAGGTAGAGCTCATCGCTGACTTCAAATTGATATGTTGTAGATCTCAAACTGACACTCGGATCAAAAGTTATGGCCGTTTGATGTTTGAGTTGCATTTTCAACATATTTTATATCTTTTATTAATTGTTTTGATTTTTTGTGTTCTAAAATTGTTATTAAATTATTTTTAATCGATGATAATTAGAAAATTATTAATTAATAATATTTTTTAATTTTTTTATACGCCATTTTCACTAAATTTCTTATATATTAATTGTAATAGTCTATTTATACGTATCTATAACATATTTAAAAAATATATGTTGTATTTATATCAATATAAATAAACTTATATAACAAAATATTAATTTTCATGAAAACATATTTTTTTGGAACTTAACATTTATCAGCGCTCGAGAAAAGTACTGATAAATCCCCCCCTTTATCAGCACTACTAAAAGAATCACTGATAAAGGTAAAGTGCATCCCTTGCCCGTTTTTGCAGTAGTGGTGGTATATTTATAGGTTGAACAAATTTATTGTTATAACCTGAAATAAAATAAAAATCAAAATAAACTACATCCTTTTGGAGCTTATTGAAGTGATTATATATCTATATAAAGGGATAACTATAAGGCCCTGTCCTTAAACCTTCCTTAATATTAAATTAAATGAATTATTCAGATTGAGGATCTTTTCAGGTTTTTATTTTTAGAGAATTAGATCATAAATCGTGAATTACATTCCACATATAAACAAAGTGGTCACATAAAAGACAATATTCGTTTTTCCCATCAATGGAAACATATTTAAAATAAAACATGGATTATTTCTTGACACTTCCTTGACACTATCTTCATATCATGCACCTTTCCTTTGACCTGTGAAAAACATTTCAAAAACATGGGATTTGCCTAAAAAGCTCAGTAAGGGATATAAAAGTAAGAAAAGAAAACATTAGTCCATGTATAAAATCATACTTTACTCATAAAACATAAGCATTTTAACATACCTCATCAAATCATGAATAAATCATAGAAATCATAAGACATAAAGGTAACTTGAGGCATTCATAACATTCTTACGTAGGGAGTAACACTCTTGGTTAGGTTTGAAATACCCATCACAGTATATTCCCTAAATCTCTTCGGAGAAACCTTAACGTTTAACCCCTTCACGTTACCCAATGCATTAGAGAGCTATATCGGGCTCACCCACCCTTCGTTTATCACAGAAACACCCGCCTTCATAACAATGTCAATGAACCATAACACAATCGTATCACATAAAACATGCATAAAGGAAACATAACATTTCCACATTTCAATCAGAAGATATCAATACAACACATTGATATAATAAAAACATTATAAAAACCATTTTCAATACGAAAATAAATGAATAGTAAAACATGGTATTTATTTTTCATTTAAAAAAATTATGGCTTGTAGAGGAAGCTGAAACTTAAATAATGGTCACAGCGGCAGAGAAGTCCTTGTAGCCACATACGTACGACAAAAACATTCCCTTTTTTCATTTATAAAAACACATCGTCTAAAAAAATATTCCTTTTCCATAAACATAAAAGTAAAATGGGTTTATACACCGTATAAAAGAAGGTTGTGTATAAAGCAAAATATTCCTCAATGAATGGAGATTGAGACGAAGTCCAATAAAAAGACCGTATCCTTGGATTAAGGATAAATAAATTACATAATTATGTGTGGCAAACGAATGCTCCAAATATATGTGGATATTATGTGTAAACCAATAAGAGGTTATTCACACATATTCATAGAATGACATATTCAAGGAGGGCATGTTTATCCCAAAGAATCAAAATTTGGTTAAGAAGTTCTGTTGCAAAAATTCGACAGCCTAACAGCGTCAGTTCAAAATTCAGAAAATGAGTTCATGATAGATAAAAGGGTATCTCATCACTTGGCCATAAAATTTACATCAATAAGGATATAGAAGAACATATCCCAATATAACAATATGTAAATTAAAAGACCCAACAAAATAAGCCTTTTAAAACGAGTAGGGTGAAAGGTTCCCTTACCGACTTGGGTATCTTTCGAAACATACACCCCATGAAAGAAGGACAATACAAAATTGATATAAATACTCATAAAAGAAATTATATTACACAAATAGTATAATAGTGGGAAGTATATATACCACTCAACGAAAATGGTGGCAAATGTAGCAAAAATCTCATGGGAATAAAAGTGAGATGAAAAATCCCTTACGAAAACTTGGCAGCCTAACGACGCCATATAAAACTTTCAAAAATGGATTGATGAGATAAAATAGGGTCTATAATCATATTAACATAAAATATAAATCAAGAGGAATATAAATGAACATCCCCCAATATAAAAAATAGGAGCTTAAAATAAGTGACATAAAAGAGCGTACTTAAAAAGAAAGAGAGAGGTTGGATCTGTTATGAAAATTCGGCAGCCTAACGGTGCCACTCAAAACATACAAAATTGATTGATGAGAGATAGTTGGGTGTCTCATCATATGAAAATAAATAGTACAGTAAGATTAATATAAAATAACATTCCAATCATAAGAAAGATAAGCTTAAAAGTAATGACATAAAAGAGTGTACTTAAAAAGAAAGAGAGGGGTTGGATCCCTTACCGGGTGTCCGACATGACTCGATCGTTAATTAATCTCCTGAATAATAAATTTTGGCCAATTTATAATTTCTTAAGGAACTCCTTTAATGTTTATTATTCAGTTCAAATCACATATTTTAATGTTATAATAATTGTTTAATAATGTGAGTTCATATTAGACGTTTTTGTCAATGTTCGGTACATGAGTAAAAATTGAACTTGTTGCAAAATAATATTCCATCTAGTTATAGGTACATCATATCCAGAATATTATTAATGTTTTAAATATAATAAATATCAAGTATATATTCATTTTTTACTATTCGATAACATTTAGAGATAATAAATTAAAAGCACCATTCATGGAGAGGGTAGGCCGTACGTACGCATGAACACTACTTTCATTTTTTTGTCATATTAATGGAATTATAGTTAAAATAGAGATATATATATATTATAATTACAGAATTATATCCATCATTTAGATGTAATATATCACATATATATCCATTATATATATGTTCTTATAATAGTTCATAACATTTGGAGATAAGAAATGAAATATACCGTTAATGGAGATGGTAAGCCGTACGTATGCATGAAAGCAACTTTCATTTCTTTGGAACATTAATGTAATTAAAACTAGATGAGATATATATATATATATATTATAATTCCTGTATAATATATATGTTATATATATCACATAAGTTCATCAATTTCATTATTTATACATTCCATGTATTGCATGAACGAGTCACGTCACTTGAGGAGGCGGTAGTCCACACTTCCTCAAATGAAATTATGGCATTTTCACAACGTGAAAAGCATAAAGGTATGTATTAAATATAAAATACAGAATAATAAAATGAAAATAAATATAATATATATCATAAATAAATAGTGTGACATATTAATGGACACCATGAAAGGTGTTAAAAGAAGATTGAACAATCATCGTTTCGTGAGGCCGAAAATCGCCAACCACAAAAATAGTATGTTCTTTAACCATTAGATGAAGGTGTGTGTGTAGGTGTACCTATAATAAATATCTTAAAAACATCCTAGTATATTGAAGATACAGGTGTTGTTACAAAAGAAAGAAATAAAAAGAGTTTAGGGGGTTGGAGATGCAAAATAAAACAAAGGAACACTAGGGAAGACATTACCTATAAAAAGGTCACTCTTTTTTATTTGAGATCAAAGGCTTCCTTGGGAAGACTTTTTCTCAAGTTGATGATTCTAGGAGTATGATCGGGATGTGGAGAGACAAAATGGGTAGATTTTGGCCGAGAAAATGGATTGAGAGGTGTGTTTAAGGTGGTAGAGGTGGGGGCCTTTTATAAGAGGAGAGGAGAGACACTCTTTGAAAGTTATAATATATTACTTTATTATAAAATTATTTTCGAATTTTAAAGGTACCAAAAGGATATATGTCGAGGATAAGGTGATAAGGTTTCTAAATCCACCCATCAAATAGGTTTCTGAAAAGTTTAAGACTTAGATTTTTCCCTATCTTCTCATTTTATTTAAATCGTTCATTTATGAGGTAATCAATTCATCATCACGGTGTCATAAATAAATTAATTTATTTAATGTATAAAAATTTTAAAAAAATATCATGATGTAGGAAATATTTTTATATTTCTAATGAATATTTATAGTAAAAAATATGACTTATATTACCCCATGTATAACTTATTATAGTAAACAGCACATGTTTGTGACATTTTAATTTTAACTTTTAATAAAAAGGTATTGATGTAATTTTACAACCAAAGTTGCTGCATGGGGTCCCCAAGATGACCCATTGATTTTCTTGGTATCCCATGACTCATCCAATAAGGTTAGAACATGTTTCAAGGTCATTTCATATTATTATATCATTATCTTTACCTTAAATTACACAAATTACCTCTAATCGCGATTAAAAACTTAAGAGTTACTATTCACCAAAAAAATTATTTTAATCCCATTGAACCAAATTTTACATCCAAATGACAACCATGTATGTTGGATTTTTGAAATTCAAACCACAGAAGTGGTAAAGTTTCATTTAAATGAAAAAAAAAATTTTAACCTACCACTTAGTGGTTTCACTATTCATATAAAATTGGAGTTTTTCAGAAAAATACCAAAAATTCACCCTATGAGATATTTGATATTTCGAAAAAAATGATGTCTATTGTACAAAATTCAAAACATATAAGTTTCATTAATTAATTTAATAATTAATTCCCACTGTCATAACAAATTGCGTGGTTTTAAGAAATAATATTTATTAAAAGATTGACACTAATTTTAGTCCAATTTCAAAGTGAAATTAATTTCAATGACCATTGTTGGATTATATGGTAAATATATATTCTAAATACACTTTAATCTCAATTAAAAATATAATCTATCCATGTAAATAAATAATATTAAAAGTAGGTTTTGAATTAAAATGCAACATTTTCAATAAAAATGATCTTTATCGGAAAAAGAACAGAAATTTACACAAAGTAAATTTTGATGTCCAGATTCTATAGAAGGATTTTATTTTGCCACATAAAACATATAAAATTGTCAAAAGTATATTTAAAAATGGTTCTCCATCAAAAGGCTGTTAATTGACCTTTTAAAGAATATTATAAGATTTATGCTTAAAATTGAATTCATTTGAATTTTAAGCCTCTAACATTTATTGGATAAAAGTAAAAATATTTAAAAAATATATATAATAATTTTTTAGTTAGTTCTATTCATTCCCTCCATTACAACGGCTAGGCATTAACTACCATTTGAAATCATATTATTTTATTATTAGAGTACAACTTAATATTTCAAAGAAACTCGTTGTTGCGTATTGGGTACCCCACCGAGCATAGCGTTCCCTTTAAAGTAATATTAATATTTTATTCACAAATATGGATAAATATGAAAATGTCATATTCTTTATTTACCTGGGGTGTTACATCCTTCCCCCCTTTTAGGAATTGCGTCCTCACAATTTTAAAATTGGGCTTGGAAACTTAATTGAAAATCCCACATCGGAACAAGAGTCAGTAAAACTATCACTTTAAAAGAGTGGGAGAGAAGTACAAAGGTCACCCGAGTTAACCCATACTAGGATTCCATGTAGGAAAATATAGATATGGAAGAAAAATAAAAGGGTCATGTTCTGAGGGAGAGTTATAGAAAACATGTCTAGGAGAAAGCTAACCACATGAAAATCACAAACTTGTGATGGGTTAAACGGTATTCGATTCCCCAGTATGAAAAGTTAACATAAAAAATTTTTGTTTTAAGTTACACTTAATTGAGGAATTTATTTTTTGAGATTAAATAAATCATAAGGAAACATACTTACTTGTCACGTAGAATTTCAACTTTTACTAGATTCCTTAATCCTACTCATATTTTCTGCAAAAGACGAGTATTTAGGATGACTTGTTCGCATTAAGAGTACTATAATCAAATTCTTGAGAATCACCTAATCCACAAAAGAGAACTATATATTTTCTATGTCTTTAGACAAAAACCAAAACCAAAATTGTTAGTATGAGATCAGATAATCCACAAAAGTATAATACTTTATAAAATGAAAATCTATTCTTAATCTCCAAATTTTGTCCAAAAAACCCAATGTTCAACAAAGACCATTCGATAAACAATTGTCCATAAAATTCTTCAAAGTAAACCAAACTAAGATTGAAACCCAAATATTTGATGGATTTAATCATTTAGTCTTCCAAGGTACAAATTAACTTTTATCTCCAAATAACACCAGTTGCTCTTAAATTCTTATATTGAAAAGTAATTAACCTAATCACATATCTTCCATGATAGGTTAATCATTTCCATAGATAACCCAAAATAAACTTACTCTTGACTCCAAAAATAGTCTAACTAAAATGAATTAGTCAAACTAACTAGGGACTTCACGTAGTCCAGTGGTAGGCGATAAATACCAGTCGTACATTGGTTGTGGGTTCGATTCCCACAGCTTTGTCCAATGCGATGGGTTGTCACATGGTCTGCTTGTTGTCCTTTTTCCAAAACTATATAATTCTTCAAACATTCCCCAAAACGAGATAAAATATTAAAAAATAATCATAACATATTTTAACCTCAAGTTTATCTCACGCCTTTCATTTTCCATCATTATATATAATAACCCATAATTACCTCAAAAGTAAGGATCATATAAACTTTAATGTTTACCTTTATAATTATTACCTGAACTTCCACATCGATTGGTCATCTCGTACATGATGCATTATAGAACATACCAAGGTTCAAGTGGTTGATCATGACTCCTTGATATATTTTTTAGAACAACCATGAGTTTCCTCATTGAATCCCCAATTTCATCCAGTCTCTTAATCAGAGAACCACCACAGTTTCTTTCAAACCTGTTATCACATTGGTGCCTGCTAGATCCATCCATTCACTAAAATTAGAAATATTAGTGTGAGTATATTAACAAAACCATAATGTACTAATGAGGAAGATAAACACTAATATATACTTACTCATTCACTTTATATAAAACATGGACTCTTTCTGAAATCCTAACCATTATGGTAATTTCACTTATGCATAGAGAATACCCTTACCACTAATGTTATCTAAACTGGCCTTTGATACCAACTATAAGGCCCCGACCGTAATCCTTACCTAATATTGAATTAAATGAATAATTCACATTGAGGATCTTTTCATGTTTTGAGTTTCAGAGAATTAGATCATAAATCATGAATTACATTCCACATTTAAAAAAAGTGGTTACATAGAAGATATTATTTGATTTTTCCCATCAATAGAAACATATTTAAAATAAAACATGGATTCTTTCTTGACACTTCTTTGAAACTATCATCATATCATGCACCTTTCCCTTGACATATGAAAAACATTTCAAAAACATGGGATGAGCATAAAAAGAAAAGTAAGGGATATAATAGTACGAAAAGAAACAATTAGTCCATGTATGAAATCACACTTTACTCATAAAACATAATAATTTTAACACACATCATCAAATCATGAATAAATCATAGAATTCATAAGGCATAAAGGTAACTTGATTCATTCATAACATTCTTACGTAGGGAGAAACCCTCTTGGTTACGTTTGGAATACCCATCATAGTATATTTCAAAAATCTCTTCGGAGAAACCATAACGTTTAACCCCTTTTCGATACCCAATGAATTGGAGAGATATATTGGTCTCACCCGCCCTTAGTTTATCACAGAACCACCCGTCTTCATAACAATTCCCAAGAACCATAATATAATCGTATCACATAAAACATTCATAAAGGAAACATAACATTTACACATATCAATCAAAAGATATCAATACAACACATTGATATAATAAAAAAATTATGAAAACCATTTTCAATACCAAAATAAAAGAAAAGTAAAACATGGTATTTATTTTTAATTTAAAAAAAGCATGGCTTGTATAGGAAGCTGAAACTCAAATGATGGTCACGGCGGCAGAGAAGTCGTTGTTACCGCATATGTATGGCAAAAACATTCCCTTTTGCCGTTTAGAAAAATGCTTCATATAAAAAAAGATTCCTTTTGCATAAACGTAAAAGTAAAAGGGGTTTATACACCTTATAAAAGAAGGTTGTGTATAAACCAAAATATGCCTCAATGAAAGAAAATTGAGACAAAGTCCCATACAATGACTGTATCCTTGGATTAAGGATAAATCAATTACATAATTATGTGTGACAAACGAATACACCAAATATAAGTGGATATTAAGTGTAAAAAAAAAATCAAAGGTTATTCACACATTTTCATAGAATGACATATTCAAGGAGTGCAAGTTTATCCCTAAGAATCAAAATTGGGTGAAGAAGTTCCTTTTCAAAAATTCGACAGCCTAACAGCGTCATTTCAAAATTCAGAAAATGAGTTGATGAGAGATAACAAGGGTATCTCATCACTTGATCATAAAATTTAAGTTAATAAGGATATAGAAGAACATATCCCAATATAACAATATGTAAATTAAAATACCCAATAAAAGAAGTCTTTTAAAAAGAGGAGGGTGAAAGGTTCCCTTATCGACTTGGGTATCTTTCGAAACATACACCCCATGAAAGAAGGAAATTATGAAATTGATGTAAATATGCATAAATGAATGTATGTTACACAAAGATTAGAATAATGGGTAGTATATATAACACTCAATATAAATGGTGGCAAATGTAGCATAAATCTCACGGGAATAAAAGTGAGATGAAAAATCCCTTACGAAAACTCGGCTGCCTAACGACGCCACTTAAAACTTCCAAAAATGGATTGATGATATCAAATAGGGTCTCTCATCATATTAAAATAAAATTTACATCAAGAGTAATATAAAATAACATCCCCCAACATAAAAAAGAGGAGATTAATAGAAGTGACATAAAGGAGAGTACTTAAAAATAATGAGAGAGGATGGATCTCTTACGAAAATTCAGCAGCCTAACGGCGCCACTCAAAACTTCCAAAATTGATTGATGAGAGAAATTAGGGTCCCTCGTCATATGAACATAAAAATTACTGTAAGAGTAATATAAAAGAACATCACAGTCATAAGAAAGATGACCATAAAAGGAATGACATAAAAGAGTGTACTTAAAAAGAAAGAGAGGGGTTGGATCCCTTACCTCGTGTCTGACATGACTCGATCGTTCTTTAATCTAATAACTAATAAAATTTGGTCAATTTATAATTTCGTAAGGACCTCCTTTAATGATTATTATTCAGTTCACATCACATATTAAAATGATGTAATAATTGGTTAATAAAGTGAGTTCATATCTGACGTTTTTGTCGATGTTCGGTACATGAGTAAAAATCGAACTTGTTGGAAAATAATTTTCCGTGTAGTTATAGGTACATCATATACAGAATAGTATTAATGTTTTAAATATAATATATATCCAGTATATATTCATTTTTTACTATTCCATAAAATTTGAAGCTAAAAAATTAAAAGCACCGTTCATGGAGACGATAGGCCGTACGTATGCATGAATGCTACTTTCATTTTTTTGTCATATTAATGGAATTAAAGTTAAAAGAGAGATATATATATTATAATTCCAGAATTATATCCATAATTTAGATTTAATATATGACATATACATCCAATATATATATATAAATACTTATAATAGTACATAACATTTGGAGATAAGAAATGAAATGTACCGTTCATGGAGACGGTAAGCCGTACGTACGCATGAACACTACATTCATTTCATTGGCACGTTAATGGCATTAAAACTAAATGAGATATATATATATATATTATATTATAATATATATGTTATATATATCACATAAGTTCATCAATTTAATTCTTTATACATTCCATTTATTGCATTAATGAGTCACATCACTTGTGGGGGCGGTAGTCCACACTTTCTCAAATGAAATTATCACATTTGCATAACAGGAGAAGCATAAAGGTATGTATTAAGTATAAAATACAGAAGCATAGAGAGGAAATAAATATAATATATGTCATAAATAAATAGTGTGACATATTAATGGCCATCATAAAAGGTTTTAAAATAAGATTGAACAATCATTGTTTCGTGAGGCAGAAAATCACCAACCACAGAAACAGTATGTTCTTTAACCATTATATGAAGGTGTGTGCAGGTGTAGCTCTAATAATTCTCATAATAACATCCTATTATATTAATGATACTTGTTTTGTTACAAAATAAAGTAATAAAAAGAGTTTAGGGGGTTGGAGAAGCAAAATAAGACAAAAGAACACTAGGGAAGACATTACCTTTAAAATGGGTAACACTTTTTGATTTGAGATCAAAGGCTTCCTTGGGAAGACATCTGCCAAAAGTGAGTAGTATATGAGTAATAGAGGGATTTGGAGAGACACAATTGGAAGTGGATGGCCTAGCCAAAGGCTTGAGAGGTGTGTATAATGTGGTAGAGGTGGGGGACTTTTATAAGAGGATAGGAGGGGTACTCTTGGAAAGTTTCTAAAATATTTCTTTATTATAAAATGATTTTCTGATTTTTAAGGTACCAAAAGGATATATATCTATGATAAGGTGATAAGTTTCCTAAATACACCAATCCAATAGGTTTTTGACAAGTTTAAGACTTATATTTCACCCTATCTTCTCATTTTATTTAAATAGTTCATTTATGAAGTAATCACTACATCATCACGGTGTCATAAATAAATTAATTTATTTATGTCTAAAAATTATAAAAAAAATATCATGATGTAGGAAATCCTTTTAGAATTCAAATGAGAATTTATATTCAAGTATATGACTTATATAACCCCATGTAAAAATTGTTTTAGTAAAAAAACACATGTTTGTGACATTTTAATTTTAACATTAAATAAAAAGGTATTAATGCCATTTTCCAACCAAAGTGGCTCCATGGGGTCCCGAAGTTTTCCCATGGATTGTCTTGGTCGTCCATGACTCATTAAATAATGGTAGAACATGTGTCAAGGTCATTTCATATTATTATAACATTATCATAACCTTAAATTACACCAATTACCACTAATCGCGATTAAAAACTTAAGAGTTACTATTCAACCAAAAATTATTTTAATCCCATTGAACCACATTATACATCCTAATGACAAAAATGTTTGTTTGATATTTGAAATTAAAACCACAGATGTGGTATAGTTTCATTTAAATGAAAAAACAGTTTTTAAACTACCACTTAGCGGTTTCAGTATTCATCAAAAATTGGAATTTTTCTGAAAAATACCAAAAATTCACCATAAGCTATATTTGATATTAAGAATTCAAAAAATGATGTCTATTTTAAAAAATTCAAAACATATAAGTTTCATTAATTAATTTAATAATTAATTAATGCTGCAAAAAAATCGTGTTTTTAAGAAACAATATCTATTAAAAGGTTGACACTAGTTTAAGTCCAATTTCAAAGTGAAATTATTTCCAATGAACACTATTGGATTAAAAGGTAAAAATATATTATAAATAAACCTTATTATAAGTTAAAAATATAATCTATCCATATAAATAAATCAGATTAAAAGGTGGTTTTCAATTAAAATGCATCATTTTCAATAAAAATGATCTTTATCGGAAAAATAACAAAACTTTACACAAAGTAAATTTTGATGTCAAGATTATAAAGAAGGATATTTTATTATGAAATAAAACATTTAAAATTGTAAAAATTATATTTAAAAATGGTTCTCCATCAAAAGGCTATTAATCAAACTTTTAATGAATATTAGAAGATTTATGATTAAAATTGGATTAATTGCATTTAAGCCTCTAACATTTATTGGATAAAAGTAAAAATATTTAAAAAACATATATCATAATTTTTTTGTTAGTTCCGTTCATTCCATCCATTACAACAACAATTATTTAACTACCATTTAAAATAATATTATTTTATTATTAGAGTGCAACGTATGATTTCAAATAAACTCATTGTTACGTATTGGGTATGCCATCGAGCATAGCGTTACCTTTAAATTAATATTAATATTTTATTTACAAATATGGATAAATATGAAAATGTCAACTTCTTTATTTACCTGGGTTGTTACAACACCAGTTCATAACCATCAACTAGATCAATTATCATCAATAAAATCATACGATAATGTTTTTTCTACCTTTTTTAAAATGGACTAGAAAATCCAATAAAGTTGAATTGGGTTTTATAAACCACATTTCGACTAAATCCACTAGCCACCTTTTGAGATCCTACAACTCAATTGAAGTAATTCTCTAAGGGGGGATTGATAGAGTATCATATCTTATAATTAGATCGATAGAAAATAGTACCTATCTACCTGTAAAAATATATAAACATTTCACCAAGGAAAATGTCCATGAAATGCTCACCATTGGAGTGAAAACTAAATGATTCATTCCATAATCATCTAGATATAAAATAGAAATCAATATTTTCATTCTGCCATGACCACAATGTTATGTTCATTATCTATATTCTTGTACATCCCATTATCTATTTTATATAAATAATATTACCTCTACTAATTTGAATTTCACCCTTCAAGTATTAAAATCAACATGATCATGATATAAAAATTTATATTACATATCAACCATAGGGTCAAACCCCATCATCATGAAAAAATGTGGTCTAATATGAAGTGACACCCACCAATCTCAATGGTAGCTCCCTACACAAGCATAAAACCCATATTCTAATCCTTAACAGAGTATCTAGTATTTTAAATCCAGTAGAAAAATAAATTATGAGTACAAGACTATCAAAAAAGTAACTGATATAAATCTAAGAGAATAAAATATACCAAAAAGTGCATATATTAGTGTTGATGAAACAAATATCTTACCTCTAAACATAGGTGACACTAGGATCTTATCCTCCTCTATAGGGTGTATTGAATACATATGGCCTAAATCATATCATATTTAATCAACCTCACTACATGAATTAGACAATCTATGATGTTGTGGTACAACCGGTGCATGGATCCATCAATGACCACCACCAACACAATAATACAGGATAACACTACTCTATCACCTTGCGTGTCATGGAGCTATGAAACATTATCCTAAACAAGGATTGAGAGTCAAACCCCTTCAACAAATTTTTAGATGGAAGGTCTAGTATTAAAACCTAGATGTTTTTATGAAATTTCTACTTTAAATAATTTTTATTCAAAAGTAGCTTTCTTTGCATGAAATCGTGAGTTTAAATGAACCTTGAGATTCTCATAATATAATGTTATTATTATATACTAGATATTAGGAAATCGTGAATGATTATAATTAACTTATAAAAATTCATTAGGAATTGATGGGAAATTAATTATTTATAAAAAATATTAATCAATTATATGTTTTTATTTTTGAGTGAATTACTTTTTGTAAAAAAGTTAATGAAAGATATGTGTTATATACTTAATAATATATTTTTGATATTCATAAATTAGATATTTTAATCATATGGTATGAATAAAACCCTATTTTATGTATAAGAATATATTTTTTTAATTATTAATTTTACGCTATTAAATGGAAAACCCATTATAATTTTATGAATTTAAAAAATTATTAATTTCTATATAAAAAAATAAAAATATAATTTTCAATAGTGATATAAAAATTTACAGTGGACAAATTTCTGATATTTTTCTGAAAACATTCAGGTTCTGATTAATAGTAAAAATACAATAAATTTCAATTAAACACAACTTTTTTTATCAAGATAATTTATATGATTAAATTATAATATTGAATATTTTGGATATATGAATAGAATATATTATTATCTTCTAATATAATTTATGTCATTATTATTATTTTTTACAAATAATTCATAGTTAAAGACATTTCTATCAATCTCAATGTTTTTACTTTTAAAACATGATTTCTCATTTCAACATCGGTAAAAATATTAAATTAAAACTGAAACATATGTGTTATGAATTTGGAAAATGGATTCCATATTTGGAATCATAAGGTCCTTATTTTTTTTGAAAATGCTCCTTTTTTGGACATTATGATTATTAACATCAGTAATTATTTTATATAACATGGTTAAAATGTAAATATGGTAAATAAGGGTAAAAAATAATAATTTAATAATATAACACTACACTAAAATATTTCCAAATATTATTGGATGAGATATTTCCAACCATTGGAATCCTTGGGATGATTTTCGGACCTCAAGTATTCACATGGATGTGAAAATAACAGTTTATAAGAACTAATTTAAAGTAAAGATAATTATTACCTCAACACACATCTTTTACTAAATTGATTTTAATATAGGGTTATATAACTGATATTAATGTAAATAAAATATCATTAAAAAGACAAAACTATTTATTACATCATGGAATTTTATTTATAATTTTTTGACATTAGATAAATATATTTATTTATGACACAATTATGATTTAGTGGTTAAATCATTAATGAAAAATTCAGATAAATGAATTTATAAATATTAATAAAAATGTAATATGTTTATTTTGATGTCACCCACGATTTTTATGGATTCTATTGACATTTTATCATTCAGTTTTTCCTTATTTTAGAATGAATGAGGTTGTTATGATTTTTTAAAAAAGGTCAACTATGAATAGTGTCTGAAATTGACCTAATTCCTAACATAAAACATAAAATAGTTTATAAAAAGATATTAAATTCCTAAAAATATATGACTCATCCAAATGGTTAATATAAGTCCAAATATGGAATAAATAGTTTTTTCGGTGGTTTGACATGATATTGTAATTACACAAACCCACAATGGGTAAATAACATGATATCATGGTATGATTAAAAAAGTTTAAATAAGGGTTAAAAAAGAAGAATATAAAAATATTCAAAAACTTGTCTAAAATTTTTTGTATTAAGGATATTATAACCCAAATCATATTATATTCGAATTAAATATGTTTTAGACCATTTTTAAGTCTAAATTAATTTAAAATAAATTAATATTTTGAGAGATTCATAAAGTGCCCCTCTCCTCTCTTATAAAAGGGAACCTCCTCCCTCTCATATTCACCCCATTTTGAACCTTCAAGATCAGCCAAAACCTTCAAATTTAACTTATATGCTTCCCTAGTTACATTCTAGAGGTTTTAGTTATCTCAAATTTCTTACTCTATTTCCCTAAGAGGATATGTAAAGGATGCACACTAAGGAAAAGGTAATCCCTTCTACCGATTCTTTTCAAATTTATTTTTACTTATACTTCCACTTCATTAGTTGTTTCATTATAAAGGAATAACATTAGTATCAATAATATACATATATTTTTTTATTAATATGAAACAACCCTATTACACCTTGTATCCATCTAACTGAAAATTATATCACCATGCGTGCATATGTACGGCTTACTCTCTCCACGTAGTGGTGTAAACTATTTTTCCCCACTACCTTACATGGATGGGAATAATGGTGGAAATTATAACTATATATTAATTTTGTAACATGATACTAATTATGAGATACTATTCGCTATCCACTTAAATACCATTAAAAAATTATGGGAACAATATCATCACTCATGCGTACGTAAGGCTTACCGTATCCATGGTGCGATGTGATTCTTTCTACATAATAATTATTATACCATGATTATATAATTTAATTTAATGAATAAATATGTTATATATTATACTAAAACCATTATTTAAATGATATATTATAAACTAAAAAATGTAATATGAACTTATCTGACAAAACATACATAATAACATAAAGTAGTTAATACCTGAATAATGAGTAACAATAAAATGTTACTAACAAACAAATGAAAATATGATAATAAATGATATCACAAAAATGATTATGATTCTATAATAAATTGAAAAAATTATTTAAATCATCATACATGTGGTTTGTATAAATACGAATGATATCAGACCTAAGGTATGTGAGAACTTTTCAAATCTTAGTTTTATCTGAGATTATTTATAAGTAAATATTTAGTCGGTTTATATTTATCATCCATTTACATGTTTTATAAGATAATTATCATAAAATTATTTTTATTATTCTATGTTGGTTTATGTCATTTTTACCCATTTTTACTTTTACATCATGATTTGGAAGGAATCCTTCTTACATTTTCCATACAAGGTACTTTATGACTTTTTGGAGAGAACTATGAGGAGAATGTTTTTTAACTTATATGTATTGAATTTGTTATTATGGTTTCATTATGCCTTATTTCCATGAATATTTTTCTACATTTTTTTAAGTTTATATTCAACTAAATTTTTTTCATTTAAAATTTATTAGCAATTTTATAAAAAAATACATTTTAAAGATGAAAGTATATTTTACTCAAGAACCATGTTAATGTGATTTATGAAAATTATTTTCCATGTTAGATAACATGGGGTTGTGATTAAATCCCTATTATTGTGATTATTTTATTGTGTTTATTATGTATTTGTTTTTATGAAATCCATTTATTTTATATTGATTTATATGGATTGACGTTTAAGGAACCCATTTTATTTCATGTGTTATGCTATGTTGAATGATTTATGTTTTTGTGGAACACGTAATAATGGTTTCATTATGAGATGGTTGGGACCTATATAACCCTCAAATACATTGGGTAAATATTTATATCTCAAGAGATAGAAATTTATGGAATAAAATGTTAATCGGGTTCAGTGATACAGGGAGAGAACGAGGAGAGATCTCGATTCAGTAATGGAAAATGTCTGCTATGATGGTCTTGGAAATGATCCTTGACTAATATAAAATTATTTTCTATGCATGTGTGTATGGAACAAAAATTTCATGTCTTATGTTCTAACTGTTGGTATTACATTACACTTTTATGATTTATCACATGACATGATATTGTGATATTTTATATGTAGGTTAAGATTTTTCAATATTATGTTCTTATGAACATGATATGATTCTTATTTTCTTTTATTCCCTTACTAATAATTTGAGATTATCCTTTTATATGTTTCTTTTCCCCAGGACATGAATATGGGTATTAAGTATGATATTCCAAAAATGAGTCTAGTTATGAAGAACAAAACAGGAGGAAATTTAGATGTTTTTATGAACTAGTTGTTTATGATTCCCAGTTTCTAAAGAACTATACCAATACTATCTTGTCATGGTTTTTTTAGTTTGTTTTAATAAATATAAATCAATTCTAATATGATATAAATTTACGTAATGAATTGGTCTCTATTTTTGGTTTCAGATCTAAGGTGTAGTTATCCTATGGAAACTATGTTGTGAAATCCTTATTAGGAAACATAATGATATGTCTTAGTGTAGTATATAATCCTAGTATTTTAGAAATTGCCATGAATAACAAAGGATACAACCTATAGTGTCCTAAATTCAAATATTATTCTTGATTATGTGGTTTTCCTATTATGATTTGTGTTGGTCACAATATCATTCTTTATTTTAGTAAATGGATGTAACCAGATGGAACCACGTTAATGATAAATGTGATTGGAAATGAAATGATTTCCCCCCTGAGCAACTTAATGTTATGGGAGATAGAATGAAAATTCTTATAGAAATGATCACACAGCTTTATCAAGCAATGAATCACGCTGGACATCCAAACAAGCAATGGAAGGAGCAATATTCTATTGAATCCATCATGAGGCAGAGCCCACCATCATTTAGCTGGTCTTATGATCTATTAGTGGCTGAACAATGGATCAGTAGGACTTAAAAGATATTTTTTGATCTACAATGTTATTACCACGAGAATGTCATCTTAGAATAATATCATTAGGAAGGTTAATAGTTCAATGGTGGGATATTATCAATAATATGGGGAAGGAGATGAAATTGAGTCCATGTAATGGGATGATTTTAAGAAATTATTTTTCAATAAGTACATTCCTCATAATCTTCGAAAAAATATAGAGTAGGAGTTCCTTGAACATATGAAAAAATATGATGAATCTATTGTTACCAACAAATAAAATTTTACAAGAATTTCATGGTATGCTTTGTGAATAATTATCCAACCTGAGTGTAAGATTGATAAATTCTTTAATTGATTAAAACCAAGTCTCTAAATGTAATTAGACATAAGGGACTTCAATATCTAGGAGGAAATTGTTAGATGGGATCCCTAGGATGATATTGATATTAGAGTAACCCATCATTTATATGGTTTTGATAAGAAGAAAAAAATGGAATTCAACAAAAAATATAAAGACAACTGTGAAAACAATATGTGGTCTTCCTTATGCTCAATGTGTGGAAAGAAACATTGATGGAATTTTCTTAGAGGGACTAGTAAATGTTTCAATAATGAAAAAAAGGTTCATCAGGAAATAGAATACCAAAGTGACCATAAAATATGTATAATGATGCAAACAATGAAAAGGTTACACTAAATGAACATCCTACAACTCAATGTTACAAGTTCAAGGAAGTGGAAATTTTTTCAAATCAATTCCCTAATCCATGGGTTATTGATGATGATCTATGTCATCAAATGCGTAAGGCCAATGAAAAGAGAAATTCTCATACAGTTACTATCGACAACATGGAGTACGATAATGAAGTGTTGAATGGTACACTAACCATCCATCTTATAGTATCAATTCATTTATTTGATTCTGGATCCCCCAGTATTTTATATCTATAGAATTTTCGAAGGTTATCACCCTAATACCTCAATAATTGGATATTGAGTTATTTGTCCTCACTCCTAATGACATAATGGTCACATCAAAAGTTTTCAATTCTTCTACAATTGAATTTTGGGGAAAAATGATTCCTAAAAATCTTTTCATCCTTCATACAGTGGAATTTGATGTGATTCGTGGCACGTATTTAATTTCTTTTAATGGATCTCATATCAAATTCCAAATAAGGGAAGTCACATTTCATATTCTAGATCATTCTATGATCATCTATCAATGCAAGGATGATAATAACCATCTAGTATAAATTTCATCCATCTCATGGGTCTTGATTCCAATAAATGATGGATATTTATCTCAAAGGGTTTTGGAGAAAACCATGATCAAGAATAATCCAATTGTACGAGAGATTGACGATGCCTTTTCGGAAGAATTTCTAGGTCTTCCACCAAATCAGGACGTTCTGTTTTCAATAGAACTCATACCGAGTGTTATTCCAATTACAAATACACCTAATAGAATGGCACTAATTAAGATGAAATAATTAAATATGAAACTCCAAGAGAATATTAATAATGGATTAATAGATCCTAAGGTGTCACCTTGGGGAGAATATGTGTAGTTTGTTAAGAATAAAGAAGGATCAATGAGACATTCAATTTATTATTGAGAACTTAACAAGACAATAATCATTAAAAAATATCATCTCTTGTGCATTGATGAATTATTTGACCAACTAGGTGGAGATCAATAATTTTCAAAGATTTATCTTCATTCAATATATCATCAATTATGGGTGAAAACGGTGGATATACCAAATACGACAATCCATGCAATTTTTATACACTATGAATTTATAGTGATGCCTTTTGATCATACTAATTAACCTTCTATCTTAATATATCTAATGAATATATTCTTTAGATAAAATCTTGTTCAGTTAGTTATATTATTTATAGATGATATTATTGTTTATTCCAAGAGAAATTAAGAACATGAAGATCACTTTAGAATTATATGGAAGTCCATGAGAAAAGATAATCTTTAAGCCATGTTTATCAACTGAGTATTTTGTTTTAAATAAGATTCATTTTTGGGTCACATAATATCAAGAGAGTGGACATTTGTGGATCCAACAAAAACAAAGGTTATAGAAATATTTTCAAGACTAGAAATAGTAATAATGATACAAATTTTACTTTGTTTGGATGGATATTATCTTCATTTTGTAAAATATTTTTCATTATTATCTAATCCCTTATCCAAGTTGACTCAGAAAGGAGGTATGTTCGTTTGGATGGAGTAATGTAAAGATAATTTCAAAAATCTAAATATAAGGATAGCCAGTGCACCTATGCACACACTATATTATAGTGGAGAATGTTTTTCGATCAATATTGATGCATTCATGAAGGAGTTGGGGTGTCTTCTCAAGAAAAATGATATGGTGAAAACATATTCCTCATGATAGTTGAAAATATATGAGCAAAATTACCCAACTAATGATTTGGATTTAGCTGTTGTAATCATTGCCATGAAAATATGGAGCCATTATCTTTATAGGGAAAGGTGTGATACTTATACTAATCATAAATGTTTAAAGTATATTTTGACACCAAATGGTATGAGTATTCACCAAAGAGTTTATTTAGAGTAGTCTAAATATTGTTATTCCTCAATACATTACCACCCTGTGAATGTTTATAAGGTAGAATATGCTTAGAGTCGAAAATACCATGCCTACATATCCATTGTAAGGATCATGAAATATCCAATATTTATGGATTAGAAGATGACGGATCTAAAAATTTTAATGTATGGGGAGAAATATTATATTTCTCAAAAGATTTTTCAACCACATATACTGGTAAAGATTAAAAAGGCCCAAAAGGAAGATATAGAGTTAAAAAATAAGGCAACAAACATTCATAAATTCCACCAAGATCGGGATGAAATAATATGGTTACAGAGCCGAGATTATGATAATTTAATACCATAATTAATGAAGGATCTATTGGATATGGCTCATAGTTCTTCATTCTCTATACACCCTAGAAGAACAATGATGTTTATAGACCTGAAAAAGTAATTACGGTTTGATATGATGTAAAGAGATGTCGTAGAATGTGTCTCTTGATGCTTGATTTGTCATCATGTTATGGATGAGAGACCTATGTGTAAGGAGATTTTATAACCATTACCCATATCGGAATGGGAATGAGAAAAAATTCCTATTGACTTTTTCATCTGACATCCCAGAACATAAAAAGGAAATAATGTTATCTGGGTTATAGTTGATCATCTTATAATGTAAAAAAGCGTCATTGCTATAAGAGAGAATTTCACTCTTGATCTTCTTCCTTGGATATATATAATGGAAATGGTAAGATTTCATGGAGTATAACTTTCATTTATATCTGATCGGGATCTAAGGTTTACCATAAGTTTCTTGAAAATTCCTCATCATGCTCTTGATAAATAATTATGTTTTATCACCTCCTACAATCCACAAACAGACAGTCAGTCTGAGATGACAATTCAAACTCTTGAAGAAATATTTAGAAATGGTTCTATGGATTTCAAAGGTGGATGGGATAAACACTATTTTTTTTGAAATTTTATTAAAATAATAGCTTTCGTTCAGGTACAGAGATGTATTTGTATGAATTTATCTATGGAAGGACGTGTAGAACTCCAACTTGGTAAGATGATGATGGGGAAAGGAAGATATTGGGACTTGATCTTGTTTATTAAATGGAAGAAAACATCTGATCTATTCAACAACACATAAGAGCATCTTATAGTTGAAAAAATATTTATGCTGAAAACTATATAAAAGAAATAGAGTTTGATGTGGGTGATAATGTGTTCTTACGAATGTCTCTCTAGAAAAGGGTAATGAGGTGTATAAAGAAGGGAAAGTTGAGCACTAGGTATATCAGTCCTTTTGAAATACTAGATCTTGTAGGGAATGTAGATTATTGATTGGTGCTTCCCCCAAATATCTCTATTGTTCATGATGTGTTTAATGTATCTATCCTTATAAAGTATATACCTGATCATTCATGTGTACAATGCTCAAAGTCATACCACCAGAAAAAGATTATTCTTATGAAGAATAAATGATAGTGATTTTGGATCGTAGTGAAAGAATTCAATAAAACAAGACCACTCACTTGGTTTATGTTTTATGGAGGAACCAAAAATTAAAATAATCTACATAGGCACATGTGGATATGATGGTGTGGAGGTATCCTCATCTGTTTATCTCAAAGTGAAATATTTCTAGGGTAAATTTCTATTTATGGGTGGTAGAATGTAACACCCAAATGTTTTTTGAAATATCCTCTTTATGTAATTTTTTCTCCTCAATTGATTACGTTTCACACAATCATGAGTTTAAAAAGTCTGTTAGATTCCATTAATATAATGTTACTGTCATAGACTAGATGTGAGGTATACGGGAATAATTATAACTATCTTGTAAAAATTTCTTATGAATTCATTTTCTATTAATTATTTAGAAAATTTATAAATCAATTTGATATTTTTATTTTTGAGTGAATTACTTTTGTTAAAGAAATTATTAATATATGTGTGTTATATACATAATAATATATTTTTTATATTCAACCATTGGATAGTTTAGTCATAGGATATGAATAAAATGATATTTTACTTATAAGAAACTATTTCTTAAGGGTTATTTTTACAATTTCAAATTGCATACCCATTTTAAATTATGATTGTAACATATTAATAATTTATATTTGAAAAATAATATTATAATCATAAACTTATTTTTTCATCGAGATAATTTATATGTATAAATTATAATATTTAAGGGTTTAAAATTATAAATAGAATATATTCTTACCATTTAATATAATTTATTTCATTGTCATTAATTTTACATTTATTTTATAGTTATAAGCATTTCAATATTTGGAAATGTTTTATCTCTTAAACCTTGTATTCTCATTTTAAAAATGGTAGTAAATATAAATTAATTAATAAAACTTATGTGTATTGAATTTTGAAAAATGTAATCCATATTTGGAATCATAAGATCCAAATTGAATAAATAGGTACCTTTTTGGGACATTATGAATAGTGAGATCTCTAATAATTTAATTTACTATGATTAATGTGTAAATCTGGTAAATAAGGGTAAAAAAATTTTCATAATATAAAAATACCCTAAAACGTGTCCTAATCCTCTTGGATGAGATATTTCCAACCATGTTCATTTTTTGGTATGACATAGGGACTCCATGGATTTACTTGGATGGGAAAACGACATTTTATAAGTAATAATTTAACGTAAAAAAAATTATAACCTAAACACATATCTTTTACTAAACCAATTTTAATATAGGGTTATATAACTGATTTCTAAGCCTATAATCATTCATTATAAACCTAAAAAGATTTCCTAAGTCATGTTATTTTATTTATAATTTATTGAAAGTAGATAAATATTTTTATTTATGATACAGTTATGATGTAGTGGTTACCTAATTAATGAATGAATCAAATAAACAAGTATATAAATATTAAAACAAATGTAATTTGGTTATTTTGATTCCATCCATTGATTTTAAGTATGATATTGAAATATTATATTTGATTTAATGAATTTTTTTAAATGAATTTTTTTATGATTTTTTAAAAAAAAGCACAGTATGAATTGGTTCTGAAATCATCATAATTCAAACCATAAAACCTAAAATAGTTTAATAAATGATATTAAATTTCTAAAAATCGATGATTTTTACCAATGGTTAATATAGGTCCACATATGTAATAAATAAAATTTTTGGGTCATTTTACTATATATGGTAATTACACTATCCCAAAATTTATAAAAAATATGATATCACGTAAAGATTAAAAAGGATAAAATAAGGGTTAAACAAAAAAGATAAGTATTAAAAAATATTCAAAACAAATATGAAAATTATTTTATGATATTTATTTGATCCAAAATATTCTTGTATTATAGTAAAATATGTTTTGGAACATTTTGAGTCTAAAATGATTTTAAAATAAATTAATATTATGAGATATTTCTAAAGTGCCCCACATCTCTCTTATAAAAGGGAACCTTCTCCCACTCCACTTAACTAGATATTGAGACTTTAATCTCATCCAACCCATACACATTTATCTTATGAAATTCAATAGCTACATTCTAGATGTTCTGGCCTTCTCTATTAACAAAATGTAGTTCCGTCAAATGAAATTTAATGAAGGAACGCCCATGAAGAGGGAATCTGTTCTACGGATTCTTTCAAATTTATTTATTCTTCTATATCATGTTATTTAGATTTTTCATTAAAAAGTAACATAATCTGTATCAATAATATTATTATATGTTATCATATATTTTAAATGACACTATTTCACATTCTATTCATCCTACAAAAAAAAAGAAATCAAAGTGCATGTGTATGTACGGTTTAGCATCTCCCCACGGTGGTGTAATATAATTTTTACCACAACCTTACATGGATGGGAATAAGGGTGGAAATAATAACTATATATGTTTAAAATAACATGATACTAATTATGAGATACAATACATCTTCCAATTTAGAACCATTTAATAGTTATTGTAACGATATCATCGCTTGTGCGTACATAGGACTTAGTGTCCACATGTTGCATTGTGATTTTTTATACTTAATCATCATTAAAAAATGATTATATAAATTAATTGAATAAATTAATATTTTCTATATTATACTATTACCATTTGGTAAATGATATAAAAATAAACTAAAAAGATGAATAACAACTTATCTAACAAAAGAGTCATAAGAACATAAAGCAGTTCATACCTAAATAAAGAGTAGCAATTAAATGTTACTAATAAAAAAAGATGGTATGACCATAAATGTTATAAAAAATTATTATAATTTTAGAATTAATAATTAATATTACTTAAATCATTATACGAGAGGTTTAGATACATACCAAAGATATTAGACTTAAGGTAAGGGATACATTTTCATATCTCTTTTTTATTTGAGATTGTTTCTAAAAAAGTATTTAATATTGGTATATTTAACAAACATTTCCCTATTATATAATAATATTATCATAAAAGTTTTACTATTATTCTATTTATTTTTAAATTCATACATACCCATTTTGACTTTCATAACATTGTTTGGAAGGAATATTCCTTACATTTACCATATGAGGTACATTTTTACTTTTCCATCAGAAGCATGAGGAGAATGTTCTTTTAACACATATTGATGAATGGATTATTATGGTTTAATTTGTCCTTATTTCCATGATGATTATTCAAAAAAATAATTTTTATTTTCAACTAAAATAATTATTTTAAATTTTCATGGTATTTTGAGAAACAAGCGTTATTGAAGAAGAAATGATGTTTTCTTCATGAACTAAGATGAAGTGTTTTATCAAAATAATTTTCTATCTAAGTTGACGTAGGTTTATGTTTATAGATTTATTATTATGTTTATTTGATTGTGTTTATGATTGGTTTCTTTTTTTTCAAATCCTTTTATTTTATATGGATTTTTATTTAATGATGTTTAAGGAACCCATTTTATTCCATAGGCTATTCTATAATTATTGTCTTCTGTTTTTATGGCACACGTAAGAATGGATTCATTATAAGAGTGTGGGAACAATATCTTACTCCAATTAATAGTGTAATGATTTATATCTCATGAGATAAACATGGCTAGAACAAAAAGTTAATCTAGTTCAGTGATAGAGGGATGGAACGAGGAGAAAAATCGGTTCCATAATGGATTTTGTCAGCTATGATGTTCTTGGCAATGGGCCTTGACTAATATTAACGGATTTTATATGCTTATGTATCTATTCCAAAAAAATATGGTCTTATTATATGACTATTTGGATTACATTTATCTTTTATGATTTATCTCATTACATGATTTTATGATCTTTTATATGCAGGATAAGATTATCAAATGTTATGTTCTTATGAATATAATATGATAGTTATTTCCTTTGTTTAATCTTATTAGGAATTCGAGCACAAAATTCTATACGTTTCTTTTCCTCGTGACGTGAAGAAGGGTATTTAATATGATATACAAAAAAGAATTCTATTTATGATGTACTAACCATGAGATAGTGTATATGTTTTTATGAACTGGATTTTTAAGTTTCTGAATTTATAAAGTCACTATACCTATACGGTCCTATCATAGTTTTGTTATATGTTTTAATAAATATACATCAATTCTGATTTTATATCAATGTATTAAATGAACGGGTCCCAATACTTGTAATTTTTTTGTAAAATCCCCATCCAACCACATCCTCATAACATTACTATGTATCTTTTGCATTGGCTTCTCATACACCCCCACCTCCCAAAAAAATGAATAAAATATAGAACTACCATCACTAACATCCTATCTGGTATACCCCTCATAAGAAGGTTCAAAAGAATACCTGTTGTTAATCATCCCAAAATAACAATTTAAAGAAGAAAATCCTCCCTTTATTGATACCTCATCTTCCCTTAAGTTCCATTTAGTAATAAAGTATCTGATTCATTATATTAGTTATAGTTTTTAATCAAACAACATTGACCATCAATTCAATGGAATGATCAGTACCTTTCTCAAATTGCCATTCCCTCAATTGGTCATTATTATGATTAATTGGTGCAATTAACATAATATCTATGCAGGGTCCTAAATACTCCTAACAATCATTTATTTAACTCCGAGAACATACACTAACTAGGGCTTTCAACTCCCAGGGACACAAGAAATAATTAATCATAAAACATATATTATAAATCCCTACAAACCATATATCTATGTGAATCATACTGCTTCCAAACATACGACAAGGTCTTAGCTACTACACAAATCAAATGTCTCACAAGACTCAGTATCACCTATCAATGTTTCAAGAGATTCTCAATGATGTAAAATATATTCTATAGCCATATCTCACTATCCTATGGACTTCCATTCCACAAAAACATGAGAGTATGATTCTACTAGATCACATGCATCGACTCTACCATATATGAGGTAGGTTGTGAGGCTCTAAGTAGGGTTCTCATGAATTTCTATACAGCATGAAGGAAATTTTCTTCAACACCCATATTCGGTTCAATAGGTTTTTTATCAAGAGGAACTACTGGATGATTTAATAGAATCTATGTGAACACCACCTCTAGATCATAGTCATCACCACCCTCTTGGCATTAGACTATTGGTGTCATGGTGGAATCTCTCTAGAATATGAAACTCACACCATAGAAAAAATTAATTTAGAAACTAATTCAAAGATATAAAACAACATGAGAGTTCAAATACATACTATAAATGAGCCACATACCTCTAACATTACTTAATTCCAGGATTGGATAATATGAACCAATATATAAAACCCCATAGTCACTACCTACAGACCACTCTAAATTAAGGACTAGTTTTAGTTTTCTATTTGACAATTTAAGTGATTCTAATATATATATGATTTTCAATTGTATTTAAATTATTTAACAAAATTGATCACCACTTCAAACATTTGTGGTCCCATAAACCATATTAATCGAATGGTGGTGTCCATTCACTCCCATCCATAAGTAAATCTAGTCCATGTGATCATGGAACCATGACTCAACTACAATAATTGATTTCATTTGGTGTATTCTATATCCTATACTGTAAAACAATGTTTTAGTTATGGTAGGAACTCCATGTACCAATTTATGTTTCATAATTTCAAGTAAAAAACATTAAACATGAATTAATTATCTTAAAATGTACACTTAATAAATGATAGGTAGTAAAGTGAGGAATCATGTATGGAAAATCATATGAATTGGATATGAATCAATGAAGGTGCCTAAAATCAGGCATGATACAGAATTCCATTAAATCATCAAAAATTGTAAAATCTAAAATAATAATTAACATGAAACATCATTCATGTCATTGACTAGTTCCATGATATCGATTTATAGCATCTCGACCTAGAAGATAATATATAATTCTCTATGCTAGTGCATTTGATGGCCTCAAGCATGACTCGTTGTAACCCAGAGGATATTGACTAGCACTAATGTTATTTGTAAGTATATTGGGGATTTTATAGCCTCAGTATCAAATTAAAACAGTGTTATCACATGTATATAAATCGATAAAATCAAAATATAAATCAATGATAGAAGATATGCTTCCATAATATGTAATAATAAAAAATCCAATAGGGGTTTAATGATTAACATTATGATCAGTTTATGAATCTATATTGAATGGTAGAAAATAATTGAAATCATTCATCACATACTATACATGTGTCAAAATTTCAAATAAAATTATGAAAAATTATTATCTACATATAACATCATGAGCATAGTTGGGTCCTTTGACCCCCGAAACATAAGAAATGATCAAAACAAGTTTCGTGATGTGGGTTATTTCCCCAAACCCTCCCACATCCATGAAGTCATCCCAGGTACAAAATTTTGGCATGAATATAGTGTGAGATAAAAATCAGTTTTCCACCACCAATAGTTTCTATAACATGTTATGCATGTGTATAAAAATTAAAGTAGTGAGCAATATATGACATGTATAATGGTATAACAAGTAATGTGTCAAATGTTGATAAAATACAATCTAGAATGACATGGATCCCTATGATCAATTAAAATTCACCCATAATAAATGGATTGTATATATAATAACCAAAAAATTTGAATACTATTCATTCATACAAATGAAATAAAATAAACATAATATGGATTTTCATAATGATTTGTAAAAAAATATCAACAATGTCCATGACATGTAATCAAGTGTCAACATCCAAAATGTTATATTTTTCGCAATCAAGATCTAGACTATGAATGAATATATCCAATGTATAAAATACCTAGTATTCCATAGTGACTCCATGGTTCAACTCTATGGAAATTCGATAATGACATTGGTGGAGTCCATGGAGCATGTTAGCCGAGCATGTTCAATGTGATTACAAGATAGTAGGATCCAAGTGGTAGAAAATTAATTGGAATCATATGAAATCCGGATTCAAGGTATAAAAGGCCATCAAATCAACTAAGATAATAAAAATGGATCCATGTAGTAAATATTTCAATGAAATATAATGGAATCATTCATTCCAGAGTGAAAATTTCAACCATAACCAAATCCATAATCAATATGGATCAATTGAGTAGTAATTTTCTTGTAATCCAATCGAATAAGGATCCAAGAAGATGAAATTTCCATGGAACCCACTACCATAGTCAAATTTTTAATGAATTCATTAATCAATCTATAACCCATTTCATAACCATTCATAATCCTTGACATCATCCATGTCACGACTAGTCCCCTAGGGCCCATGTCGTGACTAGCCTCAGACTACCTCCCAAAGGCTAGGTGTTGGTGACTAGTGCCAATGGCTCTAACCAACAAGTGAGGGCATTTCCCAAAGTACCTGTAAGAAAACACATTCCCAAAAAATTCCCACACACTAAAATGGTAACATGTATTACTAAAACAATTTGGAGTACTAGTACAACTGATTCATGTGGGCTTGAATACCAACACAATAATGGAACTGAAAATAGAAAAGTACAATAAGGAAAATTTGTTTGTTGTCCATTGAAAACCCCACCTGATTGTGAGAATATTGTAGCTACATGAATCCAAAGTATAATGTCATGTACACCTAAACCTATATAGACCCTCCTGGTCCTATTCCATAATGTCCACCGTTGTTGCATCTGTCAGTCTCTTCTCTCAACGAACCTCTCGGTCCTAATCCACCTAAGTCTCTGTCGAAACGTCGATCATCTGCTCCAGACACAACTTGTGCAGGTGATGCCCATGTAGGGGTGAGTAACAAAGTACTCAATAAGGACCCAAAAAATGAAATATCACATAGAAATCCTCATGGTATAGCTTGACAGACATGACAGATCACACCATGTATACATTTAGGGTAGGGATAGAAAATCATCAGTCACATAATTTAATACCTCTGAAGCTAGGGAAATCCTTCTTTAATGAATACAGTGGGCCTTCCAAGTCACAAAAAATTGTTTCCTAATAATCAAATACTGCTTAGGTACACATCCTCATCATGTACCGTGGGCCAGAAAGGTCATATAGAAGTGGTTCTATTTGATCATGGCCGACTGAGGTACTCCTCCTCATCATGTATGTAAAGTCACACAAAAGTTATTCCAACCATTTCCATAAAAATTCACTTAGAAGATATTCCATTTGTGAAATTTTAGAGCGTCACAAAGTCGAAAGTCATCAGTCTTCATGTCTCATCAAAACGCGGGGTTCTGTTCATAGCACAGCTTAGAGAACTGTTTTCAAGCTATTATTCGTATATGAACTTCCCTAAATGCCATATCATGTAATTACAAAATATATGACTCGTCAAGTGGGTCTCAATTCCATAAAACATTTTCCAATCATATGAAAAGTTTCAAAGATATGGTCGTTTTGGAAACAATGACCTGGTGCGTCTGGGCCTAGTCTGACTCGGTGGGACGGACCCAACAGACTCAGCATGGGGGTCAAACACACCCTATTTTTAACTCGGCTAACATGAATAGACCTGGATTGGCTTCAGGTCAGTCTGGTCCGGCCTGGCCAATGGGCCAAGCCCAATGGTCCTTGTTGACCTTCGACCGATTTTGCTAGGATTCTATCCCACCAGTTCACCTAGCGACCCGATATTGTATGAACCGGCACGAAGGGCGCGTTTCCATCCTACCAGCGATGGTCTAGCACAATGGGTGCATGTCCAGACTACTGGGCTGCAGGTTCAGTACGCCGATGTTGGGCCGGTCCATTAGTCCATGGGATTGGCCCGCCTTCTTGGGATGTGGTCCACGAGCCCGAAGACCGACCTGTGCAGTGTGGGCTAGGGGTGTGCCTCCTTTCCCGGATGTAGCCAACTACTGCGTCCAACATCCACTGGCCATGCAAATGTGTAGGGGCCCTCTGGAAAAGTTCGAGTGGCCACAACTCACTAAAGCACCCAAATAGCCCGGACGCGGGCTGTCCCTCCCCACGACTCCTGCCTGGTGTCGCGTGGTCCCATAGCTACCGCGAACAACTAGGAACCACCTCCTATATCTGCAGCATGCCACTATACTCCACCCATAGAGGTCACTGCAGGCCACTACTAGACACCTCCATGGGCAACTTAAATTGCTCATGTGGTCTATTTTCTAAACTATATGCGCCTATGGGCCTCACGGGTTGCTGTCATCCCTACCCTGGCCAAGGATTCATTTTTCCACCACATTTAGAATACAACCACAATGAACACACACAACTGATGTTCATGGGCCTTGTTCGTGTCAGACTGCACCCTTCTTAAAAAATGCATGATTCAAGGATCAACCTGTTAGTGGGTGGATCCATGTCCTTCGTTTCTAGAAAAATTAATTAGTGTGAACATTAAAATCAAATAACCCCTTCTTGGTTTCTATAAATCCACTAATGACGAATGATGTGATTCATGTAGTCGTAGATACGCAATGATTGTTTTTCATCACAATATGTCATTGTCTAGATATGATACTCCATCATTTGTCACTTCATTCATCATTCTTAATTAGAAAGGAATTCATTGGGAATTTTTTTACAGTCTCCATACATTTTTTAACCCCCAAAATCCAACACATTTGAATATTAAATGAAATATATGTAGAGGCGTTTCGCTCATTAATAAACCTCATTATTGAACATTATTTAATAATTCATTAACGAACCATTAAGATAACATCATCATAGCTAAAAAAGATATATTAATGACCCTCTATTAATGATCCTCTTCAATGAATTGTTACGTCTCCATCCGCTGCTCAATGTTGTGAAAAATAAATAAAATTACCTTTTTAAAGTTATTTTATTATTTTTTGAAAAGTATAAAGAATGACATTTCTAATTGGCCCTTGTAGGAAAAATTTATGTCATTTATTAGTGAATACTGGTATTCCATGTTCAACAGTACCCTCATATTTTCATTTGATTACCAATAAAATAGTTATAAATACCTGATCGCATGTTTACTGGACGTACCATAAAAAAGGTTAAAATTTCTGTTTCTGGCTCACCAGGGGTCGGAATCACGTTCCATCAAGTAATGTGGTCTCCGAATAGTTCCATATAAATAAAAAATTTACATGCAATTTTCGAGACATTTCATTCACCCCAACATAGGGATTTAGGTCCCCGAAATCCAAAAAAAGTAATCAAACAGATGGGGGTACTGAACATTAATATAATCATCCCTCTCCCTCATGCTCTCATGAAGATTCACTAGCTACCACAAAATTCTCACCAAAGGAAATGACCACCTACATATGACCTACTCCTCTCAGTCCCCTATCTCTATAAAGAACACCACAAACATCCCCATATCATCAATGTCAATATTTTCCCATTCGATGACATGCGATGGATCATGCATGTGCCTCTTTAGCTGTGACAGATGAAAAATACCATGTACTTAGTAAATTTCTGGGCGATGTTCTAGGCTGCATCCACATCGCCAACTATACTCAGGATCTATAAAGGTCTGATGAAACTAATAGATAGCTTGTCATCCCAACCAAATATCCATAATCCTCATCGGGGTGAGTCCCAAAGGTATACATGATCACACTCCTCAAACGACAAGGGGATCTGTCTCCTAAAGGCATAAGACTTCTTCCTACTATGTCAAATTATCATCCGCTCTAAGATTATCTGCACCTTCTCAGTGGTAGGATGTACCAACTCTAGACCCATGACTACTGACTCCCCTAGGTTTGTCTAGAAAAGGGGTGATTTGCAAGGCAGCCCATACAAGGCCTCAAACAGTGGCATTGAAATTGTGTATTTATCAATTTTGTTGTATAAAATATCCACTAGTGGTTGCTGGTTCTCCCAACTACAACCAAAATACACGATGAAGGCACATAACATATCCTCCAATTTCTGTATAGTCATACTCATTGGAACATCCATTAGAGGGTGAAAAAGATGTGCTCAAGTGTAGCTGTGTCTCAAATGCCTCATGTAATCCCCTCCTCAGCTGGGACGTAATGAAAGTGTCACAATCTGAGAAGATCACTGAAGGCACCACGTGAAGTCGAATTGTCTCCTGGATGTATAAGATTCTCAAGCCCTCTACTAATAAGTAATCCTGGTTTTTTAGGAAGTGATCCGACTTGGTGATTTGATCAATGATCGCCTAGATATAGTTGTGGCCCCTGGATGTGCATGGTACCCTCGTCAAAAAGTCCATCAAAATACCATCCCATTTCGTCACTGGTACAACGAGTAGCTGGGCCATGCCTGCTAGAACCAGATGCTCGACCATCACTTAATTACATGTGAGGGATCATGAATCAAACTCATCCATCTCCTTCATCAACCCTGACCACCATTACAGATGATTGAACTCTTGGTACATCTCTGTTTCTCGGCGATGTACTGCAAAAGTTGGTGTATGGAACTCCCTTTACACCTCCTCCCACAACATCACTGGAACTACGATATACCTTGTAAAAAGGATGACATGTTCCCCGCCTATGGAAAATCTATCATGAGGCCATCCTAAAGATAAATGGGCACGTCCGTCCTCTGAGTCAACATAAACCAGTTGTGATTCCCTGACTCATTTTAAGAGTGGTGGAGTAACAGTAATCGACTGAAGGTAAGTTGCTCTACCATCATCCATGAAGGATATCTGCATCGTAGCCAACTACTCTAACTCCTCTCTCAGAAACTGCATACTGGTCTTTTAGCAGAGTGTTCCTTCCACCACGTTCTCATTTCATGGAATATAGACTATCTCAAAGTCATATTCCCAGAAAAACACTCGCCATCTTCAATGTCTTAGGTTACGTACCTTCTTGGAGAAGATATACTTGATACTCTTGTCGTCGAATTTAATAGTAGACTGTTCACCCGTCATGTAGTTCTGCCACATCTCTAAGGAAATGTATACTAATGATAACTCCATGTCATGGTTTGTATAGTTTTTATCATGTAGTATCAATTTTCATGAACCATAGGTGATCACATCTATCTCTTACATCACATCACAACATGGTCTGGTCTCTGATGTGTTGCAGTAAACAATATACCCAACACCCTCCTTTGGTAGTCTCAATATGGGGGTACTAGTTAGTCTCTAACTTATCTCCTGGAAAATGTACTGACAATTCATCATCTATATGAATGGTTTTTACTTCTATTTCAAAGATGTAAAGGGTGATAGTACCATATAAAATCGGGGTATGAACCTCAAATAGTAACTAGACAACCATAAGAAGCTCCACCCCTCCATCAGGCTCCTGGGCGGTTCCCAAGAAAAAAACTACATCTATCTTTGCAGAATCCAATGAAACATCATACTCTAAGAGAAAATGTCCCAGAAAGTGGATTTCTAGAATCCAAAAATAACACTTCGAGAACTTTCATTAAATCTATTGCTCTCGAAGTGTATCCCGGACTATCCGTAGGTGTGTATCATTTAGATCCTCTAACTCTAAGTACACCATGATGTCATCAATG
The DNA here is from genome assembly GCA_963277665.1 of Viscum album. Taxonomy (NCBI): domain Eukaryota; kingdom Viridiplantae; phylum Streptophyta; class Magnoliopsida; order Santalales; family Viscaceae; genus Viscum; species Viscum album. The sequence continues at coordinate 1,242,006,685 of OY728145.1, read as the reverse complement.
AAGTCCACCAAAAATCGGTCAAAGTATGGATGGAAGATCTTGTTCATGAGTTCTATGATCATTGTTGGGGTGTTGGTCACACCGAAAAACATAAAAAGGAGCTTATAGTGATTGTATCGGAACCTGATGGCTATCTTGAGTACATATTTCTCATGTACCTAAAGCTGGTGATATCCAGATATGAAGTCTATCATTGAGAAACACTTTTCCCACTTCATCTAGTTGAAGAGATCATCAATTCTCAGCATTGAATACTTGTTCTTCACAGTCCATCTTTTCAGGCACCAGAAGTCCAAACCCAACCTCAAACTCATGTCTTCATTTTTGGAAAAAAGTACTGAGGTTTCTAATGGTAAAATGTTGGGCCTTAAGAACCTTTTCAACTGCAAGTCCTCCATTTGTACCCTTATCTCGTGAAGTTCCATGGGAGCCATCAGTTATTCCTGAGTGGATATTAGTACCATTTGGGGTACAATTCGATGAATACATCTACCACCCTATAAAGAGGTAGTCCATGAAAATACTCAGTAAAAACATACTGGTACTCATCCACCACTATAGGAAAACGTGGAGTCCCCTACTCTACTCTATCGAGGGTTAGGCTAGCCAAATTGTCAGTGATTGAATGCACCCTCCTCTAATAATTTCTATCATGTGATGCAAGGGTTTCCTTCTCCTTGTTAATGTAAAACCTGGTCCCATATCCCTGAACACACCACACTATAAGCCTAAAAAATCAATATGAGCATGGATTATGGAAACCAGTCTATATCCAAGATTAAATCGTAAGGCCTCAACTCCAATACTAAGAGATACCAGCCAAATATCTCACATCCTAGAGTAAGATCACACTAACATCACTAGCATGTAATTGTCGAATCCCCTCCAATTGGAGTCTCTAGCTGTAATGATCGAGCCAACAGCTCCACCGAAATCCTTGAGCTATGAATGGGAGTTGTGGAAAAGAATGAGTGACGAGAACCTATGTCTATAAGAACTGTAGCTTGGGTAGAGAAGACATAGTTTATATCACAAATAATCCATGGAGAAGCATGGTCATAAGCCTTGGCTACATAATGTAGTGTTCACCCATGTACACCTGCTCCCTAAGGTCATGGTGGACCACCTGGGGGTAGTGGCATTAACACCACAAATCCACGACCATCTACTGGTCATATGTACAATGGGTTAGGATGTCTGGTAGCATATGTCCCTACCGTCTTCGGTAGAGGCAAAGCATGGTTCTCAGCTGATTCAATCAGTTTTGGAATCCCCTCACTACCGACCCTAAGTCATAGGGTTATCCTCTAAATGACCAAGCATGTTTGGGCCCTTGTGTCTTCTTTCTACTACCTTTCAAAGACTGTACCACCTAAGGTCTACTTGTAGCTCTTGCTATGGGAACCTTATTTTCCAAAAAAACTCTATATCTAAAGCGCTCGCTATAGCACCCCATCCTAGGTATGGATGTTTAGAGAAAACACTGATGCCCTAATCTCCCCCTAAGTCCCAACTCAAAAGCATTATCCCTAAATAAAGGGACTCGTAACATATCTATTGAGTAGAGATAAAGCTTAGTGATCGTTGTTAAGTACACATCTACCATCAAGATTCCCTATGGTAGGTGAATCAGCTACTTAATGTGCACATAGATGAAGGTCATGAGGAAAAACACCATGTGGAAAAGCTTCATGAAGTCTGTATAAGTGATGGTTTCCTCATCATGTGTCTGAGTGGTAAAGATCAACCATCTCCCTGTTGAGCCCTACAGAAGGATCACTTCCAAGATCAACATCTAGTCCAGTACTATCCTTACTATGTGGAAGAACTGCATCACTACCTCCATCCAGTCCTCAATGAATTGAGGATCCGTCTCTCCCATGAACCTGAGATGTCTCTCTCTTTTAGACACAAGAAGGGAACTATGTATTTTCACATCCTTTACTGGTACCATAGATAGTAGATTTTCAACAAATGGGTGGTGGTAGAACTATTTCAACACTAGGTGGGGCCATCTAAAGGTCTGGTCCCTGAACAGATGCCTCGTTGCTAGGTGAGATATACACATGATCGTGTATTAGATGACTAGTTGATGGTTTGCATGGAGGCATCTGGAAATAGATCAAGATAGGACACGGTCATAACATTATACCTGGTGAGATGACTCTTATTCACATGAACCCAAGGATACAGTTGTGCAACTATTGTTTTCCTTATAGAGATGGAAAGAAGAATTCATGGTCCAGGAGTATTGATACATCAGTTGCCACAAAATCCTTGGACTCCCAAAATCTGAAAGTCAGATTCACAAAAATCCCCAAAAAGAAACATAGAATCTTTGTCTTTCGGGTAGGACCGACCACCCACTGATTCATTTTTTTCAAGTCCTTTTTACCAAAGCTCGTGTCACGAATACCTATAGCCTAACTCTCAAAGGACAGGGGATGAAAACTCCCACCCAATGCATTAACCTGAATGTTGAAGGACATTTCCTGAGTACTTGTACACATACAGACACACAACCAAGTCCCACACAATAAAAATGAATCATGTATCTCTAAAACAATGTTGAGTACAAGTAAAACTGATACAAGTTGTCTTGAATAGAAATTCAATAATGGAACTAAAAATAACAAAGTGAAAAAAGAAAAATATGATGTCCAACCTCAAAAAACCCCACTATGCTATGAGAGTGGTGTAGGTATAGGAACCGGATGTTGAATATCTCATCCACCCAATCCTCCATGGCCCTTCCTGGTCCTAGGCCACCAAGTACACCATTTTTGCTACTGTAGGTCCTGTATCTCTGAGCCCCTCTGGGTCCCGGTATACCAAATTGTCTGTCGAAATGTCATTTATCTACACAAAACACAACACGTGTGAGAGAAAACCATGTAGGAGTGAGTTATATAGTACTCTATAGGGATAAAAAAAGTAATGGACACGCAACAATCATCATGGTAAATACCTTTGCACACGAAAACTCACACTAGATATATATTTAGGGTACTGATAGAATAATAATCAGTCACATCAACAAACACCTCAGCTATGGGAGAACACATCCTCTATTGAGTAATGTGGGCCTTCCAAGGCACACATATGACCTTCCCTATATCTGTATACTTATTAGGAAAACCTCCTCATCATGTAATGTGGGCCAGCATATTCATAGAGTAGTGATTCCTAATGATCTAGGCCAACTGAGGTACTCCTCCTCATCGTGTATCATGGGCTTGGAAAGTCACATAGAAGATCTTCAAACCGTGGGCCTTTAGAGTTACAACAATTTGATTCACACTGGGGAATATTTGAGTCTCCCAGAGTTAAATGGAAGCCATATTCATGACTCATCGAGCCAAAAGGTTCCAAAAATAGTGAACCTTGGAGAACCACTCTTCAAGACATTAGCGACATCTCAAATTCCATGAAAGCCTCCACAGGGTATTCCAAAATTTCTTCCTCATCGATATGGTCCCAATGCCGCAAATGAATCATCAATCAGACACATTGTTTCCAAGATATGAACGATTTTGTAAATAGTTGTCGACTGCATCGGGGCCTGGTCTGACCCGATCAGACCGACCCGACCGACTTGGGATGGGGTTTGACGTACCCCAGTTTAAACTATGTTGACTTGAGCTAACCTAGTTTGGGTTTGGGACAGTTCAATCTGGTCTGGCTAGTGGGCCAGACCCAATGGGCCTCACTGACCCCGACCAGGTTGGGTCGGGTGTCCTGTCCCCCGGGTCGCCCAGTGATCCAGTCTAGTCTGGGCCAACAAAAAGGGGACGGGTCCAGCACACCGGATGGGGGTTTTGTTCATAGTCCCAAATCCCCGAGCATTTGTTGCAGGTCGGTGGTGCGCTGCCTAGATGGGATGTGGCTGACAGCTATGTCCAACCTTTGCTGTCCACACTGATGCATTAGGTCTCTCTTGACGCAGTCGTGTGACTATAGCTAGCTGAAGCACTCAGACATTCCAGAGGCAGTCCGTCCCTCCCAGCGGTTCCCTCCTTGCACTACATCCCCCAGTGGCTTCCACATCTAGCTGGTCCTAACCACCTTACACCGAAGTATGCTGGCGATCGCACTGTCGTACTCCACCCGCAGTCGACACCACCATTTGTACCTTCAACATGCCACCACAATTGCTCTGGTAGTCTGTTTTCCAAACTGTCTGTGCCTATGGGCCTATTGGGTCACCACCATCCCTACCATGGATCCAGATTCCTATTTCCACCACATTGAGGATACAATAACAATGAACAGACATGGTATAGGTTCTCGAGCCTTGTCATATCCGCCATTGCCCTCCACTTTAGTGGTTTAAAAACATGGGAAATCTAAGGATTCCAATTTAATCAAAAATTGATAATTTGAACACTTAGATAACAAAAATCCAAAAAATAATGTTACCATCTAGTATAAAAGGATGGTTTTTTCATCAAATTATTCATGGGTTGACCCACATTGATCATTTATAGAAAAACGAATGGGGAGAAACATTAAAATTAAATAACCAGTACAAGGATTTGTTGGATCTGCTGATGACGAAGTATACGATTCACGTTGTCGTCAATCCGTATGTGTTGGCATTCGCCGCATCTTGTCAATCTCTAGATCCGATCATCCAATTTTCGTCGCTTAATTTTTTATTCTTCATTGGAGAGGGATTCCCCCGATGGTTCTCCAGTGTTTCTTTATATTTTTTAATCCCCAATCTCCAACACTTTTTATTATTATAAGAAATATGTGTAGGGAAATTTCCTCACTAATTATGCTCATTGATGATCCACAAATAATGATCCATTAACAAACCATTAAGATAATGATTTTGTGGGTTCAAAAGAGCAATTAATAAAACTCTACTAATGATCTTCATTTTTGCACCACGGTGTCTTTGTTCTCTACTCAACGTTGTGAAAGATCATTAAAATAACTTTTTTTTAATGTTATTTTATTATATTTCAAAATGTTTGAAAAATAAAATATATTATCATCCCTTTTCAGCAGAAGAAGTGCTATTTCTAGGAAAACATTGGCATTCCGAGTTCAATAGTTCCCTTTGATTTTTTTCGAGCATCAGGTCAAAAGACTGAAAATCCCGCTCACACCTATACTCAAAGTACCTTAAAAAGTTAAAAAAAATTCTATTTCGGACTCACCGGGCCTCAAAATAAGGTGAATTCAAAGAATGTGGTCTCCAAAAAAATTTTAAATAATTAAAATAGTAATTATTTACACACAATTTCAGAGACACTAAAACCCCACTAATTTCTATATTTACATTTCATTATTTACTAATTTAAATAATCATTTAAGAACTTTGTAAAGGAGGAACAAACTATCAAATAATTTCAAATTCAATTTTGATTCAATTCATAAATAATCTAAAAATTGTAGATATATCACACACACCCAATGAGGTGGTATAAAATAGAGCAGATACAAGGGAACACCCCATGGGTGTTCTGTTAGGTCCACTAGGTTAGATACCCTGAGAGGGGTGGTGAATCAGGGTATGAAATATTTAAAGAACTGCCCCTATTGATCTTGTCTCGTTGTTAAGAAAGACTCCATTCTCTCTCTTTCCTACAACATAGTATAAACAAAAAATAAAGCATGCACATGACACAATGATTTTTAAATGGTTCACCCTCACTGGGCTACGTCCAAGGAGTATACACCGTCGATGTGCTGATGAAACAAATCCACTAAAAGCACACCGATGTTTACAAAGTTCGGGATAGATCACTTCTATTCCCAGGCTCACTGCCTTTAAAATTTTTAGGTACACCTCACTACATTCCCAAGGGTCACTACCTATTTCTCTCTATCTGGCTCACTGTTGGTGGAGAGGATCACCTTCTTCCCCTTCCTTTCCTCAATTCTCTAGAAAGGATCCACTCACAGTTTGTAGACCTGTAGGTCTCTTCATTATAAAAATGAATACATCCTTTGTTGTATGTAGATGTTCTGTTGATGTAAAACATTCACCCATAGATGAATCTCACCTTGCACCGAATGTATCAGGCAGTCTTCCAGCTTCCACATAGCTCTGAATCACTATTTTGCTTCAACCATGCCTGGCACCCTTCTCCAAGCCGCTGCGCTAGTATCGGCGCACAAGTTAAAACATCACTCATGTTCACCTCAACCACTTGCGCATCACTAGCTTCTGCAAATCCGAACATGCGCGACTAACACCCTTTTACACCCAAACCTATTTTGGCGCACAACCATCAAATGTCACACTTATTCAAAACCAAGATTGCATGTATCACAAAACCACTTCCGCGAAACCCCCTTCTTCAACTAAAAACTTGCTCGTCTCCCTTATTTTCTCACCCAAACCACTCTGTATGCGCAACAATAAACTGGTGTGCAACTTCTACTTGTGTGACTACACCACCACTTGTGCGACCACCACACCTGCACGACGGGAGATCTAATTTTCTCTAAGTGTTGTCCTCTCAACTCAATTAGTCTCTTTCACACAAGTCACTTGCACGACCAAACCCAAAACATGAGTGCCCCATTTTCCTTTGCCATATTTTGATGTTCTGATCTTGAAAAACATATAGAGCGTGAGTTTCCAAGGCTCCATATTGACCATTCCATTGTTGACGTTCTTGAATCAAATATGGATCGTTAACCACATCCCTTGAACAAGAAATACCACCATGAAATCCCCTTTGTCATCAAATTTGTATTTCATAGTTTTCTTTTTCAACAAACACAACATGAAGGCCCACATTGTAAACAAACAAAGTCACCTAAAAATGTTTCAATGATACCTTCAGGGATTTTTTCCCAACATGTTCCATGTTGGTTCTAACAACATCCAATGATTAAGAGGCACTATGTGGGAAACTGAATCATGTTGTATCACTTTATTCATGACACTTAATTAAATATAGATGAAATGACGAAAATCTTGTGAAGAATAATAATGGAATTAATGAATATAAACACCAAATTTTTCTTATATTAATTGACCACATATGATACATACATGGTAGAACAGTCATACAATATACACTCCAATATTTATCTAGATTCCATGAAATGATTGATATTTTTAAACACCGTACAGATAATGAATAAGTATTCTATGACCCTGACACCAATATTTCATATCTAATTCCTTACATTATTATGTTTGTATAAATTTACATTGTTCAAATTCTAATGGAGATAATAGTTTAGAAGCATTGTAAAACAAGATACGAACATAAATATTACATTACAATTTGAAATGAAATACTACACAATAACTCCATTAGAAACAGACCAATTCTCTTATATTATATATTCATGTCAATCATAATACACATAATGTAATACTATATAAATATAAAACATAATAATGGGTGACCTCAAATACTTATCAAGGTTTACCATACATATTAATCTATTATAAATGAATATAAAAATAATGGACAGATAAATACTAAAAAACACATTGACATTAAAACAAAATAGTGCGCATAATATTGCAGAAATATAAGATTATCTAATAATTCCATACAAATAACACATGATAATGAAACGAACCCGTGATATATTACTAGTCAAATAATAACATGGGTTTTAAATTACTAATATCATAATGAGAGAATTCATAATACAAGACATTGTAAACTTACTATCAAGGGTGAAAAAAAGACACGAAACACAATCGGTTATGCCATCATCCAATACCTAACTAGTTTGGCTAATGAGACTTAATAATGCATCAAGGGGCTAAAGCAGCCCATACCAACCACTTACTAAGTCCATTTAATTCATCATATGAATGGGGTAAAACATAAATAACATATACATTCATATAGATAATTTCATATGATAATATTAATGACATCCCTTAAACAATAATAATAATTATAAACCATCCAATGTATTATGATTAATGGTGTCAAAATAGAACATAAATAGTAAAAATAATTATAAAAAAAGAATTAAAATATTCCATATGATAACATTATAGATCAACCTCAATTACATATAATATAATACAGAGGGTGTTGACATGGATAAAAATATTCTCACTAAATAATTAGGAAATTCTTGATAAAAATTACACTTTACTTTAAAATAATTTATATAATTATACTTGAAATTATAAAAGAGAAAATTTTCATTGAAAATATTATTTTACACATTTAATGGATTCCTCAATACATTAAGGATTCATGAGAGAAGAAAAATATTCTCATTCCATGCATGTTTAAAAAATATTCTTTTTAAATTTGGAAAAATAAACTTTTAATATAGTATTTTAAAAAGGAAGTGTGACTGTTATCCCAAAGAATGGGTATCAAATATTAATACAATTAAAATATTTATAAATATATGAAAAAAAATCAGTTCATAAATAATAATATCCTATCATAATCAATGGAGTACATGTTTAACACAAAGAATGGAATTTGGGTTAATAATTATCTTACAAATTAGAAATTAGTCAAACTATATGCCCCATTAAATTATTGACAATGAAATGAAACATTTAATTACATGAAGATATGTATATTTATGGTATTTTATATTAATGTGAATTATGTACCCCAAAACACACAAAATAAAGGTTGAATAAAGAATATATCTCACATATGATAATGTGAGATTATAAAATCTAACCATATTTCTTAAAGTGTTCTTAAATTGTAATTCATTTCCTGGATAATAAAATTAGATTCATTGATTAATTAAGTAATAAACTATTCATCATTGACTAGATTTTTTAAAACATTATTTTATTAAATTATGACTATTCTGATGAGTTATAATGTATAATTTTTTTGTTCATGCTTAATTTCCTGGATTTTTTTGTTCATGGAAATTAATGAAATTTAAATGGGATTCTTTATAATTTGATAATACAGTATGAGTATGATTCATTAGATGATATGTGGATTAAAATGTCTTAATTAATTTTGGTGATTTTTACCACTTCCATGAACGTGTCTAATTTTATTTAGGATTATGTTAATATAATTATTTCCAAAACATGATATAAAATAATATATATATATATATATATGAAAATATTATTTAACTATAATAATTGATTTATTACCAGGCTTGATTATGGTAACAAAAAATTAAATCTCACCATCCATGAATATTGTGAGTCAACACCTCACGAACGATGTTTTCATTTTAAATATAAAATTATAAAATGAGGGATTTTATGATGGGTTATAAATGGTTTAAAAAATCAATCTGGTATACTTTTTATTCATTTTTCCATTACACTTTTAAAAGTGATTGTATGGAGAATATATGGAAATAAAAGAAAATAAAATAGCAAGAATGTTTTTTTCACTGTTCTATATCATTTCCTTGGGAAAATCAATAAAACACTTGGATTTATACATTCTGTAATACCAACCATTCATGGACTTGGGAATGAGTATTTTTAAGGGAATTGGATGGAACATATAAAATATTAAAATATTATACGTTTTAAGGAGAAGGGGTGGGGATTTGTTCTATTTATTGGGGAGGAGAGAGGTGTTTGTCGATTTTGGTATTCAATTATTTATTATTATGTGTCAAGATTATCAAGATTATTGATTTTTTTGTGTATTTATTTTAACTAGTAATTTTTTGTTATAAATAATTGGTTATTAAATCATATATGAATCAAAACTTCATGTATTTAACTTATAATGTATAATACCATATAGAACTATATTTTAGTCTTTAGAAAAATTTCATTTATTTTCCAAAAATACAAAAAAAATATGTATATGTTTTTAAACAAGTAGATTTTAAAACTTGAGTCCATTTTATGAAAATAATTTTATAAATATGAAAAAATTATTTTGTAAATTAAATCATCATTAATTAAATAAATATTGTTATTTATATAATAACAGATTTTACGACACATTAAGTATTTTATTATGGTCTAATCAAATGATAAAATAATTATAATGCCTAAAAATATAAATTTATAAATATATATTATGAAAAATAATTTTCATATAAAAATGAATATAAATTAATAAATTGTAAATAATTATTAACTTTTCACAAAAATACCAACACATATTTTATCATTTTTAAAACATTTATTTACATATACAATAATATAAATATATCATATTTTAGTTAATGAGATGCCTAAATTTTCTCTATCCTTTATTAGTGGTGGTTATGATTCTAATGGTTAGATTGCTATTACTACCAGTCACATTACTTTTACAAAAAATCATTTTAATACCTTATATGATATCATGATTAACTTCATTTAGGTGTGGCATGAAACATATGAATTGGAATAAATTAAATTTATTGATTTTGATACATATAATAATATATTTCAATGTTATATTCTTTCATTTTCAAAATTATATTCTTGGAATATTTTGAGTATCAACCTCAAAACACATGAGGCTGGTTCTTCATCTTATAATATCTTGGTTCCCATGTTAAATATTCCATTTTACGGTTTCTCCGTTTAAATTCTACCAATTATATAATTTGATCCATAAATACATGATCTCAAATGTGAATAATATTGACAGGATCTTCAAATTAGTAAAAATTTGTTTCCAATTCTATTTCATCATAGTCTCGTACATGTTTTGGGTCTAGTAAGAATTTTTCTATCAATGTGATTTGGAACAAATAATGTAATTTAGAATGGATATGTGGAATCACCAATTTAGAACCCACAAATTATATTCATTAAACAATTTTAAATGTTCAGATGTACATGAAGATTAGTTTATCTTTTATACCAAATCTTATGAGACCCTTCCATGGAGATAATTTCATAATGAAATGATCTCCCACGTTAAATATCAAATCCTTTATCTAGTTGTCATCATAACTCTTTATCCAACATTTATTTTCATTAAAATAATCCTAAATAGTATTTAACTTTTTTATTTGTCACTTTAACAAGTTAAGGGACAATAAGATTCCCCTAAAAACATCATCCCTACTATTTGGAGTACATAATTTCTTTCTATATAATGATCAATATGGTGAATTTTAATACTGAAATGGAAACACGTAAAATATGAATACTCTACTAAGTGTAAATGCTGATCCCACATACCTTTAAATTCGAGAGATCATGATTTAAACATGTATTATAATTTTTGAATATTACTTTATGACCATACATTGGTCTGAGGTTGATAAGAAGTACTCAAATGATGTTCATTATCTTAAAATGTCTAAAGAAAAATAAAAAATTTAACGAAAATTGATGATTGTTATCAGACGCAATCAATACAGGTTCACAATTAAATCATACAACTTCATTAATATATAGTCATCCAAGGTATCTAGTGGAAAATAATATCTTATTGTGATGAAATGTGCATATTTGGTTTTTTTTTGAACAAGTACCCCTATTGAATCATTTATTCTTACTGTAATTTTCAATATATTGAAAAATATCCAAAGTAATGTCTTCCCATTTCTAGAAATGAATATGTACAGGTTGCATGAATCCTCAAGGATGATTTCTTTCAACATTCTCTTATTTATAATATAAAATCATTTGTACTTAATATGAAATTATCTTCTTTTTATTATCCCTTGAAAAAATATCATTAAATTTCAATACATCGTAGTGGTACTATGGTGAATAGGGAAATTAGAACTATGAGAATCTTTTTATAATTAAATTTTTAGCTGATGTATGGAGGGAACACAAATCCTTTTCCCATATTTCAAACATCCATATTCATATAGGAACTCTAATTTTTTTTCATAATTCGCAGATAAAAATTTATTTTAAAAATTATCATAATTATAATAAAAACATTTTACCTTTTCCAAAAAAGATAATTTTGAATCTATTAGAAAAATTAGTGATATTTCACCATCCATTATAATTCCCATATCCAACTTTATTATAAAAATATATACATGATCCCTTTAAATTATCATTTTGTTCAAAAATACATGGTTTTAGAGATCAATTCATATTCTACCTTATTTTTCTTTCCTTGGGAGGTTTTTTTGGAAATAAAATTCATTCAGAAGCTCAAGCCATCGTCATTGATTCAATTTGAGTTCATTCAATTAGTAAATATATTTAAAACTATTATAATATTTAAATATATCACATCATTTACCATAGAGATTGTTTCTCAGTGACATCAGAGTATTGATTTTATCTTCTAACTCAATGTCATGAGTTGAAGAGTATTGTTCATACATTTTTAACTACCTTAACGCATATTAAATAACATTATCATTTTGAATAAGGACACAACCAATCCCTTTCATAGATGAATCACTATAAAAAAATCCAAAATTTCACAATGGTAGTTTCACAATAATACCAAAAACTATTCTCCGCTTCAGTTCATTAATATATTCTTCACATTCCACTATGAAAACATACATAACCCCTTTAAGAGTAATCATTGTTAATGGTTTTGCTAATATAGTAAAATTATGCATGAAATGCCTATTATAACTAGATAAACCTATGAAACTACATACCTCAATTATGTATGTTGGTTTAGAAAACTCAATGTTTTCCATTTTCATCAGAAGATCATCTGTGATTCCATCTTTTAAGACAAATTGGAAATGATAATACTCTTTTTAAAGCTAGAATTCACATTTTCAAATATTATTATATAAATCATTTAATATAAACATCTTTAGTATAAAAAACTAGATCTTGTGGTCATAAAATCATTAGGTAGTAAAACAATATATCATTATTACATACCATATCATAATTATCATGGCGTTTTTCAAAAAATCTATTCATCAGATCCATAGAAACACATGGTGAAGTAGCCAGTACAAACACGATTAATGTATTCCCATAATGTTAATTCCTTGTTTGAAACACTATCTATAGAATATATTTCTTCATTACACATAGTTTATGATATATATAATATAGATAAATCTTTGTCAAATATTTAGATCTATGATTTTTTTCCAATATGTCATCAATTCAAGGTAGAGGATAGTTTTTATTTATCATAGTAGAATTGATCTCTCTATATTAAACTCACATTCTCTATGTTATATATTTCCTCATTACAAAATGAATAAGATCTATGCTTCAAAAAACACCTAGTTTTATAAATTCATAACCACACAAATCCACTAGTGGATTCATTAACTCTAAAAACACCACCATGGATATTTTATAGGGATCCATTGATATAAGCCATCCATCATGATTTGAATCAATAGAAAATTACCTTCATACTCTGGTGGATGTCTAGGTAATACCTCTGTAATGAAATCGGTGTAATCCTATACAATAGTTAAATCCTCAATTGGAAGATAAGCTTTTCCAAAAGATGTTTTTATCTTCCACTCTTCGAGAGTAATCTCATTTAGAATAGCTGATGAATTTTGATCAACGTATGAATAAGATGATGAGGTCTCTCCTCTATATATGAGAAGTGAAATATCTTTATAGAAGTCATAATTTTCTTTCATATTGCAATATTTTTTTCATTATATTTTTAAATATAGTTTATACATAAAATTATATAAAAATAAACCATAGGTATGATAATAAAATTAGGAATTGGATCATGTTTATATGCCACAATTGGGAATTCTTGGCCCATCTTTTTCATGATAAAGTATCTAATATGTGTTTTAATTTTACAACTTCAATATTATTGTGAATTTGAAATATCTAGTTTATATAGAAAAGTGGGAATTTATAAAACTATGCTTTGATCCAGAATTAGAAAAAATATTAGCTAAATTTATGGATATGATTAAATTTTATTCAAACACATCATTAAGATCATAAACCTAAATTTTTGTGACTGCATAAGCATGGACTTATTCCCTTAGCTTACTTGGGGAAGCATTCAGTGTTGTTTATGAAAATTATGTGAATAGTGTACCGGTCACTTACAAAAAAAGCATTTACATTTGTCAAATTCTTTCATTCCATTGAAATACTAGGTATAGTGGAATTTTCCCACATTTTTTACAGTCTCATATTCTTAATTAGCATGTTCCATGATGTTTCATTCCATATTTATAGTTTGTTGTAAATTCTATTCATCCCTTCTTTCATTTTTCATAATTTCATTTTTCAAGAGAACACAAAAGAATTCTTATTATCTGGAATTCCTTCAAATCCATATGGAATATAAAATACATTATACTTCTTCATTACACATAATATTATATCATCATTTTATGAGTATTATTGGGAGAGTTTTTTACTTTCATATAATTTCCATAATTCCATCAAATAAACTATCAATATATCTCATTGGATTAGTTACGTAGTTTGTGGCATTCATTGGTGGTATTCTAATGTTGGATTCGTACAAAGAAATTTTTTGCATACTCATTAGGTATCAGAATAAATAATTTTCTCTCCATATATGATCTATATTCTCTAGGTAATTATATTTTCAAATACATTTTAAAAAAAACATTTATTCCATATTTTATATTTCTTCTGCCACATTTTTATTCCAAATTAATTACCACTATTTATTTTCATCTTACAATAGATGATGAACTACCTTTATAACTTTATCCATTTCATTAATTCCTAAAGTAAGAAATATATACTAAAATTAACTTATCTATTTATTTTTTACAAACGGTGTTGATGTCCCATTGATAAATAATAGTTTGTTTATATAAAGGATTCTAAATTGTTACACAACAATGTTGATTGAGTTACTCCATGCGTGTAAGGATATTTCTCATTACCTGTTTTAGTTTTCCTAGAATTGTTTTATGGTGGTAATATCCAGTTGAATATCCAACACCAACATCATTTTCTTTTATAAGATGTAAATTTATATATGTAATATGTTCAATGAAAAGTTGATATTCCTTCCAATATGTTTCATTTACTATCAATTTCATACTATATATTTGATTATGAAAAATGATAATTGCTGAAAAAGTTAAATAATTTATGTCAGACTATCATCCATATCATATTTTTGGTCAAAATGGAGTATTATTTAAAACTCTAATAGGGTTATATTTGTTTAAATTTTTTCCTTGTAAATAGGGTTTCCCAATATTATACTAAACTTCGTCCTATACATACTATAAATACCCCAACCAAAGTATCCAACAGATAGTGCCTTGTTTTATTACATTGATTTTATGTATAAGTTATGACATCCCAATATACCAAATAGGTTAGTAGCTTTGGAATATTTGATTCAAACTTAATCATTAAATTAAAAATTGAAATTCAATACAACATAGTAACTCCTTTAAAAACACCATATTATCTTATATTATCCCTAAAATGTAATAATAATATATGTAGAGACCCCAAACTTGATGTACATGGACATTACATTACTTTTTTGGAATACTTAACACATAAAAAAAATAGACACCAAAGGACTATAATAGTTTAGTGTCTTTGGAAACATGGAACATAATCTTCTAATCATGGTGAAATATTTTCAACATCTCCCATAAGGATCGTCCCCTATTGTTTTCATGCCTATAACCTTTCTTTATATCCTAGGGAAAAGAAAACCTAAAAACTGTGATATCAAATGCTCAGTAAGGGTAAACATACAGAACATAAAACATTACATAAAAATTTGAATGCAAAAACATGAACATAAAATATAAACATCAAAATCTTGAACAAAGACATAAATCTTGGATGTACGTAAGGAATATATCATAAAGGAACATAAATAATGATAAAATTTCATGGGAATAAAACATGTAATTGTTGAAAACCATTAAGAACATGATATTATTTCCATAGTAGCCAAGGCATTGCTGCCAATACCATCTTAGTGGACAAAGTTCCTTTCTAAATCGAGTTCACTCCTTGTTCTAATCATGTATCACTCAACCAGATTAACATACCATTACATCCATGTCTATATCATGAAATATAAATCTTCACCCAATGCATTAGAGGGAGATATAGGTCCCACCCATCTCAAAATGAAATCATTCTTACATGTACCACATAATAAACATAAATCATTCATCATAACCCAAAGAATAAAATGGGGTTCATAAACATCCTCCCATCATAAAGTAATCCATATAAAAAATGGATATCATTTCATCACAGCAATAATCAAACCATGTAAATAATAGATACATTATACTTGAAACATAATAATACTAAATAATGTCATCTTAGATGGAAAATCATTTTGACAAAACACTTGAAATGAATTCTTGAGGAAAATATTCTTTCTTCTTCAAAGTAATTTTATTTTCACAAAATGCCATTAAATTTTAAAAGAAACATATTTTGTTGAAATTAATCATGAAATATTGTATAGAAATCTTCATGAAATTTAGGTGTCCTTAAAGTGTAAAAATTCATTAATGTCGTATTGGTTAAAAAACATTCTCCTCATACTTTTTCTTGAAAAGTCAAAAAGTTCCTCATATGGAAAACAAAAGAAATATTCTGTCCATGACACAATGTAAATGTAAAAGAGGGTTAGAAATGACTTTAAACATACATAGAATAATATTAAACACTTTATGAAAAACTTTTTTATGGACATGGATGAAAAATATAACCCTAGTAAATACTTATGTATAAACAATCTCAGATAAGAATGAGATTGGAATAATTATCTCTTACTTTATGTCTGATATGCTTCGTACATATCTAAACCTCCTATATAATGATTTCAATAATGTCAGTTACTTGTTACACAGTCATATTCACTGTTATGATATCATATATGGTTCAGTTATGACTTTATATTACCCGTTCTTTTGTAAATTCCATGTTAAAGAAGTGTTTTGGTAAAATCATTTTATTTATCATAAGTGTTTGGACATGTTGTTCTTGATATTATTATAACTTATATAACGATTTACTTACTTCCAGAATGTAAATCGGGATTTGTCTATCATATATATTCAATATATATATATATATAATATATTGATGAATGAAATTAAATACACCATTCATGGAGACGGTAGGTCGTACGTACACATGAACGATGTTTTCATTTCCTTATTAAATGTAATTAAGTAAATGAAACATATATGTACATAAATCCAGTATCATTATTATGTAATATCTTTCATGATTATTAATTATATAAACTTTATAATCATACTTGAATGTTTAATCATGGAAAATGATTCTCATGACATTCGTGGAGACGGTAGTCCGTCCGTACGCACGAGCGATGATATCATTCCCATAATTATTGAATAGATTTGGAGTGGATGATATAATATCTCAGAATTCGTATTATTTAATAATAACCATATATAGTTATTCTTTACACCATTATACCCATCCAAGTAAGGTGGTGGTGGAAAAAGAAGTTACACCACAGTGTTGAGACGGTATTCCGTACGTACGCACGCACTGTGATTTTGTTTTCCGTAGGATGGATAGAAAGTGAAATGGGGTTGTTTAATAATTATAATATCATATCAGTTTATTAGTGATAATGATTTTATTACTTTATAATGAAACAAATAATGAAAAATTATTTTAAGAACAAAGAAACTTGAAAGAATCAGTAGAAGAGATTGCCTCTTCTTTGACGCAACTCCATTAAGATTCATCTTAAGGGACTAGGGTTGGTCTTTTGAGAAGACTAGAACATCAATAATGATTATAGGGATGTTTATAAGATAAATGTTCAAGGGTTGTTTAATATTGAAGCCTCAATGTGTTGTGAAGAGGGGAGGGAGGAGGTGCCCTTTTATATGGGAAGTGGGGGACACCTTTAGAAACCTAAAAAATATTAATTTATAATAAATCAAACCCACTTAAAAACAACCAAAAATGACTCAAATTAGAATATTAGATGAGATAAGGTTGTAATATCAACATAAAATAAAATTTATATATGTTTTAAATTTATTTTAAACCGTATGAATTTGATTTATCCTTATTTAATTTATTTAATATTATTTGTGGTAGTAATATTCTAGATTTCAAATTATTATAAATAATTACTTATATGTTGGGAATTAACCGTAATTGGGTATGTTATGACATTTTATACCATATAAATTTCAATTTATAATTTTTAATTATTTATGTGATTTTTAATCAATTTAATAATATGTTATTTTTATAAAATAACAATACTTTTCATTTTGACACTATTCATTTATCTGAATTTAAATAAAATCCAAAAAAGGATATATTTAATAGAAAAATGTTTAATAGATTAATAACAAGTCATATTCATCTATAAAATTTGTGGAAAATATTAATTAGTTCGTAAAATGTTTATTTTAATATTTATAAAACCATTTATTTGATATTTCTCTTAATAAAACAATTACTACATCATTTTTTTATAATAATTTAATAATCATATTATTTTCATAAAAATTAAAAATAAAATTTTGTGATTAATATAAATATAATAAATTTCATAATTATATTTTTACTCTAATTTTTCATCTTTTAATCACAACATTTAAATTTTTATATTTATTAAATTATGAAGGTTACATCTTTTCCATCATTTAAAATAAAATAATATAAATGTCCTAATATGTTTTATAAGGCTCTAAATGGTCCACAAATCTACAATTTTATTATTAGGGTATATATATACTCTACAAATAATCTTTGGTCAAGTTTCAGGTCCTTTGGATAGGTATTATTATTTTAATAAAAACTATATTATTGATTTTTCACTAAATAAACAATTTCTGCATCACTATTGTGTCACCATTAATGACAATTATTTAATCCGTAAAAATTATAAATAAATTCACCTGATGTGGATAATTTTATTATATTTCTAGATACTTTCATTTTCTATGTTTCATGATGTTTATCACTAAATTAAAATTATTATACTTATAATATTTCAGAGAGTGACATGTTATCACTTTCTTTGGTTTTATTAATAATTAATTTATTTTGATGGTAAAAAGTCTATAAAATTAATCTAATCAAACCCTTAGGTGATATGGGTCTAAATTTAGTCATCCAATAGAATTTTGGCATGTTTTAGGGTAATTTTATAATCTTAGGTTTACCCTTATTTACTTGATTTATCTTTAACTGAAGTAAATAAATATTTTCGTAGTTACTATTCATAATATCAAAAAAATAAAAGTACCCTATTAACATAATTTGGACCCACTGAATCCAAATATGGAATCCATTTTTCACAATTTAAATCACATAAGTTCTAGTAATTAAATTAAAATTTATCTCATTGTTAAGAAAACAGGTTTTAAAAGTAAAAATATTACCAAAGATTGAAATGTTTTTCCATATGAATTCAATGTAAAATTAATGGTAATGACATAATTTATATTAAATGGTATAAATATATTATTTTTTTACTTTTAAAACATTAAATAATATTATTTAATTATATAAATTATTGCGATACAAATGTTGTTTTTAATTAAGATATACCGTGTTTTTACTATTCATTAAAATATGAAAGTTATCTGAATAATATAAAAATTTTATCCAAAGAAAATTTTTATGTCCTGATTCCATATAATTATTTTATTTTGTCAAATTGAACTTATAAACATGAAAAAACTATATTTAAAGTGGGTGTGCCATCAAAAGGCGGCAAAACTGCATTTTTTTAAAAATACTTATTTTACACAAAACATTTATTTTGTTCTCATACCATTTTCTAAAAAATGATTAAGATTAATTATAATGTTATAAAATTAAAAATTTATTTAATAATATTCATAACATCTTTTCCATAATAATATTATAACAATATATCATTGTTTAGTGAAACCTGGTAGTGCGTACTACACACACTATCGAGGAAGGTTGCGATTGCATGTAATGCACTCCAAGTCCGGGATGCGTTTAGTGCAAGATACTTTTACTGTAGCATACAACAAAATACATCAATGAAATTAAAATGAATATTTCTTATAAAATCTAGGGTTGTTACATTCTACCCCCCATTAAAAGGAATTTCTCCCTCGAAATTCATTAGGGTTATAAATGGTTTTCTACTTGAAAGTTTCTATCATAGAAACCCACATCGTAAAAGGGAATACGAAAACTTAATTTTAAAAATGAACGTTAGAAACAAAATAGATACCCAATGTAACTCATCACTTGGGTTCCCATGAAGGAGAACATATGATAAAATATGGATATAGAAGAGAAACCTAACCGTCAAGTTCTGATGGAGAGTGGTAGAGAACATGGATATAAAAAATCCAACAGTCACAAAGCCATAAATTTGTGATGATCTAAGGTACCATATGAATCATCAGATATGAGAGAACTAGGATATCGTTTTTGGTATTCAAGATCATTTCCTTAATGTTAAAATAAATACTTACATGATTTTGGTACAATATTACTGTTGTTTGTGCCTTGAACAATTTCTACTTTATCTCAAAATGAAATGAAGTTTAATTTGTCTTACATGAAGTGTTTGTAGATCATGCGATAGAATGAAAGGTCATTCCATCTATCTCAAACATAATGTTAGTAAATGTTATATACATAATCCCATATTATGGTGTGATTAATCGTATATCGTTCCAAAATAGACTTATACTTCATCTATCTTCCTAATTAATAAAACTAAACTAGTTTCTACTAACTATAGACTTTTTGTAGGCTAGTACTAGGCTATAATAGTCGGTCGCACTTTGGTTGTGGGTTCGATTCCCGTAACATTGTCCATCGTGACTGGTTGTTTCCCGTCCTGCAGGTTTTATTTTTTCTAAAACTGCATTATTATAACACCCCATCAATAATATTAGAAAAATGTCCTATCCTTAAACAATACTAACTTATTTCCAATATAATCCATTCCAATCATTAGGCTTATCCAAAATAGTATAAGGAAAACGATTAGTTTAAAGGAAACATAAAAAATCACAATAATACCATCATTTATCCCCTATATACCATAAGATATATCTAGTTGGTCACATTCCAAAACTGTGAATACCTTAATCATGTATTACCATAGAACCTTAGTGAAAACATGAGTGCTGTCAAAAGTTAAATCTTTCCACATACCAAAATCCCAAAATTTCTATATACTCAAACCATGATATAACGTTGTCCTTTTATTATCCATGAGATCATTTCAATTTATCTTTATCCCTTCATTATGCGCATATCATCTTCTTTCCAAAAATATTTCAATCAATTTTCATGGTAACCGGTAACATATAATTATTTAATACCATAATAAACCAATACATAGATATTATAATATTCTACAGTAATATAAATTAGATTCCAAAAAATTATTTTCATACTCAACATCACAAATAGCGATCGCATGTGACTTACCTTTGTCCTTTTCCTTTAGAGGTTTCTCTTGTCGATCATCATTAAACCTTTGATTAGGGAATTGATTATCATAATTCCCCATTTCCTTGCACTGAAATCATTGATGTGTTGGTGGAGCGTTCTCTATAGTTTTTCTCTATTAACATCATTAGCTACTTTTTTTCCATTACATTGACACTCAACTACTCGATGACCTTCTTTTCCACACTTAAAACATTTTCTAGTACCTTTTAGACAATACCCACCATGCTTCTTTCCACACTTTGAGCATAAAGAAACATTCACCTTCTTTTCACCATTGTTCTGAGGTTTTTCCTTGAACTCCATCTTTCGTTTCTTGTCAAAACCAT
The DNA here is from genome assembly GCA_963277665.1 of Viscum album. Taxonomy (NCBI): domain Eukaryota; kingdom Viridiplantae; phylum Streptophyta; class Magnoliopsida; order Santalales; family Viscaceae; genus Viscum; species Viscum album. Next base: position 1,241,985,097 of record OY728145.1, on the reverse strand, counting down.
GAGATGGAAATGTTACACCAAATTCTAGTTCTACCTTGATTGCATAACTCACAATTTCTTCATAGCTACTGAAATATATTATCCCTAATGCCCTTCAAAGACTTGGTTTTAAGCAACTAATGAATTGATCAACTTTACTTTCAGGTTGGATGATAAAGCAAGTTGCATACCTTGAGAGTCTAGTAAAATTCGCTTCGTATATACCAACAGATTCATCATCCTTTTTCTTAAGCTCAAGGAACTCCTTTTCCATCATTGTTCGAAGAATACTAGGGAAGTACTTACTGAAAAAATGTTCTTGAACTCATTCCATTCCATGGATTGAATTTCAACTTGGGGATTTGTATTCTTAATTAGATTCCACCACTTTTATACTTCACCTTCTAAATGATATACAAATAAAATGACTTATTCATGTTCTGAATAGAGAAGTATGGAAAATATCATTTCAGTGGTACTGATCCATTTTTCAGCAACAATTGGATCAGAAGACCCATTGCAAGAAGGTGGACGATGCCTCATGGAGGACACAATAGAATATTGGTCCCTTCTCTACTCATTTGGATGTCCAGAATGATTCATAGCTTGTGTAAGTATAGAAATAATATTTTTCACTCCATCTCCCATAACATTGGTTTTTTCAGGAGGAAAATCATTGCATCGTCCATTACATTGATCAACACAGTTCCTTCGGGTTTCAGCCATCGCCTAAAACCCAAAAAGAATAGTGTTAGAGGAAATATTATGATATGAAAACAACATAATAAAGGGGGAGTACCTTCAATATCTAACATCTCAGGTTTAATTCTAAGATCATTACCATAATTCTAGTACTATAACCTATACTTATACTTAACCATAGGGACATCCATAGATATACCATAGAAATATCTCTAGGGATCTCACTAAAGTTTTCACATCCTAGTTTCCAAAGGTTGACTAAACCTTTCCTCTAATAACAACTGTAATGACCCCAAACTTGGAATACATGGACATTACATTACTTTTTTGTAATACTCAATACATAAAAAAATAGACACCAAAGGAATGTAATAGTTTAGTGTCTTTGGAAACATGGAATATAATCTTATAATCATGGTGAAAGATCTTCAACATCTCCCATAAATATATTCCCCTTTTATTCTTACCTAAAACCCTTCTTAATATCCTAGTGAAAGGAAAACATAAAAAAGGTGAGCTCAAATGCTCAGTAAGGGTTAACATAGAGAATATAAAAAAATCTATAAACATTTGAATGAAAAAAATTTAACATAAAATCTAAACATCAAAATCTTGTGCAATGACATAAATCATGGAAGTACGTAAGGAATATATCATAAAGGAACATCAATCATGATAATATTTCATTGGAATAAAAAATTTAATTGTCGGAAACCATTAAGCACATTATATGATTTCCATAGTAGCCATGGAATTTCTTCCAAGACCATCTTAGTGGAAAAAGCTCCTTTCTGAATCGATTTCCCTTCTCGTTCCAGTCTTGTATCGCTGAACCAGATTAACTTACCATTCCATCCATGTATGTCTCATGAAATATAAATCCTTACCCAATGAATTAGAGGGAGATATAAGTCCCACCCATCTCATTATTAAAACATTTTTCCTTGTGCCTCAAAATAAACATAAATCATTCATCATAACCCAAAAATTAAATGGGTTTCATAAACATCATCCCAACATAATGTAATCCATATAAAACAAATGGATATCATTTAATCATTGGAAGAATAAAACCATGTAAAAAATAGAAACATTATACTTGAAACAAAATCATACTAAATAATGACATCTTAGATGGAAAATAGTTTTGAAAAAACAATTGAAATGAATTCTTGAGGAAAATATCCATTCTTCTAAAAAATAAATTTCTTTTCAAAAATTACCATTAAATTTTAAAAGAAAAGGATTTTGTTGAAAATAATCATGAAATCTTGTAGAGTAAGATTCATTAAAATTAGGCGTTTTTAAACCGTAAAAATATATTCATGCCGTATAATTTAAAAAAACATTCTCCTCGTACTTTTTATAGAAAAGTCAAAAAAGTTCCTCATTTGGTAAATAAAAAAATATTCATTCCATAACACAATGTAAAAGTCAAATAGGGGTAAACATGACGTTAAAAATACATTGAATAATATTAAACACTTTATGAAAATATATTTTTATGGACATGAATGAAAAATATAACCCTAGTAAATACTTACGTATAAACAATCTTGGATAAGAATGGGATTGGAATAATTATCCCTTACCTTAGGTCTGATATGCTTCGTACGTATCCAAACCACCTGTATAATGATTTAAATAATGAAATTTACTTATTAAAGAATCATATTCGTTGTTATGATATCATATATGGTTCACTTATGACTTTATATTACCCGTTGTTTTGTAAATTCCATGTTAACGCAGCGTTTTGGGTAAAATCGTTTTATTTATCGTACGTGTTTGGACTTGTTTTTCTGGATATTCTTATTACATATATCATGATTTAGTTACATATATAATGTAAATCATGATTTATATATCATATATATTCAGTATATATATACATAATATATAGGTGAATGAAATGAAATACATCGTTCATGGAGACGGTAGGCCGTACGTACGCATGAACGTTGTTTTCGTTTCCTTATTGAATGGAATTAAGTAAATGAGACATATATTTACATAAATAAAGTGTCATTATTATTTAATATATTTCATGATTATTTATTATATATAATTTATAGTCATACATGAATGGTTAATCATGGAAAATTAATCCCATCGCGTTCATGGAAACGTTAGTCCGTACGTACGCACAGGCGATGATATCGTTCACATAATTATTTAATAGAATTGAAGTGGATGATATAATATAACAGAATTAGTATTATGTAATAATATCCAAATATAGTTATTCATTACAGCATTATACCCATCCAAGTATGGTAGTGGTGGAAAAAAAGGTTACACCACGGTGTGGAGACGGTATTCTATACGTACGCACGCGCAGTGATTATGTTTTCCGTAAGATGGATAGAAGGTGAAATGGGGTTGTTTCATATTTATAATAACATATCAGTATATTAGTGATACTGATGTAAATATTTTATAATAAAATGACTAAATAATAATAATTTGATGAAGAAAGAAACATGAATGAATCGGTAGAAGAGATTACCCCTTGTTTGACGCATCTTATTTAAGCGTCCTCATAAGGGAATAGAGTTGGTCTTTTGAGAATACCAGAAAATCAAGAATGTTTCTAGGGAATTGTAAAAAATAAATGGGTAGGGGTTGGAAGATCTTGAACGCTCAATGTGTTGTGAAGAGGATACGAAGGAGGTGCCCTTTTATAAGGGAGGAGAGGGGAACCTTTGGAAACCACAAAAATATTAATTTATAATAAATCAATCCCCACATAAAAACATCTATATATGAATCAAATCCTAATCATAGATGATATAATATTGTCATATCATCATCCAATAAAATTAATACATGTTGGGAATTTATTTTAATCCTTATCAATTTGATTTATCCTTATTTAATTTACATAATCTTATTTGTGGTAATAATATTCTATATTTTAAATTTTTATAAATAATAACTTATGTATTGTTAATAATCCGTAATTGGGTACTATATGAAATTTTATACCATATAAAGTTTTATTTATAATTTTTAAATATTTATGTGATTTTTAATCAATTTAATAATATGTTATTTTTATAAAATAACAATACTGTTCATTTTGACACTATTCATTTATTGGAATTTAAATAAAATCCACACAAAGGATATATTCGAACCAAAATGTTTAATAGATTCATAATATGTCATATTCATAAATAATATTTGTGTAGAACATTAATTAGTTCATATAATGTTTATTGTAATATTTATAAAACTATTTATTTGATATTTCTCTTAATAAAACAGTTACTACATCATTTTTGTATAATAATTTAATATACATATTAGTTTCATAAAAATAAAAAATAAAATCCAATTGTGAAAATAAAAATAATAAATTTCATAATAATATATTTAATCGAATTTATCATCTTAAAATCACAAAATTTAAATTTTTATATTTATTAAACTATTAAAGAGACATCATTGACACCATTTAAAATAAAATAATATAAATGTCTTAATCTATTTTATAAGGCTCAAAATGGTCCACGAATAGACCCTAGGATACATAGTGTATATATATATTCGACCAATAAGGTTTGGTGATGTTTCTGGTCATTTGGATAGGTATTAGTATTTTAATAATAACTATATTATCAATTTTTCACTAAATAAACAATTTCTGCATCACTATTGTGTCACCATTAATGACAATTATTTAATTCCTAAAAGTTATAAATAAATTTACATGATATATATAGTGTTATTATATTTCTGGAGACTATTCATGTTTGATGTTTCATAAATTTTATCACTAAATTAGAATTATTATACTTATAAGATTTAAGAGAGTGACATGTTGCCACTTTCATTGGTTTTAATAATAATTAATTTATTTTGATGGTAAAAAGTCCATAAAAATAATATAATCCAACCCTTAGGTGATATGGGTCGACTTCTAGTCATCCGATAGAATTTTTTCATTTGTTAGGGTAATTTTATAATCTTAGTTTTACCCTGAATTACCCGATTTATCTTTAACTGAACTAAATAATAATTACCGTAGTTACTATTAATAATATCAAAAAAATAAAAGTAACCTATTAACATAATTTGAACCCACTGAATCCATTTATGGTATCAATTTTCCAAAATTCAAAAAACAGATGTTGCAGTAATTAAATTAATATTTATCCCGTTGGTAATAAAATGGGTTTTAAAAGTTAAAATATTGCCCATGATTGAAATGTTTTTACCTATAAATTCAATGTAAAATTTATGGTAATGACATAAATTATATTAAATGTTAAAAATATATTCTATTTATATTTTAAAACCATTAAATATTATAATTTAACCATATAAATTATTGCGATGAAAAATGTTGTTTTTAATTAAAATGTACAGTGTTTTTACTATTCATTAAAATATGAAAGTTATCAGAATAATATGAATATTCTATTCAAAGTAAATTTTTATATCCTGATTCCAAAGAAGAATTTCATTTTGTCAAATTGAACTTATAAACATGTCAAATACTATATTTAATGCGGGCGTACCATCAAAAATCAACAAAACTACATTTTTTTATAAATACTTATTTTACCCAAAAAATTTATTTTGTTCTCATAAAATGTTCTATAAAATGTGTAAGATGAATAATAATGTTATAAAATCCAAAATTTGTTCAATACTATTCATAACGGCTACTTCATAAAAATATTATAATAATATATCATTGTTTAGTGAAACCTGGTATTGCGTACCACACACGCTATCAAGGAAGGGTTCAATTGCATGTAAGGAAAGCCAAGTCAGGGATGCGTGTAGTGAAAGCTCTTTTGGTGTAGCGTACAACAAAATACATCAATTAAATTAATAAGTATAATTCTCATAAAATCTCGAGATGTTGCAATACACATCTTTGAATCGAGTGAAAAAATAAAACATAATAAATGGGTGAGATCATATGCTCAATTAGGGTATTCATATCGAGGAATCTATAATAAATAAAAATAATTAGTAAAGAAATGTGAATAACGAAAAACCTGGGGTATTAAAAAAATTATTGTTCATAATATTGTAGGAATAACATCTAATGAAATTATTCAATTAAAACAATCCAAAGAGAAATAAACCTAGATATATATATTTAACTAGTTTTATAATCTCTTGGATTATCAAAAACATAACTCATAATGATATTATTCATAATTTTGGACATCATATGAATACCTTCAAGTCTTTTACCATGACACTTAACATAATTAGGTAAAACATCAACCAATACAAAAACTAGTTTTTCTCATGACACCTACAGATGCGTGCATATGATATAGTGTGCCATACCAATCACATACTATGTCCATTTCCTTAATTATATAATTGGGGTGAAATATAATCAATATATAGATTCTTATTGAATATTTAATGTTATATATTATAAACATTCACCAAATAATAAAAATAATCATAAACTATACATTGTAATATGATGAATGGTATCCAAAATGCACATACACAACCATGCTGATAAAACATTTCAACAAAATTTAGTATATGGTATCACATGAGATCATATTAAATTATTAAAAAACTCTAATAAATTTTGTGTACATATTTGAAAATAATATAATAAAATCAGTGATAATTTCTTAAAGAAATACAACATTAATTTGAAACCGTTAATTTCAAAATATATGCAATTATAAAAAAATAAATTTCATTGAAAATACCCTCATAAAATTGTAATTGATTCAAAATGATCATAGGGATTCATGAAAGAGGAAAAGATATCTCTTTTGATATAATTTAAAAACATTCCATCTAAATTTTAAAAAAACAAATCAATGTTTATTTTTAAATGGTAGTATGAGAATTAACCATATTAATCATGTATGTGTATTAGCTGTAAATGAACATGAAACAATTTTAAATATAAGAAAATAAAATTTAGTTTCACACATCATCATCAGGTGCCAAAATTAATGGAGTAAATATTTAACCCAAATTATGGAATTGGGGATAATAATTCTCTTAAGAAATTGTAATCAGTTGAACTATATGTCTAAAAAAATTAATGATCATAAAAAGAGACACTGAATTGGGTGAAGGTAAAGATATAAATATTATTATATGTTAATGGTATTTATTTACAAAACATATATGAAATTAGGTTTTAATAATGAATAAATATCACCGATGTAAAATTGAGACGAGAGACCACTACCATATATCAAATAATAGTCTCCCTAGAACATAATGTCTTAGATAATGAAATTAGGTTATTTAATTAATTAATTTTATCCATATTAAACATTAAAATTTTTAATTATTATTTTGTAGAGTCAATTTATGAACAAATTTATGAGTTATAATGTTTAATTTTGTTGTTCTGAGAGAAGTTTTGTGGGATTTTTTGGTCAGTTCCATTGAGTTTAAGAATGAGAGTTCATATAAAATGTGCATAACATCTCTATATGTGAAATTATTTATTATCAATGATCTTAAATATGTTTAAATGACTTCATATATCAAAATTTTTAGTGTCATGAGGATGATTATTTACATAAAATGTTGATGAAAATTTCATTTTTTATTATTTCATTTTTTACAAAATCAATAAATAGGGTCATTTTATTTAATATTATTTTTATATTTTGGTTAAAAAAATATGTAACATATATTATGTATATTCAAATATTAATTAACAGTAATAGTTATTTATGACCATAATTTAATATATAAATAGAAAATTAAAAGTTATCGACCATGAATGTAGTGAATTTACACATCATATATGATGCTTTCATTTTTAAAATAAAAGGAGATTTGAAGGGATTCTCTGATTGACAATCCACTATAAAAATAAAATTATAGTATATTTTTGATACAATAGTTACCAATATTATTATTATTGGGTTTTTAAGGATAGGATTGGAAAATAAACAAAATTTAAATATAAAAATGACCATTTTACCTCTTCAATATCATCTCTTTTGAAAACTCCTTAATGATTTTGGATTTGGAATTTTATTTTTATATGTAGGTCTTAGATGATTAGAAGATTCTTGGATATAAAATTTTTTAAAATTTAAAAAATCATAAAATATTATAACAAGTGTGGAAAAGGGTTGGGGAGGGTGTAACACCCTAACCCAAGTTACCCAGAGTTAGTGCATTATTACCTAACATTGGCATGATCACAAGAAAATCATGTTTCTAAAGACTGATCAGTTTAGTATTATTGGAAATAATATTCATAGATAAGTTCAACATTAAAACTTGAAAAGAAATACAACATGAATTTATTCCATTCGAAACATCCAATAATCCAAGATTATGGATTCGAGTCAGTCATAACTGACTTCTCCATATCCAGGGAAAATGAATCATAAGAAAGGGGTGAGCACAAACTCTTAGTAAGGGAAATAAATACAGTGGAAGATAACATAAATATAAAGTATGGTGAATAATTGAAACCAAATATCTTTACCAATAAACATGAAATTGTTTATGAGAGGAATACGAGTTGAGTTGATATTGCCATAATAAAACGTAATCATTGGTATTGTACTAGTCGAATGACCACATGTACCATCAATATTATTTTCATGATGAGGGAATGTATAATGCTGGACATTCTGAATCATTTTGTCAAGGCCTCGACCAAGATTCCTAAAAATGATTAAGGCCTCAGCCAAAAAAATATATCAAATTGAGAATGGGATCAAAAAATTCCATGTCTAGTTGTCTCATGAGTCCTACCTATGCATCAAGGAGCTGTAGCAGGCTCCACCTGTCACTTACTAAGTCCAATACATTCCTCATATGAAATGGTTTAAATCTAACATAAACATTTGTATTAAAACTAGCATATGAAATGTCAATAATTTAACCATAAAGCATTAATGGTATATAAATAGCACATCCACAATCAAACATATCATAAAACCATCAATACAATATGGGCATTTTGTATAATAATAATTCAACATCAAATAAACAAAAAATTCATCAAAGGATGTTGACATATATGAAATCAAAATCTTTTTCTAGAAATATATCTTTCTATTTTGAAATCATTTAAGAGTCACATAATTATTAGGAAAACATTTAAATTGAAAATATTCTTATAAGATTGTAATGGATGCTAATAGTCGCACCCAACGAATAAGTTAGAAATAACATTCTTACCTTAATTTTTTCGAAAAGGTCATAATGTACCTTGTTTGGAAAATGACAGAGTGATTCATTTCAGAACATATAAGGTCAAATAAGGGTATAAATGACTTTATAACATTGTCTAGTAAATAGTAAAAATGTTTTGAAATACATTTTTCTGAATCATGGATGTGGATGATAAAGATGTTCCAGTAGATACATATGTAAAAACAAACTCAGATAATTATGAGATTTTAGGATTAAACCTTATCTTGTAATTTTCCTTGGTATATGGTAGGTTAAAATCCTTTATAATGGTTAAATATTTGTTATTAAATTATTCAAAAACTATATACATTAATATGATATAATATATGATCTTCTAATATTTCTTTGTTAACAATATTTTAGTGATATCGTCGTTTCAGGTGTTAACTAATTTGTTTCCTTTATATGATTTGTAAAGTAAGTAATGTTTGATATGGATAGAATGTATCTTATTTATATTCATAATGATATTATGTCTTAAAAAATAATTTTTAATCAACTAATGAAAACTAGTCTTGAATGGATACGATGGGGAATGAATCTCATCGCGTTCGTGGAGAAGGAAATCCGTATATAGGCACAAGGGACAATATCATCCTTTTGATTTTAAAATAATATATAATTGAATGGTATATCATATATAAAGAATCATTATCATGTTATATTTACTATTTACATCAATTACACATCATTATTACACCCATCCAAATAATAATGTATTGAATAAGAATTACACAACGACATGGAGACGGTAAGTTATACGTAAGCACATATGATGACATTTCATTCAAAGGATGGATAGAATAATTAATATTGTTGTACAATATCTATAATAACATCAAAATATATATAAGATACTAGATTTTTAATTTTATAACGGAAACTACAAAGAAAGAGGAAGTGGAAGAAGAAAGGAACATAAAGAGATGATGAAATATTTACCTCTTCATCGGGTTCTTCTTTTTGATTTGATCAAAAGGCATTATTATGTTGGATTTATAAATTAAGGAAGGCCTCTAGAATGAAGGGAGGATAGTTGAGAGTGTTTTTGGGAAGGGGATGGACGAGCCAAATGGCTTTGAAGGTGTTAATTAGTGATAAGGCAGTGTTCCCTTTTATAAGAGGGGTGAGGGGCACCACATGAAAAGTTACAAATATTATTTTAAAAAAATTCATTTTAGGTTTCTAATTGGTAAAATATAGATTATTTAATTCCTAATGTGGGTATGGGTCGAAAACCTATCATAAAATAGGTTTTATACTGGTGTGGGTCACTATATTAACCTTATCTTTTAGATTTAACTCTTAGTTAAATAGTTTGAAATTTACCATGTCTCTTTGTGTTTTATATTATATGGTTAAGAAACATACAATATACATTCATGAGAATCCCAAGTGTTTCATTAATTATAAACCTATCATTATATAGGTTTTTTTCCGAACCTTATATTTTTAGAAATATAATATCAATTAATAATATAATATTTGTTTTAAAAACACTTTTATGTCAATTTTGACACTATTTAGTATTTTGTTTTTTTCTAAATTCATAAAATAATTATTACTTCGAAAAAATTCATCTATCCAACCCAAATGTCATATTAACCTTTAAAATTAGTGGAATTCATAAAAAGTCCAAAATTATATTTATTTCATTATTTATAATATTAATTATTTTAGTTTTTCACTAATTCAGTAATTACTGCATAATCATTGTGTCATAAATAAATTAAATTATTTAATGTCTAAAAAATATAAATAAAATACCATTATGTAGGAAATATTTTTATATTTCTAATTAATATTTATATTCGAATTTATCTTATGTGTAACTCCATATTAAATATGTTTTATTTATTAAACATTGATTTTTACTATTTTAACTCTTCTTTAAATTAAATAATAATAAATTTCCTAATCGAATCCTAGTGGACTAAAGAGGTTCATATTTTATTCCTATGGTTTTTCTGGGTCGACTTATACTTATCCAATAGTATTAGGACATGTGTTAAGGTAATAATGATATCATTTTTACCCTTAATTACCCTATTTACTTTTAAGCGTGGTAAATAAAAGTAAAAAGTTACTCTTCACCAAAAATTATTTTCATCTTATTGAACCAAATTTTACGTAAAAATATAATATGTGTCTCTCAGATTATTGAAATTCAAATCACAGAAGTGGTAATGGTATGTTTTATGTAAATTTGCAAATGTTCTTAGGAGATGGGTAATATATGGTTAAAAGTTCAATAAAATTATTATATATCTAAAATTATTATAAACTGAATCCAATAAATTAAATTGAACATATATAGGTATTATTTATCTATTTTGACCTAAAATAAATTTAAATAAGATAAATAATTATTTAAATAAAAATTCGGTTTCAAACTATAACTTAGTTTTTTTCACTATTCATCAATAATTGAATGTTTTCAAAAAATACCAAAAATTCACCATAATCTTATATCGATATTCCGAATCCAAAAATGAAGTCCATTTTAAAAGATAAAATTTAAAAAATGTCAAAATGTGGGTATTACTATTCATAGTGGTTAGTTTGATTGGTTGTGGTGTGTAAGAACTCGAAGTAGCTTACAACACAAACTGTTGTATTATTCAAAGAGAAGCGTACCATGGAAGCATGGGGTGTTACATTATCCCATGCTTAAAATAATTTCATCCTTGAAATTTCTAGAATATTACTACATAAAAATACTTGGGTGGTTCTTTATCATAAGTTCCTCGAGTTCCCACTTTGCCTCTCCCATATTATGGTTTATCCATAGATATTTTACCAGATGAGTCATCCGTCTTCACAGCACTTGTTATCTTTTATCAATATTCTTGACATGAGTTTCAAAATAACACAGATCAGGGTCCAGTTCTAATTCCTCATAGGTGAGCACGTGCGTTGGGTCAGGCATTATTTACTCAACACTGATACGTGGAACACATCATGAACATTAGAGAGACTTGACGACATTGCCAAATGGTAAGCTACAACCTCAATTAGTTCTAAAATTTTGAATGGTTTGATGTACCTGGGACTTATTTTTTTCTTCTTACCGAAACATAAAACTCTCTTCCATGGCGATACCTTCAAGAAAACATGGTCTCCTACCTAAAATTCCAAATCCTTCCTTCGTTTATTAGCATATCTCCTCTGCCTACTTTGAGCTTCTTGGATATGGGTTTATATTACAATAACCTTTTCCATCACTTCCTCCACAAGTTCTGGGCGTATGTGTTTTCTTTCACCAACATCATCCCACCTGGTTGGTGTGTAACTTATCTTTCCATATAAAGCTTCATATGGTTCCATCTAAATACTTGAATAGAAGATATTGTAATAGGAAAATTCTACCAGAGGTAGATATTGATCCTACATACCATGAATGTCATGTGAGAATGATATCAACATGTCTTCTAAGGTTTGAATAGTCTGTTCTAAATCTCAATCAGTTTGGGAGTGGTAGGCGGTGCTCAAATGAAGTTTAGTATCCAGGTATTTTTGATTACTTTTCCAGAATCATTATGTAAATTGGGTTTCATAATCAGAAACAGTCTATAGTGGTACTCCATGAAGTCTTACAACTTCATTAATATACATTATTGATAAATGTTCAAGTGATAAATCTTACCTTATATTAAGAAAATATGCTGACTTGGTAAGATGATCAACAATGTCCTATATTACATCATTACTTCTAGGAGTATTTGGTAGTCCCATGACAAAGTCCATCGTAATATTATCATATTTCTACTTAGACATGGGATGAGGTTGCATGACTTTTCCTGGATATTGCCTTCCCACATTTAGTTGTTGACAAACCATAAATCATGACACAAAATTAGAAATCTCTCTCATTATGTAGTCCTAGAAAAAATGTTCCTTCAAATCTCTATACATTTTGGTGCTCCTAGGGTGTATAGCGAAATTGGAACTATGAGCACCATCCAATGATTCTTTTTTAGATCAGGTATATCGGGAACAAAATGTCTCTTCCCCAATCTCAAAATTCCATCTTTATATATGAAGTCACTCAATCTCCCATTATTCACAGCATTAATCTTCTTTTGAAACTCTTCATCATCGGTCTAAGAACTCTTTATCCATTCTAGTAAAGGTTTTTTGGCGATCATTTGAAAATGCTTTGATTTTTCACCTTCCATGTTGATTCTCATTTCCATCTATACTATATCCATGTATATAGGATCCCTTTTCAACTCTCATCTTGTTAGAAACTCCATTATCATTTCTACTCAAAGCATCTTCCACCTTATTTTCCTTTACTGGGTGGTAGTTTATAGTGAAATAATAATATTTGAGTAGCTTAGGACATCTCCTTTGCCTCATGTAGAGTTCTTTCTACGAGAAAATATACTTCAATCTCTTGTGTTCTTTATATATCTCACATTTTTAACCTAGAGATAATGTCTCCATATCTTCAAAGAAATTATTAGAGATGCTAACTCAATATCATGAGTAGGATAGTTTTTCTCATGAATTTTTAGCTGTTGTGATGTATAGGGAATAACCCTATCATTTTTCATAAGGACACAATGAAGTCCTTTCATTGATGCATCCCTGTAAATAACAATCCCATCATTCACTGATGATAGAGTCAATATAGGGGCATTGGCTAATATTCTATTCAGTTCTTCAAAACATTCTTCAAACTCATTTTTCCAAACAAATTTAACCCCTTTAAGTGTAAGCTAGGTTAATGGTTTATCCAATCAAGCAATAATCTCGATGAAGTACTGATAATAACCAGTAAAACCAATAAAACTATGTACCTTAGTTATACTCGTCGATGCTGGCCATTCTTGGATTGCTCTTTTCATAGAAGGATCAACATAGATTCTATCCTTAGAGACTATATGGCCCTGAAAAAAAATATCTTAATGCCAGAATTCACATTTGGTAAACATCCCATATAATTCATCACTTTAAGAGTCTTTAGGATAATGCGCAAGTGATTTTCATGATATTCGTAGCTTTTAGAGTATACCAAGATATCATCAACAAATACCACTAAAAAGTAATAAATATATTCCTTGAAAACTATATTCATTATACCCTTGAAGACACATGGTGAATTAGTCAATCCAAAAGGCATTACTGTAAACTTATAGTTCTCATACCTGGTTCGAAATGCTATTTTCGGAATATCTTCATTCTTCGAACACAACTAATGATTTCCAGATATAAGGTCAATCTTTGAAAATTTTTGAGCTCCATGAAGTTAGTCGACTAAATCAGCAATGCTAGGTAGGAGATACTTGTTCTTTATTATTATATCATTGATCATCATGTAGTCAATGCACAACCTCATAAATCCATCTTACATCTTAAAAAAACATGTGCTCTCCGTGGAGAAACACTAGTGTGAATAAATCCCTTATAACTCAATTCATATATTTGTTTCTTTAGTTCCACTAATTTCACAGTGGCCATTATAAAATGGGTATTTGATATGGGCCTTGAACCAGGAATTAAATCAATGGATAACTCAATTTCGTGTTCTGGAGGATGTCCAGGTAAATCCTTTAGAAATACATCAACATTCTCTTTCACAATAGGTACATCCTTTATTTGAACATTATTCTCCTCACCCACAGTTATTTCATTCTCTTCCTCCCCAATAATTGAATTTAGTTGAGATATTGGGGGTCGATCTGGATAAGAATTTGGTGGTGACAATTCTTCTATAAAGATAATGTGTTCTTTATCATCATCATCAAAAATATTAACCTCCTACTTCTTACAATTAATTTTTTCCTCATGGTCCGAAATCCAATCCATACCAAGGATTATATCAAATTCAATCATGGGTATGATGATGAGATCAGCAGATAAAGAACATTTATATGCCCTAATGGGTAATGATTCACAAAAAATTGTAGCAATGATACTTCCCGTAGGAGTTTTGACTAACAACAACCTTTTTAAATCAAATGGGAAATATCTAATTTTCTTAGAAATCTCTGAAGATAGTAAACAATGCGATGATCTATAATCAAATATAGCATTGGCTAAACATGAAGAAAACCACTAAATTACCTGCCACCACATCTTTCTGGGCTTCAACCTCAGCAGTAGTGATCCCATAAACATGGCATTGATCCGTTTTCATTTTCTATGGTATGATTCTCTGATACTTAGGACATTCATTTGCATAATGTCCCATATACCTGCAATTGTTGCATTGAATATTGGTAGCGTCTTTCTTTCCCTTACAATCACCAGCAAGATGACCTTTCTTTCCATATTTCTAGAATACTCATTTTAGTTTTAGACAGGCACTTGGTGCTTCCTTCCCAAGTTATTATAGGGTTTAAATTCATATTTTCCCTACTTCCCTGTTTCCTTATTTACTTTCCCATAGTGTTCAGTAGATCTCTTCTTCTATTGCTTTGTTTAAATTCAGAAGACTTAGAAAATTCATTTTTTGTCTTGATAGCACATGAGACAAATATTTCTATAATGAGAAGGATTGTGATAGTAATACTCAATGGAGAAATGTTTTTAACCAATCAAAGAAATGGTCAATCTTACTTCTTGGGTTACGTATATAATTTACAACATGCATTTCTATCCCTGTTAATATTGCTTCATATTTTGCGACATTCTCATCCTCTTTTTTCCCCAGTCATAGAAATTACCTTTCCATATCCTCTTAATGGTCACAATGAAGGAATTTTTCTATGAAAAGTTCATTAAAATCCCTCCATTCCATACTGGACATTTATTTATCTTCTTTTATGTTTTGAATCAATGACCACCATTGATCAGCATCTCCAATGAGATAATAAACTTCCCCTTCAACTTTTTCCCTTTTTCTACTCCCCAAAGAATGAAATATATTCTCTAAAGAATTTATCCGTTGCTCCGCCACTAATGGATTTGTGCTTCCATTGAATGTTTGTGGTTTTTTCCACATGAATCTTTCTAAAATTGATCCTCCATATTGTGGATCATGGTGCTCCATATGGGTAAGTTTATTATTCATAACCTGAGTTTGTTGTCCCAATATAGTGATAAACTGATCATCACTAGTAGTATCACCAGCTCCACTATAATTATCTTGAGCAGGAGGGAAATCATTACATGGAGTGAGTGCATAGATATGGTTTCCATTCATTACACTAGGATCCATTTCTAAACAATGGCATAAACAAGATTAGTTTATGAATCACAATACATAAATCAAAACTTGTAAAACAATTAATATAAATTGAACAGTTTATGTATATGATCCATAATCATAAAATTGATTTCTTTGAGGAAGTATATACTCATAATCCCTTTATAATTAAATGAAACAAAAATTAGAATTATCCTAAGAATATCCCCTCGGAGTGTCGTAACCAATAGTGTAGCATGGCCCATTTTCTTCCACCAGTTCCCATTCGAGTCTAGCTAAAACCAGTGTTTTCAGGTTTTACCCCTAGGTACATCTGTGCTGGAGCTGCCTCCACCTACTCGTATCCATAGTGGGATGTAATTCATGGAAAACTCACAAAATCACTACAATACCAAAATTATAGGAAATTATTCTATACTAATCCTCAATTTCTATCTTATGGATATGTGCTCCAATCAGGGTTTATGAAAATCTAGTTTCCATGGTGTCTAATAAACATTCTCTGATAGAAACATCAAATCCACAACCCTAGTTATCCTGAGTCGGTGCATTATTACATAACATTGTAGGATCACAAGGAAATCATGTCTCAAAAGACCGATCAGTTTAGTATTATTGGAATCAATATTCATACATAAGTTCAACTATACAACTTGAAAAGAAATACAACACGAATTTATTGAATTTGGAACATCCAATCCTACTATATTATTCTTTCTAGTCACTAAAAACTAAATTCTTCATATCCTTGGAGATTGTAACGTAAGAAAAGGGTGATCTAAAACGCTCTGTAAAGGTATGAAATACAGTGGAAGATAACATAAATATTAATCATGGTGAATAATTGAAACCACATGCCTTTACCAATAAACATGAATAATTTTATGGCTGGAATAGAAGGTGAGTAAATAATGTCATAAAAAACTTAATCATGGGTATTATACTAGTCGAATTACCACATGTACCATCAATATTATTTTTAGGAATAGGGAATTTTTAATGCCAGACATTCTGAACCATTTTGTCAGGGCCTCGGCTAAGGCATCTAAAAATGATTAAGGCCTCGTCCAAAACCATATATCATATTGGTAAAGGCCTTGGAAAATTCCACATCTATTTTTCTCATGATACATACCGATTCATCGAGGAGCTATAGTGGGCTCCACCCATCACTTACTAAGTACAATACATTCCTTATATGAATTTTTTGAAATATAACATAAAAATTCGTTTTGAAACTAGAATTCGAAATATCAATACATTAACCATAAACAATGAATTGTATAAAAATAACACATCCACAGTCAAAAATATCAACAACCCTTCAATAAAATATGGATGTTTTGTATCATAATAAATCATCTTAAAATAAACATAAAATTCATCAAAGGATGTAAACATAGATTAAATCAAAATCTTTTTTAGAGACATATCTATTTCTATTTTGAAATCATTTAAGAGTCACATAATTATAATGAAAAAAAATTTATTGATAATATTCTTATAATCTTATAAGGGAATCATCAATGATGTTATAATGGCGGAAAATAACCACACCCGTCGTATAAGTTAAAAAAACATTTTTACTTAAACTTTGTCGAAAAGGTCATAAAGTAACATGTTTGGAAAACGATGGGAAGAATTATTTCATAACATATAAGGTTAAATAATGGTTTAAATGACTCTAAGACATTTTATTGTCAATATTAAAGATGTTTTGAATTACATTTTTATGATTAATGGATGTGGATGATAAATAATTTCCAGTAGATACTTACATAAAAACAACCTCGGATAATAAAGAGATTGTAGAATTAACCCTTAGATTGTACTTTTACTTGGTCGATGGTAAGTTAACCTCATGTATAATGGTGAAATAATTCTTATTAAATTATTCAAAAAACTATATACATTAATATGATATCATATATTATCTTCTTATATTGCTTTGTTAAGAATATTTTAGTATTATCGTCATTTAAGGTGATAACTGATTTGTTTTCATATATTTGATTTGTTATGTAAGTAATGTTTGTTCTGGATAGGATGAATTTTATTCATATTCATAATGATATTAAGTCATGAAAATTTATTTTTAATCATCTAATGAAAATTATTCTTGAATGGATATGATGAGAATGAATCTAATCGCGTTTGTCGAGACTGTAATCCGTACGTACCCACGAGCGACAATATCATTCTTTTGATATTAAAATAATATATAATTGGATGGTATATCAGAAATACAGAATCATTATTATGTTATATTTATTATTTAAATCAATTACACTTCATTATTATATCCATCCAAATAATAATGTATTGAATTACAATTATACCATGACATGGAGACGGTAAGTTGTACGTACGTACATATGGTGACATGTCATTCAAAGGATGGATAGAATAATGAATATGGTTGTACCATATTTATAATAACATAAAAGTATATAGAAGACACTGGATTTATCATTTTAGAATGGAAACAACAAATAAAGAGAAGGTGGAAGAAGAAAGGAACTTGAAAGAGGTGATGAAATATTTACCTCTTCTTCACGTTCATCCTTTTGATTTTGTCAAATGGGATCCTTAAGTTGGATTTCTGACTAATGGAAGGCCGCTAGGATGAATGGAGGAGATTTTAGAGGTTATTTGGTCAAGGTTTGGCTGAGCCAAATTTCTTTGAATGTGTTAATTAGATAGAAGGGGGGTGCCTTTTTATAAGAGTGTTGAGGGACAGCTTAGGAAATGCTAGAAATATTATTTTATAATAAAATCATTTTCGGTTTTTAATTTATCCAAAATAAATTATTTAAAGGATAAGGTGCAGATGGATAGAAATCCACTCATAAAATCTATTATACATAGGTTTGGGTCACTATATTAATCTTATCTTTTTTATTTTACTCTTAGTTAAATAGTTTGACATTTACCATGTCCCTTTGTACTTTTATATTATAAGGTTAATAAACAAACTATATAATTCCAAGAGAACCCAAAGTGGTTCATTAATGATACACCTATAAATATATAAGTCTTTTGGTGAATCCTTATATTTTTTAGGAATATAATATCAACTAATATTATAATATTTGTTTTCAAAACTCATTTATGTCAAATTTTGACACTATTTGTTATTTTGATTTTGCTAAATTTATAAGAGCATTATTACATCGAAAACAATTCATCTAACCAACCATAATATGTCATATTAACCTATAAAATTAGTGTAATTCCAAAAATGTTACAAATTAAATTTATTTAGATATTTATAATATCAATTATTTTAATATTTCATTAATTAGGTAATTACTGCATCATTATTGTGTCATAAATAAAATAAATTATTTAATGTCTAAAAAATATAAATAAAATAAAATTATGTAGAAAATGTTTGTATCTTTCTAATGAATATTTATAGTCAAATTTATCTTATATGTAACCCTATATTAAAAATGTTTTAGTTATTAAACATTGATTTTAACTCTTTTACCTCTTCTTTGAATTAAACAATAATAAATGGCCTAACCTATTCCAAGTGGACCAAAGAGGTTCATATTTTATTCCTAAGGATGTTTTTTGTCGAATTATACATATCCAATAGAATTAGGACATGTGTTAGGGTAATAATAATATTATTTTTACCCTTAATTACATTATTTACTTTTAACCGTGATAAATAAAAGTAAAAAGTTAGTATTCACCAAAAAATATTTTCATCTTGTTGAACCACATTTTACTTACTAATATCAACTGTTTCTCTCAGATTATTGTAATTCAACTCACATAAGCGGTAAAAGTATGTTTTATGTGTATTTTCAAATGCTCCAAGGAGGTGGTAAAACATGGTAAAAAGATCAATAAAATTTTTATATATCTAAAATTATTATAAACTGACTCCAATGAATTAAATTGAACTTATATAGGAATTGCGTATCTATTTCGGCTTAAAATATAATTTATAACATTAATAATCATTTAAATAAAAATTCAGTTTTAAACTATAACTCAGTGTTTTTCACTATTCATAAAAAATGTATGTTTTCAGAAAAAATACCAAAAATTAATCCTAAGCTAATTTCAATATTCCGAATCCAAACATGAAGTACATTTTAAAAGATTAAATTTATAAAATTTAATTAATTGTGTATTTTTATTCATAATGGCTAGTTTTATTGGTTGTGGTGTGTTAGAACTCGATGTTCTGTACAACACATGTTATTGTATTATTCAAAGAGAAGTGTACCATGGAAGCTTGGGGAGTAACATAGGGGTTGTATTTATAGTGGAGGAGAGGAGAGTTTTTTTATTTTATTCATTTAATTATTTTATTGGCCCAAAACTATCAATAGTTTTTATTCAAGTGACTAACTAAATAACCTAGTGCATGTGAGTTCGAAATAATGGATTATTAGATCATTAATGTCTCTTAAAATCATGTATTTTTCTTATAATGATAAATACCTTAAATAAATGTATTCCAAAATTCATAAGAAATTCAATTATTTTTGAAAAATCCAAAAAACTAAACCTATCCATTTTTGTGAATGTAGAGTTAAAAAACGTACTCCATTTTATGAAAATAAATTTCTAATAATTTGTAATTAAATTTTCATATTAAATTATCATCTAATCAAGAAATACTAATTTTAATTTCATAATAGATTTGTTGACTCTTTGAAATATTAATTATAGTCTCATAAAATTATAATATAATTATTGTGAAAATAAATATTAATACATAAATATATTTTGAGAAAAATAATTTTATTTTAATTAATTATATTATTTATAAAATTTTAAATAAATCTTAATGATTTAGAAAAATACCTACGCTGAATTTATCTTTTAAAAAACATTTATTTACAAATAGCGTAATATATATATATATATATATGAAATTTTCATTTAAGATTTACCTAAAGATTATTTTTTCTATCATAGGTGGGTTTATTATTCTAAAAGAAAAATTAATATTCTTAATAGTGGCATTACTATTCCAATGGTCATGTTAATATTTAATATCATATAATTGTTTATTAAAGATCAGTGTTTTGTGCAATGCATGTAATTATATAAATTATAAAAATTTAAGAAGTTAACTTCTATAAAAAATTGGGATGTTATAAATATCATATATGAAAATAACTTCTTTTAGGAAAATTGAATTGATGAAAGTTATAGGAGGAATAGAGAACTCACAATCATAGATCCAATGAGACAAATGGTGGAAGATATATAGTCTAAATGTAAATTAATAGAGGGAACATATAATAGGCTCTAATAGGAAGAACCATTATTAATTCTACTGTACATGAGGGGGAAATAAAGAAGGGAGTGTGAATATGTGATAATTTAATTCCCTTCCTCTTATTTTAAAATCAAATGGTATGAATGTTTTCTACTTTAAAATTAATACCACATTAGGTAATGCTCGGTTTATTCCCCTAAAAAACCATTAACATGTAGTAAATTAGCCTACATAGGATATTACATGTCATTTATTGAATACAAAATGTATATTCAGAATACACACTAAATACTTGGATTGTAGACATCATGTAGCCCTCCATCCTCTTCCTTTCCCAAAAACATAAAGAATGTGCCGTGTGCTAGAATTTAGAGTCAACGCCATGATGTGAACATAAATAATAGTCTAACCAGAAATAAAAGGATATATAACTCTTCAAAAACACTATATCAAACAAAATACCTACCCAAATCTCTATCCAAATTCCCACCTATCATCTTATAAAACATATTTTTTACATTAATATAACAAAAGAAGACCTTTTTTTCAAACCAAATGAAGTTATCGGAAAAATAGGTAATTTTATCCAACATGTGTTGTGACATTATTTCTTCCAATAACACATTATTATTTATTAAACAAAATTGAAATATTAAATGAATGTTCATAAATATAGTGATATATTATTATGTTAAGGTAATAACATAAATTCTTCCCCTCTTATTTCAAATGGGATACAAAATCATTATTCACGTGTAAGGAAGACCAACACCTTGTGAACCGACATCATTCATTTTTCCATTTGAACGTATAAATATTTTGTATTAAGATTAATATAAACAATATATTTATATATATAATATTTAAAACATAATTATTCTTATAGGGTCATTATATCATACATAGTTTTTTAAATTCTATTCTACAGGGGATATGAAGAAAAGTCTTGTGGGTATGATGGAATACCACATCATAAAGCAATGTGATTATTCATTCACAAACTTATTACGTAAGCAGAAATAAATTTTTATTAATAAATATATGTTATTTTAATTACATAATATTTATAATAATTAAATATTTATCCTTATGAAAAATCAATATATCATTGTTTTATTCACTGAAAAATGATAACAACATTCCTGTAAGTGTGGATTACCGCTTTCCCAAAGCGATGTGACTCTTGTTTCATCACCACACCACATGGATGATATATATAATAAAAGTTAATGAAATAATGTGGTATATATGATATTATAATTATTTGGGAAATATAAAATATTAATTACCTAAATTCCTTAATTAACTTTGAAAAATGGAAACGTTTCTCATTCATATGCACGACCTACAATCCACATTATCATAACATATTTAAAGTTTTTAAACCATATTTTTTTAATGTTGAAAAATGGGTAAGTGTTGTATAAATATTTTAACTATTTAATTATTTTTTTATAGATATGATTAATCAATATAATATGTACAACAACTAGAACATTCGTGCAAAAAATGAATGTCAAATATGGGAAATTAACACAAGAACCAATGAAACAATTGAAAGATAATTACAAAATGGGTGATAAAATATTATAAAAGATAATAAATTATATTGAAAATATTAAAATTGTTCATTAATAATTTATATACATTTTTAAAGACACTATATATGAGGTTAAATCTCATTCAACCAAAAGGAAGTGTGATGATAATGTTTTCATAACTCAAAATAAAATCATCTAGATAAATATATATATCACTAATAATATTATGCAATGAATACTTTTATAATAGAATATTAGTATATTAGTTCGTATTTCCAAAAAAAATTATTTTCATTTTCATTTCATACTAGAAATATATTCTTCGATTAATCCTCTCCTTTCTAATAAGACTGTTGTATATTATTTTTGTCTCAATTATATTTCATTGAAACTTCTGTCATGTTATACACCTAACTTCTAATATGAGTATTATATACAAGCCATTTTACAAGTAATATATATAATTTATATATTATCATAAAATGTTAAGATTAATTTTATTTCATCTTATCATGGGTATTATGATTCTGATTTAGAAAATTGTTATATGTTTTAGGATACCATAACATTCAACATTATTATTTTTCTATAATAAAGTCTCTAATATTTACCTAAAACTAAAATAATTTCATGATTTCTTATATTTAATGGCCAATTATATTATTTTAAATCCATAGTATCATTTTTATATCCACTTATCCTATAATAATTGGGAAAATATTTTTAATAAAATAATTATTTATTTCTCTAGTTAGTTGAACATACATTTTATTCCCAAACCATGTCTTCAATTAATGTCTAAAAAATGTCTCCAGCATTCATCAAATGAATTATTAAGGAAATTTTTATCCAGGTTTGACTTTTTAAATTGTTTTAAATGTAATTATCATATCGTTATACAAAATAATTCTATTTTTCTATAAAAAAAATGTCAATTGGATCATTGTTTTTAACTAGTACAACCTGAACATAATTTTATATAATCTCAACCATTACTTTACTTGATTGATCCATTATTTTATTCATGGTTATTTTCAAGGAAATGAATTTTAAAAATTTTATAAAATGTGTTATACAAAATTGAACAATTATTTTCTAAAAATCTATTTTAAATACTTTTTAAAGACTCCTTATAATGATTCAAGGGTTTTATTAAAATAAAAGGTTTTTTGAATTATTTTATGATTCAAAAAAAAGATTTTTTCATATTAATAGGTTATATTTCTCCAAATTTGATTAATGATATTTTAATTGTATCCCCATTCTTAAAATGGTCAACCCATGGCGTTAATTGGGCTCCAATGAGAATATTTTATTCTGATACCATCCCCTTAATTTCTATGGACTTTTTCATAATTTTCAAAAGTTCTGGTTATGTAACTAGTTTTTTCCCATGGGTAAATGATATATCGATGATATTATTATAAGAACAGTTTTGTTTACACTCTATAATGATTTTTATATGATATTGATATAGAATACATTTCTTTTCCAATGGTTATAAATTTATCAGTTAGATTTTAATAGAAACATTTTATTTTAAATGGGAAAATCATGTTTCTAAAAGAATGAAATGAAACTCCCAGTTTTTCAATCAGTTAATAATTTTATTATTGAAATTGATTGTTTCATTGGGTTTTATATTGAAATCAATATATATATATATATATATATAATTTTTATTTCGTTATTCATGGAAATTATAAATGATGGATTCCCCCAAATAGAACTGCATGAGTCCATTGTATCTTATATGATGGTGCACCCAAATAGAGTAAGGTGAGCCCGATATAGCATAAATGATGGGTTCCCACGAAAAAATATCTAAAAAATTTGGTAATGATTATGTTATAAAGAAAATAATGTTGTATTTCTACAGTATGTATATTTCCTTTGTATGTGGTTTTTTGTTGTTTTCTAAGTGTTCCATGAAGATGACGTTACAAGATACCAAAACATTTTAACTATGATTCCTATGGATTTATAGAATTTTATTTGATCAATATTAATATCACATGGATTATGATTATTTATTATTAGAACCATTTATTTTGATTTATCTTTTAACTATTTTTCATGATTCATAATTTATGAATTGATGGTTATGTGTCCATTAATCATTCACCATTGCACAAAAATTATTCCATCATAACCATATAAACTTCTTATGTTCAAAATTGAAATTATCTTTTTTTATTTACCCTTACTATTAATTTGATTGCACCAATTTTCTATTGAATTTTTCATAGGCTATCGTAATATTAAAACGAATGAGTTATTTATAGAATATATTTCATATTGATAATTTTTATGAAGTAATGTGCAATAATAAATTCAATGATAACTAGGTGAAATTTTAATTTAATGAAATAAGTAATATTTTTTAGGAGTATTTAATAATTTTAGTAAACTCAAATCCAAAATGTTAAAGGCGATTATAAGGGAACCGATTTTTCCTTTTGAATTTTTTGAGTAGGATAGAAAATAGTTGGGTCACCATTATTGGTATCAAATCCATACTTGAAATGTTTATGATTACAGTACTGGATCCAGGAGTGTGGGTTCCGTGTTAGTAACTATATATCATGAATCATAATAAATAGTTCTTCTTCTAAGAGATATTTAATACCATTATGGCCTTTCCCCAAACATTTCCATTGTACAATATGGATGATATTGAGAAATATATACTTTTTCCACCAGAGACCTATTATTCCATCAATGAGCTATCAATAACCCACTCCAATCATCTCTTGTATATTTATAATTCATTAAATATATAATTAATTGATAATAAATAATAAAATTACCTTATCAATAAATAAATCTCTATATTGTGTCAAGATTAAGAAATAATAAAATTTCCATAGAAAATGTAATTACTTTATTAATAGTATTTCTTCAACTAACAACATATGTTGAAATAGTATATAGAAGATAAAATTTCAATGTAATATAAATTATACTAAATATATAGATAAATCTAAACGTATAGACATGAATGTGGAAAATTTTGTGTAATGGTTAATAGATAATGATAGAGAACAAGATTTTAAGAATGTAAATGATCACAAAATAAGTTATAAACCATATATACATAAATGATGAGAGAGTTCCATCGATTGAATATAAATTATGATTTTGTGTAAAGAAATTTCTTTTGGGAAGTATCGAGGACAATATAAGTGAATCATTAAAATGTTAATTCGTTTAATATTTTTTAAAAGTTTTTTAAAAAATAATATATATATCACATTAGAATTACTTTATACACTTTTCAAAATAATTCATATTTATATTAAAATAGAAAATAAATTTTAAATAAAAAATGAACAATTTATTTTCTTTGAAACCCATAGAAATATTTAAATGATGATTAATTTATAATAAAAGTCATGGATTCTTGAAAATTCAATTAGGTTTTATATTTTAATATAAACATTCCTATTATAAATTTATGAAAAGTCCATAATTAATTTTTCAAAAATAATAATATAATATTCATTTTTAAAATATTTAAATAAATCAAATGGTTCTATAAAATATCCTTTATGATTCCATTAAAATTTTTATTCTTCTTATTAATAATAATTTTAATTGTATCAACATGAAAGAGAGTAATTTTATTATAAAATGTATAACTAGGGTTGGTTTTTTAAACCATGATTTTTTTGAGTGCCAAATAGAGGAAATGCTTGAATAAAAACACAATAAATACATAGGTAACAAGATGTTGAGAAAATAGATAATGATTAAGAAAAAAAGGAAAATAAAATTTTTCCAATGTAACTCTAAATGTAAAAAATCCCAAATTAGAATAATATTCTAAAAAAACCCATGTGACTTTAATATAATTTGAATCATAACACGTTAAAAGGGAAATAAAAAATTGAAACATTATTTATAATGTATAAATTGCAATTAATGATATAATATGTAAAATATATGTATAATAACCATATTAAACAAATTATGAATATAATTTTATGAATAACTTATTATAATATAATTGATATGAAAATCATATAATTTGAACTAAAGGTCTATCAGATAATTTGTTTAATCGAAAATGATTTATTTAAATTAAATAAATATTTTATTATGAACATTTTTCATTAATATTTCCTTTTCAAATTCTATTTAAAATCATTTGAAATTTATTTAATTGATTTTTCTTTCATGCATCAGACACTTAATGATATTCATTTAATATATCAAAAATCATATTATTTTATTAACCACGGTTAAATTTGTTATGATATTATTCATTATCCACTATAATTTTACTAATTCCATGAATATAATATTTTTTGTTATATTTAATTTTTGAATCATCCATGAAGGCCAGTTATATGAAAATGATATCCATTATTCACGGAGGCAGGAAGTCCACATGTGTGAATAATGATGTTGTAATTTTCCAAAGGGTATAAAAGGAAAGAATATATATAATAATTAATATTTGTATATTAAAAATTATGTATTAAATTTTAAATTTTTTCATTAATTAAATCAATCTCATCATTCATGTAAATTAAAAATGAATCGGTTGTGACATTGCTTTATGGTGGGTGAAGTCCACAATTTTGCACAAGTGATGATATAATTTTCCACATGATGGAAGGGTAATAAGTTAGTTGAT
Organism: Viscum album; assembly: GCA_963277665.1. NCBI lineage: Eukaryota > Viridiplantae > Streptophyta > Magnoliopsida > Santalales > Viscaceae > Viscum > Viscum album. The sequence goes on along the minus strand of OY728145.1, from coordinate 1,241,957,648 downwards.
ATATTATATTATCATAATAATAAATATCCCAAAAATGTAATATATTTTAATTAATGAAATATTCTTAAATTAATAATTGGTTCCGTAATGAGAAATGAAACACATCACTTTATAGAGATGATAAATCAAACGCACGGAAGACAAATTCATTTATTTTTTAAAGGAGATTAACAATAATGAAAATAGATATATCATTTACATAAAAATATAATAATAAATAAAATATAAATATATAATTTTTTATTGTGGTTAATTAATATTTGGATGATGTTTACGAAAAAATATGTTGGAAAATCATGGTAAAAACATGTACCTATTCTATTGGAAATCACTATTAAATAACCCCTTAATCATTTATGATGTATTTTTTTTTGGGTAAAACAGTACCTATTCAATATGAAATATAAATTTCGGAATATATTTGGATAAAAAATGGATAGGATAAGTTTTCCATATGTTTGTCGATTATAGGAGAGAAGGATCCCTTTTATAAGTTTGGTGGGTGGAAAACATGTAAATATTTAGAACATTAAAATATATTAATGTTCACCAGATTGTAATGTCAAATGAAATGGGATAAATTTTAAATTTATTTATGATATAGGGTAAAAATAAATTCATAAAATTTGATTTATATTTTTTCTCAGGTAAATTTAAATTCTATTATTTATTAACACCTCCATTGATGCTTTTTATTGCATACATAAGAGATCACTATTTACTAAATTAAATATTTATTATGAAAAAAAATTAATTTTACTTAAATACCTAATAATTATTATTTGTATTATGAAGAAAAATTATAGTAATTTATAGTGTTAACTTTTTACATGTTTTAGAAGTTACTCTTAAAAATGATTGAAATAGGTAGTGAGAACTGTTTTTATAAAAATTATTATTTAATGAATAATTTTTCAAAAATTAAAATAATTATTAATTCCACTTAATATTTAAATAATTGTTTTATATAAAAATAATAGTGTATTATTGTTTAATATAACTAAAAATAATAATAATTATCAATACTAAATTAAAATAGATGTTCCCAAAAAATGTTTGAAATAAAAAAAGGTTAATATGATTTCAATAATATTAAACATATATTTATAAAATAAAAGATATTTATCAAAAATAATTATTTTTATTCTTGAATGTATTTTCATTATAAAAAAACATTCGATAATCATTCAGTTTATTTTTATAACATGTTATTATAACAAAAGTGACATTATTTGTCAAATCAGCATCATGTCACTATTCGCCCACTAAATTTTTTTTTCCAAAAAATATAATAAATTTACCATAATGTAATATTGAAATATTATAATAAGAAATTACTTAAATTATATGAAATTTATTTTTATAATTAATAATAAAATAATACTAATATAAACACAGACACATAAAAATTGTTTTAAATGTAAATTTGAAAAATGGAAAAATGTATTACAATTTTTGTCATAGTAAAAAAAATTATTCAATTTAAATTATTTAATTGAATACATATTTAATAAATTTCACAAAAATAAATTTCTATAATTTTTACCATATATTAATAATAAAAAAACACATTACACACAAATTTTTTTTCTGATGATATAAAGCTTTTTCTCATCAAATGGTTTTATCTTCATATATAATAAGTTGACTATCAATGTATTAATGTTTACACATTAGTTCAATTATACCAAAAATAAATTTTAAATAAATATAATACTCAAAAAATCAAAATATATAATTTTAATTAAATAAATATAATATATATAAATCCCATATTTTATTGAAAAATAATCTATTTATATATTATCTATGCATGACATTATATTATTCTTTATAATTAAATATTAAAAAAATATTTGTAATTTATAAATATATTTTTATTAGAAAAAATTTTTACAATATATTTCATAATGAAATTACTCATATTTATACCCTCAAGTCAAATATCTTGGTTATTACAATGGTATTGAAATTATATTATATCAATGTTGTATCTTAGATCTTTTTAGATTGGTGCTTCATTTATCACAATATAAAAAAATATTATTCTTAACATTTAATCATGGGGTGTTACATTTATCCTTATTTATATAAATTTATTACATATAATTTTACATTAATTTTAGCATGAAATAAAATAATAATAGACTTCTTTCATGAATTTTAATTTTTAGGTTAATACTATGAAGATTAATATTTCATAAATAAATAACTTTTTGAAAATATGTGCTGCATTTTATGAATTTCACATATTAATATTTTTTATATGTTTTATATGGTCGTTTTCTTATATCTTTTATAAAAATATAGATTGTTATCTGTTTAATTTTAAGAATTTTTAGAAGAAAATGATCATAATTAATTTCATGTGTTGTGTTTTAATTAGATTTATAATTATTATTCATCTCATATTCCTGATGATGAATTAATAGGCTAAACTATTTCATGTATAAAGAACAAAATTAATTTTCTAAGGGATTGTGAGGTCTATCAAGGTGTATCATTATTTATTTAATCAATAGTTTTTTGTACATTTTCTTCTTGTGTGTACCCATTTATTGTATCCCAAGAGAATTTCAAGAAGTAAAAATACTTTTCAGAAGAATAACTATATTATTTAGAATTAATATGTCCAAATACACTATAATAACACCCATAGTCTAAAAATAATAATTAAACCATAAAAATAGTTACAATATGGTAGGATAAATTGGATTATATCTTAATCATATATTTAAAAAATTAATTTAATGAACTATATTTAAAAATATGTGTTGTACCTGAGTGATTTATACAATAGTAATGGTATAATAATATAAAAAATAAATTATATTCCATAAAATGATAAAATATTTCCATTAGAATACAAATTTTGAATCCAATAATCTCACGTCACAATTACAAATATTATTCATTATTGTTGGGGAATTGGTTCAAAATTTTTACTAAATCCTTACATTTTATACAAAGTAAATCAATGATTGTTTTATATTCATTTCATTAATGAGTAAGATTTACCTTAAACCTTAATATATTACAATCGCATATTCCATGTAATAATTTTCAAGGATGTTTATTTCCACAATTATAATATTTTTTAGGCTTCTTCCATATCTTCTTCTCATTCTCCTCATATTTTTTTGGGAACTCGGTTGTCCATTTTATATATTAATCTACGTTAATAGTATATTAGATTATTAAACTATTCTATATTTGGATGGAACATAATACCATACATTAGTATGATAAAAAAATATCTAGTAATAATGTACAATGGAGGTATGACATATTTTCATCAATTAAAAGGTAAATATTCGATTCTAGAATATTTAGCTAGTTTTTAGCATGTGAGGAAAATCTCAAAAAACATCCATCAAACTATAAATGACAATCACCACCCTTCTATATAACATAATGGAATTACCCATCCATAAGAGTTAGTTCTTCTTGGGGAAAATAAATCTCAATTAATGGTGGCTTAAATAGTTTCCATCTCATTCTCTCCATATCGTCATCATTCTTAATGTTTTGAATCATTGACCAACATTTATGTTAAAATAATTTTAATAAATTACATTATATTGAAAATTTAATTTTTATCACTTCTCGAATCCAAGAAATATCTTTTCAAGGGACATGATTATTTTCATAGACAAAAATAAATTAGTAGTTCAATTAAATGATGGATAATTTTACAGAAAAAATGGATTGAAAAAATGTACAACTCACTACGGATGAATAGGTTTCCCAATAAAATAATTATTAACATCCTTACCATATATCAGTTACCGCCAATTTAAATATGATCTACTCCACTCTAACACCCACTATATTGATATTCTCATCAAGGTAATTCCAATAATGAATGTTGGGTTTCAAAAAAAATCCATTATTCAAAAAGGTGTCTCTTATAATCAATAGAACATATATGTTTTTCTGAATACATAATGAATATTATGTAGAAACATAAAAATACAAAAAAATTATAAAAAATTATATATTTTAATATTTACAATCATACTACTTATGTTATTCTGAAATATAGTTCCCAAGGGAATTACTATACATTATATGATACCAACATTAGAAACCACAAAAATAACAACCTTGAGTCAGTAATTAAATTATTATATTTTTAAAACATACAAGGTATCTCACCAAAAAAGATCCTATTGTTTAGAATCCTTGAAAAAATTTATATATTCCATAATTTTAAATTATCAAATAAATTAAAAATATATGTCAAAAATAAATATTTCTTCCTAGGAAATCAATAAATTTGAACTTTTATTATATCTTTTAGAAATTAATCTAAATTAAGGGTGAAATAATATACATAGATTGAGAAAAGTTACAGTGGAATATATCATGAATTTATAAGGAATAATATATATATATATAAGTAAATATTTACTGAAAATTTTATTTAGTCAATAATCCAAACCTCAAAACGTACAAATGGATAATTAAGCCATCACGTGGATAATAATAATAAAAACTAAATCACGGAAATGTTATATATCATATTTCATTATCATGTCATCGAGACCTCGTGTCATGTCATCAAGAAACATAACCTCAAAATCATGTTCTAATACATGATACAAATCATTCTATCTTTATTCCCAATCATTATCACACATTAATACATTATAAACTGAGTAATACCTATTACATTTACTCTTGAGAACTTATGGTGCATATTGGGGCAATTAATAACATGACACCATAGATCACATATATATTTTTAATTCATTGGTCATATACTTAATCACTATAATATAATATTAATGCATTAAAAATTCTATATATAATTAACAATACCTAACATCATCATTTCTTTACTAAAGAAAGTTTATTTTGTAATAAGATTTATTTAAATGAAACTATATATTAAATTGTTTTATATTTAATAAAATATTAATGTTACAAAAATGATACTGAATAAATCTATTATATTGAGAATATGTTATGGATGGGAATAATAAATTCCAGTGAATAATTGAGATATGAGATAAAATAATAATAATAAATTTAATGAACAAAAATTAAAATATAATGCATACCAATTTTTGGGATTGTAAAAGGACAGTCGTCCATTAGAAATATTTAATGGAACAAATGGAATGATATTTACAAATTTTAGAAAAAAATGTAAGTGAATAATAAAAAAATGTTTATAGAAACTTATGTTGCTTAATTGTAAAAAGAAAACTATAAAACATTATATAAAAATAAATTCATAATTTTAGAAAATAATTATCTTTATTTTAATATAAAAAATTAATAAAATAATTTAATATTTCTATTCTATGAAATCCCATTAATACATTATAATGAAAATGAATAGTGAAAAACTGTCCTGGAATTTTGGAAATCCATTTAATCTTCGTTGTCTAAAATAGACATTCAATTCAAAACATGTTTAAATTTCAAAAAAAAAATATTTCTTAGAAATAATTCTATAGATTACTTTCTGTCCATATTAATGAAATTAAAATGATATATAAAAAAAATTCTAAAATTTTAATTTTAAAAAAAAATCCATCAAAATTTTAAATAATATATATATATTATATAAGGAATAATGACTAAAAAATTGAAATAATGATTTTTTAATTATTCTTTAAGTCAAGCAGCACCAAAGATAAAACCATTTCCAAAAAACCCTAGAAATATCACAAAAAAATAAATAATACGAAAATATAAGGTGTTTAGTGATGAATATGGATAAAATATTTCCAATGTGAATTATAACATGATATATCAGGAATAAGAGTGATATATTAAAATTACCCATTACATCATTAATGAATTTTCAGTTAAAGCCCAGAAAAATTGAGAAAAATGTACTTAACCTTTTAGTACCATTAACAAACATTAATTCATAGTATAAAATTACCGATGGTATTAAATAAAATATATAAGATAAATTATTTTCATAAAATCAAATATGAATCTATTTAGTTGATTGTGTTAAAAAATTCATACTATAGATTCCATGTTGATAATACACATGATATCATATTTGAAAATAAATTTAAATTTATTTATAATTTTTTATAAACCATTATCATATACATCGTTTTATTTATTTTAATATTGTTATCATTTAAATTAATTCATAATACATTAATCTTAAATCAACCATTAAAGGTTTTTTTTTCATTTTCTCCAAAATTTCATTGGTATATTTATCATGGTTTAATTAGTAATGAAATGGTTCCATACTATCCATAATATTTATAATACCATGAATTTATTTTTTATTTTTTGAATAAAATTATATAATCAAGAAATCAAGGGTATCATTATAAAAAAGTAATATACTATTTATATAGGGGTACTCCATATGTAAACATGATTATGTTTTCATTTTCATAGTTGTTAGATGGAAGAAAAAGTTTATAATGATTAATCATTGTAAAATAATAATTTTATAATAAATATTCTATATATATTAGTTAAAAATAACCTTTTGAGATGTAATGTATATCAAAACTGTAAAACTAATAAATTTTGTTTATGTAGGTGGTAGTCCACTCATATACAAGAGAAACATTATCATTCACTAGGTGAATCGAGGATAAAAATTCATATGAAATATTATTTTTTTAGGATCATAATTATTGTTTAAAAATCACATATATTTGTTAATTACAACTTTATAACAATCGATATGATATAGTGATTGAATGTGATACAAATTTCATCGACATGATGGTAGTCCATATGTATGTTTGAGATATGTTTACAGTTCAAATAAGATGAGAAAAAGATACAAAATGGATTTATAAAAATCATAACACCATATATGTTTGTTAAAAAATACATTTAATTATTTCAATGTTATTATTGAAATTTTTGAGGAGTTTTATAAAAAATATAAAAAGGAAATTATTGGTACAAACATATAAATCACCCATTGGTAATGTCATATAGAATTCAATATAATCCATCTTGAAATAATATTTTTCCAAAAGGTCCTCTAGTTTGAGATGAAAAAATATAGAAGATTTCTTGATAAGAATTAGTATATCTATGTGTCTCATTAAGTGTGGAAAATAGATGACAATTGGAGGAATTTTATGATTTATGTGGGTTCTTATCAAAAAAAATATTAAGAATATTAATATATAATGAAATATATATTTTGATATTGTAGATCCACTTGAACTAAATACTAAATATATGATATAGTTAAAAAAATAAATTCAAACAATGTCATTTTTACTAGACATTCCATTTTTAACCATTATCTAATTAGTTTAAACACATCATGAATCCTTTATTACAATTACCAAGGTGGGTTTTTATCATTGTTACAATTCATTATTCCCAAAAACATAGTAAAATCATGGTAAAAAATTATATATCTTTAGTAAAAAATATGATATCAAAATTACATTATTCAATACCGAAAATTGATAAAATTTACTTTTAATATATTTTCATAGAACATAATGATTTTTTAATGGAAATTTCTCTTTTTTAGTAATAAATGATTTAAAAATATCTTTTATACTATTGATTAATGTGGAAATAATTCTATTATTCTACCAAATGATACTTATTTTTTTGGAATACCAAGTCTTTCACTACTAAAACATGTTTTAGAAACTCATATATTACAAAAATTCTATGATAACAACTTAAATAATTTTATATAACCATCTATAGTAAAAAAAAATAATAAAGATTATTCAATATATTACATCAAAATGATCATTTAAAGTGTAAATTGTATATAATTATTACATATCATAAACCAATAAATACCATTCATTTCATAACTAATAATGTTTTTTCATTATATATATAAATGACATAATTTTTCATGAGTCTTCAATATCTTGTATAAATAATTCCTCACATGTTGTCCTTATGCACATTTCATATGTACTGAAATTATTCATATATCGGGGAATGGAAAAATAAAAATAATGTGATTCCAAATTATAAGGATGGTAATGATAAAATTCATGCGATCTAGGAATAAACATGGTGTAAATATTGTGGAAACAATAGGTAAGAAAAACATGAAACCATAGTCGTTTTGAAACTAAGTGCATGTCGTATGTATGAAAATAAATGGAAACGTGGATATCGATATTAATGATCTCATACTAATAGAACTCATAATACTAGAACTCAAATATATTCTATTATGGATCTGTTCAATGTCATTATCCCATGAGGTTAAGAGGAATACACCAAAACTATACTTATTTTACCTCAATAGACATGATAATATTTTAAAGTGAAATGTTATTTTGAGACCCGTGCATCACATATTTAAGAATAATTCTATCATAATAATACTCTAACAAATATTTGATACAAACCCCTATGATATCTGTTAATTAATATATCTTGGGTATCTATATAATTAATGATAGGGATTATAAATTTTAATAAAATGATGTTAGTCTTCCATAGTCATTAAAATATTGGTGTTATTCCTAGTGTTAATAAAAAGGATGAAAAAGTCATAACCCCTAAGAAAATGAAGTTTTATTAAAAAACTGTAAATATATAACATTCAAATAATAATCAATATTAAAATAAGAGTACACAAAATTCTAATTGTTGTACCAATGTTAACAGAATAAAATTAATTCAATATTAACATCATTTAATCAAAATTATATAAAAATGTGGTGTTGAGACTATATAGAGTTATGTTTCTACCTCTAACACAATAATAGAACAAAATAATCATAATCCATCTAGTAAAAATATGGTCTCACAATGGTTAGTGTAACAACCCACCAACTTATAGAATAGTTTCTTTTCATTCAAAAATTTAGTACTTATATTCATTATACATTTTTAATGAAATATGTTGTATTTATAAAAATTAAATAATTGATGTTGATAGAATAATAACATGATGTTAGAAATAGTAACATGATAGTTAGGAATAGTAATTGGGTCAATTGAAAAGTAACTTTACCTAAAAAATTATAAATAAAATTTAGCTATCCGATAAGTAATAATATATTATATTCATATAAATGAACATGTAAATAATTTATTTGAAATTTATCAATTATGTGTTGTACTTTTTGTAATTAATAAATATTTATTCACAATATTATAATTATTAGTATGATTTAAAATAAATATTTATTTTCATAGAATATATGAATAAGTTAATATTTTATTGTTTTATGATTATAAAAAAAACTATGACACCTTGATTAATTTTTTATGAGTTTTGAAAATAATGTATTGTTTTAAAACTGTTATTTTTCTAATAAATTATGATTTTAATTAAAAATTAAATTTCCCATATTTAATAAGATATTTTAAAAAAAAATGGAGTTCATTTTCTAAATATACATGCCAAAAAATGGTCATAGTGAATTTTTGGTAAATTTTGGAAATACTTGAATTTTTCTTGAATAGCGAAATAGGACAATTGGCAAGAAAAGATAAATAAATGAATAATTATTTCATGGATGATGTTATGATGAGTTAAGCACACATTTTTCAAACTCAAAAGCACTAATTAATTTATTTAGTCATAGGAACCAACACATTTGTTTGTCTTGAGAAAAATAATAAAATAATGATTGAAATAATGGAAACCCTCCTATCCTCTACTATAAATACTATCCCTCACCCCCTCTTCTCTTCACACCTCTATAAATTTTAAGAAAGTCCAATTTCATCCATAAACTCTTCCCTGGACTCCGACATATGTCTCAGACTAGATGGGATCAAAAAAATATTAAAACCATGACTTATAAAGAGGTTCGCATGAAAGAGAATTCAAAAGGTAAATATCCACTTTTATTATCTTTTATTTCATTTTCAATTTTTTTCTATTATTATACTCTCTTTACCTAGATATCTCAAAGGGGCATGAAAAATCATGTATCTTATATTTAATTTAATGTTATTTGGCGTTTGGAAAAATTATTCATCACAATTCTTCTTTTCACCCTCTTATTTAAAAAAATAATGCACTATTTGTGATGTGTCGATTTATCAAAAAAATTTATGAGGTGTTTCCAGTTATCAATACCACCTTTATGTTATGTCATAAAACCATTTTGAGGGATGAAAATGATTTTATGTTTTATTATATAACATATTTTATGTTTTTTAATTAACATATATACATAATATTAAATTATATAATGAAAATGTTTTGTGATTATCGAAGAACCACCTAAATGATCTAAACGAATAACATTAATGTTTTATCTACTAATTATTAATAATATCCCAAAATATATATGTGGTATAATTTAATATTCTTGAAACATATAAATACCACTTAATTATACTTTAATTGTTTCTCTTCGATTCTAAATAAAATTCCATTACTAACCGATCATGGAAATAATTTAAAGAATGCATTAGAAACAAGGGAAATAACAAATTATTATTGTTAAATGGGTGGAATTATGTTATAAAATGATCATATATGGTGTTATAAAAATAAATATTTTTATTTAAAATTTCAATAAAAACATTTTAATTATTATACAGGAGGATTAAAAACACTTGAAATATGACTAATCCTAGGTAAGATAATTCTTTACCAAATTTTCATTCATTGGTTAAAGCATATACTTTATAGATTATTTGGAACTATGATTTTTTTGAAAATAAGTTTCTAGGTTTAATTACACGATTCCCAAGTTTATAATCATTTCCTTTATTTAAATAAATTTTTAATTCAAATATATGATCATTATAAGTGATTTTTTAAAAAAAACAACTTTTATTTTTCAATTTTTACATAATTCAAAATAATATTTTATTCAAGTATTCATATTTTATGAGTATGATAATGATAATTGAAATTGTTTATGGTAAATGTTGGGAACTATATCTTTATATAATTCATTTTTTATGTGTATGTTTGATGTTGAACCTATGGTTTCTCAAATTCTAACGTTGATGGTTACACTATAATGTACCTATGAGGGTTACATTGTAAGGTATCATTGAGGGTTACATTATAATGTAGTCATGAGGGTTATAAATCATATAGCTATCATGGTGCTTATAATAATAGTAAACTAATTCTAAAGATACCTTTATGGTATTATTTATGTTTTTCTATGTTTTTAGGAAATATCGTGTTTTCACAAAGTATCTATATGGTACATATTTGGTGACAAGTAAGTCTTTGGGAAAATTATTTAACATGTTAATAAGTATTCAAGAACTAAAATTTTCTCTAATTTTTTTAAATCCATTACAAAGATTTTATTGATATACATTTAAAAAAAATAGATTTATATGGTTTAATAATGGGTAAGGTAAAAGGGGATTCCATAAAGAACACTGTGAAGTCGTATCATGAATATTTTTTTATGATTTTTTATTAAAATAATTTTGATATTTGTAAATATAGATATTTTTTAGTAGTATCCAATTTATATTCATAATGGTTGACATGTAAAAAATATTTTCAAAATTTCTAAAACTGAAAATTGAAAATATCTATGGGAATCTAAATAAGTGCATTGAAACATAATTTCCTCAATTATGTAATTTATAAGTTTGGGTCATTATAGATGGTATCAGAGCACGATTTTGAATAAATTTTTGTTTATGATGATGTAAATAAAATACAATTAAAGTTCTTACAACATTTTTATGATGAAATTATATAACATATTATTAATACAATGTTTTTTATTCTATAATATAGCTATTAATAAATGTTTTCCACATTATAATCATGGAAGCTGATGTAGGAAGGCACCGAGTAAATGATATCATTCTGAATCTATAGCTGAGAATAGCGGCAATTTAAATAGATCTGCTTGTGATAGTGATGGCTCAGTTGAAACAGGCTATAAAAAGTAGTGGAATTCATGAATTATAATAAACATATCCTTAAAAGGGTCATTATTATAGTGGAAGATCTTATGAGGCAGCATCCTCCATATTCTCTTTGAGCTTCTAACCTAGTGGTAGATCAAAGATGGATGAAAGCAAATGAAAAGATTTTCGATTTTGTGGGGTGTTATGATAATTAATGGTCATCCTTACATTTATAATTTTTATGGAGTATATGACCATTTGTGTCAATTTTCAATAATATAAATCAAAAATAAGAGATTTATGCCTAGTAATGGGTTAAATTTAAAAATATTTTCCGTGATATATATTTTCATATAGTTTTTCAAGATAAGATGGAATTGAAATTCCCCGAATTGAAGTAAAAATAAGAAGATTAGGTTTCTGTGAATGAAGAAAACATCACCTGATTAGCATGGAATGCTCAAAATCTACTTCTAGATCATGATATAAAATTAAATAATTTTTAGTCATTATTGTTGACAATATATTGAAGGACATTGGAATCCCATGTAATCAATAGATATGAGAAAATTTTATAATGTTTTGAGATGTTAAAAAGTGTGTTTTTTAATGATTGTGTCAAATTTCAAACAACAAGAAGAAGAGGTTTAGATGGAAAATGATGTGTAAGACATAATCTATGAAATCTGAAGGAATGAAATTTATGTTTCCAGATTCCTGAAAAGTGTGTTTAAATGAACTTTGGGGAATTACTTAACAAAATTGCGATGCACTTTCAATGTGGTGTTTTTAGACATATGTAATGAGATTTTGATGAAAATGATCTTAATATTTATTATGATAAGAAATATATAAGATGTTTTAAATGTGGTGATATTGGTCATTATGCAAATACCAACACAATGAAAGATCTGAATGGAAGAAGGAAATAATATTGTAAGAAAAAAATTTATTAAGCACTTTTATAACTATGTCAACATATGTCTGTTTATCCAATGATGTTTTATTTTTTATGTTGTTTACATACTTAGATTTTTATTATGTATTTTTTGATACGGGGTCTACACATTAAATTTTTTATATGAAATGTTCTGGTAAATTTAAAATTTCAACTCCTGAAATGATACTGAATATTATTGTTAAAACACCAGGGTTATATATTAAATAAAAAATTATATATAGAAATCATCATAGTTTTATATGTGGAAAACAATACCTAAAAATCTATGTATTTTATCCTTATTAGAGTTTTATGTCATTCTAGGTTTAGATTTATTTCTATATATCTTGCTACGATTAATTTTAGAGCTAAAGAAATTATTTTTCAGAATGTGCTTAAGTTTTTATACAAGAAAGAACCCATAATATTTATAACATATTAGGAAGCTATGAAAATGTTACATGATGGAAATGAATCCTATATTTATAATATTATTTTAAGAAAGGGAACTATTTAGAATAATAATGTGCTAGAAGTAAATAAATACCTGAATGATTGCAATATTTTCTACCACTATGTTGTACAAAAATAGGAAGTGGAATTTACCATTCACTTTGTTCCAAATTCTAAGACTATTCCAATACACCCATATAAAATTTATGAAGTGAAAAATAAAGAATTTAAAAATCAGATGTAGATGTTTTTTGATAAATTCTTCATTTATCCAAGAACATCATGTGGGTGTTCTCTTGTTATTTTTGGTAGAAATAATGACGTTTTCATGAGACTTTTCATTTAATATAGAGATTATAATAACATAACTATTAATAATATATATTCATTGACTCATATTGATGAATTTTTATATCATCTCATTAGAGCATAGTATTTCTTGAAGATTTAATTGAGATTATGGTAACAATAGATGAAGTTGAAGGAGGATATCAACGTAAAGACGACATTCTATACTAGATATGGGAATTATGTGTTTTTTCCTGACCTTTTTTAGGAAAAACTAGTACTATATTAATAAATATTTGGAATAAAATATTCCTTGAATGTTTGGATAATATTATTGTTGTTTTTATTGATAATATGTTGGTATTTGGAAAATTTATGATGATAATTGAAAAAAATTATGGATTGTTTTGAGAACACTCAAAGAAAATTAGTTATTTGAAAATTTTAGTAAATGTGATTACTAGTTGCAGGGTATTCATTTTCTTGGGGACATTGTAAATAATGATGGAATAATATTAGATCCCACCATAACAAAAGTGGTTGATGAATGGACAATACTTAAAAATGTTACACAAATTCATTGATTTATTGGACTAACATATAATTAAAAACAGTTTGTTAGAAACATTTCATAGTAAGCTAGCCCAAAAAATATGTTGACAAGAAAAAGATATAATTTTTCTACGACAACAGAACAAAAGTTTTTATTTATTTAACTAAATAATATATTTTTGATTGCTCTATTTTTCAGCCAACCTTTCGGAAATTGTGAGTTTGTCTTCTACAATGATTCTTCAATAAAGGGACCTGATTGTGTTATGCGGGAGAATGATTAGGTAATTACATATTAGTTAAGAAAACTAAAACATCATGAGATTAATTATCCCACACAAAATATGGAATTAAAATATGTATAATTTTTTGTTGATAATTTTGGTCGCCATTTATATAGAGAAAAATGTGAAATATATATTGACTATAAAAGTATAATGTATATATTACCTTAAAAGAAATTAAATATAAGGTGGATTAGATGGATTGAACTTATAAATGATTACAATTTCATGATCAATTACCATTCTAAAAAATCAAACATTGTGGTGGATTACATTTGTCAAAACCATTATGCATCATTATCCATTTTATTTTTTTCACAACACCCATTTATTAATGATTTGATGACTTTTGAATTAGAAGTTTTCTACATGGGAAATTCCCCTATTTTTTTCTTATTTTAATTTTGTTATATCTATTATATAGAATTAGGAATGAATATATAAATGAACATGAGATTCAAGAAATGGTATAATTGGATAAAAATAGTATGTTTTTTTAATTTTACAGTAATAATGATTGTGTTTAAAATTTGGAATTATATTATTTGTCCCTTATGATTCCTCGATGAAGAAATAATTATATTGTGAAGCTCATATTCTACCATTTTTCATTCATCTGGGTTGTAATATGATGTAAAGATAAAATTAGTTGTATTACACATTGGATGAAATGAATATTGATATTATAGATCTAACTATGAAATGTTTTATTTTTTAACAGTTTAAAGAAGATAAAAATTATCAAAGGGGATGCTTCAACCTTTTCCAATGGTAGAGTGTAAATTGGAAACTATATTTATTTTCTATATTGTATGACTAGAAAAGTATTGTTGAGATAATAATTTAATTTTTTATTCTTGATTAGATGTGTAAATCAACACATTACCTCATATTCGAGAAAATGTTTTTTTGGATCATATATCTCAACTATAGATCAATGTGATTTTCAATTTACATGATATTCCTCTTACTAATGTATCTGAACATGATACTAGGTTCACTTCTAACTTGTGGAAAGGCCTTCAAAAGTCGTTGGGTAAAAAACTGGATTTTTACACAAATTTGGCCCCTCAATCTAATGGAAAGATTGAACAAACACTTCATACCTTGGAGGATATACATTGAGATTGTTCAATAGATTATTAGAGATGATGGTATCAAAACAATTCTTTAGTTGAGTTTTTTTATAATAACCACTTGCATTATAATATATAGATGACCCCTTTTAAGGAATTATATGGGTAGTATTGTCGAACTGCACCATTTTGGGATGATATGGGTAAAAATGATTATGGGACTAGATTAGTTGAGCATGTGGCTGAGAAAGTGAATATGATCTAATAATATATGAGCAATGCTCGGAGTAGGTAGAAATGTTATACAGATAATACGAGGTATGATTCTTCTATGAGGTTGGTGATCAAGATTTTTTTTAGAATCTCCCCATTAAAAAGTGTATTATGTTTTGGTAAGAATGTAAGGCTCTGCCCATGGTTCATTGGTCCTAGTGAAATCCTATATAAAGTTAGACTAGTTCCATATCGAGTAGCTTTTCCTATGATTTTAACTCAGGTACACATTTTTTTTATATTTATATATTGATAATGTACATCCTGGATTCATATCATTTTTTGAGCCTAGATATAGTTTATTAGGAATATTCCCTTTCATTTGGGGAATATACATTTTAGATTTATGATCATAGAGCGTAATTATTTTAGAATATTGCAATCCAATGAGTTATGGTTTTTTGTAGAAACAATATACTTAAAGTAGAAACATGTGAATCTAAAAAATAAATGAGTTGAAGGTAATCCCAATTGATAAAAATGTAAATAAAAATTGTTAGAAAGAAATTTCTAAAGGGTTGGTAGAATGAAAAAACTAAGGTACATAATAGATTATTTCTTTTTATTTTAAAATTTTGAATTTAAATTCATAATAAATTTATAGTAAAATATGTGCTATTTATATAAATAAAGGAATTCATACAAATAGAATATTAACATAACCATAGAAATAGAAACATGCTCATTAAGATTATTAATCTGTCCAATACAATAGTAACGTTATTTAATAAGGTGTAAAAAAATTTATCCATTATATAAGTAAAAATATTATATATTGATATCATTGAACTGGTAAATAATTCTTTTTTGAAAATCATATATTATGTTATGTATTTTTTGTAATAAAAAAATACTTAATTACATTTTTGAAGTTAATATAATGATTTAAATGGAATATATATTTTCCAAAAATATATAAATAAATTAATATTTTATTGTATTATGATTATATGAATATTTTATGAGACCTGGATTAATTTTTCATTATGTTTAAATAATGTTATTGTTATAAAATTGGTAAACTATAATAATTTGTGAGTTTAATTAAAAATTATATTTACCATATATAGAAAATTATTTTTATAAACATGGATTCATTTTATAATTATACACATCCAAAAATAGTTATGGTGATTTTTTGGGATTTTATGGAAATAAATTAATTTATTGAATCATGAAATATGATAATATATGAAATAATATAAATATATGAATTTTTTATCCTTGGATGGTGTTCTATTATGGTAATCATCCCTAGTTATAAATAAAATTCAATAATTACTTTATCTAGTCACAAGAACCATCACTCTTTATTTTCTTGTGTAAATAATAAAATAATGATTAAAATAGTGGAAAACACCCCTCTATCCACTAAAAACATCACCCTTACCCCTATTATTCTTAGAGATATCATGATTTTATAATTGTCTAATTCTTTCCTAATCTTATTCTCATGACACTCGTTGATGTACATAACCCAATTGTCTCACCAAAATGCCTAAACCAATTGCCTTAAAACGGTTCAAAAATATGTCAAATTGATAATAAAATATCCAATTCCAATAAATATTATTTCCATTCCAATTCGTATTGTATTAAAATACTCTATTCAGCTCCCATTTCCAATGTGGAATGGGAAATATGATATCATATATATATATTGTAATTTTTTCCAGATTGTTTAGAGATCCATCCTCATAATTCTTCTTCTCTCCTCTTATTCTAAAAATAAAAATATTATCTGTGACGTGCTGAATTACTGACATCGTGGATGACGCGTTTTCAATTTGTATTATCTCCTTCATTTTTGGTAATAGAGACATTTAATTTTTAAAGAAAATACTGTAAATATTATGACATAACCTTATTTATATACTAGAAATAAAATATATACATAATATTAAATTTTATAATGTAACTTGGTTGTGATTATCAAATAAATATTAAAATGATCTAAAAGAATTTCATTTGTATTTTATCTTTTTTATTCATACTCATATCTAAAAAATGAATTATTGTATCATTGAATATTTTGGAAATATATTAATACTATTTCATTCTACTTCTGATTTTTCACTTAGAATCGACAAGAAAATCCATTATGAACAGACCATGGAGGCCATGTTAAGAACACACCATAAATAATGTAAATGGAAAACTATTATTAACAAATCAGTGAAATAATGTTTTATAATGATATATAAGTTGTTTTATAAATAAAAGTTTTTCTGTAAAATATTAATTAAACTCTTTTAACCATTATATATGAGGTTTAATAACATTTTACATGTAAAGATCATTAGGGAAGGTAATTCATAAACCAATTTCCCTAAATTTGGTTAACCTTATACATTATGGATTGTGTGGGGCTACGTTTATTTATGAAATTAAATTTTATGTTTTATTATGTTGATTTATATTGTATACACATATTCAAATTTTTATCATTTCTTACTTCAAATATATTATATTTGTATGGGATTATTGTTTAAAAATCCACTTTTAGATTTCTATTTATACAAAATTCAAAATGAATGTTTTAATGGAAGGATTTTTGTTTTATGATTATGTTATAGTTCATGGTAATTTTTTATGTTGAAGGGTTGGAGTAATATCTCCCTCCAATTCATTTTGTATGTTTAATATCGGGGTTAACTGTATGGTTACATTAAGCCTTACAGCGATGGTTACACTCTCTTGTAGTTGTGACAATTACATTGTAATGTAGTTGTGAGGGTTACATTGTATGTTATATCTGACAGTTATAAATCATATAGTTGTTTTTATGGTTAATATCTTATATAATTAATTCCCAAATTTAACTTTATGAAAATATTTATTTATTTTTCAATCCTTTATGGAAATATCATGTTTTCAGAAAGTAACATTATGAAAAAAATTGGTTGGTAAGTATGTCTTTGTTAAAAAAAATTCATATGTTTATAAGTATTAATTTACTAATGGTTTCTCTCCTTCATTTTATTTCCATTACTGATATTTGTTTCCAATCCCATGTTTGAAAATGTTTTTCACATAGTTTAGGTATGGGAAATAGGAATTTAGAATAATATATAAATGTTGTGAAGTCTTATCATTAGTACTTTTCATGTTTTTTTAAATCATCTACGCTATCAAAAAAATTGATATTTTTTTAGTAGTAAACACTTGGTATTCGTATGTGTTGATATGTATGAAATTTTTTAAAAAATTTTAAAACTATAAACTGAAAGGTTCCTAGGGAATTTAATGAGATGATATAGAAATGGGATTTCCAAGAATATGTAATGTTTAAGGATAGGTCCTTATTGGTAACCCTAGTGTGACAATGGAATATTAGATGAATGTTGACATAGATGAAAACATCCATTGGAAAAGAATGTTTTGAATTGTGAAACATTTGAAGGGATCAATAATAGATTTTCTTTATATCATGTTTTCAAATACACAAATGACAACATATATATATTATTTGATAAATCCTGAAACATAAAACCCATTATGGTAAATCCTTTAGAAATTAAACATGGATGTGTTATAGAAGTCATATAATAGTTTTTTGAAATTTTTTTCAATATTTACCTAAAAATATAATATTCATGTCCCATTGAAATTTAAACTTTTAAAAGGTGATACAAAATATTTTTAAAATACTTTTATTTCAATAACAATATTTAATAATTTTGTCCTAAAATTAAGAAATTATTTTTTTGAGAAATGATTAGTTGAAAAGAATACGTGTTAATTTGAATATAAATCAAAACATTATTTATTTTCAATATAACATTGTAGAAATATCATATTTTGAGAAGAGTATCATGATATTAATTTTTATTGAAACATCAATTTCAAATCAGACATTATAAAATTAAATATTATAAAATATTATAATTGGAGAAACCAGAAATTAAATAATGAAATAGAGGATGAGAGAACATTACTTGATGAAAGGTACATAACATACCAATATCCCATTTATGAAACATACAATATGATGAATGAAAAAAATTAAAATATTGTTTATTTTGTAAAAATTAAAGAATGAGATAAAATCAAATAATATAAAATAAAGGTATAACATTCTGAACTTATATGAAATAAGTGAAGGTAAATGATGATAACTAAATAAATAAAAAATTAATTCCCAAAAACATTTATGACTAGGAATATAGTTTAGTAAAAATTAATTTGTATAAATTTCAATAAATTTCATTGGTTATACCATGAATTTTTATGAGATAATTTATAGAACATTGATGGTATATTAAATCAATTAAAACCCATACAAATGAAACATTATTCAAACCATGTAACATGTCAGGGAAAATCGACATTAAGAAAATGAAAACCCTCATGGATTGTGTAAGAGTTTAATAAAAATCCCTTGAATGATAAGAATCATAATGAAATATATCATTCTTGGGTTAAAATATAATTAGTGATATCTCATCCCAAATTAATAGAATTTATGAAAGGAGTGACGTTTATCTCTTTGAATTTATTTATTTATAACCCTAATTCAAACTAATTCAGTGATGAGAATTGGAGGATTCATAAGGAAGAACTCATAATTGTCTATTTGTGTTCAAAAAATATATCAATGACATAAAAAAATTTAAAATAAAAAACAGTGTAATGAATATGGGGTTGTTGATGAATCATTAATGGGAATGATGGAATTTTTTGAGTTTCTGTTTCACGATAATTTAGTATAAAATATATATTAAATATCAAAATCTAGTGATAAGAGTTTTTTAATTAAATATGGGAATCAATTTGATAGTTTTAATATGTCTTAAACTTCATTAATGAATTATAATTTGAACATTGGGGAACTGATTAAAATAGGACAACCTAATTTTTCATCATTTGAAAATATGAATGAGAATTTCTGATAGATTTTTAACTACATCGATTGTAACATCCCAGGTAAATAAAGAATAAAGAATTTTCATAATTATTAATATTTACGAATTAAATATTAATTTTATTTTAAAGGGGTTGCTATGTTCGATAGCGTACCCGATACGCAACGATGAGTTTCTTTGAAACTTACGTAGCACACTAGTAATAAAATAATATTATTTTAAATGTTAGTTAACAAGTAGCCGTTGTACAGGCGGGAATGGATAGAAATAACTAAAATATGATTAGATATGTTTTTAAATGATTATACATTTACCCAATAAAAGATAAAAGCTTAAAATACGGAAAGAGTTCAATTTTAGGGCATATATACTCTAATTTTCACTAAAGGTTCACTTATCAGCTTTTAATGGTGAAACATCATTAAATATAGTTTTGATCACTATTATACATTATTTTGGACCAGATATAACTCTTCTTTAGAATCGGGACATCAAAATTTACTTTGTGTAAATTTTTGGTACCTTTCTGATAAAGTTCTTTTTTTAATGAATAGTGTAAAATGTTGTATTTTAATTCAAAACCTCTTTTTAATCTAATTTATTTATATGATTAGATTATATTTTGAATTTGTTTTAAAGTGAAATTAGAAAATATTTGTACCCGTTAATCCAATGGTGGTCATTGGAATCAATTTCACTTTGAAATTGGACTTAAACTGGTGTCAATCTTTTGATACTTATTGTTTCACAAAAACAGGCTATTTGTCATGACAGCGGGAATTAATTATTAAATTAATTAATTTGAATTATATGTTTTGAATTTTTTAAAATGGACTTCATTTTTGAATTCGTAATATCAAATATAGCTTAGGGTGAATTTTTGGTAATTTTCTGAAAAACTTCAATTTTTGATGAATAGTGAAACCACTAAGTGGTACTTATAAAGACTGATTTTCCGTTTAAATGAAATTTTGCCATCATTGTGTTTTGAATTTCAAAAATCCGATATACATGGTTGTCATTAAGAAGTAAAATGTGGTTCAATGGGATAAAAATAATTTTTTTGTGAATAGTAACTTATTAAGTTCTTAATCGCGATTAGTGGTAATTAGGGTAGTTTAAGGTATAAATAATGCTTTAATAATATAAAATGACCTAGACACATGTCCCAACCTTATTGGTTGTGTCATGGCCGACCAAGACAAGCCATGGGCCAACTTGGGGACCCCATGGAGCCACTTTAGTTGGAAAATGACATTAATAAATTTTTATTTAATGTTAAAGTGAAAATGACACTAACATGAGTTGTTTTACTAAAACAATTTTTAAGTAGGGTTACACATGTCCAAATTTTGATTATAAATAGTAATTGGAAAGATAAAAATATTTCCTACATCATAGTATTTTTTTTATAATTTTTAGACATTAAATATTTTAAATTATTTATGACATAATAATGATGCAGCGATGACATCATTATTTGACGATTTAAATAAAATGGAAAGATAATGAAAAATCTTAAACCTACACATGTCCAAAACCAATTGGATGATTTTATTTCGAAGCCTTATCACCTTATCCACGAATTATATCAATGTGGGTCCTTTTAAAACCGAAACACATTTTCAAATAAAGTAATATTTCTTTACTTTCCAAAAGTGCCCCTCCTCTCCTCTTATAAAAAGCCCCCACCTCTACCTCATTTCACACACTTCTCAAGCCTTTGGCTCGGCCAAACCCTGCCCAATTACTCTCTCCATATCCCTCTCCTCATCCTAGAGGATTCCCTTTTGGTAGAATCCTTTCAAAGGAAGCATTTAGGCTCAAATCAAAAGGGAGTTACACTTTTAAAGGTAATTCATTCTCTCTTGATCATTTGTTTTATTTTGCTTCTCCAACCCTCTAAACTCTTTTTATTTACTTATTTTGTAACAACACCAGTATCTTCAATATACTATTCTGTTGTTATAATATTTATTTGAGCTACACTCTCACACAACTACATCAAATGGTTAAATAACATACGGTTTCCGTGGATGGCGAAATTTTTCCTCCCGAAACGATGATTGTTCAATACTCATTTAACACCTTCAAGGGTGGCCATTATGATGTCACTATTTTTATATATGATATATAATATGTTTATGTTTTCTTTAAGCCTCTGTATTTTTCATTTTTGGCATACCTTTATGGTTTCCATTATGGGTAAACACGATATCTTCATTTAAGGAAGTGCGGACTACCGCCCCCTAAAAGTGATGTGATTCGTTAATGCCATATGTGGGACGTGTAAAGGATGGATTTAAAGTTATTATATATGATGTTATACTGGAATTATAATATACCTCTATATCATTATTATTTCTTTCCATTAAAGTATGAGATAGAAATGAAAGTAGCGTTCATGCGTACGTACGGCTTACCGTCTCCATGAACGGTGCATTTCATTTCTTATCCCCAAATGTAATGTACTATTAAAATTACATGTATATAATGTATATATATAATTAATGATATATCTAAATGATGAATATAATTCTGGAATTAAAATATACATACCTCTCATTTAGTTTTAATTCCACTAATATGACAAAGAAATGAAAGTAGCGTTCATGCGTACGTACGGCTTACCGTCTCCATGAACGGTGCATTTCATTTCTTACCTCTAAATGATTATGTAATATTATAAATACATGTATATTCTGGATATATATGATACATATTATATCCAAATCGGGAATTTCATTCTGGATATAAAGAACTTTTGACCACATGAACAACCTGTAATTATAAGAAGTCAACTTTCGACTTAAGAACCAAATATTGACAAAACAAACATTATTAACTTAAGTGGTTACATAATGTTTATAACATGGAAATAAGTGATATAAAAAGAATAATGAACTTTAAATAAGTTCTTAATCAAGTATAAATTAACTCAAGTTTATTATTCAGGACGTTAAAGAATGATCGAGTCAAGTCGGACCCAAGGTAAGGGACTTCGTCTCAATCTCCTTTCATTGAGGCATATTTCGTTTTATACACAACTTTCTTTTATACGGTGTATAAACTCCTTTGACTTTTACTTTTATACAAAAGGAATCTTTTTCTACGAAGCGTTTTACTAAACGACAAAAAGGAATGTTTTTTTTAACGTACGCAGTGACAACGACCTTTTCCGGCGCCGCGAGTATTATTTGATCTTTGGCTTTCTCAACAAGCCGTAATGTTTTTAGAATAAAATAAATACCATATACTCTTTTATGTATTTTGGTATTGAAAATGGTTTGGAAAAAGGATTCTATTATGTCAATATATTTATGATATATTGTGATTGAAATGTGGAAATGTTATCATTCCTTTATATTGGTTTTATGTTTTATGATTTTATACCGGTACCTGGACATTTTAACGGGTGGTTACGTTATAAACCATATGACGGGTGGTGCCGTGAATACCAGGACGGGTGGTTACGTTATAACCTCCAATGCATTGGGTATGGAAGTCGGCCGTATGGCTATTCCATTAAGTATGTATGGAAATTGGCCGTATGGCTATTCCATTAAGTGATATGTGTGGAAGTCGACCGTATGGTTATTCCACTTAAGTATGTGTATGTCCCAAGTTACCATTATATATGTTATGTGTTCTTTATATGGGTTTTATGGTAATACTTTGGTTACAAAAAGGTAAGTAATGATAATTTATTCAGTGAAAAGTTTTTTCTACTTCATGAAGGTGAAGGTATTACTTTGATAGAGTATACATGGTTTACTTGATTTTGAAAAACTAACAGTTTTCATTCTTTGTGTATCCCTTACTGAGCATTTTATGCTCACCCCAAGTTTTTCGAAATGTTTTTCACAGGACTTAAAGTGGAATAGGGTCAAGGTTGGGATCAAGGGAATTTCATGCTATCTAAAACATGGAATCTAGACATCTTTCTTTTTAAGAGTTTTTATTATATGGAGACTTAGTAGAAGTGTCTACTTTGTAATCTTTTAAGATGTAATAGTTATGTTCTAATTCTCTAAAACTCTAAACCTGAAAAGATCCTCAATGTGAATTATTCATTTAATTCAATATTAAGTAAGGTTTAAGGCTGGGGCCTTATAGTTGGTATCAAAGGTCGGTTTAGACAACTTTAGGAGTTAGAAAAGTGTTAAATTATAATATTATTGAAATGATATAGCATTTAAGGATTACCATGTTACTTCGCCTAAGATATTTCTGTGTTCAAAATGGTTTTCCGCAGAGGAAACAAAGCAGCTATGTTGGGACGACATCAGGAGGAAGACAACCTTCCAAATCAGCAACCTGATATGGTCGGAATCGGAACTGAACAGTTTGTTGCAGTGATGGCACAGTTGAATCAGGCTATAAATGGTGGTGGTATCCATGCACGAGATCAGCCATATCAACCGCAGAGGAACATGTCAGTGGTGGAACATTTCATGAGGCAACATCCCCCATCATTCAGAGGATCATCTGACCCTGTGCAAGCTGAAGGGTGGATTAAAGCACTGGAGAAGATTTTTGATGTCATGGGGTGTTCAGATAATCAAAAGGTTAGTCTTGCTATTTACCGTTTGGAGGGTGAATCAGATCAGTGGTGGTCTATGGTTAATAATATCAGGGACGCCGATGAGATTGATGCTCTTGACCGGGATGAATTCAAAGGTATGTTTCTTGAGAAATATTTTCCTAAGGTGGTTCGTCTTAGGATGGAAAAACAGTTCCTAGAATTGAGGCAGGAGGATGATTCAGTGGCTACTTATGAAGAAAAGTTCACTCGATTGGCAAGGTATGCTCCAAACTTCATACGTGATCTTGATAGTAAAATAAACCATTTTTACTCAGGGTGAAAGCCAAAGTATCGAAGGGCTTTAGCTTCTTGTGAGTTCAAATGATATGAAAAACTTGTTCGATGTGCGGAGAAGGTGGAAATGGAGTTTGCTGATGATTAGGTGTTCTATGACAAACAACAAAATAAGAGGTCTAGTTGGCAGGCAAAGGGGAAGAATTCATCAAAGAAACAAGGAGGTAAGAAAACCAAATATCCATACTGTGAGAAGTGTGGTAAAATGCATCCTGGAGAATGTTTATCCAAGTCTGGTAAGTGCTTTCGGTGTGGTAAGTCTGTTCATATTGCTCGTAACTGTAAAGAAGATGATCAAGCAGGAAATGAAAAGTCAACGGTAAGATGTTTTAAGTGTAATGAAATGGGTCATTATGCAAATGAGTGTCCAACGAAGAACTCAACTGGGGGAATGCAGCCAGACTACAAGCAAAAAGGGATGGCTAAATCCTTTTCAACAACTTCAGTAGATGTTGGGCCATCGAATGAAGTGGTATAAGCTCCAGGGAGCTCAGTATTTTTCGAATATTGACTTGAGGTCGGGGTACCATCAGTTTAAAGTAAAAGAAGCAGACGTTCCGAAGACTGTGTTCTGTACTAGATATGGCCATTATGAATTTGTAGTTATGCCTTTTTGGTTAACCAATGCACCTTCTGTATTCATGGACCTTATGAAAAAAAAATTCCATGAGTTCTTGGATAAGTTTGTGTTTGTGTTTTGAGGTTTGGGAAGAGGTTATGTGTGCCTTGTGATTCACAGTTAAAGAATGAGTTGTTATGTGAGGCTCATAGTTCCCCGTTTTCAGTTAATCCTGGCAGTACTAAGATGTACAGTGATCTGTGGGAGTATTACTGGTGGGATGGAATTAAAAGAGACATTGCTGATTTTACTGTGAAGTGTTTGACATGTCAACAGGTTAAAGCAGAGCAGCTGTTACCAAAAGGGATGCTTCAGCCTTTACCAGTGCCAGAGTGGGAATGGTAAAACATATCCATGGACTTTGTTGTGGGATTACCGAGGACATCTCGAGGTAATAATGCAATCTGGGTTATTGTTGATCGCTTGACCAAATCTGCTCATTTCCTTTCTACACGAGATACTTTCTATCTAGATCAACTTTCCCATTTGTATCTTAAAGGGATAGTCAGGTTACATGGAGTTCCTCTCTCCATTGTATCGGATCGTGATCCCAGGTTTACTTCTAACTATTGGAAAGGCCTTCAGAAGTCGTTGGGTACTGAATTAAATTTTAGTACAGCTTTTCATCCTCAATCAGATGGGCAGTCAGAACGAACAATTCAGACATTGGAGGATATGCTACGAGCGTGTTCTATGGATTATCAGGGAAGATGGGACCAACATCTTTTTTTGGTTGAGTTTTCTTATAGTAACAGTTTTCATTCCAGTATACATATGGCACCATTTGAGGCATTATATGGGAAGCGGTGTCGAACTCCAGCATTTTGGAGTGAAGTGGGTGAAAGGAAGCTGATGGGACCAGAATTGGTAGAAGAGATGGCAGAAAAAGTTCAGTTGATTAAGAAAACACATGAGAACAGCTCAGAGCAGGCAGAAGAGTTATGCAGATAACCGGAGGAAGGATCTATCTTTCGAGGTAGGTGATCATGTTTTTCTCAAGGTTTCTCCTTGGAAAAGTGTGATGAGATTTGGTAAGAAAGGAAAGTTGAGTCCATGGTTGGTTGGACCATATGAAATTCTGGAAAGAGTTGGATCAGTTGCATACCGAGTGGCTTTACCTCCGAGTTTATCTCAGGTACACAATGTTTTTCACGTTTCGATGTTGAGAAAGTATATGCCAGATCCATCTCATGTTTTGAGTCCAGAGGTAGTTCAGTTGGAAGAGAACCTATCTTATGAGGAACAACCGGTCCAGATTCTTGACCATAGGGAGCAAGTGTTACAGAATAAGGTGATTCATCAGGTAAAGGTTTTGTGGACAAACCATGTGATTGAAGAGGCAACGTGGGAATCTGAAAATGCTATGAGGGATAAATACCCCCACTTATTTTGATAAGTGAATAAAATTGCGAGGACGCAATTCCCAAAAGGGGGGAAGGATGTAACATCCCAGGTAAATAAAGAATAAAGAATTTTCATAATTATTAATATTTACGAATTAAATATTAATTTTATTTTAAAGGGGTTGCTATGTTCGATAGCATACCCGATACGCAACGATGAGTTTCTTTGAAACTTACGTAGCACACTAGTAATAAAATAATATTATTTTAAATGTTAGTTAACAAGTAGCCGTTGTACAGGCGGGAATGGATAGAAATAACTAAAATATGATTAGATATGTTTTTAAATGATTATACATTTACCCAATAAAAGATAAAAGCTTAAAATACGGAAAGAGTTCAATTTTAGGGCATATATACTCTAATTTTCACTAAAGGTTCACTTATCAGCTTTTAATGGTGAAACATCATTAAATATAGTTTTGATCACTATTATACATTATTTTGGACCAGATATAACTCTTCTTTAGAATCGGGACATCAAAATTTACTTTGTGTAAATTTTTGGTACCTTTCTGATAAAGTTCTTTTTTTAATGAATAGTGTAAAATGTTGTATTTTAATTCAAAACCTCTTTTTAATCTAATTTATTTATATGATTAGATTATCTTTTGAATTTGTTTTAAAGTGAAATTAGAAAATATTTGTACCCGTTAATCCAATGGTGGTCATTGGAATCAATTTCACTTTGAAATTTGACTTAAACTGGTGTCAATCTTTTGATACTTATTGTTTCACAAAAACAGGCTATTTGTCATGACAGCGGGAATTAATTATTAAATTAATTAATTTGAATTATATGTTTTGAATTTTTTAAAATGGACTTCATTTTTGAATTCGTAATATCAAATATAGCTTAGGGTGAATTTTTGGTAATTTTCTGAAAAACTTCAATTTTTGATGAATAGTGAAACCACTAAGTGGTACTTATAAAGACTGATTTTCCGTTTAAATGAAATTTTGCCATCATTGTGTTTTGAATTTCAAAAATCCGATATACATGGTTGTCATTAAGAAGTAAAATGTGGTTCAATGGGATAAAAATAATTTTTTTTGTGAATAGTAACTTATTAAGTTCTTAATCGCGATTAGTGGTAATTAGGGTAGTTTAAGGTATAAATAATGCTTTAATAATATAAAATGACCTAGACACATGTCCCAACCTTATTGGTTGTGTCATGGCCGACCAATACAAGCCATGGGCCAACTTGGGGACCCCATGGAGCCACTTTAGTTGGAAAATGACATTAATAAATTTTTATTTAATGTTAAAGTGAAAATGACACTAACATGAGTTGTTTTACTAAAACAATTTTTAAGTAGGGTTACACATGTCCAAATTTTGATTATAAATAGTAATTGGAAAGATAAAAATATTTCCTACATCATAGTATTTTTTTTATAATTTTTAGACATTAAATATTTTAAATTATTTATGACATAATAATGATGCAGCGATGACATCATTATTTGATGATTTAAATAAAATGGAAAGATAATGAAAAATCTTAAACCTACACATGTCCAAAACCAATTGGATGATTTTATTTCGAAGCCTTATCACCTTATCCACGAATTATATCAATTTGGGTCCTTTTAAAACCGAAACACATTTTCAAATAAAGTAATATTTCTTTACTTTCCAAAAGTGCCCCTCCTCTCCTCTTATAAAAGGCCCCCACCTCTACCTCATTTCACACACTTCTCAAGCCTTTGGCTCGGCCAAACCCTGCCCAATTACTCTCTCCATATCCCTCTCCTCATCCTAGAGGATTCCCTTTTGGTAGAATCCTTTCAAAGGAAGCATTTAGGCTCAAATCAAAAGGGAGTTACACTTTTAAAGGTAATTCATTCTCTCTTGATCATTTGTTTTATTTTGCTTCTCCAACCCTCTAAAATCTTTTTATTTACTTATTTTGTAACAACACCAGTATCTTCAATATACTATTCTGTTGTTATAATATTTATTTGAGCTACACTCTCACACAACTACATCAAATGGTTAAATAACATACGGTTTCCGTGGATGGCGAAATTTTTCCTCCCGAAACGATGATTGTTCAATACTCATTTAACACCTTCAAGGGTGGCCATTATGATGTCACTATTTTTATATATGATATATAATATGTTTATGTTTTCTTTAAGCCTCTGTATTTTTCATTTTTGGCATACCTTTATGGTTTCCATTATGGGTAAACACGATATCTTCATTTAAGGAAGTGCGGACTACCGCCCCCTAAAAGTGATGTGATTCGTTAATGCCATATGTGGGACGTGTAAAGGATGGATTTAAAGTTATTATATATGATGTTATACTGGAATTATAATATACCTCTATATCATTATTATTTCTTTCCATTAAAGTATGAGATAGAAATGAAAGTAGCGTTCATGCGTACGTACGGCTTACCGTCTCCATGAACGGTGCATTTCATTTCTTATCCCCAAATGTAATGTACTATTAAAATTACATGTATATAATGTATATATATAATTAATGATATATCTAAATGATGAATATAATTCTGGAATTAAAATATACATACCTCTCATTTTGTTTTAATTCCACTAATATGACAAAGAAATGAAAGTAGCGTTCATGCGTACGTACGGCTTACCGTCTCCATGAACGGTGCATTTCATTTCTTACCTCTAAATGATTATGTAATATTATAAATACATGTATATTCTGGATATATATGATACATATTATATCCAAATCGGGAATTTCATTCTGGATATAAAGAACTTTTGACCACATGAACAACCTGTAATTATAAGAAGTCAACTTTCGACTTAAGAACCAAATATTGACAAAACAAACATTATTAACTTAAATGGTTACATAATGTTTATAACATGGAAATAAGTGATATAAAAAGAATAATGAACTTTAAATAAGTTCTTAATCAAGTATAAATTAACTCAAGTTTATTATTCAGGACCTTAAAGAATGATCGAGTCAAGTCGGACCCAAGGTAAGGGACTTCGTCTCAATCTCCTTTCATTGAGGCATATTTCGTTTTATACACAACTTTCTTTTATACGGTGTATAAACTCCTTTGACTTTTACTTTTATACAAAAGGAATCTTTTTCTACGAAGCGTTTTACTAAACGACAAAAAGGAATGTTTTTTTTAACGTATGCAGTGACAACGACCTTTTCCGGCGCCGCGAGTATTATTTGATCTTTGGCTTTCTCAACAAGCCGTAATGTTTTTAGAATAAAATAAATACCATATACTCTTTTATGTATTTTGGTATTGAAAATGGTTTTGAAAAAGGATTCTATTATGTCAATATATTTATGATATATTGTGATTGAAATGTGGAAATGTTATCATTCCTTTATATTGGTTTTATGTTTTATGATTTTATACCGGTACTTGGACATTTTAACGGGTGGTTACGTTATAAACCATATGACGGGTGGTGCCGTGAATACCAGGACGGGTGGTTACGTTATAACCTCCAATGCATTGGGTATGGAAGTCGGCCGTATGGCTATTCCATTAAGAATGTATGGAAATTGGCCGTATGGCTATTCCATTAAGTGATATGTGTGGAAGTCGACCGTATGGTTATTCCACTTAAGTATGTTTATGTCCCAAGTTACCATTATATATGTTATGTGTTCTTTATATGGGTTTTATGGTAATACTTTGGTTACAAAAAGGTAAGTAATGATAATTTATTCCGTGAAAAGTTTTTTCTACTTCATGAAGGTGAAGGTATTACTTTGATAGAGTATACATGGTTTACTTGATTTTGAAAAACTAACAGTTTTCATTCTTTGTGTATCCCTTACTGAGCATTTTATGCTCACCCCAAGTTTTTCGAAATGTTTTTCACAGGACTTAAAGTGGAATAGGGTCAAGGATGGGATCAAGGGAATTTCATGCTATCTAAAACATGGAATCTAGACATCTTTCTTTTTAAGAGTTTTTATTATATGGAGACTTAGTAGAAGTGTCTACTTTGTAATCTTTTAAGATGTAATAGTTATGTTCTAATTCTCTAAAACTCTAAACCTGAAAAGATCCTCAATGTGAATTATTCATTTAATTCAATATTAAGTAAGGTTTAAGGCTGGGGCCTTATATCGATCACTTGATAAATGATGTAAAAATCAATATTAAATTTATTCAATTATTCTATTGTAATTAGTGTGGTACTCTCTCAATCAATCATTAAAAAATTTTATATAAAGCCCTTTTATTTTACAAAAGTTTGAGATGTAATATATCATTATTTTTTCACTATTACTTGGTGTTTTTATATAATTACTATCTAAAAATACTTTGAGAGTATTCCCCAATTTGAAAAAATCATAAACAAAGTAAGCATGATTAAATTTTAAAAAATATTCCCCAAATGTTTTTATACATATGTAGCATGATTGCATTAATAATTTTTAAAGATTTTTTTAAAAGTGAATTCATGTAAAATAGGAAAAATAAAACCTATGATGTTTGATTAATATTTTATGTCCCATGACTCTATATAAAATTCTACCTAGTGATATCTTGTTTCTTAAAATCCTAAAATAAGATCAAATTATGGTCTCTTGAATGTGATGATCAAACTAGATTCAAGGGTTCTGCCCAACTCTAGATGCTTTTTTTTTGAAAATATAGAAAATTTATGTGGCACAAACAACTATGTGCTCATAGTTATAGTTTTTTAGGAAACTCCCTGGATTCCAAATGAAATTCTTTATCACTATATTCTATACTCACATGTATCCAAATCCATTCTCTTGGAATGAATTTTTCTATTTATGAATATATATTTTTTCTCCATGTGTTAGGTATGGAAAATGACCCTTTTTGGAACAAAATCATTTATCATGTCTGTATAATTATAGAAACGTATAGTCAATATCTATATTCATGTTTCTCTATCATGTTCACGTGACCATACCTTGGGGATAACAAGTTCATCATAAATATTAATCATGATTATCACATGATATTAATTTCAGTATAAGTGGAACTAGAATAAATGTATTCATGAAAAAATATAGTTATTTTACGAAAAACTAGAAATCATAATTTCATTAAAAAAGTATTCAAAATCATCTATTTTGAATTATTATTATTTTGGTGAATTACTTGGATCACACAAAAATGTGTATCAAGGACATTAACCTGAGCTCCTTATTCTTCATTCATACTCATATTATATTAACAAGTTCAAAACATCTTATATCATTAGGTTATTTCCATAAAAAAACCAATAAACCTAAAAATGAATCCCTAGAGACATATCATCTTAGTGTAATTGGGGCACATAATATTATTTATCATCTTAAAAAATGAGGTAGAAGACATATAATAATTAATTAAAATTAACATGTTAATTACTCAATTATAGTGTTTGGTGTCATCTATGCTAGGGTCCACCATATTGGGTATTTATATAATGGTAATTTCCATGAAATCATCTTACATTGCTGCATCATATGTGATGGGGAATAATTTTCTTTTTTAGTTAGGTGGTGGTATTTTTCAACAATACACCTCAGTTAAACATGATCTATAGTCCATCTCCCTTTGATTGTAAAATATATGTTTATGTATTCATCTGCAGACCATTTACATTTATAATCAAACTGGATATTTTAATCAGATGCATTTTAAAGATCGGAGGACATCGTTCATTTAATAACACATCCTATCAAGCATGATATTGGGTTTAGAAATGAATGGTTCTGGGATTCTTCATTAAATATCTATATAAAATCATTTGGCGGTGTAAATTCACTATATGTGTAATTGTATCATACATTACCGTACTCACCTAGATTTAAATGCATGGGTGAGGGAGACATTTCTTCTATAATGAAGTGGATTTATTGATTTATGCACCATCGATTTAACAATATGGTGCCAGAGACATGTTTATATGTGGAACATTAGTTACAAAATCATATCATTTTTAATTGGGGTAGCCCTTGTTATTGGTTTTATTAAATAGTTGATAAAAATTTAAATGAAATTCAGTCATCCATGCGGGTGTCTTATCATATATTAATTGTTTTAAGAGTGTTGATTGGTTGGAGGTAGGTGGAATGGTAACATAGAGAGGTCTAGTGAAATAAAAATTAGAGTGTTATGGGTTGTTGGTGGAATTATAAGGATGAGCAGTAGTATGTCTTAGGGGAAATTCATGATATGGGATGTTGGTGTAGATAATGGTGGTTGCAAGTTGGATTGAGAGCGGTGAAAACTAAATAGGGGTATCCCATCTTGAAATTCACATATTAATAGATGAAATTAAAATTAAAAAATATAATAAAAAATCAAATGTAATGAAATATGAATCAATTCTATTTTAAAATTGATATTGCATTAAAATAAAAATTAATTCCATAAAAATGATTGCATAGGAAAAATTGGATTTCTTAATGAATTATTTATGAAATAAAAATAATTAAACCATCAATTTTTTAAAAAAATTAAATATGAATTTCCATCGTCAAAGTTTCCATAATACATTGTTGTTATAAAAAAATTGAAAAAAATTAATATATAATATTTTAATAATAAAAGACCCATAAACAGAAATTTCAATTATTAGTTATAAGGATAATTAAAATGAAACCCATATCTCTCAATATATCATAAATTTCACTAAAAAAGTAAAATTTCAATATCCAAAATTACCATAATTATTTAAAAATTACTATGGAATGTATTTAAAAAATGAAACATCAAACTCCCCCACACATAAATGTTTTTTTTTGAAATAATTATCATGATTCATCTCTTTCTAGAAGCAAGAATACGAATGTTTTTAACAATAAGGTCAAAATGGAGCATGTTATGACAATATGTAAATATTTAACAACTCAATTGTGGGTAAATATGTTCAATAATGGGTCTTATTTGGTGCTTTAAATATTGAAATACTAACATGAAATCAAGGGAACATGGAATAATTTATAAGGTAATATTACATGCCTCATATATAAATTCACCCACCACCATACATTAATTATAATCCACATTAAAAATTCTAAGAGTTATTAAATTAAATATTCATGTTGAAATAAAATGGTAAAATGTTAAATTTCCCCACCCAATTAGGTTAAAAATGATCGATATTTTTATCCTTTCATTTAAAAAACTCAAATAATATTCTTATACATAAAATTTCCCTTTCTTAATTTGGGTTCAATTAGCTCCTCTCCATAATGAACACATTTGGACAAATAGAAAAGTTCATGTCGTTTTCAAAATTTTTCACATCTATTTATATATAAAGAAAATTGAAGAAGAATATGTTGGATAAGCAAAGAGAAAATAAACATAAACATACTGCTTAATCTCTACATGGTTCAGCATGGAACCCCAATTTTTTATTCCACTCTACATTACAAATGAATTATTTTTTTTCATTTGAGTTATATATATGAGGATTTTTATATTCTAAATGTTTAGTTACCCAAGATCAGTTTAAAAATTCAATTTTCTTATGCTTTTAATGATAATTACAAATTGATCTATCCTATTTCACTAACATTCTCAGTTATAAAATATATTATCATCAAAAAAATTGTATCTAACATCACTTAGTAATCATATAACTCTAATAATTTCAATGGTAATCAACACCGTAGAAACTATAACTATATTATCTCATATGTTGGGCATCATTATGATTTAGTTGGAATTTAAAATATATTTGTTGTTGGAATAATTTTGGAAAACTAGGACCTTAATATTGAAATGATATATTGGGATTTTTAGTGTCATGAATTAAAGAACATATCATTGCACTAAAATGTTCCCATATCCCTAATGTGTAAAACCCAAAATATTACCCATGGTTATATAATATTATTAGATACAGTCAAATGGATAGAACATTAATAATAATGTAGTTCAATTGTTATAAAATTTGTTTCATGAATGTTTAGTAATCACATTCTCCACACATCTAATTATTTTTTAAATTCTCATTATTTTGATCACTATATATAGATGAAATACACATCAATTCATATCCATTATTATAATTATGGAAATTGATGCATCATAAATGTTAATTTTGAGTCTAAAGTTGTGAAAAGAGTGTTATATTGGATTTAGAATGCATCCTGACTTAATCTTCCAATATATGTAAATAATACATTTGACCCCCAAAAAGAAACAAAATTCAAAATTTTTAATTGATAATGGTCATTTTCCTCACCCTGAGTTCAAAAAATCATGAAGTAGTAGATAGCTAAAGTAGTGAAATTGAAAAAGAAAAAAACATTTCACAGAATGTGGGATCTTTGATCATTTATGTTCATTTTTTAATTCTTCTGTTGTTGACCTTAATGGATTCATTTTCTTGGTCCTACCAAATCTTTACAGGGATAATAAAATTGACATATGAATCCATAATATAATGTTCATGAAAAATAATTACCAATGATTGAATAATTGGGGTACTCACTATATGGTCGCATGGGAAACCTTAATAGACCATAAAAGAAATTCATTCCCAACAGTATAGTACCAAGTTGATCAACTAGAGAAATTTTTCACGAGATTTCATACTATATAATAATCAACAGGAGTTATATTTGTTGAACATGAGAAATGACCTGAATCTGAGGTAAGAAATATTTATTATTTCATATTAAAAATTAACATTATATTACATATTTAGACTTGATATATATTAATCATTATGGAAATTAAATGGAAACTAAGAAAATTGGTTACCAATAGAGTAGTTTTTAACCAAATAAAAATATACAAATACAAGTATATTTTTCATAATAGCTAACTCCAAAGAAAAATTCACAATCACTCGTTGAATATGAATGGTATTGGCCACATCGTGTTGTGTTTTCTAGAAATAGATGAAGCCTATAAATAAATAAAATCTCTATCAAACCCATATGAATGTGAATATTTTATACTGTAGATTCATTTAAATAATTTTCTCTATATTTTTAAATATATCAAATTTCACAACAATACCTACTAATTGAATCTAATTCACTCATATCATAAAATTTTCCTCCTCTAGAAAAAATAAAATAAAAAATTGAAGCATTTATTTAATAAAACTACTTGATGTGTAGCTTCATACAAAAATGAAATGTTATTCCAAGAATTAATAATAGAATGACAATTCCTTGGCAGTTTAAATTCATTCTTGTAATATCATAATGCCACATCCAATTATTTTACTAATATTTTGTATAGGTACACATAGTTTTCAAAAAAAATAAATTCCATGCCAGAGAGTTTATCATATCCAATAGATTGTGGATGGTAGGTTGTACATGTTTTGTGCACAATACTATACTTTTACATTAGATATGGTAATGTTATGTCTTTATAGTATGTATCATTTTCGATGTGTAATTATTTCAAAACACTACACCTTGAGAGAAGGTTCTCTTCTGTTAATTCAATCACATTACAAGCATAGTTATTTGGTAGTTACACTACCTCAACCAACATCGGCAAATAGTAAATACTAACATATATGTTTTTATTCTGATGTGAGGAAATAAAAAGCTAACAAAAATCCCATCCCACAAAACTAAAAACATACATTATATACAATTCATTTTAATGGAGAATCATTCTTCCTAGCCACATTACCAAGTCTGTGAAAATTTTCACATCCTCTATTGAATCCATAAATAAGAAAGTCCCATATAGATTAGATATAGAAACCTATTGGATAATATCTCATTCTAATATTTCTTTCCCCACGAAGATGAATTACATCTCTTGTGAATAGGTATCATATATTCCATAGGAACACATATCCATTAAATTAAATAGAAATATCCTAAAATTAATGGTTCATATCAAATGTATTAGTTAGGATTCAAAATAAATTTCTTCCTCAAGATAATAGATAATTATTTAGGAAAATTTCCAGAATATAAGATGTTAATAAAAGAATACTGACATGAAACTTTTCCAGTTATATATGAAATAAGTTTTACATCTTGAATTGTGAAATTTACCTTCATTGGTTCTTTATTATGAATAACATTTATCTTATACTAGGGATCAAACAAAACATTCTCATAACCTTACATAACCATGATTTTTACATCAATATATTTTTATAATGGTTCCCATATATTAAGTCATTGTTTAGCATTTGTTTTCTAGAAAACATGTATTTAAGTGATGAAGGATTAAAAATTAAAATAAAAATGGACACAAATAATGATTTCCTAGACATTTATAATAATAAACTATCAAATATATCTTCTATATTGTAGAATAATTATTTTTAGTTTCATCATGAAGAATGTTAACATGGTACACTGAATTCTACACATTATCCTTTCTATGGCCTATATACACACAACCATAATTTCATTAGCATAAAAAATAACATTAAAATTAATTTTTTTTCACTATTAAAGTGATAGTGGAAGAAGATATAATGCCATCCATTATAAAATTAATGAATTATATACACCATTAATTAGACCCAAATCTCTTGTTCTTAAAAATATGTCAATAGAGTTTCATTTTTATTCTAGAAAAATCCATGTTAAACCTCTAGTAAAATCTAGCATGCACTAAAACTATTTAAATCACCAAGAAATGAAATAGTGGTGTAATTATTTATTTTAGATTAGCTTTAGAATTTTTAACCACTAATCAAATCATATAATATTTCTTCACCATAAAAATTCATTTATTTACCTGTAAAAAATATATCTCTAAATTTTAAACCATGTTTTTTTCATCATTGTTATATAAAAGTGATTTCAGATTTCTCAAAATACTAATAAAATAAAAATTAACTATGAAATATTAATATATAAATTATTAATTAAATATCTCAATCCCATCAAAAAATATTACCACCATGCACCACATAATGGTGGAAGTATAACCACACAATCCTAAGGGAATACGACTGAAATAAAAAAAATAAATGGAATATTAAATGTGCATTTTTCTTAGGCTTCATGAGCTATGTTAATATATTTTTTACCATATTATCAAACCACAAAATGGAATAATTAATTTATTTCCACCTGTGGGAACACATTATGTTTAAATTGAATTTAAAATTAATAATTTCTAGTGTAATAATTATGACTTCTATAATCAATACGGTAACTCCCCTGGATATCTTTCAAAACCTGATTTTTGTCATTTTCCAAGTTAGTGATTGTTATGAAATGTCCATTCATAGTGATAACTTTTAATATAATAACCCATATAATACTAGAAATATGAAAAATAGTCCATGAATTAATAATCATTCTGACTTCTACTCCAAAAACCACTTACATGATTGGGTTCAGACATCACTATGCTTCCACTCATGGTTTAGACATCGGTTCCTTGAGAATTTCATACATGTATTATGATTGGAATATTCTATTAATATTTTTAATATTCCATCCAATGACGTGATTAAACATACTTAAGACACTTAACAAATAATCTATTTCCATAAATACTAATTTAGAATTTTATAAGATGAAAATTTTGGGAAATAACATATAAATGAATATTTCAAATGATCTCCTATTTGATTGAGTAGTATACTTGATGGTTCTATGTTCCAAGGAAAAAGCTATTGTCTTAGATGTCAATGTTGTTTAGGTTTACTACTAAATAAGGTAGTTTATAAATAATCCTCTTCCTAATAATTTTTCATAAAATGTTTTTCCTCACATAAATATTTATTGGTTGGGAATAAATTGCTTTCAAAGGAACAATCAATTATTTCCCAGATATCTCCCTCAAACTCATCCAACAAATGCTTATCATTTTTAGAGATACTATCATAATTTGTGTCAATATAAATATATTGTTAACCATTAATGTTTTCTAAAATTCATGAAAATAATATTCTTCTTCATAAATAGATTCTCTATTTATTAAAATATCGACTATAATTCAAAATTTCCCATTATTAGAACATTTAATGTTTTTTATAATCAAGAAATTATTCACTTTTTCACCATAATTTAAAATTAATCACCCATTTGAAGTGTTAACCCCCACCCCACCAGTGGCTAGAAAGGTCCTCCCAATAATTATATGTTCCTCATAGTCAAATTCTATATTTAATAATATAAAATAAGTAAGAGTAAATAAATTTCCAACTCCCATGAATATGTCATCCAGTCTACCAGCCTGGTGTGTAATGGATACATAATCCTGTTATTAAACAATTTTGGTGGGTTGTGGAATTCCTAACCTCAAGTGTTGAAATACGGTAAGTGAATCTTGAAGTTTTTTCATATATGATCATATTTACAACTAATATTTACACCACTATATCCAATCATGCATGGGATTTTAACCCTCTATGTACCATAATGTTTTAGAGGAATCATATTTTGAAGAAAAGTAAAAAAAGCCTATTTTAAATAGTATGTATAAAATTATACCAATTATTTCGTATTTTAATATAATATCTTGATTTATTTGATATAGATAGTCCATGAATTATGATTTCATAGAATTTAATGCCAATGTTTATTTTTTTAACAACCTTCATTCTTTTTTTCATTTTAGATTCATTATTATAATTTTTTTCATTATTTATGTTATTATAATGATTTTAGAAGTGATATTTATAATTTTAATTATTATGTAAAATTCCAAAATATTTTTTAAACATAAATTTTATTTTATTTTTTAAAACTATTTCTGTTTTAGTTTTCTATAGTTATATATGAATTCAATGTGTTTTTACAATTTTTGTTTACAATTCTGAAATAAACATTTGGAAGATTTATATATCCATATTAATGTAGTTCATCCTTTATGGGAATTTTTGTTTTACTTATTCTCTTTTTCATGTGTTAATATAAGACTTATATTTGTCACATTTATTACCATTTCACTAAGGTTCACATTATTGGTTCTTGTAAGCCTTCCATTGTCTATACCCCAAAAATCATTAGTTAACACACCCTTTTTATTTCAATATTTCTTATCCTAACATCTAGTAATACATTAAAGAATTATAATTTAAACTTTTTAAATTAAACATACACATTATCTATTGAATAATTACCCTTACAAACACTTAATTTTTTGAGGATTTATCAGGTTTTTGCAGATTGAATTAACCTAGGATGTTACTAAAAACTGTGAATGTTCGACCCAAGAACTACATGATCTCTATAATAAAACAACTTGTATTTTTACATACCCATGATTATTTGAATTTTAGAATGAAATTGTACACTGTATTGTCCAAAGGCATGAATAAAAAAATCATTTTCAATTACATTATAGGATATATCAAAATTTGTTAAATAGAATTCTATACTCCCCGACATTCCATAAATATAGAATTTATCCCTAACATTTTTTGAGTATTTTAAAAGAGGAATACAATAGATCATGATTCATATTTTGTAACTACATTATGATCTTTCCTCACAATATTTATTCTTCAAGAGTATTTGTGTTCTGGATTTTGGGTCAGGGTGTTAAGGATTGTTTTCTTCATGATGGTGGTTCTATCACTATAACCCACACCAGAATATTAGTCCACTAATGATTGGTTTTAATGGATGTGTCTATTACAAAATGTTTAAATTTGTAATTGTATAGTGAAATATATTTTTAAATTGTATGTATAATCATTATAAATTACAACCATGTTTAATGATATAACCCTCCTTCGTCCTTTATAAATATACTGATTTTTGGGTAATTTTATATGTAATTTTCAGAGTATTAAATTTCATAGTTCATGCATTCTAATCATTATCCCAATTATTAGTTGACTATTTTGAAAACATTTGATACCATATTTGATAAATTACTATATGAAAAAATGTGAATATTTTCAGTTTATGTTCAGAATCACTATGTCCTCCCACTGGCAGCTATTGAGCACTAAAATAGATGTGCCTATTCATGTCATGAGATTTATCATTTTGAATTCTATTTCTGTTACTCTATTTCGACAATATGTATTATTTTATTTAAAAATTTATAGACCATGGAAAAATACAACATAATGAAAGATAAATAGATACAGTAGGAAACTATAATTCTACAAGACAATGCTTATTTTTTATCTAATTTCTAGAAGGATTGAAAATTCATGTTATTGAATTATTCAATGCCAATGAATATATATTATCCTAAAAATTAAATTTTTGTTCCTTCTATTCAAATAAAAAAATTGGCTCTCAATTTATTATATAGTGGGATATAGTATTAAAATTGATTATATTGTGTTCATTCACAAATAATTTGAACTGGTTTTTTTAATTTTATTATATCTTTATTTTTCGATAAAATATAATATAGCTGGTTTTTATTATATTTTTGTGTTTTATGTTTTCTTATTCACGTGTTCCCTATGCCGATATTCATTAAAAAGGTTGGCATGTAATTCAATAAATCCAAAAATAATAATTAATAATCCAACATTTTACTACTTTATTGGTGAGTATTTGTTTATCCATGTGAATGGAATTGTAGTTGTGTGTATCTATATGATAATGATAAAAAAA
Organism: Viscum album; assembly: GCA_963277665.1. NCBI lineage: Eukaryota > Viridiplantae > Streptophyta > Magnoliopsida > Santalales > Viscaceae > Viscum > Viscum album. Next base: position 1,241,915,735 of record OY728145.1, on the reverse strand, counting down.
CAATAAACAATGATAAACAATAAAAGTGTTAATGAGTTTTATTTCATGTATAAATTTTTTACGGAAATGAAATTTTTCTTATGGAAAGCGTGAATATTGTTCAGCCATCAAGACAGAGATAAAATATTAAACTACTTTGAGAAATCATATGATAAATAAAGGGAATTGATTTTATAATTTAAATATTATTTTTATTTCAGTCAATAATTTTAATTTTAAAATAATTTAATTGAGGAAAACGGGCTAACATATGTTTTAGTTAGGTAAACCTTTTAAGGAATAATTAATTATATATTGAACTACAAAAGTCACTTGATCACCGATTATCAAATAAATTATTTGTTAATTGATATTCTGTCTTGACATAGTGTAATAATCTCTCCCGAACATGGGTAATATTTTTGTAAATTAATCATATTTTATATACAATTGAAAAGTCATATGATTTAAATTATTTTTCAGTAATACTCTATATTTTATAAAAATTAATATCTAAAAATACTTTGACGGTATCATCCAATTAAAGAAATGAATTAAAAAAGTAAAAGTGATAAACCAGGACAGACTATTCCCTAATGAGGTTTTAGATCTATATCATGGGTTCATTAAAAAATTCATTTATTTAGTTACAAAATAAATTTTTATGAAAATGGAAAAGGAATCCATGGAAGAGTGATGAAACATATCTATCCTCTAGCTCATGCTTAAATTCTTCCAAATGATCGGAAGTATCTCCTCATCCTAAAATTATCCCAGCATCTAGTATCTAGTTTCATCTAACTAATCAATATTGTCCTAGGTATACAATATTTCATATTATAAGAAATGAATAAATAGAAAACTTCATGCCCGAATTTATTAAGTGTTCTTAGTCATAGCTATGTAGGAAACTCCCTACCTTCCATGAAAAAATAAATTCACTTTTCATCATCCTTAATAGTGACCAAATAAATTCTCTACAAAAGAACTATGATCCTACATCACAATTTCATTATGTTAAAGGTGAACTATAAAAAATTCCCTACATTGATCAACTTCCCTGACATAGTCTTAAAAATTAATGAAACATACCTCAACATTCCCTATTATTGTTTCTTCATTGGGTTCATTCTCAGGTAAATTTGGATTCCATTAATATCAAAGATCATCCCATTGAACATAAATCAATAATAATTTTATGACTTAGGACACCATCATAAATTCATTTACTAAAAAAATTTATCACAAAATAAAAATGGACACTAAAACGTTAATCAACTTAGTTATACATCTCTTATATTTTCAATTATCATTTTCGATGTCTTCCTTAGAATTCCCTCAATAGGGGGATAATGATAGACACTAAAACACTATATTGTTCGTTAATACTTATGTCCTAATTATACACTCATGCATCCAGATTTCACTCTCTAAATATCATAGAACAACCTATGCACATCCAAATAAAGCACATAATCCATATATGTTTTGTTGCACATGGAACGATAATCTCTATTTTCAGATTACAAATTGATATAACATAGATGTAACATAACTCAAAATATATGTTGGTAATTATTATTCCATTGAAGTTGGAATCAGTTTTTTTAGTGGCCAATATGTTTTATCTTGTCTTAGTGTAGATCCATACGGATTCTTAGTACGATGATATGTCTTGTGGGTTGGGGGATAAGCATTTTATTTATTGGAGTGGTGGTATGGTTTCGAATATAGTAATAGTTACACATGATAATTAATCTAACAACCTATGATAAGTGAAGATGGAATTTTTTATTCAACTATAGACTATCTTTATCCAGTACCAAAGTATATGTATTCATCAAGACTTATCTGGGGCTTAGTTGACTTTATCCATAACAGAATGCATCTTGTCCGAAGTGGGATAAGGTATAGGAAATTATTGTGTTGTGGTTATTCATAACGTCTGCATAACACATTGGTTAATTATGATATTTCAAAGTAGGTAGGTTAGTCTCTAAAATTGAAATCCACATATAGATTACAACATGTTGGTGAGGAAGTATTTTCATCACTAGTTCAGTGATGATATTTGGAGAAGGTCCTTTGATATAGAAATTATGAATCTTCGACTACATCAGAGGAAGATACTTGGATGCATGTTTAGATCTCTTTAACTATGGAATCCACAAACATTGGGGTTATTAAAAGGTGGAATCAAATTAAACTCATGTAGATTCCTCCTCAAGAATATATTTTCACGTAGCATCAATGATAGGAGTCTTGGATAGATAGAAATGGGGGAAACTATAGAGCAGGAGTGGTTGAGAAGTATCAAGGGTATATCCAGTAATGGAAAGTGGTATTAATATTTGGGTGAGGAAGAGAAGAATATTTTTGTGGTTTTAGATATGGGATGTCGTAGTAAATATTATTGGTAAATGTTATAATTTAAAATTGTAGTAGCATCTACTTGTTGTAGCTCATCCAAAAAAATAGGATAATTAATAGTATTAAAATTAAATAAGAAAATAATAAAAACTTATTTCAATAAAAATATCATCCCAAATCATAAATTAGGGTTGAATTAGAAATAAATTTTAATTCCATAATTAATTTATATATTAGAAAACAAGGGTTTTAATGATGTATTTATGACAATATAACCCTCCTAAAATCATCAACACATTATATAATAAATATATATCTAATTAAAAAACATTAAATATTTATTTTATGTAATTGTTTTCACATAAAATTGAAAGAAAACTAAATAAAAATTTAATAATAAAAAAATCACAAATACACATTTTATAAAAAAAATAATCAATATCAAATTGCAACATCAATTTCGTAAAAATTCATAAATATTTATAAAAACCCAATAACACTGTTAAGAAAAATATTAATTACATAAAAATTAATGTGGAATGTTTTGAAAACGTTTGGAATCAATATAAACCATATAAAAGAATTTTAGTGTACAATATAAACATGTCATAAAGATATGAATTTGAGATGAAACTGTTACCTCAATCCAGAACCATTTTAAAGTGTCACCTAAAGTAAAGAATATTTAAATTAAGATAAAAAATAGATTCCAAATAACCATATTAATAACAATAACTACTAATACCTAACATTTTTAATCATTCTATATATATTGTATATTATTGAGTTTATAACTATTTTGAACACACTGTGTAAGTACTCTTTATGAAAATGAACACGTTTCATAAAAGCCTTGTTGGTATCTACAGTTTTAAACATATATCACTATGATATCATAAACGGGTTTAGAATATAAGTTTTCGGATAGATTATAAACCTATTATTTCATTTCATGTCAGTTTTGGTCCTGAAACATGAAGAATAAAATTGATGATGATCCTGTTCTAGTGATTCACAACAAATGAAGTGTGTATTTTTTATTATTGATTGAAATATGAATGTGACTATACAAAAACCAAAAGACACAATTTTCATATTTATATAATATAATACCGGATAATTTTTCACAAAATCATTCATGACATTTATTTTTAGTATTCTTTAAGAAAATGGTTAAATGAATCCATAAAAGTAACTTCGATGATTAATTATTGATTTTGAGATGGTACAGTTGTACTGTAATTAAAAAAACAATCAATATGAAAATATTTATTGTTATTTTTTTGATATCTTAGTATTAAGATAATTTAAAAAATGCAAAACAATTTATATAGATTCATTACATAGAAATATTATATTTTCTTCCTCTTAGATTAATATATATAAACGATTTAGTTAATAGTAATTTCTCGATGATTTTATGATTAATTGGTTCTTGAATTTTAAATAATAAAAAATTATTAATGTCAAATGATTTATATTATTTTCTCATAAAAAAATTAATTAAACAAACAAATATTGGTGGTAATGATAAATAAATTTCATTTCTTCTAGATGTAATAGTATACATATACCTAGAAATGATGATTTTTTTTAATGGATGAGATAAAAAATGAATAGTTATAACACATTAATTTAGTTACATTTATTTCTATATATGAAACTACTAACATTATAATAGTTCAGGTTAAAGATATTTAAAAGAAAAGAATTATGAAGATAATAAATTTAGGTGATAATACTCATGTTAGAGACATGAATTTTCCATTGAAAGAAATTTTCAAATGAGGTCCATATACTAACTAATAGTGACCAGGACAAATAAAACATGTATTACGGTTCATTGAGGTTCAATTTTGTATATATTAAATTATTATTTTAAATAATAGATCATTATTGATTTGGATGGAGTGTTAACATTTTCTGAATAAACAGAATGTAGTTTTTTTAAGATCCCTTAAAAATTTCATTAATATGATGTTAATATGTAAATATTAGTTATCAAAAATCTAAAAAATAAGAGGGAAGTGTTTTTTTGGATAGATACCCATGTCAAACACACATTTGGGATAGAAATTTGAGTGTTTTATGGCTCCTATATTTAATTTTTTCATTTTACCACTTATTATTTTTACTATGTTAATTAATTATTAACTGTAGTAATATACATTAATGAAGAAAATGTAGATTAGTTCTCTTATATAATATGAACGTTCTGATTTAAAATTATAAACTAATTTTATTAAATTAAATTCATGCTATTGGACTTCATAGATAATCTTTATCTGAAATACATAATCACGTAGAAAAAAATTAAATGAAAAATGTTATTCAACATTAAATTTATATATAAGATAAAATTTTCAATGTTAATTATTTTAATTAAATAGTTATTTTATTAAAAATTAAATAGATAATAGAGTGTTTTATGTAATTCCATAAATTAATCTTCCAATGGAAATAAATGATTCAATGAAACTTTGAAAATAAATTTTATTAAAGTAAAATTTTACAATACATTTAAACTATTTTGAAATGGGTTTTATAAGATCATAAAATATGTTAAAATGAATGTATTTATTCAGTATAATCATTTGTTTCCAATTAATGGATTTTTACTTATATTTACCATTTTTATAAAATTATAAACTCATAAAAATAAAATATTCCTAAAAAACTTCTATTTTTTTAAAAAAACATGATATTATAAAAAGGCAAAAAAATAGTAAAAAGTCATTTTTCAAATGAATGATTTGAAAATGAGTTTTTTTATTTCTTTTATATTAAAAATAAATAAATTAAGTTTTAGGGAAAATCATATAATTTTTTAAAACATGTTTCTCATTGAAAATATAATTTTACAATATTAACAATTATTATTCTAATTTCATATCATTCTGTAACTATGTTTTTTGACTAATTATTAATATAAAATAAATTAAATTATAACTATTTATTGAATTTTTCATATATAATTTTACAATATATTAAATGAAAATATTTTGAAAAATATTGTTCATAACAGAAAATTATCTTATTTGTCATTAAAGGAAAAATAATTGAATTGAATTCATTTAATAAGTATGTCGTTCTTTATTTATACATATATTTTAAATTGTGATTTTTTATATTTATTGAATTTTTTGAATGGGATATGTTTTAACATCCATAAAAAATTTATATTTTCAATAAATATATAATTTTTTAGGTTATATGTTTTATATAAAGAAATTCGTAAATCACCTTTGGATTATTTAACTGAAATAATATACCTAAAGTTTTTGTTTTTAAATTATTCCCGCCATAAAAAATTTGATCTTTAATGCATTTAAATATTATACACTTGGGAATTTAGGTGAAGGAATTCTCAAATTCTTTTTAATTTATGATATGACATCTAATTTGACATCTACATTGCTCATTTATTGTATATAAAGTTTCTTATCCTTCTAAAATCATCACTAATTATTCCTAAAATCACATACCTAAATTTTCATATGTCTTAAGAGTATATTATCTATATAATATTTTATAAAACCATTATCACATATAAGTTAAAAACCATGGTGGAGTGATATATTTATCCTTGAAATTAAATATTTATTTAACCATCATAAGGTATTAACAACACGTTCATATAGTCACAATATAGTCAATAAATTTAGTAATTTTAAAAATTTTGATAATAATAAAAAAAATTCATGGATTGTTCTTCCTATAAATTAATTATGAATTATGAGATAATTTATTAAATTTTGGCCCATTTTCTCAAAATCTTTCCACCCATCATTTCATCGTAATCAAGAATATAATAATCAAAATAATCATTCAAACAAAAATCATGGTTTTTAAAATAGTTATACAAAATCTTAAAAAACATGTTATAAAATAATGTTTCAATGATTTTTATTCCATTTAATTTACTATTACATACTGTTAAATAAAAATAATTCAGGAATAATCAATTTATGCTTCACATTAACCTCTAGAAAACCATAATTTCTTAAATATATATCTCCCAAAATTTTAAAATAGGTAAGAGTACCAAAAATTATTTTTTATTTTTATATAAAACCCAAATATATAGGTAAGATTATGAAACTAAAATTTTCCATCCTGATACAAATATTTAAAAATTATAACCATAATTATATTCTTACTTATTCATTTACTAGAATTTATGGATTCTGTATACATACCTTTATCATATCCATATCCATGATCAAGATTCAATAAAATACTACAAAAAAATTGTTATGATAATATAATATTTATTAATATAAAAAGAGAAATATGAATATTTCATTCCTTATGAATATTTTATTATTTTTATATTTTCAAAAAAACATATGAATCATTTTTAACAATCCTTGGTTATTCATGGTCATATTAATTTTATTACCTCTATCAAACAAAGTTAAAATCATTACAAAATCATTATTAGTTTTATATACAGTGAATGTGATAATGTAAATCATATCCCATAGAATTTTCTAGCTAGGTTTCTATTATCGTCCAATTAGAGTACACTAGGTCATGATTAGTTTAATACCCAACACTTCATCTCTAAGAATTTACACTTATTATTATATGTGTTCGAACCCGATCCACCATCCTTTATATTTATAGGTGAATAATTTCGTCCAAAACCTCAAACTCATGTCATTACCAAATCATTAGGATGACATCCTATATTTATACCTGTTAAATAGATTTTCACTAATGCCATATCATCCTAATCCTAATATATGATGTGTATTATAACATGATCATTAACTCATATACTATAAAAATTGGTCATATATACATTTGAATATATTATCTACCAAAATATACCAACACATAAATTATATTAAAAAATGCTTACTGCCAATATTTTCTAAACCATTACATTAATAAAAACTATAATTATCCAGACCTAAAGTCCATGATCTCTTTCCTTAATCTAATACATTATATAAAAAATAATACATAGGGAAAAATCCTGGATATAACTATCAATAATTACAAAATCAGTTTTTAATGTTGAATATTTATCATCTGAATTACCTATCTTGGTCAAAAAATTTGTGGAATTATAAAAAATAATATATTAATAAATCCTGTATGTATCTCAATTAATAGAAATTTTTCTATTATATATAATAAAATAATTAAATTATAACAATTATTATGAATCTCCGCAAAATAAATCCACTTGTGATATCCTTTTAAATATATCATGTGTAATATATTTCATCCTAACATGTGGAATGGATTCCTTAGAATGGATTGGTCTCATTTTTTCAATAATGGGAGCATATAACTAAATAAATCAAGACGTGATCATGGAATACATGTTCTGTATGAAATAGGTAAACAAAACCAAGCTATAGTAAACATGAAACCCGGATCATAATACATCCCTAAAATTAATAATAATAATGGATTCCAATAATACTAATCTAATACAGATAGAAGTAAAAAAATTTGACCAAAAAACTAATTTCAAGGCCATATTCAAAGATATTATCTAGTCATAAAGAGGTGAACACCAACACCAAACCATTCTTCTATCAAAAAAAATTTCGATTCATCAAGAAATTATATAATTCTATGCCCCACCCATCATTTATTAAATCAAAATTCATTAATTAAAAGAGTTAAAATGATATTCCATACCATTAAATATATTATTTATTAATGAATAAAACAATCTTGGCATATAATAAATTTATGAAATATAAGTAAATCACTAACCGTTGTTAACTATCAAAATACATTATAAATATAAAACGTTTTTTTCATGTTAATAAAAGGGATAACATGTTCATAGCCCATCCATATAAATAGGGTGTATGGTAATAAATTATATAGATTAATTTCCAATTATCTTCAATTTGTGAATAATAATATACAAAATGGAAATAAAATTCCTCATGACAATAGAATAATATTCATTCTTGGTAAACATCATTTATTTTGAATTATGTAGAAATATTTTGTTCACAAAATATATATTAATGACCATACAGATAATTCAATATATGATTAACATTATCCCAAATGATATAATAAATGAAGGTAGAAGGATTCAAGAACATAACTCCTGTGTAATAATGGAATCCTATAAGTATGCGCATAATGATTAAATACATCCTTAAATTTTAATTCCATGAATGATATCACAAATAAAGGGATAAATAATTGAATTGTATGGCACCATGAGTTTAATCATTAATGTTAACATATACATACATATATATATATATATATTAGATGATTAATCATAAAACATAAACTCCTTTGTGGTAATGACTTTTTAATATAAAAAGGTAAGTGTCAACAAAATCATAAAATCTAGTTTTGAATACATATGAAACATATATATATATATAATAAAATATTTTCTTGTGTAACGTTTGAAATTGGAGTATAAAAGGTTTTTAAAACCATTACTTTTAAAAATATTAACTAATAATTGTTCCGTAAAGGGAAATAATTATTTACAATAAAAAATCAGTTGTATAAGAGAAATTAAATGAATGTGAAGTAAAACCCATGTTTTATTATTTGAAAAATAACTCTTTTCAAAAGTCACATTGTGAGAAGATTGAAAAATATTATTTTTTATTAGGGAATATTATTACCAATTTGGATTCTAAAATTTCATTTAATAAACCATTTGGTTGGGAGAACCCATGAATTAAAGAAATATATTCCTAAATAAGCCGTAGAGAACTCTAATGGACACATTGAATGTCAATATCTATCAATGGAAACATACGCAACGAGGAATGAAACACCTGAAAAGGGGGGTTATGTGATATAAATTTAGAAAATGATATAATACCATATAATATAACATAATAATAGAATGCATACAATATATAGTAAATATTTTCATGTAAATGATCAGAACTGAATAAAAAAAATTGGATACTAAAACCACTCATGAGTGGTGTAAAAATGACTCAAAATAAATTTGAAGAAAGATCCTAATTTCTATTGGTGTATCCTCTAATTATTGTGATTCAATTTAAAAAAAATAAATAATATAGAATATAATTAGAAATCTATAAAATAAAAGAATGATTTATAAAATATAACATGTCTCAACAAATAATAATTATTACCAACAAAACTCTTGTATATTAAGTAATGCCCTAAGACTATTTGAAATATGTTTTTGAAATAATTTAACAGTTTTGATATTTTTCAATTTATGAAACACTTAATATAGCTTGGGTTATCTCAAATAACAATACTAGATTGTATTTAAATAAAACCCATTTTAATCTTTCACTACACACAACACTTATATTAACTTGTAATACTGTCAAACTATATTTTTGTGTGTCACAAAAAATGTCATTTTCCTTCGATTTCTTTTGTTACACAGAATGGTGAGTTGTACCAAACTAAAAAATACAATTAATATTGTTTTTAAAATATCACTATACATACCACTATGATATTGGAATGGGACTTATGAGTATGATTCATTTAATTTTAATAATATAGTTAAAACATGCATATAAAATTAATCCTTTATTTAAAAATTAGTTTGAACTGAATGTAAAAACTAATTGAAAATAAAGAAATTTATTTTCATGGAAAACTATATACAATAATAATTTTATCAGAATAAATTAAAAAACAAAATTTGAGGAATGTTTTTTTATAAATTCTTATGTTATATATTCAATAATTTTTATAAAACTTTTCTAATATTTTTTATAGGCATAAGATAAGAAGAAATCCAATTTATTTAATAAATATATGTTTATTTATGAAAGGTAATTTTACCACATTTTTTTGGAAAACCCAATTTAATATTATATTTAAAACCTTTATAAATATTAATTGATAAAATAAAATTATTTTTTGGGATATGGATTTGAAATTTTAATTTCTAAGGATTTTTGAAATATTTCAGATAAGTTTCATAGTTTGATGAATTGTCAAAGTGTAGTGAATTATAATTGATTTTTTTTTCATCTAATTTATTTATATAGTTAAATTATATTTTAAATTTTATTAATTGTATATCTATATAATTTATATATAAATTAATCCAATTTAGGTCATTGGAACCGATTTATCAATATAATTGGTTATAAAAACATTTCAAACATTCAAAATTTAACATTAAAAAGTCACTTTCCTTTCACATCTGTGGGATTATTCTTAAATTAATTTAGGTCATTTATGTGAATAGAAATTGGAAAAAACAGTATAAATAATTTAAATAATTATAATTTAAAATTTTTTATACGTTCAACATATTTTTTTAACAAAAATATTAGCAAATGAAATTAAAATAAATTATGATGATTTTGCTTAAAAAGATTATAAATTATTGATAAACATTATAAAATGTGGAAAACAACTGACACATAATTCTAAAAGACATTTTATAGAAATATGTTCACCATGTACAATTATTTATTTAAAATTAATTTTTTTTCAGCGCATTGTGTAAGGGAGATCTCTCAACAATGATTAACTTTTTATATTTACAAGAAATCATCTTCTCCTCTGCTATAAAAGGGATCTCAACCCCTAGACTTATTCACAATTCTCATTCCATTTGGATCCCCAAAAACCTGTAAAATAATCACCCTAGAATCTCTTATATTATTCTAGATTCTACAATTTGGTCATAAATATAACCATGGAATCCCTTTAGAGTTAACAGAAATGAGTATCCTCAAAATGAGGTAACAATCTACAAGGTGAATTATGGGTTTCTTTCCTTCTCCACTCATTAACTAATCCTTATTCCACCTCACATTTAAATATGTTATATTTAATATAAATATTTATATGCATAATATAAATGATATTTACAATATATTTTACATTCTATAAATAAGTAATTATTTATCAAATTAAGTTGAACATGAATAAAAATTCCAAACCTATATAAAAATAGTTATTACCAAAAACACAACATTAACTTGAAATAATAATTAAATGGGAAATATATATTCACAATCATGTCTAATATGGTATGATATTTGAAGTGCATTGTGTTGCATTTGTTGTCAATGAGGCATGAAGTTGTCTTGGAATGAATGGATGTCAAGGAGTCAAGATGTGAATGTCAAAGGATGTGATGGTGATGGTGATGAAGGAGAATGGCCATGGTACACAGATGCATGTCACTTAGGAGATTCACTAAGTGACATAGGAGATGATGGTTGAAACATTCTCTAAGAAAATCTGACGATTGTTGAGCTGCTCTATAAGTTCATAGAACTTGTATCCTGATGATACAAAGTCACAACATTGTTTGAAGACCATGCATTGTACTGACAATGCATGAGGAGATGAAAGAAGACCCATCCACAACTTCTAAGTGGGTGAAGTGGTTTAATGAAGTCCATGCACTAACACTTAGTGCATGTGAATCTGAAGAAGTCCCAATTTGATCTCTGATTAGATCAACGAAGACATTGAAGATTATATGTGATTAAGGAGCTCAGTTGAAGATGAAGACCCTTCGGGAATTCCCTCGTAAGTGAAGATTATTTGTTTAAGAAGAATGGAGGAATTCTAATGAAGAAGAAGAATAGAAATGTGGGAGAAGAGGAAAAATGTAGAAGAAGAATGGCTTGGCATTTGGCTTAAACTCATGGAATACTTTGTTTTTAACAAAGTTATTATTCTGTCCCTTTGCCAAAAAATGTGGCCAGCCAAGGCACCTTGGGGGTTCAACCCCAAGGCATGGGCACTAGGCACCACGCCCGGGGGAACCCGTGGGGCGAGCCAGGGCGGCAGGGCGCACCCCAAGACAACCGCATGGGCGCCAGGGGGGCACGCCCCGAGGAGCGCAGAGGCCGTGTCCCGAGGGCACGCGGTGGTGAAGCCCGCGCACCCGTGTGTGTGCAGAGTGGGCGCTAGGAGCGCGCCCGCAGGGAGCAAGGAGGGCGCATAGCGCGCCCGCAGAGAGAACCCGGTGCGGGGCGGCACCGGGAGGGGAGAGAATTCAACTGAGCGCTTTCCCCCAGCGCTTAGTTAATAAGCTGCGGAAAAACCGCGCCCCGTTTCGATGTGGGACGCGGAAAATTTCCCGGGATTGAATCTGAGCCGCTCGATTGATCGCGCGCTTGATCTGCGCCGCACATCTGATCTGCGGCGTCCCGATCTGATCCAGGCCGTCCAAAGTCGTTTGATCGGCTGATCCAACGGCCCAGCGACTGTCTTCTTCCCCGAGCTCGCACAAGGCCATCCGATGACCGCCGACGAACCAGAGGCCTCCGAGCACCAGTTTTCGAGCTCCCGGCCATCATTGTTCGATCCAAAGACTCCATTGAGATCGTCTAAGCACACTGAATACATCCATGCAATAAAATGGGCCTCCATGCATGAAATGGAGAACCTGATGTTCGGCCGAGGCAAACCGAAGGTGCCGAGGCTATGTTAGTTTATGGTTTGCATGGATTAGCCCAAAACCGAGGCCGTGCATGCGTTCGAAGTCGCATGCACGAAGAGGAAGAAAATAATAAAGGAAACCGCGTGAAACAGATGAAGAAACGAGATTTGAAAAAATCTTTAAAGATCCGAAGATCTCGGGAGTTTGAGAATTATTGCACGCGGATGATTCGGGCATCTCTCTGCCTATAAAAGAAGAGCCAGAGGCTCTCATTTTGCTGCTGATCCTCTGAAGAGAGAAGTCTCGTGAGTGTGCCTCTGTGCCTCACGAAGTTTGGAGCTCCGCGCAACTCACTTGAGCGACGAAGCAGCCCGAAGCCACCCTTGGCTTCGAGAGTTCCTTTTGCGCACACCTTGCGCGAAAGAAGAAGAAGGGGGACCCCCTGCGCGCCTTCCCTTTGCGCGGCAGGAAGACCCAAGTGCACCCTTGCACTTGCGCGCCCACGGTCGAGGTCCTTTATACCTTGTGCTCTTGCACCCCTGCGCGCTGGCCACAGTCTTGTGCCTTGCGCGGTTGAGAAGAGGAGGAGGCCGCTCACCCAAGCAACTTGTGTGCCTCCATTGAAGATTGGGTTCGGGTGAAGTGCATTACACACTATTTGTTGTGTGTGCAAAGAAAGAAGAGCCGAGGCCTTGCCTCGTGTGTGTGGTAAGAGAAGAAGAGAAGGCCGAGGCCTTTGTGCCTTTTGTGTAAAAAGAAAAGGAGGAGGTCGTAGCCCTTGTGTTGGTATTCTGGTGTGTGCAAAGCAAGAGAACCCGAGGCCATATCTTGTGTGAAGTGAAAGAACACACCCTTTGGGTGTTTGTGCAAACAAGAACAAAGAAGGGGCCGTGGGCAGTGTGTGTGCAAAAAGGAGAGAAAGGTTGTAGCCTTGTGCAAACAAAGGAGACCACACCATTGTGTGTGTGTGTGCTAAAGTGAAGGAAGACCCGAGGCCATGTGTGTGCACAAAGAATAACACCAAGTGGTGTGCACCAAGTGAAGACACATTTTGTGTATGAAAAATTGAAGAACAACCTACGGGTTAAGGGTGTGCAACAAGAAGAGGGAAGAGGCCAAAGTCAAGTGTGTGCAAAACAAAGAACAATTTATGTGTACATAAACAAGTGACAAAGAAGGCCGAACCTATGTGTGTGCACAAGAAGTGTGTGCTCACTTAGAAGAAGAGGAGAAGACCCACACAAAGTACAACACACTTTTAAGTGTGTAAACAAAAAGAATTAAGTGTGTGAAGATTGTGAAGAAGGTGTGTGCTTAAAGTGACTACACCCTTTTTGGGTCTACTGCACCAAGAGGAAGAAAAGGAGAGTGCATGCATGCATGCATGCACGTGCACACGTGAACAGTGCTAAATCAGTGGTGTGCAACTGAGACTGGACCAGACCGAAGATAAAGATATTATTTGTCTGAGCATTTAGTAATTGGAGAGAAGCCGGGGCATCCTTAGAAGAAGGTGATAAAGCCCGAGCAAGATGAGAAGACCTGTTCACCACAAGTGATCAGAAGAAGAGCAAGGCCAGCAGTCTTTATCCCAGACTGCTGAAGATACTTGAAGACCTTAAAGAGAAGAAGAGATACTCGTGTGACTCGAGGAGCCAGGAGAAGACCCTGTGGGACTCAGGGAGAAGAAGTCTTCAGTGGGATTCTGGAGCAGGCCAGTGGGACTCTGGTAACACTGTGGGACGCAGTATAAAGACCCTCCTGTGGGACTCAGGAGAGATACAGTGGGACTCTGTATCGACCATTGTAATACTAACAGATTATAATGGGAGAATCCATGCTGAGAGAGCATGGCAAGGACGTAGGCCTTTGGTGCCGAACCTTGTAAATCCTTGTGTCATGTGCCTTTTCATTACTGCATTATCCGGGAAAGGTTGAGTGATACAAGAAGAGTGGATCGAGGCTTTAACCAGCCATAGAGGTTTAATTGATTAAGAATCAATTAGTAAAAAGTTTTAAAGGATCACTGATTCACCCCCTCCCCCTCTCAGTGATTCACACTGATCTGGGCACTTCAATTGGTATCAGAGCGAGGTTACCTCTAAAAGATCCAAGGGAGTCTTTATGAAGTGCAGATTTGAGGAAATGAGTGACCAGCCTCAAATGGAGATATCTACCAAGACTCAGAAAAATAGAAAGAAGAAACAGGCCAAGAAGATGAAGAAAGCCTGTCCTAGCTGTGATGAAGTTGAAACAATGAATGATCTTCAGAGTGCACTCAAATATCTTCAGAAGACAGTTCCCATGGAAGTGGCAAAGTGTATAGCTACAGGCATCCATGATCTTCATGAAGAAAAATCACAGTTAGAAGAAGAAGCCAATGCTATGGAAGATCAGCTGGCTAAAAGGGTTGGCATAACCAACACTCTCAGAAAGCTGGTAAATGCCAAAGATGAAACAGTATCTCTTTGCAATGAAAGATATGAAGACACTTGTGAAGAATTGCAAAGAAGCCTTTCTGAGAAAGAATTCTTTATGATATTAGTCAAAGATGTTTTCCATGCACTGGAAAAGAGGCACAAAGTGTCAATGGTTGTCAGAGATGCTCAACTAGAAGACAAAGTCAAAAGGGTGAAGGAGCTTGACAACTCATTGCTTGAAATGAAGCAAGTGCATGAAGACTAGATGAAACAGCTGGAAGAGAAATGGGAAGGAAGGCTAAGAACAGTTGAGGATGAGAAGAACTCCCTCAACATGAAGTGTTTAGAACTGGAGGTGATATTGAAAAATCTGCAATCACCTAAAGTTGAATCCTCCCAGTCAGCTGATAGAAGAAATGTTGCTACACAAGTATGCTTTGAGAAGGATGATTCTAAAAGAAAGACATCCTCTAGTGAAAGTGCAACAACTTCTAAAAGGAAGGTACCATCCATCCCATCTTGTACTAATGCTTCTAATAGTGTTTCCACAAAAAGTGCAGGATGGAAAAATAATTCCAAACAAGTATGGATGAAGAAAATGAAGAAGCAGAGCTCTCCTGAAACAGCACAACAGGTCAAGAAAAGTACCCTAAAATCAGAAGGACTGAATAAGTCAAGATTTGTGGGTCAATGTTGGTGTTGTAATAAGTATGGGCACTGTGCAAAGGATTGTTGGTACAATCCACTAAATGTCAAAGCACAAAGGAAGCCCATGCCTAGGGGGAGCAAGCCAGAAGGAAGGAAGCAACATCCACAGGTCCAGAGACATCTGTTCACTGCAAATAGATTTGGATTACTTGACAACATCTGGGATGATTGAAAAAGTGGTCAAAAAGATACATGTCAATCTCCAACTGTATCCAGAGCTCAAAAGAAGAAAAGATCACTGAACCTGGCTCAAAAAGATTCCTTGGGAAGCAAGCAGAAGAAAGTGGAAGATGCTCCCAAGAAGAGTTTGAAGAATGAAGAGAAGTCCTTGGAATTGAAATCCAAGAAGGGTGATGCATCCAGAAGGACCACCAAGAAATGCTTCTACTGTGGAAAGAAAGGACACATCATGGACCTTTGTAAAGAAGCCATGAAACTAAATAGAAGCAGACTGAACTCCAAAAGACAATCAATCCAGAAGAAGAAGGGATTGATTGAAAATAAGTTGCCTAAGAGAGGTAGCTTAGCAGCATCCAAAGTACCATGTGGAACTTCCAAAACTGAGGCCACTCTTCCAAATGATTTACTTGTCATATGGCCACATCAGTTGCAACTTGCCAGAGAACTACAAAGAGCTGAAGATGAAGCTCTGGCATTTGCTAAAGCAAAAGGGAAGAAAAAGATTTCACATGAAGATGGGTTGAGAACCACACCAGCACAATCATCAATGAAGATCAAATGTGAAAGTGTGAAGAATGGTGAAAATGGGACATCTCGGTTGAGAGAATCTTCTCAACCTTGTTGTTCACATTGATGAACCAAGGAGGTTCCATCTTATTCCCTTATACTATTGGCATTTACATGTGCTGACATTGCAGGGAATTGAAGATGATGATCATTCTCATCTGGAGGATGGTTTGGATAGAATAGAGTGCACCCCTTGAGGGGGAGCAAATCTGAAGAAGAATGGCATTCTTATATTAATACTATCTTGAGAAAAGCTGAAGGTATTCCAATCATACTTTCATCCCTTGTTTCTTAATTGAGTTTATCTTGTCAATTAAGGGGGAGTATGGATTAAAGGAAAGTAGATGAAAGGGGGAGCTTTATCTTTGCACTGAACTTTCTAATGAGTTTTGTGAAGTATGTGCAGGATTTAGCAATTCATTGGTATATCTGAAAAATTTCAAACCCCTAAGCATGATCTCACATGTACAGTGAATTTTGGACAGCTTTGAATTCCTTGGTCATATCACTCTTGTTTTCTACACCGGGTTATCCCAAGTAGACTTAGAGCTGATTTACTAAAGGTTCTTTGCTAAAGAGAACATGTGACATCATCCCTCTCTTAGTGTTTTTCAAGAAAATGCTTTTTAAAGGGAGGAAGTGATATTTTGAAGAGAACCACACCACACCTTTGCATTTGATTGCCAATAAGGGGGAGAAAATATTGGCACACATATTGACCCATTCATATGTGCTAAAGGAGTGTATTGACAACAAATACAAAGGGGGAGATTGAAGTGCATTGTGTTGCATTTGTTGTCAATGAGGCATGAAGTTGTCTTGGAATGAATGGATGTCAAGGAGTCAAGATGTGAATGTCAAAGGATGTGATGGTGATGGTGATGAAGGAGAATGGCCATGGTACACAGATGCATGTCACTTAGGAGATTCACTAAGTGACATAGGAGATGATGGTTGAAACATTCTCTAAGAAAATCTGACGATTGTTGAGCTGCTCTATAAGTTCATAGAACTTGTATCCTGATGATACAAAGTCACAACATTGTTTGAAGACCATGCATTGTACTGACAATGCATGAGGAGATGAAAGAAGACCCATCCACAACTTCTAAGTGGGTGAAGTGGTTTAATGAAGTCCATGCACTAACACTTAGTGCATGTGAATCTGAAGAAGTCCCAATTTGATCTCTGATTAGATCAACGAAGACATTGAAGATTATATGTGATTAAGGAGCTCAGTTGAAGATGAAGACCCTTCGGGAATTCCCTCGTAAGTGAAGATTATTTGTTTAAGAAGAATGGAGGAATTCTAATGAAGAAGAAGAATAGAAATGTGGGAGAAGAGGAAAAATGTAGAAGAAGAATGGCTTGGCATTTGGCTTAAACTCATGGAATACTTTGTTTTTAACAAAGTTATTATTCTGTCCCTTTGCCAAAAAATGTGGCCAGCCAAGGCACCTTGGGGGTTCAACCCCAAGGCATGGGCACTAGGCACCACGCCCGGGGGAACCCGTGGGGCGAGCCAGGGCGGCAGGGCGCACCCCAAGACAACCGCATGGGCGCCAGGGGGGCACGCCCGGAGGAGCGCAGAGGCCGTGTCCCGAGGGCACGCGGTGGTGAAGCCCGTGCACCCGTGTGTGTGCAGAGTGGGCGCTAGGAGCGCGCCCGCAGGGAGCAAGGAGGGCGCATAGCGCGCCCGCAGAGAGAACCCGGTGCGGGGCGGCACCGGGAGGGGAGAGAATTCAACTGAGCGTTTTCCCCCAGCGCTTAGTTAATAAGCTGCGGAAAAACCGCGCCCCGTTTCGATGTGGGACGCGGAAAATTTCCCGGGATTGAATCTGAGCCGCTCGATTGATCGCGCGCTTGATCTGCGCCGCACATCTGATCCGCGGCGTCCCGATCTGATCCAGGCCATCCAAAGTCGTTTGATCGGCTGATCCAACGGCCCAGCGACTGTCTTCTTCCCCGAGCTCGCACAAGGCCATCCGACGACCGCCGACGAACCAGAGGCCTCCGAGCACCAGTTTTCGAGCTCCCGGCCATCATTGTTCGATCCAAAGACTCCATTGAGATCGTCTAAGCACACTGAATACATCCATGCAATAAAATGGGCCTGCATGCACGAAATGGAGAACCTGATGTTCGGCCGAGGCAAACCGAAGGTGCCGAGGCTATGTTAGTTTATGGTTTGCATGGATTAGCCCAAAACCGAGGCCGTGCATGCGTTCGAAGTCGCATGCACGAAGAGGAAGAAAATAATAAAGGAACCCGCGTGAAACAGATGAAGAAACGAGATTTGAAAAAATCTTTAAAGATCCGAAGATCTCGAGAGTTTGAGAATTATTGCACGTGGATGATTCGGGCATCTCTCTGCCTATAAAAGAAGAGCCAGAGGCTCTCATTTTGCTGCTGATCCTCTGAAGAGAGAAGTCCCGTGAGTGTGCCTCTGTGCCTCACGAAGTTTGGAGCTCCGCGCAACTCACTTGCGCGACGAAGCAGCCCGAAGCCACCCTTGGCTTCGAGAGTTCCTTTTGCGCACACCTTGCGCGAAAGAAGAAGAAGGGGGACCCCCTGCGCGCCTTCCCTTTGCGTGGCAGGAAGACCCAAGTGCACCCTTGCACTTGCGCGCCCACGGCCGAGGTCCTTTATACCTTGTGCTCTTGCACCCCTGCGCGCTGGCCACAGTCTTGTGCCTTGCGCGGTTGAGAAGAGGAGGAGGCCGCTCACCCAAGCAACTTGTGTGCCTCCATTGAAGATTGGGTTCGGGTGAAGTGCATTACACACTATTTGTTGTGTGTGCAAAGCAAGAAGAGCCGAGGCCTTGCCTCGTGTGTGTGGTAAGAGAAGAAGAGAAGGCCGAGGCCTTTGTGCCTTTTGTGTAAAAAGAAAAGGAGGAGGCCGTAGCCCTTGTGTTGGTATTCTGGTGTGTGCAAAGCAAGAGAACCCGAGGCCATATCTTGTGTGAAGTGAAAGAACACACCCTTTGGGTGTTTGTGCAAACAAGAACAAAGAAGGGGCCGTGGGCAGTGTGTGTGCAAAAAGGAGAGAAAGGCTGTAGCCTTGTGCAAACAAAGGAGACCACACCATTGTGTGTGTGTGTGCTAAAGTGAAGGAAGACCCGAGGCCATGTGTGTGCACAAATAATAACACCAAGTGGTGTGCACCAAGTGAAGACACATTTTGTGTATGCAAAATTGAAGAACAACCTACGGGTTAAGGGTGTGCAACAAGAAGAGGGAAGAGGCCAAAGTCAAGTGTGTGCAAAACAAAGAACAATTTATGTGTACATAAACAAGTGACAAAGAAGGCCGAACCTATGTGTGTGCACAAGAAGTGTGTGCTCACTTAGAAGAAGAGGAGAAGACCCACACAAAGTACAACACACTTTTAAGTGTGTAAACAAAAAGAATTAAGTGTGTGAAGATTGTGAAGAAGGTGTGTGCTTAAAGTGACTACACCCTTTTTGGGTCTACTGCACCAAGAGGAAGAAAAGGAGAGTGCATGCATGCATGCATGCACGTGCACACGTGAACAGTGCTAAATCAGTGGTGTGCAACTGAGACTGGACCAGACCGAAGATAAAGATATTATTTGTCTGAGCATTCAGTAATTGGAGAGAAGCCGGGGAATCCTTAGAAGAAGGTGATAAAGCCCGAGCAAGATGAGAAGACCTGTTCACCACAAGTGATCAGAAGAAGAGCAAGGCCAGCAGTCTTTATCCCAGACTGCTGAAGATACTTGAAGACCTTAAAGAGAAGAAGAGCTACTCGTGTGACTCGAGGAGCCAGGAGAAGACCCTGTGGGACTCAGGGAGAAGAAGTCTTCAGTGGGATTCTGGAGCAGGCCAGTGGGACTCTGGTAACACTGTGGGACACAGTATAAAGACCCTCCTGTGGGACTCAGGAGAGATACAGTGGGACTCTGTATCGACCATTGTAATACTAACAGATTATAATGGGAGAATCCATGCTGAGAGAGCGTGGCAAGGATGTAGGCCTTTGGTGCCGAACCTTGTAAATCCTTGTGTCCTGTGCCTTTTCATTACTGCATTATCCGGGAAAGGTTGAGTGATACAAGAAGAGTGGATCGAGGCTTTAACCAGCCATAGAGGTTTAATTGATTAAGAATCAATTAGTAAAAAGTTTTAAAGGATCACTGATTCACCCCCTCCCCCTCTCAGTGATTCACACTGATCTGGGCACTTCAATATTTATGAATATTGGGTCTTGATAGATGTATAACAAATATATATTTATTATATTTGAGGTTTGAATGTGAATTATGAAATTTCAGACATAAGGAAAGGTTTTTCTCATATCACTTTTGATTATGTGAGACCTATGACTTATCTCTTGCTAATTTATATTATTTTGGTGTATATAATTCCCAAGAATGAATTTTATGATTAATCTAAGTAAATATTAGTGTATTTACATATACATTTTATGATATATATTTTTATTCATTAAATGTGAAACATCTTGTCCAGGGTACCACACACAGGTGCCCCAAACCGGTCGGTCACATGACAGAAGCATGCCTCCCTTTACACGTTATTCTTTAAACTAGTAGTGATGGTATAATATCTATCATGGGGAGATTATACACTATTTTTTTCTTTATCATAGTAACTCACAAGGAAAATTTCATGAAACAATAACTGAATAACAAATATCCAATAGTATATTAGTAAAAATATCACATGATGAATAAATGTTGAGACATAATATCATAACCAAACATTTAACATTTCATGAAAATGTACATTGAATGATTCAAATTAAACTCAAAATAAAAGAAACCAACAATGACCAATTGGTTTCCAAATCACATCTGGTTCCCTCATCCATCCTCTATCTCAAATTGACATCTAACAAAGGGCCTTTTTTCATAACCAATCATGAAATCATGTAGTCTATTTGGGTACTGATCAGGAATATTGAGAAGGGTATGGGTGAAACTCAGTAGAACAAAAACCAATAGTTACTAAAAAATATTCAATAACACATTTACGTAGTTATATAACTAACCAATTACAATTTATAAGTAAGAAGATATCACATTATCGATTAATATTCATTTATCCACTTGAACTAACTGGTTCCCAAGGACACCCATAATTCAATACATGCATCAAACTACACCAAGTCTAAAACATTTCACATATTCATTTCACATATCATCATAACACATGGGTTTGCATTATCCATGTCATTGAAATTAATTATCACATACACTTGGAACCATAGTACAATTCCATAGTATTGGGTGTAGAGTTACTTTTCAAGCACCCTATGAGTATTTGGAGAATCAATCCCTATCTCACACCATTTACCATGATTTCATATAGAACTCCATATCTAACACCTTATTTCTCATTTATTCATATATATCATGATTGTAGAAATTCATGTTTATCACCTCATTTCTCAGTCATACAAATATATCATGGAGATAGAAAATCATGTATAAAACCCCATTTCTCAATCTTTCTTATATAACATTGGCGTATAATATCATGTATAGCACCCAATTCACCGAAAAATGACTCATATCATAACATATTAAATTATGCAAAGTATATTAATTTCACATGTCTTCACATTATCATGTCAACCAAGACTAATCCACATTAATCATTTTATTGTAATTAACAACCACAATATTCAACTAATTAATTCATATATTAAATAATCAATGTTCATTATTTAATATAACAATTAAATAATCACCCTAGTTTCCTTTAATTAATTAATCAGTTAATTAATTATATCTATCCATTAGGTAATTGACCAAATAACTAATCCCATGAATAATGTTAATTAATTTGTAATTTAATTAATCTCATAAATTCCATTATTTAATTGAACAATTATCTAATCACATCATTAATACTAATTATTTAAAATAAATAATTAAAAACGGAAATTCTTTTAGATTAGTTTAAAATAACATAATCACATAAACTAAATTACTAATTTAAAAAATATTTTACCACATAAATACCCTTAAGTAATTCCTTAATTAATTAAGAATGGAAATATAATAAATTAGCTAATAAAATTAATTAATCTATAACCCAAACATAAAATATGGTAATTAATTACACAATTAGTTATCTTATTCACTATATAATGAAATTATTATTAATTTGAAAATTAAATATCTAAATTATTCTATCTCAATATTTCATTGTTAATTCAATAAATAATTATCCAATTCACAACTCTCATTGTCCAATAATTAATTCCACAATTAACTATACAATTCTATCAATTCAATTCAACAACTATCCACATTAATTAATTAACCAATTCATGGAACGAATTCATTCAGTTTCACCATCAAAACAATTCGCATAAATAAATTCACAAATTAGTTGAACTAACTCATTCAGTTTTTTTAACATAACAAATCCCATTAATTAATTCACCATTTAATTAATTTGATATATTTAATTTAACGAACAGAACAGTCCCTATTACTGAATTCTAAAATTAATTAATACAACTAAAAAATCATAACATTACGTCAATTAAATAATTCACTAATTAAATAATATAAATCATTTTTAATTATTTATTATACACATAATTAATCTATCACAATCTCATCAATTAATTCAGCATTTAATTTTTCACATCCATTTTCATTTATTAATTTATCATTTACAAAATCAAATTAAATCTATGTAATAAATCCACCCATTAATTTTCCATGTCGATCCCATTAATAAAATCAAGTAATTGTTCCTTTTAATCACATTATTTAATTCAAAAAATAATTAATCTTATATCTCTCATTAATTAATTTATCAAATAATTAACCCCAACATAATCAATTAAATAACCCTAATCAATTCATCAAATAATTATTCTCACACAATCAATCCAATATCCTAAATTATATTCTCAATTAATTTATCAACATCCATCAATTAAATATCCCTAGTTAATTATTCAATAAATTATTCTATATCAAACAATTCAATAGCCATAATTAATTTATCCATTTATTTATCCAACTTAATCAATTCTATATTCCTAATTAGTCCTTTATTTAATTGTTCTAACTAAATCCCATTTCTAATTTAACAATTATTTAATCACATTAACCACTTTATTTAATTTTGTAATTAATTAAGCATAAGAAACCCATTAATTAAATTTCCAATTTATTAATATATATAAACAAACTAAAAATCCAATAATTAATATAAACATAAATTATCTAATACAATCAAAATAACTCATAATTAATTAATAATTAATTATTCATGATGAAAAATCCCAATATCCAAATTTCACAATTCCCTTAAATATATAATTCGCAAAATTAATTAGTTTAATGAATCAAAAATAATTTCAAAAAAATATAATATAAATTATATAACTAAATATAAAAAATTGTAACCTATACTATAGTAATACTATTTCAGACCGCCAACCTAATTAAAGGTGAAACATGTTCTCCAAGGGATAATCCCAAATTTCAATTGGAATGATAAAGAACGTAGTAAATAAAATGATCTAGACCTGAAACATATATCCAACTTCAAAAAAATAATGATTCATCAATCCTAGATCTAGATCATAAAAAATAATATCTAGATGTAAAATAATAGGTTATTACTACAAATCAAAATAATGGGGAAAAAAGATGACTCAGGTTGGAAATCAATCACGAAGAAACCACCCTCATTGAGAGAAGTTGATCGTATAACCGAGCTTCAAATCGCTATGAACGGAGATTATGAGTAATAGGGAACCCTCGAGAAACATTAAAAAATGAGAGAATTTTATTTTTCTAGATATATGGTGTATTTTTGTAAAATAAATATTTTCTAAAAGTTTTAAACAAAATATTGTAATTTTAATTTTAATATTCGTGGTTTATTGGGCCAACTCACACTATTATCACTAACCACATTCCTAAACCATTTAGCATTGCATACATAAGAGATACACATAGTTTAATCATGAACAAACCATGGGGATATGAGTCACTCTTAATTAAACAATGTACATATCATCCCTAAACCGTGTAATATGTTTCTCACTATTTTTAACAATGTGAAAAGTATGCACAAACCAAGAAAAAACATGGCACAAACCCTAATTTAACCATGTGTACAACATAAAACCCCTTTCACACATTGATTAAACAATTTCAAAACATGTATAAGACATTAAAAGCCTCTTATGCATATATAACTCTCTAATTTTAACCCATTATAGCAAAGTCAAAACCCAAACAAGTTATACACAACACTAGTAGAAAATAATACATCGAAACATGATCGAGAATTATCTAGTAAGGGTAGGGATCTTTCAATATCCCCACCACATAATACATAATAATTGATATATACATTAATGAATCATATAAGATATCTTGTAAAAATTATTGGTCCATTTTGTCATATTATTTGCTTCTCTATGGCATGTTTCCTTCTGAGCTCATCCATATTTACACAATACACAATCAATTTTCATGAAATTTCCCCATAACAATTCTTAGTATTATCTTACACATGTATCGGATTCTTCTTAGAGGTTTCATTTCTCTCAAACTAAACATTAGCTACATACACTATGTGTTTCCCAACTCACTAGGCCCATAAACCATAAAAACATTATCCAATATTGACACTCAACATTGCTATCAAAAACCACCTAGACTAGATTTATATCCAATACCTCCAATTCTCAACTAGCCCTTCCCCAAGGAAATTAAACACGAACGTTATATGTTCCCCACTAGAATTATGAAGCCATAACTTTTAACCCTGGAACTTTCGACACTAAACTTTTATGTACACATATATCCCAATATAGATTTTTTTTAAACTGATTGTCAATAATATCAATATCGATGGCCCATTACCCATGGTATTCATCTATCTATTGTGTCGTATATGTACCTCATTCACAACCATTTTATGGTGTACCTAACACCATACATCTCCACATATATACATCTTCACAAACATAACATCCACGGACCACAAATCCTACCAAGACACATTCCTATAGCTAAGTATAAAGCCAGAGTATTCAATTCCAACTCTGGAAGATGTCAATGTATGAGAAATTATCTTTACTAATAAAAAGAACACTAATAATTCATCGATGAACAACCCCATAAATCATCAACGTCCAATGTGAATTCCACTATATAAATTCTATAACAAATTGATTATCTTTCACATTCATTCCTACTAACATCTCACTAGAAAAATCCAAAACCAGATGGTCTCCTGCACAATCCTAAAACCTTGTTCTCAAAATAAAACATTCTCATGACAAAAACAACCCATTTCCAAGGATATTGAAATAACACAATAGTTTATAATTTCACAATATTAACATAGTTAACAAGAATTATTTACATAAAATGATAACAAGTCCTTCACCCTTTTTCCTACCACACTTTCAGAACTGAGGTTCTATGACAACCCTTATACATCATACAACTAGGTCATATTTAATAAAAGTGAATTTTCATTATAATTATTCATTTTATAATTTAAAACCCCAATTATTTTCATATTGTATGATTTTAAAATACATATTATATATAATGTTAGGGCCCATATTTTGTTAAATTTTATATCATGGAAAAATTGTTCAAGTTCAACAACATACATAAAACCCATTTTCCTGTGTGTTACAAAATTACTGCATGTCACGAAACAATATTGAGTACCTATAAAGATGGATTTATACTCAAATCTTGTTCCATTCCTAGGCATGAGTCAAAAATCAATACATTTTATGAATAAATAACCACATCACACAATTGGTGTATCGACCCTTGTGAAATAATAGTAAACATTAATAGAAAACAACAATAACAACAGTCCCACCATGGGATCATGTGTTCTCTCTTATATATGGGTCTATTAATCCCATGTAGGAGATCATATCCAAGGTACTAATATTTTTAGTATCTTCTATACCATTCCTAAAACGTAAGAAATGTAAATATAAAAATAAAATTTGGATTTCATACCACATTATAATATCCTAACCCGGATGACACATACTAGTTCCTCAAACGAGTCAGTTATATGACCTCAGGCATGCCTCCCCATATAAAAGAGTCTTCTACCTAGAAATGAGGTTCTAATATTAGTCATGGGAAGGATATACCTTCTATTTCTCAAAATCACAGTAATATAAAATTCAAAAATAATGAAACAATTACAGAATAACAAATAACTAGAAATTGAATAGTACCAATATCAAATTATGACAATAACTAAAGAAAAGATATGAAAATTGATCTTCAAATATGCTATTAAAATGTATTCCCCAACTTTCAAATAAAAATAAAAAGTAAATACACTCAAATCTCACAAGATGGTCTCAAACCATGTGTGGTTCCCTCATCCAGGATCCAAATCAAAAAAAATCTAATACATGGCCTTCTCCATTAACCTTTTCTAAAATCATGTATTCTATTCAGGTACTAGTTAAGATTCATGAGTAGGGTTTCAGTAAACCTCAGTAACCAACCAAAAGTAGTGACTAAAACAAATCAAGTGAGTAAAAGGTGTAAGTTGTGGTATAAAGTTACAATTTAAATGCATAAGTAAATTGAATTCTCATTAGCAATTAATCATCATTTCACCACATAATCCTTCTAGTTCCCTTTGACACCCATAACTGAAGACTTTGTTCAACCCACACTAGGATTGTACCATGAGAAATATTGAATTAAAATTTCTTTATAACACATGTGATTAACTTATCTATTTTATTGAATTTCATTATTATGGAAACTTTAACCATAGTTTGACATGAATGCATTGGGAGTAGGACACCATGACTAGAACCTGATGAGAATTTGAAGCATAAATCTCTATCTCACACCATTTAGCATCATTTGGGGGAGAACACCATGTCTAGTAATTTGTTTCTCTATCATTCAAATATATGATGGGCATAAAAGACCATATATATCACCAAATTTATTAATAAAACATATAAAACATGGGCATATAACATTATATATAGCACCCCATTTCTCTATCATACTTATATATCATGGGCATAGAAATTCATGTCTAGAACCACATTCATCAATCAATCACACATATATCAACAGAACACATTATCACATGTATCTCAATATCACATATTTTCACATTATCACATCAAACTAGATAAATCAACATTAATCCTTTTATCACAATTACAAACTATAATATCCTATAAATAAATTGATAAATTAATTAATCCATGTCCATTACATTATTCAATAATTAATTGATCACATAAATTTCCTTTAATATATTTATTAATTAAATAATCAAGTATATCTATTAGTTAATTGAAAACATAACAAATCCCATCAAAAACATTAATTAATTCGACAATTAATTAATAACATAAATTCTAGTATTTAATTAAAAAATTAACTTATCATGTAAATAACATGAATTAATTTAAAAAATTAATTAATCACATCAATTCCTCTATGTAATTTATCAATTTTCCAATAACATGATTGTAATTACTAACTGAAAATCATTTTACCACATAATTCCACTTATCAAATTCACCATTAAACTATATATTGCAGTCTCACAAAATAACTCATCAATTACTTAATTAATATCCACAAGCTAAAATACCATAATTAATTAATGTATTAATTATATCATTCACAATATTAATAAATCATAATTTTCTATAGTTAATTATCGTAAATCAACTATCTCAATATATCATAATTATTTCAAACATTAATTATCCAATTCACAAATCAAATTTTTTGACCATTAATTCAACGAATGATATTCCAATTCTATCAATTCAATAACCAAATAAGCCACATTAATTATTTTAGGAAATAATTAATCTAGTCAATTCAATGGTACTATCAGAAAAATGCCAGTGTTTAGTTATCAAATTGATAAATCTTACTCATTCAACTGCTTTGAAGTGACAATAACGATTAATTAACGCATTATTTAATTAATCTATCTCATTCATTTCAATTAACACAAGAAATCATCATAAATTAATTCACCAATTAATTAATCCCATTCAAAAATCATAACATTAAATCCATTTAGTAATAGACTAATTAATTAATCAAAATATTCTCCATTAATTAATTATAAAACCAATTAATCTAACACAATACATTTAATTAATTAAGTAATTAATAGTTCAGATCCATTTTATTAATTAATTATATAATTAATTAATTACGTTAAATCACATCAATTTATTTAGAAATTAATTTTCCATTTCAATAAATTTAATTAATTCAACTGATTATTCTCTTTAATCCCATTATTTAAATAAATAAGTAAATTTATCATTATTCTCATTAATTAATTCATCAATTAATTAATCCAAACATAAATAGTTCTAGAACCACAATTAATTTCATAGTGAATTTTTCAATCTCAATCAATTCAATATCACACGTAATTTTTCAATTAATGGTTCTATATCAATCAGTTATATATCCCAAATTAATTCATGAATTAATAGAATTACATAAGTAAATTAAAAATTTCCAATTAATTTATCTTTTAATTATTCAAAATTAGTAAATTCAGTTTCCCCAAATTTATTCGAAAATTAATTTTTTTGACACGATCTCATTACTAATCTAACCATTAGTTTATAACATTATTTATTTTAATAAATTACATAATTAATTATTCAATGAAATTCCATTAATTAATTTTACAATTAATTAATTATTATGAAAAAATATCAATATTCTATATTTAATTCAATAATTAATTATTTAATTCAAATCCAATATCATATAGTTAATTTATGAACAGATGTTTTATAATCTAAAATCCCAATATCCATATTTCATAATTTTTGAAATTAATTAAGTCACCAATTTATTTAATTCAACCAAGAAAAATATTTATAATCATCTAATAGAAGTTATATATTTACATACACATTATTGTAATAAGAAAATTTTGATTTTATTTTTACACCACAAAACTCATTAATAGTGACGAACGCTCACCAATAGATAATACCCAATTTCAAACGAAACGATTAATAACACATTGAAGAAGAAATTATAAATCCAATAACTAATTACAAAATCAAAGAAATCAATATCCAAAAATCCAATATCTAATTTATAAATAACAAGATCTAGAACCCACACAACATAGGAGAACTACCTACTATATTAATGGGGGCAGAATGAGAGTGAGACAGGAAATAAATGGGGAAGAAACAACATATCTAGATTAAGGCATATCTATGAATTCGTCTCCAAATTGTCAGGAATATAGATTAGGAGACTTATAAAAGCCTATAAGAGCCTAAAATAAGAGATAATTTTATTAGGGATTATTTATGGT
Source organism: Viscum album (assembly GCA_963277665.1). NCBI lineage: Eukaryota > Viridiplantae > Streptophyta > Magnoliopsida > Santalales > Viscaceae > Viscum > Viscum album. The sequence goes on along the minus strand of OY728145.1, from coordinate 1,241,885,791 downwards.
TGATACTGGTTTAATATAGGGGTTTTTTGGAATTCTAAAATCAAAATTTATAACATTAATTTTTTTCATGCATATTTTGATGGCCCAAGTCGCACTTTTGGTACTCACAGTGATCCTTAACCACAAAATCTTGCACACATAAGATAAACACTTATTTTAACCATGTAAATACCATGAAACCAAGATGAACACTTCGATTAACCATGTGAAAACAAGCACAATCCATGAAATATGTTACAATTATTTTTTTAACAATGGGAAATCCATACACAATCCTTTCAAAAACCATGAAAACCTTTTAAAAAATATTTATAACATGTGAAAAACATACACACACAATGAAGAAACCAAGAATCCCCTTTCACACTTTTTCACCATGTTCAAACATAGCATATCATCTCCTCTTCTAAAATTCATCAATTTTATACCAAATATACCATATTAAAGATCTAAACATTTTGTACTAAAACAAAAAAAATGAATAACTCGAAATGAGTCTAATAAATTCTTATGAATGTTCATGCTCATTCAAAAACTTGAAAAATTGGTAAATTAAATTTTGTCTTAATTTTTCTTCTTTGAGGAGCATTCCATGTGTCATATAGAATATTTTCATATTATTCTATATACTAAAATTTGAAATTTTTTATCATGAATTACATTTTTTCATGAAATTGTTTCCACATATCTTTTTATTTATTCATGGCGATTGTAATTCATTTTTAATGAATTTGTAACCATTTAATTCTACATTCTAATTATTTATCAGTATTGATTTTGATTTTGATTTCATTGATGAAATATTATGATACATATATCAATAATTTCCCTAATTTTAACAATAATATAATTATTCCTATTATCTTAATTTAGTGGTAACATTTTTCCAGCCATTGGTACTTATAATGATTACTAAAATGATTTCATTAAAATTTTATATTATTTATCTCTTCAGTTATAAATATATTTTTTTCAAAAACAAATGTTTTCTAAAAAATAATTTTCTAGATGGCCAATTTAGCACATTTTAATAGAAATGTATTTTGATGGAAAAATAAATTTTTAACGTGTTTAAATTTGATTTCAAAAATAATTTATATGTATTCAAGGTTATTTTTAATGAAAATAATTTTCAAAACGCTTTATGTTTTATAAATCATTTCTCAAAGTGCAAAGTATTTTTTTCTCAAGAAATGTTTTAATAGTTTTTTATAGAATAAAATAAAATTTTTTAATTTGGTTTTAAAAGAATTTGATTTTCAAAATGATATATTATTTCTAAATAATGTTAATTTTTCTTATAAAACTTATCCATGTGATCTTTGAAAATCCATCTCTATTTAGGTTTTTGTCATCTGATACATTTATTACTTACTATAGATATAATCAAAGGATGCCATTTATATTATTCCACTATATGGTTTATATTTTTTTGGAATGATGTGTATTGAAACCATTTTTTGTATTGATTAAATTATTATACAAAAATTAATTATACGATTACCATTTCTCATCCATAGGTTATACCATGATAAATTTTCTATCATGGGTAATTCTCAGAGAATGTTTATATGAAACCAATATATTTCAAATAGTTTCTGATATGATCATGTTTATATGATACAAATTTCTTTTAATGATATATGATATTATTTTTATGAAATTGGATATAAAATAATATCAACTTTGTGAATGTTTTCTACTTCAGAAACTCTTTTTTCCCATCACATCTATAGAATGAATATCGAAATAATTTTGGACACATATAGGTTTGTAATATGGAATAATTGAATCCATATTTCAAATCAACATGATTTATAATTTATAATAACGAAAAATTATCATTTTACCAAAAATATTATTGATTTTGATTAAAATTAATTACATCCATTAATGTAAATACGAGTTTAATTAGTGGATAACCTTTAACAAAAGTGTCAAAATAAACTAGAAACATTTACAAAAGATATTTTCTAGAACTATTTTAAATAAATACCATCTTCTGTATAAATTTAAATTTTATTCGAGCCACATGCTGTAATACATTCTTCCTATGGGTGTTTAAATTTTTTATTTACAGGAATTCCACTCATCCTACACAATAAATGGGAACTCGCAGATATCATTTCTTTACACATCTAAAGACATTTTTCTAGACCAAAACCTCCCTAATTAGTTTACGACTTTCCACTTCCCATCATATAATCCACGATTTGGGTGTAAATCCAACCAAGGAATCCATTTTGTGGAAACCAAAAGGAGTTACCCGAAATATATGTAATGATTTTCAATATGCATTTTTCGTACATGGGAGGGAATCCCAATCCCAAAGTAGATACATGGGTTATTATCCCAATCAGAACATATAATGAAAGTATTAGTAGGTATCCTTAACATTGGATTCTATAGGTTTGTGTATATTCCATAATTCCATGTGTTATCCCTCTATTATTCTCTTTTATATTATGCTCATGTTTCTATTATGATTCATGTATTATGAACATTTGATATTTAGGACATAACACTTTATTGAGATCTTTGATATGAATGGTATGATATTCTTATTTTATTATCATGTTCTCATTACTATATTCTCATGTTATATATATATTTCTATATTATTTATCTTTATTTAGAATCTGAGCTCACCCCTTCCTCATGTTTCCATTCCCCAGGATATGAAGAATGGTTTTATGTAGGAGTAATAAAAGGGGATGATATTTATCAAAGATTTTGAAGATATTTCACTAATTTATAGAGTTATGTTTCTAGGATTCCAAATACACAATACTATTAAGGGATGTAGAAATTTATATTTGTAACTTGATTAATATTCATCTAAAATGATGTAATATCTATGTATTTAAGCTTGTATCACTATACATGGTATCTAAAAAAATATTTAGTCATCCTTTGGAAACTGCAATGAGAAACATTTATTGAGAACCCTATGAATATTTATAAGGATTCTGGTAGTGATGTAATTAGGTATAAGACTATGAAATAGTTATACTATAAAAAGATTTCCTAGAATTTTTTGGGAATGATAGAGCGAGTGGTTTCCTAGAAAAACATCCATGTTTGTATAATACACATGGAAGTGGCTTTGTATAAAGTGTATATAGGGATAATAAACCTAAAAAAAATTTAGTTATTCAATAATGATAACTAGTGAATGAAAATTGGACGGATGGCACACATGGTTTGACACACATTGGGGGATAGTTTTTGGGAATTTAGAAACTCTTTTAGAATCATCAAGAAGTATTTAAATATATGAAAATTATGAAATACCTATGATGAACCTAATATATAAAATATTTAAAAAGGATGTATTGATGTTTTAAAAATATTATAATCATATTTTCATTATTATTTTCTTTCTTACTATGAATATTATTTAGAACTATATTTGTTTTAGTCAATGTTTAGAACCCACACGAACCATTATATTGAAAAATGAAAAGGAAAATTAATTGATTTTACTCATGGGTAACTTATTGTAGTGGGATATATAATAAAAATAAACGTATTTATTATCTTATTATTTCTTTTGTAATGAATCATGGTTAAAATCCAAATGAGAAAATGACTGAACAATGATTTATTCAGTCCGTAAAGATGAATCAACGACAATATTTCAATGTTTCTGTAAACCCTTTAGTTATATGACAATGTATCAGTATCACCAAAAAGAAAAATTTTATTTTCTATTGTTTGGGGTTTTAAAAAGTAACAATAGAAGTCTACCATCCTGAAGGTTAGGTGGATAAATGGTAGAATAATATTGAGAATAATTGGTGACCCGATGAAATTGTCTCTATCTATTGGGAATAGATCATCAAATTATTTTTGGATATTTTTTCCTTGAATTTTTTATACAAAAATGGTAATAGAATTTCAGAGAGTATAAGATGAATTAATTGAGATAGGTTGGTGCCAATGAAGAATGTTTTTCCAGTCTCATTAGGTACTGTTTAGATGTTATCATCAACCCTAAAAGAAAAATACATCTATTATTTGGTGTCATGTGACATATTTTTCGAATGAAATTATGTATAAGATACCTCATAATCTAAGAAGTCATTTTTTGATGTTATATCATATTTGAAATGGAGGTTGTAATTTTTTATAAATCTCATGGTAGGGATAGGAAAAGGAAGCAGGTGTTCAATTAAAAATCTGACTACCATGGAGAAAAGAAAAAGTGCCTTCCATTACACATAATTTGTGGCAAGAAATGTGGAGGGAATTTTTTTAAGGATATTACTGAATGTTTTATGTGTGGAAGGTCAGTTCATTCTTAATATGAATTTTTATATAATTTTGGGAAGTTATCTAAGTGGGAAAATATTCTTAAAGCCCCATATAATGAACCTTCCACACATTACTTACTAAATTTCATAGATTTTTCCCATTATGACAACATGTTACCCCTTCCAAGGACTAATGTGAATAATAATACTCAAAAACCACTGCGAAATGAGGAAAAAGGGAAATCTTATGCAATAAAAATAAATTAAGTAATTCATGGTAATTAGACAACACTTATCCACCCCTTTATTGTTCGGAATTTTCTGTTTCATTTTTTATGACTAATCCCAATGAAAATTTTAATTTTTCATCATTTAGTGATGTTTCATTTGACTAACTCTCTCTATATGTATTTTGGGATAATAAAATAATATTTATAATATTTTGTGTGAAAGGATGAACCGACATATCCAAAAAATATGTTTTGGTATTAAATAATAACGAATTTATGGAATAAATGGTGAATTCCCTGTTTCACATGTTATAATATCTACAATTTATGGAATTTTTTATATTAAACATTAGATTATTTTTACTGATTAATGTATTATCTCTTTAAATGAGAATTTATAATATTTCTTTACACATAATTTTTTTCAGATGACTAAATATAGAATAAATCATTTCTCATTCATTGTATTAATCTCATTACTTTTTAGTTATTTTGGAATTAAAATATCACCATCATCCCTTGGAGTAATAGATGATGTAGAAATCATGAAATTAACCATTTTTCAATCCATGGACAAACCACGGAAAGCCTCTCCTCCTAAAATTTTACGATTTATCTCTAGTGCACCCAAGTCATGACCCAAACATGTTATTATCAAAACTGGTCAAAAAATACCTAAAAATGAGCTTAAGGATTCTATATAAATGGTTTAAATCTTAAAAAAAGTTAAAAATTTGATAATTTGATTCTTGTTTCAATTTACCTTTTTATAGATACATTCCATGTTATGCTCCAACATTAATCTATGGGTACTTCTCTTTGACATGTTATATCATGAATATGTTTCTTTTCATGAAATTGTATGCATGATATACCGTAAGTTATTCACAATTATTATGATTCAATGTTTCCATAGAGGTATAAATTTATTTCTATAGTCTCATTTTTATCAAGATCTTTTATAACTATGTTTCCATTGGTGAAATGTCAGGATCTGTATCTCAAGAACTCTTTTCTTCTCCTCTTTATTCATTACATAATCATATAAGGGTAAAATGTTTAAAACTCTTTAGTACTTATTATGGGAGGGAAATTTTTTTGAATGTTCATCTTTATTTCTCTCTTTCATTGGAAAAATGTTTTATTAACAAAAAATGTTTTCTAAATAATTTTAATTTTTTTTATTTTTTTTTATTTCTTTTATTTTCTAGGAAATTTATTTTAATGATATATGTAAGGTTTAAATGTGTATAATATAGTTTTCATAGATTATATTATATGTTCTCAAGCTAATTGTTTGAGAAATATGTTTTCAAAATAATTTTTATTTTAAAAATAATTTTTCCAAGTGGGAAGGATAATTTTATCAACGAAATATTTTTAAGATAATATAGATTAATTTATATGTCTTCAATGAGGGTTTAAGAAAATAAATTTTAAATGTTATTTGATTTGTAAAGAAATGTAGTTTTCTTTTTGAATTGTTCATAGTGAACTTTCAAAATTATTCTCTATCTAAGATGGAATCCTATGATACATGTATTCTTTTCTAGGTATATAATCCAAGGATATCATTCATATTTTTTCTCTAAATGGTTTTTATATTTATGGAATGATGTGTATACAAACCTTTTTTTCCATAAGTAAATAATTTTCATAAAAAAATTACATGAATACCATTTCACTTCCACAAGTTATAACATTGTATATGATTATGAAATCCACTTTCTTTTAAGGGTTATTTTTTGAAATAAAATATAATGAAACCAATAAAATTTCTACAGGTAATGATGTGATGAAATTTCTATGTTACATATTTCATTTAATAAGATATGATATGATGTTTATGAAACCAATAAATTTTAATGGATATTAATATAATTAATGTTATGTTATATTTTTTCACATATACGTATGATTTTTTTATGTGATAGGTGGGGCTAATATCACCTTCCAATGCATTTGGTAACAATAGATGTTTTATGAGATCAAAGAGCAGACATGAGGGAATATAAAGCATGGAATAATATATTATGTGAGAGGGAATCAAAATCATGAAACTAAAGGGTACAATGGATGTAATTCCTTGCTCAAAACAATATGTTAAACCAGATGGATTCTAGAGATACAATAATAGGGTACATATGATGGAATCCAGTTCTCAAAAAGAGAGGGTACACAAGAGGGAATCCCATGAAAAAGAGGAATATGGGAGGGAATCCCATTACCAAAAAAGAGGTTTCAAATGAGGTCATCACATGTTCTCAGCTAGAAGGTACATGAGAGGGAATTAAAATAAAAAATAAGGTACATAAGTGATTTGACCAGCATAACGTGCAATTATGTTCTCATTTGGTATATTTAATATAATATTTTATAAGATTATCTGTATGCCCTAATTCCATGTGTTATCCCTCTATTAATATCTCATTGATTATTCTATTGATTCCTATAAGATTCATGTCTTAAGAACTAGAAGTCATTATCACATGAATCTTTATTATGACCACATATTTTTACAGTATGATCATCTAATGTTATGATCATGTTCCCATAAACTTATGTGGTTGTTATTCTTATAAATCTCCCTTGTTTACTCATACTTATAATACGACTTGACCCCTTTCTTATGTTTCATTTTCCGAAGTTATGAAGAAAGGTTTAATGTAAGTGTACTAAAAGGGGAATATCTTTCTCATAAATGATGAGGATATTTAAAAAATTAGAATATTATGTTTCTATGTTTACAAAGATAGTAATCTATTGCAGTTATGTGTTGAATATTTATTTAAAATTATTTAATATATATGTTTGTTAAACCTATTTTGATATGGATGGTATCAAATGAATGATTTAGTAGTCATTTGGAATCAAGGATGAAAACAACTTAGTGGGATACATAGGAATATTTCAAATTATATGTTTCTAAATTTATATACGGATATGTATATTGAAAAGTTTTTGTATAGGGAAGTTTCATAGAATTTTTATAAAAGATTGAGAGTGTGGGTTCCAAGATATAAATACATGTATTTATACAACTAGTGCATATGGCTCTAGATCAAAATGATATACAGGTAACCAACCTAAAGACATCATATTTATATATACTCGATTAGGGGCTAGCGAAATAAAATGGCTCTTCCCTAAAACATGAACAAAATATCAGGGAGATTTGCTTTAGGAATTCATAAATTATATATGAACCATCATGAAATATTTAAATATATTACAATAATGAATTACCTTAGATTAACATGTTGTTAAATTGATTAATTAAGGATTGTGTTTCAATTTTGACATTCTATAAGAATTGTTTCATGATTATATGGTTTCCCACTATAAATATTTTTTTTCTAGTGTTTTGATTTTTTCTTTTTTTCGATTGTTGTAACACAATGGAACCATGTTAATGAAGAAATAAAATGGAATATGAAATGATTATTCTCCTCTTAAATAGAATTTATTTGGAGATGGAATAAAAAATCTTCTTTTATTTTTAATTTTTTTAAATGAATGAATAATGGTGATCATCCAAATGAGTTAGAGAGGGAATAGTGATATATTCAGTCTATCAAGAGGCAACACCCATAGTATATTAGTGGTTTTTAACCAATTAATATTAGAGCAATAGATTAGTAAAACTAAAAATATATATTCTATTCTCTAGTGTTCATAACATGAAAAAGTCACTCTAGTGGACTACTGTTAAGAAACTAAGGCAGATAAATGGCAGAATCATATTAAGAATATGAAAAGACATGATTAAAAATGGATTCCTTATATTGGGAAGAGTTCATGAAATTTTTTTCTCAATAATTAATCTCCACATATAGTCTATTAATATATAGAAAAGTAATTACTATAGATTAAGTAGAAGGATGATGAATAAGTTGGTGCATACAAAGATAATTTTAGAAGTCTAGTGAGGTACTCTTCGAATATTCTCATACATCCTAAGATAAAAAGTGATTGATTATGATTTGAAATGATTCAATGTCATTTAATGTCCTTATATATAAGAGTCTTTAGAATCTATAAATAAGTTTCTTGATTTTAATCAATGGGGTAATGGATTTTGTAGTTACATATCAATTTCATTTTTTTATTGGAAAAGAAATGAATATTTCAATGAAAAATCTAACAACCATATAAAAAATAAAATTATCCTTCAATTATTAAAAATGCATGTGAATAAACATGGGTTGAATTCTAATATGGTCAAACGAAATCATTTATGTGTGGAATATAACGTTATTGACTTCCTAAATGTCCATGTAATTGTGATAAGTAAGCTAATATAGAAAATAATGGGAAATCACCCACATAATACCCCACACACAAATTAGATTTTCAATTTTAGGGAGTTTTTCCATTATGAAAAAAATGTCCCCAGACTAAGGGCTAATGTCGATAATAATCCACCAAAAAAATTGAAGTAAAATACAAAGATAAATATTATTCAATAAAAATTTACGAATTGAACTGTGATATTTAGGGAACACGTATCCACCCCTATATAAATGGATGTTTCATGTTTTTTGTATGGTTAATCCATATGAATTTATTATTTTCAAAAATATAGTGATATTTCAGGTAATTACATCCCTCTATATTGATTTTTAAATAATGAATCATATTTAATATCCTATTAATGTAAGGAAGATCTCAAATTTGCAATAAATGTTTTTCCTTATATAGTAACAGAGTATTTAAGTAATAAAGATAAATAATATTAAAGAAGTGTTATAATTTTCACAATTTATTTAATGGTTTTTGTTTAGAATATGATTTTGTTTTGTAGATTAATTTATTATCACTCTACATATGGAATTATTCATATTGGCTAATATGTGATATGTTTTTTTGATAACTAAAGACAAATCGATTTTTTTGTTTGAATCTCATGATTTTTATCACATTATAAAAGAAAATTAATCCAGTAAAACCAATGGGAGATATTGCGGATATGAAAAGGAATGAAGTCAGGATTTTATATTTTTTATTATATTCATAGTTAGTAAATAAATCATCTAAAATTTAAATAGGATATTAAAATATAAATATGATAATACCTTCATTTGTCTTGATTTAATTGTCTTAAATGTTATAATTGATTTCTTATTTTGGGGTCCTTAACATTACATTGATAATACTTTTTCTGTTGATCAACGATGTTTATCAATCACTAGAATTAGTCATACTTTTCTTCCATGACCAATATTTACTCCCAAATAATATTTTCATATGTGGAAACCTAGTTATGGTTTAATTTGGTAAACTATTATGATTCCAAATTTCCCTATTTATAAAAAGTATTAGTATTCATTTTCACAAGGGTGTTTTATAAAAAAAGAAAATTTCAAGTATTAATATTTTGAAAACCTAGATAGATTTTGAGGGGAAAATTAACTATAAGTGGGTAGAATGTAACGACCCGATATTTTTTTTTGATTTTTTAATTAATTTAATCTTTTGGATATTTTATCTTTCAATAAAAATATATATAGTTTTGTTATAAAAACACATTGTGTTTTTCTTTTATTTCATAGAACAAGATTTTATTATTGTACTATAGAAAAAACATAGATTACTGTGTGGGACGTGGATGTGCACAGCCGGGTTTTACCATACTACAATATACTATTAATATTGTTCATAAAATATCATTATATTTACCACATATCTGTTGGAGTGGGTGCTATTAATAATACAATGTAAATTCAGAAAATAGAGTTATGCATCAATATATAATGAATCTTTTGGTTATCAGCTAGTTTGAAATCAATGTTTGAAATATTTGAAAATAATTCAATTAAATTTTTATGAAAAATATGTAGAAATGATATTTTATTCCAAGAAATTAAAAACATAACTATTGTATAAGGTTATTAATAAAATTTTTATATTCAATATATTCAATAAACTTTTTGATAGTCATTCAATATTTTTTTATAAGTGAAGAAAAAATTGAATTTTAAGAATATGAAGATATATATTTCTAAAAGGTAACTTCATAACCTTTAAATGGAAAACCAATTTAAAATATTATTTTGAAACTTTTATAATTTCTATATTTAAATAAAAATAAATTTTGAAATAAGGATATCAAAATTTAATTTTGGATATTTTTTATATTTTAGAGATGTTTCCTATTTTTATGAACAATAAAGAAACACTGACTTTTAATTAAAAACTAAAGTTTCATCTAAAGTTTTATATATAAACGATATTTTAAATTTTTATTTAAATATAAATAAATAAATTATAAATAAACTAATAAAATTTAGGTCATTATATCCAATTTCACATTTATATTAGATATAAAAACATTTCAACATGTTCAAATTTTTTACATTAAAAACCATCATTCCCATCACGTCTTTAGGATTACTTTTGAAGTAATTTCAACCACTTCAAGGATCATAATTTGGAAAATTAGATTCAATATTCTGAATAATCATATTTTATAATTTTTCATTATGTTTAAATTGTTTTTAACCTAAAATATTAATGAATTTAATTAAAATTAATAACAATAATTAATTTAAAAATGATTTTACATAGTGGTTAATCAATAACATAAGTAGCCAAATTACCTAGAAACATTTCCAAAAGAAATTTATTATAACTATTTAAACCAATTTTTGTCTTGGATATAAAATTATTAGTTATTGGTGGCGTATTATATATGGTATACCTCTCCGAACTATTTAGCTTTTTATATTTACAAGAGTTCCACTCCTCTACTATAAAAGGGAACCCAAAACCGCCACATCATCTCACATATCAAAAAACCTATCAAGACCAAACCATAATATATTTATCTACCCAAATCCATCCTCCCATTATAGAATCTCCAATTTTTAAATAAATCTATCCAACGAATCCCATTATTGTAAACCGAACAGACTAGTCTGAAATTGACGCACTGTTCATTAACTTAGATTCTTAATTTATTTTTTTCTCCACTAATTCAGTAAATATTATTCCTTGATTATATAAAAACATATGTATCACAAATGTACTGAGCTATTTTTATTATATTATATATACATACACCTAATCACACTTGAATAAAATGGATAACGAACATAACATTCGTATATACGGTGGACAACCGCCTCACAAAATGATGTTGTTTTTTTGTTTTACCACACCTCTTGGTTGGGAAATATGATTTAAATACTATTTTATATGTTATATATTATATTTAGGATGTATTGTTTTAGATATAATTATTATATAAAAATTCCTTCATTAATTCCATTTTCTATAAATATAATAACATCGTTTGTGGACGTATGGATTACCGCCTCTTTAAAGCAATTATATTCATTAACATGTTACAAGGAATGTATCAAATAAACTTTTATTAAAAGAATATGATATATATGAAATTATAATGTTAATCTATGTTTAATAAATCTAAAAATATATTCAATTTTATTTCTTACTTTTAATATGGAAACAAACTCGAAAAATTATTCATGTGTATGTACAACATTCTGTTTCATGAACTGTGTATTCCATTTAACATTTATATATTTTATAGATTAGTTTAAATTTCTATATAATAAATAAATATGATATATATATAATGTTTTTAATTATTGAAATAATTAAATAATATTGCAATTAAAATTAACTAGAATAAATAAAAGAATACATATATATAAAAAACAAAGCAGATAATAATTGAATCATTATATTAACATGCAATTATTAAAAAGTGAAATATAAAGTAATAATAAAACAGGATTTGTTATGGTTTATAATATTATTATTCATTGTAATATTTATAAGAATATTATATTTATTCTATTGGTGGTTTTAACAGGTACAAATAAAATAAATACTTAAGGTATGACTTTTCTCATCTCCAATTTATTTTTGTAATGCTTTTGCATTATTCACCACTAATTTCATTCTATGTAGTTAATATACATCCCATTAATGTATTATATTACTATAATACATATTTTTATTGGTATTTAAAAAACCATTTGATTATTTTCATTCATGTGTTTTATGGTTCAAATGGTACCAAATCATTAAAGTAATGGTTTTATCAATCTTCCTTCATTGATATACATGTCATGTTATACACCTTAAATATTCAATGGGGTGTATATACCACCATTTTAAATATTATATAATTAATATATTTCTTTTCTTGATATTTTAAACATCATTTAATATGATTATTTCATAGGGATTATAATTCAATGTTTCCAAATTGGAATCAATTTATTTTTAAATCTCATTGTTTATCAGGATTGTATATGATTATGCTTCCATAGATGAAATATTAAGATCCATATTTCATGATATCCCTTGAATTTTATTGTAATCATGTTATTCCTGATAATTTCATATAATGGTTCCATTTTCCTATTCATTGGTACATTAGATGATAAAGAACCCCTTTTCAACCAAATATCAATTTTTTTCTCCCTTTTCTAAGAAATTGGATTCATTAAAAAACCATGTTATCTAAAAAATAATTCAAAATTTCTAATGTGGTATCATTAGATTATTTTCATGGAAAGGTATTTCAAATATATTTTTTGTTTTTTAATTTGTAGACAATTGTTTACAAAACTTCTTTTATAAATTTTCAAGGTTATTTCTAAAAATAAATGACATTAAATCATTTTATATTTAAAAATAGTTTTTTCAACGTTGAAATAATATATTTAAAAATAGATATTTTAAATGATTTTAAAATAAATTTTTCAAAAAAATTCAATGTGTTTTTGCAAGAAAATGAATGGGAAAATTATATTTTATTTCTAATGAATGGTAATTTTACATTATAAGTGTTCCATGTGATCATTCAAAATACTTCTCTATACGATTTGGAATCCGTTGATATAGTTGTGCATTACTATGGATAATATCCATGGATTCCATTGAAATTAATTTTCTAAATATTTTATGTCTTTATGAAATGATGTTTATCGAACCATTTTCTTTTCTATGAGTAATTTTTGTTTCAAATAGATTCAAATAAATCCCATTTATCTTCAACATGTTATACCATGATAAATGTTTGTGAATAATTTTTCAATTAATGGGATACTCTAGAATGAAAGGATTATGAAAATGATAACTTTTTATATGTTAAGATATAATGAAGTGTCTTTGATACCACATTCGATTAATGATTTATGATATGATTTTTAGGAATCCAATATATTTTTTACGGGCCATGATATCATAAATGTTTTATTATCATATGGAAAATGTATATATGAATTAATCATTCGATAGGTTGGACCTATATCATTAACAGATTAATTGGTTTAGGATAAAATGTTTATGACCTCAAAGGGTTCTGAGTGGGAATCCAAAGCTTGGAACAGGAGGGTACAAGGGTGGTAATCCCATTACTAAAACAAGTGGACCAATATTATGGAATCCCATTCACAAGACATGAGGATCCATTGAATGATATCCCAATCCCTGAGAACGAGTTTTCATGGAAGGGCCTCCCAGCAATAAAAAAGAAGGTACATAATAATAAATTCAATGCTTGAAGTAGGAACATATGTGGTTATACCCATCCTAACATGTTATGAAGGTATTCATAACTATCATTGACATAGGATTTTCTATTATTATGTGTATTCCATAATTCAATGTCTTATCCATCTATTATGATCTCATGAATTAGACTATTGTTTCCCTTATGATTCATGTCTTATGAGCTTCTGATATTTATTCCATGAATCTTGATTATGATCATTTATATGTAGGTTATGATATTCTAATTTAATGATCATTTAATCATTCCCTTATTTTAATTTCATTCTTACATATCTACCTTTCATACCATTACAAAGTATCTGAGATTGCCCCTTTTTTATTCTTCCATTCCCCTAGATATGAAAAATGGTTTTAATTAGGAGTACTAAAAGGTGATGGTATTTATGGGAAATATTGAGTATCTAAAAATTTTTATAATAGAATTTATCAATGTATCTATTGACATTAAAAATTTACTATCATTGTGAATGTATTTTCATAATATGAATAATATTAATCTACAATGATGTAACATTCATATATGTCAATCCTAGGATTCTATAGTTTGTAGGAAAGGAATATTTTAGTCACCCATTAAAAACAGAAATAATATACCCTAGTTACATCCATTGGATTACTTCTAAGGATATGTATATGGATGTATCTACTGATAATTCTAAGGATGAGTTAACGTATAAGAAATTGTCCTAGAATATTGGTAAAGGATAGATAAAGTGAAATATTAGAAATACATAATTATTGAGATACTATAAGTGTTTTTGTCTCGAGAATATATTCACACAATGGTAAAAATCCTATAATCAATGTATTCACAAAGAATTTATAGGGATGAAGTGGATGGAAACTAGACTAAATATCCATATAGATTGACCCTACCATGGGATATGCATTTATAAATTTGATACTCTTTACAATCCCTCATTAATGATTTATATATATGATGTATATGAATGAACATGTATAATCCTTGTGTTTCATAGATTAATAAAAAAGATTCCCTGATTTAAATAGACTATTAGTGTTTTATCATGATTTCATTATTCTCCCCTATGATGATTGTTTCAAAATGTATGATTTTTGGAATTAATCAAAAGCTGGAACTTGAATGAACCATGTGAATGTGGATTATAAAGGGAAGTGTAGTGATTATCTTCTTGGGAAACTAAATGTTATGGGATATGGAATTAAAACCCTCATTCTGATTCACGAAAAACATTTCTAAAGATATGAATTTGGGTGGCCATCTAAATAATAAATAATGGAAACACTGATATATTGAGTCCTTAAAGAGTATATTCCTACATTATTTTTGGTTTTTTCACCATTCCACATGTTTTTACGTAGTGTTTTAGTGCCACCAAAGAGATATTTACCATTCTCTAGTGTTAGGGGCATGAAAAATTCACTCATTATGTCTACCATTTTTATGGTGTGGTGAATACATGGTGGAATCTTATTAAAAATTTGAGGTGAAAATATTAAATAAAATCTATAGATTGGGATGAATTTAAGAAGAAATTTTTGAATAATTTCATAAATCATATTCTTCATATGAATATGTAATGGTAATTATATGATCTTATGAATAATGGTGATGAACTAGTTGGACCCTATGAAGAATGTTTTACAAGGCATGCAATGTAATATTTTGGAATTATCATCCAACTTGAATGAAAAAATGATTTCTTCTTTGGTGGAATGAAACAAAGTCCCTGTAAGGCCTCACCTATAAAATACATTAGAATCCATGATGAAGTTTATTTATGTGATATAATGGTGGAAATAGTGGTTAGAGTTTCTTATCAATATCATTGTTTCGAAAATTAAAGGAAGTCATATTACAAAGGAAAATAAAAATACTGTTGAGAAAAATAATTAATCCTTTCATTATGCATAATGTATGGGATGAAACATGGTGGTAATTTACAAAATGGGGATAATATATCATTTATGTTTGGAAGGTAAGGTCATCGAGTGGTTGGATGTCTGTATAATGGGATGAAGATACCTTATGATGTGAACTATGAGAAAACATCATAGAACTAACCTCCCCACATATGTGTTTTATTTTCATGGATTTTTTCAATTATGATATCAATTTCCCCTATCTAAGGAGTAATGTATATAATAATTCGAAAGAACTTATAAGGAATGAAAAGTTGAAATCTTATGAAATTCTAATGAACAATGTGAATCTTTAAAAATATGGTACACTATTCTTATTATACTTATTGGTTAATTTCATGTTTATTTTTTTATGATTATGAAAGATAAAAAAAATTTATCATCCTTTAGTGAAGATTCATATTTTTACCATCCTCAAAATATATATCAGAATAAGAAAAATAACAATATATATCTTATTAGTACAAGGATGAACACAACTATCCAATAGAAATATTTTTTGGCATAACATAAGATCATATATTAAGAATAATTAGTGAATTATATTTTTAAAGTGTTATAAGATTACCCATTTATGTAATGGTTTCTATTAACCCTTAGATCATGTTTTATTTATTATTTTATTATCTCTCTATATGTGTATTTTTGTATATTTGATTAAATGTGAAAACTTTTTTTTCTAAATAAAAATATACGGAATGAATTATGATTCAATTTATTGAAATAATGATATATTATTACTTCAGGAAGGAAAGAAATTTATTCATCCCTTAGAGAAAGAGATGGAGTGGACATCAAGAAAGGAACAAAAAAAGAGTGAGATTTTTCATATTAAAAGGAATGAAATCATGTATTCATAATTACTTATGTTATTAGACAATCTAATAATACCTCTACAATATAAAATGATATTTTAAACTATTTATATTAATACTTCCATTATTGTTAAACAGACTGTCTTATAATTCATCCTAGATATTCTGGTTTTGAGGCCATTAATCTTTCACTTGATCATTCACGTATAGGTCATCTGTGATCACTATAAATCTCTATAATTATTTTAAATTTTCCTCCATCTTCAGTTTTCACTCTAAACCTATGCTCTCTTAAATGATAATTGGGATATTAGTTACTTTCATTAACGGTTTTAGTTCCAAGTTTCACAATTTAAATGAATTATTAGTATTAATTTTTATTATGTGGGTTTTTAAGAGTGTATATATCTTGTATTAAAACATTTAAAAACTAGATTAATTTTGAGTATTAAAGTGTTGAATGTTATACCCCATGTTTTTTTTGTAATTTATCTGTCAAATAAATTTCATATTTTTGATATTTTTCATTTCAAGAAACACTAAAAATTTTATTTTTATTGATGAAAGAATGATTATATTGTTTTTCAATCAAAAAAATTAATCTTCCATAACACATAACAAATTTATTATCTTTAATTACATGTTACACTTTTTTATCTTATGTAACATAGAGTTATATGTTCATTTGAAATATTTCATTACATATAATGTTGTGTTTTATCAAACTACAATATAATATTATGATTTTTGTTAAAGTATCATCATATCTACCAACTGGCTCTTGGAATAGGAGTTATGAGTCGGATTAATTTATTTATGAAAATAGATTTTACACATTTATATGAAATGAATCATTTTGTTATTAATATGTTTGAAATAAAAGTAATTACAATTTAAAAATAATGAATTTCTATTTTATGAAAACTATATACTCACTTCATTTTATCCAAAAAAATTAAAAGACAACTATTTTATGAATTTCTATTCATTCAAATATAAATTTCATATATTCAAAAAAATTACACTCAGCCTATAGTTTTGGTAGTTGTAGGATAAAAAAATTATAATTTTATAAATATAAATTTGTGTATTTATAAAATTAAATGTTAGAAAACATTTAATGGGGAAAAAATTTATATATATGTTTTTACACTTTTATAATTTGTATTTCAATTGTGTATACCTTTTTATATTTACAATAATGTTACTCCCTCCTCCACTTTAAAATAAAACATACCCCGTAACATATTCAAAAATCAAAATCCTTTTGATTCTCCAAAAAATGAACAAATAAGCTCTAGAAATCCATCATATCATCATATAGTCCTCAATTGTTTCATAAATACAACCATGTTATCCCTTAGGTGTAAACAAGAGGAATTTTCCTGAGAAACTGGTAATGATCTTCAACATGCAATCCTATTTTACATCCTTCTCCACCCATTCAATTATAATTATTCAATTTTTATATAATAAAAATAGTATCCAAAATATAACGAGTTTTTTTCTTAATGTTCTAGACTACAACTACATAGACTTCATTCAAATTGGCAGTGAAAAAAACATTCATATATATGGAGGAATACAACCTTACAAAATGATATCTTTAATTTTTCCATTACCTCCTCTCATAGATGGGAATTATAATGAAAATAATATTTTATATGATTTATATGATATTTAGGATGTATTTTATCTTCTATAATTATGGAATAAAACAAACATTCCATCTTTCCGATTTGTGTATATACGATAACTTCTTTTTTGGACGTTTCGAATACATCCTGCTCAAAGGGATGTGATTAGTTCACAAGTTACATGGAATGTATTAAGGATGGGTTTAGGAAATTTATATATTACATATAAAACAAAAATACTACTTAAATTTTAATAAATATATACATATGTTTCATTTTAATTAATTCGTTCAATTTGAAAATTATACAAAAACATAGTTCATGCGTACATTCGACCTACTATCTCTATGACTGTTGTATACCATTTAACATTTATATATTTTATATAAGAGTATAAATATTTTTATACTATATAAATATGATATTCAATTCATTTATTAAAAATATAATATATAATTAAAAAATATTTATAATTAATAGGATCAAGAACAAATCAACACATTTTTGAAAAAAACGGTTATTACAAAAAATGTGACATTAACGTGAAATTATTAATAAGAGTACTACAAAATCATAATAAAATTACATATGGTATTATATATAATAATATTGATCTATATTATATGAATATAGAGATTATATTTATTATACAAGAGTTTTTAAAGGCTATTAAGAAAGTAAATACATAAGGTAATGGATTTTGCGTCTCACTATTATTTCGGTGGTACCTGTTCCTTATTAACCACCCATTTCATTTTTTGTGATGTATAAAATGAATATTAATATATTATATTAATATTATTCTTAATTTTATTTTTATTTATATATTCATTTTTTGATAATGTTTCTAGTTTTTTATGGTTAAAAGGCCAAAAATATGTAAGGTAATTTTTTTTCTCTCAATTTCCATTCTTTGAAAAACATACCATGTTATACGCCTACAAGTTTCTATAAGGTTTATATAATTCAATTAGGCAGGTTATATAATAAATATATTTATTTACATGAAATTATAAACTTCTATTGAATGTTATTATTTCATGGGGATTATGATTCAATGTTACCAATATGGTAATAGTTTATTTCTACAACTCATCATTTTTTGGGTTTTTTATGACTATGGTTCTATTTATAAAATATTTTAATCCATATATAAATAACACCCATGAATTATTTTATTCTATTTTTATTTGGTATATCATCATATAATGGTTTCCTTTTTCACTCATTATTGCTTGAAATGATTAAGAAAATTTTTTCTAAATAATCTAACTTTATTCCTCTCTTTAGTAGGAAATCTATTTTATTCACAAGACATGTTTTTTAAAAATGATTTATAAAATGTATTTAAATTTCCTCATGAGATAGTTTTCTATGAAAAATATTATAATGAAATTAATTATGTCTTAAATTTTATAAAATGGTTTCTAATGGTTACATTATTTGTTTTCAAGGTTATTTTTAGAGGAAATAATATTTAATATATATTTTATTTTAAAAAAAATTCATAGTGGAAATAATATTTTTCTCAAAAAATTGTTTTAGATTATTTTTATATATTACGTATAAAGTATTAAATATATTTTTAAAATAAATTTTTTTTTAAAATATTATATTATTTTTAAGTGATAGTAATCTTCCTTTAAAACTATTCCATGTCTTCATTCAAAACCATTATCCATCTAAGATTCCATCCTTTTATTTAGTTATAATTTTATTTGTAAACGATACAAGGACACCATTCATAATCATTATCTGAATGGTTTTTATTTTTATTACATTATGTTTAAGGACTCATTTTTTTCCATGAGTAAATCACATTTCAAATAGATTGGCATGAATCTCATTTATCTTCCATGGTTTATACCATAATAAATGATTAAAAACCCTGCTTCCTTTCAGGGGTTATGATATGATGAAATGATTATTAAACCTATAAATTTTTCATATGATATTATTTGATGAAATTTTAATGATACCCATTTCATTTAATGAGTTATGATATTATTTTGATAAAATTAATCACTTTTTATGGGTAATGAAATGATTAATGTTCTATTCTATTGTGGAAAATGTTTATATGATTTCAAAAAATGATGGTTAGGTCCTATATCTCCTAAAAATTAGTTTGGAAATTAATAATTTTTTATGAAATGAAATGGTAAACATGAGGTAATCCCAATCCTGAAACAAGTGGGTACACGAGAGGGAAACCCAAGCCAGAAACAATAGTGTAAATGGAAGGTAATCCCAAAACCAAAACAAGATGGACCACTTAAGGGTGTCCAAATCCTAAAATAAGAGTTTAAACTAGAGGGAAATACAATCCTAATATTAGGGGGGTACATTATATGGAATCCAAACCTCTACGAAGAAGGTTTCATGGGATGCAATCCCAATGCCAATGCAAGAGGGTACATAGGAGGGAATCCTATTACCAAAACAATATGGTGCACTAGAGGGAATCTCAATCTCAATGTATATAAATGGTTTATTATCCTAATACTATTATATAATCAAAAACATTTAATGTATTATCTACTTAGTTTTTCTATTCATATATACATTCCACAATTCCATAACTTATCCTTATGTTATGCTCTCAATGATAATACTCTTGATTTCCCATTGTTGAAGGTATTTTTAAGTGCCAATTTTTATTCGATGAATTGTTTTATCATTTTTAAGATGCAGAGTGTGATATTATAATTTTTTATCATGATCTCATACACTTATTTTAATGTTATACATTAATACGTCTTTTTTCCCATACTGGTCATCTGATCTCACCCATTCTTTATGTTTACATTCCCTAGATTATAAAGAATGGATTTAAGATGGATTATTAAAAGGGGACGTTATTTAAAGTATTATTATAAGATCTCTAACCAATTTATAAGATTATATTTCAATGTTTCTAAAGATAAAAAATAATTATATCCCTTAAGAGTTTCTTTTCTAATATTCTAAATATTTATATAAAATGTTGAAGTATCCATTCCTATTAAACTGATGTCTCTATATCTTCAGTAACACATTTTCCAGACCCACTTAAAAGAGGTGTCATGTATTTCAAAATATTAAACTATGAATAAAATATAATTCATGATATTTGATCTACAATAGTTGGTTTAAAAATAAGTTAAATTAAATTTGATGGATAATAAAAAACATGTATCATAAAGTGTAATTTTAGTTGAAAACTATTACTTCACCATTGATGTGATAAACAATATTACTAGCTATACAAAATAATTAAATTTTAACCATTTAATACATAATCAAAAACTATATTCATAACAATAACCATTAATACTATTCATTATATTAATTCAATATATATATATATATCAACAAGTTGTTACTTATATTCAACACTGGTGTATGAAGTCATTTCCACACAACACAAGTTTCGTAAAATACATATCAGTATGTATTATTTTTAATATAAAAAACACTATTATATCATATATTTAATTGGAGGGGAATTGAAAATCCATTTTAAAAATAAATAATTTCATTTAATGTCATCTGTGTTCCAAGCCTTGATGATTAAATCATTGATTTTAATGTTTGTTGCTTCTAAATAAACAAAATGTGGTTTTGTAATTTGTGAGAAAAATATTAATAAAAATTTAACAGAACATAAAATCATATTTTCTTAGTTATAATTTATTATAAAATAAAATATTTTTTTCATTGGAACCATTGAGATAAATGTATATATTATTCATGTAGTACGTCAAAAATTAAATAACTTGAACGGGTCGACATAACACATCACTCGATCTTGCTCACCACTAGGGCATTAAACATACCTCCTAGAATTCTAAAAGGTTCAATCCAGCCGAGAGGGTTTAAAATATATATTATGTTTACTATAACCACTAATCATATTTCAAAAATAGTAGAAATAACAAAAAACACCCATCAATAAGCATTAGATTTTACATAACAAATAAATGAAACATAACATTTTATACTTTATGAAATGAACTATACCATTATAACGTCTTAATGAATGATGATAATACATCATCTATCATCCCACTAGGATGTCCAAATACACAAAAAAAATCAGCATCTACCTATTACACCAATGAAAACTAGGTAGCTCCTCTCCACAACACTCGAGCTACAACGACATGATCTCGAGACACAACATGAGTAGCTCAACCCAATCAGGATACACTAGAATTCGACCCCATCAACTATATAACATTTTCCCCATCTTATATGAGTAATCAATATCTATAAACATAACAAGGTGTATATAAAAGGGGTGAGAAATAAATATCAATATACCACCCCCCAACAGTGAACCTATAATATGCTTTTATAATATGTGCATGTACATGTGATATGTCGAACCAAGATGAAGACTAAAAATATAAGGAATAAAATGAACAACTACTTATTAGAATAAGGAAAAAAATGGGAATGAATACAACCATGTGTTCTATCCTATCACCTAAGGTATTTTGACCCCATATCTAGGCTAAGATAAAGGATTTAAAAAATGTGGATCACCCCACCACCTAACAACAAGCATGTCCAAATGATATAAAAAAGATATAAATGATGTAAAAATGTAACTTATTGTAATTTTGGACACTAGGGAATAACCATTAGTATCCAGATGATAATGAATGACTGTTAAGATATAAAAAACTAATTAAATGTTCAAACTAGTAACAAATCTCCACTATAGACAAATGAGAATCCTTTCATGACCCAATGGTCCTACATAAAAAATTTGGTTCTAAATGTGGGCCTGATTGTATACACTATCCAAGTAGATATACTCCAAATATAATCCCAAATAATTCATTATACCTATGGTTATTGTGGACCCATGGGTATGCTTACTACAATGTACTTGTAAACCCACATAATTAACTGGGAGTCCTCTGCATCCGTGACAGATAACCTCTACCAAATGAGTAACAATAAACTACAATGGTGAACTAATAATTATCATTCGTTATCCGCTAAAGCCTATCTTTCCACAAAAACAAATGGATTAGAGAAAATGATAAAAACGTAGATCCCAAAACAAGACGATTATTTACCAATGGTCTCCTCCTCAAAACAATATCCTATGTATAAAATACCTGAAAATAATTTCAAAATGGCAAATGAATGTTATATGAACCAAAAATAAATACGCCATCCATGTTGCATAACTATAAATGAAAAACCCAATTGGATAATGAATCATGGAGATAATAAAATTATGTTACATGATATTTGGTATTCCATAACAATTGCTTCTTTGAATTTTGGTAAGATGTTGTTTAACGGTTTTTTGTGTGTAATATGGATAATATTGGTGGTTTTATCAAATGTTCATATTTGGAACATGATTTTCCAAAACCCTATTTCTCATTCCCAATTAATACCATTCAGCCCTAGACCATGAGGTTTTACATGGTTGGTGCATATTTTAACAAACTATGAACCAAATTAGGAGAATCCATTCACACAAGTGTATGTGATCACCATTATGGGGAAAATTTTTTCTAATAGTTAATATCCTCCATGAAATCATGTGAGTGGAGTTTTACTATTCCAATCATTCTATTAAAAATTATTTTTCGCCTTGTTATGGTTGCTAAGATACTCAGTCGACAATATTATGGTTTCATGGGTTAACAAGGCTCTCTAAATGAGATCAGAGCTCCTCTAAACACAAAGTTGATGAACTAAATTACCAGTGGAATATTTGACACTTCTATATAAAGTTGATATCCAATGTTTTAATATCTCATGATCTCTCATTCCTTCTTCATTAGATTTATAAAGATCAGAATGTGTTGGATGGATCAAAAATATTTTAATGGGATCCTGATTTTAGATTTATATTCATGGCCAATGCCACCATCATTCTTCATTGAAAAATCCCTCTGGGAATGGGGATTATTGATATATTATTAATGGTATGTGGTTCCATAATTATTTAACCTATTATAAGACACTTTAATTTATATAATGAATTTACATATTTTTTTAATTCATTTTAAAACATTGAATTGGGATGAATTGTTTTTGAATTTTAATGTTGAAAGGAAGCTGATGAAAATCCAAAATTTCAAGAGAATTGAAATTTTGGACTGAATTTATAAAAACCTAAGGGAAGGATTTAAATATTTTTGATGAAATGATATGAAATTAATCTTACTATAAATGCATTAAATCTAAATATTACATTAAAATTGAATGAAATGAGGAAAACTGACAATTTGGTTTTAAAAAGATAAAGGGACAATTAAAATTGAAATTAGAATTTTTTTTAAATGGCTTGAAGTGATTAATTTCAAATATTATTGATTTATTTTTGGATAATATGTTATCCTTGGTAGTTACTTGTAACAAAGACAATAAATCAAGGAACATACCTCCCCTGAAATTGATTGATGATGAAAATTGTTACTAAACCCACTTCAGCATGACTTTCAATCATGGGTTACCCTATTATGATATAGACTGCCCAATATGGGTTCCATGTATTATGGTTAATTTCATAGTAAATGAATCACTTGATCTGTGATCACTATGAGATGTTTGAGGGTCATATTACATCGTAAACTATCCTACCATGGGGTTTTTGTACACAGTTATTTATTTTCTATTAGTTTTTTTGACTAAATATACATTTCATTGAATTTATGAAATTTTTTATTCGTTAAAAGTTATTTATTAATTTTTTTATATAAAATACCGTTCTAGGAATATTGGAAATTTATTTGATGTATCTTGTATACATTTTAAATGAAATAATGTTTTGGATTTATATATGAAAAGTGAAATTATATACACAATTATATTTAAATTTATATATATCTAGTTTATTATTATTTTCATTGATTATGGAATACCATGTGAGACCCTAATTGTATTTATAAATCACCCCTACTATAGCCTAGGAGTTTTTTTATATTTTTTATGCCAAGTCCAACCAAAGGGAATGGGACACAAGGAGGTGGTGGATGTTCATGATCCTTTGCACCACCATTTGTTTATGTAATGATGGAAATGTATATTTTTACTGAGTACTATTATTATTTAATAATTTAAATATTATTATACATGTTTGCATTTTAGTAATGTATTTTATTAAAGTTTTAACCATATTGACATTATATTTTATCTTCTACTAATTTAAAATTTCTTCCCTCTTTTATATTGTATGATTCTATGTTTATGTCACAAACCTATGATGGCCAGGAATTATTCTTGCACAATATTAGTGATATCTCAATAATCACGGTACCAAGTTATCTAGTTTGTGAAAAGTGCTATTAGAGGTGTAGGTTTATTATCTTTGGATATCTTCAGTATGCAGTTTAGAGTACCTTCTCAGGAATTTGGAGGTAGTTATGAGTGAGTTCATAACCATCTCTCATAGTAAGGGTCCTTAATATACCATGTGAGGATTGGGTGGTTTTTATTGTCTAATAATTTTATATAATTATAGTAATTTCCATGATTTTGATTTTAAATGGATGAAATAGAAAAAAAAAAGTATCTTTTCTGATAGGTTTTTTTTTCAATTATGATTGTTTGAGTTTTTTGTATGTAATTTGTTAATGTCATCAATTTTATTTTTTAATTTTGTGTGGCCTCATGCTCGGATAAGATGTTTGAATCGGCCCACGGGGGAAGCTATTAGTGGACCATAGTGAGTGAATAATCCCATGGAGTGTAACCATATAGAGATTATTGTTCAATTTATCAATGCCTAGGGATAGCCACATAAACTAGTTCATGTTCAAGATTATGTCTTTCAATTTTAATTGTATGAATCATAGAATCATTCTCATGATTTTATTTTTTCAAAATCCAATAATGATCCAATGCACTAAAAATCCTAAACAGGATAAGGATTTGTAGACGATGCTAGAAAATCTATATGAAATTTTGGAAATCCCAGATTCAATTGATCTAAAATGTCCTGCCATCAAGCGAGAGGTAAGTATCAATATATTTTATGATTTGATGGTGACAACAAATAATCATGATAGAATATTTTGGATAGACATTTGGTTTATTTTAACTAAACCTTTTTATCGATATTCAATGGTTTTATCATGGAAATGGAGTTTTTCAAACTCAAACTGGCTGGGAAGACCATGAATATGAATATGAAAAAAAATTTGAGCGTTAGAAATTTTAAAATGATAGTTTATCATATGAGAAATAAAAAAAGGGGGGCAATATCATTATTCATCATGATATTAATTACCATTTTTACTCGATACTTATTCATACAATGACTCCATGAATAGGGTATTGATGGATGAAGTTGACCCAAATAACAATTCTGGTTTGAACGAAGTTCCTTTTTCTCCCAATGAATGTTCATTGAGATAATATAATTGAAAAGGTAAGCATAATGAGTCACATGATGAGACTCAACTAATTATTTCTTTGAGACCTACGAAACATCCTTTAAGAGGCCCATTGAAATTCACCAATTCTTGATAGGTATAGAATTTGCGGCATTCTTGTACTAAGGTGACATATATTTTCACTTAATATGGTCCCTTAGGGAACCTATAAAAGGTCTACCATTTTTCTTCATCTCTTTACAATGGAATGGAATCAGCCACACCTAAATTTACTATTATATAATCAGATGATTCATTCACAAAGTACAATCAACCATAATCATCCGTAATGAAACTTAATTAAATATAGGATGAGTCTTTATAATAATTTGATATAGGTCCAGTTCATGTGAGAGGTATGATCACTATAGCTTCAACACAAGTGAATAATTTATTTAATATTTTTTTCTTATTACCTTTTTATATCAACTTTTATTTTTAACATGATAAATATTCATATGGGTTTTTTATCTTATGTGGTGGAACCTTCTATTCCAATCAAAATGAATAAAGAACATGGATTTTATTTTCCTACTAAAGCCTTCTCTCTAACAATGATTGAGCATACATGGGATTTTCAAATACTAGACCTGAATCATCTTGATGTCATTTATATGAGGGATTGGGTCAATTATATTTACTCCATAATTTATTGTTATATTTTATGATTCTCCATTACGGTTCCATAGGGGTAGAGTCATATATTTTAGAGATAATGGCGTCTGAGGACTGGTAGGGTTGGAGCTTCGTATCCAGAGTTGGAGAAGGTAATATTTGTTTTTTATTTTGATATTCAATGAGAATAATTTAGTGATTATCACTAAAAAGTTTTCACTATCTTTCTCAATATGTTTCTTTATAAATTCCTTAGTTTTTTAAAGGAAATAGAGGTAGAGTTTTCTTTTGATGATGTTTCTAGAACACACCCAATTTCTCTTCTTTCTTACTATATGGTGTTGGATGAAATTAATAATTTGATGAATTAGTTGGATGAACTCTTAGAGAAATGATTTCTATGAACGTGTGTGAACCCTTAGGTGTAACCTTTTCTATTTGATAAGTCAAATGATTAAACACATCACCTATGAAAAAATTATCAAAACCTCAAAAATATTACTATATAGAAATAATATTTTTCCCACTGATTTATGATCATTTTTACAACTTTAAATGGGTGAAGTGGTTATCCAATATTTATTGTTGATATTTTTATCAATAATTGTGAATAAAAGAATTTATAATTATGAAAATGGCCTTCCAGTGTTGGTTAGGCCGTTATAGGATTTATTTCCTGATATTGTGTCTAAAACATTATCCTACAATATTTATGGATTAAATTATAAGGATACTTCATGTGTATCATTCTATATTCATGGTTCCCTTTTCGGATGAAATCTTGGATAACTCTTTGTAAAAGGAGGATCATGTATGTAATCCGAGGGTAGTTCTATAACTATAGAGAAATAACCAACATTATTTAAAGCTATCAAAATGATATTTCTATGTTTGGGAATTATTTTTCATATGATGTGTGGTCATGGAACTTTGTATCTCTATTTACCATGAAATAATTAGGTCCATTAGTACATGGTATAAATGACATAATATTTGAATGATTCAGAGATTCTTGGGTCTAGAAGAGTATTATCAACAGTGTCTCAAGAATTTATCCGTGATTTATTTTCCAATTACCTCACAAACACAAAATGTTATTTATATTTTCTTTGGATAAAAAATGAATGATTTATTTAATTTAGATGAAATGTCGTCTAAATTCTTTAAATGTGTTGACTCTTCCAATGTTCAGTAAAGGGTAGTGTGGTATTCTATGATATATCAAGTTTAGGTTAATTCACTATTATTATGTATATTGATCATCTAGTAGCCTATAATCAACAATAAGTAAATTTAAAGGGGGCAAACTATCCAACCCATATCCTTGAACTCGTAGCCTTGATTGATTCTCTTAAGAGATGGTGGAATTAAATTTTCATAAAAAATTTATATCATGCATTTTGATTATAATATCCTAAAACATATCTTCTCTCAATAACAATTCAATTTCTTATAGAGGTATTTGGTTATGTATATTCTGTATTTTAAAAATGAGATTTCATATACACTGAGGAAAGTGAATTTCATTGGAGATTCCTTGAGGGGAAAACATTTGACCCAGATCATGAATGAATAATCTAAAGAGTTGAACATGATCTCTCACATTGAAATGTTTCATTTTGGAGTTCAATAAGAAGTGGGTGATGTTACCATGGAATGTTTTTATTTTACCACATCCATTGTTGAGATGATTTTTTTGGAAAAAATGATTGACGAATAGTTTTGTAAGAATATATACTCTCTTTATACTGGGGATATTGGTTTGTAGTAGTTATTCTAAATGATGGGTATTGTATGTTTTTAGAATCATTTATTTTGATTTTATCAATGAATAAAATATATAGGATGACATCCAAAATTCCAATATCTGCTTTGCACCCTGGGACCAAAAAACTTTTCTATGACCTAAGGTGATGTTTCTAGTTTTGTGGTATGATATGGGACATTGTGGAATTTTATTTCATTGTCGTACATTCAAAATTTTCATGTATGGTCACAATATACAAATATGATTTTTTCACCCAATTAATTTACTAATATAGATGTGGTATGATATATCTACATAATTCATGGTTATTTTTCCACATACCCATCGAATCAAGACTATGATTGGGGTTGTGATCAATAGTATGACAAAATCATCTCATATTATACCCAATGAAGATAAAACCACAATTGAGGTGTTTTGAAGTGTATACCTGAAAGAGATGGTAAATTTTCATTGATTTGCATATAATATATTATTTGATAGAGATCTATATTTTACCTATTTTGTTTTTCAAGGAATTCAAGTGGTGACAAGATCTCGTGATTGTTTGTGTACTGTATACCATCCATTGACTTATTTCCATACTTAGAGGGAAATAAAAATTCATGGAGATATTTTATGTGTTAGCCATCATGAATTTAGGGGATCTTTGAATAACAATTTGGGACAATTTCAGTTCTATAATAACTATAGTTAAATGTACTCGATACAAATTTCTTTTTTTGGAGGCATTGTATGATAGGCCGGGTAAACATTTGTTGTGTTGATCAGAGATGAGTGAATGTTCCTTGTTAAGGCTGATCATGGAAAAAGTTATAATTGAAAAGATTTATTTTTTTCAATAAATAGTTTTTAATGTAATGTGGTGATATAAATCAATTTTTGATCATTATTATAGACCATAGGTGTTTTTAGTTGTAGAATATGTTCCTCTAAGTGCTTCAATTTGTTTTCCTCATCAATGGATAGGGAGGAAAGGGAAGGATGCTCCCCATTTTATGGGATATTTTTAGGACATTGAACTCTTAGGGAAATTGGAATATCATTTAGTACAATAAACATAGTTTATGTCTATAAATAATATCATTAATTTATCATAGATTCACAAGTTTCATTTTAACGCATCTCATGACATGGGATAGGAGGATTGTGAAGTCGATTCAAACATTTTTGTGACTAAGAAACTAGCCCGGAATGTTAATTCGATGTCAAAGGTACTTTTTGGGGTGAAAATACCTTTTTGTGGTATCTAACCATGGTTATATGTATTGATATACTAGGCAGTGTGAATCACTAATGGGATTTAAGAGGCCTCCTTCTAAGAATGATTAAAACATCTCAATATGAAATCTATAAACAGAATGTTCTTATGGAAGATAGGATTTAAATTTTTTTTCTTGTTTTCAGTTATTCTGTTATGCTTGTTTATTTTTATTTTGTTTTGATATTTTTTATCATTGATCAAGGTTAAATATGTATAATTTGTTTTAGTTTTTCTGTATTTTTAATGGTTTGGGCATGGATTTCACAAACCGTGCACCCTCACCCCAAACCAATGACAATCATGAGACCCTAAATAGTTATGGTTTTCACAGATGGTGTATGATATGTATAAGCATGCCACACCCTCCAAGAATAAATTCATGTATATATTTTTATTTTATAAATATCTTACTCCCTAGATTATGTTCTTAGCCAATCCTCTCAACCCTATTATCATTTTATAGGTTGTGAAGGATCACTAAAATAAATTGTTTCTTTTACAACACACTCTAATGGATCAAAGTTCTTCTAGAAGTGTTGGTCCCTCAATGATATGTGGATATAATCTTATTTAATTACTAAAAATCCATCCTTAACAACTCTCTAGAGTATGATGGGCCATCATGTGACATATGGATCTATATTACCTTTTAGGGTGTCTTGATTCGTTGTTTGATTTCATGATCTACGACTTCTTCATTTATTGTAAGTAATTTTTTCTATGGGTTTTGATTCATGATATTTGATTAAACATATATTCTTCCAAATTCATCAAAATACAATTGAACCAATTAATTTCTAAATTAAATTGATATAAATTTTTAATATATTTCTAAAAATGGATTTTTGATAATATAATTCAATATTTGAAAGTAACGTGGAAATTAAAGAAAAACATTAATTTCAAAAGAATTTAATTAGTGGGTGGATTTTTGAAATATTCAATTCTAGATTTTTAAATTGATTGATGAAATTATTTGCTGTTGATCTTTAGAAAATTACATAAATATAATGATTGATTTGAAATGTCCCCAAATTATGGACGCCAAATATATGATTTTGAAAAGAAAATTGACTGTCAAAAAATTTAGATTTTGAAATTATGATTTTTTTGATGATCCTATTACATAATAATATGATACGCCCTGGGGATTTTGTACATGGTTCTTTATTTTATTTGATTTTTCCTACTTGATAAACATGATATATAATTATTGAACTATTTTATTCATGATATGTGATTTATAAAACTGATTTTACATAAAAACCACTTTTTATCATGTATAAAAATGATTTGATGTATATTCTATTAATAAGAAAAATACATGTTTTTTTAATATGAAAATTAAAATATCATGAACTTTTTTATATAAAATGATATTATATCAGGATTATTAGTATTTTTCATTGATTTTGGAATACCTAGTGAGGCCCAAATAGGATATGTTGATCACACCCGAAACTAGCCTTCTTAATTTTTTATTTTCTTAGGAAATTTGTGATAAAATGGAAAGCACAACATGTATGTGGTGGATATTCATGAGCCTTTTAAATATTGGTCAATGTTGCTATCTGGTGTTGTTTTTATTTGTAATGAGTAATTTTATGGTGTACTGTATTGGGGTTTCAAGCATCTTTTTTTATTAAATTATCCCTTTATAGAGATGGGAATACTAACTAGTATCTTTTATCTTCTATCATTGTAGTGGTAAATTAATTCCATCTTTTACCACCTATGATTCCAGGTTTATTTCACCAACCCATTATAGTCAAGAACACAGTATAAGAAATAACTATTATAGGTTAGGTATAATGGGAACATGGAATCAAATATTGTTCATTCTAGGTTATCACTCAACATCCCATATCTCAGAATCCAAAAAAAGCTATATTGTTCTCTCAATTCCCAACCAATGAAATAAAAAATCAATGGTTCTTAAGTTTCCTAGTGTCATAGAACATCAGTGATTCACTAAAATTAAATATAATTCTACCTCCATGCTCTGGGTTCATGAATATCTAATACATCCTAAAATAGTCCGAATCCCATAGCATGATTTGTGAACCATATGAGGGGTTCCTCTAGCTCATCAAAAAGGAAAGGACATTCCCTTTCCAGTAAGTCCCAAATAGACAACAATGGCCTCTAACTGATCATCAATAAAAAAAACACAAATAGGAATCTAATGTAAAATCCCTCCAATATGGGTATTTAAATGATCCTAATGAACAAAATTAATGTATGAACCAACAATGAGCACCATCCAAATCTAAACTAACCGACATGAGAACTCTATATTGTCGACTCTTGAAACTATTGATCAACTGATCATTCAATGGAACAATATAGAATCCACAATAACACCTCAAAATAACCACATTATCCCATCAAAATTGAGTTATAATAACCATCTCATTGTATAATCTAATAATAATGGATCCACCACCTCGCTTCCTCAAATCCAGGAGATAAACCACAACTACTCTAACCTCAAGAAACTGGTCTAAGAACTAATGGGACAATTCAAGATCACATAATATATAATACATGATCTATCATTATTTATTTCACCTATAAGAACCTTGAATAGATCTCCATTTGACTCTTGATCCATGCTGATTACTCTGTTCAAAACCGTCACCCTAGCATCACTACTCACAACCCAACACACATGAGTATTTTGCAATGAAAAATTGAGGAAATACTCTAACAAATGCTTTTCCAAAACAGAACTCCCTCCATAAGTCCTATAAATTTAAAAATAATTCTTCTATCTGTATATACACTATAACGCACATAATATTTACTACTCATAAGTTCAATTACGACACAATTGGGAAAAATTTGAAAAAGTAGCCATTTAGGGAAATGTGAACAACATTTACATGGGGTACATGTTGTGAAACGAAAAAGGTATTTCATGAAACTGTTTCATAGGACACCCAGTGTCCAAATTATCATTTTTAATATGTTTTTCAAATTTTTATATTATATGAAACCCTAAATGGTTACCTTTCCATGTACCTCAACCCTACATGGTGTGTACCCCACCAAACTACATGGTGTGTACTTCCTTTATATAGATTTTCAATTTGATAGGGTGGACGTTCATATATCTAGCCATGTAACCCAAAGGGGGTTTATAAAATCAAAGTTCATGGAAACATTTAATGTAGATTGAATATATTCTATCCCCATAACCTATATGTCCATCTTCCCTCAAACAATACTTGAGTCCTTACTGCATGGTGTATATACTTGTTATACTACATGTAATACAAAAAACCATATTCATTGAAATAATAGAATATACAGTATTTGTTCTCTATACAAAACACTATGTATATGGGTATTCTATAAAATAAATCCCCTAAAATATAGAGAACTCTCTATTACCCCCAAATAGAGGATATATTAATCTCTTTTGGGTCGTCAGAAACAGAAATATGAAAATATATCATATTTTTATTATATCATATCAAATTATAATAATCTTGTTGTTTTTAAAATTATATATTAGGTATTGGTATTTTTATAAAACATAGCAATTTATTTATAATATTTTTATTAATATAATTATGTAAAAGAAAATATAACTTAATTAAATTTATTAATAAAAAATTATTTAATGTCTTATGATTATAAGATAAATGATGATTCTAAATAATCATTAAATTATCATATTTAAAAAATTGATTTCATAAAATGGAGTTCTTTTTATTATTCTACATGTCATAAAATAGATAGGGTATTTTTTCGTTTTTCTTAAAATAGTTTACTTATTTTATCAATATTATAATATAGTAATTTACCATATAACAAATTATAAACTACATACCCTATTTCTCGAGCCACTATTAATGTATGAAACATAATATTGAAATCCAATTCACTATATAAAATATTATTTTCTTGGTAATTATCACTATTTGTTTTCTTGATCAATAATAATAATGTAATTGATTAAATTATTCAGAAAGACCCCTCTAATCCCACTATGAATTCCACCTCTCGCCACAACTTCTCCTCACACCTCAAATGCATTGAATATTGTTAGTATTTATTTCAATCATCTTCCCAATCCTCTAACACACAATTCACATACTTTGGTATCCACAAAATAACAAATCCATTTTACATATGGAGGTTTTCAATGATAATAATTTAAATGATAAATTCCACTATGTTATTTGTTTTAATTTTAATTAAATCTATTTTCTTATTCAATATTCACAACCCCCTATAAAAGATACATAAACACTCCAGTATCATATATATAATGTAATTTTATTATGTTAACAGAATAATACTTGAATAAAACATCATCAAGACTATTAAATTATCCCATTTATTCTAAAAATGGAAAAATTGTGAATGATGTGTCAATTTACCGTCAGTATGGATGATACATTTTCATTTTCCATAACTACCATAAAGGATTATCATAGTACCATTAAAATGTATAAAAAGTTTTAAATATATAGTTTATAACATTTTTCTTTTATGGAAAAAATATTTTTACATAATATTAAATAATAATAAAAAGTAGTTCATATTGATTGAAAATTCACCCAAAAAACAATAATTCATTATAATAATTTTATTTAATGATTCATCCTCATAAAATAGAGAAATTTTATAGATATGAATATTTAAACATTTGTATGTTTACTAAAAAAATATAATTTAATTTCTAGTTATTTAAAAACAGTTTACATTCTCTTTCATACAAGTAGGGAAATAAACCAATCAAGGAAACCATTGAAAGGAACAATCCTGAATAATAAAATTGGATCAAATAACTCATCAAAAATAAAATAAATGAACCTAATTTTTTTAATAAATTGAATAAATTTATATTTTTTCTTATTAATATAATTAATGATTCTAATTTT
The DNA here is from genome assembly GCA_963277665.1 of Viscum album. Taxonomy (NCBI): domain Eukaryota; kingdom Viridiplantae; phylum Streptophyta; class Magnoliopsida; order Santalales; family Viscaceae; genus Viscum; species Viscum album. Next base: position 1,241,850,464 of record OY728145.1, on the reverse strand, counting down.
ATTTTTGTGAAATTAAGTAAAAGTGCATAATACTTTCAGACAAAAGCATTAGGATTCTCTCTAAACCACTATTTTTCATTCTGGTTACACATTGTATCTCATTTACAATTCTTAATTCTAATTTATTTTTATAAAATTATCAGAAATTTACTTTTATGTTCAAAAATCATTTATCAAAATCATTTCATCCTTCTTTTATTGGGAAATAAATGTTTTAATATGGTTCCCTTTTCATTTCATACCGATAAGCAAGCCCAAGTAATGGGTGATTCCCAAAATCTTAACCATTTTCAAGTGAAATAAATAATATTTTTTAATCAAAAATTATTTTTATAATATGAATTTTTAAATAATTAGAAACGATTTTGTTTGATTTTAGTTTTTATACAAACCATTATCCATTTTCTGTTTTAAATATTTCATAAAATATTCAATTAAATGTCACTGAAGAGGCTCTTATATAATGTTTCATAATAACTATATTTAAATGATTTTAATTCAATATTACATCACTTATCCTGATCTAAGACTAATTCTAATTATTAATTTCCATTTATTAATTAAATATATTCATTCATGGGAACTTTTATTGTATACCCTTTTGTTATGTTGTATGACAAGTTTACGATGCCCACATCCTTCTATTGTGGGCCTTCTGTTTACTCCCTATGTATGGTTATTCATGTGGGGGAAATCATCATGAAATTTTTTTAACAAGTTTTACTAGATGTTTCTCTAGAGCATTCTGAAATATTTATTTCCATGAGATATAATGTGAAATGGTCTTGGTGGATAGATTTGACTCATTGTTCTATATGCAGAATGGTATTATTGGTTTTCCTTGATACATTATCATCCATGTGAAATGGTATTAGTGGTTACACTAGAATCATTCTATTACATGTTCAATGGTCTTGGTGGTTATACATGGCTCATTATTATGCCATGTTGTATGTTTTTCCACATTTCCCTGATTCAATGATTAAAATATCCCTTTTTATACATGTTTTTATTCCTTATATTTATTCATGTTCTATGACTTTTTATGTCATCATGTAATGACTTATTACCCATGTGTTGTGAAAAATTAAAATTTATATTCCCTTACTGTTACTTTTAGATCATCCCTTTTTTCATGTTTTCCCCATTTTTTCCTATGAAGATATAAGGTAACAAAGGAAGATAGAATATAATTATAAAATTTAAAAAAACACGTTTTTTGTTTTTTGGATTCATTCTTTACAATAATGTATTTAATCATCTTAATAAACTAAAATTTATTATCCTTGGATCATAAATGATATTTATTAATGTTTAAAATCAGGTAATAATATATGGAAACGAACATGGCCTTTATATTTGGTATCAAAGCATGGTTTAGTTATTTTTGGAGATTAGTAATAGATAATATATTAAGCACCCAATGGATACATCTATCAAAAATGCTAACCTATATTGAATCATAGTGAAATGAAAAGTTAGGATATACTTTTCATTTATATCTTTATGATTCTTGGTTCAATAATATTATTTTATTTTATTTTTAGCTATGTATTAAATCCTTATATTGTTTTACATAATTTTTATTAGTTAATGGCTTGAAATAGGTGAACCCATGCAATAAATAAATCTAATAAAAAAATTATGATTTATGAAATTAAATGAAACAAATGATGGGAATGTGTGCTCCAAAAGTCATTGAATTACTTACTCAAATATATCAATTTATGATTATTTAATTTAATTAGGTGGAATGACCTTCGTAACCTAATAATGATTATGTTTCAGTTGAATCCTTCCTGAGAAAATTACCACCCATGTTTAGGTTGTAACATCCAAGGTAAATAAAGAATAAATAATTTTCATATTTATTAATATTTACGAATTAAATATTAATTTTAATTAAAAGGGGTTTCTACGTTCGATAGCGTACTCGATACGCAACGATGAGTTTCTATGAAAAATTACGTTGCACACTAGTAATAAAATAATATTATTTTAAATGTTAGTTAACACGTAGCCTTTGTACTGGCGGGAATGGATATAAATAACTAAAATATGATTATATATGTTTTTAAGTGTTTTTACATTTATCCAATAAAAGATAAAGGCTTAAAATACGGAAAGAATTCAATTTTAGGAATTTATACTCTAATTTTCACTAAGGGTTCACTTATCATCTTTTGACGGCGAACCGTCATTAAATATAGTTTTGATCAAACCTATAAATTCTATTGGGACAAATATAAATCTTCTTTAGAATCAGGACATCAAAATTTACTTTGTGTAAATTTATGGTATCTTTCCGATAAAGTTCATTTTTTAATGAATAGTGTAAAATATTGTATTTTAATTCAAAACCACTTTTTAATCTAATTTATTTATATGATTATATTATCATTTGAATTAGATTTAAAGTGAAATTAGAAAATATTTTTACCATTAAATCCAATAGTGGTCGTTGGAATTAATTTCACTTTGAAAACAGACTTAAACTAGTGTCAATCTTTTGATACATATTGTTTCATAAAAACACGCTATTCACTCTGACAGCGGGAATTAATTATTAAATTAATTAATGAAACTTATATGTTTTGAATTTTTTAAAATGGACTTCATTTTTTAATTAGGAATATCAAATATAGATTAGGGTGAATTTTTGGTATTTTTCTGTAAAACTTCAATTTTTGATGAATAGTGAAACCACTAAGTGGTACTTATAAAAACTAATTTTTCGTTTAAATGAAATTTTACTACTTATGTGTTTTGAATTTCAAAAATCCGACATACATGGTTGTCATTAAGTAGTAAAATGTGGTTCAATGAGATTAAAATAATTTTTTGGTGAATAGTAACTTATTAAGTTTTTAATCGCGATTAGAGGTAATTAGTGTAGTTTAAGGTAAAAATAATGTTTTAATAATATGAGATGAGCTTTACTCATGTTCTACCCTTATTGGATGTGTAATGTCCAACCAGGACAAGCCATGGGCCAACTTGGGTACCCCACTGAGCCAATTTGGTTGGGAAATGACATAAATAACTTTTTATTTCATGTTAAAGTAAAAATGACACACACATGAAATGTTTTACTAAAACAATTTTTACATGGGGTTATACAAGTCAGATTTTTGACTATAAATATTCATTAGAAATCTAAAAAGATTTCATACCTCATGATAATTTTTTATAATTTTTAGACATTAAATAAATTAAATTATTTATGACATCATGATGATGCAGCGATGACCTCATTATTTAAAGTTATAAATAAAATGGAAAGATAATAAAAAATCTAAGACCTACACATGGCCAAATCCTATTGGATGGGTGGATATCGAACCCTTATCACCTAATACTCTAAACACATAAATGTGGGACCTCTTAAATCTGAATACCACTTTACAATAAAGTGACTTTGCTTTACCTTCCAAGAGTGCCCCTCCTCTCCTCTTATAAAAGGCCCCCACCTCTACCTCCTTACCCACACTCCCAAAGCCTTTGGCTCGGACAAACAATGCCCATTTTGTCTCTACACATCCCTCTCTAACTCCTTGAAGCCTCACATTGGGAGGAAGTCTTCCCAAGGAAGCCTTTGAGCACAATCCAAGGGGAGTTACACAATTTTAAGGAAATGTCTTCTTTTGAGTCCTTTTGTTTTATTTTTCTTCTCCAACCCACTAAACTCTTTTTATTCTTTTCTTTTGTAACAAATCCAGTATCCTAAATATACTAGGATGTTGTTATAAGAAGTATTCGAGCTATAATTACACACACCTACATCTAATGGTTAAAGAACATACTGTTTCTGTGGATGGCGAATTTCTGCCTCCCGAAACGATGATTGGTAAACATTATTTTAACACTTTCAAAGGTGGCCATTAAGATGACACTATATTTATATATGATATATAATATTTTTATGTTTTCCTTAAGCTTCTGTATTTTTCATTTTGGGCATACCTTTATGGTTTCCATTATGGGTAAACACGATATCTTCATTTAAGGAAGTGCGGACTACCGCCCCCTCAAAGTGATGTGATTCGTTAATGCCATATGTGGGACGTGTAAAGGATGGATTTAAAGTTATTATATATTATGTTATACTTGAATTATAATATACCTCTATATAATTATTATTTCTTTCCATTAAAGTATGAGATAGAAATGAAAGTAGCGTTCATGCGTACGTACGGCTTACCGTCTCCCTGAACGGTGCATTTCATTTCTTATCCCCAAATGTAATGTACTATTAAAAGTACATGTATATAATGGATATATATAATTAATGATATATCTAAATGATTAATATAATTCTGGAATTAAAATATACATACCTTTCATTTAGGTTTAATTTCAGTAATATGACAATGAAATGAAAGTAGCGTTCATGCGTACGTACGGCTTACGGTCTCCGTGAACGGTGCATTTCATTTCTTACCTCTAAATGATTATGTAATATTATAAATACATGTATATTCTGGATATATATGATATATATGATATCCAAATCAGGAATTTCATTCTGGATATAAAGAACCTTTGACCACACGAACAACATGTAATTGTAAGAAGTCTACTTTCGACTTATGAACCAAATATCGAAAAAACAAACATTATTAACATAAATGGTTACATAATGTTTATAAAATGGCAATAAGTTATATAAAAGGAATAATGAACTTTAAAAAGGTTCTTAATCAAGTAGAAATTAACTCATTTTTATTATTCAGGACGTTAATGAACGATCGTGTCAAGTCGGACCCGAGGTAAGGGACTTCGTCTCAATCTCCTTTCATTGAAGAATATTTCGTTTTATACACAACATTAATTTATACGGTGTATAAACCCCTTTGAATTTTACTTTTATACAAAAGTAATATTTTTCTATGAAGCATTTTATAAAACAACAAAAAGTAATGTTTCTTTTAACGTACGCGATGACAACGACCTTTTCCGCCGCTGTGAGTTTCATTTGGTCTTTGGCTTCCTCAACAAGCCGTAATGTTTTTAAAATAAAATAAATACCATATACTCTTTTATGTATTTTGTTATTGAATATTTTTTTGATAAAGGATTATATTATGTCAATATATTTAAATGATATATTGTGATTGAAATGTGGAAATGTTATCATTACTTTATATTGGTTTTATGTTTTATGATTTTATATTGGTACTTGGACATTTGACGGGTGGTTACGTGATAAACCATATGACGGGTGGTGCCGTGAATACCAGGATGGGTGGTTACGTTATAACCTCCAATGCATTGGGTATGGAATTCGGCCGTATGGCTATTCCATTAAGTATGTATGGAAATTGGCCGTATGGATATTCCATTAAGTGATATGTGTGGCAGTCGACCGTATGGTTATTCCACTTAAGTATGTTTATGTCCCAAGTTACCTTTATATATGTTATGTGTTCTTTATATGGGTTTTATGGTAATCCTTTGGTTTCAAAAAGGTAAGTAATGATACTTTATTCAGTGAAGAGTTTTTACTATTTCATGAAGGTGAAGGAATTACTTTGATAGAGTATACATGGTTTACTTTATGTTTGAAAAACTAACAGTATTCATTCTTTGTGTATCCCTTACTGAGCTTTTTATGCTCACCCCATGTTTTTTTTTGAAATGCTTTTCACAGGACTTAATGTGGAATAAGGTCAAGGATGGGATCAAGGTAATGTCATGCTATATAAATCATGGAACTAGACATGTTTCTTTTTAAGAGTTTTTTTTATGGAAACTTAGTAGAGGTGTCTACATTGTAATCTTTTGAGATGTAATAGTTATGTTCTAATTATCTAAAACTATAAAGCTAAAAAGATCCTCAATGTGAATTATTCGTTTAATTCTATATTAAGTAAGGTTTATGTCTGGTGCCTTATAGTTGGTATCAAAGGTCGGTTTAGACAACATTAGGAGTTAGAAAAGTGTTAAATTATAATATGATTGAAATGATATAACATTTACAGATTACCATGTTGCTTCGCCTAAGATATTTCTGTGTTCAGAATGGTTTTCCGCAGAGGAAACAAAGCAGATATGTTGGGACGACATCAGGAGGAAGACAACCTTCCAAATCAGTAACCTGAGATGGTCGTAATCGGAACTAAACAGTTTGTTGCAGCGATGGCACAGTTGACTCATGCTATAAATGGTGGTGGTATCCACGCATGAGATTAGCCAGATCAACCGCAGAGGAACATGTTAGTGGTGGAACATTTCATGAGGCAACATCCCCCATCAGTCAGAGGATCATCTGACCCTGTGCAAGCTGAAGGTTGGATTAAAGCACTGGAGAAGATTTTTGATGTCATGGGGTGTTCAGAACATCAAAAGTTTAGTCTTGTTGTTTACCGTTTTGAAGGTGAAGCTGATCAGTGGTGGTCGATGGTGAAAAATATCAGGGATAGTGATGAGATTGAGGATCTTCACTAGGTCGAATTCAAAGGTATGTTTCTTGAGAAATATTTTCCTATGGTGGTTTGTCTTAGGATGGAAAAAAAATTCCTAGAATTTAGGTAGGAGGATGATTCAGTGGCTGCTTATGAAGCAAAGTTCACTCGATTGGCAAGGTATTCTCCAAACTACATACGAGATCTTGATAGTAAAATAAACCATTTTTACTCAGGGTTAAAGCCAAAGTACCGAAGGGATTTAACTTTTCGTGAGTTAAAAAGATATGAAAAACTTGTTCGATGTGTTGAGAAGGTGGAAATGGAGTTTGCCGATGATCAGGTGTTATATGACAAGAAATAGAATAAGAGGTCTAGTTGGCAGGAAAAGGGGATGAATTCATCAAAGAAGCAAGGAGATAAGAAAACCAAATATCCATCCTGTGAGAAGTGTGGTAAAATGCATCCAGGAGAATGTTTATCCAAGTCTGGTAAGTGCTTTCGGTGTGGTATGTCTGGTCATATTTCTCGTAACTGTAATGAAGATGATCAAGCAGGCAATGAAAAGCCAACGGTAAGATGTTTTAAGTGTAATAAAATGGGTCATTATGCAAACGAGTGTCCAACGAAGAACTCAACTGGGGGAAATGCAGCCAGACTACAAGCAGAAAGGGGTGGTGAAATCCTTTGCAACAACTTCAGTAGATGTTGGGCCATCGAATTAAGTGGTACCAGGTACACTGTTTGTTTGTTCAGATTATGCCATTGTGTTGTTTGATTCAGGGTCTACACACTCTTTCATTACTGAGAAGTTTTCTAGTTAATTGGGAATTCCATCTGAAGATATGAACCCTGAACTTATGGTAAAAACACCCGGAGGGAACGTTGAGACAAAAAAGAATTATAAGAACCTTCCTATCCTTGTGTGTGGAAATAATCTACCACGAAACCATATTGTTTTGCCTCTAGTAGAGTTTGATGTTATTTTGGGCATGGATTGGCTTTCTGTTTATCATGCTAAGATTGACTGCAGAGCGAAAATGGTTTCTTTTCAGAAAGATTTTCAGTTTGTGTACAAGAATGAACCCTTGATTTTGATAACATATCAGGAAGTTCAGAAACTAGTAAAAGATGGAAATGAATGTTACCTTGCACATATTGTTGAAAATAAGGGAACTGTTCAGATTAATGATGTGCCAGTGGTAAATGAGTATCTTGATGTTTTTCCTGATGAGTTTCCTGGTATTATTCATGACCGGGAAGTTGAATTTACTATTGACTTAGTTCTTGATTCTAATCGAATTTTAAAACCACCTTATTGAATGGCTCAAGTTAAACTTTTAGAGTTAAATAAACAATTGCAGGAGTTATTAGATAAAGGTTTCATTCGACCTAGCACATCACCATGGGGTGCTTCTATCTTGTTTGTTAAAAAGAAAGATGGATCAATGAGACTTTGAATTAATTATAGAGCCTTGAATATTATTACTGTTAAGAACAAGTATCCTTTTCCTCATATTGATGATTTGTTTGATCAGCTCCAGGGAGCTCAGTATTTTTCAAAGATTGACTTGAGGTCGGGGTACCATCAGTTGAAAGTAAAAGAAGCACATGTTCCGAAGACTGTGTTCCGTACTAGATATGGCCATTATGAATTTGTAGTTATTCCTTTTGGGTTAACCAATGCACCTGCTGTATTCATGAACCTTATGAATAGAATTGCCCATTAGTTCTTGGATAAGTTTGTGGTTGTTTACATCGATGATATTTTGGTGTTTTCTAAAAGTAAAGAGGAGAATGAATGCCATTTAAGGGTAATCTTGCAAACCTTAAAAGAAAAGAAACGATATGGAAAATTCATAAAGTGTGAGTTTTGGTTACAAAAAATTTCTTTCCTGGGTCACATTGTTTCAAAAGATGGACTACCTGTTGATCCTACTAAAAAAAAGTTATTGAAGAATGGCCAAGATCCACAAATGTAACCGAGATCCGTAGTTTTCTTGGTTTGAAAGGTTACTACCAAAGGTTTGTTGAACATTTTTCACAGTTATCTAGTACAATGACTAAGCTAACTCATAAGGGTGTTAAGTTCATCTGGACAAAAGAATGTGATGATTGTTTTCAGGAGTTGAATAGAAGATTGGGGAATTTTCCAGTTTTGGCACTTCCTTCAAGGAATGATGAGTTTGTTATATACAGTGATGCTTCATTTAAGGGACTTGGCTTTATCCTTATGTAGAATGATCAGGTAATTTCTTATGCTTCACGTCAGTTGAAAACTGATGAGGTAAATTACCCTACACATGATTTTTTAATTAGATGTTGTTGTCTTTGCTTTAAAAATTTGGAGGCATCATTTGTATGGAGTAAAGTGGGAAATATATACTGATCACAAAAGTTTAAAGTATATATTCACTCAGAAAGAATTGAACATGAGACAGAGGAGATGGCTAGAATTAATCAAGGATTATGATTGTACAATTCATTACCATCTGGGAAAAGCAAATAATGTGGCTGATGCTTTGAGTCGAAAAAGTAATGCTTCATTATCAATGTTGAATTTGGAACATGATCCTTTGGTTAAAGATTTGATGAAATTTGGCGTAGAAGTTATTGGTACAAGATGTTCTTCTGTTTTGTTTCAGGTATCAGTGAAATCTTCACCATCAGACAGAATCAAGCAAGCACAGAAGCGAGACAGTGAATTGCAGAAAAAGGTAGAGCTGGTTCAGAAAGGTAAGTTGCCTGAATTCAACATTGATAATGATTGTGTTTTGAGGTTTGCAAAGAGATTATATGTGCCTTGTGATTCACAGTTGAAGAATGAGTTGTTATGTGAGGCTCATAGTTCCCCGTTTTCAGTTCATCATGACAGTACTAAGATGTACAGAGATCTGCGGGAGTATTACTGGTGGGATGGAACGAAAAGAGATATTGCTGATTTTACTGTGAAGTGTCTGACTTGTCAGCAGGTTAAAGCAGAGTTGCAGTTACCAAAAGGGATGCTTCATCCTTTACTAGTGCCAGAGTTGAAATGGGAAAACATATCCATGAACTTTGTTGTGGGATTACCAAGGACATCTCGAGGTAATAATGCAATCTGCGTTATTGTTGATCGCTTGACTAAATCTGCTCATTTCCTTGCTATACGAGATACTTTTTCCCAAGATCAACTTTCCAGTTTGTATCTTAAAGAGATATTCATGTTACATGGAGTTCCTCACTCCATTGTATCTGACCGTGATCCCAGGTTCACTTCTAAATTTTGGAAAGGCCTTCAGAAGTCATTGGGTACTGAATTAAATCTTAGTACAGCTTTTCATCCTCAATCAGATGGGCAGTCTGAACGAACAATTCAGACCCTAGAGGATATGCTACGAGCTTGTTCAATGGATTATCAGGGAAGTTGGGACCAACATCATTCTTTGGTTGAGTTTTCTTATAATAACAGTTTTCATTCCAGTATATAGATGGCACCATTTGAGGCATTAATGGTAATTGGTGTCGAACTCCAGCATTTTTGGATGAAGTGGGTTAAATAAAGCTGATGGGACCAGAATTGGTAGAAGAGATGGCAGAAAAAGTTCTTTTGATCCAGAAACACATGAGAACAGCTCAGATTAGGCAGAAGAGTTATGCGGATAACCGGAGGAAGGATCTATCTTTCGAGGTAGGTGATCATGTTTTTCTCAAGGTTTCTCCATGGAAAAATGTGATGAGATTTGGGCAGAAAGGAAAGCTGAGTCCAAGGTTCATTGGACCGTATGAAATTCTGGAGAAAGATGGATTAGTTGCTTACCGAGTGGCTTTAACTCCGAGTTTATCTCAGGTACACAATGTTTTTCATGTTTCGATGTTGAGAAAGTATATGCCAGATCCATCTCATATTTTGAGTCTAGAGGTAGTTCAGCTGGAAGATAAATTATCTTTTGAGGAACAACCGATCCAGATACTTGACCACATGGAGCAGGTGTTACGGAATAAGGTGATTCATTAGGTAAAGGTTTTTTGGAAAAACCATGTGATTGAAGAGGCGATGTGGGAATCTGAAAATGCTATGAGGGATAAATACCCCCACTTATTTTGATAAGTGAATAAAATTGCGAGGACGCAATTCCCAAAAGGGGGGATGGATGTAACATCCCAGGTAAATAAAGAATAAAGAATTTTCATATTTATTAATATTTACGAATTAAATATTAATTTTAATCAAAAGGGTTTTCTACGTTCGATAGCGTACTTCATACAGAACGATGAGTTTCTTTGAAAACTTACGTTGCACACTAGTAATAAAATAATATTATTTTAAATGATAGTTAACACGTAGCCGTTGTACTGGCGGGAATGGATATAAATAACTAAATTATGATTATATATGTTTTTAAATGTTTTTACATTTATCCAATAAAAGATAAAGGCTTAAAATACGGAAAGAATTCAATTTTAGGCATTTATACCCTAATTTTCACTAAGGGTTCACTTATCACCTTTTGACAGAAAATCGTCATTAAATATAGTTTTGATCAATCTTATAAAATATATTGGACCAAATATAACTCTTCTGTAGAATTGGGACATCAAAATTTACTTTGTGTAAATTTTTGGTATCTTTCCGTTAAAGTTCTTTTTTAATGAATAGTGTAAAATGTTGTATTTTAATTCAAAACCACTTTTTAATCTAATTTATTTATATGATTAGATTATCATTTGAATTGGTTTTAAAGTTAAATAAGAAAATATTTTTACCATTAAATCCAATAGTGGTCGTTGGAATTAATTTCACTTTGAAAACGGACTTAAACTAGTTTCAATCTTTTGATACATATTGTTTCATAAAAACACGCTATTTGCTCTGACGGCGGGAATTAATTATTAAATTAATTAATGCAACTTATATGTTGTGAATTTTGTAAAATGGAATTCATTTTTGAATTCTGAATATCAAATATAGCTTAGGGTGAATTTTTGGTATTTTTCTGAAAAACGTCAATTTTTTATGAATAGTGAAACCACTAAGTGGTACTTAAAAAAACTGATTTTTCGTTTAAATGAAATTTTACCACTTCTGTGTTTTGAATTTCAAAAACCCGACATACATGGTTGTCATTATGTAGTAAAATTTGGTTCAATGAGATTAAAATAATTTTTTGGTGAATAGTAACTTATAATGTTTTTAATCGCGATTAGAGGTAATTAGTGTAGTTTAAGGTAAAAATAATGTTTTAATAATATGAGATGAGCTTGAAACATTTAATACCCTTATTGGATGTGTAATGACCGACCAAGACAAGCCATGGGTCAACTTGGGGACCCCATGGAGCCACTTTGGTTGGGAAATGACAAAAATAACTTTTTATTTAATGTTAAAGTAAAAATGACACACACATGAGATGTTTTACTAAAACAATTTTTAAATGGGGTTATACAAGTCAGATTTTTGACTATAAATATTCATTAGAAATATAAAAATATTTTCTACATCATGATAGTTTTTTATAATTTTTAGATATTAAATATATTAAATTATTTATGACATCATGATGATGCAGCGATAACCTCATTATTTAACGATTTAAATAAAATGGAATGATAATGTAAAATCTAAGAACTACACATGGCCAAAACCTATTGTATGGGTGTATTTCGAACCCTTATCACCTTATCCTCGAAAAACATCAATGTGGGACCTATTAAATCCGAATACCATTTTAAAATAATGTGACATTTCTTTACCTTCCAAGAGTTCCCCTCCTCTCCTCTTATAAAAGGCCCCCACCTCTACCTCCTTACCCACACTCCCGAAGCCTTTGTCTCTGCCAAACTCTGCCCATTTTGGCTCTCCACATCCCTCTCTTACTCATTGAAGCCTCCCTTTCGGTAGAAGTCTTCCCAAGGAAGCCTTTGAGCTCAAACCATGGGAAGTTACCCGATTTTAAGGTAATGTCGTCTTTTGAGTCCTTTTGTTTTATTTTGCTTCTCCAACCCCCTAAAATCTTTTTATTATTTTCTTTTGTAACAAATAAAGTATCCTAAATATACTAGGATGTTGTTATAAGAAGGATTCGAGCTACACTTACACACATCTACATCTAATGGTTATAGAACATACTGTTTCTGTGGATGGCGAATTTCAGCCTCCCGAAACGAGGATTGTTCAACATTCTTTTAACACCTTCGAAGGTGGCCATTAAGATGACACTACATTTATATATGATATATAATATGTTTATGTTTTCCTTAAGATTCTGTATTTTTCATTTTGGGCATACCTTTATGGTTTCCATTATGGGTAAACACGATATCTTCATTTAAGGAAGTGCGGACTACCGCCCCCTCAAAGTGATGTGATTCGTCAATTCCATATGTGGTACGTGTAAAGGATGGATTTAAAGTTATTATATATTATGTTATACAGGAATTATAATATACCTCTATATCATTATTATTTCCTTCCATTAAAGTATGAGATAGATATGAAAGTAGTGTTCATGCGTATGTACGACTTACAGTCTCCATGAACGGTGCATTTCATTTCTTATCCCCAAATGTAATGTACTATTAAAATTACATGTATATAATGGATATATATAATGAATGATATACTTAAATGATGAATATAATTCTGGAATTAAAATATACATACCTCTCATTTAGTTTTAATTCCATTAATATGACAAAGAAATTAAAGTAGTGTTCATGCGTACGTACGGCTTACCGTCTCCATGAACGGTGCATTTCATTTCTTACCTCGAAATGATTATGTAATATTATAAATACATATATATGATGGATATATATGATATATATGATATCCAAATAAGGAATGTCATTCTGGATATAAAGAACTTTTGACCACACTAACAATATGTAATTGTAAGAAGTCCACTTTCGACATAAGAACCAAATATCGGCAAAACAATCATTATTAACTGAAATGGTTACATAATGTTTATAACATGGAAATAAGTGATATAAAATTAATAATGAACTTTAAAAAGGTTCTTAATCAAGTAAAAATTCACTCGAGTTTATTATTCAGGATGTTAAAGAACGATCGAGTCATGTCAGATCCGAGGTAAGGGACTTCGTCTCAATCTCCTTTCATTGAAGCATGTTTTGTTTTATACACAACTTTATTTTATACGGTGTATAAAACCCTTTGACTTTTAATTTTATACAAAAGGAAGCTTTTTCTATGAATCATTTTATAAAATGACAAAAAGGAATGTTTCTTTTAACGTACACGGTGACAACGACCTTTTCCGCCGCCACGAGTATCATTTGGTCTTTGGATTCCTCAACAAGCCGTAATGTTTTTAAAATAAAATAAATACCATATACTCTTTTATGTATTTTGGTATTGAAAATGTTTTTGATAAAGGATTCTATTATGTCAATATATTTAAATGATATATTGTGATTGAAATGTTGAAATGTTATCATTCCTTTATATAGGTTTTAAGTTTTATGATTTTATATTGGTACTTGGACATTTGACGGGTGGTTACGTGATAAACCATATAACGGGTGGTGTCGTGAATACCAGGATGGGTGGTTACGTTATAACCTCCAATGCATTGGGTATGGAAGTCGTCCGTATGGCTATTCCATTAAGTATGTATGGAAATTGTCTGTATGGCTATTCCATTAAGTGATATGTGTGGAAGTCGACCGTATGGTTATTCCACTTAAGTATGTTTATGTCCCAAGTTACCTTTATATATGTTATGTGTTCTTTATATGGGTTTTATGGTAATCCTTTGGTTGAAAAAAGTTAAGTAATGATACTTTATTCAGTGAAGAGTTTTTACTACTTCATGAAGGTGAAGGTATTACTTTGATAGAGTATAAATGGTTTACTTGAAGTTTGAAAAACTAACACTTTTCATTCTTTGTGTATCCCTTACTGATCTTTTTATGCTCACCCCAAGTTTTTTTGAAATGTTTTTCATAGGACATAATGTGGAATAAGGTCAAGGATGGGATCAAGGGAATGTCATGCTATATAAAACATGGAACTAGACATGTTTCTTTTTAAGAGTTTTTTTATTATGGAAACTTAGTATAAGTGTCTACTTAGTAATCTTTTGAGATGTAAAAGATATGTTCTAATTCTCTAAAACTCTAAAACTGAAAGGATCCTAAATGTGAATTATTCATTTAATTCAATATTAAGTAAGGTTTAAGGGTGGCGCCTTATATAAGGGATATTTTATTCCCCACATTGTAGAATAATGGATTAAATATATTTAGAAAATATTATCTATCCACCCATTTATAGAAGAAGATAAAATTTTGATGGTACTTTATCCTTTTGAATGGGAAGTTGATTAGCGGTGGACATTTTCCAAGAACACAAATTTCATTGAGGCTTTCAATTACATGGAATGAGAATATCTAACATCCTGCCCCATCCCACTGTCTTGAGAGGGTGGTGGAATGTTACATGGCCTTAAGCGACGTTACCAAGGCAACGATGGTTGGAAATAAATTCTGAGGGCTTTGAGAAAAAATTGGGTAACGATTTTCCCTTAAAAACATCCACAAACAACAACTATATGATGCCTGTCAATAAAACATCCAAGCGTGTATTCCGAAAAGACAAAAAAGTTGTTCCAAAATATAACACAAAACCAATACAATCCAACATGATATCAGAGTACTATACAAAAGAAAAAACAAGATACCGAAAATAAACCAAGACACAGTCCATGACTCCAACCCAAGATCAATGATCCAAGAACCACCACATCTCCCAAGATTCACCATGAACCACTAGCAATGATATTCCTTACCATTACCTATGTCTCATAATATGATATCTACAAAAGAACCAATGTGCCAAAGAAGGGGGTCAGTACTTATACTTAGTAGGTTTTCCCCAAATGACTTCCCTACAAATGACACTGGGAAGAAACCGCAAGCAAATTAATATTAAATTGTTTATATAAAACATTAAACAGTTCAAAAATTTCCTATAAGACAAGCACACCATGACAAATCCCCTACCCAATCCATGAAAACCAAGGGTATTCCAAGAAACATTTCCCTATGCCAATTCACTATTTCAAATTTTCACTAAAAATTCTATCTATGAAAAGAAAAACATAATAAAGCAACCATAATGGTGGGACTTCTGCCCATCCCGTTCACCCCAGATAGCTATTCTTTTAGACCACTATTTGATATGGTGGGTCTTCCGACCACTATATATCAGATTTTATAGTGTGACGTCCCACCCACTATCCATAATAGTGGTTCTTCCAAACACTATCCATCACCATTTATAGTGAGACTTCTTGCCCACTATCCATAATGGTGGTTCTTCCAACCACTATCCATCACTTTTTATAGTGATACATCTCACCCACTTTCATACAACATTTCAACAAGCCATAACCAAACATAACACACCAAGGACACAAAAATATGCAATTACTCATTTCCATCACATGTCAATCCACTTCAATAAATCACCCATTTATTGAAATCACTCTTTTATAATTTTCCATGTCAAACCCAGATTCAATAAAACTACATCTTTATTGAAATCCATTTTCATAAAGAATTTCTTTAACCCAAGACAATCAATAAATTTTAAAATCTACATTTTAAAATTTTAAAAAAATAACATTAAACTGTAAAACCCCTTTTCATAAAAGAATCCACAAAACATCCTTAACGGGATTTACAAGCAATTTCGCAACTCAAAACCATAATTAATTTCACAAAAAAAATTGTATTAAATTTTCATATTCTAACAATTTGGAGTGGAGAGAGACACCACCAACTATTAGGTTTCTGATGAAATCGACCCATAAGCTACCACACCTCCTCAAATCCAGCGAACGCACTACTGAAAATGCTCTATATCCCCTTCCGTAACATCCACAAGTCTTAAAATCATCATCTATGGAAACCACAATCATTGATCTACAAACAATGGGAGTAGATCTAGAAAATTGAGATAGGATGAGATGTTTATCTTGAGGAAAACGCAATGAAACAAAGAGGAGATACTTACCTGAGAGAAACCACCATCAATATACCTTGAAAAATATTTGATTTGCTTCCAAAATGTGTAGGAGAGTCCCTCCAACCCTTGTGAACCGAAAATCCAGAGTGATATTTGAGTGGGAGGAAGAATGGGGGAAAATGGAAAATCCCGAGTGGCTTGGGACTTAAAAACCCAAACATTAAGTGTCTGCATGGTTACCCCGCACGGTTTGGAAAATAGTGCTCTAACCGTGCGGCTTCCACTATCTCACACATGGGCTTTGCATGACATTCCCGCATTTTCTAACAAGTTGTGTGCCGCCCATGTAGATCCCACTATCAAAGGTGCATGGTTTCCGGGACTAGCCGCACGGTTTTTTCAGACTGTTCGCCAACTGTGTGCCCTTAGAAATCCTCCACAACGTTAAATGTTTTTCCTAGAATTACCCAAACATCAACCAACAACTTCAAAAATCACAAAAGAATTGAAACAAGGTTCACATACCTCAAACCATAGGTACAACATTCTCCCCACCATTGGACTTTCAATCCACGAAAATTAGTTTACCCACCCTTGGAAAAAAGAGTGCGGGCCATTGCTCGATCATCTCATTCTCCCACTACCAAGTATCCTCTTAAATATGGCCATACTCCCACAAAACCTGAACCAGACCAATGATTTTACCCAACAAGACATTATCTTGCCTATCCCCAACCTCCCTTGGCATGTGCACCAACGAAGCATCCGGCTCTAGCTCAACATGATCCGATCATATAACATGGCCTATATCCGGCTGATTCTTTTTCATCTACGACACGTGAAATAGATTGTGCACCGCACTAAACATAGGTAGAAAATCCAAATGATAATCCACCTCACCAACTCGCTCACGAATCTCTAAAGGTCCAATATACCCCAATTATAACATTCCCTTCTTTCCAAATCCGACGATGTTTCAACCTAGGAGAGATTCTCAAGAATACGTGATCATTGACTCCTAACAACATTTACCATCAATGATGACTCGCATAAGATTTCTGACGACTCTGACCCTTCTCCATTCTCTTCTAAATTGACTTGATCTTCTCCACAGTCTCCTATAAAAGGCTTGGTACAACCGTCAAGGAGTCACCCATTTCCACCCAACATAGTAGAGAACGACATGACCTCCCACTCAATGCTTCAAACAGAGCCATATGTATGGATCCCTGATAACTATTATTGTACAATAACTAAACCAACATCAAGTGCTCCTACCATGAGCCACCAAAATCCATGACACAAGACCATAAAATATCCTCCAATATTTGTATCATCCTCTCATATTGACCATCTGTATGAGGGTGATAAGCCGTAGTCATGGTAAACATAGTTCTAATGGTTTGCTGTAAGGATTTCCAGAAACGAGATGTAAACCTCAGATATCGATCGGACATGATCGAAACTAAAACACCATGCCTATTTAACACCTCTCAGATATAGATTTTGGACAGATCCTCCACCATATGATATTCACAAATTGTAATGAAATGGGACTACTTCATTAGCTGATCCACTATCACCCAAATTGCATCGTGTTTTCAGACCGTTCATGGCAGACCTGTGACAAAATCCATCGCTATTTGATCCCACTTCCAAATAGGGATTAGTAAAGACTGCAACATTCTGGCTGGCCTCTGATGATCTGTCTTGACCTGTTGGCAGGCCAATCATCTCAAAACAGACTCATCCACTCTTCCTTTCATACCAGCCCACTAGAACTATCCATTAAACACTTTATACATTTTCTAAATACCATGGTGAACATCCCATCTAGAATGACGCTATACCCTAAGAATATCATCCTGACAAGGAACTGGTAAAACTATATAATTCTGAAAACACAGAACTGAATCTCCATTCAGTTTCCAACCCTCAATGTTCTCCCCACCATTGAGTTTTGACCACATTTTCACACAATTAGAATCTGATACATGTGCCTCTTTAACCATGACATTCACATCAGGAATCAACAAAACATGAAAAAAGACCACTCTATCACCCTAGTCCTCACATTGCAACCAGATATTAGCTATAACCGACCTCAACTGCCATTGGTCTTATGCCTGTTTCACCACCTGAGCAGATGATTTTCTACATAACACATTTTCCTCCGAATTTCCCTTACCCGGTGTGTGCATCAAGTCAAAATCAATCATCTGGAGATATTCTATCCATCTCCTTTCCTCAAGTTCAAACACCTTTATGAGAAAATATTCTTCCAGAACGTATGATCTGTATATACCGTGAATTTATAACAAAAGAGATAATGATGCCACACTTTCAATGCATGGACCACTTATGCCAATTTGAAATAATGAGTTGGGTAATTCTTCTCATCCACCCTCGACAGTCGTGAGCTACATGCAACCAAATGATTCCCTTGCATGAAAATACACCCCAACATTGATCTTGATTCATCCTGATACACCACGTACCCTTTTCCCAGTTCTAGAAATACTGAGATTGGTGCAGATGTAAGGTGACCATTTAGCTCTTCGAAACACTTCTGAAACCGTTAATTCCACTGGAATGGAATATTCTTTCTTGTCAAAGCTATCATTGGAGAAGCAAAACATGAAAATCATGAACAAAATTCCGATAATAACCAGCTAGACTAATGAAAATCCGTACCAAAAACATATTCTTTAGAAGTTTCTATGAGATAACAGCCATTATATTTTTCGAATCCACTAAAACACCCCTTTTAGAAATAACATTTCCAAGAAAACGGACTTCCTACATCCAAAAATCACACTTTGACAATTTGGCATAAAGCTGTTGATCCCTCAATATCCTTGCCACTGTGGCCAAGTGCTGCTCATGCTCCACCCTTGTCTTTGAATACACCAGAATATCATCTACAAACACCACCACAAATGAATCCATATATCTCTAAAATATTAGATTCATCAATGCCTGGAACACCACTGGCGCATTTGTTAGACCAAAGGGAATAACCTCATATTCATAATGGCCATATCTATTTATGAAATTTGTTTTAGGAATATCTCAATTCCTCACTTGAAACTGATGATATCCAGACCTCAGGATGATCTTGGAGAACCATTTGTCTTCTCTCAACAGGTCAAATAAATCATCAGTTCATGGAAGTGAATATTTGTTCTTTATCATAACTTGCTTAATTATATGTTAATCAACATAGAACCTCAATGTTCTGTTAGCCTATTTCCCAAAAAACATTGGTGCTGCCCATGGAGATGTGTTTGGATTGATAAAACATTTGTTTTCTATCTCTTTCCACCAGACATTCAATTACATCAACTCAGTAGGTGACATTCGGTAAGAAAAATGTGAGAAAGGACTGGTCCCCAGAAAGAGATCAATCGCAAATTCCACTTCTCTCAAATGTGGTAACCTAGAGAATTATTCGAGAAAAACATCCATGAATTTATCCACCACTACTTGAAGAATACTCTTCTCAACAACCTCTATCGATTCCACGACAACATCGGAAACTGATATGATAATGTTCCCACTGCATGTACCAACAAACTCATCGCACCTTGACTTTCATGCATCCCTCCTCTAAATATATTTTTAATGCCATCTTGTGTTGTAGAAGACACATTTTTCACATTACAGTCGATGTGGGACTTAAACTCCACCAGCCAATCCATTCCTATGATTACATCATGCACATCCATCTCAAGCCCTGAGAAATTCTACATTAGCTCAACCTTGCCCACAAAGATACAAAATGCACTACACAAGAATGATCGACACTCACTTTGACCCAATGAAGCTGGATGTTTCAAAAGCACATGCATCATTTCTACCCTTAAACCCAACAACTCAACCACACATGAAGCAATAAAAGAGTTTGAAGCACCCATATCAAAGAACACATAAATCAATTTAGAATTTCAAATAATAGTACCTCACACCTTGGATTGTCCTGACTGATCATCCAACACAACCTGCTCAGCTCCGCACAACTCCTTGGTTGCCACACTCTTCTCTTTACTGCCCTACTGAGGGGTTGTGGTTTTCTGAGAATCACCATGACTGCCTTTGCTCTGCTAACAAGGGGTATGATTTTGTCCTCGTTCCATTGAAGTATATGATGTCTACAATACCTTAGGTGTGTCATGCAGACCCGACCTCAGAGAATTCCTATAATAGCACTGAATATTACCCGTCTTCTTGAAATTATGACATGCTCGAGGTTGTTCTATATATTCCTTCTTGATGTGTGTCATAGAGCCACACTGAAAACATCTTGGTTTGCTCTATGGATTCGGAAGAAGATTTACCAATCATGCTACCAAATTATGTGCCATACTCCCACCCAGGTAATAAGTGTCTGTTCTTAGCTTGAACCCAGTGTTAGAGTTCCCTCTATTCCCCATGGGTACCAACCTGCTTTTTCTGCTTGGAGCTCCCAACTGATCCTACTCAACCACCGATGCTTGATTCACAATCTCTTTGTAATCACAGATACAAAGCACTTCTATTTTAGGAAGAATATCATGCCTCAACCTCACTTAGAAGATCCTTTACATCAATGACGTGCTACCCGCCACCTCGGGTGAACACCGCAATAAGCTCATAAACATACCTGAACACTCCATCCAATTCATATCCTCTTGCTTCAGACCAAATAAATCAAATGTGCACTGAATTATGAACATATGTGGGTGGAATTTTTTATTGAACAGTTCCATAAATCCTTCAAATTTCATACCCTGGTTTGTCCCTGCTTGGACTACCAACTGCCACCATGGAAGTGAAAGATCCTCTAGATTATACGTTGTTATCTTTATGTTCATCTCTTCTGGCGTCCCCAAGAATTCAAAAACTATGTCCATTCTGGATTGCCATGCCTCTGCCCTTTCTGGGTTCGAAACTCCCTGAAATATTGTTGGATCATGCTTTTGAAACCGAGCCGCACAATCCGCATTCCTTTCCTCTTCCACTCTATTCTCACTTCACACAGCTTGGAAAGCAATCACTATGATTTAGACTAACTACTACTTCACTTGGGGCTCAGGTTCAACCACATTCTCATCGTCCACTTTCGGTAGGTCTCTACGATGCCTAACCTGTGTCATTTCATTAAATAGAACACAAAAAACCATGAGTCTCACTTCCGTAGACATCAAGAAGATCCATTTAAAATTGCATTACACAACACTGTCAAAACAAGGCTTTCCACCATTCCACATTTTCCATGTTTCGCTATTTTTGAAAACAAACCCATTTTTAAAATACCAAATTTATTCACATTAAAATTTCACACATTTGAAAACCATTTCTCAATTCAACCCATAAATCATTATGCATAATGAAATATGCATCCAAGAGGGAAGTCGTTTCTACCATATATTCCACGCACATCTCATTGGCTACACCCATGACAATGAGATTTCCAATGCCTATAAGTGTCTCCAAAACACTTATCTACCCAAATCCCTGGTAACTTGAAGTTCAGTATAAAATGGTTAGCTACATCTTATTATGTTATACATTCCACATCCCAAAATTCATACGCCTTGCTACCATACCGTCTCAAGGAATATACCACAACGAATGTCAAATCCAAATCCATGAATCAACTCTAAAGGAACGAACAAGCTGATACCACTTGTAACATCCCAACACATCCTATTGGATTGAGAGGGTGAGGGAATGTTACATGGCCTTAAGATGAATTACCAAGCTTCCAATGGTAGGAAATAAATGCGGAGGTCTTCTGGATCCAATTAGGGATTGATTTTACCATAAGAAATATCCAACCAACCCATCCCCTAACATACACTATATGATTCATGCCAATAAAACATTTACGCATGTATTCCCAAAAGACAGCCAAGTTGTTCCACAATAAAACTCAAAACCAATACAATCCAACAAGATATCAATGTACTATGCCAAATACTAAACAAGAGACCAAAAAACAAACAAAGACACAAACCACAATTCTACCCCAAGCTACATGCTCCACGCACCACCACATCTCCCAAGCAACATCACGAACCACTAGCAATGAGATTCCTTACCTTTACCTGTGTCTCCAAATATGATATTTTCAAAAGTACCAAAGGGAAAAGCAGGGGATGGGTACTAATACTCAGTATCTATTCCCCAAATGAATTCACAACATATGCCCCTACAATGAAACCGTTAGCACATTTATATAAAACTGTTTATATAAAACATTAAATAGTTCAACAATTACCAATAATAAAAACACACCACTACAAAGCACCTACCCAATCCATGAATACCAAGGGTAATCCAAACAACCCTGTCATAATACAATTCACCATTTCACATTTTCACAACAAATTACATTAATTCAAAGCAACACACAACACACAACAAAGCAACTTTAACGGTCGGACTTCTGTCCATTCCGTTCAACCGATTTACAACTAGCGGTGCTTCCCGACCACTATCTAAAATGGTGGTTCTTCTGACCACTATCCATCACATTTTATAGTGAGACTTACTACCCACTACAAATAATAGTGGTTCATCCGACCACTATCCATCAACTTTTGTTGTGAAAAATCCCTCACACTGTCCACAATGGAAGTTCCTCCGACCACTATCCATCACCTTTTATTGTGAGATTTCTCTCCCACTTTCACACAACATTTCAACAAGCCATAAACTAACATAACACACCGAGGACACAAAAATATGAAATTACTCATTTCCATCACATTTCAATCCACTTCAATAAAACACCCATTTATTGAAATCACTCAATTATCATTTTCCATGTCAGAACCCTAATTCAATAAAACAAGTTCTTTATTGAAATCCATTTTCATAAACAACTTCCTTTACCCAAGGAAAGGAACAGATTTTAAAATCTACATTATAAAATTTAACAACAAGAACAATAAACCGTAAAACCCCTTTTTCCCATAAAAATTCCACAAAACATCTCTAATGGGATTTCCATCCAATTTTGCACCTCAAAAGCACCATTAATTTCAAGAAAAACAAATTAATTTTAAACAAGTTTCATGTTCTAACAAATTGGAGTCGAGGGAGAAGTCACATACCTTTAGGGTTCCGATGAAATCGACCCACAAGCTACCACACCTCCTCAAATCTGGTGAACACACCACTGAAATTTCTCTATATCCCATTCCCTAACATCTAAAACCATAAAATCAACAACCAAGGCAAACAAAAACTAGGATCTACACACAATGGTCATAGATCTAGAAAATCTAGAGAGATAGAGAAATTTAGATATAGAGGAAAACACAAAGAAGGCATGAGGAGAGACTTACCTGGGTGAAAACTCCTTCAAACCACATTGAAACCCCTTTGATTAGCTTCTAAAATGTGTGGTGGAGTCCATCCAACCATTTGAACTGAAAATATCGAGTGAGATTCAAGTGGGTGGAAGAATGAGGGAAAAATTTGAAATCACGAGTGGCCTTGGACTAAAAAACCAAATCATTTAGTGGATGCATGGTTACCCCCACGCGGTTTGGAAAACTGTGCCCCAACTATGTGGTTTCCATTGTCTCACCCAGGGACTTCATACAACTTCCTGCACGGTCTGAAAAACTTTGTGTCACCCATGTAGAGCCCACTTTTTAGGGTTCACAGTTTCATGGGTTGGAAGCATGGTTTTTTCTGACCATGCGCCTACCGTGTGCCCCTGCACAACCTACAGAACTGTAAAAAAATTTCCCAGAATTGTCCAAAATTCAACCAACCACTTCAAAAATCACAAACCAACAGAAACAGGGGTCACATACCTCAAATTTAAGGTACTACAAAAAATTTCAATAAATTATTTATCAATAAATATTTTCCATGAACTCCCTATCCTATGATAAACATGGTGTTTTTCATTCTAAAGAATAAAGAATAAGATGTAATATGGGTGTATAAGTATGAAATTTCAAGGGTTTCATAACACACCATCGACATTATCATGAAAACCTAAACCAAGGTGAATATATTCTTTAGTGAACTAAAGAAGAATATAAATAAATCATTATTAATTTGGAACATTGATAGCTATGATTATATTTTCTATTTTGAGGTTAAGTTTGCAATTTGTATTAGAAATTCTTAGTGGACTTGTGAGATATGAGATAAAAATATATAAATAATGGTAAATATTATATGATCAATAGATAAATCCCATGATAGAAATAAAACCCAATATCTCAAATGTCAAAATTGTGGGAATAAGCATATTGGAACCATTTTAAAGGGAACTATGAAATGATTCAAATGTGGAAGATTGGGGAACCATGGAAATAACACCCTAAGGGATGTGATGAATCACACCAATGTGGTAGAATAAATGAAGTTTGATATCAAAAATTTTTATGTAGTGAATTGTTTCAACTTAAAATAAATGGGAATTCTTTGAATTTTTTACAAATCAATGGTTTTTTTTTGAAAGAAATCATCAAAAACAACCTCCAATGCAATAATGAATGGAATATATTTTCACTACTACTAATGTGGATCCTAAAAATGATGTGGTGAACGGTACAATGGTTTTTTATTCAAGAATAGATAACATTCTATTTTATTGTGGTTCCATGCATTAATTAATATCTTGGAGGTATGTTATAACTATTAAAACACCACTTCAAAATATGGAGGATGGGTAATCAATGGGAACAAAAATTGGAGAAATTATTCAATCAAATTTATTGATCTCTGCCTCGATTAATTATTTTGGACTGTATATCCCAGTTAATATCATATTAATTCCTTTCATGGAGTTTGAATTTATATTTGTCATGGATTTACTATATTTATAAAAATACAACATCAATGGTCGATAAATGGATGACACTCTATACATCCTGATGTACACAACAACTCTATTAAACTGTAAGGAGGAAGTTGAATCTTCTTCAAAGTCATATTCTACATTGTCTATATTTCATCCTTATGAGAAAGCATATCTATATAAAATGATTTAGAAAAAGGGAGGATCATGCTCGAATACATGCCTATTGTTCCTTATATAATTTCATGATCGTTATATTGGATGAGAGGTTGAATTCTCCATTGAACTTATTTTTGAATCATTTTCTATATCAAATAAGCCTTAAAGATTAACCACCATTAGGTTGGAGGAATATAAGATGTACTTACAAGAGAATATGAACAAGGGTTTTATACACCTTGTTTCTTCACGATGGGGTAATCTAGTCCTTTTTTTCATGAATTTTCATGGATATATGTTCCTATGCATTGATTATCATGAGCTCAACAATATCCTAATAAAGAAAAAGTATCATCTACCATGGATAGATGATGTGTTCCATTACGTACATGGGGATAAGTATTTCACTAATGTGGAATTTCGGTTAGGATATAACCATGTATAGGTGAAGAATAATGATTATAAGGAACCTACCGTAAACATTACAATATATTGAATTAAATGAATAATTCAAACTGAGGATCTTTTCAGGTTTACAGTTTTAGAGAATTAGGACATAACTTTTACATCTCAAAATATTACCAGGTAGATACATCTACACAGTTTCCATTTTTTTCATAAAATAAAAACTCTTGAAAAAAAGAGTCATGTCTAGTTCCATGTTTTAGACAACATGACTTTTCATTGATCCCATCCATGACCCTATTCATCTTTAATTCCTGTGAAAACATTTCAAAACATGGGATGAGCATAAAAAGATCTGTATGGGTTATAAAAAAAAGAATGAAATCATTTTCTCATAAATACATACAAAAAATTAAATCTTTTACTTACCTCGTGAAATGACAAGATTTATGAATGATGCATAGAAATCATAAATCATAAAGGTATCTAGTGGCATCCATATCATCCTTACATTGTAGCTATCACAACTACATAAATAGTTACATTGAAATACCCATCACAGTATATTACATTAAATCTATTAGGAGAAACATTCATGATTACCTCTGTCATGTTACCCAATTCATTATAGAGCTATCTCAGGCTCACCCACCCAAGGATTAACACGGAACCACCCGTATATGTAAATAACTCCCAAGAACCATAACACGATCATAACACATAACATAAGCATAAAGAAAAGATAAAATTTCCACATTTCAATAATTAAATATTATTTCAAGATATTGAAATAATAAATCCTTTCTAAAAATCATTTTAAATACCAAAAATACATAAAAAGATTTTATGTTATTTATTTTTTTTCCTTTTAAAAACACTCCAGCTTGTTAAAGAAGCCAAATATCAAATAATACTCGTGGCGGCAGAAAGGTCACTGTCACCGCTTATATAAAAAAAAGAAACATTTCTTTTTGTCATTTAGTAAAACTATTCATATTAAAATATTCCCTTTGAATAAAATGAAAATTCAAAGGGTTTTATACACCATATAATATAAAGTCGTGTATAAAAAATTTTCAATGATAGGAGATTGAGACGAAGTCCCTTACCTCGTGTCTGAATTGACTCGATCATTCTTTAATCTCCAGAATATTAAACTAATGTTAATTTCTACTTGACTAAGAACATTTTTGAAGTTTATTATTCCTTTTATATCACTTATTACCATGTTATAAACATTATGCAATCATTTAAGTTAATAACGTTCATTTTGTCGATATTTGGTACTTGAGTAAAAAATGAACACCTTATATTTACAAGTTTTCCATGTGGTCAGAGTTTCATTTAATCCAGAATGATATTCATGATTTGGATATAATATATATCATATATATACAGTATATACATGTTTTTATAATAGTACATAACATTTAGATGTAATAAATTAAATGCATCGTTAATGGAGACAGTAATCTGTACGTACGCATTAACGCGACTTTCATTTCTATTTCTTATTTTAATGGAAATAAAACCTAATGATACATAGGTATATTATAATTCCAGTATTATATCATATATAATATTTTTAAATCCATCCTTTATACATTCCACATAAGGCATTAACGAATCAAATCACTTTGAGGGGGTTGTAGTCTGGTCTTCCTCAAATGAGATTATCGTATTTAACCACTATGTAAACCATAGAGGCGTGATATAAATGAGAATTACAGAAGAATAAGGAAATAATAAACATAATATATGTCATATATAAATACAATTCCATCATAATTTCCACCAGGATAGGCGGTATGATGTAATTAAACAATCATCATTTCGTGAGGCCTTAGTTTTCCATCCACGGAAACATTATGTTTTTCATCCATTAGATGGAGATGTGTGTATGTGTAGTTCGAATCCTTCCCATAACAAAATCCTAGTATATTGAGGATACTGGTGTTATTACAAAATAAAGGATTTAAAAGAGTTTAGGTGTTGGAGAAGTAAAATAAAAGAAAACAATTTAAGAAAAATTGTTACCTTTAATTTGGGTAACTCCCTTTGGTTTGAACCAAAGGACTTATTGAAGTGCATTATGCATAAGGTAAGGATTCTAGAGGGAGGATTTGGATGTAGGGGAATTAATTGGGTAGAGGTTGGATTATCCAAATGACTCGAGATGGGAGAGGAATTGGTTAGAGGTGGTCTCCTTTTATAAGGGGGAGGAGGGACTCTTTTTAAAAGTGTGAAAATATTATTTTATTATAAACATATCTTCAGTTTAAAAATGTCCAAAAATAATTACAGTCAAGGATACGATGACTCATAGTTGAAAGAAAATCATCAAATCATAATTGGACATGTTTTGGATAATATTTCAGTCATTATAATCTTATTTATTTAAATAATTTATTAATGAGGTGAATACAGCATCATTATTGTGTCTTGAATAATTTAATTTATTCAATGTCTAAAAATTATAAAAAATATACTATCATGTATAAAATATTTAAAACTTTACAATTAATATTTATAGGCAAAAATATAATTTATATAACCGCTTCTAAAAATTAATTTACGAAAACATATTTGCTTTTGTCATATTTTTCTTTACTTTAAGTAAATTAATCTAAATTGTCATTATCACACCCAAGTTGCTCAATGGGCTCCCAAAATCGACCCAATGATTACCATGGTCATAAATGACTCAACAAATACAGTTTTTACAAGTGTTAAGGTAATTTTAAATTATTATAATATTATTTTAACCTTGAATTACCCTATTTACCTTTAACTGGGTTAAATAAAAGTCAAAAGTTACTATTCACCAAAAAATTATTTTCATCTTAATGAACCACATTTAACTTCTTGATAAAAACAATTTCTGTCAGATTTTTGAAATTAAATACACATAATTGGTAAAATTTTATTTAAATGAAATGTTGGTTTTTTAACTACCACTAAGTGGTTTCACTATTCATCAAAAATTGACGTTTTTTCAGAAAAATACAAAAAATGGAGCCTATGATTTATTTGGTATTCCAAATTCAAAAATGATGTTTATTTTGTCAAATTCAAAACATTAATCTGTCATTAATTTATTTTAAATTTAATTCTCGATGCTAAAACAAATAGCATCTTTTTAAGAAACAATAACTATCAAAAGATCGACACTTGTTTATGTTCAATTTCAAAGTGAATTTAATTCCAATGACCAACATTGGATTAAATAGTAAAAATATATTTTAATTTCTCTTTAAATCCAAAAAAGGATAATCTATCCCTATAATTAAATTCGACAAAAAGTTACTTTTGAATTAAAATAAAATATTTTTCACTCATCATTAAAAAAGGAAATTTATAAGAAAAATACCAAAAAATTACCCAAAGTAAAATTTGATGTCCCCATTCTAAATAAAGATTTTATTTGGTCAATTAGAATGTATTAAATTGGCCAAAATAATATTTAAAGAGGGTTTTCAATTAAAAGGCGTTAAATCGGCATTTTAATGTAAATTATGCTTAAAATTAGATTCATTCACATTTTAAGCCTCTAAATATTTATTAGATAATGTAAATATATTTAACAAACATGTATAATCATATTGTAGTTAGTTTCAGTCATTCCTTCCTATACAATGGCTAGGACTTAACTACCATTTAAAATAATAATATTATATTATTATTGTGCAACGTATGATTCCAAAAAAACCTGTTGTTGCGTATCAGGTGCGCAATCGAACATAGCATCCCTTTTAAACTAAAAATAATATTTAATTCACAAATATTAATAAATATGAAATATGTATTATTCTTCATTTACCTGGGATGTTTCATCCTCCCCCCCTTTTGGGAATTGCGTCCTCACAATTTTTATTCACTTATGAAAATAAGTGTGGGTATTTATACCTCATAGCATTTTAAGATTGCCACGTTGCCTCTTCAACCATATGGATTTTTGACAAAACCTTTACCTGGTGAATCACCCTATTTCACAACACTTTCTCTCTACAATCAAGAATCTGGACTGGTAGTTCTTCATAAGAGATATTCTCTTCCAACTGAACTACCTATAGGCTCAAAACATGAGATGGATCTGGTATATACTTTCTTAACATCGAAACATGAAAAACATTGTGTACCTGGGATAAACATGGAGTTAAAGCCACTCTGTAAGCAACTAATCCAACTTTATCTAGAATTTCATAAGGTCCAATGAACCTCGGACTCAACTTTCCATTCTTAGAAAAACACATCACACTTTTCCATGGAGAATCTTTGAGAAATACGCGATCACCTACCTCAAAAGAAAGGTCATTTCTCCAGTTATCTGTGTAACTTTTCTGTCTACTATGAGAGGTTCTCATGTGCTACTAAATCATCTAAACAGTCTCTACCATCTCTTCAACCAATTCTAGTCCCATCATCTTCCTTTCTCCTACTTCATCCCAGAATGATGGAGTTCGACAATGCTTTCCATATAATGCCTCAAATAAAGCCCATAGTATACTGGAATGGAATCTGTTATTATATGAAAATTCAACCAAAGAAAGATGTTGGACCCCACTTCCCTATAAATCCATCAAGCAAGAATGTAACATATCCACCAAGGTCTGAATTGTTCATTATGACTGCCCATATGATTGAGGATGAAAAGATGTACTAAAATTTAATTCAGTTCCCAATGACTTCTGAAGGCATTTCAAAAAGTTAGAGGTGAACCTGGGATCACGATCAGATACAATGGAGAGGGGATCTCCATGCAACCTGACTATCTCCTTAACATACAACAGAGCATGTTGATCTAGAGACAATGTATCTCTAATAGGACGTAAATGAGATGATTTAGTTAATCGGTCAACTATAACCCAGATTGCATTATTACCCCGAGATGTCTTTTGTAATCCCACAAAAAAAGTCCATGGAAATATTTTCCCATTTCCACTCTGGCACCAGTAAAGGCTGAAACATTCCTTTCGGTAAATATCACTCTGCTTTAACCTGCTAACAAGTCAAACACTTCATAGAAAAATCAGCAATATCTCTTTTCATTCCATCCCACCAGTAATACTCTTGAAGATCTCTGTACATCTTAGTACTTCCATGATTAACTGAAAACGGAGAACTATGAGATTTACATAACAACTCATTCTTCAACTGTGAAACTTAAGGCACAAATAATCTCTTTCCAAATATCAAAACACAATCATTATCAATGTTAAAATCAGGCAACTTACCCATCTAAACCAACAAAAACGTTCTCTATAACTCATTGTCTTCCTTTTGTTCATTCTTAATTATATATGATAGAGATGATTTCACTGACAACTGAAACAAAATAGAAGAATGTCCTGCAACAACAAATTCAATGCCAGATTTCATCAAATCAAAAACCAATGGATCTCATTCCAAACATAACATGGTTTATGAAGTATTACTTTTTCGACTCAAAGCATCAGCCACTTTAATTTCATTCCCCGGATGATAAAGGATCGTGCAATCATAATCCTTGATTAATTCCAATCATCTCCTCTGTCTCATGTTCAATTCTTTCTGAGTGAGTATATACTTCCAACTTTTCTAATCAGTATATATTTCCCACTTCACTACATACAAATGATGCCTCCAAATTTTTAAAGAAAAAACAATAGCAGCTAATTCCAAATAATGTGTGGGGTAATTGAATTCATGAGCTTTCAACTAACGTGAAGCATAAGAAATTACCTAATCCTTCTATATAAGGACACATCCATGTCCTTTCAACAAAGCATCACTGTAGATAACAAATTCACCATTTCTTGATGGTAGTGCAAAATGTGGAGCATTCATCAATCTTTTTTTCAATTATTGAAAACAATCATCGCATTCTTTTGTCCAGATGAACATAACACCTTTTCGTGTTAACATAGTCACTGGACTAGATAAGTGTGAAAAATTTTCAAAAAACCTCCAATAATAACCTTCCAATGCAAGAAAACTATAAATCATGTTTATATTTGTGGGTCTTTGACATTATTCAATAGCATTCGTTTTAGCAGGATCAAAAGTTATTCCATTTTTTGAAACAATTTGACCAAGGAAAGAAATTTGTTGTAACCAAAACTCACACTTGCATAATTTCCCAAATAGTTTTTTTCTTTTACGTTTTGCAAGACAACTCTTAAATGACTTTCTTGTTCCTTTTTTACTTTTGGAATAAACCAGAATATCATCATTGAACACAACCACAATATTATCCAAGATCTCAAGGAAAATTCTATTCAGAAGATCCATGAATACAGTAGGTCCATTGGTTAACCCAAAAGGCATAACACATATTCATAATGGACGTATCTAGTATGAAACACAGTCATTGATATGAGGGAAACTATACATATTCTTAATAGTGATGTTATTCAATTCTCTATAATCAATGAAAAGTCTCATTGAACCATATTTATTATTAAAAAACAAGACAGGAGAACCCCATGGTGATGTGTTAGGTCGAATGAAACCTTTATCTAATAACACCTGCAATTGATTCTTTTACACTAAAAGTTAAATTTAAGCCATTCGATAAGGGGGTTTTGAGATTGGCTTAGCATCAGAATCTATGTCAACAGTAAATTTAACATTCCGATCAAGTATAATACAAGGAAACTCATCAGAAAAAACATCAAGGTACTCATTTACCACTGGAACATCATTAATTTGAACAGTTTCTTTGTTTTCAACAATATTTGCAAGGTAGAATTCATTTCATTCTTTTACTAGTTTCTTAGCTTCCTGATATGTTATCAACAGCAAGGGATCATTTTTTGTATACAATCTGAAAATCATTCTGAAAAGAATCCTCTATAGATCTACAGTCAATATTATCATGATAAACAGAAATCCAATCGATGCCCAATATAACAAAAAACTCTACTAGAGGCAAAAAAATAAGGATTGCAGGTAGATTCTTTCTGCACACAATGAAAATAATGTTCTTATGTATTCTTTTTGTCTCAACATTTCCTCCAGGTGTTTTTACCATATGTTCAGTATTCATACCATGAGATGGAATTACATATTTACTATAAAACATCTCTGAAATGAAAGAGTGTGTAGACCCTTAATCAAACAACACATTGGCATAATCTGAACAAACAATCAGTGTACCTGATACAAATTAATTTGATGGCCCAACATCTACTGAAGTAGATGCAAAGGATTTCACCACCCTTTCTTCTTGTAGTCTCGTAGCTTTTCTTCGGTTGAGTTTGTTGTTGGACACTCATTTGCATAATTAGCCATTTCATTGCACTTAAAACATTTTACTGACTGTAAATCAGATTTCTTCTTACCATTACCCATACCTTTTTCAGTTAAATTACGAGCCTTAGGTCCCATTTTACCACATCAGTAGCACTTAC
Organism: Viscum album; assembly: GCA_963277665.1. Classification (NCBI taxonomy): domain Eukaryota; kingdom Viridiplantae; phylum Streptophyta; class Magnoliopsida; order Santalales; family Viscaceae; genus Viscum; species Viscum album. Next base: position 1,241,817,320 of record OY728145.1, on the reverse strand, counting down.
CATAATTCAAAAGACATTCCCCAATATTATTTTTACCACAATATTCACAAACTGTAAACTTAAGTTTCTTACCATCATAATTTTTTGAAGAGTTCTTCCCTTTCGCCAGCCACCTCGACCTATTATTCTGTTGTTTGTCAAAGATTACATGATCATCAACAGACTCCATTTCCACCTTCTCCACACAGTGGACAATTTTTTCATAACTTTTGAACTCACAAGAAGCTAAATCACATCAATACGTTGGCTTTAATCCTGAGTAAAAACAATTGATTTTACTATCATGATCTTGTTTGAAATTTGGAGCATACCTTGCCAGTCGAGTGAATTTTTCTTCATAAAAACCCATTGATTCATCCTCCTGCCTCAATTCTAGGAATTTTTTTCCCATCCTAAGACGAACCACCTTAGAAAAATATTTCTCAAGAAATATTCCTTTGAATTCATCCCAATCGAGAGCATCAATATCCTCACCATCCTTGATATTTTTCACCATCGACCACCACTGATCAGCTTCACCTTCAAAACGGTAAATATCAAGACTAACCTTTTGATTTTCTAAACTACCCATGACATAGAAAATCTTTTCTAGTGCTTTAATCCAACCTTATTCTAGCACCAGATCAGATGATCCTCTGAATGATGGGGGATGTTGCCTCATGCAAAGCACCAATACTTACATGTTCCTCTGTGGTTGATCTAGTTGATCTCGTACATTGATAACACCACCATTTATAGCCTGAGTCAACTATGCCATCGCTGCAACAAATTTTTCAGTTCCAATTCCAACCATCTTAGGTTGCTGATTTAAAAGGTTTTCTTCCTCTTGATGTCGTCCCAACACAGCTGCCCGGTTTCCTCTGCGGAAAACCATTCTGAACACAAAAATATATTTGGAGAATCAACATGGTAATCTAGAAATTCAATATGATTTTAATATTAACATAAATTACTTTATGGATATTACTTTAACAATACCCTAACACCTAAATTTATCTAAACTGGCCTCTGATACCAACTATAAGGACCCAGCCTTAAACATTACATTATATTTAATTAAATGAATAATTCACATTGAGAATCTTTTCAGCTTTAGAGTTTTAGAGAATTAGGACATAACTATTACATCTCAAAAAATTACAAGGTAGATACTTCTACACAGGTTTAATTTTTTTCATAAAATAAAAACTTTTGTAAAAAAGATTCTTGTCCAGTTCCATGTTTTAGACAACATGACTTTTCCTTGATCCCATCCATGACTCTATGGATATTTAAGTCCTGTGAAAACATTTCATAACTTTGGATGAGCATAAAAAGCTCAGTAAGGATTATAAAAAAAGGAATTGAAAAATTTGTTCATAAATACATACAAAACATGAAATATTTTACTTACCTTGTTAAATCATAAGATTTATGAAAGACGGAGAGAAATCATAAATCATAAAGGTAACTTGTGGCATCCATATCATAATTACATTGTACCTATCACAACTACATAGGGAGTTACATTGGAATACCCATCATAGTATATTCCTTAAAATATCTTAGGAGAAACATTCAAGTTTACCTCTGTCATGTTACCCAATGAATTGAAGTGAAATCTCAGGCTCACCTGCCCTAGGCTTTTCACAGAACCACCTGTATACGTAAATAATTCCCAAGAACCATAACATGATCATAACACATAACATAAGCATAATAGAAAGATAATATTTCCACATTTCCATAATAAAATATCATTTCAAGATATAGAAATAATAAATCCATTCTAAAAATCATTTTTAATATCAAAAATACATAAAAAGAGTATATGGTATTTTTTTTCCATTTAAAAACATTCTAGCTTGTCAAGGAGGCCAAAGATCAAATAATACTTGTGGTGGCAGAAAGGTCGTTGTCACAACTTATGTAAAAATATGAAAAATTCCTTTTTGTCATTTAGTAAAATGATTTATATAAAAATATTCAATTTTAATAAAATGAAAAGTCAAAGGGGTTTATACACCATATAAAATAATGTCATGTATAAGAAAAATGCCTCAATGAAAGGAAATTGAGATGATGTCCCTTACCTCGTGTCCGACTTGACTCGATCATTCTTTATGTTCCTGAATAATTAACTAAATTTAATTTCATATTTCTTAAGAAACTTTTTCAAGTTTATTATTCCTTTTATATCACTAATTACCATTTTATTAACATTATGCAATCATTTAAGTTAATAACGTTCATTTTGTCGATATTTGGTACCTGAGTAAAAAATGAAGACCTTATATTTATAAGTTGTCCATGTTGTAAAAGTTTCATTATATCTAGAATGATATTCATGAATTGAATATCATATATATCATATATATCCAGTATATACATGTTGTTATAATAGTACATAACATTTAGAGGTATGAAATGAAATGCACCGTTAATGGAGATGGTAAGCCGTACGTACGCATGAACGCTACTTTCATTTATATTTCTTATTTTAATGGAAATAAAACCTAATTATACATAGGTATATTATAATTCTAGTATAATATCATATATAATATTGTTAACTCCAACCTTTATACATCCCACATAATGTATTAACGAATCAAATCACTTTGAGGGGCGGTATTCTGCACTTCCTCAAATGAGATTATCGTATTTACCCACTATGGAAACCATAATGGAATGCTATATATGAGAAGTACAGAGTCATAAGGAAATCATAAACATAATATACATCATATATAAATATAGTTCCATCATAATTGCCACCATGAGAGGGGGTAAGATGTAATTGAACAATCATCATTTCATGAAGCCATAGTTTTCCATCCACAAAAACATTATGTTCTTCATCCATTAGATGGAGGTGTGTGTAAGTGTAGTTTGAATCCTTCTCATAACAACATCCTTGTATATTGAGGATACTGGTGTTGTTACAAAAGAATGTAATAAAAATAGTTTAGGGGTTGGAAAAGTAAAATAAAAGAAAACAATTTAAGAGAAACTGTTACCTTTAATTTGGGTAACTCTCTTTGGTTAGAACCAAAGGACTTATTGACGTGCCTTATTTCTAAGGTAATGCTTCTAGAGGTAGGAGAGGGATGTTGGGAGCTTAATTGGGAAGAGGTTGGATGATCCAAATGGCTTGATTGGTGCGAGGAATTGGTTAAGAGTGGTCTTCTTTTATAAGGGGGGGGAGGGGCTCTTTTGGAACGTGTAAAAATATTATTTTATTATAAACTTATCTTCGGTTTAAAAAGGCCCAAAATTAATTATAGTCAAAGATAAGATGACTCATGGTTGAAAAAAATCATCAATTCAGAATTGGACATGCTTTGGATAATATTTTAATCATTATAATCTTCTTTATTTAAATCATTTATTAATGAGGTAAATACTACCTCATTATTGTGTCATGGATAATTTAATTTATTCAATGTCTAAAAATTATATAAAAATACTATCATGTAGAAAATATTTTTAAATTTGCAATTAATATTTATTGAAAAAATTATAATTTATATAACCCCTTCTAAAAATTAATTTACTAAAATATATTTTCATTTGTCATATTTTCCTTTACTTTAAGTTAAATAATCTAAATTGTCATTATCACTCCCAAGTGGCTCAATGGGGCCCTAAAATTGACCAAAAAATGACCATGGTCGTAAATGAATCAACCTATAAGGTTTGGACAAGTTTTAAGGTAATTATGAATTATCATAATATTATTTTACCCTTGAATTACCTTATTTAAGTTTAACCATAGTAAATAAAAGTCAAATGTTACTATTCACCAAATATTATTGTTATCTTAATGAATCGTATTTTAATTCTTAATAACAACCACGTATGTCGGATTTTAGGAATTAAATTCACAGAATTGTTAAAATTCCATTTAAATGAAAAAGTCAGTTTTTAACTACCACTAAGTGATTTCACTATTCATAGAAAATTGATGTTTTTCAGAAAAATACAAAAAATGCAGCCTAAGAATTATTTGATATTCCAAATTCAAAAATGATGTTTATTTTGTCAAATTAAAAAAACATAAGTGTCATTAATTAATTTTAAAATTAATTCTCGTTTTTTAAACAAATAGCGTGTTGTTAAGAAACAATAAGTATCAAAAGATCGATAGTTGTTTATATCCAATTTCAAAGTGAATTTAAATTCAATGACCAACATTGGATTAAATGGTAAAAATATATTTTAATTTCACTTTAAAACCAACAAAAAAAATAATTTAACCATATTAATGATTTAGAATAAAAGGCACTTTTGAATTAAAATACAATTTTTTTTCACAATTCATTAAAAAATGAACTTTATTAGAAAAATACCAAAAAATTACCCAAAGTAAAATTTGATGTCCCCATTCTAAAGAAGGATCTTATTTGGTTAATTATAATATATTAATGTGACAAAAACAGTATTTAATGATGGTTCCAAATTAAAAGGTGATAAATCAGCCATTTAATATTAATTATGCTTAAAATTAGATTCATTTACATTTTAGGCCTCTATATTTTTATTGGATAATGTAAATACATTTAACAAACATTTATAATCATATTTTAGTTAGTTTCATTCATTCACACCAATACAACAGCTAGGAGTTAACTACCATTTAAAATAATAACATTATATTTTTAGTGTGCAATGTATGATTCAAAAGAAACTCGTTCGTGCATATCAGGTACGCAATCGAACATAACAACACTTTTAAAGTAAAATTAATATTTAATTCAAAAATATTAATAAATATGAAATATGTCTTATTCTTCATTTACCAGGGATGTTACAATGATATTACATAGAATACATTTCAATTGAGGTATGGGAACTATGAGTTAATAGTGACTCCCATCAGACTCACTAATTCTCAATACATTTTCACATACATAATAAAAATAATCTTTTGAGATTAACTTGAAAGATTTGTTGTATTATTTGTTAAATATATTATAATATACACTATGTGCTAGGATGAATATTATGACCATCTTAATAAGGTGATAGACATTGAGAAGGGATAAAATATATAAAAATTATAGTAAATATGTGTTCGAGAAGGAGGATGTATCATTCCTTGGGAATTTTATCACCATAAAATAATATCTATTGAATCATATAAGATAAAGGGATTTGAATAGTTTCCCCAACCAATTTCTTGAAGAGATTGTTTTAGTATACTTATTATAGATTGGGAATTACTGATGTTTTGGGATCCACTTCTCATGATTTTAAAAACCACTATGAAAGATAACTTGATAAGTAGTAATGTTTATATGGACTAGTGAATATGAATACTGCTTCAATGATTTGAAAAAGAGGCTTATCACTAAACCTGTACTCACACTTCAGACAATTGAGGAACTCTATTTTTTTTAAACAGATTTTAATAAATTTTATTATGATATGTATCAATGAAAAATAAAAAATTGACAACCTACTCCTTATTGAAATTGAAAATTAATGGGAAAAAATATCTTATGTGTGATCTATAGTTGGAGGCTGAGATCATTGCATTAGAAATTTGTTGGCATTATCTTTATTGGAAGAACTGTGATTTATAGACAAATCATTAGAGCCTTAAAATATATATTCACATGAATGGATATTAATGTGTTCCATCAAAGATAGTTATATATCATCAATGATTAGGACTTTTTAATCAAAAACCATCGTTGTTAGGAAAATAACTATATTGATGATCTATGATGGAATGACCCTAAAACATTATCAATAATGACTATTGATAAGGATAAAAAATTAATATACAACTAATGGATGGATATGGGAACCATTGTAGAACGAAAATCATCAATCCTTTATCAAATAATTCCTCAACCATCTCTTATTGAGAAAATAATTGATGATTGATGAAATTATCTGTAGATTTAGAATAATTTGGAAGAAATCATAAAAAAATAATCAGAGTTAAATAGAAATGGGGATGGATTTATATGATTCAGAAAAGACTATTTGTATCGTCCAGTCCAAAGATAAATTGAGACTATTCGATTGATGCACAAATACCATCCTTCTGTATTCAGCCAAGGAACCCCAATATGTATTATGATATCCGAGAATACTAGTGTTTGGACATTAGGAAGAAATATATCACTAAATATACATCAATGATCATGGTATGTTAGAAAGAGAATGATTAAAGGAAACAATAATAAGGGTTGATGTATCCTTTACTTGTACCAACATAGAAATTTGAAAACTTCATCCTCTACATTATCAATAGACATCAAAAAAAATTCAAAGGAAATATTGTATATGGGTCTTTATATATCATCTTACAAGGACATCTAATTTTTTCAAAATTATATAAGACCACAAAGTAGTTCAAATAGAATGAATATTCTATAGATTTGTGGTAAGGATGCATGGTGCACCACTATTTATTTTATCTGATCATGTTTTAATATTTACCTCAATGCCCAAAAAAGTCTCCAACAAGATCCAAACACTAATATAAAAATCAGTACGGACTATCATCCTCAAACATATAGACAATATGAGTGGACTATTCAAAAATAAGAAGATATATTTAGATCATATACAATGTACTTCAAGGGGGTGGGACCTAACATCCACCACTGTTCAATTTATCCTATAGGAATATCTTCCACATAAGCATCAAAATGGATATATATGATGAAAAATATGGTAAATGATGCAGAACACCCATATGATAAGATGTAGTCAATGAATGTATGTAGTTAGGACATATAATAGTGGAAGAAACGGAAAAAAATGAGAATATAATTAGTTACATATCCTAGTAACACCTTTTCGATAGAAGAGTTAAGATAACTATCATTGCCGAGACCTGGAGTTTATGGATAGATACATGATATTCCTCTAAATTTCCCCATAGAATTGGATCATTAAATTAGGGAGTAATATAAATATTTTTCCCTTATACATTTTCCACATAGATATTATTAACTGGGTCAGTGTTGGGGAAAATCAATTGGTGATTACACATACGATGTATCAAGTACACAATGTATTTTATATATCCCTCTTAAGGATTTTCATACCAGGTCCCTCAAATGTAAAAAATTAAATGATGTTAAATTAGTAAAAATATAACTCTTATGAGGACCAGTGAGAGAAGATCGTGGATAATATAGATAAAGTTATAAACAAAAATACCACTATCATTGTAAAAGCACTATGGAAAAACCATACTTATAAATATGAACCATGGTACCAGTTGTGCTAAAAGATATAATGTCCTAGATGGAAGATCAACTAAAGAATGTATTAATATTCCATAGTGTGTCAAAATGAGTGGTGCTGGTTCTATTCATTAAGCTAGCAGATAGTTCACTTTATTTATGTGTTGATTACCAAATTCTCAACTAACATATAATAATGAACATGTCTCCATTTAAAGTTATTGTGGATTTTTTTAATCAATTGAAATGGGGGAAGTTGTCGTCAATGATCGACCTTCGATCTAGTAACCATCAGTATAGAATAAAAGAATAAAACAGTCAAAAGACTACATTTTGGACAAATTTAGGTCATTATTTGTACCATGTTACCCCCATTGGCCTAAAAAATGATCGTGCAGTATTCATGGACATTATACTTAGTGATAGTCTTTATCCACGAATTCCTCATTTTCTCAAAATCTATGGAGGATCGTGCACATCAGTTGATAATAGTTTTTTTTTTGAGAAATAAAAAACATTATTTTAGGCCATCAAATTTAGGATTTATATATTTGGGAAGTGACATTATTGGGACATGTGGTGTTTGAAAAAGGAATATCATTTGATAAATTGAAGATGAAGGTTGTTTTGACATGGGATATACTCTAAAATATATATTATATTTAAATCTTCTTGGGCTCCTCCAGATAATATTATAGATTCATGAAGGTATTTCTTAGTCAGAATTTGTGGGTTCTTCTCTAAATCAGAAGGAAGAGATGTTTTTTAATGATAATTGTCAGTGTTCATTGTTAGAGATGAAATTTCTTTTGAATAAAATGTCTTTGTTGACTCTTTAATATGCTAGGAAGGGGTATGTGGTCTAGTTTAATGAATAATGTTTAGGAATATGTGGAATTATTATGTAATGTAATATGTTTATTTCTATGGATCCCATCAATTTAGGACACATGAGAATAATTATCTTAACCATGACCTTGAACATGAAGTGGTGACACATGTGCATAAGATTTGGGGACATTACCCTTATAGTGATTTGTTTACTATGTATTTTGACCACAATTTCTTGAGTTATATCTTCTTTAAAAAATATCTGAACCTCTACTGGTGGTGTTGGGTGTATAACCTACAATATGTCAAATTTTTCATTACCCACGCCTCGGGGAAAAGGAATATCATTGAAAATGCACTAATTAGTAAAAATCCAACCTATTTTCTTAAAGAATCATCAGAATAATGTAATTTTATGCCACTCTTTGTAAAGTTGCATATTAGAGTTCGGGAATCAAGGGATATGGTTTCCATAGCCAAAATTAATTTAACATCAACGATTCTTGAGATGATTCATTAGTATCAGTAGCTTGATGATGAATTCCAAAGTACTATAAACACTCTTTATGGAGAAGACACTATGTCACAGTGGTTGTTTTGCAAATAGTTTCTTCTATACAATCAGAATAGCTTCATTATACTATTAGCGGCAAGGAAGGTTTTGAGGTGGGTCTATCGAAATTCCCATTGAGTTTTTCACCATGGAAACACTAATATGATCTTTAAAATGCAGAGGTAGTTCATGTTTCTTTGTATGAGATAATGAACTTATATATTTTTTCATCTTTTATACATGGAAATTGGTTAAGACTGTGCACCAAAAACCATCAGAGTTTATTCTACCCCTTCTAGTCCTAATGTGGATATAAGATGAGATATCTATTGACTTTTGGTTTGTGTTTCCTTGTACCTAGAGATTTAATAATGTGATATGTGTTGTGATTGAGAATCTAACCATGTATTAACACTTCACACCCATTCATGAATCAACCAAAAATTAATAGTTTGGAAATATCTATATGAATGTTATTGTTCTTATTAATGGAGTTACATCAATTATTGTCTATGATATAGATCCCAAGTTCACATATCTCTTTTTGGTTTGGCTTTAAGAGGAACTAGGATCTCAAAAATATATTATCTTTTCCTTCCTTCCATAGTCTGATGGATAAATAGAAAGTGTTATACATATTGTTTAAGATATCATTAATTCTTGTATTCTCAACATTGGTTAAGCATGAGATGATGAATCAGGGATAGTTGAGTTTTCTTATAACAATATTCACTATCCCGCAGTCATAATGGATCGTTTTGAGGTCAATTATGGCCATCCTTATAAATTTAAATTGTGTTGGTCAGATATTGATGAGAGTTACATGGTTTTTTCCATGTTTGGTGCAAGAGAAGAAAACAATGATTCAGTTAATTCATCAAATAATGTGAACCAACCATAGCTAATATAAGTCTTATAATGATTTTTGTTTTAAAAATATGGACTTCTTAGTTTGCGACCAGGTATTTTTTAATGATTCACTCTGCTAGGGTCATCGATGGCTAGGGAGGCAAGGGAAGATTTCTCCTCATTTTGTGGGACCATTCATGGTTGTTGAGAAGTTGGAGAATGTTTCATTTTATTTAGCACATATAGAATAGCTGGAATCGATACATAACGTGATCCGTGTATCACAGATGAGAATGTATCTCTCTAATAGTTCTCACATTTTCAGAAGGAGTGACTTTAATATCGAACCGAATTTATTATTGACTGAGAGTACAGTCATGATAGTCAATTCCAAAACCACGACATATCATAGTAGGATGATACATTTTGTTCATGTTCAATGGAATCATGGTTCTGATAATCAATATATGTGGGAATGCGGGGATATAATGGGAGATAAGTGGCCTCATATTTTGGAATGAATGTTTATTCATAGTATTTATAGGGATAGAATGTTTTTATGGTGGGGAGGTTGTAACATCCCATTACCAATCTAACTAGTACATACATATCATGTTCATGGTTTTTACATTTTATTGACTGGGTTGGGTTTATAATGAGTTATATGGATCAAAATAATAGTGATGGTGGATTTTTTTTGGCCTCTAAACTTTAACCAGCCATTCCAACAAGCTGCAGGAGGGTTACATGTCTTGTAAATAGGTTACACAAAATGTAGTGGTTGCTGGGTGCATACTATGAAAGGTTCACAATAATAAATTAAAAAAATAAAATGATCCATTAAAAATAAAGAGTTATTTATTGATTGGTTTTTAATATGAAGTGATTATTTTTTATAGTTTTGGAAATTAAATATTTAATTAATTTTATTTTGGTTACACATCGTATAAAAATCCGACGAGGTTGTTAAATATGATCTACGGATAATATCATTGATTTTTTCTATTTCATTTATTTCTCTCAACATAATGCCTCCCCATCGAGCTCTCCAACCCTTAGAGATCCATTTGTTCTACATTAGATCATTATTTCATTGGTAGTGTGATTAACATGTAATAATTTCCCATCATACTTTATCTTTATCTCTTTCTCCTCCTATTACATATTAATATATCATCCAAAATTATATTGTTCAAAGAATTTTGGGTTTTGAACTTTTTTTAGGTGTATTTTGATGGACTTCTGTGCCTCCTTTCTTGTTGTATGGTTTTGTTGTGACTGTTGAGTTTAACGAAATATGTAGATCGCTCTATCCCATTTGGAAAAATTGTTAAACAAAAAATATTTAGATTTACTTCTATTATTGATTTAAATTAAATTTCAAAAAAAATTATCTAATTGATTTAAAACATCCATTGATAGTGAATTGGGTGATTGGAAATGATTTTTGTATGAATTATGGGAAAACGAAAAATTCAATTAAATTGGAGATTATTTATGGAAATTGATTAATTTAAATTGATTTGTTTATATTTTATAATTGATGGAAAATATTTTGATTATGTTTTTGAATTTAATTGTGGAAATTAATTGTGAAATTTATGCAATATATTTTGATTTAATTTCAAAATTGTGAAAATGGATTAAATTTTTTACAAAGAACCCTAGTGGTTTTATATTATAGGAAGATATGTTTCTTGATTAAAATATGGTTTAGTTTTAAATGGAAAATTATCATATTAAATGGGGGAATGTGATTTAATTATATTTTATGTAGTCTTAAAAATAAATTTCCCACCATTGATTGTGTATGGGAATATACAAGCCCAATGTAGATTGTTAGTTATTTAGGGACAGTCAATTATTATACGACGTTATAAAACATAATTGTAGAGGGTCACACGGCTAAAGGGATGGGGTTGATTCCCCTTTGGCTAGTGTCATAGGGGCACATGTATACAAATATTTTCATGATTTCGTAGAGTCTGTGGATTCTTTTTTCCTAGAACATTATTACCTATTTTATATATGACTATATTGGGCGATTGTTTTATATATTTGAGATATAAAGGTACGCCAATGTTAATAAAATGAGTTATAAACATTATGATATTATATGAACATTTTTTAAAATATTCTACTAAATCCATTTTTTAAATAATTGATCACATGTAATGACTTTTCTTTATGTAATTTCTTTCATTTGAACTGTCAATTATGATTTGATTAAATAATATTTTGAAATTCCAAACCTATTTATTTGAAAATTTATATAATAAAATTGTTATAACTAATTAGTGTAATCTCTAATGGAATCATTGGTGAGACCCTAAGGGGGTCTTTAGATCTTTCCCTAATTATCTCAATGGTGGTTTTTAGATTATCATCATTGAGGCTAGAGAGGTAGGAAATGGTCCCTTTGAGGTGGATCTAGATGTGGATCCATGGACTTAGTGAGTTGGGTCCATATGGGACATGAGATATTTAAATCTATTTTGGTAGTTGTTTTGTAATGATTATGGATTTAATTCCATATTGACTTCTGGTACATTACCCTCTATGGGAATTATTTTGTATTCATGTTGACATTATTGTCTTCCTTATGCTATATTTTGTGGAATGATTGTTCCCATTTGCATGTTGTATGATTTCTGGTTCTTGTCGCCGAACCATGGGGATTAAGAACAATGTTTTTGATATTTCATGGCCAAATTACATTTCTAGATTCTAGGGTACCCATGCTGGTCTGTGATAAGTAATCCATCCCAAGATTCCCTTTTGGTTCAAAACAAAATTATGTACCCAAAGAAAAAGTAACATATTTCCTCAAGCTATTTAGTCATATAGCCATTATACAAATAGAAAACTCTCTATATTGGATGATTATATAAAAAACCAATAACCTAAATATACATATATATATTTATACTAAGGGTTCAACCAGCACATACACACACATCCATCAAAAGTGTAACAAATATGGTGGTTCTCTGTACGATAAACTACCATCTCAATAAATGATTATTGTTATTTTTTTACCCCCATTCATGGTTGAGAATTATGATTAAAATGTTTCTTATAATTGAAATATATTCTCTATATTTTTTATTTATGGTTCTTAAATTATTTTATAACTTAAAATGTTCAACTTTTCATCTTATTTAAATACTATAACATCATTTATGGATGTGTAAACTATCACCTCCTCAGTGTGATGTGATTCATTCATATTTAACATGGAATGTGTTAAGGATATTTTTAGATAAAATATCTGATATATATTACATATTAAAACTATTTAATTAAATATGATAAAAATATTTATATATTTCATTAACTTGCATTCTTTTAATACGTCTACAAAACGGAAACAATGTACATGCATAATTATGGCCTACCGTTTTCATGAACCCTGTATTCCATTTCACATGCCTTCAATTTATAGATTACTATAATTAAATGTATAATGAATGTATATTTTATTTATATAAAATGTTACATACTATAAGTAATTAAATTATGATTTATGTTGGATGATCGAAAATAAATAGTCAAAACATGTATTAAGAAAAATGTGGATATTACCCAAAGTGAAACTTTAACATACAAGTATTAATAAGAAAGTAATATTATGTTATAATAAAATCATATATGGTGTTAGATATAATAATATGGCTCTATTATAGGTTTATAATAATCATATATTTAATATATAATAAGTTTTAATGAGTACAAAGAGAGTTTAAACATAAGTTAAGGGAATTTCATCTCATTTTTTAGATCAGTAAGATAAATTCCATGTTCACCACTCTATAAATTTTCATTATGTATATACTTCCCCTTAATTTATTATTTTATTATTATTCTTAAATTTATGAGTATGTACATATCCATTCCACGATCTTTATTTCTTGGGGTTTATTTTCAAAATTGACCTAATATATAAGATTGTTTTATCACTATTTGCGTTCTTTTAGACACATGTTTCTGTTATGTGCCTATATTATTATTTTCAGGTATATTTTATATGTTATATCAAAAAAATTATTATTTTAATTCTATTTTATGATTCAGTTAATTTATTTTACATACATAGAGAGTATTATTCCAAGTTATCGTATAGTAAGAATTTACTAAAACAATCTCATCGTTTATTAGGATTGATTTTATTATGATTTCAATGATGGAATATTTTGATCCATCACTCAAGAACACTGATAAGTTTTATTATATTATTTTTATTCAGGATATCTCTAATTATTAGTACCATTTATCAAATATTTTTTAATTAAGATACTCAAAGAATTATGAAAAAATGACTTTACTTATATCATTAGTAGGGAGTTAGTTTTTTTTGAAAACCCATATTTTCAAAAATGATTTCAAATAATATTAGATTATAATTTTATTTCAAAATAAGATATTAATTTTCTTAATGGTTTGGATAGCTTCCATCAATTTTTTTCAATTCTATATTCCAATAGAAAACTATTTGAAAATTTCATATGTTTTAATTTTTTTCATTGTACAATGAATATTTTCCTTAAGAAATGTTTTTAAAAGTTATTTCAAAATTATTTCCCATCTAAAATTACATCCATTGGTGTTTCAAATTTTTTATTCGGGGTCATTATTAAATTATTCCATTCAAATTCTTTCTATTAATGATGTTTGATTTTATCTCATTGTGTGTATGAAATGGCTTTCTCTTTCATGGATTATATTATTTTAAAACATGATTTTTTAATGGTAATTCTTTTATGAAATGATTTTTAAATCGATAACTTTTTCAATATGTTATGATATGATTACATGTTTGTGATGAACATTTCATTTTATGGGTTCTAATAGGATTATTTGTTATTTTTGGAACATGTATATATGATTTCATTAAAATATTTGTTATACTATAGTCTCCCCTCAAAGAATTTTTTATAGATTTATCTCTCATGAGAGACTAATATGATCTTGGGAGTTGACCATGACTACTATGATGGTCATGGGTGTGAAAAATGACTACCAAGACAATATGGGTAGTGAACCTGTACTACTAATATGATCATGAGTGTGAACCATGACTACAAAGATGGTATGGGGAGTGAACCCATAACACTAAGAAGGTCATGGGAGAAATGAATTGAATAATATAGAAGTCATTTAATATGCTTATGTTTCTGAAACTATTCTATGTACCATTCATATGATATGATTTTATAGAATATGTTCATTATTTCCTTAGGATTTATATCTTTCTAATTATGAGCTCTACATCCAGATTCATTTTTATAATCTTATGATATACGGGGTATGATCTTATAATTTATTTGTCCCATTCTCATACGCATATGCTAATGTATATGCTTATATATCTCCATTGAATTCCTTTACTGGGTATATGAGCATACCATTTTTCTTGGTTCCTTTCCCACGTTATGAATATGTGTATTACGTATATAAAAAAAGTACATGAATATTGGTAAAGGATAGGGATATTTGTTTTATAGAAATAAATCCATGAATATATATTATATGTTGATGTGGATTAAGAATGTAAAGACCCGGAAATTTCAAGGAAAATTTTTTCTTTATTTTCTTTGGAATTTTACAAGAACGCAGTTTCTGACGGCGCCTGATTCCGAGGCCCGGTGTGCCCGGAATCAATTTCCGAAGTTTGGATCGGGTAAGTTCAGTGAACGAACGAGCGGGGTTTTCTAACTTTTGAACCGGTGCCCGGAATCGAATTCTGAGGGCATCGATGGAACCGCAACGCCGGTTATTGCTTAGGAACTCCTGTTCCGGAGTTGCGTTTACACAAGTGTTGATAATAAAAATAGTGGAAGTTTATTTTATTATTACACTACAATTTTTATTATTTTACTCTATGTGTTGGATTTTCATGGAAGTTGGGTAACCACCCAACCTCCCTTGGGAGGTTATGAGGGTGGTGGGGCCCACAAGAACCCTACCTCTTCATATCCTCAAAACCCCCCTCAACTCCCACTTAAATTATGTTAACTTAAGTTATAACCTATGACATAAATGTAATGAGTTTAATGAGGCGAGTTGTGTGTGGTTATTGAATTTCAAACTCTTGAAATTCAAATGTGTTGATGTGTTAATAAAATAAGAAAGAGTCTTATTTTATTTTTTTGGTTAGAGTTTTGTCACCTTGAGAGAGTTGGGAAGCATGTTCTTCTTCTTCTTCATCTTCTTCAACCTCGACGAAGAACGCGAAGAACACCGTTCTTCAACGAAGAACTTCTCCGCCGAAGAACATAGTTCTTCCGCGATGCCGTATCCACGACGCGACGTTATTCTTCCGCGTCGTCTCTTCC
Source organism: Viscum album (assembly GCA_963277665.1). Classification (NCBI taxonomy): domain Eukaryota; kingdom Viridiplantae; phylum Streptophyta; class Magnoliopsida; order Santalales; family Viscaceae; genus Viscum; species Viscum album. The sequence goes on along the minus strand of OY728145.1, from coordinate 1,241,801,562 downwards.
ACGACGGATTTCCGCGACGAAATCACCATCAAAGAACTTTGAATCTTCGCTTCGCGACGTCGACGTTCTTTCCCCGTGACGCCCGACCTCCACGACGCTCGTCTTCCGCGGGTCATTGACGAACTCCGTTCCTGAACCGAGGTAGGGGATTATTGTTATTTTATTAAATTATTTCTGTTCGTGATTCTAGCCTGTCGAATTTCATGGTTAATCGAATTTGTTATCGTTTAACGAGAGGGGGGCTGGACCGCACAAACACGGCCTAACCCCCTCCTTTGTTCATGATTGTCTCTTTGTGAATGGAACGAGATGACGTGGTGCTGTCGCACCACGTGAGAATCGCTCGGCAAGTATTACACGACGTCTTCGCGCCGCGTCGAAGGCGCCGTGGCCAGAGCGGAGCCACGGTGAAGGGGCGCGGCACCAGCACGCCGCTCCGGAGAACCACGAAGACGACACATTTCGTTTTGACATGCGGATTGATGGGCGATGACGAAGCAGGCCGTTTGGGTGTTTGAGTCCCTTCGCATTGAAGGGGGGGTCCCGGGGGGACCATAGGTGAAGACGGAAGAAGGAACGGACCACCAGAGCGCGTCTGGTGGTCCGCGGAAGGCGGTGGCGGCGCGCCGCCGGAAGGGAGGTGGCCCGCGAACCGCCAGCCTCAATTAGCGGCGAAGGGCGGGGGAGCCGCGCACCCCGCCTGCGATTCAGCTTCGCCACGCTGGCCGAGACACGGCCGGCTGGTCGGGCCGGGCCCAGCCAGGTCGGACTCGGGTCGGGTCGACCCGGTTCGGCTGACCCAGGGGGGTCGGGCCGGGTTGCCCCAGGCCTAGACCCCCGTTTTCGGACCACTTTCGGTCAAAAGCCCGTAACTTGAGCAACGGGCCTCCAAACCACTCGCCGTCAGCAGCAACACGATACTTGGATCGAGTCCTTCGTTTTGGTATATTACACTCAAGGTTTCGGAGAACTTGGGGTTCGGCCGGGTCGGTTCGTACACGAAACCAATCGGGCCCTCGGAGCGGAAACGCTCGTAACTTGAGTTTCGGACGTCTGAATGACGTGCTGTCGACTTTGTTGATTTCCACTAAGTGAGATGGATCTTTTGGCTTACTCCACTCGAGGTATGGATGTCGTCGGATTGCAGTCGGGTTGGTTCGCACACGAAACCAACCGGGCCCCTGGAACAAAAAAGCCAATAACTCACAGACCGGGGTCTGATTGATGCGCCTTCTGTTTCGTTGAATTCCTCTTGATGAGACGGAACTTTTGGCGTACTTCGCCCGAGTTTTGGATCCAGTTGAGATATGGTCGGGTTGGATTGTACCCGAAATCCAACCGGGCCCCTGGAACGGAAAAGCTGATAACTTTCAGACAGGACGTCTGTTTGACGAACCGTCAGTGGCGTTGTTGGTCACATTGTGAAACGGTCCCTATGAGTATACCCTATGAGAGTTCGGGGTATAGTTGAGATACGGCCAGGTTGGTTCGCTCATGAAACCAACCGGGCCCCTAGGACGAAAGGGCTAGTTACTCACAGACCGGGCGTCCGATTGACACGCCGTATATTGCGTTGAGACCCCTATGACGAGGCGGTCCTTTGAGTTACTTCTTCATGGGACTTTGAGATACTTGTAGAAATGACCTGTAGCTCGTGGAGCGGACCCTCCCGGAGACGAGCATGCGGAATACGGAGACCATGTAGCTGACTGAGACCTGACGACTGCTAATCGAACGACTCGGTGTGTTAGAGAAAGCCCAGTGGGGAGCGCATGGTTGTAGCAGCAGACCCACAACAGAGGTGCGCTTGGTTGTAGAGGCACAGGGGAGCGCTTAGTTGTAGTGGAAAGCCCACGATAGAGGTGCGTTTGGTTGTAGTGGCACAGGGAAGCGCTTGGTTGTAGCGGCAGACCCACGACGGAGGTGCACTTGGTTGTAGCGGCACAGGGGAGTGCTTGGTTGTAGCGGCAGACCCATGACAGAGGAGTGCTTGGTTGTAGCGGCACGGGAGAGAACTTGGTTGTAGCGGCATGGGGGAGCGCATGGTTGTAGCAGCTGGCCCGTAGTACTCGATAGGTGGAGTACTACAGCAGTCTTAGGTTAGTGAGCAGTACCTCGGAGTCATGACAGGACCACTGTACACTCCAGAGACGGAGCTCTTCAGCAGTTACGGTTTCGATAATGGAAATCCTGGTTTGAGCCGAGTCTATGACCTTTGTGTCTACCTCATGATTGAGTTGGGTTACTTGATAACTAGGGTATATGTATGGGCATATACCTGGGTAGTGGTTATCCATTGATTCATAATCTTTGTGTTTCCTCATGATTGAGATCGGTTACATGATAACTTGGGTATATGTATGGGCATATACCTAGGTAGAGGTTATCTGTTGAGATATTCATTATTGTTATATTTGTTGGATTTAGTGATACCTTGAGGGTCTTGGGGTCCCTACTGAGTATCGATATACTCACCCCTACACGGGCTATGCCCGTACCTCGTTGTGTTGGTTGCAGATGACGGGCAGTGCAGATAGAGGCTGAGTGTTCGAGGACTGGATGGTACCCGGAGGTGGACCTCACGACGAGACAGTATCTGTTGGTGGACTTCATGACGAGATGACACTCGGAGGAAGTTGATGGGCGCGAGCATTGTGGAGGCTATCTGTACCTACCCTTCAGGTAGGATCCTTGGTGAACGATCCAGGAGCTGCTTGTCACCTTTCGGCTGTTTTGTCTTTTTCCTTGTACTTTATAGTTGGGCTTGTATTTCCGGCCCCTTTACATTCAGCACAGCTTGTTTCAGTGTTACCTAGTGTTTTTCTTCTGCTTGTACTCTATGGTGTTTTGTTTACATTTATAAAGGCAATTCCTTCCCAGTTATCTAGATTTACTACTTTGGTGCTAGTCGCCAGCCCCTGGCCTATGGAAGGCAGGCTTGGGGTTGTCACGACACGGGCCCCAAGGACGGGTCATGACAAAGAACATATGTACTGATGATTAATAACACTAACAATGAGGGTTGGGCATGACTCTTCATAACCTTATACATGAAAACATGCCTTGTTACACACCTAGATTGACACTCTTTTGGGGGTTTCTTTGGGAATTCATAAAATCATCAAAAAGCATCATGAAGGATTTAAATAGTATTTGGTGTTGAGTAAACATAGATAAACAAAATGTGTCATACATTACCAAATATATCATAATTTAGACATACAATAAGTGACTTTTCTTGATTATAAGGTTCCTCCTTGTGATTACTATTTTTTATTTTATGATTTTTAGTTCATTCAATGGAGGGGACCTGAAGAACATCATTAATGGTGATTGTAATAGAAAATTCAAAAATTTTAAACTGGATAAATCTGATTTTATGGTTGTTGGAATGGATAATCTGTGTTCAGTACTCAAACATATTTCTTAAGAAATTAATTCTGGTAGATTTCAAAATTAGTAAAAAATGGTAAAATCATACTCTTATGTCCTTAATGTGGAATTACCCACCTTATTTTAGAAGGTCTTCTAATCCACATGTCGTTAATAAATGGACCATCACTAATGAAAATATATTCTCAATTCTCTAGGGTTTGGAGGAACATAAATTCATTCTAGATATTTATCGGATGGAAGGCACAATAGAATAGTGATGGACTATAACAAGGAATATGTGGTAGTAAGAGAAGATTTAATCCATGAACTGGGATGACTTAATGAACTTTTTTTTAATATGTAATTTCCTTAGATTCTTCGTACAAAATGGTGAAAGAGTTCCTTCATTTAAAGAAAATTAATAATGAATCTATTGGTACATGTGAGGAAAATTTCACAAGACATACATCGTCTTCTTTTTGAATTATTATCCATCCCAAAACCAATGTTCATAGCTTCTTTAGAGGCTAAAATCTGAGTTTCATAATAGAGATTTCCATAAGAGAATGTAATATCTACAATTAGATTGTGTGTTGAGAAATAAGGTTTTAAATGCATGCTATAGTTATGTATCAATTACGTAGTTCTGACAGAAATTGATGTTCGAGTATATAAGAAAATATAAATAACATGAAGAGAAGAATATGACATTTCCATTATTCTCTATCATTGGGGAAAAGCATGTAAGAAATTTCCATTAGGGTTCAAATAAATGTTTTAGGGGTGGAAGGGAAGGGATTCAGTAATTCTATTACGGATGTGATGGGATAAAGTTACCCAATACTGTGAATGGACAAAATGTTTCTCATAATGAACCACTAATGATTCAGTTCAACTACTATATATAGAATGATAATTAAGATAAGAATTTCAAAAACTCAATATCTAGTGATGATGATCGTCATAAGAAACCACTTAAGGTAGGGTTTAATGGAAATTTTATGGAATCAATTATTTTGAAGAGGGGTGCGATAACAACATGGTGGAAGGTACACCTACCATCCAATATAGAATTTTTAATGCCTTATTTGATTCTAGGTCAACCAAATCATTCATATAATTATATTTTTCTATGGGTTTTATGATTCCCCCACAACAATTAGAAATTAAATTTTCAATGAAACCCCGTAATAGTGTGGTGATTTCATCCCATGTATATGATTCCACATTAGCTGACATTTATGGGATTCATCATACTATATATAATTTAATTCTTCCTTTTGTTGAATTTGATGTTATATTTGATATATATTGGATATATCTCAATAAATCCCATATCAATAGTTGAGTAATGGTAGTTAATTTTGATATTTTAAACCCTCACATGATTGTACATCAATGTGACTGTATGTATGAACATACTATGGATATTACATCTAGTGTATGGGTATTATTTACCATTTATGAGGGTTGTTTATCGAATTGATTAGGGGAAAATTTTGATACCGATGATATGAATATTGTTTGTGAACTTGTGGATATATTTCCAGAAGTGTTTATGTGGCCTCCACCAAAATAGAGAGTTGAGTTTTCAATAGAACACATGCCTAGTTCCACCCTAATTTCAAAGACTCCCTATAGAATGACATAGATTTTGTAGTAGTAATTATAAAAGAAACACTACAAAAACATTGATAAAGGATTCAATTTTCCATGTGAGTGACCTTGTTGTTCACATGTTCTTTATTTGAAAAAGGGAGTTGGATGAATGTTACTATTCATTGATTATCAGCAATAGAACAAGATCACGATCAAGAATAATTATCATCCCCATTGTGTTGATGATTTTTTTAATCAACTATATGTAGCTCAATACTTTTCCAATATTGATATTCATTATGGATATAATCAATTTTGGATAAAGAAGGTGGATATACACAATAATAAATTTCATATATGGTATGGACCCTATTAATATATAGTATTTCATTTTTTTTCTTACAAATTCTTTTTCTATCTTAATGGATTTAATAAATAGATTCAATAGAGATTACCTCAATCAGTTTGTGGTAGTCATTATAGATTATTTACATATCTATTAAAAGAGAAATAAGATCATGTAAACCACTAGATAATTGCCTTAATGAACTTAGGAAGTATAATGTCTGTGAAAATATTACATGTTGTGAATTTTGGATTCTAAATATTTCATTTTTGAGTCACATCCTCTCAAGATACGATTTAATAATATCTTCATCAAAGACAGAGTCTATTGAATTCTATCATAGAACAATAATGGTTATTGATATCCATATAATTATATGTTTATCCGGATATTATGGACTATTTTTGGAGAATTTCTCATATCTATCAACTCCCATGAGAACGTTAATTCCAGTGGGTGTCAACTTTTATGGGAAAATTAAGGTGAGGAAAATTGCAAAGTAATGTAGAGAAGGGTATTCAGTGCCCCTATGATTACACTTCCCTATATTGGTTATGTTTTTGTAATCTAAAGTGATTCATCCATGATGTGATTGAGATGTGCTGTTATGTTGAAGAACATGATAATCGCTTAGGCATCATGGTAGTTGAATATTCATGTGAAAAATTACCCAATGCATACTTTAGTTTTGTCATCGTTGCATTTTTCATTAAATTTATGGAGGCATTATATTTATAGTGAAATATATTATAAATATACCAGATATAAATGTTTTAAATATGTATTCAAAATGAAGGATTTGAACCTAGGAAAAATATGATGGTAAGAGCTGGTATAATATTATGACTGCTCAGAAACATACCACCCCATGAAAATTAACAAGGTGGACAACAATTTATGTCAAAAGGATTATGATATATTTTTTGCAATGAGGATAAAATGAGATCTAATATTTCTATATTATAATATTATGAACCTAGAAATCACAATGGAATTGTAAAGTAATATATTTCGAAAATGAACATTCAACCCTTTATCCAGGAGAAGAATAATGAGGCACATAATGAAGATATAGAGCAGAAAATAAATTTTCGAAATTTTCCTTAGATAAAACTTGATCAGGATACAATAATAATATTCAGGTATAGTGTATGTTTTACTTGAATACCAAATTTTAAAAAGTATCTTTTATAGGAAGCTCATATTTTCTAATTGTCTATTAATCATGGAATTAGGAAGATATATAAGGATATGAAATAATCTTTTTGGTAGAATACTAGATGAAAGATATCATAGAGTTTGTATCTTGGTGATTTTAATTCAATCCTTTAAGGCTAAAATATAAAATTATGATGGGATGTTCCATGCATTCCCATACGAAAAATGAAATGGGAGAACATCAGTGTTGATTTTTTTATTGCACTCCCCAATACCTATAAAGTGTTTAATGTTATATTGATGGTATTTGATCACCATTCAATGTCAACACACATCATATCCATTAAGGATGAACTATCTATAAATATGATTTCAAGGATATACAATACGTATGTTGTAAGGTTGCATGAACACCTACATTCTATTGTAGCAAATCAATATCTTATTTTATCTCAATGTTATGATGATGTTTTCATCAGGAAATCGATACGAGATTGAGTTTTACCAATACTTATCATCTAGTTATTGATGGTCAATATGATAGAATAATTCAAACCCTTGAAGATATGTTGATTGTTTTTGTCTAATTTAATAGTTTTTTTGATCAATAACATTCTCTAATTTTAAATGTTATAAAAATATATTTAACTCAAGATTTCAAGTGAAAACATATATAACCCAATAGGGGAATAAATTTAGTGCTCCAACATTATTGGTTGATATTGGATAATTAGTAATATTTGGATCTAAAGTCTGTAAGGAAATGGTTGAGATGGTTAGAGAAATTCAGCAGCATATGATGTCAACAAAATGTTAAACAAATATTTATTATGATAACCATCGTCATGATCTAGATATTTATGTTCGTGAATTTGTTTTCTATGAATCACTCACTAGATAAAGAATATTAGATTCTATAAGAAAGGGAATCTAATCCCTTGGATTAGTGGTCACATTAGGATTCTTTACTATAACAGGAGGTTCCATCGAATTGGAACATCCCCCAAATCACTCTCAAATATATGATGTTGTCCATGCATCTACCATGAGGATGTAAATACATAATGTTTTACTTGTACTAATATCAACGGTCATACTACTGGGGAATTATATTTTTTACGATGAACAACCATTTAAAATTCCAGATCACATAAAGATTGATAGAAGTATCATGAACACTCACCTGTTCAATGTTTTCTGTATAAATCAATAGTTAGCAGATGCTACGTGAGAACTTCCTGATATGATTAATCATATGTATCCTCAGTTTTGTTTTCGAATGACCAATTTTTATGTCAAAGTTAATTTTTTATAGGTCAAATATAATACTCTGAGTTTTTATGTGCTTTATTTCTCAAATGAATTTTCTTTGATTTATAACATTCGTAACACTGTGTAAATTATTCCGTTCACATGACACTGACTTGGTTTCACTACACTCAACAATGACTTTTTTTACTTCACACACAGCACTGAGTTTTCACACAACCTTGTTTTTTGGATATAATTATTTAAATGGGATAATTATAAGATTTTAATTAAACACGGTTATATTCATAGTAATACTTAATTTTAAAGTATTATTTATAGTGGTTTTATATATATAAATAATATTTTTAAATGAAAAATATATTTTTCGGTAAATTGTTTATATGTTTACTAATAATACATTCTCATATGAACAACATTACATATCCTTCTATAAAAATAATTAAATTATATTTAGACACATTTAGAATTTTAAATTCATTGAATAATCATCTTTTTTGAATTTAAATTTCCTAAATTACGTTATGTTTAATTTTGATGATTTTTTTTAGAAACATCCTTCTTTGAATGAATAGTGTATAATACTGAATTTTAATTTAAAAATGATATTTAATCTAATTTTTATATATATTTAAATTATAATTTATTTTTATTTTTTAGGTATAATTAGACTAAATATTGACCACTAAATCTATTTTTGGTTATTAGAAACCATTTCATTTTAAAATCAGATATAAAAAAATATAAATATTTTGATAATTTTAACATAAAAATATCATAGTGTCAACCAGACTATGATATTAATTTAATTTTTTTTCATCCACCTATATGATTGGAATTTTAAAAAATGGATTCCATATTTTGAATTTCCTAATTACAATTTCTAACATGTTTGACTTATATTTGGACAAAAACTATTATTGGAAGTCATTATCGTTAATTAAATGAACTAATGTGGAATTTATCAAAATAATGTACTATCCTTAAAACATAAGATCCAAATGTCTAGATATTTTCAATAATCAATTAGATATACTTTTTTTAACCAAATAATAATTGGATCTAATTTGGTATATTTTTTTAACGACATTAAATGGGGTAAACGTTGATGGAATTCCCATTTCAAAAAACTTCAAGAGCATCACTCCTCCTCCACCATAAAAAGGTTACCTATACTCCCACTATGTCACACCTCTCAATAAATTTTTTCATAACCAATGTATTCATAAATAAACCCTCAAAAATCCATCCTATAATCCTAGAATTCTACCCTTGGGTAGACATCCATCAATGGAATCGCTTTTGTATAATCTAAAAGGACTTACCCAAAGAAGATGTAACGTCTTTCCTCAAGATCTTTTGTATTATTTAAATTCCCCACCCATTGGACTCAATTTATTCAGTTATTATAAAAAAATATCTTCAATATACTAAGATTTTATTATGATATTAGTTCTACCTAAAATTACATTGACTTATATATAATGGGTAACAAACACACTGTTTATGTGTTCATCGAACTATAGTCCCACAAAACCCGGTTTGTTCATTTTTCCATCACAAACATTCATGGTTGAAAATATGATTGTAATAAAATTTATATATATGATAAATATTATTTTTATTGTGTATTTATTATTATTTATTTATTTTATAACAAATTACATTATAATTTCCAACCTGTGTAAACAATATAACATTGTTTGTGAACGTGTTGACTACAACCTCCTCAAAGCGATGAGATTCGTTAACATGTTACATGGAATGTGTTAAAGGCAATTTCAGTGAACATATATTATACATAAAGAATAATAATACTATTTTAAGGATATCATATAAATATATATATGTTTCTTTACTTGCATTTTTTCAATAAAACAACAAAATGTAAACAACATTCATGTTTACGTACAACACATTGTCTCTATGAACGGTGTATTCAATATCATCATTATGTATTTTATACATTTTTATATATACATATAATTAATATATATGATATTTATAAAACTTTTTTACATTATTAGTTTATGTAAATTATGATCTAAGTTAGATGGTCAAGCATAATAATTTAAAACGTTTACGAAGAACATATGAGATATTATCCAAAGTGAAACATTAACATGAAATTATTAGTAAACATGTTGTAAAATGCCCTAAAAAGACCATATATGTCAAAAAACATAAGAATATGGTTCTGTTATAAATTTATAATAATATTATATTTATTATATAATATGTTTTAATGAGTATAAATAGATTCAAGAATCAGGTTAAGGTAATCTCATCTCAATTTTTATATCTGTGAGATACATGCCATGGTCACCACTATATTCATTTGCATGGTGTATATATTGACCATAAATGTATTCTATTATTCTTATTCCCATATTTATAGATATTTATATATCAATTTTATGTCCCATCCATGAAGGTTTTTTTGTTTAAAAAATAAAAAAATCAGTAAGATAATTTTATCTCAATTTCCCTTTATTGAGAAACAGGTTTTTGTTATAAAAATATATTATTTGATTGAGGTTTATTTGACATGTTATAAAATGAAAATTATTATTATCATGATATTTTAATCATAATTTTATTTATTTTTCTTACATGGAGTGTATGATCCCTTGTTAACCTGTGGTAAGAGTTTATTGGCACAATGTTATCTTTAATCAAGATTGATTATGATTTTTCTTCCATTGATTCCAAATTAGGATAATTTTGTCATGAAAACCCACGGCATTTATTCAACTATATCTATTCATGAAATATACATTTATAAATCAATTTTTTTCAAATTTTTTACGTAATATAATTAAGAAAAAACGTCAGTGTATTTCTATCTTATTTGAGAAATCTATTTTATTTCAAAAACCATGTTTTCAGAAAAAACCAAAATGTATTCAAATGATCTTTTATGAACATTTTCAAAGAAAAATGATTTTAAAAATTGTTTATGGTTTCCAAACCATAATTCATGATTTTTAAAATCTATTATCCATGATATATATTTTAACAAATGTCTAATTTTATAAAAAGAACTTTTCAATGTAGAAATTATTTTTTCCTACAAAATGTTTTTGAAATAACCTTAAAAATTATTTACATAGTATTACATTTTTTGTTGTTACTCATTCCATTTTCATATAATTATTCAATTTTTCCATTAATATTAATTATATAAATGTTTTAGCTTTAGGTGGAACGTTATTTATAAAGCCCTTTTCTCTTTCATGGATTATATGCTTTTGAATCTCGCTTCATTTAAAGGGTTAAACTTTTAATGAAATGGTTAGGAAAACATTTTCTTCTTACATAGGTTATGAAATGATTAACAATTTGTGATTAGAATTACATTTCAAGGGTTATGATGTTAATTTTTATTATTTTTGGAAAAATATATGCATGATTTCAATATGAGATGGGTGGGACATATTTTCCCTGAATTTAATCAGGTAAAGAATTATATCTCATGAGATTGACTATGTTGGTCATGGGAGTGATCCTAGACCACTAATATGGCCATCAGAGTGTACTCTGATTACCATGTTGGTATTGGGTGTGAACTCATACTACTAATATGTCAATGGGAGAGAACCATTACTACCAACATGTTATGGGGAGTGAACTCATACTATAAAGATGGCATTGGTAAAAATTATTTGAATACATTTAAATCATTTTATATTTGTATGTGACTTCCTTAATTCTTTGTATTATTCTTATTTTCTGATTTCATGGCTTATGTTCTTTATTCAGTAATGATTCACACATTTTAACTACCTTGATTTATGAAAATGATTCATGTTTATGATCTTTTGATATGAAGGATATGATCATATAATGTTATGATCAGGTTATCATACCCCTATGATCTTGTTTATGCTTACATGTATCCCTTGTTTACCCTTAATGGGAGTATTAGATCAACCTTCTTTATGTTCCCTATACCAGGTTATGAAGATCTGTATTAGGTATTATGTTTATAAGATGGATTCTAGTCATGAATAACCAAGTGGGAGATAATGTTGATCACTTTCTTACATGGTATTTATATCTAGATATTTATAATGGAAATATTCTAATATGGTCTTTGGGTTCAGTTATAATAATCTTTTATGTATTCTAAAAAAGTTACATAATTTAATTCCCTGAAAATATTGGGTATTTATAATTGAAATATCATATGGAATTTAGAATAAATGGAAGCATAAGAAAATGAAAAAAATAATACAGTCATGTATTAAAATAATAATATATAATTTATAAAGGATACTCTTACTGATGATTTGGAGAAGTAAACATAGAAATTTAACTCAAAACAGTGAACAATCCATGTAGAATCACTAAATAATTAAATTTTAATAAACAATTCAGAACTATTTTTCCAAATCAAGAGCATGATTCTTAAGAAATGATAAATGTTGAATATTAATAGACATATATAATAAACTAAGAAAGTAAAATGTGTTCTTCCATGTAATGAATAAAAGATTTTCCGAATATGTTGTCAATAATTGACAACAAACATGTTTGACATAAATATTGTAGATGGTGAAAACATATATGATATATTTAAAATAATTTTATGAACCATTTTCCATCTCTATAAGTGTGTTTTAATATGTAAAAATAGTATTCAATGGAAATATATTAAATTACATGAAGTAATAACGATAATAAATCTGAAAAAGATAATCATTACAAAAAATAAAGATTTTATTATATTTACTAAATTTTAAAATGTGAATTATAAGGAAAACATAATAATTAATAGAATTAGAATATTTATAAGTAAGAGTAATATATTATCTTTTTTTACGAGAGAAAAGGCATCCTAGAAAAACATATTAAGAAGATCATAAGTATTTAACATTGTTTTGCTTCTACATTTGTAGTATTTTTGTGCATAAAAAGTATGGAATCAAAATTGAACCTCATTCGTAGAAGGATAAATAAATGAATAATGTGTCAGTCACTATGTTATAATGATTAATCTATATTTGATAAAATCATGAGTAAATTCACAATTCAAGAAACTAAATATAAGCATCTTGAATACAGTCTAGTGAAACTATCTACAATATAAAATTAATGGTGTCCACCCATTGAGATGGAAAAAATAAGTGAAATTAAATAAATGTAATTTCCATTAATATCCAAATTCCCACATTTAATTAAAAAATATATAAAATTACGATAATCCAATTACGCATATTTTCCATTTATTTATTATATCATATATGTGCATAAATTTGGATTTTTATTGATTAGTATGCCTATAAAAAGGGTATAATTTTTTGGAATGGAAATATATGATGTATTTATTGAGTAAAAGGAATGATATTTTTTTATTAAATGTTTTTCTTTCTTATGGGAAAAATATTTTAATTGAATAACATGTTAAATTACTTGGACAACATTATTATCTTGTAAAAATCACTCTATTTTTCTACAAAAAGTTTTCCCATGTAGAATTAGTGTTTACATGACAATGTATCATTGCTATGGTAACATGTAATATCATTATTACTACTAAAATTTTATCAAATTAATCATTTTCATTTAATTTCGTAAATAAGGAGTATATATAACGGCTTTTTTAAAGAAATGGTATACAAAACAAGCCAAAAGGGGTTCTTTAATTCCACAATGGATGGTTAATGAGTATGGATATAATTATAAATATATAATAATGAATAAATATCAATTTAAGATATATTATTCTATTATTTATCAATAGAAATATACAAATTGATATGAAAATCGTTTTAGAAACAATTCTAAAGGCCTGGTATTATGCAAGGAATATATTTATTTACTATAGAGATGTTATTTGGTAAGAAAAATCTCATTATTTAGTGTGATGTATGATTAATTGTTCATAAACATCATGAAATTTTTTTTGTGGTGTACAAAGTGAGAAAAACATTATATAGTAGTTAGATAGTGAAATTTATTGAAAAATATTTACTTTCATGAGGAATTTAAGGAACATGAAAAATATTTTTTATGTTGTTGAATTAGAGAAATGAGATTTGAAATTCAAGGGAATGAGGTAATGATTATTTAATCATTAATTTATTTTGAGTTTATTTTATAACTCCCAAGAAAATTAATAAATGATTTATAATTACTATCCCACCAATTATGTTTTTTATTGCATGAATTTTGATGAATTCCATGAAATATCTCAATAAATTTTGAGTAGTTTCTATGTACTCAAGAAGGAGATCTAACAAATAAATATTTTCATGTGGAAGATTATTGAAATCCGTGTATTTTTTTATTATATATACATATATATATATGATAATTCATATTTTCATAATGAATTTACTAGATTAAAATATAATACTATATATCTCAAGTATTCTAGGAATCAAGTGTTTATAAATAATTACCTATCGAAATCCAGCCAGTTAAAAGAGCTTAGTCAAAATCTTATAGAATCAATCTCAGTCACACATGGGATCCTTCCATTCATAGAAACATCAGTTCCGTAGTGATTAGGATTGAATAGATTATACATTATGTCGGTATATAGAGGCATGAATGATGTGAACATAGAGAGTGAAGGGGTACCCAAATGACTATTCAATATTGTGTTGTGGCCCTTGTAGTGTGTGGCTATAGTTTAACTTGGTTCTAAACCAAATTTCTGCTTAATGGTGAATTGGGAATAAGAATTATTATATTTGGGAGATCATTCAGATTTTAATTTGATGTGGGAATATAGGATTAATGGGTTCTCTTCCTATGTTAAAAAACTTAATAACATTTTATCAATTTTTTCCTCTACTTCACCTCGTCAATATGATTATTTCAGTGCTTAATCATTAAACCCAAAAAAATGGTGGTCTTAATTCTAAACCACAATAAGCCTACTCAATATAAGTTCATCCATCTTCATTCATCATTCCTAATGAATGAGACTCATTTTATCGTCCAAAAATACTGCATGCAAGGAACATATTAATTAATTTTTCATCTTCCTACAAAAACATGAAGAAATACCGTGTCTTTTAAAAATTTTGTTTCTCATGGATGATATATTATATAATTTAAAATAATAAAATTGATATTTGAAAATATATATAACTAGATATTTTTTCATATGCACATTATGTATTTTTAAATAAGATAAAACATAATGTTTATTGTTTTCATTTGACACATCTTTGGATAATGTAAATTTTGAGCTCATTATGCACTAGAAACTACATTTATATAGAATTAGTTTTCGGTTTATGAACCTGGAATCAAATTTTTTTTGACGGAAGTTATCAAGGGTTTTAGGTAATCATACCCTTAGAAAAATATATGTTGTTGATAATGAAAAGAGGTCTCATTTTACAAAAATAAAATATTTCATCTATAACATCATTTTTGGTGAATAATAAAATCCTCATAAGATCCATATATGGAATCATGAAAGATAATATATCCCCCAAAAAATTGTATTACTTTTCAATGTTATTGGATATTCATGAAATATTTTTCTATATCTTTAAGAGTAATGATCCCACATAAACATAGCTTTATGTGAAACTCATTCATTATATCGTGAAGCTCTTTTATTCTTTTAGGAAGATTTCATCATGAGAAATATTTTAATGAATGAATTTTAGACACATGTGGAATCATGTTTCAAGGACCTATGTGCTAAAACTATATTTTTGGAGGTAAACCCATATTATTAACCTACCTGAATGAGAATATTTCATGAGGTATAGAGAATATATAATGCATGCATACATAAACTCATGTCCCTGAAAATACATAATAACTTTATAAAATAATTGAATGGAACGAATTGAGCTGTCACATAATATAACACTGTATAAAATCATTTTGTTATGGTTTCATATGAAATTCACAATTCATTACATTTTTATTTAAGAATTGGATTTGATTCAATCGATTTAAGAATTTTAATACATGTTATTTTGAGTTTATAATGTTCTAAATTTCATTAAATTTTATTGTCGGATTTTATTTAAATACAATTATCAAATAATTTAGAGGATATGAACATAAATAATAAATGGATTTTATTCCTAATAATTTCACAATCAAGGATGAAGAAGTCATGTGGTGTGTTTAGAACTATTAAGTTTTTCATTTTGACATTAAAGTGATCTATATTGAATGTTTATTCATCCACATATTGAAGAGTGCTAGTATAATGTACATATAATCTATATTTTTCATGCAGTATCATTCCCAGTCATATATATGAGGTTAAAGGATAATAAATATATTCCAATACCACTATCACATACTATAGATCGTGTTTTGAATGTGTGTTGGAAGATTTTTGAAGACTAGGTGGTTCTAGTATAAACAACTCCATTTAATATTGTTTGTTACAAATAAAAAATAACTCCTTTGATACAATTTATGAGCTTGATATTACTAGTAAAACATGTGTGTGAATTCAACATAACATTTAATCACAACCAATAAAAGGGACCATAAAATCCATTAAACAACCACATGTTGATCATAGAAATGATTATACATTCTCATTGAGGGAGAACCTTCTTAAAAGACTTGCCTATTTTTTATCATTTATTATCTATAGTACAAGTATATGTGATTTTATAGAGTCCATATTAGATCCATTTCTCATAACAAGTGAAGAGGTGTGAGAGTAATACTGGATAATTGAAAATAATATATAATCTTCTTAAAAAGATAAGTACATTGACCCCCCATCTCAGTCTACCGGCTTAATTCATATGGATCACAATGTGTCTAAAATGGGTGCTAGTTATAATGTACCAATTTTAAAAAAATTAGATATTATATGAATTGGTTATTTATGTATCCATGTTTCTAAATAGTGTAAATCACTATTGTTCTGTCATGAATTGTATTTTTACAGATTGAAAATTCATCAAATAATATATTATATTTATGTAGGGAAAATATGGGTCACTATAGAACCATTAATGGTTCATCATTTTATATGTGGGTAGATTAGAAATAATTTATATAAATGCCAAAAAATGGAAATCTTGGAAAAATAAGCATGATAAACAATTATTAAAAGGAAGTGTAAATACAATGAATAACATTGAAATTGATAATCATAATCTAGTTACACTATTTATCCACTACATAATTATTGATGTCATATTTGATTTT
The DNA here is from genome assembly GCA_963277665.1 of Viscum album. NCBI lineage: Eukaryota > Viridiplantae > Streptophyta > Magnoliopsida > Santalales > Viscaceae > Viscum > Viscum album. The sequence goes on along the minus strand of OY728145.1, from coordinate 1,241,784,659 downwards.
AGTTATAGACACTCTAGAAAATATATGAAAAATTCTTAGAGCATCATATCAGTACACCAATGATTTGAAATAAAATTTTCCAAATACAACTATTGGTTTATTGAATCCAATTTTTATATTTATAGAATATAATTTATGATAGTATAATTAAGCCTAAATTAGATGAATTCAATGTGATTTTGAAAATTTATTTATTATTTTCAATTAAAATAAATAATTGTTGATTAAATAGCGAAACCAAATTTTATATTTGAAAACAAAATATGATAATTGTTTTAGAAAGGATGACTATAATCTCCCTCAAAAATCAAATTATATTTTATGTGTTGTTATACATAATCATGAGGGACATTTAGCTCAAAATGTTTTAAAAAATTAAAATTTATATTGACATATTCTAAATGAAAATGGTATATTTTATATGATTTTTAATTATAATATTGAAATTATATTGTGTGTTGAGTCAATATCATGGATTCCTTCAATTAGATTTAGTAGTGTGTTGAAATTAAAATTGAAATGATCTAATTTTTTAAGTGGGGAATGTAATGAAACAAAATTATAAATCCATTAATAATGATGTTACACGTAATAAAATTGATCATAATCGACAACCAATATAAAAGAACCGAAAATTAATATTAATAAAATTAAAAAAATATACTAAATAGTAAAATGGTAAAGCAATGAATGTTATTACATATATAATGTAAATTTGTAATATGATTTTATATTTTAAAAGGATTGAATACAATAAAACCAATTTTCATTTTATTATATTTTTCTCATTTAAAAATTGATTTTTACTATTTTTGAATATAAATTTTATAAAATAACATTCATTTTTTAATTCCTAGAAATAAAATTTACATAAATTATTTTTTGAGTTATTTTCTACAAGGGATAATTTATAGTAAAAAAATAATGATCTTAAAATAATTAAAAAATTTAGGATTTTATTATTCTATAAGTTTATCTGAGAAATTTAATAAACCATTAATCTAACCAAATATCTATTTAAGGAATAATATTAGTGCTTTTAAAATATTTTTCAAAATTATAAAAATTATTTATTACATTTTAGAACTAAATATAAATTTTACCTAAAAAATCATCTATTAATAAAATTATGTGTTCTGATGGTGAATTTCATATTGGCCAAATTTGGAATCCCCATTCCAATACGTTGATTAAAATAATACAGTTTTTCATAAAAATTAATTTTTATGATAATATTATCTAATATATATTTATTTGAACATTATAACACACTTTTTTAACATAAATATTTTTCACGCGTTGGTATGTTTATTAAAAAATTAGCAATTACGTTGAATAAAGTTTTTATATAGTAAAATTAATTATAATGTTGTTATAATGAATGTTAAATTCTTGTAAAATATAGAATTTTAATTTTATCTATTAAATATTAATAATTATAAAATTCAATTACTATGGTAAAAATAAATTCTAGTAAATGTGAAAAATATAAATGAAAAATCATTACAACATTCTAGGATATCTCCCAAATTATTTGATTATTATATTATCAAACCACAGACAAATCCCCTTCAAATTGTTCTATATAGCATTCATTTGAATTTTAAAAGTAACATTACATTATTTAAAATGTAATGGTTACTTCCAAAAATACCATTTTCATTATTTTTATATAGGTGAGACTTCCAAAACTTCTAGGATCACCACTATATTGAATTTCTCAATGAAAAACTGTCAAATATCTGGTCATTTATCCAAAATTTATCTCCATGAGAGATGGATTTTCTTTTATTTACTTAAATTCATTATTTTCTAGGGATATTTCCAAAAGAAAACCCATTATATCAACGATTTTAGTGAATGGTTATGTAATCCAAAATACATTGTCAGGATTTTTCCTTTCAAAATATTTTATTTGATAATATTTCTGTATTATATACCAAATGAAATTTATGTAGAATATAATCATCCTTTTTAATATTGTATATCCTGAAATACCAATTATATAATTTAATATATGTTCATTTTAAGGATTCTTCTATTTCATGTGGTTTGGGAGTTTAATATCCTGCAAATGGTAAGTGGTTTTCTTCACTAAAATAATTTCATTGGGTCATAATAACATCAATTTTTATAAAACCATTATTTTTTTGATATTATATAATCCATGAATGTTCTATTTCAATCTAAAACCACAATTCATAGGGAAATAATGTTTCACATTAATTTAATCTACCTTTGTGGATCAAATTATTCCACAAAAATCAATGCTTGTCAAGAAAAATACCATTTTATTTTATTGAATATTTATATGTTCCCATTATATTAATTATTACCATTTTATCAATTTACATTGGAAACTCAAAAACTATGTATCTCTAATAATCATTTTATTGTCAATTTTTCAGATTCAAACAATGTTTCACATTCTTATTAATGACATGATTTTTCTAACAAAGGGATATTAGAATATTTAATGTTTTTTTGTATCATCCATGCTATGAATTCCACTATATTGGAGCCCATAGATAATTCACCATAAGTACTCAAGAGAACCATCTCATACGCTAGGGGACTTTGACTAGCATCAGTGGTATAAAGTGGAAATGTGAGGACACTATACCACCGTATTAGATTGGACAACCAGATGTATATATCCATAAACAATGAACATCAGAGCAGTAGGACACAATAAATACACTAAATCTAAAACATGAAATAATAAAATTAAATACTATAAATGTTTTAACAACCATTCTATACAATAATCACTGATATCCCACTAGAATGATTAAACTTAAAAAATGAATGAATGAAAAATAAAACCCACATGATCTATTATAATCCTTGATCGTTGTCTCATACCAGGTCTCCAGTACCATATTGTAATTCTCTTTCCTAAACTTCAGAGTCCACTTACGAATCATAATTAACCATGCAATCATGCACCTCATCCCTACCATCATTTTTTATTACTCAACCAAAAATTAGACATTTGTTCTACATGTACACTAGAGGTCGCATATAAGGGTGAGAAATAAGCCTTAGTAATCCAACCCCAATAGTGAACTAATAACCTTCTTCCTTATGTGAATAATCATGAAAAATTCCCAACCAAGCATCAATATAACTAAAAAACATTAACCCACTTTTGATCCATTGATCTGAGACCTCGATTGAACATACCTCATTCAACCAACGTCATAGTTTCTTTGAGCATATCCTTATGAACATCTATCACCAAAAAATTACCGGAACCAATTCCATGTATTTCCATACCATTTCTATCGACATAGATATATTGAATGACAAAACAAGAATTTTCATTTCAAAAGATTATAATTAATGGATCATCTTATTGCTATAGTAAATAATGATAGATGATAGAATATCCCCTAAAAATGACATTAAAATACTAAAGTACATATCCAATGAAATTATAAATAATTAATCTATTTCAAGAACTACTCTCTGTGGCCAGTTAATCTCACACAACATTCTCATCCACTTCAAGTGAGTATCACCTCAACACCTTGGTCAAATATTAACCAGTATTACCTAGTAAAGTAAGGAATTTAAAATCTAATTTTTTCCTATGGATGCATGGAAACCATTATTCTAGATTCATATTCCAATATAAAAATAAATATGTTGTACATGTTGTACAAGGAAATTACAATGCACATTGTTTGAGCCTATATCATAATGGATTTACATGGGGTTTAAAAATCGTTGACCTCAAGAACCACCAATCACATGTTATATCTAACAATCCCACCTCCTCACATCAATACCATGTCATGGTATCCATCAACATTTGTTTTATACCAACACTATAGGGGAACATAATGTACCCAACTCCCAGGAGAATCACACACCCTTTTTTAGTCTATAGACCTTCATACAGAAGAAACACCTAGAGATTTGAAGAAGATGGTCCATTAAGAAACATATGAACATGTTCAGAAACAAGCATACTCAATTGATCCTGAATGTAAGTGAATGATCTGTAGCCACGTTCCATATATCATTACTTTTACACTGATATCACCCAACACACTAATGTATGAACCATAGAATGTTTATTAATCCCCCTAAAATTGTTTCCAACCTATTAGAAAAATCCTCCAAAAAATCATTAGTTATTATATGATGATTGATAATCCCATGAATTTACTAATCTAATTAAAAATATTAACGGCCCATACCCCTATGAAGAAATGATTAAAAATTGATTTTAAATCAAGATCCCCACAAAACATGCACTGTGAGACTAAAATAATAACCATTACATTGTACATCATTATCTATGGAAATAATCATAATCCAAAAAGAAAAAAAATCAAAATTAATCATTACCTCTATATTCTTACAGAAGATCCTCCTAGTCTACATGTTCATTACATATATTTCATGTATCCATTAATGATAATCATGGATTTAGAAGAGTTTTATCAATGATTCAAAAACAATTTCTCACACTGCACTATTAGTAAAATGGCCTCAGAGATCATCTTCTCATCATAGCTGGACATTTAAATTACAATATCAAAAAAAGTAAAGGCCTTAGAGAAATTCAATTCATAAAATGGGCTTCATTAGTAGTTTAATTTCTTATACACCCATTTATCATTATAAAAATTTATTTCTCCACAACCTCTGGCCCACTACACATTCACCTTAACGATCTCTAAATGATACATCATGCACCTTGGAATTATAAACGTATGAATTAAATGAACATTCAATCAGATTCCTCTCAGATGATGACATAATATATGTTTGACACTATCTCGTCCTTAGGAAATCTATTAAAAACATAAAATATTTATTTTCATGTCAATGATATAAAATAGATTTTCCTTATACCATAAATGTGTCACCTGAACCATGGATTTGATGCATCAGTCTACCATCACACATTACCTGGGATACCATCATTTCATTGAGAATTAGGATGGTCCATAAACCACAATGTATATTATCAATGTCTAGAGTCTCATTATGAAACCACATCTATATAGTATATTAACCAGTCCAATATAATCTTTTTGGAATCTAACTACATAAATAAAATTTAAAGTTCGTTAATCTGAAGAATTTTTTTTACATTTCCAGAACCACGGTATATCATTCATACAATAAAAATACTCTTAATTATGTGATGTTCCATGTAAAATCTCATAATCTTTGGATAAGTACCATTATGAAAAACATCCTAACCCATAAGTGAGTACCACCATGACCAACACGACCAACTATAGATAAGGACTACCATGACCAACAACTCTAACAAGGAGTGAAGTTCGTAAGGATAAAGAACCCTTAAACAATAGGTGAGGACCAAAATTAACAATACCATAAATGATATGTGTGGACCTCCATGAAGAAGACTATAAACCATAGGTGAGGACCTCTTTTAACAAAACCAAAAAAATGGTCAAGGATCACCATGACCAAAAACCTAAACCATATATTTATAAGATCACATCCACCAACATTATCCTCATCAATGGAAGAACAACTCCACCTGTTTTTTTCAAAAAATATGTAATGTCAGGTAGACTAAACTAAATGTATATGTGGGACCTCAGGTCCATCACCCTAGACCCTTGTATCCAATTACATTATACCATCATCCAAAACATGTCAACCCATCTAGATTAAAACATCACTATTGGACTATTACAAGCCTTATCACAACCAAATGAAACCATATCCACAGAAAACTAATAACCCATGTATTTTATCACATCTTGTCCTCATAGAGTCAAATATAGATTTAGGTCCCATATGAAAAAATAAATACATTACTACCAAAAATATTTACCGGATCAGTGTTAGTTTATGCATCGAGCACCCAAATGGCCCTCCTTGTCAAATCATAATAGAGGAATCCCTCATAAAATCCCCCCTTATCAAAACATTATGAGAAAAATACTCTTACAACCCTAGGTAACATCCAATATCTTAGGCCAATTCCTATCTATTAATGATCATGCACACCACAACAATGTCTCTATCATCTCATGAACTAACATGCCTCAATTTATGCAATCCTCATATAAGATATGGACTCAATATCGAATCTTTTCTATTTCACCCTATATGAATCATACACGAGTCTACTCCAAAACATTATATAGCATATCAGTCATTCTTATCTGAGAGAAAATCCAATTCCAATAACAAATTGAGGTCATTGATGAACTCATTCAGTATCCTCTAATCATACTCAGAACCCTAACCTATGCCCCATTCGGTGTATATCCATCAATAAATAGATAAATAAAATTTATATAGTAAAACATATTATTCAAAACAAACACTCCACAAAAAAACCTATTAGAACTCCTCAAAATAGCCCAAGGGTTTAACCATTATGTTCTTTGTGGAAAACTAAAAATAGATTTCTCTGGTTCCCAATTCTATATTCAGGGTGTCAAACAACTCAACGACTTACAAATTGTATCACTAGAGTAGTACTATAAATATTACCAATGTACATAATACCTACTCATAAACCACCAACCTATACATACACATATACTTTGATTGGTTACACTTGGGGTATGGCCTTGTACTATATCACAACCATTGAATTTATTGGGTATAGAAATGAACCAAATACCTGGCCATGTCATATGTAGTTTATGGATAAATAATTCCAGAAATACATGTACCCACTCAATTGTGTGTCATCCCATATACCTGGCCACCTGAAAATGTACCACTGTATATCGGGTTCTTCAACTACATCAAATATAGTCCAACAATTAAACATGTCCATGTACTGGCCACATGTTCATGATTCACTTCATGATGTGCACACCCAATACTCAATGTGTAGGTCCAAAATATCATCATCCCCAAATTGAAAAATCCAATGGTTCATTTTTCAGAAAAAACACATCATTTGATCATGATTTTTGAACCACAAACTTATAAGAACACCTCAGATCCCCCATTTTACATGATTAGGAATAGATCGACCACCATGGAGGCCATATAATTAATAATATGGCCCTAGGGAAGGAATATAATTGATCAATGAGTATCTTGGAATATAAATAAAAACTAACCTTCCTTATGGTGAAAATGTCAATTCATGGGGTATAAATCCACTATCGAAATACACAACACCATGATCCGGTCTTGGCAACCATCATGGAAATGTTAAAAAAGGAATCTCCATCACCTTATCATATTGGTCTAGCCAATATGCAAGGAAGGACCCCATTTCCATTGTTATTGTTTTGAATAATAATCCCAAAGGAATGGGTATTGTATTTAAATCAATTATTTAATCATTAATTAAATCCCATTTAACACGTGACTTTACTTTCAAATATCGATGTAGTTTTATAACGTGAAAATGATAAGCACCATATTTCGGGTACAATAGTTGAATCATCCTCTCAATAAAATGATCCATATAAATGATATCACCACAAAAAAACATATGAATTGTTTTGTATTTAATTAAATCAATGTTAATATTTCTAAAAAAATAAAATGGTATCCATCAACCTATGATATAAAATCTTTAGAATTCAATATTTTCATCTAACTATCACTAGTGGGAAATAACTAAACATAACTTATCACTCATCTATGAATATTGATTATGGCCTCAATGGTATCCATCAACCTATGATCCCTCTTAAGGAACCCATTCATATACAAAAAATAGTTCACTTCTCACCCTATATCTTTTGATACAACCCTTTTGAAATGAATCATACATGATGGAACTTGTTGCACAAAAAAAATATTATATAGGTTATAATTCCGCCAATGATCTTGCTCTGTATGTATGATGATGTCATGATATTGGAAATGATAAATTCAAAATAGAAAGTACCTTAAGATGTCATTAACAAATAGCATCAAAACCTTATCCATTCTTAAATATTCAATGTTCTATTCTAAGAGCCCTTAGTTTCCATTCCCATAAGTCTATAATCACATACACAATGGTACTCTTCCAACAAATGGATGTATAGACAACATAATTATCATGCCATTTTCTCTCATAGAAACCAGTCCACAAATAGAAATCAATGCTCATCGTCATCTCTTTTTTCCACCATTATATCATTAATTATTATGTATTACATACTGTTGTATAACTGAAAAAAACACATTCTCCAAATCAAATGAGTAAAATCTCATGATTCTCACCTCAAAATCCCCATCATAATTTCATGGAATTCTCAAAATCTATTATAACATAGAATATAGAACTTTTTGTGCTACTTAAAATGAATTCATCCAATATTTTCCAATCTCAAACTATGTTGCACCGTTTCAGAACAATTATCAAAATTCCAATGAATCCATCTCTATATAATTCACCCAATGGAAAATTCATCTTGTAATAAACTGCTAATGATCCACCCTTGAATTTATGTAGTTCCAAATTACTAGCTAGAGTCATATCAATAAGTTCACTTAGCTCACCCGAATTGTCTTAGTAGAAATATCTCACATCATGTCAATAATTTGAACCAACTTGGTCTATACTGACTCACAACAGGACACAAATCCTAGGTCCAAGAATATTACCCTTATAAACATTAGATGAAAACAACTTTAATAGACATCTTTATTATCCATATCTGAAATACAACAAATTTAAAACCAAAAAACCCCACCAAAAGTGTGTTTTTTCTCATCGATGATCTACAAATAAGACAACTCACTTGAGAACCTTAATATGAAATTGATCCTGATCAAAAACATCTCAAAAGGGTTCCAATTTGCATACACATATTTCATTATCACCCATAATGGTAACGTCACCTAATGTGCACTAGGACAACATCTTCTTCCTCAATGATGATTGCGTCACTGTAGATCCCAAGAACATTAAATAAAAAAATTCTTTAAAATCACACATTATAGGCCTATTAGATGATGATCATATATGCTATAATAAGGTACAAGATACCTCATTCCAATATATTCCAATAATAAAAACATAATAACATGTCTTTTGAAAATGGGAAATGATACATAACAAATAATGTAATCAAATTTCTAACACATCTGAGTTTCCTAAGAAAAAATCACATAAAACTGAAACATCACAGAAAAACAACATCAATATATGAAATATTTAAGAAGTAATACTTTAAATATAGGTGGTATAAACACACTACATGATAAACATAATAGGATACAAAAATCTTATTATTTTTCTGTCCTACTATATCTCAAATTGTAAACCAGAAGTGTAACTTCTCTAATACAATTATGTAACATCTCATCCTAGATTCATATAAACAGGTGCCCCAAGATGGTATACCATAAAACCACATTCCTCCAACATCATACACTAAAGGGTTCCAGAAATGTAGTGGTCATCTAAGGATAATCATTGAGGATACCATACCCCCATATTACATTGTTTCCATACCACTAGTATATAACAAAAACCATATATGTTTAGTATTAGTCCCCCATCCCATTACATGTGGTATAACATCATTGTCTAAAGAATTATATTTCACAAAAACAAAAAATATATATTATCAGTGTCGATATCCTGGGTTTACAAATTAATTCAAATAGTATATTTTCAATGATTTGAGTATCGATTGGATATAGGACTATATATCTTGAATGAAAAGACAATGATCTAAAAAACATATGATAAAATTCCGTGAACATGTTCAATAACAGAAACCTCAAACAAACTATAGGTGCCAATATAGATAATCATGTCCATCCTCATAAACCATGGGTTGGGTCCACCATGATCAACACCAGATACCATTGGTGAGGACTACCTTGATGAACACCTTAAACAATAAATTCGGATCTCCATGACCAACACCTTAAACCATGGGTGTGAGTTTTCATGACATACACCCTATAAATAATGGATGAGGACCACTATTAATAACACCATTAACAATAGGTGATGACCAATGTTACCAAAACATTTAACCATAGATGAGGAATTCTATAACCCACAACCTTACTATGGATGGGGACTTCATTAAACAACACTATAATCCATACATGTGTAAATACATGTCCAAAAACCACATCCATATCTATTGAATTCCATTTCTAATAGTATCATCCAAACATTTCTATGGTTGCTTCCACTAATCTCAACATATAAATTTGACATCATGTCTATCTCTCTCAATAGTTGAAACACATAAAATTAAACCATGCTCCCAATCATGGTATCCAAACTAGATCACAACATTCCCATATGAAAAAGCTAGTACCATTACAATATCATTAAAATATTTCATTGGTAGGATAATTAGACATTCTGATCACCACATCTCAGCCATGTAGCCACACACATATATTCAATTCCAAATGGAACTCCCGAAAACATTACTACCCAACACCTTCACACTCTCATGGTCTATCCATTATTCAAGAACCCAATTTTATCTCTAGGATAACTCATAATAGTTGTATCTCTCTTGGTATCACATGGATCAAATTTTAAGTGAGATTATCCCAAATAAAATCTGGCTAAAAACCAATATCAATGTTAAATGAAAATCTCTTATGGATATTACCTCCTGTAATTTGATCTTTACTACATCACGACCTCAGAAGCCTCAATAGAAGGCATAATTATATGGGAGATGGCCTGAAGACCAACCCTTTTTAGTTCACCATGGTTTTTGTTGTACCTCTAACATATCCACCACATCAAGTCACAAGTGTGTACCACTAACTAGGGAAAATCACATTTGAATAACAAATCGATGCATTTGATTTACCCATTGTAGATACACAATTCATCCTTATGATTTTATCTCGATGATGATCCCATATATCACACTCATGAGGCCACTAAAGATTACATTCTAGAGGAATAATTATCTATCATTTCTTACAAACCAAAATCCCACCACTTAGAATTTATAAAAAAACCACGGGTATCACCATCATGATCTATGAAGAATATAAGTAAAAAAGGAATCAACTTATCTTCTAATGTAACTCAAGGGAAATAACACAATAAAAATTTTCAAAAGGGAAACTCTGTGGAACTATATGATGTGTACCCTGAGTACATAATGTGTACTCCCTAACATCCAATATGTCTATATACATCAAAACAACCTCGGTACACCTGAGGTCTGGATTTATACCACAACACAACAACAGAATACATGAGATTTATATGTATTTCATAAACATGACTATGTAATACTAGGTTTCAGGTCATGTACTTCATAATGACTGTGTCCCACATTACATGGGGTGTTTTCCCATGTACATGACCACAGAACCATGTCCCAACACATGTTTTATAACCAAATTACATTACATGTGGTCCCAAAATTTTACATTCCCATATACTCAACCACATTCCCATACAAGAATAAATGGTATGTAGCTTCGGCACATGTAATTTAGTTTTGAACAGGATGAACACATAGCATTTCTACCTAAACAATACATCGTGTGATCATGATTTCCAAACCGGATACCACTATGAACTTATCGAGACAACTTTCTCAATGATACGAGACATATTTACCCACATGTGGTCCTTATTAGTCATAATTTGCCTTCATAATATGAAAATAATAAATATATGTGAGTATGGGGAAAACTCCAAAATCAGAAAACCGTGTGGGGTATGAACCGAACCATGTGGCCTAAATCTTCTTCATGATCCACTATAACCACATCCAATCATGATCACCACAATGGATTCTTCCTTAAAGAATTCCCTCACACCCTTATTCTCCATGTTTGGTCATAGTGTGGTGGATATAACTCTCTTCCTTTTATTATAATGCATAAGAATACCTGAATGGTGGTGTTGTTACAATTAAATTAATTTATTAATCAATTAGTTAATTCACATTAACTTTTTTCCCATGTTCGGAAACCTGACGTGATCTTACACCCCACATAAGAAAATCCATTCTATTATAGACTGAAAACATGTATCACAGTCTCAATTAGATTCTCTATTTAAAATATATCACCACACAAGCCCGTGTGAATGATATTAATTTTCAATTTAGTAAATATTTAATATTATTCCAAAATTTAAAATGAAAAAATTCAACTGACAATATCTGCTATGTTAAACATCATATTCCATGTCCAACTATGTGGAAACATTTATTATCGCAAATCATATCCTTGGTTGAAATTATAATTTTATCCCTCACAAGAACTCCAATGAGAAAATATAAGTTCTTCTCAAATTTCAATATTCTATTAACACTCAAGTCTCTACATTTTTCCTTAACATTATATTATTTTACTACATTATACATTGTAATTAATTATATATTTCCTCCCTAATTAATTTATATTTATTTAAATTATTTTTATTAATGTATTATGATATTTTTTGTCTATCTTCAATAAAATCCCATTATTTTAAAATTAAATTAAACTGAAGTCTTTTTTGGTGACACTTATAAATGAATTTCATATTTATTTATATACTTCTATTCTATTTTAAATGGATTTAAATGAAAATTTATTAATAGTTCATTAATCAACCTACATTTACTCTTATTAAATATCACCATGAGGAATTAATTTTTTAAAGTATCAAATGTTGATGTTCTATTACAGGGTACCATTTTGAAAAGTGAAAACCTTGTTTATTTCATTTTTTATTTATGATAAGATAATGCAGTTGATTTTTATGTTGTAAAAATGTATGTGGAGATGATTGTTGGGGACCTATATTACAATCCAATCCATTTTTTTGTGGTTAATATCCCATGAGACTGAAATTCTATGTGTTGAGGTTTTGTTTCATGGAAACAAAAGTATTGACATTTTTTTAGAAAAAAGAAATGTAAACATTCTGTTTATTCAAAACATGAATCGTGGGAATTGTTTTTTTTAAAACATGAATAATCATCATTTTTTCTATTCAAAACATGAAGCATATGGATTTTTTAGAACATTTTGAATATGAATTTTCTCATGACCTGAAATTTTTCTGTTTTAATTGTTCACGATATGATGTTATTGGATTTTACTTTTTATCAATACGAATAATATTAATGTTATATTTCTATATCATGAATAATTTTCATTCAGTTTCATTAAAAAAATTTATTACCCCATTGTTTTTTCAATACATTTATTAATTATAGGATTCAAGAGAAATTTATTTTCCTATGATATATGCCTTTGATTATGATTCAGAGAACATAACAATTATCTTATATTTTCTCATTCTCTTTCCATGTAGTATATTGTTTTTTTACTTGTTTATTCCCTTTTATCATGAATTTTACAAAACCATTATTGATCCAAGATATATTATAATAGTAAAACTCCCAATTCTATGTTTTCCCAAATGATTTGGATTTTTATCATGATGATATATTCATAAGATTTCCCTTAATGATAATGGGAGGTCATCTTATTTCTACCAAGATTAAAAATTATTATATCTTATAATACTATGTTATTGGAGTCTAGAATGTTTCAATTATAGGGTAATTTTATCTATTGTTTTAAATTTATTTTCCTATGTTAGAGTTCCTCAACAATTCTAGAACATCTATTATTTGGATTCCACAATAATTATATGAGAATTAATTTTTATCTTATGTAAATGATTGAAATAATGATATGATTAATCTACGTCACAATAAAATTTGATGTGACTTGGATTTCCATGTTATATATAAATTGGCTCTCATATATCTCTTTAAAATTGAGTGATTTGTATTGTTCTAATGGATGGAGAAATCCATGATACATTGGCCCCTTCAAGATCTATGATAATATATTAAATTATTCTAATTGAATCAATTTCCCAAATATATATATAAATTAAAAGACAAACAATATTTATCCATTTTATGAAAGTACATAATAAATATATAATATCTATTGAATCCATAGGTAGAATATTTAGATCATGATCCCACATATGAGGAGAAATTAAAGAATATCTTAGATCATTGATGTATTTATCTATAAAATGAGATGACTCACCAAGCCTTAGACCTATAGAGAAATCATAATTCTGAATATTAAATATGGGACATTGACAGTGATAAAAAATAAAATTACCCTCTATTTTCATTGTAGATATTGTCTATAAATTTAATATATTAAATCACTAAATAGGTGAGGAATTTAAAGACCCATTAAAATGAAATGAAATCTATATATTTAATATATATGTGTGACCCATTTAAGTATATTATTTTATATTAAATACACACACAAAATAATAAAAATAAAAAATATGTTTATTTTATTAATATAAACTATTTATTTTGGAAAAAAATATATTTAATAAATCAAAAATTAATTGTGTGATAATAAACACAAGTAAATAAAAATCTAGAATTAAAATGTTTGGAACTTCCTAGTCTCCATGATTTCACTCATTATAAAAAAACACAATCAAAAATAAATATTTTTTTATATAATCCTAGTTTTGAAAATGAGAAATATTTATCATTGAGGGAAATTATAATGAATGATGTCTAAAGTAATTCAGAGTCATTTATTGGATGTAAAGAATCCAATATAAGCATTGGACTGCCAATAACAATATCAGACTAGTAAATAAACTATTAATATTTTGATCAAATCATATGAATAGTATAATAAGAAGTACAAATATTTATATCATACAAAATTTTAATATAATTATTATAATTTCATAAAATTCTTAGTAAAATATAAAGCTTAATGTCTATGCATGTGTAAATATTTAATTTTGAAATATATATATGTAGTAAAAAATTCGATTTAATGTTAAAATTTAAATTTCATATTTCATCATTGTAATTTTTTAGATAAAATATACACCCAATTTAGAATCATGGTTATGGAATTATATCAAATAGAATTTTTTTATTTTTCTAAAAGGAAATTTATTTTTTGAATGTTTAAAAATAATATGTTTTCTTATATTGTATGTTTCATGACATTATAATGACGTCCAAATGTAATAATAATTTATAAAAATATTAATTATTTTATATTTCATTATTTATTACAATTATACATTTAAAAATAACATATTAAATTTATAAATATATATTTTAAATTTAATGAATTAATTATATTTTAAATTTATAAAAAAATGGATTCATTTCTTTTACTAAAATATTCTATTTAAACAATTATGCTATTAATTTGTTTAAAATATATACATATATATACATGTATATATATTTTATAATAAAATATATTATTTGTTAAAAAATAATTAATATTCCATCTCATATGCTTTTTTAATACAAAAATTAATATCATATTTAAAATATCCCCTTTCCATCTCCTATAAATTCATCTTCAATCTAGAAATACCTCCTAGAATGAAAATATTCCCCCAATTCAATGATCTAAATATTCACTATTCAAAATCATAACTCTAAATTTTCTATGTCCTATATTAATGAAAGAGACCTCCATGAAACCTAAAGTACAGATGGAAGGGAGACATCTCAACAAAGGTAAAATTTATCAATACATTTCATTTATATTTTCATTAACATGTTAAACCTGTTAAATTTTTCTATAATATTTTAATCATATTAATAATATATTATTTTGATAATCTAATTAGTCTATATTATTAATCTTATCCTTATTTTTATTCTCTTTATTGTATTCTCAATAATAACACTAGCTCTACTGTTGGCCTATACAACTAATGTTTTTGAGGAATTTATAGTCAATTCTATTATATTATTGTTTATAAATTATATTTTTAGAATAATTATAGTATTAATAATAAACATAGTTAATCATTATTTTTATATAGTAATAAAATAATAGTGGTATCAATAATATTAATGAAAAAACATAAAATTCTATTTTATTGTTTAAAAATAAATTAACTAAGAAACACATTAAAATTTGAATTAACCATTTTTGTATTTATATAATTGTTGATAAATCAAATAATTAGGATGGTAGAGAACATTACCTCAATCATCTTTGATCTCACTGAACATGGGTGTGAGAATGGATGACTGGTATCATCCTATAGATGTAAATTTGTGTATATGATATAAAAATATCAATGACTGTAAAAAATATAACATAATAAATAAGTAAGGAAAATTATATGTATAAAAATATTTTAATAAACATAATATGTTTTTATAATAAATTAATTATAAATATTTTATGGATAATTATGAATTTTTTGGAAGAATACAAATTGTTTTTTATGTTAATGGGTTCTCTATAATTATTTTTTTCAGGAAAATTTTTCCCCTTTTATGTTTTCATTTTTCCTATTATTATATGTCTTATTTATTTACAAAATTATTTTTTACTCATCCTTATTAATATGTGAAATTATTTTTTATACTCATCCATTTTTTATTAGAAAACCTTTTTATTTCATAGATAAAATAGATAATTTTTTTCATCATCCCCTCTATCATTTTTTATTTTTTATTGTATATTTTTTTTAAATCCCTGAGAAAAAATTACTTACAAGAAGTTGATTATGACCATTAATGTATAATTTTATTTTTCCCTATTATATTTATTACATATATAATTTATCAACTAAAAATCCTTTATAACACCCAAGTATAGAAATTGTATTTCAATGTTTCTATTTCAATTTTATCCATAATAATTCATTTAATTTCCCAATTGGAATAAAGAATCATGATATATTTTATTTTACATGGGTTCCTAGAATATTATATCAGCATAATTTTTTTATAGTAATTGAATCCCCTATGATGCCATCTATATTGATCATATAGTTATTTTAACTTATTTTTTATCTATTATATAGATTAAGGATTTTTAATTGACATATATAGGAACTGTACTATGTTATTGAATAGGTTCATTTTAACATTTTTTCATTATGAGTGGCTATTTTGCAACCAAGTAGTTGGATTTGGTTATGGGAATGGGAGGATAAAATATTAAACTTCTTTTATACTATTTATTAGAATTTAATATTATTTTAGGAGTGTGGGGTGATAATAAAGGGAGACACCTATAGGTGTCACTATTATAGGACACTATATACCCACTACCATGGGTATAATTCATATAGTTATTATGGTTTCACATGAAACCAAGAGCTCTAGACTGGGTACCCAATTTTCAATGGGGGATTATTAATATAATTATATTTCTCATTCACATTAAACCATATTTATAGAATCCCGCCTTTTTATCACATAAACTTTCATTACATTTTACAAAACCGGGGATCTTTAAGGTTTAGTGTCTTAGAAACCAGGAATATAAAACATGAAAACATAATACATTATTCTTAAACACTTGAAAGGATTCTCCTCATGTTCATCCTAGGTTCATTACTACATCTCAATCCTACAGACATACATCAAATGAAAGGGTGAGCAGAAGGCCTATTAAGGGAAACAAGGTGAATCATTTAACATGTGAACTTGGGATACATCAACAATGTCATGAAAAGAACTTTAAGGCATGAGAAAGAAATCATGAGATATATCATAATAAAAATAAAAATTTTCAAAAAATGAAGATGTGGCTACAATATTTAACAATGACAATCATTTCATTTCACCAAGGTCCATCCCCAAGGTGTCATTAAAAATTACCAAGGTTATTCCCCAAGGTATCAGTCTAAAAGGTCATCTATAGAGATTAAGTCTTTACCCAATGCATTGGAGCGCTATCTGGGCGCACCCTTGACATGTAGTTATTATCATGTGAGCCACATATATCATCATCAATAATTTCATAAACAACCCATATAGCATAAAAAAATTGGTTTCATTTAATAATCATAACGTTTTAAAAACTGCTTTAAAGACATGATCTTTATGTCACTTTAATCCCATAGAAAAGGGAAAGAAGGTTTCATGTATGTAAATCCTAGAATTTAAGATATAACATTTTGATATATATGTGAATACCCCTATAGAAATTAGAGCTTTTTTTATTCACTTATTAACATAATATAATTTTGAGATAAACAGGGAGGCATTTTGAGACGAAAACTATGCAACATAACATCTATGATACATGGTTTTAGAAAACATTGAAAAGAGAGGGGACATGGGTAACCCACTCAAATATGATACATAAAACAGTAGGGGAACATAATATATAGTATTTAAGAACATGGTAATGAAATTTTAATGATATACCATATGAAACGAATAACATGAAAGGAAGACAAAAATAAGACTTCTCTTATGAGAATTCGGCAGCCTAACGGCGTCACTTAAAACTTCCTAAAATTGATTGACCAGATAAAATAGGGTCTCTCATAATATAAACATAAATGATCAGTATGATAGATATAGAGATAATACCCCAACATAATAAAAAGAAACTTAAAAGACTTTACATGAAAGTAGATCTTGAAAACGAGAAGGGTGAAAGAACCCCTTAGAAATTCGGCAGCCTAACGGCGCCACTTAAACTTCAACAAACAGGAATTGATAATATCAAATAGGTTCTCTCATCATATGAACATAAAACCAGTATGATATATTTAGATATCATACCACAACATAATAAAAAGTAACTTGCAAGACTTGACATGGAATTAGAACTTTGAAAAATGAGAAAGGTGAAAGAACCACTTAAAAATTCGGCAGCCTAACGGTGCCACTTAAAAATCAAAATATTGAATTGAAGGGATAAAATAGGGTCTCTCATCATATTATCATAAATTATCAGTATGATAAATTTAGAGATCATACCCCAACATAATAAAAAGTAACTATAATTACTTTACATGAAAATAGATCTTGAAAAATGAGAAGGGAGAAAGAATCTGTTACAAAAATTTCGGCAGCCTAACAGCGCCACTTAAAACATCATAAAACGAAATAATGAGAGAAAGAGGGGATATATAATTATATTAACATGAAAAGGGAAGTAATAGGAGTATAAAATAACATCCTTTAACATAAGAACATGGAGCATAAAAGAAATTAAATAAAAGAGATTTCTTGAAAAAAGAGAGAGGTCAAATACCTTACCTTAAAATGTAACTCTTAAAACTCAATGTTTGGGACCTTGAGGGCTTGGGGGCACCTTGGGAGGACTCCTTGGGAGGTAAGGAGACCATAACATCGTTGATAAGGATTTTGGAGTCCAAAGGATGAGATAATTGCTTCGTATTTATAGGGAAAGTGAGGGACAAGGCATTAATGGCCAAGGGACACCTCAAAAGTGGTTTTCTCAAAACCATGTGCTCTCCCATGATATTTCCCATGGAGCTAGGCCACATGGGGACCCCAATACAATAATTCATCACCTTTGGTCGGACAACCCTTAAAATATCTAATGAAATCATCATGAAACAGTTATGATGTCATTAAACATACCGAAACCCTAAAAAGATATTTTTACTATTCACGGAAAATTAAACTTTTTCAGAAAAATCACAAAATTTCACCTTAACCAAATAACAATGCTCTGATTTCACAAATGAAATCCATTTTATAGAAGTAATTTTCTAAATATTTTTAATTTAATTTTTAAATTAATACAATATTCACCGAAAATTCATTTTTTTCAGAAAAAACCCCAAAAATTACCTTAACCTAATATCGATGCTCTGAGTTCAAATATGAAATCCATTTTATAAAAATAATTTTATAAATAATTTTAATTTAATTTTTAATTACAAAACACTATTCATCCAAAAAAACAAATACTTGAATAATAATTTATGAAACCGTTATTTAACCATTTTATTAAATCACATTACCTAATCAAGGTGCCTAGATTATATTAATACTTTTTTTAAGTGAGATTACTAATCCATTTGGTCACATTACTAATCATAAGCATAAAATCACAATTCATAATTTATTATTCATCAAAAATGATGTTGATGTTATTAGACTCTAAATTTCGTACTGATCATAATTGTAGAAAACTATTTTTTGAAAATCATTACACGTTTTTAATTATTTAAGGTTTACATATACATTTTTTTAAATATCCTTTTTCTAAAATTCATCAAAAATATGAATACTATATTTATCCGGTCATTTGAAAATTCATAAACTTCATCATAAGAAGAAATCCCAATTTTTATTTAAAACAAAGGATTACACAAGGAAGTTACGGTCTCCTTACATAGCCCCTTATCACACCAGCATATGACCTAAGTGTAAGGTGTGCTAAGGTGAGTGAATATGAGAGAGGCTCGGCCAACAGCACACGAGTAGTAATTTCTATCAGTTTGAACTTCTCGCAAAGGTGATCCCATTCTAGCTTTACACGATGATGTTCAGCTTGGGTTTGGTTCAGAGCAAAGCCCGGTGGTGCTACCTCCTTCCCAATTTCTGTTAGATGAGCTTCGATCGGTCCAAGACTACTGGTTGAGGCCATCAAATCTTCTTTCTATAATAATTAACCAAGATTACTTGTATTTAGAGACAATAATCAAAACGTTTAGTTTCCAGTGGTCATATTGACTAATGGTCATGTACCAGTCAAAACCCAACGGTCTCATTTTAATTAAACTCATGTTATCAAATGAAACATTTTTGTTGAGTATCAAAAATAAAATAACACACAAAATTAGGAAATAAGATTTATTCAAAATTTCAGGTCATTAAAATCTTCCCCCATTAAGAAATTGTGTCCTCACAATTTTTTAAAATTGGGTTTTGAAATTTCATTGAAAGTCCCACATTGGAAAAAGAGTCAGTAACACTATTACATTAAAAGAAAGAAAAGGAAGTACAAAGGTCACCCAATTTAACCCATACTAGGATTCCATAGAGGAAAACATGGATATGGAAGAAAAAAAAGGGTCAAGTTCTGAGGGAGAGTGATAGAAAACATGATTATGAGAAAGTTAACAATAAAAAAATCCCAAACTTATGATGTGTGTAAACGGTATTTGATTACCTAGTAGGAAATGTAAGCCAAAAACGTTTTTGTTTTACGTTCCTTTTCATAATTTTGAGGAATTAATTTACTACATAGAACATAAACATAAGAATATATACCTACCATTATGTAGAGTTTCATCCTTTAATAAGTTTCTACCAAAAATAATCTTTTCTCCAAACGATGAGCATTCAAAACTACCTGGTCTCATCAAAACACAAGAATCCTCTTCTAGATAATCACATAATCCAAAAAAGATTAACTATCTATTTCGTCTATCTTTAAACATTATCCCAAAAACAAAAAGGGTAAGGTAAAACAACTCTTCAAAAAGAAAGTATCCCATAGGAATAGAAACTAATTTTAAATCTTAAAAGTTCCATGGTACTACCCAAAGTTCAGCATAGACCATTCTGTAAATAACGGTCCTTAAAATTTTTCAAAATAAACCAAAATAAGATTGAAACCCAAATACAAGAAGGATTTGATAACATAGTCTTCCAAAATAAACTTCATTGTTCATCTCCAAACGACATCAACCACTCCTAACATATTATAACAAAAGTAGCTAACCTAAACATATTTTACACATGATAGGTTAATAATTCCCATAAGTATCCTAAATTACTATAATTCCACCTTAAATTCATTGATTCTTCAAAATATAAGTCAACCTTACTCCTCAATGAAAATACCATAGTAATCTATTTACCTCGATCATATAGGGTCCCCAAAATAGTTAACGTCCTCCAAAATAATAATAATATTTCAAATACCCTAATAATCTCTGTCATATTAATATGACAATCATCCCATTTCCTATCACATTGGTTGTTGGGACATGTTCTTCCATTTCCCGCCATTAACTACGAAAAGAAAGTACAATTAGGGGCTTGAATGCTTAGCCAGTAATCATGAAAATGAACTTAAAGCATATAAGGATAACTTATAGAAAAAAAGTATACCCTAACTTGTGATCCCATAGGTTCCCATCTAGGTTATCCCTGATCATATATTCTTATGTGAATCTTTATTTTATTTTATCTTTTTCCTTTAATAATGGTTCATACTAAGCATATGAATTTACCAAAGCATATCCCCCAGGAGTGTCGTAACCATGAGTGTAGCAAGGCCCATTGTCGTCTACCAGTTCCTGTTGAGTCTAGCTCAAAAGGGTGTTTTCAGGTTTTACCCCTATGTACATCTGTGCCAGAGCCACCTCTACCTGCTCGTATCCAGACAGGGATGTAATTGCTTGGAAACCCATTACTCAATACTGACCAAAATACCAGGAAGATTTCCTATATATAAACTTTTCTATAGGATTCTTCCAAAAGTTTTCATATCGTAATTTCCACAAATAACTAAACCATCCTTTGATACCAACTATAGCATCCCACCTTTTTATCACATAAACTTTCATTACATTTTACAAAGGATATTTATGGTTTAGTGCATTGGAAACCAAAAACATAAAAAATGAAAACATAAGACATTCTTCTTAAACACTTGAAAGGCTTCTCCACATGTTAATCCTAGGTTCATTACTACATCTCAATCCGGGGGACATAAATCACAAGAAAGGGTGACCATAAGGCCCAGTAAGGGAAACAAGGGGAAACATTTAACATGTGAACTTGGTATACATCAACAATGTCATGAAAAGATCTTTAAGGCATGGGAAAGAAATCATGAGATATATCATAATAAAAATAACATTTTTCATAACTTGAAGATTTGGCTACAATATTTAACATTGAAAATCATTTCTTTTCACCAAGGTCCATCCCCAAGATGTCATTAAAAATTACCAAGGTTATTCACCAAGGTATCAGTCTAAAAGGTCATCTCTAGAGATTAAGTCTTTACCCAATGCATTAGAGCACTATCTGGGTGCACCCTTGAAATTTCTTTATTATCATGTGAGCCACATATATCATCCTCAATAATTTCATAAACAACCCATATTCATAAAATAAATTGGTTTCATTTCATTATCATAACGTTTTAAAAACTGCTTCAAAGACATGATCTTTATGTCACTTTAAACCCACGGAAAAGGGAAAGCGGGTTTCATGTATGTAAATCGCAGAATTTAAAATATTAAATTTTGGTATATATGTGAATACCACTGTATAAATAAGATTTTTGAGTATTCACTTAATAACATAAAATAACTTTGAGATAATGAAGGAGGCATTTTGAGACGAAAACTATGCAGCATAACGTCTACGATACATGGTTTTAGAAAACATTGAAAACAGAGGGGACATGGGTCACCCACTCAAAAATGATACATAAAACAGTAGGGGACCATAATATATAGTATTTGATAACATGGTAATGAAATTTGAATGATATACCATATGAAAAGAAGAACTTGAAAGTAAGAAAAAAATAAGATTTCTCTTATGAGAATTTGGCAGCCTAACGACGTCACATAAAACTTCCGAAAATTGATTGATTAGATCAAATAGGGTCTCTCATAATATGAACATAAATGATAAGTATGATAGATATATAGATCATACCCCAACATAATAAAAAATAACTTGAAATACTTGACATGAAAGTAGATCTTGAAAACGAGAAGGGTGAAAGAAGCCCTTAGAAATTCGGCAGCCTAACGGCGCCACTTAAACTTCAACAAAAATGAATTGATGAGATAAAATAGGGTCTCTAATCATATGAACATAAATATCATTATGATAGATTTATAGATCATACCCCAACATAATAAAAAGTAACTTGCAAGACTTGAAATTGAATTACAACTTTGAAAAAGGAGAAAGGTGAAAGAACCACTTAAAAATTCGGCAGGCTAACGGCGCCACTTAAAACATCAAAATACTGAATTGAAGAGATCAAATGGGGTCTCTCATAATATGATCATAAAAGATCAGTATGATAATTTTAGAGATCATACCCCAACATATCAAAATGGATCTTCAAATACATTACATGAAAATAGATCTTGAAAAATGAGAAAGGAGAAAGAATCCGTTACAAAAATTTCGGCAGCCTAACGGCGCCGCTTAAAACATCATAAAACGAAATAATGAGAGTAAGAGGGGATAACTCATTATATGAAAATGAAAAGGGCAGTAAGTAGATTATAAAAAAACATCCTTTAACATAAGAACATGGAGCATAAAATAAATTACATAAAATAGATTTCTTGAAAAGAAAGAGAGAGGTCGGATCCCTTACCTTAAAACGTAACTCTTAAAACTCAATGGTTGGGACCTTCAGGGCTTGGGGGAACCTTAAGAGGACACCATGGGAGGTATGGAGACCAGAACTTCGTTGAGAATTATTTTGGAGTCCAATGGACGATAGAATGGCTTGGTATTTATAGGGAAAGTGAGGGGACAAGGCATTAATGGCCATAGGACACCTCAAAAGTGGGTTTCTCAAAACCATGTGCTCTCCCATGATATTTCCCATGGAGTTAGGACACATGGGGCCCCCAATACAATAATCCATCACCTTTGGTCGGCCAACCCTTAAAATATCTCATGAAATCATTATGACATAGTTATGATGTCATTAAACATACCGAAACCCTAAAATAGTATTTTTACTATTCACTGAAAATTCAACTTTCTCAAAAAAATCCCAAAATTTCACCTTAACCAAATATCAATGCTCTTATTTCAAAAATGAACTCCATTTTATAAAAATATTTTTCTAAATATTTTTAATTTAATTTTTAAATTAATACACTATTCACCGAAAATACATTTTTTTCAGAAAAAACCCCAAGAATTACCTTAACGTAATATCGATGCTCTGAGTTCAAAAATGAAATCCATTTTATAAAAATATTTTTCTAAAAATTATTAATTTAATTTTTAATTAAAAAAAACTATTCAATCGAAAAACTAATACTTGATTAATAATTTATGAAACCGTTATTTAATAATTTTATTGAATCACATTACTTAATCAAGGTGCCTAGATTATATTAATACTTTTCTTTAAGTGAGATTACAAATCCATTTGGTCAAATTACTAATCCTAAGACTAAAATCTCTATTCATAATTTACGATTCATCAAAAATTATGTTGATCTTATTAGAACTTAAATTTCGTACTGAACATAAGTGTAGAAGACTATTTTTTGAAAATCAATACACATTTTTTATTACTTAAGGTTTACATAATCAGTTTTTATAAATATCCTTTTTCTAAAATTCATCAAAAATATGCATACTATATTTATCTGGTCATTTGGAAATTCATAAACTTCATCATAAGAAGAAATCCCAATTTTTATTTAAAACAGAGGATTACACAAGGGTGTTACGGTCTCCTTACATAGCCCCTTATCACACCAGCATATGACCTAAGTGTAAGGTGTTCTAAGGTGAGAGAATTTGAGGGAGGCTTGGCCAACATCACACGAGTAGTAATTTCTATCATTTTGAACTTCTCGTGATGGCGATCCGGTTCTAGCTTCACATGATGAAGTTCAGCTTGGGTTTGGTCCAGAGCAAAGCCTAGTGGTGCTACCTCATTCCCAATTTCTGTTAGATGAGCTTCGATCGGTCCAAAACTACTAGGTGAGGTCATCGAATCTTCTTTCTATAATAATTAACCATGATTAATTGTATTTAGAGACAATAATCAAAACGTTTAGTTTCCAGCAGTTATATTGACTAATGGTCATATACCAGTCAAAACCCAATGGTCTCATTTTAATTAAACTCATGTTATCAAATGAAACATTTTTGTTGAGTATCAAAAATAAGATAACACAAAAAATTATGAAATAAGATTTATTCAAAATTTTGGGTCATTACAAAATTTACCCTATATTCATTATCTATTTGTCTTAATTTAGACATAATATATCCCTACAGCAGGATGACATGGGGACTTAATATCCTTATTTATTCTTTCATTATTCTAGGAGATTCCATGGTAATATTCATTATTAAATTTAAGGCAATGTTTTCCTCTCATATTATATTCACTCTTCATTGTTTTCTATGAATTTAATTTTCTATATATATTGTATCTAGATTTAATTACATTGAAACATGGTAGAATATACTCAAAAATCCTATGATTCCATACCACTTTCTTCAAGATTGATTCTATGGGTTCATTTATAACATTTATTATCATTTTGATGGAAACATTTTAAGGCACGACATGACCTAGTGTCATTATACCAGAGAAGGCCAGCCAGAAGCAAGGCTTCTGACCATTTATTAAAAAGAAAAAAAAAGTACCTCAGAGAGGCAGACGAGGTCAATCAAACAGAAATACCCTCATCCAACAAGAACAGTTTTACATATCATAGTATGACATATCACTTCCATAATCAGAGTCACCAGTAGAATCCCACTCAGATTGAGACATATTCCGATGTAAGACTTTTAAGATATTTGTATCCACTACCTTAGATGACGATCTAGTCGACACAGTTCTGGGGACATTAGAATAATCCTTACGGGGTCTCCTCTTTGAGGGGACAGAGGTGAAATCTCCATCATTAATCTTCTTCACACCACATAAGATTGCATCATTGTAAGAGGTGTTCCCACCACTGCCTGGAATGCTAATCGGGGTACCCAACTTCTCCTATTCTTCCCCAGAATAATTTCTCCATTTCTTAGGTAGTTTAGATACCTTAAAAAGGTTTTGTATTTCTTACTGGTGGTCAATTTCTTGTTGCGCATCATTCTGATTGGAGAGATCAACCTGAGAAATATTAGGGGTCATCAATCTAAGAGGCCATATGTGAGTTTCCTCAACTATAGTAACATCTTTAACCTTGTCAGAACGAGTATTAGAGGGGCCACTATGAGCCTCCTTTGGAGATACATCAACTATAATACTTTTTCCAGTGTCAGATTTCCTAGAAATTGGTGCATCAACAACAATGGGAACTGTCACATTTAATGAATCACCATCTTGAGTAGTTGACAATGTCGAGTTATTCACCTTAGACTTACTACGATAGAGAGCTATCGAATGACCTCTCCCCCCACATTCCTCATAAGAAAAATTATTTCGGCATAACTATAAAGAGAGTCCAACATTCAATCATTCTTTGCAGAAGAGAGGCTTTTTTTTCATACTCGACGTCAATTTGAATATTGTCAGAAGGGGTAGAATGTGATGCCTTGTTAATAAAATTGGATCTAAGTTCAACCTCCACTAACATCCTATAAATGTGACCAAACCAAACATCATAAGTCTCCTTGTCATGATGAATCGGAGTCCCAATTTCCATGCCAATATCATGAAAATGTTTCAGATACCAGAAGACCCAATTTATTCCATGAAGACGAATCCAAAGCTGAGAAATGGAATTTCATGCATGTGAGACATTGAAATCAAAATACCATTCAGGGAAATGAAGGCAACTAGTTTTCAAAAATAGTGTTCCCGTACACCATGCTTGAAGCTTCAAATCATCAGATGGAAAAAGCAATGAAAAAAACCTCGTCCAAGAGAAACACATTTTCAGTTAGAGAAACCCCACACATGTGAGATTCTACGAATCAAAACTTCATGTTTCCATGGTTGTGAACCTTTAGGAAGAACAGTACGTGCAAATAAAGTGGTTTTACCTATTTACAATCTCTCAGAAAACACTACCGGTTTGGCTTTAATATGAGAGGATGAACATTTAAGACGAATTCTACTAGGACATGGGCCCTTGAATAGCACCAATGAACCAACTTCAACCAGCTTCAACCCTTGATTTGATTTCCCCACCGCACTAGAATCAACACCACAGAGAAAATCACATAGCACCACATCCGTCATATCCGCAGCAACACCCAGACCAGTTGACGTCCACGAATCACCGCGCCGTGTGGATGTCCTCAAAGCCTCATTGGATCGCTGCGATACCTCCAAAGATCTGACACCCGACGACGAATGAAGATCGGTCGAGGATGTCAGCTTCACCAAACCTGTAGGGTTGCAGACTTTAATGGAAGACAGAGGGTTGAAAACATCAACGGAAACCCGAGGGCCAGGATCAGACGTCAAAGAGGGGATCATCGACACCACACCGCCAGGAGGAGCGACACGATCGAAGCTTAGAAAGAATGGAAGCGCCATGGAAAACCCTAGAGTTCATCATGGCGGAAGGGTCCTCCCGCAGCCTGTAGTGCCATCATTTATAGTGTTATTATATTTATATAATATAATTTTGTATTTTTCATTAGTTTTTATCAAGGTATTATTTATATTTTGTATTTAGGATATATTTTTTGGTTGATCCATTAGGGTTATGTTTAATGTTCGTTATCATATGATTATTGTGATTATGTAATTGGATTATTTATTTTAAACTATATTTTTATAATATATTATTTGTTTTATAAGAGATAATTCGGAATAAAAAATACGTTCACTTTTATAGGTTAGTGGACTCAAATCAGTTATTGATTATCGGGCTACACATATATCATACATACCATAGGTATTAATAAGTTATTAATCTATCTCAATACCATATTTTTATAAATATTTTGATTTTATACCAATTATTTTTTCATATAAGGAATTAATTTTTTTTTCAAATGTGATTGGATTGGAACCATGAAATAGAATCCTTTACATGTTCATTATCTTATGACTATTAATATTCGGGTTTTACATGAACACTCTAACAAAATATTAAACTGGTATAAATAATTTATAATAATAATTTAGTTAGTATCTCTTTAAAATATTATATATCGAAACCCAATTTTCTAAATGTTTTTGAATTTTTATTTTTTAATATTCATAGATGAAAATGAAATCCACATGGTGATGTTGGTTTCATGTAACATTTAGAATTGTTTGGGTATTAATATTACTCTACTGCACTATATCTTAATAGATTATTATATACTCAACTAAGTTGTACACTCATTAGTAAAAAAATATTCTATAATAAGGAGGACACATATCAACCTAAACATGATTCAGATATAATAAAAATAACTATTCTTAACCTATGGTTAATATATTACGTCATTAATAATGTGGTGGTTTTGTATATGGATTGAGGAGAGGTAATTTAACATGAATAACCAAATAGATATACTATTTTTATAAATTAATCACATAAAAGGAGAAACAAAATTTTATAGAGAATCATATATTTTCTATGAAAATATTATCATTAAAATGGTTCGTTTTTGGAAATTTTATCTAAATGGGTTTCTTTTATTTCTTTCACTTCCTCATCAAAATTATTAAAAAATACCTTTTACCTTAAAATACCTTATATATTTTCAATCTCAACAACATTAATAAATTCTAGTTGTGTCAATTTTATCTTATAAATAATTTTTTCAGAATTGTTTATTAGGGGAAACATTGAAATTATACCACCATACTAAATTGTTTCTTGATGATATACTCCCTTACAAGTATGTTATACATTCTCCATCTTATACTAAGTACTACTATTAAAATTTCATATCATGTAAACACATCTGAATCTTGAAAGAAATGTTCAAAATAATATAGTTGATTAAATACATCTCAAAACGTAATATTCTATATATATTTCTGAATTATATTATGTTCTAACATAAAAAATTTCGAGGATGAATACCAGTATGTTCTTCAGTTACATTGCTTTAAAAAAATTTAATAGATATTTCCATAATATTTTCTATAATTATAAACCATTTTTTAAACTCCTATTATAATATTATCTGAGTAATGGCGTTTTGAGTGCGTTTATGATTTTATGAATGTTTTCCCCTTTTATTCCTATAATATAATAATATTTTATTTACAATTTTGTTTCTTGGTATATTTCAAATATTGATAAAAATATATTAATAATTTTTTTGGTAAACCATTTTATATGTTTATAATTTTTAGATTCATCACTATTATTGATTATAGATGATGTAGATATATAAAATTGGTGGTATAAAATAATCATTATTAGTAGTTTGAAATAGAAAAATAAATTTTTATAAATGTAAGAGGTTATATCATGACTCAATACATTCATGTTCCCTGGTACAACATGAGAAAAAATGTGGTTATATCATAGTTAAAATGGTTCCCATATAGTGACATAATTATTTAATTTTTTTGGTGATTTATGATATTTCTAGCTCTACTATTACTAAAAAAACATTCTACAAATATTTCATGTCCTAGGAACAATTGGCTGACCATGTAATAAAAGGGTAAATGAACAAAATTTCCTTCCGAATCTGAGATTGGTTGTTAACCTAAAGAATTTATTTTAGTTGTGGACGCTACATGTTTGGAGATTTATTATATATAACTTCTATAGATTATTAAATTTTTAGTATATTTTATTATTAGTAGATTTTGTATGTTGATAAAAAAAATATTTGTCGTGTACATCTCTATACCATTTATATCAATTATATTATAAAATAATAATAGTGGTTCCCCACATAGTATTTTATAACCACACTTCACATAGAAACTGTAATGGAAATGAAACCTCTCTTATTCTAATTTTATTGTCTTAATTTATACTAGTATGTGTTGGATGACCTCATCAGTTATTTCTTAATTATTATTGAACTAGGACCCATTCCAACATTTGAGAATGTAGTAAGGGTAGGATACCATATGATT
The DNA here is from genome assembly GCA_963277665.1 of Viscum album. Taxonomy (NCBI): domain Eukaryota; kingdom Viridiplantae; phylum Streptophyta; class Magnoliopsida; order Santalales; family Viscaceae; genus Viscum; species Viscum album. The sequence continues at coordinate 1,241,754,239 of OY728145.1, read as the reverse complement.
AATTGGAACATCTCTTACTTCCCTATTTATTAAAATTTTTGATATTCAATGTTTGTATTTAACAGTCACATTGGACATATTTTTGTGAAATATATAACAGGTGGTGGTCTTTATGCATTCATATAGTGAGTGGTGGATTTTACATTTCCTCTTCATCCTATTATGAATTTCATTTTATCAATTTTTTATTTCAATTTTGGTTCATCTGAGATATAAAAGAGTCCTTCAAAATTTCTAATAGATTATAGGAGAGATGATTAGTTAAAATAAAAGTCGTAAATAATTCCCATATTAGTAAAATTGAATTTTGGTTCTAGTTTCCATGATTTGGGGATCAAGGTGTGTTCTTGGGATAATATCCCACCTAATTCTGATATCATATTTGTATTTAGGTTATGAATGTTAAATTTGTAATAACACTTTATGTTATAACGTTTACACATGGAGCCTTAACTTATGTTAATTACATTTTTCATGTTATGAAACTTCATCAGTCTTTTTTAGGTCATCATGATTTTATGATAGCATTCCACAAATTATTTTCTTCAATGGGTGTCTTCAGGATTTATCTCTTTTAAGATTTCATTATTGTTAATATATCACCGATATATTTCCATTAATATCTTCTTAATGGGGTATCAAACTCATCGACTATAAAAATATTATATTTATATCTATATTTTTCATGATATATCATTTGGACACAATAGAATAATTCTATCTAGTGGACACTAGAGAAAATTGAAAAAAATATTTTATAGTATTTTAAAATTATTATTTTTTATTAACTGAAATATATTATAGATTTAAATTTTAATCTGTAAACTTTAGAGTTTTCAATTTAATGTTTTTTCGGTTTTATATAAATGAGGTAGTTTGTTAAAAAAATTAATGTGAGATTTATAATTTATGAATCATATAAACATTCATTTATAATATTTGATATAAGAGAATAACATTATATTAAATATGGAAATCTCATATCTCTAATGAAATTTAAATTATAAGTATCATTAAAATGGATAAGAAATAAAAACCCTTAATGTAATAGACTATAATTCTGAATGAGGATTTTAATTATGTTGTTATTTGGGAAAACATGAATAATTTGTATTTATAGAAATATTAAATGATTTATTAAGGATATATTCATCTTAGACTAGTTGAAATAGTATTAATATCATATTGGTCACTATAAAATGTGGTCTTATTAAATCTCTTTAACTGGTGACCAAATTATATTTTTTATAAAATATAAATTTCAAATAGATCAATTATGAATATATTAATAGTAAAATGTGTTAATCACAAAAAAATGGGTTTTATGATTCATGGGGTTGTTAAATTTGGGGACATTAAGTAATCACTTCCCATGGATGGTCATTTGTTTAATGGTTTTGGAAAAAATATATATATTACAAGCTCATAATTTGTTGAGATTCTTTATTATTACCTATCATAAAAAAATAAATTTTATTCTACTTTATCCTAAGTCTCAAATTGATATCTGGGAATAAAAAGATATATTAAGTGCATGAGGCCAATTTTTTTTCTAAAAACATAACATCAATATGGGTGACTGACTTTTATTTCAATGTAAAAATTAAGAAACGCAATATTAATAGATTAACATTGTGTACTAAACCATGTGAAAATAAAGTAACATTATCTATTAACATGTATTATTTTTTTATCTACTAAAAATGGTTAAGATGATTTAATAACTTAATTCATTTTATAAGTATCATAACCTACCTAAAAAGTTATTATCCCTTCCTAATATTGATATTTTATGTCAATAAAAATTGTATTAGTACCTTATTATGTTAATTATTTTTTAAAAATGTCTTTTATTTGTAATGTACCTAATGAAAAAAATAATTCATACATCCCAATACTTCTCCATGTTCTTTTTTGTGGTTCAATTTATTGTTATTCAAAAAACTTGTATGAGTATAGATGAAATATTTAGATTACCATAGTAATTAGGACTTCCTAACCACTATGAATTAAAATTTAAATGCCCATTTTGAATTTTGGGAACCCCTATCCTTTATGTGTGCTATCTATAAAGAAAAAATGTCAATAGAAATAATGAAAAATTTAATGGAAACTATAATGAAAAATTGGAAACTATAATGAAAAATTGGATTCATTCTGTTATAGTAAATATGTGGGATATAAATTTCCCAGATACAAATAAAATGTTGGTTTCTATAACTATGTTCATATAAACTCTATCAAGAGAATGTTAATAGACATATTATGATGCCTTTTTTGAGATCCTTTTTTGTATTATCATATAAAACCATTATGTGTTATATAACAGTTCAAGATATATCTAATAAAATGACTCTAACTTCCAACTAAATACATTAAATTCATACATTTATTTTTTGAATTAATTTTTTCAATTAATTAAATATATGATAAGTATAACGTGGTATAATGTAACGAAAAAATATTCAGGTAAATATTTTCTTTATGAGAATTATCTCAAAGGCACTACTTGTCAGAAAAATAACTATAGTATTGTAATATATATCTATTTTATTCTTTGTATAAGGGAAATGTTTATATTGATACCCTCTATAAGATAAACCAACTACACAATGTAAAAGATGTCAATAAGTGTGGTATTATGATTTCCCTGATTGTTGATTCCCATTTTTATGTTAAAGGGGATCATTATCAAATCCATATATTTTATAATCATTTGAAACAATTTATAATTTAATTATTTATATAATCCATCATTTCTAATCTTGGTTGTGTTTTCATTCATGAAATAAGTGTTAATGTAGGTTTTTTTAGTTTCATGATTCTAATTCCTTCTATCATATATTCCAAGTAGGCTCGATGGTCTTTACTTGTATGTGTGATGAAATTATTAATGAATTTATATTATATATAAAAATTTATCATCTATATATTTCAAAGATGAATTTTATTATTTATATGGAAGAATTGTTAAATAATATGTAACATTATATGAATGGTTTTGTTTCTAGTTGTTTGAAAATAATGTTTTTCGAAATGGAAAAATGGAACTATACATATTTTATAGAAACGTCCCTCAATAATATATAAAGAGGAAAAATAGGATTTATTTTATAACTGGATTGAAAAAATTATTAATTGGTTATTATACTATTCGTGGGAATATGTACTATCATTCTATGGATATACTTTTTCTAACTACATGTAAAACACTTTTATGGATGAGTTTAAAATGTTATATGTTTCGACGATCATTACTGTCTATAAAATACCAATGGGTGTTTTTTATTAGGACTCATTTTTTCAAATAAATTTGATAAAGGGATGTAATCGGATCCTAATACATGGGTTAAAATGAGTAAAACATATCCCCACTATCTATTGGTTAGTCTTTGTAGTCTATTTTAATCCTATAATATGTGTTAGAGACTTCTATTCCAGTCATTGAGAATTTTTGGAACAACATTTGTCGCTGGTATCAATTTCCTACAACAATATCTACAAGTTATATATTTAAATGTATTTTTCAAGTCCCTTAAATATATGAAATTTCATTCTATTATGTACTTAACAAATGTCTTTTTATATTCCATCATTATGTCTAGAATAGTTTAAGAAGGTTTAGAGGTTTGTAAATTAAATTGAGGAATGAGTAATTACAATAACGTAACATGAAAACATTTATTCATATTCTACGAGATGGATCTTCCAAATTGAGGTTAGGTTTTCTATTTTTATATATAAATCTTTAATATTATGTTACTGATGGATGGAGAAGTACGGACAATAAAATCTAAGGATCATCATACCATTTTTTTATCAAAATGGGTATTATGTAAATATAATGAATGATATTTATTCCACTTAAATTTATTGTAATGTATAGAATTAGTTGTACCTCACAACTATAGAGATATATATTTGACCAAAATTAGGTGACTATTATTTATGTGATATTTTTTGAATATTATGGTTATGTTGAAAAACATGTCATCGGAATCAATCAAATTCAAAAGGTTCTATGATAGAAGGTCCTAATGGTTGTTCTTATATGAAGAAAACATGGAACATTTTTTATAGAAACCTTGGTCTGTCTGTTTGAGGTAAAATATTAGTGATCTGACTTGTGTTTCCAATTGAATTATTAAATATTTTCAATGTCGATAAATTATCTAATAATCCATAAATTTATAAATGAAATTATATATTGAAATAGGAATTTCCATATTAATTAAATTAGTAATTTAAAACACATGGACTACATTAGTCATTTTGGACTTTTATAAAATATATCATATGACATGTAAAAAAAATTAGAATAATAATCATTTATAATATAGTAATAATATAGTGACCATTAATATTAATATATTTAAAATTTTATAATGTTATCTAATTGAAAATGGTCGTAGACGAAACAACATCAACCAATTCAATCATAACCTATGACTAACATTTTTGGGAGCTTGTTAGAAGGATTGAATAATTGTGACTTGTCCTTGGTCATTCCCAGTCTGATTTTAAAAAATTATGACTTGAGGAAACCAATTTAACGCATAATTTAACTCTAATCAATATCACAATAAAATCGATGTTCTCCAAACAACCTCATGATAGAAACTCCATAAAAAATAATACACCAATGGCTTAGACTATGGAATTAAGTTAATATCTATATAGACCCTTTGAGTGGAGTTTTTTCTACCATATTATTAAATAAATAACGAATATATTTATCTCTTTACCAAATTTTAATCATTATTATATAATGAGTTCAATAAAAAATATTTTTGATATAAGGAAATAGAACTATTATTTTGGGTAAATATATACTACCAATTTAAACACATTCTTTTTATAAATTCCTGAAAATTTGAAGTAATGTTATTTTCAATATGTATTATTATAAAATAATATAAATATAAATATGAATGATATAATTTTTTAATAGAGTCAACTCTAATATTTATAAGTCCCGCAATTATTGTACTATATTAAAAATTATTATTTTCCTTTACATATTTATTTTCATCTAAAGGTATAAATTCATGTAGTTATAAATTTATAATTCATAAATAAATATTCTTTCAAAAATAATTAGGTAAAAATTATTCAATGGAAAACAATTAATAATTTTTTATTAAAAAATTGTTTAAAAAAATAAATAGTGTATATATAAATGATATGTATTATGAAATCATAATTTCCAAAATTGATGTAATAAATACTAAAAATGGAATCTAAGACCAAAAATATTTTTCTAGTTTTATATAATATTTTTTTATGTTATTTCGAAATTTTAAACAATTATAATGAATCATACATTCACTAGTTTATATTATTCAGTTTTAAAATTTATTCCTTATGAACATGACTAACATATACATAATTAATGGTATTATTATAAAAACTGATGTTATTTTGATAATAATATATGGAAACTCACTCCACATTCTTAAAAACCACGGAAAAAAGTTGTAAGGAAAGTGGTTCTGATTCTTCTTTAACCAAGATAACATATCCCATGTTTAGAAATTAAAATGGATTTCACACTCCTTTTTAATAAATGTTATCCCAACAATAAATTCCACTCCACTCAAACCCAATGTAACATGATGTTTCACTCCCCCTACCTATATAGATTCATTCTATGTTTTTTTTACCCTCATAAGAAAATACTAAAAATATATTAGAATTACCCATTCAGGGTAATTGATCATCATCCTCCTCAACTATATTGAAGCACTTTCTTTTCATTAAGCCTTTTGATTTCTAATTATTCATGTTAGAAAACGTTTTTACACATAAATTTATTATACTTACAATTCCCATGTAATGAGAGACCCATTTTTATAAAACAAATCTAGTAAATATGTAATTAAGTTTAATTCCTTATTAATATTCGAGGATTATATTTTATAGATTCATATTCATTAATAAGAAATTTTGGTAATTTTTCAGCCAAATAAAAAATGGTATTTTTCCTAATAAAAGTTGGTGTTCATAAATTATATGGCTTTACTTCGAAGTATAATATATAATTTTAGTCATTTTAATTTTATAAATATTACAATTTTCATACTCATTTTATCAAGAAATTCTTTGGGAGAAATTTTGTGATTTTCCTTAAAATACTATGTTTTAAGTGAATAGTGAAAATTGTGAAATAAATTAAAACTAAAATTTATAATACAAAAATAATATAATTTAAAATTACCATATAATGTTAAAGGAACATATCTATCATTTAATTATAAATAAAATTATTAATTACATATGAGTCATCATTATACCAAATTTTGGTATATGTTCATTTTTTGGCTAAGAACGCATTTCTAAAAAAATGAATTTCATTTTATTTGGAATTTGCCATTAAATTTAATTTTATAAATATAAATAAAATATAAAATATATTATATAAAGATAATAACAATTGTCACTCTATTCATTTAAATTTTCTATTATATATTTAAAAAGTGATTTAAATATATTTTAATGAATATTGAAGGATAATTTTGTCATAATTAATTAATTTTTATTATTTTAGCTAATTTTCAATTTTTTGTGATTGTCAAATTATTCTAAATTCTTATATTGAAACAACAGATTTTTCTTGGAATATAGTAGAAAATTAAGGTTAATAATTTTAAAAAAAATCAAAGGGAATAATATTGTGATAACGTATGTTCCACCTGAATTTTATAGTTCATAAATTTTTTTCTTTATTGTAAAAAATAATAATATTCAAATTCCATTTAGGTCATGTCATTTTAAAAATCAAAATAAATGAATTGATATTAAAAATTAATTAATAGTATTTTATGTTAAATTAATTTTATTATGTTATTTTGAAATAATAAAAATCCTAATATTAGATAATTAAGAAGAGTAATGGAAAATATAATCATGTGTTCTTTTATGAAATAATTGGTATTCTCGATGTAATGATATGAGAACTCTATATTGAAAATGTTGTTACCATTGTTATGGGTAAAGTTGGTATCATAAGGGTTACATTAGAATATATGGTTTAAAGTGATATCAAAACCAATCCAAATATGATTTTATATTTATATTTAAATCATATAACATATATCATTAAACCCATTTTGTTTTATATAAATTTAAAAAATTTTAGAAATAAATTATATTATAATATTTTATACATTTCCAATTGTCTACCACCCTCACATATAAATAGGCATCCGCAAAATATTATAACTACTCATGAAGAGAAAGTATCGGTTAACCTTACCAAAATCACTTCCTAACATCCCTCCCCATGTTCTGGAGGTATTACATTAGGATAAATACAAACACTATAGGCTGTATAGTTAACTGAAAATAAGCTTTTCCAAGGAAGAGGCATAACCATTAATAGAATATTTTAATTTTACTACTTATTCAACATCCAAAAAATATTCTACAATGATGATGAAATACTAATACATGTATATTTTGAATTCCTATATGTTACTTTATCAATATAATAACCCATTTCAATCTCCCATTCAATAAAATTTAAAACCATTTCATCATTCTATTGTACGGTGGACAACTAGATCATTAACCAATGTAATTGTTTTTCAATCACTACCTCTCACAATGGGTTATAATGATGAAATAATTTATATATATGTGTGATATTAATTGAAATATTATGATAATGGATTGCTAATATATCATTTTTTACTTTTCTATCCATTTAAATATGATAAAATTTTTCATTTTTAAGTGTGGATTACCACCTATACATAGTGATGTCATTTTTTATCACAACATCCCATTGATTACTTTATTACCCTCTCCTTCTTTCAAAACAAATGGTAGTCATGTGTATGTATGACATACTATTAAAATTACAATAATGAAATTTATTTTCATTACTATATTTCACGGTTGGTTTTAAATGTATCATTAATGTATAGACATAAAAATTATTTCATTTTTATTATTACAGAGATAATGGAATGATAGTCCCATTGACCACTGTTAGCATACCATGTGATTTTGAAATTTTGAACCAACATTTCTATACATTCTTTATGTTTAAATGCATTATTAGTTAATTAAAATATTTTATAAAATAAATAGAATAATTGGCTTAATGATAATTTATTAAGATGAGAAAATGTTTGCAAAAAAACTAATTAATATAATTTTATTATATAGTTGTAAAAGAAGAAAATTAGGATTCCTATAAACAATGAAAGTGATTCATGCTAATTTTAATTTATTGAATAATATTTAAATATGATGTACCGATTTTCTTTTATATGGTATATATAAAAACAATTTTATATTTTATAGATTTAATCCTTCATATTCCATGGTATTTTCCATTAAAATGAAAATTAATAGAGTCAATTGGATATGATGTGAATGTTACTAATTTTCAGGTGTTTTCTTAACAAAATTTAAATTCAACAGGTTATAAATCATCTCCATTGAATTTTTTATACATTAATATGTTTAAATTTTTTCATTAAATTATTATATTATATATTTCCCTATAGTTATTTTAGATTTATATATTTGGATGGAGTCACATACTATATTAATTTTCCCATCATTTTTCATGATCTTTACAATGGATTTCACTATCTTAATTCCATTTTTTAGATTAATGATCAATATTGTGTGACAAGATATCAAAGATTAGTCGTTTTATTTCCCCAATAATTAATTTTAAAATATAGCTTTGTATAATTAATCATATTTATAGAGACATATAATATTCATTTTATCAATGGCTTATAATACAAAAGTTACCAACGTGGTAAGGTTTTCATGTTTCAATCCCATTTTTAATTGGGATGGTTTATGATTCAAAATACATTGATAAATAATATGATCATTTGTTAATAAATAAATTTCATTATTCTCATAATCTCAATAATTTTAAAATTTTGAGATTAAGATATCATACTTCCCTCACTGTTATAAAAAAATTATTAATATTTTTTATATTGTCAATACCACCTTTTTTATCCCATTAAGTGAGATGTTTTGTTTTTCTCTATATCAATCATTTAATGTCATAAATAATTTTTCCCTCCTCTTCAATGATATATATACTCATTTTTTAACATGATATAATATTTACAAATTTTTTTGAAATGAATCTCCCAATTATTTTCTAGAAGAGGTACTTTTTATCAATAGTGGGATTAGAATATATATTTTAAATTTTAAGGATTTAATGGAATTACTCATCATCATGAATGGAGAATGATTTGAATAATCCTTTATAAATTTCATTTTTAATTTAAAAGTAATTTTTTTTCAAGTATTAAATAAATTTTTAGTTTTTTAAAGTATTCTTATAAATTGAAAACTCTATTTATTCTAGTTTTGTACCACTGGTGATTTTTTTTAAAATTATATCATCCTTAATATTTATATATATTTATTAAGTATATTTAAAAGTGCTTTCCACGGAAGTATTTTCTATTACATCGATAAATTTTATTATGAATGAAAAATGGGTTCTTTATGTTGAAAAATAAATCATTCATGTGTTATCATTATGTTTTTGTTCTAAAACATTGATTATATTCATGGAGGATCCAACTATATCTCTCAAACATTTTTGTTGATGATATATATCTAGCTGATTATAAATTTATTCAAATTGATTATTGTAAATTCTTAGATATTTTATTCTATTTGTATGAGTTATTATAATAGTTTTATGAAAATTACATTCCATGAGACCAACATTCATTATTTATGCTTACATCTTATTCTAATGGATCATTTACTAAATGATTATTTTCAATTGGATCATGATTATTGGATTATATTACACATTTATTATGGAAAATCATTTTTTTAGGTATTATGATCTATATTCCATGTTTTTTTGGGAAGGAATTATAATTTAGTATAAACAACAATTTTTAATAAGTGATTCTAGCGATATGAACATCTGATTCTCAATCATGAATTTTAATGGTAAATTAATGAGATTTCTCATACTGAATATTTGAGATCTCCCTTCTGATGTTTTTAATACCCCACGATATAAATATTTATCTTAAATATATTGTTACTAGAACTGTTTATTATACGAAGAGATTTATTAGTTATGATGAAGAAAAATGTGATATAGGAAGGGGTGGTACAATTGGTATAAATAATAATTCAATACAAGGGTATTTATATTTTTGTTTTTATCTTAATTCAATAATACTCTAAAACTAATTGATCTATATATATATAAGTGATGTTTTATTATAAATTTTCTTTGAAGTTATTTTAATGATTAAAATTGGTTACCATTTATCATTATGAAAGGAAGAAAATAAAATGTTTATGTTTTAAGCATTGGATTTGGAAGTTCCAATTTGGTATATTATAAATGTTATTGAATAAAAAATATTAAAAATTCCACTTATCCAAAAGGTTTGAAATAGTTGGGATAGCCCCTGAAACCAATGGGATAGGTTATACCAATAGTTTTAGTAACCATTGCCATGTTGGCTTACATAATATCTCTATACCAATGTTTCTATAGAACCGTTGGTATGGGCCGCCACAATATACATTATCCCAAATTTTTTAATGAAACAATTGTGATATATGTATTCCAAATGATAAATATTCACGGGATATAGATTGTATTACGTATCACAATAATTGAAATTAAGCTATTGGGATATATATACCCCAATGATTTATGAAATGTGTCACACATTGTAACATCCCAAGTATGTAATGAATAATAGATATTTTTATCTATGTCTATTAATGATTAAGATAGTGTTTTATAGGCTTAAAATGAAAATAAATACAATCTTATGCATGGAATACACTAATATTCTTAAAGGATTGTTTTACTGCCTTATGATGGAAAACCCTTTTTAAATCTATCTTTTGACAATTTTATAAACTATGTTTGTCAAAATAAACTTATTCGTTATGATTGGGACATCAAAATTTACTTTGTGTGAATTTTTGGTATTTTTATGACAATGTTCATTTTTTAATGAATAGTGAAAAATACTGCATTTTACATCAAAACTGCTTTTTAATCTAATTTATTTATATGATTAGATTATCTTTTGAATTGGTTTTAATGTGAAATTAGAATATATTTTTACCATTTAATCCAATGGTGGTCATTGGAAACAATTTCAGTTTAAAATTGGACTTAAATTGGTGTCAATCTTTTGATACTTATTGTTTCATAAAAACACGCTATTTGCTCTGACAGCGGGAATTAATTATTAAATTAATTAATGTGACTTATATGTTTTGAATTTTGTAAAATAGACTCCATTTTTGAATTCGGAATATCAAATATAGCTTAGGGTGAATTTTTGGTAATTTTCTGAAAAACATCAATTTTTGATGAATAGTGAAACCACTAAGTGGTAGTTAAAGAAACTGATTTTTCGTTTAAATGAAATTTTTCCATCATTGTGTTTTTAATTTCACAAATCTGACATACATGGTTGTCATTAAGAAGTAAAATGTGGTTCAATGAGATTAAAATAATTTTTTGGTGAATAGTAACTTATTAAGTTTTTAATCGTGATTAGTGGTAATTAGGGTAGTTTAAGGTATAAATAATGCTTTAATAATATGAAATGACCTAGAAAGATGTCCCAACCTTATTGGTTGTGTCATGGCCGACCAATACAAGCCATGGGTCAACTTGGGGACCCCATGGAGACACATTGGTTGGGAAATGACATAAATAACTTTTTATTTAATGTAAAAGTAAAAATGACACAAACATAATATGTTTTACGAAAACAATTTTTACATGGGGTTATAAAGATCAGATTTTTTTCTTATAAATAGTAATTTTAAAGATAAAAATATTTCCTACATCTTAGTATTTTTTTTATATTTTTTAGACATTAAATAAATTAAATTATTTATGAGATAATAATGATGCAGCGATGACATCATTGTTTAACGATTTAAATAAAATAGAAAGATAATGAAAAATCTAAAACCTACACATGGACAAAACCAATTGGATGAGTGTATTTCGAAGCCTTATCACCTTATCCTCTAATTATAGCAATGTGGGACCTTTTGAATCCGAAACTCTTTTTAAAATAAAGTAACATATCTTTACATTCCAAAAGTGCCCCTCCTCTCCTCTTATAAAAGGCCCCCACCTCTACCACATTTCACACACTCCTCAAGCCTTTGGCTCGGCCAAACCCTGCCCATTTACTCTATCCAAATCCCTCTCCTCATCCTAGAGGATTTCCTTTGGGCATAATCCTTTCAAAGGAATCCTTTAGGCTCAAATCAAAAGGAGTTACACTTTTAAAGGTAATTCATTCTCTCATGTTCATTTGTTTTATTTTGCTTCTCCAACCCCCTAAACTCTTTTTATTTACTTCTTTTGTAACAAAACCAGTATCTTCAATATACTAGGATGTTGTTATAAGATTTATTTGAGCTACACTATCACACAACTACATCAAATGGTTAAAGAACATACGGTTTCTGTGGATGGCGAAATTTTACCTCCCGAAACGATGATTGTTCAATACTCATTTAACACCTTCAAAGGTGGGCATTATGATGTCACTATTTTTATATATGGTATATATTATGTTTATGTTTTCCTTAAGCTTCTGTTTTTTTCATTTTGGGCATACCTTTATGGTTTCCATTATGGGTAAACACGATATCTTCATTTTAGGAAGTGCGGACTACCGCCCCTGAAAGTGATTTGATTCGTTAATACCATATGTGGGATGTGTAAAGGATAAAGTTAATGATATTATATATGTTATTGTACTGGAATTATAATATACTCTTATATCATTATGACTCCATTCCAGAAAATACGAAATAGAAATGGAAGTAGCGTCCATGCGTACGTACGGCTTACCGTCTCCATGAACGGTGCATTTCATTTACTACCTCTAAATGTGATGTAATATTATAAATACATGTATATGATGAATATATATGATATATGTGTTATACAAATCATTAATATCATTCTGGATATAATGAACCTTTGACCAAATTAACAACATGTTAGTGTAAGAAGTCTATTTTTGACTAAAGAACCAAATACCGACAAAATGAACATTATTAACTTAAATGATTACATGATGTTCATAACATGGTATAAAAGGAATAATGAACTTGAAAAAGGTTTATAAGCAAGTAGATATTAACTCATGTTTATTATTCAGGAGATTAAAGAACGGTCGGGTCAAGTCGGATACGAGGTATGGGACTTCGTCTCAATCTCCTTTCATTGAGGCATATTTTATTTTACACACAACTTTCTTTTATACGGTGTATAAACCCCTTTGACATTTATGTTTATTCAAAAGGAATCTTTTTTATACGAAGCGTTTACTAAATGACAAAAGGGAATGTTTTTGTCATACGTATGCGGCGACAACGACTTCTCGGCCGCCGTGACCATTATTTGAGTTTCAGCTTCCTCTACAAGCCATACCTTCTTTTTAAAAGAAAAATAAATACCATGTTTTACTTTTCTTTTATTTTGGTATTGAAAATGGTTTTCACAATGTTTTTTGTATTGTATTGATATCTTGTGATTGAAATGTGGAAATGTTATGTTTCCTTTATCCATGTTTTATGTGATACGATTATGTTATGGTTCTTGGGCATTATTATGAAGACGGGTGGTTCCGTGATAAACTAAGGGCGGGTGAGCCCGATATAGCTCTCCAATGCATTGGGTAACATGAAGGAGTGAAATGTTAAGGTTTCATCGAAGAGATTTTAGGGAATATACTGTGATGGGTATTCCAAACGTAACCAAGAGGGTTACTCCCTACGTAAGAATGTTATGAATGCCTCAAGTTACCTTTATGTCTTATGATTTCTATGATTTACTAATGATTTGACGAGGTATGTTAATGTGCTTATGTTGTATGGGTAAAGTATGATTTCACTCTTATGTATATATGTACCCATGTTTCCTTTCCATGTTTTTATAACCCATACTGAGATTTTTATGCTCATCCCAAGTTTTTTTGAAATGTTTTCACAGGTCAAGGGAAAGGTACATGATATGATGATAGTGTCAAGGAAGTGTCAAGAATGAATCCAAGTTTTATTTTAAATATGTTTCCATTGATGGGAATGAAGAATACTATCTTTATCTAACCACTTTGTTTATATGTGGAATGTAATGCAAGTTTTATGATCTAATTATCTAAAACTCTAAACCCAAAAAGATCCTCAATGTGTAATCTTGTAATAACTCAAGATTAAGTAAGGTTTAAGGCTGGGGCCTTACAGTTGGTATCAAAGGGAGGTTTAGATATCATTAGGAGTTAGAATTCTATTAATTGATTATCCAAAAATATTTTTTTATGGTCAAATTGAAGTGATATAGCATTTGAAGATTACCATGTTGCTTCATCTAAGACATGTTTGTTTAGAATGGTTTTCCGCAGAGGAAACAGGGAAGCAGTGCTAGGAAGGCATACAGAAGGAAATAACCTTCTGAATCAGCATCCAGAAATGGTCAGAATTGGAACTAAACAGTTTGTTGCAGTAATGGTGCAGTTGACTCAAGCGATAAATGGTGGTGGTATCCATGCACGAGATCAGCCATATCAACCGCATAGAAACATGTCAGTGGTGGAACATTTCATGAGGCAACATCCACCATCATTCAAAGGATCATCAGACCCTGTGCTAGCTGAATGGTGGATTAAAGCACTGGAGAAGATTTTTGATGTCATGGGGTGTTCAGACAATCAAAAGGTTAGTCTTGCTATTTGCCGTTTGGAGGGTGAGGCAGATCAGTGGTGGTCTATGGTTAAAAATATCAGGGACGCCGATGAGATTGATGCTCTTGACTGTGATGAATTCAAAGGTATGTTTCTTGAGATGTATTTTCCTAAGGCTGTTCGACTTAGGATGGATAATCAATTCTTGGAATTGAGGCAAGAGGAAGACTCAGTGGCTACCTATGAAGAAAGGTTCACTCGATTGGCATGGTATGCTCCAAATTTTATCCGAGACCTTGATAGTAAAATCAATCGTTTTTACTCAGGATTAAAGCCAAAATATCAAAGGTCATTAGCTTCTTGTGAGTTTAAAAGTTATGAAAAGCTTCTTCGATGTGCTGATATGGTGGAAATGGAGTTTTCCGATGACCAAGTGTTCTATAACAACCAGAAAAAGAAGAGACCTAGGTGGCAGGAGAAAGGTAAGAATTCTTCAAAAACGTCTGATGGTAAGAGAACTAAGTTTCCAGTTTGTGATAAATGTGGAAAAAGGCATGCTGGGGAATGTCTTCTGAATTCTGGAAAGTGCTACTGATGTGGTAAGATGGGACATAAGGCTCGTGATTGCACTGAAAAGGATCAAGGTGAAGGTAAGAACAAATTTGATTTACAGTTAGTGAAAAGTTATAAGTGCAATGAGATGGGTCACTATGCAATCGAGTGTCTGACAAAGTGCTTGAGTGATGGGAAGCAGTTAGACCACAAGCAGAAAGGGGTAGTGAAATCCTTTGCAACTACTTCAGCAGATTTCGGGCCATCAAATGAAGTTGTATCAGGTACTTTGTTTGTTTTTTCAGATTATGCCAGTGTGTTGTTTGATTCAGGGTCTACACATTCTTTCATCTCTGAAACCTTTTCTAGTAAAATGGGAATACCATCTCAAGAAATGACTCCTAAACTTTTGGTAAAAACACCTGGGGGAAATGTTGAGGCAAAAAGAATTTATAAGAATCTTCTTATCCTTATCTGTGGAAAGAACCTACTTGAAAACCTTATTGTTCTACCTCTAGTAGAGTTTGATGTTATCCTAGGTATGGATTGGTTCTCTATTTACCATGCTAAGATTGACTGTAGATCTAAAGAAGTTTCTTTTCAAAAAGATTTTCAGTTTGTTTACAAGAATGAACCCTTACTTTTGATAAAATATCAAGAGGCTGAGAAACTTGTAAAAGATGAAAATGAATGTTACCTTGCACACGTCGTTGAAAATAAAGGAACTATTCAGATTAATGATGTGCCAGTGGTAAATGAGTATCCTGATGTTTTTCCTGATGAGTTTCCTGGAATAATACCAGATCGAGAAGTTGAGTTTACTGTTGACTTAGTTCCTGATTCTAAGCCAATTTCAAAACCCCCTTATCGAATGGCACAAATTGAACTTTTAGAGTTGAAGGAGCAATTGCAAGATTTATTAGAGAAGGGTTTCATTCGACCTAGCACATCACCATGGGGTGCTCCTGTTTTATTTTTTAAAAAGAAAGATGGTTCTATGAGACTTTGCATTGATTATAGAGCCTTGAATAACATCACTGTTAAGAACAAATATCCTTTTCCTCATATCGATGATTTGTTTGATCAGCTCCCGGGAGCTCAGTTTTTTTCAAAGATTGACTTGAGATCGGGGTACCATCAGGTGAAGGTAAAGGAGGAAGATATTCCGAAGACCGCGTTCCGTACGAGATATGGCCATTATGAATTTGTAGTAATGCCTTTTGGGCTAACCAATTCACCTGCTGTATTCATGGACTTAATTAATAAAATTTTCCATGAGTTCTTGGATAAGTTTGTGGTGGTTTTCATTGATGATATTTTGGTGTTTTCTAAAAGTAAATAGGAGCATGAAAGACATTTAAAGGTTATCTTGCAAACCATAAAAGAAAAGAAACGGTATGGGAAATTCAGAAAGTGTGAGTTTTGGTTGCAAAAAATTTCTTTCCTTGGTCACATTGTTTCTAAACATGGAATAACTATTGATCCTGCAAAAACAAAAGTTGTGGAAGAATGGCCAAGACCCACAAATGTAAGCGAGATTCGTAGCTTCCTTGGTTTGGTGGGCTATTACCGAAGGTTTGTTAGAAATTTTTCACGGTTATCTAGTCCAATGACTAAGCTAACTCGGAAGGGTGTTAAGTTTATCTGGACAAAAGAATGTGATGATTGTTTTCAGGAATTGAAAAGAAGATTGGTGAATGCTCCAGTTTTGGCACTACCTTCTAGGAATGGTGAGTTTGTTATATAAATGTGATGCTTCATTGAAAGGACTTGGTTGTGTCCTAATGCAAAAAGAGCAGGTAATTGCTTATGCTTCACGACAGTTGAGAACTCATGAGATAAATTACCCTATACATGATTTGGAATTAGCTGCTGTTGTTTTTGCTTTAAAAATTTGGAGGCATCATTTGTATGGAGTAAAGTGTGAAATATATACTGATCACAAAATTTTAAAGTATATATTCACTCAGAAAGAGTTAAACATGAGACAGAGGAGATGGATAGAATTAATCAAGGATTATGATTGTACAATTCATTACCATCCGGGAAAAGCAAATAAAGTGGATGATGCTTTGAGTCGAAAAAGTAATGCTTCATTAACAATGTTGTGTTTGGAACGTGATCCTTTGGTTAAGGATTTGATGAACTTTGGCATAGAAGTTGTTGGTGCAGGAAGTCCTTCTGTTTTGTTTCAGGTATCAGTGAGATATTCTCTATCAGATAGAATCAAGCAAGCACATAAGCAAGACAGTGAGTTGCAGAAAAAGGTAGAGCTGGTTCAGAAAGGTAAGTTCCCTAAATTCAACATTGGTAATGATTGTGTTTTGAGATTTGGGAAAAGATTGTGTGTGCCTTGTGATTCACAGTTGAAGAGTGAGTTGTTATGTGAAGCTCATAGTTCTCCGTTTTCAGTTCATCCGGGCAGTACTAAGTTGTATAGAGATCTGCGGGAGTATTACTGGTGGGATGGAATGAAAAGAGATATTTCTAATTTTACTGTGAAGTGTTTGACTTGTTAGCAGGTTAAAGCAGAGCGGCAGTTACCGAAAGGGATGCTTTAGCCTTTACCAGTTCCAGAGTGGAAGTGGGAGAATATATCCATGGACTTTGTTGTGGGATTACCAAAGACATCTCGAGGTAATAATGCAATCTGGGTTATTGTTGACCGCTTGACCAAATCTGCTCATTTCCATTGTATACGAGATACTTTCTCTCTTGATCAACTTTCCCGTTTGTATCTTAAAGTGATAGTCATGTTACATGGAGTTCCTCTCTCCATTGTATCGGATCGTGATCCCAGGTTTACTTCTAACTTTTGGAAAGGCCTTCAGAAGTCGTTGGGTACTGAATTAAATTTTAGTAAAGCCTTTCATCCTCAATTAGATGGGCAGTCAGAATAAACAATTTAGACATTGGAGGATATGCTACAAGCTTGTTCTAAGGATTATTAGGGAAGTTGGGACCAACATCTTTCTTTGGTTGAATTTTCATATAATAACAGTTTTCATTCCAGTATATAGATGGCACCATTTCAGGAATTATATGGGAAGCGGTGTCGAACTCTAGCTTTCTGGGATGATGTGGGTGAAAGGAAGTTGATGGGACCAGAATTGGTAGAAGAGATGGCAGAAAAAGTTCAGCTGATTCAGAAACACATGAGAACAGCTCAGAGTAGGCAGAAGAGTTATGCGAATAACTGGAGGAAGGATCTATCTTTTGAGGTAGGCGATCATGTTTTTCTCAAGGTTTCTCCATGGAAAAGTGTGATGAGATTTGGTAAGAAAGGAAAGATCAGTCCAAGGTTCATTGGACCATACGAAATTCTGAAGAGAGTTGGATCAGTTGCATACCGAGTGGCTTTACCTCCGAGTTTATCTCAGGTACACAATGTTTTTCACATTTCTATGTTGAGAAAGTATATGCCATATCCATCTCATGTTTTGAGTCCAGAGGTAGTTCAGCTGGAAGAGAAACTATCTTATGAGGAACAACCGGTCCAGATTCTTGACCACAGGGAGAAAGTGTTACGGAATAAGGTGATTCACCAGGTAAAGGTTTTGTGGAAAAAACACATGATTGAAGAGGAAACATGGGAATCTGAAAATGCAATGAGGGATAAGTACCCCTATTTATTTGATAAGTAAATAAATTGCGGGGACGCAATTTTGTAAAGGGGGGAAGGATGTAACATCCCAAGTAAGTAATGAATAATAGATATTTTTATCTATGTCTATTAATGATTAAGATAGTGTTTTAGAGGCTTAAAATGAAAATAAATACAATCTTATGCATGGAATACACTAATATTCTTAAAGGATTTTTTTACTGCCTTATGATGGAAAACCCTTTTTAAATCTATCTTTTAACAATTTTATAAACTATGTTTGTCAAAATAAACTTATTCGTTATGATTGGGACATCAAAATTTACTTTTTGTGAATTTTTTGTATTTTTCTGATAATGTTCATTTTTTAATGAATAGTTAAAAATACTACATTTTACATCAAAACTGATTTTTAATATAATTTATTTATATGATTAGATTATATTTTGAATTGGTTTTAAAGTGAAATTAGAATATATTTTTACCATTTTATCCAATGGTGGTCATTGGAATCAATTTCACTTTGAAATTGGACTTAAATTGGTGTCAATCTTTTTATACTTATTGTTTCATAAAAACACGCTATTTGCTCTGACAGCGAGAATTAATTATTAATTTAATTAACGTGACTTATATGTTTTGAATTTTGTAAAATAGACTCCATTTTTGAATTTGGAATATCAAATATAGCTTAGGGTGAATTTTTGGTAATTTTCTGAAAAACTTCAATTTTTGATGAATAGTGAAACCACTAAGTGGTAGTTAAAGAAACTGATTTTTCGTTTAAATGAAATTTTGCCATCATTGTGTTTTGAATTTCAAAAATCCGACATACATGGTTGTCATTAAGAAGTAAAATGTGGTTCAATGAGAATAAAATAATTTTTTGGTGAATAGTAACTTATTATGTTTTTAATCGCGATTAGTGGTAATTAGGGTAGTTTAAGGTATAAATAATGCATTAATAATATGAAATGACCTAGAAACATGTCCCAACCTTAATGGTTGTGTCATGGCCGACCATGAAAAGCCATGGGTCTACTGGGGGACCCCATGGAGACATTTTGGTTGGGAAATGACATAAATAACTTTTTATTTAATGTAAAAGTAAAAATGACACAAACATAATATGTTTTACGAATACAATTTTTACATGGGGTTATAAAGATCATATTTTTGATTATAAATAGTCATTGGAAAGCTAAATAGATTTCCTACATCTTAGTACTTTTTTTATAATTTTTAGACATTAAATAAATTAAATTATTTATGACATAATAATGATGCAGCGATGACATCATTATTTAACGATTTAAATAAAATGGAAAGATAATGAAAAATCTAAAACATGCACAAGGAAAAAACCAATTGGATGAGAGGATTTAGAAGCCTTATCACCTTATCCCCGAATTATAGAAATGTGGGTCCTTTTTAATCGAAAACTCTTTTTAAAATAAAGTAACTTATCTTTACTTTCCAAAAGTGCCCCTCCTCTCCTCTTATAAAAGGCCCCCACCTCTACCTCATTTCACACACTTCTCAAGCCTTTGGCTCGGCCAACCCCTACCCATTTACTCTCTCCACATCCATCTACTCATCCTAGAGTATTCCCTTTGGGCAGAATCCTTTCAAAGGAAGCCTTTAGGCTCAAATCAAAAGGAGTTACACTTTTAAAGGTAATTCATTCTCTCATGTTCATTTGTTTTATTTTGCTTCTCCAACCCCCTAAACTCTTTTTATTTACTTATTTTGTAACAACACCAGTATATTAAATATACTAGGATATTTTTATAAGATTTATTTGAGCTACACTCTCACACAACTACATCAAATGGTTAAAGAACATACAGTTTCCGTGGATGGCGAAATTTTGACTCCCGAAACGATGATTGTTCAATACTCATTTAACACCTTCAAAGGTGGCCATTATGATGTCACTATTTTTATATATGATATATAATATGTTTATGTTTTCCTTAAGCTTCTGTTTTTTTTCATTTTGGGCATACCTTTATGGTTTCCATTATGGGTAAACACGATATCTTCATTTTAGGAAGTGCGGACTACCGCCCCCTGAAAGTGATTTGATTCGTTAATACCATTTGTGGGATGTGTAAAGGATAAAGTAAATGATATTATATATGTTATTGTACTGGAATTATAATATACTCTTATATAATTATGATTCCATTCCAAAAAATACGAAATAGAAATGGAAGTAGCGTTCATGCGTACGTACGGCTTACCGTCTCCATGAACGGTGCATTTAATTTCTTACCTCTAAATGTGATGTAATATTATAAATACATGTATATGATGAATATATATGATATATGTGTTATAAAAATTATTAATATCATTCTGGATATAACGAACCTTTGACCAAATTAACAACATGTAAGTGTAAGAAGTCTATTTTTGACTAAAGAACCAAATACCGACAAAATGAACATTATTAACTTAAATGATTACATGACCTTCATAACATGGTATAAAAGGAATAATGAACTTGAAAAAGGTTCATAAGAAAGTAGATATTAACTCATGTTTATTATTCAGGAGATTAAAGAAAGGCCGGGTCAAGTCGGATACGAGGTATGGGACTTCATCTCAATCTCTTTTCATTGAGGCATATTTTATTTTATACACAACCTTCTTTTATACGGTGTATAAACCCCTTTGACTTTTACATTTATTCAAAAGGAATATTTCTTATACGAAGCGTTTACTAAACGACAAAAGGGAATGTTTTTGTCGTACGTATGTGACGACAACGACTTCTCCGCCGCCGGGACCGTTATTTGAGTTTCGGCTTCCTCTACAAGCCATACCTTCTTTTTAAAAGAAAAATAAATACCATGTTTTACTTTTCTTTTATTTTGGTATTGAAAATGGTTTTCACAATGTTTTTTGTGTTGTATTGATATCTTGTGATTGAAATGTGGAAATTTTATGTTTCCTTTATGCATGTTTTATGTGATACGATTATGTTATGGTTCTTGGGCATTATTATGAAGACGGGTGGTTCCGTGATAAACTAAGGGCGGGTGAGCCCGATATAGCTCTCCAATGCATTGGGTAACGCGAAGGAGTGAAATGTTAAGGTTTCTCCGAAGATATTTTAGGGAATATACTGTGATGGGTATTCCAAACGTAACCAAGAGGGTTACTCCCTACGTAGGAAGGTTATGAATGCCTCAAGTTACCTTTATGTCTTATGATTTCTATGATTTACTAATGATTTGATGAGGTATGTTAATGTGCTTATGTTGTATGGGTAAAGTATGATTTCACTCTTATGTATATATGTACCCATGTTTCCTTTCCATGTTTTTATAACCCATACTGAGATTTTTATGCTCATCCCATGTTTTTTTTAAATGTTTTCACAGGTCAAGGGAAAGGTACATGATATGATGATAGTGTCAAGGATGTGTCAAGAATGAATCCATGTTTTATTTTAAATATGTTTCCATTGATGGGAATGAAGAATACTATCTTTATGTAACCACTTTGTTTATACATGGAATGTAATGCAAGTTTTATGATCCAATTCTCTAAAACTCTAAACCCAAAAAGATCCTCAATGTGTAATCTTGTAATAACTCAAGATTAAGTAAGGATTAAGGCTGGGGCCTTACACACATACTGTCAAGCATATCCCAATGGTTTTAGTGAAACTGTTAGGATATATGTATACCAATGGTTCAAGAACCACGGTATACATAAAACATTTCATTGATACATACCCATAGTATATAGAACCATTTATATACAATCTTATCTCAATGACATCCTACCTTTCTGTGTACAAATAGATGTGTCAGCCATTGGAATATCATATTCTCCAATGAAAACAATATTGGTCGATCATGAAATTCTTCCAATCGTCCAGAACCTATAAAAATAAAATCATTAATTCTGAGTGGATATCATAATTGGATTCATTAGGTGGAAAACCAAATCTAGCATGACATTCATTGGATATTATTTTGGTTCTCTAAATGAAACCATTTCTTAGTGGAAAATGCTATATATTTTAGGGATGTTCATGAATAATGGTAATTTTTTAATCCATATTTGTACTTCATTAAATAGAATGGGCTATTAAATTTTAATATTTTTCCTTTGTATGTTTTGGTGAGGTGAGTTAAAATCCATGGTAGTAACGTCATTAGAACATTTTAGAAATGATTCAATATGAATATTCAAAGCAAGAGGAACTAAAGAATATGAATTAGTAGTGGTAAAATGATGCTTATGGTGTGGAGACACATAATACATCTATGTGTTGAATAATTAAACCACCAGTGTTTTTAGATATATGGTCACATTTAATGAACATATAATTGTTTTAATTATTAAAATCGACATTGAACTAGATTTTTCAATTATAGAACCTTAAGTTAATGTTTATTCCTTGGATGTGTTTTGAGAATTTGGGAGTGGAATAAAGTCATTCAACCTTAAATTATTGTCCAATATAGGATAGTATATGTGTATGTGGTATCCATTGAGACATATTGGTGATGAAGAGAATTATAGTGGGGATATTTTGAAACAATGTGTTCATACATACATTCATTATTGGATAAAAATCATAATTTTCTATTACTCGATAGGTCAGTTTCACAATTATTGTTTGAGTTTTATTTTTGAGGGTGTAAAGAATTGAAAAATAAATTATAGACAATAGAATGGGTCTAGAGATGTAGATAAACATTTCATGGTAAAATCAAGGTGGTGGGAGTTAGCAAATGAAAAACTATAATAGAACACTGGATGACTGGTGGTCTTTTTTGGGTGGATAGTTACAACATTTTTTCCTTGTATTTTTATAGTGGGAGGTCCCATTTTATACTTAAATTTATGGAAACCATTGTAATTCATACCTCACACATCCCCCTTCAGGAGACACTGATCTAAATGTATTGTTCTGAAATTTCTTTGGATATTATAGGTAACTCCATCCCTCTAAAATACTTTTCCAATATAATGAACACACTTGTGTTATCAGTATTCTGGCTTATATATATTTTGGAAATGATATTTATATCTAGTAATCAAGTCTGTATTATAATATATTATGGAACTAATGTAGTAACCATACACACTAGAACATAATGATATTACATCCAACTCTCAGACACAATGGGGATCTAATTTAACCACTGGTTCCTGCCACCACACAGTTTTATTCATCACACGAATCTACCTTTTTTACCACTATTTCACCTGTCATTAGTTTACTTTATGGTATTTATCATTTTCAAGGGTCCTTATAATTATTATCTTACCAATTCCATGATATAAAATACATCATCCAAGGACTACTTCTCTATATAAGATATTTTTGGCCTCCACAGACACTCAATCAATACATTTAATAAAGACATTAATGTATTATAATAGATTTGGATTACACACAATGGTGGCACTAATTTTCTCTTATACAATTCTTATGAAATTCAACAAAGATGAAATAATGACTACTTGATATGTATTCCACCAATTATTATTTTCAATTATATGCATTTCTATTATTGAGGTTTATATCCTATAACTCAATATTTTTGTCTGTATATCACCATGTATATTTTTTGAAGTTGGTATATTGAAACCCTCATTGAATACTACCTCTAATGAAATTGAAGTCAAGTAAATGTATAAACAAGAGGTTACCATATATTCATAATCATTATATTTCCATCTCTAAAACCAATAATGGAATTTGGTGAAAATGTGCCACAGAGACAAGAATAACCTTACAACTAGAATTGATGAGGAAAAGTGAAGTGATCTTATGTTATAATATGTTGAGGACTCTATCTAGAATGTGGGATAATCTAGTCTATCCAATTATGGGATTAATTTGATACATCATATTCATGTAATTTTTTAAGTGATGATTATGCCACAATAAATTAGGAGGATTTTAGCATGTGATTAAATTAATTTTTCCTCCCTTTAACTATTTATTCATTTAAGTATCACTACATTATCATTGAAACTCTTTATTCATGTTTGGGTGTTTTAGGAGAGTTAGTCAATTCACGGATCCATCCTTGGGAAATATAATTGAGATTCCATAATTGGTTCATTTTTTAGATGAATCTATTCAATATGTCATCACTTACTAAGAGTTTAACTTATATAACTCAAATATGTTGTAATGTTAATATTATTTTGCGGTTATTCGAAAAAAAAAATTGAAGACATTCTCAATCTATCACAATTTATTCCATGTTTTTGTGGATGTCATGTGGTTTAGAAATAGTAATGACATAGTTACACTCTAATAAACGAATTACTATGTTGGATTAAGGTGGATGGGGTACACCGACTGACTAATACTAGTGAAAGAGAATCATGGAATCAAAACATGGGGACAACTTCACCCAAAAAAAATTAATTAACACAGCAGTGGAAAATTAATAAAATTTTGTCATGACCCATCTTTATGTCAGATGCCCACATTGATAGAATATAAAATGAATAGAACCTACATAGTATAAATTAACAAAAAAATGAAACTCACTAATCATAAAATATTAATTTTGGTTCTATTTTGGAAATATTAAATTATAAATGAATGAAATGTCCTAATGGGCATTAGAAAGACATCGAATTTCAGATATTTACCTTCCATTTCTCAGATAAATCAATTGTACATATACTAACATTTCCATTTTATCTTCATGGGAACATGAATAGATTGCTAAATTTATTTATAAATGGTCTCTATAATAGAATGGAATCAATATATAGAAGAGGAACCTTTGTTTCAGGATAAGGACAAAATCGTTTTTCTTTCCCAACTATTGTATTAGACCATTATGGAAGTGAAATTTTATTTTATCATATTATGATATTCCTATTATCATAAAGACTATTTTCATAGTTTTATAATTCCAAATTAAACTCTATTGAAAACATGACATGAAATAATTTTCCTAGAAATTCCATTCGCTTCCAAGAATAATTTTCTGTGATTGAAAATATTTGTTTCCAAGTTCACTGTGTTTTTAGATAATGATAAATGTATAATCTTCATCCCATTTGTTTTTCATATTTTCAATGATTCGTACTAAAAAATAAAATTTCATGATCCTTATTAATAAAAAACTTATTTTAGTAGCAACATTTCTATATTTTTGTTATATATGAAGATACTATATCGATGGGTTTAAAATTAATTTTTGTTATAGTAGATGATGTTGAATTATAATATTTCAATAGTTATGTATATATTGATTGACTCCCATAATTTTATAGGATAAATATATATAATATTCTAGCCATTAGCATGTTCAAAAGGAAATTAGTGTGTTTTCTTTCATGAAATTTTGTATAGCATAAATTAATATCAATTTGTTATGATGTAGTTTGATGTTTTGAACTTTGAGTATTTTAAAAGAATTTATATAATCAGTTATATTATACATGAATAGTATATAAATTCAAAATATTAAACCATGGAATGATTGTTGGGGGGATCTATTTCTTGACAAAAATCTATAGTTGATGCCTCTAGATTGGGAATACATAACATATGAATACTTGGATATAAAATAATATAGCATGAATTTACGTTATATAGGTCATGATTCTGTGATCTGATGATTTTGTCTTCTTCATTATTTTCTAGGTAGTGTGTGTGAGTCAAACTAATGGAGGTATAGATTTGTGAAGAAATTCTCAATCCCTCCCCAGTTATTGAATGTTTCCTTGGCCCTAACATGGTTCATACATAATAATGTTCAATTTGGACTCTAATATAGAATTAACAAGGATGTATTAATGTGTATTAGTTAAGTTTATTTACTAGAACAAGTGTTCATACATCAAGGAATCACCACATGGGAAAACAATTCCCCAAAAAAATTACATAAAATAATAGTGGAAAATAAATTGAATTTTTTCCTTACCCATCAATACATCAAACATCCAAACTGAAGGCAAATAAAATAAAAAGAAGACAAAGATTATAAAGGCATGAAAAATTAAACACATTTATCATTAAATATTACATTAGACTCTTGTTTGGAGATATTTAAGCATTCAAATGATGAAATTTATTGACGAAAATATTAAAGCTAATTGATTTTGGATTTTCCTATTCTAGTTTTAGGATAAAATTTATGATCAATATAATAAATTATACATTTTCTCTTAGAGGGGACATGATTTTATTAAAAATATATTAATGAAATGTCTCTAGATGAGAATGTATTGATTAAATGGATGTGGATCTTATGTGTGTAAAATGGAAAACAAAATTTTGTAGTCCCCATATTTACATTGGCCTATTATGGAAGTTAAATCTTCACATTTTTAACATTATTATATTCTAAAGATCGTAAAATATATTATATATTAATTGAATACTAGGTTCATCTCTAGGAAAACTAGGATATGAAATAGATTTCCAAGATTTTATAGTTGGTTTAAAGAATAATTTCTAGTGTTGGAAAAAGATTGTTTTCCTTATTTTCTACATTAATGGATCATGTTTCATAGATATTCTTCATCTCATATATTCTTTTTCTATACAATGGTTAATGAAAAAAACTAAATTTACATGATCATAATTAATAAAGAATTTATAATTGTTGAAAATTTATTTATCTGTTTTTGTATATTCAAATGTTATATATAATGGTTGATAATTCATTTATAATATAGTAGAAGATGTTGAATTATAACAAGTTAATATTTTTTCAATGAGAAAATTTCTCACATAATATTTTTTGGATACCTCACTGCACTTTTATATCCCTTGGAATACTAAGGGTGATGTTTGTGATTTTTCATGTATGAAATTAAGGATGTACCCATTACTTTTCAATTTTATATTATTCACATTGGATTTAAAAAAATTTGAGTAATTTTTTGGATGGTTATTATCAATTTTAGTATACATGTATAGTATATAAATATTAATTAAAAACCCATGAAAATATTGTTCAAGTAAAAATTATTCAGGGGACAAGAAATAGTTGATGCCTCTTGATTGGGAATACATTGCATATAAATAATTGAATATAAAATATAAATACCAGAATTACCAAGATTTAGTTTATGATTATGTGATCCTAGGATTGTTTTATTGGTTTTATTTGTTATATAATATATGTGAACATGAATAAAGGAGGTGTACAATTATGAAGATATTCACATTCCATCCCTAAATTTTACATGTTTCATTATCCCTCACAAGGTTCAGACATAGTAATGACCTAGTTAGACTCTAATATAGGTATTACTTGTATCAAATAAGGTTGATGGGATACACCCATGGGTTGGAAAAAGTATCAGTCCAATAAGGAATCACCGCATGGGAATATTTTCTCCCAAAACAATTAATTAGAACAGTATTGGAAAATAAATAAAATTTTGGCATTAACCATACCTATGTTGGATATCCATGTCAAAGGAAAACAATAAATTGAGGAAACAGAGAATAATGGCAGATAAAAATGAAACACTCTAGTTAATCCCTCCACTACTCCAAACTCCCTCCCATGGAATGAAAAATGTGTAGCCACCCAAGTTCCCCTCTGGCACTCTTAACAAAAGATAACTACCCTCTGTCAGTATAATGTCATAAAATGCCTACGTGTTCGATGTGATAATGAAAAAAACTAAACTACACTCTTCTATGACTATATAAGTTACTACCAAATATATAAGAACCACAATGCCCCATGGGTCATATGTGGTTCTTAGAAGCAAGGGTAAATAGATCCATGTTCCAATATGATACTAAAAAATTGTATATTCTTATTAATTAAAATTTTATTTTCCAAGTAATGGAATATATTCAAGTTGGATCGAGATTCATCTTAGTATTTTTTTTCAATACAAGATTATTTTAGATATTTTCATTATATTTAGATTTCCATGTTTTTTTATTTTAACATGGAAAATATTATTGATATTTTTTCTAATCGATTCAGCTTTATTATATTCGTTTTATATTAGTCTCTTTTAGATCATTTTAGACCATGTAATTTGTGGTCATATAGGTTTGAATTCATTATATTTGGTCTAATTTTATTCATCATTTATAATAACATGTATTTTCAAGTTATATTTTTTTGATTTAGTCTAATTTTGTTTAATTCAATTAAAAATATTTAGTTCTTTTTTCATGATTTTTATCTTTATAGTTTTATATAAGTTTGTCAGATTAACATTAATACCAGAAAAGAAAATTTAATTTTTGAGTTTTTTCATAAACATTTTTCATTATATTTTTAATTTGGTTTTATTCTATCCATTGTAAGTTTTTAGGGTTCTACATTATATAGATCAACTCATTTTTGGTTATGCTACATTATCTTATATAGTTTGGTTTTTGGTGGTTCATCATGATTTGTTATTTTGGATGCAATCAAAACTGATGTAGGTTAGGAGTGGTCTAACTAAATTATGTTGATTATATAACATTCACTTTGGTACAACATTATATAAATAATTTGTTATTTTGTTACTTTAAATTTATTTATGTTCATATATACTAATTTAATTTAATGATGATTTATTTAGAAATAATTTGTTTTACTATTCATAGGTGAATATGATTCATATTATTTTAGTTTTCATATTAATATTAAGACATATTTCATTAAATTCCATTTGAATGAGTTCACATTCGATTCATTTAATTTGGTTTTCTTTGATTTGAATCTGGTCTGGTAGAATCAATTTTATTTGATTTGATTCAATTCAATAAACACTTAATTTCATATAAAAAATTATTGTAAGAAATATATATCATTATTTAGAACCAAAACATGGTGTCAAATACAAGAAATCAAGAGTACATTAAATTTAATTGCTAATGCATAAGAGAACCTACCTCAAACTCGAGGTTCTTTGATTATGATGATTGAAACTCAAAACATCCATTTACCAATTTCAAACATAGGTAATTCACATATATATAAATAAACCTAGACCAAATATACACATTTGAATTTGATTTTTTTTATAGTGGGATCATTAAAAATATGCTTATTCATGAATATAAAAATTTACTATAATCATGTATATAGGGGAAACTTATATATGTATATTTCAACCTATTCATACATGTGTGTGTCTCCTTTGACAACATCGACCCAAAACCACAACAATGATGTCTTAAATACTCCTGAAAACAAAGAAAAATCCAAATCACAAAACCTCTAAATTTATAAGCTTCAATGAATTGAAATAGAACAACTGATAACTGAAACCCATGATGAATTTTCAGTTTATAAAAAGTCATTCTAGCAAAAGGAAACAAAAATTGATATAAATTTGTGAATCTACAAAAAAATAGAAACTAATGAAGTTTCATTACAATCAATAGATAATCTAAAATAGAATTATAATATAATATCTATTGGATTGTTCTAGAACAAGAGGAAAATTTTACCCATTTAATTTATTTTGAATTGAATGCATCAAGAATTTGTGATTATATAATTTCAATTGAAGTGATAAAAAATGAAATGAATAGTGGAGAGGAATCCACAAATTTCACTTGAATATTTTTGTTCAATACTAACTAGAAACTAAAACCATATCATCAAAAAACATCTCATTTCAAATAGGTTAATCCTCAAGACATTATTGAAGACTTTGAATCGATTATTGAGAATCTAGAATGGCTCACCCTAACCTTAGAAATCCATGAAACGTAAATAAATATAATTAAAATAGATAAAAAACAAATTTAGATATAAATAATTAACATCAACTCAAAATTAAAAATTGATTCATAAAAATTAGAATCAATTAATTTTTAATAAAAAATATAGTAGGTAGTGTTGAAAAATCAAATAGTACATTCCAAAAAATAATTAAAATTCAACTATACCCATATATCCATTATATAATAATATGTTTCTCATCATATTCCATTTCATCCATCAATAATCAAACATGAGAAGATTATAAAAAATGATGAATCTTGATCATATGCCAATAATATGATCTACAAACAAAAACAAATGGATATGAAGGATGTAATCAAACATGTCTTGTAGGATGTGACCAAGGAATCCCTTCAATTTCATTCCTGTGAAAATTCATGAAAACAATATTGAAATACAATTATAAAATTGTTTTATATCAAATATTCACATAATAAATCCAAAATCAAATCCAAGATTTTTTTTTAAAAAAAATTGTTATAATTAAATGAAAAAAATAAATTTTAATAAAATTTCATAGAAGAAGCCATTTTTATTCAAAACAATAGTTTCAGAACCAAAGATGAAAAAATGTAATCCATTAATTTAAATTGGTTTCCAAAAACATCATTAAAACACATTTAAAATGAATATATCCACCCGCAAGTGAAATGCATACCATTAAGAACACACATCCCATTTTGATGTAAATAATTAATAAAAATTAGATAATACTATCATAATAATATAATTCCGTGGGAAATTAAATAAACTATGACTTAATAATCTATTTTTCACTTCACAAGTCAAGGATCCTGTGTCATGTGTTCTAAAAAATATCATGAAGTTAGTTGATCAAGAATTTACCTAACTAATGTATGACTAATTATGGGCCAATGGTTTTTCTACCTAATATATGCCACTAACATATCCCACACCAACAGAACTGTGATTAATCCCACCATTTATAATATCATTCTAGATGATACACAATATTCCTTAATACTATATAGTGCTGCATAAATATATAAATCCCACCTAGTTATTTGTGTTTTATTTACTAGAATAGTGGCAGAGAATGAACCATAATGAGAATATTAAAGAACAAATCACTAAAAAATTACTCACATTGTCATCTACAAACCTCTCCTATAAAACCCCATTTGAACATAATATATCAATAATATATCAATAATATATCCACCTTCAAGATAAAAAACAAGTTGAAATCAATTAGGACACCCTGAGATTAACCATCTAAACCACAAAGTACCAAATTTGATGTTATTATTAGACACACTATTTGCAATTCAAGACACCCTTTTAAAAAAAATTATTTTCCTTTTAAAACCCCAAATATAGAAAAAATCCTTGAATTCATATAAAAAATAACTTATAAATTTTTATATGAATTTTCACAAGGATTTAAAAATGGATTGATATTTATTTCAAAGAGGAATTTTAGATTCCTAAATGATCTTCTATATATCCTGAAATTAATTTCAATAATCTATTTAGAAACACCACATATTATCCCATAGAGTATCTATTTCATCAATTACTAATATATAAAAATCAACCATTATTTTAATACCAAAATGAAAAATTTTCAATAAATCATAGACATCAAAAAAGTAAATATTTAACAGGGAAATCCAAAAAATTGTCTCCTTTCATAGTAACATTCAAACTTTTATATTTGAGATTATGATGTCTCTATGTTTTTTAATATCTCTATATATTTATTTTATTCATATATACATAATTTAATGTTTTACATACATTTAATAATTCAGAATTTATCGAGATTTTTATAATAATTCTCTTCTATTAATGTAATTAAGATTTTGTAAGGATTACCAATATGATTAATAATGTTTATTAGGTTCCATTAATTCCCTATAAAATCCTAAAATATCAATACATAACTTCATTATTAAATTAAATCAACATCTACTATTAATCTGGAGACTGACTATACATAGTGTGAATTCTCATTGCGATATAAAAAAATGTAGTTAATATCTTTCATGGGATAACTACATACTTCATGGTGAAATGAAAAAATACATATTTTATGATTGAATAAATACCCATTAATTCAAGATGTTAAACATTTAATTTATCTGATAATTTCATTTTAGGTCTCTAAATTTATTTTTATCCTCTATCATGTCCCAAAGAAACCATTTACATCAAAACCTTAGGATCACCTCTGAAAAATTAATAAAAATAATTCATAAACCATTACATAAAAAACATTATATTCATAGAGTTGTACATAATATATAAAAACCAACCAAAAATTACCTTAGTTCTTACATAGAATGACATCATTGTCATGGAAAAAAGAACTTGAATTATCCATTGAAATTATCTTGAAGAAAATCATAATGAGGTAAAATCAATGACAGTTTAGACATTTCCTATTGAAATAGTAATGTATGAAACCATATGTAATTTATTAATAATGTTATAAAATCTCTTTTGATTAACATATATTTGTTTCTAGGATGTCTATTTTTTCAATGAAATTCGCCTTTTAGGGAAAAACTAATTATAAATATGTGTGACCTATAATCCCAATGTACTTGAATATTTGCCTATCCCTTCATAATTATCCTTATTCTTATTTCCATTTTATGAAAAAAAAATTCTATATGAACTTCAATGGTGATTTGATTTAATCAATCTTACTGAAACTCATATCCTATAGATGGACCTCTTTTAGCTTCTTCTAGAACCCATTAGGTATTACTAAACACTTTTTGGTCCTCTTTTAGATGTTCCTCCTTTTGTATTGTCAAAAAACATAACCCAAAATATATTTCAAATTATTTTTCCCAACAACCACAGAGGCTTGTATTATTGAGGATAGAAATAAGTATTATGATTTTACTACTTCAATAATTTCACAAGAATTACATTAACCTCATTTTATATCCTTGGGGTATGACCAATTACTTTTAGGGATATAATCTCCCATAATTTTACATTTATGTTTATATTATTATGTTGGGTTGGTTTGGATGTCGTTAGATTGATGGATGTTGTCTATATTAGGAGTATACTATTTGGGGATATATTCACACACCATTAATCCTAAATGTGGTAGAATGTGTTTTCCGTGGTCTTTAAACATTATTATCCACAATATTCGGTCTACTATGAACCCAATAATATCCAAATAGACCTGTCTATTTCATATGAGGAGTTATAAAAATATCAAATAGGGTGATAGATATATAAAATAATA
This sequence comes from Viscum album, assembly GCA_963277665.1. Taxonomy (NCBI): domain Eukaryota; kingdom Viridiplantae; phylum Streptophyta; class Magnoliopsida; order Santalales; family Viscaceae; genus Viscum; species Viscum album. The sequence goes on along the minus strand of OY728145.1, from coordinate 1,241,720,444 downwards.
TATTAAAAGATATTATCTTTTTGAACCATGATAAAAAAATGAGATTACCAATGAGTATTAATGGGGTGGACCGAAGTTGAATCTAGAATAAGGGAATCAGAATGAATTGGAGTGTCGAGGAAGGGTTTTGGATTTTGGATGAGCGCAATGGATAATAGAATAATTGTGGGGGAAGATTTCTAGTTGGGGATATGATATGTTGGATAAGAGTGATGTACAATCAGGAATAAAGTTTGCGGGGTAGGCGAGGGATTGTGGTGGAAAGGAGAATATGAGGGGGAGATTATAGTTTGTGGTGGAGGGGCCGAAGGGGATGGGCCAGACAGAAATGAAAATCACTGCATGGTGAACCTATGATTATTCTTAAACAATAGGGATGGTTTTCCCTAAACCATATATCTTAATGGTATTTTTTAACCATAGCTATATGTGCATGGGTATAGACCCATATTCCAAAATTTAAAACTCATAGATAACTTTATAGATTTGTTTTTTCATGTTAGGTTAAATATTCAGTTATGGATAACATCATGGGTTTATAATTTTATGATTTATCAGAACTCTAATGTTGTAAACACTAAATTTGAGGTTTTATGTGATATGATTTGAATTTTTATAGTCATGTTCTAGTAAAAAATTTCATTGTGTTTAGAAACATGTAAAAAGTATTTTTATCATTTGTTTTATAACGAAAGATTATTTTGGGAAAATTATATTAATTTTTTTAATTCTCCTTTAGATTATGATATAACGAATTATGTAAATACAATATTTAATTTTAATGTTATTATGATCTTTTAGAATGTATGTAATTTTATTTATTGAATGATCGATGTAGAAATTTTACTATTATAATTTAATCTATTTGAATAATGTATAATTTTTTTAATTTTATTTAATTTTCAAAATTAAGTATACTATATTACATTTTGATAAAAAATTTAGTTTTTGTTAATTTTTAAATACATTATTAATATATAGTTGTACATTTCAGTATTATTTGATAAATTAAAAAATTATTTTGTTGGTTTAATGCATGAAAAATTCATCATTAATACTTTTTAGAGGGTAAAAACGTTATTATGTTGGAAATATATAATGGAATGAAATTATTCCAGTAAATTATGTTTATTTTCTTATATTCATAGTCTTGAGGATAAAACAATTCCTTAGCTATTGTAAAATTATCATGAAACTATAATGTTATTTTATTACCTTTGTTTTGATGATTTTATGATATATTTACCACCACAATGTTTTTAATTTTTTGGATATTGTAAATATCAAAATCATTAGCAATAAAGTGATTATTTTCTTTGTCACAATCCATAATTATTTAGAAATTAGTTTTTTTCCTCGACATCTATAATTTCAATAATGTTCACCAATTTTGAAACCATTTTATGTATTATTCAAGATGAGCATCATATATAAATTTTAATATTTTCAAGTGGAGGCATCACTATAAATTTTTATATATGTTTCAGACATAATAATTAACAAAAATTAAATTGGTCTTCCATTCATGCCATTATTTATTATCTTCAACCTCTTAATAATGATTTCTAAATTTGAATACCCTTTCTATTAGGAATGAGTAAACGTGTGAGGTAAACATTTTAAAAGAAGGGTAAGAATGTAAAATTTTATTTAATGCTAATATATATACATTTCACTTTTTTTAGTATTCATAAATAATATTTTTATATTATTTTAATCATAATAACAATATTAGGTAATATTTCAGTTAAAATATAAAAGATTTAGTTCTAATGAAGAAGAGTTCTCATAAACTATGTGGTTTTAATTAAACATATAATATATAAATTTTATAATGGTTATTATGTAATGGTTATTAATGTTTTAAAATCATCTTATCCATAATATCTCGTTCTGAAATATTTGGTTTTTTCGGAAAATTTTAATTTATAGTGAATAGTGAAACTTATAATTTTTTGTTATGTTTCATTTCTTTTCATTCATTAACATAATATAAATATACCATTTTATAATAATGTAATATAACTCTCCATTAATTATATATAGGGTAATAAATTACAAATGTGTCATAAATATATCTGATTTAGGTATATGTTCATTATTTGGATTAAAAACATTTTACTAACAAAACTCATTTTCTTTAAATTTTTTATTTTTATATAAAAATTTATTCAATTTATAGAAATTTAATATTAAACATTCGATTCCATATTTTGAATAAGTTATTCACATTTTTTTAAGCATTTCAATTTTTTTAGTCATTCTTAATTTAAAATGTGCAAAATATTTTTCACCTTAGTAAGGGTAAATCAAGAAATTAATTTAAAAATTAATATGATAAAGACTATGAAAGACCCTGTAAAATTGCATTAATTTATATTTTGAGTGAGGTTTAAGAAAAAGGTTCTATGATTATACATTACGGATGTTTGGATCAATTTTTCACAAAAAATTACATAAATATTCTTTTCTGAAAAATATAAAAAATTTCACTCTATTTTATGTAAATTTCAATTATAAGATCACATATGTAAGAAAAAATTATGTGATTTAATATATAGTTTTTTTAAATAATTAAATTATAATTAATATATAAATATGTTTATACTTTTTTGTGACGAAATAATTATCATAATATCATTTGCAACATCTACATTATGCCTCTACATGAAATATAAAATTAAAGTAATTTATTTTAGAAACAAAAAAAGTAATTTTTTTATTAACTGAGATATTAAATGATTTTTAGTCCATTATAGTTTATTATATATAGAAAATGTTCTAGATTATAATTTTTTAATTGTCATGTTGTTTTCAAATTATTATTATGTGGATGTATTTAAAAATCATAGAAATGGAATTTTATAAAAAGTATGGTTATTAATCTATTTAAAAATAATATAAACATCAAAATATAATGACAACGATGAAAAATTATTTTAATTTTTTTAATTGGATATTTACGAGAATGTTTTTAACTTCTATTTAAATTTATATCCTTATATATTAAAAGGGATGTTTTAAAAGTTGTCATTAAAACATAAAATGAATAGATAAATCCAAAATATATGTTTTGAAATGATATATAATACTTTATAAATTTTATTATATTCCTATAATATTATTATTTTATCCTTAAATTATATTCAAATTCAATTTGGAATCATTTACATGATATAAAAACATAACACATCGAAATATTTCATGTATTTACAAAATATCTACCCCTTCATTTATAAATAGAAAACACGACTACTCACATATCCAAAAATAATGATCCTTGTGGTTAAAAAATAAAATCCTAAATTCATTAATAATTTTTTACTTATTTTCATCATTTCTTAGTTTTTTGGAATACAAACTGTTGAGTGATTTAGGTGTAAAAATGATGGATTTTAAAGAAGATGTACATGTATTAAAATGTGTTTCAGACATATTAATTATTCTAGTTGGTGATATATTTTCTAGACATGATGAAATAATAAAATAAGTATATTAAATTTAATAAGCTGTAAATATGTTAATTTAATAACCATATCCATCTCTCATTCCAAAAAATTGTTAATAAACCCATTATTATTATCTAAAGTGGTATACTGCCTCATGAAATGTTGTAATTCATTTTCAATCAAATTAATACACGGATGGTTTTAATTATGGATTTAATGTATATATGTGATATTAATTAAAAAAATTACATTTTATAATTATCATTAAATACCAATTTCCATAAATTTATACTCATTTAAAAATTATAATGTCAATCTGGAATACATGTGGATTACAACCTCCAGAAAACGAATTGATGTGTTCTTATTCACTAGATCACATAAAAGGTATATATATATATATATTAAAGGATATAATATATATTTTATATAATTAAAATTATTATATAATGTTAAAATTTCACATTTTTTATTTCTCTCTTACTCGTTTAAATTTGAAACAGTTACACATGTGTACATATGTCTTACTATATCTATAATGGTATAATTTTTCCTTTTTCATGACCACATTTCATTCATTATTATAAAAGTATAATTAATGTATAAAAAACTTAATTATTTCAGTATTTTTATTCTATATATTATTTAATAAGGACATATTTTAAAATGGTCAACATATAATTTTTTTTCAAATTAGGAACTGAACATCCTCAAAACACCTACAGTAGACTTAGATGATTTTGAGATAAAATATCTCAAAAAATTTAAGGATATATATAACATATTGAAAATATTTATAACTAATAGAAATTGTTTAATAAAGAAAATAACGGATAAATTATTAATATATAATTGTTAGAGGACATATATAGATTGTCTAGACTTGATGTTAAGGATTTCATCATAATTTCCCTTATTTATGATATATTTTAATGTTATGACCATAATTTATTCTATATGGTATATAAAGTACAAATTAAACAATTTAAATATTTAGTAATTCAAATGTAATGGTATTTTAGGTTTTTTCCCAATTTATTTTTTAGTCAGAATTGACTTGAATGTTACCATGTTGTATGGGCTTTCCTTAAACAATTTCCTTTCTTCAGGATATTACTCTTCTTCATATAATTCATTATAAAATGATAGTTATTGAATTCCACAATAAAACTTTTTATAATAAATTTATAAAAAAATTATAGGGATTTAAATTTTTTAAAATAATAAAATAACTAATTAATTATCACCTCAAATTTTTTATAATAGAATGGGTTTTCATGGTCAAAATATAATTTTAATACATTTTTTAAAACATGAAGAATGATTTATATGATAAGTTTTATTAAAACCACATGAATTTATTTGAGAATATTAAATAATTTTATTAATTTTATTTATATACCATATAATATTTATTCTTTTAATGACTTTTTATAATAAAGTTACTAAATTTATAAAGAGTTTATTTTGATATCCCATTTTAAATGTGATTAATAATGCTAGAAATGAGTATTGAAAAATTATATGATATTTCTATAAAAACCCCATTTTATATATATTTTATCTTTATTTTTATAATATTTTTATGTATATGTCCAATTTTTCTCTCTTTAGTACCAAAAAATATGTAGAAATTGTTTTTAAGAAAATCCAACCAAATTTTGTGAATTTCGGACACAAAACTAGTTCATCACATATCCATGTTTTCTACAATGCTTTACCATTTTTTTGGATATTCATTAGTGATTTTTAAATAAATATTTCTTAGTGTTTTAATTTTTAGAAATAAGTTAAATATATATTTATTTCATTTTCTAAATATGGAAATTTCTTCCAAAAGATTGAACATAATATTTTTTTTAACCATTTCAGAACGAATGAAATTTAACAATATCATGATAGTTCAATTACATTTACCAAAAATTAAAGTGTTCTATTTATTATTAGAAATATTAATTATTACTATTATATAATTTTCTTTAAATAACTAATTTTCATTTTGGAAATTGTATTTTACTCAATAAAGTTTTTAATGATATTATATAGTTTATCGATTCATCAACAAAAAGCACCATAGATTTTAACAATTATCCACTGGGATATGGTGTAATGTTACGATACTTATTGATTCTCTTGATGAATTATGATTTCATCAATGTTATTTTCAAGGAACCCAATAATTTTTCTTTGATATTTATTATTATTAAATATATATAATAATTTTTATGATGAAAAATGAAATCATTAATGTCTTATGATTAGGATCCTTATTGTGGAATTTTTTTATTATCGGTGAGACTGATATAGATCATGATGATGGGTGATCCAAATATATCTCTCAAATTCATTTGGTAAGGATAAATTTAATAAGATATAGATTTATCCTAAAAGATTATTGGAATATAGATTAATGGTTATTAAATTGGTATGTGTGATTATAATATTGGGATGAAAATGATGTTCAATGTTACTAAAATATTTTATTTATTCTTGAAAAATATTATAATCAATCATTTTCTTAAAGATTCATTTAATGTGGCTCATTTTTGTTGACTTAATTGACTCATGTCATATGTTTAATATTTCTCCATTTTTCACAATTTATTATCTTTGTCTTGATGTGTATGAATTTTAAAATATTGTGACTGTGAACATTGACAATATCATTGTACTTATATCCTACTTTTTTATCATTGCTGACATTGAAGTGTTAATAATTTTGGTTAGCTAAAAGATGTGTTTTATCTCACCATTACTATATTTTTGTTTTCTATATATATTGTGAAGAATGAATATAAATTAAATATATGAAAAATGGATTTAGGTGTGGATAATTTCGTTTTATATATTCAATGGTTCGATAGTATATAAAAAATGGAAATAGAATGAAATAAACTCATTTTAATAAATGGGGTATTTTTATGAAATATTTTCTCTCTAATTATATAAATATATAAACCAAAATTTTATTAAAGAATATAAAAGATATAAAATTTCCTTTTTTATTTTATAATTTTTATTATTGAAATTTTGTATCATTTATCATTATAGAAGACATCAATGTCAAGAATATGTACTTATTAACATATTCGAGAGGTTGGGTTCATGGGTGTTTTACCTTTGACCCCCATTATTTCACTATATGAAACATTATTCACACTATTTATACTTATAAATATGCTACAAGCCCACTGGGCCTTCGGGCTGTGTAATGGGTCTTCCTCTACCTAGTTAAAAGAGGTCTTTTCTTTGCTTTATTAATAAAAATGAGGCTTCGGCCCCAACCTTTAAAAAAATGCACACTATTTATACTTATAAAGTTTTCCAATTATATAATATTATTAATATATTTTTTATAATTATAGTGAACGCCTGATGGCCTTATATTTTATTAATATTGTATAACCTAATTTTAAAGGTTGAGGGTTACCTCTTTATAAGATCTGTAAACCCAAAGGTTGAAGGGATAAATGCATATCCATTGTAGGACCCAACACATGACACACAATATAATGACCCACCCAGGTGATTTATATAATATTTCAACAGCTTCGACCTACAATGAACTCTTCAAGATATACCCATTTATACTTATTCATATTCACCTAGTTGTACCTATTCTTCATTTATTATGATCATCATTGTATATAACAAAAACTACAAAATAATGGTATTAAATATAATGAAATACTTTTATGTGTTATACAATCTCTATAAACCATGTATTCATGCACATTATATAAATGTGATGAGTCAACCAAGTATTAAATATCCCTCAAATGCATTGGGTATTGTTTCAATCTTATGGATTACTGTTTACATTTCATATTTTATTTCTAAAAGCACAATCAGTTATGATGTCTTAATGGTTATCCTTAGCATATTATTATGATGTATTTATTAATATTATTTCCAAATTCGTATGATTCCATGATTGTATAATATTATTTGAATATTAGATGTAAATGTATATGATTCTTACCATTTTATGTGACTATGATTTTCCTCTTGAATAATATGTTTTATATTTGTCATGTAATGCTCTAATTATTCCCTTACTGGGTTTATGGGTTACCACATACTTATTATCACTCAATGCTTATCCTTGTAATTCTAATAAGTTCAACAGAAATTTAAGGGCATGTTTTGGAGTAATAAATACTAGAATATTATTCATGTTTCATGTTTTTATCACATGAGTCTAATGTCCAAAAAGAAAATAGACCTCATAATCACTTGAGATTATATTATGTGAATTATAATATAATAAATCATAAAACAATGTGTATAAAAATAATTCTAGTCATAGTTTGTATCTGAGATATATCCAGTTGTTATATGGGATGATTTTTTGAAAACAATACTGAAATATATAATGATTAAACTAAAATGATATCCAATTATGGGTACTATAAGTAGATGTGGGTATGAAATTGTTATACCTAAGGGTAATAAACCAAAAAATGGAATAATTTGTATTAAATAGATCATCAACTAGTGTATAAACATTATTCCTTGTTTCAGAACATGTTCAAAACTCTTTCGAAATATTATTTGATAAATTTATAGGTTCATCACAAAACATTATGAAGGGTCTAAAAATTATTAGGAAATTTAATGATAGGAAATATAAGAGGAATAACATAAATTTAAAAATAAAAATTCATCAGTTATGGTATATATATTTAATGAGTAATCCATTAAGTATTTATTCCATTCTATGTGTTTAACAGTTTTAAAATTTTCATTCCCACTTTCCCATTTATTTAAGTCAATCAGTTAAAATATGTGGCACTGAGTCAACATCCAAGGTTACAGGAAATGTTTAGACTACCGAAACTAGATTCCCAAAATTGGGGAGAAGTGGTAGAGAACATCATAGAAGTATTTAATCAGTTAACCTAATAAATGAAATGAAAATTCCATTATGGGGTATACCAACATTCCCTTAACAATGATAAAGTTTCAATTGTTTCCATTTTATTTAAAAGGCATCTGAAATATATATGATCTTATGATCCTTTATTCATAGGACAATTTATCATCTTCATTAAAATGAATATATTTAACATTAAATTCCCTATATATGTTGGGTTAATGTTAGTAGTTTAACATGTTAAGGGTAATCTAATCAATGTGATTTTTTAATTAGTACTAAAAATAAAGAATAATAAATTATTCTGATAGAGTGTAAATAACTGTAGAAAATATTTTTTATTAAATATTTTCTCCAAAATTAATTCATGATATGACACTATCATCTTCCTTGAATATAAATTTAATGTTATATACTTCTTCTGTGAGATTAACATTAATCAATAAAAAATGTGTATTCTATAATTTTATAGTGATGAATATAATTGTTTATGTTCCCTTAATGTTGAAATGGAGAATGGTGAATCAAAACGATTTACTAGATTTGGTGATACTCAATCGAGAATGATGTTATAAAATTGGTGACAAATAGAGAAATCTTATTATTCTATGAACATATAACATCACACCTTAAAAATTTAAACGAAGTATAATCCAAAATAGGAAAATCATAGAAATAAATGATTTATTCATGGAATGGATTGAAATCAAGATGGTGAAATTTGGTGGTAGAAAAACAATTCCTGAAAAAGTAATCGTCTAGTCACCCTATTTTTTCAAATGTTTCATTTATAAGGAAAATTGAATCTATGAAAACCAACCCCCTAATAGAATTTTTTTTATCATTACATGGAAATATAACCTCTATTTTCTAGAGATAAATAATAATCTTATTCCAAAAAAAACTATTGAGCATCATTTTGACAAAAAGTAGTGAAAGGTATAAAAGTTATTCATTCAAGTTTATTGAATGTAATATACGATTCTAGTTTTACTCATACATTTATATCATTAATTTTAGCAGAAAAATTATAATACCATCATAAAATATATGTTTTGATATAAGTAAATACATACAGTGGTTCAATTAATTCATAACATGAATATAACAACCCCACTACCAATATTTGATGACTGAAATTTCATGAAAATAATTTGATACATACTTTAGTAGAATTTTATCCTATTCATAGTATGGATTGTCTTTCCCCATATATATCCAAACAATTGATTAAAAAAATTAAATAATCCTCCAAATAATGAATTTCCCTCTAATTTCATACAAGTGTAAGGAGGATGAATGATATCTGTTAAAATAATTATCTTAAGAGTGAATTTCACTACATTATGGTAGAATATATCTTTATCAAATGGGTGGGAATAAGGAAATGATCATCCAAGATTACATTACCATTGCTAGTGAGTACAATGGTTTTTTTCTAGATGAATTTTTCAATATACATCCTTGTAAAGTGGTTGAGTTCTCAAAAAATCTTATACACGGTGATTCACCAATATTTAAGAATATAACATGAATGTTAATTGTATTAATTGACCTAATGAAGAAGAAACATAGAAAGAATATGTGTAATGTAATTTTATTCCTATTACATTCCACATGGGGTGTTCTAGATCTTATCATCAAGATGTGAGATAGGTTAATATGTCACAACAATGACTTTTATGAAACTAATAATTTGATAATAAAAAAACAAGTATCCTTATCCATGAAATGATTATTTATTGGAACAATAATATGGGTCCTAGTAATTGCCTATGGTGGATCATTAGTTATGATATTTTTACATAATTCAGAATAAGGAATATATTCCCAAGACAACATTTCATGTGAGTTGAAAAAATCTTAGTGATTCAATTTAGAAATAGTAATTTTCTATCTATATTCATAGAAATAACGGTAGTGTAATTGGGGATTACCATGATAAATTAATGGTAGTATTAATGGATGACACTCTTATCTAATCAAAATTTACGGAGGTTCATAAAGAAACTATTAATTATTCACTAAATTCCATTCGAAAGGAAAAGTCATATACAATATATAGAAAATGATATTTTTTATGGATCATGTATCTTTCATGGGGAATTTTATCAACGAAAATGGGATATTTTCAGATCCTTCACTGATCTAGGTAATTGAATGAAATCCGAGAAAAACATATAAGATAGAGGTCCATAAATTCCATGGATATATTGAGAAGTATCATCAATTATTGAGGAGCTACTGTGGATTTTCATGAACAAAAACCATACTCCAATGGATGGGAGTGAAGTTTTTCATGAATGAGGACTACGAGGAGAGATTCAAATAGTTGTACGAGATTATAATCAAAACAGATGTTGTCACATTACCAACTATCGGGGAAATATTTTTGATGTACAATGACACATTCCAAAAATATATTCCTCATTATAGTCATGTATAATTGTATAGTTATAGCCTATTCCTCCCTCCAATTAAATATCAATGGGCAGAACTACACAAATTATGATCATGTATTAACTATAATGATATTTTAATTGAATAATTGGTGAAATTAACTCTACAGGAACATGCATTCCATATATGAAAAATCATAAAATAGATAATTCTATATTCACACAAAAGGATAAAAATATTCTCACATGAAAATGGATATAGATAATCAAGGATTATTACTATTCATTTCGTTACTATCATGGGAACTTGTACAATGTGGTTATATTTATGACTTAAAAGGATCATGCAACTCTATCTATTATATGGATTGAAATGTATCCCCTCTTTATGGTCATGCATAGAATAAATAAGTAAATAAAAATGATCATTATATTACTTTACTCAAATATCTTCTCAACTGTCCATTATTGAATTTATAAATGATGCACAAAATGATTAGGAATAGATGTATATAGTGGTATAGAATATTTTAGCTAATAAAATTTCAAATTATGTAATTAAAAATATTGGAACTCAGATATGTATCCTAGAAAAACAAAAAACGAATTGGTAACTTATAGATTATGTGAATTATTCATCCATTTTGATTCATATATGATGCACTGATATGAATAAAGATATAAAGAAAATTTTCTTTCAAGATATGGTGAAGAGACAAATTTCAAAATATGTCTCTTGATATTTTTATGGCTGGAATTTAGGTATGAATGACATATTTCTATGTATATGATTCGACTGTTTCCCATTAAATTATTAATATGGTAAACAAAGATATGGATTTTTTCTCAGGAATACCTATTACAAATTAATGTATTAATTTCATATGTGTAATAGTATATTTCCCTGAAAAGTAATGACATTTGATTAATATCAAGGTATAATTATCCCCTGACCGAATCTCATTTATATATATAATAAAAATGGTATGAATTCATAGAGTACCATAATATATAGTATTTTATTAAAAAATTACGATTTCAATGAGGTTATATAGGGGACTTTATCATGGTTTGGATATAAAGATGAGTTTTATTGCGGCTTACCACCTTTAGATGGTTGGTTAGTCTAAGAGTACCATTTATATAATATATGATATATTGAAATATTCATTCACATGTTCCCAAATATGTTTAAATCACTTCCATCCTCCAATGGAGTACATATATAACAATAATTTGTATTTTATCATTCTAATGAAACATTATGATGCCTTAATGGGTATAGGTGCTAGAATCACACAAGTTGGGATGTTATCGGGGAGTCATAACTGATGAGGCCAGATCATATTCAAGAAGGTAAATAAATGACACAAACCATTAATCGTTAAATAATGTCTTCCCAATATATACAAAATTTCTGTATAGAAAATCATCAAAGACAGCGGTTGTTTGATTTCAAGTATTAAGTGTTCTGTTATGTATCTCTATGAAAGTATGTTTATCGGATTGTGTAGAATGGAAAAAATTTCCCAATATAAATTATACCGTTTGGAATCAATGATTTTAATGGATTTGTGGCCTATGGAATTGAAATCTCAACAAACCTATCTCAATTAGATAATGTGTTATATATATCCCATTGGAAGAAGTAAATACTAGACCCCTAAATATGTACTGAATCTTTAAGTTGTAATATTTGAGAATAATAATTAATATCATAAACAACTATTTGTTCTATTAAATCCTATAAATAGAGTTCTTAAAAACAGAAACTCAAAAATTCAAATTACCATGTTTGAACAATAGATTTCTTGTAGGAAACATCAAAACTGGAAGGGTTGATTAAATAGTATTAATCCCAGTAGTTCTATTGTATAAAATGATATTTCAAGGGAGTAATTTATGAATGAGGATGAGTTAAATGACCCAAATAATTATTTGAAAAATTCCAAATTCCTTGAAAAAATTCCTAATAAGATAATGTAGTTATAGAATTCATGTTCACTACATGTTTTATATTTTCTTATTAAAAAATAAATCCAATCAACAATAAAAGATTCTAACAAATCATAACAATTTTGAATATGTTTAATGTATCGAGACCATTAGTATTTTTATATATAATGGAATATAATAATATCGAATTGACACCTAAGGATGATGTGATGGCCTTGAAAAATAGGTTTATACAATACTAATCCCATTTATTAGATCTTATTAAAGAGATGGAATCACAAGGATCTACCCTCGACTAATATTGATAAAAGATTAAACTAATGAAACATGATTAAAAATATTTGTCATTTAATTTCAATTTTAACATGAAAACTAAAAAAACTATCTCCACCAATCCACACCAAAAAATTACCACCATCACATACCACACTCATATGGAACAAACTAATTTAATTAGATGAAACATATCTAGGGCATAATATTACCTATGTATATATTTTAATTTTAATAAAATAATTATTATATATATCCTTTGAAAATATCCCATTATAAACATTATTTTATATTTAATTTAATTTATTGTATATTTTGATATAAAGAAACTAATTTTTTAGTAAATGGATTGTTTCAATTAATACAATCCTTCTAATAAAATCATTAGTTTTGAAATATATTTAATTTTCATGAAATATTGATATTCAGTAATTTTTATTTGAGAACAAGTTTATATATAAATTGATGAAGTATTATGTAATTTTTTTAAGGATTATAAAGTAGTTACTGTCATAAAAACAAGTATCTCTTTGTAAATAACCATTTTTACATAGATGTTTTAATTATAATATTGAGATAATTATTTTTTTAAAATAAATTTGTTTAAAAATAAAACATAGAAATTATAAAATGGTAAATTTTTCATATTTTTTACGCCATTTTATTTTTTATGTTAAAAATACACACATTATACATATAAGTTATGAAATTTGACATCATAATACACCAAAATTATTGTAATAAATAAAATAAGGGGCTTCAATGAACAATAATATATTTCCCCTTTAAAATAATTTTTTTCATTTCTATAATAAAATTTACAAAGAAATAATTCTCAAAAACATATAATATATTTTATTTTAAAAAAATAAGTCCTTAATAACATGAATAACTTAAATATCATAAATGGTTTTATTATAATGAGAATATTATTATGCTATAAAATATTTTACATGACTCTAATTTTGATAAAATAAGGTGAATTTTATCAATTTTTATTGTTTTTTCGTTTTGATTCTATGCCCTCTGTTTAGAAATATATAAATAATTCTACCATATTTTTCAACACATATACACCAAAAATCGCATTACTATTCACTTAGAACCCATTAAGAACAACATTAAACTCTCATATCCAATTTAAACTCATTCCATGTAATTCTCATGATATTAATATTCCCTTATAGGGATTTTAAAATCCCACTCTCTAGATAATATATTTCACTCCAACACCTCATTAGTTATGTACATTCTCGGTACTAAGCCTTTTGATTTAAAATTTATTTAATTTTAATATGTTTTAAAAAATTAATATATTTTTGTAATGATTACCATGTAAATTTATATGAACATTAACACTCAGAAATATCTTATATGAAACATCACGAACACCAAATATGTAGTAGATGTTATACCTTGATATTTTATGACATGATTTCGTCTTAAAAATACCATCGCCAATTCTACTCATTGGTATTCACCGAGTTGCACTTATCCTACTTTTATTGGGGACGTCAATGTATGTAACCCAATCTACATAATTTTCGGATTACTTTTTTTGAAAGGAAATATTTTGTTTTATGGACTATGAGGAACAAAAATGTTTATATATCTTGAGAATTTAATGTGTGGGTCTGTAATTATATAACACTAAAATGAATTGTGGTAAATTTTTTATCATAGGAGATACCATGTACGTTACATGAGATAATATCCTAAGAAATTTTTTATGTCTTCTTAGTGGTAAACCTGGACATATTCTTATGATGTCATGTTATATGTTTTTTACACATTTATATTATTCATTAATGACACCATCTTATTTCGTGATTCAATGATAATGATTATAATTACAACCCATTTCTATCAACATGATATTCATCATGAATGACAAGTATTAGATTCATCATGTCAATAATTTATTATTCTATTACGGGTGTTTATAGCTTAAAAATTTCTTATGTATATCCCAAGGTTATCCCATGATGTTTTATATGAACATTGAAATTTTATTGGAATGATATTCAGTTTTAAATAATATTGTAATAACCTTGTTTCAGTTTATCTGGATATGTATATAATTACATTAAAAATCTAGTCCTCTTGATAACTTTTTATTGTATTTTTTTGTCATTTCATAATAAATAAATTTCTAATGTGTATAAAAACTTTGGTTTGTCATATAAATTTTTTGGGAGTACTATAAAATCCTGATCTTATGGGTTTGTTGTATCCTTTATTTTTTCAATCTCAATAATTGTTAAACTTTTGGAGAAATAATTTTAACAATTATTTGAGGAAAATTGAATGAGTAATTGTTGTTTAAAACAAGAACAATGTGACTATGAAGTACAAGAAATAAGTATCATGTACTAGATAAATTATAATTTGTACATCAGTGGCTCAATTTATAGCTATAAGTCACCAAGGGATTGTACCGTGTAACTAATAAACAACTAAGACACTTTATAATATAGTTTTCAAATATTTTTATTCTATTTTAGTTTTAACTCATAATAATATACTCTTCAATTTATTCTTTACATGATATGTCCATGTCCATCATCAATTAAATTAAGTTGTCTCTCTTTCAAATAAATGTAAAATATTCCTATAAATTAAATTTGATCATACTATAAGCATATTGTTGTCTATAATATGAGAATATTGTCGTGTAGTTGTACTTCCTTTGTTTTTTATTGTTATCATCTTGTAGATATTGGTATCTAATTAATTATTTGTATAAGGACACAACATTTAAACTGACATAATATTGAATTAAATGAATAATTCACATTGATGATCTTTTCAGGTTTTGGGTTTTAGAGAGTTAGGCCATTACTATTAAATATCAAAATATTTACAAGGTAGAAACTTCTACACAGTTTCTATTTTTTTTTTACAAAACATGAACACTTGAAAAAATAGAGTTATATATATTTCTATGTTTAAGAAAGAATGACTTTTCCATGATCCCATCCTTGAACCTATTCCACATTATTTCCTATGAAAAACATTTCAAAAACTTTGGATGAGCATAAAAAGCTCAGTAAGGGACACACAAAGAAGGAAAACTTTTAGTTTTTCAAAAAAAACAAGTAAACCATGAATACTTTAACATAAGTAATACTTTTCACCTTTTTGAAGTTTTAAATACTCTTTACTAAATAAAAGATCATTACATACCCTTTTGTAACCAAAAGATTACCATAAAACCCATATAAAGTACACATAACATAAAAAGGTATCTTGGGACATAATCATATTTAACTGGAATAACCATACGGTCGACTTCCACACATATCACTAAATGGAATAGCCATACTACCGACTTCCATACCCAATGCATTGGAGGTTATAATGTAACCACCCCTCATGGTATTCACGACACCACCCGTCATTTGGTTTATCACGTAACCACCCATCAAATGTCCATGTACCATTATAACATCATAACACATATAACAAATATAAATGAATGAATAAATTTCCACATTTCAATCACAATATATCACATAAACACATTGACATAAAAAATCCATTTTCAAAACCATTTTCAATACCAAAAATTCATAAAACAGTATATGGTATTTATTTTCCTTTAAATATAGTACGTCTTGTTGAGGATGCCAAAGATCAAATAATACTCGCGGCGGCGGAAAAGGTCATTTTCACCACTTACGTTAAAAAAAATTCTTTTTTCCATTTATTAAAATGATTTGTAGAAAAAGATTCCTTTTGAAAATTCAAGGGTGTTTATACATCGTATAAAAGAAAACCGTGTATTAAAACAAAATATGCCCCAATAAAAGGAGATTGATATGAAGTCCCTTACCTCATGTCCGACATGACTTGATTACTCTTTAATATCCTGAATAATACACTTGTGTTAATTTCTACTTTATGAGGAAACTTTTTCAAGTTTATTATTAATTTTATATCACTTATTACCATGTAATAAACATTGTTTAATCATTTAAGTTAATAACGTTCGTTTTGTCGATATTTGGTACTTGAATCAATAATGAACACCTTATATTTACAAACTGTCCATGTGGTCAATAGTCCATTATATCCAGAATGATATTAATTATTTAGATATCATATATATCGTATATATATAGTGCATACATGTATTTGTTATAGTATATAACATTTAGAGGTAAGAAATGAAATGCACCATTCAGGGAGATGGTAAGCCGTATGTACGCATGAACGCTACTTTCATTTCTATTTCGTATTTTTATGAAATTAAAGAATAATGATACATAGTTATGTTAAAATTTCAGTATAATATCATATATAATATCATTAACTCTATCATTTATTCATCCCACATAAGGCATTAACGAATCAAATCACTTTGAGGTGGCGGTAGTCCGCACTTCCTCAAATGTGATTATCATATTTACCCACTATAGAAACCATAAAGGCGTGATATAAATTGGAAGTAGAGAAGCATAAGGAATTAATAAAAATAATATATATAATATATAAATACAGTTTCATCATAATGGCCACCATGAGAGGCGGTAATATGTCACTGAACAATCATCATTCTGTGAGCCCTTAGTTTTACATCCACTGAAACATTATGTTCTTCATCCATTAGATGGAGGTGTGTGTAAGTGTAGTTAGAATAATTCTCATAAAAACGTTATATTATATTCAGGATACTGGTGTTGTTACAAAAAAGAGTAACGAAAAATATTTTAGGGGTTGGAGAATTAAAATAAAAGAAAACAATTTAAGAGAAATAATTACCTTTAATTTAGGCAACTTCCATTGGATTGAACCAAAAGGATTTATTGAAATGCCTTCTGCATAAGGTAAGGATTTTAAGGGGATTAGTTTGATTTTGGGAGCTTATATTGGTAGAGGTTAGATGAGTCAAATGGCTTAAGAGGTGTGAGGAACTGGTTAGAATTGGTCTCCTTTTATTAGGGGGAGGAGGGGCTCTTTTGGAAATTGTGAAAATAATATTTTTTTTATAAACATATCTCCAGTTTAAAAAGGTCCAAAAATAATTATTGTCGAAGATAAGATGACTCATGGTTGAAATAAAATCATCCAATCATAATTGGACATGTTTTGGATTATATTTTAATCATTATAATCTTATTTGTTTAAATCATTTACTAATGAGATAAATACTACATCATTATTGTGTCTTAAATAATTTAATTTATTTGATGTAAAAAAATTATAAACAAAATACCATGATATGGTAAATCTTTTTATCTTTCCAATTAGTATTTATAGTCAAACATATAATTTATATAACCCCTTCTAGAAATTAATTTACTAAAAGATGTTTTCTTTTGTCATATATTCCTTTACTTTAAGTTAATTAATCTAAATTATAATTATCACTCACAAGTGGATCAAAGGGGTCCCAAAATTGGCCAAAAGATTCCCATGGTCATTAATGACCAAACCAATATGGTTTCCACAAGTGTTAAGGTAATTTTGAATTATTATAATTTTCTTTTAACCTTGAATTACCCTATTTACCTTTAACTGCGGTAAATAAAAGTCAAAACTTACAATTCACCAAAAATTATTTTTATCTCAATTAAGCACATTTAACTTCTTTATAACTACCATTTATGTCATATTTTTGAAATTCAATTCCCAAAATTAGTAAAATTTCATTTGATTAAAAAAGTAAGTTTTTTTAACTACCACTAAGCGGTTTCACAATTCATCAAAAATTGATGTTTTTCAGAAAAATAGCAAATATTCAGCCTAAGCTATAATTGATATTAAAAATTCAAAAATGATGTCTATTTTTCCAAATTCAAAACATATAAGTGTAATTAATTAATTTTAAAATTAATTCCCGTTGTTAAAACAAATAACGTGTTTTTAAGAAACAATAACTATCAAAAGATTGATACATGTTTATGTCCAATTTCGAAGTGAAATGAATTTAAATGACGAACATTGGATTAAATAGAAAAAATATATTCTAATTAAACTTTAAAAACAATTAAAAAGATAATCTAACCATATAAATAAATTATATTAAAAGGCACTATTGAATTTTAATAAAGTATTTTTTACTATTCATTTAAAAATGAACTTTATCAGAAAAATATCAAAAAATTACACATTGTAAAATTTGATGTCCCTATTCTAAAGAAGGATTATATTTTGTCAATTATACTGTATTAAAGTGACCAAAACTATATTTAATGATGCTTCACCATTAACAGGCGGTAAATCGGCCATTTAATGTAAATTATGTTTAAAATTAGATTCAGTCATATTTTAATCCACTAAATTTTTATTTGATAAATGTAAATACATTTAACAATAATGTATAATCATATTGTAGATAGTTTCATTGATTCCCACCAATACAACTGCTATGAGTTAACTACAATTTAAAATAATAATATTATATTATTAGTGTGCAATGTAAGATTTCAAAGAAACCCAATGTTCTGTATCGGGTACGCTATCGAACATAACAACCCCTTTAATGTAAAATTAATATTAAATTCAAAAATATTAATAAATATGAAGTATGTATTATTCTTCTTTTACTTGGGATGTTACATCCTTCCCCCTTTTTTTAAATTGTGTCCTCGCATTTTTTATTCACTTATCAAAATAAGTGGTGGTATTTATCCCTCATTGAATTTTCAAATTACCACATTGCCTCTTCATCCATATGGTTTTTCCACTAGACCTTTACCTAGAGAATTACCTTATTCCGCAACACTTGCTCTCTACGGTCAAGAATCTGGACTGGTTGTTCTTCATAAGAGATATTATCTTCAAACTGAACTACCTCTGGGCTCAAAACATGAGATGGATCTGGAATATACTTTCTCAACATCAAAACATGAAAAACATTGTGTACCTGGGATAAAAATGGAGTTAAATACACTCTATACGCAACTGATCCATCTTTCTCTAGAATTTCATAAGGTCCAATAAACCTCAGACTCAACTTTACTTTCTTACCAAAACGCATCACACTTTTCCCTGGAGAAACTTTGATAAAGACATGATCAATTACCTCAAAAGAAAGATCCTTCCTCCAGTTATCGGCATAACTTTTCTATCTACTCTGAGCAGTTCTCATGTGCTTCTAAATCAATTGAACTTTTTCTGCCATCTCTTCAAGCAATTCTGGTCCCATCAGCTTCCTTTCACATACTTCATCCCAAAAAGCTGAATTTCAAAAATGCTTTCCATATAATGCCTCAAATGGAGCCATCAATATAATAGAATGAAAACTTTTATTATATTAAAATTAAACCAAAGAAATATGTTGGTCCCAACTTCCCTGATTATCTATCAAGCAAGAATGTGGCATATCCTCCAATGTCTGAATTGTTCGTTCTGATTTCCCATCTGATTGAGGATGAAAAGTTGTACTAAAACTTAATTCAGTACCCAATGACTTCTGAAGGCTTTTCTAAAAGATAGAAGTGAACATGGGATCACGATTAGATACAATGGAGAGGGGAACTTCATACAACCTGACTATCTCTTTACCATACAACCAAGCAAGTTGATCTAGAGACAAAGTATCTCTAATAGGATGGAAATGAGAAGATTTAGTCAATCGGCCAACTATAACCCGTATTGCATTATTACCTCAAGATGTCTTGGGTAATCCAACAACAAAGTCCATCGATATATTTTCTCATTTCCACTCTGGCACTGGTAAAGGCTGAAGAAACCTTTTCAATAACTATCGCTCTGCATTAACCTGCTGACAAGTCAAATACTTCACAGTAAAATCAGCAATACCTCATTTCATTCAATCCCGCCAGTAATACTTTCGAAGATCTCTTGTACATCTTCGTACTGCGAGGACGAACTGAAAATGGAGAACTATGAACTTCACATAACAACTCATTTTTCAACTGTGAATCACAAGCCACAAATAACATATTTCCAAATCTCAAAACACAATCATTATCAATGTTAAAATCAGGCAACATACCCTTATGAACCAATATAACCTTTTTCTGTAACTCATTGTCTTCCTTATGTATTTTCTTAATTCTATCTAATAGAGATGATTTCACTGACATCTGAAACAAAACAAAAAAAATTTCCGCAACAACAACTTCTATGCCAAAGTTCATCAAATCAAAACCAAAGGATCTCATTCCCAACATAAAATGGTTAATGAAGTATTGCTTTTTCAACTCAATGAATCATCCACATTATTTTCTTTTCTCGGATGGTAAATGATTGTGCAATCATAATCCTTGAATAATTCCAACCATCTCCTATGTCTCATGTTCAATTCTTTCTGAGTGAATATATATTTAAAACATTTGTGATCAGTATATATTTCACACATCACTCCATAGAAATGATTCCTCCAAATTTTTAAAGAAAAAACAACAACATCTAATTCAAAATCAGGTTTAGGGTAATTTAACTCATGAGGTTTCAACTGACGTGAAGCATGAGAAATTACCTGATCATTCTACATAAATACACAACCAAGTCCCTTCAACAAAGCATCACTATAGAAAACAAACTCACCATTCCTGGAAGGCAGTATCAAAATTGGAGCAGTCACTAATATTCTTTTCAATTCCTAAAAACAATCATCACATTCTTTTGTCCAGATGAACATAACACATTTTCTAGTTAACTTAGTCATTAGACTAGACAACTTTGAAAACATTTCGACAAACCTCCAGTAAAAACCAGCCAAACCAAGAAAACTATGAATCCTAGTTATATTTCTGGGTCATGTCCATTCTTCAACAACATTCGTTTTAGCAGGATCAACAGTTATGCCATTTTTTAAAACAGTGTGACCAAGAAAAGATTTTTTTTGTAACCAAACTTAAACATGCTGAATTTTCCATACATTTTATTTTCTTTTACGTTTTGCAAGATAAACCTTAAATGAATTTCATGTTCCTCCTTACTTTTGTAAAAAACCAATATATCATCAATGAACACAACCAAAATCTTATCCAAGAACTCATAAAAAATTCTATTCATAAGATCCATGAATACAAAAGGTGCATTGGATAACCCAATAGGAAAAACTAAAAATTCATAATGGCCATATCTTGTATGAAACACAGTCTTTGGAATGTCTACTTCCTTTACTTTAAACTAATGGTACCCCAACCTCAAGTCAATCTTCAAAAAATACTGAGCTCCCTAGAGCAGATAAAACAAATCATCGATATGAGGGAAATGATACATGTTCTTAATAGTAATGTTTATTCAATGATCTATAATAAAGGCAAAGTCTCATTGAACCATATTTTTATTAACTAACAAGACAAGAGCACCCCATGGTGATGTGCTAGGTCGAATGAATCCTTTATCTAATAACTCTTGAAATTGATTCTTTAACTCTAAAAGTTCAATTTGATCCATTCGATAAGGGGGTTTTGAAATAGGCTTAGAATCATGATCTAAGTCAACAGTAAATTCAACTTACCGATCAGGTGTAATTCTAGGAAACTCATTAGGAAAAACATCAAGGAACTCATTTACCACTGGCACATCATTAATCTGAACAGATCCTTTTTTTTTCAACAATATGTGCAAGGTATCATTCGTTTTTATCTTTACTAGTTTTTCAGCTTCCTAATATGTTGTCAAAAGAAATGGTTCATTCATGTATACAAACTGTAAATATTTCTAAAAAGAAACCACTTTAGCCCAACAGTCAATCTTAGCATGATAATCCGAAATCCAATCCATTCCCAAAATAACATCAAACTCTACTATAGGCAAAACAACAAGGTTTGTAGGTAGATTCTTTCCACACACAAGGATAAGTATGTTCTTATGTTTTCGTTTTGTCTCAATATTTTCTCCAGGTTTTTTTACAATAAGTTCTCTATTCATATCTTGAGATTAAATTCCCAATTTACTAGAAAACTTCTCAGAATTGAAAGAGTGTGTAGACCCTGAATAAAACAACACATTGGCATAATCTGAACAAACAAACAGTATACCTCATACTACTTCGCTTGATTTCCCATCATCTGCTGAAGTTGTTGCAAATGATTTCACCAATCCTTTCTGCTTGTAGTATGGATACTTTCCCTCATTTGAGTACTTTTCTGGACACCCATTTTCATAATGACCCATTTCAATTTCACTTAAAACATCTTATCGATGGGTTTTCATCGCCTACATTATCATCTTCCATACAGTTATTAGCAATATGACCAGACTTACCACACCAGAAGCACTTTCCAGACTTTGAAAAACATTCTCCAGGATTCTTTTTACCACACTTCTCACAAGTTGGAAATTTGATTTTCTTACCTCAAGGCTTCTTTGATGAATTCTTCCCCTTTCCTTCTAACTGGACCTCTTATTCTGTTGTTTGTCAAAGAAAACATGATCATCGGAAAAATCCATTTCCACCTTCTCTGCACATCGAACAAGTTTTTCATAAATTTTAAACTCACGATACAATAATGTTCTTCGATATAGTGGCTTAAGTCCCGAGTAAAATCGATTTATCTTATAATCAATATCTCTAATGAAATTTGGTGCATACCATTCCAGTTAAGTGAACTTTTCTACATAAGCAGCTGCTGAGTCTTCCTCTTGCCTCTACTCTAGGAATTGTTTTTCTATCCTATGAGGAACCACCATACGAAAATACTTCTCAAGAAACATACCTTTGAATTCATCCCAATTGAAAGCATCATTCTCCTCACTATCCCTGGTATATTTCACCATCAATCACCACTGATCAGCTTCCCCTTCAAAATAGTAAACAGCAAGACTAACTTTTTGATGTTCTAAATAACCCATGAAATCAAAAATCTCCTCCAGTGCTTTAATCCACCCTTCAGCTAGCACAGGGTCAGATGATCCTCTGAATGATGGGGGATGTTGCCTTATGAAATGCTCCAATACTGACTTGTACATCTGTTGTTGATCTTCTTTATCTCGTGCATGAATACCACCACCATTTATAGCCTGAGTCAATTGTGCCACCACTGCAACAAACTGTTCAGTTCCGATTCCGACCATCTCAGGTTGCTGATTTGGAAGGTTGTCTTCCTCCTGATGTCATCCCAACATAGCTTCCCTATATCCTATATAGAAAATCATTCTGAATAGATAAATATCGTAGGCAAAGAAATATGGTAATTTTTAAATTCTACATGATCTCGATATTAACATAAATTACATTAAGGATATTAATTTAACAATACCCAAACTCCTAAAGTTCTCTAAAACAACTTCTGATACCAACTACAAGGACCTGACCATTAAACTTACATAATATTGAATTAAAGAATAATTCACATTGAGGATATTTTTAGGTTTAGAGTTTTAGAGAGTTAGACCATAACTATTACATCTCAAAAGATTTATAAGGTAGACACTTCAACACAGTTTCTATTTTTTTTACAAAACATGAACTCTTGAAAAAAAAAGTGTCATGCCTATTTCCATGTTTAAGAAAGCATGACTTTTCCATCATCCCATCCTTGACATTATTACACATTATGTCCTATGAAAAACATTTCAAAAACATGGGATGAGCATAAAAATCTCAGTAATGGATACCGAAAGAATGAAAACTGTTAGTTTTTCAATACCACATGTAAACCATGAAAAATTTATCATAAATAATAATTTTCTCCTTTATGAATTAGTAAATACTCTTCACTGAATAAAATATCATTAATTGCCCTTTTTTTAAAAAATATTACCATAAAACCCATATAAAGAAAAAATAACATACAAAGGTTACGTGGGACATAAACATACATAATATAATAACCATACGGTCGACTTCCTCACATATCACTAAATGGAAGATCCATACTACCGACTTCCATACCTAATGCATTGGATGTTTTAACGTAACCACCCATCTTGGTATTCACGGCACCACCCATCATTTGGTTTATCACATAACCACCCGTCAAATGTCTAAGTACAATTATAAAATCATAACACAAACAAAAAATATAAAGGAAAGAAAAAATTTCCACATTTCAATCACAATATATCACTTAAATATATTTACATAACAAATCACATTTCAAAACCATTTTCAATGCCAAAAATACATAAAAGAGCGTATGGTATTTATTTTATTTTAAAAATAGTACGACTTGTTGAAGAAGACAAATATTAAATAATACTCGCGGCGTTGGAAAAGGTTGTTGTCACCGCTTACACTAAAAAAAATTCTTTTTTTCATTTCATAAAAATCGTTGTAGAAAAATATTCCCTTTGATAATTCACAGGTGTTTATACATCATATGAAAGGAAATCGTGTATTAAAACAAAATATTCCCCAATGAAATGAGATTGAGACGAAGCCCCTTACCTCGTGTCCGACTTGAAACGATCGCACTTTAATCTCTGGGATAATAAAATCGTGTTAATTTATACTTTCTTAAGAATATTTTTCAAGTTTATTATTAATTTTATATCACTTATTACCATGATATAAACATTGTGTAATAATTTACGTTAATAATGTTCATTTTGTCGATATTTGGTACTTGAGTCAATAATGAACACCATATATTTACAAGTTGTCCATGTGGTCAATAGTCCATTATATCCAGAATGATATTAATTATATAGATATCATATATTTCATATATATCCAGTATATACATGTATTTATAATAGTACATAACATTTTGAGGTTAGAAATGAAATGCACTGTTTATGGAGACGGTAAGCCGTACGTATGCATGAACACTACATACATTTATAATTCTTATTTTTATGGAATTAAAGAATAATTATTCATAATTATATTATAATTATAGTATAATATCATATAAAATATTATTAAATCAATCCTTTATACATCCCACATAATGCATTAACGAATCAAATCACTTTGAGGGGGCGGTAGTCCGCACTTCCTCAAATGAGATTATCGTATTTACCCACTATGGAAAACATAATAGAGTTATATAAATAGGAAGTACAAAATCACAAAGAAATCATAAACATAATATATATCATATATAAATACAGTTCCATAATAATGGCCACCATGAGAGGCGGTAAGATGTAATTGAACAATCATTGTTTCATGAGGCCTTAGTTTGTCATCCACAGAAACATTATGTTCATCATCCATTAGATGGAGGTGTGTGTAAGTGTAGTTATAATCCTTCTCATTAAAACATCCTAGTATATTGAGGATACTGGTGTTGTTATAAAATAAATGAATAAAAAATATTTTAGGGGTTGGAGAAGTAAAATAAAAGAAAACAATTTAAGAGAAATCGTTACCTTTAATTTAG
This sequence comes from Viscum album, assembly GCA_963277665.1. Lineage (NCBI taxonomy): Eukaryota > Viridiplantae > Streptophyta > Magnoliopsida > Santalales > Viscaceae > Viscum > Viscum album. Next base: position 1,241,694,235 of record OY728145.1, on the reverse strand, counting down.
TTAACTTCCTTTGGTTTGAACCAAATAGATTTCTTGAAGTTCCATATGCCTACGGTAAGGCTTCTAAGTGTATGCGAGGGATGTTGGGAGCTTAATTTTTAAGAGGTCGGACAATCCAAATTGATTGAGAGCTGTGAGGAATTGGATAGAAGTAGTCTCCTTTTATAAGGGGGAGGAGGGGAACTTTTGGAAAGTGTGAAAATATTTTTTATTATATTCTTATCTACATTTTCAAAAGGTCCAAAAATAATTATAGTTGAAGATAGGATGACTCGTGGTTGAAATAAAATCATCCAATTAGAATTGGACATGTTTTGAATAATATTTTAATCATTATAATCTTATTTATTTAAATCATTTATTAATGAGATAAATACTACATCATTATTGTGTCATAAATAATTTAATTTATTTAATATCTAAAAACTATAAAACAAATACCATGATATAGAAAATCATTTTGTCTTTACAATTAATATTTATAGGCAAAATTATAATTTATATAACCCCTTCTAAAAATTTATTTACTAAAAGATATTTCCTTTTGTCATATTTTCATTTACTTTAGGCGAATTAATCTAAATTGTCATTATCACTCCCAAGTGGATCAAATGGGTCCCAAAATCGACCCAAATATTCCCATGGTCGTTAATTACTTGACCAATAAATTTTGGACAAGTGTTAAGGTAATTTTGAATTATTATAATATTCTTTTAACCTTGAATTACCTTATTTACCTATAACCAGGGTAAATAAAAGTCAAAAGTTACTATTCACCAAAAATAATTTTCATCTTAATGAACCACATTTTATTTCTTGATAACAACCATGTATGTTGGATTTTTGAAACTCAATTCACAAAAGTGCTAAACTTTCATTTAAATGAGAAATTCAGTTTTTTAACTACCGCTAAGTGGTTTCACTATTCATCAAAAATTGATGTTTTTCAGAAAAATACCAAATATTCAGCCTAAGCTATATTTGATATTCCGAATTCAAAAAATGATGTCTATTTTTCAAAATTCAAAACATAGAATTGGAATTGATTAATTTTAACATTAATTCCCATTGTTAAAACAAATATCGTGTTTTAAGAAGCAATAACTCTCAAACGATTGATACTTGTTTATGCCCAATTTCAAAGTGAAATTAATTCCAATGACCAAAATTGAATTAAATGGTAAAAATATATTCTCATTAAACTTTAAAACCAATTAAAATGATAATATAACCATATAAATAAATTTTATTAAAAGGCACTTTTGAATTAAAATAAAGTATTTTTCACTATTCATTAAAAATGAACTTAATCAGAAAAATACCAAAAAATTACCTAAAGTAAAATTTGATGTCCCCATTCTAAATAAGGATTAATTTTGGTAAATTAGATCGTATTAATGTGACCAAAACTATATTTAAAGAGGGTTCTCCATTAAAAGGCACTAAATCGGCCTTTTAATTTAAATTATGCTTAAAATTAGATTCATTAATATTTTAAGCCTCAGAATTTTTATTGTATAAATGTAAATACATTTAAAAATCATGTATAATCATATTGTAGTTAGTTTAATTCATTCCCTCCAATAAAACAGCAACGTGTTAACTACAATTTAAAATAACAATATTATATTATTAGTATGCAACGTAATATTCCAAAGAAACTCGTTGTTGCGTATCGGGTACGCTATCGAACATAGAAACCACTTTAAAGTAAAAAATAATAACTAAAAAAATATTAATAAATATGAAATATGTCTTATTCTACATTTACATGGGATGTTACAATTTGTAATTCTATATTTCAAAATATACTAACTCAATTTTTATTTATTACATAAATGGATATTATTATTGGATTTTGGTGATCTTTGAAAAAAGAAATTATTATTTATTATAAATTAATCACATAGAAAAGGAATGAAAAAACCAGATATTTCAATAATATAGTTTATTTAATCCATAATGTAGTAGCATAACTTATTTACTTGGGGATGTGATAATGAAATTATTACGGCTTCTAATTAGTGGCCCATAATTTTCTATCATTGAATTTTAATGAATGTAATTTTAGTAAAATGAAGTAATGTGAAATTAAACCAACCCCAATTTTTAAATAGAATAAATTATAAAATATTATATGGTTTTATCCGATAAGAAGACTTGATTATCTTAGAATACTATTGCCTCATGCACTACTACATAAGTCTTAAGTTATATATCATATAAATATTTTATCTCTATAAATTGTTTTACTAGACTCAAAAAGATATCAACATATCATCTTTTTAATTTTCATTGTTTGGGGTTCCTAATATAGTTGTAAATTTATCATGTTATAATTAATAGAACAAGTTCATTATAAGGAATTTTCTCTAGGTCATGATAAACTATGAGGTGCTCTAAAAGATACTAATGTATGTTATAATTTCTCATAGATGTGTTCTTAAAAACACCATTCTTATGATGTTATCCTAGAAAAATGAATATCCGGAGAATGAGGTTAATTATCCTAATAAGTAAAGGACATCTCTTATGTAATCTAAAAAATCATTTTTAGTGTAATATAAATTTAATAATAATTTTTTTCATTAAAAATATGTATGATATTTCAAAAGTTGTATTATTGATATGATGTTTCAATATATTAAAAAACTATTTTTTTTGTAATTTATATAATTATATTTATTTATATTGTTCAATCATTTATGTTATTGATTATATTTTTATTATTAATCGTTTAATTTGTAAAATTATTTCATTGAATAAGTTATTCTCAATAAACATGATAATAGGAATTCATTTTGGAAGACTATGATATCATTTTGATATATATATTTATATATACATTAAACCAAAGCATTTTGAATAAATGTTAAATTTTATGTAATATTATGGATAAATAATATATGTGGGATGAAAAATGGATCAGTGGTTTATATGAGATAAAAAATAATACTCTTGATATAATTATATTTAATGAAACATCAATAAAACTAGTGGTATGTTTATTATGTTGTGGATTATGTTTTATGTTTTTTGTGAATTATTGTGTGGAAAGATATTATTAATGGGAACACTATACATATAGAGGTATGTATATAAAAAATTATTTTTTTAAATATACATATATATATATATATTATGGGGTGAGAACTATGGTTTCATGAAATTATTTGGGAAGTGCATAGGTGTTACAACTTTGTTTATGATGTCGTACTTAATCTATAAAAGGAAATGATATTTCCAAACCCTTTTAATGGAACATATTTACAAATCATATGATTTCTCTATTAAGAAATTGTAAGATATAAGTAGATAATGAAACTTTTACATGTTTATTCAGATAGATTTAATTAATTATCAATGAATGTATGTTTAAAATTGATGATTAACTTTTCAATATTTAAAATAAATCAAATATAGAATCTTAGTTTATATCATGTCAAAACATATGTGATAAAATTTCTACGGTTTTTATAATGTTATCACAACCGAAATTATGTTACTATTATATGCTACCCGTTTTATACAATATTATTAGTGAAGGTTGATGATTTCCTACTCGGTACAATGTACCCATACCATACAACATTCCCCTTTGGATTCATGTTGATCTTATTTTTCATGATTATGTTGATAAAAATGATATAGTGTTGGGGAGTTATTTATTTAAAAAGATATAATAATAAATAGAATGTCGGATATTATGATCCTTGGAGTAATGTGATATGTTATGGAAAACATTTATTCATCTTCTATAACAATATATATATATATATTATGTTCATGGTTTATGATCAATGGTTATATACATATTCTTATATTTAATATGTATATATGATCTATACTTTTAGATATCTGTTTTTTAAAATTATATTAATATTTTATGTATCACATAACATATTAGATCCTTTCCATTATATATTGTTCTTATTTTGGTTTATCTTGATTGAAAATGGATTATGATTATATTTTTACATTAATTATTCCAAGAATGAAAAAATATTACATAAGGTAAATGATATCACATTATAAGACATTCATCCTTCCATGTTTTGGATAACCTCTGATGTTTTGAATGTGAGAATATAGTGTTATAGATGTCCAATTGAAGAAAATGGTTTCTCTATGTCAAATCACTATATTTGGTTGTTTTAGTTTGGGGAAATAAAATTTGTTAACATAAAAGTATTTCCCCAGAAAAAATTATAAGAACTATCATAATGATTATTTTGAATTACTAAATACCTCATTTGAATGAAAACATTCATAGAATATTTAACCAAATAATTAAGGTTGTTATATCCAATCATGGTAATATAAATGAATTCAAAGATATAATAACACATTGAAATTTGGAAGTATATATCATTATGAATCATATAGGACCAAAATATTGGATATGAAAATAATATAGATAATGATTATAGAAAAATAATAGTTATTAAAAAAAATTAAAAGAAGAACTATTCACTACCCAAAAACTAGTGTAGTGAATAAAATAAAATATTCCCCCAATTAAATAATAGGTTTAGGTATATATTTAAAATATTATGATATAATGTTATAATTTATTGAATTACATATGTTTTGAAACACTGAGAAGTCAATAAAAATTAATGAGATCGCATCCCTAATTTGAAATAAGAAAATTTTATTAATTATATTTTATTTGTTTTTCAAACTTTAATATGGATGATATTTTTGGATTAGAACAATAAATACAAATTATAATTGATTCATGTAAAAGATAATTGAAAGGGAATCATTTAATTTAATTCTATATGAGAATAAGTCATTCTTCTTTAAAGAAATTGAAGAATATATCACAAAAAGAGATAAAAATGCAAATAAAATAACTATATTTTTGATATACCATAATCCATCATATCATAATTTCAAATAGTTATATAAGATAAGGATATTACTATTGGGATTCATCTATGGGTGAAAACCAAAAGTAGTACATATGTGTTCAATATTGAGTGATCATCTCATGTGACAAATAACATGGACACTTGAAATATTATAATGGAAACATGGATGAAATATTTTCATTTGTAAACATAAAATATTTAAAGAATAAGGAAACTATAATATTATTATATTTTAACATGATATTAAAACACCGATATACAATTCCTAACTGTGAATTAATAAGATATCTTCATTTTCATTCAATATTATGAATCATGAAATAATGTAACATTCAATCAAAATGTATAATTTATTGAATGAAATGTTTTAAATTGATTTATAAATGCTCTGATGAAAAATGGTTACCTCTATAAATTTTAAAACAACTATAACAAAATTATATCTATAGTGAAGGAGTAAAACATATTGTCGAATCAAATACAATACCTTGATAATAAAAATTTAACGAAACTAATGCATTTGATATGATAAATATATCTTGTCAATATAAATATAGATTCTATTTGTGATATTTTTATGTTAGTGATACAATTATAAATAAAAAATTTAAAACAAATTAATGAGTCTCAAATTGCCTTCATTTAGTCATCACCAATTAGTGTTGTCCTAAATCACTTATTAAAATAAAATTATAATGATATTTTTTCATTTATATGGAATAATATAGCATCATAGGTTACATTATGTGTATATTCATAAAAAATCTCACGACCAAAAAATATTATGTGTATAAAAACCAAAAACATTGTGATATAATATGTTTTAAGATATTATAGAATAGCTTAGAATGGAAAAATAGGTTGATAAAACAATTGACCAAATAATGTATCAAATTATAACTCCGTTGAAGATGAAATTTAATTAGAAAAAAATGATACCAAATATAATATCATATGTGTGTTAATTGAATAATAATAATATTTAGTGGTTGTGAGAAATACTACCCATCCTAAACATGATAAAGACACCACTCATATAGAGTTTTATATTGTGAAACAATGGGGATGAGGTACTATTAGTGGATGATTAAACTCAAAATAGATATTAGATAAATAAAATGACAATAGAACACCATTTGAGTTCTGTTATGGATTAAATCTATCTCTGAGGCACATTTGAGTGTTTGGGGGAAATTGTTTTATTTAAAATAAGGAATGTAAGGAAGCTATGGTCCTATAGTAAAATAATGGCTACATTTTTAGTAAACAATTAGTAAATAACACAAACAATTTAACATGAGGACTAAAATAGGACATGTGATTAATTAGTTCAAATAAACTAATGAAATATATTTTTTCAAATAAAAAATAAATTATGTGAATAATTTTTTTCAACATAAAAAAACTCTTGAGGATTTAAACAATCATCTAATGATTTGAAATATAATATTGAATTAATTTAAGAAATAATACATTAAAAAAATAAATCACAAACACAAATAATAATTGAAGGATTTAATTAAGTTATACATAAATTATTTTCCATAATACCTCTCTAACTAAAACATGGTACACAAGGAGTGTTAAGTATACTAAACTATTATTAAATTATGATCTCACATCATTTGAAATAATGAAAAAATGATTCGTGGGTTAATTCAATATATAATGAGTTATATTAAATTGAAATGATTAAAACATAGTATAATTTTAAGGGCAAAAATGACTATAATATCATTATAATAAAGAAAATTTTTTAGTATAAAATATGACAAATAATTGAATTTATATAATAAAAAATGCCCAATTAATTTATAATTTTTATACTAAAATAGATTGAATAAAAATGGAAGAAGAATTTATAAAAATACCTATACTTGATATGACTCAAATATTAATGGGGGATGTGGTTAGAAGTGTTTTAAAAATTGGGGATCCAGTTATTTGATATGTGGGAGATCCCAAAGGTGGTGGTGAATTATTGATCTAACATCAATATTATGTTTCTCTAAAAAATATCCTCTTCTTATTGATATCATATAGTGATATATTATCTATTCACATCCACACACACTAATATGAGGGACAAAAACCACTTAAAAAGGTTTACCTCTAACCATGTGATGTTTGGTGCATGGTGTGGTATAGATTCATCCAATATTACACTACCAACTATATTCATCTCTTAATTAATAATGATAAATCAGTAGCTTCTACACTTATTCTTAATTTCCCCCTAATATTTTGAAACCCACATATTAGGATGATAAATGTTGGTAATAACTTAAGAGTCATGAGAAATGGAATTCCATTATGTTCATGAGTTTTCATTATTCTGAAACATATTCTTTTTAATCATAATATAAATTAATTACAAATCCAGTGTCAAAAATATAAAAATATAAGTTTCTTATTTATATTGTATACACAACTTATGCACACAACCTCTATGATTTTCATATCTTTTTTTTCTTCTATATTGTATATTATTTATATCTTATCTATTTATCACATATACTAGATGTATTTTCCTCTATTGTATCCTTTTTCTTCTTATTACTACACTTTTAGTCTTTCTATATTTTATTTCCCAAATATTCAGAGCTACTGCATTTGTTGTAAATTCAGGATGAATATTGAAATGTAATTTTAAATACCCCCTAATTCATATATTTAGTAATATTCCATTTAATATTATGCATAAAATTTATAATTTTAGTCATTATAGGACTAAATTACACTTAATATTCAAAAAATAATCCACATCCTCATGTATGATCCAAATACAAAAATTTCCACCATTCTAAATATTCCCTCATCCATTATAGAATAGAATAGCAGTTAAAAATAGTTTTAATCTAATTGATGGAACATCTAATGGATTCACATAGAACCATGTCATAGAGAACATACAATTTCCACTACCATGTAAATAAATTATCATACTCTTTTAAGGTAAAAGCCTCTAAAAGTCATGATTCACCATTCTCTCAAATAGTTATGAATTGGAAAATTACTTATAGAGTTGGCTCTAAAAAATACTATTTGATAAAAATCATTATATTCCTCTACTATGATGAATGTACATTCTTCCAAATCTTGATCACTTAATCTAGACATCCATTATTATGTGCTTATACATTAATCTCATTGAATTCCTAAACATTATATTGACACAGAAAATTAATGTAGACAAAATTGATGGATAGTAACCAATTTATGGACTAGAGTATATAAAATATGTAATTACACAACAAAATAACAAACCAATATAGAGTAATGGAATTTGATTGACATTGAAAACCTTCTTCTTCCATAAAAAAACAATGGAACAACATTATGCCTCATAAAATATAACAGGTTCATTCAACAGCATGAATCCATAAATTTTATCATGTTATATAATCAAAATGAACATGCATAAATGTTAAATGAGTAAATTTAAAAATATATCAACCTCATAAGAAATGAGATTATGAATATTATTAATTTTTAGATTCTTATTAAACCTAATGAGTCACATCCACTTCGATCTCTTCCTCAACTAACACCTCCAAAATATTCTTAAATCCATGTGGCCTCAAAAATCCCCCCTTTTAATTTGTTTTTCTACCACACTACATAAATCTATTAAAAAAATAATTTCCTATAAATCTATTACTAATTAAAAACATAGATACTAAATTAGTGACCTTAATACTAGTAATCACTACATTGATTTAGTAATACTATTTTATCAAAAAGATGTGAATATTTTTTAATCAAACCAAAATACCATAGGGATTATTAATGATAAAATATAACCTAAAAATATATCAATAATATGTTAATAACTAATTCTTCATTACTATATATATCTTATAAAATTTATTCATAATATACTTTCATTCAATTTAAAAAAATAGTATAAAAATTCAAAAAATACATGAAAAAAATTTATAGAATAGATTATCCCTTAATATATTGTCAGAAAATATATGTTCCTCAAGACAAGGTATAACACATATCATCCATATGTTTAACAAGATTTACAATGTTATTTTTTACAACAGTTGATAAAGCATTCCATTGAAAGAACGGATAAGTGACACGAACAACACAACTTATCCTCATGGATTTTTTTACTCCAATTAACATCATAAGATTATGATAAGTTGCCATTAGTGAACCTAATAACTGTTTGATTATTTATAGGCATATATTCTAAATTAATTTCATTAATCATTACAGGATACCTAAAAAAATATTTAATTTCAATGTTCATTGTTTATGAATGTTGAATAAGATTATTTGAAAATATAAAGGGGATTTTTTATTTGATCCATGAATAAATTGTGGCTTCACCTAATAATTAAAATCATATATCTATGTCATCCTCGATGTTAATAGAGTTTTTAAATTTGTTTCTACCATTTATTCTACCTCGGGAGTGCCAAAAGTCAATGAAATATTCTTTCTAGACTCTAAAAAACATAAAATTCATCAATAAAAAACTCCACATCATGTATATATTCATTTGTCAACACAACCATCAAAATATGATTTTTATAACCAAATATATATTATTTTAATGTGTTCAGATATTGAATCAAGAAATCTATTATTCCATAAATATATCTGGGAATCCATTTTGATCAAAAAAATATTATTCTTTTTATTTTAGAAATCTGACAGTTATAAAAAATTGTGACCACATAAAATAAATTTTTCCTCAATGAAGTGGGATTTAGTATAATTCCAAAATTTTATGAAATCATAATGATAAACCTCAATTACCATATTATCATTGAAATACTTTTTCATCACTAAAATTTTCCTTTTAAAAGGATTTAAATAATCTATTATAGAAATTATAATGGGCCATATAGTATACATATATTTGGAAATAAAATTGTGATCATTATTTTGAGATATTAGTAAACCATCAAATACATCATTTTACCTTGACTAGACATTTCAAATAACTTCATCAAATCCCTATAAAAATTTTCAAAAAATTATTGGTCATTTCCAATTAATATTATTCATCTATATATGATATTTTTAAAAATTTATCTATTCTTATCATTTGATGATGACATTTCATTCTACCCATGCCTTTTTGAATTCATTATCTTCATAAAAATTACTTCTTATAATACCACGATATTATAAATTATTATAAACCATATAAATCCTTCTTTATCTTGAAATCATTTCTTTCAGTTTCTACTAGAAGTACCCCACATGGGTCCTCAATTTAAACCCCATTTTATAACTATACATTGTGGATCGAATAATTTAAATCATTTAAAACAATAATATATTTCCATTTTACATAATGGAAATAAATGTTTTATTGAATCAATGCCATGAAACAAATGAAAAATGATCTATAAAACTAAACACCTTAAACCAATGAAATTATTTTCACTCCGAAATTGATTTTTTCTCACATGAACAATATTTTATATAATCTTATATCAAACCATAGAGTGTTTTCATATTATATATTTCTCTTCATGAATTCAAACTCAACACCACAACACATTATTTTAAATTTTTTAATATTCATTTTCTATATAATAAAACAAAAATTGATCCTATATATAATAGTCAACATATTTTGATTTATAATGAGATAATTTTAACCATTGAGAATATATCTTGATAGTTATCCAAGTTTTTTCATTTTAACATAGATATATAATATTATTTTGAAATGGTTCATTACATATCTACATTAGATGAGATGAATTTGATTGTTCCTCATAACAAGAAATTAATAAATCTTTTTTCCCATATTGTACATCATTAAGTCATAAACCTCTATATAAAATATACTCATATTGTCAATGAAAAGGGAATCACAATCTATTTTTGAATCTACATTATCATGTGTACGATGTTTCTTTTATCATACCATCACATTTACGTTAGTAGTATAAAGAGTCATTCAACACTTTATTTAAAACCAATGAGATGAAATTCAATTTTAATTATACCAAAAAAAATATCCCATCAACTCCTCTGTTTTCGTACAATACATAATTCTTATATATTAATTTAATGAAATAATGATTTCCAGAATATAATATCCATGAACCAACACACTTGGATTTGGTTCTAAAAACATAATATATAATTTTTTGGATTTGATAATGATTAAAATGACCGAATTTCAATAATAAAAAACATAAATTTCTAAAGGAATAATTTTATCACTAATATAAATAAGGGTTATTTCTTTTTACTATTTTAGAGAATTATAAAAAATGATTTTATAAAAAATCATATTTCATTACATTGTTATTTTTTCCATTGTACCAAGATTCTATTATTCCACATTATGATTTAAAATTCTCCCCTAAATTTCTATTAACATGAAGAATTTATATATTAAACTATTCTAGTCCGATGCGAAGCTTCTGACCATTTAATAAAAATAAAATTAAAGGTACATGGGAGACATATAGGATCAAACAAAACTGCATTCCATCATCAATGAAAAAAATATGCATATCATAATAAGAAATTTAATTACCATAGTCTGAATCATTGTTGTTTTTATGAATTAGATAGGGAATTACTATAATTGAACAGGTTTAGAACATCATGATTGAACTTTCCCAAAATCCTAGAAGTATATCAGGTAGACGTAGTGCGATCTATGTTAGAATTTTCCTTTCTCACCCTTACATTGATGGAGTTGGAATGAAATAAATAATTCCATCATCCTTTTCTTTTTTAGTTAATAGTGTGTATTTGAATGATATATAACCACTATTGATTGTGACCCTTAGTGAGGGGAAATAATTTGTCACTTCTACATTATAGATGAATCCAAATTTCTCAAAAATCCTAGATTAAATAAATAAATTTTGAATCTCCCTATGACATTCAACATGTTGATATTTCTTATTGATAAGAGCCAAATTAGTTGTCCCATCACGTTGTGAACCTCTACCAGGGCAAACATCTGGTGGGTGAGTACAAACAAGATGTTTTGTTATTTGGGTTCATTAGTATTAAATTATTTCAATATGTCTTATGTACATCAAAAGTAACATTAAGGATTACTATTATTTATCATTAGAAATACCATTAAAATTTAATCAAAAAAAGTTTTCATGAAAATAAACATTTCAATGTGAAAAAAAATCTTGAATGATTAGAAGAATATTTTCATTGAAAATAAATATGTAAAATTTAAAAATATATTTCAAAAAAATATTACTGATGATGAAAAAAGGTGGTTATGTTGTATAACATAAAATAAAAAATAAATTCACAAATTGGTAAATAAATTAAAAATATTTTATATGATAAATTTTAAAAATTTTACTTTTAAAATCATTTATAAATAAATTTAATGATAATTCTAAATGACCATTATAAATATTTTATTAAAATATTCATATGGAAGTAAAATAATCCTGATCATAAATTATATAATTACAATATCAGGTACTAACAAAGTTATTTTTTTATCATAAATAAATAAATTGGAGGAAATGTAATATTACAATATGAACCCCGTTCAGAAAAATAAATAATAAAATATAAGAGGATTATGAAAATAATATATTATAATTCATCCCAAAGGAATATTGTTTTGGTGATGGTTAACTATAATGAACCTTTGGGTACTTTAAGATAAATATTATTCATAGTTTTTAATATTAAAATACTTATTATAACCTCATGGTTTTTCTTCGGTGTAACATATTTTGGGATAATGTTCTAAGAGTATCTCTGGAACTAAAAGATCATAGTAGTTCCACACTAGGATAAGAACCCAGATATGCTATGAAACTGTTTATAAATATCTATTTTATACATAGATGATATCATTTTTTTAGGAAACAATGTCACAAGTTATCATGGATGGAGACTCATATGAAATAAATTCCCCATCTCATGTTGTACTCCCTAAGAATATCTGGGGTTTTATATTATTACAATGAGACTCTCCAATAGGAAATCCACATTTATATATGTCATTTAATGTTTCCAATATCAAAAAAAAATTCTCCTTAGACCTTAATACAATTTTTAATGTTTATTATGAATCACATATTTTATGTATTGATGAAAACAATGGGGATATTAGATTGCAGTGAGGTATTATATTCTTTGTACATCTTGAGTAATATTTCATTAATTAATAACATGAGAGATGATTTTTAATTTTTTTTATTTAACAGAAGATTATATCTTAGGCCCTATGATGGAAATTATTTAGCCAAAAAAATCAATGGCCATAGTGTTCTATAATAATGTTCAATGTTCTAGATTTAAATGAAAGAGTCATCGAGGTCATGGGATGATAGCCCCATCATGTAACCTACATAATTAGAGGTATAATAAAAATGGGAATATTGAACACTATAAGATCTTGTATTATGTTATTTGGAATTGTATCATTGTATTCATTCACTATGGGTTCCATGTCATGTTTCAAGATTACAACCTTGGTATTTAAGCTACTTCACTTAATTCCACTAATTAATTTTCCAAGGGAGTCCCATACTAGGTGTAAATTTAATATATGTTACATAATTTCTTATTTATTATTTAATAGGTTGAAAAATTTTTATTCCCACTCATAGATTAATAATTTTAAATTTTTCATTGTTCTCATAAATATTTTCACCAGTTATTTAATTGAATATAATGAGACTATAATATATATTTTTTTACTGTGGAATAATTTTTTGATATTTATTTGATAAATATGTTGTACTTATTCCATTCATGATAAATATTGTGGAGTAATCACAAACAATGTTTAATGATTCAGTGAAAAATAATATATATTGAATATTATTTGAATAAATAATAAATAATATTTTTTTTCAAGTTAGGTGAATGTCTAGAAATATTATTATTATTATTATTATTGACATGGGGTTCCAGCAGGGAATTAGAAAATAATAAGGGCTGATAGTAAATTATTTATTTCTAAACCTATTGATATAAAATCCCAATAAAATTATTTTCAGAGAAATATAATTCATTTTATTTGTTATTCACAAAAAATTGTCATAATAATATCAAGATATTGAGAAAAATATTCACCTATTGAACTCCAAATAATAGAGAGTAATATTACTCCTCCATTCTCTCTAAACTCAAGAGAGATCAAGGAGAGTTCTTTGGAAGTGATTCTCTTTGTGACCAAAGGCTAATGACACAATTAATATGATCTTACGTGATAGAACCCAAATATTCTATGATGATGTTCTAAGATTTTTGGAACATTTTTGGATCACCAATAGAGCTAATCTGCAATTAATCCTAAAACTGAAATAGTCATACAATGATGATATGTAGTAAAACACATTAATGAGGAAATTATTTCAGCATGTTTTTTCATTAATTTAGTAAATTAATTCTAAATAATATCAGATAATCTTCTCTTGGGTACCCACATTTTATCCATTTTCTGTTTTATATTATCCAATTCTACTAATCACGATGTTTATCATTTTGTAAATCACATATTGACCATTGATCAGGATAAAAATAAAAGTTGAACATGACCTATCATATGCTTCCATTATACATTTGACCTAAAAGTGGTACCAATGCGATAATATAATCATTTATAATTTATTAAATATATTCGGTTGATTTATTCATTTTTAATTTATATTTTAATTCATGTTTACTCATTATTTAAAGAATAATTGTGTCTTTTAATTCTTACTTAATTGTTTCACATAGATCAAATCAAAATTATTAATCTTATGAATGATATATATTTTATGAACTCATCAGACGGTGCTGAGGATTCTTCCTAGATGAAACGTGAGTACACGTTGTTTACTTATGTTCTATATCCCATGAAATAATTTTGAATTTACTCATATCATTATTATTGATTAAATTTTATTCATTTAATATCATAAATAATTTTTTTTACCATGCCACCTTGTTGCATGGTCATCTGATGTAGACATCGGGTAGCCCACATACACTACATGTTGTCTATTATGTCATATATGGGCCATGTATTTCCCTACATGACATACCTAACTAGTGACCATGTAATTTGGAGATTACATGTCATTTAGCCTATTGTGCATTTCTAGTACTCCATTTTTTATGGATGATTTACATGATATGCCCATAAACGTGACCCTATGTAACATAGTTAGATACAAACACAACCACTAAAATTCAGGCTATACTATATAATTATTATAAATTTAATAGAATTTAAAATAACCTATTATACAGTAAAAACATTTCGGTAGGTGCTTATGTGTGGTCATTAAGATCATAGGACAAACCATGTGATGGTTTTTAATATATGGATGTGTTTTTGTTTAATCAATTTCTAAATATTGTTCAAGTCTTCTTATCATGTGTGGGTCAAATTATGGATATTACTATACTTTCAATGAAGCATAACACATTTAAAAAAATCATTTATTCAATGTAATTATTAATTGGATAGTACATGTCATGAAAATACGTGATAATTTGTTTATTCTATATGTCACAAGAATAAACTGTACATGAGTACAATACATATTTGCTAGATTTGGATAGTTATTCACCATATTCCCTCCAAGGCACATTTATGTGCATAATTAATTTAATTATTTTTAAATTATGATGGATGATAATCTCATGAAAATTCAGATCAAAATTCTTATAATAATTTTATTAATTAAACAAGATAAATAATTGATTTGAGAATAATTTATCAAAAAATAAATTTTTTTAAGAATTTAACGTTGTTTTATTAAATGTGTAATTGTTTGATTTTATGTTGATGATAATGAGAATATAGCTGAATATTTTATGTAATTGGTTTCATTTAATTTATTATTAAATTAAATTGGTTTCAGGCATTCAATCTCTCATCATATTATGTAATGAAATACATGCCCATTGTTTCTTTTATATAAACCTCATCGTTACCTCACTGGCGTGTGAATAAAAGAATATGTAAAGGGTGATGCTCCCAATATAATAAATGCATTTAATGTTTTTTTTGAGAAGAAACCAATCCAAGAGAAATATATAGGAGGACAGGTGGAAATTTGTAACATGATCCTTAATTAGTGGAAGGTTGTTTTCCCTTGGTCAATGGATGGTTTATCATCTTCTACATAGACTAACAATTCTTCTATTCTGATGATCGTGCAATTTAATTATTTTATTTTTATCAGGTTTCATGGTTATTACATTGTGGATGTTTTTCACGGTCAGATAAATTAATTAAATTAACAAGCAAGAAAGATAGAACTATTATAAATTATCTTATGCATAAAATTTATCAATGACATGGTAAATCACATTATTAAATCCTCTTAATATTTAAAACCATGTTATAAATATTATAATTGTTTATTTATGTATAAATGGATAAAATTCCTAATCAATATATATTTTGTTGGATTAGCCTACAAATAACTCTGTTATAATCGAACCACAATTCTAAGTTCTTGACTAACCAATGATGGGGTTATTTCAATTATAGAGGAATTATAACATGATATGTTGGGGTCACTTAATGTAGATCACATTAGTGATTGACTATGAATAAATTACATGGTGAAAATGAGATGAAATGTTTTATGAAATCAATTTTATGTATTTCAGGATTAGCGAGACCACTTAGCATATCAATGAACTATGAATTAATACAATTGAAATTTTGAATACCTATATATAACCATTCAGGATTTTTGGGCAACCAATGTTGGGGTAATGATAATTAGAATATGGATCTTTTCCACTATAATTTCAATGAAATGTGATATTATAATTTAAATGGTGAGGACATTTGGGTTTCAAAGAAATTGTTGGAGATTAATAAATATAATATTTTTTTATTGGTATATATATTTTTAGATAAAGAACTAAAATTATTATAATCTAATTTAGTATAAAAAAATAAAAAGAATTATAATACATCACAATGATCCATACATGATAAGGATTACCCTCTCACTAGTAACAATTTTTATGAGTTGAAAATGAGCTTAAGCATTATTCTACCATGAAAGGAAATTGTTTATTCTGGAAGAATGTATTCTGAATGACCCATGTAATGAGGAAAGTGATGAGAAGTTCTCTCTTAGTAAGAAATAGTTGAACGTTTCCACATATATTCAATTATCCATGAAACCATCCCTGAAAAATGATCTATTGAAGAAACATGGGTTAATTGCTGTATATAGAATTATCTCCCACCATCTGGTTCTGTATCAAGAAAAGGATAGAAAATGGGGAAATAAAATCTCCAATTCTTTGATCACAACTATGATTGGAGTGATTATGCTAGTTATATGTTGTGTAGTCAAGATTATTGGATATATTAACTGCTTATACCAATTAGGTATTAAATTGCAAGAAGTTTATTTATAGATCTCATACTTTTATCACTTCCCAAAACAATCTCCAGTATTATTATTAATTACAATGTGAGAAATAATGGGATGAGTTTTTTGAACTTCTTACCTTGATTCGTCAAGTGGATAAATACATGGGGGTTGATAAGAACATTTTCCTTATGGAGAATAAAAAAATAACAACATGGTTAAATGGGCCCATGACTCACAACAAGACTAAATATCTAGAGAATTTTCCTTCATGAATAAGAATATTTAGAGGTAGGGAATGAATAACGAGGTTGTATGTGATTCAGGTGGAATGCCTAACCACTATTAGAGGAACTACACCAAGAAAAAAGATTAATCTAATGGTGCATTCATCATCAAGTGTAATCTTTCAATATCAACACATTGGTAACAATAAATATCTTTTGGTGATCGCATACGTATCTAAATGTACGAACCATGTATATTTCCAATGATTAATATAGGATTGGTGGATTCGAGAAATGATAATGGTGTGAGTCCATCATCTCTATCCATTGGCGTGTTTCACATTACATTTATAATAGAAGAGATTTGGTTCTTAAATATTTTTGTTATTTACTCATAGTTACCAGTGACATAATTTATATATGATTCATATATTCATATGGTATTATTTGTAAATTAAGAAATAACTGTTCTTTAATTTTTAGGGAAATCATATTTTATGGAATTAAACATTTAATTATTGGTATTTAATTGTTAAATAAAAAACTAGTATTTATAATGGGAATGAATCATGTTCACACAACTCATATAACAACCAGATATAGAATCACAATTTTGGTCATATAAACAAGAAGCATTTGAAAATTCTCTATAAAAATGTTTATGTAGACTATTCTCAACTAAATCCACATGAATAATAAAATGATATTTTATAATAAAAAAGGGTTGAACCATCATTTAATGGATAGGGTGAAAGGGAAAAATTGCTTCAATAATTGATACACACTCATCTATGAGGATAGTTTGCAGTATAATATAGAGTTTTATAATCTTACATTATAACATTATATAATGAATTCAGTAGATATAGTTGTGTCTACTTGATGAAGTATATGAGAGAGTCCTTTGATAAATTAAATGATTTATATATCAATATAGTGAATCAACATGGATATAAGTTGTTGAATATCTTAACAATATATAAATCAAACCCTTATGAATGTTTGGGATTCCATATCAACTCACTCCAAATTATACACCGTAGTGGATTTGAGTTTCTGAAAGAAGGAACCATGCATTTTTGGAAACGGTATGATAGATAAAGACTCATGTAGATATCCCATTATCTTTTTTGGGATATTAATTAAAAACTAAAACATACACATTATACTAACTACCCAAAAATAGAAAATGAAATTACATTTGAGTTATGGAGTGCGAAGGAACTTGTTTTGTCGAATAAACATGTATGGGGATTCGAGGTATTCGTTAAGGATTTCATAGACATAAAATGTGCACCCTGGGGACCCAAGTGTATATTTATTGAGTATCGCAAAGAAAAACATGATACTACATGTACAACCCATTATATAAGAATGTTTTTGTCACTTTGAAATTCATCATTCCATAGTGGGAGAAAACAATCAAAAAGGATTGTGAGACAATGATTGATATTGATGAATTTGATGCTCATGATACAAAGGAGATGGTACAAGAATTGGTTCCATAGGTCCCCTTGGGATAATTACTTCTTAAAATAAAATATCAAAATAGGAGAATAAGAGAGATTAAAGAAATAGATATATAAGAATTTCTAGTCAAAAAATATGGTGATGATTTATTGGTTGAAAATGATGAACCTATCTACCAAAAAGAGATAGTAGTGATCTCAAAAGATACATGATGTTGAGAAGAAATGAATTTAAAAATGGATTCCATGTACCAGAACAACGTTCTTTTCAGGATGACGTTCCAATTGATGTAGATATCATTGAATGAATATGGGATTTCATTTGTAAATAGGACATCAAAGGTAAAGTAAGTAACTATAAATCATGGATAGTGGATAGAGGGTTTAAATAAAGGTAATTCATTGAATATAATGAATCATTTTCAACAATTTCCCTGGCTAAATCCCAGTGCATTATACTTTATATAACATCTTATAATGATAATTAGATTTTTTATGTAGATGTGAAAAATATATTTATTAGTGGGAACCTTAAAATTATGTCTATATGACACAACTAGAAGGGTCTATGACTTCATGTGACTAGTAAAGTATTTCTATTTTGAAGAGATACATTTGTGGATTAAATCAAAAATCTAGGTCATGGAACATTCAATTCGATTGTGCTATAGAAGAATTTGGATTAATTAAGAATGACTGTGAGTCATGTGTTTGAAATAGTTTTAGTGAAAATAAAATCATTTTCATTGTTTTCAATGTTGATAATGTATTAATATTTTAAAATAACATACATGTCTTATAGTATACTAAGGACTTGTTATTCTTTTGTTTCTCTATGAATGTCCTAGGTAATGTGGTCAATAATATATGTATCATTACAATTCATGATAGATATAAAATCTTTTTCGGTTTAAGTCAAATTATATAAGTTGACAAGATACAAGATATTAATATGAAACAATCCAAGCCCGGATTGGATCTAGTGTCACATGGTTTAAATCATTCTTGGAAAATATTTCCTTATACAAAACATAAGAATGATATAATTTGTATGATCTATTACTCTTCAGTGATATGTTCAATGAGTTATTCCATGTTATGCACAAAACTTGATGTTGGATATACATTGAGAATAGTTGAAATATTTCAAGTTGAACATGGATAAAATCATTGAATTACTATTAAGACTAACCATGTTTATTTTGGATTAACAAAGGATATGATACTACTGTATGGAATAAATGAGGATCTGATAATCATGGGTTATATTGATTCTAGTTTTGATACATATGAAAGTAATTTGAAGTCATGTTTAAGATATTCTTTCTATCTCAATGGAGTTGTGAGATATATGATTTCAAGGTAGATTGTTATCATTGATTCTACATTAGATTCTTTGTATATAGAGGCTTCATATGTTTCTAGGGAATCCGTATGTATATGAAAATTTTTCTTGGATCTGAATTTGGTACCAACTAGTAAATACCCTATCACATTCTATTGTGATAACACTACAATAGTGGATCTTTCAAAAGATCCAATTTCACCCAGTGGAGAATGAATCTACTCCAAATGTATCATCTCTTGATGTTTTTTATCAAGGTTTTGGAATTTTAGTTTTTAGTGATTCTATGAAAGAGAATGAAGTGGACACCTTAACTAAATTCTTATCACAGATGAATCATGAGTATCATGTGAGATCTTGTGGACTTATTTTTGTTAGTAGTTGGATCTAGTGAAAGAGGTATTCTGATGGAGTTGGTTACCTATAATCAAATTCTATTTACATTATAAGGAACTATATTGATAGTTTTTAATAATAATAAACACATTATCACATCATGACTACTTTTATGTGCAACATAGATTATGAAAATGTCTTAAGAGTATATGTCGTACTAAAAGGTCACAAAGGTTCCCCCAATGATGAGAACCCAAAAGTGCTAGGATGCTATTCCTAAATACAAGTATATATCTAGAATATATCATTTGGGGACGGAAATGATATAGAATATTATGGGTGGAGACTCATAGGAATTTTTGGCTCCTACTCATCTTGTATGCCTTTGGTAATATCTAGTGAACGATATTATGAGAATGACACCCAGTAGTAGGAAATAAACATGTATATGTTTCATTGGATGTTCTTATCTAAAGACATGTGTATTTATACATATAGTTTAATAATATTATTAATTATTATTATGAGTCACTAACTATGATGTACTGATGAATATTGTGATGACATATGTTTGAGATGTGGTAAAATGTGTTGTGTGTGCCACAAGTAATAATGAATCAATGAATAATACAAGAAGGTATTTTACCTTATTTTATTTAATGTAAGTGGATATCTTGGGCAATTTTATAGAAATTATATTTCCTAATTAAATCAATAGAAATGGTGTTTTATAGGAATGTTCAATTTTTGGGATGTCGAAGAGAGAGACAGAGAGCACATGGGTTGATGACACCAGCATACAACTTACTTGATTGCTGATATCATGATAAAGGAATTATATTACTCAATAATCATTTTAATTTAAAGACCTGGAATTCCCATGGAACGTTTTTTCTTAAATAGATGGAAATTTTTTGAGTCTGCAAAATCTGACGGCGCATGATATTGAGGTCTGGTGTTCCAGGAATCAATTTTCGATGTTTTGTTTGAGTATGTTCATAAACATACGAGCATGATTTTATAACATTTGAACCAGTGCTCAGAACTAACTTCTTAGGGCACCGTTGAATATGTAGGGCCAGAATTATCCTAATAAGGCATTCAATTCGACGGCAGTGAATCATGAATACAACTTAGTTTTTGGGTTTTCTAGGAAAAATAATAAAATAATGTGAGAAACACTTTATTTTATTTGAGCCTCCATGTGATTGTTGGAGGATAAAAACTCCTCATGGGAGTTGGATCTAAGAACACCATACCTTATCCTCCCATGAGATGTATGGTGGTGGGGCCCACCTTAACATAACCTCCTGTGAGAGATTACGACGTGTGGATTACTCAAGACCACATAACCTCCCATTTGAATAATAGGGGTTGGGACCACTAGAAACCTATTAATGGGAGGAGATTATAACCTCTCAACTCTCACTCATTACTGAGGGAGAGCCTCTTGACCTTCCCTTAATTTAATTTGTTCCAACTCTACAATTAATTTGGGCCAACAAACGTGAATTAATGAGGTGGAGCATTTTAATTTTATTCACCCTTCTGAATTTCTTCCAATGAAATCATAGATTAACTAATCTATTATTTGGCATAATGATATCACCTGGGTGATTGAAGAGAAATCTCTTAAAGAGTAAGATCATCTTCCAAAGAAGAATGTGTTCTTCCAATTAAGAACACTGGTGACGATCCTTCTTCAACTTCTTCCCCGAACACCTACTGAAGTCGAACTAATTTAACAATCATCGTGTGAATTTATGAGTGGAAGAATAAAGCAGATGCGACGAATGACAATTCGGTCTTTTTTCCACGAATTCTCCATCGACAATTAATGGTGGGGGATTTACATGGAGTAATTTATTATTATTTTTATCATCTACATTTGATAGGAATCGATTCGAAGTATGGTGAACAATCATTGTTCATCATAATACTTTGATGAACCAATTGCTATCACCCCTAAATGCAGAGGGTGTGGGCCAAACTTACATGGCCCGACTCCCTACGGTGATCTCTTTGTGATGTTTCTTTAGCATGGTGATGAGGCAACAGAATGACGAAGGCAGCGATGACAAAGGCCATGCTACCCACTGCCTCCACGAATCGTGCCTCCCCCACGATGCTCCGTTTCTCTGGGCGGAAACGCATCCCTCCTGCTGAGCCGCTCTGGCCGCACCATCCGCCAGCTTCCCTGGACGAACCCGACACCTCCCACGTGCCCAGGCCTAATTGGACGCACCCTTCCTAGCTGCGCCTCGCCTAGAAAAGCCCCGCTCGACCGCACCCCGCCTGGTCGTGCCCCGCCTGATCGCGCGCAGCCTTGCCGCGAACCGCTTGCTTGCCTGTTGCCCTCCGAGCTGCGTCGTTCCCCTCCATGCGTGCCCTGCATGCCTCTGTGAAATGACCCCCCTGCGGCATCCTGGATGAGCCAGTGTCCTGACTTCCTCGTGGCCTCCCGGCAGAGCCCGTGTCCCAGCCCCCCTCGCAGTGCCCTGGCCGAACTGGCCCCAGCTGTTCCCTCACGGTGTACTGGCCTAATCCGGCCCCGAACTTGGTTTGGACAACCCTCGTGGCCTACTGGGCTGGGCATAACAGACCGGGACAAACCCAACAACTCAACCCACCCAACCGTCCAGGCCAGACCCCTCGGGTCAGTATGGGTGGACCCGAACAGTGTTGGCCCAGACTAAGTTGGGCCAAGTCATTTCGACGAGGTCGGACGAGACCTAGGCCCACTACTGACCCTTTACATTCTTTGGCCATTTATTTGGCACTGACATTGTTGATTTCATACATTGTGGTTTATCCTTATTGGATTTTTAGAGACCTTGAGGGTCTCGTGGTCCCTACTAAGTATCGTTATACTCACCCCTATAGGGGCTATGCCCGCACCTTGTTTTGTTGGTTGCAGATGACAGACAACATTGAATGAGGATTAGAGTAGCAGAACTGGACGATACTTGGAGGTGGACCTTACGATGAGTTAGTACCTGTAGGAGACAGATGAACATGGATTTTTGTAGAGGCTATCTTTACCAACACTATATTTTGGATCTGTGGTGCACGATCTAGGAGTTTCTTTTCATGTTTCAGCTATTTATTCATTTTCAGTTGTACTTGTACTTTCAGTTGGGCTTGTATTTTCGGCCCCTTTTCGTATCAGCACTCTTTGTATATAGTTTTACTTCGTTTTATGCTTCCATATTGTACTCTGTCATGTGTTTTTTTGGTTATAAAGTAAATTACTTCTGAGTTTAGATATTTATGCCTTTGGTGATAGTCGTCAACCCTCTACCTATGGAAGGTGGTCTTGGGGTAGTCACAGCCTGGGCCCTGGGGGACGGGTCGTGACAAATTGGTATCAGAGGAGTCAGTTCTACTGCAGAACATGAGACTATGATCTTTTCTATGAAGAAATAGTTTTAAGGGTATTGAGTGTGGTTTTTAGTTCTGGGAGTCCAGTGTTGGTGCGACGGCCGACCTATCCATACACGAAGACACAGACGTCTGATTTCAAACTGTGTGCACAAAAACACTTTTTACGTGTGTGTTTTCAAAAGTTTTTTTAAAGACATCTCAACTATGTCAGCTCACTAGGTATAATATTTTAGTCGTGTCACATCTGTTTCTTTCAGTATTCCTCCCCATTGATGACCATCTAGAGCCATGAGATTTGTACGCATAGATACCACAACGAATGACAAGGCCCCAGTGAAGGGCCCGCTTCCAGTGGAGGCACCAGTGGTACCACTAACCATTGGGCCACCGATTCCACCATCCCTAGAAGCAGATGATGGATGCCACAAGAGCATGATGCATGAGTTCCATCACCAGAGGCCACCCAGGTTCAGCAGAGAGATAGACCCACATGCGGTTGAGGATTGGCTGGAGGTTGTGCTTATTATTTTTAAAATGGTAGGGAAACCTGAAAACCTTAAGATGATCCTTTCCATGAGACTTATATAGGAAGAAGTGGACAGATGGTGGAGCCTGATGCTCTAGGTGCATGAAAAGATGATGCTTCTATGGATAGACTTCGAGAGCCTGTTTCAGGTAGTGTTTGTCCCAGCCACCCTACATGTGGGGCAGATACAAGAGCTACTGCATCTATAGCAGGGTAGCATGACGATAGCTCAGTACTCCGGGAGGTTCACCGACCTCTCACACTACTCCACAGATATGGTGTGGGACCCATTAATCAGAGCCCAGACCTTCAAGCAGGAGATCAGGAGAGAGATCAGTGCTTTGATGATCTCACTCAGCATCCCGACATAGGAGGGGTGCTAAGGAGATCCCTGCTGGTGGAGAGTTTCCTTATTGAGCAGTCTCCAGCAGCGAGACCCACCACTAGTCAACATGTAGTGGAGTCTTCTACAGTTGATAGTAGATAGATGATGCAGAGGTCCAAGAGGACCAGACCCATGGGTGGATGACCTCTTAACTCAGGATTAGTCGTACAGAGCACACATGGTAGTGAAATGAATTCCCGGAATAGACAATGTTACTATTGCGGTAGGTAGGGTCTCATGGCTCGTGACAGTCCGACCCGCCATTCGGATGATCAGTAGACAGTTTAGGGACCTCACAGGTAGAGGCATAGGTTCGATCGAGGAAGTCCACAGGGAGCTAGTGGACGTGGTAGAGGAGCCAGCGGTGGGTGATGTTCTGAGGTGATACCACCACCACCATCAGGAGGTCCACCTCGACCGTATGGAGTAGGTGGACAGGTGAGAACTCAACTTCACATAGCTAAGGATTACGATCAAGACACTCCATAGATGATCTGATCTATGATCTATTTCTACTCCACCATAGATTCAGTTCTTATAGACATAGGTGATAATAACTATTTCATTTCCACTACCCTTGTTTGGAGCTCGGTGATTCTGATGGAGCCATTGGCTCGATTGTTGTGGCTAAACAATCCTACGGGAGAAGACTTGATGATTACATACTGGTTCCGGTAGTGTGAGCTTACTCTAGGAGGGGAGAGCTTCAGCTGGGATCTCATAGTAGTGGAATCGTGGCCTTACAACGTCATCTTGGGTATGGACTTGTTATCTAGAGTCCATGCTCAGATCGACTGTATTAGGTGCAAAGTGATGTGTGTCCGCACGGATGGGATTAGGTTTACCTTCACTGGTGAGAAGGGAGCCATTGCAGCACATGACAGACTTACTCAGAGGAGGGTGCAGTCAATCACTCATCAGTTGGCCTGCCTTACCCTCACAACGGTAGATGTGGAGAGTCTGAGCTATCCTGTAGTGGTGGACCGGTACGCCAATGTTTTTCTTAACGATGTTCCAGGATTACCACCTCATAGAGAGTTTGATTTCTACATTTACCTGTACCCTGGGATGACATCGATATTTACACCAGATTATCGTATGGCTCTCATGGAGGTTCACGAGCTGTATGTACAACTAGAGGACTTGTAGGAGAAGGGATTAATCAGGCTCAGTGTTTCTCCCTGGGCAGCCCCGATTCTGTTCTCCAAGAAAGCAGATGGGAACATAAGGCTTTGTATCAACTATCATCACCTATACCAGGTGACTATGAAGAACAAGTACCCACTCCCTAGGACTGATAATCTATTTTATCATCTAAATTGAGCACGGTGGTTCTCGAAGATAGACCTCAAATCAGGCAATCACTAGCTTGATGTTCGAGATGAGGAAGTGCAGAAGATGGACATCAGATGTCGGTACGTCCACTATGAGTTCTTGGTTACGCCTTTTGGCATAACCAATGCTCTAGATGTGTTCATGGGACTCAAGAACAGGATCTTCCGGCCATACCTCGATCACTTTGTCATAGTCTTCATCGATGACCTTCTGATCTACATGACTACTGAAGAGGAGGATCCCTTCCTTTTGCTAATAGTACTGGACATGCATCAAGAGGACCATATTTATGGTAAGCTATCAAAGTGGCAATTTTTGATCCAATAGTTTCACTTCTTGGGACTTGTCATCTCAGAGGCAAGAGTTGTAGTGCATCCATCGAAGATTGAGGTGGTACTTGCTTGGGAGCCACCCAGGAGTGTGAGGAGGTTCGGAGTTTCCTAGGTTTGATTTGATACTACCGGAGGATCGTTCCAGAATTCTCCATAGGTGCAACCCCACTATCAGCCTTGATGAAAAGGGGAAATCCTTTGTGCAGTTAGAGAGTTTCCAACAGAGCCTTCAAGATCAGAGACAAAGGCTGACTAGTGCCCCCCATCTTGAGTCTCCCAGAGGAAGGCATAGGGTAAGTAGTCTACTGCGATGAATCAGGGACCATACATGGGTGTGTCCTGATGAAAGAGTGACAAGTGATTGCGTATGGTTCTCGGCAGCTGAGATAGCATGAGTAGAACTACGCTAACCATGACCTATAGTTAGTCACAGTGTTCTTCACCTAGAAGATGAGGCGACACTATCTGATGGGCGAATGTTTTACCGTGTACTCTGATCAAAAGAGTATCATGTATATATACTCCCAAAAGAACCTGAACCTGATAAAACAGCTAGGTATTGAGTTCTTCAATACCTATTACTTCATGATACTCTATACTATTGGGAAGGGTAACGTTGTAGCAGATGAACTCCGCAAGAGATCTGGTATACAGCAGCTTGGGGAGGTGACAGAGCAGCTGGCTGCTTTACAGATATCCTTTGTGGACCGAGATGTAGCAACATTCCTTCAGTCCCTTAAAGTCACTCCTCCACTTCTTCAGAGAGTCAGAGAGGCACAACTTGGGGACACTGACTGTGAGATATGATGTGCTCAGATATCCATAGGAAAGGAACCTGATGGATTTCTTGAAGGTGTGGAGCACATCATCTTTTTCAGAAGATGTACTATGGCACCAGTGTCACTTCAGGAGGATGTATTATGGGTGTCCCACACATCCCCTATAGCTGTACATCCAAGAGTGGTGATGATGTAACAAGACCATCGATGACAGAACTGGTTTCCATGTATGAAGAATGCAGTAGTGGAGTTTCTCTCTTGATGCCTCACTTTTCAGAAAGTGAATGTAGAGCACCAGGTACCTGCAGGCTTGGTTCAGTCATTAGAGGTCCCAGAGTGGAAGTGGGATGGGATATCCATTGACTTCATGACAGGACTTCCACATACATCTAGGGGTCACGAGTCAATTTGGTTGATCGCTGACAGTCTAACTAAGTCATCCAAATTCCTACTGGTCAAAGAGCAGGGTTCATTGGAGAGCTTGGGATGCCACTATGTGCCAGAGATTGTACAGCTACATGGAGTACCTTATTCTGTTGTCTCTAATGGTGATGCACATTTTACTTCCCAGCTATAGAAGGGGTTGCAGGAGGATTTCGACATGCATCTTCCCTGGAGCACCACCTTCCTTCCTCAGATGGATGGTCAGACTGAGCAAACCAATAAGACCCTTGAGGAAATGCTATGTGCTTGTGTCTTAGACTTCGGTTGCAGTTGATAGGATCACATAACTTTGGTGGAGTTGTCCTACAACAATAGATATCACTCCACCGTAGGGATGGAACCTTTCAATGCATTGTACATGCGTCCTTGCTGATCACCCTTATGCTGGACTGACCCTAGGGAGTCCGCACTAGTGGGACCAGAGATGGTACGATCTACCATAGAGAAGGTGAAGGTTATACAGGAGTAGATGAAGACTACACAGAGCATGTCGTAGTCGTATTCTGATAGGAGACATAGACCTCTGTAGTTCGAGAATGGCGACCACGTCTTTCTATGGGTCTCACCCCGATGAGGTTTACGGAGATTTGGTCGAGGCAGCAAGTTAACTCCGAGACTTATCGAACTATTCTATGTCCTTAGTAGAGTAGATGAGGTGGCTTACCACCTAGCTCATCCACCTCAGTTCCACCAACTGTATTACCCTTCTCATATCATCAACCATGGAGTGATGGATGTCGACAATAGGGTGACTTTTATGGAAGTTCCAGTGGAGATTGAGGATAGACAGAAGCGAGTCCTACGTGGATCATCGATACCTCTAGTGTGCGTTTGCAGGCAACACAAGAACCTCCAGGAGAGAACGTGTTATTGAGAGGCTCAAATGCATGCTATGTATCCCCACTTTTTCCCTTAGTTCGAGTTATATCTTACAGGGTCATAAAGACCAAGGGTTTGGAGAATGTAAAAATCCATAATTCCTATGGAAAATGTTTTTCTTAAATATATGGAAATTTTATGAGTCTCTGAAATTTTACGGAACATGATTTTGAGCCCTGGTGTGCCCAGAATCAGTTTATGAAGTTTTGTTTGGGTACGTTCAGTAAACGTACGAGTGGGATTTTATAACTTTTGAAATGGTGCTCGGAACTAAAATCGAAGGGCACTACTGAACTCCCAATGCCAGTATTCTCATAAGAAGACTTTCACTTTGACCGTAGTGAGTCGAGATTAGAAGTTAGTTTATAGGTTTTCTTGGAAAAATAATAAAATAATGTGATATGTACTTTATTTTATTTGAGCCTCCAAGTGATTGTTGGTGGTTAAAAACTCCTCAAGGGAGTTGGAGGGGGGATCACCACACCTTAACCTCCTGGGAGAGGTATGGTGGTGGGGCCCACCCAATCATAATCTCTCGCGAGAGGCTACAATGTGGGGACCACCCGATACCACATAACCTCCCATTTGAACAATAGGGGTGTGGACCACCCGACCGTTATTAATGGGAGGAGAGTATAACCTCTCAACTCTCCCTCATTAATGAGGGAGATCCTCTTGACCTTCCCTTAATTAAATTTGTTCCAACTCCCCAATTAATTTGTGCCAACACACATGAATTAATGAGGTGGAAGCCTTTAATTTAATTCAACCTTTTGATGTTGTACCAATGAAGTAATATATTAACTAATCTATTATTTGGCACAACGACTTCACTTGGGTTATTGAAGAGAAAGACCTCAAAGAGGAATATCATCTTCTAATGGAGAATGCATTCTTCCAACGAAGAACATGTTCTTCCCATGAAGAACGCAGGAAATGATACTTCTTCAACTTCTTACCCAGACACCTACTGACGTGGAAAAAATTCCACAACCGTTATGTGAATTTGGTAGTGTACGAATGCGGCAGATGCGACGGATGACAACACCATCTTTTTTACACAACTTCACCATTGACGATTAATGTTAGGGGGTTTACATTGAGTATTTTTTCCATTTGTTTTTCTCCTCATCGTTTGAATGGAATCGATGCAATGTATTGTGAACAATTGTTGTTCATCATACTTTTTTGATGAAACAACTGCTATCACCCCCAAATGCGGAGGGTGTGGGAAAAAATAACATGGCCTGACTCCTTCCGCCGATCTCTTATTGATGTTTCTTCGGCATGGAGATCAGGTGACGAAATGATGAAGGCGGTGCTGAAAAAGGCCGTGCTACCCTTGGCCTCCGCGAACTGTGCCACCCATGCAGCACTTCGGTGCCCCGGGCCGAACCGCAGCCCTCCGGTCGAACCGCCCTTGCCTCGCTGTCCACCTGGGAACCAGCCGAGCTACCCCAGCCTGCACCACCGCCGGATTCCCCAACCGAACCATTCTCCTCCCGCGCAGCCTGGCCTCAATGGTTGTGCCCTGCCCGACTGCCCTACCGGCCTCTACGCGGCCCACCACGAGCCACCACCCTATCAACCTCTGTGTGCACCTGGCGCACCTCCTCTAACCGGCCCCCTTACTACCTCCTGGCCGAGCCGGCATCCAAGCCTCCTCCCGGCCTCTTAGCCGAGCCGTTGTCCCAGCCCACCTCGCAGTGCCCTAGCCGAACCGGCCGTAGTTTCACCCTCCGGGCCGAGCCACGCTGGGTCTCGCCCTCGCAGTGCACCACCCCAATCCAACCCGAGTCTGGGTCCGACCACCCTCGGGGCCTACTGGGATGGGAACAGTGGGTCGAACCAAACCCAACAAGCCGGCACACCCAACGGGCTAGGCCAGACCCGTCGGGTCATCACAGGTCAACCAGAACTAGTTCGGCCCAGACTATGTCAGGGTGATGTTGAGATACAGTCAAGTTGGATCGTACATGAATCCAGCTAGACTCTCATGACTAAAAGGCTAATAACTCACAGACAGGGCATTCGATTGACGCGTTTTCTATTGCGTTGAAGCCCCTAAAATGAGGAGGTCCTTTGAGATACTTCTAAAATGGTCTTCATGATAGTTGGATTATTGACCAGCAGTTAATATAGTAGATCCTCCCCTAGACGAGTGAGCATAGTGCGGAGAACTAGTAGCTGGCTGAGACCTGAAGACTGTTGATTGATTCGACTAAGAGTGATCTGACTAGCCCAGTGGGAAGCGCCTTGGTGTCATGGTATACCCACGGTGGGGAGAGCCTCTATGTGACCATGGAAGATGCACGGTACTCTACACATGGAGTATCTTTGTAGGCTACGAGGGGGGGTGCCTCTGTGTGACGTAGTAGACCCATGTTGGGGAGCACCTCTGTGTGATACGAAAGACCCATGGTACTTGAAAAGAGGAGTACCAGAGAACTCCATGGATAGTGGGAAGTACCTCTGTGTGATGTGGCAGGCCCACTGTACTCAATAGAGGAGGAGTACACTAGCAGTCGAAGTTTCGACAGTGTGATTGGGGCTATTACTTGATACTACCCCTAGAATAAAATCCTGGTTTGAGGGGAGTCTGTAAATTTTGTGTTTACCTCCTAATTGAGATGGATTACATGGTAACATAGGTATATATATGGGCATATAAATAAGTGAGTTTATATGTTGATTACATACTTTTTGGATTATCCTTGTAGGATTTTGAGAGACCTTGAGGGTCTCGGGGTCCCTATTGAGTATCGTTATACTCACCCTTGCACAGGCTATGCCCACACTTCATTGTGTTGGTTATAGACGACGGACATCGTTGACTGAGGAGAAGAGTAGCAGGACTGGAGGGTACCCGGAGGTGGACCTTACAACGAGTCGGTACCCAGAGGAGACAGAAGGATGTGGAGTGCTTTGGAGGCTATCTGTAAATACCCATCAGGTAAGATCTGTGGTACCAACTGCCTCCGCGAAGCGCACCACCCCCACGGTGCTCCGTTGCTCTAGGCCGAAACGCGTCCCTCTGGTTGAGCTGCCCTGGCCGCATCGTCCACCGGTATCCCCTGCTAAACCCCTCACCTCCTGTGCGCCCTGGCCTAGCAGGTTGCGCCCCTCCGGGCCGCTCCCCACCTGGTCGTGCCCTACCAGGCCATGCCCCGTCCAGCCGCGCCCTGCCATTCCGTGAACCACCCAGCCGACCGTGGCCCTTCGAGATGTACCACTCCCTGGTGGCCCTCCTTGCCTCTGCCCCCCCCCCCCCCCCGAGTCAGCAGCCTGCCGGCCTCCGTCAGTACCCTGCGCAGCTCCGTAAACTGACCCCCGTGCGGCCTCCTAGCCGAGCCAGCGTCTCAGCCTCCTCGTGGCCTCCTGGACGAGTCGGAGTCCCGGCCCCGTCGCGGTTCCTTGGCCCAACCGTCCCCCTCCATGCCCTTATGGTGCACCCACCCAATCCGGCCCCAAGCCTGGGTCAGGCTACCCTCATGGCCTGCTAGGCTGGGCCCAACAGGCTTGGCCAAACCCCATGAGTCGACCCACCCAACGGGCCAGGCCAGACCCCTCAGGTCAGCGTGGGTCGACCCGAACCGGGTCAGCCCTGATGAAGTCAGGTCAGGTCAGTCCGACTGGGTCAGACCAGACCCGGGCCCACTACTGACCCTTTAATTTCTTTGGACATATCTTTGGCACTGACATTGTTGATTTCATACATTCTGGTTTATCCTTATTGGATTTTGAGAGCCCTCGAGGGTCTCGGGGTCCCTACTGAGTATCGCTATACTCACCCCTGCTAGGGTATGCCCGCACCTCATTGTGTTGGTTGTAGATGACAGACAATGTTGACTGGGGAATAGAGTAGTAGGACTAGACGATACCCGGAGGTGGACCATACACTGAGTCAATACCCGAAGGAGACGGACGAACGTGGAGTGTTGTGGAGGATATTTATACCTAACCTTTAGGTAGGATATGTGGTGGATGATTCATGAGCGGCTTTTCACATTTCAATTATTTTTCTTCATTTTCAGTTGTACTTGTACTTTCAGTTGGGCTTGTATTTCTAGCCCCTTTTCTTATCAGCTCTCATTGTATACAGTTATACTTAGTTTTTTTCTTCCATATTGTACTCTGTTGTGTGATTTTATAGTTATAAAGGAAATTCCTTCCTTGTTTAGGTATTTATGCCTTTGGTGCTAGTCGACAGCTCTTGACCTATGGAAGGCGGGCATGGGGTAGTCACAGCACGGGCCCCGAGGGACGAGTCATGACAAATTGGTATTAGAAAATTCAATTCTACTATAGAACATGGGACTCTGATATTTTCTATGAAGCAATTGTGTTAAGGGTATTGTGTGTTGTTTTTAGTTCAGGGAGTCCAGTGTTGGTGCGACGGTCAACGTATCCATACACAAATACCCTAACTTATGATTCCAGAATCAGTGCATGAAAAAGATGAATGCGTGTGGGTTTTCAAATGTTTTCTTTATGTCATCTCAACCAGGTCATCTCACTAGGTATAATCTATTGATCATGTCACATCTGTTTCTTTCAGGATGCCTCCCCATAGACAACCAGCTAGATCCCCGATAGTTTTATGCACTGATAGCCCAACGAACGATGAGGCCTCATTGCAGGGCCCTCTTCCAGTGGAGGCACCAGTGGTACCACTACCCGTTGAGTCCCTGATGCCACCAGCCCCAGCAGCAGATGATGCATGCCACATGATCGCATTGCACGAGTTCTGGTACCAGAGGCCACCCAAGTTCATGGGAGAGATGGACCCAGAGGTGGCTAAGGATTGAATGGATTTTTGGTGACAGTGTTCAGAATGGCATGGAAACCAATAGAACTTAAGATGATCCTTGTTGCGAGCCATTTACAGGAAGCAGTAGGAAGATGGTGGATCCTGATGCTCTAGGTGCATGATGAGATGACGCTTCTATGGACAGACTTTGAGATCCTGTTTCGGATGGAGATTGTTCCAGCCACCATACATGCGGTGCAAATACAGGAGCTACATCATCTATAGTAGGGTACCATGATGGTATCTCAGTACTCAGTGAAGTTCACCGACCTCTTGCACTACTCCACAGATATGGTGCAAGACCCATTCATTAGAGCCTGGAACTTTGAGTGGGGGATCAAGAGAGAGATCAGGGCTTTAATGATCTCACTCATCATCCCGACACAGGAGGGGTGCTAGAGAGAGTACTGCTAGTGGAGAGTTTCCTTGCTGAGCAGTCTCCAGTAGCGAGACCCACCACTATTCGATATGCAGTGGAGTATTCTGTAGCGGGTAGTAGATAGATGATGCAGAGGTCCAAGAATACTAGACCCATGGTTGGACGACCACCTGACTCAGGATTTGTCATTTGGGGCACCCGGGGTAGGGACATGCATGCCAAGAATAGATAGTGTTACTCATGCGATAGGCAATGTCACATGGCTCGAGACTATCTAAACCGCCATTTGGAAGATCAAGAAACAATTGAGGGACCTAACGGGCAGATGCAGAGGTTCGATTGAGGCAGTTAACAAGGAGCAGGTGGACGTGGCGGAGGAGTTGGTCATGCAGCTGGCGGTGGGTGATATTTCGAGGTGTTACCACCCAACCACCAGGAGGACCTCCCAGACCATAGGGAGCAGGTGGACATGGAAGAACACAACATCATGCTGCTAAAGATTACGATCACGTCGCTTCCGAGATGATTAGATGTATGATATGTTTCTAGTCCACCATAGATGCAGTTTTTATAGACATAGGTTCTAGTCACTCTTTCATTGCCACTACCCTCATTCGGAGCTTGAAGATTCCAATGGAGCTGTTGGCTCGATCCTTACGGCTAGAAAATCCTATGGGAGCAGACTCGACGATTACGCACTGGTGCTGGTAGTGTGAGCATACTCTAGGAGGTGAGAGCTTCAGCTGTGATCTCCTAGTAATGGCGTAGAGGCCTTAAGATTTCATCCTGGGTATGGACTGGATATCTACAGTACATGCTCAGATCGACTGTATTAGGCGCAAAGTGTGGTGTGTTCACATGTATGGGATCAGGTTTACATTCAATGGAGAGAAGGGAGCCTTTACAGAATAGGACGGACTTACTCAGAGGAGGGTGTATCCAATCACACATCATTTGGTCTGCCTTACCCTCAGAGTGGTAGATGTGGAGAGTCCGATCTATCTTGTAGTGGTGGACTAGTACGCTGATGTTTTTCCCTGACGATGTTCCAGGATAACCACCGCGTAGAGAGTTTGACTTCAACATTGACCTATACCTCGGGATGACATCAATATCTACACTAGAATATCAAATGGCTCCTGTAGAGCATCACGAGCTACAGGTATAGCTAGAAGAATTCCAGGAGAAGGGATTTATCCGGCCTAGTGTTTCTCCTTGGGAAGCACCGATTCATTTTTCCAAGAAAGCGGATGGGAGCTTAAGGCTTTTTGTCGACTAACATCTCCTAAACCAGGGGATGGTGAAGAACAAGTACCCACTCCCATGGATTGATGATCTCTTCGACCATCTAAAAGATGAACAGTTGTTGTCGAAGATAGACCTCAAATCATCCTATCACCAGCTCAGAGTTCAAGATGAGGATGTGCAAAAGATGGCAATTAGGTGTCAGTATGACCACTACGAGTTCTTGGTTATTCATTTCGGAAAAACCAATGATCTATAAGTTTTCAGGGGACCCAGGAATAGGATCTTCCATTCATACCTCGATCAATTTGTTGTATTCTTCATCGTTGACATTCTGATCTAATTGACTACTGAAGAGGTTCTTGCCTACCATTTGCAGGTAGTACTGGACACGCTTCAAGAGCACCAGCTTTATGGTAAGCTCTCGAAGTGCCAATTTTGGATCCAAGAGGCTCACTTCATGGGACATGTCATCTCTGAGGTTATAGTTGCAGTGGATCCAGTGAAGATTGAGGTGGTACTTTCTTGGTAGCCACCCATAAGTGTGATGTAGGGTAGGAGTTTCATGGGTTTGGTTGGATACTACCGGAGGTTCATTCTAGGCGTCTCCATAATTTTTTCCCCAATATCAGCCTTGATGAAAAGGGGCAACCCATTGTGTGGTCAAAGAGATGCCAATAGTGCTTTCATGAGCTGAGATAGAGGTTGAATAGTGCCCCCATCTTGAGTCTCCCATAGGAAGGCGTATGGTATGTAGTCTACTGTAACGTATTAGGGACCAGACATGGGTGTGTCCTAATTCAGGAGTGATCAGTGATCGTGTATGGTTCTTGGAAGCTGAGACAACATGAGAGGAAATATGCTACCCATGACCTAGAATTTGCTATAGTGGTCTTCGTCTGGAAGATGCGGCGGCACTATCTGATGGGTGAACATTTTATCGTGTACTCTGATCACAAGAATCTCAGGTATATCTTCTATTAGAAGAACATGATCCTAAAAAAATGGTGATGGATTGAGTTCATCAAGAACTATAACTTCGAGATTGTATATACTATTGGGAAAGGGAACATTGTAGTAGATACAATCAATAAGAGATCTGGTATACAACTGCTAGAAGAGGCGACAAAGTAGCTGGTTGCTTTACAGATATCCTTTGTGGACCAAGATGGGGCAAAAATTCTTTAGTTTCATTCACTCCCCCACTTATTCAACGAGTCAGGGAGGCACAACATGGGGACATTTACTGGGAGACAAGATGTGCTCAGATATCCACAAGAAAGGCACATGATGGATATTCTGAAGGTGGGGAGCATGTCGTCCTTTCTAGAAGACATACTATGGTACCAGTGTCAATTCATAATAAGTTATTGAGGGAGTTCCACCCATCCCCTATAGTGGTACATCTAGGAGTGGAATAGATGTACCAGGACCTTTGACGAAAGAACTGGTGGCCAAATATGATGAAGGCAGTAGCAGAGTTTGTCCCTTGATGCCTCACTTGTCAGCAAGTGAAGGTGGATCACCAGGTACCTTCAGGCTTGGTTCAGTCATTATAGGTCCTAGAGTGGAAGTGGGATGGGATATCCATTGACTACGTGATAGGACATCCACGTACATCTAGGGGTCACGAATTGATTTGGGTAATCGTTGACCGACTCAATAAGTCAACCAAATTCATACTGATCGGAGAGCAGGGTTCAGTAGAGATCTTGGGACACCAATATGTGCGGGAGATTGTGAGGCTACCTAGAGTACCTTATTCTATTGTATCTGATCATGACACATGGTTTACTCCCAATCTATGGAAGGGGTTGCAGGAGGCTTTTGGAACACAACTTCACCGGAGCACCGCCTTCCATCCTCAGACAAATGGTCATACTAAGCAGACCATTTAGACCCTCGAGGACATGCAACGTTCTTGGGTCCTCAACTTCGGTTGCAGCTAGGAGGATCACTTACCTTTGGTGGAGTTGGACTACAACAAAAGCTATCAATCCACCATAGGGATGGCACCTTTCAAGGTGTTGTACGTGCGACCTTATAGATCACTCTTGTGCTAGACTGACCCTAGGGAGTCAGCATTAGTGGGACCAGTGATGGAATGAGCTACCACCGAGAAAGTGCAAATCATCCAGGAGTGGATGAAGACTACACAGAGATGGCATCAACCATATGCTGATAGGAGACGGAGACCTCTGGATTTCGAGGATGGTGACCACGTATTTCTACAGGTCTCACCACGACGAGGTTTACAGAGATTTTTCCAAGGTAGCAAGTTAACTCCGAGATTTATCAGACTATTCCAGGTGCTTAGTAGAGTAGGCGAGGTGGATTGCCACCTGGCTCGTCCACCTCAGTTGCACTAAGTGCATGGCCTTTCTCATATCATCGACCATTGAGATATGGACGTCAACTATAGGGTGACTTTTATGGAGTTTCCAATGGAGATTGAGGATCGACAAGAGCATGACCTATATGGATGATCAATACCCCTAGTGCGCATTTGCAGGTAACACGGGAACCTCTAGGAGAGAACATGGGAGCGAGAGGCTCAGATGCATGCTCAGTTCCCCCACTTGTTCCCTTAGTTCGAGTTGTAGCTTATGACGATGTAATGAACTGATGTGAGGAGAATGTAAAAAGCCATAATTCCTGGGGATTTTTTTTTCTTATATATATGGAAATTTTACAAGCCCGCAAAATTTGACGGCAAGTGATTCCATGCCCCGGTGTGCCCAGAATCAATTTATGAAGTATTAGATGGGTAAGTTTAGTAAACGTACGAGTGAGATTTTAAATCTTTTGAACCAGTGCTCAGATCTGAACTCTAAGGGCACTGTCGAACTCGCAATGTCGGTATTCGATTAAGAAGACATTCACTTCAATGGCAGTGAGTTGAGATTAGAAGTTAGTTTTTAGGTTTTATAGAAAAAATAATAAAATAAAGTGAGTGAATCATTGTTTTAATTGAGCCTCCATGTGACTGTTGGTGGTTAAAACCTCCTCATGGGAGTTGGAGGTGAGACCAGCACACCTTGACCTCCCAAGAGAGGTATGGTTGTGGGGCCCACCCAAACATAACCTCTCCTGAGAGGATACGACGATGGGACCACCCAATACCACATAACCACTCATTTGATATATATGGGTGGGGACCACCCGACCCGTATTAGTGGGAGGAGAGTATAATCTCTCAAATCTCCCTCATTAATGAGGGAGAGCCTCTGGAGCATCCCTTAATTTAATTGGTTCCAACTCCCCAATTAATTCATGCCAACAAACCTATGTTAATGAGCTGGATCCTTTTAATTTAATTCACCCATTTGAATTAGTGCCAATGAAATAATAGATTAACTAATATATTATTTGGCACAACGATTTGACTTGGGTGCTTAAAGATAATGATCTCAAATAAGAACCTCATCTTCCAATGAAGAATGTCTTATTCCAATGAAGAACACATTCTTCCAATAATGTACACTACTGATGATCCTTCTTCAACTTATTCCCCAGACACCTACCGACGTGGAACTAATTCCACAACCGTCGTGTGAATTAGGTTGTGGATGAGTGTGGAAGACGCAACTAACGAAAACACCATCTTCTTTCCTCGACATCACCATCGACGATTATTGTGAGGGGGGTTTACTTTGAGTAATTTTCACTTCTCTTTTTCTCATATTCATTTGAAAGGAATCAATGCGATTTACTGTGAACAATTGTTGTTAATTTCACTCCTTTAATGAACCAATTGATATCACCCCTAAACGCTGAGGGTGCGGGAAAAACTAAAATGGTCGGACTCCGTCCGTCGATCACTCTGTGTTGTTTCTTCGGCATGGGGATAAGGAGATGAAACGACGAAGGCAGAACCAAAAAAGGCCTCGCTACCCGCAGCTCTGTGAACCGTGCCACCTCTATGGCGCTCCGGTGCGCCAGGCCAAATCGTAGCCCTCCGGCCGAGCCGCCATGGCCACACTGTCTGCCGGCGAACCTGCCGAGCTACCCCGGCCCGCACAGCCGCTGGCTTCTCCAGCCAAACCCCTAGTCTCCCGCATTGCCAGGCCTCCCTGGTCGTGCCCATCCCAGTCGCGCCCCGCCCAGCCACGCCCCTCTGGGACACACCCCGCCTGGCCACGCCTCGACCAGCCACGCCCCGCCCGGCTGCCCTGCCGGCCTCCTCACTTGCCTCCACGGTACGACCGCATGTCTGCCTCACATGCAGCCCACGTGCCTCTACGAATCGGCCCCCTTATGGCCTCCTGTCCTAGACAACATCCCGGCCTCCCCCCGGACACTCGGTCGAGCCAGTGTCCCATCCCCCCTTGCATTTCCCTAGCCTAACCGGCCCCAGACGTGCCCTTCGAGCCGAGCCACAGTTTCCACGCCCTCATAGTGCCCCATTCCTATCCAACCCCAAGTTCGAGTCCGACCACACTCAGGGCCGGCTGGGCTGGGCCGAGCCAAACCCAATGAGCCAGCATGCCCAACGGGCTAGGCCAGACTCATTGGGCCAACACAGGTCGACCAGAACCTGGTCGGCCCAAACTAAGTCGGGTCTTGTCGGTCCGACTAGGTCGGACCAAACTCGGGTCCACTACTGACCTTTTATTTCAATTGGCCATATCATTTGCACCGAATGACCATTTGATGAACCTTCAGTGGCTCTAGTATTCTTAGAGCACGATAGTCCCTTTGAGTATACCCCACATGAGTTCGGGGTGATGTTGAGATACGGTCAGGATGGATCATACACAAATCCACCTGGGCTCCGAGGACTAAAAGGCTAATAACTCACAGACCGGGCGTCTGATTGATGTGCCGTCTGTTGCGTTGAGACCCCTATGATGAGGTGGAAAATTGAGATACTTCTACAAGGGTCATAATTATGGATGGAGTATTGACCTGTAGTTTGTGGAGAAGATCCTCTCAGAGAAGAGTGAGCATAGTGCATAGAACTAGTATCTTGATGAGACCTAACGACTGCTGACCGATTCGACTCAGAGTGAATCAAATAGCCTAGTGGGGAGTGACTTTCTATCACAGGAGAACCACGGTAGGGAGTGCCTCTATGTGATCATGACAGATTCATGATACTCGACACATGGAGTATCTCAGTAGGCTATGAGGGGGAGCACCTCTCTGTGACGTGACATATCTATGGTGGGGAGCACCTCTTTGTGATGTGGCAGACCCACTGTACTCAACAGGAGGAATACCTTAGCACTCCAAGGATAGTGGGATGTGCCTCTGTGTGACGTGGAAGGCCCACTATACTCGGTAGAGGAGGAGTAAAATAGCATCCCATGTTTCCACAGTGTGCCCAGGGATGTTACTTGATACTACCACTAGAATAAAATCCTGGTTTGAGGTGATTTATTAACTTTTGTGTCTACCTCATGATTGTGATGGATTACTTGATAACTTAGTTATATGTAAAGGCATATACCTAAATGAGGTTATCTGTTGATTTCATTCTTTTTGGTTTATCTTTATTGGATTTTGAGATACCTTGAGTGTCTCGAGGTCCCTACTGAGTATAGTTATACTCACACCTGCATGGGATATGCTTGTACATCGTTGTGTTGGCTGGAGACACCGGACTGCATTGACTGGGGATCACAGTAGCCAGATTGGAGGTTACCCAGAGGTGGACCTTACGACGAGTTGATACCCGGAGGAGACATATGGACATGGAGTGTTGTGGAGGCTATATGTACCTACCCTTCAGGTTGGATCCGTGGTGGACGATCCATGAGCTGATTTTCACCTTTCAGTTGTTTTTTTCCTTTTTAGTTGTACTTGTACATTCATTTGGGCTTTTATTTCCATCCCCTTTTCTTTTTAGTAGTCTTTTTATACTTTTTTACTTAGTCTTTTGCTTCTAACTCATACTCTGTTGTGTGTGTTTACAGTTATAATGGCAATGCCTTCCCAGTTTAGGGAATTACGCCTTTGGTGCTAGTCACCATCCCTTGGCCTATGGAAGGTGGGATTGGGGTAGTCATGACACGGGCCCCAGGAGATGGGTCATGACATTTAATGAGATATTTGGTCATTATGGCATTGAATTATTTCTCTATGTGGGACATTTTTTGCTCCTAGAAATTTTCCATTAACATTGGGCTACTTTAGCTAATTCCACTATGAACGAGGCCTATAAGGCCAAAAAATATGTGTATCTATAATGTCAATTAAATAATATATAATTTATTATTTAACATGATGAATTATAATTATTAATAGAAATGGTTTTATAAATATATTTGTTTTCTTGATTAAATATATATTTTAACTAGTCATTCAAGAGAATATTATTCAATCATAATTATTAATTAATATTTATTTTATATTTATTTAATATATTATTTTTTTGTTATTTGTAAATTAATGAAATATTAGATATCTAAAAAATAAGTAACTATTATTCGAGACCTGATAAATATTTTGGTTGAATGGAAGACTGGGTATAATGATATGTGAGAAATAATAAATGTAGATTGTTTTTTGAATAAATAATATTTAATTTTAACTCACATGATAAGCACACGTTGAGAAATAATAATAATATCATTATTATATACATGGGGTTATGAAAGGGATTAAATAATTAATAAGTTCACTTGTGATATTATTTAGTTCTTACCCTAGGGATATATAAACCCAATTAAATTATTATCATATAAATTGAAATCATGTATTTTCTTATGCATAATAATTTTTTTGAATCATCACTATACATAGAGAGATCCCTTTTATAAGAACACTCCTATGAACAGAGATCTATATACCTCATTCACTCATCCTCAAGTCAAGAGAGATTAAATATAATAATGTAGATGTTATTTTCATGGAGAGTGAAAGAGAATAATTCAATTGATGGGATCTTCTTTTTTAGCACCCAGAGATTCCTACAGTGACATTTAGAAATTTTGGGAACATGTCGAGATCACTGTTAGTGGAAATATTCTCTTAATTCCTTCAATGAAATAACCATTCAAATTTAATCTATTATAATATTTACGAATGAGATTTTCATTCCCGAATTATAATTCCTTAATTAATGTAATTATTTTTAAATAATATTTTATGATCCTCTCTATATTTTATAAATTTTATCCAATTTTAGTTTTCGTTGATTTAATTGATCTCATCCTGAAATTTATCATTGGGTAAATCATATATTTATAATTGATCATGAGAAAAAAATGTTTGGAATTAACCATCTCATTCATTCACTACTCAGAGAACCTACATAGAAAATATATTCCACCAAAAAATAAGATGAGAATTACAATAAAAATCCTTTTAGTTTTCATCACACATTAATAATAATACCCAGAAAATAATCACATAAAATGAAAAAATAAATATAATAGAGATACAGATATTTCTGGTGTAACATCTAAAAGGGGAATTATATACTTCTAATAAAATAAATTTTCTACATGAAAAAACGTAGTCCCAAAAAAATGTTTAGATTAATAACCCTAATATTCCCCATATTATTGAATTAATAATTAATAAATAGAGAGATTATGTCTTAAAAATTTAAATCCATGAAAACATGTACAACTTAAATATTTCTAAATTAATTTATTTTTCACATAATATTGTCATTATATAAACCATGTAAAAATGATTTAACTAAAATGATGGGGACTGATTTAAAAAACTCATACAAATATCATATCATAAAAATGAGAATTCATCATCTATGTTCTTATGTTTATCAAATGTAAATCCAAATTAAATAATTTGATGTCAAAAATAAAAAATCATAGTTAATTATATGCATTATCTTGGTATTACATTGACTATGAACAAGTAATATAACCCCATGAAAAGAAATTGATTAATGAAATCCCTATGCACATAGTAATAATCATAAAAAACCCCCTAGATTGGTATAATTTGAATTAAATAGAAATATATCATGAAATATTAATGATTTATGACATTACTTATAAAATTTCTATATATATACCATATAAAATAAATTTGGATTATATCAATAAAACATTCCACAATAATGGGAAATTGTGAAGAAATCCCTTATCTTGATTTTATACACAAAATGTATGTCATTTGACCCATTAGTAAAGATATAAAATATTTAATTATTTAAAGAAATTTTTATTATTTCTCAAATTATCATGTAAAATATTTTCCATTTATTACATTAACATATTCAATTAATTAATATTTTATGTCCACATTGAATTTTATAATGAGGTTCTATGCATAAATTTTAAAATCCATCGTTATGTTTACCATAGTCAAAGGGGACATTATTAAATAATATACCAAATAGTAGTAATTTAATAATTACTATTTTAAACATTACTGATTAACATAAAAAAAACCATGAATGATGGTTATAAAAAATCATTCATGTCAAAATAATGGGGATAATATATTATTTTTACGCATAAAAAAGGATTTCATTTTTTTGAATAGAATGAGGGGAAGTATGTAAGTTTCATTATATATTTTTGAATGATTATTTCTACAAAAATGTCATATTACTTCTTTAAATAAACATATATATACAATCCATATATTGTGGTCATGAAAAATGATACTCATTACTTTGTAGTGGGTGGTAATGAACACTTACGCACGAATGTTATTTTAATTTATAAATAAAGGGAATGGAATGAATTTGGATTTTATATAATATTTATATAATTATTATTATGTTAATAATATAATAATAATATTCTAAAACCATCGTCATATCTATTCATGGGAGGAGTGATGGAATATGAAATACAATGTTTCATGAGGCATCTTTGCACCATAAAGATGAGCGACAATTTTGTTTCCAATTTTATATATAAATATGGATATAGGTTGTAAATTTTAATTACAACAAATTATAATATATAAAATAATTATTTTATGATTTCCAAATTATTGTTGAATATTTTAATAATGTATAATAAGAAATATATTTAATCATTTTGTTAAATGTGATACTTCTTTGAAAAAAACTTATTCTCTGTACACCATAATCCATTTAAGGATTCAATTGTACCCAAAATAGAATCTCTATAACCTCAGGAGGTATTATAGGAAATATTTGGTTGGGTATTGGGGGACTAAGAATCCTCATTAATTCTATTATGGGTAGAATAGGGGGTTTCATTATATTAGTAATGGGAGGGAATGTTTCGGAAATACATGAAATATATTAATATAATATATCTCTAATACACATCAAATAGTTAGAAAAAAAATTTCTTTAATAAAATGATTATATTGTCTTAATATTACTAAATAATAAATTTTTTATAGGTTTAGATTTCATTATAAACATTATTTTTTGGATTAACAATTTGGTTAACTATTTTTTACATTAATTGAGGAAATAACCTTTTTAGTATAAAATGGTTATAAATTTGTATATAAGATATAAATTTGAAAAAAATGCAAAAGGTGTGAAAATTATAAGCATTTATCATTTTTTCGTGAAATCATGAAAAAAACATATTTTTTAAAAAATTATTAAAAATATTTATTTAATATATATTCATATAAATATCATTTTCATAAAATATTTGAATAATTTGAATTCTAATACAAA
Organism: Viscum album; assembly: GCA_963277665.1. NCBI lineage: Eukaryota > Viridiplantae > Streptophyta > Magnoliopsida > Santalales > Viscaceae > Viscum > Viscum album. The sequence goes on along the minus strand of OY728145.1, from coordinate 1,241,649,571 downwards.
ACAATATAAATATAATAATAATATAAACTATTTATCTATAATAAATATACTATTTACTATAAAATTAATGTGACACAATATTTCATCGAAAAAATATTTCTTTTGGTTTTTTAAAATTTATTTTTTTTTCTACTAATTGAATATGAACCATTTTGATGTTGTGAACAAATTTAAATTAATTACTTAATTACTAATAATTTACATTAAATTATATTAATTGAAAAATATATATTTATCCTAAAAATAATATATGATATTCACTCACAAATTATTTTTATCTCAACAATATATTATAATATAACACTAAAATTTTTAGGGTGCCATTTTTTAATGATAAAATAATATTAATTTTATTTTCTAGAACAAATGCACATATATTCCATAAAAAATATTGTTTAAGAATTTTAGAACCGCACTAATTAATTATATTAATTTAATGTGTAATGTTCATTTTCATTACTGAATATATTGGAATTATTTAACAATGTCAAAGCACTTCATTCCAAAAATTAATTCCATTTTATGAAATTAAATTCAGAAAAGTGGAAGAGTTTAATTTATAATTAAACCCACAATTCTTGTTAAAATATTCATTGAAATTATATTGATGTATAAAAGTGTTCTAAAAAATGCAAGAATAATATTGATTCATATAAAAAATTTATTTAAATTTAATAAAAAGTAACATATTAAATTTTAAAACTACTCACAAATATATTGTGACTTCAAAATTACTTGAATCATAAAATACTTCTCTATAAAAATAAGAAATTATTACTATTTATTAATAAATAAATCATTACAAAATATTATAGAAACGTTAATCCTAATATAGTATTTAAATAATGAATTAAAAATTTATGTTCATTTTTTCTAGAATATATTCAATATTTTTTAATAAATATTTTAAATAGAAAAATATAAATAATGAAAATAAAATTTGGTTAAGAATAAATTCAGTTATTATAGATTAAAAATATTATTATTATTATTATTATTAATCAGACATGATAATTATGTGCTTTAAAATTAACATTCTATTTTAATTGATAATCTATTTTTGGCAATTTTATCCTCAATATTTGTTATGTTCCCATATAGAAGGGTTTCAAACCTTTTTAAAACTAATTACATTAAGTGAAAGATAAAACATACAAACATGGAAGGTATACCATTTCATTATTAGAAAATACCATAATATAAAACCCATACAATAAAATGGTATAATAAAATATGAATTTTAGAATAGGGAAAGTAAAATTTAAAGGTCAAATGAAATAACACATAACTATGTTAATAAATATGAGAAAAATATTGGGATGTTGAAATATTGACATAGAGAGAAAACATAATGTCCAAATAATGATAGAGAGAAAAATAATAAATTTATCATAATATATTGAATGATCAAGATATAATGAATGACCACATAACCATAAACTAATCATTTGTTAAATGAATAATCAATTCTTTTGAAATATAGGTAATACTATAACATATTTTTTATACAAAAAATTTCTAATTACTATGGAATTACATTATCATCATGACTATGAAAATATTGAAATATATTTACATGAAAATTATGATTTGTTTTTTTTCATAAATTTAAAAACAAATATAATCTTTTTCTATAAATGATGAGTATTCATGATGAATATTTATTTCACGAAAATCCTTCATTTAGTTATTGAATTAACTATTTTTTGAAAAGTGGGAACCATACAAAAATATCAAACTATTCCCACATACCCCACATTCACAAATACCATTTTACACCATATTCCAAATTCAAAAGATTAAATTTCAAATTTCAAAAACATAAATTTAGAAAAAAAATCAATTATCCACCTCAATACAAAAGCTCACCACCTCAAACAATAAAACAACCTCCATCATGAGGTGACCTCAAAATAATTGGAAAGTCATGTCTCTACCTTCTCCCATCGCTAGTTCCAATTTTATTATCATCCTACACCTAGAGAAGATTACAATAAATATTCAACACCTTCCAGTTCATTGAGATCCATCACCACAATAATGGAGCCTATAATTACAAACATCAACATCATCTCTAGCGGGTGGTAAATCATGAAACCATCTTGAAAAAATGATTTATTATTGAGATATCTAGGAATTAATAAAACAAAGAACTATATATGAAAATTTTGTTTCTGATAAAATTATCAACGAAATACTTAACAAAATTTATAGAAGAAGAATGAATGACTTTTTTCATAGACATTTCCACAACTAAAAAGAGATATCTACCAAGAGAGAGAGAGAGAGAACCAAATCCATAATCAAAGGTGAAAAATGAATGGAGAAAGAAACTAGAGTAATCCATAACCATTCTCACCATTTTAAACTAGTACTTCTCCCCATAAACATCCCAAAACATCCATTAAATTTTTCACACACAACAGACCTAGAAGGAAGCAATGGAAAAGGATGTTGGGGAATGAAGGAGTCGTATTCAAGGGGAATGGTGAAACAAAGATATTGAGGGAAATAAAGGAGGAAAATTAGGACATAAACCCTAATGGAATATATAACAAAGGTATTGAATAAGAGTTGATGAAAAAACAACCGTAATATTACAAAAAATGAACCGTGGATGAAACCCTAGAAAAAATGAACTGAAGAATCCAGAACAAAGAAGATTGAAGGAGATCTGTTGGGATCATCCAGCAACACCTCCCAATTGGTTTTTATTTCCATCGTGATAGACCATGAATAGGTTCAAGAATGATGTGTTAGATTGAAATAGTGGGAGGATATGCCCGTAATAGAAAGGTTGTAGAAAAGTAAAAAAAAGGAAGCTACCACAATAGAATGAAAATCAAAAGAAACATCTTTTGATGACTGATGCTTTGATTCTAAGAGGAATAAAAAGATAAAATAATATATAAAATTTATAAAAATTCATATCAAAAAACAATACATTTTACTTCAAAACATTTCCTAAAGGGAAAAAATATAAATTAAATTATTATAAAAATAATAAACCAATATTCTAATTTACCTCAATAATATATAAATTAAACAGTTTTCTAACCTCAAAATTGGTCTCATAACATTCACCATTCATAAAAAAATATGTATATAATTATCCAAAAATAATTTCCAATATTAAAACAAAAGAGTATATATAATTCATCCTATTAAGTCGCCTCCCAAAAAATTTAATAATTATATCAAAATCTTATCACATAAATCCTCAAAATTTGTTATTAATGCTTGAAAATATGATCAATATTAATCTTATAAACCAATAATGTTATCCCATAAATGATAGTTAACCTTACATGAAACCATATTAATCATAAATTTTATATAAAACTTTCCTCCGATAACAATAATAATATCCTTGAACCTATAATTTAGAGAGGGTGTTAAAAACCTAATCATTACATTTTTGGTTTTTGATATAGAAAAACATAACCACATTTTATCAATCCGAAACATACAATGTAAAATATAAATACTAGATCACATAAAATAACTACTAATATTTATGTTATGTGTTTTATATAATTGAAACCAAAAAATACATTGCAATTTATATTACATCAAATGATTGTTTTTTCCAATATACCCATATTTTCTTATTCAGAATTAAGTCTCCAATATCACCAATTAAATTATTTATACATGAAAAATTTCATGTCCAAATTCATTTAACTTCACTTTTTATAACCTATGGTAATCGAAAAAATTAGATACTAACTGAAATTCTTAGTAAGGGTAAACATAAGAATTGAAAATTTATTTTCTTTAGTTAGAATAACATTTAAATAAGTCTACAATTTTATAATAAATGTATATTAAAATAAAATAAGGTAGTTAATATACATATAAACAATGATCATAATTTGTGAAATATGGTACATATTATTAACATAATATAAGTGAAATTTAGGTCAAATATCATTATCCTTGTGGAAAAAATCCCTTAAAAATTCTACATTCGAAATTTATGCTAGAATAATGAAAAAAGGAAATTTACATGCAATATACTTATCATATCACTCTTATAAAAACAATTAAAAACGAAAGAACATTCATGGTAAACTATAATAATACTTGTTTACAGACATATAAATTATTAAATATATCTAATTACGCAATCCTTTGGAGAGATAAGTAATGAAAACCTATCATGATGTGAGATATTATTCACAACTGTAAAAATAAACAAATTTTAAGAACCATAATATAAAAAAACACAAAAAATATTCAACTTCATAGTATAACAATAACCATTAATCAATAATTGTCATATTTAACAGTATAATTCAATTGATTTCCAAAAAAAATATTATTTTAAATGAATATAATCAATCTAGATAAAGAATTAAGAAGATATCATTAAAAAATATCCCTATAGTATCATACATGTCAATAGGAGTTATTTACATTGGTTAATAGAAACACCAATAAATGATTACTAAATAGATTCTTCTATGAAATAACCTTTTCTAATTGAAAATAAATATTACAAAATAATAATTTATATTATAATATGATAAAAATAATCATTGAAAATAAACATGTAAAATTTTAAAAAAACCTAGAAAAAAACAATTTCAATGAAATAAGACAGTTATGCCGTGTATAATAAAATAAAACATTCTTTTCACTATTCCATAATGAAATATAAAATGTGTCTCACAGAAAATCATAATAACATTACCTTTACATAATATGTTCAAAAAAGTCAACGATTCATGTAAATAAAGTTTTATAATCACATATTTGTAAATAAGAACATTCTGAAAACCATATTATAAAACATAGATTTTGAGGAAAATGATTTATAGTATAAACAAGATATAATATTTGAATCCATTAAAAATATTATTCTTATGTTTTATTAATAAATAAGGGGAAAATGAAAACTAAAAATTTATTACCATAGGATAATAATATATATTTTGATAAAGAAAATATAATGAATGAGCCATCCCAAAAGAACATTAAAGATCAAAAATCCCAAAAAAAGTTGATATTATGCCCTAAAAATTCTTAATAATTCAGCAATACTTCAATCCTTAACCCCATGAAGGAATTACAAAAAATTAATCTTTAAATAAAATATAAATAATTATATTAATGGTATATCAAGTCATGGGTAATAATATAAAAATATTAAATTATGTATGTTTTAAAACATAATCATATTTCCCAAAGAAAGAAAATTTTAGATGAATAACCCTTACAATGAACATATCATTGAAATGTGAATTAATTAATGGAGAAAATAGATATAAAAAATAAAAAAACAAAAATATTATATATAACACATAAATATAATATTTCTCATTTGATATATAATCCTTATCATAGTATAATTATTCAATAGATTATACAACAAAACAAAATAAAGAATGTTATTAGAATTAGTATAATTATAATAAAATTGAAATGAGAATAAATCAATGTTGTTATTAAGGGTGAAAATTATAAATCTGCAAAAAATAAGTGGATATACAACATAAAAAATCAATGTTCATTATTCAAATTATATTGGTATAGCATACATGATGTTGTAATATAATCGCATGAAATAAAAATCTATCATTAAATCTATTACTACTTCTTAAATATAATGCCAAATCTTCATGGACACAATAATATGAATTATAATAAAAAATAAAATTATGTATGATGAATTCGTGGTATAACATGTAAAAGAGAAATATTCACACTATATAAAATAAAATATTTTTATAACAATACAATATGACTCAATGGAGGAAAGTTGTACGAAATCATTTACTTCTACTATAGGATAACAATATATATCGTTTTACTATTATATAATAAAAAATATATTTTTTCTAATTTTTTAGTTAAGTATTCCATGTTCATTTCTTTATCATTAAATAGTTTTTCATTTTCTCTGATGAAATATTTAATTACATAATCATTTATGAACATGTAATGTGTTTCAGGGATGTTTTGGTCATAATTTCCAAACGATGTCAATATGTTGATAATGGTCAAAGGGGTCATTATCCCCCCATCTCTAGAATAATAATCATGAAATAAATATGTTTTTTATAATTTAATTAAAATTATAATATCAACCATAAAATATGGTAATGGAAAATAAATTATTTTTTAATAATGGAGATGATAAGTCAAACATACACAAGAGTGAACTTTTCCTTTTTCGAAAAGAATGGGGGAGATAAGGTAAGTATTTTTTTAAAATACACACTGATTATAATATAATAAATATAATATTATTTATTTATATAGTCTTTTAAATATATTAAATTTTATATAGTCATGAATAATGAATCAAATCTTATTTTGGATGTGGTAAACCATGTGTACACATGAACAATGTTATCATTTTTCAAAGGATGAAACTGTAATAAAATAAATTTTATATATTCTTAATATAATGATATTTATTTAATGAGTAAAATAAAATTATAATAAAGTAATCATTATATTAATATATCAAGGTGAATTTATATAAAATAATTACATTCAAATTTGAGGCAACAGTCCATCGTACAAACAAATGATGGTGTCATTTTCCACTTTATTGAAGGGATAATGGATATATGATATGAAATTAAAATAATAAATTATTAAAACATATAAAAAACTATCATTATTTTTTCACTATGGTCTATGATGATTTTTTTATGGGTAAGTAGAAATACAACTAAAACATTCTCTAAAAATCATCAACCATATTTTTCAATTAAAACCCCATCTAAATTTAGCACTAAATGTCTAGTATTCTATCCACAAACATTATATATTATATGGGAGTTATTTGAACATGATTTTTGTAGGTCATGGATGAACCAAAATCCTAATTAATTATACATCATATATGATACGGGGTTTCCTTTTATAATTCATGGTAAATGAACTATTTGAAATATATGAAATATTATAATATAATATGGGTGTCTATGATTAATTTGATTTTTTTGAATTATTATATTATATTAAAAGATAGTTTTATTATTATTATATATGATATTTCAAATTCTAGAGAACCTTGGTTTGGATATATAAAAATATTTAAAAATTAATATATAACTCACTTTTAGTTTTTTAGAAATAAAAGAATATATCTACAGTTTTGTCTTATAAGGGAATCTAAGTATGAGATTAAATTTAAAATTAATTTTATACCTTATGCATGAGCTAATATTTTTATATGTTAGGAAATTAGTTTAATGGTATTCATAAGTGGATATATAAAACCATATAGACTCTTGGTTTGGATTTATAATAACATGTTAAATATAATATATAACTCACTTGTAATTTTTTAGAAATAGTAGAATATATTAAGAGTTATGTCTCAGAAGGGAAACCTGAGAGCACCATTAAATTTAGAATTCATGTATTACATTAGGCATGAGCTTAATGTTTTACATGTTGTGACATTGTATTTAGAGTTTTCATGGGGCGATATATAAAAATATAAATTATTAAATTAATATATTGTTTATTTTTCCCCAAAAACCACAATGCTGACTATTTTGAACATGTTATTGTGAATTATCTAGAGATATAAGAACAACCCTAGAGTAAATGAGATTATGGTGAGGGAAAATTATTGTGGTGGGTATATTTACAAGTTTTTGAGGGATTTTGGATCGTGGATTTGGGTAATTTGTATATTTTTGTCATCAATAGACTTTAAAGATCACCCAAACCATACTGATATAGAATCATTTTTTTAAATGACCGATCCAAACAATGGTATGGTGTTTTTTTATGTTTATTTTTTCAACATTTTTATTATCATAGATTGAAAATTAATGAAAATTTATGAAAAACATTTAAATATATGAATAATTTAACCATATTGTTTTTATCATCATACTATACATAGGAGTGGATAATGTTTTGATTATTCCCATCATTTAGTAATTGTCCTTCAATAGGTGAAGGAAAACCTAAACAATGGCTTGGGTGTAATTCTATTGTATGTGTGTAATTCGTTTATAAATCTATTTTTCTTGTATTCATCAAATATATTTCATTTTGGTAGTGGTATAAAAAAATATTTTAGACTAATAATTTCCCATTTGATCTATGTCACACAAAATCATTTCCATGATTTTTTTGAAATGGAAACAGCATTGAGACAAAAACTTGTCTTATTCATTAATCATTTTTAAAATTCATTAAATCATTGTGAGAGAGGGTGATCTACTCAAATTTTAAGTCATCAGAATCAAGCCACCAATAGTGATAGTGATAGAATGATTCTGTAAATGGTATTGTTCCAATGATTTGACCATTGTTGGGGATTCAATAAGATATTGATTATCATTTTATTATTACTAATTATTCAGAATCCAGTCACCTGATACATTGAAGAAATTTTCAAATCATATCTAGGGATTTACGATCGTTCTTTATAGTTCAGGTGAAGGAATTGGGGGCACAATCAAAGCCATGTGATGAATTGCAATTTATATTAAATTCTAAAGTAACTGTCTTATAATTTAGAGGGGTACATTCCATGTAGTACCCTCTATGTGGTGGATAAGGTTCATGTGTTGACCTAAAAATAACACACCGTGTGATTTGATTACATTCCATGTGACCCTTAGCTTACCATCATGATGTGTATTGGGTGTATATAAACATGATTCAATATAGAGAAAAAAATTATGTGGTGTAATCATAATCTGAGTTACCCTTAGAGAAGGACATGGTGCGTACAATATGTATACTCTAATGAGACCAAGTGGTCTCGCAATCCAAGTGTGTTAGGTCACTCACCATGTATAAGTAAAAATATATGAGAATGGCCTTACCACCACCCTTGTATAAAAACTTGTCCAACATACAATGGAACATCCATATTTTCATGTCCACATTCCACAAAAAATCAGATTGAAAAATCAGAAAATTTCAATGATGGACTAACCTCTATATGTAGATTACCATAGTGGACAAATTATGCATTTATATAAAGGAATGTCCTATGTGATGGAGATTTACGAACTAATCCAAACTTAGAGGGACACATATATTTTCACCAATTATACCTTGTATAAATCTTCAAAGGAAAATTACATATATTTTTATATTCAAAATTTCTTTTGTATGGGATTGGATGAGTTACATTAGTCCTTATAAGTATGGGTTCATACTCCTAGTGCATCTGTATGGGTGAAAAGTTCAGCATCACATCCAAGGAATAAGACGATTTTTCTTATATATCCTAAGCCTTGAATAGATTAAGAAATATCTCTATGTTCCCCAATGTTTAATCATCAATATTTTCATCCCAAGGTTGGATGATGAATATTGTTACAAAAAATCTGGGTTTGTTATTCTCGTCCCTATGGGTCTACTACGGTTGTGTTAAAAATTCCCCATATGACCTCTGTTATACCCCCTATTAGTTTGTTGATAAATTTTTTCATTGAAATGTTTTTTTTAATTGATTGAGCATCTCATATGATCCATCTCAATTTAATTAGTAATTATAATGGTAATTCTCGATGATTATTTCATCATTAATGAGTTCATCATTATAGTAAGGCCTGAATAGTGTGTTAAATTGGAAGGATGATAATTTTAATAGTCCATAATAATTCTAAGATAGAATCAATGATGTGACCTCAACATGAGATGTGGGGTCTACCATTTATCATAATTGGTTATTTTTGTTATTTTTCACCCATTTTTATTGACATACATTCATGAGGAAGAGTTGACACCCTCTTTGATACATTATGTTTGGTTACACCATGGTTCCATAATGGGAATAATTATAATCATACAAGAAATTTAATCTAACCGAACATGTCATTTATTATGAATGAAATAATCATTTTGACATAGCCTAAGGAGGACCAAAGAAGGGTATAACATAGTTGATCCAGAAACACCATAGATGCATTTGGGAGTTAGATTTTGGTAGCTTCTATATTATTTTAAGAAGGTTTTGTTCTTTTTCACATTAGATTGGATTTTATTTTCCCAATTTGATTCTCTTTACATGACATAAATTTAGTTAGGATAGTTTTTATGCCTAAATTTCTATTATGAGTTGTTTATCATTCCATGTTATATATCCATATGGAAATATCTCTATATCTATATGTGTGTTCCGATACATTAGTCTAATGACTCCCATATGTGTAATATTCCTAAATTTTTCTGGTCCCTATCACCTATCCAATTAGGGACAATATTGGGTTGTTATTCGTAGTATATGGTTGGAAATGAAGGCCCTTGTTGGTCAGTTCCTGAGAGAGTCGTATAAATGGAGGTCATCATAGGAGTTAGAATTTGGATATAGACCAGCGGTAAGTCATGGATTGAGATCTCTGAAAATATGGTTAAATTTATTCTTTTTGGGAATTAGTCTAAGAACCCATAGTTGTTTTGAAGACAACATGACCATTCACAAGGACCCTAAAAAAATAGTTTTTTAATAATTACATGTACGAGCTCGTTGTATAGAATTATATGTCACATGCATCATTTAAGAATGTGTTGTTGTTTCCTTGTACTTCTTTTGTATACTCCAATGATGTTATCTTTATTCTATGGTGCATCATTTCTATTAATGTATTTCCCCATAATGATATCCATCTTGGATTTCATATGAAGATCTTACATTAAATATTCCAAGCATATAGGATTCTTCCAATTACCTATACCAGATGTGGTTCCTTTAGGTGGACAGTGAGAGGTGTCTAAAACCATTGAGAAGCATGTTGAGCATACAAGAAACATGGGAGTGGTTTCATATATTCATAGAGCACATAAACTCTCTATAGTTATCTTATACTATCAGTTCTATATTCTAGAGACCACATTATTAGGAAATACCTTATCAAGCATGTGAGTATCACTGGACCCCATAAAGGTGGAGGAATAATTGTCTTGGGATCATCCTAAAGCATGATGGTTTAAATATATTGTCATTTTATAATTTTCCATTTGACATTGTTGATAATGTTATTAGAGTATTTTCTTCCCCATCACATTTATCATTAGTGGATGAGGATGGTTTAGCTTACCAACCATAAATATTATTTACCTTTTAGCTTCATTAGTGATTTTTGTTGAAAAAACATTGAGATATTGATTGTGTGGTCTTTGATTACCAATTATCCACTTGATATTTTATAGATTCATTATTCGGTGGTAGACATAACATAATCATTATTCAAATATTAGAGATTAAACCTGACATGTGGTGATAGGAGGTGTTTAGTACTTTTCATATATTTTCTTTACTAGTATATTTTGTAGAGGTAATGATGTAATAGTATCTTTGGGCATCATCTAATATGTCCAATGACTTAATAATGAATTTTTTAGTATGAAAATTGATTTATACACTAAAAATCGAAGATATCAAGGGTTCCGACTTTTAAGTGGTAATAATATGTAATCTATTTGGATTTCATGATTAGAGTTCTGAAATCAGTTAGAGGTCAGGATATTATCTGAGTGATAATAGTATTACACACTAAGCCAGCTATCTTTCCAACTAACCAATAGTTTAGATTAATGAAATGTTTTTGAGTAATTTTTGGGTCGAATGTTTTTCAATATTAAGGATTTACCATGATTACTATTTCATTCCACAATTCATACTTTATTACATCATTATGGATAGGGATATTAGAGGCTTTGGGTCTCAATTTGGTTAAATCATTGTGTTTCTACCCCCAAATAGATTTCTAGAAAAATCAAACTGTGTATGTTCTGCTGAACATACATAAGGTTTTTTGGTGAGTTTTGGATCACATATGGGTGGTTCATCTACAATTGGTGGAGATTTTATATAATAATAGCTACCACTCCAGCATTGGTGTATCACCAGTTAAGGCCATGAATGAGGGAAAAATGTTCACCACCATACTGGTAAAAGTAAAAGGAATGTGGTATGTGTGATAGAGGTTTTACTTGTGATTTTAGTTATGGTATATTTCAAGGTTTGAATGAGAACAAATCAAATTCATCAAGATTAAATTATAGACTAATAAGAAAATATTTTATGATTCTATTAATGAAATCATGTTTTGATTTAGAACACTCTTCATTGAATATTACAATGATTTAGCTATGGTGGTAGGCAATCTCAGTGGTTCATCGAACCCTTTTAAGATACTTAATAGGGTAAATGTGGTTCCATAGTCCATATCCCTACTAATTTAATTACATTGATTTCAATATGTATTTCTCGTAATGTATCTGATGTGATATTTTCATAACTCGTTCCTTGATGTCTACCAGTATGTTGTGGATGTTGCAGTTAGAGTTACCATTTTAAGGTTCATTGATTCCTTTCAAACTATATATAGAAGACACATAATGGAAAATTGATTCACATGGTTGTGGGCTTGTTAACAGCTTGAAGACAACTAGAAGAGCTAATGGTAGTGATAGATCTTGAGGAGGGCTCAATATCATCATATGTCTAAGTAGGTTTTCTCTTTTAAGGATTATCCTCTTTAATTGTTGGGATATATAATGACTCAAGTTTTTATTTTTGACACATTGAAATATTATAATATATATTTTTGTTAATCCTTGTAGAGTTTACATGGAGTTTTATGTCTCTAAGAGCCTCAATTAAAATATATGAAAAATATTAAATATAATATATCATGGGTGATTTGTTTTCATTATTAAGGAAATATATCTAAGAATGTGTATTTTTTTGTAACCCAAAGCCCTCAATTAAATCTTGAATGTGGGTTTTATATTATGAATGTTATAATAATAGCTCATATTGGTAATTTTGGTTTAAGTGTTTTCATGTGTGGACTAATACATGAATAATTTAAATTAGTAATTTATTATTTAATACATTAGATGAAATAAAATTCACTCTATTTAAATCCCTTTATGGTGAATTTTGTAGGGTAATATAAAGAACCATGGAGGTAATGAGGGGATGATGTGGGAAAACTCGAGTGAAGGTGGCATTGGCCGATAATCATAGGATTGTCAAACTGGGATCGAAGTACCATAAGGATCATCATCATCGATGGAGTTCTAGAATCTCACCGACAAAAACAATATGAAAATTTACTTCATTATATATTTATCCCACACAAGGTTGGGTATTTTTTCTTTAGTTGAATACACATTTTCATTATCCCATATTGATTGGAAATTAATCATTCATCCAAATTGATTCATGGGGAATGAATTTATTTAAAGGCATTGATTTTTCGTCATATAAATTGATATGAATGATGATTTGATTATTATTTTTATAAATATTTATATATCAATGGATTGAGACTAACCCAAATGATTTGTATCTTTTGTTCCTAATGTTTGTGGTTTTTTTTTCTCCTTATTTTCACCAGGCATTAAATGACAGTATTCAAGTTGTTCAATGTTTAGAAAAATACCTAGAAACTAATCATTAAAGAGTTGATGGATGACATGATAGACTATTTTAAATGGTCTAGTTTTAGGACCATAAGAACAATCAAGGAGTGATGCAACGTGGTGGGAGACCATACATGGATAATAGACAATATCTAGTGTTCTTATATAATTTTTTGGGATTTTGTTTTTGATTTTGTATGTAATAGGATGATATTTATGTAGATTATATGGATGGAATTAGGCAACTAGTGGATATGGAAATATATTGATGATACAAAACACATTTTTCATACATGTTGACCATGAATATGATTTCTGAAATGGTAAATGGATATTTTCAGATCGTAGGTTTGGTAGAATAATACCAAATGTGAAATTCAATTACTATTCAATAATAAGGTAGGTATTTACAGCTATAATTGTGTGGTTAGAGTGATTGAATTGTTGGTGCAAGAAAAACCCCATGATGAACTGGAATATAAAAAATATTTTTAATTACACATAATGTATTTAAATTGGGGTAAAACCATGTATTCTCTTATTATTGTGTCTAGGTTTTATGTGTTGAGTAAAATATCACGCACTGTGTTATTTATATACACACCATGTGACTATTGGCAAACTAGATTAGTCTCTATTAGAAGTCCATGCTCATGTTTTCATTTCACACAACACACCATCGCGTGTACTCACACATCATGTAACCCTTGGAAAATGATGTATATTGTATATGGAGTGCATAATTATTATTATATGTTACCAAACACACTGTGTGTGTTATAGAAATGTTGTTTACCTTGAAAAGTGAATTATCATGGGCATAAGAATGGCCAATGTACACTAGCATAGTAAGTATACACGGGAACAACCACAGTACATGGGAATGGTACCGAATACATGGGAATGAAAATTCAACACATACCCATTTTACACCCAACCTATATTAGTTTATAACATAGTAGAAAACAACTTATTTGATAAATACATGTCTGGTTAAATATAATGACATGATTAGTCCATGAATCAATGAAACATGTTGTGTACCCACTGGAAAACATCATGTACTTCTTCATGTGAAATTTAGATCAACAGTTCTCTTCACAACATATTTTGAGTAGTCCAAGGAGAGTTTCTACATATAACAGTCTTATATCATAAAATATGAACATCATATTTGATGTCATGTTAAACGCACAACACCAAGTCTTGAAAGGAATATAAAATCCTAATACATTATAATAAATTTTTTTCTTAAAAAAATAAATACATTATATAGATTTTAATGAATGAAGCAATTATTTTAGATAGTGTTACATGAACCAATGACAATCATTGATAGATTTAATTACTTTCTACAATGAGTATCTTTGATATCTTATGTCACATGAAATATCCTGTTTTTTAGAAAAACAATATAATATTAGATTTATTATTTAATATGATATATGTCATCTAGACGTTATATTGGTGGATATAAATATGATTAGAAAAGTTATGAAAAATATAAAGTTTAAATATAATTATTGGTAATAAATTTTTTATAAATAATAGTATGAATCATTTAAAAATGATGGAATTGTTTTCACAAAAAAATTATTTTTCTAAAATATGATTTAGTCGTTCTTGGAAGATATAATTTAAAAATTAATTTTTTAAATTTTTAGAAAAATTATTTTAAAAAATTCTCTTCATTTTTTAAATCAGAAAACAAAATGTATCGTATCATAAATTATTGAAATCTTTTCCAAATGATTCAATATTTTTGATTAATAGTGAAAACATATATTTTAACTGAAAATTGTATTTCCATCTAAATAATATATAATGATAAAATAGATATTGAATTTATTTTAAATTAATAATAGTTCAATAATACATATATAAATATAATTTAATTAATTGGAATTATTTTAATATTTAAATGTTATATGAATACATTTTATCCATTTAAAAATTATCCATTTAAAAACCTAATTTCTCTTCAAATCTATGGGATTAATATTAAATGATATTTTGAAACTAATGTGAATTAAATTTATTAAAAATTATACTATATTTGGAATAAAAATATTTAAAATTTCTAATATATTCAAACAAAATTATCACAAAAATGAATAGTGAATTAAATAAAAATTAATTAAAGTGTTAAGGTCAAAATTGGTTCACTATGGTGTTAAAATAAAAAGATACAGGTAAAAATGAAATATATTGTTGTCAAAAATATTTTTTTGGCCATATATTGACCAATAAACATCTATTTTTTTGATAATGGTCCATTTTTTACCATTATACATATAAAAATAATGGATTAATCAATTGTTATAAAAAATACTATGTTCTTCCTCTCCCCCACATTTAAAGGCCACCCCCTCTCCTCCCCACATTACACTATCAACCCACATTAGTTTAGAAAATACGTGCGCATATAAAATTAAAATATACCTCCCCACATTATATAATCATTAGTCTAGGAAACAAATCCAACCAAGGGTGGTTTAATTCAATCCTAAGGAGGATTGTTGTAGAATAGGTAATGTTATTCAAATTAGGTATTTATTTTAATTCTTTCTATACATCCTTTAATTATTTTTTTACCATACAGATATAGTGGCCATAGAATCCCCTATATACTGGTATGATTTTAAAAAACTTTTATAACTAATTACCACCTCCAATTACATTAAATGGGTTAAAATTTATGATTCCGTTGTATGGTGGACTATCGCCTCACAAAACATTTTGTTCGTTTTTACATTTCAACCTATCAATGATTACTATACTAATGTATAAAAATTATAAATAAGATATTTATAACATATTTATACTCTTGGATTCACTATTTCATATATATATATATATATATTTCATTAAAAATGATACACAATAACAACACTCTGGTGTACGCCAGACTACTACATCGTGAAGCGAAACGCTTGTTATTTCACTAACATTGCACATAGAATGTGAAGAAGTTAAATTTAATGGTTATATGTTATATATATGATATAATTATGATACTATATTCATATTTATAATTTTATAAACATATTATCATTCGGTGTTTGTTTTTCATGTTCACTCATTTAATGATGATAACATCATTCATGTACATGCAGACTACCACCTTCAGTAATCAATTTGACTCTCTTTTCATACCCAAACAACATGGATATTATATATAAGAACATAGTAATGAATTTATAATATTTGTTTAATTATATATAAGTGAAATATTACCTGATTTATAGAATTATCATAAAAAACTGGAAGCATTACTCTTTCATATTTACAGTATATTGTCTCTATGATTGTAACATAATTTATAATCTATAACCATCATTCATGAAGAATTTTTAAATTAATATAGATGTAAATATTTTATAATTATTTAATGATTGTTATTTTGATGGTTTTATGAATATATAACTTGTTATACAAATAAAACTTATAGAAAAAACACACATATGAATTAATATGGCAGTTATCACTCCAAAAGATTAAGATAATGAATGATTATTAACGAACAGGTGATGATACATTATAAAAGTATCACATATGATATCATAAATATTAATATGATTCATTAATAATTTAATTAATGGTTTATAATCACAATAATATAGGTTAACAATTTTCCACCTAAAAATATTAATAAGGTTAAGGATTTCTTAACACATTTTCCCCACACTATGATAAACATTTATTTCATTTATTACATCTTGATAAAATTATTATTTAATTAATTTTTATTATGATGTATTTTATTTAAACATATTTCTATTTATTTATATATTATACACCTAATTGATCCACTAATTAGTTCTCACTTCAATTTCATGATCTGTTTAATGTTTTATTTCACAATCTCATTCTAATGAAGATTGTTTATTATTGATTAACAATTGAGGGAAACATACTTATCCCTTTTTTAAAAAAGCAATTTTACAATTACGATAATCTAGTAATTCAGAAAATTTTCATTTAATAGTTCAATTTTTCTTCTCTTTGTTAGTTAGAATGTTTTAGAAAATTTTTTTGGAAACATTACATCATTTGTTTCTTCTGTGGGAAATATCTTTTTTCCAAAAACTATATTTTCTAATGAAATATTCAAAAAATTATTTCACATTTAAAAATTTATTTATGAAATAAATTATTATCCCTTTGTAGTTTTAAACAATTTTTTAATGCCATCATATTTTCATTTTTGGTACAATTTACTTTTCTATTATTTTTACAATGAAAACCAAATTTCATTTTAACCTTGTATTACCTTTAAGGGAACTCATTTCATCAATTGGTTTATGATTACATTGAATGTTTACAATGTTGTTTTTAAGGAATATTTGTTCTATATATTATAGATATTTAATTTATTTAAAAAGTTATTTTTAATGATAATTAATTTCAAAATGTTTTCAATATTAAATATTCATTTTCAAAATGAAAAGAATAATTTTGTTAAAAATTTATTTACATATAATTTTATTTAATTTATATTCATAAAAAATCAATGCATTATTCTTACACCAATGGATATAAATTATATTTATTCCATCCCTATTATTGCATTGGATGGTTTATGTTTATTTTATATAAGGATCATATTAACATCCAATTCCTTATTTCATTGTATAGTCATTAACATACCCTTACATTATTCACATTCCAATTATAATTAAAAATTAAATTTTCCCAATATATCCATATTATTTAACATGGTTATGCTAGTTTCTAAAATTGTATCTCATTTCTATATAGGGTATTTTACTTTTAATGCGATTTAATTTACTGGGCGAAGTATTAATGAATTTGTATCCTTTATGTAATATGGATATTTCATATTAAGTAATATTAATTAATTTATTAGTTAGATTATTCTATAAATGAGAAATTATTTTGGTTAATAGTTATTGGTGGTCCTAGATTTATATTACCCCTCTGTGCATCGACATGTCTCATGAGAAAATTATACTAATCTAGCATTAATAATGTATTAACAATTAGAAAAAACAGTCATCTGAATGGACTTTAATGTAGAGGTATCTTATGCCCACAATATGACATGTAGTAATAAAAAATTACCTATATTATGTTTTCAGACATTTTTATCATCTATATTTTCAAAATGATATTATCTATGGATTCAATTAATTTACATTTCATTGATTAAATGAAATATTTTTTCAGTTCTTTACCTTTCAATAATGAATATACCTTATTACATTATTTAAATGGAATGTGTTATTAGTTATTTTCTATTCAATAATGGTTATACCATATCTAGATATTTAATTTCTATGTTTTCATAGTTATATACATTTTAATACTGATTATACCTTATCCAGCTATTTAAATATAATTTTCTCTTTGTCATTTAATATACCATATTGATTATTCTAATTGAATAATGATTGATATTTTTATAAATAACCCTTATATAAAATTTTACCTTACCCTTTTGTATTTTCCCCATGATTCCAATAAATTTACTACGAAAGATATTAATTAATATTCTAGAGGGTATTATGATATTCTCAAGAAAAAAATATGCTCACAATTTTGTATTAAAATGTAATATAAGTCTCATATATATATATATCTATATTTATGTGAGTAGAAAACATATTAGTCCTTTGAGATATGATTCGTTTTATATTAGGAAAATGAAATAAGGCAGCCAGTTTCTTTGGGAGACTAGGGTTGAAGTCACTATAGTTGTAATTATTATATTTATATAATAGAACAACATCATAATGTCTTCGTACATTAATGAGAATGTGTGTTTTACCTGGAAAACCACACTATATGGAACTATAAGTGCATATGATTTTGGAATAGTTGTACCTAGGGTAATAACTCCATAATTGGATTGTTGGGATTGAGTTTTCTGTTTCATGTTACACAAAAACGTGGCCTTCCTGTGCACCCAGTTAGACACCCTCATTGGATATTATTATGAAAATTAACATTTTAATTACAATCCTATATAAGGTATTTGAGTATATAATGACAATAATTGACCTAGGATAATCCATAGAGTAAAGTACATATTTGGAAATAAAAATAAAGATTTATTTATGTATTTTGATTCATAATACATATTTTAGAATTATTTATAGATTTGGAGTTTTGTTTATATGAATCCTGAAACATATTTGGGTAATTTTCGAATCATATATGTATTAATTAAAATAATATTTGTTGTTACAATTATGTATAAATGAGTTAAATATTTATTGTAATTTCTATTTCTTAAACACATCTCTTTAGGTTTTATGTGATGGGTTTCTACAAATATTAAAGACATTTTTCGAGTAGTTTATATCAATAAAAACATAAAAAAATTTATATGTTTTAGTGAAAATGTTATTGGATAAATAATTTATTTACATTCTAGAGATATAATTCTTTAGGTATTGGTATCCTTTAGGGTTAATATAATCATTAATTACAATTTAATAATAATAAAAATATGATTATTAGTCATTATAAAAAAAATTATATAAAAATGTAGTAAAAATTTTTATTTATCAATTAATTTTATGTTAAATATTTCCATCCTATTTTTTGGTTGATTATATGATTTATATTAAGGTAGTTTCAGAAAAAGGTAAACCTTCTTGCTAGGTGATATCACGTCATGTTAAAATAGATAGTGGTTATTAATACCATGATCGAAAAACCATACAGTGTTCTTTCATTATACTAGTCGGTCTGACGCCAGTACTAATATGTCATGGTTTTTATTTAAAAAATCAAAAATAAATATTTATGTTTAATTTGTCATATTTCTCTTGAGGATAATATATTAATTTGTTATGAATATTAGATTCGAAAAAAATATTTTCAGACATACATAATGACTTGTAAATCCTTTATGAATCTTATGATATGTTAAATGATCATTTTAGTGCTTTAGAATTAAAAAATTCATTTTTTGGATATTCAATTTCTAGAGTATGGAATGAATTAAAAATTAATCCAAGAATAACTGAAGGATGAAATTGTGATTATGAAATAGAAATGTGTAATGTATTTATATATCTGAATATTCTAATGTAGTAAAAAAAATTTCAAAATTAGGTAAATTATCTTCAAAATAAATTATTATTATACCTTTATTTATATTTATCCATTGCCTTTTAAATCCTATTAGATTTATGGTATTGATGATCTCAAATTTCTATTGATCATTACATTTTTTGTGTTCAATGAACTCAATAACTCCATATAATAAATTATTACTTTACTCCATTTCCATATCGACACATTCCACAAATGTTATCCAAAATAAGAGCCTAGATATCTGTTATTCAATACGTCCTTGTTACGTCTACTTCCCTTGTATTAAAAGTATATTTTCTTACCATGTTTACGCATTTGGTTTTTTTAAATTATAATTTAGATATATAAATCCATATATTACCTAGAACAAGTTTAAATTGGGAGCTCATAATTTATTTAAGGTCTGGAATATTAAACACCTTAAAATTTTAATATTTTAACATCATATTAAATAGTTTGTATATAATTTAACACCATGTGTAGAATGGTATATAACATCTTGATAAATTATTATATATTAAATATTTTAAATGAACGAAATAAATTATATAGATAGTAATGAATTCTGCACTGAGTTAATATTGGGATACATACACCAACATGTTTTATTATAGCTAGTGTTACACACAAAAAATCATTTCTTTGATTGGTAGTGTCACATTAAAAACCATTTTTTGCTGAACCATAATATATTATTGATATTATTATTCTATATGACATTTATCACCTAGATGTTAGATTCATTTGTAGGTTTTAGATTAACTAATTTATCAAAATATATATTTATCACAATTTTTTTGATTATATAATTCTAATAAATAATAATACAATTAATTTAAAATAAAAAAATTTAAAAAAAATTTTCCTAAAAGATGATTATTTGGAACTTGGGGATCATAATTAAAAATTAATTTTTAACTGTTTTTGAAAATTTATTGGAAAAACTAAATTTTTATTTTTTAATTTTACATACTAATATTAGCTTTGAGAAAACAATAGTTTTTCTTAGAAATTTTATTTTTTATGTGAATGGAAAATACTGCATTTCAATAGAAAACTCAATTTTTTCTAAATAATATTTAATGTTAAACTATATATTGATTTTTTTTAATTCCAAATAGTTAAATAAAATATTTATTATTTACATTTAGGTTATTTAAATATTTTTTTAATTTACCATAGATATAAATACTTTGTAACGATTTGAACATTTTCCCTTTAAACCCATCTCTCTCATCACATCATCCTGATTAATTCTAAATTAAAAATTTTAACTTCATTTAATTGAATTTATAAAATTAGATTATACATTATTTTCATAATAATTTATAGTGTTGAATAATGTTCTCTTAATTTTTTCACAAAAATTTATAGTGAATTATATAAAACTTATTTTCAATATTTATGTTAAAATTGTGTTTACCATGTGGTTAAAATAAAAATTGTAATAATTTTTAATAAACTAGTCTAAGAATAACATAATTTATATATTAGTTCCATTACCACTCTATGGTTTGAAAATATTATTTTTTCACCACTTTTTTTTATGTATAAAATTGTAGAACACAATTATCGTTGAAAATATTAATTATTCCTCTCCCCAACATATAATAGTTCACCTGCTCTCTTATACACATAATTCCTTCAAAAAAACTTGATCCAAAATTAATTTCAGAAATAACATAACAAAATATCTCCAATAATTCAAGAATAATTATTTTGGGAATAAATAAAACCTATGAATTCTTTAGTACAAACCCAAAGAGGATGCCTAAAAAAGTGGTAATGGTTTTCAACAAGCCTCTTTATTTTAATTCATCCCCACCTACTAAAATTTTATTTAAAACATTATAATAAAATAAAATATGAATATTCAAAATATTTGGATGTTTTTATAATAATATATTTACCTATTAACATCTCCACATTTATCAACTGATTAAATAAATCATCATTCTATTGTATACTTTACTACCTCATCGTGAACCTATGCCATTTGTTTATCTATGTTTACATCACAACTTTTGGTATGATGATGAATATAATATATAAATATATATATGGTTTTTAAATAACGTTTATAATTTTATATTATCTATATAATATATAATGTTTTACCATCTATTATATAAGAGACATAATAATGTTTCTCGTGCTTACGACAGACTACCACCTCATTATGTGATGTGACTCAACTTTCACGATCGATTCACATGGAATGTGATAAAGATAATGTTAATGATTATATGTGATAAAAATGAATGAATTATGATATTAATGAAAAATATATAACTCTTTAAATATAACATGTATAATCTTTTCTCTTTCCTTTTCACTCAAGTAAAGATGATAACATCATTTGTGTATGTATGGATAACCATCTTCATGAAGTGATGTGTCCCTCTTTTAAACATTACTACAAATAGATGATATATATAAGTATATAACATGGTATATGTAATGTTATTATAATTATTTAAATATAAAATGTTACTAACCTCCTTTATATATTGACTATCGAATAATGTAAATGTTACACAAGTGTATTTACAACCTATCATCTCCATGATCATAAAATATTTTAATTTCAAATAACTGTAAATATTTATTGATTTTAAAGTAAAATTCATGTAAAAATTTTGATTTTTATTTCCTCATTATTATTATTATAGATAATATTTAAATATATATCAAGTGATTTTTCTGGTTCATTCATATAAAAATATTTCTAATAAAAAACAATGCATGTAACCGCTCAAATAGTTCAAAAAAATGAACGAATATTAATGAACCTGAGACAAAATACTATAAAAATGATATATGATATAATAAATATTAATATAGTTCATGAAAAATTTAATAAATTGTATAATATTACTATATGTTAGGTTTAATCATTTTTAACCAAATGGGAGTGTAAAATAAGGGATTACATCACTCAATTTAATCCCATTACAAAAAACATTTATTTTATTGATAACTTCAGAGAATATTATGAGTGTAATTAGTTTTCATCGTCATATATTTTAAATTAACTTGTTTTATTTAAATTATTTATTTATATACACAATCAATCAATTTATTAGTTCTCAATTAATTGTTATGATGATTTTAACGGTTATTTCACAATCTCATTCGAATAAAGATTGATTATTATTGAATATCAATTGAAGGAAATTTACATGTCCATTAATTATTAAACCCATTAAATTTTCAATATACTATTTTGAACAATAATATATTCAATTAATAGCACAATTTTCCCACTAATTAATGCTAATTTTTTTTAGAAAATGCTTAACCGAAAACCCGACATCAATTCTCTCTTCGGCTAGAAATTTATTTTCTTCACAAAGATTGTTTCCAAAAAAAATTCAAAAACAATTTTACATTTAAAAATGATTTATTGAAATAAATCACACAATTTTAATTTTACAAAATTGTTTATGAAAGTAATGTTCTTGATGTTTTCTAAATAAGGAACTTTTCTAACATTTTTACAATGTAAAATGAAAATTATTTTTACCCTATGCATCATGTACAGAACTACCCATCATTATTTCCATGAATCGTAATTGTTATGTTAAAAATGATACTTTTAAAGAATATATTTTTCTTAATATTATATAAATTCATTGTTTTAAAAAAGTTTTTATTAAAAAAATTATATTCAAAATGTATTATGTTTATAAAATGTGATTTTAAAAAGGAAATATAAATTTTCCTCGAATAATATTTTAAAGACCTATATATGTTATTTCAATTAATCATTGAAAAAATATAATAATTAATAATCTAATGGTTATAGGTTTTATTAATATCATCGTTCTTCTTTTACTATGTGGTTTATGATTATTTTAACCAAGGATAGTACTAGAATTGAATTCCTTGTTTCATGTTGTAGTTTTTAAATTACCTTAAAATAATTACATTACTATGATCATTATCCATAAAAATTCACCAAAATATCAATAATTTATATCATGGGTATTATGATTGATGAAATTGTATATCATTTCTATATACGGTTTTTTACTTTGAATTTTTTTAGATGGTCTAGGGGAAATGTTTTTAAAATTTTATCCTATAATCAGTACATGTTTTTGATGATAAGTAATATTGATTCGTGAATTAAATAAATTATTTTATATATAAGAAATTATTTCGACCAACAATTAGGGGTGGGGCTTGGAAATATAGAGGACCTCTATTAATTAGTATCTATGATGTGACTTTCATGTAAACCTAGAATTATATAGATATTTACCTGTAGTATGAACCATCTTATGAAAGATATTCATTATATATGTATCTTGTTTTGAATACACTATGTCAAATAATTAATTATTTCCTTTATTTAATTTTCTTTAATTATTATCAAGGATATTTTCAAATTGATATAATATCTCGGTACATTTCATACTCAGTTTATTGAGTAAATGACCTGTGTTTTCTATTATTTAACATCACATATTTTTTACACCTTACTTATTTATTTAAATGGATTTTTTATAAGATATTTATAGTTCTATATTGATTAGAATGTCCAATTATATTAAAGAAATATATTCATATTTATATACCTATCAATATATACTATACCTTATATGATTATTCAAATTGAATGTGTGATTAGTTATTTACCTTGTAGTATTTATTATGCATATTTATTCCTGATAACTTCAATTTAACATAACCATTAAAATGAATTTAATATCAACCTTGTTTTGTTTCTTTTCCCTAGGATTCCAAAAAAATTTACATGATAGATATTCAAGAATATGCTATAGAGAATATTGATTTTATAAAAAAATATTAATTTTTTTTATTCAAATATAATTTAAGAATCAAATATGTATCTATATTTATAAGACTACAAAACCGATAAATCATTCTATATATGATTCCTTGTTTCTTTTTCCCATAAAAGAAAGTAATTTCCTGTTTTGAGATGTTATGGTCTAGGGTGTGATACTCTATTATTTCATCCCATTATTGTGTCTGGAATCCTATTTGTAACTATTAGAAAATATTTTTCCCAACCTAGGGGAGTTATTCTTGGTCAGGTCATGATTCCACCATTGATATTATGTGAGATCCCCTATCCACGTATCAATAAATATTTTTATTATAAATATGTATTCAGATAAAGTATGAATCTTGGATGATCCCTCTAAATTTTCATGGTGCCTCTCCATCAAAAGATCTTAGGTTTAGGACCTCTCACATTAGTTCTAAAAATGTAGATTGATCAGATAATTGTATTGTATTAGAATTACATTACTTCTTATGATCAATTATAAGTAATGTCTTTGAGTGAGTATATAACCTAAACCTAAGATATGGAATCTTTTTTTTTTGTGCATAGTGGGTTATTATTGTTATTATCTTATATTACGATTGGCATACCTTCATGAGGATGATACTACTCCATCATTTATTCCTTATATTTAGTGTCTAGGGGTTCTCCTATATTGTATGTTTATAATCACACCTTAATAAAATCTACCCACACATGTCATGAATTATGCCGATGATAAGATTCTAGATAGGGTTTGGAGTGGAGGAATATGTGGATCAGAGAAGTTCTATACCTAACTCAGATAGATCTAAGAGGTTATTTTGGTTGGTTTTCAAAATCTTAAGGTTTGGATATTCATTTATTTTGAAGGGAATGAATTTTTTTCAATAGTACATGATGTATATAAATTTGGTTTTGTGGTTATGCATGCTTTTTTAGTAGTTTTTATTTATTATTCATAATTATACTAGTTTATAGAGATTTTTTCATGTTTATTTGTAATTTATGATAAATCATTCAATATTTTCTATAATCCTACTCGAAGCTAGTTCTAGACCCTTGCATATCAGAGGCTATCCTAGGTATCATTCTCAGAATGTTGTTTTCCATTTGAGTCCTTCTTGATCAGCTCATGATGGACTAACTCTTGTAAAATTGTTCAGAAATGCAGTAGATTCTAATATAATGATGTTATGGTAAAAATAAAATCATCTAATCAAACTTTTTAGGTTTAATATCATTTTAAAGCCTGTATTTTTAATTAACTCTTCTTTAATGTGTCATTATCCTCAACCTCAATAAATCTTTTTCAACATAAAGGGAATATAAATTTAGTATCCATATATGTTTAAGGGTTTATATATCAAACCATTTATCTTCATACTTTTCCTCCTAAAATATTTTCTATATTTTTAGAGTAGTTAGTATAATATATGTGAAAAAAATCTATTAATTTTAATTTAAGAAAAATTTACCTAATTTGATGATGAATAAACATGACAGTAATCGAATTCATATATAATACATTTCATTATAAATAATAAATTTTAATTAACTATAAATTCATTTGAGAAGATAATTCATTGTAAAAATATTACTTTTGATGTTCTTAATGTCATTTACATTTATTTTCTACATCTTTCAAAAACAAAAAAATGGATTTGCATAAGAAATTAGGGTAATTATATCAAATTATTTTTTTAATAAAAAAATTTCCATATTATGAATAAATTTTTATTCTCAAAATAATTTTTTTTATAAATTAAAAAGTTCGTTTTTTATATGAACATATAAAAGAAATTTAAAATTAAGAGACTGGTATTTTTTATGATTCATAGTTAAAAATATATATAAAAATCATTTTGGAAAATTTCACAAAAATTGAAAAATATTTCATATTGGATAAGTATAGATAAAAAAATTCTAAAATAGACTTATAGATTTATTTAGTATAAATTCTATATCATATCATATTATATTAAACCATAATTACTAGATTTACACTCATTGACTGAAAATTATTTTTGATTTTTTTAAATCACTTTTAAGGGAAAGTGAGAAACCTCAAGTCCATAAACAACCAAAATAACAGCCAAAATAACAGAAAATGAATCCCAAGAAAATACTGGTCCTGCCTCTTCCTAGTAACATAGCATTAAAAGGCCTCCACCGAAGCATGTAAACTCGGAAAACAGTCTCGTAGATAGATGCAAAGTCATTGAAACAATGGACAAGCTGTACCCTCTCAGTCATCCGCTCTAAGTGACATGCAGTACTGACGGTCTTGTGCTCAAATCCTCATCTAAAAATAGACTATAACATTGATGGGATTGAAACATCCAAAATGACCTTGGGACAGTCAAACTAAAGAAGAACTTCCCCATAACCAAACATCTCTGGAAAAGGTGAGCACCCAAGCATTAACCAGATACTGGTAAAGCAGTATCATTGAAAAAAAAATTGAATTCTGACTGATACCATATCCCTAAAAAATCTCTAGGATATAGAGGATACTTGAGTATGCAGATCTACCCTTATCAGTACTTCAAGTGAATAAGTCATCCTATCCCCGACTTGGATGTACTCGTCGAGTCTGATTAATCCTTTATTGATGCCCCAAACTAGGATCGAGTCCTATTTGTCAATCCAAATATATTTTTCCTCATTAATATTCACTTTGATGTCCCGACCCATCATCTTGGTCACATCCTCTTATGAGGCATTGAGAAATAACACCTGCTCTGTCACCTCAACATCCGAGCTTAAAATCAACTCCAAGGTTAGTTCAAATTGGCTAGGAGGATCTCGCCGGCACCTGACCTCACTATCCAAATTCTCCTCCATTTTATTTTTGGATGACCGAGTCTTCATGGGATGTGGTAAGGAGGAGTAATCATTCCTACCCATACTCCTCCTATTACCCCTATTTCTCCTCAAACTGGACTCCCCTATAGATAATATCTTACTGCAATCAAAGTGTTCCTCCACCCCAATTATTGTAGAGAAATCTATGAAATCATGATCCAGGTGACCAACTAACATGCTTAGGCCATCAAGGTTTTTCCTAGTAATCTCCTCTCCCTCAATCGCAATAGGAACTTCATCTCCTGACCCTTCCTCGATGAGTCCATCAAACCTGTTGCCCAGGTTGATTGGGGTCCGACTTGAGGAGCCTGCACCCCCTGGAGTGTTGGAGGGACTCTCCAGGTCCTACCACAGCTGCTTGAACACATCAGTTTCCTTCGGATTTCATTGGTGCCTCACAACATCCTTCCCCGTGCCATAACCCGCACTAATCTCCAGGCTTCATTCCACTACTTTATTTCTGGTAGTCTTTTCCACACCCGAATTTCGTATCCTTTATTCGCCAGCGCAGTCAGCCCCCCCTAATTCCCTCTGTCCCGATCCTACCTCCTCACAATTTTCCAAAGACTTTATCTTAATGGGTGTCGCCCTGCTATCCATCACCTCCCGTCCACCCGCCAAATGATTTCTAGGTCCCTTTTCTGCCTTCAAAGGATGCTACCGAGAACAGACCACCATGGCATGACCCAGCCGACCACATGAACATCAATAATCAGTCCAACTCTCATAAACCACACACTGCTTCAATCTGTACTCCTCTACAAATGTGATCCAAACAAAATCAAACTAAACTGTAGGAGCATCAATCTCGAAACAGACTCGTGGATTCACAGGGTGAAAAAACGATTTAGTGCGGCTATCCGAACATAGATACTGACCGAATATATTACATAGAATGCTGATAAAAGAGGGATTTTGGAAAGGTAACCGAAAATTAGGGAAACTAACCCAAATTGTAATGGAGGGCGAATCGCATTTCATGTGGAAGTCGAATGTCCATCGGAAGAGAAAGAACAGAAGGCCATTGCAGTAGCGGGGAGACCTCTCCCAGTCGTTGATGATTTCCTCCCCGGATGCAAAGTGAATCATAATATGGTGATTTTCAAGTAATCCCATTGTCGCCCTATCTTGCAAATCCCAGGCGTTGAAGATGAAGCGGTCGAAGGAGTCAACTGAAGGTCTTCTCTTCTTGAACCATGCCACCAGTGTGAGATTCAGAAGCGCGGATGATTCCATGAATTCTGTTGCTGAAATCTGAAGGTTTGGAAAACCATTGATTAGCTCCGGGACTTTGGGGCATAGCTCTACCTTCGGGGAAGGAGGAAGCAGGTTGGGATTAGTGAAGGGCCAGAACCTCGAAGACCCATCCCCCACCGGGGGGGTCAGGGATTCGCCCGGCCGCCAACCTCTTCTCCAAGAGAACGTTTCTCCTAGTGTTCCAGAAGCGTGCCCTCCTAAAGAATTAAAATTTACACTCACTGAGCTCGAAAATATTTATTACAGATAATATTACAGATGACCAAAAATAGTAAAGAATTATTTAAAAAATTAATAATTATATTTAATAATATGGGAACCATTTTATGAAATTAAATTTATATAAGTTGAAATAATTTATTTTAAATATATTCTTCAAAACATAATAAAATAATGTTTATTAAACATATAATATTTCAGTATAAAAATATTTGTATACAAAATTTAACTATAATTTTAATTCTATAAACATTTATAGATTATATTTAATAAAAAAAATAATTTCAACTTAAAACATATCAAAAATATAATGTGACTTTTTTAAATAATTTGAAATAAATAACAGTTTTGAAGAAAAATATATATTTGGAAATATTCGTTAACAATTAAAATTTTATAAAACTTATAAATAATCTTGATATATTTATGATATTCATAATAACAAAATAATGTGAGTTTTTTCAACAATATGTTTTATAATTATGAAATTATACATTTACATACTAAGATATAATGCATAAAATTATAATTTGGTTATAAATAAATCTATTTTTAATTTTGAGTGAAAAATATTTAATATTCATATAATGAATATTAATAAGAAAGAAAAGATACATTTCTTTAAAATATATTTTATTTAATAATATAAAACCCCAAAAAATTTAATATAAAATAATGTTCTATAGGGTATGTGACACATATCATCGAGCCTAAATAAACCATGAAATATTAATATATATATATATATATATAAATTTAATCACTGTAATTATATGTTAATATATAAATTAGATTAAATAGGTTATTAAATGTATCTAATAGTACTAAAAACTATTAATTAGTTTTAAATTTATTTTTAAATAGTCACCCAATATTTAGTAAAGTCATCTTATTCTTCAAAAATATGTTTTCATCAAAAATAGCTATATTTTTATTTCATGTGAAAATAATAAAACTAATTTTGTGTTGTTTGAGAAATTTTATAAGAAAAAATTATAAGATTTCAGAAATTCAAAATTTAAAATTATCTTATAATGGTTTTTTATAAAATTTTAAATATATCAATTTTTTATGAATATTGAATGAAACTAATAATTTTCCTTCTATTTTC
Organism: Viscum album; assembly: GCA_963277665.1. Taxonomy (NCBI): domain Eukaryota; kingdom Viridiplantae; phylum Streptophyta; class Magnoliopsida; order Santalales; family Viscaceae; genus Viscum; species Viscum album. The sequence continues at coordinate 1,241,618,882 of OY728145.1, read as the reverse complement.
ATTCTTTAATTAATTAAATTTTTCCATCATTTTTTAAAATATTCATCAAAATATTTTTTTCTTTTATTATTCGAAATGAACTTTAGTTCATTGGAATTAATTTTATAATAAATGTTTACATTATAACTTTTTATACTGAAGAAAACATGTTATTGGAACCTATATTCAATCATGTTTGTGGGTTTCATTTTAAATAAAATTCCAACAATTCAATGAATTAAAACATGAAAAACTAAGTAAAAATTTAAAATTATGTGGCTGAAATTATTAAACAGGTCATTTTTATTTATATTTTGTATTAATAGTTACTATAGTAAATAATTATAACTACTATAAGTTTAAATTAGGTAATTATGATTAAAAATATTAATATAAAGGATATAGATTCACACTACCACATAACATTATTTTGCATGATTACAAGATTCATCCATTTCCTTAAAACCCTCAAATAAATTGCCTCTTTAGGTGATTTTAATTTTATTTTCTACATTATAATAATTATGTTAAAGATGAAGACAAAAATGTTACTTTCATACTTATAATATATATAATATTGAATGAAAATTAAACAAACAATTTATTAGTGGTTAGAAATTACAATTTGATTTTAATTAATATTTTATTATCTTGTTGATTTATATTAATATATAATTATTGAAACGTGTAACCTAAATTCACGTGAAACCCTAATGAAGCATTTATATAATTAATTAGAAAATAAATTGTTTTTTTACAATAGTAATGGTTAAAAAATTGGTAATTAATATTGATTTAGGTTAATATTTAAAAAAATATATCATCTTATTTATGGTTTAATGTATTATATATTAATATCATTGTTTTCCTTTTATTTTAAAAATAAAAATATATGAATAGTAAAAATATGCATTAATGAGATTCTATATAACATAATATTTTATAAATTGATTTCAAATTACTAAATATATTATATTTGGAATTTTTATTGAATATTAAATAAAATATTAACCATATTCAATTTATATTTTAATTTTCCTTTTAAATATGCTATCATGACTCCTAAATAGTTAAAAATTTATTTTCATGATAATAATCTTGAAAGGATATCAGGGTTTGGCACAAAAATATAAAGGAACAACAAATCTAAACAAACATAAATTTTATTAATTAATCTTATTCTAATATTTAATCTTCATTAAAACTAATTATATCCATTATATAACTTTTCTATAAAGATTAATTTATATTAAATTTATATTTTTTTAAATTAAAAAATTTCCCCTCCACTCATATATAAAAGGTATCCACCTCTCCCATAATCTATTCAAATAATGTGAATTTGATTTTCGAATACCTATAAAAGTAAATTCATTATATTCCACATCAATAACTATAGTACCTTTTTAATTAAAAGTTTATCATAGGATGGAATTGGTTATATTCCTGAAGCTATTTATTGAAGAAGGTGTATAGTTCATAACTATATGTTTTTATTATATTCCTTCTTCAAAATCCATCAAATCTTTACCTAATATTATGAAATTATAACACTATTATAGTACACAATTTATAATTTATTAATTTTATAGGATAACCGATATCGATATCTTCTTATATCCAAAGGAATATTAAGTATTAGATTGTTTATATGGCTGACTACATCACTAAGAACTAACTTATTTATTTTCCATCATTGCTTATCCTGGATAGGGATAATGAATGATTTAGTGATATATATAACATTTAGGAAATATTTTTAATTCTTGGATTATAATATAACATACATCTTATTAATATTTTACTATTCGAAAATTATTATGTCACTTGGTATTATGTGTGGGCTATCCCCCACATAAAGGAATGCAATTTTTTTTTATTTTTATTAGAATTTATTGTAATGTATACAAATTTAATTAATAAATGTTACTTATATGAAATATTAATTCATATTTAATTATTACTTTCAATTTACCTTTATTTTAATACATATATCAAATAATGAAAATAGCGTTATTGCCTCAATACAGACTATCTTCTCCTTGAAATGATAAATTCATTTTTTTATCTCCAAAATCAATGAACGGTTCTTAATATATATATATATAGTGAATATATATGATATTTATATCTTTTTTTTAAATTATTTTAGTAATCTCCACATTATCATAGTTTAATTACAAAATGAATAGAACCAAAATTTACATGAAAACCCAAGCTATAATCACACAGAACAGTTATTTTAACAAATTATTGTTAGTCAAAGGGTGATAAAAGGATAAGTGAAAATAATTTATGGTATGATATTTATTATATTGGATAACTAATATTTATAATGTATATATATTTATTAAATATGATGTTCAGACCTATTTGAAGGAATAGAGACAAAAATTTTGGTTTTATATTAAAATTTCATTATATTCCAGGATGTTGTCATATTATGTTTTTTGATGATAAAATTTCAAGATATAAAATAAATAATATCATGATTTTCCATCTCCTATTTATAATTCTAGAAAATATGTTATTTATCCCCATTTTATCTACTTATGTACTTAATAGACTAAAATAATAATGTTAAGGAAAATAAACCTTAATTCTCTCTTTTTTAATAATCATTTCTCTACTATATACCTATTTTCTAGAAATATTTATATTTACTTTTTTAATGGTTATAAAATTACTGTTTTTATGCTTTAATATCCTTTTTCTTATTAAAAAAATTTACTGGTAATTTTATGTCTTCCGAATGAGGTATTATTGATTTTTTACAAATTTTTTTGAAATAAACCATTATTTAAAAATATACGGCATGAAAGGATTTTTTAATCATCATGACCTGTCAAAAATATAAAAAATTATATAATAGTTTCTATGATTGTTTTCAATGAAATTTATTATTATATAATTTTTATATATTTATATTTTAGATAAGTGATTTTAAAGTAAAAAAATAGTTTTTTCCACAAGAAATGTTCAAAATGATATTTTTTTAAAAACAATTACATCTGTGTTTGAATCTTTTAATGATTTCTAATATTTAATAATAAAATGATACAATGATATCGTCCATGTTAATTCTATGGATGGTTTTGGTTATTATAACAATAATTTTTTGAAACTCATTTCTATTCTAGAGTTTGAGCTATAATGAGTTGGTGGAATTATTGGGGAATGCGTTTTGTTTCTAGAGGTTTTAATATGTTGAATGTTTTAAAAACCTTTTGAAACCCAAGTATAATTTCCATAATGTGATGGAATTATATATCCATCTAATGCATTGGGTAATGATGGATATCTCAATAGATAAAATGATCTGGAATGTGGATGAATGTAAAACTGAATTAGACATTTCCACAATGTTTTTTGGAGTGAAACTATACCAATAAGATGAATTGGTGTGTTATCCAAATCAACTATGATTGTATCAAAACATATAATTGTCATAAAATATAATTATTTTCAATACGTATGTGTATTAAAAAACATGTGTGTTGCTATAACATTATTCCCCTAATGCAATTGTTCATTGATTCAATAATGATATATGTTTAATGAAATGTGATACATTTCTCCATGATTGAAAATAATGATCAATGATATATTATGTGTATTTTTCAAATGTTATTATCATATTATCATACCCTTATTATATATTTATATTTAGGTATTCATTGTCATCGAACTATTTTAAACTTATTAGAAATCTCATTTCAATCTTTATTTTATTTCCTTTTCAAAGTTTATATTGAAAGGCATTATGTATAATATTTTTGAGAAGTGTACTATGTGGGTAGATCATTCTGGGATATGTGATGATATTAAACTAAACAAGTTAATTATATACAAGTATCATATAATTACTCAAATATCACATGAGTTAATTTTGGATAGTGTATGGATTAATTTTTATAGCTAGTGTTGAGAAGACATGCCATTCTAGGGCCCTATGTGCCAATATTAATTGCTTAAAATATATTTAATTTTTTAAAAATAAATCATGGTAAGAATTCATGAAATATTATTATATCATAAAAAAAATTACTAGATCAAAATTATAGTGGAATTTTTGAGATCATATATTTGATTTTTTCCAGGGTGCACATAAATCTTTTTGGCATGGGGCGTTCATGGAAAAGTCATCATGGGCATTCATAACAAATAAATTATTAATATTAATTTATAAAATATTATATAGTGAAAAAAACAAAATTATTTTCTATATAATCACATTCATGAAATGTTTTTATTGTTAGATATATACCACAATAAATTGTTTCAGATTTTTTTAAGAGCACTGTAGGATATTCCATTTGCAGATGATGTCCAAAATGAAGATCGATGACTGGTTGGAGACAGAATCAGATGATTACGCCAATGATCATGGTGTGAATCCATTATTCATCATTGATCAATCCAAATAAATGTATTCAATATATTTATTGGATTAATCCTCATTTTTTTCCTATGACTAACATGAATCAATGGAAAAACAATTGGATTTTTGGATTGATCATTTTTTGGGATGGGTTTTTCTATAGGGATATATTGGGAGATTTTTTATTTATTATTTTTTCTTCTCTGATCATTATAGTATTGATGAATTACAGACAGTTTGAAAAAAATTTGAGGTTCATTTCTCATGTTTTTTATATTAATTTTGTCCCATATATATCTCTGTTCATCTTGGGTCTATCATTTTCCAAATTGATTAACCTAAATATCGAGGAATTGATCATTGTGAACCAGTTTTATGGTGAAATGATCCAAAAATCTAGATACATACTATTTATAGTGCAAGGAATTTGAGATTTATGTAAGGAAATAGAAAATTAGACCATATTGTGTCCTGAGATCATAATGTTCATGTTGAGATGATGAAATTGAACAAGCATAGATTCTTATAAGAATTGGTTGGCCGAAATGATGGGAATGATAAGAGAAGGGTCTCTCCGACCAGATAAAAAATTCATGGTGTGATTTAAAATTATATTTGGGGTACGACTATTTGTTGATTCTGAAATACAAAGAACATCATTATTTTTGAATTCTGGATCTACTTAGTGTGTAATCCTCTTTTACAGGTCATGTGGGGTCCTTGTGTTATTGGTATGATTTTCTGGTAGTGTAATGGATCACATGGCATGTGAAACCAACCACACTACAATTGATGACTTCTCTAGTTCCATTGAATGTATCTCATAGGGTTCACGAGAGTGGCGAGGATTTCATTGAAATGGTAAAAATATGTACCATAACAAGGGTATAGATAGGAAAAAATGTACACGTGGATTATCATGTACATGGAAACAGATAGAGGTACACATACATCATCAAACCATGTACTTCAACATGGAGAAGTTAAATTTCATTTTACATGTTTATGATGTTGTGTCTAAGGGAACATCTTGTACTTATAGTACATTTATTGTACACATTCAATGTTTTCTTAGTTCCCTTATACTCTATAACCTTGAAATTTTTTGTTAGGGAGTGTTCCCTATACTCATTCTCGGAGGGTTGGTATAGAATCACCTCACACACATAAGATGGAGATCCCTTAAACAATACTTATTGGATATAGTGGTTGAATTCCTTTAGTGAGGCCCAGAGTGATATCCAATTTCATATTCAAATCCAAGGATAATTTCCTGGTAACATTGTGACCAACACTACTTGGGTGATGATCATACACTTTTGGGAAAATATAGATTTAGTTCCTGATATACCACATAGCCTTGAGTGTGATCCAAATATGTGTATCACATTTTCTTCTGACATCCATAATAATCTTTTATTGCTGAGAGCCGGTAATAACTACCACTCAGATAGATGACATCATTATTATCTAACTCATGGATTGTGTTCCCCTGGTTGAGTTCTATGCGAAGATTGTGTGATTGAATCCTAGGATACCATTACTCTTGTGACTTTAACTTTAGATTGTTTCTATGTTGAGCATATATCAATATTTTTAATATATGTATTGTAGAAATATACATTGGTAGACCTAACTATTAGCCTTTTTTATATTATTTTTTGTTTGAGGGTGTGTTATAGTGTACTGTTATACTATCCCATATATTGGATTCCAACATGTGTTGTGTCTTTTGAAGAAAATATTCCTTTTAATATAATCTAAGAGTGACCAGCCAGTTCTTACTGAGACCAGATTTAGCTATGTGTGTTACTACAACATCTTGAAAATAGTTACCATATTTACTTTTTGGTAAGATAGGAATTTAAAATCATTGTAGTGTTGTGTATTTGTCACTGTATACATTCAATTACTTTTTTCCTACTCTTATTGTGGAGTTAAATGTATGTAAGAATTGTTTCTTTAAAAATTTAACATATAAAAATATCTAGAATTAGAATAGAGATCATGTGTATAGTTATATAGTATAATGCCTCCCAAGTCCTATTGGATACGGGAATAGGGATTTATGGGATCTGTCCTATTTGGATGGGTCATTAGAGAGTGGTTTCATAGGGTTTAGTTCTACCATAGGATCATTATGTCTTTGATTTGTGTGGGTAAATGGTGTTATGTGTTTTGAGTTTGGATATCATACTATTTACTCTAGTGTTGTTGTGGTGGCTAACATATCCATACACGAGTACTATAATCACATGCCTTTTGATGTGATACATTAGAACAATATATACTAGTCAATAAATGGTATATGAATCATATAAGATTGGTTTTTGGTTTCCATGCCCTTCTTAAGGTCGAATTCTATTTATAATCATTCACAGTGGTACATAATACTTATTTGAAGAGGCCTTCACAATATAGGAAAGAGAATATTCCACATCAGGATCACGAGGATTATCCCTTTTCTGATAATTCATCAATAAAGAGTCTAGTTATAAATATATTACCTCTATTTGGTTCCCCTGATACACCACCACATGTATTGAAGAACATAGTACACATCCTACTAGTGGATGAGGTTTGAAGGTTGATTTCACATCATGAGGTCTAATAATAGTGACCCATAAGGATCATATGTGAGCTGAAACCATAGATAGAATATTAATTTTTTAGGTGGTTACATGTGTTTTCCATCTTACCATGGCACAAGAATATTCGATGGTGTTCCTCGTGGAATGATATATTCATGGATAAGAATGATAATGGTGGGGGATACTGACATAATTTTATGATGATATGACTCTAACATAGTTATACTTTTTTGTCTTTTTAATATAGGAGTTCTCTATAGTTTAATTGAGAATTTTTTTTAACTAAGAGCTTCTATAACATCAACAGGGAAGCACACCAGTGGCTAAGCATTCATAGAGTTTTACGAATATCTCTAGGCATTCGATAAATATGGTTCAATGTCAGTTTCAATGAGATTGGACCATTAAGATTAGAGCATGTAGAGATATCTGATTTAGTGTTATAATTCTATGCATTCTTACCTTTTTTGGCTCTAGAGAGAAAAATGGTGGTAAAATGTTTAATAGAACTGCCGAACCATACATTAGTACCCCAAAAGAGTATATTGGAGTATATTATTCAGTAGTTGGTAGGCGACATCCATCCTAAGAATTTGAATGTGTGAGACATTTCAAGAGAAGGTATTTCGATATGATTTCTATGGTTGTGGGATCACCAAACGGGTCTAGTAATGCCAGAGATTGGTGGTACTACACAAATGACTATAAGGGATGTCTTACAAGTTATTTTATGACCCATTGTATGACTAATAGAGAGATTTCAAATGATTCACTAGGAAAGAGGTATCTATTGCCGAAGATAAGTCATAAGGGTGTGGTCACAGTAGAGGATTTGCGAGAGAATATGAATGTAGAAGATGCTTTTACTTGTTACCACCACCAGCCACAGGTGGCCCATATCTTTTTCAGGGAGCTAGATAGAATGGGAGGGGGAACTCCATGAACTAACGGTTGATGAACAAGAGGCTCAGATAATTATTTGAGTAACGATATATGAATTTTAAACCTTTTCTTCAGTACTGATAGACACCAGTAATAGTGAATCCCATATTTAAACATGTCCGGTTCGAGACATTGACATTCTGTTTGAGAACATGGATTGAAATTTGGGGTTGGATATTTCTACATAATATGACTCAATTATCACACAATTATGTCACCTGTGTGACATGACTCTTGTAGAAGATAGTTTCTACTAGGATATCTTTACATCGGTAATGAGGCCTTACAACATCATCATTGGTTTGTACATATTATCTACATTCCATGCACATATCAACTATTACAGGCATAATATATAGTGTGTACTCATACATGGGACTAGGTTTTTCTATGTGGAAGAAATGGAATCCCATGAAACATAAAATAAACTCAAGAATGGGAGTTTTTATTTGATTACCCATCATCTGGATTCTGTTCTATTGGTTCAATAGATGTTTTGAGTTTTCAGATCCCTTCAATGGTGATGGAGTATGAGGATGACTTTACTGAGGATATTTGTCACATACCATCACAGCAAAAGATATAATTCTGTATTAGTCGACACCACATGAATGTAATAATATATTTACCACATAATTTTATATTTATCATAGAGCTTGACGAGTTGAATGTTCAATAAGATGAATTTTAGTGGAAGGGTTTTGTTATACCTAATGTATCACCCCAAGAATCCCTACTTTTGTTCACCAAGATGTAGAAAATGTGACTTGTGGTAATTTTTGGATTATTGGATCATAAACTAGTCGATGAAGAAAAACATGTACCCATTTCAAAAGTTTGGTGACCACTTGACCAGTTTAGAGGGGTACGATGGTTCCCAAAGGTTGACTTTGATTAGGCATTCACCAGTCCTGAGTATGGGATGAGGATATACTGATGATGGAATCAATATTTCATTTTAGTGACTGTGAGTACATGGTTATTCCCTTTGGTGGTAGGAACACCCATTCAATGTTCATGGGAATAATTGAACTGATCATTCTTCATTTCTTAAAATACTTTGTGGTAGTCCTTATTGGCGATGTACTTCTGTACTCATCCAACAAAGTGTATCATGTATAACAAATTAGGATTGTGCTCGAGGTAATCTATGTTCACCAGCATTATAAAAATATATTCATGTTCCAATTCTAAGAATATGAGGTCCAAATTATATGACACGTTATCTTAGAAGATGGTGCAATAGTGGACCTAGGGATGTTTGAGGAATGGTCTTCTTGGAAGACATCAAAGATCATGATGTTTGTCTGGAGATTCCATTTGTTGGTAGGATATTACTAGAGATTCAGATTTATGCTTTGAATAATAGTATCTCCTATAAACGTGCTTCCCCAAAAGTTGAATACCATTGTGTGGTTGGAGAGGTTCCAGTAGGATTTTCATGTGTTTTAGAAGATATTGGTGGTTATCATGTTCTGTGATTTCAAGAGGAGGGTTCCATGTTTGTTCTGTTTGGTGATGCATCAGGGACTATACTTGTTTGTGTTTTAATTTAGACAATGTAGGGGGATTCTTATAGTTCATGTCAGTTGAGATCTTTTTATCAAAATTACATGTCCCATGAACTTGTGTAAATAAATAAATCCTTTACACAAAATATGTGGTGACACAACCTAATGTGAGATATGTTTATCATCTATTCTGATCATAAGAGTATTATGTATATTTTTTCATAGATGGATTGTAACATTAAAAAAATTAGATATAAAATTCTTCCTCTTAGATTATGACTCTGAGATTGTATATACTCTTGGGAAGTGATGCATGGAATTAGTCATTATTATCATGAGATCTTGTTTTTAGTGTTCTGCGAGGCATTAAAAAAGTTTTTCCAGTTTGGGATATCCATTTTGGATAGAGGTGGGGAAAATATCATCCAGTCGACAGTTGTTACCCCTCTCATTTTGTAGGGGGATAGGGTGGAACTGCTTGGGGATACCCACTATGAGAGCATACGTACTCATCTATCAATTTGACATCATCTCAATGGATTTTTTATTGGTGGGTAACATGTTATTATTATGTAGACTACATGATGGTACTAGTGATTATAAGGGTGGAGGTTTTGGAGGAGTTTCATAAATATCTATTAGAATAATATCCAAGTGTGGAAAAGATGTACCAGGTCCTCTAATGTATGTATTGGTGACTATGGATAAGGATGTGGGTTTGTTAATTTTTCACTCAATGACATACTTATTCGAAATTTAAGGTTGATCACCCAATTCTAGTATATTTAGGTCAAACCCTTGAGGTTATTGAGTGTAATAAGAATGGGATATAAAATTAATTCATGATAAAATTACCCCATATGACAATGGGACACAATTCAATATGGGTGATCATAAAACATCTCATGAAGTCATCAATTATCCTAGGTAATTAATAGAAAAGTTTAGTAGGGGTCGTAGAACACATCTACATTCATGATATAGTATAAATCCATTGAGTTCCATTGATTATCATTTCTAACCAAGATTCTCCCTTCACAACTTGATTGTGGAAGGGATTTCAAGAGTCTATTGGATCTCAGATTTATTTTAGTTTGTCTTTTCATCCCTAGTTTGAAATCTTGAATATGTGGATCTCTAAGGTTCTGGGGAAATTTTTGGGAGCTTGATGGTTTTATATTGCTCATAGTCTGGAGGATGTTGTACCACTAGGAGAGTTTCAACACAAAAATAGTTAACCTACAATATTGTTATGGAACATTATATTGATTTTTATGTATGGCCCTGAAGGTCAATAAATTGTAGTACTAACCTAATATATTCAAAATATGTTGGGCCTAGAGTTGAAATTTTCCACGATTGGGAACGTGATATCATCCAAGAAAAGATGAGTAACGCACATAGTAATTATAAGTCTTTTATGGAAAAAATGTATCTTTTTTACCCCATGGATGGAGGCCAATAATTCGTAACGGTTTTATTTTGACAAGTATTATGGATATTTTAGTTGCATGACAAGCTATCTATGAGATCCATTGGCCCTTTAAAAATATTTCATCGATTTAGTGATGTGGAATGCCACTATTTATTACCTCTATAGTTATATCGGGTATATGATGTATTTCAAAAAATTCATTTAAGGAGATACATGCATCACTCATCACATGTTATCGACTATAGTGATTTGAACAATAAGGATGAACCTAAATTTTTCAGTACATTGTAGATATTGAAGATCAATTTGAGAGGATTCTTTATGGGAGAGTGATTTGTTCAATGAGTTTTCTATAGAAGAACTAGAATCATAGTGAGAGCACTAGGAAGTGGAATTCATAGAGGAATACTCAGTAGACACAACATTTTCTATAGCCACATATTTTAGCTTTTGGGATGTAAATCCCCTAAGTGTGGATAATTTAATGACTCCGATATTAAATTTGTTTATTTTATATATTGGATGGATTAATTTTTATACCCGAACTGAGAGGATTTCTGCTTCTATGTTTGGTATGCCCAGAATAATTTTATTTAATATTTTTAATATATTAAATATATTAAATATCATGTGAACATAGTTTTCCTCAAAATGTGGAATACCATCTAAATGGTGGTATGAAGTAAAAATATAAGGTAACTATTTTGTTTGGAGAGTACATATTATCCAAGATGAAGAATTACATTTTTCAGTGCATAGATTTTCTAGAGAAGTCATCGGGGGTATGAATAACAAATAAATTAATAAAATTATTTTATTTAATCAATTATGATTTGATGAACTAATTCTCCTATATATAATCACTCATTTGAAAAATTTATAGTGTTTTCCGCATAACCATAAAATCCTTGTATATCCTTTGCAGAGCGTTGAAGGTGATTCTATTATTGAATGATGACTTGAAAATATATTGACAACTGGTGTGGGAATGAAACAAATTATCTTTCAAAAAATCAAGGTGAATCTCCGTGGATGGTACATGAGTACAACCAAAAGTGCACAGCGATGCGCATAACATGTACTACTACGTGGATGAGGCCTAGAAAAAATATTCATGGGAAAGAAATGTATATATACATGTATAGAAGAAAATGGGAATAATAAAATCTTTTTATTTTATATGGACACAGGTGATGGATGTTTTACATGTGTATGACCTGATGTCGATGGAAAACATTTTGTACTTCCTATTCAGGTCATGTTCTCCTTCAATGTTGTCCAATATACATTTTATCCTATATCATTGAAATATTTTGTTCTGTTGTGATCCCCATATCAATTCTCTATGGGTTAGTATATAATTTCTTACTACACATAAGATAACAACCCTCTAATCATGACATTTGGATATTATTGTTGTAATCCTTTCGTGAGGCCTAGAGAGAGATCCTCTATTATCTTCTTATTTAATATGGAGTTATTTGTATATTCATGGCCAATAATATATGGTAATTAATCCTCTACATTGCGTGTAAATCAATATTTTTTTGTTAAGACACCCATGGGCCTTGAGAGTGATCCTTATATGTGTAAAATATTTTATTCAAACATCAAGCAGATGATTCTAAAAGCCAGACCAAATGAGTAGTAACTCTCGCACTGACGTCATTGATGTTATCCAACTCATGTAGTTAATTCTCCTATATTATTTTTAGGTTTAACATTTTAGCTAGAATCATAGTGTTTTATTAATGTTGTGTATATAACTTTTAACTATGTTTATTTGTATAGAATATTGGTATATTGATGTTTTTGGTGTTGTAGAAATATACATGTATATATATAACATTTATTCATCTGTTACATTCATTAGGGTTTTGGGTTCTCTTAATGGGTATTGTTATACTCACACATATAAGGGTTTTTCCAGCACATGTAATGTATTTTGATGAAGATAGAACATTTGATAGAGTCCTAAAGGGACTAGGAACATGTTATGATTTGTGAGATTATAAAAATTGAGGTGTGTTCCTGATACATCTTGAATTTCATCCCAATATTTACTTTCTGGTTAATGTTTTTCTTCATACTCTTTGTTGTGGGAATGTACTTGGCCTTGTTTAACTTTCATAAAATCTTTCATACTCTTTCGGAGAGAGTAGATGTATGCAATCACGATTTCATTTAGTTTTTATAAATTTCAGAATTTTCTTGACATGGATATGTGTGCATCTATGCTGTTACATAGCTTAAAGCCTCGTATTTTAGTGACTTTCATACTCATCACTAGTTTCCATTACATATCTTATTAGAGGTAGGCTTGGGTAGTCCTAAAATGTTCCCTATTAGGTCGGGGCATGAAATCATCAAAGACACAAAATTCTAATAATCCTCATGTGTGTGTGTGTGTTTGTGAAAAATATATAATTTTAAAATTAAAATATACTATTTATGTATGAAAATTATAAATTGTTAAAGCTTGTACTTGTGGACTATTTTAGCCAATATTTTCATATTATGATTACAGAACTCTGGTGGAAACCCTCTGGGATATTTTTTATATAGAAAACCACTAAATATTTTGGTAATGAATATATTTTTTATTTTCCAAGCAATACATCAACGTAGGAAAATGAGAGGTGGAGTTGGTTTTGATGAAATTATTATATGGGTAATAACACAAAAATTTATTTATTAGGGTTATCTCATCCATCATTTTGGTTCATAGTGATTCTCACACATATGCCACCAGGCCTGACTCTCATAAAGGCTAGGATTAAGATAATTTACAATTTTGTTACAAGCGATAATAAAGGACTTTAGTTGATAATGATCATGAATTAACTATGTATGAATTTTTGTGTAATATATATTAACATATAAGGAATAATGAATTGTTAATCCTATAAATTTTTTTCATAATTTTATTGTTTTTTTATCACACTATGATTTATTCAATGTATGGAACTTGAGGAAACTATGTTAATGCTGAATGTGATGTACAATGCGGTCATTCATAGAAACCAAATAGGATAAATATTTAAGTAAATTCTATTATGATTATTATTAAATAGATATAATGATATTTTATTCAAAATATATACCATAAATGACTCTCGAATTGTAAAATAATAGAAGAATGGATACATCATAGATATTAGGTGGTGAAGACCACAAAAGAAGGATGAGTTAATTTACTTCATGATTAAAATATACAAACCTACACACAAGGGAATGTCTCAAATAAATAAGAAAATTATTATCTGTAGAAATGAATGGAATATGGAAATGAATTATTGATTAAAAAGTGATGTGTTTAAGGAAGGGAAATAATATTATTCCAAGTGATACATCTATACATCATTTTCTAGAATGTGGGTAACCTATTTCTTATATGATTCAATTCCCTCTATTAAAGGTCAAGTCTTAGACCCAGAAAAGAACTATGTTACACCAATCACTGAATTGATGTGTGTAAAATAGTTATGTATTGGGATTTATAATTATGTTGTAGAAGAATGTTCATTTGTAGTATTTTGGTTATAAGAATCCCCATAACATTTAGTTATTACGATAGTATTGAAATAATATATGTCTTCCTATTGGATTAACATGAGTTTTGGAAACCAGAATGGGTTTATGAGTTTATAATTGATCATAATTTCATATTCATAGATAACCCATTAAAATTTTATGGGATGATATTGTATTATGATTCATGACATTTTAGGAGATTTTTTATTGGGAAAAGGTATATGTATCCCTATGGATAAACCTGATTTATTATATGAGGAAGAAATTACTTTTAATCATTCTAAAGGTATTGATAAACATCAGGGTTGATCTGATCTTTTTTTATTATGGTTATTCAAGATGATTCAATAAATTTTATAAGAATAATATTAATATAAATTTTTGGGTAATGGAAAGCATGTCACATCTTGAAAGTTCATGGTGCCTGAACCATTAACCACATAGCTACAAGTGTAAAATTCCGACCATTTTCATGTATTATTTGTTTTTATAATTTCATTTTTAATTAATTATTCCATAGATAATGATTATACAGATTTTGGGACATCTGTTTTTCCATAGAGAAAACCATGAGATTGAAAATTGATTTAGGGATTTGGTGATAAATGTTTTTTTGGAAGAATATCACACATTTGATAACATTATATGATTAAGGTAACTTGAAAATAATATAATTTTATTTGAGTAATAATGTTTATTTATCATTTGAAAAAATAAAATATTTTAATGTGTATTTAAAGTGATTTAATTTATTCATTAAAATGATTTCCATATGATATTGATTAAAAGATTATGGCAATTACATTTTTTATGAGACATTCAATGTCATTTATATTATTTGGAGATAAATGTAAAATTTATCATGGATGAATATGTGATCAAATATTTATAATATTTTAGTTTCAATGTTATTTTTTTAATATTTTATGAAATTATAATGTTAGATACATATTAAATGATCTAAGTTAAACTTTTGGTTTTATTATTGAGACATTGTTGCTTATTGTTGTATTTAATCATATAGTGGTTTATTTATTTTTATAATTTCCTTTTGATACAAATTTTTGTTTTGTTAAATAAAAAATTTCATGTTGATGTTATTTTTATCCATTTTTTTATTATGTGATATAATACATTTTAATTTTAGTGTTTCATGAATGCAAATTTATTCTTTAAACATCATAATTTAGGGGAAAAGGTGAGATTGTAGTTGAAATTGTTAACTTTATTAATTTAAATTTATCATGTTTGTTAATTTAATTTTTTTCTTTTCCAATAGATGATGTAACTTTTCAACTATATTAAATGAATCTTGAAATAAAAAAATATACCTAATTAACTCTGTATTTAATTTTTAGAGACCCAGAATTCCCAGGTAATTTTTTTAAGTACATTGGGGTTTTACGAGTCCACAGTTTCTGACGGCGCCTGATTGTGATGCCCAGTGTGCCCAGAATCAATTTCTGATGTTTTTTTCTGGTACGTTCAGTAAACGTACGTGCTGGATTTTATATCCTTTTAATCAATACTTGGAATTGAAATCTGAGTGCACTATTGAACTCGTAGCACCGGTATTCTCTTAAGGATACCTTCACCGCGGTTTGGTTTTATCGAGTTTGGATGTTAATTTTTTGGGGTTCTAAATAAATTAAATAAAAATATGTCTAGCATATTTATATTTGAGTGGTGGTTTAATCCTCCAAGTGGATGTTGGAGGTGGGGCCCACCCACGCATAACCTCCCATGGGAAGATATTATGCGATGGGGCCCACACGAGCTCAAACTCCCTTTAACCACATGAGATTCCCATTAGTGGGGGAAACTCTTGGTCTACCCTCATAATGGTGCCAAACCTCTCTTCATTAATTGAAACTCTCCACCACCCTTATTTGTTTGAATTTTTATTTTGAATTCTTTTTCTCTGCATTAAATTAATTTAGTTGTCCCATTTAATTAATGACAACACTAGTATCATTGTGCCATTAAAATAATAGATAAAATCCTCTATTTTTTTGGCTGAGATTTCTTTAGTGGGAACTTGGGAAAATCCTTGAAGAATTATCGTCTTTAATGAAGAACCATCACCCGCGAAGAATGCTTCTTCATTCCAACAAAGAACACGAATAACGCCGGGAACATCCTTTGTTTTTTGACGTCTTCCTTGGACGTCTTCTTCCTTCTCCTACTGTAATAAAACAGGGAAGATGCCAACTTCGAAGAATATTGTCAATGACAATGTCATCTCCTCCAGACATCAACGGAACGATGCCGCCTTCTCGCGACTCCTCCGAGTGAACCCCAATTAAAATATAGGGGGATTTGATTATTTTAATTTATGAATTTTACCCTCATTCCTCGTAATTTATTTTTATTCGATGATGGCCCCTTGTTACCAACTAATACAGCGGGAATGGTCTGAACAAACATAGCCCGACATCCCTCCGATTTGTTCTTGATTGGTTGACGACAAAGGTGGGGCCGGAATGGCGCAGTGCCGACGCACCGCGCCGGAGAAGAACCGCGGATAGGCGGGATGTGGCGGATGGAAGAGATGCGGCACCGTCATGCCATGTCGGAGGATGGGGGTTGTGGCCATGCGGGTTGCGAAAAACGAAGACGAGGTAGAACCTTCGCACCACTCCAAGGGAGCCCCACGGTCGGGCCGCCTGTCGGTCAGGACACCACTCGGTCGGGCCTCCATGGCGGGGCCACACCTCAGCTAGGCTGACACGGTCGGGCGACCCCTCAGCTGGGTTGCCACAGCCGGGCCGCCCCTCGGCCGGGCCGCCACGGGCCGGGTTGCGCCTTCTCGTCGGGCTATGTCATCGGGCCTGGCCGACCACTCAGGTCAGGCTGCACCTGCGGATAGTGTAAGACCTCGGTTCGGATCGGGTCGGGTTAGGTCGGTTTGACTGAGCCGGGTCAGGTCGGTCTAACTGTGTGGGGGCGAACCCGGACCCGCTATGGCCTTTTACACCTTTTTGCCCCCTATCATGGGCTACGAGTGTCAGATCAGCAAACCACCTATGGTGATGGAATTCATGTAGTGATGATATTTTTTTCGGTATATCCTACTTGAGGTTTGGCGAATTTTTGGTTACGTTCGGGTTGGTATGAACCTAAAAACCAACTAGGCCCCTAGAATGGAATTTCCAATAACTCACAGACCGAGCGTCTGATAGATGCATCGTCTGTCGCGTTGGGTTCCTTAAGATGAGACCGAACTACGGGATACATCAACTCCAGACATTTTGATATTTGATGTATCGACACATGGCTTGAGGATCAGAACCTCCCATAATCGAGCATGCTATGTGTGGGAACCCTAGGGCTGGCTACGACTGAGATGACGAAATCCTTCATGGGTTCAACAGCAATGACTTGTGTACCAGAATCCTCTCTGGGTTCGACATCGATCACTTCAGTATCAAAATCCTTTATGGGTTCAATAGTGATGACTATTGTACTAAGATCATCTATGGTGTTGACAACAATGACGATTGTACTGGGATCCACTTTGGGTCCGATAGTAGTAACTTCTATTCCTCGATCCTGTGTGGGTCTGACAGAATAGCTAATCCTGGATCATATGTGGGTTTGATTGCTTAGCTGGTCCTGAATCCTGTGTGGGTTTGATAGCATAGATGTATCAGTGACTAAATCTGATCATCTCTAACACTCTAAAAATGTTGTATACTTGTGTGAGCTAAGTCTTGACTTTCAGTCGATATTATCGAGTTGATTGACTTTACTTAATTTGTTGAATGGGTTGTGCTTCGGATCGAGAGTTAGAGTCCGACTGTGTAACATAGGTATATGTATGGGAACATACCTAAGTAGGGTTGGTTGATACTTTTTGATTGTATATTTATTATGTGATTTATCCTTAGTTGGTTTTGGGAGACCTTCAGGGGTCTCGGGGTCCCCTACTAAGTATTGTTGTACTCACCCCTACACGGGCTTTACTGTTCTGTGCTGACAATGGAAATCCGTGATCAAGGCTGAGGGTGATGGACGGGAGGCTGCTCAGAGCAGGACTAGATGAACATATCACATGGAAGAGTTGTTCTAGTTCTGTACCTACCCATCAGATAGGATTCCTCGGTGGATGAACTAGGAGCTGTTTTTCAATTTTTAATTGTACTTCTACTTGTTGTTCTATTGGGTTTGTGTACTGGCCCACTTACTTTCAGTACACCTTTATTTTTCTATATTAGTACTTTGTACCTCTACTTCTTGTGTTCAGACTGTGTGTGTTACTTGTTTAAAGTCAATGCCTTCCCTTTTATCGGTAGTACGCCTTTGGTGCTATAATCCAACCCCTGGCCTATGGAAGGCGGGATTGGGGAAGTCACGACACGGGCCCCGAGGACGGGTCATGACAAATTTCTATCAGAGGAGTCGGTTCTACCGCAGAAAATAGACTCTGATTATTTTAATTCAATAGTGTTATGTGTTGTGGGTGTGTTTATCAGTTTAGGAAAACCGGTGTTGGTGAGGTGGCCGATGTATCCATACACTAGGACTATGACTTATATTCTCTGACTCAGTGCACTAAAACACTGATTGCGTGTGTCTTTCCATTGAAAATGTTTTCTTCATGACTAATTTGTGTTATCTCACCAGGTATATTTTTTGAACCATTGCACACCTATTTCTTTTAAGGATGGCCCCATGAAGGCATCCATCTAGGGTTCCGAGTTACGTATGAGATGGTAGCTCACTCAGCGATGAGGCCTCGGTGCAGGGCCCCATCACCGTGGAGGTACCAGCGGTACCATTCCCACTGGGTCCCTGATACCACCATCTCTAGCCGCAGAGATCACACACTGCCTGAGTGCGTTGAATTAGTTCTAGTGCTTGTGGCTTCCTAGGTTCTGAAGAGAGATGGACCCACATGCAGCTGAGGATTGGATTGAGGCTGTCGTGAGAGTTTTTAGATAGGTAGGGACACCAGCCGACCTCATGGTGATCCTTTCTGCGAGTCTCCTGAATGCAGAATCAAACAGATAGTGGAGCTTGATGCCCCATGTGCATGACGAGGCATCATTACTCTGGACAGACTTTGAGAGTCTCTTATGCTCAGAGTTCATTCCAGCCACCCTTCGTGCAGTGCAGATTTAGGAGTTACTTCATCTTCAGATGGGTAGCATGGTAGTAGCATAGTACTCATCAAGTTTCACCGACCTCTCGTGTTACACCACGTACATGGTATGATACCCGCTTTTCAAGGCCCGATCCTTCGAGTAGGGACTCAGGCAAGAAATAAGGCTTTCGATGATCCCATCAATATCTCCACACAGGCGGGGGTTCTAGAGCGAGAACTTCTAGGGGATAGTTTTCTCACTAAGCAGTCACCCTCAGGGAGACCCACCACAGGGCGACACGTAGTGGAGCCTTCAGAAGCCGGTAGTAGACAGATGTTACTGATGTCCAAGAAGACCAATCAATCAGGTGGGCGACCCCAGGATACAGATTCGGTTGTGCAGGGCACACGAGACAGAGCCAGTTATACGTGGAGCATGCAGTTCTATGCATACGGTGGGAAGGATCTCATGGCTCATGACTACCCGACCTGCCAGGAAGATGAGAAGAAAACTATATAGGGACCTGCCAAGAAGAGGCAGAGGTTCGACCGTGGTGGTCCACCTTGAGAAGGCGGACGTGGAAGAGGAGATGGTCGAGCAGCGAGTGGTGGATGACATTTCGAGGCCCTACCACCACCAACACTAGAAGGTCAACCTTGACCATAGGTAGCAGGATGACAGAAGCATGTTCAGCTCCAGGAAGTTGTGGCCTACGACCATGACGCACCTGAGATGATTCGAGGTACTATCTGTGTCGACTCCACCCTTGATTCAAAACTTATTGACACAAGTGTGAGTCTTTCATTTATTTCCACTGCCCTCATTCGGAGCTCGGAGATTCTGACGGAGATGTTGGCTCGATCCATACACCTAGATACTCATATGGGAGCATAATCAACGATTACACACTGGTGCCGACAGTGTGAGATTACTCTTGGAGGTGAGAGCTTCGGCTGGGTTCTCCTCATAGCAGTGTCGAGGTATTACGACGTCATCTTGGTTATGGACTGGTTATCCACAATTCATGCTCATATAGACTATATTAGGCGCAATGTGCGGTGTGTCCGCATGGATGGGACCATGTCCACCTTCGCCGACAACAAGGGATCCTTTGAAGCACAGGATGGACATACACTGAGTATGGGGCAGCTGATCACACATCAGTTGGCTAGTCTCATCCTCGGAGTCGTTGATGTGCGGAGTCTGAGTTTTCCTATTATTCTGGATCAGTATGTGGATGTTTTCCTTGATGAAATTCCAGGACTACCTCCTTGCAGAGAGGTTGATTTCTACATTAACCTGTACCCTGGAACAAAACCGATATCTACTCTAGCATATCAGATGGATCCCACTGAGCTTCGTGAGCTGTGGGTACAGCTGCAGGACTTATAGGCGAAGAGATTTATCAGGCTATCCCCAGCTCAGACTTCGAGACGAGGATGTGCAGAAGACGGACTTCAGGTGTCGGTATGGCCACTACATGTTCTTGGTTATGCCCTTCAGTATAACCAGAGCTCTAGTTGTGTTCATGAGTTTCATGAATAGGATCTTCCAGCCATACATCGATAGCTTTATAGTAGTCTTCATCGATGACATAATGATCTAATCTACTAATGAGGAGGAGTATGCCTACCATTTAATGGTACTACTAGACACACTCTGAGAGCACCCGAATTATGGTAAGCTCTCAAAGTGCTAGTTCTCGATCCGAGAGGTAGAATTTCTGGGACACGTCATCACAGAGGTTGAAGTTGTAGTGGATCCATTGATGATCGAGGCATTACTTGTTTGGGAGCCAGCCAGGATTGTTACAAAGGTTCAGAGTTTTCTGGGACTGGATGGGTACTATTGGAGATGTGTGCTAGAATTCTATAGAGTTGCATCACCACTTTCAGCATTGTAGAAGAAGGGGAAACCCTTCATGTGGTAAGAGAGATGCCAACAGAGCTTTTAAGAGCTAAGAATGATGTTGACTAGTGCACCCATATTGAGGCTACCAAAGGAGGGTGTAGGGTACATAGTATACTATGATGTATCAGGGAATGGAATCAGGTGTGTCCTGATGTTGGAGCATGTAGTGATCGTATATGAATCTTGGCATTTGAGATAGCATGACCAGAACTACACTACCCATGACCTGGATTTAGCAGCAGTGGACTTCACATTGATGATGTTGCGGCACTATCTGATGGGTGAGAATTTTATAGTCTACTCTGACCACCAGAGTCTCAGGTACATCTACTCGTAGAAGGACCTAAACCTGAGACAGCGATGATGGATCGAGTTCCTCTTGGAAAATGACTTCGAGGTAGTCTATACACTTGGGAAGGGGAACATTGTAGCAGATTATATCAGCAATAGATCAGGCATTCAGTTGCTAGGAGAGGCGATGGAGTAACTAGCCATGTTGAAGATAACCTTATGGATAAAGATGGAGTATCCTTTCTACAGTCTCTGACAGTCACTCCTCCATTTCATCAGCGAGTCTGAGAGGCACAACATTGGGAAATTGATTGGGAGACGTGAGATGCTCAGATATCTACAGGGCCAGCACATGATGGATTTTATGAAGGTGGGGAGAACAACATTATCTTTAGAGGACGTACCATGATACTAGTTTCACATTAGGAGGAAGTGTTGAGGGATTTCCACAAATCATAATTAGTGGTACATCCAGGAGTAGTGAATATGTATCAGGACCTCCGACGATAGCACTGGTGGCTAGGAATGAAGAAGGTAGTAGCAGAGTTTGTCTCACGATGCCTCACTTGTAAGCAAGTGATGGGGGAACAACAGGTTCCATCGGGCTTGGATCAGCCCTTAAAGGTCCCAGAGTGGATGTGGGATGGGATATCCATGGATTTCGTGGTGATACTTTCACGTACATCCATAGGACACGACTCTATCTGGGTGATTGTCGACCGACTCACCATTTCGGCCCACTTCCTACTGATCAGAGAGCAAGGTTCAGTAGAGATGTTGGGATGCCTCTATGATCACGAGATCATATGGCTTCATGGTGTGCCATCGACAATTGTCTCCGATTAAGATGCTCGTTCCACTTCCTGGATATGGAAGGGGTTGTAGGAGGCTTTCGGGATGCAGCTTAACATGAGCACTGCCTTCCATCCTCAAACAGATGGATAGACTAAGAAGACCATTCAAACTCTTGAGGACACTCTCTATTCATGCATCCTCGACTTAGGTCACATTTGGGAGGATCACATACCCTTGGTGGAGTTTTCATTAATCAACAGATACCACTCCACTATCAGGATGGCACATTTCGAGGAACTTTACTGTCAACCATGCAGATCACCTCTGTGCTGGACTGACCCAGGGGAGTCATCACTTAGGGAATCAGAGATGGTGCTGGCTATGATGAAGAAGGTGAAAATCATCCAGGAGAAGATGAAGACTGCACAGAGCATTCATAAGTCTTATGGTTATAGGAAACAGAGACCAATGGAGTTCAAGGATGACGACCATGTCTTTCTATGGGTCCCACCATGATGAGTTCTATGATGATTTGGCTGAGGAGAAAAGTTATCTCCACGATTCATCGGACCTTTTCAGTTCCTTAGTAGTTTAGGCGAGATGGCTTACCGCTTGGCTCTTCCGCCACAGTTGCACCAGGTGCACGAAGTCTTCCATTTATCTCTACTGAGGTCATACATGCATGACCCATCCCACATCATCGACAATATGGAACATGACCTCGATGTCAGGCCGAAATTTACAGATGTTCGGGTGGATATTGGGGATCGACAGGAGCGGGTCCTACATGGATGGCCAATTCCACTGGTGTGCATTCACTGGCAACACAGAAACCTCCATGAGAGCACATGGGAGTGGTAGAATCAGATGTGTGCTAAATATCCCCATTTTTCCTTAGTTTGAGATTTAGCTTATAGGGACATAAATCCCTGAGGTTGAGAGAATGTAAAGACCCATAATTATCGTGGATTATTTTAAAATACATGGGAATTTTACGAGTCCGTAGTTTCGGACGGTGCCTGATTCTGAGGTCCGGTGTGCCCAGAATCAATTTCTGAAGTTTTGGTTAGGTACATTCAGTAAACGTATGTGTGGGATTTTATATTTTTTCAATCGGTGCATGGAATTGAAATTTGAGGGCACCATTGAACTCGTAGTGCTGATATTCTCTTAAGGAGACCTTCGCCGCTGTTGCGTTTTATCGTGTTTGGATGTTAATTTTGGGGGTTTATAAATAAATTAAATAAAAATATTTCTAGCATAATTTTATTTGATTGGTGGTTTAATCATCCAAGGGGAGGATGGACGTGGGGCCCACCTTCACATAACCTCCCATGGGAGGATATTATATTTTGGGTCTCACATGAGCTCAAACCCCCTTAATCCCTTGAGTTTCCCATTAATGGGGGAATCTCTTGGTCTACCCTCATAATGGTTCCAAACCCCTCTTCATTAATTAAAACTCTCCACCTCCCTTATTTTTTTGATTTTGAATTTTGAATTCTTTTCTCCACATTAAATTAATTGTGTTTTCAAATTTAATTAGTGAAAAATCATGTGTTGTTGTGCCATAAAGATAATAGATAGAAACCTCTATTATTTTTGTTTATTTTTCTTTGTGGAAACTTTGGAGAATCCTTGAAGAATTATCCTCTCTAATGAAGAGCCATCACCCGCAAAGAACACTTCAACATTCCAACGAATAACTTAAAGAACTCCGGCGACATCCTTCATTCTTCAACTTATTCCTTGGACGTCTTCATCCTTCTCCTATCAGAATAAAGGAGGGAAGACACCACCTAAGAAGAACGCTGACAATGACGACGTCATCTCCTCCCGATGTAAACGGAACGATGCCGCCTGCAGGTGACTCTGCCTTGTGAAAATCCATTAAAAGGTAGCGGTATTTGATTAATTTAATGTATGAATTATACCCTCATTCCTCATCATTGATTGGTTGACGACAGAGGCAGAGCCAGAAGGGCGCTGGGCCGATGCACCACACTGAAGAAGAACCGCGGCCAGGCGGACCACTGCGGATGGAAGTGGTGCAGTGCCGTCGCACCACACCGGATGAAGGGTTTCGCAGCCATGTGGTTCGCGGAGAACAAAGACAGTGTGGCGCCGTCACACCGTGGCAAGGAATCCCCTAGGTCGGGCCGCCTCTCGGTCGAGCTGCCCCTCAGCCTGGCTGCCACAACTGGGCCGCCACGGGCCGGGCTGCCCTCAGACCGGGTCATGCCTTCGGGTCGGGCCGCACCTTCGGGTCGGGCCAACCAATTGGTTTGTGCTGCACCCACGGACCGGGTCAGATCCCGGTTCAAAGCGGGTCGGGCCGGGTCAGTCCGACTGGGTCGGACCAGGCCCGTACCCACTATGGCAATTTACACCTTTTCACCCCTATCTTGGGCTATGGGTGTCCGATTGGCAAACCACCTACAGCGATGGAATTCTTGAAGTGAGGAAATTCTTTTTCCATATCCTACATGAGGTTTGGACACATTTGGGTAACGTTTAGGTTTCTTTGAACCTAAAAATCAACCGGACCCCAGGAACAGAAATTCCAATTACTCACAGATCAGGCGTCCGATTGACACACTATCTATCGTGTTAGGTTCCTTATAATGAGACGGAACTACATGAAACATCAAATTAGGACATTGTGATAGTTGATGTATCGAAACTTGTCTTGAGGGGAGGACCCTCTCGGAATCTAGCATGCAATGTGCGGGAACCCAAGGGCTAGCTGGGACTGAGAAGATAGAAGCCTCCGTGGGTTCGACAGCCATGACTTCGTTACTGGAATACTTCGTGGGTTCAACAACAATGACTTCTGTAATGGAATCCTCCATTGGTTTGACAGTGATGACTACTGTACCAGGATTTTCCATGGGTTTGACAATGATGACTATTGTACTGAGATCCTCCGTGGGTCCAACAGTTTTATCTTCTGCTCTGGGATCTTGTGTGGGTCCGACAGAATAGCTCATCCTAGATCTTGTGTGGGTTGGCCAGCTTAGCTGGTCCTAAATCCCATGTAACTAAGGAATATGTATGGGCATATACCTAATTAGGTTTTTTTGATACTTCATGATTGTATCTTTCTTTTGTCGTTTATCCAAAGAGGATTCTGGGAGACTTTCGGGGGTCTCGGGATCCCTTAATGAATACTGTTATACTCACCCCTACAGAAGAATCACCCGCACCTAGTTGTGTTCTATGCAGATGACGGACAACGGTGATCGAGGCTGAGGGTGACAGATGAGAGGCTGCTCGAAGCTGGACTAGACTGACATATCGTAGGGACGAGTTGTTTGAGTTATATACCTACCCTTCAGGTAGGACTCCCCGGTGGAAAAACCAAGATCTGTTTTTACCTTTTTTCATGTGATTTTACTTGTTTCTCAATTGGGTTTTCATAATTCCCCACTTACTTTCCGCACACATTTCTTTTTCTATATTAGTACTTGCTGCCTCTACTGCTTGTATACAGACTTTGTGTGCTATAGGTTTAAATGTTATGCCTTCCCTTTTATCAGGATTACGCCTTTGGTGCTAGTCGCCAGCTCCTGGCCTATGGTAGGCGGGTTTGGGGTAGTCACGAAATGGGCCACAATGACGGTTCAAGACATTATTAATCAATGGATATTTTAAATGTCATGGATTTATGTTTTTGTGGTTGTAAACATTCTATTAATAATTATTTTTCTAGTTTTAAATAATCTCCATCACACTATATAATTATTCAATTATTAAATATTTTCTTCATGTTCATATTTTCATGTTCAGTGATGTTCACTAGTTTAGAAACAAGTTTTTGTGATGCCCTTCATATTTTATTTTTCTTCTTTTCAAGAAGAATTTACTTTTTAAAATATAGTATTTCAACAATAGTGTTTTTGATATTTCATGCTCTTTTTTAATGAACCCCTGTTCACGTTTCAGGGAATAAATTTATTAAATGGGGAATAATCTTACAACCAATCATTAAAGAATTCTATGTTCAATAGAATATACGACATTCAACACTAACCATAAATAAATAATGAAATATTATAATTTGAATGTTATTAATATAACCAGACTATTAAATTGGTGGTTATGAAATTATTTAATACATGATGATATATATATATGTCACACTCAACATAACATTATTAGAAAATTCTTAGTAAATAATCACTCAATATTTAGAAAATCCAGTTTTTTTGAAAATATTTTTCCTTGAAAAATGATTTAATCAAATTCTATGCGAACATATTTTAAGAAATATGAAGAATTTATTTTATTTTATATAAAATATATTATTTCTGAAATCAACTATAAAAACTTATCTTCTAGTGATTTATTGAGAATTTATAAAACATTTATTTTTTCGATTAATACAAGAGAATACACATTTGAATGAAAAAAATTATTTTCATTTAAATAATATTTATCTGAAATTTTTTCATATATCGTATTGAAATGAATGTATGTTTAATAATATTATTATAAAAATTTAATTTCATTATAATGAATTATATTATTGAATTATTATCTACAATCATTTTATATGTAAGAAAACTTTTTTATTTGGAAAACCCCTTTCCATCACTATTTTTGTTTTCATTTAAATAATATTAATCAATTTTTAAGAATTAAATGATGAAAAATTAATTACATAATTATAATAAGGAGGTACAAATTTTGAATGCCTGGCCCTTTTATTTTTAGTCATTATGAATAGTATCTATTGTAAATAATTGTCATAATGGTAATGGTAAATCATGTGAATATAAATAAATGTAATATGATAAAATGGAAACATTGACCCTAAAAAATATATTATATTATAAGAGTTGATATTGTAAAATTCAACCATTTAATGAATATATTTCCACTTTGTTCCATATTTATTTGGTTTTTTCTTCTATAAAAATTAATTAAAAGATAAAGAAAATAATACCTCTTTCTTCATTTAATGATTATAATATTTTTGACTGGGATAAAAATAACATATTTTTAGATATATAAAATAATTTTTAGTATAGATTTTTTTCTAGGTAATATTTTGATAATATTTATTTAGTAAATTCTTTCTATAAATTCTTTCACGATGCATACATAACGTTTATATAATTAGTAGAAAAATAAAATAAACTATTCTAAAAATATTATACATAATATTATTGGAAGAAATTATTTTATTCCAAAAAATTATATATATATATATATATATATATTACATATCTTTTGAAAGATTATATTCAAATTCCATACCTTTCCAATTGTTTTTAAAGTCAAATATAATGAATAGTTATTATTATGACATTAATAATATTTTTTAATATTAAACAATTTATTAAATTATTTAAAATTCAAAATTATCCTATAATTATCCATTTTATTCAAATATGGTTATAAATTTTAACCATTTTAAATTTATTGGAAATTTTTTCTTTTATGTTATCAATCATAACAAATAAATAAGGAAAAGTTTTCTATCATGGTAAATGTAAAAAACGGATAACATCGATTTGAAAAATGGGATAAAGATAAAAAGAATTCTAAACATTTAAACATTTTATTGGATTATATGATTTTTACACATACTTATCATATCTTATAATTTTATCAGTTTGAAAAATTTTATCCTCTATAATTAATTTATGATTATTTTATATATTTTGAAATTTTTAAAGGGACCATTCAGTCCCTTATAGAAGGCAGACCACTCTCATATCCTATCAATACATCAAGAGTCTTTTTTATGTTGAATTTTAATCCAATCCTTAAATACCCCATAATTCCCAAAAATTCTTGGTTGGATAAGAAATATATCCTAATAAGTATTCACATATTAACCTTAAGGGCTTTTCAGAAGAAGAGATATAGTTATTAACCATGTGTTTTCATAATTATTATTCAACCAACTCATTAAATAATTATCAAAATATGGTAAAATAGTAACATTATTAAATTATAGAAACTTATATATTATAATGTTAATGGAATATCATATATGTGAAACCAATTTATAAAAATTGGAATCAAAATGGTCAATTGTATATATGCTGGACAACCGCCTCGCAGATTGATATAAATTCTTTTCCATCACCTCTTTTCATGGATAGAAATAATATGGTATTTAATTTATATATATATTTATATATGATATATATTGGATATTTATACTTATATTTATATAATGCAACATCTGCCTTCATATTGTTGTAAAATTGTGACGTAGCACATGCGTATGTGGGGACTACAACCACCACAATTATATGTGATTCGTTTTTTCTTTATTTTGACATGAATATTAAAATGGTCTTATTTAACATATATATATATTATATGTGATATAATAATAATTTTTTAATGGTGAATTACATTTTTACATTCTTTTATTCAAACTTTTGAAACATGATAACTGTGTTCATTGGTAATTTTGTTCTATGATCTCTATAAATGGTGAAATTCATTTTCCATTATTTAACTGCTATAGATGAATATAAATTTGTATGTATTTAATATATATGATATTTATATAATTATTTCTATTTTTGTGGTAGTGTAACTATACATGATTTATAAAAAACAAAAATACTCAACAGTAAATTTTTATATATGAATAACGAATCATTTATCACTTTGAATAGTGATTTTAATAATGATTTGAAAAAAAATTGGTGACAAATAGTTTAACTAAATATTATTTGGTATTATGTAAAATAGTTAGGTTACAGAATAAGTGTATAATAAATACATATTTATTATAAATGAGGTCCAAACACTTAATAAGGAAATTGGAAATAACAAAATAATTGTATTTTAAAATTTCATTGTTCATCAGGACTGATTGTGGTTATGTTTCTAATTATGAAATTTTATCACATACCACTAAAAAGATAATGAATTTTCTTCTTCTTTGGTTACATATTTTTAAAACCATCATTCCCATCATATTTTCCTCCTTATTTACTCTTAAGATATAAATGTTTTTAAAATAAAATTGTCATTACTTCTCTCTTTAGTGGAAAATACTTTAACTTCCATTTATATGTTTTATTATGAAGATTCATGGATTTTTTTAATTTTTTACAATTATTTTTAAAATTTATTTTCCCAATCTTTAAATTTTTAATTAATAATGCAATATTAATCTACCTTTCATTTGAATTAAATTTAGCACTTCAAGTACCTCTCAATGCATTAAATATTTCAATACGGGATTCCATGGTTATATTAAAATATATTTGTTTTATTTAAGATTTTAGGAAATTTGCCTATTTTAAATAAGTTATATCAATGTAAAACGATTATGTCCCTCATTAAATTTTACAAATGATCGTTTAAAATCACTTCTATTCTAAGATATATTCCTTTGATATTTAATAATCATTACACCGGATATTATTCAATGATTACATCATTATTATTTTTGTGGATAGATTATTGTAATAATTATTAGATATTTATGTAATTAGTTTATTTTACATAGGGTTTTTATGATTAATTGATGAAATTTTAATGTAACCCATTTCCATTTCATATGATATTATATGATTAATATTTTATGAACTTCAGGGGCACAAACATATCATTTCCATTATATTATTGTTGGGAAGAGAAATATATATCCTCCAATTGGATTACGTGGAGATGGATATCACATGGGATAAATAGATGTGGAATAGAGAGTGTACCCAGTTTACTATAGGTCTCTGTCTAAAATGATATTATTGGGAGGAAACCTTGATTACAAAAATGAGTTTTGGAGTGAAATCATACCAATATGATAGACTCGATATAAATTCTTGTCTACTAGGGAAATGATTTTCAATGATTATGTGTAATAAATAAATATAGGCCTTATAAAATCCTGATACACCCATTGATCATGTTTTCTGATTCATTTAAGATTCATGTTAATTAAACCACCACTATTTGCACCATGACTCAAAATTATTATCTATCATATGCAGGGTATGATTTTAAAATGTTATTCTTTTATTCTCATTATGTTATAATCTTGTTTTATTTATGTGATGTTTTATAACTCACATTTTTACCCCTACTCACCATCATATCTCACCCTTTCTTATAATTCACTTCCCTAATATATGAAGATAGGTTTTAAGTAGTCTTTATCTTATAATAGTACAATGTAGGAGGGTGGTTTAGTGAGATGTTGAAGCTCTTTCGTAAAATAAAATGATTATATCTATATTTTAATAAAACACTATACCTTTTCATTCCCTATGTATGTATTTGTGAAATGTATTTAATATTCATCTAAACATATATAATTTTTATGTATGAAAATTATGAGACATTATATATAGAAAAAGATGAAGATACTTAAAAATGGAATATTTTTTATAATACATCTCAAATGGGGCTTATCTGAATTAATCTTATTAGTACACTAGTTTTGCACATGATTCATTATAACAATATATTTCACAAAAAATAAAATGATATATCATACTTTTCCCATAATGTGTATCTGTCTTTAATAAAGAAAATTTGTTATATTCAACTAAAATATTTGTTTTGTGTCAACTGTACTAATTTTATTTTGAATTTCGTTCTTCTCCAAATAACAATAAATATACCATTGGAAAAATCAATTCAATAGTGTGGAATGATATTTTTAAAAGAAAATACACCCTCAAACTATGCACAACATAGATAATTGTTAACATTTTGTTGTCTCAAATATGAATTTTATAAATATAATAAATCTAATATGTGTGAAGTCTTCAATAACTGAAATAAAGTACTTATTTACATTGTTTTATTACCTACACATGGTTTTAAAAACTGTTGTCCACCTATACTTTGAATTCTCACAAATCATTCTTCACAATTCAAACAATTACTTATTAAGAAACATTGTGTTTAATCATGTTGAATTATAAATTTCAAATTTTGGTGATAGTGTTTACATCGTAGAAGATGATTAATGATTTTAGTTATGTGTAATAAATTAATAAGTATGAGATAATGATAGACAAATTAATTAATCCTGATTCTTAGGTATTAAGTATATTGACGACATAAGCTATTATTATGTTATGTCACCAACAGATGTTTGATCTACTGATAGAGTTACTGAAAAAAGTGCGACTTTGAATTTTTTTTCTAAGTATGAGTCACTGATAGCTTGACGAACCAATAGATTGTTTTACCAAATGATTGTTTATCGAAGCCTCACCTACCAATTGAACAATTTAATGATCTACTTACAAAAATTATCTACTAAAAAAATGATCTACCAATAGAAATGATCAAATAACATAAATTACCTACAGATCGAAATGATCTACCAATAGAAATGCTATTCCAATAGAAATGATCTACCAAGAAAAATAATATACCAACAGAAATGATATATTGACAGAAATGATCTATAGACATAAATGATATACCAATAGAATGATAAACTGATAGATCAACTCCTTGTCATCTTGAATCACCAAAAACATGAATCAAAGATATTCTAACCTACCGACAAGCTGATTCACTAATGATCTGTCTCATAAATTCAAACTTATTACTAAGGGTCATATTTGGTTCATTTAATGATAAATAATTTTTTAACGATCTTTTTCAAACAATATTAATGAAATTTTCAGTTACCATTATGAGGTATGAAGAACCCCACATGTTTTGAATCATGGTCCTGACCAGCCTTACAGTGTATAATGTAAACACCTGGGTAAAATGGAAATGGAATTTTGGTGAACACAAAACTTCACAACTGTGAAACAATATCTACCAACTAGCTTTTCATACCAAGAAAAATTATTGAGAATGGAAAGACCACAACTCCCTCTATGAACAACTTAGAAGATAATAAAACATCAAGTAATATTCTACTCTAAATGGAATAGAATACATAAGAAAAAAATGATCATATGAATGGATGTTTATTTCTATAACATGAATCCAGCTTCACAACTACCACCATAAAGGATACTATAAGCATTAAAAACACCTCACATAGCATTCTAAACTCTTTTTTATCATACTTCTATGAATGTGTAAATTATTAATACTTTGAGAATTGTGTGTGTCTATTTAATATACACATGAAGACTCAAAATCCAAACTGTAAGATACATAGATATCTTCACAAACCATCATATTAACACTCCCATAGATAATAGTAGAAGAGGTACCAGTATGTCATGTGTGTTTTTACACTCCCACAAAAACTATGGAAGATTCATATTAGACATGAACATTTTGTATACTGTAGTCTTCTAACATAGGGATTGGATCCTGTTTATTAAATATAAAATTCTTGGTCACTAGTGATCACTATGTGGAGAGGATTAAAAAGTTAAAATACTGACGTATATTGTTTTAATTGATAATTAATCAATTTTAGAGAAATATTTTGAACAAAAAAAATCATTTATAAATCTACTAACTTGGGTAACTGAGGAAATTTTTTATATTTTGGAACTTTTAAAAAAATCATCGAAATTTGAATGAGAATGCAATTCAACCTCCTCTTGAGTGTCATACTCCAAACAACATTCTATATCAAAAGACATAAAATATATTTCAGAATACTTTTCAACTGTGATTTTAGTTGTGTTTTAAATATCTCTAAATTTTAATCTGTTCAAATATTATTTCCCTTAAAAATATTTAAAATATGTATTAAAGGGAAATAATACCATAATCTTATGCTAATAATAGACCTTTCTACTTTATTGGTACAAATTATGCTCAGTGGAAACATAAAATGAAAATGCATTTGGAAGCTATGGGTTTTGAAATGTGTTCTTCAATTGTAGATGAATATAAGACTCATGAAAGTTCTAGAAACACCTGGGATGATTCTACTATGATATCCTAGAGTAATAACTATAAATCTATGAATTCCTTATACGGCTCTTTAGGGGATGTATAATTTTATTGGATTTCTGCATGTAAAACAACACATGAAATTTGGGATACATTAGTTATTTGAAATGACGAAACCACAAGTGTCAATGAAATGAATCTTAATAAATATACTATTAAATATTATTTCATTAAGATGAATACTAATGAACCAATATATATCATTTATCTTCTTTTCCATGAGATAGTAAATATGATATTATCTTTGGGAAATACAATTACATCCAAGGATTATATCTTGAAAATTTTTAGATGCTTACCATAATGATATAAGGGAACCTCTATATCAATAATGGAAAATTTTAATATCAATACAATACTAATAAGAGATCTTATAATAATACTGATGATTTATAAAGAAAAGATGAAGGTTAAAAAAGAATATTATGTTGAAGAAAAGATAATGTTTGTGGCTTTAAAACCCACGACCTCCAAAAAAAAGAGAAACTACAAGTTCATGTTGAAGGTTCCATCACTTAATAATCACAATGTGATATTGATGAGGAAATGGATAAGTTATACATGTGATTTAAGAATTTTTATTGAAGAAATAATTTCCTCATAAAACCTAGTTACAAAAGGAGGTATAACAACAATGGGAACTTGAAAAAGGACTGGAACATAAATGAAAATACTATTGAAATAGTCTTCTATGAGTGTAAGAGTATAGGACATGTAAAATTTTATGGTCCTAATATAGTGTATAAAAATAATTCTGGGGGAAAATATAACAAGTACATGAAATCAAGGAAACAAATCCA
The DNA here is from genome assembly GCA_963277665.1 of Viscum album. NCBI lineage: Eukaryota > Viridiplantae > Streptophyta > Magnoliopsida > Santalales > Viscaceae > Viscum > Viscum album. The sequence goes on along the minus strand of OY728145.1, from coordinate 1,241,584,756 downwards.
AACTGCCTCTAAAGATAGCTCCGGTGTATCTGAAACATCACATTATGAGAAGGCTGACAAATCAAATATGTGATTCATGACAAAAACAACTGAGGTAACACTTGAATATCTTAGACACAATTATTTATATTCTAGAGATGAATCTGATTCTAAAAATATAAAAAATGAATGAATTTTTTTTAATACTTTAACTTAGATGAGGAAACATGAAATAAACTAAAGAATAAGTATAAATCTATCAACAAATAATATGCCCTTAATGTTTCTCTTAAATTTGAACATACTATTGAAATGTAGAAGAATGATTAAGTTCTCCATGATAATAATGAACATAAAATATCCAATCAATAATTCAAGAATAATATTGAGATGTTTATAATTGGTCAGGCTAACTTGATTTAATTTTGTGATAAATTGGATACTCCCAAATATACTACTGGTATTGGTTTTTAACCTAGAAATGAATATTTTTTAAAAAACATTTTGGTTTCCAAATTGATAAAATTTGGTTTTGTGCCTAGATATCAAAAATCTATTACGTGTTCCATCAATAGAAATACATTTACTACCAATATTTTTTCAAGATTGAATAGAGTGCATTTTTCTAATAATTTAAAAGTTTTATATTGGAAACCCATAAAGAAAATATGTTTTCAAAAATCTTTATGTACTAATTTTAATAGAAGAAATCATGTTTGGGTACCAAAATCTAATCATGTGTGAATTGTTTTTGTAGATAATATTTTTGAAGATTTCATGAATAATATTACAGTACATTTAAATTGGGTGTTCATGACATATCAAAATGTGAAATTTGAGCTTCAATAACAAAATCATGATTGATGTTGGGCATGTCACAACTAGTGGCAATGAAAAAGGGGAAATCATGCGCCTTGTTCAAATTGGTAACACTAATTCAATTTTAATTTCTAAAGTTATTTTTGATGATTGGATTAAGTAAAATCTTATTAGAATATCTTAATTATTTGATAATGGTTTCAATGTTAAATTTGTAAATGATATTTTTCATGTTTTCAATTCAAATAATGATTTTTTATTCAAAAATTTTATAAATGAAAATTTTTATTCTGTGAATTTATATTCCATATTTTTAAAACTGTGTCTTAATTAATACCCATTCAAAATGTGTCTTGGTTCTGGTATAAAAAAATTGGCCACTATAATATGCTCTCCCTTAGAAAGCTTACCAAATAAGTTCTATTCAAGGATATACCTAAGTATAAATTTAAAATTGATAAATTCTATAATACTTCTTAATAGGTAAAACATCAAAAAAATATCTTTCAAACCAATGAATGAAGTTTCGACTTATCAACCACTTCAGTTTTTGCAAATGGATTTCTTTGGAAAATCAAGAGTTTATAGTTTAAAAGGGAATCCTTATGTCTATGTTCTAGTTGATGATTTTGTTAAATATACTTGGACATTATTTTTAGATCCCAATAGTGAATCTTGTTCTTACATGACCATGTATTCTAGAATTGTATGTAACATATGTTTTCTTATAATTAAAACCTTATGAAGTAACCATTGAATATAGTTTGGAAACCCAGAGTTTGAATCTTTTTGCTCACAGAGGGGATAGTGTCATAACTTCTTTACTCTAAGGGAACCCCTTGAGAATGGATTTATAGAAAGAAGTAATATAACCTCACAATAATTTTCATAAATTTTGATTAATGAGTATGACTTACCTATTTTCTTTTGGAGAGAATTGGTGAATATAGCTAGTTATAAAATTTATAGAGTATTAATTAGACCTATCCTTAAGAAAATACTCTATGAGTTATATAACAATAGTATTCCAAAGGATACTTACATTAATGTTTTTTATTGCAAAGTCTTTATCCTTAATACAAAATAGAATCTTCCTATGTTTTCCTCCAAAAGGGATGAAGGAATTTTCCTAGGTTATACAACCTATATGAATGCCTATAGGGTCTTTAATAAAGCAACCATGCGTGTAGATGAATCTATACATATCAAATTTGATGAAATAGATCCACATGAACCTAAAACCACCATATTAAATATTTTGGATGGTTTGACCAAACTATACATAAATGTTAAAACTTCAAACTCTACTGTTATGTAAGCAACAAAATCCTCCAGTTTCGAAAAATCTCCATACTCTTTTCATATTGAACCTGAACCTATGTAAGAACCTAAAATAATTATTCGATATTTTTCAACATCTATTAGGTCCCTTAAGAACCATCCCTTAGATTATCTATTTTGTTACATAGACACATTGATACAGATAATATATTCTATTAAGAACTTTGTTCAATATGAAGCCATTTTGTCATAGCATGAACCTAAAAAACATAAATGATGCAATCAATGATAAATTTTGGTGAAGGGAAATGCAGGAAGAATGGAATCAGTTTAAATGAAATAATGTCTGGATTCTTTTTGATAGAACCATCGACACTGTGATAATAGGCACACTATGGGCATTTATAAAGAATGATCATAATGTTGGGACAAGAGTGAGAAATAAGTTTAGACAGGTGGCACAAGGATACATTCAAGAAGTAATAATTGATAATGAAGAAAAAATTTCATTGGTTTCTTGATGTGAAGCCATTATAATTCTAATATCATATATTTCACATCTCAATTTTAAACTATATCAAATTGATGTAAAAAGTGAATTATTAAATGTGTATATAGTTTCAGATGTTTTTATTGAACAACCCCATTATTTTAGAATCCCTCTTTTTTAAATCATGTATTTAAATTTTCATAAGATTTTTATGGGTTAAAATAGGCTCCAAGAACATGGTATGACATTCTGGGAATTTTTATTATCTCTATATGTTTTACAAAATGAATAAATGATCCTACTAATTTGATAAAAATAATTTCTAAATAATTTTTAGTTGTTAAAATCTAGGTTGATGACATTATTTTTAGATCTTCATGAAAATTTATATGTATTGATCTATAAAAAATGAAGAAAAATGAATTTGAAATGAGTTTAATATGAGAACACAAATTATTTCATGGATTTAATTTTTTCCAATAATAAAGAAGATATTATTTTAAATCAACATAAGAACAATAAGGATCTTTTCAATGATTTTGGATTTGATAATAAAAAAATCTGTGATTCTCTAATGAGTACCAACTGTAAATAGTATATTTTATGGAAATAGAAAATATATTGACAAACTAATTACATGGGGATTATTGGATGTCGACTCTAGTTTACTAATAGTCGACCTGATATTATTTTTAGTGTGTGTATGTGTTCACATTTTCAATATAATTCGAAAGATCCTCATATATAAACCATTAAAATAATTTTTTAATACCTCATGTATACTTATAAAAAAGGATATTTCTATCCTAGAGGAAAATATTTTAATTTAGTAAGTTATTATGATGCTTATTTTGGTTGTTGTAAGTTCGAATGAAAAGGAACCTCTGGTACATTTAACTTTTTTTGGAAAATATCTATTATCACTGTGATGTTAAAATAATTTTTTACATTATATTCTACTAAAGCTGAATACATAGCTTCTTGTAGTTGTTGTGTTCAGTTTTTTTGGATGAAACACACATTACTATAGTATGGATATCAGTTTAATCATGTCCCTATAAAATGTGATAGTGGAAGTTATATTAACATTTCAAAGAATAAATTCACTCACTATAGAACAAATCATATTGATGTAATATGTAACTTTTAATGATATATTTATAAAAAAGGGATGCAACTCTTGAATTCATTAGCACAGAACATAAACATGGGGGAAATTATACTAAGACTGTAAATTATGAAAGGATTAGTTACATCATACAAGAGTTAGTGATGGTTAACATTTTGAGGAACTATTGTTCGTTACTCACTGATGATGTCTCACATATATGACTCAGTGTCGATGTCTCACTGATTTGAATCACCGATGATGCCTTGCCAACTAGACTCACTTGTGGCGACTTACTCATAGGTCTCACAAATGTGTCTCAGCGGCCAATAATTATTAATTTTGTTTTCTGTAATTATAAACAGTGATAATTTATTATATTTACTTTATCATATCTGGAATTTATTATTTTATTTTTTAGAATCACTATGTGATAAAAACACATGTCAATCCAATACGTCTTCTAATTATTACACACCGAATCTATGGATTTATTCCATTAAACCCTTCTATATTCAGTGGTTTTCATTCACCATTGAACCAAACCCTTCAAACCCCTTCAATGGGACATTTCAAACACATAATGTAAATAACATAGGATGAGTAGGATTAGTCAAAGAGTAAAAGTGGTGAAACTAGAAAACAAAAATAGTCGCATGTTCATCCATAACCCCTGAATCACATTGTGACCCCTGAGAAGAAAGTACATATAGAATGGATATTATTGAGTTAGTCTCTTCTTATGATTTTATTTCAATCCCAATGGTGGGTTGAGTGGTTCTCCAACAATGATAGGTCGTACTATCTAAGTCATGTACATGTTTTTTCCCAGTATGTCGAGTTTCTACTAGAAGTATCTATTGTTTTGTTGATAAAGTCTATAGATAATGGAATGAGACTGTCACTTTAATCTAAATAATCTGTAGAATGTCTAAATATATCCCATGATGGTGTTTGTGATGACCATCTAAAATTTTCTCCCCCATCAAGTTACCAATTTAGTTATGAGTTCTCTTTGGCTGAGCTGACATAAAATTGAGAGCGTATGAGTCCTACTACTAAAGACCTTGATGGTGAGATTAGTATTCTATTCAAATTCATCCAGCATTAATTATGTCCCAATAAAATATATTTTTCATCTCTTATGTATTAGGATGATTACATGATCTATATGTTAACGAAAGGTTATAAGGTAAATTTGTTCAGAAATTTGATGGTTCATATTAGTTAGATGATTATACCATATTTCTAGACCCATTATTTTTTATCTTTGACATATCTCAACTATGTTGATTTCTATGAGTTTAGTGGGTGAAGTTTAATATACCCTTTAATCATGTGATGGTTTTGTTCTGAATAAAGATATCTGAATGAGGATGAGGATTAATTACAACACCTAGAAGAAAATGTGGGTTGGGAATAATGAAAAGTTGAATGAATATTTCTATATTGTTGATAATACCTCGAGGAAAATATATATAATTTATTATGGTCTATGACTACATGAAGTGGGTGTTTATTCTTGAGTATTTTTCAAATTTATTTTTGGAAGAATTTTCCTCTCAAATATCTATTTTGATGAATCAATGAGATTACAATATTAAAAATGCATTCTAGGGGCCATGCCCTTCCTTTTTGACCTTGATTATCATGTTTTCACATGAGAATAACCTTGAACTAGGGCATGAATTCCTAGATATATGTCTAATAAATTATATTTATGGAATACTATTTATAATTTTAAAATGATTCTAATTGTGTATGGTCTTTCTATTGTGATTACTAAGAGGATATATGATACATCAGGAAAAGAAATGTTTAAACTAAAAAGATGTACCCATCTTTGTTTGTGGAATTTAATGTTTCCTAGGTTATATGGGTGAAAATGTATTATTCATAATATCAAGAAATGTATTCATATCATCATCATAGATTTCTGTAATGAGATAAATTTATAATGCAGTGGTAATAAGATCCCCACTAGAACTGTATGATCAATATATATTTCAAATTATTTATTTGTTATATTATGTTATGAAAAACATTATTATTAATAGATGATATATATTTTAATTTATGAGTTAATAAACATGTGTTATCTGAATAGTGATACTTACTAATTTTATTGAAAACAATTCATCAATATTGACATATAGGAACCGACAAGAGGGGCCCACTATAGGGGGTTATTATTCTTTAGATTTTCAATGCATCGAGTGGGAATGTTTCCACGAATCCTCAAGGTATAAAGTGACTCTCACCCATTAGGTAAATAATGATCTACAATCAAGATAGTATCACATAAAAAAGATATCCCCTATATATGGATAACAATACCATGATGGTCCCCTATCACATGTACCAAGGAAAAATCCTCCAAATGAAATAATTTAAAAAAAATGTATAACATAAAAACAAATATAGAATGAAACAATTAGATTAATAATAGAACTAAATTCAAAATGTGATTCAAAATTAAATATTGAATAGATCGATTCTAAAAATTCACATCGAAACAATTTTCATATATGGGTATCAATAAAATTCACACACCCACACAAAATTGCAAAAAATGGAAAATACTTCAGTGATAAGATAAGAATCCTATAAAATCTACGTGTATATTAGATCCCTAAAAAGTTAAATAACATCCTATATTTAATTTTTTTTATTAAATGCGTGGATAAGAAACCCTGTGTGGTTCAGATTTATTTGGAAAACCACAACATCCAAGACCACCTCCTCCTGTGAATTTGTTGTGGAATTATTGACACGATAGTGATTGAGGTTCATTGAGGGTTCCAAGCACCATAATCAGTATTTTTTGAAGAAAATATATAATATCACATATGAAGATACATTCCCTTTTGTAGAATGTGTCAACTAAAGTGATATATTATTTATTTATGAAATAAAATTGAATTATTGGTTCTTAGAACCCATAATTAACCTCAAAATATTTATGTATTGAAAACATAGATAAATAAGGCCCATATGAAGTGTGATTTTCTTTTTGGGGATGTCACATGAGATATTGAACAACTTGTGATGGTTTAACCATGAAATTATCCTTGAAACCCTTTAACGTTGGATGTTCCATTCAATATTGTGGCTATCGTATACATTTTTTGACATAGTAATATTATTGTAGTAACACATTATTGTTTTTAATTTATGGGGAATACATGTGGGTCTGTGTAGTGTTATGATACCCATTTTACCATTATTTCCATTATAATTTTTATAATAAAAAGGTAAAAAAAATTTAAATATTTATTTCGATGTTTAATTTGGTTGTGTGATTTATCTCAGGACATCATGTTATGTATATTTTAATTCAATAAATTTTCAAGGATTCTTTTTTGTTTTCTACATGTCACCAAATATCAGGGTATGGTTTCACTATATAGAGGGATTGAGCTTGTTCTGTCACAATGATGGTTGGAAGAATGATATCCTATTCCGTCAAAAACGAATCCAAGTTGTAAGAATTCATTGGAAACATGTTGATACTCGATGAATTCAAGATTATTATTTTCTTGTGGACTCAATGCCTAGTGTATTCTGAGAATCATGTCAAATTGATGACTAAAAGATTGGAATTAGAATTATTGTAAAATTGAATATAGATATCACATTAAATTTCGATGGATTTATAGAAATAATACCAACTCTATGCTTTATGTGTAATTCCCATAAAAATATACTACAAAGCTAGTCCTTCCAGATGGTTCACCATAAGATCTCAAGTGCGCCCCTCATACACCAAAGGTTCATGACTAGAAACGGTGTGCATAAGGTGGAACACTGTGTATCTTATACCCCCTTATTAGAGTGTACATCCAATATTATATATATCCTAACATCATACACATTAATTTATGTTTAAAAAATAATTAAACTGAAACCGAAGCAATAATTGATAAAATAAAATAAAATAATGTTCAGAAGAGCCATTCCATACATACAACACTGATTAGACACTAGGATGATCACATAAAAAAAATAAAAAAACATAAATAAACTAAATGAGTCTCTAATATGAACTAAAATACATGTAAAATAATGACTCCCAATTATCGTGCCAAGCTTCTCCCTCATAATCATCACAATTTTCATGAAATACAAGATCAATCATGAAATCATAGAATATATCCCTACATATCATGAATTTATACTCATTATGAAAGTAGATATATAGTCTATCCATACTCTAAATTTAAATTATATAGGGAGTGAAATAAATTTCAATAGGCCACCCCCAATGGTGAACATATAAATTATTCCTTCAGTCAATTAGTACATACTATGATCAACCTATAGAAAAAATAACTCAAATTAATACAACTAAAACCACTATTGATCCATAATACCTTGACCATGATCAAACATGCAAACTAGAGCCAATGATGGGGAATCTCAGAGCATGTCTTAATGATAGCGAATCCCAAATAACTTATGGGAAATATATCAATAGAATCCATATCCAAACATGATGATTTTGGGGACCCATCATACTATTGTCATGTCATCCTAGAAATTAATATATGTCATACACTAACATATCCTCACTAACCATATTGATATATATAACTTATCACCTAGAAAAATCCTTCCCAGGTAAAAAACAAAATAACAACAACCACCCAAAGCATCAGTCTGAAATCTAACCCATGTATCAAAAAAATAGTTTCTAGAATAATAGTCCCACATATAATCCAAGTATAAAGATATTCCATCAACCACCCAATCCAAATGGTATAAAATCCTTTTTTAGTTCATCATCGTGGCACATAAAAAATGTATACTACTAGTTTCTTAAGCCTCCTTGTGACACCCAATCCAAATTGCATACCCCTTATGCCCACATCATTAGTAAATTATATAATTACATAAAGGAATTTTTTCATCCAATATACTCAATAATATCAAACAAAATTTCAAGCACCTCAGTTCAATCCATAAAAAAATATCATTACTGATAAATAGTTTCACATCCAACATTCTATATTTCATATATCTAGAAGCAGACATGTGGATCATTTTTTCAATTCTCTCTTCCATTTTATCCCATATTATTGAAAACTGTTCAAAAAATTGGATACCAAAAATATAACAGTTGACCCATAAGACATTACCATATCACAACACATACCACCATGAGAAAACATAACAATGGAATATTGAACACAATGTCACATCAAAGGATCGACAAAATGACTAAATCACATTATAATAGATTGACACACTATGATGGGTTCTTCTCTATCATATAAAGACTAATGCCAATAGCATCACAAGAAACAGAATAAATATTCCCTAAATAGCCTCTAACTAATCAATGATCAATAATGGGTTAACAAGTCCATCCAAAACAACACCTAACCACGTGGTAATTCTCAAAAGATCACTAAACATTAAATGTTTACATGATCAAAAACCATCCCATATGGTAAGTCCACAAAATTCTCTTAGACTGAACATGTAAGACAAAATCCTTTTCAAGATATTTTTTCCTTTAAATTATATTTTCTTGCATCATCATAATTTTTCCTACAATGATGAAAAAAATTTCATAAATTGTACACAATTTCTGTTAAAAAATGATCTATCAGTGATATAACATAATAAAAGTTTTAATGGTATGGAAAAAGAGAAAATATAATGTAAACCCTTTTGAAAATTCAATGGAATGTTTTCAGTGTAATACACTGATTTCCTATGAGGAATCGAGTCCCTAAATCCTCAGTGAATGTTAGGTATAAATATTAATTATATTATATTAAGTGGTTATAATATTTTTAAAATAATTAAATAAATATGAAATGGTTCATCAAAAAAGGAATCTGAAACCACCACTATGTCAAAAACGATGTGTTTACCCTAGGAAGCTTATCTCATATGTAAGAGTAAGACTTTTGGATGCCTCACTCATGAGAAAATGTCATTACTTATTATATACTTATTTAATTTTATAGAAAAAAATAAATATCTTCAATAACATGCATCATACGAAAAATGTGGGAAAATTATTGGGTCCGTAATGGGGTGTTTTCCCTAGGAATGGTATAATTTATATATTCAATCGGTGTATTAGAAAAGTCTCCAATTAAAATTGTTTTATTTGATAATTAAAATAAATAATTATTTTAAATAATTATTAATAAAAAGAAAATTATTCTCATTTATTCCAAAACACATGTTTTTTTGAAAATTTTGACCATTGAAGGATCTTGTATGCTTCCTTTTATACAATTTTAGCCTTATAAAATTTGAATCATCATTTATGGGTGAATTTAATCACTTTTCCATCAACATTCAGTTGAAACAGACACTAAACATAGAGAAATAATTTGGGAGTTTTGATGAACAAATTATTTGAGTTTTATATATAAACAGACCTATAGTCGTGTTTCATTATAGAATGGGTTGAGTTTAAACATCCTCAGATATCCCTTGGTTAAGGTTGCTGTTTTTTCTTCTTTTTCTTCTAGATCTTATAGTACGTGACCCCCCTGATGTGCGACCCTCTAGGTGTGCCTCTACAAGAATGATTTTTTATTTTCTTTTTTATCTATATTCCTCTATTTTATTCAATACATCAATTATAAAGTATATTAAAAGGGGAAGTATTATTATTAGTATCAAATGATCATCCAGATTTTTTTTCATATAATAATTTCTTTATTTTTTAGATTATCAAAAGATAGTTAAAATTAAATTAACATGAAATTTCTGTGAGATTTATATCAAGTGAAAAATATGATGATTTATAAAATTCTAAATTCATAAAATTATCGAGAGATGATTATAAGAGTATTGAAATGATATTTTCATTGAATTAAAAGAAATTATGAAATTATAATTTGATGAAATTATAAATTAATAATTATCATTGTAATAAAGTGTTAAATACTATGTGTTTGATGATATAAAATATAATGATATATTAATAATATGAAATTATCAGAAGATAATTATCTATTATATTAATTAAAAATATTTAAACGTCAATAACAATTATTTAGTATGTTCTCACATTTCATTTTTTTATCTTGGACTAGACCGAATCATACCAATTTTTTGGATGAGTGGATAATCATTGGCATGTAGTTGGTGTCTAAAACTAAATTCCTTTTAATATTGTAAAATTATTTATAATATATTTGATCACATTGTCATACTGTAGGCATGAAAAGATAAACTAGATAATAAATGTTTACTATACATTCTTTTTTTTATAACCACTGATCTCCATTAGGTCTATTGGCAAGGAGACTAAAACCTACAGCCACTTGATAGGTACAAGAAGCCTTGGATTTAATTACAACCAATTTTATTTCCATTTTGAGACAAATAATAAATTGGATAATATTATTGATTATGGTCTTAGGAATTTGAATTCAGATATTAATAATTATTTGTGATTTTCTTATAGAAGAATCACCATTGGGGATTTTGGTCATACGTGTGATAATTTGATTAATTGACTATATATAACTTATGATAATACATATGGTATGTTTGATACTAGCCTTTTTATATTTCATTAATATATTTTCATCTTATATTAAATAAATGTAATTGAATCTTAAGGGTTCGATGCAGATTGCATTTCGAGTTTGTCTGGATGTGACTTAGGATTAATATAGAGGCCTGAGGGTCTGGTGGATGATATTTCATATTTATAGAGTTTTAGGAACACACGTACATGATTCCCAATGGTAGGTTATCTGATGATTTCAGATGTGTGTGGACTATATTCATAGACACTTGATGCTAGATGGAGGAATTCTAGAATGCATGAAGAATAAGGTCATTTGTTTATGATATATTATCAATGAATCATCCATAGAAAGAGATTCTTCCACTTAATTTGTTGATATGTCCAAATGTAGTAATATCTACCCATATATATTGATAACCAAATGGTTATTGAAGTACGTTGGGATGGACATGAGGGATATCCCATAATATGAGTTTCAACATGCATTAGTTCATGTGTATTATTAATTTATAAAATTAATAAATTTTTATCTCTATATTTCATGGATTATATATGTAAGATTGAATTTTTTTGATATGATACTTTTGACCTAAAGAGTTTTACTCACACACTCGATGAGAAATCATTTGGTACCTGAACATATTTCATATATGTATGCTTGGACTAGGGATATGAACTACGTTGTTGATTTGTAGTAGGCTTCATGGGTTTTGGAATGGTGGTGGGGATAACATGGTGTTTGGATAGGGTTTTTGAAGGTTTATTCGATTCTTGTTATTATTATTTACATAACTGTCATAATTTCTTTTATTCACATTCATTTTTCCATTATATTACTCTTTCATTTAGTGGATTTATTCTTTTTCTACCATTCTTAGTTTTATATGTATTATTATTTAATTCTATTATTTCCACTACTCTTCCATTATTTTCAAATTCATTTCAACTCTTACCAGATGGTATCATCTCGCCATATTATTCAATAGACTCTCACTACTAGTTAGCAGCCTTTGGCATACAAGATTGTGGCTATAGATCATGTAGACAACCAGCTCAATTACTTTATGGAGCAATTAGCCGGGGATGTTAAAATTGGTGTCAATGTGTTGTTCATATCCCATTTCATGTCTATTGGGGAAATGTATAAAATAGGTTAGTATATCGTGAATCATGGCAATGAGAATGTGTGTGGCAGTAGCTAACCCATATACAAGTGAAAATCAAATTACCCTGGGAAGGGATTATTGTTCATGATTTTCTCTCGTTATAGTTTGATGTTATTTCACCATGGATGATGCACATGTTTTGTGATGTTATTATTCTATTAAATTTATTATTATGGCCCAATATTGTGTGATATGAGTATTTATGAGTCATGATTAAAAACATATGTATATATATTCAACTGAAACATTAACAATAGGGATATAATTATTTCAGTGATATATTTCCTGTATAAACTATGAAATGAGGTATCTATTTTACATAACCAAAACATGGGGTAATGAGTTATTTTTTATTTTTTGGAAAATAAATGTTAGGTCACATCTAAATAGAACAAGTTTAATTGGTCCTCTGTTTCAGTAACCTATTAGGTACACCTTATTACTCTCCAATTCTCAATGGTGTGTGTTTTTATTTAGAGAAAATTACTCCCCGTTTTCATCAACATGAGCATCCAAAGAGTGGAATTCATCACGCTCCTAACACATATAAACTGGAACATATTATGGTTCTTCATGATCATATACACATTCCACTTCATGAAAGTCTCTAATGAGTCATTTTATTCATAAAGAGAGAGACTATTCACACAGTACCATCAATGTCTGAGCTGGCGATACTATATCAGAAGAAACGTATGCATATATTTACTATGGATGAAGACCTTATATAGATAAACTCTAGGTTGATTTAGTCCATAAAATCAGTAAGGACCTTGATACATAAACAAATATGAGGTTTAATTAGAATTCATAAATGATTCATGTACTTTAAACCCGTTGATGGGACATTATAAAGAAGGACGAGTAGCAATATTAGTTAACCTGGATGGTCTTTGAGACTATGATCTAGAGAAACATCTATCCTGATACTTTAAAGGATGAGGAGGATTATGTGTTCATTAACCCATCATAGGAAAACATGTCAGTTATGGACTAATCTAGATGTTTCACAAACTAAAAAAACTTTTCTCCATCCATAGAAGCTGATTGGATTTCAGGGGGGGAATATTTCTTGGATGGCCTTTATTGAATGATAAGGTCAGATGTGAATGTCTTCCATTTCAGCTTCCCTAAAGAGATAATGAATCAAGATCTCATTGCATAAGGGGAACTGAGAGGGACCTTGAGTGTTGGCTAAACAGTTTCTTCATAGCAATTCAGGAATGCTTCTTCTAGTGGAATGGAGTTCCAAAATGAAAATTATTTGGAAGGATGTTATAGTTATAACAGACAAGAATGTGGGATTCCTCCTCAATACCATGTTTTATTGTAGTTAATTCAGTGTGTATGGATGGTCTATAAGCACCCGTACTGTCATCTACCTATAGTAGAGTGTCTTTTATGTGGTGGTATTGGATATATTTATATGTTTTGTTCAATAATTCAATAGAATAGTAGTGTTATATGATCTGAACATGTACCTTAATCTATAAGGGGAATATCTACCACAATGAATACTAGTATCTATACTTACACTAGTCATTCTGACTAAGGATGGGGGTGTGGTACCCTAGTGAAATGAGTGTTAGTACAACAAAGAGGTAATAACATAAGAGATTCATGCTAGATCCCATAGTATAGGGGATATCCCAGTTAATTCTATACAGTCTTCTACAACTAGTGTGTATGTCAGACCATATACTATTAGAATTATGAGTCTTATATAATCAACATTAGCATACATTTTACAAGAACATCACATTCCATTATTTCATAACTTTTTTCAATTAGTTTGGGTTTTTATATGGAGAAAATAGATGGGGTTATGACTATTGATACACCATTTGGAGTGAGGTTTGGGGATATCATGCACTACACAATCTTTTCTCTAGAAAATTGTGTATATCGTTTCCATTAGGACTTTTTTTGTACTATAAATTTCAATATTATATTCTATTATTATTATGGATTTTCTACATCTTTATCAGGATCCTGTGTTTTGTTATAGGAGGATATCTACCTTTATATCTCTGGATAAAGATAGCTATAATCACTTGTTTTAGTGAGATTTTCAAGCTAGTCATGCATGATCAATTCAGTGAAGATTGAATTTTCTCATGGCTCAGATTGAAGTACGTGTTCTTGATTATGTAGGAATGTAGTAGAATAAAAATTCATTAGTGGTATAAATATTTAAGGAAATATTTCCTAATGAATTATCCTGATTACCACTCATTCAGAAGATTGATTTCATGATTGAGTTGGTGGTACTAGATGAGCTAGTTTCTATTCTACATTACATGATATCAAAAGTGGAACATCTAAAAATTGAATCTTTAGTTGGAATATTTATAGTAAAAGTTATTCATGCCACTTGGTACATTTCCTGGGGGTTCTCGAACACTACTTGCCAATAAAGATGATATAACTATGAGACTATGTGTGTATTATCAGATAATAAACCAGATGACAGTCAAGAACCATCATCCCCATCCATACAAATATTATCTCTTCAATTAGATAATATGTGATAGGATTTTATAAAAGACTGACTTGGGGTCACGGTACCACCAGTTGAGTGTGAGACCAATAAGCATGCCCCAAACTACATTCAAAATTAGGTAGGTGTTATTTGAGTTTGTAGTGATTATATTTGGTCTAACAGATGTACGTCAACTATTCATGGCTTCAATGAATTGGATATTTCATTCTTTCCTAGATCAGTTTTTTATAGTTTTTATTGATTCCATCTTAGTGTACTCTATATGTGAAGATGATCATGTCCAACATGTTGAAATCTTCTTGAGTACACTGATAGATCATCAACATTACTTAATGATATATAATTTTATATTCTATATTGATAGTCGTCACTAAATGGGTCATGTTATCTCAAAGGCTAGAGTATCAGTGGAACCAGAAATCTTGTAGTCATTTTATATTAGGAGTGACCCAATAAATTACATTGAGACATAGAGTTTTCTTGTAATAGATGTTTTTACCAACACTTCATCGAGAAATTCTCCAATATAGAATCCACAGTTTCTGGGCCTGCCTAGAAAGGTGTGATGCATGTTTCGTTATATATATGTGAGAGTATATCCAATATCTAAAGAGTTGGTTGATATCAGAATTTATAATGACCTTAACATTGTATAATAAAGAGTAAATAGTGTATTGTGATGCGTCTACAGCTAGACTTAGAGTAGTTATTATGTAGGAGGACCATGTGGTTTCATATGGATCTAGGTAGATGAGAACTCATGAGGGGAATTATCCGACTCATGGTCTAGAGTTTGATGTGGAGGTACATGCCATAAAATTTGAGAGACACTATCAATTAGGATATTTTTTTGGTATAATTACATAACAAGATTTTAGTATATATCTTACCTTAGAGAGACTGTAAACTTTGATAGAGTAGTTAGCTTGATTTTTTCCACTCATCTGACATTGATTTGGCTTATACAATGGGAAAGAGAACTGTTGTCAAAGATGCATTGAGCCAGAATTCATAGTCAGAGGCAGCGTGGGAATCTTGTAATTATTGGTGGTTGGTGGCACACCCTACAGATATTCATATAGTTGTTCAGGAGTCCCATGGATGAGTAGCTCTAACATCATCTTGTTTTAGACCCATGCTTATTTTCCGAACAAAGATAGAGAAATCATTTAATCTATAGGACATTGTTTTGAGAGATATCTTATATGGTGGGAAGACACCATCAGGATTGTGTTTTAGGAGTGGATATTATAAGGACCCGCACTTATTTCATACATAATCTTGAATTTATTTAAGAAGACACTTCATTAAACATTGAGGATCTTTCAAGTTTAGAGCTTTAGAGAATTAAGTCAAAACATTCATAACATTACACATTGTTACATAGTGGATACCATAAAATCAGTTTCCATTATCCTCAGAATATAAAACATTAAAACAAAAAACAAGGCTCCTTGACAATTCTTCAACATTTAACATGTCTTCCTTCCTTGTATTACTCATCATTAACCTGTGAAAAATCATTTAAAAACTTGGGATGAGCACAAAAGCTCAGTAAGGTATGAAAAAGACGGAAAAATCACATTAGTCCATGAATACGCATGACGTATGAAAACATTTTCAAAAGACATGCTTTCCACCCATAAAATATTACTTAGCGTAACATGATATTTACACAAGATCCACACAAACATAATTATAATCATTGAGGTATATTGGGGCATTACTTACACAATCTTGTAACCATCTTGGCTACCTTAAAATTTGTAACCCTCACGGCTACCTTCCTTTGTGTAACCATCACAGTTACACTTGGAGTAACCATACGGCCGACCTCCAACTTACTCATACCCAATGCATTGGAGGGAAATATAGGTCCCACCCTTCATCATAAACAATGCCCAATAACCAAAACATAATCATACAACATAAACAATAGCATAAAAACATTGCCTTTGAATCTTATAAAACAGAATTTTAAAAGAGGATTTAAGAAGAAAAGTCCTTTATAAACATCATATACTTGAAGTGGGGCTTAATAGAGGGCTTAATAGAGTGGATGTAATATGTATATACTCTGTAAATACACATAATGAAACATAATATAAACAAAACCCATCACACAAACAATTTAAATAGCACATAAATTAAAAAGTAGAATGTTAACCCAATGAATGGAAATCGGGTTAAGAATTCCCTTACCTTGGGCCTGTCTTACTTCAAAATTGTTTAAACCTCATGTATAGTGGTCAAAAGGGTGTTATTAGTATTTTACAGAAACATGTTCATGTTTACAACATCTTATATGTTCATTTCATAACCTCATTTCATCCCTTATTTGTTAGTATTTGGTTCCTTGCATTATTTTGGGTGAGTTCTTTTGTGATTTTCACAATCGGTTCATGATGAATCGTTCTTGTTGATTGGAAGTGAAACTACAGAATTGGAATGGAGTAGTATTTACATATTTTCTGTACCATAAATGATACCATTTATCACTTTGATGCTTTATATGATGATGATTTATAAGTTAAATCATTAATTATGTTCGTTTAGATCATTTAAGTGGTTCCTTGATAATTACAACCTCATTTAGTCTAATAAATTTGAATCATGAGTACAAAAGAATTAGAGAACCTTATATGAGTCATAAAACGTATATTATAACCTGGTTCAACCATATAAATGGTTTCATGACCAGACTTGAAAGAATTAATGGAGATTGAAAATACATCGTCCACGATATCGGTAATTCGACACAAATGGACAATGTTTTTTTGATTCTTTAAATAAGTGAGAGAGGAGAGGAATAATGATTTTTAATTTTCCATAAACATGACAACATCCAGAATATACATGATTCTGGAGATTTCATGCCTCTTGGATAAGAGGGGGTGAAGAACGAAGAGAAGGGAATCTTGAAATGAAGAAAACATGAGAAATTTCTTACGAAAAATTCGGCACCCTAACGGCGCCTCTTAAAATTTCATAAAAATAAGATTGATGATAGGAATGGAATATCTCATCACTCATACAAAATTTGTACAGTAAGGGGAAATATTAAACGAAATATCCCAACAAAAGACAAAGGGAAAGGAAGAGAATAACATAAAATGGAAGGAAAGAATGAAAATGAAAGAGGATGTTTACCTCTTGATCTCTTCTCCTTGAGATCCTTCTTAAGGGCTTTGATTTTGGTCTTTTTGTAATGCCCCGACCCCAGCTACCCAGAGTCAGTGCATTACTTCGTAACATTGGCATGATCACAAAAGATCAAGTCTCGAAAGATCGATTAGTTTAGTAGCCTTGGAAACACTAGATACATTCGTAAACGTTACATTACATCATAATGTGAAAAATTACAATAAAAAAGTCTCCATAGTCCACTATCATATCCTCTTCTGACAATCCCTGCAGGTCATTCATAAAATACTTCTTCACATCCTGGAAAATATTAAAACATTGAAAGGGGTGAGCTCAGATGCTCAGTAAGGATAACAATATTGCGGAAGCCTTTATAAATAAACATAAACATTTAAGGAAATGTATAACTAAAACAAAAGACTTTTAAACTTCAACATCAACATAATATGGCAAAAGTAAAATGAGATAATTCCATTTACTTCTTCACATGGATATTATACTGGTCGAATAATCACATGAAATATCATTAACCACTTTCATAATGAGGGAACGTATAATGCCAGACATTCTGAAACATTTTTTCAAGGCCTCGGCCAAGACGTCTAAAATGATTAAGGCCTTGGCCAAAACCATAAATCAAATTGGGAAAGGGCCTCGGCCAATTCCACGTCTAGTTGTCTCATGAGACCTACCGATGCATCGAGGAGCTATAGCGGGCTCCACCCATCACTTATTAAGTCCAATACATTCCTCATATGAACATGTTTAAACATATCATAAACCATAACATAATCATATCACATAAAACATGCATAAAGGAAACATAAAATTTCCACATTTCAATCACAAGATATCAATACAACACATTTATATAATAAAAACGCTTTCAAAACAATTTTCAATACCAAAATAAAAGAAAGTTAAAACATTGTATTTATTTTTCATTAAAAAAAATGATGGCTTGTAGAGGAAGCCGAAACTCAAATAACGGTCACGGCGGAAGAGAAGTCGTTGTCACCGCATAAGTACGGAAAGAAAAACATTCCCTTTTGTAATTTAGAAAAACTCTTCGAATAAAAATGATTCCTTTTGAATAAACGTAAAAGTCAAAGGGGTTTATACACCGTATAAAAGAAAGTTGTGTATAAAACCAAATATGCCTTAATGAAAGGTGATTGAGACGAAGACCCTTACAAAGATCATTTTTTTAAAATAAAGTAGATATATTTTGTGTATTCACTATAAGTACACATAAATAAAGTACACATACAAGATAGGACGTAATAATATCATGACATAATTTGAAAGTAGGAGATTAACCCAAAGAATAGAAATTGGGTTAAGAAGTTCCCTTACCTCGTGTCTGACTTGACTCAACCATTATTTAACCTCCTGAATAATAAACTAGAGTTAATATATACCTTATTAAGAACAATTTTCAATTTCATTATCCTTATTATATCACTTATTACAATGATATGAACATTATGTAATTATTTAAGTTAATAACGGCCGTTTTGTCGATCTTTGGCACTTGAGTCAACAATAAACTTCTTATAATTACAAGTTGTTTATGTGGTAGAATATCCCTTATCTCCAGAATTATATTCATGATTTAGATGTCATATATATCTTATATATTCAGTATATACATTCATTTATAATATTACGTAACATTTAGAGGTAAGAAATGAAATTCACCGTTCATGGAGACGGTAAGCCGTACGTACGCATGAACGCTACTTTCATTTCAATTTCATATTTAATGGAACGAAATCATAATGATATAAATGTATAATATAATTCCAGTATAATATAGTGTATAATACCATTTACTCCATCCTTTATACATCCCACATATGGCATTAACGATTCAAATCACTTTGAGGGGGCGGTAGTCCGCACTTCCTAAAATGAAATTATCGCGTTTTACCCATAATGGAAATCATAAAGTATGCCATAAATGAGAAATACAGAAGCATAAGTAAAAAATAAACATATTATATATCATATATAAAAATAGTGACATCTTAATGGCCACCTTTGAAGGTGTTATATGAGTGTTGAACAATCATCGTTTCGTGAGGCAGAAATTCGCCATCCACAGAAACCGTATGTTCTTTAACCATTAGATGTAGGTGTGTGTAAGTGTAGCTCGAATACTTCTTATAACAACATCCTAGTATATTGAGGATACTGGTGTTGTTACAAAATAAATGAATAAAAAGAGTTTAGGGGGTTGGAGAAGAAAAATAAAACAAAACAACATTAGAGAAGACATTACCTCAAAATCAGGTAACTCTTTTTGATTTGATCCAAAGGCTTCCTTGGGAAGAGTTCTGCCCAAAGTGAAGCTTCTAGGAGTAAGAGGGGGAAGTTGGGAAAGTATTTGGGCAGATTTTGGCCGATCCAAATGGCTTGAAGGTGTGAATAAGGTGGGAGAGGTGGGGGCCTTTTATAAGTGGAGAGGAGGGGCACTTTTGGAAAGATTGAAATGTTACATTATTTCACAATGCTTTTCGGATTCTAAAGGTCCCACACTTATATAATTCGAGGCTAAGGTGATAAGGTTTCGAAATATCCTCATACAATAGGCTCTGGACAAGTGTAAGCCTTGGATTTTGCATTATCTTCTCATTTTATTTAAATCGTTAAATAATGAGGTCATCACTGCATCATAATGATGTCATAAATAATTTAATTTATTTAATGTCTAAAAATTATAAAACAAATACTATGATGTAGGAAATATTTTTATCTTTCTAATGAATATTTATATTCAAAATTTTGACTTCTGTAACCCCACTTAAAAATTGTTTTAGTAAAACAACTCATGTTTGTATCAATTTAATTTTAACATTAAATAAATATATATTAATGTCATTTTCCAACTAAAGTGGCTCCATGCGGTCCCCAAGTTGACCCATGGGTTGTCTTGGTCGGCCATGACTCATCCAATAGGTTTAGGACAAGTTTCAAGCTCATCTCATATTATTAAAACATTATTTTTACCTTAAACTACACTAATTATCTCTAATCACGATTAAGAACTTAAAAGTTACTATTCACCAAAAAATTATTTTAATCTCATTGAACCACATTTTACTTCTTAATGAAAACCATGTATGTCGGATTTTTGAAAATCAAATCACAGAAGTGGTAATATTTCATTTTAACGAAAAATCAGTTTTTAACAACCACTTAGTGGTTTCACTATTCATCAAAAATTGAAGTTTTTCAGAATAAGGCCAAAATTTTACCCTAAGATATAATTGATATTCCGAATTCAAAAATGATTTCTATTTTACAAAATTCCAAACATATAAGTTGTATTAATTAATTTTATAATTAATTCCCAATGTTACAACAAATAGTGTGTTTTTAAGAAACAATTTATATCAAAAGATTGGCAATTGATTATGTCCAATTTCAATGTTAAATTAATTATAATGACCAACATTGGATAAAATGGTAAAAATATATTCTAATTATACTTTAAAACCACTAAATAGTATAATTTATCAGTATAAATTATTTTGATTAAAAAAGTTGTTTTTAAGTAATTTTCACTATTCATAAAAAATTAGAAGTTCTCAGAAAAATACCAAAAATTCAACATAGGCTAATTTCGATATTACGAATACAAAAATGAAGTACATTTTGAAATATAAAATTTCTATAATTTTAAAAAGTGGTTATTACTATTCATAACGACTACTTTGATTAGTCGCGGTGTTTTAGAACTCGAACTTGCGTACAATGCAAGCTATAGCATTATTGAAAGAGAGGCGTATCGTGGAAGCTCGGGGTGTTACATTCTCCCCTCCTTCAATAAATTGTGTCCTCGCAATTTGATATTTTTCTTTGAAAATAAGAGGTTGAAAATAGAAAATACCTTTGTGGAAAACCCACATCGGAAATAAGGTTAATAAAATTTAGCCTTAATAAGAGGGAAATGGAAATGAAAAAGTCACCACCCAATTATGATCTCGATTAGGAGAACATTGGTGGAAATTAGGGACATATAATTGGAGGAAAAATGTAAATATTCGTAGGGAGTGATTGAGGTCATCAATCACAATCAACTGTCAAATTGAGGGTCTCAAAGCCTTCAATCTTTGTTGATTTAAAATATCATCAGTTCAACAAGACATAAGGTATTAGGATAACACATTTTTTTGTTTTAATATCCCTTTACTAAAGTTTAAGAATTAATTTATTCATTGAATAACAGATAGGTATATATATATTTATGCCTGACAATTAGAGTTTCAACCTTCAACTCACCTTTCACTCAAAAAGATAATAGAACCCAAAAATATTATACTTATCCTAATTGTATAAGGTTCCAAATGTTAACACATACCATTTAGATTAGTAAAATTATTTTGTAATAACCAGGGTCTTCCTGTAGGCTAGTGGTAGGAAATAAAGGCCTGTCGCACTATGGTTGTGGGTTCGATTCCTGCAGCTTTGTCCGACGCGATGGGTTATGCCCCACCCTACAGGTTGTCATTTTCCTAAAAATATAGTACTATACTATTCCAAAAATAATCTTCATAAATGTTTTAACCTTAAACAATACTATCCAAATATCAACTTAATCCATTCCAACCTTTATAGTTATCCAAAATACCTCCGTCCAGACTTTCTCTAAAGGGTCGTTAAATTCCAAAATCAATTGTAACCTCAGATTCCCCAAACAAAGTAAAGTTTCTCTTATTGTCATATACTAAAAATATGATTACCTTCATCATATTAAATCCTTAATGAAAACAACATGTACTGTAGTACAATCCTTATATATATCACATTATTCTTATAACCATAATCTAGTTCTTGAGTCCAAAAACAGAAATACAATAATTATTCCGCTTCAACTGTAGTCACAGCATAAGATTGGCCTTGATCCCTTGGCCTTTTCTGAGGTAAGTTTCTTTGATGCTTAGGATATTCATTTGCATAATGACCCATTTCTCTACAATTGTAGCATTCAACATTGATAGCCTCTTTCTTTCCCTTGCAATCACGCGCCTGGTGACCTTTTTCTCCACATTTATAACAAACTCCCATTCCTTTTAGGCAAGCACCGGGGTGATTCTTCCCACAACTATCACATAATGGAAAATCCTTCTTTCCCTTTTTCCCTTTATTCGTTTCTTGTTCCACCATTATCTTCTTCTCTTGCTTTACTTTGTTGTCATAAGACTTAGAGAATTCCTTTTCTGTCTTGATAGCACATGAGACAATATCTTCGTATGATGAGAAGGTTTGTGATACTAAAGCTCGACGGAGAAATGGTTTTAACCCATCAAAGAAACGATCAATCTTACCTCTTGGGTTACGTATATAATCCGCAGCATACCTCACTAACCTTGTAAAGTTGGCCTCATACTTTGCGACATTCTCATCCTCCTTTTGTCTCAGACTCAAAAATTGTCTTTCCATATCTGCTCTATGGTCTCGAGGAAAGTATTTTTCTAAGAACAGCTCTTTGAAATCCCTCCATTCCATATTCGATACGTCATCATCTTCCTTTGTGTTTTGAATCAGCGACCACCATTGATCGGCATCTCCAGTGAGGCGGTAAACTGCCATGATAACCTTCTCCCTTTCGCTACTCCCCAAGGCGTGGAATATTTTCTCTAAGGAGTTTATCCATTGCTCAGCTACTAATGGATTTATACCCCCATTAAATGTTGGTGGTTGTTGCCTTATGAAGCGGTCTAACATTGATCCTCCACGTTGCGGATCAGGGTGCTCCATACGAGTAAGGTTATTATTCATAACCTGAGTGAGTTGTCCCAGTATGGTATTAAGTTGATCAGCACTAGTTGTATCTCCAGATCCACAATAATTATCTTGAGCAGGACGACAATCCCTTCACGGAGTTCGTGCATTGATATGGTTTCCATTTCTTCCACTAGGGTCCATTTCTAAACAATTGCATAAACTAGATCAGTTTATGAATCAAAATAAATAATTCCATAATTGTAAAATACAAAACATAAATTGAACTATTTATGGATATAATCCATAATCATAAAAAGGTTTTATTTGAGTAAGTATATACTCATAACCTTTCATAGTGGTTTGTAAAGAAAATGGGAATTATCCTAATCATATCCCCCAGGAGTGTCATAACCAAGAGTGCAGCAAGGCCCGTTGTCGTGCACTAGTTCCCGTTCGAGTCTAGCTCAAAGTGGTGTTTTCGGGTTTTACCCCTAGGTACATCTGTGCCAGAGCCGCCTCTACCTGCTCGTATCCAGACTGGGATGTATTTCTCGGAAAACTCACAACATCTCTACAATACCAAAATTCTAGGAAGTTCTTCTATACTAATCCTCAAAGTCTATCTTCGGGATATGTGCTCTAATCAGAGTTTATCTAAATCTAGCTTCCAAGGTTAGTACTAAACTGCCTCTGATACCAACTGTAACGCCCCGACCCCAGCTACCCAGAGTCGGTGCATTACTTCGTAACATTGGCATGATCACAAAAGATCAAGTCTCGAAAGACCTATTAGTTTATTAGCCTTGGAAACACTAGATACATTCGTAAACGTTACATTACATCATATTGTGAAAAACTACAATAAAAAAGTCTCCATAGTCCACTCTCATATCCTCTTCTGACAATCCCTGCAGGTCATTCATAAAATACTTCTTCACATCCTGGAAAATATTAAAACATTGAAAGGGGTGAGCTCAGATGCTCAGTAAGGATAACAATATTGCGGAAGCCTTTATAAATAAACATAAACATTTAAGGAAATGTATAACTAAAACAAAAGACTTTTAAACTTCAACATCATCATAATATGGAAAAAGTAAAATGAGATAATGCCATTTACTTCTTCACATGGATATTCTACTGGTCGAATAATCACATGAAATATCATTAACCACTTTCATAATGAGGGAATGTATAATGCCGGACATTCTGAAACATTTTGTCAAGGCCTCGGCCAAGACGTCTAAAATGATTAAGGCCTTGGCCAAAACCATAAATCAAATTGGGAAAGGGCCTCGGCCAATTCCACGTCTAGTTGTCTCATGATACCTACCGATGCATCGAGGAGCTATAGCGGGCTCCACCCGTCACTTATTAAGTCCAATACATTCTTCATATGAACAGGTTTAAACATATCATAAACCATAACATAATCGTATCACATAAAACATGCATAAAGGAAACATAAAATTTCCACATTTCAATCACAAGATATCAATACAACACATTTATATAATAAAAACGCTTTCAAAACCATTTTCAATACCAAAATAAAAGAAAGTTAAAACTTTGTATTTATTTTTCATTAAAAAAATGATGGCTTATAGAGGAAGCCGAAACTCAAATAACGGTCACGGCGGAAGAGAAGTCGTTGTCACCGCATAAGTACGGAAAGAAAAACATTCCCATTTGTCATTTAGCAAAACGCTTCGAATAAAAAAGATTCCTTTTGAATAAACGTAAAAGTCAAAGGGGTTTATACACCATATAAAAGAAAGTTGTGTATAAAACCAAATATGCCTCAATGAAAGGTGATTGAGACGAAGACCCTTACAAAGATCATTTTATTAAAATAAAGTAGATATATTATGTGTATTCACTATAAGTACACATAAATAAAGTACACATACAATATAGGACATAATAATATCATGACATAATTTGAAAGTAGGAGATTAACCCAAAGAATAGAAATTGGGTTAAGAAGTTCCCTTACCTCGTGTCTGACTTGACTCAACCGTTATTTAACCTCCTGAATAATAAACTAGAGTTAATATATACCTTATTAAGAACAATTTTCAATTTCATTATCCTTATTATATCACTTATTACAATGATATGAACATTATGTAATTATTTAAGTTAATAACGGTCGTTTTGTCGATCTTTGGTACTTGAGTCAACAATAAACTTCTTATAATTACAAGTTGTTTATGTGGTAGAATATCGATTATCTCCAGAATTATATTCATGATTTAGATGTCATATATATCTTATATATCCAGTATATACATTCATTTATAATATTACGTAACATTTAGCGGTAAGAAATGAAATTCACCGTTCATGGAGATGGTAAGCCGTACGTACGCATGAACGCTACTTTCATTTGAATTTCATATTTAATGGAAATAAATCATAATGATATAAATGTATAATATAATTCCAGTATAATATAGTGTATAATACCATTTACTCCATCCTTTATACATCCCACATATGGCATTAACGATTCAAATCACTTTGAGGGGGCGGTAGTCCGCACTTCCTAAAATGAAATTATCGCGTTTTACCCATAATGGAAATCATAAAGTATGCCATAAATGAGAAATACAGAAGCATAAGTAAAACATAAACATATTATATATAATATATAAAAATAGTGACATCTTAATGGCCACCTTTGAAGGTGTTATATGAGTGTTGAACAATCATCGTTTCGTGAGGCAGAAATTCGCCATCCACAGAAACTGTATGTTCTTTAACCATTAGATGTAGGTGTGTGTAAGTGTAGCTCGAATCCTTCTTATAACAACATCATAGTATATTGAGGATACTGGTGTTGTTACAAAATAAATTAATAAAAAGAGTTTTGGGGGTTGGAGAAGAAAAATAAAACAAAACAACATTAGAGAAGACATTACCTCAAAATCAGGTAACTCTTTTTGATTTGAGCCAAAGGATTCCTTGGGAAGATTTCTGACCAAAGTGAGGCTTCTAAGAGTAATAGGGGGAAGTTGGGAGAGTATTTGGGTAGAGTTTGGCCGAGCCAAATGGCTTGAAGTTGTGAATAAGGTGGGAGAGGTGGGGGCCTTTTATAAGTGGAGAGGAGGGTCGCTTTTGGAAAGATTGAAATGTTACATTATTTCACAATGATTTTCGGATTCTAAAGGTACCACACTTATATAATTAGAGGATAAGGTGATAAGGTTTCGAAATATCCTCATACAATAGGCTTTGGACAAGTGTAAGCCTTGGATTTTGCATTATCTTCTCATTTTATTTAAATCGTTAAATAATGAGGTCATCGGTACATCATAATGATGTCATAAATAATTTAATTTATGTAATGTATAAAAATTTTAAAACGTATACTATGATGTAGTAAATCTTTTTATCTTTCTAATGAATATTTATAGTCAAAATTTTGACTTCTGTAACCCCACTTAAAAATTGTTTTAGTAAAACAACTCATGTTTGTATCAATTTAATTTTAACATTAAATAAATATATAATAATGTTATTTTCCAACTAAAGTGGCTCCATGGGGTCCCCAAGTTGACCCATGGGTTGTCTTGGTCGGCCATGACTCATCCAATAGGAGTAGGACAAGTGTCAAGCTCATCTCATATTATTAAAACATTATTTTTACCTTAAACTACACTAATTACCTCTAATCGCGATTAAGAACTTAAAAGTTACTATTCACCAAAACATTATTTTAATCACATTGAACCACATTTTACTTCTTAATGAAAACCATGTATGTCTGATTTTTGAAAATCAAATCATAGAAGTGGTAATATTTCATTTTAACGAAAAATCAGTTTTTAACAACAACTTAGTGGTTTCATTATTCATCAAAAATTGAAGTTTTTCAGAATAAGGCCAAAATTTCACCCTAAGCTATAATTGATATTCCGAATTCAAAAATGATGTCTATTTTAAAAAATTCCAAACATATAAGTTGTATTAATTAATTTTATAATTAATTCTCGTTGTTACAACAAATAGCGTGTTTTTAAGAAATAATTTATATCAAAAGATTGGCAATTGTTTTTGTCAAATTTCAATGTTAAATTAATTCTAATGACCACCATTGGATAAAATGGTAAAAATATATTCTAATTATACTTTAAAACCACTAAATAGTATAATTTATCAGTATATATTTTTTGATTAAAAAAGTTGTTTTTAAGTAATTTTCACTATTCATAAAAAATTAGAAGTTCTCAGAAAAATACCAAAAATTCAACATAGGCTAATTTCGATATTATGAATACAAAAATGAAGTCCATTTTGAAATATAAAATTTCTATAATTTTAAAAAGTGGTTATTACTATTCATAACGGCTACTTTGATTAGTCGCGGTGTTTTAGAACTCGAACTTGCGTACAATGCAAGCTATAGCATTATTGATAGAGAGGCGTATCGTGGAAGCTCGGGGTGTTACACTTTTGGTGAGACCAGCAGCTCTAGGACGTGGGGAAGAAGATTGGGGAGGGATTTGGGTAGAATTTAGGCAATGCTCAAGGCTTGAGAGGTGTGGGAGGAAGAGGGGAGTGAGGGTGGTATTTATAGTGGAGGAGGGGAGGTATTTTAGATTATTTTAATCATTATTATAAAAATTTTATCAAGACTATGAATAATCTCAAATCAAGTGGCCTTAATTATTGAAAATATCAAGTGAGTTCGAGGCAAGTGGCCTTGAATCACCTATGATGTCATAAATAGTGCATTTTTACTGATAAACTGATTATACGGTATTTTATCGTATTTCACTATTCACTGAAAATTCAAGAGTTTCAGAAAAATACCAAAATTTTACCCCAACCATTTTTCGATGTGAAGAATTCAAAAATGAACTCCATTTTTCAAAAATAATTTTCTAAATATTATTAATTTAATTTTTAAATAAGGTCACAGTCAATTCGAAAAATAATAAAATTGAAGTGCAATTAGTTTTATGTGACATTGGAAAATTAATTAAGATCCCATTATCCTATTGACATGGGAAAATAAAATAATAATATTATTTACTATTCATGAGTTCATATTACTATTCATATTACTATTCATAAGGGCATGTTACTATTCACCAAAAAAATCAATTTTGTTCCATCAGACTCTAAATAACATACTGAACACAATTGTAGATGACAGTTTCTTGAAATTCAAAACATAGAAGAAATAAAATTATGTTTAAAGGATACTTATAAATATATACCTTAAACAAAAGTTCAAGCATTTTCAATTTATTTTTAGAAAACCTTGAGATGTTACATTATCGCCACCTTCTTGAAATTGCTTCCTCGCAATTTTATTTACTTATTAAACAACTGAGGGTATTTTTCCCTCATAGCATTTTCAGACTCCCATGTTGCTTCTTCAACCATGTGGTTTCTCCACAAAACCTTTACCTGGGGGATTACCTTATTCCGCAATACATGTTCTCTTCGATCAAGAATCTGAACCGGTTTTTCATCATAAGAAAGGTTCTCTGCTAGCTGAACTTCATCCAGCCTCAAGACATGTGATGAATCTGGAACATACTTTCTCAACATCGAAACATGAAAAACATTGTGTACCTGAAACAAGCTCGGAGGCAAAGCTACGCAGTACGCAACTGTTCCAACTTTATCCAAGATTTCAAAAGGACCGATGAACCGTGGAATTAGTTTCCCTTTCTTACCAAAACGCATCACACTTTTCCAAGGAGATATTTTAAGGAAAACATGGTCACCTACCTTGAAAGAGAAGTCTTTCCTTCTATTATCTACATAACTTTTCTGCCTGCTTTGAGCTGTCCTCATGTGTTACTGGATCATCCTCACTTTCTCAGCCACTTCTTCTACTAATTCTGGCCCCATCATCTTTCTTTCACCGACTTCATCCCAAAATGCAGGAGTCCGACACCGCTTTCCATACAAGGCCTCAAAAGGTGCCATCTGAATACTGGAATGGAAACTGTTATTATAAGAAAACTCAACTAGTGAAAGATGCTGATCCCAACTTCCCTGATAGTCCATTGAACAAGCTCGAACAATATCCTCCAAAGTTTGAATCGTTCGTTCTGACTGCCCATCTGATTGAGGATGAAAAGCTGTACTGAAATTCAACTCTTTGCCCAAAGACTTCTGAAGTCCCTTCCAAAATTTAGAAGTGAACCTGGGATCTCGGTCAGACACAATGGGAAGAGGAACTCCATGTAACCTGACAATCTCTTTGAGGTACAATCGAGAAAGCTGATCTAATGTCATTGTATCTCGAATAGAAAGAAAATGAGCAGACTTTGTTAGCCGATCAATAATATCCCATATCGCATTGTTACCTCAAGAAGTATTTGGTAGTCCCACCACAAAATCCATGGATATATTCTCCCATTTCCATTCTGGCACTGGCAAAGGCTGAAGCATCCCCTTCGGTAACTGTCGCTCTGCTTTAACCTGCTGACATGTCAAACATTTCATTGTAAAATCAGCAATATCTCTTTTCATCCCATTCCACCAGTAATACTCTCGAAGGTCTCTGTACATCTTAGTACTTCCAGGATGAACAGAAAATGGAGAACTATGAGATTCACACAACAATTCTTTCTTCAACTGGGAATCACAAGGAACACACAACCTTTTTCCAAACCTTAAAACACAATCTTTATCAAGATTAAATTCTGGAAACTTACCCATTTTAACCAATTCTACCTTTTTCTGTAGCTCACGGTCTTCCCTCTGCGCTTTCATAATTCTGTCTGACAACGAAGACTGCACTAAAACCTGAAACAAAACAGATATATTCCCTGCACCAACAACTTCTAAGCCAAATTTTATCAAATCATTAATCAAGGGATCACGTTCCAAACGTAGCATGGTTAATGATTCATGATTTTTCCGACATAAGGCATCCGCTACATTGTTTACTTTTCCAGGATGGTAATTAATCGTGCAGTCATAATCCTTTATCAGTTCTAGCCATCTTCTCTGCCTCATGTTTAATTCCTTCTGAGTGAATATATACTTAAGACTTTTATGGTCAGTATATATTTGGCATTTGGTTCCTTATAGATGATGCCTCTATATTTTCAATGAAAAAACCATAGCTGCCAATTACAAATCATGTGTGGGATAATTCATCTCATGAGGTTTAAGTTGTCTCGAAGCATAGGCAATTACCTGATCATTCTGCATCAAAACACAACCAAGTACCTTCAAAGAATCATCACTGTAAATGACAAACTCACCATTCCGGGAGGGTAAGGCCAAAACTGGAGCATTCACCAATCTCTTCTTTAGTTCCTGAAAACAAACATCACATTACTCTATCCAAACAAATTTAACCCCTTTCCGTGTTAACTTAGATATTGGGCTAGATAACCGTGCAAAGTTCCTAACAAAGCGTCGGTAATAACTTGCTAGGCCCAGAAAACTACGAATCTCTGTAACATTTGTGGGTCTTGGCCATTCATCAACTACTTTTGTTTTGGCAGGATCAACGGTTATTCCATCCTTATTTACAATGTTCCCAAGAAAAGAAATCGGTTGCAACCAAAAATCACACTTGCTGAATTTTCCATATAGTTTCATTTCTTTTAAAGTTTGTAAAACAACCCTTAGATGTTTTTCATGCTCCTCTTTATTTTTAGAAAAAACCAGAATGTCATCAATAAATACAACCACAAACTTATCCAAGAACTCATGAAATACTCTATTCATAAGATTCATGAATACAGCGGGTGCATTAGTTAACCCAAATGGCATAACAACAAATTCATAATGCCCATATCTAGTACGAAAGGCTGTTTTCGGGATGTCATCCTCCTTCACCTTCAGCTGATGGTATCCGGATCTCAAGTCAATCTTGGAAAAGTACTGATCTCCCTGGAGCTGATCAAACAAGTCATCAATATGAGGCAAAGGATACTTGTTTTTAACAGTGATGTTATTCAAAGCTCTATAATCAATACAAAGTCTCATGGAACCATCTTTCTTTTTAACAAACAAAACAGGGGCTCCCCATGGTGAAGTACTGGGATGAATGAATCCTTTGACAAGCAAATCCTGCAACTGATTTTTCAATTCAAGAAGTTCTATTAGAGACATACGATATGGGGGTTTTGAAATTGGCTTAGCATCATGAACTAAGTCAATTGTGAATTCGACTTCTCGTTTAGGTATGACACTGGGTAACTCCTCAAGAAAAACATCAAGGTATTCATTTACCACGGGCACATCATTGATTTGAATAGTTCCCTTGTTTTCAACAATATGAGCCAGATAACTTTCATTTCCATCTTTCAGTAGTTTCTCAGCTTATTGATATGTTATCAATTGTATGGGTTCATTCTTGTATACAAACTGAAACTCTTTCTGAAAAACAACTTCTTTAGCTCTACAGTCAATCTTAGCATGATAATCAGAAAGCCAGTCCATCCCCAGAATAACTTCAAACTCGACTAAGGGTAAAACAACAAGGTTTGCAGGTAAAGTCTTTCCACATACCACAATAGAAATATTCTTATAATTCCACTTTGCTATAACATTTACCCCTGGTGTTTTAACAACAAGTTCAGGTATCATTTGTTGAGGTGATACTTCCAATTCACTAGAAAATTTCTCAGAGATGAAGGAATGTGTAGACCCCGTATCAAACAAATCTTTAGCAAAATCTGAGTGAACAAACAAAGTACCTGATACAACTTCATTGGATGGCCCAACATCTGCTGACGTAGTCACAAAAGATCTCACTACACCTTTCTGCTTGTAGTCTGGCTTCTTTGCATCAGTTGGATATCTCTTTGTGCAGGCATTTGCATAATGACCCATTTCACCACATTTAAAACACTTATTTTTCTTATCAGGATTAGTATTTGGATCATTTTCATTGCAATCTCGGGCCATATGTCCAAACTTACCACATTTAAAACACTTCCCAGTTTTGATAAGACATTCCCCAGGGTGCTTCTTGCCACACTTTTCACAAACTGGAAACTGTATTTTCTTACCATCAGATTTCATTGGTTGATTCTTACCCATTGCTTTCCAATTTGACCTCTTCTTCTCTTTGTTTCCAAATTGCATGTGATCGTCAGCAAACTCCATCTCTACCCTCTCAGCACATCGGACAAGTTTCTCGTAAATCTTGAATTCACGGGAGGCCAACGCCCTTCGATACCTTTGCTTCAATCCTGAGTAAAAGCGGTTGATTTTGCTATCGAGATCCAGAATAAGATTTGGAGCATACCTCGCCAGTCGGGTGAAGTTCCCCTCATACATAGCCACTGAATCTTCCTCCTTTTGTTTCAGTTCAAGGAATTGTTTCTCCATTCTAAGTCGCACCACCTTAGGAAAATATTTTTCAAGAAAAATACTTTTAAATTCATCCCATACTAAGGCATCAAAATCCTCTCTACCCCTGATATTCCTTACCATTGACCACCACTGATCAGCTTCCCCTTCAAAATGATAAATGGAAAGACTTACCTTTTGATTGTCTGAACATCCCATAACATCAAATATCTTTTCAAGGGCTTTAATCCATCCTTCTGCTGCCACTGGGTCAGAAGATCCATTGAATGCAGGAGGATGTTGTCTCATAAAATGTTCCACCACTGTCATGTTCCGTTGGGGTACTTCTATTTGTCCTCTTGCATGGATGCCACCACCATTTATTGCCTGTGTTAGCTGAGCCATTACTATCACAAACTGCTCGGTTCCAATCCCTACCATTCCGGGCTGTTGATCAGGAAGGATGTAATTCTGTCGGTGCCTATCCTCTTCAGCATCCATGTTCCTTCTGCGGACAACCATTCTAAACAAACATTTCTTAGATGATGCAACATGGTAATCTTTAAATGCTATAACAAATTAAACATAGGGTGAGAATTATTTATGGTATTCTATTAGCATCACCTTAACCCCTAAAGTTATCTAAACCATCCTCGGATACCAACTATAAGGACCCACACTTATTTCATACATAATCATGAATTTATTTAAGAAAACACTTCATTAAACATTGAGGATCTTTCACGTTTAGAGCTTTAGAGAATTAAGACAAATCATTCATAACATTACACATTGTTACATAGTGGATACCATAAAATCAGTTTCCATTATCCTCAGAATATAAAACATTAAAACACAAAACAAGACTCCTTGACAATTCTTCAACATTTAACATGTCTTCCTTCCTTGTATTACTCATCATTAACCTGTGAAAAATCATTTAAAAACATGGGATGAGCACAAAAGCTCAGTAAGGTATGAAAAAGAAGGAAAAATCACATTAGTCCATGAATACGCATGACGTATGAAAACATTTTCAAAAGACATGCTTTCCACCCATAAAATCTTACTTAGTGTAACATGAGATTTACAAAAGATCCACACAAACATAATTATAATCATAGAGGTATATTGGGGTATTACATACACAATCTTGTAACCATCTTGGCTACCTTAAAATTTGTAACCCTCATGGCTACCTTACTTTGTGTAACCATCACAGTTACACTTGGAGTAACCATACGGCCGACCTCCAACATACTCATACCCAATGCATTGGAGGGAAATATAGGTCCCACCCTTCATCATAAACAATTCCCAATAACCAAAACATAATCATACAACATAAACAATAGCATAAAAACATTTCCTTTGAATCTTATAAAACAGAATTTTAAAAGAGGATTTAAGAAGAAAAGTCCTTTATAAACATCATATACATGAAGTGGGGCTTAATAGAGGGCTTAATAGAGTGTATGTAATATGTATATACTCTGTAAATACACATAATGAAACATAATATAAACAAAACCCATCACACAAACAATTTAAATAGCACATAAATTAAAAAGTAGAATGTTAACCCAATGAATGGAAATCGGGTTATGAATTCCCTTACCTTGGGCCTGTCTTACTTCAAAATTGTTTAAACCTCCTGTATAGTGGTCAAAAGGGTGTTATTAGTATTCTACAAAAACATGTTCATGTTTATAACATCTTATATGTTCATTTAATAACCTCATTTCATCCCTTATTTGTTAGTATTTGGTTCCTTGCATTATTTTGGGTGAGTTCTTTTGTGATTTTCACAATCGGTTCATGATGAATCGTTCTTGTTGATTGGAAGTGAAACTCCAGAATTGGAATGGAGTAGTATTTACATATTTACTGTACCATAAATGATACCATTTATCACTTTTTTTCTTTATATGATGATGATTTATAAGTTAAAACATTAATTATGTTCGTTTAGATCATTTAAGTGGTTCCTTGATAATTACAACCTCATTTAGTCTAATAAATTTGAATCATGAGTACAAAAGAATTACAGAACCTTATATGAGTCATAAAACGTATATTATAACCTGGTTCAAACATATAAATGGTTTCATGACCAGACTTTAAAGAATTAATGGAGATTGAAAATACATCGTCCACGATATCGGTAATTCGACACAAATGGACAATGTTTTTTGTGATTCGTTAAATAAGTGAGAGAGGAGAGGAATGATGATTTGTAATTTTCCATAAACATGACAACATCCAGAATATACATGATTCTGGAGATTTCATGCCTCTTGGATAAGAGGGGGTGAAGAACTAAGAGAAGGGAATCTTGAAATGAAGAAAACATGAGAAATTTCGGCAGCCTAACGACGCCTCTTAAAATTTAATAAAAATATGATTGATGAGAGTAATGGAATATATCATCATTCATACAAAATTTGGACTGTAAGGGGAAATATTAAACGAAATATCCCAAGAAAAGAAAAAGGGAAAGGAAGAGAATAACATAAAATGGAAGGAAAGAATGAAAATGAAAGAGGATGTTTACCTCTTGATCTCTTCTCCTTGAGATCCTTCTTAAGGGCTTTGATTTTGGTCTTTTGGTGAGACCAGCAGCTCTAGGACGTGGGGAAGAATATTGGGGAGGGATTTGGGCAGAATTTAGACAATTCTCAAGGCTTGAGAGGTGTGGGAGGAAGAGGGGAGTGAGGGTGGTATTTATAGAGGAGGAGGGGAGGTATTTTAGATTATTTTAATCATTATTATAATAATTTTATCAAGACTATGAATAATCTCAAATCAAGTGGCCTTAATTAGTGAAAATATCAAGTGAGTTTGAGGCAAGTGGCCTTGAATCACCTATGATGTCATAAATAGTGCATTTTTACTGATAAACTGATTATACGATATTTTATCGTATTTCACTATTCACTGAAAATTCATGAGTTTCAGAAAAATACCAAAATTTTACCCCAACCATTTTTCGATGTGAAGAATTCAAAAATGAACTCCATTTTTCAAAAATAATTTTCTAAATATTATTAATTTAATTTTTAAATAAGTTCACAGTCAATTCGAAAAATAATAAAATTGAAGTGCAATTAGTTTTATGTGACATTGGAAAATTAATTAAGATCCCATTATCCTATTGACATGGGAAAATAAAATAATAATATTATTTACTATTCATGAGGTCATATTACTATTCATATTACTATTCATAAGGGCATGTTACTATTCACCAAAAAAACAAGTTTGTTCCATCAGACTCTAAATAACATACTGAACACAATTGTAGATGACAGTTTCTTGAAATTCAAAACATAGAAGAAATAAAATTATGTTTAAAGGATACTTATAAATATATACCTTAAACAAAAGTTCATGCATTTTCAATTTATTTTTAGAAAACTTTGGGATGTTACAGATATTTTCTTTTTCTTTGATGTGTATGATTTCCTAGTGGCATGCGGGGTGAGATGATGAGAGAGTTTCATGCTTCTGGATTGGTGATACATCCACATTTGATATAAAAGTTTTGTGATCACTATATAAATTACCAGTTGATAGGGTTGAAAAAAGGATTATGACAATTGAATCAACATGTTCCTCATATCAATAGGTCAATTAAGAGTATTAGAGGCCTACTGAGATTCTAAAACATCTACCCATTTCTGATTGGATATGGAATGATTCCACTATGAATTCAATGATATTATTACTCAAAAACATTACAATAATGGAGTTTCTTGTGATTTTGATGATTGATTAATGATGGTAGCCCAAATTTTTACATATCTGGGAGACCTTCACACATTTTTCTTTATGGTTGTCTTTATGTGTGTGAGATAGTCTGAATAAAATGTGTTACATGAAAATTGATTCGTATTGAAATTATTTTTATACATCTTGGTTTATTCAAGCTCTTTAGATTTCCTTGGGATCATAGGTTCTTCTAAGTATAGCATACCACCATCCAAAAGACAAACAATATGAGTGGACCATTAACTTTTCAAAAGATATGTTATGTGAATGTGTTTTGGATATCAGCGGATCATGGGAGAAAAACATAGAACACATAGTGTATTCCTATAATAACAACTTTTCGGAATCACTCAATATGGATCCTTTCAAGTCTATGTATGGAATGCCTTGTAATTCTCCACATTGTTGGTTGGAGGTAGGATATGTAGCACTAATTAGACCTAGTATCTTATAGGATATGTAAGAGTGGGTACAATTAATAAAAAAGCGATTAGTTACTACGCAGAGCTGAAAAAAATCATAAGGTGACTCCCAAATATTCCCTATAGAGATTGAGGTTGGACTTAGTGTTTTAAATTGGGTGTCACCTACTTTGGGAAAACATCATATTAGAAAATAAGGTAACCTTACACATTGGTTGGTCGAGGCATTTGCTATTTAAGAAAGGGTCAGTCTCATGGCATACCATTTGTCCCTTCCACTGTGCTATAGTTCCACGCAATGTGTGCTTCACATGTTGCAGCTTCAGAGATATCATTATGACCCTTATCATGTGATCAACATCAAGTATGTTGATACATGTGTATATTTGTCTTTTGAGGATCTCCTATAATGAATTTTGGACCATTGTTAAATGAATATAAAGTGAAAGAGCATACCTCTTGTACATGTACAGTGGACGAAAGGGAATTTTCAATAGGAGAAAAGAGATAGGGAGTCTGATTTATGAGCATATTGGCTAGAATTTTTCACCAATACCCCATAGTGAAGCATGAAGCAACTATAAGATAAGCTATTATAAGGTGGGGAGGTTGTAATATCCCATTCTTTTTCAATATATGTTTTCCATAGAGTTCATTTTTCTATTTGGAACACTCTAATTTTATTATAGTGTTAAGAACCTCTTTCGATAAATAAGGAATGTTTTATAGGATAAAAATGACTTATTAGTTAAATAACTTAATAAATGTGTTAAAGGTGTTTCATGAGTGAAAATTCACTATTGAAACTTTGGAATATTCAATATAATTTTGTTTTTAAAACACTATGTTAGTGCAAGATTATGAGTCCCATAAATCCAGAGCGAAGGAGAAAAAAATAATTATTATATTATATTAACCACAATAATTTTTTTAATATAATTGAATAACTCTAAAATGGTGCATTGTACAAAAAATCTAAGACAAATATTAGGTCTATAACGCCATGTTTACCCTTGGGAGGGCATGAAATTTTTATGAATCATACATATTGAAGCCCCACCTGTGAGATAATGTTATTTAATAATATTTTTTAAAATAACTAAAAAATCCAAACCTATGTGTCCTTTTAGAAATCTATGACAACTGTTGGATATAGAATAGGTGGTTTACCGCTGGAAGGGTATAATTCTTTATACAGAAATTTCATATTAGTAGGGTCACCAATTAAAATTTATTTACATATTAATTACATTAGAAAATAAATTTCAAAAATTAATAAATGACAAGGAAATATTCCCATTTCATCCGAAAATGTGTTTTTGGCCATATTGACCACTAAAGGATCTTAGAAGTTTCATTTGAGACTTTTTTCCACCAAAACAATGAAACATCCTTTTGGGGTGAATTAAATCACTCTACCATAAACAATCAGTTGTAATGGAAACTGCATGTAGGGATTAGTAGTGTTTTTTGATGAACACATGGTTTGTGCCTTCAATAAAAAATGGTCCTATAAATGTTTTCTATAGAATATTAGGTTGACTGAGAACATCCTTAGTTGCCCCCAAGGTCAGGTTATTGCTTATTCTCATCTTGCTACAAGAATTGGTATTGTGTGACCCTCCTCATGTGATACTCTTTAGTGTGCCTTTATAAGAAGTTTATTTTTTAAAAATTCTCTACATTCCTATCATTGAGTAAATAATTGATTTAAAAATGTAAAAAAAGGAAAAACTATTTTCTGATATAAAAATATAATCCTACTTTTTTCAAATAATAATTTTCATATTTATTTATTTTAAAAAAAAGATTGTTTAAAATAAATTAACAAGAAATTTTTGTGTGTTTTTAATCGAGTGATAAATATTAAGATTTATAAGTTCATAAATTCATAATATTATCGACATATGATTATGAGAGTTCTAAAATGGAAATTTCATGGAAAAAAAATAAACTATCCAAGAATAATTGGTTGATATTATAATTTTATAATTATCTATATATCGAATTGTTAAATAATAGTTGTATGATAATATAAATGGTAATTATAATGAAATACTAAGAAATTATCCCCTAATAGATATAGAAGATACTATTAAAAGAGATTTATCAATGGATAACATTCTTTTTTAGGGTTTTCATTCATTTATGCATGTTCTCTTGAACTAAACTTAATCACGCCTTGATTTTGGACTTGTGGATCATCCTTGGAATTATGTGGTGGTCTAAACTAAATCCATTGTAGCTAATACAATTATTTGAAGTAAATAAGATTTATGAAATTGTGTCATTATACTGTAGGCATGAACAGATAAATTGTGTAATTATTGTTAACTATAATTTCTTTTTTTAAACTACCAATGTATCTATTTGGGTTAATAGGTGAGGAGACTGAAATCTACAACCACAAAATAGGTGCGCCAGACCTGTTTTTAATTGTGACCTAGTCTAATTTTCTTTTGACCCCTAAAATAAATTACATAATATAATCTATTACTAGCTTAGTCTTTTGAAATAGAATAAGTATATTTATGTGTGATCTTCTTGTGGAATAATATCCCTTTTTTATTTTAGTTAGACAGATGAAAATTTAATTAATTGAATATTGTGTCTTATAATAGTACATCATATACATTTGGTACTAGTCTTTTGATATTTCTTTCATATCTTTTGTGATTATTCTTCATCGACGTAAATGATACCTAAGGGATTGATGTTGATAAAATGTTGAATTTGTCTGGATGTAAGTAATGTTTATTTATAATGCTTGAGGGATTGGTGTATGATCTCTTCTACCACATAAGGGAAAGTTTTACAGGTATATAATTCCTAAGGGAAGAGTATACAATTTTATGAGATTTATGAGGACCACATGCATAGTAGCTTGATGACCAAGGGTGAGATTCTAAAATTAAAGTAGGATAAGTTCATTTCATTGTGATGTGTTATTAACAATTCATCTAGAATAAGATAATATAAAACTGATTTGGGTGGTCTATTTTGATTTAAGAGGATCTACCAACAAACATAGATAACAGGCAGGGTACTGAATCAGATTTGGATGGATTTAGGCGTTTTCCCATAAAATGAGGTTCAATTGGTTTCATATCTTATGTAGTATTAATTTATTAATGTATAATATTTTTTACACTAAATTTCATACTCTATATCTCTCATATTGGATTTTTCTGGGAATGGTGATTCTAACGTACTGAGTTGTACTCACACCCTAAATGGGATTCCATTTGGTACCAAAATAGATATAATAGATTTTGTTTTGGATAAGTTAATGGGACCCTGTAGGTTATCTGTAGAATGATCAATGTGTTGGAGAATAAAGATGGGTCCAATTTGGTGTTCTAAATTGGGTTTTTTTATTTTATTCGAGTATGCTTATTTTTATTTTTATGTCTTCTAGTTTGTCATTTATAGAAATACAAATTTTCATTACATTTTATTTTATAATGTGGTTTAATATAGATTGTACCATTATTAAATTTGGATTCATAATTACTCATTTATATTATTTCCTATACTATACTATTATTTCATCTTTCATTTTAACTCTTCAGAGAGCATATAATCTCCCTGCTATACTCAATAGACCCTCACTGGTAGTTAATAGCCTCCATCATAAAATGGGGGACGTTTGATGTCACATAGCCAACTGGATCGGTAACTTGAGGGAGCACTGGGTTGTGGAAATTACCCAAATCAACACTATAATAGTGACTTGATGTAACTATGATATCATTATATCACTGAAACCAAAACCTTCAAACACATGTTCTAATCCGCTTTATCCTCGAGCAATGGCATCCAACTCATGGTAATATTTATGATCACCTAAGAAATACTAATTCATCACACAATCTAGTATCCATCCAAGGATACTCAAAAAGTCTAGCATGTAATCATTAGGCCAGGATGATCATCAATCTTCAAACCCTCACAAGCTCCTCGTAGCTCAGAACCAAACCCAATAGAGGATTTTCAATCCATATCAATAGGAAATTCTATAGCTAATATATATTCATAAAAAAAGTAGCATCCATAATTTTTAAATAGGATAAAATTATTACACTAATATGATCTATGTAGGAAAAAGTTTTTAATGGAATACCTATAAGTCTAATTCTAACATTTAGGCCCAAAGAATCAAAAAACCCATTGCTAGAATAAATACATGATGTGTACTCCATAGTCAAGAACATCTTCTCTCAAACCATTACCATCCCATGTAAATTGAAATGGATAGAGTTGAATGATGGTTTGTATATATACTACTACATGACCATGGCGTTCATGGGGTCTTCCCATGTACTAATAAATTATAGTTTAACACTCACATTGGATTTCTACCAAATCAAAATGTCACATGTCCATGTACCACAAAACGATGTGTACCCAAAATAATTGTCCGGTACTTTTTAAAACACTATCATCCAATTTTCTCTATAACATGGAAATGAACTACTATATGCCATGTACTGAAATTACATGGTGCGTAATTTTAAACGATAAATATTCCCCAAACTAGAAGAACACATTTCATGTGTTCTTCAAACCATCAACCATGTAGTCAGGCTTTCTAAATGGAAAATCCCAACCATCCACCTGAAACCCCAATTTTTCATATACTACGTACTAATCAACCACCATTGGGTCCTTAGTAATAAAAATAAGAAATCATCACATTGTATAATTTAATATGTTTGTATTGAGGAATAAAGCTATAAAATCGTCCAACCTTGTGAAGTAAACACTAATCATTCTGGTCTACATCTACTCCCAAATGTTGTTTCACCTTAATCCATTCTTGATCTCTTCTGGAAATGAGGTCTGCTTAAATATTCTTATCCACCACCTCTAGGTCAATCCATAATGCACATCAGAGACTCTATCCCCCTCCATACATGTCTAGGAAGACTTAAATGTGTTGGGGTGGGAGTGTTTTAATTTAATCAAACCAATTTAAACACCAAATTTTGAGTAGCGGAATTGAATGTGGGTTTATACCTATCATAATAAAATCCATTCATTTCGAAATCGAATGAAAAATTATTATTTAAATATTAAACTCCATACAAAATATATCACCACTATAATGCACATGAATACATTAATATTTATTTTATTAACAACTAAATATTCTCCAAAAACCCAAAATGAAAAAAATTCCTCCCAAACCACCTTACAAATATAAATAAAAAAATTTAAGACTATATGAGTCCCCATTTAAATAATTTTATATTTTATAATATTGGAAAATTCCCAATTTATCCCTCACAGGAACATGAAGGTCAAAAATGAAAACAAATCCCAGTTTCACAATCTAGAAAATCATGAGTACATACAACATCCACAACCTAAAAATCATAAATTATAATCATTAGTGTTCATCCAATCAAACATCCTAACCCTTATTAGTAGTAAAATAATTCTAAACTCATTTAATTATACTCAGATAAACTAACTATGGTTCTATTCCTAACTCTTAATATAAGGCATACAACCCATCATAGTCTATATAATCTCTTTCAATCATCAAAATGTACTGGAATAGTTCCTTACCACACTAGTCCTTCCTAGGACATCAAAAAACCATCCAAAAATCGTAACATGGTTCATGTTTCACTCCACTAAAGAATGAAAACTATAACATCCCATCTTATCCACATCACATTCCACTATTGGATTCACCAAACAAAACAAATCCTGAGTAGCATACCACCCTGCTTATATTGATTCATATTAAATTATCAACCCTACCTACTTATGGGTCACATCTTAATTACTCAGCTGATACTCCCCATCACAGGAGTATCCTTACATTCACCTCTCAACAAATCATTGACCCCATATCCCAAGTCCAAATCAATCCCAAACCATAGATCTCTAAGTTTCGAATTTTATCTCACTAATTAAACAAAAAAATTATCACCCATTCCTTGAATCTGATAATGAAAACCAAATTTTTCACTGTTATTCATAGCCATCATGAGGACCACAATCTCAAATTACTAACATTCACTTCCCACCATATATAATAACATTCACTTCTGCATGGGTGAGACTCCAGAATGGCCATTTATAAAAAAAAATAGAATCCTGATACATTAGAATAAAGATGGTTCTCTCTCTATATTATAAAGATGATTTAAACATATTGGTTTAGATCATATCTACACTAATAGTACACTAAGAATACATCATCTAGTACCATAAAAAACAAGTCCATTTGAGGACATCATAGTTCAATCCTAAGGGTCTCACATCACCTTGCACACATTCCTTGTATCAATCCAACATTAGTTCTTATCCTACTCGTGATTACATATTAATCCCAATACACATGATAAAATTATTCCCAATCATATGATCCATTATCCATAAAGCCAAGGGTACTAGTAGAACTTTAGTCCTCATGATCAAGTTAATGATTATCCATCACACACACTTCTATAACCTACCCACGAAACATGATTCAATCTCCAAAGAGTCACATCTCAAGAAAACATGGCTCAAAATCCCTATCCACATACACTTGAGGACCCAATTTTCTATTTATCCTTCTCATAACCATCGGGAACAACATGAATTCAAAACCATTATTATGGAAAAGTACCCAAATGATCCTTCCCCTATTTTTACCAACCACAAGATTTGTGAAAAAACATACATGTTATCCCACTAATGAAAAAGTCAGCCAATGTGATTGAACCTAATAATCAGATATAGCCTTTATGAACATTCATCCCAGTTCCAAATCATCCATATATTCCTAAAACATTTAAATGAACTCATAATATGGTCGACCACTATCATGGGTCACCAACACAATTATAATATCATTACATCCTTAATCAAGAATCACATCATAAATGTCAATGGGATCCCATACCTATACCTACAAATCATGTCCTACGTTTTTTCATTAGGTTCAACCACCTTAGTTTCTTCCACCATATAGAATTCCAAAACTAATGGTATGTAAAACAAGCTCCCATAAATACATCTGACAACATAGTCATTCAATATCCCACATCGCTAGTGTCAGGAATCTAAAAAAATTAACATGTAAAACCTATATCAAATAAATAGGGAACTTATCCACTAATAATTTTCACATTACACAACTCCCTGGAGGACTAGGCTAGAAATCTATCCTCATTAAGACACAACAAACAATGGTCCAATGGATATATACCAAAACCGTGATAACCAA
This sequence comes from Viscum album, assembly GCA_963277665.1. Taxonomy (NCBI): domain Eukaryota; kingdom Viridiplantae; phylum Streptophyta; class Magnoliopsida; order Santalales; family Viscaceae; genus Viscum; species Viscum album. The sequence goes on along the minus strand of OY728145.1, from coordinate 1,241,540,323 downwards.
GTCATGTCCCCCCACCTAGTGTGAATAAGGACCACATCAACATCTTCATCCAGGGGTGTTTCATCATATATCCATAAAATCTACCACCATTGGGAAATTTATAAAATCTCACACAATAAGGCTTATAACATGTGGATCCTACAAGCCTATATGATTCATGAAACACCTATTGCCTATATTGGACAAGAGTCAAATAAAAAACTAGTCTCATGCCAATAGGAAAAAAGAAAAAACCCCATCATAAATCATCATATCCAAAAAACATGTGCATTACCATAATAGAAAACAATATAAAGCAGTAACATAGAATACAAGGAAAACAAATCCCATACCTTGATTACATAAAGATAATTCCATAACAGATATCCAAGAAGGAACATCCAATATACATTACATGATCTGAAACATTTCTATATCTCCAGACCACCAAACTAGAAATAGTGATATTTCAAGAATGTAAATCCCCTAATAACATCTCCAAATCCATCATGAATATATTATCAAACTCATAAATTAAAACAGGAATGCATGAGTACCTAGGTTATCATATAATGGGTGATAAGTATATCTTAGTATGTCATCCATAATGGTGGACCTACAAAATTCTTCCATAATTTCATGCTAATTTATTATGCTTAGTAAAGCTAAAACATATATAAAAGAAATAAAACTACAACCACTATCGATCCATAGGTATAATACATTGATCAGCCACACCAACATTGGCTATTATCACGGTCTATCTATGTTGGCCTAAATTCCTATGTATTTCAAATAACATGTGTGCTCTATATCTAGAGTTTTCTGAACAAAAACTAATTATTTGGTGTCCCATTCTACAATTTTACCATAATATTGGAAATTGATAAACGTTATCCCATAAAATATCCTCACGAACACAATCATCATCTCCCACATGGTACATACACACATCTGTCCAACATGAAAAAATAAATACTACCAAAACGTAGGGAATCATTCCAACATCATACAAATGTATCATAAAAAATTGCTCCTATAACATCAGTTAGGAATATAAACCATAGATACAATGAATCATTTGAAAATACATTTTAGTTGGAATACCATCATTTCATAGATCATCAATCTAGAATATAACCAAAAAATAATAATATATATGTCGAGTGCTACAGTATGTAAACCAATCCTTAAAGTATTACATCCATGATCTGATCATCAACCAATTATATGTCAACATATATGGAATCTGAAATTAAATATAGTCAAACATATCAAAAAATATTTATAGATCCCTATTCAAGAACTCAATCCATTGTAACATTTTTTGAATCGATATTATGTTTTTTGTCCCACAATCTCAATTATAGATACATGAGACCATCCATATGGATCGTCTATCCAGATATATATGTCATCACGTTCCTTACTAATGAACTATGTTTCACACATGAGCCTCAGCCCAGTAGGTGCGGTATCCTTATGTGCATCCACATGACCCAGGTCCAAAACCAGGTAGAGGCCAATTTCTGGGTACTATAGCACTACTATAGCAGGTGTACCAGGAACTGTAGAAGTACTGTACATTGTGTGGATACTGTTGCAGGATTGTACACTGTATAGGTATTGGAGTAGAGACTGTACAGTATATGGTACTGTAGCAGTTACTGTAGCAGGTACTGTTCAGGACTGTAGTAGCTAGAACTATTCACCTTGGGCTACCAGTTTGGGCTTGGAGTCCTTAAGGCTTTCGGGCCACCCAGGCCTTTGTATCAGTATAGATTTCGGGCCACCTTTAATGCCTCTGGGCCACCTCAAGGCCTTTAGGCCACATGCAGTTTCCCTAGACACAATTTAAAAAAGGAGTAGCCCTAGAAGAATGTTCAGAGAAGGTGCACTCAACATAGAAGAGTTAAAGGGATTTATTAGAATGAGAGGGTATGTTTGTGCCATCGGGACCATCCTGTGCTTGCATGGGAAGACTAGACAGATTCCCATGAAAAGGTGGAGAGCTACTATCATGATGCAGATGCTGGGGAGGGGCAGTTCCTTGTAGATAGTCTGGTTTAATTCCCTAAGACCTTCAGGTCATATAATCTCTTAAGCCTACATGCCATGTAATATCTGAGCCTACAATCCTTGTAAGGGTTCCCCCTCATCCCTAGAAAGGGGGTTGTCAAAACATCAGTAAAAATGAAGGCATTCGGGCCATTTCGGGGGGGGGGGAGTTAACAATGTTTCATAAATTGTAAACCTAACCATATAACAACTACCCTATTTCCAAAAACTAAATATCAACACCCCAAAACAAAAAAAACATAACAATTCATTAATGAAAACATATTACAATTTAAATATCATTAAATGTAAAAAATTATAATGAAAGATAAAGACACCCTATAATGGGTTAATATATCACATTCAATGACATGGGTTAAGCCCCAATTGATAAATATTCTCATGTAGCCACCTGTGGTTTCTAATTTATCCAAGATATACAATGGTCAAGAAAAGTCAACCAAAACAACACCATTCAATGTGGAAATTCTCAACATCAATTTGAGACATTCAATTTTCACATTATTGGAGACTATACCAACAGGGGAATCCAAAAGTGTCCATAAAAAACTCATCCTTACAATGAATACCTACCATAATAATACACTATCATGGAGCATCATGTCCCAATACATTGGGATAGCTAGGATATTCAGAGAGATAGTATTTGATCCCACCTTCTAGAACCCAACCAGGAACCTCAAAAATATCGCAATGGCATACTCAGACTAGGAAAATCAATAATCTCACAATCCTCATTCAATCCTCGTAGTATAGAACCATTCCCACAGGATTATTTTTAATACATTAATCATGGAAATCCTCCTTCTAAACTATCATGGTCCAAAGCAACATAGAATTTAACTCAACATGAAAATGTATTCAATCATCCATATCTATTTGGAAGTACCTCAATATGGACTATTCAAAACATTAATTTTGACTATGTGGAAAAGACACAAAAAACCCTAGGTTTGAAAAGGTACATGATGTGTAATTCTATGTACACAATGTCTACTCCCAAATTTCTACATATCAATGTACATCTACTCGATAAAAATTATATGGGGTCTTCGCATGTACTAATACATCACCAAGTCATACATGGGGTCTGGATATGTACTTTAGGATGACCATGTACCCTTTACATAGGGTGTCCCCCCAAGAACAAGGATACTTTTCCATGTCCCACTGAACATTGTTTTCCTATAATAAAGGTATTGTACATTACAAAAAAATCATATCCACATGTACTTTGTTACTTGGTATTGTATATTTCCATATAATACTATTATGAATTTTCTCTAAAAATTTCCATCTTCCTCAAACTTGAATAACATATGTTGCGTATACTTAAAACTACATGCCATGTTTTCAGGGCTTCCAAATCGGAAACCTCTATGAGCATACAAAAACATCTATTTTGTCTAATTAAGGATATACCAAAAACCATGGGGTTAATCGAAGATATTATAGGGGTTCAAAATAAAATCAAATGAATAATTTGGGATCAAGGAAAAATATTAAAAAACAATATATCCTTTTTGTGAAACACCAATGTTTCATGTCCAAATCTTATCCTAGATGCTGATGAACCTCAATTTCATCTCGATATCCAACATGGATGATGCTATGATACATATAATTATCACCTATATATTGGTACAACTTTAGTGTGAATGGAAGACTCCATAAAACTCCTTCTCTGTGTAGGAATCCAAAAATTGGGAGGATATCATTTAGAAAATAATTAACAAACTTGTTAACTAATTAAATAAATTACATTTATAAAATATATCTTGATTATCAGATTCTGAATTGATTTTATTCCTCACCTAATAAAAACCATATTTTTAGACTCAAATAAGAAATAATAATCTCAATATGAGGATTCATTCAAAATTTATCACCACCCAAATGACTTTGAATAATTTAATATTTAATATATTATATATAAAATATTCATTGAAAACTCAATGATATGGAAATACACAAAACACCTTAATATGGGTAAACATACTATTCTAAAAATAATGGATCATCCAAAAAATAATTGAAGAGAACAAATCAAGATAAAATTAACCATATTAACCCTCATATTCACCCAAATACATAAATTTATTTTTGAACTCAATTTCTCAATTGTAAAAACACATGTCCTTAAATTGTGGATTATAAGTAGCATGACCACTTGATACATTGTGGATTATGATTTTTTCTCTAACATCCTTGTTTCAAACTTATGATCATTTCCAATTACTCATGGTCATCATTATGGCATGGATGTAAGGAACATATTGTTTGGTGTCTCTAGAATCATATCATTTACTAGACAACTTGGTTTATGAATGTATGATGTCATGAATGTTTTGAATATATTATTATATTGGTATAAAAAATTATAAAAGAGAACTCATGGTTAAGGGAGCATTGGTGGTGTTCTAGTATGTATTCTATACACACTCTACTTGATAATTTCGATGTCATTATAGAATTCATGAATATATATCTGAAAAAGGGAAAGTTCCATATGAATTATGATTCGGTAGAGGTGAAAAAAGGTAAAATATTATTGAGATAAAATCTATAGGACCCTACAATATATTTATATATTTATCAACATCATTATAAAAATTAAATTCATGTATCTTTTGTAGGTTTTAATTATTGTATAACGTTTATTTGAATTATTAGGTATTGCATGTTCTATGTATATTTTTATTATATGGTTTTAAATTTATTATATATCTTATGATATAATCAAAATGGTATAGTATCCCAACTAATAGACTCTGACCATCACTACTAGTCGGCAACCTATTACTTAGGGGGTGGCTCACATGAGGGCATGTAGCATTTAGGATCAGACCTAGTGGTTTGGTTTAGGATATTTCGAAATGGTATCAATAAACCATGAAATAATAACATTATTATTAACCATTCAATGATTTTATATCGGGTATATAATAGATAGAAAGGTTGTGGCTCATGAAAGAATACTATGTTGGTTCATGGAAGCACTGTATATTTGACCATCCTATTTAAGTAATAAGGGGGAAATTGTGATTTGTAGTTACCAATGAATAAATTCAACTTTGGTGATGTACACTATATCGATATGTGATTTATGATATTGTTTGTGTATTTATTCATTAGGACTATGAATTTAAGTATACATTACATATATATACATGATGTTGTGTTTTGTGTTAGTTTATGAATTAAGTGTATTTATTTGTGTTATTAATTCTAGATATTTTACCTTAGTGATTAATATATCTATTTTCTCTTGTTTTCATGATATATCTTTGTTATAATATGTTAGTTTAATTGATAATGTTTGAGTCTTAGTAAATACATAATTATTGTGAAAAATGTAGAAGGATATAAGGTTTTCTTATAAGAGGGTTTTACCTTGGCTGGTCGGTACACTCTTTAGAGAATCATGTGTGATCCCACAGAGTGATTACGGTTCATCCTTATGACCCTATTTTATGAAGTGTTTTATCTGTGTTATAGAATATGTTTCCTCGATGTAATCTTATGATACTTCATTTGAAGTATAATATAATAATATCATAATATGTATGTTTCTTCAATATTATTATATGTATAAAAGTATATTGTTTTCCACTCTCTTGTGCATCCTATGTGGTTTAGGTGGAAGGGTCGATGTAGCCAGAATTATTTCTCATAGTACATATCCCAAGCATTATAATCCAAAAAATATTCAAATATTCCCTGATAAAAACTCTAATATTCTTCATCCTTCCAAGGTATTATAGTACATTTAGATTTTGAAAAATAAGTTATGTATTTGTGGAAAAAATTACAAAGTTGATACTCTGTCAGAATAAAAAAGTTCAACATAAATAGAGCACATAAAGGATATGTATCCCATTTTATAACCCATATACCAAGGTAAAAAAACTGAATTGAAGATTCCCATGGCGCTAATTGATGTCTTTGAGGGAACAAGATATATTAGGATGATTAGTTCAACATACAGTGAACCTATGTTGTTCTCTACAGGGGAGGATGGTATTATTTGAATATACATCAATTACAGGAAGCTGAACTATGTGATTGAAAATGGAATATTAAATTTTCTAAATATAATGATAATTTTAATTTTTTATTGGGAGAATAGAACATATATATTATTTTTCATTGATCAGGATATCACAACGTACATTTTACTGAAGAAGAATTAGAAAAATGAAAATTCAAGAGTTGGTGTGTGTTGTAAGAGTATATGGAGATGACATTCGTATTGATGAATGAATGAATTGTTTTCTTGGACCTCATTAAAATAATCATTAACCCATATGGAGGAATTTTCTTTATGTTGTTATTTAAATAAATCAATATCAACTCCCCAACCCTTGAATAGAAATCTATGCACCTTGAGATATTCCAGTGTATGCTTTTTGTAAATTATTTTTTTAATAAACTATCGTATTATAACATTGAGATTTAGGAGGTTTCATTCTAATGAAATGTGGTCTTTGATATTGATATATCAAAAGACATAGATAATGTCAAAGAAGTATTCTCCTAAAGACATACTCACAATGTTTTCCAAATCTGGATCATTCTATGTTTACAACTATATTAACAATATTTTATACAATACTTCTCCTTCAAATCAGAATGAAAAATATCTCTAATGAAGAAAGGATAAAACATCCAATGTGGGGACCATTTTGAATCGGCATTTCATGATTTGAAGATGAGGATAACATGAAATCTAGTATTCATACATCCCACTCTAGGGATTAGATAGAAAATATACTATTATGTATCATCCATTGTTTTGGTATTAGTACTAATGTGGAAAGACAACATAGTATCTTTTGACCCAACAATGGGAACTACACATCCAATAAACGTTTTTGATCAGTTATGATTTGTAATTGGAAGTGTTGGTGATACTATCTCTTTAGTGAGATGCATTTTTCATAAAATTAACACGAAATACTTCACTATATCATATTTACTTGTGAACTAAATCCATTTTGTAGTCATAAATTTGAGTATAATTAGACAATTGACTTTTATATGACTTATGCACAATTTAAATTTTACGGCGTCTTTTTATTCCCTTTCCCATAATATAATTGAAAATTTATAGCTTATTGAGATGATTTCTGAAGTGAAATAGTTCTTGTTGAAATCATTGACTAAATAAAGGATGGATACTCTTAATGGATGGACTAATATTTTTTAGTTAAAAATGGTTAATTCATATCTATATACAAGCCCATAGTGTGTTGTGATTTGGGAATTTCAAGCTAGAGGTGATCCATTACCCAGGTAGACATCGATTGAAAAGTTTATGATCCTTGGGAATGGGAAAGTCATATTCAATGATTATATCTCTTAATTTTTGATGTTAGATTTACAAACCTATTAACGAGTAGTATATTTGGGTGAAATAATTTTGTTCAATGAAAATATGTGATATTTCTAGTTGTTAGAGATTAAAATGTATATCAATAAAATTTTGTCTTAATGCTCTATCATCAAGAGGGTAATGGTTTATCACTAGTGTCTTGGTTGGTTTCTAGATCCAAATCCTTGAATCATGTAGGGTTAGGATAATATCATGATGGTATATATTATTTGTCTACCTAGATCCCTAATAAACCATGTAATTATCTATGAGATTGTTTATTGTTTGAAAAAAATCCCATATTTTACCATTTCATGACACTCCGTCAGTGGATGCGTCGGAAAATCATTATTTTCATAAGAATTTAATCTATTATGGATTTACCATGATACATAATTTATAAATATATGCACTATTTATGTCAGGGTTTTGGTAGAGACTGTAGAAGGCCCTAGGGAATCTATTGAGATTGAGTACAAAATACCATCCTTAGACATTTGGGATGCAAGAGTGTACAATATAAAATCTATAGGATATTTTATGATATTTTATTGTGAGACTTCATTAGATCATGGTTTGATAATATATCATTGGATTAGTTCCCATTCAAAAATAGTTTCCTAGATTCCATTTAATTGGAACCTTATGATGCTCTTTATAGGAGGTTCTGTTATTCACTTATTTTATCCATGAGGTATCTTAGGCAGTGGATATAGTTCTATATTTTGATTAAGAAACATCAAAGAGTGATAAATTAATTTACAAGAGGTTGATCACTACTCATTTAAGGAATATATCGTATACCAATTATAGAATGAGACCTTTACATCTCGTTGGGGGCATTTTCTTTTTCATTAGAGTGACATCATAGTTAGGCTCCCATCATCTGAGGAAGAAAGGTATGATAAAACCAAATTTTCTTAAACCATTTCATATCACATGATAGTTTGGAAAATTTTAAATCCATCTAGATATTTCATTATTATACCTTGTGATGCATGTGTTGTTTCATGTTTCACAAATCCTTAGTTACGTGGTCGATACTATACATGTCACAAAATATGAGGATGTGGAGTTAGAGACATATAGATATTTTAACTAGAATCCACTACAGATTTTAAAACAGATTAATGATGACCATAGAGGGTAGATGGTACCACTAGTATAGATTTGATGGTATCATAGTCATTTCTAGCTAGAGATGAGGAAGTAGGAGTCTGATGTTCGAGATCAATAGGCTAACCTGATCAAGTAACACTTCTAAAGTTTCCTCTAAGAGATGATATGTCAATACATGGAGATATTTTTAATATCCCTAATATTCAATGAATAATTAATCCCTTAGCTATTTGTAATTTAATATTATTTTTATGTGAAAATTGAATTATAGAATAAAAAAACTTATTTATGATTATAGTTATAGTGGATTCACATTAGGGTAAACCCCATGTTAATAGTTTGGAATTTTCTATTGAACATTTTGAAATGTAGGAATGGATTCTAAAATGAATATTGAGGCCCATATAAATTTCATTTAATAGAATAAAAATATTAAATATATTATATGAAAGACATATTTTTTCATAAATATTGGAATATCACACAGCTGGTATTTTATATAGAAATTGGCGACTACCATTAGGTCTTGAATGTGGGGTTTGACCTATTGGGACATAACCATTGTGGGTATTAGGTGGTTTATTATATCACATGTAAGGGTAATTATTTAAATTTTCATTTATATCATTTTTATTCTATTTATTATTTTTATTGTTTCCCCTCTTTAATATTCTCAAACCTTTAAGACCCAATTTCACCTGTTATTAAGATCTAAAAATTATAGAAACTCATCTATTTTGACTCGTTTAAAATTTTAATGCATTTATGATGTGAAACTAAAAAATGTTCCATAATTTTGTAGTGGAAGAATTAAAATATATATTTCAAATTATTGTAACAGAATGATTATTATTTTATTTAAAAAAAACTGATTGGGTGCAAAAGATAAATGATTATATTGAGCCAATATGATCCAGAAACAGCTTCTAAGATGACTATAAAACATGTGACAGTTCAATTTCGTTTTACCTCAAGCCCCAGGAGTACATGATGCTATATGGGTGGTAGTGGATCATTTAACAAAATCGGCCCACTTCATAGCAATCAAGGAGTCAAGCTCAGTGTATGTTTTGTCGGGGAAGTATCTAGAGGAGGTGGTGAGACTTCATGGAGTCCCAAGGATGATCATTTCTCACCGAGATCCTCATTTTACCTCTAGGGTGTTGAGATGTCACCAACAAGCATTCAGTTCTCAACTATTCCTCAGCACTTGTTGATTCTTGTTTTCATCACATTGACTAAAGGAATGGAAAGGGAAATGAATTAGAACAAATTGATTCATCCATTGAAGAAAATTTTAAAAATTCAACGAAGGGATGAACAAGGGGAAAACTGCCCATAGGTTGCGCAAGTTCCAGCTTGGTCACACAAGTATACTTGCGCACCACCCAAATGGTCACGCAAGTGACTTGCACGCCCTATTTGAAAACCGCCCAGGGTCTTCTATAGCCTATAAATACACCCGGTGGTCCCCCCCCCATTTGAAGGAGGAATTATTCTGGAATTCAGATACATAGCTCTGAACGCCCAAGTCTCTTCTTCAAGTCTTCCAAACACTTTTAAGGTAATTATTTACCTAGAATGGAAGGTCTAAACATGAGGAATAAGGTCTAAGTGTTAGAAATCACTAACACTTGCGCGCCTAAATGTTTTTCCCTTAAGGGAAATGAACACACTTGCACACCTCCTTACATACACATTGAAACTTGCGTGCCACTCTTCTAGAAGTACCTCGAGATAACTCTAAAGGCATTGGTCAAGGATCTCCCAAGTATTACCCTACTAGTTAACAATCGCGCAAGTACCCATGTTCCATGCAGGTATACCTACGCGACTAGGACTTGTGCACCCACACAGTACCTGCGTGCCAGGCAGGACTTGCATGCCCTTCTATTTTTTGGGTGCCCTTCTTGCCCATTTAACCCCTCTTATTCAATTCCACCTCTCGTATTCAAGATTCCGTCTTCAGGACACTCTTCAAAGCCATTTATGGCATGTTTTCTTGATTTACATCTTTATCTGAAAGGAATTCCGTGGAGAATCTATCAAAACTTAGTGATTTACACATCTTTATGTCACTAAAGTTAGAGAGTTCATTCATTCAACCTGAAACTTTAAGATGAGATAATCCTTATCCTAGGACTCCTTTTCATGAGTAATCCCCAGTCTAAATTCTCATTAATATGGGAATCCTCATTAGGAGTATGCCCCAAGTTCTCATTAATTTGGGCCTCCTTTTCAGGAGTAAGCCCCAGTCATAATTCCCCTTAACCTGGGCATCCTCTTTAAGAGTAAACCCCAGTCTAAGTCCTCATTAAATTGGGAATCCTCCTTAGGAGTAAGCCACAAGTCACCTAATATGGGCATCCTCTTTAGGAGTAAGCCCCATTCATAAAATTCCCAAATATGGGCATCCTTTTCAGGAGTAAGCCCCAAGTCCCTTAAGTCTAAAATTTCTTTAACCTGGGCCTCCTTTTCTGGAGTAATCCCCAGTCTTAATTTCTCTTGACCAGACATAATTCCTTTTTGATCTTGGCTTCCTTCTCAGGAGTAAAACCCAATCATAAGTCCCATCCTAACATGGGAATCATCCTTAGGAGTAAGCCCCATGATTAGAGTATCCAAATCTCTATAAATCACATGTAACTTTATAGACCTTGTTCATTGATTTCCTCCGTGAAGTAAATCTTAATCCTCATCTATTTTTTGGAATTCATACATACATAATCCCCACATCATTGCATCTTTCATGGCACAAGTGTTTGGTTTCACCAATACCTCTTGTTTCTCACACCGAGCATGAATCACATGATGTTAGTGTGTAAAATTAATCATGACATTTTTCTTTGAGCAATCAATCATGCATAAACATCATACTCCTTTAATCGAACTACGTGGGTTCTGATTCCTTTTCCAAAACAGAGGATACGTAGGTATTCCATCTACGGGTACAATACTAACTCTGAAATAATTAATGTCCTTATAAATGACAATAACCTTCAAGTGCCTAATTGAGTGGATTTAAAACCAGCATGGTGATCATAATTACCAAGAGATTTTTATGTATTGAAGGATTCAATTGACTAAGAATCTATAACAAATACCGATGATTCACTATCTATGAAGAACCTCGAATAAATATACAAGATTCTCTATATTTCCTACATATTAATCATTGATTGTCAGATCTAATGGAAAGCACATTTTATACTTGGTAATGTAATAAGGATTAAAGAACATAACTTAAATCTATAAAGAGGGTCCCGGAGTAGGCAATAATTCCCCTTAAAAAGGATTGATGAGTCCGACCTCCCATCCTCTCGACCAATGCAAATTCCTAATCCTCATCAATCCATAACTAATGAGCGCCTACCATTAGAAAGTATGTTCAAATGGATATGGAATCATTGGATGTTTCCGGTACTACGAACAAACCCGTTAGAAACCGCTTGAAATGTTTGAATCTTAAATCAATGAGATCATCCCCAATTCCAGAGGAAACAAAAAATGGTGAACCCGATGTGAATCCTTAACCAAGTTAAAATAATGCTTTGCTTATTTGTTAGGACCCTATTTTAACTCAATGAGAGGGCCAACAAAGTAATCAATAACATATTTTCTCATCCAAAATATGTAGTGGCTGAACTAATCTTGATTATGTCTGTTATATCAAACATGAACTCTTTTCCAAGATCTTTTGAATTACGAAAATGGATTCTCTCAGGTTTACACCTGTGAATACGTCTACTGTGAAAACTTCTGCTGCAAATTCCACTACTACTACTCCTGCTGGATCATCGTCCGCTCTGAGGAAGACATCACTTACTCAGCGTCTTCAACATTGGGTATCAAATGCGCTTGTTAAAGAGTACCGTCAACACAGTACCATTCCAACTCCAGAGGGTGCTCGACAAGCCCTCCAAGTGAACAATTCAACCTGGTCGTCCAAACAACGATGACCAGCGATCAAGAAGCAGGCGGTGCTAACCACCGTCTCCAACCGTTTCGGGTCATTATCCCCAGAACGCAATCACCATTCACTCCCATATTCTAAGGAGGTGAATGATCAGGTCCCTCAGGGCCTTAATTCAAGTAGATAAGAGCCACTCCTGAGGGCTTCCATTAACAATCGCCTCCAGACTCATGCGGCAGTGCGCCCTCAACATGATGAGGGTTTCGACTCCAGGTGTTCGGCTCAGGTTCTTCGAACCCGAGCAATCAAGACGAATCACCAGAGGGGAAATCTGGTCAACAGTGAGTAGGTTCTCATCTCTTCCATATCCGAAGAAATCCACCAACCTATCTTGGAGGAAAGAAACGAGTGGGAACACACAACCGTCTGTTTTAATTCCTATGTCCAGCAGACTCATCTGACAGCGTCACGCTAATCCCACCAGGCAATTTTGGCGGAGTACTATAGGCAGAAACATACACCTAGTTATACATCATCAGCTAGACAGAAGGCTCGTCTGACTATATATGATGGAGCTCATCCACCATGTTCGGTGAATTACAATCAGTAGGAACACACACCTTCTAGTATTCATCAAGCCTACCAATAGTCTCGCTTGGTAGCACTCGGAGAATTCAGTCGGAAAGCTCCAGTGAAAAATAAGAGGCAGACTCAACCCTCTGCCCCCACACTTGAGTACTGCTAGGACTCACTAATAGGAAAACATGGACAAGAACAGGTACACACTCCTACTCCAAGCATGGAATGGACGTATATCCTCATTCTGACAGCTGAAGCCAGCAAGCATATTCTATCAATGCTGAAAGAGTAGAAGCAAATCCCTAATCATATTATTGATGCTTTCCAGGATAATATAATATCTTCAGCAACATCTCACGGAAAGACACATAAATCTATCCCTACCAGTGGAGTGACACATCAACAGTTCACTTCGGAACATACAAACACATCTGTTCCAGTCCAAGAGGGTTGTGGGGCGTACTCCCCCATATCATACGGGCAACCATGTCAGGTACATACACCTAGTTTGAGCGGAGATTATCAGCCTAACCTTATCATTTCTCTTAAGAAGGCACATACACCTGCCAAATTGAGTAAGAAGGCATCAAAGAAGAAGACCCGCCCAGCACAGTCAAGAAATCAAGAGCCAATCTGTAACAAGGACTTTCTCGATAATGGAGTTCTTGAAGCCCTTAGAAATTATCTGTTGGAATCCAATATTATTCTCCCTCATTTCCCAATAGTGGGAACATTAATTCATAAGGTCTTCAATAGAAATTTTCTCAAGAAGTATTGATTCATGACCGTTCGGTCGATCTTAATGTTTCATATTTAGATGAGAGCTACAATAACCCTCTGTGTGGCCAGAAGACCATGTAGTAGGAGATCTAATATTTTACTGTAACTCTCCATGGTGGTACTCCCCATGATGATGAATTTCGATGTGAAAGTCCTCTCCACAGTAGTAATGCACATTGCCCAGAAAATACTCCTGTGGACAATGTAGTGCCGAGAAAGCCCTATTATCTTAAAGCACTTGAAAAAGTAAATCATATCATGTCTGATGCATTACCATCAGCATGTGAAATAATTTCTCGATCAGAAGATAGCTCGGGGTGTAGGTCATTCTCTGAACCACCCCCGAGTCATTCATCTTCTAGTTTGATCAGTGAATTATCTACCAATCCTGTTAAATCCGATGAAGCAACAAGGGAGCACCACCTCTGGTCAAATCAGGTAGATGAATCTTCATTGAATGATAGAGGAAATTATGAACATGAGAAAACAACTAGTGGAAGGTGAAGTGCCAGTCATGTTTTGGCCTCTGGATGACTCTCAATATGGCCTTCCAAAGATGTTGACGGAAGATGGAATTCATGACATTCGTCTCACCAAATGGAAAATTATTTATTAGTTGAAAAAAAGTATAATCTTATGATGAATAAAAAAATCATATTAAGATAATCGAAGGGTTACAATGTAATATTGATTTAGCATCTCTATCAGTCTCTCAATATCTGAAGGCTAAAAAGCAGCAGAGAGCCCTTCAGCATTCTTGCCTTGGCGCACTAAGAATATTGCTCCAGTTAATTTCCAATGCCCCATATGGTATTCATGTTAGAGGATGGGGTGTTCATGGAGCACTACATTTCACTTTACTCTCTAGTCATCAAAGCCCGCCGAAAATTGTTTCATGCAATGTTATTCCCCGTGGCCGGCCACAGTCAATGGTTTTTGTTTGTAATCAAAAGCTTTCCAAGAACAAGACTCTTCTAGTTCTTCTCAAAATCAAGAATGCAAAGAACAAGTTGTTGAATTACTCCTGCATCAAGAAAACGAAAATATTGAATAGACCTCTTGTATGGAGAAAGCACATCATCAAGTGATAGAAGTGTCTGAAATCGTCCAATGGTCTTTTGAGCCGGGTGATAAAAGTGGATGTCGATTGATGCATCTCACTAATTTCCGGACTAAGGTCCGCAATATCAGGAGAGCTATTAATAAAGTCCCAGACATAGCATGTCAATTTCCACCCCAGCTTGCCAGACTGGGGACCCTTTTAAACTAAGCCTCAGAGATAACAAATAGGATTTGAGGAGTTGAGAGGGAACAGAAGGAACAGCACCAGTCCACTAGACTGGGGAATTTTTCAAATCATCAATCCCCTCATCAGCAAAAGTCAGTCTTCCCTCGATTGGGGAAGAATCCACAAGAGGAAAAAAGTGCCAAATTATAGGGAGATTCTCTCCAAATTACGGTTCGCCATGAAGTTCTTGAGGGATCAAATCAACAAAAGGGAATGTCTCTCCAGGGGCATGGTAAAAGACAATATCACAGAAATGCTGATAGAAGGGATGTGATGTGTTATGCATCAATTAATGTCATTAATGCTGTTGTCGCCGATTTTCTAGAACATGAGGCTCACTAATGGGACATAGATGAAGAGGTTCATACTCAAGAAGTTGTATGCACAGACAAAAATGAAGAATGTGTGCATACATGAAATCAAAGGATTACTCAGAACCTAGGTAATCCTTCATGTAACCCACTTCCCCCTCTCTAAAAGGGAGCCAACAAGGGGAAAGGAAATAATCATGTTACATACCCTTCCCCTGGAGAAGGACAATAGCTCTCACTAGAGAAAAGATTCACACAACAAGAGGAAGAGATGAAGGAATTAAGGAGGATGAATGCAAAACCACATCAGGGTAGTTTTCTTCCTAAGCATGCTGGAGTCAGTAGCCAAGGGAATTTGTTATAGCTACTGAGATGGATTAAGAATATCCTCCTCTATCATTACACCCTCACATGTCTAATCCTACAGGTCATGTACAACAACAATTTGCGGTGATACCATCAGTCATAGTACCAGCCACCACATCTGTACCAGCTCCAGTTATTACACCTACCCAAGTCCAAGTTCAACTGGATGTTTCTCAAAAGTTAATAAATACCATTGAGTCATTAACAGTGCTGTTAGACACTATGGAAGGGAAGCGTGCGTAGGTTCAACAAGAAAAGAGAGCTTACCCTAAATGGGTAGATTGAATCCTTCCCCCACTGAGTTTTGGGAACCCTGTATTCCCTATTTTCAATGGATCGGGCGATCCAAAATAGCATTTGATGCATTACGTGTCTTGTTGAGATCCTATGATAGGAACTCCAGAGCAGTAAGAAGCAGTGAATCTAAGATGCTTCGTGAAAACCTTGCAAGGACCAGCTTTTGTTTGGTATACAAGCTTGCAATCTCAGTCAATTACTGGGTGGGAAGATCCTCACCAAAAAAAAATTTTCAGTTCAACTCAACATTTCCAAAGACAATAGTTTTTGATCATACAAACTGTGAGAAAAAGGAAAATTAAAGGGTCTCAGATTTCATTTCTCGCTGTAAGGGAATAACATATTCCCTAAACTTAGCACTCCCTCAAGAAGAACTATTGCCAATCTGTATGGATAATTTACATGATGAGTTGCACACACCGCTGATCCCTGTGAAATACATAGGAGGGTTTCGAGACCTTACATCAATCGCTCAATAGATTAAAGATTCTTCTATAAAGACTAAGGATAAATATTGTGTAATTCCATCATCTCCAGGAAGAATAATGGGTAAAGCAGAGACTGCTACAGTTATGCTTAAACAAGAACCTATACCTGCTTCTACTTCAAAACCTTCCTCTTCTCGATGGGCTCCACCTTTTGATCGTCAACAACAGAAGTCGTTTCATCAAGATGATAAAAGAGATCTAAGACGAAAACAAATTGAGGATTTGAAAAGCAAAGTTTACTCTTTATGAAATGAACAAGTTCCTCTTTACTTAATTTCGGCTCTAGAAATTAATTTGGTTCAATTTCCAAGGCCCAAGAGGCCAAATAAGGAAGGAGATGATGTTCATCCCAACTATTGCCTGTTTCATCAAATGTTGGGGCATCCCGTCCTGGAGTGTTTTGTCTTCAAAGACCTCCTGCAAAAGATGGTCGATTTGGGACAAGTCAAATTAAAAGGTTCTTTAGCTCAGGTAGCATGTGTTACTGCTATAGTTCCAGAGGAGGCAGGTGATTGGAAAGAAGTTAAGAACAAAAATGCACAAAAATATGATGATTGCATGGTTAGAAAGACGATAAACCGAACTCATGCTATTTTTTGAACACAATTTAAGAAACCAATTGTGCCTTATCCCATAAATGTTGCAGCAAAACCCTCTTCATCAATGAAAAAACCTTCAAAGAAACGTCATGATTCAAAGAAAGAAAAATAATCAGAAGAAGATGAGTATGTGTCAAAGCCTATGTTGTCTTTGACTCGGGTAGACAACATTCCATCTACTTCAAATTAACGGGAACCACCCCACCAAATGGCACAGCCTAAATAGGATAATCAGGAAGAGTCTTCATCAGATGAAGATTTTATTTTTGGTTCTGTTAACATGATTCAATTAACTAATCCATATGCCACTCGCAGTTTCAATTTTGATGAGCCTGAATTCCTTATATCAAATAGAGGAATCCGAGGAAGTTCCAGAGGATCAAGATACAGGGGAAGACATTGATCTTTCAGAGGACACTATTCCAATTCTACCCCAGCTAGAACTGTGTATGCAGCAGAAACTCATGGTAGAGCCCTTCGACGAGCTCAATAAGAACAATCAAGTTCTTCCACACAAGGCAGACTCGGCCCTAGCACAATTATTTTGGAAGATCAGTTGAAAGTTCCATCTTCTTACACTCGGTCAGTAAAGATACTTAATCAGTCTAATATTCCAAAGCCATGAGTATTACCAACTCCTATACCGATACAAGATTCATCAAATTCCAAATCATCAACTTCCAAGGCACCTTCTAAACCACATGTTCTTGTTGGGAAACACAGAGCATTGGATCAAAAGTATGATATATTGAAACACCTGGCCCAAGTACCAGACATGTTATCAATTCTAGATGCCTTGAATTTATCAAAGGATCTTCGAGAGGCACTCATTGAGGCTTTGTCAAGTCCTCAATAGTTTGAGACTGAAATTGCTGCAGATGAAGTCTACCATGTAGAGAATAATCCTGCAGAATGCCATGCAGTGATATATTTCACAGATGAAGATGAAGATGATTTTGTGCATGGACATATCAGACCGTTATACGTATCTTGAAAGGTCAATCGTGTAGAAATCCAAATATTTTTCATTGATAATGGTTCAGGAGTCAACCACATGCCTATTCGTACACTTCGTCGATTGGGGCTCACGGAATCTGATTTATCTCCTTCTACTTTGATGTTACAAGGATATGATAAAAATGAACAAGAACCACTGGGCAAGATTACACTCAAAACGTAGTATGGAGATCTTGTGTCCAATTTAGATTTAATGGTTTTTGATTGAGACTTAGCCTTCAACATCATTCTTGGAAGACCCTGGCTACATCGGCATGTGTTTGTCACTTCATCATACCATCAATGTCTCAAGTGTTGTTTCGCTGGTCAAGTTGGGACATTATATGGTGATAAGGCCCAATTCTAGAAATTTGAATCTCAATACATTGAGGTGTAATTATACCACATGAAGTGAAAGGAGGAATTCACAACAATGGATATTACCAATGTTAATGCTCCGTATGGTTTAGAAACGATTTCAGTATACCCATTTTCACATGTGAGTACAAATTTTGTGTTACCTATCAGTCAAATTAACAGGATAGACCCAAATCAAAATACTATTATGGAAAGATCCATAATGTCAATTACGACAATAGAGCCAGATAACATGGGAGAAATTGGTGATCCACCAAGAAATGATGAAAGCTCAAATGGAGATGTCTTCATTTCATCTGCTGAAATACAGCAAGTCTATACCTCACCATCCAGGCCAGAAGAAGATATAGAAATGTTAGAGGTTAACGATGATGTTGATTATCAATCCATAATCTCATCTTTATTACCCAAAGAGGACCCTTCATCATCAATCAAGTCAAAAATGGATGCTTCATCTTCAAGATGTGAAAATTTTGACCTCTCTTCTGATTATGGAAATTCTGCCTCATCATCTACTATGCAAGTAGAAACAGAAGAAGTAACACATGGTAAAGAAGAAGAGGAAGATCTTAGGGGTGCTCCTCCAGAATTTGAAGAGGGTATCTCTACCATTGTGGATGAACTTAGAGAAATCAATCTGGGTACAAAAGAAGATCCACGCCCCAATTTAATCAGTGCTTCCTAGACTCTTGAAGAACAAGAGATGTATATTTCCCTTTTAAAGAAAAATCGATATATATTTTCTTGGAACTATACATAAATTTCAGGGCTTGATTCTGATGTTGCCACTAATCATTTGGGTTTTCCAAAAGAATATCGAGGATTCAAACAAGCTAATAGATGAACACACCCAACCTATGCTTCCAAAATTGAGGATGAAGTAGATAAGCTTATCAAAGATAACTTCGTCATATAAGTAAAATATCCCAAGTGGTAGGCTAATATTGTTCTAGTGAAAAAGAAGAATGGGAAAATTAGTTTTTTCATTGATTTCTGAGATCTTAATTTGAATTGTCCTAAGGATGATTTTCTAGTTCTATTATAGAACTTTTAATTGGTGCAACAGCTGGCTTTGAAGCATGTTCCTTCATGGATGGATATTCTGTATATAATCAAATCTGAATGACTCCAGAAGATGAGGAATCTACAACCTTCAGAGCCCCCAGAGTGTGTTTTGCTATCGGGTAATACCCCTTTCCCTAAAAAATGCAGGTGCATCATATCAGCGTGCTATGCATCGTATCTTCAAACCCTTTTTAGGGAAGTTTTTTGAATGTTATGTGGATGATTTGGTGGTAAAATACAAACAATGTTCTAATTAATTGGATGATTTGGATATCATATTCCAAAAACTTTGGTAACATAATTTGAATTTGAGCCCCTTAAAATGTGCTTTTAGGTTAACCTCGGGAAATTTTTCAGCTTTGTTGTATACCGTAGTGGTATCGAAGTCGATCTTGAGAAGACCAAGTGAGTCCTTAGTATGTTACCTCCTCTAAATTAAAATGAATTGAGAGGACTTCAAGGACACTTACCCAATATTTGGCGTTTCATCACCAATTTGGCAGGAAAAAGATTACCCTTCACCAAATTGATGAATAAGGGAGTCACTTACCAGTGGACTGAAGAATTTCAAGAGTCATTCGATATTCTCAAGAAATATCTCTTGAGTCCACAGGTACTTGTGCCACCTATTGAAGGAAGACCACTTATTCTCTATGTGACATCTTTAGAGTGATCATTGGGTGCCTTTATTGCCCAAAAAAATGATGTTGGGAATGAGAACAACCTCTACCATCACATTCAGACTATGCTTGAAGCAGAAACTCGATATTCAAGTATTGAGAAGTGCTTCCTGACATTAATCTTTGCAGTTCAGAATTTGAGACACTACCTGAAACATCATGAGGTTAAATTGGTATCTTGCAATAACCCGCTAAAATTTATACATATTCATCCAATGCTTACAGGACGTCTGGCAAGGTGGGCAGTAATATTGTAGCAATTTGATATTCAATATGTGTCTTCAAAGGCAATAAAGGCCCAAGCTCTGGCTGATTTCCATGCAGAACACCCTTCAGTGGAAGACACATCTTTAGATATTGAACTCCCTGATGAGGAAGTTTTCTCTATTCATGAAAGCCTTCAAACATGGGAAATGTACTTTGATGGTGCTTCCACAAGTCCAACAGGGAGGAAAATGGAAAATCCTAAATTCAACAAAGTTGGCTTAGGGATTGTACTCATTTCTCCAGAAAAGGCAGTTTTACCTTATTCCTTCTTATTGTGGGAAGGTGGTACCAATAATGAAGCAGAATACCAAGCTCTCATTGCAGGCTTAGAGTTGGCGCTTCAAGCACAAGTGAATCACTTAAAGGTGAAAGGTGATTCAAACCTGGTAGTCAAACAAGTCAATTGGGATTATGCCATTAGAAAATAAGAACTAATCCCTTTGTATGATTACGTCATAGAGTTAATGGAGTAGTTTCCTTCGGAACCGAAATTTTATTATGTCCCAAGATCAGAAAATTCCCATGCTGATGCATGGGCTAATATAGCCACAGCTCTGGAAGATCCAAATCGGGATGAGACAATCGTTAGTATTGTCCACAGTCGTACAATTTCACCTTATGTTCAAATCAGAATAGAGGAAATCAATGAAATTAGTCCCATCTATGAACCATATGATCACACTATGGGATGGATGGAACCTATCAAGGAATACCTTTAAAATGGAACACTTCCACCTGATAGAGCTGGGAAAGAACAAATCCGGTGATGTGTGGTCAATTTTACTCTTTATGATGGCCCGGATCACCGAGAGAAAATTCCCTACAAGTGTGGTTTTGATGGAGTTCTCTTCAGATGCATTGATGGGGAAGATACAATGGCTGTCATGAAAGATGTGCACGCAAAAGTATGTGGTGCCCACTAGTCTGGACATAGACTATCTGATAAGATTCGAAGGCTTGGATACTTTTGGCCTTCAATGATGCAAGATTGTGTTGACTTCACAAAGAAGTGTCATTATTTTCAAGTACATGCCAACTTCATTCATCAACCCCTAGAGTTGCTTCATACATCTAAATACTCATGGCCATTTTCCACATGGGGATTGGATGTGGTGGAACCATACCCTTCAACTACAGCCAAGCAGTTTAAGTATATTCTTACTGCTACAGACTTCTTTTCCAAATGGGCAGAGGCAATACCTCTCAAGGAATTTAGTTCTAAATTCATTGTTAGCTTCATCAAGTATAACATCATTACCAGATTTTTTGTCCCTCATACCATATTGACAGACAATGGCACCAACTTCTGTTCATCTGAGGTGAAGAAGTTGTACCATGAATACAACATCAAATCCAATCATTCATCTCGGTATCATGCAGTGGCCAATGGCCAGATAGATTCCTTAAACAAGACACTTTCAAATATACTGCAAAAGATGGTGGATAAAGATAAGATGTCATGGCCTGATAAACTCTTTCATGCTTTATGGGCTTATCGGACCACCACCTGCACTGCAACGTGATCAACTCCATATTCACTAGTATATGAAACAGAAGCGGTCATGCAAATTGAAATTCAATTTCCTTCGCTCTGAGTAGCTATTTGTGATTATTCATCTAGATATGAACATTCTCAAAAGACATTGGATGAATTGGAAACGTTATATGAGAAAATATTATTCACCTTGCACCATTTGGAAGTCTACCAGAATCGAATAGCATGAGTTTTCAACAAAAAAGTTCATCTTCATTCATTCGTTCCAGGAGAATTGGTATTAGTTCTCAGAACTCCAATGATACCATGAATGAAACCTCCCATGCTTGAGCCAAAATGGGAAGGACCTCATTCAATACCTACGGTTTATTCCAATGGAGCTTAATCTTTAATATCAATGGATGGAGAACTCATCACTACTCCAACCAATGCCCTATTTCTGAAGAATTATTTTATATAAACCCAAAATACACCATCCATGGTCCACGAATATGACCTTAAACTATTTTCATGTCCCTTACGTCCAACATGACGTTAAACTGTGACGTCCTAACTACATGATGATGAACAGTACAGAAGTCTTTTACGTCCAGCCAAACGTCAAACTGCATAATCCACAGTCCATGCATATGACGTTAAAATATTTGCATCCCTTTCATCCAACATGACGTTAAAATGTAACATCCTAGATACATGACCCTCAACATTATAAAAGTACCTTACATCCAACATGACGTTAAAATGTGTCTTCTATTGTCCTTACCGAATAACATTAAACTGCACAATCCCCTTTTTTCCAACATGACATTAAACTGTATTGTCCCCATAATCCTAACTACATGATGCTAAACAGTATATAAAGTCCTTTAATATGTCCTACATGACGTTAAACTGTACTTTGTCCCTGCTACATGACATTAAACTGTGCAGCACCAATAGTCCTAACTCCATGACTTTAAACTGCATAGTCCCTTCATATGACCTACATGATATTAAACTGTGCAACGTTAAGGTTGTTGTTACCTCTTGTTTCTCACACTGAGTGTGAATCACATGAGCATAGGGAAAATTTCAACCATAACACCCTCTTTGGGCTGCTATCCACGTGTATGTCCCAACATCATTTTTTAGGCCGTTGTCCCCAAAAAAACAACTTGATCACAAATTCATTATTTAATTGAAATTCGCGGACTTTGATCACTGCCTTCTAGGCTGGGTACATAGGCAACCTTCCAAGGCTCAAGCCCAAAACCAATCTCTTCACATTGGTTCACCTCTACCTCATATGATGTTGATTCATGAAGCTGCCCCCAGAATCAATATCTTTACATAGGTTCACCTTTGTCCTTGTTATACGATGTTAAACTGTACAACACTTTTGTCTTGTACGACAATAAACTACAATATTCATTGATACCCTCACCTGAGAGGGAATCATTATTTACATTAATTTTCAATCATGTTATATTCAAAAAAAATTATGTGCATACATGGAAATACCTAAACCTTAAATCATGGGTTAAACCATCATTGCACTAATGTCCCCTTTCACCCTTCACATGTACGAAACAAATTTGTACAGAGGATATTTTTAAGAACTGCGTGGGCTTGATTCCCATCCTTATGGGATACGTAGGAACATTCGAGTGTCCCCCGAATCTAGTCCCAAGTCTTTTGGGCCTAACCCCAAATTCCACTTTCAGTCCCTTGGCTGAAAAGTCCCCAAGAAAACACACATTGTGTATTTCTTATAATTCTCTATGCTCTATGATAATAAACTAAGATCTCCTATTTTTTCATCCCACACGATGTTAAACTGTAGTTTAAGAACTACGTATGGCTTGATTCCCATCCTTATGGGATATGCAGTGAAGTCCAACATTTCAATTCAGGACCCAACCACAACATAATTATGGTTAGCATAGATCTGTGCATCCATTTACACATTGGGAAACACCCATATTTGTGTGTCATAATCCTAACCTTAAATATTTTAAGATCTTCATAACCCTTTTCTTGACTTCTAGTCACAAAAATGTCAAATTTCTGAGAGTTATTTTGCATGACTATGCAGCACGTGACCATAGGTGGCCTTTCATAAACAGTCTCCATAACAGACTTGTCAGCCAAAAGATATTATTATTTGACTATTCTGCATATTCCCTTAGGCGACACTGCATAATTCCACCCCCTAACGGGTTTTTCGGATACTAGTAACTTCATTCTTGGGAAGAAATCCTCTTTTTTCCTTATTGGTCTTATCAAAATATGTAAGGATCCATAAAAAATAGCTATCCTTAACATATTTATTTCATGTTCTTTTTCATGATCTGAATGTATTCAACTATATGGTTTATATTTTCCTTCCCTATGTTTGTGTCAGAACTTCGTAGGAGTAACATTCATCCAATTCATAGACAAACCTATTTGGAAATATATTCTCCATATTCAAGTACCTATCTCCATACAACAAACTCTATGCTTTGGAAAATTTGAATCCTCATAAATGTCCACTGGCATTTTTGCAGTAGAAAATTAAATTTCTAAGAGTTCAGTCTCCTGACTATACAGCATGTGCCCTTAGGCGGCCTTGCATAAACAGTCTACATAACAGACCTGTTATCCAAAAGATGCTATTATTTGACTATGCAGCCAATTCCCTTAGGTGGCCCTGCATAATTCAACCCCATAAAGGGTTTGATAAATAATGGTATTTTCATTCTTGGAAACTACTTCTTCTAATGCCTTTTAGCTCTTTTTCAGATAATTCCTTAGATAAAAATTTTCAAAAGTCATAGTATACATTTTTTCCCTCATTATTGAGTATAGTAATATGTTTTCAGATAAATTGCCTTGAAATTGAGTCAAATATAATTAATTTGGTAAATCTATTTCAACCTTAATCATTATCATTTTTTTGTCCAACGTGCATTAATTTAAACTTCCCACAAAAGACAAGCAAAATCTGAAAAAATGTCATGTTCCATCAAACTAAACATACATTTTTTATGGTTTAGGTAATATTGAGAAATTAAAAGATTTAAATTTTGTAGGGTTATTTATAATAATCCTAGTAAAAATCAAACTATGCTTACTAGGCCCATTGGCTTAGGTAAAAATCTAAAGTAGTTAGTGGGAGAATGTGTGCACATATGATTGAAAAAGAAAGTGTATTTTAAATTGATTTATAAAAATTATAAGGAAATCCACAGACTAGATTCTCTTCTCTTTTCCATGAATTACAAAAGGATTTCAACATAACTCTTCATTTGATTTACGGCATCCCGAGCTTCATCATCAGCCACCTGGAATTCATTCATTCAACTTGATACAGTAAGAGATGCAGTGATACCAGATCTTCTTGGAACAATTCTAAAAGGATGTTCTTGAGTGTGGTTTGAGAAAATTTTCTACTGATCAAACAGTGACTCTATTTCTGTCCAAGAGACTTGGAAGATGGATACATGGATCTTAGAATGGAGCATTGGATGTAAAGATCCATTTGGAGGGAATACTATTTTCAGATATTTCTCTAATGCCATGTTTTTCTTCACTAAACAAACTGGTAGTGGAAAAAATTTCAACCCATGGGTTTGTGATTTTCATATCTAAAAGGAAATGACATAGAGAAAAAATTTTAACGTTCACACCGTTGTTGTTGCTCTTAATGCATAGCATAACCGAAATAGAGGAGTAGCAGTGTAGCTGCA
The DNA here is from genome assembly GCA_963277665.1 of Viscum album. Taxonomy (NCBI): domain Eukaryota; kingdom Viridiplantae; phylum Streptophyta; class Magnoliopsida; order Santalales; family Viscaceae; genus Viscum; species Viscum album. Next base: position 1,241,514,560 of record OY728145.1, on the reverse strand, counting down.
TCTCAGGCGTATAGTTTTTTGCATCTAGAACATTGAAACCTTGAAGATGACCAGGAACATACAAAGGAAGGTAGATTCTTCTCAGGCGTATAGTTCTTTGCATCTGGAACATTGAAACCTTGAAGATGACCATGAACATACAAAGGAAGGTAGATTCTTTGTGGGAAATTTAGATGATATTTCATCAAGTGCTCAGCAAAATCTGGTAGAGTGCTGTTGCAGATATCATAGTAATCATGGAAAACAATTTTCATCATGTCATCAATCTACTTGATATCCAGTTCATTAGCTGTTCCGATTCTCTTGGGAGCCATAGGATCTGCAGAAAAGATGAATAATTAACTCTTAAGGTAAGTTAATTTTTCATAATATTTGTGAAGGAGTTTGAAAAATTGGATAAGGAATTCAGGAGCACAAGTATCATAGTTGGCGCGCAAGTCTCCTTTGGTCACGCAAGTATTGGGAACGTAGGTATCACCGCACAATTCTAAATACCTTAATAGAAGCACGACATAAGAAACAAACAAGCGCAGAAGAGCAAGAGCCGGGAGTCCACCAGCGCGCTGAGAGCAAAAGAAAGCAAGAGATATCCGGGTGTTTTGCACAGGGTTAGGCCGTATATTTATAGACGAGGCCATACCCCTGTGTTCTTGAAGTCCACCTTCACGCCATACCTTACGTGCCTCGTTGCCTTTGGTTTTTTTCTTTTCCTCAGAGTCACATCCTTATTCTTCTGAATCCAACAATGAGGGGGGACTTTTTTTGATGCTCCTTTTTGTCACTATGTCTAATGGAATGGAAATGGAAATGACATAGCACAAATTGATTCATCCTTTGAAGAAAACATCAAAAATAGACAAAGGGACGAACAAGGAGAAAACTGCCCATATGTCATGCAAGTTCCAACACGGTTGCACAAGTATACTTGTGCGCCGCCCAAATGGTTACACAAGTGACTTGCATGCCCTCTTTGAAAACCGCCCAGGGTCTTCTCCAGCCTATAAATACCCCCATTGGGCCCCCCATTTGAAGGAGGAATTTTTCCAAAATTCAGATACAGAGCACTGAACGCCCAAGTCTCTTCTTCATGTATTCTGAACACTTTTAAGGTAATTCTTTACCTAGAATGAAAGGTCTAAACAAGAGGAATAAGTTCTAAGTGTTAGAAATCACTAACACTTGCATGCATAAATGTTTTTTCCTTAAGGGAAATGAACACACTTGCGAGCCTCCTTACCTACTCATTGAAAATTGCACGCCACTCTTATGGAAGTACTTCGGGATAACCCTAAAGGCTTTGGTCAAAGATCGCCCACGTATTACCCTACTGGTTAAAAATTGTGAAAGTACCCATGTGTCGCGCAGGTGTACCTGCGCGCCGAGGACTTGCGTGCCCACACAGTACATGCGCACCTGCCATGACTTGTGTGCCCTTCTATTTTTTGGGTGCCCTTCCTGCCCATTTAACCCCTCATATGCCATTACACCTCTCCTATTCAAGATTCAGTCTTTAGGAAACTATTCAAAGCCATTTATGGCATGTTTTCTTGATTGACATCCTTATCTGAAAGGGATTCCATGGAACATCTTTCAAAACCCAGTGATTTACAAATCTATATGTCACTAAAGATAGAGAGTTCATTCATTCAACCTCATCCTTTAAGATGAGAAAATTTTTAACCTGGGCCTCCTTTTCAAGAGTAACCCCTCGTCCAAATTCTCATTAATATGGGTATCCTCCTTAGGAGTAAGACCCAAGTCCTCATTAATTTGGGCCTCCTTTTCATGAGTAATCCCCATTCATAATTCCCCTTAACCTGGGCATCCTATTTTGGAGTAAACCCCCATCAATGTCCTCGTTAATTAGGGAATCCTCCTTAGAAGTAATCCCCAAGTCCACTAATCTAGGCATCATCCTTAAGAGTAAGCCAGGGTCTTAAAATTCCCAAATATGGGCATCCTTTTCAAGAGTACGCTCCAAGTCCCTTAAGTCTAAAATTCCCTTAACCTGGGCCTCCTTTTAAAGAGTAAGCCCCAGTCTTAATTTTTCATGAGCAGTCATAATTCCTTTATGATATGGGCTTCTTTCTCAGGAGTAAAACCCAATCCTATGTCCCCTCCTATCTTGGGAATCTTCCATAGGAGTAAGCCCCAAGATTATAGTATCCAAATATCCATAAATCACATATACCTTTATGGACCCTGTTCCGGGATTTCATCCCTAATTTAAATCATAATCCTCATCTATTTTTGGGCAGTCACAAATACATAAGCCCCACATAATTTCATCTATCATGGAACAATTCTCTGGTTTCACCAATCCCTCTTGTTTCTCACACCGATCATGACTCACGTGAGCTTAAAGTGTAAAAGTAATCATGACATCTTTCTTTGATCCATCAATCATGCATAAACATTATACTCATTTACTCGAACTACGTGGGTTCTCATTCCTTTTCCAAAAAAAGGATATGTAGGTAGCCCATCTGTGGGTACGATCCCAACTCTGAAACAATTAATATCCTTCTAAATGACAACAAACTTCAAGTTCCCCACTGAATGGATTTAAAATCAGAATGGTCATCATAATGACCAAGAGACATTTATGTATTGAAGGATAACATTGACTAAGAATCTCTAACAAATAACGATGATTATCTATCAATGAAGATCCTTGAATACATATAAAAGATTATATAAATTTCCTACATATCAATCATTGATTGCCAGATCTAAAGGAAAGCGCATTTTATACTTGGTAATGGAATAAGGATTCACGAACATAACTTAAATCTATAAAGAGATTCCCAGAGTGGACAATAATTCCCCTAAAAAGGTGTGATTAGTCCGACCTCCAATCCTCTCGACCAATGAAAATTCCTAAGCCTCATCAGTCCATAACTAATGAGTGCATACCTTTGAAATGTAGGTTCAATTGGATATGGAATCATTTGTTGTTTCCAGTTCTAAAAAAACCCCGTTAGAAACTGCTTGGAATGTTTGAATATTAAATCAATGATATCATCCCCATTTCCAAAGGAAACAGCACTGCTATTCATTCTCAATAGGATGGTCAGATAGAGATAACCATCCAGACTCTTGAAGACATGTTTCTCTCCTGTGTTCTTGACTTTTGAGGTTCATGGATGGGGCACTTACCCTTGGTGGAGTTCGCATACAATAATAGTTTTCACTCCACCATTTGTATGGCGTCGTTTAAAGACTTGTATGTCAGACCATTCCGTTCTCAATTGTGCTGGACTATGGTCGAAGAATCATTAATTCTTGGACTGGCACTAGTGAAGAATACAACAGAGATGGTTCAGGTGATTCATGAGAGGATGAATGCAGCGAAAGATTGTCAGAAATATTTTGCCAATCAAATAAGGGTACCTTTAGAGTTTAATTTTGGGGATCATGTGTTTTTGAAGGTGACTCCCCATCATGGGCAGTGAAGGATTGGTCATGGAAGTAAGCTTTCTCTCTGGTTCATTGGGCCTTTTGAGGTGTTATCTCTTGTTGGAGATGTGGCGTATCGAGTAGTACTTCCCCCACAGATGAGTCGGATACATGATTTTTTCCATGTATCTCTGCTCCGTCATTATCTTCATGATTACTCTCACGTCATCGATTGGGGACATATCAATGATGATAGTGATGCAACCTTTTAGGAGAGACCTGTGGAGATCCAAGACCGCAAGGAGAAGGTGTTTCATGGGCATTCCATTCCCTTAGTTCATGTCTTGTGATGACATTGTGGCTTGGGGGAGAATACCTGGGACCATGAGTCATAGATGCATATCCAGTACCCAGAGCCAGTACGCAGAGTTGTTTAATATTTGAATCTTTTCATGTATCGTTGTAACTTTTGTGCTTATGAAACCTTATGTTTATGAGATGGCTTCCTTTGTTGCTTTGATGGCTTGCTCTCTTTTGAGAGGTATCTCGGTGGGCTGTTTTCTAGACCCTGTTTTGTTTTCACTTTAGGAGGGTTTTGGATTCATGAGGATGAAAATGTTTTGAGAGGTATCTTATTTAATGGATCGGACTTCTCAAGTCCTTTCCTTTGTGAAAATGTGGTGTTAGAGGTGTTCTGGAAGGTTAAGGTGGCTTGGGGTGCGTTTGGGTGGACTTTTAAAGAAAGCTAAAGGAGGGGGGGGGGTAATATATTTCACACGGTTGGCGCACAGTTGCCTAAACCGTGTGGCCAAACCTTGCGAGACTGGTCATGGAGGCAGTGGCTAACGCACGATTAGATCACGGATTGCCTAACCATGTGGACTAACGATGCGAGGAGTGTTTGAAGAGGAAGAAGCTAGCGCAAGGTTAGCGCACAATTTGCTTAACCGTGAAGACTAACCGTGAGGGAACATAAAGTTAGATCCTAAAATTGTGGATCTAACTCGTTCAACCTTTAATCACCTCATTTAATCCCCTAAGTGGTCATAACTCGGGATTAACCTTCCTTGGAGGTAGAAGAACCTCTCCCAAGCATTTTGGAGGCAATCCGGAGGCTTCTCTTTGTGAATCGAAGACGGTTTCTCGAGGTATGTAAACCTTTTGATTGGTTTCATAGATCTACGTAGATCTTCTCCCTCTCTCCTCTCAGGATCATAGATATATGCCATTTATGGGTAGATCTATGTGTGTGAATTTCGTTTATGATGAGCTTTGGTCTTTGGTTGTGTTAGGATAAGAGGTATAGGGAGGATCCTTGGGGAATTGGCCCGGTCTTCTTGGGTGTTCTTCGACCTTTGAGGTATGGGATTCAGGGATTCTATAATTTTTTATGTGTAATCGTATATTTAACATGATATAGCCCTTTGGATCACAATGTAATTGACCTAATTAAATAATTTAGCCGGATTAAAGGAATTGGTTTGATCACATGTTGTTTCTTTGTACCGTGATTACGATTTTCCTCTTGATTAGCTAGATAGTGTGATATCTATGCCTTTCTTGTTAGCATGGGGTTCTTGATGAAATTGATAAAGAACGCAATTCCAGAATTAATTGATAATTAATTAGCTAAATATAAATAGGCATGTAAAATAATCCTATTGCAGTTTCTATGATTGTTGATCCAAATTAATGTTAATCAAATTGATGCTGATGTATGTGTTTAATTCAGTTGGTTGGTAAACCTAAAATCTGTTGGTGATTTTTGTTTGAAGGCTGGATGCATTGTTAAAGGGCCAAGAGCCTAAATTGATGTGATGTTTCTTTTCCAACTGCTTGTGTGGTGATGTGACCCTGGGAGGGTGTTGTGATATGGGGGGGAATGGAGGCCTTGTGGTTGTGGCAGCGGATGACGCCTAGAGTGGTGAGATGCATCAGTTTATGCATGTAGGTGTCAGCGAAGACACTGGGGGTGATGGAATGGGATGGATGTTATTGTTGAATGCTTGATGATTCTTGGTTTTTTATCTGTTTTACTTTTCCCCACTTCTAAAGGAAACGGGTCTTGCTTACCCTTCTTCTGAAAGAGGCGAAAACACGCAGGGTTTTCCATGTGCTTTTTGTGTTTTGCCTCTTAAGGGATAATGGGTCTATACTCTTGCTATAGGCAGCAGAGACTCGATGGGTAGTACGTCTACTCATCGTGTTGAGCCCCCTTGTGTTTAGTAGTATAGGTTTCCTTTCTAGAAATCCTGGGAATATGGGAAAGTAATTCTATATTGAATGTTTGAATAAATGATGTTAACCCATGGGGTTGGAGTTTGATGAATCTTAATGATGAGGATGAGAACTTTGAAGGGATAATGGTCTTTGGATGTGATGTTGTTGGAAAATAATGAGGAATTGTTTTTTGTTAATTAGTGTTCGAAGAATTAATTTACGTACAATAGAACTGATAAAAACGGATGAAGTAATCTAATAAATCCCTTTAAAAGGATGTGTGTTTATAGGATACCAAGTCTTAGAAGTAGTACCCCGGCGTCTGAGAGAAGTTAGCTGCAGTTGTTTCTATGACTATGTAATGCCCATAATGTGGTTGTGAGATATAATATATTCAGTAGTGTTTATTTTCTATATGCTAATCCACCCTTTCGATAATGTAAAATTACACCCTGGGGATTCTGAGCCATGAGGGGTTTTTTCCCCAACATTCTGATGGGAGGTTGAATGGCTGACTACCCCCTTTTACCCCGCTCTCTTCTCTTGGTAGATACTAGTTCCCTAGAAACGGTGGTTAGTTTTCCCCATATATGTGTGTAGAGGGAAGTAATGGATTGTGGTTATTTCACACGAATATATTCTGGATATAGTATCCTATGGACTACTATAGGTGTAATGTGTATAGGCTGTGATGGCTTGAGGATCATCACTCGGTGTATGGACTGTAATGGCATGAGGTATAATACCCGACGTATGATACAAGTTATGTGAGATTGGGTGGCTCCCGAAAACTACCTAGTTACTTTTGGTTGTGAGGATGGTTTGGTTCTTAGCCCAGGTGACTGCGGGAAAGCCTTTGTGGTTCACGTTGTGCAGATTATAGAGGTTAGCCCAAGTTTATACGGGCAAGCCATTGGAGAGAGATTCACATGACGTATTTCGTTGGGGAAAAGCGGCAAACCAGTGGGGAAGTAGTAGTAGGTTAACCTTGATATCCTTTATTATATCATATATTCTTGAATGCCTTACTCATGAGAGTAGCCATGGTGAGGTTGGGAACTTGGTATACCAATTTAGGTGACAAGTTAGTTTCACTTGTTTTTCACTGTGCTTTGGCATGCTTTCTTTACTTTTTCACAAGAGGAATCAGGGAGGATCTTACTGATTATACTGTTATAATCACCCTACGTATATATAAATAATTTTTGAGGTCACTTGGAGCATGTTGGAGATCAAGCTGGTTACTACTAAGTTGTGGTTGGAGGGGCTGTTTGGGATTGTGGTCACTGTCTCTTTCCTTTCATTTGGGTACATGTAGTTTTCCCTTTCAGTTGTTGTACTTTTCCATGTCATTTCATATATGTACTTGGGTTTATTTTATATTTCAGTTCTAAGTTGGAGTTGGTTGGTTTCTATCTTCTCTCTCTCTTCTGCATGTGTTCTCATAGAGGGTAATGCCTCCCATTTGATTGTTACTATATCCTTGGTGATGGTCTCTAACCCGGGGGCTACTGTAGATGAGACTCAGGGGTCATTATCTATCTTTTCACATTTCCGGTCCAGGAGGGGTACACTTTGTGGGGAGGCGGTCATGAAAAATTTGATAGTAAATATTTCTTAAATACACGCCTTTTGTTTTGACAACAATAAATAATTTTATATTAATTAATCCAACTCCTATGATTTTAATTTGGTAAAATAGAAATCTCTTTTTAATTCGGAATATCCAAAATAGCTAATGATGATTTTTTGGTTTTTTTGAAAAACATCAATTTTTTATGAAAAGTGAAATCACTGAGTAATAGTTAAAAAGAAGAATTTTTCATTTAAATAAAAATTTACCACTTCTGTGAATTGAATTTTAAAAATCAGACATACATGGTTGTTATTAGTTAGTAAAATGTGGTTCAATAAGATGATTTTTTTTAATACTAGCTTTTGACTTTTATTTACTACGGTTTAAGGTAAAAAGGTAAATTCAAGGTAAAAAGAATATCATAATAATACAAAATTTCCTTAACACTTGTCCTAACCATCTTGGATGAGTAATTTCTTACCATGGGAATCCATGGTTTGATTTTGGAACCCCATGTAACCACACAATATTGATAATGACACTTTATTTTAATTTTTTTAATGTAATGAAAAAAATGACATAAACAAATATATTTTACTAAATTAATTTTTACATAAGGTTATATAAGTTATAATTTCAACTATTATTATAAATTGGAAATATAAAACTAGTTCCTATGTCATGATATTTTTTTATAATTTTTAGATGTCTAATAAATAAAATAATTTATGACACAATAATGAAGCAGTGTTTACCTCATTAATAAATGATTTAAATAAATAAGATTATAATGATTAAAAAAATATCCCATAACAGTCCAATTCTTATTGGATGATTCTATATTTACCATGACTCATCTTATATTCAACATTAGTATGTTTTGTACCTTTAAAAACCCAAAATATTTATATAATAAAATAATATTTTCACACTTTCCTAAAGAGCCCTTCCTCCCCATTATAAAAAGCCCTCATCTATAACTCATTCCTCACACTTCACAAGACCCTTATATCATCCAACCCTTGACCAAATAAGCAATAATGATCCCTATCTTACACCTATAAGCCTTAACCTAGGAAAATGTCACCTCAAGAAATATTGTTTGCTCAAACCAAAGAGAGTTACCTGAATTAAATGTAACAGTTTCTCTTAAATTATTTTGTTTTATTTTTGTTTATTTTACATCTCAAAACCCATAAACTCTTATTATTCCTTTATTTTATAACAAAAACCATATCCTTAATATAAAAGGTTTTTTATGAGAATTATTCGAACTACACATACACACACCTCCGTCTAATGGGTAAAGAACATACAGTTTCTGTGGACGACGAACTACTGCCTCACAAAACGATGATTGTTCAAATATCTCCATCCACCTCTCATGAGGGACATTTTGATAGAACTATATTTATGTATGATATATATTATATATAATTGTTTCTATTCTTCTATATTTTTCATTTATAGAATACCTTAACGGTTTCTATAGTGGGTAAATATGATAATCTAATTTGAGAAACTGCGGACTACCGCCACTTGAAAGTAATATGACTCGTTAATGCCATATTTGCGATGTATAAAGGATTGAGTTAATGATATAATATACTATATTATACTGGAATTATAATACACCTATGTATCATTTTTTTAATTCCATTAAAATAAGAAATGTAAATGAAAGTAGTGTTCAAGCGTACGTATGACCTACTGTCTCCATGAATGGTGCATTTCATTTTATATCTCCAGATGTTATGTACTATTAAAAATACATACATATAATTGATATATAGGATATTTATGATATCTAAAACATGAATATCATTTTGGAGATATTGGATATTTTACCACATTAACAACTTGTAATTATAAGAGGTTCATTTTTTACACATGTACCAAATATTGACAAAACGACTGTTATTAGCTTAAATGATTAAATAATGTTATAAAATGGTAATAAGAAATTTAAAAATGAATTATAAACTTGAAAAAAATGTTCTCAAGAATGTAGAAATTATCTTTAGTTTATTATTCATAATATTAATGAACAAACATGTCAAGTCGGACATGAGGTAAGGGACTTCGTCTCAATCACCTTTTGTTGAGTCATATTTTGTTTTAATACTTGACATTCTATTATATGTTGTATAAATGCCTTTTAATTTTCAATTCATTCAAAGGGAATCATTTTCTATTAATCTTTGTACTAAATGGAAAAAATAATGTTCCTATAAACGTAAGTCGTGACAATGACTTTCAGCCACCGCGAGTATTATCTGATCTTTGGCTTCCTTATCAAGCCATAAATTTTTTAAAAAGGAAAATAAATACCATATAATAATTTATGTATTTTGGTATTGAAAATGGTTTTGATAATGGATTTTTTATGTCAATATATTTAAGGGATATATTGTGATTGAAATCTGGAATTGTTTTCATTCTTTTATATTTATTGTATGTGTTATGAGTTTATAATGGTACATGGAAATTTGATAGGGGGTTATGTGATAAACCAAATTATTGTTGGTTACATCATAAACCAGGATGGTTAGCTACGTTATATACTCCAATGCATTTGGTATGGAATTTGGATGTATGGGTATACCATTTAGTGATATGTGTGGAAGTTGACCGTATTGTTATTCTATTTAAGTATGTTTATGTCAGAAGTTAACTTTATAAGTTATGTGTTCTTTATATGTGTTTTATAGTAATATTTCTATTAAAAATGGTTAAGCAACGATCTTTTGTTTTGTGAAGATTATTTAATAATTCATAAAGGTGAAAATTACTACTTATGATATAGTAATCAATGTTTACATGTTGTTTTAAAAAACTAACAATTTTCCTTCTTTGGGTATCCATTAAGGAGCTTTTTATGCTCATAGCATGTTTTTGAAATGTTTTTCACATGAAATAATGTAGAATAGGGTTAAGGATGGGATCCAGGAAAATTCTTGTTGTCTTAAACATGGAACTAGACACGACCCTTTTTTCACAAAATTTTATTTTGTGAAAAATATGGGAATTGTTAAGAAATTTATACATTATATCTTTTGGGATGTAGTGTAACATTTATGACCTAATTTTATTGAACTATAAACCTAGAAGGAAACTAAATCTGAATTATTCATTTAATTCAAGATTATGTAATATTTTAAGGTCGGGTATTTATATGATATGAAATACACATTTTAGAGCTTTAAAGGTGGTTGAAACTACAAGGTCAATTATTAAACCTAATTATCAAACATTTGGAATTACTTTTGGTGAACCTGTAGAAAAGGCACAAAAAAGGTTCATGAAAATTTCAAATATTCTGAAATATGTTGTAGAGAAAGGATTAGATGATGAAATTCTTGTAGAAAATTTAATTGATATCATGCCCATTAGGTAGGAATATTAAAGAAAAAAAGTTGATGAGTCAAGAATGAAAAAAATCCAATATTGATAATTTATTGTGGAGACTTTCACAATATTAGATTAGGTAAAGAAGAGATGGAAAAAATAAAAGAAGATAAATGGTGGATTTTCTATTACTACTACATCAAATCTGATAAAATATCAGACTTCTGAAAAGGATTCTAAATTGAAAAAGGAAATGGTTGTTAATAAATATGATTCAAGTGATTAAGATCACCCTATAAATGAATTATGAAATATTTCCTAAATAAGGAACATTATGTTTGGTAAAAAACTACATTTTTTACGATTATATAAAAATTAACAAGGATTTTAATGAAGGGAATGATTCTGATGTTACATGTTATAAGCATTTGAATACATAACATATCATACCAAATTAACCCAATTAGAAAGGAAATATATAAAAGTAATGTATTCTAGTGGGAATCAAAGAATTTTTTATGAGTCAACGAACAAAATTGATCATAATGAAAATTATTCTAGGAGATCTAGGGGAGGAGACTCTTTATTCGACTCTTCTGATCAAGAATGATCTGGAAATATGAACGTAGCTCTTCATTCCAAAACTTCCAGTGAAAATATGGGTCTAGTGGATAAGGTTCTAACTTATGAATATCATAGAAGTTTTTGAAAATTAAAAATATCCTAATAATTATTATGATAATGATTCCAAATTTTTTTATAATTAATCTACTCCAAAAGGAAAAAAAATCCCCTTCTTTGTTATAACGAAGTATCCCATTTTTCTGAATTCCTTGAAATTTATAATTGAAAATATTGAAAGAAACATGATAAATAAAATTTTATGATAAAACTATAAACCAAAAAAATATCAAAACATCAAAAAAAATTGATAAAACTATTATAAAAAAAATTCTAATGATTTTGAAAAAGAAATTTAATAAAAGAAACGTTTAAAAAGTAGTTTTGAAAAACAAAATTATGAAACTAATAGTCAATATGATAATGATTTTTTGGTTGAACTATAATAATAAATTTATTCTCTAAGATTTTTTTTTCAAATTTATACCTCTATAACTGATTGAATTAATATGATGTATAGACAATTTCTTCCTCACTGATCTACTAACAAATGCGATATACTTATAATAAACCTGTTTTTGTAATAATTTGTTTATTCTTAAAAATTCCCCATTTTGTATAAAATGTTATATTACAGGAAATTGAAAAATAATTCCCTTAATAAGGTTAAATCCTTAGGTTTCCCAAAAAAAATCTGAAAAAATGTGGATTCCAAATGTTTTACTTTATAACATTTCCAAAACCATGGATGTTTGGGTGCTAAAAACCTAATGTTTTTAATTTCTAAAAAACAAAGGTATTACCATTAACTAGATTACATGATACATATATAGTGTGTGTTTTAGACATACGATTGAAAAGACATTCATTGAAATTATTATCAAGATAAATGTTAGAAAATTTATTTTTCAAGTTAATAATCATTATGTCATTATCGGGATATGTAACATTGTTCTTCTTGGTAATGCTTTGATTTCAAAAGTTTTATTTGATAAAGGTATTACGAATAATAATGTATGATTAAATCAAATATGGGATAAAGTCTACCTTGTCAGTTTTATGAATAATAAAAGTGGAGTAAAAATTTCCAAGGATGAATTTATTATTTCATCCCAAAGGCATGAGAATGTTTATACACAGGACATAGAAAACCTTAAAATCAAAGACATAACATGTCATAGTGTAGTTGAAGATCAATATTGTTTATAAAATTGAATTTTAAGACATTATATATAGAAATATGTTTATGTTGACTTACAAATTACTTGCTAATGATCTCAAGGAACTTGGGTTTGATTCTTTAAAAGTCTTTGATTCTTATCAATATGGTTAGAAACATAAGTCATGATTTAAATTTATTAGTGAAGTTGTTACAAATGTTTATTTATTGTTAGTTCACATGGTCCTTTTCGGACTTATAAACCAAGTTTTATTGGAGTAAATTACTATGTACATATCCTGGTTGATGATTACACTGGGTATCCATGGGTTTTTTTCTACAAAATAATTTGAAGACATTTTTTATTTTAAAATATTTTATCCAAATTTAAAAATGGGTAAACCCACACCCTGAAAACTATTCATTTATATCATCCGTGAAAATTTTTAAATTATGAGTTTAAATAATTTTATTGTATAAAATGTATACAACATAACTTTTTAGCTCCAACAACTCATTATCAAAATGCTTTTTTAAACAATAAAATCATATTCTTCAGGAAATGAAAAGAAACGTCTTGAGTGAATTCTCAATTACAAAACATTGTTGGGATGAAATGTTTAGTACTGACTGTTATACTATAAATAAATTCTTAATATGACCCTCTCTTTAGATGTCAATTTTTGAGTAATGGATGGACCGACAACCAAAATAATCTTACATCAGAGTATTTGGATATAATGTATTCATCATTAATAAAATGGATAACATATATAGATTTTTACCCAAATTGAATAATGGAATATATTTAGGTTATTCCACTTCTTCTTTTGAATATAGTGTTTTTAATAAAAATTGATGTAATATTGACGAAACTTCACTTGTTATATTTGATGATACTGATCTATTTGATTTTAATGAAACCCAACTAACTTCTTATGATTTTTTTTTTCAAAAATTGATCCTCAACAATTATTGGGAATCACTTTTTATAAAGAAAAAACTAAATAATTTGAATCTAAAGTATTTAAACCATAATATTTTCTACCACATGTTTATAAACAGTGATTTCAAAACCTAAACCAGTTTTATATAAAGTTTCATCCTAATTATAATATCATTGGTGAGGTTGATCAACTTGTTAGGACTATAGGTTCATTATGGAATGATGAATAGAATCTTTCTTTTCTTTCCCAATTTGAACCAAAAAACCCTAATAATTATTATGGTGATTAGGTTCGGATTATATAAATGTAAGATGAGAAAAATGAGTTTGAATGGAACAATGTTTGGACCCTATTTGAATGACCAAAGGAAAGTTCCCTAATTAGAGTAAAATATATTTTTAATGATAAATATGATGAAAATAGTATAATTCTTATAATTAAATATATAATTGTTTCTAAAGGTTAGAATATTCAATATGCAATACACATTGAAGAAACCTATCCACCAATAGAAAGAATTAAATCTATTAACATTTTTAGACTTTGCAAAAATCTATAATTTCAATCATTTTTAGATGGATATAAACTGTGATTTCATTATTAAAAATTGAATAGGGTGAATTTTTTTTCACAAACCCCCAATACTGAAGATGAAAACATCATAAATATGTTTTTATGTTACTAAAGCATTGTATGGACATAAGAAACCGCATAGAGCATGGTGTGAAAAATTATCATAATTTTAGTTACCAAACATTTTTTTAAGGTTGACATGGATCCAATCATTTTTATATATTATGTATACCAAAATAGAATGATTATTAAAATATGGTATGATGAAATTATATTCCTATCAACTCAAATATATTTAACAGATTCATTTGTGCTTCTCATGAAATATCAGATTGAGATTATTATGATGGCTAAGTTGACATTTTTTTACTTTTCACATTTCTCAAAATCCAAAATGTATATATATATATCAACATAAGTATATAAAACATATTATTAAAATTTTTGATATGATAATAATATTATTATTAATTGTCTTATCAGTACATAAAATACATAATATCTTGAAGAATATATTAAACTAGTTGATCAAACATCTTGTAGATGTATGATAGAATTTATATTTACCATAACAGATAGTCACCCAGTTGTAATGTTTTCTGCATGATTATGTGAAATATTTCATTAAAATCCAATATAATCTCATTTAAAATATGTAAAAATAATATTTCATTATCTAAAGGGAGCTATAGATTAAAGACATTTTTTTTATTCTAAAAATGATTTTGTATTAAAACATTTTTCGGATTCAGACTTGTGTGGTTTTAAAATTTATAGAAAATATACATTAGAATATTTTCATTTATTATGAGAATCATTTGTTTCTTATTCTTTTAATTAACAACACTATGTTGTGCATTCCACTATAGAAAATGAATATGTGGCATCTGGAAGTTGTTGTGCTCAAGTGATTGGGATAAAACACACACTCATAGATTATGCCATGAGTTTTACTAAAACACAAACACTATGTGGTAACACTAGTGGCATTTCATTGAATAATAACTAGCCACATCACTCTTATTCTAAACACATAGATATTATAGATCACTTTATTGGGGATCACACACTCATAAGAGGTATCATTTTACATTTCATCATAACATAAGAACAACTTACTGATATTTTTTCATAACCATTACCCTTTTATATTTTTTAATACATTAAAAAGAATCTAGAAATGATCATTGTGAAGTAATATTTCATATATGCCTCTTGTCTACTAGTCTCATTACATTATCTTACTCTTTCTCATAGGGAGACTACATTTTTTTGTTTGGGTTAAAAAGTATTCACTTCTCCAATTTTTAGTTTTTCATAGTCATTAAATGTAATTAGATTTTATGAAGTCATAAAATCTTCAAATCAAAATTCATAAAAATATAATTGGAATCAAATAATTTTAAAAAATGTTCTGACCTAAAAAACAGTATATAAATTTCTAATCACGAGGATGTTTCTAATAAAATTTGAAATTTTTTTATATTTGAATTATCATTATTTCATAACCATGTTTTAATTAAAATAAATATTTTTTCCCTAAAATAATATGTATTAAATGTTTTTAGAAATCGTAAAAAATTATTTTATAAAAACAAGAAAAAAATTATTATACTAGAGATTCCACTTCGAATTATATCCTTATTTTCTTTGATACATTAACACTATTCCATTATGATTAGTTTTATCCTTGTTTTTTTATTATATAAATATTATATTTTTTTTATTTTTAATAGTATTCACCCGATATGATAAATAAATTTAATAAAAACTTAATTTTTCAAATCATTTAAAAATTGTTCATTGGATAATTTATCATCTCCTAGATTAGCTATATCATGTCTCAAATGTCTTCAATTTTTTAGAGATCAACTGTCACCTAATGTTCCTTTATAAAGAGGCACCACTCCTAATGTCCCACATTTGATATCTAAGTCTTTTCCTCGAACTACTGCCACATTTAAGTATTTCAACCCAATTAAATGTTCACGTCTCAATCATCTATATCGAGTCCCAATATGATGGAACCTGTTATGGTTTTGAACACATGGTATGTTTTCTAGGAAAGGTTAGTTTTACATTATCTTTTTGAAATGTATTATTCTTCCTTGTGGAGGTTAGTAGAATTCCACGATTTTCAATCCTTATGTCATGACCAATCCAATCGAGATTATGATTTGTTTTACGTCAATTTTTTTGTATAATATTATACCTCAATTATGTTTTTCTATGAAGATTGGAATGAAATTTTTTCATATTTAATTTATGATAAGAGTTACAAGATTACAAATTTGGAATACACTAACTTACTAGGTATTTTAGAATAAGGATATTATTTTTTACCATTATATAAACTACCTGATTCCAGTGGTACGTTTAACAAATAAATATCATCAAAATATTTGGTTAAAAAATTTGCTAATAATCGACCAATAATATTGACCCATAAAATTACGAATCACTGAGTTATAGATATTTGGATTAAAGGGTTTACCATTCTAGGAATGGGAGACAAAGACACTCAAAATTTATCTTATATATATATATTTTGAATTACGTGGTTTACAAGAGGATGATTAATTTAGTTGGACTTCTTCGTTTTACAATCAATTATATAAAAATCAATTCAATCATGTCTCGGATTATAATGTTTTAATCCTTGATTTGAAATATGATTAATGTAAATATAAAACATTCCAACATAAAAAAATCACTTAATGCTAGAGAAATGTTTTTGTTCACTAGATATGACACTGTAAAACATATAATGTATATATATGATTGAGAATAAAAAACGTTTTTAAAGAATACAAAAGTTTATACAATGTAATAGGAACCATATTATAAATCCATGAAAATGAGAAGATTGAGAGAAAGAGAAAGGTTTAATCTCTTCCTCAAAAATAAAAGAAAAAAAATAAATTCATAGATTAAGTAGTAAAAAATAGATGGGAAATCAAGAAGAAAAAATATATGGAATCCCATATTTTGTACTCAATCTAGGTGAAGAATTTAGTGTTATATTATATGGAGCCAAAATAGAAAAAAATATATAGATAAAGGAAACAAAAGAATAAACCTAATTGAGAAAATTTAGTTGATACTTCTATGAATGCAGTGGGGGTTTCTTTTGAAAGTGTTGTTTTATCAAATCTAGATTCTGAATTATATTTTTTATAAAATGCTCTAGTCAATGATGATATTCCCTATGACATAGAATAAGTAAAGGCAGTTATTGTGTATAATAAATTGGATCCAATTAAAATAATTATTTTTTATCATCAAAATAATTGAATGATTAATTTGGAAAATAAATTAACTAAGGTTATATAGAAATTCATATTCAATCCAAATAAATTATAGGTGTTGAAGAAGACAGTATATAAAAAAAAATATAAATGTCTGAAGAAGAAGAGGTGGATGAGGAGTATGAAGAGGAGTAAAATAAAAATGGTGATAAAGAAGATATCGCATATAATAGAATTTCATTAAAGACATTACAAGATTCCGCTGTAGAATTTCCATCAATGGGAAATCAAAAATAAAAAATCCAAAATATCATAAAAACAAAATCACGATCTATTTAAGAATCCTAATCCCCATAAAAGAAGGATGAACAAGATCAAAACCAAATTGAATAAGGTTTTGAAGGTGTTGATGTACATGTTAAAACAATTAAAAATATTAATGGAAATTAGGTTGATGAATGAATTGACAAATCTGTGTCTCTGATATTTGATATTGGAAAATGAAAACAAGCGGATATTAGAATAGATCATCATGATTTTTCTAATATTGAAAAATCTAATTCAATAGATATGATCATCGTTCTAGGAGTTTATTATTTTGGTAAATCATTATATATAGTTTAAGTTATAATCCCTTATTTCCCAATCAATAAAAAATAATTGATTTAGTTCATGATAATAAAATTCAAAAAACTCAGAATCAGTTAATGTTTTAACAGATAGAGTTATCTGAAATTATGATGTAATGAAAATAATTTATGAATGTTTTCAGGACCACAATAAATAATGTAATTTTTTTTAAATGTTCACAAAATTTAATGTTGATATCATGGTACATGCCCAATATATTTTGGAATTATTTAATAACATGGATGAATTTTAATAAACCTCCAATTACTTGTCAAATAATATGGAAAATATTGTAATGTTTTTAGATGAGTTCCAGAATTCAATAAAAAAATCATCCGAAGACTATAAAAAAGCTGTGTGGGAAGATGAGGTATTTCAAAGATCATATAAGGAGAATCAAAATTGAAATGAAGAAATTGGTACACTAAACAATGAGTTTCCCAAATACATCA
The DNA here is from genome assembly GCA_963277665.1 of Viscum album. Taxonomy (NCBI): domain Eukaryota; kingdom Viridiplantae; phylum Streptophyta; class Magnoliopsida; order Santalales; family Viscaceae; genus Viscum; species Viscum album. Next base: position 1,241,496,387 of record OY728145.1, on the reverse strand, counting down.
CATCCAAGAAGAAATGTTTCATATGTAAGATGAAAAGATTTGGCCTCATGAAAAAAAGTTAAAGTATCTTAAAGAAAAAATACTAGTACTACGAATATTTAGTTGAAAATATAGAAGATGAAAATAAGGAGTTCGAAAAATTTAAAACAAATCTAAGTGCCATGACAAATAATTATTACAATCATTTTCAATTTTAATTATTATTTTTAAATATTTTTTAAATATTTTTCATTGATTTAATGAATCAACTGTTATCCTTCTTCATTTATATTTTTCTGAATGGTTTCCCAAATATTCTTGGATTTATATTCTTTCATTATTTTTTGAATGATTATACTATTCATTAGTCTTGTATATTATATTTTCCATTCTAAACCATTTCATTTATTTGAAGATTTTATCCCCACAACTTTTATTATAATCACAATGGTGGTTTTTTTTGAGAGTGGGGAGATGTTTCAGTAAGGGGGATATAAATATATTTAATGAAGAGAATAGTATACTTATGTGGAGATATTATCATACACTGGAGTTACTCGTATCCAATATTTTTTTAGATGACCATGAAAGCGTGGGAGCCGATGAAAGTTGGACCCATAAAAAATATATAAGAAAAAAAAGAGAAAAACTGAGTCAGAGTTACAAGGGGTTATTACATATCCGAGAGTGAATCAAACCACACATATCATCATTCACCATTGCTCCACACCAATTAGAAGTTTTAAAAGACCAAAACATACACGTCTCACTGACAGCCTTCTTGGACAGCACATATGCAACTTTATTTGCTTCTCGATGTGTGTGGGAGACTTCCAAATTGAGATGAGCGCTCTTGTTGAGACACTCTACCAAAAGAGGTAGAATTTTCCACGGTACATCCCGTGTCCTTTCCATCAATGATTTCATAGCAACCTCAGAGTCAGATTCAATCCAAAATGGTGTTCAGTTATACCGAGAAGCATAATAAATTGCATTTATCATGGCCAATAACTCTGCCTCATACACTGTTTTAATTCCAGTGGAGTGATAGAAAAACCCCTTGATGAATCCACGATGAGTACGAAAGATACCTCCACATCCCGAGTGGTCGGGCATTCCTATCGCATCCCCATATACATTAACTTTTAACCATAACGCAATTGAATGAATCCACCGAATGTATTAAACCATTATGGGTTTCCTCGGTCGACCTGCAACACCCAACAGTCTAAGAATGTTCAACTCTCAGATCGTGTTAAACATACCTCTAGGTTGCACAACTGATTCGGCATAGGCCTCCTTGTGTGGCACAATCATCCCTGCATAAGTAGAAAGCTCCATTTCATTGAAAAGCAGCTGATTGCGGGGGTTCCAGATGTGAGATACCACCGCCACAGCTGCTGCAAGTAGCAGGTGGAAAATGTACTCACTATAGTTGGCCATACAAAGTGCCTTCATGCACTCTTCAAACTGGTTGTTCTTGTAAAATTTCATATCAAAAAACATTCCAACATATTTGCAAAGTGTATGTGCAATATCACATGTAATGAAAAAATGATTTGTTCCCTCTTAATCATGTTGGAAGAGGCAGAAAATGGAGGGCATATTAAATCTAGCCTTCTTAAGTCGATCCTGAGTGGCCAGCCTTCCTTTCCAAATTTTCCAGAGCAACACAAACCATGAAGGCTGAATGAAAGATTTATTAAACTGCACTAGCCACACTTGTGGTTGGGTAAGAACACCATATTCAAGTTTATAAAACACTTTTTCATTAAAATTCCAATGCTGGTTGGGCTTCCATATGATAGTATCATACTCCATAAAGTTATAATTCTAAATGTCCATACTGATCGGATGGGGAATGGTGTCAATCCTGGAAATCTGTGATAGCAGGCTTGCAATTGACATGTGAGTGTCTTCTATAGGGAAATCCATGACATACTACAATAGTGTATCTTTTTTAGATGACATTCAAAACATTTTTGGAGACAGTTTTTTATTTTATTAAAAGTATATAGGATATACGTAAATGATAATTAAATTAAATTATTTATATTTATTTCACATATAAGACTTTCTCTATGTGATTTCCAAAAAAGTTATAGATTGTTGTGTAAAATATATCTTTGAGAATTTTCAATTTATTTTGTTTTAGAAAGAACATGAACATTATTAAATAACATCATTACTATATTTTTATGTCCTATGTGTTTTTATAATGTTTTTATATAAAACATATACTTTTAATATATGTTGAAATAGTTCTCCAAATATTCAAGAACATAAAACAAAATTATCCATTATGATTATCGTAATGTGTGTGGAACCAAATTTAGATGGACTGATCCATTATTAATTCTTTTATATGGAATAATGTGTTTTCCTTAAAATTGACATAATTTTAATAAAATTTATATTGAAATCAATAAACCAATATTTGTGTATTTCACAAAAATCATCATAATGTAAAATAGAAAAAATCGATTTGATTGAATTAAGGTTAAATTCAATATACGGAAAACAATTTTATCATATGAGATGTTTTCTCATTCCCATTGTTATTGTGTATTAAATGAAATCATACCATCTAGTTTTATGTAGCTATTTATGTTCCATAAATTCATGTATTTAATAAAATATTGGAGAAAATATGACTATTTGGGAAAATATGATGATTGGAAGGGTTGCATATAAATATCTGGTCATTTGAAGTGTTTGAATCCGAGGATTCTCAATCTGCACAATCGATTTAACGGTAAGATTTTTTGAACAATATAAAACATGGATAGTTGTATCTTGGTCTCTAATATAGATTTATGGATATTTTTTCTTAAGAAAACCATTTTATATTGTCCCCTAAAGAAATTGTTTTCAAATTTATTTTGTCTTCTAATTTTGTAGATACGATTGAAGGATTCTGAGGATTCTAAGAAATAGATAATTATAATTTTATTTATTGAGGTCTTGTGTGGATAACATAACATATCCAATCATTAAATTAAAAAATGGATTTCTGGGATAGAATGATTGAGCCTATCATTTTATTGATTGAGGGATTTCTTGGATATAATGATAGAGGAGATCACTGTATTGAGGACACACATTGATATTGTGATAGAGTTGATCAATGTGTTGAGGGATTAACATTATGAAGAAAGATAGACTATTTTTATGTATAAAATAAGGAAACTTTATCCAAATTTATAGAATAATGATCTCTTTTGGGATTATAGAACCCTATTCTAATTGTTTAACATGTATCAATCAAGTTGAAAATTACATTGTGCAATTTTTATAACTATTTTATCATAAATTTCATTGAATATGATAAATCCATTATTGTAAATTTATTTGTTGTCATTTTTATAATTTAATATTTTTAATCAAAGATAATTTGAAAAAGTTATTCAATAATATGATGAATTAAATTAGAATTATATGATTGTATAAATATAAATGTTTCTGATTACATATTTCATAATCTGATATACTTATATGCATTATGAATAAGATAAAATCATATTCCTAGTGATTGAAATTATTTTACTATGATATTATTGTAACCATGCTGATTACGATACTCTGATTTAATAAGAATGAGGGCCAAGACCAAACATAATTCTTTTACATACAGGGGATTGTGAATTGATTTAGATAAACTCTTTTAAACTAGTTTCATAAAACTAAAATTAACCTACACCCTTCATGTATGTAGTACATCTAAGATATATTATTTCCATCCTAATCTATATAATAAAAATATGTTAATACAATAGTTCTGTATGTTTTATGGGGATAAAATGAGAACTAAATATAAAGACATCGATGACTCCCAAAAAGATCACGAACCATGCATGGTTCACTTATTCAAGATCCATTCCCAAATCAACAATCTTACCTAGGGTTGTTTCTTTTTATCATTTCCTTCAAAAATAAATCTATTTGGGTACCGTTAAGGTATCTCGAGTAGGTTGTGATTACAACTTTATACGCCTCCACTAACGGTGCATCAAATAAATCTGGAAAAAAATATATTATGCAGTTATATGATGAAATAAATTTATTGCATAAATAAATGGAATATCACATTGTCAAATATTCTCTATTAAACAACAAAAACCGTTGGGTACATAAGGATACCCAAACCTCATTAACTTTTTTGATCCATGCTGAATCCTAATAAATATTAACATTATCAATTCAAAACTCATTAAAATAATTGAGATTTCTTTATCCCATTCAATTAAATTTATATTATAGCAAATTTTAAGCACAACCCAATGACAATATTTTGGTCTATGTATTCGTTCTTAGGTCCCCATGGGATTTGGATATAGAAAATTCTACACCACACAAATTTTTCACTGTGGGATTCAAAACCAGTAGACCATTCCCATATCACATGGGATTTTGAAATAGCAGACCATATCCCACACACATTTACCAACAATCCACACTATGGCCTTTGGAAGAAACAAACCATGTCCAACTCCCATGGGCATTGAAAACAAAAGACCATATACCACAATAAATTTATAACCTTCATATTATATATATATATATCATGAATATCTAAAATATCATTATATCATATTAGTTAATATTACTCAAGATTATTACTCTTATCATAATAATTCACATTAATTAATATTAAATTTAATAAATAACACAATACCATTAATTCATTATACAATAAATTAATCACACTTATTATTTCGAAAAAATTTAATTATTGATGAAATCATTTTTATCTATTACATTATCTCATAATTAATTCCATGATTAATTATCTAATTCACAATCTCAATATCTCTTAATTAGCTCACTGACTAATTATTCGTCTCATAACATAAATACGAAATAATTAATTATACAATTAATTATCCCAAATATTCACCATATTAAAAAATAATTAATTCCATACTTAATTATTCACTGATTCTACAATGTAAATATATCATTATTAATTAATTCACTATAAATAATTAATTTAATTAAGAACTTCAACCGAAAAACTACCAATTTTTTTAATTTCCATTCCAGTAATCAAAATCTTTCATATGATATTTGAATATTATACCACCAAACTTGATTCATTTAAGGTTATCCTCCCTATAAAAATTCAAAAAATTGAATTGTACAATGACATATATCGGATCTAGATCTCTAACCCTAAATCAAGAATACACACTTCATGAAATCATATTTCAAGATATTTATCCACAAAACAAGATATTGATTCATCAAATTGAGATCTAGATTTTGAAAAAATAGAATATTACGTTCCACCAAACAAAAAAGAAAAAAAATGAGGTTGAACCAAAAATCAATATGAGAAGATCCATATACTGGGAGAGATGTGAATATTCCTTCTAGGATTCAAATTGTAATTTACAGAGATTATATGAAATTTTAATTATTTAATAGTTCTCTATAATTTTAAAATACATCATCATGTAAAATCGGGGTTAAAATATGTAACTTCTAGGGGTGTGTGGAATTTTTTAAATAATTTTCGGACATAATTATTTCCCACTCACAATTTTCTACCATGTGGTACATGTCTTCCCCTAAACATGTGAAATGGTGAACCTATAACTTTTTGGGTTCATGGATTATCCTTTTAGGAAACATGGTTTTAAAAACTCTAGGTCAGCCATGAATACCATCATTGCCCATGGTTTCATGGTTTCCTAGGATAAGACACAACGTTTTCTCAAATAGTATGCCAACCGTGAACATCCCAATTTTCCTCCATATTTTCCCAATTTTGACAAAAGCACATACAAAAGTTAACCCAATTAAAAATTACTCAATAATCAAAAAAATAGTACATTTAAACACTACCGAGACAATTATAGATTGGGTCATGATCTTACATGGTCCCAATTTTTTGTTGGTCCATGATTTTTTCACCATGTGGAATTATAATAATATTTTAATATATTTTGTGTAAGGGTACTAAATATATGTCCTGACCAAAATCATTGAGAACACAAGGGGATTGTCTATGATCCAAATGTAAAAATAAAATTTCATTGATATTACACTAGAAAATCCTTGGATGTCCAAATGGATGTAACTGTTTTGATGCACATGAAACAAATCTTGGGATAGTATATTCAAATTCTTAAATTGAATACCTAGTGTCAAATTAGAAATTCACAATATAATGCATGAATGGTGCTTCAAGGGCCAAATTCATAAACCCATAATAAATACCCTATGTTAGTCGTGAAATGTCTGCCTTAGTTTCTATGTTGGGATTTTGTATACCGTTCATTAATCTGACAATATATGAAGAATATATGTCAAATATTAGATTTCATAATAATAATAACAACAAAAATTATTATAATTAATAATACTATTATTTTTGTTTGTTTTTTTACCTGAGAAATGATTCATAAATAGATATATAACACCAAACATAAAATTATTCTTTCTATTCTAGGGTTGTGATACCAATGATGGTTTGTCATTACGAAGTTACAGAGATAATTTATGGATGAATAATGATTTGACTGAATAATAATAATAATAATAATATATTATTATTATTATTTGTTTCCTTTTCTCATTAAATATATAGTATGGGAGTGGAATTCATGAAACGCTCATCCTTTCTCCATGTATGTCAAATGCCCCCATCCAAAATAGTATTTTTTAATCATCCTCCTTATTTATTTTCAATTTTTCTCCATATTTTATTTTTTATCCCCAAAAGTTTTTTTTACCTACAACACTAATGGAGCCCTACTTCTTCATGCATGCTACCAAATACTGCCACAAAACTCTTCACATGACTTCTTGAAAAATATGCACACCTCATCTGTAAATCACATCGTCTCTTATGCCACGCACATCACAAACATACAAGGATAACTTTGTCTATACATCTGACCAAAACCACCCCCACCATTCACTATTACTACGTCCAACATGCCAAAACACATACATAAACCCTCGATCAAGTATTCAATTATTTTTTGTTTTCTTATAAAACTATAAAACACAATTAGTGATCCTAAATATGTGTTTTCATAATCAATACTATGTGTTAATGAATTATTTCATAATGATTCATTGTTAGGTATTTATCGAACCACAAACCAAAAAAAGTGATGGTTATTAAAAGAAGAAGAACAAATAGAAAACACAATTAAAAAATTAGTGGAATGAAACATTGCAGTTATTCAGGTTATCCTTGATTCAACATCATTATAATGATGAACTATGAATAATGGTTATAATTAATATATTATTGGGATCATGTGAATAAAAAATTTTATAGATCAAAACTAGATTATTATCCATGCTATAATAATTTTTTCAAACGGGGGAAAGACAACAATTGAAGAGTCTTAACTCGAGTGAAGATTGATCTTTGGTGAAGAAAATATCTTCTAGTTATGAAAGAGATCCATTGCATATACTGATTTTGATTCAACTCTAATCAATTATCGGTCATTGTATGATCTCAATCGGCCTCTATAGATCATCAAATAGTATAGAAAAAAACCTCCTAAGGAAATGCATCTACCCCTTAATATTTTCCATATTAACTTATTTATAGAGGAAATTGGGTTAGGTCATTTTATTCAAAATAAATAAATTATTATTTTTATTTAATTAAACAAACCCACCAAGAGCATTCTTTAACATATTACATATGCCAAACAACTTCATGTCACACATAGGGAAAACACTACATTTCAAGCTCAAATTTCGTATTAGATTTTTCATATAAGTATTCTTATGATAGTTATTTTGGTTATGGTTTTTGAAGAAATAAATAAATAAATTAATTAGTCCAGTGCACCCACCAATAGTTTCCAAATCTGAACTTCCCTCCCCGACTAGAATTAGGTCATCGCTATGGTAAAATCCTCTTGATTGAGTCAAATTCGGTCATAGATTTAGGATCTGAGAATTTTTTTATGAAATATTCACCTTTTTCCGGAAAACCATGCGCACTTAATAAAAATATATTTATTTTTTTATAATACTAATTATGGGATCACCATTCCTTGAAAACACACGTTGTATCTATGGCTATCAATCAAAATATATCTAGGAACACTCCATTTACTTACATAAAAAACTAGAGTTTATAAATTATTCCCTTATTCACGTAATATCATCCCCAAAAATCAAAAACTATGGAAAAATGATGGACATCAATATTACATGTAAAGACCCAGAAATTCCACGTAAAATATTCTTTAATTAAATGAGAATTTTACGAGTCCATGAAAATTAACGGCGCGTGAATTCGAGGCCTGGAGTTACCAGAATGAATTTCTAAACTTTATTTTAGGTATGTTTAGTAAATGTGCGAGAGGGTTTTTCTATCTTTTGAACCGGTTCTAAAAATTAATATCTTAGGGCACTGTTGACCATACAATGCCAATATTCACTTAAGGAGGCCATCACCTGGACTACTAAGAGAGCAAATTTACGTGCAAATTTTTTATCAAATAAGGCTTTTTTTACTTTTTTTTACAATGATAAACACCATGTATTTACATGTTTTATTAAAATAATTGGTACATTGAATTTTAGAATGAAAATGAGAAAAATTGTTGAAAAGTGCATAATTCCATATTTGGACAGATTTTTACCACAAGGGTAATTTGGTCATTAATTATATAATATAATTCAAAATTTAGTGAATCTTAAATTTTTGGAATCCTGGTTCTATTTTATTCATCTTTTTCTTCTGGACCAAGAGATAATTCGGCCATCTAAAGGGATTAAAAATAAATGAAATTTATGATTTTTCCTGGCATACAGCGTAGACCCCACCATTGTAACTGAACCACAACTCAGCCTAAACACATCCATTTGAAGTGATTCCACCTGGGATAGCACGAGTATAGATAGGGGCATATCTTCATCAAATTTGGTGAATGTTTGATGTCATTAAAGCTATCATTATGGGTTATTATTTTGGAATAAGTTCATAAAAACTGTCTCCAGTAAAACAATCCACCAATGAAAAATTCCTAACTCATTAATCCGTTATCCAAAATGAGATGAAATTTAGATGGTGAAAGGAAAACATATTTATAAGCAACATTGAAGAAGGGGTCCACACATGAATCATCCATTAGTGGTCCAACAATGTGCTAATGTTTGGAATGAAGAATGTTACCTATAAAAGGATCCCCTCACCATCTTCTCAAATCATCTACTCGACACCCAAATACAAGGTGGGAACCCACCAGAGCATGGGCCACTGCTTCTCTTCTATTCCCCCCTCATGTCTTATTTTAATTTTAATTTTATTTTAGTTTTATTTTAGTTTTATTTTCAATTGTAATTCAAATTTTAGATTTATTAATCCATGATTTTGTATTTCTCCATCCATTTTTCATCATCATCTCTCTCTATCTATCTATCTCTTCTTCCAGTCACTCCACCATGTAATATCATACTATCTGAAATGAATGTCTAATCATAAGACTTGGATCAGGGTGAGGTCAAGGTGTTCTTGATTTTTTTTTAAATTTTTATTTTCAGTTTGTGGTAGATTTGAGTAGCATGCATTGGTGAGTTGAATGTCTTGATTGGGTGACGGTCCCCAATGACATGTAACTTAAACTATTTCTATTCTAGAAAAAAGGTGTGGTTCAAACGTGAGATTTCATGTTTGGATTTTCAAACTGAAATCAACATATAAAAGAAAATAATTATTGAACCTAAGACTAAACCCCATAACCATGTTCTTTCTTCATCAAATCATTCTTTTTTCATTGCATGATAGTTCACTTATTTAAATAATAAAAAAACAAAAATATTGTCATCAATTTTATTTAAATAGAAAACAACAAAAATAAATAGATGTGGTAAATTATAATAATGTATGTTAAATAAATTGAGATGAATCCTTAAGAGAGATGACCCTGGTCAGCCATTATGCTGTTATAGGAAAAATATATTTGTTTTTTTCTACACCCCAAGATAGGCATGCGTCACAACTGGCACCGTTTCTAGGGAGCCTATCAGTTATTCATTTACTTTTTCTATTTTTAAATCTTATATTGATTTCATTTCTTTTTATAACATTAAAAAAAATCATTCCATGATGATTTCAAATAATTATTATTCTATATGGACTAACAATTACTCATAGGTGAAACAACAATAAATGGACTACACTGAGGAGGCCCTATAATGAAGAGTTGATGCACTTATGATAATGATCAAGAAAAAAGAGAGAGGCATAGCATCATGGATCTCACTGGAAGATTTGATTACCATGGTCGATGAACACCAAGCTGACAAAAAAAGATTTGAGGCCAAGAAGAATGTTCCACATTTCTTATTCAATTTCATTGATGACATCCATGAAGTTTAGGATGAACTAAAAATGGAGGAGCCTCACTATATACCTATATCCTGTGATGATCAACTCCAAGAGGAACTTTCCATTGAAGAATGGATTCAAGTTGAACCAACCAAAGGAGATGATACATTCTTCAACTCAAATTCTTTTAATTTTCTTGACAAATTTTTTATTATAACTCCTAATTGTTTTGAATTTTAATAATATGATAAATCCTATTATGCCCTGGAGGATGAAGAGGAAAAAAATATGAACCTATTGAGGAACACCTTGAGAGCCCTGAAGACACCGAATATTCACAAGATGGATTAAAAGAAGAGATGGAGTATCTTGTACAAGGAGAAAAAATTTTGGTGGAGGTTCCATACTTCATCCTACCCCACCTTCCAAGATATAAAACATTGCAAAGGGAGAAGATCTTAAATAATCTATCCACAGATTCCTCATAAAAAAAGAAGAAGTGGATGATGAGAAAAACCAGAAGTGGTGGTTCATGTCAAAGAATCCCCAACCACCATCAGACGTTGGATAATGGTTTGTACTACCCTCTAGATGTAGTAAAAGTAGCTAGGGCCCACTTGGGTTATTATACAACGATTTATCATTACCTACATTCAAGGAAATTTGATGTCAATTTCTTTTCATATATGTAGTGCAACATGAATTCCACTCCCTTTATCTTTATGAGCATTAATGATATGATCCTTGAGATTAAATAAGATATTTTCTTTTATAGATTCATAATAGGCAGCCCAATATAGTGAAGGGGAAGGACTATGTTTCATGGAAAATGGGAGTTTTATTTTAACATTTTATCTTTAAAACTCTCCAAATTTTGGTCCAAACCCTGTTTTGATCAATAAAGATAAAATTTCATTCCCAGAATTGAATTCATGTTTTACAAGACTTATCTGAGATACATGAGTTTGTTAGGAACCCAGTGATGCCATGTTTTAGATTTCAATGATTATATGATTAAATTATTGAAATAGAGAATTGAATTTTTAAATACAAAGCATTGATATTGAAATAATGGCTCATGATTTTAAAGAATTGATTAATTCATTTAAATAAACTTTCCTTATTATCTTTCCCGCTTTAAATTTTTGAAATTTATGTGAATTGATTTATTACTACTATTCAATCCATGAGTGATTGTCCAATGTTATATTTCTCATTCCTGAGAGGACTTGTAGACCAAGTACTTCATATATATTCTTGAGCATATTTCGTGAGTGATCATGGGATATGTAAATGACCAAGTCATGTATTGATACCTTTCAAAGCAATGACTGTAAAAAAACACATTTAACATGATTGAGGAATCCATTGAAAAGACACATATCCTTAAAAGGAAACATTTACATCAATTATTCTATTATCCCATAGAGACCATGAATGACCTTTATAGGGATGAACCTTGTTTCAAGCCGTTTATACCCATTCTTACCCTACTCTTGGTATTTTCATGATATTTTAATTTTGAAGTGTGGGGGTAAAGGGAATCATGGTGGATGTGATGATACATGTTATACGGAAGAAGTGTGGGGGTTTTATTGTTATAATTGAAAAAGTTTGGGAAATCATTCATTATACTCTATTGTTTTCCCCTCATTAATTAAAAAAATTACAAAATGACAAAAAGAATCAATAAAAAGTGAAAAAATGGGTTGTGATTTGGGAGAACCAAAATCACCATTTTCTAGACTGATGATCCAATGATTGTATGTTGTTAGGTTATGGATGTGAGGTTTTATCTAATAAAAACTTTAGAAAATTCAAATAAACGTTCGAAATAAAAAAAATATCAAGAGGGTGCAAAAATCATTCATTATGAATAATTTGATCATAACCTTATCATTGAGTTTTGGGAAGTGGGTGTTTCTACATTGAAGGGGATAATTTCATTACCCTTTAACCTTTGATATCTTACAGTGTACTTTAGACATTATCCTCCTCCTTGAGAATTCATTTTTAATTCCTCAAATCCTACCAACCTTAAGCCTCATATTTAATAGAACCTTAATTTCATGTCCTCGTGATTTTATGTGTCTTTTGTCTTTACAAAGTGGAGAATGTAGTTCATTTATCAGCCTATGGATAAGAAGAATGTTCTCATGATATGGGCATTAATCTACTTGAATTTTATCATGAGTGATGACAAAAAATAATCCAAAGTGAGGTAAATCATGACTTGGAATGTTTAATAATAATAAATCAAGGAGCTGAATGAATGAAATGATAAGATCAATCAATTTTCCAAGGGGAAAGGTAAAATATGTGAATTATTGGTTTCTTTGAAAAATGGGATAATAAATTGATATTTTATTCATATTTTTGAATGTTTTATTTCACATTGAAAATTCATTGATTTTATTGCATTGAAATTTGAATATTGGTACCATTGGTGTCCTCTAATTTCCATGATGAAATTTTGTGCTTGAGGACAAGAATGGTTTAATTGTGGGGGTATTTGACAAAAAAGATTTACGTGCATAATTATTATCAAATAATGATGATTTTTACTATTTTTCAATGAGAAACCCCATGTATATACATGTTTTATTACAATAATTGGTACTTTGAATTATACAATGAAATTGGGAAATATTATAGAAAAGTGCATAATTCCGGATTTTGGAATGATTTTTACCACCAGGGAATTTTGGTAATTAATTTTAAAATAAAATTCCTAATTTAGGAAATGTTATTTTTTTATAAGATATATTTTATTTCATCCAAATTTTTCTTCTAGATAACGAGTGGATTCAGCCATCTAAAGGGCCTAAAAATAAATGAAGATTATCATTTTTTCGGGCGGACAGCATGGACCCCACCATTGTAACAGAATCCCAACTCAGCGTAAACACATCCATTTTGAGGTTATTCTAACTGGGATAGAACGAGGACTGATAGGGCACGATCTTCCTCAAAATTGTCCGTGTTTGGAAGTAATTAAAGCTACCATTGAAGTTTATATTTTTGAAGGAAGCTTCCTGGAAGCTGCGTCCAAAAAAAAACCTCCAATGAAAAATTAAAAACTCATTCATCTAGTATCCCAATGAGCCAAATTTTGGTGGGTGAATATCCAACGTATTTATGAACAACATTGAAGAAGGGGTCCATGCGTGAATCTTCCTTTTAATGGTCCAACAATGTGAAAATTATCTGAGTACAGAATGTTGCCTATAAAATGAGGCCCCCACGTCCTTCTCAAATCATCAGCTCGACACCCAAATCCATGGAGGAATCCCACCGGGGCATGGGCCGCTTCTTCTCTTCTATTCCCCCCTCATTTCATATTTTAATTTTATTTTTATTTTAGTTTTATTTTAGTTTTATTTTATTTTTATTTTAAGTTTTAATTCAAATTTTAGTTTTATTAATCCATTCATTTTTTTCTCCATCCATTTTTCTTCATCTCTCTCCCTCTCTCTATCTCTTTCTTCTTCCACCCTCTCCACAAAGTAATATCATACTCTCTGAAATGAGAGGGTAATAAAGAGACTTGGCTCAAGGTGAGGTCATGGTGTTCTTTAAATTTCATTAATGGTTAGTTTTAAGTTTGTGGTAGATTTGAGTAGCATGCTTTGTTGAGGCGAATATCCCTGATTGGGTGATAGCCCCCAATTACATACAATATAAACTATTTTTATTCTCAAAAAGAGTAGTGATTAAAACATGAGATTTCATGTTTGGATTATCAAACTGAAATCAACATGTAAAAGAGAATAATTATTGAACCTAAGACTAAACCCCAAAACCAAGTTCATTTTGCATGAAATCATTTTGTTTTCACTACATGATAGTTCATATTTTTAAATAATAAAAAACACAAAAAATATTGTCATCATTTAAATTTAAATATAAAACAATAAGATGAAATATTTTAGGTGAATTAGAATAAATTAGGTGAACTAAATTGAGAAGGCTCCTTAAGAGAGATGAACCTGGTCAGCCACTGTGCTGCACTAGGAAAAATATAATGGTTTTTCTCTATGCCTAGTGACAGGTGTGCGTCAACCATAGTAGGACGAGGGTGAAAGATAGAATTTTGGGGTTTTCATGGAAATACAGATATACTAAAACAATCTTTTCTTTTCTTTTTTTTAAACCTCCCATGTGGAAGGTTTAAGAGGTGGGGACCCCCAGAACTAAACATTCTATGAGAGGATATAGAGGTGTGGACCCCTGGAACTAAATCTCCCATCAGAGGTTATTGTGGTGGGGACCACCTGAGACAAAAATACCCTTGAACTTGCTCATAAATATTGGGAAGTCTCTTAAACATCCCACCACTTTATTGGATCAACCCCTCTAATTAGTTATACCAACTCAATTAATTAATTAATCCAATTTGAAATTATAGCAACATATTCTATAATGTTGGATAATTCATTTTTGGTTGGATTGGGGGGGATGGTTTTTGGAAAAGGAGAATGAGAGATATTTTAGGATAATTATGATCCTCCAATGAAGAATGATCCTCCAATGAAAAACACCGACACACGACTTCAGAATATTACTCTAGAAATCCTACAATGTGGAATGTCATCAATCGATGACCGGTCTTCCCTCCACATCGATGTAAACAAACGAACTAGCTAGGGGTGTGTTTTAATTTGATCAATGTTAAATTCACTCTCACATTGAATCATCTTCCTTGAACCTATTCCATCTCCCTAATGCAAAGGGTATGGGCCAAACAAATGTGGGTCGACCCCTCCATAATTTTTTTGGATCTTTGGTGTGATCCTTGTGATGGTGCTGGTGACCAGTGACGAAATTTGGCCCCAGTGGAACTTGCGAACCATGAAGAATGCGATGACTAAAGTTTGGCTGGCCAATCTGGCCATTAATGCGAGCCTAGCACCGCTCCGCCCCTTGGTAGGCCCAGGCAGACCACCACCCTGCTGTGATGCCGCCCGACGGCCCCGCTGTGCCACCCTGCGGCTCCATCACCCCTTGGCTCCATCGCCCTACGACATCACAACCCTTGTGGCCTGGTAGCCTCTATGACGCCTTGTGCTGCCGGGCTGAGGTTCCAAAAGGGCCGAACCCAGCAGGTTGGGCCGGGTTGGTCGACCGAGTTGGGCCGGGCCCAGACCCACTACAACCCATTTACTCACTTATGGCCATAACATTGGAACCAGACTTCCATTTGAAGAACTGTTAGTAGCGCTGGAAACCTTGGAGCGAGACGGTCCCTTGAGTATACCCCACTAATGTTTTAGGTAATGTTGGAGTATGGTCGGGTAGGATCGAGCCCAAATCCAACCAGGATTTTAGAATAAAAAGTCTAATAACTTAGAGACTGAGTGTCTGATTGCCGTGAGGTCTATTTCTTTGATACCCCTATTCCATTGTGGTCCTCTGAAATAATTCTTAGTGGGACTTCGTGATAGTTGGAGTATCAACTGCTGGCTTGAGGAGCAGACCCTCTCGGAGACGAGCAAGCTTAGTGCAGGAACCATGTAGCTGGCTGTGATGTAAAGAATGAATCGTGATCCTTTATGGGTTACCACCTAGAGATGCTATGTGGGTCATCACCTAGAGATCCAAAGTGGGTTATCACAGAGTGATCAAGTGTGTTTTGGCACTGAGCAATCTTGTGTAGGTAAGCACCTAGCGATCCTCTGCGGGTCAGCACCGAGCGATCCTATGTGGGTCACCACCCAACGATCATGTGTGGGTCAGCACTTAAGGATCCTTCATGTATCTTAATCATAATAGAGTATGATGAATTTGTAGTTACATCTAATCATCTCTAATATTTTACCTAAGATATAACTAGTGTGAGCTGAGGATGTACTTGTGTGGTACTTTCTTTGTGGTATTACCTTAGTGGTATTATTCTGTGTGGCATACATATGTGGTACTTTCCTTCATAGTATTTCTTCTTTTGTGGAACAGTTGAGCTTGGGTCATTGGTGTTGGAATCCGTGTTTTCCTCATTATTGAGATGGGTTTATTTGATAACTTTGGTATATGTGTGGGCATATACCTAAGAAGGGTTGGTATTTGACTTCATGCTATTTGGTTTGTCCTTTGTTGATTTTGTGAGACCATGAGGGTCTCAGGGTCCCTAGTGAGTATCATTATACTCACCCCCACACGGGCTATGCCCACACCCTATTTTGTTTGGTGCAGACGACAAATAGTGCAGATTGTGGATGAGAGTACCCGAACTAGAGGTAGCTCAGAGGTGGATGTTAGAGGAGGCAAACTGCAGAGATGATCGATCATCATATGTACCTACCCTTCATTTAGGATTCATGGTGGATGATTTAGGAGTTTCTTTTCACCTATTAGCCATCTTATACTTACCAGTTTTCCTTGTACTTTCTAGTTGGGTTTTTATTCTGTCCCCATTTACTTAATATACTCACTCTCTTTACTATTCAGTTTACTTGAGTTTGTATCTTGTTGTGTGCTTGGTTGTGTGTGTTACAGGTTATAAAGGCAATGAGTTCCCATTTTTAGGGAATATGCCTTTGGTGGTAGTCGCCAGCCCCTAGCCTATGGAAGGAGGTCTTGGGGTAGTCATGGCACAGGCCCCGAGGGACGGGTCGGGACAAATTTGTATTAGAGGATTTGGTTCTACTATAGAACATAATACTCTAATAATTTTAATGAAAAGAGAGTTATGTATATTGAGTGAGGTTAACAGTTTAGGGAATCCAGTGTTGGTGTGGCGGCCGACGTATCCATACACCATGACCCTGACTTCTGATTTCTGACTCAGTACATGAAAACACTGATTGCATGTGTGTTTTGAATATTTTTCTTTGTAATATATTTGAGTTAGCAGTCTAGGTATAACGTTTTGACCATGGAACACCTGCTTTATTTTAGGTTACTTCCATGTTGACAGCCAGCTAGGGTACCAGATATAGTACAGACTGATAGCCCACTGAGCGACGAGGCCTTGGTGCAGGGCCCTCTTCTAATAGCAGCATCAACGGAAGAACCAATGCATCCATTACCCATTGGGCCACTGATTCCACCATCCCTAGCAGAAAAGGGTGCACACCACTTGATCACATTTCACGTGATCCAAGGCCAGAGGACACCCGGTTTACGGGGATAGACGAACCCACGGGTGGTTGAGGATTTGCTGGAGGCTGTGGTGAGAGTATTTCGACTGGTAGGGACACTATCTTATCTCATGGTGATCCATGCCACCATTCTTCTACAGGAAGAAACATGCAGATGGTGTAGCTTGATGCTCCATGTTCACAATGAGGGGAAGCTTCTATGGATAGACTTTGAGATCCTGTTCCGGGCCTAGATTGTTCTGGATACTTTTCGTGTAGTGCGCATACAGAAGCTGGTTTATCCGCTGCAGGGTAGCATGACTGTGGCTCAGTACTCAGCGAGGTTCACTGACCTCTCATGATACTCCACTAATATGGTTTGGGACCCATTTTTCAGTTCAGGTACATTCAAGTAGGTACTTGGGTAGGAGAGCATGGCTTCAATGATTTATCTTAGCATCTCGATGCACGTGGGGGTGTTAGAGAGAGCCCTCTTAGAAGAGAGTTTTCTTGTTGACCAGTCACCAGCAGCGAGACCCACCAACGAAAATCACATAGTGGATTCTTCTGCAGCTGGTAACAGACAGATGTCATAGAGGTCAAAGAAGACAAGACCAACAGGTGGATGATGGCAGGATTAGGGTGTGGTTGGGCGGGGCACCAGATGCATAGCCAGTTATGCCAGGAGCGGGCATTGTTACACATGTGGCGGGAAAGGCCACATGGCTCATGACTTTCAGAACCTCCCTATGGATGATCAAAAGATGGTCGAAATACTGCCCAAAAAGAGACAGAAGTTTGAGCTAGGAGGTCTGCAGGGAGAAGGTGGATGTGGCAGAGGAGCTGGTCATATAGCTTATGGTGGGTGACGAATTGAGATTTTACCACCACTACCACCAGGTGGTCCACCCCGACCACAAGGAGCTGGAGTAAAGGGGTGAGCTCAGCTCCAGCCAGTTGAGGAATACTATCATGGAACGCTGGAGATGATATGAGGTACGATCTATGTCTAATCCACCTTAGCTACAGTACATATAAACACAGGTGCCGGTAATTATTTTATTTCCACTTCCCTCATTCGAAGCTCAGAGATTCTGATAGAGTGGTTGGCTCGATTTTTACAGCTAGAGACTCCTATAGGAGAATATTCGACTATTATGCACCAGAATCGGTAGTCTGAGCTTACTCTAGGAGGTGATAGCTTTGGATGGGATCTCCTAGTAGCGGCGTCGAGGCCTTACGATGTCATCTTGGGAATAGACAAGTTATATATAGTCCATTCTCATATTGACTATATTAGGTCCAAAGTGTGGTATATCCACACGGATGGGACCATGTTTACCTTCACTAGTGAGAATGGAGTCTTTGCAGCATAGGGTGGATTTACATGGAGGAGAGTGCAGTTGACCACTCATCAGTTGACTAGCCTTACCCTCAGAGAAGTTGATGCAGAGAGTCCGAGTTATACTCTAGTGGTGGACCAGTACATGAATGTCTTACCTGATGACGTTCACTGTATACCTCCTCACAAAAAGGTTGCCTTTTACACTGACTTGTACCCCAGGATGACACCAATATCTGCACCAGCGTATCAGATGGCTCCTACAGAGCTTTGTGATCTGAGGGTACAGCTAGAATACTAGTAGGAGAAGGGATTCTTACAGCTGAGTGTTTCTCCTTGGGCAACCTAGATTTTTTTTCCCAAGAAGGAGGATGGGAGCTTGAGGCTTTGTGTTAACTATCAACACCTGAACAATGTGACCGTGAAGAACAATTACCCACTTCCGAGGATTGACAACCCCTTTGATCAGCTGAAGGGAGCATGGTGGTTCTCAAGGATAGACCATAGATCAGGCGATCACCAGCTCAGAGTACAGGACGAGGATGTATAGAAGACACCTTTCAGAAGTCAGTATGACCACTACAGGTTCTTGGTTATGTAATTTGGCGTAACTGATGCTCCAGAAGTGTTAATGAGAATCATGATCAGTATTTTTCATCCATACCCTAATCGATATGTGTTGGTATTCATTGATGAAATTCTTAACTACTCAACTACTGAGGAGGATCATACCTATCATTTGCTAGTAGTACTGGACACACTACAAGAGCACCAGATTTATGGTCAGCTCTTGAAGTTACGGCTTTGGATTGGAGAGGATCACATTCTGGTACATGTCATATCAGAGGCTGGAGTTGCAGTGGATCCATTGAAGATTGTGGCGGTAATTTCTTGGGAGCCACCCATGAGTGTGACGGAGGTATGAAGTTTTCTGGGTTTGGCTGGATACTACTATACATTTGGGCCATATTTCTCTAGAGTTGCAACACCACTATCAGTGTTGATGAAGAATTGGAAACCCTTCGTATGGTCGTAGAGATTCTAGAAGAGTTTTCAAGAGATGAGGAAGAGGATGACTATTTACCCATCTTGAAGCTTCAAAAGGAGGGTGTAGGATACGTAGTCTACTGCGAGACATCAAGGACCGGGCTCGGTTGTGTCCTGATGCAAAAGATAGTAGTGATCGCATATGGTTCTCGATAAGTAAGACTGCTTGAGAATAACTATGCTACCCATGACCTAGAGTTAGCAGCAGTGGCATTTGCCTTGATGATGTGGCAACATTACTTGATGGGTGAGCGTTTTATAGTGTAATATGATGACAAGAGTCTCCGGTATAACTTCTCTCAGAAGGACCTGAACCTGATAAAACGATGTTGGATTGAGTTCCTCCAAGACTATGACATTCAGATAGTTTATACTCCAATGAAGGGGAACGTTGTAGTGGATTCACTCAGAAGGATGCCTGGAATACAGCTCCTAGGCGAGGCGACAGAGCAGCGGGCCAATTTCAGATATCCTTTTTGGATAGGGATGGAGTAGTTTTTCTTCAGTCTCTTACAGTCACTCCCCAACATCTTTATCGAGTTAGGGTGGTTCAGCATGGGGACCTTGACTATGAGGCTGGACATACTCAGATATCCATAGGGTAGGCACGAGATAGATTTTCTAAAGGTGGGGAGCATGACATCCTCTTTAGAGGACATACCATGGTACTAGTGACACTTCGAGAGGAAATGATGAGATAGTTCCACACATCCCCTCTAGTGGTACATCCAGGTGTGGCGAAGATGTACAAGGATCTTCAACAATAACACTATTGTCCAAGAATGAAGAATGTATTAACATAGTTTTTATCTCAGTGCCTCACTTGTCAGCAAGTGAAGGTGGAGCGTCAAGTAGAATCAGGATTGGTTCATCCTTTGGAGGTAATAGAGTGGAAGTGGGATGTGATATCCATGAACTTTGTGATATAACTTCCACATACATCCAGGGGATATGACTCAATTCGGGTTATCGTCGACCGACTCACCAAGTCATCCCACTTCTTACTTATTAGAGAGTAGGGTTCAGTAAAGACCATGAGACAACCTTTTGTGCATAAAATTGTATGGATACATGGAGTACCATCGACTATTGTCTCTGATTATGATAAAAATTTCACTTCCTGGATATGAATGGGGTTGCAGGAGGCTTTTGAAATGCAGCTTCGTTTGAGCATTTCCTTCCTTCCTCAGATGGATGGCCAGATTTAGCGGACCCTTCAGACTCTTGAGAACATGTTGTGTGCTTGCATCCTCGACTTCAGTAACATCTGGGATTATCTCTTTCCATTGGTGGATATTTCATAAAACAATAGCTATCATTCCACTATTGGGATGACCCCTTTTGAGTCGTTGTACGGGAGACCTTGCAGTTCACCATTGTGCTAGACTGACCCAGGGGAGTCAGCACTCGTCAGACCAGTAATGGTTCAAACTACCCCAAAGAAGGTGCAGATCATCCTGGAGCAGAGAAAGACTTCACAAAGAAGGCAAAATTCTTATACTGATTGAAGACGGATACCTCTGGTGTTCGAGGATAGCGACCACGTCCTCCTACAGGACTCACCTTGATGAGGTTTATAGAGATTTGTTCGAGGAGGAAAGTTATCTCTGAGGTTTATCAGACCCTTCCATGTCCTCAGTATAATTGGAGAGGTGGCATACCTCTTAGATCTTCTACCTTAGTTGCACCGGGTGCACGACATCTTCCACATATCATAGATGAGGAGATACGGGCACAACCCTTTTCACATCATCGACCACAGTGAGTTGGACATCGACGATGGGGGGACTTTTACGAAGGTTCCAGTAGAGATTGGGGTTCGACATGATCGGGTCCTTTTTAGGTGGTCGATACCTCTGGTGTTCATTTTTTTAAGCATGGGAACCGTCCGGATAGCACGTGGGAGCGGGAGGCTCAGTTTCATGCTCGGTACCCCCACATTTTTTCCTATTTTTGAGTTCTGGCTTATAGGGACGTAAATCTCTGAGGTGGGGAGAATGTAATCACCATAAATTCCATGTTAATTTTTGTTTAAATAAATGGAAATTTTATGAGTCCGCAAAAATTGAAGGCATGGGATGCAAGGACCAAAGTGCCCGGAATTCATTTTTGAACTTTATTTTGGGTAAGTTCAGTAAACGTGCGAGTGAGTTTTTTGAACTTCTAATCTGGAGTTTAGAATTAAAATTTGAGGGCCCCATTTTTACTCGCAGTGCCAGTATTCACATAAGGAGACCTTCACCTCAACCATAGTAGGTCAAGGGTGAATGATATAATTTTTTGTTTTTTGTGGAAAAATAAATAAAAAGAAATAAAATTATTTTTTTTCTTTTTGTTGAAACATCTCATGTGGAATGTTTAAGAGGTTCGGACCACTGGAACTAAACCTCCCATGAGAGGTTATGGAATTGGGGACCACCAGAACTAAACCTCCCATGAGAGGGTATGGTGGTGGGGTCCCCCAAGACTAAAACCCCCTTGAACTCCCTCTTAAATGTGGGGAAGCCTCTTAAACATCCCCCTAATTAAATAGATCCACCCCCTTTAATTAATTACACCAACTCAATTAATTAATTAATCTAATTTGAAATTATTCCAACATATTATAAAATATTGGCTAATTATTTTTGGGTGGATTGGGGGGAACGGTTTTCTGAAACAGAGAAGAAGAAATATTTTTGGATATTTATGCTCCCCCAACAAACAAAACTCCTCTAACAGAGAACTCTGACGCATGGCTTCGACTACTTCCTTGGGACATCCTCCAACGTGGGATGTATTCAATCGACGATTGTTCTTCCCTTCTCATAAAATTCGATAAACATATGAGGTAGGGATGTTTTTTAATTTGGTCAATTTTTAATTCCCTCCCACAATGAATCATCTTCTTGAGCTGTATGCTACCACCCTAACGTGGAGGGTACCGGTCAAAAAAACATGTCCCGACCCCTCTGCAATTTTTTGGATCTTTTTTGTGATATTTGAGATAGTTTCAGTGACTTGTGCCATTGGTTGGCACCGGTGGAACTCAAGAACTGTGACGAAGGTGAAGAATGAAGGGTGGACGGTCAAGGTGGCCGCCTGTGCAGGAACGGCGCCACGCTGCCCCGCGGCCTTCGTAGCCCCACGAACCTCTTCGGTGGACAGCCGCCCAGAGGCTCCGCCGCCCCACGGAACTACCGCGCCACGAACAACCCCACATTTCCTCGTCGTGGCATCGTTTTCCCACAGCCTCATGTCGTCTGCGGCCCCACCATGCCACCTCGTGCCTACGCCACCCTCGCGGCCCCATGGCCTCTGCACTACCTCGCGCCACCGGGCCTGGCCGCCTAGTGTGGGTAAGGCCGGGCCACACCACGGGCTGGGATGGACCCAGCGGGTCGGGCCAAGTTAACCCAAACCTGGTCTAGCCAGGTCTGGTTGGGACGGGTGAGATCGGACCTGAACCCACTACGACCCATTTATGCTCTTTTGACCATAAATTTGGCACCTAACTTCTATTTGACAAACCCTCAGCGGAGCTAGAATCCTTGGAGTGATATGGTACATCGAGTATACCCCACTGGATTTTTGGGTAATATTAAAGTATGGTCGGGTTGGATCGATCACGAATCCAACTGGGCCCTCTAGACAAAAAGTCTAATATCATACATATCAGGCATCTGATTGATGCGTCATATGTTGCATTGAGACCCCTATGATGTGGCAGTCATTTGAGATACATATTCATGGGTCTTGGCAGAAGAAAGAGTATCGACTAGTGGATCGAGGAGCGGACCCTCCAAAATACGATCATGCTTAGTGTGGGAACCCAGTAGCTGGCTGTGACGTGAAGAATGAATAGAAATCCTGTGTGGGTCAGCCCATAGCGATCCGGTTTGGGTCAGCACCAAGCGATCCTGTGTGGCTCATCACCTAGGCATCATGTGTGGGTCAGTACCGAGCGATCAATGTGTGTCAGCACCGAGCGATCTTGTGTGGGTCAGTACCTAGTGATCCTATGTGGATCAACACCAAGCGATCCTGCATTGGTCAGCACCGAGAGATCCTGTGTGGGTTAGCACTTAGGGATCCTTTGTGGGTTTGCTTCTTAACAGAGTTAGATGAATTAGTAGTTACATTTAATCATCCCTAATTATGTTCCATAGTTATACCTGGTGTGAGCTGAGTCTGTAACTGTGTGGTACTTTATTCGGGGTAATAAATTGGTTGTATTCTTCTGTGTGGCGTACTTGTGTGGTATTTTCCTTCTTGGTATTTCATCCTTTGTGGAATAGTTGTTCTTGGGGATTTGGAGTTTGACATTATGTTTTCCTCATGATTGATATGGGATTAATTAATAACTTAAGTATATGTATGGGCATATACCTAAGTAGGGTTGGCAGTTGACTTCATGCATTGTGGTTTATCCTTGGTGGATTTTGTGAGACCTTGTGGGTATTGGGGTCCCTAATGAATATCATTATAATCTCCCCTTCATGGGATATGCCTACACCCTGTTGTGTTTGGTGCAGAATAAGGACAACGCTAAGTGAGGATGAGAGTACTGGGACTGGAGGTAGCTTAGAGATAGACGTTAGACAAGGTTAACTTCAGAGACGACCGTTCTTTATCCATACCTACCATTCGGGTATGAATCGTGGTGGACGATTCAGGAGCTGATTTTCACCTATCAGTCATCTTTTACTTTCTGGGTTTACTTGTACTTTCCTATTGGTCTTGTATTCGGGCCCCTTTTACTTACTATACTCACTTAGTTTACTATTCAATTTAATTGTGTTTGTATCTTGCTGTTGCTTGGTTGTGTGTGTTACAAGTTATAAAGGCATATCCTTCCCTGTTTTTGGTAATACTTCTTCGGTGCTAGTCAGCAGCCCCAGGCTTATGGAAAGCCGGCTTTGGGTAGTCATGGCACGGGCCCCGGGGGATGGATCATGACACTACATCTTGCTCTACCATACATCTTCCCTACTCTGAGATGAACATCAATTGGAGAAACAAAAAATTACCTCATCACCTACACTCCTTGCATGAATTAACTCATCATCTATCCTAGAAAAACGATGATGTGATTCCATTATTCAATAAATCCAACCAGGGAAACTCTTAAGGATATTTGGTAATTCAAGATATCCCAGTAAATATCCCCTACACGTGCTTCCCTAACTAGTTGAGTTAGCGGAAGGTTAACAACAATCGAATAGAGGTATGATTCTAAATCCTCACCCATAAGGGTTAACTATTAAAAGGAAAATTATTCCATCACCTTACATGACTACAAGGAATAGAAAAACTCATTGTCATCATCTATTATTGTGGCTGCACCCTGGGTGGCCATCAAGATGATGTTAGTTCAACCCTTACATGGTCTAACCTCACACCTATGTCCAATAAGAAATATCTCATGAAGTGAGCTGGTGATCCGATATCATTCTCCACAAAATTTGTCAGATGACTAACACTCATAGAGAATTTACAGAATCATCCTCCTGTGTCTCTCATGTTCTAACACAAAAATAGAGGACGCGTGGGATCCATCATGGTAGACTAACGTATATCTAAAAAATAAAAGTTAAGGATATGAGGTCTAGGCTTTGTGAACTCAATTTTTGTGTTCAAACTAAAAAAGTGTATCCCCATGAAATCAATACAGTCATGATGGCTCTAAGAATTGGTGCTTGGTACATCCACCTCTCGAACCAAGAGCTAGTGATAATCCATCCCAAGGTAAAATAATGAGATCAAAAATGACCAAAAACACCGGTAGATTAATTCAACGATTATTGGTGGTGGATTATCTTCATCTGGATCCTTGGATTAGGTAACACCTACCCACACCTAACCTGAAAATTTTGTTTGCCTCCTAGGTAATCAAAATATGTATCCCCTGGTGAAAAAAATGAGTCTTATGAATCCCTGCCTATGTAGACCCAACAAATAAACCAAAATTGGAGATATATAATAGATCATAACATTAAAAATTATATGGGTAATACTATCCAACTGTTGAATAGATTATAACCAACTGCTTATGATCTCATCTCAATCCATTCGAGGATCACTCCCTATTAATGAAGAACACATTGTACCATAACCCAAAAGAACTACCATACACATAGCTATCAATCATAAGACCATGGATTGTAGAAAACTTTTCCATGTTAAGGAAACCATTGTAATGTACCACTTCCATAATAGAACGATTTGGTGTGATGATCTTTGCCCGAGTAAATTACTGTATCCTTATAGGATAGAATTTATGACCATTGATACTATCTAAAGTCCATCCAATAGATGGGTCTATGAAAAGTTCATCATATGTCATTTATATGTCTTGAATAGGGGCTACACATATTGAAATGTGGCTTTTATAATTGTACGAACAACTTCAATTGAAGTAGTAGTGGGGTAGATCGTAACCCGAACCAAACTCGAGCCACTAGGTTAGAAGACCCATCAACCAATATCTCATCTTTTCCCATTACATGCTTCTCTCCACAACCATGAACTTATCCCATAACCTTACACATCCCAACATTCTGAATATTCTATTCAGAGGAAATCCTCTAAAAACCTCAAGACAATCAACTTTGGTATGGAATTGGCTCACCTACATGGTTTTGAGTAGCTTCACAAGGACGTGTCACGGTGGGGGAAGTGTCCCATTTCCATTGAAATCTAATTCCATGCTAAACTATCTCCATCACAAGACTCTACTGACACTTAGTGTCATCTTCGATATGTATCACCATGAGCATAACGATGAGGATCGCCACCGAATGTGATCTTAACCAAGTGGCATATCAAAACCAAAGGGTTTGGCCTGAAATCAACCACCATAGAAGGGATATTAGATCAACATGAAATTGTCATGATCCATGTTTTTGGAGCGTTCTATACACACCCAAAACATGTGTATCATCTTCTTATACAACAAAAACCAACTATTACACTATGAGGAGAACTATTTGTAAGAACAACAATCCGATGATTCAAGATCTTCTCATGTCTGAATACTCAGATCATCAACTGAAGACAATCCCCTACTGTCTGGTGAAAAGGAACATCAAAGAACCTTGACAAACACTAGTGCTTGAAATCATGTGGTGCGCTAATCCTCAACACATCCTTATCCATTTATAATGTTACCAATATATTCCTGAAAGGCGGGGGTGCTTCTACCTAGACAACTATAGGAAAATATCTAAGGGGGTGTACACTGAAAAGAAGAATAATTTCTCTTTGGACAACATCATGATCCAAAAATCAATAAACTGACTTTCTATCTTTGTAGAGGAATCTCAAAAGTGATTTAGATGTACTATAAAAAATGAGAATATATATCTATATATCAATTATGAGGGGCTTGATCAAGAATGATTGTTAGATACTCAATAATATACGATTCAGGATCCATTAATCACTATAACCAATGTCTTGGTATGTCGAGTTGAACAGAAGGTAGTCTTGGTCATGGTGAACAAAAACATCAACCACGCACACAATCACTAGATTTTCATACCTCAGAGCCATACTAAAGAATTGTTGAGACAATTTTCCTAAAACCCAACCAAATACTCATAATGGGAGTAGTTTGAAAAATATCCCAAGGAATGTAACATGCTATGATACTAATCTATCATGACTCGACCTAATCTGAGGCCTAATCCACAACTACACCAAGCCCCACTTCAATGGCCATGGACTCATGACCAACTGTGAAACCATACAACTGTAGGGAGGCCTTTACCAAAGTACTTGTACAAATATAAATAGTTATATTGAGGTAAAATTGATGATGGGGTGAAATTAAAAGAAGAAAAAAGGAGAACAACCATGCATGCAAATCCTCTAGAGAGTAAAAAATTACAGTAGTAAAAACTAAAATTAGAACAATAAAAATACATGAATAACCAAAAATCTATCCCAACTCGAAAAAAATAGAATGTAAAATGACAAGTTAAACCAACTCCTAGTCTCCTAAAAGTTTCCACCATACACAGTCCAAAGTATATGGCATCCCTAAGCTCATCCAAATTCACCATCGACGTGTATGCCATCTATATAATACATGACACATGTTGAAAAATCCCTTGTAGCAGTGAGTATATATATTACTTTTAGAACACCTTGACATATTAAGATGGTATAGTTAAGGATAATATATGAATAGAATAATGATTGATCATACACAAGTGCAGTGAAGGAATACTACTCTACACAAACATGTAGTGGAAATAACTGAATTCAAACACAAGGGGATAAATACGTTAAATAGATGATGCCACATCTGAATCTCTACATGTTGGTCAACTTAGTATTTTTTACATATGCAACTCACTAGATATAATGGTTGGTTAACATAGTATCCATCTAAGACCCCACTGCCCACCTATGCTATAGTGTAAACATGGTGTCCATCATGGATGAAACTGCTAATTCTCAATTGGTTTTTATTCTAGGAACATCTCTGGTGATCTTGCACAATAACTGTCATCATTGAGTATCATCTAACCAAGATTAATTCCGAAAACATTCCATTTCATACCTTGAAATACAAAACTAAGGTAACCAACTAGTTCAATGTGGAAAAATTATCAGGATAGGCTACTCATATGCCAAATTTTGGCTTCAAACGAAGAATATAAGGGAGGATGAAGATTCATAAATGAGTTGAAAACATGTAAGGGCCCCAAAAAACACGTGGTCCTAATCTATTATAGGGAATTGTTTTCTCTAGGACATAGATGTCTTGTGATGTAGTACAATACAAAATGTAACATTTAAAAATGGAATTTCTCAACCAAAATCCATAAGTATGAATGATTCTCATTAAATGTTCGAAGTTAAAAAACATAGTTTCATTGGTATGATTCTGAAAACATCCTTATATAGCCAAATGGATCACACCATTGTGATCCCCCTAAAATAATTCTCATTATAGGCTATTCACTTTCCCAAATTAGACACCCAGGGAAAATTTGAATTTCACCATATAATGCAATAATGGTACTTCATGGTTTAGATAAAAAAACCTGAATCAAATAAATGATATTGGTCATTAAATCATTTCCTCAATTTCATTTTCATGATGCGGAAAATAGTTCTTCAATCCAAATCCGTACGAAGGGGATATGCCAGATACAAGATATTATAATAATTATATAATAACAATAACAATAATAATAATAATGGTCATTTTTTTACCTAATAGAGAAGGTCAAAAATGGTATCTTACATTGGTCTCAAAATGAGATTCTTAATTCCAAGGTCACATAATCGCTGATAGTTTGTCAATCCGAAGTCGAATAGAGATCTTATAGACAAATCATTATTTTAAATAAAAATAAAAATAATATTTTTTTTAATTATTATTGTTATTTATAATTTTTATTTTAATTAAATATTTATAAAGGTTGAGCCACACATGTCACCCCTAACCTTTCTCAATGTGGATAATGTGCTCCCATCTAAAATCCACCACTTTTATCATTTTCTTCATTTATTTCCATTTTTATCCCTCTCTTATCTTCTTCATCCCCAAATTTTTTTTGTCAGAAACCCTAATATATCCCGTAATCCTCATGCATGTACACACTGCTCCCACAGAACTCCTCCCAAAACATCTGAAAACATTATCATGCGGAATATGGAAATTGAATCGCCTTCTATTCCTTGAACATCATGGCCATTCAATAACCACCAGTTCGTAGCCATCAAACCCAAAACAATCCTTGTTTCTCACTGCCAATTCCCCTAACATGATAAACCATGTATATAATCCGTTAAACCATAATTAGATCTATTTTTTTATCTTTTCAATCTATATTGCAACTTGATTGATCATGAATCCATGTCCTTATAATCTATCTGAGGTGACAATAATCCTTTTCACAATGATTCATTGTCGAGTATTTCTCAAACCACCGATCATAGTAAATAAAGGTGATGAATGTATGAAAAAGGAAGAAAAAACAATATTAACAAATTTGTGGATTGAAACTCATTTGTTATTCAGTTTAACTTTGATTCATTGTTATTATAATGATGGAATTAGAATATATTTTGAAATTAACATATTTTTGGGGTCATGATATGATCAATTGCCTCATATCAAAATTAGATAATTATCCATGATTATAAGATTCACTCAAATGGGTTTGAGACAATAATTGAGGATTGTTAACTTGTTACTGATCAATCAGTGTTGAAGAATGAATGCTCTTGCAATGATGGAAATCTATTTTCTTTGTTCACTTTTGATTCAGCTAGATATGATTACATCTCATTGTTTGATATTGATCGGCCAATAGAGATCATCATAGCATATCTGAATAACCTCTCAGGGTTTTTTAGATAACCCTAAAAATTTTCCATTTCATATAATGATTTAAAAAAAAGTTTTAGTGAATTTAATTTAATATTACCATATAATAAATTTATTTTAATTATACACAACCACCAGTTACAAAATATAAAAAACATTTCATGCCAACCATTTTTTAGTTGAACCTAGGCTTAACAAAACATTATAAACTCAATTATTGTATTAGATTTATCATCTCTATCTTTCCCAATGAGCTATTTTTTAACATTATTAAATAAATAAATTTTTTTAATATTATTTATCTAATCCAGTAACCAATGGTTGCCCCATATGAATATCATGTTCCAAACAACTTGAGGTTATACCTAGGGTAAAATTCATGTTATGGACACAAATATATTCTTAGATTTTATTCTGTCACAAACTCTAGTTATAGGATATCCCACATTGATAGTTAAAACATTCTCATGAAATAAAATTATATTTTATATTTTTATAGAATTAATTATGAGAACACCAAGACATAGAATCATGTGTCATCATAACATGAATCTATGGAAATATTCCATGGAATATTCCAATGTCTTACATTGAAAAACTAGAGTCTCTAAAATATATCACTCCATAAAATTTATAAATTTATTATATCTCAAGAAATTGGGATGTTATATATGTGGTCATCCAATTACACTATGTTTTAGAACACTGTTATTTAGTAGAACTCCAAAATTTAATCAGACTTGTGTGGTTATCTAAAATCCACTATATAATGAGAGTGTTGTTATCCATGACCATTAACATGTTATTCTCTTGATTTTTATCATTGAAAAAACTAATGATGTTTTATGATTATTATTGTTCCACTTGCTTATATTATAATTTATGACCCATGATTATTGTCCTATTCATTCACATTCTTATATCATGGTATATTTTAGGTTTAATGATAATAGTTCGGAGGTTATATGTCCTTTTTTCATGATCTCTATTTTTTATCATTTAATATAAAAAACCCTTATAATCTTTTGTTATTTGAATTAAGTGTTTCGAAAATGTTCATATTTTTTCACATTTTTATGATCTAATCCAATATGACTCATTGAATTATTTTCCCTTTTCAAAGACATACCTATAACTCTTTATCACATTCTTACATTCTCCCCCCAAGAAATAATATATTGGAATATATTTTGGAAGAAGTTATATGTGTTTAATTTTTGGGGTACATTGATGAAATAATTCCGTATGATATGTTTATATAGTTTCTAGACATATCCACTAAATATTTCAGTTATGGGTTTTTATGTTTTATTTTATAGATTAATGTTTTAATCATTCAAATGGTCTAATATATATTATCACTGTTCTTAGATTATCTAAATTTGTATTCGATTTTTTCATCGCTATTTATTTTTAGTATGTTAAGAATTATTTAAGAATCCCACATAAGGGATTGTTGGATGAACTATAAAATTATAATATAGTGTCATAGTAAAACACATCTTTGGATATATATGTTAGGTTCTGGTTCCTGAAAATGAAGTTGGCGTTCTCCGACCCCCGTTTATTTTAATGTCCATTAAATAAATAATTTTGACAAACTAAACAACACCAATATTATTTATTATTGTATCACATACTTGTAATATATATATATATATATATAATATTGCGTGATAAAACCGAGTCATTTATCTCGACTCTCTATCCAACATAATATTAAACGAACCTCAAATATTAACATAATATTCGTTCGGTTAATTCTTTTCTCTTATTTACTAAACTCGTAAATACATTAAATAAATTCAATCTCAAATACTCATATCTGTTGATGATAATCTCATTATCAGGGAGCGTATGTTTGATAGGGTGGAATTTGAGCTTGATCGGAACCCTGATTTTGATTATCTCCAGCTTCGGTGGGAATAATGCTTTTTCACTCATGGTCTCCTTTTGGTCTAGCACATCATTTTTCTAGATTTTGGGGCTTGTCCCATGGCCTTGCAGGAATGATTTGGAGGAACATCTCATAAGATGATGGGGATGTTGAATGTTTGGAATTTTGGGAGGTCGTTGCATATGAACTAGCTGTAGGGACATGCCTAGTGCAGAGCAGCAAACTAAGTATCACCAGCTACAATAGTAGTTCTTTGCGCTGAAAATTCAGGATTGATTTCCTCTGGTGAAGCAGTGGCTGCAACATAAGCGGTGGAAGGATGAATATGGCATGTATCTCTTTTGATGACCGTGAAGAAGGGAGTGAATCTTTGGATCTATAAATGTTTGGACGATGCTGAACAATACCAAAATGGATGACAGGTGCAAATTATTGTCTAACTATAATTTTTTAATATTTTGATTCCCAGTTGGTGAAAATACACTACGCCTCATGTATTCACCTTGTTATTATTTTTCTTTCAATAAATTTCTGGGGTACGGGTTGGGAAACCACCTCATGCTCGAATCTTTATGGTATTGTTTGTGGCCCTCTAGGCCTTTACCTCGATAGCAGTGAATAAAATCTGCAGACCAAGAGCGGAGTCTACCAACCCATCATGGCCCCTAAAGAGATAAGGATAGTCCTAGAAACGACAACAATCCTACAAACAGTAGTTGTGTACTATAATATCTTTTGTCATTAAATATCTCATAAAGAAGGACGCACTCTTGTGTCATCATACTTATCTTGATTTATTATTTATTGATCTATCTAGATGGAATTTACTTTCTACTACTTTGGCCAAGCAATAATGAAGGAGGCACCATCCAGATCAACTCAGCCTGAGATATAAAACATCCTGAACATGGAAGCGACAAATCTTTTCTTGACCATTCAACCAAGGTCATACCACCATCAACGCACCAAACACAAACTACCTTGCCATGGAATCACTACCATGGTTTTCATCTTGAATCAAAGTACATAATCAAATGATATACATTCGTAATGGTATCATTTTCAGAGACCAATACACATTTCCATAGATAGGAACTACCAAGGACACCCAAAACATGTGGTGCTCCTATTTTCGGGTCTATCCTCTTGATCTGACAACTAGAGATCACAAAGTGCGAACTTCATGAGAATAATTCAAAATGATTTTTAGACCCCTGCACTTGATAGTCAGACATCTACGGTGTTCAGTCAGTAAGATGTTTCTAGACTATAGAACATATATTTAAGATCAATGTCATTATGTAACATCCCCAAATGATAAAGGGTTAAATGACTAATTGATATGACTCATGTCAACAAAGTGCACCTTCCTTTTCGGGAGCCTACCTGGTTAGAACTCCACAGTTAAGCGTGCTTGGCCTGGAGTAGTGATCATGATGGGTGACCTTCTGGGAAGTTTCCTAGGGTGTGTGTGAGTGATGACAAAGCACACTGGAAAGGACATGTGTTGGCCTGTGGGGACTGTCATTAGTCAGATGACCCGTTCGGGCACATGGGTGGACCCTGGGGTGGGCCCCACGTGTCTGCGGGGAAACTGGGGGTACCTGGTGGGCCAGGACCCGACGACCATGTAAAGGCGGGGTGGTTGTGCTGTCACCGGGACCCAGTTGTCACATTTGGTACCAGAGGAGGAACCCAGCCTTAAGTGCACGGTGCACTGCCTGGGTTGAGATGTAGGGCCCACAACGAGGGCGTTGGGCTCTAAAAGGCAGGTGATTGTAACATCCCCAAATGATAAAGGGTTAAATGACTAATTGATATGACTCATGTCAACAAGGTGCACCTTCCTTTTCAGGAGACTACCTGGTTAGAACTCCACAGTTAAGCGTGCTTGGCCTGGAGTAGTGATCAGGATGGGTGACCTTCTGGGAAGTTTCCTTGGGTGTGTGTGAGTGAGGACAAAGCACACTGGAAAGGACATGTGTTGGCCTGTGGGGACTGTCATTAGTCAGATGACCCGTTCGGGCACGTGGGTGGACCCTGGGGTGGGCCCCACGTGTCTGCAGGGCAACTGGGGGTACCTGGTGGGCCAGGACCCGATGACCATGTTAAGGCGGGGTGGCTGTGCTGTCACTGGGACCCGATTGTCACACATTGTATCTCGATGTTCTCAGAATAGCTCGGTATCTTCTATAACCTCCCGACACGACAATTAATATTTGGACATTACCATTATTATAGTGGACACAGAAAAGTCTGCACTATAATGAAAAGATATCATCATGGATATCTAACTGTACACTTGATATAGTAATCAAAAGTACTATATAGTTGGGTCTAGGGCACCCACTACTTCAACAATTTATTCCATATTAATGTGAAAATTTACGCTTAATTTATTTCTATACTATTGTATATTAATCACATTAACCATTTATTTTTTTGTAAATGAATCAAACTAAGTGAAAATACGTGAACAACATGTGTAATGGATAGTATGGTGATTTTACCTGTTATTATTCAAATGGGAAAGGAGATGGAGTAAAAAACCTTCAACGTAATGTTATAAAAAGAATAAAATGACAACCTAAATCATATTAATCTCTAAAACAAAAACAATATATTCACCAACTGACCATAGATTCCTTAATGAGTCAATGACTTCCATCCATTATTAGATTTTCCAACCCACTAATCACAAGGTTATTATATTAACCTAGATATTTATTCATGACTATTATAAAATTTTTATGATAAATTACATAATAATAATATAATTTGGAATAAAAATATTCAGTGTCTTTGGAACATTAGTTTCATTAAACATAGTCATATAAGAAATTTCAAGCATTATTTACATCCTTCGTCATGTTACTCCTAAAATAGTGGATAATCCTTCTAAAATATATAATAACTTATTAATAGACTTAAAATAAAAGGGGATGTAAAATCTAAATAATATAATTAATAATAGGGAAGGTACATGATACGTCAATCAATATAGTACATGGGTGAGAAAAATCCTCATCATTGTATCATAAGAAAATATTCATCAACATAACCATGAAATATTTATTTCATAGATAAATTGAATGAAGGATAAAAAAATGATAAAATAACAAAAGATTTTAATCCAAATAAGAATCATGTTGACATATTACATATATTAAAAAATCAAAAAAAAATTAAATTTGAATTAATCTAGCATCATAGTAATTTAAAATCATATTCTAGTGAGATATATCAGATTACCAAATCAATTATAGGATCATAAAAGTTATAACCAGCCATAAAATTATAATATTCTCCTAATCATGCTTTTCACCTTAAAATTACATTCTACATTAATAAAAATCATGTTATAAAATCATCATAAATGAAAATATCCATAAATATTTAATAATTCTTAAGTAATATAATTTACACAAATGTTATCATAATATTATATCAGAACAATATTTTTAACATAAATGGAAATCATTTGAATATTGTGGATCATATTTTTTGTAGAGTTAAATTATAATCACATGAAAAATCATTGGTATATTTCAAAAATGAAATCCATTTGAAATGACGATAGTTTGTCGAAATGAATTTCATGGGGTATAAAAATTCATAACTAATGAATAAAAAAGGGAAATAAATGGTAAATAAATTTACAAAATATTATCATATCGATAAAAATAGAAAAATATAAGAATATAATATAATCATTAAATTAGAGATCGGTTTGAGAGTCCCATCATGGATATTGTATAGTTTCACATTTCCTTAAATCATCATGAAAAAAATGTTTGGATATATAAATCAATAGAAAATGATAGAGTGAAAATAAATATAATATTTTGATTTAATAATACATGAAACTCTTTTGAAACATGATTATAGAATGATATTTAATCTAAAAATAATTTTTCTATACTCATTTTTTTATTTCTGATCAAATAAAAGTCAACACCATTTATTCATTACTATTTCTTTAGAAGACAAAATGGATTGAAAAGTGGGTTATTTAAATTTTCCCATTTCTTTGTTGATGTGTTGGTATTAATTTTTTTTATTTTATATTATTTTCAAATTATATCATTATTATTATTAGAATAAATTAAATCATATTTTCAAAAATATTATATATATTATAAACTAAACAATTGTGATTTCAGTGATAAGTTGATAGTAAACAATGTCCTCATAGGGGGATAAAATTGATCATTAACGGGGAATGAAAAATGATAGGAGGATAGGGAGTATATATAAAATAAAAAGATTAAAATATATATAAAGTCTCATTAAAAATTATCATATTATAAATATATATTTTCAATTGTTTGTCTATGTTGAAAAATTATTGGGGGATTCAAAAGAATATGATAAAAACTAAAAAGTACAGATCGTGATATAACTTGTTCGTTGATGTTTTACTATGCTAAGGATATATGTCATCCATGAATGGGGATGAATGACCCCAGTACATACATAATCATTTATGTTTATATAGGATGAAGGATATTTGATGATATTGATAATTTAGAAGTTTATTGGTTGTGATTTCCCAAGGAAAGTGAAGGGTATTAATACTTAAGCCGACTGATTTTTTCATGATTGAATATTAAAAAAAATATTCATTACAACATAAAAGAATTCATATTTGACATCATGATCTTGTAAAAATATATTATATAACAATTATATATTATTATTAAATTAAAATCAATTATTCAAAATTATTATTATATCACAAAAATTGAAAAATTAAAAATTAAAATTTAATTTTCTAAATGGAGAACTCTTCATCTGTAAGAGTTTGAATTACCATTTCTGGTTTTTACATAAAATTTATTGTTTTAAAATAATTCAATTCTAGTATTACATAATTTTCAAGAGATATAACCAATATTTTATTAATTAGATCCTAATTTAATTAATAAATGTTTATAAAACATGTGGAATTTGAAAAACTGTATTTTTATTACTATCTTAAAAATTCTTATTTTTTAAAAAATTATTAAAAATTTCTCCATAGAAAAATTCAATGTGATAGTTATTACAATTTAATTCATGAAATACTGATGTTCCCATGATTCTTATTCTTACTTATGGTGTCCCATAACTAAATTTATGTCGTTATTTGACTTTTTAGAAAAACATGGCCTCTGTATTCTATAATCCTCCATGGTTAATAGTCAACTTTTTTTTTTCTAGTTTTACAACTTATGAAAATTATAATTTTTATGATAATGTATTTTCATCATCATTAGATATATATGAAATAATTCAGTCAAATAATCCTGTTTTGAGGTATGTTCTAGTGGGTAGGCTATAGCTCCTTAGTCACCAACAACTTCATAAAGAGAAAGGTTCCCAAGGATAAGTTTCCTATTCATGGAAAACCGCATGACTCTCTTCTTAAGTGAATATTAATAGATAAAAATTCACCAAAAAATTAATCACTATTTACTTTTCAAAATTATATTTATAAAAATTATTCTACTCAAAGAAATTTATATTTATTGTAGAATGGCCTGATTGTTATTTTTATTTATTTCACAATTTCAGGTCTAATAAACTTTATTACACAAACATTATTCAATAAATTATGAGTTCATTATCACCGCCCATATATATCATCATGTATGAAAATGAAAATACATCAATAGAATTCATTTTAATACGGGAATACAAACAATGGAAGATATTGTTTCTATCCTCTGTTAAATTCTATTGACAATGACATCAATATGTCTTTTAGTGTTTGATTTATCATTTCAGATTGGCCAGAATCCTAAGGTAAATAGGCAGTACTATGTATCAAATATTATTATGAAAAACATTAAATAAACATTTTAAATATTGTGGCAGTCCATATTTCATTATTTTACATGATAAAAAGTGTTTCCATATATAGTATCACTAATTCTTTGAAAAATATCATGAAATTTTGATCAAGTGTGGAATATTAATTAACTTCAATGAATTGTATAGACTACGTGAGTAAATACAACCCAACCAATATTGAATTAACTAATTAATATGTATTTGAATAGCCAATTAAATAATCAATTGGATATTTCTCTCATTTACATATTGGTATGTGCAATTGTTACAACATCCCCATGTGCCTTCATGGTTTTCTACTTGAATAACTTTTTAGGAAATCATTTGGGAAGGTAATATGTCTTATTTCAATTAAGATTTTTAAATTTTTTTTTTATTTCTAGGAATATATGGTTATTATAGAAAATCATAATAAAAAAAGTAGTATGTCCC
This sequence comes from Viscum album, assembly GCA_963277665.1. NCBI lineage: Eukaryota > Viridiplantae > Streptophyta > Magnoliopsida > Santalales > Viscaceae > Viscum > Viscum album. The sequence continues at coordinate 1,241,458,140 of OY728145.1, read as the reverse complement.
TTTTTATTGAGTTCATTAACTATCTAATTTTCATTTTCATGATTTTTGTGAATTAAGAAATAACATACCTAGATTAACTCTAATTTTTTTGTATGCCTGTTTAACACCACCAATAGGAATGTCTATATTATACTCTTGGTACTTTTATATATTTTAAACTACTATTTATTATGTATGATCCACACATTATTCATTTCTAATATCAAAGTACCTAATTTTAAAGCATTCTTCATGTTGTTCTTCACATCTATACTTTTTTCTTGGGAGGTAGTTTCTATGACATTATAATTAATTTTGACCATACAAACGTGATCTTAATAAGATGAATTAATTTGTGTCAGGGACCGCTAATTACTCTTGGGTAGTGGGAATTTATTTAGGGGATATTATAATATTCTTGACCTCCTTAAATATTTTAAAATAGTCTTCAATTTTTACATTATTTCCCATTTCTATATAATATTGGATAGAAGGAAAGGTATACATGATAAATTTCTCCCAATGCATCAATGGATCAAAACTAATCCATAAAAACTATTTATCCTTGTCAGTCTATTTTAATTGTCAATTATTATATCGATTTAGGGTTTTATATAAATTACATCACATATAATCATATTTTTTTTATAATGAATCCTATTATATACAATGATCACCTTTACTGATCATATCATATTAATTATCATTATTTGATGAATTATTTAGATTCCCAATATTATTTTATTCTTATTGTATTATCACGGATAATGTGATAATATAATCCATAAAGACCACCAAAAACATAAATGTGGTCTCTAAATAATAATTTGATCACCTTAATAAATACTAAAGGATAATTTATAAGTGTAAATAGAATAATGATGAACTCATAATATTTAAATCACATCTACAAGGTTTTCTTTTCAATATCTTCACACATCAAATCGACTAATAATATCCAAAATGAAGATCAATTTTCTTGAATAATTGAGCTCTAAATTTTTTATTTATAATTTCATCAAAAAAATTTAGTTAATGATTTTTCATTTTATGAATCATGTTGATATCTCAACAGATGTTGAAAATATCTAGTAAATAATTTATTTTGAATGGCTCTTGGTTAACCCTAAGTTCATTTCCTAAGGAATGTGATCCCTTTGTCTAAATACTCTTTTTTTTATTATGTAACAACTTTAGTTCTATAGGATCCATCATATATTGTCTCTTGGTTATAAGTGTGGCTCCAGATGTGAGTTATATTCACAACTCTACCTCATTATATGTGGTACATCCAAGTAATTCTTTCCAGAAAACATAAATTTATTCCATTAGAATTTATATGCCCCCATGTTTGATTAATTCAATTGAATCAACTAGTTTTCAAATGTATGAATTAAAATGTTTTATTTGTACAAGGAACACTAACGTAATTTCTAATGGATATACCAAATTTTTATTTCCTTTATAAAATATCATAGGATACCTCAGGATATTGATATATAGTTTTTTCAATACAATTGATTTGAGATCTATATAATGAGATCTAATCAATGAGATGTAATCCCCCTATTCTACCAAGCATGATAAATCATCATAAAAGCACAATATTTTTAAGATTCCAACACCTGATATACAATCATTTCACTAATAAGTGTTTTCATATATATATCTACTTCAATGTATCGTGAAAGTGACTCTATAATTCTAGACAATATACATGATACAAATTAATGACTAGAACCTAATATAAATAAATATTATTCCCTTATAGATTTCATAATATGTTTTTGTTTAATTTTCATTCTCTAAAAATAATGGTTGTTATGGTGAAATATACATTCCTTCCTAGGAATAAATGGGTTTTAAGGATTATTAACCTATAAGACAGTTATTTTGGTAAACTATCTTGTATAGTTCCTTAGATCAACACAACTGAATCAGTTCGACCATCAATGGAGCATATGGATGTGCTTTCAATTAATCCATTTTATTAGATATTTTATTCATGTATCCATGATTTTAGTGACCTTTATTACCTTTTATCACACACATAGGTCATTTAATAATTTCATTGAGGAGATTCTGATGATATTTTATTTAATATTTTTGGCTCATGGGGGGTTGTAACTTCTTTAATAAATTGTTATTTTATCATCTATCTTGAAACTTAATCCTTTTTATTACAATTTTTATGCGACCATTTTCCAAATAGAATCGTTTGGATTTGTAATCCTGGTAAACAAAAAAATTATCACCTTATCCTTGTATGTGGTAGAAACCAGATAAAATTCATTCATATTCAAAAAATGATTCATAGAAATGATATTGCACATGGAGGTCAACCATTATTCAAAACAAGTGGACTGAAGGATCCACTAAATATTGTTGTTTGATTGTGTATAACTAACTAAATGTCTAATATTTTATTTTATTGATTAATGACATTTCATATTGATTAGGTTATTATTCATAAGATAAGATATGTTCTTATGAACCACCATGAGTGTTTTAAATCCATCTCCAATTGTAATAGTGTTATTATTAAGTTAAACAATTTCACTGTCCGTGACATCATTTTTTGTTGAGGATTCACCTAGTTACCAAAAATTTATAATGTAGAAAAGGTTAGAATAAAACAGATGTCAGTGATGAAGAAAAAATAACATTTTCACATTTGTAGAATGATTATAAAGTATTCCCCTAATGGATCCTAAAGTTATAATATGTTGTATTTTGTTAACTTAATTAAAAAATTGACAAATAAACATATCTAATACATACTATAGTGTCTATAATCACTCATTCATGACTATTACACAATTTTTTAGATAAAAAACATAACATTATTACAATAAAATTTGGAATGTTATATTTACTTCAAAAAATTTGGTTCATACAACATGATTGTATATAAAATTTTCAAAATAATTTAAAAATAAGAACCACAATACTCCTGAAATGTAAAAAATACATCCCAATACTCATAATCAACATAACATATAACTCTATGAATGGGGGATCTAAAACATTGAAAGGTGAATAATCAGGTAGGTACATGAGACAATAGTCGATAGAATAAATCAGGGATCATAATAGTTTTCATCATAAACTATGTAAAAGATGATCATAAAAATAATGAGGGAATCATATGAAAATGATATAGAATATAAAATATATTGAATAATAAAATCGTATAAAATGGTTATAAAATATAAAATCAAATTTATACATAATATATTTGTACAAATAATCACGTGATAATATGTGATTAAATAAATTATCACATTCATATATAATCATAACATCATAATATATATCACATTATCCAATTAATTAGAAAGATAGATAACTATGGGCATATTTTTCCCATTAGTATATAATAATAATATTTAATTTCATATGGAAATGAAAACATATATCAATCATAAACATAATATCAACCGATTAGAAGAAATTGAGTTCAGTAGTGGAATTTCAAGGAATAGGTTAAAAACATACATAGGGGAACCAAAAAGGGCAAGGTGTGATATTATATTATTTATGAAATAGAGTTAGTAAAATGTAATAAAATATTTTTATTTTACAAAATAAGTATAAATATAAATATAAATAATTTGAATATTTAAATAAATGATTTCACTGAGAAACATATTTGTAGCTAAGAATGCATTAAATGAAGAAACATTATTATCTGTTGAAGAAAAAACGACGGAAATTAAACTACATTTAGAATAAAATTTTAAATTAATTTTACTGAAAAGATAAAAAACTAGAAGATAATCCATAAATATTATTTTGGTTTGAGAGTCTCCCAATAAACATTATAAGGATTCACATTGGATAAAATCATTAAGATAAAAATGAATAGATATTTGAATCCCCAAATTGCCAATAAGAAAATGAATAGGATGCCTGAAACAAAAATTAAATGAACACCATTTCAAAGGGAATTATACAAAAAGATAGAATCCAAAGTAAATGATAAAGAGATATTATCCTTACCATCAGTTCCATTTTCACATACATTTCCTCCAATATAATAAACTCGTGTTCATTCAAATATAAATTTTAAAAATAAATAATGTTAATTCATGATCAATTAGGACTCTTATAATTAAGATATAAATTTTTATTTTCATGAAAAAGGGTTTGAAGATATTTTTATTTCAATTTTCACTTTTCTATTTTGATATCTTTATCTTGGTTAAAGTTTATTTATCATTTATTCAAATTATATCCACAAAATTTGATAGATTAATACAATTTTAATAATATAATAGAAATTATATTCTATAAATACATGTATGTTTTTTTATAAATGAATATAGAAAAACTCATGGGGGAGGAATTTGATCATTAATGTTGTGTGTAAAATTAATATGTTATATACTTATAATTTAAATATCATAGGAAGGAACACAAAAAAATATTGATATTATAAACAAGTAGCGAGAAGTGAATAGAGAGAATCACCTCCCTGAATTTCTATGGAGGATTCCTATGAGGGAATTGGATATATATTTGTTTTTAGTAAGTAGAAAGAATGTGATTTTCTTATGAAGGGAGAGGGAATATTTAGACTTCAGGGAAATTAGATTTTTTAGTTATAATACTAATTTGACTATTATTTCTAATTTGAATTATCTAATAGTGGAATTTTTGACATTATGAGCTATATTTAAAGAAAATTGGTTTTTTTTAATTTAAAATACTTTAAATAAAATTTTAATTTTTTTATATAACATTGGAGAAAAAATTTAAAAATTATTTTCTAAAGGGAATAGTTTACATTTTTAGACATTGGATTTGGATTTTATTGTTTTGGAAATTAACATTATTCTTTTTATGTGATTCCCATATCTTATTAAATATTTGTTCTTCCATAAAAAAAATTATTTAATTTTCATGATGATATCGCATTATTACAATTTCATAAAACAAACAATTTTTTAAAAATTCTATTTTTATTATTCAATTATAAATTCAATAATTTTAGAATTTTATAAGAAAATTACTTTAGACTATTATGATGAGTTGATTCCAAAAATGATTTTAAAAAAAATATTTTTATTTATTATATTTATATTTATTATATTTTATAATAAAATTAATTTTTTTAATTACTAAAATACACTTTATTAAAATGTGAATTATAATATCTTTGAATTATTCTAATTTGAATAATTATTCAATTGTACTCTAATATGTTTATTTAATTTTTTTATTCATAGTATATTTTATTTAAATTATAAATTTACTATTATAATTGTTATGTTACTATTGTATAGGTAATTTTATAGTTCCAATGATAATGTCAGTTTTCCGAACTACCATGTTATAATTCTTAATGATTGTATTTACTATTAATATATTTATACTAATTTTATTATTATTATTAATACTTAATATATTCATGTTTCATCATTCACATCAATTTCAATCAAGGTTATATGGTTTCAATTTTTAAAATACCTTATCTTTAAAAAGAATATATTATACATTGTTCTTAGTGAGTATAATAGTTCTATGATACCAAAATTATACATATTTTTATTCTAGTTCTTTATGTTTTTTATCCCAAAGAATTATTTTCAATTTTATGTAGCATACTATTCCATTAAATGAAATTTTCTTCTGTTGAAGAAATAAAATTGTTCTGGAATATTTTGCATTGTGTTTTAATCTATTTTATACACTGAAATATTGAACACACATACGCACAAACACACACATATATATATGTTTAGACAAAAAATATCATATGGTAATTCATATACTATTATGTAAATGGATCAATATGATAGAAAACATATTTTCAATTCCTCATTTCTCATAGTGTAAAAATCTAATATTAATTTTTTATATTTTGGAAGGTGAAAGGGACCATTGCTTGAAATTCGTTATAAATGTAAGGGAATGTGAAGAAATTGACTCAATGAAATGAATAGTGTTTTTGAATATATTATTATCCAAATATTTTCTATCAACTCTATGAATCAAAATAGAGTGACCATTCATTGAAATTAATGAAAAGGAAAATAAATTAATTTTATTCCAATGAATAAAACAACAGAATACTAGTATAGAATGCCACAAATTTTATTATCAGTACTAAAAAAGTGGTCCTTTATTTATTTGATTAAAACCAAGTTTTCAAAAGGCATTTTATTTTAGAGGAATTGGTTTCTATGAAGAAATTTTTTTAATGATCCCAGAAAGTATAAATGGGAAATGGTTACTGTTTTCATTCTCAAGGATTTCATGAAAAGGAATGTAAAATTGAGTTTCATAGAAAATGAAATGTAAAACACGAGGTAAAATAAAAATTAAATTTTATAATCCGAAAAATATGGGAGGAAGAACCCAATGAATATCCTTATTATAATAGTGAAATGATTTATGTGAGGAATGGTACTTCATCAAGAAAATGTGTATCGTAGAGATATAAAGTTGATTGTGTATAAATTCAAATATAATAATTTCTCACATAATACAACACTATTAGTTCAATGTTTCTAGTGTAATTAATTTAAAAAATATTTGAATAATTGTACTAATCCAAGGGATAATTTGTTGAATTGACGATAGAAATCTACAAAACCAAGGGATTATTTAATGGATAGTTAAATAAAACCCACAAAAATGGATTTTAATGTTGAATTATTGAAAGGTACACTTCTTATTCACTTAATATCTATGAATACCACTTTTGACTACAACTCCACACGGTTATTAAGATCATTCAAATTTAATAATCGATTTCATTCAGTACATCAGACATTAGATGCATATTTATTTATAAAAACACACAGTGTTTCAATTATTTAATCCTAATTACACGAATGTCTCAAATTGAGGCTTTATGAATAATACTACTAAGGAATCATTATATTATTACTATGGTAGAATTTATTCGAATATAAAGAATTGATTTTAATCTTTTCATAGATGATATATAAATTTTTAGGATTTGGAAAATACATTTTATATCCCATATCACCCCATTATGAAGTTTTTATTTTGGTATGGTAATGAACTCATTTGGGAATGAATTACTTAATATGGTTCTTGATACAAAACAGTGAGGAATCAGTCACTAAAATAGTTTGGAAGGTCATCAAAATTTATGACATGGTAATTCTATGATAATAATGTGATGTAATACCCAATGAACTTCCAAGTGATACCATATTTTAGAATGTATAATTTTCAATTGAACTAAAACTAGGATAAATGCCAGATTGAAGGAGTCCTTATATAATAGTTGAAACAACCCAAAAATTCATTAATAAAAATTTCTCTTGGTCTATTTAAATTTCTTCTAATGGTTATGTAAAATTTATGCACTTATTTGGATTTTTTTTAAAAAAGATTACGAATTTTGACTGTTGCTAATATAGCCATTGAATAGTGATCATATGATTAGTATAAATATAGGGTTTTAACAAATCTAATATCTTCAGACAAAGAATCAATGGCCCCATCCAGTTGAATTTCCCTGTATGAAGCCCATTATTGGAGCTCAGAAAGGTGGTTGCATCATTGGGCTTCAATTTTGACCATGTCCAAGCCGAGCTTGAACATGTTAAGCTTGAGTGGAACCGACTACGAGAGAAGTGGAAGTCAATAAAGATTTACACTAGAGCAATATTACTTAAGACACCCCAAGAGTATGTCACCGTCGTACGCCTTATCCTTTGGAATTTGCGGATGTTATATGTGGTTATGTAACAAGACTCTAGCACTATGAATATGTGAATTATTTTTTTATAATGAATGTGAATTCATTTTATTACTGTTACTTTGTAAATAGTTTTTAAAGAATAAAAAATATTTTTTGTTAATATTCAACTAAGAAATATTTTTTATGAATTAATGGATTTATGAAATAAATTATATTTTTAAAAAATATTATTAAAATTATTATATTAATTTTTTTGTAAATATAAATTATCATATAATTTTATGAAAGAAGTTGTAATTTTTATTATGGATTGAATGTTGTTTTTGTCAAACCCCGTGATTTTTTGTTAAATATGAGTTTTTATTATAAAATTGTATATTCCCAAATTAAAAAAATTATTTAGATAAAATGAAATTTATTTTTGGAATCAGGATGTTGAAATTTTCGAACAGTTAAATTTTCAAAAATTTCATAGAAATTCGATTTTTTGGGTAAAAATTAAATGCAGTTTAAATATATAATGTGTTTTCTGACAACATAATGACCAAATAGTGATGTAATAAAATATTATAAACTATATTTTCTACCAATATATGTTTTACTATTAAAATAATGTGATTTTGGGATTGTTTTATTTATTTTAAATAGCATTAGTGGACCCTTCAAGGCTTATAAAACATTTGGTCTTTTTAAATTGTTTTCCTTGAGAGTGTGACTCACCTCCACATAATCAACCCCGTTATTTTAAGACTTTCAACCATTGGAATTATAAAATATTTTTTCCACATCCCTTTTGAAAAAACCATGGGAAAAACCATGGTGTTTTTTGTGGTTTTGATTAGTTTAATGTGAGTTTTCCAAAACCTAAATAATAAAGAATTCCGTCCCATTTCTTATATAAACATATCCAAGCTCCCACATACACTTCACACAAATCCTTTTTAAATAAACCAACCTCTAACCTCATATATGTAGAATCCCAAAAAGGTGCTTCAATATCCCAATAATCCTTTCTCATGCCTCTCCAGTGCTTTTGGGGTCACACTTCAATGTAAAGGATTCCTACATTTCTCATTTTATCCATGATTCTTAATATTGTAATGCCATTTTATTTTTAATTAAAAATGTTTGGGTATGATTTTTAACCTACTCCATACTGCACTCTTTATTTTTGGATATTGGTAGACCCCTTTCTCTCTCATTAATTCTTCCCATGTACACACATTACCATTAGAAAATTTTGTGTGGAATTTCACTCTCCTCTTTTACATCCATGTAATTATTTTATATTATGCATAAAAATTTCATTTCATTTGTTGGTACATGTATCTATATGACCCCTTAATTTTAATTTCATTATATATGATGAGACACCCATTTATCTCTCATCCAACATTTTCATGAATCCTTACGTGACGCCATTATGCTGTCAAAATTGCACCACATTTTTTTCAAGACGATGTCATTTTTTAGTGAATACCATTCCCATTTCTCTATCAAGGATATTCAAATTTATGCACATTTTCTTATTTATTATATAGTTTCATTTATGAATTCCACATTCCTTTATCATGGAATAAATTATTATTTTTAATGAATCCATGTTTTATGATCCATGTGGCACACTTATGCATGAAATGAAACATTTAAGAAGGGTTCGCTCAGATAGTGCTCCAATGCATTGGGTAAAGTACAGTTTCATGACACAATATGTACAATCAGTGTTGAGTCATTCTAATTCAAATGAAAAGAATGTTTACTCATTCTTAAAGAGCAATGCGGGTTACTCATGCTCCAAGTGCAATGATCCTTGGCTCATTCTAATTCGATGTTAAGTGTTGTTACCACATTTTCATGTTATGATTATCATGATTTATCAAGAATTTAGGTCCAGGTTTGTCTTTAGCTCCTTTTATATTCATATTTCCTAACATGTATTTTAATGTTCATATTATTTTTTTTACTCCGTTACTTGGCTTTATAGATCACCCTTTTCTTATGAATGTCCCCAAATTATCCCAGGAAATGATATGTATGTGGGAATGTTGTGGTCATGTAAAGGGAGTTTTCAATAATGATGTTGTATTTCATGTTTTATGATGTTATTTAATTATCCTAAGTCCCAAATACACTAGGCCTTACGATCTTCTATGTTTAATCAAGTAACATTTATGGAATAGGTCATGTTTTAGTGTGTAATATAGTGCAGGGTTGTTACTGTTGGAATTAGAAGATAGGTTTAGTTATTTTTGGGATTAGGATTAAAAAACCCTAGTAAAATTTTTAGGGATAAGACTAAGTATAATAAAAACATCCCTACATTTTGGTGAGTATTGAGTATATGGTTTATTAAGAAATCACGTCCCTGTCAAGATATGAGTAGGTAGAGGTGGCTCTAGCACAGATGTACATAGGGGTGAAAACCCAGACAAGTCATTTTAGGCTTGTCCTAGGGTATCATGGTAAACGACAATGGGTATTGCTACACTCTTGATTATGTGACTCCAAGGGGATATGCATTAGTAAATTCACAAGCATAGTATTATTCTTTAATAAGGGAATCACAAAATTTCACAAAGAATATATGTTATAAAGTAGATCTTAGATTACATAGATCGATTCCTATAGATTCATAAGTTAAGGAAATATAATCTCTTTATATGTAATCTATTTTTGGATTACCCTTTATGTGTTACCCTAAAATTTTCTATTATTCCAGCCAATGGAAGATAATCAGGGGACTCGGGCTAACAACTGATGTGAAGACCAATGTGATGATTGTTCTAATGAGATTCTGAATCCGATGGGAGAAGTAATCTCGAACTTTGTCACAATACTCACTCAGTTAACTCAATAATTGAATTGAAACAAGGGTCAAGAGGAACATTCAACCCCCCTAAGAAAGGAAAAGTCACTATAGAGAGCATCATGAGGCAAAGGCCTCGAAATTTTCATAAATCATCTGATCCCTCAATCTTTGAAAAATGGATTAACACCATTGACATGATCTTATCCATCCATAAATGTTCCAAAAAAGAGAAGCTTATTTAGGTTGATTACCATACGGAGGGTGAAGTCGATCAATGGTAGACATTGATCAAAATATGAAGCCTGAGGAGGATATCGAGTTGTTTGAATGGATGGATTTCCAAAAGATGTTTTTTCATAAATATTTTCCACACACCCCCAACATAATATGGAAATGGACTTACTTTCCCTCTGGTAAAAAGAAGATGAATCTGTCAGATCATACGAGTCAAACTTCACAAGGTTGCACAACACACTTCTAGCTATGTCATTACCCATAAATTCAAGGTTGACTTATTCTTTGGTGGGCTAAAACCTAGCCTGCTGAAAGCCTCGACGATCTGTGACTTCGAAAGCTATAATAAAATAGGCTGATGTGCCCACAAGGTTGAAATGGAGATCAGAGAACATATGTATATCATGGGGATAAGAAGCATATGGTGGACTTCAATTTTAGCGGTTCAACAGATAAATCCAATGATTCTAAAAAAAAGCATCACCCCACATGCCAAAGTTTTCGGAAAAAGCACCACGAAAATATCTTGAAGGGGACAAGGAAATGCTTTAGGTGTGGAAGAGAAGGGAACATAGTTGTTATCTACAGACATGAAAAACCAGCTACTGTGACAGAGGAGAAGAATGGTCTGTTTGACTCTCAACAAATTGTTTATTGCTTCAACTATAATGAACCAAGGAATCTTGCAAATCAGTTCCCTATGCCAACGGATTTTGGAGGAAACCAACAACCTCCAAGACCACAAGGGTGAGATTTTTCCATCACTACTGCTGAAGTGAACCTCGATGATGAAGTGGTGATTGGTATGCTAATTATACATTCAATAATATGGATCATAGTTTTTGATTTAGGTTCTACGCATTCTTTTATATCCCGATTGTTTAGTAGAATAATCCCAACACCACCACAAATCATGTATGTAAAGATGTTGGTGATTAGAAAATATGAGGAAATCATTTCATCTCATAAATATAACTTCTTCCTTGTCTTAATCGGTTGATTGAACTTCCCTAAAAACCTCATCATACATTGTCTGGTAGAATTGGATTAAATTATTAGCATGGATTATCTTTCCTTATATAGAGCCAACATAAATTTTCATGAGAGGGAAATCACTCATCATATGGAGAATCAACCCCTAATTTCTTACAAGGGTAAGGAGGATGATGAATATTATTTTGATCCATTATCTCAAGAGTGGATATTACTACCCTACGGGTATGAATAACTGGCTCAGATGATTATGTCTATGGAGGCAACCATCCTTGAATAAATTCCAATTGTGAGGGAATTTGCTGAAGTGTTTCCCAAGGAATTGTCTGGTCTTACTCCTAGAAGAGATGTTGAAATCGCAATTGATCATTTACCTAGGGTGTTGCCAATATCCAAGACTCCATATAAAATGGTTGTTATGGAGCTTAAGGAGTGGAAGAGAAGACTACAAGAGAATCTGGATAAAGGGTTTATATGCCAAAGTGCCTCACCATGGGGTGCTCTTGTCCTCTTCATCAAGAAGAAGGATCGGTCAATACGCCTTTGCATCGATTATCGTGAGCTTAAAAAAATCACGATAAAGAACAATTATCCCCTCCCACAAATTGATGACTTGTCCAATCAACTACATTGAGCACCATACTTTTCCAATGATGTTTTTTTGGGATATTATCATGTATGGGTGAAGAAGGAAGATATTACCAAGGCTACTTTTTGTACAAGATACGGGCAGTATGAATTCATATTAATGCCTTTCAGACTTAGTAATGCTCCAAAAATCTACATGTATTTGATGAATACAGTCTTTATAGATTACCTCATAAAATTTTCTTTAGTCTTTATAGATGATATTTTGATTTACTCCAAAACCACGGATGATTATGATGATTATCTGAGAGTTATACTAGAGACCATACAGAATGATAAGGTTTATGCAAAGTACAACAAGTGTGAGTTCTGGTTCAAGGAGGTATTATTAATGGGACATATCATTACCAGCAATGGGATGTCTATGGATACCTATAAGACAACTATAATAGAGGGGTGGTCGATGCCAACATCAGTAATGGATATACATAGCCTCTTGGGGTTAGCTGGAAATTATCAACGATTTGGGAGAAATATCTCACAATTTTCAAAACCTCTTACCAGGATGACATGGAAGGGATTAATTTTTTCTTAGTGTGATGAATTCGAAGAAATATTCAAGGATCTGAAAAGGAGGATTATCACTGTGCACATTCTCACAATACCCTCATGTGGAGAACTTTTGTGGTATTTAGTGATGCTTCAAAAAGGGCATGGTCTATGTGTTGAAGCAAAATTACAAAGTCACTGCCTATGCTACAAGGCAATTGAATCTTCCTGAGGAGAATTATCCAACACATGATCTGGAGTTTGATGCATTGATCTTCTCTTTAAAAATATGGAGGCATTATCTCTTTGGGGAGAACTGTGAAATATATATGGACCACAAAATCCTGAAGTATATATTAACATAGAAAGAGTTGAACATGCTCCAAAAATTGTTAGAGTTGAACAAAGACTGTGACTGCTCAATCCCTTACCACCCTGGAAAAGCGAAAAAGGTGTCTGATGCTCTTTGTAAAAATGACCCATCGATTCTTTCATTAATGATAATTAATGAAGGATCCAATCTTCTTATATTTGATGAAGATGAACGTGAGAATCATAAAGAGGTGAACATCATCAATCCTTTCAGAAATTATTGTTCAACCATCACTTATGGAAAAGATAAAGGATGATCAAAAGGATGATGTGGGAATTCAGAAGAAAGTGAAATCTATCAGAAAAGGGAAATCCTCGGAGTTCAATGTTAATGAACAAGTAATTCTGAGATTTTCGAAAAGACTATGTGTTCCATCATGTCTTGGGCTGAAGAAGGAACTTTTAGATGATCCACATAGATTGAATTTCTCTATTCATGCAGGAAACACAAATACGTATTGAGATATCTGATAGCATTATTTGTTAGATAATATGAAGAAGGATATTGGGGATTATATATCAAAGTTTCTATTGAGTCTACAAGTGAAGGTAGAGATATAGAAGTCAAAGGGGATGATGCAACCAGTTCCCATAACAGCATGAAAATGAGAGAACATCACCATAGACTTTGTCACTTTACTTCTAAAGACATCCAATGGAAACAATGCAACCTGGGTTGTTGTGGATCATCTTACAAAATCTGCACAATTCGTTGCAATTCGGATGGATTTCTCTTTGGATCAAATAGAACGGATATATATCAGGGATATAGTAAGGTTTCATGGAGAACCACAATATATTGAATATGATCGAGATCCAAGATTCACCTATATGTTTTGGAAGGGTTTTATGATCCCAGTTTTTTAGAATGGGTCAAAATCCGGACCCTATTACATTTTTTGACTTGTTTTCTGGGGAAATTAGAGAAAATGGGCAGTATCTAGAAATTTCCAGAATACACGCCGTGTTCTTTAAGTACACGCTGTGTATATGTTAAGTGAGTATCGGATGTGTGCTCGCCGAGTACATGTCGTGTGGTGACCGTGTTGAAACCTTCTTACGACACATCATGTAGTTATAGTCATGCAGTGTACCTGCAACCATGTGGAGGCTATACATGGTGTGTAGGCTTGTTGGGTGGGTAGAATCATTGAAACTAATTACACACCATATTCCCCTTGGACATGCCATGTAGTCTAGCCATGTATAAGGGATATACATGGTGTGTCATTATTTCAGAGAGGAAGAGAAGGGAAAGCAAGGACATGCCGTGTACCCAGAGGTATACGCAGTGTTCTCATGTAGGCAGGTTTGAGAAAGTAAGTCGGCGGAATTTTAGTTGCCAAATGAATAGTTAAATGATATACAAGGCAAGTAGTTATGAAGTATACACCGAGTAATTTTTTTTGTTAAAAATGGGTAGTAGCCTCATTTTGATGGGGAACTCATTTTCCTCAGCCCAGATTCGCAAACCAAGTCCTTCGGGACTTCAAATCCTTCACGAATCGTCGTCCGAACTCCGTTTCGTTCAAAAATTGTTCCATCAGAACCCCCTCGTTAAGGCCTCGTTTCCACTTGAGCCATTTTGTTTGATTTCTGCTCTATAAGGAGTTACATGGGTTTGAGAGGTTTGGATTTTTTTGTAGATCTACCTCGTTTTAGACTGAATTAGAGGCTGTTACTGGAGGAGTAGCTTCGTACGAGTCTCTGTTAGGTGGTGCATACCTCTTTTTCTGTTTTCGTTGTCATTTGGGTAATGCGCCCTTCGGCGTGTTTTTGGGTATTTTGAGCAGGACCCGTTTTATCTGTTTTTTCATATTGAACTGTTTATTAGACCTATCAGATGCCTTTGGGTATGCCTTGTTACATGTTTTTTGTGAGCGTGGCCGAGTGCGGGGTTGTAGCTCATCTGGGCATTTTGGTTGGGGGATGACAAAATGGTAAAATTATATTTATATTGTTATAAACTATTGAGTTTAATTTATTAAGCCTGATATAAATTGATAGAGGCATTTAAGACATCAGTGCTGGTATGGGACAACACCTTGCATAGTGCAATTCCACTATTTAGTCTCTTTTGCTAGTTTGTGTTTTCTGTCTAAATAAGTTATATACGCCATTCCTGAATTGCATCTTCTAGACACTTTGGGTGGTGTAGGGCATTGACCGGTAATTCTTGAGTGATGTGGATCACACGTTGGGCTTGGCCCGGGTTATGTTGGGTGGTTCTGACCATGGGATTGGGCGTCGTGGACATCAGTGTGAGGTAGGATGACTGTTAGGTTGGGCATGGCCTAGGTGACAAGGATGTCAATGCCATCGGACACGAGCCACATGGTTGCAGGGACACGAGGTGTTAGGGATGTGGTGGATTTGGTACTATTTTGGTGATTACTGTTCACCAGGACTTTGAGTAGTGTGGAAACATAGATACCCCGTGATGAGGTGGTTTTGACCACTTGTGTGGGTAGAGGCCCCCGTTAGTTGTCGTTTAGGTACTTTTTATTGGGGGTGCTTGTCATAGGAATCAACATGGAATATGAGGTTCCTTAAAATGATAGCATTGAGGCTATCCGGTTAGGGGCTAAGGCTCACCGTTATTTGAGGGTAGAAATCGCTATCCCTCTAGATACATTGTTTGAGAGAAGACATCGTTGTCCCACTGGTGATTTATTTGAGGGAAGAAATCTCTGTCCCTCGTGTTATTCTTTGAGGACAGGCTTCGATGTTACTCCGGATTACTTCATGGGTGTGACATTGGGACATCAATACTTGAGAAATGTGGTGTTAGGGGCACATGTTGCCGAGTTACATGACAGATATTCCGGTGTTGGCCGAAGCAGGTGACACTCCATGGTGGCTACTGAGCACCAGTGGAGTGACTATTTATTTGTGTATTTTTCTGTTTAATACATTACTTATAAATTCATGTATTCTTAAACACTTACATTAAGTACGCACGGTGTGGTGGTATCCTACTGAGATTTGTCTCACACCCTGCACGGTCCATATATGATGCATGCAGACTTTATGGATTTACATGCAGGAAAGAGGCTAGCTTCAAGAGATGGGTTGTGTTAGTTGTTTCATCGATATGGTATGGACCATGAGGTCTTACCTAGTTGGGGTTACTCTATTTTGTTTTTCTTTACATGTATCGGAATTCTTACTTGTTTGTAGATACTTTTGGTTAGCCATTGTTTCCCCTTTTGTTTAGTGACCTGTATGGATGCATGCTTGGTTTGTTATGTTGTTACCAGTGTTTATCATGCTATTATATTTACTTTCCGCTTCTTTTTTTATATTTACTACTTTGGCTATTTATCTATATTGATTGTGCTTCCGCTCTGCAGGTCTTGTTAGAGTCTGCTGAGTCTTTTATTCCTCTGCATTTTTATTATTATACTCAAACCAGTACCCTTATTATTATCTTCAGAGAGGTTATAGACTCCCCACTATACCAATAAGACCCTGGCTGCTAGTCGAAAGCCTTTGGTGTTTAGGGAGGTGCGCCTATGGTCGTAACACCCAACCCGTTTAGCACTGTTCGGGTGGTTGTTCAGGTCCGAGTCGTCACAAAGTGGTTTCAGAGGAGTTCTTGACTAGGATTTAGTAGCAGAGTTTTGTTGGCTACTAATGAGATTGAGATATATCCTTTTATTTCTGCGGGTATTACTATTTGGGATATGGTATACTGAAGATAAGTTGTTACTGGAACTGGGTTTCTAGCTTATGCTTGGGTGCCTGCAGCCCCATGTATGAGGGATGGACCATGTTACCTTGGGTGGGAATTGTTGTTTGCTTTTTCCTCAGATTACGGTTTATATGATTTCCAACTCGGTGGCTCACTTGGTGTGTGAGGATATTGATTGTGATCTGTGACCCTTGACCTACTGTGGTAAGGGAGAATTGGACCTTGGCCAGTATGGAAAGGCTTCTTTTTTGGATTTTGATAGGCACATTTTAGGGTATTTCAATTTCATAGTTGCACGCATGCTTTTTGATGTGATAATACCAAGTGAATAAAATCAATTTCCATGATTAATATGCTTGAAATATAAAGAGGAAAAATTCCAGATAGAATTGATTATTGTTGCATTGTGTATGCCGTGATTTATTTTTGTAGAATTGCATGTGACAGGGTTTTTGGGTCTGACTCTTATGAGAGCAGGAAGGTACTATCGTTTGAGGTGATTGTTATCACCAAGATTGGGCGACTCAATCGTCGGTTGAGGCAACGTTGGTTGTCAGGATGGGCATGGCCCGAGGTACTTTTGATACTTGGCTCTGTTAAGGGCATGTAAGGAGGCCATGAGGCTGGGATGCTTTGAGGAATGGGTTGTAGTGGGGGAGTGTAATGGTAGTAGTTATTCACAAGCTCATACTGATTTCTTATCTACATTGAATGTTATATATATATATATATATGGGTTATCAGACCATTTATGGTATTCAGCAGGTTCCTCTTACACCTATAGATGGAGCGTCATAAAAGAGAGGATACAATGACATCGGTGCAGGATGAGTTTTATGATTCGTACAGGCAGAGCACAGGCCGCATGTACATGCTCAGGGACAGGATCCAGTGCAGGAAAGACAGCAGCCGAGTTTGGCATCATTCGGGCCATGGCTTGACGAGCAGCTCCAATCGATACTGGTGAGTGTCATGGAGGGGACTGACAGAGGCGCACAGGGTACCGAGCCATCTATGAAATATCTGATGCGAGAGTTCCTGTCATAGATCCCGCCTCTTTTTTATGGTGATGGTTGTCCAGATGCGGCTGAGAACTGGATCGAGAGCATGAAGATGATCTTCTAGTAGCGAGAGATGACCCTAGGGTGGAGGTTCAAGCTGGAGACATACATGCTGAGAGGATCAGCATAGCACTGGTGGGATGTGCAGGTTCAGACTCATAGGCACGAGGGACTGGCATGGAAGGACTTCGAGGACAACTACTTTCACAAAGTTGTCATGCTTTGCACCTGGTATGGTAAGTGATTGCAAAGAAAGGGTGAGGTGCTTCAAGGATGGCTTACAACATGCCATTCAAGTCCAGGTGAACATCTTCAGGTTGTGTTCCTTCTCCGAGGTGGTGAACCATGTGCTCATGGAAGAAAAAACTAGAGGGATAGTCCCCAGGTTGGTCGTGCGACCACTTCATGTGATGGTTCGGACAGCAGGAAGCGAGGACGAGAGGAGTTCCAGTAGTTCGGTCAGGCCAAGGACTCAGCCACACCACCTCGTGGTAGTTAATCAGTGATTTGTTTTTATT
This sequence comes from Viscum album, assembly GCA_963277665.1. Classification (NCBI taxonomy): domain Eukaryota; kingdom Viridiplantae; phylum Streptophyta; class Magnoliopsida; order Santalales; family Viscaceae; genus Viscum; species Viscum album. Next base: position 1,241,439,659 of record OY728145.1, on the reverse strand, counting down.
GTGGATAGCTGGGACATGTTCGGACTCAGTGCAATAGGCCTCCAAAGGAGTGTCGAGCCTGTTGATAGGTCGGGCACCTTGAGAGGTTTTGCAGGTAGCCTTCTCAGATTGCTGAAATACAGGGAATAGGATAGACGGTGGCATTTGTAGTTGGTTCAGGTTTGGTAATTGGGGAGGGTAGCTGAGTATTAGCTGCATGCAGAGGATGTGACAGAGACAGCGGGGTCCATTTGATGGGTCAGTGGCTGGCGACTACATCACCACCGCAGGGAGGTCAGGAATCAGGCAGTCGTACCTCAGGCTAGGTGCTCGCCATGGAGATGCCAGAGGCTAAGCAGGAAGGTGACCCGATGATAGTTAGAGGTACACCTCGGTGTGGCCATGATCTCCATGTTTCCTTTTTGGTATGACCTGTAGAGGTATGTATGTATTGAGTGCATGTGGTGCACAAGATCTATGTGGACAGAATAGTTCCTAATCAGTGGGATGGGTACCATATCAGGTGCATGATATATTATATATATATATATGTATGAGATGCGTAGAATCAAGGTATCGTTGATATAGGTTACATGAGGTGCCGTGAGAATCGGGGCATTGGGGATATAGGTTACTTTAGGTGCTAGGAAGTAGGACCTCATGGTGGTAGACACCGATGTGGTGTGGGTTACATTGGGTTTCGGGAGCGACACATGAGCGCCAATGAGGTGCATGGGTGACGATGCGTGACAGAAGGACTATGTGTCCTAAAAATGGGATAGTAAACCTTGTTTGCTTTACGTTTTGTTGGGTTGATACTGGGTTAGGTGATTCATATGGTGGGGAGCCCCCTTTGAAGAATTTAGTCAGGACCTCTAAGACCGGGAAAGTCCAAGTTACGTTAGACAGGGTGGTATGTTTTCTGCCATATTTGGGTTATGTTTGATAGCTTGGGGATGAGCGATTTAATGTGGGGGTATTGTAAGAACCCAGGTTTTTAGAATGGTGAAAATACCGACCCTGTTTGAATTTTCTGTTGACTTTTTTCTGAGGAAATTTGAGGAAATGGGCAGTTTTTCGAAATTTCCAAACTACACCTTGTGTAATTTAAGTACATGTCGTGTATACGTTAACCAAGTACCGTCCGTGTGTTCTCCAAGTACATTCCATGTGATTACCGCGTAGAAACTTTCTTACTACACGACGTGTAGTTATAGACACGCCATGTACTCGTGACTGTGTAGAGGCCATACATTCCGTGTAGGCTTGTTGGGCGGGGAGAATCATTGAATCTAAGTACACACCGTGTTCCCCTTGGATATGTCGTGTAGTCTAGCCTTGTATAAGGTATATACATGGCATGTGGGTAAGTCGGTGAGTAAGTTAAGGGAAACCAAGGACATGGCGTGTACCCAGAGTTACACACCGTGTACTCATGTCGACAGGTTCGGGAAAGTATGTCGGTGGAATTATAGTCACCAAATGAACAGTTAAATGATATACACAGAGTGTATTCATGAATTACACTATGCGTATTTTCTTTTTTTTGTGTTAAAACAGGCAGTAGCCTCATTTTGAGGCAGAAGACATTTTTTTCCACCGAGTATCATGAACCAAGTCAGTCAGGACTTCAAATCCTTCCCAGATCATCATCTGAAATCCGTTTCGATCACGAACTGTCCCATCAGAACCCCCTATGTAAGGCCTCGATTCCTCTTGAGCTATTTTGTTTGATTTCTGTTCTAGAACAAGTTATTGGGGTTTGAGTGGTTTGGATTATTTTGTTGATCTACCGTGTTTTAGACCGAATTGGAGGCTGTTACCGGAGGATTAGCTTCGTACGAGTCTTATGTAGGTGGTACATACCTCTATTCGTATTTTCTTGGTCATTTGGGTAACGCGGCCTTCGACGCCTTTTGGGTATTTTGATCGGGACCTTTTTTATCTACTGTTTCATATTTAATTGTTTATTAAAACTATGGGATGCCTTTGGGTATGCACTGTTACTTGTTTTTCCTGAGTGGGGTCAGGCGCGGGGCCGTAGCTCATCGGGGCATTTTCCCCAAGGGATGCGAAAATTGTTAAATTTGAATAATATTGTTTTAAACTAATGGGTTTAATTTATTAAGCCTTATATAAATTGTTAGAGGAATTTAAGACCTCAATGATGGTATGGGACAACACCTTACATAGTGCAATTCAACTGTTTAGTCTGTTTTCCTTGTTTATGTTTTCTGTCTATATATGTTATATATGCAGTTGCTGAATTGCATCTACTGGACCCTTTGGGTGGTGTTGGGCATGGCCCGGATATTCTTGAGTGATGTGTATCAATGGTTGGGCTTGTCTCGGGTTACGATGGGTGGTTCTGACCATAGGATTGGGCATCATGGACGTCAGTTTGTGGCAGGATGACTTTAAGGTTAGTAATGACCTGGGTTACTAGGATGGCGATGCCATCGGACATGAGAGACATAGTCGCCGGGACACGTGGTGTCAGAGATGTGGTGGCTTGGGTACTATTTTTGTGATTACCACTCACTTGGACTTTGAGTAGTGCGCATATAGAGATACTCCATGATGAGGTGGTTTTGACCACTCGTGTCGGTAGAGGCCCCCGTTAGATGCGGTTTAGGTGCTTTTGGTCGGGGGAGCTTGCCGTAGGAGGCCACTTGGAAGGTGATGAGCCTTCAAGGGATATCATTGAGGCTGTCGGGTTGGGTGCCAAGGCTCGCTGTGATTGGAGGACAGATATCGTTGTCCCTCCTGATACCTTGTTTGAGGATAGACATTGATGTCCCCCTAGTTATTTATTTGAGGGTAGACATCGTTGCCCCTCCAGTTATTATTTGAGTATACGATTTGTCGTTACTCTGGGTTACTTCTTGGGTGTACCTTCGGAAATTTGGTACTTGAGACACGTGGTGTCAGGGGAACATGGTGTCGGGTTACATGAAAGGGATTCTGGCACTGGGTGAATCTGGTGACACTCCATGGTGGGTGTTGAGCACTAGTGGAGTGACTATTTATTTGTGCATTGTTTTGTTTACTACTTTCCTTATAAATTCATGCAAGCTTAAACACTTATATTAGTTACGCACTATTGGGTGATATTCTACTGAGATTTGTCTCACACCCTGCACGACCCCTTCGAGATGTGTGCAGACTTTATGGATTTATGTTCAGGATAGAGGCCAACATCAGGAGCTGGGCTGCATTAGTTTTTGCATGGAGGTGGTATGGACCTTGAGGTCTTACCTAGCTAGGGTTACACTGTTTTGTTTTTATTTACTTTTATCGGTATGATTACTTATTTGTAGCTATTGTTGGTTAGACATTGGTGCCCCTTTTGTTTAGTGACTATCTATGGATGCATGTTTGGTTTGTTAAGTCATTACCAAGGATTAGCATGCTTTTGTGTTTACTCTATACTGTTGTTGTTTATATTTACTACTTCCACTGTTTATCTATATTGATTGTGCTTCTGCTCTGCGGGTCTGGTTCAAGTATGATGAGTCTTTTATTCTGCTATATTTTTATTATTATACTCAGACCAGTACCCTTATTATTATCCTCCGAGAGGGTATAGCCACCCCACTATTCCTATAAGACCCTCGCTGCTAGAAGACATCCTTTGTCGTTCGGGTAGGTTCACCAAAGGTCGTAACACATGACCCGTTTAGCACTATTTGGGTGGCTGTTCGGGTCCAAGTCATTACAAGAGTATTTAAAATGCTCCAGATACTAAACTATACTTCAGTACGGCCTATCATCCTCAAACAGAAGACTATTCTGAACAAAGAATTCATACACTGGAGGATATGTTATGATCGTGTTATATGGGCTTCCAAGGATGTTGTGACCAACATCTTCCTCTGGTTGAATTCTCTTATAATAACAGTTCCCACTCGAGCATCTTAATGGGACCTTATAAAGCCCTGTATGGGAAGATGTTTAGAACACCAATATGTTGGGATGAAGTCAGTGAGCGTTAGCTTTTAGGACCAGAAATGGATGAAGAAATGGTGGAGAAGGGGAAAACCATTCAATAACATATCAAGGTAACCCAGAGTCTACAAGAAGAGTTATGCAGATAACCGTCAATGAGACATTGGGTTTAAAGTTGTAGACATGGTATTTCTACATATATCTTCATAGAATAAGGTCAAGATGTTTAGAAAAAAGGGGAATTTAGGTCTTAGGTACATCGGCCCCTTCGAGATTCTTGATCGTGTTGGGGCTCTAGCATATTGACTAGCACTTCCACCTACCATGGCCAAAGTATATGATGTATTTCATGTTTCTGTATTAAATAATTACATACCATACCCTTCACATGTACTCTCTTCATAGGTAATATAGTTAAATTATGATCATTCTTATGAAGAGCTACTAGTGAAGATCTTAGATTAGACTAAAAATGTTCTACGAAATAATACAATGCCCCTAGTCAAGCTGTTGTGGTGAAACCACAAGTTTGAAGAAGTGGCGTGGGAATCAGAGGTAGTGATGAAGAAAAGTTACCCACATCCATTTTATTGTGAGAAAAGGAAAATTTGAGGGGAAATTTTTTAAAGGGAATGATTGTAACATCCCAAAAATTCATTAATTAAAATACGTCTTGGTCTATTTAAATTTATTCTTATGGTTATGTAAAATGTATGCACTTATTTGTTTTTATTTTAAAATGTCATTAAGAATTTTGACCATTTCTAATATAGTCATTGAGCAGTGATCACGTGATTATTATAAATATAGGGCTTTAACAAATCCAATTTAATCAGCCAATGGAATCAATGGCCTCATCCAGTAGACTTTCCCCATACGAATCCCATTTGTCGAAGCTCGGAAAGGAGGTTGCGTCCTTGGGAATCACTCTTAATCAATCCCAATTCTATCTTAAACACGTTAATCTTGAGTGGAACCAACTACAGGAGAAGTGAATGTTGATAGAGATTACCACCAGAGATATGTTATCCAAGCCACCCTAAGAGTAGGTCACCATCACACACCTTATCATACAGTCATATGCAACTGTTATAAGGGGTTATGTAACAATACCCTAGCACTATGACTATATACATAATTTTTATATAAATAAAGTGATTTTATTTTATTATTATTACATTGTGAATATTTTTTAAAGAAAAAATAGTTTTTTTAGTTAATATTCAACTAAGAAATCTATTTTGACGAATTAAGGGATTTTTTAGTTAAATATTATTTGAATAAAATATTATTATTATATTTATATACATGTTATAATATATAAACTATCATATAATATTATGAAGGAAAATGTAATTTTTTATTGTGGTTTGAAAGCTATTTTTTGCAAAACCCATCAATTTTTTATAAATGTTTGTTTTTAATTTAAAATTGAAGATTCACATATTTTGAAAATTATTTAGATAAAATAAATATTATTTTACGAATCAAGACGTTGAAATTATCCAATGGTTAATTTTTCATAATTTTCTGAGACAGTCGGATTGTTGGGTAAAAATTATATACCGATTAAATATATAATGTATTTTATGACATCATAATAAACAAATAGTTATGTAATAAAATAATATAAACATTTTGTTTGGCCAATTTATGTTTTACCATTATCATAATGTGATTTTTGGTTTGTTCTAATTATTTTACAAAGCATTAGTGGACCATTCAAGGCTTATAAAACATTTTGGGTTTTTAAATTATTTACCTTGAGAGTGTGAATCAGCTTCACACTCTCAACCCTATTATTTTAAGAAATTAGACCACATGAATTATAATTTTTTTAACTCCACTTTGGAAAAAATCCATGGACAAAAACCATGGGATGGTTTGTGGTTTTGATTACTTTAATGTGAGGTGTCCCAAACCAAAATAATAATGAATTCTCTCTCCTTTCCTATATAAACCCACCCAAGCTCCCACATCCTCTTCCCACAAAGAAATTGGATTTTGACCAATCCCTGAACTCCTCTCTCTATGATCCTCCCAAGGTTACCTAAGATCCCATGAAGTCTCTCTCAAGTCTCCCCCAAGATTTTGGGATCACACTTCCAAGTAAGGGATTCTTACCTTTCTCTTTTTATCCATGTGTCTTAATATTGTTATTCCCTTTTATTTTAAATTAAAAATGTTGCGGTATGATTTCTCATCCCCCCCCATAATGCCCTATTTATGTTTGTAAAATGTAATATCCATTTTTATCTCATTAATTCCTCCCATGTACACTCGTTACCATGCTGAATTTATGTGAGTGATTTCTCTCTCCTCTTTTACATCCATGTAATTCTTTTGTATTATGCATCTAAATTTGATGAAATTTAATGGCAAATGTATCTATATTACCCCTTTTTTGTCCATTTCAGGTAAATATGATGACATGTCCATTTATCTCTTATCAACCATTTTCATGAATCCTTATATCACACCGTTATGTTGTCGAAATTGCACCTCACTTTTTTCCAGCCAAAGTCATTATATATTGAATATGATTCCCATTTATCTATCAAGGGTATTCACATTTATAAAAATATACTTATAGATTATAGAGTTTCTTGTATAAATTAAACATCCCATTATCATTTAATAAATTATTATTTCTAATGAATCCTTTTTTATGATCCATGTGGCACATTTATACATGAAATGATATGTTTAAGAAGGGTGCACCCGGATAGTACTCCAAGGCATTGGGTAAAGTATAGTATCATCATATGTCATGTGAAATGAGTGCTAAATCATGATAATTCAAGTGCAATGAGGGTCTACTCGTTCTTCATATACAATGAGAGTTAATCAGGCTCCATGTGTAATGAGCCTTAGATCATGATATTTCCATGTTAAGTATTGTTCCCACATTTCCATGATATGATTATCATGATTTATCATTCCTTTATTTTAATGTTTCTCTATTGATACATTGAAATTCCTATTTTATAACAATTATTTTAATCTTCATTTTATTCTTTGTTTACTCCCTTACTGGGATTTATAGCTTACCCTTTTCTTATTCATGTTCTCAGGTTATCCCATTCAATGCTATGTGTAAGGGAATGTTGTGGCCATGTAAAGGATGTTTTAAATAAATATGTTGTATTTCATGTTTTAGGTTTATATGTAATTACACTAATCCCATAATATACTAGAACTCTTGATATTCTATGTTGTACCAAGTGTAGTTTATGTAATAAGTCAAGTTTTTTTGTGTAATTAAAGTAGGGTTGTTATAAAGGCTCACATAGAATTGGTATAATTAAAGAAGTTGATATAAGGGAATATGTTCATGGGTTTTACACATCAAATTTTCTTATCATATGGTTCACATGTCCCCTTTTCTAATAATATCTATGGGTCAATATGTTTTTATTCATTATCATCATCTTAATAATAACATGATCAAGATAAATTATCATTAATAATGTGTTGAAAAATGATTATATTAGAGGTGATTAATAGATTTTGATGGTGGGTCATCAAATTGGGTATCATAAAATTTGTGTAAATAGGGAATATATTCATAAAAAATCCTTTATTACGATGTATTAAAATTATGAATTGATAGTAATACCATTTTATCATAAAAATTCACAATAAATAATATTTTATTTGATGAATAGAGTGTTTACATAATACATTGAAAATGTATAATTGTTTTCATTGATAATATTCTCATATATTCATTGTGAAATGAATAACATGAAGAACATGTGGTAATTTTTATAAAAATCATATAAAATGATAAATTGATTCCAATTTTCAATGAATATTAATTTTCACTACAAGATGTATCCATGTTGAATCATGTAATAACATGGGAGGTTATATTAGTAGATCCTTCAATGAAATAGGTGATAAAAAATATCATTGATGAAAAATAGTAATAAAGAACCATATTTTATTTAGATTAGGTGGACTCCACTAACACATTGTGATAAATATCTAATTATTGTAAAATCCAATAATGAATTATATAGTGAGGGCAGGACTGTTGAATTTTAAACCAACTTCACAAATCTTTTGAAGAGTTTGGTTAATTGAACTATACTCGCACTAAAATATAGTTGATAACAGATTTTTCTATCGAAACATATATATAATGGTGATTAGGGATGTTCCATTATAAAATTTATAATGTGATATATTATCATACCAAAGATAGAGACCTACCTATTCTAATAAAAATATCATGTTTTTTGAGGGATTTTTCTTAATAAATGATTGTAATGATTTTTTTGGGGAGGTCAAATATCTCTAATGTTTATAATCCATATTTTAGATACTATACATTTTTGGTTAGGTGGCATACCACATGGACCTCCCACCACAGTTACACTTAATTCCTGATGTATTCAATTTGTCACAACTAAAGAAATATTTTCACTACACATTATAGGATGTGAACCATTATGAGATGGACTTCGAGGGTCGAGTTAATTTTGGAGTCTCCAAGTTCTATTTATAATTGAATTGAGAAGACACTTGTAACACCCGAGACTTTTATGTTATATAAATCATCAAATGAATCTTTTTCTACACAACACTCTCTTTTCTTGCTTTACACGCAATCACGACCTTCCTCAATAGCTTGCGTCGTACGCAATACCGAGTTTCACTAAACAACAATATGCTATTAAAACTAGCCGTTATGAATAGTAATAACCACTTTTTGAAATTTTATAAATTTTATTTTTCAAAATGGACTTCATTTTTGGACTCAGAATATCGAAATTAGCCAAGGGTGAAATTTTGGTATTTTTCTGAAAACTTTCAATTTTTGATGAATAGTGAAACCACTAAGTGGTAGGTTAAAAAACAAAATTTTGCATAAAACTTAATTTTACCGCTTCTGTGAATGGAATTTCGAAAATCCGAGAGACACGGTTAATATCAAGGACTAAAATGTGGTTCAATGAAATGAAAATAATTTTTTGGTGAATAGTAACTTTTTACTTTTTTTACCGCGGTTAATAGTAAATAGGGTAACTAAGGGTAAATATGATATCAATATTACCCTAACACATGTCCTAATTCTATTGGAAAAGTGTAATTCGACCAAAAACAAACTTAGGAATAAAATATGACCATTTAGGCCCACTTGGATTAGATTAGGACATTTATTATTAATTTATTTAAAGAAGGGTTAAAATAGTTAAAATCAAAGTTTAATAAGTAAATCATTTTTAATATGGGGTTATACATATGATAAATTCGACTATAAATATTCATTAGAAAGCTAAAAAGATTTCCTACATAATGGTATTTTATTTGTAATTTTTAGACATTAAATAATTTAATTTATATATGACACAATGATGATGCAGTAATTATCTTATTAATGAAATATTGACATAATTGATGTTATAAACACCAAAATAAATGTAATTTGAGACTTTTTATGAATTCCAATAATTTTATAGGTTACTATGATATATTAATGTTGATTTAATCAACTTGGTTCGAACATATAATTCTGTTATGACTTTCACAAAAATCATATATCAAATAGTGTCAAAATTGACACAAAATAGTTTTTAAATCAAATATTATATTATTAATTGTTATTTTATTCCTAAAAATCTAAGGTTCGGCCAAATGACTTAGATAAGGATATATATATTAATAATAAACAATTTGGGGTTCGTTTGGCATGTTATAGTAAGTGTATTAACCATATAGTGAAAGAAAACAAAAAGACATGGTAAAAGTTAAATTATTTAACTTAGAGTTAAATCTAATTGATAAGGTTAAAATAATACCCTAAACTTGTCTAAATCTTATTGGTTGATAGGATTTCGACCCATCCCCACTTTAGCTTCGAAATAAGACCCTTTGGAACCATTATTAACCGATTTTGACTTTAATATAAAATAATATTTTGAGATATTCCTAAGGTGCCCCTCTCCTCCCTTATAAAAGGGCACCTCCTCCCCCTCCTCCTCACACCAATTTTAGCACTCAAGCTCGGCCAACACCTGCCATTTTCTCCTCTCCACTTCCCTAGAATAATCCTAGAGTTTCTGGTCTTCCTCAAAGACCAATTTTAGTGCCCTAAGAGGAGGTCTCAAAGAGGCGCTTCAAAGAAGAGGTAATTACCGTTACCAATTCTTTCATCTCTATTTCTTCTTCCACTTCTTCTTCTTAGGTTTTTTCAGTATGAAGTAATAACATCAGTATCACTCATATACAGATATGTTATTATAAGTATGAAACAAACCTATTTCGCCATCTATCCATCCTACGGAAAAAGAAATCAACGCGCGTGCGTACGTACGGAATACCGTCTCCACGCCGTGGTGTAATCTATTTTTCCACCATCACTTTACAAGGATGGGTATAATGGTGTAATGAGTAACTATTTATGATTATTATAAAGTAATATTGATACTGAAATAATATATATATACTCCAATACTGTTCCACGATCATAGGAACGATATCATCACTCGTGCGTACGTACGGAATACCGTCTCCACGATGTGATGCGACTCGTTTTACATGATCTTCATTTCATAATGATTATATAAATGAATTGAATGAATGAATATGGTATATACCACACTAATACCATTCTGGAAATGAATTATCTATAACCTAAAGATAATAATAAGAATTTATTCGACAAAACACGCATAAGAACAAAAAGTTATAAAGACCCGAGTAACAAGTAACAATGAAATATTACTAACAAGAAGCTAATAAAATGACCATATATGATATAATATAAATATGTATGATTCTGGAATAAGTCAATAACATTATTTAAACCATTATACAGGAGCTTCGGACACGTACAAAGCAAATTGGACCTAAGGTAAGGGAAATATCACAATCTCATTTTTATCCGAGATTGTTTATTCGTAAGTATTTACTGGGGTGTATTTTATCATTCACATCCATGTTTCATCAATATGTAATATTATTTCCATCAACCTACAATTTTTTAAATCCATTTTTACCATTCGGTGAGTTTTTAGTAATATGTATGAAAGGAATCTTTTGTCGTTTTTCATACGAGGTACTTTTTGACTTTTCCGACAAAAGTACGAAGAATGTTTTTTTTAACTTATACGGCATGAATGGATTTTTAAAACATTATTTCCAAGAAGCTTCCATTAAAAGTTTTCAAGTTTATTTTTAATCAAATTCTTTTATTTTAAAGTTGTATGACATGTTATGAAAGGAAAAATGTTTTTGAAGAAGAAAGGTTATTTTCCTCAAGAATGGAGTTCAAGTGTGTTATCAAAATTATTTTCCATATAAGATAAAAAAGGGTTCTATTTTTATCTCTATTGTTACACTGATTTTATCATGTTGTGATGGAATTATTTTTATGAATTCCTTTATCTTATATAAATTGATTTATGATGTCATGATGTTTCAAGAATCCCATTTTTTTTACATGTGTTATGCGATGATGTATGTTTTATGATTATGTGGCACACATAAGAAAGGATTCATTATAAGATGGGTGGGACCTATATCTCCCTCCAATGCATTGGGTAATGATTTTATATCTCATGAGATAGACATGGCTGGAACGGAAGGTTATTTCGGTTCAGTGATACAGGACTGAAACGAGGAGTGAACTCGGTTCAGAAAGGGACTTTGTCCACTAAGATAGTCTTGGCGATGAGTCATGACTAACAAGAAATGATTTTCCATGATTATGTGTGCATGACACAAAGTTTCAAGTTTTATGTTATGATTATGGGGATCTCATTTTCACTTCTATGATTTATTCCATGTTAAGATATTATGATCTCTTTTGCAGGTTTTGATTTTCAAAAAGATTTGATATGATTTTTATTTCCTTTATTTGCCCTTGCTGAGCATTTGAGCTCACCATTTTATGTTTTCTTCTCCCCAGGTCAGGAAGATGGATATTAAGTAGAATATGCTAAAAGGGACCCTAGATATGATGAAATAAATGGGAGACACTATAGAAGATTTATGAACCAGTTGTTTATGTTTCCCAGTTTCTAAAGACACTATACCTATACGGTCCTTTGTGGTTTTGTCACATGTTGTAATAAGTGTGCTTCAATTTTGAAGTATTAACAATGTATGTAAAGTATGGGTCGTTATAGTTGGTATCAGAGGAAAGGTATTGTCAACCTTTGGAAACTAGGATGTGAAAGCCTTAGTAAGAACCCCAAGGATAAGTCTAAGCATAGAACACAATCTTAGTGTTTTAGAAATGGCCTTGAATAACTTAGGATAAGACCATAAGCATGAAAATTTTATTCTTTAATTATGTGGTTTCCTATTATAATTAGTGTTGCTCACACTATTCTTCTTGGTTTTAGTCAATGGCTGGAACCCGAAGGAACCGTGTTAATGCGGAATGCGATGGGCAATGCAATGATTGTCCCCCTGCGCAACCAAACGATATGGGAGCTGGAATGCAAAATCTTGTAGCCATGCTCACACAACTTTCTCAAGCTATGAATCATGCAGGATTTCCAAACGAGCAAAGGAGGGAGCAACATTCTGTTGAATCCTTCATGAGGCAGCGTCCACCTTCTTTCAGCGGGTCTACTGATCCATTAGTTGCTGAACAATGGATTAGTACCACTGAAAAGATATTTTCAGTTCTTCAATGTTCTGAGCATGATAAAGTCATCCTAGCAGTGTATCGTTTGGAAGGAGATGCGGATCAATGGTGGAATCTTGTTAGGAATACGAGGCAAAGGGATGAAATTGAGTCTATGGAATGGGACGAGTTCAAGAACTTATTTTTCAATAAGTACTTCCCTCGTATTCTCCGAACAAAGATGGAGAAAGAGTTTCTTGAACTGAAGCAAAGGGATGATGAATCTGTTAGTACCTATGAAGCAAATTTTACAAGACTTGCAAGGTACGCTTCTGGTATTATTATCCAACCTGAGAGTAAGATCGACCGATTCTTTAGTGGCTTAAAACCAAGTCTTCGAAGGCGTTAGCCATAAGAGACTTCAATAGCTACGAGGAAATCGTTCGATGTGCTCTCAAAGTCGAGATGGAGATTGGAGTAACCCATCAGTCACATGGGTTTGATAAGAAGAGGAAGATGGAATTCAAAGAAAAATCTAAAGAGCACACTGAAAAGAAGATGAACTTTCCCTTATGCTCAATGCGTGGAAAGAAACATGGAGGGAGTTGTCTTAAAGGGACAAGTAAATGTTTTAAATGTGGAAAGGAAGGTCATCAGGCATTTGAATGCCGCAATAATGGGAAGAAGATGTCTAATGATGCAAACAAAGGAAGGGATACACAGAATGAACCTACTACACTTCAATGTTTCAAGTGCTAGGAGATGGGGAATTATGCCAATCAATGCCCAAATCCAAGGGTTGATGATGATGGTCGACGTCAACAAAATCTTAAGGCTAAAGACAAAGGAAAGTCACATGCAATTTCTATCAGCGATGTGGAGTACGATAACGATGTGTTGAAAGGTACACTTACCATCCACTCTAAAGTAGCAAATGTTTTATTTGATTCTGGATCCACGCACTCTTTTATTTCTGAAGACTTTTTTAAGGGTATCACCGTATTAGCTCAACAATTAGATGTTGAGTTAGCTGTGAAAACACCTAATGGCACATCAATCGCATCAAAATTTTATAATTCTTCTCCGATCGAAGTTTGTGGGAAAGTGCTTCCTGCAAATCTTGTGATCCTTCCTTTAGTGAAATTTGATGTTATTCTTGGCATGGATTGGCTTTCTCTACATGGAGCTCATATCAATTGCCAAAGAAGGGAAGTCACATTTCATATTCCAGATCAATCTACGATCGTCTATCAATGCAAGGATGAACATAACCTTCCAGTGGAAATTTCTTCCATCTTATGGGTATTGATTCCACTAAATGAAGGTTATTTATCTCAAATTGTTGGTGAGAAACTCACGATTAAGAATATGCCCATTGTACGGGAGTTTGATGATGTCTTTCCGGAGGAATTGTCGGGTCTTCCACCAAATCGTGAAGTTGAGTTTTCAATAGAACTCGTACCGGGTGCTTTGCCTATTTCAAAGACACCTTATAGAATGGCCCCAATTGAGTTGCAGGAATTGAAGAAGCAACTCCAAGAGAATCTTGATAAGGGATTCATACGCCCTAGTGCGTCACCTTGGGGAGCACCTGTTCTATTTGTTAAGAAGAAAGATGGATCAATGAGACTCTGCATTGATTATCGAGAACTTAACAAGATCACTATCAAGAACAAATATCCTCTCCCACGCATTGATGACTTATTTGACCAACTACGCGGAGCTCAATACTTTTCCAAGATTGATCTTCGTTCAGGGTATCATCAATTAAGGGTCAAAAGGGAGGATATACCAAAGACGGCTTTCCGTACAAGGTATGGACACTATGAATTTATAGTGATACCATTTGGTCTTACTAATGCCCCTGCTATCTTCGTGGATCTAATGAATAGAGTCTTTAGAGACTATCTTGATCAATTTGTGGTAGTCTTTATAGACGATATTCTTGTCTATTCAAAGAGCAAGGAAGAGCATGAAGATCACTTGAGAATTATATTGAAGACCCTGAGAAAGGAGAAGCTTTATGCCAAATTTACCAAGTGTGAATTTTGGCTTCAAAAAGTTTCATTTTTGGGTCACATAATCTCAAAAGAGGGGATATCTATGGATCCAGCAAAAACAGAGGTTATCGAAAGATGGTCGAGACCAACAACAGTAACTGAGATCCGGAGTTTTATTGGTTTGGCTGGATATTATCGACATTTTGTAAAAGATTTTTCACGATTATCTAATCCACTCACCAAGTTGACTCGGAAAGGAGTTAAGTTTGTCTGGACAGAGGAATGTGAAGAGAAATTCAAGGAGTTGAAAATAAGGTTATCCAGTGCACCTGTGCTCACACTGCCTTGTAGTGGAGAAAGGTTTGTGATCTACAGTGATGCATCCAAGAAGGGATTGGGGTGTGTTCTTATGCAAAATGATATGGTGATAGCTTATGCCTCACGACAGTTGAAAATCCATGAGAAAAATTACCCAACACATGATTTGGAGTTGGCTGCGGTAATCTTTGCATTAAAGATTTGGAGGCATTACCTTTATGGTGAATGGTGTGATATTTATACTGATCATAAAAGTTTAAAGTATATTTTCACAAAAAAGGAGTTGAATATGCGTCAAAGAAGATGGTTGGAGCTGATTAAGGATTATGACTGCTCAATCCATTACCACCCTGGGAAAGCAAACAAGGTGGCAGATGCATTAAGTCGACAAGACCATGCTAGTTTATCCATGATGAGGATCACAAAGGATCCAATATTTATGGATTTACAAAGGATGGATCTTGGAATTATAATGGAAGGGGAAAAATATTATCTTTCTCAAATGAATGTTCAACCATCTATACATGTGAAGATTAAAGAGGCACAGAAAGAAGATGTCGAGTTACAAAAGAAGGTGAGAAATGTTCCTGAATTCAACCTTGATTGTGATGGGATAATAAAGTTCAGGAATCGGGTTTGCGTTCCTCCCATCCCCGAATTAAAGAATGAGCTTCTGGATGAGGCTCATAGTTCGTCATTCTCTATTCATCCTGGAAGCACGAAGATGTATAGGGACCTGAAAGAGTACTTCTGGTGGGATGGCATGAAAAGAGATGTTGCTGAATATGTCTCTCGATGCTTGGTTTTTCAACAAGTTAAAGCTGAGAGACAGAAGTCTAAGGGGATGTTACAACCATTACCCATACCCGAATGGAAATGGGAAAACATCACTATGGACTTTGTCACAGGACTTCCTAAAACATCCAAAGGCAATAATGCTATCTGGGTCATAGTTGATCGTCTTACAAAGTCTGCACACTTCATTCCTATTAGAGAGGATTTCTCTCTAGATCAGCTTGCCAAGATATATGTAAAGGAAGTGGTAAGATTGCATGGAGTACCACTTTCTATTATATCTGATCGGGATCCGAGATTTACCTCGAAGTTCTGGCGAAGTCTTCAGCATACTCTGGATACAGAGTTGAGTTTCAGCACTGCTTATCATCCCCAGACAGATGGTCAATCTGAGAGAACAATTCAAACCCTAGAAGATATTTTGAGAGCTTGCTCTATGGATTTCAAAGGAGGTTGGGATCAACACCTACCTTTGGTGGAATTTTCTTATAATAATAGCTTTCACTCCAGTATTCAGATGGCTCCTTATGAAGCTCTCTATGGAAAGAAATGCAGGACTCCAACTTGCTGGGATGAAGTTGGGGAAAGAAAGCTATTAGGACCTAATCTCATTGATGAAATGGCAGAAAAGGTCAGATCTATTCAACAACACATAAGAGCAGCTCAGAGTCGACAGAAAAGTTATGCCGACAATCGAAGAAAAGACCTAGAGTTTGAAGTGGGCGATAAAGTGTTCTTACGAATATCTCCCTGGAAGAGGGTTATGAGATTTGGAAAGAAGGGGAAGTTGAGCCCTAGATATATCGGTCCTTTTGAAATACTGGATCGTGTTGGGAAGGTAGCTTACCGATTGGCACTTCCACCGAATCTATCTCAAGTTCACGATGTGTTCCACGTATCTCTCCTGAGAAAGTACATACCAGATCCTTCACATGTACTCAGCTCAAAAGTTGTACCGCTGGAGCAAGATCTTTCTTATGAAGAACAGCCGATAGAGATTCTGGATCGTAGCGAAAAAGTCCTACGAAACAAGACCACTCGCTTGGTGAAAGTTTTATGGAGAAACCACCAACTTGAAGAAGCTACATGGGAGCTTGAGGATATGATGAGGGAGAAGTATCCTCATCTGTTTGTTACAAAGTGACGAATTTCGAGGGCGAAATTCTTTTTAAGGGGGGTAGAATGTAACACCCGAGACTTTTATGTTATATAAATCATCAAAGGAATCTTTTTCTACACAACACTTTCTTGGCTTGCTTTACACGCAATCGCGACCTTCCTCAATAGCTTGCGTCGTACGCAATACCGAGTTTCACTAAACAACAATATGCTATTAAAACTAGCCGTTATGAATAGTAATAACCACTTTTTGAAATTTTATAAATTTTATTTTTCAAAATGGACTTCATTTTTGGACTCAGAATATCGAAATTAGGCAAGGGTGAAATTTTGGTATTTTTCTGAAAACTTTCAATTTTTGATGAATAGTGAAACCACTAAGTGGTAGGTTAAAAAACAGAATTTTGCATAAAACTTAATTTTACCGCTTCTGTGAATGGAATTTCGAAAATCCGAGAGACACGGTTAATATCAAGGACTAAAATGTGGTTCAATGAGATGAAAATAATTTTTTGGTGAATAGTAACTTTTTACTTTTTTTACCGCGGTTAATAGTAAATAGGGTAACTAAGGGTAAATATGATATCAATATTACCCTAACACATGTCCTAATTCTATTGGACAAGTGTAATTCGACCAAAAACAAACTTAGGAATAAAATATGACCATTTAGGCCCACTTGGATTAGATTAGGACATTTATTATTAATTTATTTAAAGAAGGGTTAAAATAGTTAAAATCAATGTTTAATAAGTAAATAATTTTTAATATGGGTTTATACATAAGATAAATTCGACTATAAATATTCATTAGAAAGCTAAAAATATTTCCTACATAATGGTATTTTATTTGTAATTTTTAGACATTAAATAAGTTAATTTATTTATGACACAATGATGATGCAGTAATTATCTTATTAATGAAATATTGACATAATTGATGTTATAAACACCAAAATAAATGTAATTTGAGACTTTTTATGAATTCCACTAATTTTATAGGTTACTATGATATATTAATGTTGATTTAAGCAACTTGGTTCGAACATATAATTCTGTTATGACTTTCACAAAAATCATATATCAAATAGTGTCAAAATTGACACAAAATAGTTTTTAAAACAACTATTATATTATTAATTGTTATTTTATTCCTAAAAATCTAAGGTTCGGACAAATGACTTAGATAAGGATATATATATTAATAATAAACAATTTGGGGTTCGTTTGGCATGTTATAGTAAGTGTATTAACCATATAGTGAAAGAAAACAAAAAGACATGGTAAAAGTTAAATTATTTAACTTAGAGTTAAATCTAATTGATAAGGTTAAAATAATACCCTAAACTTGTCTAAATCTTATTGGTTGATAGGATTTCGACCCATCCCCACTTTAGCTTCGAAATAAGACCCTTTGGAACCATTATAAACCGATTTTGACTTTAATATAAAATAATATTTTGAGATATTCCTAAGGTGCCCCTCTCCTCCATTATAAAAGGGCACCTCCTCCCCCTCCTCCTCACACAAATTTGAGCACTCAAGCTCGGCCAACCCCTTCCATTTTCTCCTCTCCACTTCCCTAGAATAATCCTAGAGGTTCTGGTCTTCCTCAAAGACCAATTTTAGTGCCCTAAGAGGAGGTCTCAAAGAGGCGCTTCAAAGAAGAGGTAATTACCGTTACCAATTCTTTCATCTTTATTTCTTCTTCCACTTCTTCTTCTTAGGTTGTTTCATTATGAAGTAATAACATCAGTATCACTCATATACTGATATGTTATTATAAGTATGAAACAAACCTATTTCGCCATCTATCCATCCTACGGAAAAAGAAATCACCGCGCGTGCGTACGTACGGAATACCGTCTCCACGCCGTGGTGTAATCTATTTTTCCACCATCACTTTACAAGGATGGGTATAATGGTGTAATGAGTAACTATTTATGATTATTATAAAGTAATATTGATACTGAAATAATATATATATACTCCAATACAGTTCCACGATCATAGGAACGATATCATCACTCGTGCGTACGTACGGAATACCGTCTCCACGATGTGATGCGACTCGTTCTACATGATCTTCATTTCATAATGATTATATAAATGAATTGAATGAATGAATATGGTATATACCACACTAATACCATTCTGGAAATGAATTATCAATAACCTAAAGATAAGAATAAGAATTTATTCGACAAAACACGCATAGGAACAAAAAGTTATAAAGACCCGAGTAACAAGTAACAATGAAATATTACTAACAAGAAGCTAATAATATGACCATATATGATATCATATAAATATGTATGATTCTTTAATAAGTAAATAACATTATTTAAACCATTATACAGGAGCTTCGGACACGTACAAAGCAAATTGGACCTAAGGTAAGGGAAATATCACAATCTCATTTTTATCCGAGATTGTTTATTCGTAAGTATTTACTGGGGTGTATTTTATCATTCACATACATGTTTTATCAATATGTAATATTATTTCCATCCACCTACAATTGTTTAAATCCATTTTTACCCTTCGGTGAGTTTTTATTAATATGTATGAAAGGAATCTTTTGTCGTTTTTCATACGAGGTACTTTTTGACTTTTCCGACAAAAGTACGAAGAATGTTTTTTTAACTTATACGGCATGAATGGATTTTTAAAACATTATTTCCAAGAAGCTTCATTTAAAAGTTTTCAAGTTTATTTTTAATCAAATTCTTTTATTTTAAAGTTGTATGACATGTTATGAAAGGAGAAATGTTTTTGAAGAAGAAAGGATATTTTCCTCAAGAATGGAGTTCAAGTGTGTTATCAAAATTATTTTCCATCTAAGATAAAAAAGGGTTCTGTTTTTATCTCTATTATTACACTGATTTGATCATGTTGTGATGGAATTATTTTTATGAATTCCTTTATCTTATATAAATTTATTTATGATGTCATGATGTTTCAAGAATCCCATTTTTGTTACATGTGTTATGCGATGATGTATGTTTTATGATTATGTGGCACACATAAGAAAGGATTCATTATAAGATGGGTGGGACCTATATCTCCCTCCAATGCATTGGGTAATGATTTTATATCTCATGAGATAGACATGGCTGGAACGGATGGTTATTTCGGTTCAGTGATATAGGACTGAAACGAGGAGTGAACTCGGTTCAGAAAGGGACTTTGTCCACTAAGATAGTCTTGGCGATGAGTCATGACTAACAAGAAATGATTTTCCATGATTATGTGTGCATGCCACAAAGTTTCAAGTTTTATGTTATGATTATGGGGATCTCATTTTCACTTCTATGATTTATTCCATGTTAAGATATTATGATCTCTTTTGCAGGTTTTGATTTTCAAAAAGATATGATATGATTTTTACTTCCTTTATTTGCCCTTGCTGAGCATTTGAGCTCACCCTTTTAAGTTTTCTTCTCCCCAGGTCAGGAAGATGGATATTAAGTAGAATATGCTAAAAGGGACCCTAGATATGATGAAATAAATGGGAGACACTATAGAAGATTTATGAACCAGTTGTTTATGTTTCCCAGTTTCTAAAGACACTATAACTATACGGTCCTTTGTGGTTTTGTCATATGTTGTAATAAGTGTGCTTCAATTTTGAAGTATTAACAATGTATGTAAAGTATGGGTCGTTATAACACTTATTATGAATGTTATTTCTTAGGTTTTGTTTTTTTGCCTAAAAACTACCCAATATCTCATGGATATGCGATATGATGTTGTTAAGTAATTGTATTCACTTTACATAGTGGGTTTTCGTATTTTAGTGTGAAACTACATGATTAAATGGATAATTTAGCGAATCTAAAATTTCTATGTTACACTATGGAATATTTGAAAAGATATTTACATTGTTTCCCATGGATTTAATTTATTTGGTGTTCTTTTTTCACACTTATTTTCATCTATTGATACGAAATAAATGGTTTGTTAATATAAAAGACCGCTTATAATTTAGAATAATCATATCTAATACAATTTTTTTTCAATGTCATGGTTATTAAATTATATAATAAAAATGCACATTATTAGTTTCTCAATGAATACAAATCCTTTTGGATGATAAATTTTATCTATGAACTATTTTATACTTGAATTAATTTGAAAATTTCTACATTTTTACCTTCCATGAGAAAAAATGGAAATTGGACATAAGGAACACATGTGTAATTGTATCAACTATGGGACTATTGAACATCATACAAATAACTCATGCAGTGGTCGTATGATCATCATGACACATTTCAAATGAAAAATGATTATCCGTGAGTCTACCAAATGCTTGAAATGTTTTTTTAAAAAAGTCTAATCAGAATATATGGATGTAGAAAATTTGAGGCAACAATGTCCTAGAAATTTTAAAATTTGTGAATCAATCATACCATGTTCTAGATCAAACACATTAAAATCAACTGAGGCTATGAAAGAAATAATAAATGGAAGTTTTGTTCCATTGAAAAGGATATCAATAAACCATGGTTAGAGAAACATAAAAATAGAATGATAAGAAGAATTGTTAATAATTTTTGAGAAATTGAACTATGAATATACATAGAATAATCCACTATATTCAAAAAAAATTATAAAAGATAGAGAAACCTATACAGAAAGTAATAAATTGAAAAACAACTAAGCCCCTTGTTTTCCCCTATCCAGATCACATTTTACACAATGTTTGAATAAAAATAGGATGCACTAATCTATCTCGTCTCCATTATTGATTTTTAAAGTTTCCACATAACACACATACAACATCTAATGTTTTTTGGTCGAGGAAGAAGTTATATAGTGGTTCTCTCTTTTCACTATACAAAATCATATGTGTCACCACTACTAGTGGAAGATCCCTATTATGTTTTACTCTTACCACGAATAACATACTATCTCACTCCTAATATTGTTTTGTCACCATCAATCTTCATTATATATTACTTTTATTAGCATAGTAATAAATGAATCATTTGATCAATGAAATATGAGACCCCATATCGATTGGAGATCTAAATCCATTTCATAGAAGCCTATCCTTGTCCAAATATAATTAAAGAACCAAAGATGACCAGAAAAACTAATATTTGGGGTTGTGTATGCTCTATTTTTAAACTACATTGCATAGTAGTATGAATCTCAATCTTGAGCTAAGAAGTTGACTTGAGAAAGAAATACCTTTATCAATGTGGCCCCTATGATACTTAGTGATTTGAATTCGATGGAATGTGGATCTAGGAATGAGTTTCTGATAAACAATCCTTCAAAAAAGTCCATAGTTTGAAATCAAATTACCAAATCCTAAGACTAATCATTAAAAACTCATTCCCTTGAATTATTTCGATATATACTAAGTATGTTCAAATCCACACATGAAAATGACAGAGTAGAGGTTCCTTTTTCCATAAATGATCCCAAAATTATACACAAGGAAGTATTCTAATAAATTGTGTTGGGATATAAATCTAAAGAGTCATCTAGTTCTATTTGGATACAGTATAAGAGATTTATTACCTTTTAGGGAGCAAGTTTGAATGGGTAAGGACTATAATATTGGAAAAATTTCTATATATTTGATGAGATGTAGTAAAATAGGAGAGGAATCATCTCCTAATTTATATATAGAATACCATAATAAATAACTAGAATCATAAATCCCAAGGTATCACCACACATTTCTAGTTTTAGATGGGTTTTTTAATCCCTCCTCATTGGATTTTGTTTGGATCTTTTGACCCTTCTTCCACTCCTCTGTATTTCCATCACTTCTTTTATTGGTTGAGGAATTTGTTTATGAATATTAGATATAAAAATATTTGGAAATCAGATTGAACTAATAGTTATTTTTTCTTAATTGAAGCTTTAAGTGTGGCCTTAGTCTACCGTTTTCCCATTTTTGAGGTAATACATATCCATTATTTTCAGAAAATAACGAATGTGAGGTTTTATTTAATCAATATGTATTTTAACTTCACTAGGAATTACATCCCAGAAATTGGCACTATAATCTTAGTTATTATATTATGAAAAATTGGGATTATATTTTTGAATATCCCTATATGTTTCATTATGTTTGTTACAGTTTCTATAAATTAGAAACTATAGAATCCATACATACACATTTTACCTATTAAATAAAACTCATGGTCCACTTTTCACTAATCAACCATCACGTAAGTATTAATGAATATAAGAATAAACGAAATATATATTTTACCGAGTAAAAACAAGGAAATTGAATTCAAATTTTGCATCTATAGACTTGTCCTCAATCTTTTAGTGATCTTTATCCTTTTCCTCATGTTATTTATAATGTTTCCCATTTCTAATTTTTCTCACACAACTAATTTTATCACCAATAATTTAGAAAACTTTTATCTTTTTTTTTCAAAATTTTTTTATTGGCCACACAAAATTATCAATTCCGGATTCTTTCCTTGTGGAATGACACCTACTCACTTCAATAAATATTTTAATGGGGTGGTTATGAATTTCTTATTATTAATGAATTACGTATGACATAGGGTTATCCAAATTTTGGATCCATCTCCAATGATTAGCACATGCTACCATGTAGAAAAAATATATATAAAATTTGATGTCTTATGAATAGAGATTGAATGAAAACAATGTCAAAATCTAAAACCATGTGACTTCATTAATCAATTTAAAAGAACATCTATGTTATTTGAAACTAAATAAGAAGCTTCCAATGAATGAATTGTAATGGTGATATTAATAATCAACCATGAAGAAAATATCATCCCCCCACAACCTCATAATGATCTAATTGATAGAGTGATTTTTAGGGATTATATGGTGCCTCTATATTTAAAAAACCCATTAAGTGTTACATAATCCCCTAGTTATATAAACTATGAGAGTATTTAGTATGATAATTTTATTCTACTATCATACAATAAAATACCAAATAATGACTCATTATACATGATTAGATACTTCTATAGAATGGTACATGAATAACTACATAATTGATTGAGTGAGAAAAAAAATCAAGGAGTCTCCCCAATTCTAATGAAATGAAATGAAAAAATATAGTTATAAAAAACGAATGAATAAAATTTTCATTTATGTTTCCAAATACATAATTATTTCATCCAAAAATCTTACTTGAGGAGGCTGATTTATAAAATTAGGCTTAATGTCACATGATATTTACAATAAGAGTTAGATTTGTTTGAAAATTCCTAATACATATTCATAGGGATAATTTTACAGTTACCCTACCACCATTGAATACAAAACATTATCATGGAAACTACCACCAACAGTTTCACACCATATCATTGAAACTTATTTTACCACTCCTTTATAGGGGACTTCTCTAATATATATACATATGAAACCATGAATTTTTTTAACAGCATGAATCAAAATTCAAAAAAAAGTTATTTTAAAATTATAATAAATTTGAGGAATGAAACTACACCCACTCCATAAGATGAATCATAATTTTTAGTTTTTAATATTGAAAATACATAACACAAACTCAGGGAGTAATATAACAAGTTCATAGTGTTTTTAAATTCATAGTTCTAATCCTTTGACATTGACATGTGATCCCATGTTCCTAGAAATTAAAATTTCACTAGTTATGTCCCCTAAATGAAACCAATTTATGGACCTATCTCAAAAAACTATAATTTTTTTAATAAAACTACCCCAACCTTTCATTGTTCTATGTAGGAGTATTGATACAAGTTTTACCCTCTTTTCCATAAAAATAAGTTATATTTCCAACCCCATCTAAGGTTTGAGACTTATGTATCTCATGGTAAGGTCAATGATATGTTCCAAAAACATACAAGTATGTTTCATGAACAAAAATAAAAAATTATTTTGATAATAAACACTAAATGGTCACTTATAAAAACAAGATTTTGAAGTGTAAAATTTAGTTATAAATAATGGTGGTAGAGATAAAAAAATTATCCATCACTACTATGCTTAATCTAATAGAGAATTCCATAGTAGTCACAACTAGAATTGGTCAAAAAACTCAATAGCATGCAAAGAAAAATATAAAACCTACACCCAATGTAATTTTCTATGAATGTGGAGAACAACCATTAGAATCAATAGTATTTATAAATCTAAAAAATCCCAAGGAAATTCCACAGAACTATATTTTACGTGGGTAATAACAATAAGAAATATAACAAAAAATAATAAATATTGATCAAAATAAAAATCCTAAATAATATTATTATGGAATACCTAAAACCTTGATTAACCTTTATCCAATAATTCAATTTCAAAATAACAAAATTTTAATTAGGACTCTGATGTTTTTAAATTACCAAAATATTTAATGAATATGAACATTGTTATTAACTTCCTCATGGATTTAATTAAAATTACTTTTTATCTGGTATCACATAAGAAAATATGTTTGTTAAAGAATAAAATGGATTATTTTTCTACTAATAACCTTTGAGAAGACTATAGGGTTTTTTTTTCAAAATAGGATTCCTCCTAAACATCATAATATATGGATATTGGGATTCCCTTGTACCTTTGGAGAAAGTGTTTTCAAATTCAATAAATTTTTTATCTCGGGGATTTAATTAGTTTGATTTCATTATCATTGTTCAAAAATATAATATCAGGAGTCCCCCAACCCAAAATTGTTGTGTTTTATCTTTCATATGGATCTACTATGGAATTGGTTGGTATGGTAGAATCCATGCTAATTAGAATAGGAATGGTCTTTTTCAATCATAATTTTCATATATTCAGTATCTAATGTGACATGAGGTACCTATAAATATTGGTATTGTCTTCGTTGCTTCATGGGGTATGTCAATGATGTGTCAATGGGAAAATGGATTTATAATCTCGGTAAATATATAAGTGAATTCATGGTTCTCATAAATATTAAACAACCCACCAAATATTAACTCCATCCCAAATATTTTATGTTGGATGTTGAAGAATATCCTGATAAGGTGAAAGAAGTGTTTTTTAGTACGATTGAGGAAATAAGTGGTACATCATTATTTATTACATAAACATTCAAGTGAATTTTTTATACCAAGATTGTGTTAAAATTAGATGATTTTGAAAGAGAATTAATATTACACCATAACGGGTATAGTAAAAAACATATCTTAAGCCTTCTCAAATAATACAAATTTAAAAAATACATGTGTAAAAAATGTTATGAAGGTGTATCCTTGTACTATACAATATTAAAGAGGTATCATGAAATATTTGGACCACCTAGACCAATGTGAATCCCCTAACACCAAGAAACATGAAATTTCGATCTCAAGCCCATATGAGGTCATTTGAAATATTCATTTTTATGAGAATAGTCGACACTGGTACTCAATATTTTATCCAAATTAGATGAATGTTAATAGGATAACATGATAAATAGAATCATGAATATTATTTATTTCATTGGTTGGCCTATTTTTTATATTAACAGTGTTATTCTGTCATTCAGCATGCATAATATCACTATAATATCATATTGTAAACCATGGGTTGAAGGGAACATATGACATAACCCAAATATAAAGGATGTAGATTGAGAAGTAGTGATTAGGTTTCCGATGTCCCGAATAATATTTTCCATTTTAGAATGATCATGGGTGATAATTTCCCTGGAATTCTCTATAAATAATGTAGTGACAATAATAACCAATGAAACAAAATAGACAATTCAAAAGAGAACTATAAACAAATGGGGGTCAATAAATATAAACTAAATAATAAATAATATGATAGAGAGGATAAATTTACATTGTCATTTCTAGACCAGACACTTTACATGTTGTTCAGAAATCAATTTTCTATATTCTAAATGATTTTTTGTTACAATTTAATTTTAATAACCCATGGATACAACAACAAAACCATGGTCACCAAATTTTCTTTACATTCTCTAAATAATGAATTCCCCTTGATAGGTGTGGTTATTCATCCACCATTCAATTATGTATGATGTCTATTTATTCTAATGTTATTGGCATTTTTTTGGAAGTATTATTGGTTGTGTTTTATATAGTTATTTATTATTTGTAATGGTATTTGAAAAATTGTGAACAAAATTTCATAATATGTAAAGAGAAAAAAGGTGTCGTGGATTTGGTGAAGTGATTTTTCTTTGTTTCTGATTGAATTTGGTAAAAAAAATGTGTAAAATAAATGGATTAAAGTTTGACACAGCTAAAAATTTTCTACTCTAAATTATCAATCCACATGAAAATTTAATGTAGATTAACATATTTTTAGGATTTCAATGATTATAAGATTTTCATCAAGTATTTTTGTAAAATTAAAAATCCATTGTGTTTTATTACAATTAAAAAACTAGATTTTTGTTTTATAATAATTGTTTTACTTGATTTATTTTTATAAAAAAAATATCATTTTTTTCACCCAATATCAATAATCGTGTATGGGAACTTCCTTTTAAGATTATGTGTGATGCCAGTGACATCTTTATAGGATATTTTTATGCCAAAGGATGAACAATAAGATGTTTGTAGTTTTATAAGATATAATAATTATATATGAGGATCAAATGAGTTATACTATGTCAGTTATGAAAATTTTTCTGGAGTTATTAAAATGGAAGGATCACGCAACATTTTCTAGGGAAAAAATAAGTATCTTTATAGATTATTTAGCTATTAAGTATTTATTTTTAATCAATGTGTCTGAAAAAACTAATTATATGGGTAATATTGTTGGAATGTTTTTACATATTAATTAAGGATACGTATAGAAGATAAAATATCATGTATTATCATCTATCATAGATTCCTGGGGATCAAAATGAATACTGAAGTGAGGAAAACGCAACGTTTCCTGATGAAAATCGACTTATTGTTTTTTCTAAGAATGTTCAATGGTTAGATTATTATTTTTTAATTTCTATCAATTATAATTATGCCTAGGAACATTTCATAGATCCATAAAAAGAGGATTATCTATAATATATGTTTTTTATGGGATGACCCTATATTTTTCAGGAGTTGTTCTGATGTATTTTTGAGTGGATCCATATGCAATGATGAGATTCGCGTCAATCATAATGGCTCGAAGGCCTAATTTTTTTATTTTATTGATAAAACACATTTCAAGCGGTGAGTTGCAACCCTTAAAAGGCCCGAACGTTTAGAGACAATTACATGACCCAATGGTCTTTGTGGGAATCACCCAGAAAAGACAACTTGGAACTGCTCCACCTGAGCATATGTCATGAAATCATTACTCCACCTTCAGAAGGATGGTCAGATAACTATCATATGAAATGATACATAGGCTTGGTACATAAGGGAAATCTATACGATCTCACTCTTCCAATTCCAGTTAGCTCTAGTCCATGGAATGTGTCTGCCGTGATTCCTCATCTGAATCCCTGACCCTTGTAGTCTGACGGGTACTTCTTTACTCATGTGGCCTGAATGCCTTGTGGTGGCCCTATGGCCTTATGGTGGCCCGATGTCCTTGAGAAACAACTGGCCTAAAGTCCTTGGGTGGCTTAAAAGCCTTATAGGACCCAAGAACCTAATTGGTGGCTCAATGGCCTCAATGGATGAATAGTTATGGCTGTTACAGTACCAAATAGTGACTACTACAGTGCCTGATACAATTATATGTATAGGTAACAAGAACTCATCCCCACATAGGGTCTTCAAATCCAACCTAAGTATAAGCACCCTTGTTACTATTCATTCATAAAATAAAGGAACGACACTCACGACCATGTCACAACTCATTCCCAAAAACAATTCCCCATTTAATCCATTCTTGTATTCATGTTCAAGTGATCCCATTTAGGTTAATTCTCCACTACTAGGAAACTAACAGGCATAACCACAATCCAGATAAAGAGAAACACCCAAATAGAAATTTAAGCATTTACACCCGGTTCTCTTGTAAAGTGACTACAATAAAGGGATCAGTGAGATCCCTAAAAGTACTAGAACCAAAACAAGCCTCGAGATGCAGTCCCACACAACTTCAGATTCACAACCAACAACCATGCCACAATAGAGGATCTCATCCTCACCCACGTCACCCCATAAGCATCATGAAAAATGAACAGACATGCCACCAAGTCAGAACAAAAAAGATTCCAGACTCAAGTACATCATTCACTAAGTTTTCTTCTTTTTGTATGGTTAACTGGGTTGATCACTCAAGGATTGTTGTTCACTAGACATTCATTTAATCAGTTGAGTTTATGTAATTAACCCAATTCCTATGTTGGAGAAATTCAATTACCATACAATACAAGGGTATATTAGTGCGCAAGGAAATACCACCAACGACCATGATTTTCAGTGGGCATAAGCCCATACAATTCACAACATATAGCAATTAAAAAAAAGTACAACATAATTACCAAACACACCCCATCATTCACTAACAGTCTGTTTATTATCTTTGTTATGTTTTGGATTCATCCATTCCCACAGAAACAATAGTGTACCCACCCTGCATGTTATACAGTAAAGAGTGACAAAGGAAAACCCTACCTGGATGATCAAGGATCGACATTCCTCTCCACGCGCCAAGAACGGGGGATGCACAACCTGGAGTGGAGGAACGTCGGGGAATCCAAGGGTGAGCAGAAATTTTCAGGCCTAGGCGCACTACTTACATCGGGAAGGGGAACTCCAAACGCACCAGGAAGAAAAGGCGACCATCAAGAGAAAAAGAGGAAGAAAAAGAAGAAATTTCAGTGTGATATAAGGATGAGATCCGACTGTCACGGGATATGGTATTTTAAACGTCTATAAAGTCGGATAGTGGTTTCACCACGTGGTTAGGAGGTTTTACATGATGGAATTAATTGTTTTTTAATAACTATCATCAGGAATAGGGTGGAAACAACAGTGAATTTAATGGATTTTATATAAACCAAGGGGAAATGTTACACGGACACAAAGCTGGGTCCATTGAGGGTCTCCCCACTCATAGGAATTTCAACATTGATTATGGGCCTAAAAACGGCCTTGAACCGCTTCCAAATGTTTAGAATGCATTATAGTGGTGTTACGGGAAAAACTGTATAAGAAAACATCGACATGGCTATAAGACACCGATCGATGACACACTGACCGGTCGCACTGATCGGGGACACACTGATCAGTCACACGGATTGGCGACACACCAATCGTGTCGCACTGATCAGCAACACACTAATCGTGTCCCACCGATCCGTGAAACACCGATAGGTCACACCGATCGGTGACACAAGGATCAGTCACACCGATTGTGGACACGCCGAGCGGGTGCACACCGAAATTATGTCCTGCTACCGAGACGCCTCCCTTAGTATCCAGAATTTGGAAAAGAAATGGACCATGAGGGTCTATGCTATTACATCAGATACCCCTCAAACCATTCTCGTCCTCGAGAATCAAGGCTATAACATTAGAGAAAATAGTGGACCGAAAAACTCCTCCTCGAAAGATACCCCTCGAGGACAAACCACCCCAAACAGCCACGCCGAACTCAAGGTCCATATTGGCTTATCACATAGTTTCAGGAGTTCCTTCCTCCATGTCATGATAGTATCCGCTTTTGGTGTCACTGACTCACCCGCATGGGTATAATCGCACCCACCATAATGTGTATCGGTTAGGGATCAAGTCCTCTGTTCCAGACATATCAGGACTCTTCATGACATTCGAAAGTTAGGGAAACAAAACATCTCATAAACCAACAAGGATAGCATTACATCACAATCGAGTACAAGACAGAACAAAAATCAAAACAGCTATGGGTATTGGGCGTGCATCTGTGCCTCCCGTTCCCAGAAACTCTCATCGAGCCCCCCCATGCCTCCAAAACACACTAACCAAAGAAATTGTCCATCCATGATGCACCTTCTCCTCAAAATCCTCAATTATCACATCCATTTCAACAATCTTCACATTGGCCTTGATGTCCAGCTTTCCCCGTTCGAGGATGTTTGAATCGTCACTCAGATACCATGGAGTTGTGACACATGGAGGACACCATGTATTCTCAGTAGCAGCGGTGGAAGCGCTAGCTAATAAGCCACTTCTCCGACCCGCCACAACACATAGAAGGGTCCAATGAACCTTAGAGAAAGCTTACTCTCCCTTCTGAACCACTATTGTCCACTCCGAGGGGAGACCTTCAAGAATACATGGTCCCCGGCCTCGAACTCCAAGGGTCTCCTCCTATTATCAGTATATTACTTCTACCGGTCCTGAGCTACCTTCATCATCTCCTGTATAAGGTGAACCTTATCTGTCGTGCTCTGCACGACATCTGGCCCAAGAACACTTGTTTCCCCAACTTGGGTCTAGCACACGGGTGAGCGACATGGAATTCCGTACAAGGCTTCAAATGGAGCCATGCCAATGGTAGATTGATATATATTTTTTGTATGAAAACTCTACCAGAGGAAAGTCTCGCACCCACAATCCAAAAAATTTAAAGTACATGCCTGTAGCATGTCCACCATTGTCTGGATGCTGCACTCTATCTGTCCATCTGTCTGGTGGTGGAAAGCAGTGCTAAGACGTAGCAGGGTGCCAAAAGCATGCTGCAATCTTTTCTAGAATCATGAGGTAAACTACGCAACCCTTTCAGAGACTATGGACCACATAACTCCATGAAACCACACCACCTCATCCATGTATCTCTGTGCTAAGGCATCCACTGCACTCGACTCCTTGATTTCTAGAAAGTGAGCTGATTTTGTCAACCGCTCCACCACTACCCAGATAGCATTGCATCCTCCTTGAAACATGGGTAGCCCTATGACGAAATCCATCGAGATGTCATCTGACTTCAACTTAGAGACATCTATAGCTTGTAACTGGCCTCCTGGAACACGGTGTTCAGCCTTAACCTGCTGACACAGTAGGTACCTGGCCATGAAATCTGCCACCGCCCTCTTTAACCCAGGACACCTAAACTGATTCCTCAGGCCCTGGTACATCTTGGAAATTCTTGGGTGCACCGCTATTCCCTGCAAGGAAACCACGTTCCCAAGGAAGTGCACTTATCGCATCCATAACGTTCACTAGGACATCTTCCCATAGAGTTGGTCCTGGTGGAGGACCACTAAAACCATTCTCAGGTCCTCAGCGTGATCTTTCGGGTCATGAGTAGATCAGCATGTCATCAATAAACACGACTACGAACCCATCTAGCTATTTCCAGAAGACGGAGTTCATGAGCCCCATGAACACAGATGGTGCGTTCGTAATGCCGAACGACATGAGCACAATCTCAAAGTGCCCATATATGAATCTGAAGGTAGTATTCAAGATCTCATCCTCCTTCACCCTCAACTCGTGATATCTGGAATGCATGTCAATCTTGGAGAACCACCCTGACCCTTTTAACTGGTCGAAAAGGTTGTCTATACTTGGGAGAGGGTAACGGTTCTTGACCATTACCTGATTCAGTCTCTGGTAGTCTATACACAGCCTGAGACCACCATCTTCTTTCTTTGCGAATATGACTGGAGCAGCCCATGGTGACACACATAGATGATCAAAACCCTTCTTCATCAGATCATCAATCTGAATCCGCAACTCCAGTAACTTGGAAGGTTCCATCCGGTAGGGATCCATAAAAATTGGACGGGCACAAGGTTGCAAGTATATCCCAAACTCAACATCACATCAAGGGGTTAGAGTCACCACCTCCTCATGGAAGACCTCTATAAAATCACTAATGATTCCCGAGACTTCCACCATTTCTGCATCCACCGACTCCACTGATAGTTCAGCTAAAAAGGAAAGGAGGGGCTCCTCTCGCCTACTGCTTTTCTAGATACCCTGCTCATTGATAAAAGTTACAGATCGGCTGACCAAATCTGAAAGCATGACCCTTCCTCAGAAGCAGTTATTGAAGGTATATATAGAGAACAACCAGTCAATTCTTAGGATGATAGCATATCGTTATATCTCAAATGGTAGAAGATCCCTGATAGACTAATGTGGACCTATCATCAGTCTACACCCTCGGCAGACATAAAATATGTTGGTCTGACCTCCAACTATTGGGCTCAACAGCAGGGGCACTGGAAGTCTCTCAACATCTAAACCCAGTGCACGGGCTAGACTGGTTGCAACAAAAGAGTTCGAAGCTCTTGTATCAAACAAGGCATAAACAAGAGTACTAAATAATCAGATTGTACCTCAGACAACTTCTGGCCCTGCTGGAACTACTGCCTCTACAGCGTGCAACTACCCACACCCAGCTCCTCTACCTCTCAGTTGTCAGCCACCTCCCCAACCACGCTGGGGTTGAGGTCCTTGAGGAGCGTCTGGAGGTCGGCCTCCTCCTGCAACGCCTGCCCTCGGAGGAGCGGGAGCTTGCTGCCCCAACTACTGTGGCTGAAAAGGCATAGCTGGAAACTATTGCTACTAAGGTGGGTGTTGATCCTACCCACCCATGTTTTACATTATTTTGTCCAGGAACTAGTTCTGAAGGTTCCCATGGCTTACATAGATGAATCATCTCATCCCTGGGCCCAAAAGGAAAGGGTGATGGTTGGGAGCTCAGAACTGGAACTGTTGAGGCCTGCTTCCTGCTAGTCGAAACCTAGAGGGTCCTGATGCTGGAGGTATGCTTCTGATGGCCTTCCCCTTTGATGATACCATCTAGATTACATCTTGCGATACACATCCCGTCATGTGAACCCTCTCCACCACTTTAACATTCTTTTGGACCTCTATGTGTGTCGTTAGGGTGAAGGGAGTAATAGCATACTGAAGAGAAGGTTAAAGTGTTTCCTCCAAACGTTTCGCCCGAGACTCCTCATCCGGAAAGAGGTTGGGAGCAAAGAGAATTAGATCCTTGATATTCATCCCCAACTCTCTCACTAACACACTCCCCGGCTGGAGGGAGAGTAGTTCCTGCCTCTTCTCATCCTTAATCGTGGAAGAGAGGAATTCTATCCGGAACTCCCTCTCGATGTCAGCCCACGTAACCTCAGTCTCCCTCTTCCCCCCCAAGATAAAGCATCCACCACTGATGCATTACTCCTTACATCTGAATTACAGCCAGAGGAACCCCGTAATTTTTAGGAGCCCAGATCAAGAAGAAATATATCACTAACTCCTCTAGCCAGCTCTCTTTCTCTATTTCTAAGATGCTACCCCTGTACCTCCCGAGGTTCTGCCACTGAAAGGCATGAAGCATCCTCTTCCACTGATCATCATCATCCTCTCGGTCAGCCCTCTGCCAATCATCCAAGTCAACCTCCTGGGCCTTGATGGCCCACACTACTCTTGGTCGTCTCCCAAGGTCCATACTCGCAAGGTAAACAAGGAGTGCCTAAGCCCGAGTAGTGTAGAATATTGTTCTGAAATTTTCTTACAGTTTTTATTCATTTTAAATCACAAAATACACATAAAATGTAAGAACTAAATTCATTATGATGCAGGTACCTTTCCTAGGGTCTCTACCCTGAAATTAGTGTAGCCTTACTTGGTCGTTCGGTAGGACCAAAGTCCTTGCATCGGATCACAGGGTGCCCTAATATCCCATGTCTTAGTCGGTCTTCCCTGGCCTATTGCACGCACCAAGATCATCCAACACTGTTCCCCTACCATCACATTCAATCCTCAATGTGCCTAACCCCAAACTTCAACCTATCTCTCAACCTCTGCCTTTGATACCATTCTGTCACAACCTGCCTTCACTAAGATGAGGGAAGTGACATCAGATTTCTAGACCTTTCATTCTTCAAGTTGACAGAGAGATAATGACCCACAAGACCTGCCTTTAATAGGCCCCGAAGTGGCGACTAAGACCAAGGGTATATAATCACACACAAGATAAAAGTAATTGCCCTTTTTCTTTATTAGGATCAGGAGATAAGATAGTAAATCCCAACAACACCAAAACTAGGGGTAAAAGTAAATCCAATGAAAACCATTCCCATATGCATGTCACAAAAGTAAATGCCACAAAGTACAAGGAGAATGCAATGTTAATGTACCAATGAAAAGAAAAACAACAATTGCAATTTTCCCAATGTATGAGTTATTATGTCCCTGCACGATCCCCGATGTCCTCCTGGAAACCTAAAAGTAGTTTTATATACGTAGGGTGAGCATACAAGTATACTCAGTAAGGAAAACCAACGACTCTCATGCAAAACTGGGGAGGCATTCTAATGCCCTGTGAGAAAAGAGATAAGCAAAGCACCTAGCAAGGAAAAGTATCCACCCAAGCCCCACCAAGGCACACACCCGAAATAACGCAAGTCAAGTAATGTATAGTAATAACACATCGATGTTTGGGTACCCCGCTCCACATTACCACTGGTTAATAAAGACATCCTACACATCGATCCAATCCCGCCATTCTCACCATAGTACCACCACCACACCCTGCCCGCACACACCTAGGCCACAACCACACATCCCGTCCGCAAACACCTAGGCCACAACCACCATCATTCTCGCAAACTCCTGGGCCGCAACCACCTCGCGTAACCATGCCCGCACACACCTGTGATAGAACAACTACTGCCACACCTGAAGACACCTGGGTCTCATTCCGAAGACTCTTAGGAAACAACCTGCCCGCACACACCTGGGCCAACCACCACAACTACCCTACCTGAACAATCTTGGTCAATAATAGACCTTAGGCTATCACAACATGCCCGAAGAGACCTGGGCTATTCTGGAATGGGAGCATAAAAGGAGCTAAAAACCAACCACTCATAGGAATGTTGGAAAAAAACACCGTCCCCCATGAAATGTGTGCGTTCGGCATAAAGTTATCAACTTGGGTGGGGGTGTGAATAAGGAACATAAGAACTACAATTATATGAATAGGTAACAAGAACTCATCCCCACCTAGGGTCTCGAATGAAATTATAATAACAAACACCATTTTTACTATTCATTTATAAAAGAAAGGCAGGACACTCATGGCCAAGTCCCAACTCATTAACAAAAACAATTCCCCATTTAATCCATTCTTGTTTTCATTTTCTATTGATCCCATTTAGGTGAATTCTACACTACTGGGAAACTAACATGCATAACCACAAGCCGGAGAATGAGAAACACCCAAACAACAATTTAACTATTCACACCTGGCTCTCTTGTAATGTCACATTAACAAATAAATCAGTGATATCCCTCAAAGTACTGGAACCAAACCAAGCCTCGAGATGCAGCCGCACACAACATCAAATTCACAACAAACAACCATGACACAACAGAGGATACCATCCTCACCCACATCACCCCATAAGCATCGAGAAAAACGAATGGACATGCCACCAAGACAGAACAAGGATGTTTCCAAACTCAAGTACATCATTCACTATGTTTTCTTCTTAATTTTTGGTTAACCGGGGTGATCACACAAGGATTTTTGTTCACTGTACATTCATTTAATCAGATGAGTTTACATAATTAACCAAATTACCATGTTAGAGCCATTCAATTACCATAGAAGGCACGGGTTCGTTAGTGCGCAAGGATAGACCACCAACTGCCATGATTATCAGTGGGCATAATCCCATACAGTTCACAACATATAGAAATTATAAAAGAGTACAACAGAATTTCCAAACGCACCCCATCATTCATTAACAGTTTATTTATTATCTTAGTTAAGTTTTGGTTTTATCCATTCCCATAGAAACAGTACCGTACCCACCCCGCATGTTACACAGTAAAGAGAGACGAAGGAAATCTCTACATGGATGATCAAGAATCAAAGGTCGTCTCCATGCGCCATGAATGGGGGATGCACGACATGCAGGGGAGGAACATTGGGGACTCCAAGGGTGAGCAGAAAAGTTCTGGCATAGGCACACCACTTCCCTTAGAAAGGGTAACTCCAAATGCAACAGGAAGAAAAGGAGACCAGCCAAGAGAAAAAGAGGATAAATAAGAAAAAATTCATGTGCGATATAAGGATGAGATCCGGTTTCCATGGGATATGTAATTTTGAATGGATATAGTGTCGGATCGTGGTTTCACCATGTGGTTGGGAAGTTACACACGATGGAATTAATTGTTATTTAATAACTATCTTTGGGAAAAGAGAGGCAACCACTCTGAATTTAAAGGATTTCATATTAACAGAGGGGAAACGTTACACGGACACATAGCTGGGTTCGTTGAGGGTCGCCCCACTATTATGAATTTTAACATTTATTATGGGCATAAAAACAGCCTTGAACCGCTTCCAAAAGGTTAAAAAGGATTAAAAGTGGAATTACAGGAAAAACTGTAGAAGAAATACTCGACCAGGCTACGTGACACCGATCGTGTCGCACTAATCGACGACACACTGATCAGTCACACTGATCGGGGACACACCGATCAGTTGCTCAAATCCAAAACACACTGATCGGTCACACCGATCAGCGACACAACGATCATGTCGCACTGATCAACGGCACACTGATCGGTCGCACTGATCGGTCGCACTGATCGGTGAAACACCGACCGTTCACACACCGAAATGACAACCTGCTACCAAGACGCCACCCTTAGGATCTGGAATTTGGAAAAGGAATGAACCATGAGGGTCTGGTCCATTACATAAACCCTAATGAAGAAAGGGAAAAGTGATTTACATGTAAATATTTGTGTTCGTTATCAACAAAGGTGAAATTATTTATTTGTTTTGATGAACTCAGGAGAGAGTGAACGTTTTTTGTTCCTATTATTATAGATTTTATTATAACAATATTTTTTTTATTATGTACACCTGTAACTAAAATTTGAACTTGTATTAATGTATGGGGCTATGATGAATTCTCATAGGAGGAATGAAAATCATTATAATAGAATAATTGATTATTTTCCTTCATCGTGAAATATAAAGTTAGACGTTTGTTGGATTGTATTCAAACATTACTATAATCCTTTGAAAATATATAATTGAATTATTTTAATTTACTAGTATTGTAGTAGACAATGATTATGGGATTTCATTGTGGCATTATTTTATCTCACTATCCAAATATATTTTGGTGAATTAAAAGAGTTTTTAATAGAAAACTCATAAAAATGTGATAATAATTTGATATAGTAGAAATGATTTTAAATTTCTTCGTCATTCTATTTTTTAGACAATTTGATTATTTTTGGTTAATAAATCGATTGAAATCCTTGGTGTTATTCTCCGTCAACTAATAACTATTTGGTATTTATTAAAATTTGAAAATATCTGAAATTTTTTATTCCCTGGTAATTTTTTTGAAAATGATTGTAATGGACATAGGGAAATAGGATCGACGGTGGAAATTTTGATGTTAAAAAAATGAATCTTGTAATGATTGTTCGATCATCCAAATCAACTTTCTGTGAAATTTTTTGAAACATGAATCTTTATAGTGGTGGAAAAGGTTGCATAGAATGCAATTGTAATTGGAAGAACCATAATTTCACAATATAAATAAATATTTTCCTATATATTGTTATGTAAAAAGAATACATCTATGTTCCACCTTTTCTGATTAACTACAATAAGATCCATAATGTTCTTGAATAAAATCAGTAAAGGCACACTTATAAAATTCAAAAGAAGATGGACCACTCATGTTTTTAGAATGACTACAATGAACAGATAAAAATACTAGATAACTTTTAAAGGGAAATTTAACGTCATCCACTCCTTGATCAATCATCTATTTTCAAAAAAATCTGAGATATTATAGATTTTGCTGAATATAAATTAAAAAATATCCAAAAACATCTACAGATCTCCTTTGATTCCTATATAGATCATTTGTGATCCTATATATCACAATACATAATGACTCATTCCATTTCCTTTGTAAATTTTTATGTCGAAATCTTCCACATCACATTTGAATTAGATCTAATGAAACAAATTGGAGGAAAAGTAGTGTGGCATGATCCTTTCTACAACCATGGAAAAATTGTAGGATCCCAACTAATAAAAATAAGAGATATATTAAGTTCTACTCTTTCTATTCATTACTAAAAATGGATACTTTATTAATGATTAATAACATTCAAACAACATGACTATTTCTGACGCTTTTGCCGGGGCGCGCGCCCTTCCGTCCGTGGAGGAGGACGCGCGACGCTTTGTTGCCCCGCATTCCCGCTTTCCAAAGGCGGGCGGCATTCGATCCTTATTCAGGGACGTATTCTCCTTGATCGAAACGGGATGATGGGATGTCGGTTCTTCCTCCTGTGGATTCCTCCTCAGAACTCGTCACCTAGTCCGGGTCTCCCTCGTAGATTTAATACGTAGTTCGTGAAACTCTTTCCAGTGCCATGTTACCATGGACGCCTGTTAATTACACTGCTTCTGTCGGGACATTCCAAGGGGTCCAGTCGGGGCAGCAACCTTCAGTCAGGGGAGTAGTCACGTTGAGGCATCAGTAGCGTGTCTGGATGCTGGGGTACCTGGCATGTCTGTCTGTTATCCTTGGCCATAAGGCTTCTCGAGGGCGTGGAAGGCCGAGGCATCCCGCATCGAGCGTAGGGAATTATATGTCATAGACACATATCTGAGGTTTTCCTCAGCTTCCCATGATCAACACAGGTTATGCCGCAAGTTTAACGTCTTGCGGAGACGGATCAACCCAACTAGAGCATTAGCTAGGATAGATCGGATTGAGGGATCCTCCTTGAAGGGATGTTGATACCGGGGCGAGCCCATGGATGGCTGCAAAGAAGAGCGTACCGACATGGTCTCACCGGGATAAGACGGTCCGAGCGAGAATCGGGATGGGTGATAGGTTGTTGAATGGAGTGGAGGGAGAGTGAAATGGGACCATCGCAGGGGCGACAGTGAAGTTGGGCTTGAGCCTTGATGAGGCTTCCTACGTATCCCCATGGCAGGGAATCAAAGTCCGCGTAGTTTGGGATGACGGCGATAAACTGACGTGAAGGTGGACCTTTGCCCGATGAGCATCGTCAGTGTACCGACGTGAAAGTAGACTCGTGGGTCCACTAGTGGTGGGCTTGAACCTTGGGAAGGTTTCCTACGTACCGTGCCTTGACATGGATCAAATTCCTCATAGTTCAGGGGATTGAGGGAATGCAGTTTACCGTCATACGGGACGGGGGTGAACCAACGTGAATGTGGTCGGAATGACCAGATGGTGGGTTTGAACCTCGTTGAGGCTTCCTACGTACCATACCTTGACATGGATCAAAGACCTCGTAGTTCAGGTGAGCGTGCAGTTTAATGTCATGCGGGACAAAGGGGGCATACAGTTTAACGTCATGCTGGACGGGGGTGAAACTCGTCATGAATGAACGACCGAGCAAGGTGGCTTTGTCGGCGAACCAACGTGAATATGGACCTTGGTCCAATGAGTGGTGGGCTTGAACCTCTGAAAGGCTTCCTACGTACCATTCCTTGACATGGATCAAAGACCTCATAGTTCAGGTTAGTCACAACAGCTTGCCGTCAGACGAGAATTGCAGTTTAACGTCGTGTTGAACGTAGGTGGAACATGACGTGAATTGGATGATGGGTGGGCTTGATCCTCGTGGAGGCTTCCTACGTACCACGCCTTGACATGGATCAAAGACCTCGTAGTTCAAATGGGATGGGTCGCAATGGCTTGCCATTGGACCGGAATGTAGTTTAACGTCATGCTGGACGAGAATGAGACCCGACGTGAATGAGTGACGGGTGGGCTTGAACCTCATGGAGGCTTCCTACGTACCATGCCTTGACATGGATCAAAGTCCTCATAGTTCTCTATGAGGGGGGGTGTCAGGGTCGGTGCTCACTCTAAGCTCACGTGAGTCATGCTCAGTGTGAGAAACAAGAGGTTGCAAGGACCTGACGATCACATCGCGAAGGATGCGTCCGTGAGAAGCGAAGAGGGGCTTACGCGTTAGGCGGCCCACTATATTAGGACTTACTCCAGGATGGAGGCCCGAAGTGCGACGAAGCGCGGGAAAGAGGGACCTTGGTCCAACGATGGGAGGTGCCTCATTCCCTATCACGCCCTCCACTGACCATGGTAGTGGGGAAGTACGGAGATGCAGAGGTGCATCCATCCGTTGTGGAACTAGGGTCGCCCTTCTCCTACGAACATACGCCACTCCGAAAAAGGAGGATCTCATCCCATGTGAATGGGTGATTCCATTCCCGTGGAGACGAGTGGTGTAAAGAATGTTCGAGTTGGGGGGGACCCTTCGTGAGGGGCATGAGGTCGGGTCACAGTTTAACGTCATGTGTTGAGGACGTGGTGCTTGGCAGTTTAACGTCCTGCAGCTCGGACGAGGTGGGTTCACTCCACACCCCTAGGACTTACATAACCGATACCCTCTGGTCCTTGGGGAAGGGAAGGTACCAGTAAGGCCATTGTAAAGGGGGGGTGTGGAACGAACCATCGAGGGGTCAATGTTAGTGTGGCTATGAGAAGAAGCAATAGCCGTTAGCATGCCTATGCGAAGAAGCATTAGGCGAAGCAACGCTACGGGTTGTATTGTGCATGGGACTTTGAAATCACATCGTGCAAACCTGGAGGGTTGAACGGGAAGAGGAATCTCTAAGCAAAGGAGTGTTCTTCACGAAGTGGAGTGCCTTGGCCTTAGCATGGGGCATTTGTGTGAGTGGAAGGTGCTTCGCGAAGTGGAACAGTGTTCGTGGAGCACTGCCTCGTGAATAAGGGGTGCCTCGCGAAGCAGGGTCCTGCGAAGCAGTGTGCTTCGCGATGTGTAGCGATCCTGCCTTAACATGGGGATCACTAGCATGGGTTGGGTGTTTTTCGAAGCATGAACACTCCGCGACTGCCTGGGTTCCCTTAGGAATCCCCTTCCTTCGCGAATGCCCTTGAACTTCGCGAAGGACATCCCTCTAGGAAGAGGGGCTCAAAATGAGACAATGCAGATGAGTCTCGCGAAGTAGAAGTACCTCGCGGAGCTCATGATTCCCGGGGCAAAGCGTGCTTCACGATTCGGGAGAGGAGAAGAGGAAAGGTCAGATTGTCTGTCCTC
Organism: Viscum album; assembly: GCA_963277665.1. Lineage (NCBI taxonomy): Eukaryota > Viridiplantae > Streptophyta > Magnoliopsida > Santalales > Viscaceae > Viscum > Viscum album. The sequence goes on along the minus strand of OY728145.1, from coordinate 1,241,397,943 downwards.
GGGACTCAGGGGGAGTCCAGTATTTATAGGGAAGGGGCGCCGTGAAGCAGGGCTCGCGCACCGCCTCCGGTGCTTCGCGGCGCGCTCGCGAAGGTTAATGCCAGCCGCGGAGGGGACCGCCTCTGGAGCTTCGCGGCGGCTCGCGAACGTCAAATGCGCTCGCGGAGGATTACCGTCTCAGGTGCTTCGCGGCGGCTCGCGAACGTCAAATGCGTTCGCGGAGCATTACCGCCTCAGGAGCTTTGCGGCGGCTCGCGAACATCAAATGCGTTTGCGGAACATTACCGCCTCAGGAGCTTTGCGGCGGCTCATGAACGTCAAATGAATTCGCAGAGCATTACCGCCCCCAGAGCTTTGCGAGGCCGCGATGGTCGGTGCGCTTCGCGTGGGTGCTTCGCGGCGGTGCTTCACGACGGTGCTTCGCGGCGGTGCTTCGTGAGGCAGCGTGCCATCCTTTTTCGTTTCTTCCTTTCGTGCCATATTTTTGGCACAAACAAATCCCCCCCTCAGACTTGGAGCTGCAGAGGCCGAAGGGTCGAAGTATGAGGGAAAATTTCCAAAATTGTCGGCGGTTCACGAAGCGGCTTCGCGAAGGGGGCTCGCGGTGCTGACCGGGGCCACAGATCCGGACGCGCCGCGATGCTCCGGGGTCGCCGCCAATAAATAGGGGGTCCGACCTCTTTTGTCTTCACGTGCCTTCCTTGTCTTTTTGTGCTCTCGACTTCGCGAAGCTCTGCATACTCCGCGACAGCCCTCCGCGAATCGAGCTTCAAGGCGAACCATGGGTCTCCGACTCCGCGTCCGCGCCAAGCGAACCTCAGCTTGTCGGCCTTGGCCAGACTTCACGGCTTGGTCTCGCGACCGATCTTCGCGATCCAGCTTCGTGATTCGTCTTCGCGATCGAGCTGCACGATCCAGTGGAAAAAATTCTTTTCTGAGGACCAGAGTTAAAATGGCCCATCAAGAGTCTGTATTGGGGGTTCTTGCAGATACTGCTCAGCGGGATGAGATGGCCAACTGTCCAGGCCTGGGGGAAATGATCTGAAGCCACTCGGACCACACTTCTTTGATGGATCTTCTATCGGAGGGTCAGAAGGATTACCTGCAATGCAAGAAACTACCATTGTACGGCTTCGGTCTGAGGGATGACGTCTTCATCCCTGAGGCAAGTAGGGACAAACCAGCTTGCTGGTTCAGGAGCACACCGTGCCAGCACCAATGGTTCAGGGCGGCCGATGGTCACACGCGGGAGGACTTCACACCCGTTACTGCTGACTGTCTCTACAACCATGTGAACGACATTGACGGGATGCCACTGCAGCCGGAGACTTCTCCTCCCCTCTACCATACCATGTTGAAGGCGGCTTTGCAGGATTCGAAGAAGGCATGGTCCGATGAGTGGGACCTGCTCCAGGGCAGAACCTTTACTGATAACTGGGCCTGGGCCTACTGGGTAGGCGCCTCATGCGAGGAGTTCGGGGCTGAGCTGAGGATAGTGGGGTTGTATGAGGTGGCATGGGCCTCCCAATTCCACATTTACCAACCAAAGCAACTGATGCCGGAGCTGTTGAGTAGATGGTCGTCTAGGACCAACACTTTTCAAACTGGCCGTTCCAATGGTGCTGAATAGGGTGTGGAGGGCGGATGAGTTTAAATTTCACCCCTTCCCATTGCCGACGGGGATGCTTACTGATGATGGACGGGGAACGGAAGAGCATCGGGCTTACCTCCTGGCCTTCCGAGGTGGAGTTTTGGTGGCACGAATAGATCATGAGCCGCTCTGTGAACCGTACACCCCGCATCGGTTTGCGAGGCTGTTCCGGTGCCTCCAGCGGCTGACCCCACAGGTCTACTGGGAGGTGCGTCACGAGGAGCACCCGTGTGTGATGAGGCAGCTGTGGCTCATGTTCACACGGGAATATGGAAAGATGCGGATTGCATTGCCTCCATCCACCGCCGCTTTCGGGTTGGTGAAGGAGTACGCCATCGGTTGGGAGGCTACTTACCCAGGGGAGATGCTGAAGTAGCCAACGATCCAAGTTGGTGACGGTGGGCCTCCTCTATCTCGAGGTTGGGGTCGGAGGGTAGATAGAGCCGCTCATGGTAGCGGGGCTCCCATGGTGGCGAGACCCGCACCGGCTGAGGGTATGGCAGCAGCGGTAGATCCGGTGATTCCGGAAGAGCAAGGTCATCCGGAGGGGTGGCCACCGAGGGGATTTCGCAGGATATCGACTCAGGCTCCGGGGAAGCGCCTACGTCACATTGACATGGAAGAGGATGCCGTCTTCCCGGAAGCTTGGGACATTTGGGATGTCAACCAGAAATTCCTCATCCCATCCGAGATATGGGCCCACCTGAATCGCCTCGGGATGGAATTGTCGGGCATAGGCCCAGTTCGGGCTGGATTCATGGCGTCTCCGGTGGAGGCAGAACATTACCTGGAAGAGCTGGAGGATTACGTCCACTCCAGTGGTGTCCCTCGCCCAATGACAGACCGGGCGAGGGTACTGTTGAATCAGACTGTCCCCCACAGTTATCGGCTGCCGATCTGAGGGAGCGCTTCCCCTTGCCGGAGGAATCAGAGGACTCCTCTCGGGAGGATGAGGCTGGAGGAGGGATCCCGCTGTAGGAGGGAGAGGTTGGAGACCGAGGCTCAGAATCCCACGATTTCGCAGAGGCTCTCGAGGTAGCATTCCGAACTTCTTTCCCTATGATCTGTTCTTGGGTCCCTATGGACTTCTCACCAATGTTTGGGCCATGCAGGAGGAACTTGTTCACAGGCCTCGTTCTCGCTCCTTGGCCGGTGATGATGCGGGACCTTCAGAACCCGCGCCTATGGCTGCATCCAGTTCCGCGTCTGGTGGGACCCGGGCGCCCGAGGTGGCTCCTCCGGAATCTTCAGACCTTCCAACATTATACGGGGGGCCTCGTCTCAGGGTCCCGTCAGTACCGGCTCAAGAGGAGTGCTCGAATGTCGATCTCTGTAAGTCTCCTCTACCGGTCTCCTCGTTGTTACCTGCAGACCATGCCAACTAACGTTTGTCCCTCTCTGTCGTACAGTTCTTCAACTGGCGTGGGCCACTGCGGCAAGGCTAGTCGGGATGTCTGGTGGTGTCCCTCCTAGGGGCATGCCGGTGATGGTGGCAATAGTCCCTCCATCTCCTCAAGCTGCGACGTACATCGTCCCTGGCGGGACCACCAGCAGGGCCGTACATGAAGTTATTGAGGTGGACTCTGAGGAAGAGGATCAACCGGTCGGTCCCAGTTCTGTTGCACCTGCTTCGGCACCAGGTGTCGCACTGGATTCAACACCAGATGTTGATCTTGCTGATGATTTTCTGCGGGCGTACCCCGCGTACGAGCCTGCCAATCTCACAGACTGGGACGAAATGGCCTCCGATGAGGAAGACAATAGTATAGTCTGCCACCGGTCGTGGAAGCTGATCACGCGCTTTATCAAGGACACTCCCCAAGCGCAATGGTTGATCGAAATGCATAGACTCTGATTGCATTTGCGTGAACTATGTGCTGGGGGAGTGGATTCCCAACGTCCTCATGCACTAATCCGTGATCTTATGGACGAGAATATCCAGGAGCATGATCGTGGGCTCAGCGTGGGCTGGCAGCGGATAAAGGCGACCAACATCAATAAGCTCCAGGAGGATGAAAGCGAGGTCCAACAGATGCAAACCCGGTCAGATGAGGTTTCAACCTCTCTCAATGCACAATCTGAGCTAGTCGCACGGTTGAAGGCCCAGCTGGCAGAGGCAGAAGAGCATATGAGGCAGGCCTCCAGAAAGATGGCTGTCGTTCAAGCTGGCGTGGATAGGGCCAAAGCTAGAACTAAAGAACTGCGCCCCGCCGCTGCTGAGGAGGAGCGAGAGCTAAATCAGCGACAGAAAGACTTGGATGCCACAAGCCAACAGGTGGCGGAGCTGCAACACTATTTTGACGGGGTCAACCCGTCCGTGGGGGGAGTCGACCCCCGAGTATTGTAACAAACCCAGAAACCTTTTATTGGTACTTTCGTGCTTCGAATTTTTTCTTCTTTGCTTTGAATGCCTTAGCATGCACGATTTCCACTGTTTGAATTGCCTTGTTACATCCCTACAATGTTTGCGGGACGTTCAGCGACAATTCCCCAAGCCCGCGTAGGTCGAGCCCGATGTCCGGAATTCGGATTACTAGTCCGGATTCCTGAGAGACAGGAAAGGCTTGATCAGAGAAGGAACTTTCAGGATGACCGAATTATCACTTCTTCAGCGTGCTCTTATACAGGAACGGGGCAATGCCAGGGGCGCTGAAATCGGTCCAAATAGAGGAAAAATGGGAAGTGTGAATCACAACACCCAGGATTCGGAACACTGTGGGGATGGTGTGACAATTAGGGGAAACCGTTAACCGTGGTGGAGAAACAGTATTCTTACTGCGTTAGCCTGAAATGGGGACAACAAATGAGCATTGACCGGTGACCGTATTCGCAACGTAGGATTTTATCAATTTGTCGTTGATCAATCTTTCGGGACGTTGGCCCAGGACAGTTGGCGGACCATAGGTCAAACATCCATACTTTTAGGGGTTCCTTCCAGGTATGTCCCGTCTTCTGGAACGTTGGCCCAGGATGGTAGGTGAGTCGATGCGGCATGAGACCAGGCCGTTAGGGGGTCCCGTGAGACATTAAAGGGGTTGAGGGTCCGAATAAGGCGCACGCAAAGCGTGGAATATGGAGTGATTGTCTGTCCGAACAGAATCCAACACTTAGGGTAGTTACACCACCGTGGTGGGAGTACGCCAGATGGGCGCATCGATTTGATCATGGATCATTCCTTCTTTCAGACAGGGCCTCTCTGGCGAGGGGATTGTCACTACCCAATGGGATCTTGGGGCATCCTGTACTTGTTCAGGGTAGAACTGTAGTGTAATGTCATGCGTTGAGGACACATAGACTCTTGTAGTTTAACGTCATACGATAGGACGTGGAATAAGAGGGAAGGAAGCGTGTGGCGCGGTAGATATGAAACCGATGCGAATGAGGACTTCGAGTCCGAATCGAACCATGTACCCCCGGAGGAAACTCTTCAGGTCGAGTGACCAAGAGTGAGTATTGGGCTGGACCCAAAGCACAGTGGTTGGGTGTTCCTACGTACCCCATGAGGATGGGAATTAAGCCATACGTAGTTCTGAAAGCGCAGTTTAACGTCATGCGGGACGAGGAGCAGCCTGACCGCGTTGGTACACATCCTGCCGAAACTACTAAGCCCATGTGAGTCGTGCTCAGTGTGGGAAACAAGTAGTAGTGGTTGGAATTTCCCGACACAGAGAGAGGCAGGTTAGGGCAAAGGGACGCTCGGTGAATACTGGCCCGATGACACTAACACGATCATTTAGCGCACCTAGATGCGTGAAGAGAAAGAGCCGAGTATGATGGAATTCCAATTGAACATGAGGAAGTGGAAATGTGTGAATCATGGTGCTCGAGATTCAGATCACGATGATGGCGGCGTGACGATGGAGGATAACTGCTGACGTATTCACAACACAGCACCCTGTCGCGTTAGCCTAGAATGGAGACAGACAAATGAGGGTCGACCGTTGACCATGTTCAAAACACGGGACCGTGTCACAGATGTTGTCAAATTTTCGTAGGGATGTTGGCCCGAAACGATTGAAGGGCCCTTAGGTCCAGCATTCATGGATAGCCCTTAATCCAAGTATCCATGTCGTCCGAGGGTCCTTTTGGATGTGGAAGAGGATGATGATCCAAATAGAGAGCTCACAAAGCTTGGTCATCGGACGAGGGGAAACATAAGAGGCACATGGTGGAGTAACTCAAACACCTGGCGTGAACGGGAATAGGAGGTGTGTACGGCGCGGTGAACAACCCGATGTGAATGAGGGCACACCCCCATATCAGACTGCGCAACCTCCTTGGGAGAGGTTTTTGGTCAAGGGACTGAAAGGGAAGATTAGGCTGGGCCTGTGGGGAGGTGCCCGGGCGCTCCTACGTATCTCATAAGGATGAGAATCAAGCCATACGTAGTTATGAATGGACCTTTGACCATAAATGGGTAAAGGGACCAGGGGACGCATGGCGTCAAGACCCGACGTGAAGGAGGACCTAAGCCCTACTTACCATACATTCTCTGGGGAAATGCTCGAGTTGAGGGACCGAACACAAAGGTTAGGCTGGGCCCGCGGGGAAGTTCCCGGGCACTCCTACATATCTCATAAGGATGAGAATCAAGCATACGTAGTTCTGGAAGGTGACATGGTAGGATACCAGTGTCAGGGGAAAAGGGGAGTGCGGGCATGGCCCTTGCACTAAAAGAAGCGGAATTTGATGTATCTTGTTTGTTCTTTAAGGTGAATGTTTTTTTTTTGTGAAGCGACAGGCCTAGAATAGTATGCAGTGTTGTCGCCACAAGGATCAAGCCGCGATGGGCATTGACAAATGGCATGGAACATGGCCAATACCCAACGTGATGTCCTCTACAACGAGGTTACCACAATGCAGTGCCGTTTTTCCTCGTGCGGCCAGGACGATAATGTCACAGTTTAGGGTCGTATGATAGGACCAAGCATGCATTTTATCGTCATGCAGTGCAGACGTAGAAGAGACGATGCTAGGCGGGAAATGTGCGCAGTGTTATAAAACACAATTGACAGAGACATGATCCCAGATCAGATTGTATGCCATTCGTAGAGGGAAACCTTAGGCCGAGGGGCCTATATAGAGGTAAGAGGTGAAACCGGGGGAGAGACTGGCTCTCTAATGGGTTGTACTCGAAGACAGGGTGTCCGGGCGGTCCTACGTATCCCATGGGGATGGGAATCAAGCCACATGTAGTTCTGAATGGATCTTATTTTATGGTCTTGGAGCTCGGACCATGGGAGCCCCGAAGGATGCTAGATTGCAGCTTTGTCCCCCTGACATGCAAAGGTTCACTGAGGGATAGCTCCAAAAGTGTCGAGATTCCACCTGGACATGATGGGGTGGAAAATGATGTGAATCATGCAACCAACATTCAAGGACTGAAGGTGCTAGCGTGATGACATCGGATTACTGCTGACCATGTTTGCAACACAGCATCCTATCGCGTTAGCCTAAGATGAGGACAAACAAATGAGCATCGACCGCTGACCATATTCGCAACGCGGGATTTTATCGATTTATTGTCCAAAACCCTCAGGGGCGTTGGCCCGTAACGGTAGGAGAGCCCTTGGGCATTGTATCAAGGCCGTTCTTGGGGGTCCCTCCGGGCGTGAAAGGTGATGGAAGCCCGAATGGAGGGGAACACGAAGCGTTACAAGTGGAAGGAACTTGATCAAGTTGAATCTGACACTCTTGGTCCTAGACCAGAGTACTCTTAATACATGGGTGAACCACTGCAAGGAGTTAAGGGACTCAACCTTGAGGGTGATCGAGAGATGGCAGATTCCCAGGGGAAGGGGGCACGGTGCCCAAAACCTTGTATCATACCAACACATCCCCCTCCTGGAGAGGGATAGACCAAGTGGCCTAGGTGATCGGGAGATCAGGAGATCACTAGGAGGTGGGGCTGGACCCGAATCTTAGACATTCAGGTGGTCCTACATATCCCATGAAGATGGGAATCAAGCCACACGTAGTTATGAAGGATGCCTTTTAATGTCATGCAGGACAAGGAATAGGAGGAATAACTCTCAGAACGGGGTGTGCGTGGTGCAACTATTGCAAACCCGACGTGAATGAGGACGTGGTCCTACACTACGCCACGTGGTCCCGTGGTCAGGGTCCTGAAGGCAGGACCAGAGAGGTGAACTTGCTGAACTCAAGCTGGACCCAAAGACAAGGGGTCTTGAACATAGTTCCATATGAGAATCTTAGTTTATGGTCTTAGAGCTCGGACCGTGGGTGGTGACAACTCCCGAGTAAGCACATATGTCAACCCAATCCCTAAGACCACGTGAGATAAACTCGGTGTGGGAAACAAGGGGGGACGATCCTTATCGCAATACTTGGGGCGTCTATCAAAGGGGAGTCGGAGGGGAGTTTCGAAGGACACCTTTGATGCAACTTGTTCTCCCAACGCGCAGACGTGCACGAAGGAAAAGTACCAAGAGTTCTGAGACTCTACTTGGACATGATGAAGTGATGAAGGGCGTGAATCGTGTACCCGACATTTTGGGCTTAATGGGGTGGCGTGGTGATAGAGGAAAACTGTTAACCATGGTGGAAACACAGCGTCCGTATCGTGTTAGCCTGAGGCGGGAACAACAAATGAACATCGACCGCTGACCATATTCGCAATGCGGGATTTTATCGATTTGCTGCCCGAAACCCTCGAGGGCATTGGGCCGTAACGGTAGGAGAGCCCATGGGCGTTGTATCCAGGCCGTTCATGGGGGTCCCTCCGGGTGTGAAAGATGATGAAAGCCCTGATGCAGGGATACACAAAGCCTGGAAGGCGGGTGCGGATGTGTCTGAGTAAAGCTTGGCGTTCCAGGTAATAAACCAGAGTACTATTAAGCACATTGGTGAACCGCCGAAGAGGGATTGACGAAACAGCTCTGTAGGGGGAGGTACATGGCGCGGTCATTACGGGACCGTCGTGAATGAGGACATAATCCCACACCACACCATATAATCCTCTCATGGAGGAAGGATAGGCCAAGGGGCCAGGATGGGATGAGGATTCCCGAGAGATGGGGCTGGACCCAAATCTTGGACATTCAGGTGGTCCTACGTATCCCATGAGGATGGGAATCAAGCTACACGTAGTTCTCTATATGTAGTTTAACGTCATACTGGACGAGAAGGGGAGAAATATACCCCTAAACAAGGGAGGTGTGCGATATGGCGAAGAAGCCGACGTGAATGAGTACGTAGTCCCACACCACACCATACACTCCTATAATAGAGGACCTGGGTCGTGGCCCGGAAAGGCCAAGGGGCCTAAGGTCAGGCGTCAGTCAGGAAGGCCTGACTGGTTTGCAGTTTAACGTCTTACATGAGGACGAGGGTCGGGGACCCGAGAAGGCCAAGGGGCCTGAGGATGGGCCTCGTAAGGGGAGGGTGTACGACATGGTACATGATCCCGACGTGAATGAGGACATAGTCCCACATCACACGGTACACCCCTATGAGGAATCCTGGGCTGTGGACCAGAAAGGCCAAGGGGCCTAAGGTCAGGCATTAGTCAGGAAGGCCTGACTGGTTTGCAGTTTAATGTCTTACATGAGGATGAGGGTCGGGGACCCGAGAAGGCCAAGGGGCCTGAGGCTGGGCCTCGTAAGGGGAGGGCGTACGACATTGTACATGATCCCGACGTGAATGAGGACATAGTCCCACATCACACGGTACACCCTTATGAGGAATCGGAGCCGTGGGCCCGATCGCTAGCACCACCTGGGGGAAGTTTGTCACCTCAGGATGGGGCAGAATGAATCACTGCACTCGATGTCTGGGACATCTCGGGGTGGACCCGAAGATCCAGGACACTGTTGACCATGTTCGAAACACAGCATTCCTATGGTGACCCGTATGGGAGCAACAAATGAGCGTCAACCGCTGACCAAAATCGCAACGTGGGACTTGTATTGGCTTGTTGCTTGAAAACCCTCGGGGGCGTTGGCCCGTATCGGTAGGAGAGCCCTTGGAAATTGTATCCAGGTCGTTCTTGGGGGTCCCTCTGGGTGTGAAAAATTATGGAATCCCAGTCAAGGAGTGGGTTAAGCATAGCTATATCCATCCACTAAAGGGGAAAACACCTCCAGGGGGAATGTGCAGCCGGGTCGAGGCTTGCTCGATGTGGATCGGGGGAAAAGTGTGCACCCTTCCATGTCTTGACCCGAGGGGCAGATTTTGGCTTTTGGGCTGGGCCAACAGATGATATGTCTGGGCATTCCTAAGTATCTCATAAGGATGAGAATCAAGCCATACGTAGTTCTTGAAGGCCATGCAGTTTAGCGTCATGCGGTGAGGACGTGGAAGGAATAGAAGAACGGGAGAGGGCACATGGTGCGACCCTTACAATCCTTGTGCGAGCAGGGTTGCATAAGCGGGGCCAAGAAAGCCTACTCCCTGCTACACAAATATCATCCAAGAAAACTATTCCGAGGTGGAATAGTGGAAAGGAAAATCTTGGGGCTGGGCTCACGACGAGGCGTACGAGCATTCCTACGTATCTCATAAGGATGAGAATCAAGCCATACGTATTCCTAGAAATGCAGTTTATCGTTATGTGGGACGATAAGAAGCATCTCATTTGGGGTTATGTATGGTACTACGAGTAATCCGACGTGAATGAGGACGTAGTCCTGCACCATACCGTACAATCCCGCAATAGCATAGATCAGGGAAAACCAGGGGGCCTGAGGCCGGGCCGCGGTCATGGATACCTGACCAACTTGCTGTTTAACGTCTCGCGGTGAAGATAGGGCCGGGGGCCCGATAAGGCCAAGGGACCTGAGGCTGAGCCTCGGTCAAGAAGGCCTGACCGGCTTGCAGTTTAACATCTTGAAGGATGAAGATGCAGTTTATGGTCGTGCAGGACTTTACATTTTAGAGTCATGTTGGACCATAACGTGCAGTTTAAGGTCATGCGGGACCATCTCGCAGTTTAGGGTCGTGCTGGACCATCGTTTTCCCTAGGCAAAGTATCGCTTGATGGGGGCTGGGGGACCGAGGAGGCCAAGGGGCCTGAGGCTGAGCCTCGGTGAGGAAGGCCTGACTGGCTTGTAGTTTAACGTCTTGCAGTAAGGACGGGGATGCAGTTTAGGGTCGTGCGGGACCACCTCACAGTTTAGGGTCGTGCTGGACCTTTTTTCCCCTAGGAAAAGTATCGTTTGAGGAATTTGGCATTGGTGGGATGGGTTATACGCTCCTCATATGTGGTCACCAAGGAGTATCCTCCATTGGGGTAAACCTTATGGATGATATAAGGCCATTCCCATTTGGGTTCTAACTTGGGCGGTTTCCTACCGGGAATCATTGGCGCTCGAAGGGCCAGTACCAGATCGCCCTGTAGAAAAGAGTGAAGATGAACCTTCTTGTCAAAGGCTCTCGCTATCTTGTCCTGATGCCTTTCTAGATTGTGCAGGGCACGAAGCCGGTTCTCGTCCAGTGCTTCTAATTCATCCAAACGGATCTCGACTACCTCATCTGATGTCTGGTGGTCATAAACTGCGATGCGTAACGACGACAGCTAGATCTCAATGGGTAGGACGACCTCAGCTCCATACACCAGGGAATACGGGGTCACCTGGATAGAGATGCGATTCGTCGTCCGGTAGGCCTAGAGGGCGTTGGGGAGCTTGTCCGGCCAACTTTTCTTATTCTGACCAACCATCTTCTGCAAAATGTTAGAGAGGGTCTTGTTGAACGCCTCGATCTGTCCATTCGCATGCACGTGGTAGCGGGAGGTATGGTTCGACCTGATGTCGTACTTAGCGTACAATTTCTTCAGTTCATCTGCTCGGATGTTGGTGCCGTTATCGGTGAGGATGGCGTGAGGGACTCCAAACCATTGGATAATGTTGGAGCTCACAAAGTCAACTATGGAGTGGGCCTTGACCTCTTTGAGCGGAACTTCTTCTGCCCACTTGGAGAAGAAATCTGTAGCAGTCAGGATGAACCTACACTGGCGGGCTATTTCCGGTGGATACGGTCCTACTACATCAAGTCCCCATACCACAAATTTCCAAGAGTACTTGGTGGGGTGGAGTGGCTCCGGCGGCCGATGCAAGAAGTTGGCGTGTACGTGGAATGCGTGGCATCTCTTGGCATATCCCATACATTTGTGGCTCATAGAGGGCAAAAAGTATCCTAACCTCCAGATTTTATGGGAGAGTTTCGGCCCAGCTTGATGGGCGCCACAGGAACTGGCGTGAACCTCTTGCATAACTTGAGGTATCACCCCTGCTTGGAGGCAACGGAGATGGACACCATCGAAACTCCTCTTATAAAAGATCTGTTCAAGACTGGGGCCGCTCTGGAGGGTAAATTGCAGCGCGCGGCATCAGATTCGCTCGCGTTCGGCCCGATCGTCCTGGAGCAGACCATTTTGGAGATACTCGACAAAAGGTGCTCTCTAGTCGGGGGTGGTTTCAACCACTGCATCTGACGAACCCAGGACTCCCGATATGGAGGGTCCGGCGGTGAGATGGCTTACCCGCATGCCATCATGGTCCTCTTGGGTGACAGGGGCAATGAATCTCCGGTGTGCCACATGTATGATCAAATCATCTTGCTCTGGTTCTACAAGCGACGCGGCTAAACCAGCCAAGGTGTCTGCTTGGCCGTTCTGCGACCGTGGGACATGGGTAACCTCTGGTCGAGGGGTGAACTGGGCCATTAGGCGGAGGGTGTACTCCAGCAACGGTGTGAGCTCCGGCTTCCTGACGACGTAGTCTCCATTAACCTGTTTGATTACCAGATCGGAATCTCCCTTCACATGTAGATGGGGCACATGGATCTCAAGGGAAAACTCGAGGCCGATGATGAGAGCTTGGTACTCTGCCTCGTTGTTCGTACAACCTTATGACAATAGGAATGAGTATGGCAGGACGGCTTGTGCTGGGGTAATGAAGACAATACCCAGGCCCACTCTGTTGATCTCAGGATCGTTGAGCCTCCTACCGGTGGGGCTCTGGGAGGTGCCGTCGAAATGAATTTGCCAACACGGGGCAGCATGATCGACTGAGAGGATCGTCTCATCAGGGAAATCCAGGTCCAGGGATTGATCCACGGAGGTTGGATGGGCAGCTAAAAAGTCTGCCAACGCCTGTCCCTTAATGGTCTTCTGAGGTACAAACCTGATATCAAACTGCTGGAGAATCACCGCCCACCGTGCTAGTCGGCCATTCAGCATGGGACGGTTCAGGATGTACTTCAGTGGGTCTACCCGGGAGACCAATTACACCTCGTGGTGCTACAGGTAATGTTGCAACTTCTGCACGGCGAAGACGAGCGCAAGGCAGCTTTTTTCGATAGGGGAGTATCTGATATCCGTATCGAGAAGCATGCGGCTGAGAGAGTAGAGACTATTCTCAGTACCCTCGTTATTCTTCTGGGCGAGCAGCGCACCGGGGGATCTTTCCAGGGCAGTCACATAAAGGACCAGCGACTTTCCGGAGACTGGTGGCATCAATACTGGATGTTGGAGCAGATACTGCATGATTTCCTCGATGGCGGTCCGACACTTCTCATCCCATTCATAGGTGGCGCCATTCTTCATGAGCTGGGAAAAGGGCTTACACTTGCCGGCCAGATTCGCGATGAATCGGCATATATTGGATAAGTGGCCTTGAAGGCCTCGAAGCACCCGAATTTTGTTCGGGGGAGGCATTTGGCTGATGGCCTTGATCTTCTCCGGGTCGATCTCGATGCCTCGGTATCTGACAACAAAGCCCAAAAACATCCCGGAGGTGACCCCGAAGGCACACTTCAGCGGGTTCATCTTCAGGTGACGGGAACGGAGGAAACTGAACACTTTCTCAAGGTCTTTGAGATGGTCCTGGCGCTGGCATTATTTGACTACGAGGTCATCCACGTAGAATTCCACAAATGTCCCGAAAATCGGTTTGAATATGCGATGCATGGCCCTCTGATAAGTGACACCTGCATTTTTCAAACTGAATGGCATTACCTGGTAGCAAAAGGTACCTTGGGGAGCCCTGAAGGCAGCGGTCTCCTCGTCTTCGGGGGACATCCGGATCTGGTTATACCCGGAATACCCATCCATGAAAGAGAGGGCTTGGAACCCGGCTGTGGCGTCAATCAACAGCTCTGTCACCGGGAGTGGGAAGTCATCCTTTGGGCAGTGGCGATTAAGATCGCGGAAGTCGATGCAGACTCTGATCTGCCCATTCTTCTTCCTGATTGGCACAATGTTGGCAAGCCACTTGGGGTACTAGACCTCCTTGACGAAGTTGGATTTGATTAGCTTGTCAACTTCAGCCTCAACCATAGCACCATGAGAAGTGTGCATCTTCCTAGGAGGCTGCTTAAACCCACGATGTTTTGCCGGGAGGCCCAGACGGTTAACGACCACCTGGGGATCTAGCCCTAGCATCTCGTTGTAACTCCAAGCAAACACATCACGGTGCGGTTTGAGGAAGTCAACGTACTGCAGCCTCTCCTCGGGGGACATGGCTGCACTGATCAATGTGGGTTTCGGATCTGCCTCGCTACCAAGGTTCACCTGTACCAGTTCATCAACCGTGGTAGAGATGCCTTCTTCAAAGGCAGGGTGAGCATCCTCCAGGTCTTACTCCCCAACCGTGGGGGGACTTCCCGCGACGGGGGATACTCCTGGGCTATCAAAACCCGAGGGGCAGCTGGTGCCTGCTTGGGCAGCAGCGGTCATCACATCGGGAGACTCACTCGCCATTGAGACCATAGCAACGAAGGCAGTCGACCCTATCCCATCGGGCCTTCGGCCTAAAGGGCCATGTTTGATGATATCAAAGCAGTGGTGACGTGTTGGCCTGAGTCGGTTAATTCCAGCCCGGCGGAAGAGACACGTATGGCGCACCGCCATTGTCATAATCTTGACGTCCCGGTACCGTACAGGGGTAGGGGGTTCCAGGATGACTTGAGCCTGGTTGATGTAGGAGTACGAGGTGATTTTCCATCGTTGCTTGGACACGAGAACATGCCTTTCTTGCGTACCCGAAACAACAAAACATTGTCCCGTGTCGGGGGTCGTGGCCTCCAACTGGTGGATCGGGAGGATGTAGGCATCATCCATGCTTGCCCAGGGATCACTTGTGACCGGGGCGGGTTCATCCTCGCTTACCAGGATTTGCTTGTCCTTACTTTTGTAATAACCCGCATCCAGATAGCGGGCCTCACAAGAAGCGAAAGGGGATGCGTCTACTTGGAGCACGCCTACTCGACCGTTGAGCGAGTACTTGAGGCACTGGTGATACGACGAAGGGACCACTGCATGAAAATGGAGCCATGGCCTACCCATCAATGCGTTATAGGCGGTGTCCTGAGAGACAACCATGAACTCAGTGTTGGAAATTAAGCCACCGAACTGAGTCTTCAGGCGGATCTTGCCAACTGGGCTTTGCTCTGTCCTGTCGTACCCCTGGATCCTGAGGTCAGAGGGAGTTAAATCACCTTCGGACAGACCCAGCTTTCACAGCGTCCGGGTCAGAATTAGATTGATTCCGGAACCTGTGTCAACGAGGCAATGGCGGACTTCCACACCATTGAAGTGGCCTGTGATGTACAATGGGCGAATGTGCCCCTGTATAGGAGGGTCCTCATCTTCACCGGAGAATGAGATAACCGCCTGACATTCGGCGTTTTCAATCATCTCGTTATGGAAGGATTCTGTAGCTTCTACCTCCGTCTCGAACTGGAGGGGGATCCTTAGGGCCTCAGCAAGTGCCTCGTGCATTTCGGATGATAGGCGAAGGGCCTCAAGGATGGAGAGCCTCGCCGGAATGCCGGCCAGGTGCTTCAGGACATCATACTTTCATGCCAAACGCGAACCTTTGCTTACAGGAGGTCGTTCGGCATTTGGAGGCATAGCGGGTCCTGCTGGTTGAACCGGCAATCGGCTAGTACTGGGCACATCTTGCTACCTACTAGTAGAAGCCTGAAGAGTAGTCGCCGGACTAGGATCAGACAGCGGATGCTGGCCTGTAGTCGGGTAGGACTGACTGTGATACGAATGAGGCAGCTCCCCCGATCCAGTAGCACGAACGACGGTGGAGGTAGAGCCGAGGGAATTTGATGGGGTTGCGCGTGCTGATATCTGCACTGAGCCTATGGCCTGGTCTCAGTAGCGTGCACGGCTTGGATAAAAGTGCATGCTGACGTACCTCTCTAACCGGTGCGGTTGCGATTCCGCTGACGCTGACGTCGGCTGGAAACGTTGGGGAGGTCTGCCTGACGTTCCCCCTCGTCGGGGGTCATATAGGGCTTTACCAGCTCCACGGTGTTAACCGAAGCATACCCCTGGCTGTCGCTCGAGGAGTCATCCACCGCTAGGCGGATTCTGGGTGGAATCCCCATTTCAGGGGGCATAAAGTTGCTGAGAGTGCGGGATGACGACGACACTGGCGGTGCGCGTTGCTTCTTCTTGCGTCGCCGCTGCTTGCCCTTTTGGGCAGAGGTCAACTGTGAAGATGATGCGGAGACACCAGCTACTTCTTATAAAGGTTCTGACTGCTTCAGGTGCGCTCGGATGATTCCATGGGCACGTAAAATGGTTTTTTGAGTCATCCAGTCGTCATATTTCCGGGACCCACGGCTAGGGACCTGCTGCCACTCACCTTCAATGTCGCTGTCGATCTCTGATCCTGCAAAGACACCTGCCACTTGCGCTGGTGCTGGCCCCAAATTAACTATGTTGTTGTTGACCTGGTCTTGAAGCCAGTCTTTAAACACATAGCATTGCTTTAGGGTGTGCCCCAGGATCAGATGGTAAGGGCAGTAGTTGGGGTGATCGGTGAGATTCGCCTCTGCCGGCCTTCTGCACTCGGGCAGACGCACAATCCCTTGCTCTAGAGCACTTCAGAAATAGCCAGGGACCTGATTTTAGTTGAACGAATAGGTCTGGTACCTTCTTTCCGGATAGGGGGCCCTGGGGGCCTGGCCCTGACGAGGGGATGGAGGGGCCTGCCGAGGAGGCGGCGCCTGATTGCCTCACCTAGGTGGTGGTGGCGCGTTGCGCGGGGGAACCTGTCGGTTCTGAGGCGGTCGCTGCTGGGAAGGAGCCTGTGCTTGAGGTGGAGGACCTCTGCGGGGTTGCGGGGGTGGTGTCGCCGGCAGCAACTCCAGCTGCCTCGGGGATTCTATTTGGGCCACCGCGGCAGGTTCATCCCTGGCGGTCATCCTGGCTGGGATCATAGGGGGCAACAAACGTGCCTGACTGGCCTGTTACAGGGCTTCCTCAAGGTGCTGAGCCTTATCTGAGAAATCTCTGAACCTCCAGGGTAGTTAGGGGTGATCAGGGAGGGTACCAGCTCTGTCTTGACGTTCCCCACACACATCGTCAGCAATTTCTCCTGAGTCAGTGGCATGTCGAGGTAATACGTAAGTCCCTTCCACCAGGCAATGAAGTCTGCGACCCACTCATCGGGCCTTTTCTTGCACTTGAAGTGGTCCGCGATGCTTCTCTTTCACGTGGTGGAGCTGAACTGGTATAAGAACTGCCGGCGAAGATCCTCCCAACCGGTCACCGATCCGATAGGGAGTTGGCTGTACCAGACGAATGTCAGACCTTCCAATGTCTGTACGAAACATTGGAGATTGGCGGCTTCTTGCTGCGTCGTGGTTCCCAGCATGGGGCCACACATGGATGAAAAATGAGCCAAGTGCTGCAGCGGGTCCCCTGTCTCGTTAAAAGGCGAGAACGTGGGGTTCCCAAAACCCGGAGGTGCGAGCATATCATCCACCCACGCGGGATAAGGCTTGCCCTCCGGTGGGACCGCAACCTGCCGCGTTTCCAACGCTTTGAGGCGAGCTGTGAGCGCCACAATAAGATCCTCTGGGTAGGGGTCCCTGTCTTGACGGGGATCCCTAACCACAAGTGCATTTCCAGGTTCTTCAACACGGTAGACGGCTTCGGCCGCTCGTGGGTCAACTGGCTGGACGACCTGCGGGGCGACTGGTGGAACCCGGATTGGATTCTTTAGATTGCCCCGTCGCTCGGGGGGATTTGGCGAGACGTATCGCGCCCTCTTTCCATACATTCCGGCTTCTGCCCTATCTGCGGCAATAGCATGATCAGGGTTTCCCGGAGGCATCTCACCGGGGGTGAATTGTTCCTGCCCCTGCGGCCCTGGCCTGAGATTACCATAGTCGCGTCGCCGCTCTTCGGCGCGCTCATCCAAGAGTTCGTCAACCAGCCTCTTCTACTCTGCAAGTAGCTGGAATAACGTGGCCTTCTTAGGATCTTCGTCCGTCTTCTACACAAAGGCAGACGGGTCGGAGTGCTTGACTGTTCCGATGTGCTCCTTACCCTTTCCGGTGTTTCGACTGAGTCCCAGTGACTCGGTGGGTACGGGGAGACCTAGCAGGTTCCTCTGCTGAGGGGTAACTCTCCCTGATGGGTCGAGAAGCGGCGGTACGCCCTCGGGCAGTAAGTATCCATCAAGGAATTCAAGCTCATCTTCCTTATCCACAACATCGGCCATGTGGACTGCGACCCCTCTTGAGGGCATGTCCTCAGTGTCGCATAGCGAATCGGGATTCCGTCAGATAGGGTCGAAGAGGAGAGTGGCATAATGTCCCCAACCACGGACTTTCACATGGGGGGTGGCTTCCCTGATGATTCTGCAGAGTGCTTTAAGACTCTGGACGCATTTTCGTTGAAGGGCGCTCTGGTGGCCTGGCGACTCAGGGTGCTGGGCCACAAGAAGTGTGGCCGCATCGATCAGGCGGCACTGCTTGCCGATTTCTTCGAAGTGCTCTCGACTTCCGTGGTACACCACTCGTTCGTAACAATGGCGGAAATGTGTCTCTCATAGGGTTCGACAAAATCACCCCACTTCTTCAGGGGTAAGAGACTCTGGTATGTGGAAATTCAGCGCCGCCGTCTGCCAGAACTTCTCCGGGAAGTAATCCGCTGCAAGAATACTCCAGAAGCTCCTGGGCTCGGACTCAGGGTCTGGCCCTATGTTGCCCCACTCGTCAACCGGGGGTGGCTGAGGGACCGGTAGCAGTACCGAGGCGGACATCTGAGATAGTAAGCTCGGCGGTGGAGAATACGGAAAACGAGCTGACTGGCCGCCGAATTCCGGGCCATCCTCCGAAGAGTGAGGTGACCTGGCCATGATGTCACGATATGACGGGCAGATAACCACAGCTTCTGGAACAGGATCCAGGGCTACAGGCGACAAGTCGTGTCATCGCTCTACCGTCGTTGGCCCCAAAAATAACTCTCTGTGATCTTTGGTAGAGGTAGAGGGCTCTTCTGATGACAGAGGCAGTGATTGCGCGGTCGAGACCTGCGGAATTCCCAAGATTTCTTCCTCTTGGATTTACCTACGGAGGGAGATGGGAATCTGGTGGACCTCAAATTCAGGGAGAATGAGGCTAACACGTCTGGTTCCTGCCCCAATCCTTGATATGGAGGAGCGAGGAGAATGTTCCATCGCTGAATCGCATTCCGCTTCCGAGTTAGAGAAGCAGGCAGGTTTTATCTCCACCTGGGCCTTCCCAGGGTTCTTCTTGTTGCGGCGACGACCCGCTCTCCTGCCCCGGGGTGGCTCTTCGGGACAGGGTTGGCCCCTATCCGGCAGCCTCGGGGCGGCGCTGGCGCCGTGGCGGAGAAGGCCCCCACTCGAGATAGCCAGGGTGCGAGGGGAACCAGGGAAAATGTCGAAGGGTACATGGGTAAGACCTCCATGAATAGTACCCATGTTGGCGGGGCCTCTGTTGGAACCGGAATGAGCATGGGGAGGACCTCCATGGTCGATGCGAGTGGAGCGAGGCTGACCTTCACTCCTCGAGTTGCTGGGGCGAGGAGGACCTTCGCCGGTTGCAGAGAGGACGTAGGGAGGGCCCCCAAGTTGGAGAGGGACCGGATGGACGGTGCCTTCAGGTTGGCGGTCGGGGGCAGGAGGATGGACTCCATACCCTATATAGTGGGCGCGGGAAATGTTTCCGCGCTGTGCGTCATTGTTGCGGGGCAGGTCTTCCTGCGGGTTGGGGGTAGCACGAGGCATGCCTCCATGACGAACCTCAGAGCGGGGAAGGCCCACGCTCTGTGGAGTAGTAGTACGGGGAGGACCTCTGTACGGGGTGACATTACCGTGGGTTAGCTCGCGGCGATCACCACATGGGCCTGCAACCCGGAGAGTCAACCCAGCCTGCCCGTGGGGCGGTTGGGGTCTTGCTCCTAGTTGGGTGAAGGAGTGTCCCTGCTCAGTATATGCAGGGGCTTCACGATACACGTCGGCGGTGGCTCGGGCCACTGTAGCTGTCGACGCCGGCGTGCCCGGGCGAGCGTCCTCAGCCCGGGCCCGGTGCTGACATCGGGTCAGGCGAACCGGTGAAGGTGGTGCAGGGACATAGCCTGCATGTTCTTCTTGAGGGGCCGGATGGTGGCGCTGACGCAGCCGGGCTGGAGCTCTTTCCTGGAGCCCTTGAGTCGGGGCCCTGAGCGGGCTGAGCCGGACGACGCCCGCCTCTTCAGCGTAAGGCGAGGAGTCGTCAAGGCGTTCCGGAGAGAAGCTCCCAAAACGGTTGAATGTTGGGGTGGGGAGCAGGGGCTCCCTGCGCGACCTGTTAGGGCGGCGTTGACGGCGGGGCCTGGAGGCCTCCAGGTCCAGGCGGGCCATATCCCGGGTTGGGATGACCCTTTCTTCCTCGTACCTGCGCACGAGGTTATTGATCACCCTTCACTGGATGACCTCTGATGGGGAAAGGGGACGTGGGCGCCCCGTATTCCGCGATGTGGCGGCCGTCGTGGCGGTACCGGCGCTGCGTGGGGTGGTCGTGGCGGTGTTTCCCCTACCCTTGTGTGGGCGGGTAGCGGACGGTGATCGCGTCTCTGTAACAGCAACATGGTTCCTGAGAAACGAAGGGATCAACTCATCAGTACTGAGAGGAAAATGATTGAAAGCTAGTGCCCCAACGTCCTTTCATTCTCCACGTCTGTAAGAAGGATCCACGCCAACACGCTGCAGCACAGAGTGCCCCACGTACTACTGCCCCGACTTCCGGTGAGTTTCACGACAGGCCCGCTATTTTCTTGGCGGGACCAGGCACTGGATATCTAGATCTGGTGACACGTCAATCTACTGTTGTCTCGAACGCTACTAATCTCCATATTGAGGAGAATAATTTCACATCGGGTTTACCATTTCTGTTTCCGACGCTTTCGCCGGGGCGCGCGCCCGTCCGTCCGTGGAGGAGGACGCGCGACGCTTTGTTGCCCCGCATTCCCACTTTCCAAAGGCGGGCGACATTCTCTCCTTATTCAGGGACGTCTTATCCTTGATCGAAACGGGATGATGGGATGTCGGTTCTTCCTCCTGTGGATTCCTCCTCAGAACTCGTCACCTATTCCGGGTCTCCCTCATAGATTTAATATGTAGTTCATGAAACTATTCCCAGTGCCATGTTTCCATGGACGCCGGTTAATTACACTGCTTCTGTCGGGACATTCCAAGGGGTCCAGTCAGGGCAGCAACCTTCAGTCAGGGGAGTAGTCACGTTGAGGCATCAGTAGCGTGTCTGGATGCTGGGGTACCTGGCATGTCTGTCTGTTATCCTTGGCCACAAGGCTTCTCGAGGGCATGGAAGCCTGAGGCATCCCGCATCGAGCGCATGGAATTATATGTCATAGACACATATCTGAGGTTTTCCTCAGCTTCCTGTGCTCAACACAGGGTATGCCGCAAGTTTAACATCTTGCGGAGACGGATCAACCCAACCAGAGCATTATCTAGGATTGATCAGATTGAGGGATCCTCCTTGAAGGGATGTCGATACCGGGGCCAGCCCATGGATGGCTGCGAAGAAGAGCGTACCGACATGGTCTCACCGGGATAAGACGGTCCGGGCGAGAATCGGGACGGTTGATAGGTTGATGAACGGAGTGGAGGGAGAGTGAAACGGGACCATCGCAGGGGCGACATTGAAGTTGGGCTTGAGCCTTGACGAGGCTTCCTACGTATCCCCGTGGTAGGGAATCAAAGTCCTTGTAGTTCGGGATGACGCCGATAAACCGACGTGAAGGTGGACCTTGGCCCGATGAGCATCGTCAGTGTACCGACGTGAAAGTAGACCCGTGGGTCCACTAGTGGTGGGCTTGAACCTTGGGAAGGTTTCCTACGTACCATGCCTTGACATGGATCAAAGTCCTTGTAGTTCAGGGGATTGAGGGAATGTAGTTTACCATCATGCGGGATGGGGGTGAACCAACTTGAATGAGGTCGGAACGACCAGATAGTGGGTTTGAACCTCGTTGAGGCTTCCTACGTACCATGCCTTGACATGGATCAAAGACCTCGTAGTTCAGGTGAGTGTGCAGTTTAATGTCATGTGGGACAAAGGGGGCATACAGTTTAACATCATGCTGGATGAGGGCGAAACTCGTCGTGAATGAAAGACCGAGCAAGGTGGCTTTGTCGGCGAATCGACGTGAAGATGGACCTTGGTCCAATTAGTGGTGGGATTTAACCTCTGAAAGGCTTCCTACGTACCATGCCTTGACATGGATCAAAGACCTCGTAGTTCAGGTTAGTCACAACGGCTTGCAGTTGGACTGGAATTGCCGTTTAACGTCGTGTTGGACGTAGGTGGAACATGACGTGAATTGGATGATGGGTGGGCTTGAACCTCATGGAGGCTTCCTACGTACCACGCCATAACATGGATCAAAGAACTCGTAGTTCAAATGGGTTGGGTCGCAATGGTTCCCATTGGACTGGAATGCAGTTTAACGTCATGCTGGATAGGAATGAGACCTGACGTGAATGAGTGACGGGTGGGCTTGAACCTCATGGAGGCTTCCTACGTACCATGCCTTGACATGGATCAAAGTCCTCGTAGTTCTCTATGAGGGGGATGTCAGGGTCGGTGCTCACTCTAAGCTCACGTGAGTCATGCTCGGTGTGAGAAACAAGAGGTTGCAAGGACCTGACGATCACGTCATGAAGGATGCGTCCGTGAGAAGTGAAGAGGGGCTTATGCGTTAGGAGGCCCACGTTGTTGGGACTTACTCCAGGATGGAGGCCCGAAGTGCGATGAAGCACGGGAAAGAGGGACCTTGGTCCAACGATGGGAGGTGCCTCATTCTCTATCACAACCTCCACTGACCTTGGTAGTGGGGAAGTACGGAGATGCAGAGGTGAAGCCATCCGTTGGAGAACTAGGGTCGCCCTTCTCCTACGAACATACGCCACTCCGACAAGGAGGATCTCATCCCATGTGAATGGGTGATTCCATTCCCGT
Organism: Viscum album; assembly: GCA_963277665.1. Taxonomy (NCBI): domain Eukaryota; kingdom Viridiplantae; phylum Streptophyta; class Magnoliopsida; order Santalales; family Viscaceae; genus Viscum; species Viscum album. The sequence continues at coordinate 1,241,375,037 of OY728145.1, read as the reverse complement.
GGAGATGAGTGGTGTAAAGAATGTTCGAGTTGGGGGGGGACCCTTTGTGAGGGGCACGAGGTCGGGTCACAGTTTAACGTCATGTGTTGAGGACGTGGTGCTTGGCAGTTTAACGTCCTGCAGCTCGGATGAGGTGGGTTCACTCCACACCCCTAGGACTTACATAACCGGTACCCTCTGGTCCTTGGGTAAGGGAAGGTACCAGTAAGGCCATGGTAAAGGGGGGTGGTGTGGAACGAACCATCGAGGGGTCCACGTTAGCGTGGCTATGCGAAGAAGCAACAGCCGTTAGCGTGCCTATGCGAAGAAGCATTAGGCGAAGCAATGCTATGGGTGGTATTGTCCATGGGACTTTGAAATCACATCGTGAAAACCTGGAGGGTCGCACAGGAAGAGGAATAGCTAAGAAAATGAGTGTGCTTCGCGAAGTGGAGTGCCTTGGCCTTAGCATGGGGCATAGGTGTGAGTAGAAGGTGCTTCGCAATGTGGAACAGTGTTCACGGAGCACTGCCTCGCGAAGAAGGGGTGCCTCGTGAAGCAGTGTCCTGCAAAGCAGTGTGCTTCGCGATGTGTAGCGATCCTACCTTAGCATGGAGATCACTAGCATCAGTTGGGTGTTTCGTGAAGCATGAACGCTCCGCGGCTGCCCGGGTTCCCTTAGAAATCCCCTTCCTTCGCGAATGCCCTTGAGCTTCGCGAAGGGTATCCCTCTCAGAAGAGGGGCTCAAAACGAGACAATGCATAGGAGTCTCACGAAGTAGAAGTACCTCGTAGAGCTCATGATTCCCGGGGCAAAGCGTGATTCGCGATTCGGGAGAGGAGAAGCCGAAAGGTCGGATTGTCTGTCCCCGGGACTCAGGGGGAGTCCAGTATTTATAGGGAAGGGGCGCCGCGAAGCAGGGCTCGCGCGCCGCCTCCGGTGCTTCGCGGCGCACTCGCGAAGGTCAACGCCATCCGTGGAGGGGACCGCCTCTGGAGCTTCGCGGCGGCTCGCGAACGTCAAATGCGCTCGCGGAGGATTACCGCCTCAGGAGCTTCGCGGCGGCTCGTGAATGTCAAATACGTTCGCGGAGCATTACCGCCTCAGGAGCTTCGCAGCGGCTCACGAACGTCAAATGCATTCGCGGAGCATTACCGCCTCAGGAGCTTCGCGGCGGCTCGAGAACGTCAAATGCATTCGCGGAGAATTACTGCCTCAGGAGCTTCGCGGTGGCTCGTGAACGTCAAATGCGTTCACGGAGCATTACCGCCCCCGGAGCTTCGTGAGGCCGCGATGGTTGGGGCGCTTCGCGTGGGTGCTTCGCGGCGGTGCTTCGCGAGGCAGCGTTCCAGCCTTTTTCGTTTCTTCCTTTTGTGCCATATTTTTGGCGCCAACAATGACATATCCCCACTTGATAAACATAATGAATGGTTCTATCTGATCAAATAAATCTAGAACCCCATCTCGATCCTACGGTTTTATGTGGAGGAGTGAATATGTTATATTTAATAAATGTCATTTGAGGAAGGATATGATAATAATATAAGATGAGGGACCATTCCAATACTTTGGGTTCTGGATTTTCTATATAAATGATGCATAATGTAATAGTGTAAATCCAATTCCTGAGTAAAATAAGATGACTTCAAAAGGAATGATTCTCAGTACTGTAGATCTTCTAACACCTGATACTTTCAACTCAGTGTCATATGATGAGGTAAAGAGTGTGAGTCATTGACTACTTTAAAAAAGATTTATTTTGTATCCTAGTTACAAAATTCTTAGCCTTCATGGTAAAACTTTTGGCCCCATAATTAATTATAGTCAACACGTGTCATGGGAAAAGCCACCCACAACAACTGCGATGTATAGGATGTTTTAAAATGAACACCAAATTATCCACATTATATCCTTCAATGTAATCATGTAGGAATTTTTTTTGATGTTAATATCATTGGGTCACATGATTGAATTGGTTTGTCCATGGATTTATAATAATTCATTAGTACGGTGACAAAACATCATCATCCCTAACGATCTGAGCATCGATTCTATTTGAGGATCTCACTTAAATTTATCACGACATAAAAATAAATAAACTAAAATATTATATCATTTAAATCTGTGAAATAAAATCTATCATATGTAATTGGTGATTATTTATCAATGGATATAATGAACAACCCCTCCAGATCATCCACATATTATTAAAAAAATATGTGTAAATAATTAATCAAATTATGTTTTCTACCATACAGATCCAATGATTTCTTCAATGTCACAATGAACACCTCAATCTTGATCCATGACGGTAATATTGGACCATTATCTTGATTACTGTGCTCCCCCTCTAGTATTTGGGACGAGATAAATTCTCTCAATTTCAACTGTTTAGGTGATTATGGAATTAGATACTCCTTGACTTATATATTTGTTGTATGAAATACCCAGTTACATATCCTTATCCCCCTTATATTTAACAACCAAAAAATTAGTAACAATAAATTTTTATTAAAAACTAATTATGTCATAAATTTTATTTCTCTTTTATCACATTAGATTAATATATATTAAATATACTACATTATAGACCCATATGATTAAGTATATTTATATTTCCCTATCATATTAAATGAACCATAAATATTAAAGTAATATTCATTTATAAAATGGTTTTCCTTGTATTAAATTAATTAATTGTAAATAATTTTAATAAAAAAATTCAACCCAATTATTCTATACATGAATAATAATGAAATTGTGTATTTTTTTACATGATCGGTAATACTTGAACAACTCTCAGACCCCTTGGTTGGTCCCACCATGTCTTGTATAACTAGTCATCTGAATAGAACAAAATTTTCAATACAACATTTTTTTGTCCCTCTGGGCCATTATCCCTTTGGAATTGAATTTTATTTATAGACCAAGAGAAAAATCTAACACCTATCAAGGCCACTCATGATATATTGAATAGTCTTATAAATTAAAAATGTGCAACAAACCTATACCGTGTAGAATTTTATCATTTTCATACAATATGTAAAAATATAGGACAAACAGTTGTGTCATCATACTTTCTTGATTAATTATTTTTTTATCTAACTGGAATGACATTCCTTTGACTACCATGTCGATGAATTTATAACATTATTACGATCCTAATCATTCAGTCCCAATATATAACATCCTCAACTCATAAGTGGAAAATTATATCTTGATCACTTAATAAATTTTATTCCACCAATGATTCAACCAATAGATGATAATTCTTTATGAATTCAATGGAATGATTTTTCATCATATCAGTGTACATGATCTGATGGAATGTCATGACAATTGTTTCAAGTTAGGAGACTAGTAATAATATTTATAGATAGGAACAAACAATGAAACCTGAAACATGAGTTGTATATATTGGTGGGTATATCCTCATCATATCACTTAACAACAATCAAAAAGATGAAACATCATGAGAAGAAGCTTCGATACATATGATACCCCAAAACCAAATGGTCACACATCGTATGTTTCCTATCAAAATATTATATCTGGGAAATATGGAATTACAATATAATTACTATAATTTTATCTTGAGGCTAGCAATATAGCCTTGAAACTACTAAAACTATTTAATATAACACATAATCAAAAAAAATCACTATTAATATTGTGGAGAACATATCAAAACTATTCCGTTAATATGAACACAAGTATATATCAAACTGTATATGAGTGATGGTAATCAACAAACGAACACCAGTTCGTTCTAGGATACAAACACACACTAGAGGAGTCACCAAGGAATACATGGGTGGTTGTGACATCACTATATACTTGTCCTGTGGTAGGTATAAATGATTTAAAATTTGTCTATATATTGGTTAACACACATTTAAATAAGATAATAATCTAGTGGAACGTTTTATTCCCTGATTGAGGTATTGGTTTTTGATATATTTTTAATAATTCCCCTCCATTTTATTTTAGTAACATTATGACATTATTGGATTATTCTTCTGTAAATATTGGATATTCTAAAATTGGCGAATGAGACTAAGATACAATGTATTTTAATGTTATTCTAGTTTAAAGTGTTATTGAAATCGACCCTCAACTCATTTGATAGGTAATAGATATCAATTAATTCCTAGAACTTGATGATAAATTATTAAGTTTTGTCTATCAGTATTGCATTTTCCTTTACACTTCCATCTAATAACTTTGAGTTATATGCGAATTTTGAACCTTAATAATAATTGAGATATTATTTCATACTATGATGGGATGCTTCATTGAGTGGGTTAGTTGATTGTACTCTTGATAAACTCTAGAATCCCTTCATTCAAGTGTCATATATTCAATAAGACAAACCAACATATTTTCACCATTCTAGGAGTAACTAAAATTTATTAGGGATAGAAAAGGAATAAAAAATATATCACTCCATGTAAACTATCAAATCAAACCCACCTTTTGGGTCATGGGACATCTGCCCATTTTTCTATGATATAGGTTCTACTCCTTGCTCTATTTATTATTTCCATTATAACAAATTATTTTCACTCTACTAATTTTATCACAACAATTTCGTTAATTATTACACATTTTCCTATAATCTATTTATTGTTTTGATTTATTCCATCATCACACAAAATTCCCCATTTAGGAATTAACTCTCTAATGATTTACCCCTACTCACATTTATACTAGTATTACGTAGGTTTTATAAATTTTTTATTTTTCCTAAACCTAGATTTGACTTATGGTTAGTCCATTTGGCATAAATTTTTGGGACCCCAAGAGCATTGGTATGAATATATAAAAAGGATTATTTATAATATATCATGAGCATGTATGTTTTTTGAAATAATAGAAATATCTAAAATGGTGTATAATTTGGAAAATTTGATACCTCCATTAAATCTGGACATTGGGATTTACTATAGGCACAACATAACTTTTTTGTGCCAAAGGAATTTCGTCTAATAATGATAATGGAATGATTAATAGATAAATCAATTAATTATGTAATTTATTATTTATTACATAGTCAAAAACCTAATAATATTTATTTTATCCTTGAAATGGATAATTACATATGATATAGGACCTATCCTAATGGGGAATAAATGAACTGAGTGTCAGAACCTCATTTGAGGGTGTGATGGGGAATATTCATGGGACCAGGGATTTAGGAATAAAATAACGTATGTTTCACCATTATTGATGGAGTTCTAATATATATCCATAAAAAATTATTTAGAAACATTATTCATAATAGATTGATCCAAATATATTAAGGGGTTAAATATGTTATTTAAATCACAATTTATATTGCCTCATATCAAATGTGAATTCATAATTTCAAAAAAATTATAATTCAGTCGAACATTGATTTAAAGATATTCATGATCTTCGTAGAATTAATAATTGATTGTTTTTTATTATTCCCTTTGTTTGATGATTTATTGTCAATATAATAAGGCACACCCAAATAATTGAAATGGGTTTTCCTCATGTTTTTTTGAATTTCCCCACAATATATTCAATTGTTCATCAATAGTTTTTCATTTGGGTGATGCATCACAAAACTCCAAAACTATTAATCATTTTTCGAATGATCCTTAGCACAACAGATCATTTCTGCATGTCTATATTGAGGATCAGAATCATATTTGAGGCGTTCTGAGGTATTTTATGAAATAAGACATGTATGAGAGACCATATCAGGTGTTATTTGAACAATGGTTTTTTTGGATATAGTTTTTGATAGAGGATTATTTGAATGTAGAAATGGTGGTCTAAAACTAGCCACCATCCATGAAGGTGATCTTTGAACAGTGCATATAATATTGTTCCTATGAGTTAACATTTCTGGAGGCTTTAATGAGATTTTGATAGTCATTTTCCGATCATCGAGTTTTCATATTCCAACCATCGTTGACATTCAAGGCTCGAGAACCTCGAATTTGTGGATTTATGATAGTGAATTATAGATAGACTGTAGGAACTAATAGTATAAGAAAATTCAGATGAAGAATTTTAATTTCAAGGAAAATTTGAATAATTTTCTACGTAGATCAAAGGGGAACACATAAATTTTCCCTTCTATTTAGTGTCTAGGGTTTAGTCATTGAGTAAAATATCACATGTCCAATATTTTAAATATACACATTGTAATCTTTAGTCATCATGTTTTGTGTTTACAAGGAGTAAATTCATGAGAATCCATGTAAACCAACATGTGATGTGTTGTACTCTCACATAGTGTAACCCTTAAAAATATAATAAGTGTGTATATGGAGTACATTCTCTTGCACCCATGTGACTGCACTTGTCAGGTGTCTTAGGGGAGAATCCGTATACATTTGAAAGTTAATGAAGAAAGTCCATGGAATGAATAGTTTACATGAGAAGGGGATGCATATATGGTCACAAACATAGTACATAGGCAAGATCGACACTATATTATCTTGACCAGTCAGCACACATCATGTCATGGGCTAAACACTACACATCTTGTGTGTAATATAGTTCCCATATTCACTTCATAACACGTTCAATATGAGATTCGGTGAGTTCCCTGGAACTATTTCATTGTGTTCGTGTTCCCACATTCTATATCCATGATTATTCAATTAGGAATCATGTTCCAATCTAAGAACCTGTTCCACTATGTGATTAGTCATACAGAGGGTCAACAATACCTATGAGTGTCTTGATGTTTGATCCTCTATAATTTACATCCATTGTAAGGTTAATAACATCAATTCCATCTATTAGGATGGGTTATCCCCATCTTAACATATTTACTTTGGGTTTGGTCTGGAATCTCTCATAGGCCAAGAATAAGATCCCTTATTTGTTTATTGACAACTGTTATCTTTCGGGAGTAATTGTTCAATCCAGCGAGTATATAGGATGAGTCCTCCCAGTTTTCGTAGTGTATCTCCATGGAACAACCCAAATATATTTCAATACATAATGAGTTAAGACAGAGTAGTTAGACCTAATGAGTGTGTTATTCCACAATTATGTTACTTTTGATCCATTATGCGATTTCTATGCTAGTAGAGTCTTCAAGACCGCAACATGAGAAATAGTTTCAACCATTGAGGATATTGGGTTTTGGTTATTACTGTATAACATTTTAATTAATGTTCTTTAGTGGTGATTTTATAATTCCTTTGATTATGGATTATGTTTGGTGATTACAACGTGTCTTATTGGGTATATTTATAAACACTACTGCATGTGATCTTTCAACAAAATTCATTGCATATGAAATTTAACATATTTTTTATGGTTTCAAAGGAGGACTAGGATCAGGTGAGGATTAGTATTTCTCAATGAACTATACAATAATTTAGAAGTTAAATTTTGGTATCTTTATTTTTTTATTTTAAATTTATATTCTTTTTCAGTTTTTTTGAGAAAATATTTAAGAAGTTTTCTTCAGTTGTAATTGAAGTGATATGATAGGGTGTCATTATTATGCAAGTATTTCAATAAGTGTTATTCATATTTCTATATTATACCGGTGTTTGGAGATGTTTTCATGTATATAGGTAAATTAAACTAAAATATTCCATGTGGTTATTATGCATAGTCAGTGAAACTCTCTAGCCATTGGCATATTGGAGGAAGACATGGGGGGTCACTCTCAAAATCTCTTAGGCTATAAAAACCATTGTGGGCCCGGTCTAGATAGTCTAAATCATGTAAAATAGTTATAAAAATAGATGGAATTAATAATAATGAAGTTATTTTAATAATATAATGATCAATTCATATTTTCTAAGGATTTGAAATCATTTTAAATGATATTTTTTTCGATTAACGATTATGTTTAAAATTCTTATCCACAGTCACGGTAAGAAATTTTCAATGTGAAACTGTAAAAAATTTACATTTACCTAACCAATTTACTCATAAATGTCCAAGGGTGACATTTCTAACCATTTCGTATCTTACTTTTACTCTATATATATTTATAATTTTAATATTATTAAATAATATATATATATATATAAAAGAACATTCTATGAATTTTATTTTAATAAGTATTCTAATAATTTATGTTGGAAAAAATATTAAACTAAATAAATTAAAATATAAAACTTTTTGCAATTAATAATAAAATATTATTTACCATAAGTTTCATGTGACCCCATAATTCTTCCATAAAATATTACTTTTTATGTTTTTTAAATCATGCACATTAATTTTCTATTGCTTCATAGACAATATGTCAGAGTTATGTAATAATTTTCATTAATTATATGATTAAAAAACATGAAAATAAATCCTCATCATAATGAATTTCATAAAACTAAAAATAATTGTTATTATTAATTCAAAATTTATTTTTATCCTTATATAAATATATAATATAAATATATAGTTAATAAATTTTATATTTTATATTTTTCATTACATAGAATAATTTATTTTTCATTTTAAAACAAATATATCCCTAAATGACAATAACATTGAATATTTCATAAGTGTTATCTATCCCCACTAACATAATAGATTCAATTTAAATTTTAGGGTCATTTAGATTCCTTATCATATTATTTATTAACATTATAACCTGATTTACACAACTCGAGGTGAAAAATATTTATTACTGTTGTCATTCATGTTAAGAAAAAATAAAAGTGAATTCATTATCCAATTTAATAATAAAAAACAATTATAGGATAAATATTTTTAAATTAAATTCATAAATTTATAATAAATAAATCTAATATAATCCTATAAAATGTGATGAAAACTATTTTTAATAAATATTTCCTTTCATGTATGAATTTTTCTAATAAATATTTCAATTGTAACATTGATTTATATAACATTAATTAGATTTTATTTAACCATAACTAAAAATTAAATATTAATTATAAAACTATATATAATATGACTTTTTATATAATTGAATAAATATATTTTTAAATACAAATCGATATTTTCATTTTTCAATAAAAATAGAACTTTTAAAAAAATATTATCCAAAATTTATCCTCGGTTAATTTTGGTATGATGAAATAAAAATTTATTTTCATTTATCCAAAATCTAATTATATAATTTGGAAACAAATATTTTAAATATTACTATATATTGTAGGAAGACTGTAATTAGGATAGAAATGAGTCCATTTTTCATTTTTGACTAAAACATTATCAAATAATGTTTTAAATAATCTTCTTAAAAATGAAAATTATTTATCATAAAAATATCTGGGTTGTTACACAATAACATGCCATGAAATTTAAATTAATAATGAATGGTTTGATAGAGTAAATACTCTAATGGAATGAGAAATTATACAAAGATAGATATCATTCTAGGTGTATAACCCATTTTGATAGATTTATATAACGTGGATCCATCCAAATTGAAGGATTTCTAGGTGAATTTTGATGACATTATGGGGAAGAGATTTATAAGGATATATAATTCATCGTGGGGTGAACCTATATTGTAACATATCATTTTTAAAAAAATAACAATATGTCTGTTATATTGTGTGACATGTGTCACCATGATTCAAAAAATCGTGATGTAAAAATATTATTATTTTCTAAACATGATAGAAATAACCTATACATTAAATTTAAGTGTATTAATTAGAATGACCCAATTATTTGAGTTATGTATGAATGATGAAATAAATTATATTAAAAAATAAGTACTTCTTTTTTGGTAATGTATTTATAGTATTTTAAGGAAAATATGAAAAAAAATTATTTGTTTTTGTGAATGAACAAACAAAATAAATTTATTAAAATTATAGATAACAGTAATGCAGTAAATAAAATCATTATTTTAATTATCATTTAAAAATTATATTATGATTAATTTAGGCTTCATTCAAAAAAAGTAAAATATAATGTTTTTTTATTGTAAACAGATTTTAGTTTAAATAATTTATAGAGTAATATGTATTCAAATTTAGTTTAAAAGAAACATTAGAAATTTTTGGTTATTATTAATCCAATTTTGGTCATTGGTATCAATTTTATGTTGAATTTTGATATACATTATTTTTAAACCTTTGATGTCATTTTCTCTAGCAATCCCTTTTTAACTTCATCGTGTATGTGGGTTTAATTTGAAATGATATACTTAAAATTATATGATTTGAATTTGTAATAATTGATTAAATTTAATAAGTGGAAATAATTAATATTATATTATAAGGCCCACTAAATTTTTTCATTATGAATGATATAAACATTAGAAAATAATTATCATGAAAAACATTAAAACAGGTTTACCAAGGGATGAACAAAACATATAAATTTTAAAATGATCAGAAAACTTCTCTAAATTATATTTTTCTGACATATTTTCAATTAATATCATTACGGTTATATATTAAGCACTTTTTTATCCTTTTTCAAATGTAAATATTGGGTACTAATCATTATTTTTAAAAATTAAAAGTTTGTCCTCTCCTGCACTTATATAATGGAACACCCCTTGGAAACTAAAATATATATATAATTTCCTTAACTAAATCTGCACATAAAATAATAATTTTTATAATAAATGCATCATATTAAGCTATTGTGTTAATAATAATGTGTTGGTCTGACGGAGATATGACATTCTAAACCGATAATCATTGTTTTGTTTCAACATCCACAACATTCAAATGATACTCAATCAAGGTGATATAATATCATAATATTATTTGATATCTTACCATTTTATTATGTGAATTATATATCTTATATCCATCTCTACCTCCATCAATTGGGAAAACAACCATTGTCTGTGTGAGTAGTGGACTACCGCCACACAAACTGATTTAACATTTTTCAATAGTCGCATGTAACATATATTAATGATGATGGACTTAATGTTTTTATATGAATATAATGAAATATTAATCATTATATAAAATTAATAAATCATAAAAAATTTACCCTACAATCTATTTAGTGTATGATAATGTTGCCCATTTGTATGGATGACTACCACCTCATGGAATGATGTGATTTTTTTTCTATGACCACACATCATGGATTGTAAACACAATGGTATATAATGAAATAATATGATATATATGAAATAATTATAATATTTTGAAGACAAAAAATCATTATCATTCTCTCTATCATGATCATTAAAAAATGAAATGTTACACAATTGTACGTTCGACTTATCAACCCCATGATTATAATGTATTTCATTTTTACTAACCATAACTCGTCATTGTTTAAAAAAAAGAAAACATCATATATAAAAAAATTTATTATTAAATGATTAAAAATATATATAATATTAAATAATAATATATTTATAACCAAATAATTTTCAATGTGACTTTGGACATATGAGATGAACATCATGAAAAAACCCACTTGAACCAAAATGATTAATTAATTGAATATAACATGATAATAAATAAAATAATAGGAATAAAAAAATTACATTTGTTCTTAATAAATTAAAAATTTATAAAATTTATTATTTAGGAAGATAAATAACACTCATTACAAATAAGATTCCTTGTAAGGGATCTCTCTAAACCTCTCTTTTTCTTCTACTTATGATCTTTCTCTCTAACCCACTTTTTCTATCTCATTAATTTTACAAAATAATTATAAATTATATATATATATATATCATATATATACCATACATATTCTCTATTACTTTTTTGGGTAATGCATGTCTTATGTCCACTTCTCAAATTCATTCATTATGAAATTTTGTTTGACTATGATATGATGAAAGACTATACAACCAATTTTTATTCCACACATGATTCTTATTCTATTCCTTATGATTGAATTACTTTATGAAGAAAGAATAAATCATAATCATTTTATAATGTCCTTACATGGGTATATTTGTAATTCAATGGGTAATATTTTTGTCTCATGAGATGTCTTGTATAGATTTAGAGAGTAAACCTATTCTATTGTGGGTATTTCACCAGCAGGTAATAATTTTTAGGCTCTTATCCATGACTAGTTTTTATGACATGTTGTATGTTTCAAAAAATATTTACCCTGTTACTATGATTTTGGACACCATTTTATTGATTTTATTCTCCCATATTATTAATAACGATCCTTATCTTTAATTATGTCATGTTAAACCATTGAAAAACATGTTATGTTTCTGTGTCATGATTATTATCTTACTATGATTTATAGATCACCCATTTAATTAATGTATACCCCATATTATCCTATGTATTTTTAAGGGATATAATGGATTTATGATCTCATTAAGGAGAATAAGATCGGGATTTCATGTTTTAGTTTCCTTTTCTGAATTACTATTTTCCTAAATATGATATGCCTGATGGCTGTTATGATGTAATAATTAGATAGTTGTGTTTAAAAATCAAGTAATAATATGTGTAAAAGAATTAGGTTCCCATAGTCTGTGTTAGATATAATTTTAGTACAGTGTTGGTATATAATTTGATAATAATGTTGTGATATCCCTAGGTCTATGTATAATTATATGAAAATATATAGGAAAACATCAAGAAATTATAGTGAAGTAATGAGCGAGTGGGTTCCAAAAAATATAAATCCTTGTCTAGACACTGATATGTGATTTTCCTCTAGAAGAGTTGTTCTTAATGGATATTACACTCGAAAAGAAATTATTTATTTGGACCTTATAATCACACAGGGAAGTTCAAATATCATTACAAAACACCTTGTTTGACACTCAAAGGTATATTTTTTAAAAAGTAAAAAATATCTGCATAATCCATTATAATAGACCAGAGAAAAATAATATGTTAGAATACCTCATTGGAAAACTATTATATATAAACTAAATTGAAAAATGGATACCCAAAAGATAGGATAAAATTATCAGTTATATTTTGTTCTTCTATATTTTTTATTATGTCCTTTTATACTTTAAATAGTTAATGTGTTCTATTATTGTTTTTTATCTTCCATTTAATAGTGGGAAATAAGAGAAACACTTCCTATGAACACATGATCGGAATTGGGATGATTTCCCAAATTATATTCCAAATATTTTTAGAGCGAGAGTCAAGAAAATCATTGAATTATCATATTTACAAGACAAAATTATTAAAATCAACATGAACTATAGATAATTCTTCTCTCCTTCTATGAATTTTTAAGTTATCATTATGTATTTCCTAAATAAAATATCTCAGTAATTTACATTATCTTTTAATGGTATGGTCATGGAATAATGGATTAAATATTGTAAGAAGATATTCATGATTGTTTAGTTATTTGGGAAAGGAAAAGTATTTATGTACATTTATTTAATGGAGGGAAAATCTGATTAATAGTGGAAAATAATTAAGAACAACAAATTTGATGGTGATATTAATCCCAAATGATGGGTAGTCATTAAAAAATTATTTTTCAATAAATATTTTCACCAATACCCAAATTTGAAAATATAATGGTATTTTATCGTTCCAAAAAAACTAATATGATTATATTAGGTAGTATGAGAAAAAACATCAGAGGGTCTACATTATATTCCTTTTTAATTTTCATCAACACCAAAAGTATAAATGACCCATAATTTTTTGAATTAAAGACAAATATATAAATTTATATAAAAATTAAGAATTTTATAGTTATGAATAGATTTTCCACCGTTCCCTCAAAGATGAGACAACGATTAGTAATTGTTAATATTCTCATTATAAAAAATAGAAAATAAAAAATATTGTTTTATTTAGAGGTATAGAAAAATAAATCCTTTGGGGGAATTAAAAACCAACATACCACTTGTCATAAGTGTTGGAAGAAGAATCCTTGAAATTATCTATATCGAACTGGGAGATTATTCTAATGTGGAAATGAGTATTATCATTCTAAAAAATTTTGGGTGGGGGGGAATTAGAAAAATAAATCCATTGAAGAAAATCAAAAGGTCAAAATTAGCAAGCATCTGGTGGTTATGGGTTTCAACTATAAGAATTATTGGCATTATTCAATCAAAATCACAAAGATAATGGTGTTCAGAGACAAAAAATTATAATAACCTCCATGTCCTAATGAGAAATGAAATGCATATGTTGTCACTATCACTGAGGTGGACCCCTAAAATAATTGGGTGACATGTACGATAGTTATAAATTTATAAATAGATATCATTTTATTTTATTTTTGTTCTATACATTCTTATATGAATTACAAGTTTAGTATAAATAATCATTAACCACCTGAAAACATGGGGTTGAGAATGTAGTGGGAATATAAAAAATAAGAACATTTATATCCAAAGTGTATACCTCCTCCCTAATCAATGTTTCCGGATAAAATATTCTATAAAATCACATATTTATTAAATTTTTGAGGGTTGAAGATATTTTGATAATGGATTCGATGTCTTTATATACATACAACTTCAACTATTTTTGAAGGGGAGATCTATCTCTATGGCACAAAGCATCCTCATATTTTATGCAGTTATATGTTGGAGTATAAATCCCAATTGAAATGTATATTCAAGTTGGGACATTTTTTCCTTATTATCAAGAATACATGGTTGAATTAATTGCGGTAATGGGAAGAATCATGCATGATGTCATTACCATTGTGAGTGGTTATACCAATGTATTCCCCAATGAGTTTCATAGTCTTCCTCTAGACTGAGAGGTTATTTACTCTAACATTTTTATACCTATATTTATAACCATTTCAAATATTCCTTATAATATTTAAAAAAAATATTTGATATATAAAAATAAATAGTTACAAGATAATTTAGAAAATGGTTTTATACACCCATGTGACTAACTGTGGGGTGTATAAGACCTCTTAGTCTAGAAATGGGACTGTTTATTATTCATATGCATTGATTATTATTCACTAAAAATATCACGATAAAGAAAAAGTTCCCCACATATAGATAGATGACTAGTTATATCCACAACAAGGATCTCAATATTTTTCTAAGGTGGACCTTCATATTCCATCTCAATTATTAAAGCTGATGAAGAAATATATTCAAAAAAAATATCCTATCGCAAATGGTATAGATACTATGAGTTCACATTGATTCCTTTTAGAGTCACTAATTATCCAAATATATTTATAAACTCAATAAATAAAGTAGAAATATATTACCTTGAAAACATTTTGGCAGTATTTATAGATGATATAATGATTTTCTCAAAAATTAAGAATGAGGATGTGATGTATCTTAATACAGTGAAACAAATAATTTAGAACGTATAATCCATATGAAATGTAAATTAATTTATAATTATAGATGAAGGAATTATCATTTATGGGGAATAGTATCACTAGATAATTCATATCTATGAACCATTATATTATAAATGTAGTTTCGAACAATCCTATACTAGAATATATTCTATAGATACGTAGTTTACATGGACATGTTGTGTTTTGAAGATGATTTTCAAGAATCATATCATTATTATAAAACCCACTAAACAAGACATCATATAAGGGATTAAAAATTGACTATAACATTAAATGTAAAGATATATTTATGGAGTTGAAAAATAGTTTTATCCCTACACCATTCCTCCCATTTCCCGAATGTAAATTCCATTCAGTTTCATACAGTGATGCCTCAAAAAAGAATCAGTTTGTGTACTATTTAGAAGTATAATTTGATATACTATTCTCCAAGGAATAATAATGTTCATAATAATTCTCTCCACACATGATATGAATCTGGATGTAGTGATATTTTCTATGAAAATATCTTTGACAACACCTCTATGGGGAGAAGTTTGAAATATTCACATGCTGTAAGAGCCCCAAATATATATTCAAAAAGAAGAATAGTAATACAAACTAGGGAATATATTAAGATATGATGGTCATATTGGATTGTAGGATACCACAATGACTATGAACAATGACTTACCTATAATTCAATATCAGTAATTGGATAGGAATTCTTCTTGAATCTTTGTGGTTTAAAGAAATAGATTTTAG
Source organism: Viscum album (assembly GCA_963277665.1). Lineage (NCBI taxonomy): Eukaryota > Viridiplantae > Streptophyta > Magnoliopsida > Santalales > Viscaceae > Viscum > Viscum album. The sequence continues at coordinate 1,241,359,103 of OY728145.1, read as the reverse complement.
GTAGAAGTGTTTTTTGTGTGGATACATTTCATGATTCTCAACCCATATCTAAATAAGGGGAGGCTCAATATGGTTAAAGTTATGATGAATCAATTCATTATGAATATTTACAAGCTTTCGAAATTGAATATAACTTCTCACACTTTGGTGCTTCAAATGGGAAGAATGCATTGTAGGACTCGAATGGTTTTATCACTCCACATCCTAGAAACAACTAAAACTATAAGGACAACTGTATATTTGATAAGGCCACTCTAACTAGATCCTTATAAATCCTTATGGAGGATAAAAAACTCATTATTCCTCAAACAATTAAGGGTAATCCTTCCTCATCCTCTTATTAATCACCCACTAATTAATCACAATTTTATGTATCATCCTTTGAGGATAAATATAGTAATTATAATCATATGTTTATATAGAGTATAAGAGATAAAATTTACACATGGTTGGATAAATAGAACTTTTTTAGGTTATATGATATTAAATGGCTGATATATCTATGGATTAGTAAATTCATCATATAGTGAACAGTTTTTTATAATTGAATTAGAAACCGATAATAATAAGAATAATTATTTCATGAATCTCTAGTGGGAATAACTGAAAATTATGGGTACACAGGTATGATTCCTCATTAATTTTAATGCATGTATCTTTTCCCCGCTATATATAAATTATTTATTTTCCATGATGACAATTATAAATTTGGAATATCGTATATTTATGGGTCTATTTTCCATTATATTCCATTGATTGTTATAAACATATAATTTTGGAAGCTACTTATTTTGGAATCCAACAAGCAATGTCTTGTTTCATTTTATATTTGGCCATACACATGAAAACTAATCCTTATAGAGTTTTGTAATTCTAATGGAATGGAATAATTTTATTTTTTTCAATAGAACCTCTATGTCTAGCTAATATATTTTTGTAATGAACAAACTGGATGGTTGATTGATGATGGATGCTTTCAAACTATGTTGAGTGATAGTAAAGAGTGTTTTCATCTAGGATATTTATTTTTTATAAAAATTTTGACTTCAATCAAGCTACAATAATTTTAAATTCCTATTTCATGTTGGATTCTACATAGTTGCATTATATTTATTCATCCAACCTGATTGGACACTTATTATATACTAATGTATAGATGAACTCCATCTCAAACCAATACTTCATTTCCCTTTAGTGTGTTCACATCAACACATCTAGGAATTAGTATGTGATACACTTCATTAAATTATCATTCCTATATGAATATACAAAAGGCTTAATTGGAAAACACCTCATTAACTACATGTAGTGGATGGATCATGAAACATGACCTTCGTCATATTTCATCATCATGTAGGAGTTAGTGGTCTATAAAAGATATTTTGTTGAAGATATTATACACTAATGAAGCTTATGAACCTAGAAAAGGGTTGTGGTTTCCATTCACCACTAATGAGTTTCTTGAAGTCTTTTGAATAATATATGACTTCATGTTATCTTATTTCATTAAATTAGATTCTCAAATCGATATAATATAATGTTTTCAAAAGTGAATCCAACAGTTAACGAATTCAATTGTGAATTATTGATGGATACACGATTCCACACATCTAATGATATAAAACATTAAAATAAATCCTTTTGGTTGTATTCATTTCATTAATTTCAATTGATCTAATTTATGGGATGGACTGAATGGATTACTATACTATATTATGAATCCATCAATGAAGATTTTTTTCATTGTTTTGATAAAACAGTGACCGTTCATTATCCCTCAGATAAATATGTGTGTTTTAATTTCATGTAATTATTAATTATCATTTAATTTATTGATGGTTCAAGCCCATTTATCCATCTTTATATGGTGTAACATGAATTTTCATTAATAATGTTTTCCTGGAAATTGGTTGGGAAACCAACTCATGTCTTGTATCATTTGGATCATGGTAAATAAAAAAATGTGTTTGATGCTCTAATTATAAATGATCTAAAAACATTATCAAGGAAGATAATTCCCAGGGAACCATCATTCCTAGACATCAAAATTATATACATTGGAATCCTGATATAATTAACAACATAATTCCATTATCAAATTATTTTTCATCCATACCTTGTAGAGAAGTTAATGGATTATCAAAAAAGATTATGTGGATATTTAGAATATGGAGGATTCCATATGAAAATGAAATCCTTAGAGTTGAAAATTGATGAATAATGATTTTTGGAATAAGTGTCATGAATATTTGAACCATTAAATATTTATAGAAAAAACGAGTTGTTGAATGATGATCATAGCTCAGCCTTTTCTATCCACCAAGTAAAAATGATGACATATTGAGATCTCTGAGAGAACTATTGGGGGGAAAATATAAATATGGTGATAGTAAAATATACATAATAGTATCTACTCTAAATGAATATAAAGTATAAAAGGAAGGAAAATTATAAGGGAATGATAAAACCATTACATATACCTAAATGGAAATGGAAAAACAACATTATAAACATTATTAATAGTATTCCCTCGAAAATAATAAGATACATTGTCGTATGGGTTATAGAAGATCATATTTCATGGTATGCTCATTCCAATGTATTTCAGGAGGACATCTAACATGATCATAATGAATGGATTTATATAAATGATTATATAAGGATACATGTAAATCTACTATTGGTTATATCTGACCATGTTATTATATTTACCCCCATTTTTTGGAAGAACCACAAACATACCTTAAATACTGTGTCGAAATTTATTATGGATTATTAGCACCAAAATAAAAGTTAAATTAATAGGAACATTGATAATATATAATAAATATTTAGAGAGTGTTTTATAGACTTCAAATGAGGATGAGATAAACATATTTTTCTATCCGAGTACTCATAAAATTACAACTTCCACTAAAGAAGCCAAATTCATCTTTATGAAGACCATTAGAGAAGACATTTAAAATAAATCTATGATTGAATGACATTATAGAACATAAGTTGTGGCTATATTTAATGGTATATGAAATTGTCGAAATTGTCAATGTCATTCAACAATACATGAAGAATTATTAGAGTCTATTAAAGGGAAATATATAAAGTCATTAACAAAACATGGAGTTTAAGGTCACAAATAAATTAATAATCAACATTTTTTTCCTGGAAGACTGTTACTGGATTTGGGAAGAATGTGATGATAATCCCCATGTACAACGTCCCAATGAAGTTTCTTGATCGCATTGGAGCTATGGATTATGTACCAGAACATTCACCAAGCCTTCCTTAAGTATAATATGTATTCAATGTATCCCTATTGAGGGATTTGAAAACTATATCCCTAACCTGAACTAAATTTAATGGTGTTAAAATAAGAAAATTATCTCACTTATGAGGAGCAACAAATAATGATCTTTAACCACAATGATAAAGTTCAACATAATAATATGACTTAATAGGTTAAAGTGACATGTAATAACCATAAAAATAAATTCGAAACCTATGAATCATGAGGAGAAATGATGTACCTTTACCATATACTATTTTTACCCTTGATATATAATATGAATTTTGGAGTGTAAAATTATTTAAGTGGTAATAAATGTAACACCATGGAATTTATAAAAATAAAATGTTAGGTTTGATATCATATGTAATATGTTATGTTGAGTTGAAGTGAACATCAAAATAATAGTAATATTATTTTTTAAATATTACCATTATAACTTATAGAATAAATAAATTTGTATGAATAGTAAACAAAAAATATTTTAATCGTAATAATGAAGGATAAGTAAAATATTTTGATAAACATGTAATTAATTTAGGAAGAAATCTATATTGGCTTGGAAAATACTTTTTCACAAAGAATTTGATTTTTATTAATTTTTATGGAAAATAAAAATATTAATTTTTTCCACTTTTATAAAATTTTCATGAAAACATAAACTCAATTTTACAAATAATCATGTCAATAATGTCTTATAAATATATTTATTTATTTTTCAAAAGCTATAAAATTTTAATGAATAGTGGCAACTGGTTTTTATTAAAAATTATACTTTCGTTTAAATCATTAACAAAGTTATAATTTTAATAAATTGTTTGAAATGTTAAATTAGTACAATAATGTTACTAATAATCAAATTTTGGTCAATAGAATCAATTTCAAATAAAATATTTTCGAAAAAGATCATACTTTTCAAAACTATTTCATTGGAAAATATTTTTTATGTTTATCTATTAATATAATTATCAATTATATATAACTAATTAGGTCAATTTAATTCATAGAAATGGAAATAATATACTAAATAATTATATTTAACATTATATAATGAGGTAAACATCTTTCTTATGACAATGACTATTTAATATAGTAAAAAATAATTACTGTGGTTAAGATTAAAATAGATTTTATAAGGGGTAATGTAAACAAATAAGGGATAATATAACCAAAATAATTTACCAACTCCCTTTTTCATGATTTATTTCTATTTTATTTCAAATGTGGTTTAAAAATGATAAATTTTTGAGACATTTTCAATATGTAAATTGTGGGTAAACTTTTTTAAAAAAAAATCAAGTGTTTCCTCTTGCCTAATATGAAATATAACAACATATCTTGTCCCTTTTTAACTTATAAATAATTATAGTTCATCCAAACCATGAAAATATATCTTCCCTAATTTACACCCCATATATAAGAATCCTTTTTTATCATAAAACCCATCTAGGAATCAATTAGGTCTAATCATAAATTAGTGTTCTGAAGAAGAGGTATCGTTCTTTACAGAGAAACATTATTTTATTTTATTTTACACCACCATAAAATATAAATAAATCATATTGATATAATAACATAATTATATATAGTATGAAAATATGTTTTTATGTTAAAGGAATAACAAAAATCCACCTCAACTTATATCTAATGGGAAACGAATCCATCATTCATGTTCCTAGCAGACTACAACATCGCGAACTGATGTAACCCATTTTCCAACATCTCCTCCACTGATTATTCATGATGATAGATTAAAATTTAATATATTATATTCATGAAATATTAATAAATCTTTAAAATAAATATTTTATATACCCTCTTACCTAAATATTCACTAATTTGTTGATCATCGTATTCATGTGAATAATAGACTACCGCCTTGGAATGCGATGGGATTTATTTTTTATTACCAAATCCCATGGATGGTATATGTGAGTGTATCTAAAAAAATATTTTAATATTTATGATATATTAATAATTTTATAAATATAAAATAACACATACCATGTTTCCATCATGATCATTGAAAAATGGAAACGCTACACATGTGTGTGTACCGTTTACAATATCAATAGTTCTAATATAGTTAATTTTTCTTGATCATAAATCCTGGTTAATTTAAAAAAGTAAATGTTTTTGTATTGAAATGAAAATTATTCCAAAATTATTATTCATTAGATGATAAAATAACAATCAACATGACCATATTCTACATTCTAATGTGATTTTGTACATATGAGATGAACAACGTCCTAACGTCTAACATGAACAAAAATGATTATGTAATGGAAAGTAACAAGAAAATGAATAAAAGATGAATCATAAACATGTAAAAGGACACCAGTATTGTAAATAATTAATGTGATTTTATTATTTAGGAAGAAAAATAATGAACATGGAAAATCATAATCGATATAATTCATCTCTCCAAACCTCTCTTTTCATCATGTGATGACCACTCTCTCTCTCAAAAACTCAATTTCTCTCTCTCTGTATAAAGTGATAGAATTATTCATTTTTTTGTATGTCTATGAAAAATAAAAATATCATGTTCACCATTACATTGACATGGTAATATGTTCTTTATGTCAACTTTTAGGAATATTTTATAATGATATTTTATTTGATTATTAATGAGTCAATATTATGTAACCCATTTTATTTCATGGGAAAATATTATATTATGAATTACGATTGAATTCAATTATGTGACAAAAATAAATAATGAAAATGTTATGATGGGTGATCCATGATAGGTCTCAAATGCATTAGGTAGTATTTTTTTATCATGATAAATAATGTATGGGATTAAGGAGTACTCTTAACGCATTATGGGACTTTTTCCTAGAGGTGGTATTGTCTATATTTCTCCCCTAAATCATGTTTTTTTCATATTATATATTATTTCCATATTTCTTATGTTATAATAATTGTATGTTACCAGATTCTTTATGTTATTACTCCATGAGATTACTCATGATCCTTATCTTCGATGATATAATTTTATACCTTTTGATTATATATTATACTTCCTTATCTTTTTTATTAACTTACTGAGACTTTTAGATCACCATTTTTTTTATTAACCATGTTATTGTATGAAATTTTAGGAATTCAAGTGGTCATAAGAGATCATTATGGAGTGAAACATTATAGACCTTTTTAGTTTCTATTGATGTATTATAAACCATGTGTTCCTTAAACACTAGGCCTCCCAATTTTAAAGATGTTATTATTAGATACTTTTGTTTTAGAATCATGGAATAATATGTATAGATGAATTTAGTCACTATATGTGCCATTATCCATGGAGGAGTATAGTAGAATTCAACTCTACATCAATAATTGGTAGTTGAACTAAGTGATAGTGATGTAATGATGTCTCTTTCCCATGATCAATGATCTATTTGATCGGTTACAGGGATCCCCATGGTTCTCCATGAATAATATTAGATGTTAATATAACTAGTATCATTTTAAATGGGGAAACTCATAAGATGGGATTTAAAATTGGTTTTTTCTATATGAGTAATTTTTTATTTCATGTAGATAGATAAGCACTATATAAGTGTTCATCACCTTAATTCAGAAGATCTTAAACTCATACCCAGACTCGTTCAGTTGTTGTTTTTTCATTGGTTAAATCCTCATCCATTCCCTAACATTAGATTTTAATGCCATTATCCTCCAAATAGTATTGATTAAACCTTGAGCACAACATCATTACACCAAACAATCAATGTGATACTTTTGTATTTATAAGGTAATGTTCCATGAAAATTTTGTGTCTAAGATGAGTATATATTTTGACCAATAGAAAAAAGAGGCAATCGTTTCATGGAAACATCCCCAAATTGTAGTCCAGATTGTGAGATTTTTGTCTTTAGATATATATTATTGATATTGTTTCAAAAAATTATCTTGATTATTAGAAACCATGGTAGTTCTTATAAATAATATTAAAATGTTTCAATAGAAAATTGGTCGAAAGAAGAATTTATAATACTATTGAGGAGCTTTACTATAGCTCTAGTGTCGATAATACTTGAATGAGGGATCAAATATGATATATAATTTGATTCATTATTAATTTTATATGGATTATTCATGATGTATTAGGAGTAGTTTATTTTCTATGGGTCACATTAACTATGACTCCATGAAAGGAACTACCCGAAACCAGATATAGAGTTAGAATTTGTTTCCCACACACTGAAGTATTTGTGAAATTATCTCCTTGTTGAGAGTTTTTTATCTATCTTCCCGACAAGAATTTCCGATATATAATACATTATTTAGTCCAAAATATTATAAAGTGCCAAAAGATTGGGTATCAACATAGGTTACAATTTTAGATTATTTATACAATAGAGAAAATTAACATCATCATTGACACTCTTAGCCATATGACCCAGGAAGAGTATGACCAACTGTTTAGCCTTCATCAGAGAATTGGTGCTTGATGTTATCATTTAATAAGTAGAGAAATAATTATTTTTAGGGGTGATATAATGGTATTTAGTATAATATAAAGATAAGTTATAGTTTTCACCAGCAGTGTTTGATGTGATTTATGAATAGAAAGCTCGAGGTGGTCTGATATATCTGTGGACATTGTGAGATGATGATGTGATCCTTATTCATGGGAGAGTGGTATAAATTTATTCCTGTAAACATGATATTAGTAAATATATTCAAAACTATATCTGGGAATTACATCCTCATCTAGCGATGATGTACCATGAATTCAAGTGATTGTTTTGGTAGGAAGGGATTAAGTGAGACATCACTGGGTTTGTGTTCTACCGCGATAGTTTCTAGAGGGTTAATGTTAAATGACATCACCGTACTATATTTCAATAGACATTTTTTTTCCATTTTATATTGTATGAATTCATGATGGATATTTTGATGAGGTTACCCAGGACCCCATGTAATAATGATGTTGTCTGGGTAATTATCAATTAGATGAAAAATGATCCCACTTGTTACCAATATGATAGACTCAATCATTGGATGATATATTATTATTTTATTTCAATTAGATCTTGATATTATATGTAGTTCCCTTTACAATTCTCATTAGTAGATAGTCAAATTTATATTATTGCCTTCGTAGAGCTTACATAACCACATAGGGTAATAATTAATATTGAGCATAATGTATCATCCTTAATCAGATAAAATGTTTTCATGTTGAAATTTAATTATTCAATAAAAATAACCTTTGAATTATTGTTTTAGTGGTGTCATTATGTATGGGTAAATACTTTGTTAACACATTGGAATATTATATGGATAAATTTAAGAATTATGTATGGATTAATTATATAATTCCAGGGCCATATATCCATAGAGATGATTGAATTATATTTTTAGATATATAACATCACATGGACATGCATGTTACCTAATAATAGATATCACCTGAATTGTGTTTCATATAAAAAATATGAGATAACCGTTAGTTCTAAAATGTGGTTTTTACCATTTTATTAACAAACAATTGTGTGAATTAGGTGTTTTGTTATGCCATGTGTATGATAAACTATTAACCCTTTTCTTTTATTTATTTTTTATTTCTATCTGCCCCTCTTCTTATTCTCCACACTTTAAAACACATTTTCTCATGTGATAATGATCTAAAATCATTCAAAATCATCAGTTTTAACTATCCTAAATTTTCCACACCTTAATAAGGAAAACTTAAACACTTCACCATCAATTTTGATAAAATCACAAATCCACTGAATTAATAAATTGGGTTTTCATTAATCGTGGGGTTTTTTATCAAAAATAAGAATGATCTGGTTTGAAAAATTAGATGATTATGTTGAGCTCATGAAATCCCAAAACACTGTTGAACTTCATTGGTGAATCTCTCATAATTTGATTCAGTTCTATTTTCTAGCATTATGGTGAACCGTACTTTTTTGTTTCCTTTTAAAAGGTAGAAATGGTAAAAAAAGTATGTTTTATTTATAATTATTGACTTATTATAAAAATTTGGAAAAACTAAAATTTATATATATAAATAAAACCCTAATTATTTAGGTATAATTTTAAAAAATATCAAATGGTTCTTTACATTGAATCATATAATAATAATTTAGATTAAATTATCAAATATAACCATAAATAATTATAAAAATATAATTAAATATAATTATCCATGTAAAATTAAAAAATAAATTATGAGAGTATAATTTTTCAACATTTTTGGAAGATGAAAATAAATAATTATCAAATGATAATTATATTGAATTATCAAAGACCAATTTATAATGAGTATCAAAGTAAAAATTAAATGAATTATCAAAGTATAATTAATAAAAATTATTAAAATATTATTTAATAAATATTATAAAATTTATTTTTAAAATTTATTAATTAATTATAGTTATATAAAATTATTGAAGAAAAAAATACAAAAAAATACAATATGATTTATATGAAAGTATAATTATCAAAAATATTGAGGAAAATTATATTTTTTTATCAAATAATAACTCTACGGAAAAACCATGCCTATTATAGGAGTAATCTAGACGGATATTATCATTTTCAGGTGTGGTTTTATAATCATTCATAAGGTGTTGATAACAATAACATGTGTTGGTAAAAAATTTATTTTGAAATTATCTAGTAGAGAAAAATTAACATCACATGTAATATTTTATTTATTTTCCAAATAAAATGGATCATTTGGGTTCTTGGAATTAATGAAAAACATAAACCACTTATGATTAAAAAACCTTGATAAATTATCATATAAATATGTGTTATTGGATGGGGAGGTTTAAACTTAAACTCTCAAGCCACAAAGGGTTTATTATACTAATTATTTACATCAACAACATTTGATGTAGGAAGTTAATTGAATTGTTAGGTCCTTCATAATAAAATGTTCACATAGTATCATTCTTATAGTAATACTATTTCTTTTTTCATTAATGATTATTTCTTGTGGGTTTTTGGGATTTCGTTATACCAAATATATGACCATCACTTCCATTATAATTTTTAGAATATCTAGAATCCATGTTTGATGATTATTCAAATGTTTACTTTTTTTATAATATTTATTTCACGATGTCACGCAATGTATGTTATCATGATATATTGAGTTGGGTACCATCATTACATTAGAGTATTTTTTCATGGTAGACACAATGATTGATCATCAAGTCATTGCTATCACATAGAGGAAGAGACTTCTTAATATGAGATGATGGTGGTGGTGGATCAAGATAGACCCATGGGTCAAACATCAATCAATACGTTCAAGGTTTTAGGGAAACGTTTTTATACAGACTCCTAGTTATATTCTATATTTACCATAGTCTTGATGAATTGTGGATAATATATATAAATTCAACTCTATAACAAGTGGATTCTGAGTAGCATTCCAACTCAAATCCTTATGGATCCTTAGAGGATTTCTATCCATGTTGTGGTAAGATTAAAAAGTCAATATTTTATAGATTCTAAGAATCATGATCACTTGAATAATTATGGATTCTTAATGTCAAATTGTATAGAATACCTTAAATACGAACATCATTATTGATGAATCATGATAATCAATACATTATAGAGTTAAAATATATCTAGTTAATGGTTTTTGGCGCCTTGGTAAGTGTATAAAAACGTGGTTTCGGATTTCATGATTTTATTCTTGTTAATAATTTATAACATTAATTGAATAAACGTATTATAATCTTGAATAGTTGGTTCTTGTTGCACTAGTGGTGTCCTATTATGTATCATACTCACACAATATCCATGAAATATGCTGTATTGTATATTTCTTGACTGGAGACCAACAAAATATAAAGGGATCTATCGTGGATGATTGTGATGAGGGGCATAGAACTGGTAGTAGACTGGGATGGAATTTAAAGGATCCCATTGTATATTTATTTATATATACTCTTTATTACACACTATATATGCTTCACGTTGGGATATTCTTATTTCTATATGACATGTTTTCAACTGGTTAGTATTTTCATGTCCATTGAGTATTTATATCATGTATTTATAGTATATTATTGATCCTATTACATGACAATAATGGTATAGCATCCCCAATGATGGACCGTGACACTCACAATAAGAAGGCAATCACATTGGATTGAGTAGTAAATAATGAAAACCCCTAAAGGCCAATATATGATATTTTAGTGTGGTTTTTCCTCACGCACACACTTCTTAAGAAACATCAGAGTAGGTCACCCATCATGACAACAACAGTCAACCATGTTTAAGAATAATATATTTCAAAATAGTAAGGGTCCAAAAAATAACGATGTTCCATTTTGGTTTTAGAAGTAACATTTTTTTCATTTTAAGAATCACTTTTCTATGGGTGCTATACTCCCCACCACTTTAATGAAAAATTCCATCATTGTGGATCTGACACCTCATAACTCGATGAACATGGTCATCTTTAGACATGGGTCGCATATTATACATTAGTTTTTATCCTACACACAATGGGATATTTCCCACAATGGTCACTTATCATACTAATGATTATCCCTATATACCAACACATTTGGTTTTAGTGTTATTTTCCTCACCTACACACACCCTAGGAAATTTCTGAAGATTTTACCTATCCTGAACAGTACTTTAGGAAAACTTTTCTTATTATTGATGTCTTAATAAGAAGGGATGTCTAAAATAAAGGTGACCCTTTTCACAAGAGTATTAAAACATATCCTTTTGTGCCTCACTATTCTAGGGGTATTTCAAAAAATGTGGAATGAAAAATTTATAAATATCATTAAGGGGGATGTAAATGTTATAATATAAGAAAAGAATGTCATAAAGTATTATAATGTTTATGTTATGGAATGAAGTCAGAAAATGAAGTTATTATAGAGAAAGCACTATATAATTCATCACCCACACTCCAGTGATTGAAATTGAAGGAATATTAACATTAGGATATCCTTTCCTCATATATTATGTTAAATTAAATTAATCATCATCAACTACTATTCATGTCTAAAGAGAGTAGTAATTTTCATGTGATCACTACCGTTGATGTAGGGTTAAAATATTGATTTGCAGAAAGGTAAACTAGCCATCCCCCCTAAAATTGTAAATTTATTATATCATTTTGGATCTATCCACTATTTTATGTCTAATGAATATGAAAGGGTATCAGATAGCCACCTCAATAATTAGATATTTAATAAACATAAAAAAACTAAAAGGTTATGATTATAAATATCTAGTTTATGAATTTTACAGATCGACATTTTTGGGAATGTGCTTAGTATAAATCTTTTTAATTTCTCACAAGTTGAAATATAGATTATATTAGGCATTTTTTAGATTAATTTATATAAATTAAACATTCATTAATGAGGAAGGGAATTCATTTTTTTTATTCTAAATCTAATTATGATTGAATATATTTCTGAAAAAAAAATTCTATTTCAAATTATATCCATTATAAATATCAAGATTCCTATTCAATAGTGGGGTTTATCATATATGGTTAGGGATAAAATGAATATCAATAATATTTATATTGTGTAGAATTTATTTGATGATGTTATAAAATAGTTTATATATATTCCTCTAAAATGTAATATTGATTTGTCAGTAGACCTTCTATAATGTGCTACACCAATTTTGATTAATTCATATAGAATGAAACCAATTGAGTTATTGGTGATGAAGAAGTGACACTAATATAATCATCAAAATTGATTCATTTTTTCAAGAATGACACCAAGGGGAGAACAAGATCATATAATTATAAAAATAAATATGAATAATGGAACTTGGTTTTTATTATCATAAAATAAACAAGATCACAATCAAGAACGACACTTTTTATTCCCAATATTGAAGAATTATTTGGTCAAATAAATTGAAAACAAATAGTTTCTAAGATTGAACATAATTATGGATAATTTCAATTGAGGGTCATGAAGGGGGATATACTAAAGATATAATTTCTTATGAGGAATAGGCACTATGAAATTATTATGATGCAATTTTGTATATTGAATTCCCATGATATCTTCATTTATTTAATATGTATTTTTTTTCAGATTAACATGATCATTTTATTATAATATTTAAATAATATATTTTTATATATTAACAATTAATTTAAGAGAATAAAGATCACTTGATGATTATAGGGAAGAACCTATGTATGGTCAATTATCCAAAAAAATCACCAAGTGTGAATTTTTGATAAAAGGTTTGTTTTTGGGTTATATAACCTCAAGAGAGAGTATATATGTGGATCAATAAATGTGATATGTTATTTTAAATTATCCCATATGAAACACTATTATTGAGATCCATACTTTTCTTGCTTTGGACTGATAATTTCAATAGTTTATTAATAATTTATCAGGGTTATATAATCTAATCAACTAGTTAACTTGAAAGGGATACAAGTTTCTTTTGATAGATTAATATGGATAAAATGTATCAAAATTGAAGAGAATTTTATTTAGATTACAATTTATTATGTTAACTTTCAATGGAAATGTATTTTTAAACTATATTGGGGTATTAGAGAAGGGAGTGGGATATTTCCTCATGTAGAATGATATAGTGTAAATTATGCCTCACAACAATTGAACATTCATGAGAAATATTACTCAACTATTTTTTAGACATTCCTATCATAATTTTTTAATTAATTCTATGGTGTCAATTTCCAAAAAACTAAAGGTATAGCATATATATAGATCATAAAAGTATACAATATATATTTACTCATAAAAAGATTAATATGTTCAAAAGAAGATGATTGATGTTTATTGAAAATTATGATTTCCCAATAGGATAAAAAACTAAGAAACAGAATAAGGATGTTGATGATTTGAGTCAAAAGGATCATTCATGATAATATATGATACAAACTAAAAAATATCCAATATTCTTTAATTTTTAATTTGTGGATCTAAAAAAATGATGTAATATAGAAAACCTAATATTCCTCCAATTTGTGTTGATCCATCAATATATATGAGTGTTAAAGTGTAATGAAATAAATATGGATAGATAAAATTAATGTTGATAAATATTCCTAAATTCATTCATTAATATGATAGAATGATGAGCTTCATAAACCATGTTTTTACACATCAATACCAATCTTGTTGAATGATATCTTCGATAAAGCTCATAGTTAAACCTTATATATTCATCCTAGATGTAAGAATACATTTAGATATCTGAATGTGTGATTCTAATTTGACAACATAAAGTTAGATTATTTATTTTATGTATCTCATTAAATGATTTTTGGTAAATATAAAACAATATTACACCAGTATAATGGGAAATCTAAGAGCCATAATGCTATTTGGGATTTTGTTGATCACCTTATGATTTCAACAGAATTCTCCCCTATATGATAATATTTTATTTATTTATTCATATATCCTTAAAAATATTATGTATGTAATAGGGTTTCATGTATTACTAAATTTTTATTTAACTTACATGGACTTGGGGATGATGTCAATGTTCTTGTAAAGTCTTTTGTAGGCTCTAGATAATTTTTTTATTACTATTTATTAACCAATAACATATGGTTTTTCATATATAACCATTAAAACCCTAGATGATATGATGAGACCATTTTATTTGGTTTTGAAAGGTTTTTATGATCAACTCCATCCTTTCGTCAATTTGTATACAAATAACATATTTCAATCAATCATTCTGATGGATACCAATAAATCCATATAAAAAAAGATGTGTAGAACTCCAATGTGACGGGATTAGGATTGATAATGAAAAATATAGTTACATGACCTAGATATTGAAATAGAAGATAATTTTAGAGATATTACACAATAGATTAAGGCATCTCATATTCCAACAAAATGTTATGTTGAAAATCGATTGTGAAAAGTGGAAATTTATGTTGGTGAGAATTTATTCCTGAGATTTTATATAAGGATAAAAGTCATGAGATTTAGATATAATGGAATGGTAAGACACATATATATTATTTCATTCATGATTATTGATCGTGTAGGGTTGGAAAATTATAGTTTGGTGCTTCTATTGAATCTCTCTATAGTATATGATGTGTTCCATGTTTCACTACTAATAAAGTACAAACCTGATTCTTAATATATACTAAAATAAATGGACATACCTCTAGAGCCTGATATATTTTACCAAAAACAACAGAATTAAATCATGGATCATAGTCATTATGTTCTACATCATAATACAACTCACACTATTAATGTTCTCTTATGAAATTATAAATAAAATGAAATTGTATATAAAGACGAGGGTCTGTTGAAATAGAAATATCCTAATTTCTTATCTAAATGTGATATGTTTTTGAAGGAAAATTTATTTTAAGGATAATAGAGTGTAACAACTTGATATTTTTTAATATATATATATATAATAAATTTACTTTCCACTATAATTTTCGATGCACAAAACCCTGAGACTAAATGAACCATAATATAATATAACATTATAAAATACACGTAAACATGGTTGTATGAATAGGAATAACAACATAAAAAATAATTATAATGGTTTTTCATAATTTCAATATATATTTTAAAAAATTTTAATAATCGTTATGTGTTTTATAAATACATATTCCCCAAAAAATAGTTATTCTTATAAAAAATTATATTTTATTTTGCCAAATATTCTAAATTTTATAGACCATAATTATATTCTTTTTTTAAATCAACATTTCAACATTATCAGTGAATTATGTTTTTATAATTTTATTTAAAGATTAATATTTCAATGATTGACGAAATAATATTAATTTTTATTGAATTTTTTTTAGGTTCAATGAAGGTAAAAAATATTAATTTTCTTCCAAATAGGTTTTAAATGTAAAATAAGTTTATTTATATTATAACTAATCAAATTATTGTCATTATAATTAATTTAATGGGAATTTGAGGGAAAAAAATTATATACTAATGAAAATATTTTTCTTCAAGACTATTTTTCATAGGCTCTTTTTTATTACATTAAAAGTAGTTTTTCATAATTTTAAAATTTAAATTTGATAAAAATGATTTGATATTTAGAATTGGAAAGTGTTAATGGGGTTGTGGGAAAATTTTTATTTTGATATATAATAAATATTAAAAATATCTGAAAATATCAATGTAGTTAATGTTAAAATTGTTTTGTTGGGGCTTTAATTGAAGGATAAATGTAATTTAAAAAATAAAACTTCTCTCAATAGTATTTTTTTAAAATATTTCAAACTTATTATATCCCAACAACTATATTTATTCTATTTTCATGCATTTTGATTGATAATGACTTCAATATATTCTATTCTTTTATAAAATTACAAGTGTGTTCACTCCCCAACTATCAAATGAAACCCATTAATTAACTTATTTATAACTCTTTCATCCTTATGGATGCTCTAAAACCTAAAAAATACTCTTATCAACTTACCAGACATGATATGGAGTGTTTTTTATTATAATTCAAATATCGGGATCCTTAATAAAGGATGTTTGGGATGAAAACAAAAGAGGGTTCATCCTCTTTCCCAGCCTCTTTAAATTTCATTTTTATTCATAATCCTATAAATATAATGTATTCATATTAAAATAATAAACTATAAATCCTAAAAATACATAAATATTATTATAATTATGAAACAACCAATATTCTCCCTCTATTACATCAAATGGGAAGTGAATGTTTCACGCATGCGTACATGTTGACTACTACCTCCACGTCATGATATAATTCATTTTCCATCACCATATTTCGTGGATGGTTATTATAACGGGATTTATTTTTTATATTATTTTTAGGATATAATTATTTTTATATAATTATAATATAATATATACCTTCTTATCTTCCAACCTGATTGAAAATGATAACGATCCTCGTGTGTTTGTGTCGACTATCTCCCCACAAAGCAATGTGTTCTATTTTTTGATTCCAATTTGTATAGATTGTAATAAGGATGTCGATACTGAATATGAAATATATCTGTAATATAATAATGATTCTCCAAAGATAATTTAATATTTTCCTTTGTTTTTTCCCTCTATCAAAATGTGATAACATTATTCATGTGTACATGTCACTTACTGTCATTATGAACGATACAATTAATTTTTTAAATTCTTCAATTTATGGATTAATATAAATATTTATATAATGAATATATATTATATTTATATCAGGGATAACATTATGGAGATAATTGGACTATTATAAACCTATATTTTCAAGAACTATAGAAACTACATTTTCCTAAGAAATGAAACAATTCACCGAGGAAAACAAATATTTCAAGGTAGAATTATTAATAAATTCATGTTTAAATGTTCTTAAGGGATGCTATATTATATTATAACTTTTTACATGAAATTTTAAAAGATTTCCAATAAATAAAATTATTATAAATGTTTTTAAATATAATTTTATGCATGTAAAACTTGTGGTAATCATTTATGTGTCAATCATAATGTTCTTACAGATTATTTATGATTTATTTTCTAACGATAAAAATTTACTTATCTATCACTCAAAACTATAATGATTTTCTTATAAGTTTCTTATTTCTATTGAATATATTTTATCGCTTCATTTTCTACTCATTAGGACCTTGATATACCAAGAGATTATTTTAGGGGAAATCATATATGTTTCGAATTTTGGTTAAAAATACTTTTTCTTTCATACTGTTTTCTTCAATAAAATGGTTTCAAGAACATGTTAATACTAATATTTTATTTTTTTAAATTAATTTTTACTTATGTTTCAATTTTAAAGAAATCATGTATTGTAATATTTTTTTCATTTTCTATATGAGTAAATTTTGACTTTTTGAAGAATATTGGAAAAGGTTCATTATTTTAATCTACATACAATTAATTGAGCTACCCAAAATCAGGATAGCTCAATGATCTAAATATTCCATTACATGATTCTATGGTTCTTTTAGAAGAAACTATTTTCCTTAATATTTGGAAAAACAATTATTTTAATATTGATATTTTAAAATGAAATATTTTTCCATAGGAGAAATACTTCATTTTTTGAAAAGGGTTTTTAATTAAATATGAAACCCTTTGATGTTAATTATTATTTACTAAGGATATGATCAAATTTTACCTTCCACATTAATCATGTAGATGGATTTTGGTGATGATTATGTGAGGATGATTTTATGAAACTTATTAATTTTTCATAGGATAATTACTTAATGAATTGTGTTTATTTTCCATGGTTTATGCTATGAAGAAAAAGGAAAATGATTATGAAAAAAATTTCTTTTTCATAGATTATGATATTATATATTATTTTTTATGTTGTGAAAAACATGTATATTATTTTCATTATGTGATTTGTTGGCATAGAATTATATATCCCACCAATGTATTATGTGAAGATGTAAATATCTTGTGAAAAAATGGAATAGAATGGGGATTGAATACAGATTAGTAAGGGAATCTATCAACTATGATATTATTGGGAGTGAACCAAAACTGATATGATGATTTTTGGAGTCAACCCAATCAATAATTATAGTCTTGGAATGGAACCTTGAATTATATGAGAATGTTTTTTTTCTTATATGTATTTAAACAACATATTTTGTATGCATGTGTTATAATTAAATTGATAATTATTATTAATTCTTTTATGATTGAGGTCATATTAACTACCTTGATTTTTTTCATTACGGAATTCTGTGATCAATGATATATAGGGTATGGTTTTTATTTTTTTCCATTTTATAATACACATATTGTTATGTTATTTTAATATAATCATTGATATCTCCCTTGATTACCATTACATTGAATTAGAGCACATCCTTTTTTATGTTCAACTTCACTAGGTATTTATGAAATGAATTTTTCTAATATTTCATTGAAGCGATATACTTATAAAGAACCTAGTTAGAGATGATGTAGTTAAATTATAAAAAAATTCTTATCTATCTATGTTTAAAAATATAGTAGACCTATATGATTTCAGTATAGATCAAAAAATTATATATTTAATATACATCTAACAGGATGTGATATTTAAATAAGAAAATTTTTATTTCCTAAAAATATCTTGTAAAATACATCCAAATTGGGTTAGATAGAGATGAATATTAAAAAATAATTGATTACATAGGTTCATACTATATGTATGGGGGAAAATTAATCTATATAAAGTTTTTTACTGATTTAGTATTTATTCTTTAGTTGTAACCTCTCCCTTTGGACCATATACATCAATGATTGATATATAGTGATAATATATTTAAAATGGTAAATTTTATCTCAAATGAAATTAAATTTTAAAGTCTACATCCCCATATTTGGCAACATCATTTCATTAAAAATGATTTTTCATTAAATAATACTCTTCTACAATATTGGTTCATTAAACTCTATTCCCGTATTATTTATTGACACAAATATTTATATTATTTTCCACTAATAATATATAATCTTTTTTTTCATTTCATAATTTTCATCATTTCTATTAAAAATTAATTTTTATACATATTTCATTTAAATAGATTTATTTAAATCCAACTACAAATATAAAGTAGTTTCTATTTTAATTTTAACATATTTCGTATCTTTAACTCTATATTTTATCTTATTTAACTTTATTTCACTAATAATTATAAGATTTTTACATTTTTTGTATTTTACATCCATTATCATCTCTATTATTAAAATACTAATACTTTATAGAGTAATGTAATATATTTCACAATGAATGGTCTATTTTTAAGTTTCTCTTTTTGGTTATTAAATTTCGGTTACCATAAGATTAAACAATTGAATTTTCCTTGTGTGGTACCATTTAAAAATGTAATGTAACTATTTTATTTTTATATAATTTTTTTGATATATGACATATATTGTTTTTTGGCATGATTATATATGGATTGTAATTTTTTGATACATTGGAAAAAAATATCCAACCAGTGATCATATTAAATCACTATATCTCATCCAATTTGGATGGGATATAGGTGGTTATCCCAATTCCACTATGTTATTGATCATTGTTTTTATCCCAACTCCACTATGTTATAATACATGTGTGGTTATCTAATTCCCACTATATAATGGGAATTTTATTATCCAAGTGTGTTGAATTATTATTTTTGTATGGGTTTCAATGAAGTATCTTCTAATCTTATATTCCTAGGATTGCACCAAAATCCTATATTATTTTCCATGAGTCATAATTATTATCCTATTAATCAAAATTATATTTTTGTTGTATAATTTAGCTTCATTATCTTCCATTACATTTTATATATCCTTATTTCATGATCTAGGTTATTGTATAAATCCTTAATCAAATAACTTGTGATTATTTTTTATTTTTAATTAGTTATTTTCTCCATGAATATATTTTCTCAAATGCTTAAAGTCTTATACACCATAAATGAATAATTTTATTTTTACTTTTAAATACATTTTTATAACTCTTACTTTTATTTTAAATTTACACATGAAATTAGATGTTGGAATATGTATACGAATAATTTTTGTGTGCTGAGTTTTGTGGGGGATTTACTTTAGAAAAAATAATAATAAAAGTTTTATATAACTAATATACAGAGATGTTATACCATTGGTGTCTATAATTCCATGTTTTATTTTTGAGATGTATTTTTTATTCATATGAAGGATGTGTGATATTTGTTTGTTATTTTTGAGTCATATTAGTTGTTATTAGAGTTAGGATTAGTTGTTTTTGGATATTAATTTACAATTTACAAAAGAACCCAACCAAAAGTACCCTAGGTTAAAAAATCATAAAATAGTTTCATATAAAAATGAATATTTGATAAGATTTTAAATATAAATAAGATATTTTACTATGGTTTTATTAAGATTTAATTTTATAGATCTCACAGTAACCGTTTTTTGAATTTTTTTAAATAGATTAATCCAAGTCACCCCATGTGATAAATATGTAGAATGGACAATAAATTGATTGTTCGAATTAGTTATTAAATGAAACAAAGTTTGAGTGACAACCATCAAAAAAATTATACCTTCAGTATTAAATGGAATCATGAAAAATATAAAGCTCCTAAACACAATAGAGATTTGACAACTCATCATAGATTCCATAATGAGATAATGACCCCAATGCATTAGAGGATCTGTAGCTCCACTATAAACTAAACAATTATATTGAACTAGATATTTTAATCCTTCTTATTATAAGAATTTTATGATAAATTACATAACATTAATAAAATATAGAATCAATATTTTTAATCTTCCAGATATTAGTTTTATACAACATGATTTCATTTTTCAATTTAATACATTAAATATATCCTTCAGCATTTTCCTCTTAAAAATTCAAATAATTCTCCTAAAATTGATCTTCACATTAGAACATACATCAAATAATATGTTACATAAAACCCCATTAAGAGAAATAATGGTATGTACTGTACATTGGATATGAATTAATATAACAAGCAGTTATGAATAGTAATACCTTGTTTTTGTTTAGTATTATAGTTTTAATTATTTCAAAAAGTAGGTATTACTATTCATCCAGTCTATACTAAATATACGAGTTAGTAGTGATAATTAATGTATTTACAATGTCCTCATATGAGGGTGAAACATGATGTTAATGTGGTGTGATAAAATGATAGGTATAATGTGATTATATCTAATATAAATCGATTAAAATGTATATAAATTATCCAAATATAATTCAATATTTATATACCTATAAATTCAACAATATGGATGGGTTGAATATTTATTGATATTGTAGAAATAGGAAGGGATGGAAAAAATAAAATGAAATGATCATGGGATTACCTCTTCATTGATCTTTTACTCTACTATGGAACAATATCCTCAATGATTGGGGTCTAATAAAACCATATTCATGTAGAGGTTTCCAGTTTTAATTAGAGGTCAAATCTAAGTGAATAATATGATCTTATAAGTTGATAGGGTAACACCCCATGCTTATATGGTACATTTTCCTTTGAATAATGCAATATCTAGCATTGTACGCATCTTCGAGATTCTAACCCAATGCGACTAATCGAACTAGCAGTTATGAATAGTAATACCTACTTTTTGAAAATTAAAATTTATAAAATTTCAAAAAGTAGGTATTACTATTCATAACTTCTAGTTTGATTAGTCGCATTGGGTTAGAATCTCGAAGATGCGTACAATGCTAGATATTGCATTATTCAAAGGAAAATGTACCATAGAAGCATGGGGTGTTACCCTATCAACTTATAAGATCATATTATTCAATATATGGATATACATAATATAAATTCAACTATAAATATTGATTATAAATATAAAATGGTTTCATACAGTATGGTATTTTATTTATAATTTTTAGATGTTAAATAATATAATTTATTTATGACACAATGATGATACAATAATTACCTTATTAATAAATTTTAAAATAATTGATATTATAAATAACAAAATAAATGTAAATTGATACTTTTTATGAATTATAATAATTATATAGGTTAATACGACATTTCAGGGGTGATTAAATAAATATTATTGATATAATAATGCTGTTATAAATTTGGCAAAAACAAAATACCAAATAGTGTCAAAATTGACATGAAATAGTTTTTGAAACAAATATTATATTATTAATTGGTATTATATTATCACAAATCAATGGTTTGGTCAAAGGTCTTAAATAATATTATATATGTAATTAATTAACTACTTGGGGTTCTCTTGGATGTTTATAATATGTTTATTGACCATATAATGTAAAAATAAAAAGAGACATCGAAAATGTCAAACAATTTAACTAAGAGTTAAATCTAAAATATAAGGGTAATATAGTGACCAAAACATATCTAAAACCTAGTAGTTGAGTGTTTTTAGACCCATACCCACCTAATAATTTATATAATTCATTTTAGAGATATTAGAAAATGAAAAGGGTTTTATTATAAAATAATATTTCAATCTTTTCCTAAGGTGCCCCTCTTCCCTCTTATAAAAGGGCACATCCCCTTCTCTAAAATTCACACCTTCAAATACATTTTGATCGGCCAAACCATGCCAAAATATAATCTCCAATGTCCTAAATTCATCCTAATGTCCTTACTTTATTAATATATCCAATTTATGGAGCCCTTTTGATCAAATCAATTGGAAGAACCCGAAGAAGAGGTAAATATTTCATCACCTTTATCATTTTTTATTCTTCCTCTTATTCATTCCTTTTTGTTTCCATTATAAAATAACAAATCCTGTATCTTATATATACAATGATGTTATTAAAATTATGTTAAACCATATTCACTATTCTATTTTTCCTTTGAATGACATGTCACCATTCGTGTGTACATATGGCTTACCATCTCCACGTCATGGTGTAGTTGTTATTCAATGAATTATTATTTGGATGTGTATAATAATGATGTATAATTGATATAAATAATAAATATATCATGATTATGATTCTGTATATACGATATACTATCCAATAATATTTGATTTTAATATCAAAAGAATGATATTTTCGCTCGTGTGTACGTACAGATTACCGTCTCCACGAACACAATGAAATTCATTCCCCATCGTATCCACTCAAGAATAATTTTAATTTGATGATAAAAATTATGATTAAAGACTTAATATCATTCAGAATATGAATAATATACACCCTATCAATAAAAAACATTACTTATGTAACAAATCATATAAAAACGAATCAGTTAACACCAGAAACGACGATAATTCTAATATATTATTAACAAAGAAATATTAAAGGATCATATATGATATCATATAAATGCATAGTGTTCTTTTATAATTTAACAAAAAAAAATTTCAATGTTATAAAAGAGGTTAACCTACCCTAGACCAAGGAAAAGTTCAAGGTAAGGGTTATTTTCACAATCTCTTAATCATCTAAGGTTGTTTTTACGTAAGTATTCACTGGGACCTCTTTATCATCCACATCCATGTTTCTTAAAATGTATTTCAAAATATTTTCAATAATTAATAGAAAATGAGTTAATTTCATTTATACACTTATTTGACCTCATATTTGTTTGAAGGAATATTTCTGTCATTTTCCAAACAAGATACTTTACCACCATTTGACAAAATTAAGGTAAGAATGTTTTTTTAACTTATACGGCGGGTGTGTTTATTCACCACCGTTATAACATCATCAAGGATTCCCTTACAGAGTTATTATAATATTTTCCAAAATAAATGTCTTCTTTAATAATTATATGACTTTTAAATTCTTTCAAAATAGAACGATATATTCCTATTAAATAATTTTCATTTCATCATTATCAACATCCTTTGATGGATTTTAAATAGGTTTGAACTTGATATATTATGATACATATATTCCATACTGTAATATTTTTTATAGTGAATGTGTTATGTGTATACCATTCATGGTTTATAGTTAATGTATTGGCATTTTTATGCTAGTTTTAATACGAATTTTTATGTTATATTTCAACCATTTCATATGTAGAATGTATTGGACTATGTACGTGATAGGTGGAGCCCGCTGCAGATCCTCGGTGCATCGGTAGGGTTCATGAGATAACTAGACATGAAATTGGATAAGACATTTCCCAATTTAATATATATTTTTGGCCGAGGAATAAATCATTTTTAGACATCTTGGCCGAGGCCTTGAAAAAATGTTTCAGAATGTCCGGCATTATAAATTCCCTTATTATGAAAATAATATTGATGGTTCACATGGTCATTCGACTAGTAGAATACTAATGATTATGTTTCATTAGGAAATTTTTTTCTCATCTTATATTCTGTAAATAAAAGTGTTCATGTTTATTATTGGTAAAGGCATGCGTTTTAAATTATTCATGTTACTTAATATTTATGTTATCTTTTACTATATTACATACCCATACTAAGTATTTGAGCTCACCCCTTTCTTATGTTTCATTTTCCTAGGATATAAAGAAGTTAGTTATGAGTGACTTGCAGGCATAATCTAGGAGGCTTGGATGTTTCTAATGGATTAAATAGTGTTGTATCTCTTTTCAAGTTGTAAATTTGAACATATGTATGAATAGTGTTTCCAATAATACTAAACCGATAGGTCATTCATGACATGATTTCCTTGTATTCATGCCAATTTTATGTAATAATGCACCAAATATGGGTTACTGGGGTCGGGGAGTTATAGTTGGTATTGTAGATATTTTATGAGTTTTGGAAGCA
This sequence comes from Viscum album, assembly GCA_963277665.1. Taxonomy (NCBI): domain Eukaryota; kingdom Viridiplantae; phylum Streptophyta; class Magnoliopsida; order Santalales; family Viscaceae; genus Viscum; species Viscum album. The sequence continues at coordinate 1,241,333,579 of OY728145.1, read as the reverse complement.
ATACACCCATGTCTTGATACAAGCAGGTAGAGGAGGCTCTAGCATAGATATACCTAGGGGTAAAACCCGAAAACACTTCTTTGAGCTAGACTCAAACGGGAACTGGTGCACGACAATGGTCCATGAATTGTTCAATTTATGTTAAGTGTTGTACAAGTTAGGATTTATGTATTGTGATTCATAAAATAATCTAGTGTATGAAATTATTTAGAAATTTCGTCTTGTTGAAGGAATGGATACTGTATCAATGCACGTAATCCATGTAGGGATTTCCCTCCTACTCAAGATAATTATAGGGGAGCTGGTTATGCAACTACTGTTGATTAGCTTATCACCATACTGGGACAACTCACACAGCTTATGAATAATAAACATACCTATATGGAGGGCCCTGATTCATAGCATGGAAGATCAATGTTAAACCAATTCATGAGGAAACAACCACCAAAAATCAATGGGAGTAGAAATCCATTAGTGGATAAGCAATTGATAAATTCTATTGAGAAAATATTTCATGCTTCAGGGAGTAGCGAAAGGGGAAAAGTTGTCATGGTAGTTTATCACCTCACTGGAGATGTTGATCAATGGTGGTTATTCATTCAAAACACAAAGTAAGTTGAAGAAGTGTCCAGTATGTAATAGAGGGGGTTTAAAGATCTTTTCATAGATAAATACCTTCCTCGTGGCCATCGAGGGGATATGGAAAGGAAATTTCTGTGTCTGAGCTAAAAAAAGGATGAGAATGTCGCAAAGTATGAATCTCACTTTACATGGTTATCAAGGAATTATCCAGATTATATAGATAACCCAAGAATTAATATTGACCATTTCTTTGATGGGTTAAAACCATTTCTCTGTTGAGAATTAGTTTCACAATCCTTCTCATAGTACGTAGATATTATATCATGTGATATCAAGAGAGAAAAATAATTCTATAAGTCTTAAAACTTTAATGCAAAGCCAGAGAAGAAGATATCTACTGAACACACTGGGAAAGTAAATAATCAAATGGAGAAGTAGGGAAGAATTTAATTACCACCCTGTGCTAATTGTGGAAGGGAGAACCCTGGTGCCTGTCTAAAAGGAAAAGGAGTATGCTATAAATGTTTACAGAAAGGTCATCTTCCAGGTGATTGTAAGGGAAAGAAAGATTCTACTAATGTTCAATGGTAAAATTGCAGGAATATGGGACATTATGAAAATGAATGTCCTGTGAATCATAGAAACATACCTTAGAATAAGACAGGGGATCAAGTTCAAGCTTATGCGATCACTACTATTGATTTTGAAGCTCCGAAAGACATGGTGGTAGGTAATTTAATGGTTTCCTCAACTTTAGACAATTATTTATTTGGTTCTAGATCACCACATAGTTTCATATCTTCTATGTTTTCTAAGAAAAATAGACATTTCTTATTTGATTTCACAAGAGATTTTTCAGTCAAAACTCTTAATGGAAGTATCATTGCAACAAATATTAGTGAACTAGTTTTTATTAGGGCTAATATATATTCTTTATCTTCTGATCTCATCATCATACCCATGATTGAATTTGATATAATCCTCAGAATTGATTGTATTTTAGACCATGATATGAAAAACTATTGAAAGAAGAATGAGGATACAATTTTTGATGATGATAAGGAGTACATTATCATTAGAGCAGAAACGTCACAACCTCATTCTTATCTAGATCCTCCCACAGTAGCACAAATAAATTCAATTATAGGGGATGAATAGAATGAAATAATAATGGGTAATGAAATGATTGTTCAAATAAATGATATATCTATTGTGCAAGAATATGATGATTTGATTCCAGAGGATTTACCTGGACATCCTCCAGAATGAGAAAGTGAGTTTTCCATTGATTTAATTCATGGTTAAAGGACCATATCAAAAACAACCTATAGAATGGAAACTATGGAATTAGTGGAACTAAAGAAACAACTAGATGAATTGAGTAATAAGGGATTTATTCGCCCTATTGTTTCTCTATGGGAAGCCTCAGTTCTTTTTGTTATGAAGAAAGATGGATCTATGACATTGTGCATTGACTACAGGGATATCAATGCTATAAAAACAATGAACATGTATCCCCTACCTCGCATTGATAATTTATTCGACCAAATTCATGGATCTCAATATTTTTCAAGGATTGACCTTCGATCTGGATATCATCAGTTTTCTGTGAAGAAGGAAGACATTCCAAAAATAGTATTTTGAAGTAGGTACGGGAATTATGAGTTTACAGTAATGCCTTTTGAGCATACTAATGAACCCTCTATTTCCATGGATCTAATGGACAGAGATTTCAAGGAATATCTCGAAGAAACTTTAGTGGTATTTATTGATGATATCCTGGTATGCATCAAAAGCTATCAAGATCATGAAAATAATTGGTGTACCATTCTGAAAACCCTCAGAAGAAATGAATTATACAAGATGTTTAGAAAGTGTGAACTTTATAATCATGAGATTTTTTTTTCTTTTCAATATTTCCTCTAAGGATAGAATCTATGCTGGCCCTTATAAGAAAGTACAAATCCAAGAATGGCCAGCACAAACAAGTATAATAGAGTTATGAATTTTTATTGGTTTATCAGGTCATTATCGACGTTTCGTCCAGAACTTTTCCCAATTGGCTAACCCATAGACGAAGATCACAAGTAATGGGGTTAAATTTGTTTGGAAAAAAGAGTGTGAAGAATTTTTCAAATAACTGAATAGAATATAAGTCAATGATCATATCGTGACTCTACCATCGGTGAATGATGGCTTTGTTATTTATAGTGATGCCTCAAAGAAAGGACTTGGTAGTTTCCTTATGCAGAATGATAAATTTATTGCATATGCAACACTACAACTGAAAATTAATGAAAAAACTATACTATTCATGATCTTGAGTTAGATTCTTTAATATAAGCTTTGATGATTTGGAGATACTATATCTATAGTGAAACATTTGAGATATATACCGATCACAAGAGTTTGAAGTATATTTTTTTCTCAGAAGGAACTCAACATGAGGCAATGGTAATGGCTTGAACTACTCATGAATTATGATTTCATGATACACTACCACCTGAGGAAAGAAAATAAGTTGGTAGATGCATTGAGAAAAAAGGATCCTGGTGTTTTGAACAAGATGAGAGATGAAAGGGATCCTATTTTCATGGATCTAGTAAATATGGGTATGGGAATAACCATAGAAGGTGAAACTTCAATGCTTTTTCAAATGGTTTCAAAAATATCTTTACTATAATGGATAAAAATTTATCAAGATGATGATGAGTAATTTCAAAAGAAGAATAAATCTGTGAACGATGGGAGATTGAACGACTTCATATATGAAGATGGGATTTTCAAATTTTGTAAGAGACTTTTTGTTCCCAATATACCTGATTTGAAAAGGGAATTGTTAGATGATTCTCAAAGATCCAATTTCTCAATATACCCTGGGAGCACGAATGTGTATAGAGATTTGAAGGATCATTTTTGGTGGGACAACATGAAGAGGGAGATTTATGATTTTGTGTCAAGATGTGTGGTTTTTCAACAAGTGAAATATGTAGGGTAATAGCCTGGAGGACTCATGCAACCTCTTCTTCTACCTGAGTGGAAATGGGATAATATTATGATGGACTTTTTCAGGGGACTACCAAATACTCATAGAAGGAAAGATGCAATATGGGTCATTGTTGATCGTCTAACCATGTCTGCACATTTTCTCTCTATAAGAGAGGATTTAGCACTTGAACGTTTCACAGGACTGTATATTAATGATGTTTTAAGACTTCATGGAGTATCCCAATTGATTGTTTCTGATCATGATCCACATTTTACATTAATATTATTGAAAAGTCTTCATAAATCCCTGGATACTGAACCTCATTTGAGCATAGCCTACCACCCTCAAACTGATGGACAATCAGAATGGAATATTCAAACCTTAGAAAACATGTTGATATCATTCTCACTTCACCTTCAACGTATGTGGGGTCAATATTTACCTCTGGTATAATTTTCATATAACAATAGCTTCCATTCAAGTATTCATATGGCGCCATATGAAGTATTATACAGAAAAAGATGACGCACACCAACTTGTTGGGATGATGTTGGTGAAATAAAACTCGTAGTCCCAGATACTGTGGAGGAAACGATAGAGAAGGTAAATGTTATCCAGAACCACATAAAATCAGCTCAATGTTGGTAGAAGATCGAAGCCGATAACTGAAGGATTGATTTGGAATTTCAGGTAGGATTTCCTGTTATCTTGAAGGTATCTTCGTAGAAGGGAGTTATATGATCCGGTAAGAAGGGAAAATTATGTCCCATGTACATGAGACCTTTTGAAATTATAGAACTAATTGGTTTTTTAGCTTACCTTTTGGAAATGCCGCCAAGTCTCTCCGAAGTTCATTATGTTTTCTACGTATCACTGTACAAAAAATACATGCCTGAAAAAATGCATGTTCTTACCTATGCAGAATTAGAACTCGATCCCGATCTGTCTTATTGGGAAAATCATGTCAAGATTCTTGATACAAGAGAACAGGTGTTGAGAAACCAGACAACTCATCGGGTAAAAGTTCTATGAAAAAACCATAAAATGGAAGAGGCAACGTGGGAACCTGAGGAACTTATGATGAAGAACCCCCTGAATCTTTTTATGCATGTAATATTCTAGAAATTTTGAGGATGAAATTATTTTAAGGAGGGGAGAATGTAACACCCAAAGATTTTACAGTTTGTTTCCTTTTGAATAATGTTATAGCTTGCATTGTACGTAACTTTGAGATTCTAACACACTACGACCAATCAAACTCGCCATTATAAATAGTAATAACCACTTTTTTAAATTTTATAAATTTTATTTTTCAAAATGGACTTCTTTTTTGGATTTGGAATATCAAATTTATCTTAGAGTGAATTTTTGGTTTTTTTCTGAAAACTTTAAAATTTTGATGAATTGTGAAAAACACTAAGTTATAGTTTAAAACTGAATTTTTATTTAAATTGTTATTTATTTTATCTAAATTTATTTCAGGTAAAAATAAAAAAATAATACCTATAAATGATCAATTTAATTCATTGTATTTAGTTTATAATATTTTTAGAAATATAAAAAATTTATCGAGCTTTTTACCGTCTCTTACCCACCTCCTAGGAGCATTTGCAAATTTGCATAAAACTGAATTTTACCAATTCTATGAATTGAATTTCAAAACACTGATATAAATGGTTGATATTATTAAGTAAAATTATGTTCAATATGATAAAAATAATTTTTGGTGAATAGTATCTTTTACCTTTTATTTACCACACTTAAAAGTAAATAGGGTAATTAAGGTTAAAAATTATATTATTATTACCCTAAAACATGTTCTAATTCTATTTGACAAGTTTAATTAGATCCAAAACAACCTTTGGAATAAAATATGATCCTTTATTTCCACTCATATTAGATTAGGTCATTTATTATTATTTAATTCAAATAAGACTTAAAAGTGTTAAAATCAAAGATTAATAACTAAACCATTTTTAATATAGGGTTATAGATATGATAAATTAGACTATAAATTTTCATTAGGAAGATAAAAATATTTCATACATAATGGTATTTTATTTATACTTTTTAGAAATTAAATAATTTAATTTATTTATGACACAATGATGATTCATTAATTAACATATTAATAAATTTTAAAATAATTGATATTATAAATGCACATATAAATTTAATTTTAGACTTTTTATGAATTACACTAATTTTATAGGTTAATATGAAATCTTAGGGTTGTTTAACTGAATTTTTTTCTAAGTAATAATGCTTTTATGAATTTATAAAAAAATACAAAATAGTGTCAAAGTTTACATAAAAGATTTCTTAAAACAAATATTTTATTATTAATGAGCTTTCTATTTATGAAAATATAAAGATCCTCCAAAGTTATTAAATACTATTATATATGTCATTAAGAACCACTTGGTGTTTTCTTGTATGTTTATATTATGTTTTTAACTATATAATATAAAAATACAAAAACACATGGTAAATGTCAAACTATTTAACAAAGAGTTAAACAAAAAAGACAAGGTTAATATAGTGACCCAAATATGTCTAAAACCAATTGGTTGGGTCTTTTCCGAGACATACCTACCTTAGACATTATATAATTCATTTTTGATCCATTAGAAACCGAAAATGATTTTATTATAAAATAATATTACAATCTTTTCCTAAGGTGCCCCTCACCCCTCTTATAAAAGGGCACATCCCCTTATCTCAAATTCACACCATCAAAGCCATTTGGCTTGGCCAAACACTACCCAAATAACCTCTCCACTATTCTCCCCTCATCCTAGAGGCATTCCATTAGTCGTAATTCCATCCTATTGATCCATTGTGATCAAATCAAAAGGAAGAACCCGAAGAAGAGGTAAATATTTCATAACCTCTTTCATGTTTTTTCTTCTTCCACCTCTTCTTTTCTTGTTTTTTCCATTAGAAAATAATTACACTATTATATTCTATATAATTTGGAGTTATTATGAATATTTTTCAACCATATTCATTATTATATCCATCCTTTTAATGATATGTCACCATACGTGTGTACGTACGTCATATTGTCTCCACGTCGCGGTGTAGCTGTTATTCAATACATTCTTATTTGGATTGGTATAATAATGATGTATAATTGATGTAAATAATAAATATAACATGATAATTATCCTTTATATATGATAAACCATCCAATTATATACGATTTTAATACCAAAATAATGATATTGTCACTCGTGCGTACGTACAAATTACAGTCTCCACGCACACGACGAGATTAATTCCCCATCATATCCATTCAAAACTAATTTTCAATTGACTGTTAATAATAATTTTTAAAGACATAATATTAATCTAAATATTAATATGATACATCCTATCCATAACAAACATTAATTACGTAACAAATCATATAAAGAAAAATGAATCACTTAACACCCAGAACAATGATAATAATAAAATATTATTAACAATGAAATATTATAAGATCATATATGATATAATATTAATTTATATGGTTCTTGTATAATTTAATAACAATTATTTCACCATTATAAATGTTTTTATCCTACCATTGTCCAACTAAATGTACATGTTAAGGGTTAATTTCACAATCTCTTTATCATCCGAGGTTGTTTTTACGTAAGTATCTACTAGGACCTCTTTATCATCCACATCCAGGTTTCATAAAATGATTCTCAAAACATTTTTACTATTTACTATAAAATGGGTTAAAGAAATTTATACCGTTATTTGACCTTTTATTTTTTTAAGGAATCTTTCTTTCATTTTATAAACACTGTACTTTATGACCTTTTTGAAAAAATTAATGTAAGAATGTTTTTTTAACTTATACAGCGGGTGCAGTTATTATCAGCCTTTATAACATCGGGGAAGCTTCCTTTAAAAGCTTATAATAATATTTTCAAAATAAATGTTTTCTTTTATAATTAATGGACATTTAAATGACTTCAAAATAGAAATATGTATACCTATTAAATAATTTTTCTTTCATCTATCTGAACATCAATAGATGGATTTTAAACTAGTTTGATGTCGATCTATTATGATACAAATCTTCCGTACTGTATTATGTTTGACTATGGATGTGTTATTTTTATACCATTCATGGTTTATGGTTAATGTATTTACATTTGGTATTCTAGTTTTAATATGAATGTTCATGTTATATTTCAACCCTTTCATATGTGGAATGTATTAGACTTATTAAGTGATGGGTGGAGCCTATTATAGATCATCAGTGCATCAGTAGGTCGTCTGAGAAAACTAGACATGGAATTGGATGAGGCCTTTCCCAATGTGATATATGGTTTTTGTCGAGGCCTAAATATTTTTAGACATATTGGATGAGGCCTTGACAAAATGTTTTTGAATGACTGACATTATACATTCCCTCATTATGAAAATAATATTGATGGTTTATTTGGTCATTCTACTAGTAGAATACCCATGATTATATTTTATTATGGAATTATTTACTCAGATCATATTCCATCCATAAATGTGTTCATGATTATTATTGGTAAAGGCATGTATTTTCATTTATTCAACATGCTTAATATTTATGTTATCTTCTATTTTATTCCTTACCCTGACAAAGAATTTGAGCTCACCCCTTTCTTATATTTCATTTTCCAAGGATATGAAGAAATTAGTTATGAGTGACTTGCAGGCATAATCTAGGGGGCTTCGATGTTTCTAACGAAATAATGTAGTTTTGTATTTCTTTTCATGTTGTAAAGTTGTTATTATGTATTAATCTTGTTTCCAACAATACTAAACTGATCGGTCTTTCGGGACATGATTTCCTTGTGATCATGCCAATGTTATGTAATAATGCACCGACTCTGGGTAACTAGGGTCAGGGCATTACAATGGGATTTTATTTTTTAATGTACGGATGTGGATGTCTATACTTGAGTGGATACATATTTTTGGGTCCCAATATGAAATAAATTTGTATTTTCAATATAGAACATTAAATAGTGAGCTTATAGAAATTAAAAACAAAATATTCTTATGAATATTTTTATGAAGGATTTAAATCCATTTATATATATAATTTTTTTGGCTTTATATAATAAAGAATATAAAAAATAAAATATAAATATCTAATTGAATAAATTATTTTTTAGAAATTTTAGTTATCATTTCCAATTTGGGAAATATGTTTATTTCTATTAAATTATTCAATTATCTTGTAATATAAATTATATATAGATCATGGGATTTTACAATTTATTAGATCATTATTAAATCATTAATATAACACAATATTTTTGATATTTGAAATAATAAATTTTTACTATTCTCTTAAAAATAAAGGAATTTAGAAAAACTATAAATTTTATTCAAAAAAATTTCAATTTTCTAATTCCAAAAATGAAATTAATTTTCTAAAAATTAATTTTTGCCATTAATAATATAGTATATAGTATAAAAATTGTGTTTTTTCACAACATATAAAATAAAATAAATTAGAAATGTAACTATACTATATCTTTTTCTTTTTATTTTTAATATATATTCTAATGAATGTTAATATTTATATCTTATTAATTTATTCATAATAAATATTATTTTCAAGTCATTTTACTATTTAATTTTTAAGCCAATATTTTTTTAATTGGGAAGTCATTTAAACATGTCAAGTTATTATTCAAAATGTACATTGTTAATATCCCATTCATTATTTTGTTTTATAATACATATAAATACATAACATTTATGTCATTAATCAATAAATTAAATACTTATCCCGGATCTATATTCATAAATATAATTATATTTCTCTCATTCCTAATTTTGGATTTTCAATGATGTTTTTCCTAGTTTTCATGATTCCATATGATCAAAATGATCCGAAAATTTAGTTCAAGTTGTTTTGTTTTATTTAATGTCTATTATATCTTTATTATATTTTAAATTTTAAAAATAATATTTTTACATTGTACGTAATGATATTTCTCTAATTAAATATTTTTTTTTTCATTTTTCATGTGTTTTAATTTGTATCAAATACCTAAATATAAAATATATATGTATATATATACATTCATAAGTAAAATATCATATTATCAACACTATGTGGTAATATTATAATAAAACTAATAAATTTTTTCTTTGAAATTTCAACTCATATCCATATATGAGAACAAAATGGTGTAATAAAATTTCCTGTCATCCAAATGTTAACATGTTTCTTCTTTATATATATTGATTCAACAAATTATATTTATTGTTTCAGTGTCCTTGTTTCATAAAACATTTTCACTACATTCTGATGTCATCGTTGTATTATCCTCAAAAGAGAGGTTTTCCTCTAATTTTACCACTTATTAATTTAGTAAATTTGAGGGATTACATTTATATTTCTTCATGTTACATACAAAAAACATTTATTTTAGTCAATCTAGGCCTGAGATTATATCTAGGACATAGACTAGAACACCTCAAAGATTAGAGATAACAAAAAGAGCAACACACCAAGGTATATCATTCTTATTTCATCTAAACATAATGATTTTCTTCCAAGGTTTATATTAAAAGGATAATTTTCTATTCAAATTACAACTCCAAATATCTTTTAAAATTATACTAGTATCTTTTCATCAACATAATGAATCTTCAATATGGTAATGAACGACTTCATCTTTATTTTTATGATTTTTCACAATTTCTAGTCTAATAAACATCCTTTCACCAACTACATATTAGCATGTATAATTTTTATATATCTTCACATATAATGAGACATATTGTAAAATCTAAATACAGAAATGGAAATTATTGTCATATAAGATCAAAACTAATCAATGATATTGATCCCTTCCTCCTTTAAAATCCAATGAAAAATATATCAATATGTCTTTGAGTACCACATTAATTAGTTCATAATATCCATCATGTTGGGTGAAATTAACCCTAAAAAATTAAATTATGTATCCATGGAATGTGAAATACTAATATGAAACTTACACATATCCTTTTATGTTTCATATACACAACCAAAACGGATCCCTATGTAGACTCACTACTACCTTGACAAATATCATCGAATTTTTATCAAGTGAGAAATATTCGTTAAAAATGATCATTTGGATATCCTAGTTGAATAAATACACCATAAACCATATAAAATTATTTCATTTATATGTATTCAAATGATCCATAAAAAAATCAATGGACAGTTTCCCTCATTTCTATTTGGGTTTGGAAAATGGTTGTATTATCCAATTATGCGTCTATAATTATCAATTGAATATATTGTTCGGAAATCATTTGTGAATAGTATGATTTTTTTAATTTATTACAACTAGATCCACAATTTTCATTTCTAGGAATACATGGTCTTTATCCATATTCATTGTAGATATAGTACTAGTTTATTTTCTACAATGTTCTTCAGCTTCTTTAATTTCATATTCAGGGATGTAATGAATTGAAAAATAACATTCATTGATAAACATGAACCACCTTTGTTGATGTATGTTATACTACTATATAAATATATAAAATAAACTATTTGGATCATTATATAATTTTTAGTTATTATATATAATAATTGTCTCAAAATATTGACTTAAAATTTCATAGCTTAAAACTTCTAATTATGCATAACTTTTTTCTTTGCGTCAATATTGAGGTTCAAATTTGCAAATTCGGTCACATAATTATTTTTCATGACTACACAAAATATAAATTTAATTAAAGAATCATTTAATATCCCAAAATCTTCTCTACTTGAGGTTATTTTGAGTTAAGTTATATACATTACCCTCTTCATGATATCCCTTATTCATTCCTCACATTCTCAATTTACACATATTTTACCCTTTCGTTAATATGGCTATTAGGAACGATAATCACGAAAAAAAATCTCACAATGAATAAATTCTTTCCAAATAATATTAAAAAACAATATATCTATGTGATCTTCTATCGAATATTCCATTTATCAATTTCTAATTACTTTTTGGAATCCATATAAATTCACTCACACGTGATTGAATTAGGCAATATTGCATCTTCTTATATCCCAAAGTAACACTAATTGAACGTTTAATGAATATTATCTTTATTTTAGGACTTCTTTATAAACCATAGGTACAATACATATTCATCTATTATATTAGAGTATGTGAGAATACTACCAAAAATAGTCCACCAAAAATATATCATGATTTTTTCTAAATACAGTATTCGTCATGTCCATGAACATTGAAGGGAAATTTGAATCTCCAAATCACATAACTATGAACTCATAAGTGATGGATATCATATAGAAGGTTTTGTTATCAATATCATATCCCTTCACCAATAACAGATAATATAAATAATGAATATCAACTTTCGATATGTATTTTTCTCCATGATGTTGGTTGAGAAATTCATCATTCATTATTAGTAGATATTGTTTATTTTTTGTGATAATTTTGAGCTATCATTAGTTGATGAATAGATGAATTGACCAATCCTTATTTTTTTCCAAATAGAAATGGTTCACCCTATGGTTATAAACATGGTTATATGAAAATAATTTATAAATACTCTTATATATTCTTATATTATTCATTCTATTCTATTATCGCTATCATATAAGGTCAATAGGGTATAAATGTGGATCTAAGAATTAATAATAATTGATAACTATATCACAAGATCTGATGTCAAATAGATAAATCATTTATGGAATACATAAATATATTGCATTAAAATTTTCAGGTGTTAAAGGATGGTAATTTCATTTAAATCATCATGTTATGCAAGATATGGTTTTACATTTGGTATAGTCACTCCCAAAACAAAATGACATTATAACTGGGAATTAGGATCTTCATTTCATTTAACCAATATAATGAAAATCTTAATGATATCAAAATGGAATTACTTATCTAGATTTTTTATGTGAGTACTATATAATAAAATATAATCCATGCCTGGTATAGTATAAAATATAACCAAACCTAAAGAATCAATCCACAAAAAGAAACAAGAGAGAAGCCCAACGCTTTGGTTGCAATGATTTCATAGCTAGGTGTTTTCATATACATGTCAAAATCAAGGTATCATTAATGAGATTTATTATATATAACAAATATCTATGATATAAATTAATGTTTTGAAATAAAAAATTTCAATGAACCATAATTGATTTGATTGTATGTACACCTTTTAATACATCATTTTAATGATCTACCAAAATTGTGGTAAATGTGGAATATTTCCATTCCCCCCTTGGATAAGGTGGTTTATGTTTTTTTACACTATAATAACACTGGTTGGGATCACTATATATTACAAATTCCTTGTTCCTTATAATTGAAGCATAAAACCAATGATGTTGTATCCAGTAGTTCCTTCCTTTCCCCAATCAATTAGTCGGTGTCTTCATTTCTCTTTGATATTTTTCAAAATTATTAAATATTATCCCCATATTGAATATTTAATCATTCATTTATGTATATTGATAGGGATGTTATTCCATATCTTTGTTAATTTGGTGGTTTGACCTTTAATACTACATTTTTTAATAGTTGGGGGAAAATCCCCCTTTATTGATCATAAAATTAGAAGACCCGTTATCCAAAATATATCTATATTTTATTAAAAAAATCAATCCAAATATCCATATATCCCAACATTTTTAATACCTATCACATTTTTATGATGTAATTATCAATCAGTAATGAATATATATATTTTAAAATCATTACTGATAGAAATACATGATCCATACATTGATTTTTTTTGAAATTCACCTCATATGTTGAAATAAATTCACTTACATTCTTCTTAAGCGCTAGAAATTCAATCTCGACATTTTTTGATATATTTATAGGGAAATACTTGTTATGAAATATCTTATTAATGAATTACCACTCCATTTGTTTCAGCTAATCCATCAAATTCATATTCAGGATCAATGTCTACCATTGATCATATTCTCCTTCTTATTGGCGTAGGATATTTTAAATTCCTCCTTCTACGATCAGTAATTTATAGAAAATATATTCTTCATTGAGTTGAGTCATTATTATTCGACAGGTGGATTAGAAGGATCTACTAAATGTTGTTGGTTTTTGGAAAATCATGTATTTTGTGGAAAATTTATTTTAGTTTTTTATTAATTAAAATGCATATGGTTATTGTTATTGTCCATAATCATGGATTAGTGATTATATTTGATTGTAAAGATTTAAAATCCTCCTCCAATTGTAATTGGAATATGATTCAAAAAAATAATTTCATTCTCAATTTCGTGGACTACTTTTAACACTCTACTAGTTCACACCATTTAATAAAGGTCTAAAGGATAGAATAAAAAATTATACATTAATTTAGCGGAAAATAAATTATTCACATGTGTAGATAAATTCAAAATTCCTCACCTATGTGATCTTTTTTTATCATAGTATATACTTAACTTTATTATTTCCCAAAAAATGGAAATAAAATTTTCTAATACTGACTACTATAACATGAATCATTCATTAATGATTATTACTCCATTTTTAATATAAATAAAATAAAATTAATACAATCCAAGATTCAAGTGTATCAAGACATTAGAAAATTAGTATCTTAAAAATGATTACATGTGAAATTTTAAACATTATATAAATAAATCCACACATCCGTCCTAGATTATTCAAATTCCATAAAAATACACAAAATCAAATGAGAACATACATCATTGAAACTGATATCAACAATCTCAAAAAGGGGTGTAATAATAGGGAGGGTACATGATAAAAGATTAAATTTAGAAATTCAATGGGTATAATCATCATAATCATATTATAAGGAATGTAGAAACATTATAATAATGGATAAGTAATATGAAAAACACTTGAAATATAGAATATGTAGAATAATGAAACATTACACCCTTGTAATGATTTTATTATCATTATCATGCAAAGCATTTATGTATAAAACCTCACATAAAAGAATGTGATGAAACATAGATTCACATTCAAGTATTATCACTATATCATGAGATATGTCACGCTTCCAAATTCATTGAAGAGATATATAATTCAGGACCCTCCAAACCCATCATATTTTTCTCATAATCAGAAATTCAATATGTAAATTATAATGTACATCAATCATTAAAAACATTTCAACCTAGGAGAATAAAATGGGTTCAATAGTGATATTTGAAGAGAAATGTAATATAATATTAATTAAGGTTCTATAAAGATAAAGGTTAAACATTTTTTTGTTCTTATAAAATTGGAATTAAAAATTAAAATAATATATTTGTTATATAAATTATTAACAAACATAAAATTAATAAATTGTAGATTTTTTTAAATACATTTTTTCAAAAATTATAGTAGTTGATAAGAATTTATTAAATAATATAGAAAACTTATAAAACATAGAAGAATAAGAGGGGAAAAATACAAAATTTAAAATTAATCTTTTAAAAGTAATTATAATGAATTTATAATTTGAAATAATAAAAAAATAGTGTTGGTAAAGATCCCCATAATGGAAGTTATTTTCTTTATCTATGGAATGAATAATTGAAATAAATACCCAAAAATAGAAGGAAAAAAATTAATAATATCATTGAATTAAAAAAATTATGAATGCTATTTGAAATAGTATTATTCAATGAGATTGGATTTGAAGATAATTGTTGAGGGAGAATATATTTACCATCGCTTAAATTTGTTTCGTCACATTTTCCTCCTATATAATAAAACTATGATTATTAAAAAACAAATTTATGAGTATATTATATAATATTTTTATCATTTTATATAAATTTTTGTATTTGAATTTATATATTACTAATAATTTTTGAATTATTATATTTTAATGACATGTTTATTTAAAATTTTCAATTTCAATTTTGATGTATTTTTTTAGTTCGTTGTAATTTATAATTTCTTCAAATGATATCTATAATATTTTAATAAATTAATATTATTTTATAAATATAACATATATATAAATGCTAAACACTATTTAGGTTATGTTTAGTAAGGAATATATGACATCCTCATAGGTGGTAACTAACCAATAATGTGTTTTTTGAAATTAATTATCATATAAAATTAAATTAAGTAGTTAATGAATGCTGAAAAGGGAAAAAATGGAAGAATGTATACAACAAGAGAAAAAATTAAAATTGATGATCAAATTCCAAAGGATATAAGGAGAGTTGGGTGGATAAAATTGGGATTGTTTTTGGGTTATATAATTTATAGGATGTCATTTTCCTAGGTATGGGTGTGGGGGAATTCAAACTTTAGGGAAAGGGTAATTTTGGTTAAAATGTTGATATATCGTTATTTCCATAGAAAAAAAATAATATCAGTCCTTCTGAAATTATAAATTATATATACATAAATATAGTTTACTAGTACTTTAAAGCCACTTGTAAATTAATATATGACTTTATATAACAAGAAATATCAAAATTGCAAAATAATTTTTAAATGGAAGAATTTTTAATTTCATACATTGGGGTTTAATTTTTTAGGTTTTGGAAAATAATTTTATAGATTAAAAATGAGAAAAATATATTTTTATATTTTTGGGTTTATGTGTCCCTTTAAATATTTATTATGAATTTTTTTATCAAAATTATGACATAAAACAAGAAGAATTTGATAAAAAAAATTATTATTTTCCAATAAATTCATGTCATTAAAATAAATAAAAAATTATTCATTAGACAATTTCCCTCTGGTAATTCATGTAATGAAATTTATTTTTACAAAATAAATTTCATAAATTTCCAATGTTTATTTTTTATATTAATGTTTTTTTTAAAATTGTGTAAAATAAAAATTATTAAAATATTGATTACACTCTCATGGGAGCATTATAATTTGAATATTTAGTCAATAAATGAATAATATTTTAATTTAATTATTTTATTCGTAATAAAGAGTATTAGCAAATTAATTTACCATTCTAATGGTTATGTTACGATTCTGATGGTTATGAAAATTTTCCCAAAGATCATGTATATTTTTTCAAAAGAAAGTAGGTTATTATCCCATGAAACTACTTTCTAATATATCCTATATATTTTTAATGAAATGTATTGTTACTTTTTAATGAAATAATATCGTTGATAAAAAAATGTGTTCTTTTATTTTATATTATATAACTAAATCTAGAACACATATATATCTAGAATAAAAATATCATTAGGGAAGTCAATGTTGTTAGTGTAATAGATTGACATGATTGAAAAATTGTTTCCCATATTTCAATGCTCAGAGAATTAAAGTCTAATATGATTTATTTGTCTTCTAGAATGGTAAAGGGACTATTAGTGTTCATTAATTAAAATTACAAGGGATATGAATGAAATCAACTCCATAGAATGAGGGGAATATATGAATATATAATTAACCAAAAAAATTTCATCCAATCATTGCATAAAAATGGAGTGAATATTCCATGAACTTTGTAAAAATGATAATGAATCCATTCATATATTGGAATTAAACTTCATAAGACTTGTGTTGTATGCCTCTAGTTTTATCATTATCCATTAAAGAAAATATCAACCGTTTCATTATTGTCTTTCAACCATGGATTCAGCACGCCTTTTATAAAAATGTTTTCTGTATATATAAATAAATGAATTTATTTCCTCATGTTGAGGAATTTAAATTGGACACTCTAATTATTCTATTAGATTTCATGAAAAGAAAAGATAAAAATGGGATTCAGGGAAACTCTAATGACAAATAACATAGGGTGGTAAATTAAATTTTAAACATGATAAAAACATTGAATACTGAACCTAATGAATTTTATCATTAAAATAATGAAATAATTTTTGTGTGGTTGAATGTGATATCCATGACCTAAGTACTAATGATATTTGAAGCGGTTAGTGGCTAATATAAAGTACAAAATTCCCACATTATACAACAATTTAACATCAATGCTTCTAGTCTAATGAATTTGGGAACAATATAGATACGTGCACTAATCCACGAGATTACGAGGAGAATTGGCATCATGATCCTCTAGAACAAATAGATCAAGTCAAGCCCAATTAAATAAATACAATCAATGATTATTATAATAA
Source organism: Viscum album (assembly GCA_963277665.1). Lineage (NCBI taxonomy): Eukaryota > Viridiplantae > Streptophyta > Magnoliopsida > Santalales > Viscaceae > Viscum > Viscum album. Next base: position 1,241,315,913 of record OY728145.1, on the reverse strand, counting down.
TGAAGTATTTAATGGTGTAATTATTTTAAAATCATGATCATTAAATACCTTATTTTATTTGTTTTCATCACATTATTCTGTACCATTCAACATCAGTAAGAACTTGGGTTCACTAACAAAAACATTTTATATTGAATTATATACAAAAACTCATAGAATTCCAATAATTTCATCCTAGGTGTACAAATCTATCTAATACAATCTTGATGAAGATACTATCATTGAATCTATACATTCATATCTTGGATGAATTTGAATTAATATTATGAATGGATTGAATTTCTATTCATATGTATTATATAAATTCATATGATGGTTAAATCTCAATTCAGGTCCCAAATCATACAACTACCAATTATTGATGCTTTTATGGTTACTAACTCTTTTGGTAAATATATTCTTTAAAAAGTGTCTTGAAACCCAATAGTGTTGGATATGAGACTAAAATGGAATGGAAGAAACACAACATTTATGGCATGAAATTTATAATTAAATAAATTGATGTAATCCAAAATAATGTCTAGTTATGTCATGACCCATCCCTCGAGGCATGTGTTGTGACAACCCCAAACCCGCCTTCCAAATCCCAGGTGTTGGATACTAGTACCAAAAGACATATCATCAAATGGGAAGGAATTTCCTTTAAAAATATCCACACATGATTGATATTGCCGAAAGTAAATCTAAAACTGGCATAAGAACAACAATATGTCACATGAGAATGCAGTAACACAAGTAAATGTGCAACTGAAAGGAAAAATGGGCCCGAATAAAAAACCAACTAAAAAAATAATGTACAAAAAAAGGGAGAACATGATCCTTATGTCATCCACCATGTATCCTAACTGAATGTTAGGTGTATCTCACTGTCATAATTTTCTGAATCATACTGCGTCTATAGATCCACCTCCAAGAACCACCTGGCCCTATCCCTCTAAGATCCCAGTCAAAGAAGATTATTGGATCCAAAAGACACAACAGGTGCGGGCGAAGCCCGTGCAGGTGTGAGCATAAAAATACTCAGTAGGGACAATAAAACAAACTCAAGTATCCCAAAAATCAATAAAGGAAATCAAAAAATTGTGTACAAGGGTTATATTCACTAGGATCATCTCATCATAGGTATAACTTATGGTGTTCCTAGAATAACCAACAATTGAAAACACCGAACATCAATCACCACAATGTCACTCATCCTATATGAGTCATTTTGGATATATGGGTCACCTAGAACTATTCAGTAGATGAGTCATGAAGCATTTCCAGTTAGCTAAGTCATGAAGACTCATTGATAAATTCATCACGAAGTCTCACTGATAGTTGAGTCACGAAGTCTCACTCAGTACCGAGTCATGACATCTCGCTGATAGCTAAGTCTTGGAGTCCACCTGGGTAGATGAGTCATGATGTCTTATAGATAAATGATTCATAGACTCTCAATGGGTAGCTGAGTATTGAATCCTTGATGGGTAGTTGAGTCACGGTGTCTCTCTAGGTAGTTATGTCACAAAGTCTCGGTGAGTCAACATCCATAAAATCTTACATTAAGGATTCAATAAGGACTACCCCTTATTGTGGGTCCTAATTCCATAGATGGCCCATCAATTAGATGCACATTCTGGGAGATACATTCAATTTTGTAAACAGGAGCTGGTTGTGTTCAGACCCAGTCAGACTGGTTCAGACCGACCCGACCAAACCAACTCTGGGTCCCACTGGACCCGATCAGGTCTGTCTATCCCATTTTTCTTCACTGGACCCTGCTGAGGTTGGTCATGGGTCCTATCCACATGGTCACCCAGAGTCTAGAATTTATTTGGCCTGACACACAGTGGTGGGCCGAGCTCTTTTCTTAGGTCAGGTTGTCGTGCGGCCCAACTTTATCTAATTCAGCCAGATCCTCTAAAGTGGACCAAATAAAAAATTTAGTCACCACACTAGGGCTCACTGGACCGATTTAGCCTGAACCAGCTCGGCTGGTCTAGTTGGGGCATTCGTGACAGGTTAGCCTGTCACCCCACTCATCAACATGCTACCTCTAGGGAGTGGTCTGCTCCTCTTATGTGGCGCTATGCTGGAGCCGCATTCACCCAGTCACCGCGGTCAATGCCCCCCACGCTCTATCGTAGTAGTGCACAATGAGTGTGCCGGCTCCACTATCTCAGTTGTCATTGGTCGGCCACTATTTCCCACACGGTGCGCCTCCCTCCTACGGTTTTCGTGAAGGTGGCACATTATGTGGGCCACCAGTTCTACATCGGTGGTTTGATCTCAAATCAACATGTTCCATCCAGCCTCTACGGTCTCCACCAACCCTAAAATATACTTAGTTCCACCTTTCCACCATTTTGAATGTGCATCCCTCAATAACTCATAAGTTGTTCGTCTCAAGCCTTTTTGGTGTCTGGTTGCACCTTTCGTGTTTTATATTTCAAAAATAGGGGAGTTTTGGGATCATAGTTATCTTGGATAATCATCAATCCTGATTAAAAAATTCCAAGGGATACACCCTCCACCAAGAACACATGACCCGAGGATTATCCTGATCATGGGTTTATCTACATTGGATGTTTTAGAATAAAAACGGGGATACATAAAACAATTAAACCCCTATGTGGATTGAGCATATGTCACTTACGAGATATGAAGCTCCGATCCATCGTCAGTCCTCGATATTTTATTATTCATCGCTGGTTTTTGTCTATCAAATATATCCCACTAGTGTTCATCGATCATTGATGAGAGGGCCTTCATCGATGGCATTCTTCAATGGGGAAAGATAGAGATAGAGGTTCCTCATTCATCAGAGGATTTATCATGGTTGTTCTTCAACTAAAAATTACACGATTAATAAATGGATGGAGAGGTGTTGTGAGTTTCTATGATGTCTCAATAACTAGTTTCATTAATTAAGCAGTGTTTTGGTTCACTGCATTGTAGCACTGACTGGACATTGAGTCGTAGCAGAAACTGTTTGAATAGAATAAGCTTTGAATTTTTTTTAATTTTATTTTATTTTTTCCACTAAATGATAAAACAATTATTTTTTTTCAGTTGAACTACAATGGTTGGGGTTAGGCCCTTCCCTGTAGAATCCCAGTGTTCCAAATTCAATGCTGCCCTCATATATTATATATGATTACCTATTCAAATGATTGAAAACCTCGCTCGTATGATTACATAACATACTTTAAAAAATGTTCAAAAATACATTCTAGCATCTCAAGTCCTTGGAATCACATGTCGTCTTAGAGCCTAGATTCTAAATTATTCCAATAAATTTAAAAATATTACATGGAAATTCTATGACATTACATTCTCCCAAACATAGGTCTTTACATACCCCAAAACCAAAACAATGTCTAATAAAAAAAATGGGGGTGTGGGGAATGGAACTTAGCCTCGTGATCCAATGTGCACACCTAAAGGATCTCATGCTACCCCCAAACCTGCACTAGTGGAAACGACCATCCACGTAGGACCCTCTCCTATCAATCCCATATCTCTACTACGAACTCTGCAAACATCTCCCCCTTTTCAATGTCTATCTCACCCTAGTGGATGACCTCTGATGGATCATGCATTTACCACCCCAGCTATGACACAAAAAAAACCTCGTGCACCTAGTGGATCTGTGGGGGACGAGATAGGCAGTACTCTACCTATCTAACTCTTCTAAGAATATTAAAGGGTCCTATGAACTACATAGAATGTTTGTCACCCCCACCCAAATCAATACAATCCTCATCGGGGTGAGACCTAACGAAAAACAAGGTCTCCCTCCGAAAACAACAAGGGTATCTGCATCTTCTCAGCATATGATTTTTGCATGATTTTCATAGTCCTCATCCACTCCTAGATGATATTCACCTTCTTAGTCATAGCCCATAAAAACAATGGACCCATGATTGATGACTCCCCTAGGTCTATCCAACATAGAGGAGATTTTCATGTCTATCCATATAAGGCCTCAAGTGCTTCCATGATAATGGTGGAGTGATAGCTATAGTTGTATGGAAACTCCAATAGTGGATGGTGGTTTTCTCGACTGAAACCAAAATCAAGGACACAAACATGAGTCATGTCCTCCTAGGTTAGTATGGTCCATGCCATCTGACCCTTTGTCTAAGGGTGAATGGTCGTGCTTAATCGCAGTTGAGTCTTAAATGCATCCTGCAATCCCATCCCCCACCAGGATGTAAAGCATGCATCACCTTCTGATATGATCATCTAAGGAACCTCAAGAATCCAAACAATCTCTTGTACATAGAGGCATCCCAATCCATCTACAAACCCCTAATCCTATATGTGTATGATGTGAGCTGACCTGGTGAGTCATTCAATGATAACCCAGATAGAATCGTGGCCCTTAGACATACATGGTAACCCCATTACGAAGTCCATCATGATACCATCCCATTTCCACTATAATACCTTGAGTGGATGTGCCAAGTCTATAGGGGCCAGATGATCAGCGTTCACTTGCTGAAAAGTGGGGAATTGTGAAATGAAATCTATCACCTTTATCTTTATCCATGGGAACAAGTACTGATGTCAGAGATCATGGTACTTCTTTTCCACACCAGGATGTACCGCCAATGAGGATGTATTGAACTCCCTTAACACCTCCTCTGACAATGTCACTGGTACTACGGCTTATCCAATAAAAACTATTATGTTCCCCACCATTATTGATAATCCATCAGGAGAATTTCATGAGGTTATATAAGCACATTTGACCTCGTAATCAACATATAAAAGTCATGCCCCCCTTACTCGCTCAAAAAGAGGGGGTGACAGTCATTGAATAAATATAAGCTACTCCATCATCATCCTAAAATGATATCTGTATCATAACTAATTGATCTGTTACATCACTCAGTAGTTGTATATCAGACCACTTTATGAGCGTGTCTATCGCAACGTTCCCCTTCCCTTGAATATAGACTATCTCAATGTCATTGTACTATAAGAACTCTAAAAAATTCCATTATCTCATGTTCATGTCTTTATGTGAGAATATATACTTGAGACTCTTGTAGTCTGAGTAGATGATGAACTATTCACCCATCATGTATTTATTTTACATCTTCAAGAAAAATACCACTACTTCTAATTCTAGGTCATGGTTTTCCTAGTTCTGAACATTCTTCTCAACTGTCAGGAGACATAGGCAATCAATTCTTTTTCCTTATTTAGGACACAACCCAGTCGAGTCCCTGATGCACCTCAAATTACTACATTCCCAATGCCATTTTTATGTTGTCTTAAGTTGGAGACACTTGTCAGTCTCTACATTAGCTCATAGAAACTCTAATACCACTTCTGCATACACACGTGGCTTTTTCCATTTCATTTCATGGCCGATAAAGGTTATGATACTCTGGAAAAATTAGGAACAACCCTCTGGTTATATCCATCCAACCCAAAGAAACATCGCACCGTAGTCATGAAACTAGGTGGATCCCTTGCTAGGACTGCCACAATCATTAGAAGATCCACTGCAACTCTATCCTCTAAGATGATGTGTCCTTGAAAGTGGACCATCAGAATCTTGAGCTGGCACATTGAGAGCTTTTCTTAAAGCTAGTTCCCCGAGAGTGTATCTAGGACTATCCAAATGTGTGTAGTGTTCTCATCTTCCAACACCAAGTACACCAAGATTTCTTCAATGAAGACTACCATGAAACGATCGGGGTAGGGATGGATGGCCCTGTTCATGAGTCCCATGAACACTACTAGGGAATTGGTCATGCCGAAATGAATCACCCTAAACTATGGGTCAGTACCAGCATCAAACGGTTGTCTTCAGTACATCCTCATCCCATAACCAATGATGATGATAACCTGATATGAGGTTTATCTTCGAGAACCACCTCACTCCCTTTAGCTGGTCGAAGAAGTCATCAATCCTCATTAGTGGATACTTGTTCTTCATAGTCACCTAGTTCAGGCACCTAAAGTCCACACATAGCCCTGAAATCATTTCTTCCACTTTTGAAACAAACTTTAGGGTTGCCCGTGGTGAAATTGTAGGCCTCATGAAGCTCGTCTCCGGCAAGTCCTCTAAATGTACCCTCAACTCATGAAGCTCCATGCGGGACATCTGATATGCCAATGTGGATATCAGTGTCATTATGGGGTAAATGTCGATGCTGAAGTCTACCTCCCTATGAGAAGGTAATCTTGAAACATTTTCAAGAAATTATTTCCCATACTCATATACCACTAAAGGAATGATTGGACTCCCCTCATACACTACACTGAGGGTGATGCTCACCAACTAGTGAGTGATCTGATACACCCTCCTAGGAGAAGGTATATCCTATAATTTAGAAGTTCATGTCTTGCTAGTGAAGAAAAACCTGGTCCAATACTCAAGGACAAACCTCACATTGAACCTAATACATTTGATCTAATCATAGAATGTAGATAACCATTCCATATCCAAGATGACATCATTATGACATGATTCAACTACTAGGAGAGCCTAGAAAAAACTCTCACCTTGTAGAGTAAGCTCCCACATCCGGCACCAATTTCTAATCATCGAATCCTCTCCCATATGAGAATTTAATTTTAAGGATTGGTATGACAGATCCACTGGAATATCAAAGCCTCAAATGAGGTCCATAGAAAGGAATAAGTGAAAGACCACTGTGTCTATAAGAACACTAGATAATGTGAAGTAGACATAGATCATACCTCTAATCATCTCTAGATTTCCATTATCACAGGCCACCATTCCCAAAAGTTATCCCCACCCCTGTCCACCTGCTCGTGGATCTCTTAATTGCCCACATGGAGGTTGTGGTGGTATTACCTCATATCTCCTCCCATAGTCTACCATTCTACCTACCCCATTTCTATGTTATTCTCTCTGTGGGCCTCCATGTTCGACTCTCTACCTCTGCCTTGGTGGTCCCTCGACCACATATTGATCATATTTATTGTTGGTTGGGCATTCTCGAGTTATGTGCTTCTTCCAGCTGCACGTGATGCACATCATTTTCCTCTACTATTGTCCACTACATATGGGGCCTCTTACTATCGATCCAATATCATGGGGTTCCTCTCCTGAAGGATACGGTCCTCTTGGACCCCTGTGTCAGTTGTCTCCTACCTGCTGCTGAGGACTCTTCTACTTGTCATCTGGTGGTATCTTCCATAGTGGTGTAGGTTCATCTAGGATGTTCTCCATTAAAAGCTCATGATCCAGCACTGCAGCCTACGTAGGGATGTAGAGAGAGATCATTGTTTATCTGATCTCATGATTGATCCCTTTCTCAATGGTTTGGTCCTGGAAGAAAGGGTCGTGCACCATATCAGAAGAGTATTTGGAGAGGCCTGTGAACCTCTCTGAGTACTCATACATGGTCAGGATACCCTACCCTAAGTAGAAAAGATTCTATACGTGTACTATTCACTTGTTCACAGGGAATAAATCCTCCCCAAAAAGGCACTCATTTCCTACCCAGGTGAGGGTTTCCTCCTCATGCATCAATAGTTTTCATGCTCCACCATCTCCATATTATTCCCTGTAGATGGATATCTGCTTGAAACACCTTGGGGTCCGAACGTGTCCTTACCAAGAAGAAAAAACACATCACCACCTCCAACCAATCCTTAGCAACTTGAGGATCTATCTCACATTGAACCCTAAAAGGCCTTTTCCTATAGAACTCAGGAAATATGCTCTGTCAGTGTGCGTCCTCTTCTGGTAAGGATGGTAGAACCTCCTTCTCAACGGGTGGGGGTGCATCTGGTATACAACCCGGGGGTTCCATCTCATGAACTTTTCCATGCACTAATGCCTCTTCACTCGGTGGACCATCATTGTGATCTTGTACTAGGATCCTGGATGGTTGTCTATGATGAAGAATCTTAAGAGAAATCATTATTACCAATAATCAGTTAATTATATCTGGTGAGATGGCTCTAACTAAATGATATCAAGAAATCATTTTAAAGATGCAGGAAAATAGTGATTTCATGCACCGAGTTAGAAGGAAGAATATAGGGTACTTGTGTAAGGATACATAGGTCACCGCACAAATATAGGACTCCCAAAATCTGAATGTTGAAATTGAAACATTTAACAATGTTTCTAAAAAAGAAAACTACTATATCTCAATCTTATAGGTTGAACCGACCACCTACGATACAACTTTTTCATAACCCATCCCTCGAGGCTCGTGTCGGGACTACCCCAAGCCTACCTTCCATAGTCTAGGGGTTAGAGACTAGATCCAAAATACATATCCAAAAAATTAAAGGTATTTATTTTAAGCCTGTACACAAACACAGTCCATACTATAGAATGTAAAGCTAAAACATGGATACCCACAATATGTATGTCCCATGAGGAAGCAACCACATAATTAATGGTGCACCTGAATGACAAAATGGTTTGGAATAAAAACCCAACTAAAAAACAACACAAAAAAAGGAATTAAATGATCTAGAGGTTTTCCACCAGGGATCCTACCTAAAGGATAAGTGTATCTCACTATCAGATGTCACTGTAGCATAATGTGTTTATAGATCCACCACCGAGCACCACCTTTCCATGTCCCTCCAAGTTCCCAAGCAGATTGTTATTCCATATGAACATGACATAATAGGTGTGGGAAAATCCCATGCAAGGGGGAGCATAGTAATACTCTATACGGACCCTGAAACCATCTCTGGTCTCACAAAAATCCAAAAATGAAATCCCAAAAGAGTGAACAATGATTAGAGTCACTATAGTATACTCGACATAGGTATAACATAATGTGTTGATAAAAAACCAATGGATAGAAACACTAACCATCAATCACGGCAAAGGAACTTATCCACGATGATCCCTTTTTTCTAGCTAGGGTGCCTAGACCAATTTAGCAGATGAGTCACGAAGCCACGCTGGGAAGCTATGTCATGGAGCCTTGCTGACAGTTGAGTCTTGATGTCTCCCTGATATCTATCTCTCAGAGTCTCTCTGGGTATCTAAGTCATAAATCCTCACTGATAGTTGATTCAGGGAGTCTCATTGGGTAGTTAAGTCATGAAGTATTTCTTATAGCATAGTCATGATGTCTCGCTATGTACCTGAGTCATGAAGCCACACAAAGTAGTTTAGTCATTATGTATTGTAGATTAAAATTCCATGAAATTGTACTTAGAGAATTTCATAAGGAAATCCCCATCACATGGATTCCAACACAGTAGATGGCATGAAAATCTGGTGCACAGTCTGAGTGATACGTCCCATTTTGTAAAACGGGGTTGGTGGTGTCTGGGCCCAGTCCAACATGTTCGCACTGACAAGATCTACATGACCCGAAGTTCTGCGTGACCTGATCATGCCTATTTGGCCCACTAGCATGGCCCATTAGGCCTCACTATACCTTGCTGAGGGTGGCAATGGGTCTAGTCCACTTGGTCACCCAGGGACCCGAATTTATCAGGCCCCACCCACATTGTCGTCATGCAACTTGAAGGAAGCAGGCTACTCCTCCTAGTGGGAACTAGGCTGGCACTACTTCAAGCCATCCACCGCATCAGATGGGATGTGACCCCCGCCCCTCGTCACAACACACTGAACATGCTACCTCCCCTCGAGCGGTTAGCATGGGCTGGCCACTTTGACCCATAGGTGGTGCCGGTTGTATCCCCCAGGGTACCTTCCGTGGGCCACCTAGTCCACACTGGTGGTTTGATCTAAAATCCTCATGCTCCATCAAGCCTCTCGAGTTGTCGACATCACTTAAATGTACTCATATCAATCTTTCCACCATTTTTAGGTTGCAATCATAAATAATAAGCAAGCATAGGGGCTCAGTCATTATTTGTGTCAGCCTATTCCATCCTCTTTTGTAGTTTAAAAATCGGGAAGGATTGGGATAAAAGTTCTCTTAGATAACAATCAATCCCAGTGAAATAATTTGAAGGTAAACAACCTCCCACAAAATCACACAACTTGTGGATCAACCTGTTCGTGGGTTGATCCACATTCATTATTTTAGAATAAGAATGGGAAAAAGTAAAACAATTAAACCCCTACATGGATTGAGGATTTGTCGCTGACAAGGGATGAAGCTCTAAGCCATCATCGATCCTCGTTCTATTATAATTCTCCATCCTTCATCCTCTCTCAAATATGTCCCACCACATTTCATTGATAATTAATTCCATGTTTCTTTCGATAGTGTTCATCTTTGGATATAGGAAAAGAATGGTTCCACATTTCTTAGAGGATTTCACAGGATTTTTCTTCATCTATGGATTCCAATAAAAATTAAATGAACTAGACACATTGTGTGTTTCCACACTGTCCCATTAATGGGATCAATTATTGATTCAACATCACCATGTTGGTGCACCACAGCACTGGTCGGTTTTTACATCTGAGCAGAAACAGTTTTAACATAATAAACGTTGAAATTCATTTATGTATATTTTAATTTTTCCACTAAAATTCAGAAATTTATCTTTTTGTGTTGACCCCTTCCAGTTGAGGTTAGGCCCTTTTTGGAGAAATCATGTCTCGTCTCAGATCATGGTTTCAAAAATAATTTTATATAATTTTAAAACATGACATGGAAATATCGATACATTACAAGTTATTCCCCTAGATAATGTTTTTTAGTTTTCAATTTAACTTATACTTGGATCTATTGAAATATCATGGATTCATTACATAATGGCTCACATTGAATTAGTTTAATTGAGGAAGTAGATAGAAGAGTATTTTGGAAAGGGTTTTATACACTCAACTAATTTTTAATTGGGTTTCCTTGTCCACATTATTAATAAAATTCATTGTTCAATAGTTTTTTCATTGATTATCTTGAATTTAAAAACATCCTGATAAAGAAAAAGAATCATTAACTCTGCATTAAAAACATTTTTATCCTCTCAGATGGTATCAATACTTTCTGACAGTAAATCTTCAATTTTGGTACCATGGACTTAGGGTAAATGGGAATTATATACCTAATAATTATTTCATAAAATGTATAAAAACTATGAATTCCAATTAATTCTTTCCCAACATATTGATGGAAATTCTATCATAATATATTTGATGAATATTGTCTTTATAGATTACTAGGATATATTTATAATAGTGTTCAATAGTGATAAAATAATATATTCTAAGGTAAAATAAAATGATGATATGTATTTTTGGATTATTCTAAGACCCATATAATTGGACAATTTTCTTTATAATTTTATAAACAATGAAATTTATCTCGAAAAAGTATCCATATTTGGTCATGTAATCACATGTGAGGATATCATTATAGAACATTCAAAGAAAAAGGTGATTTATTATTATCCGTGAAACAAAACTATAATAAATATCCATAGACTTCTTATATTATATGGACACTATCGTCACATTGAGAGAATTTACTCCTGATTATAAAATAAAATAATTAATTATTAAAAAAGTCTAAATGGTTAAAGGTGTAAACAACATCATGAATTATAAGAGGAGTTTGGATTATGCACCTATACTCACAATACACTACAGTGGATAAAAGATTTAGATATATAGAAATTCAACATAGAATGTATTTGAAATTTATATTAAAAAAATGACATGGCAATTTTTTATACATCACACTAATCAAAGATCAATAATAAATATTATTTTACACATGATTGGGTGCAATAAACTGTTCCTTTAGAATTTATTTATTACATATATTATATCCACAACATGAATTGTGAAAAATAAATTGAACCCAAGACTTTAATATATATATGTTCACATAGAATGTGTTCAGAAATCCCCAAAATAGATGAATTGTTTTAATGAAGGGCCAAGATTACTCAACACTTTACTATACTGGAATGGAAAATATGGTGGTAGATTCTCTAAGTGATAAAGATCACACTACTCCATCCATGATGATGATTAATAGGGACCCACTACTCATGAGTTTTCAAATTATGGACTTGAAAATCAAAATGGAATGGGGAAACTGTAACACCCCGAGATTTTATGAGAAATATTATTATTATATTTTTTGATGTCTTGTGTTGTACGTGACACCATGATTTTCTTGCACTATACGCAAAACCGTATTATCTTATAATAAGCGCAACACTATTATTGGCTTGTTTTACACAGAAGAGAAACCTTCCTCGATTGCTTGCGTTGTACGCAATACCGAGTTTCACTAAACAATGATATGTTATTAAAATATTATTTGAAATAGCCAGTATGAATAGTAATACTCACTTTTCAAAATTTCATAAATTTTATCTTTCAAAATGGATTTCATTTTTGGATTCGGAATATCAAATTTAGCATATGGTGAATTTTTTATTTTTTCTGAAAACATTCTATTTTTTTATGAATTGTGAAAACATTGTGTTATTGGTTACAACCAAATTTTATTTAAATAAACATTTATTTTATTTAAATTTATATTAGGTTAGTATAGATATATAATATCTATATAAGTTAAATTTAATTCTTTGGAGTCATTTTATAATAATTTTAGATATATAAGAATTTTATTGAACTTTTTACAATCTTTTACCCACCTCTTAGGAGCATTTTAAAATTTACATAAAACATAATTTCATCCCTTCTATGAGTTGAATTTCAAAAATCTGAGAGACACGGTTTATATCAGTAAGTAAAATGTGGTTCAATGAGATGAAAATAATTTTTGGTGAATAGTAACTTTTAACTTTTATTTACCATGGTTAAAAGTGAATAGGGTAATTAACAGTAAACATGATATTAATATTACCCTTAAAAATGTAATAATTCTACTGGATAAGTGTTATTCGACCAAAAATAACCTTCGGAATAAAATACGACCATTTAGGTACACTTATATTACATTAGATCATTTATTATTATTTTATTTAAAGAAGAGTTAAATTAGTTAAAATCAAATATTAATAACTAAAACATTTTTAATATAGGGTTATACATAAGCTAAATTAGACTATAAATATTCAGTATAAAGATAAACAGATTTTTTAAATAATGGTATTTTATTCATATTTTTATACATTAAAGAAGTTAATTTATTTATGACACAATGATGAGGAAATAATTACTTTAATAATGAAATATTAACATAATTGATATTATAAATACCCAAATAATTTCAATTTGAGACTTTTTATTAATTAAACTAATATTTTAGGTTAATATAACATATTACGGTTTGTTAGATAAATTTTTTATATGTAATAATGCTGTTATAAATTTATAAAAAACAAAATAACAAATAGTGTCAAAATTGACATAAAAGAGTTATTAAAACAAATATTATATTATTAATTGATATAGTTGTCATAAAAATCTAAGGATAGAAAAAACAACTTATATAATAATATATATGACATTAAGGAACCAATTGGGGTTCTATTGGCAGAATATAGTATGTTTATTAACAATATAGTGTAAGAAAACAACAAGACACAAAAAAAGTTATATTATTTAACCAGAAAGATGCAGGCCCAGGCCGAATGCCTGGTCCCATGAGAATCTATTAAAGAAAAATCAGTACAAAGTACAAAGAAAATGAAATGATATGAAAACACCCCCAACAACAGTGTCAGTCAAAATGTGTCAAAATCTCCAACATCTCCATCCTCTGAATCATCTGGATCTGCCGACTCCCACTCAAAGGGAGCATATTTATTGAGCATGTTGAGGTATTGCTCCCTAAGACATAACTCTCTTTCAGTCATAGATTTCCTAATCACTGTCTTATTCTGTCCCTTATTTGAGTTTACTTCTTTCCCTTTTCCATTCTTCGCAGAGGACCTAGTAGACACCGTCCTCGGCATGTTGGAGTAGTCTTTTCTTGGCTTCTTCATTTTTGGATCAGTTCCTACCCCCATACTCTCAATACCATTATCAAGGGTTTCCTTCCTTTCTCCTTGAACCATGTCACTATAAGAGGCTTTGAGCACCTCCCTCTCATTTTCTCTCTCTCCATTGGAAACATCTCCCCCCTTCTTAGGAGCATCTCCCAATCCCTTCAAGCAATCATTCCTTCCTGACTCCACTGTTCCAGCCCTCAAGGAAGTTTGATTTAAGTCGATAGGGGTTAAAAACTGATTCTTCAAACCTGGAAATTCCACATCCTCAACCACTGCAACCTCCACAGGCTTCAGGTGATCTGCTTCAAAGTTGGAGGTCTCCTCCTCCATCAGTTTTCCACCCAGCAAGCTTGTCCCATTATCTGCTTGATGTGGATCAAGCCGATCAGCTTCCCCCACTCCTAGACCATCATCAGGTTCTTCCACGCCATCCAGTGCAGCAAATTGGTTCATGGAGCAGAAATCTGGTCCAGATTTAACACCCCCTGGGTGCCCATGTTCGCTACCCATACTTTGAGGACATGGGACAGAGATAGGTGCCTCACAACATCCATTCTGGGTGTTGGGCAGCCAGCTTGAGTCCAATTCAGCTTCCTGGTCACCCTGCATCTCAACACCATCAAACACTTTCACCATTGACCTTGATGCATCCGACATAGAGCTAAGACTCATGTCATTCTTTAGCCGTTCAAATACAGCAGCAATAGAGTGCCCTTACGTCCCTATCAAATCCTCCCTCACAGCTCGCATAACACCCCCATTTTCCTGAACATCATAGACCTTAGTGAAGGGGGCATCATCCTGTATCAACTCTTCATTGACATGGCCAGTTGATTTATCATCAATCATGGCCTAGATAGTTGGATCATTTGTAGCAGCAGGACACTCACACACTCCCTTCTTGCGACACACATAAAGATCATGCCCCTGTTTGTGGCAGAAGGAGCAGTAATCAATCCAGGACTCATAGTATATGGGTTGTGCATACCTGTATTCCCCCTCAATTACAACCCACACCATCTCAGGAGGGGGCCGGGAGAGTTCCAGTTCAACACACAGCCTCGCAACACTCGGGTTCCTCAAGGTAGCCGTTCGCTGATCAAGGCACAGGAGACGACCAATAGAATTCCCTATTGAACTTAACAACGCTGGGTTTTGGAACGGTAAAGGTAAACCAGGAAGTTGAATCCAAATCGCAGAGGTAGAAGGGTTGCGATTCATATGAAATTCAAAATTCCAGCGAAGCAGATGAAAACGAAATCCGCGAATCGACCTACTAGCGTTGGACCAAGACCGCGCTAGGTCATCTTCATCCAGAATGTAAAGAAGGAACTGATGCGGACCCAAGATCCCGACAACCACCCGGTGAGTAAGACCCCAATTTTCATTCACAATTTTATCAAATACCTCTATCGAAGGCCACCGTCGCATGAACATTGCAACTAGTGCGTTGGAGAAAAGAGAGGATGCATCAGAGAACTCTTGAAGAGAGACTGGAACCACTGGCTGTCCAAGGCAGATGCAAGTTATATTATTTAACTTAGAGTTAAATATAAATGACATGATTAAAATGGTAACCTAAACTTGTCTAAAACCTATTGGTTGAGAGGATTGAGGCCCATCCCCAGCATATCCTAGAAATTAGTCACTTTGGAGCCATTATAAACCGAATATGAATTTATTATAAAATAATATTTTATGTTTTTCTTAAGGTTCCCCTCACCCCTCTAATAAAAGGGAACTCTACATTCTCTCTATGTAACACCTCCAAATCCCTTTGGCACATCCAACACCTACCCCAATACCCTCTAAAATGTCCTCAATTATTCCTATAGGCATTCCATTAGTCAGAAAAGCCAACCTATGAAGCCCTTTTGATCAAATCAAAAGGAATAACCCGAAGAAGAGGTAAATATCTCACCACCAATTTCAAGTTCCTTTCTTCTTCCACTTCCTCCTTATTAGTTGTTTCAATTATAAAATAATAACTCAAGTATATTCTATATACTGTGATGTTATTATACAAATTTTACAACCATATTACTAATTTTATCCATCCTATGAATGAAAAAGTCACCACATGTGCGTACGTACAGCTTTCCGTCTCCACGTCGTGGTGTAGTTTGTTATTCAAAAACATCATCATATGGATGGGTATAATAATGAGTATAAATGATATAAATAATAAATTTAACATTATGAAAATTATTTATATATGATATACCATCCAATTAAATACTATTTTAATATCAAAAAATGATATTGTCGCACGTGCGTTCGTACAGACTACCGTCTCCCCAAACACGGTGAGATTCATTTTCCATGATTAACCATTACAGTATGATTATAAATTATATGTAATTAATAATCATGAATGATATTACATATTAATGATACTGCATTTATGTACATTAATGTTTCATTTACATAATTCCATTCAATTCAATAAGGAAATTAAAACAGTGTTCATGCGTACGTACGACCTACCGTCTCCATAAACGGGGTATTTCATTCCATTTATCGATATATCATATATTTTTATATTATGAATATATATTATATATAAATCATGTTTTACATTATGGAATTATGTAAATCATTATATAAGTAATAATATCAATAACAACAAGTTGAAACACGTACGATAAATGAAATGATTTTACCCAAAATGCTTCTTTAACATGGAATTTACAAAAGAACGGGTAATATAAAGTAATAAGTGATCAAATATGATATCATAAATATTTTTATGGTTATGTTACAAGTTAATAATATGTTTAAACCCACTATACAGGATTCTGAGACACATATAGAAGAAATTGGACATAAAGTAAGTTATAATTTTGTGATCTCATTTTTATCCGAGATTGCATATACGTAAGTATTTACTGGGGTTATATTTTTCATCCATGCCCATAATTTTTTTCATAATGTGTTTGATATTATCCGATGTATTTTTAATTTCATTTTTACCCCAATTTGACTTTTACTTTGTGTTATGGAAGGAATTTTTCTTTTTTTTACAAAACATGGTACTTTTTGACTTTTCTGATAAAAGCACTAGGAAAATGTTTTTTTAACTTATACGGTATGAATGGATTTTTACAGTTTCATAACACCTAATTTTCATGACACTTCCTCTATAATAATTCATGATTATTTACAAAAAATCCCTTTCTATTAAAATTTAATGGCATTTTCTGAAAAAGATAATGTTTTTGAAGAAGAAAGGATATTTTCCTCAAGAATTCATTTCTAGTGTTTTGTCAAATACATATTCCATGTAAGATGAAATTATTTAGTATTGTTATGTTTCAAGTATAATTTTTCAATTATTTACATGGATTGATTATTCTTATGATGAAATTATATCCATTTCTTTTATATAGATTATGTTATGATGGGATGTTGTATTTGAAACCCATTTTATTCTTTGGGTTATTTAATGATTTATGCATATTTTATGTCACAAGTATGAATTATATCATTATTAGATGGGTGGGACCTATATCTACCTCCAATGCATTAGGTAAAGGTTTATATCTCATGAGATAGATATGGCTGGAATGGCAAGCGAATCGTGATCAGTAATACAGGGCTGGAACAGCATGTAAATCCGGTTCAGTAATGGACTTTTTCCACAGTGATGGTCTTGGCAGCAATGCCTTGGATAATATGGAAATCATAACATGTGCTTAATGGTTTCCAAAATTACATTATTTATTTCCATGCTATTTTTTCATGTTTAATGTTCTTTTATGATCTATGACTTATGCACTACCATTATTTATGTCATTTATCATGATTTTGATGTTTAATGTTCATGTTCTTACGTTCAAATGTTTTGGGATTGCTTTATGTCCTCCATGTTTATCCTTAATGAGAATTTGAGCTAACCCTTTTAATTTTTTCTTTCCCCCGGGTTATAAAGACATGTTTTAGGTATCAAAAACAAAGGGGAAGATCTTTATGGGAGATGTTGAAGATCTTCCCCCATGATTATGAGATTATGTTCTGAGTTTCCAAAGACACTAAACTAATATGGTCTTTGGGAATCTGTTTTTGTCAGGTATTAAGTATTCTGAAAATGTAATTTAATGTCCATATACGTCAATTTTGGGTCTCTACAGTTGTTATCTGAGTGAAGGTTTAGTCAACCTTTGGAAACTAGGATGCCAAAACATTAGTGTGATCCCTAGATATATTTCTAAGGTATGTATAGAAATTTCCATAAGGTTAAGTATAAGTATAGTTTATAGTCCTATAATTATGGTAACAATCACATAAATAAACCTATGATCATTGATATTTAAGGTACACCTCCTTTATTATGTTGTTTTCCTGGCATGAATTTTTCCTCTCACACTATTCTTTTTGGGTTTTAGAAAATGGTTGGAAACAAGAAGATTCTTGTTAATGGAGAATATGATGGACAGTAGAATGATATTCTTCATGAGATACCAAATGAAATGGTATTTGGATGGTGAAACATCATTATTATTTCTAATCAGAAATTTCATAATATGATGAATAATCTCAACTTTGGTAAGATTCCTAACTCAGCTAATAAGAGAATGATGGAGTTTCATGATGATTATAGAGGAAAGAAAGTTCAATTTTCCTCATGTAAGTCATGTGGGATGAGGAATCAAGTAAAATGTTTCAATGGAGCTGGAAGATGATTTAGGTGTGGAAAAGAAGGACACAAAGCTAGTAATTGCAATGGAAAAGATTCAGTTAACACAATGAACAAGGATAATGGAATTTCTAAGACATCAACATTGGTTAAATGTTTTAAATGTGATGTGTATGGGCATTATGAAAACCAATGCTGTAAGGAAAAATCACCTGAAGATAATCAGCACGGTCGCATGGGTAGTATTTATGATGATGATGATGAAGACACTACAAATGATATATGAGATGAAAGAAATGTTGATGAATAAAATGATGAATCTCGGTCAATGGTATGACAAGGTAGTGAATGATTGCATGTTTATCATGAATAATGTATGGTACTATGGAATAAAGAAAAATATAAGGATTGTTACACTATTTCCTTTCCATGAGTATTTGAATGTATATGATGAATGGTACCGGTAACCATTAAAAGTGATTTAAATATTTTTGGAATGTAGATGATATGAAAATAATGAAGGGTTAATGATAAAATCATATGTTTGATAGTATTAATGAGCTCAGGACTGATAATTTTTTTTTGATATCATGGTTTGAGTATATAGAAATTTTGGGATTTTAGTATGTGGAAAGAGTTACCTTTTGACATCATTCATGTTTTCACCAATGTTCTATGGAAATTTATGTTTCAGGAGAATACATGATTAAGGTATTCACATGATTTGAATGCAATCAACAAGATATATATTATAATATATGGGGGATAAATGATGGTTTTCACGTGCTTGTTATGTGACCATTCCGATATTTGTTTTATTTATACTATGCGATTGGAAATATGTATTTTGGATAACTCTAATGATTGGAATGGATTATGTTGGACATCAGATAGTATTGTTTAAGGCTAGAACTTTTTTCAATATTATTTCTGTAATATTATAATAGTATTGTTTTTGAAAAAAGACAACCGGTAGGATGGGCGACAACCCATTGCATCAGACAAGGTTGCGGGAATTGAACCCACAACCGAAGTGCGACATGCCTTTATCACCTACCAATGGCCTACAGAAAGTCCCGGGTTCGTATAAACTAGTTCAATTTTATTAAGCAGGATGAGAGATGTAGTATATGTCCATTTTTGGAACCACATAAAATTAATCTCACCATATATGGACTTATGTATATAAATTTTGCTAACCTTAGGTTTAAGATAAATAGTATGATCTATAATTCTATCACATTATATGATAATACTTCACGAAATAAAAATTCAACTTAATTTCTTTATGATATGAAGTGGAAATTGTACAAGGCACGAGCAATGGTGAGATTTTACCAAAATGAAGTAAGTATGTATTTTAATTCAAAAATTCATCATCATTTGGGAAATGATCTCAAAAACCAAAAATGGTATCCTAGTGCCCTAATATCTAATGAATCAGATGGTACCTTATATTATCACAAATTTATGGCTTTTTGATTAATGGATTTTTCATAGCCATGTCTTCTACCACTCTTCATCAGAAGTTGATTTTTATATTTCTCTTCCATATCCATATTTTCACCTATGTTCTCATATGTGGAAACCCTATGATGAGTTAATTTGGGTAACCATTATGTATCCTACATCACTTTTTAAAATTAAGTTTTATTTTTCCTTTTTACGATGTGGGTTTTTATGAATGAATCATTCAAGTTGTAAACCATTTAAAACCCCGATTAATTTCGAGGGAGAAATTCATTTTAAGGGGGGTAGAATGTAGCACCATGAAATTTTATGAGAAATATCATTTTTAATTTCTTTGATGTCTTCTATTGTACGCTACACAAAGATTATCTTATTCTACACACAACACTGTATTAGCTTTTAGTATACGCAAAACAATTCTTGGAAGGAGTTACACGCAAAAGAAACCTTCCTTGATAGCTTGCGTTGTAAGCAATACCGAGATTCACTAAATAGCGATATGTTACAAAAATATTATATGAACTAGACGTTATGAATAGTAATACCCAATTTTTAAAATTTTATAAATTATATCTTTCAAAATGGATGTCATTTTTGGATTTGGAATATTGAAATTATCTTAGGGTGATGTTTCGGTATATTTCTGAAAACATTCTATTTTTGATTAATAGTGAAACCACTGTGTTATTGGTTAAAACTGAATTTTATTTAAATAATAATTTATTTTATTTAAATTTATTTTAGGTCAAAATAGATAAAAAATACCTATATAAGTTAAATTTAATTCATTGGAGTCATTTTATAAAAAAATTAGATATATAAAAATTTTGTTGAACTTTTTTCCGTCTTTTACCCACCTCCAAGGAGCATTAACAAATTTACATAAAACATAATTTTACAAATTCTGTGAGTTGAATTTCAAAAATCAGAGAGACATGGTTGATATCATTATGTAAAATGTGGTCCAATGAGATGAAAATAATTTTTGACGAATAATAACTTTTAACTTTTATTTACCACGGTCAAAAGTAAATAGTGTAATTAAGGGTAAAGATGATATTATTATTACCCTAACACATGTCCTAATTCTATTGGAAAATTGTACTTCGACCAAAAACAACCATAAGAATAAAATATGACCCTTTAGGTTCACCTTGATTAGATTAGGACATTTATTATTATTTTATTTAAATAAGAGTTAAAATAGTTAAAATCAATGTTTAATATCTAAAACATTTTAAATATCGGTTTATACATAATATAAATTCGACTATAAATATTAATTATAAATATAATATTATTTATTATATAATGGTATTTTATTTATATTATTTATACATTAAATGATTTATCTTATTTATGACACAATGATGATGTAGTAATTACTTTATTAATGAAATATTAATATAATTGATATTATAAATAACCAAATAAATTGTTATTAGAGACTTTTTATTAATTAAAATAAATTCCTAGGTTAATATAACATATTAGGGTTGGTTAGATGATTTTTGTTTCAAAATAATAATGTTTTTATGAATTAAAATAAAACAAAATTACAGGTAGTGTCAAAATTGACATAAAAGGGTTTTTTTAAAAAAATTTATATTATTAATTGATATAATGGTCCAAAAACTATAAGGTTCGGCCAAAACACTAATATAATAATATATATGAGATTAATGAAACAATTGGGGTTTTATTGAATTCTTGTAGCAAGTTCATTAACAATATATCGTAAAAAGACAAGAAGACACGGTAAATGTTAAATTATTTAACAAAGAGTTAAATCTAAATGATAAGGTAAAAATGGTAACATAAACTTGTCTAAAACATATTGGTTTAGTGGATTTAGACCCATAACCACCCTATCCTTGAAATAAGTCACTTTGGATCCATTATAAATGGAATATGAATTTATTATAAAATAATAGTTTTAGTTTTTACTAAGGTGCCCGTCACCCCTCTTATAAAAGTGCACTCCCCCTTCTATCTAATTCACATCTCGACAACCATTTGGATCGGCCAAAACCTACCCAAATACACTCTCATTTGTCATCCCTTAATCTTAGAGTCCTTCCTTTAGTTTTAAATCCAACCCAAAGAGATCTTTTGATCAAATCAAATGGAAGAACCAGAAGAAGAGGTAAATATCTCACCACCTATTCCAAGTTCCTTTCATCTTAAACTTCCTCCTTCTTTGTTGTTTCCCTTATAAAATAATAAATAAACTATCTTATATATACTGTGATGTTTTTATAAAAATTTTAAAACCATATTAGTTATTTTATCCATCCTATGAATGAAAAAGTCCCTACACGTGCGTACATACGGCTTACCGTATCTACGTTGTGGTATAGATTTCTATTCAAACAGTTCATCATTTGGATGGTTATAATAATGAGTATAAATGATATAAATAATTAATATAACATTATTATGTTTCAATATATATTATATACCATCCAATTATATTTTATTTTAATATCAAAAGATTTATATTTTCGCTCGTGCGTACGTACGGACTACCGTCTCCACGAACACGATGAGATTCATTTTCCATGATTAGCCATTCAAGTGTGATTATAAAATATATATAACAAATAATCATGAAATATATTAAATAATAATTATACTAGATTTATGTACATTTATGTTTCATTTAATCAATTATATTCAATACAATAAGGAAGTGAAAACAGTGTTCATGCGTACATACGACCTACCGTCTCCATGAATAATGTATTTCATTCTATTTATTGATCTGACATATATATTTATATAAAGAATATATATTATATATAAATCATGTTTTACATTATTAAATTATGTAATTAAGAATATACGGAATAATATCAAGAACAACAAGTTGAAACACGTATGATAAATGAAAATATTTTTCCAAAAATGCTGCTTTAACATGGAACTTACAAAAGAACGGGTACTTTAAAGTCATAAGTGAATCATATATGATATCATAAATATTATTATTGTTATTTTACATGTTTATAATATATTTAACCCCAATATACAGGGGTCTTGGACACATATTGAAGAAATTATACATATGGTAAGGGATAATTTTTCAATCTCATTTTTATCTAGGATTGCTTATACATAAGTATTTAATGGGGTTATATTTTTCATCCATGTCCATAAAATGTTTTTCATAAAGTGTTTAATATTTTCCATGTATTTTTAAATCCATGCTTACCACTCTTTGACTTTTAATTTTTGTTATGTAATGATGCTTTTTATTGTTTACAATACATGGTACCTTTTGACATTTCTATTAAAAGTACAAGGAGAATGTTTTTAACATATACGTCATGAACAAATTTTTAGGGTTTCAAAACACCTAATATTCTTGAATATTACTATACAATATTTCATGATTATATTCAAAAAAATCATTTTATTTTAAAATGGAATGGAATTTTGTGAAAATAAAATGATTTTGATGAAGAAAGGATATTTTCCTCAATAATTTATTTCATGTTTTTTTTCAAAACTATTTTCCATCTAAGATGACATTATTTAGTATGATTATGTTTCAAGTATAATATATCTATTATTTACATGGTTTGATTCTCCTTAGGATGAAATGATATCCATTTGTTTTATATGGATTACGTTATGATGGGATGTTGTTTATGAAACCCATTTTATTCTTTGGGTTATGAGATTGATTTATGTTTATTTTGTGGCACAAGTAAGAATGATTTCATTATGAGATGGGTGGGACCTATATCTCCCCCCAATTCATTGGGTGAAGATTTATATATCATGAGACAGACATGTCTGGAACAACAAGTGAATCTGGTTCAGTAATATAGGGATGGAACGGCAAGTAAACCTTGTTTAGTAATGGACTTTGTCTACTATAATGGTCTTTGCAGCAATGTCTTAGCTACTATGAAAATCATAACATGTGCTTATTGGTTTCCTCAATTACATGTTTTATTACCATGATATTTTATCATGGTTAATGTTTATTTATGATCTATGCCTTATGATAAGGCAATATTTATGTCATTACTCATGATTTTGATGTTTTATGTTCATGTTCTTACGTTCAAATGTTTAGAGATTCTTTTATGTCCTCCATGTTTAACCTTCCCGAGCATTTGAGATCACCCTTTTTATGTTTTCTTTTCCCCAGGATATATAGAATGGTTTTAGGTATGAAAACCAAAGGGGAAGATCTTTATGGGAGATGTTGGAGATCTTTCACCATGATTATAAGATTATGTTCCTAGTTTCCAAAGACACTAAACTAATACGGTATTTGGGAATTTGTTTTTGTCATGTATTAAGTATGCCACAAAATTAATGTAATGTATATGTATGTCAAGTGTGGTTCTCTATAGAAAAACCTTCTATTAATAAATAATTTCTCTATAATCTAATGATATTATGATATAGAATGCTTATAACGGTGATATGGAGCTATTAAGAATCCATACAATAGTTTATATTTCAAACATTCAAATAATGGATTTAAAATATTAGGAACTCGAATATATTTCCTATTTAATCCATAACTAAATAATTATATTTTGAATAAGAAACACTATTCATAATTATTTATCCACCTTTGAATCACAATGAACTATAAAGATCTATTTGATAATTTGTTAAGGGATAACTAGAATGGGGATATTCTCAACTAAATATCATGATGCCCATTATTCATACAAGTCAAGGAAAAAATATATGTTTAAGTTTATGTTGAAATAATTAAAAACCTATATTAAAATGAGATAATATCTCTGTGGATTTCATGATGTGTCTCCAAAATACCTCAGAGGGATATGATTATATTTGGGTTGTGGTTGACCAAAAAAGGTTTCCACACATCATTATTATTCAAGAGTATTTTCCACTAAATCGACATACCATATTCCATATAATGGGTGTGGTAAATAATAATTATGTACTACTTTAAATTTAATATTATCAAGGTTAATGGTTTGAAATAGTTTTTTTGCAGAATTCACCAATATGAGTTGGATATAGAGTATACATAATATACATTATATCATCCCCAAACAGATAGTTAATCCAAAATTAACATTAAAAAATAATTATATATTTTAAATTCATGTTTAATTGATATCAATGAAATTTGGGATAAAAATATTCCAATGGTTGAGTTATCTTTTAATAATTGTTTCCAATATTTCTTCTAAATGTAAGAATTAGAGGCTCTATATTGAAAAATATATAGTGATCCAATATATTTGTATTTATTTGGAGTGTGGAATCTTTAATGAATTTATCGTGTATATGAAATAATGGAGAAGGATAAAAGAATTCATCAATATATCATACAAATGTAATGTTATCAGTTGATCTATTATGATATTCATTTGTGAGATGATCAGTTCAATATTGGTGAAAAAGTGTTCATTTTAATACCTAAATTGAATATTGTTATTATATTAGAGAAGAATAAAATACCAACCCTTGTAAATATTGGTCACATTGATATTATTAGTCTTATAGGGACTATAGAAAAACACTTACAATTAACACCAATCATCTCTCAATATAATGATATATTCCATGTATTACATTTTTGTAAGTACAAACCAAATCAATCACAATTATTGATCTAGGAGGTTTTATGTAAGGAATATTTTCTCTATTATAAGGAATATCTGAGGGGGATCATTGATTGTAGAGACATATTAATAAAAAGAAAAACCATTCACCTTGTCAACATTCTTTGAAAAAATCATAAATTGGAAGATTCTATGTGAGAAAATAAAAATTTAATAATAAAAAAGTACCATACTTTTATTCCAATGAGTATTCTAATCTAAAGGGTGAACTACTTTTAAGAGGAAATAATTTGGAACCAAAAAATATATTGCTAAATTTCACAATAATGTTATGATAGATTTTTATATACAAAATAAAACTAAAACTAACATTTTATAATATAAATAATATATAAAATCATAACACACGGTTAAATACAATAAAATAAAACTAAAGAACCACTATAATAAATAGTATGAAAATAAATATTACTATATATCAATAAAAGTACAACAATATTGAAATATTTTTCATCTGGATCTTCATAGAGAAAAAAATATTCATTAAATACTATGGAAAGAAGAAAACATATTTGAGATATGATATACATATTAGGAATATAAATTAAAATATTAGATGAAATATTTTCATAAATTATGTATGGTTATATATAGAAATGTAACATGAAATTTATATAAGTGGTTTTCGGGCTTAGGTGGGTATTGGAATTATAATGATATAGAAACATTTGGTGGAAATAATAATATTTAATGGTATAAAATATATATTTATTCAAATAACTATCTAATATAATATGACTATTATAAGATAGTGATTTAATTGGTGGTTAAAAATTTATGTAATATAATTATAAAATATATATATACATGAGATATAATAACATCATGTAACCATGGTATTTATTATTAATATAATTTGTTTTTTGGATGAATAAAAGGTCAACATCATATGTGAATTCCTAAAAAATCACAATATGGTCATCAATAAGTATGGATTATAAGAAATTATCTGTGAGAGAAGTTTGTTCTAATAGATATCATTATTAGATTCTTAATATTGACTAATCATATGTGACCTATAACATTACTTATTGTACTCTATGATCTTATGGAAAGTGCATAAGGATTATTTTACACATAATGTATTATTATATATATATATATATAATTATTAATGTTCTAATTAATATTTTTAAATAAATATATATATATTTCCCATCGTTTTGCATCTGTAATATTATATAATTGATATTTAAAGATTATATTTAATTACATGAAAAATATTGTTTCTACAAAAAATATATTAATTAAATTAAATTAATAGTTAGAAAATAAATAATAAATTTCAATAAATATGGAATAAAATTTTATAATGATAAAATTTAAAAATTTTATGGAATAGTTTTTTTGTCTGCCATATATTTTAAAACATCACTAAATTATTAAATTCTAAAATATTTTTAATATAAAATATTAAAAAAGATAACCACAAATAAATTTAAATTTATCAATTGATTATTAATGATCATGAAATAGTTGTAAATTCATTTTGGTAGTTAAAAATACATATTTCTAAAAATTGTTTTATATTCATTTAGTGTTATTATATTAATAATAATTATCATGTATTTTATAATTTTAATTGAATCAAATGGATTGAAAATTTGGAAATATAACATCAAATGTAGGTAAATAGTTCTATATAATTTTTTCCCAAAAAAATTGTTACCAAAATAAAAAATAACTTATCATGGTACTGGTATAATGAGGTCAAAGGGTAAAATTAAGAGGAAAATGAAAATATAACAAAATATATCTGAATATTGGTTGTATTTGAGTATTATATACCTTTACGTACTACCTTTTCAAGTTTTATACACCTTATAATATAAATTTCATTACATATATGTTATAGAATTTGGTATTTTGGGAAATTCCACTTGATCTCACCTATAAGGGTACCCCTTTAATAACAACACTTATGTGCTCATTTCCATAGCTGTCACTTGAATAAAAACCAATATTCCCACTAAAAAATTTCACTGTACATTTTTGGATAAATGATGATTATAAAGACCCCCAAACCATGAATTTTTCTGGGGATCTCAAAAAAAGATTCAAATAATCAGCATAAGTTTTCTTCTCACCCTAATCATTTTCCATGATATTTTTAATACACCTATTTTATAATATATTTAATAAAACTAATCACATCATTTTAAAAAAATTAATATTTTCAATATTTATATGAAAACTACATAATAAAATTTTTTACTCATTCATTTATTACATCGTTTTCTGGTTTGGATCAAATTCTCCACCAACAAGAACATGTTAAATTTTTAACCTCATGAATGAATATGAAGACATAAAAATAGAAATATTTTGTAATAATAGTACATATTTATGTTTTATAACTATGTAATGGTATCATATATATGTAAATAAATACATTAAATCGAATAATTCATATATGTACACGAGCATAAACAATACATAATCTTGTTTTTTAGCCAATTATTTCATTCTCTTATATTAGAGGATCTCTTAGGGTTATGAGCTTTATATAAATAATTCATAACTCAAATATTAAAAAAACTATAAAGTGTAAAACCCATATTAATATGCATTTTCAAATAGAAAAAAATTTAAAACTAATCAACATTTGTTTTCATCAAAAATATTTATGCATTTCAACATGACTTATTCCTTTCAATTAACCATCCATAGAACATATGAAAAAAGAATTTAATATATGGTATGACCAAAAATATATCATAAAGGAATATAAAATTTTAAAATGTTTATTCTAATGAATAACATGAATGTTTATGAAATGTTTTTTGTAAAACATACTTTTTTCTAGATAGGGTGTTATTCTCTTGTTTTAATAATATAATTTTGTTTTGAATAATTCAAATTTCTTCCATGTAAATTCATTAGAAAATATAAAAAAATATTTTTATATTCTTCAATAAATCATATAATATAACCCTTATATAACCCTAACTGGTTTGAAGAACCATACAATTATCTTCGTAAAAAATTATCAGGAGAACATAATAATTATGCATTGCATTGGAATTCTATATGGGTGTAACCATTGTATAATCTATAATGGGAACAGTCATGATCTATAATGGGACAAAAGCCTTCATAAGAAATTACAAGGATCATATCATGAATAATAAATTAAAAAAATTATATTTTTCATCATAAAATGTTAGAAAAAAACTTTAAAACATCTTTGAAAATAACTTTTAGATATCAAATAATTATTTTCTTTTCAAAACCCATCTTCAAATCAAAAAAAATATTTTTAATTTAGAAGAAACATTTCTATTATACGATAAGAAAAATAAATGGTATAAGGGTTTTGTTTAGGAAACAAACATTATTTTAATGGGATTCATGGTTTATATCTTTAAGTAAAATTTGGTTCAATGACATGTAAATAATTTTTGGTGAATAATATATTTTAACTTTTATTTACCATGGTTAAAAGTGAATAGTATAATTAAGGGTAAAGCTGATATTATTATTACCCAAACACATGTTCTAATTCTATTGGAAAAGTGTAATTTGACCGAAAAAAATCATAAAAATAAAATTGACCCTTTAGGTCCACATGGATTAGATTAGGATATTTATTATTATTTTATTTAAATAAGAGTTAAAAAAGTTAAAATTAATGTTTAATAACTAAAACATTTTTAATATAGGGATATACATAATATAAATTCGAATATAAATATTAATTATAAATATAAAATGAATTACTACATAATGGTATTTTATTTATATTTTTTAGACATTAAAATATTTATCTTATTTATGAAACAATGATGATGTAGTAATTACCTTATTAATGAAATATTAATATAATTGATATTATAAATACCCAAATAATTGTTATTTGATACTTTTTATTAATTAAACTAATTTTTTAGGTTAATATAACATATTAGGGTTGGTTAGAGGAATTTGTTTCTAATTAATAATGTTTTTATGAATTACAAGAAAAAAAATTACAAGTAGTGTCAAAATTGATATAAAAGATTTTTTAAAAAATATTATATTATTAATTGATATATTGGTCCAAAAACTATATGGTTAGGCCAAAAGACTTATATAATAATATATATGACATTAATGAAACAATTTAGGTTCTATTAGATGTTTATAGCAAGTTTATTAACAATATAGGGTAAGAATACAAGAAGACACGGTAAAAGTTAAATTATTTAACTTAGAGTTAAATCTAAATGATAATGTTAAAATGGTATATAAACTTGTATAAAATCTATTAGTTGAGGGGATTTAGACCCATAACCACCCTATCTTTGATATAAGTCACTTTGGTGCCATTATAAACAGAATGTGAATTTATTATAAAATAATAGTTTTAGTTTTTCCTAAGGTGCCCCTCACCCCTCTTATAAAAGTGCACTCCCCCTTCTATATAATTCACACCTCCAAAGCCATTTGGATCGGACAAAACCTACCCAAATACACTCTCAACTATCCTCCCTTAATCCTAGAGTCCTTCAATTAGTCATAATGCCAACCTAAGGAGCCCTTTTGATCAAATCAAAAGGAAGAACCCGAAGAAGAGGTAAATATCTCAAAACCTATTCCAAGTTCCTTTCATCTTACACTTCCTCCTTCTTTGTTGTTTCCCTTATAAAATAATAAATAAAATATATTCTATATACAGTGATGTTTTTATAAAAATATTTAAACCATTTTAGTTATTTTATCCATCCTATGAATGAAAAAGTCACCAAACGTGCGTACGTACGGCTTACCGTCTCTACGTTGTGGTGTAGTTTTCTATTCAAACAGTTCATCATTTGGATGGGTATAATAATGAGTATAAATGATATAAATAATTAATATAACGTTATGATGATTCTATATATATTATATACCATAAAATTATATACTATTTTAATATCAAAAGAATTATATTGTCGCTCGTGCGTACGTACGGACTACCGTCTCCACAAACACGATGAGATTCATTTTCCATGATTGACCATTCAAGTATGATTTTAATGTATATATAATAAATATTCATGAAATATATTACATAATAATGATAGTAGATTTATGTACATTTATGTTTCATTTACTCAATTCTATTCAATACAATAAGGAAACGAAAATAGTGTTCATACGTACATACGACCTACCGTCTCCATGAACGGTATATTTCATTCTATTTATCGATCTGCCATATATATTTTTATGAAGAATATATATTATATATATTTAATTTTTTAAATTATGGAATTATGTAATTCATAATATACATAATAATATCAAGAACAACAAGTTGAAACACGTATGATAAATGAAATGATTTTTTCCCAAAACGCAGCTTTAACATGGAACTTACAAAAGAACAGGTAGTTTAAAGTCATAAGTGAATCATATATACTATCATAAATATTAGTATGCTTATTTTAAAAGTTAATAATAAGGATAAAACCACTATACATGAGTCTTAGATACATATTGAAGAAATTGGACATATGGTAAGGGATAATTTTGCAATCTCATTTTTATCTGAGATTGCTTATACAAAAGTATTTAATGGGGTTATATTTTTCATCCATGTCCATAAAAGTTTTGTCATAAAGTTTTTAATATTTTTCATGTATTTTTAAAGCCATGTTTAACACTATTTGACTTTTAATTTCTATTATGGAATGAATCTTTCTATTGTTTACAAAACATTGTACTTTTTTACTTTTCTGTTAAAAATACAAGGAGAATGTTTTTTTAACTTATACGACATAAACAAATTTTTCGGGTTTCATAACACCTAATATTATTAAAGCTTATTATACAATATTTCATTATTATCTTCAAAAAAATAATTTTCCTTTAAATTGGAATGGAATTTTGTGAAAATAAAATGATTTTGAAGAAGAAAGAATATTTTCCTCAATAATTTATTTCAAGTTTTTTTTTCAAAACTATTTTCTATCTAAGATGACATTATTTAGTATGATTATGTTTCAAGTATAATATCTCTATTATTTACATGGTATGATTCTTCTTATGATGAAATGATATCCATTTGTTTAATATGTATTACGTTATAATGGGATGTTGTTTATGAAACCCATTTTATTTGTTGGGTTATGATGAATGATTTATGTTTATTTTGTGGCACAAGTAAGAATGATTTCATTATGAGATAGGTGGGACCTATATCTCCCACCAATGCATTGGGTAAAGATTTATATATCATGAGACAGAATTAGCTGGAACAACATGTGAATCTAGTTCAGTAATACAGGGCTGTAATGGCAAGAAAACCTTGTTTAGTAATGGACTTTATCCACTATAATGGTCTTGGCAGCAATGTCTTAGCTACTATAAAAATCATAACATGTGCTTAATGGTTTCCACAATTACATGTTTTATTCCCATGATATTTTATCATGGTTAATGTTTATTTATGATATATTCCTTATAAAAAGGCAGTATTTATGTCATTACTCATGATTTTGATGTTTTATGTTCATTTTCTTACGTTCAAATGTTTAGAGATTGTTTTATGTCCTCCATGTTTACCCTCACTGATCATTTGAGATCGCCCTTTTTATTTTTTCTTTTCCCCAGGATATATAGAATGGTTTTAGGTATGAAAACAAAAGGGGAAGATCTTTATGGGAGATGTTTGAGATATTTCACCATGATTATAAGATTATGTTCCTAGTTTCCAAATACACTAAACTAATACGGTATTTGGGCATTTGTTTTTGTCATGTATTAAGTATTCCACAATATTAATGTAATGTCTATGTATGTCAAGTGAGGTTCTATATATAAACACCTTCTATTAATAAATAATTCCTCAATAATCTAATGATATTATGATCTAGAATGCTTATAAGGATGATATGGATCTATTAAAAATACATAAAATAGTTTAGATTTCAATCATTAAAATAATGGATTTAAAATATTAGGAACTCAAGTATTTTAACTATTTAATCCATAACTAAATAATGATATTTTGGATAAGAAACATAGTTCATAATTATTTATCCACCATTGAATCACAATGACCTATAAAGATCAATTTTATAATTTGTTATGAGGTAACTTGAATGGGGATATTCTCAACTAAATATCATCATTCCCAGTATTCTTACTAGTCATGGAATGAAATATATGTTTATGTTTATGATGAAATGAATAGAAAACAATATGAAAATGGGATCATATCTTTGTGGATTTCATGATGTGTCTCCAAAATACCTCAGAGGGATATGATTCTATTTGGGTTGTGGTTGAACAAAAAATGTTTCCACACATCATTATTATTCAAGAGTATCTTCCACTAAATCGACATTCCTTATTATATATAATAGGTGTGGTAAATATGAATTATTTACAACTTTAAATTTAATATTATCAAGAACAATGGTTTGAAATAGTTTTTTGGAGAATTCACCAACATGAATTGGATTAAGAGTGTACATAATATACAGTATATCATCCCCAAATAGATAGTTAATGCAAAATTACCATTAAAAAATTATTATATATGTAAAATTCGTGTTTAATTGATATCAATGAAATTTGGGATAAAAATATTATAATGGTTGAGTTCTCTTTTAATAATTATTTCCAATATTTCTTCTAAATCTAAGAATTAGAGGCTCTATATGGAAAAATATATAGGGATCCAATATATTTGTATGTATTTGGAGTGTGTAATCTTTAATGAATTTATCTTGTATATGAAATAATTGAGAAAGATGAAAGCATTCATCAGTATATCATACTCATGAAATGTTAACAGTTGATCTATTATGATATTCATTTGTGATATGATGAGTTCAAAATTGGTGAAAAAGTGTTCCTTTTAATTCCTAATTTGACTATTGTTATTATATTAGAAAAGAATAAAATACCAACCCTTGTAAATATTGGTCACATTGAGTTTATTAGACTTGTAGGGACAGTAGAAAAACAATTACTATTTCCACCAATCATCTCTCAATATAATGATATATTCCATGTATTACATTTGTGTATGTACAAACCAAATCAATCAGAATTATTGATCTAGGATGTTTTATGTAAGGAATATTTTCTCTATTATAAGGAATATTTGAGGGGGATCATTTATTGTAGAGACATATTACTAAAAATAAAAACCATTAACCTTGTCAATATTCTTCGAAAAAATCCAAAATTGGAAGAATCTATGTGGAAGAATAAAAATTTAATAATTAAAAATTACCCTACTTTTATTCCAATGAGTATTCTAATCTAAAGGATGAACTAATTTTAAGAAGAAATAATTTGGAACCAAAAAGATATAGTGCTAAATTTCAGAATAATTTTGTGATATATTTTCATATACAGTACCTAAAACTAAAACTAACATTTTATAATATAAATAATATATAAAATCATAACACATGGTTAAATACAATAAAATATAACTAAAGAACCACTATAATAAATAATATAAAAATAAATATAACTATATATCAATAAAAGTACAACACGATTGAAATATTTTTTCATCTGGATCTTCATAGAGAAACAAATATTCAATAAATACTATGGAAAGAGTAAAACATATTTGGGATATGATATACATATTTAGAATATAAATTATAAGATGAGATGAAATATTTTCATAAATTATGTATGGTTATATCTTGAAATGTAACATGAAATTTATATAAGTGGTTTTTGGGCTTATGTGGGTATTGGAATTATAAAGATATAGAAAAATTTGGTGGAAATAATAATATTTAATTGTATAAAATATAAATTTATTCAAATAACTATCTAATAATAATATGACTACTATAAGATAGTGATTGAATTGGTGGTTAAAAATTTACTTAATCGCATTATAAAATATATTTATACATGAGATATCATAACATCATGTAAAAATAGTATTTATTATGAATATCATTTGTTTGTGGACGAATAAAAGGTCAAAATCATATGTGAATTCTTAAAATATCATAATATGGTCATCAATAAGTACGGATTGTAAGAAATTATATGTGAGAGAAGTTTGTTCTCATAGATATCATTATGAGATTCTTATTATTGAGTAATCATATGTGACCTCCAACATTACCTATTGTACTCTATGATCTTATGGAAAGTGCATAAGGATTATTTTACATATAATGTATTATGATATATATATAAAATTATTAATGTTCTAATTAATATTTTTAAATATATATATATATATATTTCCCATTGTTTTGCATCTGTAATATTATATAATTCATATTTAAAGAGAATATTTAATTACATAAAAAATACTATTTCTATAAAAAATATATTAATTAAATTAAATTAATAGTTAGAAAATAAATAATAAATTTCAATAAATTTTGAATATAATTTTATAATGATAAAAATTTAAAATTATTATTGAATAGTTTTTTTGAATGCCATATTTTTTAAAACATCACTAAATTAATAAATTCTAAAATATTTTTAATGAAAAATATTAAAAAATATACCTACAAATAAATTTAAATTTATCAAATGATTATTAATGAGCATGAAATAGTTGTAAATTCATTTTTGTTGTTAAAAATACACATTTTTTAAAATTGTTTTATATTCATTGTGTGTTATTATATTAATAATAATTATCATGTATTTTATAATTTTAATTTAATCAAATGGATTGAAAATTTGGAAATATAACATCAAATGTAGGAAAATTGTTCTATATAATTTTTTTCCCAAAAAATTAGTTACCAAAATAAAAAATAACCTATCACGGTACTGGTATAATGACATAAAAGGGTAAAATTAAGGGGAAAATGAAAATATAACAAAATATATCTGAATATTGGTTATATTGGAGTATTATATACCTATACGAACTACCTTTTAATGTTTTATACATTTTATATTAGAAATTTCATTACATATATGTTTTAGAATTTGGTATTTTGGGAAATTCCACTTGATTTCACCTATAAGGGTACCCCTTTAATAACAACACTAATGTTATCATTTCCATATCTTTCTCTTGAATACATACCAATATTCCCACTAACAAATTCCACTATAAATTTTTGGAGAAATGATGAACATAAGGACCCCCAAAACATGAATTTTTCTATGGATCTCAAAAAAAAGATTCAAATATTCAGCATAAGTTTTATTCTCACCCTAATCATAGTGCATGAAATTTTTAATACACCTAGTGTAGAATATATTTTATAAAATTAATAACATGTTTTTAAAAAAAGTTAATATTTTAAATAGTTATATGAAAACTACATAATAAAATTTTTTACTCATTCATTTAGTACATCGTTTTCTTGTTTGGATCAGATTTTCCACCAACAAGATCATGTTAAATTTTTAACCTCATGAATGAATATGAAAACATAAAAACAGAAATATTTTTTAATAATAGTACATATTTATGTTTTATAACTATGTAATGGTATCATATATATGTAAATTAATAAATTAAATCGAATAATTAATATAAGGACACGAGCATAAATAGTACATAATCTTGTTTTTTAGCCAATGAATTCATTCTCTTATATTAGAGGATCTCTTAGGGTTACGAGTTTTTTATAATTAATTCATAACTCAAATATTAAAAAAAATTTAAAGTGTAAAACCCATATTAATATACATTTTCCAATAGATAAAACAATTAAAACTAATTAATATTTATTTTCATCAAAAATATTTAGGCATTTCAACATGAATTCTTCCTTTCAATTAACCATCCATAGATCCTATGAAAAAAAATTAATATATGGTATGACCTAAAATATATCATAAAGGAATATAAAATTTTAAAATGTTTATTCGAATGAATAACATGAATGTGCATGAAATGTTTTTTCATAAAACGTACATTTTTCTAGATAGTGTGTTATTTTCTTGTTTTAATAATATAATTTTGTTTTGATTAATACAGGTTTCTTCCATGTAAAATCATTAGAAAAAAAAATAAATGTTGATTCCTCAATAAATCATATAATATAACCCTTTTAAAACCCTAAATGGCTTGAAGAACCATAAAACTATCTTCATAAAAAATTATCAGCATAACATAATAATTATGAATTGTATTGGAATGCTATATGGGTGTAACCATTGTATAATCTATAATGGGAACACTCATGATCTATAATGGGGCACAAGCCTTCACAAAAAATTACAAGGATCATGTCATGAATAATACATTACAAACATTATCTTTTTCATCATAAAATGTTATAAAAACACTTTAAAACATCTTTGAAAATAACTTTTAGATATCAAATAATCAGTTTCTTTTCAAAATCCATTTTCAATTCCAAAAAAACATTTTTAATTTAGAAGAAACTTTTCTATTATACGATAACAAAAATAAATGGTATAAGGGTTTTGTTTAAAAAACAAACTTTATTTTAATGGGATCCATGCTTCAAATAATGGTTATGGTGTTGGGAAAATTTGGTGTCCATGAATATGGTGTAATTACGAATTTTTTTTATTATAAGTAGATAAATTAAAAAATTTCATAAGAATATTCATTTTTTGAATTTAATGAATGAAAAATTTCATTTATTATACACTCAATTCCATTATAATATATTATTCCAAATATGGATAAGGAATAAAATTAGAGTTATTATGAAATCACTGAAATGGAATATTTTTTTAGAAAACCCCCTTATCAATTTGAAAATAATTGAATAATAAGCCCCATTATAGAATAACATTAAAAAAAATTAAATATTATTATAATATTTAACATAATTATATAATATGTTACATAAGATTTATATACACCTCCTAAAAGAATATAAGTGCATAACATCAAAATATTCTACAGTGAATAGAAATTGATGTGAATTCCCTTACCTTGAGTTTGACATGCCTTGTATATTATTAATAATATTAAATAATAAACATAGTTTATTTTAATAATTTACTAATAACCGTTTAAATTTTATTATTATTTTTATTTCACTTCATTCCATATCATAAATAATATCTTAATTAGGTTTACATCAGGTGTTTTGATGATATTAGATTTATGTGTCTAAAATGACTTTAGGTGGTTAGTTATTGGTCAATTAGGTAATTATTAATACATCTCAATAATAATAAAGTAATATTTATCATTATTTTATATAAATTATAATTTTACTGACTAGTCATGGATTTGTAGTTGGTGTTTGGCTTAGTGGTAAGAACCCCTTAATTCTACATGAAAAATGGATGTTCAAAACCCATTGGGCGCATGGTACTATAGCAGTACTGTAGTAGTGAAGGCACTGTAGAAATAGTGGGTACTATAGCAACAGCAAGTCACTTTATAGGAGGCAGTGTACTATAGTAGTGGTGGGTACTATGCATTACTGCAATAATGCTGGTACTGTAGCATTATTATTCACAGATTGCGCCTTGGGCCAAAAAATGGGCATATGGGCCGGGTAATGCGTTAAATGCCCACTGGGACATCGGGCTATGTAATGGGTCTCCCTCTACCCAGTTAAAGATTTCTTTTCATTTCTTTAATAATAAATGATGCTTCAGACCCAATTTTTAATAAAAACTAGTCATGGATGCTTTTAAGAAAAACTATCTTATTATCTTGGAGATTACTCGTCAAACTTACGCATGAGTAACATTTCCAATTTTTGAACATCACTTTGGAAATGGGGTGAGTAAAATATTATTCTTATAGAATTATAATAATATTATATATATCATATTATATCCTTAAATATTCTTATATATATCATTTTTAATGGGGTAATAAAAAATAATTGCATCCCTTCTTAGAGTTAGTAGAATACTTGTACATTAAAGTCGTTATCATTTTTATGTTAATGGAAAAAAATGATATATTATATATTCAAAAAAATAAATATGTCATTATGTGTTTTATGTATTCATTTATATCACATATACTCATTATCTTTATCCTTATTACCTTTCATTTAATATATTAGTGAAAAATGATTCACATCGTTTGAAAGGAGGATGCCCCCCCCACACAAGAGTGATGTTATCGTATCACTCATGGAATGGAAAGTAGCATGTATGTAAGATATAAGTATAAATATGATAAATATAACCTAAAAATAATTTAAACCCATCATTACAGAATGTCATGGGATATGATGTTGGAAAACCAATGATATTTGTTCGTGATTCGGTAGTTCACCGTACAAACGATTAATGATTTTGTATACCACATGATGGAAGATGATATTTATTTGGGTTATTCCATAAAAATAATAAAATATCAGTATATTTCATATATGTTTGTTAATATATCATCTAAAATTAATAATATTTTGAGTAAGTTGTATAATAAATAAAATCAGGAGGCATGGTTAAGAATGAAACATTTTCTTTGGTGAGCCTCTATAGTTAAGCACCCAAAGCCTTCGTAGGATGAATTTATAATATAAGTAATATCTATATGTAATGGATATAGAAATAAAGAACATATTTGGGTAGTTATTTTATGATATGAAGGGGTTTTAATATTTAACGAGAAGCGGAGAGGGGTGGCACTTTATATGTGAGGTGAGGGACAAAGTTTTCATTTATTGAAATAAAATTGTAGTATTGATGTAGTATACTTTAAAATATGATAAAAAAACAGAATCAATTGTTATACAAAATAAAGATAAATAATTTCATTAAAATGGATTTAAGGAATGTTTTTATTTTATTTTAAACAATATATTATTATTTCAACCCCTGGAAAAAAAATTTTACCTTAAAATTTTTAATTAATCTTTTAAATTTTAACTATAAATTATGGAAAAAATATGTTGGATTTATTAGGAAATAAAATTTATGATGACTAAAAATATGGAATACAATTAAAAACATTAAATTATCAAAATATGACAATTTAAATTTTATAAAACTTAGAGTTGTGAGGAAAAAGAAGGTTTTCAAGAATTTATGTTTTGAGCAATATTTGATTTCAAATTAACTCTAAGGGAAAAAAATTATATTATTAAAAATAACGAAATAAAAATTATTTCACATGAAATTTTAAAAATAATAATGTGACTTCTGAATTATTTAATTATTGAAAAAATAACATTTTTATAAAATATATATTGTCACTATTCATTGAAAAATCAATATTTTCAACAAAAACCAAAAAATATAATGTAATGTTGATTTTGAAATGATAATTTAAAAATAGAAATATATTATAAAAATTCGAATTCTTTATTATAAATTTTATTCTTTTAAATAAACACATATACTATTAGAGTCTAGTTAAAAGTATTTCCTTTTTGAGATAAAAGTTACTTACTTTTTTTATATTGAATATAACTATATTTATAACAATAAAAGTGATTTTTTAAAATATAAAATCGGATTTTTCATTCTCACCCCCCCTAAAAAATTTATTCCTCTTAATTTTATTCACTTATTAAACAAGTGAGGATAGCTTTCCCTCATAGAATTTTTAGATTTCGATGTAGTCTCTTCAACAATATGGATTTTATATAAAATCATAACATCATGAAACACCATATTCAAAAATAATTTATCTCCAAAGTAAATAATATTAATAATATGCTCCTCGTAAGAATTGATCTATTTCAACTGAACTACTTTTCATATCCATACATGAGATGAATATGGAACATATTTCATTAACATCAAGGCATGAACAAATGACGAGTATTTAGGATAAATTAGGATGCAAGACCACTTATTATGACACAGATAGAAAATTATCAAGTATTTGACCTGGTCTGATGAACTATTGACATAGATTTTCCTTTTTAATAAAATTCATAACACATTTTCATAGAGATAATATGAGAAAGTCTTCATCACTTACCACAAAAAGGATCTTTCCTCTTATTATCTTGTTATATTTTTTTAATTTGGTGCATTTCTATATGTTATTGAATCAACTATAATGTATCTACCATTTCCTATAAAAAATATAGTTCCATTAACATTCATTCCTCAGATTTATCTTAAATATATGGTGTATGATGCCAATTTCCTTATACAACATCAAATGGAATCATCATTATAATTGAATAAATAATTTTTTTATTTGGAAAATCATCCAAATAATTATATTTACCTCAAAATATTTGGTAATCTATTTGAAAAAAAATTAAGAATATATTCCATGGCATGAATCATCGTCTTAAACCAACCATTAGTTTTAGGATGAAATGATGTACTGGAACATTAGTCAATTCCCATATATTTTCGAATTCCTTTCCAAAAACATGATGTGATCCTAGGACCATGTTTGGATACAATAGTCATATAAACTCCTTATAACCTAAATATCTCTATATTTTATAGTCAATAAATATACTCTAATAAAATAGTGTCCTTAATAGGATGGAAATTTTTATATTTTTCAAATTACTCAATAATTACATACATTGCAGTGTTACCTCCTAGAGGATTTGGAAATTCAACAATGAAATCCGTGGATTTGTTTTCTCACTTCCACTAATGAATTGGAAAATACAGAAGTGTTCCCATTAGTGATTTTCATTATATATTAACTTTATAACTTGTCAAAGACATCTTGGAAAGGTTAGAAAAATTACTTCTCATTCGAACTCACCATTAATAATTCTAAAGTTCTCTATCAATGGTAGTGCATCTTGAAAGAATGGAAAATATTGAACTTTGAGCATCACTCAAAAACTCATTTACCAACTGAGAATCAAAAATTCACAAATAATGTTTTTAGAAATTGTAAAACGCATTCTCCATCAATTAAAAAAATGGTAAATTAACCTTTATAATAGATTCTACCTTTTCCTGCAAAGCATTATCATCATTATAGCCTTTTCTAATTATTTAGGAAAAATTATACTACACTAAAACATGTAATAAAACATACTATGTTCTATAATCCATAACATCCAGTCTAAAATTCATCAAATCATTTACCATGGGTTCACGTTCCAAACAAAACATGGTTAATGATTACTTATTTTTTGGACTCATGTCATTGAAAACATTGTTTTCTTTTTAATTGTGGGAGTAAATAGAAAAATCATATTCCTTGAACAATTCAAAGCCTGCATTATATAATTTTAGTTCACATTTATGTAAATTTATCTCATGATTCTTCGAGTGACATGAAAAATAAAAATATAACTAATATTTCAACATTTTAAATCAAATATGTCCCTTCAACAAATCATCATTGTAGATGATGAATTCCATATTTCGACAAGGTAAAACCAATACTAGAGCATTCACCAGTCATCTCTTCTTCTATAAATGAATCATTAATTTTATTTCAAAGGTAAAATTTACTCCTTTTAGAGTTAATAAAGTTAGTGGGATAGATGACTTGGAATTTTCATCAACAAACTATTGGTATTAACTAAATAATTCAATAAAATTACGAATATGACAGACATTTTTGGGCCTTTTCCATTCTTCAAAACCATTTGTTTTAGTAGGTTCAACAATTATTCCATCATTATGAACAATTTTATGATGGAAAAAAATATTTCAATCCATAATTCACACATACTAAATTACTGATATAGTTTATTTTCATTCAATATTTTCAAAACAATTTGTAGTTGTCTTTTAGGTTCCTATTGATTTTTTTAATCTACCGAAATATAATCAATAAACACAAGAAAAATCTTATCAATGAACCCATGGAAAAATCCATTCATGAATTCTATAAAATGAATCATTTATCATGTAACTACAGAAATATATTTTCATATTCTACAATATCTATAAGAGCCATTGGATAAGGGGTTATAGAAATACTCATAAAATATATCACTATGTCAACAATAAAATAAACTTTTGAATGAAATATTTCACTGTGGAAATCATCTGGAAATACATCCAAATATTCATTAACTACTGAAACATCATTAATTTTAATTGTTTCAATTATTTCAACAATGTGAGCTTGGTAACTATCACTGACATCTCTAATGAATTTTATATCTTATTGGTATGTTATCAAAGTCATGAAATCATTGAACAAGACATTATGATCACCTAAATCAATTTTTCATGATAAAATAAAAACCAATAATTACTAAGAATGATATAAAACATTAGTACGATAGTTCAAACAAGAGTTTTTAGAAATATCATCCCATTGGTGATAGTAGGAAGATTCTTATAAATGTTGGTCATATTAGTATTTCATCGTGGATTTTTTACCAAATATTATAGCATAAAATCATGATGTCATATTCATATTAATATTTAAAATATCTCATAAATACACAATCTCTTATATCTATATTCAAAAAGTTTGTTGAAATAATTAAAATACAAAATTAACATGCCTATGACCACTTCATTTGAAGATCCATCATCAACCATTGTATTTGAAAAATATTTTTATATGCCCTCTTTCATCTGATATTGATGATTTACATAATTTTCTATTAACATTATGAAACAATTCTAAATATTAAACAACTAATTGCTACTAAAACAACTCACCTATGGATGGTTATCTATTAAAACATTAATGTATTTCATAGTATTATTTTCTTTTTAATATTTTTTATATGACCAAACAGTCTACATCAGTACCACTTCCCTGATTTGAAAATATATTCTCCATTGTTGTTTTTTCAAAACATAACAAAAGATAGTAAATTCATTTTCTTACCACTATTTTTTATGTATGGTTCCCCATTTCCTTACATCCTAACATCTTCTTATATTATTCACCATGAGAAATATAGGTTTCTAAAAACATTATCTCAAATTGTTCATCCAAAAAACAAAATTGTCATATATTTTAATTTTCGGGGGACTTAATATCATCATTGACATTGTTTCAATCCATAATAAAGTCAATTAATTTTAATATTACTGTAATGAAGAAATTTTGGTATTTACCTGAAAATTATAAATAAATTATATTTATATGTGGCTATATAATCTTTACATTTTTTCCTGAATACGAGGATTTTCATTAAACTAGAGAAAACTATTAGAGAAATATTTCTCAAGGAAAAAATCATTAATTGTTTCCAATTCCTTAGAATTAATATCATATTTATCTCTTTTAAGAGCACTATCTATTACCTTTACCATAAAAACAATAAATGGAAAGTGTTTCCTTATTATGTTCTAAACATACCATGACAAAAAATATATTCTTTTGGAAATTAATCAATTCCTTGGATACCGCGAGTTCAGAGGATCGAGTGAATTATGGGAAATGTTTTCTCTAGAAAGGATTCAATATAAACAAGATCTTTAATGGTAGATCAGGTTCCTGGAAATGGATTAAACCTCTCTAGTTCTTTACTTCGCCAAAATCTGATGTTTGATGTGTTTTGGGAGGCAACAATGACTCATTTCAAGAGTTTGTAAAAATCATATTTTTTCCAACTATAGATTTTATGATTGTGAGT
Organism: Viscum album; assembly: GCA_963277665.1. Lineage (NCBI taxonomy): Eukaryota > Viridiplantae > Streptophyta > Magnoliopsida > Santalales > Viscaceae > Viscum > Viscum album. The sequence goes on along the minus strand of OY728145.1, from coordinate 1,241,271,973 downwards.
CTTTCACTGGTAGGTATGGATGGTTGGTAGATTTTAATGATCCAGGACTTTTGTACCATAGAGGTGGGTCACACTGGTGAGTCATCCAATGGTGGGTCGCACAAGTGAGTCATCCATTGGTGACTCACCGAAGTGCAGCTCACTGAACAGTGACTCAACAAACGATGCATCACGTAATGATGAATTAGAAAAATGGTAGGTCACTAAAAGGTTACTCACAAATAGTATCTCACCTAATTTTCACTCACAATATTGTGACTCACCCATCGGTGACTCATGACGGCAACTCACCAAATAGTGAGTTATTTCCCACATTTTATCAAATTTCCATTCTTCCCAGTTTTTCCAGTTTCAACCATTTAATGATTTAATTGATGTAAAGTCAGTTGAAAAATATATTGAATGGTATTTATATAACATCCAAAGGATATAAATTTTGTCTTTTAATACCTAATGCTTACGATTCTTTTAGATATTCAAAACACATGGTTGTGATCATGATCTGGATTTAATTCCATTAGAAACTCATTTTCCATTAATATATTATCTAATGCTTCAATGAAATTCACCATTATTTCATTCACTCCTTTTTTTTCACTCCTGATACAGGATTTCCTTATAACCGTTCTTCCCTAAGGATTCATGTAACTACATTTCACCCTTGGATCATGTTTCCCTAGAGCCTTATCCAACCCTCGTTTGGCATAGTAAGGAGGTGTTGACCTTCAATTTCTTAAGGTAGGGATCCCTTTATCTCTGATCTTACCAAATAAATAATTGAATCTACACCGTTTATAGTGTAGAGATTCTAGTTAAGGTATGTGTATCATTATGACAAGTGTTCCTATTTTTATTCTGTCGTTCAACAAATTTGAAATAAATATTGTGTTAAATATGTTAGAACAAATACAAAATAAAGTTCGATATTACTCAGTCATAGGGGTTCCTTGTTTCCATTTTCACTAATAGAACATGGTTATCCTACGAGTGTAATGAATGTTGGGGAGGCTCAGTTGGCCGTTTGAACCGATCAATTATATTTTGAATGAGTATAGGAATATGATAAGTGGACGAAGATGATACATTATTTCTAGAGGAAGACTCATGGAAATTCTGAGGGAATTTTTTTTTGAAATTAATATTGAGAGTTGGAATGGGGAGATTTTTATCACCTTCATCTTGATCTAGGATCCAATAAAGTAATAGGTGTGGGATATGGGATCATCGGAAGAGCGTTGGTTGGTTTTCCCAACATTAATTTTAGCGTTAAACAACGTTCAATCTGAGATCTGTCATAATAATAAAACACCAGATCTTTGGAATATAAAGAATAATGAAATGAAATAGAAGGGTCCTGGAACCATCGAGAGGATCATCTTATGTTGGTTATAATTAATTTAATTAATTGACAAGAATCTCCTTGTTAGAATTCTTTCTTCTTTGACGTTTTCTGGTCACGATCCTATGTGATTCATCTTTTCTTCACAGAATCCATGTGTATACATCCTCTATCGGTGATCCACAAGTGCTCCATGTATCTTTGGACATCATTAAAGGAATCTCTGGGTGCTAATGTGTAGTAGCCTCTACTTGCGTTCTCCTCCTTAGATCACCTTGATCTGATGGAAGAGGATCTCTCTGGGACTTGCGAGCATTCTTACATGAAGGAGTTCTTTTGGTCCTGAGAGAATTCTCCAGAATTGTTGTGCATGAAGATTCTCTCTGAAAAAGTGTTGGTGTTGTGAGGATATTTATAATCAGGTTTGAGATTATAGTGTTATGACAATAAATAAAATTGGTATGCGTTTTATTTATTTCATTAACTCTTATTGAAAACCCCCATGTTGAATGATTAATTCCATGACATGCACCCACACTAATTATAATAAATATCATTTAATAAACCAATATTATTTCGTCCAAATCCCAACTGGAAAACTACACAACATCTAATTATTAATAAACAGTGTGTACTTATTTTCAAAGAAAACTACATGGCATGTACATTCAATCTACATGACATGTTTATCTTGTTTTCATTTTTCATTATTTCCTCATCCAAATTTATTAGACCATGAATAATGGCTATTTATTTCTCAAATAAATGTGACAGAATGACACGCTTATAAATATATATTATTTCACCCACAATATATTCTCTCGAATAACTACTGTCAAAATACATGTGATCATGCATCCTTAAATAATTATTAAACCACAGTCAGGAATAATCATTATTTTACTTCTGTAGACCCCGGAAAACGCGTTCCTGAAATTTTCCAAATGCTTCCATACATGATCCAAGATCGTAGAACTTTTCTTAAGCTTCGATTTGGTAGGCCTCAAGGCCCGAAAAGAGCTACGGCTTAGGAGTTATGGACGTTTGAAGTTTGGCTGGAAATCTGGTTCGCAAAGCCCATTCGTAAAGCCCCCTCCGTGATCGTGGAGCGCCGCCGCGAAGAAATGAGGCGAGAGGCTCCGTGAACCCATTTGACGTTCGCGATGCACCGCAAAGATCCCTCGTGAAGCCCTGATGCGAAGCCCTGATGCGAAGTACCCCGAGCAACGCGGTCCCGCGAAGCTCCAGAGGCGGTAACTCTCCGCGAACGAATTTGACGTTCGCGAGCCCACCGTGAAGCTCCGGAGGCGGTACCTCTCTGCGAATGAATTTGACGTTCGCGAGCGCGCCGCGAAGCACAAGAGGCGGTGCGGGCATTTTGCTTCGCGGCTCCCCTGCCTATAAATACCAAGCTCACCCCTCTTCTCAAGGAGGACGGCCATGACCACTTCTCCCCTTGGGCGGCCGAGCGGAGCTCCGCATTGCGGCTCCGCGAGGCCATGCTCCGTGAGCAGATTCCTTCGCGTTGCTGCTCCGCGAGCAGAGGATCCGCGAGTCCATGCTCCGTGAGCCAATGCTCCGCGATTCTGCTCTGCGAGACCATTCTTCGCGAGTCCATGCTCTGCGAGCCAATGCTCCGCGATGCTTCCCCGCGAGACCAAGCCCCGCGAGACCCCTTTGCTCCACGAGAGATCATTGCTCCACGAGGCCATGCTCTGCGAAGCTACTTCGTGAAGAACTATACTTTGCGAGGATCCTACCTTCGCGCCCACAAGTCCATACCACGGGGGCTGCGCCCCCGCTCGGGGTCAGTGCCGGGCTGCGATCCCGACCCTCCGGGCCTGTCCCTTCACAACCGTCACAGACCCCCATGAAAAATGGAGAGTCGCACCACGAACATTTCACCCCAGGGCGTCGGGATTTTCCATTGCGCCCTCATGTGCACCCACCTTCAACCTATGGAATAGCATGATTTGAGACACTCCTCCACATAACATGAAACACCTTGAGTTGATGTATTCCACATGTTTTGTTTCCTATGTCGTGAGTTGAGGTTCTCATCATCAATTCCCCGAGTACCTTGAGTTGAACCATTCCTCAGGCAGCTCTTCCAAACCCCATCACTTGGCTCCTATGCCAGGTTGAACCAGAAAGGGCCGCCCTTGCATAAGTCCCAACACCAGCAATTCTAGGAGCCTGATGCTAGTAGTCTTATCTATATGACTATAAGCTGTAGTAATCCCTATGTTCCAAACATAGGATGCCTCTTGCCCTATACGAGAGATGCCTTATTCTCCTAGTATGAGATGCCAGTAGTCCTATCTACATGACTGTAAACTGTATTAATCCCTATGTTCCAAACATAGGATGCCTCTTGCCCTATACGAGAGATTCCTTATGCTCCTCGTATGAGATGCCAGTAGTCCTATCTACATGACTATAAACTGTAGTAATCCCTTTTTTCCAAATATAGGATGCATCTTGCCCTATACGAGAGATGCCTTATGCTCCTAGTATGAGATGCCAGTAGTCCTATCTACATGACTATAAGCTGTAGTAATCACTATGTTCCAAACATAGGATGCCTCTTTCCCTATACGAGAGATGACTTATGCTCCTAGAATGAGATACATTATGCCATGATCACAGTGGAGTAATATCAAGAGCGGTGGAATCCATTCAAACATTCCCTCACTCCGCCTCATGCTTTGTGTGTCCTTCATTCGGATCGTCACTCACTTCCAAGTCTAATGGGACCCCCTAATAGTACGGATGATAGACCTACGGTCCGCCTGCTGTAACAGTATGAATGATAGACCTTTGGTCTGCCTACTGTCCTGGGCCAACTCCCAGGAAGACTTTAGCCGACACTTTGAGTCAGGTCCTGTGTTTCGAACACAGTCAGCAGTCGACCCTCATTTGTTTGTCCTCATTTCCGGCTAATGTGACATGGATGCTACGTTTCCACCATGGTCAACAGTTATCCTCCATCACCACGCCACTCTCACGACGTTCTGAATATTGGTCATGTGATTCACACTTTTCATCTCCCTTTGTTCGCATAGATTCCAATGCCCTTGGCGTTATCCCGTTTGTGCACTAGCGCATAGGTGATTACCTCGACCCGCTAGTGAGTTGGGATTCCCTCATGGCCAGACATGAGGAAGACACTTTGGGCAACCTCAGAGCGTAATCCCCATGCACCATGGGCCGCCTCAGAGTGTAAGCCCCATACACCCGGGCAGCTTCCTAGTGTATGCCCCCATTCACCATTTTCGCTCCATAGCGGCACCCGGGCAGCTTCCTAGTGTAAGCCCCATTCACCATTGCCGCTCCATAGGGGCACCCGGGCAGCTTCCTAGCATAATACCCATTCACCATTGCCGCTCCATAGCGGCACCCGGGCAGCTTCCTAGTGTAATCCCCATTCACCATTTCCGCTCCTTAGTGACATCCGGGCAGCTTCCTTGCGTAAGCCCCATTCACCATTGCCGCTCCATAGCGGCACCCGGGCAGCTTCCTAGTGTAAGCACCATTCACCATTGCCGCTCCATAGTGGCACCCGGGCAGCTTCCTAGTGTAAGCCCCATTCACCATTGCCGCTCCATAGTGGAACCCGAGCAACTTCCTAGCATAAGACCCATTCACCATTTTCGCTCCTTAGCGGCACCCGGGCATCTTCCTTGCGTAAGCCCCATTCACCATTGCCCCTCCATAGCGGCACCCGGGAAGCTTCCTCGCGTAAGCCCCATCCACTCTTGTGATCGCATGCAACGGTAAGCTGTTGAAATCCTCTTACAGCAGTAAACTGTTGTGACCCAATCCAGCAGTAAGTCGTTGCGACCCCATACAGCGGTAAGCCGTTGTGATCCTTAACCAGTGGTAAACCGTTTTGATCTCATCCAGCGGTAAGCCATTGACACCCCATTTAGCAGTAAGCCGTTGTGACCCAATCCAGCGGTAAGCCGTTGAAACCCCCAATCGGCGGTATGTCGTCACCTTAAGAACTACGCGGACTTTGATTCCCTGCCATGGGGATACGTAGGAAGCCTCCATGAGGCTGAAGCCCAAAACTATTGTCATCCTTTTCCTCGGGCCTCCATCCTGGAGTAAGTCCCAGCACCATGGGCCGCCTAACGCGTAATCCCCTCTTCGCTTCTCACGGACGCATCCTTCACGACGTGATCGTCGGGTCCTTGCAACCTCTTGTTTCTCACACCGAGCATGACTCACGTGGGCTTAGAGTGAGCAATGACCCTGACCCCCACCCATAGCGAACTACAAGGACTTTGATCCATGTCAAGGCATGGTACGTAGGAAGCCTCCATGAGGTTCCAGCCACATTGCTCGGTCGTTCATTCACGCCGAGTTTCGCCCTCGTCCATCATGACGTTAAACTGCACGCCTCGTCCCGCATGACGTTAAACAACATGCCCTCATCCAGCATGACATTAAACTGTATGCCCCCTCGTCCCACATGACATTAAACTGCACACCCATTCCCACCCGAACTATGAGGTCATTGATCCATGTCAAGGCATGGTACGTAGGAATCCTTCTGGAGGTTCAAGCCCACCACTCATTGGACCAGGGTCCACCTTCACGTCGGTTCGCCGACAAAGCCCCATATGAACTACGAGGTCTTTGATCCATGTCAAGGCATGGTACGTAGGAAGCCTTCCTGAGGTTCAAGCCCACCCATCATCATTCACGTTGAGGTCTACCTTCGTCCAGCATGACTTTAAACTGCATCCTAGTCCGATGGCAAGCCCTTGTGACTAACCCGAACTACGAGGTCTTCGATCCTTGTCAAGGCATGATACGTAGGAACCCTCTATGAGGATCAAACCCACCATCCAGTCGTTCCGACCTTATTCACGTCGGTTCACCCCCGTCCAGCATGACGTTAAACTGTATTCCACAACCTGAACTACGAGGAATTTGATCCGTGTCAAGGCATGGTACGTAGGAAGCCTCCCTGAGGTTCAGGCCCAACAATCATTTCCCCAGACCGTCTCCTTGTCGGTGTGCCAAGTCCCCATTTTCAATCCGAACTATGATGACTTTGATCCATGTCAAGGCATGGTATGTAGGAATCCTCCCAGAGGATCAGGCCCATCTCCCATTGGACCAAGGTCCCTCATTTACGTCGGTTCGCCGACACCCACCGCCCGTCGTTCATTCACATCAGGGTTCACTATCATCCCGCATGACGTTAAATTGTATTCCATCAATCCTTTGAACTACGAGGACTTTGATCCATGTCAAGGCATGGTACGTACGAATACTTCCCAAGGTTCAAGCCCACCACCAGTGAACCCACGGGTCTACATTCACGTCGGTTCACCGATGAATCCCTTTGAACTACGAGGACTTTGATCCATGTCAAGGAATGGTACGTAGGAAGCCTCCCTGAAGTTCAAGCCCATCTCTCATCGGACCAAGGTCCACCTTCACGTCGGTATGCTGACGACACCCATCGGACCAAGTTCCACCTTCACGTCGGTATGCTGACGATGCCCATCGGACCAAGGTCCACCTTCACGTTGGTTCGCTGAAGACATTCATTGGACCAAGGTCCACCTTCACGTCGGTTTATCGGCACCATCCCGAACTACGCGGACTTTGATTCCCTACCACGGGGATACATAGGAAGCCTCTTCAAGGCCCAAGCCCAACTTCACTGTCACCCCATGCGATGGTCCCATTTCATTCCCCCTCCCATTCATTCATCCATCCATCACCCATCCTGATTCTCACCTGGGCCGCTACATCCCGGTGGGATTATGCCATCCACCTCCTTGCTACTCCTAGCGGCGCATGGGCCACTTTCCACGTGTAAGCCCCATCATATCTCCGGGTCGTTGTCCTCTGTGACACCCTGATTCATCACCCTTTTCCCCTCTAGGGAGTGCACTACCTCGGATCCGTCCTCAATGGGCGTTCTGATCCATCCATCTTCTAGATGTTCTCCCTTTGGGATATACCAATCTGATCTGTCTCTATGGGACGTTCTGATCACCTTCATTTCGTCTCCGCAAGACGTTAAACTCGCGTCCCACCTCGTGATAAACATGAGATACCTGAGGAAAACCTCGGAAGACATGCCTTTGGTGTAACTGTCTCTGCTAGACGTTAATCTTGCAACATTCCCCATGATAAACATGGGAAGCTGAGGAAAACCTCAGACGCATGCCCATGGCATATGATTCCATGCATCTGATGTGGGATGACTTGGGATATACACCCTTGAGATGCCCTCTCAAGAGGAAGAATACAGGTTCCCCAATGTCCATGCACCCAGAGATGCCCTGACATGCCTGATGCTGTCGTTTACTCCGACTGAAGGTCGCTACCATGTCAAGACCCTATGGAAAGTCTTGACGGAAGTAGTGTAATTAACCAGCGTCCATGAAGATATGGCACCGAGAATTAGATTCACGAACTACGTATTAAATCTATGAGGGAGACCCGGACTAGGTGATGAGTTCTGAGGAGGAATCCACAGAAGAATGAACTGACACCCCATCATCCCATTTCGATCAAGGAGCAGACGTACCTGAATAAGGAACGAATGTCGCCCGCCTTTGGAAAGCGTGAACGCGGGGAAACAGCAGCGCGTCCTCCACGGACGGATGCGCGCGCCTCAGCGAAAGCATCGGAAACAACTTCATAAATTAATATTTAATTGAGATACATTGACACACTTAGTGTGTGAACATATAGGCCTCCTTCTCAACAACATTAGGCGGAGGCTACCTAAATTCCAAGGTTAGCGTCTATTAATACACCAAGGCACCCATAGAGAAAGAAGTTAATGCCGCAATGATGTGTCACTCAGAAAAATGCTTACCGTGTAATATAATCCATTTTTCATGATATCTTGAACCATGTGGGCTACATGCTAGTGCCATTAAACCATGTGCTTCATTATTCTTTCTTTGAATTCCCAGAATTGAACTAGCCCATACCTTACCATGGCCATGGATTTCTTTAGGCTATATTTATTCCGTCAAAATGCCTGAGATATCTAATTAAGTTATGGAACAGAAGGGAAAAATCCTTTATCGTATTATCTATTATTGAAGTGTCACTCATGATGCACCCAACGTATCCTACCTCTCAGCGAACAGTGTTTCATCACAGTTTTTTTCAATACATCTAAGTGAGCGAGTTGTAATATCTATTAATAATAATCATAATGTCCACTGACCAATACACACGCCTGCAAATTGGAACATCTAATAACACTATGAAATGTGTATTTTCTACTAGAGGGTACTGTTATCATAATATCCTCGTAGATATTACCAAGTGCACAAACCATGATAAGGTGCCACAATGTTTAGTGATTCCTCACCCCTAATGGACAGTATTATTTGTGGCTCTGAAATAAAATCATTCGGCCATAGAACATATATTCAAGAACAGTGTTATGGAACTTCCGGGTTCTCATCATAGCAGAGATCCAAATTGACCATTTAATGGAAGAACTGTCCTTATGAAATTATCACATGCATTGTCATGTAGAATAACAATCAAGATGTGATAAGGTGTTTATTTAATGAATAAAGTAAAACATAGTTGGTTCTAGGCCACCAACTACAACAGACTCCCACTTGGACTAGAGACAACTGATAAAATCTATTAAACTTATATCTCTCACATGATATTCATGACTCTACCTAGATAAACCTTTAGTCATGGGGTATTCTACATTCTTTTTCATGGAAACTCTACTCACTGAAACTTCACCCCTTTGATCGAAATCCCTCTAGAGGTGATACTTCCAAAGTATATGTTTTTTCCATTAATGTGACCTTGGTAATTTTGTAAGAGCCACCACTGCTGTATTATCACAATACAACGTGATAGGATCATTACTGTTAGGCCCCCCCATCAAGCTCCGGGAAAAAGTTCTAAATCTTGATGTATTCTTTGGCTACATCAAAAGCCGCTATATATTCAGACTCTTCTGTAGAATCAGCAACTACTATCTTCTTTTTCTAAAACCTAGCACCATCATACCCTCATATGACAACCTCCTTGTCTCCTCCATACACCAGGAAGATATCCTTAGTTCTTCTCAGATACTTAAGGATAGTCTTAACAGTATTCTAATGTTGTTCTCCAGGATCTTCTTGATATCTGCCTACCATGATCAATGAATGGGAAAAATCAATCCTGGTATATAACCTAGCATACATGATGGATCCTATAACTGAAACATATTGGATCTTACTCATTCTATCATTCTCTTGATGTGTCTGAGGACACATATTCTTAGAATGATGTAGTCCATGTGTCACTAGAACCAATCCTCTCTTGGATTGTTGCATAATAAATCTCTTTAGTTTCTGGTCAACATATGTAACATGACTTAGTCTAAGAAGCCTCTTGGATTTATCATGAATAATTTTAATCCTTAGAATATTGGTTGTTTCAACCAAGTCCTTCATGGAGAGACACTTGTTCAACCAGTCCTTAACTGAGTATAACAATGGTATATCGTTCCATATAAGTAATATGTTGTCAATAAATACTACTAGGATACTGATCATATTCACTTTAAACCACTTATAAAAACATGGATCACATTTGTTCTTTATGAAACAAAATTCAATTATGGATTCATCGAATCGAATGTTCCATGACATGGATGCTTGCTTTAATTCATAAATGGATTTATACAAATTGAAACCATGTTTGGCTTCACCTGGTGTCACAAACCCTTCTGGTTGTGTCATATAGACATCTTCCTGAAGATTCCCACTAAGGAATGTTGTTTTGACATTCGTTTCCCAAATATCATAGTCATGAAAAGCTGATATGGCAAGTATGATTCTTATGGATTTAAAAATGGAAACTAGTAAGAAGTATTCACCACAGTTAATTACATGACGTTGTCTGAATCCTTTATCCATTAGCATTGCTTTATTGGTGCTAACTTAACCTTCCATGTCTAGCATTCTCTTCAATGCCCATTTTCATCCAACAGGATTTACATCAACAGGCTCATTGACCAGAACCCAAACATGGTTCTGATACATGGAATCCCTCTCAGAATTCATATCTTCAATCCATCATGCAGCTTTAGGTCTTTCAATAGCTTCCCTGTATAAGAGAGGTTCATCATTGTCCAACAATAATTATTCACCATCCTCGGAGTCTAGAAAACCAAATCTCTCGAGTTCCCTTACCTCTCTTGAGATCCTATGCAGAACTTGTGTTTTTGTAATCTCTTCCACAGGGACCTACGGAACTTGCTTCTGTACTAACTATTTTGTACCTTGAGCATCACCTTCATCAAAGTAAATCATACTCCCACTATCCTTTTTGAGGATGTGCTCCCTCTAACGAAATATGGCTTATCTGGAAATAGTCACTTTCATTTCTGAAGGGTTATATAGGTAATATCCTTTCGCTTACTTGGGATATCCTATAATTACACCTTGTGCCATGGGGTGATAATTTGTTTCCTAATAAGGCCTTAACAAATGCCTCACATTCCAATACACGTGTGTGCGACAAAATTGGTTTCTTTATATTACAGAAATCAGATGGAATTCCATTTTTCACCTTAGTTGGTACTTAGTTTAATGTGTATGTGGCAGTTTATAATGCATATCCCAAAAAAAGATAATGGAAGATCTACATGACTCATCATTGACCTTATGATGCCCAAAATGGTGTTGTTCCTCCTTTAACTAACACCATTCCACTATGGTGTGTAAGGAGGAGTGATATGAAATAGAATCCCAGCCTCCCATAGGAGATCGATGAACTATCGATTCAAATATTCTCCACCTCAATCCGATTGATGTTTCTTTATATTCTTACCAAGCTGATTCTCTACTTTATTCTTGAATTAATTAAATTTCGATAAGTATTCTGAGTTATACCTCATTAAGTAGTCATATCCATTTTACTGAAATCATTAGTAAATGTAATAAATTAAGAATATCCACCTCTATCTTCTACTGGAATTGGTCCACATATATCTTTGTGCACCACTCCTAGATGTTCAATGTCCCTTTCACCCTTTCCCCTGAAAGGTAGATTGGCCATTTAACCTTTTAAACAAGTGTGACATCTATCAAGTGGTTTTATCTAAGTAGAGTCAAAATAGACATCTTGGTAGAGCTTTTTCAAGCGTTTCTCATTTACCTGACTAAGATGGTGATGCCAGAACTAGGGGATGTATGATTCGTGTGAGTTTGATTCATTATTGATTGCCAACACTTGGTTTTCATAATTTAATACATAAAAACCATTAATTAAATGCTCAATTCCATAACATACATTGTTATTATAAAAGATAAATCCTATATTTCCAAACATGAAAATAAATATATCTATATCAAAACAAGATGTAGAAATTATGTTCTTTATAACAATAAGAACATAATAACAGTTATGTAAAACCAAAATCATCCCAGTCAGCAATGAAAGGTGGTAATTGTTAATGGCCAATGCAGCCAGCCTCACACCATTGGCCGCTCGAAGATCCACCTCTCCTCTAAAAATCATTCTAAATCTAATTTGTTATTGCATTTGAAAATAGATGTGAGCCCCACAAGCTATATCTAATACCCAATGTGTACAAATGGAAATATTACACTCGATAATAAATGCACCTTTAGCATCCCCACGCTTCTGGGTGCAGTTACTATTCTAGTGGCCTTGATTTCCTAAAGCAAAACATACTTCCTCTCATTCCTTGCCCCGCCTTTGGATATTCCCCTTCTTGGAAGGATGGCGGTTAGGGGATTTGGACCGTTTATAAGTCTTTGTCCATTTTTCATTTCCCTTCATTTTCTTATTCACCATAAATACTATGGCTTTGTCATACCCCATTTCCTTATCTACTTGGATAATTAAGGTCAGATGTTCTGATAGAATCTTCTCATTATTTATCATGTTATAATTGAAAATGAATCTTGATAAGTTCTTGGGATGTGATGATTGGATGAGATCTTTACGCAACTCATCCGGGAACATAATCCCTAAGATGTCCAGGCATTCAATATAGCCAATGAGATTGAATACATGAGGCCTAGCTGGCACACACTCCCCGTGATTTTTTATATACAAAGCGTTGGAGATCTAACATCTCTCTTATATCTCTTTCTCTTGGTAGAGATACTTATGGTGAGACATCATGTTATACGCGTCCATGTATTCATGTTACTTCAAGAGATCATTAGACATGGACAATAGCATGAAAATCTAGACATATGTGGTATCATCCATATGTTTTTCATAGAGATATATTTCTTCATCACTTGCATCTTTTGAACGCACAACTGGAATAGGCTCTTCCAGCCCATACAATTTCTTCTCTTGGTTAAGGATGACGCGTAAACGCCTCTGCCACTCTTGGAAATTGGTTCCAATGAGATGGTTTTCATTCTCAAGTATGGTTCGCAATGATATGTTTGAATTCATTTTTCCTTCCATTTATACAAATTAATATGAGAAATGTTTTAGTAATTAATTATAAAACCGAGACAAATAAATAAATAAATACTAATTAATCTCCCACTATTTTTATCAAAATACAATAGCCCTCACCATTGACATCATAATATTATGATGCCTAAATATTCTAGTTCCAATGGTCTATATTTCCCTTATCATTACCCCAAATGGGGTTGGTCAAGAATCTTGAAGGGTTTTAGGTAGGAATTCCAAATACAGACTGTATTAACTCGTAGCTCCTTGATCCGCTAATTGGACTCCCCAATCCTAAAAACCTTTTATTTTGGATTTTCTCAACCCTTGCTAGTTGTTCACACCAATTCCTATTTTGGAAGTCAACCCTTAATGTGAACCATGTCATTTCAACCAAAAAACATGAATTAGAGTTCCCTCATAATTGAAAGCCCCCCAACTGGGGTTGGTCAAGCACTTTAAATTATGGTTTGATTCTAACCAAGATTATGGAAGTCTATATAGACTTAATATTTCTTTGACTGATTTTATCCTTATACGTAAATTTCCATTTTATTATATTTAATTACATGATTTTTAAAATTACGTTGGATATAATTAGTGATTAACCATGTATAAGAAAATATTTACTCATAATCTGGTCTTATTTTAGTTCCATCAGACAGGATTGTTTAATTCATTAATTGTGTGATCATGACAACACACCCAAAATAAATAAACCATGCAACTAACATAAAAAAATAAATGGTATGATCATGAGCTTGTTCTATTTGTTAGTTTATCTAATAGTAGATAAACTAACCATAGACGTAGGAGAGAAACAACTTAAAACAGTTGGGTTTATGTTTATAGTTTTCCACATGTCCACCTCTATATCTCCTTTGATTGGTTTCACCTTGGATCCTGGCTTGAGCCACCTCCACAAGCTTAGGAGATCCATCCAATACATATACATTTATCTCACACAAAGGTGAGGGTATAAGGGGTTCTTTCATAATAGAATCCCTGGGCGTGCATGCCCTACATATTAATAAGGAGAAGGCTCTCAGGCCAAAAAAATTAATTTAAATAAATTAATTAAAAGAAACCATTCACATACAAAGGTCTTGGTCTAGCTCGTGAACATCCATACATGAAATGATATTACGCATTAATAAAACTAGCATTCAATTCATTAATAAGTTTTGTTTAAGATAAATAATGGTCTAATAAATTAATTATCATTAATTAATCTAATCTTTTATCTTAACCCCTTTTTTGAATTTCCTCGAGATTCTCATCCACTATAATTTCAAACAACTAAATTAATTTAAAATTATCATTGTATGTAACTTGTACCTTGGAGGAAACCTGGTGAATTCCCATTCTTTACGTAGATTTTAAATTGAACACATATATATAAAACACAAATCATGTGTTGTGCCTCATCTTTATGCCTACACTTTGGTACACGTCTCAGGGGTTTGTATATTATAATAATAAATTTTAATAAATCAATGTAATTTTTAATGAGTACACAACATGTAGTTCTGACTACATAGCATGTACTTTTTTTCACCGTCGATACGAAGTACATGCCCGAGGACATGGTGTGTGGATGTACTTCAGAAATTTTTAGAGAACACGACATGTTCTTTTGGACACACATCATGTAGTATCCGCGTTACACGGTTTCTAGCCGAGCAAGCCATGTATGAGGTACATGGTCCAACCCCAACCCGAAGGTACTATACACTGTGTTTAGTAGACCACATGGTGTCTAATCTAGAAACTTTGTGCCACATGTTCCTGGTAAACTAATGGATTAATTTATGACATAGGGATACTCCAATACACAGCCTGATTTGGCAGACCAGTCCAATGCATTTAACCTAGAATACACAGTGTGTACTTCTGAATACTTGTCGTGAATTCTTGTGTTGTACGGCCAGGAAAATTTGGCACCTCTGGATGAGATCCTCTATTTTATTTTAATCAATGTTAAAAGAAAAATTTATTTCTGTAAGGTGGATGAGAAACGAGAGAGGAGGAATAAATCTCAACATGCGTATTTAAAGAACTATTAAGATGAATTTAAACATCTAAATTATTAAATGCGTAATTCACCAACAAAAAACTAAAAAATTATAATCAACGGTATGACCGCAATGATACCACTTCAAGGTTCCGTGTGCTGCGGAAGTGGGTTGGTGGGTTTTCTCAAAATTAATTTTAGCATTAAACAATATTCAATCCGAGATCTGTCACGATAATAAAACGCTAGATCTTCGAAATAGACCAATGAATGAAAATAAAGAGAAGGGTTTGGAAACCATCGAGAGGATCATCATATGTTGGTTATAATTAAATTAATTTATTGACAATAATTACCTTTATGGGATTCTTTATTCGTTGATGTTTTTTTGTCACGATCTTATGTGATTCGTCATTGAGTCACAGAAGCCAAGTCTAGACATCCTCTAGCAATGATCAACACATGCACCACATATCTCTGGATGTCTCCAAAGGAATCTCTGGGTGCTAGTGTAGAGAATCCTTTTCTTGTGTTGTCCACCTAAGATATCCTTGATCTAATGGAGGGGGATCTCTCTCGGTCTTGAGAGTGTTCTTGGAGGAAAAAGTTCTTTCGATCTTGAGATAAATCTTTAAAAATTTTGTGCACAATAATTCTCTCTGGAAAAGTTTTGGGTTTGTGAGGATATTTATAATCGTTTTTGAGGTTATAGAGTTGTGCTAATAAATAAACATGTTATGCATTTTATTTATTTCATTAACTCTTATTGAAAACCCCCATGTCGAATGATTAATTCCTTGACATGATCCCACGTTGATTATAATAAATATCATTTAATAAAATGACATTATTTCATCAAAATCCCAATAGGGAAACTACACGGCGTGTAATCATTAATTCACAGCCTGTACTCATTTTAAATGAAAACTACTTGGTTTTTACATTCAATGTACATGACATGTTTATCTTTTTTTTCATTTTTCTTTAGTTCATTGACCACATTTAATAGACCTTGAGTAATGGCTATTTATTTCTTAAATAAGTGTAACTACATTAATCACTAATAAATATAAATTATTTCTTCCACAATATATTCTCTCGAATAACTTGTGTCAAAATAAATGCGATCAAGCATCCTTTAATAATTATTAAACCACAGTTGGGAATAATCTTTATTTAACATGTTAAATTAAAATTTACCTTAGATACATGGACACACTTAGTGTGTGACCATCTAGGCCACTTTCTTAATGGAATTAGGTAGAGCCTGCCAAAAGCCCACAGTTATCATCTAGAAACATGCCAAGGAAGCCATAGAGAAAGAAGTTAACACAGAAATGACATGTCATCTCATACGAACGCTTACCGTGTAATATAATCCCTTTATCCCAATAACTCGGATCAAGCAGGTTGCATGCTAGTGCCCTCAACCCATGTTCCCCATTATTCATTCTTTGACTTCACAGAATCGAACTCTCCCATAACTTACCATGGCCATGGATTTATTTAGGCTATATCAATTTCATCATAGTTCCTGAGATATCTACTTCCATTATAGAACAGAGGCGAAAAATCCTTTATCAAATTATCTATTAATGCAGTATCACTCGTGATGCACCCAACGTATCCTACCCCACTGCGAAAAGTGTGTCATCACATTTTTCATGAATTCATCTAAGTTCGCGAGTTATAATACCCATTAATAATAATAATAATGTCCAAGGAGAAATGCACACATCTGCAGATAGGAACATTCAAACACACTATGAATTGTGTATTTCCTACTGGTGGGTCTTGTTCTCATAATATCCTCCTTCATATTACCAAGGGAGAACACCCTTAGAAGAAGCATCAGTGTTTATGAGTCCTCACCCCTAATTTCCTTTATTATTTTTGTCCCTCAAATAACATCATCCAACCATATAACATATATTCATGAATAGTGTTATGGAACATTCATGTTCTCATCATAGTAGGGATCTGCTACGACCCTTTAATGCAATAGCTATCCTTGGGACATTATCACGTGCATTTTCACTCAGATGAACAATCAAGATGTGATAAGGTGATTATTTAATGAATAAAGTAAAAAGTAGTTGGTTCTAGGCCACCATCTCCAAAACTAGGTTCCTTTGGAAATAAGTAAAATGAGGGGTGTTGTGATTTAGGGGTAGGCAATGTTCCTTGGGGGGAGGATGAAGGTTGATGTTTTGTAGGTCGATTTTGAGATGGAGTTCAGATCCAAATTCCTTTCATCAACCTTGAAGAATGAGAATATGTTGGTGTTACTCTCCTGTTATCATGGGAGTATGATAGTATGGGTTATGGGGTTAATGTTCAAGGATCTCTGTCATTATTCTCTAGATCTCTTCATTATGAAGAGACTTTTTTGATATGTCTAGATGAGACACTTTGTGATTCTCTTTAGTGCATGATTACTCCCTTCCCCTCTCTGACATATTTAGAGTTCCATAAGAATGTCGAGGTAGTTGGGTGGATGAACTCAGGAGGAGTTATACCATGAGAGGGGAACTAGTAGTGTTATTTAAAGGGAAGGGATAATAATAGTGTATCTAAAACAACACATCCTTTGAGGTTTTGGACATCAGGGAGATGTCCTCATCAGTTCTCCTTCCAGCTTCTAGCTCCTCAATATTTTCTAACAAAATTGGGAGAAATTTATTTCTCTTGTAGAGAATGTAGAAATATTCATATTCTGTACCCACATGTTGTTCGATCCTAGTATGGTGGAGGTGGGTAGGTTCAGCTCTTTACTTAGTATCATTTCGTAGCCAAGACGTTTCACTAGAAGGAAGAGTTGGCACCTAATCCACCGAGGGGAGATATAGTAGGTGGAAGCTAACCTCGGGGTGTTCCTTAGGGCCCAATACCATGGAATTTTCATCGAGGTAATTTTCAGAAGAGGGGAAGAGGAGCCAGATGTGGTAAGATTCAAACCACAAAAGAAGCATTCCTAGTAGGGTGAGAGAACATTTTGGGTACGATTAGTTTGTTCAGAACTCTTGATTTTTATTTGTTTCATTCAGGAGCTTCACAATAATTTTTTATACTTGGTCTTTCCTATACTCTTAGATATGATTTATATTAACATCACATGCCCCCGGTGATGAGTATGAATATCGGGGTTTAGACCCAACAATTTGATGTGTGTCGGGGATGTAAAGAGATGACGTGAATGCATCAGTCTCAAGGGGATCTCTTCTTTCTAAATATCTGGCAATAGGATGTTATTATCAGCATCGAAGGGTTATACACTATTCTTTCCATTATTGACTACTTTCAATAGAGAGTGGGTTTTTTAGACATGGATTTTCAGGGTGTGGTATTCATTAGTGAGCAGATCTATTAGGTGGGGTGTCGGTGAATATAGCCCCTTCATTCTATGATGGATGAGCTGCTATTGGGATTGGTGGATGCTTTGATGTTTGAGGCTCCCATTTTTGTTGTGGAATTCATGGATGTCTTTCCCAATGAGGTTTTGACTCCACCACATAAACATGATGTTGATTTCAGGATTGACCTACAAGTTGGTGCCTCATCAATTTTGATGGATCCTTATCAGATGTCACCTTCTACTTTTCGAGAGCTCAGGATTCAGATTTCCAGCTAGATGTGTAAATGCGTAATCGACCTAGTGTGTCACCACCGGGTACTCCAGTTTTGATTTCAAATATGGAAGATAGAGGTATATGGTTGTGCATAGAAAACCAGAGGTTTAACCAAGTGATAGTCAAGATATTTTAACCATTTGTGTGTAAAGATAATCTTTTTGACCAGCAGAGAGGGGTATGTTGTTTTTCTAAGATTTATATTTGGTCTGGATATCACACACCGAGGGTGATAGAAGTCGATATCATGAAGACTGCTTTCCATTGCCGAGATGGGAACATTGAGTTCATATTCATTTTGGTCAGACTTTCGAACGCACCGGTCATTTTCATGGGGCTTATGAACTACACATTTCATGAGTTCCTAGACCATTTTGTCATCTTACTCATCGAAAACATCCCGATCTACTCGATGTTAGTGGAGGAACATACCAAGCCCCTAAGGATTGTCTTGGTGGTTTTTATACACCACCAGATCTATGGAAATATTCCTAAGTGAATGTTCTATATGTGATAGGTATATTTACTAGTACATGTGTTGTTGCATCATGGTCTAATAGTGGACCCATTGATGGTTGAGGTTGTTGTATCATGGAATCCCCAAATAATTTTGCATTGGATCCCAGTTTTCCCAGTCTGGAATTTTATTACTATAGATTTGGAAAATTCTTTCCCTTGATTATCAGTTATGTTGACACTCTTGAATAGGATATATATGGCCTTTGTGTGGAGTGGTAAGTGTTAGGAAGTATTTATCTCTCTGAATGGGAAGTTGTTCAGTGCTCCAGTGGTCTAGTTTCCAGAGGAAGGGGTGATGTTCAAAGTGTTTTTTGATGATTCCTTCTTGGGATTGGGATGTGTTATAATGCAATAGTAGGGTGTGATATCAAATGGGTTCAGGTAGTAAAGTACCCATGAATGTAACTATTCTACCCATGATCTGAAACTAGTTGTGGTTGTTTTCACATGAAATTTGAGGGGGAGTTAACTCATATGGGAGAGATTTGTGGTCTTCATGGAGTATAAGAGAATGAGGAATATATTTTCCATGTGAAATAGGAACTTGATGCAACACTAGTGGATTTAGTTTCTTCAAGAGTATGATTTTTGAGTACTCTTAAAACTCAGGAAAGGGGAACATAATGGCTAATTCCTTTAGTAGAACATTGTACATGGAGGTTGTTCAGGAAACTGTAAAAGCATTGAAAGGGATGGAGGTGTTGGATTTCATGCATGTAGATGGAGGAATGGATGGTGATAGGGGTTGTCTATTTCTAGTGACAGTGTAGTACTTCTATGATGTGGCGGGTGGAGGAGTCTCATTTGGAAGACATGGATTCTGAGGTGATGTGTGATCGCACAGACCAAGATGATGCAACAGAGGAATGGCTAGAGGATGGTCATAATCAGAATTTTTCTATGGGATGATATTTTTTCCAGTTTATATGTGTGAGGGAGTCCTCAATGTGTTTAATATCTGACAATTATCAGTACACCCATTAGTTTCGAAGATGTAATGTGGCTTAAGAATTCAGTTTTTGTGGCCCAGGTTGAAACATGAAGTAGAGGATTTTGTGTTAAAGTGCTTAGATTACCAGTAGGTGAATGTTTAGAAACTTATTCCGAATGGTTTTTTATCCCCTAGATTTCCCTAAGTGGAAATGGGTTGCAATAATGATGGATTTCATCACTAGGATACCCAATACATAAGGATGTTGTGATGCGATCAAGGTGGTAGTATATCGGTTGATGAAATCATCTTAAATATTATAAATTAAATAGTCAGGCATAGTGGATTCCATGAACATGTGGTACATGGGTGTGGTAATGCATCTAGATAGAGTTTTAAGGTTTATTTGGACCAGGATACATGTTTTCCCTCATTAGTTTAGAGGGGATTACAAAATTAGTTTGGCACTCAGTTACACCTTCACACTACTTTCCTCCCTCATATCGATGGGCATATAGAGAATATAATCTAGACACCAGAGGATATGTGGAAGGCCTTTGTCTCAAGCATTATCAGATATTTGGTGAGACACTGGCCTTTGGTATAGTATATCATAATAATATCTCTCAATCATTCATTTATATTCCATTTTTCAAATCCATCTATGGAAGACCATGTTGTTCGGATTTGTGACTGACAGAGGTTTAGGAGACAAATGTTCTTGGCCTAGAGGTAGTGTAGAGAACAATAGTGAAGGTTTAGCTTTTTCATTAGATGGTAAAATATACACAAGACCGGTAATAATCATATGTTGATCATAAGAGGATGCCCAATGATTTTGAGGTTCAGGACCAGCTGTTATTGAATTTTTCCATTAATTTGGGCTATATAGGTTCGGTAGAGGAAGAAATATTTCTCCTTGGTTAATCGGACCCCTTGAGGTGTTGTGTAGAGTTGGCGAGGTGGAATGCTAGTTTTCACTACCACTACAGCTATAAAGGGTCCACAATTTCTTTCACCTCTCCAATCATCATCGGTATCTTCATGATGACACCAATGTCCGGGATGGGGAGAGTTGGTATTTGATGATGATGTATCATTCATGGAATGGCTAGTATAAATCCAAGATCACAGAGAAAGTTTCTATGTGGGTGGACCATTCCCTTGGTTCATGTGTTGTGGATGCATGGTGGCCTCAAGGAGAGTACTTTGGAACGAAGCATAGATGTGAGCCTATTACACATAGTTATTTTGAGATTGGTCTTGTTCCAATTTTCTGTAATGGGATGTTTGAACTTTTTTTTGAGATGATTTTTTTATAATTATATAATGTGTGATAAAGTCCTAACTTATGAAGAAGGGAGGACCAAATTCCCAATCAAGAGTCATTAATGATTATGTTATTAAACTCATGTGGGTGAGTTAGTGCTAGAGAGAGTGGATAGTATCTTGACAAGGCATAATGAATTCCATAATTCATATGTACATACATTGTGTATGTTGGTGCTTTTGTGGTGTCTCTTGGGGTCTGTTGGGGTATTTGATGTCATAGGTGGTGTTATTTGATGTTGAGTTTTCACTCTATCATTTTACCAACACGTGGTGGTTTATCATTGAACTTTGATGATGATAGCGGTGTTTAATGTCTTGTGAGATCCTTGTGAGTTATCTCACAAGGGGTTTTTTGAACCCCCTCCTTCGACATAGTTTGGTTTTAGATTCTCTATGATGAGAATAGTTTGAGAGGTATCTAATTTAATGTCCAAGACCTCCCCAATCAATTACATTGTGACTCATTTCAAGAGTTTTTCATAATCAAGTTTTTCAAATGGTAGATCATCTGATAGTGAGTTTTCCACTACTATGTGGAAAAAATATGTCACAAATAGTGAATCAATACAAGTGACATATAACATTGGGTCTCACTAGTGAGTCATCCAATGGTAGGTCACACCGATGAGTTGTACAGTGGTGACTCACTGAATGGTATCTCACCGAACAGTGACTCACTGATTGGTGAATCACCTATTAGTAGCTCATAAAATGCTAACCCACCTGATGGTGACTAAATCTTCGATGACTCTCATCAATTTCTCACCTCATGGTGATTCATTTTTGAGATTTTTAAATATTTACAATTTTTTAGTTTCTCCCCTTTAACATTTAATTGATGTAAAATGAGTTTTAAAACATATTTAATATCCATTTAATCCATTACTATGGATATAAATTATGTCCACTAATTCAAATGGTCTTGAGGCATTTAGATAATCACAACACTTGGTATTGATCGTGATCCAACATTAATGGATTTTGAAACTAGTCTTCTACTGATATAGGATCTCATCCATCAAATCTGAGCACCCTTCTTTTATACAATCCTTCATGTTCTCTCCTGATACAAGGCATCCCCAAAACATTTCTTCCATGATGGTTCATGTGTCTTAAATGAACCCTTGTATCATGTTTCGCTAGAGCCTTGTTCACCCCTTGTTTGGTTCAAGGAGGAGGTGTTGATGATCTATTTCAATAGGTAGGGATCCATTAATATCTCTTTGATTTGGGTATCCTGAGGGGTTAGTGTATGAATATTTCTTATGTGAAGGCAGTTTAATCCATGTTTAATAATGCTAATTTATTCGTCTTTAAAACAATACTCACAGTTTTGGGGAATGTGATGCATTAATTTTTTTTACTATTTATTGATATTGGGAGTTATATGGGGTGTATGCCTACTAACAAATATCTTCATGGGTGGTAATTTTTTTTGTGCACTTGAGATGACTATTGATGTCTTATTGTTGATATTGTGTTGAACGGATGAGTATATTCCATTGACTGACCAATAATATTTTGTTAAATGAATGGAAGCCTTAGATTGAATGTTATCTGTTATTAGCCCTAAATTATCAATGTTGAATTAAGGAATTTGTGTTTTTTAAATCCGAATACACCCATCTTTATTTTGTGTGGTTGTGCCTTATTTGTGATTTTGTTCTGTCATCTACCGTATGTGGTTCTGTGGTACTGGGTAGAGAGAATGGTTGTGTTGTGGGGCGGTACGGGTGCTTTAATTGAATATCTAGTTATGGGTTTTTTGGTTATAAAATGAATGGGAAGTGTTTCACAATGAAGATGATATTAGGTTGTATTGTTATGTGCTTACGGGTGGATGAGAAGTGTTGTGCAACAGGGCTTCCATGGATGGTTGAGTTGTGTTCTATAGTGGGATGGCACTGGGTAGTGTTTTGTTTATGCTATTGTATGGATTGGGTGTAGTTGTGAATTAGTCGTTTAATCTATTTAGGGTACGGGTTTTTGGTGGAATTAATTTGAAAAATGATGTTGGGAGTGGTACGAATGGGTGTTATGTGGGGTGGATATGTGTTGTGGGGTTTTTACCATGATTCTTCTTCCATGTGTTTTTATGTTGTGCGGAATGTTTCATGTTGTTTTTTGTAGTTTCTTGTATTGGGATGGAATAAATAAATGGATTTATTTATAAAGAATTATTTTTGGTTAAATGTGTTGTTTGGGGGTATTTTTTCAATTGTTGTTTTTTTTGTGAAGTAGCATCCATTTATTAACTTATGAAGTGACTAATACTGATTTTAATAAATGTATTTAGATGTAACTACAAAGGCTGTTTTTGTGGAATGGTTCATTTTGAAAAAACCCATAGGGTGGGGTGAGTGTTTAGTACCTATATATATATATGTATATGTTTACATCCTTGTGATTTTATATATGTACTCCACTCTAGTTGATCACTATGTTTTGAACACACCCATTTTTAGGGGGAATGTGTAATTTACCAACATCATAGTGGGTCGATGGACTGCTGGTTATTAGATCTTCCTTACTCACTCTTCTATTCTTTGGTATCCCAAGACACTTTGGTAAGGTTGAAGTGTGGTTTTGAGACCCATGTGTCTTCAGGCATGGTGTGCTTTCTAATGTGTCTTTGAGATGAGATTGGGTGTGCTTTACAATGTTTCTTCAGGTTAAGGTATGGTTGTGGCCCTAGTGTCTATGGGTGGGATGTGGTAATATTGGATTCCCCATTTCGTTGGACTGGAACTAATTCCTTGGTGTGTGAGGCAGAATGTAACATAGGTCTTGAGGAAGAGTGTGGAAGCACCAATATGTTCATCATTTTTTATGAGAAGTTAACTAGTGGGAAGTGGTGAGGGGTTCCCAAAACATCTATGTGCATACTATGATACATTACATGAATTGTGTTATTTGGTGATTGTACCTTGGTGAGGTTACGGTGCCTAGTATTCAATGTTTGGTGTTGTTGTTTTTTTTTTATTTTTTCAGAGGGGAATTAGTATGCTTCTCTACTTGTTCACAAGATACTATATATATCCCTACATTGTATACTCATAATATCACCCTATTTATATAAGACTATATTAAAGATTTCTTAAGGACTACGTCGACCGTGATAGACCTTACTATCTCAGGCATTAGGATAGTTTTTGTGTCACTGTTCATCATTACTTTTGGTTATTTACTTTATATTTCTTTTTTATATATTATAGTTTTACTTTAAACACATATGTGGGATGGATTTTTCTTTTCATGTATATATGTCTCGGAATTTTTTAGGCTGATATATTTTATATCACAATCATAGTTACTATAATGAGGGTAATGCCTCCCATGTTGTGAGATATTTATACCCTCTGTATTGGTCGCCACCCCGGGGCCTACTAGAGGTGGGACTCGGGTCATTAGTTTACTTCCTTAATTTCCATCTCAGGAGGGGTGTCTTTGGTCGGAGGGGATTGTGAAATATCACTGTACAGTGGATACCACCACAAATTATGGACTATTTCAATAGATTAATTGCTACAAAAAATACTACTATTCTAATTCCTACTATCCTGGGATTCTGATTTAGAGGAATATTTTCCTCTTAGATCCTTCTGTCTATAGCTTTCTTGATTCCTCTCTTGAGAAACATTATAAAATGACATAGTTTAGCTGAATAAAAACCATTATCCTTAAATTTTATATAATTTAAACTTAATAACACAGTATAATGTTTCAAAGGCATGATATTAAAGTTATATAAACCACTAATGTTATCTAAATTATCATTTGATACAAATATAATGTCTCGAATGTAAACATTACAAAATCATCAGTTTTTAGAAAATTACTTTCCCTCTAACGTTTGTGGATAATTTTAGGTATAGAGTTTTATAAAATTAGGTCACAACTCAAATATAAAAATAAATATATTATAAAATACACACTTTTGATTTGTACCTATTTTTTTACAAAGTATAAAACATTTGAAATAAATTATGAATTCTTTTCATGGAAAATTGCATTGACATTAAACATGTCCTATACTTTTCCATTACCCATCCTAAAACCATTTGAATTTAATTTTGGAACATGGTATGACCACATTAATCATATTAGGGGACATAAAAATGAATAAAATTGCATTTTTATGGAAAACATGAAGCCCTATGAAAAAACATTTTTTTAAAAACCCATTTTTTATCGAGGGAATCATTTTTTCTTTTAAAAACATATCATCATTTTTCATTTCCAAACAAATTATTTATATAAAGACATATTATATACATACTAAATTCATGTAGGTTCTTTGGTTCTTAATATCATTGAACACATATATAACCCTTACAAAGAAGATACACATTTGAATAACTAAATGGAAAACTTCTAATATAAATATCCTAAAAACATAATCATTTTACAATGTAATAGAGCAACGTCTAATCACACCCATCATAAAAGAAATAATGGGTTCACTTTTGATCTATAATGGGGTTCAACCCATCATAACCAATTTCAATAGATCATAACATGGATTAAATATTTTATTTCATTTTTTTCAAAAAATGTATTAAAAACACTTCTAGACTCATATTTAAATAACATTAGGATATCAAAATACTAATTCCATTTAAAACACCATTCTCAGTACCAAAATAAAATTTTATATTAACACCCCATTTTAAATACCAAAATCAAAAAGGGTAATGTGGGTTTTTATTTGAATAAAACCTTAATTATTGTAAAGGAATATAATATTAAAATAATGGATAGGGAATTACGAAAATTATTTTCTTTTTATAGGTTATAATATAATATTCATTTTTAATAAGTAAAGAAGGTCAAACATTCTATAAAAAATATTTATTTTGGTTAAAAAAATTAAAATAATGAAAAAAATTACTTTATATATATCTCATGACTATAATAAAATCATTTTTAAAACAATGATATGGATGGAAGTAAGAGTTATAAGGAAAAAATTAAAAGATATTTGTTAAATGAAAACTCCCTTATCAATTTGGAACTGCATGAATTATAATTCCAGTGAATGAATAAAATTTATGAAAAAATCAAATACCATGATAATTGATAAATTGGTCACCTAACATGTCAAATATGATGTATATCTACCTCTAAAAAGAACATAGGTTTGTAACATCATAATTTTATTCTATTAAATAAAATTGATAGGAAGTCCCTAACCATGTATTAGACTTCTTCGGTACATGTCATATCATCCATGATAATATATTTATGTCGATTATCTTCATTCCAAATAAAAAAATTTCAAATTTATTATTCTTTTTATTTCAATTATTACGCTGTTATATAATTTTCCTAAATTATGTTTATGTTGGGTTTTTCGATGATATTTGGTTTATGTATCAAAAATTACTATAGTAGGAACACTGTTGGTCAAGTAGTTTATTATTTTTTAAAACTCTAGAATAATAATAATGAAATATTAATTATATTTTTACATCAATTATAGTTATAAAACAAATCATTGATGATTTTAATGAAAAATGAACTATATTAAAATATTGGAGATGGTATTCCTTATGTACGCTTGAGTAATGATTCAATTTTACGATGATCCTTATTGAAAGAAGGTAAGTATCATTTTAAATTATTATAATGATCATAATATCGTATATTTTATTTTACATCAATAAATATAATTATATGTGTAATTCTTGTGATAGGGAGATAAAATGAGAATCACAACACTTCGTGGAGGTAGTAGTCCAGACATACACATTCTACATCCTTATATTCTAGAGTACGAATTAAAATGATATATTGTACAATAAAATGATTAATATGTCATTAATAACATAATAATTTCATTTATATCACATATATTCATTAATTATTTCATTATTACCTTCCATGTAATGTGTTATTAAAATCAAATTGCATCGCTTCACGAGTTAGTAATATGTTGTTTACACTAGTGATGTTGTAGTATACCCCATAGAATGGAATGTAAAAATGAATATAAAATTTAAAAACCCTAAAAGTATAAATATATTAAAAATATCATGTATAACTTAAATCTATCAATAAAATAATATTTTAAAGGGGGTGATGCAAAATTAATGACATAATTTTGTGAGTTGTTGTTCCACTATACACATGAATGATGATTTTTTATACGATTTGATGGAATATGATATGAATATAGGTTATTCAATTTCCATAATAAAATATAATTAATAAATATTTATGGGTGATTGGTTAGGGTATTGGAGTGGATTCTCAATGAGCGGTGATGGAATATGTATTGTGGTCGCTATGTAGAATGGTGATCGGAGGTCGTGTGACTCAATTATGTAGGCTTCTGTTCAGTTTTTCTCAACACAATGAAGATTTAATTTGATTCTAGGGCCAGTTTTATTGATTTTTTATTATTTTTCTAACTCATTCATGCAATAGTGGATCCCTATGGAAAAAATTCCCCATTTTATTATTTTACTAGTATAGTTCTCACTTTTCAATAAAGTGATTTTATTTGAAACATACAAAAAAAATTTATTTTGACAAAATATGAGTTTATGGGAATTACTGATGTTAATATGTAATCATAATTTAATAATATTTTAATGACTTTTTCATATAAATAAAATCAATATGCTTGTTTAAGCACGATACCTCTTCTTCAGTAAACCTTGCCAGGTAAGTGCCAAAAGCCATTTTTGGATTGATTTATGATCAAAATAAGATCTCTAGGTAAAGGATAGGGATGTAAAAAAAATTAGGAAGTTATTGGATTTTGAAAAGGTATTGTAATTTGTTAAAAATATAGGATACTGGGTATCCATTTATAAGTGAGGTGATTTTAGCACCAGTAATATTTGAAAAGAAAAAGGTTTAAAATCATTTTGATTAGGCCATGATTCTTGGATATAGACAATTGTCTTGTATTAAATATTATAAGGTATACATATTTCCTAAAAATATATTTTGGAAAGGTTTATATTTCATTTTAACCAATATTATTTCACTTTTACTCCCAGTAAATTTGTTTTTACCTTAACCATTATAATTAATTTTTACTACTTTAACTATTAATTATGGTCATAAATTATATTAAAGATGTTATATAAAATAATTTATTCTTATTCAAATTTTTGATTCAATTTTATAAAATCAACTTCTCATGGGTGGAAAATTTTAATTTCAAAAAATTATGGAGACACATAGAAACAATTAGTATTTAATAAGGGTATTTTTGTGAAATTTCATATTTTATATTAACTTAATGACTAATAATAAAATTTTTTGAATATAAATTAATTTTAACTCATATATATTCCATAAATTTCATTCAAAACCTCATTAAATATATATTTTTTAAATTAATAAAAATGGAGAAACATTATGAACAATAAAATTATTTTTAGAAAAATCTCAATTTCAATATCAAAACAACGAATATAAAATCCAATATAAAGTGTTTTAAAATGATATTAGTTATATTAAAAATAAATTTATAATACTTATGTTACCTAAAACCATATTCATATGTAATAGGACATTAAATTGCATAATTTATTGAAAATAAATGTAATTTTTTTTAAATTGGTGTTTTTCACAGCTCACAAAAAATCCATATTTTTTTAAAAAAATACAAAAATTTCAGTATTATTTAATTATGATATATGTATTGAAAAATTAATTTAATAATTAAAAATTCATATTCTATAATATATAATTTATTCATTTCAAAATACTAATATTAAATGATTTTAATTAAAACAAATATCATTTTGATTGAAAAATTACTTAATATTTTAATAATGAATATAACTATATTAATAATCATGAAAGTTGTTTGTTATATCATCACATAGCTTGTAACTTATATACTGAATTAGTATTTGAAAAAATTGGTATTTTAATCATTCATTACAAATAGATTGTATCACTTCAATATGTTTAATATTGGAATCTAAATCTATATAAATTAATCATATATAATTTTATTGCATATTTTTAGGTGAGGAAAACATTATGAAGATAATAGTGGTAATCTTTATACTAAATATATATTATAAAAAATTATAAAATTAATACTTAAATATTAATATTAATAAACGTTAATTAAAAAAACTCAAAAGAAATTAAATATTAATGTTATCTAGTAAAATATAAATATAATATCTTTTGATATAGATATAAAATAAAACATAATTTATAAAACATTAGGTGAGAGTTTATTTAACCTTATATGAACCTATGATTATGTATTTAATAATTAAATCTATATTCATTGAGTTATAATTTATTATGTTTGACCATGCTCTTCTATAATTGATATATTCATCTTATGTCTTTATAAAATTGTATATTTCCTAATACAACAAGTAAAATTAAAATTTTGTGTCAAAGTATTTATATATAAATAACACCTTTCTCCATATAAAATTTATATTGTAAAGTTTTATTTTTACCATCACTATTGTCACTTTCCTCTATGTTCATATTATTTATTTCCATTAACATTTTATTTTATTATAATGAAATACAATTTTGTTATATATTAGTTATTAAATGTTTAAATTAATATCATTTCAAGATTATTTTTAATATTGCATTAATCGATATACGTTTCCTTAATGATGACTAAAAAGATTGAATAATTATTTTATTCATATATATATATAGTTTTTCTATTCTACTATACAAATCCCCTTATTAATCATTATTTTATTTCAAGGTTATATTATTCTCAAATTTTTAAAAATATTCATTTTATATCTTTCTTTATACCCCTTTTGTGGAAACCATTTTTACTATTACATATTTCTTAATTATTATGATGATATTGAAAAATGTTTATGAAAATTCATTTTATAATTTATCATTTATTTTAATCTCAATATCAAAAATATTTATCCATTGAATATTTAATAATCTTGTGAAACCCCAAATGTCTATTTTTCAATGATTCAGTTCGGTTATTCAAGATTCTCAATCATTACAATGAAATATCAAATAATCCTTATGTGATACCTCATGATAATATTATGTAATACATTTTATTGTCAATGTTTTTTTTCAAGATATTATGTATGGTTGGTTTAATGTTTCACACATATGTTTCAATTATAACTATATGATTGATGGATAAGATATGTACCAAAAATGCATTGGGTAAAGCTTTATATCTCATTAGATTAGGATGTGAAAAGGGTGATTATCTCAAAACCCTTATATAATTGGGTATTAGTGGTTAGAATGTTTCTATTATATTATGAGATGTCGGTTTCCCTAGTCCATTAAGATTTTATTTTTATAGCAGTCAAACATAACATTTCGTAAGATCTTATATGTTTATATTTTTATTTATACCATATATTCATCATATCCTCCATTATTATTAATTATTTTCCAATGCATTCATGTTCTTATTTCATGTTTTATGTTATGAATTAATGATTAACTTTTGGGGTTATCTGTTCATATTACCCGATTTATATTATTATATCATGCCTTTGTTATGACTTTTATTATTTGGTTTTCTTTTTAATAGTGAATTTATCATATTATTGTGTTTACTCACATGAACATAGTCGAATCATATAATACTCACTGATATGTATTTCCCTTAAATAATTTTCGAAATCACCCTCTATTATTCTATCTCATTTTCATAGGAATCTATGTGTTGTAATAAGATAATGAGGATTTCCTGTGTCATGATTTTATGATGTATTTTGAGGTATGAAATTGTAATAAGAAGTTTGTATAGTATTTATCTTAAAATACTAAACCAAGGAATTATTTTATTTTCTATATATAATTTTTATTGTTTAATCCTATAAATGATATATGATATATGTACTTAGTGATTTGGTTTTCATAGGTCATCTCATTTATACCACACATCAAATATTTTCTTAAACTATTCCGGGGTCTTGAGAAAATTCTCTCTTCACGTGGGGGTTATTAATCTTGGTGTCTAATTAAATACTCTAGGGAAACCAAAATATTATGGTTTTAATCAATGAAAAATTACCCACATTTATATAAGAGTTTACCAACAAGCATCATAACTACAAGAAATATAATCCCAATAACCTATGGGTATAGCACAATAATCATTTATATCCCTCTTTCCCATTTCACATTTCCTTGAATAATATTATTTAGTTTTTTATTTTAATTATAGGTTGTTCAGAACATGTTATAATGATTTTTAAAAAATCTAAAAAAATAATACATGGATTTTCCTCCCTCTTACCCATTTATTAATTACACACCTTTTCTAAATAAATATGTTGTGAAATTGAACTATTGTGTAATTTTAACTTGTTGGAGTTTCTATGGGTTTATCTTCATTTTATAAGTATTCAATTAACTAAATAGTGTTTTATTTATTTTCTACTTTATTATATCATTTTTGTGTTTTATCTTGGATAAATAATTAATATTTCAAATAGGTAATTCCTTGTATGTAATTTTAGAAATTAATTTTAACTATAAATTTGTATATATACTATCATTTATTATGAATAAAATGGTTTAAGGGAATTTTGTTTTTTGAAACATATTAAATAAAAAATTAACATTTTTATGTTTCTACACCGAACACATAACTTAAATAAATTAATTTGTACTTGAGTTTTAGAGGATTTATGATTTCAATTTTTGTTTCTAAAAATTTTCAATTCATTGTGCGTGTTTGTGTAAAACGTAAAAATCAATAATAACAGTAATAAATATGATATCATAGTCTACAAAACTTATTTAACCCATTTTATATTAAAAATAACCAATAGCGTGACATGATAATTTCTTGTATAACATTAACTTCATTTTTAAAATATATAATATAATAATAATAAATTCCCTAATAAAATGTTTTAGAGTCAGTGGAAATTTAGGTTAGTAAATCACATATATATAATAATACATGATAATTATTTAAATCAATATTATTTATCCTTATAAAATATATCAGGTTCTCAATAGTATATATAATCACCCAAGTATTTTCATCAACGAATGTTATGATATAAAAGCCTAGTAAAGGGAGAATTGACATTGGAGGAATAAGAGACCTGAATCAATAGCTCATTTATGAGAATAAATTCCATCATTAAAATTTCATAATCATTCCACCATCTTATAACTATTACAAAAATATTTGATAAATTCATAGAATGATTCATATAAATAAATCAATGTATCATAATATAGAGGCCCAAATACAACACACACTTGTGAACAATGTTATCATCTTATTTATACATAACATAAGTGAAAATATCATAATATCATAATTTAAAACAAATATAGATTCATATTCACAAATAATACTCATAATATAATGAGATATATCACATTACTGTGTTATTTAGGAGGCCTATAAAATGATGGTAGAACTCCCCCATGTCACAAATTATACATAATCATGTATGTGCATTGAAAAGAAACACATAACAATAATATTAATGAAAAAACACATAGAATTGAATAGGTTTCATAATGTATTTCTAGATAATAATTTTATGAATTACCTTTGGGTTTTCCATGTGAATTAGGGAAATCATATTTTTTCATAAAATTGAAACATTCTTCAGTGGAGAAGAAACGAAAAAATGAGATAATGCTATGTTTTGAAAAAATACCCTTTTGAGATTTTTTAAGAGTCGTATAAAAAATTTCAATTGGGTAGAAACATATATATACCTTTGAAGTGCCCATATCAGTTTGAATCACTGAGAGGGGGAGGGGGTGAATCAGTGATCCTTTAAAACTTTTTACTAATTGATTCTTTATCAATTAAACCTCTATGGATTGTTAAGGCTTCGATCCACTCTTCTTGTATCTCTTAGCCTTTCCTCGAGTGATGCAGTAAATGTAAAGGCACATGACACACGGATTTACAAGGTTCGGCACCAAAGGCCTACGTCCTTGCCATGTTGGTTATACACCCCAACATGGTTTCTTCCATTATAATCTGTTAGTATTACAATGGTCGATACAGAGTCCCACTGTATCTCTCCTGAGTCCCACAGGAGGGTCTTTATACTGCGTCCCACAGTGTTACCAGAGTCCCACTGGCCTGCTCCAGAATCCCACTGAAGACTTCTTCCACCCTGAGTCTCACAGGGGGCTTCTCCTGGCTCCTCGAGTCACACGAGTAGCTCTTCTTCACTTTAAGCTTCTTTAAGTATCTTCAGCAGTCTAGGATAAAGACTGATGGCCTTGATCTTCACTTATGATCACTTGATCAGGTCTTCTAGTCTTGCTCAGGATTTATCTCCTTATTCTCAGGATGACCTGACCTTTCTCTTCAAGAATCTTCAACAGCCTCTGAAAAGGTCTGTTGGTCTTGCTCAGCACTTCTGATCACTTCTGTTGATCAGCCTCTTCTCAATTACTGAAAACTCAGACAACTGATATCTCTAACTTCAGTCTGGCTTCAGTCTGACTTCACATCAACTTCATGCACTGAGTGCATGGCATCTCTGCATCCTCATGCACTGATTGTATGGCTTATCAATTCTCTTCAAGAACTGTTGTTCCTGGACTTCTCAAATGCACACATCCTGATTTAGCTTTGTTCACGTGCGCACGTGCATACATGTAAGCATGCACTCCCCTTTCTTTCTTCTTGGTGCAATAAACCCTCAAAGGGTATATTCTCTTTAAGCACACACCTTCTCACTCCTTCACACGTTTAGGTACTTTTGATTACACACATAAATGTGTGTTATACTTTTTGTGAGTGTCCTTCCTTTTCTTCTTCTAAATGTATACACACTTCTTAGTGCACACACATAGGGTCGGCCTCCTTGTCTCGATGAACACACTTCTTTCACTTTTGCACACAAGTGAGATTGGCCTACTCCACTTCTTGCACACACATAGGCCATAGGTTGTTCTTCAAGTTTTCATACACACACAAAGGTGTAATCTTCACTTCACTCACACAAGGCTACAGCCTTCACACTTCTTTTTGCACACAAGGAACAAAGGCCTCAGCCTGCCTTCTTCACTTCACACACACAAGAGGTGTGGAATCCTCTTCACTTGAGATTACTTCCAATATTAAGGCGCACAAGGTGCAATCAGGGGCACGCAGGTGCAAGGGCACAAGGGCCGCACAAGGTGCAAGGGGCAGCCGCGGGTCGTGCAAGCACTCGG
This sequence comes from Viscum album, assembly GCA_963277665.1. Lineage (NCBI taxonomy): Eukaryota > Viridiplantae > Streptophyta > Magnoliopsida > Santalales > Viscaceae > Viscum > Viscum album. The sequence goes on along the minus strand of OY728145.1, from coordinate 1,241,237,603 downwards.
GCGTGCAAGGTGCTACCGCGCAGGGGGCACGATGCACAGGCCTCGGGCGTGCAAGGAGAAATCGATGCGGGCTTCAACCGTGGGCGCGCAAGATGTTGCGGCCACGGGACTTCCTGTCGTGCAAGTGAGGCACGCAGGGGATCTCCCCTTTCTTCTTTCATGCAAGGGGTGCGCGAAAGGGTCCTAACGAAGCTAGAGGAGCTCCGGGCTACTTCTCTGCCGCGCAAGTGTTTGCGCGGAGGAATACTTCATGAGGCAGGATATGCTTCGCAGGACTTCTCTCGAGTTTTTCAGCAAGCAATCTCTATCGCCTCGGGCTCTCCTTATATAGGCATAGGCGGTTCATCCGCGTGAGATTTTTTTAATCTCCCGAAGATTTCGGGAATTCAAGATTTCCTTAAATCTTGTTTTCTTCTCTCTGTTTATGCGGGTTCTCTTTTTTATTTTCCACCTTCACGTGCATGCGACTTAGAACGCATGCACGGCCTTCCTTCGGTCCAAACCATGCAAAATATAAACCTCATGGCCTCGGTACTTCGTTTGCCTCGGACGAACTCCAATTTTCTCTCTTCAACGTGTGAATGCATATTTTATTGCATGTATTGGTTCAGTAGGCTCAGACGATCTCGAAAGATACTTCGGCTCGATCAACGGTGGCCGGGAACTCAAATTATGGTGCTCGGAGGGCTCTGGTTCGAAAGGAGGTGCGCGGGGAGCCTCGGCTGAGCCCGAGGATGAATACGGTCTCGCAGCCGTTGGATGAGCGTTTAAATGACCTCGGACGGCTCAGATTAGATCGCGGCTCCGCAGATGCATCGAGCGGCCGAGATCTTCCGTGAGATCGAGCGAACGTCCAGGATTAGATTCTGGGCGAAAATCTGCTTCCCACATCGAATTGGCGGCCGGTTTTTCCGCGGTTTATCAAACATCCACTGCCATCCATCCCACGATTGAACTTCTCCCCTAACGATGCCGACCCGCACCATGTTCTCTCTACGGGCGTGCTCTGCACCCACCCCTGCCACTCGGCGGGAGTGCTCTAGCGCCCACCATGCACTCCGTGCGCGCTCCATTCGCCCCTGTCGCGCGGGCGTGACACCCCTGCGTGGCCCTGCCGCCCTGGGCTTGCCCCACGGGTTCCCCCATGGGCGTGGTGCCTAGTGCCCACATGCCTTGGGGTTGAACCCTCAAGGTGCCCACGGCTGGCCTAATTTTTGGCAAGGTTTTGAATAAGACTTTGTCAAAAACAAAGTCCTCCATGAAATCAAGCCATATCAAGAGAGCCACTTCAAGCCTTCTTCCTCATTTCTTCTTATTAATAATTCCTCTATTCTCTTTTCATATTATTTTCACTTGGGATATGGAATTCTTAAGTTCTTCATTAGAATTCCTCCAATTCTTCATCAACATGAATTCAATGCTTAGGAATGGAATTCTTCATCAACAGAGCTCCTGAATCACATAAATTATTCAATGAACTTCATTGATCTAATCAGAGATCAAGTTGGCTCATCTTCCAATTCACATTCACTAAGTGATAGTGCATGGACTTCATTACTCCACTTCAACCACTTAGGAGGTGTGGATGGATCATCTTCATCTCCTCATGCATTGTCTAAACAATTCATGGTCCTCTAATAATGTGGTGACATTGTATCTAATTGATACAAGTTCTTGGAACATAAAGATCAGCTCATCAATCGTCTGATGTACATTGAGAATGTTTCAACCATAATCTACTATGTCAAATAGTAAATCTCCTAAGTGACATGCCTCTAATTACCATGGCCATTCTCCTTCATCACCATCACCATCACATCCTTTTTCATTCACATCTTGACATTCCTTGACATCCATTCATTCCATGACAACATCATGCCTTATTGACAAAAAATGCAACATAGTGCATTTCAATCTCCCCCTTTGTATTTGTTGTCAATACACTACTTCTGCACATATGAATGGGTCAATATGTGTGCCAATATTTTCTCCCCCTTATTGGAAATCAAATGCAAAGATATGGTGTGGTTCAATTTCAAAAATCTCTTCCTCCCTTAGAAAAGCATTTTCTTCAAAATCACGAAGAGAGGGATGATGTCACATGTTCTCTTTATCAAATAACCTTTAGTAGATCAAATCTAAGTCTACGTGGGCTAACCCGGTGTAGAAAACAAGAGTGACGTAACCAAGGATCTCAATGCTGTCCAAAATTCACTGTACATGTGAGATCCTGCTTCCGGGGTTTTGTGGGTTTTACTTCACAAAACTCATTAGAAGGTTTGGTGCAAAGATAAATCTCCCCCTTTCATCCATTTGCCTTCAATCAATACTCCCCCTTAATTGTCATGATGAATACAATTAAGAAAGAAGGAATGAAAGTATGATTGGAATACCTTCAGCTTTTCTCAAGATGGTATTAAATCTTAGAATACCATCTTCTCCAGATTGGCTCCCCCTCAAGGGGTGCACTCCATTCGTTCCAAACCATCCTCCAGATGAGAATGATCATCATCTTCAATTTCCTACAGTGTTAACACATGTAAATACAAGTGATTTGGGAAAAAGATGGAACCTCCTTGGTTCATCAATGTGAACAACAAGGTTGAGAAGATTCTCTCAACCGAGATGCCCCATTTTCACCATTCTTCACACTTGCACATCTGATCTTCAATAATGATTGTGCTGGTGTGGATCTCAACACATCTTCATGTGAAATATTTTGTTTCTTTTTTGCCTTAGCAGTTTCCAGTGCTTCATCTTCAGCTCTTTGCAGTTCTCTGGCAAGTTGCAACTGATTCGGCCATATGACTAACAAATCGTTTGGAAGTGTGGCCTCAGTTCTGGAAGTTCCACATGGTTCTTTTGATGCTGTCAAGCTACCTTTCTTAGGCAACTTGTTTTCAATCAATCCCTTCTGATTCTTCTGGATTGATTGTCTGTGTGAGTTTAGTCTGCTTCTATTCATTTTCATGGCTTGTTTACAAAGATCCATGGTATGTCCTTTCTTTCCACAGTAGAAGCATGTTTTCTTGGTGGTCCTTCTGGATGCATCACCCTTCTTGGATTCAGACACCAAGGACTTCTCTTCCTTTTTCAACATCTTCTTGGGATCATTTTCTACTTTCATCTTGCTTCCCAAGGATTCTCTCTGAGCCAGGTTCTGTGATCTTTTCTTCTTTTGAGCTCTAGATACAGTTGAAGATTGACATGTATCTATTTGAACACTTTTCCACACATCCCAGATGTTATCAAGAAATCCAAATCTGTTAGCAGTAAACAAATGTCTCTGGACCTGTGGATGTTTCTTCTTTTCCTCTAGCTTGCTCCCCCTTGGCATGGGCTTCCTTTGTGCTTTTACATTCAGTGGATTGTACAAGCAATCTTTTACACTGTTCCCATACTTATTACACCACCAACACTGACCCACAAATCTTGACCTCTTCAGTCCTTCTGATTGTTGGGTACTTTTCTTGACTTGCTGTGTTGTTTCAGGAGATATCTCTTTATTCATTGTATTCATCCATACTTGTTTGGAGTTGATCTTCCATCCTGCACTATTTTTGGAAACATAATTAGAAGCATGAGTACAAGATGGTATGGATGGTACCTTCTTTTTAGAAGATGTTGCCCTTTCATTAGAGGATGTATTTCTTTTAGAATCATCCTTCTCAAAGCTCACTTGAGTAGAAACATTTCTTCTTCCAGCTGACTGGGAGGATTCAGCTTTGGGTGATTGCAGATTTTTCAATATCACCTCTAGTTCTATGAATTTCATGTTAAGGGAGTTCTTCTCATCCTCAACAGTTCTTAGCCTTCCTTCCCAATTTTATTTCAACTGTTCTAACTGGTCTTCATGCACCTTCTTCAATTCTAGCAATGAATTGTCAAGCTCCATCACCATTTTGACTTTGTCTTCGAGTTGAGCATCTCTGAAATTCATTGACACTTTGTGCAACTTCTCCAGTGCATGGGAAACTTCTTTGAACATTTTCATAAAGATTTGTTTCTCAAAAGAGCTTCTTTGCAATTCTTCATCAGTGTCTTCAAATCTTTCATTACAAAGGGAAATAGTTTCATCTTTAGCCTTCACCATCTTTCTGAGAGTGTTGGTTATGCCAACCCTTTTAGCCAATTGATCTTCCATTGTATTGGCTTCTTCTTCTAGCTGTAATTTTTCTTCTTGAAGATCAAGGATGCCTGTAGCTATACACATTGCCACTTCCTTGGGGACTGTCTTCTGAAGATATTTGATTGCATTTAGAAGATCATTGTTTCTTCCATCTTCATCACAGCTAGAGAAGGCTTCATTAGAAGAATGATAAAAGGAATTGTCATCTGATGTGACTTTCACATTTCTTTCCATAGAAGGAGTTTCTCTGATTGCAATAACCTTCTTCCTCATTTTCTTTCCCTGTTTCTTCATTCTGTTTTTCCGAGTCTTGGCAGATATCTCTATTTGAGGCTGGTCGCTCATTTCCTCAAATCTGCACTTCATAAAGACACCCTTGGATCTTTTAGAGGTAACCTCCCACTGATACCAATTAAAGTGCCCAGATCAGTGTGAATCACTGAGAGGGGGAGGGGGTGAATCAGTGATCCTTTAAAACTTTTTACTAATTGATTCTTTATCAATTAAACCTCTATGGCTTGTTAAGGCCTCGATCCACTCTTCATGTATCTCTCAGCATTTCCTCGAGTGATGTAGTAAATGTAAAGGCACAGGACCCAAGGATTTACAGGGTTCGGCACCAAAGGCATACATCCTTTCCATGTTGGTTATACACCCCAACTTGGTTTCTTCCATTATAATCTGTTAGTATTACAATGGTCTATACAGAGTCCCATTGTATCTCTCCTGAGTCCCACAGGAGGGTCTTTATACTGCGTCCCACAGTGTTACCAGAGTCCCACTGGCCTGCTCCAGAATCCCACTGAAGACTTCTTCCACCCTGTGTCTCACAGGGGGCTTCTCCTGGCTCCTCGAGTCACACGAGTAGCTCTTCTTCACTTTAAGCTTATTCAAGTATCTTCAGCAGTCTAGGATAAAGACTGCTGGCCTTTCTCTTCACTTCTGATCACATGATCAGGTATTCTCGTCTTGCTTGGGATTTATATCCTTCATCTCAGGATGACCTGGCCTTTCTCTTCAAGAATCTTTAACAGCCTCTGAAAAGGTCTGTTGGTCATGCTCAGCACTTCTGATCACTTCTGTTGATCAGGCTCTTCTAAATTACTGAAAACACATACAACTGATATCTCTAACTTCAGTCTGGCTTCAGTCTGACTTCACATCAACTTCATGCACTGAGAGCATGGCATCTCTGCATCCTCATGCACCGATTTCATAGCTTCTCAATTCTCTTCAAGAACTGTTGTTCCTGGACTTCTCAAATGCACACAGCCTGATTTAGCTTTGTTCACGTGCGCACGTGCATGCATGTAAGCATGCACTCCCCTTTCTTTCTTCTTGGTGCAATAAACCCTCAAAGGGTATATTCTCTTTAAGCACACACCTTCTCACTCCTTCACACGTTTAGTTCCTTTTGATTACGCACATAAATGTGTGTTATACTTTGTGTGAGTGTCCTTCCTTTTCTTCTTCTAAATGTATACACACTTCTTAGTGCACACACATAGGTTCGGCCTCCTTGTCTCGATGCACACACTTCTTTCACTTTTGCACACAAGTGAGCTTGGCCTACTCCACTTCTTGCACACACTTAGGCCATAGGTTGTTCTTAAAGTTTGCATACACACACGAAGGTGCGATCTTCACTTCACTCACACAAGGCTACAGCCTTCACACTTCTTTTTGCACACAAGGAACAAAGGCATCGGCCTGCCTTCTTCTCTTCACACACACAAGAGGTGTGGAATCCTCTTCACTTGAGCTCCCTTCCAATATTAAGGCACACAAGGTGAAATCAGGGGCATGCAGGTGCAAGGGCACAAGGGTCGTGCAAGGTGCAAGGGGCAGCCGCTGGTCGTGCAAGCGCTCGGGCGTGCAAGGTGCTATCGCGCAGGGGGCACGGTGCACAGGCCTCGGGCGTGCAAGGAGCAATCGTTGCGGGCTTCAACTGTGGGCGCACAAGATTTTTCGGCCACGGGACTTCCTGTCGTGCAAGTGAGGCACGCAGTGGATCTCCCCTTTCTTCTTTCGTGCAAGGGGTGCGTGAAAGGGTCCTAACGAAGATAGAGGAGCTTCGGGCTACTTCTCTGCCGCGCAAGTGTTTCCGCGGAGGAATACTTCATGAGGCAGGATATGCTTCGCAGGACTTCTCTCGAGTTTTTCAGCAAGCAATCTCCATCGCCTCGGGCTCTCCTTATATAGGCATATGCAGTTCATCCGCGTTAGATTTTTTTAATCTCCCGAAGATTTCGGGAATTCAAGATTTCCTTAAATCTAGTTTTCTTCTCTCTGTTCACGCGGGTTCTCTTTTTTATTTTCCTCCTTCACGTGCATGCGACTTAGAACGCATGCACGGCCTTCCTTCGGTCCAAACCATGCAAAATATAAACCTCATGGCCTCGGTACTTCATTTGCCTCGGCTAAACACCAAATTTTCTCCATTCAACATGTGCATGCATATTTTATTGCATGTATTGGATTAGTAGGATCAGACGATCACGAAAGACACTTTGGCTCGATCAACGGTGGCCGGGAACTCAAATTCTGGTGCTCGGAGGGCTCTGGTTCGAACGGAGGTGCGCGGGGAGCCTCGGCTGAGCCTGAGGATGAATACGGTCTCGCAACCATTGGATGAGCGTTTAAATGACCTCGGGCGGCTCAAATTAGATCGCGGAACCGCAGATGCATCGAGCGGCCGAGATCTTCCGTGAGATCAAGCGAACGGCCATGAATAGATTCTGGGCGAAAATCCGCTTCCCCATCGAATTGGCGGCCGGTTTTTCCGCGGTTTATCAAACATTCGCTGCCATCCATCCCACAATTGATCTTCTCCCCTCACAGTGCCACCCCGCACCGTGTTCTCTCTGCGGGCGCGCTCTGCGCCCACCCCTACCACTCGGCGGGCGTGCTATAGTTCCCACCATGCACTCCGAGCGTACTCCATTCACCCCTGCCGCGCGGGCGTGACACCCCTGCATGGCCCTGCCACCCTGGGCTTGCCCCACGGGTTCCCCCATGGGCGTGGTGCCTAGTGCCCACATGCCTTGGGGTTGAACCCTCAAGGTGCCCACGGCTGGCCTAATTTTTGGCAAGGTTTTGAATAAGACTTTGTCAAAAACAAAGTCCTCCATGAAATCAAGCCATATCGAGAGAGCCACTTCAAGCCTTCTTCCTCATTTCTTCTTCTTAAAAATTCCTCTATTCTCTTTTCATATTATTCTCACTTAGGATATGGAATTCTTAAGTTCTTCATTAGAATTCCTCCAATTCTTCTTCAACATGAATTCAATGCTTAAGAATGGAATTCTTCTTCAACAGAGCTTCTGAATCACATAAATTCTTCAACGAACTTCATTGATCTAATCAGAGATCAAGTTGTCTCATCTTCCAATTCACATGCACTAAGTGATAGTGCATGGACTTCATTACTCCACTTCATCCACTTAGGAGGTGTTGATGGATCATCTTCATCTCCTCATGCATTGTCATAACAATGCATGGTCCTCTAATAATGTGGTGACATTGTATCTAGTTGATACAAGTTCTTGGAACATAAATATCAGCTCATCAATTGTCTGATGTACATGTAGAATGTTTCAACCATAATCTTCTATGTCACTTAGTAAATCTCCTAAGTGACATGCCTCTAAGTACCATGTCCATTCTCCTTCATCACCATCACCATCACATCCTTTGTCATTCACATCTTGACATTCCTTGACATCCATTCATTCCATGACAACATCATGCCTTATTGACAACAAATGCAACACAGTTCATTTCAACCTTTAAATAAAAATTAAAGGATAATGAAAAGAAATTTTATGAACATACTATGAATATCCATTCTGTAAATAATGTGAAATATAAGATAACAAAAAGAAAATGTTAGGTCCGAGAATCCCTTTACCTTTCATCCTATTCTTCATCATTATTCTGCCTCCTCAATAATATAAATATATTTACTAATAACTGGAAGAAATTAAATTTTGTTAATTTTTTCACATTAGTAAATTTTCATTAATTGGATTATTTTTAATAATTCTAAATGTTAATGTTGAAATATTTTTATACAATATTTTCCATAAAATATTCTATCTTGATTTAATTTAATGATCTTGATTTATTTATATTTTAAAATTATTATTATTAAATTTAGATTCTTATAAATAAATATATGTATACATTTATGTATTATAAATTATTTATTGTAATCAACTATAATGGATTTTATAATTAGATACTTGAAAAAATCATCGTCGGTGATAATCGACCCTCAACCAGACATTGTCAAAACATTAGGTTAGATATATATAAAAATATATGTATATAAATATATAACCATTTTATGGGAAGTTAACCTTATAATGATCAAGTTAAATTTAAATATATATATTTTAAAAAGTTATGGATCAGAAACTAAAACTAGGATTGGAAATTAGAAAGGTAAATCTTGATTAAAATATGAAAGGACATTACATCCTTGTTAATGTTAATCCATTTCTACATCCCTTGGTTTGTTGAAGACATGGTGTTTGATTACTACAAAATTCTCATAAAGATCGTATGGGACTTATGAGAAGTAAATATGGAAGATATTTTTTGTCATTACGTATATGTGAATTTTTTTTCCAACGGGATGGAAGTGGGGAATTTATAGTTGAGGAGATGTGATTTTTTATGATTAAATATTGAACAATAATTTTTCAATGATAAACCACATAACAATAATTTTTTATATATTCTAGAATACATTTTCATAAAATAACATTATATAATTACATTAAAATACGTTGAAATTCAAATTTTATAGTTTATTTAAAATGAATGTAGAAAATTGAAAAAATGTGTATTCAAAGCGGTACTTTAGAAGTTTAAAAATATGAAAACAACTTTTTATTTCGTAAATTGAATTTAATGGATAATTTAACTCATTAAATTTGATTTTTTTACTTTTAAAATTATTTATATGGTGGATCATTATTTCACCATGAATGATCTCATTTGAAATATATAAGTCATAAATAAACCCAATATTTACTATTCATGTAAAAATAAAAGTATATAAGAAAATTAAAAAAGTAACCCTAAAAAAATGTCATGCAATAAATATAAAAATGGTATGTATTTTATAAAATTAATTTTATAACATTGGTAACTCTATGTTTTCAAATAAATTTTTTTATCATTATAATATTTACAAAAAATAAATAATTTATAATGATACTTATAATTCCTTTGAGTATTTAATCATGGTATTTATTTTATAGAATAAAAAATATTTTTATTAAATTTATCATGATAGATATTATTTATATTAAATTTTATTTTTTTTGGTCAAAATAAAATTTCAAAAGTCATGTTCTTTTACCCAACGACCAGTTTCCTTTTCTAAACTATCACACCACTATTCTAAAAGACATATTATTATTAGAATGGTCAAATTACATTCTCTAAATATGCAGTAATATCTTCAGAAAACATTAACTATAATTAATAAAAAATATTTGTATTTTACTTTTCAAAAATAATTATTAGTTTATTAGTATTTTTTTTTCATATTGTCGATTGTGGGAGCGATTATTCTAGTAGATCGAGGTGACCTAAATTTTTATTTCTATTTTTCTATTTTCTGTTTTTATCTGATTATAATTATTTTTCATTTTCATGGTTTTAGTATTTCAAATATTTATTTATCTCCACTAATGAAATAAAGTTGTCTTTATTTTCTATGTGATATAATTGTATAACGTTATTCAATATAATGTAAAATACAATTATTAAGGAAATAAATATCATTCAAAAATAATGGATCGTTAAAACCTTGTGAGATATCTAATTTTTGTTAATAAAAATTTCCAAATTACATATACTAAAATCATGAATATGTTTTATAAACATTAATGACCTAAATATAAATATTTGAATAATTACATGCCTATTAAAGGGGATGAAATGTATTAAAAATATTTTACTTTAATTAATAGAAGGAGAATAATTTTTTCTAATAAACTACAGAGTGGTGAAATATGTGTTTTAAAGTTGAGAAGTTATATAATAAGCCTTGATAAAAAAGAATTAAAAAGGTGCTTTCATGTAAATATTTATATTTAATTATATTTTAAAAAATTATTTTTTATTCATTTACATTTTTAATAGGGATAAAATAAATTCATTGGGAATAAAACTATTGAGAGACATTAATTGAGGTAAGATAAGAATTGGATTGAGGAAGAGTGATTTAACCAATTTTTAACACATTTCTAGTATATATTTTATTTTTTATGTAAATAATATATTATATTAATAGAAAAAATAGATACATTTTATAAAAATAATAACGATAATAAATTAATAAACCATAAATAATAATTTTAAAAATTAAATTCAAATTCCTGGTTTATATTTCATAGTCATAAATTAATTTTTAAATTTAACTATTCTTTGTAAGAAATAGCTATATAAATCCTTGAAAATTTGATCATCAAAAGGGGTTCTAGATGAATGGATAAGCAATATTGGAAACATTTATATTACCATCAGTATTTTGATTACTGATTAGGATTAATCAAAGTATATTGGAAATCTAATAAAGGTTATGGAGGATATATTTATATTCATAAGTAATTTACAAGGGTCTCTTGATAAGTGGTCAACATTCCAACATTTCCCTTTTATCATGACTTAGGGTACACCAGCAACCTGTTGATGTTACGTTGAGAAAATAAGAGAGTTTATCATACCAATGTTTTCTAATCTCCCTCAATGTACATTATGAAATCTATCAAACATAAACACATGGTCTAACTAAACCTTTACTACTTATTAATTGAATATCATTAACTATATGAACATTATAAACTCAATGAAATGTTATCCATATTTAAATTCCACACCACTATGAAACTCATAGAGCGTTCTAATATAATTTCTTTCTTCAATATGAAATAGTGTCATCACTTAATGCAATGTCTTCCAACACAAAAAATAACACTCTGTATATAATTTAATATTCTTACTTATAGATTCATAACATATAGATTCAAATAATGAAATAGTGGCCTCAAACATATTATAGAATAATGAAATATGGTCAGTTGACCCTTTAATATATCCTCGGTGTTCTATCAAAACCCTCAATTTTATCAATTGTCATTGGACATAGATACGGTAAACATGATCTCTATGAATTATGTAAATCCTGAGTAAAACATTGGCTGACCAAATTTGAAAAATGAACAAAAAATGTTCACATGTGGTATCCATCGATCAAAATATGTCAAAGGAACCATGTTAGGAGAATGTCAATAAGGAAAATGAATACAGATGCATACATATTGAACAAATATCACTCTCCTATATATCCATGTGCAATTCATCCCAAGAGGATAAAAAGGACCTACAACTTATTTAATTATCATCTATATTAATTATAGACTGAATGAAACATTGGCCACTCGGCTTGGGTAATAATGTATTTCCTTATTTATTGATTTTTTATTTTTTCTATAAACTTATATATATATATTTTCTTTTTCTTTTTAGTAGTTATCTCTACAAATATTTTTCATATTTTTTATATTTTTTAACAACCAACTATTATTTCAAGATAAAATTCTTGTACTTATAATAATTTATTAGAATATAAATCTATTTAAATCACCTAGAAAACACAATATAAGCTTTGTAAATGAAGAACGAATGAAAGAAGAGGTATTTCTAGAAGTTAAAGAACTTATATCAATGAAATGGTAACTTGATATTCGGAATTGTATTATAAATATTATAAATAGTAAATAGTAAATATGATGAGTGAAATCCCCAATGAAATTATATAAAATTTAGGCATATTATAAATGAATGTATGATATAATCATATCAAGTATTAGTAAATAATTTTTTTCATAAATTATTAATTATGTGTTGGTATTTTATGAGCAATAAATATTTATTTACAATTTTATGATTATTTTAATAAATTAAATGAAATGTTATTTCAGTAAAATTAATTTATAAATTAATATTTTTATATGATTTTAAGATAATTTTATGAGCCCTATGTGAATTTTTTATAATAATTTAAAATATATTATAATATTAAAATCTGTATTTTTTATTAAATGACGACCTTAAATAAAATTTATATTACTCATATTTAGAAAATTATTTTCCTAAAATATATTCCATTATTAAATTCTAAACTTTGAAAAATTTATAGGGTTAATTTTTGGAATTTGTTTTAAATACAATTTTTTTTGGTGAATAGTAAACTACGATAATTTAAAATAAATGAAAAAAACATGAATCTTTTTTTCATCGTTGATGTAATGATGATTTGAGAATTATAATCATGAACCATGATACATTTTTTTAATTAATTTAATGATAATTCTCAAACAATTCAGTCATGATCCAGAATAATTAACTAATTATTAAAATAATGAGAAAACACACATCTCATCGACTATAAATACCACACCACACCAACAATACTCCTCACTCCTTCAAATATTTGAGACTTGTGAATACTGTTTCACTATACTCTTGAAAAACTCCTCCCCCAAATCTAGGATATGTTGGTATCATCAAGATATCAAAACCTTTTCCATGAAGTGGTTCAAATGGAGGGGAAATTTTGAAGGAAAATTTCTCTTCCTATTAATTAAAATCATTTTCATCATATTTTATTTTATTATTTTTTCCTCACCTAACATCTTCAAAATGTAATGATAAAACTAGTACCTAAAATATACTATAATTTTAGGATTGTGATGTAATAATTCATCATAAAATACCTTCTCCCCTTATTTTTATTTTAAAAATGAAACTATCATCTTTGAGGTGTTGATTTATTTCCAGCGTGGATGAAAAGTCTTCATTTTTCTCTACATCCAAAATATCTTGTCTTAAAAACATTATAATAGTTTAAAAAAAATTTAAAATATAAATTTGAACCATTTTTATGTTATAAAACTAACATATATACCTAATACATAATTATAAAAGAAAATGGGTTTCTTGTGATCGAAAAACCACTAAAATTAATCCAAACAATTTTTGATAACATTTCATCAAATGATAAAACCTAATATCTAGACACTTATTAATAAATAATAATAAAAATTATTTATTTTAATTTAAAATAATTCATTTTAATTATTGATTATTATACCCATTCTACATAAACTCCCATACAAATATACAAGAGAACAGATCATGAAAACCACGAAAATAAACACCCCCGAATGATGAAATTTAGCTCTCTAACTCATTAAAATTAAAATAAATCATCTTAATAAAACTATAATAAATAAGATTCACTAATAAATTTTTCATAATTTTTAAATTTAATGAATTTATTTTGATTATCCAGAACATTAAAATCAACTACAGAATAATTTCAAACATAATGTAAGGGATCCTTTTTGAAGAACCACTTTTCCTTTGGGTTACTCTTTCTCCCTCTATAACCAAAATTTAACTATTAATTAATTTTATTCACTTATTTTAAAATATATTTTTATGTTCCAAAATTATATATCCAGATCACACAATCCTTATTATATTGTATATACACATTTTTAAAAAGGTTCTCATTCAAATTCTTCTCAATAAGGAATCTTTATTTAATGGAACTTCCTGATTTCTTGCCCATTTTCAAGTCCATTGAATAGTCTAATTTAAGGCACCATTATTTTCCTAAAATCACTCATTTTATCATGAAAATATAACATTCTTCATTTCAGTTTTTATAAATTAGTTATTACTTTTCTCATTAAATTAATCGTAAATATATTCCATAAACCACTCTACAATGATTTATTTATGAAATTTTAAAATACATTTTTAGTGTGTTTTTAATTTAGTTTGATATAAATTATCACGAAAAATTCTTATATACCAATATTAATTTCCATGTATAATTTAAATCCTTCATTTTATGGACCCCATAATGATATTCCCTTAGGTTGTTCCTTTTAACATGATTATGATACCAAATTCTTACTATGGCTATCCCGTATGTTTATATATTTTTTCAAATTAATGATTATTTATTTGGTACATATATACATGAACAAGTTATAATGGGTGTGTCTAGATATCACTCCAATTCATTGGTTATGGTTTATTCTCCAGATATTTCATATGCAACAGACTTGTTGTACAGCCTTGACTCGTGCCCCATATGCAACAGACTCGGTGGTTAACCTTGAATCATTCTAAATGTGCAATGAGCCTTGACTCATTCTTATGACATGTTGTATGTTGTTATAACATGTCTATTATACAATGTTTAAATTATCCCAAGTTATTCATGTTACCTTATATTATGTCTATTCTTGTACACTGTCTTATTATTCATTAATGTTCTATTTTCTAACTCATGTTCTATTCTTTATTCACTTTTGTATTCCCTTACTGGAATTTTTATCTCATCCCATTGATTTGTATTTCATAGTGAATCATATTCATCAGTAAGGGTTCAAATGATGTTAGTATCTTGTCATTATGATTTAATAATTATTTTATATTTTGGTTTCATGTTGCTCCACTCTGTGTCTAATTTTCCAAAGACAATAGACTATACAATCCATTTTGTGAATTTAATTGTTTTTTAATCATAAAATAATTTAATAATGTGTGTAAAAGTATGGATCAGTTATTTATGGTATAAAATAATTCTTGAGTTAATATTAGTGATTAGGACTATATAACATTATTTATAACCCTATGGATAAGACTAGGTATGGTAAAACATATAAAATTTTTCGTTAGTATTGTGTATGTGGTTTATAATGAAAATAAATACCTATATAGATACAAAAACAAGATGTGGTTATTTTATTGATGTACCTAGAAGTAACAACTCTGAAAAGGTGTTCCATGCATGACTTGAGGATTCCTAGTATACAATAATGGGCCTAACTACACTTTTGGTTTGACACTCCCAGAGGATATGATTTGCTAAATTAATAATAACATTATGAACCACTGTTAATGGAACACAAAATTTTTTGTAATAATATATGTTTCGAAACATATCATGGATAACCAAGATTGAATCATAGGAAATCCCATGTTAGGATATACATTTACTTTTCATGTTTATCCTTATATGTTAGATGTTAGTCTTTCTTTGCTTATTTGCTATGTATTCAAGCACCATAATTGTACATTATTTCACTAGTTAATTCTTGGTCATAAGAGAACATGTGTATAAAAAATGTGATAGGAAATGTATCGATTTACCTAATGATATTAAAAATATGATTAGAACGGGTCCTCAAAACATAATGACAATATTTGATCAACTCAATCAGGTTATGAATAACAATATAAATCATGTGGAACTACTTAATTATTATTAAAAAATATAATGTTGTGATAGAATGATTTATGAAGCAATGGTATCCCATGTTAAGATTATATTCTGATCCCCTCCTCAAAAAATAATTGAATAACTCCATCAAATAGATATTTTATGTCCTTCGATTCTCAAAAGAAGAGAATGTTTTTCTGGAGGTCAGTAATTTTGATGGTGAAGTTAATTAGGTGAGGACACTTTAGAAGAACACAAAGTTCAGGGAGAGAATTTATTCCTCAAATTGGAAGGAATTTAAAACAAAATTCCAAAAATCACCCCCCAACCATCCATCTCTATATGGAAACAGAGTTCCTCATACTTAAAAATAATGGATTTGAGTGTATAAGGGTGAATTAAAAAATATTATAAGGAATGAAATGTTCACCTTTGACTTTTTCATGAACAATTAAATCAATGTGGGTCAGTTATTTTGTGGGTTAAATCTATTTCTTTGAAAAGTGTTTGTGATTCAAGACATTGAAATCTATAAGGAGATTTACCATTATTCCCTTAACGTTTAAATGGTGATTAGAAAATCTATGTGGTCAAATGTGGTTGGAGATATAAAGGGTAAATTGGAATTTAATATGAGGGGATAAATAGATAAATCATAGAATTGAAAGAAACCCCAATATCACATATGATTAAATTTTGTGAGGAAGCATAATGGGAACTGTAGAAAGGGTCCCCATAAATGCTTCAAATGTGGATAAATGAGGTATATAGATAATAAATAAAAAATTTATATGAATAATACCACTATTGTTAAAGAATAAGTGAATTATCAGATCAACCCTTAATCGGTGATACAATGTTTCAACTTCATGTAATGTGGTCATTATGCGAACCATTTCCCTAAATCCTAGGGTTATTGGATGAAATCAACAACAACAACCTCCAAGGAAGCATGAAAGGGAATTTGATATCAAAACATTTGAGGTAGAGCCTAAGATTGATGTGGTTATTGGTATGATATATATTCATTAAAGAATAGGTAACATACTATTTGATTCAGATCAATATATTCCATTATACCATGTAATATTAGTAGATCTATTAAAACCTTATACAAATATAGAAAGGTTGACTTGAATGTGAGAATTTATTATGTAAAAATTAGTTCATCTAATGTTTCTAACTCATACTCAGTGATTTTTTGTTTAATGAACCTCAAAGAAATCATTTTCTTACTTCCTTTGATGGATTTTGAATCAATTTTGTGCCTGAATTGGTAATCTTTATAAAAAAATCCATCATCAACTATCCGTAAAGGAACATAACTCTTTATGTCCTAAACCATCCTATAATTCTAAACAATTGTGAGGATAATGATGAATCTCCTTCAGAATAATCATTTACAATGTGGATATTAACACCTTATGATAAATAATATCTAGATCAAATGATTGAGACAATGTCGAAAATCATGTTCGAATACATGCCCATCATGAGGGAATACACTGATGTATTCCGTGAAGAATTGCATTGACCTTGTCATGTTATAGAGTTTGTGTTCTCAATTTATCATACTCTTGTATATATGCCTATATCAAATAAACCATATCTAATTTCTATAATTGATCTAGAAGAATGTATATAAAATTATAGCATATTTTGGAAATGGATTGTTTAATCCTGAGTGCTTTCCCATGGGGAGTGAAAATCATCCCCTTTGAGAAGAAGAATTTATCAATGTATCTCAACATTGATTATCATGAGGGAAAAAATCCCGATAATTAAAAAGTATCCCCAACCATGTATTGATGGCTTTTTTGATCAACTACGTGAGGAAAATTATTTCTCTAAGGTATATCTTCATTCAGGATATCACCCATTAATGGTGATGAAAGAAGATATTCCCAAGACATTATTTTCAATTAGGTATGGACACTATGAGTTTATAGTGATTACCTTTGGACTTATTAATGATCATATAATTTTAATTGATTTAAGGAATATATTAATTAGATACTACCATGAGAATTCGATTGTATTCTTTATTGATGATATTTTGATATACTCTAGGAGTAAGGAACAACATTAGTATAATTTGAATACTATTATAATGAAATTGTGAAATTATTAACTAGATAAAAATTACAATAAATATGAGTTCTATATTGAGGTATTATCATTATCATTGAATTTTATAACCAATAAACAAATATAAGTTGAGCCTTCTAGGATAATGATAATATAAGAGATTATCGGGCCGACATTTTTTATCGATATTCATTGTTTCCTTGGTATAGATGTGTGTAATAATTACTTTTTGAGGAACATATCATGATTGAAAACCACACTATCCAAACTAACTCAAAAGGGATAAAATGCTTTCCTAGACCAGTCAATTTTAGGACTAATTCAAACAGCTAAAATAGAGGTTTATCACTACACCAGTACTCACACATCCAATTTTTGGGGAACTCTTTAAAGCATATAGTGATGATTAACTGAAAGGATTATGATTTGTACTAATGAAAAATGATAAGGTAATATTCTGAACCTCAAGGAAGTTAAAATTAATGATAAAAAATATCATACAAATGATCTGGAGTTTCTGGTTCTGAACATTATGTTAAAAATATGGTGGCATTATCTCTTTGGGTAGAAGTGTAAAATATATACAGATCAGAAGTGTCTCAATGGTATATTCACAGAGATGGTGATTAATTTGCACCATCGAAGATGGTTAGATCTCATCATGTATTATGAAATAATAATCCACTACCATCCTTATTAATGAAAATAATTTAGAAGAGGCACAATGTAGAAAGGTTATCTAATTTTAATAAACGATGATATTTGAAAAGGATCCAATATTCATAGATTGGTAAAGGATATACATGTGAATCCTTGAGTAATGAACATCATAAATCCTTCTTTAAATTATTTTTCAACCATCCCTTGAGATGAAAATAAAATATTCCCAATGAAATGATGAGGAAATTTAGAATAAGGTAGACGCTATGAGAATGGGTAAATACTTAGTGTTTCAATTTGATGAGGAAGGTGGTTTAATATGTGGTTCATGATTATGTGTATCATGTGATATATAGATAAGAATGGAGATTCGGAATGACACATATATATCAAACTACTATATTCACCTTGGGAGCACTTATATGTATCATGATCTATAGGAGAACTATTGGTGGGCCAATATGAAGAAGGTGATTGTTGAATAAACATCAATGTGTCTGTTGTATCAATAAGTGAATCCTAGAATGAAAAAAGTTTAAGGGGATGACATAACCATTACCCATAACAACATTTAAATGGGAAAACCAAACTGTGGAATTTTTCACTAGACTTACAAAGAAATCCTGAGGAAATAATGATATATGGGTCATTGTTGATCATCTTACAAAGACAGCTCTAATTATCTAAATTCAAGAGGACATCTTACAAGATCAACCAATACATATGTAAATAAAATAAGTGTTTTAGATGATTATATTACCACTATTGATTATATCTAAACAAGATCCAAGTTTCAACCTTATGTAATAGAGAAGTCCCTAACATGATCTGAACACTGAGATGATCTTTAGTACAGCCTGTCATCATCAAACTAATGAACAATCTGAGTAGAATATTCAGTCACTAGAATACATGTTGAGATCGTTTTCTATGGACATCATAAGAGGATAGGAACCACATCTAACATTTGCTGAGTTATCCTACAACAACAGTTTCAACTCAAGCATCAAAATGGTTCCATATCAATCCCTTTATTGTAAAATATATAGAACAACAGCATGTTTAGAGGAGGTTAGAAGGTGTATGGTACTAGGACCTGAAATAGTTTATCAAATGGCAGGAAAAGTGAAAATAATTTAGGGGAACATCACGAATGACCAATTTTTTATGAAGATCTATGCTGGTAATTGTTAATGGGACTATGAGTTTAAGGCAGGTGACATGGAATTCTACCATATATCTCCATGGAATAGGATCATGATATTTGGGAATAAGGGAACGATATGTCCCTGATACATCAACCCCTTCATGATTCTTGATTATGTTGCAGTGGTGGCCTATCAATTTTCACTACCTCTAAAAATGTTTCATGTATATGACGTATTCCATCTATCCCTCATGAGTACGTTCTTACCATATCCCTCACATGTAATTAATTTAGATGTGGTCCAGTTGGAAAAGGATTGTTCTTATGAGTAATATATGGTAATGATCATGGAACATAGAGATAATGTTTTTTGCTAAAACTCAAGTCACCTTGTCAAATAACTATGGAGGAACCATAAGTACAAAGAGGAAACATGGGATCCACAAAAGGTGATAAAGGAGAAGTACAATCACTTATTTTCCCCATATTTTGTAAAACAAAATTTTAAGTGAGAAATTTCATAAGGGGTAAAGAATATAATGACCCAAAATTATATCAATGGAAAAATACATTCTTATAATTATGTATTATTGTATAAAGTGCATAAAAATCATCTAGAGAGCACAATAAAAACATTATAAATTATGGAAATACTGAAATATAAGGTGTTTCTTGATGTTACGGAACCTATATCGATGAAAATATAATTCAAAATTCAGAATAGTAATATGATCCTTATAAATAGTAATCCCACCAAATTAAAAGTAACATAACCCAAGAATGTATATATAAAATATATGAAACTTAAAAATGAATGTATTACGTAATTATATCATAGAACATGTAAATGAATGTTTTAAAAATTATTAATTAAGTGTTGGTATTTTAATAACTCATAAATATTTAGATTCAATTTTATTATTAATTTAATAATTTAAAAGAAAAATTATTTTAATGAATTATATTCAAACATTAATATTTTTTGCCTTATGATATTATGACAATTTAATTAGACCTTAATCAGTTTCACAATGTGTTATGAAATCATTTATAATTTTAAATTCAAATTTTTTTTTATGAAATGATGATTTTAAAAAAAATTAAATTTCTCATATTTAGGAAATTATTTTCATAAAATGAAATCAATTTTTTTATTATAAATTTTTTAAATTGATTTTGGTTATTTTTTGTATTTTTCTTTAATACAAAAAGTTTTTGTGAATAGTAAATTACGATAATTTATAATAAATGGTAAATACATGATTTTTTATTCATTGATAATGTAATTCTAATATAATAACAATAATCTCAACCCTTCTATAATTATTTTAATATATTTTGTGATCGTATAAAATCTATTCATATTATTGTAACAAAATAATAAACAAATGGTAAAAATAATTAGAAAACACCCCTCTCCAACACTACATATACAATCCATCGCCACCTCTTCTATTCACACATTCCAATATTTTAGAATTTTCAAATTTTGACATATAATTTTCCCAAAACTCTCCCATACATACAAGAGCTCATGCTGTCATCAAAATACAAAAAACATTTCCTGAAGGAGTTTCTCAAGGGGGGGAAATTCAAGAGGTAAATTCCTATTTCTTTTCTTTAAATTTCATTCCAATTTATTTTCATTAATTAATCTATCCTAACATACCCTAATCAAAATGGAATAATAACTGAATTACCTTACATATAAATAAATTTTGTTGTAAAAATGGAATAATCCATAATCAAACCCCTTCTACCCTACCTTTTATTCCAAAAAAGAAAATGTTGTTTTGTTAGGTTTTGATTTTTTTCCTTTGTGGATAGACAATTTCCATTTTACAATACCTCATTCAAGTACTATCATAAAACCATTATAATGGTTGAAAAAGGTTTTAAAATGTGTGTTATAACCCTTTTTATGTTCTAGAAAAAACATATACACATAATACATAATTATAAAACAAAGTGACTTTATCGTAATCGAAAAACTGTTAAGATTATTCTAAATGATTGTCAATAACAAGTTATCTATTGATTTATTCTCATATCAAGAAATAAGATAATATATCATACCATGTTAACTTATTTATTTTCATTAATAACACAAAATTCTAATTCTATTGAATTATAACCTTTCTACATGAACGTCAATACTCATATAAAAGCATACCAATCCCGAAAACCATGAAAACAAACTCTTCTGAATAATGAAATTAAACATTATAACTCATCAAATAGACCATATATGGTCATAATAAAACTATAATGAAAAAATTTAATGAATAAATGATTCTGGAATTGTAAATTAATGAATTTAATTGGATTATCTAGTACATTATGATCATGTTCAAAACACTATCATAAATAAGGTAACAGAAGATTTCTGCACCTCTGTTTATCATTTGAGTTATGATTTCCACATCTTTTCCAAATGAAACTATTCTTTCATTTTATTTACTAATTATAAATTCAATTTGTATGATTTAAACTCATATATCCATTTCATATCATCCTTCTTTGTTGGGAAATACATGTTTTTAAAAGGATCCCTTCTCAATCCATCCAGATAAGAAGCTTCATTCATGGGAGATTCCCAATATGATACCCATTTTCAAGTGCACTCCAAAATCTATTTTAAGGCACCATTATTTTTAAAAAATAACAAATTGTGTCATAAAAATATATGTTGGTTAATTTCTGGTTTTATACAAATAATTATTCTTTTTCCATTTTGAATAATCTTTACAATTTTCATTAAACCCTACAAATATATTTTCTTTCTAATGTTTCATAACCATTATTTTTATATGTATTCATGATAGTTTTAAATAAATTATAAATATATATTAATATAATCATTTATTCATGTTCATTTATGATTTAAAACATTTCTTTCAAGGACAACATAATGATGTTGTCTTATTTATTAGCTTTCAATAGGATTATGAAACCCAATTCATATAGTGGGTAACCCTTATGTTTATGGTTGATTATTTATGTATTATTAGTTATATGGAACATATATTAATAAACATGTTATGATGTGTGTTATCATATATTGATCAATTTCATTGGGTAATTTCTGGTCACATTAGACGTCATGAGCAATGGTTTTGGTTATTAGACATGACTCGTGCTTCATGTGTAATGACCTTGGTGGTTATCCTTGACTCATGCTCCATATTCAGTGAAATATGAATAATTCTTAAATAAATTTTTCTGTTGTTTCCAAATTTCTATGATTTCGTGATTAAATGACCCCATGTTATACTTGTTATGAATCCTTATGTTTATTTATGTAATGTTTATTTTTAGGTCATTATGGCAGGCTTTCTGACCAATGTGTTATGCTTTATTCACATGTCTATTCCCTTACTAGGTTTTTTAGCACATACATTTACTCATATATTTCCAATGGTATCATATCCAGGTGTAGGGGTTCTAAGGAAGCTAGGATCTCCTCATTAACATTTAATAAAATTTATTTTATTTTAGTGTCATCTTGTTTAATTTTGTATCTAATCCTCTAAAGAACCTATCATTTATGATCCTTTGTTTTTATTTAATTGTTAATTGTGCTTAAAATCATGTAATAATATGTGTAAAATTATTGGCACATTATATATTCCCCCAATGAACCTCTTCTGACCTCCAAGGGGGTGGAATTCAAACATGAGTCTAGGTCCGTTATGAGTTTTTTATGGAGCTACCAAATTTCTACTCCAGAATTAGATATATTTTACTATTGTTTGGATAAGGATATACTATTTTTTGGGACATTGTAGCGATAATGAATTACCCTTTTGTAATTACCATAGTTTCATTCCATCAATGACTAACTCAATCTCTGTCAAATAATTTTTTAATAGATGATGTAATAATAAGGGATAAGACAAGGATAAAGTTGAATGGAATTTTGTTTACATTATAATTATGTCTATTCACTAGGTATATTCATATTTCAATATAATGGGGAAGGTGTGAGTTGATGTTCCTAGATGAACTATGAATGTTCACTATGTTTCACAACATACATTTAGTGTGATGATCCCAGAATTATTTTGACTATATTATCAATGAATTATATTAAGTAAAAACTAATAATAAAGGACACAGGTTAGAAAAACCTAAGGCTGACACATTTTTTTATATTTTTTTATTTCATTATTTATTAAGAATCTCTCATTGTAATCATCAACACAACCCATTTAATTTACCAAAAAATATCTAGAAAAATATATATATACATATATATATATAATTAATGGATATATTAACGATTGAAAAAAGAGACATTGGTGACGATCTTATTCATCCAACATTCTAGACATAGAGATATATTATTTTGTAATTGATGAGGCCATATAATAAGGAATAAATCATTCGGAAAATAATAATTATTTTCAAGAGAGAGAAATCATTGATGAATTTTAATTAAAAAATTACTAACCATAGGATACTACTGATCTTGAAAATTAATTCAGACTTTCCTAAATAAATACCACCAAAACATTTTTGGATAAATAGATATCTCTACTTCAACCAGAAACTACACATCTATAATCCAAAAAAATGTTCTTCAACAGATTTCTATAATTCCAAAGTACTAAAATAATACTAATTATTTTATATGAATTTCCCTAATGATATTATAATGACTATAAAGATAGATGAATGTCATCAACAAAAAACGATATAAATTATTCCATGTTGGGGTGGAATATATATTTTTTGATATCCTAGAACAATGCTCATTTTTTCATCAGGCTAAATAAAATCACTACAAATATATATACCCCAAGAAAATTCTAAAATCATGTCGTTGAAATTTTCATTATCCTCACTCAAATTCGGTGACTGACTAATCGTATAACATTCATGTAAAACCTATGATCTCCCCTCAAACAGTGAATACAAATAACCTATAATTGAGATGAATAATTAGAATATATAGAAACCTAGTTCCACTTCTTGTATTCTATTCACAACCTCAATATATCTTAACTATTCTGGGTGACTATACTGATGCCCCCATATAAAGACAGTCTTTTATATAAATCCATTCACTTTATGGTTTTAATGTTGAATATTCATCTCCTTAAACTCATATGTTGTTATACGATATGAGGGTATTTATATGGACATAGAACCCTCCAAAAAAATAAATATTGAACTCAATCACATTTAATAAAGGAAAAAACGAATTAATCATGCTAAATATTCTAAGCATGGCTCATCCTTGGAGAAAAATAGGTGAAACCATCATCAGTTCATCCAAAAGAACATATTGGCCATCGGTGTAGCGATATCACTCAACTTCCAAGAGTTGTGTATAACCAAAACATCCAAGAAACACTTTCTACTATGAATTTATAATCGTTACTCAAAATTTAAGTAAAAGAAACCCAAATTTATTAAAAAATATTTCATTCATAAAAGTTTTCTATAAAATACATTAAAATGATGGCGCTGAAACATGATATATATATTAGAATGAAATCCAAAAAATGGATATTAGCACTAACTAGTATGGTTCCCAAATGAAATTTCATTATATGATCCAATATGCATAACAAGGGAATGTCCAAAGTCAATATCCCAATCGAATACTCTAGAACCAATCCCAAATTATTCACTAGTAGTGAAAAAAATAATTGGTTACAAATGTTTCTAACAATGTGTATACTAATTTAGAGGTAATTAAAATAATAACTATCATTGTTGACAGGTCCTACCACAAAATATTTGAATTTAATCATGTAAAAATCCAAACCTATATCAAGCCTAGATATCATCCATTGGGAACCCTAAAATCATTGTGGTATTATCCCTGATGAAACCTACCTCTAAAACCCCAATTATAGTCTTCTACATAAATTCCCCACCTTAGAAAAAAATTACTTGATTTCAGTCCATAGAGATCCCCCTATCTATGATCTAGATACCATATTTGGACTATCGCTCATATATTAACTGAATGAAATACCCTTCTAAAATACACTACATGTTCATCAAAACTCATAAGGAATAAAACTACTTCAGTGAAACCATGAATGTTAATTATGCATGGTCTTTAACCCCACATGGAATATATGTGAAAAGATATGTGACTGAATGAATAAGAAGAGAAGCATTTTCCAAGCTATACCTCTTGTCACTCCATTATAACAACTCCTTATATCTTGTTTTCTTGAAATTGGATATTCAACATGGATTTCCATGAAGGGAAGATGTCTTCAAACTACTCAGTAATCCACAAGGACCTTCTCATAAATGATATATTTGGTAATTAACATTGAATAGGATATAAAACCAATTAAACTAAAAATATATCAAATATATCATTATTAGTTAATCTATAATATATTGGCCTTTTTGGACTTATCCAATTCAAGAAACGATGTGAAGTGGTGTAACTCTAAAAATATTATACTTAGTAAATAACATCGACTAATCATTAAAGGAAATAGACGAACTCATATGCCATATTCAATATGAAATTATCTAGAAACAATACTACCACTACGAGAAAAATAGATTTTTGCGACGGTCTATTTGCGATGGGTTTAATTCCCGTAACAAATAGTCTGTCGGAGATGTTATTTACGATGGGGGGTTTGACCCGTCACAAATAATTGGTTATTTTAGATGTGATTTGTGGTCGCTTCGCAAAAAGGTAAGGTGCGGTTTGACACGCCAAATTGTGGGAAGATAATTTGCAACGGGGGAATCCCCCCGTGGAAAATACCATGTCAGTCAGAGGGTATTTGTGACCGAACACGTCGTAAATACCTGACGGTAGTAAATAGGTTTTTGTGACAGGATGTTTTACTGTCACAAAAATCGTGTCGGTAGGCAACAATTTGCGACGGGACCCATCCCAAATACTCTTTTAACCGCTGATAGAAATTAATGCGGGAAAATGTATTTGTGGCGGGTAACCCGTAGCAAATAGTAATATCAAACCAAATTTCTCCAATATATACCCCCATCTGTTTTTCTTACTCTTCCCCTCAATTCTCACATCCTCTCTCTCTGAACTCTATTTTTAGAGTGAAACTTTCTCTGAGTTAGTTTTTTTATGAAAAAGTTATGAAGTTGAGTATATCAATAGGAGATCAAGTTAAAAGGTATTTATATTTTATTTAATTTTGTGTTTATTTTATTGTGTTATGTTAATTTTAATTATTGTTGACTCGTTGTAATTAAATTAGATTTAAATTATTTTGTTGTTGGTATTTATTTGTAATAATAAATTGAAATAATTCGTACTAACTCTTAATAATTAGTAATAATTAATAATTCTTAACGATATTTAGTAATATATATAAATAATTAGCGGTAATTAGTTATTACTATCTATAATTTGGAGTTATCAACATTAACTAATGCTAATTAGTAATAATTAGGGCTAATTGGAAATAATCAGGGGTAATTAGTAATAATTAGGGCTAATTAGAAATAATTTGTAGTAAATAGTAATAACTAGTAATAATTTGTATTAATTAGTAATAAATAGAAATAATTAGAAATAAATAGTAATAATTAGTTATAATTAGTATTAATTACATATAAATAAGAATATGTAGTGATAAATAGAAATAAATAGAAATAAATACGAATAATTATTAATAAAAGGTAACAAATAGTAATAAATAATAAATAGGAATAAATAGGAATAAATAAATAAGAATAAATAGTAATAAATAGTAATAAATTCTGACAAATAATAGTATGTAAGTAATAAATAGTAATAAATATGAATAAATAGTAATAAATACGCATAAATAGAAATAAATAGAAATAAATAGGAATAAATAAGAATAATTAGTTATAACTAGGAATAAATAGAAATAATTATTAATAAATACGCATAAATTGGAATAATTAGTAATAAATTGGAATAAATAGGAATAATTTCTAATAAATTGGGATAAATAGGACTAAATATTAGAAAATATGAATAATTAGTAATATATATGAATAATTAGTTATAAATAGTAATAAATAGTAATAAATAGAAATAATTAGTAAAAAAATAAAATTAATTAGTAATAAAAAGGGCTAATTTGTATAAAATAATTAGTAATAATGAGAAATAATTAGCTATAAAATGTAATAAATAGTAATAAAATGCAATAAATAGGAATAATTATTAATAATTAAAAATATTTAGAAATAATTAGAAATGATTAGGAATAATTAAGAATAACTAGTAATAATAAGTTATAATTAATAATAATTAGTAATAATTAGTAATAATTAATAGTAATTAGTAGTAATTAGTAGTAATTACTAGAAATTACTAGTAATTGTTAGTAATAAATAATTATTAATAATTAGTAATAATTAGTAATGATTAGTAATAAAATGTAATAAACAGCAATAAATATAAATAGTTAGAAATAATTATAAACAAATAGAAATAATTTGGAATAATTTGGAATAATTCAGAATAATTAGTAATAATTAAGAATAATTTAGAATAATTAAGAATAATTAGGAATAATTAGTAATAATTATTAATAATTGGGAATAATTAGTAATAATTAGTAGAAATTACTAGTAATTACTAGTAATTACATGTAATTAGTAGTAAATAGTGATAATCAGGACTAAATTGCACTAAATAGTAAAAAATAAAACCAAATAGTAACAAATAGTAATAAAGAGTAATAAATAAAAATATATAGTAATAAATAGGTATAATTAGGAATAATTAGGGATAATTAAGAATAATTAGGAATAAAAAAGAATAATTTGGAATAATTATATATAATTACAAATAATTAAGAATAATCATGATTAGTTAGGAATAATTAGGAAAAATTTTAAATAATTAGTTATAATTAGTAATAATTAGTAACAAAGAGTAATAAATAGTAGTAAATAGTAATATATAGTAATAAATACTATTAAATGGTTATATATAGAAATAAATATTAATAAATAGTAATAACTAGTAAGAACTAGTTATAACTAGTAATAACTAGTATTAACTAGTAATAATAATTGGTAATAATTAGTAATAAATATTAATAAATAAGAATAATTAATAATAAATTGTAATAAATTGTAATAAATTGGAATAATTAGTAATCAATATGAATAATTAGTAATAAATAATAATAAATAGATGTAAATAGTTATATGTAGTAGTAATTAGAAATAATTAGTAAAAAAGTGGAATAATTTGTAATGAATATAAATAAATAGTTATAATTAGAATAAATGGGAATAAATAGTAATAAATATGAATAAATAATAATCAATAGGAATAAATTAGAATAAATAGTAATAATTAGTAATAAATAGTAATAAATAGTAATAAATAGGAATAATTAGTAATAAATAGGAATAATTAGTTATAAATAAAAATAATTAGAGAAAAATATGAATAATTAGTAATAAATATGAATAATTTGTAATAAATATGAATAATTAGTAATAAATAGAAATAATTAGTAATAAATAAGAATAATAAGTAATAAATAAGAATAATTAGTAATAAATAGAAATAATTAGTAGTAAATAGTAACAATTAGCAATAATTAGTAATAAATGGTAATACTTAATAATAAATTGTAACAATTAGTAATAAATATTAATAAATATTAATAAATAGCAATAAATAGGAATAAATATGAATAAATAGGAATAAATAGTAATAAATAGGAATAAATAGGAATAAGGAGGAATAATTAGTAATAAATAGGAATAAATATGAATAATTATTAATAAATTGTAAGAATTGGTAATAAACAATAATAAATAGTAATTATTAGTAATTATTAGTAATAAAGAGGAATAATTAGTAATAAATAGTAATAATTAGTAATAATGAGTAACTATTAGTTATAATTAGTTATAATTAGTAAAAATTATTAATAATTAGTAATAATTAGTAAGAATTTGTAATAAATATTAATAATTAGTAATAATTAGTAATAAATAATAATAAATATTAATAATTAGTAATAAATTGTAATAAATAGTAATAAATACAAATAAATAGTAATAAATCTTAATAAATAGTAATAAATTCGAATAAATAGTAATAATTGGAAAGAATTAGTAACAATTATTAAAAATTAGTAACAAATAATAACAACTGGTAACAATTACTAATATTTTGTTATAATTAATAACAAGCAGTAACAAATAGTAGCAATTAGTAACAAATAGTAAGAAATAATAATACTTAGTAAAAATAAGAACAAATAGAAATACTTAAAAATAATTAGGAATTGTTAGGAATGGTTAAGAATAATTAGGAATAGTTAGGATTTGTTAAGAATATTTAGGAATACTTATGAATAATTAGGAATAATTAGGAATAAAATAAACTTTAATAAATTGTAAAAACATATAATAACAAGGAACAACTTCCAGTGGATTGGCGACACTCCTTTTTTTTAGGACTCTTCTCCTTTCAACTTTCTCCAACTCTAAACATTTTGGAAAATTATGCTTGTACATATTCATATCCAATATCGTATGCATGAGTTTGAATATGAATTCATAGGACCACATTTTTCATAATTTTTTTCGGTGGTGACAGTTGCAAGAAGATGATTCATCGATGAAAAGGGGTTTGTTTTGTCTGACAACTCATTTACTTGCATCTTTCTCACACTGAAATCACAATGCATGTAGTAATTTGTGCACAAGATTAAAGTGAAATGCGTGATATTATCCCATGACCATGGAATATGTTTCACGTAAGGCATTAAAGAAGTGAACAATCACCCTAAGGCAGGATAGAAGGTTTGAAGTTTCCCAGCACATCATTGGTAATGTGGAAGTGATCAATTGGATAAATGTGGAACAACAATAGAGATTCTACAGTCAGTGGAGGGTACCTTCAACTGAGAAATTTATGGGGCCTACATTTCCATAAACTAAATGTGGATCCCATCAGTGATCAATGCGAAAAGGAAGATGAAGATGGATATTATTTGAATAGTCTCTGATCAAGATAGAAAGACATAGGGTGTGAATCTTTGGAATGAAGTTAGTAGACCCTAAAACATGTAATGGCAGTGAGCTTGGGTATAGATGATATCAATCCCGGACCATCCTTATTCATAATGAGCCTCAGGGAATTTTTTTCAATCAGCTCATCGCAGTTTTATTAACCTTATATATTGCCTAGTTAGAGTGAAAATAGTAAAAATTGAGGCATCTTTATGCTAGATTTCATGAATTACATTCAATGAATCATTATCAAATATAGAAGGAATGTATAACATTATAATTAACATGTAAGTTAAAAAAACATTACCCTTATAATAAATATGTCGACATCCGATTGGGCAAGAATAATTTTGAAAAGAGTATACACTCCCAGATTCACACCCCTCTCTTGTAATCTTGGCCCCTTTTGGACAAAATAATAATTTTTACTATAATTTACTTATATAAAACGTTTGTGGCTATAATATTTTTTTTACAAATAAATAGAAAGTAATAAAATTAAAATTTTAATGAAATATAATCTAGACATGAAAATTTATATTATTAATCAATGTATATATTAATGATATTATTATTTAATTGTAAATATAATGGTTCTGTGGTCAATTTCTACACATCTAAAATAAATTACAGATCATTTTACTATTGTTTGAAAAAAATATGATCTTGTTTTATTACTTTTCGCAATGTGACCAGAATTTTAAACTAAAATGATACATTTATATTTAATGGACATGATTTGCATACTAGGAGAGGCTTGTGTGATCATCTGACTCATGGATTCGTCAATATTAAAAATAAATGTCTTCTCTTAGTAAATTAACCATTTTTACTAGCTCAACTGGGAAATCAAATTTATTACGCCATCTACTGTGCTACTTCAAGAGACTTGACTGATTGGTCGAGAATAATAAAAATGATATCTCAGGAAAATCAATTTAATTAAACTAAATGTAGTTCCATTGAAG
Organism: Viscum album; assembly: GCA_963277665.1. Lineage (NCBI taxonomy): Eukaryota > Viridiplantae > Streptophyta > Magnoliopsida > Santalales > Viscaceae > Viscum > Viscum album. The sequence continues at coordinate 1,241,206,311 of OY728145.1, read as the reverse complement.
TGGAGGGAATTGAAATTTTCCAAGATATTATTTCAAATCCATATTTTTCACAATGACATGTGAATATCAATGATGAAACTCTATAATTAAGGGTCGATACTGACAATGATGTTAATGATATTAAAAATTAATTTGAAATGATAAGAGATTATAAAACTGAAAATCATTTGGATATTGATGATGCTGAGGAAGAATACGAAGACATTGGCATCATCAGATATGAATGTGATGATGAGGGTGAACATGGGAACAGTTAAATGCTGGTTACAATTATAACTAATATATATCTATATATAATAGTTATTTCAACTATCTAATAACAATAATCATTTTGTGTTTCAGATGGAACCTGATCTATTTCGCGAGTTAGATGAGGTTGATCTACCTTTAGATGAGGGGTATTTGGAATGATATAAACTTCTGTCTACTGTCGGTTCAGGGGGTACGCGGAGGGGGTGCTGTCTTGTTCAACTGATGATTCCTGACCCTATCCCTGAGTGACATCCATGTCATGGCTTTGATCCATGCACATGGAGGTATGGTAACCTGTATATTTTTTTATCTATCATTTATTTATTTATATATATACTAATTTTTTGATTATTTATTCTTTTATCAATGTTTTTTCCCTGTAGATGTTAGATAGGTTTGTGAAATCTTGAGTAATTATTTTTCTGTTCCATCGATCTCATGGAAATAGATTCTCGTTGATGTGCAGCTCTACATGTTCAATCATTGGTTGGTATGTAAATAAATAATATTTTTTAAAAATTTATTTTATTAATAACTTTATATTATAAATTATTTGTAGGGTTTATGGTATCACATTGATGATATCATTCATGATGTTATCCACATGGAATGGGAGGTCTCTATTTGTGACTGATTCTGTTCGTTTTTGCGAAATTCGAAAAGGAAACCCATTAAGAAAGCATGGATGACCGAATTTGAAGAGTCATAGAGTGACCACCAAACTGAGTACACTTCACCTCATGTTTGTGATAGATTATGTTTACACTGGTTGGGTGGTGGATTTCAGTAGATATCTTCAGTGGGTCGGTAGAACAGTTGGAGACATGAGGTGACACATCGAGCTGGTAGTCGTACATTCATACACATATAGAGAATCTGATAAGTATCCTTTTTAAATATTTTATATAACATTAAATATAAACAATTTATTTTATATTTCTATAGGTAGTCGAGTATCCTGATATTATAGAGTATGATGTTTATCAGAGGATGTACAGTGATCCAGCCACTGGAGAGATTAGAGGTGATCGCAAGCGTTAGTCTATGGATAGTATAATTTTTTTCAGTTTGACAATTAATTGAATATAATATTTTCACAATTTTAATTTCAAATTGGAATTGAAGGAGTCATATGAGGCTAAGACATCTCATACACTGGCTGAGAGTCAATATGAGACGACTGATCAGACCAGTGCCCACCATTTTAAAGAGGCAGTATGGATGTAGGAGACATAATATGGTTTTGAGTAGGGCCGAGTCATTTATATCAGCACTCATTTTACTCATTGTACTTATTATGGTACTACTGCAATGTCAGCGTCCAGCTCGGGAGGAGCTCATGGAGAGGCATCATCTTCTACCACACAATATTTGGAGCATTTATGAACTCAGACTGAGCTTATAGAGAGTCTGCAAAAGCATCATGAAGAGATTCATCAGCAGAAGTAGTAGCAGTATGAGGATGATATGCATCAATGGCAGCATCAACAGTAACAGCAACACAAGGAGGAGATGTGTGGACGGCAACAATAGCATCCTAGGAAGATAGAGTATATGCTCTCTCTTACACATAGTTTAGTGATGAGGTTTAGTCAACCATCTCCTACAACTCCTCCATCTCCCCTAAAAGATTCCCCCAGTGATTTTTTTACTAAAATCTTTTGAATTCAAGGTTTGTTGTAATATTAACTATTTAAAGATTTTTTCTTTCATATTAGTGTGAATATTGTAAAATTTATATTTTGTTTTGAAATTTTAATATGTTATTATTTAATATTAGTATTAGATTTTTTAAGGTTTGTTTATTATAAAAAATATAATAATTATAAAAATATTTTTTTAAATTTTTTTATATTGATAATTTTAATATTTTTTATTTTTTAATTATTTTAATAAAATTAATATTATTTTTTATTAATCATAATTTTATTTAAAATATATTTTTTCATTGTTTAGTATTGGCGATAGGACATGTTGTGAAAGGATACCGTCCCAAATGGACTTTCACTTTCTTCACATCTTGAGCTATCACTTATAGCTTGAATTTTCTCTTTATCCTTATTCTTTAAAGTAGATGTCTTGAAGGCAACTGACATACTTTTTGGTTCATCTTCTTATTTATTGTTTACTGTGAGCTCTTCTTCATACATAATCAGCTTACCAATAAGTTCCTTAACTAGTAGTTCACCAATATCACAAGATTCTCTGATTGAAACAGAAGTGCCCCTCCATCTTTCAGGTAGGAATCTCAAAATCCTCATGGATTACTCCTTTGATGGAACATCCTTTCCCAGTGAGATCATTGTGTTGACAATTTCGTTAAACCTGAGATACATATCAGAAGTGGGTTCATCAGGATTCATCTTAAAATTATCATATTTAATATTATAGGTGTTCAATCTCATTTCCTTAACGTTAGTTGTTTCTTCATGAGAAACACTTAAAGTATCCCAAATTTCATGTGCAGTCTTACAATTAGATATTCTATTAAATTCCTCATCTCCTAAAGCACAATACAGAGGATTCATAGATTTGCAATTATTATTATAGGTTGTCTTAGAAGCTTCGTTCCAAGTAGATCTAACAATAGTAGGAATTTTATATTCTGATTCTATGGCAGTCCAAATATCAAAACCCATGCTATCTAAATGAATTTTCATCTTAATATTCCACTGAGAATAGTTTTTTCCATTGAAAAATGTTGGTCTATTAGTAGCAACACCTTCAAGTCTGTTATCCAATATAACAAGGTTAAAATAAAAATTTTAAAGAGGTAAAAATTTAGAAATAACAGAAATTTTATGAACTTTAAAATACAACCAAAATCACAGTTGAAAAACATAGTACTTCAGAATATATTTTAAACTCCTTTGATACCAAATGTTGGTCAGAGTGGATACTCAAGAGTGGGGTGAATTGAGTTCCAATTAAAATTTCTTGTTTAAAATCCTTTACCAAATTCCCACAATTTAATTTAAAAATTGAACTGTAGTGAATTTGAATTAAAGAAAACTTTCAGTTCGGTTCTCAAGGGATTGATTAATTCCCAGTTAATCTAATTAGAAGATCAGATTAGCTTTTGAAACTAACCTAATGATTTAAAACTAATGCAGACACTTGCTAATTCAATTATCAGAGTAACTTTGAAAAAAGTTAAGGTTTTAAAGTACTTAGCAGTGGAATAAAAGGTTATAGATAAAACTAAATAAATCAAATCAGATATTACCAAGAGGTTCAGTCTCAATCCGAGACTTAGTCCTCTCAACAATTTATATAAATTTGATCCACACCTTGGATCGGGGTTCACAACAGTTTACAACTGTCTAGGTCAAAGACCTCTACCACAACGCTATGTGGGAAACAAAAACAATAGCAAATACAGCTGCCCAGGTCACACACAGCCTATACCACTATCCACATTGGGAAAATAGAATACGTAAGAAGATTGAATGAGGATTTATAGATCCTCTAGTTATGGTCCAGGAGACAGTGTGTGTAAAAATTAAAATAGATGATACACACTTCTCGTAATGTAAATAATAAATCACTGAGCAAGATATAGAGTTTAGAATGGATCTAGGGATTGCATTGTAGCTCTGGAATCCTTCGAATTTGATCAGAAGTGGTTCTGAGTATTCTTCTAGTTTTTGTCTTGAAAAACAGAGAGTCATCTGATTGACGTCCAGGTTCAGAGATTTTGAAATGTAGTCGATGAAGCTCTTCAAAATTCTCGTGAATGTGTGTGAGCTTCTGTGTCTTCTTGATCGTGCATGTTTATCTCTATGAGATCTTCTTGTATGTTATTCTTTTTGTTTTATTCTATCTTGTGTATATTCCTCATGTATTCTGCATGTGTGTATATATCTTCATCTATTGTAGCAACAGGGACATCTTTTATTTATGGAACGAGCTCCGACAAAAGAAATGATTTATTTTTTCTGGTATGAGGTACGATTCCTTGACATGCAACAACCTTCATTAATTAAATGACAGAGCATTAAAATATACCTAAGATGACCATTGGTTAGATTAAATAAAGATAAAGAAATTAAGGCAGTGTCAGATTCTCGGGAACAGTAGCTTTGGATATCGGTAGCCTTGAGTAACGGTAGGCTTTGTATCGGTAGAATCTTGTGTAACAGTAGCCTTTCTATCAGTAGACACCATGTCTGTCGGTATACTTAATGTACCAGTGACCTTTCGTGTAACGGTAGACTTCCTTCGGTAACTTTTCTGTAACGGTAGGCTTGTCTGTATCGGTAGGCTTTATGTACCGGCAGGCTTGCATAATGGTAGACTTGTTGTACTGGTGACATTTCTGTATCGGTGACTTTCACATACTAGTAGGCTTTTCATAATGGTGACCTTCACGTATCGGTAGACATTTTGTATCGGTAACCATTACATACCGGTGACCTTTCCATATCGGTATCCTTTTTGTATCGGTAGCCTTTGTTCTGTAACAGTGACAACTTGTCAGTTTAAGCATTCTATTGGAAGAATGGGTCAAGTTAGAATATATATCCATTTAGTAACTGAATTATCTGAAGATAATATAAATATTTTAATATATGAATATGTTCATGGTGTACATAGATAATGAAATAAGTAATTAATCATTAATTAATATAGGAACATGAACATAATTGAGATTATCAAAATATAATTGAGCATAATTAAAATATGATTGAGCATAGTTAAAATATGATTGATCATAGTTAAAATATGATTGAGCATAGTTGGGATTATCATAATATAATAGAGAATAGTTGGGATTATCAAAATATAAGTTCAACTAATTCTCCCAGAGGGCTCAATAGTTTTCGCAATGTTTTTCGTAAAAATGATCTTTAATAATAAACTAAAACATTATTTCTGTTTTAGATAAAATTTTGAATGGAAAATTTTTTTAGTATTTAATACAAAAGAGGATTTTATTTAAATTTGATGGAAAAACCTTTCTACATATGTTAAATTATCACTTTATATAAAATAGTTTAAATAGATTAATAGGTTTGGGTAAACTAGTTCTATTTAAATGAAATTTATAAAAATATCCAACATAATAATCACCTTTTTCATTTTCCATGTGGTATAATAGTTACTATTTATAGGATCCTTGCACGTTAAATATTCCTGATCATCGAAATTTGTCTATACACGTCCCTCAGGATCAGGTTGAGAAGGACTCATCAGCAACCCCTCTGGGATATGATTTACCTAAATATGTTTTTTATATTTCATTAGTCATTAATTTGTTCCCAGGTAATTACCATACTAACATTATATTCCCAAATAACCTTCTAATTACCCCGAATCACAAGTGCTCAATGAAGAAATTAAAATACTGAAAATATTCTAATTTCAAATAAGTTATCATTCACAAATTATTTTCACACTATTAAATTTCAAGATTCCAATTCACTTTATAAATCAAAAGTTTTTCCTCAATTCATGACTTTTCAATAAAAAACTAGTCTTGGGTTTTAATCATTTAACATTAAGACATTTTCTCACAAAATAATTCTCAAATAATTTCATAAATTAAATCAATTTCAAAATACACCCCAATTTCTAATTCCATTTGAATTGGTTGTTTTCCCAATAATTCAATGCAAAAAAGAACTTCAATCCCTGTTTGCAATTTTTTTTTTAAAAAAAAATCATGTGAATTAAATGTCAAACAACAAGGAATTATACATTAATCTAATAGGTAGATAACTAACATAAACACTGTAGTACCCCCAGTTTTGGGTACATAATCCCTTTTCTCTAATTTTTTTAATTTTTTGTGTATTAAAAAATAGAGTTTCCATTAATTTGGATATATCCAAAATTATGGAAACAACCAACATTATGGAAATATCCATATTTATGGAAATAAAAAACATTATAGGAACACCCTAATTTATGGAAACTCCCAAATTTATGGAAACTCTCTATTTTAATACACACCAAATTAAAAAAACGTGAGGAGAGGGATTATGTACCTGAAACTGCGGGTACTACTTTCTCCCCACTATTAGTCATTCTGTCATCAGAAATTAAAAAACCCCTACTTTCCAAAAAGAGTTACGACCACTGCTATTTCATTCCCTTCTCACATTCCCTTCTCACATTCCCAAGTCTCTTCTTAAATCTGACCATGTTTCCATAAAACCCACACTAGGATGATTCTTTTCCCATGTAAGACTTTCTAATGTCTATCCATGATCCGTACTATAATATATACCAATGATGCGTCCATTTCTTACTCAATGTGATACCATCTGATCACATGGTAAAGATCAGGGTGATACTATTTTAACTGGGATACATGGAACACATTATGCACTGAACTAATCCGTGGCGGTAATGCCAACTGATATGCCATCTCTCCAACCCATTATAGTATCTCAAAATGGATAATGTATCTAGGAGATAACTTTCCATGCTTCCCAAAACAACGATGTTCATGCCTTGGATAGATCCTCAAGAAGAAATGATCACCCATAATGAACAACAACAGTCTTTAACTGTTATCTGTACATAATTTATGATGACTATGAGCTATCTACATCCTCATTCATATGAACTATATCTTCTCTATTGTTTCTTGGACAAGGCTTGGCCCGACTAGTGATGTTTCGCCCATTTCCACCCAGCATAGTGGACAACAACAAGGATTCCCATACAATTATTCAAACGGATACATGCATATTGAGGCTTGATAGCTGTTATTGTTTGAGAACTCAAATAAGGGTATATTATTCTCCCATAATCCACAAAAATCTATTTCATAATCCTGAAACATGTCTTCCAATGTTTTTATTTTCTGCTCAGATTTCCCATCAATTTGAGGATGATACAGAGTGATCATAGTCACCAGAGTTCCAGGGGCTTGCTGTAATGATTTACCAAAACGATATGTATACCTCAGATCTCTATCTGAGACTATTAAAACAGGTACACCAAGCCTCTTTACCACTTCTCGAATATAGATTTTTTTTAAAGATCCTCCACTGTATGAGTTTCACGAATCGGGATGAAATGGGCCGACCTGGTTAGACGACCCACTATTACCAAAATGGAATTCTGTTTCCAGATATTTCATTGAAGACCTGTAACAAAATCAATTTCTATTTGATCCCATTTTTATACTGGGATGGAAATGTTTATAACATACCATCTGGTCTCTAATTCTCTTCTTTAACCTGCTGACAAGTTAGGCACCACGAGATGAACTCGACTACCTTACATTTCATGCTGCTCAAGAAAAACTGCAACTTCAACACCTTATACATATTTTTGTACCTGGATTTATTTCCCATCTTGAATGGTGTTAAGCATGAAGTAGTTTTTTCTTACAAACTATAGGTACAACCATCTGATATCTAAAACACAAAACTGAACATCGCTCTGATACCATTTGTTTTGACCCGCCAATTCTCATTGTCTTGAGAGCACAACAAGTCATTACTAGGCCTTGAGCGACATCCCCAACATTCCAAAGGCTTGCAATAAATGCCTAAGGGTTTCATATATAAGTGGGGGGATGATTTACCCATTCATCACTTTTTTTTTAATTTTTTGTGTATTAAATAGAGAGTTTCCATAAAATAGAGAGTTTACATAAATTAGGGTGTTTCTATAATGTTGGTTGTTTCCATAAATTTGGATATTTCCATAATGTTGGTTGTTTCCATAAATTGGATATTTCCATAATGTAGGTTGTTTCCATAAATTGGGGTGTTTCCATAAAGTGTGATGTTTCCATAAAAAATGTGATTACATAAAAAGGGTAAATGTTAAGGATGGGAGAGTATGGGGGTTTTATAAGGAGTGTTGGGAAAATAATTATGGTCACACAATCCATACACGGTTGGCACAAACTGTGTGGTCAAATCTTGCATAGAGGTCAAATCTAGATTCTCTTTTCTACGATCTTGCTCATTTTTTATCTATTTAATTTTTATTGGCTTCAAAATGACCCAAAATCGATATTACTCTCCTTATATAGCCGGAGAAGCCTTCCTACACGAGTTTAAGCCATTCTAGAGCCTTTCCTTGGTGATTTCGAGTCTGATTCTTGAGGTATGTCACCATTCTTAATAGTTTTGTCATGATTTCATAGATCTGCAAATATCTACTACTCCAAACTCTATTCTTTCTCAGATATGAACCAATAGTGGGTATATCTACGTTTTTGGATGCCAAATATTTAAATTATGTGTCGTTATCTTGCTAGGATAAGAGATCTATGGTCGCTCTTGGAGAATCGACCAGCTTTCTTGTGCGTTCTTCGTCTGTTGTTAAAGTTTCATCAAGACCTTCGAGGTAGGTGGATTCACTCTCATATCCTATTGATAGAATTGACTGGGTAAGATTCAAATTGGTTTATTAATTATGAATTTCATTGAAAAATATTCATTTGTGTATGGTTTTTGTGAAATTGCGTGATCTTGGTGAATAATTGTGCAAAAGGGGGTTTAATTTAAAATGATGGTTTTATATTATAGATTTTCTAGAATTGCTAAATGGTTTTTGAAAATGTGTGTTTGAATAGAAATTTATTTCAATAAAAATGGAGTTTATTTAAATGGTTTGTATTTGAGATAGTCTGGCATTAAAATGTATTTAAAAGAAATAGTTTTCAATAAAAAGGTGTTTTTATTGAAAGGTTTATTTTTTCTTGATCATTGGGAATATGTGTTGTGTGTCTATATTGGAAATATGGGGCTTGGTTGAAATATGACATTCTTCTCACTGCCAAAGTTTTAATGGAACATGGGAATTACATATACGAGGCTTGTTTGAAATATGACCTTGTGCTCTGTGCCAAAGGATTTATGGAACATGGGAAACAATTTCCTTATGATGACTTGGTAGATCGGCGAGAAACCTCTCATGATTATGGAACTTTTATAATGAAGTATGCATGGTTGGTAGCATGGGTGAGGAAATGGTTGGGTATGCCAAAAAAATGTTTGTGAAATGTTTTTTAAGCTTGTTTGGTTATTTTTCTAGAAAAATAACTTTCTAAAAAATTGGTATCAATTGCTCTTAGAATCCTTGGGTAATGAATGGTTTTGGAATCTTTTTTATATTTACCTTTTGAGAAAATGGTTTATATAAACTATTTTTATATAAATGATTTTACCTCTTCCATCCTAATGGCATGATAAGGGAAGTAATTGGGGGAATCCTACTAATTTTGATACTCACCCCTGCTTTGGCACATTGGTGCTTTTGCAGATGTCATATTCCGAGACACAGGTAAAGGTAAAGTGTCTCATTGCTAGTGGTTCATAGTGATTCATGGGTGATATGGTGGTGCTTGGAGCAAAGGGATTTGTGTGGAGCCATAGAGTGTGTCTTGGTGTCTTTTGAGTATTGAGTTGTTTTTTGGTTGTTGTGTGCTTTGATGTGTTTGACTAAAATGAAGTTTCTTAGCTGTCTTTTAATTTTTCCTGCATCATATAGTAAATGTTTGGTTATAGTTGGTTGGTTCATTGGGATATTCCATAAATTGTAAATCATCCCCCCACTTGTATTTGACACCCTTCGGCATTTTTTCCAGCCTTTGGGGTCTTGGGGATGTCTCTTAAGGCCTAGTAATGACTCATTGTTCTCTCAAGACTATGAGAATTTGCGGGTCATTACAAACACCTACCATTTACATGAAATCATAATGCCCTCAATGGGACTCGCTAATAGAAAATGAAGGTTAAATTATCTAGGAACAAAATATAGAATCAAGATTCAACAAAATGGAATTTAGATCTATAAATACCCATAAAACTATGATACTCCAAAGAGAAAATATATAGAAAGGAAAGAAAAATGAAGACCACATACCTAGAGATATTAACTGCATCTAAGATGACATTCAATCATTGAGTAGATTATCTGAAGCGATTGTATATCTCCAATATCACCTAATAATAGCCTCTATGTTGAGGAAAATAAGGCATGTAGTAATTAAATGATAATTTTAGCTAAACCTCTTCCATAAAACCAACACGTAGGATTTTACATATCATGTAACCCAATTATAGTTTGTGTAATTGTAAGTCTGACACACACCGAAAAACCAGTTTCCTTTTATTAAAAAACTATTTTTTAATTTTTTCACGGCGTGTAAGATATTCATGGCATGTGACCTTTCACACTGTTTCCCTTTTCACATCATCATCAAGGATATTATTACATGTAGTGTCTCCCCATTAAACTATGTATACATCCCCAACAGGTTTCAAAAATTGTAATTTGCAGGATGAAATTCCAAAAAATCCCTTACATTACCAATACATGTATCCTCATGATTTCTTTTCAAAATTACATAACCTACATCCTAGGAAAACCAATTAATGGTTTAAGAACAATTAATATAAAGGTAGCAGGTGTAACAACCTCTCATATATAAAAATAGTCTCTCCCTTGAAATCCTACCAATGATATTACATATAAAAAACATGATTCCAGTATTCTCTCATTATTTCCTCTTGCTCCCACATCTCATATGAATTATAATCCTACCTAGATATTACACAACCCAAATTTAACATCCTCTAATGAAGTATACTTTTCACATAATAAATAATATTAACAGAATGCTTAGTCAAAGATAAATAATTATCAAAATCTATACCAATACACCTAAAAACATTAAGTAGATCAGAATGGTTCTTTTATAGTTGTGATACAAGGAAAAGATTATGTATTGGCATCAATTATAGAATAAGGGATAAATGGTAACAAAATTTCCCCATATTATGAACAACCTTAAAATCACTCACATAGTTAGGTGAAAACAACCCTTTATTCCCAAGAAATCAATTACATAAAAGTGGTGAATGTTTCAAGAACACTTGGTCACTAGCAGAAAAATACAATGGTCTATATTAATGATTGGCGTAATGTATATACCAGTTATGTGCCTCAATATTATCTAATGAATCAAATAAATATTCAATGTCATCTCTTCGACCAAGATCAATCCAAAGATGTATGTTTTAAAAATTTCTAACCAACTCAATGGATGTTTACACAACCTTTTAAAAAAATCCTCAAATTAGCCCTTTTGATCAAGGGATATTAACTAATATTATACTAAATCAAAACGAGTCCTAATTGTTCATCCAATGCTCCACCAAAGTCAATGATACATTCATTAAGCATTTCCATAAGGACCTACATTGATCCCTATATCCATCCATATATCTATGGATGTTATGTCCTACTAAAAAACACAAAATGTCACAGTGCCTCCTAAAAACCTCTCCAATATGGAAATGTAAAACTGTATTCCCTATCATAGACAATAACTGGTAGAACTTTGAGAAAATAAACAATATCTAATAAATATATATTTATCAGCTTCTCCAAATTGGATGAATCCGGAATGGTTATATATTGATCAGAATTTTCCAGTCTAGATATCATAAAAAAATTGTTTTCTTATATATCATGGTACATATAAACCCAACCAAAAATTGACAAGAAATATCACCCCACATCCAAATCAGCAATTGATGTGGATGAAGAAATCTCACAAGTCTTTGATGATTAGACAAGATCTGCTAGAAATTATATCTTTGAAAAAATGTTCGTGATGTCTCATCTCATACCCATCCAGTATAATCATCGCCACATGTCATTGAAAATCTATGTGTTTCATGGGTTCATAGTACACAAGAAAATACAGAAATTACCCACAATAAATTTTTTCATAGGAAAAGGTATCAGAAACTGATTCTGAAATCATTTAATACTATACCAGGAGAATGACCACTTAGAAATAGTATCCCCACAATAAAGAGTGTCTCAAATATGAAAAATTTAATAATCAAGCTGTTGTTACTAAAGAACTATCTCGAAAAGAGAATATGTCAGTTGAACACAATCTAAGAAAACCACTAACCATGTTTCCTAAAGTCTAATTTTAAACTGTGTAAAAAGAGTTTTCACATTACACTAATCTATTGATTCTTTCAGGTGATGGTTATTGTTTTTACTTCTCAATGCAAAATCAATGAAACTGCCTTTCCCTGAGTTATAAGAAAGATACAAATCAAAATACATATAGAACATTAATAAAATTCCATAGAATAGATAAAAATATTCTCTAGTAAATAAATAGATCATGCTCTTATTATTGGAATAAATCTTATACAATTCTATAAAAAAGTAATACTGCAATCTCTTAAGATAATGAATCAAAGCTATCTGATCATGGTCCTAGGTCAGATAATTCATCCCATTTGTCCTATGCTCACAAAATCCCATATGCAATGGCCAGACAACCATGTATATGAAAAAATCCTTAACCCAAACCTAATGTGTCACAGAATTGGATATTACCCTACCCGACCTCGAGAAGTGTCAATACTATAGAAGAAGTCAAAATAAATTTCATCTCAACAAATGAACTATGAAATTTCTCATCATAAGTGAACTACACTCCCTTTTGAGTAAGAGGTGGAATTAGAGAATACAAATTTGATAAATCCTTCATGAAATAGTGATAATATAATGTTAAACCTAGTAGCTCCAAATCTAAAAATAATAAGTGTTTTATCAAATGTCAGAATATGTTTCAAATTCTCTACATTGATTGAAATAACATGTTATATGAACAAATGTACTAATAAATTCACATCTCATAACAATAAATCATATTTCTATAGCTTGGAATAAAGTAAGTGATTTCTAAAAAAATTCCTAACTACACTCAAATGCCTCACATGATACTAGTTGGACATAAACTAAACTAGGATGTAATCTATAAATAACACCTTGATGTTTTCAATATACACATTGAATATAATTTTCATCAGATCCTTAAATACCAATGCATAATTAGTTAACCCAAATGAAAAGACAAGGAAGTAATAAAGGCCATAACTGCTCTGGAAAGCAGTTTTATGAACATTAGATTCCTTTATTCTCAACTGTTATTAACCATATTTAAGTTCAATCTATGATAACCACTGCACACAATTCTACTATTCAAATGGATCATTAATATTTTGAAAAGGGTACTTCTTCTTCATTATTACTCGGTTATGTTTTCCGTAATCAAAACATAGAAGAGGTGTTCCATTATATTTCATAAAAAGGAGAATTGTCACCATCCATTTTTACATAATCGAGAGTATATATTCTTTCACTAAAAGTCCATCCAATTTTTTTTCATCATTTCTATTTTAGTAGGGTTCATATATAGTAAGGAGGAATTTACACTGGTTGAGTTCCAAAAACTATATCAAAATAAAACTATACATCTCTGACCAATGTAAAACAAAACATGTCAGACAGAAAAATATTGAGAAACACAATGAAAATTATAGGAATAAAATAGTGTAAAGATATTTTCTTAATATCAAAAGTGAACAGTGATATCAATTTACCCAACTCTGGTTAAGAAGGTATGAATATAATCGAACTCGGGTCACATTCGACATGAATGACATATCACACCCAATAGAAAAATATAAAGATCATCTTCATAATATAATAATCAATTTGGGCCTTTTATCTATAATATAATCCATATAATTAATTACATTAATGTTTTTTATATTGATAACCAAACATTTCCATCTTTTCTCGATATCTAAAAAAGATAATAGACATGTATTATAAGGAACATCCAACTCTCTCCTTTTCATGATGTGTGTTGAAATATAAATCACATAAGGATAAATATTCATATGAAGTTTTAACAATTTCACAATATAATTCAATATGAAAAAAAGAGATAAACCATTATCATATATAGTTATCACTAGAGATGAATCTATTGTGATGGTAACTCTCACATTCACTAGGAAAATATATTTTTCCTTAGGAGACTCATTAATTGGGTGAAGAAGATTCTTTATGAATGCATGTGTCTAGAACCCCTTAGATCATGAAGCATGTAACTATGTAGTAGTAATTATAGGTGCTGATATTCCCACACCACTATGTGTTATAAAATATATATTTTAGAAATTCATCATGTGTCTTGGATATTCGTAGGAGGTGTAAATATTGTGTGCCTCAGTGGAATCCAATTTTTAATGCTCGATCATTTCACACTAGAAAAAGCTCAAAGGGCCTCTAATAAGGACTATATGAGGTCAAGAAGAACTCTACTATTGTTATCCACTATGAGACTCATCACACATTTTCTTCCCATTAATGTTACATTCATAACTTCCACTGGAAGAAGAATGAACATCCGTAAACCATGACTTACTCACCTGATCATGTTCCACCATCAATGTTATATCCACCAAGTCAGCATAACAAGAGATGTTTTGTAAGAAAACCTAAGAATGAATATCATATCGATGTGCCATCTCAAACTGTGAAGTCTTAATCTAATAATTTCATAAAAACTCAGGTCTATACTACAGAAACATAGTAAAGTGATTTTCATATTATATCATGGTTTTATAAGACTTAACTGGTTTATAAATTTATATATCTTTATCCAGAACCAATGTATATCAATATAAATTGTCTACAAAAATAAATTCATAGTCCTTCAACTCTAAACACCCATTCATCTTCTCTATCACCATCGAGTCCCTCTATCTCTTATTAGGACCCTCTATCTTGAATGTGGAACATTTCACTTCAATTATCAGTCATTTCATAGAATATAACAATAATCTTTATATTTCTCAAACAATAATCATCATGTAAGGGATCATTATATCTTTATAAATCTAGTGTCTTATGGTGAAAGAACTCATTTTGATGATTCCAGGAATAATCCCTCTAAGGTTCCACAATTAGAGTTGAATAGTAATGGGTGAATCTTGTTTTCTAATATATGGGAAAACATGTACATAATCACAACCAAATTCTGGTCTATTATAGGATTTATTCATTTTGGTTCATCAGTAGCTTCCTTATAGATTATATCCATATGTCTTCTCAGAGTAATGATTCTACACAACAATTGAAATAAATTTTTAAGATATAAAAATGTTATATATATCAAGACAAAAATAAGATAAATAGGGTAAATTAATATCCACACATATAATATAGGATTTGGATCTAAACTCATCTAAATCATAATTAGGGATCATACAAGAATTATTCCTCAAGAAACCATTCCCAAAACCACCCAGGGAGACTTAAGGAACACTATAATAAAGTCTAGTAATAAACTCACTCTTAACTACCACATAAGTCTTCAAAATATCCCACTTCTATATACTAATATCTTGGAATTATGTACAACCTTCACTACTAATACAACTTTTTCTGCAACCATCATGGATACCATGGTACCCAAATACCCGATCTGGAAATGACATGGCCTAATGGGCCTTACAGATCACCATTGGTTATAATCAAGAACCCTTCATTATACAAGATAAAATTTGGAAGAAATTTTCCATAAAAACAATGGAAGATAAATAAACATGTCATTATGATAATAACTCCTTAGGGATAATGTAAGAAAAACAATACGCATATCAAAAACCAAATATTACATCATTAATGTACTCAAATTGTGACAAGACAAACTCAATGTCTAAAAGGACATGTCATTCCAAGCCCCAAGGGATCAATAAAAAACCTTCTCAAATGGTCTATATCCCTTTTCTTATACATTGTAGAAGAAAATCAATAAATGATGGAAGGAAAAGGAAGGTTGTGTGCAAAAATTAGAAGTATTTTTTAACCAAGTGTTGCATAATAATATTCTACAATAATTAACCAAAACATTCTTTCATTTTTAAATAAAATAGGTCCAAGAATTATAATATTATATTTTATAAAAAACATGATTTTATATAAATCTAATGGAAAAACATTAAAAAATGGATTAAATAAACACTTTATATAAAATGTTTATAAATATAAATACGTAAGAGTAAAATAGTTTTATTTAAATAGAATTTTTTAAAAAATTCTCCTTAATAAGAGCCACATTCATCTGCCCTATGATACAATTGTTTCATTCCATATGATCCCCACACATCTCATATCAAAGATCATGACAATATGGGTATACATATACCTCAGGCTCAAGACCAATAGGGCTCATCAACATCCCATCGTGGATAGGATCACCCTGATTATGTTTTTTATAGTAACAATCATCACTAGGTTTCTAGATCCTTGTCATCCAAGTGTCCTTTCATAAATTGCCCAATAACAACCCATGCTCACAAGTGCATAGTCAATCAATTGAAATCTCTTAATGATATCATTCAAAATAATTTATCAATCAAAAAAAATTGCACATTTTTCTTTTCGAATTTTTATTTCAATTCAAAAACCAAAACATGGGTTTTGATCAATTTATACCTCGACAATAGAAAACCAATAATAGTTTTTAATATTTCAATTTAAGACACCTTCCCAAGATTAAATTGAAAATAATTTCATTAATTTCATTAATTTTAAAATATTTACCAATTTCTAATTCCATTGGAATTAGATTTTTTCCCAAAAATCAATTTCAAATCAATTTCAATATCAATTAATATTGAATTGTTGGTTTACAAAACAGTTGAAATATATATTAAAAAACAAGAAATTAATTGTTGCATAAATTGTCCAATAATAAATGGAACCACTAGTCATTTTCACCAAATCACAACACCTACAACGAACCTCTTCCATGAAAAAAGAAGTTATAGAAGATCAAGGAACATAAAATAGAATCAAGATTCAATAACAAAAACATTAAATCCACCAATCCCAATATAATCTATCAAACTTCAAGGAGGAATTAGAGAGATAGAGAAAGAAGCGGGAGGAAGATGACATACCCATAGAGTTTACCACAATCATCATGATGATCATTCACTGAATGGATGATCTAAAGAGATTTGAGATTTATAAAATTGGCTATGAAGATCCTCTAGGAAAATTTTACGTAATTATCTAAGAATGAAATGGGAATTTATTCTGAACCTCTTATATAAAAACAACACTCATGATTTTACCATAATGTAATCCAATTTAACATATTCTAATTATTGATTCCAACATATTCCAAAAAAAATTTCTCCATTTAATAAAATGTGATTTTTTAATTTTCACATAGTGTGTAATCTATATAGGGCATATAAACTTTCATTTTATGAACACATTTGAAGACATTTCAAGGTTAGGATTACACATTGTGTAACCCCATTACACAATATTAATATCCCCAAAAAACGATAAAAACAACATGTTTCATGCTAAATGTACAACAAAAATATATGAAAACACCATTACAGGTATTCTCCCAATTCCATCATGGAATTTCTCAACCAACAAAAAAAGGAAAACAAAAATAATGTTATAACATACCTCACCCAAATAAAATGGCGATTTATCATTATTTTCGGGTTTGGAAAGAGTTATATGAAGATGTTGTTCCAGGACATGAACATGTGTTATCTATTATTTCTATGATTTTATAATAATTAATTTTATCAAGATTTATATTATATGGATTGTGATTATTGATTCCAATTATTCCTTACATAATTTACTCCTTAGTCCATGTTTCTAGATTGATTTTTTAGGTATTCATGGGTATGTGTTCTGTTATTATTTTCTCATTCATTTTGATTAAGTAATAATACTCTTATTATTTTTCATATATGAACTAATGACATGAAGTTTTTAATTATTATGTGTACCCTTACTAAGGATTTGAGCTCACCCCTATTATGTTTCATTTTCCCCATATTTTTAGAAAATTATTTTGATTGAATAAGATCCTAAAGGTACATTTTTCGATGAAAATAATGGCTATATGTTAAACAAGAAAACTAAATTAAGTGGTAGAAATGATAATTTAATGTCATGGGTATTTTTTATATAGGTGTTTGTTCTAATTCTATAAAACTATATACTTAATATTTCTTTGAGAATGAAAATGATCTAATTTTTCTTTTGAAAATTTTAGGTTTTATGGGAGACAAATCCTCTTCCAATGTGTAATATCAAATCAGGAAATATAATGTTTCTGTTTTTAGCCCCAGATCCAGGTGTTCATGTTCTGAGATTTTATAGTAGGTATCATAGGTCAATTTAAGGATCTTTTTATATTTTAATGGTTTCATGTGAGGTTATCTTATGAGATATGGATACCATCAAATGCCTATAACATTACGGATTATCATAAGTACAAAGTATTATACACCCCTCATGAGGCTTAAGGTGATGACATCATAAGGTGATTTGTGATACTTTTGGAGAGGTTCTGTTAAATTGATGTATATATTAATAATTGGATTAATTGTATTTATAAATTCACATTTTGTGGAAATATTTTTCATGTAACATATAACCATTAGTTTTTATATGATCTTATATACTAATGTAATCAAGGAAATGCTACTTTTATCAAAGAGATAAATTTTGGAATTTAAAGTTATTAGTTAACAAAGTGATTATTGATATTTCCCAAAACAACATCTTTATATATTGTGGTTGAAAGAAGAAAGGTATAAGATTATATTTTTTATTAAAAAAATACTTAATTGTGATTTATTAGGATTTTATTTATATTTAACTTTTGGAATTAACATGGAATTTTGGAGAAGAATGAAATATATAATCATATGAAGGCTTACTCATTTTGGTAATTATCTAACCGTACTTTGAATATTTTTTGTAATGTAAACATATTTGTTGGAATGGATTTTTTATCACATAAAAGTTTATATATTCTCTTAAAATTTTATTTCTAGTGATTTGAACATGAGAAAATCCTCATGAATTCTCATAACTTGAAAACAATAAGGGATTATAGATAAAAGTTTCTAAAGGATGAAATCCTACATGACAATTAAGTATATTTCAATATGTACCCAGTCTATTTGGGGAAATAATACCCCAACATAAGGAGTAGGATCTTGAAACATAAATTTTTCTATATTACATTGATATTTGATGAATCATATGGAATCTAAATCGTCAGAGATTTTTGGTTTTGAGTCCCTTAACACTCTAGTGATCATTAAATTGTGTTTCATCAAGGACCTCAATCACTCCCCATAATTATTTATGCTTTTCTTCCATGACCAAATCATCACTTCCCACCCATGTCCTCCTACTTGGAAACCTATTGCGTGTTGCTCAATATTATCCTCTTACATCTATGTCACATTAATCAAGAAGATATTTTATTAACCCTAATGATGATGTCGGTGTACAACACAATTATTTTAAAATGTTGAACCATTTATTTCTATGATGAAGTTCCAATCTAGATGACGATACTAAGAAATTTTTTGAGGGCGTAAAACCGTTATATTTTAAAATAATATTGTTATGTTCGATGGAATATAAAACATGAAACAATAAACATAGATAAAAATCTAGCTCCTAAAGGATTTATGATATAATTATCTTGAAATAATTTTAATCACCTTTATATATTTCAGTGTTTTAAACCATCATGTTTTTATATTCCATAATGTAATCAACATTAAATAGTGAGCTTAAACAACCCATGATATATATAACTGTTATAAACTTTCCATTAAACTGACATGTATGAATATTATTAACTATATTATGATATTTTTTTAATAATTTATGATATATATATTTCCTAATAAATATTTATTATTTATAAATTTTTAGTAAATAATCAATTAATTTTTAGTAACGTAATATAATTCCTAAAAATTCTGTTTTCTTCAAAAATGATTTTTATTTAATTTCATGAAAAAAAACAAATTAATTATTTTATAATTTAGAAAATTATTTTTATAAAATTAACATATTTTTTAAAATAAAAAAAATAAAAATTTTCATTGTGTTAAATTTTCCGAATTTTTGTAAAATATTGATTTTTTAGTAAAAAGTGAAAAATACTAATTTTGGTAAATATGTCTTTTATTTTCAACAAATAATTTAATTTAAAAGTAACATAATTTTTTTAATGTGATTCAAAGTAAAATATTTATTCTTTAGTTATAATTAATCGACTTATTTTTTTCATTATAATATTTTAATATAGTATAATAGTCTTTGGGTAAAAAATGAATTTTATGAAAACTCTTCTGATGTACAGAATATATCTCCATATAAATATATTAAAATAACCTATAATAACTAATTATTTGAATGATATTTATATAATAAATATCAATACAAGTTACCGTATGTTCCTACAATTATAATTTTTAGACATGTAGTTAATACAAAATCATGTTGTTCTTCAAAAAAACCACTTCTCAAAAACACAAATTTCTCTTTTTATCGATAGGTTTTCTGTTAAAATTATTTCTTTCCATTTAAAATAAAATAAAAAATAAAAAATTATTTTGTCAACTAAAAATTTAAAAATTATATTTGGTTAAATATTTTATAATTTTCTTAAAAGATAATTTATTTAATGAACACTAAAAATAATAAGTTATAATTAAAAATGGTCTTTTTGTTTAAATTATATTTAACGTAATTTATGTTTTAAAGTTTTATCAAACTAAAATTTGTTCATTTATATATCTATTAATGTATTTTAGTTAATTTTAATGAATTTAATATTGAAATATGAAATAAAAACTGTAACACCCTAATGTTTTATGGAAATTCTTTCATCTCTCCAATAAATTAAATATTCATTTACATCATGAAACAGAACATGGTCAAAAAAATCCTTTTAAATGGAACCAAATTATAATATATTACTCTAAATAATGACATGGTGTATTTTACATGCAACTCTAACATGGCATATGTTTCACGCAACACCAACTTGGTGTCTATAACACACAACACTAATATTTCAACGAAAAAGCATTTTATTTTTATAATTATTTAAACAATTTAATTATAACTTAGACCATAAAAAGTAAAATTAAAAGTAATAAATAAATTGACTTATTTTTTATAATGGTTTTATAGAATTAGAACTTATTTATAACCAAATATATAATTTTCGGAAAATTCCTCATATGTTTACCAATACAATTTTCTCAAATAACTCCTTTTAATATCCTTCTTTAAAAAATAAAAAATTAATTTTAGAAACATTTATAAATTTAATTTGAAAAAAAATATTTTTTAAATTTATAATTTTGAATTTACATTAGGGCTAATTTTAGGATTTTTCTGAGAAACATCCATTTTTATGATTAATGGAAGATACCAAATTTTAATTCAAACCTACTTTTTTGAATAATTTGTTTATAAGCATAAATTATAAATAATTTTTGTTTAAAAGATTAATTATATCATATTTTATCAATTAAAAAAATTCATGTCATTGAGACCAATTTCACATTGAACTTTAGAATAAAAATATAGCAATCATTTTAATTATTTTACATTAAAACCCTGCATTATCAACCCGACTATGGTATTAATTTGAAATTAATTTTTTGAAATATAAGATTAAAATTTTGAAAAAAAGGATTCCATTTTATGAATCAGAAAAATTTAAGTTGACTAACAAGTTCGGCTTATTTTTTGACCAAAATTGGTAGTGAATGTAATTAAAATAAATTATATTGATTAAGATGAAATTGTGCTTAATTGAGAACTAAACCATAAATTTAAGACACAAAAAACCTATATACTTTTCCTAGAGCAATTAGACGACCCTATTGTGACAATATCATCCCATTTATATACATTTCTTTATTATTTTGATCCACATGACTTGTAAAAAATGTAAATGGAATTCCTTTGTCAAATTATTACAAGAGCGACACTCCTCATCCAATATAATAAAGGTTTCTTATCCTCCACATCTTTACAACACTAAAACCACATAGGTTCTATAGTTATATAATCACCGATCGTCCCGTAAATCCTCCCTTCATCCATGAAGCATCCTCTTAGGAAGAAATAAGTCAATGGAATCCTTTTTTGCGCATGCCAAAATTAGATTCCCGATTCCGAGGTAATGTTTTCTCTCAGTCTTCATTCAATTATTTTCTTTCTCCACCCCTACACTATTTATTCCTGGTTTGTGTAAAAACACAAGTATCGTAAATATAATAGTATATTTTTTATAAGGGATATACCTACACTTACACACACATCCATTTATTGGGTTACAAACATACTATTTACTTGTACGTCGAACGACCGCCTCACGAAATTATGATTATTCGTTTTTCATTTACCACCTCTCATATTATAAATTATGAAATACACTCTATTTATTTAAGATATTTATAATATTTATTATCTATTTAATCTTATGTAATAATTTTAACATCACAAATCATTTTAGCTTACAATGTTTTGTAAATACGATAATTTCATTTGTGGAAGTGTGGACAACCACCTCTCAAAATGATGTGGTTTATTAAAAATATTTATAATATATTAAAGATGTGTTCAATGAAAATATATGATATATATGATATAAAAATATATTAAAAAAATAATTATATAATTAAATATGAACATATTTTAATTAGCTTCTTTTTTTCAATACAATAGAAAAAATATGAATAACGTTCATGCATAGGTCCAGATTTCCATTCCCATTAGCGATTTCTTCCACATCACACACTTATATTCTATATATTATTATAATAAAAATATAATTAATATAAATGATATTTATTTCATCTTTCACATTATTGAAATAATGATATATGTATAAGGAATATGTATTTGACAAATTAAGAAACATGTGAAGAATAAAGAAAATATTACCTCTAGTGAAACATTTGGAGTTTTTTATTAAACAATTGGTAATATAAGGACATAATAATACCATATATGGTAATATATATAAGAATATTCATTTTTAAAATAATTATAATAAATATACATATATTATATAAGAATATTTTATGAGTATGAACAGAGTTAAGATACATTGTATGGGGATTTCATCTCACTTTTTATTTTCATGAGATACATACATTGGACACCACCCATCCCTTTTGAGTATTACGTATGAAAAACCTGGATGACCTCAATTAATCTTATACTTGAATTTATTGTTATTTAAATATTATTTTATGGTATTTATTTTATGGTTTTTATCATTCAAAAGTCACAAAATTGGTAAAATAGTTTATTCTCTATTTTCATTCGTTGAGACTCATGTTTTATTATGAACCTAAATTATTTTTCAATGTGTATATACATCCAGTTTATATGTTATATAAGAATATCAATATTTTAATGATATTTTATTCTTTATTTAATTTAATTTTCTTACATGGATAGTATGATCCCATGTAACCTAGTGGTATGATTTTATTGACATAACCTCATCAGTTTTTGAGATTGTTAACGATTATTCTTCTTTTATGAAATATTTTGATCCATATATCAGAAAAATGAATAGGATTATTTTTCCTATGTTTATTCATGTTATTACCATGTATTAGTACAATTAACACTATTTTTTATTCAATATAAATAAGAAATTGTTTTTTATGAAAATATAACTTCAATTTCATCTTCAGTCGGATATTAACTTTATTTCAAAAATAATGTTTTCAAAAAATGTTTTCAGATGATCCATGACGATAATTTTCAAGGGAAAAGGATTTTAAATTTATCATTTTTTAGATATTCCTTTATATATTTTCAAAGCTATTTTCAAATTAAATGGTTTTCAAAAGGTTTTTGATTTTAAAAATAATTTATATATATATATTAATGGAAATTTTCTTGAATAATTATATTTATATGATTATTAAAATTGTTCCCCATCCATCATAACACCCATTAGTGTTACTAATTATTTTTTGGTGAAAGAATTTAATTTTTCCATTCATATTATTTCTCTGAATGGATTATGTTTTGATGGCATGGTGTTTATGAAACTATTTTTTGTTTTATGAATTTTATACTTTTGAAACACGCTTCTTTTCATAAGTTATGTATATGATGAAATGATTATGAAACCTATATTTTTTCATAATTTTTGAAATTATTACATGTTTATAATATCCATTATGCTTCACATGTTGTTATATTTTTATTTCTCATATTGTGGATCTTGTTTGTATTATTTTATTATGAGATGGTTGGGACTTATATTCCCATTAAATGCATTGGTAAAAGATAAATATCTCATGAGATAGACATGAATAGAATGAGAATGGTTCTCAGTTAAATATTATAGGTCTTGAACAATAAATGAACATTGTTTTGTATTAGAGTGCTAGAACAAGGTGTGGACACAAATTAGTATTATTGGACTTCAATGAGGTGTGAAACTGATTGAGTAAAGTATATTTACCACTAAGATATACATGGAATCAATTCCTTCAATATGAAGGAAATGATTATATGTTCTTATGTGTCTGCCTCAATTCCACATTTTATTCCTCTATTAAGCTTCGATGGATTATTTTTTTTATTTACATATGAATATTTTATGATGAACACCAAATATTTATTCCATGATTCATATTTTTTATTCCTTTATATCTAGGGTATAATCTTCTATTTTCGTGATCATGTTTTTATACATTAATGATCTTGATTTTCATACATATCTCCTTTGTTTACCATTCTAAGAATTGTATTTATCCTATTATGTTTCTTACCCAGAGTTATGAAGATATGTATTATTATTTTTTGTTTAAGTAGTGATAAAGTCAAGATGATCCTATTGGGAGATTATATAGCACATTTGTGTACTAGTGTTAATGTTTCCTTGTTTCTAAATGAACTAGATTAGTATGGTCTTTAGGTATTTATTCTTATACACTTTTAAGTATTCTGAAAAAGTTATATAATGTTAATTTATGAAAAGAGAGGGTCATTATAGTTTCTGTCAGGGAAACATATTAATTATCCTTTGGAACATAGGATGATAAAACCATAGTGAAAACCATAAGAACATGTCGAAGTATATGTATAAGGAAGATGAAATGTATATGAAAATATATTGGAATTTTTTTAAAGGATAGAGTTATTGGTTCCCTATAAATAACTCTCTCTTTGGATACTACAGGGGGATGTGGCTCTGGAAAAGATGTGCCTCAGGGTAACAACTCTAACAAGATGTCCTAGCCCTGACATGTGGTAATCCGGTGCATGACAACCTGCTTTTTGTACACCTGTTTTCACACTCCCAGTGGATATTTTTTAGTACTTATAATACTATTCAAGAAGAATTATAAAATATTTTAATATAATATTGCAATGAATAACCTATGATAAACATATGGTGTCATATATTTTTGATGTTTTCATAACATAGAAATCCTAAAAGTGACATTCCAGGATTATGTGTTTCCTAACTATGATTACTCTTTCTTAATCTAGGCTCTTTGTTTTTAGTCAATGTCTAGAACTCGAAGGAAAAACGTTAATTATGATTTCAATGGGAAAAGCAATGATTGTTCTCCTAAGAAACCAAATGCTATGTGATACTGAATGAAAAATCATGCTGATATGCACACATAGCTTCCTCAATATATGAATTAGGGTGATATTCCAAATGATATCCTTAATTATGAAATGCACACCTTATCTTAGTGGGTCTTTTGATCCACTTGTTACAAAAAAGGATTAGTACAACTGAAATGTTATTTTCTATCCATTAGTGTTTGGAACATGAGAAATTTATTCAAGTTTATCATTTATAATGTGATTCATAATAATGGTGGAATCATAAAAAGAATATATGTAATCAAGATGAAATTGAATCCATTGAATGGGATGAGTTCAATAACGTATATTTCAGTAAGTATATTCTATATATTCCTCATACCAAGATGAATAATGTGTTCCCTAATTTGAAGCGAAGACAGTATGAATATGTACTTATATATGAGGCTAATTTCTTACGACATCCGAGGTAAGATTTAGAAATAATTTTTCAACCAGAGAGTAAAGTAGATAGGTTATTAAGTGTATAAAACTAAATCCTTCATAGCACATTGTCCATAAGCCACTATAGTGTCTACAAAGAGACTCTTTATTATTCAATCACTGTGGAAATAATGGTTGGATTCATGTATCAACCTAATTGTTTTGATTGGAAATAAATATGGAGTGTAACCCCTTAATGTTTGAAAAATAAATATAGAATGTAATTTTATATTCTAACCATTAAACACAACTTTGCCTCTTCAATGTTTTGAATTTTGAAAAATGCTAATCTAGAGTGCTGTTCAGTAAGTCATTTGGAGTCTGATAGAACAAACATTATTTTTGGTGAATAGTAACATACCCTTATGAATATTAATATAAATAGTAATATGAACCTTATGAATAGTAAATAATATTATTTTTTTTATTGTGTTAACGCCATATGATAAATGGATCTTAAATAACTTTTCAATGTGACACAAAATTAAGTGCACTTCAAGATTGTTATTTTTTGAATTAACTGTGAACTTATTTAAATATTAAATTAATAATATTTATAAAAGTATTTTTGAGAAATGAATTTCAATTTTTAATTCTACACTTTAAAAATGGTAGGGGTGAATTTTATGGATTTTTATTATATTGTAGATTTTTTTATGAATAGTGAAATACGATAAAATACCGTATATTTAAATTATCAGATAAATACACTATTCAAGACATCACAAGTGATGCAAGGAAACCTGGTTCAAACTCACATGAACTTATTACTATTAGGGGTCACATGAAACAACAGTATTGGGTGTCTTGAGGGAAATCATAAAATATTGAATTAAATATTCAAAATTTACTCCTCTCCTCCACTATAAAAACCCCTCACCAGTTCCATCTTCTCTTCACTCCTCTAACCCTTGATGCTCCCCAAAGTTATGCTCAATTAACCTTCAGTAGTCTCTCCCCACTTCCAAGAAACTTCTGGTCTTCCCAAAATACCAAAACCCCTTCCCTTAAGGAGATTCCCAAGGAGGATATTTCAAGAGGTAAAACACCCTTCTTTTTCATTTGGTTTCATTTCAGTTTATCTTCCTTTTCTATCCTCACCTCACCTCCTCTGTCCAAATTAACATTATAAGTCCAGTAAAATGTATATACTTTATTTATATCATGTGAATCGAAGAACGATCATAAATATTCTTACTCCCTCCCATTTATTGTTATAAACGAAATCAACGTCCATGAAGTTTCGATTTATAATCTCTGTGGATGATGAAGTTTAATTCATCAATTTCTTCTTAATTACTGGTCATGAAACCTTATTAAAAGTTGAAAAGACTATAATATATGTTTTATAACATAATTAATATTCAGGAACCAGAATATGGGCATATAATTATGTTATATTACAAAACTAGTTTATAATATTCCGAATACCGCCGAATAATCAAAGTGGTTTTCATCTAATGATTCATACGCATTCCATGTAACAAAATGATATAAATGACCATTATCAATTATTTATGTCCATTAATAATATATAATTCCAATCATGGAGATTTATTACCATTACACATGAAATTCATTACTTAAAAACAAGTGAAGCAAATACGAAAATAAAGGCAATGAACACTACAGAATGACGAAATTCAATACAATAAATTATCAATAAATACATAAATGAACTGACCATAATTATGGTAAACTAATTAAATGTCTAGTAGGTTCTTAAATAAGTATTTATAAAGTATAATATCATATTCTAGGAGCTTAAGTACAAGAGGAGAACACGTTTGGAGTCAAGGTAAGTGTTTTTCCACCTGAACTTCCACTTTCATTCGGGATACTTTCATTGTATAATTACCTTGATGTAAGTCATATGTATTGGTATGTACTAATCATATGTTATTTTTGAGTACCATATATATGTTTACCAACCATAATCCTTGCTTATTTTGTGGATAGTTACACGTTTTAAAAGGAACTTTTAAAATAGTTTCAAAAATACAACCCAAATTCAATGGAATTTCTCAAATTCCTACCTCTTTTCATGGGCACTCTATAATCTGTTTTTGGAAACCATTATCATTATAAAATCACTGATTTTATTATAAAAATACTATCTTACTTCAATTCTGGTTTTATACAATTATTTTTCAAAAAGAACTCTTCGTTTCAAAATAAAAGATTGTTTATCTCCATAATTGCTTAATGATTTTATAAGAGTGTTTTCATCTAATTAAACACTATTGTTGATTATATGGTATTATTTGGTTTAATAATTTATGAATTCATCTACTATATTTGATTTAATGGTTTATCAATAACTCCATTGTGGATGATCTATCCAAAAACTATTCAACATATAATTCTGAATGGTTAGTGTTTTATGTTTATTGACTGGGGAAAGTTAGTTACATTTGATATGATAGTTTCAGTATGAATGTATATGTTGTCTATGTTGATCCCTGCTCATATGAGGAATCCATTGGTCTTATTATGTGATGGGTGGGGCCCTCAATAGCCCCTCGATGCATCGGTAGGTCTCATGAGACAACTAGACATGAAATTGGCTGAGTCCTTTCCCAATGTGATATGGATTTCGGCTGAGGCCTTAATCACTAGAGGTATTGGCCGAGGCAATGACAAAATGTTTCAGAATATCTGACATATGCACTTCCCTCATTATGAATCTATTAGTCTAAAGTTCAGGTGGTTATTCAACTATTCGAATACCCATGATTTTTTTTATTATGGCATTATTTACTCAGCTCATATTCTCAGCACAATGTGTTCATGTTTATTATTAAAGGAATGTTTTTCCAACTATTCAACATGTCTAATGTTTATATTATCTTCCACTGTATTTCATTCTATTACTGAGCATTTGAGATCACCCCTTTATTATGTTTCATTTTCTCAGGAAATAAGAATTCTATTATGAATGACATGATGAAATAACCGATGAGTTAAGGAAGTTGTCTAAGGAGTTTCTATGTTTTTTGTCATTTCAAGTTGTAATGATGAACTCACGTATGTATCTTGTTTCCAATAATACTGAAATACTCGGTCCTTCAAGATTCATATTCCTTGTTTGTATGCCAATTTAATAAAATAAGGCACCCACATCGGGCAACTGGGGTCGGGTCCTTACATTTGGTATAAGAGAAGTTTAGTAGAATACTTGAAAACTAGATTTAGAAAATGTAGAATTAAGGGAGAGTCCCTAAGTTAGTATTTGAAGATAAAAATACAATAAGGTCCTGGTATTTTGGTAAGAAAATGATTATGTGGATATTTCAAAAATACATTCCTGTCGGGATACGAGCAGGTAGAGGCAGCTGTGGCATAGATGTATCTAGGGGTAAAACCTGAAAACATCGCTTTGCACTACACTCCAACGGGAACTGGTTCACGAAAACGGGCCTTTCTACACTCTTGGTTACAAAACTCTTGGGGGATATGCTTATGATAATTCACATTTTCTTACAATCCATTATAATGGATTTAAATGTAAAATATTCCACAATGAAACCATTTTTTTTGAATATGGGATTATCCATGTGTAGGATATCTATTTTTTGAGTATTTTTAAGATAAGATTATACACTATGATTTCTAACCTAATATAGTGTATTCTATTATCTAGATATGGAACCAAGTGGAAGAAATGGAAATCTCACGATTGCACGTGTTCCATGTAGGGATTTTCCTCCGACGCAAGATAATGATGATGGCTCTGGTGCTCTGACTGGTGATGAGAAACTCATAACTATACTTGGAAAACTTACTCAGGTTATGAATAATTACCTTACCTATATAGAGCATCCAGACCAACCATGTGGAGGAGCCATGCTAGATCACTTTATGTGACAACAACCTCCATCATTCAATGGGACTACAAACCCTTTTGTAGTAGAGTAGTGGGTATGTTCCCTTCAGAATATATTTCTCATCTTGGGATGTAATGAAAGAGAGAAGGTTTTCATAGTAGTCTATCATCTATCAGAAGATGTATAGCAGTGGTGGTCTATAATCCAAAACACCAAGGAGGAGGAAGAGATAGAAGAGATGGAATGGAGTGATTATAAATAAATCATCATAGAAAAATATTTCCCTCTTGAGTAGCGAGCAGATATGGAGAGACAATTATTGAATCTATGGCAAAAGAAAGATGATAATGTTGCAAGGTATGAAGGAACATCACAAGAATAGAAAGACATGTTTAGGACTACATACGAAATCCACGTATCAAAATTGATCTATTCTTTGATGGGATAATTCCATTCCTCTAGCGGGCACTGGTCTCCCAATGTTTTTCATCATATGAAGATACAGTTTCATGTGCTATAAAGACAAAAAAAATAATTCTCTAAGTCTTATGACATTAAGAGAAAGAAATAAAGGAAGAGGGATGCTGAAAACCCTAGGAAAGGAAATGAGGAAATGGGGATGAAGGGAAGAGTTGAATTTCCACCATGTTACAGTTGTGGAAGGAAACACCCTGGTGCATGCATAAAATGAAAAGGAGTATGTTACAAATGTGTTCAGAAAGGCCATCTTGTTGGTAATTTCAATTCTATAATTTTCAGGAGACGGGACACTATGCTAATTATTTTACAAAGCGTCAAATAAAAATACAATAGAAAAATCCAAGGGATAAGAGATAAGTTTATGCAATCACAACTGCAGAGTTTGAAGTTCCTATTGTTGTGGTTTCAGGTACTTTATTAATTTTCTCAAATTTAGCCTCTAATTTATTTTATTCTGGATAGTCACATAAATTTATATCTTCCTAGTTTAACAAGAAAATTTGATATACCCAATTTAATTTAATAAAATAGTTATCAGTCAAAACTCATAATGGATGTATCATTGAAACAAAGGCATGATGATTAGTCCCCCTCCAGATACCAAAATGTGCTCTAGTTTCTAACTCTATCATCATACCAATGACTGAATTTCACATAATTCTTGGTATGGATTGGATGTCAAATTATGATGCGAAGGTTTATTGTAAGAAGAGGGAAGATTCAATTTTTGAAAATGGTTTAGAATCCCTTGTCTTTAGAGCAGAATCATCACCACCTGATTCTTATCTAGATCCACACCAATTACCTCAACTAAATTCAATTATTGGGGAGGAAGAAAATAAAATAACTGTGGGTTCGAGGCCTATATCGAAGACCCCTTATAGAATGGCCACTGTGGAATTATAGGAACTAAATAATCATCTAGAAAAATTGAGTAATAATAGATTTATTGGCCCTAGTTTTTCTCCATATGGATCCCCTATCCTTTTTGTTAAGAAGAAAGATAGATCTATTAGTTTATGTGTCGCTACAGGGAGATCAATGCTATAAAATTAAAGAACAAGTATCCCCTACCTCACATTGATGATTTATTTGACCAACCTCATAGAGCTCAATAATTTTCAAATATTGACCATCGATCGGGATATCATCAGTTGTGTGTGAAGAAGGAAGACATTCCGAAAACATCATTTCAAACCAGGTACGGTTATTATGGGTTTACAGTGATGCCTTTTGCATTGACTAATGAATCCTTTGTCTTCATGTATCTAATGAATAGAGTTTTCAAGTAATATCTCGATGATTTTGTAGTGGTATTTATTGATGATATATTGGTATATTCTAAAAGCTACAAAGATCATGAAATTCACTTTCGCATTATCCTGAAGACTCTTAGAAGACATAAATTATATGGGACATTTAGCAAGTATGAATTCTGGATTCTAGAGATTTATTTTCTTGGCCATATTGCCTCTAAGGATGGAATCATAGTTTATCCTGAGAAGACAAAGGCAATCCAATATTGTCCCACACCAACAAACATAACTGAGGTATGCCGTTTTATTGTCTTAACAGGTTATTATCGGCGTTTCGTGCTGAATTTTTCCCGACTGACTAACCCACTAACAAAGCTCACACATAAAGGGGTTAAATTTTTTTTGAAAAAGATTGTGAAGAATGTTTCGAAGAACTGAATAAAAGATTAGTCAATTCTTCTATATTTACTTTACCATCAGAAAATGACATGTTTGTTATTTTTAATGACGCTTCAAATAATGGACCTGGTTCTGTCCTTATGCAAAATGATACGGTTATTTATTATGCATCAAGACAACTGAAAATTCATGAGCAAAACTATACTACTCACGATCTTGAGTTAGCTGCTATAATCTTTTCATTGAAGATATGGAGATATTATCTCTATGGTGAAAAATGTGAGATTTATACTGATCACAAGAGTTTGAAGTATATTTTCTCACAAAAAATACTAAAAATGAGTCAAAGGATATGGCTTTAACAACTCAAGGATTATTATTGCACGATACACTACCACCAGAGAAGGAAAATAAGGTGGTAGATGCCTTGAAAAGAAAATATCATGAAGTTTTCATCAAGATGAGAGTGAAAAGGGATCATGTTTTCATCGATCTAGTAAAGATGGATATGGGAATAACCCTAGAAGTTCATACATCAATTCCTTTAAATATTTTTTCCAAACAATCTTTAATAAAAAGGATAAATTTTTCTTGGGCTGATGGTGAGAAGTTTCAAAAGAAAATTAAAGCTATGAATGATGGGAGATTGAGTGAATTAATATATGAAGACGGAATTTTGAAATTTGGTAAGAGAATTTGTGTTCCTGATATACCTAATCTAAAAAGGGAATTGTTGGATGAAGCTTATAGTTCCAATTTCTCTATACACCCTGGTAGAAATAAGATGTACAGAAATTTGAAGGAACATTTTTTGTGGGACAACATGAAGAGGGAGATTGTTAATTTTGTGTCAAGATGTATGGTTTGTCAATAAGTGAAATCTGCAAGGAAACAACCTGGATGAGTATTGCAGCCTCTTCCCATACCTAAGATGAAATGGGATAATATCACGATGGACTTTGTCATGGGACTACCAAAGACTCCTAGAGGGAATGATGCAATGTGGGTCATTATTGATCGTCTTACCATGTCAGCACATTTTCCTGCTATTAGAGAAGATCTACCACATGAATGTTAATCAAGACTATATATTATTTAATTTGTGAGACATCATGGATTAGTCCAATTGATTGTTTCTGATCGTGATCCATGTTTTACATTAATATTCTGGAAAAGTCTTTAGAAGGCCCTAGATACTGATCTTCGTTTGAGCACTACCTACCACCAAAAATTGATGGACAATCCAAACTGACTATTCAAACATTGGAAGACATGTTGATGTCTTGTTCACTTGATTTTCAAGGCATGTGGGATAAATATTTACATCTCGTAGAATTTTCCTACAATAATTTCATCCATTCAAGTATTCTGATGGCTCCCTTATATAGGAGGAGATGTCGTACACCAACATGCTGGGATAATGTTAGTGAAAGAAAGCTCATGGGCCTGGAACATGTTGAAGAAAACAATGGAAAAGGTAAAGTTTATCTGAAACCATCTCAAAATAGCTCAAAGTAGGCAAATGAGCTATGCAGATAACCGAAGGAAGGATTTAGAGATTCAAGAAGGTGATCATGCATTCATAATGGT
Source organism: Viscum album (assembly GCA_963277665.1). NCBI lineage: Eukaryota > Viridiplantae > Streptophyta > Magnoliopsida > Santalales > Viscaceae > Viscum > Viscum album. The sequence goes on along the minus strand of OY728145.1, from coordinate 1,241,172,758 downwards.
ATCTCCAAGTAAGAGTATTATACGGTTCGGTAAGAGGGAAAAATTATTTCCCAGGTACATTAGACCTTTTGAAATTCTAGATATAATTGTAGTCATAGCATACTATATTCCAATGCCTCCAAGACTCTCCATGGTTTACAATGTGTTCCACATGTCGATGTTAAGAAATTAGATTCAAGACCCAACATATGTACTCACATATAAAGAAGTGGAACATGAGCCCGATCTATCTTACTATGAAGAGCCTATCAAGATTCTTGATACTATAGAAAAAGTATTGAGAAATCGGATGACTCATCTGGTAATGGTTATATGGAGAACCATAAGATGGAGGAAGCAACATGTGAGCCTGAGGAGCTTATGTTAAAGACATACCTGAATCTTTTTAGGTAAAATTCTGTGAATTTTGAGGATGAAATTTTTGTAAGGAGGGGAAAATGTAAAACCCCAAGGGTTTGAAAATAAATATAGAGTGTAATTTTATAATCTGACCATTAAACACAACTTTGCCTCTTCTATGTTTTGGATTTCGAAAAATGGTCATCTAGAGTGGTGTTCAGTAAGTCATTTGGAGTCTGATAGAACAAACATGATTTTGGGTGAATAGTAACATACCCTTATGAATAGTAATATGAATAGTAATATGACCCTTATGAATAGTAAATAATAATATTATTTTATTTTCTTAAGGTGATATGATAATGGGATCTTAATTAATTTTTCAATGTCACATAAAACTAATTGTGCTTCAAGATTGTTAATTTTTGAATTAAATATGAACTTATTTAAAAATTAAATTAATAATATTTATAAAATTATATTTTAAAAATGGAGATCACTTTTGTATTCTACATGTCGAAAAATGGAATGGGTGAATTTTTTGGATTTTTCTGAAATTCTAGAATTTTTGATGAATAGTGAAATATGATAAAATACTGTATATAAAAAATATCAATTAAATACACTATTCATGACATCACAAGTGATTCAAGGCCACTTGGTTGGAACTAACAAGCGGTTATAACTATTAGGGGTCACATGAAACAAAACTATTAGTTTTGTTGATGGAAATAATAAAATAATGAATTAAATATTCAAAATTTACTCCTCTCATCCACTGTAAAAACCCCTCACCAATCCATCTTCTCTTCACTCTTCTAAGCCTTGAATCTCTTCAAATCTCTGCAAAATTACCCTTCCCTAGTCTCTCCCCATATCCATGAAACTTTTGGTCTTGCCAACAGACCAAAACCCCTTTCCTTAAGGATATTCTCAAGGAGGTTATTTCAAGAGGTAAAGCACCCATCTTTTTCATTTGGTTTCATTTCAATTTATCTTCCTTTTCTATTCTCAACTCACCTACTCTATCAAAATGACCATGATAACTCCTGTAACATTTATATACTAGATTAATATCATGTGAATGTAAGAACCATCATTAATATTCTAACTCCCTCCCTTTTATTTTTATAAACAAAATCGACGTCCGTGAAGTTCCGATTTATAACCATCGTGGATTACCAAGTTGCGTTATTCAATTTCATCATCATTACAAGTCATGAAACCATATTAATAGTTTAAACAGACTATAATATATGTTTCATAACCTAATTAATATTCATGAGCCTGAATATCCACATATAATTTAGTTTTATGACAAAACTAGTTCATAATATTCAAAATGCCGCAGAATAATCAAAGTGGTTGTCATCTAATGATTCATCCTCATTACATGTAAATAAGTGATATAAATGAAAATTATCAATTATTTATTTTCATTAATAATATATAATTCCAATCGTGGAAATTTATAACCATTCCACATGAAATTCATTACTTAAAAATATGTGAACTGAATATGAAATTAAAAGAAATGAACACTCCAGAACTATGAAATTCAAAACAATAACTTATCAATAATGACATAAATGAACTAACCATAATTATGGTATACTAAATACATGTCTAATAGGTTCTAAAATAAGTTATTAACAAGTATAATTTCATATTCTAGGATCTTAAGTACAAGAACAGAACATGTTTGGAGTTAAGGTAAGGGTTTTTTGCACACGAACATCCACTTTAATTCGGGATACTTTGATTGTCTAATTACCTTGATGTAATTCATATTTATTGTTATGTATTCATCATATGATCTTTTTGAGTATCGTATATTTGTTTAAAAACCATAATCCTTCCGTATTATATGGATAGTTACACGTTTTAAAAGGAACTTTCAAAATTGTTTCAAAAATACAAGCCCAATTCAAGGGAATTTCTCAAATTTTTACCTATTTTCTAGGGCACTATATAATCTCTTTTTGGAAAACATTATTTTTATAAAATGACTCATTCTATTATGAAAATACTATCTTACCTAACTTCTTCTTTTATACAAATATTTTTCCAAAATAACTCTTCCTTTCAAAATAAAAGAGTATTTATCTCCAGAATTGCTTAATGGTTTTATAAGAGTGTTTTCATCTATTTCAACACTCTTGTTGATTACATGGTATTATTGGGATTAATCATCTATTAATTCATATACTATATTTTTTTAAATGGTTTATGACTATCTCTATTGTGGATGATCTATCCTAAAACCATTCACCATATTATTCTGAATGGTTAGTGTTTTATGTTTAAAGATTGGGGAATGTTAGTTACATTTCATATGATAGTTTCAATGTGCATGTATATGTTGTTTATGTTGATCCCCACTCATATGAGTAATGCATTGGACTTATTATGTGATGGGTGGGGCCCTCTATAGCCCCTAGATGCATCGGTAGGTCACATGAGACAACTAGACATGGAATTTGCTGAGGCCTTTCCCAATGTGATGTGGATTTTGGATGGGGCCTTAATCACTAGACATCTTGGCTGAGGCCATAAAAAAATGTTTCAGAATGTCCGTCATATGCACTTCCTTCATTATGAAGATATTATTCAGAAGTTCATGTGGTTATTCGACTAGTAAAATACCCATGATTATGTTTTGTTATGGCATTATTTACTCACCTCATATTCCTGTAATAATGTGTTCAAGTTTATTATTAAATGCATGTGTTTTCAATTATTAACCATGTATAATTTTAATATTATCTTCCACTATATTTCTTATTATTACTAAGTGTCTGAGATCTCCCCTTTATTATTTTTCATTTTATCAGGTCAAGAAGAAGTCTATTGTGAATGTCATGTTGAAATAACCTAGGAGTTATGGAATTTGTCTATGGAGTTTCTATATTGTTTTTGATTTATAGTTGTAATGATGAACTCATGTACGTATCTTGTTTCCAATAATACTAAACTACTCGGTCCTTCTAGATTTGTATTCCTTGTTTTTATGCCAATGTAATCAAATATGGCACCGGTTCCAGGAAACTGTGGTCAGGTCCTTACATGGAGTTCAAAGAAAACTCTAAAAACCATATAAAAAAGAAGATAAGTTTCCATTAATGATATAAATGTGGGAATAAGGATGGAGGAATTTCTCTTAAGGGGTCAAATTAATGTTTTATGTCCATAAAGGAAGGTCATTGCGAAATTTATTGATGAAATTATGTAAAATTTATCTCAAAATACCAATCGATAAAAATACACCCATAATGCACCTCCAAACGTTGAGTCCTACAGGTGTAATGAGAATGATCAATATGATATTCAATTCCCAAATCAAAGGTCTGGTGATGATGATCGATGTCAACAACCTCTTAAACTAAGGGGTAAGGGAAAATATCATGCCATGTCTATTTCTGATGAGGGTTTTGACAACAATGTGATGAAAGCAACAATTAAGATTCAATCTATAAGTTATAGAGTCATATTTAATAATGGATCTACTGACACATTCATATCGAATGATTTTTTTGTAGGTGTTAATATTCAACAAAAATGATTATATGGGGAATTAATAGTGAAACCCCATATTAGATTATGATTTCATCCTAATTAATTGATTCCTCTATGGATGATGATTGTAGGAATGGGTTTCCTGAAAACTTATTAATTCATCCTTTTATTGAATTTTATTTCATCTTAAACATGGATTGGATTTTTATTTATAATTTCCATATAAACATTCAAGGAATGGAAGTTAGGTTTGATATTTCAAACCCTCCTATGATCATCCATCTATGTGACAATAACCATGAACCTCTTGTAGAGATTACATCCAGTGTATGGGTATTAATCCCCATTTAAATTGGATGGTTACATAAAATGATTTTTGAGAAAATCATCATTTATGATAAGCCTATTATTTAATAATTTGAGTATTTAATTACAAAAGAGTTTTCTAGTCTTACACTAAAACATTAAGTTGTGTTCTCAATAGAACATATACCTAGTTCACACCAATATCAAAGTTCTCTTATAGAATATCCCTAATTGAGTTGTATTAATTGATGAAGAAACTCTATGAAAACCATGATAAAGGTTTTATCCAACCAATTGTGTCACCTACAGGTGCACACATTCTTTTTGTGAAAAATAATATTGATGCATACAAACTTGTATGGATTATCGGGTGTCTAAAAAATCACAATCAAGAAACATTATCCTCTTCCATATATAGATTACTTTTGTGATCAACTGTATGAAGTTAAATGGTTTTCCATTATTGGAATCCATCTTATATATCATCATTGTTGGATCATGAAGGTGGATATACTCGGCATTTCATTCCGTATAAGGTATGGACACTATAAATATATAGTGATGCCTTTTGGCCATACTAATTACCCAATTCTCTTCATGGATTTAATGAATATATTATTTGTATATTAATTCTATATATATTTTTTATTATTTATGGATGATAGTCATAACTATTAAAATAGAAATGAATAGTATGATCATCACTTGAGAATTGTACTACAGATCCTAAATAAGGAGAAACTATTTGAATGTTTTAAAAAGTTAGATTGTTGGCTTCAAAATGAATAATTTTTTGTCTCATATTCTCATGAAATAGTATAATTATAGATCCATAAAATACAACGGCTATTGAATGATGGCCTAGACTAGTAATGGTGAAAGAGATACATATCTTTGTTTGTTTGTCTTGATATTATCAACGGTTTGTGGAATAATTTTTCTATCTATCTAGTAAATTGTCCACGTTAACTTGGAAGGGTGCCATGTTCCTCCTAAAAGATTAATGTGAGTAAAATTTCAAGGTACTGAACAGATGGTTAGTTACTACACCTTTTCTAATATTATTCTATAGTAGAGAAGGTTTTGTAATATATAGTGATGCATCCAGGAAGGGACCACGATCTTTTCCTACGAATAATAACATGTTTCCCAATTATTCCTTGTTGTATTAAATGATTCATGATAATAATTAACCAACTCATGATTTGGAGTTAGTATTTGTAATTTTTCTATTAATTATATGAAGTCATTGTGTTTATGGATAAAAGTGTAATATATATAACAATCATAAATGTATGAAATATATATTCACACAGAAAGGGTTCAACATGAGCCAGAAAAGATGATTAGATTTGAAAAAGGATTATAACTACTCAATATATTCCAACCATAGAAAAATGAACAAGGTGGCTGATTCTATGAGTCATAAGTATAAATCTATCTTATCCATGATAAGGATCATGAAGGACAAAATATTTCTAGATTTTCAATAAATAGATCTGGAAATCCTAAGGAGGCGGACCAATCGTATCTCCCTCATATGAATTTTCAACCCTATATCCATATAAAGATTAAGGAGGTGTAAAAAATGATTAAGAGATGAAAAAGAACGTAAAGAATGTACATGAGTTTAACCATGATCTGGATGTATTGATAATGTCTAGAAAGTTTGTATGTGTTCCTTCCATAGTATATTGGATGAAGGATATGTTCGAGGAAGCTCATAGTTATTCATACTCAATTCTTCCTAGAAGTACAAAGATGTTTAGGCAATAGAAACAATACATCTAGTGGGATTACATGAAGAGATATATCGTAGAGTATGTATCTCAGTTCTTGGTATTAAAAAATTTTAAGGATGAAAGAAAAATTCATAGAGGATTTTGTATCTATTACCCATACTAGAATGAAAATTGGAGATCATCACAACGGATTTTTTCATCAGACTACCCAAAACCTCTAAAGGTTTTAATGATATATGGGTGGTAGTTTGTTTCTTTTTATGTAATAACACCTCATTACTATCATATAATGTATATCTATAGAGTATCTATACCAGATATACATTAAGGATGTGTTAATTCTATAGGGAGTAACACATTCTATTGTATCACATCATGATCCTAGGTTTACCTAAAAATTCAAGTGAATACTTCAGTAAGAACAAGATATATAATAGAGTTTTTGAACTATGCAATATCCTTTTATGGATGGCCAATCTAAATTAGAAATTCAAACCCTAATGGATATATTGAGATCGTGTTCATTATATTTCAAAAGTTTTTTGGATGGAAATTTTTTTCTAGTAATGTTTTCTTACAACAATATAACTTACTATTGAATTTAGATATAATCTTATGAAGACCTCATTGAGAATAAATATAGAGTTACAACATGATAGTATTATTTTGGTGAAAAAAATATTTTGGGACTAGAAATTTCAAGAAAAATGGTTGAGAATGTTAGAAGTATTCCGCGGAATATCGTGGTAGATAAAAGCCGGTAGAAAAGTTATATAGATAAACTACTATTATATCTTGATACTGATCTTGGTGAAGAAGTGTTTCTATGAATCTCAAACTTTACTAATTTTTTGAGCTTTGGAAAGAAATAGAAACTTAGCCCAAGGTATATTAGTCTCTTTTAGATTCTTGATCGTATTAAGATGGTATCATATCATGTGTAACTTCCTCCAAATATCTCTCCAATCCATGATGTTTTTAATGTATCTCTCATGAGGAAGTACATAACTGAAGCATCACATGTACTGATCTCAGTGGGCGTACCACTGGAGTGGGATCATTCTTCCAAGGAATAAACAGTGGAAATTCTTGGGGAATCATAAAAGTTTCTACGAATCAAGATCACTCACATTGTAATAGTTTTTGGAGAAATAAATAGTTATAAGAAGCTACATGGGAACTTTAGGATATGAGGAAGCATAATTATCCTCATTTTTTACATGATTAATTAATATCTAGGAAAAAACTCATTTTATGGGAGGTATCATGTGACACCCTGAGTGTTTATGGAACTTTTTTTCCTCCAAAATAAATTATGTTTTCCTTTATTTCTCGAAAAGGTAATACATCAAACATTCCTTTCTAATAGAACCAAACCAAAATACATTACATAGAATATTAAATCTATGTATATTACATACTACACTGAATTAGTGTATGGTACACACATAACCGACTTGGAATTCATTACATGAAACATTGATGTTTCTACAAAACATCAATTTATTTTTATAATTATTTAACAAATATAATTATATCATAACCATTAAATATAGTAATATGAATAGTAATAACTAAATTTCAAATATTTTTATAATTTATTTTTTAAAATTAATTATACTGAAAACAAAATATATAATTATAGGTTATATAATTATATGTTTAAAAATAAAATTTTCTCTAATTAACTACTTTAATGTCCTTCTATAAAAAATAATAAAAATAAATGTATGAATGTTCAAAAATTTAATTTTATAAAATAAACAAATTTTTTGAATTTATAATTTCTTATGTATCATAGGGTTAATTTTCATAATTTTTCATAGAAACGTCATTTTTTGATAAATTGTGAAATATATGAGATTTTAATTCCAAAATGCATATTCATCAAATTTATTTATAAGGATAAATTATATTTTAATTTGGTTTAAACATTTAATGAGATCTCATTTTTATAAATTAATAAAATTTACATCATTGACATCAATTTTTCTTTTATCCTGGATATAAAATCATTTCAAACATTAGAATATTTTTACATTAAAAACATGCATTGTCAACCCGATTACGAGATCAATTTAAAAATAAATATTTACCACTTTTCTAATTTTATTTTTGAAAAATTTATTCCATATTAATAATTTTAATAATTTATAATGTCTAATAAGGTAAATATATTTTTTAACCAAAATTACTAGTGAATGTAATTAAAATTATTTACATCTATTAAATTAAATGAAAAACTTTCTAAGGACTAAACCATAAATTTAAGACCAAAAATGAATATGAAACATGCCCAATATCTATATAATGGACATATTTATTCTCGATCCTAACTTTTCTTTTATGTTCTCTAATATTGGATCTATATGACATGTGAAAAACGTGTATGGAATTCCTTTGTTCGAATATTACCAGAGTGTCAATCCCCCTTTACTATAAAAAGGCCTCTTATCCTCCACAGATTTAATCCTATCAATAAAAATTGTTTCATAAAATATCATCTAAAAAAACCTTCCCCAAAATCCATGATTCTTTTTAGAATCCTCCCATTTGGAAGAGATAAATCCAAGAAATCCTTAGTGGCCCAACCTAAAAAGAGATACCGGATTAATAGGTAACGTCTTCCGTCATACTCATTCCTTTTATTTTCATTCTCAACCCCCACAAATAAATATATGAAATTATTTTATAAAAACTCATTTATAATAAATATAATATGATTTTTTATGCTAAGGCTTATACCTACACATGGACACACTTTCTTCTAATGGGTAATGAACATACTTTTTACGTGTGTGGTGAACTACCCCCCCCCCCAAATGACGATTGTCCATTTTTTACAACCTATCATGGTGGAAATTGTGATGGATAATAATTTTTTATATTTTATATATTATACTTTTTATATCATTAATTTAATTTTCATCTTCTTTATAAAACATATCTTTATAACTCATATTTTTTTGTAAATATGATAATTTCGTTTGAGGAAGTATGGACTATCGCTTCCTCAATGTGATGTGATTCATTCAAAAAATAAATGGAATGTATTAATTATGGGTTCGGTGAGATTCTATTATATATATTATATAATAACGATACATTAGAAAATATATTTATACGTTTATGTCATTTACCTTCATAGTTTTAACACGATAATAAAAAACAACATCCATGCATACATATGACTTACCGTCTCCATGAACGGTGTATTCAATTTCATACTTATATATTATATAGATTATAATAATACACATATAATGAATATAAATTATATATAAATCATGGTGAAAACACTATAAATCATGATATATGTATAAGGAGAAAAGATATAATAATTTAAGACACATGTCATGAACAAAGAGAACATTACCCGAAGTGAAACCATAACATTGGATTATTAACAAGAGAGTATAAAAGGTCATAATAAAACTATATATGGAATTAAATATTATTATATTATTCTGAAAATTATTTATAATAAACATACATTTATTAAATAGAAATATTGTATAAGTGTGATGTTATTCACCAGACAATGTAAGGGATTTTATCTCACTATTTATTTCAATGAGAAGCATGCTTTAATCATCACCCATTCCTTTTTTGTGGTGTGTAAAATGTCCATGGATGTATTAAATTATTCATATAAAAAAATTTATTGGTATTTAAATAACTATTTTACATTCTTTCTTTCATGGGGTTTACATTTCAAAAGTTACCAAACAGGTAAAATAGTTTCGTCTCAATTTTCGTTCTTTGAGACTCATGTATTTTTTGGCACCTATATTCGTTTTCAGGGTGTATATAAATTAAGTGTACATTTTATATCATGAATAAACTTATTTTCATTATTTTTAAGAATCATTTAATTTCCATTTCTTACATGGAGGTCATGATCTCATGTTAGCATGCGGTAATAGTTTATTGAAAAAATCCATTGCTTTTTGGGATCATTATTGATTATAATTAATTGATGAAATATTATAATCCATATCCCAAGGACACTCATGATATTAATTTTCCTCTGTTTATTCAAGATAGATCCATTTATTTGTACAATTTCTCTAATCTTTGGTACTTTTAATAATTAAGAAAATTGTTTTAAAAAAATAGGAATATATTTTCCCCTCCAGACCGAAATCTATTTTAATTTTGAAAACATGTTTTAAAAAAATTAATTTTTTTCAAATCATCTGTTAACATAATTTTTAATAAAATATTAATCCAAAAAAATTTAATTATATTAAATATTCCTTTATATTATTTAAAATATTTTTTCAATTAAAATAAATTTAAATGGTTTTTTGTTTTAGAATGAATTATTTTCATAGAACAAATGATAATTTTCACAAAAAATGTTTCTATAAGATCTTGAAAAATTATTTCCCATGTAATACTAAATTCATTGGAGTTAATCATTCCTTTTTTGAAATTATTCAATGTTTTAATTCATATTATATATCTGAATGGGTTTTTGTTATGATGGGATGATGTTTATGGAACTAATTTCTCTTTCACAAGTAATATTATTTTTAAAACTCTTTATTTCACCGGTTATGTTTATGAACAATTCATTATGAAACATTTATTTTTCTAATGATTATGATAATATTATTTTTCATAATACATAGTTCATTTCATTGGATATAATGTGATTATTTATGATCTTGTGTAATATGTATGTATGATTTAATTTTCAGATGTGGGGCCCTATATCTCCCTCCAATGCATTGGATAAATATTTCTATCTAATGAGATATAAATGTGTGGAATGTGAAATGAACAATGTTTAGTACTATGTGGATGGAACATAAAATGAACACAATTTAGTATAATAGGGATGAAAGGAGGAATGAACTCTATTTAGTAATACAGGTCTAGAACGGGGGCTGAACCAGGTTCAATAATGGACTTTTCCACTAAAATGGCCTTGTAAGTAATGCCTTGAATACTATGTAATTCATTATACATCATTTTGTTTCTAACAAAATTCCTTGATTTATTCAAAAAAAACTCTTTAATGGACTATGATCTTTATTTCCATATGATTTATGTCTTATGAACTGTCTATATTTTTCCATGATTCTTTTTATGTTCTTTGTTATGGTGGATCGGATCTGCTATTTTCATGATCATATTATCATAACATTATAATCATTATTATAATTATTTATCTTCCTTGTTTACACTTACTGAGCTTCTTATCTCACCCATTTTTATGTTTCATTACCCTAGGTTATGAAGATGTATATTATGATTTATGTTTCTAACAATGGTGTTAGCCTAGAACAACCTAGTGGGAGACGAACTAACTCAGTTATACACAAGTGTTTATATTTCCATCCTTCAATAGGATCTCAAATAGTATAGTATTTGGGAGTTTCTTTTTATAATTTTTTAATTATTCTACAAAATTTATGTATTTTTAATATATGAAAATAGAGGTTCACTATAAAAACATTCTAAATATGTGAATATGTTTTTTTAAATCACATTATCATTGCACTGGTGGGATTAATTTTAAATTAAAATTTAACAAATCATTGAAACAAATTTGAAAAAGAACTAAGTCTTATTTCTAATAAGAATAATTTATATTTTCTAAAATTTTAATTTTAATTTTTTTCCAAATTAAATAGTGAAAACCTAAAAATTAATTATTTTAGTTAATGTCAAAATATAATTATGAGAGGTTAATCTAAAAAAATAAATGTTAAGATGACCTAAATACGATTAAAATTTTTATTTTTGTACAATACATAGAGCATATCTCTTTAGGGATCAATAATGGTCCATTACTAGAGACTTTTTACATGAATAAAATGTTTGTTAACATCATTATTTTCAAAAATTAAATTTGTTCCAATTACCCATCTTGTGAAAATACTCCACTTATCCTCCCCTATCGATAGCTTCAAAAAAACATTATTTCATCCAATTCCAAAACATAAATATTCTAAAATTCAATAATATTATCACATAACCTTTATTTTATGCTTAAATTCAACCAAAAAAATCTTTGGTGCAAACCAAATGACGTTTTTTGAAGAGGGGTAACATTCATTAATGAGTATTTTTTTTATTTCATGTACCATTCCATTATATACTTCTTTAAACATGATTATATATTAAATTGATTATCTAATATTCACTAATATTTTATTATGTTATTTTATTAATCAAAATCCTTCTTTTATTCTATAAATGTATTACGAAATCATCATTTATGTATATGGCTGGCTATAACATCGAGAACCAATAACATTTATTTTTTCATTAACACCTCTCACGATTGGGTATGCGTATGGAAATAATATGTATGGATGATATGTATAACCTAATAATACTAATTGAGAAATTATATCATATATATAATTTCACGTTTCATTCCAAAAAAGATAAAATAATGTTGTTTATCATTACGACGAACTACCGCCACGTGAAGCGATGAGAGTCTTAATCCTAAATGATTTTAATAAAAGTTAATAAGAATATATATAATTAATATATATGTTATTAAAAGAATAATTAGGATAATAATGAATTATTTATAATTCACAAATAATAATAAATTATTTTATGTTTTTTATGATGAAAAAATGATAACATCATTCATGTAAGTGTTGACGAACACCTTCACGAGGAAATACGACCCTCTTTTCATCACCACACCACATCAATGACATAAATATATATATATATATATACATTAAAAAATAAAATGTTATATAATATATTATTAATGTTATTTTATTATAAAATATTAATTATCTAGTTTCTATTATGATCTTAATAAAATGGAAACATTACAAATGTGTATGTATGACTTATCATCATCCTGATTGTAACATTGCCCCCTTTTATTAACCATTATTAATTATTAGTTTTAAAAGAATAATTAATATTATAATTTCATAATGGTGTAATTATTCTTCTTCTTAGGATGATATAACTATATAATATGCATTATAAATATATCCTTTACGAATAAACAATAATGATAAAAAAAGACAAATAACACCTGAAACATCTAAAATAATGAATAATTAAATGAAAAAATGGAATAAGATTTTATTAAAGGATAATATGTGACATTATAAAGGGAATATGTTTCTTCAATAAATAAATAAAATATTTAGATCCACTTTATATGTATTTAAACAAACTCCACAAAAATTATAAGTGATGTAATTAATTTCATATAAATTTCATTTCAATGAGTGATATTGTAATATTTTAAACCTAATTTAATTTATAAGGTTTATATACTTACCATTTTTCATATAATATAATTAATAATTTAAAAGTAATGATATTTTGAATTAAAATATGAATTTTTTTATCTAAGGGGTTTTGAATTAATTGTTACCAAGTACAAAATATTTTCATAACACATTTTTTTCACTTGGTTATAATATTTCTTCACCATCATTGATATTTTAATATTGTATGTTCAACAGATTTTTATTGCCTTATGTTTAATTACACATTTTCTTCTTCTAATTTTTAATTTATAAAAATAATTTATTAGTTTAATATTAGGTACAAAAACATTATTATAATTGTAAGGTTTCATTTCACCATGTCTTTTTAATCGAGATTATTATTTTTCGAATATTATTTGAATGAAATTAATTGGAAATTTCAAAATAAAATCATATCATTTTTGTCTCCTATTCTTATAAATGATATTTTAAAGTGATAGTATAATTCTCCCACTAATTAGTACTTAAAGTAATTGTGATTATTTAAAAATAAAATGACTTCAATTCAATCTTCGGTCAAAAATATGTTTACATCCAAAACAGTGTTTTCAAAAAAAATCAACTTTTTTTAGACCATTCAAAAATTATTTACTATATAATTTTTTACACAATTTTTTAATTTACAAAAAAATATTAAAATGAATTTTTATTCCATTATCAAAATAACTCTCATTTGGATACATGAAAAGGTAAAAGGAATATTTATTTTAACATTTATGAAATTATTGGAATATTCATCCATCATGTCCAATGAACTTACTTAAAATTTTATTTGTCTATTTAAAAAATTATTTTCATGGAATCATATTTTAAAAATATTTGAGAATGATTTTTTGTAAAATTATATTTTTAAAATGAAGAGTATGTTTCCACAATTATGTTTTTAGTTCTATTTTTATTGTATTTATATTTATAAATGATAAAAAAACAATTTATTTTTAATCAATTATGTATATGTTATATTGATAGAATCATTTTATTTATCTTGTTTGATTATGATTATTTCAAATAGATTATTACAGGAACTTTTCCTTTTCCATGTATTAATCATGTTTCAATGAAATAGTTATGAAACCATTTATTTTCCATTGGTTAACCATATTTCAAATATGTTATAATGGAACCCATTTCATTCTAAGGTTTAATCATTTTTCAATGATATTTTTTGGAACCTATATAATTTTCATTAGTAAGTCATTTTACAAAAGGAATAAAGATTTTTTTTAAAAGTTTTATAATGAAATGAAATGTCTATGTATTAATTAATGACATTGTTTGTGGACATTATTCAGGATTTTTGTGCCCAGGTAGCACCATGTGATCCCATTACATATTATATGATGTTTTATCCTTGATAAAGATGGGGGTTCTCATTATAGATTATATGATCTGTGTGACCATATATCATCAGGTGAGCCTAGTATTACTTTGATGTTGGGAGTGCCTTGATAACAATATAATTAATTGGGTAATTATTTTGATATTTGGATAATTATATTGGAATTCGACCAAATTTTCATTCCATTTTAAGGATAATTTAATTTTTTTCCTAGGTGTTCTATGAAGACAATATTCTAAAATAGTGAAACATTTTCACTATTTTTCATGATTTTATAATGTTTCATTTTTTGTAGATTGACATCACATGGCTCATCATTATTTATTCTTAAACCTCTTCTTTTTTTAAATGGATATTCAATATTTCATGATTTAGGGATCAAGGTACTGATACATATCTCTAATTTTATGACCACCTCATTCACATTGATTATGTATTCATACATTTATTTTAATTTTATACTCGCTAATAACATTAAATTCGTAATGGCATTGTGTACCCTTATTGAGTATTTTAGATCACCCTTATTATATTTCATTTTCACTAGGTTATTAACAAATACTTTTGAATTAATTATGTATAGAATGGATTAATATTGATAATGATGATGACCTAATTTTATGTATGAAAAGTAGGAATATGTGGGAGAAATAATCATTTAAAGACAGGGATATTTTTTATGGAGTATTTTTCCTTATATATCAAATACACTAAACCTAATAGATTATTAGGAATGTAATTGATAAAATTTTCTTTTTTGATGTTGTAATAATTAGATTGAAAAAGGGTAACAATAAACAGTATTAAAGGACAAAATGTGAAGATTAAATTTTATATAATAAATCTGGAAAAGTGGGTTGTGGGATATTAAAATAAAACTCTGATTGTTAGTGACCCTTAAATATTGAAATAAACTTCAATTCCTTTTCCATCAGGTATAATATAACTATACTTCAACAATTTTTTATGAATTAATTTTTGAAACAATATATTTACAAACAATATAATAACATCCTTTAATTATTACTAATAAAAAATTCACTACTTTAATATCGTTAGATCTGTTACTTTCTAATGAATGTATCCTTCTCTCAACTATAAAGAGATATAAAATCATCATTAAAAATTATCGTTTATATTTTTCAATGATTTTAATTATTCTCCCTATAGTGATTATCAATAATCCATTCAATATCTTTATAAATGTTTAAACAAATCCAACAATATTCTATTTGATGATTTCTATCCAAAAATTCCTATCAAAAAAATTCAATGTAAAACTTCATTAATATAATGTTAATAAATATCTAGTCATTTTATGAGCATCGAAAAATTGGTTTTTTTATAGTATGTCAGTACACAATAACTATCCATTAATATTTTCCTATTATAGGGAATATAGAATGTTAAACTAAAAGAATAAACTTTATAGATAATGAAAATATTAATTAGAAAAAATTAGTGGTTATAGTATCAGGATCTCATATTTCCATATATAAAAATGTATTGATAAATAGGTAAATGATTTTCCTTTTAATTTTGTGGTAAATAGATAGATTGAAAAATACATTGAACAAAACAAAAAAACATTATAGGATTATATTTAACCAAACATAGAAAAAATATATTATAAATACCTAAAATAAATAATTTATCATTACGATCATGTTGTTTATGGTAAAATAGGTATCTAGTAAATGATATGTATCATTTTTAGAATTAATTTCCTTTTTCAAGCATCTGTTTTTAGTTTTGGTTAATATGAATAACCTAATTTGTCTGTTAAATAAAAAATAACATAACATTCTCTAAATCCTTTCATAAGGATATCACATATTAATAATTCTTTATAAAACAACTTTTTTCCATATCGTGATTATATATAACCACTCTGATCCTGATTTTCAATGTACATGATGACAAAAGAGATACAATTTATATAGGGTTGGGTGGAATATGGGTCCTCGATAGTATTCATCATAATATTTATTACGATTTTTGATAGATATACATCCCTTCACCTCTAAAATTTAGGATCAACAATTAATATATTAAAAAATGATTTATGAGGACAAAAATAGCCTAAATTTAGATTTGGGGTAAAAATTCTACTACATGGGGCTATACCAAGTCATTTATTACCTTTTAAATATTATTTTTCATTATCGAACATGCCCATATAAAGATTATTTCATCTTTACAAAATTTTACCATCACATAGAAACCATTCTTTGTAAAATAACTAGTCATTATTTATTTCCATCATTTCACCTCTCAATATTAAGTCATAAAAAATATATGATTTTATATTCCCATCTTGTAGAAATATTTTTGCATCAGCTCATCTAATGAAATATAATTATGTTTTACATCACATAAGAAATTCTCATCAATGAATATCTATTTTTAATACAATCTTTCAATTCCACCATCGGTATAGATGAACATTAATTATATCACAATATTTATAAGAGAATTTATAATGTGTTTTCAGAGACATAAGATGAAAAAAACAATCTCAATTGATTGATCTTTTCAGAAAAAAAAATATTGTATTTAACATTTTCATTTTCTTCTTTATAGGATTCTTATTTAGTTTCATCAATAGAAGATGGTTCTAATTTTTTCATTGATTCAAAGTAATATATTTCCTAAAAATTTTAAATAGAAATCATAATTCTATCAACCAAATATTTAGGATTAAATTTTAAACATTTATCTCATTCATTAAATAAATGTGTTGTATCAACAATTTTATAGAGGAACTTCTAAAAAGATCCTATAAAATACATTGCTGTGTTTTCAACCATAGAGTCTGATCAAAGAAAAAATTTATTTATACACTATATATTTGTACTTTTGGTCATGTTATATATTTACATGATACTTGACCCTGATAAACATAATTTTAAATTCATCAAAATTCATATATTTTTATAAATATGTTCCCTAGTTCTTACATATTTGGCTTCGGTAAACATCAATAATTTTAATTCATGAAATATTTATAATGACACAATATCAAAATATGATGTATCAATTATTCCCTCTACCATTACCAAATCAAAATTTTTAATAATAAACATAAATTTACTAATATTCCTAATATTAAATGGACTTTATCTATATTATAATAGAAAGAGAAACACATTTATCACTAAGTTATTTGTCATTCAAGAAATCGATTTGATCCTTCATCATCTCAATAAGCTCATATTTTTAATTGTTAATACATTCCTTTATTAATATTTTTACAACTCTACATCATCATAATATCTACACTTAATAATAACATGTTCTCTTTGAACATCTCATGCTCATATTAGTGAATGAAAATAAATAAAATCCTAATATATCTTTTATCAAATTACACTTGTAAATGAAATAAATAACATATAAAGGATATTTCTGAGGTCCATCATGATTCATATCAACAGTTTATATTTTATGGAGAAAATTTATCTCAATACAAAATACTAACATCTAGACTTGAGAAATATTAGCCAAGATAATCTATATATGATCTGAGAGGATCCTTGAAACTCAAAAGTTCTTCTACAGACTTCTCTTCAAGGAGAAATGGGTAACCAAGAAGAAAAATGCTTTTTTGTGGTTATATAGAAGTTTTAAACTCACTATATGAGAATAACATGCATTATATATATAATACATTCATTTATTGAAAACATTTAAGGGTCACCTTACATAATTTGATTTTTGACATGTGTTATCTTAACATATATACATTGGATCATTGAAATTTTCCAAATTTTCAACGATTATAACAAGTTAGTCATACCATAAATGAATTTACTCTCTGGTTTCTAAATAATGAAAAATTTGGAATATTTATCATAAATTATGCACCCAATATCAAATATCCCTTTTATAATCATACAAAAAGATATAGTTATTATATGACTATATTGACATTTTTATGTCAATATCAATGTTATGAAACATTAGACAAAAAAATATTATAACTAAATTTGAATCATATAATATGAATCACCTTTCTTAATGTATATCCAAAATCTATTAAATGAACTAAACTCCCCAAACGACCTTATGAAATTCATCAAAAATATTAATGAATCTATCCAAACTCTTATTGAAAAGTTTTTTAAAATCTATTTATCTTAGAATAAACCACTTTTCCTAAAAAAATTCTTATTATATAGATAAAATGTATTTCACAATATTATTTAAACACATTGAAAAAGAAAATATCATTTTTATTTTTCGTATTTGTATGCAAGGTGTGGACACAAGAACACATTCAGTGCTACTGAAGCTATAATGGGTTTTCTATTGATCTAAAAAAATTAACTCATATCCATGTGTGAACATTTACATTATATTATGTATCATATACATTGTATATATTTATATGTAATTATTTATTCCAAGACATAGCAATACCACAGGGCATAGAACATGTCAATTTTTTAGAGGCAAACTCATGCATTCTTTACTCTCTGAGAAGAATAGCTATAGATAATGATTTATATGCATGTTAATCATTCTTTTAGGCCAATGAATGACATGTCTCTTCACTAATAATACCCAATTTTTCATTAACCATTTAGATGAATAACAAGAAGTATTTTCTAATCACATATGTGGATAAATACTATCTTGGAAAAACTCAATTAACATTAGGATCACTAATATACACAACCACGCCTAATTAAATCCACATAGGGTCTTGTATAAAAATTGTATCAAATTATAATTCGTCACATTCTAGGTCAAAACCCAAACCTAACTGAGGATCGACAAGCAACTACCCCCAAGCTCGCCTCTAGAAGACAGGGGGTAACAAAAATCACTGAAATCCATATCCTATATGGGAGACCCATCACTAATGTTCTTGAACACACACTTGACTTTCTCAACACAAAAGTATAGAAGACAATTAATAAAAAATATCATAGAAATAATGTAAAAAAATCATGTAAACACTCTAGGGTGTACAAGAGTATGATAGTAATAATAGAAAACAATTGGACAAAATACATGCCCAACTATAAATATTTCAAAACCTGATAAAATATAAAGTAATACTTTGAGATATGAAATCTTTTTATGTTCAGGATATGTCCACAATATGGGTTCTAATATACCTGGTATCCAAGAAATATTATTAATTTATCATGGACTTGTCTATCATCTTCATTATACAAGACACATGTGGGGAAGGATTACACAGGTGTGATTATATACACACCTAGTATGACACCCAAAAAGCTCAAGGGGAGAAGTAATAGATACAATAGAAATTGGTAGACAATAAAAGTAAATATTTAATAACAAAAATATAATAGCTCTACCCAATGCAACAAGGTAGCCTCATCTAACCAAAGGGAGATCAACACATCATATAGGTGGACAACATGTCATGTCTATTCCACACATATCATGTGAGTAGAAAATTCCATCCAAATCAATAGAGAAATATATATTCTCATTAAAGGAACCTCAAATGAGATAGAAAGGGGATATCCATCTCATATCCCCTCCTAGGATATGAGTGTCTATTTGTTCTAGATGTATATCAACAATGACTTGCATCTCGCACATCTTCCTGGTAGAAAAAATCCAAGGTAAGCCTCTCCTCAACAATGTTATGTATAATCGAGGGGCCACGTTTTCAAGTTAGAGAACACATAACCTATTAAAATAAGATGGTGTCACTTTGATGTTTTATACTGATGCCTAGCGAAGCGGTAGGGTTCCAATATAGTCATTGAAGAAAAATTTCAATGCTAAATACATGGATCCACTCCGAAGGTCGTGGACCAATTCCCTTTTTGTAGTAGGGTTCCTCTATAGTAATTGAGTACCCATTCCATGCCTAGGTGGAGGAAACCACATTGAAGGTTGATGACCCATGACCTATATCCACAAGAAGGTGACACTATAGTCATCAAGGAAACAAGCCCAACCCATTTGGAGGGTTCACCTCTGAAGTTAGAGGAACCATTATATGTATCCACAGGTGGTTCCACCATAGTCATCGAGGACCCACATGCATCCCAATAAGAGGGAACCACTAGTATGGTCGAGTACCAATGTCATGTCTCTAGAAGAGTGTTCCTCTCTATTGATTGATCACCCATACCCAGTCTGGTAGGAGGGTGCCACTCAGATGGCTGAGGAACCATGGAATATCATTGTAAAAGGATTCCACTACAGTCATCATGTCCCCAAACCTATCTTGGAGATGGGGTGAAACTCAAAATTATTTGGTGATTATTCCTGATAATTTCCATGGTTGGGAATTGTGTAAATAATCATCACACTCAAAAAATATCTTATCATATCTCAAAATACATTATAGAGGTCTCCATCTTGTTCTATATGGTGTAACATTTAGGATAAACTACTCACTTGAAAATATTTGATTCCAAACATAAGATATATAAAAATTGATTATTAATTAAAAAAATCAAGGGGTAGACGTCCTATGAGGGGACCCACATGGTGTGTGTTAGCACTCCATTACCTGAAAAATTTCATGGATGAACATGGATCACTAGACAAGTAGTACTACATGTTGTGAAGGGTTTATACATGTAATGTTCAAGCCACTTGGGGTCCCTGCCCATGCTCTCGGACTGTGTCCGTCTATCCATCATATTTATGTCTACTTTGGTACACAGTGTGTTCTTTGTCATGCCTATACCAATATACTCCCAGAGTACACACAAAGCTTGTTGTTATAAGGTCAAATAGAAAGTGGGGTTCCACATGGTGTGTCATATCTATCACACTCTGAAACCACAACTATTAAAGCATATGTGTAAAACATGATGTCTTCTTATAAATTATGGGGATTCTTGTCAGGTTTCTAAAATAACATTAGATCTGGTCTTGATGATTTAGATCAAGCCATTCTGCATTCAAACATATATTTTTCACTTCCCATAATTAGTTTATCTATCAATTTTTGTAATTTTTAACCAACTTGTGGCTATAA
Organism: Viscum album; assembly: GCA_963277665.1. Lineage (NCBI taxonomy): Eukaryota > Viridiplantae > Streptophyta > Magnoliopsida > Santalales > Viscaceae > Viscum > Viscum album. The sequence goes on along the minus strand of OY728145.1, from coordinate 1,241,151,263 downwards.
ATTGGAATCCATTCACCATAGTGGTTCTTTGCCAAACACATGCCCTTCCCCAATATAACACTCAATAAAGATTCTCAAATATATGTGAATAAACTTTTTTAATCATAAGATTCATCCATTATTTTATCCTTTATCATTGATTCCTTTATTTCCCATGAATCCTATGTGAATATGGGGGTCTGATCAGGCTTGGTACCACCCGACAACATTGAATAATGGCCCCATATCCCGATGGTGGAGAATGTAAAGAAATTTGTGGATAAATGAAAAATATAAAATGTTAAAAAATAATTTTCCCATATTTATATCCCAAAAAAATATTTGGTTTATTCAAGGAATGAAAAAAATTGAATAACTAATTTAATATCCATTCATGGGTTCCTAGAATTTCTAGAAATTGTTTCAGATAAGAGAAGGAATGATTCTTCTCATTCGTTTTTACCAAAAAGGCCATAATCCATGAATAGAAATGTTTTACATAGAGGATTGAGAATTATTAAATAAATAGTGTCCTCACTGATGATTTAGAGGGTTATTTTCATTTGTTATATCTCAATCAATTTAGATTTGAACCCACATCATCTTCAGAAGTCGATTTACCAAGAGGACTAGGAAAAATAATCTCCATCCTCACAGGGTTTCTGTAGCTAACACTGGATTAATATCTATTTTAGTTGATTTATTTCAATTATAATATGTAAATTTACATAAAATACATTTATTTATATATCTAATCCAACTAAATTCTCCCACCAATGGCCATTATTTTAAAACTCCACGCATCATCCTATTTTTGGTCACTCTTAAAGAAAATTATTCTTCTGGACTCAAAGGTGGTGTCATATTTCACAACTGAGATTATGTTTAATAGTTCTTCAATTTTCATTATAAAAAAATTTGTTCATGATATAAAATATAATTAATATTTTATGAATATAATTTTGGGAAAACAATGCCTCGAAATTGCACATCAAGTCGGTGCCTTACCCTGAATATATATGTAGAATTATTTCAATGTATTATTAGAAAAAATTGGTCTATAATTCATTATATAATTAAATAATTTATTTCAGAAATGAAAAATTTAACAATCATCTCCAGATACATAACCCGCATCCCTCTCTCCTACTCTAGAGTGTTCTACGGCATATTCCCATGCTACTAGAATCAATGAACCAAGGATACGGTTCTCCCATACAAGGTCCTCTGCTGTCAATCATGAACCACCATTGAATGATATGGAAAAATTATTATGTCGTCAATATCCACCTATCTCTATTCAATAATGTGTGTGGGTTCATTAACATATCTCCTTAATTGTGACACATGGAAGACGTCATGCACCCGCTCGATATATGTTGGTAGGGGAAAGAATAAGAATGATCAAAATCCCTCAAAATGATATTGAATATCCAAAAGACCAACAAGTATTGCATGATTCCATATAAGATCTTAGTCAATCCTCATGGTGAGTATACTCTTAGTTAAATGTGTTTTCCATGCTTCAACTAAATTTTCCTATGTTTTCAATTTTTGAATGATTTTTTCTCACTCTGGGTTATCCTCATTCACTCACGGATAACATGGACCATCACTTACATTGAATGCACCTATTATGTTCCCACTTGATAATTTATTATGATCCTTTGATATCACAAGCATGGCCTACAGTGTCACCCATATAGGTCCTTGAAAGGTTCCTTGACTATATCAGAGTTTTATTTTTTTTCTTTATGCCAAATATTCAAAGGGAATGTTACCCTATATGTTATAGCCGAAGTCTAACAAGAAAACCCTCATCATATCCTCCAATACCTTAATAGTGGGCTTAGACATCCAATATTACTAGGTGTGAATGTTTTTAATGATACTCATCGAGGATTGAATGCCTCATATTGTCCTCCCCACATCAATGATATAAACCACTCGTCATGATTAGAGACAACTATTGACGGAACCCCAGGAAGGAAAACAATATCCAACATGTACATCTTCCAAAAACTCTCTACTGAAATCTTCTACTTGGGATAAAGGAACTGTTCCAGCATTTTGAGTTGGTCTAGTTTCACCCATATGGAATCATATCCCTTCACTACACACATAATCTAGGTCATATGGTCCATGGATAGGTTATCACATTTCAACTCTGGGATCTCAAGGGGCTGCAACAGGCATGCTGAATCTTGTGGCTCAACCTTCACCTGCAAATAGGTGGGTCACTGAGAGATGAAATATTTCAATCTCCGTCACATTTTTACAACCAAAACTACTTATAAATATCTATGTATATCTTTCTCCATACCAATATGTATAGATTAAAGATATGTGTTGACCTATTACATCCCCTCCTCCTGTGACATGACTGTAACAAAAACCATTCCCTCGGAAGATATGATGTGATTCCCCCCTTTATAATGTCCATCTACTAAATATCATACGGGTATATATTCACATAAATCCTCTTAGATAATTTATCCAGTTGGGACTCACTCACATGCAATTGAAGTGGAGCAGTCAACTTTTTTGAATGAAAAAAATATTCACCCTGTTACTCCACCAGGGTCGTCTACGTGGTATCAATCTTCTTAAAGGTATAAAACACCAAGAGTTCCATGGAATTACTAATAATATATATTTCTACCAAATTTCCCTTCTCTAGAGTATAGTCTATCTAAATGTTATAATATTTTATGAACTCTATCAGAATCTACTATCTCAAGTTCTGGTCTCCCTCTATGAAGACAAACATAGGAATCCGATGGTTTGAGTAAACCATAAAACAATCTACCTATATATAGTCTATTCACATCCACATGGTTAAGAAAACCACTTCCAGTTCAAGTAAATGAGTAATGTAGTTCTTCTTGTAGGGTCTCAACTACCTTGATTTATATGTGATAAATCACTATCATTGCATCAACATGAAATCCGGGCGATTACGTGGGGCATCTCAATTCACTAGGTACTCTACACCCTTTATTCGTAGCCTCAACAAAATATCACTTGTCAACTTCATCATTATATCATCAAAAGCCGTCTAGAACTGTTTATTCCTTGTATAATGATTCCCTATCTAAATTAGTGTGGGAAAAGGGACTAAAATCATGGATAAGATTTCCACAAACCTCATATTGTACCCCTCAAAGATAGGAAAAATTAAAACATATAGAACAATTATGGGTGGATCCCAAGTAATCACTAAATATATTGCTGTAAAGGCCATGAACAAACCATGTTTAAAAATAATATTCCCAATACAGTGAACCATATTAATTCAAAAATGGAACATTGAGAGTTTACCATAAATATATTTCTCCCGAAGAAAATATAATTCATCCCTAGGGGATTTGTGTGCTTCTCATATGACAGTAATTATATGAGTATCTCATTAAAAAAACCACATATTTTCCCATATATGGCTGAAAATACAATTAATCAAATCCATAAACATGGTGGGTATATTCTTCCTACTAAGGGGAATAACTAGGAACCCAATGTGTCTGTTGTGACATTGGAATGATTGATTGGAATATCAACCTCGACAATCCTCAACAGGTTGTAGTTGGACGTAAGATAGATCATCAAGAATGATATAGTTCCACAAAATGAGTCATAGAGGTAATAAATCCATGGAAAGGTGTAATTATTCATTATTGTGTCTTGGAATATATGACCTAAATCAACACAAATCTACATGCCCCTGTCCTCCATTTATATGAAAAACAATACAGGTACATAGGGAGAACAGTAGGCCTAATGAACCCCTTCTCATGAATTCCCTCCAAATGCAACCACCACTCTTGATGATTTTTTTGGGACATAAGATGTGTTTAGGAATATATCATATCTATATTATGATACAATTCGATACAGAACACAATCACCCATCTCCTTGTAATGTTCTAAGGGAAGGCATCCATAAAATACTCCATAACAGAAGGAATTGAGATTTAAGAAGATCCTACTACACCAAGGGATATTATATCCCAATGATGGGTGATGTTCTATAGACTCCTATTCACCGAACTCACTCATCCCCATATGATATCTCTCTCACCAATAAAGGTGAATCAACTCCCATCAGTGTGAAGGAATATGACTCATATGCGGTGATAGTCAATCTTGGATCTGACCCAAAATATTCAATCCATTCATAAAATGACATCATAGGGTCGAATAATGATTACTAAAAGTTACCATGTGGACCTATGTATACCAAATAATAGATTAAAATATCGATTGATGAAAGCTAAAAAATAAGTTTTAATTGTACGATACTCAATCCAAAGATGTTGGGCTATAACCTATTTTGGGAGCACCATATCTCACACCAAGAGTATATATATGAATCAATTACTAGAACCTATGTCTAATAATATTTAATCAAGAGTATAAGACACAAAAATATTACTTCTAATCATATCATGTGTTGTGGGGTCCTAACCCTCCACAACATGCATTTTTCTGTGACTCCGGCTATAAGATCCATGAGCCTGAAATGGGATGCCAGGTGGTGGTGGTGGTGGTAGGATCTCACTTCATTGTTTACCATCCATATATCCACTTAATCCTCTATTGGATCATCCACGATGGGGGAACCCTTATTTCTCCTATGAGATCCTTAATCATGTTGTTTCTCCTACCATGGTAGTATGTCACATATCTCCATGTTCTCCGCACCACGTTTGTTGTGCTAGTATCACGCTATATGACCTCACCTTTTAAAAGAATAGAAACACCCCTCTCTGAGAATTCCTATTCCTATGAACATCCCTAGGAACATGCACAAGCATAATCTAGGTAATATCACCTGTGTCGATATCATGTTGAATATGTTCTTCTAACTGCTACTGAAAACTTAGCTTCGTGACACATAGTGGTAGCTCCATCTTCCTTGTGTTCCTCTAACATGAAACTCTCTATCATTGCTTCCAAATTCAGCATCCAGGAATATGTGGGCTACCACAGGGGTAACACAATTTCATTGTTCTCTCTTTGGATTCCATACTCAAAATTCCATGCTTGGTTGTTGATATCTCGGATCATGTCAATGGAGCATCGTGTAAGTTATGTGAACATCATATCTTACTCAGAAAAAATCATCCATCAATTTTCCATCTTCTTAAGATCCTGAATCCAATATAAGAATAGGTTGTAGGGGTAGTACTCCTCATGGAACAACTATAGAATGTTGGTCCATGAGAGTGCTGACTCATCGTGCATCTGGGTAACAAGACCCCCCTAGTTCCCAACTGCTCCTTGTATTTCCAGCACAACCATCAGATCCATATATTTCTAGAAAATAATAAAAACCATAACCATCAACTCTATTTAATCCTCTAACTCATGGTGATATATCTCAAAGTGGATACTTAGTGGCCTCTTGCTCTGGAACTCAAAGAGCATGCTAAAACAACACACGTCCTCAGTCTGCTCTTCCATAATGATCTTCTTCTCTATATGTGTGGTTATTGCTACCTGAAAACCTATATGGATGATCTTGCAGTATAGACCATAAAATGAGGTCACATCAATTTTTAGGTCATCTTGACAATATAAAACTAGTATCCAAGTTATATTTCATCAGTGAGGCATCCTAAAAATTTAATAAATTTGTACCAGCGTTAGTTGAGAATATATATATATATATATATGTGTGTGTGTGTGTGTGTGTGTACGAGGAGATTACTTAGGAGAAAATGTTAGAGTCTCAATCCAATATGATAAATGTACCATTAATCCAACTAACCATTGTCTTAGTATGACATGTCAACTTGCAAGTAGTTAAGGTCCTAATGAATGGATATGTTGGTCACCCCTACCATCACTAGATTCCCTTGACAGAGAGGTACTCTCGAGACACATTGTTAATGTTTCCCTAGATCCCAACTATACCCTCATAAAGTGGATAATCAAATCATTATCCCATAGAAAAAACCACCTCTTAAAACAATTTATTATAACCCAAACCTAACCAGGGATCCAGGCGCAACTACCCCCTTCCAACCTCCATAGGCCAGCTATGGGGGAAATTGTTGAAAGACATATGCTAAATGGGAGGCCTATTACAATTATACCTATATTCATAGAAAAAATAATCACCGTTCACATGTGAGGATGAAAAATAATTTTTTTTTGCAATAGCTAGAATATAAACCAAGAATGAAAAACCTCGACGGTGTACAAGTGTATGAAAACACAAACTAAAAATTAAATGGTAAAAATAACTTCCCAAAATTATTTATTTCCCTATCCAAGAAAACTAGACTATAAAATGATAATAGATAGCATCTCATGAATCCAATCTACAACCACAGTATGTTCTCTAATGCACAGATTATCCCCATGTTCTTCTAATGTCACCATCGACCTATCCTTCATATGTATAAGACATGACAGGTGCTGGTAAGGCCTATGTAGGGTTGAGTTTATAAATACCTAGTAAGACCTTGGAATCTGTAGGGTGAGTAGTTAGAGAAACAATATGAATATGTAAATGGTAAACGATAATATTAAACATTGAATATTGTATTGATAAACCCATTCCTAGAAGGTAAACTCATCCAACCACAAGGATCATAACTCATTGAATAGGTGGACTACACATTTCACCTATACCATCCATAGAAAGAGAGTAAAAAAATCCATCACCATGGATACTGATATTTTTATATGATTAGTAGAAGAATTTGAAATGATATATAAAAAGGGATATCAATATCACAACTCATCTTGGAAAAGGTTCTCCATTAGTTTTAAATGTTCATCAATGATTCATAGCATCTCACACGTCTGCCACAAAAAACTATAGTTGAGGGATCACATATCCACTATGCAACACTATTGAGGTGGCACAATATCTTTGTATAAAAATCATGCCTTAATAAAACAAGAGGATTTCACTCTAATGGTCGTGGACCCTTTGCAATACTAGTAGGTGGGTGGAACTCAAGCAATTGTGGACCCAACCCCAACCCAGCAATAGTGTTCCACTCAGACGGTTGATGGACCCATTCCACATCTCCATAAAATAGGGACACTCTAGTCATTGTAGAAACATGACCATCCTAGATGGAGAGTTACACTAGGAATGTCAAGGGTCTATGCCCTATCTTCATATAATGATATAACTATAGTCTTCGAGGAACTATACCTAGATCATATGGAGGGTGTCAAATAGAAGGTCGAAGACTCATACCATAAATCAATTGGGGATGACACTCTAGTCATCAATGATCTATGCATAGATGGACGATAGGATTCCACTTGGATGGTCTAAGACCCATGCCCTATTGCCATGTGAGGGTTCTCCTCTAGTCATTGAAGTCTCATGCACATTATATAAGTAGGGTTCCACCTGTAAGGTGAAAGACCCATTCCATATATCCAATGTTCGGGTTCACTTTAGTCATTGATGCCTCATTCCTAGACATGCGGGAGGGTTCCACTTGGAAGACTTTGGTTATCGTTCTTCATCACTGTTATCATCGAGCCTCCCATAAATAAGATCCATTCCCCTAAAATATCACATCATATCCCAAAACCCATTATGGAGTCCTACATCATGTTCGATGAGAAAAATATTAGGATAGAATACATGTGGGACAAAATCAAATTTCAAACTTAGGAGATAATAAAGATTGAAGTTTCCTCAAAAGGAAACAAATGGTGTACATCGTGTGGGGGGACCCACATGATATATGGTACTATTAAATCATCTGGTTATGTCCCAGGAGGTACATGGATCTCCAAAAATGTAGTACTACATTTCAAATGCGGGGCTACATGGCATGTCCAATCCACTCAGGGTCCATTCTCATTCTCCCTAGGCGTGTTTTTCTATTCATTATGTGTCTGTGTACTTTGGTACATGGCATGAGATTTTCCTTTCCCTTTCCCATGTACCCTTGCAGTGCACAATGAGTATTATAGTACATGGATACATGGGTTTTTGGGGTCCCATATTTCGTGTGAAACTTATCAAAACTAGAAACCCTAGTTACTACAATATAGGGTTCGCATGTCATGTGTTATTTCAAACTACATGTTGTTTAATATAGATTTTCACTACACTATTTATCTAGTCTCTATGCATCAGATTATGCCATTCCTCCTTCCAATACTTCTTTATTTATTCCAGTCATCAATGGATCTATCTTTTTTGTCCTTTTTTCCCATCAGGTGGTAGAAAATTAGTATCCATTCACTATGATAGTTCATCTCTCAACTTGTGCCCTCTGTTCATTTCCCTCTTACTCTCATATCAGAAATACATAATAAAAAACACTCTTTATCCAAAAATTTGCTCCCAAATGTTTCCCAAAACACTGCTTCCGTCATCTCCTATGAAAATAGTAAAAATATAGGAGTCTGATCTATCTCATTACTAGGAAGAAATTTTAACCCAAGGCCCTGTAGTCCAATTTAAAAGAACTCAAAGAATTTTTGGCCAAAATGCACAAGAAAATGAGTTAAAATATCATTTTTCAAGAATTCATGGCCAACATGAAATATTTAGGGATCCAGGTTTAGAAAACAATATAATTACCAATATAACTTCAATATATGGGCATATAAAATGTCTAGAAATGGGGGAAGATCAAAGATGTAATGAATTTATCAATCAATTAAAACAATATGGGAAAAATCCACAAATTGATGAGTCCTTCCTAGAGAAAGGATTTTTCATCATCGAATAATTTTCTCACCAATGATTTAGAAGGTCCATTTCCTTCATGGATGGATGATCTTCTTGGATATGGAACCCCATCTTTATTGGATGTCTATTCACCAATTGAAGCAGTATGAACACTCTTGATCATCCCTATATTTATGTGGCTAACCATGGAGTTTTTTCAATAGAGGAGGATTTATAATAATTTTATTAGGATATTATAAATAAAATAAATTAATTAAATTATATATTTTATCTAATCACACCCACCAATGGTGTAATGTTTTAGGTTTTTGAAGCGGGTTAAAATACAAATGTTTTTTAATTTGTTTGAGATATCAAGAGGTTTATTTGTTAACTCGGATCCCAAATTTTATTCCGAGTGTTGGAAAACCTAAAGGAGTCATTTTTTGGACTTGCGTAATTAATATATAATTTTAGTAGGTGTCCCGATGAGTCTCGGGTTCACCAAATCCATAAAATTCCACTCTAGTGGATCTTCCGGGCAGTGCACGGTTTCAGTCTAACCAATACAGATTTCTGAGTTTAATATTTTATTTATTTTAATTAAATAATATTAAATGGATTTTTATGTTAATATAGAGGAATTCTCTAATAATAATAATGTTATTATTATTATTATTATTATGGTTTCATAAATTATTTTTATGCATAGATATTTTAATTGCATGTAAAAATTGTATAACATTTATGAGAATTTAATATTAATTTTGAGCTCCTCAGAGAAATGTTTAATTAAATGGGGATTTCAGATTTAAAAAATCATTGTTGTTAAATAGTGTTGTTGAGTTTATCAATGGTTTAAAAAAAAATAATGAAATTATTATTGTTTTATTTTTTTGAAGGTAATTATTATTATTATTATGGAAATTAAATTAGGGGTTTTGGGTTGGAGATTTTATCATATTAATGATATTGTAATAAATTGGGTGTTTGAGTTTTAATTTAAAGACAGTTGGAATAATAATAATAATAAAATTATTATTATTATTGTGGTTATTTAGTTAAATAAATTTTAAAATAATTTAATTAAATTATCAATAGGTATTTTCTTAATTAATTATGAAAAGTTTATTAAGAGAATAGAAAATGATAAATAATTTTTAATTAAATAGATAGTTTTTCATTTATAAGATAATTTTTTATTGTGTATCATAAAAATAATTTAATTAGTATTATTATTTTATTTATTACATCAAATTAATTGGATTAATTTTAGGGGAAAAATAAAAAAGGGGAGGCGTGACTTATAGGTATGGAACACAACCCCGCCCATGTTTTCTTCATTCTAAGGTGATTCCCCAGGTGTACAATGCCCTCACTCTCTAGCTGCTCTTCCTTTTTCCCTGTGGTGAAACTTCTAGAAGAGCATGGGACATTCTCCCAAGCTTTCAGCCATTGGCTGGATATCCTTGCATCAGTGCATGGAACTTTCGAGGAAATCCTATAGCACGCCAACCACTCTCTTGCACTCCAATTTGCGCATGATAGTTCTTCTCAGACTCTTCATGAATCCTATCTAACTCATCAAGGTTAGTTCTCTTTCATATAACTCATGATTCGAATAATCCAATGGACACATCTCTCTCACATTGTTTTCTCTGATGAAACCCTATGTTTTGGGTATAATATGATCGTTATGTTCTTCTATTTTTAAGAAATGCGAATGTTGACTCTGGGCCCATTGGTCCATAATCCATCATCTACCTCCAAGGGTGAGGTGTATAGATTCTTTTTTCCTTATTTCCATTGCTTCAGTTAAGGATAAGCATTTCTGATATTTTTTCTTCACCATCTAATTTAGATTCTGATAAGTTATATGAGTCCCTAGTATATTATTTACGGTGTGTTGAGTCTTGATCTCATATTATTTTTTATACTATGTTATGTTGCAGTGGGTTTTGAACAATGTAGAGGGCTCCCACATGTATATATATGTATATATGAATATATTTATATACGTTAATGTTTGTGTGTACGGTTGTATACCACTCGGTGTTATGAATTTATTGCTAGTTATTGAAAATATGTTGATCTTATGGCCTGAATATTAAGTGGTTAAATAGGAAGCTCTAATGGGTCTTACATGTAAATGAGACTTAAATGGCATTGGACTTAGACACCCATTAGTTTGTATTTTTAACCCATGTCATGGAATGTTAATTATGAAAATAATGATTTATCAGTTGGTGAATAAAATTATTGAATGGGATAGGATGGGTAATAGCATAATTAATTTAAGAATTAATTATCTAGTCATGATTTGTATATATTGTGGCATATAATGAATATTGACAATACTAAAATTTTTGACATGTTTGGAATATAAATTGGAAATTGTTAATAAGTAATTTTTGGATTAATTATTATATGTTAAATGGTAAATGATTTGTTAAATGATGAACTGGATAAAGAGATATGATTTAATTAATAAATTGTTGAAATAATTAATTTTCATGCATTAAGTTATGATTTTGAATTGAATGATTGTTATGACTATTTGCCAATAATGTTTGGGAATGGATTTTTATTTTCAATGAATTGTCTTGTTTATGATGGATTGTTTAAAAATGAGGTTTTCTTATGCGAGATGGTTGCTAAATATGTGGGCCCTATTTATCATGTCTGACTAGAGATGTTTATGGTGTTCATGTAAACTGTTAAATTCCTGGAAGAAACACTATTTCAGTAGAAGAGTTCAAACTTGTTAAATATTTGGGATAATTAATTGAGAATAATTAATTGATAATTAATTATTAACTACTGATACATTGAATTGTTAATTGATAGTAGAATTATTTTAAGAGAGGGTTATGTTGATAATTTGTAGTTGAATTGATTAATGGATTGGATTACTTAATTTATGAATTATTTAATGTATGGTTTCGGGGTGTCTGACATGGAATTCTACCCCAATGATTAATATTTGTGTATGATTGATAAATGGATTGTGAGATAGGTAATGATGCCCCAAATACTCATGGGGTTCAAGACATGGCGTTCTATACCTATCTTTCATGCAAATATTCTTTTATAGGACTGGGCCTGATGCTCCAAATACTTATGATTAGTGAAACAAGGGCTGACGCTCCAAATACTCAAATGGTTCTAGACATGATGATCTACACCATTTAATTGACACTGGATGATGAGTCCAATTAGTTGTACACAAAATGAGTAAATGCTTAATGAGAATTGTTGTGACAAAATGATTTGTGAATTGAATATGAGAAAGGGGTCATACTTATCAATGAATTGGGTGAATCACTATTATAGGATGTACCCAGGAGCTAATCACTATATCTAGTGGTTGGGCTGGATCATTGTATATTATAGATTAAATAGAATGTATTATGACTTGTTATCTAATCCAAAGAAATAGCATGGATTCGGTCTTTACTTAGATTACTTATATAGTATTTAGAGACATCTATGGTGAGTGACTTATATGAAGGATGTCGAGCATTGGTCAGATCTTGGTAACTATGTATTTTATTGAGGTTTGAATAAATGATAAATGAAAAAGAATGTGTGATGAATTTTGGGTATACGTGAAAAATTTATAGTGCAGGTTCAGACACCAGCTGAGAGATGAATTATGTACTTTGGTATATAGTTACATTGAACTTCTTACATTAATTATTCATTCTTTCACTATTTAAATTATTTATGGAATGTATGGATTTGGGGTAGACACCAGTTGTCCCAACCTACAAATATTTATATCCCACACCATAATCAGGCCACCTTACACTGGGGTACCTGAGTAAATTCTATTTGATTTTAGGTTTGTGTTATTAGCCAATAATTGGGAGATATGGGGAGAGGACCAAGTAGGAGCTCGGGATGCTCAAGTTGAAAGCCTGTATGGATTGGGAGTCTTTTATTTGTTTTGTACATGATCTGTAAAGCATGTTCTATTGTTTATTTGGTTTCAATTAAGTATCCATAACATGTCAGACATTCATCTGATGTACAATTAGAATTGGAAACATTTATAAAACGAGTAATATTTGTGTTCTATTGTTTTGTCAATTATGTACTACTGCTTCTTCTATTGTTTTTTATTTTCTCTAATATACCATTGTGTGACTCTGATAAAAGGGTATAGTCTCCCCACTTACTATCCTTAGACCCTCACTACTAGTCATCAGCCTCTAGTGTATGGGTAGATTATTTTGAGGTCATGTGGAAACCGGTCTGGCCACCAGTTCTGGGGTGATTTGGGTCAAGACTTTACAATGTGGTATCAAAGGGTTCTTTTCCACTTGTCTTTTTGTTTGGGATTGGTAGACTGGAGAATAAGAATGTGTGAGAACATGGATTAATAGTCATGTGTGGGACTGATCACCCCATGTACGGGAAATGACCATGTGGCCCAAGATGGGAATTGATGTTTTTAGTATTTTAGTCTATGGTAGATATGATTTCACCATGAGTGACTGGTGTATTTTTCACTCCCTATTGATTTTGAGAATTTTAATGAATTTTTTTATTATCCTGATAGGGAAAGGTTGTTTCATAAGTGTATCATCTTAGGCACGTAGAGATATACATGAAATGCATGTAACATGTCATATAGTTGCATTTTTTGGGTGCCTTCTAATTTGGATTGTGTGCCTTGGGTGGAATTCAAAGATTTGATTTACTTTAGCGTGCCTCTATAGATAGCATGTTTTTGTGATAGATTTAAAATGCTTGAGTGATTATATTCCATGTTTCCTCAGTTATTATCATGTTTTATTGTTTTCCCATGCATCTGTGTTATAACATGATGTTTTGATACTACTTATGCTAACATTCTAGAGTAGAATGATATATGAAAGGGTTTCTAATGTTAAAATGTAAAATAAATGTAGATTGTGATTTTTAGGTTCCAAATTCCAGCGATAAGGAGTATGGGTATTTTATCGATTTGAAGATGGCTACCCATGGGTTTGAACGTTATATAACCATGAAATTATTGAAAATTTTTATGAAATTACACCTACTGATTTTAGATTAAAATGAACTATTATTGGGTTTATTTTTGAAGAACCCATATTGAATAAATGGAACCCTCCGAGGTCTCATTTTCGGTAAAAGGAATTTATATGCTAAATTTCATTTTTATATTTGAATAACACTGAATGTTAAATATTTGAAGAGGATATTTGTGATGGCCTGCCAATTTTTCCATTGGGCGTTGTTTTGAAAACCAAGTGACTTGTTATGAAAAAATACTTCTGTGTTTTTGGAAATTCATTAAAATGTTATAAGGTTGAAATGAATTAATTGAAATGGATAAAATGAAAAAGTACTTTTGAACCTCATGATTTTGGTTTTGTGTGACCAAGAGAGAGGTTCAACGTTTATGTTTCTTAATGGGCTATGTCAGGACCCGTCCTCGGGGCCTGTTCCATGACTAACCGAAGCCTGCCTTCCATAAGCCAGGGGCTGGAGACTAGTACAAAAGGCGTAAATCCCAATAAAAAGGGAAGGAATTGCTTTTATGGAACCGAATCACACTAACAGAGTACAAGCAGAAGCTACACTAAGAAAACCAGTAAAACAAACGTGTTGAAAGTACAAGGGGCCAGAAATACAAACCCAACAGAAAGGTACATCTACAACAGAAAGTAAAGTACAACTCAAAGGACAATAGCTGAAAGGTGAGAAGAATCTCATGGATCGTCCTCCAGGTTCCTACCTGAAGGGTAGGTATAGATGACCCCCTCAGCACTCCACGTCTGTCCGTATCCTCCTGGTACCGACTCATCATGAGATCCACCTATGGTTACCGACTCATCGTGAGATCCACATCCGGGTACCGACTCATTGTGAGATCCACCTCCGGGTACTGACTCGTCATGAGATCCACCTTCGAGTACCGATTCGTCGTGAGATCCACCTCTGGGTACCATCCAGCTCAACAAGATGCAACCACGGTCAGTGATGTTCATCGGTTGCAACCAACACAACGAAGTGTGGGTAAATCCCTTGCAAGGGTGAGTATACAATACTCAGTAGGGACCCCGAGACCCTAAAGTTATCACTAAATCCAATAAGGATAATCACAAAGAATGTTATCAACAGATAACCCTTACTTATATATAATCCCATACTTATACCAAAGTTACCAAGTAACCCATCTCAGCCACGAGGTATCACACAGATATGTAGACGGTGGATAACCACTACTTAGGTATATGCCCATACATATACATAATTTATCTAGTAACCCATCTCAATCAGGAGGAAAACACAAAGGTCATTGACTCAGCTCAAAGCATTATTTTCATTATCAAAATCGTAACTGGTGAAGAGCTCCGTCTCTGATGGGTATAGTGATCCTGTCATGACTCCGAGGTCCTGCTTACTAACCTAAGACTTCTGAGGTACTCCTCCTGTCGAGTACTTCGGGTCAGCCACACAAACATTGTAATGCTTCCTGTTGGGGTCTTCCAGCCAAACACAATAGTGCACCCCCCCTCTAATAGCATGCATAGGTACTCCTCTTGTCGATTACCATGGGTTTTCCACCCACACACATTAGTGCTCCCTACCGTGGTTCTGCCACCCGAACACAGTGGTGCTCCCCCCTGGGCTATACAAGTCACTCTGACTCGAATCGGACAAGCAGTCATTAGGTCTCAGCCAGCTACACGGTCTTCGTACTCCGTATGATTGTCTCTGGGAGGGTCTGCTCCACAAGCTACAGGTCGATACTACAAGTATCACAATGTCTCATGAGTAAATATCTCAAAGGACCGTCTCGTCATATGGGTCTCAACGCAACAGACGACGCGTCAATCGGACGCCCGGTCTGTGAGTTATTAGTCTTTCAGTCCCAGGGGCCTGATTGGTTTCGTGTGCGAACCAACCCGACCGTATCTCAAATGTACCCCAAACACACATAGGGTATACTCATAGTAACTTTTTCTCAACGTGATCACCAACGTCGTTGACGGTTCGTCAAACGGACGTATGGTCTGAAAGTCATCATCTTTTCCGTTCTAGGGGCCCGGTTGGATTTCGGGTACAATCCAACCCGGATATACACCAACTACGTCCAAACCTCGATCGAAGTAAGCCAAGATGTCTGTGTCACTAAGAGGAATCCAACAAAGTCGACGACACATCATTCGGATGTCTGGAGCTCAAGTTATAGGTGTTTCTGCTACAAGGGCCCGGTTAGTTTCGTGTTCGAACCTACCCATCCATAACAGAAGTTCCCCAAAACCTTGAGTGTAATATACTGAAACAACTATCTTGATCCAAGGATCCAATCGCAACTGACGGTGTGTCCATCGGAGGTTCGAAGCCCATGTTATGGGCGTTTGAACGAAAATGCTCGAGAATAAGGGGTTCAGGCCCGGTCAGACCCGGCCCGATACCCCCTGGGTCGGATCGAACCGAGTCGACCTGACCTGGGTCCAGGTCCGGCTAGCGCGACCAGTTGGCCCGGCGTGGTGGCGGCCCACGTGGCCAACGCGGAGCGGTGGGGGGGGGGGGGGGGGGGTAACAACCCCCCGGTTGAACGAAACCGATGTGGCTTAATGCCATACCACCCAATCCGGAATGACTTTTGTCATTCTGGTCCATCCTCCGCCCCCGTGGCTCAGCCACGGCGGTTTTCTCCGGCAGCGTGCCGCAGCCGCCAGTCGCCGGCACCACCGCGCCAGCGCAGTGTGCCCTATCCGCCCTCTGTGGACCAGTAAACACGATCCAGTGGTCCGTTTCGCCTGCCCTCTTCGTCAGCGGTCCTTTCTAGACCTTCTCTTCACTACGACGGCTTTCAAATGTCATTGCGGTCCCATCTCATCATCGTCATCAATCCGCGCACCAACAACAATCTGTGTAGGGTTGTCGGGTTGTGTTAGCCCAGCCCACGCCCTCCGTGTTAGGTGTTATCAAATGGAAAGATTTAAAAAGGACTTTGTAATGAATAAAAATTAAATTTTACTTAAATAAAATTGAATCAAATCATTCCACAGCCTCTTAAGTGAGTTGTAGCATACCAATGTTCCCATCCCGCAATTTTAAATTAAACATTCATAGACCAACTCAATGTTGAGTGGTTCAGTGTTTTTTGCTTAGAAAGAAACAAACATGGGACATATAATATCATTCTCAAATAATCCCCTACATCGAAATTGATGTCGCACGTCGTCGAGTCACGGAAGTCGAACGTTGCGGTAGAACAGTATAGATTTTGTCGACGTTGGAAGAAGAAGAAGAATGTTGTCATTGGCGTCGGTCTCCGTGGTCGACATCTCGTTCTTCGTTGGAGGGGGGACACTTTTATTCTCTTGAGCTCTCCACAAAAATCATCCCAACACAATGAAAGCCAAGACAAGAATAAAAAAAGGCTCTCCCATAATATTCCATTTCCTTATTAATTCAAATTAATTCAAATAACCAATCCATTAATTAAGAGAGTTGGAAAATATTAATGATAGGGAGGGGAAGGTGGAAAGGCTACTCATATTAAATGAGGGGAGTTGTCAATGAATTAAATGAATGGGGTGTTAGGGAATTTAAATGAGGTGGGGGCTCAGGTGGGCCCCACCCTAACTCCCCCACAAGGGATAGGGGAAATAAGTTCTAACAATACTTCATTTTCCATAACACTTAAACCATTAGTAAAGAAGTAAAAATAAAATTGTAAAACTAATTTATTTTTATTAGTCACATTTCTAGCAACTTCTCCCGAGGAAACACAACTTCAGAAAAGGTGTTCCTAATCAATTACCATCACCGTGTTTTCATCACTGCCCTTGGATTACGATTCCGAGCACCTATTCAAAAGTTATGAAGACCCGCTCGTTCGTTCACTGAACATACCCGAGCTAAACATCAAAAATTGATTCCAGGCACACCGGGCTTCAGAATCTGGTGCCGTCAAAAACTGCGGACTCGTAAAATTCCAAAGAAATTAAGAAACAGAAATTTACTTGAAATTTCTGAGACTTTACATTACTCACACCTTAGGGATTTACGCCCCCGTAAAGCTATAACACACACTAAGGAAAACAAAGTGATACTGAGCACGTATCTGAGCCCTTTTTCTCCCATGTGCTCTCCTGGAGGTTCTCGAGCTACCAGTGAAAGCGCACTTGAGCAATCGACCATCCATGTAGGACCCGCTCCTGTCGATCCTAGATATCCCCTGGAACCTTCATGTATATCGCCCTGTCATCGACGTCCAACTCGCTGTGGTCGATGATGTGTGAAGTATCATGCATGTATCTCCTCAGCCGAGGTACATGGATGATTTCATGCACCCGGTGCAACTGAGGTGGAAAGGTAGAGCGGTAAACTACCCCGCCTACCTTGCTGAGGACCTAGAAAGGTATGTTGAACCTCGGAGATAACTTGCTACCTTGGCCACATCTCCATAAACCTCATCGCGGTGAGACCCATATAAGGATGTGATCACCATCCTCGAACTCTAGAGGCCTCCACTTATTGATTAGAACAGAAACTTAAAACTCTAGTTGCCACGTGGGTGAGGTTGACTGACTCGAGTGTGATCGACTGCACCCTCTTGTACATGAGTTTTTTGTATGCTTCCTAGTGTTTCCTTTCCACCGACCAAGGAAAACCCACCCCAACGTTGTAGATAAACCACAACCTTTTTTCCTAATACAATCGATCTGGGTATGAATTGTGAATCCAATACATACTCAGACCAACGTCGTAAGGCCTCGATGCTGCCACCAAGAGATTCCAACTGAACCTCTTGCCTCAAGGGTCAGATCACACTGTCGGTGTAAAATGTGATTATCGAGTCTCCTCCCAATGGTATCTCCAGACGTGAGGTTCATGTCTATGGATTACCGGAACTCTAGGTCTAGGAAAATATTCGTGGAAGGATGGAATGATTCGTATCAATTTCTATTACTATGGCAGCTAGTAGTGGACACAGTCTGTCACTCAAATCAATCTTAGAGCCATTGGGTCACACTTCTTGACCACATGCGGCCGCACTCTTTCCCTTCCCTCCAGCTCCCTGAGCCTGGCGGGGACAACTATGGCGAGTGGTTGTAACATGTTGAAATGTACACCACCTCATGCTTCTCTCCTAGCTCTGCCTCTACGAATGCTACTTCACAGACTCATCTCTCCTTAATGCTTCCTCTTCTTAAAACATTTTACACACTCGATTCTCTGAGACTGGTGCCAGTTTCCTGTTTCTTACTACACTATGCAGTCTTCATCCGCTCCGAGATTATCTGCACCTTCTTTGCCTACGTTCTATAAGAGCTGCTAAGATTTCTCCTTTGTTGAAAAGAGAAACTTGGTCTCATCCCCTATATGAACCACGCCCATTGCCTTATATTGTCAATCCTGACATGAATAATGCATTCATGCCATGGACGATGTCGTAAGGCCTCGATGTTACTACCAAGAGATCCAACCGTCACTCTCTCCTCCATGGGTCGAGTCACACTGTATGCATCAGTGTGAGGTCACTGGGTCTCCTCTAGTAGAAATCTTGAAAGTGAGGGTCAAGTCAAAAGTTTTAACCGGGACCTCTCAGTATCAACCAAACAAATGGATAGGAAAGTAAACATCACAAGGATAAGTGTCTTTTATTACTGCATATCGAAGTACAAAGACACAAATATAACAACAACATGGAACTATAAGTACAAGGGAGAAAAAGGAATCCACTAGTTCCGCCCCTGTCCACCTGCTTCTGGATCTCTACTGCCTTTTCCACTGTTCGACTATTTCTCAAGCACCCGCCATTGCTTCTGTCTCGATGGCTCCTCCAATTCTTGCAGATCAACTGTGTGGGGGGTCAGACAGTCATGTGCTAGGTGACCCTTCCTACCACACGAGAAACACTTTCCGTTTCTGGAATGACTGGATATGAATCCACCACAGGTGCCCCGCACTACCGATCCTATAACTCGAGATCGCCCATCTGCTGGTCTGGTCCTCTTGGAACCCTGCATCATCTTTCTACTTCCTACAGATGACTCGGCTACTGATCAAAAATCCTGCTGCAAAGGCAGTATCTCCTAAACATGCTGGGGGTGTAGAGTCACTAGTATGAACTCCAACATGAAGAATGTCTAGAAGTCTCCCCATGTGAAGGTCATATCATCGCAAAACTAGAGCATCCGGATCCACCACCTGCATGTTGTTGCCTAAAGGAGGCTAGTGGCAAAGATCAACATGAAGTCCGCTGGTGTACCCACTATCTTGAAAACTATCACCATAGCCTCCAGCCAATCCTCAGCTGCCTGTGGGGCCCTCTCTCCCCGAAACCTGGGTGGCCTCTAGCGTTGGAACTCGTGCATGCGCTCAAGCTGCGTGCATCGCTTGCTGCTAGGGCTGGTGGCATCTGTGGCCCAACGTATGGTAGTACCACTGATGCCTCCGCTTGTGCCTCAAATGAAAGAGGGACCTTTACTAAGGCCTTGTCGCTCGGCAGGCTGTCACTACGTACATTTATCGGGGCTCTAGCTGATCATCCGCGGAAAGACATCCTGAACGAAACAGATGTGATACATTCAAACAATTATACCTGGTTTGAGCTGTTTTAAGGGGAAACTTTTTAAAACACACACGCAACCAGTGTTTTCGTGCATTGAGTTGGAAACAAGTAGTCAGGGTTCGGGTGTATAGATACGTCGGTCGCCGCACCAAAAATGGACTCCCTAAACGAAAAACCACACATAGTACCCTTAACACTATTGCTTCAATGAAATAAAATATCAGAGTTCTATGTTCTACGGTAGAACCGACTCCTCTGATACCAATTTGTCACGACCCATCCTCAGGGCCCGTGCCGTGACTACCCCAAGCCCGCCTTCCATAGGCCAGGGGCTAGTGACTAGCACCAAAGTCCTAAATCCCAAAAAAAGGGAAGGCATTGCCTTTACGAAACCAAAGAACACTAATAGAGTACAAGCTGAATCTACACTAATTAAAGCAGTAAAAAAACATGCTGAAAGTACAAGGGGCTGGAAATACAAGCCCAAAAGAAAGGTACAGCTACAACTGAATGTAAAGTACAACTCAATGGACTGCAGCTGAAAGGTGACAAGCAGCTCCTGGATCTTCCTCCGGGTTCCTACCTGAAGGGTAGGTACAAATGCCCTTCTCAGCACTCCACGTCTGTATGTCTCCTCTGGGTACCGAGTCATCGGGAGATCCACCTCCGGGTACCGACTCGTCGTGAGATCCACCTCCAGGTACCGACTTGTCCTAAGATCCACCTCCGGGTACTGACTCATCGTGATATCCAGCTCCGGGTACCGACTCGTCATGAGATCCACCTCCGGGTACCGTCCAACTCAACAAGCCTCAACCACGATCAGTGATGTCTGTCGGCTGAAACCAACACATCGAAGTGTGGGAAAAGTCCATGCAGGGGTGAGTATACGATACTCAGTAGGGACCCCAAGACCATCAAGGTCTCACAAAATCCAACAAGGATAATCACAAAGAATGTTCTCAATAGATAACCCTTACTTAGGTATAAGCCCATACATATACCTAAGTTACCAAGTAACCCATCTCAGCCATGAGGTATCACATAGATAAGAAGTAGACGGATAACCACTACTTAGTTATATGCCCATACATATACGTAAGTTATCTAGTAACCCATCTCAATCATGAGGAAAACTCAAAGGTCATTGACTCAGCTCAAACCAGGATTTTCATTATCGAAACTGTAACTGCTAAAGAGTTCCGTATCTAATGTGTACAGTGATCTTGTCACGACTCCGAGGTACTACTCACTAACCTAATACTGCTGAGGTACTCCTCCTTTCATGTATCACGGGTCAGCCACCCAAACATAGTAGTGCTTCCACTGGGGTCTGCCACCCAAACACAATAGTGAACCCCCCTCTAATAGCCTACAGAGGTATTCCTCCTGTCGAGTACTGCAGGTCTACCAGCCAAACATAGTAGTTCTCCCTACTGTGGGTCCACCACCCAAACATAGTAGTACTCCCCACTGGGCTATACAAGTCACTCCGACTCGAATCGGACAAGCAGTCATCAGGTCGCAGCCAACTACACGTTCTCCGTACTTCGTTTGCTTGTCTCTGATAGGGTCCGCACCACGAGCTATAGGTTGATAATACAAGTGTCACAATGTCTCACTAGGAAGTATCTCAAAGGACCATCTCATCATAGGGGTCTCAACTCAACAGACGGCGCATCAATCGAACACCCGGTCTGTGAGTTATTAGCTTTCAGTCCCGAGGGCCCGGTTTTTTTGAGTGCGAACCAACCCGACTATATCTCAACTATACCCTGAACTCACATAGATTATACTCATAGGGACTGTTTCTCAATGTGATCACCAACGCCGCTGACGGTTCGTCAAACGGACGTCCGGTCCGAAAGTTATCGGCTTTTCCGTTCTAGGGGCCCGGTTAGATTTCGGGTACAATCCAACCCGGCCATACTCTAACTGCGTCCAAACCTCGAGCGGAGTAAGAAAAAAGGTCTGTCTCACTATGAGGAATCCAAAAAAGTCTACGGAACATCATTCGAATGTCTGGAGCTCATGTTATCGGAGTTTCCGCTCCGAGGGCCCGGTTAGTTTCGTGTTCAAACCAACCATGTCGTACCCAAAGTTCTCCGAAACTTTGAGTGTAATATACCGTAATGGTCGTCTCGATCCATGGATCCCATTGCAATAGACAGTGCGTTGATCAGAGGTCTGAAGCCCATGTTATGGGCGTTTGAATGAAATTCCCCAAGAATAGGGTGTTCGGGCCCGGTCCGACCCGGCCCGATACCCCCTGTGTCGGCCCAAACCGGGTGACCCGACCCGGGTCCAGGTCGGGCCCATTAGGGCACAACCTAGTCCAGTCGGCACTGCCCAGCCTAGCACGGGGGTCCGGCCCAGCGCGGGCGGCCCAGCCCGGTGCGGGCGGTCCGACCCGACGCAGGCACGGCCCGCGTGGCCATCGCGAAGCGGGGGGTGGGGGGGGGGGGGGGGGGGTTACAACCCCTCAGTTGAACGAAACTGGCGCTGCTTAATGTGGTGCCGCCCAATCCGGAATGAATTCTGCCATTCTATTTCTTCCTCCGCCACCGCGGCTCAGCAACGGAAGTTTTCTCTAGCAGCGCGCCGCCGCCGCTGATCACTGGCCCCACCCCACCGGCGTGGCGTGCCACCTCCGCACTCTACGGACCACCGAATGCATTCTGGTAATCTGTTTCGCATTTCGTCTTCACCAGCGGTCCTCCCGGGACCTGGTCTTCACTAAGACGGATTTCAAATCTCATTGTGGCCCCTTATCACCATCGTTGTCAATCCGCGCACCAACAACAATCTACGGAGGGTTTTCAGGATGTGTTGGTTCAGCTCACACCCTCTGCGTTAGGTGTTATCAAATGACAAGATTTATACAGGATTTTATAATGAATAAACATTCAATTTTTCTTAAATAAAATTCAATCAAATCATTTCACAAACTCTTAAATGAGTTGTAGGATACCAATGTTTCCATCCCGCAATTGTAAATAAAACATTCGCGGATAAACTCAATGTTGAGTTGTTCCGTGTTCTCTGTTTAGAAGGAAACAACCATGGGAAAAATAATATCATTCTCAAATAATACCCTACCTCGAAATTGACGTTGAACGTCATCGAGTCGCGGAAGTTGAACGTCACGGAAGAATGGTATTTATTCCGTCGACGTCGGAAGAAGAAGAATAACGTTGTCATTGGCGTCGGTCTCCACGGTCGGCATCTCGTTCTTCGTCGGAGGGAGGACACTTTTCTTCTCTTCAGCTCTCCACAAAAACCCTCCCAACACAAAGAAAGCCAAGAATAGAATAAAATCAAGGCTCTCCCATAATATTCCATTGCCTTATTAATTCAAATTAATTCAAATAACAAATTCATTAATTAAGAGTTTTGGAAAATATTAATGGGAGAGAGGGGAAGGTGGAATGGCTCCTTATATTAAATGAGGGGATTTGTCAAAGAATTAAATGAATGAGGTGTTAGAGAATTTGAAGGAGGTGGGGGATCGTGTGGGCCCCACCCCAACTCCCGCACAAGGGAGAGGGGAAATTAGTAGTGACAGAACTTTATTTTCCATAACACATAAACCATTAGTAAAGAAGTAAAAAATAAAATTGTAAAAAAAATTATTTTTATTCTTCACATTTTTAGCAAATCCCCCCGAGCAAACACAACTTCAGAAAAGGTGTTCCTATGCAATTACCGGCACCATGGTTTCATTGGTGCCTCAGATTTTGATTCCAAGAATCGGTTCAAAAGTTAAAAAAACTCACTCATTCGTTCACTGAATGTACCCGAGGTAAACTTCGGGAATTGATTCTGGGCACACCGGGCCTCAGAATTAGGTGCCGTTAGAAACTGCGGACTCATAAAATTCCAAAGAAATTATGAAAAAAAATTCATTGAAATTTCTGGGACTTTACAGGCTAACACATGGTAGGTATAACCCTTAGAATGTTTCAGGTCATTAATGTTAGTTCGTACCACTATTCGAAGGGACTTTATGGTACACAGGTGTTATGTTACACTGATAGATTTATGGTGTGGTTTTATGGTCAATGTTTGACGTGATGATATTTCTTCAAAGAATGTAAAATACATCCGTTAAGGTTTTATGAAATAGAAAATTGGTGAGCGAATGATATTTTATTTCAACATCATGGAAATACAAAGATGGGTAGTGTCGCATTGATTTTAGTAAATGTGTTGGTAGGTGATGTTGAGCATTTTTGGAATGGAGTCATTCAGAAATAGTTCATATGATTTTCTTAATGAACTTGGTTTTCTCATAGTTCACCCTTCTAAATAGGACGATAATGTCCCCTATTTCAACCACATCATGGAGACACTATGATAGAATTAGTCCTACATTGTTCTATAGTATAAATGTTGTAGGGCTTGATGAGTTGTTGTTATCTGGGTAGTACGTGGGAAGCATGGATTTTTTGGGAAACTTCACTATTTAGGTTGCGGCATAATTGTTTGTTTTTAAAATATCATGGTGAAAACCTGACATGGAAATTTCACCAGAGGTCGTGTAAGGACATTGTTACACATGCAGATAGTTATGGAATACTTTTAAAGGCACGTCGTCAAATAAAGGGTGAATGTGGGTTTTAGGTCTGCGGCGCCGTTCGAGGGAATCATGTACATCCAGTTCTTTTGGTTTATTAGTATTCAAATTTTTTCGTTCATGAGGTCCTTGAAATAGACTCAAATATAATCTATGTTTTGATGTTTATGTTATAAAGTAAGCTTCAGATTTTTTTAAAGGCTTAGTTGTTATTCTTGTGAAGGGTTAAAGGTGTGTTTGACATTGTGAAAAAAACACATCTGTTCTAAAGAGGTTAAATGACCTTGGTAGGTTGGTTTTTTTTGTAGTGGATCCTAATGGCTTCTTGGGGATGATAATCATTTAAGGTGTATAGATTGTATTGTATCATGTTCTTGAACAAGGGTAAAATATAATGGTATTCGAATTTTTTTGGATGATCAACGGGTTAGTTTTTTAAACCGAGCTCTGAAATATTATCTGGAGTGTTCAAACACCTATAGGTGTCATTTTTTTGGACTTGCGTAATTTCCCTATAATTTTATAGGAGTCCCTATGAGTCTTGGGAGAATTGAATCTAGAAAATTCCACTATAATGGATTTTCATGGGCAGCGCACGGTTTCCGTCCAGCCTATGTAGCTTACACATTTTAATATTTTACTATGAATAATTATATAATATTAATTTGGGTTTTTCATGTTTAAATAAAGGAATGAGATGATAATAATAATAATTTTATTATTGTTATTATGGTGTCATAAATTGTTTTGATGCTTAGATATTTTAAATTCATGTTAATGAAGTGTAACATTTATGAGAATTAAATATGGATTTTGATTTTCCCAAATAAAAGTTTAATTAAATTAGGGGTTTCATATTTAATGAATAATTTGTATTAAATAGAGGTGTTGGGTTTATCAATGGTTTGAAAAATAAAAATAATGAGATTATTATTTTTTGATTTTTTTGAAGGTGATAATTATTATCATTATGGAATTTAAATTAGGGGTAATGGTTTTGAGTTTTAATCATATTAATGATATTGTAATAATTTGGGGGTTTGGGATTTAAATAAAATATAGTAGGAATAATAATAATGATTTTGATATTATTATTTTGGTTATTTAGTTAAATATATATTAGAATAATTTAATTAAATGATTAATTGGGAGTTTCATAATTAATTATGAATATTTTTTTAAGATAATAGTAAATAATGAAGTGTTTTTAATTAAATGGGTAGTTTTTCACTTATTAGATAAGTGTATAGTTTATATAATAATAATAATAAAATGAGTATTATTATTTTAATTATTACATCCAATTAATTAGAATAATTTTGAGGAAAAAAGAAAATAAAACGGAGAGGCACGACAAGCAGGTGAGGTGAAGGACACCCTATTTTCTTCCTCCTTAAGTGAAGAAACCAGTGTGTAGCGCCCTCACACTCTAGATTCTCTAGATCCTTCCCTATGCTAAAACCTATAGCAGTTCATGGCCCCTTCTCCCAAGCATAAAACCCTCAACTAGACCCCCTCGTAGCAGATCATGACCCTCCCGGGAAAAACCTATAGCACGCGACACTATCTCCCGAACACCACATTTCGTGTGATGGTTCTTCTCAAAATCGTCATGAATCTTGTCTTCCTCATCCTGGTGAGTATGTATGAATATAACTCATGATTCTATTCATCATCTTGTCTCCTCTCCCTCACCATGTTTGCTCGGCCGAAACCTTATGTCCCGGGTTTAATCTTATCATTATGTTCATCAATTTTTAGGATATGATAATGTTGACTCAGGACCCATTGGCCCATAATCTAGAATCCAATTCCAAGGGTGAGGTGGATGGAATCATTTTTCTATGCCTTCATTTCTTTGGGTAAGGATATTCATTTCTGGTTTTTGTTTTGCACCGTCAAATTTAGGGTCTGACAAATTATACGAGTCCCTAGTACTTTATTTGAGGTGCTTTGAGTCCTGTTGTTGTTTTTTTGTGATTCTAAGTTATGTTATAGTTGGTTTTAATCAATTTAGAGGGTGTTCAAATGTATCTATATATATAAGTATATATTTATATACATAATGGTCTATGCTTGCGATTGCAGACCAACTTTGGATTGGTTGTCGTCGAATGTCAAGTCGCTGAATATTGTTTTGGTTCAACACTAAGGTAGGGTCCCAAATCACTATCACATTATTTAAGAATTATTTTCTTATTCTAATAATTTTAATGTATTATTTTCCTTGATTTTGTAACTGCTAAATTTTCTTTAAATGATGATTAAAGATAAATAGTTGGTTTTTTGTAATGTTGTATCATGATTAAAATAGGATGGGTTTTTGTATGTATCCCTTTTAAATGGGGATATAAACATATGTCCATGTCAAGCATTTATTGTTGGGTATTTAAAATATGTTGAGCTTATGAACTGAATATTAAATGGTTAAATAGGAAGCACCCAAGGGTCTTCCTTGGAAATGAGACTTAAATGGTGTTGGACTTGGTTACCCATTAGTGTGTGTTTTTTAAACGATGTCACAGAATATTAATTATGAAAATTATTATTTATTAGCTGGTGAATAAAATTATTGAATATAGTAGGATGGGTAATATGGTGATTAATTTAATAATTAATTACCTAGTCATGAGTTGGAAACATTGTGGAATTTACTGAATATTGAAAGTATTGAATATGTTGTCATGTTTGAAATATAAATTAAAAACAAGCTATAATTAATGGATGAATTAGTTATGTCACGACCCGACCCATACCGGGGCTCGAGCCGCAACTACCCCAAGACTGACTCCATAGGGGAGCATCTGATGACTACCTTCAAAGGCTCAACAAACTATGGGAGGCCTTTGCCAATTAAATTTTACACACGCACGCAGCAATCAATTAAAAAGTGCAAAGAAAAGAAAGAAAAATACAACACTGCTACAAAAAGGGAAACCAATATACAAGCATCGACCTCTAACTAGTACAAGTAAACTGAACAGAAAAAAGGGGAAAAACATGTGCCCAACCAGAATGGTGCCGCAACCCAGCAATATTTAAAACAGAAGTAAACCACTAGTGAGTCTCTCACCTGAATATCCTACTGCGATCACTGAACGCGGCCCAAGCTTCTGTCTCCTCTACACTCCTCCATAGTCTCGATCGACATGTCTGTCATCTGCAAGGGCACAACATGTGCGGCAAAATTCCAAATAGGGGTGAGTATAATGATACTCAGTAGGATGCCCCCAAATCTCGGGGGAGCAATAAAGGAGGTACTAAAATGGTGAGCAGCAGGCAGAACAAAGAACAATGAAAGAGTACAAAAGAGAGAGTGCAGTTGAACCCAACAAAAGGAAGGAAGTAGACTCATCCAATCCAAGAAGAGCTAGACACAGAGAGCATGTGGCATACCCCACATGTCTTCTCTTATCCTAGAAAGAGAGTAATCAAACCCATGGTGTGGGAAAAAATGTAGGGTGTATTTATATTTTCTCAACAAGAAACCTGAATGAGTGTGTAATGGGGTTTCTATATCAATGCTCAGTCCAAGAAGAGTTGCCAATATTTTAAACGGTAACCATCAGTGATGCCCAATAGTCCTGCAAGCCCAAGATTCCCCATCATTGAGCCGTTCAACCAAGGGTCCTGCTCCGGTAATCATGGAGAAAAGTTACTGACTAGCCTCGTAGAAAAGGGATAAATCTGAAAGAAGTCATCGTGTAACCCACTGCCCAGCCCCTGTTGGAGGGTAAACCATAAGAGGTCTTCAAGTAACCCACTGCTCAACCCCGCTAGAGGGAAAACCACAAGAGTTCATCAGCTAACCCACTGTCGAGCCCTGCTGAAGGATAAACCTCACGAGGTAGTCAGGTAACTCACTGCTCAGCCCTGCTGGAGGGTAAACCAGAAGAGTTCATCTGGTAACCAACTGCCTAGCCCCACTGGAGCGTAAAACACATGAGTTTGTTAGGTAACCCATTGCCCAGCCCTGCTAGAGGGTAAACCCTAAATTCAATGGGTAACCCACTACCCATCCTCATGGGAGGGTGAACCCTAAGAGGTCAACAAGTAACCCACTACCTAGCCTTGCTGGAGTGTACACCCGGAACTGGTCCGATAACTTTGCACTGCACGTGTCGTCATTAGGTGTAACCAACACTACTACAATGCGTTCGTTCGGAGTGAATCAAAAGAACCTCCGACCAACTCCCTTTTGTGTTTCCACATTTAATGAGATCACAAAAGAGGCTCTGCTCTCTGAAACAGATCACATTGTTGTAATCCCCACAGAAAAACATGTGATAATGACTAATTACTCATAGGTAATGGGTTTATGGTGGAAAATATATTCAACAACGCTTTATGCCCATACGACATCTCATGGGGCCCACACCTCGGTCCCGAAAGAGGTCGGGCAAACTATGCCACCGCGATGCCCTCGAGAAAAAAACGCTGAATCGACTTTTCATACGCCCCAAAAGATGCCTGATGAAAAAGTCAAAGTACACAGCACACAGCTCAACAGACAGCATGTGGGGCCCACACCTCAACTCCGGCTTCAACGCCTGAAACCACCCCAGTCATCCTCGCCTCAATGCCAGAGTCACAATGCTGTTGGCAGTGCCTAAAACGGACTCCGGACGTAGAAGCTACAACTCCCCACGTCATGCAAATGGGGCCATGTGGGGTCCACACCTCGACCCCAAAACACATCATGCCGATCATAACATTTCATTCCTTGTAGATAACCACACGGAGTAGGCTATTCATTTTCCATGTATGGACATATGAAGAATAAGTCATAAAAATGTAGCATACATCCGAAAGCTGCCTCATGGGACCCATGCCTCGGGCCAAAATTTTGGCTGGTGGATTGCAACATTGCAATCACCTCGTTAAAACACACAGAAACAAGTACTCAAACACCCCAAACGGATGTCGGGTGAAAAAGTGTCATTTGACAGTAAAATGTGTGAACTAGGCCATGCGGGTCCTGCACCTTGTCTCCAACCAGAATGCTTTGGTAAACATCTCAAAACGTCTGCATGAGAACTGGGGTAACATTGTCGCTGACGACGCGTCAAACACACATCCGGCTCGTGAACCACGTCCGTCAAAACTTTCATAATAATTTAATATTATAAAATTAACATGTTTTGGGTCACCCGTCTTCGGGCACGAAACCCAAAAACCCCCGAAACCTGTCTTAAAAAGTTCGTCTCATAGAGACAGACCCACAGTCACAGACTGTGTATCAAACAGATGCACCATTTAGATGATACGACCCCCTGAATGGAAGGGGGCCCAACCGGGCTAGTTCACCCAGACCAGCCTAGACCGAACCGCTGACACACGATCCCGCCGTGGCCCGCTGGTCGTGGCCCACTCCAGTTTCACCGGGCCCCTCGGGTTCTGATCTCCGAGGTAGACTGGGTGAAGCCGGTCTCCACGTTGTAACAGCAGGACCTACGGTATGCGGGTCCTTGTCCACGCCGCACACCCCGAGCTCAGTGCCTCAGGGCTCTCAACCGACTGTGGTAGGACGGGCCGCCTGTGCCCCTGCTCACTGCTGACACCGCCGAAGCCCCCGACACCTGCTGAGTCCCCACGCCAGCACCTCTTTTGAATCTCCACGCTCCGCCACTGCCGCTGGCTCGCCACACGATGCCGATTCCCCCTGCTCTCCATAATGCCCCATGCTCGCGCTGCCGTGCTCCGCCGCCTTTGGCTCGACCTCTGGACTCTCGACCGCACCGCCCCAGCTCCCTTGTCATGCCGCCATGCTCCGCCGCCTCCGAGTTGACATCCGACTACTACCCTCTCCAGATCCGAACCTTCGGCTGGTCTCTCCGACCACTCTAGTGGTCAGAAAATTTATCTGACCCCGGTTTCGGGATCCTCAGGGTTGCGGCTTCTCAACGACGCCCCACGCTCCTGGAATTGTCGAGAATTTGACGCGTCCGAATTTTAGACGAAGAACGCTCAAGAACGGGGTTTATAGTGGGGTTCAAACGACGGTCGTGTTCGTTTTTCCATCATCCTAATTCTAAAATTATATATTTAAATGACAAAATCGATGAAAAAAACCAAAAAATCATCCAAGATGCGAAATTTAACATGAATCGTACCTCGTTTTCGATGCACGTCGTAGGCGATGCATCCATGAAGATCCTACCTTGATTCACCAACGTTTTGGTGAAGACTACACCTCGATCCAAGGAATAATGATAAAGAGCACTGATGAACAGATGGGAGAGATAGAGATAGATAAGGTGAAAATGGGTCCCCTCCATTAATTCTAACACTTGGAATTTATAACTCTCATAAAATCCGCCAATGGGGGAGGATACTAAAACATCCACGCCCACTCATTTAATGTCACGCCTAGGAACAACACCCCATTTTGAACTCAACAGAAGTCTTGGATTTCCATTCTGAGGGTTTGTACGATAGTTATTTGAAAATATCATCAGTGATAAAAAAATCATAAATTCATTAATTGAAAAAGAAATTTTTTCCCCTAGGAGACATCTCTCACAACAGGTCGTCACTCACCACTTTTACACCCCTCCTAGGGTAAACGGAACTCTCCAGATGCAACTGTGCCCTCGGATTTCCTATCTGAGCTACCTTTTAGGAGAAAACACAACCCCACCACGTTCATAGTATAAAAACACAAAACATTTTTATAAAATTTATTCTAGGCACACCGGGCCACATAATCACACACCGCCTTCGCTTCTAGCTCTGAAATTATATGTATAAATATACCAAAGTCTTAATGAGAATAAACAGGGTCCTTACATTATTCCCTCATTCATGATTTTCGTCCCTGAAAAGAAAAACAAGGAATAACAATTCGGGAGACAGATCTCACACCTAGCTCTCCCACTCCCAAGAAACCCTTTACAACACCATACTGGCACAACATGCGAACCATAGGGATGGTTCTTAATAATATGGTATGCTACTTCCAATGAAATGTGTAGGAACACGCACACACCTCATCAGTTGTGACATGTGGAAGACGTCGTGTGCCCACTCCTACTATTGGGAGGGTAGGGTAAGGCGGTAGGCAACCTCTCAACCGCTTGCACTATTCCCGAACGTCCCAAGGAAACTTGGGGGACTTCCCTGGACGAACTTCTACTTTCTACATCACCACCAAAATCATGGCTTGTTCCTGGAACAAGATCTCATGATTCCCTCCTTAAAAATACCTAATGGGTGCATCACCGATGGATATCTGATCACGTGATACATCACTGTCGACATCCCCCAACTATGACTCTCACACACACAGAAGAAGCGAAAGAGTCAAAACCAGTGACTATAGTAAATCTGTACCCTCCATCTCTACCAGGGTCTGCTATAGGGAAGCTAACTACAATGAAACATCCCGTGCCTGACGAGTCTGGGACTTCCTGCTAAGGGAACATACTACAACACTACCATTTCCCGAAACATAGACTATCCCGAAGTCAAAGTCCTGCAGAAATATCAACCAGCACCGTTGTCTTAGGTTCAAGTCTCTCTGGGTGAAGGCACACCTGAGACACTGGTGGTCTAAGCAAACCACAAAGAACTCCCCCAGAAGATAGCGTCTCTAAATTCTTAGGGCAATCACCGTCACCACCAGTACCACATAGTGAAACACGTAGCTCTATTTATGGGGTTTCCATCACCTTGTCCTGTACTGGATAATGCTATCAAGATTGACATTGAGAATGAAAGGTACCAATGAACAGGGAAGACGAGAAAATTCTTCCAACCACCAGAGGCTAGACATGAAAAGAACATGGCATACCCCACGTGTCTTTTCCCCTAGTGGAATGAGGGTAATCCTCAAAACAGGCACTCTACCAAACCCACTAGTGGCACCTCAAGCAAAGGAAGGTCAAGAATAAAAGTCTTACTATCAAGTCCAGAACCTACTCTGACACTCCACCGCACAACCCTGCCATGAATTCACATGTCAGAGGGACACATCCACCGCACCTCAATACTATCCGCTTTGGGTGGCACTGACTCTCCCTCATGGTTTTGATCGCATAAAAAAACTTTTCTCAGTGGGGGAAGAAACCCTCTTTCTTGTGCATTCAAGGCTACGTCGGGCAACACCAACACATTGTTACATTGATGTCCGGCGTCACCCTTAGTGACCCATTGAACAAGGATTAAGATGAAAAGAGTACCTCATGCAGTGTCTTACATGTTTTACTATGATAAGTAGAAAAAGACACAGACCATACTGCTTATCATCTCTTGAGCGGCAGGATTGTAGACATCCTTAGCACAGAGCTTCCCGTGGCCCCGTCCGTTAGCTCAATGAGCCTAACATGGGCTGCCTAGTGGTGGTGGAAGGACCTCAAATCATCATTCTCCAACCACAGTAATTCCTGCTTTTTAGCCAACACTACCTCCCTGGGGACCACCTTGTCCTCACCTAGAAGTTCTCTGATCACAACACTACCTTTGTTGTGGTGGCACATCTACCGACTATCGGAAATCCTTAGAACATTTGGTGGAGTATTCTCACTCCAAGTGACCTCGCACATCACAAACATAGATCTAGTCCCCCCCTGGGCTATCTCGATGCTCTACGCTTTCCCTGACCATGTGCCTGAGTCTCATTGAGGGGAGACTTTTGCTGTCGAGGCCCTACCAATCAACGTCCCTCTGCTAGAAATTTCATTGTCATCAGTGCCTTCTCCAGCACTCTGAGAGGGGTGAGGATGCACCAAGGCTCTACGCTGGAATGAATCTCCTCTATAGAGACCTCGCTCAAAATTTTGTGCTCGAAAGTTTCCGTCATGGACCACGTCAAAATAGTACTGAGTATGTTCTGAAAACCTAGTCGCGTACTCAGCCACTGCCATCACTCCCCACTGAAGCTCCAGCAGCTCCCCAAACCGTAAAAAGTGTAAGTAGGAGGGGTAGTACTCCACATAAATCAACTAATAGAAGTCATCCCAGGAGTGTAAAAACACATCATTCCTCTGAGTAACCATGGATCTACTACGCCAAACTATGTGGTGGAAAAAGACTTGCTGCCAGTGCCACCATTCTAACATGTCAGTGTCTGAACTAGCCTAAAGAGGTGAACCACTGACTCTAGAAAACCCTTCACTATATGAGGGTACAACTTAACGTGGATCCTTAGTGGTCTATGATGCTGGATCTCATGTAGTGCGCCACGCCCGCACTCATCATCCTCCCCCGCTGTCGGTACTATCTGCTACTCCAAAGGTGGTGGTGCTATTTTCTCTCCTCCTGGAGAAATGGTAATCGTATGATGGATCTCGAACTGAGGCCTCGTCACTCACGGAATCATCATCATGAACCGTAGCTAGTGTCATGGCTAGCTATCCTCACAGAGACATCCTAAATCTAATCAAGGAGTAACGTGGTCAAATGAGAATTTATATATATCAACAATGATGGGGAGCTGGATCAAGAAAGACAATCAAAGACTCAATCCTATATGATGCGCGAACCAAATTCCCTGCAACAAGTGACTCAGTGTACTGAGTCAACAAGTAGGTTATCAGGGTCCGGATGAATGGATACGTCTGTCGTCGCACCATCACTGGACTCCCTGTCCTGAGAGCCGCTCTTAAGACACGTTGACTCTATTTCCCCAGAACTCAACGAATTCCTTATTAGGGACGTCCGAACAATTCCCCAAGGAATGAACCACCTCTGATACAAATTTTTCATGACCCAGCCTATATCGGGGCTCCAGCCGGAACTACCCCAAGCCTGCCTCCAGAGGACAGGGGCTGGCGACCAGTGTCGAAGGCTCAAAAACATTGGGAGGCCTTTTCCTAAGAAACTTTACGCACACATGTAGCAACAAAATGAAAAAGTATAAAGAAAATAAAACATGATACAACCCTGCTATGAAAATAGAAACCAATATATAGGCATCGACCTCTAACTAGTACAAGTAAATAGAACAGAAAAAGATGCAAAACATGCACCCAACCCAAAAGGTTCCACAACCCGGAAAAAGGTAAAACAGAAGTAAACCACTAGTGATTATCTCAACTGAAAGTCCTACTGAGACCATTAAATGCAGCCCAAGCCCATGTGTCTTCTATGCTCCTCCACAGTCTTGATCGACATGTCCGTCATTTGCAAGGGCACACCAAGTTTGGGTAATGCCTGAGTAGGGGTGAGTATAAATATACTCAGTATGATGACCCAAAAGCTTGAGGGAGCAACAAAGGAGGTACTAAAACGGTGGGAAGTAGACAGAACAAAGAACAGTGCAACAGTAAAAAATAAAGAGTGCAGCTCAACCCTACAAAGGAAGGAATTAGAGTCGTCCAATCCATGAGGAGCTAGACATGGAAAGCCCATGTAATACCCCTCCCATATTTCCCCCTCTTAGAAGGAGAGTAACCGAACCCAAGGAGTGGGAACAAAAGTAGGGCATATATGTATATACTCAACAAGAAACCCAAACGAGTGTGTAAGGGGATCTCTATCTCCAAGCTCATCCCAAGAAGAGTCACCAACAATTCAAAGTGTAACCATCACAGATTCCCAACAGTCTCATACGCCCAAGCTACCCCCATCGCGGAACCGTACAACCAAGGGTCCTACTCTGGTAATCATAAAGAATAGTCACTGAATATCCTTATAGAAAAGGGTTATGTCTGAAAGAAGTCCTCAGGTAACCCACTGCCTAGCCCTGCTGGAGGGTAAACCACAAGAGGTTGTTAAGTAACCCACTACCCAGCCCCTCTGGGGGGTAAACCACAAGAGTTCGTCAGGTAACCAAATACCCAGCCTGACTAGAGGGTAAACCACAAGAGTTTGTCAGGTAACCCACTGCCCCACTAGAAATGGGTTCCTAGTGGAAAAGTTATTCAACACTGCTTTATGCCCATAAGACGTCTCGTGGGGCCTACACCTCTGTCCCGAAAGAGGTCGGGTGAATAGAACCACCAAGATGCAATCAGAAAAACTTGTCGAATCAGTTATTCATATGCTCCAAACAGATGCCTCATTAATGAGTCACAGTACGTTGCACACAGCTCAAAAGACGGATCGTGGGGCCCACGCATCAACTCTATCTTCAATGCTTGAAACCCCCTGTCAACCTCACCTCAATGCTAATGTCACAATGCTATTGGAAGTGCATAAAACGGACTCTGGATGCAGAGGCTGAAACTCCCTGCATCATGCATATGGCGCCCTGTGGGGTCTACACATCGACCCTGAAACACGGCAAGCAGATCGTACCATTCCGTTCCTTATAGATAACCGCACAGAGTAGGAAATTCATTTGCCCTGTATGGACATATGAATCATAAATAGTAAAAACGCAGCATAAGTCTGAAATCCACCTTGTGGGGACCATTCCTCGGGCCCGAATTTAGGCGGGTTTATTAAACCGTTGCAATCCCCTTGGAAAAACACTCAAAAATGTGTACTCAAACACCAAAAACGGATGTCGCGTTAAAAAGTGGTGTTTCACTCTAAAATGTGTGAACTAGGCCCTATGGGTCCCACACCTTGTCTCCAACCCAAATTCTTTAGTATGCATCTCCAAAAGTCAGCATGATGGCTAGGGTCACGCTACCACTGACAGTGCGTCAAATGGACATCCGTCTCGCAAACCACATCCATCGCATCTTTAATAATTATTTAATATTATTAAATTAACGAGTTTCGGGTCACCCATATTCGAGAATGGAATCCAAAAACCCTAAAACCCATCATTAAAAGTATTTATCATAGAGACAGATCCACATCCATAGACGAAACGTCAAACAGAAGCGCTGTTTAGAAGATACGGCCCCCCGAATGCAAGTGGGCCCAACGGGGCCGGTTCACCCCGGTCGGCCCGGGCCGAACCGCCAGCTCGTGGCCTAGGAATGGGTCTGGCCAAAACCGCTGTCGCCTACTGGCCACAACCCACTCTAGCCGCACCGAACCCCTTGGTTCTGGTTCTCCAAGGCAGACCGACCGAAGCCGGTCTCAGCGCCACGCCAATGGGACCCGCGGTATGTGGGTCCTTGTCCACACCGCACACCCTGAGGTAAACTCTCTCCACTGACCGCAACAGGTCGGACCACCCACGGAGCCTGCTCTCCGCTAACGCTGCCGATGCCCCCGGCTTCCACTGAGGCCCCGCTGATATTTATGTTGATAGTCAATTGTGGAATTAATTAAGGAATTGGATTAATTTATTTATGAATAAATTAATGGATGGTATTGGGTATTTAGACATGGCATTCTACACTGATGAGAAATTTGTTTGTATGACTGATAAATGGGTTGTGAGATAGGGAATGATGCTCGAAATACTCATGGGGTGCTAGACATGGCGTTTTACACCTAACATTCATGCAAATATTCTTTTATGGGATAGGGACTGATGATCCAAATACCCATGGGTTGTGAGACAAGGACTGGAACACCAAATAATCACAAGGGTGCTAAACATGATTTTCTACACCCATTAATTGACAATGAAATGTTCATCCAATTGTTTTTACATGAAATGAGTTAAATTATTAATGAAAACAGTTGTGACATAATTATTTCTGAATTTAATATGAGAAAGGGTTCAGTCTTATCAATGAATTGGTTGAATCACTATTAGGGGACGTACCCATGAGCAAATCACTATTTATAGTGGATAGTATCTGACATTATATATGAAAGATTAAATAGAATGTCTTATGACGCATAATTGAAGCCATAAAATTAGCAAGGATTTGGTCTTTACTTTGATTACTTATATAGTCTTTAGAGACTTTAGTGGGGAGTGACTCATATTGGGGATGTTGGGCTTAGGCCGGATCTCGAGAATTATGTAATTTTTTGAGGCGTGAATAAATTATAAATGAAAATTAATATGTGATGACTATTGGGTACACTTGAAAATTGTATAATTTAGGATCAGACACTAGGTAAGAGTTGAAGCCGGTACTTGGGTATATAGTTACATTGTATTGCTTACATTAATTATGCATTCTTTCACTGTTTAAATTATTTATCGAATATCCATATTTGGGGCAGACACATGTTGTCCCATCCTACTTAGATTTATATGTCACACCCTACTCGGGCGGCCATTACACTAGGGTACCCAAGTAGATTCTATTTGGTTACAGTATTGTGCTATTAGAAAATACTTGGGAGTTGGATTAGAGGACCGAGCGGGAGCTCGCGATGCTCGATTTGAAATCCCATAGGGCTTGGTTATCTTTTATTTGTATTACACATGATGTGTAATGCATGTTGTACTGTATATTTCTTTCAATTATGAATCTATAACATGTCATGCATTCCTCTGATGTATAATTTGTGTTGGACACTTTTATAAAATGAGTACTATTTGTATTCTTTTGTTTTGTCTATTATGTACTACTTCTTCCACTATTTTTTGTTATTTACTCTGATATACTATTTTTTAACTTTGATAAGAGAGTATAGTATCCCCACTGACTATCCTTAGACCCTCGAAGCTAGTCGGTAGCCTTTGGCGTTTGGGGAGACATTCTTGAGGTCATGTACGGTGACCGGTCAGCCCACCAATTCAGGGGTTAGCAAATTCAAGACGTTACAAATGGTCATTAATTTCAAACATTGCGTGTCGTCCTATCTCTTTTCTTGCGTAGGGTAAACATCATGTTCCAAACTGAACTATGTTATAGGATTTATGGTCCAAGCTTTTGTTTCATAGTTATCCCATTTTTCTTTAATAAACAATTCATGCACTATATAAAATATATTTAATATTTTTATAAACATAATTTTGGTAAAACCAGACCTCATAATCGTACATTGTATTTTCACCTATTTATAAAAATATATATAGGAGTATTTCAAATTCCTAAAAAGAATAATCGGGTATGTACATTATTTGTGTATTTTCAATCTCTTTTAAATGGGATTCATAATTTGTGTACACTAACTGTTATATACCAAGACATATGAAATTCAGTGTTTTATACATTGTTGAGTTAGTCTAGATAAAAAATATCTACCTATCATCCCATGAGACTATTCATTTGAATGAAATAAATATTGTAATAATTTAATTTTTAATATATCAACACAAACCATAATACTTTTTAATGATCATTGATTAGGGATAATTCAAATTCATACATTTAGAGGAAATTATTATTCGAGTTTTCCTTAAAAATATGAAACATGTGTTAATAAATTATAAAAAAAAGTGTGATTGTGATTAAAATTTCAATCATTACATCCAATCTATCATACATATAATGCCGGTAGAATAAATTTGAACCACAAGATTTAGTTGTGATACTAATTTTGTGAAATGGTCTCATTTATTTTCCACCTTGGGTACCCAAAAAATACTCATATAACCCCACTGAAAGATCTATTCATGTTATCATATTTTAAATGTATTTGTTAAGTCTTTTGTCCTGGCCAAGGTCCCATGGCCAGAATAATAGCTTCGCTTTCATCCAAAAAAAATATTAATTTCCCCATAAATTATAAGAATCTCCCAAAGTTAATTAATAAACAAAAATATCCAAACATCATCCATCATACCATCTGATATAATGATGTATTCATACTCTAAAATGATATTTTCTATACCTCCAATGTCCAAAAACACGATTCTACTTATTTTTAATAAGGTCATGTTATTCATGATAATAATCTAGTGAATTTAACTTGCATGGTATTAGTTTCACCTAGTTATGATAAAATCATAAGATATGTTGGGTCCAGTAAAAAACATGGAATACACAAATGAAAACATGGAGAATGAAAAATAAATTTTTTCCATCATCTATAAGTATTTAAATTGATAATGAAACTTTCCATTATCAATGCCACAAAACAATTGTAAAGAATCCATCAAGGATTTATCTTCTCTAATACACTTTATAAATATACTAGTATATATTTGTTTTGTCTCAGTCGAAAAAAAATCTTAAATCTATCTATACTGAGCTTTACAACCAGAATTCAAGCTACTTCCCCCATCTCATTCATTAAGAATCACTTTCCAAACCACACCTTTATATAATGTATAGTCATGATTCCATTTCTAACATGTATTATGTCAATTATAAACAAAACCAAAAATGTAACAAAAATACCACAAACCCAATTTTTTATATAACTTTCATCTTCATTCATGATTAAATAAAATCATTGATTTCATCATCAAATCATATATTTCAACTCTAAGATTCTTCTTTCTATACATAAATTAAAAATTGTATCTGAAAAACTATATAATACGCATTTATAAAATTAACCCCTTCCGGTTTCATCCAATACACATGCTATGATAAATTCCTACATAGGAATGTGGTTTTGAAATACATTTTTTGTATCATGTAATCTTAATGATCTCCTATAAAAAAGAATTTTTATATGGAAGTTATCATCTCAACTATAGAAAAAAGATTCTTTGTAGTCAATTTCCCATATTTATTTTTAAATCATTAAAACCTAGTGATATTAATAGGTATTAGTATTATAATATATCTCATTTTTTTATTTTAAACTCTTTATAAAATATTTTCAAAACATCCCATCAATCCCATCCACCATGTTCTAAACATGGTTACTGTGCTTGGTGACTATCACGTATTTCATGTCTTTTATCTATTTTATGGAATTAGAACAATAAATATCGTCATTGTATATGGCAGGATCACTATATATATACACTATATCACAATAATTTACAAAAATAAGTTCGTATAATTCAGTATACAGATAAATCCTTGTACATCATCTCTGTTCTTCAGAAACCTGAGACAGTTCTTCATCCAAAACTCTTTGTCAATTTGGAACAACTTCTTTATTTGTTTCACTTCTTACTTATGGGTATTAATTATCTCCATGTTCAAAATTACACTAATAGACTTTCAGACTCATATGAAAATTATTCAGGAAAACACCATCTAGATCCATAAAAATATTGGTCATTACTAGAATAAGAGTAATATCCAATAGTTTCAAGGGGATAACCATCATGTTGGTATTTCTGAAAAATAATTATTGGTTCTTAAAAATATGAAATCATATATATGTTTCAATACCATATATATTTATGAAATATAAATCAGGGTTCCACTAAATTCATGTCTCATATAGATATTTTTAGACTACTATAGATAAAATATTGTTATATATGAATATCGAAATTTCTAAAGCATACACCTATAATGATGGAAAATGGACACAATAAATCATAATTAATACAACCTTTCCTAATAGGTTATGATTCCACCACATTGATAAACTATTTGATTATGTTTTTTTGGAGGGGTTATTTATAATTAATTCCATAATCTCTCAGATGATAAAAAATTTATTGAAATAGTGATTCACCACCCCTCTCTATATAGAGAATATTAATACTTTTTCCCACTTGGTTATATAATTTAATTTCATTTTTCAATAATTTTTAATAGTACCTAAACTTGTTTCTCATTGAATAAATAAAATAAAGACAACATAATGTGATCAATAATGGTTATTAAGTAATTGAACCCAACACCTTCTTTAGTACTCAGTAGTTCACATGCATCAAATGTATAAAATCTAATAGTTCTATAACACATTAATATTTTATACAATAAGGTTATTTGGTAATTTTTATTAATAAATAAAATTATATTTTAAAAAAGCATAATGAATGATTAAAAAATCTATCTATATAGATACTTTTAATATGTTTATCATTCATATTAATGAGGTAACAATTCCAAAAACAATGGATCCTTCAAATATCCATGATCATCATATTTTTAATGTCACATTTATTGTTTTCCCATGTAATACCTATAAATTTCAATAATCATATTTATATATCCACAAAGAATTTTATTCATGTCTATAGAAGAACTCTTGTTCTTATCAATGAATGAAAAAATCCATCTTATCCAAATAATGTATATAAATACAATTTAAGTTTATTGAAGGAGGATAATAAAAAAATCATAATTCTTGGTCTAATAAACATGGTAAAAATAGATTATATGTGGTGACCTCTAATGAAATAAATCTTGACCCAATTCTAATATATATATATATATTTATATATATATACTTCAACATTCATCTATTCTCCCCTGTTTATGATTCAATGATTTTCATCACAAATATATAATGCATACCATGTGTCTATAACAACCCTCCTTAAAAAATAGTTTCTTTTCATTCTTGTATTAAAAATCCAAATAGATTATAAATGTATAATGAAATAATTATAATTTATAGAAATTATGGAATTTAAACTGAGGGAATCGTAGCATGGCCATTAGTAATAGTAATTCAGTCAATAGAATAGTAACCACCATTAATAGAGTATAAATAAAATTTTTTCATCCAATAATTGAAACAATGATATATTTATATCATTGAACAAGTAAAAACTTTAAATTATAAATTAAGTGTTGGTATTTTGTGAGTCATAAATATTAGATTATAATTATTATAATTTATAAAATTATTTAAAAGAAATATTTTTTCATAAAATATATTAATTAATGATTATTTTGTTTTCATATGATTAAATGAAAATTTTATGGGGCCTTAATTAATTTTTAAAAGTGTTATAAAATGTGTTATAGTTTTAAAACCAGTATTTTTTTGAATAGATAAGATTTTAAGTAAAATAATAAATTTATCATATTTGAAAAATGAATTTCAAAAAATGAATTTTATATTTCAATTATGCACATCTAAAAAATTTTGTGGTGAAATTATTGGATTTTTCATAAAAACTTGAATTTTTGGTAAATAGTGAAATAAGGTAATTTTAGATATAAGATAAATAGATGGTTTATTGACTTATAAATGATGAAGGTATGATTTATGCCCAAAATCCAGAATTCTACTCAATTATTTTTATATATACCGTGATAATTATTAAACTATTCATAGTTAGGATCAGAAAAAATAAACTAATGAATATAATAATGATATAACACCCATTTCCTCTATTATAAATACCACCCATATCAACCTCTTCCCGAAACACATAAAAACGTTATAGATTCTTTAATTTCTTCCCAATTACCCTCCCAAACCACTTTCCTAGTCTAATATCTTTTGTTTTCAATAAAAGGAAAAAAATTTCCTTTAAGAGGATATCAAGGAGGTGAATTCTAGGGGTAAAATCCTCTTTAATTTTCATTTATTTGTTTTCAGTTTTTTTAATTTTTTATACTCTCTACACATCCCCATTTTCAAGATGAATAAAAACTATTATCAATTATATATACTGTGATTTTATAATTTATATGAAAAAATTCATCATCAAACTTTTTCTCCTCTACCTTTTACTCTAAAAATGAGAACATCGTCCATGATAGGCCGATTTACCGCCATCAGGGACAATACACATTCATTTTTTATTATGGAGAAAAATGATGGTTGTAAAATCATTATTATGGTTAAATAATATTTTATTATACATATTATATGTTATTTAATGTTCTTGATCCAATATATAAACATTATGTTGAATAAAATGATATATGTTCGTGATGATCCTAAAAAACGTAAAAAAAATTAGATCATTCTCATTAATATTTTATCTAATGATTAATCATCATATCATGGAAAAAAAATTATGTATGGTATTAGTTGAAATTTTTTATTAATATTAACGCCATTTCATTCCACTTCTAGAGTTTTCATCTATTCAACATGAAAATCCATAATGAACCAACCATGGAAATCCAGAAATGATTGCACCTGATACAATGAAAATAACAAAATTATATTAATAAATGGGAGGAAATATGTTATAAAAATATCAAATACGTAATTATAAATATGAATATGGTTATTTAATATATTAATAACACACTTCAAACTGTTATAATAGTGTTTTGAACATGTTTGATGTATGTTTAACCTAAGGTGAGAGAATGATTTTCACAATTTCCATTATTTGGTTTAACCATATACTTTATTGATTGTGTGGAAGTAATATTATTTGTTAATTAATATTGATTATATTATGTTTTATTATGTTGATTTATAGTGGATAAAAATTCCCCATTATTTTTATCAATTGTTACTTCTATTATATGATATTTGTAAGGGTATTTTTACTAAAAATAATCTTTTAATTTATTTAATCTTTTTAAGGGTAATGATTCATATAATATAATTATTCTGGTTTCATAATTATTCTATGATTATTGGGAACTTTAATGATGAAATATGTGACCTATATCTCCCTATAATTCATTGGGTATGTTTATATTATAGGTCGACTATATGGTAACTACAAGTGTAATGATGATGATAACAACATAAGATTTTTGTGAGGGTTACATTGTAAAGTAGTTGTGAGTGCTAAATTTTAAGGTAGTTATGAGGGTTACAAATCATATAGTAGCTAAAAGGGTTAAAATATTAAGTAATTAATCATACAATTAACCTTTATGCTATTATTTATTTTTTCTATGTTTGATAGAAATACGATGTTTT
This sequence comes from Viscum album, assembly GCA_963277665.1. Taxonomy (NCBI): domain Eukaryota; kingdom Viridiplantae; phylum Streptophyta; class Magnoliopsida; order Santalales; family Viscaceae; genus Viscum; species Viscum album. Next base: position 1,241,107,046 of record OY728145.1, on the reverse strand, counting down.
CAAAGAATTACAATATGATACTTATTGGAAGAGAATTATGTTTTTGTGAAAATGATTTAATATGATTATAATTATTATTGTATCAAATGTTTCTCTCCTTCGTTTTTTGTCCCTTACTGATCTTTTTGTTCACATCACATGTTTTAAAATATTTTCCACAAAGTTTAAGGATGTGAAATAAAACATTAGAAGCTGAGGTAAATATTGTGAAGTAATTTCTTGCAATGATTTCATGATTTTATTGAAAACGTTTTTATTATAAAAAATGGAAATTATTTTAGTTTTATCCACATTGTATGCTTACTGTTTTATATTTTTTAATTATTTCCCAATAATCTAAAAATCATTACCCAAATGATCGTTGGCAATCTAATACGAGTTTTTTAATTGAATTAACTTGATTAGGGAAGGTTTATGATTGAGTCCTTAGAGTTGGTATCAGTGCATGGCTTAGATGTCTTTAGGAATTATTATGATGTTAATGGAATAGATTAACTAACTTTTCACTTACGTTTATGTTGAAATTCTATACAATTATAAGATTACCATGTTTCTTCATCTATAATATGTCTGTTCTGAAAGGTTTTCTGTAGAAAAAACGTGGAAGATGAAGTAGGAAGGCACCAAGAAGATTATATCATTATTAATATACAAACTATAATTGTCATAATTTAAAATAAAATATTTTTTAGAGAAATATATTTGTTGAAACTGACTATAAATAGCAGTGGAATCCATGAAAGAAAACAAATTGATCTTTGAAAAAGGAAAATGATGGTATATGAACATTTTATTAGGCACCACATTTCTTCTAATAGTGGATCTTCTAACATAGTGGAGGCTGTATGATGGACTATATCCCCAGGAAAGATATCTAATTTCATGGGGTGTTCAGATCATTAAAAAATAGTATCTCTATTTATCATTTTGAAGGTGAATTTCACTAGTGGTGGTCAATAGTAAATAATATCATGGATAGAAATGATATTGATTCCTTATAGTGAGTAGAATTTAATAATCAGTTCATTGAAAAATGTATTCCAAAGGTTTATTGAGTTACGATGGAAAATAAATTCAATAAATTGAAGAAAAATGAGGAATACTAAATGGAAATTTATGAAGAAAACATCACCCAACAGGTAGGGTATGGTCCAAATCTTATTCGAGCTCTTGATAGTAATATAAATAATTTTTTCTCATAATTGAAGCCAATATATCGATGATTATTAGCCTACTTTGTGTTGAAATGCTATGAGAAACTTTTTCGCTATCTTGATTTGGAATAAAGTCAGTTTTCTGATGATCACATGTAGTTTTATGACAAGATGAAGAAGTATTCTTGATGAAAATATTTGGGTAATAATCTATAAATTAAGTATGAACCTATCAAAGTTCAGTATTCGGCCTGTTGAAAGTGAGGTAAAAATAACCATGGGTAATACCTCAAAAAACTGGAATGTGTTTGATGTGGCATGGTTGGAAATATGGCTCGATATTGCAGTGAAGAAGATCTTAGTGATGTTATGCTTAATTCAGATATGAAAACACTAAAGTTCATTAAATATCATCAGATGGGGAATTATGAAAATACCGAAGCAAATAAAGATTCAAATGATGGAATGACTCCATATTATAATTATAAAGTTAAAGTGAGATCTTTAATGACTACATCTGCTAATTTTGGGGCATCCAATGAAGTGGTATCAAGTATGTTGTTTGTTTACTCAAATTATTCTAATGTCTTGTTTGATATGATATCTACACATTATTTTATTACTGAATTATTTTATATTTAATTGGAATGTTCACCTCAAGGATTGATACCAAAACATTTGGTAAAAACATAAGGGGAAATATTATAGGAAAATTGCATTGTTAGAATCTTCTTATTGTTGTCAGTGGAAAGACATTACCTGAAAACCTTTTTGATTTTCCCATAGTATATATTGATGTTATTTTTGTAATGACCCAAACATTAATTAATGAAAATTACTCTTAATATAATTAAATGCCTTATTATGGTTATATAATATTTTAACTTCATTGGTTTTATGAATATGGATTTTAAAATACTGTTATGAATTTTGACTGTTTCTAATAAAGTTGTTGAACAATGATCACATGATTAGTATAAATATAGGGCATTAACAAATCCAATTTACTCATATAAAGGAAGAAATGGACTCATCCAATAGACATGCCCCATAAAAAGACCATTTTTCAAATCTCAAAATGGAGGTGGCGTCATTGGGCTATTCTCTTGGCCAAGATCTAGCTGAGCATGAACATGTTAAGATTGAGTGGTACCGACTACTGGAGAAGTGGAGGTTAATATAGATTACCCCCAAGTGATGTTATCCGAGCCACCCCAAGAGTCTATCACCATCACACACTTTAACCCTATTTCTAATGCGGGTGTTATAAGGGGTTATGTAACAAGACCCCAGTACTGTAATAATGTACATTATTTTTGTATAAAGAATTTTCATTCATTTGATTATTGTTACTTTGTAAATAGTTTTCAAAGAACATATAGTATTTTAAGTTAATATTAAACTAATAAATCTATATTGATGAATTAATGGAATAAATAAAATTTTTATAAATTTTTATTTTAATTAAATTACTTTTTATCATTTATAAATGATCATATAATTTTATGAATGAAATTGTAATTTTCATTAAGGTTTGAAAGCTGTTTTTGTCAAAACTGAGGATTTTTTAGTAAATGTCAGTTTTTATTTTAAAAGTAAAAATTCACATATTTATAAAATTATTTAGATAAATGAATATTATTTTTGGAATCCGGATGTCGAAATTATCCAATGGTGAATTTTTCATAATTTTCTGAGAAAGTCAAATTTTTTAGTACAAATTAATTACCGTTTACATATATAAAGTATTTTATGACCAAATAATTACCCAATACTGATGTAATAAAATAATATAAATGTTATTTTCTTCCAATATATGTTTTACCATTAAAATAATGTGATTTAAGATTCTTTTTTTTTATTTTACAAAGCTTTTGTGTACCCTCCAAGACTTATAAATCATTTTGTCTTTTTAAATTGTTTTCCTTTAAAGTGTGACTCACCTCCACATAAGCAATCCCATTATTTTAAGAATTTCGGCCATTTTCCTTATAAAATATTGTTTCCCATTCCCCTTAGGAATAAACCATGGGAACAAACCATGGGCTGGTTTGTGTTACTAATCATTTTAATGTGAGGTGTCCAAACCTAAATAATATTGAATTCACTCTCATTTCCTATATAATCTCACCCAAGCTCCCACATCCTCTTCACTAAAAGCCTTTGGGGTTCAACCATCCCATGAACTCATCTCTCTATAATACTCTGAAGGATCTAAAATCTCTATTGAAGCCTCTCTCAAGCCTCTCCCATGCTTTTGGGATCACACATCCAAGTAATGAATTTTTTCCTTTCTCGTTTTTGTCCAATTTTTTTCAAGTTGTTATGCCCTTCTGTTTTCAGTTAAAACTATTGTGGTATTATATCACACCTCCCCAATACTGAACTATTTATTTTTGGATGGTGGGAAACACCTTTCTCTCTCATTAATGCCTCTCATGTTCACCCATTACCATGATGAAATTTCGTGAGGGATTTATCTCTCCTGTTTTACATCCAAGTAGTTATTTTGTATTATGCATCTAAATTACATTATGTTTGTTGGGAAATGTATCTATATGAAAACATTACTGTCCATGTCATGTACATATGATGAGGCACCCTTTTCTCTCTCATAAACCATTTTCATGAATCATTATGTCACGTCACTATGCTACCGAAATTGCACCACATTTTTCCAAGCCATGATCATTGTATAGTGAATACCATACCCATGTCCCAATCATGGGTATTAACCTTTATGCACATATAAATATTGAATGGTAAATTCATGTATTTATTCCACATTACTTAATCTTGGAATAATTTATGATGTTTATTTCTTCCATGATCCATGTGACACACTTATGCATTAAATGAAATGTTTAATAAGGGTGTGCCCTAGTAGCACTCCAATGCATTGGGTAAAGTATAGTACTATGATACATCATATGCAATGGGTGTTTACTCATGTTAATTACAGTGAAATTAGGATTTAATTTTTCTTCATGTGCAATGAGGGTTTACTCATGCTTCATGTGCAATGAGCCTTGGATCATGCTAATTCCATGTTAAGTGTTGTTTCCACATTTCCATGTTATGATTATCATGATTTATCATGCCTTTATGTTTATGTTTCTCATGTTCTCCATTGGTCTGCCTATCATCTAACATCTATTGTATTCCTCATGTTGTAACATGTTTATTCCCTTATTGGGCTTTATAGCTCACCATTTTCTTATGCATGTCCTCGGGTTATCCCATGCAATGCTAAGTACAAGGGAATGTAGTGGACAGATAAGGAAGTTCTCTATAAAGATGTTGTGTGTTTTATGTTCTAAGCTATTTTTTAATGTTCCTAATCACAAAATACATTAGACCTTGTGATCTTTTATGTTATATCAAGTGATGATTTTATGTAATAAATCATGTTTAAGTGTGTAATAAAAAGCATGGTTTTTATAATTGGTATTAGAGGATAGGATTATTTATTTTAGGTATTTGGATTAGAAAACCCTAGTGAAGACTTAGAGACAAGAATAAGTATAATAAAAACATCCCTAAGTATTAGTGAGTATTGAGTAAGTGGTTTATCAAGAAAATACATCCCTTTTGGATACAACCAGGTAGAGGTGGCTCTAGCACAAATGTATCCTAGGGGTAAAATACGAAAACACCACTTTGAGCTATACTCGAATGGGAACTGGTGCATGACAACGGTCCCTACTGCACTCCTGGTTATGACACTCTTGGGTGAAATGCTTTGGTAAATTCACATGCTTTTTATGAACCCTTATTAATGGAATTAAAAAAATTCCCTAAGAATATATGTTAGAAGTAGATCATTGATAACATAGATTAAAGCCTATATTTTCATATATTAAGGAAATAAAAGTTATTTATAAGTCATCTATTCTTTCCTAGGAATCTTATTTATGTGTTTAATAGTTTAATGTACTCATCCCGTTTCTATATCAGATAAGGTAGAACCTGAATAAAAAAGTGAAAGGTGGGGTTATCGTTCATGATTCTATGCATTCTGTTATATCCCAATGGTTTTGTAGAACAATGGTATTACCACAAAAAATCATGGAAGTAAAGATATCAGGGAGTAAATAAAATGGTTCAATCATTGTATCCCATGAATAATACTACTCCCATATCATAATCTATGTATTTAATTTCTCGGAAAACCTGGTCATACTCCCTCTTGTGAAATTTGATGCAATTCACGACATGGATTGTCTTTCCTTATATAGAGCTATCATAAATTGTCATGAGAGGGAAATCACTCTCCATGTGGAGAATAAATCCCCGATTCAATGAATGTGCAATGAGGAAGATGAATCTTTTGTAGCTCTATCATCTCAAGAATGGATATTACTGCCCGATGAGAACACATATTTGGCTTATATGTATGAGTCTAAGGAGGCAACCATCCTTAATGACATTCCTATTGTGGGGGAATTTTATGAAGTGTTTCCCAAGGAATTGTATGGTCTTACTCCAAGAATAGATGTTGAATTCTCAATTTATTTTAAACCTTGGGCATTTCCATTATCCAAGTCATTGTATAGAATATCTATTTTAGAGCATGAGGAGCTAAAGAAACAACTATAGAAGAATATGGATAAAGTTTTTATATGCCCATGTGCTTCAGCATGGGGTGTACGAGTTCTCAACATCAAGAAGAAGGATGGGTCAATGCCCCTTTGCATTGATTATCATGATCTTAAAAAAAATCATGATAAAGAATATGTATCCTCTCCCACAAATTGATGACTTTTTCGATCGGCTGTGTGGTGCACAATTTTTCTCCAAGTTGGATTTATCTTCGGGATATTTCCAAGTATGGTTAAAAATGGAAGATATCTCGATGAATTATTTTCATTCAAGATACTGGCACTATGAATTCATAGTATTTCCTTTCAAACTCTCTAATTCTCTAGAAATCTTCATGTACTTGATGAATATAGCCTTTAGGGATTACCTCGACAAATTTTTGGTAATCTTTATAGATGATATTCTAATATACTCCAAAACCAAGGAGGATCATGAGGAGCATCTAAGAATAGTTCTAGAGACCATTCTAAAGGAGTATCTCTACGAAATGTACATCACGTGTGAGTTATAGTTGAAGGATGTATCATTCTTGGGCCATATCATCACAATCAATGGGATATCTATGGATCCCTCCAAAACATATGCAATTGAGGGATGGCCGAGGACAACATCAGTAATGGATATCCATAGATTCTTGGGTTTCTCTTGGTATTATTGATGATTTATGAAAAAATTATAATGATTGTCCAACCCTCATAACAAGATAACTAAGAAATGAATAACAATTTCTTAGAGTGATAAATGTAAATAAAGCATCAAGGAGTTAAAAAGGAGGATTATCACTACGCTCGTTCTCACATTACCAACAAGTGGATAACTCTTTGTGGTATTCAGTGATACTTCAAAAATGGGATTGGGCTGTTTGTTGATGAAAATGACAAAGTCATTTCCTATGCTTCAAGGAAAATGAATGTTCATGAGTAAAATTCTCCAACACATGATTTGGAGTTGGTTGTGGGGATCTTCACTTTAAAATTATAGTGGAATTATCTCTTTGGGGAGAAGTGTGAAATATAAATGAACCAAAAAACATCAAGTATATATTCACACATAAATATTTGAACATGCACCGATGAAGATGGTTAGAGTTGATCAAAGGCTATAACTACTCAATCCATTACCAACATAGGAAAGTGAACAAGGTGGCAGATGCTCTAAGTTGAAAGGACCTAGCAATTCTATCATTGATTAGAATTTAGAAGGACCAAATCTTACTATATTTGATGAAGATTTACATGGGAATCATAAAGAAGGTAATATCATCAATCCATCCGCAAATGATTGCTCAACTGTCTATTTTGAAAAGGATAAAAGTTGCTCAAAAAAATGATGTGGGAATTCAGAAGCGAGTGGAAGCTAACAGAAAATGTAAATCCTCAGAGTTCAATGTTAAAGAAGAATGAATTGTGAGATTTGGGAAAATACTATGTGTTCCATCAAGTCTATAGCTGAAGAAGGGACTTTTGTATGATGTGCATAGTAAAAATTTCTCAATTCACCCAGGAAACACAAAGATGTATCGAGATCTCGATGAGAATTATTGGTGGGATAATATGAAGAAGGAGATCGATGGGTATACATCAAAGTGACTTTTGTGTCAGCATGTGAAGGTAGAGAGGCAGACGTCTAAGGGGATGATCCAAATATTCTCATACCAGCATGGAAATGGGATAATATCACCATGGACTTTGTCACCAGACTTATGAAGACATCCAAAGGCAACAATGCATTCTAGGTTGTTGTGGATCATCTTACAATGTTTTAACACTTTATTTCATTCAAGAGGATTTCTCATTGGATCGACTAGAACATATATATATCAGGTAAGTGCTAAGGATTTCTAGAGTACCACTATATATGTTTTCCAATCAAGATCCAAGATTCACCTCTATGTTCTGAAAGAGTCTTCAACATGCTCTAGATACTAAGCTGAACTTCAGTATAGCTTATCATCCTCAAACTGATGGCCAATCCAAGCGGACTATCGAAACACTTGAGGACATGTCTAGTGACTGGTCAATGTAATTCAAAGGAGGGTTCCACTATTAGAATCCTCCTTTAATAATATTTTCCAATCAAGCATCTGAATGGCACCTTATGAATCACTTTATAGGAAGAGGTTCAAAACACCATCATGTTGGGATGAAGTCAATGCGCGTAATCTGATAGGACCAGAAATGGTTAAATTGGTGGTGGAGATGGTGAAAACATTATGTAGCATATCAAGGAAGCCCAGATTTGATAGAAGAGTTATGCAGATAATCATCGAAGAGACCTTGAGTTTAAAGTTGGAGACATGGTATTTCTATGCATATCTCCATGGAAGAAGGTTATGTGGATTTAAAAGAAAGGGAAGTTAAGTCCTAGGTATATTATGCCCTTCAATATTATGGATCGTGTTTGGGTTTTGGCCTATAGACTAGCCCTTCAACCTACCACGACCAAAGTACATGATATGTTTAATGTATCCCTCTAAAGAAAGTACACACCTTACCCTTCACATGTACTCTCTTTAGAGGTAGTACAACTAGAGGATGATCTTTCTTACGAGGAGCAACCAGGGAAAATCATAGATCATAGAGAAAACTTTATACAAAATAAGACAATGAACCTCATCAAGGTATTGTGAAAAAACCATAAGTTTAAAGAAGAAACATGGGAATTAGTGGAAGTGATGAAGAGAAGTTACCCACTTTTGTTTTAGAGTGGGAAAAGGAAATTTTGAGGGTGAAATTTTTTAAGGGGGGAGATTGTAACAACCGAAACATTCATTAATGAAATTCCTCTTGATCTAATTAAATGTTTTATTATGCTTATATAAAATGTGAACATCATTGGCTTTATGTTTCTTGATTTTAAAATACCATTATGAATTTTCACCATTGGTAATATAACCATCAAATAGTGATCACATGATTAGTATAAATATAGTGCTTTAACAAATCCAATTAACCTAGAAAAAGGAAGTGATGGCCTCATCCAGTAGGATTTCCCATATGAATCCCATTTCTCAGAGCTCAGAAAAGAGGTGGCGTCATTGGGCTTCACTCTTGACAATGCCGAAGCCAATCTTGTACACATTAAGCTTGAGCGGAACCAGCTTCAGGAGAAGTGGAACTTAATAGAGATTATCCCCCAAGCAATGTTATCTGAGTTACCCTAAGAGTCTATCACCATATCACACCTTACCCTTCTTTATTATGTGGGTGTTATAAGTGGATATGTAAAAATACCCTAGTTCTATGAATATGCACATTATTCTTATATAAAGAATGTGCCTTCATTTTATTATTATAGCTTTATAAATAGTTTTTATAGCATAAATAGTATTTTTAGTTAATATTCAACTAAGAAATCTATTTTGATTAATTAATGTATTAAATAATATTTTAATAAAATTTTATTATAATTAAATTACTTTTTATTAAATATAAATTATTAAAAAAATTTATGAATACAATTTTAATTTTTATTAAGGTTTGAAAGCTGTTTTTATCAAAACCCATGAATTTTCGGTAAATACCAGTTTTTATTTTAAAAGTAAAAAATAACATATTTATAAAATTATTTAGATAAAATGTATATTATTTTTGGAATCAAGAAATCGATATTATCCAATGGTGAATTTTTCATAATTTTATGAGACAGTCAAATTTTTGGGTAAAAATTAAATATTGTTTACAAATATAATGTGTTTCATGATGTCATAATGACCCAATAGTGATGTAATAAAATGATATAAACATAATTATCGGCCAATATATATTTTACCATTAAAAAATATTATTTTTGATTTTTTTGATTTATTTTACTAAGCTTTTGTGGACCCTCCAAGTCTTATAAAACATTTTATCTTTTCAAATAGTTTTCCTTGAGAGTGTGACTCACCTCTATATAATCAAGCCTATTATTTTAATATGTTCGGACATTGGCCTTATAAAAGATTTTTTTCAAATCCCCTTTATAAAGGACCATGGGAAAATAACATGGGCTAGTTCTTAGTATTGATTAGTTTATTGTGAGGTTTCCCAAACCTAAATAATATAGAATTCCCTCTCCAATCCAATATATACCCACCAAAGTTAAAACTTCCTATTCACTCAATGCCTTTGGATTTGAAAAACCCTTTACATACTCTCTCTATAATCTTCCAAAGTTTCCCCATGCTCTCAAGAAGCCTCTCTCAAACCTCTCCTGTGATTTTGGGGTCACACTTCAATGTAAGGGATTTCTTCATTTCTCATTTTTGTCCAATTTCCTTTAAGACGTTATGCCATTTGGATTTCAATTAAAACATTTGGTGTATGATTTCACACCTACCCCATACATTCTTATTTTTGTTTAGATGATGGGGACCCATTTATCCCTTATTAATTCCTCCCATGTACACCCACTACCATGCTGATTTTTTTAGAGATTTCACTCTCCTATTTTACATGAGAGTAATTATTTTGTATTAGGCATCTAAATTACATTCCGTTTTTTGGGAAATGTATCTATATGACCCCTTAATTTAAATTTCATGGAAATATTATGAGACACCCTTTTCTCTCCCTTAAACCAATTTCATGAATCCTTATGCTGTGTCATTTTGCTACCGAAATAGCACCGTGTTTTTCCAAGCCAAGATCATTGTGTAGTGAATACTATACCCATGTCACTATAATGGGTATTCACCTTTATTTATATATACATATTGAATGGTAATTTCATGTATTTATTCCACATTACTTAATCATGTAATAACATATGATGTTTATTGGTTGCATGATCCATGTGGCACACTTATGCATGAAATTAAATGTTTAAGAATGGTGTTCCCTAACAGCACTCCAATGCATGGTAAAGTATAGTATCATGATATGTCATGTAAAAGGGGTGTTGACTCATTCTAATTAAAGTGAAACAAGGTTTCACTTTTTCTTCATGTGAAATGAGGCTTTACTCATGCTTCATCTGCAATGAGACTTGGATCGTGGTAATTCCATGTTAAGTGTTGTTGACACATTTCCATGTTATGATTATCATGGTTTATCATGACTTTATGTATATATTTATCTTCTGATCCATTGATATACCTATTGCCTAACAAGTATTTTATTCCTCATTTTATTCCATGTTTATTCCATTACTGGGTTTTATAGCTCACCATTTTCTTATGCATGTCCTTAGGTTATCCCGTGCGATACTAAGTACGAAGGAATGTAGTGGTCATTTAAAGGATGTTTTCAACAAAGATGTTGTGTGTTTTATGTTCTAAGATGTAATGTGATGTTCATAATCCCCAAAGACACTAAACCTATCGATCTTATATGTTGTATCAAGTGATGAATTTATGTAATAAATTACATCCAAGTGTGTAATAAAAAGTAGTGTTGTTATAATTTGAGTATGGTTTGGATTTATGTTTATCTTGATAAGATTTATTGTAGATCTAATGAATTTCCTTTTGATAAATAGTTTCAGTTTGAATACAATATTTAACCCATACAATTTATAATATATTAGGAAGATGAGAAACTTATGAAATATATAAATGAAACTTATCTTCTCATATTGTTGAAAATAATATAACTCTTGATATTAATGATGTGTTAGTGGTAAATGAATACCTAGATGTTTTCCCTTATGATTTTTCTATTATACCAAATTGATATGTTTAATTTATGATTAACATAGTTTCTAATGAAAACAAAATTTCCAAACCCCCTTATCAAATGGAACAAGTGGAACATCATGAATTGAAAAATTAATTACATGAGTTTGTTGATAAAGGCTTCATTCATCATAGAACATCGTCATGAGGTGCACATATTTTGGTTATTAAATAGAAATATGCTTCTTTGAGACACTGAATTGATTATAAAGATTGGAATAATGCTACTGTTAGGAATAAATATTATTTTCCTCATATTGATGAGGTTATTTATTAGCATCAGGGAGATCAGTTTTATTTAACTTTGAATTGAGATATGGGTACCATTAGATGAAAGGGAAAGAAGTATGACATACCAAAAGTATATTTTTTGTACAAGATATGGGAATTAATATTTTTTATTCCCTTTTGTTTGAGATTTTCCTCTATTATATTCATGGATATTATGAATATAATATTCTATGAATATTTGGATAAGTTTTGTTTTGTTTTTATTGATTATATTTTGGTATTTTTAAAATTTCATGAGTATAATGAAAAACATTTATGGATTGTCTTGAATACTCTCATATAAATGATGTTATTGAGAAAATTTATTGAATGTCATTTTTAGTTGGACCAGATTTATTTTCTTCGTAACATTGTAAATACTGATGGAATAATTGTTAATCCTTCCAAAATAAAAGTGGATGATGAATGGCCAAGACATGAAAATGTTTCGGAGTTTCATAGTTTTCTTGTATTAGCTGGTTATTACAAATGGTTTGTAAAAAAAATTCTTGGTTATCTATACCACAAAATTATTTAACATGTAACACCCCAGGTAAATAAAGAATATGACATTTTTATATTTATCCATATTTGTGAATAAAATATTTATATGACTTTAAAGGGGACGCTATGCTCGATGGCATACCCAACACGCAACAACGAGTTTCTTGGGAATCTTACGTTGCACTCTAAAAATAAAATAATATTATTTTAAATGGTAGTTAACATGTAGCCGTTGTAATGGAGGGAATGGATAGAAATAACTAAAATATGATTATATATGTTTTTAAATGTTTTTACATTTATCCAATAAAGGATAGAGGCTTAAAATACAGAAAGAATTCAATTTTAGGCATATATGCCCTAGTTTTCACTAAAGGTTCACTTATCGCCTTTTGATGGTGAACCGTCATTAAATATAGTTTTTTTCACTCTTATAAATTCTATTGGACCAAATAAAACTCTTCTTAAGAATCGGGACATCAAAATTTACTTTGTGTAAATTTTTGGTATCTTTCCGATAATGTTCATTTTTTTAATGAATAGTGTAAAATGTTGTATTTTAATTCAAAACCTCTTTTTAATCTAATTTATTTATATGATTAGATTATATTTTGAATTGGTTTTAAAGTGAAATTATAAAATATTTTTACCATTAAATCCAATAGTGGTCGTTGGAATTAATTTCACTTTCAAATCAGACTTAAACTAGTGTCAATCTTTTGATACTTATTGTTTTATAAAAACACGCTATTTGCTCTGACAGTGAGAATTAATTTTTTTAAATTAATTAATGTGACTAATATGTTTTGAATTTTGTAAAACGGACTTAATTTTTGATTTCAGAATATCAAATATAGCTTAGGGTGAAGTTTTGGTATTTTTCTGAAAAACTCCAATTTTTGATGAATAGTGAAACCACCAAGTGGTAATCAAGCAAACTGATTTTTCAGTTAAATGAAAGTTTACCACTAATGTGTATTGAATTTTGAAAATCCGACATACATGGTTGTCATTAAGAAGTAAAATGTGGTTCAATGAGATTATAATAATTTTTTGGTGAATAGTAACTTATTAAGTTCTTAATCACGATTAGTGGTAATTAGTGTAGTTTAAGGTAAAAATAATGATTTAATAATATGAAATGACCTAGACACATGTCCCAATCTTATTGGTTGTATCATGGCCGACCAAGAAAAGCCATGAGACAACTTGGGGACCCCATGGAGACACTTTGGTTGGGAAATGACATAAATAACTTTTTATTTAATGTAAAAGTAAAAATGACACAAACATAATATGTTTTACGAAAAAAAATTACATGGGGCTATAATTATCCGATTTTTGATTATAAATATTCATTGGAAAGCTAGAAAGATTTCCTACAACATAGTAGTTTTTGTATAATTTTTAGACATTAAATAAATTAAATTATTTAAGACATAATAATGATACAGCGATGACATCATTATTTGACGATTTAAATAAAATGGAAAGATAATGTAAAATATATGAACTACACATGTCCAAAACTTATTGGATGGGTGGATTTCGAACCCTTATCACCTTATCCACGAATTTTATCAATGTGGGACCTTTTAAAACCTGAAAACGTTTTCAAATAAAGTAATATTTCTTACTTTCCAAAAGTGCCCCTCCTCTCCTCTTATAAAAGGCCCCAACCTCTACCTCATTTCACACACTCCTCAAGCCTTTGGCTCGGCCAACCCTGCCCATTTACTCTCTCCACATCCCTCTCCTCATCCTAGAGGATTCCCTTTGGGCAGAATCCTTTCAATGGAAGCCTTTAGGCTCAAATCAAAAGGACATACTCTTTTAAAGGTAATTCATTCTCTCATATTCATTTGTTTTATTTTGCTTTTCCAACCCCCTAAACTCTTTTTATTTATTTCTTTTGTAATAACACCAGTAACTTCAATATACTAGGATGTTGTTATAAGATTTATTCGAGCTACACTCTCACACAACTACATCAAATGGTTAAAGAACATACGGTTTCTGTGGATGGCGAAATTGTGCCTCCCGAAACGATGATTGTTCAATACTCATTTAACACCTTCAAAGGTGGCCATTATGATGTAACTATTTTTATATATGATATATAATATGTTTATGTTTTACTTATGCTTCTTTATTTTTCATTTGTGTCTTACCTTTATGGCTTCCATTATGGGTATACGCGATATCTTCATTTTAGGAAGTGCGGACTACCGCCCCCTCAAAGTGATTTGATTCGTTAATGCCATACATGGGACGTATAAAGGATGGATTAAATGTTATCATATATGATGTTATACTGGAATTATTATTTACCTCTATATCATTATTATTTCTTTCCATTAAAGTATGGGATAGAAATGAAAGTAGCGTTCATGCGTACGTACGGCTTACCGTCTCCATGAACGGTGCATTTCATTTCTTATCCCCAAATGTAATGTACTATTATAAGTACATATATATAATGGATATATATGATGTATGATACATCTAAATGATTAATATAATTCTGGAATTAAAATATACATACCTCTCATATAGTTTTAATTCCATTAATACGGCATAGAAATGAAAGTAACGTTCATGCGTACGTACGGCTTACCGTCTCCATGAACGGTGCATTTCATTTCTTTCCTCTAAATGATTATGTGATTTTATAAATACATGTATATGATAGATATATATGATATATATGATATCCAAATCAGGAATGTCATTTTTGGATATGAAGAACCTTTGACCACACGAACAACATGTAATTGTAAGAAGTCCACTTTCGACTTAAGAACCAAATATCGACAAAACAAACATGATTAACTTAAATGATTAAATAATGTTTATAACATGGTAATAAGTAATATAAAAGGAATAATGAACTTGAAAAAGGTTATTAAGGAAGTATAAATTAACTCATGTTTATTATTCAGGAGATTAAAAAATGATCGAGTCAAGTCGGACCCGAGGTAAGGGATCCTACCACTCTCTTTCTTTTTAAGTACACTCTTTTATGTCATTTCTTTTAAGCTAATATTTCTTATGATTGGGATGTTCTATTATATTAATCCTACTGTAATTTTTATGTTCATGTGATGAGAGAACCTATTCTCTCTCATCAATCCATTTTGGAAGTTTTGAGTGGCGTCGTTAGGCTGCCGAACTTTCGTAAGAGATCTAACCCCTCTCTTTCTTTTTAAGTACTCTCCTTTATGTCACTTCTTTTAGGCTCCTATTTGTAATGTTGGGGGATGTTCTTTTATATTCCTATTTCTGTACATTTTATTTTAATGTTATGAGATACCCTATTTGATCTCATCAATCCATATTCGGATGTTTTATGTGGCGTCGTTAGGCTGCCGAGTTTTCATAAGTGGTTTTTCATCTCACTTTTATTCCCGTGAGATTTATGCTACATTTGCCACAAATTCCATTGAGTGGTGTATTTACTGCCCATTATTCTACTCTTTGTGTAATATACTTTCGTTTATGAGTATTTACATCAATGATCTATTGTCCTTCTTTCATGGGGTGTATGTTTTGAAAGATACCCAAGTCGGTAAGGGAACCTTTCACCCTCTTTTTTTAAAAGACTTCTTTTGTTGGGTCTTTTAATTTACATATTGTTATGTTGGGATATGTTCTCATATATCCTTATTGATGTCAATTTTATGTCCAAGTGATGAGATACTCTTTTTATCTCTCATCAACTCATTTTGATGTGATGTCGTTAGGCTGTCAAGGGAACTTTTTAACCCAATTTCGACTTCTTTGGGTTCAACATGTAGTCATTGAATATGTCATCCATTGAATATGTGTGAATGAACTTTTATTGTTTTACACTTAATATCCACTTATATTGGGTGTATTTATATTTGTCACACATATTTTTGAGATTGATTTGTCCTTAATTTAAGGATACCTTCTTTATAAGGGATTTCATCACATTTTACATTTCTATTGAGGGTTCATTGTTTTTATGCACCAATTCACTCTTATATGGTGTATATACTGTCCTTTGGAGTATTATATCATGAATCCATTTATTCTCATGATATTATAAAGTTCTGACTAAATGATATTCCTCAATTATTGTATTCAAGTGTCTCTAATTTTGGTAAAACCCCTTTAACAAAAATATCATTTTAAATGTTTTAAAGATTTATAATTCTAAATCTTTATCTTTAATGTCCATGTTTTCAAAATGTCTTTCAGTATTTATTTATATGGACATTAATGTTTTAAAACTATAATTCCATTAAAAGCTTCAAAGTGGTATGGGACACTTTGATTCACAAATCTCTTTTAAATGGTTTTTGAAAATGGATTGATTAATTCAATATTTTGGAATTATTTATTGTGATTGAAAATGAAATATTGTTATTGAAATGTTTATATTTTCCATATTTTATGTGTAATAATGGTACCTGGACATTATGACGGGTGGTGCCGTGAATACCAGGATGGGTGGTTACGTTATAACCTCCAATGTATTGGGTATGGAAGTCGGCCGTATGGCTATTCCATTAAGTATGTATGGAAATTGGCCGTATGGCTATTCCATTAAGTGATATGTGTGGAAGTCGACCGTATGGTTATTCCACTTAAGTATGTTTATGTCCCAAGTTACCTTTATATATGTTATGTGTTCTTTATATGGGTTTTATGGTAATCCTTTGGTTACAAAAAGGTAAGTAATGATACTTTTTTCAGTGAAAAGTTTTTACTACTTCATGAAGGTGAAAAGTATTACATTGATAAAGTATTCATGGTTTACTTGTTGTTTTGAAAAACTAACAGTTTTCATTCTTTGTGTATCCCTTACTGAGCTTCTTATGCTCATCCCAAGTTTTTGAAATGTTTTTCACAGGACATAGCGTGGAATATGGTCAAGGATGGGATCAAGGGAAAGTCATGCTACCTAAAACATGGAACTATACATGTTTCTTTTAAAGAGTTTTTATTTTATGGAAATTTAGTAGAAGAGACTACTTTGTAATCTTTTGATATGTAATAGTTATTTCCTAATTCTCTAAAACTCTAAACCTGAAAAGATCCTCAATGTGAATTAATCATTAAATTCAATATTAAGTAAGGTTTAAGGCTAGGGCCTTATAGTTGGTATCAAAGGTCGGTTTAGATAACTTTAGAGGTTAGGGTATTCTTTAAGCATAAGTGACATTACCATAATGGTTAGGATTTCAGAAAGAGTCATAGTTTTAGATAAAGTGAATGAGTAAGTGTATCTTAGTGTTTACCTTCCTCTTTAGTACATGATGGTTTTGTTGATATACTCACACTGACATTTCTATTTTTAGTGAATGGATGGATCTAGCAGGCACCAAAGAGACAACAGGTTTGAAGGAAACTGTGGTGGTTCTCGGATTAAGATACTAGATAAAATGGAGGATTTAATGAGGAAACTCGTGGTTGTTCTAAACCAAATATCAAGGAGTCATGATCAACCACTTCAACCATGGTGAGTTCTCTAATCCATCATGTATGAGATGGCAAACTCGATGTGGAAATTTAGGTAATAATTATTAAGGTAACCATTAGGGTTTATATGATACTTAATTTTTAGGTAATTATGGGTTACTATATGATATGATGGAAAATGAAAGGAATGAGATAAACTTGAGGTTAAAATATGTTATGAATATTCTTGAAGATTTTATCTCATTTTGGGGAATGTTTTAAGAATTATATAGTTTTGGAAAAATGACAACACGTAGACCGTGTGACATCCCGTCGCGTCGGACAAAGCTGCAGGAATCGAACCCACAACCAAAGTGCGACTGGTATTTATCGCCTACCACTGGACTACGTGAAGTCCCTGGTTAGTTTGACTGATTCTTTTTAGTTATATGATTTTATAAATTAAGAGTAAGTTTATTTTGGGTTATTAATGAAAATTATTAACCTATCATGGAGGATATGTGATTAGGATAATTACTTTTCAATGAGAGACTTTAAGAGCAACTGATTTTGTTTGGAGATAAATGTTACGATTTAACTTGGAAGACTATGTGACTAAATCCTTCAAATATTTGGGTTTCAATATTATATTGGTTTACTTTGAAGAATTTTATGGACAAATTTATTATAGAATGGTCCTCGTTGAACTTTGGGTTTTGTTGGACAAATTTTGGAGATTAAGAATAGATTTTCTTTTTATAAAGGGTTATCCTTTTCTGGATTATCTGATCTGGTACTAGCCTTTTTAGTTTTGGTTTTGGTTAAAGTCTAAAGACATGGGAAGTATATAGTTCTATTTTGTGGATTAGGTGATTCTCTAGAAGTTGATTATAGTACTCTTAATGTGAACAAGTCTTCCTAAATACTCGTCTTTTGGAGAAAATATGAGTTTGTGTAAAGAATCTAATAAAAGTTGAAAGTCAATATGATAAGTGATTATGTTTCCTTTTGAATAAATTCCTCAATAAAAAGTAACTTAAAACAAAAATGTTGTCTATTAACTTTTCCTACTGGGGAATCAGATACCGTTTAACCCATCCCAAGTTTGTGATTTTCTCGTGGTTAACTTTCTCCTAAACATGTTTTCTATCACACTCCATCAGAACATGACCCTTTGTTTTTTCCTCCATGTCCATATTTTCATACATGGAATCCTAGTATGGGTTAACTCGGGTGACCTTTGTACTTATCTTTCTTTATTTTAAAGTGTTTGGTTTACCGACTTTTGTTCCGATGTGGGACTTTCAAGAATGTTTCCAAGCGCAATTTTAAAATTGCGAGGATGCAATTCCCAAAAGGGGGAAAGTATGTAACACCCCAGGTAAATAAAGAATATGAAATTTTTATATTTATCCATATTTGTGAATAAAATATTGATATGACTTTAAAGGGGACGCTATGCTCGATGGCATACCCAACACGCAACAACGAGTTTCTTGGGAATCTTACGTTGCACTCTAATAATAAAATAATATTATTTTAAATGGTAGTTAACATGTAGCCGTTATAATGGCGGGAATGAATAGAAATAACTAAAATATGATTATATATGTTTTTAAATGTTTTTACATTTATCCAATAAAGGATAGAGGCTTAAAATACGGAAAGAATTCAATTTTAGGCATATATGCCCTAGTTTTCACTAAAGGTTCACTTATCGCCTTTTGATGGCGAACGGTCATTAAATATAGTTTTGTTCACTCTTATACATTCTATTGGACCAAATAAAACTCTTCTTAAGAATCGGGACATCAAAATTTACTTTGTGTAAATTTTTGGTATCTTTCCGATAATGTTCATTTTTTAATGAATAGTGTAAAATGTTGTATTTTAATTCAAAACCTCTTTTTAATCTAATTTATTTATATGATTAGATTATATTTTGAATTGGTTTTAAAGTGAAATTAGAAAATATTTTTACCATTAAATCCAATAGTGGTCGTTGGAATTAATTTCACTTTGAAATCAGACTTAAACTTGTGTCAATCTTTTGATACTTATTGTTTTATAAAAACACGCTATTTGCTCTGACAGCGGGAATTAATTTTTTTAAATTAATTAATGTGACTAATATGTTTTGAATTTTGTAAAATGGACTTCATTTTTGAATTCATAATATCAAATATAGCTTAGGGTGAAGTTTTGGTATTTTTCTGAAAAACTCCAATTTTTGATGAATAATGAAACCACTAAGTGGTAATCAAGCAAACTGATTTTTCAGTTAAATGAAATTTTACCACTAATGTGTATTGAATTTTGAAAATCCGACATACATGGTTGTCATTAATAAGTAAAATGTGGTTCAATGAGATTATAATAATTTTTTGGTGAATAATAACTTATTAAGTTCTTAATCACGATTAGTGGTAATTAGTGTAGTTTAAGGTAAAAATAATGATTTAATAATATGAAATGACCTAGACACATGTCCCAATCTTATTGTTTGTATCATGGCCGAACAAGACAAGCCATGGGACAACTTGGGGACCCCATGGAGACACTTTGGTTGGGAAATGACATAAATAACTTTTTATTTAATGTAAAAGTAAAAATGACACAAACATAATATGTTTTACGAACAAATATTTACATGGGGCTATAATTATCAGATTTTTGATTATAAATATTCATTGGAAAGCTAAAAAGATTTCATAAATCATAGTATTTTTTGTATAATTTTTAGACATTAAATAAATTAAATTATTTAAGACATAATAATGATGCAGCGATGACATCATTATTTGACGATTTAAATAAAATGGAAAGATAATGTCAAATCTATGAACTACACATGTCCAAAACTTATTGGATGGGTGTATTTCTAACCCTTATCACCTTATCCACGAATTATATCAATGCGAGACCTTTTAAAACCGAAAAACTTTTTCAAATAAAGTAATATTTCTTACTTTCCAAAAGTGCCCCTCCTCTCCTCTTATAAAAGGCCCCAACCTCTACCTCATTTCACACACTCCTCAAGCCTTTGGCTCGGCCACCCCTGCCCATTTACTCTCTCCACATCCCTCTCCTCATCCTAGAGGATTCCCTTTGGGCAGAATCCTTTCAAAGGAAGCCTTTAGGCTCAAATCAAAAGGACTTACTCTTTTAAAGGTAATTCATTCTCTCATATTCATTTGATTTATTTTGCTTCTCCAATCCCCTAAACTCTTTTTATTTATTTCTTTTGTAATAACAACAGTAACTTCAATATACTATGATGTTGTTATAGGATTTATTTGAGCTACACTCTCACACAACTACATCAAATGGTTAAAGAACATACGGTTTCTGTTGATGGCGAAATTGTGCCTCCCGAAACGATGATTGTTCAATACTCATTTAACACCTTCAAAGGTGGCCATTATGATGTCACTATTTTTATATATGATTTATAATATGTTTATTTTTTACTTATGCTTCTTTATTTTTCATTTGTGTCTTACCTTTATGGCTTCCATTATGGGTATACGTGATATCTTCATTTTAGGAAGTGCGGACTACCGCCCCCTCAAAGTGATGTGATTCGTTAATGCCATACATGGGACGTATAAAGGATGGAATAAATGTTATTATATATGATGTTATACTGGAATTATTATTTACCTATATATCATTATTATTTCTTTCCATTAAAGTATGAGATAGAAATGAAAGTATCGTTCATGCGTACGTACGGCTTACTGTCTCCATGAACGGTGCATTTCATTTCTTATCCCCAAATGTAATGTACTATTATAAGTACATATATATAATGGATATATATGATGTATGATACATCTAAATGATTAATATAATTCTGGAATTAAAATATACATACCTCTCATATAGTTTTAATTCCATTAATACGACATAGAAATGAAAGTAGCGTTCATGCGTACGTACGGCTTACTGTCTCCATAAACGGTGCATTTCATTTCTTTCCTATAAATGATTATGTGATTTTATAAATACATTTATATTATAGATATATATGATATATATGATATCCAAATCATTAATGTCATTTTTGGATATGAAGAACCTTTGACCACACGAACAACATGTAATTGTAAGAAGTCCACTTTCGACTTAAGAACCAAATATTGAGAAAACAAACATGATTAACTTAAATGATTAAATAATGTTTATAACATGGTAATAAGTAATATAAAAATAATAATGAACTTGAAAAAGGTTCTTAAGGAAGTATAAATTAACTCAATTTTATTATTCAGGATATTAAAGAATGATCGAGTCAAGTCGGACCCGAGGTAAGGGATCCTACAACTCTCTTTCTTTTTAAGTACACTCTTTTATGTCATTTCTTTTAAGCTCATCTTTCTTATGATTGGGGTGTTCTTTTATATTACTCCTACTGTAATTTTTATGTTCATCTGATGAGAGAACCTATTCTCTCTCATCAATCCATTTTGGAAGTTTTGAGTGGCGCCGTTAGGCTACCGAACTTTCGTAAGAGATCTAACCTCTCTCTTTCTTTTTAAGTACTCTCCTTTATGTCACTTATTTTAGGCTCCTCTTAGTAATGTTGGGGGATGTTCTTTTATATTCCTCTTTCTGTACATTTTATTGTAATGTGATGAGATACCCTATTTGATCCCATCAATCCATATTCGGATGTTTTATGTGGCTTCGTTAGGCTGCCGAGTTTTCGTAAGGGATTTTTCATCTCACTTTTATTCCCGTGAGATTTATGCTACATTTGCCACAAATTCCATTGAGTGATGTATGTACTGCCCATTATTCTACTATTTGTGTAATATAATTTCGTTTATGAGTATTTAAATCAATGATCTATTTTACTTCTTTCATGGGGTGTATGTTTTGAAAGATACCCAAGTCGGTAAGGGAACCTTTCACCCTCTTTTTTTTAAAAGACTTCTTTTGTTGGGTCTTTTAATTTACATATTGTTATGTTGGGATATGTTTTCATATATCCTTATTGATGTCAATTTTATGTCCAAGTGATGAGATACACTTTTTATCTCTCATCAACTCATTTTGATGTGATTTCGTTAGGCTGTCAAGGGAACTTTTTAACCCAATTTTGACTTCTTTGGGTTCAACATGTAGTCATTGAATATGTCATCCATTGAATATGTGTGAATGAAATTTTATTGTTTTACACTTAATATACACTTATATTGGGTGTATTTATATTTTTCACACATATTTTTGAGATTGATTTTCCTTAATTGAAGGATACCTTCTTTATAAGGGATTTCATCACATTTGACATTTCTATTGAGGGTTCATTGTTGTTATGCACCAATTCACTCTTATATGGTGTATATACTATCCTTTGGAGTATTATATCATGAATCCATTTATTCTCAGGATATTATGAAGTTCTGAATAAATGATATTCCTCAATTATTGTATTCAAGTGTCTCGAATTTTGGTAAAACCCCTTTAACAAAAATATCATTTTAAATGTTTTAAAGATTTATTATTCTAAATCTTTATCTTTAATGTCCATGTTTTCAAAATGGCTTTCAGTATTTATTTATATGGACATTAATGTTTTAAAACTATAATTCCATTAAAAGCTTCAAAGTGGTATGGGAAACTTTGATTCACAAATATCTTTTAAATGGTTTTTGAAAATGGATTCATTAATTCAATATTTGGGAATTATTTATTGTGATTGAAAATGAAATATTGTTATTGAAATGTTTATATTTTCCATATTTTATGTGTAATAATGGTACTTGGACATTATGACGGGTGGTGCCGTGAATACCAGGACGGGTGGTTACGTTATAACCTCCAATGCATTGGGTATGGAAGTCGGCCGTATGGCTATTCCATTAAGTATGTATGGAAATTGGCCGTATGGCTATTCCATTAAGTGATATGTGTGGAAGTCGACCGTATGGTTATTCCACTTAAGTATGTTTATGTCCCAAGTTACCTTTATATATGTTATGTGTTCTTTATATGGGTTTTATGGTAATCCTTTGGTTACAAAAAGGTAAGTAATGATACTTTTTTTCCGTGAAAAGTTTTTACTACTTCATGAAGGTGAAAAGTATTACATTGATAAAGTATTCATGGTTTACTTGTTGTTTTGAAAAACTAACAGTTTTCATTCTTTGTGTATCCCTTACTGAGCTTCTTATGCTCATCCCAAGTTTTTGAAATGTTTTTCACAGGACATAGCGTGGAATAGGGTCAAGGATGGGATCAAGGGAAAGTCATGCTACCTAAAACATGGAACTATACATGTTTCTTTTAAAGAGTTTTTATTTTATGGAAATTTAGTAGAAGAGACTACTTTGTAATATTTTGAGATGTAATAGTTATGTCCTAATTCTCTAAAACTCTAAACCTGAAAAGATCCTCAATGTGAATTACTCATTTAATTAAATATTAAGTAAGCTTTAAGGCTAGGGCCTTATATAACATGAGAAGAAATTAAATTTATTTGGAAAGAATTCAATGATGTCTATTTTTAGGAACTAATGGGGAGATTGGTGAATAGTCCAGTTTTGGACATTCCTTCCCCAAATAGTGAATTTTTCAACAATAGTGATGCTTCATTTATGGCACATAGTTTTCTTCTCATGCAGAATGATTAGTTTATTTCTTATGGTTTAAGAAAAATAAACCCCCAGGAGTTAAATTATCTGACACAAGTTTTTCAATTAAAATATGTGGGTTTTTATTTTAAAATTTGAAGGCATAATTTTTATGGAGAAAAATTGGAAATGTATTCTAATTATAAAATAATGAATTATATATCTATTAGATGGAAGTATACATGATATAGAGAATATGGGTTAAACTAATAATGGATTATTATTTCACGATCATTTACAATCCAAAAATATAATACAAAGTGGAAGATTCCTTGCGGTGAAAACATCATGCCGCATTTACCATGATATATTTTGTACAAGACCCCTTGATTAATTATTCGATGAATTTTGGGTTGGAAGTTGTTGGTGCAAGAAATTCCTCTATATTGTTTTAAATTTTATTGCATTCACCTTTTCTAAAGGGAATTAAGAAAGCACATAAAAAAGATGAACACTTATATAAAAATGTATAAATTGTGAAAAATAGTCTTTTCCATATTTTAATGTAAATAAATATTGTGTTTTAATATTTGGGAAGAGATTATGTGTGACTTGTGCTTCAATGATGAAGAAGGAGTTATTAAGTGATGCACATAGATCTAAATTTTCAGATCTTCTTTAGAGGACAATAATGTACATAGGCCTTCTGGAGTACTACTGGAGGGATGGAATGAAAAGAAATATTGTATATTTTACGTGGAAATGTTGGAATTTTAAATAGGTTAATAATGAGAAAAAATTACCAAAGGGGATGCTTTACCATTTACCAGTTCCAGATTAGAAATGAGAAAATATAACCATGGAATTCATGGGTGGACTACCAAGTACATCTCAGTCTACACATGTGTTTGGGGTTATTATTGATCGACTAACTGAACCTACACATTTCCATTCAATTCAATATATTATGTCTCTAGATCAGATTTCTTGACTGTACCTCAAAGTGATTTTCATGTTCCATGGATTTCCTCTATCCATTTTATTTGACCGATATTTGAGGATCACTGGTAACTTTTAGAAAGGGATTCAGAATTTTTTGGGAACTAAATTAAATTTCAATATAGCCTTTCATCCATAATATAATGGAAAAACTAAGTCAACAATAGAGAAATAGAAATACATACTTTGTAATTATTCAATATATTACCATGTAAGTTGGAATCATCATATTCCCTTAGTTGACTTTTCTTATAAAAACCTGTTGTCATTCAGGTATACTGATAGAACCTTTTGAGACATTATATGGAATGTTTTGTTGAAATCCATTATTTTGGAACTATGTTGGGGTAAGGAAGATTACAGGAGTAGAATTTTTTGGGTAAGTGGATGAGAAATTAAACACGATCTAATTAATATAATGATTTAAAAGAAAATATATTTTCATTAAATAGATGAACTTTTTTTCCTTATGATTTATTTAAAATTATGGGTCTTTATTTGATTTTTCAAAGTGTTTTAAAATTATTTATATTTTCAAAACCAATATTTTTCACATTAATTATGATTTTAACTGAAAAATAAGTTTATCATATTACTGAAATTATTTTAAAAATGGATCTCAATTATGAATTTTCCACTTCTAAAAATGGGTCGGGTGATTTTGGTGGATTTTTATAAAATACATGAATTTTGGTGAACTACGAAATACTGTAATTTATTATATAAGCTAAATATATAATTTGTGGAATCATATGTAATTTAGGGATGATTTAAGCCAAAAATATTAAACTCTCCTTCATTATTTTAATATATTTATGGATAAATCTATATCTATCTATAGTTATGAGCCAAAATAATAAACCCATGAATATAAAAATGAGAAGACACCCCTCCCCTCCACTATAAATACCACATATTATCCCCACACCACTAATCCATGTATCTTGTTTAATTTCAGCCAAATGAAATTCCAAATCTTGTTCCCCACGTCCACGAGCTACTAGTATCACCAAAAGTCTAGAACCAATTTCTTTAATAAGATTGTCCTGGGGGATAAATCAAGAGGTAAAATACTCTTTCATTTTCATTTATTTTCATGTTAGTTATTTTTCTTTCCATAAAATCTCTTCACCAATCCATATCCATGTGGTGTAAAAACTATATTATCATATATATATTGAAATTTTATCATGTTTATGTAAAAATTCATTTTAATACCTCATATCCTCAATATTTAATTCTAGAAATGAGAACATCATACGCGATGTGTTTATTTATCGAAATCATGGTCAATACACATTGCTTTTTTATTATAACCTTAAAGGGTGGTAATAAAAGCCATATTATTGTTAAATTATATTTTATTATATATATTATAATTTATTTATTATTGTGGATAAAATATATAAAGAATATATTGGATAAAATGATATATGTTTGTGATGATCATAAAAATCCCCAAAATAAATTAAATCATTCTCATTAATGTTTTATCTAATGATTCATCCCAATAACCATAAAAAATGATATGTAGTATCTTTTAAAATTATAGAAACATATTAAAACTATTTCATTCCATATATAGTGTTTCTCTTCCATTTTATAAAAAATCCATAATAAACCTACCCTGGAATCCATAAAATAAATTCCCCCGAAACAATTAAAATAACCAAATATTATGTAAAATCAGTGAAAGGATGTTACAATAATAAAATATAATTATTTATAAATATTGAAATAGTTCATTAATAAATTAATAACACTCTTTAAATCATTATATAGGATATTTGAACACATATGATGTAAGGGGAACTCAATGCAAGGGAATTTTTAACCAAATTTACCTTCGTTGGTTAAACCTTAACTCTATTGATTATACGGTACTAATATTATTTGTGAAATTTATTTTGATATTATAATATTTTATTATGTGGATTTGCAGTGTAATGACCCACCAATTCTCATTGTCCTGAGATTACAACAAGTCATTACTAGGCCTTAAGCGATATCCCCAAGATGCTAAAGGCTAGCAATAAATGCCGATGGGTTTCTAATACTAGTGGGGGCGATTTACCTTTTAGGAAATAAAACAATTAACCTGCCAACCATAACCAAACATTCACTATATGATTCATGAACAAATGAAAGATAACTCAACATCTTCATGCACTCAAAACCACATAAAGTAAGCAAAAATAGAAGGATTACCAAATATTAGAGTACACAACGGATAAAATAAAAAAGACTCTCCCAAGACCTCAAGAATCTATGCTCCAAATGCTCCAAGATCCAAAATCTCCAAACAACCCATCATCAGAAGGTAGTTCTAAAAATGTGTGAGACATTACCTTTTCCATTTTCCCACAAGATAGCATCTGAAAAAGCACCGACGTGCCAAAGTAGGGGTGAGTATAAAACTTAGTAGGTTTTTCCCCAATGACATCCCTACTCATGCCACTAGAATATAATAGTTATCAACCAGTATATAAGATGGTTTATATACAAAAAATTATCAAAAAAACGTTTATAACTAAATATGAACATGTTTCCAAAACCATTCATTACCAAAATAATACAAGTGCAATTGAAACCAATTTTCCCAAAAATGTATTTTTTTTTAAAATAACAAAACAATCTTTACAACCATTCCCTAATATACCTACATCGGCATAACCAACCATACTCAAGAGCATTTTCTCGTCGATCTACCAATTCATCACAAGGTAACTGTTTCATATCTGTCATTAATCCTTTGGCACCCAGTAAAATGTCATATTTCAACCGAGCCCCGTACATGCAATTCCCACGTGACATTAAAACTTTGGCACTGAGAGAAAATTCACATTTCAACCAAACCTCATATATGAAATATGAACACACAACACATATTCCCAATGATCAAGCCAAAATAATACTTTCAATAAAAAACACCTTTTTATTAAAAACAATTTCCATCAAAACCATTTCAATGACAAACCATTTCATCTCAAAACCAATTCAATAAATCTCCTTTTTTATTGGAAAAATATTTCTATTGAAAACCCCCTTTTCATCAACCATTTAGAAATTATAGAAAATCCATAATTTAAAATCATCATTTAAAATAGAACCCCCTTGGACCCAACTATTCACTAAGATAACATAATTCTAAAAAAAACGCTAAATCATCAAAAATGAATATTTTTCCCAAAATTTCACAATCAATAAAACAATTTGAATATAATCCAATCAATTTTAGCAAGAGGAGATGATATTGAATCCCCCTACCTCAATTTTTTTAACGAAACAATAACAACAAATGAAGAATGCACAAGGAAGCGGGTCGATTTTCTAAGGGTGGCCTCAGATATCTTGTCCTAGCAAGATCATGACTCAAAATAGAATTATCAGGAATCCAAAACTATAGATCTACCCACTATAGGTTTAGATATCAATAATAATAGAGATTAGAGAAGTAGATCTTAGAAGATCTATGAAAACCTGACAAATTAGGAAGGAATGGTGACATACCTCAAGAATCAGACGTCAAATCACCATGGGAAGGCTCTAGGTTTGCTCCAACTGATGTGGGCAAGGTTCTTTGGAATTCTCGGGAGAGAAATCTCAATGTAAGGGAATTTTAATTCCAAAAAAAGTAAAAATAAAAAAAACAAATTATCTCCTAGAAAATAGGATCTTGGTTTGACCTCTAAGAAAGATTTGACCACACGGTTTTTGCCAACCGTGTATGGATCATGAAACCTTACTTTTGATCCCAACACTCCTTAAAAACCCCAAATTATTCCATCCTTCACCTTTTCCCCTTTTTATAGCAATATCCCAATTTATGGAAACACCCCCACATAATTTAAACAACCCACTTTATGGAAACACTCTATTTTATGGAAACTTTCTATTTTATGGAAACACTCTATTTTATGGAAACTCACTATTTTATAGAAACCCAATAAAAGAACCAAAAATTAAAAAAACATGAGGAAAGGGGGTTATGTACCCAAAATTGGGGGTACTACATTCTCTCCACCATTGGTCTTTTCATCCTTCGAATGTAGAAAGCCCTTGCTGGCCAAAATGATTTCCGACTACTTCTCATTCATTTCCTTCTCCCGTTCCCAAGTCTATGCATGAATATGATCATTCTTCATTAAAACCCGCAGTTGGCCGATGTTTTTCCCATGAAAATATTTCTCTTGTCTATCCATGATCTGCACAAGAATATGTACCAGTGATGCATCTGGTTCAAGCCCAATATGATCCCAGCTGATCACATAGTCTGGAACAGGGTGATAATTTTTCAACTGGTATACATGGAACACATTATGCACCAAAAAAAACTGTGGTGGAAATGCCAACCGATATTTCACCTCTCTAACCCATTCTGGTATCTCAAAAGGGATAATTTATATTGGATATAACTCGCCCAGCTTCCCGAAATGACGATACCCTAGCCTTGGAGAGATCCTCAAGAAGACATGATCACCCACAACGCACGACAATGGTCTCTGATGGTGATTTGAATAAGATTTCTAATGACTATAAGCTATCTCCATCCTCTTTCTAATCATGTAGATATTCTCATTTGTTTCATGGACAAGGCTTTGTCAGACTAGTGAAGTTTCACCATTTTCTACCCAGCATAGTGGAGAACGACAAGGATGCCCCTACAATGCTTCAAATGAAGCCATACATATCAATGATTCATAGATGTTATTGTATAAGAACTCCACTAAGGCTATATGCTCCTCCCATGAGCCACCAAAATCCACTACACAAGCCATCAGCATGTCTTCCAATGTCGGTATCGTCTGCTTAGAATTCCCATCCGTGTGAGGATGATATGCCGTGATCATATTCGACTGAGTTCCAATGTCTTGCTGTAATGATTTCTAGAAATGAGATGTGAACCTTGGATCTCTATCTACGACTATTGACACCGGTACACCGTGCCTCTTTACCACTTCTTAGATGTATATTTTTGAAATATCCTCCACCATATGAGTTTCACAAGTAGGGATGAAATGAGCTGACTTGGTTAGACGATCCACTATCACCCAAATGGAATCAAGTTTTTGAACCATTCTAGGAAGACCTGTAACAAAAACCATTGCTATTTGATCCCATTTCCACACTGGGGTGGGAAATGATTGTAACATAACAGCTATTATCTAATGCTCTACTTTAACCTGCTGACAAGTTAAGCACTATGAGATGAACTCGACCACCTTCCTGTTCATTCCTATCCACAAAAAAATGTGGCTTCAATGCCTTATACAGATTCAATGTACCTAGATGTACATCCGATCTTAAATGGTTGTAAGCATGGAGGAGTTGTTCCTAACAAACCATATGTACAACCATCTGATCTTTGGAATAGAAAACCGAACCCCCATCATGTTTTCAGTCCTCAAAGGTCTCCCCACCATTGAGATTGGAACTTACAACTAGTCATTCTACATCAGATGTTTGTTCCTCTTTGTTCATTTTTATTAAATCAGGAACAAGCGTAGAAGAAAATAATACTGCAACATCACCTCGGTATTCAAATTCCACATGCATGTCTTCTAAGGACAACATCAAGTTCCATTCATCTTATTCTTCTTTCGCCGACATAGCATATGAATTTCTACTAAATGCATCTGCTAACTAATTTCATTTATTTGGTGTGTACATCAAGTCAAATTCAAACATTTGGAGATACTCCATCCATCTCCTTTTCCTCTGATTCAAATCTCTCTATTTGAAAATGTGTTTCTAGATTTTGTGATCTGTAAACACTATAAATTTATCATCGAAGAGGTAATGCCTCCAGGTTTTCAAAGCAATGAAGATTCAACTAACTCCAAATCATGTATTGGGTAAATTTTCTCATCCACCCTCAACTACCTTGAACCATAAGCAACCACATGATCTCTTTGCATGAGAACATAGCCCACCCCTGATCTTGTAGAGTCATAATACACCACATACCCCTATCCTAATTCTGGAAAGATAAATACACGTGCCAATGTAAGCCGAACATTCAGTTCCTAGAAAGACTTATGACACTCCTTCATCCATTGAAATGGAGAATTCGTCTTTGTCAGAGTTTTCAATGGTGAAGCTAGTCGTGAGAAATCATGCACAAAGGGTCGGTAGTAACCTGATAGGCCAGGAAAACATCATATCTCATACAAATTATTTTTTAGATGCCAAGAGATAACAGCGTCTATCATTTTAGGATCAATAGAAATGCCTTTCTCAAAAATTACATGGACAAAGAAACATACTACCTATATCCAAATATCTCACATTAATAATTTGGTATAAAAACTATGATATCTCAGTATTTGTAACACTTTTTTCAGGTGCACCTCATGAACTTCCCTTGTCTTTGAATATACCAAAATGTCATCCACAAACACCACAACAAGAGAATCCAGATATTGTTGAAAAATCTGATTTATAAATTCCATGAAGACTTCTGCTACATTCGTTATACTGAAAGGCATGACTACATATTCATAGTGGCCATATCTACTTCTGAAAGTTTTCATTGGAATATCCTCTTTCTGAACACTCAATTGGTGATATCCTGATTGAATGTCAATTTTAGAGAACCACTGAGCTCCCCTTAATTGATCAAATAGGTCATCAATGGGTGGAAGTTGATATATATTCATTATTGTAACTTGGTTAAGCTTACGATAATGAACACACAGCTGAAGAGTTCTATCTAAATTCTCCAAGAACAAAACTGATACTGCCCTTGGAGATGTACTTGGTCGAATGAAACCCTTTCTTTCCATCTCCTCTAGCTGTACATTCAATTCCTGTAACTCTATTGGTGTCATCCAATAAGATGGAAGGGAAATAGGACGAGTACTCGTAAGGAGTGAAATGTTAAACTCCACTTCCCTTAGAGGTGGTAACCCTGAGATGTTCTAGGGAAAGGAATCTAGGAATTTATCCACAATAGCTAGAAAACTATTTTCCTCGATCCCTTCCCTTGATTCCAAAGTCAACATGGCCAATTAGTAAGATAGAGTTCCCACCATTGGTGCCAACACGCTCTTTTCACCTTTCTTTACAATCCCCTCTCCTCTAAAGAGATACTCGATGCCATTCTCAGTCATGAAACTAACAGTTATCATATAATAGAAAATTAGATTCTTGAACATTGACAGCAAATCCATACCTCAGATTACATAATAGACATACATATCCAAGATCGAGAAGTCCCATTTTAGCTCAGCTCCATCAATAGATATAGCAGGTGTTCTACACAAAGAGGCTTGACATTCTCTCTCACCAAGAAGATTTTTCAATTTCAAAATAGAAGGCATCATTTCCAGTTTTGCACATAGAAAATCAATAGCATGAGAAACAATGAAGGAATGTGATGCACCAGCATAAAAAAAAAACTTTCAGAAAGTTAGAATTAAAAAGAATCGTATTTATCACTATATATGGTTCTGCCTGGTCATCGACAATCATCTGCTCAACTCCATACAATTGCTTCTTCACTATATTGTTCTCATTGTTTCCTTGATGAGGTTTCCCAGGTTGAGGAGCAATTGTATTTCTAGAATCACCATTTCTAGATCTACTCTACTAACGAGACTGAATCCACTGCCCTCTCTTAGTCAAAGCATATGATGCTTGTGATAGCTAAGAAGTGTCTCCAGCACAAGACCTTGGAGCATTGTGACAATAGCACTGAAGATGTCCCATCTTGTTACAATTATGACATGCTCTATGTTGACTCGTACAATCACACATTATGTGGTCAAATGAACCCCAGTGAACACAACTTGCTTTGCCCTGGGGTCGTGGAAGAAGGTTTACTGATCCAGCCGTCGGGTTCTGATTTCCACTTGCACCATAGAAATAGCTGTCCCTTTTCCTCTTATTCCCAGTGGTTGAGTTCCCAAAGTTTCTTGTAGGTATCATCATGAATCCTCCCATAGATCCAAATATATCACATTCAGTCACAGTCTCTATATTCACCCTCTCTGTATAGTCTATAATAAAAAGTACTACAATCTTTGATGGAATCTCCTATCGTATCCCTGATTCGATGATGCATGCCTACAATGAGGAACTTGTCGGGACTTCTGGTGCAAAGCATACTAAGTTCATGAACATAGCTTCATACTCTGTGATAGAGAGACTCTCTTGTTTCTAGGTAAAGAAGTCAGTCATTTTCTTGATCTTGAATGTGTAAGGATAGAATTGTTTGTTGAACAATTCCTCAAAAATCTCCCATGTAAGTCATTCATCCAATTTAGCTTGCATCACTAAATCCCAACACTGACGTGCAAGTTCCTCGAGCATATACGTCGCCAGTTTGATCATTAGCTCTACTGGGTTGCCGATGAAGTTGAATATATGATTCATTCTACATAACCACACCTCCACCTTCTTAGGTTCCAAATTAGACCAGAAATTAGGGGGATTATGCTTTATGAACTGGATGGTATGATCCACATTTCGTGGCTCGTTCCGATGGTTCCTTGTATCCATAGCATTAAAATCATGGACAATACTATGAACCAGCTCTTGGTACACATGTGGTTCAGTTACAACCACATTCTCTACAGGTTCTTCAGGTTGGTTTCGACGATGCCTACCCGGTGTCATTTTCTAAACTAACAACAAACTCTATTAATTGCACTCTCTAACGACTGTTGGATTAGAATTTCAAATTCTATCACATAAACTATCATATAATTTATTTATAAATCATCCTTTTTCCCATGTCCAACTATTTTACATTCTTTTAAAAATAAAACAATTTTCAAAATACATTAATAATTCTCTTTTTCAAAATCATTCAGTTGAAAACCAATTCCATACTTTTAAAAAATGACCATTTCTCGAAATGATGTATGCGCTCCTAGTGGGAATTCATTCCTCTATAACGCATGTTATGCTCGTCTCATTGGCTAAACCCATGACAATGAGATTTCAAAATCCTAGAATTTTCTTCAAACACTTTTTTACCCAACTCCTATGTAACTTGAAGTTCATCATAAAATTGTCAGATATGTCCTTTTATGCTATATACTTCATGATCCGACATTCCTACTCTTTTCTAAGATTCCCACTCAAGGAATATAGAAGATGGGATTTTATCTCCAAAACATGGAACCTCGATTACTACTTGATCAGCACGGAGTAAACAAGCTGATACCATTTGTAATGACCTTCCAGTTCCCATTTTCATGAGAGCACAATGAGTCATTACTAGGCCTTAAGTGACATCCCCATGATGCCAAAGGCTCTCAATAAATTTCAAAGGGTTTCAAACACATGTGGGGGACAATTTACCCTGTAAGAAATAAACCTATAAACCTACCAACCATAATAAAACATTCACTATATGATTCATGAAAAAATTAAAGACAACTGAACAACTTCATGCACTTAAAACCACAACAAATAAACAAACAACGAAAGGATAACCGTGTATCAGAGTACAAAGTAGATAAAATACACAAGAATCTCCAAATACCTTAAGAATTTATGATACACATTCTCCAAGATCCAAAATCTCCAAACATCCCAATATCACGAGGTTGTGCTAAAGACATGTGAAACATTACCTTTGCCCTTGTCCTAGAAGATAGCACCTGCAAAATCACCAATGTTCCAAAGCATGGGTGAGATTAAAACTCAAGAGGATTTCCCCAAAACTTCCCTACTCAAGAAACAAGGATTTAAGAGTTAGAAAAAAGTATATAAAATGGAATTAGGGGCGTTTTAAAGCCAAAAAGGAATATAACGAGAAAAATGAGTAATCCCCTAGAAAAAAGTATCTAGATTTGACTTCTGCGCAAGATTTGACCACACGGTTTGTGCCAACCGTGTATGGATCATGCAAACCTCCTTTTGGTACCAACACACCTTGAAAAAACCCCAATTCTTCAATTCTTTACATTTACCCCTTTTATGGAAGTATCCCAATTTATAGATATAACCCCAATATGTAGAAACAACCAACTTTATGAAAATTCTCTATTCTATAGAAACTCTTTATTTTATGGAAACTCCTTATTTTATGGAAACTCTCAATTTTATAAAACCCAATAAAAGACATACCAATTAAAAAATGTGAGGAAAGGGTGTTATGTACATGAAACTAGGGGTACTACATTCTCCCCACCATTGGTATTTCCGTCCTCCGATAGTAGAAATCCCTTGCGGGCCAAAAAGGCTTCTGGTCACTGCTCTTTCATTTCCTTCTCAAGTTCCAAAGGTTCTTTCTGAATCTGACCATGTTGCCATAAAAACTACACTAGGATGATTCTTTTCCCATGCAAGACTTTCTTTTGTCTACACATGATGCACACTGGAATATGTACCAGGGATGCATCTGGTTCTAGCCTAACGTGATCCCATCTGATCACATGGTCTGGATCAGGGTGATACTTTTTCAACTAGGATACATCGAACAAATTATGCACCAAACTAAATCATGGTGGTAATGCCAACTAATATGCCACCTCTCCATCCCATTCTTATATCTCAAAAGGGTCAATGTATCAAGAAGATAACTTTCCCTTCTTCCCGAAACGACGATGTCCAAGTCTCTGAGAGATCCTCAAGAAGACATGATCACCCACAATGAATTACAACGGTCTTCGACGGTGACATACATAAGATTTATGATGGCCCTGAGTTGTCTCTATCCTTTTTCTAATCAACTAGATCTTCTCTATTGTTTCTTGGACAAGGCTTGGCCCAACTAGTGGTGTTTTACTCGTTTCTACTGATCATAGTAGAGAACAATAAGGACGCCCATTCAATGCTTCAAAACGAGCTAGGCGTATTGAGGCTTGATAGATGTTATTGTATGATAACTGTAATAAGGATATATGATCCTCCCATGAGGCACTAAAATCCATTAAACAGTCCCACCACATGTCTTCAAATGACGGTATCATATTCCTGGATTTCCCATCTATCTGAGGATGATATGCTGTGCTCATAGTCAACTGAGTTCCAAGGGATTGCTGTAATGATTTCCTGAAAAGAGATGGGAACCTAAGATCTCAATATGAGACTATTGACACTGGTACAATATGCCTCTTAACTACTTCACGGATATAGATTTATGAAATATCATCCACCGAATGAGTTTCACAAATAGGGTTAAAATATGCCTACTTAGTAAGAAAATCCACTGTCACCCAAATGGCGTCATGTTTCTGGACCATTTTTGGAAGACCTGTATAAAAATACATTTCTATTTGATCTCATTTCCACACTGGGGTGGGAAAAGACTCTAACATACCAGCTGGTATTTGATGCTCTGTTTTAAACTCTTGACAACTTAAGCACTGCGAGATGAACTCAACCACCTTTTTTCATGTTTCTCCACCAAAACTATGCCTTCAATGATTGATACATATTCTGTGTACCTGTATGTAATGCCCATATTTAATGGTGGTAAGCATGATGGTGTTGTTCTTGACAAAACATAGGTACAACCATCCGATCTATAAAACACAAAACTGAACCCCCATCATGTTTCCAACCCTCAATGGTCTCCCCACCATTGAGTTTGGAACTTACAACCAGACATTATTCTTCTGATGTTTGTGCCTCATTGATCATTTTTACTAAATTCTGAATAGGATAAGCTGAAACGAAAACTACAACATCACCTCGGTATTCACATTCAACATGCATGTCGGCTAAGACCGACATCAACTGTCATTCATCTGAAGCTTCTTTCGACTACTTAGCATATGAATTTCGATTCAATGCATCCACTATAAAATTTCATTTCCCTGGTGTGTACATCAATTCAAAGTCAAACATTTGGAGATACTCCATCCATATCCTTTGGCTCTGATTCAAATCATTCTGTGTGAAAATGTGTTTAATTATTTTTTGACTTGTAAACATAGTAAATTTCTCACCAAAGAGATAATGTCTCTGTGTTTTCAAACAGCGATGAATGTATCTAACTATAAATCATGTGTTGGGTAATTCTACGCATTCACCCTCAACTACCTTGAACCATTAACAACCACATGATTTATTTTCATTAGAAGACAGACCAACCCTAATCCTGAAGCATCTCAATACACCACATACCCCGGTCCTGATTCTGGAATGATCAAGATAGTTGCCGATGTAAGCCAAAATTTCATTTCCTGGAAAGACTTCTGACATTCCTCCATCCATTGGAATGGAGCATTTTTCTTTATCAGAGATATCATTGGTGAATCTAGTTCTGAGAAATCATGCCCAAAGTGTCAGTAGTAACCTGCTAGACCATGAAAACAATGTATCTCAAACACATTCTTCGGTGGTTTCTAAGATATGATGGCTTATATCTTTTCAAGATCAATAGAAATGCATTTCTCAAAAATGACATGGCCAAGGAAACGTACTTCCTGTATCAAAAAATCACACATTAATAATTTGGAATACAAACATTGATCTCTCAATATTTGTAACACTATTTTAGGTGCCCCTCATGATCACCCCTTGTCTTTGAATATACAAAAATTCCATCCACAAACACCAAAAAAAAAGAATCTAGATATTGTTTAAATATATAATTCATTAATTCCATGAAGACATATGGTGCATTCATTAGACCAAAAGACATGA
Source organism: Viscum album (assembly GCA_963277665.1). Lineage (NCBI taxonomy): Eukaryota > Viridiplantae > Streptophyta > Magnoliopsida > Santalales > Viscaceae > Viscum > Viscum album. The sequence continues at coordinate 1,241,069,250 of OY728145.1, read as the reverse complement.
CTACATATTCCTAGTGGCCATATCTACTTCTAAAAGTTGTATTTGAAATATCCTCTTTCCAAACTCTCAATTAGTGATATCCTGATTGCAAGTCAGTCATGGAGAACCACTGAGCTCCCCTTAATTGATTGAATAGATCATCAATGTGTGGAAGTGGATATATATTCATTATCGTAACTTTGTTAAGCTTACGATAATCAACACACAACTGAAGAGTTTGATCTAACTTTTTTACGAAAAAAATGGTGCCTCCCATGAATACGTACTTGGCTGAATGAAACCCTTTCATTCCTACTCCTCTAACTACACTTTCAATTCCTATAACTCTATTGGTTCTATTATATCAGATGGAAGGGAAATAGGTTGGGTCCTCAGAATGAGATCAATTGAAAACTCCACTTTCCTTAGAGGTGGTAACCCTGAGATGTTCTTAGGAAAGACATCTGGAAATTGATCCACAAAAGATGGAAAACTATTTCCTTGATCTCTTACATTGATTAAAAAGTAAAAGTGGCCAATTAGAATGATATCGTTCCCACCATTGGTTCCAACAAGCTCTTTGCACCTTTCTTTACAATCCTCTCTCTTCTAAAGAGATGCTCAATGTCATCCTCATTCATAAAACTAACTGTTCTCCTATAATAGTCGATTTGAGACTTGAAAATCGTCAGCCAATCCATATCCAAGATTACATCATATACATCCATATACAACATTGAGAATTCCAATTTTATCTTAGCTCCATCAAATGTTATAGCACATGATCTACACACAATGGCTTGATATTCTCTTTCACCAAGAAGAGTTTGAAATTTCAAAACAGAAGGCATAATTTCCAATTTTAATCATAGTAAGTCAATAGCACGAGAAGAAACAAGGAATGCAATGAACTAGTTTCTAAAAACACTTGCAAAAAGGTTGAATTCAAGAGAATCTTACCTATCACTGTAGATGGTCATGCCTGATCATCAACAAACATCTACTCAACTCTATACAATTTCTTTTTCACTATATTTTTCTCCTTGTTTCACTACTGAGGTTTCCCTGGTTTAAGAGTCATGGTATTTCTAGAATCATCATGGCTAGCTCTGCTCTGCTGACGAGACTGATTCTGCTATCCTCACCCAGTCAGAGCATATGATGCTTATGATAGCTGATAAGTGTCTCGATTACCTGACCTTGTAGCATTGTGACAATAACACTGATGATGTACCATCTTGTTACAATTATGACATGATCTAGGTTGTTTTGTACAATCTCACTTTATGTGGTCAAGCAAACCTCATTGAAAAACCCTTCTTTGCCCTGGGGTCGTGGAGGAAGGTTTACTGATCTAGCCATCCGGTTCTGATTTCCACTTACACAATTAAAATAGGTGTCCCTTTTCCTCTGATTCCTAGTGGTTATATGTTCCCACTGTTTCCTTGATCATACACATCCCCAGTTTGAAATTTAGTTTTACTAGTGTGCCGATGAAGTTGAAGATACGATTCATCCAACATAACCACTCCTCCACCTTCTTGGGTTTAGAATTATCCCAGAAATTAGTCGAATTCATCTTCAAGAACTTGATGTTATGATCCACATGTCGTGGCTTGTTCATATGGTTCCCTGTGTCCACTGCTTGAAAAGATTGGACAATACTCTGAACCAGCTCTTGGTTCACATTTGGTTCAGGTGCATCCACATTCTTTGTAGATTCTTCAAGTTGGTTTAGAAGATGCCAACCGTGTTCCATTTTCTAAACTAACAACAAAATCTTTTAATCTCACTCTCTAGAAACTGTTGGATTAGCATTTCAAATTCTATCACATCAACTATCCCAAAATTGTTTTCCAAATCCTATTTTTCCAATGTAAAACTACGTTACATGCTTTTGAAAATTAAACCATTTCCAAAATACAATAATCAATCACTTTTTCATAATCTTTCCGTTGAAAACCAATTCCATTCTTTTCAAAAATGATCATTTCCCGAAATGATGTATGCACTCCTAGTGGGAATTTATTCCTCTATAATGCATGTCATGCTTGTATCATTGGCTAAACCCATGACACTGAGCCTTTAAAATCCTAGAAGTGTCTCCAAACATTTATTTACCCCACTCCCATGAAACATGAAGTTCAACATAAAAGGGTTAGCTATGTCCTTTTATGTTATATATTTCAAGTTCCGAATATCCTACTCCTTTCTAAGATTCCCACCCATAGAATAAATAAGAGGGGATTTCGTCCCCAAAACTAGGATCATCAATGACTACTTGGTTGCATGGTACAAAAAAGCTGATACCATTTGTAATGACCGACCAATTCTCATTAGCTTGAGAGCACAATGAGTCATTACTAGGCCTTATGGGACATACCCAAGATGACAAAGGCCAACAATAAATTTCAAAGGGTATCAAATACAAGTGGTGGATCATTTAACCATTAAGAAATAATCCAATAAACCTACCAACCATAACCAAGAATTCACTATGTGATGCATGAACATATAAAATAAAACTCAACAACTTCATACAATCAAAACAACATCAAAGTACGCAACAACTGAAAGATAACCCAGTATCGGAGTACAAAGCGGATAAATTACACAAGACTCTCCAAATACAACAGGACTCGATGCTACACATTTTCCAAAATCCAAAATCACCGAAAAGACCAACATCACTAGGTTGTGCTAAACACGTGTGAAACATTACCTTTTCCCCTATACCAGAAGATAGCATCTATAAAAGAACCAATGTTCCAAAGTAGGGGTGAGCATAAAATTCAGTAGGTTTTCCCCAATTACTTCCATACTCACTCAAATAGGATAGTAGTGTCAGAAACATGTACATAAAATGGTTTATATAAAACAATTTCTCAAAATGTTTTTATAACAAAATATAAACATTTTTGCAAAACCATTCATTATCAAAATCATACAAGTGCAATTGAATCCAGTTTTCCAAACAAGATATTTTTCTAGAAAAATAACTAAACAATCTTTACAACTATTCCCCAATATCCCTATATAGGTATACCCAAAAATTTCCCAAACCCATGAAACCAGCCATTTTTTCTACATTACGACAGTTCCATACTCATGAGCGGTTTCTCATCGATCAACCAAGTCATCACAAGGTAATTGTTTCCTATGTGCCATTAATCCTTTGTCACCCATCACAAGGTTATATATCAAACAAGCCCCATATATGCAATTACCATGTGACATTAAACCTTTGGCACCGTGAAAAAGGACATATTTCAACCAAGCCCCATATATGCAATATGAACACACAACACATATACCCAACATTCAATCCAAAATAAGTCTTTCAATAAAAATACATTTTTTAACTATTTCTGTCAAAACCATTTCAATGCCAAACCTTTTCAACTCTATACCAATTCAATAAAACTCCATTTATATTGAAAACCATTTATATTGAAAACCCTCTTTTCATCACCCATTTTGTAATTCTATAAAATCCATAATTAAAAATCATCATTTTTAATAAAACACCATTTTGCACAACGATTCACTAGGATCATGCAATTTCATAAAAACGATAAATCATCACAAATTAATATATTTCCAATAATTTAACAATAAATAAACCAATTTTAATATAATAAAATCATTTCTTTGAAGATGAGATTAAAGTGAAGACACCTACATCGATGGTTTTGACGATACTTTAACAATAGACGAATGACGCATGAGGAAGTTGGTCGATTATCCAAGAGAAATCTTATATCTCTTATCCTAGCAAGATCACGACTCAACATTGAATTATTTGGCATCCAAAAATGTATATATACCTACTATATTTTATGATATGAGAAGGAATGGATATCAGATAATTAGATCGAAGAATATCTATGAAAACGTGAAAAATCCAGAAAGAATGGTCACATACCTGAAGAATTAGACTCGTAATCACCAAGGGAAGGCTCTAGGTTGGCTTCAAATCATGTGGGGAGGGCTCTCCAGCCATCTAGGGAGAGTAATATCGATGTAGCGGCATTTTTGAAGCCCAAAAGAAATATAAAGAGAAAAAAATGAATAAGCTCATAGAAAAAAGGATCTAGATTTGACCACTTCGCATGATTTGACCACACGGTTGGTGCCAACCATGTTTAAATCATGCAACCATCCATTTGGTCCAAGAACTCCTTAAAAAAAACCCAAATTCTTATATCCTTAACCTTTACTCCTTTTATGGAAACATCCCAATTTATGGAAACACCCCACTCTATGGAAACAACCCAGTTTATGGAAACTCTCTATTTTATGGGAACTCTCTATTTAATGGAAAATCTCTATTTAATAGAAACTCTCTATTTTATGGAAACCCAATCAAAGACACACCAATAAAGAAATTTATGGAATGGGGATTATGTACCGAAAAACCGTGGGTACTACATACAGTGAATAAACATGTTCCATTATTTTTTTAATCAATTATCACTTCAAATATATGATATTTATGAGGGTGTTTTCTATAAAAATCATATTTTAATTTAATTTAACTTTTTAATGTGAATAATTTAAATGATGAATGTATTATTATTTTATGATTATGTTTTTTGTTCTTGAAATTTTTTTATGATAAATGGTGGGAAATATATATCCCTCTAATGCATTGGGTATGTTCATTTTTGAGGATGATAGTATGGTAATCCCAAGCATAGCTGTGATTATTACACCACAAGGTAGTAGTGAAGATTACATTGTATGGTATCTATGAGAGTTACAAATCACATGGTATCTATGAGGGAGAGAATATTATATAACTAGTTCCCTAAGTTATTCTTATGTTATTATCTATGTTTTCTATATTTATGGAAATATCATGTTTAAAAAAAGTATTTGTTCAATAATTATTGGCTGAAATTTATATCTTTATGAAAATGATTTCATATGTTTATATGTATTCATTTACTAATAGTTTCTTTATTTTTATTTCCTATTTTAAGGATTTTTGGGCTGATCCAAAATTCTAAAATGTTTTTTCACTAGTTTTAATGGATGGGTAAGAGAATTTAAGAACCCAATATGAGTGTTGAGAAGGAATTTTATTAATGTATTTAATGTTTTTATTAATTTTTTATTATGAAAAATGGATATTGTTTTATTAGTATCCACTTTGTATGGTTATGGGTTTATATATTTGAATAAATTTTTAATTCTCAAAATATATAATCAGGAAAATATATTTGGCAATGTAATAATTATTTTCAAGTTGAATTAACTAGATTATGTAATATTTATCAGCTGGTCCATATAGTATCTGATACCCATTTGATGAATTTGAAGAATTTATTTTTATAATAATCACATCAAAATTCAAAGAAAGATTTTATTTAATAATAATTCGCAAACATTTAAACCAATTTAAATATTTTTTAGTTAAATCCTATTAGTGTCCTAAAAATTTTAACTTGGACCCCTGACATAATCTATAAAAAATACATATTTCTATGTGACATAAATGTTTCATACTAATTTTTTTTAAATGTTAATTAAATTACTCACTTTAAATTGATTTTCCTAAATATTATTCCCTTTAGTGGGCCAATAAACACATTTATCTGAGTATTGACCCCACATTTGAATGAACCACATTAACGTACCGACTTATGTATGTCATTTTCCCAATCATATCACATATGAATCAGGGATAGTTTAGTGGAAAACCCTTTTACCATATCTTTTATATAGATAATACTCAAATATATTCTTATAGTATTTATGTGTAACCCATATTTCATTATGGGATATGGTTACCTAATAATTAGGGTTAGCTACATCCAACATTCCTTACATATGATAATCCATGGGCACCATACATTAACATTTATATAGTTTATTAGTGATCATGTTCAGGACATTTTTTTTATTTAGACTGAAAATTAAAATTCATATTTAAGTGGTTTTCATTTGACTCAAAATTTTTATAAAAATCACATGTTTATTATATATATAACTATTTCATATTATGGAATCAAATGTTTTATCCTTATATGTATACATGATTCAAATAATATAGTCCAATAATACAATGTCTTCCAACCAGATAGATATATTCAATCAATTTTAATATGTAACTCTTTATATAACTCACATTTTTTGTAACATGCCCAAAAAAATTCAAATAATACTTACACAAATCCAAATGAAATTGTTTCATGTGTTTCATTAAATTTTTAAAAGTAATGGATTGAATATAGCTATGATAAAAAATCTATAAATTAGTAAGCATGGCTTAACAGATAGTCTAATGATTTTTTTGGAAAACTATAACCTGCAAATGTAGTAAATCATGGAAAAGATTCCTTAAACCCATTGTTCTTTAACCAATAGAGACCTCGATTATATCATACCTCTAACACCAAAAATCAATAGATTATACCCAACATCAAAATTCAATCTTAAAACATCATTAAAATCCAATGTCAAGGCAGGTGAAAACTAAATAATATATTCTAATATAAACAAGTTAATGCATGGAATAATAATTTTATATGAAGCAAATTAGAATATAATTTAAGTATACCTGATATTCAATTACATAAACATTTCAATAAATGAATATTTGAAGGAATAAACAAATAAATAAATTCATTATTAATTTTATACAAATTTTATATCATTATTAACATTTCATATTTAATATTCGTACAAATACATTTCATTTATAATTGATATTAATTTTCATTTATATTTAAATTTTCAAACTATAATCATTTAAAAAAATATTAAAAAATTTAAATTGTTAGGCTAGTATAGTGTTTTCATATATATTGTGGCATTGTATATTATAACATTTTCTCCAACATATAAACTGAATAGTGCTTCCTCTACTTAATGTTCAAGTTTTATTACCTAAGATATCATTTGACAAGGATAAATGATTTGTATTCAGATATATCACCTATATCATTACCCAATGGTGTATATTGAGATATTAACTCATGTGATAACATGACTTGTATGTCATGTCATGAATGTAATTTTTTAGAAATAATTAAATCGGAACAAGGTAGTTGATAAGGATGAGATAATCAAGATTGTGCCTGAAATAGAGGATGGTCCCTCTAAGCATCATCTGGAATCTGGTGAACATCATAAATTTTATATGACTAAACTCTTCTTCCGTGTCCATGGGGTGCATGACTAGTCAGAGATAATATCTGAGAAATTTGGTTGGATCCTCGTCTCTGGCATTTATCATTATAGAACCCTGTCCACTCTTTTTTGATGAAAAACTATTCTAGATTCCCCATCTTCTATAACTTAAGATATGGGGTCTTAGGTTTATTATAGAATCATTGAATGTGTATATCCTTAGTATAGTTGAAACATTGTGAAATTCCTTCCAATAGAGATGATGAAACTACACTCTACTCCACTTTCATACTAGTACACTTTTTCACCTCTCTTGTCTTCCTATTCATTCTACCAAAGGAAACTACTATTGTAGTGTGGGGAATCTTACTCATAGGGGAAAATGGCCTGGGAGTATTCTTGATATTCATTCTTCCTCCAGTCCCTTATCAGATATTAGGGTCATGTGAATGACTTGTGCATACATCTTCAGGTCAAGGCCCCAAAATTGAGGTCTGAGCATTGGTCAAAATGTTATCTTAAACTTATGATCCTTTTCCACATCTTTCCAAGGTGAAAAAAGATAAAAACGATGCAAATATATGAATCACTATGAATATGGAGAGGAAATACTAGATCCCTATAATAATTTACAGAACTCATGCGCACGGTCTAGATTAATCTTGTTAGGAAAATACTCATTCATAAAAATAACCTTGAAGGTCTCACAAGTAATACCCTCTAATCATAGAAAATGTGTCATAGTTGTAAACTATCTCATGGTGTGTCCCTAAAACATGAATGTATCTTGGAAAATGTTCCCTTCTTCAGGAGACTTGATATGGTCAAATTTGTTCCCAATAATGCTCATCCAGTGGTCTTTGTTTTTCGGGCCACCAATGCCTTTGAATGTTGGAGGTCACTAATACATGAAATCCCGAGCATGATAAGTCATTATCCTCTATGTAGGTCTACCTTGAAATGTAACTATCCCAAAAATTCGTGGTTTATTAGGCTATGCAACCTAAATTTCTTATGCCAGTATTGGTTCTTGATGGGGAATGTCCCCCTATTCAGATGGTGGTGGCAAAGGAGCTTCTTGGGAAACCATAGTTGGAGTTTCCATCATATTTCTCCGAGGAATCATCTATTAAATGGTTAAAAATTAGTAATATAAAATGAACCTAAATAATCTATAGGATTAGCAGAAAGGGTTCCCTATAAGGCTACCCTCAACCCAATTTGTAACCATCCAATGACTAACCCTTGTTGTCATCAATACATGTTAGTCATATTAATAATATTAATACTAACACAGTAGCATAGTAAGTAAAAAATAATTAATTCCAATAAATATATATAATAGATCATCGCAACACAAATATATCATAATAGAATAATCTATCTAGAATAGATAGAAAAAATCAAGTAATTTAATAAATGGACTTCTATTCCACACAATAATATGTATATATATGGAATGTGAACCAAATTTCCTATTAATGATCCATGAACATACATGAAATCTCATAAATTACATGTAACCCTTATATACATCACACAAGGTGAATTTAATAAAATGAAATAGAAAAAAACGTTTTTTTGCTTTATGGAAACTCAGATGTATACTCTAGAGTACCATCGAGGAACTTTCAAAGTTCCCCTACCCAAATACAAATGTCATATATTATAACTAATTTTTCTCAACTTGAATCAAGATAATAATAATATAGTTACTCACAATCCTTTGATACTATTTTTTTATGATTCTGACCTAAATCACCAGGTCATATCCATAATTCCATGTGGCCTCATGTGCATATCCTAGTACACATGATGGTGTTGACTATTAATGAGGGTCTGAGTCCATCACATGGGAGACTGTACCCACAATATCATGACATTGAATAAATAATCAACAATAAACAATACAATAAGTAATAAAAGTAAACAAGATGAAAATTAAGGTTGTCATACATATAATAAAAATAAATTCGCTCCACTTAGTGGGAAACATGTACAAAGGAAATACAGAAAGATAAAGATAATAAATAAAAAACAGATCCTCTCAGGTTTGTTCAGGTCTTCTACTAGCTCCATGATCCTCCACTATGTTATCCACTACAAGGCCCCTTCCATATACATGATCCTTCGTGAAATCAACAAGCACATGGAATTTACCATGCTGGGTGAAATTACAGGACTCACATATACACCACCAATGCATCCATAACCTAGATTTCTCAACTATAATAGTTCATTATGTACTAAATATCAATTCATTATAAGAAGAAACATGATATACAAAACTGAGTGACTGTGCATTGACCAAGCCCCTACAATCCCCCTTCTGTACTAGATTTTTCGTTATGTCGAATGGATGATAAATGTTACATAAGAACCAAGGATTAGATATAGGGATGATTAATCATGCAGAACAACATCATGTGATCATGAAACTTGAAATCACTGCTCGTTAAGATTGTTATGTTCACAGACAATTATCAGTTTTGAGATCTAATATCCATGACCTAGTAATCTTGCAACATACTCCTTGGAATCTGCAAGTCATTGTGTATCACACAGAAACCATGAGGCATCATCATATCCATACCTTGTAAAAAGGTATCTCGTCATCATTATTGAAAATCAAGGTTACTCCACAACTATGGGATAAACATATCCTGACAGTCCACCTATCTTGGGATATAAAAACAATACCAAATAATCATACATGGCATGGTAGGATATATAGGCAACAATAGTATATCATCACATATATTTTAGCACAAAATATACATGTGATAGACATCAAACATGAAAAATTGAGCTACAATGTACTCATTGAATAATGTGTAACATATGGTTTTGAGGGATACACCCACACCTAACCATGATCAATATTTTCCACAGTCCTCAAAATGTGTCCATGTATAATTGATTATGCAAAGTTGTGTAAATGAGCTCAAATAGGGAAAGAACATCCAACCTCAAAAGTCATTGAAGTAAAAAGTTGAGAAAATAAACCAGTCGAGATCCGTCTGTGTTGCCTTATTATCATAAACATTTATATCGTTACATCTAAGGGCCTATAAAGGTTATGTAAAATGAAAACCAACAATTTTATTCCAAAATGAAATGAAAAATCACAAGCAATGATACTTTCTCTCCCCTGAATAGTTTTCAAAAATTATCTTTTAGGTCAAATAATGTTCTTGTAATATTCTCCTTCCTGAATATTTTTCTTTTGATAATTACTCAAATGTTATACTTTTATAATTTTCTTTTTTAAATTTATTTTAAATTTTCCCTTATATTATATTTATTTAATTTTTATTACATATTATAAATTTATAATTATATTTGATAATTGTATTCTAAATTATACTTGAAATTTATTTTTCAATAATTTGATATAAATTATTCTTTATAATTATCTTTTTATAATTTATTAATATTTTTCATTTTATAATTAACGTCCTAAAAATTATTTTAAATTACCCCTTTTAATTATATTTGGATAAGTTTATAGAAAAATATCTGTTTATTATTATATTTTATAACTATCTCTAATAATTAACATTCCACTATTAATTATATACCCACTAATAACAATCATACAACAATATCTTATAATGTATGATATGATAATTTTATATTATTATTTTTATAATTAACCGTTATTAATTTCGAGAAATTATCATCGAAAATATATAGAAATTATTCTTTTAAAAATAAAGGTAATTATCATCTACCAATTTTAATAATTTATCTATTAAAAATTCAGGAAATTACCCATTCAATTTTTTTTTAATAAATTATCCTTAAATAGTTAAAGTGATTATCAATATATATAAATATATCAATTTTTTATTTTCTAATAACATATCAAATGATAAATTTCACACCATTATATATGGATAATTTATTACTAATTATTTCTTGATAACAAAAATAAATAACTTTTGATAATTTAAAAAAAATTATCCATAACCTTATAATGTGATATTATATATATACATGTATATATATATATATTTGATAATTTTAAAAAATTAACTTTTGAAAACCTATGTAAATTTATCAATAGAAAAATATTTGGATTATCATTTTATTTCAATTTCTAAATTGTTTTTTAAACATGTATAAGTAAATTACTATAAAATTTAAATAATAATGAATTAAAAATTAAAAATTAGAACACTTTCATCTTGAGAACACTAGGGTAAGAGGGTGGTCATAAGAACCAAATAATATTTTGTTAAATAGATCATGGGAGATTAGAATACTACATGCATACTAAACCGGGCATTCCTATACTCATAGAGATCAACCGAAGGAAAAGAATCTTGTATTTCAGTTTTATCAGCACCATGTTCATGGAGATCCATAACTCTATAATTAAATACCCAAATGTAAATTTATCACCGAAAACATTTAATGAAAAGTACATTAATTCAATCCATTAGTTCATTATTGTCAACATTCAATCAATAATGACTGATATTTGATGGTTTTAAAATTTTGGATTTGGAAAATTTGAGGTTCTGCATCTATTGTGAGGAATATGTACAGTATTTACATTTTTAAATTAAACCAATGAATTTAATTATTTTACCTAATAAAATAATTTCATATTATGTGCTTTTAAAGAAAATCTATTGAGTAGGATTGGTATACCCTTTTTGCGTAAAGGTAATATTCTGGACCTAATGGTGGCCTCATATTTCTTACACGACTCACCTTTTTAATTATTGAAATTTAATAGTCAAAATAATAATAATAAAAAATTAAATAATTTATCCTCACGAGAGACCATTCTATATATCTAACACATAAAAATTATACACCCCTCCTATGGTAAACATTGTGTCTTGTACCTAACGGTGATCACATATATCTTATACGACGTATCTTTTTGGATTTATTAAATTATTTTTTTAAATAACTCGTATAAAATATAATATATTAAATACATTTATTCAACATAAAACAAGGCTTTATAGGCATTAGAATATCACACTAACTTAGAGTCTGCCTTCAGAAAAATTCAATTAAAAAATGCATTTATTTAACCTTGATTTTTCTTTTATTAAAATCCATTAATTCTTTTATCAATTGATTCTCTTTGGAAAATAATTTTTTTCATATAAAACGCTCATAATATATCAAAAAGTGGTTTTTTGTTATCTTAAAAATTTTCATTATATTACAATACTCAATATAAATTATTTATAAATGTAAAATATATTATCAATCAATTTTTCATTAATTAAATTTACTCTTTGAAAATAGGTTTCTTTAAGAATGATTTTTATTTTTTTCATGTTAAAATGATGTAATTAATTTTTGGTAATATTAGAAAATATATATCAAAAAATGAACATTATGTTTGAAATAGGTATATCGAAATTTAATTTGTGTTATATTTTTGGATTTCACAGAAAATAAACATTTTTTAGTGAATAGTTAAAAATACATATTTTTGAAAAAAATCCATTTGTTTCAATAAATATTTTAATTTCAATGTATTATTATGTATTGAATATTATTTAAATAAACCTATGTATTATTTAATTATATGTAATAAATTTAATTATATATTATTCATGATTATATTGTAATTTTTTATAATGTTTTTGGATTTAGAAATAGTATTTTTCTAAAGACTCTATTGAAGTATATAATGTTTCTACACTATAATTATTCAAAATAACCCTTAATGAGGATTTATTTAAAGAAAATTTTAAGAAATTATAAAAATAAATAGTAATTTATATTCATACAATAATTATTATTAGGAATATGGTTAATATAAACTCATCTTGTTCCTGAAAAAAAATCACTTCTTGAAAAAATCTTTTCTTTTTCACCTTTGTCGGGTTTTAAGATTATTCTTTTACAAATTTAGAAAAATTATTTGAAAAAATTTAAAATATTTTTAAAATCATAGTGTCAAATTTATTTTAAGGATAATTTTAAATACTTTTCTAAAAAAAGTAATTTTTTTCTAAAGAGTGGAAAATATTATATTTTATTTGAAAAAACACTTTTAGATTAAATTATTTGTTATTTAAAATTATATTTTGAATTGATTTTAAATAAAAAAAATTAAAATTATATATCTATTAACACAATTTATGATACATTAATAAATTTACTATTGAAATTTGATATAAAAAACAGTGATTACATGGGATGAATTTCACATTAAAAACCTGTTTTGTCGTCACGTCTTTGGGATTAATTTTAAATTAAGATTTTAAAATTCCTTAAATGGAATTTGATTTTTTTATTGAAAATTTGTATTCATAATAAATTCAAATTTATTATATTTTCATAAAAAATTTTGATATCAAATTAGTTTTGAAAGCAATAAAAGTTAATTATTGTGGTTAATGTAAAAATGGATTTATATGGGTTTAAAATAAGCATATATGAATTAAAATGACATAAAAACTTCTATAAAACATATTTTTTGTCAATATTTCAACATTAACTTATATATTCATAATTATAGACTTGTTAAATTAAATAAATTTGGGCAGAATACATTGATTTCAAATATTACAAGCTTATCACTCACCTCACATTTAAAAGACCACCCCATGTCTTCCACTCTTCACACCATAAAAACACTTTATATTAGAGAATAACTTAAAAATTACTTATTTAATTACTTTTTATCATCCTATAAGTATTATTTTTGTCATAAATCCATTAAAGGGCATCCTTTTTTTCAAACCAAAACATGTTACTCGAATACGACGTAACATTATTTTACAAGTGTACTAATTTCATTCTTACCACAACCCAAGTCAGCTCTAATTAAACAGTGATTATGTAATAAACATATTATATTCCATATATTTACATGTTATAAAGTTATTTAAAAAAATATAAATATATATCCCCATTCATCAAATTCTTTATTAAATCATTATTCATTTGTTGGGTGGACTACCACCTCACGGACTGAGGTCATTCATTGTTCCATTCCCACCTATCACAATTGTGTATGATGGTGTATATAATATATATATATATGATATTTATAAAATAGTTAATCCATTTAAGTCATAATATAATATATGAAATTTGCATTACCCTCCGTATGAGATACAAAAGTGTCGTTCGTGTGTACAACAAACTATCACCACACGAAGCAATGTCATTCATTTTCATTAAAAGATTATATATAAGAGAATGAGGGAAAATATAAGAAATATATATCCTATAAATTGAATACATTTGATATTAATAATATATTTATCATAAAAAATTCATAATATATCATTTCCTATTTTTACTCTGAAAAAAATGATAACAAAGTTCGTGTATGTGTGGCCAACATTCATAATGAAGCGATGCAAATATCTTTTCTTCACTGAAAAACATAGATGATATATGTAGGTAAATTATAACAAATAATATGTTATATATGATTCTATTATAATTATTTTTGGATAAAATATTATTTCCCTTCTTTTGATAGTGATCACTAATGAATGAAAATGTTAATATGTTGTACGTACAGCCTATGTTCTCAACGATTATAACATGATTGAATTTTGTAACCACAATTCATGATTGGATTAAAAATATTAATTGATGTAAAAATATGATAATTATTACATAATTATTCTTCAATAGATGATATAACTGTATAAAGATTCTAATAATATGATATTTCATGAAGAAATAGTCATGATAAAACGTGGAAAATAACACCCAATACAAAAAAATAATGAATGATTAATAAAGGAAGGGTGATAAGATGATATAAAAGTATCATAAATGATATTATAAATATTAATTTTAACACCCCAAGATTTCAGGGTACATTATTTCTTCAATGTAAATCTATAACTTGCACTACACGCAACACCAAGTTCAAGCACCCCAAGACTTACCAAACAAGCCGTTCAAAAGTGGTTATGAATACTATTAACTGAATTTTGAACATTATATAATCCTTATAATTGTAGAATCAATATTTTGAGTTTTTTAGACATAATTTTAGAAAATATTGTTTTTTAGATAAAAGAAACATTTTTCAAAAAAAAAAAGATATTTCACAGCCTTTTAACGGTGAACCATTTTTAATTAAAATATTTGAAACTATTATATATTAAATTTTAAAAAATAAACATCTTAATTAGAATAGAGTACTAAGAATTTACTTTCAATAAATTGTTGGTGTTTTTATGATAACTTGCATATTTGGGTGAATAGTGAAAAATACTATATTTTAAATGAAAACAATTATTTTAATCAAAATAATTTATTGCTCTAAATTATAAATTTCAATGGTTTGGAAGTATAAATATATTAAATTTTTACCATTTAATCCAATTCTTGTCATTGCAAGTAATGTCACTTTAAAATTGAACATAAACAAGTGTCAATCTTTTGATGGTCATTATTTTTTAAAAACATGCTTTTTGGTTTTTAAAATGGGAATTAATTTTAAATTAATAAATAAAATTTCTATGTTTTGAATTCGGTAAAATAGACATAATTTTTAAATTCATAATATCCAAATTAGATGAGGGTGAAATTTTGGTATTTTTATAAAAACATTTATTTTTTGATGAATAGTGAAAAACACTTAGTTATTGGTTAAAACCGACTTTTCATTTAAATAATTACTTATTTCATTTAAATTTATTTTACTTCTAAATATATACATAATACCAATATATGTTCAATGTAATTAATTGGATTCATTTTATAATAAGCTTATATATATAAAAAATTTATTGAAATTTTACCTTTTTATACCCACCTACTAGGTACATTTTCAAATTTGCATAAAACATAATTTTACTGATTCTTTGAATTGAATTTGGACTATATGAGAGACACAGTTGATATCAGAAAGTAAAATGTGTTTCAATAAGGTAGAAATAATTTTTTTTCAATAGTAACCTTTCGCTTTTATTTACCATAGTTAAAAGTAAATAGGGAAATAAAAGGTAAAAATGATATTACTATTACCCTAACACATGTCCTAATTATATTGGATAAGTTTAATTTGACAAAAAAACATTAGGAATAAAATATGATCCTTTAGTTCCACATGGATTATATTAGGACATTTATTATTATTTAATTGAAAAAAGAGTTAAAAGTGTAAAATTCAATGTTTAATAATTAATCCATTTTTATTATGGGGATACACATAAGATAAATTTAAGTATAAATATTAATTAGAAATATAAAAATATTTTCTATATAATGGTATTTTATTTATAGTTTTTGGACGTTAAATAATTTAATTTATTTATGACACAATGATGATGAAGTAATTACATTATTAAAAAAATATTAAAATAATTGATATTACAAATAACAAAATAAATGTAATCTGAGAATTTTTATGAATTAAACTAATTATATAGGATAATATGGCATATTATTGTTGATTTAAGGAATTGTTTTCTAAGTAATAATGCTGTTATGAATTCAGAAAAAACAAAATACTAAATATTGTCAAAATTGACATAAATGAGTTTTTTAAAAAAATATTATATTATGAATTGGTATTCTATTCATAAAAATTTAAGGTTCTTCAAAAAGGGTTAAATACTATTATATATGTCATTAATGAACCACTTGGGGTTCTCTTGGAAGTTTATAGTATGTTTATTAACCATATAATATAAAACTACAAAGAAACATGGTAAATGTCGAAATATTTAACCAAGAGTTAAATTTAAAAGATAAGGTTAATATAGTGACCCAAAACTATCTAAAACCTATTGTTTCAGTTGTTTTAGACCCATACCCACCTTATCCATTAAATAATTCATTTTTGAGCCATTAGTAATGGAAAATAAATTTATTATAAAATAATACTTTAAGTTTTTCTTCTGGTGCCCCTCACCACTCATATCAAAGAGAACTTCCCCTTATCTCACATTTAAAACTTAAAAGCAATTTGTCTCAACCAAAATCTACCCAAATACCCTCTCAACTGTCATACCTTCATCATAAAGGCCTTCCTTTAGCCAGAAATCCAACCCAAAAATCCCTTTTGATCAAATCAAAAGGAAGAACCTGAATAAAAGGTAAATATTTCATCACCTCTTTCAAGTTCCTTTCTTCTTCCACTTCCTCTTTGGTTGTTGTTTCCATTATAAAATAATTACTCCAGTATCTTCTATATAATGTGATTTTATTATAAATATGGTACAACCATATTCATTATTCTATCCATCTTTTGAATGACATGTCACCATAGGTTCGTACGTATGGCTTACCGTCACCACGTCGTGGTGTAATTATTATTCAAAACATTATTATTTGTATGGGTATACTAATGATGTGTAATTGATGTAAATAGTAAAAATAACATGATAATTATTCTTTATATATGATATAAAATCAAATTATATATTATTTTAATATCAAAATAATTATATTGTCGCTCGTGCGTACGTACGGATTACCATCACCACGAACGCGATGAGATTTATTCCTCATCATAATACATTTAAGAATTATTTTCATTAGATGATTAAGAATGATTTTTAAAGACTCAATATCATTCTGAATATGAATAAGATACAACCTATCCATAAAAAACATTACTTACCTAACAAATCATATAAAGGAAAATGAATCAGTTAACACCCGAAACGACGATAATACAAAGATATTATTAAAAAATCAATGTTAAAAGACCACTTATGATCTAATATTAATGTATAAGATTCTTGTATAATCTAATAACAATTATTAAACCATTATAGAGGTGTTTAACCTACCATCAACCAAGAAATATTACATGGTAAGGGTTAATTTCACAATCTATTTATTATCCAGGGTTGTTTTTACGTAAGTATCTATTGGGACATATTTATTATCCATGTCCATGTTTCCTAAAAGAGTTTTCAAAGGGATTCTTTTTAAGAGAAATTTTTACTAAAACATCACTATAAATGTTTTAAATATTTATTCTTCTCTATCATTCTCATTAATTCCCATGTTTTCAGAATGGGTTTAAGTATTTATTTATATGGACATGAGTGTTTTTAAAATGTTAATTCCTTTCAAATGATTCAATGTGGTATGGGACACTTTGATTCAAGAATTTCATTAAATTTGTTCCATTCTAAATTTTGGGACTTTTAAATGTTTTCTTGAAAAATAGATATTTCTCTCAAAGAGTTTTACAAATCATTTTCATCTATGTCGACAACTTTTGATGGATTTTAAACTTGTTTGAAGTTGATTTATTATGATAAAAATAATCTATATTGTATTGAAGGTTTTTTGATGTGTTTGGATATAGTTGTGTAATTTTAATACCATTCATGGTTTATTGATAATGTATTTACATTACGTATGCTAGTTTTAATACAAATGTTTTTTATGTTTAAACCTTTTCATATGAGGAATGCATTGGACTTAGTAAGTGACGGGTGGAGCTCACTATAGCTCCTCGATGCATCAGTAGTTCTCATGAGACAAAATATTATCTTGGCACATGGCCCTGACAAAATCTTATTTGTATTCTTGGAACAAGGCCTTGACTATGTGGTAATGAAATTCTGGCAAATTGCCTTCCATCATTATGAAAGTTGCTATTGATATTGCATGTGATTATTTGACTAGTTGAATATTTATGTGAGTAATTAAATGAAATTATTTTGTTTTGTATTTTCCATATTATGATGAAGTTTTTGTTATAAACGATTTTTTAAGTTTTATACATTGCCGTAAATGTTTTTGCTTATTTATGAAACTTTCCACTTTATTGTTTTTCTTTACTGAGCATTTTAGCTCAATCCTTTCTGTGTTTTATATTCCCCAGATCCCTAGAAGTTTTTTATGTTTGAGATGATGGGTTATGCTAAGGGAACAATGGAATTCTCAAAGGATTATTTTTTTTGTGTTGTATGTTAGAAAGCATAATGTAACATTCATGCATGTAATCAATTTTCCAAGACTGCAAAACTAATCGATCATTCGGGACATGATAACTTGTAATCATACCAATGTATTAAAATAATGCACCAACTTTGGGAATATATGGTTAGGGTGTTACAGTTGGTATCAGAGGAAGTTTAGTACAACCCTTGGAAATGAGATTTAGATAAACTCTAATTAGAGAACATTATCCCAAGATAGAAATTGAGAATTAGTATTGAATAACATCCTAGAGTTTTGGTATTGTAGATATTTTTTGAGTTTTCCAAGCAATACATCTCTGTATAGATACGAGCAGGTAGAGGCAGCTCTGGCACAGATGTACCTAGGGGTAAATCCTGAAAACACTGCTTTGAGCTGGACTCAAACGGGAACTGGTGCACGAAAACGGGCCTTGCTTCACTCTTCGTTATGACTCTCCTGGGGGATTTTCTTAGGATAATTCACATTTTCATTACAATCCATTATGAAGAATTTAGGGGTAAATACATCCTTAATGAAAATTGTTTATGATTAAATATTATATCCATAAACAATTCAATTTACATTAGGTATTTTAAAAGTTTGAAATTATTCATTGTGATTCATAAACTGAATTAGTGTATGTCATTGTTTAAAAATGGCGCCCAGTATAAGGAATGAGAACTCCCGAAATATGTATGATACAAAGAGTAACAAGTATCAAAACTTTCATAGTATTAAGACAAAATTTATAATTGAAAATGTCTCCCACGTATTCTCATAATATGAATAAATAGTATCATGTGTTAATAAGATAAGTATTGAATTATCTGAGTCCTATGGCTTGGAAGGGAAGTAAGAGATGAAAAGAATGGTATAGGGAAAGCTGGATAAATGAAATAAGGGAAAGAAGGACTTTCCCATATGTGATAACCATGGAAAGAATATCCTTGGTAAATGTTTAAAGGAAATGTGAGTTTGTTATAAGTGTAGAGAAAAAGGACACCTTGTACGTGATTTCAAGGGTGAGAAAAAGGTTTCAAATGTACAATGATTCCTCTACAAGGAGTTGGGACACTACGCAAATCAATGTACAAGTCATCAGAGTATACCACAAATGATGCTATTTGATAATCATAAAGTTCTGATACTACTTCTGATGAATAATAATGACTAGTTTTATTATGTTTTTATTATAGAATTATGTCATTTTAGTGTTGTATCAACAATATATTGGTTATAAGAATTATGGAGATAAATAAGGATTGTACTGCAGTACTATTTTATTGAGGATTTGAGATTCTATGGTTCTTAAAAAAGTGAATTAATAGTAAGATACACTTTTTTGAAAATACGTGGTTAAAGGAAATAGAATCCTTCATATGTTCCTGATAATGTTGTAATGATTTTGGAATAAGATATGGTTGATTTGGATAAAATATATTAGATATTCTTGACTTCCTTGGAACTAATTAATAGTTCGTTTATTTCAACATTGTTGGAATATTCAAAATTTTTGGATATAAGTAATATATCTAGTATTATATAAAGGATAAGGGAGCATGAATGTAGTAAATAGAGTTTTATGGTAATCCAGTGTGTTACCATGTTTTAAAATAATACATGATGATGGTTTTTACATGTTATTATGTGACAAAAAGTATCTTCATTGAGTTTAAAATCCTTATAAATTTTAGACTGTGAGTTTGGATAGAAGTATTTTGGATAATTATAAAGGTTGGAATGGATTATGTTTGAAATTGAATAATATTATTAATGTTATTTTCAGATTGTAATGAAAAGGAAAACATGCAGACCGTGTGACAATCTGTCACATCGGACAAAGATGCTGGAATCGAACCCACAACCATAGTGCGATTGGGATTTATCACCTACCACTGGACTATGTGAAGTCCCACGATTGTATAATCTAGTTTTTCTAAATGTTCTGATAGGTTAATTATAAATTCATAATTTTTGGAACCCTATAAAATTATGATAAATAGAATATTTTTTAAATCTTTTGGAGTTAAGGATGAGTTTGTGGTAGGAATTAGTTAAAGGATGAAACTATACTTGTTATGTATATATATATGTATATGTATATATAATTTTTCCATCATATTCTATGGGTAAATTAATTCTAAAACTATAGGGAAGGGGTCGTAAAACCAAAAATGTGTTATCCAAATACTGTATGTTTTGTTTATCCAATTGTTTTTTAAATCATTATAGATTAATGGGATTGAGGCCATCAATTCTACACTTGTTTATGATTGATGACCTCAATAACTCCCTATAAAAATTTACATTTTCCCTCTAATTATGTGTCTCTAATTTCTAAAAATGTTCTCCTAATCGAGATTATAATTTAGTGGTGACCCTTTCATTTCCCTTTTCCTCTTACTAAGACTAAATTTTATTAACCAAATTTTCGATGTGGTTTTTCCCAAAAAGGTATTTTTTATTTTCAACCTTATATTTTTAAAGAAAAATTTCAAATTGAGATGAATCAATTTATTTAGGAGGAAATAATGTAACACCCCAAGATTTCATAGTACGCTATTTTTTCAAAGTAATTCAATAACTTACACTATACGCAACACCGAGTTCAAGCGCACCACGACTTACGAAACTAGCCGTTAATAAGATTTTATGAATAATATTAACTATATTTTGAACACTTTATAATCATTATAATTATAGAATCCATATTATAATTTTCTTAAACATAATGTAAGAAAAAACATTCTTTCATATAAAAGAAATATTTTTTTAAAAAAAGTGATTTTACCGCCTTTTAAGGGCGAACGATTTTTAAATCCAATATTAGAATCTTTTATATATTCAATTTTACAAAATTAACATCTTCTTCTCAATTGATACGTAATAATTTAGTTTCAATAAATCTTTGGTGTTATTCTAATAACATTCATATTTGGGAGAATAATGAAAAATACAATATTTTGACTGAAAACAATTTTTTAATCAAAATAATTTATAGTGTTAATTTATAAATTTTAATGGTTTATATGTATAAATACATTATATTTTTACCATTTAATCAAATTCTAGCCATTTCAAGTAATTTCACATTAAAATTCAACATAAACAAGTGTCAATGTTTTGATAGTTATTATTTCTTCAAAACATGCTTTTTGGTTTTGACAATGGGAACTAATTTTAAATTAATAAATGAAAAATATATGTTTTGAATTTGTTAAAATAGAATTAATTTTTGAATTCAGAATATCCAAATTATCTTTGGGTGAAATTTTGGTATTTTTCTGAAAACATTAAATTTTAGATTAACAGCGAAAAATACTGAGTTATTTGTTAAAACTGACTTTTCATTTAAATAATTACATATTTTATTTTATTTTAGGTCAGAATAGATACATAATACCTATATAAATTAAATGTAATTTATTGGAGTCATTTTATAATAAGTTTAGTTATATAAAAATTTTATTGAAATTTTACCTTATTTTACCCACCTCCTAGGTGCATTTCCAAATTTGCATAAAATATAATTTTTCAACTTCTGTTAATGGAATTTCTAAAATAAAAGAGACACGGTCGATCTTAGTATGTTATATGCTGTTCAATAAGATAAAACTAATTTTTGGTGAATATAAACCTGTTGACTTTTATTTACCACGGTTAAAAGTAAATAGGATAATTAAAGGTAAAATTGATATTATTATTATCCTATCACATGTCCTAATTCTATTGAATATGTTTAATTCGGAACAAAACACCCTTAGGAATAAAATATGATCGTTTAGTTCCACATGGTTAGATTAGAACATATATTATTATTTAACTCAAAGAAGAGTTAAAAGTGGTAAATTCAATGTTTAAAAATTAATCCATTTTTAATACAGGGTTACACAGAAGATAAATTTGACTATAAATATTCATTAGAAATATAAAAAAATTTCTACATAATGGTATTTTATTTATAATTTTTAGACATTAAATAATGTAATTTATTTATGACACATTGTTGATGTAGTAATTATCTTGTTAATGAAATATTAAAATAATTGATATTATAAATTCCAAAATAAATGTAATTAGAGACTTTTTATGAATTACACTAATTTTATAGGTTAATAGGACATATTAGGGTCGATTTAATTAATTTTTTTCGAAGTAATAATGCTGTTATTAATTTAGAAAAAATAAAATACATAATAGTGTCAAAATTGACATAATAGTGTTTTTTTAAAACATATTATATTATTAATTGGTATTTTATTCCTATAAATATAAGGTTTGGACAAAGGGCTTAAATACTACTATATATGTCATTAATGAATCAATTGGGGTTCTCTTGGAAGTTTATTGTATGTTAATTAACCATATAATATAAATATTCAAAGAGAAATCGTAAATGTCAAAATATTTATCTAAGAGTTAAATATAAAAGATAAGGTTAATATAGTGATAAAAACCTATCTAAAACTTATTGGTTGAGTGGTTTTCTACCCATACCCCCATTATCCTTTATATAATATATTTTGGTTCCATTAGAAACCGAAATTTAATTTATAATAAAATAATACTTTATGTTTTTATAAGGTGCCCTGCACCCCTCTTATAAAAGGGAACTTCTCCTTCACTCAAATTAACACCTTCAAATCCATTTGGATTGGTCAAACTCTGCCCAAATACCCACTAAACATTCTTCACATCATCCTAGAGGCCATCCTTTAGTCATAAATCCAACCGAAGGATCCATTTTTATCAAAGCAAAAGGAAGAACCCGAAGAAGTGGAAAATATTTCATCACCTCTTTCAAGTTCCTTTTTTTTCACTTACTCCTTATTTGTTATTTCCATTATAAAATAATAACTCCAGTATCCTCTATATACTGTGATATTATTATAAATATGGTACAAAAATATTCATTATTCTATCCATCCTTTCAATGACATGTCACCATATGTGCGTACATACGACTTACCGTCTCCACGTTGTGGTGTAATTGTTATTCAATACATTATTATTCGGATGGGTATAATAATGATGTATAATTGATGTAAATGCTAAATATATGTCACGACCCATCCTCGGGGCCCATGTCGTGACTACCCCAAGCCCGCCTTCCATAGGCCAGTGGCTGGCGACTAGTACCAAAGCGTAAATCCCAGTAAAAAGGGAAGGCATTGCCTTTGTAAAGTAAACAAACACCACAGAGCAAGCAAGCCATAGAAGAAAACACTAAGTAAAAACTGAGTACAACAATAAGTGCGGAAAAGTAAGTGGGCCAGAATACAAACCCAAACTGAAAGTAAAGTACAACTGGAAGGGAATACAATAACTGAAAAGTAAAGCCACAACGTCGAGCTGGCCACTGGAAATCCCACCTAAAGGGTGAGTACAGATAGCCTCTACAGCTCCTCAGGTCCAGCCATCCACTCCAAGAACGTCCCGCCCAGTGGTCCACCTACAGGTACCGTCCTGCTCTGCATGCCTCAACCACGATCAGCGTTGTCCATCGTCTGCATCCAACACAACGCAGTGCGGGCATAGCCCATGCAGGGGTGAGTATAAGGTACTCAGTAGGGACCCCGAGACCCCTGAAGGTCTCCCAGAATCCACAAAGGATAATCCACAATGGAAAGATACAATCACAAAGTAACATCCGACACTGCTTATGTATAATCCCATACATATACCTAAGTCATCAATTCTCATTCGGCTCCAACATCCGAGCCCACGTACAACCCAGTCCACACAGGAAAGCAAAACGTAAATCCACACAAGATAGCACAACACGATCCACATAGGAAAGAAAAACAGGATATTAGCTCACAAAGGAATACTTCTTCGTATGATGATAGAGATGATCAGATATATCCACTGATTCATCTAGGCCATCGGACCCACAATGGATCGATAGGTACTAACCCCCGCAATGACCCACAAAGGATCTGACCCACACGGGATTGATAGGTAACTAACCCCCGCAATGACCCACACAGGATCTATAGGTGTTGCCCCACATAGGATCGTTGAGCGCTGACCCACATAGGATCGGACCCACACATGATCTGTAGCACTAATCCACGTAGGATCGCTGAGTGTTGTAGTCGTCGTCGTCGAATCCACTGAGGATCTTTGCATAGTCGTCGTCGTCATCGCAGTCGCAGCCAGCTCTAGGGTTCTCGCACACAGCAATCTCATTTGGGAGGGTCCGCTCCACGAGCCGAGAGGCTGATACATCAACTGACACACATTCCGGAGTTTATGTATCCAAAAGATCCGTATCGTCAACAGGAACTCAACGTTGTAGACGGCGCGTCAATCAGACGCCCGGTCTGAGAGTTATTGGCTTTTTCGTCCTAGGGGCCCGGTTAGTTTTTAAGTCAAAACCAACCCGACTGTACTCCACCTACGTCCAAACCTTGGGCGGAGTAAGCCAAAAGATCCGTCTCACTAAGAGGAAACCATCAAGGTCGACGACACGTCAATCAGACATCCGGAGCTCATGTTATGTGTGTTTTCGCTCCGAGGGACCGATTGGTTTCGTATACGAACCAACCCGGCTGAACTCAAAGTATTCAGAAACCATGTGCGTGATATGTCGAAACGACCGACTTGATCCAAGGATCGCATCGCTGCTGACAGTGCGTCGATCGGAGGCCCGCATCCCAGGATATGGGCAAAAGACCGAAAAGGGTCCGGAAACGGGGGGTCTAGGCCCGGCCCGACCTGGCCCAACCCCCTTGGGTCCGCCCGAATCGGGTCGACCCGACCCAGGTCTGGGTCCGACCCAGCTGGCGCGGCCCAGCCCGGCCCAGCCGCATCGCTAGGAGGCTCCTCCGTAACAGCCGAGCGGTGCGCAAGGGGGCGCCGCCCCCTTGAATGAGCTGCGGCCCCGCGTGGGGCCGCCCTTGCCAGCGGACGCAGCCGGGGTGCCACGTCCCGTCTTCGCCGATCCCGCGTAGTCGCGGGTTGCTCCGCGGACCACCGGACGAGTTCCGGTGGTCGGAATTGCACGCCACCTTCTCCAATGGCCCTCCCAGGGCTCGTCCTTCACTGCGAGGACCTCACATCGCCCGTGCAGCTTGTTTTGTCATCGTCCGCCGTTCCGCACACCAAGAACGAGAAGGGCGGTGGGTTCAGACTTGTTTGTTGTCCGCACCCACCGCGTTAGCGGTTTTAAAAGTCTCACCACAAATATTTAATCATAGGCCGCGGGTATAAATCACAAAGATTTAGATGAATCAACCCCTACCTAGACGTTGTCGTCGAACATGAGTTCGTCGCGGAATTGACCATCGCGGAAGAAGAGGATCGTCGTGTCACGGAAGGGGTGTCGTTGTCGTCGTGGTACATGGCGTCGCATAGTCAAACCCCGAGAATTAAAAACACACAGATTTAATTGCACCAATTAAACCCATCTTTAGAAAATAATTCTCAATGAATTAAAAGAACCGCAATCCCCTACCTCAATTGGTTGCTGATCGATGATTTTCACGGGGAAGGATCATCGTGGAAGAAACATCGCGGAAGGAGAATCGTCGGCGTCACGGTGTCGATCTCCGAGGTTCCGGTGTTCTTTGTCACCCTTCGTCGGTTGCCAACGTTCTTCGCGTTTTTCACATTCTTCGCATTCTTCGCGTTCTTCGTGAAGAAGGATGAAGATCTCCAAGACTTAGAGCTTTCTCCAAATCCTCTCAACAATCAACCCTCAAGTAAACACCAGTTGGTCTTATTTTATTCCCATGCCAACGATTTGAAATTCAAATTTAATAAACGAACAATTAATTCAAAGAATTAATTGTAACAACTTAACTGCCCAATTTAATGGGGCGTTTCTTAACCAGAAAAAACTCACGGTTGACTTTCATTTAAGAGGGGGTTGCGGGTGCGTTACATTGAGGGAAAGAAACGGTGGGGTTCGTGCGGGCCCCACCTCACAAATATCCTACCAAGTGGGTAGGATATTTTGGATTCCACCCTATCCACTTAACATAGATTAAGCAGATTTAATGTGGATTTAAGTGAAATAAAATAAAGTGCTGCACCACTTTTATTTTGTTTCTTAACTTAACCCCAAAAATTTAAAACAACACCCGAGCAAATGCAACTCCGGAAAAGGAGTTTCTAAGCAAATACTGGCGCTGCGATTCCATCGGTGCCCTTGGAATTCGATTCCGAGCACCGGTTCAAAAGTTAGAAAAACTCGCTCATTCGTTCACTGAACATAACCGAGCCAAACTTCAGAAAATGATTCCGGGCACACCGTGCCTCAGAATCAGGTGCCATCAAGAACTGTGTTCTTGTAAAATTCCAAAGAGAATTAAGAAAAACATTTCCTTGAATCTGACGGGTCTTTACATCACTCCCACCACAAGGATTTACATCCCCATAAAGATACATCGTAAACTAGGGAAACAAATGTGGGTACTAAGCACACATCTGAGCCTCCCGCTCCCAAGTGCTCTCCTAGAGGTTCACATGCTGCCATCTGATGCGCACTAGAGGAATCGACCGCCCACATAGGACCCGCTCCTGTCGATCCTCAATCTCCACCGGGGCCTCTGCAAAATTCGCCCCATTATCAACATCCGTCTCCCCATGGTCAAAGATATGTGTCGCGTCGTGCACGTATCTCCTCAGTTGAGATACGTGGAAGATGTCGTGAAACCACTACAACTGAGGTGGTAGAGCCAGGCGATAGGCCACCTCACCAATCATGCTGAGGACCTAGAATGGTCCAATTAAGCATGAGCACAACTTGCCGCCTCAGCCAAATCTCCGTAAACCACGTCGAGGTGAGACCCGCAAGAAGACTTGGTCGCCATCCTCGAACTCGAGTGGCCTCTGCCTATTGTCAGCATAAGACTTCTACCGGCTCTGAGCTGTCCTCATCCGCTCCTGGATGATCTAGACTTTCTACGTCATGGCCTGGACCATCTCCGATCCGACAAGTGCTGACTCCCCAGGGTCTATCCAGCACAAAGGAGATCTGCAAGTTCGGCCGTACAACACCTCGTATGGTGCCATCCCGATGGTGGAGTGGTAGCTGTTGTTGTAGGCGAACTCCAACTAGGGTAGGTTGTCCTCCCAGCAGCAACCAAAGTCGAGGACACATGCGTGGAGCATGTCCTCAAGAGTCTGAATGGTCCTCTCCGTCTGACCATCCGTCTGAGGGTGAAAGGCGGTGCTCAGACGTAGATGCATCCCAAACGACTCCTGCAACACCTTCCAAATCTGGGAAGTAAAGCGAACGTCTCGATCTGAGATGATAGATGATGGCACACCGTGAAGCCGTACAATCTCCTGAGCGTAGAGATTTCCCAAGCTCTCCACTGATCCCTGCTCTCTGATGGGTAAGAAGTGAGCCGACTTGGTGAGTCGGTCGACAATCACCCAAATGGAGTCATGACCTCTGGAAGTGCATGGAAGTCCAGTCACGTTGTACATAGATATCCCGTCCCACTTCCACTCCGGGACCTCCAAGGGTTGTACCAAGCTTTTCGGTACCTGATGCTCTGCCTTCACCTTCTGGCAGGTGAGGCATCGAGAAACAAACTCTGCCACAACCTTCTTCATGCCCGGCCACCAGTGCTATCGTCTGAGATCCCGGTACATCTTTTCCACTCCAGGATGTAACGCCAATGGAGACGTGTGAAACTCTCTCAGAACCTATTCTCGTAAAGAAACTGGTGCCAAGGTATGTCCTCTAAAAAGGACATCGTGCTCTGCTCCAAAGAAGAAACCATCAGGTGCATGTCCTGAGGATATATGTGCACGCCGCGTCTCACTATCGGCGTCCCCACGATGTGCCTCTCTGACCCGCTGTAGTAGTGGAGGGGTGACTGTGAGAGACTGAAGGAAGGCTGCTCCATCTTTATCCACGAAGGATATCTGCAAAGCATCCAGCTGCTCTGTCGCCACCTCAAGCAGCTGAATGCTCGTCATCCTGCTGAGAGTATCGGCTACTACGTTACCCTTCCCAGGAGTATAGACTATCTCAAAATCATAGTCCTAAAGGAACTTGAGCCATCGTCACTGTCTCAGGTTCAGGTCCTTCTTAGAGAAGATGTACCTGAGCCTCTGATGGTCAGAAAAGACTATAAAGCGCTCGCCCATCAGATACTGTCGCCATGTCTTCAGAGCGAAGACCACTACTGCTAACTCTAGGTCATGGGTGGTGTGGTTCTTCTCATGAGGCCTCAACTGACGTGATCCATAGGCGATCATTGTTCGCTCCTGCATCCGGACACATCCGAGTCCGGTCCCTGATGCATCGCAGTAGACTACGTACCCTATCCCCTCCTCCAGCAACCTCAAGATAGTTCGCTGGTCAATCTCTGTCTAAGCTTCTAGAAGCTCTGCTGACATCTGTCTGACCACACAAAGGGTTTCCCCTTCTTTTTCAAAGCTGAGAGTGGTTTGGAAACTCTGTAGAAGTCTGGCACAAATCTCTGGTAGTATCCAGCTAATCCCAAAAACTCCGCACCTCCGTCACGCTCCTTGGTGGCTCCCAAGCTAGCACTCCCTCGATCTTTGCAGGGTCCAACGCAACTCCCGCCTTAGAGATGACATGTCCCAAGAAGTGGACCTCGCGTATCCAGAACTGACACTTTGAGATCTTTCCATAAAGATGGTTCTCTCAGAGTGTGTCCAGTACAACCCCTAAGTGGTAGGCGTGCTCCTCCTCAGTGGCCGAGTAAATCAAAATGTCGTCGATGAAGACAACGACAAATCGATCGAGGTATGGCTGAAAGATCCTGTTCATGAGGCCCATGAACACTGCTAGAGCATTGGTTACACCGAATGGAAAAACTAAGAACTCATAGTGGCCATACCGATATTTGAAGGTCGTCTTCTACACGTCCTCGTCCCGAACTCTGAGCTGATGATAGCCTGACCTGAGGTCTATCTTTGAGAACCACCGTGCTCCCTTGAGCTGATCGAAGAGGTCATCAATCCTCAGTAGTGGATACTTATTCCTCATTGTCACCTGGTTCAGGCGACGATAGTCAACACACAGTCGCAATCTCCCATCCGCCTTCATGGCGAACAATATCGGGGAAGTCTAGGGTGAAACACTAGGTCGGATAAATCCCTTGCCCTGCAAGTCCTCCAACTATACCTGTAGCTCTCGAAGCTCAGTAGGGGCCATCCGATATGCTGTGGTGGATATCGGGGTTGTCCTGGGGTATAGATCAATATTAAAGTCTACCTCTCTACGAGGAGGTTGTCCTGGAACGTTGTTGGGAAAGACGTCCTCATACTGATCCACCACTACAGGAAAACTAGGACTCCGCATGTCAACTGCTTCTAGGATGAGGCTAGCCAACTGATGATTGATGGGCTGTCATATCCTCTGCGATAGTCCATCCTATGCTGCGAAGGCTCCCTTCTCCCCGGTGAAGGTGAACCTTCTCCCGTCGGTGCGTACACATCGCACCTTGCACCTAATACAGTCAATCTGAGCATGGACTGTAGATAACCAATCCATTCCCATGATGATGTCGTAAGGCCTAGACGCCACTACAAGAAGATCCCAGCCGAAGCTCTCACCTCCTAGAGTAAGTTCACACTGCCAGCACTAGTGCGTAATCGTCGAGTCTGCTCCTCTAGGAGTCTATTACCGTAAGGATCGAGCCAAAGGCTCTGTTGGAATCTCCGAGCTCCGAACAAGGGCAACGGCTATGGAAGAGTGACTCGCTCCTGTGTCTATAAGAACTGGAGCAATGGTGGAATAGACACAGATAGTACCTCGAATCATCTCGGGCACACCGTGGTCGTAGGCCTCCGCTGCCTGGAGTTGTACCTGTCTCTGCCTGCCAGCTCCTTGTGGTCAGGGTGGACCTCCTGGTGGTGGTGGTGGTAGAGCCTCAAAGTGTCGCCCACCACCTGCTTCTCGGCCAGCTCCTCTGCCTCATCCGCCTGCTCCCTGCAGACTTTCATGGTCGAACCTCTGCCTCTTCCTGGGTGGCCCCTCAACCGTCTGCTACTCCTCGGTAGGTCTCGCTACTGAAGAAGGCTCAGCAAGGAAGCTCTCGATCAAAATGGCTCTCTCCAGTAGTCCTTCCTGAGTCAGAATGCTGAGGGAGATCAGCAATTCCCTGATCTCATGCCTCAATCCCTACTCAAAGGTTCGGACCCGGAATAATGGGTCCCGTTACATGTCTGTTGAGTAGCGCGAGAGATCGGTAAATCTCGCCGAGTACTAGGAGACCGTCAAGCTGCCCTGCCACAGCAAAGGAATCACCTGGATGCGCATCGCACGGAGGATGGTCGGGACGAACTCTGAGCGGAAGAGGCTCTCAAAGTCTGTCCAGAGGAGAGATGCCTCATCGTGGACCTTGAGCATCAAGCTCCACCATCTGCCTGCTGCCGCGTGCAGTAGGCTCACAGCGAGGATCACCATGAGGTCTGTTGGTGTCCTTACTAACCTGAAAACCCGTACGACTGCCTCCATCCAGTCCTCGGCTTCCTGGGGGTCCGTATCCCCGCGGAACCTAGGCGGTCACTGGCGCTGGAACTCGGGCAGTGCACTAAGGCGACGAGCATCGTCAGCGGCTGGCGCTGGAAGCATCTGTGGCTCGGCGGGTAAACGTACCGCTGGTGCCTCTACTGTCAAAGGGCCATGTACCGAGGCCTCGTCGCTCGACAGGCTGTTGTCACACACAACTCTCGAAACCCTAGCTGGCTGCCATCGAGGGGCCATCCTTAAATGAAACAGGAGTGCCACGGTCAGAACAGTATACCTGGTGATCTGACATAAAGTAATCACAAAGAAAACTTGAAACACACATGCAATCAATGTTTTCGTGCATTAAGTCGGAAATCAGAAGTCGGGGTCCTGCGTACGGATACGTCGGCCACCGTAGCAACACTGGACTCCCTGGACTGATAACTACACTCAATAATCTTAACACTACTACTTCACATAGAAAAGATCAGAGCTCTGAGTTCGGTGGTAGAACCGAACTACTTCGATACCAATTTGTCATGACCCATCCTCGGGGCCCGTGCCGTGACTACCCCAAGCCCGCCTTCCATATGCCAGGGGCTGGAGACTAGCCCCAAGGCGTAAATCCCAGTAAAAAGGGAAGGCATTGCATTTGTAATGTAAACAAACACCACAGAGAAAGAAAGCAGTAGAAGTAAACACGAAGTAAAAACTGAGTACAACAGTAAGTGCGGAAAAGTAAGTGTGCCAGAATACAAAACAAAACTGAAGGGTGAGTACAGATAGCCTCCCCAGCTCCTCGGGTCCAGCCGTCCGCTCCAAGAACGTCCCACCTAGTGGTCCACCTCCAGGTACCGTCCTGCTCCAGAAGCCTCAACCACGATCAGCACAGTCCGTCATCGGTAACCAACATAATGTAGTGCGGGCATAACCCGTGCTGGGGTGAGTATAAGATACTCAGTAGGGACCTCAAGACCCCCAAAGGTCTCCAAGAATCCACAAAGGATAAACCACAAAGGAAAGATACAATCACGAAGTAACATTAGACACTGCTTAGGTATATGCCCATACATATACCTAAGTCATCAATTCTCGTTTTGCTCCAACATCCGAGCCCACATACAACCCAGTCCACACAGGAATGGAAAACGTAAATCCACACAGGATATCACAACACAATCCACATAGGAAAGAAAAACAGGATTTCAGCTCACACATGAATACTTCTTCGTATGATGATAGAGATGATCAGATATATCCACTGATTCATCTAAGCCGTCGGTCCCACAAATGATCGATATGTACTAACCCCCGGAATGACCCACATAGGATTTGACCCACACAGGATCTGACCCACACAGGATCTGACCCACACAGGATCTGACCCACAAAGGATTTGACCCACAAAGAATCTGACCCACATAGAATCCTACCCACACGGGACGCGGCACCCCCGGGCAGCCGTCGGACCCACCACATTTATTTTATTTCTTAACTTATCCCCAAAAAGTTAAAACCACACCTGAGCAAACGCAACTCCGGAAAAGGCGTTTCTAAACAAATATCGGCGGTGCGATTCCATCGGTGCCCTCGGAATTCGATTCCGAGCACTGGTTCAAATGTTAGAAAAACCCACTCGTTCGTTCACTGAACGTACCCGAGCCAAACTTCGGAAAATGATTCTGGGCAAACCGGGCCTCAGAATCAGGTGCCGTCAGAAACTGCATTCTTGTAAAATTCCAAAGAAAATAGTAAAAAAAATCATTGAATTTTACGGGTCTTTACAACATAACAAGATTATGATTCTTTATATATGATATATGATAAAATTATATATTACTTTTATATCAAAAGAATGATATTGTTGCACGTGCATACGTACGGATTACCATCTCCACGAACGCGATGAGATTCACTCCCCATCATAATCCATTCAAGACTTATATTCATTATATGATTAAATGTAATTTGAAAAGACTTAATATCACTCTTAATATGAATAAGATACATCCTATCCTTAACAAACATTACTTACATAATAATGCATATAAAGGAAAACAAATTATTTTTCACCTAAAACGGCGATAATACTAATATATTATTAATAAAGCAATGTTAAAAGATCATATGTGTTATCATATTAATGTATATGATTATAGTATAATATAATATAAATTACTTCACAAATATAAAGGAGGTAAACCTACCCTCGACCTAGGAAAATTACAAGGTAAGGGTTAATTTAACAATCTATTTATTATTCGAGGTTGTTTTTACGTAAGTATCTACAAGGAAATATTTATTGTCCATGTCCATGTCTCATAAATGATTTTTCAAAGGGATTATCTTTAAGGGACTTTTTTACTAAAAAATCATTCTAAATGTTTTAAATACTTATTCTTATAAATCATTCTCATTAATGATTATGTTTTAAAAATGGTTTTTAAGGATTTATTTATATGGACGTGAATTTTTTTAAAATGTTAATTCCTTTCTGAAGTTTCAAAATGGTACAGGACACTTTGATTCAAATATTTCTTTAAATTTCTTCCCTTAAAAATTTTATGACTTTTAATGTTTTAATGAAAAATGATATTTCTCTCAAAGAGTTTTACAAGTCATCTTTATCAATGTCAATATCCTTTGATGGATTTTAAACATGTTTGATGTTGATTTATTTTGATAGAAATCATCTATATTGTATTGAAGGTTTTGTGATATGGTTGACTATGGATGGGTTATTTTTATACAATTCATGGTTTATGGATAATGTATTGACATTTCTTATGCTAGTTCTAATATGAATGTTTTTGTTATGTTTAAACCTTTTCATATGAGGAATGAATTGGACTTAGTAAGTGACGGGTGGAGTCCTCTATAGCTCCTCGATCCATCGGTAGGTCTTCTGAGACAAAATAGTGTCTTGGAACAAGGCCCAGACAATATCTTATTTGTAGTCTTGGCTTAAGGCATTCACTATGTGGTTATGATAGTCTGGCATTATGTATTCCATCATTACGAAAGTGGCTATTGGTATTACATGTGATTATTCAACTAGTAAAATATCCATGTGAGTAAGTAAATGACATTATTATGGTTTATATTTTCCATATTATGATGAAGTTTATGTTGAAAAGGCGTTGGTTTTAGTTTTATACATTTCTGTAAATGTTTGGTCTTATTTATGAAAATTTCTGCTATATTTTTACCCTTACTGAGAACTTGGCTCACCCCTTTATATGTTTTATTTTCCCAGGATCCTAAGAAGTGTTTTAATGTTTGATATACAGGGTTATGATAAGGGAACAATGGTATTATCAAAGGATATTTTATTTTTTGTATGATAGAAAGTGTAATGTAACATTCGTGCATGTAATCTATTTTCCAAGACTACTAAACTGATCAGTCTTTCAGGACTTGATTCCTTTTAATCATACCAATTTATTAAAATAATGCACCGACTCTGGGAATCTAGGGTCGGGGCGTTACACTAATATTGTTCTAGAAGATGTTAATAACTTGTTTAAAACCACAATAAATTAGGTTAAATAATGTTCATCCAAAAATAAGCATGAGGTATGATATTTTATTTAATTTAATTACATTGAGTGATATTGTAATTTTATGCACCTATTATCTTTTAAATTGTGTAAATAATTCCTCTTTTTCTGATAATATCATGAATAATTCATAGGTAATGATATTTTATGTTTTATTTTGAATATTTTTTATAGGTGTATTTCAATTAAATGTTACGGACCAATTACTGAATTGATAGCTCAATTTTATTTAATTTAGTTATATTACGACATTGTCATCTCCTGTATTCTAAGATTATGTGGGTAATTAATTTTTAATAAAAGGTATTGTATTTACAGTTGTTTTATGTGAATTTATATTTTTTATAGAAAATAAATTCTTTAATTTATAATAACATTAATATTATGATCATTATAAGGGTTTATTTCAGAATATCATTCAAATAAAGATTTTGTATTCTTTAATTTCAGTTGAGGGAAATTTTTTCCCATTTACTAAATAAAGAATTCCATATAATAATTATATAAACATAAATGTTATTTTCAATTAATAATACCATTTTCCATTCAGTATTAATTAAAATAATTATTAAAAAATTAATAAAATACAACTTATTTTCTATCTTCGATAGAAAATATGTTTCCTTCCAAAATCACATTTTCAAAATAACCATTATATATCATTTTAAAAAAGATTTATCAAATAAATTATTACTAAATTGTATCTTTTTACAAAAAACTATTCAACTGAATAAATTTGTCATTTTCAGAACAATTCCCATTGGAATTTTACTCAAAAACGTAAAGGAATATATGTTATAACTTGAATAGATTGAATAGAATTTCTAGCCAAGATCCCCACAAAAATATTTAAAAAACTAGATTATATGTTTTAATGATTTTTTTGAATGGAAATTTTTTTTAATAATTTTTTGTGAAATTTTAGATTTAAATTGTTATTTTCAAAATTAAAAGGATATTATACTCATAAATATTTTTAAATATCTTTTTTGGTATTTTTATTCATCCACGATAAGAAACACAATTTATTATTACACTAATGGGTATTTCTTTTATTGATATAATCCTTATTATTTCTCTAGATTTATTAAGAGAATTATAAATATATTATTAATGAACCTTATTATTTTCCATGGGTAAATCATGTTACAAATATATTATTATGGAACCCATTTATTTTCTATGGTTTTACAATATTTCAAAGATATTTTTATGGAAACCATTTCTTTCCCATGGTTAAATCATATTTCAATGATATTAACAAGATATCCATTTATTTTCAATGCGTTAATCAAGTTAAAAAAGGATATAATGATTGTTTATATGATATTTGTTATGGAATGAAAGCAGTTTTATTTTATTCTTGGTGTGGTTCTTGGATATTATATTTGATGTGTGTGCCCAGATAGCATTCTATGAGCCTCTTATAGATTATTCAATTGGTGCACCAAAATAGCATCTAGTGACCCCATTATAGCTTATTTGATTAGTGGTCCCATATAACACATGCTAAGACAAATATATCTTATAACATTAGTGCACCCAAATTTCAGTTCAATGTATTGGGTACAGATTATGTTCTCAATAGATTTATATATGATTCCAAAGATATAGTTATTCATTTTTATGGGTTTACTCACAACAATATCAGATACCCTAGTACCTTGATACCCTATCTAGCTTCGACATAGCATGAAGGGTGTTCTTAGTCTGAATGGGATGCAAAAAGGCACATGGAATTGTATAATTTAGACATCGGAATGAATTTTCCAAAAATAACATTATAAAATAATGAAACAAGTTTGTATGCTAAAAAACGCATTAAGGATAATTTACCAAAAACAAAAGAGGTATTTCAAAGAGTCGAATAATACATTATTAATGTTCTCAATTTATTATAAGACAAACGAAATGACCTAATGGACATGTCACATCAGGCCTGAAGGGATCAAAAAAATACTCCTCCACCAAGAGGAGGTTTACCATTGCTCGGAAATACACGAAAAAAATCTACAACTTACCAAATGAAGAGGTTGCGGTGAGATTAAAATCCCAATAGGGTTTCACAATGTTTTTCATAATAAGATTAGAAAATAATAAACCAAAACACGATTTCAGTTTTAAATAAAATTTTGAATGGCATAAAAATTTATTATTTAATAAAAAATATCATTTTATTTAAATTTGATAGAAAAACATTTCTACATATGTTAAAATATCACTTTATATAAAATAGTTTAAATAGATTTATAGGCTTGGGTAAACTTCTTCTGTTTAAATAAAATTTATAAAAAAATCAACATAATAATCCCCTTGTTCATATTCCAAGTGGTATAATAGTTACTATTTATAGGATCCTCGCACGTCACATATTAGTGATCATAAAAATTTGTGTACACACATCCCTCAGGCTTAGGCTAAAAAGGACTCATCAGCAACCCCTCCAGGATATGATGTACCAAACTATGTTTTTTATATTTCATTATTCATTAATTTTTTTCTAGTTATTGACCATACTAGAATTATATTTCCAAATAACCCTCTAATTAGCTAGTATCGCATGTGCTCAATGAATAAATTAAAATAGTAAAAATATTCTAATTTCAACTCAGTCATCATTCACAAATCATTTTTACACTATTCCTATTCAAAATTCTAATTCACTTTTTAAACCATATGTTTTTTCCTCAATTCATTACATTTCAATACAGACCTAGTCTTGGGTTTTAATTATTTAACATTAACACATTTTCTCAAGAAGAAATTCTAAAATAATTTCATAATTTAAATCAATTTCAAAATAAAACATATTTTTCAATAACATTTGAATTGGGTGTTTTCACAATAATTTAATGCCAAAAACAATTTCAATCCCTATTTTCATGAAATTGGTTTTTTAAAAATCTATTGAATTAAATGTTAAATAACCAGGAGTTCTATATTAAATAAATTGGTTGATCTTTAACTTAAACAATGTAGTACCCCTAGTTTCGGGTATATAATCTCTTTCATCACATTTTTTTTAATTTTGTGTGTATTAAAAAAGAGTGTTTCCATAAATTAGGGTGTTTCCATAATGTTGGTTGTTTCCATAAATTTGGATATATCCAAATTTATTGAAACAACCTACATTAGGTAAAGATCCAAATTTATCGAAGAAACCAACATTATGGATACGCCCTAATTTATGGAAACTCTCTATTTTATGGAAAATATATATTTCAATACAATCCAAATTAATAAAAATGGGGGGAAAGTGAATATGTACCTGAAACGGGGGGGGGGGGGGGGTACAACATTCTCCCCACCATTGGTCATTCCATCCTCAGAAAGTAGAAAACCCCTGCTTTCCAAAAAGAGTTATGGCCACTGCTCTTTCATTCCCTTCTCACGTTCCCAAGTCTCTTCCTGAATCTGACAATGTTTCCATAAAACCAGCACTAGGATGATTCTTTTCCCACGCAAGTCTTCCTCTTGTCTATCCATGATGCATACTAGAATATGTACCAATAATGCATCTAGTTCTAACTCAACGTGATCCCATCTGATAACATGGTCATGATGAGGGTGATATATTTTTAACTGGGATACATGGAACACATTATGCACCAAACTAAACTATGGTGGTAATTCCAACTGATATGCCACCTCTCCAACCCGTTATAGTATCTCAAACGGGCTAATGTATCTTGAAGATATCATGACCTGCATCCTGAAATGACGATGTCCAAGCGTTGGAGATATCCCTAAGAAGACATGATCACCCACAATGAACGACAATGGTATTCGATGGTGATATGGATAAGATTTTTGATGAATCTGAGATGTCTCCCTCCTCTTTCTAATCAACTGGATCTTATCTATTGGTTCATGGACATGTCTTGGCCCGACTAGTGATGTTTCACCCATTTCCACCCAGCATAGTGGAGAACGACAAGGAAGCCCATACAATGCTTCAAACGGAGCCATGCGTATTGAGGCATGATATCTTTAATTGTATGAGAACTCCACTAAGGGTATATGATCCTCCCATGAGCCACCAAAATCCATTGAACAAAACTGCAACATGTCTTTAAATGTTTGTTTTGTCTGATAGGATTGCCCATCCGTTTGAGGATAATACACAGTGCTCATTGTTATCTGAGTTCCAAGGGCTTGCTGTAATGATTTTGAGCAACATGATGTGAACCTCAGATCTCTTTATGAGTCTATTGAAACCGGTACACCAAGCCTCTTTACCTAATCTTGGATATAGATTTTTGAAAGATCCTCCACTGTATGAGTTTCATGAATCGAGATGAAATGGGTCAACTTGGTTAGACGATACACTATCACCCAAATGTAATCATGTTTTCGGACGGTTGGAATACCTGTAACAAAATCCATTGCTATTTGATCCCATTTTTATACTGGAATGGAAAAATATTGTAACATACTAGCTGGTCTTTGATGTTCTTCTTTTACCTACTGACAAGTTTGGCACCACGATATGAACATGACCACCTTCCTTTTCATGCCGCTCAACCAAAACTGCACCTTCAACACCTTATACATCTTCATTGTACCTGGATGTACAACCCATCTTGAATGGTGGTAAGCATGAATTAGTTGTTCCTAAAAGACAATAGGAACAACAATTCAATCTCTGAAACATAAAATTAAATCTCCCTCTAATACCATTTGTAATGACCTACCAATTCTCATTGGCTTGAGAGCACAATAAGTTATTACATGGCCTTGAGTGACACCCCTGAGATGCCAAAGGAAAGAAATAAATGCAAAATGGTTTCATATACAAGTGGGGGGGGGGAAATTTAACCTTTCATCACGTTTTTTAATTTGTAGTGTACAATAATATAGAGTTTCCATTAAATAGAGTGTTTACATAAATTATTGTGTTTCCATAAATATGTTTGTTTCTATAAATTTGGATATTTCCATAATGTTGGTTGTTTCCATAAATTTGGATATTTCCATAATGTTGGTTGTTTCAATAAATTTGGATATTTCCATAATGTAGGTTTTTTCCATAAATTGGGGTGTTTCCATATAGTGTGATTTTTCAATAAAAAATGTGTTTCCATAAAAAGGGTAAAGGTAAAGGATGGGAGAGTTTGGGGGTTTTATAAGGATTGTTGGGACAATAATTATGGTCATAGTATCCATACATGGTTGTGACAAACTGTGTGGTCAAATCTTGCGCTGAGGTCTAATATATATCCTACATTCAAGGAGCTTGCTCATTTTTTATCTATTTATTTCTTTTTGGCTTCAAAACGACCCTAAATCGATATTACACTCCCTTGAAGGTTGTGGAACCCTTACCACACGAGTTGAAGCCATTTAGGAGATTTTCTATGGTGATTTCGATTCTTATTATTGAGGTATGTCACCATTCTTTACCGTTTTGTCATGATTTCATTGATCTACTTCTCTAATCTCCATTGTCTCTCATATCCAAACCTATAGTGGGTATATCTACATTTTTTTATGCCAAATATTTTAATGATGATTCATGATCTTGCTAGGATGAGAGATCTATGGCCTCTCTTGGATAATTGACCTGGTTTCTTGTGCGTTCTTCGTCTATTTTTAATGTTTCATCAAGACCTTTGAGGTAGGTGGATTCACTCTCATATACACTTGATAGAATTGACTGGTGTAGATTAAAATTAGTTTAATGATTTTGAAATTCATGGAAAAATATACATTTGTGATGATTTACGGTTTTGTGAAATTCTGTGATCTTGGTTGATAGTTTTACAAAAGTGGGTTTAATTTAAAATGATGATTTCAAATTATGTATTTTCTGGAATTGCTTAATAGTTGATGAAAAGGTGTATTTTAATAGAAATGGTTTTCAATAAAAATAGAGTTTTTTTGAAATGGTATAGTGTTGAGATGGTTTGGCATTGAAATGGATTTGACACAAATAGTTTTCAATAAAAATGTGTTTTTATTGAAAGGTTCATTTTGGCTTGATAATTGGGAATATGTGTTGTGTGTTCATACTACATATATGGGTCTTGGTTGAAATATGGCCTTGTGATCAGTTCCAAAGGTTTAATGGCACATGGGAATTACATATACCGGGCTTGGTTGAAATATGACCTTGTTCTCGGTGCCAAAGGATTTATGGTGCATGGGAAACAATTTCCTTGTGACAACTTGAAAGATCGATGAGAAACCACTCATGACTATGAAATTGTCTTAATGAAGTATGCATGGTAGGTATCATGGGTTGGTAAATTGTTGGGAATGCCAAAAAAATAAGGTTTTTAAATGGTTTTTAAGCTTGTTTTGTTATTTATCTGGAAAAATAACCTGCAGGAAAATTGGTTTCAATTTCTCTATGAATGCCTTTGGTTATGAATTGTTTTGGAAACTTGTTTATATTTAGCTTTTGAGATAAAATTTAAAATAAATTTTTTTTTATAAATGTTTCTAACTTTTCTATCCTAGTGGTGTGAGTAGGGTTGTCATTGGGGGAATCCTATTGAGTTTTATACTTACCCATGCTTTTTCACTTTGGTGCTTTTGCAGATGTCGTATTCTGAGACACAAGTAAAGGTAAGGCATCTCATTGCTAGTGGTTCATGATGAAACTTGGGTGATATGGTGGTGCATGGAGCATGGATCATGGTGTAAAGCCATAGAGTGTGTCTTGGTTTCATTTGAGTGCCTTGATTTTTCTTTCTATTGTTGTGTACTTTGATGTGTTTGACTAAAATGAAGTTGCTTAGCTGTATTTTAATGGTTCATGCTTCAAATAGTAAATGTTTGGTTATAGTTGGTTGGTTCAGTAGGTTATTCCATAAAGGGTAAATCGTCCCTCCACTTGTATTTTACACCCTTCGGCATTTATTGCGAACCTTTGGCGTCTTGGGGATGTCTCTTAAGGCCTAGTAATGACTCATTATTCTCTCAAGCCAATGAGAATTGGCGGGTCATTACAAACACCAAACATTTTCATGAAATCATAATGCCCGATATAGGACTCATTAATAGAAAATGACGGTAATAAAATCTAGGATCAAAATATAGAATAACAATTCAGCAACATGGAATTTAGATCCATAAATACCCATAAAATCAATCATACTCCAAGGAGAAAAGAGATAGAAAGAAAATATAAATGAAGACCACATACCATGAGATATTAACTGCATCGAAGATGACATTCAATCATCAAATAGATTATCAAAAGCGATTGGATATCTCTAATATCACCTAAGAATAGCCTCTATGTCGAGGAAAATGAAGCCTGTAGGATTTAAATGATAATTTTAGCTAAACCTCTTCCTTAAAACCAACAATTAGGATTTTACATGTCGTGTAACCCAATTATAGATTGTGTATTTGTGAGTCTGTCACACACCAAAAACCCAGTTTCCTTTTATTGAAAAACTGTTTTTTAATTTTTACACGGCATGTAATATATTTATGACATGTGACCTTTCACACTATGTACCTTTTCACATCATCATCGATGATATTATTACATGTAGTGTCTCCCCATTACACTATTTATACATCCCCAACCAGTTTCAAAAATTATAGGTTTCATGATGAAATTACAAAAAATCCCTTACAGTACCAATATATGAAACCTCATGATTTATTCTCAAAATAATGCAAACTACATCCTAGGAAAACCAAATAATTGTTTAAACACAATTAATATATACTAACATCTAGACTTGAGAAATATTTTCCATGATAATCCATATATGCTCTGACAGGATCCCTCAAACTCAAAAGTTCTTCAACAACCTTCTCTTTAAGGGAAAATGGGGAACCAAGAAGAAAAATGTTTTTTCAGGGTTAAATAGAAGTTTTACCCTCCCAATATGAGGATACCATGCATTATACATATAACACATTCATTTATTGAAAACATTTATGTGTCACCTTCTAGAATT
Organism: Viscum album; assembly: GCA_963277665.1. Lineage (NCBI taxonomy): Eukaryota > Viridiplantae > Streptophyta > Magnoliopsida > Santalales > Viscaceae > Viscum > Viscum album. The sequence continues at coordinate 1,241,026,327 of OY728145.1, read as the reverse complement.
CGATTGTGGAAATGTGTTATCACAACATATATAAATTGGATCATTGAAATTTGAAAAAAAATTCGAAAAAGATTATATTATGTTGGTCATACCATAAATTAATTAACTCTTTGATTTCTAAATAATGAAAATTTTGGAATATATATCAGAAATTATGTACCCAATATCAAATATACCTTGTATAATCATACAATAAGATATAGTTATTATCTGACTTATAGATATTTTTATGTCAATTTCAATGATATGAAACATTATACAATAACAAATTCTCACTAAATTTGAATAATATAATATGATTCACCTTTTTAAAAGTATATCCAAAATCTATTAAATGAACGAAACTTCCAAAAGGTCCTTATGAAATTCATTAAAACTATTAATGAATCTTTCCAAACTCTTATGGAATATGTTTTCAAACACTATTTATTTTGGAATAAACAACCTTCCCAAAAAATTTCTTATTCTATAGATAAAATGTACGACCTATATTATTTAAACACATTGTTCAAATAAAATATCAATTTTATTTTTCATATTTGTATGCAATGTGTTGACACTAAAACACATTCAGTGCTACTCAATCTATAATGGGTTTTGGGTGGATCTAAAAAAATTAACTCATATCCCTATATGAACATTTACATAATATGACGTACCATACACATTGTATATATTCTTATGTAATTATTTATTACAAGATATTTCTAATACCATAGGACATAAAACATGTTAATTTTTTAAAGTAAAACTCTTATAGTCATTTCTCTCTGAAAAGATTAACTTTACATAATTATTTATACACATTTCAATCATTCTAGTAGACTAACGCATGAAATGTATCTTCACTAATCATACCCAGTTTTTTCATTAACCATTAAGATCACGAACAAGAAGCATTTTTATGTCTTATATGTGGATAAATACTATCTTGGTAAAACTCAATTGTTGTTAGGATCACCAATATACACAATCACCCCTAATTAACTCCACATTGGGTCTTGTATATGAAATTGTATCAAATTATAATTCTTCATATTCTAGGTCACAACCTGACACTAACCAAGGATCGAGGCACAAATACCCCCAAGCAGGCCACAAGAATACATAGGGAAGCAAAAATAACTGAAATGCATATCATATATATAGGATCCCCATCACTAATGTTCTTTAACACACACTTGACCTTCTCAACACAAAAGTACAAAAGAAAAATAATAATAAATATCAATAGAAATAATGTAAAAAAATCATGTAAACAATCTAGGGTCTACAAGAGTATGATAGTGAAAATAGAAAATTAATTGGACAAAATACATCCAACTAGAAATATTTAAAAAAATGAAAAAATATAATGTAAAACATTCAGATATAAAATTTTTTCATGTACGGGCTATGACCACCATATGGCTTCTAATATACCTAGTATCAATAATTTCCTATGAAGTTATCACTGACTTTTCTATCATCTGCATTATACATGACACATGTGGGGAAAGATTACACAGGTGTGATTATAAACACACCTAGTATGACACCCAAAAATTTCTAGGGGAGAAGTTATAGATACAATAGAAATAGGCAGAAAATAAAAGTAAAGATTGAATAACAAAAACATAATAGATCTACACAAAGAATTAAGGTTGCCTCATCTAACCAATGGGAGATCAACACGTCATGTAGGTGGACTACACGTCATGTCTCTTCCACACATATCAAGCGAGTAGAAAATTCCATAAACAGTGAAAGAGAAATATATATTCTCATTAAAAGAATATCAAATGAGAGAGAAAGGTGATACCCTTCTCATATCCACTCCCATGATACGATTCCCCATTAGTTCTATATGTATATCAACGATGACTTGCATCTCGCAGATCTTCCTAGAAGAAAAAAATCCATGGTAAGCCTCTCCTCAACAATGTTCTGTATAGTCTAGGGGTCACATTTTCATGTTACAGGACACATACCCTATAATAATAAGAGGGTGTCACTCTGATTTTGGATACCCATGACTTGCCAAGTGGGAGAGTTCCAATATAATCATAAAAAAATTCAACTCTAGATAGAGGGATCCACTCCCAATGTCGTGGAACCATTCCCATTTTTATAGTAGGGTTCCTCTATAGTCATCAAGTACCCATGCCATGCCTAGCTGGAGGGAACCACATTGAAGGTTGATGACCCATTACCTATATCAACAAGAGAGTGCCACTCTAGTGATCAAGGAAACATACCCAGCCCTTCTGGAGGGTTCAACTCTGAAGGCAGAGGAACCATTACATGTATCCATAGGGGGTTCCACCAATGTCATCGAGGACCCATGTGCATCCCAATAAGAGGTAACCACTTGGATGGTCGAGTAACAATGTCATGTCTCCAGAAGAGTGTTCCCCTCTATTCATTGAGCACCCATACCCTATCCGGTAGGAGGGTTCCACTCAGATGGTCAAGGAACCAAGGCATATCATTTTTGAAGGATTCCACTACAGTCATCAAGTTCCCATACCTATTTTTGAGAAGGGGTGGAACTCCAAATCCGTTGCTGATAATTCTTGATCATTTTCTTGGTCGAGCATTGTGTAAATAAACATCACACTCAAAAAAATATCTTATCATATCTCAAAATCCTTTACAGAGGTCTCCATCTGGTTGTACATGGACTAACATTTAGGATAAACTACTCACTTGAAAAAATTTGATTCCAAACATAAGGTATATAATAGGTTGATTATTCATTAAAAAAACCAAGGTGTAGACGTATTATGAGGGGACCCACAAGGTGTTTTGCAGCACTCCATTAACTGAAAAATTTCATGGACGAACATGGATAACCAGACAAGTAGTACTACATGTTGTGAAGGGGTGATACATGAAATGTTCAAGCCACTTGGGGTCCCTGCCCTTACTCTCTAACTGTGTCCGTCTATCCATCTGTTGTATGTCTACATTGGTACATAGTGTGTTCCTTTTCATGCCTATACCAATATACTTCTAGAGTACACACAAAGCTTGCTGGTATACAGGCACATAGCACGTGGGGTTCCCACATGGCGTGTCATATGTATCACACTCAGAAACCACAACTATTGAAGCATATGTGTCACACACCATGTCTTCTTATAAACTGTAGGGATTCTTATTGGGTTTCTTGAATAACATTAGATCTAGTCTCAATGATTTATATCTATCCATTCTCCCTTAAAATATATATTTTCACTTCCCGTAATTGGTTGATCTATCATTTTTTGTAATTTTCAAACAACTTGTGGCTATAAATTGGAATCCATTCACCATGGTGGTTCTTCACCCAACACATGCCCTTCCTCCATATAACGCTCAATCAAGATTCTCAAATCTCTGTGAATAAACTCTTTTTATCCCATGATTCATCCATAATTTCATCCTTTATCATTGATTCCTTCATTTCCCATGAATCCAGTGTGAATATGGGGATCTAATCGGGCTTAGTACCACCCGAAAACATTGAATGATGGCCCCATAGCCCGATGGTGAAGAATGTAATGAAATTTGAGGATAAAGGAAAAATATAAATGGTTAAAAATCATTTTCCTAGATTTATTTCCCAAAACAATATTTGTTTTATCCATGGTAGGAAAAAAATTGAATAACTAATTTAATATCTATTCATGGGCACCTAGATGTTATAGAAATTGTTGCAGATAAGAGAAGGAAAGAATATTCTCATTCGATTTTACCAAAAAGTCCAGAATCAATGAATAGACATGTTTTACACAGATGATGGATAATTATTAAATAAATAGTATCCTCACAGATGATTGAGAGGGTTCTTTTTATTTGTTATATCTCAATCTGTTCGGATTTGAACCCACATCATCTTCAGAAGTCAATTCACCAAGAGCACCAGGAAAAATGCTCTCTATCCTCCCATGGTTTCTATAGCCAACCAACTAGTATTTTCTATATTAGTTGATTTATTTTAATTATTATAAGTAAATTTAAATAAAATAAATTTATTTATATATCTATTCCAACTAAACTCACCCACCAATGGCCACTATTTTTGGACTCCCCACATCATCCTAATTTAGGTCACTCCAAATGAAAATTATTCTTCTGGACTCTAAAGTGGTATCATATTTCACAACTGAGAATCCTTTTAATAGTTATCCATTTTTATTATAAAAAATTGGGTGCATAATATAAAATATATTAAATATTTTATGAAATTAATTTCGGGAAAAAATGACCCAAAATTGCATGTCATCTCAGTGCCTTACCCTGAAAATATATCTATAATTATTTCAATGTTTTATAAGGAAAAAAAATTGGTATCTAATTCATTATCTACATAGATAATTTCTTTCCGAAATGAAACATTTAACAAAAATCTCCGGACACTTAACCCGCAACGGTCTCTCTTATTCCTTAGTGTTCAACGGAATATTCCCATGCTTCTAGAATAAATGAACCAATGATATGGTTTTCACTACAAGGTCCTCTTCTATCAATCATGAAGCACCATTGTATGATATTGAAAAATGATTATGTCCTCAATATCCACCTCTCATTATTCAATAATGTGTCTGGGTTCATTAACATATCTCCTTAGTTATGACACATGGAAGACATCATGCACCCACTCGATCTTTGTTGGTAGGGGAAGGAATAAGAATGATCGGAATCCCTCTACATGATCTTGAATGTCCTAAAGACCCACAAGTAGTGAATGATTCCCTAAAAGATATTATTCAATACTCATGGTGAGTATTCTCTTAGTTAAATGTGTTTTCCCTACTTCAACAGAATTTTCCTATGTTATCAATTTTTGAATGATGTTTTCTTACTCTAGGTTGTCCTCATTCACTCACGGATAACCTGGACCATCACGTACATTGAATGAACCTATTATGTTCCCACATGATAATTTATTTTGATCTTTTTATATCACATTCTTGGCCTACAAGGTCAACCATATAGGTCCTTGAAAGGTTCCATGACTATATCAGAGTTTTAGTTTTTGGTTTATGCCAAATATTCAAAGGGAAAGTCACCCTCTATGATATAGCCAAAGTCTAACAAGAAAACCCTCATCATATCCTCCAATACCTAGATAGTTTTCTTAGACATCAAATATTACTAGGGTTGAATGGTTTTATTGATACTCATCGAGGCTTGAATGCCTCATATTGACTTCCCCACAACCATGAAATATACTACTAGTCATGATCAGAGACAACTATCAATGAAACCACATGAAATAAAACAGTATCCAAGATGTACATATTCCAAAAATTCTCTACTGAAATCTTACACATGAGAGAAAGGAATTGTTCCATCATTTTCAGTTGGTCCAATTTCACCCAACTGAAATCATGTCCCTTCACTATCCACATAATCCAGGTCAAATAGTCCTTGGATATGTTATCACGCGTCAACTCTGGGATCTCAAGGGGATGCAACAGACCTGCTGAATCTTGTGTCTCAACCATCACCTACAAATAGGTGGGTCACCGAGAGATGAAATATTTCATGCCCCACATCATTTTTACAACCAAAACTACTTCTAAATATCTATGTATATCTTCCCCAAACCAATATGTATAGTTAAAGGATATGCGTTGACCTATTGCATACCCTCCTCCTGTGACATGACTGTAACAATAGTCATTCCCTATAAAAATATGATGTGATACCCCCTTTATAGTGTACATCTACTGAATATCATATGGATATATATTCACATAACTCCTCATAGAAAATTTATCCAGTTGGGACTCCCTCACAAGCACTTGATGAGGATCAGTCAACATTGTCAGCTAAAAAATATATTCACACTCCTAGTCCACATGGGTTAGCTACAAAGTATCAAACTACTTAAAGGTATAGAACACCAAGATAGCCATGGAATTACTAATAATAGTGATTTCTACCGCATTTCACTTCTCTAGATTATAGTCTATCTAAATATTATAGTCTTTTAGGAACTCTATAAAACTCTACTATCTCAAGTTCAGGTCTCTCTAAATGAAGACAAACATGGGAATCTGATGGTTTGAGTAAACCATAATGCACTCTACCAATATATAGTGTCTTCACATCAACATAGATAATACAACCACTTCCAGTTCTAGTACATGAGTAATGTAGTTCATCTTGTAGGGTCTCAACTACCTCTATTTATATGTGATAAATATCTATCTTTGAATCAACATGAAATCAAGCCTATTATGTGAGGCATCACAATTCACTAGGTACACCACACCATTTATTAGTAGCCTCAAAAAATGATCACATGAAAACCTCGCCATTAAAGCTTCAAAGGCCTTCTATAATTGTTTAGTCCATGTATAAGGATAACCTATCTGAGTCAGGATGGGAAAAGGGACTACTATCTTAGAGAAGATTTCCACAAACCTCATATTGTACCCCTCAAAGATATGAAAACATGAAACATATGGAACACTCTTGGGTGGATCCCAAGAAAGCACTAAATAGATTGTTGTTTAGGCAATGAACAAACCATGCACAAAAATAATATTTCCAATATAGTGAACCATATAAATTCAAAAATGGAACATTGATAGTTTACTATAAATCTGTTTCTCATAAAAAGAATATAAACCATCATCGGGCGATTTTTTGTGTTTCACATATGACACTAATTATATGAGTATCTCATTAATAAAAAAACCACAAAATTTCTGATATACGGATGAAAATATAGTTAATCAAATCCAGAAACGTGGTTGGTATATTCTTCCTGCTAAGGGGAATCCCTGAGAACCCAAAATGTCTTTTTTGACTTTGGAATGATATACATGGAATATCAACCCCGAGAACCCTCAACTGGTTGTAGTTGGATGTAAGATCGATCATCAAGAACGATATAGTTCCACAAAACGAGTCATAGAGGAAATCAATCCATGGAAAAGTGTAATTATTCATTATTGTGTCTTGAAATATATGACATAAATCCACACAAATATGCATGCTCCCATCCTCGTTTTATATAAAAATCAATACAGGTACATAGGGAGCACACTAGGCCTAATAAACCCCAACTCTTGAATGTCCTCCAACTGTAACCACAACTCCTAAAGCTTTTTATGGGGCATCTGATGTGTTTAGAAATATATCAGATCTATCCTATGATACAATTTGATACACAACTCAACCACCCATCTCATTGTAACATCTTAGGGGAAGGAATCCATAAAATACTCTATAATAGAAGGAATTTAGATTTAGGAAGATCCTACTACACCAAGGGATATTGTCTCCAAATGATGGGTGATGTTATATAGACTCCTATACACAGAACTCACTCATCCCTATATGATATCTCTCTCATCCATAAAGGTGAATCAACTCCCATTAGTGTGAAGGAATATGACTCGTATGTAGTGATAGTCAATCAAGGATCTAACCCAGAATATTCAATCCATTCATAAGATGACATCATAAGGTCGCATAATGATTACTAAAAGCTTCCATGTGAACCTCCCTCTACCAAATAATATATCTCACTATTGATAGATAAAAGATACAAAATAATCGTTACATGTAGGAAACTCAATCCGATGATGTTGGGCTATAAAATATATTGGGAGCACCATATCTCACACAATGATTAAGGATATGAATCAATTACTAGAAACTATGTCTAATAATATTTAATCAAGATTATAAGAGGAAAAAAGATTGCATCTAATCATATCTTATGTTTTGGGGTCCTAACCCTCCACAACGTGCATTAGTCTGTGACCCCGGCTATTAGATCCATGAGCCTGAAATGGGCTGCCAGGTTGTGGTGGTGGTGGAAGGATCTCATTACATTGTTTACCATCCATATATCCTCTAAATCCGATATTGGATCATCCACCATGGGGCTCCATTATTTCTCCTAGGAGATCCATAATCATGGTGTTTCTCCTACCATGGCAGTATGTCACATATCTCCATGTGCTCCTAACCACGTTTGGTATGGTAGTATCATGCTATGTGACCTCACCCTTCAACAGCATAGAAACACCCCTATCTGGGAATTCCTATTTCTATGAAATATACCTAGGAAAATGCTCAAGTATAATCTAGGTAAGATAACCTGTGTCGATATCCTATTGTATATGTTCTTCTAACTGCTATTGAAAACTTAGTTTCATGACACACAGTGCTAGAACCATCTACCTGGTGTTCCTCTAACATGAAAATCTCTATAACTTCTTCCAAATTCAACATCCAGGAATAGATGGGAATTCATAGGAGTAACACAATGTCATGATTCTCTATTTGGATTCTATAACACCCTGAGCTTCCACGATACGTTTCTCTTTCAATAATGCAATAGCCTGCATTGTACACAAGTTCGAGTTCTAACACACCGCGACTAATCAAAGTAGCCATTATGAATAGTAATACCCACTTTTTAAAATTATATAAATTTTATATTTCAAAATGGACTTCAATTTTGTATTCATAATATTGAAATTATCCTAAGTTGAATTTTTTGTAATTTTATGAGAACTTCTAATTTTCTATGAATAGTGAAAAATACTTAAATCAACATTTTTAATCAAAACAATTTATAGTGATAAATTATACTATTGAGTGGTTTTAAAGTATAACTAGAATATATTTTTACCATTTTATCCAATGGTGTTCATTATAATTGATTTCACTTTGAAATTGGACATAAACAATTGTCAATATTTTGATATATATTGTTTCATAAAAACACGCTATTTGTTGCGATAGCAGGATTTAATTATAAAATTAATTAATGAAACTTATATGTTTGAAAATTTTCAAAATAGACATCATTTTTGAATTCAGAATATCAAATATATCTTAGGGTAAAATTTTGGCATTGTTCTGAAAAACATCAATTTTTGATGAATAGTGAAACCACTAAGTGGTAGTTAAATAACTGATTTTTCGTTTAAATTAAAATATTACCACTTCTGTGATTTGAATTTGAAAAATCCGACATACATGGTTGTCATTAGGATGTAAAATTTGGTTCAATGGGATTAAAATAATTTTTTGGTGAATAGTAACTTTTAAGTTTACTTAATCGCGATTAAAGGTAATTAGTGAAATTTAAGGTAAAAATGATATTATAAAAATATGAAAATACCTTGACACTTGTCCTACCCCTATTGGATGTGTCATGTCCGACCAAGAAAATCCATGGGTCAACTTGGGGACCCTATGGAGCCACTTTGGTTGGAAAATGACATAAATAACATTTTATTTATTGTTAAAATAAAAATATCACAAACATGAGTTGTTTTACTAAATCAATTTTTAAATGGGGTTATACAAGTCATAATTTTGACTATAAATATTCATTAGAAATCTAAAAATATTTCCTACATCATGATATTTTTTTTTAATTTTTAGACATTAAATAAATTAAATTATTTATGACACCATGATGATGCAGCGATTACCTCATTAATTAACGATTTAAATAAAATGAAAATATAATGTAAAATCTAATATTTACACTTTTAACAAACCTATTTGATGAGTAGATTTCGAACCATTATCACCTTATCCTAGAAATATATAAGTGTGGGACCTTTTGAATCTGAAAAATCATTTCATAATAAAGTAGCATTTCAATCTTTCCAAGAGTGCCCCTCCTCTCCTCTTATAAAAGGCCCCCACCACTCCCACCTTATTCACACCTTCAATCCATTTGGCTCAGACAACCTCTACCCAAATACTCTCCCAACTTCCCTCCCTTACTCCTAGAAGCCTCACTTTGGGTAGAAGACTTCCAAAGGAAGCCTTTGCCTCAAATCAAAAATACTTACCCTATTTTAAGGAGATCAAAGAACGGTCGAGTGAATTCAGACACGAGGTAAGGGATCTTCTTAACTCAAATCCTATTCTTTGGGTTAATCTCCTACTTTAAAATTATGTCATGATATTATTATTTCCTATCTTGTATTTCTAATTTATTTATGTGTACTTATAGTGAATACACATAATATATCTACTTTATTTAAAAAAATGATCTTTGTAAGGGTCTTCGTCTCAATCTCCTTTCATTGAGGCATATTTTGTTTTATACACAAAATTCTTTTATACGGTGTATAAACCCCTTTGACATGGACTTTTATTCAAAAAGAAATATTTTTTACAAAGTTTTTTACAAAACGAAAAAAGGAATGTTTTTGTCTTATGTATGCGGCGACAACGACTTCTCCACCGCCGTGACCATTATTTGGGTTTCGTCTTCCTCTACAAGCCATAACTTTTTTTTAATGAGAAATAAATACAGAGTTTTAAATTTATTTTATTTAGGTATTGAAAATGGTTTTGAAAGTGTTTTATTATATCAATGTGTTGTATTGATATCTTGTGATTGAAATGTGGAAATGTTATGTTTCCTTTATGCATCTTTTATGTGGTATGATTATGTTATGGTTTATGATATGTTTAAACCTATTCATATGAGGAATTCATTGGACTTAATAAGTGACAGGTGGAGCCCGCTATAGCTCTTCTTTGCATTGGTAGGTCTCATGAGACAAACTAGTGTCTTGGAATGAGGCCTTGACAAAATATTATTTGTGTTCTTGGCACGAGGCCTTGGCTACGTGGTTATGATAGTCTGGCATTATGCATTCCATCATTATGAAAGTGGTTATTGATATTTCATTGGATTATTCGACTAGTAGAATATCCATGTGAGTAAGTAAATGGAATTATTTAATTTTATTTTTTCCATATCATGCTGAAGTTCAAGTTTAAAAATAATTTTTTTTAGTTATACATTGCCTTAAATGTTAATGTTTATTTATGAAAGCTTCCACAATATTGTTATCCTTACTGAGCATCTGAGCTCACCCCTTTCAATGTTTTAATATTTTCCAGGATGTGAAGAAGTATTTTATGAATGACCTGTAGGGATAGTCAGAAAAGGATATGAGTGTGGACTATGGAGACTTTGTTAATGTAGTTTTTCACTTTATGATGTAATGTAACATTTATGAATGTATCTAGTGTTTCCAAAGCTACTAAACTAATCGGTCTTTCGAGACTTGATCTTTTGTGATCATGCCAATGTTACGCAATAATGCACCGACTCTGGGTAACTAGGGTCGGGGCGTTACAGTTGGTATCATAGGCAGTTTAGTACTAACCTTGGAAGTTAGATTTTGATAAACTCTGATTAGAGCACATAGCCCAAAGATAGACATTGAGGATTAGTATAGAAGAACATTCTAGAATTTTGGTATTATAGAGATTTTGTGAGTTTTCAGAGAAATACATCCCTGTATGGATACGAGCAGGTATAGGCGGCTCTGGCACATATGTACCTAGGGGTAAAACCCGAAAACACCACTTTGAGCTAGACTCGAACGGGAACTGGTGCACGACAATGGGCCTTGATGCACTCTTGGTTATGACACTCCTGGGGGATATGCTTAGGATAATTCTCATTTTCTTTACAAACCACTATGAAGGGATATGAGTATATACTTTTTCAAAGAATACATTTTTATGATTATGGATTATATCCATAAATAGTTCAATTTATGTAAAGTATTTTACAAGTATGGAATTATGTATTTTGATTCGTAAACTAATCTAGTTTATGCCATTGTTTAGAAATGGCGCCTAGTGTAAGGAATGGAAACTGTATCAATGCATGCACTCCATGAATGTATTTCCCTCCTGCTCAAGATAATTATTGTGTATCTGGAGATACAACTGGTGTTGATCAACTTATTATCATACTAGGACAACTCACTCAGGTTATGAATAATGACCTTACTCGTATGAAGCACCCTGATCCGAAACATGGAGGATCAATGTTAGACCGCTTCATGAGGCAACAACCACCAACATTTAATGGGGGTACAAATCCATTAGTAGATGAGCAATGGATAAACTCCTTAGAAAAAATATTCCATGCCTTGGGGAGTAGTGAAAGGGAGAAGGTTGTCATGGCAGTTTACCGCCTCACTGGAGATGCAGATCAATGGTGGTCATTGATTCAAAACACAAAGGAAGATGAAGAAGTATCAAGTATGGAATGGAGGGAGTTTAAGGAAATTTTCTTTGAAAAATACTTTCCTCGTGACCATCGAGTAGATATGGAAAGAAAATTTCTGAGTCTGAGGCCAAAGGAGGATGAGAATGTCACAAAGTATGAGGCCAACTTTACAAGGTTAGAAAGACATGCTACAGATTATATACGTAACCCAAGAAGTAAGATTGATCGTTTCTTTGATGGGTTAAAACCATTTCTCTATCGAGAATTAGTCTCACAAACCTTCTTGTCGTACGAAGATATTGTCTCGTGTGCTATCAAGACAGAAAAGGAATTCTCTATTTCATATGACAACAAAGTAAAGCAAGAGAAGAAGAGAACGGTGGAACAAGATATGGATAAAGGGAAAAGGGAAAGAAGGATTTTCCATTATGTGATAATTGTGGAATGAGAGTTTGTTATAAATGTGGAGAAAAAGGTCACCAGGCTCATGTTTTCAAGGGAAAGAAAGAGGCTATCAATGTCGAATGCTACAATTGTATCAAAATGGGGAATTATGAAAATGAATGTCCTAAGTGTCATGGAAACATACATCAGAAAAGGCCAAGGGATCAGGTCCAAGCTTATGCTGTTACTACAGATGAAGTTGAATAATTATTGTATTGTGTTTTTGGACTCAAGAACTAGATTATTGTTATAAGAATAATGTGATGTATATAAGGATTGTACTATAGTACTTGTTTTTTCATTAATGTTTTAATATGATGAAGGTAGTCATATTTTTAGTGTGTGACAATAAGAGAAACCTTACTTTTTTTGTGGAATCTAATGTTGAAAATGATTTTGGAATTTAAGGACATTTTAGTGAAAGTCTGGACATAGATATTTTGGATAACTATAAAGGTTGGAATGGATTAAGTTGATCTTTGGATAGTATTGTTTAAGGTTAAAACATTTTTTATGATTATTTTTGGAATATTATAATACTATATTTTTAGGAAAAGGACAACCTGCAGGGTGGGGCATAACCCGTCGTGTCGGACAAAGCTATAGGAATCGAACCCAAAACCATAGTGCGACAGGCCTTTATTACCTACCACTAGCCTACAGGAAGTCCCTGGTTATTACAAAAGAGTTTTCCTAAGCTAAATGGTATGTGTTAATATTTGGAACCTTATACAATTATGATAAATAGAATATTTTTGAGTTCTATTACCTATTAGAGTGAAAGATGGGTTTGTCGAAAAACAATTTATGACAAGTATGTATATTCCCATACGTTCTCAGTCAATCTCCTAAATAAATTCCTCAACTTTATAAAAGGTAACTTAAAACAAAAACGATGCCGGTTAACTTTTACAACTGGGGATTCAAATACCGTTTAACCAATCACAAGTATGTGATTTTCTTATGGTTAACTTTCTCCTAATACAGTTTTCTACAACTCTCCATCAGACCTTGAGGGTTTGTTTTTCTTCCATGTCCATATTTTCAAATAATCCTAGTATGGGCTATCTTAGGTGACCTTTGTACTTATATTTCATTCTTTTAAGGTTATATTTTTATTAACCTTATTTCCGATGTGGGTTTTCCACAAAGGTATTTTCTATTTTCAACCTTTTATTTTCAAAGAAAAATTTCAAATTGCTAGGAAGAAATTTATTGAAGGAGGGGAGAATGTAACACCCTGAGCTTCCACGATACGTTTCTCTTTCAATAATGTAATAGCATGCATTGTACGCAAGTTCGAGTTCTAACACTCCGCGACTAATCAAAGTAGCCGTTATGAATAGTAATACCCACTTTTTAAAATTATAGAAATTTTATATTTTAAAATGGACTTCATTTTTGTATTCATAATATCGAAATTATCCTAAGTTGAATTTTTTGTAATTTTATGAGAACTTCTAATTTTCTATAAATAGTGAAAAATACTTAAATTTTTTTTTTAATAAAAATAATTTATAGTGATAAATTATACTATTGAGTGGTTTTAAAGTATAATAAAAATATATTTTTACCATTTTATCCAATAGTGTTCATTAGAATTGATTTCACTTTGAAATTGGACATAAACAATTGTCAATCTTTTGATATATATTGTTTCTTAAAAACATGCTATTTGTTGCGACATCAGGAATTAATTATAAAATTAATTAATGCAACTTATATGTTTGTAATTTTGCCAAATGAACATAATTTTTGAATTCAGAATATCAATTATAGATTAGGGTAAAATTTTGGCATTGTTCTGAAAATCTTCAATTTTTGATAAATAGTGAAACCACTAAGTGGTAGTTAAATAACTGATTTTTCATTTAAATGAAATATTACCACTTATGTGATTTGAATTTCAAAAATCCAACATACATGGTTTTCATTAGGAAGTAAAATGTGGTTCAATGGTATTAATTTTTTTTTGGTGAATGGTAAATTTTAAGTTTAATTAATCGCGATTAAAGGTAATTAGTGAAATTTAAGGTAGAAATGATATTATAAAAATATGAAAATACCTTGACACTTTTACTACCCCTATTGGATGTGTCATTGCCGACCAAAACAATCCATGGGTCAACTTGGGGACCCCATGGAGCCACTTTGGTAGGAAAATGACATAAATAACGTTTTACTTAATGTTAAAATAAAAATGTCACAAACATGAGTTGTTTTACTTAATATATTTTTAAATGGGGTGATACAAGTCATAATTTTAACGATAAATATTCATTATAAAGCTAAATAGGTTTATTACACCATGATTTTTTTTATAATTTTTTGAAATTAAATAAACTAAATTATTTATGACACCATGATGATGCAGCGATTACCTCATTAATCTACGATTTAAATAAAATGTAAAGATAATGTAAAATATAAAATTTAAACTTTTCAGAAACCTATTTGATGACTAAATTTCGAACCCTTATCACCTTATCCTAGAAATATATATGTTTGGGACCTTTAGAATCCGAAAAAGCATTTCATAATAAAGTAACATTTCAATCTTTTCAAGAGTGCCCCTCCTCTCCTCTTATAAAAGGCCCCCACCACTCGAACCTTATTCACACCATTAGGCCATTTGGATCAGACAACCTCTACCCAAATACTCTCCCAAATTCCCTCCCTTACTCCTAGAAGCCTCACTTTGGGCAGAAGTCTTCCAAAGGAAGCCTTTGGCTCAAATCAAAAAGAGTTACCCGATTTTAAGGAGATCAAAGAACGGTCGAGTGAATTCAGACACGAGGTAAGGGAACTTCTTAACCCAATTTCTATTCTTTGGGTTAATCTCCTACTTTCAAATTATATCATGATATTATTATGTCCTATCTTTTATTTGTACTTTATTTATGTGTACTTATAGTGAATACACATAATAGATCTACTTTATTTAAAAAAATTATCTTTGTAAGGGTCTTCATCTCAATATCCTTTCATTGAGGCATATTTTGTTTTATACACAACTTTATTTTATACGGTGTATAAACCCCTTTGACTTTGACTTTTATTCAAAAAGGAATCTTTTTTACAAAGCGTTTTACTAAACGACACAATGAATGTTTTCGTCTTACGTATGCCGCGACAACGACTTCTCCGCCACCGTGACCATTATTTGTGTTTCGGCTTCCTCTACAATCCATAACTTTTTTTAATGAAAAATAAATACAAAGTTTTATATTTCTTTTATATTGGTATTGAAAATGGTTTTGAAAGTGTTTTATTATATCAATGTGTTGTATTGATATATTGTGATTGAAATGTGGAAATGTTATGTTTCCTTTATGCATGTTTTATGTGATAAAATTATGTTATGGTTTATGATATGTTTAAACCTATTCATATGAGGAATGCATTGGACTTAATAAGTGACGGGTGGAGCCCACTATAGCTCCTCGATGCATCGGTAGGTCCCATGAGACAAACTAGTGTCTTGTCATGAGGCCTTGACAAAATATTATTTGTGGTCTTGGCACGAGGCCTTGGCTACGTGGTTATGATAGTCTGGCATTATGCATTCCATCATTATGAAAGTGGTTATTTATATTTCATGGGATTGTTCGACTAGTAGAATATCCATGTGAGTATGTAAATGGCATTATTTAATTTTATTTTTTCTATATCATGCTGAAGTTCAAGTTTAAAAATTATTTTGTTTTAGTTATACATTGCCTAATATGATAATGTTTATTTATGAAAGCTTCCACAAAATTGTTATCCTTACTGAGCATCTGAGCTCACCGCTTTCAATGTTTTAATATTTTCCAATATGTGAAGAAGTATTTTATGAATGACCTGTAGGGATAGTCAGAAGAGGATATGAGTGTGGACTATGGAGACTTTGTTAATGTAGTTTTTCACTTTATGATGTAATGTAACATTTATGAATTTATCTAATGTTTCCAAGGCTACTAAACTAATCGGTCTTTCGAGACTTGATCTTTTGTGATCATGCCAATGTTACGCAATAATGCACCGACTCTGGGTAACTGGGGTCGGGGTGTTACAGATTCCCTACTCAAAATTTCATGAATGGTTGTTGACATCTTGTATCATGTTAATGGAGAATCATGTAAGTTATGTGAACATCATATCTTACTCAGCAACCATCATCCATCCATTTTTCATCTTTATAATATCCCGAATCCAATCTAAGAATAGGTTGTAGGGCCTGTACTCCTCATCGAAAAACTATAAAATGTTGGTCCATAAGAGTGCTGACTCATCGTGCATCTGGGTAACAAGACTCCACAAGTTCCCAACTACTCCTTATATTTCTAGCACAACCACCAGATTCATATATTTCTAGAAAATATCAAAAACCATAACAATATACTCTAGTTAATCCTCTAACTCATGGTGATATATCTCACAGTGGATGCTCAGGGGCCTCTCGCTCTAGAACTCAAAGAGCATGCTAAAATAGCACATGTCCTCAGTCTTCTCTGCCAGAATGATCTGCTTCTCAACATGTTGGGTTGCTGCTACCTGAATACCTAGATGGATGATCTTGCAGGATATACCATAAAATGAGGTCTCCTCACTTTTCAGATCATCTTGACCATCTAAAACTGGTATCTAGGTTTGATAACTTCATTGAGGGATCCTAAAAATTTAATCAATTTACACCACAGTCAGTTGAGAACATATATATATATATATAAGTATATATATGTGGAGATTACTCATGATGTAATGTTAGAGACTCAATCCAATATGTTACATGTACCATTAATCCCAATAACCATTTTCTCATAATGACATGTCAACTTGCATGTAGTCAAGGTCCTAATGAATGGATATGTTGGTCACTCGTACCATCACTAGATTCCCTTGACGAAGTGGTACTCTCGAGAGCCTTTGTTAATGATTACCTAAATCCCAACAAAACCCTCATAAAGTGGATAATCAAAACATTGTACCATATAAAAAACCACTTCTTATTACAATATTTCAGAACCCAAACCTTACCAAGGATCCATACGCAACTACCCCCTGCCAACCTCCATAGGCCAGCAGTGGGGGAAATTGTTGAAAGGCATATCCTAAATGGGAGGCATACTAAAAATATACCTTTATGCATAGAACAAATAATCAAAGTTCATATGTGTGGATGAAAAATAAAAAAAATACAATAGTTAGAATATAATCCAAGAATGAAAAACCTCGAGGGTATACATGTGTATGACAACACAAAATAAAAATTCAATGGCAAAAATAACTACCCAAAATTAATTATTTCCCTATACAAAAAACTATACTGTAAAATGATAATATATCACATCTCATTAATCCAGTCTATAACCACTCAATGTTCTCTAATGCACAAATTATCGCCATGTTCTTCTAATGTCACCATCGACCTATCCTTCATATGTATAAGACATGACAAGTGCTGGTAATGGCCATGTAGGGTTGAGTATATAAATACCTAGTAGGACAACCTGAAATCTGTCGAATGAGTAGTTAGAGAAACAATATAAATATTTAGATGGAAAAGAATTAATATTAAACATTGAATAGAGAATTGTTATACCCAGTTCAAGAAGGTAAACTCATCCAACCACAAATAGTGTAACTCATCGTATAAGTGGAATACACATTTCATCTATACCACCCATAGAAAGTGAGTATCAAAATCCACCACCATGGATACTGATATTTTTATATGATTTTTAGAAGAAGCTGAAATGATATACAAAAATAGATATCCATATCACAACTCATCCTTGGAAAAGGTTCTTCATTAGTTCTAAATGTACATAAATGATTCATAGCATCTCACACGTCTGCCCCAAAAAACAATAGGTTAGGAATCGCATATCGACTATGACACACTGTTGAGGAGGCACAATATCTATGTATAAAAATCATGCCTTAATAAAACAAGAGGATTACACTCTAATGGCCATGGACCCTTTGCAATCCCAGTAGGTGGGGGGAACTCAAGGGTCAATGCCCTATCTTCATATAAGGATATAACTATAGTATTCGAGGAACTATACCAAGATTGGCTGGAGGGTGACACTTAGAAGGTCAAATACTCATACCATATATGAATTGGGGATTAAACTCTAGTCATCAATGATCTATGCATAGTTGGACTAGAGGATGCCACTTGGAAGGTCTAAGACCCATGCCCCATTACCACGTTAGGGTGCTCCTCTAGTCATTGATTTCCCATGCACATTATATAAGTTGGGTTCCATATGTAACGTGAAAGACCCATTCCATATCTCCAAAGTTGGGGTTCACTTTAATCATCGATGCATCATTCCTAGATACACGGGAGGGTGACACTTGGAAGCCTTTGGTGATCGTTCTTTATCATTTTCATTATCAAGCATCCCATAAATAAGATCCATTCTGATAAAATATCTCATCGTATCCCAAAACCCATTATGGATGCCTACATAATGTTCTATGAGAAAAAAATTAGGATAGAATACATGTGGGAAAAAATCTAATTTCAAAATTAGGAGATTATAAAGATTGATGTTTCCTCAAAAGGAAACAAATGTTATACATTGTGTTATGGGACCCACACGACATATGGAACTGTTCCATGATCTGGTTATGTCCCTGGAGTTACATGGATCTCCAACTATGTAGTACTACATTGCATATTCGGGGCTAAATGGAATTCCCAAGCCACTCTAGGTCCATTATATTTCTCCCTAGGTCTGTTTTTTTATCATTATGTGTCTGTGTACTTTGGTACATGGCATGAGACTTTAATTTCCCATTACCATGAACATATTGAGTGCACAATGAGTTTTATAATACATGGATACATGGGGTTTTGGGGTCCAACATTTCGTGTGAAACTTATCTAAACTAGAAACCCTAGTTTCTAAAATATAGGGGTCACATGTCGTGTGTTCCTTCAAACTACATGGTGTGTAATAATTATTTTCACTATACTATAGATCTAGTATCCATGCATTATATTTTTCCTTTCCTCTATCAAATATTTATTTATTTTTTCCACTAATCAGTGGATGTATCATTATTTGTTGTTTTTTCCATCATGTGGTAGAAAATCAGAATCCATTCACCGTGATGGATCATCGCTCAACTTGGGCCCTCTGTTCATTTCCTACTTAGTCTCATATCACAAATCCATAATAATAATCACTCGTTTTCCAACAATTTTTTCCCAAATCATTCCCAAAACATTTCTTCCATTATCTACTATGAAAATAGTGAAAATCCAAGAGTCTGGTCTATCTCGTTACTAGGCAGAAATGTCAACCCAAGGCCCTGTAGTCCAATTTAAAATAACTCAAATATATTTTGGCCGAAATTCACAAGAAAATTAGTTAAAAAATTATTTTCCAAGCATTCATGGCCAACAAGAAAAATTTAGGGATCCAGGTTTAGAAAATAATTTAATCACCAATTTAATTTCAATATATGGGCACATACAATGTCTAGAAATGGTCACAAATCAAAGATGTAATGATTTTATCAGTAAATTAAAACAATATAGGAAAAATTCACAAATTTATGATCTTCTTGGAAATAGAACCCCATCTTCGTTGGATTTTGATTCACCAATGGATGCAGTAAGAACACTCTCGATCCTCCCTACATTTATGTGGCAAACTATGGAGTATTTTCAATAGAGGAGGATTTATAAAAATTATATTAGGATATTAAAATTAATATAAATTAATATAAATTATATATTTTATCTAAACACACCCACCAATGGTGTAATGTTTTGTGTTTTCGAACTGGGTTAAAATAGAAATTGTTTTGAATTTTTTTGAGTTATCAACGTGTTGATTATTTAAACCGAGATCCAACATTTTATTTCGAGTGTTAGAACACCTAAAGGTGTCATTTTAGTGGACTTGCGTAATCAATATATAATTTTTGTAGGTGTCCCAATGAGACTTGGGAGCACCGAATCCAGAAAAGTCCACTTTAATGGATCTTCCGGGTAGTGCACGGTTATGGTCTAACCCATACAGATTTCCAAGATTAATATTTTATATATTTTAATTAAATAATAATAAATGTTTTTTATATAGAGGAATGTTCTAATAATAATAATTTTAATATTATTATTATGGTTTCATTAATTATTTTTAAGCATAGATATTTTAATTTCATGTAAAAGGAGTATAACATTTAGGAGAATTTAATATGAATTTTGAGCTCCTTAAAGATATGTTTAATTGAATGGGGGTTTGAAATTTAATGAAGAACTATTATTAGATAGTGTTGTTGAGTTTATCAATGGTTATAAAAATAATAATAAGGAGATTATTATTATTTTAGTTTTAAGAAAGTAATAATAATTATTATTATGGAAATTAAATTAGGGGTCTTGGGTTAGAGTTGTTATCATATTAATGATATTGTAATAAATTGGTGGTTTGGGTTTTAAATTAAAGACTATTGGAATAATAATAATAATTAATTTATTACTACTATTTTGGTTATTTAGATAAATAAAAGTTAAATAATTTAATTGAATTATCAATATGTAGTTTCATAATTAATTATGAAATGTTTGTTAAGAGAATAGTAAATGATGAATCATTTTTAATTAAATAGATAGTTTTTAATTTCTTAGATAAGTTTTTGTCGTGTATAATAATAATAATTTAATTAGTATTATAATTTTAATTAATACATCAAATTAATTAGATTAATTTTAGGGGAAAAATAAAAAATAAAAAAAGTGAGGCGCGACCTGTATGTATAGAAAACAACCCCTCCGCTGTTTTCTTCATCCTCAGGCGAAGCCCCTGGTGCGCAGTTCTATCCCCCTCTAGCTACTCTTCCTCCTTACCTATGGTGAAAATTTTAGAAGTTAATGGGCCTTTCTCCCTAGTATGCAGCCCTTGGATGGATCTCCTCGCATCAGTGCATGGCACTGCTGAGCAGAACCGGTAGCACGCCAACCACTTTCCAGCACTCCACATTGTGCGTGATAGTCCCTATCACACTCTTCATGAATGTTGTCTACCTTATCAAGGTGAGTTCTCATTCATATAACTCGTCATTTGAATCATCTATTTGACTCATCTCTCTCACATTGTTTTCTTTGATGAAACCCTATTTTTTGGGTTTAATATGATATTTATGTTCCTCTATTTTTAGGATATGTGAATTTTGACTCTGGGCCCATTGGCCTATAATCCATCATCTTCCAACTAGGGTGAGGTGGATGGACTCTTTTTTCCTTGATTCCATTGCTTCAGTTAAGGAGATGCATTTCTGC
Organism: Viscum album; assembly: GCA_963277665.1. Lineage (NCBI taxonomy): Eukaryota > Viridiplantae > Streptophyta > Magnoliopsida > Santalales > Viscaceae > Viscum > Viscum album. The sequence goes on along the minus strand of OY728145.1, from coordinate 1,241,004,599 downwards.
TATTTGTTTTGCACCATCTAATTTAGATTCTAACAAATTATATGAGTCCCTAGTATATTATTTAAGGTGTGTTGAGTCTTGTTCTTGTATTATTTTTGATTCTATGTTAGGTTGCAGCGGGTTTTGATCAATGTAGAGGGCTCTCAAGTGTATATATATATATATATATATATGTGTATATATTTATATATATAAATGTGTGAGTGTACGGTTGCAGACCACTCGGTGTTAAGCATTTATGATGGCTATTGAAAATATGTTGAGCTTATGGCCTAAATATAAAGAGGTTAACCAAGAAGCACTAATAGTCCTTCCATGGAAATGAGACTGAAATGACGTTGGACTTAGACAACCTTTAGTTTGTGTTTTTTTAACCCATGTCATGGAATGTTAATTACGTAAAAGATGATTTATCAGTTGGTGAATTAGATTATTGAATGGGATAGGATGGGTAATAGGGTAATTAACTTAAGAATTAAAAATCTAGTCACGAGTTGTAAAAATTGTGGCATTTAATGAATATTGATAATATTGAATATTTTGGCATGTTTTTAATATAAATTGGAAATTGGTAAAAAGTAATAGTTGGATTAATTATTATATGATAAATCGTAAATGGTTTGTTAAATGATGAACTGGTTAATGAGATATAATTTAATTAATGAATTGTTGAAATAATTTATTTTCATGCATTATGTTATGGTTTTTAATTGAAAGATTGTTATGACTATTGTCCAATAATTTTTTTGAATTCATGTATATTTTCTGGGAAATATGTTGTTTATGATGGATTTTTAAAAAAATGTTATTTTCTATGCAAGATGGTTGCTAAATATTTGGGCCCTATTTAGCATGTTTGAAAAGTGATGTTTATGGAGTTCATGTTAATTGTCAATGTCCTGGAAGAAATACTATTTAAGTGGATTGGTTTAGACTTGTTAAATATTTGGGATAACTAAATGAGTATAATTAATTGATAATTAATTATTAACTATTGAGACGTTGAATGGTTTATTTATTATAGAATTATTTGATGAGAGGTTTATGTTGATAATTAGTTGTTGAATTGATTAACGAATTGGATTAATTAATTTATGAATTAATTAATGTATGTTTTCAGGGTGTCAGAGATGGAATTATACCCTAATGATTAATATGTTTGTATGATTGATAAATGGATTTTCAGAGAGGTTCTGATGCTCCAAATACTCACGGGGTGCAAAACATGGCGTTCTTTACCTATCTTTCATGCAAATATTTTTTATGGGACTGGGCTTGATGCTCCAAATACCAATGAGTAGTGAAACAAGGACTGACATTCTAAATACTCACGAGGGTTCTAGACATGTTGTTCTACACCATTTAATTGACACTAGATGATGAATCCAATTGGTTGTACAAGAAATGAGTAAAAGGTTAATGAGAACTATTGAGACATAGTTATATGTGAATTTAATATGAGAAATGGTTCATAATTATCAATGAATTGGGGGAATCACAGTTAGTGGACGTAACCAGGATCGAATCACTATATCTAGTGGTCGGGCTTGATCATTGTATATTAAAGATTAAATATAATGTATTATGACTTATTATCCAAGACAAAGAACAAGCATGGATTCAGTCTTTACTTAGATTACTTATATAGTATTTAGAGACATCTGTGGTGAGTGACTTATAAGAGGGATGTTGGGATTTGGCCAGATCTTGGTAATTATATATTTTATTGAGGTTTGAATAAATGATAAATGAAAAAGAATGTGTGATGACTGTTGGGTATATGTGAAAAAATTATAGTGCAGATTCAAACACTAGCTGAGAGCTGAATTATGTACTTGGGTATATAGTTACATTGTACCGCTTACTTTAATTATTCATTATTTCACTATTTAAATTATATATTGAATATAAGGATTTTAGGTAGACACCAATTATCCCGGCCTATAACGATTAATATCTCACACCACACTCAGCCACATTACACCAGGGTACACATGTAGATTCTATTTGGTTTCAGGTTTGTTCTGTTAGCCAACACTTGGGAGATAGGGAGAGAGAACCGAGTTGGAGCTCGGGATGCTCGAGTTGAAATCCTGTAGGGATTGGGTGTCTTTTATTAGTTTTTTACACGACCTGTAAAGCATGTTTTATTTTTTATTTATTTCAATTATGTATCCCTAACAGGTCATGCATTCATCTGATGTACAATTGGCATTTGAGACATTTATAAAACGAGTAATATTTTCTTTCCGTTGTTTTGTCAATTATATACTATTGGTTCTTCTATTGTTTTTTATTTACTCTAATATACCATTATGTGACTCTGATAAGAGGGTATAGTCTCCCCACTGACTATCCTTAGACCCTCACTGCTAGTCGTCAGCCTCTGGTGTATGGGTATATGATTTTGAGGTCATGTAGAAACCAGTCTGGCCAGCAGTTCTGGGGTGATCTGGGTCGGGACTTTACAATCTGGTATCAGAGGGTTCTTTTCCTTTTATCTATTTGTTTGGGGTTGGTATACTGGAGACTAAGAATGTGTCATAACATGGATTAATAGTCATGCTTGGGACACATCACCCCACGTACAAGAAACGACCAAGTGTCCTGAGATAGGAATTGATGTTTTTATAATTTGAGGTTATTTTTGATATGATTTCACAATGACTGACTGGTGTATTTTTCACTCCCTATTGATTTTTAGAATTCTTTTAAAAAAAATCTTGGTCTGATAGGGAAAGTTTGTTTCATACATGTGTCATCTTAGGCACGTAGAGATATACATGCCATGCAGGTAACATTTCATGTAGTTTCATTAGTAGGGTGCCTTCTAATTTGGATTGTGTGCCTTTGGTGAAATTCCATGATTTTATCTTCTTTAGCATGCCTCTATAGATAGCATGTTTTAGTGATTGATTTAATATGCTTGAGTGATTATATGCCATAATTCCTCGGTTATTGGCATGTTTTGTTGTTGTTCCATTCTTTTGTGTTATAACATTATGTTTTGATACTACTTATGATAACATTCTATTTTTTAATGATATATTAAAGGGTTTCTAATGTTAAAATGTAAAATGAATGTAGATTGTGATTTTTGGGTGCCAAATTCTAGCGATAAGGTGTATGGGTGCCGTATCAATTGGAAGATGGCCACCCATGTGTTTGAACCTTATATAACAATGATATGTTTGAAAATTTATAAAAATTTACACCTATTGATTTTTAATTGAGACGAACTGTTTTTGGGTTTCTTTTTAATGAACCAGGATTGAATAAATGGGACCCTCAGAGGTCTCCTTTTAGGTAAAAAAAATTTAGATGCTAAATTGCATTTTTATATTTTAATAATAATGAATGTTAAATATTTTAAGAGGATGCTTGTGAAGGCCTCCAAATTTTTCCATTGGGTGTTGTTTTTAAATCCAACTGACATTTTATGAAAAAGTACTTGTGTGTTTTTTGAAATTCATTAAAATGTTAAAAGGTGGAAATGAAATAATTGAAATGGGTAAAATGAAAAAAGTACTTTTGAACCTCATGATTTTGGTTTTGTGTGACCAAGAGAGAGGGTCAAAGTTAGTGTTTCTTAAGGGGATAACTCATGGTAGGTAGTACCCTTATAATGTTCAAGGTAATTAAAGTAAGTTTGTACCACTACTTGGTGGGACTTCATTGTACTCGAGGGTTATGTTACACCGATAGATTTATGTTATGGTTTTATGGTCAATGCTTGACGTAGTGATCATGCTTTGAGGAATGTAAAATTCATGGGCTAAGGTGTTCTGAAATAGAAAATTGGTCATTGATTGATATTTTATTTCGACATCCGGAAGAATACAAAGATGGGTAGTGTCACGTCGATTTTATTAAACGTGTCGGTAGGTGACACTGAGCATTTCTCGAATAGAGTCATCCAGAAATAGTTCAACTGATCTTATTAATGACCATGTTTTTATCTTAGTTCACTCTTTAAATATGACGAGAATGTCCCCTATCTCGACCTCATCATTGAGATACTAAGATAGAACTGGTATAATATTGTACTACTGTTTCAATTTTGTTGGGATTGATGAGTTGTTGGTATCTGGGTAGTATGTGGGAAGCATGGTTTCTTTGGGAAACTCTTTTATTCATGTTGGGGAATAGTTGTTTGTTTTTAAATTAGCATGGCGACGGCATAACATGGAAATTTCACCAGAGGTTGGGTAAGGACTGTGTTACACATGCGGACAGTTATGGAATAGTTTTAAAGGCACATTGTGAGATAAAGGGTGAATGTGGGTTTTAGGTATGCGGCGCCTTTCAAGGGAAGCATGTATATCCTATTCTGTTGGTTGATTTTGATTCAACTTTTTTTGTCAATGAGGTCCCTTAAATAGACTCAAATATAATCTATGATTCCATTTTTATGTTATAAATTATGCTTTGGCTTTGGTTTTAAAGGCTTAGCTGTTATGCTTGTGAAGGATTAAAGGTGTGTTTGACATTGGGAAAAAACATGTTAGTTCTAAAGAGGTTATATGACATTGGTAGGTTGGTTGTTTTAGTAGTGGTTCCAAATGGCTTCCCAGAGATGATAATTTTTTAAGGTGGATAGATTGTACTGTCACGTGTTCTTGAACAAGGTTAAAATATAATGGTTTTTGAATTTTTTTGTTGATCAACATGTCTGTTTTTTAAACCGAGCTCCAAAATTTTATTTGGATTGTTGAATCACCTAAAGGTGCCATTTTTTTTATACTTTTGTAATTTCCCTATAATTTAATAGGAGTCCCAAGGAGTCTTGGTAGCATTAAATCTGGAAAAGTCCACTATAATGGATCTACATGGGCAGCGCACGGTTGTAGTCCAACCCTTGCAGGTTACCCAGTTTAATACTTCACATAGATTAATTAAATAATATTAATTAGGGTTTTTCATGTTTAAATCAAGGAATGAGATAATAATAATAATTGTATTATTGTTATTTTGGTGTCATAAATTGTTTTGATACTTGGATATTTTAATTGCATGTTAATGAAGTGTAACATTAATTAGAATTAAATGTGGATTTTGATTTTCTCAAAGAAAGATTTAATTAATTGAGGGTTTTTAGATTTAATAAATCATTAATATTAAATATAGGTGTTGGGTTTATCAATGGTTTGAAAAATAATAATTATGAGATTATTGTTATTTGAGTTTTTTGAAGGTAATAATTATTATCATTATGGAAATAAAATTAGGGGCAATGGTTTGGAGTTTTAATTATATTAATGATATTGTAATAAATTGGGGGTTTGGGTTTTAAATAAAATATAATTGGAATAATAATAATAATAATAATGTGATTATTATTGTGGTCATATAGTTAAATAAATAATAAAATCATTTATTTAAATGTCTAATAGGGAGTTTCATAATTAGTTATGAATCTTTTATTAAGAGAATAGAAAATAATGAAGCGCTTTTATTTAAATGGGTAGTTTTTCACTTATTAGATAAGTGTATAGTTTGTATAATAATAATAAAATGAGTATTATTATTTTAATTATTACATCCAATTAATTAGAATAATTTTTGGGGAAAAAAGGAAATAAAATGGAGAGGCGCGACAAGCAGGTGAGGTGCATGACACCTTATTTTCTTCCTCCTTAAGTGAAGCACCCAGTGTGTAGTTCCCTCGCACTCTGGATTCTCTGGATCCTTCCCTATGGTACAACCTCTAGTAGTTCATGGCCCCTTCCCCCTAGCGTGCATCCTTATGCTGGACCCCCTCGCAGCAGCTCACGACCCTCCCGGGAAGAACCTATGGCATGCTACAATATCTCCCAAACACCACTTTTCATGTGATGGTTCCTCTCAGACTCTTCTTGAATCTTCTCTGCCTCATCCAGGTGCGAATGTATGAATATAACTCATGATTCTTATCATCAATTTGTCTCATCTCTCTCACCATGTTTGCTCGGCCAAAACCGCAATGTTCGGGTTTAATCTGATCATTATGTTCATCTATTTTTAGGATATGAGAATGTTGACTTAGGAGCCATTTTCCCATAATCTAGCATTCACATCCAAGGGTGAGCTGGATGGGCTCATTTTTCATTGTCTTCTATTCTTTGGGTAATGATATTCATTTCTTCTTTTTGTTTTTCACCATCAAATTTTGGGTCTTACAAATTATACGAGCCCCTATAACTTTATTTGAGGTCCTTTGGGTCTTTTCATTGCTTTTTTGTTATTATATGTTATGTTATAGTTGGTTTTAATCAATTTAGGGGGATTTCACATGTATATATATATTTATATAAGTATATATTTATATACATATTGGTGTGTGCTTGCAGTTGCGGACCAGTTTTGGATTGCTTGTAATCAAATGTCAAGCTGCTGAATATTGCTTTGGTTCCACCCTAAGGTAAGGTCCCAAAACTCTATCACTTTATTTATGAATTATTTTCTTATTTTAATAATTTAAAAGTATTATTTTCCTTGATTTTGGAATATCTATATTTCCTTTAAATGATGATTAAAGATAAATAGTTTGTTTGTGGTAATGTCGTATCATGATTAATAAAGGTTGGGTTTATTTATATATCCCTTATAAATAAGGATATAACCATATTTCAGTGTGAAGAATTTATTGTTGGATATTGAAAAAATTTTAATCTTATAAACTGAATATTAAATTGTTAAATATAAAGCACCTAGGGGTCTTCCTTGAAAATGAGACTTAAATAGTATTGGACTTGGACACCCATTAGTGTGTGTTTTTTAAACCATGTCACATAATGTTAATTACGCAAATTATTATTTATTATTTGGTGAATAAAATGATTTAATATTGAAATATGGGTAATAGGGTAATTGATTTAATAATTAATTATCTAGTCCTGAGTTGGAAACATTGTTTCGTTTACTAAATATTTTGAATATTGAATATTTTGACATGTTAAGAATATAAATTGGAAACATGTTATAATTAATGGATGGAATAGTTATGTCATGACCCGACCCATACTGGGGCTCGAGTCGCAACTACCCCAAGCCCGCCTCCATAGGCTAGGGGATGAAGACTAGCACCGAAGGATCAACAAACAAGGGGAGGCCTTTGCCTAAAAAACTATACACAAATGTGTAGAAACTCAGTGCAAACGCTCATAGAAGAGAATTCAAGATACAACAAGTCTAAAAAATAGGAAACCAACATACATCCATAGACCTCTAACTAGTGTAAGTAAACTGAAGAGAAAAAGGGAAAAAACATGCACCCAACCAAAAAGGAGCCACAACCCGAAAACATGTAAAACAGAAGTAAACCACAAGTGAGTCTCTCGCCTGAAAGGACTACTATGACCAATGAACGTGGCCCAAGCTCCTGTGTCCTCTAAACTCCTCCACAGTCTCGATCAACTTGTCAGTCATCTGCAAGGGCACACTATGTGCAGGCAAAGCCCAAGCAGGGGTGAGTTTAAGAATACTCAGTAGGATTCCCCGAATGCTCGAGGGAGCAACAAATGATGTACTAAAATGTTGAGCAGTATAAATAACGAAGAACAATAAAAGAGTAAAAAAGAGAGAGTGCAGCTCAACCCAACAAAAGGAAGGAATTAGACTCGTCCAATCTAAGAGGAGCTAGACACGGAAAGCACATGGTTTTCACTATGAATGTTCGCCCCTCCTAGAAGGAGATTAACTGAACCCAAGGAGTTGAAACCAATGTAGGGTGTGTATATATATTCCCAACAAGAAAACCGAATGAGTGTGTAAGGGGATCTTTATCTCCATGCTCATCCCAAGAAGAGTCACCAACAGTTCAAAGGGTAACCATCACTGATTCCCAACTATCCCGCATGCCCAAGCTGCCCCATTGCTGAACCGTACAACCAAGGGTCATGTCCTAGTAATCACGGAGAAAAGTCAGTAACTAGCCTCATAGAACATGGCTATGTCTTAAAGATGTCATCATGTAACCCACTGACCAGCCCCACTGGAGGGTAAACCACAATAGGTCTTCAGGTAACCCACTGCCCAACCCCCTGGAGGGTAAACCATAAGAGTTCGTCAGGTAACAAACTACCAAACCCCGCTGGAGGGTAAACCACAAGAGGTTGTCAGGTAACCCACTGCCCAGTCCCGCTGGAGGGTAAACAGCAAGAGTTCGTCCGGTAACCCACTACCGAGCACCGCTGGATGCTAAACCACAAGAGTTCGTCAGTTAACCCACTATCCAGCCCCACTGGAGTGTAAACCCTAAAGTCATCTAGTAACCCACTACCCAGCCTCGCTGGAGGGTGAACCCTAAGAGGTCAACTAGTAACCCACTACCCAGCCTCGGTGGAGGGTAAACTGAAACTGGTTCAATAACTCTGTACTTCCAGTGTCATCACTGGGTGTCACCAACACCACTACCGTGCGTAGGTTCAGAGTAGATCAAATGAACCTCCGTCCAACGCCCTTTCGTGTTTCCATATTTAATGAAATCATAAAATAGGCTATAATATCTCAACTACATTATACCGTTGTAATCCTCGTGGAAAACCACCCGAGATAGAATACTTACTCACTGGAAACAGGCTCCTGGTTGAAAAGTTATCCAACACTGCTTTATGCCCATACGGCATCTCATGGGCCCCACACCATTGTCCCAAAAGAGGTCTGGAGAACTGTGGCACCATGATAACCTCTTAAAAACTCACCGAATTGACTATTCATACGCCCCATATGGATTCCTAATGAAAAAGTCACAGTACGCTGCACACAGCTAAAAAGACAACATGTGGGGCCCAGGCCTCAACTCCGGCATCAATTCCTGAAACCAACCTGGTCAACCCCACCTCAATGCCAGGGTCACACGCTATTGGCGGTGCCTAAAACGGACTCCCGACATGAAAGTTTCAACTCCCTACGTCATGCAAACGGGGCCCTCTAGGGTCCACACCTCGACCCTGAAACACATCAAGAAGATCATAGCATTTCATTCCTCGCAGATAACCACACGGAGTAGGTGATTCAATTTCCTTGTACAGACTTATGAAGCATAAGTTGTAAAAAATGTAGCATATGTCCAAAAGCCACCTCGTGGGTCCCACACCCCGATCCCAAATTTAGGCCGGCAGATTGCACAGTTACAATCCCCTCGACAAAACACTCAGAAACGAGTACTCAAACACCCAAATGGATGTCGGGTGAAAAAGTGGTGTTTCACCGTAAAACTTGTTAACTAGGACCTATGGGTCCCACACCTTTTATCCAACCTGAACACTTCTGTAAGCATCTCAATAAGTCTGCATGTGGACTCAGGTCATGCTGCCACTGACGGTGCATCAAACGGACGTCCGGCTCACGAACCACGTCCATCACAACTTTAAAAATAATTTAATATTATTAAATTAACATGTTTCGGGTCACCCGTCTTAGGGAAATGAACCCAAAAACCCTGAAACCTATCTCAAAAAGTCTTTCCCATAGAGATAGTCCCATAGTCGAAGACGAAATGTCAATCAGAGGCACCGTATAGAAGATACGTCCCCCGGAATGAGAAGGGACCCAATCGGGCAGGCCTAGACCAAACCACCAGCTTGCAACCCCACCATGGTTTCAGCCCGAACCACCGCAGCCCGCTCCAGCCGAACCGGACACCTCGAGCCTGGTCCACCATGGCGGACCAGACGATTTCGGTCTCCGCGTTGCGCCAGAAGGACCCACGGTATGTGGGTCTTTGTCAACGCTGCACACCCCGAGGTTGGCGCCTTTGGGTTCCCCACCGACCGCGGTAGGACGGGCCGCCTACATCCCCTACTCACCATCGACGCCACCAAAGCCCCTGGCTCCCGCTGAGGCCCCGTGCTGCCACCTCTACTGAAGCCCCGTGCTCTGCTGCTGCCTCTGGCTCGCCGCACGACGTCGCTGCCCCATGCTCACCTCAGTGCCCCATGCTCATTCTGTCATGCTACACCGCCTCCGGCTCGACCTCCGGCCCCTGCACCGCACTGCCCCAGCTCCCTGCTCGTGCCGCCGCACCCCAACACCTCTGGCACGACCTCCATTCACCGCCCTCACTGGAGCAGAACCTTCGGCCGGTCTCCCTGACCACTCCGGTGGTCAGAAAAATTATTTGACCCCAGTTTCAGAATCCTCAGTGTCGAAGCTTCACAACAACGCCCCTCGCTCGTGGATTCGTCGAGAATTTGACCCGTCCAAAATTCGGACGAAGAATGCTCAAGAACGGGTTTTAGAATGGGGTTCCGACGATGGTCGTGTTCATTTGGCCATCATCATAATTCTATAATTATTTAATTTAAATGAATAATTTGATGAAAAAATTAATGAAATCAACAAAGATGTGAAATTTAACAAGAATCCTACCTCATTTTCGATGCACACCGTAGGCTATGCGTCCATGAGGCTCCTTTATTGATTCACCAATGTTGTGGTGAATATTGCACATCGATCAAATAAAGAACAAAGAAGAAAACTGAAGAACAGATGGGAGATAGATATAAAGGGAAAATGGGTCCCCTCCCTTAATTCCAACACGTGGAATTCATAACTTTCAGAATCCCCGCTGAGGGGCACGGAATCTGAAACATCCGCGCCCACTCATTTTATTTCACACCTAGGAAAAAATCCCCATTTCATACTCAATAGAGGTCTCTAATTTCCATTCCTAGGATTCTTTTGAGAGTTATTAGAAAAGATCATCAATAATAAAAAAATCAATAAATCATTATTTCAAAAAGACTGTTTTTTCCCTGGGTGACATCTCTCACAGCTGGCCCGTTCCCGCAACTTTTACACCCCACCTAGGGTAAACAGCATGCTCCAAACACAACTGTGCCCTCGGATTTCCTATCTGAGCTACTTTTTAGAAGAAAATACAACCCTGCCACGTGCATAGTATAAAAACACTTAAAATTTTTATAAAATTTACTTTGGGAACAATGGGCCTCGGAATCGCATGTCATCTTCATGCCTATCTCTGAAATTATATGTAGAAATATTCCAAAGTATTAAAGAGAAAATACCTGGTCTATACATCATTCCCTCCTTCAATCATTTTTTCACTGAAAAGAAAAACAATTAAAAACAACTCAGGATACATAGCTCACACCTAGTTATCCCACTCCCAAGAAAACTTGCACAACACCACACTGGCATAACACGCAATCCAAAGGGATGGTTCGTACTCATATGGTATGCTAGTTCTAAAGAAATGTGTAGGGAAACACTTGAACCTCATTAGCGGCAACACGTGGAAGACGCTGTGTACCAAATCCTGCTATTGGGAGGGTAGGAGAAGGCGGTAGGCAATCTCTCAACAGCTTGCACGATTCCCGAACGGCCCAAGGATACTCGAGGGACTTCCCTGGACACACATCTACTATCCACATCATGACCAAAATCATGATTTAGTCCTGGAATAGGATCTCATGATTCCCTCCATCAAAATACCCAATGGGTGTGTCACCCATAGATATCTGATCACGCGGTACCTCACTGTCGACATCCCCCAACTACGACTCTCCCACACACTCAAGGAGCGAAAGAGTCAACGCCATCAACTATAGTAAAGCCATACCCTCCAGCTCCACCAAGGTCAGCCATAGGGACGCTAAATACTACGGAACATCCCACACTTGATGAGTCTGGGACTTCCTACTAAGGGAACCTACTACAACACAACCATTTTCCATAACATAGACTACCTCGAAGTCATAGTCCTACTGAAATTTCAACCAGAACTGTTGCCTTAGGATCATGTCGCTCTAGGTGAGGGCGCACCTGAGACACAGAGTTCTCTCCCAGAAGATAGCATTTCCAAATGATCAGGGCAAGAACCACCACCACCAACACCACATAGTGAAACACATAGCTCTGTTTATGGGGTTTCCATCACCTCGACCTGTACATGATAATTGTATCAATATTGACGTTGATCAAGCAAGGTTCCAACAAACAGGGTAGGTAATAAAACTCTTCCAACTTCCTGAGGCTTTACATAGAAAGCATGTGTCATACTCCATGTGTCTTTTCCCATTTTGGAAGGAGATTAATCCCAAAAATAGGCACTTTGACAAACCCACTGATGGCACCTCAAGCAATGGATGGTCAAGCATAAAAGTCCCACTGGCAAGTCCAGAACCTCCCCTGACACTCCACCGCACCTCAATACTATCTGATTTGGGTGGCCCTGACTCTCCCTCATGGTTTCGATCGCATCACCAAAACGCGTCTCAGTGGGGGAAGAACCCCTCTTTACTGTGCATTCAATGCAACATCGGGCAACACCAACATAGGGTTACACCGACGCCCTGCATCACTCTTAGTAACCACTTGAACAAGATGTTTGACGAAAAGAGTACCTCACACAGTGTCTAAAAAGTTATACTAAGAAAAGTAGAAAAAGACACAGGGCATACCCCTTATCATCTCTTGTACTATGGGATTGTAGTCATCCTTAGCACACAACCACCCGCGGTCCCGTCTGTATGCTCGCTGAGCCTGACATGGGCCACCTAGTAGTGGTGGTAGGACCTCGAAACATCTTCCGCCAACCACAGTTCTTCCTTCCTTTCAGCCAACACCACCTCTATGTGGACCACCCTATCCTCACCTGGGAGTTCTCAAATCACGACATTGCCTCTGTCGTGGCGGTGCATCTACCAACTATCTGGAAAACTCAGCACATTTGGTTGAGTAGTCTCACTAAATATGACCTCACACATCACAGACATAGCTCTAGTCCCCCCTGGTCTATCTCGGTGCTCTGTGTTGTCCTCGACCATGTGCCTAATTCTCATCAAGGGGAGACTTCGGGCGTCGAGTCCCTGCCAATCAACGCCCCTTTTCCAGAAATTTCTTTGTCACCAGTGCCTTCTCCTGCACTCTGAGAGGGGTGAGGATGCACAAAGTCACTACGCTGGCACGAATCTCCTCTATAGAGATTTCTCTCAAACTTCTATGCTCAGAAGTTCCTGTCATGGACAATGTCTAAAGAGTACCGAGTAAGATCTGCGAGCCCAGTCATGTACTCAGCCACTACCATCACTCCCCACGGAAGCTCCAATGGCTCCCAAAACCATAAAAAGTGTAAGTAGGAGGGGTATTACTCCTCACAAAAAAACTGCTAGAAGTCATCCCACGAAAGTGCCAACTCATCGTTCCTATGAGTAACCCTAGCTCTACTACGCCAAACTGCGTGGTGGAAAAAGACTTGATACTAGAGCCACCATTCAACTTGTTAGTATCTGAAAAAGCCTAAAGAGGCAAACCACTGACTCTAGCCAACCCTTCATTGTCTAAGGGTACCGCTTACCATGGAACCAAAGCAGTGTATGACATTGGATCTCACATAGTGTTCCTAGCCCGCACTCATCATCATCCCTCACAGCCAGTACTATTTGTTACTCCACAGGTGGAGGTGCTACTGTATGTCCTCCTAGAGAAAGGGTAACTGTATAATGGATCATGAACTGAGGCCTCGTTGCTCAAGGAATCATCGTCACAAACCGGATCAAGTATCCTTGCTGACTATCATCGCAGAGACATCCTAAATCCAATAAAGGACTACCATGGTCAAATAATCATATATATATATAAACAACGATGAGGAGATGACTCAAGAAGTACATCTAAAGACTCAATCCTATATGATGCACGAACCAAATCCCCTGCAACAAGTGTCTCAGTGTGCCGAGTCGACAAGAAGGTTATCAGGGTCCTGGTGAATGGATATGTCGGCCGTCGCACCATCACTAGACTCCAAGGCCTGAGGTCTGCTCTTGATACACATTGACACTATTTCCCTAGAAATCAACTTGTTCCTTTTTAGGGATGTATGAACAATGACCCAATGAACGAACCACCTCTGATACCACTTTATCATTACCCGATCCATACAGGGCTCGAGCCTTAACTACCCCAATCCCGCCTCCATAGGACATAGGCTGGCAATTAGCACCGAAAGCTCAACATACTAGGGGAGGCCTTTACCTAGGAAAATGTTGGCACACATGTAGCAACTCAATGCAAAATTACAGAGAAAAGAAATCAAGATACAACACTGCTACAAAAATGGGAAACCAACATACATGCATCGACCACTAACTAGTACAAGTAAACATAACATAAAAAGGGGAGACAAATGCGCCCAACCAGAAAGGTGCCACAACTTGGAAATAGGTAAAACAGAAGTAAACCACTAGTGAGTCTCTCGAATGAATGTCTTACTGTGACCCCTTAACGCGGCCCAAGGTCTAATGTCTTCAATGATCCTCTATAGTCTCGATTGACCGGTCTGTCATCTGCAGGGGCACACCGAGTGCGGGAAAATCCCAATCAAGGGTGAGTATAAAGATACACAGTAGGATAACCCGAAATCTCGAGGGATGAACAAAGGAATTACTAAAATGGTGATCAGTAGAGAGAACAAAGAACTGTGATAGAGTAAAAAAGAAAGAGTGTAGATAAACTCAACAAAAGTAATGAATTAAACTCATCCAATCCATGAGGATCTAGACACGGAAAGCCCGTGGCATACCCTGTTCATCTTCGCCCCTCCTAAAAGGAGAGTAACCGAACCCATGGAGTGGGAAAAAATGTAGGGAAAATATATATATGCTCAAAAAGAAACCCAAAAATGTGTGTAAGGGGATCTCTATCTCCAAGCTCAGCCCAATAAGAGTCAGCAACAGTTCAAAGGGTATCCATCACTGATGCCCAAAAATCTCATATGCCCAAGCTGCCCCATAACTGAATCGTACAATCAGGGGTCATGCTCTGGTAATCACGTAGATAATTCACTGACTAGCCTCATAGAAATTGGATAAGTCTGAAAGAAATCATCGAGTAACCCACTGCCCAGCCCCGCTGGATTGTAAACTACAAGAGGTCATCACGTAGCCCACTGCCCAGCCCCGCTGGATGGTAAACCACTAGAGTTTGTCAGGTAACCCACTACACAGCCCCACTGGAGGGTAAACCATAAGAGGTCATCAGGTAACCCACTACCCAGCCCCGTTGAAAGGGTAAACCACAAGAGTTCATCAGGTAACCCACTGCCCAGCCCCACTGGAGGGTAAACAACAAGTGTTCGTTAGGTAACCCACTAGCCAGCCCCGCTGGAAGGTAAACCCTAAAGTCAACGGGTAACCCACTACACAGCCTCGCTCGAGGGTAAACCCTAAGAGTACAATGTGTAACCCACTACCCAGCCTCGCTGGAGAGTAAACCCAGAACTGATCCGATAACTATGCACTACCCATGTCGTCGCAGGGTGTCACCAACACCGCTACTGTGCGTAGGCTTGGGGTACGTCAAAGGAACCTCTGACTAACGCCCTTTCGTGTTTCCACATTTAATAAGATACTTAAAGAGACTCTGTTATCCCAAGAAGACTAAATAATTGTAATCCTCATGGAAAAACAAGCGAGATGGACTACTTACTCCCAGGAAACGGGCTCCCCAGTGTAAAAGTTATTCAACAACACTTTATACCCATACATCGTCTCATGGTTCCCGCACCTCGGTCCCGAAAGAGGTCGGGTGAACTGTGCCACCACAATGCCCTCTGACAAACATGTCGAATCGACTATTCATACACCCCAAATGGATGCCTGATGAAAAATCCCTAGTACGCTGCACACAGCTTAAATGACGGCCTGTGGGGCCCACGCCTCAACTCTGGCTTCAATGCCTGAAACCACCACATTCAGCCTCACCTTAAAGCCAGGGTCACAACACTATTGGAGGGGCCTAAAATGAACTCCGGACGTGGAAGCTAAAACTCCCCGCGTCAAGTAGGTGGGGCCCTATGGGGTCCACACCTCGACCCTGAAACATGTCATGTAGATCATACCATTTTATTCCTCACAAATAACCACGTGGTGTAGGATATTCATTTGACCTATACAGTATTATGAAGCATAAGCTGTAACAACAAAGTATACGTCTGAATGTCGCCTTGTGGGCCCCACCCATTGGGCCGGAATTTAGTCGGGTGGATTGCACCCTTGAAATTCCCTCAGAAAACACTCAAAAATGAGTACTCAAACACCCCAAAAGGATGTCGGGTGAAAAAGTGGCATTTGACTGTAAAATGTGTGAACTAGGCCATGTGGTGCCCGCACCTTGTCTCCAACCCAAATGCTTTGGTAGGCATCTCGAAAAGTCCACACAAGGACTGGGGTCACACTGCTGCTGATGGGGCGTTAAATGGATTTCCGGCTCACGAACCACTTTCATCGCAACATTAATAATTATTTAATATTATTAAATTAATGAGTTTTGGGTCACCCGTCTTTGAGCATAGAACCGAAAACCCCGAAACCCATCTCAAAAAGTCTGTCTCGTAGATACAGACCCACATTCGTAGATGGCGCATCAAAAGGACGCACCCTTTAGAAGATACGGCCCTCGAATTCAAGGGGGCCCAACCAGGCTAGTTCACCCCAGCCAGCGTGGACCGAACAGCCGGGCCGCGTCCTAGCCGCGAGTCTTGGCAAAACTGCCGCGGCCAGCTGGCCGCAGCCCGATCCAGGCACACCGGACCCCTCGGGTCAGGTTCTTCAAGGAAGACCGGCCAATGTCGGCCTCCGTATAGCACTAGCAGGACCCATGGTATGCGAGTACTTGTTCACACCTCACACCCGAGGTCATCACCTCAGGGTTCTCCACCGACCGCAACAGGACGGGCCGCCCACGTCCCCTGCTCGCCTATGAGTCCCCTGAAGCCCCCGGCTCTCGCTGAGGCCCTGTGCCGCATGGTCACCCTCTTTCTCGGCTAAAGCCCCTGCCTAGCTCTCTCTGAGGCCCCGGGCCACTGCCTCTACTAAAGCCATGCGCTCCGCCGCTACCTCCGGCTCGCCGCACGACGCCTCTCAACCACACCGCCCCAATTCCCCCTATTCATGTCAATGTTCTTCATCACCTCTAGCTTGACCTCCAACCACTTGACTGCACCGCCCTGGCTCCCTCCTCATCGTCTTCACACTTAGATCGGAAATTATATGTAGAAATATTCCAAAGTCTTAAATGGAGAAAAACGGGGTCTCTACAATTTATTACCTAATAAATGTTAAATGGTTAATTAATTGATGATGTTGTTAAAGAGATATGATCTAATTATTTAATTATTGAAATAATTAATTTTCATGCATGATGTTACGATTGTGAATTGATTGATTGTTATGACTGTTGGCCAATAATATTATTGGATGCATGTTTATTTTCCCTAACTTATGTTTTTAGGATGTATTTGTGTAAAAATGATATATGATATGTGAGATGGTTTCTAAATATGTGGTCCATGTTTAGCATGTTTGACTTGTGATGTTTACGATGTTCATGTAAATTGTTAGATTCATGAATGAAACACTATTTTTGTGGATGTGTTTAGAATTGTTAATGATTTGGGCTAATTAATTTAGAATATTTAATTAATAATTAATTATTCACTACTAATATGCAGAATGGTTAATTGACGATAATATTATTTGATGTAATATTTATGTTAATATTTAATTGTGGAATTAATTAACGAATTGGGTGAATTAATTTGTGAATTAATTAATGGATGGTTTTTGGGATTTAGACATGGCAGTCTACACCAACAAATAATTTGTTGGTCTGACTGATAAATGGGTTGTGAGACAGCGAATGATACTCCAAATACTCATGGTGTGCTATACATGGCATTCTACACCTAAATTTCATGAAAATATTCTTTTATGGGATAGGGGCAGATGCTCCAAATACCCATGGGTTGTGAGACAAGGACTGGCACACCAAATAATCACGACGGTGCTAAACATGATGTTCAACACCCATTAAATGACAATGGAATGTTCTTCCAATTATTTGTACATGAAATGAGTAAAAATATTAATGAAAACGGTTGTGAAATAGTTATTTATGAATTTAATATGGGGAAGGGTTTGGAATTATCAATGAATTGGGTGAATCTCTATTAGTGGACGGACCCATGAGCTAATCACTATTTCTAGTTGATAGGCTCAAAAATTGTAAATGCAATATTAAATAGAATGTCTTATGACCCATTATACAAGGCATAGAACTAGAAAGGATTTGGTCTTTACTTTGATTACTTATATAGTATTAGAGACATTAGCGAGGAGTGACTTATAAGGGGTATGTTGGCCTTAGTCTGGATCTCGAGAATTATGTAATTTTTTTAGGTGTGAATAAATGATAAATGAAAACTACTATGTGATGACTATTGGGTACACATGAAAAATGTATAATGCATGTTCCGACACCAGGTAAGAGTTGAAGCACGTACATGGGTATATAGTTACATTGTAGTTCTTACTTTAATTATGCATTCTTTCACTGTTTATAAATTATTTATTTAATATCCTGATTTGGGGTAGACACATGTTGTCCCAAACTACTGAGATTTTTATCTCACACCCTACTCGGGCCTCCATTAAACTAGGGTACTCGAGTGTATTCTATTTGGTTACAATATTGTGCTATTAGAAAATACTTGGGAGTCGGACTAGAGGACCGAGTGGGATCTTGAGATGCTCGATTTGAAATCTCATAGGGCTTGGTTGTCTTTTATTTGTTTTTCACATGATGTGTAATGCATTTTTTATTGTATATTGCTTTCAATTATGAATCTATAACATGCCATTCATTCATCTGATGTATAATTGGTGTTGGACACTTTTATAAAATGTGTACTATTTGTATTCTATTGTTTTTTCAATTATGTACTATTACTTCCACAATTGTTTGTTATTTACTCTGATATAATATTTTTCAACTTTGATAAGAGAGTGTAGTATCCCCACTGACTATCCATAGACCCTAGTAGCTAGTTTGTAGCCATTGGAGTTTGGGGAGACATTCTTGAGGTCTTGTACGGTGACCGGTCCAGCCACCAGTTCAGGGGTTAGCCAGTTCGAGACGTTACAAATGGTCATTATTTTCAAACTTCATGTGTCATCTTATTTTTTATCATGCCTATGGTAAACATCAAGTTCCAAACTGAACTATGTTGTAGGATTTATGATCCACGATTTTGTTTCATAGTTATCCCATTTTATTTAATAAACAATTCTTGAAATATAAAAAATATTTTTAATATTTTTATAAACATAATTTTGGGAAACCCAGACCTCGTAATCGCACATTTTCTACGCACATATCTATGAAAGTATGTATAGGAGTATTTCAAATTCTTAAAAATATTAATTGGGTATGTTCATTCTTTATGTATTTTAAATATCTTTTTATTGGGATTCATAATTTGTGCACACTAATTCCAAGATTATAAGACATATGAAATTCAATGTTTTATTCATTATTGAGTTAGTCTAGATAAAAAATATCTACCTATCATCCCATGAGTCTATACATTTTAATTAAATAAATATTTTAATCATTTTATTATAAATATATCATCACAAACCATAATACTTTTTAATGATCCTTGATTAGGGATCATTCAAATTCATACATTTAGAGGAAATTATTATTCGATTTTCCATTTACAATATGAAACAAATTTTAATGAATTATAAACAAAAGAGTGACTGTGAGTCAATTTCCAATCATTACATCAAATCAATCATACATCTAATGCCGGTAGAATAAATGTGAACCATAAGATTTTATTGTGATACTAATTTTTTGAATTGATCTCATTTATTTTCTACATTGGCTACACAAAAAAGACACATATAACCCCTCTCAAAGATCTCTTCATGTGATGATATTTCAAATGTATTGTTATGTATTTTTTCATGGAAAAGGTCCCATGGCCCGAATAATACCTTCATTTTCATAAAAAAGATGAATTTTTCCATAAATTATAAGAATCACCCATTGTTAATTAATAAAAAAATATCCGAACATCATAAATCATATCATCTTATACAATGATATATTCACACTCTAAAATGATATTTTCACTACCTCCAATGTCCAAAAACATGATGCTACTTATTTTTAAGTATGTTATGATATTAATGAAAATAATCTAGTAAATTTCACTAGTATTTTATTAGTTTCACCTAGTTATGATCAAATCATAAGAAATTTTGGGTCGAATAAAAAACACGGAATAAAAAAATGACAACATGGGGAATGAACATGAAATTTTTTCTATCATATATATGTATTTAAAATCATATTGAAACATTTAATTATTAATTCCTCAAAAAATTGTAAAGAATCTTACAAGGATTTCTCTTTTCTAATACACTTTATAAATTTACATGTATATATATATTTTTGTCTTAGTCTAAGAAAAATATTAAACCTATCTATACTGAGCTTTATAACCAGTATGTAAGCTGCTTCCCCCATTTCATTCATTAAGAAGAACATTCTAAACCCAACCTTTTTAGAATGTATAGTCAGGATTCCATTTCTAACATATAGTATGTCAATTATAAACAATACCAAAAATATAACAAAAATATAACAAAAATACCACAAACCCAATCTTATATATAACTTTCATCTTCATTCATGATGAAATAAAAATCATTGATTTCATCCTCAAATCATATATTTAAACTCTTAGATTTTTTTTCTATCCATAAATTGGAAATTATATCTCAAAAACCATATAATACCCATTTATAAAATTATCCCCTTCCCGTTTCATCCTATACACATCCTATGATAAATTCCGACTAAGGAATGTGGTTTTGAAATCCATTTTATATATCATGTAATCCTAATGATCTCCTATAGAAATTAATTTCTATAAGGAATTTATCATCTCAACTATAGTAAAAAGATTCATTTTATTCAATTTCCTGAATTCATTTGTATACCTTCAAAACGTGGTGATATTAATAGTTATTCACATTATAATATATCTATTTTTTAATTTTAAACTCCTTATTAAAATATTTTCAAAACATCCCTATAATCACATCAACCATGTTCTAAACATTGTTACTGTGCTTCGTGACTATCACATATTTAATGTATTTTATCTATTTGATGGAATTAGAATAATCAATATCATCATCATATGTGTTAGGTTCGCTGTATATATACACTATATCATAATTATTTACAAAAATAAATTCATATCATTCAGTATAAAGATAAATCCTTCTATATGATCTCTGTTCTTAGGTAACCTGAGATAGTTCTTCATCCAAAACTCTTTGTCAATTTGGAACAACTTATTTATTGGTTTCACTTCTTACTTATGGTTATTAGTAATCTCCACGTTCAAAATTTTTCTCATAGACTTTAGGACTCATATGAAAATTTATCACAAAATCACAATCAGAATCCATAAAAATATTGGTCATTACAAGAATAAGAGTAATATCTGATAGTTTCTAGGGAAAAACCATCATGTATGTATTTCTAAAACACAATTAATGGTTCTTAAAAATATAAAAGCATAAATATGTTTCAAAACCATATATATTTGTGAAATATAAATCGGGGTTCCACTTAATTCATGTCTCATATGGTTATTTTTAGACTACTATAGATAAAATATTGTGATATAGGAATATAGGAATTTCGAAAGATTATACATTTAATGATTGAAAAATTACACACTAAATCATAATTAATACAACCTTGCTTAATAGGGTATGATTCCACCACTTTGATAAACTATTTCATTATGGTGTTTTTGGTTTGGTTCTTTGTTAATTAATTCCACAATCTCTCATATGCTCAAAAATTTATTGAATTAATTATTCACCACCCCTATCTATATTGAGAATATTAATACTTTTCCCACTTGGTTATACAATTTAATATCATATTGAGATAATTATTAATAGTATTTAAACTTGTTTCTCATTGAGAAAATATAATAAATCCAACATAAAGAGATCAATAATGGTTATTAAGTAATTGAACCCAACATCTTCTTGAGTACTCATTAATACAAATACATCAAATTTATGAGATCTTATAGTCCTATAACCCATTAATATTTTATAAAATAGGGTTACTTGGTCATTTTTATTAATAAATTTTTTTTTAAAAATAATCATAATGAATAATTTAAAAAATCTATCTCTATGGATACTTTTAATATGTTTATCCTTCGTATTAATTAGGTAATGATTCCAAATATAATGGGTCCTTCAAATATCCATGGTCATCATATTTTTAATTTTACATTAATTTTTTTCCCACACACAACATATAAATTTCAAGAAGCTTATTTATATATCCACAAAACATTTTATTCATATATATAGAAGAACTCTTGTTCATAACAATGAATGAAAAAAATCCAACTTATCAAAATAATTTATATAAATAAAATTTATTTTTATGTATGGATGATGATAAAAAATAATAATTATTGGTCTAAATAACATGGTAAAAATAGATCATATGTGTTGACCTCTAATGAAATAAATCATGACCCATTTCTAATATATATTTATATATCAACATTCATTAATTATCCCTTATTTCTAATTCAATGATTATTATCAATAATATATAATTCAAACCAAGTATCTATAACAACCCTCCTTCTTAAGAAATAGTTTCTTTTAATTCTTCTATTAAAAATCCAAATAGATTAGAAATGCATAATGAAATAATTAAGATTTATAGAAATTAGGGAATTTAAACTGATGGAATGGTAGCATAGACAGTAGTTATAGTAATTTAGTCAATAGAATAGTAACCAACCTTAATATAGTATAAATAAAATTTATTTATCCAATAATTGAAACAATGATATATTTATATCATTGAACAAGTAAAGAATTTAAATTATAAATTAAGTGTTGGTATTTTGTGGGTTAGTAATATTAGAATAAAATTGTTATAATTTATAAAATGATTTAAAAGAAATAATTTTTCATAAAATATATTAATAAATAATTATTTTGCTTTAATATTATTATATGATAATTTTATGGGGATTTAATTAATTTTTAAAAGTGTTATAAAATACGTTATAGTTTCAAAACTAGAATTTTTTGGAATAGATATGATTTTAATTTAAATAATAAATTTATCATATTTGAAAAATTACTTTAAAGAAATGATGTTTAAATTTGCATTCTGCACATCTATAAATTTTTGTGGTGAATTTTTTGGATTTTTCATAAAAACATGAATTTTTGCTAAATAGTGAAATACAGTAATTTTATATATAAGATAAATATATGATTTAATGACTCATAGATGATGAAAGTATGATGTAGGCCCAAAATATGGAACTCACCTTAATTTTCTATATATATATAGTTATAATTATTAAACTATTCATAGTTACGATCCAAAAAATTAACTAATTAATATAATAAGGAGAAAACACCCATTTTCTCTATTATAAATACCACCCATATCCACCTCTTCTCCAAACACCTAAAAGCCTTATAGCCTCTCTAATTTCTTCCCAATTCCCCCCACACACCACTTGCCTAGTCCAATATCATTTGTTTTCAATAGAAGAAAAAACAATTTCCTTTAAGAGGTTATCAAGGAGGATAAATGAAGTGGTAAAATCCTCTTTCATTTTTATTTATTTATTTTCATTTTTTTTAATTTCTTATACTCTCTTCACATCCCCATTTTAAAGAGGAATAAAAAATCCTATAAATTATATATACTGTGATTTTATAATTTCTATGGAAAAATGCATCATCAAACTTCTTCTCCTCTACCTTTTATTCTAAAATGAGAACATCGTCCATGATAGGTCGATTTACCGCTATCTGGGACAATACACATTCATTTTTCATTATGGACATAAAGGATTATTATAAAATCATTCATATGGTTTATTATACATATTATATGTTATTTAATGTTCTTGAACCAATATATAAACATGATATTGAATAAAATGATATATGTTCGTGATGATCCTAAAAACCGCAAAAATAAATTTAATCATTCTCATTAACATTTTATCTAATGATTCATCATCATATCATGAAAAAAATTATGTATTGTATTAGTGTAAATTATTTAAGCATATTAACACAATTTCATTCTACTTCTTCAGTTTTCATCTATTCAACAAGAAAGTCCATAATGAACCAACCATGGAAATCCTGAAATAAATGCACCTGAAATAATGAAAATAACAAAATAATATTTATAAATGGGAGGAAATATGTTATAAAAATATCAAATAAGTAATTATAAATATGAATGTGTTTATTTAATATATTAATAACACACTTTAAACCATTATAATAGAGTTTTGAACATGTTTGATGTAAGTTGAACCTGACGTGAGAGAATTATTTACACAATTTCCATTCATTGTTTTAACCATCTACTTCATTGATTGTGCGGAACTAATATTATTTGTTAATGAACATTGATTATATTATGTTTTATTATTCGAATTTATAGTGCATAAAAATTCCCCATTCTTTTTACCAATTCTCACTTCTATTATATGATATTTGTAAGGGTATTTTCATAAAAAATAATATTTTAATTTATTTTATCTTTTTAATGGGAATGATACATATAATATAAGTATTCTGGTATTATAATTAATTTATGGTTTTTGGGAACTTTTTATAAATAATTATTTGACCTATATATCCCTATAATGCATTGGTATGTTTATATTGGAGGTCAACTATATGGTTACTCCATGTGTAACGACAATTATAACAACATAAGATAGGTGTGAGTGTTACATTGTAAGGTAGTTGTGAGGGATAAATTTTATGGTTGTTGTGATGGTTACAATTCATATAGTAGCTAAAAAGTTAAAAATATTTTGTAATTAATCCTCTAAGTTACATCTATGTTATTATTTATTTTTTCTATGTTTGATAGAAATATGATTTTTTTCAAAGAGTAACAATATGATATTTGTTGGAATAAAATTATGTTTTTTTAAATGAATTAATATGATTATAAGTATTCATGTATCAAATGTTTCTATTCTTCTTTTTTTGTCCGTTAATGATCTTTTTGTTCTCATCCCAAGTTTAAAAATATTTTCCACATTGTTTAAGGATAGGTAATAGAAAATTAGAAGTTGAGGAGAATGTTGTGAAGACATTTTTTGCAATGATTTCATGATTTTATTGAAAAACATTTTTTTTATAAAAAATTGTAATCATTTAATTTTTATCCACATTGTATTATTACTGTTTTTATATTTTTTAATTATTTCCTAATTATCTAAAACCCTTAACCCAAATGATCGTGGGTAATGTAATATGTGTTTTCTAATTAAATTAACTAGATTAGGGAAGGTTTACTATCAAATCCTTATAGTTGGTATTAGTGCATGTTTTAGACTACATTAGGGATTATTATGATGTTAATGGAATAGATTAACTAAATTTTCGCTTATAGTTATGTTGAAATTCTATAAAATTTGATGATTACCATGTTTCTTCATCTATGATATGTCTTTTCTAAATGGTTTTCTGCAGAAAAAACGTGGATGATAAAGTATGAAGGCACCCAGAGGATGATATCATTCTTAATATACAATCAATAATGATGATAATTGAAAATAAACTATTTTTAGAAAAATATATTTTTTGAAACTGACTATAATTGTCAGTGGAATCCATGAAAGAGAACAACTAGATCTATGAAAAAGTAAAATGATGGAAGATGAACATTTTATGAGGCACCACATTTCTTCTTATAGTGGATCTTCTAACCTAGTGGCGGTTGTAAGATGGACTATATCCCTTTAAAAGTTATCTGATTTCATGGGGCATTCAGATCATAAACAAATAGTAATTTCATTTATCATTTTGAAGGTTAATTTCAGAAATGGTGGTCCATAGTAAAGAATATCATTTATAAAAATTAGATTGATTCCTTATAGTGAGTTGAATTTAAGAATTGGTTTATTGAAAAATGTTTTCCAAAGGTTGTTTGAGTTATGATGGAAAATAAATTCCATAAATTGAAGCAAAATGAGGAATATTAAATAAAGATGTATGAAGAAAACAACACACAATTGGCAAGGTATGGTCCAAATCTTATTTGGGCTCTTGATACTAATATAAAAGCTTTTTTCTAAGAATTGAATCCAATATATAGATGTGTATTATCCTACTGTGTGTTGAAATGTAATGAGAAAATTGTTCGCTATCATGAGTGGAAATAAATGTAGTTTTCTGATGATCCCACGTAGTTTTATGAAAAGATGAAGAAGAGATCTTGATGAAAATTGTTGGGTAATAATCTATCAATGAAGTATGAACCTATCAAAGTTCAGTATCCAACCAGTTGAAAGTGAGGTAAAAAGAACCATGGGTAATGCCTCAAAAACTAGAAAGTGTTTTTGATGTGGTATGTTTGGAAATGTGGCTCGATATTGCAATGAAGAATATCGTAATGATGTTATGTTTAATCCAAATATGAAAACACTAAAGTTCTTTAAATGTCTTTAGATGGGGCATTATGAAAATACCTAACAAAATAAAGATTCACATGATGGAATGACTCCATATTATAATTAGAAAGTTAAAGTGAGATCCTTTATGACTACATCTGCTAATTTTGGGCCATCCAATGAAGTTGTATCAGGTACGTTGTTTGTTTACTGAAATTATTCTAATGTCCTGTTTGATATGATATCTACACATTATATTATTATTGATTAATTTTATGTTTAATTGGAATGTTCGCCCCAATAATTGATACAAAAACATTTGGTAAAAACACGAGGGGAAATATTACAAAAAAATTGCATTGTTAGAATCTTTTTATTGTGTCAGTGGAAAGAAATTACCTGAAAACCTTTTTATTTTTCCCATTGTATTGATTGATGTAATTTTTGTAACGACCCAAACATTCATTAATGAAAATTCCTCTTGATCTAATTAAATGTCTTATTATGGTTATATAAATTATGAACTTGATTAGTTTTATGATTCTGGATTTTAAAATACCGTTATGAATTGTGACTGCTGCTAATAAAATCGTTGAACAGTAATCACATGATTAGAATAAATATAGGGCTTTAACAAATCCAATTTACTCATATAAAGGAGCTGATGGCCTCATCTAGTAGAGTTGCCACATAAAAAGCCCATTTTTAGAATCTTGGAAAGCAGGTGTCGTCATTTGGATTTTCACTTGGACAATACCAAGCTGAGCATGAACACGTTAAGATTGAGCGGTACCGACAATAGGAGAAGTGGCAGTTAATAGAGATTACCACCCGAGTGATGTTACTTTGTAAATTGTTTTGAAAGCACAAATAATATTTTATGTTAATATTAAACTACTAAATCTATTTTTAATAATTAATGGAATAAATTATATTTTAATAAAATATTATTATAATTAAATTAATTTTTATCATATATAAATGATCATATAATTTTATGAATGCAATTGTAATTTTTATTAAGGTTTGAAAGCTCTTTTTATCAAAACCAAGGAATATTCAGTAAATGTTAGTTAATAGTTTAAAAGTAAAAATTAACATATTTATAAAATTATTTATATAAAATGAATATTATTTTTGGAATCAGGACTTTGAAATTATCCAATGGTGAATTTTTCATCATTTTCTGAGACAATCGAATTTTTGGATACAAATTAAATATAGTTTAAATATATAATGTATTTTATGACATCATAATTACCCAATAGTGATGTAATAAAATAATATAAACATTATTTTCTGCCAATATATGTTTTACCATTAAAATAAGATTATTTTAGATTTGTTTGATTTATTTTACAAAGCTTTTGTTGACCCTCCTAGACTTATAAAACATTTTGTCTTTTTAAATTGTTTTCCTTGAGAGTGTGACTCACCTCCACATAAGACACCCCATTATTTTAAGAAGTTCGGCCACTTTACTTATAAAATATTATTTTCCACTCCCCTTGGGAATAAAACATGGGAAAAATACATGGGTTGGTTTGTGGTATTGATCAGTTTAATGTGAGGTGTCCGAACCTAAATAATATAGAATTACATCTCCTTTCATATATAATACTACCCAAGCTCCCACTTCATCTTCACTAAAATCCTTTGGGGTTCCACCATCCCCTAACCTCCTCATTCTATAATTCTCCAAAGGTTCCCCAATCTCTAAAGAAGCCTCTCTCAAGCCTCTCCCATGATTTTGGAATCACACATCCATGTAAGAGAATTTTTCCATTCTCATTTTTGCCCAATTATCTTTAAGTCTTTATGCCCTTCTCTTTTCAATTACAAATATTAGGGTATGATATCACACCTCCCCAATACTGTCAAATTTATGTGTGGATTGTGGTAAACCCCTTTATCTATTAATAATTCCTCCCATGTACACCTGTTACCATGCTAAAATTTCATGAGGGATTTACCTCTCCTCTTTTACATCCTAATAATTATTTTGTATTATGCATCTAAATTCCATTAATTTTGTTGGGACTGTATCTATATGACCCCATTACAGTCCATTATATTTACATATGATGAGACACCCTTTTCTCCCTCCTCAACTATTTTCATAAATCACTATGTCGCATCGTTATGCTGGATAAATTGCACAACGTTTTTCCACACCAAGAACTTGGTGTTGTGAATACCATACCCATGTCCTAATCATGGGTATTCACCTTTATGCACAAATAAATATTTAATGGTAAATTCATGTATTTATTCCACATTACTTAATCATATAATAACTTATGATGTTGATTGGTTCCATGATCAATGTGACACACTTATGTATTAAATGAAATGTTTAATAAGGGTGCGTAGTAATAGTGCTCCAATGCATTGGGTAATGTATAGTATCATGATACATCTTGTGAAATGGGTGTTTAATCATGGTAATTCAAGTGCAATGTGGTTTTACTTTCTCTCCATGTGCAATGAGCCTTGGATCATGTTATTTCCATGTGAAGTGTTGTTTCCACATTTCCATGTTATGATTATCATGATTTATCATGCATTTATGTTTATGTTCCACTTTTGCTCCATTGATATGCATATCATATAACATGTCATGTATTCCTCATGTTATATCATGTTTATTCCCTTATTGGTCTTTATAGCTCACCATTTTCTTATGCATGTCCTCGGGTTATCCCATGCAATGCTAAGTACAAGGGAATGTAGTAGACATGTAAAAGGAGTTTCCTATAATGAAGTTGTGCATTTTATGTTCTAAGATGTTATGTAATGTTTCTAAGCCCCTAATACGTTAGATCTCATGATCTTCTACATTGTATCCAATTATGATTTTATGTAATAATTCAGGTTTAAGTGTGTAATAAAAATCATGGTTGTTGTAGTTGGTATCAAAGGATCAGTTTAGTTATTTTTGGGATTTGGATTAGAAAAGCTTGTTGAAGACTTAGAGACAAGAATAAGTATAATTAAAACATCCCTATTTGTTAGAGAGTATTGTGTAAGTGGTTTATCAATAAAATACATCCCTGTTTGGATACGAGTAGGTAGAGGTGGCTCTATCACAGATGTATCCTACGGGTAAAAACCAAAAACACCACTTTGAGCTAGACTCAAATGGGAACTAGGGCATGACAACGGTCCCTACTGCACTCTTGGTTATGCCACTCCTGGGGGATAGGCTTGGGTAAATTCACATGATTTGTATGAAACATTTTTGAGGGAATTAAAAGAAATTCCCTATGAATATATGTTATAAGTAGATCATGGATAACATACATTGAAGCCTATATATTAATATGCTAAGGAAATAAAAGTTACTTATAAGTCATATATTTTTTTCATGGGAATCCACTTTATATATTTAATCGTTTAATGTACTCATCTCGTATCTATATCAGATAAGGTAGAACCTAAATAAAAAACTAAAAGGTAGGGTTGTCGTTCATGATTCTACGCATTCTTTTATATCCCAAAGATTTACTAGAACAATCCTAGAACCACAAAAATTTATAGAAGTAAATATGTCGGTGAGTACATAAAATGGGGAAATCATTATATCCCATGAATATAACTACTCCCCTATCATAATCTATTTATTTAATTTCTCGGAAAACCTCTTCATTGTAAAGACCCATAAAATTCAAGGAAAATTTTTTTCTTAATTTTCTTTGGGATTTTACAAGAACGCAGTTTCAAACGGCACTTGATTCTGAGGCCCGGTGTGCTTGGAATTTCTATCCGAAGTTTAGCTTCGGTACGTTTAGTGAACGAATGAGCGGGAATATCTATCTTTTGAACCGGTGCTCAGAATCGAATTCCGAGGGCACCGATGGAACCGCAGCGCCTGTAATTGCTTAGGAACACCAATTCTGGAGTTGCATTTTCACGAGAGTTGATGATAAAAATTGTGGAAGTTAAAAATAAAAATATAACAACAATTTTTATTTTCACTCTATGTGTTTAATCCTTTGTATGGAAGTTGGGTATCTACCCAACCTCCCTTGGGAGGTTATGAGGGTGGTGGGGCCCACACGAACCCCACCCCTTCATATCCTTTAACCCCCTCAACTCCCATTAATTTTGTTAACTTAAGTTTATTAACTTATGGAATTAATGAGGTGAGTTAATGTGGAATTCAAACACTTGAATTTCAAAAGCCTTGATGTGTTAATAAAACAATTTAAGAACTTATTTTATTGGGTTGGTGTTTAGTTGTTTGAGAGCCTTTGGAGAGAAAGCTAAGGAAGCCTTGAGTTCTTCATTCTCTTTGGTGAAGAACACGAAGAACGAACGATCTCCGACGTGGAGCGCCGAGCCCTCGTAGACCGTCTTCCGTGACACCAACCCACGATGCGACGTCTTCTTCGATGACATTTTTCTTCTACGACGTCTCTTTTTGCGATGGTTTTCTGTGACAAAATCTCCGTCAACGTCTTCGAATCCTCTCTTCGCGTCGCAGACGTTCGTCATCTCTTTAAACAAGGTAGGGGATTATTTTAATTTTTTTTGTTCGTGAATTCTAGTTTTTCGTTCTTTGTGGCTATACGACTGAATGCATTCAATTAACGAGAAGGGGCTGGACCACACAAACACAGCCGACCCTCCTCCCTTATTTTTTTTGAATGTTGTTTCTCATTTTTGTTGGGATGGAATGGAGTGGTGTTGTCGCACCACGCGGGATCATATGGCAAGTAATGCGCGGCGTCGTCGCGCCGCGCCGTGAAGATTGAACAAGGACGCGACGCCGTCGCGCTGCGTCGAAGAAAACCGAAGACGCCGTGGCCGGAGCGGGGCTGCGGCGGAGGGGCGCGGTGTCGTCGCACCGCGCCGGACGAACCAAGCCACGGCCGGTTCCGGGCTTCCGGAGTCGGCGATGGAGGAAGGACCGGCCGTCGCCGGTCCTTGTTGGTAGAACCGGCCGACCAGTGCGTGCCGGCCGGACAAAGGAAAACCGGGGGTATTAATTCCCCCAGCCGGATTACAAAACGACCCCCATAATTGGGGGGCCGCGGTTACACCAGGGGGCAGGCGCCCCCCCCCCCCCCAGCCAAACTACTCGGCCGTTGGCCGAGCGACCAGCGCGGTGGGAGCTCTGTGCTCAGGCTGGGCCGGGCCGACCCAGAACTGGGCCGACCGGGGTGTCTCGGGCCGGGTCGGTCCGGGCCTGAAACCCCCGTTTTCGGACCATCTTCGATCTTTTGCCCATAACTTGGACTACGGACCTCCGATCGACGCACCGTCAGTTGTGATGAGATCATTGAATTGAGACGGTATTTTTGGTATATCGCAATCAAGGTTTCAGAATACTTTGTGTTCGGCCAGGTTGGTTCGTATACGAAACCAACAGGGCCCTCAGAGCAGAAATGTTCATATCTTGAGCTTCGGACGTCTGATTGACGTGTCATCGACTTTGTTGAATTCTTCTAAGTGAAACAGATCTTTTGGCTTACTCTTCCAGAGGTTTGGACACAGGTGGAGTATGGTCAGGTTGGTTTTGCCTTAAAAACCAACCGGGCCCCTGGGACGAAAAAGCCAATAACTCTCATACCGGGCGTCTGAATGATGCACCGTATGCAACGTTGAGTTCCTGTTGACGATACAGAACTTTTGGATACATCAAATCTGGACTATGTGTCAGTTGATGTATCAGCCTCTCTGCTCGTGGAGCGGACCCTCCCGAACGAGGTTGCTGTGTGCGGGAACCCTAGAGCTGGCTACGACTGCTACTGTGACTGAGACGACGACTGTGCAGAGATCCTAAGTGGATTCGATGATGACGACTTCAGCACTCAGTGATCCTGTGTGGATCAGTGCTACCGATCCTGTGTGGGTCTGATCCTGTGTGGGTCAGCGCTCAGCGGTTCTATGGGAGCCAGCGCCTACATATCCTGTGTTGGTACGATCCTCTATGGGTCATTGTGGAGGTTAGTACCTATCGATCCTTTGTGGGTCCGACGACTTAGATGGATCTGTGATCATCTCTATCGTCTATTGAAAAATTATACTTGTGTGAGCTGAATCCTGTTTTCTTTCCTATGTGGATTGTGTTGTGCTATCATGTGTGGATTACGTGTTGCTTTCCTGTGTGGAATACGTATGCATTACTGTGTGGACTGGGTTGTACTTGGGCTCGGAGGTTGGAGCATATTGGAATTGATGACTTTGGTATATGTATGGGCTTATACCTAAGCAGTATCGGTTGTTACTTCGTGATTGTATCTTTCCGTTGAGGTTTATCCTTTGTGGATTTTGGGAGACCTTCGGGGGTCTCAGGGTCCCTACTGAGTAGCATATACTCACCTCTGCACGGGCTATGCTCGCACTACATTGTGTTGGTTGCAGACGACGGACAGTGTTGATCATGATTGAGGCTTGCAGAGCAGGATGGTACCTGGAGGTGGACCACTGGGCGGAATGTACTCGGAGCAGACGGCAGGACCCGAGGAGCAGTGGAGCTATCTGTACCCACCCTTCAGGTGGGATTTCCAGAGCACATATCGGCGTAGCAGCTTTACTTTTCAGTTGTTGCTTTTCCTTTACAGTTGTACTTTACTTTCAGCTTGGGTTTGTATACTGGCCCATTTACTTTTCGGCACTTACTGTTGTACCAGCTTTTACTTAGTGTTTGGTTCTTCTGCTTACTTGCTCTGTGGTGTTTGTTTAGTTTACAAAGGCAATGCCTTCCCTTTTTATCGGGATTGACACCTTGGTGCTAGTCGCCAGCCCCTGTCCTATGGAATGCAGGCTTGGGGTAGTCATGGCATGGGCCCCGAGGATGGGTCGTGAAAAATTTGTATCAGAGGAGTTCGGTTCTTCCGCAGAACTTGGGACACTGATCTTTTTCTATATGAAGCAATAGTGTTTAGTGTATTGAGTGTGGTTATCAGTCTAGGGAGTCCAGTGTTGGTGCAGCGGCCGACGTATCCGTACACCAGGACCCTGACTTCTGATTTCCGACTTAATGCACGAAAACGTTGATTGCCTGTGTGTTTCAAGTTTTCTTTGTGATTACATTGTGTCAGCTCACCAGGTATATTGATCTGACCGTGGCACACCTGTTTCCTTTTCAGTATGGCCCCACGATGGCAGCCAGCTAGGGTTCCAAGAGTTGAGCATGACGACAGCCCACCGAGCGACGAGGCCTAGGTGCAGGGCCCTTTGTCAGCAGTGGCACCGGCGGTACCTCTACCCGCCGAGCCACCGATGCTTCAGGTACCAGCCGATGACGATGCACGTTGCCTCAGTGCACTGCATGAGTTCCAGCGCCATCGACCGCCTAGGTTCCGTGGGGATACGGACCCCCAGGAAGCTGAGGACTGGCTGGAGGCAGTGGTACGAGTTTTTCGGTTAGTGAGGACACCAGCAGACCTCATGGTGATCCTCGCAGCGAGCCTATTGCACGCAGCAACAGGCAGATGGTGGAGCTTGATGCTCCAGGTGCACGATGAGGCATCTCTTCTCTGGATGGATTTTGAGAGCCTCTTCCGCTCAGAGTTCATTCCAGCCACCCTCCGTGTGGTGTGCATTCAAGAGCTTCTTCAGCTGCGGCAGGGCAGCATGACTGTCGCCCAGTACTCGGCGAGATTTGCCGATCTCTCGCGCTACTCTACAGACATGGTACGAGACCCATTCTTCCGGGCCCAGATCTTTGAGCAGGGATTGAGACAAGAGATCAGGGCATCACTGATCTCCCTCCGCATGCCGACTCAGACAGGAGTACTGGAGCAGGACCTTTTGATCGAGAGCTTTCTTGCTGAATCTACACCAGAGCCGAGACCCACCGCAGGGCGGCACGTAGTAGAGTCTTCTGCAGCAGGAAGTCGACGGATGACTCATGGGTCCAGGACAACCAGAACCTCAGGCATATGACCTCAGGACACTGGCTCAGCAGTGTAGGGCACACAACGTGGAGCCAGTCTTTCGAGAGACAGGCAGTGCTACTCATGCGGCAGGCAGGTCCACATGGCTCGTGATTGGCCAACCCGCCATGCCGAAGAGCAGCAGACGGTGGAGGGACCACCAAGGTAGAGGCAGAGGGTCGACTGTGGCGGTCCTCAGGGAGCAGGTGGACGAGGTAGAGGAGCTGGTCGAGCAGTAGGTGGTGTGCGACGCTTTGAGGCTCTACCACCACCACCACCAGGAGGTCCACCCCGACCAATGGGAGTAGGCGGGCAAAGACAAGAACAACACCAGGCAGCAGAGGCCTATGACCATGGCACGCCCGAGATGATTCAAGGTACAATCTGTGTCTATTCCACCCTTGCTACAGTACTTATAGACACAGGAGCGAGTCACTATTTCATAGCCGCTGCCCTTGATCGGAGCTCGGAGATTCCGACAGAGCCGTTGGCTCGATCCTTACAACTAGATACTCCTACGGGAGCAGACATGATGATTACGCATTGGTGTTGGCAGTGTGAGCTTACTCTAGGAGGCAAGAGCTTCGGCTGGGATCTTCTTGTAGCAGTGTCGAGGCCTTAAAACGTCATCTTGGGCATGGATTGGTTATCTACGGTCCATGCATAGATTAACTGTATTAGGCACAAGGTAAGGTGTGTACGCATCGACGAGAGCAGGTTCACCTTCACTGGTGAGAAGGGAGCCTTCGCATCACAGGATGGACTTATGCGGAGGAGAGGATAGCCCATAACTCACCAGTTGGATATCCTCATCCTAGGAGCTGTTGACGTGAAGAGTCCTAGTTTTCTTGCAGTGGTGGATCGGTTTGCGGACGTTTTCCCCGATGACGTTCCAGGGCTACCTCCTCGTAGAGAGGTAGAATTTTATATTGACCTGTACCCCGGGATCGCCCTGATATCAACTCCAGCATATCGGATGGCCCCTGCCGAGTTTCGAGAGCTGCGGGTACAGTTGGAGGACTTGTAGGGCAAGGGGTTCATCCGACCCAGTGTTTCACCTTGGGCTTCCCCGATATTGTTCACCAAGAAGGCGGATGGTAGCTTGCGACATTATGTCGACTATTGTCACCTGAACCAAGTGATAGTGAGGAACATGTATCCACTACCGAGGATTGATGACCTCTTCGATCAGCTCAAGGGAGCACGGTGGTTCTCGAAGATATACCTCAAGTCAGGCTATCATCAGCTCAGAGTTCGAGACGAGGATGTGCAAAAGACGGCCATCAGATGTCGGTATGGCCACAATGAGTTCATGGTTATGCCTTTAGGTGTAACCAATGCTCCCGCAGTGTTCATGAACCTCATGAACAGGATATTTCATCCATACCTTGATCGATTTGTCGTGGTCTTTATCGACAACATTTTGATTTACTCGACGACTGAGGAGGAGCATGCCTACAACTTACGGGTTGTACTAGACACACTCCGAGAGCACCAACTTTATGGTAAGCTCTCGAAGTGAAAGTTCTGGATACGTGAGGTCCACTTCTTGGGACACGTCATCTCTGAGGTGGGAGTTTCAGTGGATCCTGCGAAGATCGAGGAAGTGCTAGCTTGGGAGCCACCCAGGAGCGTCACAGAGGTGAGGAGTTTCTTGGGTCTAGCTGGATACTACCGGAGATTCGTGCCAGACTTCTCCAGAGTTGCGGCACCACTCACAGTGTTGACAAAGAAGGGGAAACCCTTTGTGTGGTCAAACAGATGTCAGCAGAGCTTCCAGGAGCTGAGACAGAGATGGACCAGCTCACCTATCTTGAGGTTGACTGAGGAGGGAGTCGGGTACGTAGTCTACTGTGATGCATCAGAGACCGGACTCGGATGTGTCTTGATGCAGGATCGGGCAGTGATCGCCTATGAATCACGTCAGTTGAGTCCACATGAGAAGAACAACACTACCCATGACCTGGAGTTAGCAGCAGTGGTCTTCTATATGAAGACATGGCGACACTACCTGATGGGCGAGCGCTTTACACTCTTTTCTAACCATCAGAGTCTCAGATACATCTTCTCTTAGAAGGACCTGAATTTGAGACAGTGGTGATGGCTCGAGTTCCTCTAGGACTATGACTTTGAGATAGTCTATACTTTTGGTAAGGGAAACGTAGTAGCCGATGCTCTCAGCAGGAGGACGAGCATTCAGCTACTTGTGGAGGTGACAGAGCAGCTATCCTCTTTGCAGATATCCTTCGTGGATAGAGATGGAGTAGCCTTCCTTCAGTATCTCACAGTCACTCCTCCACTACTGCAGCGGGTCAGAGAGGCACAATGTGGGGACGCCAACTGTGAGATGCGGCATGCACAGATATCCTCAGGACATGCACCTGATGGTTTCTCCTTTAGAGTAGAGCACAACATTATTTTCAGAGGACATACCTTGGTACCAGTCGCTTTACGAGAGGAGGTGCTGAGAGAGTTTCACACCTCGCTCTTGGCGGTACATCCCGGAGTGGAGAAGATGTACCAGGATCTTAGATGACAGAACTGGTGGCCGAGCATGAAGAAGGATGTGGCAGAGTTCATTTCTAGATACCTCACCTGCCAGCAGGTGAAGGCTGAGCACCAGGTACCATCAGGCTTGGTACAGCCCTTAGAGGTCCCGAAGTGGATGTGGGATGGGATATCTATGGACTTCGTGACTAGAATTCCACGCACTTCCAGAGGACACGACTCCATTTGGGTGATTATTGACCGACTCACTAAGTCGGCTCACTTCTTACCCATCATAGAGAAGGGCTCAGTGGAGAGCTTGGGACGAATTTAAATTCAGGAGATTGTGCGTCTTCACGGTGTGCCATCATATATCATCTCCGATCGAGATGCTCACTTTACTTCCCAGCTTTGGAAGGGGTTGCAGGAGGTGTTCAAAACACAGCTACGTCTGAGCACAGCCTTTCACCCTCAGACGGATGGTCAGACGGAGAGGACCATTCAGACTCTCGAGGACATGCTCCGTGCATGTGTCCTCAACTTTGGTCACAACTGGGAGGACCACTTACCCTTGGTGGAGTTCGCGTACAACAACAGCTACCACTGCACCATCGGGATGGCACCATACGAGGCGTTGTACGGCCAACCTTGTAGATCTCCTTTATGCTGGACAGAACCTGGGGAGTCAGCACTTGTGGGACCAGAGATGGTCCAGGCCACGACATAGAAGGTCCAGGTCATCCAGGAGCGGATGAGGACCGCTCAGAGCTGACAGAGGTATTATGCTGACAGGAGGCGGAGGCCACTATAGTTCGAGGATGGAGAACACGTCTTCTTGCATATCTCGCCTCGACGTGGATTACAGAGATTTGGCTGAGGCGGAAAGTTGTCTCCATGCTTCATCGGACAATTCCAGGTCCTCAACAGGATTGGTGAGGTGGTTTATCGCCTGGCTCTACCACCTTAGTTGCACCGGGTGCATGACGTCTTCCACGTATCTCAGCTGAGGAGATACGTGCACGACCCGATGCATATCATTGAACATGGGGAGCTTGACGTTGATGATGGGGCAACTTTTGCGGAGGTCCCAGTGGAGATCGAGGATCGACAGGAGCAGGTCCTACGTGGACGGTCGATTCCTCTAGTGCGCATCAGATGGCACACCGGGAACCTCCAAGAGAGCACTTGGGAGTGTGAGGCTCAGATGCGTGCTCAGTACCCACTTTTGTTTCCCTAGTTTTTGGATATATCTTTACGGGGATGTAAATTCATGAGGTGGGAGTAATGTAAAGACCTGTAAAATTCAAGCAAACTTTTTTTCTTAATTTTCTTTCGGATTTTACAAGAACGTAGTTTCAGACGGCACTTGATTCCGAGGCCCGGTGTGCCTGGAATTTCTATCCAAAGTTTATCTCAGGTACATTCAGTGAACGAATGAGCGGGAATTCCTATCTTTTTAACCGTTGCTCGGAATCGAATTCCAAGGGCACCAATGGAACCGCAGTGCTGGTAATTTCTTAGGAACACCTGTTCCAAAGTTGCGTTTTCACGAGAGTTGATGATAAAAATTGTGGAAGTTAAAAATAAAAATTTAACAACAATTTTTATTTTTACTCTAAGTGATTAATCCTTTGGATGGAAGTTGGGTAACTACCCAACCTCCCTTGGGAGGTTATGAGGGTGGTGGGGGCCACACGAACCCCACCCCTTCATATCCTCTAACCCTCTCAACTCCCATTAATTTTGTTAACTTAAGTTTATTAACTTATGGAATTAATGAGGTGAGTTAATGTGGAATTCAAACACTTGAATTTCAAAAGCCTTGTTGTGTTAATAAAATAAGTTAAGAACTTATTTTATTGGGTTGGTGTTTAGATGTTTGAGAGCCTTTGCAGAAAAAGATAAGGAATTCTTGAGTTCTTCATTCTCTTTGGTGAAGAACGCGAAGAACGAACGATCTCCGACGTGGAGCGCCGAGCCCTCGGAGACCGTCTTCTGCGACACCGAACTGCGACGCGCCATCTTCTTCCACGATGTTTTTCTTCCGCGACGTCTCTTTTCGTGACAGTTTTCCACAAATAAATCTCCGTCAATGTCTTCGAATCCTCGCTTCACGACGTCGACGTTCGTCATCTCTTTAATCAAGGTAGGGTATTATTTTAATTATTTTCATTCATGAATTCTAGTTTTTCGTTCTTTGTGGATATACGACTGAATGATTTCAATTAACGAGAGGGGGCCGGACCGCACAAACACGGCCGACCCTCCTCCCTTATTTTTTTGAATGTTGTATCTAATTTTTTCTGGGACGGAATGGCGTGGTGTCGTCGCCCCATGCGCGATCGTATGACAAGTAATGAGTGGTGCAGTCACGCCGCGCAGTGAATATTGAACAAGGACGCGATGTCGTCGCGCCACGTCGAAGAAAACTGAAGACGCCGCGGCCGGAGTGGGGCCACGGCGGAGGAGCGCGGTGATGTCGCACCGCGCTGAACGAACGAAGTCACGACCGGTTCCAGGCCATGGCGGAGCAGGGTGACCGGCGACCGGTTCCGGGCCGCCGGTGTCGGCGATGGAGGAAGGACCGACCGTCACCAGTCCTTTTTGGCAGAACCGGTCGGCCTGTGCGGGCTGGCCGGACAATGGAAAACCGGGGGAATTAATTCCCCCAGTCGGCTTACAAAATGGCCCCCATAATTGGGGGGCCGCGGTTACACCAGGGGGCAGGTGCCCCCCCTAGCCAATCAGCTTTGCTGTTCCCCGAGCTGGCCAGCGTGCTGGGTGCGCTGTGCCCAGGCCGGGCCGGGCTGGGCCGACCCGGACCCAGGGTGGGTCGACCTGGTTCGGACCGACCGGGGGGTCTCGGGCCGGGTCGGTCCGGGCCCGAAAACCCCGTTTTCGGACCATCTTCAGTCTTTTGCCCATAACAAGGACTACGGACCTCCGCTCGACGCACCGTCAGTTTCGATGCGATCCTTGAATCAAGATGGTCGTTTCGGTATATCGCACTCAAGGTTTTAGAATACTTTGAGTTCGGCCAGGTTGGTTCGTAAACGAAACCAACCGGTCCCTCGGAGCGGAAACGCTCATATCTTGAGATTCCGACGTCTGATTGACGTGTCGTCGACTTCTTTGAATTCCTCTAAGTGAGACGGATATTTTGGCTTACTCCACCCGAGGTTTGGATGTAGGTGGAGTACGGTCGGGTTGGTGTTTCCTTAAAAACCAATCGTGCCCCTGGGACGAAAAAGCCAATAACTCTCAGACCGGGCGTCCGAATGACGCGCCGTCTGGGACGTTGAGTTCCTATTGACGATATGGAACTTTTGGATACATGAACTCTAGAATATGTGTCATTTGATGTATCAGCCTCTCGGCTCGTGGAGCGGACCCTCCCAAACGAGCTTGCTGTGTGCGGGAACCCTAGAGCTGGCTGTGACTGCTACTGTGACTGCGAAGACGACTGTGCAGAGCTCCTCAGTGGATTCGACGACGATGACTTCAGCACCCAGCGATCCTGTGTGGATCAGTGCTACCGATCCTGTGTGGGTCCGATCGTGTGTGGGACAGCGCTCGGCGGTTCTGTGTGAGCCAGCGCCTACAGATCCTGTGTGGGTCATTGCGGGGGTTAGTACCTATCGATCCTTTGTGGGTCTGACGACTTAGATGGATCAGTGATCATATCTATCATCTTTCGAAGAAGTATAACTATGTGAGCTGAATCCTATTTGCTTTCCTATGTGGATTGTGTTGTGCTATCCTGTGTGGATTACATTGTTCTTTCCTATGTGGAATACATATTTTTTCTTGTGTGGACTGGGTTGTACTTGGGCTCGGAGGTTGGAGCGTATTGGAATTGATGACTTAGGTATATGTATGGTCATATACCTAAGTAGTGTCAGTTTTTACTTCATGATTGTATCTTTCCTTTGTGGTTTATCCTTTGTGGATTTTGGGATACCTTCAGGGGTCTGGGGGTCCCTACTGAGTAGCTTATACTCACCCCTGCACGGGCTATGCCCACACTACGTTGTGTTGGTTGCAGACGACGGACAACGTTGATCGTGGTTGAGGCTTGCAGAGCAGGACGGTACCTGGAGGTGGACCACTAGGCGGAATGTACTCGGAGCGGACGGCAGGACCTGAGGAGCAGTAGAGCTATCTGTACCCACCCTTCAGGTGGGATTTCCAGAGGACAGCTCGACATAGAGGCTTTACTTTTTAGTTGCTATTTTTCCTTTCTAGTTGTACTTTACTTTCAGTTTTGGTTTGTATATTGGCCAATTTACTTTTCCACACTTACTGTTGTACCATCTTTTACTTAATGGTTTCTTCTTCTGCTTAGTTTCTCTGTGGTGTTTGTTTACTTTACAAAGGCAATGCCTTCCCTTTTTACAGGGATTTATGCCTTGGTGCTAGTCGCCAGCCCCTGGCCTATGGAAGGCGGGCTTGGGGTAGTCACAGCACGGGCCCCGAGGACGGGTCGTGACAGTCATACTCCCTCTGGTGGAATTTGATGCAATTCATGGCATGGATTGTCTTTCCTTATATAGAGCCATCATAAATTGTCGTGAGAGGGAAATCACTCTCCATGTAGAGAATCAACACTCAATTCAATTTATGTGAAAGTAGGAAGATGAATCTTTTTTAGCTCTATCATATCGAGTATGGATAATACTTCTTTATGAGAACATGTATTTAGCTCAGATTATTGAGTCTAAGGAGGAAACCATCATTAAAGACATGCCTATTGTGGGGGAATATGATGAAGCGTTTCCTGAGGAATTATCTGGTCTTCCTCCTAGAATAGATGTTGAATTCTCAATTGATTTTATATCTCGGTCATTGCCAGTATCCAAGACTCTGTATAGAATAGCTGTTATGGAGCATGAGGAGCTGAAGAATCAACTATAGAAGAAAATTGATAAATGGTTTATATGCCCATGTGCTTCACCATGGGGTGCACCGGCCCTCTTCCTCAAGAAGAAGGATGTGTCAATGCATCTTTTCATCTATTATCATGAGCTTAACAAAATCACGATAAAGAACAAGTGTCCTCTCCCACAATTTGATAACTTTTTTGATTGGCTGCGTGGAGCACAATTCTTCTCCAAGGTGGATTTTAGGTCAGGATATTACCATGTAAGGTTGAGAAAGGAAGATATATTAAAGGCTTCTTTTCATTCAAGATACTGGAACTATGAATTCATATTAATTCCTTTAAGACTCACTAATGCTCTAGAAATCTTAATGGACTTGATGAACATAGACTTTAGGGATTACCTCGACAAATTTGTGGTAGTCTTTATAGACGATATTCTACTATACTTCAAAACCGAGGAGGATCATGAGGAGAATCTAATAATTGTACTTGAGACCTTGTAGAAGGAGAAGCTCTATGAAATGTACAACATGTGTGAGTTCTATTTGAAGGAGGTATCATTATTAGTCCATATCATCACAAGCAAAGGGATATCTATGGATCCCTCCAAAACATATGCAATTGAGGGATGTCCAAGGACAACATCAGTAACGTATATCCATAGATTCTTGGTTTTAGCTTAAAAATATCGACAATTTATGAAAACTTTCTACAGATTTTCTAACCCAATTACCAAGCTAACTCAGAAGGGAGTAACAGTTTTTTGGAGTAATGAATGTAAATAGAGCTTCAAGGAGTTAAGGACAAGGCTTATCACTGCGCCCGTGCTCACTTTACCCATAAGTAGATAACTTTTTGTGGTATTTAGTGATGCTTCAAAGAAGGGCTTGGGTTGTGTGTTGATGAAAAATGACATAGTCACTGGCTTTGCTTCAAGGAAATTGAAAGATCATGAGAAATTTTTTACAACACATGATTTAGATTTGGCTGTGTATTTTTTCGCTTTAAAATTATAGTGGCATTATCTCTTAGGGGAGAAGTGTGAAATATAAACGAACAAAAAACCCTCAATTATATATTCACACATAAATAATTGAACATGACCCAATGAATATTGTTAGAGTTGATCAATGTCTATTACTGTTCAATCCATTACCACCATGGGAAAGTGAACAAGGTGGTAGAAGATCTAAGTTGAAAGGACCCAGAAATTTTATCATTGATGAGAATTGAGAAGGACCAAATATTCTTTGATTTTATTATGATGTACATGGGAATCATAAATAAGGGAATATCATCAATCTTTTCACAAATTTTTCTCAACTATATCTTTTGAAAATGTTAAAAGTTTCTTAAAAATTTGATATGGGAATTCAGAAAAGAGTGGAAGCTATCAGAAATAGGAAATCCTCGGAGTTCAATGTTATAAAAGAACGAATTCTGGGATTTGGGAAAAGACTATGTGTTTTATCAAGTCTGGAGCTGAAGAAAGAACTTTTGGATGATACGAATAATTAAAATTTCTCAATTCTCCTAGGAAACACAAAGATGTATTGAGATTTCTAGGAGAATTATTGGTGGGATAATATGATGAAGGAGATTGCTGGGTATACATCAAATTACCTGGTGTGTCAACAAGTGAAGGAAGACAGGCAGAAGTCTAAGGGGATGATCAAACTATTGCCCATACCAGCATGGAAATGGGAGAATATCACCATGGACTTTGTTACCAGACTTCTGTAGACATCCAATGGCAATAATGTATTCTGGGTTGTTGTGGATCGTCTTACAATGTTTGCACACTTTATTGAAATTAGAGAGGATTTCTCATTGGATCATCTGGCACAAATATATACCAAGGAAGTGGTAAGGCTGCATGGAGTACCACTATATATCGTTTCCAATCAATATCCAAGATTGACCATTATGTTTTGTAATAGTCTTCAACATGCTCTAGAAACTACGTTATACTTCAGTACGGATTATCATTCCCAAACTGATGGCCAATCCAAGCAGACTATTCAAACACTTGAGGACATGTTGAGATTGTGTTCTATGGACTTCGAAGGAGGGTTCCAATGGTATAACTCTTATACAATAATAGTTTCCAGTCAAGCCAATGAATGAAACCTTATGAAGCTCTGTATGGGAAGAGGTGAAAAACACCATCATGTTGGGACAAAGTCAGCACACGTAAGCTGCTAGGACCATAAATGGTCGATGTAATGGTGGAGATGGTGAAATCCATTCAACAACATATCATGGAAGCCCAGAGTTGACATAAGAGTTATTCATA
This sequence comes from Viscum album, assembly GCA_963277665.1. Classification (NCBI taxonomy): domain Eukaryota; kingdom Viridiplantae; phylum Streptophyta; class Magnoliopsida; order Santalales; family Viscaceae; genus Viscum; species Viscum album. Next base: position 1,240,960,752 of record OY728145.1, on the reverse strand, counting down.
TAATCATTTAAGATACATTGAGTTTAAAGTTCGAGTCATGGTATTTATATACATATCTACATGGAATAAGGTCATGAGGTTTGCAAAGAATGGTAAGTTAAGTCCTAGGTAAATTATCCCCTTCGAGATTCTGGATCATGTTGTGGTTGTGGCCTATCGACTAGCACTTCCACCTACTATGGACAAAGTACATGATGTATTTCATGTATCCCTCTAATGTAAGTACATACTTGACCCTTCCCATGTACTCTCTTCAGAGGGAGTAAAGCTAGTGGATGATCTTTCTTACGAGGAGCAACCGGTGAAAATCATAGATCATAGAGAAAAAGTTATAAGAAATAAAACAATGCCCCTCATCATGGTATTGTGGAAAATCCACAAGTTCGAAGAGGCGACATGGGAATCAAATGAAGTGATGAAGAAAATTTACCCACTTTTGTTTTAGAGAGGGAATAAGAAATTTTGTGGGTGAAATTTCATAAGGGGGGAGATTGTAACAACACAAACATTCATTAATGAAAATTCATCTTGATCTAATTAAATGTCTTTTTATGGTTATATAAAATGTGAACTTCATTGGATTTATGTTTCTTGATTTTAAAATACCATTTTAAATTTTTACCATTGCTAATATAGCTGTTGAACAGTGATCACATGATTAGTATAAATATAGGGATTTAACAAATCCTATTTACATAGAAAAAGGAAATAATGGCCTCATCCTGTAGGCTTTCCTATACAAAGCCCATTTCTTGGAGATCAAAAAGAAGGTGGCGTCATTGGGATTCGCTCTTGACCATTCTGAATCCAATCTTGAACATGTTATGTTTGAGCATAACCGACTATAGGAGAAGTGGAAGTTAATAGATATTATCACCTGAGCGATGTTATCTGAGCTACCCCAAGAGTCTATCACCATAACACAAAATTCCCTTATGTATTATGTGGGTGTTATAAGGGTATATGTAACAAGACCCTAGCACTATTACTATGCACATAATTCTTATATAAATAATGTGCATTCATTTTATTATTGTCAATTTGTAAATAGTTTTTAAGGCATAAATAGTATTTTTAGTTAATATTCAACTAAGAAATATATGTTTATTAATTAATGGATTAAATATTATTTTATTATACTTTTATTATAATTAAATTAATTTTTATTAAATATAAATTATTATAAAATTTTATGAATGCAATTTTAATTTTTAATAATGTTTGAAAGCAATTTTTGTCAAAACCCATGAATTTTCGGTAAATATCAGTTTCTATTTTAAAAGTAGAAATTAAAATATTTTAAAACGTATTTAGATAAAATGAATAATATTTTTGGAATCAAGACATCGATATTATCCAATGGTGAATTTTTCAAAATTTTCTGAGACAGTCGAATTTTTGGCTAAAAATTAAATACCGTTTGCAAATATAATGTGTTTTATGACATAATAATTTCCCAATAGTGTTGTAATAAAATGATATAAACATTATTTTCGGCCAATATATATTTTAAAATTAAAATAATATAATTTTTGATTTTTATTTATTTATTTTACTATGATTTTGTGAACCCTACAAGACTTATAAAAAATTTTGTCTTTTTAAATTGTTTTCCTTGAGAGTGTGACCTATCTCTACATAATCCACCATATTATTTTAATATGTTCAGACATTTGCCTTATAAAATATTGTTTTCCACTCCCCTTCGTAAAAATCTTTTGGCAAAAAACATAGGCTGGTTTTTGGTATTGATTAGTTTAATGTGAGGTGTCCCAAACCTAAATAATATAGAATTCCCTATCCTTTCCTATATAAACCCACCAAAGATACAACTTCCTCTTCACTAAATTACTTTTTAGTTTTAACAACCCTTTCCATCCTCTCCCTATAGTCATCCCAAGTTTCCATATGCTCCTATGAATCCTCGCTCAAGCATCTCCCATGATTTTGCGATCACACTTCCATGTAAGGGATTTCTTCCTTTCTCATTTTTTTCCAATTTTCTTTAAGAAGTTATACCATTTGGTTTTCAATTAAAACTATTGGGGTATGATTTTACACCTCCCCCATAATGTTATATTTTTTTATATGATGGGTACCCTTTTATCTCTCATTAATTCCTCCCATGTACACCCGCTGCCGTGCTCAAATTCCGTGAGAGATTTCTCTCTCCTCTTTTACATCCATGTAATTCTTTTTTATTATGCATCTAAATTCAAATCTATTTTTTTAGGAAATGTATCTATATGAACCCCTTACATTATATTTATTGTACATATTATGATACACCATTTTCTCTCTCTTCAACCATTTTCATGAATCTTTATGCTGCATCATTATGCTACCGAAATTGCACCCTATTTTTTAGCCAAGATCATTGTGTAGTGAATACCATACCCATGTCTCAATCAAGGGTATTCTCATTTATTCACATATACATATATAATGGTACTTTCATGTATTTTTTCCAAATTACTAAATCATGGAATAACTTATGATGTTGATTGGTTCCATGATCCATGTGGCACACATATGCAAGAAATGAAATGTTTAAGAAGGGTGTGCCCTAATAACACTCCAATGCATCAGTTAAAGTATAGTATCATTATACGTCATGTGCAATGGGTGTTGACTCATTCTAATTCAAGTGAAACAAAGTTTTACTTGTGCTTCATGTGCAATTAGGGTTTAATCATGCTCCATGTGCAATGATCCTTGGATCATGGTAATTCCATGTTAAGTGTTGTTACCGCATTTCCATGTTATGATTACCATGCTTTATCATGACTTTAGGTTTGTGTTTCTCTTGTGCTCCAATGATATGCCTATTTTCTAACATGTATTGTATTCCTCATGTTATTCCATGTTTATTCCCGTACTAGTCTTTATAGCTTTCCATTTTCTTATGCATGTCCTCAGGTTATCCCATGTGATACTAAGTACGGGGGAATGTAGTACTCATTTAAATGATGTTTTCAATAAGGATGTGTGTTTTATGTTCTATGCTGTTATGTAATGTTCCTAATCCTCAAATACGCTACACCTCTCGATATTCTATATTGTATCAAGTGATTATTTTATGTAATAAATTAGGATTCAGTGTGTAATAAAAAGTAGGGTTGTTATAATTTGAGCATGGTTTGGATTTATGTTTATCTTGATGAGAATTTTTTTAGATCTAATGAATATTTTGTTCAGAAATAGTTTCATTTTGAATAAAATATTTAACCCATATAATTTATAATATATTATGAAGATAAGAAACTTATGAAATATGTAAATGAAACATATCTTCTAATATTGTTGAAAATAATAGAACTCTTACGATTAATGATGTGACAGTGGTAACTGAATATCTAGATGTTTTCCCTTAGGATTTTTCTATTATACCTAGTAAGTATGTTTAATTTACTATTTACATTGTTGCTAATGAAAACAGAATTTCCATACCCCCTTATCAAATGGATCAAGTGGAACATCAAGAATTGAAAAATTAATTACATGAGTTTGTTGATAAAGGCTTCCTTCATCCTAGAACATCATCATGGGGTGCACATATTTTGTTTCTTAAATAGAAATATGGTTCCTTTAGACACTGAATTGATTATAAAGATTTTAAAAATTATAATATTAGGAATAATTATTATTTCCCTCATATTGATGACTTTATTGATTAGCTTCAGGGAGATTAGTTTTATTTAACTTTGAATTGAGATATGGGTACCATTAGATGAATGTGAAATAAGGATGACATCCCAAAAGTATATTTTTTGTACTATATATAGGAATTATGATTTTCTTATTCCCTTTCATTTAAGAAATTATTCTATTATATTCATGGATATGATGAATATAATATTCTATAAAAATTTGGATAAGTTTGTTTTTGTTTTTATTGATGATATTTTGTTATTTTTAAAATTTCATGAGTATCATGGAAAACATTTAAGGATTTCCTTGAGAACTCTCATATAAATGAAGTTATGGAAAAAATTTAGTAAATGTCACTTTTAGTTGGACTAGATTTCTTTTCATCAGACCATTGTAAATACTGATGGAATAATAGTTCATCCACCCAAAATAAAAGTCATTGATGAATGACCAAGACTTAAAAATGTTACAGAGTTTCATAGTTTTCTTGTATTAGCATGTTATTACAAATCTTTTCTTAAAAATAATTTAGGTTATCTAAACCACAAAATTATTTAACATGAGAAGAAATTAAAATTATTTTTGAATGAATTAAATAATATCTGTTTTAAGGAACTAAAGGAGAGATTAGTGAATACTCCAGTTTTGGATATCCCTCTAAAAATAATGAATTTTTCAACAACAATGATGCTTCATTTAAGGGATATGGTTTTTTTCTGATGCAAAATGATTAGGTTATTGCTTATGATTTAAGAAAACCTAATCCTCATGAGATAAATTATCTCACACAAGTTTTTAAATTAAAATATGTGGGTTTTTATTTGAAAATTTGAAGGCATAATTTTTATAGAGCCAAATCAGAAATATATTCTATGTATAAAAATATGAAGTATATATCTATCAGAACGAAGTAAACATGATACAGAGAATATGGCTTAAACTAATAATGGATTATGGTTTCACGATCATTTACCATCCAAAAATATAATACAATGTGGATGATTCCCTGATGTGAAAACATCATTCACAATTTACCATGTTATATTTTGACAAGACCCCTTGATTAATTATTTGAGTAATTTTTGGTTAGAAGTTGTTGGTGTTTGAAATTCCTCTATTTTGTTTTAGATTTTTTTTTTTCATTCACCTTTGCTAAATAGAATTAAGAAAGAACATAATGAAGATGAAGACTTAGAGAAAAATGTATAATTTTTGAAAAAGGGTCTTTTTCAATAATTTAATGTAAATAAATATTGTGTTTTGAGTTTTGGGAAGAGATTATGTGTGCCTTATGATTCAATGGTGAAGGAGTTGTTAAGTGATACCTATAAATCTATATTTTCAGATCTTCTATACAGGACAATAATGTACATTGGACTTTGAGAGTACTACTGGATGGATGGAATGAAAATAGATATTGTATATTTTACATGGAAATGATGGAATTGAAAATAGGTTAATGTAGAGAAATAATTACCAAAGTGGATGCTTCACCCATTACTAGTTCCAGATTAGAAATGAGAAAATATATCCATGGAATTCATGGTGGGACTACCAAATACATCTCAATCTTTACATGTTATTGGGGTTATTATTGATCATGTAACTCAATCTACAAATTTCCTTTAAATTCAAGATATTATGTCTCTCGATAAAATTTCTAGACTGTACCTCACAATTATTTTCATATTCCATGGATTTCCTATATCCATTTTATTTACCGATATCAGAGGTTCATTGGTAACTTTTAGAAAGGGCTTCTGAATTTGTTGGGAACTAAAATATATTTCAATAGAGCATTTTATCTACAACATAATGGACAAACTAAGTCAAAAATAGTGAAATTGACATACATACTGTGTAATTATTCAATATATTTCCATGTAAGTTGGAATAATCATATTCATTTTGCTGACTTTTCTTATAAAAAACTGTAGTCATCCAAGTATACTGATAGAACGTTTTGAGACATTATATGGAAAGTGGTGTTGAAATGCATTACTGTGGAACTATGTTGGGGTAATGATGTTTATGGGACTAGAAATTTTTGGGAAAGTGTATGAGAATGTAATCATGATATAATTAATATAAAGATTTAAAAGAAAACATATATTCATAAAATTGATTTAATTTTATTCTTATGATTTATATAACTTTATGAGTCTTTAATTTATTTTACAAAGACTTTTAAAATTAGTTATATTTTCAAAACCAGTATTTATCAAATAAATTAATATTTTAAATGAAAAATAAGTTTATCATAATATGGAAATTGTTTATAATATGGATCTCAATTATGAATTTTACGCATCTAAAAACAGGTCGGGTGATTTTTGTGTATTTTTATAAAATACATGACTTTTGGTGAACAATGAAATACTGTAATTTATGATATAAGATAAATATATAATTTATGGAATCATATGTAATTAAGGGAGAATGTAAGCCAAAAATATTAACCTCTCCTTCATTATTTTAATATATTTATGGATAATTATCTATCTATTTATAGTTATGAGCCAAAATAAAAAACCTATGTATGTAATAATGAGAAGAAACCCCTCCCCTCCACTATAAATACCTCATATTATCCTCAAACCACTAATCCAAGTAGCTTGTTTAATTTCAGACCAATTAAATTCCCAATACACTTCCCCACTTCCAAGAGCTATTGGTATCACCAATAGTCCAACACGAAGTTCTTTAAGAAGATTCTCCTGGGGGATAAATCAATAGGTAAAATACTATTTCATTTTCATTTATTTTCATTTCAATTATTTTACTTTTCATAAAATCTCTTCACCTCACCATATACATGTGGCGTAAAAACTATAGTATCATATATATATTGAAATTTTATCATGTTCATGTAAAAATTCATTTTCAAACTTCATCTCCTCTATATTTAATTCTAGATATGAGAACATCATATGTGATGTGTTGATTTATGGACATCATGGACAATACACATTGATTTTTTATTATCACCTTACATGATGGTAATAAAACCAATATTATGGTTAAATTATGTTTTAGTATATATATTATAAGTTATTTAATGATGTGGAGAAAATATATAAAGAATATATTGGATAAAATGATATAAGTTTCTGATGACCATATAAATCCCCAAAATAAATTAAATCATTCTCATTAATGTTTTATCTAACGATTCATCCAAATAACGAGAAAAATTTATATATAGTGACATTTGAAATTATTGAAACATATTAAAACTATTTAATTCCACATATAGTGTTTCTCTTCCATTTGATAAAAAATCCATAATAAACCAACCATGGAAACAATAAAATTAATTCCCCTGAAACAATTAAAATAACCAAATATTATTTATAAATCAGTGAAAGGATGTCACATTAATAAAATATAATTATTTATAAATATTGACATTGTTCATTAATATATTAATAACACTCTTTAAATCATTATATAGGATATTTGAACACATTTGAAGTTAGGGGAACTTGATGTAAGGGAATTTTTAAGAAAATTTACATTCGTTGGTTAAACCATTAACTCTATTGATTATACGGTACTAATATTATTTGAAGAATTAATTTTGATATTATTATGTTGTATTATGTGGATTTACAGTGTAATTACCCACCAATTCTCATTGTCTTGAGAGTACAACGAGTCATTACTAGGCCTTAAGCGATATCCCCAAGACACTAATGGCTGGAAATAAATGCCGAAGGGTTTAAAATACAAGGGTGGGAAGATTGACCATTTAGGAAATAAAAAAATAAACCTACCAACCATAACCAAAAATTTACTATAGGATGAATGAACAAATAAAAGACAACTCAACAACTTCTTGCACTGAAAACCACATCAATGTAAGAAAGAATTGAAGGATTACCCAATATCTGAGTACACAGCGGATAAACTTCAAAAGAATCTCCAAAGACCTGAAGACTCCATGATCCAAATGATCCAAGGACAAAAATCTCTAAATAGACCATCATCAATAGGTAGTTCTAAAAACGTGTGAAACATTACCTTTTCCCCTTTCCCGGAAGATAGAATCTGAAAAAGCACTAATGTTCCAAAGCAGGGGTGAGTATAAAACTCAGTAGGTTTTTCCCCAATGACATCGCTACTCACGCTACTAGGATAGAAGAGTTATCAACTAGTATATAAGACGATTTATATTAAAAAAATTCATAAAAGAATTTTATAACTAAAAATAAACATGTTACCAAAACCATTCATTACCAAAATCATACAAGTGCAATTGAAACCAATTTTCGCAGCAAGATATTTTTGAAAAAAAAATAACAAAAAAATCATTACAACCATTCCCTAATTTCCCTATATCGGCATACCCAACCATACTCATGAGGGGTTTCTCATTGATTTACCAAATTATCTCAAGGTAAATGTTTCATATGTTCCATTAATCCTTTGGCACCCAGCACAAGGTCATATTTCAACCAAGACCCGTATATGCATTTCCAATGTGCCATTAAAACTTTGGCACTAAGAACAAATTAATATTTCAACCAAACACCATATATGAAATACGAACACACAACACATATGCCCAATGATCAAGCCAAAATAAAACTTTTAATAAAAACACATTTTTATTGAAAACCATTTTAGCTAAAATAATTTCAATGTCAAACCATTTCAAATCCAATCCAAATCAATAAAATTCCATTTTTACTGAAAAAAATTTCTATTAATTTTTTTTTCATTAAACGTTTAGTAATTCCAAAAAATCCATAATTTAAAATCATCATTTTAAATAGAACCCCCTTTGACACAACTATTCACCAAGATCACGCAATTCTAAAAATAAGATAAATCATCACAGATGAATATTTATCCATGAATTTCACAATAAATAAAACAATTTTAATCTAAGACAATCAATTCTAGCAAGAGTAGATGAGATGGAATCTACCTACCTCAATGTTTTGACGAAACATTAACAACAAATGAAGAACACACAAGGAAGCGGGTTGATTCTCTAAGGGCGGCCTAAGATCTCTTATCCAAGCAAGATCATGACTCAACATTGAATTATAAGGCATCAAAAAATGTAGATCTCCCCACTATAGGTTTATATTTTGAAAGAATAGAGATCAGAGAAGTATATCTAAGATGATTTACAAAAACATGACAAACTAGGAAAGAATAGTAACATACCCTGAGAATTGGACTTGAAATCACCAAGGGAGGGCTCTAGGTTGGCTCCAAATCAAGTGGGGAGGGTTATTCGGCCTTCTGGGGAGAGTAACCTCGAAGTTGGTGTGTTTTAAATCCAAAATAATAAAAAGAGAAAAAACGAGTATGCTTCTATGAAATGTAATCTAGATTTGAACTCTGCGTAAGATTTGACCACACGGTTTGTGACAACTGTGTATAGATCATGAAACCTTTATTTTGATCACAAAACTCCTTAAAAACCACAAATTCTTCCATTATTCACCTTTACCCCTTTTATAGAAATATCCCAATTTTTGGAAACACACCCACTTAATTGATACAAACCACTTTATAGAAACTCTCTATTTTATGGAAACTCTATTTTATGGAAACACTCTATTTTATGGAAAATCTATATTTTATGGAAACCCAATAAAAGACACAAAAATTAATTTTTTTTTTGAGGAAAGTGGGGTTATGTACCAAAAACTAGGGGTACTAAATTCCCCCCACCATTGGTCTTTCTATCATTCAAATGTAGATAGCCCTTGCTGGCCAAAACAAGTTCCTGCCACTACTCTTTCATTTCCTTCTCCCGTTCCCAAGTCTCTTTGTGAAACTGAGAATGTTTCCATAAAACCCAAACATGTCTGATGATTTTCCCATGAAAAACATTCCCTTTTCTATGCATGATCTGCACATTAATATGTACCAATTATGCATCTGGTTCTAGCCCAATGTGATCCCATTTGATCACATAGTCTGGATCAGGGTGATACTTTTTCATCTGGGATACATGGAACATATTATGCACCAAAAAAAGAGTGGTGGTAATTCCAACTGATATTCCACCTCTCCAACCCATTCCAGTATCTCAAAAGGGCCAATTTATAAAGGAGATAACTTGCCCAGCTTCCCAGAATGACGATGTCCAATCCTTAGAGAGATCCTCAAGAAGACATGATCACCCACAACAAATTACAACGGTCTTCGATGGTGATATGAATAAGATTTTTGATGACTCTAAGCTGTCTCCATCCTCTTTCTAATCAACTAGATATACACTATTATATCTTGGACAATGCTTGGCTGGACTAGTGAAGTTTCACCTATTTATACCCAGCATAGTGGAGAACGACAAGGACGCCCATACAATGATTCAAAAGGAGCCATACATATTGAGAATTGATAGATGTTATTGTATAAGAACTCCACCAAGGGTATATGATCCTCCCATGAGCCACCTAAATCTATTACACAAGCCTGCAACACATCTTCCAATGTCGGTATCGTCTATTCGGATTGCCCATCTGTCTGAGGATGATACATCATGATCACAGTCAACTGAGATCCAAGGGATTGCTGTAATGATTTTCAGAAATAAGATGTGAACCTCGAATCGCTATCTAAGACTATTGACACTGGTACACCAAGCCTCTTTACCACTTCCCGGATATCGATTTTTGAATGATCCTCTACCGGATGAGTTTCACGAATAGGGATGAAATTAGCCGACATGGTTAGACGATCCAAAATCACCCAAATGGAATCATGTTTCCGAACCATTCTAGGAAGACCTGTAAAAAAATCCATTACAATTTGATCCAATTTCCACACTGGGGTGGGAAAAGATTGTAAAATAATAGATGCTATCTGATGATCTTCTTTAACCTGCTGACAAGTTATGCACTACAAGATGAACTCAACCACCTTCTTTTTCATGCCTCTCCACAAAACTGATCCTTCAACACCTTATACATCTTTAACATACTTGGATATACATTCCATCTTAAATGGTTTTAAGCATGGAGGAGTTGTTCGTGACAAACCATATGTACAACCATCTGATCTATGAAACAAAAAAATGAACCCCCATTATGTTTCAAGCCCTCAATGGCCTCCCCAATATAGAGTTTGGAACTTACAACCATACATTCTGCATCTAATGATTGTGCCACTTTGTTCATATTTACAAAATCATGAACAAGCGTAGAAGAAAAGAAAACTGCAACATCACCTCGGTATTCACATTCCACATGCATGCCTTCTAATAATGACATCAAATGCCATTCATCTGAAGCTTCTTTTGTCAACTTAGCATTTTACATTCTACTAAATACATCAGATGATGAATTCTATTTTAATGGTGTGTACATCAAGTCAAATCCAATCATTTGGAGATACTTCATCCATCTCCTTTTCCTCTGATTCAAATCTCTCTGTTTGAAAATGTGTTTCATGATTTTGAGATCTGTTAAAAAAAAGTAAATTTCTCAACAAAGAGGTAATTCCTTCATGTTTTCAAAGAAATGAACACTTCATCTAACTCCATATCATGTGTTGGGTAATTCTTCTCATGCACCCTCAACTACCTTAAACCATAAGCAACCATGTGATCTCTTTGCATGAGAACACAGCCCAACCTTGATCCTGTAGAATCATAATACACCACATACCCCTATCCTAATTCTGGCAAGATAAAGATATGTGCTGATATAAGTCGAACATTCAGTTCTTGGAAAGACTATTGACATTCTTCTATCCATTGGAATGGAGCATTCTTCTTTGTCAGAGTTTTCAATTGTGAATCTAGTTGTGAGAAATCATGTACAAAGCATCGGTAGTAACCAGCTAGGCCAAGAAAACATCATATCTCGTACACATTATTTTGCTTTTTCCTTGAGATAACAGCTTATGTCATTTTAGGATCATCATAAATGTCTTTCTCAGAAATGACATGGACATGGAAATGTACTACCAGTATCTAAAAATCTCACATTAATAATTTGGCATAAAAACAATGATATCTCAACATTTGTAACACTATTTACTAGTGCACCTCATGATCTGCCCTTGTCTTTGAATAGACCTAAATTTTTTCCACAAACACCAAAACAAGAGAATCTAGATATAGTTAAAATATGTGATTCATAAATGCCATGAATACTGCTGGTTCATTCGTTAGACTGAAAGGCATGACTACATATTCATAGTGGCCATATGTAATTCTGAATGTTGTCATTGGAATAACCTCATTCCGAACTCTCAATAGGTGATATCCTGATTGAAATTCAATCGTGGAGAAAGAATGATCTCCTATTAATTGATTGAATAGATCATAAATGTGTGTTAGTGGATATATATTAATTATTGTAACTTGGTTAAGCTTACGATAATCAACACAAAGCCAAAGAGTTCTATCAAACTTCTTCAAGAACAAAACTGGAGCTTCCCATGGAGACGTACTTGGTCAAATGAAACCCTTAGATTCCATCTCCTCTAACTGCACTTTCAATTCTCATAACTCTTTTGGTGCCATCCTATAATATGTAAGGGAAATAGTATGCGTCCTTAGAAGGAGATAAATCTTAAACTCCACTTCCCTTATAGGTGGTAACTGTGAGATTTTTTTGGGAAAGACATCTGGAAATTTATCCACAATAGCAGGAAAACTATATTCCACTATCCCTTACATTGATTCCAAAGTCAACATGGCAAATTGGTAAGATATTATTTTCACCATTGGTCCCAACATGCTCTTTTCACCTTTCTTTACAATCCTCTCTCCTCTAAAGAGATGCTCGATGCGGTTCTCATTCATGAAACTAACTGTTCTCCTATAACAGTCGATTTGATCCATGATTATTGATAGACAATCCAATACCAGTATTACACCATAGATATCCATATACATCATTGAGAAGTCCCATTTTAGCTCATCTCCATCAATAGTTATAACACATTCTCTACAAATAGAGGATTGACATTCACTTTCACCAAGAGGAGTTTTGAATTTCAAAACAGAAGGTATCATTTCCAGTTTTACACATAGCAAGTCAACAAGACAAGAAGCAATGTTGGAATGTGATGCACCAGTATCAAAAAACAGTTGCACATAGTTATAATTAAAATGAATCATACCTATCACTATAGATGGTCATTCCTAGTCATTGATAATCATCTGCTCAGCTCCATACAATTGCTTCTTCACTATATTTTTCTACTTGTTTCCTTGCTAAGGTTTCCCTGGTTGATGATTCATGGTATTTCTAGAATCACCATGGCTAGATCTGCTTTTCTAACAAGACTGATTCCACTTTCCTCTTCCATTCGAAGCATATGATGCTTGTGATAGTTGAGAAGTGTCTCCAGTACCATACCTTGAAGCATTGAGAGAATATCGCTGAAGATGTCCCATCTTGTTACAATTATGAAATGATCTATGTTGAGTCGTACAGTCTCACATTATGTGGTCATGTGAACCCCATTGGACACAACCTGCTTCACCTTGGGGTCATGGAAGAAGGTTTACTGATCCAGCCGGGTTATGATGTCCACTTGAACCATGGAAATAGGTGTCCCTTTTCCTCTTGTTCCTAGTGGCTGAGTTCCTACCGTTTCCTATAGGTATCATCATGCCTCCTCCCATAGATCCTGAGATATCACGTTCAGTCATAGTCTCTCTATTCACCATCTATGTATAGTCTGTAATAAAACGTACTACAATCTTTGAACGAATACCCTATCGTAGCTCTGATTCGATGATGTGTTCTTACAAAGTTGAACTTGTCGCGACTTCTGGTGAAAAGAGTGCTAAGTTCATGAACATAGCCACATACTCTGTTACAGAGACACTCTCTTTTTTCTAGCAGAAGAAGTCAGTCATTTTCTAGATCATGAATGTGTGAGGATAGAATTTGTTGTTGAAAAATTCCTCAAAACCCTCCCATGTTAGTCCTTCGTCCAATTTAGCTTGCACCGCTAAATCCCAACACTAACGTGAAAGATACACGAGCATATATGTCATGAGTTTGACCATTATCTATACTGGTGTGCTGATGAAATTGATGATATGACTCATCCTACATATCCACACCTCTAACTTCCTGGGTTCAGAATCATCCTAGAAATTAGGTGGATTCTGCTTCATGAACTGGATGGTGTGATCCACATGTCGTGGTTCATTCCTATGGTTCCATGTATCCACATCATGAAAATCATAGAAAATACTCTGAACTAGCTCTTCGTACACATGTTGTTCAGGTGAAACCACATTCTCTGCAGGTTCTTTAGGTTGGTTTCAACGATGCCTACTAGGTGCCATTTTCTAAACTAACAACAAACTCTATTAATCTCACTCTCTAGCAACTGTTGGCTTAGAATTTAAAATTCTATCACATCAACTATAAAAACATTATTTTCCAAATCATCCTTTTTCCCATTTACAACTACTTTACATGCTTTTGAAAATTAAACCATTTTCAAAAAACAATAATCATTCTCTTATTCAAAATCAATCAGTTGAAAACCAATTCCATACTTTCCAAAAATAATCATTTCTTGAAATGATGTATGCGCTCCTAGTGGGTAGTCATTCCTCTATAATGCATGTCATTCTCGTATCATTGGCTAAACCCATGGCATTGAGGTTTCAAAATCATTTAAGTTTCTTCAAACACTTATTTACCCAACTCCCATGTAACTTGATGTTCAACATAAAATTGTCATCTACGTCTTTTTATGCTATAAATTTCATGATCTGACATTCCTACTCTTTTCTAAGATTCCCACCCAAGGAATAGACAAGAAGCGATTTCATCTCCAAAACTAGGAACCTCGATGACTACTTTTTAGGTAAGGACGAAACAAGATAATGCCATTTGTAATGACCATCCAATTCCGATTAGCTTGAGAGCATAATGAGTCATTACTGGGCCTTAAGAGACATCTCCAAGATGCCAAAGGCTGGAAATAAATGCCGAAGGGTTTGAAATACAAGTGGGGGACAATTTACCCTTTATTAAATAAAACTATAAACCTACCAACCATAACCAAACATTAACTATATGATGCATGAACTGATGAAAGACAACTCAAAAACTTCATGCACCTAAAACCACATCAAATTAAGCAACAACAGAAGGATAACCATGTATCAGTTTACAAAGCGGATAAAATACACAGGACTCTCCAAATACCTTAAGACTCCTGGCTTCAAAATAACAAAGCTCCAAAATCTCTAAACATCCCAACATCATGAGGTAGTGATAAACACGTGTGAAACATTACCTTTTCCCCTATCCCAGAAGATAACATCTGCAAAATCACCAAAGTTCCAAAGTTGGGGTGAGTACAAAACTCAATAGGATTTCTCCCAAGACATCCCTACTCACGCAACTAGGATAGAAGAGTTAGCAACATGTATATAAAATGAAATTAGGGGAGGATTTAATCCAAAAAGAAATATAAAGAGAAAAAACGTGTATGCTCATAGAAAATAGGATCTAGATTTGACCTCTACACTAGATTTGACCACACCGTTTGTGACAACCATGTATGGATCATGCAACCTAGCTTTTGGTACCAACACACCTTGAAAAAAACCCAAATTCGTCCATCCTTTACCTTTACCCTTTTTATAGAAATACCCCAATTTATGGAAACAACCCCACTTTATGGAAACAACCCACTTTATGGAAATTCTCTATTTTATGTAAACTCTCTATTTTATGGAAACTCTCTTTTTTTTGAAAACTCTCTATTTTATGGAAACCCAATGAAAGACATACCATTTAAAAAAACGTGAAGAAAGGGGGTTATGTACCCAAAACCGGGGATACTACATTCTCCCCAACATTGTTCTTTCCGTCCTCTGATAGTAGAAATCCCTTATGGGACAAAAACAGTTCTCGCCACTGCTATTTCATTTCCTTCTCACGTTCCCAAGTCTCTTCATGAATCTGACATTGTTGCCATAAAAACCACACTAGGACGATTCTTTTCCCATTCAAGAAATTTTATTTTCTATACATGATCTACATTGGAATATGTACCAATAATGCATCTGGTTTTATCCCAATGTGATCCCATTTGATCACATGGTCTCGATCAGGGTGATACATTTTCAACTAGGATACATGGAACACATTATGCACCAAACTAAACCATGGTGGTAATTCCAACGTATATGCCACCTCTCTATAATATTCCAGTATCTCAAAAGGGCCAATGTATCAAGTAGATAATGTTCCATTCTTCCTGAAATGACGATGTCCAAGCCTTAGAGAGATCTTCAAGAAGACATGATCACCCACAACGAACGACAATGGTCATCGATGGTGATCTGTATAAGATTTATGATGAATCTTAGCTGTCTCCATCCCATCCATATGAGGATGATATGTTGTGCTCATAGTCAACAGAGTTCTAAGGGAATACTGTAATGATTTCCCCAAATGAGATGTGAACTTTAGATCTCTATCTGAGACTATTGAAAGTGTTACAACAAGCCTCTATACCACTTCTCGGATATAGATTTTTGAAAGATCCTCCACCTAATGATTTTCAAAAATAGGTATGAAATAAGGCAACATAGTTAGATGATCCACTATCACCCAAATGGCATCATGTTTTTGGACCATTTTTGGAAGAATTATAAGAAAATACATTGCTATTATACCCATTTCCACATTGGGGTGGGAAATGATTTAAACATACCAGCAGGTATCTGATGCTCTTCTTTAAACTGCTGACAAGTTAAGCACTGCGAGATGAACTCGACCACCCTTCTTTTCATGCCTCTCCACCAAAATTGTGCCTTCAACGCTTTATACATCTTCTGTGTACCTAGATGTACAACCTATCTTTAACGGTGGTAAGCATGAAGGTTTTGTTCCTGAAAAAGAATAGGTACAACCATCTTATCTATGAAACACAAAACTGGACCCCCATCAAGTTTCAAGCCCACAATGGACTCCCCATCATTGAGTTTGTAACTTACAACCCAAAATTCTAAATCTTATGTTTGGACCGCTTTGATAATTTTTATTAAATTAGGAACAGGTGAAGAAGAAAATAAAACCACAACATCACCTCGGTATTCACATTCCACATGCATGTCGGCTAAGACCGACATCAACTGCAATTCATCGAATGCTTATTTCGCCTACTTAGAATATGAATTTATATTAAATGCATCCTCTACTGAATTTCATTTCCCTGGTGTGTACATCAAGTCAAAGTCAAGAAATTGGAGAAACTCCATCCATATCCTTTGCCTCTGATTCAAATATCGCTATATAAAAATGTGTTTCATTATTTTGTGATCCATAAACACAGTACATTTCTCAAGAAAGAGGTAATGTCTCTGTGTTTTCAAAGAAACAGCGACTGAAGCTAACTCCAAATCATGTGTTGTGTAATTCTACTCATGGACCCTCAACTTCCTTGAACCATAAGAAACCACGTGATTTATTTTCATTATAATAGATCCCAACCCTGATTCGGAATCATCATAATACAACACATACCCGTGTCCTGATTCTAGAGAGATCAAGATAGTTGAAAATGTAAGACAAACATTTAGTTCTTGGAAAGACTTCTGGCATTCTTCCATCCATTGGAATGGATCATTCTTCTCTGTCAGAGCTGTCATTGGTGAATCTAGTCCTGAGAAATCATGCCCAAAGTGTCAGTAGTAACCATCTAGACCATGAAAAATTGTATCTCGAACACATGATTTGGTGGTAATCAAGAGATAATGGAATCTACCTTTTCAGGATCAACAGAAATGCCTTTCTCAAAAATGACATGACCAAGGAAAAATACTTCTTGTATCCAAAAAACACACATTAATAATTTGGCATACAAACATTGATCTCTCAATATTTTTAACATTGTTTTTAGGTGCCCCTCTTGATCACCCCTTGTCTTTGAATAAACCAAAATCTCATCCCCAAACACCACAAAAAAATAATCTAGATATTGTTGAAATATCTAATTCATCAATTCCATGAAGACTAATGGTGCATTCATTAGACTGAAAGGCATGACTACATATTCCTAGTGGTCATATCTACTTCTGAAAGCTGTCTTTGGAATATCCTCTTTCCAAACTCTCAATTGGTGATATCCTGATTTCAAGTCAACCATGGAGAACCACTGAGCTCCCATTAATTGATAGAATAGATCATCAATGCATGGAAGTGGATATATATTTATTATCATATCTTGGTTAAGATTATGATAATCAACACACTGCCGAAGAGTTCCATCTAACTTCTTCACGAACAAAACTGGTGCTGCCCATGGATACATACTTGGTTGAATGGAACCCTTTCATTCCAACTCCTCTAATTGCACATTCAATGCCTATAACTCTTTTCGTTTCATTATATAATATAGAAGGGAAATAGGATGGGTCCTTGGAATGAGATCATTCGTAAACTCCACTTCCCTTAGAGGTGGTAACCCTAAGATGTTATTGGGGATGACATATGGAAATTGATCCACAACAGTTGGAAAACTATTTTCCTTGATCTCTTCTATTGATGAAAAAGTCCATGAGGCCAATTAGTAAGATATCATTCCCACCATTGGCGCCAACTATCTCTTTGAACCTTTCTTTACAATCCTCTCTCCTCTAAAGAGATTCTCGATGTCATCCTCAGTCATGAAAATAACTATTCTCCTATAACAGACGATTTGAGCCTTGAACATATTCAGACAATCTATACCAAGGATTATATCATATACATCTGTATCTAACATCATGAAGTCCCATTTCATCTCAACTCCATAAAAAGTTATAGCAAATGATCTACACACAATGGCTTGATATTCTCTTTCACCAATAGTAGTTTGAAATTTCAAAATAGAAGGCATCATTTTTGGTTTTAATCATACGAAGTAAATTTCCCATGAAGAAATGAAGTAATGTGATACACTAGTATCAAAAAAACCTGCAAAAATGTATAATTCAAAAGAATCTTACCTATCACTATAGATGGTCTTTCCAGATCATCGATAATCATCTACTCAACTCTATATAATTTCTTATTAACTATATAGTTCTACTTGTTTCCTTACTGAGGTATCCTTGGTTGAGGAGTCCTGGTATTTCTAGAATAATCATGGCCAACTCTACTCCACTGACAAGACTGATTCAGCTATCCACGCCCAGTCAGAGAATACGATGCTTATGATAGCTGAGAAGTGTCTCGATTACCTGACCTTGTAGCATTGTGACAACATCACTGAATATGTCCCATATTGTTACAATTATGACATGCTATAGGTTGTGTCGTACAATCTCACTTTATGTGGACAAGAAAACCACATTGAAAAAAACCTTCTTTTCCCTGGGGTCATGGAGGAAGGTTTACTAATCCAGCCGTCGGGTTCTGATTTCCACTTGCACCATGGAAATAGGTGTCCCTTTTCCTCTTGTTCCTAGTGGTGGAGTTCCCACAGTTTCCTGTAGCTTTCATCATGACTTCTCCCATTGATGATGAGATATCATATTTAGCCATAGTTTCTATGTTCACCATATCTGTATCTTCTGTAATACAAAGTACTGCAATCTTTGATCGAATCTCTTGTCGTATCCCTGATTCGAAAATGCGTGCCTCCAAAGAGGCACATTCCGTGACTTCGGGTGAAAAGTGTACTATGTACACAAAAATTTCAGGATACTATATGACAGAGATACTCTCTTGTTTCCGGAAAAAGAAGTACATAATTATTTGGATTTTGAATGTGTGAGGATTGAATTTTTTTTCCGAAGAATTCCTCAAAATCCTCCCATGTATTTCCTTCATCCAATTTATTTTTCACTACTAAATCCCACCACTGACATGCAAGATCCCCAAACATATACATCCCCTGTTTTAACTTTAGCTTTATTGGTGTGTCGATGATTTTGAAGACACTATTCATCCAACATAACCACACCTCTACCTTCTTCGGTTTGGAATCACCCCAGAAATTAGGCAGATTCAGCTTCATGAAATGGATGGTTTGATCCACATGTCATGGCTCATTCCAATAGCTCCCTGTGTCCAAAGCATGAAATGATTGGACAATACTCTGAACCAGCTCCTGGTTCACATGTAGTTCAGGTGCAACCACATTCTCTACACCTTCTTCAGGTTGGTTTTTATGATGCCTACTAGGTTCCATTTTTTAAACAAACAACAAACTCTGTTAATATCACTCTCTAGCAACATTTGGCTTAGCATTTCAAATTATATCAAATCAACTATCACAACATTGTTTTCCAAATCATCCTTTTTCCAATGTCTATATACTTTACATGCTTTTGAAAATTAAACCATTTTCAAAATACAATAATCATTCAATTTTTCAAAATCATTCAGCTGAAAACCAATTCCATACTATTCAAAAATGATCATTTCTTGAAATGATTTATGCACTCCTAGTGGGAAGCCATTACTCTAAAATACATCTCATGCTTTTATCATTGGCTAAACCCATGACAATGAAATTTTAAAATTCTAGAAGTGTCTCAAAACAGTTATTTACCCCACTCCCATGTAACATGAAGTTCAACATAAAAGGGTTAGCTATGTCCTTTTATGCTATATATTTCAAGTTCCGACAATCCTACTCCTTTCTAAGATTCCCACCCATGGAATAGATAAGAGGGGATTTCATCCCCAAAACTAGGAACATCGATGACTAATTGTTAAGAAAGGACCAAACAAGCTGATACCAATTGTAATGACACACCCATTCTCATTAGCATGAGATCACAATGAGTCATTACTAGGCCTTAAGTAACATCCCCAAGACACCAACGGCGGGCAATAAATTCTGAAGGGTTTCAAAAAAAAATTGGGGGATGATTTACCCTTTAAGAAATAAAAAAATAAACCTATCAACCATAACCAAGAATTCACTATATGATGGATGAACAAATAAAAGAAAACTCAACTACTTCATGCAATCAAAATCACATCAATGTAAGCAACAACTGAATGATAACCAAGTATCAGAGTACAAAGCGGACATACTACACAAGACCCTCCAAACACCTCAAGACTCGATGCTCCAAATTCTCCATGCTACAAAATCTCGGAATAGCCCAACATCAGGAGGTAGTGCTAAACAAGTGTGAAACATTACCTTTTCCCCAGTCCCAGAAGATAGCCTCTGCAAAAGAACCAAAGTTCCAAATCAGGAGTGAGTATAAAATTCAGTTGGTTTTCCCCAATGACTTCCATACTCACTGAACTAGGATAATATTGTTTACAAAACGTACATAAAATGTTTTATATAAATCAATTTCAAAAAATTAGTTTATAACTAAATATAAACAAGTTTCCAAAACCATTCATTATCAAAATCATACAAGTGCAATTGAAACCAATTTTCCCAACAAGATATTTTCCATGAAAATTACTAAACAATATTTACAACCATTACCCAATATCCATATATAGGCATACCCAACCATTAATCAATCCCATGAAACCAACCATTTGTGCTACGTTATGATAGTTCCATACTCATGAGTTCATTCTCATCGATCTACCAAGTCGTCGCAAGGTAATTGTTTCTTATATAACATTAATCATTTGGCACCCATCACAAGGTCATATTTCAACCATGCCCCGTATATGCAATTCCCATGTGCCATTAAACCTTTGGCACCGAGCACAAGGACATATTTCATCCAAGACCCATATATGAAATATGAACACACAACACATATTCCGAATGATCAAGCCAAAATAAGCCTTTCGATAAAAACAATTTTTTATTGAAAACTATTTCGGTCAAAACCATTTCAATGCCAAACCATTTCAACTCCAAACAAATTCAATAAAACTCTATTTTTATTGAAAACCATTTCTATTGAAAACCCCCTTTTCATAAACCATTTATTAATTATATAAAATCCAAAATTAACAATCAACATTTGAAATAAAACCCCCCTTTTCACAACTATTCACCAGGATCGCGCAATTTCACAAAAACCATAAATCATCACAAATGAATATTTTTCCAATAATTTCATAATCAATGAAAAAATTTGAATCTAATCCAATTAATTATTTCTAGAGTAGATTGGAGTGAAGACACCTACCATGATTGTTTTGATGAAACTTTTACAACAGACGATTCATGCACAAGGAAGCTGGTCGATTATCCAAGAGCAGCCTTATATCTCTTATCCTAGAAAGATTGCGACTCAACATTAAATTATTTGGAATCCAAAAACGTACATCTACCTACTATAGGTTCAGAAATGAGAAATAATGGATATCAGAGAATTATATATAAGAATATCTATGAAAACATGACAAATCCGGAAAGAATGGTCACATACCTCAATAATTAGACTCGAAGTCACCAAGGGAAGGCTCTAGGTTGGCTCCAACTCATGTTGGGAGGGTTCTACAAACATCTATAGAGAGTAATATAGATTTAGGGGAGTTTTGAAGCCCAAAAAAATATAAAAATAAAAAACTAGTAAGCTCTTAGAAAATAGGATCTAGATTTGACCTCTTTGCATGATTTGACCACACTGTTGGTGCCAACCTTGTATGGATCATGGAACCATCCTTTTTGTCCCCACACTCCCTAAAAACCCCCATGTTCTTCTATCCTTAACCATTACACCTTTTTATGGAGACATCCCAATTTATGTAAATACCCCAACTTTATTGAAACAAACCACTTTATAGAAACTCTCTATTTTATGAAAACCCTATTTTAAAGAAACTCTCTATTTTATGGAAACCCAATATTTTATGGAAACCCAATCATAGACACACCAATAAAAAAAAATTTATGGAAAGGGGGTTATGTTCCGAAAAAATTTGGGTACTACATACAGTGTATAAACATATTCCTCTATTTTGTTATCAATTCTCACTTCAAATATATGATATTTGTGAAGGGTGTTTCTATAAATATCATATTTTAATTTAATTTCACTTTTTAAAGTGAATGATTTAAATTTTGAAAGTATTATTATTTTATGATAATGTTTTCATTCTTGGGATTTTTTATGATAATGGGTGGGAAATATATATCCCTCTAATGCATTGTGTATGTTCAAGTTTGAGGATAACAGTATGGTAATCTGAAGTGTACCTGTGATTGTTACACCACAGGGTAGTAGTGTGGGTTACTTTGTATGGTATATATGAGAGATACAAATCACATGGTATCTATGAGGGAAATAATATTTTATAATTATTTCCCCAAGTAATTTTTATGGTATTATCTATGTTTTAAATATTTATGGAAATTTCATGTTTTCAAAGAGTAATTGTATAATGATTATTGGGTGAGAGGTATATCTCTGTGAAAATGATTTCATATGTTTATATGTATTCATGTACTAATAGTTTCTTTTTTTTATTTCCCAGAATAAGGTTTTTTGGGCTCATCCCAATTTTTAAAATGTTTTTTACTAGTTTTAATCGATGGGTAAGAGAAAATTAGAATCCAAGATGAGTGTTGAGAAGGATTTTTTATTAATGGATTTCATGTTTTTATTAATTTTTTATTATGAAAAAATTGATATTGTTTTATTAGTATCCAATTTGTATGCTTATGTGTTTATATATATGATTAACTTTTTAATTCTCAAAATATATAAACATGAAAATATCTTTGGGATTGTAAAAATTATTTTCTTGTTGAATTTACAAGATTATGTAATGTTTTTCATCTGGTCCTTATAGTATCTAATACCAATGAATTTGGAGAATTTATTTTTATTACAATCACCTCGAAATTATATGAATGATTTTATTTATTAATAATTTTCAAAATTTAAACCAAGTTATAATTTTTTATAGTTCAATCCTTTTAGTGTCCTAAAAATTATAATTACGATCCCTGACATAATATATTAATAAGACATATTTCTATCTGACATAAATGATTAATACAAATTTGTTAAGAAATTTTAATAAAATTACTCAGTTCAAATTGATTTCCCTAAATACTATTCCCTTTAGTGGGATAATATACACAATTAACAAAGTATTGACCCAACAATTGAATGAACCACATTAACGTACCGACTTACGTATGTCATTTTTCCAATCATATCACTTATGAATATTGGATAGTTTAGTGGAAAACCCTTTTTCCATATCCTTTATATCGATAATACTCAAATATATTCTTATAGTATCTATGTGTAACCCAAATCTCATTGTGAGATATGGTTACCTAATAATTTGGGTTAGCCACATCCATCATTCCTTACAGAGGATATTACATGGGCACCATACATTAACAATTATATAGTTTATTAGATATAGCATTCAGGGAAATTTTTTCCTTTATATAGAATATTAAAATTCGTATTTAGTATCTTTCCATTTGACTCAGAAGTTTTATAAAAATCACATGTTTATTATATATATAACTATTTCATATTATGGAATCACATGTTTTATCTTTATATGTGTACATGATTCAAATAATGTAGTACAAGAATCCTATATCTTCCAACCAAATAGATATATTCAATCAATTTTAATATGTAACTCTTTATATAACTCACATTTTCTGTAACATGCCAAAATAATTTCAAAACATACTTACACATATCCAAATGAATTTATTCCATGTGGTTCATTAAATTTTAAAAAGTAATGGATTAAATTTAACTAATATAAAAAATCTATAAATTAGTATTCATGGATTAATATATAGTCAAACGAAAAAATTTGGAAAACTATAAAATGCCAATATAGTAAATCTTGGCCAAAATTCCATCAACCCATTATTCTCTAACCAAGAGAGAGCTCATTTTTATCATACCTATAACACCATAATTCAATAGATTATACCCAACATCTAAATTCAATATTATAACATCATAAAAATCCAATGTCAAGGTAGGTGAAAACTAAATCATAAATTCTAATATAAACTAGTTAATTCATGGCATAAAAATTTTATATGAATCCATTTAGAATATAATTTAAGTATACATGATATTCAATTACATCAACATTTCAATAAATAAATATTTGATGGAATTAAAAAAAATTAATTCATTATTAATTCTATACATATTATACATCATTATGAACATTTCATATTTAATATTCATATAAAAACATTTCATTTATAATTGATAATAATTTTCATTTATATTTAAATTTACAAACGATAATCATTGTAAAAAATATGTTAAAAAAAATTAAATTGTTAAGCCCGTATAGTGTTTTCAGATATATTATAGAATTATGTATTATAATATTTTCCCCAACATATAAAATGAATAGTGCTTCCTCTACTTAATGTTCATGTTTATTTACATGAGATATCATTTGAAGAGGTGAAATGATTTGTATTCAGATATATCACCAACATCATTAGTATGATTTTATAATATATTTTTCAAATTTGGGAAAACAAGCCATAGACTATAATAAATCTTATTATTTTTTATTAAATAATGTAAAACCAACTTTTTAATGAATTTGAATTTATAAAATATATTATAGTAACCTACAAAAAAGTAAATTCCAGAATCACACAATATGAAATCCTATATCACAAACACAAGCAGGTTTATCAGGTTGATATGATTTAGCAATTTCATTTTTCATTTTATGATATACCCTACACCACCTTTGGATTAATACATTATAAAAAACTGACATGAAAATATATTTATTCAATATTGAATGTGACGTCAAAACAAAATAAGGATTTTCTAGAAATGTATCAATATCATAATACAAAAAGAGAGAAATAAAACACATGATTCTAACATCATCAAGTAAACATGAAAATGATATACATAATCTGAATCAGTATACCACATGATTAGTACACTAAATTTCCCTAGGATATATTTTATAGATATTTCATAGTAATATCTTGAACACACATGTTTCCATATGTCATTTAATGACCATAATAATTCTCATATAATATTATATGATCTTTAGAATAACAAAGATGTGTTACCACCATATCCTCAAAAAAGTTGATAAAAAGTTAGAATATAATTTTTGATAATATAAATATTATTTTCATCCTCCCAAAAGTATGATAATAAATATATTATATATACTACATTATATTAAAAAAAGGGACTAATGCATTGATTACAAATGTTTATAAAAGAAATATGTTACTATAATATAAACCCATGTGATGAATATAATAGATTATTATTTTAACAATAATATTTGGTTTTTAATTCTATATATATATATCAACTCATTTATTCCTAACTAACATAAAACTACTTTAAATGTGTGAATTAATCAATCAATTAAACATCATGTCTCATTATTTGGAACATACAATATAACAAAATCACCATTTTATTAAAATGATATCATTATATCATCATCTACGATATTAATCATATTTAAATCATATATTATGATACAAGATGAATCATATAAATTAATTCATTTTGTTTAGTTCATATCCAACATTTAATCCCCCATTCTAAACAATATATCATTTGAAACCCATTTGAGATTTCAATACATAAAAATATAAATTTTAAATAGTTTCATTATTTCAAAAAAAAATCAAGTAATAATTTCACAACTAACTAAATTCTTAATATATATTGGTGGTGAACATGTTGATATTTTGATCAAATTCGTGAACATCTGATTATGCATAAATTGGTGTTTGGATCCCCATATATAATACCCTGGTATCTATATTGATAAAATGTATTTATTTATATTTTTTTTATTTCCAACCATTTAATATTCAGTATTTTTAGATTTATCTTGATCATAATAATTTTAAATATCATATTCATATATTTTGGAAGTCTCTTCCATTTATCAAAAAGATACTATTGAATTATCTGTAACTTTTTTAGTATTGATGGCACTCTTATCTTTATTTTTAACCAACACGTCAATGTTTTCTAAAACATAATCATTTTATTCTATTACTATTTCAAAATTAGTTCCATCATTAGTTGTTTCATTGATACTAAATTCATTAATATTATGTGTATCAACATAAAATTAAAAATACATACGTACATTTATATTTTTAGATTGAATGTTAAAAGTGATCTCACCATGTTGACATTTTGTTACATAAATATGATCCCATTCTTCCTTAGCAAATACATCATTGATTATAAAAAATAAGATATGTATTAATGGATTCTGACTCATCCATGTTCAAATTACTCATATGCTCCTCCTTAATAACAACCAATGTTTCTATATCAAACAATATATCTATTTTAAAATAGACATGTTTGTAAACATCCATAATGATATAAGTTTAACTTCTTTCTTCTATGGCTACAATAACTCATATACCTCATCTTATACCTTGGAAAACTAATTTCTATATAATTTATAAAATAATAGAATATGAACATGTCTTTATTGAATAAATCCCCAAATTATCCATCGCATTAGGTTATTATAGTTCAAA
Source organism: Viscum album (assembly GCA_963277665.1). Classification (NCBI taxonomy): domain Eukaryota; kingdom Viridiplantae; phylum Streptophyta; class Magnoliopsida; order Santalales; family Viscaceae; genus Viscum; species Viscum album. The sequence continues at coordinate 1,240,933,713 of OY728145.1, read as the reverse complement.
TAATTTTTCATGAACTGCATTTTCTTCCAATTCATTAATAACATCATTTCAATACTTTCTTCCAAATATGAGGAGCATAGACTGAATAGGATTTACTTCATCATCACATATCAATGAATAATAAAAAATATCTTTTTAGTGATAGAATTTTACATTACCCAATTAAATATGTGTAAAAATTAATTTTCTATTTTAAAATTATTTTACTGAGTTTTTAGAACATCCAAATTTAAAAATAAATTTTAACAAAATATTCTAGTTTCCTTCTCAAACAACACTTTATTTTCACTCATTTAAAAAATTTCTAATTCAATGATATTTATACTTTCCTCGAAAGAATATTATCTTTATTAAGATTAGATAAATAAAATAATGTTCCATGGTAACATTTACCATTTAATATTACATTTTTTTTGATTTCATCCATCTTATAGAATAAAAATCATATCTTCTATTCAACTTTACCTATGATCAAATCTGATTCTTATGTTCTATTTTTTATAGAATAAAATTGAAATTAGACTTATTATGTTTCAATTTAATAGACATTATGAAACTGAATGACCAAATTCGTAAAAATATATTAAATTATGTATAATTCCAAAAAAATTATAATATTTTGATGAATAAGAATAAAACCATTAAAAATATATAATTCCTATTTGAAATAAAATTATGTAACTTTTATAATCCCAATGATATATTTTAGTCACACTAAGAGGGGCCAAATAAGTGTAAATAAGTTTTTTCAAATTCATTTTTTTAATAATTTGAACATATAAACCAATTATAGTGATTGAGTTTTATAGTATCCATATACATTTCCAAATACAACTACATTATTTTTAACATAAATATCCAATAAACACCACCCAAAACCTAGAGACAAAATGACTGGGTTCATAAAAAATATAAGTGAAAATTATATAAAAAATTATTTAATTATCGATAATGAGGTCTTATATTACTTTCAGATACTAAAAATACATAAGGTAACCTATAAAATACATAAACAAATTTTGTTATATAAAATCCTATTAAAGGATGAATCATGATGAAGAAGAATAATATATGAGTTAGAAGACATAAAATGATATCACAAAAAATAATGATCATGAATAGTCATATGTGATCGTAACATAAAGAACAAGGAATCATATTAATTTTGGAACATTGGAATGTGGAAAAACCTGAAAATGATATATGCATAATTTTATTTTGACTACTAAGTTAACATCACATTCTAAATGGACTCTCATATTCTATTAGTTCAACATCATCATCCAAAAGATATCATCTCATGCGACATACACATTACACAATAAATTGGATTTATATCTTTGTTTACACATTATAACATATACAATCATATTTTTAGAATACATAGAATTTGAACGTATTTTATAAACAATAGAAATACTCATAAATGGCAATGGGTTGTGTAATATTTTCTTATATGAAAATCAATAGTAAAGTTTTAATAATTAGAAATTGATAAATAAAAAATGTATTTTGGACATTCATATATGATTAAGTAATCATAGTTTTAAAATTTTATGTTCATTTAAAAAATCATGAAAAATAATATATTTTTAGGTATAGAAATGAACATTCAAAATGTTGTTTTGAAGAATAAGTTTAAGACTTATTGATAGAATGATCATAGAATTTATGTTTAAATTCATCAATAAACCAGAATATTTATTTCTAAAATATTCATCTATATTATTAAATCATTAAGGTCAAAAATACATTAGAATACTCTTATATAATAGGATTAAGGCATACAATGGTTCCCCTTAATCAGGAATGATTTTAATGAATATATTTGAGAAATTTAGTTAAGGCATATATAACCCCATTAGAGGAAGGAAAAAAGTATAGATATATATGTAATAGAAGTATATAAAAAATTTAAAATTATTACATAACATCTAATATGGATGGAATTTAACCATGTTATATAAAGGTAACAACTTATAGAAAATTGGGTGTATTGTAGATATCCCTTAACATATGTCTAGATTCATTTTACACTTTTATAAAACTTATGGAATAATATTATTTGAATCATTAATTTTATAATTCATAAACTTTCACAGATATATTTTATTTAATTCAATTATTTTATGTTTATATAAAATTATTTCATTTAGATATCATGTTTACTTTTGTTGTTCTAAGGTCATTCATTTCTTGGTTCCAGGGATTGATCCCTTGTTGATAATTACTAAACCTATTATCAAATGGCACTAAAACTCTAAATGTGAAATTAATTAATATACATGTAGTCAAATAACCAAAAATAGTCTAAAAATTCCGTGATGTTTTTTGACATAGGTATTAGTCAATTAAGAAAACTGATAATGTTATCTTGATAGTTCATTCAGAAATTCTACTGACCATCACGAACTATATTCTTTTTCTTTAATTCATTAATTGTTAAAATAATCTTGAATATTGAATAAGTTACAATATACTTTTTATAATCATATTTAACCAAAATATTTACACTATAACCAAATATGAAGGTGGTGAATAAAAATGAATTACATTGTTCATGGTGTTGGTGATCTTTCCATAATTAAATTATCAATTTAGTTTTTAAAATATAATGGGTTGGATAATATATACTCCACCAAAACAATAATATTATATTATATTTTTAATATAGAGTTGTTATTTCATTTTGGATGGGGGTGTGGGGAGGATATAGTAGAGTAAATGAATTTAAAAGAGGTACATTGAGAATATTACCTCATAAATAATTTCTAATGAAATAAATATTAAGGATCTTTGGTATTCTCTTTTGGTGATTCCACCACAATAACTATTTTAGGGAAACATTATGGTATATTTATAAAGTTTTTGGATGAGCTTTAATGCCTATAAAGCATTAGGAGAATGGGCTGGTGTGGGTGGTATATAAAATAGGTGGAGAGGGGTGTTTTTGAAAATTATAATCACAATTTTACTATTTTGGATAAATATTACCAATTTTTTTTATTATTCAAGGAATATAAAGTAAATTTTTTATTTTATTTTATAATAATGGTGTATTCATTGATAATGAACCATAAATCTATCTATTTAGCTTATAATGTTAAAATTCGTATTTTAAATATTTCTCTTTTCACCAATACTTAAACTGATTTTTAAAAATTAAGAAAAGTTCCTAAATAATTTTCTAATGTATGTATTACAAAGATAAAATAAATTTGGTGAAATTAATTTACTTCATATGGTAAATATATTTTACTATAGGATCCTTATTTTTTTTTTTGAAAAATATGAATTTTAATATTATGATCAATTTTATAACCCCTTGAAAAAATTATTATGTTCACATATAATTATATTATAATTATAATGAAATAAATTATTGTATTATAACAGAATTTTATGAAAAGAAATTGTAATTTTAAAATTTAATATTTGTTAAAAAATCCTAATAGAACATATATGACATAAAAAAATATAGATTTCTATTTTATCATGGTTAAATATTTAATATATTTATATCATAGTATAAAAAATCATATTTCCCATTTATAATATTAGTAAATATAATTTTACATTTATATAGGTGAATGTACTATTTTAATGATATATTTAATATTATTAATGGTCATATTAATATTTCAACGATAATATTACTATTCCATCTATTAGATCTTTAACTATCATATATCATCCCTATATTCTACAAAAACATCATATGCATTCATTAATCATTAAAATCTATTTACCATCAAGGTTTTATATATTTTCATTTTCAAAATTAATAATACATTACTAATATTCTTATTAATTTATGAAGTGTTGTTTAAGAGTGTCATTATTCAAATGGATTGATCATATTCAAATTTTCATGTTTCAATTATCTTATTTAAAATATTACCATATATAATTTATTCAATTTATATAGACATATTTATTTTTTAAATGTAATATTATAATTCATATAATAAAATGATTTTGATTTTATCATATGTTGTATGTGCTTTATATAATATTACATTTATAAATATAAAACATTTATATAATCAGAAGGAATATTCAATTGGAAAAACAATCTCAGTAATTATAGATTGAATATATATCATGAAAAACTAACACACCAATTTCTAGAAAAAATGTAATGAGAGAATTATATATTCATTTTTTATAAGGTTTAACACTAATTTTGGTGACTACCTTCTTTCGGTGTTCAGGTTGAGTATAAGACACTAGTGATTCACTGATATGATAATGTGAGTATGTGTGGGGAAATTTTAATTGATAACCAATGAGGAAAAATTCATAGAGCCTAATGTCTATCATAAACTTCTTGATAATAATCATTCATGTTCTAAATAGTACTCACAATAACAATCTTCAGAAATATTTTCATATTAATATTGTATTTTTCTATATCACAATGTTGTATCATATATTTTTCATAGATGATGGTGTTTTATTTATTGAAAATATAATTATTTGAGTTTCAATATATATTATATAGTTCAAGATATGGATAAGGATAGTTTTAAAAGAGTGAAATATGCTTGAAATATGTTTCTTAGTTTTTTTTATGTTATTTGAGTTAGTTGGTTATTATATATAATATTCTAAATATAATTAATTTAGAAAATCCATGTGTAAAGTTTAATATTTTCAAAATTATAAAATATTACAACCACATCTGGACACAACATAATTAGGGATGGGTAAATTGGGTTGTGTCTTTATTTTTCTTATTGGATCTTACTCTCCTATTAAAAAGGAGATGTAAGAATCTATTGTTTTTTATAGAAATGATATAACAGAATGTGTAATATTATGGCAAGGATAACGTTTTTTACTATATTCAAAACTAATTCACACACCATAGATCATATATCAATAGTACTTTTATATACCATAATGTAACACAGCTTCATTGGTATAATAAAAGGGTTTTATAATGGTGCATTGTTGATTTTTGGATCACTTCCCACTCTTGATTACATGATTAATTTTTAAGGTAAAAGAAAATTAACAAGATGAAACTTATTGGTTTCATTTATTTTTCATCAATAATATAAAAAATAATAATTAACTCATAATGTTTTCCTTAAAAAGGGCTTTATATTTTCAAATTCCATATCTCCAATAATGTGTTAGTTTATCTCTCTCTATCTCATCCACCCTCCCTCTCTTTTGGCTATCGTGGGTATTCTCCACATATAATTCAATAGATGTAATACTGTCTCTCTATGTATCACTATCTATTTTCACTATTTTAATTCCAATAGAATATCTATGTATCATTAATCTCCATATTTTAAATATAACGACTCTAAAAAATACCCAATGATTTCTTTCTTAGAATCCAAGTAAAACTCACCATTTAATTTTTTTATTTTAATTCTTAGAGAATAAAATATTAAAATATTGACAATAGTTGATAGAGAACCCATAAAATGTATCCATGATATAATTTTTGGTAGATGAAGATCCATGTAACAATTTCTTTCAATTTCAAAAATTTCTAAACAATAAAATCTAAACATTTAAATATTCAAAAAAAAATCACAGGGATTTTTTAATTTTATTTTTAGAAAAAACTCCTCTAAAAACTGGTTTTTTAATAAATTATTAATCTAAATTATAAAAAATAAATTATCATTAGAAATGGGGAAAAATACATGTGGGAAAATGTTATATTATACCCTAAAATTTGATGTCGCAGGTAGATCTTCCATGTCAAAACAATCTCTCACATATGTAATTTGGACGAATCTCTAGAAACAAAGGAAAATTAATCGTAATATGAAGTATTATGAAATGTTGAATTACTATTTGAAATAAAAATCTACACACCATATAAAAATTCATTAGATTATATTCCATGTTATACATGAAATATTACAAATAAGGATGCGCCCGTAAGGGGCTCTCTCTCTAGGTTTCCCTCTCGCCGCCACAGGCTCCTCCGCGGCGGAGGGCGCGACGCTCCTTCTTGATCTCGGTGGGCTGGTGGAGGTTTTCTGCTACTGGTTTGCGTTTTTTGGTTCCTCTCTAGCTGTGGAGATGCACTAAAGACGGCGGTGGTTTCGGGTTCAGATCTGCAGGTGTAAGACCGGTCTCCGTCGACGGCATACTCTCCGTAGCGCCTTTGGTTATGTTCTATGCAGCTCGCTGTCATCCCCTGGGGTGTTTCTCAGCGTTTGAGGTCTACGCTCATGTGTCGGTGTTTTGGGGGCTCCGAATCTTCTCAGTTGAGTGAGGGGGGGCTCTGTTGCGTCTGATGCGGTCGATCTAGTCGGTGGCGGCGGGGTTTCCGTTTTAGTGTTTTGTATTTTCCCTGTTGGATTTGAAGTTATTCTCTCTATGTGGCGGTGTGGTTGTATGGTTTGCGTGGTTTTTTTGTGGTTTTGCGAATGGATGATTTTCTGAGTGATGATGGCGGTGATGACGATGTCAGATTGGTTTTTTCCGGCGACCGGTGGGATGTTGGGAAGGTGACGACAGCGGTGACGATGGTGAGGTGCTCTGGTGATGGTGCTCCGGTGACGACGGTGAGGTGCCCTAGCGACGATGACAGTGGTAGTTCTGAGATACTGTTTCTGATGTTGACTGGTTGGCGACTGGATGGGGATTTCGACGTCGACTTGATCTGCGGTGGGTGACAATTTCCACGCTCGCGTCTCGAGGTGGCTCTTGGAAATGATGAAGGGGGACACGCGGTCAGGAAAATTGGAAAGCGGTTTGGGTTTTGTGGCATGCTGATCGAGGACAGCTGGATGGTTTTTTGAGTTTGTAATTTGAAAGTTGTTTTGATATGTATGGCGCGGGGATGTTTTGTAATGGGTACCGGCAACCCTTAAACCAGTTTTCTTTCCCTTTTTAATAAATGGTCAGAGGGTTATCCTCTGACGGCTTTTCTGGTATTCCATGTTATACAAACAAAGGGTACCGTAACACATTTCCATTTTTTCCAATAGATAAGACCCAAACTACTCACTAAAGAGAATTTTTTAATCTGTGTAAAATTATCATACTCTATTTAAAAGTCATGAAATTAATAAGAGACTTTAAAAATGTCTAATGGTACTATTATTTTAATTAATTTCCTAAAACCCTTGGAAATAAGATTTTTATACCTCCGTTAAACTGAGTAGTATATCATCAATACACTCTCTAATCATTTATGATCCAATAATAGATGTATGGTATGATTGAATATATTAATGGTTCCAATTTAATCATCAGAAGAAAAATAAATCCATCAAACCACGTCATGATTTTATAAGGGATGGTATCTCCCACTCTCCATAAAAAAACATATAATATGAGTAACATGAACTATGAAGAGAAAATAACATATAAAACATTTAATATAAAGGGGAGATATATTTTTTTACCAAACCTCCCAAGTCTTGGAGTGTTGAACTCTATATTTTGATAGTTCAAAGGATCTTTGTTTTCTTGGAACATGTGCTTTGGTTTTTTAAACTATTAACTTATATCTTACAGTGGTTTCCATAACATTGTTGTTTTGTTCATGCCCTTGTAATTGAAATGTATCCCACATCAGTGATACAAACAAATTCACTTTCATGTTTTTAAATACTATTACAAACAATTAGTTCAAATGAAAAATACTCCTCCACAAGTATATTATCAAATTTTCATATCATTATCCAATTAGAGTCAAATAATTACAATAACACATAATTCCCTTATACTATAATGTTTAATCCATAAGTACATGTAACTCAAATATATTACATAATATTAATCCTTTATTTTGAATATTATTTTTTGGGATTTCATTGAAACATTTCTTCCATGTTAATAGCTTACACTATATCATATTGAGTTGTGTTTTGATATAGTTGCATTGAATAATCCTTCAATGATGATTAGTTCACATAACCCTTCTAACATCATGATTCCCAACCATCATTTAAACTACAATGGTGGTTTTCTTGTGATTGGATTCATCAATATGAAACATTAAAAGAATATTATTTTAAAAACTCACTTTTAGTATAATGCATATTTCTCATTTTGAATCAATTTAAAACCTAAAAATTGTGTAATTTATCCAATAATTTATATTTTTAACTCTGAACTCATCATCCTAGAAAATTCTTCTATTTAATGATTGTTTTTTCACACAAATAATTTCATCCACATAAAATAAAACCGTAAAGTATTATTTTTTTAGAGAAATTAACATATAAATTATGATCAACACATTAATAATTAATCATTTAATTTTTAGGTTATAATAAATTAGATCATACCATGTAGGAGGATCTTGTTTTAGATCATATATTTAATTCATCAACCATCAATGATTATTCTCATATGTTCCATTAAATAAACTCAAGGTTCATCAAATGTACAATTATTCTTATAGAAACCCATATAAAACAGATTCATTCATATCAAACTGAAATTTTTATAGCCTCTTTCTAAAATAATGGCATAGAAAAATCTAATTGACTCATGTGAGTACACTATAGTGTTGGAATCCTATAGTTATACTCCTTCAATTTGCATGTATTCTTTTGACACAAATCAAACATTATTTTAATCCACAACACAATTTTCATTAAATTTATATTAATATATGTGTTTAGATACAATCACATTTCATGTTTATTTTATTCTCACTTGTTCAAGAATCTAATTTTTTTAATCTAATCCTTCTCCCTGTCATTGCTTTTATGCAAGATTCATCCGTAATGTCTTATTCAAATTATTCATTCCTTATAGTGGAATATGTAGATGAATGCTATTCTAAAATAATTTTTCTTATTATCGTTGGTGTAGTTTTTTATTTAATAATAATAAATGTATCTACATCAATCCTCTTGCACATTCATTATATGTATGATCGTGTTGTTCAAAATCATGTTCCCCCTCCATAATATTTTAGATATTATATTTAATTATAGTTTATATAATGTACATACTTATTTCTACTTAATCATATTATTCAGACAACTCTTATAGGAATGAGGTGCATGTTTTATTTCATTCCCTCTCTATGATGATTTTTTAATCACTATATTGAATAATTTTTTCCAACCCATTATTGAAGAATTAATGTGATTTTATCATCACATAATTTCTTAAGAATACTCATTCATCTATCAATTGAATATATTTTCCTTGTTTAGTTTATTTTATAATATAAAACCTACTGTTATTCACAAAAAAATATATTTTGGATTGGTTTACCTCCATGAAACATCTCAAATGGGATTTGGCCTTCTCCCAAGAGTAGTAAATCTCAGTTTACATTGTATAAAGTCACATTAATTTCAACCTTATAATAATTTTTAGTGACACCACACTCAATTATTATTGTCATAGAAATATTATTCAAAATTAGGTTTGGTTTTTCGGAAACTCCATATTTTCTTGGTTTACTACTAAAGATACATCATATTTTATTAAATGTTTCTCAGGATAATTTTCAAACTCAATTCATGTATTATAAGAAAAATTCAAAATTGATGTGTCTTGACATCATGACATGTTTCATTCTGAACTATACTCTATTTTACTTTAATGTAATAGACTAACTCTCTAATGCATTTCATAAACAGTATAGAATCCATTATTTTTTATCATTGGTAAAGAGTATGAAATAACACTTTAATTATATTCTTGATATATTAATTTGGTCAAAAATAATTAAACTCTCATCTTATTAATTTAATTGGTTTACATATCATCTCCTTGTGTATGCCTAAATCACATATACCTTCCTGATCTTACATTAAATTTTGATATCCATTGCTTCTTTAAAATTGTATAGAAACTCCACACATTTTTTAGTTACTATTTACCATCCTCTAATGCCACAAATTATTATCTACATACCAATAAAAAAAATGTGTATTCTCTTTACTTCCAACAAGATATATATACCCACTACATTTCCTATTATTCGTGATAAAATTCCATGTTTTTATTATGACCAATCTTTCCTTGTAATTTTTTGTATCCAGGAACTCTGAATTATAATTCTAAATCTTGTTTACGTTTTTTACCCCAACAATTCACTATGAGAAATTTTAGGTTTCTGAGATCATTTATTGTCAGTCATGCCTTAACACAATTCTTTGATTTTATAAATCTCCATCACTACCAATATTAACTATTCCACTGAGTCTCCACATTATAATCCTTTATAGACTCTAATTTCATTTCATATGGGAATAGAACCCACTATTGAGATTCTTGGTATATTAAATCTCTCTAGCCTAATGTAAATATTTCTCTATATTATACTTCTCTCTCATCTAATTTTATATCATTAAAGGGAAAATGGAGTTGAGGTATAAAATTTCAAAGCAGACCTATTTTCATTGTACGAAGAATTGTAAAATTCACTTTACTATTCTGAAAGGGCATATATGTTCTTCAATGTGATTGTATTGGGTTTTTTTCATATTTTAATATCCTAATATTTCATGATTCCAAATTTAATATGTATTTTTTAATTAATTAACAATTTATGAAAATAATTACAATAATTAAAAAAATATTTAAGAAATACATTCCATCTTTGATTTTAAGGATATAGATAAATTTTCTATTTCTTGTTTCTATAAGAAAATACCCATACATAACTCATAACAAATGGAATGTTGGCCATCATTAGTCAATAAAAAAATAAGATTGGAATCTCATAAGTTTGAATATTTTTCAACTTATACTCACTTATTTGTCTCATTCATATGTATGGTTTCAGGATTGACAACCTAGTTTAGTAGACTTTTTTTCAGATAATTTCTACATCCACTAGTTTTATATTGTGGGTCTACAAGATTCTTTTGTCTCATTCTCACAAAGTGTACAATTTTTTCTAGTACACCTAGGTATTTCTTCATTATGAAATTTCCCAACACCATTCATGCTTAATTTTTCACTTTCAAATTATTCCACATAAGATAACCTCTGAAAATATTTCTTATTCATTTATTAGCTTAACCTTTCTTCAACCATAAACATAAAATTATTGGTAATTAATTTTTATTTTAAAACATATACTCTAATTTAGTTTCCTTTTATAAAAAAATTTACATAATAAACTTATTTAATATTTTTGCCCAAAATGGTACGTTTTTTAATTGATGCGCTAATATGTTTTTGGTGAGTATGGATAAAGTTATGATTTATAAATATTTTTTATGGATTAATTTAATGTAATTTTATATCACACATGATGAATTATAAATGTTATGACTCAGATGTTTGTTAATTTGGACTTATGTTCCATATAATTTTATCATTGATCACATATTTTTTTTTACAAGATGATGAAAAAAATATTCTATGTAAATGTTGATTTTTTGAAGAAGAATTTATGATGACCATGAAAGGGGTTTAGTTGAATGATGATGTAAAGAATATTCCCATGAAAATCGAAGGAAATTGAATGAACGTGTGTGAGTTGGTTTTGAGAGAATTATGGATTTGAATTATATTATATATTTATAAAGTATGATATGTATTTATTGAATCCCCATATAACATTTTGGGTCATCCCACAAGCCTGCCTAGGCATAGATTGATCAGGGGAACTTGTGTGATGAGGGTATACCATGACCATGAAAACAATCATGCACTATCCAAAGGGAATAGTAAAGGTGGGCCTATGTAAAAGGCACATAGGAGATCCGACATATAGTTCATGGGTTCAGAGATGGTACCGAAATTCATGGAGTCATGAATGTTGAGAGATCTAGAATGGGTCTGTTCTAGTGGCAGTTCAAGAGTGTACCATAGTACTATATTCTAGAGAGATGAAAAAAATGTTCAGAGTAATAATGTGTGCCCTTACATCTAAATATTTTGATTTGTGATACATGTATGGTGGATACCTCTCATCCACCCTTAAAATTATGTAAAATAACAAGAGTCATTAGATTTAGCTCGTATCGATTTTCTGATAGGTTTATGGTGATTGTCTTTAACCTCCCTTTCTTGATGGATCTATAAAACCCAATTTTATCCACCATTTATAAAGCTATAGAGAGAAAAATAAGGTCACTTTGAAATAAATGAAACCTTCATTAAATCCCTATAATCGATGATATTCAGAGATACACATTGCACATGGTTTCCATGAAAACTCGCAAGCATGAATTGGATATCTAAAGTTGTGTTGTTTTCTAGTGAAATAGATATTCCTAGATGAATTTATTTTAATTATTATCTCACAAAATTTATCTAAATATAAAATTTACATAGTTATAGTTTCTTGAATCCTTTGAATGAAATGGAGAATTCTGAGTCTTCATGTATATTTTTAGTCTACATGATGACTAATAAACATATAAAAAAGTTCTATAGATTAGGTTTGATGAGTCCATAGGTATTACAAAATAAATAACTCTCATGAAGAATGATTGTAGAGCCCATGTGTTTGGTTGGTGATAATAATTCATTGGCATTTTAAAATGAGCATACCATACGAAGGACTTAATCCCAATACTCTTGGTGCATCTGTTTCATGCTATCATATGTGTGCATGCATGCTGACAGTGGAGATGTGGGTGTCTATAATTGATTCTTCATGATGAATATGTAAGACCTAACACCTTTAGTATTTTCTAATGAGTTTTTTTCCAAGTATCAGATGAATTAATTTAGAAATTGATATGTAGATGTTCATCGATGTTAAGATAAATAAACTCTAATTGCATAGAATTTTGTGACAACTCCATGATGTAACTTATACTGAAGACATTAGTGTATTTCAAATTTAGGAAATATAATACCCAAAAATAATGGTGAATTCGAAATGTGAAATATAACACCTTTGAGTCTTTATTTATTCATATTTTACCATAGGAGAATTAAATTTTTTATTTTTATCATATATAAATGAGAATCATAATTAATGATTTAAAATGAAAAATTAATGATGATTTTATGTCCTGGAATAACTTTGAATCCTGTGTACATTTTTTTTGTTCTAATACATGAATTTAGGGGATTGGAAAATGAAATAAATTTAAATATCCTTCTTGATCTTGACACACTAATGTATCGAAGAAATAAAGAGTTTGAATCTTGGATCCTTTGAATTATAAGAAACTATATTTCCTTATCATTCAATTATTTAGGAGAATCTGGATTGTACCAAATATAGAAGGTGCATTAATTCCATAATTACTGAAATTCATGAGGGAACAGATGAGCAAGAAATATCTTACAAGATCATTGGTCAAGATCAAATATCATCCTATTTTAGATCAACCCATCAAGAAAGGTGAAGTCTTTTGGTTGGTTTTGGGACCATGTGAAGTCTTATGGATAGATCTAGGAGCAAAAGAAGTATCCCATATGGAGATAGAGAAAGAAATATTTATGTTGTATCTAAATTAAAATGGATTCTCTCATTAGTAGAAGGGGAAAGAATAATTTTAGTTTGAATCGAAATCAGTTTTATTCAATTATTTTTTTGGGATGAATCTATGTTGGGTGTCTAACTAATTTTACAAAGGGAAGCCCTTTCATTGTTGAAACTTTTAAATCTTATATGATTATTTATTCACCTTTACTATTTCACATGAGGTAAAATTGAGTGATAATATTTAGTAGATTGAGAACCATAACTTTTTCAAGGGGTTGAATTTTAAGAGAAAATAAAATATTAAAATAATCATCAAATTCACACCACCCCTCTTAGTGGTCAATTTGTCTTGAGGCTAATACAAATATATTATTTACTTTTTATTATGAAGATATTCATTATTCCACACTTGTGTTCCCTAGTTGTTGGTCATTCCACACTGCCTACAATCAATTGATTTCATATTTATTTTTATCCACATATTCTGAGGGATGATTTTTCAAAGTACCAATTTCTCTATTTTTATTTCATTAAATATGAAAATATTCATGAAATATTTCAAGATCAACTATGAGTTCATTCATTCCTTTGAGATATTGATCACATTCCTACTTAGTATTTCTCCTTTCAAATATTACCATTATAGTATTGTCTTTTCCAAGAATAAACTCATTTTGTTGTTATTTTCCCTAGTGCAAAAATGTATTTCCACGTCGGTTTTTTTTTACATTTTGAAGTCGGTTTTTAACCGATGTCAATAAAGGCGACGTAAAAAATATAAGTTTCAACGTCAGTTTTTTATAAACTGACGTTAAAAACAATTTCCCATTTGGTCTTTGGCGTCGGTTTTTATATAAACCGACACCAAATTGTAGGGCCTCGGGTATCTGTAGCGTCAGTTTTTTAAATAAACCGACAGAAATATTAATGACCTCAGGGTTCACTGGCGTCGGTTTTTTAGAAAACTGACGTCTAAATATACCTTCTACATGAGTTTTAACGTCGGTTTGGGGATAAAAACCGACGCAAAAAATACATTTTCTAAAAAAAATATTTTCCACGTCGGTTTTCAAAAAAACCGACGTCGAAACCCTAAAACTCATGATATTGGAATATAGATCGTTTCCCAAGCTTCAATTTGACTTGTTACAGAGCTAAAACGGACTTATGGTTCAAAAGTTATGGTTGTTGTAAGTTGTACCTCTTTATGGGTCGATCGATATCAGTTTCTTCGAAGAATGCATGAGAAAAAAGAATAAAAATTTATATTCCAAATGAACAAGAAAATATAATTAATGATTGAAACTAATATTAATTATTTTTTCAAGTCATTTGAGTTGATATGTTGTTAAACATTATTTCACTTCGTTTTAAGGGCAATGTTATAAGGTAATGAAAATGGTGAGTGATAAAGAATTTTGCACAACTAATGAATCTCATGCGGAAGTGTTATTTTTTTATCTCTACAAGAAGATAAATTCATCATCATTATAAAAATAATAAGATTTTTAGTGATGAAGAAAACAATAAAAATGAAATTAAGTGATCAGAATAAAAACCTTGTAGAAATCGTCGATTGAAGAATATTTGAAATACGGATTGTATCGTAGATGTCAAAAATGATGAAAGAAAGAGGATGATCTTTTATATAGTGTAAATTATAATTTCTATGGCGGCGATTCAATAAAATTTTAGCAAGATTTTGAAAAAATGAACGCGCGTTGGGAAAACATTGAAATATCGAAGCCGCGTATTTGAAATTTTACTTTTAACATCGGTTAAATATATAATTGATGCTAAAAATATTCACATGTTTGGGTATTTACATTGGTTTTTGAAAAAATAATTCCAAAAAATTACTTTTAACATCGGTTATTTGGAAAATCGACGCCAAAAAGTGTCTTTTAACGTCGGTTATTGAAAAAAACCGACGCCAAAAATCAAGTCACAAAACCATTAAATTCCGACACCCATAACTTTTGAACTGTAAGTCTATATTTGCTCCACGACCTGTCAAACTGAAGCTTGAGAAATTATCTACAACTTTTGTTTGATCATTGGCATCGGTTACTTGCAAAACCGACGCCAAAAAGTATCTTTTAACGTCGGTTATTGAAAAAAACCGACGCCAAAAATCAAGTCACAAAATCGTTAACTTCCGACGCCCATAACTTTTGAACCGTAAGTCCGTTTTTGCTCCACGACCTGTCAAACTGAAGCTTGATGAATTATCTAAATCTTTTTTTTGATATTTGGCGTCGGTTATCTTCAAAACCGACGCCATAAAGTGTTTTTAACGTCGGTTATTGAAAAAAACCGATGCCAAAAATCAAGTCACAAAACCGTTAAATTTCGACGCCTATAACCTTTGAACCGTAAGTCCATTTTTGCTCCACGACCTGTCAAACTGATGCTTGAGAAATTATCAACAACTTTTGTTTGATATTTGGCGTCTTTTATTTTCAAAACTGACGCCATAAATTGTTTTTTAACGTCAGTTATTGAAAAAAACCGACGCCAAAAATCAAGTCACAAAACCTTTAACTTCCGACGCCTATAACTTTTGAATCGTAGGTCCGTTTTTTCTCCACGACCTGTCAAACTGAAGGGTGAGAAATTATCTAAAACTGTTGTTTGATCTATGGAGTCGATTTTAAAGAAAACCGACGCAGAAAATTAAAAAAAACATTTCGGCGTCGGTTTCTAAAATAACCGACGCTGAATAATATTTTTTTTAATTTCGGCGTCGGTTTTTGAAAAAAAATGATGCCGAAAATATATCAGTTTTCCAAAAAACCGATGAAATTTTTTTATTTTTTTATTTTAGGCATTGGTTTTAATGAAAACCGACGCCGAAATAATTTTTTTTTTCTAAAATTATTTTCGTCGTTGTTTTCTAAAATAACCGACGCTGAATATTTTTTTTAGTTTTGGCATCAGTTTTTGAAAAAACCGATGCCGAAAATATGTCGGTTTTCCAAAAAACCGATGAAAATTTATTATTTTTTTATTTTCGGCGTAGGTTTTAATGAAAACTGACGCCGAAATATTTTTTTAAAATTATTTTCCGCGTCGGTTTTATTGAAAACCGATGCCAAAAATTCTTTTTTTATTATTTATCGCGTCGGTTTTGAGGAAAACCGACGCGGAAAATATGTTTATTATTATTATTGGCGTCGATTTTGAAGAAAAACGATGCCAAAACATTTAAAAAAATTGGCATCAATTTTTGGCGTTTGGCGTCGGTTTTTTGTAAAACCGACGCTATAAATTCCCCGCACATACTATTCACGTCGGTTTTTAAAAAACCGATGTTATTAAGACGACGTTAAAACCCGTATTTCCACTAGTGTTGGTGTAATCCTTATTAGCCACATATTGTTTTCTCAAAAGGCTATCACATTGAAGCTTCATTATAGAATATATTTTTTTATAATGTGTCTCCATGAAGAACATTATTCATTGATTTTTCAAAATTCCCATTAATTTTTCTGGATAATTTTATAATTTTATGAAATTAGACAATAATATGCTAAACTATCCACACATGAACAAGGAGAAATGTATCTTATATTAAAATATTATGTTTCATCTATTGATTTTTTTATGTGGGAGAAAGAACCTCTTAAACTACATCATCCTCATCACAAAACTATTATTTGATGTCAAGATTCAAAATGGATTTTCATTCCCATCTCCTAACTATGTTTATGGTTGTTCACTATGGATTAAACTAAATTTCATAATCCAATAATTTTCTTGCTATGATATAAAAATAAACTCAACCATATATTTCTCTTCAAGGGTTGGAAATACTAGATTATAGATAGAGGTTTTCTCCCAAATATCTTTTTAACAATATTCACAATATCATTCTATTCAATATTACATTAGATTTCAATAAAAACATATAAAATCATGGTGAAGAATCCATTGATATTTTCATGAGTGTTAGTCACCATTTCAGAAAAACAAATTGGTTAAACATAATGATTTTTATTATTAACCTTATTGGAACCTTCTTAAATGTTATTCATCTTTTCTGACATTGAATTTGATGTTGTGAAACTCATCATCTTCCAGTATATCCAATTTGACAAAGAAACATTAAAATCATTATGATCTTGGTCATAGTAATCATGTTAAATCCTCAATCCTTTAATCAAATATAATTTAGAAACATTACAAATAATAATTGAGGAATATATACAATGAATACTTAATGTTTTAGATATATTAAATGAAATCTCAAACAATTTTTCCATGTTTAATAAATTTTCAAATTGAATAATGGGGAAATTATTTCATTAATAGTATTTTACATTATAAATGACATTATATAATTATATTCACTACAAAAAAATTAGGTCTCTATTTTCATGTGTTGGATTCACTACCTGACTAATAAAATCTTGTTTTTTCATGTTGTGAAAATATAAATAAATTTCAATTTTTGATTTAAAATTCTTTTTTGGGGTAAAATTTTCGTTTTTATTTGCTACATATTCTTGGATTATTTTTTTACCATGTCTTTGTTCCCCAAATAGGTTGTTTACCATAGGACAATAGTTTGGTGAAACTAAAAGCTATTTTAATTATGCAGAAATTTTTATTATATAATTAATTAAATATTAAACAAATACCGTGGACTAATATGGTGATATATTTTTAATGGAGTGTATGATTGAAATTCATAATCAACCGTCAATTATGGAAGAATGGATGTTGACTACGTTAGGTATAACCATGAGTCGGGAGTCGGGGATGGGTTCGAGTACCTATTTGTTTGTTTTATTTTTTATTTTTTTTTGTATTCTTTTTTCCTTTTATTTTCATTTATGGCCTTTTACGTCTCACATATTCCAATTGGTGTCTCCTACTTTACATATCAGAGAGGGGGATAAAGAGAAAAAAGGTATATGGGGGTTCCCCCCTAGGGAGCTCATCTCGACCAAGATCAGAGATAAACATATGCCTTCTATGGATTTAAGCGTGAAGCATTATTAGTTTCACCATGAAGTAGGATATATTTTTAGTTATAGAAATAATCCTTATAAAATAGTTTATTTTAATTTTTAAAACATTTTATAAATGTCTAGGGTCCCCATAGGGCCTTTTTTGGTTATTTCGGTGAAAATATTTGTTTTTGGACATTCACAATGGTTTCCGGAACAGAAATACATATCAAGTGATGTTTGGAATGAAATGAATATAAATTGTTTTATTTAAATATGGGTAATAATATATAATTTAAAATATACACTGTAAACATTTAGAATGAATTTTTTACTACCTGATCATCTACCCATGTACAAGGGTCAAATGAGTTTTAAGGACAAGAAATCTTGTACATTTAGTATACACTGTGAAGGGAAAATTTATATGTGGTTGGGTACAGAGGTAGGAACCCAATGAATGGGGTACATTGACCTTTAGTGGTACATATCTAGGCCACATGTATGCCAATCTATGTATTATTTATTTTTTATACCCCATGTATGCACTGGTAATGTATTAGTACATCACCTGACCCTAAGTATAGTTGTGCAATGTAAAATCCCATGGTCATGTTAGTGGTATTGGATTAAACATTGGGTACTCTATGGACAATCCACATATTACTCCTATGTTTCCCATTTGAGGGATTTTGGGAGAATTTTCACTAATGATATAGAATTTGAAATAAGAGGAGTCTATTTTGGGAATATTTCTTCTAATATTGTGATAGTGGGATCTATGGGTGTTTTTATGACTTTCAATTGGTTTTTCATGGTGATAAATTTATAAAACTATTCTTTTCTATGATATTTTTCTATAATTGTCACCTTAAAAGTGATACAAGGGATGATTCCTAGAATAAGTTAATTATAACAGTTTGAGAACATTAAAAGTGGTCACCTAGGGTCCTCAACTTGTATATCATGGGGAAGTACCCTACTGGTTGGAATGATTTGTGGGTTAATGTGGTGGATTGGTTAGGTGTTCTAGATATCCATTATTGACATGAGACGGGGATGAGAATGGGGTCTTCCCCCTCATGAGGTATTCCATTTTTTGGCATTTCTATTCTTGAGATTTTAGATACTACTATGTGGCTTGGGTTACCCTGTAGATACTTTTAAAATCTTGAGAGACCGGCATGTGACCAAGGATCCCATGGAGAATACCAATTCTTTTAAACAAACATAGAGGATACCCATAGGGATGCATATTCTAATGAACTAACCTAGAAGGACACTTTTGGGTACCTATTATTGACCATATAGGGCTGGTGAGTATCAACATAGGTATTGATGATTGTTGATGTCACCCAAGGACCTAATTCACATTATGAACCAAGGAATTAATGCTGCATAAAATAATATTTATTTCTATTTGACCCCTAATATAATTAATGTTGCATAAAATAATGTTTATTTATATAGATTAAAAAATATAAAATTGTATTGTAATTTTTTTAGAAAAAAACAATTTTCTCATTGAAATGGTTTGTTTTAAACCATAAAAAATATAAAGAAAACCATTTTATTGGTATATCAAATTCTAAAAATCTAATGTAAGAATCATTTAAAATATTATTCATGATGTTGGAAAATTTATTCATGCATTATTAATTAATAAAAATCCATTTACTCTATTATAAAATATTAAAAATTACCTCATTCGGAAAATGATAAGAAGATTCCTTTTAAAAAAATTATAAGTAAAAAAAGGGTAAAAATGTCACTATTAAATAATTTTAGAGTTATAGAAATATTTTTAAAAAATTAGAAAAACTATTGCTATGGGAGAAAAATATTCCCCCTGAGGGGACAGAAACATAAATAATATCAAATAATGATGATATTTTGAAATAAACCCTCACCTCCGATTTGATATCCTTTTTAAATGTTTAGTAATATGATAAAATAATTATAGATTTATGATAAATCAATTAAAAACCATATTCAAATATATATAAAAGATATATGATTGCCATATAATCTTTTATCACCTACTTATTAATATTTTCTTATTAAAATTCTAATTCATTGTAATAACTACTTCTGTTTTCATGTATGTTTTTGTATGGTAGTTTTGGTTCTCATATTTTGATAATGGTTTTATCATCTCTAGTGTTTAAATAATTATATAATTATCATATATATTCATAGTATATGTATTTATAGTAATCTATAAAGGCTATAGATAGAAAATGAATGAAATCTTTCATGGAGACAGTATCCCCTTTGTACACATAAACTTTGTTTTACTTTTCAATGGATAGAATGAAAAATATTAATAAAATTTAAAATAATCATTATTATCTCTTATAAATTATTTATATTCATAAAATTCATCCCCTTTACTATCTAAGTAAAATAAAAAGAAATTTACATCACTTCATGGTTGTGGTAGTCCACACATGTGCACCTCCAGGGTTATTTAATTCCAATGCATTGGAAAGTAAGAAAATATATTAGATATTTTAATTACTTAAAAATATTTATGGATAATATATAATATAAATTATTTAAATAAATTTTTATAATAATCCACATTAAACGGTTATGAAAAATGAATTACAATGCTATGTGGATATGGTCAGTTATATATATGCTTGACCAATTTTTTCACCATTTCTAATATATATTTGAGAAGGAATATGGTTGTCCCATAATTATAATCATATAAAAATATATTTGTTATAATGGTAATATTACCATAGTAGGGTTAAAATCCATTAACATTAAGTATGATATTAAATAAACATGAAGGACTTGGTAATAATGATTACCTCATCTTTTTTAGAATTCCTTTCTATATATTCTTAAGGTACTTATAGTATCTCTTTTATAATTTCTAGAACCTATAGGACATTGTTAAGGGTGTTTCTAATATGAATGGGTAGGATTTGGAAGGGATTTAAGGAATTATGTGGTGTAAATAATTGTTGGATTAAGTTCGCATTTATATTTGAGGCAAGGGGATCCTTTGGAATTTCATAAAATATTAAATTATAAGAAATTAATTCTCATGAAAATTTAGCCAAATTCATAGGTATTAAAACCCAAGGTTCTGTACATTTTAAATCTAACCAACCATTAAAATTTAATAGTTCTATGTTGTTTTTATGATAGATTTAATGCACATACTGGTTTCGAGTTAATGTGTACCTTATTTGAAAAGGAAATAGATCACATGGAATTCTAGAGAGACATATTTGAAAATTCATTAGTCAAGAGGATGGGAGGTGAGATACAAAAAAATTGAGGTGGATTATTTAGTTCTCCCATATTCTAATGGATTTTATCTACGTATCATGTTAATTATGTAGACAAACCCACATGTGGTTCTATGTAATGATCATGGGTTACACCTCATAATAAGGCCTCCAATATTGGTACATTCGTCATGCTTATGGGGTTATAATCATAGATATCTAAGTCCACTTGATTCAATCTTAGTTTGATAAATAAAATTCAACATAATATCTATCACAATTCACAATATGGTGTCATTATATTTGAATGGAATGATTATGAACTAAGTATACCATTAGAGGATTCTTATACTGTGAGATGGGTTACAATAGAAAATATGTTCAGGAATGTGCATGAGTTTCACTAAAGAACCTAGCCTAGTATGTTGATAAAGTGAGATATTTTTTTTAGGGGAATACACCAAGTGATATTTTCATGTTTCAAGAACCATTAGTAGAATCTTAACTCATAGTGAATTGAAGGATTTGTTAGGTCTTATCACTAGGAGAATGATCATGTTTCTAGAACCATGAGGAGAATTTCATGTCCAAGTGAATTAGAGGTTCTATTGGCGCTTACATATATGGGGATTCCCATGTTTTTGGAACCACAAGGAGAATATAAAATCATTGAGATTATGTTTTTATTAGAGATTATAGCTAATAGGATGACCAATCATGATCCCCCCACCACCATCTGTTGGAAATAATATGAGGAAGCGATATTGTTATGATTGGGTATTGAACCTACTAGGAGGCCCAATCCAAGAGTAATATCTTAAATATAGGTGTGAATGCAAGTATTTGATTCCCAGGTATGATTTTTGTTTGAATTTATTTATAGATATACTGTATGAATAGAAAATTATCTTATCCCTAGTAGAAGGATTATGTGGGTTCTAAGCCCAAGTGGAGGGTTTGAAATAGTTTTCTGACCTAAAATATGGCTATAATGATGATGTTTTTATTTATGTGGTTGATTTGGGGGAGTTATTTATGGTTTTGATCTATTTTATGGGTCTCGTACATGGGTGGAATTCGTAGAAGGTTCATCCAGGTGAATTTAATTTGGTGAAGGGTTTCCCAAGTATGTCCCTATGAGGTTGTGTTGCCATGGTAATACATTGGAGAGCTAGATTAGGCCTCACCTAAGTTATAAAAGCTTTATCTGAGTTGTTATTTTCCATTTTATTTATGGGATAGATAGTGTGGGATTCTATAATGTGCTACATGGGATAGTTGGGATGTGGTTTTCCCAAGTGATACTTGGGCTAGCTGGTGGGTACTTTTCCCATGTTATCCTTATGATAGTTAGGTGTGATTTCCTAGGAAAATAAAAACATGGGAAATCATAATTGGTAAAACCATTCTATAATATTTTAAGGCCATCTCAAGTGATTTGGGATGATTAAAAATCATGTTCAAATCATGTTATGGACCCTTCACTATAGTTTGTATGGACGAGGGAAATGGTTCCTCAAAAAACACCATGTTATTTTAGAACCCTGAGAGAAAATTAACCCTTGAATCATTTAAATTTCATCGTATT
This sequence comes from Viscum album, assembly GCA_963277665.1. NCBI lineage: Eukaryota > Viridiplantae > Streptophyta > Magnoliopsida > Santalales > Viscaceae > Viscum > Viscum album. The sequence goes on along the minus strand of OY728145.1, from coordinate 1,240,910,571 downwards.
TTTAATTTTGGAATTATACATCAGGTTTTAAAGGATTTGGGTGATAGAAATTCACATATAGAGCTTCAATTTACCTTTTCATCTTCTAGTAATGTCAAATGTGGAATCCCGACATCATATTTATAGGTGAACTACGAAATTTGGAGAACATGTATTTTTATGAAATTCACTCACATATGTGGTAATAATAGGTATTCCTCATAGGTTGGACATATCCAGATGTTCACATATGGGAGACCTATGCAGGATGTCTGACTGTGCATGTAAACCACATAGAATAGAAATATGTGTGTACTAGCCATGACAGTGAGGCCTTTTCCTGGTAATTTAACATGATTGGGGAGTATATGCGAGATACCGACATTCTAAATCCAATACCATTACTATGAAATCTCTTTTTGGATCTGGGAACAGTCTAGTAATGTCTCGTGAAGGAAAAAATACCCATAGAGAAGGTGTATACACCCTATAATGATGTTTTAAAAATAAAAAAAGTCTCAGTGAGGCCCTAATTTTTTTTAATCAAACAACAACATTTTATCTAGAATTTATAAAATCCACAACAAATCCCCATTTCTATTTTCACATGAACATTACACTAAATAGGGTTTTGTTTCTATGGAATCCCAATCCCTCAGTGTGTGAATACTATTGAGGCACATAGAGATCCAACCTACTACTTCTTCCCACATTGAGATACATTTCAAATCAAAATGGAAAAGTCTTGTCTAGGTGGGGATTATACAATGGGTCATTTAAAAACTGTGTGGAATGAATTTATTATTGTCCTCAAAATTAACCTCTTTAGAGTAATATTTTTTTGATATTAAATTAATCTTATTCTATGGTAAATTTAAGGTAATTTGATTCATACAAAAATTTTATATTGGGATTTAAATCCATCTCAATAATGATAGAATTAGTTTCAAAAGGATTCTCTCAACATAGGTATTTTTAAATTTAGATAGGTGAGTAATATCATTTCAATGGATGGACATCCTAAATCAAAACATTCCTGGTTTCTAATATAGAAGATAGTGGAATGATTGTTTTTTGTGGTTTTATCTGATATAAGAGATTAGTATGTCAATACATATCCTGTGAAATAAGGAATAAAGCATCACATAGTTTCTATAAAGGGACTCTTATGTGAATTAGGCTCATAAATAGAGAGATTACATTTTAAATATAGGTTCATTAAGAAATAACTCTATGAAAAAATTCCTTACATAGGTCTAACATATATGTATAAGAGATGATTTCATTAAATTACCATGTATTCATTTGTAAGAACCCATGATTCTATCTTAATGTTTCTTGGATCTGAATATCTATAATTCCTACTTTTTTTTTAAATATAAAACTATGTTGGATACTGGATGTGATAAGCTATATAGACCCCAATAAAACATTTTTTTAAATATAACCATTTAAATTTTTCAATTAAATTTGAGTATATGAGTATTATTAGCTAATTTATGAAATATATATATGTATATACGTGTCCAAAATTTATCGAAAATTTATTTGTAAAAAATTAATAAATTTTTTTATGTCTCGTTGTTCTTCAAAATATGTTCTCTTCAATAAATTATTTTTATTTCTTATTATACAAAAATATTATATTTATATTTTAGAATATTAAAAAATTAAAAAATGAGATCAATTTCTTAGATCATCATATAAAAATTAACACAAGTTGAATGTTTTTGGTTTTCTAAAAATATATATTTCTCAGTGAATGTTGAATAATATTGTATTTATGTAAAATTATCATTTATTTTGACAAATTAATTTTCATAGAAGTCCAATTATTATTTTAATTTTATTTAAATTTAAAAAATTAATATTTATTTATATATAATTAAATTAAATAAATTTAAATAATATTTATATCACCTTTTAATAAAATATAATTTTAAAGATTAAAAATAGATTTTTAAAAAATGTTTTAAATTCCAATGTTTTTCACCATTTAATTCATAAAATAACCAATAATGACAAATGATCTAAATAAATTTTTTATATTATATTATATTATATTTATTTATATATATATTTATGAAGATAATTTCTTATAGTTAATTTTAATACATATAAAGTCAAAGTAAAATCATCTTTTCCATAAAACAAATAATTTTCAAAAAACTACTTTCTATCATTCTTATAGCTTTTACTTTAAATAAAATTCCTCAAACCATGTTATTTTATTTTCATTAAATGGATTCCATATTTTTAGTCACCATAATAAATATTATGAATTAAGCTCAACATAATTTCTATTTGATAAAAATCATATTTTCGTATGATAACACAAAAATTATATTTTTAATTAAACGTAAATTTTAATTAATAAATTTAATTTAATGAATTGAGGGAATTTTGAAATAACAAATAATTATTAATATATTATTATTAAATAATTTTTATCAAATATATATGATAATACATTTTATATAAAGTCAAATGTAATTTTTATAAGGATTCCAAAACTGCTATTGACAGAAAAAAATGCATCATTTATCAATAAATGTATATTCATATTATAAAAGTAAAAATTCACAAAATTTTAAAATTATTGGGATAACATAACTAATTTTTTTGGAAAAAATAGTTTTTAAATTATATATTTACAAATATTTAATGGTTTTTTGAGATAGTTGAATTTTTGGGTTAAAAATTGAATACCGTATAAATATGCAGTGTGTATTATGACTTCATAATGGCCCAAATATTATTTATTAAATATTTTAAATCATATACATGAGAAAATATATGCATATTATATAAAATAATTTTTATTTGTTTCTTTTATTTATTTTATAATTCGTTTAAGATTCCAAAAAAACAATAATAAATTTACGGTTTTAAAATCATTTCTTTAAGAGCATAACTCACCTCCACAACACTATGGGTAATATTTTGATAACTTTTACCATTATAAATATAAATTAATGAAAACTACCTCTCTTTCATTGAATACATGGGAAAAACCCATCATAAGGTTTTTGGTTTTTTATAATTTTTTTATATTGAATCAAAAACCTATATTTGTGAAATAAAAAATAACCCCTATCTTTTTCTATATAAACCCACTAGATATCTCATTCATATCCACTAAAAAACCTTCAAACATGTCATTAATCTTACATACTCTCTCCATATTTCTCCCATGGTTCCCCCAATCACTTAATAAGATCCTCCCGAAGTTTTTTAATCACCCTCTGTAGGTAAGGGATTTCCATTTCTCATTTCCAATCAAGCAAATTTTTTATGATAAATGTATTGATTTCTATATGTTAATATTGGGATATTTTATTTCATATTCCTATTAATTTAATTTTTATTTACATGTTATTATATATTCATATCACCCCATTAATCCCATTTATGAACCTTTATTTACTCTAGAAACCATGCAAAATCTTATAAGGGATCTCCCGCTTCACTCTTTTTTAAAAAGAACATATTTTATGTTATGTCTATTTTTTTAACTTTTCGTGATGGAATATGTTCTTAAATTCCCCCTTATTATACATTTCATTTCCAAATGATGGGTAACCACTTTAACTCTAATAAATACCCCTCATGAACCATTACCTACACATATTACCAGGCCGAAATTTAGTAAGGAATCCCCTCCATCTCCTCTTTATTCAAGTATCTTATTTATATTATTACTTTTTTATTCATTTTTAAGTGTTGGGATTTGTTCTTAAATAACCCTATTAAGGTTTATTTTTTGTATAAATTAATATATACCCATATCACTCTTATTAATCCATCCCATGAACATTCATAATCCCCTGTTGTGTTGCCGAACTTTCACTGTGGTTTTCCATGCCAAATTATTTGTTGTGAATACATGTACCCATTTCCAATCAGGAGTGTTCACCTTTATATAGTGATAATTCCTCATTGGCTAATTACATTAATTTATCACAAAATATTTTATCATGGTGTCAAATGAAATTATAAATTATTTAATTTTTTAGGATCTATATGGAACACTAAAGCATAAGAATGAAATGAATGTGACGAATGAACTAATAATTATATTGTGCTCCAATGAATTGGGTAATGTTTTAGTTCCATGAGTCACCATGGATGGGATTAGTGAGTGAAAATACGAAATAATTGTAATTATTCCATCATGATGCCTTCAATATTTTTTATGACCTATATTTATAATGTAGTGTTTTAGGTTGTTTCCACATTTTCAATCTAGTATTTATGATATCATGTTATATCATGCCACATTTTTCATAGATATGATTTTTCACTCCATTTATCCCCCTTCGATATTCATATTGCATAAATTTTTTTTCGTCCTTCATTTTAATCCCTGTTAATACTTTCTTGAGATTTATATATTAACCCTTTCTAATGTTTATCCTCAATTTATCCACATAGTTTTATGTTTGATAATGTTAAATAAGTTTCCAATAAAGATATTGTATTATATATTTTATGTTTTTTTTCTAATGTACCTATTTCCAAAATACAAAAGTCTTCTCAAACTTATGTGATTTACTATGTTTAACATTATGCAATAAATCATGAATTAATTTTTAATATAAACATGGGTACTCCTAGTTGGCGACAATGGAAATTTTAGTTATTTTGTGGATTATGATTAGAAATATTTTGTTAAAACTTTTGGGATAAGTCTATTTATAAGAAAAAATACCTAAAGTTTTATATTGATAGAGTTAGTGGTATATCATGAAACTACATCCCCATTAGAATAATACGAGTTTATCTAGTTCTGGAACAAAATTACATAGGTGTAGAACCTTAAAACATTGATTTGAGTTTGAAGCATTCAAGAACTGGAGCATGACAGTGGGCCTCACAGGAAAACTGGTCTGACACTCCCATGTGATATGCTTTGGTAAATTCATAATATAATTACAAACCACTATTATGAAATTAAATATTTTCTTATGAGTCTATGTTCGGATTTAGATTGTGGAAAAGATATAATGAAGCCTAGAAATTCATATTCTAAGTAACTACATGTTATTTATAAGTTATCCCTTTAATTTATTTGGATTCTTATTTATTTGATTAATAGTTTATGAATAATTGTCCATAATTTTCCCTTTTTTCTAACCAGTTCATGTAAATAAAGAGAACCATTTTCATTTTTAAATTTTGATGATGTAATTCATTAAATGGGAAGATATTTAAATCCATCAATTTTTAAAATATAAAACTTTGTCTGATAGCATATGTGTAATGATAAACCGAACTCAAACAGACAATGATCATTTAAATATGATATTTTTAACCATTGCATTAAATTTTTGGATATGAGTGGTGTTAACTAATTTATCAAACATATATATATTTGTCATAAATATTTTATAATATGATTATAAAATTACCATTCAATTATTTCTATTGTTTCATTGTTCACCAAAATATGTTTTCTTTTAAAAAATGATTTTCATTTATCTTTATAAAAAAAATTATAATTATTTTATTGAACATTTAGAAATATTATGTGATAAAATGAACACCATTTTTTATATCGTAGTATCAATATTAACCAAGGCTGAACTTTTGTATTTTTTTAAAAAATAAATATTTATTTTTTAGTTAAAAGTTAATAATAGAGTGCTTTTGTAAAATTTTGGTTTTTTATTAATTAATTTATATAGAAGTCCAATTATTATTTTAATTTGATTTCAAGGTAAATATAGTATTATTTACTTATATTTAATTTAATTAACTAAAATATAGTGATTATTATTTCATATTTTAATACTTTTTTTATAAAATATTCATTTTTTCTAAAATATATTAAAATGAATAATAGTTCTCCATTTTAATTAATTAAAATAAATGCTATTGAGAAATGATTTTATTTAAATGTTTAAAATATATTTCTACATATATATATATATCTCCATTTATCATTATGAATTTAACCTCATATAATCAATATTACTATTTTATGTATAAATAAATATCACTTTTTTCAAAAAAGATGTATTTTTCCCGAAACTAATTTCCATTATGCTTGTGGGTTTTATATTAAATTAAATACATCCACCTCTGTGAAATTATTTCGAAAAAATAGATTACATATTTTTAATCATAATTATTTATATTAGGTAATAAGGTGAACATAATTTTTGAACAAAATGAATAGTAACTTTAGTATATATTAATTATCACCATAAAAGGAAAATAGGTTAATTAAGGGTAAAAACAAATTAACAAATACAAGAAACAAATTAACCCTAATAATTTTAATATTTATATTCCCTTTCAGTTGAAATGATTTTTATATTTATATAATATATTTTTTTCTTTAAAAATTAATAATTTATACGTTTGATAAAAACTATATTTCCATGTGATAAAAAGCAAATTATATTTTAAATTAATATACAATATCCATTAAGAAATGTATTTTTATAAATTAATTAATTTTTTTAAAATATATTTATTTAATAAAATATTATTATTAAATAACTTCATCCAATTTAATTTATCATATATTTTTTTATAAAGTCAAATGTAAATTTTATAAGGGTTTGAAAAATGTTATTGTAAAAAATCCCATTATTTATCCATAAATGTATACTGTTATTTTTCAAGTGATAATTCACATATTTAGTAAATATGTTTTAGAATAAAAATATTATTTTCGTAATCAAACTTTTGGAATTATAGATCTGGTAATTTTTCATAATTTTTCAAGATAGATGAATTTTTGTGTAAAAAATTAAACACTGAATAAATATACATAGTGTATTATGACAGCATAATGGCACAAAAATTGTTTTCTAAAATCTATAGATGGTATAACTGAAAAAATATAATTTTTCACTTTAAAATAATGTCATTTTTTTTAATTTCTTAATTTTTTAATGCCTTTCTGAATCCTCCAAAACCTATAATATATTTTGAATATTTAAAAAAAATTAATTAATATTGTGAATCTACTCTACTTCAAAAAGATTAATATTTTAATAATATAAGCCCATTTAATTACTGAATAATTAAAATTTCACTTTTTTAGAAAACATGGTAAAAAACCATGGTAATATATCTGGTTTTTGTTAATTTTTTATAAAGAGTCCAAAACCTATGTTGGGGTAATAATAAAGTACTCATGTATCTTTTCTTATATAAAACAACCAAGGCTCCCACTCCACATGAAAAAAGAAAAATCATAACATCATTACTCAAAAATCCCCTCTATAACTTCCTCTCATGTTTCCTAAATCCTCTCAAGAATCTAATCCAATGATTTTGTAATCACCCTCACATGGTAAATGATTTATATCTAGACATTTTTTAGTGCACTTATTATATGTTATACTTACTAATTTTTATATTTTCAGATTTGGATTGGTTATTCCATATTCTTATAAATTTCCTTTTTATTTTGAAGTAATGAGATACCCCTTTCCCTCTCATTAATGCCTCCTATTAACATGTATTTACACCTGTTACCAATAAAATATTCTATAAGGGATCTCCCACTCTCCTATTTTTTTTATCAAGAACCTCTGTTATGTTATTCCTCTAAAGATATATTTTTCATGTCATGATATGTTCTAATATATATCACATACAGTCCATTATATCTATAAATCATTATTAACCATTTTCACTCTTATGAATACCTCTCATGAAACATTACCATAATGAAATTTAGTAAGGGGTCCCCTCCTTCTCCTTTTTATTCAAGTATCATATTTTTCTTATGACTTCAATATTCATTTACTGATATTGAAATATTTTCATTAATATCCCCCATATTATATATATTACATCTAAACAATGATATACCCCTTTAACTCTAATCAAGCCTTCCCATGAACATTCATACACCCTCGTTAGGCTACTGAAAAATCACCACAATTTTCTACTCCAAAAAATTATGTAATGAATACAATTATCCCTTTCCTCTTATGGTTGTTCTCCTTTATAAAATTATAATTAATTACTTGGGACATAAATGTATAGATTACACACTACTTGATCATGGAAAAAATATAATGATAAATGTTTACATGTTGAATGATCTATGTGTCACACTAATAAATGAGAATAATACGAAATTGATAGGTGAACCCAAAATTATATAGAAATTAAATAAATTGGGTAATATTTTTGTCTCATGAGTTGTCATTCAACGGATCACAAATTAATCCTAATATATCAAAACAATTTTTTCTTCTTTATTTCTTAGAATTCTTCCATGAGAAGGGTTTATGATATATTATTTTAAGATGTTGTAAAATTTCCTATGTTTACATTGGGTTATAATGATATATAATGACACATTGTTCCTATGTAGGATTCTAACTACTTTTATGCCCCATTGATATTTTTATTATTTAACATGAATTACTTTCATCTTATTATTATATTTTTATTACCTTACTTGCCTTTATATATCAACCTTTTATTATGAATGTCCTAAGGTTATTGCATGCAGTTTAATGTACAATAATTCTACAGAAGTTTTAAATATAGGTGTTTTATTTCCAATTTTAGGTTGTTATGTAATTTACATAATTGCCAAAAAAAACTAGACTTTTGGGTCTTTTGGGTTATATTAATTTAATTATTCTTTAAAAAATCATGAATTAATATGTAATAAAGAGAATGATTATTATACTCTCATACCATAATATAAATTTTCATTGGGTAGACACTCTAATAAATTTATTTTCTTGTATGATTTACCATATGCCATGTAGTTTTTATTCATGAAAATGAACACCTAGTACCCTCATCCCTATCATGAGGATAAATAACATGATCTATGTTTTCTAGGTCAATTTACCTAGAAATAAAATATATATGTATATATATATATAGGGTCTAATGAAATTAATTACATGCTTTATATATCTTTATTTTTTATCGAATGTATTTATAATCCATTAATGGGAAGGCCTAATAGAATGAAAAATAGTGTTTACATAAGAATCCCTTTATAAGATTTTAATCATTTAGGTTTTATGACATTAATTTTGTTTCAAAATCTCATTTTTTATGCCATGTGGAGGGCATGCCTGGGGAAAAAGATGCATGTAACTGGACTCAACCATCACCTGGTGCATCACAACTAGCCTTGCCGCATTGTTGATTTGATACACTGAGGGTATATGCTTTGTAAATGAAAAAAACACTATGAACCATTATGCAAGATTTTAATAATATCTTTGTATGGCGATGGATAAACTCAAGTATCCACATATTGAACATATGATGTAGTCATTTAGACATCCTATAAGTTATTTTTCATGATTATGTGGTTTTTATATATGAATATTATTACAAAAACTAAAATTTTCTGGTTTTAGGAAATCATGGGAACTAGAAGGTTTTGGATTACTGTTGAATTTGATAGAAAATGGTTTGGGGAGAAACCAAATGGGATGAAAAGTAGAGTAAATGATATTAAGGTGATTCCAAATTAGTTATCATGATATAGGATTCAGAACATTATTCTTAGAAAATATTCTATGTCACCAATGAAGTGAAGGATATATTTGGTTGAGAGTTCTATTAGTGGTGACCATGGACTAAAGAGTATTCAGTTTCATATTTGTTGATAATGAGGGATAGAGAAGTCATGGGATTGACATAGATAGGAAATAATATGTTCTGGGATTACAGAACAAGGGCACATTTTATATAATTTTTTAATAAAAATGAGAAATTATATAACATAAATATAAGGGAATATTTTTCACCTAATTTATTATCAATGGTTGAATGTTTTAATTGTAGAATGTATGGTAATTATGAAAATATATTTTAAATGGTTAAATCTCATGAGGGTAATAAAAAATGTGGAATGAGTAATGGTTATACTACTAATAATGAAGACATAGTGAGTGACATGTGAAAGGTATGTGATATTCTAAAAGAATTTATTACACTAAACCTAATAAGAATGATTAAATTGAGCTTCAATAATCCTAAAACGAAATTCATATATTATATTCTTGTAAAATAGGAACAACAGAATATGATGATGAATCCCAATTAATGGATTATGTATGACGTGGAATAATTGAGTTTTTTATGATTTTAAATTTTTGAAATATATTATATGAATAATAATATATATTAGGATTTTATACATTCTTTTTTCATAAATATTTTCAAGAATATTTTGAATGGTACTGCTGATCAAGAAAATTTAGTTAATGGGAAGGTGATTTTAATGGAAAATATATTATTAATGGAATGATAAATCTTAATATATTCTTGATATATATATAATGTTGTCGGTATTAATACATGATTGATGTAGATAGAGAAACATGGATAGTGTTGATGTCTTTATAACTGATTATAGTGTTTTTGAAAAATTGGTTTGTACTATAATTGATGTAGTTTACAGTATTTTTGGATTTATGTAATATACACAACAATCTATGTTTTATGTTAAGACTGAGGAATAATTTCATTTTTCAATATGGTTTTATGTAATTCGGGATTTTACCTTATTTCAATAGAATACATGGTTAAGGTAATCATGTATTTAATATATAAAAATCACAATCAACATTATGTCATAAGGGGACATAATATAATGTTTATTTTTAGAAATTTAGTCTCCTTATTTATAAATTTTGGATTTTCAAGGGTTATAAGATTAAACATTTATGGAATGGTCTAAATTGTTAATTGGATGTGGTTATTTAAATTAACATATTATTTCAATACATGAAAACTCTTCCATATTAGAAAACCAATGATAATTTTATTACTATATATAGTAGGAATGACTTATTATTCTGTTAGATGTCTGATGATAGGTTAGAGATTTATGCATAAGCAAAGATCAGCTCCATTTAATTATGTATGAGATGAAATATAAATTTATTTAAGAAAAACCAAATAATGAAATTTTTCCCATGATACAACGGAAACTTTTGACATTAGTGTATTATTTAATTTCAAATTCTTCATCATATAGATATTATAGAATATTGATTACAATGTCCACAAAACCTCCCTTAGGATAAATACATGTTCTATGTATCACTAATGAGGAATTATATACATGTTCCATCACATTTACTTAACTTAATGCTTATATTTTTCGAGCCTAATACTTTTTATAAGGAACAACCTATGGAGATTTTGGATCAAATAGAGAAGGTTCTATGAAACAAGACCACTTACTTGGTCAATCACTTATGATGAAAAAACCATCATTGGGAAGCTCCTTGGTAACCTGGGGGTGTAATAACAAAAATGTAACCTTAGTATTTTGTACCAAAGTGATGTATTTTGAGGGTAAGTCCATTTTATGTGGGGTAGAATGTCACACCAAGATATTTTGTGAAATATTTTTTTCTAAATGAATTTAATCATTTCAATATTTTTAATTAAATGTTTCCCGAATTTTAACTTGGATTTCACACAACAATGATTTAAAATAAAAAATTTCATATTATTAAAATATTATAGTATTAATGTTATAAAAAATCCATTTGAATAGCTAGTATGAATAAAATTCACTAAATTAAAATTTTAATTCTTTCTGATGTTTATACATTTAATTATTTGGTGACAAAATAATTTGAAATTAAAGTAAAAACTATTCGATTATAACGGAATGGTTTTTCTGAAAATCTATTTTTATACGCCATTTTTTATTGTATATAAATAAATTAATCGAGTCAAATTATGGGAATTACCTTAATCAAATTAATATTTTTTGTATTCATTATAATTTTTTAACTATAATCTTTTGTGTTTTCTATATAATAGGTAATAATAAATCCAATTTTATGCTAAAAACTATATTTATCAAAAAAACATTTGGGCGCTTTATTGTGCAATTATTTTAAAATAATAATTTTTTTTTTGAAAAAGTAAAATTAATTTTTTAAATGATAATATCAAAATTATTTTATTATGATCTTTTGATAAATATCTCAAAATACAAATTTTCTATTAAAGAGTGAAAATTATGGAATTTTAAAAGAAAACAACATTTTACATAAATTGTATATGATGTCGTGTAATATATTTAATTTATTTCAATGTTATGATAGATAAATTATTTATAAATAAATAAAATTTAGCTCATTTTAATCAAATCCACATTGAAATTGGACCTAGAAACATTCTATACATTTGAACATTTTAGAAAACCATTTTTCTCATCGAATTTACGATATTTAGTAAAAATTAATTTTTTCATAATTATCTGTGTTGATTTAAAAAAAAATGGATTCCATATTTGTAATTATAATAATTTATATTATATAACAACATCAACATAATGTTTTACCATAATGAGTAGTGAAGATATATAAAATCAATTTTCACAATTAAGTAAAAATTGGGATAGCCTGGAGAGGTCGTTAAACTAAAATGATAAGGGTTTAAATAACATAAGATTTTTATTAAAATCTATTTTATCAATATATATATATACCCTATTATGTGTGAAGATCTAAAAAACCTTTTTGGACCCCTTTGGAATGTGATATACCTATGTACATCTTTTTCTTTTAAAAACCTCTGTACACCTTTTTCTTTCCAAAACTTATAAGTTTGCCACTAACCTCACTTATTAAAGTCCACCCCCTATTCTCTTATTCACACCATCAAAACATTTATGATCTATAAATTCCAACCCAAATAAATTTAAAACATACATACTCTCATCCGTTAATCATTAATTTTTAATAAAATAATCCTATGGGTTTTGGTGCAATTCTAAGGAGGTTACCCAAAGAAAATGAAACATTATTCAATAGGTACTTTTATTTTATTTTACCCTCCACAAGATTTAATTATTATTAAAACATTATGATATAATATCCCCAATATCTCAAATACAATCTTATTATTTTTATATTCACTTAAATATTGACAACCATCCCCACTTCAATAAAATGGATTTCAAAATCATCATTCATGTTTTAAGACTACTACCTTGCAAACAGATGTCATACTTTACTCTATTACCACAACTAAAGGTTGGGTGTGATGGTGGATCTAAAATAAATATAAGATTTCTATAAAATAATTATACCTTTGGATTCATTATATCATATATATCATTCTATATTCTATTATGTAAGGGATATGTTACGTCACTCATGTCTACATTGGACTATCACCTAGTGAGGTGATGAGATATATTTTTCACAAACGTTTTACACAAATTGTAATAAAGATATTTTTTATTAGTATATGTAATTTAAAAGTAATTACTATGATATTTATAGATTTTTATCATTCTAAAAATATAATATGTCACTTTTTATTTTATTTTCACTCACATAGAGATGACAACTTCATTCGTGTACATGTGGAATATCTCCATCACAAAGTTATGTGAGTTCCTTTTCTCATCACCACACCACATGGATGGTATGTATTTTTATATTAAAATGAAATAAAGTTTTATTTATGATATTGATATAATTCTAGAAATATAAGACATTACTTCATTATATTACATAATGATCATTAAAGAATAGAAATGTCACTCATGTGTACTTTCAGCCTACTATCTCCATGATCATAAAGAACATCATTTCTCAAAAAAAAAACATTATAGATTGATGTTAAAAGTATAATTTATATATAAAAATTATGATGTTTTCATGTTTTTTATGTTTCATTTTCAGGAACAATTATCAAAGTAACATGAAAAAAATAACAAAACAAAACATATATAAAAATCCAAGTGGTTATTACCGAAAAAATGATTTTAACAAGGAATTGCTAATAAATGGGTAATAAAAGACCATAAGTTAATAATATATCATATGATATCTATAATTATTTATCTTTAATATCTTTAAATTAAATTATTTTTATTATAATTGTTTTTCAAATGTGTACGATGGAAGCCGACACATAAGGTAAGGGATTTCTATTTCATTTATAAAATATATGAGACACATCCCATATTCAACACCTATTTATATTATGATATTAATATACATACTATAAAAATATTAAATGATTATTATGATTAGAATTATTTTTTTTAATATCCATTTTAGGATATCTCTTTCATGGTGCTGATGGTTCAGGATTTAACAAATTGGTAAGGGATTGTTTCCTCAAGTTTCATTCTTTGGGATATAAGTTATTTTATAAACCTATTATATTCTAGTAGTTTATGTACTTACCAATTGACCTAGTTATATTATGAATATAATTGTTTTAATTTAATTATAATTTCTTTTTAATTTTATTCTCTCATGGGGATTATAATTCAAAATTACTATAGTGTAATTATATTTCATTACAATCTCATCATTTCTAATGATTGTTTATGATTATCCATCCAATGATGAAATATTATGATCTATCACCTAATAAACATTTGAATTTTATTATAATTATTTTTATTTTGGGATTATATATGTTTTCAATACATTTTCCTCTCTTTTGGTACATAAGTGATTAAAACAATATATTTAACAAAAACATTAGTATATCTCTCTTCAGTCAAAAAACCTTTTTCTTCCAAACTGACATTTTCTAAAATAATTAATTTTTTTATCATTCATAAAATTATTTATTAAAGGAATTTTATCACATTTTTCCATTATAAAAAATATATTCTATAGAATCATTATGTTTTCTCTTAAAAATAATGTGTGTTTGGATATTATAGAACATGTGAAAGGAATCCATGTTTTAACTCATAAGACACTAATATTATTTTCTACGGTCATGAAAATTCTTTTTTTAAATGTTTTATTAAATTTTTAAATGGATATTTACAATTAAAATTATTCAAAAATGTTTTTTATGTTTTAAAATATGTCCTTTCAGAGAGGAATGGTTATTTTTTACAAGAAAAAATTCATGTGATTTTTCATTCAAAGTCATCATCCATATTATTTAATATCTTTTGATGTTACTTGTATTTTTTTGATAATGTGAACCAATTATTCTATTATCATTCTTTTACTGAATTTTTTATGTTAAAATGGTGTTTATGAAACTAATTTCTTTTACATGTATTAAACCATGGAAAACTTTTTATAAAATCCTCTTCTTTTTACATGGGTTATACTGTAATGAAATGATTATGAAACATATCTATTCTCTATAGGTAATGAAATGATGAAATGTTTATTAAATAAATTTCATCTCCTAGTTTGGGACATGGAAAAGGTTTTATGATCTTTTGTCACACATACATATAATTTTCTATATGTGATGGGTGGGACCAATATCACACTATAAATCATTTGGCAATGATTAATGTTATATAATCTCAATTTGTATAGGAGAGGTTACTCCATTAAAAATATAGGATTCAAGGGAGGTTATACCAATCTCAAAATAGGGTTCTAGGGAGGTAATACCAATCCCAAAAGAGGGTACATCGGAGGCCATCCTAGGCCCAAAATAGGTACATAGGTGGTTACCCTAACACATGAATTTTATGAATGTGTTGGTGGGTATCCTTAATATAATATTTTATATTATTATTTATATTCCACAGTTATTTTTCTGATGCCAATGATATTATCTCATAGCTCATGTTCCTTGAATCACTTATGATTCATGTCTTATGAACTTCCAATCATTATTCTCTAACTCAATATTTTGATATTTGATATACATGGAATGGTTTTTAAATTTCATGATCTTGCTCAAATAAAATTAGATTCATGTTATTCTTATACATCTCCCATTTTTACCCTCACTAGGAATCTTCTTTCACCCCTTGTAATTTTCATTTACCAAGGTTATAAATATAGGATTTCAATATGGTATTTTTTTCAAAATTGGAAGATAATTGTGGAATATATATATAATATATTTCCTTGAATAATATAATTTTTTAAGATGTTTCCAAAATAAATTAACTATTACTATTCATAGGTGTATTTTTTGTAATTTAATAAATATCCTTCTAACAATATGAAACATTCATGTATGAGAGTCCTAGGTTGTCATGACCCGACCTTACCAGTCCCGAGCCGCAATTACCTCAAGCCCACCTCCATAAGCCAGAGGCTGGAAACCAGCGCCGAAGGAGTAACAATCTCAGGGAGGCCTTCACCTAAGTACCTATACACACTCGCACATGACCCACTCGATGCAGAAGTGCGGAGTAAAAAAGAAAACCACAGGACAGATAGCTATAACCCAACCACAGTCATGCATCAACAACTAAAAATAGAATAGGTAAAGTTCTGAAACTAATGACAAGTAAACCAAACAGTAAAAAGGGAAAAACATGCGCCCAACCACAACGGTGCCACAACCCAGCAACAGGTAACAAAAAGGAATCAACTAGATAGATCCCTACCTAAAAACACTAGCATAACCACGACATGATGTTTGAGCTCTCGTGACCTCTACGCTCCTCCGTAGTCACGATCGACATGTCCTTCACCTGCAAGGGAACACCAGGTGTGAGCAAAGCCCAAGCAGGGGTGAGTATAAAGATACTCAGTAGGATACCACGAAACCTAGAGGGAGAAACAAAGGAGGCACTAAAGAGGTGAGCAGTATACAGAACCAGAACAGTAAAAGAGTGCAGTAAAGAGAGTGTAGCTCATCCCAACAAGAGGAATGAAGTAAACATGTCCAAACGCAAGGAGCTAAGAATGGTGAGAAGAAGAAATTCTCTATGAGTCTTCGCTACAAATATTAGGAGAGTGGACTCATACAACAGATAGAATCTAATCATGGAAATCATGTGGCATACCCCGCCCGTCTTCACCCCTCCTAGAAGTAGAGTAAATGAACCAAAAAAATGGGAACCAAAGTTAGATGTATATGTATATATGCTCAACAAGGAACTAGAACAAGTGTGTATGGGGACCTCCATCTCCAAGATTAGACCAGGATAGGTCTCCAACAGATCTAGGGATATCCACCACTGAACCCAAATGTCCCTCATGACAACCTAAGAAGTACAAGTCAAAGGGGATCAATCACCGCACCTCGATACACTCCACTTTGGGCAGCACTGACTCACCTGCATAGCTTTTAGGTCGCGTTTCAAGGATGTGTCTCAGTGGGAAAAGTGCCTCTCATCCTCGTATGCCCTAAGGCCACGTAAAAGCTGTCACATCGCCGATCCGTATAACCAAGGATCCCGCTCCGGTCGTTACAGAGAAAAAGTCACTGACTAGCCTCATCAAAAGGTCTGAGTCTACAAGAAGTTACCAGGTAACCCACTTCCCAGCCTAGCTGGAGGGTAATCCCCTAAAGGTCTTCGAGTAACCCCCTGTGCAGCCCCACTGAAGGGTAAACCCTTGTATGTTTATGGGTAACCCACTACCTAGCCCATATGGAGGGTAAACCCTGATAAGATTGATGGGTAACCCACTTCCAAGCCGTGCTGGAGGGTAAACACTAGAATCAATGGTTAACCCACTTCCCAGCCCCACTGGAGGGTAAATCCTAAGTTAAACGAGTAACCCACTACCCAGCCCCGCTGGAGGGTAAAACCAAAACTGGTTCGACAACTCCGTGATGCCCGTGCCATCACTGGGTGTTGTTAACATCGCGACTATGCATTGAGTCAGATTTCATCAAAGATACCTCTGACCAATGCCCTTTAATATTTCCACATTTAATAAGATCACTAAAGAGGCTCTTCTCAAGTGAGCAGATTACCCCATTGTAATGATCGTGAAAAACACATGAGATAGACTACTTAGTTGCCGGAAACGACCTCCCAAAGGAAAAGCTTTTCACCACTGCTTTAGGCCCGCTAGATGCCTTTTCAGGCACAATATTAGTCCCAAAAGAGGTCGGTTGGGCTGCGCCATTGCGATGGCCTCGGAAAAACACGTCAAAATGACTATTCATCTGCCCCGAATGGACGCCTGATGAAAACGTCATAAAACAATGCACGTCACTTAAAAGATGGCCCGTAGGGCCCACCTATCAACTCCAACATCAAAGCCCAAACCCACACTAGAAACCTCTGCCTCAATTCCATGGTCGCAATGCCACTAACGGCACTCAAATTGGACATCGGTTGTGTCTACACCATCCTAAACTATAACCCTCAAAAAAATGTCAATCAATTAATGGGTGTGTCATGCCACCAAGTCCCCCATCTCAGGAATTAAAAATCCCCAAGACCATCTCAAATACTTCCTCTTGATGCCAGGAATGTGATTCCATGGACGGTGCTCAAAACGGACACTCGTAGCGAAAATTACGGGTCTCTGAAGTTGGAGGGGGTGAACCCCTTGGGCTGGACTAGTCTGGGCCGGCCTGCGGCTTAGTCGTGCGGGCCACTCGTGGACCCCAGGTCAATGCTGTACTGACCGGCCACGAGGGGTGATCGCAACCTTGCGTGGAGAACTGCTTTCAGTGTGTCTCGGTCACCGCACGGGGTCGTGCACTACGACTCTGCCTCGTCGCGCCCGACATCGTCGGCCTCCCCCACGGTCGGGAACCATTTGCTGGAGCCACCTGGACCACCGCCGGAAGTTTCCGCCTAGAGCTCCACCATGCCGTCTTGGTCCGGTGCCGCGCCGCCTTTCCGGAACCACGCCACCGCCCCGGATGGCCCCCAGACCGCCGGAAAAAGGCAGAATTGGTCGTAAACTTCCCGAGGCCACCCTAGACTCCTTGGGACTCAAAAATTTGATCTGAAAGGATCATTGGGAATATAAATTCAAAACAGACGCAACCAGTGGCATCGCTCAGGGATCGAACAGAAATTAAACACAAATAAATGTATTAAAATGGGGT
The DNA here is from genome assembly GCA_963277665.1 of Viscum album. Classification (NCBI taxonomy): domain Eukaryota; kingdom Viridiplantae; phylum Streptophyta; class Magnoliopsida; order Santalales; family Viscaceae; genus Viscum; species Viscum album. The sequence continues at coordinate 1,240,891,863 of OY728145.1, read as the reverse complement.
TGTGGGAATTAAAATGACAAAAACACAAGCCTACCTCGATGGGCATAGCACGACGCTTCACCAACGGTCTGCCGGAGTTTCCGCGCCTTGCTAGAGTGGTGGAGTAGAGAGGAGGAGCTCATCGAGTGGTAACCTCTAGGGAAGAAGCAATGGTAGGGGAGGAGGAGAAGGGGGAGAGTGTTTAAATAGAAAAAAAACTAAAACCCACTACCCGAAGGCCCCATTCCCAAACCCTCAAAGGGGTCGAGATTAAGCCTCCCCTATGGTAACCGTCATGCCCTGAGCACAATTGTGGTCTCGGAATTTTAATCTTATCCACCGTTTGAAAGTTATAAAGCCCACACCTGGGGCCACCAAATTATGAAAACGCCCCTGGTGGCATTTTTCACAGAAGGGTCATGCCTGTGAAAGTTATACCCCTCCTAGGGCACGTTCCGGACTCAACGGTGCCCTCAGTTTTCCCATATGAGCAATCGTTTAGGAATTATTATGTTTATTTATCATGTCTAATGTGAACGCACGTAAATTTTAATTCCGGGCACACCAGGGCTCGGAATTGCATGCCGTCTGAACATCCTGATTTGGAATAACATCAAAAAAATGCAAATTATTATAGGTTCAAAAACCAGGTTCATACATCATTCCCTCATAAAAAATTTTCATCCCAGAAAAACAAAACTACAAAAAAAACCCGGGATACTGAGCTCGCATATACCCTTCCCTCTCCCATGTGCTATCATACACCCTCATGTGCTGGCACAACACACAAACTAGAGGAATGGCATGTACACACATAGTCTGCTCTTGTCAGTCCTCAATCTCCACTGGGTGCTCCGCAATGGTGGCTCCATCCTCGATGTCTAGCTATCCCTAGTCGATAACGTGCATGGGGTCGTGCACGTATTTTCTCAACTGCAACACGTGGAAGACGTCGTGCACTCTCTCCAGCTGCGAGGTAAGAGATAGAAGTTAGGCGACCTCACCAACCCTGCGCATGATCTCAAAGGGCCTGATGAACAATGGGGACAACTTGCCTCCTTGACCGAACCTCCACGTTCAACGCCACGAGGAGACTCTAAAAAGACTCAATCTCCCTGCTCAAACTCCAAAGGACCACGACGTCAGTCTGCATAGGACTTATGTCTGCTCTAAGAGATCCTCATCCGCTCATGAATTACCTGTACCTTCTCCATCATCGCCTGAACCAACTCTGGGCCCACGAGGGAGGTCTCCCCAACCTCCGTCCAACACAATGGTGACCTTCAGGGTCTCCCGTAGAGGGCCTCAAAAGTTTCCATGCCAATAGTATAGTGGTAAATGTTGTTATACGCAAACTCCACCAAGGGTATGTGATCCTTCCGGCTCCGGCCAAAGTTTATCATGTACGCCCTGAGCATATCCTCCCACACCTAGATAGTGAGCTCGGTCTTCCCGTCAATATGGGGGTGAAAAGCTTTACTCATCTGCAATTGAGTCCTGAATTCCACCCGCAGGCCTCACCATAATCATGACATAAACCATGTGTCACGGTTGGATATGATCGTCGAGGGTACTCCATGATGGCAGAAGAACTTCTGAACATACAAATACCCCAGACTCTCCACTGAGCTCTGGTCCCTGATAGCAAGGAAGTGTGCCAACTTCGAGAGTCGGTCCACTATCACCCAAATGGAGTCGTGGCCCTTCATTGTGTGCGAAAGCCCTATGAAAAAGTCCATAGATATTCCATCCCACTTCTACTATGGGGTATCAAGGGGCTGCGACAACCCTGTCGGAACCTGGTGCTCTGCCTTCACCTGCTGACAGTTAAGACACCATGAAACGAACTCAGCTACGCTCTGCTTCATGCCCGACCACCAAAACTGCCGCTAAAGGTCTCTGTACATCTTCCCCACACCGAGATGTACGTGTAACGCCCCAACCCCAGTTACCTAGAGTCGGTGCATTATTACATAAAATTGGAATGATCACAAAAGATCAAGTCTCAAAAGGCCGATTAGTTAATAGGCTTGGAAACACTAGATATATTCATAAATCTTACATGGAATCATAAAGTAAAAAAACTACAACAACATCTTGTCTTCATATCCCCTCATATTATCCCTGCAGGTCATTCATAAATCACTTCTTCACACCCAGGGAGAAATAAAACATTGATAGGGGTGAGCTTAGATGCTCAGTAAGGATAACAATATAGCGTAAACTATTATAAATAATAATAAACATTTAAGGCAATGTAAAACTAAAACAAAAGCCTTTTAAACTTGAACTTCAACATAATATGGAAAATATAAAGTAAAATAATGCCATTTACTTATTCACATGGATATTCTACTAGTCGAATAACCACATGCATTATCAAAAACAACTTTTATAATGATGGAATGCATAATTCCAAACTATCATAACCACATAGTCAAGGCCACGTGCCAAGGCTACAAATAATATTTTTTCAAGGCCTTAGCCGAGACACTAGTTTTTCTAATGAGAGCTACCGATGCATCGAGGAGCTATAGCGAGCTCCACCCGTCACTTAATAAGTCCAATGCATTCCTCATATGAAAATTTTGAAACATAACATAAACATTCATATTAAAACTAGCATACAAAATGTAAATACTTTAACCAAAAACCATGACTGGTATTAAAATAGCACATCCACAGTCTAAAATAACTCATTCCATACAATATGGAAGATTTTATTGTATCACATTAACCTCAATCGAGAATAATGAAGGATATTGACATAGATTGAAATAATTATCAAACTATTGAGAGAAATATCTCCCTTTTTCTTGAAAACATTTAAAAGTCACACTATTTTTCAAGAAGCCATTTAAAATAGATTTTTGAATCAAAGTGTCCCATACCAGATTGAATTATTGAAAAGGTATTTTTATTTTTAAACTTTAATGTCCATATAAATAAATCCTTAAAAACATTTTTAAAACATGTACATTAATGAGAATGATTTAGAATAATAAATCTTTAAAACATTTTAAAATAATATTTTAGTTAGAGTTAATAAACAAAACAGAGACACTTGAATACAAATAATTGAGGTAAGAATGAATTTTTAATATCATGAGAATAAAGATATTCATGATATAATATTTCAAAGTACATTATATACACCATATAAAAGTGATTTGGTGTATAACAACAAAGGAGCCTCAATGGAATGTAAATTTAGATGAAATCTCCCATAAACATCATACCCTTAGGTTAAGGATAAATCAACGACATAGTTATGTTTGAAAAATATAAATACACTATATATGATTGGATATTCAGTTTAAAACAATCAAAGTGCATTCACACATATTCTTGTAAAACCAACCTCAATGAATTATATGTTTAACTCAATAAATGGAGATTGAGTTAAAATAAATCATATCAAGTTCATATCGATGACATGAGAATTTATCAATAGAGTGATTATGTTTATAAAAATTATATCCACAGAAATGGGAGTGGAAATAATGACCTAAGAAAATAAATAGTGATTCCACACAAAATCCTGGAGTAAAATAATCAATGAAGTATGTATAAATCCGAATGAGTGGAAATTGAAATTCCAAATTCCCTTATCGATTTGGTAACATACGAAACATACACCTATGAAATAAGGAACAAAAAATGATGATGTAAGTATCCATAAATTAATGTATATTACACAATTTATACAATAATGGGAAGTACACACACCACATGCAATAAATAAGTGGTGAACATTGGAAATCTCAGAGAATTAAAAGTGAGATAAGAAACCCCTTAATTTGTACTTTTTCCATGGTCGAGGGTGGGTTATCCTCCTGTATAATGGTGAAATAATTTTTATTGAATTATAAAAGAATCATACAACTTAATATGATATCATATATGATCTTTTTTCATTTCTTTGTTAATAATATCTTAGTATTATCGTTGTTTTGGGTGTTAACTTACTCGTTTTCTTTTATATGTTGTGTTACATAAGTCGTTTTTATGGATAGGTTGTATCTTATTCAAATAAATAATGATATCAAGTCCTTAAAAATTATTTTTAATCATAAAATGACAATTAAACTTGCATGGATGCGATGGGGAATGAATCTCATCGCGTTCGTGGAGACGGTTATCCGTATATATGAACGAGCGATAACATCATTCTTTTGATATTAAAATCACATATAATTGGATGGTATATCATATATACAGAATAATTATCATGTTATACTTATTATTTACATGAATTATACATCATTAATATACCCATCCAAATAATAATGTATTGAATAACAATTACACCATGACGTGGAGACGGTAGGTCGTACATACGCACGTATGGTGACATGTCATTAAAAGGATGGATAGAATACTGAATATGGTTGTACCATATTTTTAATAACATCATAGTATATAAAATATACTGGAGTAATTATTTTGTAATGTATATAACAAATAAAGAATTAGTTGACGAAGAAAGGAACTCGAAAGAGGGTGGTGAATACATTACATCTTCTTCAGGTTCTACCTTTTGATTTGATCAAAAGGGCTCTTTAGGATGGATTTATGATCAATATATGGCCTATATGTTGAATTGTGGGATGTTTATAGAATATATGGTCAGGGGTTGGCCGAGTGAAAATGTTTTGAAGGTGTAAATTAGAGAGAAGGGGGGTACCCTTTTATAAGAGGTGTGAGGGGAACCTTTGGAAAGGATAGAAATATTATTTTATAACAAATTCATTTTCGGTTTTCAATTGGTCCAAACTGGATTATTTAAATTTTAATGTGGGTATGGGTCGAAATCCTTTCAACCAATATATTTTAGATAGGTTTGCATCACTATATTAACCTTATCATTTATATTTAACTCTTTGTTAAATAGTTTTACATTTACCAAGTCTCTTAGTATTTTTATATTTTATAGTTAATAAACATACTATATACCTCTAAAATACCCTTAAGTGGTCCATTAATGATACTCCTATCATTATATATGTTCTTTTGGATGAACATTAGATTTTTAGAAATATAATATCAATAAATAATATAATATATTTTAAAAAAAACTTTTATGTCAATTTTGACACTATTGGGTATGTTGTTTTTGATAATTTCATATCAGCATTATTACATCAAAAATAAATTTATATAACCAATTATAATATGTCATATTAACCTAGAAAATTAGTGTAATTCATAAAAATCCTCAAATTACATTTATTTTGATATTTATAATATCAATTATTTTAATATTTCATTAATTTGGTAACTACATCATCACCATTGTGTCATAAATAAATTAAATTATTTAATGTCGAAAAATTATAAATAAAATACAATTATGTTGGAAATTTTTTTATCATTCTAATTAATATTTATAATCTAATTTATATTATGTATATCCTTATATGAAAAATGTTTTAGTTATTAATCTTTGATTTTATCTCTTTTAACTCTTCTTTGAATTAAATAATAATAAATTTCCTTATCTAATCCAATTGGACCTAAATGATAATATGTTATTCCTGAGGTTGTTTTTCGTCGAGATACACTTGTACAATAGAATTAGGACATGTGTTAGGGTAATATTAATATCATTTTTACCCTTAATTACACTATTTAATTTTTAACCGTGGTAAATAAAAGTAAAAAGTTACTATTCAACAAAAATTATTTTCATCTCATTGAACCACATTTTACTTCTTGATGTTAACAGTGTCTCTCGAATTTTTGAAATTCCACGCACAGAAGCGGTAAAATTATGTTTTATGTGAATTTACAAATTTTTCTAGGAGGTGGGTAAAAGACGGTGAAAATTTCAATAAAATTTATATATATATAAAATTATTCTAAACTAACTCCAATGAATTACATTTAACATATATATGTATTATGTATCTATTTTTACCGTAATTAAATATAAATAAAATAAAAAATTATTTAAATAAAAAATCGGTTTTAAACTATAACTCAATGTTTTTTTTCACTATTCATCTAAAATTGAATGTTTTCATAAAAATACCAAAAATTCACTCTATGCTATTTTCGATATTCTGAATCCAAAAATGATTTCCATTTTGAAAGATAAAATTTATAAAATTTCAAAAAGTGGGTGTTACTATTCATAATGGCTAGTTTGATTGGTTGTGGTTTGTGTTAGAACTCGAAGTTCCGTATAACACACACGACTGTATTATTCAATGAGATTCGTACCGTGGAAGCTTGGGGTGTTACATTCTCCCATCCCTAAACTAATTTCGCCCTCAAAATTTTTAAAAATTTGCTGGGAAAAATAATAGAAAGTCCCACATCAGAAAAAGAGTCAATAAAACAATCACCTTAAAAGAAATAAAGAGAAGTACAAAGGTCACCCAAGATAACTCATACTAGTATTCCATGATGGAAAACATGGATACGGAAGATAATCTAAGTGTCAAGTTCTGATGGAGAGGGATGGAAAACATGATCAGTATAAAGTTAACAACAAGAAAGCCACAAACTTATGATGGTACAAATGGTCATTAGTTTCCCAATAAGAAAAGTATACAGACAACATTTTTTTATGTTACATTACCAAAATATGAGTAATTCATTTATGAGATTGACTAAGAAAATGAAGAGATATACTTATTTTTTAAGTAGAGTTTCATTCATTAATACATTTCCACCACTAAATAATTTTTCTTAAACGATGAGTATTAAAGAATAATTGGTCACACTAGAAGAGCTGGAATAAACATCTATTGAATCACATGATCCATGGAGGATAAACTATATATTTACATTGTCTTTAGTGATTAATCAAAACCAAAATGCTATGTACAAGATCTGATGATCCCCCAAAAGGATATTCCTTTAGAGAAAGAAACAATAATCATAATTTCTAAAACTAAACCAACAATACCCCAAAGTCAAATAAATACCATTAAATAACCAATTGTCCTTAAAATACTTTGATATAATCCAAACTAATATTAAAACCTAAAACATATTTGAATTTGGTTATGTAGTCTTCCACATTAAATTGTGTCTCCATATGACATCCACTACTGTTAAATTCACATTTATAAAAGTAATTAACCTATTCACATATTCTCTATTATAGGTTAATCATTTCCATAAACAACCCAAATCACTATAAATCCACGATAAAAACATAGATAAAAATACACAGTTACTCCTAAAATGAAATCACATAGTATTCTATTTTCTTTGGGCATATAGTGTTCCCAACAAAGCGAACATCTTCCAAAATAACATTTATCACTTAATCACCAAATAATTTTCCTATACTAAGGGTATTCATTTGATAAGACATAAGAACCCAAATAAACTTATTATTGATCAATAAAATCATTTAACTAAAAATAATTAGTCACACTAACCAGGGAATTCACGTAGTCCAGATGTAGGCGATAAATCCCAATCGCACTTTGGTTGTGGGTTCGATTCTCACAGCATTGTCCGACACGACGGGTTGTCACACGGTCTGCTTGTTGTCCGTTTTAAAAAACTATATTTTATAACATTATCAAAATGAGATAAATTCCTCAAAATAACCACTACATAATTTTAACCCAACATGTTACCTCATACCTTGCATTTTCATCCCAAAATACAATAACTTGTAATTGCCTCAAACCCAATGATCATATAAAACCAAATGGTTATTTATAACTATATCTACAAGGGAAAAGATAAGTCTTCCTCAAATATCATTCTCACATGGAAAACTTCGGTGTTACAAATACAAGAGAAAATTATTCCAAAGTAATCACATCGACAAGGGGGACTAATACTTCTAAACATTTCTCCAACCATGTATTTCCACATAGCTTCTTCTTTGACCAAGAAAATATCCTATAGAATAGAGAATTCACTTAGGTAATGTCCAGGTCCCCTAAATTTATGGAAAATGACTACAAATGGATTCTTGGGACCATTTTTATTTTCTTCCATAGTACCCTTCATTTTTCCTCGGAAATTATCCACATTATGTCCTTCTTTCCCACACATAAATTATTTCTTGGTTCCGTTGAGACACTTTCCTAGGTGTCTCCTTCCACACCTCCTTCATGATGGAAATTTAGTATTCTTCTCTCCATGGTCTCCTCTACTGGAGCTCTTATCATTCATCACCTTTCTCTTCTTTGTTCAGTCCGGGAGTAGGTTAATATATATGTTGTTGATCATATTTTTGGAAAACTGATTTGGCATGAACACGATAACTTTTACGCCTATAAAAATTTCATTTTTTTGCTTATTTCAACCACAATTCCCACCTTGTACATCATTCTCAAAGTTACTATGACTTCCTTGGACTCCAGCCATTGACTAAAACCATAAAGCATTGTGTGAGTAACAGTAGTCATAAAATCATTTAGAAAATATCAAGACACTATATTCTCAATTTGAAACACCTTAGGATTAACCAAGGTCATTAATTCTCATCTTATATTAAAATAAATCAAATTGGTTTATATATAAAATTCGAATTATCCTAAGAATATCCCTCGATAGTGTCATTACCAAGAGTGCAGCAAGGCCCATTTTCGTACACCAGTTTCCATTCGAGTCTAGCTCAAAGCGGGGTTTTTCGGTTTTACCGCTAGGTACATCTGTGCCAGAGCCACCTCTACATGCTTTTATCCAGATAGGGATGTATTACTTGGAAAAGTCACAAAATATTTACAATACCAAAATTATAGGATGTTCTTCTATACTAATCATCAAAGTATATCTTAGAATTATGTGCTCTAATCAGAGTTTATCTAAATCTGGTTTCCATGGTTTTTACTACACTTCCTCTGATACCAACTATAATGCCCCGATCCCAGTTACCCAGAGTCGGTGCATTATTACATAACATTATCATGATCACAAAAGATCATGTCTCGAAAGACCGTTTAGTTTAGTAGTCTTGGAAACATAAGATATATTCATAAGTCTTACATTTCGTCATAATGTTAAAAAAACTACAACAACATCTTGTCTTCATATCCCCTCATAATATCCCTACAGGTCATTCATAAACTACTTCTTCATATCTTGGTAAAAATAAAACATTGAAATGGGTGAGCTCATAAGCTCATTAAGGTTAACAATATAGCAGAGACTTTCATAAATAATCATAAACATTTAAGGCAATGTATAACTAAAACAAAAGCCTTTTAAACTTGAACTTCAACATAATATGGAAAAGATAAATGGAAATAATTCCATTTACATATTCAAATGGAAATTATACTAGTCTAATAACCACATGAAATATCAATAACCACTTTCATAATGATGGAATGTATAATGCCAGACTATCATAACCACATAGTCAAGGCCTCATGCAAAGACTGCAAATAAGATTTTTTCAAAACCATGTGCCAAGACACTTGTTTGTCTCATGAGACCTACCGATGAATCGAGGAGCTATAGCGGGCATCACCCGTCAATTACTAAGCCCAATGCATTCCTCGTATGAAATTTTTGAAACATAACATAAACATTCGTATTAAAACTAGAATATGAAACGTCAATACTTTAACCATAAACTATGAATGGTATAAAAATTGCACATCCATAGTCAAACATAACTCATTTGATACAATATGGAAGATTATTTTGTATCAGATTAACCTCAATAGATAATAATGAATGATACTGACATAGATTAAAATAATCATCAATCTATTGAGAGAAATATCCCCCTTTTCCATGAAAACATTTAAAAGTCACGCTATTTTTCTAGAAGCCATTTTAAATAGATTTTTGAATCAAAGTGTCCCATACCACTTTGAAACATTCAAAAGGAATTTTGATTTGGAAACTTTAATGTCCATATAAATAATTCCTTAAAAACATTTTTAAAACGTGGAAATTAAAGAGAAAGATTTTGAATATTAAATCTTTAAAACATATTAAAATGATATTTTTGTTAGAGTTCCTAACCAAAAGAGAGAAACCTGAATACAAATAATTGAGGAAATCATAACATTGTAATATCATGAGTATAAATGGATTCATGATATAATATGTAAAAGTACATTATATACACCATATAAAAGTGATTTGGTGTATTACAACAAAGGAGCCTCAATGGGATGTAAATTGATATGAAATATCTCATAAAGGTCGTATCCTTAGGTTAAGGATAAATCAATGAAATAATTATTTGTGACAAATATAAATACACACAATATGATTGGATATTCAGTTAAAAAAAATAAAAGGGCATTCACACATATTGTTGTAAAAATAACACCAATGAATTAGATGTTTAACTCATTAAATGGAGATTGAGTTAAAATTACTTTTATCAAGTTCATATCGATGAGTTGAGAATTTATAAATGGATTGATTATGTGTATCAAAAGTATATCCATATAAATGGGAGTGTAAATAATGACATAAGAAAATAAATAATGATTCCACACATAATCTTGGAGTAAAATAATCACTAAAGTATGCGTAAAGCCGAATGAGTGGAAATTGAAATTTCAAATTCCCTTATCGATTTGGAAACTTACGAAACATACACCCATGAAAGAAAGATCATAAAATGATGTTATAAATATCCATAAATTAAATTATATTACACAATTAATACAATCATGGTCAGTACACACACCACATGCAATAAATAAGTGGTGAACAATGGAAATATCAGGGAATTAAAAGTGAGATAAGAAACCCCTTACTTTGTACTTTTTCCTTGGTCGAGGGTAGGTTAGCCTCCTGTATAATGGTGAAATAATTTTTATTGAATTATAAAAGAATCATATACATTAATATGATATCATATATCATTTTTTAACATTTCTTTATTAACAATATCTTAGTATTGTCGTCTTTTCAGGTGTTAACTTGCTCATTTTCTATTATATGTTTTGCTACATAAGTTGTGTTTGTTATGGATAGGTTGTATCGTATTCATATACAGAATGATATCAAGTCCTTAAAAATTATTTTTAATCATAAAATGAGAATTACACTTGTATGGATACTATGTGGAATGAATCTCATCGCGTTCGTGGAGACGGTAATCCGTACGTACACATGAGTGATAATATCATTTTTTGATATTAAAATCATATATAATTGGATGGTATATAAAATATAAAGAATCATTATCATGTTATACTTATTATTTACCTGAATTAAACATCATCATTATACCCATCCAAATAATAATCTATCGAATAAAAATTACACCACGACGTGGAGACGGTAGGTCGTACGTACGCACGTATGGTGACATGTCATTCCAAAGATGGATGTAATTCTGAATATGGATGTACCATATTTATAATAACATCTCAGTATATAAAATATACTTGATTTATTATTTTATAATGGAAATAACAAAGAATGAATAACTTGAATAAGAAAGGAACTTGAAAGAGGGTGGTGAAAACATTACCTCTTCTTCAGGTTCTTCATTTTAATTTGATAAAAAGGGCCCCTTATTTTTGATTTCTGGTCAAACTAAGGCCTCTAAGTTGAATTGTGAGAGGTTTAGAGAATATTAGGGTAGGGGTTGGTAGAGGAAAAATGCTTTGAAGGTGTAAATTAAAGAGAAGGGGGAGTACCCTTTTATAAGATCTGTGAGGGCCACCTTTGGAAAAGATAGAGATAATATTTTATTATAAATTCATATTTGGTTTATAATGCATCCAAAGAGGATTATTAAAATAGAAAACTACCGTGGAAGCTTGGGTTGTTACAGTACGGCCATGGGAGAAGTGTGGAATTCCTATATCACCTCCTCCCGCATCTCCATCAGTACTACAGCTCGCCCCTGGAACATGATCTTGTGATTCCCTCCTTTAGAATATCCATTGGGTGTGTCCCCTGTGGATATCTGATCATGTAGTGCCTCACTATTGAAAACCCCCAACTGTGACTCTCTCACACGCTCAAGGAGTGAAGGGTTCAACACCATCGAGCCTAGGACATATTTCTGAGAGAATCTGTTACTATGTTTCCCTTCCCTCGAGTGTAGACTATCTCAAAATCATAGTCTCGTGGAAACTCCAGCTAGCGTCTCTACCTCAGATTCAAATCCCTCAGAGTGAATATATACTTGAGGCTATGATGGTCTGAGTAGACCATGAAATGCTCACCCAAGTGGTAGTGTCTCTATAACCTCAAAGTAAAGACAAATGCAGCTAGCTCTAAGTCGTGAGTTGCATAAGTCTGTTTGTGGGCCCTCAACTGCCTCCACCCATACCCAATCACTACACGTTGCTGCATCAGCACGCATCTAAGCCCATCTCATGAAGCGTCGCAGTAAACCAAGAACTCAATGCCCTCTTCTCGAAGCCTCAACACTGGAACACTAGTCAACCTCTGCCTAAACTCTTCAAAGGCATTCAAGAACTAATTAGTCCAGGAAAACGCTCATCCCTTCCACGTTAATGCAATCAAAGGCGAGGCAATCCTGGAGAAGTCCTCCATGAAGATCATGTAGTACCCTGCCAAACCATGGAAACTCCACACCTCAGATGCATTCTTGTGTGGCTCCCAAGAAAGAACTGCCTCTATCTTTACAGGATCCATAGCCAAACCATGCTCCGTACTGATGTGCCCCAAAAATTGGACCTCGTGAATCCATAACTGGCACTTCAAGATCATCTCGTACGGATGGTGCTCCTTAAGTAAGTCTAGAACCATCCTCAAACTATTTTCATGCTCCTCCACTATCACCGAGTAATTTAGTATGTCATCAATAAAGACGACCACAAACCGGTCGATGTACGGTTGGAAAATCTGGTTCATCAAAGCCATGAACACGGCACATGCATTCGTCACACCAAAGGGATTCACTAAGAACTTGTAGTTCCCATATTGATAACGAAAGACCAGCTTTGGGATATCAACCTCACGAACCTACAACTGGTGGTAGCAAGATCGAAGATCGATCTTCGAGAACCACTTGTCACCTCACAACTAGTCAAAGAGTTCATCGATTGTTGGAAAAGGGTACATGTTCACTATTGTGGCCTGATTCAGGAGACGATAATTTTCGCAAAGTCATAGGCTCCCATCTTCCTTCTTCACAAATAGGACCGAAGCTACCCAGGGGGGACACACTGGGCCGGATGAATCCCTTATCACGAAGGTCATTCAACTGAAGTCGTATCTCCCGAAGCTTTGTGGGTGCCATCTGATATGCTTCACAAGATATCAGAGCAGTCCCTGGCTGCAAGTCGATACAAAACTCCATATCTCGCCTCAGATGTAGTCCCATAACATCCCCGGGAAAAACTTCCATGTAGTTCTCTAAAACGGTATGGATACAAGTGCATTTAGCTTCCGCGGCTCTGAGATCCATGCTCGAAAATTGGTGCGAAAAAGGTCAGGGTCTCCTACTCAGAGTACCCATCTTCTCTTCCACGAGGTCTCGTTTACCAATTATGGTGGTCCTCGTCCCATCAGAAAACACACCTATGACTCGTCTTTGATGATAGCCAATCTGGGCCTGAACCATAGAAAGCCAATCCATTCCCAGGATGACATTATAAGGTTTCATCATGATAAAGAGCAAGTCCCACGTGAAACACCCTCCTCTGAACGATAGTTCTCACTATCTGCTGATAATGTTCACTAAAGAGGCACTTCCCGTAGGAACCTTGAGGCTAAGTGCAGATGTCATCGCCTCTCCTAGAAGCTCCAACTCCCGTACTAGTAGCAGCAATACAAAAGAGTGGTTGGCACCTGTGTCTATAAGTACTGAAGCAAGTGTAGAGTAAAAACAAAGCATACCTTGGACAATCTCTTGTGCTAGAGGGTCTCAAACACACATGGACAGAAGCTGCCCGCAGCCTCAACCGCCAGCTCCATGAGACTGTAATGGGCTGCCTGGTGGTAGGGGGGATCTCAAAACATCGTCCTCCATCTCATGGTCCTACCGCTCTGCCAGTGCCACCTCTCTGGGGACTGCTCGGTCCCCGCCTAGGTGACCCCTGGGTCTACTCACGAAAGGACCTCCTCGGCTGACGCCCAGGTCTCTGTCGTCTACCTTCTTAAGACTCCACTCTAAATCGACCACTGATAGGTCATGCCATCCGATGCCCATCGGCCAGGAAGCTCTAGGTCACAAGCGCCCGCTCCAGCACCCCGGTGTAAGTGGGGATGAACTAGGGTACCACGCTAGCATGTATCTCTCTACAATGACCCTGCTCGAACTTCCGTGCCCGGAAGTTGCTATCATGGATCATGTCCTATGAGTAGCGTGTAAGATCATTGAACCAGGCAGAGTAATGGGACATGGACATCCCCTTTCTTCCGCTCCAGATGCTCTTGGATCCAAACGGATCGTAAACATGAGGGTGATTACTCCTCCCGAAAAAGCTGCTATAAGCCATCCCATGTGAGGGATGACTCGTCATGGGCCTACGTCACCAAATCCAACAATCGTGCAACTGTCCTAAGGAAAAGACCGGCATCTAGGGCCACCATATAGTCTGCTGGGTTTTGTACCAGCCCGAAGAGTCTTGCCACTAACTAATTCCAGTCATCCGCCTCCTGAGGATCTGGGTCACTGTGGAACCTCAGCAGCCTTTGACGTAGGAAGCCTCATAGCGCGCTCAGTTTGTGTGCAACCTCAGCTATGTCTTTCGATACTAACTGCCACTCCTCAGGTGGAGGGAAATATATTGAATCACTGGGTGGTATGGGATCACGTGAGGGTCCCCGAACTGACGCATCATCGCTATCCTGGTCTTCTTCACAAACCGGAGAGGGTAGCCTAGCTGGCTGCTATCATGGAGGAATCCTGAAAATTATCAAGGGATACCATGATCAGATGAGCATATATATACATAATAGTCATAAAAAAGGGGATCTGACTCAAAAAAATACAATCAAAGACTTATTCCTACAAGATTCATGTTCCAAAGTTCCTTGAAACATGTGTCTCAGCATGTCGAGTCGACAAGCGGGTTATCAAGGTCCTGATAAATGGATACATCGGCTGCCCGTACAATCACTAAACTCCCTGGCCTGAGAGCCGCTCTTGAGACATGTTGACATCACTTCCCTAAATCCAAACCAATTAATTTTTAGGGATTTATGAAAAACATCCCATGAAACAAACCAGCTCTGATACGACTTTGTCACGACCCTACCCTACCGGTCCCAAGCTGCAACTACCTCAAGCCCGCCTCCATAGGCCCGCGGCTGGTGACCAGCACCGAAGGCATAACAATCTCATGTAGGCCTTCGCCTATGTACCTGTACATATGAACACAAGACCCACTCGATGTAGAAGTGCATATTAAAAATGAAAACCACAGGATATACAGTTATAACCCAACCACAATCATGCATCAACCACTAAAAATTGAGCAAGTAAAGTGCTGAAAGTATTGACAAGTAAACCAAGTTGTTAAAATGAAAAAACAAGCACCAAACCAAAAAGGTTCCACAACCTAGAAATAGGTAACAAAAAGGAAATAATTGATAGATCCCTACCTGAAAAATCTAGCACGACCACGACACGCTATCCGTGCTCCTGTGACCTCTATGCTCCTCTGTAGTAACAATCGACTTGTCCGTCATCTGCAAGGGCACACTAGGTGTGGGAAAAGCCAAAGTATGGGGTGAGGATATAGATACTCAGTAGGATTACCTGAAATCTTGAGGGAGCAACAAAGGATCCACTAAAGAGGTTAGAATTAGATATAACTAGAACACTAAAAGATTACAGTAAAGAGAGTGCAGCTCAACCCAACAAGAGGAAGAAAGTAAACTCATCCAAATGCAAGGAGCTAGGAATGTTGAGAAGAAGAACTTCTCACCGAGTCATCACTAACCATAGTAGGAGAGTGGACTCGTCCAAATGAGGGAATCTAAACACAAAAAGAATGTGCCATTCCCTATGCGTCTTTGCCCCTCCTAGAAGGAGAGTAACTGAACCCAAGGAGTGGGAACCGAAGTTAGGTGTATATGAATATATTCTCAACAAGGAACCCAAACAAGTGTGTAAGGGGACCTCCATCTCCAAGCTCATCCCTAGAAGAGTCACCAACAGTTCTAGGGATATCCAACGCTGATCCCAAACGTCCCGCACATCCACCAAGGAGGTACAAGTCAAAGGTGCTCGATCAACGCAGCTCGATACTATCCACTTTGGGCGGCACTAACTCACCCGCATAACTTTTAGGTCATGTCTCAAGGATGCGTCTCTATGGGAAAAGAGACCATTGTCTTTATATGTATTAAGGTCACATAAAAGTTTTCACATTACTGATCCATATAAACATGGATCCCACTCTGGTAGTTTCGGAAAAAAATTCACTTCCTAGCTGGAGGGTAAACCCCTAGTGGTCTTTTTGTAACCAACTACCTAGCCCCACTGGAGGGTAATACCTGGTAAGTGAACGGGTTACCCACTGCCCAGCCCAGCAGGAGGGTAAACACTGATAAGTTTGATGGGTAACCCACTGCCCATCCCCGCTGGAGGGTAAACCCTAAGGTCAATGGGTGACCCACTGCCCAACCCCGCTAAAGGGTAAATCCAGAAATGGTCCGACAACTCCGCGCTACCTACGCCATCACTGGGTGTTGTTAACATCGTGACTGTCCATTGGGTCAGAGTGTGTCAAAGAGACCTCTGACCGAAACCATTTTGTATTTACACATTTAATAAGATCATGTAAGAGTATACTCTCATGCGAATAGATTACCCCATTGTAATCCTCATCAAAAAACACACGAGATAGACTACTTACTCGTTGGAAACAGCCTCTCAACAGAAACGTTGTTTGACACTGCTTTAGGCCCACTCGATATCTCATGGGGCCCACTATTAGTCCTGAAATAGGTCAGGCGGGCTGTGCCATTAATATGGCCTTGGAAAAACACATCAAAATGACTATTCATCTTCCCTGAATGGACGCCTGACGAAAACATCGCAAAACACTACACGTCGCTTAAAAGACGGCTCATATTGCCCACGTCTCAACTCCAACTTCAACACCCAAAAATACATTGTGAAACACCCCTCGACGACAGGGTCACAACACCACTGACAGTCCTCAAGTCGTAAATTGGATGTGTTCACGCCGTCCAAAACAAGAACCCCCAGAAAAACACCAATCACTTAATGGGTGTGTCACACCACCGAGGCCCCCATCATGAGAATTAAAAATCCCCGAGACCATCTCAAAAGCTTTGTCTCGATGCCAGAAATGAAATGTGATAGATGGAGCTCAAAACGTACACCCATAGAAAAAAATAAAGGTATCTGAAGTTGGAGAGGGAAAACCCCTTGGGCTAAACCAGCCTGGTCTGACCGGTCCGCCCAGTCTGGGCCGGCCCGCGCCGGCCGGCCCGGCTCGCCGCATCGTCTCATGGCTCAGCCGCACTGCCTGGCCTTGGACCCGGGGTCCACGAAGCACCAACCAACCATAATGTATGGTCACTGTCTTGTGCGAAGACCCACCTTCAGCGGGTCTCGGTCCCTATACGGGGTCGCACGCCGTGACCCCACCTCGTCACGCCCGGCGCCGTTATCCTCACCCGCGGCCCAGAACCGCTGCCTGGAGCCACCTGGACCATCGTGGGAAGCTGCCGCCTAGAGCTCCGCCACATCTCCTGGGTCCGCCTTCACGGTGCCATTTCGGAACCGCGCCACCACCTCTTGAAAGCCGTCAGACCGCCGGAAAAAGGAAAAATTGGTCGGCAAACTTCCCGGGCCACCCCAGACGCCCCAAGACTCAAAACGTTGATCAGAAATGATCATTGGGAAGATAAATTCAAACCCTACACAACCAGTGGATTTTCTCAATTATTGGATATCAATTCAACAGTAATAATTGTATTCAATGTGGGGTTTCTAGAATTAAAACGACAAAATGAAAGCCTACCTCGATGGGCGTAGCATCCTGCTTCACCGACAGTCCGCCAGAGTTGTCGCGCCTCACCAGAGTGGTGGAGGAGAGGGGAGGAGCTCATCAAGAGGAAAGTTCTCAGGAAGAAGCAAAGGTAGGGTAGGAGGATAAGGAGGAGAGTGTCTAAATAGAAAAAACACTTAAACCCCCTGCCCGAAGGCCCCATTCCTGAACCCTCAGCAGGGTCGAGAATAAGCCTCCTCTAGCATAAAAGCCATGCCCTGAGCGCATTAGTGGTCTCAAAATTCTATTCCGAGCCTCCCATTGAAAGTTATAAAGCTCACACCTGGGACTACCAAATTACGAAAATGCCCCTAGTGGCGTTTTTCACATAAGGGCCACGCCCGCGAAAGTTATACTCCTCCTAGGGTAAACGACGCGTTCCAGACTCAACAGTGCCCTTTTTCCCATCCGAGCAACCGTTTAGTAGTTATTCTATTTATTTAGTTCATCTATTGTGAACGTGCTTCAATTTTAATTTCGGCCACACTGTGGCTCGGAATCGCAGATCGTCTGAACGTCCTGCTTTGGAATAACATCATCAAAATGCAAAGCCTTATTGGTTCAAAAACTAGGTTCTTACATAGGTATACATAATTTAGGTTCAAATTACATTGACCAAATGTTATTAATACTTAAGGTCACATTGCTTAGATCATGACCGATGGGTGAGATGGTCCATACTATAATATCAAACAAAAACCCGATGTGAATAGGGAGGTCAATGCAAGTATATCCTATTTAATATTATACAAAAATTATTCAAATTTACTAGTTCATAGACCTATGGTTATTTAAATTTAAATTTATTTTCTTTCAAATAATGAATAGGGAAGTACGCGTAGGGAGGAAAAGTGAAAATATAATGGTGATGAGGTCCTAACACAGTAATAACTTACCCTAAAATATACAATACATTTAATTTATTGGAATTAATCTTAGAACCAATAGACCAATAGAATTTTCCATTATTAAATTCTCAAACAGAGGCATTATGATTTCTATATGAGTGGAATTCCCTTATAGTAATGGGTATAAAAATATGGTGTCAAAATATTTTTTTGAATGTGGGACAAATACATGAATGTGTAATATTGAGGTAACTTAAATATTTATGTTGAATTGAGTTTATAAATTTTTAAACTTTACCCTGTGAATGTATGAATCAACTTGATCATGATACTAGATGGAGTATAATAACCATTAGTAATGGTAGAAAACTAATTCCATACTGATTTCAGAAATAGAATATGGGGTTCATGTAAACTTTTTTTCCAAACCCCAAACATCCCCTATGGTGTTTGCTCACAAGATCATTGGGGAAAAAATTATCAATCAATTACAAGTGTGTACCTTTGGATGAACCAATCCATTTTAACAAAATTTCTTAGTAGGGGTGAACCAATAGGATTGTTCCACTCATGTCTACCAGGTTCTAATATGAGTATCATAAATAAAGTACTTCATTGGATTTAAATCATAAATAATTTATATGATGTTATTTTATGGATAATTAGTAATATTTAATATGGGTTTCAGAACACTGAGGTTATATCATTAAATTTAGATCACAGTCTCATGAAAAATGGATAATAAAATAAAATTTTTAACTTGTAGTTTAAGGCTAGGAAATTAAGACCATTTGTGGAAAACAATTATGGTCATATAACACTAAACAATGACAATAAGGTGAAATTTCACATCGCATGGAGCGAAGAAGTGGGAAATACTATATAGAAATGGAAAGAAGTAACATGAGGGGAATTACGAACACAATTCAACAATTTATTAACCCACAAGATAAAACACATAGCTTATGATCACAATCCATGGACCAAATATTGGTGACTAGGCCTTACATAAGATATATCTACATCACTACATATTTCATCAGAATGAGAATCAATAAACACATATATATAGTAATGAGAATGAATCCTACAATGATCTAACTCATATGTAGTGAGAGGGGAATTTTATTCTGATAACGCGTCTACAAACTGGAGAACATGTTTTGGAATCTTTTATGAAAATCCCACTCAGGAAAATGAGGTGGGGTATTAATACCATGGGTAATAAATGGTTCATGTGGTAATGAGTTCAATATATTTTAATTTTTCATATAAGGAAGAAATAATCCATAGAAAATGAGATACCCTAAATAAATTAAAGTTGTGAAGGATATACATCTATATGATAGATTAATGTCGTCAAGTGGGGACGTTGGTGTTATCAAATATTTAATCTTACTATTAGAAATCGTACTAAGATGTTTAAATTCTTGAATATCATAATATATTACATTACCATGAATAAAATTCATATCATTCATGTTATTCAGATTTATTTTAATGGTCATATAAGCTCACACGAGTCATTCTTGGCATGAAAACATTGGATAACCTGGGAAATGAGTTAAACTGTGTGTGATTGGATCATGGGTAACATGTGGGGTCATTTAGTTTCAAGGAAAGAAGTAATATCTATAGGGTTTTGGATATTAGGGAGGGATATCATTAAAAGTGATGGAAATATGTGGTCGGTCTTAAAATTGCTGATTTGGGAATCACTACATATCACATATTTTTAGAATCAAGACACAAATAGTTATTATTGAATTTTTTTGACAAATATCTAAGTCTTATGTATGGAAATTGGTTTATGAATTTCATAGTTCATATTGACCATGATATTATGGGTAGGTTGTGTAGTCAAAACCAATGAATTTGGTGAAATGAAATAGGACCCTAATATAGATCTAGAAATTACATTAGTGAGAGGTATTTCCATATTTTATCTTGGCCCATTATTTGATCAACTTGAATCTTAATAGATAGTTCCCAAGATAAAAGTCTCAGTTTTCCAAAGGAATGAAGTTATCAATTATACAGAGGATTTATAGATAGATATCTCATACCAAGAACCCTTACAAGGATCTATACATCATATCGGACATTGGTTAAATAAAATAAATCATGTAACATGTAGTTTATAGTCATCCTATATTTACTCGAATGTTCTATAGTTTAGGATCATGTGAAAAGGAAGTTTCCATATATTTTAACGTTATGTAGCAGTAAATAATTTCATACATTTTAATTTCATTATAATAATATGTGGGATACATATAGAGACAACATGTTGTGACTACGTTTAATTTATGTATTTTATTTTCTCATAGATTTCACGGATTTTTATTCCATTTTGGGTCGTGCATGTAAGAAAATATGGGTGATACGGATTTGGGTCATGAAACTAAGACACATCCTATATAGTATCTAAGTTCATATAGAATGAACCATTAGAATATGAGACAATAGTCCAAGGAAAACACACCCGAGATGAATATAGGGACCCAGGAGGATCTAATTCATATGCAAGAAACATCCCCAATGGTAGAGAATATTGTTATTGGGCTTGATGTAAGAGTTTTGGGCATCAATTCATATCCCAAAAATGTGAATCAAGTCACATGTAGTAATTAAATGTGGTTTGGTAGGAGACTACAACTATGAGTGTTGGTCCTCTCAGAATGTTCCAAAACAATACACCATTTTTTGTGATATAATGAGGATTTTCAACATAAAATATATCATCTTGCATAGTTGGTTTTTGTTTTATATTTTTACATCATGTGGCCAAGAAAAGATGAACAAATGTAATCATTTTTCATACTATATTAAGGAAATCTATTATCGGATGGGGTGATTTCATGCATGTGACTCTCCCATATCGACACTAGACTATGAATTAATGACCATATGGTGGATTATCATATGTAGACCTGACTCATACCAAATAAAGTAGGGTTTCATAAACATGTCCATTCTATATATTTTATGGTCATGGAGGGTGTAAAATTTCATTATATAGTTTATTCTTACATGTCATGTAGGATTATTTATAATAGAGGATGATTATGATGGAATAAATCATATAATCATTATTCATTAATTTGAAAATAAAAAACGGGATCAATTAAATCATGTTTTAAACTTTTTTAATTTGTTGTTGGAGACTAAAGGAAATATAATATCAATTATTAATTATGGAAAATTAATTCTATTTATAGTCTATGGGGACCTGGGGGTGTATCCATTCTATCATAACAACTACTCTATTGAAAGAAAATGGGTTTTAGGTGGAATTTTACTCTTGGAAGAATATTTCTACTATGTGTTACTTCAGAGGTTCTGCCTCAATTTGTGTTATTCTCCATACTTTTCAAGAGGGTCCAATTCAAATCATTCTATCAATAATACCAGATTTTTTAGAAATCATTGAACTAAGATAATTAATATACTCAATGATTTTTTTGAACCAAAATGATATTAATTATTTTGGGTGGTTGAAGGGGTGTTCAAAATGTTTTTGTAAATTTTACAATTATACCACCAAGTTCTAAATAAGTTATAGTTGTAGGTGGAATAAACCATGATTTTTTGTAAAGAAAAGGTTAATCCTTACAAAAAAATATTATCATAACTCAAGATGGAATGGGGTAATCATGGTTCTTTAATAATATAATTTGTGAGAAACCTCCTTGAGAAGTCTATGGTCTTTCAATTTACACTATACACCACACAGTTTGAAATTTATGTTCCATGGACCTAATGTTGGGAAGTTTAACTTTATTTGATGAGGATAAACTATTTAAATATTTTAGGGTCTCTTGTCTTTGATCAATAGTGGGGGTGATATTTATTCTCCATCTAGCTATAACAAACCTGACGTGAATCAGGGCCCTGAGGTCCGAAATCTAGTGAAGAGATTCAAATATGTGGGAAATAACTTATTTCATTGCCCAATACAAAGGGTATAGGCATCAGTATGTATTCCATGAAATTGGGAATCACATTTTATGTAGTTCACATAAAGGGATAATTTTGATAGTGATTCTAGGATTTAGTACCCTCAATCGAAGACCAAAAAATCACACCATTTTGATTCATGTGATAGGTTTGTGGATAGTGTTGTTTAATGTCATGAGGAAATGAAATTGGACACATAGTTTAATGTCTTATGGTGAGGATAAGGCATCATAAATTTTAAATTCATTTCATAAAGACATTAGTATAGGAAATTTAATGTCATTAATCATAGATTATGGTGTAATTCCATTTTAGGACACACAAATTGGACCATGGTTTCTTACAATTTATGTTCTTATCACTAGAACCATAGGATATAAATCATCAAGAATGGGGATCGTATAGTGTAGTAATAATAACTCGTATCATTGTATCCCAAGTATCATGATTAAATCTCTGAATACTTCTTCTACTAACTTTTGATGAAAATATTTGAGGATGAATAATTCTTCAATTATATGTCCCAAAATCTGGTTGTTGGGAAAGTAGTTGGTATGGTATTAAATGATCACCTTTTCGGGTCACCATGTCCTCAAAATCTTGAAAAGGTTTTCCTCTAATGTAAATGATTTGTATTCATCCAAATCTATATAATTAAAGGAATGGAATTTTTTTTGTTTTTTTCCAATATTGGGGTGGCCTTGATGCTTTAATAAACATCGTGTGTCTCTTCAAGACTCCCACAAGGCTGATTTAGAATCATGGATTTTATCAGCTCCAATATCCCCACATCTATCTGCTTTAAATAAAATATTTGATGATAAATATCCTCTTGACTATATAACATACCAATAAATGGTATAAGAATTTTTATTGATGTTCTCTCAAAAACTACCTCTGCATCACCCTTAATCCATGGGATCTCGATCAAATAATATTACACTATATATAAAATGTATTTAAGGATTCTATTAGGTTGGAATAAATACACTTTTATTCATCATTTTTCATAATAGGGATGAAGAAACCACTTTCCCTTTTCTTACTAAATTGTTTTGTTTATATAGCCATGTTTCTGAACGTAGAATATGTTACAAAGTGTCCATATCTAGATCAATTTGTCTAGATAAGTATAATAATTGTAGGATTTAGACATTGATTATGTCCCCCCATGATTGGAGAACTCTGGATATTCCATACACTCAATGGAAACTTCTATATTTCAACAACTCATAGAATTCACCAAACAAGGAATTAGAAAATATATAAAATTTCCAATCCCTTCGTGCTGGGGTGGGGAGGAAAAAATTTAGAATTCCATTGGATTAGGAATGAACATTTAGAAAATTCCACAGTGCATGTGGGTTTTGTTACATCATTATAAGGGGGTCTGAGTGAGAGGATTCCAATATTACATCCTGAAAAAATATCCAATAAGAATATATATTAATAATTCACAAAGATACAAATTTTTTTACTTCAAATTCAATTTATGTTATTTGGAAAATATTTTCATGTAATATTCAAGGGTCTTACTTATATTATAATTACCTACACCCTTTACTTTTTCAATGATAATATGAGTGGATGATTATGGTAGTCTTAATGGGGAACATGTATCTTGGATCTTCTCTAAACATTGGGAACAATCTCCATCTATGTTGCACTGTACAGAACAAACAGATTTGATAATACCTTCTATAGAGCTAGATATGGTATCAAAAAGCCTTTATTCACCTATACATATAGAATAGGATGAGAAAGCATGTTGGGACATGGAGGATTATAGGAATTCACAATTATCTACTTCAAGGGAGCTCTCATCAGAACCAGGTGGAATGTCTTCAAAATAGTCTGATATCTTGTTGATGAAGACATATTAGAACTAGTTCTCAACATTATTTGAATATTTTTTTTTTCTAGATGTCTCACATTCACTCTTTTATTGGAATGTTTTCTACTATTTCATTTAGTGTTTCGGTTTCCCTTCACTCATTTAGTGTTCAAGTGCCCTTTCATTCATTTTCTATTTCAATTTCCTTGTGCTCAAAAAGTTGGCCAGTGACCTTCATGTCATTTTATGATTCAGTTCTATATCTCTAGATTGGTGGGATAGCACCCTTAAACATTCTGATAAATTTTTAAGAGTACTGTTGAATCATATGACACTTGTTCCATGGATGTTTCTACTGCTATTTTCCATCATATATCAACCCTTTAGTAGATATTTGATGATGAATAATTCTTGTATTGTGTGACCCAAAATATGATGTCAAGATAAGTAATTTGGATGGTCATCCTTCCATGAATAATATTGAATCATGATTTCTCGAAGCATAATTAGGTTCATCCAAAGATAAGGTGATGCAACAAGAACCTGGCCACTATATTAGAAATAAATTTTATCCTTCCTACTTTCAAGGTCACCTCACCCCATTCTTTCTAGTTTGAGGTCGAAAAAGTATCTTCAACATCCCAAGACTCCATATTGGGTTTGATGTTTTTTTATATGATCTCTCTTGGGTTATATGAATATTATCCTTTATATGTTGTTCTATTGTTAAAATATTTTTAAAATTATTGGCGTACTTTATAAGAATATGTGTATAAGAAAACTAATCATATATGTTTTCTACACATATCTTTAGAAACTATTTTTCTGGAATTTTTTTTATGGAATGCATCATACCCTTCCCTCTTGAAATTAAATTCATGAATCTCTCATTTAACTACTTATTTCAATTACGGAGGTTAACTATTATCATTATACACAGTGTAGGGATCAATGGGTAGAGTAATTATTGTTGGTTAATTCATATATTGAGAGAGATCCGACTATAGGGTATTATATCAAGACAAGGAGGGGATTTCTAAGATATATACAAATAGTCTAAGCCTTAAAGCATCAAGGTTGTTATGGGGTTCCCAAAAAAGTGCCAAGAATATAACATAAGTGGGTGAGATTCTTTTTTCAATAACCCACTCAATCAAATCCCCCAACTCAATATATGACTTCCTATTTGATTTTACCAGTGCATGTCATCCTTCAAGAGAATTAATCTAAGTAATTAGGGAGTTTATTAATTGTTAAAATATTACAATCATATAATTCCCTGGATTATTTTCAAGAACAGGTAGTTGGTGTATTCTTAGTGGTGGGGGTAATTAGTAATCAAGTAGTACAATATTATAATTGGTTGATTGATAGAAAATAAATTCAAGGAGATGGCTCGACTCTCCCATTAAGGTTTGAGATAGCATAACATGTTGACAAGGATCTGTTAAAGGAATAACATATTCTATTTGATGAATAAACTCAATGAATTTTCCTCCCCAGGTCAATTTATTATTGACCAACTAATGTTCTACTAATCGTTCTTCAATATGATAAATATTCTCCTTTACTATGATTTCTTTAACATGATCTTCTTTTGGGAATGTAGTGAATATGAATACATATATCTATTTATCGATAGTATAGTGGTTTTAATCATTGGTTTCACCAGAAGTATTGAAATTCACTAATGTGGTAAAAGTGGGAGGAAGCACATACCCTCTTGGAAGAGGAAAATCATTGAATGTGGAATTTTTCTACCCAATAGATGATATTAGAGATGAATCGTAGGATAAAAATTCACCAATCACAATGGGACTGGGGTTTTCAATTATATTCAACTCTTACCATGGGTAGTTTAATATCTATATGAACCTCTTGGCTTATGATAATCCAGAATTGGAATCCATACACCATCAATATACACTTATCTACCTTAGAATGTTTCATAGTGACAGGGGTATAGACATACCATGGAGTTGTCAAAGCTATCATCCCCCAGTGGTATCTCCTTTGGATTCCAAAATCTAGATTTTTTGGATATGAATTCTTCCATGATAATTTCTTGTAGAATTGGTGTCACACATCATTGATGGTCAACAAAGTGTATATGGTCCCTCCTAGAAATCTCATTGGTAGTTTCCTTAATATGGTATACATCATCTAATACCTCCCTAAGATATGGAAGGAATGGTCTGATGTACTCCAATATTAAGATCTTGAGATGATTATATATAAGAATTAGCCACACATTCTTCATTGAAACCATTTTTTGATCAGAATAACTATAGGTATTCTTCCTCAAAATACATTCATGAGATACATCCATTGTTGGGATAAAGCCATTGAAATAATCCCACATAACTAGGACATTCCCAACCTACCATTGGAGGTGCTACGTTGACGAAAGAGTATATAGAGGCCTTGAGGTCATTGTACCCCTAGTGGGGAGGGATAATTTTTAGCATGTATTCTAGGTTTTATATGTTTCTTGAGGTTCCATACTGGTATAAAAAGCTTGTAAAATTATTTTAGAATCCATTAAAACATTTATGGATGTAATTTGGATTGTGGAAAATAATGAATGGTCTGGATAGGAAATAGAAATAGGAGACCCAATAGTGTAACATTACATATAAACTTAATGGTCATACAATTTCTTACAAATAAAGAATAAAATCATTGACCTTTTTCATATGTGAGAGGATTGATATTGTAAATGTAATCACATTTGGTACACCATTATTATTTCTAGATGGTTTTATGACCACACATGTTTCGACATAATTCAAACTTACTTTTAATATGAATGTCTTCATTTGGAATTTTATAATGACATCTTTGAAAACGATTTGGTTAAGAGAATGAAATGTCTGGATCAAGGCAACATTTTGAGGATTATTATGGAATAATCTAAAGTTATCATATATATTTAAGACATATTTCTGAATCTATATCAAATTCCAAAGAAATAATTGTTACTCTACTACCAATTATTTGATCAATACCATGAGCTTGAGGCTTACCTCT
This sequence comes from Viscum album, assembly GCA_963277665.1. Taxonomy (NCBI): domain Eukaryota; kingdom Viridiplantae; phylum Streptophyta; class Magnoliopsida; order Santalales; family Viscaceae; genus Viscum; species Viscum album. The sequence goes on along the minus strand of OY728145.1, from coordinate 1,240,864,309 downwards.
ATATCTATTTTAGATTCCATGTGCATCCATTATTAAATAATGAAACATTTATTTAAATGAAAATAACATGACACTCATTTTTTACTTCCATATAGACAGGTTGTTCTTATATTAGAGTTAGGATATAACCTCATGAAAGCATCCTATGAATCTTGTGAAAGATTTCATCAAAACCCGCGTTGTTTGATAGAATGGTTGGGGATTACACCTCAAATACAAGCTTATAATAAATGAACCTTAATCATCATTATGTGGTGACCATCATATATATATAAACCAATGTGATTCATTCATGGATTGAGAAACAAAATACTACAAAATAGAATTAAAATTTAATGAGAGTGTGCCATTAGATTTCAAATGAATGATTTTCCACTATGGCTACCTTTAGAGGATTCATAAATTGTAAACTGGGTAATAATTGGAAATGAAGTGGGACATATTCATGGGGATCAATAATGTACATAACATAGTATGCGGTTCTAATGAGATCGTGTCTTTTGGGGATCACACATAGAATTAGTAATATGATTTCTACACCATTATGAGTTTCTTGACTCGTGGTGAATGGAAGGTTTGGTTAGAAATAAACGAAGGAGGATACCAATTTTTCTAGAATAAAAATGAGAATCTATAAGATATTAATCGTTTATCGTGGCATATATCTAGAAGTATTCCCAATCATGATTGCTTCCACCCCCCAAAATCTATATATAAAATAATATTGTAGGAATATTTTAATATTGGTTATTACAACTTTTATGAGGAAAAAACAAATACGAGTTTCTAGAATATATCTATGTATGGCTAGAATTGATGGTCAGGTTTAAGACATCAAAGAGTTGGTGCACATCCCTAATGGATTGATAGAAATGATTCATATCATTTTTGGAGGGATATTGAAGGTACTTATACATAGTGTAGGTCTACTAAAGGATGTTATCACTAGTATAGTGTTAGAATTATGATATTTTTTCAAGTATAGGGGGGACATTGGTGAATTGATAGGGTTAAATTATTTGGGAGATAGTTCACTCGAGTTGATTGATATGGAAGAAGGGTTGCTGAAGTTTAGTGACTTTGGAAAGGATTCATCCATGTAGGGGTCTTGAAGGTCACTTCAACTAGGTAATACCTAGGAGAGCTGGATTGGTCTTTTTAAAGGTGATATATGGTGATATAAGTTGTGTTTTCCCTTGGTTTTGCTTATGAGAGATGAGATATTCTTCACCTAGGCTCTATATGGGTGATCTTGGATGTTCTTCTCCTATGTGACACTTGGGTAAACTAGGGTGTTCTTTACCTAGGAGCTACATGGGAGGGATGGAACTTATTCATTAAGTGAGTAACCACCACAGAAACTATACATGGGTGATATCATTCATCGATCTCCATGGATTTCCTTAGGTTATCATGAAAGATGGTAACTCATGTTTTAATTAAAGGACACACCAATCATGATAGTGTGTTTTGACTAGGTGTATGGTTCCTAATACAATTACAGAATGTTTTTAGAACATCTAGGAACACTAATCCCTTGACACAAGAAAATTAACTCATACTTTGTAAACATGCAAATCTAATAAAGGTTTTAGAGGACATGTGTCAGAGTCTACGGTGACAAAATCATGCAGCTATGTCTCTATCATATAGTAGTGTAAAATGAGGAACCCAATGGTCCTATTTATAGGAAAACATAGTACCCTATGTAATGAGGGTTGTTTGAGAAATTACCTCTTATATGTGGTTTGAAAAGTTATTTCACATAGGTTTGACATGCACATTTGTACAACACTTGGGAGACCTACATGGGATGTTTGTCTGAAAATGTCAAAAACAAGAATTATACATGTGTGGGTGTTGGCCACACAAGTGAGACACATATGAAGGACATGTGTATAATTGGAGATGTTTTCTGAGAGGATAACATTCAATATCCATAAATATTGATCTGTACATTTTTTATAGAGCTGTTATAACTCTTATTTAATCTTATAAAGAAAACTATGCCCCGATATATATTGAATAAACCATATAAGGTTTTTTTAATGTAAAAAAATTCCTCAACACCCAAAAAAATACTTTTTAAGGAATACATTAATTTTATAAAAAATTTCGACAATCCATGAATTACTCCCATTTGGATATTCTCACCCCCATGCCACTTGATTGGTTAATTTTTCAGATGAATCTATATCCCATGTTATGTGAATAGTCTTATAAAACATGTAAATCCTACCTAACTATTCATACAACAATGAATTTGTTTTACTGAAACTCGACATGGGATTTCTTACTGAGTCGTATATCATGGGCCACACAGAAATGCGATTGGAATGAATTTTTTTCCTAATGCTGTATTTTAACCAATATATTTTAAACAACATTTTTAGAAATTTAAAGATTAAACATGTAGTGTATTTGTCACTCTTAAAGGGTTATAATATTACATGTAAGATAACAATTGATTCATAATTGCAAAAGGGGTGAAATTTTTGACCATATCATTTCCCACATTTCCTATTTCGTTATTTTTTATATTTTTAAACTGTTTAATTAATTATTATTTTAATGAATTGTAATTTTTGTCAATGTTGATAATATATAAAATCAGACATTAAATACATCAAGATAATTTATTATTTCAACTAAAATTAATTTTCACATCACTAAAATATCATACTCACCAAAAATATTCACGTAACAAGATAAGTCAGTAAACTTATATAACATTTTATGTTTTAATATCATTTATTTTATTTTAATATTAATTTAATAAGTATTGTATTAGTTCTACACAAGTATTTATGGATATAATATTAGATATAAAAAATTTAAACAAATAATCATCGTAAAGATAATTCTATTACACAGAGAATTGAAATTTAGATTCATTGAAAACATAATTTTTCCCTATGTTGACACATAACAGATATTTAAAACATAGAGTGTAACATTTTGTAAAATTATTCAATTTAAATATTATATTAGACATTTTTATGTACAATTTCCCACTAAACATATCAAATTTGAGCATTAGAGGATAAGTTTAACGTTAAATTTATCTAATAATAATGATGAAAAATAATGAAATTATCACTATATTTTAACCTAGATTCACCAGATTCACCCTTTATCAATGTGATAAATTTTACCATATATATTTTTCATATTGAAAAAATAATTTTTGTATTTACCAAATCTAAACCACCTAATTCAAAAAAGAGAATCCATTTTATTAAATTATATACCAATATGTGTAATAATTTATTTTAAAATCAAAATACAAATCATAAGACAATTAGTTATTTATAAAAAATCAATTTTATATATTTAAATGTTATTATACTGAATTAAATTATAAAATCAAATGAAATTACTATATTTGGATTGTTAAAAATACAATATAACTTATTTAGTTTGAATTATGTTCTAAAAAATGGAACATTTTAAGTGATTCAAATAAAAATATAATATTCAAAAATAATTGTTGTTTTCCACTATTCACTATAAAAATCAAATGTTTCAAAAAAAAATATGAAGAATTAAACCTTAGATAATATTAATATAATCAATACAAAATGATATTAATTTAAAAAAAAACATATATAATTTTTATTAATCAAAAAGTTATTTCCTCATAAAAACCAATGGAAATTATATTTTTGAAGTCATATTTCATATTCATAGACTAACTTTTCATAAAAATGAGATTTAATTTATTAATTATTATCTAATGTATTTTTTTGAGTATATCCTTTATATATATATATATCAATTCATTTAATATTATTCATACATTCCCATTCAAAATCTTGGTTATAACGGAAAAATATAAATACAAATATTTCATGGTATGTTTAGGCCCGATGATTCATGTTTTATACATAATAATGAATAGTATTCTTTTAAAATACCAAGGTTTCACATCCCTGGCCCCTTTAATAACATCTAAAATTATATATTTTTCATTGATCAATATTTTTTAATTTGATATTTTATTTTTGGAAAACCCACATTGAAAGAATAGTTAATAAAGTTTCCTCTTTAAAATAGGGAAAGGGAAGTATGTAGATTACAAAAAAAATATGTTTCAAAATATGATACCATTAGTGGGAAGTAAAAATATGGACATGGAAGGAAAAACAGACTCCAATTCATTAACAGAGAGTGATGTAGGACATGTTCATTAGAAAATATCACCTTAATTATGCCATAAATCTCGGATGTGTTAAAATACCATTGATTTCTGGGTATGAAATGTCAATGATTAATATTTTTATCACACTTTAACCTTAAAAATACAATCAGGTGTATAACATAATATATTCTATGAGTAGTTTGGAATAGAGATCCACCAAAATATGCCTCATAAAATTCAAAAATCCATAGAAATTTGACTAAGGTGACTAAATTTAAAAAATAAACAAATCATTGTCTTTTTAAAAAGGTATGCTTAAAGTCACATAAAAATACCTTGATTTCAATTTAAAAACTCTAATTAGAATATAAAAATAATAAAAAATTCATATTTTCCAGAATTAATTATCCCTTTATTTGTTAAATTAACACTCAAATATATCCAATAATTCAAAAAATGTATAAAACTTTACCACTTTGTCATCAAATCACTAATCATTTTCAAGGTTAATAATATAATCCCATTTACATCATTATTGTAAATATTATATTTCTATCATCATCCTATATCATTATCTGGAACACATTAAGGGATGGCTTTACCTTTCTCATGTTATCTCCAAAAAAATCTCATTGTCACTAATAAATTATCATGGTTATTGCTACTATTCAGTATTTGATTTCAAATACATAGTGAAAAAATACTTCATTATAATATGAATATGTTTCGTTATTCATAAAACCCAAATATCATTGATAAAATACATCAATTAGATGATTATACAATCCAAAAACATAATCATTTTAATCACTTTACTTTTTATTAGTTATAGAATATTCTTGTCCTAGATCCCTTTGTTTCATCTGAGGTATATTCCTTTATTGCTTGGCGAAATAATTTTCATAGTACACCATCTCTTTATTGTTGAAACACTAAACATTTTCATCTTACTTACTACCCATGAAATCTTGTTCTTTGTGGCCTTTTTCTCCATATTTGTAGAAAACTCTCATACCAAATAAATGTATAATAGGGCATTTATTTACACAATTATAACATTTGGAAAATAATTCCTTCTCTTCTTCCCCTTAACCAATTTTTTATTCCATCTATTTATTCTATTTCATTCCCTTTAATTCCCAAGAAATGGACAATTCATTCATTTTTTTGGTCGAACATAACACTTTATCATAATATGATGAGATTGTTTAAGAGATCAATTACATTCAATAGATTATAATAATACTATAAAACAAATGACCAATAATTACCTTTGGATTGTTTACATAAACCACATCATACCTGGATAACCTTATAAAGTTAGCTTCATATATATCTTCTTCCATTTATCTCAATGTCAAGAACTATTCCTCCCTCTCTTCTAATTGTGTGTGATAGAAATATATTTTTAAGAAATGTTTCATAAAAAATTACATTAAATTAATGTTATTTACTTTTCATAAATAGTGTTTTTAATTAATGACGAATTTTAATATGCATCCCCTATGAGATAAAAAACTACCATGAAAACTTCCTCCCAATCACTACTTCCAAAATTGATAAATATCTTCTCGAATGAACATAATCTTTCCTCATATAAAATATGGTTTGTAGCCTCATTGAATGATGGTGGTTCATAAAGCATGAAGTTGTTTGAAATTGTTACACCATGTTTTTGATCAGTAGTTTACTCCATTCTATAATGTTTATTTTATATAACCTATTACAATTGAATTAATATCGAAATAATATTTTCATTTTTTTTGTAGCTCTAACCAAATATGAATTATCATTACCTGAAGAGAAATCACGACATGAATTATGAGAATTGGTACAGTTTCCATTCCATCCACTAAGTACCATTTCTGTAAAATTTCATGCTCTTTAGTATATCATTACATTATTAGTCATAATGTATAATTTATAAACTACAGAAACACTTAACATAAATTGAATATTTTAAGTATAGATAATCTCCTAATCATAATATTGGGTTTTTATATAATTATCAATATCATTCATATGTATAATCTCCCTAATCTATATTTTAAAAAATATAAATCCCAGGGTTATCCCTAAACATCATTTTATACAAATTTTAAAGATCCATACCATAATATCCAAGGGTCTATAGTAACTTTTTTACATCGTCACTAGATACAATAAATCACATCCCAGAAGACCAAATAGATTTTCAGTGATGTATTACAAGATACATAGCTCAATATTATATTATATTTTAAATCATAGTACTACATATTATTTTGTTGAGTGCACAATTATTTCATTTATAATATACATGCATATTAATCTTGACATACTTTCGGGCATCTTAGAGAAAGGTAATCATAAGAAAGGGGTGATTTTTGACACCCAGTAAGGGTATGCATAAATTCATAGTTAACATGAATAAATAAGGTATAAAATTATGAAAAGTTAAATATCTAAAGACACATTTAATTTAATAAATAACAAAGTCATGAATATTGATATGGAAGGAATAAATGATGATAAAATAATGACATATAAATAATCAACTACTCTTAAAACTTATCCATGGATATCATAAATAATAAAATTATTAAATTAAAAGGAAATAAGTAATATCATAATGATTAAATACATAATTTCAAACATCATAAAAAAATCATTGGGGACTCTTTATAGTATATCATTTATAAATGGGTAAGGCCTTAACCTATACCAAAAACTAGTTTTTTTCATGAGAATTTTTGATGCATCAAGGGGCTATAGTGGGCTCCATCCATAAATTACTTTGTAAAATTCATTCTTTATATGAATGGTTTGAAACATAATCAATATAAACATTAATATTGATACAAACAGATGAAATATTAAAAATAACCCCACTCAATTAACTAAATCACTAACCATCATGATATATATGGTGAATAGTATAAAAATAGTTTATACCCATTAAAAGTGATCATATAGAAACAAATAATGTATGTTAGATGTTATCATATCATAATAAACATCGTAAATTATATTATTAAAAAACAATTGATTTTTACATGGATTAGAATAATTAGAAATGATTATTGGGAATATTTTCAGCAAAATACCCTTTTTACTTTGAAATCGCTTGTTATTAAATCATTGTAAATATCATTAAAACGTTTTAATTTAATATAAAAATGACAAAATATAATTGAATTTTAAAATAAAATATTGTTCATGAATTTTGTAAAATAATTTCATTTTATAATTTAAAAATATTATTTTCACTTTTTTCTAAAAATGTTAAAAATAACTCATTTGGAAAAATACAAAAATATTAATTTCAAACAAATTTGTAAATTTAAAACATGCTTAATAATTTATTTAATATACACTTGGATAGTAATTTAATTATTTTATAAAATTTTTAAGTGGAAATATGGTTATAGAAAACCATATTCTTCGAGCAGGACCCAAACAAAAATAATCCTCAATAATGATGAGATTTTGAAATAAACCCTTAAATCAGATATTATTTCCAATGTAAATGTTCAGAATATCTGTATAATAAATAAGTATTTATTATAAATCTATTTTAGAACCATACTAAAATATATAATACCATTTATGATTTTATTGTATACTTTTATCTCCAATGTTTTAATAAATCCTTATTAAAATCACTATTTTGGGTGATACCCACTTCATTTTTCATGTATGTTTCACGTCTGTTTTTTCCTAGAAAATTAATCATGCTTACATAATCTCTAGAAATTTAATTATGATATAATTATCACACACACACATATATATATATATAGTCATTCTACATGTATTTATTGTAATATATAAAATTTTCATATTGAAAATGAATTACATAGTTCGTTGAGAATGTAGGATGTATTTACATATGAAAGTTGTTTTCAATTTTTGATGGACTAAAAAAATTAAATTAAAATTATTCATTAAATAATCATTAATATATAATATAAATTATATATTTTTATCAAATCAATCCACACCTCGCCCCATGTAAAATGAAAATATAATAAAATCGCTTCGTGGATGTGGTAGTCCAGACGTACACATGATTGGAATTATGTTATTCAGACGAATTTCATGTAACAAAAATATATATGATATTTTAGTTATAAAAATGTATTTATGTCATAAATATCATATAAATTCATTATTTATTCATTACCATCCAAGTGAAATATTTATGAAAATTGAATTACAAAGATATGTGGAGACGATAAGTCGTGTGTACGCACAAGTAACGTTATCACATTTAGTATATTGTAACAAAGAAGGAATATGGTTTTTCTATAATTATAATGACTTCTCAGTATATTTAATATTCTTTAGATATTATCCTAGTATGGTTACATCAATATTAGTGGAAGTATAAAAATAAATTAACTTGAAGAACCCTGTAAAGAAGATTTCATCTTTTTCCACAAACTTCTTTTAAATCTCTTCTTAAGGGACTTCGAGTACATATTTTAGAATGAGAAGAACCTTTGAACCTTTTCATAGATTCTAATAATAGTAATTGGTTGGGTTTTTAATATAAATTTATTAAATATGTGTAATTAATTGAGCGAGGCAGTCCCCATTTAATAGAGATGATGGGGCTCTATTTAAATTTTATTAAACATTAAATTATTAATATTCTAAAAAAAATCATCCATATTTATATGGATTTTACAAAAGAATATTTATGATTTAAATGTCATCACAAATTTAAATTTTGACTAGTTTAATCGAGAATTTAAACTTTATATTTTTTGTTTAACCCCTCAGTTATCATATTTTAATATTCACCGTGCTAATGTATTCTTCAAACATATAGTGTTATAATTTTACATATACGGTAACTATTTAATCAAAAATCGAAATTTTATGAAATTTTAGACCATGTGATTTTTTCGTTGTCCTACATAAAAAATATTGTGATTTTAAAAAAATAAAATAAATATTTATTGATAAATAATCATTAATGTCAATTTTAACACTATTCATTTAATTGGTCATAAAATACGAAAAGAAAAATATTTATTTATAATATAATTAATTTAAAAATGAAATTTACTTCATATAAAAAAATCATGGAATTATATATATCACACAAATTGTATCAAATTTAATTTTTTATATATCATTTATTTTATTTTTCAATTAATAGAATAATTATTACAATAATGGTGTATAAGAATTTAAAGTAAATATATAATAACTAAAAATTATAAATGAATTTTGAACATGAGTTTAATTTAATTAAACAAAAAATAAATATTTATACTCACTAATAACATTATTCTTCCACTATTTGGATGCATGATAGATATTTAAAACAAAGAGAGTGACATTTTGTAACTTCAATTGATCTTAATATTATATTGGTAATTTTCATAGAATGTAATATATTAAAAATATAAAATTCAAGGATAATCTGATAATTCTAAGCCTCCCACCATCTAATATGAATAAGGATGAAAATTTATGCATTTTTTACTTGGTTTTAACCATGTTTATCTCATTTTACTCTTTACCTATGTAATAAATTTTACAATATTTTCTATTTATATTAACCAAAAATAAAAGGAAAATATTTTAAAATTTTCATCCTCATAATTCCAAATATGGAATCAATTTTTTTAATTTTAAACCAATAATTTTCATAATTTAATTGAAAATCAAAACTCAAAATGCAATGAAAACTAGTATTTCATACAACTGTGTTATTATGTATAAAACTTTTTTTATTGTATATTATATTATGAAAATTCATTTAAAATAATATAAAAAGATTAATAATTATAAAAATTAACTAACTTCATTTTAAAAATATTAGATAAAAATGTTTCTTTGTAATTTTTTGGAACAAGAAATACATTTTTCAACACAAATAAGTATTTTTTACTATTCCATGGGAAAAATAAATCTTTTTAGAAAAATAAAGACCTTTGAAACTAATAAAATATTAAAATAATGTTTTAGAAAATGGTGTTATTTTTATATATTCAAACAAATATATTTTCAAGAAATTAATTACTGTATTTTATGATAAAAATAAATAAAAATCATTAGTGAAGAATAAATATTTCTGAAATATAAAATGACTTTACAAAAAAAATATTTACTAATTGCCTAATAAATAACTAATTAATTTTTAATATTTAAGGCCTTTATATATATTTATTTTTTATAATTACTGTAACACTGTTAATAGTAACTAATTTTATGGATATGATTCAATGATCATATTTAAATAATAATATTTCATGGATTGTTTAGACTTGTTTTTGTGTATGGTATAAGTAATAGAATATTGTTTTACTTTAAAATATTAGGATGTTAAATTTTGGTTACATAAGTGCGATGGTTGTAATGTTATATAATTGATATATTCCCATTCTTTTTTTCCTTCATCTGGTGGATAAAAAAGGTTGAATTGTTTGGTACCACATAATAGATATATTTTCCCTATTGATTGTGCTCATGTGTCGGGGGATGGGTAGTTTTCCTCATTAGCTTGTAATTATTAAAGATATTTTTGTTACATTGGGGATTGGAATATTCCGTCATCAGTTGAGATTATTTTACATATGGATTGGTATATTCCCCCCCATTTTCATATACACTATTGTAATAGTTCAGTACCTTAGGGATGAGTATATTACCCTCATTGCCAGAGCCCATTGCTCATGGGGATGGGTATATCTTCCCATGGTCATGTTATCTACACTGGTAACTCTATACCATGTGTATGTATATATTTCCATCATTGGTTGCTTTATGAATAACATGGATGGTCATGTTTCCCAAGAAGTAATGGGCTCTTAGGGTGATCCAGGTAGGTTTATGTTTCCCTAAGATCTACATGAAATAACAGGATTTTAGATGATCACCTTAGGATTGGTTATTTTGGACTAATTGTTTGGTATGATCATCATGGCATGCTAATAGTAATACTGGTACTGAATGAAGAAGTTATACTCCATTGTTGTTAGGTATTACAACCATTGATTATCATACATAGACCTTAAATCTTGATAGATCAATATTAAATACATTCACAAATAGATTCCCAAGGGATGTAAAAGTTTATTGTATTATAGGAATAGTTATATAATATTCTTATTTCATGGAATATCTTCAACATCTCCAATAATGATATTACATTTTATAAATCTTCCTAGAGAACACCTAATTAATCATTTTTTCATATTTGGAGAATAGTGACATAAGAATTGGTGGTATTGTATGCTTGGTATAAGTAAATATGGAAGATATCAACCCATAATCATATAAAATAATAAGAACAGAATAATGTTATATGATTTGTAATATAACATAAATTTTTTTGACCTAGTATTTCATGGATCATAAATAGTATCCATTGAATAAAGCATGATAATTTAAAAAGAAATCATCGATAAAATTGAGAAATCATTATAAATTAATCATGAACCATAAGATTGTGTTATATAAGTGAGGTACCATCAGAAGTATAGAAGCCATTTCATATTTTATTTTTAACATATGAGACATTAAAATATTTATAGATTAGGTATCAAAACATTTTTCCCATTTCATCATAGATCAGTTATAATCACATGTTTCCTATAGTAGACCAATTATATTTGTTTATTCCCCGTAGCGGCTCAAGAACATTTGCTTGTTTCCCATCATTATCTCAAGAGACATAAGACATTGCATAATGAATTGGAGATTGATTTATGTCGCAACCATCACACAATCCATAAATTGTTATAATATAATATCGTAAAATATTCATCATATCATAATCCATGAAAATGAAATGGGTTGCAAAATAATTTCTTAATAGCATTACCCGAAGAAATGAAACAAATGTCATAAACATTTCATCAACTCATCATATCATACCATGTGGAAAATGACTGGCTTTCATATACATATTATAATCATAAAAATAAATTTAAATAATCCATAAATTAGTAATGATAGTACCTTTGGATCATATCCCTATTAAAACATAAACATTACCTGATGTTTGTATCATGGATGAATAGAAGTTCCATAATATATCATTAAATCATTATTTAGGGAAAAAATATATTCCATTTTAAATCACTTCCATATAGGGTAAAAATTCCTAAAATATCAAGGGAAAAATTTAAAAGAAACCTGAAAAAATGTAATAGAGGTCTGAAATAATGAGGGTCTATTGTGAAATAAAATTACATTCATGTCATTCAAATTAAAATAAATATTCCATAATTTTTTTAATAAAAGTTCAAAAGATAATTATTGAGAAAAAATAATAACATTACATTTATAACATTTTGTAAATAATTTAACCTGGTTAAAATTTTTATTAAAATGTAATTATAGAATAATAAAAATAATTTTTAATATTGTTTTAGAAAACTTGGGAAAGGGAGGAAAATGTATTTCAACTAATGAGAGAAATAATTCCAATTTTCTATAAAAAATTCTCTTGGTATATTTTGTTATTTAAGGTAGGAAAAAGGAAATAGAAACATAAATAATCTATAAAAACTAGTGAAGTATGAAATAAAAAATATCATGATATTTATATCATAATATTTCAACATCATAAGCTAAATCATAATCAATCCTGATAAATAGTGATATTATAACATAAAAAGTTTATAATTTTGTAATAATTGAATCAAAATACTCCAAAAATAAATAACCTTAGATAGATATTTATATCATGTGACAATAACAATAAGAATAATAGATACATTAATGGGTAGTATATACACCACACAATAAGAACAATTTGTGAATATAGATTATAGAACACATAGATAATAGTGAAATAGAAATCAAACAACTTGTGAATATGGATTATGGCACACATAGATAATAGTGAGATAAAAATAAATTTCCAAAAGTCAAAAATTCTGTCATTTTAATTATAACCTCATTTATAATAAATATAGGTTCATTATAAATATATTTATAAAAATAATAATATATATCATACCCTATATAATTTACTTATGACCTATTATTACACGTCAATTAATAATTCCTTGTTAAAATCATGTTTTGGGTTCTAACTACATAGTTTTACATTTATATATTGGTTTTGTATTTTTGGTCCATTTACTTTTATCATGATTACACTATCATCATAATTTTAAAAATTATATAATTGTTACTTATATTAATTATATATTTATTTAATGTGATCCAATTATGTTAAATCTTGTAAATGAATTTCCCCAATAATGGAAGGGTTGGTAATATGTACAGATGAAAAAATTTTCAATTATCTCAATGGATGGAATGAAAGGAATGTAAATTATATTTCATATTTAAATAGTAACTATAACTTCATATATATACCATATCTTAATTAAATTTATACTTATTAATATCCTTGTAATGATTATGTGAAAAATGAATCGCCTCACTTCGCAAGGTAGTTGTCCAACATACACATGAGTGGAATTATCGTATTCTCCAGGAATATAAATTCAAAAGTTATATATGTTATTATAATTCCATAAGTATAATTATTTTATAAATATCATATATATACTTTATTACTTAATTTTATATTTTCTTTAGGGGAAGTGGGTGAATTAGATTGGTTCCCAATGAAGTGCTATGCAATACACACTAGCGACATTTCAATTGAACATTTTATGGAAGAGGGTATATATAAATGTTATTTATTTATAAAAAATTAAATATTAGTATATGGGATATATATGTGATATATATAATCATAATTGAATAATATTTTAAGTATTTTGATGAAGAAATAAAATAATAACACCTAGTTGAGGACGATGCATCTTCTTCGGATAGCATCCTAAGGTTTACACCAAAAGAATTATAATTTTAGATTACAGATAAAAAATACCTTTAAATTAATATGAGTTAATTAATAAGATTATTTGGGAGTTATTGTCTTAACCAAGTGGTTTTATATGTGTGAATAAGTGGGGATATGGGTTACATTTTATAAGTGGGGGCTGTGGACACACATTGAATTCTTCCAATAAATAATGTGTACCCACATTATTGTACATGAAACAAGGCTCCATAATAGATAATTAATGAAAATAATATTATATAAGGACAAAATATATCAATAAAATTCTATTTTTACATGTTTTATTTCATTTTATAACTTATATTTCTTGTTTAAAAACCCATTAATCTTTTTTAAACATAAACCATTATAATTAGTTTTTATTGTTTTTAATTTAAATTTAAACCATAAAATAAGTGATATTATTTTGTAATATTAGTAACATGGATTCAAAATTTGGAATAAATTTTTTAGATTCCATTCATATATGTGTAAATTTTACGTTAAATGTGGACCAATAGACGTGACTAAAACACGGTTTTCCAAAGGGAAAGGTTTGATTGGTATAGAAAGTTTGAGTATTATTTTTTAACCTGAATTTGGTTCAATTAACATACATTGGTTTAATAATTAAATAATTTAACTAATTTAACTTTAAAAAAAAGTAAAAATTTATATTTTTAGATTATTTAATGGAAAAGTCAGTTTTAATATAAAAAATTGTATTTTCACTATTTATCCATAAATTAATATTTTAGGAAAATTTTTAAAAATTAAATGAAATACAATTTTGAAATTATATTTATATATTATGTTTTATATATGAAATTAATTTTTCTAAAATTGGAAATTTTATTTTTTTTGGTTCACAAAAAGTACTAAAAAAAGTTTAGAAACTATTTTAATCAGTAAATTAAAATACATTACTAAAAAATATTTTTTTTATCAGGATTATTTCTGTAAGTAAAAAATATATACTTAATTGTAAAAATTTATTTATCTCTATTCGTATATCCAAATATTACATGAAGGTTATAAGGGTCAATATTAATAATATATCATAGTTTTTTAATATCTGGTGTTTCATGCAACACCAAATATCATGGAAATAAATTAAATGTGAAAAACATTATATCATAAAACCTGAAGGTGTTACATCATAGACCAAATTATATATAATATATATTTTGTTTATTTATTTATTTTATGTTTGTTCTAGACTAGGCTGGGTATATGGAATGAGAATGTTCCTATGAAAGTAGTTTATAGTGCTATAGTTGGGGTTGCCAACTAAGATATGTAAGTGTACCTTGGTCTACATGAAGACCATATTTTTTATTTCATGATTGATAAAATAGGAATTTTGGTTTATTTGGATTCATAATATTTCATGATAAAGTAGTGATGGCCATCTAATGTCTGGTAGTTAGGATTGAGTATCCTGATTGGGTATTAAAGACTAGGTATGTGGAAATGCTCGGAGATGGTAGTGGTGCCTGATGTACATTTTTTAGTTTAGTTTGTATATGTGATAATCAAAGTGGGTTATCACTATTGTATTCTTTCCATTTTTATTCTATGCTTTACTACATTTCATTTTGCAATAATATTTTTTGTTGAATTTCCCTTTCTTAGGACTCCTAAGAAAATAATTCATAGTAATTTTTAATATTTTTATTTCTAATATTCATATATAGTCTCCAAATGTTACAACCTTATAACCCAATGAATAGCTGCTAGCTTTTATCATAATAGGATTCTCACATGAGGTTTTACAATGAACCTATCTGTCTACCATTCATAGCGAGAACTAGTGAGGGATTTTAAAATTTGGTATCATAACTATTTTTCATTTATTTTTAATGATTGCAGGATATGGTACATATTTGATGGTTATAGATCATGTGATGAATATTGGGTTGTTTTTTCAAGAAAACCAAATCTAGTTGGATTTCTAGGATTCAAGGGTAGATAATAATAATCATGGTTTTTCATTTTACTATTGAATTTGATTTTCTTCTAGAGTAAAAAAAAATGTGGTTTTGATTTGATAAATTAATATGGTCTTCTTTCTCTATTCCTTTTGGAATGCGGTTGGTGGTTTTTTTTACATTTTTCATACATATTAATGTTTTAACTCATGAATCATATAAATAATTTATAATCTACATGTTATTTTTACTCTAGTGTGTGATTTCGGATATGATGGAGGCTCAAATGTTAAGGGTTTCAATAATATCTCATTCAGTATTTTCTAGTATAAGTACTCAGTCACATTCTACATAGTCACGAAAAATTTTATATGGGTTTCCATCTAATGGAATTTTATTTGGATTTACGGTGAGATTATAAATCAGGTGGATAATTCTTTAACCCTAATGGATTATATATATATTACCATGCTCTATTAGGGAGGTAACATTGTGCCTAAGAGTTTAGACCCCATATGGGTAACAGTTATTTAATTTGGGTATTTCAAGTGACATGCGACAACTTATTTAGTGATTTCCAACTTTTAATAGAATTGAACTCTACTTTACCTAGCTCTAGGTGTGTGTTTCCAATAGTTCTAAAAAATAGGATGGTGTCAGTGTTTATGGTAAAATTTTACTAGTTAGTCGTGATACTCCAAGGAGCAGTCTAGTGTGTTGATACTCGAATAGTATGGTTCCTTGATTATACGTGGTGGGTAACACATGATTTCCTCCCTATTTATGCATCAGTAATGGGTATTTGGACATGATGATTTCATCAGACCATGATACAGGTTTTTGGATGATACATTTTGGTTTATGACCTTTGTGATACATAACATTTTGTGCTAGGTGGAAAACATAGATATCCCTAGTTATGGATCAGAACCTTATTGTGTAAATAATTTATGTTTTTTATACAAAAACAAAAATAAGTTTTATCCTAGGTTAATGGTTCTTGATAAGGAATAAATATGAGAGGTTATTAAGAGTATGGGATTCTTACAAGGAAAGTTGTCCGGGTTTTTTTTTCCGGATCACCATGGGTGTTGGTTCTTTCAGTATCCATGTATTGTTTCAAGGATAGGACTAGGGTGACATCCAAACCTATGTGTCACTAATTTGTTTTTATTATTTTGTTTAGATAGCATGTGGAAACTCATAACTAGAACATCATTGATTGGTATCTAATTTTCTAGATAAGGTAGACAAGCATCAGTTGGATGATGGGAACCTATGGTGATATAGTAACGATGTTGGGTGGGTGGTCATTTGATGAATGGTGGAATGATTTAGGTATACAATTTGAATAATATTTCTATGTGGGAAGCTAGAGTTTCAAGACTGAGGTGTCATGGTGAAGGATTAGATTATCTTGTAGTAGTGCGGATTATAGGAGAATGTTTTTGGTTTTGGAATTAGCAATGGATGTGAGTGGGATAGTTATCAATGGTTTTAGATAAGACCCTTATGGTTTTGGTGGCCAAAATATCAATATGAAATAAATTAATTCCCATATGAAATGTTTTGATCTAGAATTGAATTGGGGTTTTTTGCATACTTATTTGGGTGAATCATGGTCATGTATTGATGGTATGGGACATCAGTTACTTGTTAGGAAATTCATGCATGGTTGGTAGTGAACTCAATAGGTATTTACATAAGGAGTGGAAAAATGTAATCATAATAGTGGTTAGTTCATTATTTCCCACTTTATGGTGGTGATCTTAGTTATGTGTTTAATTCAGTGATTAAAATGGGAATACTTCTCTAGAAGTGGGAATGGATTCTATTTTTGTGTTGTGTCTTGGATATCCTAAATGAACATGTTTTGATATGTAAGTACTTATGTTCAGGGATATATAGAGGATGGGTAGTGGAGTTGTTGTTGAGTTGTGCGGAGATGATAAAAATATTCCATTATTTGAGTGTATCATATCAGTCCTGGTGATAGACCCTTTTATGGGTAAGGTAAAGGATTCAATGGGACCCACATTGAGTGGATTGATAGACTGCAAATAATGTGTTTCGTTATGTGTGTTCAATGGAGGTATGTTTTATGGATTGTAATCAATAGTTATGGGTCGAGATCAATGGTGGGGAGCACAATGATCCTGATGATGAATTTTGTATAACATTTCGATGTCAGAAAAGAATGTTTAATTTTGAAATTGTCTTGGATTTTTCTAATAATAGAAAAAGGTATCTTGGCCTTTTGTTTGTTACATGCCATGTCTACGAAGCTGTGTAGAGGAAACCTAATTTTGTTTCATCAATAAAATCTAATAAGTAGATTTTGTTTTGAACAATTATGTGGGTCACAAGGTTTTTTTAAAGGTCACTAAATATTCATGAGGATGATAACTGTTACGTTTGAGAGATTGTAAACCCCTATTTTTTCATTTTGTGAAAATCAGTAGAAATTTGATTTTTTTCCTTCCAGATTCTCATGATGGCTAAAATAGTCAATTTCCTAATGTAAATGAACTTGGATAAATTTTCAACGATATGGTTGGTCCCATAAAATGGTGTGAATATTAGGAAATTATTTTTGTAGAATTATGAAATGTTTAAAAATCAAGGGAAAATTTAATAATTGATTATTTGAAGACTAAATAATTTATGTTAGTTTGGGTGATGACATTTTTTAAACAAACATTTGGATTGAGGTTTTAACTCCTCTGTTCAATCCAAAATGGGAGTTATTTCCTAGGTGATTCATATCCTCATGTTAGGTGTCGTTCTTGGTCCCCATCCCATTTTTCTATTTTTCCCATATTTTTCATTTCCATTTTCTTTCAAATCCACCTTTTATTTTATATAATAATCATTTGGATATCATGTTCCATGTGACTGAGAGAGATATAGTGAAACAGGATATAGATAGATTATGTGTTACCTCTGAGAAGATCATCCTGACCTAGGTCAAAGATCAACATATGTGTGGCATTGACTTTACAAGATACCTTGGAGTATTCTCGACAATGTAGGCCATGTTTTATGTTTTCATCCCTGATCCCCATAATTTAATTTATTTTAATTTTTAAATCATTGTATTAATTTTTAGGGACCCCATGGGGGATGATTTGGGTTTATTTTTTAAAAAAACAATGGGATTTATGTTGTTCATAAGGGTTTAAAAATATGAAAATATGTGAAACTGATTTGTGGTTTCAAATAAACATTCCATGTTTTCTTTCTATTTTGGAAAGAGGAATATTTTGAAATAACAAGTCAGGTACTTAGAGTTCACATTGTGTTGTGGAACATTTCCATGTGTTTCGATGCATTGTATGGATTTTTTTTAGTACAAGATGCAATCTTTGAATACACATCATGTAAATGGACATGTCCATGTTCCTAGTTACCTAGGAAAACACCCCATATAAGGGTTACATTGGTGAATAGTAGTACACAGTTATACCCTCAGAGTGTACAGATCATGTATTAGTATATTAAAAGACCCCATGTATACCCTGGTCATGAGGTTTTACAAGGCCAAACCCCAGGAATACCCAGGCTATGGATAAGTACATGGATAGGTTGGAGGTTTTAGTGTACACACCAATTACTATGTCTATATCTCATTCACTTCACTATTATTGCCTATTTGATGGTTTGGGGTGATTTTTAATCCTCGAGTTAGAATATTAAATAAGAGGCACCTATTTTGATCATTGTTTTATATACATCATGATGGTGTATCCCTTGGAGTGTATTGAGGAATCTAAATATCTATTATAATGTTAGAGATTCATTATAATGTGTTTTTTCTGTGGAAATTGAATCAAGATGTCTTTAGAGAGTGAGAAATAGGATGAGTCCGAGTGGATGGTTTGATTAATGGTTGGGGATATAGAATCATATATTGTATGGTCATTAGCAAGTGTAGCCTATGATAGTACATTGCTATCTTGACTTGGTTGTGACTCAAGTAAATAGATTTATAGGGTTTTTCTAGAATACATAGAGTTACTTCCTAAGGTTATTGGATTGAGTTCATCCGCCTCATGAGGTTTTCAATTTTTACCATGTGAGTCCATGAAATGTTAATGATCATTTTTTGTATGTGTTACACCATATTTATGAGATATATCCCAATATTTTATCCTATGAACATCGATCCTAAGATCAAATCCTCTATTTGAAATCTGATTCCAT
This sequence comes from Viscum album, assembly GCA_963277665.1. Taxonomy (NCBI): domain Eukaryota; kingdom Viridiplantae; phylum Streptophyta; class Magnoliopsida; order Santalales; family Viscaceae; genus Viscum; species Viscum album. Next base: position 1,240,844,229 of record OY728145.1, on the reverse strand, counting down.
GTAACCATAATGGTATTCCTTCTCTTACGAGCAGACATATAAAGACCCTAGTCGGTTCTTATTTCTAACCAAACCTGAGATGGTTTGTATGAATACGAGAAGATATAATTTTGGATTTTACCATTGAACCCCAGTCATGTTGTGAACCCAGGAGGTCATCATTGATGAGGTGGATCATCTGTGTAATCAAACCCTTGTTTAATTTATTTAAGTACAACTTTCTTTACAATGGATGGGTAGTTGTGATGTTATAGATCTGATACATGATTGTAGAGAGGTTTTATTTTTTGTACTAGTTAATGATGGATTTATTATTCTATACCATGGGGATGCTATTTTGGTCAATGTTGGTTCATCCCTATGTCATAGGGATGAGTATATTTTCTTCTTAGCCTATGATCTATTTTGAATATTATGTACCATGGGGGATGGGGATATTTTTCTTGTTGGTTGAGCCCGTATATCCCAATAATGTATAAAATTCCATCATTATCATATTCTCTATAGTTATTCTTTTTCACGTTAATTGGTAGATTTAACTTGTTAGGTGAGGTCATTTTTATGGGGATGGGTATATTTTCACCATTGGGTTGATGGTTCAATAGTATAGTGATGGGTATATTTCCTCTATTGGGTCGACATGTGTGTCATTGGGATGGTTATATTTTCCCCCATGACATGTGCTCTTAGATTGATCGGTCGTTAGGTATGTTTCCCTTAAATGAATAAGCTAAAAAACGAATCATTGAATCTCAATATAGTTAAATCTTGAGGAGCGTAATCGGCAAGAATGTGCATCACTATGATCTTATAGACATTATATCACTGGAAATATATGGTATGGTCAATCAGGATCAAGGAATTAAAAATCTATGATTCATTTTTTTTATTTTTTTATTTGTTTCAGTTGTGTCTTGGATAGGATGAGAATATTTATTGATCATGTTATTATGGTGGTATATATGTTATAAGATCACCTTTGGGGTGTCCTTCTAAAATTAATTTTCTCTCCCACTATATACGATCCTTAATTTTCTTGCATACCATATGTCTCTATTCAAGATTGAGAGTAGATACAAAATTAGTAGGGCCAAGGCTCGTGATTTCCTGATGAAGTGGAGTCACTCGTGTGGATTCTTATCATTAGGATAATAAACATTTATAGGGACTTTGAGATAATGTATGTGGAACATGTAGAAGTTTTATAGTGGGTATTGATATATTAATTTTTTATCTATTAATTTTGCATATGTGCGTGTTCTAATGGGAAATCAGTGTTGTATATTGGACATAGATGGTAAGTCCATAAATTCATTTCAAATGATGGTAGAATATTATATATATATATTTATTATATGTACTTTAATTTTTATGATTCTTTATTATTTATATTATTATTGTGCACTATGATATGAGGGTATAGACTACACCCAATTTCACCTTAGACTCATGCTATTAGTTGATGGCCACAAGTGAATAAGGATCTATGACTAAGGCCATATGGAGAACTAGTTTTTCTATTATTCCAAGGGTGATCTGTGAAGGGATGTTACACTTAAACTCATTTATAGGGGATGGTGAAATAGGTTGGGACATAATTTATTTTATTTTTTGATCAGTCTCACATATTAGTAGCTAAATTGTGAATCAGTTAATATTATTTAAAACACAGGAATCCTATAGAAGGATAATATGAATACAGCTACACAATGTTTTGTTTGGTTAACCACTAAGGGATTGTTTAACATATATATTCCAATAGTGTGTTAATTTTCTATGATTTAAAACACATTTCAAGATCTATTACAAGGTTTTTACAAAGTTGTACTTATGATCTTGAAATTAATTCCTTCTCTATACTAATTTCTCACTGCTTCAAGTTAAAGAAATTACAATGGATTCAACACACATGTTTTTAAGGGTTTGCTGCATGAATTATAAAAATAACCCGATTTTAGGTAAGAGTGTTTTCATTCTTCTCTATCTCTATCTCTCTTGTTCATCATTAATTATAGAAATTTAATGAGGTGTTATTTTTCTCTTTCTATTCACCATGAACATATCACCTTCACTAATGTTTCAATTGTTAATGTATCGTGTATCTTATATTTTTAATTAAACCACTAGAATATACTCATTTTACCTCTTTTAACATTTTTGAAATTGAATCTTTAATAATTTCATTACAATTTCTTTCATTGAATATGATTCTAAATCCGAAATTAATTTTATTATTTTATTTATGTTTCAGATATTAGAATACTGAGAAGTGTTGATATGGAACCCCTAAAAAATATTATTACATGCATTCTTAGTAGAGTGATATCCATGGAACAATTTTAGTCAATTTTTAAAACATAAAAACTATAAAAACCCAATAATTAAACTACTTTAATATTAGATTAATTTTATACTTTTTACCCAAAAATATCTCATACACATTGTTCAATTTATAAAACAAAATTTAGCGAAATTATCATTTTAAAATTATTATTAATAATAAAACATGAAATCTAAATGTATTTTTGTGGTACTTTTGCATATATTTTGATGTGGTGAGTGGATCCTAAGGCACATAAATCAAAAAAATTACCTTATTCATCCAAGTCATTAAAAACTTGAAAACATTTGATGAATGAAATCATATAATATGGAAAATTCATAATAAAATCACATTCTTATGTTCCACGGAAATTATAATAGATATATACTGAATGTCATATGAAAAATGATACCATTCCACTTACCTTATTTTCCCCAAGGATAAAGTCTTACAATTAAAAATAAAAATATTATGAAATCCATTTCTTTTTATACCACTCATTATGTTTGGATTAAAATGATTATAAGTTATAAAAAATAGAAAAATGTATTACTATATCCAATAATGTATTACATGTACAAGGATAATTTCCTTCCTTCACTAAATGTAATGTTTTACAGAAAAAATTATTTTTACTTTACATAAGAAAATTCTTACAAATTTGAAAAAAATGTCTTAAGAAATATTCTATAACCAATAACTCTAAATGTTTCTCAAAACTATATCTATATATAAATATTTATAAATCAATTGTTTTCTTCTCCAACATTCCTAATTCACTAGAAAAACATCCATGAATGTAGGAAAAATTTAAATTCACCAAAAAAACTAAATAATATAAAACATGGTTCCAACTATAACATTCAAGAAAGATTTTACTATGATACATAGCATCTACGAGATAATACAGAAGATCAATAATGATATATTTATTATTTTCAAATTAATATTTAAAATCCCAAATTAAAAATTAGAGATGTAATGTGAAATATATCAAAACATGAATCATACTTATTATTTAATAAGTGTTATGTAATATTCATTGAATTATATATAATATCAAAAAAATAATGTTCAGTGTCTTGATAAATTTCTCTAAGGCATAACATGATGTATACGATTATTTTTATAATATGTGAGGGTAATCGATGATTTAAAATAGATACATAATATTATATTAATGGTTTCTCGTTTAACGACCAATATTAAATGTGATGTGGTTTTTTTATTCTTAAATGATTCAAAAATCATAATTATTCATATTAATAATCACTCTAGATAAGATGAATTTATGATATGGAGATGGATATTGTGTTTTTGATGATGTTTCACATCGTAAATGATTATTCGTTCATGGTAGACTGGTTATTATGTTTGAGTAAATTTTAAGTTGTCCATAATTAAATATATTTAGATATTGGAAGGTTAGTTAACTAAAGGAACTCTATGGAATATTGATGAGAATAATAATTTTAGGGGATTTATATATGAATATGAATTAAAAATGAGATAACCATTTTTAATGTTGTAAAAATTGATTATTATTTGAAAAAATAATGAATTATTTAATGGTTTACTTCCAAGGACGACATTAGGGTTATATCCAAGTTAGTTAATAATGAATTCAATATTATAGAATATAAATCTATATTTTATTAGGGATTTCAATGGAAGTTTAATTAAATAGATATATATGGTCATTGAGAAAGGGTAAGAGAAATTGTCAAAAAAGATAATTGTATGAGTTGTAACAACCCAAAATCTCATTTCATAGGATTGTGTTTTATTTATTAAATAGGTAGAAAATGAATGATATTGAATCCAATTCAATCAAATAGATTATAACCCTTGGTAAAATAGGTATATAAATGATTCAAATTATAAATTGGAGATATAAATCATTTAATTCGAACTTCATAAAATCTTATCACTTCTTTTATTACAACCTTAAATTCATTCAAGGATACCTTATTGGAACTATTGGAAAATGAAAATATAAAAAAGGGTGATCCTACAAACTCAAAAAGAAAAATAATATAGTGGAACCTATAATGAATATGTAAGGGGCACACAATATGGAAGTGTGAGAAATCAACACATATTCCATTTAAACAAAACATGATCAGGAAATATAACCATAGAAAAAATGTAGTAATAACATGTAAATGAATAAATAATTTTTTAAATTAGGTAAAGAATAATGTAAAACATATTAATATTAGTGTCAAGTCCCCTCAAACCAGATAACATATATATCATCATGGCCACAAAAAAATAATAAATACTTATTGGGCTTCTCAACCAAGACATCATGCCAAAATAGGTATAGAGTACACCATATCACCAATCCAATTTTTCTTGTGAGACTAATTAAGTCATGCAGGGGTTATAACAGGCCCGACCCATCATTTAAAAATGTCTATTTAAAATCTCATGTATTTAAAATTAAATACAACAAATAATTAATCATCCTTATCAATCAATACATATCTACATACATTCAATTATATAAAAGGAAAAAAATCCTTAATAAGTAGAATATAACGATCATAAACAATCATGGGGAAGAAGGTGGATGGTAACATTATAAAATACCCTTAATAAGTCATAAAATAAATTAAAATATGTTATTATTGATGAAATCTATAAAATCCTCACTTGTTTTGACATACAAGTTAATAAGTATATTAAATTCTTTATTCTTGTCTTTTTATCTATGATGTGTGTGTCAAATAAGTTGATATTTTTGGAATATATTCGAGAATATAAGGTAAGAGAGTTTTCTAAAAGCATATAATTACTTCAGTAATAAACCTCTACTATCTAGCCCATAGAATCCACAAAATAACCAATGGAGTTTTTGTTGGTTTACTATTTCTATATATGAAACTACCCAATAAATAAGGTGCCACATTCTAACTAGTGTTTTTTTAAGAATTTTGGTTCTTTGAGACCCACCACCTAGCTGATTGTTCCACTTCTTCATTGGTGTTTCTAGTACTCTTATTTAACATAAATTGAAGATCATTCCATTGAATAAATACATAAGGTGTGAATTATAAGAATTTTTACGTGATATATAACCTTATTAATTATCTCTTTCTAAACATCATTTAATGTAAACTAGAACCTAATTTAGGAATCCTTGACATGAGACCAAGTTATCTATGGGGGTGGAATGTGTTTATAAATTTTATCCATTAAGAAAAATTGGATTTATTTATCAAAAAACATTATGTAGAATATTTGTTACCATGTGGGGATCTTCCGTAAATATTTTCTCTATATATGATTCCTATATTTGTATAATTGTTTGAATTTTCTTGATAGATATCATATATAGGTTTTTTGTTTGTGTCCCATGATTCTCATATAAAATTCCTAATTCTAGAAGATTTTTTTTATATTTTTTTAAAAGTTGGTCATTGATCACATGTATTATATATGGATACTGTATTATTATAATGATATGTAATATTTTTCATCATATGTTATACAATATTATGTGTGTTCCATATCTAGGAGGGTTTTTCTTAGTACTCAAAATAGTTTGATTATTGTGATATATTTATCCCTTATAGGGGGGGTTCTCATGTATTGAGATTATAGTGTTGATGGAAATAAGAATAGTGAAGGTGAATGATATCTAGGGGGCTGAATAGAAGAAGCAGAATTGGAGGCCTAATGTCTTAGAGTCCAGAAATGAGGAAGGTATGGGGTGTGAAGGTTTTTAGGACATATCAATGATGGAGACATTGTATGACATGCTAGAGGCATGATCTTTGATAGAGTCGGGTTATGAAGACATGGATACTCATTTTACTTGATGCCTTGATTATACCGAGAGACATGATTATTGGACTTGTTCCTTGTTCATGATCACTTGTGATATCCTATAATTTTCTTACAGTGTGGTGAAGATGAAGGTATAGTAAAGGTGTATTATGTCTTGGATAGTATAGGGGTTCTTAGTATATGATTATTATGTTTTTTGAAAATTTATTATTATCATGTAATGCACATGTTATACAAGTGATCACTTGTGAAGGATGAACTGGTGGGATCCTACTAGATTTTATTACTCACACCCTATATAGTCAACATCTTGTGTATACAGAGACTTTGTATAGTGATCCAAGAAAGGTAATGGGGCCCATGTATGAGATCTATGAAATGGATCATATATAATTCAGTGGTACTTATAAGAACATTATTGGATTATGATTGTATTTTTGTGGAACCCCTAGCTGAATTTACCACTGATATGGGATGGGTGAATCCATGGTTTCATTTTATGAATTATTTTTAATTCTAATTCAACCACTTGAAAATGTTATGTTTCCATATACAACCAACATTACCTCCCAATCTCACCTCATGTGTACTTGTAAAAATGAAGATATAATTAGGAATATTTTGATGATTCTTCAAAATAAAACTCTTTGTTGCAACCAGTTATTCGACCCAATTACAAATTCTATACAATCAAAAATGTGATTACATTAATCCCAACACCAATGAAGATACATTTTCTTCAACACCAACAAATAGAGTCCTTATGATTCTATCACCAACAGAATTAAATAAACTATAGTTAGGGTTAATTGAAATAAATCCACTACTCTGGCTCAAATTGAGAGACTCCTTCAACTTCTGGATACCACTGAAAGACATCCATTGCCTCCAACTCTATGTCAAAGACATTGATATCTCTCATATCCAAATATGATACAAGTTCCCTTATTTTCGGTTGATCTATTATATTATTATTTTTTGATAATCCTCTATGATATTGTAGGATATGACAAAATCTTGTAAATGTAAAGTACCTAAAATAAAAAATTAATGATTATTTTGTTCATATTGAAAAACAATTATCACATATATATATGATAAGTTTCCATAATGAAATAATTTCTCGAGCATGAATTAGACCTTCTAATGATGAATTCCCAACCAAAATTGTGCGTCTACATGTGGTGCACACAATTTCATCGTGTTATATCTTTTCTAGAATAATATTTAACAATATCAATTTATATTCATTCATAACTTCTCAAAAAATCTCAATAAGCCCACTTTATACCTACATGTTGCATTTTGTAAAACCTTGAAAATTAATTTTAGTCATTCTTATTTCATTTTTTTCTTAATTATTATATATCAATTATTTTGGTTATATCAGTGGTTGTTTATGTGTTTTATGATAAAAAAAATTTCACATACCACATGCATGTATTCATGAACTTATATACCCTGTTTCATAGTCAAAATGTTTATATGGATGAGGTTTCATATTTCATTATCATAAAACAGTTTATATGTGTAATACCCTATTTATTTTCTTTTTCACATAATAATATCCATGATTTATAAATTAATATTAAAAACAATAATGGATTTTCACACCAATACATAATAGAAATATGATTTCAAAGTAGTATGTCTCAGGTTCCATCACAATATATTTTATGTGTTAAACATAAGAAGTGTAAACGAGATCATCTTATTTATGTACCTAAGTCCATCATAGGTTTCCTATATATGAAATAGTGTCTTTCACAGAATATCTCTTTATCTAAAATTGGGAGATTCTAAAATATCCTAAAAAACTCCTCCAAAAAATACTTCAATATTTAAAAATTGTTATCCACTACCAATAATAGAAGTAATGTTATGTATTGGTCGTATAAAAAATATTTCTTTTCATGGATTTTAAAAAACAAAAGATTTTTGGATTTCTCAAAAATATTACATCAAAAAACATGGAATTTTTTCTTACATGATTTATCATTTTCTTCTCAATTCCTAGTGATATGAATCACATGCTTCTCCTAATGTTTTAAATCCTAGAATCTTCTCTAAACGTTGGATTCTTTAACTTCTTTCTCAAAATATATTTATATTTATAAGTGACACCTTATTCCAAAAACTGTATGCATGAAAAATAATATTTTATAAATAATTGTTATCAGTCTCGGTGAATAGGGTATATTCTATCCATTTGATTTATAGTTGGTTAAATAGTACATGCATGATAATAGTCCCACATCATCTAAAGTCATGGTTGAGTTTTCCATATTAATTACAATTTTTAAATCACTACTTCTATCTATTTGTGGGGGTTTTCACCTATAACACTTAAATTCTTACCTCACAAGCCACACCTCACCACCTCTAGCCCACCAGAACCCTTGGAACATCAACACATACACACACGTATGTAGTTCTTTGGAAAAATACACCAGCACACTCCATGCTTTCACTCATGATTGCCCATCTATATCCCACACATTGTTGAGTCCCCCCCCACCAACAAGAGAATTATTAACCTAGTAGGCAGGGTCATCTGTTTGTCCAATTTTGTTAGCATACCACTTATTAAATATATAGAAAAATTATAATAATAGAATATAATTCTATTCCTTCAATAAACAACATAATGAAAAATATTAATTTTTTTGCGGAATTCTATTTTTTTATTGGAAACACATCATATAATAATCAACATATTGTAAGCCCTTCATTAATTCTCCATTAAATTTAATATTCTAATGGTCTTCACTTCATTATAAGTTATTATAAGCATAGTTTCATCCATGACATATGTATTTTGAATTTAATTTCCGCTTGACAATCCTCAAATTTTTAAACATAATGTCCCAATCATGAAATCCAATTATATTTGTTGAATCCTCCATGAATCACTACAGAAACATCAACACATCAAACACATTTTGACACATCATTAAAAATGAGAGAACCATGTTAGATTAAAAATATCCCTATTTTTATTCTTTTTAAATATATCTAAATATTATAAAATTCTATATGTGTGATCGAAAATTTATCTACCTTATTGAAAATTAAATTATATGGATTAATGGGCTCTTTATGTCCCATATTTCTTCTCAAAAATTAGATCTTCTCCCTTCTATGAAAATTTCATTATTTCATCTATGATTTGAATGATCTGACATTATATTATTACCAAAAACAGATTTCTTTCAATTATAAGACTATGTTTTATTATCCTATGTAAATAAAAAGTGATATATAACCACATGTTTCAATGTTGTCTATCAACTACCATTAAACTTAAATTGTGCTCATAAATTATCAATTCTTATTTCATGGGATGTAAGTAATCATATTTATCAATAACATTTTAAATATTTCATACACTTAACATACCTAAAATAAATTCTCAATTCAAATGACATAGATGACCCTTTTTCTCATCTTATTATGTACTAATAAATCCCACTTAATTGATAAGATTAATATATTTATGATTTAGTAACAAAACATTTATTGGAATACCTCATCTTCCAATATGATAAAGCTATTCAAAAGTTCCATATTCACTATATAGTAATGATTTAACATCATCGTCTCATAAATTCTCTGTATGAATGGATACATCGATCTACATTAATTTCTTTCATGTAGGAGAAAAATATTATAAAAATGAAAAAATAAGGAATCGTTGAGTTCATAAAGTGTAATTTTCTTAACTGGGAACTGCCACTGAAACCTAGTTCATTATTTTCACCCAATATTATTTAACTTACTATAAACTTCTTGTATAATAAATATTTTAACCTTATTTATATAATAAATTTTATTCTTTTACATTTATGATTATATTTAGCATCCTCCAAATTCATAGTCAATTTTGGTTGGTTTTTCTAAATAACCTTGAACTCTTTTCTGAAATTTTTTATCTTCATAAAATCCGAACACGACATTCCAATATTTTTTTTAATCCCCATCGTTTTATCTGCATTTTGAATATCTCATTTGATAATAATAAAGAGTTTCCATTTTTTGGGACCCTTCTACTCAAATATTATATGGACTTCATATATGTATTTATGTCTGTTATGAAGTGGCATCATGAATAGATTATTTTCACAAAAAAAAATTTGTATGAACCATTTCCCATATCTTTACTATAAATTCCCCTTTATTAATTCCCATTTAATAGAAATTAAATTTTCGACTAAGAAGTGTAGGATTTTTTCCAATAATATTAAAATATTAATAAAAATCCATTGAACATAGATCCTTCACTCCATATGATTTTTTTTACAAATTTTTTTATTGTTATACATCTTAAAAATAATAATTCATTTTACTAAGGAATGTAATATTATTTAAATATTTATATTCAATTTTGATAATGTAATGTATCTATAATTATTCTTCTTAGTGATTTTTTGTTTAAAAATATTCATACTATTTTCACATGTAATGACACCAAATTAAGTAGCTTGTATCTTGTGCCTATGATTATTACATTGTCATTTATAAATTTTTTGAGCCTCAATGTCTAGAGTAGTATAATAGTCTCGGAATAAATATTACCTACATGAACATTAAATTATATTTTGAAAAATAAATTTCATCATAGAAAATATTTTGAGAATTTCATTATTATTCTATCTTAACCTTTCATGTTAATAAATATACAAATCTAGGAATCCTGGGGAAAATAAAATATATAAATGGGGGAAGCTCAGATGCTCAGTAATGGTAATCATGGAATGAAAGCTACTATGAATAATAATAATAAACAATTAATTAATGGTGTATACTAAAACACATTGTACTTAAACATAACCCTAAGCATGACATAAAAATAATCATTGAAAATCATATAATTCTGTATAAATAATCACATAGGCTAGAAAACATTACCATGGATACTATATTAGAAAATTAATTACGTGAAATATAAATAATCATGGAAAGCATAATTTTAGTTGCCTGAAGTATCAAGATCCATCCCTTGGATAGTTACTATGATTATCTATCCCTTGTGAATGTTAATTTATATGGGTTGAAACCAATCTAATTTGTTTCAAGATCTATCCCCCCTAGAATTTTAAACTACTTGGAAACAACTGTGGAGGGTTTTTCACCAACTTATTTCATCTCATGAGACCTAACGATGCATCAAGGGGATATATTGTTCCTCACATGTAACTTATTATTTCTAATTTATTCTTTATATTGAAACATAAACAAGATAGACAACTGAAATATTCGTATTAAAAAATTAACATAGGAAATGTGAATACATCAACCATAAAACATTAATTGTATCAATGGTTGAACATCCACATTTAAATTAATAATAAAACATTTATTAAAATAATGTTTATTGTATCGTAATAGGCCAACATCAATCAAACATATGATTCAAAAAATGATGTTGACATATATGAAAAATACATTTATAAAACCATGTGAAATAACATTAGAAAAATACCTTGTTACTTTGAAATTGTTAAATTAAATATCATGCATTTATAAAGGGAAATAATTTATTTAAAATTAAATTGTTAATCTTTTAAAATTAAATTCCAAACATCAAGGCATCATAGTGGGGGTAAAATACCCTTATACTATAAAAGTAAAAAATAAACAATATTTCAAATTTTTTGTCGAAAACGTAAAAAAGTACCTCATTTGGAATATTAAAAAATTATTTCTTTAAATAAAATTATAATTAGTATAAAATTGGTAAGAGACCTAAAACCTTGGTATAATATTATTGAATATTTTTTGGAAAGTATTTTTATGAAAAAAATAAATGCATGATACATTTATCCCATTAGATACTTATGTAAAAATAATTAGTAATACTAATTAGATTGTTAAATTAACCCTCAGCTTCCATTTATTTTTTCAGGAATATCCATTAAACTAACCTATAGTTGTTTAAATAATTTTACTATCTTATTATAGAACCATAAAAAAATAATGACATTATATAAGATTTTTTTATTTTGTTTTGTTAATAATACTTTGTTATTACCCTTATTTCAATTGTTAACTAATTTATTTTTCAATGAATTTTTTGTCAAGTGACTCATGTTTCTTATAAATATGATGTATATATCATATTTAAAATGATATTAATATCATTTATATTATATTTACTCATTATATATATTTTTATGATCATTATTAAATGGTTAATGTCGTAAATGAATCTCATTCAATCATGGAAACGGTAGGTCGTATATACGTACAAGAGACGATATCATTCTATTAATAGTGAAAGGGTAAGGAATTGGTAGGTATATTAATTTCAAAAAATCAATAACATGTAATAGTTTTTTATATCCATTATAACCATAATTAATCACATCAAAATAATGTAGTAAGGGAAAGTAGATTACACCATAACATGGAGACGGTAGTTCTTAGAGACGCACGTGTGCTGATTTATTTTTTTCATATGATTTATAATAAGTGGAATATGGTTGTAAAATTTCCATAATAACATATAAGAATATATATAAAAAATTATATATTACTTTATAATAGAAACAACACATAAAGTGGATATGGATTGCGAAATAATATTAATGGAGTCAGAAAGACGGTTACCTATTCTTTAGAAAACCTCCTTTGGATCTCCACTTAAGGATACTAGGATTGGACTTTTTTTGAAAATCAAGACCTACATAAAATTTAAAATAAATTTTTTATATGAAAGATGAAGATTAAGTTCTAGATACAAGGCTCAATGTGTTGTGAGGATGTGAGGGAGGAGGTGGATTTGTATTGGAGAAGGAAGGGGCACTCTTGGAATCCTTTAAAAATTTAAATTAATATAAATTGATTTTCGATTTTAAATAGAAAAAAAGCGAGTTATTTAAAAAATTATATGATGGTGGAATTAAATCCCCCAAACCAATAATTTTTACAAATTTTTAGGTAATAATATTTTACTTATCATTTGGCTTTAACCCTTAATTAATCAATTTAACTCTTATGGTGACAATAAGGTTTTTTATGGTTTATTGATACTATGTTAACAATACAATTACAAAATAACCCTAAATGGATCATTTAGGAAATAATTTTACTTATTAAAAAATTAATTTTATATTTTAATATAAATTATATTATTTAGTTATATATTATTTATTTAAAGCATTATTATGTTAATTTATAAACTAAATTTTAACTTTCAATTTTAAAATTTCATAGTCATAAAATTACATCAAACTAGAACCTATAATATATGACTACAATTTCAATTTCATCTATAAAATTTGATTATTCCCATTAATTATGTCACATTAAATTTATTTTAATATTTTTTATATCATTTATTTTATATTTGTATTAATTAAACTATTACTACATTGTAATTATAAAAGGCTTTACATAAACAATTTATTCCCAATAATTTAAATAAAATTATCATGCTAAATATAAATTTATTATATTTAAAAAGAATGTTTATATTCTAATTTATCTTCTATGTTACACTATATTAAAATTGGTTTAGTTATTAAAATTTGAGTATGATATCTTTTACTCTTCAATAAATAAAATACAATAAATGTCATATTCTAACACTAGTGGCTTAAAAAGGGTTATAATTTAATCCCTAGAACGATTAAGGTTTACATAAACTCATCCAATTAAATTAGAACACATGTTAGGATAATTCTATAATAATATTATATTATTTTACCTTTAATTATCTGATTTACCCATTACTGTGGTAATTATAATATTAATAAATTTTACTATTCAAATTCCAAAAACTAATGGAAAAATATTTACATAATTTTGAAAAAATAATTCCAGATATGGAATAATTTTTTAAAAATGAAGAATATAGAAGAAGCAGTACTTAATTTACAATTAATCTTATTGACATGGTGACAAAATTGGTTATTAATGTTTAAACATGAAAATAATTCAACCATTTTTATATCTAAATTTAAAGTAAAAATGATTCAAATGATCTAAATTTTACTAAATGATAAATGAAATTATAATATAGTTATTCTTCAAATCCATTCAATAAGATAATTTTACACCATAATTCATTTTGATGAAAAAAGTTTCATTAAAATTTAGTTTTTCTTACTATTCATTGAAAAAAGAAAGTTATCAGAAAAATATAATTTTTTTTAACAAAGTAAATAGTTATCGTAAAATTTAAATGAGTATGATTATATTTTTCAAATATTATTTATAAATTTGACAAAAATTGGATTTGAAAAAGGTTCTCCATTAAAAGGTAGTACAACTGCCTTTAGGGAAATATAGTTTTTCATGCATAAAATTGGTTTTGTTCGTATATTATACCTATAAAATATATTGGATGAATATGAAAAAAAAATTAATAATTATTTAACATATGTAATTAATTAATATAATCTACTAATTGTAATTAATTTTATAAATTAAGATAAAATACCGTAGGGAGAATAAAAATGAAAATATTTTCATTATATTCAATTTGTTTATATTTTCATTTATAAATAATTGATAACCAATGAATTCATATTATATTTTTATAAACCATATACTTTCATAATATATCCAATACTATTTATAACTACAATTTTAACGGATTAATTATAATGGTAACATTTAAATAGTAATATTTAATTGTTTGTCTATGCTCATTTGTATGGGAATGTAAACAATCGAAGAAAGTGTCATACCATAAAAACCATGGGGTGTTACATTCTCACATCCTTTAATAAATTATAACCTAACCATTATTTAATTTGGGTTCAGTAATGAAGGTTTTAATATTAAAAATAATTTTATCAGAATCCCACATCAAAATAGAGGGTTAATAGAACATCCATATTAAAATAAAGAATGTTAAGTACGATGGTTATAAAATATAAAAAATATTAGGGTTCTATGCATGAAATAATGGAAACTAAATAGAAATATATATTTCATGTTCTAATGGAGAGTGATAGAGAGCATGGTCGGGAGATATTCAAAAATTATATATCTATAAAATAGTGATGGTTTAAGGGACCATTTGATTCATCGGAAAAGAAAGACTATGATATCTTTTTTGAATTAAAAAACATTTCCCTTTAGTTGAAGAATTATTTTACATATAATATAATAAAATTCTGGATTTTATTCCATGTTATAAGAATAATCTGATCATTCAGTTATTCTTTGATCTATTTTCACATCATCCCATACACCAAGAAATAAGTGTTAAAAATATTTTCTCATGTCGGGTTCACATTAATGAATCATTAAATCCTCAAGTAATTCCTTCAATTATTAAATTATTCACAAATAAAATGGTTAGAACATGATACCTAATAGGATACATCTTACTTTAAAATTAGGTAATAATATCAAATTTTCAATTTAATCCATTCCAACCGTAAGACTGATCCAAAATATATCTTTCCAAATTCATTTTCCCAAAATTTATAAATAAGGTAACTAAAAATCCAAAATCAAATGAACATCATATTTTACCCAAATAACATAGTACATATTATTTTATTCAAGTACCAAAATAGATGAATACACATATCACCATAAAGTTAATAAAAACATGCATGATTCTAAATCCCAAAAGAATATGTACTATAGTATAATCCTTATATATCCCATTATTATTAAAACTATAATAACATAATTGTATAATCTAAAAACAAAAATACATTAATTATTCGACTTTTCAATGATAATTTCATTATATTGTCCTTGATCTTTTTTTCTTTTTATGTATAATTCCCTGATGCCAGGGGAATTTATTTTCAATGTTCCCATTTAACTACAACTGAAACACTGAATGTCATCCTTTTCTTGCTTCCCATTGCATTATTTTTCTTAGTGAAACTTTTCTCCAAACTTATAAAAATGACTCAATCCCATTAAAAATTATTAGGGAGTTCCTTCCAGCAATTATCACATATGGGAAAATATTTCATTAAAATTTTTCATTAATCTGAATGTTTCTCAATTTTTCTCTTCATCTATTTCATTCCAATAAAGTCAAAAGACTATAATGATAGCATGTTTGACTATATCTATATATGATGATAATGTTTGGGAGAAAAATTCATTTCTGAGGAATGGATTTAAAAAATAAAATAAATAATCAATATTACTATGTGGGTTATGTATCAATTCTACATAACTCTATTCTATCCTGGTAAAGTTGGAATCACATTAAGGAACATCCTCGTCAGCTATTTTCCTTAAAAATATAAATTACCTCTTCACAACTATTCATTATTCGTGAGGGGAATATTTTTTCATGAAAGGATCTTTAATGTACATTTATTCCATGGTTTCTATTTCTCCACGTACATAGGTTTTTTAATCAATGACCAACATTGAACTGAATCTCTAGAAAGAGAGTAAACTAACAAGATAAAATTACCTCATTCCATACTTCCCAAATAGAAAAATATCTTTTCTATGGAACTATTACATTTCTCAGCCTAAAATGGATCTATATTCCTATTAAATATTGGAGTTTGTTTTCTCTTAAAGTAGTCTAACATTGTTCCTATGCATTCTGGATTAGCACTAGTAATAAGTTTCTCTACAAAATTTGTAGCTCAAAATCTAACATCATTATCTTGAATTGGAGGGGAATCATCACATGGATTATGTGTACTGATATGGTTTCCATTAATTCCACTATAATCCATTTTTAAATAATGGTACACACTATATTAGGTTATTAATCATATTTCATAATTTAGAACATGTAACACTTGACATGAATTGAAATATTTATGCATATCTAATCTCATAATCATAAACACTGTTTATTTGGGAATGTATTTTATTTTAAATCCTTTATAATGGCTTGTAAAGATGATGTGAATTATCCATAACATACCCATTGGGAGTGTACAATGAGGTGTGATGTAGTTTATGTTGTATTGTACCATGTTACACCGATTCATGGATGATGCACCTTATTATAGTCTCTACCCGGAGGAATATATGTGATAAAACCACATCCATTATTACATCAAAATGGGAATGTGTTTCTCAGAATACCCACATAATTCCTAACATACCAAAAACGTAGGATATTATTCTATGATTAGCCTCAGTGTTTATCTTAGGATTAAATTCCCAATAATTTTATATAAAATTCTAGTTTACAGTGTTTCTTATAAACATTCATGCAAAACTACTATAATGACCCTGACCCCAGTATCCTAGAGATGTTTCCTCCATTTATTACAATAACATTGATACAAGTTTTGAATCCAAAAGGGCCAATTAGTTTAATAGTTATGGTATCTATATTACATACATGAACCTAACATTATATTTTGAACCTTAATGTAGAATAATGTGAATATTTCTATAATTTCGTTATTCTCCTAGCTTACCCTTTCATATCTACCAATATACAAATCAGAACAACCTGTGAAAAATAAATTATAACAACGTGGTGAGATTAGATACACAGTAAGAGAATGGATATAATGGAAGAAATTATAATTAAAAGCATAAACATTAAGGTAGGTGTATACTAAAATAGAAGACACTTAAACATAATCTCAAGCATAATATTTAAAGAATAAATTAAAATCATAAAATACTCTATAAATAATCACATAAACTAGAAAACATAACCAGTGATATTCTACTCATCTAATAATCATGGGGAATATCAATAATAACAGAATATATAATGTTGGGAATCTTCACTATCAAGATATTTCCTCAAGATAGTTACTATCAAGATCTATCCTCATGATAGTTAAAGTATATGGGTTAAAACCTTTCTGTTTTCTATCATGATCTATCCTTTTGAAAATTAAAAACTACATAAAGACAGATAAAAATGGTTTTTGGCTAAACGATTTCATCTCATGAGATATACCAATGCATCAAGGGATATAGTGGTCCATTCCCATAACTTACTATTAATGATTCATTCTTCATATGAAAACAAACACAAAATAAACAACATAAAATTTCATATTAAAATACTGACATAAAAAATCTGAATAATTCTACAATAATCCATGAATTGTATCAAAAGAAACACATCCATAGTCAAAATAATCATAAACCCATAAATAATTTATATTTCATATTGGAGATCAAAATCAATAAAAAATAATATTCAACAATGAATGTTGATGTAAATGAAAATAACATTAATAAAATATTATAAATATCTTCAGAAAAATTCACTTTTACTTCGTAATCATTTATTTTAATGTTATGCATTTATAAAAGGAAAAAAATTATTTAAAAATAACATTGAAAACTTTTAATGTACTATTCAAAACATCAAGCCATCATGGTGGCAGTAAAATCCACCCATTACATATATGTTAAAAATAAACATTCATTCCATATTTTTGTCAAAAAAATTCAAAAAGAACCTCATTTGGAAAATTAATAAAATATTCATTTACCACCATTTTATAAGAAATAAAAAGTAGGTAAAATATATAAAATCATGGTTTGGATAATAGTAATCAATATGGAAAATATTTTGAAGAAACACAGACATGAATGATAATTTTTTTCCAATATATAGTTACATATATACAATCCCAAATAATAATGAGACTGTGAAATTAACACTTACTATGAGTTCAGTTTAGGGTGAACATCCTTCCTCCTTATATATAATGTGTTAAATTATTTTAGTAACTTATTCAAGAATAAAATTATAATTAAATTTACCAAATATTGTGGTGTTATATGTTTTTGTTAATAATATTTTCTTATTACCATTATTTAGTGTGTTAAATCCTTCAATTTGTTATGCATGTTTTGTCGTGTGAATCTGGTTTCATATGAATAGGAAATATATATATATATTTAATATTCAGAATTATAGTATGTTTATAGATATTATATTTAATCATTATATAAATTTTTATGATAATTATTAAATTCTTAATGTGTAAAATGAATCTCATCACATTGTGGAGATGGTAGGTCGTATGGACGCACGTGCATCGATATCAGTCCCTTAAAAATGAAAGGGTGAGAAATTGGATGGTATGTTAATTATACAGAATCAATGTTATCTCATGTTTATTATTTATATCCATTATATCTATCATAATACCCATCTAAATAATGTAATGATGACAAATAGACTACCCCACATTGTGGATACGTTAGGTCGTACACACACACATAGTGATTTTGTTTTTTATTGTATGGATAAAATGTGGAATATGATTGTATCATATTCAAAATAACATATAATAATATATATAACACCATTTAATTAATTTTTAATATAAAAACACATAAATTGTCTGCGGGACAATGAATAATTTTAAACAAGTCCGTAAAGATGGTTACCACTTCCTTAGAAAACCACCTTTGGATCACCTGATAGGGACACTAGGGGTGGTCTTTCTAGAAAAAGGAGATCAATAACATAGATAAAAAAATTTGAGGATAAATGGTAAGCTTCTAGTTGATCTATAAGGCTCAATGTGGTGTCAGGAAGTGAAAAAGGAGGTACCTTTTTATAAAATAGGGGAGGGGCACTTTTGGAATTCTTTATAATATTAATTTTATACTAATTTGATTTCAACTTAAAAAAATTATAAATTGGGTTGTTAGAATCTAATATTGGTATGTATATAAATAATATCAACAAATTATGTTTAGAAATGTTTAGGTAGCATTATAAACATTTTCTTTTGGATTTAACCCATAATTATACCCTTTAATTCATACCATCATAACAGATATTTTTAATATTTATGGTTAATATATTTATAAAAAAATTACAAAACAACCCCGAATGGATCATTAATGACATATTTAACCTTATTATAGTCCTTTAAAATAATATTATATTTTTATCGATTTTATACCATTTAATAAAATATTACTTGTTTTTTAGTATGATTTATGTCAATTTTGATGCTATCCATTATTTGTATTTTTAAAAATATCCTAACGATATGATAACTTCAAACCAACACATCAAATAATTCTATAAAATTTAATTTCTAGCTATAAAATTAGTGCATGTCACCAATAATGTCAAAATATATTTATTTTTATTTTTTAAATATCATTTATTTAATATTTATAAGATTTTAACTATTATTGGATCATTGTTATAAAAAGTATTAATTAATTACATTTTTCTCAAAAAATCTACATTAAATTATCACGATGAATATAAATTCATTATATTTTAAAATAATATTTATATTTAAATTTAAATTCATTATAAACTTATTTTAATATTGGTATAGTTATTAAAATTTGAGTAGGACATCTTTAAATCCTTTTCAAATAAGATATAATGAATGTCATATTCTCACAGAAGTTCCTTAAAAAGGATTATAATTTTAGAAAAAGGATCTTATTGGTTGAAAAACACTCATCCAATTAAATTAGGACATGCGTTAGGATATTTTCAAAATATTATTAAATTATTTTTATATTTAATTTCCTGATTTAACCTTAACCCTAAAAATTAAAATATTACTAAAAAATACTATTCGAATGACCAAAATTAAAAGAAAAAAATTTATATAATTATTACAGTATAATTTAAAATAAATAATCAATTTTCAAAAATTCTAAATATAGAAGTCACATTAATTAATTAGAAATTAATATCATTTATGGGATGAGAAAAAGAGTCATTAATGTTTAAACATGCAAAAGATTCAAACATTTTTATATCTCAATTATACATAAAATTGATTCCAATGACCTATATTCGAATAAATGAAAAAAAATAATCTATTTATTTTTTAAAAACATTAAATTATATAATATAGCCTTATAAATTACATTGATGAAAAATAGTTTCTATCAATAAAAAATTAGTATTTTTCACTATTCATTAAAATTGGAAACTTATCAGAAAAACACCAAAAAATATACAAATGTAAATTTTAAAAATTGATTTAACAGAGGAAGATTATTTTTTCAAATATAATTTATAAATATGTCAAAAAAATCCAAAATGATCTCCATTAAAATGTAATAAAACTAATTTTAGCGAAATATATGTTTTGATACATAAAATTGTGTTCGATCATATATTATGCCTATATAATCTATTGGATGAATATAAAAATTATTTTATTAAATAAATAACAAATATATTTCATTAATATCATCTAATAATAGTAATTAATTTATTTAAATAAAAAAATTCCTTTATGATGACATCAATAAAAATATTTTCTTTATAATCTATTGGTTTATGAACTCACTAATAATTAATTGGTAACCAATGAATTAATATTATATTTTATAAATAATATAAGTTCAGAAATTATTTAATACTAGTCATAAAAAATAATTTAACATATTTTTTATAATAGTAATATTTAAATAATAACATTCAATTTCATTTAAAGCTTATTGTGGTGTTCAAAGTATGATTTTATGGAGAAAGACATAATCTAAAATTATATGGGTGGTACAAACTTCTAATGGATTAATTATCACCTATAATATATTTTGGGTTTCTCTTCCCTAGTGTAGGTCTTCACTTTTCATCATCTTTACTCCCAAAAAAATGAAGGCATTCTGAAATTCCCATTAATTCTCATGTTATGCCCGTATTTGAGTTTCGTGTGCCCAAATTTTCAACAACACAACCAATATCATGTGATCTTATGTTTCATATATAGTGGTGGTGTATATTTAGATTTCAGATATTGTGAACATTGATACTTTTTAGTATAACCACAAGTATTTTGGAAATATCTTATAGAATTGTTCTTTATATAGGTTTTCTCATCCTCCCTTAATGTGTTATATTTATCATAATTTATCATCATCCATACTTTCCCAAATTTTGGTTTAAAAAATGTACCAGCACTTGAAACAACACTATAAAACATGATAGTTTTTGGTTTATGGGATAAATTCTTTTTGCATTCTAATTCCATTTGATTCGATGAACATACCATACACATTTTGGATTCATGATCCTTAATTAAAACATGAGTTGTGACACATCGTTTTCATGTGTTTTAGGAAATTTCATATTATGGTGTTTCCGGATTCTCTAATATCCCTTCCAACCCTAAACACTCCAAATTGAGAGATTTTTTCGATCCTTAACTATTCTCATCTCAACTTCCAAACCCTCCTTCAACTTCTTTATTTTTTCCTCATGCATCATTCATGATTATTTCAAATAAATTTGGTTCTATTTTACCTATATTTTTTTGTCATTTAGTTTAATATATTTGATATCCATATAAACCTTGTGAATGTTTTCAAATTCCTGTAATTCTTATATAAATAAAATCTCAGAGAAATATTTCTTACTAATATTTCATTGTAGTTCTTCAACAGCTTCTTCATATCTTGCACTGCCAAGAAAATTTGGTTTATCCTTTATAATCATATGTTTTGTGAGAGTGTCCGATATTACAAACCTTTTAGCCTATGATTCATCTTTAAAAGATTCATCTTCTTCTAGATATAGTTTTTCTTCATGAATACCCTTCATACCTAGAATAATAATTGTTAATAAATCATTATGTTAGTTATTCATATATATTTTTGGGTATGGAATAAAAATCACTAATTAATACATCATAATCATAGCTTGAGATGGCATTATCAAAATAATGGGAATAAAAATGATTACTTTAAAATATATCACATGGATTACCTTCTGTGATTCATCTCTATTCCTTCACTATAATATTCTTCTTCATATTGGATTCATGTTTTTTCATTATATTCTTCTATGTATTGGTAGAAATATGCATATTAGTATCCTTATAAGTAACATAATTTTTATTCATATGAGGAATCTCACTCAATTCCAGATATTTGTAATGCATCAAAACTTTTTTTAATATTTAGTCAGAACATACCTCCCATAACACTTATAGAGCCCCAGGTCATATTGGCCACTAAGAGGGGAGGGTGAATGGTTTATCTCTATTTAAAAATAACTTTCATTTCTAAATCATCCTCTTAAACCTATTACGGTCTCCATCCAATAAATATTGTCTTTCAATATCACATCATTTAATATCATAAAAATATTGAGATCATCCCTTAGTATTTACAGGAATTGTAAAAAAAATTAAATACTATAAAAAACTTGTCCCCCCAGTTATAAATTTTATTCTATCAAAAATGTTATTACACTACACATACAACCAACAATGAGATTATTTCCCTAACTCCAAATAAGATACACCTTCTACTTCTGGATCCATCTTAAAGATTTCAAATACATTCATCTTTGACTGAAATACTTTCACTACTCCTGCTATAATTGAGATACTCCATCTTATTCTAACTCCAATAAAAATACTTCCACCACTTCCAAATTCAACTTGAATCCTATGATAAATATTTTATCCAACCAAGATACATTTCCCCTCATTTACTATTGATCCACTTCTAGAGGATTATTTAATCTTCCCATATGACCTTTCTCGATATAACTTGTTAATGTATACTTAATGTACCTCCAATTTCAAATAAAAAAGTGTGACATCATTTCTCAAAATAATATTCATATTTTTACAGTCAGTTTCCTCAGTGAACCAAAATATTATGATTGAGTTCTTCTTTTGATGATAAATTCTAATCCTCAAAATGTTCACTATATTGAAGGATAATTGATTTCATATACCCTAGAAATTTTTTTCATCATTTTCTTTTTATATTCTTTATTATTTATTCTATCTCAAATAATATGAAAATCTCAATGGTTTTTCATGTGTTTGATGGTAACATACATTTTTTGACTTCTATTAACATTTCACATACAAGAATGTATGTACTAATATTTTGTTTTTATTAATGTAGATGAATATATACACAAAGACTAAATTTTAAATAATGTAGGAAACTATCTATATGTACTCTTCTATTTTCATAATTCCTTTATGTCAATTTAAATAAAATATCCTAATTAATCAGGTAAACTATAATATATTCATGAAAAAAATCAAAATTGTAGGATTACATCATCATATGTACCAATATTCTTCATGTAAGACAAAATGTTTAAAACATTATAAGTGTTTGTGATATCTTCTTCTTCTTTATGTGACTCGGTTTATCATGGGATTCTTCTTCAAAAAATGTGTGCATTGATGGAGGATATATTTATAAAAAGGATCTTCTTAAATACCACATTAGTAACTCCTCATCACAATCCATTTGTATTTAATAACAGTTCTGAACAACCTTTTATCTAATAAAAATGATGATTTGTGTCACTGATAAATATTTCGGTTCACAGAATTCATAAACACTAAAGATATCAGTATTTATAAAATATATTACCCTAAAAACATGGTATTTTTATAATGTGTTTTATGGTTTTCTCCTCATGTGGAATAAATCTAAATCATTTATTTCACCTCATGTGTTAAAAATTGAACTATTACATGAATAGAAGTTGCCCGGTCAACCATATCCAACTCTCCTTTCATTCTGTAATTGCACTATCTTTTTATAACTGTATGCATGGAAGATGAAGAATGCAATTTTAAAGGTTCTGAATCTCATCACTTCATAAAATTGACCTGACTGCAAGGATGGTGACCTCAAGTTTGAAAATGATTATAGGGTCATTGAATAATCTAATAGGAGTATCCATCAACCAATAGTTGATGGAAAAAAATACAACACTGCTAACATCATATGGAATATATAATCTCTATTGAAAAACTGATGTTTTATCTGTATTTTTTACAGGGGGTCAATATACATGCATCTAGCTTATCCTGTGTAATTATTATAACATACATATCCCCCTCATTACCTTGAGTCAATGGTGAATTTTTTCATGGACTTAAGCTACATCCCCGAGATTCCAAATGCTTCCAATAAATCTAAATGACTTTAATATAATTAGGGAAAATTTTCCCTTTGAATGTGAAAAAATCAATACCAACATACCATAACAGAAAAACCTTTAAATGGTGTATGAACCTTTTTAAAAAACAAAATATTTTACAAAATAACCCAATATATGACTCATTACCAATGTAAAAGACTATGAAAATAATAGTACAATGAAAAAACAAAAAAATCAACAAAAGTGTATTACAACGCCCAAAAAACTCAAATAAACCAAAGACATAACTTAACATATCCAAAATTGATACATGATCCAACTCCACAATAGTTCCAAATGTTTAAAGATACACAGAAAAATAAATGTGAAATATTTCCATTAACTATATCCTGATAAAAATTCTTTACAAAAGAAACAACATGTGAAAGTAAGGGCGAGTAATAAAACACAGTAGATATTTCCCAAATTACATCCCTACTCACACCAATAGGATTGAACATGTTATAAAATTTATATAAAATAATTTATATAAAGAAATTGAAATTTTTTTATATCAAATCCAATCCACTTCACACCAAGGTTTTCCATATTAAAATAAACCCTAAGGAATAATAAAAAACAATTCATTTAACCATATATTTAATTCCATTTTGGAATAAACCATTCCATTTTAGATAACCACAAAATCACACATTACTAGACAACCAAACATGACCACATAGCCAATCAATCTCAGTGTTACCCATGATAGTGAAACTTTATATCCATAACCCTTCCCATTTATTGTGTTACTTCACGACCATTATCCATCCCATTCAGTTCATGCTTTACTATTTATGTTAATAACCATTCTAAACCAATATTTTCTAAAACATTTCAATAAAGAAGTACCATTTATTTAATACAATGTTCCATTAATCAAAACAAAACAACCATCTTAAAATTATCATTTTAATATCATCTTACAAATGTCAATTTCTGCCAAAACACCCAATTTTCACCATTCCATAAACTGTCATCCAAGTGGGGTCCCATGAAACACTGCACAAAAAATTCACAATAAATATCATGAAATTCAATCAATTTGAAATAAATCCATCTAGTTCTAAAAGGATGAGTCAAAAGTGAATCAACCTACCATGGAATTGATGGTGAAAATGAAAAATTGTACGAATTTCTAAACCAAAAAGAGTTAAATATCCCGAATCCTAGCATAGATCACATTCCCTAACACCAAAACATCTATAAATCCTCATTATTATAATACACTATTATATATCAGTCCCAAATAGATGAGATCTATTAAACCAAGATAGGGGCATGAAGTAGATATAAGGAAGACTACCAAAAACAAAGACTTACCAAGGGAATCAGTCTTAAAAACACCACGATTTGCCAATCGTTCGCTGTCATATTAAGGGGAAAAGTATCCACAACCACTATGAAGATGAAAACCTTATTAAGGCTCAAAATAGTAAAATACGATATTATTTCAGGCTAAAATGAGTTTGTCAGACTTTTTAGTATCTAATTTTAATCCTTGCAAAGTTGTCTCACACGGGTTGTCTAACCTTGTGTCAACCATATTCTAGCATTTTCCTCAAGGATCCCCTCACATGGTTAAATCACACAGTTTGAAATAATATGCTCCAACAATGTAGAATCTTTTTCCCTTGAATTGAATACTCTCTCTTAGGTGGATTCATGGTGTGGAAAAATCATGCGCCAAACCACCCACAAACCCTAAATACCATGGTTTCACTTTTCACTATTTCATTTAAGATTTGTGTGGTTTCTACAAATCAAACTGAAATAGTGAACATTTATAAAATCACCCAAAACATTCCAAAATTTATTCAAACCCTACCAAACATTACGCATAAACTTTAAATACTTAATAATCATAAATAAAATGTTAGATACTTGAAACTAAGAGTAAACAATTATCCCCATCAATGTTCTTTCTATGACTAGAAAGTAGAAAAACACCAATTTCATGAAAGAGTTCATGCCAATGAATAAACTTTTCTTTTTCTCATTTCCAAGTATCATCATGATTCCAAATGTTTTTTCACAAAATTTACACTAGATTGATTATTTCTCTATATAAGACATTCTATTGCCTTTTCATAATCTATTCTTAGAAATGAACCAATGAACAATCATATAATATGTCCAATTTATCCCATTGAATCACATGGTTATGAACATTCTAATACATTTTCGACTATGATATATGAAAAAATATATGTACTATAGTGAATCGTGGGGGAAAACCACACTTATATGCCACCATGAAAACATATTCATGTATCACAAAAGGGCCTATGTCTAGAAAAGATATCTTCCATTTCATTCCAAAATGATGATTCCCGTGCTTTGGATAGATTTTCAAGGATTCATGACCACTCACTTCAAATGGAAACGGCCATCAATTGTGATTTTTATGTAATTTATAGAAACTCTAAGTCCTCTATATTCCCTTCTTGATCAACTAGATTGTCTTTTTTATCTAATTGACAAGGATTGTGCCAACCAATAATGTCGAACCTGTTTCCACCCAAACAAGTGGGTAATGAAAAGGACTCCCATTCAATGACTCAAAAGGATCCAAGTTTATTGATGCCTAGGAAATCCACTATTGGTCTGTTCTCCTCCCACGAGCCGCCAAAATCTATTACAAAATCCCGAAGCATGTCTCCCAACATTTGAATCTTAATTTTGTATTGTCTATCCATACGAGGATGATATTTCATACTACTAATAAACTTTTTTCAGAGGTCTTGTTCTATGTATTTTTAGAAAATATATGTAAACCATAGATCATTATCTTATACTATTGAAACTAGAACACCATGCCTCTTTGCAGCTTATCATATATAAATTTTAGACAATTCATACACCATATGAGTCTCACAAATGTGGATGAAATGGGAAAACCTTGTATGGAAATATACTATCACCCATATGGAATCGTGTTTCCAAAATGTTCTTGTAATACCAATTATAAAATCCAATTTTATCTTCCCCCACTTCCAAATAATAATAGCTACAAACTACATTATTCCTTTTTTTATTGATGTTCTGCCTTAACCTACTGAAAATTTGAGCATTTTGAAACAAAAATACCCACATTTATATTTATGTCGATCCACCAAAACCATTCTTTCAATTTGTAAATCAGTATTTTAATTCTAGTCTGAACAACCAATATCGAATGATAGTATGAAAAAATAATTATTTCCTGATAAACCATATGTTCGAGCACCCGATATCAGAACAAATTTTTTTTTACTCCCATCCACCTTCCATCCCTCAATTTTCTCCCCAAAATTATATTTTGACCACATATAAATACATTTTGAATTGTATTTTGTGAATTTTTAACCATCTCCAGCAAATTAGAAGCAATGGAAACTAAAAATAAAAATGTTTCAATACCTCAGTCTTCATATTCCATGTGAATGATAGTTAGGACACACATACACTTCCACTTATTTCAAGCCTCTATTACCAATTAACTGAAAATCACATTTTTATTATTTCATAAACATTTAATGAAAAAGTGTGAAACTATGTGTTTATCCACAAGAAGAGATAACCAAGCCATTAATGGAAAAATTAGGTCTACCAGAATTAATATCCTTAATCAATTTTATGGATATTGATGTCACCTAATTGTTTGGTTCATCCATTATCATATCTTCAAATTCAAAAGACATCCTATCTTAGGACTGCATGAACTCCTGTAGTTTGAACTTCCTATTATTGAAGCCCCCAACAAGAATCAGGCAGTTCTTTTCAATCCAGGTGATTGGATCCTCAATGAGAGTCACCCTCAGAGACCTCCCCATCATTTTAGTGGCTTCCACATTAGTAGAATTGAGTTACATGACATGTTTGACATCTTTTTCTTCCTAACACAAAATCAAGTCCATGGAGTGTTCACACACACCACCTAACTTTCACTAGAAAACATCCTCACTGCCTATATTCTTCTCTTTTAACTTATTTGTGGATAGATTCTACATTGGAGGTAATAAAATTGAGTAATCCTTCCCTTTATGGATACTATTTTGTATCATGTTACTCCTCAGGCTCAGAGGATCACCTGTAGAAAAATTGGTACCATCTTCACTAGACGCATTCTTGTAACCCAAAAAATTTCCCTGGAATTAGTCTGGTTGATATATATCGAATTCTTCCACTTCTAGGGATTTAAGAATGTTTCTCAGTTGAACCAATGTGTGGTTCATTTTTCTAGGACCCTCTATATTTCCAAATGTTGCTTGAGTAGCCACATCCGAGACAATCCCTTGAATTCCCTTCTTGAGAAAGGAACCACTACCCAATATTAATACTTCAACAATGAAAGTAGAAATGGTTTAGAAACAGTGATTAAACATCTCTATCTCCCACTATCTTGTAAAAAGATCATCATAGCCTGCCACCTATTCCACAGCTTCATCACTCACATTCTGTTGGACGTCACTCCTATAAACATTAGTTTGGATTGGACCAAGACACACTCTAGCACAATCAGTTCTATTATGTGAATTATGATATGAAGCAACAGTTAGGTCCAGTCTCACCCTCTTAAAAATATCATAGATATTTAGGTTTTATGGTGAAACAACAACTATTTTCTTGTCCATTTCATTGTCTAAACTACTCATACCAATGGCCTTTCCATCATTTTGAACCAAATTTTCACAAGCATTAGTTGAAACATTTCAATGCACCTTAAATATCTTACAAATGTAAGGATCAATGGAATATGTAATCACATGAGAATCACCGACACCCGAATTCTTTGACCCCCTATGCTTGAAATCATTCATACTGTGACCCAATCTTACACATGATAAACGGATATGAACCCATTAATCAAACACAACAACTTTCTAATACTGGAAATATACACCCACGACAATAAAAAAATACACAACAAGAAGCATAGAGACATCAACATCGACAAAAATCCCCAGAAAAATTTGGTGACATACTGCCTTAGTCCTACTGTCTGATCATAGGTATCATCCTACCAGATTACCAAGCATAGGAATAATTTAAGGGTTTGGAAATGGGAGACGATGCTCTGGAAATCATACCCAGAACACCATTTTTGATGAATCACACTACATATAGAAATCAAAGGAAAAATTGAATAGCAGAAAATGAAATCCATCATAGGTGTGAGGCACAATCTATCGAGAAATAATCATCACATTTTTATATGAAAAACGAAAAAAAAAATTCAATCAAGAAGTCCAACCACTGTACATTATTTCATATCCCATGATTTTAAAATCCATGGATTGAACAAATCCACCAAGGGATGATAAGTTTTTTAGAATGAAATTAAAGTGTGGTGCAGTAATGAGGTTGCAGCAATGAATTTCAAAGATTAAATTGATTGTTATGTAGTTCCTTCAAATCATTTTAGAATATTAGGGCTTAGGGAAATCAAAGGGAATGAGGGTAAAATGCCGATTTAGAGAAGGTATTGAGGGGGTGGTCGAACACCAACAAGAGGTGGTAGAGGACCCAACCCCACAATGGGGGAGGGGCTGGTGTGAAACACATCACAACCTATGCTAGGGTAAGTCATCGACCAAGCTTCTTGAGATTTCTCCCAAGATGACACATCTATAGGAATTCATGTGATCGAAGAAATAATAATTCATTTGTTCCCAACTGAGCATATAACTTTCTATTTCATGGGTTTTCCACCAAATATCCATTAACAAGTGTATACATTAATTAAAAGTCAAACATTTATTAATAATACTTCAATATTAAATATCTCAGGTTCAAATCATTTTTCGGTAAAATATTATTCAATATCTTATAATATGTTGACACCATAAATTTATCACCAAAGAGGTAATGATGCAATTTTTTCAAAGCATGAACATTAATAGTAAATTCCAAATTTTATGTTGCGTGGTTCTTCTCATAAAGCCAAAAATGTCTTAAGGAATTAGAAGCAAGATGATCTCCAATCTTGTGAAAAAAAATAAACCTAGATCTTGATGTGTCACAATATACCATGTACCTTATTCCTGATTCCTTAAAAATAATGGTTGGTTCTAATGTATGGTGAACATTGAGATATTTAAAGGAATTATAACATTCCTCATTCCATTGAAATGGATCATTATTTCATTTCATAGTTTTCATATGTGAATCTATTTATGAAAACTCATGAAAAATCTGTGAAAAATAACCCGACAATCAAAGTAAACCTTATATATCAATGCCATTCTTTCGAGTTTTCCATGAGATAATCGCCTCTATCTTTTCTTGATTCATATAAATGACTCTATCAAAATTTAACCATCCATTCAAATATAAAAATTATCAACATCAGTCATTTTACCATTGATGTATGTTTATACATGAACATAGTCAATAAATTAATATAGAAGATTATGTAATAAACATACATCTCATGCATAGAAAAATCTCATATCAACTAAACTCCATCAATAGTTATAGAAAATGATTTACATATAATGTATGGGAATTCTTTTTGGCCAAGAAGTGTTACATGTTTTTAAATAGAACTCATCATATCAAAATTTATACCCAAAAAAAAACAACAAGATAATAAATCAATAAATGCAATACACTCATATCAAAATAATCTTGTATAAGGTTAGACTTCAAAATAATCATACCTCTAACCATCAATGGTCCATATTGATCTTCCAAAATATCTTACTCAAGTCTAGTAATTACTTAATAGATTCACTTTATTTTTTGTTTCTAGGTAGTGATTTCACATGGAAAGAGGTTGTGGAATCCTCGGAATAACCATGGCTAGATCAGTTCTACTAATTAAAAGTATTCTGCTACCCTAATCACATCAAATCATGTGACATCTATGACACATGAGATGGGTCCGGAACACCCAGCCTTGGAGAAATGAAACAATAGTGTTGAATATTCCTTATTTTATTTCAATTATTGAATTCTCTAGGTTTTTTAATACAATATCACTTTAGGTGGTCCAAATAACCACATTAGAAACATCATATCCTACTCTTCAGTCTTGGAGGAGGATTCAATAAGCTAGTATTTTGATTTTAATTCATCCCACTACCTTGGAAAGAGGTTTCCTTCTTAAGGTTGTTCCCAACATTCTAGATCCCACCATTTATCATTATTATCAAGTTGGTTTTTCCATCCATAGCTCCAGATATGTCTCTCATTACTAATGTCACTTGATTAGCCATCTCCATATAATCAGTTATATAGAGCACAGAAATCATTAAGAAAAACTCTTTCCTCATCCCCAATTCAAAAATGTGTGCCTTTAAGGATGTACTAGTATCAAAATTTAATGAATAGATGACTAAGTTCATTAATTAATACATATACACTTTCATAGAGTTGTTATCCTTCTTCCAGCTAAAAAGGTGTGTCATTATTTCAATTGAGAATGTGTAAGGAATGAACTAGTTGTTGAATAATTCTTCATAATCCTCTCATAAAAGGCCTTGGTATAACTTATCTCGAACAAATAAATCCCACGAATATCAAGAAATCTGTTATAGGATGTACATTTCTCACTTGTCTTTTTGGTCCACTATTGTGTCCAGAAGGTTGAAGATTCAATACAACCTCTTCAGTTATACCTATTTCTTCTCTGGTTCAGAATAACCTAGAAAGATGTGTGGATTATACATCTAGAACTAAATGGAATTATCAATATTCCTTGGTTCATCCATTATATTACCTTTATCCATATCCTATATATGTTGTAATATACTCTAAATGAGCTATTGGTTTACATGTGTCTCATGTGAAACCACATTCTAAGATGCTTCTTCTGGATGGTTTCTACGACTCCTACCAGGTGCCATTTTCATTAAATATAAGAAACATCGTAAGTATAGCTATCTGAAAGCTGAAGGATTAGAAATTTAAAATAATATCACATGATATATCAAAAAATTCCATTCTAAAATTCAACATTTTCCACATTCAAATATTTTTGAAAATTCCACCATGATTTTGAAAGTAAAACAATTTTCAAAATATCATTATCATTGAATTTTCAAAATATCACATGTGAAAATATTTTCACCATTTTCCAAAAAAAACTGGTTTTTTAATCAATTCCTAAATCATAAATCAAAACTAAATACTGAATCCTAGAGGGAAGTCAATTCTATCAATGCATGTCATTCTCTTCTCATTGCTAAACTCATGATAATGAGATAACACTGCAATAATTGTCTCAAGACATTACCGTACCCAACTACCTCATAATTTAAATTTTGTATAAATACGTTTGATACATATTATTATTCTCTATATTTCAACTCCTCACCATCATACTCCATTCTATTATCCCAACTTAATAAATATACCATAATGAATTTCAACTCCAAGATCCAAAACAAACACCAATTTTTCAATCAAGATTGAAGAACCAAATAAGACCTATACCATTTCCATGCCAAGGATCAAACAAGCCAATACCACTTGTAACATCCCGCCCTATCCTAACTCGATTGATTCATAGGAAACATTATACTTGGCCTTAATTGACATCCCAAGAATCCAAATGTTGGAAAAAATTCCAACTGCTTATATACAATTGGGTGATGATTTGACCTATGAAAATAATACGAACAAAGCCAACAAACTATATACATAAAATCTCTAAATTATTATTAAACTAGTATTATATGACCTATACTACAAAAATACAACCCAATATATATCAAAGAAGAAAATAAGAATACTACCAATAACTAATTTCATCGATGAAACCAATAACAATATCTAGTACAATGGCATACAAACCCAACACAACTCAAAGACTCAAAAGAAAAAACTACCAATCTCCCAACATGCTCCCTGCTCCAACTCCACAATACTTCCCAAAGTATCAAAATACACCACTAAATAAAAGTGATTCCATTCATTTACATGTTCCTTGATTAATGATATATGTAGAAGAACTGACACACTAATGTAGGGGTGAGTAATGAAACTTAGTAGGTTTTTTCAAATTGATTTTCGTACTCACACCACTACTATAAAACATGTAGCATATTTATTTTAAGAAATTTATATATAACAACTAAAAATATATTATATCAAAGTCGTGTCATTTCACACCAAAATTATCTTCAATACAAAAAGAGTTTCTAAGGAAAGCACCCAAATATGTCATTTAACCATATCGAATATTCCATGTTGGCATAATGCATTAAATTTCACATAATCACACACACACACACACATAATTAACAAAAAACCACTGTAAAACACACAAACATGAATGCTTGGTGTTACCATTAATAGTGTGACTTCATGTCCATAACTCTCTCTATTTATGGTTGTACGTCT
The DNA here is from genome assembly GCA_963277665.1 of Viscum album. Lineage (NCBI taxonomy): Eukaryota > Viridiplantae > Streptophyta > Magnoliopsida > Santalales > Viscaceae > Viscum > Viscum album. Next base: position 1,240,809,955 of record OY728145.1, on the reverse strand, counting down.
TGACCATTTTCCATCCTATTCTATTCACGTTTGACAAATTAATCTGATAACCACAACAAACCAATCATTTCAAATGAATTTTAGCAAAACCATACCTATTATTTGAAACAAATTTCATTGATTTAAAATCAAACAACCATTTTAAAATCATCATTTTAAAATCATGTTACAAAAATCACTTTAAACCAAAATACTTAATTTCCACAATTCCATAAATTTTCACGAAAGAGGGTTTCAATCACAAACGTCAAAAAAATTCAAAATAATTTTAAATGAATTCTATAAATTTTTAATAATGATTTATATTTCTAATAATTTGAGTCTGGGGTGAATCCACCTACATTTTACATATTTTTGGGAACAACGAATAGCCCAAATTCTTCAACAGAACAAATTTAAATATCCAAAACCCTCCTTATATCCCATTCCCTAACAACAAAACAACTTTAACTCCTCAGGTTTTTCATACAATATCATATATATATCCCCAAAACACTGTATATATGAATCTAATAAAGGTAAGATAAATATATATAAGGAACACAACCTAAAATGAAGACTTAATATGGGAATTCAGCTTCATACCACCATGATTCTCCAATGGTTTGCTCCCTGGTTGAGGGGGGAAATCTCAACAACCTTTGGAAATAATAAAAACTGAGTTAGGGTCACTATAGTAAAAATGAGAGGATTGGTGATAAAATTAAGTTAGATGTACTTTTCATCATCTAATTTTAAAACTACCATGGGCAGCTCACATGGTTTGTCTAATAGAGTCCCAACTATGTGTGGACCTCAACCTCAAGGATACCTCCCATGGTTGGATTGCTTGGTCTGAAAAACCATGTTCCAATAATAAAAAATCCCTCTACCTCACATTTCATGATTAATCCAAAGTGGCCACATAGTTTGGACAAACCATGTGCCTAAACATGTAGCAACCCGAAATCCTATTTTTTCAACTTCCAATATTTCTTGTAATAATTTCACAGTTATTATTGACCACGACCTTTAGAAAACCCCCTAAAAATTCTAAATGTTATTCCAACCCTCCAAAACTACACCCATATACTGTAAATTCTTACAAATAATAATGAAATAGTTACCTGAAACCAGGGGTGCTACTGATCATTTATGTAGTTTATCACTCCTTAATAAGTATAGTTCTGCTATATGAACATTGAGTTAGTAGCAAGGTTTAGCACTTACAACACTCAAACCTCCACCTCACAGGCCCACCACACCTACACTGGGCTACTGGTACACTCTTCACATATTGATGAATACTCAACTGCAATTTCATGTGGTCCTATACATCATCCCACTCTCATCCCCCATGTGTGTATGCTCAGTTGGATCCCTTGAACGTTTGAGTCCTCCTCCCACAAAAATAATAATTGAGCAGGCTAGATGGAGCTTTTTCACCTACTTTTCATAAGGAATCATATTAAATATAAAAAATAAAATAAATAATATAATATAATTCCTATACTTCTTCCAAATATTTTCTTGAAAAATATCAACATATTTTCCTAGAATTTTATATATTTCATTACCAACACCGCATGCGATAATCATCATATAAAGTGTCATAATTTAATTCTTCATATTGAAAAAGATATTTATTTTATTTAATTAATTATCCATTACTCTAAAAAATGTTTCATCCATTACACATGTATTTAAAATTTTATTTCAACTTATCAATCATCTCACTTTTTCAATATAATAGTCCAAGAATTACATCCAATTATATTTTCTAAATCCATATAAATTACACATTCATAACCACGGAACCTTCAATTTTAAATACACATATTACAAATCATTGAATAATATTCAATACTTTTCCCAAACAAAACTATTTTTATATCTTCTTAAACTTGTACTTTGATTTTTCTTGCCACACTAGGAGCTAATTTAGATATTTTAGGCCACATTTTCCAATATATATTAATTTATTCCACCTTATTGACTCTGAGTTCTCATATTTTATTTCTATCACTATTTTAAGGATATTATATAAATGGTATAACCTCCCCAATGGGTATGTTAAGACCTGCTCTGGTATCCAGAAGACTCTTTCATAAAGGATGGAATGAAAGAGGACTTGTGGTTGTTTTTCATAGACCTCGTGGTTGGTGTCAAGGACAGAGAAAATTGAATCAATGATTAGTTTTCATATTTTTTTTACAAATAATGGACTTGATAGAAATAATATTGGTTATATTGAATATGGGTAAGGAAGTTCAATGTTCCTAGGAAACTCGTGTGCAACATACCTTTGATTTACCATTGATGGGATATATGTTACCATTTTATGGGATTTGGGGTTATTTATGTATCATAAATAGGAATGTATAATAATATACCATATATATATACTAGTTTTCTAATACAAAAAAGTTCTTAAATTTAATTCCTTGATTCTTTCATCTGTTCAGGATTTACCTACATTTTTCTTTACATGATATATCTATTTTACATGCTACTTTGATATAGATGAGGTAATTAATTAGATGAACCAAACCACGATGTTATGTTTTTTTATATATGTGATTTTTACTAATATATACTTATGGAGAAATTTATTTCTTCTATGTGGGATATACCATGGGTTGTTGGTTGACTCATAGGGAACCGTTTTTGGTCCTATAGATTGATTAGGATCCGTCCAAATAACCACATGTTATTTTATAACGTTTTCATTTATATCTAAAGAATATTGATGGGACCAATAAATAACATTTTATAGGATGATACCTTTAGGTAGGATTCCCCTATACTAACACATATAGTTCTTGAGGGTTTGATAGAAAATAAACCTGCAATTCTCTAGTGGTGTAGGCAATAGTCCTACCACAAAATGGATTCCTTCCATTTGTTCCAAACAAATGAGAAAGAGCACTGAGGTCTATGGTCAAATATGATAGAGACCTCCAGGTCATAAATCCACTGATCATTTTAGAAACATGTGTGTCATATGATGCATATTGATCGAAATATATCATTAAGTGTGTCTTTGACCTCCTTGGGGCATCTAAGGATGATAAGGTGAAGTTGACAACATTAGTGATATTGGGACAGACTAAGAGGTGGCGAGGTGTGATGGGCAAGTTGGAAAATTTAAGTGTCCCAAATGATAGGTATTGAAGGAACTATTCATCATTGAATTATTTCATGATTCATTGAAGTTTGATTGAGGAAAAAATTTCATGTAGCTACACTAGGGATCCATGATTATTTTGGTTTACTCCACTCTTCTCATGGATACGGTTCATTTCTCTTGTCTCTTGGCAAGGATGGAGGCAAAAATGTATAGGCATTTTAAGACTCGCCTTCAAAATAACATTATATGATGGATTAGTAACTGGTAACAAGTTATATATGTTGAGGTTCTGTGTATAGATTTGACATCTATCAAGTTCCTAGAAGACAATCGAGCAGTTAGACTTCTTTTACCCCTTAGTGTTCATGCAGGTGCACCTCCTACTACGGTGACGATTTCCACATCAGTAGAATGGAGGGGATGATCAAGCATGTGAATCAAAGCAATGGTATATAGTAGGAGTAGATTATATAATCTCTATCCCTATCATCTTCTCAATTATACGTAGATATCTATCAATAATTCATTCCAAATTATTTCACTAGCATTCCCCTTAATTAAAGAGTTTAGATTGGGATAGTATTCAGGCCAGTCTTGTAGCCCATTTATATAACCCCTTATTAAATTGTTTTGGTCAAGTTGATGAAACTCAGGGTACAACTCGAGTACATTAATTAGAAGTTATTTTTTTAGGCATGTAAGTTAACTATATGGTGCACCTAACATGTTCACTATGAATAAAAACAATAGTATTTGACTCTGCTTGTATTTCCAGTAGCTGAATAATGAAATATTGAAGAATATATTTCCAATACCCATCAATTATAATTTATTTTATCATTTATGGGGATATTAGTGGTATACCAATATTTATATATAGTTGTGATGTAACCAGTACTATGATATAGAAGGAGGCGTCTTTAATATGGTAATCTAGAGAATATATGTAATGGCCCGGACCTCTCTAGTCCACTACATTGTGAAAATGTGGTGTTGGAGGTGTTTTGGGAGGTCAAGGTGACTTATCCCCTAGCCGCTGCCTATCGGTAGCTCAGTCTACTGGTAGCCGCAGTCTAGCAGTAGCTCGGCTAACACTTTTCCAAATTTCTAGTTCTGTGAACAGTGTTTCCAGAATCCTAAGAGCTACCGATTCCTTCCTTTGCCAAATTTCACATTTGAACATGGTTTCCATAATCCTAAGAGCTACTGATTCCTTCTTTTGCCAAATTTCACGTTTGAAAAGTGTTTCCAGAATCCTAAGAGCTACCGATTCCTTCCTTTGCCAAATTTCATGTTTGAACAGTGTTTCCAGAATCCTAAGAGCTACCGATTCCTTCCTTTTCCAAATTTCACGTTTGAACAGTGTTTCTAGAATCCTAAGAGCTACCGATTCCTTCTTTTTCAAATTTCACTTTTGAACAGTGCTTCCAGAATCCTATGAGCTACCGATTCTTTCCTTTGCCAAATTTTGAATATATGAACAGTGTTTCCAGATTCCTACAGTTTTTCCCCCTTTGACGTTTCCTTTGACGTAAAATACATTTAAAGCCTTTTTTAAGGGCTCTTAAGGCCATTTAAAATTCCATAAATCCTATATTAATTATTCCTAAGTCCATGATGTATTTACTTGATCGAACCGCATTGGTTAATGCGATCCATTTTTAATGGAGAATTAACCGGATCTTAAACTGTAGCCCCATTAAATCTTCAAAAAGGGACGATATATCATTCTCCCTTGTTCTTTCCATTTGTTCTCAACTAAGAGGAACTATAACCTTTCAATCCTTTCCGTAGGAGTTGCACAATCAATCTTTACTCTGCTCTGTTTTGGATGCAACTGAGCCGTGTCGATCAATCTTCGATATAAGGTATGTTGTATCGTCGATCTTTTGGGGTTTATCTTCTTCTATCCTCCTTTCCATGATTATACCATGTAATTTCCAAGATTCTAATGGGTTTTCTTGGGGTTGGTTGGTACTGTCGTACCGCAGCATCCTCCGGTGGATGCAGTTGTCACGAGGGGAGGATCGTGACCTGTTGTGTGGAAAAAGAACGTGAGGAACTGTTTGAGGTAGGGGATTCATGGATTCTCTAATTGTATATGTGCAATCGTAGAATTATCATGATTTATCCCTTTGGATCACAATGAAATTGGCCTAATTAAATACTTGAACTGGATTAAAAGAATTGGTTGATCGCATGTTGTTGCTTTATACCGTGATAACAGTTTTCCTCATGTTTTCCTAGATATAGTGATAACTATGTTTTCTTTGATTTGTTGTTCGTTCATGATAGAAATTGATAACGAACGTAAAGCCGAAATTAATTGTTAATTAATTGGATAAAGATAAAGAGGCATATAAATTAATCTGGTTATTACTGTTGTTGTAGTTGTTCTAATTTGAGGATAATCAAATTAGGGAAGGAAGCATGGTTATTTAATTGTGATAGCTTGCTGCTTAGGTATTCGTGATTGGAACCTACGAATAACAAATCTGCCAATTCAATATGGAATAAAGAATAGATTATGTGGGAATTTCAAAAGGGGTTCTGAGTTACCCTCTTGTTTGTTTAAGGTTCAAGAGCCCATGGTTGTGATTGTTGTTTTTCTGCTGCTTGTGCTATGATGTGAGCCTGGTTGGCTGTTGTGATATGTGGAGGCATGGAGGCCTTGTGGTTATGGCAGTGGATGACGCCTGGAGTGGCGATATGCATCAGTTATGCATGTGGGTGTCGGGGAGGACACCAGGGGTGATGGAATGGGATGGATGCAGTTGCTGGATGCTTGCGGTTTTCTTTGAATGTTAATCTGCTTTGCTTTTCCCCACTGCTCAAGGTAGCTGGTCTCGCTACCCTTCTTCCGAAGGAGGTGAAGACGCGTGGGGTTTGCCACGTGCTTTCCGGGTTTAGCCTCTCGAGAGAAAATGGGTCTGTGCTCTTTCTATAGGCGGCAAATACTTGACGGGTAGTATATCTACTCACCGTGTTGAGCCTCCTTTTTGTTTAGTAGCATAGGATGCTTTTCTAGAATGCCTGGGAATGTGGGAAAGTAACTCTATAATGAATGATTGATTAAATGGTGAAAATCCACTGGGATGGAGATACTGGAATTTTAAAGGTGATGTGAATATTAAAAGGAGAAGTTGTTTTTGAATGTGATTCCAATTCAGTTTAATGTGGAATTGTTCATTCTTAATTAATGTTTAAAGAATTAATTAACATACAGTGGAACTGGTAAAATGATAATGGAGTAATCTAATAAAGCTCTTCAAATTTTTGTGTTCTTATAGGATACCTAGTCTTTGATGTAGCAGCCTGGAGTATGAGAGATGTTAGTTGCAGTTGTATCTAAGACTAGGTAATGCCCATAGTGTGGATGTGAGTTAAATATATATTCTGTACTTTTTGTGTTTCTATACGCTACTCCACCCTATCGGTAAGGGCAACCGACACCCCGGGGATTCTGAGCCCTGGGGGGTGGTGTTTTCGCCAACATTCTGATGGGAGGTTGAATGGTGGACTACCCCCTTTGGCCCCACTCTCTTATCTTGTTAGATACATGTGCCATGAGGCACAACGGTTAGTTACCCCATATATGTGTGTAGAGGGCTGTAATGGCTTGTGGTTATTCACACACATATATTCTGGATATAGTATCATATGGACTACTATAGGTATAATGTGTATAAGCTATGATGGCTTGAGGATCCTTACTCGGAGTATGGGCTGTAATGGCTTGAGGTATTATACCCGATGTATGATACACATTATGTGGGTTGTGGTGGATCTCGGAAACTACCTGGTTACTTTTGGTTGTGAGGATGGTGTGGTGCTTCGCCCAGGTGTCTACGGTCAAGCCTATGTGGTGCACGAGGTGCAGATTGTGGAGCTTAGCCCAGGTGTCTGCGGGCAAGCCTTTGGAGAGAGATGCACATGACATATGTTGTTGGGGAAAAGAGGCAAACCATTGGGGAAGTAGTAGCGGGGTACCCTTGATATTCTTTACTATATGATATATTCTTGTATGCGTTACTTGGTGAGAGTAGCCATGGCGAGGTTGGGAACTTAGTATACCTGTTTTGGTTACGAGTTAGTTTGACTTGTTGTTCACTGGGCTTTAACATGATTTCTTTACTTTTGCACGAGAGGCTTGGGGAGGATCCTACTAAGTATACTGTTATACTCACCCTATGTACATATAAACTATTTTTCAGGTCACTTGGAGCAGGTTGGAGATCAAGCTGGTTACTACTAGCTTGCGGTTGGAGGAGGAGTTGTTTGGGCTTGTGGTCGCTGCCGTTTTACTTTCTTTTGGGTACTTTTAGTTTTCCCTTTCAGGTGTAGTACTTTTGTATTACATTTCATATATGTACTTGGGTTTCTTTTATATTTCAGTTACGAGTTGGAGTTGGTTGGAGTCTATTCTATCTCTCTCTTCTGCATGTGTTCTCTTAGAGGGTAATGCCTCCCATTTTGTATGGTTATTATACCCTCGGTGCTAGTCACCAACCCGGGGCCTACTGGAGGCGGGACTCGGGGGTCATTATCTCCCTTCTCACAGTGCCAGCCCAGGGGAGGTACACATTGTGGGGAGGGGGTCGTGACAGAGTGGTATCAAAGGTCTGGTTGAGGGATAGGATGGATTTTGGAGTTAGGCACAGGTGAGGATAAATGGGATGGTAGGGAAACGGTGACATTCATGTTTAGCAAGTGGGGTAAACACTGGAGACTGGCAGAGACATAGGCATTTAGGGCCCCCTATGATCTGTTTCACGAACCATTAAGTTTTCGATGGCTACTAAACAAAGTGATACCAGTTGTAGGGTAGAGACCTAGGAAAGGATCATGCATCATTATTCTTTGTGCCTGTGTTTGAATGGGTAAACCGTGGGATAGGTAACCTAAAATTAATAAAACAAAATGATTAATTAATGTTGAGTCTTCCATATTCCAGGCTGAGGAGTTCTAACAGTTGTTATTTTACAGGTATGGCTCCAGGTCGACGTCCTCGTCAGGTTTGTGGAGAAGATGCCGAGCAGGCTGTTCCAGCAGATCACTGCCGAGTAGAGGTTGACGAAGATGACACTTGGAGGAAGACACATCTAGAGTTTCAGCACATGAGTCTACAGAAGTACGAGGACTCCGTTTCAGATGTAGTCACAGAAGACTGGTAGGAGGAGGTCGAGATAGGCTTCAGTTCGATTCGTGCTCGGAAAAAACACTGGGTGTCCTTAGTTGTGACGATGCTGCGTGGAGCAACGAGGCAGTGGTGGTTCTTGTTCCTTGGGGATCGTGAGGAGTTAGCAATCTCATGGGAGGAGTTTCGAGACAGGTTTAGAGTCGAGTTTCTTTCATCGACTGCGAAGGCGTCCAGTCTCCAAGAGCTTCTTACCCTTCGACAGGGGAGCTCCAGTTTTCGGGAGTTTGGAATCCGTTTCAGGAACCTTCTACGATATGCTTCAGACCTGTTACCGGATGAGGAGGCCAGGGCGAGGCATTTCGAGGAGGCTTTGCGTCCAGAGATCCAGCGCCAGGTCACCCTAATTATGCTAAAGACATATCTTGAGGCGCTGGCGAGGACAGAGGTTGTTGAGAGAACTTTTGCTAGGACCGGATCGTCACGAGAGGGGAATCGTCATGATTCCTCATGAAGCAGAGCTCTGGTCTGGGGTTCTCGGTTTTCAGGACAGAAGAGTTTCCGTTCACCTGGGGGTAGGTCCCAACCCTTCCTATCTCGTTTCTCTGGAGGCAACAACTATCAGGACTATGCCAAGGGATCAGGCGCTTGTTTTTCTTTTGGTGGTCGTGGTCATCAGCAGCAGGAGTGCCCGACTTTTCAGAGTAGTTATTGTGCACCGGGCGCTCCGCTCCAGGTTCCTCCATTGAGGCAGTTCCAGCCAAGGCAGGAGCAGCAGGTTGCACCAGCTTTAGATCACTAGAGGGTAGATGGAACAGGTAGAGGACAACCCCATGACGATCCCCATCCTCAGAGAGTAGAGTGTGACCGTGGTGGTGGTCGTCATTAGGGTCAGAGAGGCCGTGGAGAAGGTCGTGGTCAGCTTCATTCTCTAGCGTTTCTAGCCCCAGGTGAGCCAGATTTCGTTCGAGGTACCCTTTTCTTGTTTTCTGCCTTGGTGTATGCCTTGTTTGATTCAGGAGAAACACACTCCTTCATATCACCTACCCTTGTCCATGCTTTGGGACTTGAGGTAGAGAGGCTTCCAGTGCCCTTGGCATTGACTACGCCAGTTGGAGGTTGAGCCGACTTGTTTGAAGTATGTAGAGACCGTGAGCTAGTGTTGGGGAAACACCGCTCTTGGGGATATTTCCTATGTTTACGAATACAACCATATGATGTCATACTCGGAATGGATTGGTTGTATTCGGTGCAGGCTATTGTGGATTGCTACAGGAAGAAGGTCGTTTTCTTTGATGAAGATGGAGAGCAAGTGGTGTTTTTTGTGAGAGAGATCCTCGAATGAGTCATAGACGAGTTCCATCCTTATCATCCATTATGGCTGGGATGATGCTGTGTTCTTCAGAGGTTCAATAGTTTGCATTTCCAAGGGTCGTAGAGGAGTAACCTGATGTCTTTCCAGGAAGGGTTGTATCCTTACCCCCTCGAAGAGAGATTGAGTTTGGGATCGAGCTACAGCCAGGAGCATCCCCTAACTCTATGTCTCCATATAGGATGGGCCCTTCTGAGTTACGAGAGCAATGTATTCAGCTTCATGGTCTATTGCAGTGTGGTTTTGTTCGGCCATGTGTGTCATCTTGGGGTGCACCAGTTTTGTTTGTGAAAAAGGCTGATGGTAGTTTGCGGTTGTGCGTCGATTATCGTCGATTAAACAAAGTGACAATAAAGAACCGCTATCCTCTCCCGTGGATTGATGACTTATTCGATCAACTGAAGGGTGAAAGTTGGCTCTCAATGATCGACTTGCGGTCAGGATATCACCAAATGCTTTTAAAGGATGATGATATCCCAAAGACTGCTTTCCGTTGTCGTCATGGGCATTATGAGTTTGTTGTAATGCCATTCGGAGTGACGAATCCGCCAGCTGTTTTCATGGGGTTGATGAATGATGTGTTCCGTGAATTCCTGGACAAGTATTTTGTGGTTTTCATCGATGACATCCTTGTGTACTCCACAACTGAAGAAGGGCATGAAGAGCATCTACGAGCCATTTTGGGAGTTATTCGCCAACATCAGTTGTTTGGGAATTTGTCCTAGTCTGAGTTCTGGGCTCGAGAAGTTCGTTTCTTAGGGCATGTTGTGTCCCAACAAGGAGTAGCTATGGATCCGTCGAAGATAGAAGCAGTGGTGTCTTTTGTAGCCCCCAAGACCGTGTCAGAGGTGTGAAGTTTCCTTGGTCTCGCAGGCTATTATAGGAGGTTTGTAGCCAATTTATCCCGTGTTTCGAATCCTCTGACAACTTTGACTAGGAAGGATCAAGCGTTCATATGGACTGATCAGTGTCAGGAAGCTTTCGAGTATCTAAAGTAGAAGTTGGTAAGTGCTCCATTCATTTGTCTTCCAGTAGAGGGAGTCCAGTTTGATGTTTTCTGTGATGCTTCACATCTGGGCTAGGCTGTGTTCTCATGCAGCTGAGGTCAGTTGTTTCTTATGGGTCTCGGTAGTCGCGCCCCCATGAATTCAACTATGCCACCCATGATCTTGAGTAGGCAGCCGTGGTGTTTTCTCTAAAGTTGTGAAGACATTACCTCATTGGTGAGCACTTTGTGGTTTTCACCGATCATAAGAGTTTGAGGTATGTTTTCTCCCAACGTGACTTGAACTTGAGGCAGCGTAGGTGGATGGAGTTATTGCAGGAATACGACTATGAAATATCATATACACCTGGAAAAGGGAATGTTGTAGCTGACACACTAATCCGAAAGACACGTAATGATGTTGTGTGTGAATCTGGTGATTCCTGGAGAGTGATGGAAGAGCTATCAGCTTTGCATCTTGATATGGGAGAAGTTGGGTGTAGAGGTTGTCTTTTCCAGATGACGGTGGAGTCATCCCTAGTGCAGAAGGTGGAAGAGTCTCAGTTGGGTGATCTAGAGGTGGAAGTATGGAGAGACAGAGTTGTTTGTGGTGAGGCCCCTGATGGTTGATCGGAGGATGAACAACACTGAGTGTTGTATCATGGTAGGATTTTTGTTCCCTTGGCGATGCGCGAGACGGTTCTCCGAGAGTTCCATAGTTCACCCTTGGCAGTACATCCTGGTGTGACAAAGATGTACCGATCCTTGAGGAGTCAGTTTTGGTGGCCTAGGCTGAAACGTACGGTTGCTGAGTGTGTGTCTCAATGTTTAGTCTGCCAGAAGGTGAAGGCCGAACACCGTTTTCCTGGTGGTCTTCTCCAGCACATAGAGATTCCTTAGTGGAAGTGGGATGACATCTCGATGGACTTTGTTACAGGTTTACCTCGAGCTCTGGGAGGACATGATGTTGTATGGGTGGTAGTGGATCGTTTAACAAAGTAGGCCCACTTCATAGCGATCAAGGAGTCGAGCTCAGTGGAGGTTTTGTCGAGGCAGTATCTAGAGGAGGTGGTGAGACTCCATGGAGTACCTAGGATGATCATTTCTGATAGAGATCCTCATTTTACCTCTAGGGTGTGGAGAGGTCTCCAGCATTCTTTTGGCTCTCAACTGTGCCTTAGCACTGCTTTTCATCCTCAAACAGATGGTCAGACATAGCAAACCATCCAGACTCTTGAAGACATGTTGCACTCTTGTGTTCTTGATTTTGGAGGTTCATGGACAAAGCACTTACCCTTGGTAGAGTTCGCTTACAATAATAGTTTTCACTCTACCATCGGTATGGCGCCGTTTTTTGCCTTGTATGGTCGGCCATGCCGTTCTCCGTTGTACTGAACTGGGGTCAGAGAGTCAGCAATTCTCAGACCAGAACTACTGCAGAATACAACAGAGATGGTTCAGGTGATTCGTGAGAGGATGAAGACAGCACAAGATCATCAGAAATCGTATGCTGATCAAATAAGGAGACGCTTAGAGTTTAATGTTGGGGATCATGTGTTGCTGAAGGTGACTCCCCGTCCTGGGCAGTGAAGGTTTGGTCGTGGAAGTAAGCTTTTTCCCCGGTTTTTTGGGCCTTTTCGAGGTGTTAGCTCGTGTTGGAGCTGTGGAATATCGAGTACCACTTCCCCCTCAGATGAGTCAGATACATGATGTTTTCCATGTATCACAGCGCCGTCATTATCTTCATGATGAATCTCATGTTATCAATTGGGGAGAGATCGATATTGACGATGATGCAACCTTCGAGGAGCGACCTATGGAGATCCAAGACCACAAGGAGAAGGTGTTGTGTGGGCGTTCTATTCCCTTAGTTTGTGTCTTGTGGCAACACGGTGGCATGGAGGAGATTACCTGGGAACATGAGTCACAGATACGTGCTCAGTACCCAGAGTGGTTTAATGTTTAACTCTTTTCATGTAATGATGTTTCCTTGATGGTTAGACCATTCATTTTTTATTTATGTACCTTTTGTGTGATGTTATGATTTAATTGTTTGGATATGGATTGTTGTTTCCATATTTTCGGATGTCGTAGTTTTGTTCTAGCTTTCGAACAACTCATGGTGGTTTTCCCCTGAGAGGTATCTTATGGGGTGGTTGTTCGGACCCCTCTTTTCCTCTGAGTTGGTTTTTAATTCTCGAGGATGGGAATGTTTTGAGGGGTATCTAATGTAATTGCCCGGACCTCTCCGGTCCACTACTTTGTGAAAATGTGGTGTTGGAGGTGTTCCGGGAGGTCAAGGTGACTTATCCCCTAGCCGCTGCCTACCGGTAGCTCAGTCTACCGGTAGACGCTGCCTACCAGCAGCTCGGTCTACCGGTAGCCGCTGCCTACCGGTAGCTTGGTCTACCAGTATCCATTGCCTACCGGTAGCTCGGTCTACCGGTAGCCGCAGTCTAGCTGTAGCTCGGCTAACACTTTTCCAAATTTCTAGTTCTATGAACAGTGTTTCCAGAATCCTAAGAGCTACCGATTCCTTCCTTTGCCAAATTTCACGTTTGAACACTGTTTCCAGAATCCTAAGAGCTACCGATTCCTTCCTTTTCCAAATTTCACGTTTGAACAGTGTTTCCAAAATCCTAAGAGCTACTGATTCCTTCCTTTTCCAAATTTCACGTTTGAACAGTGTTTCCAGAATCTTAAGAGCTACCGATTCATTCCATTGCCAAATTTCACGTTTGAACAGTGTTTCCAGAATCCTAAGAGCTACTGATTCCTTCCTTTTCCAAATTTCACGTTTGAACAGTGTTTCTAGAATCCTAAGAGCTACCGATTCTTTCCTTTGCCAAATTTTGAATATGTGAACAGTGTTTTCAGATTCCTACAGTTTTGCCCCTTTTGACGTTTCCTTTGACGTAAAATACATTTAAAGCCTTTTTAAGGGCTCTTAAGGCCATTTAAAATGCCATAAATCCTATATTAATTATTACTAAGGCCAGGATGTATTTACTTGGTCAAACTGCATGGGTTAATGCGATCCGTTTTTAAGGAGAATTAACCGGATCTTAAACTGTCGCCCCATTAAATCTTCAAAAAGGGACGAGATATCATTCTCCCTTGTTCTTTCCCTTTGTTCTCAACTAAGAGGCACTAGAAACTTTCAATCCTTTCCGTAGGAGTTGCACAATCAATCTTTACTCTGCTCTGTTTTGGATGCAACCGAGCCGTGTCGATCAATCTTCGATATAAGGTATGTTGTATCGTCTTTCTTTTGGGGTTTATCTTCTTCTATCCTCCTTTACATGATTATAACATGTAATTTCCAAGATTCTAATGGGTTTTCTTGGGGTTGTTTTGTACTGTTGTACCGCAGCATCCTCTGGTGGATGCAGTTGCCGCGAGGGGAGGATCGTGACCTGTTGTGTGGATAAAGAACGTGAGGAACTATTTGAGGTAGGGGATTCATGGCTTCTCTAATTGTATATGTTCAATCGTAGAATTAGCATGATTTATCCCTTTAGATCATAATTAAATTGACCTAATTAAATACTTGAACCGGATTAAAAGAATCGGTTGATCACATGTTGTTGCTTTATACCGTGATAACGGTTTGACTCATGTTTTCCTAGATATAGTGATATCTATGTTTTCTTTGATTTGTTGTTCGTTCATGATAGAAATTGATAAGGAACATAAAGCCATAATTAATTGTCAATTAATTGGCTAAAGATAAAGAGGCATGTAAATTAATCTGGTTTTTGCCATTTTTGTAGTTGTTAATTTGAGGATAATCAAATTAGGGAAGGAAGCATGGTTATTTAATTGTGATAGCTTGCTGATTAGGTATCCGTGATTGGAACCTACAAATAACAAATCTGCCAATTCAATATGGATTAATGAATAGATTATGTGGGAATTTCTAAAGGGGTTCTGAGTTACCCTCTTGTTTTCTAAATGGTCAAGAGCCCATGGTTGTGATTGTTGTTTTTATGCTGCTTGTGCTGTGATGTGAGCCTGGATGGCTGTTGTGATATGTGGAGGCATGGAGGCATTGTGGTTATGGCAGTAGATGACGCCTAGAGTGGCGATATGCATCAGTTATGCACGTGGATGTCGGGGAGGACACCAGGGGTGATGGAATGGGATAGATGCGGTTGCTGGATGCTTGTGGTTTTCTTTGAATGTTAATCTACTTTGCTTTTCCCCAATGCTAAAGGCAGCTGGTCTCGCTACCCTTTTTCCGAAGGAGGTGAAGACGCGCGGGGTATGCCACGTGCTTTCCGTGTTTAGCCTCTCGAGGTAAAATGGGTCTATGCTCTTTCTATAGGCGGCAAAGACTCGACAGGTAGTATATCTACTCACCGTGTTGAGCCTCCTTTGTGTTTAGTAGCATAGGATGCTTTTCTAGAATGCCTGGGAATGTGGGAAAGTAACTCTATAATGAATGTTTGATTAAATGGTGAAAATCCACGGGGATGGAGATACTGGAATTTTAAAGGTGATGTGAATCTTAAAAGTAGAAGTAGTTTTTTATTGTGATGCCAATTCAGTTTAATGTGGAATTGTTCATTCTTAATTAATGTTTAAAGAATTAATTAACGTACAGTGGAACTAGTAAAATGAGAATGGAGTAATCAAATAAAGCACTTCAAATGTTTGTGTGCTTATAGGATACCTAGTCTTTGAAGTAGCAGCCTGGAGTCTGAGAGACGTCAGCTATAGTTGTATTTAAGACTAGGTAATGCCCATAGTGTGGATGTGAGTTACATATATATTCTGTACATTTTGTGTTTCTATACGCTACTCCACCCTATCGGTAAGGGTAACTGACACCCCAGGGATTCTGAGCCCTGGGGGTGTTTTCCCCAACATTCTGATGGGAGGTTGAATGGCTGACTACCCCCTTTGGCCCCGCTCTCTTCTCTTGGTAGATACTTGTGCCATGAGGCATAGCGGTTAGTTACCCCATATATGTGTGTAGAGGGCTGTAATGGCTTGTGGTTATACACACACATTTATTCTGGATATAGTATCCTATGGACTTCTATAGGTGTAATGTGTATAGGCTATGATGGCTTGAGGATCCTTACTCAGAGTACGGGCTGTAATGGATTGAGGTATTATACCCGATGTATGATACACGTTATGTGGGCTGTGGTGGCTCCCAGAAACTACCTGGTTACTTTTGGTTGTGAGGACGGTGTCGTGCTTCGCCCAGGTGTCTGCGGGCAAGCCTATGTGGTGCACGAGGTGCAGATTGTGGAGCTTAGCCCAGGTGTCTGCGGGAAAGCCTTTGGAGAGAGATGCACAGGACGTATGTCGTTGGGGAAAAGCGGCAAACCAGTGGGGAAGTAGTAGCGGGGTACCCTTGATATTCTTTACTATATGCTATATTCTTGTATGTGTTACTTGGTGAGAGTAGCCATGGTGAGGTTGGGAACTTAGTATACCTATTTAGGTTACGAGTTAGTTTCACTTGTTGTTCACTGGGCTTTAGCATGCTTTCGTTACTTTTGCACGAGAGGCTTGGGGAGGATCCTACTGAGTATACTGTTATACTCACCCTATGTACATATAAACTGTTTTTCAGGTCACTTGGAGAAGGTTGGAGATCAAGCTGCTTACTACTAGATTGCGGTTGGAGGAGGAGTTGTTCGGGCTTGTGCTCGCTGCCGTTTTACTTTCTTTTGGGTACTTTTAGTTTTCCCTTTCAGTTGTAGTACTTTTGCATGACATTTCACATATGTACTTGGGTTTCTTTTATATTTCAGTTATGAGTTGGAGTTGGTTGCAGTCTATTCTATCTCTCTCTTCTTCATGTGTTCTCTTAGAGGGTAATGCCTCCCATTTTGTATGGTTATTATACCCTCAGTGCTAGTCACCAACCCGGGGCCTACTGGAGGCGGGACTCGGGGGTCATTATCTCCCTTCTCACATTGCCAGCCCAGGGGGGGTACACATTGTGGGGAGGGGGTGGTGACAATATATGTGCTATATGGGTACTTTTTTACACTTTTTCATATAATAAATGCGCTATAAATTATCATTGTTCTCTTGAAAAATATTTTCCACCCACATTTCAACTTTTTATTTGTAGTGTTTTTTTGATGTTGTCCTCATTTAATCATTGAACCTAGACCTGCAATCCATACATATTGAGATAGTATTAAATATGCTTCTAGCTCACTGAATTTATACCAAGATATCTAAGTGTGACATTTTGAATCAATAGGTAAAATTATTGGGGAATTTGTTCTCAAAGAAGAATATATTAATGGACCCATAGAATTTGGAAGAAGTTATTTCCTAGACACTTCCCTAGAACTTATTACTAATCAGTTGATTTTTTTTTAATCTGGATATTTTCATCATTTTGTCTCGAAGTTATATAGTTTATACACACCCATTAAAATATTGATAAATAAGGGAGTGAAGTTACAATTTTCTGACCACTATGAGGAGGATTTTCATGATTTATAGACAATGTTTAATATAGCTTTATTTTTTATACCACACAAGATAGATATTGTTAATTATTTTTACAAAGATGTATTAGGAATTGTTTTGGAAGAAGAATTAATATATTGGGGGAAAGTAGTTTCTTACAGTTCACAACAACTATAAACCCATGAGTTGAATTACCATACATATTTTTTAGATCTAGAGTCCACGGCTCATACATTGAACTTTTGATGACACTATCTCATTTGTCAAATGTTTTTCATCTACACTAACCACAAGATCCTTCCTTATATCTTCATACATATACCAAAACGTTAGGAAAAGTTACTTGGTTGAGTTCCTGAAAATATTCAACTACGAAATTTCCTATGCACCAGGTCATAGTAATATTATAATATAGTCTATTATCTATATAATGTAGGTATTTTAGGCTCCTAGAGAAAAGAAATTTTCATAAAAATGTCACCATATATGGTTTTGAATAACTCGAGCTTGGATGCTTCCAATGACCATGGATTGATGTCTTGTGCCCCATTATTGATCACATCTTATTTAGTAGTTCAGGTTAATTCTTGTTAGGAATTTGACCGAATGTCTTTTGTCATATGGAAAAAACAAGTTGTTAATGACCCAATACTTGGGTGGTCATTAGATTTCAATGATGTGATCCTAGTATATGGTAGGAATCTTGTCCTTTATTCTATTAGATATGGGATAAATAGAGACATAGAAAAAAAAATAATGATTGGTACCTAATGGGGTAAAATATATACACCATGATATTAGAATGTAGTTCTATTGTATGGGGATGACAAGTTAAATTTATGGATTTATTTACCTATTCCTCACTTTCCAAATGATAAAGATGGAGAACCAGCATTTTGGTGGTTTTTTACTCTCAATTACTATTCCAATGTGGATGTAGGTGAATGTTATGATGAAAATAGTGAAGGTTTTACCCAATAAGAAAATGTGTATTGAATTTTTTCTTGATTGTTAATTTCTTAAGTAAGTTTCCTCATTCCTTACACATATAAGAGACTAACATAGTAGATTATATGGGAATGTTATATGCGTATCAAATTATATTCTTTTAAGGAGTTCACTTAAGCATTGTGTCTAAAATAGAATAATGTTTTACATCATCGTTTGGGAATGCATTTTAGAAGTCCTTAAAAATCAGCTAAGTTTAAGCACCTCATAACATCACAATAAAAATGGACCATTAATGTTGAAAAATTGAATATTAGAGGATATGTTTTGGTCTTGTTTCATAGATTTCAACATATATTGGGATAATCACCTATAATTAGTTTATTTTTAATAAAATAAACTATCATTTGATTCATATGGTATATTTTATGGTTTTTATAGAATCCATGTTATAAATATCTATGTTTGTATGAGGTTGGTGGTGGGACCTCATATGGATCAAGAGACTGCTTAAAGTGTGAACCAAATTCATTAAATGATGATCGCAGCTCATATAAGTGTGAAGTATTAAACTAATAACTAAACGAGAGCCTTGTGTTTTATAGTTGGTGGATATGTTTTTTGAATAGTGAATCCTCTAATAGGCCACAAACATTTTTTGAAGAAAGGATAGCTAACACCATCCTATGTTGGACCCTTTGAGATCACCGAGTAGATTTTGATGTTGGTGTACCATCCAAATATTCCTTCTCACTGACGAGGTATGCATGATGTGTTTTATGTGTCTCATATTATATGTTTATGTCCGATTCATTGAATTTAATTTATTGTGTGGACATTGATCTAGTGCCTGAAGCATCATACATAGGGATATAGTTGAGGGTTATAGACAATAATGAAAATTTTATTGTAGGGAAGATGATAATACTTGTAATGATTCTATAGAATTAGGATCAAATCTAAGAAGAGACCTATGAATGATAGGAAAGTGTTCAAAATCAGTGAACTGAGCTTTTTTAGAAGAAATTTTGAAGTTAATTTTCATAAGTGATTATCCATTAGAAGGATATAATTGTAACAATGTCTATTTTTTCAATGTAGAAGATATTCAGTTATTAAAACTCGTCATTCATATTTTTCGACAATTATATGGTCATTAAATATGTCAGTTATTTAGTGAAAAAGTATGAGAATATATGTCATTGTAATTTTCCTGAAGACATGAAATTATGGTGGTTGTAAACTTCCACTATTCAAAAAGTGGACTCCACCAACTCACAATTGAGTTTAATATATTTCTTCAGGATTCGGAAGACACCATAGGCCAACTATTTGGGAGGAACCATCTAGTCAATGTTGTTGGAAGAGAATAGTTCATTCTTCCAGGTGCATATATCACTTGGTGTCTACTCACTAACTACCAAGTGGTTCCACCAGCTTTCTAGGGAGGCACATTGGCACACCACTACGACATGTCAAAGAGTTCATTAAATTAGCTTCATGGTATTTTATTCCCACTTTGTTTGGACACACATGAACAACCAATTATGATCTGAAATTCTATTTTTGAAACATGAAGCCTCCTATATTGTCTTTACATATCTCACATTCATCACCAATTTGTTATTCAATGTTTGAACGCTTTTTTGACTCTAGAGTGGTAATTTCTCTCTAGACAAATACCCAATTTCTCATCTTCCTTGAAATATGTTCATTGATCAATGATTGATTAGTGTTTTTTATGATGATTGGATGAAAAATTATTCCTTCCATTGATTATATAAGTTTTATAGTTATGACATTATGAATAATGTTTATATATCTATTCTCGATGCTTGATCAATGATAGAACTATAAACAATTGATGATCCATTCATAGATTAGAGGTGGATTTGACATAACAATGACATCACTTTGACCAATCGTGTTTCCTAAAAATTATGGGCATTTATAGGAATGTTTCCTCAAATAAATCATCATGATATATTCTTTATCATGAATATAATATTAGAGATATTTTCCAATTATCGTGTTTTAGGGGATTTATATTCATTTTCTATACCATATTTTCACATCCATAATTGAACAAGGAATTCAAGAACCATTATTGAATCAAAACAAATCTGGTGAATTGAATTTCTCTTCTTTGAAAAATATCAAATCTATGACCTTTAATGAAATCGCTGAGGTATAAACTCTATATCATCCATCATTACATTGAATCTTCTCAGTTCTCTTTTTTTTAAAGATCATTCAGACTAAGATAGTACTATGATAACCATCCTTTATGTATAATCATGTTCTTTTCAGGAATATACTATCATTGAGGCTTCGATCCTTTGATGAACATTATAGTTCACTATTACCAATGTATTGGTAGTATGTTCTTTACCACATGGGACTCTGGTAAAAATATTCTTTCCCTATTACAATTAATTTTTTTCCATAGTTTCATTACCATTCTTGAAAGATATCACATGTGGGTGTGTGTGGTTGTAACCTTTGATACCCATTTATGATGCATCATGCCATGAGATTTTCTCTAAATTGTTTAACCATATTTTATGTTATTAACATGTAATATATGTTTATAATATTTTATTATGATAATATACTATATGTCGCCTTATATTCCTGAACATGTTATATTTGATAAATACATTTGATATTTGTTCTTGGTACTTAGAATAGGTGGACTATCAAGATATGAGTATCCCTTACAAGGGGAGTAAAAAAATAGAATCTTATTATATAGATGATGGAGCTTACCATAGGGTAGTTTTATCCAATCCTAGAGGGCTAAAACAAGGTAGCAGCATTATAGGCATTACGGCCATGATTCCTTTACCAAGGAATTGATAACATACAATGGTCAAGAGGCTTAACCCATGATGGAGTAGAGGTATGATAGCCTGAAGGCCTGTTTTAGGATTGATTTGAGTTGTTAAAATGTGAAGGATATATTTTAATTAATGAATTGATATTATAAAGGCACGTGATTACTATCTTTGTGGACAGTTCATGATCAGAACTCACATCTAATTATTTCCCTTCTAGAATGGAATTGTAGCTAGTATGGTTAGTTCTCATAGTGTCTCAGTTAACACAAGGGTTCTCATTATACGATTGGAATAAATTCTTGTGAATTTATTATAATCATGGAATACACATGTTTTACTGTTTACCCATGATAAAGATTCATTTTTGGTTTCATAATGGGTTTTATTACTCATACAATACATGACAATCCCTATATGGATGCATGATTCTTATATAGTGATCCATGAAAGGGAAATGGTCCCATGGAAGACAACTAATAAGTGGGGGATATATATCTTAGTGGAATCGTAATGAACGTCAATGGTTATTTGTATGATTTTATTTATTTATATTCTTACACTTTTACTCTAGTGTGGATTTCCACATTGGGACCTCATTTTCTTATTTTATAACATGTGTATCATCTGATATTATTTTCATCTAACTTGTTTACTCTATATTGTTATATTTTATTTTTATTATTAGTTATGGATTTGATAATGAGGGCATAGTCTCCAAACTGATGCAATTCATACCCTCATTGCAAGTCATTATCCTCTCAGGTTTGAGGAAACATTCATGAGGTGTGGTGCATCTCTATCTCAAACTGAGTGGTTTAAGATAGTTCATTATATAAAATATATATTTATAATGAAATTATAAGGTCACATTAAAAATAATAATATATATCTTTTTTTGAAAAAATATTTTGAAAAAATATTTAAAAAATACTAAAATGACTAAAACAATTTAGAAATTTACTTATTTGAAAAAATATACAAAATTTTCAAAGAATTTAGATAAAAAAAATTTATTATATGCAAGAGGTAGAATGTTGTTATGTGGTAATCTTAAAAAATATTTTTTAAAATTTTTATAAATAATGTCAAAAAATATATTTATGAAATATTTAAAAATAATCCCTTTAATAAATTTAAAATGAAACTAAAAAATTTTACGAAAAATAAATTTAATAATATTTTAATTATTAATAATGACATCTTAAAAATATCAAAAAATATAGATATAGAGAGAAATTATAGTAAAAAAGTGAAAACAAGGTATTAAAATAATTTATTATAGTTTTTAAAATAAAAATCTCATTATAAAAAATAAAATTATAATGAACATAAAGAGGTATGATAAAATATTTATTTTTGGTGTTATATAAACTACAAAAATGAATATAGTTTCATAATTCAAAACTCATCCATCATAAAGAAATTCAAGATGAAAACCCCTTAAATTGTTATCTATCTTGGATGGATGCATTCCAAATTCTATTGTAATAAATATATATATATATATTATTCATTTATTTTACATCCACATTTATATATACCTTTCAAGATATCAATTATTTTCAACTTCTTCTTACCATGTTACTCATAATGCTTTATAAAAAATCTATTATTCCGGTGTTAATTGTTCTATTTATCATGCACGTTTGGATTTTGTCGATCTGGTTATTTAACCTTGGCCGTGTTTATATTTATCCCAAAATTTTTATTATTTCATATATATCATATTTATACATTAGCTATAATATTCTACGAAACAAATTATGTTGGTTATGAAAATTGAAATGTGGCATTCATTGGGGCTGTAATTGGTGCGTATGGATGTGTGATATTTTCATTTTTCAATAGATGAAAAAAACTATTTAAAGGATTGCATTAAAAGAATAAAAAATATTATATATATATATTATTATTATTAATAAATAAAATCCAACCTTATTATTATCTGTGTTATATTATTATAAACAATTAAGTGAGTGATTCATGGAGGCAAGAGTCTACATGAATGCACTCATATGGGAAATTTTAAATTTTAATTGGATGGAAATGGGATATATAATGGTTGTTAGATAATAATACTATCATTTTAGTATATTAAAATTTCTAATTTCATTATATTATAATATATATAAATTATTTTACGGAGTTATAAAATCAAATATACATGAAAGAATTTGGTTAAGACTTATACCTCCCCCTTTGATATCTTCGTTTGGATTATACATTAATCCTTAAATGATTAGTCTTTTTTTGATAAATTTACCTTAAGAAGTTAGTGGGAAATTTGGGTAGGCATTTGGGAAGATCATTTTTGATCTCGGGTGCCCAATATTTTTTGATAAGCGAGAAGAGCATGTGCCCAATTGTATGTGAGAGGAGTGTAACCCTTGTACATATTAATAAAATTAAAATATTGTTGATATATTCCTCATATAATGTGGCTCAAATTTAGACCAATTTTATATATATGATAATTTACGGTATAAATATACTCAAAAAATAACAAAAACTATTCTTATAAAATCCCAATTTTAAGAATTATAATTATTTTCTTCCAAAATCATGTAAAATATATGTTTAAAAAGAATTAATTAGAATATATTATTAAAAGTATACTTAATTAATAATAAAACCAAATTAAAATATATATGAATCTCTTGAATACCTAAATAAATTTGAAATCAAAAACATTTTTTTATTGGAATGAAAACATTATACTGATATTAAAAATTTCAAACACGAATTTCAATTATCAACATTACATTTTTAAATTTGTTATTATACATATAACATATTTATTTAGTACATAAAATACGATTCCAAATCATTAAAATCATTAATACATCATGATAATGCCTAGAAATAGATAGTATTTGTAAATTAGTTATTTTTCAATATTCAATGAAGAAAATCAAAAAAATATCTGACATTAAATGTAATATAATTTCATTAATTATAAATTAAGAAATTAATTTCATTTCCTCAAATTCAAATTCTAAAACTCATAAAATAAGAATTAAAATGAAAATATCAAATATGAATAAAAATAAATTTCTAGACAAATGTCTCATTCGAACTTCATGTGTTATTAATATTTTTTGATATCAATTATTGTGTTGATATATTATGTCACACGATAAAATATAAAATCTTATAATCTTATAGAATTATATAATAAAATTTATAAAAGATATATCATTTTAAGATCAAATTATTTTAATCATATTATATTATCAACATACAACTTATCATTTAAATATATAACTTCCTTTTATTTAATTAATGGATGATTATTATAAACCAAGGAAAATGTTAGTTCATTGTTTCCATTATTACAATTTATTCAATATTGTATTTATATAAAAAATATATATATACAAATATCAAGTGGTGTTATATTCTAGCCCCTTATATAAATTTTTTCCTAGTAATTTCAATTACTGTATACTATTAAATTTCTTTAAGGGTGTCCATAGGAAAAATATGCCTCCAATTATGATATCCATTAATTATTCAACCTCACTATATTAGTCAAGACTACGAAAGATATCATAAATATTCCCCAGAATTTATGTTTATTTTAATAAGTCTTTTAATTACAAAATTGTTCAAAAAATTTCATGGTTGGCATATATTTTTTACATAATAAATTTATCTTCCAATTAAATTTTAGGAATGTGGGAGAAATAAATTATTCACTCTTATCATCTTTTGAAGTGAAACTTTTTTCTTCAGGTTTGGTGTTTAAAACCAATTCCAATAATGATTCTAATAATGAGTAATATGTAAGAGTTATTTACATGAATCATGAAAATATACATTAAATAGATCACCAAATCTTTAAAATAATAACAGATCATTTCACCATTGAAAAAAAATTATTATCACATGTTAAAAAAATAATCAATATTAATATAATTTTTGAATTTACACATTATCTACTAAAATATTAAAAATAAAAAACATATAAGTACTATAATACTTTAACCATTAAATTATTCATTATAAATAATAAAACTAGTTCAACATAGATTGGTTTATGTTTTATATATTTATTACCCATTTCATATTCCCGAAAACTTCAGGTTTTATAAAATTCAACAACATGTATAACAACAAAACATGAAAAAAATAGAATATGGGAATAATATTACAAAATAGTTGAAACATTTTCCTAACAACATGATTCTCACTTGGATTTCTAATTGGAAGCTATTTCCATAGATTATTTGGGTATGATTTAGTTTCCAATAAAATTAAAAAGTGATAATAGATCATGAATTTAATAAAACAATGTTTTTTCGAACAAAGTACATTCAATAAAAACTTAAGGGTCTTCATTATTAGTTATTGTAATTTTATAAACATGGCTTTTATCACATGGCCAACTCGAACAAAAATTCCCTTGAGGATTGGGGATTTGGTTCAAATGGTGCTTAGTCCTCTTTAGAAAAAAACATTGGATATTAGAATCTTATTTTTTTCCCTTACATTCATGATCCATATTTCACTTATCTCAATGGTTGTAAAAGACTCTCTTTCCCTTTAAAAAAGTACCATATTGATTCTTACCACATTTTTTATGTCTCGTCCTTCAATGATTCTACTTCATCTCATTTGTTTTTATATATTTCCATATCATCTAATACTTATATTGATATATTTTAAATATACAATACTTCAAAAATTAATTTAATATCCTGATGGAACTTATTAATATAGCATCATTTGATGATAAAATTTGAGAGACTAGTTCCCTTTATAGGCTTGTCATAATCCCATCAATGTAACAATCAAACATACATTTAAAATTATGTATATATTCGGTACCATTTTGGGAAAATCTCAAAAAAAAATTCATACTCCAAAACACATTCCCCCTACTTCTATTTTTAATTGATTTTTTCCATATCATGAAATGTAACACAAATAAAATATTTCTCTAACAATATAATTATAATATTATACCATTTAATTCTCTCTAAACCATCATCTTCCTTTATATTTTAATACAATGGCCAATGTCAATCACCATCTATCTATAAAAAAACACTATCAGAGTAACCTTCTCTCTTTCATTGTTCTAAAATTCAAAAAATATCTTATAGCATGACATAATCCATTGCTTATTTATCAATGTTTTAGTGGTTATAAAAAGTGATAGAGGTTATTTTCTAATCAAAATTTCCATCATCATTACATAATGATTCCAATAACTAGTTTGTTTCATTTAGGAAATATTATTGGTCAATACATGATCCATCTTATCCTATATAATTATAATTTATTCAGCAGCAACACATTTTGTGTTGACTTACTTAGGAGAGAAATAGTGACAGTAATTATTGGTTTTGATATGGTTTTTATTCTATAAAAGAGATGTAATATCAATGTAATGAAATATAATTAACTAGAATATAAAATTATGAATATTTATCCATAACATAAAATACCTTATAACAATATTTATCATTATTGGGATTTATTATAATGGTTTTTTAGTTATGTTCTTCCAAAATGTTGTTCCAAAGGGTTTTGATAAATTATCTCTAATACCAAGTATAACAACCCTAACTCCGGTAGCAATAATTCAAGGATACCATCATTTAACATTGGAAAAATAAAAACATAATATATGGTGATCATAAATGTCTGATAAGGGAAATAAAACAACAAACTTATCATAAAACATAAA
The DNA here is from genome assembly GCA_963277665.1 of Viscum album. Lineage (NCBI taxonomy): Eukaryota > Viridiplantae > Streptophyta > Magnoliopsida > Santalales > Viscaceae > Viscum > Viscum album. The sequence continues at coordinate 1,240,783,422 of OY728145.1, read as the reverse complement.
GTATAAATAATTTATAAATGTGAATAATCAAGGAAAATTTAATTTAATAATTAACATGATCATGAAATATACACTTGAAAAAAAACTATTAATCACATGGAAATAATAATTAATTTCATAAGGATTGAATTAATAATCACAAACATCTTACTTTAACCATCATGTCCAGTTAGATAAGAAAATTTACATATCATCAAGGAATATCAATATGGACATCTTATATATCATAAAGGACTCTCAACAAATACAACATTCATAAATATGTAATCAATACTATAAATACCCAATATAGTTAGTATAATTGTAGAAACTAATCTACCAAAGGGCCATAACAGTTCCGACATGTTACAAACTCATTTCTATTGACTTCCTTATATATTAGATAATTAATTCAATACATAATAAATATTCCTTGTTAATAAATAAATATCAATATAGAATATTTTATAAAAAATGACCATTTTATCTAGTTAATGGAATATCATGATTATAAACCATCCAAAAAAGAATTTGTTTGGTATCATTAGTATATATCCCCAATGAGGGTGCAAACTAATTTTAAGGATATTGAAAATTGATGAAAAAATTATAAGGACATTACAATGTCTCTTTAAAATATAGATGAAATATATTTTAAATTTTAATATAAAATTATAAGAACAAGAAAAAAGGAACCTTTTAAAAAAAAATATAAACTTGTAAGTTAACCTTTATAATGAATATTGGATATGAATTTGGGAAAATATAGTTAAGAGGCGTATTTGAGGGGTACTGTGGTGGTACTATACTAGGCACAGTAGTAGTATTGTACAATGTGCGGGTACTATAGGAGAATTGTACATTTTATAGGTACTATAGTAAAACTGTACAATGTACGGGGTACTGTAGTAGGCACTATAGCAGGTACTGTTTGATACGGTAGCAGTTGGAACTTTTCACCTTGGGCCACTGGTTTGGGCTTGGAGTCCTTAAGGCTTTCGGGCCACCTAGGCCTTCGGGTCATTAGGGATTTTGGGCCTCCTTTAGGGCCCTCGGGCCACCTCAAGGCCTTCGGGTTACATGCAGTCTCCCCAAACACACTACAAAAAAGGAGCAGTCCAAAAGATGATTCAGAGAAGGTGCACTCACCAGCGTATAACCAAATGGATTGTCAGAATGAGGGGGTATGGCTATGCCATCAGTACTAGCCTATTGTTTCACAGGAAGCCTACCCATATGTCCATGAAAATGTGGAGAACTACTATCATGACGCAAATGATGGGGTGGGGCAGTTCCTTGTAGATAGTCTGGTTAAATTCCCTAAGTCCTTCGGGTCATTTAATCTCCTAAGCCTACGGGCCTTGTAATCTATGAGCCTACGGGCCTTGTAAGGTTTCCCCCTCATCCCTTGAAAAGGGGGTTATCAAAATCAATAAAAAAGAATGCCTTCGGGCTATTCAGGTTAATGGTTCAAATACGATATTTTTTTACTTCTACAAAGAATGTTGAAAATGGGTTGCCTATGAATATTAAAAATAAAATTCCTGAAACATTTTAAGAAACATGTATAAGGATAGAAAATATTTTATAACATTTAAGAAAACATTTTAATGAAAAATACATTAAATATTTAAAAATAAAAATTAACCTGAAATAAATATAATGATAATTAAAATAATTATCCATGATACATTATTTCAAATAGGTGATATATGAACCAAATCAATGAAAATAGGTTAATAATTCAAATCATGACCTAAAGAAGGAAATATGACCTGAATAACCCTTTCCCAGGATTCCTACTTGGAAAAACTCATTCTAAACACCAATATAATAAATTTATATTTCATATTATTCTATATAAAATCCACATTTTAAAAATTAATTTTGGAAAAAATTTATTTTTATCTTATTTTCACTTATCTACTCAAAAGTCTTTATAAATATCAATTATTTATGTAATTATAGTTGTATTTTAAATGCTTGTATTGATTTAGTGATTCTAATCCTTGAACCATAATCATGGATTCATTGCTTATATAATTATTATAATTTCATATATATCATATTTGTACATTAAATAACATTTTATTATCATCCCTGTATAGATTTTATGAAAAATGAAATATGTCCTTCAGGAAAGCACTACTCTACACATTCAGAGGTGATGTTTTTATTTTTCATCGTAAAAAACAAAATAAAGGAGATAAAAGATTATATTTCTATATTAGTAAAAGTAATATAAATATATTATTCATTAATTATATTTATCCATATAACTAACCTTTATGTATGGTAATGAAAAACCAAATGTATTGTTAATTGAGGTGGTTGTCAGTACATATGCACGAGTAAAGTTTTAGTTTCCCATTAAAAGAAAATATGGTAGATAATGGTTATAAAATCAATAAATTAAATTTTAAGTATATTAACTATACATTTTTAAATATAATAGGTTTACTATAATATAACTAATTGAGGTATAAGTAGATATAAACATGAATGAATTTTATTAAGACTTAAATCTCCTCTTGGATATTTTCCATTGGATTACACCTTTATCCTACCTGGATTGTACATTTATTTAATTATAGACCCCTAGGATTTGGGTACAATTTTTTCAAAGTTACATGGGTAGATAATTTTTATCATGTTTTATAAATCTATATTGATAAGCGAGGATAGTATATTCTCTATTTTTAAGTCATACAAATGAATCATAAGTAAATATTAAGAACATTAAAATACTGTAAATGTATTTAAAATTAAGAGTGGATTTTATTTTTTGATATAAGATATAGGATATGATAATGTAAAATTTAACATAAAAATAAAATTTATACAAGATTTATTTCTAATTTTTTTCTTTATCACCGAGGTTAACCCCCTTTTAACCCATTTTCTCTTTTACCATTGTAAAAATATTATACCATGTTAATATTCATTATGTTGAAAAAATAAATTAAACACATTAAAAATTAGAACATGTTGATCCAAAATATTTAATCCATCTTCTAATATTTAATTTCTAGAGCTAGTAATAAAACATTTTAATATTAGTTTAAAAAAATAAATGAAAATAGTTTTGAGAAAATTATCATTTTTAAGAATAAAAAAAATTTCTTACCAAAATTATGTATAATTATTATTCAAAATGAATTAATTTAATTAAAATTAATTAAATTTAACTTTTATTACATTCAGAAAAAATGATCATTTTAAACAAATGATTAAAAAAGAAAAATTGAAAATAATTTATATTAGAATAAAAACAATAATTAGATTTTTGAAATGTAAATCACATATTTATAAATTAAAAAACATTTTTAAATTCATTATATAACTTAATAAATACTTTTTAAATATATAAATTTATTGCATCAATTTTCAATTAATTTTTAGATCATGATAATGTCATAAATTTGGTAGTTGTTTTCATATCAGTATTTTTCACTTTTTATCTAAAAAATAAATCTTTTATAAAAACCCAAAAAATAACTCTTGGGTATTTTTAAAATAGTGATATAAAAAATAAAAAACTTTCAAATTATTAAAATTATAAAATTCATAAATTTATCAGTTATAGAAAAAAATTAAATATAAATAAATACAATTTTTATTGAAAAATGTTCATTTTATACACTAAGTGGTATTATTGACATTTCATATCAATTTTTGTGTTGACATATTAGTTAATATAATTAAATATTTCACATCATAATATTCCAAATGTTTTAATTTTAAATTATAAAAAATATTCCTTTTAATAATGACCTATTTTTTAGTAAATCATATTAACAAAATAATTCTAAAATGTTAGTTGATTACAGTATTTTAATTTATTAAATGATTATTAACCTATGTAAAAATACCCATTAATTTCATATTTCATGTTTTACAAGATATAACATATATAATTTATTTTACTTTATATACATACTAACATATTAGGGAGGTATATAGAATATAGTAGAATTTAAAATGGAAAATATTGAATAAGATAGTTGCGGGGATCATTGTTTATGTTTGGAGGAGAAGATCATTATCCTTTACCTTTTTCATGGATTGTGTTTTAACTTGTGATAATTATTTTAGAAGTTTTTATGATTTTATTATTCCATTGGCTTATTTTATTGTCACATTTTGGGTATACATTGACGTAGGGTTACGGTTATTCCTCTTTTTTTATTTTATCTTGATACCAACAGTGTTTTCATACTAATGGGATTAATAACCATAATAAATTGCGTACAAATTCATACATATTATATGTTATGAAAATCAAAAAGTTTATTTAATTAAAATTTTAATTTCGATATCTATATAATACTAATATAGATATATTCAATAACAATAATAGATATTTTTTTGAAAAAAAGTAACTGATACGTATTATCTTAACCCCCCCCTGCATGATAATGATAACATTTTCAAGGTAACCAAATAATTATTATTACAACCACAAATTTTTCCTCTAGATCTCTCGTAAAAAAATTAGATCTTTGGAAGTCAATCCGTAGTAATGGGGTTTGAAAATTTTATGGATGGGATTTTATATTTAGAAATAATGTATACTACCATATCATTGCTCGCATAGAGTATCTATATTTGATTCTATTCTTAAAGGTTTTACTATAATATATGAGACATATACATGGTCATAATATGATATTAAGAATATTTTTAAAGTATTTAAAAGGACCAAAAACAATTTTTAATAATCATATAAAATTCATGGGTGGAAAGACTACTAATAAAATTTAAGTAAAATTCCTATAATTTATGATGGTGGTAAAATTCTAAATGGAGAAAAGATGTCACTTTTTTTAAGATAGTTTTAAGATGTAAATTTAAAAGAATACAAATATGTTTATAATTTATTTACTTGGATAATATGAGTTCCATAACTCTTAGAAATTATTTAGAAACTCATAAAGGTTCTATATTTTTAATGAAACTTGTGGTTGTTCTTCTATAAATATTTCTTTCATAAATATCATCTTGTGAATATAGAGATCTTAATGACATTAAAATTGATCAATCATACATAAAATTGATAAATGATCACCTAATAAGTGAATATTATCCCAAAATAGTGATCAATAATGAAAATTGAAATTTATTTAAAACATTAATTAATTTAAATATTAAATATTAGCATATTTCTAATAATGATGAAGACAATATAATACTTTGATGAGTTTTTCTCACTGATTTCAATAAACATCAAAAGGGGGAAACCATATTATCATGGTAAAATATATAAAAAAAAATTCCATTGTGGTAAAAGGTATCTTTCTAACATGTATCCAATAGGAAAAAATAAATAGAGAGAAATTTGAAGAGAAACATAGAGATACATCACAAAATTGGATTTCTTCAAGAAACATACACATCAATAAAAATTTAACAATAATATATCATCCAATTGGTTTAGAAGGAATTTTATATCTCTTGAAGAATTTTTAATAGAGATTAATGTAAGACTCTCAATGACAATTCACAATAACTTCTCATCGATGAAGAAGATAGATATAGGTTTTCAACAAAAGGTGAAACCGAAAATTGTATTACATTTTCTATAGAAATGGAGAAATATAAAATGAATACATTATGAAAACTAATATAATGATGTGAATAAACAATATTTGGAGAACAATAAAATAAAATTCACATATAAAAAATTATATCATAAAGCATGAAGATCCAGATTGAAAAATAAATTTTGGATAATAAGTTGTGAAGAAAAAACATTAGAATTATTGTCAAGTGGTGATCATTGTTGTTATAACTTTCAGTATCATCTATATGGAATTAAAATATAGAAATATAATGATAAAAATTACGAATAAAAGTTACAAAGTTAATATTAATTTAATTTAATGAGTCACTAGAAATGGTAAAATTCCCAACTAACATGGGAAGTAAATAAATTCTAAAAAGAAATTTTAGGAGTGTCAAAACCAATATAGATGAGGTGTTCAAGATTCAAAAGATATTGATGATGAAAGAGGTAAGTCAACCTAAACAAAAGAGTTATAATAAACCATATTTTTGGGATAATAAAATAGAACAACATGTGTTGGATATAAAAATAAACTTGGTGAAATATAAAAAAAATTAATTTTGGATGCAATGTTTGAAAAAACATCCATGCCATCCCCAAATTTTCATTAAAATATTTCATTAAAATGTTCTAATAAGAAATAAAATTAGAAGTCTAAGAATTAAGTTATATATAAACTCATAAAACCAATGATTTTTTATCAATGAATATAATTTTAGGGGTACTATTAGTACAATGGTGTGTTTAGACACATATCCTATAGTTATGTGTACCACATGTATCTTAATTGATGGAGGAGGGAGAATTTTCAATGGTATATTCCTAAAAAACATAGAACAACTCATAAATTACAACTATTGGAGAATAATATTGATGTGAAAAAAATAGTTTTTTGATCTTAGTGGATGTGTTTGGATGTGTGATCTAAAAACACATTCAATGAATGTATTCAAATAATATTGGATCAATAAGATCTATATCTTATATATGATAAAATTAATAAAAGGAATCAATCCAAATAATAAGAAACAATTGATGAAGTTTATTTTATGAAAATAATACTGAGAATCCACTAATAATGGATTGTGGGTTTTCTTATTGCAGAGAGAGGGATATAAATAACATGAATAATTTCAAAAATATGAAAGATATTTCTTAAATATAGAATAAATATATCATTAATGATAAAATGTTTTAGAGTATTTATATTTTGGAAGAATCAGAAAAATACCAACAATTTAAAATTTGTTAATATGTGGGACCCTAGTCTCGCATGTTTTTCACTACATTATTATGATGAAAATGAATTGATTTTAAGAAAGATCATTTATTTAGTGAATAGACTAAAATATGGATTTCTAATCTCAAGAATGTTTTTAAACAAAGGTTAATAATCTTGAGTTGGATGTTCCAAAATAGGTTATTATATGAGTAGTGAATCAGAGAATAATATATAAAATAGAGGTATTTGTTATTTTTGAAATCAATTAATTAAGATTTTGATCAGGGATGAGACCATGAGGGTAATTCATTTTCTGAATGAAGAAAAAATCATTTTTTTAAAACATACCAAAAAGTGAACATGGGGAATAATTGTTACATGATATTTGATATCTAAGGAATAATGGTGTTAGTTTACTATGTTGTTTGTAGAACCATGAAAAAAATTCAACAAGTGTTGATTTTTATTTCATAGAATTAATTAACTAATTTACTAGAATTACATGTATGATATTTATGTACCACAAATAATATATATATATATAGATAATTTTTAGAATGTTAAAATTTTTATTTGAGAATAAATTTGGCTTTTCTTTGATGATGTTGAGATCACACAACATAAGTGAGTTTTCCAAACCACAATTTTTATAATATATTGATAAACATAGAATAAGAAATGATTTATATACACCATAAACTCCATAAAAAAATGGATTGGATGAATTTAAAAATGGCTATCTTTTTTAAAATGCCTAAAACGTTCTAGTGGAGAAACATGTTTCATGTAATTTCTTATTTTAATCTATCACTTCTTCTATAATTGTTTAATAATGTGTTTATTGTGTACAAATTTATATATGAATTCACATGAAACATGGTTAAAATAGATTCCATGTATAAAACACATTAGGTTTTTTACCAATCCATTATACATAAAAAATATGAAAGTTAGTGGAATGATTGACGAGAATGAAGATGATTAGATATTTGTGAGTTTTAAAGAAAATGAAAGTTCATATATATGTTATAGTTACAAAATTTAGAGGATAATTGACTCTAATAAAGAAATAGTCATTGAAAATTAATATAATCTCAATAAATCAATAAACATTGTTGATACATATGATGTTTTAACCGCTGAATCTACTATAGAGCTTAAAGAAAACATTAATACTTCATATCACGATAAATAATATGATTATTCAAGTGGTGTGTCTATGGATTTTAGAACCATAGGAACAAATTACATACACAAGAATATGTTGATTCTAACTATATCATTAGAGATCATAATAAAGGGGGATAAATAAGAATAATAACATAATATCTTTTCACACTACTTTACATTCAAATGTTAAACCCCAAAAAAAATTATTTAGCCACAAAAATTTGATAAAATAAATGAATGAAGTCTAAAATTATAATAAAAATAATGAAATATGGGATCTGGTAATGTGACTGAAAAAATATAATTGGCCCAAAATGGATCTTCAAATGCACATTGAATGAATATGGTGAGGATTCTATAAATAAAGAGCCTAGTGGTACTCATAATACGCCTCTGTAAACACTAATACTAGATGTCCAGGTTAGAGTCTTAGGAGATGAATAATAAAAACATAGATAGTAGGGGACCGTTCTAACCAAATTGATATATAGTATAGAATAATTTGGTCGTAGTATGTAAGCATGACGACATGGATGGTTAAGGTGTGGTATTGGGCCCACTAAGGATATTTACTAGCTCAGTAGTACTCAAAAGATCCTTAGTAGACTCATATTCAAGATGTCCAAAGTTCAAGTGATGTGGTAGGAATAATTAAACCATATATGGTATTTTTTTGAAATTTGTACTCCCCTATTAATGGATTGACTTTTATAAAATGTGTTCTCCTATAGAAAGACAAGAAACCATTTGAATCGTTCCCTCTATTACAACATTTAAAAATGTTATAACCTATTAAATGGATAGAAACACTTCATTTCTGAATTTTTAGATAATTGAACTAGTATATATTAAAAAACCCATAGGCTTCATACTTTATTATAATGGTAGAAAATTGTGAATGTTTCAGAAAAAAATATATGACTTTAAAAAAAATTAATTTATTTTTATTTAAAGCTAGATGAAAACATGGGAATCAAGTAATTTATTGATTGATAGGTGGAAAACAACTTCTATATGAGGAAAATTAAATATACATCACACATTGTAATTTTTTTTTCTTATAAAATTATCCTTTAAAATAATCAATAGAAAAGTTCTAATGAATTTTTCAAATAAATTATAAATTAATTTTTCATTTAATTTCATTATGAAATGTTTAGTTTTCAAATTTTCAACGATTCTTGTTCTTTTTTTATCTCTTAATAAGAATATAGAAATTATGTATTAAAAATATTTAATATGAATAATATTGAATATTTAATATAAAAAATTTGGTGAGAAAAAATCTATGTAAAAATTATTATGTCAATGTTTCAATGAGAATGTATTTATGATATTGATTGGTTGTATATTTTATGTGACTATCACAAGAATAGATATTGATTTTTATACTCTTTATATTGGGTGTCAACATAATATAGAGTAATTAAATATCTTGTGAATGAGAATAATTTTAAAAAATGTTTAAAAAACATCAAATTATATATATTTTTTCATTTAAGTGGTGATCTATACAATAAAGAGTAAAATTTATTGACATGGGTTTCCATGTTAATGATTTAAAGTGTAAATAGTGTAAGGAATTCTTGTTTGAGAGATATATATGGAATGTAATTATAAAAAGTGAGAATCTATAATAATGAGTTTTACTAATTACAATTATATTCTTAAATCACATACATACACAAAAGTTATTTATATAAAGTCCAAAATAAATGATATGTTTGTTACTACTGAGTTTCTAATATTTATTTATTATAAAAACCAAAGATTTAATAATAAATCCATGAATCTAATGAAACACTAAAGATCCCAACATAATTATGTTAATTATTAATTCATGTAGGTATAGGTGGATGAATATAGACTTAAGAAATAATTCATTCCATTGAAGGAGGAGATTTTTGGTAGACCTATAAAAACCTTCTATTGAATATATTATGTATATGGATTTAAAATGGGATTAAATAAAATTTCCCAACACTAAGATATATTTTCCGGAATTATACACTTTATTTAATATTTTTTTATTCTTTTACATAAAGGGAATATATAATTTTTTGGGCGAAACCTTTTTGATCTAAATGATTTTAATATATTTATGTGATGATTGAACAAATTTTATTACAAATCAATTCATATATTTCTATCTAAAACTTCTTGATTTGTATCATACGAAAAAACAGAATTATGAAAAACATTAATTATAAATTTAATATCTCTTTTTTTAACTGAGTCAGATAAAATAATGATTTATTTTATTGATTTATAAATTTTACATTAAGAATAATGATGAAACAAATTTGAAAATAAATTTTACCTTATATTCAATCAGGGGTTGAAACAGGGTACAAATTTAGTTGATTTTCACAAACTAATGCAGATTATGAGGGATTTTAGAGTGGTTTTTAAAAATAAAGTGAAATTGAAATGTATGGTATTAGAAATAATAAAATTGGGGAATTTGGAGACCATTTACGACTATTTTTAACTGGGGTTAAATGTAGGTTGATGATTTATAAATATATTTTATATAGTATAATAGATGGTATAAGACAGTTTTAAATAAGTTAAGAAGTGTTTAAATGTTTTTATCTTTTTTTTTTAACAAATATTTATTGGATAGAGATCATGTATTATATTCAAAGGAATGATAATAAAATGGAAATGGAAATCATATTATTTCATATAATTATTATTTTAAATGTTTTGTAATTTTCTTCATTGGTATCTATGACATCTACATGATGTTACATAATATTGGTCACGTAATGCATACTATTTTCTAAAGCACACAGAAAATAATTTATAAAAAAACTATAAAATCATATTGGTATATAAGATAAAATGGAGCATACAAAATATTTACTATGTGTATTGTAAAATTAAAGTGACGATACATAATATCTAATTGATGAAATGGAATAATAGCTCTCAATTTATTCATACATAAAAATTACTCCATCTATCTAGATGATATATAATATTCATATTGTGATATGTGAGGGTAGCATATGTTTACCAGTGGATACATAATATTTTGTAGAATAATTCATCCACACCAAATAAATATGAAATATGACAACATTATGGTATTCTAAAATAATTTAAAAATCAAAATTATTCAAATTAAAAAATAATTACAGTTCAGACAATTTTTTAATATATAGAAGGAGTTCGATTAATGAATGAAAAAGATCATCAAAACTATCAATGAATATAATATTTCATGCATAGAAGATATAATAGAATTTTTTAAAAAAATAGTGGTGGGTAGAATCTAATATTTATTAATATTTAGAAAATAAAATGGGAAATTTTCATTAATGAGTAAATAATTGAATATATAGAGAGGTAACGATTTACTTGAATTTAATGATGTAGAAAAAAATTATGTGGATTTTTTTTATTATTCTAGGACTATAAATTATTATTTAATTAGTGATTATGAAATAGGATATTGAGGGTCAATCTCAATTAGTTTCCCATAAATTTAACATCGGAAAAATATTAATGTGATTTTATTAAGATTATAATGAAAATGTTATTAAAAACATAAATTGAGGGAGAAAATAAATGTATAGATATAATACTAATAAAACTAAGTGAGTGAGAGGTACTACCAGTGTAAGAAACGATTTTATGAGAGAATAACCCATCAATATTGATTTATTAGTGAAGGGAATAGATTAATAATCATACAGATATTAAGGAGATTTTTATTTCAACATGTTATCATTCTCAAAAATGGTTTTGTTAAGATATATACATACAAGTGGGTAATTTAATCATCTTTTTAGTGAAATATTATTTTAAATGTTCAAAGATATACATATTTTTATAATCATATTGATTCTGAGTGAGAGTATATGTCTAGGGGGATAATAACAACACTACACTAGGGTCATAGTCATCCATATTAAAGGTGAACCTTATCAACAAATATACTTCATTATTAGTTTATTTCCTACATCGAGATAAGATGGATAATGAAAAATTAGAGAAGAAATGTATTGACAGAAATTCACCTCTCTCAATATTGATCAAATTTATATCTGGTCTTAACATCCTAATCAATAGCAAAATTCAACTACTGATGGATTTTTCGTAACCCCAAATTACCATCAAACTTATCCTCAATTTAAAATCGACCAACACATGGATTTAAGAAGTATATTTTATGTTGTTCTATTCCTCTTTCGCCTCAATCCTTCTAATAATCAGCTCTATAATTTTCATTTCTAAAATTAGATTAGAATAAATAGTAGTGAGGTATTTTTTGTTTATTTTTCTATATATTACTTATTATTTTATTATATTTTATATTTTTTCACCCTTATGATATAAATTAATCCTTTTATATTCTTCTCTTTTAATTATTTTCCTACTTCTTCTTCATTGAAATTTATTTCATATTATAATTGGAATAATCATAATACTTTAAATATAATATTCAAAAACTATAATTATTTGGGTTCTCCTTATGTTTTTAATCTCCACCTTCTCTTCTTCCCTTCATAAGCTAGAAATATCTTCTTGTGAATTGTTTTTCCATAATTTTTAAATATGAAAATCTTTATTACTATAAATAATGTGATATTTTCATTAAAAATTGTCATATATTTCTCCTAAATAAATATCCATATTTTTTTCTTCATAAATGGACTTGGAATATCCTAAAATATTTTACAAATACCTTTTAAATATTCATGTATATAAATCGCCCTAAATCAACCCATTATTACTCATTCAATTCATCACGGAATATCGTCAAGAGAATCTGGTTATTTCTTTCCATAGAGTTTCTAATAAATCATTATATCTTTATATATGTTTGAATGATATATATATTTGTAATACTATGGTGTGACACTATATTTCACCTTATAAGATAATCCTTATTTTTCTCTCGGACTCTAAAGATGGGAAACTCTATTATTACTATAGAATGATTCTTTTTATTATCTCAATCAAGTGATATAATATATTTTCAAGTCTAATCACTATAATGAATCATTATTCTAAAAGTATCACTTCACTATGAATTTTAGTGATAAAATTTGTCTTATGGTTTGACTAATTTTTAAAACATTAATGTAATCTTTAACCTCAACTTATTTGTTCTAGGTCATCATTTTTCATGGAACAATCTATTTATGGGTTCTTGACATGAATAATGATTACAAAAAATAATCATAATATTTAAATCCACAATGATTAGCTTTAATATCTACTAAATAATTTCACCATTATAAATATTTGTTTCTAAATATTTAAATATCACTCAATATCAAAAAAATATTATTCGTTTACAAAATATAAATTACTCTTTAATAACCATCAATTCTATCTATTTATTCTTAAACTAGAAATAGAAAATTCATACATATCACCCTATTAATAATCCAAAGCATCCAAAAATATCCATTTAATCTGATGTAGCACTTACAAACTTCTGTATACTCTTATTCATATCCAAATTTATTCTAACATAGTACATGTGAACTCTAGTTATCATAATGTAGTGTCACTTTAATCTTCTATAGATCAATTTTTTATGACACTATGAAATATGACTTGGTTTTATTCCAATGTAACATTATTTAATTACCATATAAACTAATATAACACCTTTTACATGAATCTTCTTATAAAAAACATAAAAATATAACATTATTCAACCTTTGTTATTATATACCTTTAATTGATCATACATGTTCCCTCCATCAAGAACCAACATCCTCAAAAATTCATTTTTACAAATCATTTCCAATATTATTTGGATACAATCAAATAACCATTAACAAAAATAGGATAATATTTAGCGTAATACGACAACTCAAACTAATTTATACAATATATATTTGACTCTATTAATATGTCACCAAATCTTCCCACAAATCACTTATAATGTTAATGCATATCATAATTGTAAAATTAATGTTGTAACAACCTCATAAAATCAAAACACAATTCAATGAGGATGGATACTCCTAGAAAAAAAGATTCACAATTTTACATATTAATTTTTTAGGTATTTCATAAAAACACATCACATTTCATTGATAAATTAAAATATTAGAACAATAATTATTATACTCATAATATTCCTACACATATCCCAAAACTAGTATCATAAAAATTTACACTTTATCAATATGTGTTATAAATTTATAAATAGATCATCAATAAATATTGATAAAAAATACATGGTAACTCTTAGTTTTCTATCAATCAATCAACCTCTTCAGTCATTGTATTCTAAGAAGATGATTATTCCTTTAACTCTAGAGTGTGGAATAAAAATAGAGATTTTTTAAAAATATGACAACTAAATTCATTAATTGTATAAGGGAAGGTAATCCAGAAATTGAATATATATATATATATATATAAGTGATGGGATGGAGTTAGATAAATATGTGAATGTAGAGAAATATGCAATGAATTCACTACCCAAACATGATAATTAAAAATGAATGGAGTATGGTCATTATATTATTCAATGATCAAATTCAAGCCTTAATGGTGATGATAAATATTAGAAACATCTTATGGTTAGAGAAAAGGGGAAAAGTCATATTTATCAAAAATGTTTTGGGAAAACTCATCATCAATGATATTGTTATTATAAGGTGGTTTTATTATGTATTTTTTATTTGGTTTGATAGTATTACTTCACATATTTTAGTTGAGTATTTATTAAAAATCATACTTAGTGTGGAACCTATTTCAAATACCATATATTTAATGGCCCGAGTTTTGTTATTGAATTTCAAGGTGTAGATCTTGGAAAATATTTGAAAGGGAATCATTTGTCCTCATGTATCCCTATAGGGTAAGATTATACTTTTGGCTAAGAATACATATGGTTCTTTGTGACATGGTATTTGTTATCAAGAAATTACCAATATCAAAATTAAGAATACATATCCTCATCTTTTTACTAATGATTTGTTTGATCAATTTCAAGGATCTCAATATATATCAAATATTGAACTTTATTTTGGATACTATCAATTGAGGGTAATAAGTTAATACATACAACCGACAAAATTCTGTATGAGGTGTGATTACTAAAAATTATTGGTGATGCAGTTTGAAATTAGTAATTCCCCTACTATTATAATGTATTTAATGAATAGATTCATTGGAGACTACCTTGTTATATTTTTAGTAGTCATTAATGAAAACATTATAAGATATTCCAATAGTAAGAAATATTGTGAATATAAATTGATCATTTTCACAAAGCCCATAACAAAGGAGAATCATTATGAAATAACTACCATGTGTGAATTTTGGCTATAGAAATTTTCATATTTGGGTCATATAATCTCAATAGGGGGTATATTGGTGGATACATAAATGATGGTAGTAAGTAAATATTGTCCCATACCAACCATCATGATTGAGATGTATAGTTTTATTATATTGGAAGGATATTTTATGGGATTTTGAAATAATTTATTTGGGATTTGTAATCCACTAACCATGTTATAAAAAAAGTGTTATATTTCTCTCGACTGATGAATGTGATGAAAATATCATGGAACTAAAGAAAATGTTTCTCAGTGCACATGTTCTCACACTACACTATTATAATGACAGTTTTTAATATAGAGTCATATAATAAATATGGTTCTTGGATTTTTTATTATGTACAATGACATAGTTATAGTTTATACCTCTCCAAAAATGATGTTTCTAGAGAAAATATTACCTGACTCAAGACATGGAGTTAGTCGTGGTAATATTTTCATTAATAATATGGATGAACTACCACTATTGGGTAAGGTGTGACCTATGTAATAATACTAAAATTTTATTTTTATATTCACCCAATATTATTGAAATATGTACTAGAGAATGTAGTTAGATTAGGTTACTGATTATGAATTCTCAAAAAATTACCACTCTAGGAAATTGAATAAGGTTGTTAATTATTTGACTCAAAAATATCATGATAGCTTATTTATGATCAGGATCGCAAAAGATTTAATATTTGGGTATGTTCAATGTATTGGTATTGAAATAATTATGGAAGGATAGAAATCATATCTTTCTCCAATGTCTATTCAAGTATATATCCATTATAGGATTAATGTCACCAAAAAGAAGATATATAGATGAAAAATAAGATGAAAAATATTCATAGGTTCAACCATTAATATAATAGAGAGATAAATTTCATGTTTGGAGTATGCGTCCCATCAATAAAAAACATGAAGAAGGGTCTATTGAAAGGCTTCTATATCTCATCATTGTATATTCATATTTTAATTATGAGGATGAATAAAGATCTTAAAGGGTATTTTTGGTGAGATAAATTTAGAGGGATATAATTGAGTATCAATCTTGATTCTCTATATTTATGAAAGTTATGGTTGAGATATACATAGATAGATGGTCTATCTAAGATAAAAACTCAAACCCTATGTGAAATACTAAGATATTGTTCATCACATTTAAAAGGTGATTTTGATTAATTTGTTCCTCTTCTATTGTTCTATTTTAGAAATAGCATTTTCTGAATAATATATATGGATTACTATAAATCCCACTATGGAAGGAATACAAGAAAAAAATAATGGTATGAATTTTGAGAAATAAAGCTTTTGAGACCTGATATGACTGAGGAAATGGAATAAATTATTAGATCCATTCATCATCTCATCATGGCAGTTCATAGTCGACAAAAGTGTTATGATGACAATCATAAATGAGATATATAATTTTAGGATTGTTATAAAAATTACTATCAACTTATCCATGAGAAAATGTTATGATTTTTATCACAAGTGAATGATGGGCCATAGAGACTATATATTCTTCATTAGGTGGGGATTGTTTCCTATTGCCTAATACATCCATCGATACATTCTCAAGTTCATGATGTGTTCGATGTATCTCTCCAAAGAAAGTAAAAAACATGATCCTTAACATGAATTAAACACATAGGTTATACTGGTGGTGCCTATAAATTCATAAATGTAAAAATTGGTAGGAATCAGGGATCATATAAAAGAGGTTCTAGGGAACATTACTACTCACGAAGTAAAAGTCCTCTAGAGGAAACAAAAAAACTAGGAAGCTCTATGTGAACCAGATGATTCGATAAAGCTGAGATATTTTAATTTTTTGTATCAAAGTGATATAATTTTTAGGGAGGAATTAATTTTATGTGGTATAGACTATAACATCATAATATTTTATACATATTTATTGTGAAATAACCATGATATATTTAGTATCATGCATTATATGTAACACTAAGTCTAAATGAACTCATAACATAGAAAACCTTTATAACCTAGATTTTGGTATAGTGAGTATGAATAGGATTATCCAAATTATGAAATAGATATGAAATATCTTTGTAATTTCCAATGAATTAATTAATTCCTATTAAATAATAATTAAATTTTAATGAATCATTGAATGAATATAAGACCAATTTTTGAAGAATTTTATATTTATACATGATATGTATTATTATAAAAAAGATATATTTTAGATCACTATTAAAATTTTATCTTGATAAAATTTATTGGTAATGTATGAATAAACTTCTATATTTTTTTATCAAATGTTTAGGAATGAAGAAAAAAATATTTAAATGTAAACTAATTTATTTAGAAAAAAAATATTTTTTATGAGTGTAATGTGTTTTCATCAAAATAAATTACATAAATAGTAAATGAAGAACTATTTTGAAAAAAACTATATATTATATATTTAACCAAATATTTTAATAATCCTTTTATAGTTTTTACAATGAATGAAATGAATGTAAATTATGCTTTCTACCTAAATATTCATTTTTCTAAAAATGGGTTTTTATTGAGATTTACATGACTATTCTAAAATTATTTTTTAAAACATATCGAAATTAAATTTGAAAAAATTTAGTCCATGTCTGGAACAAAATATTTATAAAATTGGTAATGAGAGAAAATTTATTTCTAGTCATTATGAATAGTAAAATTAAGAAAAACATGTTAACATAGTTCTGATTAAAGCAGGTTTACCATGGGTTAAACAAAGATATAAGGGACTGAATGAAAAATAAGATTTTCTATTTATTATTATTTGAATGTATTTATATATTTTATTATATTAATTTTTATATATTTTTAATTTGTAAACATTATACAAAAGAAATAAATTAAATATATTTAAACCATTTAGATAATTATAGGTGTGTCCTCTCTATTACTTATAAATGGTCTCCTCGTTTCCACCCTTATAAACAAATTTTCATCAATATATATTGGATCAAACCTACTCTAAATCTACCATAAAATTATGACTCCATTATAAATTATTTATTGAAATTTTAATACGATACCATTACAAGAATTTTCCAAATCTTATACATGAAATTGGGAATGAAAGTATCTCTTGTGAATATGTGTGGACTACTAAATATACATAGAGATATGTTTAATTTTATTTAATTATATCATATTAGAATATATAATAATGTATTTAATAAATATATATTATATTTATTAAGAAATTATGATTCTATAATAATAAAATATTATTTATTGTTCATTCCATCATTTTATTAGAAAATCAAATTATCATTTAAGTGTAAGTAAAGAGTATCGTCTACAAATTAATGAAATATTGGTTACAACAGTAGATGTTCTTATCATATTCATATAAAAGGAATCAAATTCCCATATCTTTGAGAACCATATTCCCTCAATCTTTGTT
This sequence comes from Viscum album, assembly GCA_963277665.1. Taxonomy (NCBI): domain Eukaryota; kingdom Viridiplantae; phylum Streptophyta; class Magnoliopsida; order Santalales; family Viscaceae; genus Viscum; species Viscum album. The sequence continues at coordinate 1,240,764,760 of OY728145.1, read as the reverse complement.
GTAATTACTTGTGTTCATCAAGAAATCATTTCTACCTCAAAAATACAACTCGGTCAAATGAAAAATGATCATTTTCATCTTATTATTCTAAAAACCTTAGGAGTCATAGGATGGGCCAATAAATCACTAGCCGTTAAATCCACTAGATGGATTCCATGGATCCCACTATGGAAAAATTTTAATTTGGATGGGGTGGATTCAGGTGCACCTGGTCCCTTATGATGTGTTGGTGTCTTCCAAACCCTTAATGGCTTCATTAAAGTCTTTTTCTACCAGTACATTGTTAATGTGTGGACCATTAAAGCTAATCTATGGAATATAATCAAAGGAATCATGTATTTTATTCATCATGTTTGGAGGAATCTGTGGGTGGAATCTGATGACACCATTATGGTGCATACTCTGAAATATCCATCCAAAAAATGTAACATGGATAATGCTTCATTCATGGATTCAATACCTTCATCGGATTGAGAACTATCATCTGGATGTCACTAATGAATATAGATAGTCTAACCATGTTTCTGATGCACCTTCTAGTAATTCAATTATACATGTTTTATCAAGATATTCTTTTTCCCACATTTTTTTCATCTTGCTAACTTGGATACTTGTTGTGTTTTTCATTATCACCTTTGTAAACACCCTGGTGATACCAATTTTTCTATTTTCTAAAAACTTTATTAGAAATGTGATTTCATGTCTCCTAAACCATTTTAATCAATATTTATAAGATAATGTATCCATGATCAATTTATAAGGACCAAAACCTCCAAACCAAAACTTTCAAAAAAGAGAAATGGTTAACCCCTAAAAATGATGATTTTAATGACAATTATTAAAAAATGGTTGCAGATATATTATTATATGAAAATATATATTTTATTATATTTATGAATATTTTTTTATTATTTTAATATATTTAAATTTATTATAATAGAGTTCGTAGTTTTTAAAAGATGGTATATCTTACCGTAAGGGTTTCACATTAAAATTTACTTTTTAATTAGAATGTTTATGATTAAGTTTCTGATGAAGAATAAATACTATTTGTTTTCCACTATTAAAGATATTTCATTAAATCAAAATTTCTTCTTTAGTTTTTCACTATTTAAGTACCCAAAATTGAGAAAGAAATTTTATAAGGAAAAGTGACTCTATATTTTTGTTCAGTCATGAATCATTTCTTCAATGTCCATTTTTCTATTAAATATTATCAATAACGTTTTTACTATTACAAAATTATTATTTAAATTCATATTAATGTATGTTTTACTTTCTATAAAGTGTATTAAAATGAAACTTCCAGTTTTTTTATTAACCAAGTACGTTTTACCAAATGTTTGAATAGAATATTTGTTATAACATGCACATGTTGAGTGTATTTTCCAACCATCATAACAACTCTTTAGTTTTAAGATTAAATTATTGGTTTCTATGGTTTGTTTCAAATAAAATGATTTATTTTATGTTTTTTAAAATGTTTTATATTATATATGTGATTTTGAATCAAAAAGAGTAATTTCTCAAGAAATATTCAAGTAATGTTTTAATATCATTCTCCATCTATGATATTATTCTTTGATTTTACTTATTGATTATTGTTTATATGATCATTATTTCTATGGATGGGATATGATTATGATAGTGGCATATTGATGAAACCGATTTTATTTTACATGGGTCAAGCTAAGATGAATTGATTATTTTTAGGATTTTTTAGAATTTATATAAATAGATTATGATTATGTAAGGAGTGGGTCCATTATATCCCTCCAACATTTTAGGTAAAGATCAATGATTTATGATATTAAATGATTCATCGGAGGATATACCAAGACAAAACTATGGTTTAAAATAGGGGACTCAAATCCAAAATAAGGATCATTGGTTATCATCCTAAGCCAAACATGTGTTTTATGTCTTAGTGGGTATCCTTGAAAAATATATCAATTATTATAATTATGAAACACGTTATTCCTCACTTTTATTTAAAGATATAATTAAAATTTTATTCTCTTATGGCTCTAATTCATTTATTATTTTATTATTCATCACTTCTGAACTTCCAAGATTTATTCCATGACTCGCGATTATGATACATGAATTGTTTTATAGTTTTAAAATGTTATGTTCATATTAAGATATCCTTATACTAATTTTTCTCATAAATTATTTTTATAGATCCATTATTAACAATTACTATGAATCTAAGATCATCCCATATTATTTTTCCTTTTCCCATAGATATGAATAAAATTTTTATTTATGATATTATTAGAAAGGGATATAGTTGTGATGAATTTTGTGGGAGATGACATAGATATTATATATACCAATTTTTAGGTTTGCAATATTCTAGTGACACTAAACATTTATAGTTATACATTGTATTTCAATGATATTTAATATATATTCGTCTAATAATATGTAACTTTTTCTTTTAAATCCTTTCCTCACATCAAATACTTTCAGTGAAAGGTTTAATTTATTTTTTGAAACTATGATGATAAAAATTTAGTGAGAACACTTATGAAAATAAAAAGTATATGAGAATATCTTACTCAATATTAATGTAAGTAGTGTTGTTTTCCTAGAAAATATCATTATATCTTTATTCTATAATGTGATTGTGGTTATGGAAAAGATGCACCTAGGGTCAAAACTATAAATGATGTGTAATTGTTATTCACTCCATCATCACCAGTGCATGATGAGTGGACCTAAGGCTACACACCTGGCTAAACACTTCACAGGATTATTCTTTGGTTAATTTATATTTTCCTTTTGAACTATCATAATAGATTTGAATATTTTATAACCATTTAAAACATTGTTTAAACCTATGTCTTCATAGATTAAAAATAGGGTTTCATTATTTATACATCATATAAATTATTTTCATTATTCTCTGTTTTTTCACTATGATTATAGTTAGTCAAAAGGGAATTTTTTACAAAGTCAAAAGTTGAAACCATAAGGAGTAATTTTAACCTAGAATTTCATAAACTATGAATATATTTTCCACCATAGAAACCAATTTTTTGGAGATATAATAAAAAATCCCATTTTAATGATTATGAAACTTTATCAGGCCATATTTCACAATAATATCCCCAATGAAAAAAGGATAAAACCATGTTCTATTTAATTATTCATGAGTAAAAATTCAACTTAATTTAGTGAGTCTACTAATCCACCAAATACAAGTAAATAGATCAATACTACTAAAAACATATTTTATGTTTATGAGTATCTAGAGTAAGAAAAGGGTATTTTATCCATTTATAATTCCGATGGAGAAGTAGATCAATGGTGTACGCTAATCAATATCATGTAGAACCATGAATTAATTTACTCTATGTAATAAGATGTTTTTAAAATGTTATTTTCCAACAAGAACATTGTTTGTATTCTATTTATGAAAATGGATATGGAATTCTTAAATCTAAAGTGAAAGGATGATGAATATATTAATAACAATGAGGAAACATTTTTAAGAGTTATGTGGTTTTCTTCTACTATTATCAACCAACCTAAAATCCAAATTGATAAAATATCTAATGAATTAATTTCAATTCCCTAAATGAAGTTATCCATAAGAGACATCAATAGTTATGAATAAAACTTTTGATGTACTCTCAAGGTAGAAATGGATATCATAATCTCCCATCAATATCAATGTTTTTATAAGAAAATAAATATGTAATTTAAAGGAAATAGTAATAATAAGATCCATGGAAGGAAGAAAATAAACCCTCCATTAGTAAATCTTTTTGGAAAGAAAAATGGAGGAAATCATCTTGGGTGGAATAGTAAATGATTTATGTGTGGTCTTGTAGAAAATGAATTATAATGTTAGAGGAAGAAGTTATATAGTTAATTGAATAAAAATAAATCTCCACAAAATGAACTACATACACATTAATATTTCAAATACAACGAGTATGGTAATTATGATAGGAACTGATTGAATCCAATGGATAATGATGATTGTCGATGCAAGAAACCTCTTAATAACAGATATAAAGGAAAATATCATATGGTCTATAATAATGATGTGGTGTTTGATAAAAAAACATTTTAAGGGTATAATTACCATCAAATGTAGAGCTTTTAATGTGTTATTTGATTCTAGATCTACCAATGACATTATATTTGAACAATCATCTATAGGTATCGCACTACAGCCATAATAAATATATGTGAAATTAAAAAATTTAATTTATAATGTAATGTTGACTATATATTAACTTTATGATTCTTCTATAATGGGAGTCTATAGGAATTTTCTTTCTATAAATATCATTACTCTCCCACTGGTCTAATTTTATGTTATTTTGGACATAGTTTGGAATTATATATAAAATCCCTATATCAATTGTTTGGGAAGTGAAGTCACATTTATCATTTCAAACCAAACAATGAAAGTATATTGGTGCGAAGATAAATATAGACATGCAGTATAATTTATGTCTATTTTCTTGGTTTTGATTTCCATTCAAAATGGGTATTTCTCTCTAAAAGTTGGAATGAAACTCAATATTGATGATATAACTATTTTATTGTTACATTTTTATGTCTTTCTGAAAGACATTCTTTGTCTTAACATGAATTGTAAAGTTTATATTTTTATAGAGTAAATACCTATTACTACACCTATATAAAATATTCAAAATATAATTTCCTCAATTTAGTTATACTAATTAATGAAGTAACGCTATGATAGTATGGATAAGGGGTTAATTATTCTAATTTTGACTCCATGGGGTGAACCTATACCTATTTTAAGAAAAAATATGGAACAATGAGACTCCCTATATATTATCAAAAGCTTAACAAGATCATAATCAAGATTAATTGTCACATTCCCAACAATGATTATTTCTTTATGTAGTTGTAAGAATCAAAAATATTGACCATCAGTGTGGATACAATCATTTGAGGGTATAGGTGGAAGACAAAACTAGGAATTCATTTTATTTTTCATATGATCACTATAAATTTATAGTGACATCATTTGTGTTACTATTTCCCAAGTTATCATCCATGATTTAATTAATAGTGTCTTTATTTGTTACATTGGTCTATTATTAATAGAATTTATAGGAGGTATTATTATATATACCATGAGTAAATAAGGTCATGAATATAAAATCAAGATTGTATTGATGACTCTAAATAGGGAGAAATTGAATAAGAAATTTATCATGTGAATATTTTGGATATAAATAGTTATTTTTGGTTATATAATTTCATAAAATAGAATATTTATGGATCATTAAAAGATGAAAGTAATTGTCCATTTTACCTAAAAATTTATAGAAATGTTCTAGAGAAGATAGTTGTAGTTGATTAATGATTGTGTATTCTCAATGCATTAACTCCCAATGAAAAGGGAATAAGGTGGTTGATTCTTTGAGTTGAAGATAAATTATAGATTATCTATCATCAGGATCACAATAGATATAATATTTATGTATTTTAAAATTATGTTCCTTAAAGTATTTAAGGAATTATGGAAACTGTTTCTTTCTCAGTAGAGTGTTTAACCATCGATCCATGTGTATAATTAAGTGGCATAGAAGGAATATGTATATCTACAAAAGAAGTTGTTAAATTTTATTGAGTTAAAACATGATTGTAATGTAATGAAATATTTTAGGGACTGAGTATTTTTCCTGTAAGTACCATATGTGAAGAAGGGGATATCATAGGAAGCATATATAATAAAATTCTCTAATCATTCCAGATGTACAAAGATGTATAGAAATCTAAAATTGTATTTCTAGTGGCATAGCATGAAGACAAATATTTTAGAGTATCTGTCTCTCTACATGGTATGTTAGTATGCTATATCAAGAAGTCAAAAGTCAAAGGGTTTTTTATAATCATTACTCATACTAGATTGGAAATGGGAAAACAATGACATGGATTTAATCAATACACAGCCCAAAATATCCAAATGACATAATGTTATTTTGGTTTTAGTTGACTTCTGTAAAAATAAAGTGCATTTAATTATAATCTAAAGAGATTAATCTATTAAACCAATTAGAGGGATATAAATTAAGGAATTAGTAAGGTTTCATAGAGTAACATTTTTTATACTATTCCATTGGAATTATCATTTACCTCACAATTTTCGTGAGATTTTTAGCAATCCATGGATATAGAGGTGTGGTTTATTATTCCATATCACCTTAACATATATGGTTAGTCTGGGAGAACTGTTAAAATCCTAGCGGATATTCTAAGATATTTTTCTAGATATTTTAATGGTTTTTGGGATCGACACATTACTATTTTTAATTTCAATTATAATAATACATTACATTCAAGAAATTAGATGACTCCATATGAAGAAATATATGGAGGAATTACAAAACACAAATGTTCTATGAAGAAGTTTTAGAATGAAATGTAATTGGACCTGAACTTTTTAAAGAAATGTAAGAGATGTTTATAGAGATTATGATTTAGAATTTTAATTTTTTGAGAGGGTATTCCTTTTAATTTCACCATAAATGAAGTTAATGAGATTTAAAAATAAATTAAAGTTGAGACCTAAGTACATTTTTCCCTTTGAGATTCTTGATTGAGTTGTGACTATCACCAAACCTCTCTTATGATTAAAATGTGTTCCATACATCTCTCTGGAAAAACTGAATGAATACTCCTTTAAGTGCTTTAAACTCAAAGATTGTGCCTTTAGAGAATTATATTTTCTATTAATAACAACAAGAAGAAAACTTGGATTGTATAGATAAAGAGATAAATAATAACACTACCTACCTAGTTAATGTACTCTTAAAGAACCACACATTTGAAAAGGCAACACATGAACCTAGGGATGTGATAAAGCAGATATATCCTCATTTAATTGTATCAATGTGAAATAACTTTGAGTTAAAATTTATTTTAATAAAGGTTAGAATGTAACACCTCTAGATTTTATATGTATTTACATGGAAATAAACTAGAGGAATTCAATATCAAGTTTCATGGTGAAACCCCAAGACAAAATGAACATGTGATATAATATTCCATTATAAAAGGGATATTAGATAGGTGGGTATAAATAAGATTTACCACATTATGAATACATATACATATACATAAATATTATAAAATTCAAATATCTTGTTTTATTCCTGTGAAATAAGCATTAAAATTTCAAAAGATTCATTTAATGATTAAAAGACCTATTATTGGAGAAGTATGTTTTCATATATGTTATGTCTTATTACATAAAAATAGTATTATTATCATGATAAAAAATTTATTTTAGTTACATATAATTTTATATTTTTAATATAAATACAAACATTATTTATCAAATATTTATGAATGATGATAAAATTATGTAAAGGTATGAGTTATTTTTTAAAATATTGTTTTTATGTTACCAATGTGTTTTAAATGTAATAAACTAAATAAATAATTAATAACTATTATTATTAATGGTATATATAATTTATATTAAATAAAATATTTTTACATTCATTTAATAGTTTTTATAAGGCCTGTAATTAAATTAAATTTTATATTATGCTTAAAAATGTATTTTTTGAAAAAACGGGTGTTCATTGTATTTTTTGAAACTATTTTGAATTTAATTTAAAACACTTATTGAAAATAATGTCGATAAAATGGATTAATTTTTTTTAATAATAATTTTAAATTTTTATAATATCCCACATTAACTTTTTTTATAATGAAATAAATAAATTAAAAATAATCAATGGTTACTGTTATAATATTGTTTATCAAAGGTCAATCTTAGTAATAATTGTTTAAATAAAACATAAACATTTATACTTATTATTTTTTGAAGTTATTTATCCCATATATTATCTTATTAGTTCATAATTGTCCATCAGAAATCATTATATTTGATAAATACAACTATAATATTTATATACTTTAAGTAATTCCAAATGTGTCATATATCTAAATTGTAAAAGGGCACCTCCTCTCCACCCTTATTCAAAAAATTTGATCCTAATATTTTATCCAATACATACCCAAAAAACTGTATTAATATATTTCATTTCATCTTAAATATGCTTATAATCTTATAAATTAAATCTTTCAATCCATAGGGTGTAATGAAAAGGAGGCCTCTCAATAATGTGGAATAAATCTAAACCGAGATATATTGATAATATTTATTCTCCCACATTATGTAAAACAATTTTATACAACATAAAATAATAAATTCATTTTTACCCTTATATTGAGAAGTTATTATGATATGAAAAAATTACATATCACCTCTTTTATATCAAACAGAAAATGAAAGTATCGTTTATATGTAGAAGTTGACTACCGCATCCACATGGTGATATAATCCATGTTCCATAACAAAATCACATTAATGAGTTTAATAATAGAATTAAAAAATATATATGATATGTATGATAAAATTAATTTTATGGAATAATTAAATATTATTTGTCTTTATTTTCTCCAACTCATTAGATAATAAAAACAGTGTTCCGGCTCACGTAAAAACTACCACCTGAATAAATGTTGTAATTAATTTCTCTATATCTATATTTTATAGACATTATAAAAATATATCTAATGAATATATATTATATTTATATCATGATTAAAATTATTTTGATTATGTAATCCTGATCAAATTGCAAATACCGAAACTAATGAAAAAAACATTAATGAAAAAAAGTTAACACCTTAAAACAACATTTTGAATAAATAATGGTTAACAAATTGGTGTTAAAATCATATAAGTAGGCTATATAAAATATTAAAAATATTAATATGTAACTATTATGTATTTATAAATATAATAATTTATTATATCATATATCATATCACATTAGAATAAAATAAAAATTAAGGCAAGGGTTTTATTTTAAAATCTATTTTTACTCATTTTGATTATACTAATATTTCTTATGATGGTGTTATATGATATATATTTCATAAATATTATTTTTATATCCTAATATAGTTATTTATTGTAATCATTATTTTTCTTTTAATTTTCTACTATCTAATAACTCAGAAGTGAAAAGAAATATTTTTAAGGAAAACCAATTATATATTCCTATTAGACCTAGTGGATTTTATTCCTGGTCCCTATTCTCACTAAAATAGTTTCAATAATATTTTTAATATTCTCCAATTATTGATAATAGTATTTTATTCACATTTTTACTGTCAGTAAAATGTGTTAAAAGGAAAATTTTGGTCATTTTATGAATAGGGTAATTTTTACCAATGTTGTGAATTGAAATATTATTTTAATGTTCCCCAAATGAACAAAATATTTTATCCTCCTGAATACTCTATGATTAAAATAATCCATTATAATTTTCCAAGATTTAATTATAATAAAAAAATTTCTAATAATTTAAAATTTTTAATATTTTAAATTTGTTATTTAAAAATTAATATGACATATTACTGCAAAATAGTCGAGAGATATTTTAAAGGAATTATTCATCTATGATAACATCATTTCATATTAAATATGCATCTATTTGGATATGATCATGTGATATTGTTCATATTATTTTTCAAGATGGTTTATTATTTTAATAACTAAATATTTATGAAATCTGTATTTTATTCTACATGTTAACATTTAATGAAATGAAAACAATTTTTGGTTATTGTAGAATACAAATGACTGTATTATGATTATGTTATTGGTGGTTTATTTATATCCCTCCAATGAATTGGGTAAATATTAATGTTTTATATGATCAAATGGTACATAAAAGTTTATCCAAATCTCAATGTAGTTAAATGGGTGGCGAGACAATATATATTGTCGGATAAATTTCATTTTGGTTATCATTTAAATAAGGATTAAATGATAATTTATTATTAAATTGTTTATGATGTTCTTTTTTCATATGATGTCATGAAAATTTTATTCCCTCATGGCTCATGTTCTTTGATTCTTTTATGATCCATGCCTTATGAACTACTATGATTTACATCATTACTTCTGATTGTGATCTATGAATTATAGGGCAGAGTTTAAAAATATTTAGATAATGATATCATTCCCTTATAAAAATATTATTATTAATTGATAATTAATATCTCTCTTTTTTCCGTTAACATAAGTCGTAGATTACTCATTTTTATGTCTCATTTTCCCTAGGATTGGAAGAATAGTTTTAAGTCCCATAGTTCTAAGAAGGAATGAACTTATGAACACTATTACAGGAGACGATTTAAACCTTATATATATGATTTTTTTTATGTATCCATCCTTGTAGTGACACTAAACAAGTATGGTTCTAGCCTGGATAGTAATGATGTGCCATGAATATTCACGAATAAGATTTAAAATTTATATATGAAATTATTGGGCCTCATAAATGATTATAACAATCAATGATTTATATATTTAGTATATCAGAGATATATAACATCTTTTTTATAGAATATTTCATTATATACTATGGTGTATTTTGAAATTTATTTTTCTAATATTCCCCATGGAAAGCTCATCACCATTATTTATTTCAATTTTACTCTTATTTGTGGCCTTCAAAAATTTTTAGATTATGTAATATTACTAATAGATTTAAAAATAACTATTTATCCCAATTATCACCTGTGTTACAATTTACCTAGAAATTATCTACGCTTTAAAATATATTACATAAATACACATTGAAATTATTTTGTGTTTATTTCTAAAACTAAATTGGACTTATCATGACATAATACATTCTCCCTATTTAAATAAGTCTTATTTTTCATTTAAAGATATAAATATTATGGAAAATAATTAATTAAAGTATGTTCAAGGATTATAGCCAAGTGTGATCGATTAATATTATTTTCTTATTTTTTGAAACAGTATGTTCTTCTTGATTAATATGCTATATTTTCAGCAAACAAACTCTGTTTTGAGAATCCAGTTGTGGGGAAAATCTCTTTATCATGATCTGATACACCCATGACTTAGTAGTGTATTTCTCCCCCATTTTATCCACATATATTTTCCTACATTTGATATGGTAACTAGAACTAGAAATAAAATGATATAAGTAAAAAATATCAATTTCTAGAGAATATTTTCCATTTTTCATATATTTTATAATAAATTTCTTCTTATTAAATTCAAATATATTATTTCCACTAATACAATTTATTTTCTAAGAGAATATGCTTATCAAAATAATCCATGGTAGTAAATATTCCCTCGACCATTTAGGAATACTCATCTTGTCTAAATACAAGATTCTTATTTTAATTTAAATCTAAATTCACTTCATGTTGAGTTTATTTTTTCCAAAAAAATGACCACATTTTTTATTCTTGAACTTTCTTAAAATTTTCAACATGGTATTCATGTATCTTACTCATTTCTCTCATGTTATTTTCGATATACATCACTATTTTAGCGTTTATTTCTAATTGTTCATTCTTCATATGAATGGTGGATTTTTTAGTTTCTTCCAGTGCATGGATGATCTCTTAAATGATTTTCCTATTCATAAATTTCTTGTAACATATTTTTTAAAAAAATATTATTTTTGCGTGGATATTATTTCATTATTAAAAAAGAGTAATTATTTTTATCATCAAAATGTTTTAATTGATTCTAGAACTCATTAAACATTTCTACCAATTCCATTTCCATTTCAATAACATATAATTCAGGTTGTGTTTTCTGACACAATATTCTACTTAAAAATTATAAATATAATAATGATAAAATTAATAGAGGATTTTATGAAATTATACATTATTTCATAGTAAAAACACTAACTAATTTAATAAGAACATTATTCATATAGCATGATAATGATTTCTTAATAAGGTTCATCATCACAGATCTGATAGATAAATTACCACTTTGATTATCTTCAACTAGTGGTGAATCCTATATTTAATTTCTCTCAATTATAACCATACTCAATTGTTTCCCTTTTTAAATATTTTTTTCATTGTTTTGGAAAAAATATTCCCAATATTAATATTGATATGGACATCCTCATTATTCACCAATTAAAAATTCTCACAAACTTCTTCAATCTAATACATTATATAAATCAACTTAATTTTTTTAATATATCAAATTAGAGGTAGAACCATTATAGTGATACTAAATTATGTTCCTTGTGATCTAGTGCATTCTCAATAAGATGTATTTGAATCAGTGCAATGTAATTTTTCTTAAATTATTCTCAATTTATTTATACAATACTCTACAACAGTAAGGGTGAATGGATCCTGTATGAATAATTTAACACAAACACATCCCACTCATGGTAAAATTTAAAACATTAATTTCAAATAATATTTTTATAAGATTATGCCTTGATGTGGGTAACTATATCCTTTCTACGTTCTGGTCGATTTAGAAATATGGCCTCTTCACCAATATCATAAAGTTAATACACATAGGGAAGGTATAATCACTTGTCGGTAAGGGTAATACTAGAATGGATACTATCTATATTCAGGTTCTTCATATTGAATCTCTCTCAATTATAATATAATTCACAACCACACTCAGGAATATTTTGTTTAATATGGTTCTATATAAGAGTTCTTCATAATGTTATATCTTATTTCACATCCAAGGTCTTAGACTACTAGATGATGAACTGTAACACAACATACATTTCATCGTTTTCATAAATGTTAAACAACCAATTATCGGAATATATTAGAATTTTATAAGTCTTATTCGTCAAATATATCAAAAAATGTTCCAATAATTAGTTTAAAATATTCATATCAAAACACATATGATAATCTACAATAGTGGATACCTATCGATTTTATATTCTTCTTCTTTATCCTTATTCTCTTACTTTTTATTTACATGACACTTAGGATATATACAAATTTATAATGACTCAAACATAAACAATACATAATCAGGGGTTTTATTAAAATAATTCATTCTATTACATTTGAGGATATTTTCCAGATTGTAGTTTTTGCTAATTATGTCATAACTAATACATAACCTAAATTTTAAATTACTAAGTGTATAATTCTTATTCGTATAAATTTTCAAATGATATAAATATATGAAAAACAATTATGATTTATTTTCATGAAAATTTATTGGGACATCTACCTTGTCTTCTTACTTTCACTTACCCATCCTTAAACCCTATGAAAAATAATTAATAAAACATGTGATTTCACAAAATTATCAGTATGGGACATAAAAAATAAGATTCTCATTATTCTAGTAAAAAAAATAAAACCGATGAAACAACCATTTATTTACAGCATGCCATTCTTTCAAAAAATTTAATCATATTTCCAAAATTAATAACATTATTTTTCCTTTTTAAATCAAATATTTTCCATGTATACTCATTATAAAAAATATAAAATTATTGTAGGTTGACTGGGACATCATCTCATAGAAGCATTTCAAAACACTTAAAAAATATATTAAAAAAATGGAAAACATCCAACATTATTATTTTGTGAAAATAAAAATTACCAAATGCATTGGAGTGATATCCAGGAACACACGCCATATAATTTATAATGGAATCAAAACTGATCTATAATGGGGATAAACCCTTCATAAATAATTTCTATGACCCATATTAAGAATAAAACATTTTACTATTTCACTTTCTCATCATAAATTATTTTTAAAACTCATTAAAATAGGTTTGAAAATCTCTTTTGGATACCAAAATACATGTTTCTTTTAACCACCATTTTTAATACACAAATACCATTCTCTTATATGAAACAATTTTTAATACCATATTACCCAAAAAATTAAAGGAGGTTCTTTATTTTAGAGAGCCTGAAATATTTAAATGGAATCCAAGATTCAAATATTTTTTATGATGGAAAGCTTAGTCATTGTTTCTATATGCGTTAAAATATTAAATTACTTTATTCATTTATAAATAACATAAAAAATTCCATATATATATTTAATTCATCCAATAAACATTGAAAGAAACACATAAATTTCATTTATTAAGCAGACATTTCCATAAAAAAAATTAAAACAAGCTCATGGAATAAAAAAAGAGTTATAAAGAAAACATTAGAATATATTTTTATAAGAAAAGTCCCTTATCACATTGGAAATACTAGAATCATAATCCCCGTGAAATATTGAAATTAAATATAATAATAAATATCAGCATAACATATAAATTCATGACCTAAAATTTCAAATGGGATATATATGGGCATAACATCAAAATATGCCTCAATAAAAGTAAACTGATATGAAGTCCCTTACCTTGAGTTAGATTTTTCATGTTTTTATTCCTTATATGAATAATAAAATTATATTAAATATTTAATTAAAAAGAACCATTTTCAATATTTTTATTTCTTTTATTTCACTTATGTCAATGTCATATACAATTACTTTAAATATTATGTTTACATCAGATTTTTTTATATTTCTCTTATGTGTCTAAATGACTTTAGTTGGTTGACTATTAGTCTATGATGTCATTATTTCAACATATCCTAAATAAAAACCATGACATATTTATTATATTTTTACATAAATTATACTTTTAAAACCCATCATTAAATAAGGTTATGAAAAATTAAATAAATTATGATTATGGAGATGGTAGGTCGTACATACGCAAGAGTACCATTTCAATTAATCAATGATCATTATAAAATGAAGGTAAGAAATATTTTATCTTTCAAAAAAAATAATATATACCATATTATATCTTTAATAAGAATTATATATGTCATTGTTATGATGCATTGATGAAATAAATAATCACATCGCTTCATGGAGGTGGTTGTCTATGCATACACGAACAACATTATAATTTTTCAATGTCAGCCAGAAAATTATATGTTATCTTTAAATAATATTAAGTATGATATTAATATAACTACTATTCCTTTTATTTTACCTTTATTCATTAAATTTAACCTTATAAACTTTCATTTAAAGTGTTTGTAACATAAAAATCACATCGATTCGCGAGGCGATAGTTCATAGTACACACGTGCAATGTTATCGTGTCCCCATAGAATAGAATGTAAGAAGATATAAGTTATGAAATAACATTAGAAGTATAATTAAGATAAAAAAATATACAAATATAATTTAAATAAATCATTACAAAAAATCATGATTGGAAATTACGGAAAACGAAAGACAACTGTTTGCGAGGTGGTAGTCCATCGTACACACGAATGATCATTTTTTATCCCAATTGATATAAGAGGAGATAGATTTCGGTTATTTAATTAAAAAATTAACTTCTAACTATATATGAGATTATTTTTTATACAGTTATTATTTAAAATTATTTTATGGAGTTGGAAGAATAAATAAAACATGTTGATGCAATGAGAAAAAAGGATTTTCAATATTTGTATTTTTTTATAAAAAGATGATTTTATATTGACTATATAAATTTTATTAATCATTTTATAAATATAAATATAAATTTAAATGTATATAAAATAAAAATATCACTTAAAACAATCCTCTTTACTGATTATTTTATTTAGATAAAATGGAGATACAATATGAACATTAACACAATTTTTAGAAGAATCGTGTTTTTAAACACAAAAATATACTTATACTAAAAATATATAATATTTTTTCTAAATAATATAATTATATTAAATATAACTAAATAATTCTCATTTATTTAAAAAACAAAATATTACTTTAAAATTTCTTAATTTTATGAAAATAAATGAATTTTTTACAAAAATTTGAATTTTACACTTTTCACTAAAAAACAATATTTTATAAAAAATCCAAAAACATCAACATAAGTAAATTTTTTTGTAATGATTTTAAAAACGAAACTAATTTTGTGAAATTCAAATTCTAAAATTTAGATATTAATCTTTTAAATAAAACCATATAATAAAAGTGTTTATCTTAAAATATATCCCTTTTGATGTAAAAATTGATTTTATATTTTTATAATGAATATAATTATATTAATAAACATGAACGTGATCTATTTTATCATTACCTTTGTTATTAGATTATTCCACCATTTTTAAATTACATTACAATTGTATTCACTTATTAAACAAGTGGGGATATCTTTTCCGTATAGTATTTTCACATTCATAGGTTTCCTCTTCAACAATATGGTTTTTCCATAAATACATAACTTGGTGAATCACTATATTCAAAAAACATTTCACTCTATATTTAGGAAGATTAATATGATATTGATTAAAATTATGATTGTATTACAACTAAACTACTTTCAAGTTAAAAACATGAGATGAGTTGGTCACATATTTTCTTTGAATCGAGACATGAAAATGATTATGTACCATAGATAAAATCGACGAATAAGTCACTCTATATGAAACTGATCTGAAAATTTCCATAATTTAACATGATCCAAGAAATTATGGACTTATTATTCCCTTTTTACTAAAACATATAAAACATTTCCATATATATAATTTGATAAATACATGATCACATAGTTTGAAAGAATCATCTTTTATCCTATTATCTATATTTTTTACCCCAACTCTAAGTCATATTTATACATTGTCAGATCAACCACGTCTTCTAATCCATTTCCTCTACTAACTGTGTTCTTATCAATTTCTTGTCTCCTACTTAATCCCAAAAATCTGGCATCTGACACTACATTCCATATAATTCCAAAAATGGTTCCATGGTAATATTTAAAATAAAACTATAGTAATAAAAAACTCAAGTAAAGTAACATATTGATCCCAACATACCTCTCTATATATTGAAGAAGAATGGCGAATATCTTTAACATTCTGAATATCCCACTCAAACTGACCATTAGTTTGAGTATGAAAAGATATACTGATATTTAAATAACTATCAAAGTATTTTTTAATTACATTCCAAAAACAAGATGTCAACCTTTGATCAACGACTAATATGATTGAGACAGGCACTTCATATAACATGAATTTACCCTTTAGATATAGTTAATAAATATATTCTAAAGACATAGTACATCAAATGGGAGGGAAATGTGAAAAAAAAATTAATCAATAAAAAATAACTAAACTCCCATTATTAACTATAGAATTATTTGCTAATCGCACCACAAAATCCATTAATATATTTTCCCACTTCCACTCTGGCACTAGAAAAGGCTGAAAAATTTATTTTGGTAATTTTTAGTCTAAATTTTTTTGATGACAAGTTATAAGATTGTTTGTTTTTGTATATGGTATTGAAATATTGTTTATTCCGTTTAAATTATACCTAATGGCCAAATTTGAAATTATTTTAAGATTTTATGAGTTATTGGGGCATTCAAGGATTTCTAAAAGCCCAGAGTCGGAGCTTTGTAAGAAATAAATATGTTGTCTTGTTTAGGATAAACCATGTGGGTTAGGCTACAAGATTGCCCCTAACCATGTCTGGATTGGTGTTGGTGTGTGGGAGGTCACACAGTTTGAGAAAACCATGAAACCCCAAGCACATTCCAATACGAGACACTCTTGGCCTCATTGTGTAGGTTCATAGGTTAAGTAAACTGTGTAATACACAATGCTAGACTATACAGGAGGCTCTTTATTTTTTATCAGATCTTGGGACATAGTTTTTACATGGTAAGGAAAATCATACATAGGGACCACATGTTATTCCCCTATAATCAGTGAAGGGAACACGATTTGAGCATAGTTTTTCCAACCATTTGGCCAAAACATTCAGCCCAATATTTTAAGGGAAAATTACCATTATTCCTTTAAAATCACTAAAACATGAAATGACTTTCTATTCTGCTCCATCATAATACTTTGGGAATTAGGATAGCTTCTTTGAACCAATTTTATATATTTTTTATCCCAAATCTCTGTCCAAACTCTGATTAGAGCATTGATCGTCTCTTGGGATTTTTGCTAGTTTTTTCATCCATCCTTTTGTGTCTTTACTTTTCCCTGGTATTAGATGTACTATTTATATGGATGATAATATGGACTATTATGATTTTCTTCATTTGTTCATCATTTTTCTTCTGATTTGGATTGAATTAAAAGATGATACATGATTAGCACTCAACTGCGGTCATATTGTATGTGGTTTATACATTTCCCCTAGAATTTGGTTTTTCATATGCCTAGTTTTAGTTAATATTATTTACATAATTTTTTGTTTCCTTGGAAATTAAATGCATAAATGAATATAACATATAATAACGTTTTAGGGACTCCCAAAAGTACCTTTGAGTTTGTTGTTTATTTTTTCCCTAACTAAGGCCACGCATGGGATGGAGCCTTATTATATTCATTAAAATATACCATCCATGGGGTGTCCCTGTATGCATGAATATTGGCATGAATCCCTTAATGAATATGAACTAAAATATTTTAGATGATTTAGAGGTGGTTTTCCTCCTTTTCCCTGTAATAAATTTTGTGAATTTTTTACCCCTTTTTATGTGAACTCTATATGTGTGTTGTGAACTCATGGAATATTATGAAATATGAATTCAAATGAATTTGGTTAATCAAATGGTAGTAGATTCCTTGGTTGGTATATCTTGGATCCTAATTTTATTTGATGACATGGTTTGTTCTCTCATGGAACTTGATAGTTGTATTTGACACCTTGGGGGATATTTCTCTTTTGGTCTTCATTTCTTAGAATGTTGTGTTCCATGATACCCCTTGGATATGAATAGTTCAGGATTGTAGTTAGTAGGGTCTACTGACATTCACTTAGGACCCCATTCCATGTCTAACTATGTTTCCAATGAGATAGACCTATGACTCGATGAGGATACCTTAGTCTCTTACATATTTGATTTAGCCTTACAGGGTTTGACATTTCTGATTATACGTCTCTACATTGGTTGATATGACACATATTTTTTATGGTGTGGTCATGGTTGATAGAATATGTAACATAAAAGTTAAATGAAGAATAAGACATATTTTATATTTATTAATATTTTTGAATTAAATATTAATTATACTTTAAAGGGGTTGCTATGTTCGATAGCGTACATGATACACAACAACATGTTTCATTGAATCTTACATTGCACACTAATAATATAATATTATTATTTTAAATGGTAGTTAATTCCTAGATGTTGTATAGTCAGTAATGAATGAAACTAACTACAATATTATTGTTCAAGATTGTTAAATGTATTTACATTATCCAATAAAAAGTTAGATGCTTAAAATGTGAATGAAACTAATTTTAAGCATAATTTACATTAAAAGTCCAATTTATAGACTATTAATGGAGAAGCCTTTTTAAATATAGGTTTGGTCACTTTAATAAATTCTTTATGACCAAATAATATCCTTATTTAGAATTGGGACATCAAAATTTTCTTCCTATCAATTTTTGGAATTTTTCCGATAAATTTCATTTTTTAATGAATAGTGAAAATATTGTATTTTAATTCAAAAGTGCCTTTTAATATACTTTATTTATATGGATAGATTATATTTTTAATTGTATTTAATGTGAAAATAAAATATATTTTAACCATTTAATCCAATGTTGGTCATTAGAAGTAATATCACTTTGAAATTGGACATAAACAAATATCAATCTTTTTATAGTTATTATTTTTTTAAACATTATATTTATATTTCAAATGGGAATTAATTTCAAAATTAATTAATGAAACTTTTATGTACTGAAATTTTCAAAATAAAAATCATTTTTTAATTTAAAATATAAAATATATATTTGGCTGAATGTTTGGTATTTTTCTGAAAAACATCAATTTTTTATGAATAGTGAAACCATTAGTGGTAGTTAAAAAATATACTATTTAATTTAAATGAGATTTTACCAATTCTGTGAATTGGATTTTGAAAATCCAACATAAATTTTTGTTATCAAGAAGTAAAATTTGATTCATTAAGATGAAAATAATTTTTGATAAATAGTAACTTTTGACTTTTATTTACCGCGGTTAAAGGTAAATAGGTTAATTGAAGGTAAAATAAATATTATAATAATTCAAAATTACCTTTCACTTGTCCAAACCATATTTTCTGAGTCATTTAAGACCATGGGCATATTTTTGTCAATTTTGGAAACCCTTTGATCCACTTCATAGTGATAATGAAAATTTAGATTAATTAATTTAAAGTAAAGGAAAAATTGAAAAAAAACAAATATATTTTAGTAAATTTATTTTTACAAGAGGTAATATAAATTATCTTTTAGACTATAAATATTCATTAGAATGATAAAACGTTTTCCTACATCATGAGAATTTTTTTATAATTTTTAGAAAAAAAATAAATTAAATTATATATGACACAATAATGATACAGTGTTAACTCATTAATAAATCATTTAAATAAATAAGATTTTAAATATTAAAATAATATTCAAAACATTTCCAATTCTTATTGGATGATTTTATATCGAATATGAGCCATCATATATTCTCCTTTAATGATTTTTGGATCATTATAAATCGAATAAATTTATATAATAAAATAATTTTTTCACACGTTCCTAAAGAGCCTCTCTTCTCCCTTATAAAAGGAGGCCATTTCTATCCAATTTCTAACACCTCTCAAGACATTTGGCTCGTCCAAAATATTCCAAATTAAGCTCCATAGATCCCTCTACTCCTACTAGAATCCTTACCCTAGTCAAAAATCACTTCATGAAGTCCTTTGGTTCAAACCAAAGGGAGTTACCCAAATTAAAGGTAATGGTTTCTCTTAAATTGTTTTGTTTTGTTTTACTTCTCCAACCCCTAAACTCTTTTTATTACATTATTTTGTAACAGAACCACTGTACTCAATATAATATGATTCTGTTATGATATGAATTCGAACTATACTTACACACACCTCCATCTAATGGGTGAAGAATATAATGTTTAAGTGGATGGAAAACTAACGCCTCACGAAATGATGATTGTTCAATTACCTCTTACCGCCTCTCATGGTGGAAATTATGATGGAGGTGTATTTATATATGATATATATTATATTTATGTTTTATTTATGTTTCTGTATTTTCCATTTATATCACACCTTTATGGTTTTCATCGTGGGTAAATATGATAATATAATTTGAGAAAGTGCGGACTACCTCCCCCTCAAAGTGATGTGACCCATTAATGCCTTATTTGATGCATATTTTGTTTTAATACATGACTTTATTTTATACGTTGTATAAACACCCTTGACTTTTCAATGGGATGTTTTTCTACAAAGCTTTTTACGAAATGACAAAAATTATTGTGTCTTTTAACATAAGCGGTGACAACGACCTTTTCCGCCACCGCAAGTATTATTTGTTCTTTGGCTTCCTCAATAAGCTGTAATGTTTTTAAATGAAAATAAATACCATATACCCTTTTATGTATTTTGGTATTGAAATTGGTTTTGATAATGTATTTTTTATGTCAATATATTTAAGTGATATATTGTGATTCAAATGCGGAAATGTTTTCTTTCCTTTATATTTGTTGTATGTGTTATCATTTTTTATTGGTACTTGGACATTTGACTGGTGGTTATGTGATAATCCAAATTATGGGTGGTTCCATGAATACCAGGATGGGTGGATACGTTATAACCTACAATGCATTAGGTATGGAAGTTGACAGTATGGCTATTCCATTTAGTGATACGTGTGGAAGTCGACCATATAGTTATTCCATTTATATATGATTATGTACCAAGTTAGCTTTATATGTTATGTGTTATTTATATGGGTTTTATGTTAATCTTTTGTTACAAATGGGTAAGTAATGATCTTTTATTCTATGAAGAGTATTTAATACATCATAAAGGTGAAAATGTTTACTTATGTTAAAGTATTCATGGTTTACTTGTTTTTTTGAAAAACTAACTATTTATATTCTTTATGTATCCCTTACTGAGATTTTTATGCTCATCCAATGTTTTTGAAACCTTTTTCACCATACATAATGTGGAATAGGTTCAAGGATGGGATCAAGGAAAAGTCATGCTATCTTAAACATGGAACCAGACATGACTCTTTTTTTCAAGAGTTTTTTTTATATGAAAAAATGGAAACATTGTAGGAGTGTCTATATTGTATTATTTTGAAATGTAATAATTATGGCCTAAATATATAAAACTCTAAACCTGAAAAGATCCTCAATGTGAATTATTCATTTAATTCAAGATTATATACTGTTTTAAGGTCGGGTCTTTATAGTTGGTATCAGAGGTTGGTTTAGATAACATTAAAAGTTAGGGTATTGTTAAATAAATGTCCATTAATTAATTTATGTTAGTATTGAAATCACATTGCATTTACAAGATTACAATGTTGATTCACCTACATTATTTCTGTGTTAAGAATGGTTTTTTGTAGAAGAAACAAAATACTTTTCTGGGAAGGCATACGGGGAAATGACCTTCCAAATGAGAATCCTAAGATGGTCAGAATCATAATTGAATAGTTTGTTGAAGTGATGACTTGGTTGATTTAGGTGATAAATGGTGGTTTTGTTCATTAGTGATATTTTGGTTTATTCCAAAAGTAAGGAGGAACATTAAAGTCATTTAAGGGTCATCTTGAAAACCTTAAAAGAAAAGAAACATTATGGTAAATTCATCAAGTGTGAGTTTTGGTCACAAAAAATTTCATTCATTGGTCACATTGTTTTACAAAATGGCATAATAGTCCATACTACTAAAGTAAAAGTTGTTGAAGAATGGCCAAGACCCACCAATATAACTGAGATCCATAGTTTTCTTGGTTTGGCATGTTATTACTAGAGGTTTGTTGAAAATTTTTCACGGTTATCTAGTATAATGACTTTGTTAACTAGAAAAGGTGTTATGTTCATCTAGAAAAAATAATGTGATGATTGTTTTCAGGAATTGAAAAAGAGATTGGTGAATGATTCAGTTTTGGAACTACCATACAAAAATAGTGAGTTTGTTATCTATAGTGATGCTTCGTTGAAAGGACTTGGATGTGTCCTTATTCAGAATGATCGGGTAATTTCTTATGATTCAAGTCAATTAAAACCTCTGAGTTAAATTACCCTACATATGATTTGGAATTAGCTTCTATTGTTTTTGCTTTATAAATTTGGAGGCATCATTTTTATGGAGTAAAATGTGAAATATATACTGATCACAAAAGTTTTAAGTAAATATTCACTCAAAAAAAATTGAACATGAGACAAAGGAGATGGTTGGAATTAATCAAGGATTACGATTGCAAGATCCATTACCATCCGAGAAAAGAAAATAAAGTGGCTGATGCTTTGAGTCAAAAAAGTAATTCTTCATTAACAATGTTACATTTAGAACAAGATCCTTTGGTTTTTTATTTGATGAACTTTGGCATAGAAGTTTCTGGTGCAGGAAATTCATCGGTTTTGTATCAGGTGTCAGTGAGATCATCTCTATCAAGCAGAATAAAGAAAGCACAAAAAGAAGACAGTGAGATACAGAAAAAGGTAGAGTTGGTTCAGAATGGTATGTTGCCTGAATTTAACATTGATAATGATTGTGTTTTGAGGTTCGAGAAGAGATTATGTGTTACTTGTGATTCATAGTTGAGGAATGAGTTATTATGTGAAGCTCATAGTACTCTATTTTCAGTTCATCCTGGTAGTACTTAGATGTACATAGATCTTTGATAGTATTACTGGTGGGATAGAATGAAAAGAGATATTTCTGATTTTACTGTGAATTGTTTGACCTGTCAGCATTTTAAAGCAGAGCGGTAGTTACCTAAAGGAATGCTTAGGTCTTTACCGGTGCCAGAGTGTAAATGGGAAAATATATCCATGGACGTCATTGTGGGATTACTGAAGACATCTTTAGGTAATAATGCAATCTACATTATTGTTGATCGATTGACTAAATCTGCTCATTTCCATCCTATTATAAATACTTGGTATTTAGATCAACTTCCTCGGTTGTAGGTTAAAGAGATAGTCAGGTTTCCTGGAGTTCCCTTCTCTATTGTATCTAATCGTGATCCTTAGTTTACTTCTAACTTTTCAATTAGCCTTCAGAAGTCATTGGTTACTGAATAAAATTTTAGTAAATATTTTCATCCTCAATCAGATGGGAAATCAGAACGAACAATTCAGATCTTGGAGGATATGCTATGTGCTTGTTCACTGGATTACCAGGGAATTTGGGACCAACATCTTTCTTTGGTTGAAGTTTCATATAATAACAATTTTATTCTAGAATAGAGATGGCTCTATTTGATTCATTATATGGAAAGCATTGTTGAACTCTAGCTTTTGGGATGAAGTAGGTGAAAAGAAGCTGATGGGAAAAAAATTGGTAGAAGAGATGGAAAATAATGATCACTTGATATAGAAGCACATGAGAACAACTCATAGCAGACAGAAAAGTAATGTAGATAACTAGAGGAAGGATCTTTCTTTGGAGGTAGGTGATCATGTCTTTCTCAATGTTTCTCCATGGAAAAGTGTGATGTGTTTTGGTAAAAAGTGAAAATTGTGTCTGAGGATCATTGAACCTTATGAAATTCTAGATAAAGTTGGACCAGTTTCATACAGAGTGGATTTTCCTCCAATATTATCCCAGGTACACAATGTTTTTTATGTTTCTATGTTGAGAAAGTATATTCCAGATCCATCTTAAGTTTTGAGCACAGAGGTTGTTCAATTGGAAGAGAATCTCTCTTATGAAGAATTACTGGTCCATATTATTGACCGTAGTGAGCAGGTGTTGCGGAATAAGGTAATTCCCCAGGTAAAGTATTTGTGAAAAAACCATATGGTTGTATAGGCAATGTGGGAATCTGAAAATTCTATTAGGGATAAATACCCCCACTTATTTTGATAACTGTATAAAAAATTTTAGGACGCAATTCCCAAAAGGGGGGAAGGATGTAACATCCCAGGTAAATTAAGAATATGATATATTTCAAATTTATTAATATTTTTGAATTAAATATAAATTTTACTTTAATGGGGTTTCAATGTTCGATAGCGTACCCGATACGCAACAATGGGTTTCTTTGGAATCATACGTTGCACACTAATAATATAATATTAATTTTTTAAATGGTAGTTAACATCTAGCCATTCTATTGGCATGAATGAATGAAACCAACTAAAATATGATTATACATGATTGTTAAATGTATTTACATTATCCAATAAAAAGTTAGAGGCTTCAAATGTGAATGAATCTAATTTTAAGGAAAATTTACATTAAAAGGCCGATTTATCACCTTTTAATGGTGAAGCCTTTTTAAATTTAGTTTTGGTCACTTTAATACATTCTATATGACTAAATAAAATCCTTCTTTATAATTGGGACATCAAAATTTACTTTGTGTAATTTTTTGGAATTTTTCCAGAAAAGTTCATTTTATAATGAATAGTGAAAAATATAGTATTTTAATTCAAAAGTTCCTTTTAATATAATTTATTTATATAGTTATATTATCATTCTAATTTGTTGTATAATGAAACTAAAATATATTTTTACTATTTATTTCAATTTTGGTCATTCAAATTAATTTCACTTGGAAATTGGACATAAATAAGTATCAATCTTTTGATAGTTATTGTTTCTAAAAAACACGTTATTTATATTAACAAAAGGAATTAATTTTAAATATAATTAATGAAAACTATTTGTATTTAATTTTTCAAAATAAACATCAATTTTGAATTCAGAATATCAAAAATATCTTACGCTGAATTTTTGGTATTTTTCTGAAAAACATCAATTTGCGATGAATAGTGAACCCACTTAGTAGTGGTTAAAAAAACGTACCTTTTCATTTAAATGCAATTTTACCACTTATATAAATTGAATTTAGATAATCCAACATACATGGTTGTTATCAAGAAGTAAAATTTGGTTCATTAAGATGAAAATAATTTTTGGTGGATAGTAACTTTTGTCTTTTTTTTACCGCGGTTAAAGGTAAATAAGTTAATTCAAGGTAAAAAAAGAATATTATAATAATTAAAAATTACCCTAAAACATGTCCAAACCTTATTATTTGAGTCATGTACGACCTTGGTAATATTGTGGTCGATTTTGGGACCACTATGTTTCACTTGAGAGGGATAATGACAATTTCGATTAATTAATTAAAAGTAAAGGCAAAAATGAAAAAAAAACAAATATATCCTGGTAAATTATTTTTTACAGGAGGTTATATAAATTATCAATTTGACTATAAATATTAATTGTAAAGATAAAAATATTTAATACATCATGATTTTTTTTTATAATTTTTAGACAACAAATAAATTAAATTATTTATGACAAAATAATGATGGAGTGTTTACCTCAGTAATAAATCATTTAAATAAATAAGATTATAAATATTTAAATAATATCCAAATATGTCCAATTTTTATTGGATTATTTTATTTTAAATATGAATCATCTTATCTTCTAATTTAAGGATTTTTGGATCATTAGAAACAGAATATCATTATATAATAAAGTAATTTTTTCACACTTTCCTAAAGAGCCCTTCTTCTCCCTTATAAAAGGAGACCATTTCTATCTAATTCATCACACCTCTCAAATCCTTTGTCTCGTCCAAAAACTATCCAATTAAGCTCAATACATCCATATCCTCCTCCTATAATCATTACCTTAGGCAGAAGACACTTCAAGAAGTCCTTTGGTTCAAACCAAAGGGAGTTACCCAAATTAAAGGTAACGGTTTGTCTTAAATTGTTTTCTTTTATTTTACTTCTCCAACCCCTAAACTCTTTTTATTCATTTCTTTTGTAACCACACCAGTATTCTCAATATAATCGGATTTATTTATGATAATTATTCTAACTACACTTACACACACCTCCATCTAATGGGTGAAAAACATAACGTTTATCTGGATGGAAAACTAACGCCTCACGAAACAATGATTGTTCAATTACCTCTTACCGCCTCTCATGGTGGCCATTATGATGGCGCTATATTTATATATGATATATATTATGTTTATGTTTTTTTAAGCTTTTTTATTTTCAATTTATATCATTCTTTTATGGTTTCAACAGTTGGTAAATACGATAATCTCATTTGATGAAGTGCGGACTATCGCCCCCTCAAAGTGATGTGACTCGTTAATTCCTCATGTGGGATGTGTAAAGGATAAAGTTAATGATATTATATATAATATTATAATGTAAATATAAGATAACTATGTATTATTATGTTTATATTCCATTAAAATAAGAAATAGAAATGAATGTAGTGTTCATGCATACGTACGGCTTACCGTCTCCATGAACGGTGCATTTCATTTCTTACCTCTAAATGTTATGTACTATTATAAATACATGTATATAATGGATAGATATGATATATATGATATCTAAATAATGATTATAATTTGGGATATAATGGAATATTGACCACATGGACAACTTGTAATATAAGGTGTTCATTTTTGACTCAAGTACCAAATATCGACAAAATGAACATTATTAACTTAAATGATTACATAATGTTTATAACATGGTAATATGTGATATAAAAGGAATAATAAACTTGTAAAAGGTTGTTAATAAAGTATAAATTAACTTTAGTATATTATTCATTGAGGAATATTTTGTTTTAATACATGAATTTCTTTTATACGTTGTATAAACACCATAGACATTTAAAAGGGAATATTTTTCTACAAATCATTTTACTAAATGAAAAAAATTATTGTTTCTTTTAATATAAGTGGTGACAATGACTGTTTCCACCACCGTGGGTATTATTTGATCTTTGGCTTCCTCAAGAAGTCGTAATGTTTTTAAAAGAAAATAAATACTATATACTCTTTTATGTATTTTGGTATTGAAAATGTTTTTGATAATGTATTTGTTATGTCAATGTATTTAAGTGATATGTTGTTATTGAAATGTGGAAATGTTTTCTTTCCTTTATATTTTTTGTATCGGTTTTGATTTTATATTGGTACTTGGACATTTGACGGGTGGTTAGGTGATAAACCAAATGACAGGTGGTGTCGTGAATACCAGGATGGGTGGTTACATTATAACATCCAATGCATTGGGTATGGATTTCTTCCATATGGCTATTCCATTTAGTGATATGTGTGGAAGTTGACCATATGGTTATTTCATTTATTTATGTTTATGTCCCAAGTTACCTTTATATGTTATGTGTTCTTTATATTGGTTTTATGGTAATCTTTTGGTTACAAAATGGTAAGTAATGATATTTTATTCAGTGAAGATTATTTACAACTTCATAAAGGTAAAAACTATTACTTATGTTAAAGTATTCATGGTTTACATTTTGTTTTGAAAAACTAACTATTTTCCTTCTTTGTGTATCCCTTACTGAGCTTTTTATGCTCATCCCATGTTTTTGAAATGTTTTTCGATGGATATAATGGGTAGTAGGGTCAAGGATGGGATCAAGGAAATGTCATGTTATCTTAAACATAGAACTATACATGACTCTTTTTTTCAAGAGTTTTTATTTTATGAAAAAATGGAAATTGTGTAGGACTGTCTGCTTTGTTATATTTTGAAATGTAATAGTTAGGGCCTAACTCTCTGAAACTCTAAACCTGAAAAGATATTCAATGTGAATTATTCATTTAATTCAAGATTATGTAATGTTTTAAGGTCGAGTCCTTATAGAATATATAGTATATATGGTGTATCCATGAATGATATTATATAATATGTATATAGCATAGTTACGGTTTATTTCTGTTGGATTTATTGATTCCTTGATATAGGATCATGACCATTGTTTTGTAGGGAGCCTCGTTTTTCTAGAAAATCTATCTTGGATTGCTTCACATATTCCATTAGAACTTGTTTCATTTATTTTATATATTCGATATACATTTTACACTTCTTATCATGTATTTCAAATAGTGGATTGTTATAGACATCGTTGGTGGTGACCTACTAAGATTTAATCTTACACCATCTTATGGTGGACATTGGGTACTGGGAAATACTATTTAGATGTAGGTATAGATCGAGGAAAGAACCCACCATTTCCATCTTGACATTGTGTTATTATTGGGGGTAGGTAATCCTAAGACTAATCTAAGGATCACGATGCTATATAGGATATACCATTTGGTATTTTTGGAACATTTATATATGTATTATATTTGGAATCATTTACACATGTTTTCCCTGTTAGTATATATATGAAATATATCAACAGAATTTTATATATGAATCAGTGTTTATATTTTGATTATTTATTTAATTTGATTAAGTCATTATTAATTGGTATATTTATTACACTGTGGAAGGTAACTGATCGAGTGTTTATAGTGAATGATTTTTTGGTTCCTTTGGCTTATAAATGTTTCTACTACTTGACTATTATTGTATAATTGATGTGCTACACTCAAGTGATGAGGGTGTAGTCTCCCCAAGTACACACCCTAGGCCCTCACTTCTAGTCATTAACAACTAGAATTTAGGTTGATGCTCTTAAGGCCATGTGACCCACTAGCTTGGGGAAACAGATAGTGGAATAAGGGATGGGATTTCATAAAGTTGTAATATAATGTTTTTATATTCTTGGTTTATTATTTTAGAACAATAGAAATGGTTTTCAAGGAACATAAATTATTTTATGAGCTGTTCTTGGGAGTAGCTAAACCACATACAAGAAAAAGTATAATTCTCATTTGTGAAAATTGATGATTTCTGGATTTTCCCTATTACTATTGATTGAATTTAAATATTGGGTGATGAACATTCTATTTGATGTTATTAAGATTAAATATTCTCCAATTTCTTTTTGAGATGAGGGTATTTATTTCAAGAATCATTTCTATAAACCATTCAAGATTCAACTTTCATGCATTATGTCATGTTATATGAGGTGAATTACATGACTGCAAGACTTGGTGATATGTTACTTTTGTGATATACCCTCTTCTTGATAAATGGTATATATTAGGAACTATGAAACATGGTGTGAATATATAGTTCCAATAATAACCTGATAAGTTTTTTCCTGACTATGCTATAGGAGACACCACATGTATCCAATTACGGAACATTGTGTCAGGGACCATTGGTCACATGGAATGCAATGTGTTATGGTATGAATTAAATGGATACCATTTTTTGTATGAAGAGGTATATGGCCCCTTATGAATTGAAACTGGAACACCATTTGGTTCAACAATTTAATAGAAAATAATCAAATTAAAATTAATTGGAATTGAAATTTGAATTCTGAAATAAATAACTTTACCATGACATGAATTTTTAGTGGGAATTAGGTCGTATCTTTAGTGATGTTATGATTGTTTTTTACCCATTATTATAATTAGTTGTAGGTAGAGGGTTTTGTGGTGATTATAGGAATATTTTGACCTATCCTACTCTTTTTTTCATATATCATTATCGGTCATTTATGATACATGTTTCGGAAATTGTAGAGATATTCCATCATGAAAAACTCTATTAGAATTCTAGGAGGGTGGTGACGACCATTATCTATAGGTGGTGGTCCATGGAATATAGGTGTATCATACTATATTTCCAAATATGGAACTATTTTTTTCTGACACATGTGTTGAGGAAAAGATCTGCTAGGGATTTCTAGGATGTATCAAGATATTTTAGGGGCGCAATAGCATGCCTTGACTATGGATATGCTGATTCTTGTTTGCTATTGGCCATATCCTCCCACATATTTTGGTGATGGTGATCTATAGGCTGTTGAGATATGGTGTGAGACTACATGGTCAATATTAAAGTATCTTGAGATTTCTTGTCAGGACCCATCCCTTGGGCCCCATGTCGTGACTACCCAAAGCCTACCTTCCTTAGGCTAGGGGCTGGCGACTATCACCGAAGGCTTATTCCCTAAAAACTAGGAAGGCACTGCCTTATATAATGTAAACACACACAACCAGCACACAACTGGATACGAACACAAGGTAAACTGAATAGTAAATAGAGTGAGTATAGTATGTAAAAAGGGCCAGCATACAAGCCCAACTAGAAAGTACAAGAAAATGAAAAGTATAATTAAACTGGGACAACTAATTGGAACACACACCAAGGATCCTACCTAAATGGTAGGCACTGCTCTCAATCGTTCGTCTATGCGGTATGCCTTGTCTATGGTCAACCTCCGAGAAACCTCTAGTCCTAGTACCCTCTTCCTCAGTCAACGTTATCCATCATCTGTACCAAACATGATAGGGTGGAGGCATAGCCCATGCTGGGGTGAGTATAACGATACTCTGTAGGGACCCCGATAACCTCAAGGTCTCAAACAATTCCTAAAAGATAAACCACAAAGAATGAAAACAACTGACAACCCTACGTAGGTATACGACCATACATATAACTATGTTATCATGTATACTAATCTCACACATGAGGTAACACAGGATCCATCTCAAAATCCAAATGCTCAACTGTTTCAAAAAGGAAGTAATTCCATGAAGGTAAGTACCACATAGGTACACCACATAGAATAATACCACCAAGGTATTACCAAAAAATAATGTACCATAAGATACAGACACAACTCACACCAGGTATATCTTTGGTTAATTAGTAGAGATGATTAGGTCTAACTACTGAATCATCATACTCTGTTAAGAGGCAGACCCATATAGGATCCTTGTACATCATCAGACCCACACAAGATCCTAGTATGTTTTCAGACCTGCAAAGGATCCTAGAACATCATCAGACCCACACAGGATCCTAGTACCTCGTTAGACCCACATAGGATCCAAATACATCGGCAGACCCACACCGCACCCTAGTGCATCGTCAGACCCACATATGATCCTAGTATATCATCAGATCCTAGTACATTGTAATACCCACACCGTATCCTAGTACATCATTAGACCCCCACAGGATCCTAGTACAGTAGACCCACACAAGATCCTAGTACATCTTCAAAACCATAGAGGATCCTAGTACAACATACCAACACTGGATCCTTGTACATCCTCATACCCACACTTTATCCTAATACAGCAGACCCATATAGTATCCTAATACATCATATGACCCTCACATGATCCTATTATAGCAGACCCACACTTTTTCTTTATCATCATCAGACCCATATTGGATCCTTGTACAGCAGGTCCACACCGGATCCACATACATCATCAGACCCACACGGGATCCTAGTATAGTAGACCCACATGGTTTCCCAGAGTAGATCCATGTGGGATACTTGTGCACAGACCCACGAAGGATCCCTTTTTCATGTTACAACCAGCTGTAGGGAACCTACTCTAAGTCGTATTATCACCAGGAGGTTACACTCTTCAAGCCACAGCTCAATAATCCAACTACCATTAAGTCCTACAAAGAAGATTTCCAAAGTAATGCCACATCATAAGGGTCTTAACACAATAAACGGTGCATCAATCAGATGTCTGGTTCATAATTTATTATCCTTTTAGTCCTAAAGGTCCAGTTGGATTCGTGCTCGTCCAACCCTACCATACGCCAGCTTTATCCAAATGTTAAGTGGGGTATACCAAAAGAACCACCTCACTCAATGGGTTTTGTCACTGCAGACGGTTTGACAAATGGATGCACGTATCTCATGATATGGCTGAAAGTGTCGAATGGGTCGAAACTAGACTGGGTCTAGTCCGACCTGATCGGACCGACCCGGCCTAAGCTAACCTGACCTGGTTCAGGTTGACCTAGACATGCTGGATCTTTCTCGCCCTGTTGTGTCCGGCCTAGCCACATGTATGAGGGGGGGTGTCACGCGCCGCTTTCTCTCAAAACACCAAATAATCGTAGCCTTTCGGTCGCCAGGCATCACGCGAGACCCACTGTGGGTCCCACTCAGTCCATTTCGGCCATCTGAAATGACGGTCCCTTCTTCCTCCTAGCGGCACATTGTGCTCCGCCACACCATGGCCGGCTGAACGCCGACCACACTCCACCATCCGCAATGACCCTGCGGGCGGCAACCCCTTGCTTTGATGGCGGCATGTTATGTGCCGAACCTCCGTAGCTAGTCAAACGCTAGCCGCCCTCCCTTGACCATCGCGCCACAATCCGTAACCCTTTCTCTGTGCTTCCACCCCATCACACGGCCGGCCTCCGCTGGCCACCACCCTTGCTCCATCGCGGCCCTTCTTCGTCAGTGCGGTTGTGGCACTGTTATCTTCGCGGTGGGTCGTGGTGCTGACCACTGCTCTCAAGTTCCACCGGTGAAAATTTCCAACACCGGTCGCCACCCTCCTCCATTGTGAAGATCGCAAAAAATATTATACAATATTTGTGGAGTGGTCAGGCCATGTTCCTTTGGTCCGCAACCTATGCATTAGAGCAGTAACAAGCAATTCAATTATTTCTTGAATCATAAAGAATTGTCAAGAACGGGTAAGGGGGGAAAATTCAAACAACAATCTCTACATTGAAGATTTTTTGACATCGTGAGGAGGGAAGGACGGATGGCGGTTTTTTGTTGTTGAAGACATCCAACATTAAAGGATTTCACGATTATGAAGACGATTTTTTTGGAGAACGTTGGCGTTCTTCATGGGGGAATTGTTTTTCGTTGGAGAATCGTTCTTTGTTGGAGAAGAATAATTCCTCCAAAGATCTCTCAATTCCTCTCTTCCGCTAATGATTTCTCCCAAGCCAAAATTAGGAGCCAACCCAAATAATAAATGTTTGTCAATTATTAAATTGTTGGCACAATTAAATTTGTATTTAATTAATTAATGGAAGGGGGAACAATTAAAGTGGAGGAAGTTCAAAAGACTTCCACACATTAAAGAGGGAGTTTAAGGGGGTCGGGTGGTCCCCACCATTGAATTAAAATCGGGGGTTTTCTTTTGGGTGGTCCCCACCTCCATAACCCATGTAGAGAGATTTCAAAAATAAAAATGTAATTATTTTTATTTTTCTATTCCTCTACGAAAAATCGAAAAACTATCTTTCACCATCGACATACTGCGGTCGAGGTGAAGGTCTCTTTATGTGAATATCACCACTACGAGTTAAAAGGTGTTCTCAGATTTCGAATTCCGAGCACCAGTTCAAAAGTTACAAAACCCCGCATGCAAATTTACTAAACATAGTCGAAACAAATTTTAGAAATTCAATCTGGGAACACCGGCCCTTAGAATCCTGTGCTGTCAATTTTCACGGACTAGTAAAATTCCCATATAATAAAAACCAATTACAAGGAAATTACAGGTCTTTAAATTCTCCCCACCTGGGAGCTTTGCATCCCCATATTCCACAACTCAAAAACTAGGAAAACAGGTGGGGGTACTAATCATGAATCTGAGCCTCCCACTCCCACGTTCTCTCCAAGAGGGTCCCGTGCTGCCAACGAATGCGCGCCAAAGGTATTGACCACCCATGAAGGGCCTACTTCTGTCGATCCTCAATCTCTACTGGAACCTCTGTAAACTTCACATATTCATCGATGTCCAGCTCATTGTGTTCTATGAAGTGTTATGGGTCGTGCTTGTATCTCCTCAACTAGGATATGTGGAAAACGTCCTGCACCCGGTTCAACTGAGGTGGAAGAGCTTAGCGGTAAGCCACCTTGCAAACTCTGATGAGGACCTGAAAATGTCCAATGAATATCAGAGATAACATTCCCCATGTCCAAATCAATTCAAACATCATCAGTGTGAGACCTGTAGAAAGACGTGGTCACCATCCTCGAACTCCAGAGGTCTCCTTCTCTTGTTGTCATAAAACTTCTGCCTGCTCTGTGCAGTATTCATCCTCTCCTGGATGATCTGTACCTTCTCCAAGGTAGCCCGTACCATATCTAGTCCCATGAGTTCCGACTACCCGGGGATAGTCCACTACAAAGGAGATCTGCAAAGTCGGCCATATAAAGCCTCGAAGAGTGCCATTCCAATAGTGTATTGATAGCTGTTGTCGTATAAAAACTCTAGAAAATCAAGTGATCCTCCTAGCTGGGACCGAAGTCGAGGATGCAAGAACGCAGCATGTCCTCAAGGGTCTGAATGTTCTTCTCATTCTGTTCATCCATCTAAGGATGGAAGCCGATGATCAATTGATGCTTGTTCCATAAAGCCTCCTACAAGACCTTACATAGACGGGAAGTGAATCTTGTATCACGGTCAGAGACAATCATCAAGGGTAATCCATGTAGCTGCACAAACACCTGTAAATAAAGTCACCCTAAGTATTCTACTGAACCCTGCTCTCTAATCCGTAGGATGTGGGCCGACTTGGTGAGTCAGTCAACAATGACCCAGATTGATTCATGACCCCTAGATGTACATGGAAGTCCCGTCATGAAGTCCATGTATATCCCATCCCACTTCCACTCTGTGACTTCTAAAGGATGAATTGAGCCCACTGGTACCAGATGCACCTCCTTCACTATTTGATAAGTGTGGATTCAAGAGACAAACTCTGATACTAATTTCATTATTCCTGGACACTAGTTCTATCATCGGATTTCCTAGTACATCTTCTCCACTCTTGGATGAACTTCTAGAGGTCATGTGTAGAAGCACCTCAACACTTCCTCCCGAAGCGACAATGATATCATGGTATGGCCTCTGAAAAGGATGACATGCTCCCCACCTCCAGAAAATCCATCAGGTGCCTTTCCTATGGATATCTATGCAAGTCGAGCCTAGCAGTCAGTTTCCTCACGTTGCGCCTCCCTGACTCAATAAAGAAGTGGGGGAGTGACTGTAAGAGATTGAAAAAAAAGCTACCCCATCTTGATCCACAAAGGATATCTGCTAAGTATTCAGCTGCTCTATCTCCACACCTAGAAGGTTTATACCAGATCTCTAACTGAGTTCATCGGCTACAACGTTCCCCTTCCCAGTAGTATAGTCTATCCCGAAGTAGTAGTCCTGGAGGAACTAAAGCCAATGTTGTTGTCTCTGGTTCAGATCCTTCCAAGAGAATATATACCTAAGACTCTTGTGATCCATGTAGACTATAAAATGGTCACCCATCAAGTATTGTCACCACATTTACTAGGTGAAGAGAATTGTAGCTAACTTCATGTCATGGGT
The DNA here is from genome assembly GCA_963277665.1 of Viscum album. Classification (NCBI taxonomy): domain Eukaryota; kingdom Viridiplantae; phylum Streptophyta; class Magnoliopsida; order Santalales; family Viscaceae; genus Viscum; species Viscum album. The sequence continues at coordinate 1,240,728,825 of OY728145.1, read as the reverse complement.
AGCATAGTTCTTCTAAGGTTTATTAGTTTTTGAGAAATATATGCGATCACTGATCACTCCTGCATCAGGACACATCTGAGTCTGGTCCCTAATGTGTCACAGTAAACTACGTACCCAACTCCCTCCTCTGGAAGCCTCAAGATGGGGGCACCTATCATCATCTTCCTTAACTCCTCAAAACTCCGCTGACGTCTCTCCAACCACATAAAGGGTTTCCCCTTCTTCGTTAACAGTAATAAACTTACTGCAAATCTAGAGAAATCTGGCACAAACCTCCGGTAGTATGCAGTCAAACCTAGGATACTTCGTACCATCGTCACACTCTCTAGTCGATCCCAAGCAAGTATAGCCTCAATATTCACTGGATCCACTGCAACTCCAGCCTCTGAGAAGACATATCTAATAAAGTGAACCTTTCGGATCCAGAATTGGCACATTGCGAGTATAACATAAAGTCGGTGCTCTCAGAGTGTGTCAAGAATTTCCTTCAAATAATAGGCATGATCCTCCTCAATAGCTGAGTAGATTAGAATGTCTTATAGAAGAATACAAAATAGTGATCAAGTTATGGCTGAAATATCCTATTTTTGAGTCCCATGAGCACTTCTGGAGTGTTGGTTACACTGAACAACATAAACAGGAACTCTAAATGGTCGTACTGTCATCTGAAAGCCATCTTTTGCATATCCTCGTCTCGCACTCTGAGCTGGTGATATCCTGACCTGAGGTCTATCTTAGAGAACCACCATGCTACCTTCACCTGATCAAAGAGTTCGTCAATCCTCTGGAGTGGGTACTTGTTCTTCAAGGTCACATGGTTCAGGAACCGATAATCGAAACAAAGTATCAAGCTCAAATATGTCTTCATGGCGAACAAAATCAGGGTTGCCAAAGGAGAAATACGGTTCCGAATGAATCCCTTCCCCTGTAATTCCTCCAACTGTACCCACATCTTATGAAGCTCCACATGATCCATCAGATACGTTGGTGTAGATATTGGTGACATCCCAGAGAACAATTCATTGTAAAATTCCCCCTCTCTGTGAGGTGGTAGACCCATAAAATCATCAGGGAATACATCCGTGTACTGTTCCACCAATACAGGATTTCTAAGACTCTCCACATAAACCACTATGAGGGTAAGGCTGGCCAACTGATGAGTGATCGGCTGCACTCTCCTTTTAGTAAGTCCATCCTATGCTGAAAAGGATCCCTTCTCATCAATGAAGGTAAACATGGTCCCATCCATGCAGACACAGTGCACTTTGCACCTAATACAGTCAATCTAAACCTGGACTGTAGATAACTAGTCCATACCCAAGATGACCTCATAAGGCCCTGATGCCGCTATTATGAGATCCCAGCCGAAGCTATCTCCTCCTAGAGTAAGCTCACACTACCGACACCATTTCATAATCGTCGAATCCACTCCCGTAGGAATATCTATCCATAAGGATCGAGACAATGACTCTGTTTGAATCTTCGAGCTCCAAACGAGCACAGTGGCAACAAAAGAATGATTGGAACTTGTGTTCATAAGTACTTCAACTAAGGTAGAGTAGACTCATATCATACCTCGTATCATCTCTGAAGTGCCATGGTCATAGGCCTCAGCTGCCTCAAGCTGTGCTCGACCCTGTCCACCTACTCCCTACTGTCAAGGTGGACAACCTCGTGGTGGTTGCGGTAACATCTCGAATTGTCACCCACCACCAGTTGCATGGCCATCTCCTCTACCACATCTTCCTACTCCCAGTGGACCTCCATAGTCATACTTATGTCTATGCCTGGGGGTCCTTTGACCATATTTTGATCAACTATAGGGCGGGTCAGGCCGTCACAAGCCATGTGACCCTTCCCACCGCATGTGAAACACTACCTGCTCCTCGCATGACTGGTTCTGTCTCTAATGCCCTACACAACTAACCCTGAATCCATCAGTTGTCCACCTACTTGCCTGGTCCACTTGGACATCTGTGACATCAGTCTGTTTCCCACTGCAGAAGACTCAGCTATGTGATTCCCGATGGTGGGTCTCATTGGAAGTGACATCTCAACAAGACAACTCTCCACTATGAGGGCTCTATCTAACACCCTTGTCTGCGTCGGAATGCTGAGATAAATCATCGATGCCCAAATATCTCAACTGAGTTCCTGCTCAAAATTTTGGTCTTTGAAGAATGGGTCCCGCACAATATCAGTGGAGTAGAATGAGAGGTCAGTGAACCTCACTGATTACTAATCCATAGTCATGCTTCCTAACAGCCAATGAAGAATCTTTTATATGTGCACTGCACGAGGAGTCACTGGGACAAACTCTTCCAGAAACAGGATCTCAAATTCTTTCTAGAGAAGTTTCACCTCGCCGTGAACCTGGAGCATCATGATCCACCATCTGCATGTTGTTTGAAATAGAATACTGGAGGCAATGATCACCATGATATCTACTGGTGTCCCTACCAGTCGTAAGACACTCACCACACCCTCCAGCCAAACCTCATCCTCATGTGGGTATGTCTTGACCCATAACCTCAGTGGCCTATGGAACTGGAAGTCGTGCAACGTGATAAAGTGGCGTTCACCCTCTACTACTGGGGCTGGTGGCATCGGTGGCCCAACGGGAAATGGTACTATTGGTTCCTCTATTAGAAGAGGGTCCTGCACCGAGTCCTCATCTCTCAGTGGGATATTAGTGCATACTAGACCTAGAACCCTAGCTGGTTGTCTGCGTGGAGGCATCCTAAAAAGAAACAGGTGCTCCACGATCAATAAGTTATACCTGGTGAGCTGACTCAAAGTGTTCACAAATAAAATTTTTCAAAACACACACACAATCAATGTTTTCGTGCCCTGATTCAGAAATCAGATGTTAGGGACCTCGTGTATGGATACATCGGTCACTGCTCTAACACTGGATTCCTTAAACTGATAACCACACTCCTACACATAAAAATATTTCAGTTAAAAAGGTTTGAGTCATATGTTCTGTGGTAGAATTGACTCCTTTTATACCAATTTTCACGACCATTCCCCCAGGGCCCATTCTGTGACTACCCCAAGCCCACCATCCATAGGCCAGGGGCAGGTGACTAGCACCGAAGGCGTATTCCCTAAAAACTGGGAAGGCATTTACTTATATCCTTTAAACACACACAACTCAGAACACATCTGGATATAACCAAATAGCAACTGGAATAATAAATAGAGTGCGTACAGTAAGTAAAAAGGGCCAGAATACAAGCCTAACTGGAAAGTACAAGAAACTGAAAAGTACAAGTAATATGGGACAGCTCCTCTGAACACCCGCCATGGATCCTACTTGAAGGGTTGGTATAGCTCTCGAACGGTCATCTCTATGGTACGCCTGATCTTTGGTCCACCTCCGAGCTACCTCCAGTCCTAGTACCCTCATCCTCAATCAGCGTTTTCCATCGTCTACCCCAATCACAACAGGGTGCGGGCATAGCGCGTGCAGGGGTGAATATAACTATATTAAGTAGGGACCCCAAGAACCTCAACATATCACAAAATCCTCAAAGGATAAACCAAAAAGAATTAAAACAACTAACAACCCCCACTTAGGTATATGAACAAACATATACCTAAGTTATAATGTATACTCATCTGAAACATGAGGTAACACAAAGTCCAACACAAATTCCCAAAGCTCAACTGTTCCTCCAAGAAAGTAATACCATGAAGGTAAGTACCACACAAGTACACAACATGGAATAATTCCACCAATGTGTTACCTGGAAGGAACATATCACAAGATACAGACTTAGCTAACACCAGGTATATATTTGGTACAATAGTAGAGATGATTAGGTGTAACTACTAAATAATCGTGCTCTGTTAAGAGGTAGACCCACACAGGATCCTAGTACATCATTAGACCCACACATGATCCTATTACATCGTCAAACCTGCATAGGATCCCAGTACATTGTCAGACCCGCACAATATCCTAGTACGTCATCAGAACCCCACATCATCATAGTACATCATCAGACCCACATAGGATCATAGTACATCGTCAGACCCACACATGATCCTAGTACCTCGTGAGACCCACATAGGATCCTAGTACATCGTTATACCCACATAGTATCCAAGTACAACATACCCACACAGGATCCTAGTACATATTCAAACCCACACAGGATCCCAGTACAAAAGACCCATACAGGATCCTAGTACATCATCAGAACCACATAGGATCCTAGTACAGCAGACCCAAACAGGATCCTAGTGCATCATCAGATCCACACAGAATCCTAGTATAGCAGACCAACACAGAATCCTTGTACATCATAAGACGCACACATGATCCTAGTATAGAAGACCCACACAGGATCCTTGTACATCGTTAGACCAAATAGGATCCCAGTACTGCAGAGCCACATGGATTCATATAGCAGTTCCATGTGGGATCCTCAAGCACAGACCTATGAAGGATCCCTTTCTCATGTTATATCCAACTACATGGTACTTTCTATTTGCTTGTTCGTCTCCAAGAGGTCCTAATATTCAACCCACTAGTTGATAATGCACCACCCATGAAGTCCCATGAAGAATTTTTCCAAAGGACCTCCACGTCATAGGGGTCTCAACGTAACAGATGGTGCATCAATCAGACGCATGGTATGTAAGTTATTAGCCTTTTTGTCCCGAGGACCCAGTTGGATTTGTGCTTGTTCCAACCTGACCGTACCCCAACTTTATCAAAATATCATAAGGGGTATACCAAAAGGACCGTCTCACTCCAAGGTTTATGGATCCACAGAATTTTTGTCAAACGGATGCTTGTAGCTCAACATATGGCCAAAAGTTTGGTGGGTCGCAACTGGTCTGGGTCTGGCCCGAACTGGTCAGACCAACCTAGCACGACCAGGCCTAGGCCAACCCAACCCAGTTCGGATGGACCCTGCCCTACTTAATCCGGCCCAGCTTGCGTTGGGTGGTCTTGTCCGCACTGGGTGACCTGGTCTGGCCGCATTCTGGGGGGGGGGAGTAGCATTCCCCACACACTCAAACACCAAACAGATGAAGCCTTTCGATCTCCAGGTAGCATGCTGGACCTGCCAAGGGTCCCACTCGATCCAGCTCGGCCGCCCGAAACGGTCAGCCCTTGGTCCTCCCAGCGGCGCGTCATGAACCGCCCCTCCGCGGCCTGCCGAACTCATGCCGCACATCACCATCCGTCATGGCCAGGCGGACAGCAGCCCCTTGCTCTGATGACAGGCCGAACGTCAGCCACCCTCCCTTCGCCCCGGCGGTACAAGCCACGTCCATTTCTCACCGGGCGACGCAGACACGCACTGCCGCCCCATCCTACGTTCGGCCTTTAAAATCCACCACCCTTGCTCCGTTGTGGATGAATGCCTCAACCCTTTTCTGGCAGGCAGTTGCGTCGCCGCCCTCTTCGCAGTCGGCCATGGTGTTAGCCGCCACTATCGAGTTAAACTGGTGCCAATTCCCGGAACCAGTCTCCATCCTCCTCCATCACGAATAACGCAAATAATATTACACAATATTTGTGGAGTGCTCAGGCCATGTTTGTTTGGTCTACACCCTCCTCATTAGAGCAGTATCAAGTGGCTCAATTATTTCATGAATCATGACTAATTTTCAAGAACTGGTAGGGGGAATTCAAACAACAATCCCTACCTCGATGGTATGTTTACTTCATGAGGAGGGAAGAACAAACATCAATTTTTCATTGTTTAAGACATCCCACATTGGAGAATTTCATGAGTAAGAAGCGAAAGTTATTGGAGAACATCGACGTTCTTCGTTGGAGAAGCATTCTTCATTGGAGAAAGATGATTCCTCCAATGATCTCTCAATTCCTCCCTTCTTCCAGCGATTTCTCCCAAGCCAAAACAAGAAGACAACACACATAAAATATGTTTGTCAATTTATTAGTTGTTGGAACAATTAATGTTGGCTTTAATTAATTAATGGAAAGTGTCAAAATAAATGTTAAGAATGTTCAAAATAATTCCCCACATAAAATAGGGATTTTTAGTGGGTCGGGTGGTCCCCACCATTGAATTCAAATTGGGTGTTTTAGTTCGGGGGGTCCCCACCTCCATAACTAATGTAGAGAGGTTTCAAAAATAAAAATTTTAATATTTGTATTTTTTTATTCCTCCACAAAAAAGTGAAAAACTCTCTTTCATCATAGACCTACTGTGGTAGAGGTAAAGGTCTCTTTAAGTGAATATTGGTGCAGCCAGTTCAACAGTGTCCTCAGATTTGAATTCTGAGCATAGGTTCAAAAGTTACAAAACCCAGCTTGCACGTTTACTGAACATACCCGAAAAAAAGTTCAGAAATTCATTCTGAGCACACCGAGCCTCAGAATCATGCACTGTCAATTTCTTCGGACTCGTAAAATTCCCATATAATAAAACAAATTCCATGGAAATTTTCAGTGTTTGCATTCCTTGTGAAGAGGGTAAATCTCATGAATCATATTATTTTAAGAGAATAAAATTATGAGTGGTTTATTTTTATAATAGGCTGACGTAATATGTGGTATGAATTGGGGCGATTTCCAACTAGTATTTAAAATGACATTTTTCCTAGACACTGACAGAATATTGGGCCAGTGAGTTCATTCATCTAGAGTGGGGAATCATTATATTTATAGAATATTAATAATTCTTTACATAGTTAACATTGCATTAATAAATATTTGTTATGGGGCATCTAGGGATAGACGCGTTATGTAAGGTCTCATAAATGTCGTTCGATCGTAGTTAAAAGTCATTATGTTTACCATTATTATAGAAATAATGAATCAAGCACTAACTGTAGATATGAAACTGATAGAAACATGGGGTAATGGTAATAGTAGCATAATCTCTTTTTCTTGTGGCTCAACATCTTATAAAAATAAGTGTTGTTTTGAGAAATATTATGAGATGAGTACGAGTCAGTCTATAAGTGTTCTTAGATAAGTTTTATGTCATTAGTGTGGAAGAAAAGGATGCATGCTAAGTCTATTTGATTGGGACCTAGTCAAGTTCCATGATTCTGGAAGGATCAGCCCTGTTAATTGATTTTTTAGGACCTTCCCTCCAGTATTTAGTGGAAGGAGTTCATCACCGACTCCCGATTCATGAGAATGTTTCATAGATCCATGTCTAATTGGTCACTGGAGTTGTACCGTTTTTTTAGGAATATTTGGTGGTCATGCCATAGGAAATAAAGAACTAGTTTTACCTAGACAGTAAATTGGGCTTACTCTGAGTGGTGAGGTTATTTCACTAGGATATGTTTTAGTATACATCTATTTTATAAAGGCTTCACCTATGGATCAAAGTTTAGAATAGTCCACGGTGATAAGTACAATATTATTAGCCACTATGTTGGTATCTTCTCTTTTTGATATGGGCTCATCATACTGTTTCATATATATTCCAGTAATGGAGACACTTGGGGTCATGGTTAAATATTTTGATGTCCTTATGTCCCTATATACTTTATTTCAAATACAAACAATTAGTGTATTCTTTTGAAAGAAGATAACCCATTAGTTAGGTTGGTTTAAATTTATTTTGTCATCTTTTTCCCTCAAAATGACTGGATATGACATCATACTCCAGATGGACTAGCTTGTTTCTTATTGACCCTATGTTTATTACTATCAATTGATGGTGGATTTCACATCACCATAGGGTGTAGTTTATGTTCACAGTGGTGAATGTGATTTCCAGGACATCTAATATAGACCAGAGCATTGTGGGTTCTGAGGGATGACAACCAAGATTGTGAATTTAAATCTCGATGATTAGGGGTAGGCCAAGTAGTTTTCCCTCCAATGGTTGATCATTGTTGGAATGTATTCTATAAAAAAATTATTTTTTACCTTCAAATATAGGGGATAATTTATCCATAAATATAGTTCTAGGATCTACACTGATATCTATTCCTCCATATAGGATGACTACAATTGAGATTCCAGAGTTTAATAGGTTGCTATAGGTTTTATTGGAAAAGGTTTTTATGTGACATAATACTTCTCATTGGATTTCACCATTCAATTTTTTGAAAATGTTGGATAGTTACCCTAGCCTATACTTGGATTATCAATGTATTACCAGTTTATGTTTAAGAAACGGTATCCCTTTCCACAGATAAATGGCCTTTTCAATTAGCTTTGAGGAACTTGGGTTTTCTAAAAAATAAATTTGAGTTCTGGATATCACCATATGTTTCTTTGACCTATATTAATACATTGTATAGTTTTTTTAGCACATATAATCTATATGAGTATTTGTTTATTCCATTAAATCTCTTGAATGTGTCAGTGGTTTTCATAGGGAAAATGAACCAAGTTCTCCATCCCTATCTGGATTAGTTTTTGGTGGATTTCCAGGATTATATTTGGGTGTATTCTTATAATCGACAAAACCATGGAAAACCTCTTGAGATCATATACAATACACATATATTGTATTATTTATATGATATTGTCAACAATTTTTAATCCTATATGAATTGGATTAAATAATTGACTCATATTATCTCAGACACAAATGTAGCAGTGGACCCAAAGAAGGTAAGAGATGTGGTTTCATAGAAAAAACCCATGAAAAACGTGGATATACATAATTTCATAGGGATATATGGATATTAATAATATTTCATATCAGAATTATCTTACATATTGTAACCATTGAAGACATTTAATAGAAATTTTTGGATGTTTGTAAAGATAGATACTTGCAAGGTAGAATTTCTGGGGATAAAAGGGAGATTGACTTCAGCATCAGTCTGGATTTTACAAAAGTAGGCATGGAGATGCATTGTGTATTATGATGCATCTAGTATAGGTCTGGAAGTAGTTATGATGTAGTGGATAGAGTCATGGTGCACATTCCATGGTATTTTATTCCACATGAGTCATATTACACAACACATGACCTTGAGTTGGTTGTAGTTGTTCACGCTTTATGTTTTACTGAGAGAGTGATCCATGGTGCACACAGACCCCAGAATCCTAAAGAATATAGTTATATAGCATGTTTGGATCTAAGGTTGTGAAGATAGGTTGAGTACATATAGTCATTCAACCTCATGATTTTATATTTTCATATAAAGCTAAATGCAGGTTCTTATGCACTAAGTATGAAGACTCATGTACATGTGGTTCAAGGGGCCAATATAATGTGTATGATTATGGCCTTATTCTCTAATATTATATTGGTGGTGAAAGATATTAACTGAAATATCTTTCCTTCATCTTTAACTATCACCTCTACCCATCTTGATATAGTATGGATGAGAAAGCTATCATATTCTAAGGAACTAGTTCTATGAATGAGTGTGGAAGGTACAAAACCACCTCCTTGTTGTATTATAGGGGAGTATGAGATCCTGCAAATACATGGTCATGAATAGGTTCTAGTGGACATATTTGAGGACATGAGGTGGGGGTTTGATACCTCATTGTGGGAAGAACACCTTTCCATCACCAAGATTTATTGTGACTTGCATCTTCAGTACTAAAGGTAACGTATGAAATGAGAGGTATCTCGGTTTATAAAGAGGTGTTCCACCTATCAGTGGGTGAAGCTGGAACATCAGTGACCATACAAAAATTTACATTAGTTACTCATTCCAGAGTAAATATGTGATATTTTCATGATGGATTCATGACCAGTTTACCATGGCTTCCTCAATATAGTGATGTTGTGTGTGTTGTTTTTTATAGTCTCATGAAGGTTTGTCATTTCATGATGAGCAGGGAGACCTTCTCATTAGATCATCTTGGGAGGTTGTATATATGTCAGATAATGTAGCTTCATGGGGTTTGTTGCACTATTTTCTCTTATATGGATTCATGTTTTATGCCTCATTCGTATTTGTGTTTTCACAGGGCTCTATGTATATTGGTATTTCTAAGCATGGCATACCTCCATCAGACTATGGCCAATCAGAGTGTATGATCTTGGTGATTTAGGACTTGTTGCAAGAAGGCGTCCTCGATATTTGGGGATATTTGGAGATGCATATTCTCCATATTTATTTCATCTAGAGTAATAGTTATTAGGTGACTATAAATATTTAACCTTATGAGAATTTTTATGGTACACCATACTCACCACCCCTGTCCTAGTTTAATGTAGGTTGGGCACCTTTTCTTGGATCACTTCTTCGGTAGGATACTTCTGACCAAGTCCATTTGATTAAAAAATGGTGAGCTATTGTATATTATTGATATAAATATTATGTAGATTTTGATAAATTACCTATAGAGTTATAGGGTGAGGATTGGTTTTTTAACATATATCACTGAGTTTGGGACATATATAGATTAGGATACAAGGTAACCTTTCACTGTGATATGACATTTACTTCAATATTATAGAGTGATTCGGGCTTATATTCTATCGGTTATAGTTTTATCAGAGTTATCATGTCATGCATAATATCTTCCATGTATCTCAACTACATTATTATCACTAGAACACATATCACTCTCTATAGCAGAATGAGGGAGAGTAACATGTAGTTGTGTCCTTTGAGGATCATCGTATACATGTCGTTGATTGGATCGATAAGGATTTTTAAGGATGGTTATTTCCTCTTGTATGGGTGTTAGGGAATTAAATCAGTTTATAGTAAGTGTCTTGGGAGTGGGAGGCCAATGTATGTTCTATATGCCCTGAGATATTCTAATATGATTCTTGACCACTCTTGAGAGGATAATTTAGGGATTAATTTCATTAAGGGGAATATTGTAAGATATTGGGTTTTCCTTTTAGGTAAGAATAATTTTATTATAGTTATAATTCTTGTTAATGGCAAAATGTGAATGGCTAATGAGATTTATGGAGTTTTGGGTTTTTTGTGGCTTTTACAATGCTTGGAGCCTGGCCTATTGAGAAAAACAAAGAGCCTGCATGGTTAGGATAAACGGTGCGAAGTAGGCTACATGGTTACCCCTTACCATGTGGGGCTTGATAGATGTTTGTAGAAGGTCATCCAATTTGAGAAAATTGTGAAGAATTAGTTGCATACTTATGTGGGGTGGTTTAAGCCTCTCTCACGAGCCGTTCATTTCAAGGAAACTGTGTGGAAGGGTAAGTACACCCATGTGGGAGGCTTTGTAGTTATTAGAAGATCTTGAGATAGTGTTTTTGTAATGTTAGGAAAACTATTAACACTAACCTTATATGGTAACCCTCTCAGTAGTAAAGGGAAAATGGTTGAAGCATAGTTTGGCCAACCATGCAACCTGACTGTATGGCCTTTTATTTTGAGGGAAAATGGAGATGTTTCCCTTAAAAATATTTATAACCTTAACCCTTTCAATTCAATTTTTTTTATATCCATGGTCATTGGGGGAGGTCCATCGAGACAACTTAAAATATTTTGATCCCAAAAATTCATCTAAACTCAGATTCAAGCACTGATCATGTTGTTTGATATGCACCAGTAAGTTATTAAATCCTATTGTGCTCTTATTGTTTACACTGGTATTGGTTGCGCTATTAATATAAAAGATAATATGCCTTAAATACATATTATTTTCTCTATTATTAATTTTTATCTTGATCTAGAATGAATCCGGAGTTGATACTAGATGAGCACTCAGTAAAGGTCTTTATGTAGGAGTTCCATATAATTCCCTTGGGGTTTGGTGTTTTATATTCCTAGTTACAAATGATTCAAATTTATAAATTTATTGAGGTTCCGCTAAAATAAAATTAATAATTTAATTGAATGTATTTTAACTTGTAAGGTATTCCCACTAGGAAGTTTGAGTACATTGGAGGTTGTTTCCACAAAATGGGAAACCTATGGGATGGTTCCCTTGTTATAATATTAAATTTAGACCACCCATGGGGTCTAAATTTTTGATTTACGAGTTTGAGGAATACTTTAATGATTTTAATGAATTTTTTGAGATGATTAAGATATGGTTTGACTCCATTTACATGTTATTCCTGATGTGAATTGTTTAGACGTATAAATGTGATCTATTATATGAGTTGGAAGAACTCACAAAATGTTATGAAATGAAAATTTGAATAAATGTGATGAATGAAATAGTAGTGGATACATTGGTTGTTATGCCTTGGATCCTGGTTTCATTATATTACAGGGATAGTTCTATCATAGATCATGATAGTGATACTGCACACATTATAAGTGATTTCTCCTTGGGTCTTGATTTCATAGGATATATTGGTCCTTTCTACACATTGGATAACAATTTTAGGGGCCCCTAATGTAAATGGTATATTAGCATTCTCCTTTTACCTCATTCCAATTCTAACTCAATTTCCTACATGATTCTCCTAGGACTTGTTGACGATGCCTTGGTCTTTTTTACCCTGGATCCGGCCTTGTCAGTGTGACATTTCTAGTTATATAACATAGCATTGGTTTATATAACACTTATAGTTATACAGTGTTGACATGGTTGATATGATATATAGATTATAAAGTGTTTCCATGTATGGTGTGAAATATTATATTTATGGCATGGAAATGGTTTTTTTCTATTTCCTTTAAAACTACCTTGATATATGTCCTTAACCCTTGTCTTACAGGAATCCTTGTTTGGATAGATAGTCGATCTTTTTATGTTTCACATATTCCTTGGGGACATGATTTATATAATTTATACATCTGACATATATCACACACTTGTTAGATTTTATTACACTGGATGGATTTTTATAGACGATGTTGGTGGTGGTCTGCTGGGATTTTATCTCATACCCTCCCAAGACCGTCATTGGGTACTCATACAGACATTATGGAAACAGGTATGGAACTAGACAAGTTAGAATATTTTGATTCTTGACATTATGAAATTATTAGAGGAAAGGGAGTACAAGGCTGAGGTGAGGTTCATGATGAATATTCGGAGAGCACCTTTTGGTATTTTTGGTACTTTGATACATGTATCGTAATTATATATGGGATTACATGTTTTTATTATTTATAGAGGCATGAAATAAATCATCATAATGTTTTTATACGATTCATTCCTCAATTATTGAGTATATATATCAGTTCTTTGAGTTATTATTCATTATTGTACTACTTATGCAATGGTGGGTTACTGGTCTACTATTTATAGTGTTTCTTTCTATCATTCCATCAATTTACATATGCTTTCAATGATTGACTAGTATTCTATATCCTCTATGATAAACATAAGTAATAATGGAACAGTACCCCCATGGACACACCCTATGCCTTTGATACTTGTTGGTAGATTTGTAAATTTAGGGAAACGTGCTAGAGTCTATGTGACCCACTAGATTCGGAAACTAGATAGTGGAATCCAAGTTGATACACTACTCAAGTCAAACAATTCACTAGAAATTCCACAACATCAAATTTCATTCAATCCCACCATTATAAATCCAAAAGATGTCTATACATTTTAGTGTTTCATAGATGAATAGAAAATGGAGAACTATGAGATTCACTCAATAATTTATTCCATAAATAAGAGTCACAAGGCATGCGTAATATTTTCCAATGTCACAAAAACCCTTCTAAATCAATTTTAAAATTTTAAAAATTACCTTTTATAACGGATTCTACATATTCTAGAAATGTAAGATCGTCCATATATGCTTCCAAAATTCATTCTGACAAATTTGAATGCACTAAAACAAGAATGAAAAATAAGGATATCCCTAAATCCAAATTTTCTAGGCCAAAGTTCATTAAATCATTAGCCAAAGGGTAATGTTCTAAATGTCACATACTTAATGTTCCACTACTTTTCAAACTCAAAGCATCAATCACATTGATTTATTTTCCAATATAATAATAAATGATTAAATCATAAATTTTGATATGTTTATTCTACCTTTTCTGTAGTATATTCAAGTATTTTTTTGAAAATATATACTTCAATAATTTGTGATAAGTATGTAATTAAATCATTACACCATATAAATTATTCCACCAAATTTTTAATAAAAATACTATAGAAGCTAATTTAAACTCATGTGTAGGGTAATTTTACTCCTGAGGATTCCAATGACTTAATGCATAAGTAATTACCTTATCAATATGTATTTGGAGACAACCAAGACCCTTCAATGAGGTTTTATTGTACATAAAAAATTTATCATTTCTTCATATCATGGAACTAACTAATGCATTCACCACTCTTCATTTTAGTTTTTGAAAACAATCACAAAAATATTTCTTCCATGTGATTTTAACTCATTTTCAAGTTAACTTACTCATTCGTCTAGAAAACAAAGTAATGTTTTAAAAAAAACCAATAGTAGTAACCTATAAATCTTAAAAATAAGAGTTTATATGATATTTCCGGGTCGTGTCCATTCTGTGATATCTTTTCTTATCATGTTTTATAGTTATTGCATCATTATAAATAATTATTCTGAGGCGATAATTTTTTTTTCAATGAAAATTAATGCCCTCTAAATTTCCCATATAGTTATTTTTCTTTTAAGGTTTTCAAAATAAAACTCTTTAGGTTTCTTTCATTTTCATCTTCTCATTTAGAATATACCAAAATAAATCCACACACACAACAACCAACTTATCGAAGAACTCGTGGGAAACTCCATTCAATAGGTCTACAAACATGGAAGGTGCATTTGACAACCAAGATTATATTACTACAAACACATAATTCCTATATCTAGTCTAAAATGATGTCTTTAGAATGTCAATCACATCCTATGTTTGATTACGGTACTCAAACCTCATATCAACCATCAAAAAAAATATGAACCATAGATATGATCAAAAAATTCATTGATATGAGAAAAATAATAATTTGTTAAAATAGTGATGTTATTAAAGCCTCTATAATCATGGAAAAGTCTCATTGAACCATCTTTTTTTCTTCTAGAAAAATAGGAGAACTCCAAGGTGAAGTTCTAAGATGAATGAAACCATTATCTAACAAATACAATAATTTATTTTTCTATTCAAAATGTTCCATATGATCCAATCAATAATGGGGTTTAGAAACAGTATTAACATCATGCACAATGGCAAATGTAAACTAAAACTCCCTATCAAAAAATAACACCAACAAAATCATTAGTAAATATATTCAAGTATTCCTTCACTATTGGAAAATAACTAATTCAAAAAGTTTAATTATTTATAACAATATGTCCAAGGAAAGTTCAGTTATATATCTCATTATATTCTCAGCTTCTTGATATTATATAAAAGGAATGAAATCATTAAATAAAATCGTATTGGATCTAAATACTATTTTATCATGATAAAATAAAATAAAATCTATACCCAAAATGATATCAAAATATACTATGGGTTGTTAAATAATAGTTTCCTGAAAGGTCGTCCCACTAATGAAAATATGAAGACTTATATAAATAATTGTTCCTTTAATACTATGACCCGAAGTTTTCACCGAAAGTTATACTTTAGATTCATGTGGAATCATTCCCAATTTCGTTTAAAATATCACATAAATGAATGAATGTGAAGATCTAGAGTCCAAAAATTTCTTTGCATAATTAGAATACCAAATTATTATACCTATCACTGCTTCACTTGATGGCCCAACAACAATAATAGTATTATAAAAATATATTTCCACACCCATTTTCATTGGATCTTAATGATTTTCAGCATGAGTTACTTACTTCAGGAACAAATTATAATAATGACCAAACTCATTAAAACTATAATATCCCACTATTGGATTGATATATAATACACCATTCTATGACACTTAAGTATTCTTTTCCTTCTAATCATGTTCTATATGACCAAAAATTCCACACCTATAACACTTCCCTAATTTCAAAACAGATTATCTAGGATGAATTTTAAAACAATTACTATATCATACCGTTGGTCAGTGTGGGTATCTGAAGTGGGAATGAATTGAGTACCCAATAAAATCTCTATTGATAATGGATTTGAATAAAATCCACCAATTTTATTAAAACAACCCAGTTATTTAGAATAATATTTTGATATAAAACGTGACTATTTGAAATAATTAAAAAACATTAATTAGTTCTCCATTAAAAGGAACATACAATATTTCTTAAAACGTTGAAATCAATTTTCTAAAAAAAATCCTTATATAAACATTAGTAAATACTAACTATTAAAGTGATGGGTTTTTTTCATCTTAAAATGAATAAAATTTTAATGAAAATTAAAAATAAGTAAAACAAAACAACAATATAAATTAAATAAAATAGTTTTATTATCGAGATTAGACTTAGCCCTATCCACTTGGAAATAACCTAATGAAAATAATAATTATAAAATATTCCATTGATCCATAAAATAGTAGGGTATTACAAAAACCAAGCTATACATAACACACAATAACCTCTTCCATAGTTTTTTTGGGATAAAAAAACAACATGTTACAACAAGAACACTACCACAATACATGGGAAACAAGATAAAATGTTGATGAGAAAATATCTATATATCTATCAATTTATGTGCATGAGATAGTGTGGTCTATAATATAAATGAGTAAGCCAGACTACTCATAATGTAAGTACAAATAAATAAATAGAGAAAGTAAGAAGTGTAGAGTTATTGTATTGCTCTGTCTAATTTTTTATACAGATAATGACTCTTGAATGTTATTTGAAGTAAATCTAAATTCATGCTACAGAAGTTGTAGAAAAATATAGTGTTGTAGACTCATTTTTTATGATTGTAGGAAGGAACTGGTTAAATGATTTACTTCAGCTTCTTCAATTGATTGTATGTAGGACGTAGTATATAAGATAATTTGGTTACTATAATATTGATCATTTCACTTCACATGTCCATATCTCTAGGTGTGTTTTCTTGTTATTGATTTATTGAGTATGGGGGATTCTTATTCCTTGTTTGTCAACCATGGAATCAGTAAATGAAATCATTTTGAACCTTTTCATCCTCATACTATATGTTTGATACATATATCAATACATTTTACTAATCAATTAATGAAAAATCATTAAAATAAACATCATCAATAAATTTGATAAAAAAGATGTTTGTGAAATTTAATTTCAAAATAAATATAAACACTTGAAGTGTGTATTTTGAAGGGTGAAAATTTAGGCGATGTCTAAATTTGGAGGTGACTCATATTATGGTGGTGACTTATAGTCTAGTCATGAAACATTACAAGAATGTGTTTATGTGGTGGTAAATATTTAGAATAGCTAATCTTTATGGTCATTTATATGTCTGGAGGTATGTTAGGATGTAGATATCTTATACCTTTTCAAATTACCATATCACTAGTGACTCTTTGCTGATGGTGAGTCATCCTTGTACTAAGATGATTTTACATCCCAGTGGTGAGACTTTCCTGATGGCATCTTAAGAGGATAGTGATACATTGCTAGTGGTGTCTCATACTTAGTATGATTTCTCCTGTATATCTCAGATGATAAAATATTAAGAGAAAAAACATAAAACTCATTAATTATCACAATTATCATGATTTTATGACCAATAAAAATGTCTTCCAACAATTTCACCTTTTTGATGACCACAAATCATGGAATTTTATATTCATAATAATAATCTAATGTCATGATTGTTTATACTTATGGTATCAAAGAAAAAAAGATTACATAAATCAGTAAGGTGTCAAACGAATATAAAGACATCAGAGAGAATCAATGGAAGGTAAGGACTTTTATGTTTCAAAAATAAATAATTTTTAAAATTTCATATATCATATCCCCATTTTGAGATTATCAAAAATTATATAATTAAATTGGAATATAAACTAAAAAGGAATAACATAGGTAATGTAATAGACAGATGGTAAGAATAAAATTAGAATTACTATTAAGAAAGAAAACAAAAATACATTCCAAAAAAGTTTTCAACAAAAAGTTTCATAAAAACAATCTCATCTAAGACACTAAGTATGATGATCATCACTTATCTGGTTGAGTGGATGGAAACATAGGATCCTTTTCCTTGGACTTGTTAGAGGCATAAGGCTTAGTAGTAGGTCCTAGATTGATAGAGGGAATAATTGAGGGAATTGAAGGGATGCCTGAATTAACATAAAAAATAGGTGAAACATGTTGTGGATCATAAATTATGATTGTTCTGAGGTGATTTATGACCTTCCAGGGAGTTATAGAAAATAGTTGTAAAATAGATAGAAAAGGGACATAGGGGTCTCTGGACACTCTAGTCTAGTGTAGATATAAGAGGTGTTAGGTGGGAAGTAACAGGAATGACATTATGAGATACAATAGAAGTACCATGAACATAGAGAAATGGTTTTGTAAGGTGTATGAACACCATGATAATCTGTTCATATCACTCTATAGAACTAAAAACCCTTTCTTTTTATCCATAAACCTCAGCCGCATATGATCAATTACTTTCAACTAGTTTACTTGTTCAATAAAATCTTGGGTCACCAGAGTCATCCAAAAATTTTATCCACAAACATTAAATTTGTATCCATGGAATGCTTAGTATATATCCTTGAGAGAAAATAATTGATTTCGGTGGTTATGATATCCCTATCAGACATCATGTCTTTAGTATACTCCTTGATCAATTTTTTAAAATGATCTCAATCATGTTGAAGCTTACTCATAGTGGCCTTGGGTATGGAAGGTGAATCACATGAAAGAAAAAATGAAATATTATTATGTTTTTCTATCATAAAAACCCTAAAAACTCAACATCAAATTTTGGAGGATGAGTAGGAGGATCACATGAAAAATATTTCATAGATGTAATATTTTCAACTCTTTTAAACAATGCATCCATAATGACTACAAAATCATACTGCATTTATTCAAATAACAGTTCTCAAAGTCTCCTACTCATTGGAAAGTATTTTATTATAAATTTATCTTCTTGAAAATGGATCATCATCCATAGTTGTATGTTTTTTATCACAAAATAAAATATATATATCACCAATTGTTCACTTATATTAGGAATATGGCATTCTTGACACCTCAATCTCTTACCCAAATATGAAGACATATTCTCTCTTAAATAAACCAAGTCACCATTAGTGACTACCTAAACAAGAATATGGGGAATAGAAGGTACAAATTCGATCATAGAAGCAATCCTTTCTAACAAACTAGAAACATAAATTTGTGAAACCATTTATCCTTTAGGATCTCTCCCTTCTCGAATCAAAGGATCATCATTCTTTGGTGAACTTCCAACCTTACCAGAAAAAATAGCTTTTCTGTGATAGGGGATCAATCCATCTATTATAAGGATTTCTTATAGGCTCAACCATTAATGAAATAGTAATTTTAGATAAATCTACTATAAGTACACCAATAGAAGTCTCAATGATTCTATGTTCAATAAAAGGAAAATTAACCATATTCACATTAACTGAAGGCTCAAAATAAGTAGTTACATCATTCAATTTAATATATATAGGTCTAAAATAAACATTAAACATCCATATGTTCTTCCTTATACTACTAAATATTAGTAATAATTCTCATATATTCAACAATAACTACATATATATATGTATGATCATCATTGATAGACAAACTGCTTCCATTAATAGTAGTATCGACAACTTGTTGACTTCCAAAACATGGTGATTTCTCCCCCTCAATAGATTCCCCTCCCATTACTCTATCAAGATTATCTTCTTAATACCAAATATTAGACCGTTCTTATGATATGTAAATATAGTCTTCATGAAAAAAATATATCTTGTTGAGTATCAACATCCTCTCTTCTAATTTTTCTTCTGGAACAATCATGATATGAATCATCATCATCATCATTATTATCCTCATATTTTTCATCATCGCCCTCTCCATTCTCATCATTAAAATTATATCTACTCTTGAAATGATGATATCCATATTACTAAATCAATTTCTCATAATTTTTTAATAAATTCTCTCTATTATGTTGATTGTTTATGTGGACATGGAGCTCCAAATGACATAAAAGGAAAACTAGGATACAGGTCTATGTCACTACCCTCTTCCACTAGATATTCCTCCACTTATTTTCTGTCAATAGTTGCTTCTTCCTTCTCATCAGAATACTGAAAAATGTCATCCGTTTCTATAAAAGGGTTTACAATATCTCTTGGCCTTGAAGGATGGTACACAAGGTTAAACTCATTATATAACTCTTCACTATCAACTACTAACTTCTTTTTCCAATGGTACCAACTGATATTTATCCTTTATGAAATTACTTTGGTAATAAAAAAGCCACCATATTCCAAAATTGACTTTTAATCTCCATCAACAAGACTTTTATCATTTTAACTACCAGAAGTCATTTTAGGATAGATCATTGAATTTCATCAAGAGGTAATCTTTGTAATTTTCATCATATAAAGAATAATATATCTAAAACAGTTTATTTTTAGTTCTATCTTCATAATGAAAGTAATATACACATCTTGATACCTTAAGGTAGAAAATTCACCCTTTTAGGCATAATAAGTATATGATAAATTTGAAAAAAAATATGTACTACCAATAAATATCAAAATCAATCATCCTTTTAATTATTCTATCCCCAGTCAGATCATAAAGGGCATTAACAAATATGAATTTATCACTATGATCTGGAATGTTTCCATGGAATTCATTAAACCAAACATCAATTAGATGTTTTAATCACTCATCCCACTGCTTTTAAGAAGAGAAAATTAAGTGAACATTAACTTAGAATCTTACCCAATACTGTTCTTATTCTTGAGATGAAATCTCCACAAACATATAAAAGTCATACACCAACTCAGGAGAAAATTTTCTCTTATTTCAATAGAACCAATCCATCCATACATGGTTTTTTTAAATCTTTTTACTCTAAATATCTTCTTGAAAGTAGTCATTATACTTCAACTACATTTTCGAGAGCTATAACCCATTTTTTCTATCTGGAGATTCACTATTTTACTTCTACTCAATGATAAGACTCTCATTTCTATTTCATTGTAGAATGTGACTAATCTATAGAATACTCTGATGTTCCCCTCACTCTATCCTTGCACATTAGTTCGAAAAGAATGGAAAAAGAATAAAGGTCAAAGCTCGATGGTCATAAATGAAAAGTGGTGCAATAAGGCTACAGAGAAAATTTTTCAAGGAATTAGTGTGCATTGAAACTGAAAAAATAACGTCATTTTTAATTTGGGGTCTTTATGGACCTGAAGAAAAAAATCATGAATTGGTAAAAATTGGATATTGATATAAAAATTGAACAAAAACATAAAAATTAAATAATATGTTATAAATTAAAAAACAGGTTCTTCCCAACTAAGAAATTAAACTTATAAAAAGACATGAAACATTTTAATGGTGAGACAAACTAATGGTGAGATGTTAAATAATGAGAAGTATCCATGGTGATAAGTTCAATGGTGAGTAGTTAACAGTTGTGAGAAGTATCAATGGTGATAATTTCAATGGTGATATGTTCAATAGTGGGAAATTTGTAAGGGTGTGATATTAATAATAGTGAGACATTCACAATAGTGGTAATTTCACAATAGTGAATCACAGAAAAATAAATATAACTCAAATTAATCACACCTAACTCATGTGTGATGTAATTAATTTATTCAGAATACAAAGGCTTAGTGAATATATAAACTAGATCGTGTTATGTTCCAGTGTATTCTAGAGCGACATCACCCTTTTAAAAATGTTAACCCAAAAAGTGATGTCTTGCATCAAAATTCTTTGTTCTAGAATATGATATAAAATTATTTTTAAGATTTATCACACTTATGTTATTATAATTTATTGGGAAATGTAGGAATTTAAATCATTAGTCTATAACTGTGTGTTTCATCCACAACAATTGTGCATAGAATCTACCTGAAAATATATATTCATCAATGTCAGTAGACTATGCAATAAAATATTTTTTCTTACTACACTCAGAAAAAAGGGACAAGCCATAAAAGTGACATGTTCTAAAGGTGATTTTTCAGTCAAACATACATCAAGTGTGACTCTTTTTTATTTTCATGAAAACAAGTAAACATACACACAACAAACATAATATTTTCTCAGCTAGCAGTAATATAAAGTATACTTCTAATATTACCTATGTAACTGGTTTGATATAATAATATCTTGGTTTATCATGGACCAACTTAAAAGCGGTACTCATATGTGTATAAAAATAATACCCTAATATTTCGTGAATAATTTTTTTCGAATTAATTTAACCTTTTATATATTTTTCATTTCACCTAACGATCAAAATAGTTTATTTTATATAAAATAACTATGATTGGATTGTGTTATACGCAACACCTAGTTAATTATGCACTATAAGAAACATAAATTTTATATTTCTCTATATATAACACAGAGGATTTCTTACATTACACAAAACAATGACTTTCCATTATGGATTGCACAACCCGCAAAATTGGTTTTTACTGAATAATATTATATCATTAAAAGGTTATTATTTTAAATAGACTGATATAACCAAGCTATTAAATTAGTGGTTATGAAGAGTATTCAATAATTTATGAAAATTTATGGTTGACCCAAATATTAGAGAAATTAATTTTTTACTAAGTAATTATAAATGAATATGAAGATCCAATGAATATAAAAGAAAAAAATTACAATATTTATAGTAATAAACCTATTTTACCATAAAAATTAATATTAATTACAATTATTAACTGATATTAATTTAATATATATCTTATATATTAAATGAATTATTTTTTATATTCATAAATAGATTCTTTTCATATAATATAAGAACCAACTCATGTTTATGAATAAAAACATATATTTTTTATAGTAGTGGTTTTACAACCTTTTAATGGTGAACCCATATTATATCCACATTTTGGAACATTTATATATTTAAAATTTAAAAATAAAGCTCATCTTTTGAAAGAAAACATAAAATTTATGTTAGGATTAATTTCTTGTATTTTTCTGTACGGTTTCATTTTTTAATAAATAGTAAAAAACTAGATTTTAATTCAAAAATGCTTTTTCATCTAATTATTTTATAATGATAAATTATATTTTAAATAAATATAAAATATTAATTAGATAATATTTTTATCAATTAATCCAATTATTATCATTGAAACAAATTTCCCATTTAAATTATATATAATTACTTAGCAAACATTTCATCATTTTTACTTTAAAACCATGCACTGTCTACCCGACTGCGGGGTTAAATTTAAAGTAATTTCTTCCCCTTATGTGACTGGAATTTTAAAAAATGTATTCCATATTTGGAATAAAAATAATATATTATATATTATATGGTCATATAACTTTTTCACCAAAAATATTAGTGAAATTAATGAAAATTAGTTACATCGAATAATGTAAAATTAAGCATAACTATGCACTAAAGATAAAATGTAAGACCCAAAACAACCTAGAAACTTTTCCAGGTGACATTTTATGTAATTATTTATAACCTATAATCCATTTTATCTTATTTGGTCAATTATTATATCCACATTACTTGTGAAAAATGATTATCTCCTCCGCTATAAAAAGGTCTCCTCTCAAACCACTGACGTTTGGCAAATATCTGAATAATATCCTCCCAAATTTCCCCCCTTTCTTCT
Source organism: Viscum album (assembly GCA_963277665.1). Classification (NCBI taxonomy): domain Eukaryota; kingdom Viridiplantae; phylum Streptophyta; class Magnoliopsida; order Santalales; family Viscaceae; genus Viscum; species Viscum album. The sequence goes on along the minus strand of OY728145.1, from coordinate 1,240,705,244 downwards.
TGAAGCCTCTATTTTGGTAGAAAAACTTCCATGTAATCTATTTGGATCAATCCAAAAGGAGTTACCCAATAAAGAGTTAAGACCCACTCTCTACCTCCATTCTTTTATTTTCATTCCCTACCACTTCAATTAATCTTATTCGATTATTGTATATCAACACCAGTATTATAAATATACTAGGAATTTATTATTTTATGTTTTTTACCTACATATATACACACCTCTGTCTAATGGGAAATGAATGTACTATTTATGGGTAAAGTGAACGACGGCCTCACAAAACAATGATTATTCGTTTTTTCCATTACTACCTATAATGGTGATTATTATGACGTCAATTATCTTCATATATAATATATATTATATTTATAATGTATTTAATCTTTTATAATTATTTTACAACATATATCTGTATACATTCCATTTTTTTAATATGATAATTCTATTTGAGGAAGTGTAGACTACCCCCCAAGGTAATGTGATTTGATCACACACTATGTGGAATGTTTTAAGTATGAGATTAGTAATATTATATGATATATATGATATAATAATTCCACTATAATAATTATATATCTATTTATGTATACATATATTTCATTAATGTTATTTCTCACACTATGTCGATTAAATAGAAACAATGTTCATATGTGTGTATGGTCTTTCGTCTCCATGAAAAGTGTATTCTATTTTATACTTCTATATTATAGAGATTATTATAATAAAAATATAAGGAATATAAATGGTATCTATATCATTTTTATAATTCGGTAAATCATAATATTACTATAATGACTAAAGATTAAACTAATTAAGACACATGTGAAAAACAAGGTTGATATTACCTAAAGTGAAACCTTATCATATAATTGTTAACAAGAGGGTAATATAATGTCATAATAAAACCATATATGATATTATATTTAAGAATATGGTTATGTAAAACAATTAAATTAATATTAATATTATTATAAAATAATATTTAATGAGTATGAAGAGATTCAAGACACAAGGAAATAGAATTTCGTCTCAACTTTAATTATCATGAGATACATGCCTTATTCACCACTAAATTTTTTGTGTGGTATATTCACTACCATTTAAAATTTTATGTCATGAATCTTATATTTTTCAGATATTATAATCATCATGAAAATTATTTTTCTTACATTGGGAGTATGATACTATGGTACCCTGTTTTAAGAGTCTATAGAAACAATCTTATCATTTATCAAGATTGCTTATGAGTATGCTTCAATTAATGACATCGCATGATCCATCTGTCATGAAACCCCATGAAATTTCATATATTATAGTTTTCCATGATATATTCTTTTATTAGTCCAATTTTTTACTATTTGTTACTTGGGATAACTAATATAATGGGTTATTGAAAATCTGTCTTTATTTATCCTCTCAGCCAGAAATATGTGTTCTTTCAAAACCATGATTTCTAAAAATTATTTTCAAAATGTTTTATTTTTTTCATATGATGATACAATAAATATTTAACCATATTTTACCTTTTATTTCTTTATAATGAATAATCTTGTCATTTTCCTATCAAGATACTTTTTTAATATTTTAAGGTAAAAAAATGGAATGTTTGTCACGTATGAACTTACCACCATATTGACCTTCATTTCCTTGAATCGTCCATTATATGTTTATAATTTTAATTTAAAGGAAAAATTACTACATAATATTCTAACATTAATTGGTATTATAGTATTTTTCAATGAGAAAATGTTTCTAAACTAATTTACAATTTTTTAATGCATCCTTTTAAAAATTTATAAGTTATATTCAATTAAAAAGGATCTCAAGACTATTTTATATTTAATAAATGTGTCAATTTTTGTCAAAAATTATTTATATGTTTTAAAATAAAATGGTTTCTAAAATGACATCAATTATTTCTTTATAAGTGTTATTTTTTATAGAGAAATCGTTTTTAAAAAATTTTATGTTTTAAAAAATCAATTCAAATAAGAAAGGATATTTTCCTCAAGAAGTGTTTTAAATAGATCTTTGAAAACTATTTCCCATACAATATTACGTCCTTTTGTGTTGCTCATTCCTTTGTAGGGAAATGATTCAATTATTTTATTTATATTATTTATGTTAATGTTTAATTTTTTGATTGTAAATGTTTATGAAACCTGTTTCTATTTAACGGTTTATATTCTTTTGAAACATGATTATTTTCAAGAGTGGTGATTATGAGACCTTCCAATTTTTTATTGATAATGATATGATTAAATGGTCATGATTCATATCTAATTTCATGGGTTATGATATGATTATTTTTTATAATCTTGTCATAAATGTATGTGAAATTTTGATATATAATGGGTTGGATCTATATATATCTCCAATTAATTGAGTAATAATGGATGACTCATGAGTATATAGGTTATGTGTGCACTTGATTTCTTGTTCAAAATGTTACACATATACCAAATTATATTTTCCAAATGTTACGGGTGAACCTTATTACAAGTTCAAAGTGTTGTTCATGGACCTAGATTCATGTCCATAAGTGTAAAGACCCAGAATTACCATGTTATTTTTTTAAAAATATATGGGAATTTTATGAGTCTGTGAAAATTGACGGCGTTTGATGCAGGTGCTCGGAGTGCCCAGATTGAATTTCTGAACTTTTATATGGGTACCTTCGGTAAATTTGAGAGTGGGTTTTTTTAACTTTTAAACAATTTCTCCGAATTTATATCTGAGGGCACCGTTGAACTCATAGCACTGGAATTTGAATAAGGAGACCTCACCTCGAATGTAGTGGGTTGAGAGTTAAATTTAAAATTTTATGATTTTTCTGAAATATTTAAATAAAATAAAAAAGTCTAACATTTTTATTTTAGATACCCCCTCAACATGGGTTATAGTGGTGGGTACCATCCATTCCTAAACCTACCTAGTTAATATTTAGAGGTGAGGACCACCTGAACTAACCCCATTGTGAATTTAGAGGCGGGGACCACCCGAACCCCCTTTGATGGGAGGAAACGTTTCAACTCCCTCTTTAATGAGGGGAGGTGACCCTAGGTTTCCTATAAATTAATTATTCCATAATAATCATAATTTATGATGCCAATTTAATTTTGTGCCAACATTTAAATTGATGGAACACGTCATATAAGATACTTTTCATTTTTGGTGGAATTGAGAGGAAAGGATTGGAAAGATGAGAGCTTCTAGTGGATTATTCTCCCCACAAAGAATGGGTTCTCCAATGAAGAATGCACTCCCCAACGAAGAACACTCTCGCCAACGAGGAATGTCTTCAAAGAACGAACCAACTATCGATGAAACGCCGATTCAAATGACGTCTGTCTATCCCTCCTCATCGACGTCAACAAACCTCCGGGGTAGGGGTGTTTTTTAAATTGACCAATGTTAATTTTTTTCCCTTCACATTGAATCATCCCCCTTGAGCCAATTGCTACAGCTTTAACGCGGATGGTAAGGGCCAAAAAAACATGGCCCGACTGGTCTATCATTCTTCATGAATGGCGTCTTCTACGTGATGTAAGAAGGTGGATTTGTAACATAAGAATGAAGGAAGAGTGGCTGGACGAACATGTCACCGGCGAAGGCGTGGCGCGTGACCGTGCTGTGTGGAGAGGATGGTTGGCCATCCGGCGAACAGAGGTGGATGGTCGCACCATGGCCGCGCTGTAACACCACGGTTTCCCTTCCGGACCGCGGCCTTTACACCACCACGTGCCGCACCATAGCCACCTGCACTCCAGCGGCCTCTGCCACACCACGACCTCCACCTCTCTATAGCCCTGCGCCGCTCGCCGCCTCTACAGCCCCCGCAGCCTCTACCACCCCGCGATCTCTACCTCGCCGCGGCCCCACGCTGCCCGTGCCCTATGCGGCCTCTGTTTCCCTGTGGCCTCCGCCACTCCGTGACCTCGTGCTTCCCTTGGACTCCACGTCTCCCTAGTCCTAGGCTGCTCCATCGCTCCAGCGGCCTCGGCCTCCACGTGGTCTCCGCATCCCCACATCCTATGCACCTCTGTGGACCCCACGGCCGCCGTGCCGCCTCCGCAACACTCCCAGCCTGCTGGGCCACCCAGCATGGGTCGGTTTGGACCCAACAGGTCAGGCCAGACCCAGCGGGCAGGTAAATCTAAACCTAGTTGGGTTGGGCCAGGTCGGTCTGGCCGAGTCGGACCAGACTAGGGCCAGCTTCAACCCATTTTCGCTTTATCGACCATAACATTGGCACCGGGCGTCCGTTTGACGAACCGTCAGTGGCGCTAGAATCCATGGATCAAGATGGTCCCTTTTTTATACCCCACTAGAGATTTGGATAAAGATAAAGTATAGTCAGGTTGGATCATGCACGAATCCAACCAGTCCCTCGGAACTAAATGGCTAATAACTTACAAACCGAGCTTCCGATTGACGCATCATCTGTTGCGTTGATACCCCTATGACGTGGAGTGCCATAGGGATACTAGTTCATGGGAATTCTTGGATGTTGTAGTATCCACCAGTGGCTAGAGGAGCGGACCCTCCCGGAGACATGCAAGCTTAGTGCGGGAACCCTATTGCTGGCTGGGACGATCTATTGGGATCCTATGTGGGTCTGATGATGTACCAGAGCATGTAATAGGATCCTGTGTGGGTCTGAAGACATTATGTAGAATTAGGACAATACATTCATAACATTACACATTATTACAGATTTGATTCCATTAAAAGAGTTTCCATTTATTAAAAATATAAAACTTTAAAACTTAAACATGACTCCTTGACAATTATTCAACATTTAACATGGATTTCTTCTTTTTATTATACATCCATTAACATGTGAAAATCATTTAAAAACATGGGACGATCACCTATGTTCCGAATGGTATAGAAATGAAGGAAAGAGCACATTATTCCATGAATACTCATAACGCGTGGAAGCATTTACAAAAGGCCTTCTTATCAGCCAAATATACTTACTTTCTGTAACATGAGAATTAAACAAGATCCAAACAAAACATGAGAACATAAATATAATAATAAATGTGTCTTGGGGCATACTTACATAATCTTGTAACTATCTTGGCTTACTTATAATTTGTAACCCTCACAGATACCTTCCTTTGTTTAGCATTCACAATTACACTTGGAGTAACCATACATCCAACCTCCAACATACACATACCAAATGCATTGGAGGTAGATATAGGTCCCAACCTTAATCATAATCAATTCCCAAGAACCAAAACATTATCATACAACCTGAATAATTTCATAAAAACATTTCATTGGAATTTCATAAAACCGAATTTAAAAATAAGATTTTTAAGAAAGGCCCCATATAAATATCATACAATTGAAGAGAGATTTGATAGTGTGTATGGAGTATATATATATATATATACTGTAAATAAATATAATAAAACATAATATAAACAGAACCCATCTCACAAACAATTTAAATAGCACATAAATAATGAAGTAGAAGGTTAGCCCAAAGAATGGAAATCGGGTTAAGAATTCCCTTACCTCGGGTTTGTTTTACTTAAAAGTTGTTTTAAATTCTTGTATAATGGCTAAATGAGTGTTATTAGTATTTTTCAGAAACATTTTCATGTTTTTAAAATCTTATATTATCATTTCATAACATCCTTTCACCCATTAATTGTTATAATTGTTCTCCTCGCATAGTTTTTCGGTGAGTTCTTTAAATGATTTCCATGATTGGTTTATAGTGGATGTTCTTGTCGATTGAAAGTGAAACTCAAAAATTGGAATACAGTTGTATTTAAATATATCCAATAACATAATTATACCATTTCTAATTTTCAATTCTTACATGATTATGATTCATACCTTAAAACATTAATGATGTTCGTTTAGATCATTTTAGTGGTTTTTTGTAATAACGACCTCATTTTGTCTTGAAAATTAAAAACATGATTACAAAAGGATTCCAAAAACATGGATGAGAAATAATACATATGTTATAACTTTTTTCAACCATAAAAATGTTTTCATATCTAGACATGAAATATTTAATGAAAATTGAAATCAGATCATCCATGATGTCGGTAGTTCGACACATCCCGGACAATGTTTTTATTCCTCGAATAAGTGGGAGAGGAGAAAAATTATGATGATGAATTTTAAATGAAAATGAGACTATCCAGAATATAAATTAATTCTGGATATTTCATTCCTATTGGGTAATAATAGATGAAGAAATAATAATAAAATAATGGAACTCAAAATAAAATAATAATAGAGAAATCCCTTATAAAAATTCGGCAGCCTGATGACTAAGAAACATGGTTTTAGAAAATATTAAAAAGAGAGGGGGCAAGGTTAACCCATCCAGATATGAATCATAATATATATTATATCAATAATAATAAATAATTATGAACATGGTATGGAATCTTGAATGTTATACCACATAAAAGAGAACTTGAATGGAAAAAGAAAGAATTGAGAATTTTCTTACCTTATAGAGTAACCCTTATAACATGAAGGTTGGGACCATGGGGGATTGAGGAAACCTTGAGAGGACTTATAGGATGTTAAGGAGGCTATATCTTCATTTCAGAGGAATTGGGAATGAAGTTATTGAAAGAATGGTTTGGTATCTATAGGAAACGTAAGGGAATATTTTAATAATTTTTAAGGGACACCTCATGAGTGGTATTTGCAAAACCATGGGCTTTTCCAATGGTATTTTCCCTTGGTATAAGCCACATGGAACAACTCACATCTTATTTAACTATACAAAATTTGGCAATATTTATGAAATCATTATTACATCATTAATGATGTCATTAACACACCGAAACTAAAAAACTGTATTTTTAACTATTCACCGAAAAATCAATTGTTCTAGAAAAATTCCTAAAATACACACTAACATTTTATCGACATTTAGGTTTCAAAAATTAAGTCCATTTTTTCAAAATAATATCTAAATATTTTTAATTTAATTTTTAAATAAAATCATACTTAATTCAAAAATTTATTTTTTAAAAACTATAACTGCTTTTATATCAGGTTGAAAAATTAATCAAAATGTAATTATCTTAAAGCCAAAATAAAATAAAATAATAATACAATTTACGATTCATTAGGGTCCTATTACTACTTATAATGGTATGTTACTATTCACCGAAAAAACAAGTTGGATCCAATAGACTCCAAATAACATACGGAACACAATTTTAGATAACACATTCATGAAATTCAAAACATCGTAGTGTAAAAGTTATGTTTAAAAGGCTAGTTATAAATATCTACTTAAAACAAAGTTCCATTCATTTATTTTTATTTTTAGAAAAACATGAGTGTAACATTATCCCCACCTTCTGGAAATTGCATCCTCAAAATTTTATTTACTTATTAAACAAATGAGGGTACTTTTCCCTCATAGAATTTTTAGACTCCCATGTTGCTTCTTCAACCATGTGGTTTCTCTAATAAAACTTTACCTGGTGGATTACCACTTTCCATAATACATGTTCCATTTGATCAAAAATATGAACTAGTTTCTCTTCATAATAAAGGTTCTCTTCTAGATGAAGTGCTTCTAGGCTTAAGACATGTGATGAATCTGGCACATGCTTTCTCAACATCGAATCATGAAAAACATTGTGTACCTAAAACAAACTCAGAGGCAAAGCTACGTGGTATGCAACTATTAAAACGTTCTCCAAGATTTCAAAATGACCGATGAACCGTGGACTTATCTTCCTATTCATACCGAAATTCATCACACATTTCCAAGGAGATATTTTAAGGAAAAAATGGTTACCTACCTCAAAAGAGAAGTCTTTTCTTCAGTTATCTACATAACTCATCTGCCGTCTCTGAGCTACCCTCTTGTTCTTCTGGATCATCCTCACATTCTCATCCTTTTCATCTACTAATTATGGTCCCATCAACATTATTTCACCAGCTTCATCCAAAAACACTATAGTTCAATACTTCTTCCCATACAAGGCCTAAAAAGGTTCCATATGAATACTTAAATGGAAACTACTACTATAAGTAAACTTATCTAAAGAAAGATGTTGATTCCAACTTCCCTGGAAGTCCGTTGAACATGCTCGAAGCATATCTTCCAAAGTCTGAATTGTTCATTCTAACTGCCTATCTGACTGAGGATGAAAAGCTGTACTAAAATTTAACTCTCGACCCTATGACTTCTAAAGTCCGTTCGAAAAGTTAGAAGTGAACCTCAGATCTCGGTCTGATACAATGGAATGAGGAACTCTATGTAACCTGAAAATCTCATTGAGGTACAATCGATAATGTTGATCCAAAGACATTTTATCTCAAATAGAAAGAAAATGTGAATATTTTGTCAGTCGATCAATAAGATCCCAAATCCCATTGTTACCTTGAGACGTCTTTGGTAGTCCCACAACAATGTCCATGGATACATTCTCCCATTTCCTCTCTGGAACTAGAAAAGGCTGAAGCATACCCTTCGGTAACTACCACTCTCCTTTAACCTGTTGACATGTCAAACATCTCATGGAAAATTCAGTGGTATCTCTTTTCATTCCATCCCATCAATAATACACTCGAAGGTCCCTATACATTTTTGTACTTCCAGGACGAACTGAAAATGGAGAACTATGAGCTTCACACGAAAAATCTTTCTTCAACTGAGAATCACTAGGCACACATATCCTTTTTTCAAATCTTAAGATACAATATTAATCAAGGTTAAATTCTGGAAACTTGCCCATTTTAACCAATTCTACCTTCTTCTATAGCTCACAGTATTCCTTCTGCGCTGGCATAATTCTATCTCACAACTAAGACTACCCCAAAATCTGAATCAAAATAGATGTATTTCCTACACCAAAAACATCTAAGACAAAATTCATAAAATCATTAATCAGGGGATTATGTTCCAAACATAGCATGGTTAATGATTCATGATGTTTCTGACTCAAGGCATATGCCACTTTTTTTGCTTTTCCATGATGGTATTTGATCATGCAATCATAATCCTTTATCAGTTCAAGCCATCTTCTCTGCCTCATGGTTAATTCCTTCTGTGAGAATATATACTTTAGACATATATGGTCAGTATATATTGGAAATTTGGTTTTGTATAAATGATGCCTCTAAATTTTCAAAGAAAAAAACCACAGATTCCAATTCAAAATAATGTGTGGGATAATTTAGATCAAGAGGTTTTAGTTTCCTTGAAGCATTGGCAATTACCTGATCATTCTACATCAAAACCCAACCAAGTCCCTTCAAAGAAGCATCACTGTAGATGAAAAACTCACCATTCTGGGATGGAAAGTTCAAAACTTGAGCATTCACCAATCCCTTTTAGTTCTTGAAAAAAAATCACATTCATCTTTCCAAACAAGATTAACCCCTTTTCATGTTAACTTGGTTATTGGGAAAGATAAATGAGAAAAGTTATCAACAAAACGTCGGAAATAAACTAATAATCCAAGAAAACTATGAATCTATGTAACATTTATGGGTCTTGTCCATTAATCAACAAATTTTGTTTTAGTTGGATCAACTATTATTCCATACGTATTTACAATGTGCCCAGGGTAAAAAATTTGTTGCAACAAAAAATTACACTTGCTGAATTTTCAATACAGTTTCTTTTCATTTATAGTTTTTAAAACAAACCTTAAATGATTTTCATGCTCCTCTTTATTTTTAGAAAATACCATAATGTCATCAATAAATACAACCACAAACATATCCAAGAACTCATGAAATACTATATTCATAATATTCTTGAATAAAGTAGGTGTATTAGTTAATCCAAAATGCATAACAACAAATTCATAATGCCCATATCTAGTGTGAAAGGCTGTTTTTGGGATGTCATCCTCCTTCTCCTTCAGCTGATGGAATCCGGATCTCAAGTCAATATTGGAAAGGTACTGAGCTCCCAGGATCTGATCAAACAAGTCATCGATATGAGGCAAAGGATACTTGTTTTTAATCGTGATGTTATTGAATGCCCTATGATCAATGAAAAGTCTCATGGAAGCATCATTCTTTTTAACAAACAATACAGGGGATGCCCATGAAGATGTTCTAGGATAAATGAATCCTTTTTCCAGTAACTCCTGCAACTGATTTTTAAATTCATTATGTTCTATTGGAACCATATGATATGGGGGTTTTGAAATTCGATTAGCATTAGGAACTAAGCCAATTGTGAATTTGATTCTTGATCAGGTATTACACCAGGTAACTCATCAAGAAAAACATCAAGGTATTCATTTTCCACTAGCACATCATTTATCTGAATAGTTCCCTTGTTTTCAAAAATATGATCAAGATAACTTTCATTTCGTTTTTTCAATAGTTTCTTAGCTTCCTAATATGTTATCAATTGTATTGGTTCATTCTTGTATAAAAACTGAAACTCTATCTGAAAAAAACCTCTTTAACTCTACAGTTAACCTTAACATGATAATCCGAAATCCAATCCATTAACCGAATAACATCAAATTAGACTAGGGGTAAAAAAACAAATATTTCAGGTAAATTCTTTCCACATACCACAATAGAAGGTTCTTATAATTCATCTTTGACATAAAATTTCCACTGGTGTTTTAACAACATGTTCACATTTCTTTTGTTGGGAGGATATTTCCCATTTACCAGAACATTTTTTAGAGATGATGGAATGTGTAGACCCAGTATCAAACAAAACTTTAGAAAAATAGGAGTGAACAAACAAAGTACTTGATCCAACATCATTGGATGGCCTGACATCTACTGACAGAGTTGCAAAGGATCTCACTACACTTTTCTACTTGTAGTCTGGCTTCTTTTCATCATTCAGATCTCTCTTTGGGATGAAATTTTCATAATGACCCATTTCATCACATTTAGAACACTTTACATTCTGTTTATCAGGATTAGTCTTAGGATCATTTTCATTGAAATCTTGGGCCATATGTCTAAACATACCACATTTAAAACACTTCCCAGTTTTGATATGACATTCCATAAGGTTCTTCCTGCCACACATTTCACAAACTGTAAATTGGATTTTCTTACCAATAGATTTCATTGGTTGATTCTTACCCATTTCATTCCATATGGAGATCTTCTTCTATTTGTTTCCTAAATGCACGTGAACATCAGAAAACTCTGTCTCTACCATCTCAGCACATCGGACCAGTTTCTCATAACCTTTGAATTCACCGGAGGCCAACACCCTTCAATACCTTGTCTTTGGTCCTAAGTAAAAGCGGTTGATTTTTCTATCAAGATCTAGTATAAAATTTGGAACATGCCTCGCTAGTTGGGTGTAGTTCACTTCATAAACAGCCAATGAATCTTCCCCCTCCTGTTTCAATTCAAGGAATTTCTTCTCTATTCTATGTTGCACCACCTGAGGAAAATATTTTTCAAGGAAAAGACTGTTAAATTCATCCAAATATAAGGAATATAAATCCTCTCTACCCCTAATATTCATTACCAATGACCACCACTGGTCAGCTTCCCCATCAAAATGATAAATGCCAATACTTACCTTTTGATTGTATTAACATCCCATAACATCGAATATATTTTCAAGGGCTTTGATCCATCCTTCAGCTGCTACTAGGTTAGAAGATCCATTGAAATCAGGAGGGTGTTGTCTCATTAAATGTTCCACTACTGTCATGTTCTGTTGTGGTACCTATGGTTTTTATCTTGCATGGATTCCAACACTATTTATTGCCTATGTTAGCTGAGCTATTACTATCACAAACAGCTCGGTTCCAATCCTTACCATTCCTGGCTGTAGTTCTGGAAGGATGTCATTATGTCGATGCCTCTCCTATTTAACATCCCAATTCCTTCTGTGGACAACCATTCTGAAACAAAATATCTTTGATGAGGCAACATGATAACGTTAAATGCTAAAACATTCCAAAGTAATCATACAGTAAAAAAATCATTCACGATATTCTTTTAACATCACCCTAACCCCTAAAGTTATCTAGACCATCCTCTAATACCAACTATAAAAACCCGACCTTATTACATGAATAATCTTGAATTTAATCAAGAAAAAACTTCCTTTTCAATGGATAATCATTTCATGTTTAGAGATTTAGACAATTGGGACAATACATTCATAATATTACACATTATTACAGAGTGTATATACCATAAAAAGAGTATCCATTTTTGAAAAATATAAACCATTAAAACATAAACATGACTCCTTGACTATTCTTCAACATTTAACATGGATTACTTCTTTATCTTATACATCCACTAACCTATGAAAATCATTTAAAAACATGTTATGATAATATAAGTTCATTAAGGTATGGAAATGAAGGAAAGATCACATTAGTCCTTGAATACTCGTAATGTATGGAAGCATTTACAAAAGGCATGCTTGTCACCATAATATACTTACATTGTGTAACATGATATTTACACCAGATCCAAAAAAACATGAGAACATAAATATAATCATAAAGGTATCATGGGGAATAATTACATAATCTTTTATCTATATTGGCTTCCTTATAATTTTTAACCCTCACGGCTACCTTACATTGTGTAACCATCGCAGTTACACTTGGAGTGACCATACTGCCAACCTCCAACATACACATAACCAATTAACTGGAGAGATATATAGGTACCACCCTTCATCATAAATAATTCCCAAAAACCAAAACATAATCATACAATATGAATAATTTCACAAAAACATTTCTTTGGAATTTCGTAAAACCGATTCTAAAATGAGGATTTTTAAAGAAAATCCCCTTATAAATATCATACAATTGAAGAGAGACTTAATAGAGTGGATGGTGTATGTAAATATAGTGTAAGTAAACATTATAAAACATAATATGAATAGAACCCATCACAAAAACAATTTAAATATCATATAAATAACGAAGTATAAGGTTAACCCAAAGAATGGATATCGGGTTAAGAATTCCCTTACCTCGAGGTTGTCTTACTTTAAACTTGTTTAAACTTCTTATATAGTGATTAAAAGAGTGTTATTATTATTTTAAAGAAACAGGTTCATGTTTATAACATCTTATATTATCTTTTCATAACATTATTTCACCCTTTAATTGTTATAATTTTTCTCCTTGCACAGTTTTTGGGTGAGTTCTCTACATGGTTTCCATGATTGGTTCATTGTGGATGTTCCTGTCGATTTGAAGTGAAACTCCAGAATTAGAATGGACTAGTGTTTACATATATCCAGTAACATAATTATACAATTTATCATTTTTAATTCTTACATGCGGTTGATTCATAAGTTAAAATATTAATTATGTTCATTTTCATCATTTTAGTGGTTTTTTTGGTAATAAGGACCTCATTTTGTCTTATAAATTAAAACCATGATTAAAAAATTATTCCAGAACCAAGGATGAGAAATAATAAATATCTTATAACTTTTTTCAAACATCAAAATGGTTTCATAACAAGACTTTAATGATTTAATGAAAATTGAAATCACATCATCCACGATGTCGGTAGTTTGACACATCACGGACTATGTTTTTATTCCTTGAATATGTGGGAGAGGAGAAAAATAATGATGATGAGTATTCCATGAACATGAGAAAATAAAAAAAAACATTATTTCTGTATATTTCAGGCCTCTTAGGAATAAAAATATTAAGAAATAATGAAAAAAGAAAGGAACTCAAAATAAAATAATAATTGAGAAATCCCTTACAAAAATTCAGCAGCCTAACGACTACGAAACATTGTTTCAGAAAATATTAAAGAAAGAGGGGACAAGGTTCAAACATCCAAAAATGAATCATAATATAAATTAGATCAATAAAAATAAGTAAATAACAACATGGTATGAAATATTGAAACTTATACCACATAAAAGAGAACTTGAATGGAAAAAAGAATGAAATTGAGAATTTTCGTACATTGTAGAGTAACCCTTATAACTTGATGGTTGGGACCTTGGGGTCTTAAGGAAACAATGGGAGGACTTATAGGAAGGTAAGGAGGCCATATATTTGTAGATATTTTTTTGGAATGATGTTAATGAAAGAATGGGTTGGTATTTATAGGAAAAGTAAGGGAATATTTTAATAATTTCCAAGGGACACCTCACGAGTTGTATTTGCAAAACCATGGGATTTTCCCATGGGATTTTCCCATTGTATAAGCCACATGGGACACCTCACATTCTATTTACCTATAAACAAGTCAAACAGATTTATTAAATCATTATCAAATCTTTAATGATGTCATTAACACACTGAAACTAAAAACTGTATTTTTTACTATTCACCAAAAAATCAACTGTCTTAGAAAAATTCCCAAAATTCACCCTAACCATTTATTGACATGTAGATTTCAAAAATGAAGTCCATTTTTTGACAATAATTTTTTAAATATTTTTAATTTAATTTTTAAATAAAATCATAATTAATTCAAAAATTAATTATTGAAAAACTATAACTGCTTTTATATAACATTGAAAAATTAATCAAGATGTCATTATCTTAAATCCATAGGAAAATAAAATATTAACACAATTTACTATTCATTAGGTTCATAGTACTATTCATATTACTATTCATAATGTATGTTACTATTCACCAAAAAATAAGTTGGTTCCAATAGACTCGAAATAACATACTGAACACAGTTATAGATAACAGTTTCTTATAATTCAAAACATAGAAGTGGAAAAGGTATGTTTTAAAGGCTAGTAATAAATATCTACTTAAAAAAAAGTTCCCTTAATTTCTATTTATTTTTAGAAAAACTTGGGGTGTTGTAAGGATCATGTGTGGGTCTGACGACATACTAGAGATGTAATAGGATCATGTATGGGTCTAACGACATACTGGATATGTACTAGGATCATGTGTGGGTCTGACGACGTACTGGAGATGTACTAGAATCATGTGTGGGTCTGACAATGTACTAACAATATAAAAGGATAATATATGGTTCTCACGACGTATTGATGATGTACTAGGATCCTGTGTCAGTCTAACAAAGTACTAGGATCCTATGTGGGTATGATGAGGTACTAGGATCCAGTGTTTGTCTGACAAAGTACTACGATCCTATGGGGGTCTGATGATGATTTAGGATCCTTCGTGGGTCTGCCTCTTAATAGAGTAAGATTATTCATTAGTTACATCTAATCATCTCTACTACTATACCTAATTTATACCTGGTGTTAGATGTGTTCGTACATATGGGGTACTTTCCTTCATGGTAATACCATGGTGGTATTCTTCTGTGTGGCGTACCTGTGTTGTACTTACCTTTGTGGTAATCCTTCCTTTGTGGAATAGTTGAGCTTTGGGCTTTTGGGTTGAACCCTATGTTTCCTCTTGATTGAGATGGGTATACTTGATAACATAGGTATATGTATGGTCATTTACTTAAGTAGGGTTTTCAGTTGACTTCATGCTTTGTGGTTTGTTCTTTGTGGATTTTGTGAGACCTTGAGGGTCTTGGGGTCCCTTCTGAGTATCATTATACTCACCCCTACACGTGTTATGCCCGCACCTTGTTGTGTTTGGTGCAGATGACAGATAATGCTAGTTGAGGCTAAGGGTACCAGGATTAGACGGGGCCTAGAGGTGAACCATACAGTGTCCCGGTACACAGAGGAGACAGGCGAATGTGGAAGGATAAGGATGCGATCTTTACCTACCCTTCAGGTAGGAACCTCAAAGGATGACCCAATAGTTTCTTTCCCTTTTCTGTAGTTGTATTGTTTTCAATTGTACTTGTACCTTTACTGTTGGGCTTGTATTGCATCCCCTTTTTAATTTCAACAGGCCTTTTTCTATACTGTTTACTTGTGTTTGTATCTTTATCTGTGCTTGGCACCATGTGTTTACAGGATATGAAGGCAATATCTTCCTGATTTTAGGGAATATTCCTTTCTGTGGTAGTCTCCATCCCCTGGCCTATAAAAGGCGGGTTTGGGGTAGTCACGACACGGGCCCCTGGGGACTGGTTGTGACAAATTAGTATTAGAGGATTCAGTTCTACCGTAGAAAATGAGACTCTGATTTTTTAACAAAAATAGTGTCAAGTGTAGTGGGTGTAGTTATCTGTTTAGGAAACCCAGTGTTGGTGTGGCGACTGACGTATCCATACACGAGGACCCTGACATTTCATTTCCGACTCAGTACACAAAAACACTGATTGTGTGCGTGCGTGTGTGTGTGTTTTCAAGAGTTTTCTTTATGATATTTTTTAGTCATATCACCAGGTATAACCAATTGACCTTTGCACACTTATTTCTTTTCATGATGCCTCAACGTAGACAGGTAGCTAGGGTGCACACCGCTTGGGCGCGTTGAACGAGTTCCAACGCCAGAGGCCACCCAGGTTCAGGGGAGAGACAGACCCACAGGCTGCTGAGGATTCTCTTTAGGCCGTAGTGAGAGTCTTTTGACTAGTAGGGACACTAGATGATCTCCTGGTGATCCTTGCCTCCAACCTTCTACAGGTAGTAGCAGGAAGATGGTGGAGATTGATTCTCTAAGATCACGAAGAGGTGATGCTTCTCTAGGAAGATTTTGAGAGCCAGTTTCGAGCAGAGTTTGTTCCAGCGACTCTTCATGAAGTTCGCATATAAGAGCTTCTTCATGTACAGTTGGGTAACATGATTGTGGATCAGCATTTTGCAAGGTTCACTGACCTCTCATGCTACTCCAATGATATGGGGCGAGACCCATTCTTCATGGCCCAGACCTTTGATTAGGGATTGAGGTGGGAGATTAGGGCTTCGATGATTTATATTAGCATCCTGACGCAAGATGGGGTGTTGAGAGAGCCCTCTTAGTGAAGAGAGTCCTTGTTAAGCAGTCAACAGCAGCAAGACCCACCACCGGACGTCAAATAAGAGAGACTTATGTAGCCAGCAGCAGATAGACATCACAGAGGTCCAAGAGGAGAAGACATATAGGTGGATGACAGCATGATTTAGGGTCGGTTGTGCGGGGAACCTGAGACAGTGCCAGTCATGCGAGGAGCAGGTAGTGTTACACATGTGGCAGGCAGAGTCACATAGCTCATGACTGTCTGAACCGTCACATAGATGATCATAAGATGGTTGAGGGATCTCCCAGGCAGACATAGATGTTTGAATGAGGAGATCCGCAGGGGGCATGAGGACATGGCAGAAGAGTTGTTCGTGCTGCTGGCACTGAGAAACGATTCGAGATGTTACATCCAACACCACCAGGTGGTCCTCCCCGACCACATGGATCAGGAGGAAAGGGATGATCTCAGTTCCAGGAAGCTGAGGCATACGATCAAGGCTCTATAGAGATGATACGAGGTAAGATCGGTGTCTATTCCAACTTAGATGCAATACTTATATACACATGTACCAGTCATTCTTTTACTATCACAACCCTTATTTGGAGTATGAAGATTTGGAAAGGGTGATTGACTCAATCTTTATGGTTAGAGACTCCTACGGGAGAATATTCGACGATTACGCACTGTTGCCTACAGTACAAGCTTACTTTAAGAGGCGAGAGCTTCGACTGGGATCTCCTAGTAGTGGCGTCGAGGTCTTATGACGTCATCTTGGGTATGGACCTGTAATCTATTGTCCATGGTCATATTAAATGTATTAGGTGAAAAGTGTGGTGTGTCTGCACAGTTGGGACCAGGTTTACCTTCCCCAGAGAGAAGAGAGCCTTTACAACACAAGATTTACTTACCCGAAGGTGAGTGTAGTGGATCACTCATCAGTTGGCTAGCCTTACCCTTATAGTGGTTGATGTGGGGAGTTCGGGCTATCCTGTAGTGGTGGACCAGTACATGGATGTTTTCCCTGATGATGTTTCAGGTCAACCTCCTTATAGAGATGTGTAATTTTACATTGACATGTACCCCGGGGGTGTTGGACCTTCCAATTCTAATGTTGTGCGTGGTGTGGAGGCTAAACCTACCTGCAAAGAGAATGTCACTGCTGTTGTCGGTTCGACTGGCGACATCACTTTGACTGGTGACACTGGGGCTCAGGCTGAATTGGATGCACCTATGGTTGCTCATAATCATCTTGACACCCTTGGGGATGACACTTAGCTGATTCTGAAGCCAACAATGTGAGTACAAGTAAGAGAGCTATCAAATCTTGGTATTTCCTCGAAGGTCATCGGAAAGCAGGAGGTGGCAGGTAGGATGTGCACTCGCTCCTTTTGCCGCCAATCTAGTCTCATGCATGAGGATTCAGATATTGACACTGAGAGGGAGTAGGATATTTCTGAAGGTATGTACGAGGATGATTATTGGGTGTAACATTCATTGGTTTCTCACTTTTTTCATTAAAAGTGTTTCTTAATTAAAAAAATTTAATTTTCAATCAACTGATGGGAGCACGGTGGTTCTCGAAGATAGACCTAAAATCAGGCTATCACCAACTCAGAGTGTAAGATGAGGATGTGTAGAAGATGAGTTTCAAATGTTGGTATGACCATTACAAATTCTTGGTTATGCTATTCGTCATGACTGATGCTCCATCAGTGTTCACGGGATTCATGAATAGGATCTTTCATCCATACCTTGATCTCTTTGTCGTAGTCTTCATCGATGACATTCTGATCTACTCGACTACTACGGAGGAGAAGGCCTATCATTTGCAGGTAGTACTAGACACACTCCGAGAGAACCAGCTTTATGGTAAGCTCTCGAAGTGCCAGTTTTGGATTGGAGAGGTTCACTTTCTGAGACATGTCATATTAAAGGCCGGATTTGCAGTAGATCCATTGAATATAGAGGTGATACTTGCTTGGGAACCACACTAGAGTCTGACGGAGGTACGGTGTTTCTTGGGTTTTCCCGGATACAACAGGAAATTTTTGCCAAATTTATTTCGAGTAGCAGTACCTTTATCAGCTTTGATGAGAAAGGGGCTACCCTTAGTGTGGTTAGAGAGATGCCAGCAGAGTTTTCAGGAACTGAGGTAGAGGCTGAATAGTTCCCCCATCTTGAGGCTTCTAGAGGACAGCGTATGGTATGTAGTCTATGGTGATTCTTCAGGGACCAGGCTCGGATATGTCGTAATGCACGAGCGAGCAGTGATCAAATATGGTTCTCATCAATTGAGACAGCATGAGTAGAGCTACACTACCCATGACCTAGAGTTATCAGCAGTGGTCTTCACCTTGAAGAAGTGGTGACATTACTTGATGGGAGATCATTTTACAGTCCACTCAGATCACAAGAGTCTCGGGTATATCTTATCTTAGAAGGACCTATACCTAAGACAGCGATGTTAGTTTGAGTTCCTCTAGGACTATGAATTTTAGATATTCTATACTCCTGGGAAGGGGAATATTGTAGCTGATTCACTCCATAGAAGGTTTGGTATACAGCTCATATGTGAGGCAATATAATAGCTGGCTGCTTTGCAGATATCCATTATGGATCAGGATGGAGCAACTTTTATTCAATCTCTTACACTCACTCCCCCACTTCTACAACGAGTTAGGGAGGCGCAACACGGGGACACTAACTGTAAGGCACGGCATGCTCAGATATCCATAGGACATGCACCTAATGGATTTTCTGAATTTGGGGAGCACGTCATCCTCTTCAGAGGACATACCAAGGTACTAGAGTCTCTTCAAAAGGAAGTGTTGAGGGAGTTACAAACATCCCCTCTAGTGGTACATCCAGTAGTGGTGAAGATGTACCAGGATCTCCGACAACATCACTGGTGGTCAGGAATGAAGAAACTAGTAGTAGAGTCTATCTCTCGGTTCCTCACTTTTCATGAAGTGAAGGCGGAGCATCAGGTTCCAGTAGGCTCGGTTCAGACTTTAGAGGTCCCATAGTGGATGTGGGATGGGATATCCATGGACTTCATGAAAGTATTTCCATGTACATTCAGAGGTCATGATTCTATTTGGGTGATCTTCGACCGACTCTCCAAGTCGTCCCACTTCCTACCAATCATATATCAGGGTTCATTAGGGAGTATAGGATGCCTCTAGGTGTAATAGATTGTGTAGCTACATGGAGTACCCTTGATGATTGTCTCTAATCATGATGCATGTTTTACTTGCCGTCAATGGTTGGGGTTGTAGGGGGATTTTGGGACGCATCTTAGTTTGAGCACTACATTCCATCCCTAAAAGGATGGCCATACTAAATGGACCATTCAGACCCTCGAGGACATGTTGTGTGCTTGTGATCTCGACTTCTATCGCAGTTGGGAGGATCTCTTGCCTTTGGTGGAGTTTCAATACAACAACTACTATCACTCAACCATTGGGATGGAACCCTTTGAGGCATTTTATGGGAGACCTGGAAGATCACCATTACGCTGGACTGACCTAGGGGAGTCAGCACTAGTGGGAACAGAGATGGTATGGGCTACCACAGAAAAAGTGCAGATCATCCATGAGTGGATGAAGAATACACAGAGGAGGCAAAAATCTTATGCCGACAGAAGATGAAGACCTCAAGAAATCGACGATGGTGACCACGTCATTCTATGGGTCTCACCCTGGTGAGGTTTGAAGAGATTTTTCCAAGGTTGAAAGTTATCTTGGAGGTTCATTGGATCCTTCCAGGTCCTCATCAGAGTTGGGGAGGTGGCGTACTGCCTAGCACTTCCCCCATAGTAGCACCGAGTGCACGATGTCTTCCATGTATGCCATTTGAGAAGATACGTACATGACCCTTCTCATATCATTGACCACAACGAGTTGTACATCGACGATGGGGAAACATTTTCAGAGGTTCCAGTGGATATTGAGGATCAATAGGAGCGGGTCCTCCATGGGTGGTCGATACCTCTATTTCACGTTCACTGGTAGCACGGGAACCTCCAGGAGAGCACATGGGAGTGGGAGGTACATTTGTTTGCTCAATACCCCCCACTTGTTCCCTTTTTTTGAGTTGGGGATTATGGTGAAGCTAAGCCCTAAGGTGGGGAGAATGTAGTGACCCAGAATTTACATGTAAATTTTTATAAATATACGGGAATTTTATGAGTCTGCAAATATTAACGGTGCGCAATTCGGTGGCCCAGAGTTCCAGGAATGAGTTTCTAAACTTTTTTTCAGGTACATTAAGTAAACATGCGAGCGGGGTTTTGTTACATTTAAACAGGTGATAAGAATTGAAATCTGAGGGGACCTTTGAACTCACGCTGGTATTTACAAAAGGAGACATTCACCTCGACCGCAGTGGGTCAAGAGTGAAATTTAAATTTTTTTTCTGTTCGTGAAAAAATTAAATAAAATAAAAATGCCTGACATTTTTATTTTAGAAACCCCCTCAACATAGGTTACGGTGGTGGGGACCACAATAGAATAAACATCCCATGTGAATGTTAAGAGGTGGAGACCAACTGAACTAACCCCATTTTGAATTTTGAGGCAGGGATCACTCGAACCCCGTTTAATGGGAGGAAACTTTTCAACTCCATCTTTAATGTGGGTGTGACCCTAGGTTTCCTCTAAATTAATTATGCCAACCTTGTCATAATTAATCATTCCAATTTAATTTTGAGCTAACAATTAAATTGATGGAACACATCATATTGGCTACTTTTCATTTTGGGTGGAGTTGGGAGGAAAGGGTTAGAAAGAGGAGAGCTTTTAGAGGATTATTCTCTCCATTGAAGAACGCGTTTTCCAACAAAGAACGCACTCCCCAATGAAAACCGATCTTGCCAGCAAGAAATGTCTTCAATGAATGAACTGACGATCGAGGAAATATTGATGCCACCAATGTCCATCTATCCCTCCTCATCAACGTCAACGAACCTCCTAGGTAGGGGTGTGTTTTAAATTGATCAATATTAATTTTCCCCTCCACATTGAATCATCCCCCTTGAGCCACTTCCTACCGCTCTAACGCAGAGGGTGCGGGACAAATGAACATGGCCCGACCCCTCCTCCGTTCTTCATGAATGGTGTGTTCATCATGATCAAATATGGTGGATTTGTTCCATGGTGAAGAACGATGAGCGGCCGACCGAACCGGATGCTGGTGAATGAGCAGCGCACAACTGCGCCGTGCGGAGAGGATGGTTTTCCATCCGGCTGGTTGTGGCAGACCGCCGCACCATGGCTGCCCCGCAGCACTATGGTGGCCCCACCAGACCACGTCCTCTACATCATCTCGTGCCACCCCGCGACCCCCGCTTCCTCCTCCCCCCCGCAGCCCCTACGCCCCCCCCCCCCCTCCACCCCCCCCCACCCCCCCCTACAGCCCCCCGCCGCTCCGCGGGCTCGGTGGCCTTCACCACCCCGCAACCTCCATGCCACCCAGCATGATCCAGGCTAGTCCCAGCAAGCTGGCCCGGACATAGAAGGCCAGACCATACCCAGTGGGCCGATTTGACTTGGGCCAACTTTGACCCATTTCTACTCTATCGGCCATAACATTGGCACCGGGGGTCCGTTTGATGAACAGTATATGGCGCTGGAAACCTTGGAAAGTGATAGTCTGTTTGGTATACCCCACTGTAAATTTGGATAAATTTGGAGTAGATTTAGGTTGGATCGAACTCGAATCCAACCGGGCCCTCGGGAATAAAAGGCTAATAACTAACAGACCAGGCGTCCAAATAACGCAATATTTGTTGCATTGAGACCCATTTATGTGGAGGACCTTTGGGATACTTCTTTAGGGGACTTTAGGGAAGTTGTACAATCGACTAGTGGCTTGAGGATCAGACCCTCTAAAAGACAACCGAGATTAGCGCGGGAACCCTGTAGCTGGCTGTGACGATGTATTAGGTTCTTGTGTTGGTCTGACATTGTACCAGAGCATGTACTAGTATCCTGTGTGGGTCTGACGACATACTGGATATGTACTAGAATCTTTTGTGGGTCTGACAACATACTAGAGATGTACTAGGATCTTTTGTGGGTCTGATGATTTACTGGAGAAGTACTTGGATCCTATGTGGGTATAATGATGTACCGGAGATCTACTAGGGTCCTGCATGGGTATGACGACTTACTGGAGATGTACTAAGATCTTGTGTTGGTTTAATGACATATTGTATAAGTACTAGGATCCTGTGTGGGTTTGATGATGTAATGGAGATGTACTAGGATCTTATGTGGGTCTGACGATGTATTGAAGATGTACTAGGATCATGTGTGGGTATGACGATGTACTGTAGATGTAATAGGATCATGTGTGGGTATTACGACGTACTGGAGAAATACTAGGATTCTGTGTGGGTCTGGTGACATACTAGAGATCTACTAGGATCCTGTGTGGGTCTAAGGGAATACTGGAGATGTACTTGGATCATGTTTGGGTCTTAAGACATACTAGAAATGAACTAGGATCTTGTGTGGGTCTGATGACGTACTGTATATGTACTAGGATATTGTGTGGGTATGACGACATACTAGAGATGTACTAGGATCTAGTGTGAGTTTGACGATGTACTAGGATCCTGTGTGGGTATGACGATGTACTACCATCCAATGTGGGGTTGATGATGATTTAGGATCCTTCATGGGTATGCTCTTAATAGTGTAAGATGATTCAGTAGTTATATATAATCATATCTACTACTGTACCTAAGTTATAACTAGCATGAGATGAGTTATTACCTATGTGGTACTTTCCTTCCTGGTTATACCTCGGTGGTATTCTTTTGTGTGGCATACCTGTGTGGTACTTACCTTCTTGGTAATCCTTCCTTTGAGGAATAGTTAAGCTTTGGATTTTGGGTTTGACCCTATGTTTCCTCTTGATTGATATGGTCATACATGATAACATAAGTATATGAATGGGCATATACCTAAGTAGGGTTATCAGTTGACTTCAGGGTTTGTGGTTTATCCTTTGTGGATTTTTTGTTACCTTGAGGGTTTCAGGGCCCCTACTATGTATCTTTATACTCACCCCTACATGGGCTATGCCCGCAACATGTTGTGTTTGGTGCCGACGAAGGACATCTCTAATCGAGTCTGAGGGTAACAGGACTAGACGGGGCCTAAAGGTGGACCATATGGTGTGTCGGTACCCAGAGGAGATGGGCGGACATTGAGTTCTGCGGAGGAGATCTGTACCTTCCCCTTTGGTCGGAACTTCAGAAGATGTCCATGTAGCTGCATTCATTTTTCTTCAGTTGTATTGTTTTTCATTTGTACTTGTACCTTTACTGGTGGGCTTGTATTCCGGCCCCTATTTACTTTCAGCACTCTTTTTCCTATACAGTTTACTTGTGTTCAAATCTTGCTATGTGCTTGGATTCATGTGTTTATAGGGTATAAAGTCAATGCCTTTTCGGTTTTATGGAGTACGCCTTTTGGTTCTAGTCGCCATCCCCTAGCCTTTGGAAGGCAGGCTTGGGGTAGTCACGGCATGGGCCCTAGGGGACGGGTCATGAAAATATTATATGAATGAAACTGATAATAGGTTCACAATGTTATGATTGAATATTATTACATGTCCCTAATTTTATGAATGGACCTAGTTGAATTCCCATAAATTTATGTGTGAACCGGATTATATGTTCAAAATGTTATGCATAAACCAGATTAAATGTTCACAATGTTGATAATTAAACTCTATTCATGTCCATATGTTTATGTGTGAACTTGAATATAGGTTCCCCATGATTTCATGGACCTTGTTGCATATCCATAAGTTGATGTGGGGGCCAAGATTCTTGTACATAACTTATTAAGTGGACTTGTTTATACATATACATGTTCATGAAGTTATAAACTAATGTGTGTGCGACAAATTCCATGTCTTATTCCTCTGTTATAATATCATGACTTATTCTTTTAATTCTTTTATGATCTATGTCTTATGAACTACCTATATTTATTATGATCTCAAATATGCACGTTATGATCTTCAAATTTTAAACTCATGTTCTATACAGTTTTTTCATGTTATTCTTACACATTTAGTTTATTTACAATTACTATGCATCAGAGATCTCTCCATTCTTATGTTTCCTTTCTCCAGGATATGAAGAAATGATTTAGGTATAATTAATTAAGGTGGAGATCTTTATTTGAGATGTTGAATACCTTTCACCAAGAGAGAATATTGTTTTTTGAAGTTCCCAATGACACTAAACTACTACAGTATTTGTGAATGTATTTTGATACTGTACTAAATATTCATTTAAGATGATGAAATATCCATGTATGTTAAGCACGGGTTGTTATAGTTGGTGTCAAAGTAAAGTATTAGTCAACATTTGGAGAATATTATGAGAAAATAATTGTGGAAACTATAGTGAAATGAATAAGGATTACTCTAAGGATAAAGAAAAGTATAAGAAAATGTCTTGGAATTTTAGTAATGGATAGGGTAATTAGATTCCTAAAAATCCATTTTAGGATACTAAAATTGGATATGTCTCTAGTATAAATAAATTTAGGGGTATCTAATCTGACAAGATGTTCTATTCCTAACTCAGGGTAATTTGGTACTCAAAAATAGGTCTTAATACACACCTGGTTTAACACTCCTGGTGGATATGAAATTGGAATTCACAAACTCTTCATGAACCATCATGAAGGATTCAAATAGATGTTGGATATGAATAAACTAGGATAAACCAAATGTGTCATAGTTTATAAAAGGTGTCATAATTTAGACATCTTATAAGTAATATTTTTTTGGTTACATGGTTCTCCAATATGATAAGTGTTTCTCACACTACACTTTCTGGTTTTAGTCAATAGAGAGAACTAGAAAGAACACTATTAGCATTTTAATGTATCATATTTGGAAATTTTGGGCCTAGTGTGATTTGATTTCCCAAGTGGAAATATTGTTAAGAGAATCAGGAAGGTGGTGTGAGTATTGGTAATACTTCTACAGTTAAAGAGACTAAAATTTCATGTAAAAGATATGTGATGTTCTTCTAGTAATGTTTACATGAAACCTAAATTTCATGATTAGATTGAGGTTGAGTAATATTAAGACATGATTTATATCTAATATAATAGGAAATTGGTTTTAAATAATATGTTGATGAAGCCATAAAAATGGTTTAACAATAATGACATATGAATAAACTATTAATATTTTTTAATTCCTAGATTATGGTATTTTAATCAAGATATATATAAGTATTTTTAGAATAATATTTCATTAAGGATTAAAATTATATGTTTAATAGTGATGAAATCTTAGAAAAGTGAATTTTTTTAAAGGAAGGAAACCCTTAATGTTATCTAGATGTTGATAAGAATATATCAAGTAACCCTTGGAATAAAAAAGAATGCATGTTTTTAATAAGTATTTAAGGTAATTCAGGTCATTACCATGTTTTTTGAGAACATACAATGAAGATATTAACATGTTTCGAGTGTAACAACCATGTTCTACATTGTGATATATAGATATCAATATTAAACTAATTTAGTGTCATTATTTCTAATGTTTGGGATTTTAGTCTTTTAGAAGAGTTCTAGGTTTATCATTTATGGAAATTATTAGTTAAACTATTGATGAAATCTGTAAGATTAATGTGTTCTCTCCCCATTTGAGGATTTATACATATTTTATAGCCTTCTCAAAATACATTGTGTTGATGAAAACTAATGAAAAATGTTATTGATTATCCTGAAACTCATGATCTATTAGTACTTTATAATTGAAAAATTCACCTTCCTTTATATATTAAGAAGTGAAGTGGATAAAAATACAACAATGGGTGATGTTTTCTTTAAATCATGCAAGAATGTTTTTCCATAAAGATTATTCAACTTTAAGAAAAAGGATCTTTAATCCAAAAATATTTTCATAGTTCCTTTATTTTTGATTAAACAAATGATCCCTTAGATAATCAGAAATTTATGGTTTTTTGATTATCAACATTCTCTAAATGATGTTCTCTATCACTCTCCATCAAAACATGATAGTCAAATTTATATTTCATTTCCTTGCATTCACTTACCATATAGTTTCTCTTATATGGAAACCAATTTATATGTTACTTTAGGTAACTTTTATGGTTCTACCTTTTCCTCTTTAAGTAAAGTTTTAGTATTCATTTTTAAGATGTGGGTGTCTGTGAATGAAACAGTCAAGTATTAAACCATTGATAACACATAGTAATTTTAAAGAAGAAATACATTTTTAGGGAGGTAGAATGTAACACAATGAGATTTTGTCAATTATTATTTTTGATATAATTTAAACTTTTTGATATTTTGGATTTAATGAAGTGATGAAAATAGTTTATTATATATTAAAGTACTATGATTTTTATTCATTATAAGGAGCACAAAGTTAATCATGAATTACAGGAATCATAAATTTTAGATTTATATACAAGAAACATGATGTTTAGTTTCACGACCCGTCCCCTGGGGCCCGTGTCATGAACACCCCAAGTTTTCCACCCATAGTCTAGGGCTGGAGACAAGTGCCAAGTCGGCATATCCCAATCAAATGGGAGGCATTTTCCTATGTACCTATAACCATGCACACAACCTCAATTGATTGATACTGGAACTGATTATACAAAGTAATAAAACATAAGGCATGACAATAGAAAACTGAAGGTAAAAATTCCCTAAATACAAGCCCAACTAAAACAGAAATGTAAAATTGCATGTCTCTAAAAATCATTTACAGAAAATCCTACCTCAATGGTAGGTACAGAAACAATTGTCTAAAGTCACATAAGCACGTATCGTCGGTCAGGTCACTCTAAGAACCACATGGACCCAATACACCATGGACATCGTTAAAGCGTTTATCACCTACAAAAGACACGACATGTGACGGCAAAGCCCGTGCAGGGTGAGTAATAACATACTTAGTAGCTACCTCAAATCAAAAAGGTATACCTAAAATCAATACACAAACTAGTCTAACAAAGTGGTACAACAAGTGTAACCTAAAATAAGTGTTGTCAAGAGAGTTAATAGAGTAATTTCACACAGGTATGACCTAATGTATTTAAATTAAGACGTTCAGTTATAAGACTCCACGTCTTGATCTTCTAAGAGATGCATCCATGATGAGTCACTGAGGTATATTACGCCTCTGAGATCTTCTCATCTTTTTGTCCATTGAGGCGTGCTTGGCTACCCGACCACTATGGTCGGCTTGTCTCTTGGGCCACAAAGGTCCACTCAGCTACTGGGCCACTAAGGTCTGCTCGTCTTTCGGTCCACTAATGTCAGCTCAGATACCAGGCTAGTTAGTTCAGCTCATCTGTTGGTCCACTTTGGTTCACTCGGCTATCGGGCCATTGAGGTATTCTTGTCATTTCTTTCACATCACATCCATTTATAGGATTTTCACTCACTTATATTATTCCAGAAATACTACCTTAACATAAGGGCACAACGTTATAAACAGATCGTCAATCGAACACCCAATATAGAAGTTATGGAGGTTTTACTAAAAATGGGGGCTGGTTGGATCTGTGCCCAGCCTGACCCCGTCAGAACGACCTGACCCAATTCATGTAACCTGAACCAATATGGTCGGTTTTGGGATGACCTGGACTGTTGTGTCATGGGTATGGCCTAGCTAGTGCTGGTAGGCCAAATTCTTTCCATCCAAGCCGGCCATCGGCCCGTTATCCCATGGCTTGGCCAACGCGGGTGGGATGGTTTGGTCTATCCAAGACATGACAGGTGTTGCAGTTAGGTACTGTAGATACCCACTAGTCATTGCCTCCTCGAAAACATTGTCTGAAACCACTGTCCAACGATGACGGTTCTTTTAGGGGCTAATGGAATTGCTCTGGTTGTCTATTTTCCGATTTATGAGCATACCCATAATCCTCAGGTCATTGCCCTCCCTAAAACATGCTCTGTGTTTCCTAAATGTCGATATGGGCGGCTATTAATGCTCAGAACCTCCAAAAATGTCTAACATGACCATGTGGGTCCATCGGTGAAGAACCATTACAATGGGGGTAGTCAAGTAGCAAGAACACCCGAGGTACGGCCAACATCCATGTTCGGTCAGCCTTTATTCATCCTGTTAGAAGGAAACTGGGAAAGGAGTAATTACCATGTTTATACCCTTCAATTCCATCAATATTTAAGTCATCTTGTATAAATGAACACCCCTTGGATCAACCATTTAGTGGGTTGATCTATGTTATTCATTTGAAAAGAACAAAAGGGAATATGGATCACCAAGAATAAAACCCACTCCTATAATTGTATCACTCGTCGATGAAGAATGGATTTTTTCCACCGTAATTTGTCAATTCATGATCTGTAACTCTCATCCATGATAAGATTCTTTGAAGGGGAATGAAGGAACCTGGGTTGATTTGTCTTTTTTCACAATTCTCGGCTTGCCAATGACACTCCTCAATAGCATCATAGCCAATCTGGGATCATTCCAATGATCATGTATACTTGTTAAATAATTAAATTGAGGATACGTGTTTCAGAGCTTCTGTTATTCTGAGTCATAGCGTCGTTATGATGTTTTATTTATGAATTGAAATATCATTTATGTTATGCATGAGTTGTAGAATTGGTACACAATTTCATTTATAAAATAAAACAATTGGCTCAACGTTGGGTTCCATCAAAAAAATTGATAAAATAATCTTTCTTATGATTTTTTATTTTTCATTGATTTGCCCAAAAATTAACATTCACCCTTGACCCATGTCGGTCGAGCTTAGGCCCTGCAAAAGGAAAAAACACCCCCTTGATCTCACCGGTACTCTCATATTTCCAATCTGAGTTACCTTTTATGAGTTATAATAGTTTGGAAATAAAATAATATTTATTTAATTATTTTATTTACGGTCTCATCCCATACTTTCCACAACAAGATCGATCCATCCAATGTTATGATCTTCTTAAGGAAATAACACCCCCACATGCTCAACGGTGGTCTCCGATTTTCAATCTGAGTCACCGTTCAAGAGTTATAATAATTTGAAAATAAACTAATATTTATTAATTTATTTTATTTACGGTCACATCCCCAAAACTACCCTCCATAGTTGGTCCACGCCATCCAATGTTGGGATCTTCTTAAGGAAATCACACCCCCACGACCTAAGCTATGGTCTCATATCTTCAGTTTGATTCATTTTTTGTGAGTTATCAGTATTGGAAAATTAAATAATCCTTATTTAATTATTATATTATTAGTTATTCCAATTTTGGGTTTTCTCAGTGGAGGCCCACGCTGACTAATATTTAGTCTTACCTCAGGTAAAACCACCATAATGAATGCAAAAATTTCCTAGGATTTCAGGTCCAATAAACCATTGAATTATTAATCCACCTTTTCAGAAACACCACCCACTCACACTATTTAAAAGCTTAGGATTTTTAGACAGACCATTTCGAGAACATTGGGCCTGAAAATTACATGACGTCTCAGTGCATGGTCTTGTAATTTTACTAGAAATTTTCTAAAAAAACTAAAAAATCAAAGTCATTACAACTTCCCCTCTTTATTTATTTATGTTCCTAAATTCCAAACTAAGGGATTCCCAAATATATGAGGGTATGGGCATGAACCCAAGCCTCCCACACCCATGTGCTCTCCTAGAGATTCTTGTGATGCCACTGAATGCACACTAGAGGAATCGATCTCCTTCAAAGGGTCCTCTCTTATTGGTCTCTAATCTCCATCTGAAACATCAAAAAATTTGTTCCATCATTAATTTCTAGCACACCCAATTCAAATATATGTATCCCACATCAGGGAGAGACCCAAGGAAACACATAGTGTCCCTCCTCGAACTCCAAGGGTCTAAACCGCCTATTAGTATATGACTTCTAAACACTTCGTATAGTCTTCATCCAACCCTTCATGACTCACACCTTCTCTGTAGTATCCCACACCAACTATGGGCCCATGAGTGCTGACTCTCCGTGGTCAGTCCAACAAACTGGCAACCTACAGGGTCGCTCATAAAAGGCCTCAAACACTGTCATACCGATTGTAGAGTGGAAGCTGTTATTGTACACAAAATCCACTAGAGATAGCATATCCCCTCAACTATATAAAAAATTAATTATGTAAGCACACTAAATTTCCTCTAACACCTAAATGGTCTAATCCATCTGGTCGCCTGTCTGAGGGTAGAATGTTCTGCTCAAGTGCAGATTAGTCCCAACCACTTCATAAAAAACCCATCAACAACTAGGATTCAAATCATACACCTTGATCTAAGTCTATCGTTGATGGGACTCCATAGATTATAACTAACTTGTTCATATAAGGGTATCCTAAGCTCTCTATGGGTACCAATTCCTAAAAACCTAAGATGTGACCGACACGAAGAGTTGTTCAATGATCACCCAGATTGTATCATGTCCCTGTGATGTATGTGATAAACCTGTCACAATGACTGTCAATATTCTTTCTCACTCCATTCTTGAAACCCTATGAAAATAATATCAACCACTTCCAAACATAGGGGCTATAAATGGTGTTTTGAAAAACCAAGAAACTAATTAAACAAGAGATCATTTTTTATATTAATAGGTAATCCCAAATTCGTCATGTTTTGTCTTCCTCAGTGTCCTCCTTGACACAACCATGCATATCTCGATGCATCACTTCGCTCTAGGAATCCACTACTACAATTGTACATCCTCTAAAAGGAAAAAAATTTCCCCACCTTTCATATATCAATAAATGGTATTCTCTATGGACAACTGAACACTTAAAGACTCACAGTCAGTATCATCAAGATATGTCTCCCTAAATCATTTTAAGATTGGAGGGGGTAACAGCCACTGATTTGAGGTAAGTTGCGTAATCTCTATATATGAAGGGTAACTACAATAAGTACAACTTCTCTAATTACTTCTTCAGAATCTACGAAGTGAATCTTATTGTGATAGAATCTACAACCACAATTCCCTTATAAGGAGTATAGACTACCTAGAAGTCATAGTCTGGGTTGAATTATAGCCATCATCTCTGGCTCAAGTTCAATCCCCTCAGAAAGAAGATATACTTGAGACTCATGGGGTTCAAGTAGATGGTAATCCATTCTCCCATAAGTTATTGTCACCACATCATCAATGTGAATACTAAAACTGTCAACTAAAGATCGGTTCACTCATCAAACTCTTTCTGAATGGCTAAAAAGCCTACGACAACCTTTCCATCCACGAAAAAAGCTTCCCCTTTCACCTAATTGATGTGTTCATCATACCTTTTATAGTGGGTACTCATTATTTATGTCACCAAGTTAAAGTATTGATAATCCACACATAAACTTGAACACTGGGTCTTACTATACCCTTCATCTGCTAGTCCCCCCACCTACACCCTCATCTCGCGAAGCTCTATGAAATACATATGGTATATTAATGTTGATATTAGTGTCATGTCTGGGTGGAGAATGATTTAGAAGTATATATACCTACAGGTAGGCAATCTTGGAAACATCTTCTGGAAAGACATCCTCATACTCGACCATTACTATTGGAAATTGAAAACTCAAAGAATCCACTTCCTTGAGGGTATGGTTGGCCAACTCAAGTGAGATTAGCTACAACCTTCTATGCGTGACTTTACACTATAGTGACAGGGTTTCCTTGTTCACCAACCAAGGAAAACCCCCTTCCAGTGTTGTAGACATACCACATCCTTTTTTTCTAAAATAGTCAATATAAGCATGAACTGTGGATGACGAGTCTATACCCAAACTGACACCATAGGGCCTCGAAGATGCCTCAATAAGGTTCCAACTGAAACTCTCACCTCAAGGGTCAGATCTTAACATCATCATAATTGTGATAGTCGGGTCTCCTTCATTAGGTATCTCCCTATGTTAGAGTAATTCAATGTTTTATTTGGATACTCTAGGTCTTGAACATGATTTGTGACAATAAGGAATGACTAGAGCTTGTGTATATTAGTACAAAAACTAAGAGTATAAAATTTTTTTACCTTGAGTCATCCCTGGATCCCTCGGGTCATATGGCTTTACCGCATGTAGCAACCCCCTTCCCCTATCCTCAAGATCCCCAAGCCTAGTGTGGACCTCATCAGGTTGGTGGTTGTAAAATGTCAAAATGTATACCAGCTCATGCTGCTCTCCCAGCTCCCCTACCATGCATACCACCCTGTAGATTCATATGTTCCTTTCACTACCTCTGCCACGGTATCCCACCCACCAATTCATTGTCTGTAAAATGGGATGTAAAATCTCTAGATAGATGCCCCCTACCATATTTTGAAAATAATTAACTCTTTCTAGGATAACTGGAGTCACCCTATGAGTCGTGTGTTAAAGATCCCGTTTCTTGGGATCTCTTCTCAGAACGTGTCACATGTCCAAGTCTTTGAGACTAATGTTGGCTTCCATCTTTACCAACTGTGGAAATACACTTGTTGTATCAACTCATCCAAAAGGACATTCAACCACAAAGGTTCCCTCTATAACCCTAGAGTAATTAGTAATGCACAGAGGAATAACATTGGCTCAGATGTCCCTAAACACACAAATCATGAATTTCCAAGCCCTGAAGCACTGGTCATACCATATTCAGCGAGTATTTAGAAAGCTTGGTACACCTCGTTGAATACTCAAAAAATGACTTGTTGTCTTCCTACAGATGTAGAAGATCTTAGGCTCACATAGCCCTTAGCTTTTAGGGAAATAACCCCTTCTCTATGAAATGTCCTCAAGATCTTCCCATAGAACAGTCACCTAACTGTAATATACGGTAACCTAAACCCCATCATCGCAATGTTGACCCATGTAGAAGGGTCATTTCTAGGATCATAATTTGATCTAATGGTTCCCTGATAAGATAAAAAACATAGTCCCCACATCAAGCCAGTCATTAGCCTCATGTGACTTGGGATCTCCTTAGAACATGAGGGATCACTATCGCAGAAACTCGTGAGGTTCGCTCATCCCACACATCTCATAATCTAGTGTTACGAGTTCCAAGTTCAACACCACATGTGGTGGTGTATAGATGGTACGCCACTCGGTGGTGTTGTCTCTGGTACAAAAACATGTACCCATCCTGTCACCCATAGATCATCCTCATGATGACATGGTGGTGGATGGCTGTCTACATGGAAGAATCATGAAAAAAATATGTACCATGATCAATAGAGTATATCGGGTGATATGAATCAAACAATACATGGAAAACTCATCCCATTTATATGAAATTCATGTAAAATCAATTTTCCCTAAAACTAGTGTTTACAGAAGCTGAGTAAAAAAAGCAGAATTTAGGGTCCCAGTGCATGGATACGTCAGATGCTACAGAAACAACGGATTCCCTGGCAAAAAATCCGAACTCGAAACACTTAATATTGTCTCCCCAATCCAAACTCATAGACTTTGGGTTCTTAATATAGAACTAAACACATTTGATACCACTCTATCATGAACTATACCCCAGGGCATCTGTTTTGACTACCCCAAGCCCACCCCTCATAAGACAGGGGATGGAGACTAGCTCAAAGTAGGCATATCCCAGACAAATGGGAAGCATTTATCTAAGTATTTCAACACACGTAGAACACCCTAGTCTATATATGATGGAAGGTGAATACACTAAGTAATCAAACACAAGGTATGATAGTAGAAAACTAAAGTTAAACAGGGCTAGAATACAAGCCTAACTAAAATAGAAAAGTAAAAGTATTGTTTTCTAGAAATCCTCCTCAAAAAACCCAACCACAAGGGTATGTGTAGATTCAAAAGTTTGAAGTTGCAGAAGCCCGCCTCAGCTGCCGAGTCACTCTAAGAACCACCTGGACC
The DNA here is from genome assembly GCA_963277665.1 of Viscum album. NCBI lineage: Eukaryota > Viridiplantae > Streptophyta > Magnoliopsida > Santalales > Viscaceae > Viscum > Viscum album. Next base: position 1,240,670,554 of record OY728145.1, on the reverse strand, counting down.
CAGTCCACCAAGGACTCCATTAAATCGTCGATCATCTGCACAATACATGACACGTGTGGGAAAATCTCATGCAGGTGTTGGTAAAATAATACTCACTAGGGACCGCAAACCACAAAGCTATACAATAAAGCAATACAGAAAGCATACTATCAAAGAGGTACATGATGTGTATCCTCTAATATATACAATAAATAGTGTAACTAGATTCATCTCACACAGGTATAAACTGATGTATAGAAATTAATATGTTCAGTTGTTAGACTGAACATCTTTTAATTTTGAGGGACTCATCCCCATTTAGTCACTAAGGTCTATTAGGCCACTTCCTTCTCGTCACAGCGAGCTACAGAATTTCTGCACATTGCATGATTGATTATGGGAGAATCATCCCCTCACGCCATTGGTCATAAATCAACCTCAATGTAAACTCCATTGGTTTATTTAAAATGTTACGCCTCTTCATGAGGTTTCCAACATAGTAAACGGCTCGTCGATTGGACACAGATTTTGGATGTTATGACCATTTTTCTGAAAATGGGATGGATGGGTCTGGGCCTGGTCTGACCTAGTCGGACTGACCTGACCTAACCCAATTGGGTCTGTTCAGGCCTAGGTTGTCTTGTCCTACGGGCTAGAATGATTGGGCCAACTGGACCGAGCACATTCGGTCGCTAGTCCAGCCTATCAGGTTGCCCAACGGCCAGGTCCTCCTCTGCCCTAGAGTGCCCTGATTGGCCAGTTTCTACCCTGTTGGGCCGCATGGCGGCCAGGGTTTTTTCTAGCCCGGCCCGCGCTGGTGGGCTGGTTTGGCCTAGCCCAGACCTGGTAGGCATTGTTTCCTCCCTACATAGTGCAGCCCAACTGTGGATCTCCCGAACTGATGCTACACCCAGCTGGCGCTGCGGTTCCACACAATTGCGGCCCACAGTTCATGGCCTCCTGACCTGATGTGGTGCTATAGTTCCTCACCATTTTGTCTAACCGGTCCTGGCCTCCTTTTCTAATGTGTGTGTCTTCACTGGAAGTTTGTTCTGCGGGCCACTGAACTTCCCCTGGAGGATTGTTTTTCGATCCATGAGCACTTCTGGAATCCTCGTGTCGTTGTCACTGATATGTTCTCCATGTCATTTCCCGGTCGATCCAGGGGTCTGGTCGTGCTCAGAACCTCACTGTAATATCCAACATGACCACATGGGTCTATAAGAAATGAAATATTAGGAAAGGGGTATGAATGGACCCAAGAACACCTGAGGGACGGATGATGGTCTTTTTAATTTGGCATTCATTCATCCCCTTAGAAGGAAAATGGGAAGGGAGTAATTACCAAGTTCTTACACTTCAAGTCCCAAAATATTTAACACATTCTTCATGAATGAATGATCCAAAAACTGACTTGTTAGTTGGTTAATCCACATTCTTCATTTAAAAATAATGAATGGGGAATCTGAATCAAAGAGAATAAAACCCCTAATCGGAATCAGATCACTCGTCAATGAAGAATGGAGTCGCTCCACCGGAGTTCCATAATTCCTGATTCACAACTCTCATCAAAGATGGGATCCATCAAATGAGAAGGAATGACATTTCTTAAATATTTGATTCATAACCATTATCTGCATGCCAATTCCACTCCTCCAGAGGCTCAAAGGCAATCTAAGATCGTGTTAATAATCTCATATCTGTATTAAACAATTAAATGGAGGAAACCCATTTCAGTGTTTCTATTACACTGAGTCATCCTGTCGGTACATTATTTCATTTATGAAATGAATTATTGTGTCTGTTATGCTTGACATGAAACATCATTACTTTGTTTCATTTATGAAATGAAATAGCTGGCACATCATTGCATTACAACAATTATTTTTGGAATAAAATAAACATTCTTAAGTTTATTTTATTTTTCTTTAAAATTCCCAAAAATTAACATTCTCCCTCAACCCACAACAGTTGAGGTAAGGCCCCACCTAAATAATTCACACCCCCATGATCTCAAAGGTACTCTCATATTTTCAATAAAATTTAGTGTTTATGAGTTATAAGAATTTGAAAATAAAATAATCTTTATTTAATTTTTGTATTTACAATCACATCCCAAAATCTACATTCCAGAGTTGGTCTATGCCGACCAAGGTTAGGCTTTTCCTAAAGATAGAATGCCCTCAAGAGATCAATGGTTTTCTCATATTATTATTCCGAGTCACTATTTGCGAGTTATATGTATTTTAAAATAAAATAATCCTTATTAAAATATTTAATTTATGGTCATGTCCCAAAAACTAATTTCCACAGTTGGCATGTGACGGCAAATCTTAGGCTCTGCCTAAGGATAGAACTCCCTCAAAATCTCCACAGTGGTCTCAGATTCTCAACTCGAGTCACTGTTCTTGAGTTATAAGGATTTGAATATAAATTAATCTTTATTTATTTATTTTACTTACACTTATTCCACTTTTGGGTTTTCTCGCTGGAGGCCCACGCTAACTAAACATAAGTCTCCCCTAGGGTAAACCTGTCATCCTGAATGCAATGGTTCCCTTAGATTTTTGATCTAGGATTTTATTTATGTGTTATTCCACTTTTTTAAGAAAACTGCTCATGCGTGATACTTAATAACTTATCATTTTTTGACGGACCTTTCTGGGCACAGAGGGCCTTAGAATGGAACGATGTCTCATTGCGTGGTCTCCTAATTTTCCCAGATATTTTTTTAAAATAAGACCTAGAAATTAATAGTCATTATTGTTCGATTTTTTTTACACACACTAACAACTTTCTTTCATGGTTTATCTAAAAAGAAAGATCAAGTTTTACCAAATATTAATATATCATTTAAATGAAAATATTTTATATAATAATATATAATTATGCCATTAAATTAGTTGTTATGAATAGTATTACACAATATATAAAAATATATATTTTATAGAAATATAACTTGAATTCATAGGTTATCAAATAATTATAAATGAATATAAAAATTGACTGAATTTAAAGGAAAATATATTTTAGGCTTACAAAGTTGGTTTTCCTTAAGAATATAAAATAATTACAACCAGTTAGTGATATAAATGTAATATAAATGTTACATATAAAATTAAATAGTTTTTATATTCATTCATATATTTTCTATACAGAAGATAAGAATAAGACATATTTTATGTACAAAAACATATATTTTCTATAAATGTAGTTTTAACACAATTTAATAGAAACCCATTTTAAAATCCAATTTTTTCTCATTTATTGTTTCAATATATCCATAAAAACATCATATTTGTAATAGAAATATAAAAATTAGGATAGGATAAATATTGTTTTTACTTAATGTTTCTTCTTTTAATGAATAGTCACAAATACAGTATTTTAATTCAAAACAGCTTCTTCATTTAATTTATTTATAAGGTTATTTTGTATAAAATTAGTTTACAAGAATAATTAGATAAACTTTTTAACAATTAATTATGATTAGTTCACTATAACTATTTTCACATTGAAACTTTATATAAACATTTATAAAATGTGTCATCATTTTTTACATTAAAAACCTGCATTCTTGATCTGACTGCGGGATTAAATTTAAATTAATTTCTTCCACAAATGTGATTTAAATTTGGAAAAAAATTGATACCATTATTTTAATCATCATATTTTATAAATTATAAAAAGGTAAACTTTGTTTTTTACCAAAAATATTTGTGAATGTAATTCAATTTAATTTCATCGAATAAGGTAAAATTAAGCATAAATATGGACTAAACTTCAAATTTAAGACCCAAAAAAAAATATAAAAATTTATAAGAGAAATTTTCAATATATATTGACCCAATAAAACCTTGTATCTGATGTGGTAAATTATTTCATCCACTTGATATATGAAAATTCTGTCTGTAATTCTATTATCAAAATATTAAAGAGTATCACTCCTTCTCCACTATAAAAAGGCCTCCCATCCGACAACTTCATCACAAATCTAAAACCAGTTATGTTCAACCAATATCTAATAATATATCCTTTTAAATCCACCCCCATTCATTAATCCATCATTTTTGGAAGAAATCATTCCAAGGAGTCCCATTGGTGTAGATCAAAAGGAGTTACCCGATTAAGAGGTAACACCCTCACTCAAACTCCTCACTTTTATTTTCATTCTCTACATCCTCAATTATTCTTATTCCAAGATTGTATAAAAACACTAGTATCCTCAACATACTAAGATTTTGTTATTATAAGGGTTATACATACACTTACACACTCCTCCATCTAATGGGAAACACACATACTATTTATGTGTACAGTAAACTACCGCCTCCCAAAAAGATGATGGTTTGTTTTTCTATTACCACATCTCATGGATGAATTATGATGGAAAATAATTTTATATATAATATATATGATATTTATAATATATATGATATTATTTAATTATTTTACAACATGTATCATTATACATTCTATTTTGTGTTTATATGATAATTAAGTTTGAGAATGTGTGGACTACCACCCCCTCAAAGCGATGTGATTCGTTTACACACTACATAAAATGTATTAAGGATAGGTTTAGTGAAAATATATTATATATATGACATAATAAATCTACTGGAATAATGAAATATATACATATATATACAAATATTAAATTTACCTTATTTCTTTCAATCGGACCATTAAACATAAACAACGTTGATGCATACGTACAGTCTACCGTCTCCACGAATGGTGTATTCCATTTCCTACATATATATTCTATCTATTATTATAATACACATATAATGAAAATACCTTATGTTTATATTATGGTTTTAATTCTTGAAATCATGAAATAATTATAAGAACCAAACATTTAACAAATTTCAACACTAGTGTAGATCAAAACTGATATTACCCAAAGTATAAAAATTAAAATAGAATTGTTAACAGGAAGGTAATATAAAGTCACAATAAAACCATGTATGATATTAGATATGAGAATCTGGTTCTATAAAATATCTACAATAAACTCAAATTTAATATATAGGAGTTTTGTATGAGTATGATGAGTGTCAAAAAAACAAGGTATGGGAGTTTCATATCACCTTTTATTACAGTGAGATATATGCTTTATTCACCACTCACTTTTACTGTGTGTTAAATACACAGCCCTTCAAAATGTAATATTATTAATCTTATTATTATCAGGATTTTATATGCTTCATGGAATTTCATTTTCTTACATTGTAGTAGGATTCTGAGTTACAAAGTTGTAGGAGTCTCTTGAAACAATCTCATCATTTCTCGAGATTGTTTTTTATTATGCTTAAATTGATGACATATCATGATCCAACTCTCAAGAAAACCCATGACATATCTACGCGTTTTTTCTTCTAGGATATCTTCAGGTATTAGTATTGTTTTTCCAATAATTGTTACTTAGCATTACTAACAAAATGATTAAATGAAAATTCAACTTTATTTCACCTTTCGGTCATAAATATGTGTTCTTTCATAACCATGATTTCTAAAAATTATTTCAAAATATTTTTTCATTTATCATATTATGTTAAATGATATTTTTACCCAAGTTTTACATTCGATGGTAATAGAAGGAATATTCTTGTCGTTTTCATATCAAGTAACTTTTCATAACTTTTAATGTAAAATAATATGTTTTGGCACATATAAACTTACCACAGTTGTGACAATCTTTTCCATGAATCATTTATCATATACTTAATGATTAATTTAAAATAAAAAATAATTTCTTAATATTTTGGATATTTATTTTCATTAATTGGTTTTCAATGAAAAAGGTTTTCCAAAAATTTTTACGGTTTCTCAAAGATTCTTTTAATAGATTTCAAAGGTATTTTTAGAGAAATGGGTTTCAATAATATCTTATGTTTAAGAAATGTTTTTAATGTATTTAATCATTAGTTATAAATTTTCCAAGAAAAATGAATCCCAAAGTATTTCAAATAATTAGTTACAATTTTTCAGGTTTATTTTCACGTAAAATGTTTTCAAATGGTTTTAGGTTTTAAAAAGGGATTTCTAAAAGAAGAAAGGATATTTTCCTAAAAACGAATTTTTAAAACATATTTTCAATTTATTTCACAAATTAGATGAAATCTATAGGTGTTAATAATTCCGTTAGAGAAAAATTACTCAATTTTACCATTCATATTATTTTTAGGAATGATTAATGTGTTGATAGAATTATGTTTATGGAGGAATTTTCCCTTTCATGGGTTATGTGAGTTTTAAACCTCTTTCTTTTCTTGGGGTTTCATTATGAAACCTTTGACTTTTCCAAAGGTAATGATATGATTAAATGTTTATGATTCAGATGTCATTTTATATGATACAATATTATTATTGTTTATAATCTTGTTGAACTCGTATGTATGATTTTGTTATTCCATGGGTTGGATCTATATATCCCACGAATGCATTGGATAACTATAGATGAATCATGAGTATATAAGTTATGTGTGAACCTAATTTCAGGTTCACTATAAAATCCGTGAACCTGATCACATGTTCATAATGTTATGAGTGATCATTATTACGTGTTAACAATGTTATTCATGTACCTCATTGTATTTCCCTAAGTTTATGTGTGAACTTGATTACATTTTCACATGTTATGAGTGAACCTTATTATCTGTTCACAATGTTATGCATAGATCTTGTTGCACGTCCATAATTTTATGTTTCAACCTGATAACAAGTTCATAAAGTTATGTGTGAACCTCATTACATGTTCAAAATTTTATGCATTGACCTAGTTTCATGTCCATTTGTTTTTTCATAAACTTGATTACACAATCATAATGTTATTCATTGACTAGATTTCATGTCCATAAGTTGATTTGGGGGGGGGGGGGTTATTTCTTATCAATAACTCAATGAGTGGACTTGTTTCTTCTTATACATTTTCAAAACATTATAATCCAATGTGCATTCCACAAATTATGTTTTGTTATTCCTATTTTATTCTTTCATGACTTATGATCTTAATTATCTTTAGACACGCATATTATTAACTACCAATATTTATTATGATCTCTAATATATAGGGTATAATATTACAATGTTAAACTCAAGTTCCACACCCTTATGTTCATGTCATGTTTATTAATTTTTATTATTTACTCTTACTGAGTATCTGAGCGCAACTATTTCTTTTGTTTCATTTCCCCAGGTTAATGTTAATTGTTTTAGGTAGAAGTAATAAAGGTGGATATCATAACATTATATGTTGAATATCTATCAACAAGAAAGATGATTTTGTTACCATGTTTCCAAATACACAAAACTATTATAGTCCTCAAGAATTTATTTTTGTTATATACTAAATATTCATCTAACATTATGTAATATTGATGTATGTTACGAATGGTTTTTCATAATCACTACTCTTTGTTCTATCCAAATAAAATTTATTTAAATTATATGTCGTATATTGTTGTGATTTAAAATGATCCCTTCCTTATTTTAAAAAATAGGAAATCCTATAAAACATTTGAGATCACCCATTAAACCCATTTCAATTTCATTTTTCATTATTTTTAAATACGCAGTAAATAAATAATTTCATGAACATTGAAAAGTAATGTTATCTGCATAGATCTTTGTGACTAAAACATCTTTTGAATATACTTTTATAAAAATGGTAGGATCAACTATACCTTTTGAATAACCCTTTGAAGTAAAAAAATTGTTATTCTTATCATACTAATCTCTAGGAAATTATTTTTAACCATACAAAAATATTCAAGTTGAATATATTATATAGAAAATAAGGATTTCGAAAACAAGGGATTGTTGTACAAAAAATATCATCAACTATATACCCATTTAAGAAAGAATTTTTTATATACATTTGATAATTCGTAAAATCTAGATGAGCTATATAATCTAGAAGTATTATAATAGATTCAATTATATATAGTAGTTAAAATATATCTTCATAGTATATACTTTATTCTTGACTAGAACATTGCTATACTATTCTATCCTTGATTCTTACAATTATGCATGATTCATCTGCCTTGTCTCAAAACACCCATTTAGTTCTTATAGTTATAGTGTATTTGGGTCTATCAACCAATTCTGAAACATTGTTTCTTTTAAACTGATTTAATTAATCTTTTATAGCCATTACCCTGAATTCATCATTGAATACATCATTGGTTTTCTTAAGTTCTAAATGAAACAAGATTGCTTAATGTTAAACCTGATTTTTAATATAATCTCTAGTCAGTGTACCTATATCTATGTCTCCAAATATAACATCTAAAGGATGATACCTTAGATTTCTAAAAGCACTATAAAAATTATGGATTGTAACTTCAGGTTCTTCAATAGGTTCATGTTTTGGTTGTTGAAGTTATTTAAATTCCTTTGAAATGTATGATTTTTCTAATTGCTTCATTGTAGAATTATTAAATTTATAATTTTTTTCAGGGAAGATAAATCAACCTCAGGGTTTTATAATGATGTATTACTCTATGGTGGATATATATCATCAAATTTGATGTGAAAAGACTATTCCACAATCCCAGCACCCTTAGGAAAAACTCTATAATCTTCATAGAGATATAAAACCAAAGTAAAATTCCATCATCACATTTGGTGGAATATTTTTAAAATTATCTATAGTAGTAAGAATAAATATTTTTCATCTAGACACTCTAAATTAATATACCTTTGGATTCCTATTATTCCAATTCTCATAAGGGATATTTTTCAAAATTGGTCTAATTAAAACTCTATTGATTATATAACATTCTATATTCACAGTCTCTTTCCATAAAAATATAGAAGTCATATTAATTTATCATAGTATTGGAATATTTTTTAGTTTTCTAATACTTCTTTTAAAACTCCATTCTAGAGAGGGGTTCTATGAGTAGAAAAATTAAGACTATATCTATTTTTTGAGAAAAAGGATTCAAAGTCTTGATTATAAAACTCAAAAACATGAACACATATTAAGGCCTTAATTATAATCCCTATAAACATTTATAAATATATATAATTCTTGGAAAAAAAAGAAAATTCATCACTTTTGTAATCTAAAAAAACAGATGTATACCATGAAAATTCATCTACTAGTACATAAACATATTGATTTCCATTCAAATTAAAAATTATTTATGATCTTAATAAATCCATATGAACAATCATAAGTGGTTGATAAGTTGATACTTTTTTCTTTAATTTAATAAAATATTATAATATTTCCCTTTTTGATAGGGGTTACAAACTTTATTATTTGCGAACTGTAGTTTTGGTAGATCCTTGACTATCCCTTCCCAATTATGCCTCCTAATTGATTGACTATTACAGTGGGAGTATCCTATTCTAAATACATGATTCTTAGTGATATTTACTCAAAAAGGAAGCATTTTGGGAAATCAATGAATTAATATCAACAGTATTAAAATTTTCATCTCAAAAAAAAGTAAAAACTAAATAATATTCATAATGAAAAAATTACATGAATTATTATCAAATTTAATAAGAAATCCCACATCACTTAATTTTAATATTATCAGTAGGTTATACATTAAAGAATCAATAAATAGTACTTTTTAAATTAAAACATAATTAGTGTTAACAATTTTTCAAAGGCCAATGATTATCTCTTTAGCATTACCACAAAAAGAGGAATGACCACCATCAGCCTTTTTAAGGTTCTAAAAGACAGAATATTCTCTTATCATATGCATTGAATACCCAAATTCCATGAACCATCCACTTATATTGGAGGTCTTAAGATATGTTTTCTATGAAACAAATTTTATACAAGACATGATTTTGGTTCCCATATTTTCATGGATCTAGATATGTTAGTAATCAGAGCTATTGGAACCAAAGTTTATATAGTTGGTCTCATATAAAGAGATAGAAATATTTTTAAATAAAATCTTTGTTTAATTTTTTATAAAAATAACTAGAAGATTATTTAATATATTTATATTTGGGTGTAGAAGTGTTCTTTACAATTTTTTTTTGTCTAGGTTGGTATAATATACTTGTAACATATTTTGGATCAACTTGTTTATCTAGAATATATGTAATAGTCTATGTACCATTGGTAAATTTTATAGTTCCTTATTCATTTTTTAATTACAATATATAATTTCATTATTTTACTTTATTAACTGAGAATTCATTTTATTTTCAATAGTTAAATCATATTTAGTTTTAGAAGTTAAAGCATGCCGTCTCTTAGGTACTTGGTACATATCCTTAAATTATTTTGATATTTCCACATCAAATTTTCAATATTCTAATATCACTTCATGGAAAATTTTATCATCATAACGTTGATTTAGAGAATTATTTGAATCAATCATAAGAAAATCATTAGAAACTATTGGAACCTTACAGACATTAGTTAAGAAGCACATGTTATCTTGATCCGACTTTTATTCAGAAGTAGAGTCAAAATCACTGAGGGTTGTACCCCTAGGATCTCCATGTTTACTTCATGTATTACATAACCATGGATAATTTTCATCATGTCACCTTATTTGTTTCAGTTTGGGATAGGCTTCCTTAAAATATTCTTTTTTTCATTCATTTAAGGTAATTTCATTTTCATCCATCCTGAAATCATTTTTCCAGTTTCCTTTAGAATCATACATCATCTTTTAATTTGGATTTCTGAAAATATTCTTCCATCTATACAACTTATTAAATCTCTAATATAGATGGGAAATCTTCACATCAGTTTCATTAGTTTACTCACTATCACTTGAACATTCACCATTTATATTTCCATTTTTCCTTATGTTTGAATGTAGTAAACTAGAAAGATATTGACTTTCTTTTTGCTTCATCATCTACCTCTTGGATAACTTTCAATTCATCTTGAAAACCATCAGTTTCCAAATTATCTCATTGACTGGAATTTAGAAAACGCCACATGATTCTTTTGTCGAAAAAGATACGCCTCTCTATCTATATAGATGTACCCTTAGTAGTCTCGTGGTATGACCTTTATCAGACACTAGATTTTCCATATATATAATGTGGTTTAATTTTTCATTTGACCTAATATATATGTCACAAATAAGTTCATCAAGCTTCAATTGAAAAGTATTATATATAATAGTATGTGTTTTCAAGCATATGCCTTTAAAATTAGTTGTTCTGTTATGAGAAACAACAAGTGAATCACAAATTTTGATAGTGGTTTTATAGGAATAAATTCTATTGAATTATTTATATCTTAAATAAAAATAGATGGAATTAATTTATTTACAATTATTATTATAGGAATGCTTAATAGGACCTAACTAATCTTCACTATGATTCTTTGGTAAGTCGCACTTATCCAAAATAGATGACCGAATTTCCAAACCCGTAATTTCTATAGGAATTTTCATATTGGTCTACCATATAGAATTATTATTACCACTTAAAAAGGATTTTTTTTAGTATCAAAACCTTCCGGTCAATTATCCATGTAATGATTTTAAATTTTGAACTAACATAAAGTTAATATCATTAAATAAAAACTAAAATCACAGTTAATGTTTTTTTGAAAACATTGATACAAAACCATAAGACTCTAATACCAAATTTTATTTGGTTTTAGTATCTCAAGAGGGGGTGAATTGAGTAGCTAATAAAAAATCTGTTAAAATAGACTGGAAAAAATAACCCAATTTAATTAAAATATCCATGTAAGTTGAAACATCAGTTTGATATAAAATGTTACCCTTTAAATTTATTCTCAAATATTAATTAGGTCTATGTTAAAAACAATATAAAATCTTACTTTAACATTTAAAAGAAATTTTCAAAATCAAATACTTATATAACCAATTATTAAAACTTAATATCAAAGAAATGTTTTATTCAGTTAAAAATGAATACCGTTTTAAATAAAATAAAAAAAAATTAAAACAAAAAAATAGTAGAAATTGATTAAAAGAGGTTCAGTCCTAGGATGAGACTTATTCCTCTCAAATTGGAAATTACATATTTCCAAAAATATATATAAAATAATCTTTTGATCCACAACATGGACTAGGGTTTAAAACAACTAAGCTGTCCAATCCACACGGGACTGCTTCAGTGGTTTTCATGGGAGAAAAAACAAATAACATGAAACAATTGGAACTCAACCACAACATGTTGGAAATAGAATAAAAAGGTTTTGAGAAGATATCTATGTATCTTTTATTTTTGGTGTAAGAGATATTGTGTGATAAAATAAAACAGATTAATCCACAATATTTTTTATGTAAATATAAATAAACAAACCTATCATGTAAGATCTTTAGAGAGATCATTTTTCTATTTCAAGTAATATTTATATCTCATGAATCTTGAAATTTATTTGAACTGAAGCCCGAGTGAAGTTTCAAATGTCGTAGAAAATAGTCTATTATAGGCCCTTTATTCTTGATTATATGAAGGAATAAGATGAATAATGTGCTTCGGCTTCCTTAGTTGAGTGTAGGTTCGATGTAACAGGGAATATCTTCTAATTAATACAATAATTTCAATCTCACATCACATGTGAAGCTCTATGAGTGGGTTTCCACATTATTGAGTTCTTGAGCATCACGAAATTTTCTTCCTAATTTATAAACAATAGCAGTAGTAATGAGAATCATCTAAATCTTGTGCATCATTGTACAAAATCTCTTATTAATACATAAATTAATTTTTTCATGAAATTAAAGAGAAATCATTAAAAAATATGTTTTCATTATGATTGATAAACCAAATTTTAGATAAATGTAATTAAAAATAAACCTAAACACTTGTGGTGTATAAATTTAGTGATTACACAGATTCTAGTGGTGAATCATAGTTTGGCGGTGACTTAGAATTTAGCGATCATACAATGGAATAGTGTCTTCATCTGGAGTTCGGTCTTTAGAATGGTGAAGCTTTCTAGAGGTGTCTAGGTTTGGTGTTATTTCAATCTAGTTGTATTCCATACTTGGTCAAATTCTCATTTCAATAGTGACTCATTGCTGATGATGAGTAATCCGAGTACATTGTCGATTTTATATGCCGACGATGAGTCTATCATGATGGTGTCTCAAGGTGATGGTGAGACATTGATAACAATTTCTCAATCTTAGGAAAATTATCTCAATATGTTTCATTTAATTAAATGATAATAGTCAAATAGTATACTCATTAATTATCACAAAAATCATGATTTTATGAGTATTAAAATAAGGAGGTCAATATATAATAACACCATTTTCATAACCATATATTTTTTTTGATATTTGTTACCCTATTTCTTGTCATCCTTAAATTTTCTTAATCTAAAAATCATGAGGATTATAAGTTTTATAAAAATCCATTTAAACATTTTCAGAACAAACAAAAATTCACACAACCTTTAAATTATCATGCATTGAATAATCATTGTACACTTGGTTTCAATCCATTATAGAATATATTAAGTTTACTATAAATATCCTAAATAAAATATTTAATATATCAGGAAAGTCTTGTAAAATTAGATTCATATATAGCCACATAATCTTCCACATTTTCCTCAATTATAGGAGTAATTTTCCATCAATATTCAAACAACCATAAGGAAATACTTCTCAAGAAAATTACTCTTAAAAATTACACATTCCACTGAATCAAGATCATCCTTCTATCTGTTATACATAACCAAATAAAAACATTGATCATATTCACCATCATAAAAATGTTAATAGTTATATTTTAACATTTCTAACATCCCATGACTTCTAATATATTCTCCTGAACAATGATCTATCCCTTGACCACCACATGGTCTGATGATCCAATAAATGGTGGGGGCTGTTTTCTTATGAAATTCATTAATATTGACATGATCATTCATTGAATTTTGGGTTCATATCTAACATGGATTCCACTAGAATATATATCATGTTCCAAATGATCTATCAATTAGTTTAAACAATATCATAGTAGTTTCATATGCGGAAATCAATTAGGAAGACAAATAGTTTAGATGAAGCAACATGGTAATACTTAAATTCTATATAATTTCAATTTAACCATAAGTTAAAATATTTCAATGGAATTATATTGACATTATCATAAACTATAAATTTATCAAAACCATCCTTTGATTCCACCTATAAGGAATCAAACCGAAACAATATGTAATCTTGATTTTTAGGTCATGAGTTCTGTATCTTACATTTGAAGATCTTTTAGGTTTATAGTATTAGATAATTAGGTCCCAACTCATATACACAAAATCCATTAATTAAAAAGTGGACAATTTTAATTAGTATCCATTTTTTTACATAATATAAAACTATTAAAATAAAACATGACTATTTTTTATGAAACAACTTCATGTCCTTAAACATCACTTCTTTTATTCCTATACCCGTCCTCAAAACTAATGAAAGTTTTTTAAAAACACACTTTTAGAACCAAAATCTTAGTACGGGACATAAAAAAGAAGTTTCATGTTAGTCTAGTCAAAAAAAATAAAAATCCATGAAAAAAATATTTCATAAAATCATTCATCTTCCATAAAACTATCATTATCATTCCGTGGAATATAAAAATATTTCCATGAAAACTCATTAGAAAATATAGAAAACTCAGGAAGGTTCCATTGGAAATGATCTCATAGAACCCAAATAGAACCCTTATAAATTGAAAAATCCATATGGTCAACACCCAAAATAATTATCTATAGAACATAATCAATAAACAATGTATTATAGAACTATCTGGGGACACCCATCATAAAATATATTATTGGATAACATGTGATCTATAAAAGGTCTCAACCAATTATAAACCACACCCAAAGACTGTATTAATAATGAATCATTTTATTCTTTCACTTTTTAATCATAAAAGTTTTAAAAACTCATTTAAAATCACATGAAAATATCATTCAGATATCAAAATACATATTTCTGATAAAAATTCACTTCAATGTCGAAAAAAAATTTCCTTTTAAAAACAAATTTTCAAGAACAAAAAACGCAAAAAAGGGAAGTATGGTTTTTATTGGAATAAAACGTGAAATCTTTTAAATAAATATAATCTTAAAATAATGTTTATAGTGATAGGAAAATGTTTTCCCATTGTATACATTCAAATAGAACATTCCTTTTATTTCCTGTAAAGAACATCCAAATTTTCATACAAAGATTTCTTTTTTACAAAAAATAGTAATAGAAATAGGTAATTTTTATTTATAAAATTCCCATGTCAAAAATAAAATAATTCTAAAAACATGGACATGGAATAAAATTATATTTATAAGGAAAACATTAAAAGGTAATTTATTATGAAGAAAAATCACATATCACAATAAAAATATTGGAATCATAAGCCTCTTAAAGAATAAAATTTAACAAATCATTAAATAAAATCAGAATAAATGAATTCATTGTATAAAATGAAGAGGTGGTTGTATATACAACATATAAAATAAGATGGGAGAGTAACATAAAATAATCCTTATCAAAATTAAATTGAGATGAAGTCTCTTACATTAAATAAGATTTGTCACATTCATTATTTATAATCCTAAATAATAAACTAATAATTATTATTTACACTATTAAAACACATTTTCAATTTATTATTCATTTTATTTTACTTATTACCATGTCATACACAATTAGTTCATAAATTAAGTTTATATCATATGTTTTAATGATATTTAGATTGTGTGGAAAAAGTTCTTCATTAGGTTGACTATTGGTCTAAGAGTTCATTATTTCGACATATCTGGAATAACAATCATTACATATTTAACATATTTACAAATCAATTATAGTTTTACAATAAATTAATAAATTTGGTTATGATAAATTATCTATGTTACAATAATAGAGATGCTATGTCAAACATATGCATGAGTAAAAAATAATTTTTTAGGATCATTATGGAAAAGAGGTATGTAATATTTTATCATTGATTATTTTGATCTGGTGATGAAAGAAACAATTGAATCTCTTTTTGAAGGTGGTAACACACATATAAAAGAACTATGTAATAATTTTTCATATAATAAAATGTATGTATTATATTTTAAAAATGATAAATATTTAATAAATATCATTATTATTTCATTTATATTACAAATATTTCTTAACTTTGTCCTTATTACCCTCCATGTAATGAGTTATTGAAAGAATAATCCCCTCGATTTGTGAGGCGTTAGCCCACCGTACACACGAGCAACGTTTTTGTATCCCCAATGGAATAATAAGTAAGAAGGTATTTGTTATGTACTAAAACCATTAGTATAAATATGTTAAAAATAGCATATATATATATAATCCATTGTTACAACAAGCTTTGAGAGGTGATGAAGGAAAACAATTCCATTGGTTCATGATGTGGTAGTCCACCTTACACACAAATGATGATTTCATATACCAGTTGATAGAGGTAGAGATGGATATAGATTATTGAAATAGGATAATTAATTATAATTATATGGGATAAAATGTTTTTTTATATTATCATAATTGAATAAGGTTTTAAGGATGTGAGAATATAAATAAAATAAATATGTTCTAGTAGGAACTATAACTTTTCTTCAAAAAAGCTCCTTAGGTGACCACAAAAATCCTTCTTAGGACGGATCTTTTTTCCAAATAGCAGCTATATTTCATGGTAATAGAATTAATAAATATATATTTGTAGTTATTGGCTAATGAAATGTGATTTTATGTTGCCGTGAAGAGAGAATAGGGGTGGCCTTTTATAAGCGATGAGAGTGGCACCGTTGTGTTTTTTTAAATAAAAAGGTGTACCCATGTGATTTACATACCAAAAGGACCCAAGATGGACATTTATCAAATCTAATAAATGGTAATTTCTATATATGTTCATTAATTTTATTTTTAAAAGTAATTATTGTATTTTAATCCTTATCTATTTAGTTTAACCACATATTTTATCTATTTTTAACTGCATGCAGTAATTAATTTTAACTACTTTCACAACACATTATAGTCAACAAATAAGTTGAAATTATAAGATATTATAAATTTTTATGAATCATAAAATGGAACCCATTTATCAAATTCAATTCATATCAGTGTAAAATTTAAAATTAAACCCAAAAACAAAATTATACTAGAATAATATATAAAGACAATTAAAATGGAAATAAGTGGATTAAATATAAATAAATAAATCATATTTTACTATAAATAATATAATGGGACTTTTAAATTATTTAATTTATTTAAAATAAATGATTTCTTTACAAAACGTTGTTATTTACACTATAAATTAAAAAATCAATATTTTCTGAAAACCCCAAAATTTTCAACCAAATTATTTTTTGATATTATGATTTCAAAAATGATAGATATTTTTCAAAATTAAAATTTTAAAATTTATAAATCAATAATTTAAATAAAACCTTATAATTGAAGAGTTAAATTAATAATATTTCATTTTTGATTTAAAGAAATGTACTTATTATTATTATAATTAATATAAAAATTTTAAGAAACATGAAATTTATTTATTATATAATTCTATTGTAATTTAAAAAATCATAGAATGATTTTATCTTCTTCAACTTGTCCTTCTTATTCTTAAACATGTAATATTTTTATTATAATGTCATTGGATCACACAAAATTCTCGTTATGAAATATTCAGTAGAATCACTACATCAACTTCAACCTAACTTCTCAACAACATCTTCATACTGTTATTAGTTTAATAAACTAATATTAACATCACAAGATTTACGTTCTATAATTATGAAATATTTTAATTATCATGTAATTATGAAACATGTTATTCTTTTTAAAATTTACAAAATATTTCACTTAATAGAACCTCTAATTTTAATATTTGTAAATCGATATTGAATATCCCAGAATATAAAACAAAGACATTCTAAAAATTCATTTCATTTCAATAACATTTAATATTATCATTACTAACCAACGAATTATTCATTTAAAATCATCCATATAATTCACTTATTTACTTAATTTAAATTTTGTCAGGAAATGTATTCTCTACATCCATGTTTGTTTATAGTTACATGTATAAGTAATAATAATGTTTGAAATCTAATTTCATAGTATTAGTTAATCATAACTTTTCTCTAATTATACATGGAAGTGACATGACACCAGAACTTGTTGTGATTCAATTGATCATCAAAAACCAAATCCTCGCGATATATTTATGATACTTCACAACAATACAGTGTCATTAAGAAAATCTAACTTCATTATAAATTTTGTAATCATAAAATTTATGGTATTGTAACTGATTTATATAAATCTAGATCAATATTAAACATCATATTCTTTATTAAATGAAATTATTCATCATTTTTCAATATTATTATGGGGTTCCCAGATAGAATTACGATTAATAGCAATAATGGTAATATTTTAATCATTGAATAAGAGTTATGTAATCATATAAATTAATGCACCTATCAAAATAATAGTTCTGAAATCCTAAAATATGTTTTATTTTATAATGAGATTAATTATTTTCAAAATATAGATTACTCTTTAATACCCTTTAAATATATCTATTTCTTCTTACTCAAGTACCAATCTTTTATTTTGTAGACTATGATATTATTTTTTTAGCATGGAAATATTTTCATTTAATCCAACATAGCATTAAAATACAATTTTTTTTCTAAAAAAATAAAAATGTATCATGGCCTATAATATTAAGTCTCGTGTTATTTTTAATCAATGGAACATTACTCTTCAATTGAACAATCTTATTCGTATATAGTGAAAATAGATACCGTTTTACTCCTCAGAGAATGGTTAGAATAGAATCTCTTATTATACACATATTGCTCGATTGATATAATCCTATATGGAACTATACATATAGATTTAATCATTTGTATCATGTATAATTCAATAATAATGCACTCTTATGATCTCTATCCAGCTCCAGTGTAATGACCCAGAATTTTATCAATGGAATTTCCCTACAAATTATATAATTCTATCATATTTATCTATATAGAGTTATATAATTCACATGCACCACATAATAGAACTAGAAACATTTTATTATATAAATTTTAATATTATATTTAAATAATAAATATTTTGATAAGTGTATGGACCCATCATTAAACATTATATATGCCAGTGATTTTAATCAAGAATTCACTATCTTACATTCTCAAATGTCTTCTAGGTTTACATATTTTTAGTGTTTGCTCACAAATGTTACATCAAACCTATATATAAATAAAAATTAGACCATTATAATCAGTATAAATTTTCCCACAATATATAACATTTTAAATAAAACCTGATTTCATTTCATCAAAAATATTCCCAACATTTAACTTAACTTCTTGTTTTCCCTTATTGATAATTAAACCCTGTTAAAGGCATTTTATAATGTGGGGTGAGAAAAAAATATCAGTAACTTACATAAAAAGAATAAATATGTTATTCTAATGAAAAAAAATGAAAACTCCAGAAAGTATCTTCATTAAAATATACCTTTTATCTAGAATATCATTATTTGATCCTTAAAAAGACAATTATCTTCCCTTTTTTAATAAAACAATTTCCACGAAAAGTCAATTATATGTATAGAAAATTAATTTATTTTCTTTGGTAAATCATCATCTTAATACCCTTACATGACCATAAAAATTGTAATAAGCATACGGTCGACATAGATTATAATTATCTTGAGAACATAATCATTATCCAATTCATTGGTGCACTATCTGAGAGCACCCATACTTAAAGTTATATCATTATCACCTGTGACATATAATGGGTAAACACCCCTAATATAATCATTAATATGGTTACATATGAGCTATAATAGGTATCAAATCATTTTAAATAATTTCTAAGGATCATATCATGAATAAACTCCTTGAAAAACTTTTTTCAACCCGTGAAAAAAACACTTTCAGATATCAAAAATCAAATTTATTTTCATTAATAAGGTAAATAGAAAAAGAAAATAATTTTTTCATTTATAAAACAATAATTATTTTAAAGTAAACAAAAATTGAAATAATTCTTATCCTGGTTGTAAAATTCATTATTAGTGTATATGTTAAAATGGAACATTCCTTTGGTCTTTTGTAAAAAAGTAAAAACATTATGTAAAAATAAATATTTTTTGGAAAAAAAATTAAAAAATACATAACAATTTACATTTATTATTATTAAATGTCTGTATAAATTCATTGATAAAGTAATTTTAAATAAAAATGACATGAAATAAAAATATTTTTTAAAAATATCATTATAACATTTTAAATGAGGTTTGAAGTTAAAGTGTCCCTTACTATGAGTTTGAATCATCACAAAAGTTCTTTATCATCCTGAATAATAAACACATGATCATTATTTTCTTTATTTATAAAATTCATTAGTTTTATTATCCCTTTTATTTTTCTTAATTCCTTGTATATCATTTACATAATCACTTAAGTTCATGTAAGATGTTCTGACTTTATTCATTTCCTAATTCCAAAATTTCATTGGTAGGTTGACTATGGTTAAAGAGGTCATTATTAAATAATATCTAGAATAATAATAATGAAATAATTTTAATTTTTATACCTAAATTTTACTTTTAAATACAATAATTAAAAATTGTTATATATAATTAACTATGTTACATTTTTTGATAAAGTCAGTTGTACGTTCAAATAAGTGATGATTCAATTTTTCAATGAATATTTTGTAAATAAGATAATTATTATTTTATATTTAAATAATGACCATCATATAATAAATATAATATTAATTTTTTACATATAATTATATATATCATCAATGAAATGCGGTTATGACAAACGAATTGCATCACATCGTGGAGGTGGTAGTCCACACGTACACATGAATGACATTACCATTTTTCAGTGAAAGGAAATATAAGAAGGTAAATGAAATATTATATTTTAATAATAAAAAATATTTCATTAATATTATATATATACCTTAATTATTTCATCATAATCCATTCATGACTATCTGTGATAGAAAATGAAACACATTGATCCATGAGGTGGTAGTCTTATTACACACAAATGTTGGTTTCATTTCAAATTTTATGAAAAATTGAATATGGGTTTTTTAATTTTTAAAATAACGCATAGTACATTAAATATAATAATTTTATTATATAATAATGGTTATGGAATATTTTTTAAATCTAGAAGAAGAAATAATATTTAAATGGTCGATTAAAAATGATACCTCTTATTTGGAAAACATCAATTTATTAACACATTTAGACCTCAAAGGTTGGTATTACTCCATAGATAAGGCATCTAAATTATGGGAAGTGATTTTTTTAATTTATTAATTTAGATATTGGATTAAAAAATGATTTTTTAGTTTAATGTAAATCATATAAGAGTTAATCTTTTATAGGAGAGTGGAGAGGCAATCTTAGCATTTCTCAAAATATTAAGTTAATATAAATTAATTTTCAATTAAAATTAATTAAAAGTGATTTATTTATAATAAAATATGAGCATATATTTAATTAATCTAATTAAATAAAAATTATACTAGTTTTGATCACATTTTCACCCATATTTTTTTTTAACCCCAGTTAACCCCTTTCACAAATACTTTGACAACAAGTATTTTTATACTGCTTGAGGGTGAATATAGGTTCTATAAATGGAAAAATGGATAACAAATAAACCATGGTTTATACTATAAAACATATCATAACAACATAAAAAATCTATATAATTTATTGATTTTATATTATTTAATGAAACATTATTTATTTTAATAAATCATTAATGACATTTTTGTAACTATTCATTACGTTGATTTATTGACATCATGAAAAAAAAGTATAATTATAAAAAAAATATTTATATACATCCATAACATGTCATCCTAATCTGTAAAATTATTTTATCAAATTAATTATCAAATATAATACTTTTTTAATATTTTTGACAACATTTATTTCATTTCCCCATTAATTGAATAATTATTTGTTAATGTTGTGTAAATATATTAGATTTTTATAAATTAATAAAAATTAAATATATATTACTAAAATGAAGATAAATAATTTATATCTCATAATATTATTTATAAATGAATAAATCCTCATCGTAACCTTGTTGTAAAAATATTATAGTTATTAAATGAAAGAGTGTGCCATTTTTTACTTTTATTTCAGTAATAAATTATAACGTTTTTAATCACATAGAAATTTAAAAAGTCAGTATAATTGACTCTTTGATAATTATATACAAAATATAATTACAAAATGAAATAAAGGCATATTTTGGGTCATTTTATAATAATTATCTTTTAAGTTTAACATTAATTACACGATTGACCATTTTTTGTGGTAACAAAAATTACTCAGGCTAATAATCATTTTGACCAAAAATAAAATGGCTCATTTACCAAATATGGACTCACTAATTACAAATATGGATTCTGTTTTGAAAAATTAATAAAACAGAAGTGAAGGAATTAAATGTAAAATTAAATCATAAAAGCATGCTGAAAACTCATTTTTAGAAAACTCCTCATATAATGTAAATAAAGTTTTTATACTAAAATAAATTAAAAATCACTTTTCTAATACCATAATTGGTTTATTTTCAATAAATAGGATATAATAATACTTTAAAAATCCTTAAAAATATATTTTGAATTTCTAAATATAGGAAAATATATACAATATTTATTAACAAAATCAGAATTTCACAGTATTCATCAAAATCAAACATTACAGCAAATTCTAAAAAAATCACACCATGATAATTTTAACATTATGATGTTAAAAATATAGGTTATTTTTTCATATTAAAAATAAAAAATTTTAAAATAAAAATGTTAAATAATATTATATTTGAAGATTATTTAATAAAACCATTTCCTTTTTTATTTTAAAATTACTAAAAAAAATTTATGAATGTAAATCTATAATATCTTACTAATAAATATTCATAATACATAAAATGTGTTCATTAAAGAATTAAAATAGTCATTACATTATACTCCTTTTTTGTAAATTTTTTCCTCTTAAATTTATTCACATTTTGAATGAGTGGTGATACATTCCCCTCATAGAATTTGTTAGCACCCATTTTATTTCATTAACTATATGGTTTTTCTGAAAAACACCTTAACAAAACTAATTAAATTTTTCAGAAACTATTTTTCTTTATGTTCATTAATATTAAGATATTGTACCTCAATATAAAGGATCTATTATATCTATAAAACTTATGGTCTGAAAACTTGAGAATAATCCCACGAATACATTCTTGCCATTGAATCATGAAAAAATATGGTACTTTAGATACACTTCGAAGAAAAATCACTCAGTAGAAAATAGATCCATATTTATCGAATATTTCTTGTACTCTAATGAGCATTAGGCATATTTTCCAATTTTTACCAAAATTCATAACACTTTTTTGATAGAGATACTTTAATAAAAATATAATCACATACCTTAAAAGAATGATAATTCTCACAGTTATCCACATAACATTTTTTAATACCCTGAGATGTCCTCATATTCTATTTAATTACCTTTACCTTCAAAAACAGTTTTTAATCCAAATCTATTCCCATCACGTTCTTTTCTCTTACTTCATCCCAAAATACTCGATTTTGGAATCACATTCTATATAAAGCCTCAAAAGGTTCTATTTGTATACTGGAAAGAAAAATATTATTATAATAAAAATAACTAAAATAAATAAGATGATCCTAACATCAATATAAATCCACTAAATAAACATAATTCATGTTTTCTAAGGTGTGATTTTTTTATTTTGAATGTTTATCAGATATATGATGAAAAGTATTACTAAAATTTAATTCAGTGGACTACGACTTCTAATGTCCATTCGAATAAATTTTAGTGATCTTAAGATCGCAGTCTGATATGTTAAATAAGTAAACTCTATGTTACCAGAATATCTATTTTAGATACAATTGAGAAATTTGAACCATAAACATATTTTCTCAATTTGTAATAAAATTCGTTGATTTACTTAATCAATCAAAAATTACCCAAATCACAATATTACCATTAGATAACTATAGAATTGCCTCTAAGAAATCCATGTATATATTTTCCCATTTCGACTGTGGTTTAGGAAAAGGTTGAAGTATCCCCTTCAATAATTTTCATTATGCGCTAACAAATTAAAAAGTCGAACATTTCATGGTAAAGTCAAAAATATATCATTTCGTTCCATCGCACAAGTATTACATCTAATTGACTCTATAAATCTTAGTTATACCATGAGGAATTGAAAATGGAAAAATATAACCAAAACTCTATAATTATTTCTTCAACTCGGAATCACAGGTCACAAATAATCTCTTTAAAAACCTCAACACATTTTATTTTTTAACATTAAATTCTGAAAACATACCCTTTTTAATCATTTCATCCTTTTCCTATAACCCATGATATTCCTTATTTTGTTAATTTTTTTAATGAAGGTGGTGCCTCAGTCCAAGACCAAGGAACAATTTATTGAATATAGAAAATAAAGGGTTATATGAGTATAAAAGATGGAATCTTATTAAAATCTTCATCATAAAGAGGAATCAAATCCCTAAGAATTTTATCCTTCCATGTTATTTCCAGATTGACTGCCTTGTTAGCAAGAATGTCTGCAACCATGTTCGCTTCATAAAATTCATGAATGGTGATGTAATTATGTTTTCTAAGTAATTCCATACAATTCAACCAACAGGTATTAAGAGGACATGCAAGATAGACCACACCATTCAAAATAGACTAGACAATAGTTTTTGAATCACTTTGAATCCAAATATAATTCTAACCCTTTTTCTTTGCATGATCAACTTCTATAATAGCCCCCATAATTTTTTCTTCTAGAGATGTTCCCATACCATAACCCCCCAAAAAATAATCTAGGACATTATCCAAGATAGTATATGAAAACAACACCATATCCTATAGGTCCCCAGTAGCCTTTAGAATCATCATCCACATTCATGCTGATCCATCTTGGAAGCGGGGATTTCCAGAATTCCTCAAAAGTGCATCTAGGTTGTCTATATAAACAATCAATCTAATGAAAATGCAGGATCTCAAAGTAACCAATAGTGTTCTCACAATATTCTATCTGATCTGGGACAACATCATGAATAGCAATGTGAATCCGTTTCCGACCTACGTTAATCATGTATGAGAAATTTATATGAATAATATTATTTATATAATACCTTTTTCTTTGCATGATCAACTTCTATAATCGCCCCCATATTTTTTTCTTCTAGAGATGTTCCCATTCCATAACCCCCCAAAAAATATTCTAGGACACTATATGTTTTTTTCATAGGTGATACTTAGAGAAATGATAAATCCAAAAATTTTGATGACAAACTTCAATGGGGTGTTTGTTATGCACAATACTCCAAAAAAGAGTAAGCCTTCAGTGTTTAATCCAAGGATTGCTTAAAAAATTTAACCAAAAGAAGTTTGAATCAGAATTTAAGAAATTGTAATTGTAAAAACCTTTGGAATCATGGACACCATTATAAGAAGTCTCCCAAATAATAAAATGTTCAGAGTTGAAGTAGCGATAATTATCAAAAACATGACTGTTGTTATCCGGAAGTTTTAAGTAATGATAATTAATATAATCGCTTATGGTCGAGTTAATTTTAACTAAAACAGAATTTGAACGCATCATGGAAATTAAAGGAACACCAGTCCCGTTATCAAAACAAAAAATTCATGGTGGAATCAGTTCTAACCATCCATCCAAAATTTTTCATGATGTTTTTAAAATATTTTCTAATGGACGGAAAGATGGAAAAGTGATATAATTAAAATTTTCATTATTTAGATCAGAAAGGAATATTTTGAGAAAAGTAATGGAATAAGAGTTTTTGTGATGTAGCCTCATGGTGAACCAATATTAAAGAGATTCATTGTAGTTTTTAAGACTTTTTATGCCAGTACCACCTTTGTCTAAATGTGTATAACAAGTATCCCAAGGAATGGTCACAAGATTTCATTCAAGAGTGCTTCCAGTCCAGAAAAAATTGTTTTCCAAACATTTATTTTCTTAAGATGATCAAAATGAAATTTGTAAACCCTCAACGAGTAGACCATTTTTGAGACAATTGTATATTTTACAAGATAGATTATTCTAGCCATAAATATGGATTTGAACTTCCAAGATGAAAGTTTATTGATGATTTAGTCAATAATATTGGATAAGTAACTGGATTTTGGTATTCCCCAAAAGATTGGAACACTAAGATATTTGGAAGGGAAGGAACCTTCTTTGATTCCTTAATTATAGATGATACTATCTTTTCAGTTGGAAGAGAATTTTTTTCCAATGAAAATAAAGGATTTTCTCTAGCTAATAGTTTGAGTAGATATTTCTTTATAGGGCATTTTTACGATTTTGACTATTCCATTTATCTTGTTGTAAGAACAATATGATATCATCATAATATAAAATATGTATGGGAAAATCTATGTTTTTATAGGCCTGAATAAGATTAATCTTGTTTTTTCTACAAGGAGAGTTAGCAATTTTCTTAAGTAATCTTCACCAATAGCAAAAATAATGGAAGATAGGGGGTCTCCTAGTCTATCTCCCATAGTGAAATTAAGAAATACCTTTGGGGAACCATTGACAAGGATGGATATGGAGGCATATTTTGATGAAGAAGATATCATACTGATGAAAGAATCATTAAAACCAAAGCTCTGGAGAACTTTGAAAATGAAACTCAAGTCAATGTTATCAAATGATTTATTAATATCATGTTTAATAGAAATACTTCCTCCTCTAGTGGTTTTTCTAAGATATTGGTGTATTTTGATTCAAGTAGAATGAAATGTTGGATATACCTACCCATGATAAAACCATATTGATTCCATGAAAAAATTCTACTACAGATGGCAGTAAGCCTTCCAGCCAGAAGTTTCGAAATAATTTTATAATGGGTGTTAATGAGAGAAATAGGATGAAAGAAATGAATCTCAGAGGCATTGTCCACTTTAGGAATTAAGCTAAGAAATTGGGAATTTAGGGTTTTATGGAGGACACCATTTGAAAAGAAATATTTGAAATGTTTTCAAACTTCCAAATGAATTACTTCCCAGTAGAGTTGGAAGAATCCATTATTAAAATCATCAGGACCCAAGGAACTATTAGGATTTTGGATGAAAATAGTGTCTTTTATCTCATGATCAAGAGGGATGTCAATTCATTGTTTCATAGTCTAATGCACTAACACCTAAAAAACAGAGGAATTTATTACATTCAAAATATATAGGCAAAAATTACTCAAATTATTAATGGAAGGATTAGGTTTCAGACATAACATGTATAATGTCACATTATATTTCCAACACAAAGCATTGGCTACGTTGTACAATTTTCAATGATGATAAGTAATATTGAAGTAATAATCCTTTATTAGTTCTATATATCTTCTCTATTTCTTATTTAACACTTTTTGGGTGAATATATACATCAAAATTTGGTGATCAAAATATATTCCACAGTTTCCCCCAAATAAATATTGCTTCGAAAATATTAAATCAAAACCCACTACAACTAATTCTACATCATTTATAGGATAATTTAACTCATCATGTTAAAGTTTACATAATTTATAAGAAATTACTTGATAATTTTTCATGGGGACACAACTAAGACCCTTAAATAATGCCTTGCTATATATAGAAAAATCACTACATCTAGATAGAAAATCCAAAACTTGGGAACTCCACAATATTATTTTCAGTTCACAAAAACAATCATTTCATTCCTCTATTCAAATGAATTTTACCCATTTTCAAGTGAACATAATTAGTGGGATATATAACAAAGAAACATTTACCACAAAAACTCCACTTATGATTTAATTAAATTTATTATTATGAAATATAGTGATAGAATATGCATAAACTTTTTTGTTTTATTATTTTATATCTGATTAAAATGGCCATTAAGCATCATTATCATTCCTAACATAACATCTTAACAGTTTTCACATAATTAGTTCAAATATAGAGTTTAAAAAATCTAATTGTCAAAAAGGAAGTCATGGCCTTAAATAATATTATCTTACCATATAAATCCAATTTATCAAAGTTTTTAAAGGACATATAATCTATAATATTTTCTCTTGACTGAGATAAAGTTGATATCCAACAACTTAAGCATGATAGAAACTTTTTACATGTTAATTTTAAGCTCATCGAGATCACGGATCAAACCTTGTATGCCAAACGACCCCATTAAAGACTCACAATCACATACCTTAATATTAGGGATTTTGTGGGTGTACTAATGTGATATGTACCAAGACCCTTGCAATATGAGTATTTGAATTATTTTGTGTCAAATAATAGATATGTTTACATCCTATTAATGTTTCATTTTAAATGATTTTTAAGTAAACAAAAAAAGTATTTTTGGGTAATATTCAAATTAAATTGAGCAATTAGTTTTGATAAATTAATGAATTATTTAAATAAATAGAAATTTGGTAAAATATTATATTTAAACCATTTTTATTAAATATTATTGATCATATAATTTTTATGATATCAAAATTAATTTTTTATGTCTTTGAAAATTGTTATTATCATAAAACCTAGTATTTATTAATAAATGTTGATTTTATTTTAAAAGTGAAAATTGAGGTATATATAAATTATTTAGATAAATTAATTATAATTTTATTGAGTCAAAATTTCTAAATTATCCAATTGTAAATGCTTCATAATATTTTAAGACAAGTTAATTTTCTGGTAAAAATTAAAAACCACATAAATATAATTTGTGTGTTATAACAACATCAGAACCCAAAATTGATTTAATAAATACTATAAAAGGCATAAATGTAAAAATATATGTTTTATCTATAAAATAATGATATTTCAAGTGTTTTTTTTAATTTTTTATATCCATTATGATTCCTCCTAGACTATAAATATATTATAATGTTTTAAAATCATTTCCTTAGGAGTGTGACTCACCTCCATGTAAAAAATGGAATTAAGTAATTATGATCAAAATAAAGCCTTATAATGTTATGAAAAACACTCTCATTTAGTATTAACTACAGGAAAATATCATTGCAATGTTTTTTGTTTTGGTTATTTTGTTATATAGATTCCAAAACCTATGTTTGAGAAATAATGAAAAAAATCCACACTCATTTTATATATACCCCCCACCAATCTCTAATTTAGATTTACTTAAAATCCTTCTATATTTTCCTTAATCTTACATCCCATACCTTGAGCCCTCCAAAGGTTCCCTCAAGGACTCATGAATCCCCTCTGAATCATTTGGAGTCGCACACTTAAGTAAGAGATCCCCACCATCTCTTCTTTATTCAAATTTTATTATTATCTGATTCATTTAATGGTTAGTTTTGTAGTTTTGGATATCTCTTTACATTTCTCTATTAATTTCCATTTTATTTTAAAATGGTGAGAGACCACTTTATCTCCCATCAACCCATTTCCATTAATTTTTATGTGACATCATTATGCTGCCGAAACTTTTACAATGATTTTTCCATACCAAAACAACTAATTAGTAAATATCATACCCATTTCCTATCAAGGGTGTTAACATTTATACACATATACACCCTTGATATGGAAATTACATGTAATTTGTTTACACTCCATGTTCGTCTAATAAAATGTTATGATAAATAATTCTATATTTTATGATCTATATGGAACAGTTAATCATGATAATGAAATTAATTTCATGGGTGCAACAAAAATTATACAGCATCCTAATCAATAGGGTAATGTATAGTATCATGAGACACCAATTTGGGATAGAGAGTGAACTCAATTCCATTATTGGACTTTTTCATTATGATGTATGGGTATTTTACCTTGACCAAGATTTATGATTGAGTGTTTTATGTTGTTACCACATTTAGCATGTTTCCATTAGGATTTTCAATATATATCATTGTTTATTATTCTTGTTCAATTGATTCCCCATTAATATACAGATTTTCTAACATTTTTTAAATTATTCCATTTATATTCCATTACTAGGATTTAAATCTCACCCTTTTATTATTTATGTCACTAGGTTAGCATGTGCAGTTTTAAAATCCATGGAATATTATGATCATGAGGAGAATTTCTTCAACAAAACTAATTTATTTCATGTTTTAAGTTTTTATATAATTTACCTAATTTCCAAAGATAATACACTTATAGATATTACTGGTTTTATTATTTGTAATATTTTGTAATAAATCATGTATTAATGAGTAATAAAGATTAAGGTTATTATAGTTGGTATAAAAGTAAAAGTAAAGTAATTTTTTGAATTATAAATAGAAAATAATAGAGAAATACATAGGTGTAAGACTAAGTATAATAAAAAATACGAAAAAATATTTAGGCATAGAGTATGTGGGTTATCAATAAAATATGTCACTTTCTAGAAACTATAAGTTGATGTTCTCCTTACATAGATGTACTAATTAGTAACAACCCCAAAAAAGTGTTTTGGGCTTGAATCAGTGTAACCTCGTATAGGACGATGGGCCTTACTGTGAAATAATCATGAATCTCCAAGGGGATTTGAATTGGGAAATTAATAAGCTCATTATGAAATATCATTAAGGGAATATAATTTACCTTAAAAACATATGTTAGTAAAAATATCAGGTATAACATAGTTTGAAGCATAGAAATTTACATGTTAAGAAGAAAATTTAATTTATAAGTTATCCCTTTACTATCATTTGATTACCCTATTTGTGTTTAATAGTTTAAAAAATTATCATCTCTAATTTTCATTTTATTCTAGAAAATGTAATGAAATAGGAGGAATAACATAAATAATCAATATGAAGGGAAATGTTATTTCTACCCCTATTATATGTGCAAATTGATGGAAGCATGAATCATAAACATCATGATGATACTATCTCAGTGGAATTCAGTTTTGAATAGAAACATGGATCAGGATGGGAACCCTAATCCCCTAAAGAAAGAACAATATAAAATAGATTCCTTTATGTGAAAAGGTCCTCCAACATTCAATGGATCGTATATCCCTTAATCATTTAACAATGGATCAACTCCATTGAAAATTCCTTATCCATCCATCAATTTTCTAAGGATAAGATGGTTCTTCAAGTTGTTTATCATATGGATGGAGAAGTAGATTGGTGGTGGTAATTTCTCGTGAATTTCAAGCCTGATGAAGAGATCCAAGTAATGTGGTAGTAGTAATTCCTAGAAAAAGTTTTTTGATAAATATTTTTATAGCACTCTCCATTTTAAAATAGAAATATATTTCCATAACCTCAAGAAAAAAAGACGATGAATTTATCGGGTTGTACAAGGGAAACATGAAAATACATGCACGATATGTCTCCTGCTATTTTTTTACCCTGAATTCAAGGTTTTCAACTTATTTTGTGGTCTAAAACCTTTTATATTAAATACCCTAAAATTCTATGACATTGATAGCTATTAGGAAATTATCTAAGGTTCCATCAATGTCATAATATAGAATGGTGAATCTCAGGGGTATCACAGGGACAATAAGTGGAATGTGGGGTTTAATTTAGGCTTTATGACGGATAAATCTAGTGGTTATCAGAAATTTCAACATCCCACTTATCAACGGTGCGAAAAAAACAACCTTGAAATTTACTTAGTGGGTGAGGAAATGATTTAGGTGCAGGAGGAGGGGTACATTGCTAGAAATTGCAAACATAGAAACCCACTAATAGAGGAAAGAAGCTCCCAAGTAAACCATAAATTCATTTTTCATTTCTTTAACAATATATAAATAGTGAACATTACAAACCAATTACCTAAGAAAAGGGGTTTTGGAGACAACCAACAACCCCCAAGGTATCAAGGGTGATCTTTTTTCATCACAACCCCAGATATGGATCCTAACTATAAAGTGGTGATAGGTAGGAAAGTTATTCATTCAAAAAAATGATTGTACTTTTGGATTCTGGTTCTACACATAACCTCAAATAATGAATGTTTAGTAGAAAAATTCAAACACCGATACAATTAATGGATGTGGAGTTATCTATGAAGATGGTAAATGTAGAAATTATTTCATCCCATGTATATCACTCATCCCATTTTAAAATTGGTGGAATAAAATTCTAATGAAACTTTATCATACTCACTTTGGTGAAATTTGATGAAATTTTAGATATGTATTTGATTTACCTATATAGAGCCAACATAGATTTTCGCAAAAAGGAAATCACTCCATGTATTACTATTCAACGTCGGGTTATGTACATGTGGAAGGAGGAGAATGAATCTTATTCTGAACCAATATATCAATAATGGATATTTTTTCCCTTAAATCAACCAGATCTAGCTCAAGTTGTTTAGTTCGTGGAAAGAACTATCCCCAAATACATGCCTATTATTAGAGAATATACTAATGTGTTTCTAGAGGAATTACATGGTATTCCTCCTAGTCTAGAGGTTGAATTTTAAAATAAAGCTTATACATGGGGTGATACGATTATACAAAAATATATATATAATGGATTTTTTTGAATTTTGTAAGAGTAAGAAACAGCTATAGTAGAATGTATATAAAGGGTTCATATGCTCAATTGCATAACCTGGGGTGCACTGGTCCTCTTCATCAAGAATAAGACTATGTTAATGCCCCTTTCCATTGATTATCATGAACTCACCAAGATAACTATAAAGAACATGTATCCTTTTCCATGGACAAATAACTTATTGGATCAGGTATATTGAGTATAATACTTCTAGAAGGTGGATCTTTAGTTGGGATATTAACAAGTTATGTTAAAGAAGGAGGATATCCCCAAGCCTGCTATTCATACAAGGTATAAGTACTATGAGTTCATAGTAATTCCATTCAGATTTAATAATGCTCAAGAAATACTCATTTTTTCTATGAATAGAGTACTTAGATATTACCTTGACAAATTTTTTGTAAGTATTTATAGATGAAATTATAATATTCTCTTAAACCAATTAGGAGAGTGAGGAAAATCCGCATACTATACAAAAGACATTGAGAAAGGAGAATCTTTATAGAATGTAATTCAAATGTCATTTCTAGTTAAAGGATCTCCCATTATTTGGGAATATCATCATAATAAATGGAATATTGATGGACACATAAAGATAGAATCGATTGAAGGATGGTTGAGGCATTCATCCTTGAAATGTATCCATAGTTTCTATGGGTTAGCTGGGTATTATCATCGATTTTTGAGAAATTTATCGTCATTTTCAAACCCTATAACCAATATCACTCATAATGGGGTTTGTTTTTATTAGAATGATGAAGGTGATAGAACTCCAGGATATGAATATAAGGCTTATCAATACACTTGTTCTCACACTACCCATAGGTGGAGATCTTTTTATGGTGTCTAGTGATGATTTAAAGAAGGGATTAGGTTGTGTGTCAATGAAAAATTAAAAAATTGTAGCCTATTTTTCATTTCAATTGAAATTTCACAAACATATCTACCCAATGCATAATTTAGAGTTAGATGTAGTGGTCTTCACATTGAAAATATGGTGGAATTATCACTTTGGGGAGATGTGTGAAATATACACAAATCACAAAAACCTCAATTATATAGTCACTCAGAAAGAGGGAATATGCACCAAAGAAGATGGTTAGATATGATCAAGGACTACGACTACTCAATTCACTATCATCCATTGAATGGATATAAAGTGGCAGATAGTCTATGTAGAGAGGATCCTGTAATTTTTTAATTGATGATAATTAAGAGGGATTTGATCTTATAGGATTTGGAAAGGTTTGACATGGGAATAATAATGGAAGGACCATTGTAAATACTTTTACAAATGCTTCCTCAACTATCCATTCTAAATAAGATAAATTATTCTCAAAGATTTGATGTGGAAATTCAGAAGAATGTATAACCATGAGAAAGGGGAAATCCTCAGTGCCCATTATTAATAAAGGAGTTGTTAGATAAGGGTCAAAATTAGGTTTCCCATCAAATATTGGGATGAATAAAGAGCTATTGAATGACGCCAATAGATCAACCTACTCCATCTTCCCAACAATCACAAGTATTTATCGTTTTCTCCAAGAATTCTATTAGTGGGACAATAACAAGATGGTGGTAGTGGAATATAAAGAGAGATGTTGTGTATGTCATCAAGTGAAAGTGGAAAATAAAACATCCATGGGTATGATGTAACCATTACCCACACCAACCTAGAAATGGGAAAACATCACCATAGGATTTGTCACAAGATATCCAAATACTTCAATGGGAAATAATTCTATATAAATTTTTGTGGATCATCATATAAATACTTCTCATATTATCTCAATTTTGAGAGGATTTTTCACTAGATCAACGTTGAGGAATTTACATTAGAGATGTGGTGTGGCAGTATGAAGTTCCATATCGATTGAACATGATGTAGATAAGAGTGTCACCTCTAGGAACTAGAAAAATATCCAAAATGTTCTAAACACCAAACTGAACTTCATTGCGACATACCACCCCCAAACCAATGGACAATCTAAGAGGACAATCCAAACACATTAGGATATTTTGAGAGAATGGTTAATTGAATTCAATGTAAAGGGATCAAAATCTTCCTTTGGTCGAGTTCTCTTATAACAACAGTTTACACTCAAGCATCCAAATAGATCCATATGATTTCATTTATGGGATGAGGTGGAAAACACCATCATTGGGATGTGGTATGGGATTGAAAACTAGTAGGACCTAAAATTACCAAGGAAATGGTGGAAATGGAAAATAAAAATCAATAATACATCAAAGCCACTCGGAGTCAATGGAAGAGCTATATTGGAAATTATCAATGATACCTAGATATTTATGTTATATACATGGTATTCCTATACATATCTCGATTTAAGAAAGTGATGAGATTTGGTATGAATGGAAATATTATTCCATGATACATCCCCTTTGAGATCCTTGATCACATCAGAGATGTGGCCAACTAACATTCACTACCACCAAAAATATCTCTTATACTTGACGAATTCCATGTATCCATGTTGAGAATTTACATATGAGACCCCTCACACATACTCAATCCATAGGTGTACCGTTGGGGTATGACCTTCCTATGAGTATAATACATTTAATGTATTAGATCATAGAAACAAAGTTCAATGAAATAAGTAAATAAACCTGGTCAAATTGTTGTATTGAAACCACAATTCTGAGGAAATAACGTGGGAACAAGATGAGGTGATGAAATAGAGTTACCCTCATCTATTTCATTGTGGGTAAATAAAATTTTGAGGGAGATATTTCTTATGGGGTATGATTTTAATGACCTAAACTCTTAAAAATAAAATCCCCCTTATGATTAGATAAAATGTATTATTATGTAATATTGTTATGGAAAACATATGAACTTATTTTTTTAATATATCCTACAAAATTTGAATGACCATTAAAAATATTTACCATTGATAATATAGTCATTAAAGAGTGATAACATAATTAGAATAAATAATGTTTTTTAATCCAATTTACACAGAAAAACAAACGAGTGGCCTCATATAGAAGGATTATGCACTGTGATGCCAATTTATCAGATCTTCCATGGGAAATAGAATCTCTGGGATTTTACCTTATCAAATTACAATCATAGATTAAAAAACTTAAGGATGATAGAAACTATTTATGGGATAAGTTTAGGCTGAGCAATATCATATCCCAAACCATGTATGTTGAACCACCTAGTGAAAGTATCATCATCACACACTTAACTCTTAGGAAGTTTGTGGGTATATTAAATGTATATGTATCATGAAACTAATGATGTGAGTGTGTAAATTATTTTTTATAAGATAATAGATATATTTTCACCATGTTATTTTTTTCCCTATAATTGATTTTTTTAAAAACATAAATAGTATATTTGGGTAATATTTGAGTTGAAATAAGGAATTTGTTTTTATGAATTAATATATATTTAATATTTTACCAACATATTATAACTAAATAATTTTTATTTAATAAAAATTATTATATAAATTTTATGAAGTCAATTGTAATTTTTATAAGGGCTGGAAAACTGTTATTATCAAAAAAAAATCATAATAAATGTTTTTTTACTTTTAAAAGTTAAAATTACAATATTTTAAAAATTATTGATATTAAATGATTTCTATTTTTTAATTATAATTTCAAAATTATCCAACATTGAATGATTCATAATTTTCTTAGATAGTCAAATTTTTGCGTAAAAATAAATTACCTTCAAAATAAACTTTCCATATTATGACATCATAATGACCCAAAAGTGATGTAATAAATACTATAAAAGGTATAAATGTTGAAATATATTATTTAAATTTAAAATAATGAGATTTTATGTTTATTTTATTAGTTTTATAAATCATTTGTAAATACTACAAAATCATTAATATATTTAAGGTTTTCAAATCATTTCATTAATCTTATGACTCACCTACACATAAGAAAGGGAATAATTTTTTTTTGGCCCTTGTACATATAAAATATTGAAACCCAGTACCATTTTACTAAAACAAATGGAAAACCCCATTGAAAGGATTTTGGTTTTGGTTATTTAATTTTATAGTGTCTGAAATCTATGTTTCTGAAATAATAATGAAATCCCCACACATTTCCTATATAAACCCTCTCATGATCCCATTTATCTTCACTAAAACTATTTTTATCACAACCTTAATCTTCTATACCCTCCCTATATTCATCCTAAGGTTCCCTCAAACTCCCAAGAATCCCCTCTCAAGCATTTATAGTCACACACTCATGTAATGGATCCTCAACTTCTCTTACCTATTCAAGTTTTCTTATTATATTATACCTTATAATTGAAATTTATTTTGTTGGTATATATACATAAATGTTCATATTACATCTTATTTTATGTATAAATTATTAATGTCCTATTTATCTCTCATCAACCAAGTTCTATGAATTTCTATGTGATGCTGTTATGCTATCAAAATTTCACCATGATTTTTCCATGCCAAAAAACATTGTGACATGAATACCATAACAATTCATATCATGTGTGTTAATATTTATACACATATACCTATTTGACTTGGGACTTAAATTTAATTATTCCACACTCTAGGTTCATGGTAAAGAATTCAAATTAATTGTTACAAGTTTTATTATCTAGGTAGCACACTTAATCATGGGAATGAAATGAATGTGACGGGTGCACCTAGAATTATATAGTGCTCTAATGAAGTGGGTAACTTTAGTCTCATGAGACATCATGTTGATATAGAGAGTAGACCTTATTCTTTTATGGGTATTTTCCCAAAATTATTTCTTGGTATTTATCCTTGACCTATGTTTATGATGTTTTGTTTTAAGTTGTTTCCACATTTCCCATGTTTCCATTATGATTATAGTTCTATATCATTCCTTATTATTCAGCTATATTGAATTACCCATTGATATTCCAATTTTCTAACATGATCTACCTTTTTACAGGATAACTTATTTACTTGGATTTACATCTAACCCTTTTCTTATGTATGTCCCTTGGTTATCCCATGTAGTTTTATAAGACATGAAATATTATGAACATATTAAGGAAGTTTCAGTAGTGCTAATGTATTCCAAATTTTCAGTTGATATGTAGTGTACCTAATTCTGAATGATAGTATAATTCTCAAAATACTAGTGTAAAGGCCAGTAAATTCTCTTTAAAATAGTTTCTTAAATACATAAGAATTTTTATGAGTCCGCATTTTTTGACGGCACCTGATTCCAAGGCCCGATATGCCCGGAATCATTTTCTGAAGTTTTGTTCGGGTACATTCAGTGAAAGTACGAGTGGGATTTTATATCTTTTGAAATGGTTCTCGAAATTGAAATCTTAGGACATCAATTAACTCGCATCACCAGTATTCTCTTAAGAGGACCTTTACCACAGTTTCATTTTAACAGGAGTGGAAGTTAATTATTGGGATTCTTAATAAATTAAATAAAATTATGTGTGACATAATTTTATTTTTATTTGGTGGTTATTTTCTCTAAAGGGATGTTGGAGGTGAGGCCCACCCCCATATAACCTCTTATGTGAGGATAATGTGTGTTGGGCCCTTCAAGAACACCAAACCCCTAAAATCCGCTTCAATTTATTATAGCCAC
The DNA here is from genome assembly GCA_963277665.1 of Viscum album. Classification (NCBI taxonomy): domain Eukaryota; kingdom Viridiplantae; phylum Streptophyta; class Magnoliopsida; order Santalales; family Viscaceae; genus Viscum; species Viscum album. Next base: position 1,240,632,389 of record OY728145.1, on the reverse strand, counting down.
CACTCTCTCCATTTAATGTTGAAACTCTCCACCTCCCTTACTTTAAATTTTAAACCTTCCACCTTCTCTCATTAATGTTCCAACAACTAAGATTAATTAATTCCAAACTTAATTAATCTATTTGAATTCTTTTGAATTTATTATTCCAACATTAAAAGAATGGATTAAATTCTTTTAATTTTGAAGGCATAAACTTGGTTGGGAGAACTAAGGAGAGGAGGTGAAATTTTGAAGGACATCAAACTCTCAAGTGAAAAACATGAGGAACTCAATCATATTTTTCCTTCTGCAATCGGGGCATGAAAGTGAGGTGATTCCCATGAAGAAAACCCATCTTCTTTTCTCTTCCTCCACGACAAGGGAGAAGACACCACCCATGAAAAACGTCGCTAACGACAATGTATTTCCACCCAATGTTGACGGAACGACATCCGTCTTCCGCGACAACCATCTTTCATGACTCATCAAAGTTCATCGACAAAATACGAAGTATGGGTTATTTTGAGTTGTGTATCATTCTGAACTTCTTCATTCTAATTATGGAATGTTAATTGCCAACTGTTAACATCATAACGAGGAGGGTTTAGGCCGCACGAACACGGCCCGAACCTCCCCCATATTTATTGATCTTAACAATGATGAAGGCGGAGCCTATAGGGCGTGGTGCCACAACACCGTGCAGGAGAAGAACAGTGGTGGATGAAAAAGCGTGGTGTCTTCGTTCCGTGCTATGTAACCTAAGGCCGTAGCCAGACCGGGCCGCATCGGTGGTTGACCAGCACCGTCAAGGCAACTACGTGGAGGAAAACCGCGGCCCGCATCCACGGGCCGCTCGACTGGGAGAACCGGTCAGCTAGTGCCGGCCGGGTTGGAGGACCGTGGCACCCGTAGGTGACATGCGGAGGAGATGCAGCCGCAACTGTGGGCCACACGGTGGGAAAACTTTTCGGCCACCATCTAGCCAGAATAAAGAACCATGGCCCCACTCAGAGACGTGTGGAAGATAATCGGGGCCCGCTATGCGGGCCGCGTGCACTGGGCAGAATTGGCTAGCTATGGCCAACCGAGTAGGGAGAGGCGGCGCCACTAGGGGCGACCGGGCGAACCGAACCGGCCCACAGCATGGGCCGGGTCGACCCCTTAGTTGGGTTAGACCTACCCAGCCGGGCCAAGCTGACCCCTCACCTGGGTCAAACCCGCCGAACCGGGTCGGGCCGACCTGCCACAGCCTGCTGGGCTTGACAGGTCGACCCTGACTTCACTTAAAAGTAAATGTCTTCAAGACTGCATGTCCGAACGACGCGCCGTCTATGGCACTGTGTTCCTTGAAAAGAGGTATTCCTTTTGAAAAACTCTATGTGAGTTTTGGACAACTTTGGAAAATGGACAGGTTTGGAATGAGCATAAATCCAACCAAGCCCTTGGAATGGTAATACCAATAACTCACAGACCGGACATCCGGTTGACGTGTCGTCTATCGCATTGGTTTCCTTATTATGAGATAGAACTATGGGATACATCAACTCAGGACTACGTGATAGTTGATGTATCAAAACCTGACTTGAGGAGCGGATCCTCCCGGAATCGAGCGTGCTGTGTGTGGGAACCCTAGAGCAGGCTGCGACGACTACTATACCAGAATCCTATGTGGGTTCGTCAGCGATAACTACTGTACCGGAATCCTCTGTGGGTTCGACAGTGATGACTACTATACCGATATCATCTGTGGGTCCAATATTTCTCTCTTCTGTTCCTGTATCATGTGTGGGTCCGGCAGAATAGCTAGTATTGTATCCAGTGTGGGTCTGATAGCTTAGCTAGTCTGGTATCATGAGTGGGTCCGACAACACAGATTAATTATTGACTACATCTGATCATCTATATCACTCTATAATAGTTGGTCTTGTATCATATGTGGGTCTGACATTTTAGCTGGTCCTGTATCTTGTGTGAGTCAGACAGCTTAGATGAGTTAGTGACTACATCTGATCGTCTCTGTTAATTTACAAAATATGTATACTTGTGTGAGATGATTCTTTACATTAAATCATTGTTCTTTGAGGTGATTGACTTTACTTCCGTTGTGAACTGATTTGTGCTTGGGCTCAAGAGTTGGAGTCGAACTGCGATTGATAACTTAGGTATATGTATGGGCATATACCTACGTAGTGTTGGATGATACTTCGTGATTATATCATTCATGTGTGGTTTATCCTTCGTGGATTATAGGAGACCTTCCGTGGTCTTGGGGTACCTACTGAGTATCGTTATACTCACCCCTGCAAGTGTTATGCCCGCAATACATTATGTTGGTTGTAGAGGATGGACAACACTGATCGAGGAAGAGAGTTGTAGAGCTGGATGGTACCCGGAGGTGGACCACTTGGCAAGACGTACACGGAGTTGACAGATGGACCTGGGGTGCTGAGGATGCCATATTTACCCACCCTTCAGTTTGGATTCCCGGAGGACAACTCATTAGTTAATGTTTTACCTTTCTGAAGTTGTACTAGTTTTTCAGTTGTTTGTACTTTACTGTTGGGCTTGTATTTCCGGCCCCTTTCCTTTCAGTACTTTTTTTGTATATAGTTTTACTTAGTGTTTAATTCCAGTGGTGTAATATGTTTTTTTTATTTACATATTAAAGGTAATGTCTTCCCTTTTTATTGGGATTACGCCTATGGTGCTAGATGACATCCCATGGCATATGGAAGGCGGTCATGGGGTAGTCACGGCACGGGCCCCGAGGACGGGTCCAGATAAATTGGTCTCAGAGGAGTTGGTTCTACCGCAGAACATGGAATCTTATTCTTTAAATAGAAAAAGTGTTAACTGTTTTGGGTGTGGTTATCAGTTTAGAGAAACTGGTGTTGGTGTAGAGGCCTACGTATCCATACACTAGGACTCTGACTTCAGATCTCCGACTCAGTGCACGAAAACACTGATTCTGAGTGTGTTTCCCTTGAAAATGGTTTCTTCGTGATTACATTGTGTCAGCTCACCACGTATACTGTTTTAACCATGGCTCACATGTTTCTTTTCGGGATGGCCCCATGAAGTCATCCAGCTAGTGTTCTGAGTTTCGTACTAGATTGTAGCCAACCGAGAAACGAGGCCTCGTTCCAGGGCCCCATCACAGCAGAGGTACCAGCAGTACCACCATCCACTGGGCCACCGATACCACCAGCACTAGCAGAGAAGAGTGCACGCCATATGAGTGTGTTTCACAAGTTTGAGCGCTAGAGGACGCCTAGGTTTTGGGGAGAGACGGACCCATAGGCAGGTGAGTATTGGCTGGAGGATGCCGTGAGAGTTTTCAGATTGGTGGGGACACCAGTCGACCTCATGGTGATCCTTACCGCGATTCTACTGCAAGTAGCAGCAGGAAGATGGTGGAGCCTGATACACCAGGTGAACGATGAGGCATCATTACTCTAGACAGACTTCGATATTCTCTTCCACTCTGAGTTTGTTCCAGCCACCCTTTGAGTGGTGTGGATTCGGGAGTTACTTCATCTACAACATGACAGTAGCTCAGAACTCATCGAGGTTTAATGACCTCGCGTGCTACTCCATGGATATGGCACAAGACCCATTGTTTAGGGCCCAAACCTTCGATCAGGGATTCAGTCATGAGATCAGGGTTTCGAGGATCCCCCCCATCATTCCGACGCAGGCAGGGGTGCTGGAGAGTGCCCTTATAGTGGAGAGTTTTCTTGCTGAGTAGTCACCAGCGGCGCGACCCACTACAGGGTGACACGTAGCGAAGTCTTCTGCAGCCGGCAGTATACATATGTCTAGAGGTCCAAACAGACCAGGTCATCAGGTTGGCGACTCTAAGATATAGGTTCGGTTGTACGGAGGACACGAGACAGAGCCAGCTATACGAGGAGTAGGTAGTGTTATGCATTTGGTGGGTAGGACCACATGAATCGTGACTTCCTGACCTGTCATGCAGATGAGTAGCAGACAGTAGAGGGACCTCCCAGGTGGAGGCAGAGGTTCAACCATGGTGGTCCTCCAGGAGCAGGAAGACGTGGAAGAGGATCTTGCTGAGCAGCGGGCCATGGACAATGTTTTGAGGCTCTACCAACACCACCACCAAGAGGTCCACCCTGACCACAGGGATCTGGTGGACCTAGGTGGGATCAGCTTCAAGAAGTTGAGGCTTATGACCACGGTGCACTAGAGATGATTCAAGGTACTATCTATGTCTACTCCACCCTTGCTGCAGTACTTATAGACATAGGTGCGAGACATTCTTTTATTTCTACTCCCTTCGGCCGGAGCCTGGAGATTTTGACGGAGCCATTGGCTCGATCCTTATGGCTAGAGAATCCTATAAGATCAGACTAAACGATTACGCACTGGTGACGGCAGTGTGAACTTACTCTAGGAGGCGAGAGCTTCGGCTGGGATCTTCTTGTAGCGGCGTCGAGGCCTTAAGACATCATTTTCGGTATGGACTGGTTATCCACGGTTCATGCTTTGATTGACTGTATTGGGTTCAAAGTGTGGTGTGTCCTCACGGATGGGACAAGGTTCACATTCACCGGTGATAAGGGAGCCTCAGCAGTAAAGGATAGACTTACACAGAGGAGGGGGCAGCTGATCACATATCAGTTGGCTAGTCTCATACTCAGAGTGGTTGATGTTCAGAGTCCGAGTTTCCCTATTGTGGTGGATCAGTATGCGGATGTTTTTCTTGAAAATGTTCCAGGACTACCTCCTCGAAGAGAGTTAGACTTCTACATTGACATGTTCTCTGAGATAGCACCAATATCTACTCTAGCATATCGGATGGCTCCCATCGAGCTTCGTGAGCTGTGGGTACAGCTGGGGGACTTACAGGGGAAGGGATTTATTCGACCCAGTGTTTCACCTAGGGAATCTCCGATTTTTTTCGCCAAAAAGGCAGATGGGAGCTTGAAACTATGTGTTGACTGCCATCAACTAAATCAGGTGACCGTGAAGAACAATTACCCACTCTCGAGGATTGATGACCTCTTTGACCAGCTCAAGGTATCACGATGGTTCTCAATGATAGACCTCAGGTCAGGCTTCCACCAGCTAAGAGTTTGAGAAGAGGATATGAAGAAGATGACCTTCAGGTGTCGATATAGCCACTACAAGTTATTGTTTATGTCTTTCAGCGTAACCAATGCCCAGGAACTGTTCATTAGTCTCATTAACAGGATCTTCTAGAGTTACCTCTGTTGTTTTGTCATAGTCTTCATCGATGACATACTGATTTACTCGACTACTAAAGAGGATAACCCTTACCATTTACGAGTAGTACTGGACACACTCAGATAGCACCAGATTTATGGTAAGCTCTCGAAGTTCCAGATCTAGATTCAAGAGGTTCATTTCATGGGACACATCATCTCAGCGGGTGGAGTAGTAGTGGATCCAGTGAAGATCAAGGCAGTACTTTCTTGGGAACCACCAAGGAGTGAGACTGAGGTGCGGAGTTTTCTCGGACTGGCTGGGTTATATTGGATATTTATGCTAGACTTCTCTAGTGTTGCATCACAGCTTTCAGCATTGACAAAGAAGGGGAAAACCTCGTGTGGTCAGATAGATTCCAGTAATTCTTTTAGGAACTGAGTCAGAGAATGACCAGTGTGCCCATCCTGAGGCTACCGAAGGAGGGTGTAGGGTACATAGTCTACTGCGACGCATCAGGAAACGGACTCGATTGTGTCCTTATGTATGAAGAGGCATTGATCTCATATGGTTCATGACAGTTGAGACAGCACGAACTGAACTAAGCTACCCATAATCTAGAGTTTCCAGCATTGGTCATCGCCTTGAAGATATGGCAACACTATATGATGGGTGAGCGTTTTACAGTCTACTCTGACCACCATAGTCTCAGGTACATCTTCACGTAGAAGCAAATGAACCTGAGACAACAACAGTGGCTCAAGTTTCTCCAGAACTATGACTTCAAGATAATATATACTCCTAGAAAGGGGAACATTATAGTAGATTCTAAGATCCTAAATTCAACTACTATGAGAGGCAATGGAGCAGCTAGTCATGTTGTAGATATCCATTGTGGATAGAGATGGAGAAACTTTTCTAAAGTCTCTCATAGTCACACCTCCACTTATTCAATGAGTCAGAGAGTCATAGTGTGGGGACATTGACTGTAAGATGCAACGTTCTCAAATATCCTCAGGTCTGGCACCTGATGGTTTTTCTAAAGGTGTGGAGCACAACATCATCTTCAGAGGACGTACCATGGTACCAGACGCACTACAAGAGGAGGTGTTGAGGGAGTTACACACTTCCCCTCTAGAGGTACATCCATGAGTGTTGAAGATGTATCAGGACCTCAGACGACAGCACTGGTGGCCTGGTATGAAGAAGGAAGTAGCAGAGATTGTTTCATGATGCCTCACTTGTTAGCAAGTGAAGGCGGAGTACCAGGTTCCAGCAGGCATGGTTCATCCCTTAGAGTTCCAAGAGTGGAAGTGGAATGGGATATCCATGGATTTCGTGATGGGACTCCCACGTATATCTAGAGGTCACGACTCTATCTGGGTGATTTTTGACCAACTCACCAAGTCGGCCCACTTCCTACCGATTAGAGAGCAGTGCTCAATAGAGATCATGGGATTCCTCTACATACATGAGATCGTATGACATCATGGTGTGCCCTTGATGATCATCTCCGATCAAGATACTTGTTTCACTTCCCGGTTATTGAAGCGGTTGTAGGAGGTTTTCGGGACGCAGCTTCTCTTGAGCACAGCCTTCCACCCACAGACGGATGGCCAAACTGGGGGGACCATTCAGACACTCGAGGAAATGCTCCATCCATGTGTCCTCGACTTTGGTCATAGAAGGGAGGATCATTTACCATTGGTGTAGTTTTCATTCAATGATAGCTACTACTCCACCATCGGGATGGCATCTTACAAGGCACTGTATGACCGACCTTGCAGATTACCACTATGCTAGACTGACCCAAGGGAGTCAGCACTTGTAAGACCAGATATGGTTTATCCTACGATGGAGAAGGTGCAAATCATCCAGTAGCATATGAATACTGCACAGAGCAGACATAAGTCCTATGATTATAGGAGACGGAGACCATTGGAGTTCGAGGATGGCAACTCCGTATTTCTACGGGTCTCACCTCGACGAGGTCTGCAGATATTTGGCCGAGGCGGCAAGTTGTCTCTGCGATCCATCTGACCTTTCCAGGTCCTCAAAAGGGTAGGCGAGGTGGCTTACATCTTGGCCCTTCCACCTCAGTTGCACTGGGCACACGGCGTCTTCCACCTATCTCAGATGAGGAGATATGTGCACGACCCGTCTCACATCATCGACCACAGAAAGCTAGAATTCGATGACGGGGTGACATTCACAGAGGTTCCAATGGAGATCGAGGATAGATAGTAGTTAGTCCTATGTGGATGGTCTATTCCTCCGGTGTACATTCTTTGGTAGCACAGGATCCTCTAGGAGAGCACATGGTAGAGGGAGGCTCAGATTCATTCTCAGTACCCTCATTTGTCCCCTTAGTGTATGTAGTATATTACGGGGACGTACAACCCTTAGGAGGGGATAATGTAAAGACCCAGAAATTCCATGGAAATTTTTTTCTTGAATACAGGGGAATTTTTATGAGTCCTCAGTTTCGGACGGCACCTGATTCCGAGGCCCGGTGTGCCTGTAATCATTTTCTGATGTTTTGTTCGGGTAGGTTCAGTGAACGTACAGGCATTATTTTACATATTTTGAGCCGGTGCATGAAATTGAAATACGAGGACACCGATGAACTCACAGCGCCGATATTCGCTTAAGAATTCCTTTACTATAGTTTCATTTTTACAAGAGTGGAAGTTAATTATTGGGATTTAGAAAAAAATAAATAAAATTATGTGTTACACAATTTTATTTTTATTTGGTGGTTATTTTCTCCAAAGGGAAGTTGGAGGTGGGGCCCACACCCCTCCCCATATAAACTCCCAGGTTAGGATAATATGTTGTGGGGCCCACAAAAACACCAAACTCCTGAACTCCCCTTGAATTTTTCAAATCCACTACTCTCTCTAATTAATTTTGAAACTCTCCACCTCCCTTATTTTAAATTTTAAACCTTCCACCTTCTCTCATTAAAGTGCCAACACCCAACATTAATTAATGCCATACATAATTAATCTATTTGAATTCTTTTGAGTTTATTTTCCCAACATTAAAAGAATATGTTACATTATTTTAATTTGGTTGGCATAAACAAGGTTGGCGGAACTAAGAAGAGGAGGAGAAATTTTTGAGGACATCACCCTCTCCAGTGAAGAACATGAGGATCTCGATCATCTTTTTCCTTCTTCAACCGGGGAAGGAATGTGAGGAGACGCCCATGAAGAATACCCATCTTCTTTCCTCTTCCTCCATGACAAGGGAGAAGTCGTTGCCCTTAAAGAATGTCACCAACGACAACGTCTTTCCCCCCAACATTGACCGAATGACTTCCCTCTTCGGTGACAACCATCGTCCGCGACTCGTCAACATTCATTGACAAAATATGAGGTAGGGGTTGTTTTTAGTTGTTTATAATTCTGAAAATTATCGTTCTAATTACGAAATGTGAATTTCCAACTGTTAACATCATAACGAGGAGGGTTTGGGTTGCACGAACATGGACCAAACCACCTCCATATTTTTTGATCTTAACAATGATGGAGGTGGAGCCGATAGGGTGCGGTGTCATTGCACCGTGCTAGAGAAGAACTTCAATGTTTAAAAATGAACAACACTGTTGTGCCATGCTATGGAACTGAAGTCCGTGGCTAGGTCGGGTCGCGGCGGTAGTTGATCGCCGCCGTCGCGCCGACAGTGTGGAGAAAACCTGCAGCCCGCATATGTAGGCCGCTCGGGTGGGAGAACTGGACGACTACTGTCGGCCGGGCTAGAGGTCCCCGGGACCCGCAGGTGCCACGCAGAGGTGGAGCAGCCCGCAACAGCGGGCCGCCCGGTGGGAGAACCAGCAGACTTCTTGCCGGCTGGGCTGAAGAACCGCAGCACCGCATGGAAGAGAACAGTGGCCCGCTGCTCAGGCCGCGTACGCCGGGTAGAACCGGCCCGCTACAGCAGGCCGGCTAGGGAGAGGTAGCCTTTCTAGGCGCCACCAGGCGAACAGAATAAGCCCGCTCCACGGGCTGGGTCCACAGGTGGGTCACGCACCACATGTAACGCCCCGACCCCAGTTACCCAGAGTCGGTGAGTTATTTCGTAACATTGGCATGATCACAAATATCAAGTCTCGAAAGACCGATTAGTTTAGTAGCTTTAAAAACACTAGATAAATTCATAAATGTTACATTACATCATAAAGTGAAAAACTACAATAACATAGTCTCCATTTTCCACACTCATAACCCCTTCAGACTATCCCTGCAGGTCATTCCTAAAAAACTTCTTCACATCCTGGAAAAATTAAAACATTGAAGGGGGTGAGCTCAGATGCTCAGTAAGGATAACAATATATCAGAAGCTTTCATAAATAAACATAAACATTTAAGGCAATGTATAACTAAAACAAAAGCCTTTTAAACATTAACTTCAGCATGAAATGGAAAAAGTAAAATGAAATAATTCCATTTAGTTATTCACATGGATATTCTACTGGTCGAATAATCACATGAAATATCAATAACCACTTTCATAATGATGGAATGCATAATGCAAGACTATCATAACCACGTAACCAAGGCTTCGTGCCAAGACCACAAATAAGATTTTGTCAAGGCCTCGTGCCAAGACACTAGATTGCCTCATGAGACCTACCGATGCATCGAGGAGCTACAGCAGGCTCCACCCGTCACTTATTAAGTCCAATGCATTCTTCATATGAACAGGTTTAAAAATATCATAATCCAAAACATAATCGTATCACATAAATCATGAATAAAGGAAACATAACATTTCCACATTTCAATCACAAGATATCAATACAACACATTGATATAATAAAAACACTTTCAAAACCATTTTCAATACCAAAATTAAAGAAAATTAAAACTTTGTATTTATTTTTCATTTAAAAAAAGTTATGGCTTGTAGAGGAAGCCGAAACTCAAATAATGGTCACAGCGGTGGAGAAGTCGTTTTCGCCACATATGTACAGTAAGAAAACCATTCCTTTTTTTCATTTAGTAAAACACTTCATATAAAAAATATTCCTTTTGAATAAATGTAAAATTCAAAGTGGTTTATACACCGTATAAAAGAAGTTGTGTATAAAACAAAATATGCCTCAATGAAAAGAGATTGAGACGAACTCCTTACCAAGATAATTTTTTTAAATAAAATAGATCTATTATGTGTATTAAATATAAGTACACATAAAGAAATTAAAAATACAAGATAGGACATAATAATATCATAACATAATTTGAAAGTAGGAGATTAACCCAAAGAATGGAAATTGGGTTAAGAAATTTCCTTACCTCGTGTCCGACTTGACTCGATCGTTCTTTAATCTCCTGAATAATAAACTATAGTAAATTTCTATTTGCTTAAGAATCTTTTTCATGTCAATTATTCCTTTTATATCACTTATTACCATGTTATGAACATTATGTAATTATTTAAGTTAATAACGGTCATTTTGTCGATCTTTGGTACTTGAGTCAAAAATAAACTTCATATAATTACAAGTTGTTCATGTGGTGAAATATCCATTATATCCAGAATTATATTCATGATTTAGATATCATATATATCATATATATCTCTTATATACATGCATTTACAATATTACATAACATTTAGAGGTAAGAAACGAAATGCACCGTTCATGGAGACGGTAAGCCATACGTACGCATGAATGCTACTTTCATTTCTATTTCATATTTAATGGAATGAAATTATAATTATATAAATTTATACTATAATTCCTGTATAATATAATGTATAATACCATTTACTCCATCCTTTATACATCCCACATATGGAATTAACGATTCAAATCACTTTCAGGGGGCGGTAGTTCGCACTTCCTAAAATGAAATTATCGCGTTTACCCATAATTGAAATCATAAAGGTATTCCATAAATGAAAAATACAGAATCATAAGGAAACCAAAAACATAATATATATCATATATAAAAATAGTTTCATCATAATGTCCACCATTAGAGGTGTCAAAAGAATATTGAACAATCATCGTTTCGTGAAGCAGTATTTCGCCACCCACAGAAACAGTATGTTCTTTAACCATTAGAAGAAGGTGTGAGTAAGTGTAAATAAAATATATATAACAACATCCTAGTATATTTATGATACTGGTGTTGTTACAAAAGAAATGAATAAAAATATTTTAGGGGGTTGGAGAAGCAAAATAAAACAAAACAACATTAGAGAAGTCATTACCTTAAAATCGGGTAACTCTTTTTGAATTGAGCCAAAGGCTTCCTTGGGAAGACTTCTGCCCAATGTGATGCTTCTAGGAGTAATAGAGGGAAGTTTGGAGAGTATTTTGGCAGAGGTTGGTTGAGCCAAATGGCTTGAATGTGTGAGTAAGGTGGAAGTGGTGGGGGCCTTTTTATAAAAGGAGAGGCGGGGAACTCTTGGAAAGTAATGAAATGTTACTTTATTATATAATGTGTTTTGGATTTTAAACGTCCCAAACTTATATATTTCGAGGTTAAGGTGATAAGGTTTCTAAATATACTCATCCAATAGGTTTTGGACAAGTGTAAGTCTTAGATTTTACATTATCTTTTCATTTTATTTAAATCATTAATTAATGAGGAAATCGTTGTATCATCATGGTGTCATAAAATATTTAATTTATTTAATGTCTACAAATTATAAAAAAATATCATGATGTAGGAAATCTTTTAGCTTTTTGATGAATATTTATAGTAAAAAATAAGACTTTTATTACCCCATTTAAATTTTTTTTAGTAAAATAACTCATGTTTGTGACATTTCTATTTTAACATTAAATAAAAAGTTTTTTATGTCATTTTCCTACCAAAGTGGCTCCATGGGGACCCCAAGTTAACCCATGGATTGTCATGGTCGGCCATGACTCATCCAATAGGTGTAGGAAAAGTGTAAAGGTATTTTCATATTTTTATAATATCATTTTTACCTTAAATTTCACTATTTACCTTTAATCTCGATTAATTAAACTTAAAAGTTACTATTCACCAAAAAATTATTTTTATCCCATTTAACCACATTTTACTTATTAATGACAACCATGTATGTTGGATTTTTGAAAATAAAATCATATAAATGGTAATGCTTCATTTAAACAAAAAATCAGTTTTTTAACTACCACTTAGTGGTTTCACTATTCATCAAAAATTAGAGTTTTTCAAAACAATGCCTGAATTTCACCCTAATATATAATTGATATTCTGAATTCAAAAATGAGTTCTATTTTAAAAAATTCCAAACATATAAGTTGCATTAATTAATTTTATTATTAATTCCCGTTGTCACAACAAATAGCGTGTTTTTAAGAAATAATATATATCAAAAGATTGACAATTGTTTATGTCCAATTTCAAAGTGAAATTAATTAAAATGAACACCATGGGATTAAATGGTAAAAATATATTCTAATTATTCTTTAAAACCGCTCAATATTATAATTTATCACTATAAATTATTTTTATTTAAGAAGTTGTTTTTAAGTATTTTTCACTATTCATAAATAATGGGAAATTCTCCGAAAATTACAAAAAATTCAACTTAGGATAATTTCGATATTCCGAATACAAAAAAGAAGTCCCTTTGGCAAGATAAAATTTAAAAAATTAGGTATTAATATTCATAATGGCTACTTTGATTGGTTGTGGTGTATGTTAGAACTCGAAGTTGCGTACAACACATGTTACTGTATTATTCAAAGAGAAGTGTACCGTGGAAGCTTGGGGTGTTACACCACCGGGCCGGGCCGACCACTTAGTTGGGTCAGACCAGCCGAGCCAGGCCAGGCCAACCCTTCAGCTGGGTCGGACTTGCCATGTCGGGTCGGGCCGACACGCCACAGCCTACTTGGCTTGACTGACGGGGCCCGACATCGCTTAAATGTGAATACCGTCAAGACCGCACGTCCGAATGACGCACTGTCTATGGCACAGGGATCCTCTCGACAAGGCGGTCCTTTTTGAATACTCTAAGTGAGTTTTAGACAAATTTTTAAAATGGTCGGGTTTGGAAGGAGCGTAAATCCAACCGAGCCCCTGGAACCTAAATGCCAATTACTCACAGATTGGGCGTCTGATTGACGCACCGCCAGTGGTGTTGGGTTCCTTATGATGAGACGGAACAACGGGATACATCAACTCAGGACTTCATGATAGTTTATGTATCAACACTTGACTCAAGGAGTGGACACTCCTGGAATCGAGTGTGTTGTGTGCGGGAATGCTAGAGCTTGCTGCGACGGCTACTGTATCGTAATCCTACGTGGGTTCGGCAGTGATAACTACTATTCTGAAATCCTCCATGGGTTCGACAATGATGACTACTATACCGAGATCCTCCATGGGTCCGATAGTTCTGATTTCTATTCCTGTATCCTTTGTGGGTCCGATAGAATAGCAGGTCATGTATCCTATGTTGGTCTGAGAGCTTAGCTGGTCCTGTATGTTGTGTTGGTCCGACATCTTAGATGAATCAGTGACTAAATATGATCATATATATCACTCTAGGATAGTTGATCTTGTATCCTATATGGGTCTGATAGCTTACCTGGTCTTGTATCCGAAGTGGATCTGACAGCTTAGATGAATCAGTGAATACATCTGATCATCTCTATGACTCAAAAAAATATATATACCTATGTGAGCTGAGTCTTGACTTTCAATCATTAATCTTTGAGGTGATTGACTTTACTTTCTATGCTGACTAGGTTGTGCTTGGGCTCGAGAGTTAGAGCCAAACTGTTATTGATATCTTAGGTATATGTATGGGTATATACCTAAGTAGGTTTGTATGTTACTTCATGATTATATATTTATTCTATGGTTTATCCATCATGGATTCCGGGAGACCTTCAGGGGTCTCGGGGTCCCTACTGAGTACTGTTATACACACCCCTGCACATGATATTCCCTCACTTCGTTGTGTTGGTTGCAGACGATGGACATCACCGATCGAGGTAGATAGTTTTAGAGCTGGACGATACTAAGAGGTGGACCACTTTGGGAGACGTACACGGAGTGGACGGATGGACCTAGGGTGCTGAGGATGCCATATGTACCCACCCTTTAGGTGGTATTCTCAGAGGATGTCTCAGTAGTTGCTGTTTTACCTTTCTGCAGTTGTACTAGTTTTTCAGTTGTTAGTACTTTACAGTTGGTCTTGTTGTTTCGGCCCCTTTCCTTTCAAAACTTTCTTTAGTATACATTTTTACGTAGTGTTTACTTCTAGTTGGGTACTCTATTGTTTTTTTACTTATTAAAGTCAATGCCTTCCCATTTTATCGGGATTACACCTATGGTGCTAGTTTCTAGCCCCTGGCCAATGGAAGACGGGCTTGGGGTAGTCAAGGCATGGGCCCTGACGACGGGTCGTGACAACTAGGTTGTATTAAGTGTAATATTATTTAATAAATCATGTATTAATATGTAATAATGAGTCAAAGTTTTATGACTACAAAACTCTTTGTCATTATTAAGTCTTGGAAACACTTAAACAAATTTAGTTTTAGTCAGGTAAACTTTTATTCCATAATTAGAAACAATATTCCGATTTAATGCAATTTGATGAAAAAAAATTAACGCTTACTAAATTTTCAATAGAGTTTCTTTTCATTTATAGTTTGGGAAAAAATAATCCAGTGACATACATGATCATAAATAATTCCATAATACACAAATATATTCTCAATAAATAAAACCACAAACTTATATAAATATTATCAATTAATTTGTTAATAATATCCATAAATATAGCTGGATAATTTTAAAACCCAATTAAAATAACTAAAAATTCATAGTTCTCATATCTTTTCAAGAATGTAATTTTTAGAATATCTTCTGACTTCGCCTTCAATTGATGTTACCTCAACATAAGATCAATCTTCAAAAAATACTACACTCCCAAGATCTGATAAAACACACCATCAATATGAAAAAATGATATTTTTTCGTAAAAATAATGTTATTGAAATCTATAATATGATTAACAATCCCTAGGTAACCACATTAAATTATAAAAATAATAATAGGGGAAACCAAATTTCATGTACTTGGATGAATGATACATTAATTGGAAAATCTATAAACAAAATTTTAATAAAAGTTTTACTTGATATTTTAGATAAGGTGTTTTCAAATATTTTTATCATTAACCATAAATTTAATAGTAAACACAATATCTTCGTTAGAAATAATAGCTAGTAAATTATCTAGAAAAAAATCCATATATTTTATCACTAATAGGGAATCAATAATCTATATATTTTATAATTTTTTTCAACAACATGTTCTATGTAACATTCACAGTCTTTTCAAATCAATTTCTAAGCTTCATAGAATGTTATCAAAGGTATGAAACCATTAAATAAAAGATTATTTCCTCCAAAATATATCTTATTATGATAACATGAACTCCAAACCTTACCCAAAATAATAAAAAACTCTACCATGGGAATTTTAATAATATTTTTTCGGAAATAACATTCCACAAATAACAATCTGACGAATCCAATAAATTTTGGTTACTTTAATATCTCCACTTGGATTTATCACCCAAAGCTATATATTACATTCATGATGCGATATTCCTAGTATAACTAATAATTTAATTTAAATAAATGAATGAAAAAAAATTATTGGAATAATTCAAATAAATAAGTAACATACCTATAACCACTTCGCTAGATGGCCATACACCGAAAGTAGTTGTAGAAAAATATTTGGCAACACTTTTTTGATTTTATACTCTTTTATTTTCATCCTTTGTAACTAACTTAAAACACATGTCATAATAATAACACCACTCAATGAAACTAAAACATCTCACTCATGTTCGTATATGTGTTATCCCGTTCTTTGATTGATTTAGATTCTTATTTTCAATCACACCCCATGTGACCAAACATACCACACTAGTAACATTATCCATAACCTACCATACATTCCCCATGAAATAGTTTACCACACACATCATAATACAAGAAATTGATTTTATGACAACCATATTTATTTAATGAATTATTCTCCATTTCCAACCATATAGAACATTAAATATCTTGGTTTCAACCCAGAGTAAAAACAATAAATCTTACTATAAATTTCCCATATACAATTTTGTACGTACCTTTATAATCATTTAAAATATTCATAATAAGAAAATATTGGTTATTTATCCTTTTTCCCTAGTTTAAAAAATTAATTCATCATCTTGAGTAAAATAACCATTTGGAAATATTCCTGTAGTAAGAGAATAAAAAATGTGTCCCATTCAATAAAATCAAGCTCATCACTCAAATTGGTAATCATAACCAAATACAACCCTCAATTAGCTTCATCTTCCAAATGATTAATTCATATGGTTACATTTTGACATTATAAGCACACCATGTCTTAAAATACCTCCTCTAGGGAATTAAAATATCCCTCGGCTATAACTTGGTCCTAATATCCACTGAATACTAAGGGAAGTTGTCTCATAAAATGATTCAGTATAGACATGTTCCTTTGTGGTAGATCTAGTTTCTCTCTAATACATCACATCATGAAACTAATATGTTCTCATTCTAACCATTATAGTTTGATTTCTTGAAATTATATCATCCTCTCAGTGCATTCCTACCATAGACTCCATCTTTACTCCATGGAAATACATTTTGATCATAAATAGGCTAGTTAAAAAAATTCTTATCTTCATATTCTATATCATTTTAACTTAAACATTAGGTAAAGTAAAATAAGGGAATTCTATTATCATTATCATAACCCCTAAAGTTATCTTAACCTATCTCTGATACCAACTTTAAGACTCCAGCTTTAATATTACTTACTATACTGTCTTTAATCAAGAATACACATTTTTACAATCTGATATATCTTTCAGTTTTAGAGATTTATAGAGTTGTAATATAACTATTACATAACTGATCAATATATATAAAAAGTGGAGACTTCATTTTTATTTCAACTTTCTCTATAATATAAAAACATTAAAAGATAACCTGATTTCATTGCCTTAAAATTCTACAAGAATTTTGACAAAACTTTTTTACATTCCCTAACAGAGACTTAAGCACTTTGAAAAACATTTTAAAAGTTGGGACATGAACAATAGTATTAGTAGATGACATAATAAGATGAAATCTATTATTCCAATGAAAAACATCAAAAAGCCATGAAATAAATTCATAAAAACAGAACATTTAATCTAAAATATCTTTATTATTCATTTAATAATATCATTATCCTATCTTTTGAAATTAAAAAAATTCCAAGAAAACTCATTTGACAGTATATAAAACTCAAGAAAGTGCCTTAGAAAATCACAATATTAAAACCCTTAAAAATATAACCATTGAAAAAACAATGCTACTAACATCTAATATAATTCTTCAGATAACATAATAATTACCAAATGCATTGGATAATAACTAGTTGAAACCATCATATACGCCATATTGGGCTTAAATAGAGGTAAAATTGTGATCAACCATTTTTATAAGTTTTATTGATATCTCCCATGATTTATAATGGGGTACAACCTTTAGGAACAATGTCCAATGTCCATATCATCAATAAAACCATTGAAAAATTCTTTTAAAACTGTTTTTAAAACACATTTAGATATCAAAATACACTACACTTTTAGAAACCACATTTTAAAATTACCAAAATTCCTAGAAAAATGAAAATATATTTTTCCGTTGATTAACACATGAAATATTATAGAGGAATAAAAACATCAAATAATGTTTCGGATGGCAGGAAAATACATCTTATTCGTATACAATAAAATAGAACAATCCTTTTGTAATTAGTAGAAAAAGTCAAAACATTATGTAATTGTTTATATTTCTGAAAACCATCGAAATAGAGTGAAATAAAATTACATTTATAGTTATTTTATGTCCATATAAATTATTTCAAAAATAATATTTAAAAAAGAAAGTACATGGAAGATATGTTTTTTGAAAATAAATCATTATAACATTTCAAATTTTGTTTTATAATAAAGTTCCACTTACCTTGAGTCTGGCTTATCAAGTAAGATCATTTTCATACGTAATAATAAACTAATGCTAATTATTTACATTTTGTTAAAAATTTATTAATTTTATAATTACTACTTTTTTTATAACTATGTCATAAAAATTACATAATTATTTGAATTTAGGTCAAATGTTTTGACGATATTCGATTTATAATCCCAAAATGACTTCGACAGGTTAACAATGGTCATTGAGGTCATTACTAAATCATATGCAGAATAATAGTCATGAAATAATTATAATTTTTTAGAAAATTTATAATTTTAAATCCGTCCATTAAATATGTTTATGAAAAAATTAACTATGTTACAATCATGGAGGCAGTTGGCTGAAAGTACACATAGGTAACATTTTCATTTTTCAATGATCATTATAGAAAAAATGTAAGTATTATTTTATATTTAAAGATTTTTAATAATATCATAAATATCATTTATCTTATTTAAATATAATTATACATGTCATTCATGTGATGTAGTTATGAAAAAAGGAATTTCATCAATTCTTGGGTGTAGAAGCCCACATGTACACACAAACGACATTATCATTAGTCAATGAATGGAAATGTGAGAAGATAAATGAAATATTAACTTTTAAAATTTATAACTATGTAATTAATATGATATATAAACATTAATTACATCATTATAATCCATCCTTGAGAAAATATTATGGGAAATGTATTACATCATTTCGTGAGGTGGTGGTCCTCTATTCACACAAATGATGTTTTTGTTTCCCAATTGACAGAAGAGGAGATGGATATAGGTTGTTCTGTTAATATAAAAAACAAATAATTATATGAAATGTAACTTTTTATTAAAAAATCATTGTTAAATAATATTTTAATTGGATCTAATAAGAAATATAATTGGTACGCTCGATTAAAAATGATATCACTTATTCAGACAACCTCTTTTGTCTAACACCTTAAGAGAACAATGGTTGGTAATCTACCCAAAATATGGAATCTAAAAAGAGGGTAGATGTTTTTTGAAGGTATTTGGATAGTTATTTTCTAAAAAAAGGGGTTTTATGTGTGTATTAAAGGTTATAATAGATATAATTTTAAGAGAGGGGTGGGGCACTCTTGTAATTTCTCACAATATTAAATAATTTTAAATGTTGTCTCAATTTTAAATGGCTCAAACTAATTTATTTTAAATTTAAGAGGAATTTTTATTTATATACCTAAATAAAATAAAAAATAGACTAGTTTTTATCACATTTTTTAAATTTTATTTTTATACCCTTTTTTAATCACTTTTACACATAGAATATCAACAATGATATTTTTACACTTTGAGGGATGATATAGTTACTGTAAATGAAATAATATCACATAAATGTATTTTGATTGATATTATAAACAATAACCTAATTAAATTGATGAATCTATGATTTTCATGAGTTTTATATCATTTAATAAAATACTATTTATTATAGTGTATCATTAATTCCATTTATTTGAACTATTCATTACTTTGATTAAAATTACATCAGAACAAAAAGTAAAATTTGAAACAAAAATTTTTATACATCCCAAATTTTTAATTTTAATATATAAAATTAGTGGTTAAAACTAATTATCTAAAATTATATTACTTTTAAAATATATCTTTTATAATATTTTTCCATTAATTGAATATTTTATGTGTTAGCATTGTGTGAAAATTTAATATAAAAATTTCCTTACTAAAAATGAAAAAACAATTAACATAATTAAAATCAATAGTTTATATTTAAAAATAATATTTATAATCTAATATATCCTCCTATTAACAATCTGTTAAAAATATTTTAGTCAATTGAACCAAGACTATGACATTATATAATTATTTTTAAATAGAATATTATAATAGTTATATTCAATTCCAAATAGACCAAAAATGAAATATAACTTTATCCTACAAATGTATTGAGTAAATATAATCATACAAAAACATTAATACATGTTTTAGGATCATTTTAAAATCCTTATTAATTTATTTTTAACTTTAACTACGTGATTTAACCTTTAATGTCGTAACAAGAATTACTTTATTTTTCATTCATTTTGACCAAAAATAAAAGTGACCTATATACCAAATTTGGACCCTGGGTTTCAAATTATGGAATCCTTTTTTAAAAATTCAAAAAAAAATACAATTTTTAGAATTTTATATGAAATTATTCTAGAAAAATATGATGAAAATTGATTTTTTAGAAAAATACACTTTTAGTGTAAAAATGTTTTTAAATTAAACTAATGTATAAAATTTATTATTAAAAAAGAATAAAAAGAATCTAATGAAATTTTGATACTCATATAATATATAATTTGTCTTTTTAAATACATGAAAATAAATAAAAAAATCAAAACCAAAATCAAAATTTTCCATTATTCATAAGAAGATAAATATTTTCAAAAATTTCACAAAATATAATCATAAGATAGTGTTTACATTATTTATTCAAATATTTAATTAATTTTTTCAAATTGGAATTCTATAATTTTTAAATTAAATTTCTAAATAATACCATATTGGAAGAGAGTTAAATAAAACTATTTCCTTTTCGATTTAAAAAATATATAACACATTCATAAATAATATGAATCTATAATATCTAAAAAATAATATTTATAATCAATGAATATTATTTATTCTATAATTACATATTTTGTTGAAATAATAATTCAAAATATTACAATGTGATAAAAAATAGAAAATATGTTAACTAAAATATAAAACATTGGATCATCTCGATCCACTAGAGTAATTACGTTCATGAAAAATAATAATAAAATAAATATGGATGTTAGTAATGAAATATTCATCTTTTATAAGAAAATAAATATTTTTTTGATATAAAATAGCATTTATTATGAATTAATGAAATATAAGTTACTTATATATTGTGGGGAAACCATATGACTATTATAAATCTCACCATTGGAATATTAATCTTACCTTTTGGATAGTAATCTAACTATTAGGATAATAATCTAACTATTAGCAATATTAAACTAACTATAAAATAGTATTCTCTAATATGGGATTGAAGAATAACATTTTTACATCTAAAATGAAAATATTTAATATTTAAATCATGATAAAAGTTAATTAATGTTTTTTAAATGAGAAAATAATTATCTATATTTTGGTAAAATGAATGATTTATTTTGAATTTAAAAATATAAAATTGATTTAAAATTAAAAATGTCTTCACAAAATGATTTTGTAGAAAATTATTATATTACACTATAACTATTGTACACTTTAATGAGACTATAACTAATTTTTCAATGTGCTATAAAATATATCATATTATTATAAAAAAAGGAATTTAAAAAAATATCATATTAAGAAAAAATTCATAAAATGAATTTTATTTTTTGGAATAAAAAAGAAAATAAAATTACAATGAATTTTTGGTATTTTTCAAAAATAGATGAATTTTTAGTGATTAATGAAATAAAAAAAAATTATATTTAAATTTATATGCTTAATAAAATAATTTATGATTAATGTATGATATTTTTACCTATAGGTTTGTAGTCTACTATATAATTTAATGTATATGGTTCTTGTATTAATAACTATAGAAATTTTTATGCCAAAATAATAAATTAATGAATATAATACTCAAAAATAATCACTCTCTTCAAATTATAATTACCATAACTCAAAACACCTTCTCCTACCACATTATAAATCTCGACTACCAAATTTATATCTAACTATATTCCCAAACCTCTACTACATTTCCAAATAGTTCTATTTTCACTATAACGAATAAAAAGTGACTTAAGGTGTATTTCAAGAGGAATCTTTTAGCAAGTAATATTCTTAATCTATCCCTTGTAAATTTGATTCTTCTTCTACCCAACCCATGCATCCCCCATCAAACATGAAATAATAACTCATGTATTATAAATACAATGGAATATTATTATGTTACTGTAATATCTATCATCCATCCACTTATCTTCTTTCCATGTTCAAAAAATTATAACATTTTTTAAATTATTGTGGATTCATTGCCACCATGAACAACATATATAAATATCCTCCACCCCATTGAAGGATAGTAATATAAAATGTATTATGATTAAATACGTTCATAAAAAATATATTATAGCTTATCTTATTATTAAATAATTCATTAATAAACATTAAATTAAATTAATCAAATATCTTTCAGTGTGTTCGTAAAAATATCAAAAATGAACTACCAATTTAAAAATAATTTTTACAACAAATGAGTTATCCCTATGCAAGAACACACGTGGATAATTGGGAATGTTTCAATTTTTGGAAGGAAGTGAGTATTATTTAATTTTATTTTTCAATTTTTATTTCTCATTTGACAACAACATCAATAATTATCCACAACTGATCCAACACAGGAAACATAAAATGAATACCCTCATAAAATAGAAATTAAAAAATATATATCATTACGCTGTTTGTTAATGAGTGTAATATAATTACTGTCAATCAAATATATTTTCTAAATAATATAAATTAAGTAATTAATGAATGTAATTTGATTATTCAAGATGTTCAGGGAAGGTGTTGAATGATGTTGTATAAAAGGTAAGGGACCTCTCTATACAACCATATTTTCTTGGGGTTCTAACATTTCTCTCCCTAAATTGCATTATATTTCAATTTTTGAGGTTATGGAATGATTATAAATTATATCTATATCTATCTAACATAAATATATGGCTTATGATTCCTTCTGTTGATGGGTTTGTACATACCATCAATTTATTTCTCAAATCCATTTTTTAAAAATAAACTCAATTAAGGGGAAATATCCAATCCCTTAATCCTTTTATGTGACAATAATTTAATTTATTTAATACCATTCATGTTTTACTATGTAAAATAATATTTTATGGAAAACTATTCAATTATACTAATGTTTTTCCTATAATACATCATGTTCATTCTTCTTAAAAATTTATTAAATGTCTTCCAAAAAAAATTTTTTGAAGGTTCATTTACATACCCATTTCTAAATTCTTTCTCATGAGTTTTTTTTAAAATAAACAAAATATTTGAGAAATATGATTAATTATTCATTATTTAATGTTAAAACTATTTAATTCACTCTTCTGTATAGTGTGTTTTTTAAATCTCCGAGGACTGTGATATAGGATAAGATTCTACCACACTTAAATTTTCCTCTGTAATTACTAAGTTAATGCCATAAGATCAAATTATATTTGTGGAAAAAATAATCTTGTACATGTTATGATGGGTGGCACCAAAATAGAGATATAATTCATTATGTTGAATTTATGTTTCATGAGATAATATGTATGGTATTAGGTAGTAAACTAGATCTATAATGGGACCCCATCCTCTATGTGACGTTATCTTGGATGTTAGCCTTGGATTATGTTTAGGTTGTGTTTCATGTTATTTCCACATTCCAATGTTGACATGATCATATAATTCAATTTTCATTATGTTATTTTACATTATGATTATTCATGAACATTTTATTTTATGATATCATGTTATTCCTTTTGAATCATATGTTATGATTTTTTATCATTTTTATTACCTTACATGGTTTATTAGCTCACCCACTTTATTTATGTATTCAATATGATTTCATGTACAATTTTAAAAGAACAAAAGGATATAAGAGATATCTACATATATCTAAATAAAAAAATTTAAAATAGTTTCACATTGATGTATTATGAAACCAATATTCTAACGACACAGTGCCTCTTGATATTTGGAATGTATTTATAGGATATTTATGTTAAAAAGTTTGTTTTATTGTATTTATATGACTACGGTCACATTATCTATTATCAAAGAAATGTTAATTTATTTTTAGATTTTATAAATATGTTGCTTTAGTGACAACCATAGGGATATATCTATGTATAATAAAATATCCTAAAATTTTTGTGAAGTATTGAGATATTTATTTCCAATAAATTTGACCCCTATCAAGACTGTAAAAGTATATGAGGATCTGGCATGGATTTCCCTAGGGTTAATAACCTAAAAAAGATAATTGAATATTAAATAAAAATAATATGATGCATGATAAGGGGTCTTTTAAACACACCATGTTCAAAACTCTTGGGATTTATTCCTTGGATAATTCAAAAACACATTATAATACATTATGGAAGACTTTAATAGATTTTTTGGTTCAAAAATATAATATGGAAGTAACCATATATAACCAATGTCAAAACCTACAGATGAAAAATTTAGAATATAGTTATCATTTATAATTTATTCCCTATAATGTTGCATTTTCCCTTTTATATTCTTATTAGTTTATGTATTCTTTTCCTGATGTTTGTTTTTCATATAGTTAATGTCTATAAATATAGTAAAATAGTGAAATTTTTACTAATTATCAAGTCAAAAAATTAATGTTTCCTTTTAATTATAGTCTTACACATTCTTACATATCTTAAAAGTTCAGGATAACTATTTAAACACCACCTGAAATAGGTAGGTTATCTTATCTGTGAGAATAGAAAATAGGTAACTTATTTCATCCCAAGTATATAACACCTCCCCAATCAATGTGTGTGGAATTAATCTTCTGAAAAACATTTTTTGATTCCTTTAGAAGAATTTTATGCTATTATGTTCATTGATTGTAAGAGCTGGAGATTTTAGAATATATTTCAGTTTAAATAAACTGTAAGTGTTTCATAGCTTTCTTGATGTCAAACACCGAGATTAAAATGAAATATGATATATGGAAAAAATATACATTAATTTTATGAGTATGAATAATATTATCCACATTAAGAAATAGAAAAAAAAAATTGTACTTAAATCAAAATTATTTAGTAATTTGTAATATATAAGTACACAATTTTTAGTAATAATTTTATATTACAAAACATTGTTTTCCATAAAATGGTTTTTATGTTAATTTTTTCTGGAAAATAATTATTATTTTCTTCAAACCTCATAATTTTAATTTTATAAAAAAAATTATTTTTTTGAAATCGGCATATAATAATTATATTAGGGTGAATGTTTTGTATTTTTCAGAAATATTGATTTCTTAGTATCTAGTGAAAAATGTGAATTTTTGTAAACCTATTGTTTCTTAATATTGAAAAATCTCTATAAATCTTTCTATATGATCATACATAAACATAAAACTACTCTATATTTAAAAAACCGAATTAATTACAAAAGTACCAACTTTATACATGATTTTTATATGCTCATTTTTTGGGATAAAAATTTGTTTTCTAAATAATATTTTTATTATGTTTTAAACATTTATGTTAAAAAAAGATTCTTTAACATATTAAAATTGAATATTACAAAATGGATTCAATATTTGAAATCAGAAAAATTTATAATTTTTGATAGGTTCAGCTTAATTTTTAATCATTACGAATTGTAACCAATTTAAAAATTCGTCACCTCGGTAAAAGACACAAAAATTGGCTAAAATTATGGGGTAACAATATAAAATATTTCTAACTATTTATATTATCAAATTTTCTGAGTGGTTTTTTACTAGATATATCTTTAAAGAGTAATATAATTTGTTGATAAAACATTATTTTTAAATTGGGATTCCAATATTTACTTTTCTGAATATTAGTAATATTAGACTCAAATTAGAAACTATTTTTGGAAATTTTCATTTAATGGAACAGTAGGAAGAATCCATTCTATTTTTTCTTGATCCAAATAAACAAAAACCTTTATTTTTTATAATTAATCCAAAAAAATTGTGAAATCCATCTTTTTAATCAATTTCAAGGTGAAATTATGTTTACTCTTAAATTAGGTATTTTCCTAAAAACATTTTTCCATGGGTTTTATGATAATTTATTGAAATTAATTTCTTAATCCAATATATATTTATTATAATAAAATTTATGATTAATATTTTGTTAACATTTACAAAAAATAAAGTCCCATCTTATTTTTTTCATATAATTATGTTTTCAGAGTAAAAAAATTAATTTATCATCGTTAACATAAAAATGGGGATTTGGTGGCTTAACTAGAAGATATAACATAAAATTTATCCAAAAATGTCTAAATATAAAAGTTTGAGTTTACTTACACCAAGCACATATTATATTCTAATTTGGGCTACCTTGGTTCCACATGACATTGAAATTATATATATATATAAATTAGTTAATCTTTAATGTTATTCTAGTTGAGAATTTTAACTCATTTTTAACAGAGAATGTCCTCTTCTTCTTTATTCACATTGGTTGGCCTTCCTAGATTTACCAATTGTTTGGTTTGATAGAACTACGATAGAATTTATAGTGGGGGATAAAATACTAGATTAAAAATTGAAAATAAAATTATTTGTTATTTAAATTAATTATTAAATTTGACTAATAAAGTTACTTTGTAGACGAATAAATGAATGAACATAAGGATGTTATTATATAAGTTTAGTTCATCATGGACCTAAATAAACTTTTACATATCTCTACTCTGTGACATATGTGTTGTGGATTATTCAAATTTTTATGTTTAATAATAACATAATTACAACCTAATTTTTCTAGTCGAAGTATATCTAGAATGATGCAAGACTCTTGTATGGAGATCAGATCATCCCGTCAAGACTAGAGAGGTTAGAGATAATGTAATTCAAAACATGAGATATAATCTGGATGATGGAATTTAGTGTCACAAAGTAAATTAGATATTGATCGCCACTTATAATTTTAACCACATTATTCTCTAGGAAAAACATATTGTCAAAGTTGTTATATAATTATGATTCCATGAATCCTCTATGTCATTTCTATAAATTTTATAGAGAACAAAATAGTTAAAGAGATCAAGTGAAAAGGTATGAATAATTTTAAATTAATAACAACAAATTCAACCTAATTAGTTAGAGATAAAAAAAATTCAGGGAAAATTAAAATAATTCAAATTAAATTAATATATCATTTGATTAATTATAATGACTCTAAAATAATTAAAATAAACAATTGATACAATTCATTAATAATAAATCAAGTAATTACATATAAATATTAAGAATAATTAATTTTTAAATGTCATGTTCCAAATAGAAAAGATGTTTAAATAAATTTTTGTCCATATTATTAAATAATTAATTTATTTCTAAAATAAATAATAAAATATTACAAAAAATATATTTTTTATTTAATAGGAAACATATGGAGGTAAAAAATAATGTACAAAAAATATTTTTAGAATAAAAATAACATAGAGTTAACTAATTCATAAATTTTCATAGAAAACACTTTATTTTGAACTAATGGTAAAAAATAACATGAAATAATAGTAGAACCCAAATTAAAACAAGAGTAGAAAACATTTGAACTAAAGGTATCATATAATTTGAATTGATAGTAGTTATAATTTTTACTAAATATAACATAAAATTTTAACTGACGATAAAAAATAATTAAACAAATTGTAGCATATAATTTGAACTGATGGTCAAAAACATTTTTAACAACGGTAGCATATAATTGAAACTAATGGTAGATATATGTTTTATCTAATGGCTGAATAATTTCTCAACTAACAGTATAAGTATTTTTGAACTAATAGTATGAATTTTTTTTCACCACCAATAATAATATTTTTGAACTAATTCCTGTAAGACTTTTGAACTAATAGAAGAAAACAATATTGAACTTGTAGTAGAAAAAAGATATAACTAACGATATCAAAAAATATATAACTAGTGGTTTAAAAAAATTTATCTAAAAAGAGACAAAATTATAACAATAGTATCAATAATTATAACTAATTTTATTAAGAAAAAACCACATTATTTTTTAGAAAAATGACACATGATGAATATGTGAGATATAAAACAATAACATTCAATATATTTTCACGAGATGTTTTAGATGAATTAAATAAATAAATATTTATAATTAAATAAAACAAATCAAAAAACATTAAAATTTCTCATATATAACCATCACCTAATGTAATCAAATGATGTAGGATATAAAGAAACAATATTTAGTCAAATAAAAAACCTTAAAAAACAATCTCCCACTATTTTTATTGAAAAACTAAACAATTAAAACAAAAAATATTTTATTTTCTTATCATTTTGTAAGTAATAAAGAAGATAAAATTGAAAATCCACAAATATATATTCAATGATATAATAATTAATATTTTAAAATACCAAACCTAAATTTAATTTTTTTTTCAATCTGAGTGGAGTCTAATTTCATGGTAAAGATGTCTCCAAGATGATTCTCAGAAAGAATACGTTCCAAAACCACATCACATATTTTGAATTCATCCTTAGTAAAATGAAATTTAGGATCTATATTCTTTTTTCTACAAAAAAATAATGTAGAAAAATAAAATACATATGTGTTATCATAATAAATATTACATTTATCACGATAGATATTAAAATCATATAAAGTTTATTAATCCATAATCCTTGATCACAACAATTAGTGGTAGAGATATTCTCAGCCTTTGGAATAGATGGTGTAAAAGTTAATTTCCTGTTAGAAGACTATGAAGTCAAAAAGTTTGTGGGAAAAATATTCACAAATAAGATGTATATTTTCTATCAATCCTAAAGCCTCCAAAATTAGAGTCATAATTGGATATTATATAAAAATGTTTTTTTTAGGATAAAACAAACCAGATTTAACATTCCTTTTTCTGATCTATATATTCTTTTCATAACGTTAATATAACTCTCTTTAGGATAATATTGAAATAGTCCACATAAGAAAACACTGAACATGATTTTGGTTCAAGATGCAATTAAATAAAGAAATCTATATTTCATGCCTCGATAAGCATTATTGATAAATGATTTAATTGAACCATAAATATATAATTTAAAACTAGTACACATAAGAGTTTTTATATACATTTAAGAATTGATACCAAAAATATTATCCTACTCTTTAGAATTATTAGATTTATAAATAAAGATCAAGTATTTCAATTGGTAAATTTGAAGTCCAAGAAATCAATTTAATTCTGTTTTTAATATCATGTCAAATAAAGATTAAATCACTGTAAAAAAGTAATTATAAGGAATTTCACTAGAATATAAAAAACTATATCACCAATAAATATTTTAAATAATTAAAATATCATTAAAATTTATTTTTAAAAAATGTGTATGATAAACATAAATTGTAATAAAATAATTATATCAATGAATCATAGAACTACTTTTATACCAAGCATGAGGTGGTCATTTGAGACCATACAAATAATTATCAAATTAGAAACAACATAATGAAAATTTTCATTTTAAAAAAAAGGGGGTTGAGAAACCTAAAATTAATTAGATATTAAAGAATTTAAGAAATAAATTTTTAAATCAATTAGATGTAATTTAAAACCATTAAAAAAAGTAAAATACAACAACCTTATAATATAATATTACCTAGAGAAGGGTGAAAATAAATCATAAATTTCTATACCAACTTCTTGAGAGTATCCTATGTAAAAAATAAAAAAAGAATATATATCCATATGCATCTAGTTTATTTCTATAGATCCATATATTTTTTTTTCTTATTTTCCTTAATTAGTTGTACTAAACAAAAAACATTATTTATAACAAATTGTTTACAATTATATTTCATAGAAACAATTCAGGTAAAACAATTTAGAGAATAAGAAACACTTTTAGAAACATGATCTGATACAAAAGTGTAATTAACAAAGAAGTTTAAAATAGAGAATCTAGTTTTCATGCTAGAACCCACATGACCAATCATATTATTAAGGGGATGATATTTATGAATCTTCTAAGATCAAGTATTAGAAATTGAATCTTTTTTCTCTTCCTCAATAGATACATTATCTTGAGGTATTTATTTTCATAAGTTAATATCCAAAAAATCATATTCAATATTTTCAAAAATAGAGCTTTCCATATCATAATATTTTTCAAAAATTATATGTAAAAACCATTTAATTGTCATATATTTATTATTATCAACTCTATAATTGTTTTTTGAAGAATAGAAAATAAAAAAACCCATCAAAACAATTGGAATCAAACTTATCAAACATATCTTCTATATTCAAGATAAAAACATTAAAACTGAAAAACATTAAAGTAACTATCCTTTGGTTTTCTACTACTAAAAATCATAAGGGGTTTTCTTCAAAAAAAATTAACATAAACCTTAATCAAAACACATCATTAATTATTTACAAATTAATCTCAAATTTATTTTGTTAAAAGATTTAAATTAACAATTGTTCGACAAATTTATTGAATAGTTATATTTTTAATTTTTCAATATAAAATTATTATAGAATTCATGGAGAAGAAAAATTATGAACATAACTATTTTCATTAGAAATTTTTTCCAAAAATTACCAATCAAATATTTATCTCTTTTATCACTTTAAAAAATATTTAAATCACCTTTTGTATTTTGAACTACCATTTAGAAACCAATAAATCTTGTTATGTTTTCCTGTTATATAGACATAAAAAACCCATGTAAGTAAATTGGAATCATTAAAAATTAGACAAAACATATTTCTTACCAATTAAACTCGACTTTTCCATGTGACTAAATAAATCAAGATGAAATAATTCAAGAGGTATAGAAGTAGAAACATGATTCCTTGATTTTAATGATTCCTTGTGCTACATAAATGTTACAAATGAATCATAAAAAATATTTTCTTAATTTCAAATTTATTAAATAAGAATATTTCTATTATTTATTAAATTTTTTGTCATTCGAAAATAAGAATGACCAAGCCTTCTATAACAGATAACAGAATTTCTTTCTATATCATTTTGACACATAATATTTTAATTACACATATTGGATAAATTAATATAATAATTACTATATTTTTAATTTTAGTAAAATTAAATAGAATTATCTTTCAACACTAAATATTTATCATCTTCAACACACAATAATAACAAGGTAAAGAGATACTAATAATATTATTATTTATCCTTTAAAAATATTAAACAATAAAAATTTAAAAAATATTAAAAATACATACCTCCCAAAATAAATTAGCTTTTTCATTAGTGTTATCATTAAAAGTGATAAATAATCCACCACATTTGGTATACGTCATAAAATATTATAGGTCAATATTTATGTGTCAGGAATTACCGTTGTTCATGTACTATGTATCATAGAGATTCTAAAGGAGGTTATTTTCATTGTTATTTTATCCCATCAAGCATAGGTTGGATAAATATTTCTCACATATGGATTCAACACTTGGATAGGATTATTTAATGAATATCCATATAGAATGATAAGAATTTTTCAATTATTTTTTCTATTTTTTATCACTAAATAATTTTTTTTCTTGGGATAGTTAAGTTTGATGTGAACATTATTTCTACATTCATAATCACATACATCAATTCTATATATAGTGAGAAAATATTATTTTTAATGATTTGATTAAAATTTACTCAGAATCTTCATGAAGATTTTCTTTCTCTTCATCAAATTATAGATTCCTTTTCTTATATTTTTAATTTTCCCTTTTTCACATTCATATACCTTTGATTTTAAAGAGCTATAAATAACATTAAAATGAGATTTTAAATAAATTATATTATGATATGCTGTATCCTCTTCTAAAATATTCTTTATCTCATGTTTATATTGTAAAAATGATCCAATGAGTTTATACAATTTGTACTCATTGAATTTCTTACTTTCATCAATCACAAGCTACATTCCTTGTAATATCTTAGGTAGATCTCTAAGGAAGCATTCAAAAAGTACAGGGTTCTATAAATTTTCTCCACAATAATTCCTATCATAAAAATGATTTTGAATTGATATAAAATTTTATTTATTGTTTTTATTCGTTGATATTTATGTCTTGGTACTCCATTAAAATCATTCCATGTTTGGTTATAATGAGTTTGTTCAATCAAATGTGAGTAACTTGTAAAATATTCTATATATCATGAGTTGTCATAAAATTAGATGCATTACTAAACAAACTTCTTTATATATCACAATATAATATATTTAAATCTTTTTAATTAAGAAAATATATAACAGCATTGTTTCATATATGAGTTTCTTGGATGACTCACGGTAATTTTTAAGGATTTTCCATGATTGAATAATCTTCTATGCTAAAATAATTTAGGTAAGCCTCCATTTTAGATTTCTAGTTAACATAATCATTTTCGTCATAGTGAGGTCTATTCTATGTAAATAGTCCATCAGTTTCATTCATTCTTTCAATCATTTTTATCTTTCACTTAGAATGTGATGTCTAGATAAATGTTAGGATAATATAATGTGAACAACTGCCTTTATAAAAGTATTGTCTAAATTCTTAAAGAAATTCAATTTAATACTAATTGTTCAGTCAGATAAGAAGATGAAAAAAATTCTAGAGGGGGATAGACCAGATTAAAAAAAATCAAATAATAGATTAATAATTTAAATTAATTATAATAGTTAATTAATAAAGTTACTTTGAAATGGAATAAAATAATAAACACAAGGGTATTTTCATAGTATTTTAGTCCAAACTGGACCTAGTCTACTCATATTCCTCCCTTCACTGTAAAGGATGCATTGTGATCTATACTGAATTTTAAAGGGGAATTATAATTCAGTTACAATTGAATTTTTATAGTGTAAGTATAACTAGAAATACAATTAACTTTTTTAAAGGTATTAAAAGCCAGATTATAACCTAGAATATTGATACCATGATTAAAAACCAAAACTAGCTTTAATTTAAAATTCATGATTCATTACCTAAAGAAATAAAATAATTTTACACGTAAAAGCATAAAAACATTGTGAGATCATTTGTAATAGATATGAAATAGTGGTATAGTCACAAGACACCAGGATGAATAGATAGATGAATAAGTACAAGAATTGGTTCTTGATTATTGGATTGGATCTTCTCATCAAGGTTATATATGTCAATGAATATGAAATTCAACACAAGGGATAATCCTGATCATGACATAGACTATCACATAAGACATTACATATTTTACATCACTTTGAATATTTATATTATTCTTCTTAAGAAAATCCAATGTGATGAAGATATTATTCAATCAACATTTTTTACATCTTCTAAGTCCATTATATAAGTTCTTCAAAGCTTAAAAAATCTAAATAGATCTCAAAAAATCGATTATAGCAAATTTAAAATAAAAATTAAAGATTTTTCCTTTTTTACTAGATTTGGAATAGATTTCAAGAATATATAAATAAATTAAAAAAATTTAAATTATTTATTTTATTAATTATAATGAGTCAAAAAAAATTAATTAAACCATTGAAACAAATTCTATAATAATCATTCAAATAATTACACAAATTCTATAATAATAATAATACTTTTTAAATATCATGCATCAAACAAAAATATGTAAACATGTGTTTTGAGGATATTTAAAAATAATTTA
The DNA here is from genome assembly GCA_963277665.1 of Viscum album. Classification (NCBI taxonomy): domain Eukaryota; kingdom Viridiplantae; phylum Streptophyta; class Magnoliopsida; order Santalales; family Viscaceae; genus Viscum; species Viscum album. Next base: position 1,240,598,749 of record OY728145.1, on the reverse strand, counting down.
AATGTATAATAATTAAAAATATAAATGTTTATTATATAAATTTTTTTTAAATACTGAGAACATTTATGTATAAAAAATAATATATCAAGAAATTAGAAAAAACAATTAGACATAAGAAATGCATAACAAATGACATAACACTATTTATATTGAAATAATGGTAGAATATAATTAGAACTAATGGTAGTACAGAACTTCAAATGGCGTTGTAAAACATTTTAACTAATGGTTCCATATAATTTTAAATAAAAATAGTAAACATTTTAAGTAACGGTAGTGATTGATTAAAACTGACAGTAGAAAAAAAATAAAACTAATGTCACCCTATAATTTTAACTAATAGTCTCAAATATATGAATTAATGGTAACATATAATTTAAAATAATGGTTGAATATCTTTTATGAAATTATTGTAATATATTTTAAATAATGGTAGAAATATTTTAAAACTAATGGAAAAAATATTTTTCAACTAATAAAAGAAAGATTTTGAACTAACAATAGCATACCTTTTGAACTAAAGAAAAAATATTTTTATACTAAATGTAGAAGAAATTTGGAATATGAAGTCGTAAAATTTTATAACTGATAGTAGAAAAAATTTATAACTAGAATTAAAAAAAATATAACTAATGGTACAAAAAAATTATAACTAATAGTATCTTAAAATTATAATATAACACCATATTCTTTCACAAAATGACATATGAAAAATAAATGTGACAAAACACACTAATATGAAATAAATATTAACATATTAAGATTTAAATGACATAAATAAATTAGGTAATCATAATTAAACAAAACAATACATAATATATAAAGTAACCATACATAATAATTTCTCCATGTAAACAAACAAAATAGAACATAAATGAAAAAATATAATAAAACAATATTGAAAATAAAAAATCACCAAACCTAACTCTAATTCCATCATAGATTCTTGACCCATTTAAAGGATCCAATTTCCTTCACAAAATACTATCCATTCAAGTGTTATGGTGTAATAAAAAATATGTTTCTTAATGAGTAGGTGTAACTCTTAACGAAGTACTTTCAATTTTATTTATTTTTCTACCTCCTCTAAATATATGGTATCTATTATAAACTAATTAAATTATATATTCAATATAATAAATTGTCATTCAGATGATTTAATAATAATTATCCACATACTCTCCATTTTATAGGAAAATAAAATATCACTCTAGCATACGTTTGGACTAACACATCCTCAAAGTGATGCATTTTCTCATCACCACCTCACATAGATGGTTATAATGAAAGGTTTACTTAACATATATGATATTTATAATATTATTTTAGTTATAATAATGTGGCATACTGTTTAATTTTATATCATTATATATATCTAAATGTGTAGTCATCACTCCCATGTATATATAGACTACCAACTCTTGGAAGTGATATAATTTATTTTTTATTACCGCTTTATAAGAATAGTTCGGAGTACCTTCTCCATTAAGTGATGTAATTTATTTTTCAAGATAGAATTGTATTAATATTTTTAAAATTATATAAAAGGATTAAATATGATACGCATGAAATAATTTACATTATGGAGATTATGGAACCATTATCAAAATACATGGACCAAGACTACCGAACCAAAACATACAAGAAAAAAGAAGTAGTTATCACTCAAAAAAAAGTTTTTTTAATAAATAATTGTTAATAAATTGGTGATAATATGTTATTAATATACCATATATGCTATAATATATATTATTATGGTTATGGAATAGATGTATCATAAATGTTTATTTAATGTACATGAAGTTTGAACACATATGATGAAAGACGAGTCATGGGGTAAGGGTTTCATATAGTGACCCATAATGTTTAAATATAAATATCACAAATTATTATATTAATATTAAATTTATAACATTTTGATCCATAATAGATCCTTATAAGTATAGTAACTTTTTAACCATTGATACATAACAACATATTCATAAGTAAACCAAAAATCTTCCACTAATCTCTTCATAACTACCAAAATTCAAGGACATGTAAAATATAATAACATTCATCGTAACATAAGAAATTGAAACAAAATAAAGTGTGATATTTAATAAAAAATAATGGTATTAAAGGGAGAAATTTATCCTTAATTAAACATAAAAATAGAATAATATTTTGTTATAATGAACAGAGCATTTGAAAACCATACCGTGTATATCATAGATTATAATCATAAGACATGGAATATAAATGGTAGTTTATAAGAAAAGATTCATAAAGTAATTAAATAAAACAAGTAATGAGATCATAAAATTGTCATATGAAATATGTTTTTCTTATACACATAAGCATTGAATATTATTTATTTGGTATTCAAATCACACAACATAGACTATCATAAAGGATTCAATTCAGTCCCTAAAGAATCATATTATATAGGGTTTACCCCATGATTAATATAGAGGAAATATACCCTGATTGAACTAGGTTTACATGCTATTCTAGTCCTATTTTTCTTAATAGATATCAATATTTAAAAATTTATTTTGAGGGATAGGTAATATAAATCCCACGAATGACATAATGAAAATCATACATATTTCTTCCAAAATGTCATCAATCATTCATAATATCACAACCCATTAAAAGGAAAAGGATTTCATAAATATTTAATGATTTTATTGTATAATAACTTTTGGAAAATAAATTGGTTCTAAAACAGAATTAACTTATTGGAAATAAATAGGTATTATTGAATCATCCCTAAACAATAACCATCATAATATAACCATATAATTAAATTAATAATAGCATTGGATCATATCCCCAGTAAATCAAAATTATTATCAATGGATGTCATCTCAATTCGAAATACATTTAAAACTTATTTAGACAATTTAATGAGGTAAATAAACATTTCATTTTGAAATAAATTATTTCAAATCTAAAAAAATAAAAATATTAAAGAAAAATTTTCCATTGAAATGTGGCTTCTAAATTTAAAAAGGAAACTTCAAATAACTGAGTGGTCATGATTTCATTAAGTTATCATCATTTTGTGTATGTTAAAACAATGATTCCTTTAACATTTTCACTAAAAAGTTAAAAGTAAATCATTCAGAAAAGAAGAACCATTATAAAAAAAATTCCAAAATGTGTGAAAATCAATTAAAAGATCATATAATAATTTTAAAACATTTCTGAACTAATTTTAGTGGAAACATATACGTGGAAGAAAAATTATCTTCTACCAAAGAGAGAAATAAACATGATTTTCCATAAAAATACTCTTTATGTATCTAAACCTATTAAGAGAAAAATGAATAAAAATATGTATTACCTATAAAAATATATTTGAAAAAGAAAATACATGATATTTTTTATAGATATATCTAGAAATTTTTATCATATAAGACTTAATTATAAAAGTATTGATAAACAAAGAGACTGTAACATAGTCCCTTACCTCAAGATGCATGTGCTTCAAAAGTTCTATAACCTCCAGTATAATAAATTTAAATTAATTAAAATTATATACAAAAATAATTTACATAAATTTAATATAACATAATACCACATTATAATCTTTTAACACCTTTTTATTAATAATTCCTAATTGAAATCATTTTTTTAAAGTGTTAACTATTGGTTTATTAGAATTTTGGTTTTGTAGTTTCTGTCCTTATAGATTGATATTGGTCGAATAATATCTATAATATTATTGATGATTTAAATACCATATATATTCATTTTATAAATATTTATATTCATCCATAACTATTACTACTAGAAAATTGAATTATACCATTCAGGTAGATAGTAAAAAATACGTACATGTAAATGTTGTTTTAACTTATCAAAAAACGGATTAAATGAAATTTAAATATTAAAAACATATTGAAAAATAATATTTATATCAAATATACTAATTATATATATATTTTTTACCATTCGGGTAAATTTAAATCAAACAACTGAATACCATCGCTTCATGGAGGTGGTATTCCACATGTATGCACGACTGAGATTATATTTTTTTCAAATCCTAGAATGATTAGAAGAAAGAAATGATATTATAATTACAAAAACATAATTATATCCTAAATTTTAAACATAAAAATTAAACCCCTAATAAAAGCCATTTTTGAATGATGGTGATGTAAAATGAATTGTATCACCACATGCTGGTTGTAGTCCCCACATACAAACGAGAAATACATTCCCTTTCCATTTGATGGGATTGAGGGTGGATATTCATGGTTTGAAAATCATAGTCAAATTTCAGTATTCTAAGGATGTTTATTTTATTATTTTTTGATAATTAATAAGGGTTTATAAGAGGTTGAATGTGAATGAAATTGAATAGGATGAGGTAAGATTATCACCTCTCCATTGGTTGGCCACCCATAGATCATTAATATTGATAATTTATTAAACAACCTTATAATAGACTTTACAAAAGATAAAAATCTCCAATTAATGTGTTTAGAAGGATAGAAGAGAGTTTCACTCTATTTTTCTATGATATAAAGCTCAGTTTGGTGTAAAGATTTGGAAGGAGGTATATCCTTTCACAAGTGGGTGAGAAGACTCACATGGAATTTCATAATAGAATATAACATAATGAAGTTATTTTCAAGAAAAAACTGCTTCCATATATTATAAGGATGGATAGTGTGAGGTATACATATATTCGTACAATAGTATTTATATGAGTCAAATTGGAAAACGTACCCTTGGATTTTCATTTAATAATATAAATGAAGTCATTTTACTTGTAAAACCATTTTTAAATAAAATGCTAAATTTTATATTCTTTAAATTTAAATACATATTTGAATAAAAATCATTTTTACTCTCTTCATCGATAAATTATTCTTTTAATAAAATTAAATCTAAATTATCTAATTTAATTTTGAAATGTTAATTTCCAAAATAATTTTAAAATTTTAAAATATATTTTCCATAACTAGAAAATATAATTATATTATTTTCTCACAGAACATATTTTTGAGGAGAAAGTTATTAAAAAAACATAAAATGATTTTATTAAACATTAACGAATTATGTATTTGATTTATATAAACCATTATATAAATTAGTAAAATGTGGTTATTTGTATACATATTGCAATGTAAATGACAAGGTTATAATAGTATACTATATTAAATTTCATTTATACTTGTCATTGTGTGAATGACAATATCCCAAAGAAATTAAATTTATTTAACGAAATATAACATAAAATATCATGGTGTTTCACTATAACCCCTTAAAAGTAATTTAAATATTGAAATTCAACAACATGAATAAAATAAATGAGGATATCATTGTTTCATTATATCATCAATATCACATGTAACTTTTTCAAATTTCTTATTCCTCTAGATAACATAATCCAAGCGAGTAGTTTTGTTCTATACCACTTTATCTCTATGATACAACATTTATACCTATTATTATTCATATAAAATATAATTATCTAGTGGTATGACCTATGATATTTTTCAATCGGATGGATTAGGGATGTAATTCCTTGATATATATACATGGAAGACATCGCAACTAGAGACAGGTTCATTAGAAGCTCCATGTGATAAGCTATCATCCCAATATAATTTAAGAAACTTTATTGGTACAATATAAATAGGGATAAACATTTAATTAATTATAAATATCATAATGTTCTTATATGTGAAATTATCAAGAATACTGTCTCATTAAATATTAATTCATAATTTCAATGATGATTGTCAACATAAATTTTCTATCGACTCTGAGCTGCCTTGACATGTTTTTGAATGACTCTGATGTTGCATTCCATTTCTTCAATTAGATATTTTTACAATAGTTTTATTTATCCTACTTTATCCCATCATTTTATAGTCATATGATACTCTCCATATAGTGTAACACCCGAGACCGAGTACCACACATTGATTCCCTGATCTAGTGAGTCACAAGACCTCAAATGCACCTCCCCATATTCCAGAGGCTATAGGATAGCAGTGAGCATCTAATATTGATCATGGGGAGACTATAGCCTCATTATCATATTAATAAATCAGCATAACTAATTAAAAACTATAAAAAAATTATATAACAATACCCATAAAAATACCAGTATCAAATATTGACTAAAAAATGGAATACTGTATCCAACTATAAATTGTAGATGTGACAACCCATGTAAAGTGTCAATATGAAAAACCCAAGATAGATAAAGACTCTATAAAATCCCAGGTGGCTCTTGAATCAAATTTGGGTTCCCTCGTCTATTCTCTATCTCAATTCATCCATCTAACACAAGGCCCTTTACCTTAAACTCTCGTGAAACCATAAAATCTATTGAGGTACTGATCATGCAGCCCGAGTAGTGAGCAAGTAAAATATTATAGGCCACCACCAATGGAATCTAAAATACTATCTTGTAGATAATAGTGTGTGGAGTTTTATAATGAAATAATATCAAGAAATATAGTAAATAATTTACATTTAGTCAAATTCTCTTTATTTAACCACATAACTCTCAGGTTCCAGAAACCCATGAACTCTCAATATCTTTTTCTTCCCATTATAGAGTCTAAACTATCCCCAAGGGATGTCACATATCACAATACCCATATTCTAACATATCAAATCATCCTAATTCATATCAGGACAACTGGAACCATGGTCCCATACCAACTCATATGCATAGAACATCATCCCTAACACCCTATGGGATTTTAAAGCAGTAGTCCTTATCCCACACCCATTTATCAATTTCTCGATATGGTATTTCGTTGTAGCAAACCATGAACCACACACGAATAAAATTATTTTTCTCTATGTACCTTTGATTCAACAGACCATGTCCTGTACATGAATATCATTATTAGTCTAGATGGGCTTTTGATTTAGTAGATTGTATCCCACATAATAATATCACACAATAACATATATCATAATATCAATATTTCAAATGTATCACAATATCATATATACCACAGAATCACATTAATTAATTCTCTAATTAATTAATCCAACTCAACAATTTAATATTCATATCATTCCATTAATTAATTCAATAATTTATTAATCACATCAATTCCAATAATTAAATCATAAATTTATTAATCTTCTCTATTCCATCAATTAATTTGAATTTTAATTAATCACAAAAATTATGTTAATTAATTAAACAATTAAATCATAACCTCAATTCCATTAATTAATTCATTAATTAATTAATCAAATAAATTCCCTTAATTAATTCAATAATTAATTAATCTAATTCAAAAATTTATAATCGCACAATCTGCATTAATTAATTCAACAATTAATTAATCTCATTCTATAAATTAAAAAATCAAAACATTAAATATTAATTAATTCAATATTTAAATAATCCAATTTCATAATCCCAATACCTCATAATTATTTCAATAATTAATTATTCAAATCCAATCAATTAAGTATCCCCAATTTCAAAATAAATTAATTAATTAATTGAAAAAATTAATTAATTAAATTTATGAAACTCAATTACATATCATCCAATAGAATTTATACAATTACTTAAACATAATTGAAATTAAGACTTTGGGATTGGGATAATAGACCACCTCCATCAATTTGTTGATGAGTGATCACCCAACACAAAATCACCAAATTGAAATAGAAAGGTCAAACCCATAATAGAGAATGTGATCTTGAAACAAATTCTAGAAACAATATCAAATGGATTATTATCATTCAAACCAAGTAATTTATCTTCATCCAATAGTGGATAAACTTACCTCTTTTATCTCAAAAGAGGAGTGGGAGAGATAGATCAATTTGAGAAGAAACCGAATTCCAGAATAGATGAAGACATGATAATCCGGGATTTTATTTTCTAATAACAAAGGCTAGAAGGGACAAGAGTCAATCCAAGGGCCTCCAAAAATGGGAGGAAACAATTAGGGCCATGTTGGGTCGAAATAGAGTGAAGTCTGGGGGTTATGGGTTTTAAAATATAATTTTTCTGCATAAATGAAAACTTGTGTATGGTTTCCTTGGTAGAGTTGTAAGGTTTTCTAAATAGTGATACTTAATTGTGCACCTCTTCTTGGAGGGGTACAGTTTCTCCTAACAGGGTTCATAGTTTTACAAACCATGTTCCAACCATGTGAGTTCCCATTTTTTAGTTTTTCATGGTTTGTTGGGTTAAGGAACATGGATTGAAAAAACTATATGTCAACCATGCAGTACCTATCCTCCTTTAAAATTTCCAAATTTTAGTCAAAAAAATTATAAGAAACAACCTAGAAAAATATTATTCAAAACAAGTAAAAAATATTACGATTAAATTAGACTGATATATCTCTAGAAAATTTCTAGACCTTACATTCTTGCCACCTTATAACATCTCATCCTTGAGTAGTAACCCCGACCATCACAAAGATTCTCAGTCCAAAAGATCAAGAAATTGATCCATTTTGTTTACAACTCTCTCCAAACATTCCACCTAAACACGACTATGATGCCACAATATTAAATCTATTATCATGTTCATTCCCTGCAACACCTTATCACATTGATGCAACACACTTATCAGATACTCATCAAAGGATGAATCTATCTCAAGCTCAGCATCATCCACATAGATCACATGAGATGGTTTATGGCGATACCATAGAAGTTGTGACACATGGAAAATTACATGCAAAACATTTTATCACTATGAAACATCCAATTGGTACACCACCAGGTTGATTCTCTCCACAACCATAAATGGTCCAAGAAAGTGAGGCACCAAAATTCCTTTCCATTGTATCCTGCGGTGACTCAATCTCTATGACACCCAAAAGAGTACACAATCATCCTTTATAAACAAATGGATTCATCGATTTTTATTAGAATTTGACATCTATCTGTTCTAATCTATAGCCATACATTTTCAAATCAATTTCACTTTCTCTAACATAACCTTCATGATACTTGGTCCCAAAAACACGTACTCGCTACCTTTATCCATCATAGAGGGGATATGCATGGAACACAATAAAGAGCCTCATATGTTTACATCTGAATAGTTTCCCTATAACTGTTGTTTTAATAAAACAACAATAAAGATAGGTGTTTCTCCCAAGACCCATCGATGTCTAGGACACACGCATAAATAAAATCTTTAATCACATGTATAACATATTCAAACATCCTATTTGTTTATGGACCGAAATCCATATATAGTAAAGTTATCATAACACGAACATTTTGTAAGAATGACCAGAAACATAGAAAGAAACATAAGTCACAGCCTGAAACAAAACTCCATGGTACTCCATATAGAAATACTGTCTCACGAATGTATATTTCACCCAACTGATCCACTGATAAAGTATCTCATACTAATAGGATATATTTTTTACTTTCTAAAATGTTTTACAATCACCCATATAGCATCATTCCTCAAAGGAATTCTGGGGATAAACACCAAAAAATACATAGTGACATCATCCAACTTCTATTTCAGAAATAAAATGGTTGTTGTAAACCACCATATCATTTATTATCATCCTTCAACTATTGATAGGTGTAGCTTCATGTCACTGACATTGTTGACTCCTTTTTAATGCTCGAACACCAAACCTCTCGATGTAAGTCATCATACATTTTTTCAAACATGGATGCACCGCCCAACTCAATGCATTAAATTCATGAATCAACTCCTCTTGAATTCATTTAGGCACAACAACATGAATCCTAACATAGATGATCTCATCCTTATATATGGTCATATCAGAATGTGAAACCCCTCCTTCAAGGATTTCCATCAATGATAAACATTCTATATCATCATACTGTCTAACCCCGATACATATTAAGAGTGTAGACTCTGCTAAAACTATTACGAGATTCATCTATCCATAACTCATCCAAACTACCAAATTAATATCATCCACTAAATGTATCATATTTAAATCAACCCTAGACTCCAAAACTACCTGAGTATGATTTTTTCATTTTAGAGTGTCTGGAAAACTGTTTCCCTTCCTAGGTATATAATCATGTTCAATCTCAAAGGACTGCACATATTCATCCCACCCCTATTTTTGGAGATCCAAATCACATTGTGAAAAAATTTAATTCAATATAATAATATCTGTATGCACAGTACAGTTCATTCAAAAAATATAATGACTCCAACACTTTAATATAAAACAATTTTAGAAAATCGAGGTCCTATGTAGGTTATTTCCATTCATGTGGCCTCAAATATCATAACCCATACACCAAAAAATGATCTCTAGGCATGAACACTACTCTAATTCCTACCCCAAAATTGTCACACCACAATATATACTCCACTCTTGGCTTAGGTAGGATCAATATTGGTACCTCTTTAAAGCATTTATTCAACTCCTGGAATTCATTCTGGCAATATTCTGACAATTTAAAAATTATCCCCTTACTGTTCTAGACTGAATGTGGAACTTCCAAATGGAAAAATTCTGGGATGAACCACCAGTAATATAAAACTGACCCCATAAATCTATGGATATCAAAAAAATGGGCTTCTCCCAATATAAAACTTTCTGATCTTTCTCTCAGATTACTGATACACCTTCCTCCAAGATAATGTGACCCAAGAAGATTACCTGATCAATCAAAATATGACATTTAGATTTCATGGAGTATAAGTAATACTCTCTCATATTAATTAGGATGATTTAAATATATTGGTAATGATCATAATGAGTTTTGGAGTACACCAAAATTTCATCCAAAAACACTACCACAAACTGATCCAATTACAAAAAAAGATTTTGTTCCTCAAGGACATAAACACTATAGGGTGCTCTTCAACCTAAACAACATCAAAACATAATCCTAAATTCTACACATGCTTCTAAAATCATTCCTTGTAATATCATAATGTCAAAGTCTCAAATATTGATAACCTAATTTAAATTAAATCTTAGAGAAAACATAATCACCCATCAATTGGTTAGAAAAATATTCAATGTGCATAAGGGTGTCTTAGATCTTCAGATTCATCTAGTTAAACTTTAAGTAACAGGTGTTCTTAGGACGGATTAATGAGGTATAAAGGGGTCTCTAATAATTTATAAATAATATGTTCATCATGTTTGAGTTTCATAAACATACACAATCATTATAAAATTAATAAAAAAGGAATAACATATGATAGATTCTTGAATAAAATGGGGAAAAGTGGATCCCTCACCTTAAGAGTATGACAAAAAATCTTGAAAATGGATTCTTGAGAGCATAAGGGAATTTTTTTGGGATTATATAAAGAGGATGGAAGATTATGGTCGTAATTAAATGATTTTTATTGAATATTATCATGTTATTGGGTGGGTTTATATAGGAAAATAGAGTGATTTCTTTAATATTTAGTATTTGGACTCTACAAAATAAAATATTTCAAACGATAAAACTTCCCATGGTTTTTTCCCAAAGATTTTAAAAATAGGGAATGATTTTAATTAATTTAATTATAAATTTTCCTAACTTATTAAAATAATTTCTTTTCATTTGTTTAATTGAGTCCCACTTTTAAATAAATTTATTTAATACTCTAAAATATATTTACTTTTTGGAGGATTCATAAAGGATTAATAAAATTAATCAATTAAACATAATATCACACTATTTTAAGGTGAAAACATATATTTGAATGTGGATACCCATTATAGAATTTATTACATCATTTTTTGGTCATTATGATTTCATTAAACACACCGTATATTTATACGGTATTTTATTTGGGCATGAAAATTCGAATGGCCTAGAAAATTATGAATAATTCACTATTAGAAAATTTAAAGGTTCTAATTATAAAAATAATATTCATTTTAAATAAATAATTTTATATATATCTTCATTTTTAATTTATGAATAAGATTTGACATTTATTGAAAAATGATGGCTTTTTTACAAAAATAGTTTTTGAGCACTTATAAAATATATTATTCACATCATAAAAATTTATACAACCTATTAAAACAAATTGACCTTCTTCAATAAAAACATTTTATTAAAATACGATTTATTTTAAAAAATTCATTAATTCGTCAAAATAAATACCTTAATTGAATTTGAATATTACCCAAAAATACAATTTTTGTTCAATTGTACCAAAATAAAACTCTTTTATAAAGTAACAATTAAAAAATGAAAATAAACTCACTATTGAATATAATATATAAATTCTTATTATCATGGACATTACATATATCCCTTTGTTACACCGGCTTACACCCAAGGAGTAAGGTATGCAACGGCGATACTTTCACGGGGTCATTCGACAAACATGGTTTGGGGCATGATCTCAATGAGATTGAACTTCTCTAGTAAATGGATTCACTCATGATTATGTTGTTGGATATCAACCCAGGATTGTTCAAGGGTAAATCCTAGTGATTCTATCTACCTTAGAAGCTATGGGAAATGGGATTCATAGGGTAGAATTCAATTTGATAAGGTCTTTATTTGATTTTTCTGTAGCAAAAAGGATTTGTCAAATCCCTATATTTATATACATCATCTGCTCACTATATAACGGCAATATTAAAAACGATAATATTATTAATTGTATTTAAAACACAAATATATAACTGAGGAAGTGCATGTGTTTTATATAACCATATTATATAATAAAAACAATTAAATCATAATGGTAAACTTCATTTATAACACTTCAGGTCATTACATTTATCATTATTCTTCTTAATTAAAAGAATAGGATTACTCCATGGTGACACAATTGATTGAATGATTCCATTTTCATGATTCTCCTTGTGTTTCTTCTTCAATTACTGTAACACTATAATGGATATTGTATAAATAGTCTTTGAAATTGGTGTAGTACCAAGTATAAGTTCTACAAAAAACTCAACTTCATGTTTTAGAGGGAGAATATTAAACACTTTTAGAAACACATAAACAAACTCATGTATAATATGTATTTCTTTTATTCAGAGTTTCTCCCAACCACCTGAGATAAATGCCCCTTTTGAATATGAATCCAAACCCATATAATGGAAATGACTTCCATTATAAGTTCATATTTATCCCCAAAAATTAGATGATAATAGGTTGTTCCATAATATAAAACATGGAATACCTCTATTGGAAGTTGATTTTGGATTTATTTGAATAAATACAGCACATACTTAAGTTAACATCAAATTCAACCACAGAGAGAATAACAAGATTTTTAGGAGTCCAAATACCACGAACATAAATTGGCAAAGAATCATAGAATTGGTATGTGGTCATAATACCATTATGGGCTTCCACTTATAATTCAAGATCTAGTAATTGAAGTGGTATTATGATACCCATATAAAAAATTCAAATATAATATTGTGGGTAGGTCAAGAATCCAATAAGATATTAGCAGTTCAAGAGTGGATGGTAAGTGAATCTTTCAACACATCATCATCATACCCCTCATCAGAATTAGTGATCTCATGATACTTACCTTTTCATCTAGGATTAATATGTTTGTGGCACTGATAATCACTATTAACTTATATATCTTATAATTGGTTATTATAATTCCCATATGCCTTGAATTTCAAACACTTGAGTGTGGGTGATGGATTTTGCAGATCCATCTCTTTATTCACATTATTATCTAACCTCTTACCAATTCTTCGGTATTCAAATTCCTTATTGACTACCTTTTTATATAAAAAATATTTTTAATTACACATAGGTAAATTTATTCCATGTATACTTCCACACTTTGATCATAAATGAAATCCAATCATCTTTAAAATAGGGTCTTTAGAATTTATTTAAATTCTATATTTATTTTTTATCAAACCCATGAGATTGATGGGTAAATCCAATCTCTATTTCAAACTTGATAGCACAAAATATAATTTATCCAAAACTATTGTTGACCCTTATAGGTAAATCCCTTTGTAGACATTTTTTAATCCACTGAATATTTGATCAGCCTTACATTCGGGTTTACTGATAATACGACAGGTGAACCACATAAGTCTTGTAAACTCTACCTCAGATGTTATGACAGATCCACAATGCTTTTAATTTTTTTTTGAGGAATTCATTCTCCATTTTTTAAATTGAAATAAGATAAAATTACCTATAAGAAAATATGATACTAAACTCCTATCATTACATAGATTCAGTTTCTTCTGGTCCCCTAATATTCTAGATTAGTGTCCACAGTTGATCTAATTCTCTATAAGATTTATATTTGACAAAAATAACGTTTTTGAGGTTCTAGACATTATAGAATGGAAAATAAATTTTTTTATGGTATTGATACATTTATAAATAATAATTGTATTAGTAGATCCACTAAAATAATGTGGATATTTTCTCTTTAAGGACCCAACAGAACATTGTTCCCACCTTTTATCATTTTGAAAAATACCATGATTCTTAGCTTGAAAAAGTATCATAAGAATGGAATTAATATTTTTAATTACAAATCCAATAACATATGTTTTTTTGGAGGAAAATAATTGAATTACTTGTTACATTCTATATTAATATGGTTCATTCAGGTTCCACCCATTTACTAAAACCAAAAAATCAAAGTGTCAGAAACCATAATTAGAGTGGAAGACCAAATAATCATGCATAATACCATTCTTCCTTACCTAGGGAAAGGAAACATAATAAAGGAAGATATCTTATTATTAATAAATTTAAACCACTAAGATATAAATTATTACATAAACATAAAGTTATCATAAGGTTTTAGAAAATTAGAATAATATTGGGCAACATTAACATTATTATTATAGATTATAATATTGATTAATGTAAAAAATCAGGGTGGTTCATAAGTCATAAATAATTTAAAAATTAAATAATATAATCCTTGAGGAAAAAACAATTGTATAATACATAATTTTATGGAATACACATAAGAATTTAAAATCATTTCTATAATTTCCAAGCATCGCTACCAAGACTACCATGGTGGATTGTATTTACTCAAAAACCCATCTTATTATTCATAGTCCACTACCAAACCTATCATAGTTTAAAAATTCCATTATTGAACTCCGTTCACTCTCAATTCCATTATTTTTTAACAAATCAGATATTCTAACTAACTCATTGCATTGAAGAGATCTATAATTTTTTTCCCTCCTATAAAATAATAATAATCAAATATATTTTTACCAAATGGAAATAAATCATTCATAAAATCATAATCCATGAAAATGAAATAGGTTTCACAACCATTTCATCATTTCACTATAGGATAACTCATGGAATAGATGTTGGTTTTATAACATAATTAAAATGTGGGAAGGAAATGGGTTTCATTGAATCATTATAAAATAATTATCATCATAATACATCTAAAATGAAATTGTATGGTTTAATTGGTACATAATCTTAGTAAATCATAATTAACATCAATAAACATCATCTTGGATGAAAATATGTTTACAAGATATCTATAATATTTCATGAGTGAAAAATCATTTAATTTTTAAATCACATCATTGAAATCTAAAAGATTCCCATATATTAAAGAAAACACTATAATTGAGAAAAAACACAGAAAATATTAATGTAAGCTCCAATTATATAGAGTTCATGATGGTAAGAAGTTATTCTCAAGTCGTGTATGTAAAAACAATGATTCATTCAACATTTTCAGCAAAAATTCAAAATTACATAATTCAGGAAATGATAAGAATATTCCTTTTAAACCATTTTTTAAAAATTTAAACATATGTTAGAATTAATTTAAAAAATAATATAATACTATTATAAATTTTATAAAAATAATTTATTGAAATCATATACATAGAAGAAATGGAATTTTTAACCGAAGAGATAAATAGAGATAATTTTCCTTAAAAACACACATTCAATATATTGATTTCATAGAGAGAGAAAAATAAATGCAAAACATATATTCTATAGAAATAATTATATTATAATAAAATTTATGATATTCTTGAGAGATAGATCATGAAATTATCAATGATAGAAACTTAATCGCAAACAATTTTGCAGAATAATGATATTGTAACAGAAACCTTTACCTCGAAATCCAATTACGATGAAAATTTTATAAAATCTAGTACAAGAAAATTAAATTCATTGTAATTATATACTATAATAATTTAAATACATATAATATAAAATATTATCCCATTTTAATATTTCAACAACATTTTATTAATAATTCCTTATTTAAATTTTCATTTTCAATTTTTAACTGTTTCTTTCTTCAATATAATTTTGGTTTGATAGTTCTTGCCCTTGAATATTGATATTTACTCTAAAATATACAAATTTTAATAATATATTTAAATAACATATATTTAATTATATACATATTTATATTCATCTATAAAGTTTAGTGTCAGAAAAATGAATAACATTTTTCATGGAGGCAATGGTTCTTACATATGAATGAATGTTGTTTTTTCTTTAAAACATAGGGAATGAAATAAATTTAAATATTACTTCACCTTTAGAAATAATTATTATATATTATGTAGTATCCCTCCATAGAATTCACTCTGTGGTTCCCAAAGACGGTTGGCCACATCACCACAGTAATGCCTCCCCACATGCCATAGGCTATCAACTAACATCGAGGGTTAGTGGTATTATAGTGGAGAGACTATACCCTCATGATTAGAATAAGGCAAAATATTAATAATAATGATAAGTATAAAAAACAAAAATAAATATCCAACATTGAAAAACAAATAAACTTCTAATATAACCAATAAGTGGAAGATAAATCAATATCATATAAAAAATGATGATCAGGCCATGATTCTATACAAAAACAAAAGTCACCTGATTTAGGTGAACATTAATATACAACATATTTAAAAAAAGTAAAAGAGACCCCAAATCCTCATTTTCTATGTCTATGAGCACAGTCTCAGTCTTCTTCTCTCATACTCCTCCTAGAAATTATGAAAAAATCAAACATCATAATTTTTTTTCTTATTCCAATATATACTTGCATACATGAAGCTTCCTCATATACCATAGGCATCCCGAATATGGTATGAGTTATACTAAGTAGTTCACCACCAAAAGTTCCAAGAATAATTCTATTTTTACATTAAATTTATTGATGTGTATGTACATAATAAATTAAAGGAAATAGATAAATAAATCATTGGACTATGTTCCTTAAGAATACCTTCCCACACACCAAGTATCACTATAGGAGTACTATATATGACCAAAACCATAAGATTCTATCCAAATAGATCCAAGAAATTAATACCAAGTATCTATCTCAACCTGGTGTAAGCATGACGCAGTAATCCCACCCTAGATATCTCACATATATGATCGTGTATCAGTAGGGCATGGAATAACAATATTTCCAACAAGACCATCCAAGGTGACTCCCCTAGAGAATGGGTAATACTTCTAGGTAGGTAAGTAATTCTCCTAGGGAGCCTATCTAAGAAATTATAAAAACTATACAACTCTCACTCACAATATATTTATAATCTACACCAAGTCTTAATTATAAATCGTTATGATCCCGTTTAAGGAATCCATTAATTAGACCCCTGTATCACCCTCGACTTTGTATGATATTACTCTATAACTATCAAGACTTTATACCATACAATTATGAATTATATCCATAATACATTAATCAAGTGAGAAAATTCAATGAATTTTAATAAAGGAATTTATGGAATTACTCACAAGGTCCAAACACAAGTCTAATAATTTTCCTTGAATCATTTCACCCTACAAATATATTTAGTACATGGTCAAACACACACCTCTATTCGTTGTTTAATTCCATTAAAAACATGATGATTAATTCATTTATATAAATATAAACCCATTGGGATGTCTCACATTAAGTTGATCAACCAATTATGTTCATTCGTCATTATCTGGGACTATATTACGCTTACAGTGACATTTAATTTAATAAAAAAGTCTATAGAGGTGAAACTAGATGATTCTAGTGTGTGGCATAATGTTTCACGGTAAAAATGAAATAAATATGTAGTGAAAATATATAAACCGCTGACTGTAGGTTGGTTAATAACCACTAATTCAATGTTGTCCTTTTATTGTATCTAAAATATAATATATTTCTAAAAAGTAAAATTCCTTAAAATAGGGAGTTTGATATCACACTAGAGAATCATATAAAAAGGGGATATAAATGATGTATTAAAGGATGTGGAGTGGAGAGCATAATAAGATATATCCAACGAGATAAAATTTTGTTGATTGGGATCTTAGATTAAGGATAAAACACAAATCCTATCTTATATGTGGGAGAGAGATCAATGGGAGGGAGAGGGATGTCTGATAGAAGAGAAAATGAAATTGAGAGTAGTTAAATTGAAAGAGGTGGAAAATTTTAATTATCCAAAAATTTAAATAGGTGCATAGTTTGATGAATGTTTTTCCAAACCATGTCAGAATCATGTTCCAACTACTATTTATGGATACTATTCTACATGGTTGATATAGTATAATTTTTCAAATTGTGTTTTCATGTGTGTCCCCCTCTATCCAGGGATCAAACCACTCATGGGTTATAGAGCATGGTTATAAAAATTTTGTGTAGCCAGTGTGATCTCCTATATGGATCCCTACAGCACACCCCATGGTTTTTCTAACTGTGTATATTGGGTGGTATAGTTTCAACTCACCATTTGGCCAATTTGTTTTTCTCCAAAATTTGGGGTTATAAGCTTCAAATAAACCCCCAGCACACTTGTAACCTTTCTGAATTCCTCAGGCACAATAACAAATACAATTACATGTTTAAACCCAAAATTAAGGTGTTTTACATCAAAATAAAATTAAATATTTTACATCATATATATTACTTATATTTATCATCATTAAAATCCATGAAAAGTGGAATCATAAAATCATTCCCATCACATTGTGGAAGTTGTAGTCCACACAAATGCATGAGTAATGTTATCTTTTACCAACTGATTAAAATGTATGAAGGTAGATATGATATTGTTATAAAATATGAATTATTAAATCCAAAAATACTATGTAATTATTAAACCCATAATTACAAACATCCATTAAATATAGTTATGGGAAATGAAGTGTATCGTTATTTAGAAGTGATGGTCCACATGTATGCACAAGTGATGCTTTCACTTCTTATATAATAGAATAAAATATTGATATTAGTGTATTCATAATCATTATTACTTTTCATATTATTAAGGATAGTGAAATGTCTATTTTTATGATTAATATCAATGATTAAGATGAGGTTTAAGAATAAACTAATTGAAAGAGGTTGGCTAAGATGATTACCTCTCCTTCAGTTGGTCTCCCTTTGATCTTTTATTAAGGACCCTTGGAGTGGTATTTGAAGACGAAACAAATTTCCACTTTTTTCATGGTAATTTTATAAGGTAGTTGGATATGGTTTGTCTTAAAACTTTGTAATGAAATGAATTGAGGGTTATCCCATTATTAGTACGAGATAGGAAACACTTGGAATTCTGTAAAAAAATAAAATATAAAATATTATTTCCCTAGAAAAATGTAGAGATTGAATAGAAGGATAATATTAGGTTAAAACAAGTCCATATAATACGATTTAAATAATGTTAACTCGCAAACTTACACTTATATTTTGGTTTAGCCCCCGATAAACATATTTCAACCATAACGGGAGTGACAATTTTTTAATGTATTTAATATTCATTAAGACAAAAAAAATTGCCCTCATTATAAAATTTAAAAATTTTGATTAAATATATTGAATCAATTATATAAATTAAATCTCTCAATATTACATATAATACTATTAAAATAACCTCAAAAAATGACTTGAAAATAGTTTTCAAGAAAAAGGATTTCTTACGTATATAATTTTTTATAAATAAATTCATATATAATTAATCCAAATTAATATAATTTGATGGATAATAATATATATGAACAAATTTTTATTTTAAACCCATTTTTTAAAAGCAAAATACTTTTTATATTCTTTAAGACAAAATACATTTTTCAATAAATATTTGTATTTTTCACTATTCATCAAAAATTTTATATTTTTGGTAAATTCTTAAAATATTAATCTAAGAAAATGATGAAATTTCAACTAAAAATTATGTTAGTTGATTAAAATAAATTTTCAAAAAATGAAAAAATAAATTATATTACTTGATCACGACAACCAATTTTTAGGTGAAATGTATTTTTGAAACATATACTAACTTTATTAGAAATTTAGTAAGTATGTATTTTCTTTATAAAACCCAATTATAAATATTTTTAAGATATTTTTATTCATATTCATACCACCAATTTTACATCTTGTTCTGTATGGTATAATATATTACAATTAATTAAGACATTGGGTTGTGTGTATTTCATTCTATCGAATAAATAAAATTTACTTGAAAATATATCAAAAATTCCTATGGTTTAACATTTATAATATAAATTTTATTTTTTTGATACATATTTCATAATCACAAATTTTTTATTTTTTTCTGTAACATACTACCCATGAATGTATTTTATGATTCTTCTTGCGAAAATTATATGGATTTAAAAATCCTTCAAACATTACCACTTTCATAAGGGTTTGATTCAAATATTAGAAAAGTTATAAGGGTTTACTGTCTCAATTTATCTTCTTGGAGACGTATGTTTTATTATAAACCAATATTTTTTTAATGTGTATATAAATCCCCTTTTAAATTAAATATAATGAATCTTATAACATTTATAATATTTAATGTTTCATTTGATGTAATATTACATGGGGCATATGATTAAAAAGATACAAAAGTGGTAACAAATTTATGTTTCAATCTCATTTTATTTAGGATTAATTATAATTTAATTTTCATTAAGGGAAATGTAATAGTGGTTATATAATTAAAATAATTTATTTTTCTTATCTGATAGTGTTTTTTGTAATTTTATTGTATTAATACTCATTTACTCTCCTTTGAAAAAAAAATAATTGATAAAATATTTTTAAAGTAAAAGAGCTTGTATTCTATCTTTGGTCAATACATTTATTATTAAATTTCCATGTTATTAAAAATTATTTATTATTGTTATTATATATAATTCAAATTATCTGCAATGATCATTTTCAAAACCATTTAATTTATTTGTTTATGTTATAAAAGTCCTTCAAAAAATATGTATAAGTTGTTTTTCATTTTTTCTAAAAAAATGAATGGAATGTTTTTTTAATATATACTCACTGAATGGATTTTATCATCAAAATTAATGATATATAATTTGAATCTTACTTTACATGTTTCTATGTTTATTTTTCAATGATAATTTTTTCTATAATATTTTGTAATTTTCTAGTTTTACAATAAGAAATCTTAAAATGAAGATGATATTTTCCTTAAGAAACATTTGAGTGAACTTTTAAAATCTTTTTTATGAAATATGTCTATTTTCCATGGGTTATGTTATGATGATATAATGAATGTATCTTGATCATTTAAAATACATATAAATTGATTATAATTATGTGACTGGTGGGAATAGAATCATATATCCCTTTGATGCATTGGGTAAGTCTTATATCTCATTAGATAGTTATGGGAAATAATTTGATATGATCTATCCACTATAGGAAACTGGTGGTGATGTATGATCCACTTTGATGTGGAAAAGAGAAAGTTATTTCTAATCTACTATGATATGGGAAATATGTATTTATCTAAGATCCACAATGATATGATGGTATCAAAAGTAAACCTTGACATATTATATGGTTTTTATTCCTTGAATGGGGATATAATCTTATGAAATGTTTTTTTATGATTTGACCTTATGGTTTGAGAATGATTTATGATGATTCCTCACTCTTGTGATTCATTTATTTTGAAATAAAATAGTTTTATTAAATGGTTTGTGTCTATAATTTATGATATATTGGGTATTAACTTTTTATGTTACAATATCGATACCATAGATTTATCCTTATATTATTCCATTATATAATCGTCGATTTATATCTCACATGTTTACCAAAATTGATTGTTGAAGCTATCCTTTTTGATGGGCCTAGGAGGGTGTCTTTATTTCCAAGAATTCAATGAAATTTATAAATTTATAAATCTAAAACTACCTCACTAATTTTTTTTGAAATTATTAAGTCTTAGTGTTTAACCAACAAGGATGGTGAAAATGCATATAGTTAATTTGTAATCAGATTAAAATCGAAGATAAATTTTGAAACCAAGTTGTAATGGAATGTCAGGTTAAAGTATTATTAGGTTTATATGATATGGATGTGATGAATTATATGTTTATTCATATTTCTTTTAGGATTGGTTATGAAAGGATCCTTGTTATAGGTAACCTCTCCCTAATTCAATAAGCCCACATTCATATGTTCAATTATGTATATCAATTAAGAAATTAGATGATAAAAACCCTCATTTAATTATAATCACTATAGATTGTATAATATTCAAACCCTAAACAAGGTGATTAGTTGATGCATTAAAAAGATACCCCTAGATTCATGGAATAATTTTTATCACATGAAAAAAAAGATATTTTAAATCTGACAAATTAATTCAAGAACCTGAACACGAATTAAAATTGAAAAAATCAATAGGAAAAAATCCTCTTACAATATCATCACTTGACATAAAGAAATTAACCACACATACAAATCATGGGGGGGAATGAAAACAACATTACCTAATGGGAGAGAAGAGAATTAGAAATTGGTCTCTTAGTCTTATATTCCACCCTTGGTCGGGGCTCCTCATCTCCTGTAACACCCCTGGAAGTCGAATTTCTCTGAATTTATTAGACTATCCAAAATACCCCATATTAGTAAATTAAGATCATCAATTGACTTCAGGTTCATAAATTGAATCAATCTTTAGGGATCTGAACCATGTTGTTTTAATTTTCTTAATTTCCTTCCTAAAAATCTTATTTCATGAAATATTGTACACATTGTGAATAAATTCTATGAAGCTAATACAAGGTGTCAGTATTTCTATCCACCCCATGGACGATCGACCTGATTTTCAGTATATTCCATCATAAACCAGTTCATGAAGTGAATTTAATTCATGACATAAATCTATCTTTCCACAGATTCCTCATCTTCACTCAGTGATAAATTTCTGATGTCACATTGCACCCCATCATTTTATCATGTCAGGTCTTAATTTCTTTCATTATTAATCTATTTTACATTATTTTCCTCTAAATTTTATTCAAATTAATCCATCCAAAAAATGATCAAACTAATTAACAATTTTTGAAACAATATTCCATTTTGTTCTGAAATCAAATTATTATATTTTAAAAAAAAATACATGATATTTAGTAAGCATTATTATTATGCTTCCATCCTCCAGGTTATAAACAAATATTTGTGTAGGGTATACAAAAGAAGGGTATAATGTGAGAATAAATTTAGGGGAGATGTTTAAGATTTATCCTAAATTAAGTTGTTCATGTATCTAGTCCGTATATAGACTGAATATTTTATTGTTATGGGGAATGTAATGTAATTAAATATATTTAATATTTTTCAAAAAGGATATAATATTTATATATAAAATTCTTGGGTGACCTCATTTGGTTTTAGAGGAGGGTTTAGTTATTTTGGATATTAGAATTAGAGAGATTTGGTGAAAACCATGAGGAAAATAATAAGCCAAGAGTAACATCATAATTTTTTGGTAAGGTAGATAATATGTAGGTTTCCCAAAAAAATACATCTTAGTTTGGATAGTACAAGAGAAAATGAATTTGGAACCTAATAATATATGGATGACAACAACAAAAAGTGTCGGTCGAGTATATCTCATCCATTATTCTCATGCATGGTTAATGGGAACTTATTGTACACCTAGTTTGAACATCCTAGAAAATATTTCTTAGTTAATTCTCATTTTCATTATGAACTAATTTGCAAAATTGGAATATATAATGACCATGGATGACCAAGGTTAGACCTAAGTAGTCATAGATTGAAAATAAGGTTTCATTATATATAAATAATAAAACTAATTTTTCATGACTATATGGTTTCCAACTATTATTATGGCTTCTCATGTTATATATTTTTTAGCTTGTGTCTAGAAATAGAAGAAATTTTTTTATCACTGAATGTTCCAAATGATTCAATGATTTTTCTCCTGAGGAATCGAATGTTGTCAGACCTATAATGTGAATATTTGTGCTTATTTCTAGAAAATTATATTAATACACAATTTCTAAGAAAAATATATTTTCTATACATAAAAGAAAGGTATATAACAGGTATTATTGAGTAAATATAATGATTTTGATGTTTGGAAAAAAAGTTTATCATATGGTACCATTTATAGTATATTGTCTTGTTTTTTCATAACTTGGGAATTCTCTATGTTGATTTCTTAATCTTAGGTATAACTCAAAAACCAAGTAAGGTCGAACTATTTGGAAATAAATAATGTGGAATGATCGAAATTTTTAGGTTTTTCCTTTCAAGAATAATGTTGTATAATTATTTTATCAGTGATATTTTGGGAATAAAAATCATGAAACATCTAAGGATTGTTTTTAAATATTTTTACATTAAGGATTTTCAATCATATATTTAATTCTTATGATTAACTATAATAATTATTTAGTGTTAAGGTGTTATTTTTTGAAAAACATGTGTTTGGGGTATGGATTAAACTAAATATGTTTCAAATTTTGAAATAATAATGTTTAGTTTGTATAAATAAGTGAGGAATTAAATTGGATTTTATTGATGACATTGGAATTAATTACATATTTGATGACAAACTAATTTATGGTGAGGAATATTAATATTTGGATTTAGGGATTATATTTGATAGTCTATGATTTTATTTTAAGAATTAGTATAGTGTTAGTTTTGTGAGGAATATGAATTTTAGTTGTTGAATTTTTTTATTTTTAGGTTTTTAATTTATTCATACATATTTTGGAGGAACATAATAGTTAACATTTTGTGGAATGGATTTTGTTGAACATTGGGTGTTATTAGTGGTGTTTTAGAGATTAATGTATTATAATGGATAACATGTGCTAACCATTTTGGTTTTTTTAAATATTACAAGAAATAAGTAATGACTTATCAACATTATATTCCTTTAAAATTTAATTTTATTACTTCATGAGTGAAAAATTCATCTTCAATACACATTCCATAGAGTCAGATAAAAAGTAGAAACATTAAAATTAGATTAATTAATAAAATTGGTCTTATGAAATGGATATAAATTCAATAATTATATTTTCTTTTTTCAAATATGTTTATATTATTATAATCCTTTAAATTTAGTAAAATTTATGTGAAATAAAGAATTTACTCTCTTACCATTATTTCTTAGGAATTTATGGTCTGTTAAACCCTCACTAATTTAGGGTTTTATATTATTAACATTATCATGATGGTGTTCTGTATCACTAAATATTAACCCTCAGGTGATATGTTCTCCTCTATATCAATATTTTAATTTACCTATAATGTTCTCCTAATCTGGAAACCCAATTATTTGTTATTTCATTTCACCTTTATTTATCCAACTTCCCCTTTTAAAATGAATTTTTATTTTCAATTTATATGATGTGGGTTTCCATAAAAGTTATTGTAAAATATTAAAATTTTTACTAGCAAGATAAAAAAATTATAGGGAACATCTTATTTATGTTTTAGTAGAATATAACTCCATGATATTTCAAAATATTTACCTCTTCCTATAAATTTTAAGTGCTTAATAACTTGTTCAACCTACAAAACTGAGCATAAAACTAACCATGGAATATTATAATAGATCCACTAAATTGATGAGTATGAATATTATTTAAATAATTACTAAATATATATTTGTTTTAATTAATTAAAATTTTTTCTATTTTCATAATATAAAAGTACCCACTCTTTATTGATGTCATTTTATGTTCGAAGAAATATGTTTTTCACCAAAACGATTGTTATTGTTATATTTGAATAAAAATGATAATTAATTTATTCCATATTGAGAAATCATACATAAAAAATTATATAAATTTTTAAATAATAATCTTGAATTTATCATAACGTGATATTTTTTTATTTTTCTGAAAAGAATGATTTTTCATTGAATAGTGAAAATACAATTTTTTGTAGAATAGTCATTCATTTTGATTAAAATATATTTAAATTATGTAAATTTGATCCTAAATAAACATAATAAACTTATAATTATAAAAAATAATTAATTACAAGATAATCATATTTATACTTGATTTTGGTATTATTTCTTTTTTGGCCTAAAAACACAATTTCTAAAAACAATTTTCAATTTCATTTTATGCATTTATAATAAACTTAATCTAAAAAATTTATTTAATTAGAATCTTCTGATATGGATTCAATATTTTCAATCAAGAAATTAATATATTATTATATTTTTAACTTTTGTTTTTATAATTTTGAATAGTAACCATGGTAAAGATTTTCCACCTTGAAAAAGTGGTAAAACCATGTTAAAACTATGAGGTAATGCTTTAAAATATCTCTAAAACTTTACTGTATC
Source organism: Viscum album (assembly GCA_963277665.1). NCBI lineage: Eukaryota > Viridiplantae > Streptophyta > Magnoliopsida > Santalales > Viscaceae > Viscum > Viscum album. The sequence goes on along the minus strand of OY728145.1, from coordinate 1,240,572,218 downwards.
CTATTTTACGAGAGGTTTAAAACCCAATATATTGTTAAAAAGTTAAATAATTTATTTCAAAACGTTATTATGAAATTTTGAACAAATAACTCTCTTTTGTGGAGATAAGTTATATTTTATTCAAATTAAAAACTATTTTTGGGGTCTTTACATTTCATGGAATGGTTGGATGATTCCATTTATTTTTGTCTTTTTAAAAATGTATAAAAAATTATTATTTAAAAAATAATTTATTTAAAATTACTTATTACTTTAATTTAAGGTTAAATTATTTTTAATCTTAAATCTGTTATTTTTTTAAAAACTCTTTTTCCAATGTTTTGTGTTCCTATATAAAAATTAATTTCATCAAAATAAATAAATTTATTCTTATAAGATATGTCAAAACTTTAAGTCAAAATTTTATCATTTTTTTAGAAGGATATATTATTTTTTCACATGTATTTGTGTTATCATGGTAAAAAAGATATGTTGTCGTAATTAATTATTGAATAGTCTTAAACTGTATTAACTGGAGGCTACTTCTTAATGTATCCAACACATTTCATAATTTGATTGGATGAAATTATTTACCCAATAAAAAATATTACATTATAATGTGTGGTTCCTTGATGCCACATGTCATGAATTATATATATATATATATATTAGTTAATCCTTTATATAATTCTAAGTGTGTCATTTCAATATCTTTTAAAAGGGAACCACCTCCTCTTCGACATTCACGGAGTTATAGACTTATATATTAGACAAATACTACCTAAATACCATAATATATTCATTTCTAAAAAACTATAGCTTATTCGATTTCCAAAATAACTCCCTTTCAAGGAATAAGGTCCAATTAGAAGGTGGTTTCTCCATGAAGAGGTATAACTCTTAACATAGTACATTAAATTTTATTTATTATAGTACCTCATATAAACAAATGTTTTTAATTATAATTTAATTTATATATTATTTTGTTTATATTTAGTTGTTATTTTGGTGATAAAATATTAATTATCCACCTCTTTTCAATCCTATAAGAAAAGAAAAATATCCATCATATGTATGTGCGGACTACTATCTCAATAAAGCGATGTGTTTTTTTTCACAACAATTTAGCATTGATGGTTATAATGATGGAATAAATATATATGATATTATTTTTATTCTTTAAAGGTGATTTATTTTTTAATATTCTTTCATTCAATCCATTTAAAAGTGGAAACATCACTCATGTGTACGCTTGTACTACCATCTCCACGAAGTGATGTAATTAATTTTAAGTCACCTCATTATATCAATTATTATAAAATTTTATATAATTAAAAATTATTATACTCATGAAATTATTAACATTCTATATGTTATGAAACCATAATCAAGTCAAAGGTATCGAAGATACCGAACTAAAACACACATTGAATACAAAGCAGTTCCCACACAGAAAAAATGATTTAAATAAAGATTTATAAATTAATGATTTATAGAATGTTGTAATTAAATAATATGTTCGATGATATATATCATTATGGTTCTAGGGTAAATTTATAATAAATAAATTTTTATTATATATGAATTTTTAACCCATGTGAAGAAATAAGGCACTTGAGTTAAGGGTTTCTCCTACCACTTTTACTTCTATGGAAAATATGAAATACTCACCACTTTTCTTATTTATGTTATGAATAAAGTCTCCTTGAATTTATTTTAATATTATTATCATGAAAAAAATGTGTATTTAGACATATATCTATGTTTATTTCCTTCATGGGGTTTTTATTCAGTGATTATCATGGTTGTAAGGTATTATCATCTCAAATTTTCTTCTTTGATACATATGACATATTATGAAACTATATACAGTTACAATGTAGTTATATAGCAAGTTTTAAATTTAATATCTTTAATATCGTTATTATAATGGTATTTAAAGCTTTATTTTAAGTAATTATTTAATTGGTCATATGATTTAAAACATAAAAAAGTTGTAAGGTATATATTTTTCAATATAATTTTATTCGAGATTGATTATGATAAAATTTCCATTGAGGGAAATTATTATTTCCATATCTAATAAACCCTGTTCATTTTACATATCATATGGATAATTTTTTATTTCATATGTTTTAGTACCATTTTAATTGATTTTTTACTTAAAATGATCAAGAATATGTCACTAATTAAAAATAGACCCCATTTCCTCTTTGGTCATTATAATTTTTGATCGTTGTAGATGATTTTAAAAATTGTTTTATGAAAGTTCATAAATATAATATAAATTTTTAAAAAATATTACTCTCATTAGCATTAAATTTATTTCAAAAACTTTAAAAATAAATCATTATAATACTTGTCTAAACAAGTCATATTTGACATCTACAAATGTGTAAAATGAATGTTTTCTTTTAACATATAAAACATGAAAGAATTTTTTCCATATTCATGTTTTTTATTTAATTTCAAAATTTAATTAAATGTTCCATAATTTATTTTCAAAGAAAATATTTACCATAATATTTTTGAATTTTTTTTATTTTAAAAAATTGTTCTAAAATGAAAAGGGAATTTTGAACATGAAATATTCTAATGCACTTTTAAAATAATTTTTCATCTAATATAACAAAACATGATGTTAAATTTTCGTTTTCGGGGATATGATCCAATGATACCAAATTTATTTCTTATATATATGATTTTTGATTATGATAACGGGATTTTTAGGAAACCAATTTATTTTATATGGGTAATTTTATAATGATATGAGGAAGGTTTTATGATCTTATGGAATACGTATTTATGGACTATTATTAAGTTATTGGTGAGCTAAAATTTATATATTAAAATAATGAATTTGGAAAATCCTTATATCTCATAAAATAATTATATGAAATGAGTTGATGTTCCTATAAAAATATGAAAATGTGGTGCTAATGTCTATAGTGACCCCAACCCTAGTATCCATATATGATGCTTTATTTTTTTAAATTGGCATAAGATAAAAGGAATTATATCCCAAATGAACAAATAATTTATTATTCTTGGTAAACTAGTTACATACACGATTGACATATAACATTTGTAAAAAAATAATAATTTTATTTAAGAATATCATTATTCCCTCTAGTATATCCTTTCATATCAATCACAGTACACTTCCTGGAATCCTATGGGGAGGAATCAAAATAAGGGTGATATCTAGTGAATATTATATATTAAGTATAGTAGAATATATCATGAATCAATAAGTTTAAATGAATTAGACTAAAAAAAATTTTCGCACACATTCCATTTAAATAATTTAACATTCACTATTTGATATAACATGATCAATATGGAAGGGTAAATAAATGAAAATGAATTTCATTTAATTGATAACATGATTATCATAACTAGATAAGGAATAATAAATATGGAAAAGCAAAATAATTGAAGTCACATTCCACTTGAATCAATAAACTATGAATGAAACTCATCCAGATAAAATATAATTATGAAAATATCATGAATAATAATAATAACTAAATTATTAATGAATTAAATTCTTAATTATATGATGTTCGGTCTCCAGCACCTGATACCTCTACTATAAAAATATATCCTCAATACTTTTTAAAACTGATGAATAATAATAATAACAAAATTATTAATGAATTAAATGCTTAATTGATAACATGATTATCTCATGAGACCTCTCGATCCATTGAGGGGTATCTATAACCAAGACCCACCCATGTCAACAAGTCCAAAGAATTACTCATATATTAAATGATCGAATTAATTCTTGAATAATTTTTCATACCACTAAATATCTATATTGAATAAATAATATTCATTATAAATATATCTATTTTCAGTAACCTGACATTGAAAGTAAAACACCAAATGTATAAATTATATATTTTTTTATAAATAATCTTATCATGATAAATAATATGATTATTTGGTGTAAATTTAATATCTAATTATAATAAGGATGTCAATATTTCAAGGGAGTGATAATGACTACAAAAATAAATCAAAAATTTAATTTCAATAAATTTCATAGTAAAATGATCATAATCTATTCATAAAAATAATATGTATGGTATAAGTAAAATATAAACTCATTGGTGTAAGAATAAAATCTTGTTTTCATTGATAAGTAGAAATACAAAAAAATTATTTCAGAAAATTCATAAGAAAAATATCATTTAAATTTTAAAATCATTTTTAAAAAATAACTGTTCACAAAACATTTTTAAACAAAATTTATTTTAAAATTATATTTGAAAATTATAAATAAAATTTTAAAACAATGATTGGTCATGATGGTTGGACGTTATGTACATGCCAATTATTTTAAAATAAATATTCTTGTAACATTTTTGGTAAATTCCAATATAAATAATTTTCAAAAAAGACTTGGATATTCCATCCAATAATATTCTTAAATAGTCAAAGTTCATAAAACAATTTCAATAAATCAATTTTAAAATTTTAAAAAAATTAAAACATTTTTAGAATACATGGTTTTCACAGAAAATATATTTTTGAATGAAGTTAGAAATGAATTCATATTTTCTTAAAAACCTTTTTTCAATAAATTTATGTTCTAAAGAGTGAAAAATATTTACTATTACATGAAAACATAATTAAGACCCATTGGATTATAAAATTATAGTATGTTATTATCCAATAATAAAATATTTTCCTTCAATAGAAATTCAATCATGAACAATCTCGATTAAAATGAGATTATGAAATAAACCCCTAAGGAAGATCATAATGTTGAAGTGATAATTAAAAAATGAATTGATTATGTGTGTAAAATTTAAATCCACATAAAATAGGTGGATATAAAACATAATATATTCAAAATTAAATACACACATAATCATATAATATTATAGATAATGAAAAGGTAATAAAACCCAAAGAAAAGAAATTGAGTTATGAAATTATTTACCACTTGGTAATTTTCAATTAAAATACGATTGGGTGATATAATTCAATAAAAAAAATAAAATACCATAAATAATAAATTATTCATGATATTATATTTCATAAGGTTATTATATCATAGATATAAAATAAATTATTTTTGTAACATTATAATATGCCCCAATGAATAGAAATTGAGATGAAGTCTTTTTCCTCACACTTCCTTCTATTTGAACTTGCTTTAAACACCATTATAGGGGTTTTAAAAATGGTATTAAATTATTATGGTACCATATTAATATTTAAAATATCATTTATGGATCTTTTATAACGTAGTATAACCCATTAGATAATAATATTTCATTATTTTCATTGTTTTGGGTGTTAATTGGGTTTTTTTCTCATTCTTTCTTTTTCCAGAAAGTTTTGGTTTTTTTGCATACTATACAGATCCATTATGTATAGAAAAAATCATGAAATAATAATCATATTATTATATCATTTATAACATTAATACAGTCATGTAGTATGGTTTTGATAAATTAACTACCTTACAATCATTGAGATGGTAGGTAATATGTACGTGTAAGTAATGTTTCAATTTCTCAATGATCATTTTATAAAGGTATTAAGTTATATTTAAACATAAAAATAAAAAATATAACATAAATAACATATAATTTCATTAAATATACTCATATATGTCATTTATATGGTGTATTCATTTATAGAGAGTTGCATCCCTTCTTGAAGGTGTTAGTCTACACATACACATGCAATGTTATCATCATAAAGTGAGTGAATATGTAAGAAATAAAACGAAATATTATGTTATTAGAATGGTAAATATTTCATTAATATAATAATTATTCCAGGTATATCACATATGTTAATTAACATTGTTCTTATTAATTTCCATGAGATGCGTTAGAGAAAAAAAATCCCATTTCATGGTGAGGTTGTAGTCCACCGTACACATCAGTGATGTTTTCATAACCCTTATGGAATAGAAATTAAAAAATGTATATTTGATATAATTACTAAGGAGAAATAGTTATGTTATAAATAAAATGTATATATTTTATATCCATAGTTATACAAAATAGTGATTGGAGGTAATTGAAAAACAAATTACATCGGTTCGCGAGGGAGTAGTCCATCATAAACAAGAATGATCAATTTAAAACCCATGATGGACAAGGGGATTTTTTTAGGTCGTTAAAATGACATAAAAAATCTAACTATTTAAAAAATAATTTTTTTATTCTTTCATAATTATTTAAAAATAATTTAAGGAGTTGGTGTAAGAAATAAAATAAAAACACTCTGTCAAAAAACATTACCTCTTTCAACAGTAACTATTATAGGATTTCATCAAGAGCCTTCTTAGATTGGATTTATTCTGAAAATATGCATTGTAGAATTATAGTGCGGATCTTGGGAAATTATTTTTTTATTTCATCGGTAGAAACCAAAAGTGTTTTTAGGTTTGAAGAAGAGAGGATATATGGTTTCCTTCTATAAATGAGGTGAGTGGCACACTTGTAATTTTTAAAAAAATGGTGTTCTAAAATGTTTCACAAGAAAAAAGGAATAAATGGATTATTATAGAAATTTATACATTATATGTTCTAAATATTTCCATTTAATAAATTTTATATAATAATTGAGTTATTTTTAACCCTCATTATTTTTTTATGCCCAAATAAATCCATTTATACCTCTAACACGATAAATTAATTTTACTCTTTCCATAATTAATAGATATATAATTGAAATAATTTTTTTTTAAATTTATTTTAAAATATAATTTATCATTTTTTGTTATTTAAAAGAAAAGGAAAATTTCAGTTAAAATGCAGTTTTTTAACTATTCAACAAAAAATAAAGGATTTTATAAAAATAAAAACAATTCTAACAAATATAATCTAAATACTATGAATTCTATAATTAAGTTTATTTTATAAAATAATTTTTCTAAAAGTGGTAAAAAATTAGTTTTAAACTATGTGTTCATCACATTATAAACTATCTTTTAGAAAAAAAATAGTTTCAAAAAATTGTATTTATTTTAAATGATTAACATTTTATTAAATAAAAAAATATAAGAAATTAATTTGTTTTTGACATGTGGTAATCATAGAATTCTAACAATATTATTTTTAATATTCATACCAACCAATTTAACTATGAGGTTATAATGGTATAACATATTATGGTTCTTTTTTGACTCGGGGTTTCTTATTATATATGTTATAAATGATATTAGATTTAAAGAAATATATACTATGGGGTTCATAAGATTATGCATGAATGTCATATAATCTATCAAAAAAAATTAATATTTAATATATTTTTGATGTTATATAATCACCACAATAAAAACAATTACTCACAATTTAATCATGATATTAGAAATCAATGGTTTGGTATTTGTAAATACCATTGTTGAAAAACTCACATTGTAAATATAGTAAATAAAGCATCCTCTTGATAAGATAGAAATAAAAACACTAAGGTCATATGGGATAAAATATAACTTTTTTAATATGCAGGATAACATTAGTGTCTAGTAAAGATTTTGATATATAATAAAAGCATAAGTAATTATAGAGAATGATAGTGGTCATTAATCACAAAAAAATTGAATGGTCAATGGAAAGTTAAGAACCTAAAGACCATAAATTATTTTGGATAAATGTTTCCCCTAAAGATCCTCTCCCTAAATATGATGAATTATTTTATTATCAAAATATATAATGAAATATACATACTTGATATGTTTTAATTTCATAATTAAAATTTCATCCTTTGTTTGTTATTTTATCAATTTACAATTCCAAACTTACATTAAGAAATGAATGTCCAAAAACTATTTTTTTTCTTTAAGAACAAAAATTTCTTTTCAATGGATCATAAAATCTATAAAATAATAAAAAGTATTTCAATGTCTCTAACTATTTTCCAAATTTAGTAAGGTTAGTAAAAGTTATCCAATAAAATATATTAACCTATAAATATAAAAATTGACACTACTAAATTTACATTTATAATTATTATTAAAATATTTTAACTAAAAATTTTGACATATTATTCATTAAATCTCCAAGCCTAATAGTAGCTGCTAAACCCTTATCTTCCTTCGGTCATGGGTTCAATCCCCATTTCCTTTTTGAATGTGATGTTTTTTAACCCAGAATGTGAGATTGTATTTTTATAAAACTACATTTTTATAATTACATTAATGTTCCAAAAACATATTATGGACATCCTTGAAGTAAAATTAATAATTAAATAAACTTTTTACTACATTTTTCAAAATACTTTTTTCAAACAGTGTCTAATAATCTTTTTTAACAATTATTAGAATGTTAATAATGATTATATTAACAACAAAAGTTATAAATTCCATAAAACTTGTCTCTATAAAATTTAAATGTATTGTTCCTAAAATAAAATTTTCAATAAAACATGTACTAAACCAATGGATTACTTGGCCACAAAATTCTCACAAAATATCATTAATCATGTAAGCTTACCATAACATTTTATATAAAATAGTTTGTTTAAGACTTTGAACTTATTATCAATCTCAAACTAATAAACCCATGGTGGTATCCATAACTCTTAAATTAATAAAGACATATATTCTTATAGTATCTAAAATAATCCTTACATGTTTCGTTTTTCTTATAACCAAAATACCATTTGAAAAATACCTCTATAATTCAATTATCAAATCACAATACATAAATACTTAATCAATTATATTGAAAAATATTTATTTCCTTGTTCTAGAGGTTAACCATTAGAAGAGGTCATTGACTCTGATAATTCATGGTTTCTCTAAATTTAATACAACAAACTATAAATGGGTCCCCATGATGATATTTATATCCTTCCACCATATTCCTTTTTTACTCAAAAATTATTTTCCTGATGTCCTAATTTTCAAAATAGGAAGCATTTGTACACTCCATTGAGACACATTCCTTGGATTATTTATCCACATTTCTAACATTAATAAAATACAAAATTATTTCTTACATGATCTCCACCACTCAAGATCATGTAAAACTCGATCCTTGTCTATTTTTGTGTGTCTAGAAGTTGGTTGTGGTATAGTTTTTTAACGATATTTCAGAATAAATGATAAGGAATAATCATAATTTAATTCACTCCTATCATCACACCATTTGGTTTCTCAAAGTCAACACATAGTCCTTCACATTCAATGATAAAATTATTCCTACGAGTTTGATCCACTGACTAAAACCAAAAGCATAGTGTGAATAAAAACATTATCATATAGGGAAAACCATATAATCGTTTATAGAATTTTTAAATTAAGAAAAAATATATAAAATCTATTACATATTAAGTTTAACCAAGTTTATGTGTTTTAATCATCAATTCAAATCCTTAATAATGGGTTGTAAATAATATTTTAATTATCATAAGCATATCCCCAAAGAGATTCAAAATAGGTGTGTAGTATGTAACATTGTCTTGTGTCAGGTGATGATCAAGTCAAGTCCAACTCACCAATTTAAGAGTTATTACCCCCAAGTATATCTATTTTAGAACCATAACCACCTATAGAATCTAATGAGGATGTATTTCACAGAAAACCCCCATAATATCTACCATTCCAAAACATTACAATACAATTCTATACCTATCCTCAAAGTTTATCATAGAGTTATATTCCCTAATATATGTTTTTATAAATCTAAATCCCATGTTTTCTACTATATTTCCTCTGATACCAACTACAGAAATACCTAATAGTTTAGTTTTCATATTAAATTATATAAATATGTGATTCATATATTATAATTGAAAACCAGAATAAAAAAATTATGTTATTTCAAGAATAACAATATTACCTCTATAATTTCCTCGAATATCAATCATAGTAAAACTAATGGAATCATAGAGAAATGAAAAAAATGAGGTTGAGCTCAAATGATTATAAAAGCCTAAGTATAGTGGAAGCTATCAGGAATCAAAAATAATAAATGAAATGAAAAGGTAAATAAATTAACACACATTCAATTTAAATAATTTGACTATCATGATTTGAGAACAAATAATCAAAATGGAAAGATAAATAACTGATAAAACTTTTCATTTAATAAAAAACTTGAAGATCATAATTGGATAAGGAATAATAAATGTGGTATGGTAAATAATTTAAGACACATTACATTTAAATCAAAAAACTAAAAATAGAATTCACCTAGAGAAAATATCATTTCCAAAAACACAAGGATAATAATAATAAATAAATTATTAACAAAGGAAATAATTAATTATTGGGTGTCACATCTCAAGAACATGATACCTCTACCATCATGATCTATCCACAATACTATTTAAAACTAATTTTTGGGTGTACACCATGAGCCCATTTAAATAAGTCCAACCAACTAATTTGACTCATGATATTTTTCGATGAATCAGGGAGATATCAATAACTAGTATTTATCCATGTATTAAAGTCCAAATAATTCCTCATATGTCGTATTATTAATTTTATTAATGAACTATGTGCCATACTCACATGATATTTTAATTGAAGAATGAATAAATTTTATAAATATTTCCCTAATCAATCCAATAATTGTTAAAGTAAAATGACATATGTAAGAATGTGATTATGTTTAATAAATAAATATATCAATGATTAAAATTGTGGACATATATGGAATGTTTTTTGTCTATTTATCACAAGAATGTGAATATTTTAATGGAAAGATAATTAATATAAAAATTATTCAAGAAAGTTATTGTCAATACTTTCCTTAGTCAACTTATCATAAACCATCAATAGAAAGAATAAGTATAGTATAAAAAAACAAATTTCAATTGAATTTAAAATAAGGTGTTGTTTTTGTTGATGAATAAAAATACCATAAAATATCTTTAAATAAATTATTTTAGAAAATAATATTTTCAATTTGAAATTATTTTCTAAAACTAAAAGTTAAAAAACCCACTTGAAAATACATTTATTTGAAAATATCTATATAAAATTTAAAAATGATGTTTTAATGTTTTAAGTGTCCCTCATGATAGAAAAATATGTACATGCCAACTATGTTAAAAAAATATTTCATTCACATTTTTGGTGAAAGAAAAATAGGACTTGTTTCGAAAATGTTTGTAAGTTTCTTTTGAAAATACTTCTTAAGAATAAAAATTGGCCAAAAATATTATTTAATTAATATTCTGAAAAATTTTAATAAAATTGAAAACATTTTTAGAAAACATGGTTTTAAAAGAAAATGGATTTATGACCAAAGAGACAATAAACTTGTATTTTTATAAAAACAATATCTCAATTATATTACTTACCAAAGATTGATAAGATGGATATATTACATGAAATCATAATGAATAATTATTGGATATAAAAATTATAGTGGTTTATTTTTCAATGATCTAATAATTTCCTTTAGGGGAAATTTCATCACAAATAATCCCAATTAAAAAGAGATTGTGAAATAAACCCTTTCAAATATAGTAACATTGAATTGGGAATTAACTAATAAATCGAAAATGTCATTTAAAAGTAAATAAAAATAAACTAATTGGATATTAAACACAATATATTAAAAATTAGATACACGCATAATCATATAGTATAAAATACATTGTAGAATTAATATAACCCAGTGAAAATAAATTGAGTTATGAAACACTTTTCCACTTCGTAATTTTCAATTCAAAAACCTTTGGATGAAATAATTATAATTAAAACATAACGAAATTAATAATGAATTGTTAAATATATTACATGTTAAAGGGCAAGTATATACAACATATAAACAAAATTAGGTGTGTAACATTACAATATTCATCAATAAAAAAATATTAAAGTGAAGTCTCTTACCTCATGCTTTCTTTTAGTTGGATATTACTTAATATCAGGTATAGTGGTATTCAAAATTTTCTTAACATATAAAATAAATGTAATGATATTTATAATATCATATATGATACTTTAATATCATAGTATAACCCATTTGTAAAAAATCATTCATTATTTTATTATTTTGAGTGTTAATTGCCTTGTTTTCTCATTCGGTCTCCATCATAAAAGGTCTACATTTTATACATATTAAATAGATTCATCATGTAAATAATAATAATAATCACACAATAATCATATTTATATATCAATTATAATTTTCATACCAATAATGAAATATAGTTTCTAGAAATTAATTATGTTACGTTCATGGGGACAGTAGATCATACATACACAAGTGTATCGTTTCCATTTTTGAAGGAGCATTATCGAACAAAGGTAGGTTATATTTTATCTTCCTAGAAAGAAAATAATATAATTAATATCATATTATTTATCATAAAATACATATATCTACAATCCATGTGGTTTGGTGATGAAAAGAGATCCATATCACTTTGTGGAGGTGGTCGTCTGCACGTATATGAACGATGTTATCATCACTGATTGAGTGAAATGGTAAGAAATAAAATGATATTTTATATTTTATAAATTATAAATTCGTAATTAATATCATAATTATATAATTTATATCACATATATTATTAAATTTATCATTATTTCCTTTCATGTAAAGAATTTTTGAAAAATGATACAAATCACATTACGAGGTGGTAGTGTGTCATACACATAAGGGTCATTATCATATCCTTTATCGAATGACATGTAAATAATGTTAAATATTATATAATAAATCCATAAGTATAAATATTCTATATATATCATGTTTATTCCTTATATAATTCATCATACCAAACTGTGAGAAGTGGTAAAGGGAATGTGAATGACATCGGTTTGCGAGGTGGTACTCCAACGTACAAAAAAATGATGATTCCATAACCCAATTTTTTGGAAGTGGGGAGGGTTTTTAGTCATAACCATACACAAGAACATATTATTATGTGGAAGAAACTAAGGATATTATATCATCATGTCTCAATAATAATTGTAGGATGTGGATGAATAAATATAGTGAAAATTCTCTTTGAGGAATGATACATCTTTTTTCGGTAAGATTATATATGTTTGCACCAAAATCTAACCTAGTTTGGATTTATACCCAAAATAAGGGTTCTATGAATATATGATGGAAATTTTTAGGTGATATTAGAAGTCCATGTCTTAAATAAAATGGTTTTATGGTGTGAATAAGACATGATAGGGGAGGACTTTTATAAGTGAGGTGAGTGATACCCAAGTAATCTTTTAAAATAAAAAAGATGTAACCTAGTTTTTCACATTGAAAAACTATATGAAATGAATTATTATCAAGATGAATAAATTATATGGCATCAATATATCCACAAAATATATTTTCAACAATTATTTAGGACTTTTTAACCCATATAGTTTTTTTTAACCCCTACTAAATCCATTTTTACCTTAATAGCAGCAAATATTTTTTTATACTATCAAAATTCAAGTTGGTAAAAAACATAATTTACCATATTATATAATATAAATTTTTGTGATTCCAAATATAGAATAAATTTTGAAATATTCCATCCACATATGTGTAAAAAATTAATTTAATATAAATCTAGTATACCCATTGAGAAAGTATATTTCCAAAGAAAAAATGTTTAAATGTTTTCAAACTTTTTATATCATAATTCAATTTTAAAAAAATTAAAATCGAAAAAATTGAAATAATATATATTTATTTATATATATAAAATGATTTTTCTTTAAAACCAGTATATAATATTATTTAGCCTTTTTTATTATTCAAATAAAAGGGTAGTTTTCAATTAAAATACAATATTTTAACTATTCATCAAAAAATGGAATATTTCAAAAAATAACAACAGATAACCATAAGATAATTTTGATGTTCTGGTTTTAAAAATTAATTTAATTTTCTAAAATAGATTTTTTTGAATGTGGTGAAATTTTAATTTTAAATTATGGGTGAAAAGTGCTACTAAACCATTTTTTATAGAGAATACAACAATTAAGAAAACATTTCTTTTTATTTTAAATGATTTTCATTTTATATATAATAAATATATAACTAATGAATTTGTTTTTAAATTTTTAAAACATGTACTTTTTATAATTTAATTGTTAATAAACAAACCAACCAATTTAAGGGCTAGGTTATAACAGTATACCATATTATGATTTATTTAGACTCGGATTTTCATGTTTCGCAGGCTATAAAATATATTAAATTAATAGAAATATATTCTATGGGTTTTTTATGCTCTGTGTTGCGTGTCATGTTTTCTATCAAAAACAATTTTCTTATTTAAAAGTTTTTTGTTAAAATGTCTGATTCACTATGATATTCAAAACATTTGGTGATGTGTGATCTATTATGATACAGGAAATGAGTGTTAATGCATAATCCACATTGATATGATAGTATTAAAAGATAACCATAACATATTACATGGTTTCAATACTAATGATTTTTCCAAACTCTTATAGAATGTCTTTTATGATTATGATTTGAAATAACTTTCAATGATTTATTTAGGATGATTCCTCACTCTTATAATTCATGTATTTTAAAATGACAAAGTTATATTCCATAACTCATGTTTATGCTCTCTGAGATATTGGGTATCAACATTGTAATTTTTTATCCAGATTTCATGCACTTATTCTTAACAAATTATTACATATGATTATAAATATATACCTCCCATGTTTACCCTGGCTGTGTATCGGAACAATAACGTTGTTATGATTTCAATAAAGATGTTATGATGAATTGTTTTAAGTCGGTTATTTCAAGGAAGTGTATAATGTGATAAAAACATTTAGGGAGATGTTCAGGATCCTTCATAAAATGAGTTTTTTATGCATTAGTTCTCTAACTAAACTAAACCTTTTATGTTTTCAGGTGTTTAATGTTATTATATGTGTTATATCTTCAATAAAAAATGATGTGAAATTTATTTATAAAATTATTAGGTCACTTCATGGATTGGTTTCTCATATATAAGCTAGGACCAATTCTAGGGAGAGGGAAATCACTCTTCACATCATGAGTCCTCCAATGAATCTATACAACTGTAAGAAGGATAATGACTCTCCCTTTTAAAAGTCTTCTCAAGCATGGATATTATTATCACATTAGTAAGTATATATAGATAAAATGATTTATTCAAAGGATAAAATCATTCTTTAAAACATTCCCATTATGAGGGACTATACTGATGTAATTACTAATGAGTTATCAGACCTTCCTCTTTACTAAGAGGTTGGAATATCAATTGAAGGTATACATTAATCATTGATAATATGAAGGATTCACTATCGAATGGACACAATTGATTTGGAATAACTAATGAGAAACTTTCAAGAGAATCTCGAAATGGGTTTTGTACACGTGAGTGATACACTATTGGTCATTATAGTCCCCTTAGTAATGAAAATGGTTTGGTTGATGCATCCTGTAAATTATTATTATGAACTCAAAAAATAATTAAAAATAAAAAGTATCTCCTACCAATACTAGATGCCTTTTTTGATCAACTATTTCAAGCCTGATACTTCTAAAATATGGACCTTCAGTTAAGATAAAACTAATTAAAAATAAAGATGGACGATATTAACAATATTGTATTTCAAATAAGGTATGGACTCTATGAGTTCGAATTGGTGCTCTTGAACTCAATAATGCTCCAGAAATCTTCATGTTCATAATGAATATAATATTTATATATTTTCTCGAGAAATCATTTGTTGTATTTATAGATGATATTTTTAAATAAAGAAAAATCTAGGAGGACTATAAGGAGTATTTGAGTACAATGTTTAATAATTTTCAAAAGGAGAATATATATACAATTTATAGTATATGTGGGGTTATTTATAGACAAAGAATCATTCATGGGGTATGTTTTCAATTAAAATGGGATACCCTTAGGCCCTTATAAGACAATGTTTATTAAATAATGGCCTAGAATAGCATATCTCTGGGATATTAATAGTTTCTTTAGACTATCTCGGTATTACCAATGATTTTTAAGAAACTTTTCCATATTTTAAAACCCACCAATATAGGAAAAATGAAAATGATTTATGTATTTATATACTAGTTAATATGAAGATAGCTTCATGGATTTGAAGAAGAGGCTAATCATTGCATCATTACACACACAACCTACAAATGAGGAACTATTCATTGAATATTGTGGTTACTCAAATAAGGGTTTGGGATGTTTATTAAAGAAAAGTGGTAAAGTGATAGCCTATACCACATGGAATTCGATATTTAATTAGTATTACTACCCAACTCATAATCTGGAGTTGGAAGTACTGATCTTTGCATTAATGATTTTGATGAATTGTCACCATAGGGAGAAGTGTGAAATATATATGGATCATAAGAGTCAAGTATATATTAACATAAAAGGATATTAATATTCTCTATATTACATGGTTACAGTTGATCAAGGACTATTACAATTCATTCCATTATAATTTTGGGGAGGTAAATAAATCTATAAATCTTCAAAGTAGAAAGGATCATATAACCTTATCTTTGATGAGAATTGAGAAGGATACAATATTTTTATACATTTAAAGTATTGATATGGGAATTATAAATGATGGGATATCATCATTATTTTCCCAAAATATTACTCAACCATAACATACAGAGAAGATTATATATGCTCAAAGAGATGATGTGGAAATATGGAAAAAGGATAAATCAATAAAAAAAGTTAAATCCACAGAGTTAAATATTGATGAAGGAATTATAAGATTTGGCTCATGAATATGGGTACCATAAAGTCATAAGATAAATAATTATCTATTAAATAATGCACATATATTGACCTTATTCATCCACCCAAGGAGAAAAGAGATTTATCCGGATATATGAGAGAACAATTGGTGGAAAATATGAAGACAGAGATCACAAAATATACAATGAAATTTCTATTGTATAAGAAAGTGATTCCAAAAAAGTAATAGCATAGTGGTGTGATGAAACCACAACTTATTCCTTCATAGAAATTAGAAAACAAAACCATATAATGTTTCACCGATCATTCAAGAATATCTATAACAAACAATGTTATGTATGTTATAGTGGATCATCTTAAAAAAATTATTAATTTCATAGTAATTAAAGTTGAATTAACACTTTATCAACATTAAGGTATCTACATTAAAAAATTTGTGAGACTATATATAATTCAACTCTTTATGGAATATAACTGAGAAATAATATTTACCTCTACCTTCTAGAAAAATATTCTAAATTATCAATACAAAGTGTTGAACGTTAATATGATATATGAAAATAAACCTAATTTCTATTCTTAGAAGACTATCCAAACAATTTGGGGCATATTGACTGTATGCTTGAAAGACTTTATAGGAGGATAGGATCAACATATTTCTCTTATCTAGTTCCCTAACAATAATACTTTCCAATGAAGCATTCAAATGCCTCCATATGAATCCCTTTAGTGGAAGAGATGTATAAAACCAACATGTTGTGATGATGTTTTTGAATGTAAGATGTCAGGACTTGAAATGGATGAAGAAATTGAACAAAATGATAATACTATTTATTAGAAAATGAATGTTATTGAAAGTCAAAAAAATGTTTTATGCATCCATTCCTATATAAAAAATTGAGTTTGTGGTTGGAAAAAAATTGTTCCTCCATATTTATCGTGGGATGAGATTATGAGATTTTAGAGGAATTGAAAGCTATAATCTAACTATATTAAACCCTTTGAGATTCTGCATTACATTAGAGTTATGGACTTTGTACTAGAACTCCCAAAAAACTAGTCTCCAAATCATGACATTCTCCATGAATCTCTATTTACAAAGTACATACCAAATCTCACACATGTAATTAATTCATAGGTGGTATAGATGGAATATTATCTAACTTATGAGTCACATCTGGTGAAGATATTGGACTAGACAGACAAAATTCTATGGAAAAAATAACTCCCCTAGTCAAAGTACAATAAAATAACCATAAGTGTAGGGGAGAATCATTGATTATAAATGAAGTAGGGAAGCATAAATAACCTCAAATATTTCACCATGGTATGTAAAATTAAATTTTTAGAAAGAAATTTATTAAGGGGGAATAATGTCACAACATATAAATTTATCAATGTAATTTTCTATCTGATTCTATAATTTTTTCCTCTTTATTTATATGGTATTATATAATGCACAAGCACCATATGACAGAACTCAAAAAAAATTGATATGTGAATTTGAACATTAAATTTTGTAAATAAATATATCTATATTAATTTAAAATATTCTAATGGGAATAAAAAAATAAAACAAGGTAACATAAATATTATAATTTTTATCTACTCAAACCCCCATAATAATTTCACTCATAAAGAATGCTTTAGAAATGAATGAAATCTTTTTAACTCCAAATTTATATTCAAATTTAAAATATATATATATATATAAACATTAGAAAAAATAAAATTGAATGACAAATTAATTAAAAATGAGGAATTTATATAATGGAGGGTACCCATATGATTATTATAAAATCTGACCATTGGAAATATTATTTAGTTATTGGAATAGTAATCTGACCATTTGAATTATAATCTAACTAATATGAATGGTAAACAAACTATTAGAACAGTATAATCACCTATAAGAGTGTAAAATAAATATAAAATATCTTATAAAATGGAAATATGAAAAACAAAATCATGATACAAGTTAACAATATATTTAAAAATGATAACAGAAGTGTTTTCATTTTTGTAAACATGTATGTTTAATTTTTTTTCATAAAAATTAGAATTATTTAAATTAATATTTATTTTCATAAAATGGTTTTATAAAGAGATATTTTGTTTAATAATAATGATAAAATATTTTTTGATAATGTAAATAATCTTTCCAAGTGCCAGAAAATTCATCATAATATTAAAATTTTTATTTTTCAAATAAATATGGATTTTATTTAAAATTTAAATTGATCGTATTTATAAAATTATTTCATAAAAATTATTTAATTTATAGAATATAAATGTTGAAAAAAAATTTAAATTATATTTTCTATTTTTCTAAAATTGTTGAATTTTCAATGAATAGTGAAATATAACAAATCACAGTATTTATCCTTTAAGAAAAATTGATCCCTTTATTAGAAAAGGATGATGTAAAACGCATTATTTTGAACTCACATGAATAGTTTAATATATATGGCCACAAAAATTATCACTATTGGTAGTTAAGAGCCAAAATAATAAACTAATTATTATAATATTCAAAAACACTCCCCTCATACCCTTATAAATACCACCATTTATCACTGCACTTTCTTTACCTTAGTGCTTTACAAATTTAAATATTATTATTTCTCCAATCCTCATCCCCATTTATACATAATTTTGGTCTCACAAAAAAACTAATTGTCCATAAGGTGTAATTCAAGAGTTGACGTTTAGGATGTAATACACTCAATATATTCCTATTATTTTTATTTCTTCTTCTACCACCTTATCACATCCATCATACATCTTGAAATAATGACTCAATTATTAAAAAATACTATAATGTTGTTATTTTTATGTAATCTCTATCATCCATCATCTTTTCCTCTATCCATATTCTAATAACAAAAATTATTTTCATATTGTAGAGGCTTCACCGCCTCTATGAATGAAGTACATTCTCTTTCTCCACCTCCCCAGACGATGGTTATAGAAATATTATTATTGTTAAATTTTACTATAATAATTATATTATATCTTATTTATATGTTATTTAAATTATTAATAACCTTTGAATTAAATAAAACAAATCTAATTCTTGATAGTCTGTAAAACTTCTTAAATAAATTAACCATATAATGATAATGATTATACTAAATGAATCATCCCTAAACCAATGATCTTATGAATATTTTATACCAAATCCACATGTACAAAAAAAATATTATTTTATCTCACTTTATCATTTGTATTCCAATTTTTAAATTACTTCAATAGTTTTCAACAAGTGATATAGCCTTGGAACCATGAAACGAATGCCCTCATAAAAATGAAATTAAGCATTATATCTTGTTGAAACAGTTGTAAATTAGAATAATATAATTATAGTAAATCAAGTATATGTGATAATGGTTTTTAAATAACTAGTTAACTAATTAATTTTATTATTCAGGTTGTTCAGTTCATCTGTCGAATGATTCTGGACATAAAGTAAGGGATCTCACTGAACCACCATATTTTTTAAGGTTATGAACTTTTTCTCTCTAAATAACATTCTATATATCTATTTAATGTTATGGAATGATTATAAATTTTTTATACATTACACTTACATATATACATAGATTATATTCCAATCCTTTTATTGGTTTATACGTACCTTAAGTTAATTTATAAAATAATTTTTTAAAATAAAACCTGAATAAGGGTTACTTTTTGATCCATTAATACTTTGATATAAATATATTTTAAATTATTTTTTAACAATGAATATTTTATTAAATAAATACATGTTTTCAGTAAAAATATTTTATTTTAGCTACGAATTTCAAGTAAAATTCTGTGTCATTTATTAATTTTAAATCAATAAAATTATTCATTTAAACACTATTTTGAAAGTGTATTTCTATACCAAATTATCTACTTTTACTCATAATGTTTTTTAAAATGAACCCCAAATTTATGAACTATGATTATTTATTCATAAATTGTTGTCCAATTTATTTAATTGCATCTTATATTTTGAATCTTTATGAAATTATTATAAATTCTGATATAAGGTAATATTATGAAACCCATTTCATTCTTTGGGTAATTATTATGTATATATGGTATGTTTGACTTCTATTTATTTCACACATAATCGTGTACATGTTATGATGGGTGCAACCAAGTATCACTCTATTTCATTGGGAAGCAATTATGTATCATGAGATGATATGTAAGGGATTAGTGAGTAAACCTAACAAATGATGAGACTTGGTCCACCATCTAATGTAGTCTTGGTGGTTAGCCTTGACTTATTCTTATGTAATGTTTGAGGTTGTTTCCAAAAATCTTATATTTTCATGATCTTAGGATTCAATATTCATTATATTATAATATTATATGATTATTCTTGATCCTTTTATTTTATGATGTCATTTTATGCCTTTTGACTCATATGATATGCTTTGATAACTTGATTATTACATTACATGGGTTTTTTGATCTCCCAATTTCTTTAATTATTCCCAGGGTTATCCTATGTAGTTTTAGAATCTCAAAGGGATTTTAAAGCTCATTATTAATATTAAAATAGTTCTTTTTTTAGTTACAAATTTATTAATTATGAACTTATTATTCAAAATAAATTAGGCCTCTCGATATTTTAGTTTTATTTATTGGAGATTAATGTCAAAAATTAATCTATATTATGTGTGAGATATATGGGTTTCTATGTATTGATTTCTTAAAACAAATCAAACATTCAAAATAATCTAAAATTAAATCATGATATTCCCAGATAATCTTCATCCAAATTTAAAAAAACCCCAAATATCGATCAACATATGATAATAGAACTTGATGATCATAAAGAAATTTTCACTTCCTCAATAGTACATTATCTTTTCTCATTAAATATCCTTAATAATATGTCATTAAAAACTATAAAATACATTAGAAAACAACCTTAAAAATTAAAAAATCATTTAAATTAACCCTGAAAATCATTTAACATAATCTACATGTGATTAACATAAGTTTCAATGGAATTAACGCTAAATAAAACTTTGATGGAAACTCTCTTCAACTCATAGACAACGAGTTTATCACCTTCATAAATCATTAATTTATATTTATTTTATCAACTACCATCATTTTATATTGATTCATTAAAATCTAACCATAATAGTAAATATATATATATATAAGTTGGGTACTAATATCGCCAATCACCAAACAATAGATTCTTCCATTTTCTATTCTCCAATTTTAATATTTATATGTAGATCAACAATATATAATGGAAGATGGAATGGGAAGTCCAAGATATATCTCAAACATTGAAAATCGTTATTCATTGGGTTCTGTAACATCAACCCACACTTAATTATAGAATTAATTATTGTAAAAAAATAAAAAAAATCAACATAAACCATTAGGCTCTTCTATCTCCCCCAATGTATTTTTTTCAATACCCTTAAATAAATAAATTTCAATATGTTATCAGAGTTTCTCATTTCATCTCTCCTCAGTGAAAATAAATTTGAATGTATTTATCATATGGATAATTTCACTCATCACTAAAAAATTAGAAATAAATTAATTGATTCCATGTATATGTGAGCTATATTAGAGTACAAATACAAAAACATACTTCTAGGAGCAGTTCAAGATGATTTTCTTTTACATTGTTAATATGATTCCTATAGTCATGTTAAATAATTAATAAAAAATAATCAAAATAACAAATCATTTAGACTCCAACCTAGATATGTTTTAAAATTATCACATGTTTCATGTTATTGATCAAATTTAACCCCCCCCCCCCCACCACGACCATAAGAAAAAAATACAATTGGTTTATTTGATATAAAGATGAAAGACGTGTAATCAAACCTTATTGAGGATTGATTATATGATTACAAAATATTTAAAATTCAAATGATATAATGATATATAGATGCTTTCTAAATCCAATAAACATATATGTATTAACTTATTCAACACTCCATATTTTTTGAACATCTTTAAAATTAATTCTTATAACATCTTTTCGACACAACTAGTTAACAATGAAAAGAGGCATCCTGATACTAGTTAAAGAACGTCGTGATATATATCATATATTTATAAAATATACATATTATTTCTTCAAAAAACTTATTATAATTAATATTAATTACAAAATATAAATATCATGTTCTTGAAAAATAAGGTAATAATGTGTGTTTTCCACTACTCTTGAGTGAGAGGAACATGGTAGATAATTTCTTCTCATCCCAAAAACCCATTTCAATTCAACTCTGTCTATGTGATAACTCATCATATTTTCTCATAATTTTATTTTTCAGATTGTAAAATCCTTTTGGAAGCATGTTATTATTGTTCTTTTCAAAAATGTTATTAGATGAAATTTTATATGTTTCGCCCACTAGCAAGGAAGATATACTCTCTTGTACTAGATTTATACTCTTTTCATTCAAATTTAGTTGTTCAATTAGTTAGGAAAAAATGGAAATATTACTATAATTCATGGATGTTTCTCAGGGATTATCAATATTAGTATAACTATAATTTTTAATTGATATCACTTAAAATTCACATAATTATTCTGCCTAACAAATCATTTTCATCCCTTCCGGGATTACTTTTATTTATCTATCTATCATGCTTCCTCTATCTATGATGTTCATGCCATTGTTGCAATGATCCATAATGTGGAATTATATTCCATAGTAGAATAATCTCTATGATGGTGTATCATATTTTACAATATTATTTGGTATATGCTATTTAAAATTCCCCTTTTTCATATTCCCCATGTCGAACTCATCATATTTATTTAATAGATTTTTCCTCATCTTCTGTGAGATTATTCCATGGATATATTATGAAACATGGTTAGTATATTAAAACTAAAACCTCCAATATAATTACCACTTATGCTTCAATTTTAATATTAATTATCCAAGAATACATTATATGTTTGATAAAAACATATTAATCTTCTTCTATCCTCACTTTTTCAATTCAGGGGTATCTCTCTTGACATTATGTTTACTTCTGCTTAACAAATGATTTTTTATTCAAATTATTAAAATATTATGCTAAAAATAAATACAATTCTGTTTATTCATTTAATACCACCAATAGTGACCAATGAATCTAATTTTACTCCTTTTGGGAACTTTATCAACTTTTATTTGTTTAACAATAATAAATTTGTATGTGCTTATTTTGGGGATCCACTTCTCTTTCCCATGATCTCATCCAACCTTGATATATTTTATGTTTTATAACAAATTTTCTCCCCAGTATATATCCAGATTATAATTTAAAACATGTAATATCTGTTATGACCTAAAAATTTACAAATTAAATTCTATTTTTGAATGAATAAATTCATTATTAATTATTGTGGTTTTAGAAAACACATTAAATACTTTGGAATTTTTTCACCAATGTATGGTTTGTAAAATTTAAAAGTCCATTAGGAATCATAAACATTGATAATATATATATTTTATAGTGACCATTAAGATTAGTATATTAAGGGTTATGATATAGTCCAATTGACATAGATGGGTTGATCAGTTTCCTTGACCAGTAGGATCATACCCTATGAATCCCATTTATATAAACTTATAAGGGAAATGTATTTCCTTGATTTTCCCTTGACCAAGACCAATCTTATATTTAAAAATTTATAATTGATTGAAATAATATAAGGGAGAAGTTAAAGCTCCTAGATATCATGGACTAAATGATGTTTATCGAACTGCTCCATGAAAAATTCACTATCACACACCTTAACCATAGGGAATTTACTAGTGTAATAAAGGGATATGTATCTAGACCCTAGATGTATAAATATGGGCATTTTCTCTTTAATAAAACAATTATTATATTAATTCCCTTTTAATATTAATTTCTAAATGAATAAATAATGTGTCTAATAAAAATTATATATAGATACAATGACACACAAATCATATTTGTTGAAATATTGAGTTTCAATCAAGAAACTCCTTTGGATAAATTTAAGAATTTTTTTAAATTTTGATTATTTAAAATACTATTATTAAATAATATTTATAAAATATAAATGATAATATAAATTTAGGAAGTCAAATATACTTTTTATAAGGTTTAAAAAACTGTTACGTTCATAAAAAACTAGTATTTTTCAACTAATTGAGTTTTTGATTTTAAAGTGTAAATTCTTATATTCATAGAATTGTTTGAATAAAATAATTATTATGTTTTAAATCCTCACATAAAAATTTTCCAGTGGTGTATTATTCTTACTATTTTGACATTCAGATTTTTGGATAAAAATAAAATATGGTATAATTAAATGTTATGTATTATGACCACATAAAATCCGAAAATTTATTTAATAAAAACTACATTGAGTACAAATGACCTAAATTATGTTCCATTTTAAAATAATGTGTTGTTAAAGTTATATTATTAATGTTATAAATTCATAATGATTCCTCCAAAACCTATATTATATTTTTCAGGTTTTGAAGTCAATAATTTATAAACATGACTTGCTTCCACATCATCAAAGGTATAATAAAAATCATTTTCTTTATTTCACATCAATAAAAGATTTATTTCATAATATTACACTTAATACAACATGGAAGATAGAGAATTATGTTATATTTGTAAATTAGGTACATTACCTTATAATTTAAGTTTTGAAATACATCATCTTTATTGAAAAAATCTTTAACATGCTCACACTTAAATATGCATATGATAATCTAGGGACGTACATAAGAATAAGGAGAATTATAAGTCCCAATAAGGTAATAAACATTGAATTACACGAATAAGTTAATACATTATAGACAATAGGAATATCAATAGGGAAAAATGGAGTGATAAATATATTCCTGAACAATGAGGCTTGATATAGAAAGATAACATAAAGGATACATCGGAAATTTGTCACCAAATTAAGCACTAAATCATAAACATAGGTCAAGTATAACTACCAAGAAATAATGATGGGAAAATTCCCATAAAGGAATAAAGAATAATATATATTCCAACGCGACATCTCATTAGATGAAACATTACCCAATGCATCGGAGTGCAATATAACTATGGGTGCACTCACCACATTAATTTCATTCTCATGATTATGTTCGCCACATAGATCCTATAACATGGATTCATTCATAATCATATATTATTCAATAATCAAGTAGTGTGGAATATGTATGTAATAATTCAAATATTTATGAGTGTATAAAGTTGAACACCATTAATTGTAAATGGGTATGGTATTCACTACATAATTGTTTTGGCCTGGAAAATCATGATAAAATTTCAGTAGTATAACTACATCACTTAAAAATTTATATAAAGGGTTGATGATAATGAAATGGGTATATAATCATTTGGATATATAATGGTTGGTAATAGGTACATGTAAATTCAAATACCAAACTTAGGAATTTTAAATAGAATACATATGATAAAAAAGAAACATTAATAAGGAGGATAATGAGAGGATTCATTACTTGAGTGTCTGAATCTAAATGCTATGGAGGAGCTTCTAGAAATATTGGAAGTTCCTCGATAGGACTATTGATAGGAAATGTAAAATTAAGGACGTGATCCAAGTATTTAAAGTGAATATAAATGGTATCATTGAAGGTTTTATATAGGAAATTAGTGGGGATTTCTTTTTTATTACTCAAACTTTGGTTTTGGACTCTACACAATAAAATAACAAAAAACATTGACCATCCAATAGTGTTTGTGCATTGTTTCTCCCAAATGGAAGTGGTTTTATTATTCTATAATTAAAAGGGAATAAATTAATATAATTTACCCTTTCTTATTAGGGAGTGAGTCATATTCTTAAATAATTGATTTTAAAACCAAAAAATATAATAATGGTTTTGTAAAATTCATAAAGGCATTAAAAAATTAACCAAATAAACATAAAATCAAATAATTTAAAATGAGAACATATATTTGGTCATTAATAAACGCTATTTTATTAATTATATCATTTTTGGGTCATTATATTGTTATAATACACACAGTATATTTTTAAGAAATTTAATTTTTACATGAAAATTTGACTCGATCAAAAAATTATG
Organism: Viscum album; assembly: GCA_963277665.1. Taxonomy (NCBI): domain Eukaryota; kingdom Viridiplantae; phylum Streptophyta; class Magnoliopsida; order Santalales; family Viscaceae; genus Viscum; species Viscum album. The sequence continues at coordinate 1,240,545,477 of OY728145.1, read as the reverse complement.
AAAAATTAACTATTGAATAATTTTGATGATATGATACCTAAATTAATATTCATTTTATATAAATAATTTTATAGATATGTTCATTTACCCTATTAAAATAAGAATCAACATTTTTTGGGAAATGATGGTTTTTTTACTATAAGAGTTTTCAAACACTTATAAGAATTTCCATGGACATCATTAAAATTACATGATCATCCATAATTGATAAAAAAATATGTTATTATAATATTTTATTAAAATATTATTTATTGAAAACATGAATTCATTCCGGAAAATAAATTTCTTATTTGAATTTTAATATTACCCAAAAATATAATTTTTGATTTATTGAATAAATATCAAATTCATTTCAAAATAAACAACAATAAAATGAAAATATATTCCTTTTTGTATACAATATATTATTTCATATTATTGGGTTGTTGATAAATATCTCTTTAATATACTAATAAATTCCCTAAGAGTAATGTGTTTCACGGTGAGACTTTCATGGGGTGGTTTGGTTTACATGGTTTGGGTCATGATCTCGATGATCTTAAGCTGCTAATGTAAATGGTTTCACTTGTGCTTTAGTTATGGGATATCATATTGGGCTTGGTCAAGGTTAAATCCCAGAGATTCTTTCTACCATAGAATCTCTAATAAATGGGCTTCATAAGGTATCATCTTAATGGTTTAGGCCATCACTTCATTTGTATGCGTCAATTGGATTTGATAAAACTCTACATTTATATTAATCATGTGATCACTATTCAAAGTCTATATTATAAATGGTAATGATTCTTAATGGTTATTTAAATCTGATATGATATAATAAGACCAAACAAGTGAATTTGTTTTCTATAAACATATTACATCGCCGGTGGAATTTTTTTATAAAAGTTCAGGTCATTATAATCTTCCCCAATTTATAAATTTCACCCTCAATATTTTTTCCCCACATTAAAATAGATGGGGGTCATTTGGTTTTATCACTTCCTCAAATTCACATATTTCATCTTAAAACTTATGGTTTCCCCCTAACATTTTACTAGGTAAATTATTTTATTCCGCAGAACATTGACCCAATGATCTAAGATCTTCACCGTCTAATCCTCAAAGGAAGTTTTATTTTCTATTAGTACCACATTTGGATGGATTACATGTGATGGGTTTGGTATGTACTTCCTCATGAGTGATACATGGAAGAAATTATGTACTTTTAATAGGTTATATATGAGTTCTAGTCGATAGGTAACCTCTCTGATAGGATCTAGGATATCAAAGGGGTCAATGTTTCTTCAACTAATTTTACACTTATTTGATAATATATTCGATTTATTTCTTAGAGATATAATGGGGAATAAAAAGTTTATAACATCAGACTCTATTTCTCACCAATGATTGTTAGCATAGATCTATTATCGATACTAAGCATCCTTGATGTGTTGCTGAATAGTCTTGACCTTTTCCACTATTTTTCAACCATTTCAAGACCTATAAGGTTGTGCTCCCCAAATTCATCCCAACATGCATGTGTTCTACACATCTTCCCATAATTGTATTAATAGGGATCCATTTGGATACTTGAGTGGAAACGGTTACCATATAAGAACTCGACTAGAGGAATATGTCGGTCACTTCCTTCTTTTATATCAACTATGAATTATCTCAACTTCTCCTCAAGTTTCTGGATAGTTTACTCATATTGTACATTAGTTTGAGGGTGATAAGTCATATTGAAGTTCAACTAATTATTTATAGTGTCTTGAAGACTCTTTCAGAACATGGAGGTAAATCTTGGGTCTCCATCAGATACAATTGATAGTGGTGTTCTATATAGCCTCTCCATTTTTATAATGTATATTCTAGCAGGTTGATCAAGTGAGAATACCTCGATAATCATATTGAAGAGTTATGTATTTGTAAGACAACCCACCACAACCAATAGAGAATTATTTCCTCTTGATTTCTTCATAAAACAAGTGACATGGTCTATGGTGATGTTTTCCCATTATCATATAGGTATGGGTAGTAGTTGCATCATCACCAAAGATTTTTTTCCTCTAAACATTCCCTTGATGACACACAAGACTTCTATATGAATATTAAATGATCACCTTCTCTAAATTTTCCAACCAATAGTGATCTAGTATATATGGATATATCTTTCGGATTCATGAATGGTTATAGAAGTTTAAGTTATGTGCATAATCCAAAATCTTCTTCTTTCAATTACGATTTCATGGTACACATTGTCATGAACCAAATATCACAACTCCTTCTTCATTAAAATTAAACTCTAATGATTTCCATTTTCTAATAGAATAATAATTTTTGTGAATTAATATATAATCACTTTGATAATCCATTAGATTCTTTGTAAGGGGTGGTTGAGAAATCATTAATAAAATGATTGATGGTGTTCCTTCCATTATGAGTCTCATATCTATCCTTTTTAAGTCTAATAATATTGAATCCTTTTCAATTTTCATAGATGATAAAATTGTTGCATAATTTATACCTAGAAAATCCTCCACTTTATTCTCTTTTATAGGATGGTAGTGGATTGAGTATTCATTGTTCTTGATCATCTCTAACAATCTACGTTGCCACATATCCATATCTTTCTATGTGAATTTATACTTGACGGTCTAGTGATGCGTATATATTTCACACTTCTCACCAAAGTGATAATACCACTAAATTTTCAACATTAATATCAATGTATCCAACTCTAGATTAAGTGTTAAGGAGTTCTGTTCCAGAACATTCAATTGTCTTGTAGCATAGACTATCACTTTTCCATTCTATATTAACACAAATCCCAATCCATTCTTAGAAGCATCACCTAATACAACAACTATTTCTCCACTTACGTGTAGTGTAAATATAGGTGTAGTGATAAGAATCTTTTTCTAATCCTTGGAGCTCTATTCACATTCATTATTCCAAAAAAACTTGACTATATTCTAAGTAATCATGTTTAGTGACTTTTAAAATAATGATCCATTACTCAAAAAACTTATGATATTCCCCAGCTAATTTGAGGATACAATGGATAACAGTCGTTGATGTTGACCTCATAAATCCTTGAATAGCATCAGTATTTGAGGGTTCCAAGGACCTCTAATTTCTTGTCATCATATTCCCCAATAGCGAGTCTTGTGAAAACAAAAACTCAAATTTTATTTACATTGAAAAAATCATCTACTTTTATAAGGTCTGCATCATAGTGCTCATATTCCTAGAGGATATGTCATTCCAAATGATATTATGATGAACTCATAGGGAATGTACCTTATATGAAATGAATCCTTGTGGATATCCTTCTAATTCAACCACACATTATAATATCTAGACCATATATCCATTTTGGATAAGTATTACTCTCCACAAAGCTGATAAAACAAGTCATAAATCTGTGGTAGTGGTTACTTGTCCTTTATTATGATCTTGTTGAGATTATGTTAATTAATTAAAAAGGGCATTAACCCATCCTTCTTCTTGATGAAGGGGACTGGTTCAGCCCATGGTGATTCACTTTACTCTGTAAACCCTTTATCTAGATTCTACTTTAGTTGTTTCTTTGGATCCTAAAGTTGCACAATATCCATTCAATATAGAGTATTGGATATTTTTAATATCATAGGTATACTTATGATTTAATATTCAACCTCTCGACAAGGGGGAAGACACAAAAGTTCTTTAGGAAACACATCAGCATATTCCATCATAATAGTCAAGTATTCGAGGATGATTATATCTTTATAATCAACCATTTTATATAGATATGCTTCCTACTAGGTAAATAACATCCATTATTGATATTTTGGTGCTAAAGAAGATTCATCGACCACCTTGCACATGTATATGATTAAAGGATGATTCTCAATATGGAGAGTAATTTCTTTCTTGACGTAATTTATGTTGTCTCTATATATGGAAAGACAATACATACCTATAATTGAATAAAATTCAAAAAAATGGAGTTTTATAAGGTACACTAGTAATTTCAACACTAAAAGTTTGAAAATATAGGAGTTATATACTTGGGATGAAATAATTTACCCTTTTTATTTTTTCACCAACATCTCTACTTCAATACTTTGATCTAGTGTATTAATAGTTATAATAAACTTTTATGATATGAAGGAATGTGTTAAACAATAATCAAAAAGTATTTTCACTATTCTTCATTGGATAACAAAATTACCTTTCACCAAGAAGTTATTATGATCGACCTCAGTGGTTGTGATTGAAAATTATTGCATCTTCTTCCTTGGAGGTTGTTGGTTGTCTTCGAAAACCCATGGATTGGTAAATTTCTTTGCAAAGTAAATAGGTTCCTTATAGTCAAAGAAATTATCAACACATAGAGGTTTTATAGGATCATTCCTTTCCTCTAATGAGTTTTTAGGTTCATTTTATCATCATTCACTAGATAGGTATCCTTCCTTCCAGCACCTAAAGATTTTCTGTATCCCACTTAGGAAATTTTCAAGGTGCTCTTTTCCACAACATTGAAAAGCGGGATGTTGAAATTTCTTGGCACTGTTAGATTTATCAATTAGTCTACAAAAATTTAACTCTGCTTTACTCTTCTTATTCCTATTATACCGATGACATTCACCAATCCCTGTTTCATCATTGAGGGAACACTAGAAAATATTTTCATAACTATAAAATTCTTGTATTTATATATATATATTCAAAGAATTTTTTATCCAACCAAAGAAATAGCCAACCTTTTATTTGGGGTAATAATAAATCCCCAGCTGTGACCTGAAAGTCTTATGAAGTTTTACTCGTACACCCCAATAGATTCATAATATCATTTCTTGATAGTAATAAAATCCCTTTCCATTTTAAGTTAGAGTGTTATATGAAAATATTTATTTAAAAACATTTCCCAGAATTCCTTCTATCCCAACACAGTGATCTCTTACTTAGGCTCTTTCTTCTTGATCAATATCAAAAACTTATCAGCTTCCCCCTCCATATGATAAATAGTCAGTAGAACCTTCTCTTTTTCTAAACATTATAGGATGGAAAAGATTTTCTCAATAGATTTGATCCATTATTAAACAATTACAGGATTTATTAATCCATTGAAAGTGGGATGCCTTTTTTGCATAAAAGACTTAATTGAAGAATATTTATTCTTTAGGGTATTTGGGCACTCCTCTTAATGTAAGTTTCTTTTCAAAACATCAGTCAGTTGAGAGGGTATCATCCCAAAGTTTGTGATCCCCCTCCCATCATGTTGGGCATCTCATTGGGGTTGTCATCACATTGCTTGTCTCATTGATTGTATACTTGATTCCTATAATATTATCCCAGTGTAAATAGTATAGAAAAAGTTGGGGATGATTATTCGGAATCATAGAAAAGGTAATTCAATGAAATTAAAGGTTATACTAAAAATTTTAGTTTATTTCACTAACATATGAATTCTAAGGCTTTAATCTTTGTTATCCATGATCTATTTTTTAAAATATATTATTTTAAGAGTTTTTGTGTTCCTTTAATAATGGTTCACAATGATCTTATGAACTTACCATTGCATATCCCCCTAGATTTTTAAACTAGGTGTGCAACAAGGCCTGTTCTTGTGCACCAGTTTCTAGTTGATTTTATCTCAATGCAAATTTTTCATGTTTTACCCTTATATACATCTATGGTAGAGGCACATCCACAAGTAATATCTAGAAATGGATTTATTTTTTTAATAAACCACTTACTCTATACTTACTAAAATTTAGGGATGTTTTTTATACCTAGTCATATACTTAATTATTTCATTATAGTTTTCAAATTCTAATTCAATCAATATCTAAACCACCCTTTAATCCTGACAATAAAAACCATGCTCTATATTTAATATTAATACCTGATTTATTACACAAGAATACACTTAAAAAACCCCACGAAGATTTATCGTTAATGTTTCTTTAGGAATTAGGAATATTATTTAACAATTTAGAAAAAGAAATACCTCATATCTATTGAAATATTCCTTAATATTCCCAAATATAAAACTACATGGGATAACATGGGTACATACAGACTAATGGAGTGATCTATAAATCCTATTAAGGGAATAAACATGTAATGACATTTATAAGTTAATATCTAATATATAATAGGAATATCAATGTGGAATAAAAGGAGTGAGAGTTATAAACATGAACAATGAGTTCGGATATAGAATGATAACAAAAAGAACACATCAAAAATGTGGCAACAACTTAAAACGCTACATCATAAATATAAGTTATGTCTAACTACTTAGAAATAATAATGGTAAATATCACATAAAGTAATCAGGTTTACCCCTACTCCAAATATGACATCTCATAAGATTAAATGTTATCCAATTCATTGGTTAGCTATATAATTTTAATCACACCTATAACTTTCATTTCATTCTGATGCTTTAGTGTGCAACATTAATCATACAACAAGGATTCAATCATCATAATATTTTATACCAAGATAGTGTAGTGTGAAATACATACATATAATTCCCAGGTAAAATATGTATGTGTGTATTAATGTGGACACCATTGATATGAAATTTTTATCGTATTCACTACACAATTTTTTTGGCATAGAAAATCAAGGTGAAATTTAGGTAACACGACATCATCACTTAAGAATTAATAAAACGGGTTGATGAGAGATAATGAGGCATATCATCATAATTAATGAAAATGATAAATAATAGGTACATGTAAATACATATCCAAACTAATTAACTTAAAATATAAATTATAAGATAATAAAGATACATTAATAAAGAAAAAAGTGAGTGGATCCCTTACTTGAGAGTGTGACTCCAAATGCTTGGGAAAATTTTCTTCGGAGCTTAGGTCACCTGGGGAGGACTATATAAAGGGTATAGAAGTGTAATTATTTGATACAAGGATTTATAGTGATTAGAAATGGGATATTTGGTGGTTTGATATATTAAAGGAGTGGGTATTTCATTATTATTACTCAAACTTAGGTTTTCGAATCTATATTATAAAATAATTCAAACCCAAAACCTTCTCATTGTTTTTCCCATGGATTCTTCCAATGGTAATTTCATTTCATTTTTTTATATGTAAAATGTCCAAAATTAATAAAATAATAACATTTTTATGTGCAATTGTGTCATAATCTAATTAAAGTATTTAAAAACCTTAAAATAAATTAATTTTTTTGGAGGATTCATTAAGGATTCATAAAATTAAACAAATAAACATAAAATTAAATTAAATTTAATGGTAAAAAATAAATTTGGAAATTTATACCTATTATAGTATTTATTACATGGATTTTGGGTTATTATAATATCATAATACACAGTATATATTTATACAATATTTAATTTTTCCATGAAAATTTGATTGTCTATGAAAAATGTGAATAAAATCATGATTGGATAATTTTGATGTTCTGATTCAAAAAATTATATTAATTTTATCCAAAAAAAATTCAAAATATTTTCATTTACCCTTTTAATATAAGGATCGAAATTTATTTAGTAATGTTGGGTTTTTTTACAATAAAATTTTCGAACCCTTATAAAAATTACAGTTGAATTAGTAAAAATTATAAGATCATTTATATTTCTAACATTTAACTATTTCAGGGTTTTAAAAAATATTTTCTATGTTAAAAAATTATTAAATTGGTTGACTTAAGATGTATCTGGAGAAAGACTGCACAACAATCACGATTTTAACTTGAAATCAACGAATATGGTGAGATTGTGTTTTGAAATTTTTGTTTTTGTAAAGAAATAAATAAATTAAAATAATGTTTGAACACAAGTGGATAAATAGAGTGATGGGTTCAGAGTGGGATCAACATTTTCAATGTCATAACAATCTTAAAAATTATTCCACCTCTTTTTCTATTGAATGAGAACTGAAAAACTCCTTGATTGATTTATTAATAACCCTTGGTTGAAGGATGCAATGGAAACCACTATTATGTGCATGAAAATTGATGAACCATTCCCAAATTACTAAGCCACGTATCAATTGGGTATTTTTTATAATTGTAAATCTATAATAAATTTACATATTCAACACAAGATCCAATGATTATTAGACCTTCAAAACCAGACACAGTCTACACAATCGAGATATATTTCACAAGGGAGAGGGAGTTTAAAGATCTTTAATCAAAGCTATAAACATTGAATTAAACCAAAACCTAAAACAAGGTCACATAAAGATAATTGGAAAACACAAAAAATATAAATAATTTGACAAGAAAAGAGAGTTTCAAATTAAATTGGAAGACCATAACATCACAAAAGTGAGAATCACTCTTCCTTGATCACTCAAGGGTTTTACCCCTTCATGTTATGGGTAAGAGAGTTGAAAGGGGAAGAAGATAGCATAATGAAGCTAAGAAAATAGTAAATATAAAATAAATAATACTTCAAGGATCCAATCCTCCTTCAATTCCCCTCCCATTACTTCTTCAACAACAACCTTTTCTGGGATTGGACACATATATTTATAGGCTTTAGGAGAGGAATTTTCCCTCTAGATTCAATACTCCAAAAGATTGTGTCCCATTCACAAAATCAATGGACTAATCCCAAAAGGTTTTATTCAAAAAAGTCTTTCCTAGATGTCTTGCTAATTCTCCCACAATATCTCAGAATATTTGGATAAGATTAAGAAATTTTATAAATGAATTACTGACGAAGACTATTTCTTCCTGAGGAGACAACTCAACTACCACCCATTTGGAGCACGAAATTAATGTCTCAATGACCATATTGATACATAAAATTTAATTTGAAGATGAATATTAGAGTCTTGTTCCCAATAAAAATTTAATCACTTTATTTATAGTTACTTAGCCTAGTATATCTTTCAATAACAGATGTGGGGTTCATTATTTTAGCCAGTAAATGTTTTCCAATTGATTAATTTTTTTATTCCATTGTGTATCAAATTGGATATAGGCCTAGAATAAAAACATGAATAACATTAAATAGTGAATCCTATGAAAAGGAATCAATCAATTTGGATTTCAATTGTATAATATATTCTTGAAATATAGATGATCCATACAACTATTAAATTTCAATAATTTAACAATTTTCACAATTAAGATCAAAATTCAACCAAAATACTAAAATGATAAAAATAAGATAACGTTGGTTAATTGGAAGGGGTTAAATAATTGAAAAAATTATTATAAAAAATGGAAAAAATTACTCTATCAATTCCCCCCACCTAGAACATGGATTCTTGGACAAGTCTGCATCAAAATCAAATCGAAGAAAATTAAAAACACATGCTTATGTGATCCACCAACTCCGCGCCAATAAAAAAAGATATCATGACTCATCAAAAACAATTATTCCAAGTTCACCATTTATATAATTTAATATATTTCTTTATAATTTCTCCTCCCATACACATAAGACCCCTACCTTACCTGAATTTTTACTCAACTCACAAATTTTGATTTTCAAAAGGGGGTTTCTCATGCAATCCCCTGTAAGGGTCACCATAGCCATGATAATTCCTAATTATCCACCTAATGTGATTCAAGTAAATATTTATATTATGAGTAATTTTTAGGTTTGTTCTTTGGGTTTCAATTGTATGGATTTAGATGTTAAAAAATTTTAGGCCTAATGAGGAGGGCTAGGCTGTTTTTGAACAAAAAATGCACGATTCTAATTTTCAATCAAGTATGGACCCTTCTTCAGCACCCTTAGTAGAAAATGAGCCCCATAAACATGAAAAATCAAGGAATTTTCACATAATTCATCATTTTAGAAGAAAAAAATTCACTCATCTAAAAAATAATTTTTCTTGAAATCTCTATATAAGCATAGTTTTCTTTCTCTATTACATGATCTAGAAAGAAACCAATTCTCTTATCATGATAGCTCCATAAAAGGAACATTACTCCAAAGAATTATATTTTTCATCCTCAAATAGATCTCTTCAGCATTTTATTTCCCACCCAATGTATCAATATTTATTTAGGACAATACAAGGAAGATTCCCCCACACTTAAGTTCATCTAGAGATGCAATTTCACTTAAAGATTAGTTTGGAAATAGAAACTTTTCTTATAATATGGATAACCTAAGAGGTTGTTCATGGATTCTAATGTCTATAAGGATTAAATTTACAAAGGCATCCATAACAAAAAGGATTCTTGGAAAATAGGTCATTAAAACCAAATAAATGTCTCAATCTTTTAAAACAGAAGTACCTCAAACCATCAAGTTTTGATTGAAATAAATCAAATTCTTGCTAAATAAAGCATGTTTTGGTTATCTCAATAAGGGTGGGGAATGATAATAATATGAAAAAAGGGTTTCTAAGAATCATGGGAATGTGATTTTAAATTTAAAGATAATGAGATGTGGCTTGAGATTCCAAAATATGAGTAGTTTTTGTGAAATTACCAAAGAATTGAACTTGGAATAAAGTCATTTTAAGGTTTTATTTATGCTCAGTTTCATAGAATAAATTTATTCACTCGTTGAAGTGGGTTTTAGAAATGGAAATGATAATCATTTCAACTCAAAAGTTTCAAAAACACACATGAAATGAATATGTAACACACACAAATTTGAAAAAATACACAAATGTTTTTTGAAAATTGAAAAACAAACAATAAAAAAAAATTCAATACTAAAAATATTCCTTACCCCAAAAATAAATGATACAGTTTCCTCAATGAATTCAGATGTATTTGACATGTAATAATATTTTAAATTTAATTAAAACAATAAATAAATCTTAAACGAGAGGTAAAACCTAATCAATTTTACTGATAAACATTTTGGAGGAGCGTGATCTCCTCTACTATATCTAATTTAATGGTCCAATGTAATTTCTTCAACATGTGTCCATTAATAGTGAAGAATCCTTCTCTTCAACCTTCACAATCTACGTATCACCTAAAGGATACACATGAGTTGCTATAAATGGCCCTTCATATCTAGAACAAATTTTATCTAGCATCATCTTGATTCTTGAGTTGAACAACAGTACTTTCTGTCGAGGGTAGAAATCTTTCAGTTGGATTAGTTTATCAAGATCCACCCTTATTATCTCTTTGTAAATTCTATACTTTTAAAAATCTTTTCTTCTAACTTCCTCTAACTTCTGTAACTACAATATTATCTCTTCTCCTGTTCTTTCAAGATCCAAATTATTTTCTCTCACAGCCCCATATGCCCTATGCTCTAATTCTACATGTAGTTGATATATTTTCCCAAAAAATGGCCAATATGGACTCATTCTAATCAGGGTACTGTAGGATTCCATGTAATACAATAATGTTTCTTCCTACATTTGGCTTCAATCAATCCTATTTGGATTAATATTTTTTACAAGATTTCATTGATTTCCTTGTTTGACACTTCATCTTTCCCATTATTATGTGGATGATAGGGTGTGCATGTTTTATTATTCACCCCATAATTTGTTAGAAAAGACTCCATTATACTATTGAATATGTGAGTCCCTTGAGATTTAATGATGGATCTAGGCACCCCAAACCTACAAAATATGTTATCACTAACAAAATGAGAAACAATTTTATCATTAGCAGCCTTGGTTGCTTTTTCTTCCACCCATTAGAAAACATAATCTACAAAAACAAAATATATAATAATTTCCAAATGAAATTGGGAAAGGTCCTAAAAAATAAATCCCCCAAACTAAAAAAATATAACAAAAATTAAGTGGTTATGAATTTTCTTATCTCTTTGAAAAGTTTTCATTAAAATGTACTTTTTACCCCTTTTAAAAAAATCTTGTGAATATTTATAAAGGGTGGGACAATAATGTCCAGATTCTAAAACCTTATTTGGTGTCCATTGAGGTTCAAAGTGTCCTCAACAAGATAAAATGTGAAAAATTCAAATACAAAACCAATTTCACTCTAAGGAAAACATCTTCATATCACATGGTCATTGAAAATCTTCCAAACAAATGGATCATCCCAAATGTAATACCAAGAATCATCTTTATGTTTTTGAATTTAGTTAAAATAGAAATTATATGGGACCAGAGATGTTACTAGAAAATTTAACATTTCAATATGCCGAAAATTTTATCCTTCAATCAATTTCAACTACTCTCCAAGAAGGTGATGATTCAATGGTTCTTTTTTGTAATTTCAGCTTCACCAATGTTGGGTAGTTTACTAAAGTGATTTTCCACTTGGTTCTAAGATACCTTCATGTCTTTTATATCTATATTGAACTCCTACAGAAATTGTCATGACCCATCCTAGTGGGACCTGTGTTGCTACTCCCTGAGCCCACCTTCAATTGGCCAGGGGAAGGTGACTGGCATCGAGTAGGCATGTCATTAACTTGGGAGGCACTGGCTTTGTACCTGTACGCACGCACAACTCTCCAATTCCAAAAATGATGAAATGTTAATGAAAATATGAATCAAATACATTATACCACTATCCCAACCAATGGAGTATGATAGGAAGTAAAGTTTAGTAAGGTAAACTAGGATAGAAACTAGAAAAACAAAAGAAAGATTTTATAGACTACAATGTCCAGCGTATAAAAAAATATTTATTGGGACTACTGCTCCAATCCATAGGAACAACTCAGGCTACTTGAACTCACAAAAATCACTCTGGTACTGGTTTTCCTTGGACTCCAGCAAAAGGTCACTTGCATGGACAAGACATAACATATTTGGGAAAATGCTTTGTAGGGTTGAGTATAAAAATACCCAATAAGACACCTCGAAACCACAAATAGAATCCCAAAGTAAAGATATAGTAATCTATAAAAAGTATATGTCTACAAAACATATAATAATAATATCCCTATTTAATAAAACCAAGACACATAGTCTAGAGGTAAGTCACAACTACTGCATACCATCACTTTGTATTATTCCAAATATTCCCCAATTCACTCATCCTAGAGCACACACTCTTGAGTCTGATAGCACTGATGACATCCTCAAGAGAAATATTATTCATCATGAACATTCATGGGAGAGATAGTCTGATAGATCTGAAGAAAAATATGATTCCATAGATGAGGATCACAACCAGTGTCATCGGGTGATACCAACAACTCTATCAAGCTTATCCTACAAATTAGAGGATCGATGCCTGGTGAAGGTGGTCATGTAAATACTAAGGAATATACCTTAGGAATTAAGAATTAATATAGGATCCTTCTCTATTAATATCAGTAGGGATTCCAACAAGTCTATCCAAAAATTCATGATGATGATATCATACTTTTATAAGTAGAAAATGATACGCATCAACCTTTAGGGAAAGGATCAAGGGAACGAACCCTAATTAAAATTTTCCAATATTTGGTGGACAAGAGATTCAATCCATGTAGAAAGTGTTATGATATGTGTATCCAGGTTACACATTGTCTCCATTGACCTTGTGTACTTCCCATGTACAATGGCATGTTTTAATTAGAACATGCCTTGTAGAATATTGGTACACGCTGTGTAGAAGGGTCACACACTATGTCCTACCATCTTGGGTCCACCCGTGTACTCTAGATGTGTATCAATACAAAGTGTCAACCCATGCCTGCCTACCCATGCACCAGTACATAGAATAACCCATGTAACCAGTCTGGGCTAAGCTATGTGGTGGGGTACACGCCGTGTAGGCAACCCGTGTATCCGCCCATGTTCGTATATCTCTCGAGATACATGCTGAGTCTCAAGAAAGGTCCCACACACAATGTGAATAGGGTAACGCGTCATGTGATACTTTCCTACCTCAGAAAACCCTATCTACCGATGAGTGGGTTCCACACACCATGTAACCTGGGGTTACACACCGTGTTGATCACAGATTTCTAGAAACCATGGTTATTCCTCCGCACAACATGGATGATCCTCCAGTGTAAAATATAAATTTTATTTTTACTAGAAACTGAATATCCAAATATGTATCGCTATTATAACACTAAATAGATGGGTTTCAAACATTCAATAAGCTCAGAAAACCAATTCTGATCACCAACATCATAATTGTCTCAAGAACAATATCTTCGTAATTGCTTTGATTCTTCTATCACTATCTATATAGCACCTCTTCAAGGTCATCCTGATGTCGTATCTTTATAATTAGATCATTATTAAAATAAATAAGGGTGAAATGGTCCTCCATTAAAAATTCACAAAGAATAAAGTATTTTAGAACATATGTGGAAGAAGAAATATGCCCAAGGAAACAAATATGAAAAATGTACCTCAACCCCTGATTGTTTCGATGTTGATCTATTCCTATAATAATGGTGAACAAATCAAATAATAAAATAATATCTAGATCAAACACCAATTTTTCATGAAAATAATACAGATCCTGGATGAATGATCGATCTATAGTTAAACATGTTCTTTGTTTGATCTACATTAACCAATGATTCTTTAAAAAGGGAAATAATTCCAAATAACAATTCCATACATCAGTTTTGGATCATTCACTGAAGAGGATTGATCATCTTATCACCACTGTCGGTGAGATCCATCAAAGATAGCATCTCTCGATCTCTGATCCAGGCTTCGTCAACGTTTGTCATCGAGAGAGTTATCCAGGGTTCTATCTAGAGAATTTAGAATATTCTATGGTTATGAAACAAACCCCAGATCCATTTTTAAAAGGATAATTTTAAATAAATGTTGTTTTTTCTTCGTGAAACGTTACAATGAAACAAATTCTTATTTTATTTAATTTAATTTTTTAAAATTCAAAAAACTACTTTTTGCAGTTGACTCATGCCGGATTATGTAAGGCCTCAACTAGAGTAAAATTGCTGCTTATAACGCAACAATGGCCTTGGATTTCTGATCAAGGTACTGGTTTAGAATTTTTGCACTTTTTCATGAAAACTGTTCTTGTGTGCTATTTAATATTTTTAATATTTTTCAAATATTTATTCCAGGCACACTGAGACTCAGAATCGCACGTCATCTTAGTTCATGTTCTTGAATTAATTTATTGTAATATTTAAAAATAATACATGGAAAATATAGTTCATTACATTCTCCCCACAATAGGGCTTTACTCCCTTGAAAATCCAAAAACAAGGCTATACAAAAAGATGTAGGTATTGTGCCTGAATCGGAGCCTCCCACTCCCATGTTCTCGCCTAGAGATTTCTCTGTTGCCATAAGATACACACTATTGAATTCTATCACCCATGTATAATCTTATCCTTCCAATATCCAATCTCCACTGGGAACTTAGAAAACATTTCCTCGTCATCAATGTCTAGCACAGCCCATTGAATAACATGTGATGGGTCAGGAAGGTACCTCCTCAACTACGACATGTGGAAGACATCATGTACCCAGTCGAAATATGAGTGTAGATCCAAGTTGTATGCCACCTTTACAACTCTACATTGTATCTGAAAAGGGATTATAAACATTTGAGAAAACTTGTTGTCCCATCAAAATTTCCAAAATCCCAGTTGAGTTGAATCTTAAAGGAACAGATGGTCTCTTTCATTGAATTCCTTAGGCCTCCACTACCTTTCATCATTAAATTTATTATTGATATGTGTAATATTTATCCACTCCTGGATGATCTACACCTTCTCTATAGTATCTTGAACCAACTCTTATCCCATTAGTGGTTAGTCTCATAGGTCGGTCTAGAAAACTCGTGTATGGAAGGGATGCCCATACAAAGCCTCGAATGGTTACATACCAATGATGGAATGGAAGATGTTATTGTACGTGAACTCCAGCAGTGTTAGGTGATCCTGCCATCTAAATTCGAAGTCCAACATGATATCCTACAGCTTATCCTCTAATACATGAATAGTCCTCTCTATCTAGCAATCATTATATGGGTAAAACTTCATACTCAGGAGTTACTAAGTCCCAAATGGCTCCTATAATCCATTCCACATTCGGGATGTAGAACAAGAATCCGGATTAGAAATAATCGTTGATGGGGCTCCATGGAGACGAACTATTTCCTAAAAATATAGGAGTACCATGATCAGTTCTGAACTCTCCTCCTAGATATCTAGGGATTGAGTTTTCTTGGTGAGTTGGTCAATGACCACCTAGATGGAATCACGTCCCATAGATGTATGTGGTAGACCCATCACGAAGTCCATCGATATATCACTCAAATTCAATTCCAACACCTCAAGTGGTTGACCTATACCTGTTGGAACCTGATGTTCAGTCTTCACCTACTGGAACATATGGCATTAAGAAATGAACTCTAAAACTTCCTTCTTCATCCCAGGCCACCAAAACTAATTTTGGATATCCTAGTACATTTTTCCACACCAGGACGTACTGCCAATGGGGTGTATAAAACTCTTATTGAACCTTCTCCGACAACACCATTTGTACAATTGTGTATCCTCTAAAACTAATGAAATGTTCCCCACCTTGTGAATATCCAGTAGGATCATGTCCTGTGGACATCTGAGCTCATAGGGTCTCTCAGTCAGTATCCCCATGTTATTCCTACCTATCTCCATGTAAGAGTTTAGGGGATATAACCATCTAATGGAAATAAACTACTCTATCTCCATCCACAAAGGATAACTGTAACGAGGCAAACTTATCTGACTCTTCATTCAGCAACTACGAACTAGATCTCCGGCTGAGAGCTTCTGCAACCACATTCCCCTTCTCATGAATAATGATAATCTCAAATTCATAGTACTAGAGGAACTCTATCCATCACATCTCTCTAAAGATTGGATACTTCTGAGAGAGGATATACTTGAGACTCTTGTGATCGGAGTAGACAATAAATTGCATACCCTTCAAGTAGTGTCTCAACATCTTCAATGTGAATACTACCACTAACAACTCAATATCATGGGTCACCTAGTTCTACTAATGTGAGCTAAACTAGCATGAACCATAGGCAGTCACTACTTTCCTATGCATCATGAAACAGCAAATTTTGGTCCTTGATGAATTGTAGAACACTACGTACTCGACACCCACCTCCAAAAATATCAACATCAGATCGCTCATCAAGCTCTGCCTGAACAACTAAAAATCCAATTGAAACTTCTATATCAACACTAAAGTCTCCCTCTTTTGAATAAAATATATCCTAGTTGATGATATCCTATAAAATCAAGTATGAATCTCTATTAATAGCTTTTCAACCCAAGGATTCTCCGCACATCCATCATGTTCCTAGGTGGGTACATGATTACACTACCACTAAATTAGCCGAGTCTATTTCCACCCCATTTGTTGTGATATGATTTCAAAATAAGTGGACTTCCTAAATCTATAATGGGAACTTTGAGATTTTCCCATAAATCTGGTGCTCTCAGAGTATATCTATAACCATCCTTGGGTGTCTCGTATGCTCCTCATTAGAACACAAGTTGAAAATGATATATTCAAGGAATAATACCATGTACTAGTCTAAATAAGGATGTAAGATCCAATTCTTAAGGCTCATTAATAGTACTAGGGATTTCATCATGCCAAAGGGCATCACCAAGTACATATAGTGACCGTAGAGGAATTTAAAATATGTCTTTGGTATATCAATGCCCCATACTTGAAACTAGTGATATCTTGATCAATTTTAAAACATAGAGGACAATCGTGTCCCTCTCAACTGATTCAAGAGTTCATAGATCCTTATTAGTTGATGTATGGTCTTCACAGCCACCAGGTTCAGGCATCGGTAGTCCACACACAACCTCAATAACTCATTTTCCTTTTGGAAAACAAAACTACATCCTCCTAGGTAGAAACACTAGATCTCAAAAATACCATCCTCTTCAATTCCTCCAACTACACCATCATCTTTTGAAGCTCGGTGGGAGACATATGATATGATGGTACTAATATCAGTTTGGTATTGGGATATAAGTAAATGTATAAGTCTATATCCTAGTGAGGACTTAATCCTAGAACATATTCACAGAAGACGTCCTTATACTATGCCACTACTCTTGGTAAAAAAATCCTAACATATGTTGCATTGAGGATCAGGATAGAAAAATCTTGTGTAATATAATACACCCTCATAATCAAGATTCTATCATGTGATTCATGGGTTTTCATTTTACCAAAAAGGAAAACCTCATCCCATCATGGCAAACACAACGCACCCTTATCCAAAAATAGTTAATCTGGGTGTAGACTGTGGATAACCAATCCAAACCAAGAATAACATCATAAGGCCTCAAATATTCCACCAAGAGGTTCCAACTGAAACTCTCACCTCTAAGGTTCATTTCACGTAATCGGC
The DNA here is from genome assembly GCA_963277665.1 of Viscum album. NCBI lineage: Eukaryota > Viridiplantae > Streptophyta > Magnoliopsida > Santalales > Viscaceae > Viscum > Viscum album. Next base: position 1,240,527,237 of record OY728145.1, on the reverse strand, counting down.
ATAGATGTGTGATCATTGAGTCTTCTCCAATGGGTATCTTTAAGTTTAAGGGTCGAGCTAATGGATCAACCGAAATCTCTAGGTCTCGAACAAGATATGTGGTGATAAAAGAATGACTAGAGCTTGTGTCTATCAGTACTATATCTAAAGTATAAACGAAAAATATCATACCTCGAATCATTACCAGAGCCATTGGGACATATGCCTTGAAAACATGCAGTTATCCCCACCCTTGTCCCCCAGCTCCTTGAGCCAAGCATAGACCTCTTAGAGGTGGTGTTGGTGGTAATAAGTTGAAATATAGACCACCTCCTACTACTCTCCCAGGTCCTCTACCACATACGCTTCCCTGTAAATTTTATTACTCTTATTGTTGTGTTTGCCTCTGTGGTCCATGCACTGTTTCCCAGTTAACAGCTTGGTGGGCCAAACAATCTCATGTGAGATGTCCCCTACCATCACCTAAATAGAACAACCTCCCTATATAATGACTAGACCCACCGGGTGATCTCTTATCTACATATCTTATTTCTTGGGATCTCCTCCTTATACATTTACCCTGTTAGGATCCCTAAAACCGACATTGGATCCCAAATTTCAAGGCCTCTGTAGTTTCTTGTCTACTTTTGACTACCACCGATGGTATCTACTCACCCTAGAAACATTCAACCACCAATTCACACTCAAGCACCACAACATATGTCAAAATTCATATACGAATAATGTTGGATTTTATGTATCTACAAAAACCTTTCTTGAAGGTCTAATCCTTGGAGTACTGATCTCTAACTATATCCATCGTGTACATGAAAAGGTTGGTGAACCTTGATGAATAATCAGCCACAGTCATGCTATGCACCTGTAGATGAAAAATCTCCTATATGCGCACATTTCTCAGCATAACGGGTGATAAATCCTCTATAAAGAGATACTCATACTCTGTCTATAAAAGTGTCACCTCATTTTGAGTCTTGAGATCTAAACTATGTCATCTCCCTATTGAGCAATGTAGAAGGCTCACCGCCCGGACCACCATCTGATCTACTGGAGTTCGAACTATGGAGAAAACTCGAGTCACCTCCTCAAGCCAATCCTCAGCTACCTGAGTGTTAGGACTGACTCAAAACATGAGGGTTCTCTGTCTCTAAAACTTGTAAAAATTACCTTACTATGCTCCTCAATAGCAGATATTACGGTACCCAATGATGCTCCACAGGTGGCGGTATGGATGGTGCACCACCAGGAAGTGACAACCAAGAAACTGGTCCCAAAATCGAGGCCTCATCACTTATGGTTTAATCCTAATGATCGATCTGGTCAATCATTGTCAGCATGCATGTCAAGGGAATCTAGTAATAATAATCTTTGTACTATTTTCAATGAGTTTATCTAGAGATCCAACTCAAGAAGGAAATGAATTGAAAACTCATTCCTATATGATGCATGTACCATTATTTTTTCTATAATTATTGTTCTCATGTAATGAGTCGAAAATCAGATTATCAGAGTCTTGGTGTATGGATATGTTAGCCGCCCACACCAACACTAGAGTCCATGGCCTAAAATAAGAACTCAAAACAATTAACACTATTTATCCAAAACAATCTCAGAGACTCTTGGTCCTATGTTATATCCAACCACCTATGATACCACTCTATCATGACACATCCTAGTGGGCCCTATGCCATGATTCCCTTTTCCCACTTCAATTAATCTAGGGGTGGTGACTAGAACAGAGAATGCATGTCACTAACATGGGAGGTGTCGCCTATGTACATGTACACAAGCACACATCTCCCCACCCACAAATGCTAAAATTTAAAAACAACTAGGTAAAAAATGCATGCATACCACTATCCCAACCAACAGAGTACGAAAAGATGTAAGGTGCAGAAAGGTAAAATAGACCAGAATACAAACCCACCAAAATAAAGAGTCTATAAATTAAAAATTCCATCCTGTAAACATAATTGGTACTGGTACATCAGCTCAAAGCTATATGAACATATCAGCCTTCGTGAACTCACAAATCTTTTTCTGGTCCTAGTCCTCCCTGGACTCCATGAAAAGGTCGTTTGTCTACACAAGACATGACATGTGCGGGAAAATCCCATGTGGAGATTACAAAAATACACATTAGGATAACCCAAAATAAAAAAGTGATACCCAAAGGAAAGATAAAGTCAGTGCTAGATAGTATATGTCTACAACACTTGTAACAAGAATATCTATACATACTCAAACCAATACATACAGTCTAGAGGTCAGTCACAACTACCACATACCAGCACTAGGGATTTGGTTCAAAGACTCTACAAAGCACTCATCCGGGAGATCATAATCTTGAGTATTATAGCACTAATGATGTCCACTCGAGAAGTATTATTCCTTAGGAACTACCAAGAGAGAGATACTCTTATAAATCCGAAGAGAGATAGGATACCATAGATGGAGATCATAGCTAGGGCCATGGGGTTCTACCAATAACTCTATAGGGATTAACCTTCTGAGTAAAGGATGAACACTCAGTGAAGTTGGTCATGTCAATACCAAGGACTCTATCTAGGGTAGTGAGTATGAATAGAGGATCCCACTCTTGGCCTCTAAGAGAAAATTCCAACAACTCTATCTAGAATGTGTTGCTGAATGGTGCATACTCATATGAGTATATAATGATACACATTAACCTTAAGGTAAAGGATCAAGGGAATGAACCCTAATAAAGAATGTCCAAGATACAAACTACAAGATATTGAATCCACTTAGAAAGGGGTACACATAATGTAGTAGGGTCACACATCATATCTCTTGAGCCTAGGTACTACCCGTGTAAAACAGACCATGTAAATTTGAACACTTCGTGTATAATATGGGTACACATCCTCTAAAAGGGTCGCATTCCATGTCCTTCCATCTAGGTTCCACCTGTATACTTTGATCATGTTCTAATACATGGTTCCAACCCATGTCTGTCAACCTATGTACCAATAAAAAAGATAACATGAGAAACCTATTAGGGCCAAGCTATGTGGTGGGGTAGACACCATGTAGGAAACCCATGTACACCACCCCGTGTTCATGTATCACCCAAGATACACATCGAGTCTCAGGGAAGGGCCTACACATCGAGTGATTGGGGTCACAGGCCTTGTAACATTATATTACCTCTTGAAGCTCTAGTTTCCACTGAGTGGGGACACATGTCACGTAACCTTGGGGGACACATTATGTTGATTGTGATTTTCTAGAAACGGTTGTTCTTATTTCATACACCTCGATCTATCCTATGGTGTTTGATAAAATTCTCTTTTTACCTTGAAACTGGATATCCAAGGTCATCTCACCATTACTACACAAAATCAGTTGGTTTTTGGCTTTCAATTTACTCTGAAAACCGATTCTAATCACCCATACAAAAAATAGATCAAAGAACAATATCTCCCAAATCTCTTCGATTGACCTATCTCCATCACTGTCGCACCTCTAATAGATTACCTCGATGCCATAACTTTAATTTTTCATCATTTTGATAAGAAAGAAGGGATTAATGATCATCCTTCCATAATTCATGAAGAAAAAAGAACACATAGAACATATGGTGAAAAGGAAATATTTATAAGGAAATAAACCGGAGAAATGTACCTCAACCGTTGTTTGTTTCAGTCTCGGTTTGTTCCCATCAGAATGATAAAAAATCAGACAATAAAATAATATCTATATTAAACCCTGATAGTTCCCGCAAATTAAACACGTCTCATAAGATAGAACGATTAGCGGGTAAACTTGTTCCATGGTTGATCTGCGTTGGTTGTTGATTCTAAAAACGGGAAAAGAATTCCAAATAAAAACACCCTAACTTGGGGTTGGATTGCTCACTGAAGTGGATCAATCATCATATCTTAATTGTTGGTAAGATATGTCAAAGACAACTTCTGTTGATATATGATTCATTAATTGTCTTCATTTGTCATCGAGAGTGTTTTCCAGGGTTCTCTTCAGAGCCTCCATGAAATTATAGGGTTATAAGCCTAACCCTATATCCTTTTGTAAAATGATAATTTAAAAGAAAAGTCTTGGCATCTCTACAAAACGGTAAAATAAAATAAATTCTTATTTTATTTTATTTATTAGAATTCCCAAAACTAATTCTCACAGTTGACCTGCACCAGCTGATGTTAAGAAACTCCTAGGGTAAACAAACATCTCTGAATGAAATACTGCCCTTGGATTTCTTATTCGAGCACCCATTTAGAAGTTATTGAATTTTTTAGGAAACATTTCTGCGTGTTTAATTTTATATATTACATATTATTCAAACATTTATTCTAGGAACACTGGGCCTCAAAATCACGGGTTGTCTTAGCACATTGTCTCAAATTAATTCCATATAATATATAAAAATAATACCGAGAAAAATCAAGTACATTACATTAATAGAATCCATCTCACTAACCTTGTTTTAGCATTCTCATTATTTATCAACAACCCATGATCTACATGATCAGAAAATACAATGACTTTAGGTCCACGAAGATTTGATCTAAATATTTCCAAAGAAAAAAATTCGAAAAACGTTTTTTTTTCATGGTGTAATTTAATTTATCTATGTAAATGGTTCTGGAGGCATAGGTAATAAATTGTAGCCTTCCATAAATTACATGATAAAGTACTACTTGAATTTCATTATTTGAATCATCACAAAGTATCTTGAATGGTTCTTCCCAATTTTTTGGTTGCACAAGGGGTGGCGTAATCAATCTCCACTTAAACTCATCAAAGGCTTCCCAAAAAGCAGCACTATAATCAAAATTATTATCTTTCAAAAAAATTATAGAGATAGGGAGATAAATCTTACTAAAATCATTGATAAACCACTTTTTGAATCATGCATGTCCCAAAAATAATCTAACATGCTTCACACAAGTTGTTTAAGGAAATGAATTTATCCCTCCAATTTCTGATTCATCATCTTAAATTAATTTTTATAAGTGAAATAAACTTGTAAAATTTGTATTTCAACCATGAAATGACACTTTTCAAAATTTAAAACTAGATTATTTTCAATATAGTTTTTCAAAACTTTTTTAATATATTTCAACAATGGTCAAAAGTTTTTCTAAAAACTCTGAAAGAATCTCAGAAAACCTCTAAGAAATATTCAAGGGGATCAGAAACCATACTTTCTATGAACATATGAAATGTAAAAAGACTATTACATAATCCAAATGGAATCCTTCTATATGAAAAAGTACCGAAGGGACAAGTGAAGGACTTTTCTCTTAATCATAGCGAGTAATGGGTAATTAAAAATAACCTGAAATCTATCCAAAAATATATTTAGTTATCCCTTATAATATCTATAACATCTATTCGATTAAGGGGATGGGGAAATGATCTTTCCAAGAGTCCTAATTCAAATTCCAAATATCAAGGCATAACCTCCAACTATTCCGAACTCTCACACTCATTAATTAATTCTTTCCATCCCTCATAGTGGTTAGGAATTTTTTGGAACTACGTGAATGGGGTTAACCCATTGTGAATATGAGATGGGATATATGATCCTAAATTCCAAGAGATTATTCATCTCTTTCTTCACAACATCCATCATGGTGGAATTCAGCCTCATTTGTGGTTTTCTTGCTGGTTTAGAATCTCCATCAAAAATAATTATAAGTGACCATATGTTTTGTTTTATTTTAGGAATATCACCTAATTGCTACCATATTTCTTGAAAATTCTTTCAAATATCTCAATAAAAAATTCTTGGGTTTCATGTAGATTGTTAGCAATTATCACTAGTAATTTCACTCCCTCTATAAGGAATATATATTTCAAATTAGTGGGGAGTGGTTTTAATTCTTGATCAAGGAGATTCTCAAGGAATAAAACTAAACTAAAATTCCCCAATTCCAATGATTAGACCTCCTGTACAAAAGAAATGATATCTTATTCCTCATCATTTTACAATTCATCAAAAAATCAGATTTTACCTCTTCTTCCCACATGTAATCAGAATCTCCAATGATTTGGTTATCCATATGCTCTGTGATTTTTCAATGGAAAAATAATCTCCTATGGCTAAGAATTTCTGGAACATTCTTAATTCTTCAATTATTCCAGTAAAAGCTTCATGTGAGAGTGAAAAGTGTGAGTGATCATCTGATAGGATCCTCGTGGATCTAAAAATATTTAAGTGGATAGTGTTGTCTCCACATTCCATGGTGAGTTCCCCTTTATGAACATTGATTATAGTTTTTTCCATCATAAATTAAGGTCTCCCAAAAATGATGCGTGAGTGTGACACGCACTTATCCTCATACATATTTAGTACATAGAATTATACTATGAATAAGATAACTTTGACCCTCACCAGGACATCCTCGAAAAATATTATTGGAAAGACTATGGATCTATTTTCTTGTGGGACCAGCACTCCTATGGGATTCAATTCTCACATATAAAATTAAGTTTATAATGAGTGAGGTAAAAAATTATTTGAAGCACAAAGGTTACACAAATCGGTATAGAAATTTAATGAATCAAAGGTTCACAGAAATGAAATTGACCTCGGATCTTGACATTTAGTCAGAATTAGTTCTATGATAAGGGATAATACATTTATTTACAAGTTGATCCATTCATTTGAATGAATTCTCCTCTTCATGGTGAAAATATCCTTCAAAAATTTGACATACTTAATAATTTATTTCAGTTCTTCAAGAAGGGGGATATTCATTTATACATTCAATAGGTGCATAAAATATCTATTTGAAGTCCTTATAACTTCAATTTATTTTCATCAATCGTCCTTGATTAAAAGGGTGGGGTTAAGTCATTATTCTCAGTTTTTTTTTCCTTTTAAGTGGTGGTGTGAATTATTTTCACATTATTTTTGTTATTTGGATGAAATTATTTTTTGGGTATTTGATTGTTTGGGAAGGATGTTTTACTGGGTTTTGGGACATAATTTCAACAAGACTTCCCATCATGTTTTACAACTTATCAACCAAATCTTCTAAAGCCTCATACAAGGATTGAATATATTCTATAAAATTTCTTCTATAGTTGGATGGTTCCTCATAGGGCCTTTGGAAAGTGGGTGGTTGGTGGTGTGAAGTATGGTTATAAGATTTTTTTAAATGGTGGGGGTTTGAATTTATTGTTGTAATGAGGGTTGTTTTTGGAACAGGTTTCGGTATGGGGGAATAGATGTATTTGAATGATTTTAAAACCCATATTGAACTTGCTTAGGCTCTCTCCAAACTTGATTTTTATATAACATCATTAGCTAAAAGGATTCCACACAAGTTTTCATTCCCTATATTTCATCACATTGGTCAGTAAAATGATTAGGTGATAAGCATAAACCACATACCTTAGATGGTTCTTGTTGGACACTCACTTTCTTCTGGCCCATATATCTCACCATTGTGGTTAGATCAGTAGTCTTTGTTTACCATAAAATTGATGGATAAGAAGTTATTACCTCATTAATTTTTCATGAACCTGTACCTCTTGTACCAAACTATTGTGAGCTTTGGGAGATTTACACAATCAAAACCTTAGTATCTTCTGGTCACTTTTCAATAAATGCATCTCTAGATGATTCATTCAGAATTTTTTTATCATTGTCTCGTTAGCCTTGATAAAATAAGACAAGAAATTGATGATCCTAAATTTCATGATGTGGGTAGCTATCACAAATATTTTTAAATATTCCCTAGTACTCATAAATGGTTTCTCCAGATAATTGTATGACGGCATAGATTTCCTTTCTAATTTTTGTGCATCTAGAGGTGGGAAGAATATTTTCATGAATCATCTCACCAATTCATTACAATAATAGACATCTCCTGGTTTTAGACCACACAACAATTTTATGGAATCTCTTTCCAATGAAAATAGTAATGACTTCCACTTTACATATTCCTCCGCTACTCCACAAGTTCTGAAAGAATAGAAGTCATATCGAAACTCTATAATATGTTTTTTGGATCATCATATACCAATATATGAAACATTGTAAGCAATGAAATCATGTTAAGTTTCATCTAAATATAATTTCGTAACTTTTTCATGGAAATTTTATAGTTTGGAATAAGTAATTTTGGTGCATAGAGGGCTCTAAGGGTTGAGTTTTGATTTTTAGCCTTGAGGACTGGATCAAAGTAAACACTTGAAGTTTCACAGGAGTCTACATGAGAAATGGCCAAAATTACATATCAAAAATTACGATTTCTAATTATATTAAATGAGGATGTTCCAAATTCTAGTCCAAGGGGGTAAGGTTCGGTGTTTTAAATTCTATTCATATAATTTTTAAGAGAAAATAACAAAAGAGAAAAGAAATAGATAGAGATAAAAATTTGGTCACTACCTCCCTAGTAACGACACCATGTTTTGACGTGTTCCTATTATGGGGTGTGACATAAACAAATATTTTCTATAATAAAAATTAAGTAAAGTATTTGAATTGGGATGTCTTCTGAGAGGAGTGCACAAAAATCATGTTTGTCTCTTGAAATAAGAGAAAAATGTGAGATTTTTTTTAAAATGTATGATTTTTAATAGAAATAAAGAAATTAGAATAATGTTTGAACATAATTGAATGAATATAGTTATTTGGTCAAGGGAGGATCACATTTTTCAATCTCATCAAAGTAGTAAAAATAATTCCCCCAATCATCAAATCTAATAACAAGTGAAAGAATCCCGGATTGAGTTATTAATCACCCTACGTTGAAGGATGCAATGGAAACCATTCATATATGCATGAAAATTCATAAACTATTACCAAATAACTCAGGAAAGTCCCAATCGGGGATTTTATTCTCCTTATAAATCTAGAAAATATTTTCTCATTCCACACAATAGCCAATGATCACTAGAAACTCACCACATAACACAATCTATACGATCGGGACAAACAACATTAGACAGGTGGAGTTTAAAGACATTCAACCAAATCTATAAACAATGAATGATACCAAAACTCAAAACAATATAAAATTAATATAATTGGATTCCAATAAAAATAAAAATCATTCAATAGAAAAAAAAGAGGTTGATATTAAATCTCAACACTTTGACATTATAAAAGTGAAACTCTCCTTTCCCCAATCACTAAATGCTTTTACCCCTCCATGTGATGGGTAAGAGAGTTGAAATAGGAAGAAAATAGCTTAATAAAACTAATAAAATAGAAAAAATAAATTCAAAGTCCCTTAAATGATATAATACTCCGTAATATCCTCTCTCTATTATTCATCAACAACACCCTTGAATGGAAGTGTACCTAAAGATTTATAATCTTGAGGGGTGGAAAAGTTTCCTTCCAGATTCAATACTCTGAAATATAGAGTCTAGTTAACATAATAAACAGCCGAAATGAAAAAGATCTATTTATAAACGTTTTTTATCAATATATTGGTAATGAAACCACAAAATCTCATCATATATAGACAAGTTTCCAAAACATTATTCCCAAATTATGATTAAAGTATTTTTCATCCAAAATAGACCTCTCAACTTCTTCAAATTTGTTTCCTGAAATAGATGCCTTAATAACCTAATTTCTTCAATAAATTTACTAAGAAAATGTAGCTCATAGTCTAATTTTATATATAGTTCTAATACCTTATTTTGGATTTATATATCCTAATATATGCTTCAATAACTGATCTGGTGTCCATTCTGTCGTCCAACAATCTTTTTCTAATTGATTTATTTTTCTGGCCCATTGTGTATTGAATTGGATCTTGGTTCAGAAGACAAACATGAAGCCCAGAAATATATAACTCCTGAAAAAAGAATCACTCAATTTGGATCAAAATTGTTAAATATATATCAGAAATACCAAAGATCTAGAAAACTATTAAATTTTCACAAATAATCAATTTTCACAATAAAGCCCAAAATTCACCAAAAATACTAAACTGATGAAAATAAGATCACTTTGATTAATTGTAAAGGTTAATTAATTAAAATAAACATTAAAAATAATTAAAATATTAACTCTATTAATTTGATTCAAATTATTTAATAATAATACATTATTAAACAAATGTTTCTTCCAAAAAACCATTAATTCATAAAAATAAATTTCTTAATTGAATTTCAATATTTCTCAAAAATATAATTTTTTTTATTATATAAATATAAGATTAATTTATAGAGTTACAATAATAAAATTAAAATATATTCATTATTATATGAAATATACATAGTCATATTACTAGGGTCTTGATTCATATCCATTTAATTCACCAGCAAATTCTCAAAGAGTAAGCTGTGTGATGGTGAGACTTTCATTGGGTGGTTCAGTGTACATAGTTTGGGTTTTTATCTCTATAATCAATAAATTATCCCATAAATGGTTCATGTTTTGATTAATTTTCCAGGTCTCAGCTTTGTCTTGGTATTTGTAAAATCTCATAGATTATATCTCCCTTAGAATCTCTAATAAATAGGATTAATATTGTATGATCTTACGAGTTGAGTCCATCACTACCATTGTCTAGGTCAATCTTATTTTTAAAAACCCTAAATATATATTAATCAAGTGATCATTTTTCAATGGATATATTATTAATGTTAATTATTCTTAATGGTCTTCTAAATCTAATTGGATATAATAAAACCAAATAAGTTCATGTGTTTTTTATAACTATATTACAACACAAGTGGAATTTTATTTATAGAATTTTGGGTTATTATAGGTATTATGTTAATCATTTAGGTTCTTATACTTATAAAATAATGAAATCCAAACCTACTTGGTATAATATATGAACAAAAACCGTTGGATGGTTTGTGGTTTGGATTAATTTACTATATCAATTCCAAAAACTATGTTTAGAAATTAATAATTAATTCCCCTCTATTTGGGTATACAAATCCAACCAAAATCAATTTCTTCTAACTAAAACCCTTGGATCATAGAAGAACTGTATAATTTTCTCTCTATATACCTCTTAATGTTCCCCCAAGAACTTAAAATTATCCTCTCATGTTTTAAGAATCACCCTCCCAAGGTAAGGGATATATCTCTCTCTTCTTTTCCAATCAAGAAATTTTATTTCATTAAGGATTTTGATTTCCAATGCAACATGTTGTAATTTATTATTATATATCACTTTACTATCCAATTTATTTTTTATAAATGATATAATATTTATCCCCTCACATAATAGCCTTTTACTTATCCATTACTATGTCAAAGTATTTGTTTATCTCCTTCTCCTCTTTTTTCAACACCTTATTTATGTAATAGAATTTTTATTTCCAATTATTCAGGTTTGGATTTGTTTATACACATCCCTGTTACTTACCTTATGATTATAATGTAATAACAGACTCTTTTCTATCCCATTCAAAATTTCTGTAAACCATTATGTAAACATGTTTTACCGTAGAAATTATCCTATGATTTTTCATGAAAGACATTTATTTGGTGAATACCCATCTCCATTAACACTCAAGGGTATTAACCTAATTGTAAATATCATTCATTCATTAGGTATCTACATGTGTATAACCCTCAATATAAAATAACAGGGTTAAAAACTACAAAATACAACCTTATGTTTTATGATCTTTGTGGAAGAAATATGCATGTGCTTGATATGAATGTGACAGGTGGACCCGGAAAAAATATATCCCCCCAATGAATTGGGTAATGGTTTTCTCCCATTAAATTCCATGTATGGTGAACGATAGGTTATCCTAAGAACACTATGTAATTTTTTCTTGGTAGAATTAAATTAAACATGCACACAACACAGAGACGCTGGAAAACTAGACCATAGACCACACCTAGGGATAGGCCACCCATCATTCCTTATTTTTTCAATACATGGACAATAGACCCAGTTGGAATGATTACATGAACCGTATCCCCACCATTTGATGGCCCAAAAGACATTATTCCATCCTTCCTATATCACCACCTACCCATGCCATGCCTATATCACCACACACTTGATGACTTGAGGGTCTAGTGGCCTAAAGGCCCATATGGGAGGAATAGTACTACTATTATAATATTACTATAGTGCCTATGTAAATTCACTCATACCCAAATTTGAACTCGGGTCTAATTTATGATTACTATAAGCCTTTATCGTTTAGGTAAGCCCTCAACATCATTGTTGTGTTTTCATGATGTTCAGCCATAACTTATGTTTATGTTGTCATATTGTATATTGTGGCATCATTTCTATGATTCATTTTTGTTATCGTGTTATATCATGCGTCATTATTAATGATCATGATTTCCACCCCTCTAATGTTACCTTGATATACCAATTGGCTCACATATACAACTTTACATTATTCTATGTTTTTTTATTCCCTTTTAGTTCAATACATCTTGTTTATATTATTTTTTACAACCTCAACTAATTTCATTATTTCATATCACTCATTAAATATCATTTAAATGTGTTCATTATACAACTTACATAGGTCTTTTAAATAATTTTTAAAATCCTTAATCTTCTTAGAATTAATTTTTATTACATTATTCTTGACATAAATTATGGACGTCGGTTTTTCTTCTAGTTGAAATATCTATTCTCTGCTAATTTTGATTTTCTCATATTCCTCGTCACCAAAACCTTTAAATTATTATTTATCTAGGATTAATTTTTATTTATATAAAAACATTATATTCTCTTTTTGGACAATGATTTTAGTGAGAGGGTTACACTTTTGAAAAAACATTGAATTACTTTTCCATTGAATATAATTTCACCTCTATCCATGTTTTATCATATAATAGAAACCTTTTGAACTTAAATATGAATGTAAACCCATTAAGAGGGATGTTACTTAAATAATTGTTTATTTCAATAGAAAAATAAAGAATTTATTTCATAATAACATACATGTTACACCATGAAATATATTACATAAGAGGAAAATTATAAAAAAGTATGATAAACAAATTTATGATTTTTATATCATCAATTACTCATGAAGACGCTTTCTCCATTCTCTTAAGAGAGATATTCTTCAATTTTTCAAACTCCTTATGATTATTTTTTTAATGTTTCTAAATAAATAACCTCTATGTTGACATTTTATGATAAAAAAATCCATATTCAAAACATGATTTATAAGGCCTCATCCTTAAACCTTACTTAATATTGAGTTATTACAAGATTACACATTGAGGATCTTTTCAGGTTTAGAGTTTTAGAGAATTAGATCATAAAACTTGCATTACATTCCACATTTAAACAATGTGGTTACATAAAAGATAGTATTCATTTTTTTCCATCAATGGAAACATATTTAAAATAAAACAAGGATTCATTATTGACACATTCTTTAAATTATCATCATATCATGTACCGTTCCCTTGACCCGTGAAAAACATTTCAAAAACTTGGGATGAGCATAAAAATCTCAGTAAGGGATATAAAAATATAGAAAGGAAACATGAGTACATGTATACATAAGAATTTAATCATAATTTACCCACAAAACATAAGCACTTTAACATACCTCATAAAATCATGAATAAATCATAGAAATCATAAGACATAAAGGTAACTTGAGGCATTCCTAACATTCTTACGTAGGGAGTAACCCTCTTGGTTACCTTTGGAATACCCACCATAGTATATTCCCTAAATCTCTTTAGAGAAACCTTAATGTTTCACTCCTTTGCATTAACCAATGCATTGGAGAGCTATATCGGGTTCACCCACCCTTAGTTTATCACGGAACCACCCGTCTTCATAACAATTCCCAAGAACCATAATATAATCTTATCACATAAAACATGCATAAAGGAAGCATAACATTTCCACCTTTCAATAACAAGATATAAATACAACACATTGATATAAAAACATTATGAAAACCATTTTCAATACTAAAATAAAAGAAAAGTAAAACATAGTATTTATTTTTCATTTAAAAAGAAGGTATGGCTTGTAGATGAAGCTGAAACTCAAATAATGGTCACAGCGGCGGAGAAGTCGTTGTCACTGCATACGTATGACAAAAGCATTCCCTTTTGTCGTTTAGTAAACGCTTCATAGAAAAAAGATTCCTTTTGAATAAATGTAAAAGTTAAAGGGGTTTATACACCATATAAAATAAAGTTGTGTTTAAAACAAAATATGCCTCAATGAAAGAATATTGAGACGAAGTCCCTTACAAAGACGGTATCCTTGGATTAAGGATAAATCAATTACATTATTATGTTTGACAAACGAATACACCAAATATAAGTGGATATTAATTGTAAAACAATCATAAGACATTCACAAATATTCATAGAACGGCTTATTCAAGGGGTACAAGTTTATCCCAATGAATCAAAATTGGGTTAAGAAGTTCCCTTGCAAAACTTCGACAGCCTAACGGTGTCACTTCAAAATTCAGAAAAAGAGTTGATGAGATATAAAAAGGGTATCTCATCACTTGGACATAAAATTTACATCAATAAGGATATAGAAGAACATATACCAACATAATAGTATGTGAATTAAAAGACATAACAAAATAATTCTTTTAAAAAGAGGAGGGTGAAAGGTTCCCATACCGACTTGGGTTACTTTCGAAACATACACCCCATTGAAGAAGGGTCATACAATGAATATTTAAATACCCTAAAATGAAATTATATTATAAAAAGAGTATAATAATGGGAAGAACATACACCACTCAAATTAAATGGTGTCAAATGTAGCATAAATTTCACGGGAATAAAAGTGAGATGAAAAATCCCTTACGAAAAATCGGCTGACAAACGGCGCCACTTAAAACTTCCAAAAATGGATTGATGAGATCAAATAGGGTCTCTCATAATATTACAATAAAATTTGAAGTAATAGGAATATGAAATAACATTACCCATCATAACAAAGAGAAGCTTAAAAGAAGTAACATAAAGGAGAGTACTTAAAAAGAAAGAGAGAGGTTAGATCTCTTACGAAAATTCGGCAGCCTAACGGCACCACTCAAAACTTCAAAAATGGATTGATGAGAGAAAATAGGGTCTCTAATAATATGAACATAAGATGTACAGTAATATTAATATAAAATAACATCCCAATCATAAGAAATATGATCTTAAAAGGAATGACATAAAAGAGTGTACTTAAAAAGAAAAAGAGGAGTAGGATCCCTTACCTTGGGTCCGACTTGACTCGATCATTCTTTAATCTCCTGAATAATAAACTTGAGTTAATTTCTACTTCCTTAAGAACCTTTTCAAGTTCATTATTCCTTTTATATCACTTATTACCATGTCATGAACACTATGTTATTATTTAAGCTAATAACGGTCGTTTTAACGATCATTTGTACTTGAGTCAAAAATAAACACTTTATAATTACTAGTTGTTCATGTGAAAAAATATCCATTATATACAGAATTGTATACATGATGTAGATATCATATATATCATATATATCCAGTATATTCATGCATTTATAATATTACATAACATTTAGAGTTAAGAAATGAAATGCACCGTTCATGGAGACGGTAAGCGGTACGTATGCACGAACACTACTTCCATTTCTATTTCATATTCAATGGAATTAAAACATAATGATACATAATAGTATTTTAATTCCAGTATGGTATCATATATAGTATAATTAAATATATCTTTTATACGTACCACATATGGTATTAACTAATCAAATCACTTTGAGGGGGCGGTAGTCCGCACATCCTAAAATGAAGATATCGCGTATACCCATAATGGAAGCCATAAAGGTATGCCATAAATGATAAATAAAGAAGTTTAAGGAAAACATAAAAATATTATATATTATATATAAATTTAGTGATATCATAATGTCCACCATGAAAGGTGTTAAGAGAAGATTGAACCATCATCGTTTCGTGAGGCAGTAATTCGCCATCAACAGAAACAGTACATTCTTTAACCATTAGATGAAGGTGTGTGTAAGTGTAGATCGAATAATTAACATAACAAAATCCTAGTATACTGAATATACTATTTCTGTTACAAAATAAAGGAATAAAAATATTTTAGGGGTGGAGAAGCAAAATAAAACAAAAGGACTCAAGTGAAGACATTACCTTAAAATCGGGTAACTCCCTTTGGTTATAGCTCAAAGGATTCCTTGGGAAGCCTTCTGTGCAAAGTGAGGATTCAAGGAGTAATAGAGGGATGTGGAGAGACAAAATGGGCCGGGTTTGGCCGATCCAAAGGCTTTGGAAGTGTGGGTAAAGAGGTAGAGGTGGGGGCCTTTTATAAGAGGAGAGGAGGGGCACTCTTGGAAAGTAAAGAAAAGTTACTTTATTTTAAAATGAGATTCGGATTTAAGATGTCCGACAATGATATAATTTGAGGATAAGGTGATAAGGGTTATAAATATACCCATACAATAGGTTTTGGACATGTGTAGGTCATAGATTTTACATTATCGTTTCATTTTATTTAAAACATTTATTAATGAGGTAATCGCTGCATCATCATGATGTCATAAATAATTTAATATATTTAATGTCTAAAAATTATAAAACAAATATCATGATGTAGGAAATATTTTTATATTTCTAATGAATATTTATAGTCAAAAAACGGACTTGTATAACCCCATGTAAAAATTGTTTAAGTAAAACAACTCATGTTTGTGTCATTTTAATTTTAACATTAAATAAAAAGGTATTTATGTCGTTTTCCAACCAAAGTGGCTCCATGGGGTCCCCAATTTGACCCATGGATTGTCTTGGTCGGCCATGACTCATCCAATGAGGGTATGACATGTTTCTAGGTCATTTAATATTATTAAGACATTATTTTTACCTTAAACTACACTAATTACCTCTAATCGCGATTAAAACTTAATAAGTTACTATTCACCAAAATATTATTTTAATCCCATTGAACCACATTTTACTTATTTATGACAATCGTGTATGTCGGGTTTTTGAAATTCAAAACACAAAGGTAGAAAATTTTCATTTAAACAGAAAATCAGCTTTTATAAGTACCACTTAGAGGTTTCACTATTCATCAAAATTGATGTTTTTCAGAAAATTACCAAAAATTCACCCTAAGCTGTATTTGATATTCCGAATTCAAAAATGATGTCTATTTTACAAAATTCATAGAATATTTGTAAAATTAAATAATTTAATAATTAATTCCCGCTGTCAGAACAAATAGCGTGTTTTTATGAAACAATATATATCAAAAGATTGACACTAGTTTAAGTCAAATTTCAAAGTGAAACTAATTCCAATGATCACTATTTTATTAAATGGTAAAAATTTATTCTAATTTCACTTTAAAACCTATTCGAAATATTATCTAATCATATAAATAAATTATATTAAAAAGAGGTTTTGAATGAAAATACAACATTTTTCACTATTCATTAAAAATGAACTTTATCGGAAAAATACCAAAAATTTACCCAAAGTAAATTATGATGTCCCGATTCTAAAAAATTATTTTATTTTGTCAAATATAAAACATAAAATTGTCAAAAAGTTTATTTAAAAGAGGTTCTCCATCAAAACGCGGTTAATCGACCTTTTAAAGGATATTAAAATGTTTACACTTAAAATTGGATTCATTCGCATTTTTAATCCTCTAGCAATTATTGTAAAAAGTAAAAATATTATAAAAACATATATAATAATATTGTAGTTAGTTATATTCATTCCCGCCATCACAACAGTTAGGTGTTAACTACCATTTAAAATAATATTATTTTATTATTAGAGTGCAACGTAAGATTCCCAACAAACTCGTTGTTGCGTGTTGGGTACGCCATCGAGCATAGAGTCCCCTTTAAAGTTATATTAATATTTTATTAACAAATATGGATAAATGTGAAAATTTCATACTCTTTATTTACCTGGGGTGTTACATCCTTCCCCCCTTTTGGGAATTGCGTCCTCACAATTTTAAAATTGGGCTTGGAAACTTCATTGAAATCCCACATCGGAATAAGAGTCCGTAAAAAATCACATTAAAATAAAGAAATATAATTACAAAGGTCACCCAGGTTAACCCATACTAGGATTCCAAGTATGAAAATATGGACATGGAGAAAAAAACAAAGGGTCATGTTCTGATGGAAAGTGATAGTAAACATGTCTAGGATAAAGTTAACCATAAGAAAATCACAAACTTGTGATGGGTTAAACGGTATTCGATTCCCCAGTAGGAAAAGTTAACAGACAACATTTTTTTAAGTTACTTTTCATTGAGTAATTTATTTTTGAGCTTAACTAAATCATAATGAAACATACTTACTTGTCAAGTAGACTTTCAACTTTTACTATATTCCTTAATCAAACTCATATTTTCTTTAAAAGATGAGTATTTAGGAAGACTTGTTCGCATTATAAGTATTATAATCAACTTTTTGATAATCACCTAATCCACAAAAGAGAACTATATATTTCCCATGTCTTTAGACAAAATCCAAAACCAAAATTGTTAGTATGAGATCAGATAATCCACAAAAGTATAATCCTTTATAAAAATAAAATCTATTATTAATCTCCAAAATTTGTCCAACAAAACCCAAAGTTCAATGAGGATCATTTGATAAAAATTTGTCCATAAAATTCCTCAAAGTAAACCAAACTAATATTGAAACCCAAATATTTGAAGAATTTAGTCACATAGTCTTCCAAGTTAAATCGTAACATTTATCTCCAAACAACATCAGTTGCTCCTAAAGTCTCGTATTGAAAATTAATTAACCTAATCACATATCCTCCATGATAAGTTAACCATTTTCATAAATAACCCAAAATCAACTTACTATTAATTCATAAAATCATCTAACTAAAAATAATAAGTCAAACTAACCAAGGACTTCACGTAGTCCAGTGGTAGGTGATAAATACCAGTCACACTTTGGTTGTGGGTTCGATTCCCGCATCTTTGTCCGACGCGATGGTTTGTCACACGGTCTGCGTGTTGTCCTTTTTATAAAACTCCAAAAATAACCCTAACATGTTTTAATGTCAATAGTTTCCTTATACCTCTCATTTTCATCCAAATTCGTTACGATATCAACATCGTAATTCTTGAAGTCTTATTTCACCACCATTCGATAAAATAAAACGATTCCCATAATGAATAACATCATACCTTGATCATGGCGTCCACTCGGTTTCATCTTCATCTTGCTCACGTAGGTATAAGTCCTATTCATTACAACAATGATTTAGATATCTTTCAAAATCATTTGCTTCCTACATATAAATACAGGTTGTACAACATGGGTCATATGGGTGTTCACAGAAAACCAGTTTTGGAAAATAATCATGTATGACATATAATTCCAAAAAATCTGATAAAACATGATTTCTATAAAATAGTCAGACAAAATTTGAGTTGAAACTTTCTATTATTGGTCCTTTTAAAATCCCATAAGTATGTGCTGAGAGACTATATTTTAAAAGAAAATATAAATAGGTTGCGCAAGGGTCTCCTTCCTCAGCTCCATTTTTAAAATCATAATATGCTTCAAATTCTTGTGATAAGGTAAAATATTTGAAAATACATTGATAATATTTACCTTTCTTGAAAATTTGTGAAAATATTATTTGTCTAAAAACAACCCATGATCCACGATGATAACGAGGTATAGAGGAGGTGTTTGATATCTCAAACAAATGCTTGCAAGTGAGTTGTATGCTAGAAAAAGATTCACAATCATCCAAACATGACTTTGCAATAATTATAGAAAGAATGTCATCAGGAAGAGATAGGAATGTCATTTGAGATCATTCTCCTTCCATTCATAACTGACTTTTCTTGTCCTGAAAAAAAGTTATAAATTATGGATTTAACTGAAATAATAGATATAGGGACTAACCATGTGTCTACCAAAAACTCATAATCCCTAAAGTTGTCTAAACCGACCTCTGATACCAACTATAAGGCCTCAACCTTAAACCTTACTTAATCTTGAGTTATTACAATATTACACATTGAGGATCTTTTCAGGTTTAGAGTTTTAGAGAATTAGATAATAAAACTTGCATTACATTCCACATTTAAACAAAGTGGTTACATAAAAGATAGTATACATTTTTCCCATCAATGGAAACATATTTAAAATAAAACATGGATTCTTTCGTGACACTTCCTTGACACTATCATCATATCATGTACCCTTCCCTTGACCTGTGAAAAACATTTCAAAAACTTGGGATGAGCATAAAAAGCTCAGTAAGGGATATAAAAATATGGAAAGGAAACATGAGTACATGTATACATAAGAATGAAATCATACTTTACCCATAAAACATAAGCACTTTAACATACCTCATAAAATCATGAAAAAATCATAGAAATCATGAGACATAAAGGTAAATTGAGGCATTCATAACATTCTTACGTAGGGAGTAACCCTCTTGGTTACGTTTGGAATACCCACCATAGTATATTCCATAAATCTCTTCGGATAAACCATAACGTTTCGCTCCATCGCATTACCCAATGAATTGGAGAGCTATATCGAGCTCACCTGCCCTTAGTTTATCACAGAACCACCCATCTTCAT
This sequence comes from Viscum album, assembly GCA_963277665.1. Taxonomy (NCBI): domain Eukaryota; kingdom Viridiplantae; phylum Streptophyta; class Magnoliopsida; order Santalales; family Viscaceae; genus Viscum; species Viscum album. Next base: position 1,240,506,702 of record OY728145.1, on the reverse strand, counting down.
AACAATTCCCAAGAACCATAATATAATCTTAACTCCAAAAACATGCATAAATGAAACATAAAATTTCCACATTTCAATAACAAGATATCAATACAACACATTGATATAAAAACATTATGAAAACCATTTTCAATACCAAAATAAAAGAAAAGTAAAACATGGTATTTATTTTTCTTTTAAAAAGAAGGTATGGCTTGTAGAGGAAGTCGAAACTCAAATAATGGTCATAGCGGCGGAGAGGTTGTTGTCGCCGCATACATATGACAAAAACATTCCCTTTTGTCGTTTAGTAAATGCTTCGTAGAAAAAATATTCCTTTTGAATAAACATAAAATTCAAAGGGGTTTATACACTATATAAAATAATGTTGTGTATAAAACAAAATATGCCTCAATGAAAGGAGATTGAGATGAAGTCCCTTACAAAGACGATATCCTTGGATTAAGGATAAATCAATTACATAATTATGTGTGACAAATGAATACACCAAATATAAGTGGATATTAAGGGTAAAACAATCAGAATACATTCACACATATTCATAGAACGACTTATTCAAGGGGTACAAGTTTATCCCAAAGAATCAAAATTGGGTTAAGAAGTTCCCCTGCAAAAATTTGACAGCCAAACGGCGTCACTTCAAAATTCCGAAAAAGAGTTGATGAGATATAAAAAGGGTATATCATCACTTGGACATAAAATTTACATCAATAAGGATATAGAAGAACATATACCAACATAATATTATGTGAATTAAAAGACATAACAAAAGAAGTCTTTTAAAAAGAGGAGGGTGATAGGTTCCCTTACCGACATGGATTACTTTCGAAACGTACACCCCATTGAAGAAGGGTAGTACAATGAATATATAAATACCCATAAATGAAATTATATTATACAAAGAGTATAATAATGGGAAGTACATACACCACTCAAAGGAAATGGTGGAAAATGTAGAATAAATCTCATGGGAATAAAAGTGAGATGAAAAATCCCTTACGAAAACTCGGCAGCCTAACGGCGCCACTTAAAACTTCCAAAAATGGATTGATGAGATCAAATAGGGTCTCTCATCATATTAAAATAAAATTTACATCAAGAGGAATATAAAATAACATCCCCCATCATAACAAAGAGGAGATTAAAATAAGTAACATAAAGGAGAGTACTTAAAAAGAAAGAGAGAGGTTGGATCTCTTACGAAAATTTGGCAGCCTAATGGCGCCACTCAAAACTTCCGAAATGGATTGATGAGAGAAAATAGGTTCTCTCATCATATGAAAATAATAAGTACAGTAGGATTAATATAAAAGAACATCCCAATCATAAGAAAGATGAGCTTAAAAGGAATGACATAAAAGAGTGTACTTAAAAAGAAAGATAGGAGTAGGATCCCTTACCTTGGGTCTGACTTGACTCGATCGTTCTTTAATCTCCTGAATAATAAACTTGAGTTAATTTATACTTACTTAAGAACCTTTTTCAAGTTCATTATTCCTTTTATATCACTTATTACCATGTCATGAACACTATGTTATTATTTAATCTAATAACGGTCGTTTTAACGATCATTGGTACTTGAGTCAAAAATAAACTCTTTATAATTACAAGTTGTTCATGTGGAAAAATATCCATTATATCCAGAATTTTATACATGATATAGATAACATATATATCATATATATCCAGTATATTCATGCATTTATAATATTACATAACATTTAGAGTTAAGAAATAAAATGCACCGTTCATGGAGACGGTAAGTCGTACGTACGCATGAACGCTACTTCCATTTCTATTTCATATTTAATGGAATTAAAACATAATGATACATAATAGTATTCTAATTCCAGTATTGTATCATATATTGTATCATTAAATATATCCTTTATACGTACCACATATGGTATTAACGAATCAAATCACTTTGAGGGGGCGGTAGTCCACACTTCCTAAAATGAAGATATCGGGTATACCCATAATGGAAGCCATAAATGTATGCCATAAATGAAAAATAAATAAGCTTAAGAAAAACATAAAAAAATTATATATTATATATAAATGTATTGACATCATAATGGTCACCATTTAAGGTGTTAAGAGAAGATTGAACAGTCATCGTTTCGTGAGGCAGTAATTCGACATCCACAGAAACAGTATGTTCTTTAACCATTAGATGAAGGTGTGTGTAAGTGTAGCTCGAATAATTAACATAAAAAAATCCTAGTATATTTAAGATACTTATGTTTTTACAAAAGAAGGGAATAAAAATAGTTTAGGGGGTGGAGAAGCAAAATAAAACAAAAGGACTCAAGTGAATACATTACCTTAAAATCGGGTAACTCCCTTTGGTTTGAACTCAAAGGCTTCCTTGGGAAGACTTCTGCCCAACGTGAGGCTTCAAGGAGTAAGATAGGGATGTGGAGAGACAAAATGGGCAGGGGATGGACGATCCAAAGGCTTTGGAAGTTTGGGTAAAGAGGTAGAGGTGGGGGCCTTTTATAAGAGGAGAGGAGGGGCACTCTTGGAAATTAAAGAAAAGTTACTGTATTTTAAAATAAGATTCTGATTTAAGAGGTCCCACATTGATATAATTCTAGGATAAGGGGATAAGGGCTCTAAATATAACCATAAAATAGGTTTTGGACATGTGTAGGTCATAGATTCTACATTATCTTGTCATTTTATTTAAATCCTTTATTAATGAGGTAATCGCTGCATCATCATGATGTCATAAATAATTTAATATATTTAATGTCTAAAAATTATAAAAAAACTATCATGATGTAGTAAGTCTTTGTATATTTCTAATGAATATTTATAGTCAAAAATATTACTTCTATAACCCCATGTAAAAATTGTTTTAGTAAAACAACTCATGTTTGTTTCATTTTAATTTTAACAATAAATAAAAAGGTATTTATGTCATTTTCCACCCAATGTGGCTCCATGGGGTCCCCAAGTTGACCCATGGATTTTCATGGTCGGCCATGACTCATCCAAGGAGTGTAGGACATGTGTCTAGGTCATTTAATATTATTAAAACATTATTTTTTTCCTTAAACTACACTAACTACCTCTAATCGCGATTAAAACTTAATAAGTTACTATTCACCAAAAAATCATTTTAATCCCATTGAACCACATTTTACTTCTTAATGACAACCTTGTATGTTGGATTTTTGAAATTCAAAACACAAAGGTAAAAAATTTTCATTTAAATGGAAAATCAGTTTTTAAAAGTACCACTTAGTGGTTTCACTATTCATCAAAAAATGATGTTTTCAGAAAATTACCAAATATTTACCCTAAGCTATATTTGATATTCCGAATTCAAAAATGATGTCTATTTTAAAAAATTGATAACATATATGTTAAATTAATTAATTTAATAATTAATTCCCGCTGTCAGAACAATTAGCGTGTTTTTATGAAACAATATATATCAAAAGATTGACACTAGTTTAAGTCAAATTTCAAAGTGAAACTAATTCCAATGACCACTATTTGATTAAATGGTAAAAATATATTCTAATTTCACTTTAAAACCAATTCAAAATATAATCTAATCATATTAATAAATTAGATTAAAAAGACGTTTTGAATTAAAATACAACATTTTCACTATTCATTAAAAATGAACTTTATCAGAAAAATACCAAATATTTACACAAAGTAAATTTTGATGTCCCGATTCTAAAAAAGTATTTTATTTTGTCAAATATAACACATAAAATTGTCAAAAAGATTATTTAAAAGAGGTTCGCCATCAAAAGGCAGTTAATCGACCTTTTAAAGAATATTAGAATGTTTACGCTTAAAATTGGATTCATTCGCATTTTGCATCCTCTAACATTTATTGTAAAAAGTAAAAATATTTGACAAACATATATAACAATTTTCTAGTTATTTCTATTCATTCCCGCCATCACAACAGCTAGGCATTAACTACCATTTAAAATAATATTATTTTATTATTAGAGTGCAACGTAAGATTCTCAAGAAACTCGTTGTTGCGTGTTTGGTACGCCAACGAGCATAGCATCCCCTTTAATGTTATATTATTATTTTATTCACAAATATGGATAAATGTAAAAATTCCATACTCTTTATTTACCTGGGGTGTTACATGATTAATGTTCAAGCTTATTTAATTCTATAATTCATATGTAGAAGAAAAAACAATAAATAGAAAAATAGAACCAATTGGAAGAACAATATTTCCATTTATACTAATTGATGTGAAAAGTGACTAAGAGTAGTCACAATGAGAGGGGAGGTGAATCAATGTGAACTATTTTTAATGAATTATTTTCAAATTAATTATTTAAACCACTTAACTTATTAGGATAAATTCATCTACTATGAATTGTGAAACAAAAATAAAAAAATATAGAGGAAAAAAACTAAAGATAGTGGGACACAATATTTTTTTAAAGGTTCATCCCTAATATGGGTAACTATATCATTGTCATTTTTAGATTGAGACTAATACATGGGTGCCTCACTAATATCAAATAGTGAATATAAATGGGGAAGGTATCGAAGTTGACACCCTAACAAAACTATTTAAAATATTACTATAAACTTAAAGGTTCTTTATACTGGATCCCACTATTTTATATTGTTCCTCCTAACCTATAACACCCCAAGATTTCATAGTGTGTTATTTCTTTAAAATAATACAATAACTTGCACTACATGCAACACCGAGTTCAAGCACACCATGACTTACCAAACAAGTCAATCAAAAGAGGTTATGAATAGTATTAACTAAATTTTAAACTATATAATCCTTATAATTTTAGAATCCATATTATGAGTTTCTTAGACATAATGTAAGAACAAATTCATTTTCAGTATTGCACTTTTACCAACTTTTAATAGTGAACCCATTTTAAATACAATATTTTAAACTTTTTGAGTAAACGGGGACATAAAAAAATTTAAAATGAAACATCCCAAGCCTCCACGGTATGCTTTCCTTTGAATAATACAGTAGTGTGTGTTGTACGCAACTTCGAGTTCTAACACACACCACAACCAATCAAACTAGCCGTTATGAATAGTAATACCTTCTTTTTGAAATTATATATATTTTATATTTCAAAATGGACTTCATTTTTGGATTTGGAATATCGAATTTAGCTTAAGGTGAAATTTTGGTACATTTCGGATAACTTTCATATTTTGATGAATAGTGAAAATTTCTAAATTTTAATTAAAAACAAATTTTTTAATCAAAATAATTAATAGTGATAAATTATGAATTTGAGTTGTTTTAAAGTATATTTAGAATATATTTTTACCATTTAATATAATGTTGGTCATTGAACATAATTTTACAATTAAACCAAACATAAACAACTGTCAATCTTTTGATAGTTATTATCTCTTAAAAACACACTTTTTGTTTTAACAGTGGGAATTAATTTTAAATTAATTTCTGCCACTTGTGTATTTTGAATTTAGAAAAATTGATTCCATATTTGGAATCAGGATGTTTAAATTTTGTAAATAGGTAACTTTTATTTTTAGACATTTTGAATAATTACTACGGTAAATATTTTATTTACCATGGTTAAGGGTAAATCTGGTAAATAAGGGTTAAAAAATAATATTATAATAATACTAAATTACCCTAAAACGTGTCCTAGCCTTATTGGTTGATACATGTTCGACCATAGGCATCTTTGGGTCAATTTTGGGACCCCATGGTGCCACTTGTAGGTGATAGGGACACTTTATTTTAATTAAGTTAAAATTAATACAAAAATTACACAAGCATATAGCTTTTAGAAAAACAATTTTTACGTAGGGTTATATATGTTGGATTTTAGATTATAAATATTAATTAGAAAGATAAAAAGATTTCCTACATAGTTATTTTTTATTTATAATTTGTAGACATTAAATAATTTAATTTATTTATGACACAATGATGATGAATTAATTACTATAATAGTGAAAAATTAAAATAATTGATATTATAAATACCCAAATAAATATAATATGAACCTTTTAATGAATTAAACTAATTTTATAGGATAATATGATATATTAGGATTGATTTAATTTACTTTTTTCGAAGTAATCAATCTGTTATGAGTTTCACAAAAATCAACTATTGAATAGTGTCAAAATTGACATAAAAGAGTTCTTAAAACAAATATTATATTATTAATTGATATTAAATTCCTAAAAATCTAAGGTTCGGTCAAGAGACTTATATCATGATAGGTTCATCATTAATGGACCACTTTGGGGGTCTCTTAGATGTGTATAGTAAGTTCATTAACCATATTATATAAAAATACAAAGAGACGTTGTAAAAGTGAAACTAATTAACATAGAGTTAATACTTAAAGATAAGTTTAATATAAGTACCCAAACCTGTCTAAATTATATTGGTTGAGTGGTTTTCGACATATCCCCACCTTAAGCTTTTAATAATCAACTTTGGAGCCATTAGAAACCGAATATGAATTTATTATAAATTGATATTTCTAGCTTTTCCAAAGGTGCCCCTCACCCCTCTTATAAAAGGGCACTCCTCCTTCTCATTTATTCACACCATAAAAGCCTTTTGGTTCGGCCAAACTCTGACCAAATACTCTCCCAAATTCCCTCACTACAACCTAGAGTCCTCAGTTTGATCATAAATCCAACCTAAGAAGCCCTTTTGATCAAATCAAATGGAAGAACCCGAAGAAGAGGTAATATTTTCACCACCCATTTTCATGTTACTTTCTTCTTCCACTTCTTATTTATTTGTTCCTACCATTATAAAATAATAACTCCAGTATCTCACATATACTGTGATGTTATTATAAATATGGTACAACCATATTCATTATTCTACCCACCCTTTGAATAACATGTCACCATACGTGTGTATGTACGGCTTACCGTCTCCACGTCGTGGTGTAATTGTTATTCAATATATTATTATTTGGATGGGTATAATAATGATATGTAACTCATGTAAATAATAAATAAAACATGTTAATGATTCTGTATATATGATATAACAACCATTTATATATTATTTTAATATCAAAAGAATGATATTGTCGCTCGTGCGTACGTACGGACTACAGTCTCCACGAACGCGATGAGATTCATTCTCCATCATATCCATTCAATTATAATTATAATTTGATGATTTAAAAATGATGTTTATGGACTTGATATCATTCTGGAAATGAATAAGATACAACAAACATGTCTTATGTTACAAAACATATAAAAGAAAATGAGTAAGTTAACACCCGAAACGACGACAATTCTAAGATATTATTAACAAATCAATGTTAAAAGATCATATATGATATCATATTAATATATATGATTCTTGTATAATTTAATAACAATTATTTCACCATTATACAGTAGGTTAACCTACCCCAACCAAGGAAAAGTACAATTTAAGGGTTTATTTCACAATCTCTTCATTATCCGAGGTTGTTTATACGTAATTATCTACTGGGATATCTTTATCATCGACATCCATGTTCCTTAAAAATGTATTTAAAAAAATTTTTACTATTTACTAGACAATATGTTAAATTCATTTATACCCTTATGTGTTTCTAAAGGAAACTTTCCGTCGTTTTCCAAACAAGGCACTTTTATCCTTTTCGACAAATTTAAGGTAAGAATGTTTTTTTTAACTTTTACGGCGGGTGCGGCTATTTACCGTCGTTATAAAATCGTCAAAGCTTCCCTTACAAGATTATAAGAATATTCTCAAATTGAATGTATTATTTTATAATTATGTTACTTTTAAAATGATTTCAAAAAAAAGAGATATTTCTCTAAAATAGTTTTGATTTCATCTATGTCAACATCCTTTGATGGATTTTAAGCTTATTTGAAGTTGATTTATTATGATACAAAACATCCCTATTTTATTGAAGTTTTTGTGATATTTTTGACTGTGGATAAGTTATTCTTATGTCACTCATGGTTTTTGTTTAAAGTATTGACATTTTATAAGTTATTTTTAATCCAAATGTTTATGTTATATTTCAATCTTTCATTCAGATGAATGTGTTAGACAAGTATTTTCCGGGTTGGGGACCGGTAAAAGTAAGCCCTCCGGTTTGGTCTCCGGTTATTAGAGGAACTCCGGTTTGGTCTCCGGTTATTAGAGGAACTCCGGGTTGGTGTCCGGTTATTAGAGGCACTCCGGATTGGTGTCCGGTTATTAGAGGCACTCCGGGTTGGGTTGCGGTTACAGTTAGCCCCAAGGTCTTGGGACGAGGCCTTGACAAAGAAATTAAAGTTTAGAATTATGCATTCCATCATTATGAAAGTGGTTATTGATTTTGCATGTGATTATTCTATTAGTAGAATATCCATATGAATAAGTAAATGGAATTATTTCATTTTACTTTTGCCATACTATGTTGAAGATCAAGTTTAAAAGGCTTTTGTTTTAGTAATGCATTTCCTTAAATGTTTATGCTTATTTTGAATGTTCTGCTATATTGTTATCCTTACTGGGCATTTGAGCTCACCCATTTTCTATGTTTTATTTTACCCAGGATGTGAAGAAGTAAGTTATGAATGACCTGCAGGGATATTATGAGGGGATAATAGTGTGGACTGTGGAGACATTATGTTGTTGTAGTAGTTTTTCATTTTATGATGTAATGTAAAACTTATAAATATATCTAGTGTTTCTAAGGCTACTAAACCAATCGGTCTTTCGAGATCTGATCTTTCTTGTGATCATGCCAATGTTATGATGTAATGCACCGACTCCGGGTAGCTGGGGTCGGGGCGTTACAGTTGGTATCAGAGGAAGTTTAGAACAAACCTTGGAAGCTAGATTTTGATAAACTCTGATTACAGCAGATAAACTTAAGATGGACTTTGAGGATTAGTATAGAAGAACTTCCTAGAATTTTGGTATTGTAGAGATTTTGTGAGTTTTCTGAGCAATACATCCCTGTCTGGATATAAGCAGGTAGAGGCGGCTCTGGCACAGATGTACCTAGGGGTAAAACCCGAAAACACCGCTTTGAGCTAGACTCAAATGGGAACCAGTGCACAACAACGGGCCTTGCTGCACTCTTGGTTACGACACTCTCGGGGGTTATGCTTAGGATAATTCTCATTTTCTTTACAAACCATTATGAAGGGTTTATGTGGATTTACTTCCTCAAAGGAGAAATTTATATGATTATGGATTATATCCATAAACTATTTAATTTATGTTATGTGTCTTACAAGTTTGGGATTAGGTATTGTTATTCATAAACTAATCTAGTGTATGCCATTGTTTAGAAATGGCGCCCAGTAGAAGGAATGAGAACTCCAGCAATGCACATGATCCAAAGAGAAAGAAGGATCATATCTTTCATGGCCTTAAGCCAGAATTTATAAGAGAAATAGTCTCCCATTTATTATCATCATACGAAGAAATAATATCATGTGTTGATAAGATAAGTAATGATTTTACTGAGTCCTATGGCTTTGAAGGGAAGCAAGAGAAGAAAAGGATGGAAGAGAGAAAGATGGATAAAGGGAAGAGGGAAAATAAGAATTTTCCCATATGTGATAACTGTGGGAAGAAACACCCTGGAACTTGTCTGAAAGGAATGGGAGTTTGTTATAAGTGTGGTGGAAAAGGGAACAAAGTACATGACCTCAAGGGTAAGAAAATGGTTTGAAATGTACAATGCTTCATTTGCAAGGAGTTTGGACACTACGCGAACCTATGTCCCAGTCATCAGACTATGCCGTAAATGATGCTATTGGATAATAATCAAGTTATGATACTACCACAGATGAAGGTGAATGATTAGAGTTCTTATGTTGATTATGTCATTTGAGTGTTGTATCAACAATGTACTTGTTATAATAATTATGGAGTATATAAGGATTGTACTGCAGTATTATTTCATTAAGGACTTGAGATTGTGTGGAACAAAGAAAAGTGACTCAATAGCAGGTTAAATTTTTGGAAAATATATGGTTGAGATAAAGATAAACCATAATATATTTCTGATACCGAGGTAGTGATTTTAGAATAATACATGATCGATTTGGATAAATTATATTGGATATTCTTGACTACCTTGAAGCTGATTAATGATTTAATCATTATTGGGGTTTAAAACATTTTTTGGATTGATGAAGTATATCCATCATTTTATATGGAATAAGGGAGCATGAATGTAATCAATAATGTATATGTTAATTCAGGATGTTTCAGTGTATTAAAAGAATACATGATGAAGGTATTCATATGCTATTACGGGGTAAAAAGGATCTACATTATGTTTACCTTCCTTATAAATGTTGGACTGTGAGTTTGGATAGAAGTATTTTGGATAGTTCTAGTTTGTATTATTTTGGATTGCCATGAAAGGACAACCCAGAGGTCGGGCGGCAACCCGTCGCGACCGGCAAGGCCGCGAGACTTGAACCCGCAACCGAAGGGCGACAAGGGTGTATCACCTACCACTGGCCCATGAGATGTCTTGGATTAAATAATGTAGTTTTTTAAAAAGATCTGGTAGATGAATTTTAAATTCGTTTATTTTGGAACCCTGTACAAATAGTATAAATAGAATTTTTTTTTTACGAGTGAAAGATGAGTTTGTGGTAGAAATTTATTAATGGATAAAACTCTAATTATAAAGTAAGTATATCTCCTTATGATCTTAGCCAATCTCATAAATAAATTCCTCAACATTAAGAAAAGTAACTTAGAACAAAAATGTTGTCCTAGATGGTACCTTAAATCATCACTAATTTATGGCTTTGGGATTGTTGGCCTTTTCATAGCCATGTTCTCTACCACTCTCCATCAGATAATTGATGGTTAGATTTCTCTTCCATATCCATATTTTCCTACATGGAACCCTAGTATGTGTTATTTTCGGTAATCTTCATACTTTCCACTCTTTATTTTAAATAGAGGCCTCATTAATTCATTTTTCGATGTGGGATTTCAACTAAGTTATTTTGAAATGTCAAAAATGTGTTATCCTAATACCCTATGTTTTGTTGAACCGATGGTATTTCAAATCATCATAGATTGATGAGTTTAAGGACCTCAATTTTATACTTGTTTGTGATTGATGACCTAAATCACTATCTATAAATATTTACATTTTTCCTCCAATTATATGTCTCTAATTGCCACCAATTTTCTCCTAATCGAGATCATAATTTTGTGGTGACCCTTTCATTTCTCTTTTACTCATATTAAGACTAAATTTTAGTAACCCAATTTCCGATGTGGGTTTTCCCCCAAAGATTTTTTTGATTGTCAATCTTTTATTTTCAAAGAACAATTTCAAATTGCGAGGATGCAATTTATTGAAGGAGGGGAGAATGTAACACCCCAAGATTTCATAGTGTGTTATTTCTTTAAAATAATACAATAACTTGCACTACATGCAACACCAAGTTCAAGCACACCATGACTTACCAAACAAGCTGTTCAAAAGAGGTTATTAATAGTATTAACTAAATTTTAAACTATATAATCCTTATAATTTTAGAATCCATATTATGAGTTTCTTAGACATAATGTAAGAACAAATTCATTTTCAGTATTGCACTTTTACCAACTTTTAATAGTGAACCCATTTTAAATACAATATTTTAAACTTTTTGAGTAAAGGGGGACATCAAAAAAATTTAAAATGAAACATCCCAAGCTTCCACGGTACGCTTTCCTTTGAATAATACAGTAGCGTGTCTTGTACGCAAATTCGAGTTCTAACACACACCACAACCAATCAAACTAGCCGTTATGAATAGTAATACCTACTTTTTGAAATTATATATATTTTATATTTCAAAATGGACTTCATTTTTGGATTTGGAATATCGAATTTAGCCTAAGGTGAAATTTTGGTACATTTCGGATAACTTTCATATTTTGATGAATAGTGAAAATTACTAAATTTTAATTAAAAACAACTTTTTAATCAAAATAATTAATAGTTATAAATTATGAATTTGAGTGGTTTTAAAGTATATTTAGAATATATTTTTACCATTTAATATAATGTTGGTCATTGGACATAATTTTACAATTAAACCAAACATAAACAAGTGTCAATCTTTTGATATTTATTATCTCTTAAAAACACGCTTTTTGTTTTAACAGCGGGAATTAATTTTAAATTAATTTCTGCCACTTCTGTGTTTTGAATTTAGAAAAATGGATTCCATATTTTGAATCAGGATGTTCAAATTGTGTAAATAGGTAACTTTTATTTTTAGACATTTTGAATAATTACTGCGGTAAATATTTTATTTACCATGGTTAAGGGTAAATCCTGTAAATAAGGGTTAAACAATAATATTATAATAATACTAAATTACCCTAAAACGTGTCCTAGCCTTATTGGTTGATACATGTTCGACCATAGGCATCTTTGGGACGATTTTGGGACCCCATGGTGCCACTTGTAGGTGATAGAGACACTTTATTTTAATTAAGTTAAAATGAATACAAAAATGACACAAGCATATAGCCTTTAGAAAAACAATTTTTATATAGGGCTATATATGTTGGATTTTAGATTATAAATATTCATTAGGAAGACAAAAAGATTTTCTACATAGTGATATTTTATTTATAATTTTTAGACATTAAATAATTTAATTTATTTAGGATACAATGATGATGAATTAATTACTATAATAGTGAAAAATTAAAATAATTGATATTATAAATACCCAAATAAATATAATATGAACCTTTTAATGAATTAAACTAATTTTCTAGGATAATATGATATATTAGAATGGATTTAATTGACTTTGTTCGAAGTAATCAATCTGTTATGAGTTTCAAAAAAATCAGCTATTGAATAGTGTCAAAATTGACATAAAATAGTTCTTAAAAAAATTATTATATTATTAATTGATATTAAATTCCTAAAAATCTAAGGATCATCCAAGAGACTTATATCATGATAGGTTCATCATTAATAGAACACTTGTGGGTCGCGTGGATTTATATAGTAAGTTTATTAACCATATTACATAAAGAGACAAAGAGACATTGTAAAAGTGAAACTAATTAACTTCGAGTTAATACTTAAAGATAAGGTTAATATAAGTACCCAAACCTGTCTAAATTCTATTTGTTGAGTGGTTTCGACCTATCCCCACCTTAACCTTTTAATAATCAACTTTGGAGCCATTAGAAACCGAATATGAATTTATTATAAATTAATATTTCTAGCTTTTCCAAAGGTGCCCCTCACCCCACTTATAAAAGGGCACTCCTCCTTATCATTTATTCACACCTTAAAAGCCTTTTGGTTCGGCCAAACTCTGCCCAAATACTCTCCCAAATTCCCTCACTACAACCTAGAGGCCTTAATTTGATCAGAAAACCAACGTAAGGAGCCCTTTTAATCAAATCAAAAGGAAGAACCCGAAGAAGAGGTAATGTTTTCACCACCCCTTTTCAAGTTCCTTTCTTCTTCCACTTCTTCTTTATTTGTTCTTACCATTCTAAAATAATAACTCTAGTATATCACATATACTGTGATGTTATTATAAATATGGTACAACCATATTCATTATTCTATCCACCCTTTGAATAACATGTCACCATACGTGCGTACGTACGGCTTATCGTCTCCACGTCGTGGTGTAATTGTTATTCAATATATTATTATTTGGATGGGTATAATAATGATATGTAACTCATGTAAATAATAAATAAAACATGTTAATTATTCTGTATATATGATATAACAACCATTTATATATTATTTTAATATCAAAAGAATGATATTGTCGCTCATGCGTACGGACGGACTACAGTCTCCATGAAGGCGATGAGATTCATTCTCCATCGTATCCATTCAAGTATAATTATCATTTGATGATTAAAAAATGATGTTTAAGGACTTGATATCATTCTGGATATGAATAAGATATAACAAACATGGTTTATGTAACAAAACATATAAAAGAAAATTAGTAAGTTAACACCCAAAACGACGATAATTCTAAGATATTATTAATAAATCAATGTTAAAAGATCATATGTGATATCATATTAATATATATGATTCTTGTATAATTAAATAACAATTATTTAACCATTATACAGGAGGTTAACCTACCCCAACCAAGGAAAAGTACAAGGTAAGGGTTTATTTCACAATCTCTTCATTATCTGAGGTTGTTTATACGTAATTATCTACTGGGATCTCTTTATCATCGACATCCATGTTCCTTAAAAATGTATTTAAAAACATTTTTACTATTTACTAGACAATGAGTTAAAGTCATTTATACCCTTATGTGTTTTTAAAGGAATCTTTCTGTCATTTTCCAAACAAGGCACTTTTAACCTTTTCGACAAATTTATGGTAAGAATGTTTTTTTTAACTTATACGGCGGGTGCGGCTATTTACCGCAGTTATAAAATCATCAAAGCTTCCCTTATAAGCTTATAAGAATATTTTCAAATTGAATGTATTATTTTATAATTATGTTACTTTTAAAATGATTTCAAAAAAAAAGATATTTCTCTAAAATATTTTTGATTTCATCTATGTCAACATCCTTTGATGGATTTTAAGCTTAATTGAAGTTGATTTATTATGATACAAAACATCCCTATTTTATTGAAGGTTTTGAGATATTTTTGACTGTGGATAAGTTATTCTTAGGTCACTCATGGTTTTTGTTTAAAGTATTGACATTTTATAAGTTATTTTTAATCCAAATGTTTATGTTATATTTCAATCTTTCATTCAGATGAATGTGTTAGACAAGTATTTTCCGGGTTGGGGACCGGTAAAAGTAAGCCCTCCGGTTTGGTCTCCGATTATTAGAGGAACTCCGGTTTGCTCTTCAGATATTAGAGGAACTCCGGGTTGGTGTCCGGTTATTAGAGGCACTCTGGGTTGGTGTCCGGCTATTAGAGGCACTCCGGGTTGGGTTTCAGTTACAGTTAGCCCCAAGGTCTTGTGACGAGGCCTTGAAAAAGAAATTAAAGTTTAGCATTATGCATTCCATCATTATGAAAGTGGTTATTGATTTTGCATGTGATTATTCGATTAGTAGAATATCCATGTGAATAAGTAAATGGCATTATTTCATTTTACTTTTTCCATACTATGTTGAAGTTCAAGTTTAAAAGGCTTTTGTTTTTGTAATGCATTTCCTTAAATGTTTATGCTTATTTTGAATGTTCTGCTATATTGTTATCCTTACTGGGCATTTGAGCTCACCCCTTTTCTATGTTTTATTTTCCCCAGGATGTGAAGAAGTAAGTTATGAATGACCTGTAGGGATATCATGAGGGGATAATAGTGTGGATTGTGGAGACATTATGTTGTTGTAGTAGTTTTTCATTTTATGATGTAATGTAAAACTTATGAATATATCTAGTGTTTCTAAGGCTACTAAACCAATCGGTCTTTCATGATTTGATCTTTCTTGTGATCATGCCAATGTTATGAAGTAATGCACCGACTCCGGGTAGTAGGGGTCGGGGAGTTACATAAGCACACTCCCAAACTAGATCTTTAATATGTTCAATGATATCACATCATCATAATATTGGAACATCTTCCTCAACAAAATTCTTCGACTACCAATTGATGTTCATTAACATAGTATGCATGTTGGAAGGATCAATGAATATATTTTTGTATGACCTTCCATATTTTTTCTTCCTCTTAAAAATAAATCCTTCTAATAATTAAAACAAGAATCTATTTTCCTTGATGTAGATAAATATCAGTAGTAGAGGGTTCTCATCAATTTATCTTTATTCGTCCTTAATTTTCAACTCTTTAATCTTCTTTTATTAAATCATTATAATATATTAAAATCGTAACGCAATCTCATATCTCCATCTTCCTAGTTATTTTTCTTCAATTCATAATATTTTATGGAACAATTGAATTAGATCTCTCAAAATATTCAAAATTGAATTTTCAACAATAGATATTAATTAGGTTCTCCCTTTTGATTCAATATCTTCTTATTCGTATTCTTTTGATAAAGTCATGTAATCATCAAGTGAGTTATTTTCAATAATTTTAAAAATATATAAATCAACTTGAATCTCGTCCATGTGATATTATAATTAAAACTGTTTATATATTTCTCCTTATCAAGCCTACAACATTGAATATTCAAAAATGGTATTTTTAATATTTAGAAATATATAAAAAATACCCTTAAAATTTAATTTTATTTTACTCTCCTAAAAAATTAACATTAATTTTCGTTGAATTAATATTATAAAATCCTTCATAATTTTTTATTTTATTTTAATTCCCTCATAAAATTAATTTTCATTTTCTATTTTATATTTAGTGGAAAATAGTGATAATATAGCATCCCAACATAAAATTTCCCTCCATGATATAATCTTCACTTTTATCAAGGACTTCATGGATTAGATAAAACACACCTATTACAGCATGATTCAATTTATCATCAGAAAGAAGAGTCATGTGATATGTTCATGGATTCTATCTATTGCACAACATCATAATATAAATCCCACTCCATCATTTAATATCATGTGATCACATCTTCTATGCGGTGACTAATATCAGAAAAACATACTTAATATTAAACCTCAACTTCTTCATGAAATTTCATAATTCATTATAGGGAAATATTTTTAATAGGTTCTCATGTTGAACTATAATTCACAAAAATAATTGTAAAATTAGAATCCTAAAAAATGATTTATCATCATCTAAATTAGTTGACCTTTCAAAATCTTATGTTTCAAAATTCTTATTTATCTCCCATTATCAAAATTAATTTTTCATTCCTAAAAGATAGGCTACTATTTAATAGTCTAAAAATACATCTTTTTATTCTTATATTAGTGAAATACTATACAAATGCTTCTCCCTACAAATTATTTTTAGCTATGAAACATTCTCATTTAATCTGAAATAGCCTACATAAAATTATATTTACTTTGAGGTAGCTCCGAATTTATTCTCTCAAAGAATATGGAGACTCAAATTATTCTTAAATAATGGCATGTTAATCTTATGTAGTTATATATTATTCTTATATATCACATGAATACATAGGTTTATTCCTATATAATGTGATTTACATTCCATTTACTTGCAATCAATGCCAATTCAATGGATTTAATCTTACATAGAATAATATTATTAAATTTAATCCATCATATCCATTATATTTCCCAAACTAGATATATTTTTAAACTCTAGAGAGCTCTAACCTTTTCAAAACCTCTTCAAACATTCATAAATAGTACCAAATTTATTTAATGTGTTCTTAAGTAGTCATTATCCAAAATATTATAATCCCAAATCTCTGTCATTATATGATAACTCGACATGAGTACCTCAATGATACTTCTTATAGATCAATAATTCACTAACTCTTATTCTCATATACTTCCATCAACAGTTCATTACATAATTGTTATATAAATCTAAACCACATAGAATCAGAACTTTTTTTATCCAACCGTAGATAACAATTAGAATCAACTAAGTATGGTTTTCATATGTTGTAGTAACCATTATGATAAATAACACTAAGAATACTAATCTCTTTAACTCAAAAGTATAAATATTCAAAACTATAAAAATATATATATTATAGTGGTTTAATAAACTACCAACACTTGTTATTTATTTGTAAAAATATTAACTAAAAATCGTCACATGTATTAAATATTTATTTATATACCAAATCTCTAATATTGAATAGTTTTATTTTTCAATGTTTATTGCAAATATATAAATATAGGGTTATTTATTTTTTATTCCTATCTAGATAATAAGAACTAAGACATCATTAAAATATAAAATTAAATCCAATATATAGGTTTTATGTAAAAAAATTACCATTAAGATACCCCAAAATCCTTTTCGTAGTATACAGATGAAACTCCTTTGGATTAGCTAGAAATATAACACAAATTAACATAAGAGGCATGATGTTTGGTCTATTTGAAGTAAGATATAAAAAGCTCCAAAATATTCCCCTATATAACTATCTTTCTACAACTTTCAAAATTCATCCATAGTAGTATTAATATTAGAACTCGTATTAATTTCATATGATTTACTATTTTCAATTTAAAATTTTCTTAGTATTGTCATGTATTTATAATAATTGATTCAAACATTCCCAAATAGATTCTAAAATTTTTAAAACAAGAGTAAAAGTTAAAATCATCCATGATGTTAATTTCAAAGAATTACATTATGAGTTAAGTAAATTCGTTACAAAATTTCTGGTTTGTTAAACCAAAAAACATATAATCAACATATAATTAAACAAAAAAATATTTGAAGGTGAAGTTTTGTCATGTCCCTCCTTCCAGATGAGGGAATGGATGGAAAAGTGTAGTGACATTCCTTCTTCAGGAAGAAAAAGGGATAATGACCCATGATTCCAACCTTCAATGGGATCTAAGGTGATGACTAGTACTGAGGGTATTCAAATACCACAAAATGGGAGGCATTACCCTTTTTATAGTAACCATGATCGGGAGATAATATATACCAACATCAAAACAACTCCAATACATATATATAAAATAATCCAAAATACATCCCACATGCATGATTCAAGTAAAACTACTTAAATACACAGAAAACTCCAAAGTAAATACTAAAAGAACAAATCCAAGCAGCAACATAAAAATTATCCCGATGATAGAGCAAGTAGGGTCCAAAATGGTCTGTGTAATCCCCCTGGAAACCTGAAAATAATTTTATATATATAGGATGAGCGTACAAGTATACACAGTAGAAGAATTCAAATTCAATCATGCACAAGTGGGATAAGAATACAAATTCCCTTATGAGAGTAATAGCATAAACTCAAATGCACCAAACAAGGTATAATATCCACCCCCACCTCAGCAAGGCACGCTCATCAAATAATGCATTTCCAATAAATTAAAGTAATAAGAACATCAGTTCTAGGGTACCCCAAACCACTTCTCACTAGTTAACTACCCATCCATACTGGAGAATATCTTGACACTACCCTGCTCTTCCACAAACACCACTATCACAACCTACATGTACACACCAGAGGCACATACCACATCCCTCCTGCAAATACTTGGGCCAAAAAACCACAAACTCATCTTGAAGACACTAAGGGAAGTACAATGTATCTCATCTTGATGACAACTAGGAAGCACTCCTCAACTGCAGACACCTAGACCTCACTATCTCACCACAATAGGTTCGAAGTTTCTAGGGCTACCAATGCCTAGAAGAGGGAAAATATGATAGAAAATAACCAGACATCCATCCTCCCACTAGGATGTAGGGAAAGGATATCCTCCCCTATAATAGTGGGGGTGTTTGGCATGCAGTTCTCGACATGGGTGGGTGCTTATAGAAATCACAAGAAACTACATGTATGTATATAGGTACCCAACACTCAACACAGCCTATGGGTTTTCAAAGCAAACAACCAGACCACATAAAACATCCCTTTCTTCCACCACTAATTCATAACCACACATCCATCTGAAGACTTAATTCATAACCCCAGCTAATTTATTTAACCAATTAACATTATTCATTGAATAATTCATTTCTTTATTTATTATATTTCTACCTAGGAAAATACCAAACACATCACACTTCTTGTAACATCATAACCCAACCATACTCCCCAAGTCTCTGAATACTCCAGGCGAAAGGCCAACGCAAGGTAATATCATCATTTTTCAAAAATACCCCCCCCCCAACCAAACCATCATCGGCAACCCCATTGCACTTAAATCACCATATATAGTAAAACAACAAGACTCAACCAAATTTTTGTCCCACTGCACAAGTATCCCATGTACAATAACCATAACATAACCCATATGTAGTCCCACTGCAAAAAAAAAGTTCATCCATTCCACAATCAACCAAAATCACAGCCTGAGATTCTATTACACTACTCATACCACCCCAAACACTCAAACACACTCCCAAACACAAAAACAAATGAAGAGCACAAAACAAAAGGTCTAATAGATCCATACACAGCACATAGCCACACCCAATAGTAAGGAGTATTCAGATTTTACACACTCGTTATTTTAGTCCATTTTAATAAAAAAGGTGTTATCACAGGATAAGGTTAATATTGGGGAATCCATATAATTAATAGGATAAACATGACTTATATAGTTTTCATGTTCATGTCCATTCAACAGAAGGTTATAAACAATTATTAATGAGTCGGGTGTGAAAACAAAGACCACCAATGTCTATAATTTTCATAAGGTATGTGACCAAAACAACTCACAGCACGAATCAAAAATAAAATATAAAACAACACAAGAATTGTCATCATATTCCCATCATGCATTTATCTTTTTTAAATTGGTTTCAACTATAACAGTAAGAATACATCAGTATACCCACCACACATGATACACAATTTAAAGAGAGATAAAGTAATTACTACATCAAATAATAGAGGATCAGCAACTCCTCCATGCTCCAAATTAGGGGGTGTGAGAGCAGCAGAAAATATTCCAAGTAAAACTAGTTCCAAAGGACACAAAACAACACATGAATCTACGGGGAAGGAAGAATTGGGGAGTACTAAGAGAAAAAGGAAACACATGAGGAATAATATCTCATATTAAAATATCCAAATCATATATTAATGTAAGGAAATGTCTTAGAGGGTCATTAAAGTCAAATCATGGTAAATAACACATGGATTATATAGGGTGATAGGATTTTAATGATAATTAATATCCATTGAAATGTCTTCAAAAATAGTCAAAAAAGCTTCTAAAGACGATTTAAATCATATAAAACGTAAGTGGGGTGAAACTGGAAAAACTAAAAAAGATTGAAATGACTCCTCGTTGGGTGATTCACTGACAAGAGTCACTGACAGTGAGTCACAAATGCCTAACTTGCCTATATGAGTCACTGATGCAACTCACCAACATGAGTCACTGAGGTGATCCACCGATAGCAAATCACTAATGCGACTCACCGACACCACTCAATGATTCCCCACCTACCAACACCCTAACCTACTGATGTCTGACCAACCAACACTCTGACGTACCGAGCCCCGGACCAACCAACACTCGACCTAATAATTCCTTAAATTACCAATTCCCTTACCTACCAATTCCTTGACCTACCAATGCCCCGGCCTACCGATAGAGAAACTATAATTTTGGAAAACTCTTCAAATGAGCTACCCGTGCATCCCAGAACACCCCAAATTCTGGATTTTGACAATGTAATGGAACATGGAGATTCGGGCCATTACATTTTTTCTTACAAAACATGGGACCTTACAATCCTATAAAGAATATTTTCCTAAAATAAATGAACAAACCCTCTCATACCAAGATCACGGTGCTTCTATAAGAATACATTAAGATTTGGTATTTTCTAAAATAAAAAATCAAACTGATGAATTTTAAAAATCAATAGTTCTTTCAACATAAACATCCTTCATAAGAAACTGATTTAAAATGGATGATTTGACACTAATATGGAAAGCTAATATGTAATAAATATAGAAAAAATAATTATAATATATTCTAATCTAGATAAATAGGAAAAGGTATATTCAAAATTTATCCCTTCTTATTGATTAAACCCTTTAGTGACAAACCTATACATATTCCTAATAATTAAACCTTGATCAACTTTTTTATTTCTAAAAACCAACTAAGTTCCTATAATACTGTAATCTAATGTTCAATCTACTAAATACAAAACTTTTTTCCTTTCAAAATTTTCTAACTCTACTTATATAGATAAAAATAAACCTTGATTATTTAAGGACTACTATATGATTTTACATTAAATATCATAGAAAAAACATAATAATATTATATATTTTCAATAATTTCTCTACTCTTAACTCCTATATTTAAAAACACAACATAAGTTTCTAATTGATTTTATTTTAAGTAAATAGGTTATTAAGGATGTAAAATTTCATGTTCATTGAATTCTAACTATTTTAAATATATTTCCATTAATTAGATCCTCATCATCATTTCTTATTTATGGACAGGAGTTTCAAGTCTCAAATCATTAAGGGAATCATCAAGGTTATCAATGGAAGTTTTCCTAGGATTAAAAGTATGACATTCATGAAAAATTACATGAATTGATTCCTCATCTGTCCTTATAATTTTATGGTACAGAAATCTATATTAACAATATCAAATAAAATGTAAATAGTAAATCTAAACTAACATAATATGTATTATAAATTTCTTCAAAAGTACTATATCAAAATTCAATAGCTTCATTATATTAGGGTGTTTTAGAGGAAAAATAGTTATTTTTAATATCATGATATTAAAATATCACATACAAATGAAATATTTTTTGAAAATGTTTTATTTATAAATTGATTTATTTTTTTATGATATTTCGATATTTAATTTTAACCCTCAAAAGGTAAATATAACAAAATAAAAAAAAGTTCAACCATAACTAAAAAAATTCCTAACTCTAAGGCCTTATATTCTAACTAATCTAAACTAATCCATATGTATAAGTTTCAAAATTATATAGGTAGATACATTAATGAATTATTTGAAAGAATATATGTGTCTTTTCTGGATTTTTAATGCATTTCACAGTCTATTATCATCAAAATTTAGGAAAGGAAAATAAGAAATATAATTTTGTATCACCATTTTTCTTAAATATTAATAAATAAAATATCTATGTTTTCTTTATCAAATCAATGATTAATTTACTATATAATTAACATATATATATATATATTCATGACAAGTAGACAAAATTATGTTCTTGGGGCCTTTAATTTATCTGATGTATCTTTATAAAGAAAAATTCATTATTAGAAAGGAAAAATTGAATAATTGTAATCATAGAGTTGAAAGATACTTACTATATTGTGATTCATCCCTTGAGAAAAAAACATCATTGATATCATCTAACTTTGGTTTTCTGAAAGATTAAAATCTAATGATTTTCCCTTGATCATTATCTCCAACTGTGATATAAAAACCTTATAACCTTGTAAAAGAATAGAAATTTGATAAATATCGACTCAAAATTTTCAATCATCCATTTTTTTCATGCCCCACAAGTCTAATTGTTATTTTATTATTTTTAATGCGATTTTTCTGTTGAGTTTTAGACCAGTGTGTAGGCACTGCATGGTTAGTAGAGAACATGCATACATGGTGTGCCCCAGTGCGACAGTATCTAGATCAAAAAAAAAGTTCACACATGGTTCGAGATGTCCTTACTTGAGTATTATATATTTATTTTGGTGAGTTTTGTTTTGAATTAAGTTGGTGGGAATTTAGTTGTGTCTTTTTGTTAACTTTTGAGTTTGTCAAATTATATGGTGCGAGTTTTTTTTAAGTACATCGACGTGGTTTTTGTGTTGTTTGTTCGTTTAAATTATTTTGATTAAGTGTTTCTATGTTCTTAGTAATTTTGTGGTTTTTGTAACACGTTGGAAGGTATTTACGTGAAATTGTGGTCATCAGCTTACATGTACTTGTGCACCCGCTCAAGAAGGGACACATCATCCTGATTCGACTACAAGACGTGGTAGGTCCCCCACTTCACTTGCCTATAAATATAGAATTTAGTAATTACTAGATATTTCATTAATTTATAGAAAATGAGAAATAGTATTAGATAATTACTTTTGGAATAACAACTCGATGCAAAAAATGATTTATTTATTTTATACACGACACATGAAATATTTTCTTTGTGAATTGACACACAACAGTGAAAGAATGCACATTTGGCCTTTGAATATATTCACTGAATTTCATGTGTAGTTCTGGTTTGATGATAAATGATTTCTTCAAGTTCCTGTGCAAGAGTTTTTCGTTCTCTTGAGAAATGAGGTTTTTCAATAAAGTTTGTTAAGGCTCTTTTAGCACTTTAATAAAATACATTATTTTGAAAACCCTCTTTGGTGTGACTCAGGGATGACCTTGTTGTGCATGTCAATTGTGTGTGAGTTGGGTGTGATGTTTGTGCATCATGACTGGTTACTTGTTTGACTATGTTGACCCATCCCCCTTTTTATTAAATATGTTGACATGGGATTCTAGCATAGTAAGTGAATCTTATGAGAAAGATTTATTCCCTTATTTAGATTATGCACTGGTTAGTGGCCAATATTAGAGAGGTGTTTTGTTATCATTACTTTGAGATTGGGCACCACGATCAGGTTAGTTAGGGTAACAATCGGGCATTAGGGCGTTATGAAATCAATGAGAAGGGCATGCCTTCAATATAAGTCAAAAGTATAGTATGTTATGGATTTTTCACGATTTCCTATATTATACTCGTGTTTTCCTTAGTGCTTATTTATATGTGGCAGACAGTTGAGAGGGCTATTTTGGATGCGGGTCATCATTTTCTACATTACCATTTCCCTTTTCTGTGATGTGTGTTATGTGTTTTTTTCCTTTTTGGCTAACAATTAAAATTTGGGTTTTTTAATTATTCACGAAAATGTGTTTTAAAATGAAATGCACTTTATTTTTTCAATCATTAAACATGTTTCTAAATTATATAGGGAAATGTACTGTTACTTGTTTTAGAAATAAAAATATCTGGGTGGAAACCCGTATTTTATATAATTTAGTTCAAACCTAGAATTGATAAATTATTTATTTAATGGTAGTGCTTTGGTGATATTTTTTTGGGCACACCTACTGATTTTAACACTCACGCCTATAGTGTTTTCTTGTGTTTATATTTGTTGCAAGTTTGACTCAAGCTTGTTCATCAGGGGTGAGACTGTGTTCTAGTTTTGAGAGTGACTCTTGAGTTAACGATGAGTTTTTGGTTGTGGTCAGGTTAGTGTGTGCTTGTTGATTTTTCTTCGTTTACTATGTCGGTTTTTTACTTTGCATTGTTCTATTTTATTTCTTCTACTTTATTTATTTTCATTGCGAGAAGTTATTCCCATTTGTACTTTGTTGATGACCTAGAACTTGTCTCTAGCCCGGGAGGAGAGGAAATGCCTCTCGAGCCATGTTGCAGACCTGATCTGGTGATCGGTTCAGGGTCGACCCAGGTCGGTTCGTGACAAAATGGTATCATGGAAGATCGACTCTTAAGTGGACCTTGTTTTTAAAACATCCCATTGTTATTTGGAGTTATCAGGGGAAAATGTGTAGGATTGTTGGTACTTGAGGTGTAGGAACATGAAGGACTTCATGAACCCTTACTTGTTTCGAACCTTGGGTTGACATGGGATGTTTGGGTTTGTTGATGTCCTTTATTCTTAGGGTTTTTTTGGTATTGGGAAATGAAATGAGAGCTGGAAAAGTGACCTTTGTGAGCTCGCATGGTCTGGAAAGCCATGTGAAGCCGGGGAAATTACCCTAGAGTTCTCCTTGTAATTGTGGCATGATTGGTTTGTGGCTGTCAACCATATGTCTGAGTCAACCATCAGCACTAGTTTCTCCTTGTGGATTGTTTATGTCTTCTTTAATTATGGAAATTGTTTTGTATAGTTTTATTTTCAAAATTGTGAAAAGTTGAATTTAAAATTGTAATGACCATGTTTGACCCAATTTTTTATTTTCTTGTTCCTTAATGTTCACCGCCACAAAGGTTCGATGGATGCCCAAGGTGCAGCTTCGGATGGTGCATCCTTATCAAATCCTCAATTTGATCAGCCCATGGATTATGTCCTTGAGTTTCAGAATTTGAACCCTCCCCACATTTATGGGCAAGAAGATCCTCTTAAGGTAGATGAGTTGCTCTGCAAGAATGAAAGGAATTTATGTTCTCTCATGCCACCAGAGCCATTAAAGGTGAATTTGGAAACCTTTATGCCTGAAGGTCCTACCTGGAAGTGGTTGGAGTTCGTTCCTCAAAGAAAGCCCCAATAAGATCCCACTTGGGAGTTCTTCATGTCGTCGTTCATCCAATAATACTTCTCTAAGGTGACAATGGTGAGGAAGATGTTCGAGTTGTGCGGTCTTCATCAAGGTGTTGGATCGGTGTTGGAATTATTTCATCATTTCCTAGACTTGGCTTTGTATGAACCGAGGTATGTTGGAAGTGATCCCATGAAAGATTGACATTTTGATCTTCGATTATGTCATGAGATGCAGTGGAAGGTGGAAGAGTTCAACATCATCCCTTTCCCTAATGTGGTGAGACAATATTTCCTCACCGAAGCTAAGTTAGCAGGAGGACTAGTGGTAGAGAATCCTCCTCTGACCTTGGAAAGCAGTGCATAACATAGCAATAAGAAGATTTTGAAGCGGTCTGATATTGGTGGAACAAGTAGAGGAATCAAAAGGCCTCTAAACCTTTAGTCATCTTTCTCATAGTGCAATGCCTTGATCTATCACTAGTACGGTAAGTAGGGACATAAGAGACTGATGTGCCCAAGGGCTCTGAAGCCCCGCCACACCTATGGACATCTAGGTCACTTATAGAGAATCTATCGAGGGGTTTCCAAGAAGCACGTTGAAGAAAGACCTAGCACGTCGAAAGTCACCTCAGCCTATTAGCAGGAGTAGGGTGATATTTGGGGATTAGTTTCAGGTATTTCTCTTTTTAGTGTTCCTTGGATGTAGTGGTCATCTCGTCTACCGTTTGTGGTGTTCTTTTCCTTCAGTTGTAAGAATGGTTTTGTCAAATCTCTTTGAAATCTTTTTTTATGGGAATTTTTTTTTATGAAATTCTTGTTCATGTGTTATGTTTAGGAATTTTTGAAGCCTATCTGTGAGGCAGGAGATGCTTCAATCTATAGAGCTCCATCCGTAGGTCCCGAAGTGAAGTTGGCGTATAGTCAGGAGAACCCCAGTGGTGTGAACATGCCTTGGTATAATCTATGTCTTTAGTGTGGCATGGTTTGTGTTCTTATGATAGTGAGACATTGTTGATATGTTGATGGGTGTATTTTAGATGCTCTATTAGTTGGGCCCTTCACTTCTCCCCCTCGTGGTGGGGGGGATTTGGTCCATGTGGGAAGCTTTCAAGTTCGGTTAATCTCGTTAGTCCTTGTGGTGGGGAGACCCATCACGGGTCTCATGGAATTCAGTTTGACTTGTTAGTTTTTGTGGGGAATCCATACGGGCCTCCCCATGTCATTAGTAGAGTCTCGTGTTGTTACAATAAGTTGCGTTTCATGGTAGTTCAATGTTTGTTTGGATCGAAAAATTGGAGGAAATTAATCTTTTCGGCTGAGTGACACTTAAGGAGTTCCATCTTTGGGTCTTGATCATTTTATTGCTTTCCGGGGGTGGAAAGTATTATGGTGGGGAGAATTGTCACACCCTGAAATTTATAATTATTATTTTATTATTTTTGATGGGATTTTTTTGTTAGGTTTTGGACCAGTGCGTAGGCACCGCATTGTTAGTAGAGGCTGTGAAGATATCCTGGACACTGTGCAACAGCTTCTAGATCAGACAAAAGTTCACGGATAGCTCGTGCAAAGTCACTAGAGGCATGTACGGACCGCATAGTTTCATTATTCAAATTATAAATATTATTAATAAAATGAAATTATTGTTATTAGTTGTTACCATTATTGTTATTAAAATTATTAATGACACTTTTTATATAAAAAATAAAATTGTTAAATTTATTATTATGATCCTTATGATTTCTAGTATTATTAATTTTTATTAATTTTATTATTATTTTTAAAGAAATTTTATTAGTAAAATAATTATTTTATCATTATTAGATTTATTTATTATTATTATTGATATTAATATTAATATTATTAATATAGATTTTTTTTAGTATTAATTTTTTTTATTCACTTTTTATTTTATTTTTTTCTTCTTTCTTCTTTATTTTTTCTTTCTTTTTTTATTCATCCTTTTGTTTCTATGCTGTTGTCCCCTCCAACCATCCTAATCTTCTTCTGTGCAATAGACCGCCTCCCTCACCTGCAGTGCGACCCCCTTCCAGACTTTTGTTCCTCTTCTGATGCACCTCCTTTTGCCCTCACCTCTACCACACTGCCCCTCCACCCAACCCAGTCCCTCTTCTCTGTCACCTGCTTCTAGCTGTTCTTCACCCCTCCGTAGCACCCCAGCTTTTATCTGGATCACCTAAATCCCTCTTACTGGCCTCACACAGCAAGCATGGCCAGCCGCTCCCCCTTGCTGTGGCTCCTTTCACACCCTCCAACTCCCCTCCTGCCTCTTCGGGCTAGAAGTAATGCTTGGCCTCCTTCTCGCCTCAACCTAACGCACCCAACCTTTCACAAGTTGATCAATCCTACACCCCCCCCCCCCCACGGATTTTCTAATTTCTTGTCATGATCAAGACAGGTAAAACTGCCCTCTGCACCTCTGCCTCCAGCCTACAGTGCACCCTGGACACTTCCTATATGAACCCACAACACCCTCCTGTCTCGGACTCACTAGCCCAATGTCCGTACACCATATCAACTGCACGCACCACTTTCCGGACTACTTTCTAGATTTTGAATGCATCTCCCGCCCGATGTGCCTTTGACTCTGTGGTGCATCACCCAATAGACCTACTGTCCAGCCGCGCAGTCCTTGCACGACCCCTTTGTCGTTCCCCTATTGTTAAGTGGTGCCCCACAACGCTGCTGTTCAAATGTATATTGACATCGAGGTGAGGTTCTCACTATACTTTCTTGATTATTATATATTTACTATAGTGAGTGTTGTGCTTAATTAAGTTGGTGGGAATTTAGTTTTCTTTTTTAATATTTTTGTTTGTTTAATTTAATGGTATGAATTTTGTTTTGAAAGTATGTAGAGGTGGTTTTTGCGCTGTGTGTTCGTTTAAATTATTTTGATTCAGTGTTTCTATGTTTTTAGTCATTTTTTGGTTACTAAAACATGTTGGCAGGTATTTCCATGAAATTTTAGTCATCATCTTTTATGTGCTTCTGCGCCCACTCGAGGTGGGTCGCACCATCGGGATTGGACTGCGAGTCGAGGTAGGTCCCCCATGACACTTGCCTTTAAATTTAGATTTTATTAATTACTTTATATTTCTTTATTTTTCTGTAAATGATAAATAGTATTAGAAATCTATTTTTGGAATAATAATTTGATGTAAAAAAGGTGTTGTTTATTTTATACACGACACTTGAAATATTTTCTTAGTGAATTAACGCAAAATAGTGAGATAATTTATGTTTGGCCTTTAAACATAATTCACGGAATTTCAATTGTAGTTTTCATTTGATGATAAATAATTTCTTCTGATCCGTGAACAAGTGTTTTTGGTTCTCTTGAGAAATGGGGTTTTTCTTTAAAGTTGGTTAAGGCATGTTTGGCACTTTAATTAAATTAATTATTTTGAAAACCCTCGATGGAGTGACTCGAGGGGTAACCTTATTTTGCACATTGATTGTGAGTGAGTTGTGTGTCATGTTTGTGCGCCCTGACTGGTTACTTGTTTAACTATGTTGATTCACCCCCCGTTTTATTACATGCGTTGATAGGGAAACCTGACATAGTAAGTGAATTTTTGGAGAACGATTATTTCACTAGTTTAGATTATGAACTGGAAAGTGTCCCATAGTAGAGAAGTGTTTTTTATCATTGATATAGGATTGGGCCTCTCGATTAGGTCTGGTAGGGTGACAATAGGGCGTTAGGGCATTATAATGTCATCATGTTGGGAATTCCTTCGGGATGAGTCACATCATAGTACATTCTGGATTGTTCACAAGCTCCAAGGTTTTACCCTTCTTTTCTTTAGTGCTATTTGTATGTGGCAGATGATTGAGAGGCCTAGATCGATTGTAGTTAATTTTTTTCTACTTTCACATTTCTCTTTTTGTGTTTTGTGTGTTATGTGTTGTTTTTCATTTTGGCTAACAAATAAAATTTGGGTTTTTAAATTTTTTTCGAAAATGTGTTTTAAAATGAAATGAACCTTCTCCATTCAAGAATAAAGCATTTTTCTAATCTAAATTGGGAAGGGGACTGTTACTTGTTATAGAAATCGAATTATTTGTATGGAAACCAATATATTATCTAATTTAGTTCAAACCTAGAATTGATAAATTCTTTATTTAAAGGTAGTGCTTTGGAGACAGTTTCATGGGCACGCCAACTGAGTTTTAATACTCACGCCTATAGTGTTTTCCTTTTATTTGTTGAAAGTTTGAATTGAGCCTATTCACTATGGGTGAGACTTGGTTGTGGTTTGGAGAGTGACTCTCAATGTAACAAGGTGTTTTTGGTTATGTTCAGTTTAGTTTGTTGTTATTGATTGTTCTTTCTTTACATTGCCGCTTTTATTTACTTTGTGATGCTCTATTTTATTTCCACTGGTTTATTTATTTTCATTGGATAAAATCATTCCCATTTGTACTTTTTTCTTTCCCTAGTGGTTGCCACCAGACCGAGAAGATCAGAAATGCCTCTTGGGCTAGGTCGCACACCAGCTCAGGTGATCTGTTCAGGGTCGACCCGGGTTAGTTCGTGACAATTATACATTTACTATTTATTATTATTGCCTTTTGGTAACCTTACTTATAAAAAATTCAAAACTAATTTGTTTTCTTGTCCCATATACTTTTTCTTTAGCTATGTTATAAATAAAAGACTTTCTAAAAATATCATCTATCTTTGAAATGAATTCTCATCATTAATAGAAGATAATCTAGCTTATTTATCTTTTCTATACTTTTGAAATGGAATATTTATTTCTAGATATTAATCCTTAAATGTAACATACTATTTTCAGAATTTATATAATTAACATTAGTTAATGATTATTTATTTTTAAAATCATGCATTACAAAAAGGGTTTTTTATCAAAATTAAACATTAATAATAAAATATGATTAAAAAATGTGTTGCTTTTATAAATTATACTATCATAATATTTCATAACAATTTTATTTTCTTTATTTTAAGAATCATATTTACCATCAATCATTAAGATATATTCACTAATACCATTATAAGGACCCACCTGTATGGATTTCATAATATAGTAAATTCATTTTGAATTTACATTTTTACATTCCAAAGTATTTGTTTAGTGTAGAGTTTTAGATAACTAGGACATAATACAAACATATCAACCCACAAGAACAAAAAGTGTTTACTGCTAAAACAATATAAATTTATTTCTTAATATTAGAGTTTTTAATAAAACATGAAATATTTTACACATTAATCTTCACATCATTAATCTTGGATTTTTATTTTCTCTTACTAATCCTTAAACCTGGTGAAAAACATTTTAAAACATGGGATATACACTAAAGTTCATTAATAAATATAGAAAGAAGGAATGAAACTATTTTTCTAAAAAAAACATATAAGTATATGAAATCATTTGCACAAAGACAAACTTATCACCCATAAAATATCATATGAATACTTTTGAAAAATCATGAGATTTCCATAAATCATATAAAAACCTTAATAAACCATATTGGTAACTTCGGGAATTAATTACTTAATATTGTCACCCTCGCAGCTACCTTATGATTTCTAACCCTCATGGGTACCTTACAATGTAACCCTCAGATCTACCTTATGGTGTAACTATTTTAGTTACACATGGAGTAGTCATATGAATGACCTCCAACTCATACCCAAGGAATTGGAGGGATATATAGGTCACACCCTTCGTGATAAAATGTTCCCAGCCATCATTAATTATTTATTAAAAATTAATAACTACATAAAAACGTCCCTTTTGAATTTTTTTAAAAAATATTTAAAAGATGATTTTAATGAAAAGTCTCTTACAGATATCATATCATTGAATAATGAATTAATCAAATGTAAGTAATATTTATATTCACTATGAATTGATATTTTACAACATAATATAATAAAAATACATTTCCCAAAAAATCTTATCATGGAAAAAAATCAATGAAGTATAAATTTAACCCGAAGAATGGAAATTGTGTTATGAGTTCTCTTACATGTGGTTCATCTTACTTAAAATGTGTTAAAAACACTAGTATTGTGGTTTGAAGAGTTTTATTGATATATTAAATAACTATACCCATGATTTCAGTATTAGGAAATGATAACGCATCATCCACAAAGGTAGTGAATTAAAACACCAAATATGGTGATTTCATTTTTAATAAAAGAATTAAATGAGAGATTCAATGATGAATATACCATGTAAAAAAAATAAAATTACTATATATATATATTCTATTTCAGTTATCATAAAACATTGGAAATGTGGAATATAAACATATAAGAGAGAAAGAATTTAAAATTGGAGAAGAAGTAATTTTACCTCTTGGAAATTTCTCTTCGAAAACCTCCTTATGGCTCCTGAAGGTGGTCTTTTTGTGAGAAATAAGGCACTTGAATGTGTCAAGTTATTAGGATAAGTAAATTTGGTAGGTTAATTTGGAGCAATAAGGATCAAGGTAATGAATATTTATGAATTAATGATCCTACTTTTATAATTGAAGTGAGGGGTAATTTAAGATTTACATAAAATATTAAATTATATCAAGTCTGATATAGGGTTAATGAATTTTAAAATGGTTAAAAAGAATATGATATCACATTTTTGACCAAATATATTCATTTTATTAGTTTATTTAAAAAAATTGATTTTTGAATATTTCAACTAAATATTATATTAATATGAAAAGTCAAATTAAACCATGTTCATTACTTTATACTTAGAAAACATAAAAATTCTTTTAAATTAGAATGCAATTTTTTTATATCTTATAAGTATCATAAAAATATATGTAATTCATGAATTATATTAAAAATTCCAAGTTATTTTTATTTTATTATTTCTACTATCATTAATTTTATTTATACATTAATTAAATAATTACTTCAGCTTTATTGTGCAATCTATTAGGGGAGTTATTTATTCCCTAAAAATTAAATAAAAAATTCCTTAAAAAATTAATTTCATTACATTTAAAAAATCCATTTATTTCCCAAATACACTTTTGGAAAAATATAAATTAAAATGTTATAAAAACTACGTTTTATAGTGTGAACTCCTTGACTTACTTTTAAATAAAATATTCTAAGGGTCTTAATGTTATTATTGTCAAAAAAAAAATGTACCAAATTAAAATAAAAGTGAGATAATGGTCAAAAAATTCTATTTAAAAAATATTTATTCATTTTTTGGATCTATTCAATGGTACTTATAATTTTAATAAAAAATATTTTATTTATTTTTCTTTTGCTTGTACAAGCAATGCATCAGCATTGAATCAGCATTAATGAAAATTATTTCATTTCTTAAAATTAAAAATTAATTTTTATCATAAAAAAAAATTATTATTTTCAAAATAATATTTAATATTCTTTTATTATGATCATTTACTCATTTATATGTAAAAAACACTTATATAATTAGTTAATTTTGCATTTCTTGCCTTACACAAGCATTTCACGGCTATTTGGATAAGACTCATGTTATATAACTCTAAAATTATAAATTAAAAACCCATAAATAATAAATAATAATTAATAAATAAGTCATGAAAATCATTTTTAAAGCTCAAATATTATAAATATGTAACGAAGTTTTACTTTGCACGTGCTACGCAGGCATTACATCACCTTATTCTAAAAAAAATAATTTTCATGTTCTAAATTAATTAGGCACAATGTTAGTCTTATAATATAATTGTTTAGTCATTAAATTGTTAAAATAAATTTTTATATCAGAATAATTTCATGAAGATGATGTGAAAAATACTTTATTTTTTAAAAAGAATTTTTTTAATATTAACTAAAAATTAACCTTTTCTAAAAAATTCTCACAAAATCATAATACAATAATTTTAAATTTATGCATTAAAAAATGATATTATTTTTATCAAATTAAAAATATATAATTTTAAAGTTAATGTTTTAAATAAAAAACTATGTAACAATTTGGTTTAATAACATTATTTATTTTAATAATTACTTACCATTATAAATTTAACAATTTAATTCAAGAATAATAATAAATATGAAAAAAATTTATTCTATAAATAACTGGGTTGTTAAATTCTCCCCACCTATTAGAAATTTTGTCCTCTAAATTTTTATTTACTTATTAAACATGTGAGGATACCTTTCTCTCATCTCTTTTTCATATTCTCATGTTGCTTCTTCAACTATGTGGTTTCTTCAGAAACCCTTAACCTGGTAAATTAACATATTCTGAAATACTTGTGCACTATGATCAAGAATCTGAACATGTTACTTTTCATAAGAAATGTTCCCTTCCAGAAGAACTATTTCTAGTCTATAAACATTAAATTAATCTCATACATACTTTCTCAACATTAAATCATGAAAAACATCTTGAACCTAAGATAAACATGGAGGCAAGGCTACTCAGTAGAAAACTGGTCTAAATATTTCCAAGATTTTATAAGTCCCAATAGACCATGGATTTAGATTTTATTTCTTATCAAAATGTATTAAAATTTTCCAATGAGATATTTTAAGGAAAACAAGATCACCTACCTCATAAAAAAAAGTCTTTCCTCCAATTATATGTATAAATTTTTTTCCTTCTCTAAGTTTCAATCATGTGTTGTGGGATCATCTTTACATTCTCAGCCACTTCCTTTACTAATTCTAGTCCAATAAAATTGAATTCCCCAACTTCATCCCAAAATTATGGAGTTCCACACCACTTTCCATATAATTCCTCAAAAAGTACCATCTGTATACTAGAATGAAAATTGATATTATAAGAAAACTCAACTAAAGAAAGATGTTTATCATAAATTCTCTAGTAATCCATTTTAACTGATTTGTTAATATTTTCTATCATCTTAATTGTTTTTTTACTATGTAAAAGACTAAGAATGAAAAGTTATAGAGAAATTTAATTATGTGCTCAAAAAATTCTAAAGGAATTTCCAAAATTTATAAGTGAACCTAGGAACATGGTCCGATACAACAGATAGACGAACTATATGCAACCTAAAAATATATTTTATGGAAATTCAAGAAATATGATATAGAGAAAAATTGTCTTAAATAGGAATGAAATGTACAGATTTAGTCAGTCGATCAACAATAACCCAAATCACGCTATTATATTGAGATGTTTTTGGTAGTCCCACCATGAAGTCAATGGATATATTTTCCCATTTCCACTTGGGAACTCACCAAGAATAAATCATCCCCTTTGGTAGTTGTCTCTCTACTTCAAACCAATATACAGGTCAAAATTTAACTATAAAATCAACAATATCTCTTTTCCATCCTTCCCACCAGTGATACTCTCAAAGATCTATGTACATCTTAGTATTATCATGATGAACGAAGAACAGAGAACTATGAGATTCAAATAAAAATTATTTCTTTATCTATGAATCACATGGAATGCACAATATCTTTTTAAATCTCAATACAAAATCTTCATCAACAATAAATTCAGGAAACTTTCCTTCCTTAGACAATTCAACCATTATCTACAACTTATGTACTTCCTTCTATGCCTGTTTAATTATTTTTAAGAGGGATGATTGCACTAACACATGAAAAAAAAAGTAAATTCCTACACCAATAAATTCCAATACCAAATTCATCAAATAATTAATCAAATGGTCAGGTTCTAAACATAACAAGGTTGATGTATCATGATGTTTTCATCTCACAAAATCTTCTACATTGCTTTATTTTAAAAGATGGTAACTGATCATTCCATCATAATAATTTATCAATCCAAACCATCTTCTATGCCTCATATTCAATTCTTTCTAAGTAAATATGTACTTTCAACATTTATTTTTAATATATAGATCACATTTCTCTTTATATAATTTATGTCTCCAAATTTTTAAATAAAAAACCACAACTGTTAATTCCAGGTCATTAGTGTGATAATTCAACTCATGAGGTTTATGTTGTCTTGAATAATAATCAATTACTTAATCATTCTACATTAGAACACAACCAAATCCCTTCAATGAAGCTTCTTTGTAGATGAAAAAATCTTCATTTCATGAAAGCAGAGCCGAAACTAGAGAATTCACCAATGTTTTTTTCAAATCATAAAAAAACTTCACATTCTTATTTCTAAATAATTTTAACCACTTTTTTATTAACATTGTTAATGGGCTAGATAACTATAACACCGTGATATTTTCTGAATTATTTTTTTAAGTTAATTTAATCTTTTGAATATTTTTTATTTAGGGAAACATTGAAGATAGTTTATTTTATATTAAAGCATTGTGTTTGGCATGCGTTATACACAAAATCATGTTATTCATGAACTACACTCAAGAAAAACCTTATCTTTATCTACACGTAATAGTGAGGTTAATTATTTTTACATGCAATAATGACTTTTATCAATCGCTTATGTAACACACAAGACTGGGTTTTACCAAATAAAATTTTATCATTAATATGTTATTAATTAATATAATAAGATATAACCTACCTGTTAAATTAGAGGTTATGAATAATATAAACTAATTTATGAAAATAAATGGTTTAAACAAATAAAATTTGAATTCATAGATTACCAATTAATTATAAATTAATATGAAAACAAATCAAATATAAAGGAAAATATTATTATTTTTATGGTCAAAAAGTTATATTACCATAAAAAATTAAATTAATTATAATTAGCGAGTTATAGTAAAGTAATATAGAAGTTATATATTCAATAAATTAATTTTTATATTCAACCGATATTTTTGACAAACAAAAGATAAGAATAAACTCAATTTAATGCTTAAAACAAATATTTTTATTAAGGCATTATTATCGTCTTTTAATGGTGAACCTATTTTAAATACATATTTTATAACATTTATAGATTTATTATATCAAAATAAAATTCATCATTAAAATTGGGACATAATAATTTTTAGGGTAAATTCTTGGTATTTTTTTGTGATTTTTTATTTTTTAATCAATAGTGAAATATACTAAATTTTAGTTCAAAAATCCTTTTTCATCTAATTTATTCAAAAGTATAAATTATATTTAAAAATGTTTTAAATGTTTAATTAGATAATATATTTATCGATTAATATATTATAGGTTATTTATATCAATTTTAATTTGAAATTAGTTTTAAAAACATAGAAATGTTTTGAATGTTTTTTAATTTAATAACCCTCATTTCTAACCCAACTGCGAGGTAAATTTTAAATTAATTTCTACCACTTCCATGATTTGAATTTGTAAAAATGGTTTATTCAAATCATAAAATTTTATAATTTTAATAATTTTAACTTTGTTTTTAAAAAATAATATTTAGAAAAATTAATTAAAATTAATTTCATCGATTAAGGTAAAATTTAGCTTAACTAAAAACTAAACCATATATTTAAGACCCAAAACTACATAGACATGTATAAAACCACATTTTATGTCCAAATTTCAACCCTATTATCCCTTTAATTTAATTTTTTCCATTATTTGATCCGCATTCCATGGGAAAAACGTGGGTGGAAATCCTTTTCCAAAGATTTATAAGACTGTCACTCCTCCTCCACTTATTTTACCTCTCAAACCACTTTTAATCCTAAAATATATGATAAAGTATCCTACCAACTATCCCTCTTTCATCCTTTAATCCTCTCTTTCGGAATAAAGTCAAACAAATATTCCCTTTGGTGTCAACTAAAAGAATTTACCCGGTTAAGAGGTAACACACTCCCTCAAGGTACTTTCTTTTATTTTCCTTATAAACCACCTAAATTCATCTTATTCCATTATTATAAAAAACCAATATACTGAATATAAAATGTCTTTTTTGATAATGGTCTGACATACACTTGAACACCCCTCCATCTGATGGGTAACTAACATACTTTTTTTATATACAACGAACTATCATCTCACAAAACGATGATTATTCATTCTACCTTTACAGCCTCTTATGGTGGGAATTATGATTCACACTCTATTCATATATAATATTTATGATATTTATTTCGTATTTACTCTTATATAATTCTTTTAGCACACAAATATTTATACCTTACATTTGTTGTAAATATGATAATTTCATTTGAGTAAGTGTGGACTATCACCCCTTCAAAGCGATGTGATTCGTTCAAACAATACATGGAATGTATAATGGAATGTTTTAGTTAAACATATGTGATATAAAAAAATATTTATTATATTAATTACATAATTAACATTCTTCAAATATAATATATACCATTTTCTTTATGACCCATGCTCACACATAATAAGTTATAACGTCGTCATGGTCGTATGGACTACCGCCTCCTCAACATGATGTGATTCTTTTTACATCATGTTAATTATATATGTAAGTGTATGTGGTTAAATAATATTTTATTTATGATATAATTATCTTTATTTATATATTAATGTTACTTACCACCTTTCGATATAGGGAGCATTCTAAGTAAGAGATGGTTCAGGAAAAAAGTATAGATGGTAACCTGAAAGTTGCAGATGTTTTTAAGTGACTGAGGTAGGACTTGGGAGGTCACTGGTCTAAAGAAAATGCCCTGATTGAAGCCGGTGTTTCTAATGATACAGATTTTGTTTTCACATATGTGATGGTAGTGTGAGGAGAAAGCTATAACAAACCTGAAAGTGTGCTTCAAATATCTAGGGAGGGATGTTTTAAGGATATTTAGAAGTGGGAGGAGCCATGGAAAGGAAGCAGCAGTCATAAGAAGCAGAGGGTGTTATCA
Source organism: Viscum album (assembly GCA_963277665.1). Classification (NCBI taxonomy): domain Eukaryota; kingdom Viridiplantae; phylum Streptophyta; class Magnoliopsida; order Santalales; family Viscaceae; genus Viscum; species Viscum album. The sequence continues at coordinate 1,240,468,086 of OY728145.1, read as the reverse complement.
TGCCTCACCCTTAACAACCATTTTGACAGCCTACGTAATGATGAAGGGGTAGACAACACTAGTTTCCACTCAGAATCAGAGTGTGATGGAGATCCAGGAGGTTATAGTAAAGTCTTTCACCACCCAAGGAGGAAGAAGGGGAACAAAAAAAAATTGGGACCCAGGTAATTACATTGAATACAAGGAGCAGAATTTAAAGGCAAGAAAAGACAACTCATTTCTAACGAGTCCAATAGAGACTCGTTCATCCAAAATGGGTGGAAAATACAAGTAATAGGAGTTTTAGATAGTGTAAGACGGTAAGGAGGTGTATCCTCTTGGTGATATCGGGTCCCTAGTGATTATCAAGGAAACAACTGCTGCGGATTATTTGGAAGATTTGGAAATGCCTCAAGGGGATGCTGGAGAGATGCCCGAGGATCAGCCTAGGGAGAGATTCATTCAATTAGAGAATGTGTAGCTGGAAGAGGCTAGACATCCTTATGCACTTCAGTGTGAGGAATTTTCTCCCTCAGGTCCACAACAACATGATGCTTTGGTTTTGGGAAACATGAAACGGCTCATGCATTCAACTAAAGAAATGTTGGAGGACATCCATATGATTAAGGCAATGAAGGAATTGGTTGACCGAATTATGGGAAGATTACTACGGGTAGACACAACTAAAGAATAAGTCGACTGGATTGACAAGCAAGATAGCATTTTGGTTAGAGGTTTCAAAAAGGGGAAGATTATCAAAGAGGAATACATGCAATCATGGGACTACCTGGAGAATCACTATGAAGACTTCTTAAAGGATGATCCTGACACTCAGTTAAATTCTATCCTCTAGATGTTTTTTAAAGATATTGATTCAAATCGGCTCATACTTTTCTTTAACAAGTCAGTAGTCTCTTTTGGTGTTTGAAATACTTATCTTTTTGGTTTCTCACTTTTCCTTTAAATGTGTTTGAAAATAAAAAATTTACTTTAGAGGATTGCCATATTTAATCAATGGTTTTCAAAGTATAATTAATGTATAGATATGATAATTATGTCGTGATAATTAATATTTATATGTTTATATAATTACCGCTTTGACCATATTCTACCAACCAAAGTCATTTTTAAAAAATTAACCAAATTTGGTCAAAACACATGGCTTAAACTTAATTGATTAAATAGTTATATACAAAATGGTTATAAGTGATGTAAAATTAAGGATAAACTTTAAAAGGGTTCTGAATCATGTAGTTAATTAACATAAGTTTATTATTCTAGAATATAAATACACACAAGAAAATTCAGACTCAAGGTATAGGAATTTCATCTCATATTTTATTACAGTGAGATGCATGCCTTATTCACCGCTCAGCTTTATCGAGTAGTATATACATTGCCCTTTGAAATTTTATATAATGAATGTTTTTATTTTCATGATATTATAAGATTCATGAAATTTCCTTGTCTTACATGGGGATTATTATTCTAAGTTACCAAGTGGTAAGAGTCTATTAAAACAATCTTTTCAATTGTCATGCTTTTTTTATGATTATGATTTAATTGATGACTTCCCGTGATCCATCTCTCAAGAAAACCCATGACATATTCTCAAATAACTTCCAATGATATATTCATGTATTGGCACCATTTTTAAAATCTTTGGATCTTAGGATAACTATGAAAATTTTTTAATGAAAATCTGAATTTATTTCTCCTTTTGGTTGAAAATCTCTATTCTTTCAAAACCATGATCTCAAAATATGATTTCATAAATATTTTATTTTTATCATACAATGTTAAAGTAAATTTTCACCCTTGTTTTACCTTCTACAATATTAGAAGGAATCTTCTTTTCATTTTCCTATTAAGATACCTTTTTAATTTTTAATGTAAAAAAAAGGAATGTTAAGCACGTATGGAATTACCCCCATTGAGACTGTTATTTCCTTGAAGATTCTATTGTATGATTACAAGTTAAATTTAGAGGAAAAATGTTTTCTTAATATTTTAAAAACTTATTTTTTTAATGTGGCTTTCAATGAAAAAGTTTTTCAAATTTTTTTAATGGTTTTTCAAAGATTCCTTAATAATATTTCAAAGTTATTTTAATGTTAAAATAATTTCAATAATGTTTTATGTTTATGAAATTTTTTATACTTTTTTCAAAAAATCGTTATAATATTTAAAAAAAAAATGTTTCAAAATTTTTTAAAATCTTTTTTATAGGTTTTCAAGTTTAGTTTCAAGTAAATGATTTTCAAAAGGTTTAATTATTTAAATTGGAATTGTTTTTCAAAAAAGAAATGATATTTTCTTCAGGAAGAGTATTTAAAAGAGATTTCCAGATTATTTCCCATCTAAAAAGGCCTCTATTGTTGTAACTCATTCCTTTCTGGTAAAATGATTCAATTATTACATTCATATATTTCCATGAATGATTAATGTTTTGATAGCATGATGTTTATAAAACTGGTTTGTCTTTCACATGTAATATTATTTGGAAACATAATTCTCTTCATCGGTGGTGATTATTAGATGGACTTATTTTCTATAGGTAATGATATGATTAAATATGCATAATGCCTATCTCATTTCATGAGTTATGATATTATTACGGTTTATAATATTTTAAAATATGTATGTATGATTTTTATACATCTTGGTATGGATCTGTATATCCCTCCAATGTATTGGGTAACGTTGGATGACTCTTAAGTATATATGTTATGTGTGAGCCTAATTTCATGTTCACAATGTTATGTGTGAACATGATTACATGTTCACAATGTTATGAATAGACCCAGTTGCGTGTCCATAAGTTTATGTGTGAACCTAATTACATGTTCACAATTTTGTGAGTGAACCTTATTACATGTTCACAATGTTAAGAATGGATTTGGTTGCATGTCCATAATTTTATGCATGAACAAGATTAAATTTTCATAAATTAGTGTATAAAACTGATTACATGTGCACACCATCATCCATGGAACTGTTTTTATTTCCATAAATTTATGCATGAACTGGATTACATATTCACAATGTTATTAATGGACTTGGTTTTATGTTCATAAGATGATGTTGGGGCTTAATTTTCTATCCTTTACTTAATGAGTGAACAAGTTTCTACTTACACATGTTCACAATGTTATAAACCATGGTGCCTATCACAAATTCCATATCCTATTTATCTGTTTTGCTTTCCTGACTCGTGTGTTTAATTATCTTATGATCCATGTCTTATGAACTGCCAATATTTTTTATAATCTATAATACACAATGTATGATATTCAAATGTTATTCTCAAGTTCAACACCATTTTTTCATGTTAGTCTTACACATTTCATTTATATACCCTTACTAAGAACTTGAGCTCACCCATTTCATACTTTTTATTTTCAGGAGTTATTAAGAATGGTTTTAGTTGTAACTACTAAATTTGGAGATTTTTATGGGAGATGTAGAAGATCCTTCAATAGGATTGCAGATTTTGTTTCCATGATTCTAATAACACTAAACTATTATAATACTAGGGAATGTATATTTGTAATGTACTAAATATTCATCTAAAATGATGTAATATCCATGTAATTTAAACCCGGGTCATTATAGTTGGTATAAAAGGAAAGGATTATTCATCCTTTGGAAACTAGGATGAGTAACATTAGTGGGATCCCCTGATATATTTATACAGATATGTCTATGGATGTCTATAAGGATAAGTATAAGGATGAGTTAACACTTAAGAAAATGTCCTAGAATTTTGGTAAATATTTAGTGAGTGGTTTCATAGAAATAAATGTGTGTCTAGATATTACTAGTGGATGGGGATATGGAACAGAAATAACTAGGGGTAACAACTCTGAAAATATGTTTCAGGCCTGACTCAGGGTAATATGGGACACGACAATGGGCCTTATTGCACACCACATTTAACACTCCCAGGGTATGTGATTTGGGAATTCACAAAACATTTCAAGAACTATCATGTAGGATTTAAATATAATTTGTGTATGAATAACCTAGGATGGACCTATTATTTCTAGATTAATGAAGGTTTAATGATTTAGATATCCTATAAGAAATTTTTTTCATGACAATACAGTTTTCTTCTTTGATAGTTAATGCTCACACTATTCTTCTAGGTTTAGTAAATGGTGAGGACTATAAGGAACTAGATTAATGATGAATGTTACGGATGATTTTACAATGACAAGTTAGGTGGGATGATCACTAGAGTAACAGATCTTGTGAGTATCCCTAATAAGTTTTCATAGATCATTATTAACAATGTGTACCATAACCAAATATTATACTCACCAAGGAAGATAAAGAATAATGTTTCTAAGTGTTTGGGTAATGGAGTCCATGGAAAAAAAGAAGATTTTGTTTCCATTGTTTCAAGAATGTAGAAAGAATCACCTAAGTGGATTTCTTAGTCGAACAGGAAGATGTTATGATTGTCGAAAAGAAAGAAACAAATCAAGTAACCATAATGGGAAAATGAAGAGTTTGGTTAATGAAATTAATGAGAATGTTGGAATCCCAATGCCTTTATCGTATGATAGGAGTTTTATGTGTTGAATAAATATTCATTATAAACCTCCTTGTCCCTAGAGGAAAGATCATGAAGAGAATCTTCAAGTTTGTGTGAGTAGTCGTTACATTGCGAATGATGATGAGACAAAAGATTAAATGTGAAAGAATAGAGATATTGTGTAATATAATGGGGTACCCTTATTAAAGGGATAAGGATGAAGTGGAATAAGAATAGTTTTTATATATTTAGATTCAATATTTTTGAAAGGTGAAATATATATGTGTTTTCAAGTTTATGTTTTTCGCAAATTATTTACAAGAATTCATTGGATGGATCAAATAGAAGAGAAAATTAATTTAATAGAAAGGTTAAGTAAATGGAAAAGACATAATTAAGGTAAATATAACCATTAATATATTCTTTATGATACAATAATGTTCTTTGGATAAATATGTGTTGGATATAAGTAAATTGGATGGTATTGATTACCTTAGAACTAATTAAGGACTTGTGGAAAAGTAGTTCATGATATGATGGGTGAAGTTTTCAACTTCTTGAATTTATGGAATATATCAAGTAATATTTGGAATAAGGAATAAATCATGTTTTTTAGTCATATTATTGTGATTCAAGTTATTACCATGTTTCCGGAAAATATATGATGAGGGTATTCACATGTTTTTAATGTGACAACCAAGAGATACTTTTTTATTTATGAGGGAATCAATGTTAAGTTGATTTTGTGAATTTATTTATATATTATTGGATTTTCATATTTCAAATAGGTTATAAGGTTAACCATTCATCAAAATCTTATGTTATTCTTTGAAGGAATAATTTCTGCAACAATTTTTATTAAAATCCTTGTTTAAAAATATATTTAGTGATAAACATTATTTCAAGGATGTCCATATTATTTATTTTGAAAATTATATTAGCATGGATTTAGAAAAATATAACATGTATGTTGGGTGACAACCAATCATGTTCAGCAAGGCTGTGGGACGTGAACCCATGAATAAATGATGATAAGTGTTTCATGCCTACTACTAGAATACGTGATGTCTAGGTTAAAGTGTTATTATTTTTATTGAATAATTATTAATGATGGACCTGTATATTTACTTGTTTGTTTAAAAATTAATTTATTAAACATACTGACTTTGATAAATATTTTTTGAAAAATAGTTATACTATTCCTTTTTTATAGTTTATAAGATCTATTAAAAGTGTATTTTAGTACTTCAGGCATCATTGTTAACTTATAGACGTCCATTTCTTGAAGTAATGGGTGAATTATAAATATATAAAGGTACAAATAAAGAATAAAATTTTCTTAATATAAATATATCAAGTAAGTATGTTTCCTTATATTCTTGTTTAATAAAATAATTAATCATTGTTAAGATAATGATCAAAAGAAAATGTGTTGTTCTAATACCTTAATTTGGTTGAACTGATGGACTTTTAAATTGAACAACAACAATAATAGATGTAAACTGTTACCTTAAAATGATGGTGACAAACCAAAATGAACTCATCTATTTCTCCTACGAAGGCGGATGTTAGAACATGCGAGAAGTGGTCTTGAGAGACCATTCGCATACCCTACAACTGAAAGGAACAGTAGAAAAAATTATTCAACCTAACCAAGGGTAAGGCTGATTTGTATAGGGTGACGGAAAAATAAAAATGGCTAACTAAAAGAGGATAGAGGAGGATAAGGAATTACCTCATGAAATTGAGAAAGAATCTTGAAGAATCGACATGAAAACCGAAAGCTGGAGAGGTACTAAGGGGTTGCGTCAAGTGCACAAGGAGATCCTAGGTAAGGGATGCATGCATTATTGAAGTGGGAGAAACCCTTAAGGGGTTTTCTTAAGACATAAATAATTATAATAATATTATTATTATTATTATTATTATTAATTATAAAAATTATTATAATATTTTTTTATTAAAACATTTCCATATTAATTTATTTCTCTTTTAATTTTAATTAATTTGGTTTAATTTCATTAAAAAGGCACGTCACATGGTTTGGGCCACATGGTTAGCCAAACCGGGCACCAACGATGAAATGAACAGTGTGACCACACTGTCTATTTCACACACTATGAGGGCAAGGTGTTTAGTATAGAAAACCATGTGTAGCTCGTGTGTGCTGTTATAGCCCCCTTTGATCAAAGTCGCATGTCTCCCATTAGTGGGCTACCCAGTTTTAGACAAATCATGCACCCTTTATAGGTCCTTCAAAATGTTGATTCCTAGGTCTATCACTCTTGAAACTCCTTCAAAACCCCATGAAACTTAACCAGACTTCACCCAACTCCAAAAATAACACCTTGAAGTTATCCAACTCATGGAATTGAGTTACAAATCTTGGTTCTAAATTTGACCAATCCAGTAAATGAAAAAGTTCAAAATCCATTGGATTTTTGTCCATTTCAAAAACACAGAACCCTAAAAAACGTCCTATGAGTATCAAACATAAATTCAAAATTATTTTATCTTAATTGTATCACATTATCAATTCCCTCAAGACAAATAGAAATTGTATCCCGGGTATCATAGGAATTTTTATAATAAGAAATTCTCTCACTAGATCCTAATACACAAAAAATAATATCCATGGATTTTGAATTTAAATCATATATATACGGTTTTGGGGGGTATAATTGTATTTAAACACAAAATCACCTAGCAGGCTATATCTCCCCCCCCCCCAAGGAGATATCTCGCCCATTAATCCTTATTTATTCAGTACATGACACGTAGGACCAATTGGCCTGAACCCCAATGTGTGGCTCGTAGGCCGTAATTTTTGACACAAAGTCCTTCCAATGAATAACGCTCTTACAGTACATGGACTTATATTGTAATTGTTATCATGATGTCATTGTTACATCTCCCCGTGCAGTTCCCACCACTTCTACAGTTTCATTAGTTCTATAGTCCCACCACCCCTATAGTTCCACTACTTTCATATAAATATAAAAGAACAAATTATTATGATAAATTATCATTTATTTCTTCCAGAATCCATATTCCTCACCTTTAAAATAAGTATCTATAACAATAGACAAACCTTATCTTTGACCATCCATTGTAGCAAAAATATTCTAACATTAAGCAATAATTATACAATATACAGAACCCAAATATGTTTCTATGAAACCTACTGTTAACCCAATCTTAATTAAAAGGTCCTTAGAGGGGATTTAATATATTTCTATAATCTCACCCAATAAATATTTTAATTCCCCCTTTAAAAGAATTTAATATTTTTCACCTGTTTTCAGAAACATTATGTAGAAAAAAATATGTTATATAAAATGTTTTTATAGAAATTTGGGGTTTTCAAGGAATATTTCATTCTCCACTCCACAGACACCCAATGTAGTTGTAGTGATTTTATTTAAACCATTTACTAGGGATCTAATAAACGTGTGTAAGAAATTAACACCATATAATAATAGATTTAATGAGTTCTCATCGAATATTTCCATCTACTTTAGAATTTGTCTTATGCATGGTATTTATACCAAACATAAAACAAATAGATTGGACTCGTAATAATACATAAATAACATATAATTTGATTACACCTTTAGAGTACCATGGTATATAATCAAAACTAAGCGAAATTGAATATTTATTAGGATTAACTAATATATATCAAATGTATAGCTCTAAAATACCAATAGTTGTATCTTGACCATGAAAATAACACATAAAAATAGAAAAAAAAATTCTCTTCTCTCTTATTAAATTTTAATAATGAAAAAACAAAACATAAATATAATTACATTGAGAAAAGTCAAAAGAATCATAGAAACATCAAAAATATTGTTCAAGTATATGTTTTATATCGTGTGATGGTTTGAAATTATTTATTATTTTTTTACAATATATCAATATACTATATAGAATATCAAAATTTAATAGAGTCCAAAATGATTCTCCACATTTTCCTTGAATTTTGGAGTTTTCATTGCTATTACAGAATAATTTTTAAAAATAACTACTCAAACAAATCTTGACCGAACAATTTCTGAAATAAGGTATTTTTCAACAAACCATTTCATAGTTTTTTAATATTCTTTATATAAAACCAAAACTGTTAAAAAAAATATCTCGGTTTTAAATGCATATGAATCATATAACTCTATTTTTATATTTAAGAATCAATCCTTCCACAATGTATACATGATAATGAGATATTTTCTTCAAAATTAAGAAAACATTTTATAGATATGTAAGAATAATTCAAGAATTCAATATAATAAGTATGAAATTACTTTTCAATATGTCATATTATATCTATATATAACTAAATAATTAATAGATAACTTTCCATGCATATTATCTTTTATTTATACATAAGACATCATACATTATAAAAATGTTAACATGTATGTTTATTCTGGAACTAAAACTAAATATATAAGAGTAATATATATATATATATATAAGAATATTCCATTTTTGAAATAACTAATATGTAATAATGAACTCTAAATTCCACTGGATATGTATGATCCACTACTTTTAAATTTCTTAGAATATAAGATTAATTTCTAATTTTCACATCATATGTAAGAGTAACTTGTTCATACTGAATATTTAGTAAATAGAAAAAAAATCAACTATAATATAATAACGTAAAATAGAATTTTACATTGAGAATAACTATTTAAGTGAATAATATATATCCATAAAATCACTCAAAGTAAATTAATTAGAAAAAATAAATAAGGGATTTTATGATAGTAAAAATTTAGTTTTTTTAAGGGTATGTTGGAAGAGTACAACTTTCCATATAATACTAAAATTCCAAATCATTTAATTTCAATCATGTCAAAATAATATACAATTTAAAATTCTTAATAAATGATAGGAAATAAATCATTTTAAAACTACACCCACCTCCAAACTCAGCATAGTGACTAAAATTCCACCCTGCAAGGGTTTGCAGACTCAACTATTTACTCAAGAATCAAATTTATTACACATGTACCTTTTCATATCACACTTATCTCAATGTTGTAATCATTAGAAAATACAATCCCGAGAGTTCTAAGAAATTAAAAAGATATTAATGATTTATTTTAGGAGATATTAAATAAATTATTATTGTTATTTAATATATTAAATTATATTTTTAAAAACATCATCAACCCTATACAAGAATTAACATTTCATTTGAACTTACATGTTGAGTATGATGCACGTACTAATGCTTTATTTCAACACTATACCAAAAATAAATAGATAAATATATTTGAAAAACAACATTTTGAATAAATACAGGAAACCATAATCATTACCATTAACAAATTTAATCACCCAACCCTAGAAACATGGTGGTTTTACAATATAGGTATTGGAAAGACATACACATACATTCCACACCACGTTATTACAAACTAATCATTGTTCTACTCAGACCCAAAATTATTTGTCTTAAAAACAAATCCGGGACATCATTTTAAAATGCCCCCAAAAGGTTTACTTACACTATGTCAGAGCACCTCATCACCTCATGTGTATCTAAATGTATTTCATTGGTTAATAACTTGTGAATAGGTCTATGCCTATGATTTTTGGATATTATTCCCATAATATCATTTACAATAAATAAATTAAGAGATAACAATTATAAAACAAGATACTAAAAAATATGGATTGATAACTACATTCCAAAAACAAAAATATTGTTACCATGTAATATTAAAAATTATATCTATCATACTTATACATCCACGATCAAAATAATGATCACAATATGTGATCAATAAAATACTGGGTAATAATAAAAGGGAAAACAAATACAAGAGTATATATTATAAAAAGTTGGAAGATCATTCCCTTAAATCACTTATATCCCATGTAGAGTACTCCTAGATCAACCACTTATCATTGGGGCTTCCCCTTTTCTAAAATCATGATATTTAGTTTTTCATATCAATCGATATTCATGTGCATGGTATGGTCATAAAAATTTATAATAAACCATCAACAGTACCTTAACATAAATGTAATACTTTATATGAGTGCATCAACAGAATATAAAACAAATCAACAAAATAATACACCTAATTTCCTTCAACATTTTCAAACCAATACACCATTATCCCTGACCACACCTTCTTTAACTAATTATTAGTGAAAATTTATATAATACTTACATTAGTTATTACAAACTGGTATAGAAAAATATTAAACAAATTTTTCCAAATTGGTAGTTTAATAACTAACATCAAATTTTGATTTTTAATATCAGATCTAATACAACAAATGTAAAAAAAATGTTTTCTACATTGATTTTCTATATTTTATATAAATGAATTTATGTGAAAAAACTTTTAAAAAATACTGAGTCAACACTATTATTCAATTTAAGTTAACATCTCTTTATTTCTTCCCCAATAAAAACATGAATCTTTCTTCATTGAAACTACAAACCCCTAAACTCCCTTATTCATCCTCACTATATCTATTTTTATCATTGACCTCACTATTTTAATCCATCATTTTCATTATCAGAATCTTCATCCCCTTACCCACTTCATCATTGTGTTTCTCTTCCACTGTGATCATTCTTTGTTACCACTCTTTAATTTTTAATTTCCATAGAATTTTATTTTAACCTAATTAAAGATTTTATAACAAAGTTAAGGTACATTTAACTTATAATTTTCTTATGTTTTGAATCTATTTATTGGTGTCATAAATGTTTAGTGGTATAATTTTTTATATAAAATATTATAATATCAATAAAATATTATGTATGGGACTATTACTATAGAACATTATTATTTGGAACATTGGAAAACATTGAACTTTTATTTGTTATATATGAATAAAATAATATCAATGACACTATCATTGGACTTTTATCTATTATATGGTACAATGTTTCTTTATGAAACATTGTAAAATTAGTTCATTTAATTCAAAACAATGTTACTATCTGATTTTCTATTTTCTAATATTTTTTTATATTTTCATAAATTTTCTAGAATATAAAAAACTATTCATCATTTATAATATTTTTAAATGAAAATATTTGTGAATATTACCACTGAATATATTAAAACTATAAAAGTACATTCCAATTATAAATCAATTTTCCAATTATATTATATTATTTACATATATTTTATGAAAAAATAAATATATAATTAACAAAATAGATAATAAAAATACTGAAAATTCATATTTTATTAGTGTCAAGATTTTAAATTCCTTGATAAGATTTTTACTTTTATACTATTCATTTTATTAATTATTTTAATTAGGATATTTTTTGTTTTTCATTTATATATGAAATTTTTAACATTTCATGGTTTGTACTATAATTCATAAAACTGAATAAAAATATTAATTTCAATATATAGTAACATGTATTTAGTAAATAAAATTTTCAATTGGTTTTAATGAGTCATAATTGGATTGATACATAATGAAAAATGATGATATGTGGAATCAGTTGTTTCTCTTTTGTAATTTTCTAAACAAGATGTTCTAAAAACAACTTATTTTTTATCCATGCTAAAAAAATTTACATATATATATTTTTAAAAAATATAAATCAAAGATCATTTAATTTTCTATTTTTCTAATATGATTTATTATTCATGGATTTTCCAGGGTGAAATTAAGAAGAATTAAAAATCTACAAACAAGGAAGATTTTCAAGATGATAAGTCTAATTAAATTGCCGAAATCATATTTATATTAAGTTAGAGGAAATATGGAAAGCATAAAATTGTTGATCCCTAATATAGTGATTCTAAAAATCTATTATATATGTGTTGTACAAATGTTACAATTTTATCATTATTTTTATGATTTTTTAACTTGAATGGAAAATAATGAATAATTGATAAGGCATTAATAGTGTTTCTCAATATTTTAAATGATATTATTTTGGAAGAAAAAATAATCAAAATTACCATAATAAAAAAAGAAAATATATTTCCTTGTTGGGATGAGTTACAAAATGATACATGCCTCCAAAATTATTTTGTTCTATATAGGAAGGAATAATAAAGTCTTTCGGAGTATCTTAAATGTGGAACCTTACAATATAAGTAAAAAATATCATAATCTTAGTGAATGAACCAAGATTAAATTTGATAACATGGTTGTTTTTGACATTAATGGTTACACATTTTATTTGAAACCTCAAGATAGTTGAATAACATTCCACAATAGTAGTGTATTGGTGTTGAAAAAAGTAATGTATCTTTTAATCACAAAATAATAAAACTTAATCTATGGGCCAAGTGCACAATATGGAGTTATTGAGTAAATATAAATGGTTGAATATTTAAAATTTTATGTTCCATAGTTTAACTGAAAATGGTTTGTCGATAAAGATGGTTCTAGTCATGATAAATTCGGTTTGAGAGCAGTAAGCCTCAATAGATTGGAATACACATCTAATCCTTTCGTCCTGGAAATGCATGTGATAAAAATTTTCTATTTTTTTCTATAAAATGGAATGTGGTCTATCAATTTATAAGGAAAGAAGAAGTATTTTTATGATAAATAATATATTGATGATGTTGATTTATGTATGATTCCTACCTCTGTTGATATATTATTAGGCAATATTGATGACCTCATCATATTATTTGTTTTTTATATATTTAACAATCATGAGAATGGAATTTGGAAAAATAATAATTTTTAAATATCTTAATATTATATGTAACATTTATTTATTTCTTGTATAGATTTTTATAGTTATTAAGATTTTATATATATTAGTTTTAAATTTTTTTAAAAAAAATATATTTTATAAACTATGAAAAGTTATTTGTTTATATTAGTTTATTATTATTTGTATCATTATACAATTATAAATCATTATAATTGATTTTTTGTGGAAATTTTTACGTAATATTTGTTTTCTTCTATCTATATCATTTTATGTTTCATAAATTTGGTTATATTTTGTTAAAATTATTATTAAAAACTCTGATGAATTTGATAGAGTGGTTTATTTCATATTATTTTATTTTTTTTGTATAATTTTAAAAAAAATAGTCAAATGTATGTATAATAGTTGAATTTTAATAATCTGTCACATAATGTTCATCCCTGTTTTAATATTGTTTTACCTCCCATTAAAATTGAAAAATATATATATTATTTCCAATAAAACAGTTGAGTCATCTCAAGATTATATGTATGACAATAAATTACTCTTTCTCAGGATACTCCACTTTCTTCTTTATAGAGGACCTTGACTTCCACAGGGGAAAAAAGGCTTCTATGGTTGGTAAACCTGGTAACAAAAGTTAAATAAAATTATCTATTTTCCATGATGAGTTCCATAGGATTTATATTAACTTTGATAACAATTCTAATCCTAGGGTTAAAAATTAAAAATAATATAAAACTTTTGTTGCAATGAAATCTTAGGAAAAGAATTATCTTTTTTGAGTTTTGATTGATGAAGTGTAAAAAAATATGACTATTTTAGTTATGAGATAGAATTTTGCTAATCCCATGTATTAATACTTTACATATTAATGCATTTTTTTTATTAATCATTTTCAAACCATCTTATTAGAAGACATATGATATACATGACACTATAGAAGTTTGAAATAACTTTTTATAATTAGATATAAAGATATGGATTTAATTAAAATCAACCCTCACATTCGATTTTATTTTTGGGGAAAGACAAAATTAATATCCATTTGATATATATAAATTTCTATATAAAGATGTATGGAAGAAGTTTGTTGAAATTAAATGACAAGATTCATTTTTTTAAGTGTAATGTTAGTTTTTACACATTTTCTATAATAGATTTCAGATAGATGATTTATTTTTCCTAAATTTATAGAAACTAATACGACATCATCAGCAAATACAATCCAAAAATATATAACCTTATAATTTATCTTATGGATGTTTTACATTATTGGATGAATAAATGAAGGCTAAAAATTATCTAAAAAGGGTTTAGGGATTCTCGCTCCATAGAAGTTGACACTCCCCCCCTATCATGACTTGAAAAATTATAGAGTGTATAGATGACCAAAAATTGAATATATCATATAGTTATGTTTATGGATATAACTATGAGTATTTTTTGGAATTATTTAAGTTATTTATGTTATTTATGTTTTCTTAAATCGTAATATATTTTTGTTCACTAACGATCTCTTTAAATATTTTATACTGGAATATCATAAAAAGAATAGTACATAGAAAACCTTCATATTATTGGTTGGGAATGATATGTTAACTCATGTTTTAGAAAATCCTAAAAACTTAGGTCGTGTATGAGGATGCAATGAGGGTTTATTGGTCAAAAACTAATTAGGTCATTGTAGAGATTCTTCGAATTTGGATGAATATAATGTTAAAAATTGAGGATTTATATCTAAATATTTGGAGAAGGGTGAGATGATGGAGGATAGTATGAGATATTTTCAACAGTCGATGTTTCTAGATATGAAAAGACAATTTCAGGTTGAATATCCCACTCCTCCAAATTTTTATACATAACCCACTCTTCCACCAATGCTTGTATACCTGACTCTTACACCTAATTAACCATGGATTTCTTTTTTTGGGATTTATTTATTTAGTATCCTCAGTGTGAATACTATACTCTTTATTAAACATTAGTTAATGATTTATTACATAAGTTTACATATAATACAACCCAGAAGTTTGTGATGTCAACTGTATTTAGGAATTTGTTAAATTATATAAAAACATAAAATAGAGGATAAATTATCATTATTAAAAACTTATTTTAAATGCTCAAATTATTCCATAGGACTTAAAACTGCATGGGATGGCCTGGGTACATACATAAGAAAGGGGTTATCTGTAATGTTCAATAAGGTAATAAACATGGCGTAACAAAAAAAAATAATGCATGCTTGACAGTAGAAATATAAAAGGTTCATCAAATAGGTGAGAATCATAAAAATGAACCGTGAGGCAATATATATCATGGTAACATAAATGTAATATGGTAAATGTGGAAACAACATAAAACACTCCATCATAAACATTGTTCAAGTCTATCTTCCAAGACATCATGTTGGACAGAGTCCCATGATGGATTAGGTTCACTCCATAATGTCTTTTATGACATCTCAATGGACTAAAACATTACCCAATTCATTATAGTGCAATATAATTCTGGGTGCACCTGTCTCATTCACTTCATTCTCATTCTTATGTTTTCCACATAGATTATAAAACATGGAATCATTTATAACTAAATTTTATTCCATGATCACGGATTGTAGAATACATAAATGTAAGTCCCATATCAAATAAGTATATGTGTATAAAGTTTAACACTCTTGAATATAAATGGGTATTTTATTCACTACATAATTGTTTTGGAATTTAAAACCGCGGTGATATTTCTAGAGTATAATAACATCACTTTCATCAAATGGGTTTGTGAGAGTGAAAGGGGTCACACATAATTTGGATATAAAATGGCAGGTAAAACAGTCTTGTAAAAACATATCCAAACATTAGGAATTGGAAATATAATGAATAATAAAATGAACAAACTAGAATAAATAGGAGAAGAATAAGATCCCTTACCTTGAGAGTGTTATTCCAAATGCTTTGTAGGAGATTCTTGAGATCTTGGGGGAACATTTATAGGAATCAAAACAAGGTAGGGAAGAGTAAGGATTTTATCTGAGGATTTTTAGTGAAGATAAAGGGGAGATCGGGTGGGTTTATATAAGAATAGTGTGTGGAATTCTTTATTATTTATCAAAATATGGTTTTGGAATCTATAATGAAATAACCAAAACCTCTACGACTCCTATTGTTTTTTCTCATAATTTCTTCCAAATATGGGATTTTTTATTATTTTATTAGGAAAATGATAGAAAATTAAAAAAAAATCCCCTTTGGTGATGTGGAGGTGAGCCATACACTTAAATAAATGATTTAAAACCATAAAATGTACTTTATAATTTTTAGAATTCATAAAATATTTATAAAAATAATAAAATAAAAATAAACAAAAAAAATTAAATGTGAAACATATATTTTGTCATGGATGAAAATTATATTATTTATTTCAACACTCTTTGGTCATTATGATTTCATAATACACACTGCATATTTATGTAGTATTTAATTTTTACATAAAAATTCGACAATCATAAAATTTTATAAAATATTCACCATTAGATAACTTAAAATTTATGATTCCTGAAATAATATTAATTTTATTGAAATAATTTTCAAATTATATGAACTTAACTTTTAATGTATAATCAAAATTTATTGAGAAATATTGGGTTTTTTGACAAAAATAGCTTTCGAACCTTTATAAAAAATAACATTTGACTTCATAAAAAATTCATGATCATTTATATTTGATAAAAATTATTTAAAAATTATATATAATTACAATACTATTTATTTCAAAAATAAATTATTTCATCAAAAACATTCCATAATTTAATTTAAATATTATCTGAAAAAACAATTTGTGTTTAATTGTATCACAATCAAAATCATTTATAAAGAAACTATAATCAGAAGTAAATATAACAAATATTCTATTGAAAATACAATATACATATTAATATTACTTGGTTATTAATACATATACCTTTAATTAATTATCATACCTCTAAATATTAAGGGGTGCAACGGTGGGATTTTCATGGGGTAGTTCAGCATACATTATTTTTGTCTCGATCTCGATCAGCTTGATTTACTCCTATAAATAGTTTTAATTTACTTAATTTTTTGGATCTCATCTTGGGCTAGGTCAAGGAAAAAGAACAATGTTTCTATCTACCTTATAAGATCTCATAAACGGGCTTCGTAGGGTACAATCCAACTACTTGACGCCATCACATCCTTAGTATCTATCAAATAGATTTGTTAAAATGCAATATTTACACTATTCATGTTATAACAATTCAACTGTTATATTATCAATAGTAATGATACTTAATGGCCTTTTAAACAAAAAAAGTCAATTTTTTCAATATATATAATAATACCTTTAATTAAAACAAAAATGGAATTTTTTTATAAAAGTACAGGTTTTTACAATCATTGCCCCTTCAAAATTTTTCCCTTGAAATTTTCTTTTGACAAACTAAAACAGATTAGGTTAATTCAGTTTCATCACTTCCTCCAATTCACGCATCCCTTATTAAAACATGTGGTTTCTCTATAACACTTTTACCAGGTTCATCGGCTTATTCTGTAGAACTATGTCTCTATGATCTAGGATCTTCACTGACCACTCCTTATATGATAGATCATTTTATAATGGTACCACATCTAGATTGAGAACATGTAAAGGGACTAGTATTTACTTCCTCAAGATAGAAACATGTAATACATAATCTACTTGAGATATATTAGGTGGGATTTTAGTTGATAGGCCACCACTCTCATGTAATTAAGGATATCCAAGGTACGGATGTATCTTGGAGTAATATTTACTTTCTTCCCAAATCTCCTAACTTTATTCCATTGATATATGTAGAGGAATACCATGTATGTAACATCAAAATATAGTTATCATTCATAATTGTTAGAAAATCTATTCTTTCGAATCTAAGTATCCTTGTTGTGTTATTTAATAGTCTTGACCATTTAACTATTTCCATAACAATTTCAAGACCTTTCATTTCATCTTACCCAACTTTATCCCAACATGAATTTTTTTTCACCTCTTCCAATAAATCTCATGTTGTAGAATCATCAAGAACATTGAGGGTGATAAGTCGTGCAGAAGTTTAACTAATTATTTGTAGCCTTTTGGAGAGTCTTCCATAAATTTGAGGTAAATCTTGGGTCCCAATTAGATAAAATAGGTAGTGGTGTGCCATACAGCCTCATGAGTACTCTAATGTATATCCTCATAAATTGATTGTGTGAGAAGTCATCTCGAATTCAAATGAATTGAGAAGTCCTAGTTATATAATCCACCACAACCCACAGTGCCTTATTTTCTCTTTATGTCTTTATATGACTTGTGACAAGTTCCATGGTGATGTTTTCACATTTCCATATGGGTATGGATAATGGTAGCATCATGCCCTTTTATTTTTTCCTTTCATCCTTCGCTTTATAAAACATAAGATATATTGATGTATATTCTATGACCCATTTCTTCATATTATCCACCCAATAGTGGACTCAGATATCTCAATACATCTTTTTTACTTCAAAGATGGATGTAGAAGTTTGAGTTATGTGTATCATCGAACAACTGTATTAACATTGTATTTGATAGTACACATTGTCGTGACCAAAATCTCAAAACTCCTTCATTAACATTGAACTCTAAGGATTTTACATTTGTTATAGCTTCTACATTTTTATAAATTCCCACATCATCTCTTTGAACATAATTTTTATTATCCAAAAGCGATGCCTGGGAAATAATTTTTAAAAGGATAGATGATTCTCTTTCCTTCATGATTCCAATTTCCATCCTTTTTATGTCCAAGAAGATCAGATCCTATTCAATTCTTAGCAATGATAAAATTGTCATATCCTTTCTATAGATATCATCTGACATTTTATTCTCTTTTCTAGGGTGGTAGTGGACTGATAAGTCATATTCCGTGGTCATATCAAGCTATATTCATTGCAACATATTAATATATTTCTACATAAATATATACCTCAGCCTCTTTTGATTTTTATATATTTCACACTTCTCGATAATGATATAATGCTACCATATTCAAAAAGTGAATATTACTGCATCCAACTCTATATCATTAATTGGGTATTTCTATTCATGAAATTTCATTTTCATTGCATCATATCCTATCACTTTGTCATTATTCATTGAAACACATCCAAATCCCTTCTTTGAATCATCTATTATTACCCCTAAAATATCTCCACTTGTGGGTAGTGTGAGTAAATATAAAGGGATAATCTTTGTTTTCAAATCCTTTAGTCTCTATTCAAATTATAATTTCAAATAAACATTAATACCTTCCAAGTTATATTGGTTATAGGGTGTTAAAGTTGTGATAATTTCAAAAAAATCAATGATAGTACCCAATTAATCCAAGGAAACATACTTATCCCAGATGTTGGACTTGGCCATCATTCAATAGCTTCTCCCTTTGAATGTTTCAAAAATATCCCATTTCTTGTGATAATATACAACAATAATTAGTCTTCCTTAAATGAGAACAAACTTCTTTTGTACATGGCATAAATATTATCCTTTCATAGGGTCTTTATCATATTTCTCAGATGCCCCTCATGCTCCTCCTTACTTTTGGAGTATATTATAACATCATCTATAAATACTACCATCTTTTTTAATGTAATATATAAAGACTATATTCATCAAGTGTATGAAGAATGCTATAGAATTAGTGAGTCTGAATGTAATTACTATGAACCCATCCATCCAATGGTCCAAAGGCCTTAATTTTTTATTGATTTTTGATAATCCACCTTCCAAGGGGTGAGGTGGAACCCTTACAAGGTCCATAGGCATAATCATTACATGGTACATAGGCTTTAGAGGAATTTATTTCATGTAGGATTCTAACATTACATAAAACCCAGACTAACTACTTGGAACTGCTCCTCCCCAGCATCTTCATCATGAAATCATCTCTCCACCATCGCAAGGCTATTCGGCTAGGCTATCCCATGCATGCACAGGCTTGTCTGTATGGCAGGTTCCATACCCTCTCATTCTTGCAATCCATGTTGCTTCGGTTGGGTTGAAAGCTCCTTTCTTATCCTCCTTATAGAGCTTGTTCCTTTTAGGTTGTCTTGTTTCCACCTGCACTTAAGGTGGGCCGAAGGCCTTAAAGGACTCTAGGACCAAATCGGTGGCCTAAAGCCCCAAATGGGGGAAAATTCTCGGCTACTACAATTCCAAACGGTTTCTGCTATAGTTTCCTCTATAGTACCTGCTACAGTACTTCACATTCCAGCTACAGTATCTGGAAATTGTGCCTCTGCCTGGATTTGATCTTCGGTCTCCTAGATGTACTTAAGAGTCCTCACCAACCGACCTGAGGCTCATGTGCTATGAATTGATAATACATGTACCCTATATAAAAATAATTCTTGGCGACATCCTCCTTTACCCTAACTTATTAATACCCCAACCTCAAATCCACTTTGTATAAGTGTTGTGCATCATGTATCTAATCGAAAAGTCATCAATTTTTGGTACATGATACCAGTTCTTTATCATGATACTTTTGAGATCATTATAATAAATGAAAAGGTGCATTTACCCATCCTTCTTCTTCATAGGTAAGACTCATAAACCCCTGGTGATGCACTTGGTTGTATGAACCCTTTATCCAAATTCTCCAATATTTGTTTCTTCAACTCCTCAAGCTCCACAACAGTCACTCTATGTGGATTCTTTGATAATGGTAACACCCCAAGTATAATCTCTAAAAAAATTAAACCTCTCAACTAGGATGAAATAATACTTTTCGTAGAGAAACATGTTAGAATATCCCATCACAATGTGCATGTATTCAAGGAAGATACTTTATATTGGATCAATAATTTGATCTAGATATGCATGCGCATATAAAGATAATATTCATTCTTGATATGTTGGTGCCAAAAAAATATTTATCCATCTCCTTGTATTTCTACATAATCAGAGGACAATTTTCAATATAGAGATTGATATCCTTTTTTGGAAAATTATGTTGTCTCTATATAGGGAAATCTAATCTATACCCAGAATTGCCTCAAATTCCACCAAAGGGTGTATCACATTGTTCCCTGGGAAGTTCATCCCACATATTTTGACATGGGAGGAGTTATATAATTTGGATACTATAATTTCCTTATTTGTATCACTGAAAAATCTACTTCCATACTTTATTGTGGTGTTTCAATAATTATACTAAACTTTTATGATATGAAGTAACACGTAGAACCAGAAGAAAAATGTATGTTCAATATTATTGAATGAATAACTAGTGTATAGGCCATCACATAATTGTGGGGATCCAACTCTACAGGTGTGATAACAAAAGCTTGAACTTACTTCCTTGGAGGTTATTGGTTGTCCCTAAAAACCCTTTTCTTAGTAATTTTTTATGAAACGATTCCTAGTTCCTTGAAACTGAAACAATGAAATTTTTTTATTGTTGGACTATAGAATTACTTTCCTCCATTGCATTGGTGGGATTATCTTGTAGAAAATAACTAGAAAGGTGTCCTTCCTTCCTGAAACTTAATAATTTCTTTATTCCCCATAGGTAAATTTTGGGGTACTTCCTTATACACTTTTGACCAGTTGGATGTTGAAATCTCCTAGAACCATTAGCTTTGACCATCAAACTACTAGTATTAAACTCTAATTTTACCTAACCATCCCTATCATACCCTTTATATTATCCGATATCTATTTCAACTTTGAGTGAACTTCGGAAAATTTACCCATTATAATCAAATTCGAATATCATTGGGTATTTTTGTAGACTAAGTTTTAGCCCACCATATAAGGGTTTGACCTTGAATTCAGGTGTAACAAAAAATTGAGAGGCATATCATTCAAGTATTGTAATGTTTTCCTCATATGCCTCGATATATTAATCATATCATTTATTGAGTTAAATGAAATTAAATCCTATTTTAATATGAATAGTGCAAATAATATATTTATCAAAAACATTTTTACAGAATTCCTTCAACCCCATAACTTAGATCTATTTCTCAGACTTTGTATTTTTTATCAATTTCCACTACTAATCAATTTATCTAGCAATATGATAAACACCTTATAGATCCTTCTTTTTCTAGTAATATTGAAGGACATAGAAGATCTTATCAGTGGATTTGATCCATTGTTCTATGAATGAGGGATCTGATTATCCATTTAAAGTAAGATTCCTTGGTTTCATAATGGTCTCAATTATAGCTTGTTCTTCATTATAAGGATTTGGGATCTCCTCCAAATCCTAGTTTCTATTCAGAACATACGATAGATTATAAAGTATCACCAAAAAGTTTTTGATTCCCACTCCTTTTGGATTGGGCATATCATTGGGAAATCCATCACATTGACCTTCACATTGGTTGATTACCTAGTTCCTCCTATTTCCATCAATTGTAAAAAAATATAGTAAAATTAGGGATGATTGTTTTTAAATGATTAAATACATAAATAAGAATCCATTGAAATTAAATGGATAACTTATAAATTACATTTATTTCTACACTTATGAATTTGTAGGCTTCAATTTATGTAATCCATGATTTATTTCATATCATATACTCTTAGGGGTATTTTTGTTCCCTTAATAATGGTTCATAATATGATTTTGAATTTTACAAATAATATCCCCCAAGGAGTATCAAACCAAGTTCGTATCATTTCTTGTTGTCAAGTACTAGTACATGGTCGAGTATAGAACAACGTGGTGGTTCCAGGTTTTACCACTATGTATATTTGTTCTAGAGCCACATCTAGTTATAGTACACATACAAGACTTTGTTTTCTTGATAAACCACTTCCATTATACTTTATGAAAATTAAGTTATTTTTTCTTATACTTAGTTTTATCCAAAATATTATCACTATTTGTTTCTCTTTCTAATCCCAAAAATAACTAAACTTTTTCTTTGATACCAACTATGACTACCCTTCTCTTCATTAAAAATTTATTCATGATTTATTCAATAATTTTTCACAAAATACAACCTCTAAGATTGATAATTCTAATGTCATTTTGAACTAGGTACATTGCATAAAAACTTAAAACATGGAATATATCATCTTTATTGAAAACATTTTTATCATTGATGTACCAGAAAGGTTTGGGGTCATGCCCCTTTATTAAAGAAAAGAAAAAGGACAGTAAAACCTTTTGAAATGGGTAAGGTAAAACCCATTACAAGCCCACCCGTAGGCCCAGTGGGACAAAGCCCAATTAGAGACACCACCCAAAACATAAGAGTCCAATTGGTAAATCCACGACAAGTGACCAATAGCACCATAAGAGGAAAAAACACAACCCGAAGGTAAAACCAGAAATCCAGCAGACCAGTTCCAAGCTATCACTCTAGAGACACGGCCACCAAAAAAGAACCGGCCACCCAAGCAGGGAAAACCAACCACGCAGCCTAAGAAATCCTGAACCGCCGCGGTGCCACCAATCAGATCTAAAACCCCACCGTGGCCTCGACACATCGCGGCCGCGCAATCCCGCCACCACCGAACACCAAAGGCCGCTAAACCCTTGAACAGTAGGCCGAAGCCATCGCCCGTTGACGCCGATTCCACAACACGAACAGCTTTTTTTGAAAATCAAAAACTCATCCAGGATTAAGATGCTGGGTCCCCCAACACCACCATCAATATCGTCCAATAGAGCACGACAACATGAAACCCAGCAAACCGCAAGCAGATCCAGAGAAAAACAGTCACAAGGCATCAGGAGAAAACCCAATACCAGATCTCGTCGCCGCCGTCCTTCTCAAGCTCGAAACCGCTGAAAACCACCAACCAAACTCACCAGAAGCAAGGCGAAGACCAAAAGCGTTTGGATCTGGAACATCAGACACCGAACGGACCACGTCGCAGTGAAACCCTTCACCCAAGCTGAGGAAGCCGCCAGACCTCGATGAATACGGAAGCGGCCACCACAGAAACCCCAGAGGAAGGAGGCGACGACGAGGGGAGCTCTCGATCACGTGTGCCCCTTACGGGCCCATCTCTTATCATTGATGTATTATTCCTTAATACTTAAAAATGCATTAGTAACCTGGGGACCTACATAATTAAAGCGTAATCTATAAATTCTTGTAAGGGAATAAACATGGTGTAACCTGAAGAAATTAATATAGGGTAGAAAATATGAATATAAAAGGGTCATAAAAGGGGTGAGAATCATAAACATGATTAATGGGGCATGATATAGCATGATAACAAAAAAGGTAACATTGGAAATGTGGAAACAACTTAAAACAATGCATCATAAACATAGTTAAACTCTAACTACCTTGAAATAGTTATGGAAAAAGTCCCATGATATATTAAAATAACATAACAATCCGTTACAAGATGTATCATGAGACTAAAACAATACCCAATTCATTTGAGCACTATATAATTTTGGGCACGCAGGTCTCTATCATTTCATTCTCATTCTTAAGTGTTGTGTATCAATCATAAAAAATAGAATAATTTATCATTACATTTTTTCCATGATCAGTAAGTGTTGATTAAATGAATTTAATTTTCCAATAAAATAAGTATAAGTGTATAATTATGGACACCCTTGATAGTAAATGTGTATGATATTCACAACACAATTTTTTTGTCATGAAAAATCACTAGGAAATTTCAAATGCATAACTGCATCACTTAAAGATTCATAAAATGTGTTGATTAGATAGAAATGGATCACTAATCATTAACAAATAAAATTTATAGTAATATAGACATGGAAAAACATATCCCAACATTCTGAATTGGAAATAAAAAGTATGTGGTATGGAATAAAATTCAAAAAAGATGATAAGTAGAGGATCCATTACCTTGAGAGTGTGAATAAAAATTCTTAGGAGGAGCTTATTGAGAGCTTGGGGACCTTTAAGAGGACAATAAAGCAAGTATGGAAGAGTAAGTACATGTTATAAGTATTTTGAGTGAATATAAATGGGAGATTGCGTGGGTTTATATTGGAAAAGGGTGGTAAATTCTTTATTATTTCCCAAACATGGGTTTGGGACTCTATATAATAAAATAACCAAAAACACAAACCTTACCCCATTTTTCCCATTTTTCTAACCAAGAGGGGTGTTTTTAATTATTTTGTTAGTAGAAGAATAAAACCTACTAAATTAGTATCCTTGTTGATGTGTAGGTGAGTCATACTCTTAAATAAATGACTGAAAGAGTTTAATATTGAGTAAAGGTTTTGGAGGATACAAAAAGGCTTTATAAAATTAATAAAATAAATAGAAAATAATATTATTTTCAAGGGTAAATATATATTTTGTTATATATACCCTTTATATTATTTATTACATCACTTTTGGTTCATTACGATGTCATAATACACACCGTAAATTCATATGGTATTTAATTTTTATCTGAAATATCAACTACCATAGAAAATTATGAAAAAATAACTATAAGATAATTTAAAATATATGCTTCCAAGAATAAAATTCATTTTTTCAAAACAGTTTTTTAAATATTTTAATTACAAAATTCAAAATATAATCCTCAATTTCCTAGAAATGCTTTGTTTTTTTACAGTAACAGTTTTCAAACCTTATATAAATTACATTTGACTTCATAAAAATTATTTGTAAATTTTTGTTTGATAAAAATTATTTAATAATAATATTTTATTAAAATAGTATTTCATTCAAAAATACATTAATTCATGAAAATAAATTCCTTAATTTAATTTTAATGTTATTAAAAAATACAATTTGTGTTTTATTGTATCAAAATTAATGTCATTTATAAAGTAACAATAAAAATAGGTAAATATAACCAAAGATCTACTGAAAATGAAATATACATATTCATATTTTTAGGTTATTGATTCATATCCATTTAAAACAACATATAATTACCTAGGTATAAGGTGTGTGGTAGTTATATTTTTATGGGGTGATTCTGCGTACATGGTTTGGGTTGTGATCTTGATGAGCTTGAAATTATCACATAAATGGGTTTTCTCATGCTTACATTGTTGGATATCATCTTGGGATTGGGAGAGGGAAAATTGCATTCATTTTTTCTCCCTTGTAAGATTCAATAAATTTGCTTCATAGTCTATAATCCTAGTAGTTAAGGTCATCACTTTCTTTGTCTGTGTCCAGTGGATTTTTTTTAAACCCTATACTGATAATAATCATGAGATCACTATCCAGCTTCTATATTATCAAAGATCATGATATTAAATGGTATTTTAAATCTTATTGGTTATAATTAAACCATATAAGTACATGTTTTTTATATATATAATAAAATATTTAACAACACCAAAAAATGGATTTTATTTATAAAAGTTTGAGTCATCACACCCAGAATAATATTGTCGCTTGTGGGATTATGTATTATATTAGGGAAAGGTTACATCAGAAAAATATGGATATGGTTTAGATTAGCATGAAGGTACAAGATATTATAGATCTACTGGAAAGTGTAACGCTTTCTATTTATGAGGTTACTATAGTTGGACATAGTATCACCTATTTTTTACTTTTTACATCTATAATTATCTTATAAATTGACATTGAGGTGTGTATAGACTATAATATATATTTAATATTATGTATAAATAAATAACGATTTAATATGTATATATATATAAAGACTACGATAATGATAAATACAAATTGTATAGACAATAAATAGTACATGTAGCTATTACTTTAAATATTGATTCTTCTAAACATGATATATTATCAATATATTCATCATTTTTTTATAATTATATTATCTAACAATATATAATGGCATTTGTGGGTGTGATAGGACTATAAATATTTTAAAAGATATATCATGGAGATTGTAACTATATATTATTTGGGTATCGACGTGTTGTGATTCTTTTTCATGTAAGTCGATTATAATATTAATATCAATTATTATAATTTAATGAAACATAATAATTATATTTTTTCTATTAGGTTTCATTAGACATTTTGTATTCAATATGATATGATATTAGTATATCTATTTTTTACTTGCATTTTATTTCACCAATAAGGAAGAAAATGAAAGTTATTAAAAAACTATATATATTTCTAAAAGAATTAAAAATATGGCAATTCAGTGTTGGATTCTTCATTAACTTGAAGGTTATGGAACATATATTTCATAAAATCGTATTTATCTTAACTAGATAACTTCTAATTTTGTATTATTTTTAGATTAGTTTCCATTAGATGTTGTGTGTTTGTTTTTCAAAAGTAAAGAAAACTTACTTTTTTTACTTCATACATAGTGACATGTGAGGAAATATTAGCAAATTATTGAACACTCAAGTTTCATTTTTTGTAATTATAAATAATATAATAAATTTTAATTTTATTTCATTCATATATTTTTTATACAAGTCATGGAATTACTTAATTTAGAAAGTTGTAAAGGGGAAATAAAATATCCAATATGTGTCTTCAAAGGATACTTCTCGTTTATAATTACTAAATTTTATCTAAAAGTACATAAAATGTTATTTTGGAATGGAAAAAAATTTAATCCTAAATTTCCTCATCAACAAGAAGAAAATTAAAATGGATATTATGTTATAAGATTTATGTTTGAAATAATTTCAACAAGGAAAGTTAAAAAATCACAAAGTTATGTTATATTATAAACTGCCCTTTAATTTATCTTATAATTATGTTGAGAATACAAATTAAATGGATTGATTTTAATTTACATCTTCTTTACAACACTCTCCCATATTCTAAAAAAGAACATAATCACTTACATGGAGTAAGGGCATATTGTTTCACCAGTTCGATTAGGTCTTATTTTATTTTTATTGTATATATTAAAGTTAGAATTTCAAATTAAAAAGTTGGAATTATATGAAAAAATTGGAGATGTAAATTTTTGTTATGAAAATATATTTTTTCTTCCTTCTTATAATTACTCGAGATTTTATTAAATGTTTTCCTCAAATTAAATCAAATGTGTTTCACAGCTTTCTCCTCACACAACACAAAATTAAAATGTAACTATGTTATGTTTAGAGCGTTAAAACATAGTCATTTAATTAGTTATTATGAATATTAGTAACCATATTAAAAAATATATAAATATAAATGTTTATATATATAAAGTTTATTTTATGAAATTTTATATTATTCATTATTGTGTATAAGAATCTATCTTTTTATGCGATGATTGTTTTATTAAAGAAGACTATTAAAATTAGGGTTCAAAAATTATTTTATTAAAAAATAATATTTACTGAACCGGGTTAGATTTTTTATTTTTATATAAAATATAATAATAATTACAATTTTTATATTAAAAAAACTTCTAATAAAACAGTTTCTCAAATTATTTTATTATTGTGAGATACTTTCCTTATTCACCAGTCACTTTTATTGTGTGGTATATAAACTACCCTAAAAATTTATCATCAATATTACTTTTTTTATGATATTATAGTCTTATTGTAATTTCATTTTATTACATGAGGATTACGATTCTATGTTACCTAGTGGTAAGAGTCAGTTGAAACAAACTCATCATTTATGAAAATTAGTTTTGATTATGACTCAATTGATAAAATATCACGATCCATCCCCTAATAACACCCAAGAATTATCTTATCCTATTGGTTTCCATGAGAAATTCATTTATTAGTAAATTTTTTCACTCTTTGTTACTTAGGATAACTAGGAAAATGTTTTAATAAAATTCAGACTCTATATCTTCTTTCAGTTAGAAATCTGTGTTCTTTCAAAACCATGATTTCAAAAAATTATTTAAATTTTTTTTTCTTTTATCATATGATCTTGGATGAAATATTTTCCCATTTTTTACCATACAAGTTTTTAGAAGTAATCTTTTGGTCATTTTCCAATCAAGACACTTTTCATAAATTCTAAGGTAAAGAAATCGAATTTTCAGAATGTACTAACTTACCACTATTTCGACCTTAATTTCCTTAAAGATTCCATTTTATGTTTATAAGTTTAATTTAAAGGGAAAATGCTTTCTTAATATTTTTTATATGTATTTTTTTAAGTGGTTTTAAATGAAATACGTTTTGAAATTCTTTTATGGTTTTTTCAAATATTCCATTAAAATATTTCAAAGTAATTTTCAAAGAAAATGGGTCCCAAGAATGTTTTATGTTTATGAAATTTTTTAATCATTTTCAATAATTCATTATAATTTTTCAAATAAAAAGTTTCCAAAAATAATTTTAAATATATCTTAATAATATTTCATATTTAATTTAAACGAATTTTTTTCAAAAGCTATTATATTTTAAAAATGAATTTTTTAACGAAGATAGGATATTTTCCTCAATAAGTTTTTTTAAAATATATTTCCATATTATTTCACATCTAAGATGTCATCTGTTGTTGTTACTCATGCCATTCTAGGTAAATTTTTCAATTATTCTATTCATATTTTTTTATCAATGTTTAATGTTTTGAGGGGATGATGTCTATTAAACCCATTTCTATTTGTCACGAACCGAATCTGGTCACCGCCAAAACCGGCACCAAACCCAGCCCGTGACATGACCCTAAGGGCGTTCCCCATCCCCACGGGCTGGCACAAGTGCCCGGGTATCATAAAAATTAATTTCGGAACGATTTACCCGAGTTTGTGTTCATAAGATAACAAAAAAAAACAACAAACCAAATCTGAAAAATTATGCCAAACAAGAATTAATAAAAATTCAGAACTTAGTATTTGAGTTTAAACAAGACACAAGAGGTCCAAAGGTACATAAAAGTAGCAGCAAACAGCCCAAGAGACTCCACACGACAAGGGGTCATCACCCACAAGCCGTCTCCACAACACCGCACCATCGAGAGAAACTAGCAACCCGAACCGCCATCGCCCAAGGCTTTTCCTTTGCCTGTGTCAAACATGATCAAGTCTACTTACACCCAAAGGTGTAAGTAGGGTGTGAGACTAAGCCCAATAGGATATCACCCAAGGATTTCAAGTGATAGGCATTGTAAAATAAAAGGCTTGCAAGAGTTATAAATAGATAATAGTGGCATTTATTTCTAAAAGTGCAACTTTGAAAAGAAAATAACTTTCAATGGGGATAACTATAAGAATCAGTGAAATTGAATAAAACATTCAAGATTCTGGTTTTAACATCCCAAAATACCATAAAGAAAGTTTAAATGCCAAAAAGTCCACGAGCACCAAGCGTAGGAACCCCCCCTAGGTACTAGTTTGCTGTGAGCCCCAAGTACCTCGTACCTCGGTGAAAGTAACCATAACGAAATTCGTTCTCGTGCACGAGCCACTAGTAGGGAGCATAACCATAACCTAGTGGTCTCCAATCATCTTCATTATAGTTTTGTTAGTGTTATCCATGTCAGACTTGCTAAGTGAACCATGGTCAAAACCCCTCCGTTCACTAGCGTACTAGTACACGTTAGCCCACCTAGATACCCGGGTTTCCCGTATTGTGCTCAAATAGTCACCACATGCTACCAAAATCAATATTCACATATAAATATCGGTTCTGGTCACACACATTCAAAATAGTATCTACACCTTCTTTTCACCTTTTGCATAACTCAATAAACCATTTATAATTTCCATAAAACAATTTCAAGAAAATTAATCAAATGTTGCACATTAAATTCATCTAAAATCCCATATTTAAAACCAAATGGAGACCAATATTATACCAAAACATAAATTTCAGCATCAAAACATTTTTATAAATCCAATCCCTGAATTATAAAACAACACCAAGAGGCACAATAGGGGTTACACATGTAAAACACCCATTTTCACACAAGATTGGCACTTAAAAATCTACCACTTTTAAAATACTACCCAAATCAATTTTTGAAACCAGAATACTGAATGATGAACATAATGGAAACATAAATATAGAAAGCCAACTCATTATACAATACCTACATATGAAATCACCTACCAAAAGAGTCAAAACCCCCAAATCCTTGTGCGTCACTTCAACCGCACCTCCGCCGCACCACAAAGGAGTATGATTGAACCTAAAACTAGAGGATTGGACCAAGAAACTCAAAACTAAAACCCTAGGTACGAAACCCCATATTCTGGACATTTGGGGATTCAATAAAAAAGGAAGAAACCCTAAGAAGAAGGGAGGAATAAGGAAGAGAAACAACTTACTTGAGAAATATGGACGTTTTTTGGAGCTACAGCAGTTCGGCCCTAAATCGCGACCAATATGAGCTCCAAAGAGGCGAAAACGAAGATGGGGGTGTGGCTGGGTTCGATGGGAATGTGTGAGAGGTGGAATCACCGAAAAAGGATAAAAAATAAATATTTTATGAAAGAATTACAAAACAATTTTAAAACTGGAAATGGGCTTTCGGGTTGGCCCAATACCTAATTTTATCACCAAAATCCATGATTCTAATGAATTTTTAAGGGGCCCAAAATTATTTTGTGGTTTTAATATTTAAATTAAGGTCTTTTTTGAAGTTTAATGGTTGAAAAATGTTGAAAACCGAAGGAGATATTAAAGAAACAAAATATACTTTCAAAACTGGAAATGGGCTCTTAGGTTGGCCCAAATTTTGGAAACCCACTATTTCCTATAAAAATGCATGAAAACCCACCAAAGCAAATCAAGGATGTAAATTAAATGAAAAATACCTCTAAATATTTTATGTATGTGACAATTCTCCCCCCCATGAAGGACTTTCCGCCCCGGAAAGTCAACATGAGGCTTGATTGGAAAACAAGAACGGGTACTCTTCCTCGACCCACGACTTTCGCTCCCATGTCTCATGTGTATCATTACCATGCTGCCATAGAACCCGGACTAAAGGAATAGACTTCCCTTGAAGTATCTTCTCTTGGGAGTCCACTATTTTCACTGGCCTCTCAACAATAGACAAGTCAAGCTCTATCTCCAATTCTTCCCAACTCAACTCATGGGACGGATCCGGGTAGTATTTCTTCAACTGAGAAACATGGAAGACATCATGGATGGATGTCAACTGAGAAGGTAAGGCCAACCTGTATGCCACCTTTCCAATACGTTCAATGATCTCAAATGGCCCGACATACCGCGGAGTCAGCTTACCTTGCTTCCCCAATCGATGATGGCCTAAACGAGGGGCCACCTTCAAGAATACTCTATCACCCACAGAAAACTCTAGGTCTCGACGCCTCCGGTCAGCATATGATTTATGACGACTCTGAGCTGTCAATAAACGTTTCCTGATTAATTTTACCATCTCAGATGTCTCCTGCACCATACTCGGCCCCAGTAGTGAGGTCTCACCTACCTCAGCCCAATAGAGGGGGGACCGACAAGGCCGACCATAGAGCGCCTCAAAAGGAGCCATTCGAATCGAGGATTGGTAACTGTTATTATAAGCAAACTCAACCAATCCCAAATGGGTATCCCAAGAACCTCCAAAGTCTAGGACACATGCACGAAGCATGTCCTCTAAAATCTGATTTGCCCGCTCTGTCTGACCATCCGTCTGTGGATGGTATGCTGTGCTCATCTTAATCTGGGACCCCAAGGCCTTCTGAAGGCCTTCCCAGAATCGAGATGTGAAACGAGGGTCTCTATCTGAGACAAATGCTGATGGCACACCATGGAGTCTCACCACCTCCTGAAGATACAAACGGCCCAACTCATCCACTTTAGATGTATCTCTGATCGGAATGAAGTGGGCTGATTTGGTTAGACGATCAATCACCACCCAAATGGCATTCTTAGCTTGAGGTGTACGAGGTAATCCAACAATGAAGTCCATGGCAACCTCGTCCCATTTCCAGGTAGGAATGGGTATTGGTTGGAGCAAACCGGAGGGCCTTTAGTGCTCTGCTTTCACCTGCTGGCATGTGTAGCATCTCGACACAAAGTCCGCTATGTCCCGTCTCATAACAGGCCACCAAAACTGCTGACGGACATCATAATACATCTTAGTGGCACCCGGATGGACAGCCCACTGAGACTGGTGGCTATCCTGCATCACCACCTTCTTTAGAGATAACGACACTACCGAACGACCCTTGAAGGACAAGATGCCCTCGGGAGATGACGACCAATCAGAGGATGTCTCCCCACCATGAAGAAACTGCTTCGATCGCTGACAAAGCTCATCACTAGGTTGTTCCTGCTGAATCAACTCCAACAGAGAAGGAGTCAACTGGATGCTCGCCAAGAATGCCCCTCCACTATGTTCCTTGGTCTCCAAATGCATCTGAGAAAAGATCCCCATCAATGTCCACTCATCACTGGACTTCCTCAAAGCCTGCACTGGAACCCTTCTGCTCAAGGCGTCGGCCACTACATTACCCTTACCTGGGGTATAAACAATGTCAAAATCAAACCCCTGCAAGTACTCGATCCAGCGACGCTGCCTCATGTTGAGGTCCTTTTGTGAGAAGATATAAGCCAAGCTTTTGTGATCAGAATAGACCACAAACTTCTCCCCAAAGAGGTAGTGACGCCACATCTTCAAAGCATGCATCACTGCTGCCAACTCCAAGTCATGGGTTGGGTAGTTCTTTTCGTGTGGCCGAAGTTGACGAGAGCCATACGCCACCACATGATCATCCTGCATAAGCACGCACCCAAGACCTATACCTGAAGCATCACAATAAACCACATATCCCTTTCCAGTCTCCGGTATAATCAGCACGGTGGCAGTAGTCAATCGCCTCTTTAGCTCCTCGAATGATTCCTGACATTCTGGACCCCATACAAACTTCACCCCTTTCCGGGTGAGGGAAGTCATCGGTGAAGCAAGCCGAGAGAAATCCCGAACGAATCACCTGTAATAACCGGCCAAGCCAAGAAAACTCCTGATCTTGAACACATTCTTCGGTTTCTCCCATGACATGACTGCACTAATTTTCTCAGGGTCCACTGAAACTCCATGCTCTGAGATCACATGCCCTATAAATCTCACCTCTCTGATCCAGAAAGTTCACTTTGACAACTTTGCATAGAGGCGGTGATCTCGTAATGTACCCAAAACGATCCTCAAGTGATGTTCGTGTTCCTCCTCAGAGCAAGAGTATACCATAATGTCATCCACGAACCCCACAAAAAAGGAATCAAGATACTGATGGAACACCATATTCATAAGTTCCATAAATACTGCTGGAGCATTGGTCAATCCGAAGGGCATGACCAAATACTCAATGTGGTCGTACTTGCTTCGGAAGGCTATCTTAGGGGTATCTGACTCCTTCACCCTGAGTTGATGATACCCTGAACGTAGGTCTATCTTTGAGAACCACTTTTCCCCCTTCAACTGATCAAACAAATCATCTATTCTGGGCAAAGGGTATTTGTTTTTAATTGTTACCTTATTCAGCTTCCGGTAGTCAATGCACAACCGGAGGGATCCATCAGCCTTTTTTGCAAACAACACAGGAGCGGCCCAAGGAGAGACGCTCGGGCGAATGAATCCTTTGGATTCTAAGTCATCCAGCTGTATCTTTAATTCCCTCAACTCGGTGGGGGCCATGCGATAAGAGGGAAGAGATATCGGCTGTGTTCCCGGCGCCAGATCAATCGAAAACTCCACATCCCGCTCCGGGGGCAAACCAGAAAAATCATCAGGGAATACCTCAGGAAACTCATTCACTAAATGAGGCAGTGCACCTTCAAGGGAAAGACCATCCTCTAGCATAAGAGAAGATAACTGGAAGATAACACTTCCCAACTCTGGGAGTGGAGGCCCTGCGCGACCTGACCGAGGATCCCATTCTCCATGAAAAACCTGACGACTCCCATCAGGTGCCGTGAAACTCACACGCCGTCTATAGCAATCGATGTGTGCCTGGAAGTGTACTAGCCAATCCATCCCGAGTATGACATCAAAAATGTTCATATCTAAGACCAAGAGGTCCCACTCCATCTCAACCCCTGACACAGAAAGCGCACAAGATGGGCACCTGAGACCCTGCTCCTTCTTCTTTCCCAGCGGTGTCACCAACTCCATTGCGAATGACCTCAAATCAGTTGGCAGATTCAGAATGTCCACAAAACGGGCAGAAATGAATGAAATAGAGGCACCAGTATCAAAAAGAGCAGTAGCTATAGAAGTTGAAATCAAAACGGTACCTCAAATAGTCGACGGTCCCACCTCTGATCCTGGTGGTGCATGATCCACCGCATGGAGATGTCCAGTCTCTGCCTGAAGACGACCGCTAGTCTGTGGTTGTGCCCTGAACTGGATTTGCCCAGAAGATGACCCAGCCCTACCACCACAGCTGCCAAATCGAGATCCCCCGGTCCTCGACGGCTCAGACTGTGCTGGCACTCCTCTGGGAGCCATGGATCCTGCCCCACTTTGAAGTGGACGCGCTATCCCGCAAAAGCGTTGCACGTGTCCCATACCTCCACACTGGAAACAGGTCTTCGGAGGATGAGGGCATGCTGGACGGATGTGCCCGGTCTTCCCACACTGGTGGCACACGACCGATCTCGCATCAGAAGCCGCTGATGACAACTGCCTAGAAGAGTTCCCTGAACTACCTCCTCCTTTCTTCACATGATCCTCCCGCTTCCTTTTCTTCTCTGAAGAGCTTCCAATTCCCATTGCTGATACAGAACCATAGAAACCAGCCCTTCCTTTTCTATCAATCTCAACCATGCACGCCCGATCAACGACCTCAGCATAGGTCCTCAGCTTAAACAAGAACACCTGGGAGTATATCTCTGGTCTCAAGCCTTTCTCAAACCTCTGGGCCTTCGCTTGCTCATTAGAGACAATTTCCGGAGCGTACCGAACCAACTCAGCGAAACGATTGGCATACTCCATCACAGATAGATTTCCCTGAACAAGTTCCATGAACTCTCTAGACCTGGCATAAGCCAAGACCTCAGGGCAGTACTGTTCATTGAAGACAGCCTTGAAATCTCCCCAGCGCATCTGCTCATTCTTCCCAGCCTGAAGCACTGACTCCCACCATTTACGGCTGGGACCCTCCAACAGAAAGGAGGCACACTTCACCCTGATCTCCTCGGGTGTTTCCAGGAACTCAAACATACGCTCGATCTTCTCGAGCCATTCATCTGCTTCTTGGGGTTCTGAGCTGCCTCGGAAGGTTGGAGGCTTATTTTTCAGGAACTCCTGGGCCTTGTCCTTTCTAGGACCAGTCTCATCCTCTCTAATAAGAGCTGGAACTGGAGCTGGTCCATATCCTAGAGCCTGGAAAGCCCGGACCACGGCCTCAACTAGCCTCTGATCAATTGGTGTGGGAGAACTCTCTCCGGCTTCCTCCCATGGGTGCGTGAGAGCTTTCCGAGGAGGCATGTTGCTACAAAATGTAACAATTACAAAATATTAATCAATACCACAATTCTGAAAATTTTAATCAAATGCCTCAAATATAGATAATCAAAACACATTTTAGTAATAAAATAAACAACTACAACACATCCTCATGATGTCCACATGTGGTCTGCAGCCCACACGTCTCACCTGGAAGTGAAGTCAATCTTTAAATTCCAACGTCCCCTAGTGACTCAGGGTATGCCATGAGAGGTGTGGGCCAGACACCCTACTCACAACCAAAACCCCGAGCCCCGACAGTCCTAGCTCCTGTCTATCCTGACTCATCCCAAAATAACAATATAACCCAAAAACATTAACCTCCTCTGATACCATTTTGTCACGAACCGAATCTGGTCACCGCCAAAACCAGCACCAAACCCAGCCCGTGACATGACCCGAAGGGCGTTCCCCATCCCCACGGGCTGGCACAAGTGCCCGGGTATCATAAAAATTAATTTGGGAACGATTTACCCGAGTTTGGGTTCATAAGATAACAAAAAAAAACAACAAACCAAATCTGAAAAATTATGCCAAACAAGAATTAATAAAAATTCAGAACTTAGTATATGAGTTTAAACAAGACACA
Source organism: Viscum album (assembly GCA_963277665.1). Taxonomy (NCBI): domain Eukaryota; kingdom Viridiplantae; phylum Streptophyta; class Magnoliopsida; order Santalales; family Viscaceae; genus Viscum; species Viscum album. The sequence goes on along the minus strand of OY728145.1, from coordinate 1,240,430,977 downwards.
AGAGGTCCAAAGGTACATAAAAGTAGCATCAAACAGCCCAAGAGACTCCACACGACAAGGGGTCATCACCCACAAGCCGTCTCCACAACACCGCACCATCGAGAGAAACTAGCAACCTGAACCGCCATCGCCCAAGGCTTTTCCTTTGCCTGTGTCAAACATGATCAAGTCTACTTACACCCAAAGGTGTAAGTAGGGTGTGAGACTAATCCCAATAGGATATCACCCAAGGATTTCAAGTGATAGGCATTGTAAAATAAAAGACTTGCAAGAGTTATAAATAGATAATAGTGGCATTTATTTCTAAAAGTGCAACTTTGAAAAGAAAATAACTTTCAATGGGGATAACTATAAGAATCAGTGAAATTGAATAAAACATTCAAGATGCTGGTTTTAACATCCCAAAATACCATAAAGAAAGTTTAAATGCCAAAAATTCCACGAGCACCAAGCGTAGAAACCCCCCCTAGGTACTAGTTTGCTGTGAGCCCCAAGTACCTCGTACCTCGGTGAAAGTAACCATAACGAAATTCGTTCTCGTGCACGAGCCACTAGTAGGGAGCATACCCATAACCTAGTGGTCTCCAATCATTTCCATTATAGTTTTGTTAGTGTTATCCATGTCATACTTGCTAAGTGAACCATGGTCAAAACCCCTCCGTTCACTAGCGTACTAGTACACGTTAGCCCACCTAGATACCCGGGTTTCCCGTATTGTGCTCAAATAGTCACCACATGCTACCAAAATCAATATTCACATGTAAATATCAGTTCTGGTCACACACATTCAAAATAGTATCTACACCTTCTTTTCACCTTTTTCATAACTCAATAAACCATTTATAATTTCCATAAAACAATTTCAAGAAAATTAATCAAATGTTGCACATTAAATTCATCTAAAATCCCATATTTAAAACCAAATGGAGACCAATATTATACCAAAACATAAATTTCAGCATCAAAACATTTTTATAAATCCAATCCCTGAATTATAAAACAACACCAAAAGGCACAATAGGGGTTACACATGTAGAACACCCATTTTCACACAAGATTGGCACTTAAAAATCTACCACTTTTAAAATACTACCCAAATCAATTTTTGAAATCAAAATACTGAATGATGAACATAATGGAAACATAAATACAGCAATCCAACTCATTATACAATACCTACATATGAAATCACCTACCAAAAGAGTCAAAAACCCCAAATCTTTGTGCGTCACTTCAACCGCACCTCCGCCGCACCACAAAGGAGTAAGATTGAACCTAAAACCAGAGGATTGGACCAAGAAACTCAAAACTAAAACCCTAGGTACGAAACCCCATCTTCTGGACATTTGGGGATTCAATAAAAAAGGAATAAACCCTAAGAAGAAGGGAGGAATAAGGAAGAGAAACAACTTACTTGAGAAATCTGGACGTTTTTTGGAGCTACAGAAGTTCGGCCATAAATCGCGACAAATATGAGCTCCAAAGAGGCGAAAACGAAGATGGGGGTGTGGCTGGGTTCTATGGGAATGAGTGAGAGGTGGAATCACCGAAAAAGGATAAAAAATAAATATTTTATGAAAGAATTACAAAACAATTTTAAAACCGGAAATGGGCTTTCGGGTTGGCCCAATACCTAATTTTATCACCCAAATCCATGATTCTAATGAATTTTTAAGGGGCCCAAAATTATTTTGTGGTTTTAATATTTAAATTAAGGTCATTTTGGAAGTTGAATGGTTGAAAAATGTTGAAAAACGAAGGAGTTATTAAAGAAACAAAATATACTTTCAAAACTGGAAATGGGCTCTTAGGTTGGCCCAAATTTTGGAAACCCACTATTTCCTTTAAAAATGCATGAAAACCCACCAAAACAAATCAAGGATGTAAATTAAATGAAAAATACCTCTAAATATTTTATGTATGTGACACTATTTCACGAGTTATATGTTTTTGAAACCCACTTCTTTTCATGGGTGTTGATTATGAGACCTACATTTTTTCATAGGTGATGATATGATTAAATTTTCATTATCCATATCTCATTTCACGGGTTACAATATGATTATTTTTTATGACATTATGGCACTCATATATATGATTTTTTTATGTCATGGGCTGGATCTATATCTCCCTCTAATGCATTGGATAATGATAGATGATTCATGAGTATATATGTTATGTGTGGACCTAATTTCATGTTCACAATTATATGTGTGAACCTGATTACATATTCACCAAGTTATTCATGGAATTATTTTTAGGTACATAAGTTTAACCATGAACCTGATTACGTGTTCACAATGTTATTAATTAACCTTATTACGTATTCACAATGTTATGAAAGGACCTAGATACATGTCCATAGGTTTATGCATGAACCAGATTACATGTTCATAATGTTATGATTGAACATAATTATGTGTTTAAAATGTTATGATTCGATCTAGTTTCATGTTCATAAGGTTATGTTTAAACCTAATTACACATTCACAATGTTATGTATGGATATGCTTTCATGTCCATAAGTTCATGAGGAGGAGGATTTCATTTCCTCAACATAATGAGTGAACTTGTTTCAACATATATAAGTTCACACTATTATCAATAAATTTGCATGAAATAAATTACATTTCTTAATATTATGTTATTATTTCTGACTTATGATTTTAATTCTCTAACGATCCACATCTTATGAACTACCAATCATTGTAATGATCCCTAATATATAGGGTTTGATATTTAAATGTAGTGCTCAATTTCCATACACTTTTTTGATGTTATACTTAAACATTTATTTTATTTACCCTTATTGAGCATTTCAACTCACCCATTTCGTATCATTCCTTTCGGTGGGTTAGGGAGAAATATTTTAGGTATAAGTACTAAATGTGGATATCTTTATTAGAGATGTTGAATATCCTTCACCAAGATAGAATATATTATTTCCAAGTTTCCAAAGAAACTAAACTATTATGGTCCTCATACATGAATTTTTGTAATCTACTGAATATTCATCTAAAATGATTTAATATCCATGTTTTTCAATCTTGGGTCCCTATAGTGCTCACCAAATATTTTAATTTTTCCTTTGTGCAACTCTTCTTGTGTGAAACTCTACTACCTTGTGCACCAATCTTACATGATTTGAAGCCCATATATTCTCTTAGGGTTGAGATACATAAATGAGGGGGTAGCCACCAATTTAAAGACATTTCAGAACCTTAGCACAAGTGCCTTTCCCACTAACCGCGTATCAGGGAACATTTTTCCTAGCACCTAATTAAAAAATTTGATGTTTTATTGGGCATAAAACTCTCCTTTCCACTATTCACTTCATCTTTATTTCACGAGTACACAAAAACTGTATTTTGAGAAAAAAACAAATTTGTCACGCAATTATTTATAATTTAAGATTTTGTTTTGATGGTCCTAAAACTCCACTTTCACATAACATTGAAAATATCCTACACCAGTTCATGCAACATAATTTTCCAAATACAAGTTTCACTATTCTCTAAATTTTGGACACCAAAAATTTCGCAGACAGTGGGAATTACCACCACCTTGTATATGCATTTTTTATACCACCTCTAGAGAATCCAGTCATTTTTCTTTGATCATTACTACATATCATATCTTATAAGAATATATTAAAATAAATGGGTGGTCATAAACCCAATAACTAAATAACAAAGTTAATATTTAGCATGTGATCATGAGGAAAAACAATAGGGCATGATCATAAGAACATGATGCATATCATAATATAATGATCATGAAGAATAAACTTGAAATATGGAAACATCATAATAATGAGCATTCATAATTATATTACTTATTTTTATCACCAAGGTGTCATAAAATATAATTTCCTATCTTATTCACCATGGTATCATAAAAAACATCATCTATATAGATTAATTATTTACCTAATGAAACAAATCCATGTCAAGTAAAACCTATCATACATAAAAATTTATGTGTGCCACATAATAAGTAATAAAATATGGCATCAGAAACCCATGGTAGTCAGTGAATTTGTTTCATGTTGAATTCGTTAAATTCATAAATTCATAAAGATGTGAGAATTAAAAAAAATTAACCCATGAGAAAGGAATGTGGGTTTTTTATTTAGAAGACCTAATTCAATGAATCATGGTTACATGTTCGTTACTTTATTCAATAGAGAAATGGGTTTAGTATTCACTTCATAAGAATATTTCATGTAACAGGGAGAAACTCATTAAAATAATTCTGCCACATGGTGGGTATACAATGTGGATAAAGTAATGGGAGAATTAGAGGAAAGGATGGTATCCAATTGATAAAAAAATATTATGGAACTGAGAAGATAATAAAAAAATACTAAAAATAATTTAATTCATACTTTATAATACATGACACAAAAATAGTTACTTTAATGGGAAATTATAATAGGTTAGTTCCCTTGTCATGGTATGTAACTTCCTAAAGGTTGGAGAGGGAAACCTTGTGACCTTGGGGACAAATTTGAGGGAAATTAGAGATGGTATATGTGTATTGTTAATGGATTTTTCTCATGGTCTTATACATGTAAGTAATGTTATATAATATCTGAATCTATTAAAACCAAAAACCATTTTTTAATATTAATTTAGATATGGAAAATTAATTTCACCACAAAATATAGTTCCTAAAAAATAATTTCCATGTTTTACAATGGAAAATCATTTATAGGTTTTGAAATTTTTTAAAATCATTAAAATTACACAATATTAACAAAATAAAATATTATCAGTTTTGTATTAAATTGAAGTAATTATTACATCATTATTACATATATATGAATTTATAAAACATACCAAAAACACAAAAATTTTATTTTTACTATTCAATAAAAAATGGCGTATTTTAGAAAATTGTAAAAATTCTATCCTAAGATAATTTTGATGGGTTAACTTCAAATATGATGTTGATTTTATCAAAATGATTCTCCAAATATGATAATTTTAAAATTTAAATAAAAAGTCCATATTTATTGAAAAATGATATTTTTAATGACATATTAATATATAATAATTTTCTAGGACATTATAAAATTATATTTGAATAAATATTTTTTTATAACACAGTTTGAAAAAAATAAATTTTATTTATTATGCATGAATTATAAAAGTGTATATATTTTTTGAAAATAAATATATTGTTTTATTTTTATGAAAAAATGTATTTATCATATTCATTTTATATTAATTTTTATCTTATTTTAGAAAATAATAATGAACATGACATTACAGATATAAAATTTTCATTTATATAAAATAAATTACACTTTTATTATGTTGAGGAAAATATATAAAACCAGTTATCACATCAGCATACACCCTAAGTGTAATGTGACCAATGGTTGTAGTTTCATGGAATGGACCAACTAAAACTTACCTCATCTGGATCTCCACCAACTTGAACTTATCCTATAGTGGATTCCAAAAAAAACTATAGCTATTGAATCTCTTCATAGGCTTGGTCAAGGGTGAACCCCAATGACACTACCAACCACCAAAATTCTGATAAATGGGCATCAAAAATAATGATCTTATAAGTTTAGGCCACTGTTTCTTCCCTCTATATTCAATTAACTTCTATAATTACCCTTTAAATAAACAAATACAAATTATTACTCTATAACGGACACATTTCCAATGGTCATAATGCTTAAAAGTCATAATGACTGACGATCATAATTACCAATGTTCATATTATCCTATGGTTGTGTAATAATAATGTGACTATCATATCCTAATGGTCACATTTTTTATTACACCCTGTATATATCATTAAACATCATCATTTACTACTTTAATCCCAAGGGTTTTTTATAATTCCATTGATAATTTCAAAAATATTCCCAATGTTTCTTTTTCTTATATCTTTTTTTATCCAAGGTTTAATATTCTTGGAAGAGATCCATCCTATATAGTATACCATTGTGTGTTTTCTATTAATTATTTTTTTTATCCTTGTACAATTTTAGGCTATAGTAATTAGTATTATTATGTGAAATGTAATACTCTTTTTTTAATCCTATTTCTATGTACATGGATTGTGAAAATTAATGAAATTACCATTATGAAGAAAGGTTCTTTTACAAATAATATATGGAATTTTCAGATCATTGTATTAATCTATCATTCACATTTATTCATACAAAATGAAATTAGATATTTTCCCCTAATTATTTAACTCAGTATTTAATTAGCAAAAATAATATAATTATTCCAAATCCAGGGGACCCCATTTGATAACAATTATTAGGTATCAATGTGAGAATGGATAAATAGTCAATTTTAGGGCTAATTGACCTCTTTAAAGGTATTTAATGAATTATAATCAAAGTTAATAATGATATATAGTGTAAATAAAAAACAGAAATGTACACAGTTATATTTATAACAGTTAATATCAAAATTATCCTACTCTATTCTTGAACCTCTTAAAAATATTAAGAGGTGGAATACACTAATAATAGAATCTATAAATTTTTAAGGGAAACCATGACACAGTACAATGCCTTTTTAAACCCTAAATACACAAACCAAAATAATGTTTTTTTATGCCTTATGGATTAACATAATCAGCCTGCCATTTACACACCTCATGGCTTAACCCATTCACCCAGACCAATCCACACAAGAAATAATATCCCAAAAACTCCCTTTAGAGTGTGTGGTAGAAGTCAAACTCTTCCATTATCCAGTCCAAGGCAATGTGGATTCCATTTTATTTAACCAATAAGGGTAGAATCTATAACTTTTTTATAGTGTAGTACTACACAACTCTTACTGTTTATTGGTAGTGTAACCCAACATGATTATATATAAAAAATGAAATTAAGTAAGGAATATAGAAATAAGAAGAATTTGAATGGATCTGAGTGTCAAGAGAACAAGGTTATCTATAGTAATAGCGGATCAAATGATTTTTTTTTCCGAGAGTAGTAATTGATAACCAAGTTGTATTGTATATTACGATTCAATAATATTATAAACCTCTATATTAGAACTAGTCTTTTGGAACTCTTCATATATAGGTCTTTCTTGCACCATGTATTCCAAAACATTAATCCTATTTCATTTTACCATTCCCAAATCAACACATAATTTCAATATTCTGTGTTCCTGAAAACATTACCATGTCAGTTTACTTCGATAATATGTAATATATGAACAAATTATATAGAATAAATCACTGTAATAATTAATATAGCGCTAATAATAAAAATTATTAATGTTCATTACAATACACTCATAAAGTATGAAAGGAAATCTCGATAATCCTGAATGTTCTAGATTTATTTTATTGCTTCCCTCAATGTTCTCTTTCAAACATGAAGTTCAAAAAATATTTGGGTATTTTAACTCTAACACTAGTGGATCACTTCAAACAATAGTGGCCTACAATGTATGTTTTTGATAAGTTTATCTTCAGACCATGGGGATTACAGGAATGGGTGATTTTTTTCTTTCTCAACATAAGGCATATTATGATTCGGTTTACTTCAATGTATGACTTTATTCTTGGGTGGTTCAGAGCACCTTAAAATTTAAATAGTTCAACTTATATCTATTTTGAGGGGAAAATTACTTCCACATGAATCGTTCTGCTCCTACTGCAGTTATTTAGGTAAATGTTCTCAAAATTCTACTTCCTTTCCAAAATCTCCCTATTATCCATATATTTGGAAATTTGGTATGTCGATGTTTTTTTTCTGATAGTAGAACAAATTCTATTTTTCACCTAAATTATCCCTATATATGTGTTGAATTTTATTTCTCAAATCTACTGATGGAGTGGGTTTGGGTTGCAATCAGAGAATAATTTTGATGCAAACAAGCAGTTTTATTTGTGTCTTGGATAGAGATTTTTTTGTCTTGTTGACATTTGGGTCATTTGGTATCAATATGTCATCCATGGGGTAGGTATAGGCCTGAGGACCTTGACATAAAAACATGGAATGTGTTGGGTACATAAGCTTATAATGGCCTCACAGTTGATCTGTTGAGTAGTAACAAAGAAGTAAATGAAAATACGATCTACAAATAGGTAATAAATTTTAATTCTGATCCAAGGTTGTAGAAATATTTGACCACATGAGGCATGAATTTGTTTACCATAATTCAATACTGAAGGCCCATTCTTTCTTAGGGGGGACAAAGGGGGTGCATGCAAATGATTCCTTGGAACCAAACAGAAACATACTAAAATCTTCTTCATATGAAAAGGTTGTGAGACCTACTTATGAATCTACGTAGGAGGTGGTGATTTAGGTCTAAACAAATAGGTCAAGCAAATGAATGATCATTCCAAATATTAATCTAGGTATATTATTTGACGGTCTGAAAATTTAGGGGCCATCTATGGAACAAAGAGTTTCAGTTCGGGAAGAGAACATCACTGAGGGGAAAGAATCCTTTGGGGAAGACTCAGGAGACAAATGTTCTAGATATTTTTCTGGGGACATTATAGATGGAAGACATAGTAGAGGAATTAATTTTCCAAAGAGTAAGTAGGGGTAGAAGGTAAATTGGTTTTCGTGGAGTTTCACTCTTATTAAATCGAAGAAATCCAAAGGGAATAAGGATTATTCTCATTTTCCAAAACTAATGGAGGAAAGGATTGTTAAAAGGGGAATACCAAAGAAAATGGATTGAGAGCCCTCTACTTAAGATTAGGATTGGAAGAAGAGTATGAACCTACATAATGAAAACTATGTGTCCAAGTATGGTGATTCTAAGAAAAATGAGAAAGCTGGTGACTTAGTGGGAGCACTAAATCAAATGTATGGAGGCTCTAAGGTAGTAGATATTACTAATAGTGAGTCCACCATTAATATAGATAACCACTATAAGGGTGTTTCCGATGACCTAAAGTCTTTTGTAGGTATAGTGGATGTAAAAATGAAAAAAACATGGAGTTGATTATTCATTATCGGGAAGAAATGTTGGAGTAGGATTTTAGATGAATTCATCCTAAGAGAATGTGGATACGATGGCTGAAAAAAAAAGATATCGGTGGACACCAATATAGATAAATATGTGTAGAAAAATAAGAAAGATAATATTTTAAAAATAGGGTCTAATGAAGGGAATATAGACTTGGAGGAGAACAACCAAACGTGTGGAAAGACGGAAGATTATTTTAAATTCATCATTAAGGATGACCAGAATACATATGTAACAATTATCCAATAAACATTATATATGTAGAATGTTTCTAATGGTATTAATCTTTATTTAAATGATTTTGTGATCTCTAATGGTCTAGGATTCTTCTGGTTTGAACTATTTTGGTTTCTCACATTTTCTTTAAAAGTGTTTTTTTTAAAAATAGTTCATTTTCAATCAGTATCCTAAAACACAAAATAATAAAAATAAATAAAAGCATATCAACCTAAAAAATAATCTACTAATATGTAGTTTATTTCTCAAGGTATGTTAGAACTCAAATAAGGTTAAAATTTATGGTAGTTCGTCTATATTCATGTGGTCAACTGAATTCAACATGTGGTCGCCTAGTTTTTCAATATGTGATTGATTAGCTTTTAAATTTGTGGGAAAAAAATTAGTGTGATCGGTTCAAACTCCTCTTATGATCAATTCAAAACTTTGGAAAATTTAGAATGGAATATTGACATTTATTTATGTTGTTACTTAAAATGGAATATTGTCTTTATGATATTTTGATATTTTCAATTTTAGTCAATTCAATACCTTATAGTTGATACAGTTCCTTCATGAGTTTGGTTCAATAGTATGAAATTTTTTTAATTTCTATATTATTTCCAACCCATAATAATGTGTCCATCGAATTTTTTTGATATAGTTTCTTTTCATTTCCTCATGTTGTCCCTTGGAATTTTTCCATGAATCCAATTCTCTTTTTTTCAGGTATTCAATTGGGTTTTTTTCATGTAGTCAGTCAAAACATATTCAAATTTTTAAAAAAACAAAACTATTATACAGACTCCTAGTATATGTGATATAAACTCATATAGTGATTTAATTTTATCAAAAATTATTTCACAAAATACACGAAAACACAAACATCAAAATACAAATCAATTATAAATAATGTAAGAAAAAAATGTTTTCCTCAACTCATGTTAAATGGAATAAAGGAATGAAATTGGAGCTATGATAAATTATAATTGTGCAATAATGACGTATTTCAATTATCAAAACATATATTAACAAAGTAGTTATGAGCAAGTTAAACAAATAAAACTAAAACAAAACTATGATATATTTTATTTAGAAAAAAATATTCCTATGAAAACAAATCCATATAATTAGCATATATGATTAGAAGTAACAAAAATATCAAATATATAAAAATAAATAAATAAAATGGTTGTTTTACACAGATTTACATAGCTAATTTTGCGTTTAAAAATCTATTTTACTAAAAGGTGTCTTCTTATGCACTGTATATTTTATTAAATAAAACTAATTATATTATTGTAAAAACTTGATGTTAATAAATTTTAATATTTATTTATTAGTTCTATATTTTTCAGTGTTCTATAGAAATTAATAATAAGAACAACAATTATTTTAAAAACATATTTTCCTATAAAAAAATCATTATATTTTATTATTCTATTCAAATGATAAATTACTAAATTTTTGAACATGAATTAAAAAAAAATAGGAATCATTTAAAGATTAATCATGACAATATTAGATTAAGATAAAATGTTTTAATTTTTATGAATAGATATATTTTTTTGTTGAATAGAGACAAATACTTTTTTTCAAATATTGTGACTTTTATGACATTATTAGTATATAATTATACCTTGAAAATATGTATAACCTTTTATATAAAAAATATTTATTTCTAAGATACCTAATTAATTTTAAATTATTTATTTTTGTTTAAAAATATATGTTTCATATTTTAAAATTATGTTACTTTATTCTCAAGTAGTGTTTCTAATAAATTATACATTTATTATTTTAAGGTCAATTTTTATCACTTTTAGATAGTGAAATTAATAAAATTGATTTCAAATTTTTAATTTTGTGTTCCATATAATGTAATTAGGACCATTTTATTTTTATTAATAAAAAATTTAATTAATTAGGTATAAATAGTTAGCACGATAAAAGAAAAAAAGGGTAAAAATGTATAACCAAAGGGGTAAATGGACAAACATGTTAAAAATAGGTTTTTAATTGAGAAGTTGTGGTGAAGATAAGACCATTCTTTTCTCTGCACTAATAATTTCCATTTGGGAGTCTCCAAGACTTTTGAAACATGTTCCTTCTTTATATTAGGATTAGATATTTACAAAAAATGTCATTCTCACCACTTATAAAAGGGGCCTCTCACAACCCCTTCAAGACAACTCCCAAATATTAGTTACTTCTTGAAAATAATACTTATTTAAATTACCTGTATTACTATTTCACTTACATAAGCTTATGAACACATTATTTTTTCCTTATTCCCCCTTTCCCACGAATCCTTCAATGGAAGCTCAAAGTTCTAAACATAAGTACTAACTTTTCCCAAACCTTGTTTCTTTTCAATAATTCCCATCAAAATAAATTTTTCATAATATTATATGACTAATTAATCAATTATTACGTATTGAATGAATTTTTATTTTTTTTAATAACCATTAACATTGTTACCTTTTTCTTTTAGGGAAAACAAAAGTGATATTTGTGATTATATATGAACTAGCCCCTCCATGTAGTGTCATGTCTCATTTTCCTTCACCACATTATATGGGAAGCGATGATGTTGAATTTAATAAATAAGAATGACATTAACAACATGTTTTATATTCTTAAATAATAAATCAAATTATACATTACCCCTATTCTATGGAAAATAAAATCAACATCTTTTTATACTTTCATACTACCACCCCATTGGAATGGTGTAATCTATTTATGATCACTACCTTTCATGTTTGACCGTGAAATTGGGTTTAATGGATAAATTTAATTTTTATGAAATTTTTTGGATTATGTTAAGATAAATTTTACAATCTATTAATTATATGAACAACGAATAATCATTTCAAATTAAACCCTCTAAAATGAGCATACTAAGAGGGAAAACAATTAATTTATACTATGTAATTTTTTTATATCCACTACCTATTATTATAATTCTCATAAATTATTATTTATCACCTTAAAATATCCTAAAATATCACTATTTCTATGTAATAATTATATTATAACAAAATCACTTCAAAATCATCCCTAAATTATGGTATTCTCATCTTTTATGTTTGTCAAGCCACCTACTAATGAAATGCTATAAAATAATCTCATGGATGATTATAAGAACATAATATTAGATAATATATTATATAAATAGTTAAATAATAATTTTTTTTGGTTTTATAATGATAGAAATAATATTAAACTCAATAATTAATATATCAACATTCATTTTTTATGAATCAACATAACATAATCATCATTTATTTCATCTTTAAAAAAAATAAACAAAAATATCATTGAATAAAATATTAAATTTTAAACAATTATATAGAATCAACTCTAGTACCTTGTATGATTTGGGAATGATGAACATTATGAGAAGAATGAAGAACAACACCACTATTGTGGAATTAGTTCAAAATGATCAAGATTTCAAAACACCCAATATTGAAAATAGATAATAAATAACGAATCTAAATATAGAAACTAATTATAAATGAAGTTTAAACAGGATTATAGATGGGAATAAAGTTATGAAACATGTTATTAAGAGAGTTATTTTCAGTTATATAGGAGATTCATGAATTTTAGTAGAATTTCTGAATTAAGGTTTATAGTTATTTGTCTCAATTTTAATTTCTTTACATATATTTCTTATTATTAACAATTGTAGGGTCCCAAAAATCTACAAAGGAAATGAAAATAGTCCTGAAAGTATGATAATAGAAATCAATGCATGTGGAATGAAAATTTAAGGATAACATTAAAGAAATCCAATTTGGAAAAATACTCAAACTGGTCTAGGTACTAAAACCTGCGAATTGTTCGCGGAATGAATTACTGAAAAATTGACCGTATATAAAATTCCACACAAGATGTTGGCCCCTAATACGTTGTCCAGTGAACCAAATCGTTCATGAATGAGATGAAAATAGAGAGCATCATGAACTATGTTGTTGCTGAAAACGTGATGGAGAAGTAAGTCCTTATACACCATCCCCATGGACTGAGCAGTTTGAAGATGAGTCAGGGCTTGAAGCATCCCACAAACTAAACAGTTCATGGAATTTAAGCGGTGATATTCACCACCATAAATTGCAACACCCCAAACCTCAGTTGACCAAGTCATCCACAGGCTGAGAAATTTCCCCATGTTCTTCTGCAAAAGTCTTCGTGTTCTCGTAGATATATCCTCCTTGAAACTCTATAAAAGGACACCAAGGGGAACAGAAAAATGGTGGTTTTTTGGGTAGTGCTTGGAGATTACAAATGGAAGACTTTAAATCCAAATAACATATGAAAAAAATAACCGCAAGCAGTTTCCAACAGGTATAAACCTATCATGAAACATAAAAAGAAATAAAATTAATAATAATCAAATTTACATGAACCTAATCAATTTCTTCTGAAATTTAGACAGAGTTCCCCTCCTTCAGTCTGTTGAACCGTGTGGCACAACATGATGTGGACAGAACCCTCCACTGCATAGTGCCACACTATGCAAGTGGAACCTATGACCATAAACACCCACGGTGCGTGGAAGATCACAACCAGGTCTTCTTACCACTTTTGTATGAGTAAAACCCATTTACCATTATATAATAACTCTATGCGATAAATCCCCCATACTTAATTAGAAAATGGTATGTGAAATGTGGTGTCTTTAGGTTTTCCACCTTATGGTTCAAATCTTTTCCTTCCACTCCCATCGTTCCCTCCATGGACCCTCTCTTAGATAGTCCCCTAGAATCATTCCAAAGCCTCTACCAAATCCATCATACTCATATGATGTGAATTTTGGGTGCATCAGCATGTGCTTCTGAGTCTACATACCTAAGGTAAGCATAGGAGCAAAGGCAGTTCCCAAAAGAGTTCAGACACCTGAAATGTCCTTAAGAATACATTCTTGTGGTAACCCAGATTCAAACCTAAGGACACTAATATGATCCTCCTCATTATAAGGATCAATATTAATCATTGGATTTTCCATTAAAGAGTGACAGTGACAAGTCAAAGGAATTACACTTTCTTTTCATATTGACACGGAGCAATGTTCCTCCACATTCCCAGAACCCATTTTCAGGCATCCCTTCTAGAGTAAGGCCCTAGGCTTCTGGGATGGACCTAATGACCTTCACATTAATTTCACATTGAATGGTTTATTGCTCCGCACCATCCACCACCATCTCCCAATTCCTTTCCCCTCTGTGGAAAATATAAAGTGTGCCTTTGATGAATCATTCACATACTCTTATTTCTCACACCGTGCATGAATCATGTGGTTTTAGAGTCCTGTGAAGAAATGGAATTATCTTAAAACATCCTATTAAATATAATAACTCTAATTCATTCTCTAACCAGGATATATAGGATGATTTTCTGAGGGCCCAAGCTCAAGTGGTAAGCTTCCACGTATAAGACACACCTCTATAAACTATGAGAAATCGGATTTTTTCTCTAACCAGGATACGTAGGATGCCTTTCTAAAGGTCCAAGCTCAAGTGGGATGATTCATAATTTAATACTCACCACTATGAACTACGATAACTCTAATTCCTTATCTAAGCAAGATATATAGGATGTCTGTCTGGAGGCCTAATCTCAAGTGGGAAGTTTGCACATGTAATCCCCACATATATGAACTAAGATAACTCTCATTAATATTCTAAACAGGATATGTAGGATGCTTGGTTGAAGGTCGATCTCAAGTTGGAAACTTCCAAACCTAATCCACACGAAAATGAACTTTGAGAACTCCAGTTCCTGCTCTAACTAGGATACATAGGATGCCTTTCTGAAGGCCCATGATCAAGCTGGAATCTTCCACACGTAAGCCCCACCCCTTTGAATATGAGAATTCTGATTCCTGCTTTATGAACGATACGTAGGATGCCTACATAAGTCCTGAGCTCAAGGTACATTCTCATTAAAATTCAGTCTCGATAAGAATTCCCCCCGACTCACTAGGGCCTCCTCTTTAGGAATAATTTCTACTGTGACTCTTTCAAGAAAGGACTCCTTTGTGGTGTAAGACTCGACCATGTCTTCTCAAATGGGTGGCTCCTACATTTAATCCCCATTCATCTCCCCTTGGAAAAGGGAATCCTCTTTAAGAGTAAGCCCTGATGGAATTCTCACAAATGGGAATTATCAACAATATAAGCCCCAAACTTAATCCAAAATACAATGGATTTCATTTCCAACTAACTGGGATACATAGGAAGCCTCACTGAGGACCAAACCCAGTATCCAAATTTCCCTACTGTTAACTAGGACATATCCCCAGTGGGGCCATATCCACCAAGGAGATGATAACTCTTCTAGATGTCCTAGGACACTTTGGTGTAAGTCCCACATGAAATCTGGTGTAGAAATCCTCTGAATAAATTTCCTTAATTCATGGTCTTAAACAGGATGGATGGGTCATCATCGGATAGATTTAAAAGGTGATGTTTCTAGTTAAGTGACACCAAACTATAGGGGTTCTGATTCATCTCTTGGGGATATGTAAGAAGCCCATCTTATGGGATCGATCTTGACAGTGAAATTTATGTCCCCCTTAGATGATAGTAAACTCCAACGCACCTCATCATACTGTTTAAACTAGCATTGTCTCAGCAACTCCTGAACCATGCGCATATATAGTTAATCATGCAATCAAGGGGTAACCCACCGAGACACTCTTGCAAAAAACATAGGATTCACAAACATATGAACATTTCTTAATTATATTATAGAGACTCGAAATAGGCATTATCCCCCACCCCCAAATGGTATGATAAGACTGACCTCCCATCCTCTTGACCAATGGAGCCTTTAAGTGTTGTTGGCCAAATTTACATCCAAAAAATGCCTCCTTTTAAAAAGTAGGCCTATGAATCATGAATACCAGGGACTTTGGGTTTTTATAGCTCCACAAATAAACCTGTTGAGACCATTAAAGTATATCATACCAAACGTGAGATCCTTCATAGAAATGGATGACTGGTTACTATCTGTGAGGCCATTTTGGCCGCCCATGTGGTGCGATGTGAATTAGGTCAAAACAAAAATGTTGAACCTGATATAAATCGCTAACCAAGGAGGATGTTTTACCAAAATTATAATAGACAAGAGGATATTTCATGTTGGTCTATTTTTTTTGTCACCCAAGAGGAATGACGTGAATTAGGTTGAAACAAAAATGTTGAACCCTACATGAATATCTAACACATGTGGTGGTATTATCACTCCATAAGCCCCTTTCATCAAAAAAATGGGGAAGAATGGAAAGCTAGATCATCAATTATGCATGTGATTATGTGACTCTACTTTGATAGTGTTTTTTTTTCTGTAGGTTTCATATATATATTATAGGAATTCTGCAGAGCTCTCATAGGTCCAAATGGAATCCTAACAATTTTCTCCTGCATGCACATTAATGACAACATAGGAAGTCTGGTCCCCTATAAATAACAGGAATCCCTCACCCACCCTAGTGTCTTTAGGGATGAGTTTCGAACATGCTGATTACATAGTACCACCAAATAGGTACTCTCCCTATGGTGGATGCTATAAGACATGCCCTCTAATCAGTAACATCTAGCCATCCACTTCTTTAGTCATGGCTAGAAATCCAGCATGGGATGGTTCCACTAGCTGTCTCAAATAGTTTCAGGTGTCAATCGCCAGAACATGAAAATGAGTACCTCCCTTATCTCCAATAGGTAGATGAAGTCGACAGTGATAAATTCATCCTTGTTGTACAGGAGCCCCCCCTCAATGGATCCTACTAAAGGATGTTTCCACCAGCAGTGAACAACCCTTTATCCTAACTCTAAAGAAGATCCCATGTTGAGGTTTCCTACTGAAGTCCAATGCACATGGGCCCACAGGCTACCCATCGAAGGAAAAAAATTCATAATAAAAAGCAGTTTACCTCCATGGTACCAATGGAGGAGGTCCGCTACACAAAATTGGCACCATGTAATGGGAAAGCATATAATAATTTCCCTCTTACTGAAGCCCTCTATTGAAAGACTGTGGAAATTGACAAGCAGAGGCAAATACATGCTCACTCAAATGAATCCTAGCACAGAAATAGGTTGTCACAACACAAGAAAATGCAAATTCCTATCAATGATCATCGTTCCAACTATGCAGACAAAGTGAAAAATTATAAGAAGATACAAATCTATTCCAATGATCAAAAAACCAATCATTCAAATAGGATGGAAACTACCTATCAGCAGGTGAAAATTCCTACTGACACCCAGAAAATCCCTTATCCCAATAGGGCATCAAACCATTAGTAGTCATATAACAATACTAACACATGAAAAGACCACCAGTCAAATAAAGTGGAAATAAAATATGAGTAGTGTCAAATTCTTATGTATTCAAATCAAGCTCCGGAGAAAAATATTGGGCCAAACCAGAAGAAAAAATTCCCTGGTCACAAATATAAATCCCACCAACCAAATATAGTGGAAACCAAAGAAAATAGCTGGTAGTAGACTCATTACTATTCCCCAACATAGGAGAACCTCCAATACCCACTGGAAACTCATGGAGAACCGGAGTACGCATAGACTCCTGCTCTAACATTGAAATGGGAATTCATACCCATTCGATCCAAAGACATATCTCATTATATCTTGAATATTATGGAGGATTAGATGTTGTTCCCATACTATATCTGCCAAACATTTCAAGACATCATTGCATCAGTGGAAAAAGAAAGGAGTCAGGCCCACGAACTAATCTCCTCAGGTGGGTGGTCTATCCACCAAATCAGGTAATCACATCAGAGTAGACCAGCGTCCATGCTCAAATCTAGGAGGGTTGAAGGCAATATTTCATGATACAATGACAAATAGTTTAGGAAAAAAACTCATTCTGACTGGGGGATGTTGGTCCAATGTGGTTGATTCTCTAGCAAAGGAATATAACTCATCCATAACTCAATATTTTCTTTAGCGTATCCTAAAAAAATTATGGAAACCAATCCAAAAAGTTCCCAAATATGAAGGTTGTTACCAAGAGTCGGCAGCCCTAGTTTCCTGCAAGAGAGAACCCAAACATGAAGGTCTCTAAAGGCATCTAGAAAATGAAGAGCATACTTTTGATTCTACTCTATTTAAATATGATGATCCTAAATCCATAAATTCTTTATCAATAGAGGCTAAAGATCATGTTAGTAAATTACCAAATTATGGAAGTGGCAATAATAGGTTCAAAGGTCCTCCCTTGAATGTCCCTACCAGCAGATCTGAAGGTCCCCCTCAGAGAACCCATGGGGGCTTACTCTGTGGTCTATAAATGATCGATCATGAGATTCTATCTCCTGATTTATGCCAGGGTATCCCTCCCTCTAATAAGAACATCGTATACCAAGAAGTCCCTCCCCGTGTTGCAGTCATCCCTCATTATCCTCCCCAGGTTATTCGTTGCAAACATGTATCTCCATATAGTCAAACTTAAAGCTTTGATGGTAGTCCTCTCCATGATGGAAGTTTCTATGAAGGCCCTCCCCTCAGTGACATAAAGCAATGAAAAGTTCCTCCCCTCATTGAAGTAATCCTGACGGACCTCCATAGAGTTTACACTATATATACTCTCCCTGACTTCAGAGCTGTGATGCTAGTCCATACTATGATAGTTGTCATTGTGAGGGCCCTCCCCTCAATGATGCTAAGCATCAAGAAGATCCTCCCTTGGCTGTTTTCCAACCTAAAGGTTATCCCCAAGGTAAACACTGTATAATTCCTCTATATGGATGGAAACTAAGTTGAGATGGTCTTTCTCTCCATCACAGCACTGACTCTAAAGGTCCTCCCCGCAGTCCAAATTTACACCTGTGAGATGGTCCTCCCCTCATCATGTAAAATGCGAGAAAGCAATCATATTACAAGGTGCTTTGAAAAAATGGAGTGCAGCCCAATGGATACACTACCCATTACAAACAATATCCTTTATCAACCAGAATATGTCCTAGGGACATGCTATTCTTCCAATCCACACTCGTACCATTCACATGTCAATGAGACTCCCATTAACCCCACTTCCTAGAATGAAACCTTTAGGAGTAGTCAAATCATGCGGATCAAGAAGAAGAGTCCCTAGAGGAAGAACAACAAGATGTGTTTCTTGTGATAAGACAACTTTCTAAGGATTAAATATCGATTTTGTATTGTCCCATGACCACTTCTCAATTCAACATACTGAAAGAGTTGTCCGAATAATGTATGCATAATATTCATCTCAATATCTTGATGACTCTCCACCACTGAAAAGAAATGTTTTCTCCCTATTATGGATATGTTGATCGTGTTAGCATATTGGGAGAGAATTCATGTCAAATTATCCTAGAAGACCATCTGTCTTCATGGCTGCCAAAATCATATAGGTGAAATAAAGACATTGGGATGGCCTACCTCTGTGAACTATACAAGTTTTGATACATTTTCGTCAATTCCTTATCTCATGTTCATATCTAGGGATGGGGAGAACATAGATCCCAACACTTCTCCTCACTTCTCATTCAGTAAAACCCACAGGAAGATACATCTTGCAATTTTTTTCATCCCCAGGTAGAAAGCAAATAAAGTCCCTACTCAGGAAAGGTGGAATGCTCGATAAGAACTATCCTTGAGTATGTCTTAGAAGCATGAGGCCCGATGATATAAAATCATCGAGAAGCTCCTGAACTAGGAAATTGATAACCTCAAGCAGGCCTCTCATCTAAGGTAATCCAATCAAAGAGTGATTCTCATGTTACCATAAGAAAAAAAATCACTTGAAAACCCAACACCATATCCAGCTCACACCCACATGGGAAAGTGTGATATCAAGAAATCTGCAATGGAAGTAACAGTAGAAACAATACTGGTTCAAACTTAACCTAGAGGAATGGGTGAATTTTTAACTCAAATTTCCTCCATAAGACCAGCAAATTTGAGATGACCCATGCCAATAGAGGAATGAGAATGACCCCAGTCAACATGGATGGGGCATTTTTACCTGATATTCTCTCCCAACAGACATATATCTTCTCTTGTATGGGAAAACAATGGATTGAGGGGTCACCCATTCCATTCCATCCCATGATTCATATCCCCTGGGATGTAGACATACTTCAAGGTCATATCGGATCTCTCTTCGAGTCACCCTTCACTAAGAAACCCAAAGAGTATCACATAATGGGTGGAGAAGATCCAAAAAATGACGTAAGAAGCTCTCATTCCATTTGGCACCTGGTATGCCACCCCAAATTTAGTATGCATCGATGAATGTTGTGGACATAATCCCCACATACCCCACAGAAAATCATTCAAATAATGAGGAAATATTGAAAGAGTTTTCCCTCCAAGAGATGGTCCACACCAAGCCTGGAGGCATGCACACTAGAAACCAAAGGGTTGCCATAAACATGGGTACCCCCTTAGTCAATTGGTTATTACCTCCTACATGAATCCTCAATAAGGAAAATAATAAGAGCAAGGTCTATGACCCACCTACCCCTCCCCAATAAGATGATTTCACTATGCTAGAGGAGAGATTCACTCAACTGGAATAAAAAATGAAATAGATGATATGACTCAATTTTGTGCAGCTAAGAGAAGGTTTTCCTACTCAATATTTTCCTCAAGTGGAGCATAAGTAAGCACTTTCATAAGATGTACCTCTGCCTCACAGGCTCAACCTAATGAATGAATCAAGGATGGAAGGATCATTCAAGGGAGTGTTGGGACCATCAGTCTATCTAAACACAATACTAGTAGGATATCAATATTTCTCTCCATCGGAGAACCAACCAGAACAAATTTAGGTGAATAGATAAAGAATTCCCCTAGCTGGGTATCTTCCTCAAGTTCTAGTAGAGAAGGAACATCCAATCTCTCCTGCTACTATACCTACTCTTGCTCAGGTCCAATAGGACATACATCAAGGGCTCCTAAATACCATAAATTTATTAATAACTTGAATGGAAGCCATGGAAGGATGGTGCACTCTAGTACAATCAGAATAGAAGCCTTTCCGTGACTCGGTGAGCAACACACCACTCCCACTGAATTTCAAGAATCTCGTATCTCCAAAGCTAAATGGCTCAGGGGACCCTTAACGACATAAAATGAAGTTCTCTTCTTATCGTGTTCCCATTATAGGAACCCCAAAACAACAAGAACCATTGAATCTCATCTGATTTTTGTGAACTCTATAGGGTTATCCATTTGTGTGGTACACTAGTTTTCAAGCTAACTCAACAACGAGATGGGAAGAACTCCGGTTCCAGTTCCTGTTTTAGTTCAACTCAATGTTTCCAAAAACAATAGTCAGTGATATCATGAACTAAAAACAATGAGAGAACGAGAGACTGACATACTTCATCGCTAGATGGAAGGGTTTAACTTACTCTTTGAACCATCAACTCCACCATGATGAGATACTTTCCATGTGCATCGATGATTTTTTAGATTAGCTGTGAACACCACTTATTCCGGTGAATTATATGAGTGGGTTCTGAAACATCTCTTACATCACTCAAAAGATAGATTAATACTTTTAACAGACTAATATCAAGTCTCAGTAAGCCACAATAAAAAGAGCACGGATAGCCGAAGTGACTTATGTCATGCTTAAGCTACCACCTACACCAGCTCCAACTCCAAAGCCCCCACATAACCATACAGGGCCCTCTTGATGTCATCAGCCACCCCACCCCATTAAGATGAGTGGTGGGGGTAAAAAAGGAATAAATTCGAGGAACATAGAAAAAAAGTGTATTCATTCTAGGACAACCAAGTCTGTGGTTACTTCATAACCAACAAGAATTGAAACCTGCTTTGACTTTTGGAGCCAAAGCAGGTTGATTTTGTTGGTCTGGATGACGGAAAAGATTATTTTCCCTTCTATAGGATATTGGGACAAATAATTCAGAAGTGTTTTTTCATAAAATACCTCAATAAAAGATTATATATTTCAGACAAGTCAAGATGGGACCACCACCAGTGCAAGTGGAATACGTCTCTACAACATACCTAGATAAGGAAGGGTACTGGAAAAAAGTTGTTTACAAAAATGTGAAAAATTTGGAAAGTTGTATGACTCAAAAGATAGTCGACCGAGCTCGTGGAATACTCTAGGATGAGTTGATGCAACTAATCATACCTCCAACGGTTCTTAATGAAACATGGTCTTCATCCTAATATCCACAATACTCTAGAGGATAGCCACCCAAAAAGCAGTCTTATCTGAATAGCGGAAAACAAGTGCAAGAAGATGAACTTTTTCCAAATCCATGTTTGGATTTGACACTCTCAGCTTTCATGCCAGAAAATCTGAAAATATGGGCACTTCCCCACCAAACGGCATAGTGGGAACCACCCCACAAAAAGTCTCAATAGGAACCACCCCACTGAATAGTAAATCTAGAAGCAGATAATGATTCAGGGACATCATTAGAAGAGGAGATAATGTTTTTCTCCGTCATTGTCATTCGTTTGATGGATCTTTTCTCTGACGATGGATATGTTAATCAACAAGAATTCCCAGCACCAAATCTAGGAACTAGAGTAATAGGCCATAGAGTACAAGGGTATCAAAGGAGATGAAACCATGATATAAAACAAGCTTATGGCCTCACCCCCACCCAACACCATCATTATTTCAAAAACCCGTAGAAGGACCCTTCAGTGAATCCAATGGGGAAAAGAATATTTTAATGCGTACATGTGAAGCCACTTCGGTCTAATCCTTTTAAAATTCCTATTAGAGGAAGAACAAATGACTAATTTCCCTTAGCATGTGATCATATCTGCCTGGATTAATCCACAAAGGATGGAAGGTCCTTCAGCTCCAACCCCAAGGGTCGACCTATCTTCATCAAATGCTCAAGACCCTGAAGTGTCCTTGAAGGAAAAATCCCCAAGATGGTATGTTCCAGTCTTTATTTTAGAAATATGAAATTATGAAAAAAAAATTAGCTTTAGTTCTAGCTAAGATATCAATCAAGGATGCACTGAATCTATTAGCAGATCTCATGGAAGCTATTATAGAGGCCTTGCTAAGTCCCCAAGTGTTTGAAGCTGAAGTAGTCACCACTAAAGTCTACCAGACATAGATCCATCCTGCATAATGTTAAGATGTTATCTCCTTCAAAAATCAAGATGATTATTCCATCGTGCAAGGACACATCAATCCTTCATATGTGTCTAGAACGATAAATGACATCAATATCTAAAAACTATTCATCAAAAATGGTTCAGGGTTAATCTCATCCAACTGTGGACACTTCGTCGGCTAGGTTGCATTGAGGATGATCTGATTCCCTACACCACAACTCTTTTGGGCTATGAAAAAAGAAATAAGATCCCATTAGGGAAAATCAAGCTCGAAACCTAGTTTGATAACCACATATCTCACCTAGAATTTTTTGTGGTATGAAATAATACATCCTTCAACACCCTACTAGGGAGGCCCAGGCTACATAAACCCATAGAAATCCCATCCTCTTACCATAAGTGCCTCAAATATAGCATTAATGGATAGAGTGAGAAACATCATGCTGATAAAGACTAGTTCAAGTCCTACTAGTCACACTATATTAATGAATGTATCTATGATCCAAAGGAGAAACAACCCTCAAATAATGTAATCGATTGGGTCACTACTGAAAATGTTTTGGAAATGGTTCCCACTAATCCATTAAAATAGCTCAATGAAGAATACATATTTCCCATCAATCAAATTGAATGAACAAGTCCAAATTTGGACACATATTCAATAGTCCTCAGGACTTATATTGAGACTTCCAATATGTATGATGGTGAAAAGCATAATGACTCCTAAGATAATGGTGAGGGATCGGATGGAAAACACCTCATGCTATCATCAAAAATCCAGGAAATCCCTACCTCACCGACTATGGTAGGAGGAAGTGTCTCATCACTCAAAGAAGATGTGGAAATTTTTTCACCCCTCACAAAAACTTCTCTAAATAATACCTTTCCAATGATAATGGATTCACTTCATGGATGCCAAAATCACAACTCCTTCCTTGACTATGGAGCAATCATTTCAAGTATTATTCCCTTGTCAGAAGATGAATAGGGATATGTTGATTTAGGGGAAGATGAAGAGTAAGACCTAATGTATGCCCCTACAGCATTTGAGGAATGTGTTTCCACCATGATTGATGAACTCAAGGAAATCAACATAGGTATGGAAGAAGACCCACGACCCACACTGGTTAGTGTGGCCTTGCCTTCTGAAGCACAACAATTATACACCTATTTCCTAAATAAAATTTGATATTTTTTTCTAGTAATTATATATAAATACTAGGTCTCTATTTAAAGGTAGCCACTCACCACCTGGGCATGCCAGATGATCACCGTTGTCATAAGAAGACCACCGAAAAGATGCACCAAAACATGCTACCAAAATAGAGGTTGAAGTCGACAATATCATTAGAGATAACTTTATTTGGGAGGTCCAATACCCCATATTTCTAGAAAACATTTTCACCATTAAAATAAAATTGTGTAGATCAGTGTGTGTATCGATTTTAGGGACCTCAACTGGAACTTCCCAAAGGATGATTTCCCAATCCTGATCACAGAATTGTTGATCAACTCCACTGTTGGATATGAGGCTCCCTCTTTCATAGAAGACCATTCAGAATAAAACTAGATCTGAATAGCCCAAGAATATAAAGATTCCACCAACTTCAGGGCTCCCCAGGGAATTTTTTTCTACAAGGTGATTCCCTTCAGTTAGAAAAATGCAAGGTCCACATATCAACATGTCATGCACTTCATTTTCAAACCCTTCCGGAGAATGTTCATTGAATGTTATTATAATGATCTAGTGGTTATATCACAAAAATTCCAAAACTATATGGTACATCTTTAAACATTCTTTAATAAAAAACAATAGCATGGTCTGAAAACAGACCCCTTGAAATGTTATTTTGGTGTCACCTCAAGGAAATTCTTTGACTTCTTCATACGCCATTAGGGCATCAACGTAGACCCTGAGAAGAAAAAGACCATCCTTGGAATTTTTTCTCTTCACAGTATCATGGAGTTGAGAGGTCTCCAAGGACACATGGCCTACATACATTGCTTCATAGAAAACCTTGAAGGAAAATGTTTTCCCTTCACTAGGTTGATGAAAAAGTGGTAGAATATCAATGGAATTATGATTATGAGGAATCATTTGATAATATTAAGAAATATATCTTGAGTCCACTAGTGTTAATGCTGTCTGTCGAAGGAAGACCATTGATTATATATGTAACCACCTTGGAGGAATCCCTAGGCACCATTATCAGTCAAAATAAGGATATCAACAGCGAGAGTAGACTCTCTTATATCAGTCAAACAATGACTGATACTGAGGATCATTAATAAAATATCGAGTGAGCTACCTTGGATTAATATTTGTGGTCTATAAGATGTGGCTATACATAAAGCACTATGAAGTCTATTTGGTATCATGTAGCAACCCTCTCAAGTAAATTTTTTGTAGTCTAATGTTAACTAGATTCTTGTCATAGTGGGAAGTCATCCTGAAGTAGTTTAATATATATTTCATACCACAGAAATCTATCAAGGGTTAGGCATTTGCAGATTTCTTAGCCGAGCATCCCTCAACAGAGCTGGCCCCATTAGATGTCAAGATACCTAATGAGGAAGTTTTCTCTATTCAAGAGAGCTCCCAGATTTGGAAAATTCCCTTTGACGGTGCCTCTAGATGCCCGATATAAAAAATAATCTAAGACTCCAAATTCTATAAAGTGGGTCTGGTAGACATAATAATATCCCCCAAAAAATATGTTCTGCCTTATTCATCTCTGATGTTGGAAGGATGCCCGAATAATGAAGCAGAGTAACATGCCCTAATTACAGGCCTGGAGCTAACGCTCAAAGCACAAGTTGAACACATAAAGATTAAAGGAGATTGAGAATTTGTCATCAAGAAAGTCAAGGGGGACTATGCTATCAAGAAAGGGGAGTTACATCCTTTGATGAACCATGACCGAGAACTAATGGAAGAATTATCCTCAGATTTGAAATTGACTTATATTCCCCAGTCACAAAATGTGTAAGGGGATACATTCAAAAATGCATCAATGGCCCTGGAGAACCTAGATCATAATGAAATAGTCATCTACATTTCCCACTGGTAGTTGATCTTACCATTCATTCATGTCAACGTTGAAGAAATTAATCATATTGGTCATATCTATGAGCTGTATGGTCCTACCACTGGTTAGATGACTCCCACTATGGACTATCTTCAAAAGGTTGAACTCCCACTATATAGGGATGGAAGGGAATAGATACGAAGAAGAGCGGACAATTTCATTTCATATGAGGGCACAAACTGGAAAAGGGGTATTTATAAGCAAGGCCATGATGGAGTCCTTATTAGTTGTGTTGATGGAGAAGAGATTGCTACCATCATGAAATAAGTGCATGATGACACTTATGGGTAACACTAGTCAGTATCCAAACTCTCTCATCAGATTCAAAGGATTTGGTACTATTCACTCACCATGATACAAGATTATGCTGATTTCACAAAAAAGTTTCATTCTTGCTAAGTCCATTCCAATTTCATCAATCAGCCACCAGATTTACTTCACACATCCAAGTTCTCCTGGACATTTTCCATATGAGGAATGGATTTCATGGGACCATATCCTCCAACCATGGCCAGACAATTCAAATATATTCTCACAGCCACCAACTTCATTTACAAATCGTTAGAAGATGTACCACTGAAAGTGGCCGGGGAAAAACAAACTGTCAGAATTGTTCAATCCAATAACATCACCATGTTTAGTGTCCCTCACACAATGCTGATGCAAAACGACACTAATTTATGCTTTGTTGAATTGAATAGACTCAATTAGGAGTATGGTATCAAAGATATCCATTTATCCCACTACTATGAAGTGGCCAAAGGATAGATAAAGGCACTAAACAATACCCTATCCAACAAAATCTAAAAGATGGTGGATAAGGATAATAAATTTTGGTTGGATAAGCTCATCCTTGCTCTTCGTTCTTACCAGAACAAAACCTGCACCACCACTAAAGCATCCTTGTACTCATTATTTTATGGTACAGAGGTAGTTCTACCCATTGAAATTCAACTTCCATTGCTCTGTGTGACTAACTGTGATCAAGAAATGATTTCACACTCTTCACCATCATGAAGTTTACCAAAATCCAAATGCATGATCCTTCAATAAGATGGTTTTCCTCTGATATTTCCTTGAAGTAGAAATGGTGTGGGTCCTTATAACCCCAATGAAACCTAGTAATAAGCCTCCAATGTTAGAGACAAAATGGGAAGGATCATAGGTTATACACAAAATATACTCTAATGGATCATATTCCCAGATTTCATTGGATGTACAGCACACCATATCTCCCACCAACACTATTTTCATAAAACATTACTTTGTTTAATCATGACCACAGTTTATCTTAGATACATGAAGTGAAACAACATAGTGCCAACCATTTCATGCCCACATGAAGTTAAACTATACGGAATACATCATTCCTATATGATGTTAAACTATACAGAAGACGTCCTTTCCACATGATGTTAAAATATAAAGAATACTTCCTTTTATACTGCATGTTGTTAAATTGCATGACCTCAACAGTATTCTCACCTAAGGGTAAATTTTCTCTGAAATTGATCACCTGTTGTACCATAATACGTAATTATGTATGGATTGAATCTTTTTTGCTGATGGGATACATAGTAACACCTGGATATTTCATCCTGGTCTATCCTCCATTAAACAAAAAAATGATATCCCTTTACTATGCATAGGTCAGACCAGTATAGGGACATATTGTCTTAAAACTTGATACGACTTGAATCCTATTTATCAATAATATATACAAAGATGGAACGACCCTAGATCTTTCTCCAGGAACCCATGGAAACAAAATAGAAATATGTTACTCTTAACTACCTTTTCATCTCGAGAGGACACCTTAAATATTTCTTGTTTCTCACACCGAGCATAGCTCATGTGAGATTAGAAATGGTGGTAAAGTTTCCCCCTAGACGAACAAGAGAGACATGAACATTTTAGGCCCATTTAAAATAAAAATGGCCAAGATACCCCATCCCTATGTATGAGTCGAACCTATATGGGGAGGTAGCTTTAGAACTGCAAGTATGCTCGATTCCTGCCCTTGCGGGATACGTGGTGACACCCGGATTCTTCATCCTGTTCCAACCACCAATATCAAAAAAATACATATTCCTTGTGTATGGATCAGATATATGTAGGGCACTTCCATAAAAGAACTTTGTGTAGGCTTGATTCCTTCCCTAATGGTAAATGTAGTGATAATTGAATTCTTTATCCTGGTCCATCCACAAGCATCAGGAAAAAAAGCGGGTGCTCCACCTCCTTGTGTATGGAGAGAACCTATATGGGGAGGTCCTTTTATAGAACTATATACAGCTTGATTCTTATTCATCAATGCAATACATAGAGACACCTTGACACTATGTCTTGTTCTATCCATCACATGATGTGGAATGCCTCTATTATATCCCATGTTACCCCTATACTATGAGGGAACTCCTCATCGCTCCTTGTTTCTCACATCGAGTATAACTCACATGAGCTTATAAATAATGGTAAATAATTCCCCCGCATTGAAAAATCATATAAGAGTATAAAAATTCCATCATCTTGAATGTATGGTATAAAATTACCCCCTCTCCATGTATAGGCCAGACTCGCAAAGGGATTTCTCAGAACTACGTGGACTTTGAATCCCTGCTAACTGGGATATAAAGGTAACCTCTGCAAGGTTCAAGCCCAACACTTCACTCACCTTGTCCTTTCCACGTTGGTTCACTCTTGTCCTAACCACGTGACATTAAATTGTGAGACCAAATAAATCCTAACCACATGAAATTAAACTGAATGTTATCTCAAGAGTTATGTATGGCTTGATTCTAAATAAGAAGAGATATGTTGTAACACCCAGGTTTTCCCATGTCCATCTATGAAAAATAAAAAAAATCCCACAATCCCATGCATGTGAAATGAAAATAAATGTAGGGGATTTCAAATCTAGGCACTTACATCCATAAAGGGTCAAAAGATCATGCTTCCCTTTACTTATAAATCATATATATGTAATTAATCTCGAACCTAAGAACTAATCATGGCCTATATATCCCTCATGTTCCTAGAAATCCTATTTTCATCCATCAAACCCCATGCCCCATAACATATCAAGTTACTATAATAATCAATGGCTATAAAAAAATGGATGTCTAGTGACTTGCAGACACCTTTGTTTGACTATTCACGTTATTCCCCAGCAGATCTACATATGTTGCCCACAAAAATGGCCTCTGAACCAAAGGAAAATTCATTCTCTGGAGTCGTTGTTCCTATTTTTGTACACTCATTGGCTCCTAAGCCTCATGTCATCCTTCCTGACTTGAGGGATCCCATAATCATGGTTTACACATTCTTCACCCACTCTTGTATGGGGATTATAAGGAATATCCTGACTTGATTATCTCATATTTACGCATGATCTCATTGATAATTTGTCCCTGCAACATGAAGATTAAAATGGGATGTCAACATCCATTCCAAAAAATGCTAAACTATACAGAAAAAATCCTCACCACATGTTGATAAACTGCACGGCCCAAAGTCCTAACAGTGTAACATTAAAAACTAAAAGATACCCCAAATATTGCTAAAATGTCTCTACTCCTTACTCACAAACTAAAACTTGTGCACGTAACCTGGTCTTGGGATACCTAGATCTTCAAAACTAGGACCTATTCTGATAAGGGAGTATAAATATCCCACCTCACATACAAGTCAAATCTATATAGATAGACTGCCAATTCCATGTATAGTCATGTAATTCCATGAATAATAATGGCCTGGGTGTTTCCAATATGTCCAAACTGACTCTCTCCATTCATCAAAATTCTTTCTTTAGGTGATCCTATACTGTCATAGTCCTTCAAGTCCATCAATAATTGAAGGTTAGGGTCATCCAGACACCTTTGTTTGACAATTCACATGATGCCCTGACATCACCGCATGTGATTCTCAAAGAAATGGACTTTTAACTAAAGGAAAATTCATCCCCCTTAGATTATTTTCCCCTTTTGGTATGCCTAATGGATTTTAATCCCCATGTCATTTCTCCTTATCAAAGAACCCTCAAAACCATGGTTTACACATTCTTTCCTACTTGCGCCCTGGACATACCTGAACACCTAGGATCGATTACCCTTTGATTACTCAGGGCTTCTATATCAACATTCTAATCACATGATACTTGATACCCGGTATTCACCCTTAGGTCAGGTGATGTCAAAAGGCTATTTCCCCTCATGGCCCATCCCTGCCTACATAAGGGTCAGATCTGTTTAAGGAAACAACTCATTTGTGTAGATTAAAAATGAATCCACTTATTCATAATAAAATTTAACTTTAAATTTATCTATTTTAGGTTTAGGCATACACATTTTCATGATTCATACTCTATGTCTAGAAAGGGATGAATCTCCATGATCCTCCATAGACACAAGAAATGGGAGTCCAGTGTCTTACTAACACTTTTTCATGACTATTCATATAGATACCTTAGTGGATCTTCATATGATCCCCATGAAAATAGACTTTCAACCAAAAGTAAACCTATCCTCAGTAGAGGCACTTCCTTCCTTTGTATACACTTATGACATTCATGTCTCACCTTAGTCAACGGGTTCGGAAACCCCTCGGATTATGGTTCACATATTTCCCCCTATAAATTCCTAAAGGTGAAAGAAGTTCATGGCTAGACTATTATGGAGTAATTGAATCATTTACCCTCCTTTATTCATGGTAAGAAGATTTCAAAAAATAGGTCCCAAATTTCATGCTTGGATGACGTTAAACTACACCATACATCAACCCTCCTTTACAGAAGTCAAATTCTTGTGGGAGCCATTTTTCATCCAAAGAATTTAAAAATTCCCTTATTACATTTATACATCATTCCTTCAACAAGCCACTCACTATGGTCCTCAATAGAAAAATAAATTCAAAATTCTATAAAAACACCCTAGCCATCGGAAGTGGAAGGATAGTGTCCCGTGGAAACCTTTTTGACTATAAACATTATGCCTTGATGACTATGCATATGTTTCCTACAAAAATTCCCTATAAAAAAGGAAAATTCATCTTCAAGAACGCATTTTCCTATCACGATACTCCATATGGCTTTCATTCCCCCTATCATGTCCCATATCCAAAAATCAAAAGTCAGGGTCAAGTAAAATATCTCATTCATGTCTGAATGTTGTTGGGACATTCTCAGTTAATTAGTCCTAAATTGGGGCCCTTGTCTCTCAATTTTAGGGTCAAAGTTGTTCGACCAAAAACATATGTGTAGTTATAGTCAATGATGGCAGTACTATAACATGATTAATGACAGTCCGGTCAGCAAGACTTGGAACGTTCCACAAAAAGAGACACAACACTCTCTAGGAGAAAACCCACAAAGGAAACCTTGGATAAAAGTCGAGTGTCAGCTCACTAAACCTATGCTACATTTGGTATAGGAAAAAATATTGAGCAAGCAAAAATCAAGTGTCACAGATCTTGTTAGTCAAAAACCTGAAAAGGTCATCCAAAGAAAAATTCAAGTCATACCTGTGAGGCCCACACCATAACAAACTTAGGTGAAAATTAGGGTGATAACGAAAAAGGCACAAAGTTTGTTCGGTTCTCCATGTGACCCTAACAAGAGTCAAACTGTGCTCATTTATCCCCTCGGTTCAGGAAAAAGTTAGAGCATTAATTGATCCTTGATTATAACTCAAAATAATATTCGATTGAAAATATTGTTTAAAATGCAGTTGATCTTAAATGATTAATATTACAGGAAAGAGTAAAAGAGGAACACTAGAAAGAAAAATGTTACTATTTTATTAAAAAAGGAATTGATCATAGGAGGAACATCCATAATTTGGAGCTTCTCCCTAATGAAAAAATAATGGTGGTGTAGGGTAACCTAAGGGATTACAACGAGGAATGATTCATGCTTTCTAAGAGATTGATAATAGGCCGATGAGGGCTTTAAAGAATCCCTCAACTAAACTTCGTCTTTAACAATCGAACTTAATCTCTTCATGAATGTTTGAAGGGATCACCCTTTCTGTTGTATGGCTTCATAATTATCATTTGATGATGCCACTATCACTTTAGGTATGTCTATGAATGAGTTGTACTCGTGTAGTTCTTCCATCTTGGTGACCACCTAGTAATGATCACTATCTTCCTCAGCTTTTAGATGATGTAACTCATCAATAATCTCCCATAAATTCTGATCTTGGTGTTGAGTAGTGTTGAACTGAGTGAGGTTTCCTTCGTAAGAAGTGATATCCCCTCGAGCTATAACAAGTTGGTGCATAAGGAGATGTAGGTGTCGGTAATTAAATCCTCCTGAAGTCATATCAACAAATAGTCATTAAAGGTTACCCACCTAATTTTAAAAATATGTTAGGCAAGTTTCCATGGCAAGAGTGTGGATTTGACGCCATTCCTACTTTTTCATAGCTTGATGCCTTCTAATAGCATCAAAATATTGGTCCTCCTCCACCATGATAGGTATGTAATGAGGAATCATCATCATAGAATACATTAGCGACCTGATTTGATTCACCCAAGCAAAGAGACTTTCCATCCCAATAAATGGTTCATCCTCTAGGAACAAATGAGAGGGGCAGGTAGCAACTTCAGGAACATCGGGTGATGTCCTACTTGGACCAACTTCAGTAGGACCACGAACCACATCGGCCAAAGATACGGGATCTAAATCACTCTCTATAGAAATTGGTTATGATGGTCAATAACCTTCCAAACATATGTGATGGCGGGTAGAATTCCTTCTCACCACAGAAATGGGAATAGATGTTGTAACCGGCACGGTTGGGACATGATCTGAAACAGCCAATGGTTTTCAAACCAACCAAACTAGCCTTGCCAATACCCAATTAGGATAGTAAGCCACCCACGTCTTGGCTTACTCTAATGATCGGTATGTTTAGGCTACAATGGTAGTAATGAGTACTTCCACATTAGCATCCTCCCATGTCATGTCAAACCATAATTTGTGATGAATTACACGGTGTGATTCCTACATCACTAGGGTGGTGGGGATAGATGCGATTTGCTGAAGGCATCCAAACTTCCTAAAAAATCGTTACTGTATTTAAGGTTCAAAAATGTTCATCATGTCTATGTGTGTAGTCAATAATTCTTCTCTAACTAAAATAATATAGGAATATTCTTCAGGGGAGCCTCTCCTAGTATCTATCATTGGCCCATTGGGTGCTTTGTAAGGTGAAAAAGATAAGTGGGAGACATCACTTAGCAATTCAATCATGTATTTCACGCTTAACGATTTTTCATGGATGGAAGAAATTTTAAGAAAGGCTTGGTGGATTTAATAATGAGAAGTTATGGCGTATGCCGGTACTTTTATTAGGGGAAATTCTCTTTCATCCAGCCATATAAAAATTAAAATAGTTCACTAAGATGATTCAGGGGTTTCCCCTCTTGTATCAGCATTAACAGTTCATACATTTGGGAAAGAGTAGAAACGGACATGTTATTGGGTTGTCCCTTCACCAATTTGGAATCCATCATAAAAGTGAAGGCCCTAACACTAGTATAAATATCAGGATAGGGGAAGATTCATCCACTTAGAAACATGGAAAGGAAACCTTCCCACTAGATATCAGGTGACACGTCATGGCAGATTTCATAACCCAAAGTATTGTATTGTCCTGCCACAAGGGTAGCGCAGTAACAACCTAGAATGAGCCATCACTGCTGGGTCGGATGGGTTCAGCTATGGTGAACTCTCAACCTTATCATGTTCACCTAAAAGAATATCTATATTCAATCCTCAAATGAGATAAGTGGGCAGATGTGAAGGGGATGTCTATGTAGTCTCTCCACAAAAAATAAGTATACTCTTGCAAATGGGGATACTTTCTCAACATTCTTCCTGGTGTTGGACACTCATAAATATTCATTTTACATGTCTCTAAGTATAGGAAGTCTCCCTATCTGGTAGATGTCCCAAATATTAATCCCCACTTCACTATGGGATAAGTGAAAGGTGTTGGTACCCGGACACTTGGGACTGAGCAGCTTAGGTAGTATCTTTCTTGGTGAAAATAAATAAAATTGGTAGACCCACACTGCTTGATATAGATTGAAATCTTCCATGTAGTTCTGACGAACACAAAATGTATATTCCCATTTATCATAAAATCACCACCTTGATCGGAGGACCCATTTGGCGCTCCATCCTCCGTTAGGGATACCTCGAAATAGGTTAATTATAGATGGATATACATAGATAATGGAATCTAAGGATGTACTACATGGGAATTGGCCACTCTGATCCCACATAGAGCTGCCCAAGATGAATTTACCCTCATGACTAAAAGTAGAAACAATTTCTCCAAAGTTAGAGACGTTTCCCCATAAAGGGTCAGTCTAATTAAAATGATTGGAAAAAATGTTGAAAATGGAAAAGAAAAAAAGAAGTCATCCAAATGTTGGGCTCTCAAACTGAAACTTGGAAACGGTTCACAAAATGCATTCCATGCGAACCAACCGTACGCGGAATTCCCTGAAAGACATTGGCCCATGAGGCATTGGCCAACAACTTGATCAACTCATGGAATGGAAAATCTACGTAACGATACCACTATGTGGATTTTTAGTGTTAATAGTTTGAATATTTAAAGTCTGATTTGGAATATTAAAGTTCATTTTTGAAATTTGAAGTTAAGTCCTCGGGATAGGTGAGCCGCATAGCGTCTTACTATGTGAAAATTTGAACATCCGTTTTAAAATTCCACAGTTCAGTTTACAGATTCAATGTTGGGTTTACCGGCAAGGAAACTATGAATAATACAATGTTTGTTGAATGCAAGGAATGGTTCACGGATGACAAATTTCATGAAGGAGTTGGTACCCAGAATCAAGGGAAGTCAAGAGCACTTTGTAGATCACTTTTCACTAGGAAACCAAGTAAAGGAAAAATGACTTGTGCCCCCTATATATAGGTGTGGGATCCCAACTAGTCCACCTTTCTACAACATGCCAGTTCAATTCAGGACCATTTTCTATATTAGAGTATCCTCCTCTTTTTTCTGACTAGACCCCATTCTGATGGGAGGAATTTTTAGGGTGATGAACAATATGCAAAGGGAAAGCAGTTAGTCCTGCATGTTTGATAAAAGAAAGATATGAATGTGCGGGTGAAAATTCATGGAGAATAATTAAGAAATATAATTTGGAAAAGGAACCAAACTGGTCCACATACTAAAACCTGGGAATCTTCCCGAAAATCATTCCTTATGTGCCAACTGTACATAGAATTCAAAACAAGTGGCCGGCCTATGAAGCATTGGACAGTGAACAAAGTTGTTCGTGGATGAGATGAAAATAATGAGCATCACAAACTGTCTCATTGGAAAAAAAACATGACATAAAATTAATTCCCCACACACCATCACCATAGACTAAGCAGTTCATGGATGAGGTAGGGTCGGAATATTCACACGAAACACATCGTTCGTGGAATTAAGGTAGTGATTTTCGCCATCGCGATCCATAACACTGTGAACCTTGGTTGACAGAGTCATCCATGGGACAAGCAATTCCCCATGGGATTTCGTAAAATGTGTCGTGTGCCCATAGATATAACCTCCTGGACACTGTATAAAATGTCCCCAAGTGGAACTGAGAAAAAGAAGTATTTGGTGGGGGGAGCTTGTAGTTTAAAAACAGAATACTTCAAAGGAAAATGGCTTATGAAGTACAGAACTGTGAATGGTTTACAACAGTTAAAAACTCACTTTGATACAAAAAAATAAATAAATTTAATAATAATTGAATTTTTTTGAACCAAATTGGTGAACTGCGAATCATAGGCTCTTCATGGATAAACATCCCATGAACTGTGGGCTCATTGCCCCTCCATCAATCTGGAAAACCACGTGGTGCATCACTATGCAGACAAGACCATGTGTCGTATAGTTCCATGCAATGCAGGTGGAACCCGCGACCATGTAGTACCATGGTATCTGTTGGCTCACATACAAGTATATGTGCCTCTTCGGTACACAGATGACCCCTTCACCATTATAGCAGTATGATTTTCGAGGAATCCCATGTCCTGCATGAGAAAATGGTACACGAAATTGGGTGCCTTTAGTTTTTTCACCTTCTGGTTCAAATCGTGTCCTTTCATTCCTGTCATGCCCTCCATATCCCCACTGCTAACTACTCTACCAGAATTAGGATAAAGCCTCTTCCAAATCCACCAGAACTGTATGACTAGATGGTCAGGTGCATAAGCATGCCCTTATGATTCTACATACCTGAGGAAAAAGGAGGCCCCAAGGAAGTTCCCCCAATGGCTCATACCCCCAGGATTTCCTTAATTCTAGATTCCTGAGGTAACCTAGAGTCTGAATATGGGACACCAAAGTGAGTCTCCCCATTCTGAGATTGTATGGTAATATCTTGATTTTTCATTCAATTAGGGATAGTGATAACACAATGGAATTGCACTTTATTTTCCTTTCAATGAGGAATTATGTTCCTCTTGTTTCCTAGAAACCATTTTAGGGCCTTCCTCCTGGAGTAATCCCCTAGCCTTCCGGGTCATTCCTAATGACCTTCACATTCTTTTCACATTGAAAGGCTCATTGGTACATGCCCTCATCCACCATCTCCCTCCCCATTTTCACATAGTGGAGAAATGAAATTTTTCCTTTTTCAAATATTTAACATCCTATTATTTCTCACAATGAGCATGACTCACATGGGATAAGAGGTCTATGGTGATACTACATTCATATAAAACTCCATATGAACTATAAGAACTCTAATTCCTACTCTAACTAGGATATATAGGATGCATATATGAAGGCTCGAGATCATGTGGGTACTTTCCACACATAAGCCACACCTCTATGAACTATGATAACATTGATTTATCCTCTAACGAGGATATATATGGCACCTGTATAAAGGCCCAACCTCAGGTAGGAAGCTTCCACAATTAATACTCTCACCTATGAACTATGACAACTCTATAATACTTAGGATGCCTGTCTAAAGGCCCAAGCTCAAGTGGGAAGCTTCCACACATAATTTCCACCACTATTAACAACGACAACTTTGATTCCTACTCTAACCAGGATACATAGGATGCATGTTTGAATGCACGATCTCAAGTGGGAAACATCAACACATAAGACACACCCTTATGAACTACAATAACTATGATTCTTGCTCTAACCAGGATATGTAGGATTCCTGTCTGAAGGCCTGAGCTCAAGTGGGCAGCTTCCACACATAAGCCCCATCCCATTGAACTATGAGAAATATGATTCTTACTTTACCCATGATATGTACGATGCCTACCTAAGTCCCACGATCAATGGACATTATCCTTAAAATTTAGTTCCAATAAGGATTCCCCCTAGCTCACTAGGGCCTCCTTTTCAGGAAAAAACTGTGATGTAACTCTTTCAAGAAAGACCTCTTTTATAGTGTAATCCTGGACCATGTCTTCTGAAATGGGAAGCTCCAATATGTAAGCCCTAGTCATGTACCCTCATAAAAGGGCATACTCTTTAGGAGTAAGACCCAATGGAATTCTCACAAATGGTCCTTCTCTATGATATAATCCCTAACTTAAACTGAACTAAGAGGGTTTTATTTTAGAATAATTGGGTTATGTAGGAAGCCTCCCTGATGTCTGAACCCAACATCTAAATCTCCCTAGTGTTCACAAAGACATATCCCTGGTGGGTCTATATCAACCCAGAAGACCATACCACTTCTGAACATCCTAGGTTGATCTGTTGTAAGACCAACATGAAATATTGTCTAGGCATCCTCCACCAAGAATTCATTACCGCATGATGTTAAATAATATGGATGGGTCCTTGTCACATGACCTTAAATGGTGATTTTTTCAGTTAAGCGGTACCGAACTACGTGGGTTCTGATTCCCCCCAAAAATATATATAGGAATCATGTATTATGGGTTTGATCCTAATATCAAAATGTGCATCCCTCTGGATGATAGTAAACTCCACATCACCTCATCATATGGTTTAAACCACCATTGTCTCCACAATTCCTGGCCCATTTGCATATATAGTAAATCTTCCAATCTAGAGCTAACCTACAGACACACACTTGGAAAAAACCAAGGATTCATGGAAATAAAAACATTTCTTAAATCTATAATAGAGTCGCATAATAGGTATTATTTCCCCCCAAAAGTGTGTGATGAGCTCAACCTCTTATCCTATCGACCAATGAAGTCCTTAAGTTTCATTGGACAAATCGTCATCTAACGAACACCTGGATTTGGAAAGAATGTCCACTAATCAATGATACCAGTGTCATTTGGTGTTTCTGGATCCATGAATAAAACCATTGGAGACCATCTAAGGATTCAGTACCCTATGTGAGATCCTTCATAGTAATAGATGAATGGTTGTTGTCTGTCAGGCCATTTTTGGCCGCCTCTATGGCGTGATGAGAATCGGGTCGATAGAACTCCAATATATTTAACGTGTTGGGATTACCTCGTAATGAATTAATTTTACCATATTAATTTAGTTCGTGTGGTTTTAATAACCATATAATGTAATCTCATTAAATGGATTTTAAGTCAAAATATTAAAAAGTTATACAGTTTTTTTTAACTCAACTCATTTTTTTGAATTAAAATTCTTTTTTTTATTTCTTGCAAGACTGGTTTCCAAAACCTTAAAATTTTATTTCATTATACTTTGTATCCATCTATAGTGGTAAATGATTTTTTTAGTCAAAACTTCTAACATGAAAAAAATTATTTCTCAAAGATTATATCATAGTTGAGAATAATTATCATCCTCTTTAATGATGGTTTCACACCATTGTATATATTTACCATTATTCCAATGTTTTTCTTTATATTTAGACTCTTAAATATGTGTTTTTCACATGACACTCATATTTTTATTTTTCTATTTTAAAAATGGATCATTGTAATCCATTTATATGGTGTCGGTTTCATTAAATATATTTTTAATTTTTTTCTTTGATGGTTTGTTTTATTTTCCACTCCAAAATTCCATGAAATAACACTTATTCATTTTCAAGGATCCATTATTGAGGATTATTTTTAAAAACAGTTTTTTTCAAAAGTTTTTACATTTCCTTTTTAAAAAAGACCATTTCAAAGTTTCTAATTATTTATTATTTTAAATCCATATGAAAAATGTTTCCGAAAACAATTTTATGGTGTCAATTTAATTTTAATCTACTTATAATTTTTTTAATTCCTTGGTTTCATGAATTACCCTATAAATTGAAATATAGTTTTTTGGGTGATTATACTCCTGGAAATTCATTAGTTTATGTGCCTTTCCTAGTCATTGAATATTTATGATTTTTTAACAAATATCTATAAACTAAGAACACTCTATATTTATTTCTATTGATTAATAAGTGTTCACCATAATTTCATAAATTAATTGATTGGGTAAATTATTGATTCAACCATATAACCTTTATCTATTTGGTGTTAATACCATATTCTTTAATATATTAACTAAATGGAATTTACCTAGAATGTTACTAAATATATTTGGATATCCATTTATTTTCTACAGGTATATCATGTTATGATTATTGAAGTAAGTGTGAATGTTTTCCATATGTGGTTCCATTTTTAAATGGAGTTAACCCCATTTTATTTGTATGGTTTTTTTTGTGATATAATAAATGTTTGATAGCAAGTGGCACTCAAATATGTGGATGATGATGTGTGGGGTACTATATCAACCTCAAATGAATTGGTTATGTTTAATATCTCATGGGATACTTAAGAATGGACATAGTGAGGTTTTACACAAAGTCATGGGTATAATGAGTTTTCTAAGGTTTTAATGTGTGAATATAATGAATTTGATCAAAAAGGTGTGGTCCTAATGAGTTTACTCGAAACATTTCCTTTTCTTGTGATCTTGATTCCTTTATAAGTTTCTTTTCCTTCCACAATAAGTCATATTTCATGATTATCCCTCTTTAATGATATATTCCACACTTTTATGTTATGATACCTTGATTCGGGATTATTTTTATATGATTTCAAAAAAAGTTATTATTATTGACCCTTTTTTATATATGGTAACTCTATGATATGTTCTTATTTCAGGCTATGTCATTCATCATGATTAATGATCTATTATTTATTAAGCATGAGTCTCTTATGAATACTGATTATACTCAAGTTCCCATATCAAGATCAATTATTATCTTTGATTCTTATCACTTATGATTACCCTTAATGAGCATCTGATCTCACACCTTTCTTATATATCCATTTCCCAAGGTTATAAATTAAAATAATATGTGTCATATTTCTAAAAGAGTATCTTGTGTAGACAATTTGGGAAAGATTATGTATACTTTTTATAGATTGATCAATTGCTTAAATAGTGTAAAAATGTCTGTTAGTTAAAAAAGACATTGATTTTTTAGTTAATATTTTCCTTTATTCTCTTAAATGATAAACCAAAAAGGTTAACGGAATTTATTATAATAAAATATTTTCTTTAATTCACTTAATTATATGATGGCCGCGTTAATGGGATTTCATATTTTGTATCAAAGTAGGGATTATTTAACTTTCAAAGTTAATAAATTAGTTAGGGATGTCTTAGGGGTTTATAATTTATGTTTGATCCTAACATTAAAGTTATAGGTAACCCTTTAGGTTATTAGATGTAATATCGAATATTTTAGGGATCTATAAAAGATAAATTTAGTGAAAACCCTAGGGATAGTTCTATGTGATAAGTATAAGTATATAATATCATCCTGATGTTTTGGTAAAGTAAAAATTGGTTGGTTCTACATAAAATTACTTTCATGTATGGATACAAGAAATTGGATGTGGTTATGGAACATATTCACATATGGGTAATCACCTTGAAAAATGTTGATGATGATTAACACAATCCTCACTATGGTGTATGACTAGTGGTCCTAAGAGTTCACACCTATCGAGACCCTCCTAGGGGATACTATTTGGTTAATCACATTAAATTTACAAGAAATTATGAATGATTTATTATGTTAATGAATTGTTTAAATGAATAAGAGAGAACCTAACATTGATAAAACTATATTGAAATCAGAGTGATTTAGGTTGAACTGAAAGATAATGTAATAATTTCAAAGGGTAATAAATTATGAGGTTTATCTTTTCATGTAATGATCTTAAAATAATTCACATTTAGTGTCAATTATTAATCACTCAAGATTAATTACTTTTGGTCCTATTAATGGTTCAATCCTGAAGGAACAAAGTTAATAATGGGTTTCCTAGAAAATATAGAGATTTTATCAATAAAAAGGTGAAGTTATCAAGGGAGATAAATGTTGTAATTTTTCTTAATTATCTATCATATATTATAATTATCAACATGAAATTACTAAATTTTCCAAAAAAAACCAAAAAAGATAAGGATGGAGTCTGGTGGAAGTTCAGGTGATGAATATGATGAATCCAAAAAAGATTAAATTTTCTTTGTGTCAAGAATTTGGGAAGAGACACATAGTGGAATATCTCAATAGAACTATGAGATGATTTATGTATAGAAAATGAGATCATATATAAACTATTTTCTTAGGAAAAATAAAGAGTTCAACTAACACAATGAAAGTGAAAAAAGAAAATAGTTTATGCTAAATTTCCACTGCCAATTTACTATCTTAAATGTTAGACACCAAGACATTATCTAAGTTAATACCCTAATATAAGAGAAAATAATAATGATAAGAACCGGAAACACCCAAGAAAAGGGAAAGCATATGAAAACAAAACTATAGAAGAGGGTTCTGAAAATAATATGGAATGGGGAACACTTATCACTCACTCAAGAACAATTATTCTTTTATTTTATCTTGTTAAACCTACTCCACTGTATCTAATATTATAAAATCACCATCCAGATAAATGGATGTTGAATTATTAATAAAAACTTTTAGTTGTATGATTATTGTATCCTAAGTATACAATTATTCTCTAATAGGAGTTTATAGGAATGTTATTATAATAAAAAACTATTATCCTTCCTTTAGTAAAATTTTATGTGATATTAAGCATGGATTTTCACTCTTGATGTAGAGGCCATAATAATTTTAATGATAACAAAATTAGATCTAAAAATAAATCCATGACCACCTATTAATACCAGGATAATTATAAAATCCCAATTAAAAATTACACGATTTATATATGGGTGTTTAGCAAAAAAATTTAAAGGAAAAACTAAGCACTAGATACATTCCAATTATATGGGAAAATATGAGTCACTGGTCATACAGGGGATAGTGATAATGAAACCTCATCTGAAACTAAATTTGGGTTCATGTATATCTTATAAACACCCTCAAATATTTCATTGGATATAAATTATTGAAATTATAAATATTTAATTTATTTAAGGGGGGAGTGTAACAAATAATGATTTTACTATAAGTTCTCCATTAATAAATACAACATATCACTATCTCTTTTACATACATCACTAAACTAAAAGGAAACTGTGATATATTTTTTTCAAGGAAAATATAACTGTTAAAACCTAATCATCGTATTAGTAGCAATTAATTGGAGTAACAAAATTAGTAAACATATAAATATTAATAAATATAAAGGATTTTTTATACAGGTTTACTTAGTTCATTTTGTTATTAAAAATTTATTTTACTAAATGTTATCATTTTATTGACTACACATTTTATTAAATAAAACTAAGTATATTTTTATTAAAATATGATGTTAATAAAATATAATATCGATTGATTAATGATAGTTTTATTCGTTTTTTCTATAAATAAATAATAATAATTACTAGTATTTAAAAAAATTTCCTATAAAAACTGTTTTTTGTTATATTTAATAATTTTATTTAATGTGTAGATAAATAGATTCTTTGGAAAAACTGAAATAAATGGAAATCATTTCTATATTAATAATGATAGTATTATCTTAGAATAAATATTTTTTATTTTTATGAAAAATTTATTTTAGGTTTATAGTGAAAAATGTCATTTTTTTCAAATACAATGTCTTTAATGACATTATTATAATTGAATTATGACATGAAAATTTATGAAACACTTTATAGAAAAATATTTATTTTATAGGAGACCTTATAAATTTAACAATATTGATCTTAGTTTACTCAACTATTTTTTATATTTAAAAAAATTATGTTACATTATTCTCTAAAACTACATTTAATTCATTATGAATTTATTTTTTAAATGTTAATTTTTAAAGTTTTACAAATTAAAACTAGTAAAATGTATTTAAAATGTTTACATTTAAGGTATATATTATGTAATAAGGAACATTTTATTTTAAGTATAAAAATGAATTACTTAGGTAAAAACTAGTTACCATTATAAAAGGATTATCAGGTTAAAAACATGTTTCTATGTGATTAGTTGAGGTTTGGATTGAAAAAAATATATATCACCTCTCCATTTATAATTTTTGGTGTATTTTTTACATATGGAACACAAAATCACTTTATATTAGGATTAATTAATTGCAAAATGAAAATTTCACCAGTAAGAAAAGGGGACTCCCACCACTCCTCCAATACCACTCACAAATTTCTATTCCCAATTAAAATAAACCAAATTTTCATCCCATAGAGTCATATTTAACTTACTTAAGATTTTGGACACATGATTGTTGATTAATCCCTCCCATTCCAAGGAATCCTACAATGGAAGCTCAGAGTTCTCAATGTAAGTTCTAAATTTTCCCTAAAAAACATTTCGTTACTATAATTCCATTTCAAATATATTTTCCCCAATTTCAATATGAATAAATTATAACTTATATTATACTTAATTTTTTTAGGTTATTGTAATAATCTTTAACCACCTTTCCCTATTTCTGTTCAGGAAAATAAGAACAATATTCATGAGTATGATTGGACCAATTCATCCCTTAAGCATCATGTTACATTTTCCTTCACAAAATTATATGATTGGTCCTAATATGAAATTTAACAAATAAGTATTAAATTTAAAATATGTTTTAGAATCTAAAATAAAAAACTTTTTATAAATTTCTTTT
This sequence comes from Viscum album, assembly GCA_963277665.1. NCBI lineage: Eukaryota > Viridiplantae > Streptophyta > Magnoliopsida > Santalales > Viscaceae > Viscum > Viscum album. The sequence goes on along the minus strand of OY728145.1, from coordinate 1,240,386,498 downwards.
ATTTTATGGAAAATAAAATCATTATTCATTCATAAGTGTGGACTACCACCTCCGTGGAATGATGTATTCTATTCTTCACAACCACCAATCATTGTCGTTCATGGGAATGGTTTAATGGGGTAAATATAATTTTTATGATATTGTTGACGCTCCTTTCGTCAAAGAGTCTAAATACTGGAAAAGGGGAATATATTATCACAAATTGATTCATCCTTTGAAGCAAACATCAAAAATCGACAAAGGGATGAACAAGGAGAAAACCACCCATAGGTCGCGCAAGTTCCAGCATGGTCGTACAGGTATACTTGCACGCCGCCCAAATGGTTGAGCAAGTGACTTGTGCGCCCTATTTGAAAACCGCCTAGGATCTTCTCCAGCCTATAAATAGACCCTGTGGGTCCCCCATTTGAGGAGGAATTTTTCCAGAATTCAGATATAGAGCTCTGAATGCCCAAGTCTCTTCTTCAAGTCTTCCGGACACTTCTAAGGTAATTTTTTACCTAGAATGGAAGGTCTAAACAAGAGGAATAAGGTCAAAGTGTTAGAAATCACTAACACTTGCATGCCTAAATGTTTTTCCCTTAAGGGAAATGAACACACTGGCGCGCCCCCTTGCCTATTCATTTAAAATTGAGCGCCACTCTTCTGGAAGTACCTCGGGATGATTCTAAAGGCTTTGGTAAAAAATCCCCCAAGTATTACTCTACAGTTCAAGGATCGTGAAAGTACCCATGTGTCATGCAGGTATACCTGCATGACCAATACTTGTACGCCCACGCGGTACCTGCGCGCCTACCAGGACTTGCGTACCCCACTCTTTTTGGGTGCCCTTCCTGCCCATTTAACCCCTCTTATGCCATTCCACCTCTCTTATTCAAGATTCAATCTTCAAGACACTCTTCAAAGCCATTTATGGCATGTTTTATTGATTGAAATTACTTATCTGAAATGAGTTCCATGGAACATCTCTCAAAAAATAGTGATTTTCACATCTTCATATCACTAAAGTTAGAGAGTTCATTCATTCAACCTCATCCTTTAAGATGAGAGAATCCTTAACTTGGGCCTCCTTTTCATGAGTAATCCCCAGTCCAAATCCTCATTACTTTGGGCATCCTCCTTAGGAGTAAGCCCCAAGTACTCTTTAATTTGGGCCTCCTTTTCAGGATTATGCCCCAGTCCAAATCCTCTTTACTTTGGGCATCCTCCTTAGGAGTAAGCCACAAGTCCTCATTAATTTGGGCCTCCTTTTTAGGAGTAATCCCCAGTCCAAATCCTCATTACTTTGGGCATCCTCCTTAGGAGTAATCCCCAAGTCCTCTTTAATTTGGGCCTCCTTTTCAAGAGTAAGCCCCAGTCCAAATCCTAATTACTTTGGGCATCCTCCTCAGGAGTATTCCCCAATCCTTAATTCCTTTAAGCTAGGCCTCCTCCTTAGGAGTAATCCCCAATCTCAAATATAGGCATTCTCTTCAGGAGTAAGCCCCAAACCTTAATTCCTTTAACCTGGGCCTCCTCCTTTGGAGTAATCCCCAGTATCAAATATGGGCATCCTCCTCAAGAGTAAGCCTCAAACCTTAATTCCTTTAACATGGGCCTCCTCCTTAGGAGTAAGCACCAGTTCCAAATTTGGGAATCCTCCTCAGGAGTAAGCCCCAAACCTTAATTCCTTTAACTTGGGCCTGTTCCTTAGGATTAAGCCCCAGGTCCCTTAATTTTCAAATCCTTTTAACCTGGGCTTCCTCCTTAGGAATAACCCCAGTCTTAATTTCTCTTAACCAGTCGTAATTCCTTTTGATCCGGGATTCCTTCTCATGAGTAAAACCCTATAATAAGTCCCCTCCTAACTTGGGCATATTACATAGGAGTAAGCCCCAAGATTAGAGTATCCAAATCTCCATGAAGCACATATACCGTTATGGACCTTGTTCATGGATGTCTTCCCTGAAGTAAATCTTAATCCTCATCTATTTTTGGGCAGTCATACATACATAAGCCCCAAAAAATTGCATGAAATAATTTTCTGGTTTCACCAATACCTCTTGTTTCTCAAACCAAGCATGACTCACGTGAGCTTAGAGTATAAAAGTAATCATGAAATCTATATTTGAACCATCAATCATGCATAAACATTATACTCCCTTACTCGAACTACGTGGTTTCTGATTACTTTTCCAAAACAAAGGTTACGTAGGTAGCCCACCAGCAGGTACGATCCCAACTCTGAAGTAATCCATGTCCTTTTGAATGGAAATAAACTTCATGTTCCCCACTGAGTGGATTTAAAACCAGTATGGTCATCGTAATGACCAAGAGACTTTTATGTATTTAAGGATACCATCAACTAAGAGTCTCTAAAAAATAAAGATGATTCTCTATCGATGAAGAAACTCAAATACATATAAAAGATTCTCTAAATTTCCATCATATGAATCATTGATTGTCAGATTTAAAGGAAAGCACATCTTATACCAGGTAATGTAATAAGGATTCACGAATATAACTTAAATCTATAAAGAGAGTCCCGGAGTAGACAATAATTCCCCTCAAAAAGGTGTGATGAGTTTGACCTCCCTTCCTCTCGACCAATGAAAATTCCTAAGTCTCATCAGTCCACAAATAATGAGAACCTACCTTTGCAAAGTAGGTCCAAATGGATATGGAATCATTGGATGATTCCGGTTCTACGAAAAAACCCGTTAGAAACCGATTGGAATGTTTGAACCATCAATCAAGAGGTCATCCCCAATTCCAAGGGGGGAAAACGGTGAACCCGACGTGAATCCTTAAACATGTTAAAATGATGATTTTCTTATTTGTTAGTCCCCTATTTAAACTCAATGAGGGGGCCAACAAAGTAATAAATGACATATTTTCTCATCACAAAGATGTAGTGGCCGGACTAATTTTGATTATGTCTGTTATATCAAACAGGAACTCTCTTCCAAGATCTTCTGCATTTCCATAATGGCTTCTCTAAAGTTCACATCTATAAATACCTCTGCTATGAAAACTTCTGCTATAAATGCCACTGCTGCTACTCCTGCTGGATCATCGTCTGCTCTGAGGACGACATCACCTACTCAGCGTCTTCATCGCTAGGTATCAAATGTGATGGTTAAGAAGTACCATCAACATGGTACCATTACAACTCTGGAGGCTGCCTGACCAGCCCTCCAAGTGAACAATTCACCCTGGTCATCTGGACAGCGACAACCAGCGATCAAGAAGCGGGTGGTGTTAACTACCGTCTCCAACCGTTTCGGGTCGTTATCCCTAGAATGCAATCACCATTCACTCCCATGCTCTGGGGAGGTGAATGACCAGGTCCCTAGGGGCCTTAATTCAAGGAGACAGGAGTCCTTCCTAAGGGTTCCCATTAACAATCGCCGCCAGATTCGTGCAGCAGTGCACCCTCAACAGGATGAGGGTATCGACTCCAGGTGTTCGGCTTAGGTTCCTCAAACCCAAGCAGGCAAGACGAATCTCCAGAGGCGAAATCTGGTCAACAGTGAGCAGGTTCTCATCTCTACTATCTCCGGAATAGTCCACCAACCTAACTTGGTGGAAAACAACAAGCGGGCACATACACTCATCCGTTTTAATTCTGTTTTCATGCAGACTCGTCTGGCAGCATCACGCTAATCCCTTCAGAAAATTTTGGTGGAGTACTATAGGTAGGAATATACACCTGTTTATATGTCATCAGCTAGTCTGCAAGCTCGTCTGACTACATATGATGGAGCTCGTGAACCACGTTCGGCGAAGGGCAATCAGCAGGCACATACACCTTCTAGTATTGATCAAGCCTACCAACAGTCTCGCTTGGTAGCACTTGGAGAAGTCAGTCGAAAAGCTCCAGTGACAAAAAGGAGGCAGACTCAACTCTCTTCCTCCACACTTGAGTACTGTCAGGATTCACTAACAGGAAAATGAGGACAAGAGCAGGTACACAGACCTACTCAAAGCATGGAATGGACATATATCCCCGTTTCGTCAGCTGAAGTCACCAAGCATATTCAATCAATAGTGAAAGAGAAGAATAAAATCCCTTCTCATATTCTAGATGCTTTCCAAGATATTATAACAGCTTCAGCAGCATCTTTGGGAAGGACACATAAATATATCCCTACCAGTGAAGTTACAAATCAACAGTTCACTCTGAAACAGACACACACATCTGTTTCAGTCCAAGAGGCTTGTGGGGCATATTCCCCCATATCATATGGACAACCAAGTCAGGTACATACACCTGATTTGAGTAGAGATCATAGGCCTAACCTGGCCATCTCTCCTGATCAGGCACATACACCTGCTCAGAGTAGCCACTTTTGTCAACAAGTGGTTTCCAAGGCGAGTAAGAAGGAGTCTAAGAAGAAGACCTGCCCAGCACAGTCAAGAGTTCAAGAGCCAATCTGTAACAAGGCCTTGCTCGATATTGGAGTTCTTGAATCCCTCAGACAATTATCTGTTGGAATCCAGGATTCTACTCATTCATTTATCAATAGTGGGAACATTAATTCAGAAGGTCTTCAACAGACCCTTCTTCATGAAGGCTTGCTTTATGACAGTTCGGTCAATCTTGAAGTTTCATCTTCAGATGAGAGCTACAATAACCCTCTGTGTGGCCAGAAGACCAAGGAGCAAGAGATCTCATCTTTTCCTGTAACCCACCATGGTGGTCCTCCACATGATGATGAATTTTGCTGCAAAAGTCCTCTCCGTAGTAGTGATTCACATTGCTCAGAAAGTGATCCAATGGACAATGTAGATCTGAGAAATCCCTCTTATCTTGAGGCACTTGCAAATGAGAAACCAGTCATGTCTGATGCTTCATCGCTATCAGGTGAAATAATTTCTCAACAAGAAGATAGCCCAGGGTGTAGGTCGTTCTCCGAACCACCCCTAAGTCATGCATCTTCTAGTTTGATAAGTTATTTCTCTACCAATCTTGTTGAATCCAATGAATCAACAAGGAAACACCATCTCTGGTCAAATCAGGTAGAAGAATCTTCATTGAATGATAAAGAGGAAATGTTGAACATGAGAAAACAACTAGCGAAGGGTGAATTGCTAGTCATGTTTTGGCCTTTGGCTGACTCTCAGTATGACATTCCAGAGATGTTGACGGAATATGGAATTCATGATATTCATCTTAACATATAGAAAACTCTTTGTCAGTTGAAAAACAATGTATTATGTTATGATGAATATGAAAATAATATTAATATAATAGAAGGGTTACAATGTCAGATTGATTTGGAATCTCTATTAGTCTCTCAATATCTACAGGCTGAAAAGCACCAGAGAGCCCTTCAACATTCATGCCTTGGCACACTAAGAAGATTGCACCAGTTAATTGCCAATGCCCTATCTAGTATTCATGTTAGAGGATGGGGTGTCCATGGATCACAACATTTCACTATAATCTCCAGTTAGCAAAGCCCACTGAAAATAGTCTCATGCAATGTTATTGCCCATGGTCGGCCACAGTCAATGGGTTTTGTTTGTAATCAAAATCTTACCCAAGAACAGGCCTCAACTAGTTCTTCTCAAAATCAATAATACCAAGAACAAGTTGTTGAATAACTCCTGCATCAAGAAAATGAGAATATTGACCAGGCCTCTCGTATGGAGCAGGCACATCCTCAAGTGACAGAAGTGTCAGAAATCATCCAACCGTCTTTTGAATAGGGTGATAAAAGTGGATATCGATTGATGCATCCAACTACTTTCCGGACCAAGGTCCGCAAGATCAGATGAGATTTTAAGAAAGTCTCAGACATAGCATGTCATGAGCCACCCCACCTTGCCAGACTGGGGTCTCTTTTAACCCAACCCTTGAAATCAACAAATAGGATTTGAGGAGTTGAGCAAAGGCAGCAGGAACAGCCCCAGTCCACCAGACTGGGGACTTTTTTAAATCATCAATCCCCTCCTCAGCGAAATTTGGTCTTCTCTCAATTGGGGAAGAATCCATAAGAGGAACGAAGAGCCAAATTATCAGGAGATTCTCTCCAAATTACGTTTCGACAATAAGTTCCTAAGGGATCAAATCAACAAAAGGTAATGTCTCATCAGGGGCATGGCAGAAGACAATATCACAGAAATGCGGATAGAAGGGATATGATGTGTTATGCATCAATTAATGTCATTAATTCCATTGTTTATGATCCTCTAGAACATGAGGCTCACTCAGGGGACTCATATGAATAGGTTCCTGCTCTAGAAGTTGTACTCATAGACACAAATGAAGAAGCTGTGCGTACACAAAATCAAAGGATTGCCCAGAATCTAGGTAATCCTTCAAGTTACCCACTTCCCCCTCTCTGAAAGGGAGATAACAAGGGGAAAGAAAAGAATCAGGTTACATTCCCTTCCTCTGAAGAAGGCCAATCGCTCTCACTAGAGCAAATATTTGCACAATAGGAAGAAGAAGTGAGGGAATTGAGAAGGTTGAATGCAGAACAACTTCAGAGTAGTCTTTTTCCTAAGCGTGCTGGAGTCAGTCAGCCAAGGGAGTTTGTTGCAGTTACTGAGATGGATCAAGAATATCCTCCTCTATCATTACACCCTCACAGGTCTAATTCTATGGGTCAAGTACAACAACAATTGGCAATTTTACCATCATTTTCAGTACTAGCCACCACATCTGTACCTGCACCAGTCATTGCACTAGCCCAAGTCCAAGTTCAACCAGATTTTTCTCAAAAGTTAATAACTACCATTGAGTAATTAACAGCTCGGTTAGAGACTATGGAAGGGAATCGTGCACATGTTCAACCATAAAAGAGAGCTTACCTTGAATGGGTAGATTTAGTCCTTCCCCCCATCAAGTTTTGGGAACCCTGTATTCCCTATTTTCAATGGATCAGGTGATCCTCAACAGCATTTTATGCATTATTTTTCTTGTTACGATCCTATGATGGGAACTCCGGAACAGCAAGAATCAGTGAAACTCAGATTCTTCATGTGAAACTTGCAAGGAGCAGCTTTTGTTTGGTACACAAGCTTGTAATCTTGGTCAATTACCGGGTGGGAAGATCTTCACCAAAAATTCCATCTTCAGTTCTGCTCAATGTTGCCAAAGACAACAGTTTTCGATCTTACAAACTATAAGAAAAGGGAGAATGAAAGTGTCTCATATTTTATTGCTCGCTAGAAGGGATTAATGTATTCATTAATATTATTACTCCCTCAGGAAGAACTGTTGCCAATCTGTGTGGAAAATCTGCGTGACGAATTACGCATGTCGTTGATCCCTGTGAAATGTACAGGAGGGTTTCGAGACCTTACTTCAATCACTCAACAGATTGAATATTCTCTTATAAAGACTAAGTATGAGGCTCGTATAATTACATCAGCTCTAGGAAGAAGAATGGGTAAAGCAGAGACTACTACAGTTATGCTTAATCAATCACCTGTACGTGCTTCTACTTCAAAACCTTCATCTTCTCGAAGGGTGCCACCTCCTAAGTGCCAACAATAAAGGTCGTTTCTTTAGGATGATCAGAGAGATCAAAGACGAAAACAATTTGAGGATATGAAGAGAAAAACATACTATTTCCAAAATGAACAAGTTCTTGGTTACTTCATTAAGGCTCTGGAAAATAATTTGGTTCAGTTTCCAAGGCCCAAAAGGCCAAACAAGGAAGGAGATGAAGACCTTCCCAATTATTTCCCCTTTCATCAAATATTGGGGGATCCCATCCAGGAGTGTTTTGTCTTCAAAGACCTCCTGTAAAAGATGCTCAACTCGATACAAGTCAAATTTAAAGGTTCTTCAGCTTAGGTTTCATGTGTTACTTATATAGTTCCATAGGAGGAAGGTGAATTGAAAGAATTCAAAAGAAAAAATGTGCAAAAATATGATGATTGGATGGTCATAAAAATGATCAAACGAACTCATTCCATTTTCCAAACGCAACTAAAGAAACCAATTGTGCCTTCTGCTATGAATGTCGTAGCAAAACCCTCTTCATCAGAGGGAAAATCCTCAAAGAAATGGAAAGATTCAAAGAAAGAAGAAGAATCAGAAGAAGATGAGTATGTGTCAAATCCTAAGCTATCTATGACTCTGGAAGACTTCACGCCATCAACTTCAAAGCCACAGGCACCACCCCACCAAACGGCACAGCCTAAACAGGCTAATCAGGCAGAGTCTTTATCGGATGAAGAGTTTATTTTTGGTTCTTTTAATATGATTCAATTAACAGATCCATATGCCAGTCGGAGTTTCGATTTTGATGAGCCCGAATTGCCTATATCAAATAGAGGAATCGAAGGATGTTTTATAGTCTCAGGATACAGGGGAAGACGTGGATCTTTCAGAGGCCACTATTCCAATTCTACCCCTGTTAGAACTATGTATGTGACAGAAACTCGTGGTAGAGCCCTTCAACAGGCTCAACAAGAACAAGCAAGTTCTTCCACACAAGGCAGCCTCAGCCCTAGCACAATTATTCTGGAAGATTGATTGAAGGTTCCATATTATTCCTCTAAGTAATTAAATAGACCTAATCGGTCTAATATTCCAAATCCATAAGTATTACCAACTCCTATCCCGGTACAAGATGCATCAAATTCCAAGGCATCAACTTTCAAGGCACCTGCTAAACCACAAGTTCTTGCTGGGAAACGCAAACCTTTGGATCAAAAGTATGATATATTGAAACACCTTTCCCAAGTACCAGACAAGTTATCAATTCTGGATACCTTGAATTTATCAAAGGATCTTCGGGAGGCACTCATTGAGGCTTTTTCAAGTCCTCGGGAGTTTGAGACTGAAATTGCCACAGCTGAAGTATATTGTGTAGAGAATAATGCTGCAGAATGCCATGCAGTAATATCTTTTACTGATAAAGTTGAAGATGATGTCGTGCATGGACATATTTGACCATTGAACTTATCTGGAAAGGTCAATGGCATAGACGTCCAAAGAGCTTTCATTGATAATGGTCCAGGAGTCAACCTCATGCCCATTCGTACACTTCATCGATTGGGCCTTAAGGAATCTGATTTATCTCCTTCTACCATGATGTTACAAGGATATGATAAAAATGAATAAGAACCACTGGGAGAGATTACACTCAGAACATAGTTTGGAGATGTTTTGTCCAATTCAGATTTCATGGTTTTTGATCAAGACTCAGCCTTCAATATCTTGCTTGGAAGACCCTAGCTACATCGGCATACGGTTATCCCTTCATCATACCATCAATGTCTCAAGTTTTTTTTCAATGGTAAAGTTGGGACATTGTATGGTGATAAGGCCTTGTTCAAGACATGTGAATCTCAATACATTGAGGCAGAATTCTATCACATGAAGGGAAATGAGGAATTGACAACAAAGGGGATTACCAAAGTTAATGTTATGTATGGTTTGGAAAAGATTCCAGTAAACCCATTAGCACATGTTAATACAGATTATGTGTTGCCTATCAGTCAAATTGATAAGATAAACCTAAATCAAAATACTATTATGGAAATATCCATAATGTAAATTACGGCAATCGAGCTAGACAACATGGGAGAAATTGGTGATTCACCAAGAAATGATGAAATCTCAAATGGAGATGTCTTCATTTCATCTGCTGAAATCCAGCAAGTCTATACTTCACCAATCAGGCTAGGAAATGTTATAGCAATGCAAGCGGTAAATGATGATGTCAATTCTCAATCCATCATCTCCTCTTTATTACCCAAATAAGACCCTTCATCATCAATCGGGTTGGAAATGGAAGCTTCTTCTTCAAGATGTGTAAATTTTGACATCTCTTCTGATCATGAAAATTCTGCTTCTTCATCTACTATGCAAGTAGAAACAGAGGAAGTAAAAAATATTGAAGAAGAACAGGAAGATCTCAAAGTTTCTCCTCCATCATTTGAAGAGGGTATCTCTAATACTGTGGATGAACTCAGAAAAATTAATCTAGGTACAAAAGAAGATGCACGCCCCACTTTAATCATTGCGGCCATGAATCTTGAAGAACAAGAGATGTATATTTCTTTTTTAAAGTAAAATTGAGATATATTTGCTTGGAACTATACAGAGATTCCAGGGCTTGATCCTGATGTTGACACTCATCATTTGGGTTTACCAGAAGAACATCGAGGATTCAAACAAGCTACTAGAAGAACACACCTAACCTATACTTCCAAAATTGAGGCTGGAGTGGATAAGATCATCAAAGATAACTTCATCAGAGAAGTTCAATATCCCAAGTGGTTGGATAATATTGTCCCATTGAAAAAGAATAATGGGAAAATTATAGTATGCATTGATTTCCGAGATCTTAATCGGCATTGTCCTAAGGATGAATTTCCAGTTCCGATTACAGAACCCTTGATTGATGTGACATCTGGATATGAAGCGCTTTCCATCATGGATGGATTTTTTGGATATAATCAAATCTAGATGGCTCTAGAAGATGAAGAATATACAGCCTTCAGAGCCCCTCAGGGTGTGTTTTGCTATCGGGTAATGCCCTTTGGCCTAAAGAATGCAGGTGCAACATATCAGTGTGTCATGCATCATATCTTCAAACTTTATTTAGGGATGTTTTTTGAATGCTATATGGACGATTTGGTGGTCAAATAAAAACAATGTTCTAATCACTTGGCTGATTTAGAAATCATATTCTGCAAGCTTCAGAAACATAATTTGAAGATGAACCCCTTCAAATGTGCTTTTGGGGTAACCTTGGAGAAATTTCTTGGCTTCATCGTACGCCATCGTGGTATCGAGGTCGATCATGAGAAGAAAAATTCAATCCTTGGTATGTCATCTCCTTGAAATTTGAAATAATTGATAGGAATTCAAGGACACTTAGCCCATATTCGGCGTTTCATCACCAATTTGGCAGGAAAAAGTTTACCCTTCAACAAATTAATGAAGAAGGGAGTCACTTACCAGTGAACTAAAGAATGTCAAGAAGCATTCGATATTCTCAAGAAATACCTCATGAGTCCACCAGTACTTATGCCACCTGTTGAAGGAAGACCACTTATCCTCTATGTGACAGCTCTAGAGCGATCATTGGGTGCCTTTCTTGCTCAGAATAATGATGCTGGGAATGAAAACAGCCTCTATTATCTCAGTCGGACTATGCTTGAAGCAGAAACATGGTTTTCCAGTATTGAGAATTGCTGCCTTGCATTAATCTTTGCAGTTCAGAAGTTGAGGCACAACCTCCAACATCATGAGGTCCAATTGGTATCTCGTAATAACCCACTCAAATTCATCCTTAGTCGTCTGATGCTTACAGGACGTCTGGAAAGGTGGGCAGTTATCTTGCACCAATTTGATATTCAATATGTGTATCAAAAGGCATTAAAGGGTCAAGCTCTGGCTCATTTCCTTGTTGAACACCCTTCGGTGGAAGACACATCTTCAGATATTGAACATCCTGATGAGGAAGTCTTCTCTATTCAGGATAGTCCTCAGACATGGGAAATGTACATTGATGGTGCTTCCAGAAGTCCAACAGGGAGGAAAATGGAAAGTCCTAAATTCAACAAAATTGGTTTAGGGAATGTACTCATTTCTCTAGAAAAGTAAGTGTTACATTATTCCTTCTTATTGTGGGAAGGTGGTACAAATATTGAAGCGGAATACCAAGCTATCATTACAGGATTAGAGTTGGTGCTTCAAGAACAAGTGAATCACTTAAAAGTGAAAGGTGATTCAGACCTGGAAATCAAACAAGTCAATGGGGATTATGCAATCAGAAAAGAATAACTAATCCCTTTGTATGATTACATCAGAGAGTTAATGGTGGAGTTTCCTTTGGAACCGACATTTTCTTATGTCCCAAGATCACAAAATGCCCAAGCTGATGCATTGGATAATATAGCCACAGCTCTGGCAGATCCAAATCGGGACGAGACAACCATCAGTATTGCCCACTGTTGTGCAATTTCACCTAATGTTCGAATCCGAACAGAGAAAATAAATGAAATTAGTCCCATATCTGAACCATACGGTCACACTACAGGATGGATGGAACCTATCAGGTAATACCTTCAAAGTGGAACACTTCCACCTGATAGAGCCAGGAAAGAAAAAATCTAGCGATGTGTGGTCAACTTTGCTCTTTATGATGGCCCAGATCACCTAGAGAAAGTTCTCTACAAGCGTTCTTTTGATGGAGTTCTCTTCAGATGCATTGATGGTGAAGAGCCAATGGCTGTCATGAAATAAGTGCATGCAGGAGTCTGTGGTGCCCACCAGTCTGGACATAGACTGTCTGATCAGATTTGAAGGCTTGCATACTTTTGGACTTCAATGATACAAGACTATGTTGATTTCAAAAAGAAGTGTCATTCATTCCATGTACATGGCAATTTCATTTATCAACCTCCATAGTTTCTTCATACAGCTAAATACTCATGGCCATTTGCCACATGGGGAATGGATGTGGTGGGACCTTAACCTTCAGCTACAGCCAAGTAACTTAAATATATTCTTACTCCTACTGATTTCTTTTCCAAATGGGCAGAGGTAGTACCTCTCAAGGAAGTCAGTTCTAAAATCATTGTTAGCTTCATCAAGTATAACATCATTACCAGATTTGGTGTCCCTTATACCATATTGATGGTCAATGGCACCAACTTCTGTTCATCTGAGATGAAGAAGTTGTATCAAGAATACAAAATCAAATCCAATCATTCATCTCGGTATCATGCAGCAGCCAATGGCCAGATAGAAGCCTTCTACAAGACTCTATCAAATATACTACAAAATATGGTGGATAAAGATAAGAAATCATGGCCTAATTAACTCTTACATGCTTTATGGGCTTATCAGACCACCACCCGAACTACAACGCGGTCAACTCCATATTCATTGGTATATGGAACGGAAGCAGTCTTGCCAATTGAAGTTCAACTACCCACATTCAGGGTAGCCATTTGTGATCAGTCATCTACAGATCAGCAATCTCAAAAGTGATTGAATGAATTATAATGGTTAGATGAGAAAATATTGCGCACTTTGCACCACTTGGAAGTCTATCAGAATCGAATAGCACGAGCTTTCAACAAAAAAGTTTGTCTTCGTTCATTCGGTCAGGGAGAATTGGTGTTAGTTCCCATAACTCCAATGATTCCAGGAAAGAAACCTCTGAAGCTTGATCCAAAATGGGAAGGACCTTATTCAATACATAAGTTCTATTCAAATGGATCTTATTCTTTAATCTCAAAGGATGGAGAACTCATCACTACTCTAACCAATGCTAGATTTCTGAAGAATTGTTTTGTATAAACACAAAATACATCATACACGGTCCATACATATGACCATAAACTATTTGTACTACTATCGTCCCACACGATGTTAAACTGTGATTTTCTAACTACATGACACAAAACTGTACAGAAGTCCCTTACGTCCATCAAGATGATAAACTGCATCATCTACAGTCCACACATATGACTCTGTACTATTTGTATTTCTTTCGTCCCACACGACGTTAAACTATGAAAAGTTTCCATAATTCATCCAACATGATGTTAAACTATGTCCCCTTCATTGTCTTTTCTCTATGGCGTTAAACTATACAGAAATGGTCCATGCATACGACCTTAAACTATTTGCATTTCATTCGTCCAACTTGACGTTAAGCTGTGAAAAAAGTCCCTAATATGTCCAACATGACGTTAAATGGTGTACTTATTTGTCCTCACTAAATGACATTAAACTGCACAATCCCCCTTTCGTCCTAGCTACATGACGTTAAACTATACAAAAGTCCTTTAATATGTCCTACATGACATTAAACTGTACTTTTTTCCTGCTACATGACATTAGACTGGGCAGCACCAATAGTCCTAACTAAAAGACCTTAAAATTGCATAGTCCCTTTATATGTCCTACATGACATTTAACTGGGCATCTTTAATGTTGTTGTTACCTCTTGTTTCTCACACCGATTATGACTCACGTGAGCTTAGAGAAAATTTCAACCATAACACCTTCTCTGTGCCGCTAACCACGCGAAAGTCCCAACACTATATTTTAGGTGGTTGTCCCCAAGGAAAACTTGATCACTTATTCATTCATTAATTGAACTACGTGAACTTTGACCCTTGACTTCCAGGCTGGGTATGTAGGCAGGCTCCCAAGGTTCAAGCCCAAAACCAATCTCTTCACATTGGATCACTTTCATCCTTGCTATGTGACGTTAAACCGTACAACATTTTTTGTCCTATACGATAATAAACTACAATATTCTTTGATACCCTCACCTGAGAGGGAATCATTATTTACATTTATTTTTCAATTATGTTTCATTCAATAAAAACTACGTGCATACATGGCAATGCTCTAACCTTTTATCTTGGGTTAAGCCATCAATGCACTAAAGTCCCCTTTTACCATTCACATGTACGAACCTAATTTGTACAGAGGGTATTTCTATAACTACATGGGCTTGATTCCCATCCTTATGGGATACGTAGGAACGTTCGATTGTCCCTCGAATCTAGCCCCAAGTCTTTTGGGCCTAACCCCAAATTCCACTTTCAGTCCCTTGGCTGAAAATTCCCCATGAAAACATACACTGTGTATTTCTTAAAAATGGTCCAAGCACTATGAACATAAACTAAGATCTCCTATATTTTCATCTCATACGACATTAAAATATAGTTTACGAACTACGTATGGCTTGATTCCCATCCTTATGGGATACATAATGAAGTCTAACATTTTCAATTAAGGATCCAGCCACAACATGATTATGGTTATCATTGATCCATGTATCTCGGCATATATTAGAAAATACCAATATTTATGTGTCATAATCCTAATCGTGAATACTTCCAGATCTTCATAAACCTTTTCTTAACTTATAATCACAAAAGGCCTGAAATTATGAGAGTTCTTTTTCTTGAAAATGCAGCATGTTCCCTTAGGCGGCCTTGTATAAACAGTCTACATAACAGACATGTCATCCAAAAGATGTTCTTATTTGATTATGCAACCAATGTCCTTAGGCAGCCTGGCATAATTCAAACCCCTAATGGGTTTGTTAAATACTGGTAAATTCATTATTGGGAAGAAAGCCTCTTTTTTCTTATTTGTCTTAATGGAAATATATAGGGATCCATAAAAAATATCCATTCTTAACATACTTGTCCCATATCCTTTTTCATGATCTGAAAGTATTCACGTCTATGGTCTATATTTTCCTTCCGTACATTTGGGTTAGACCTTCGTTGGAGTAATATTCATCCAATTCTTAGACAAACCTATTTTGAAATATCTTCTCTATATTCAAGTACCTATCTCCATACAGCAAACTCTATACTTTGTAAAAGTTGAATCCCCATAAACTTTCACTGGCTTCTTATTAGTAGAAAAGTAAATTTCTGAGAGTTATTTTTCCTGACTATGCAGCACATGCCCATAGGCGGCCTTGCATAAGTAGTCTACATAACGGACATGTCAGCCAAAAGATGCTATTTATTTGACTATGAAGCCAATGCCCTTAGGTGGCCCTACATAATTCAACCCCCTAATAGGTTTTTTAAATAATGGTAACTTCATTCTTGGGAACTACTTTTCTAATGCCTTTTTAGCTCTTTTTCATGTCATTCCTTAGATTCAAATTTTCTTAAGACTTAGTTTACATATTTTCCCTCATACTTGAGTGTGGTAAAATATTTTCAGATAAGTTTTCAAGGAATTGAGTCAATTCTAGTTCATCCGGTCAAAGCTATTTCGACCATAAACATTAGCCTCTTTATGTTTGACGTGCATGACTTTAAACTTCCCACAAAAGACAAGGGAACTCTAAATAAAAGTCATGTTCCAGCACACTAAACATACATTTTTTATGATTTAGGTAATATTGGGAAATTAAAAGACTCAAAGTTTGTAGGGTTATTTATAATAATCCTAGTAAAAATTAAACTATGATTACTAGGCCCACTGGATTAGGTAAAATTTAAATCAGGTAGCAGGAAAATGTGTGCACAACTGATTGAAGATGAAAGTGTTTTTCAATGATGCACAATAGTTAGAAGGGCATCCATAGACTGGAGTCTCTTCCTTTTTTCAGTAATTAAAAAAGGATTTCAACATAACTCTTCATTTGATTTACGATATCTCAAGCTTCATCAGTAGGCACCTGGAATTCATTCATTCAACTTGATACAATAAGAGATGTAGTGATACCAGCTTTTCTTGGAACAATTGTAGAAGAATATTCTTGAGTGCGGTTTGAGAAAATTTTCTGCTGATCAAAGAGTGGCTCTGTTTCTATCCAAGATAATTGGAAGATGGATACATGGATTTGAGAATGGAGCATTGGAAGCAAAGATCCATTTGGAGAGAGTACTCTTTTCAGATATTGCTCTAATGTCATGATAGTCTTTTCTCCACCAACCGGAAGCAGAAAACATATCAGCCCACGGGTTTTCCATTTTCATATCTTCAAGGAAATGGCATGGAAAATGAATTTGAAAGTTCACACTGTCGTTGTTGCTCTTAATGCACAGCATAACCAAAATATTGGAGTATCCATGATGCTACATCTCGGGCCTATGATTCTTCAGCTCCGGGAAGTTGACATGATATTTATTCAAGTACTTGGCCAATTCTGGGAAAGTGATTTCATAGATGGTATAATATTCATGGCCAACTATGTCCATCATATCATCAATTATTTTGCTTTCCAGTACATCAGTTGTTCCAATTCTCTTGGGAGCCATTGGATCTGCACAAAAGTTGAATAATTAACTCTTGAAGTAAGTTAATTTTTCATAAAATTTGTAAAGGAATTTGAAAAATAGTATAAGGAATTAAGGCGCGCAAGTCCTATAGTTGGCACGCAAGTCTCCTTAGATTGCGCAAGTATTGGGAATGTAGGTATCAGCGCGCGAGTCCAAATACCTTAACAGAAGCGTGATGCAAGAAACAAGAAGTGCAGGCAAGCGAGAGCTGGGAGCTCACTAGCGTGCCGAGAGCAAAGGACAAGTGGAAGCCCGGTGCCTTCCACGAAATGGAGCCACCTATATATAGGTGAGTCCATACCCCTGCGCATCGTACACAGCGCGCCTGAAGCCCACCTATGCACCGTAACCATACGAGACCCAATTTTATTTTGGTTCTCAGTTTCTTCAGAGTCAAATCCTCATTTATTTTGGATCCAACTCTGAGGGGGGTCTTTTGTTGATTCTCTTTTTGTCACAGAGTCTAATGACTGGAAAAGGGGAATATCTTAGCATAAATTAATTCATCCTTTGTAGAAAACATCAAAAATTGACAAAGGGATGAACAAATAGAAAACCGCCCATAGGTCGCGCAAATTCCAGCATGGTGGCATAGGTTTACTTGCGCGCCGCCCAAATGGTCGCACAAGTGACTTATGTGCCCTCTTTGGAAACTGCCCAGGGTCTTCTCCAACCTATAAATAGACCCTGTGGCCCCCCATTTGAGGAGGAATTTTTCCAGAATTCTGATATAGAGCACTGAATTCCCAAGTCTCTTCTTCAATTCTTCTGAACACTTATAAGGTAATTTTTTTACCTAGAATGGAAGGTCTAAATAAGAGAAATAAGGTCTAAGTGTTATAAATCACTAACACTTGCACGCCTAAATGTTTTTCCCTTAAGTGAAATGAACACACTTGCGCACCTCCTTGCCTATTCATTGAAACTTGAGCGCCACTCTTCTGGAAGTACCCCAGGATGATCCTAAAGGCTTTGGTCATGAATACACCAAGTATTACTCTACAGGTCAAGGATCACGCAAGTACCCATGTGTCTCATAGGTATACCTGCACGAACAATACTTGCGTGCCCACGCAGTACCTGCGCACCTGCCAGGACTTGCGCGCCCCTCTTTTTTTGGGTGCCCTTCCTACACATTTAACCCTTCTTATGCCATTCCACTTCTCCTATTCAAGATTCAGTCTTCAAGACACTCTACAAATCCATTTATGGCATGTTTTATTTATTGAAATTCCTTATCTGAAAGGAGTTTTGTGGAAGATCTCTCAAAACTTAGTGATTTTCACATCATTATGTCACTAAAGTTAGAGAGTTAATTCATTCAACCTCATCCTTTAAGATGAGATAATCCTTAACCCGAGCCTCCATTTCAGAAGTAATCCCCAGTCCAAATCCTCATTACTTTGGGAATCCTCTTTAGAAGTAAGCCCCAAGTCCTCATTAATTTGGTCCTCCCTTTAAGGAGTAATCCCTAATCCAAATCCTCATTGCTTTGGGCATCCTCCTTAGGAGTAATCCCCAAGTCCTCATTAATTTGGGCATCCTTTTTTGTAGTAATCCTCAGTCCAAATCCTCATTACTTTGGGCATCCTCCTTAGGAGTAAGCCCCAATTCCTCTTTAATTTGGGCCTCCTTTTCAGGAGTAAGCCTCTGTCCAAATCCTCATTACTTTGGGCATCCTCCTCAAGAGTAAGCCCCAAAAATTATTTCCTTTAACTCGGGCCTCCTCCTTAGGAGTAATACCCAGACTCAAATATGGTCATCCTCCTTAGGAGTAAGCCCCAAACTATAATTCCTTTAACCTGGGCCTCCTTTTTAGGCTTAATCCCCAGTCTCAAATATGGTCATCCTTCTCAATAGTAAGACTCAAACCTTAATTCCATTAACCTGGGCCTCTTTCTTAGGAGTAAGAACCAGTTCCAAATATGGGCATCCTCTATAGGAGTAAGAGAAAACCTTAATTCCTTTATCCTGGGCCTCCTCCTTAGGAGTAAGCCCTAGGTCCCTTAATTTTCAAATCCCTTTAACCTGGGCTTCCTCCTCAGGAATAATCCCCAGTCTTAATTTCTCTTAACCAGTAATAATTCCTTTGGATCTGGGCTTCCTTCTTAGGAGTAAAACACAATCATAAGTCCCCTCTTAACTTGGGAATCTACCTTAGGATTAAGCCCCAATATTAGAGTATCCAAATCTCCATGAAGCACATATATCTTTACGGACCATGTTCATGGATTTCTTCCCTGAATTAAATCTTAATCCTCGTCAATTTTTGGGTAGTCATACATACATAATCCCCACATCATTGCATGGAAAAATTGTCTAGTTTCACCAATACCTCTTGTTTCTCACACACAGCATGACTCACGTGAGCTTAGAGTGTAAAAGTAATCATGACATATTTCTTTAAGACATCAATCATGCATAAATTTCATAATCCCTTACTTGAACTACGTGGGTTCCGATTCCTTTTCCAAAACAAAGGATACGTAGGTAGCCCACCAGTGGGTACGATCCCAACTCTGAAGTAATCCATGTCCTCCTGAATGACAATGAACATCAAGTGCCCCACTGAGTGGCTTTAAAACTAGTATGGTCATCATAATGACCAAAAGAATTTTATGAATTTAAGGATACCATCAACTAAGAATCTATAACAAATATGGATGATTCTCTATCGATGAAGAACCTTGAATACATATAAAAGATTCTCTAAATTTCCATCATATCAATCATTGATTCTTAGGTTTAAAGGAAAGCACATATTATACCTGGTAATGTAATAAGGATTCACGAACATAACTTAAATATGTAAAGAGAGTCTCGGAGTAGATAATAATCCCCCTCAAAAAGGTGTGATGAGTTTGATCTCCCATCCTCTCGGCCAATGCAAATTCTTAAGTCTTATCAGTCCAAAACTAATGAGAACCTACCTTTGGAAAGTAGGTCCAAACGGATATGGAATCATTGGAAGTTTCCAGTTCTACAAACAAACCCATTAGAACCTGATTAGAATGTTTGAACCTTCAATCCAGAGGTAATCCCCAATTCCAGAGGAAACATATATTATTAGAATTCTATTATGAAAAATTAGTAAACTTGTTAATAATATTTGCCACAAACGATCATTGTAAATTTAACCATCCAAAACGGGATTACTAAGAAGAAAAACAAATTATTCTTACTCTGAAATAGTTTCATATCAGCAGACTGTTCTTATAATTATATTAAAATATGATTTATCACCTTAATAAAACCAAAATAAATTTATTATTCCTTTTTAATAATGATATTACAACTAAATCACTCCATAATCATTAATTATTTATGTTTTGTTCATGTTTGGGTTGGCCTAAGAACCTACTTGAACAGTGATATAAATTATTATCATGAATTACTTGGAAAACATAATTAATAATAATATATTATAAAAATAAGTATATAATATATTTATTTTGGTTATAAAATGGTAAAATAATTTTTAAACATATTAATTAAGATATTAACATTTGTTCTTTAAAGTACGTTGAAACATGCTCGTCGTTGATTTTGTCATTAAGGATCATAATCAAAAATTGAATTTAATGACACTATAGGATTATAAATGATTATAAATAATAAATTATGGTACCTTATATAATCTTAAAACTACAAACTTTGGGATAACAATTAATACTTACTATTCTATTATGAAGATAGTTCAAAACAATCAAGATTACTAATATATGATATTGAAAATAGATAATAACTAATATACATGTAGAAAATAATTATAAATGTTGTTTATAAATAGTTTAAGATTATAATTAAGTAATTAAATATGTGATTAAGATAGTTATTTTTTTTATATAGTATATTCAATAACTTTAATGAAATTCAGGAATCCAAGTAAGTGGTTATTTGTCTCAAATATTATATTTTGAGTCATATTTCTTATTTTCCACGCTGATATCTTAAATATTATGTGATTAATAGATAATTAATTTATTTTACCACATTTATATGATTCATGGGGTTTGAGGATCCACATCAAGATCTCTGTTCAAATGGATTTTTATTCAAAGGATACCAAATTTGTAAGGGATTTTTACCTCAAATCACATGGCTGAGTTATAATAATTATTCTTGAAATTTTTCATTATAATATCTTTATATTCTCTTATAAGATGACATTTCATGGTACATTTATCCTATCTAGTATAAAATCAATTTTCAATTCAATTATTTTACCTTTATGAAAATTCATTCTCAATAATTATATCATTGTAGAGAAAAATTATGGTCCTCTTTAATGATAATTTCTCATCCTTAACTATATTTTCCTACCCACTAATGTTATCCATTGTATTTGTAAACCTAATTGTGATTACTTTTATTCAGGTTCCAAATTTCTCTATTTCTATTTCTAAATGGAAGCTAAATTATATATTTTTATGATGTGGGTTTTAATTAATATATTTTAAATGGTTTTCCTTCAATGGTTATTTTTTTTATTTTCTACTCCTCATTTCTTTTAAATAAACATTATTTTAATTTCCTCAGATATTTCATTTCATTAATTTACCTTTAAATACAATTATTCTATTTTTGGGTAATAAACCCATAAAAATCAATTAATTATTTTGTCCTTTCTATTCAATAAATTATTATTATTTTTATTCTAATGTTTTCCGCTCTAAAAAATCTACATTTCCATCCATTTCTTTAATGTTTTCCACATAGTTTCAAAAGAATTATTGATTGGGTAAATTATTTAATTAAACTTGTACCATTTAATTATATGGTTTAAATAAAATAATTCATATTATCTTAAATGAAATATATTCACCTAGAAGGTTATTGAATAACATTGGATAACCATTTATTTTCTACATGTATATTGAATTAATCCAAACATAACATACATAAATATTGAAAAATTATATTTGGATATAAAATATATCTCAAACAATACGCACTAAAAAAAATTATTGGTTTACTATCATTAAAGACTAGACACATAATCATCTTATTTCAAAAAATATCTTCACCATCTCCCACAAAATTCTTCTCACAAAGTACACTTCTCATAAATACCATACCAAAAACCGTTCTTCATAACCTTAGAAAAGGAAACATAATAAAGGGTATTATTAGAAGATCAATAATGGTAAATGTAACACCCTTAGATTTTGTGATAAATATTTTGTTTTTATGTATTATGTTATACGCAACACCTAATGAATCTTTCACTACACAAAACACTGTATTGCCTAGCGTTACACGTAGGAGCAACCTTCCTCAATAGCTTGCGTTGTATGCAATACCGAGTTTCACTAAACAACGATATGTTGTCAAAATATTTTATAAACTAACAGTTATAAATAGTAATACCCACTTTTTGAAATTTTATAAATTTCATCTTTCAAAACGGACTTTATTTTTGGATTCAGAATATCAAAATTATCTTAGAGTTAATTTTTTGTATTTTTCTGAAAACTTTCAATTTTTGATGAAAAGTGAAACACATTAAGTTATAGTTTAAAACCGAATTTTATTTAAATAACTATTTATTTTAATTTATTTTATTTTAGGTAAAAATAGATACATAATACCTATAAAATTTCAATTTAATTCATTGGAGTCATTTTATAATAATTTTAGATATAAAAATTTTATTGAACTTTTTATCGTCTTTTACCCACCTCCTAGAAGAATTTGAAAATTTACATAAAACATAATTTTACCGCTTTTGTGAGTGGAATATAAAAAATATGAGAGACATGGTTGCTATCAGTAAGTAAAATGTTGTTCAATAAGATAAAAATATTTTTTGGTGAATAGTAACTTTATACTTTTATTTACCACGGTTAAAATTAAATTGGGTAATTAAGGGTAAAAATGATATTATTATTACCCTAAAACGTGTCCTAATTCTATTGGATAAGTTTAATTCGACCAAAAACAGACTTAGGAATAAAATATGACCATTTATATCCCCTTGGATTAGATTAGGACATTTATTATTATTTAATTCAAAGAAGAGTTAAACGAGTTAAAATCAAAGTTTAATAAGTAAAACATTTTTAATACAAGGTTATACATCAGATAAAATAAACTATAAATATTCATTAGAAATCTAAAAGTATTTCCTACATAATGGTATTTTATTTATAATTTCTATACATTACATAATGTGATTTATTTATGACACAATGATGATGCAGTAATTACCTTATTAATAAAATATTTACATAATTGATGTTATAAATACCCAAATAAATGAAATTGGAGACTTTTTATGAATTAAAATAATTTTATAGGTTAATATAACATATTAGGGTCGGTTATATTAATTATTTTTGATGTAATAATGCTGTTATGAATTTAGAAAAAACAAAATACCAAATAGTGTCAAAATTGATATAAAAGAGGTTTTAAAAAAATATTAAATTATTAATTGATATTCTATTCCTAAAAGTATAAGGTTCGACCAAAAGACTTATATAATAATATATATGAAATTAATTAACCAATTGAGTTTCTATTGGTAGTTTATAGTAATTTTGTTAACCATATTGTGTAAGAATACAATTAGACACGGTAAAAGTTAAATTAGTTAACTTATAGTTAAATCTAAATGATAAGTTTAAAATGATTACAAAAACATACCTAAAACCTATTGGTTGAGAGTATTTCGACCCATAACCACCATAGACTCTAAATAAGTCACTTTTGAGCCATTATAAGCCGAATATTAATTTATTATAGTATAATATTTTAAGTTTTTTCTAAGGTTCCCCTCACCACTCTTATAAAAGGGAACTCCCCCTTCTCTCTAATTCACACCTCCAAAGCTATTTTTCTCGGCCATAACCTACCTAAATACTCTATAAATAGTCCTACCTTAATCCTATATTCCTTCCTTTAGTCAGAAATCCTACCTAAGGATCCCTTTTGATCAAATCAAATGGAAGAACCTGAGGAAGAGGTAAATATCTCACTACCTATTTCAAGTTCATTTCTTCTTCCACTTCCTCCTTATTTGGTGTTTCCATTATAAAATAATACCTCCAGTATATTCTATATATTTTGATGTTATTATAAAAATGTTACAACTATATTAGTTATTTTATCCATCCTATGAATGAACAAGTCACCACATGTGCGTACGTACGGCATACCATCTCCACATCGTGGTGTAGTTTGTTATTCAAACATTTCATCATTTGGATGGGTATGATAATGAGTATAAATGATATAAATAATAAATATAAATTTTTTATTATTTTTCATATATGATATACCATACAATTATATATGATTTTAATATCAAATGAATGATATCATCACTCGTGCGTACGTACGGCCTACCGTATCCACTATGTGATGTGACTCGGTTTACTTGATATTCATTGAATAATGATTATATAAATAAATTGAATGAATAAATATGATATATTTTACACTAATACAATTATTTACATGTGGTATCTATAACCAAAAAATTGGAATAAGAATTTATTCGACAAAACAAGCATAATAACATAAAGCAATGAACACCCAAATAACAAGTAGCAATGAAATATTACTAATAAGTAGATTAGAATATAACCATATATGATATCATAACAATGAATATGATTCTATAATAATTTAATTACATTATTTAAATCATTATACAGGAGGTTTGGATACATACAAAGCATATCGGACCTAAGGTAAGGGAAAATCTCACAATCTCATTTTTTATCCAAGATTGTTTATACTTCAGAATTTTTTGGGGCATATTTATCATCCACATCCATGTTTCCTCAATATTTAATATTATTTATATACTAATACAATTTTTTAAATCCAATTTTACCTATTGGTGAATTTTAGTAAAAGAAATGAAATGAATCTTTTGTCATTTTCAGTACGAGTTACTTTTTGTCTTTTTTGGCCAAAGTACGAGAGGAATGTTTTTTTAACTTATACGACATGAATGGATTTTTATGATTTCATAGAAAATTATTTCCCTGAAGATTTATTTACAAGTTTTCAAGTTTATTTTTAATTAACATATTTTGTTTTAAAATTTTATAAAATGTTAAGAAAGGAAAAAATGTATTTTAAGTAGAAAGGATATTTTCTCATGAATGGAGTTCAAGTGTTTTATCAAAATAATTTTCCATATAAGATAATATAGGGTTATATTTCTATCCCTATTTTTAAATTTATTTTATTATGTTATGATGGAATTATTTTTATGAAGTCCTTTTATCTTATATGGATTATGTTATGATGTCATGATGTTTAAAAATCTCATTTTTATTACATGGGTAATGCTATGATATATGATTTATGATTTTGTGGCACACATAAGAATGGTTTCATTATGAGATGGGTGGGACCTATATCTCCCTCCAATGCATTGAGTAAAGATTTATATCTCATGAGATAGACATGGCTGGAACATAAAGTTAATTTGATTCAGTGATACAGGACCGGAATGAGGAGTGAACATGGTTCAGAAATGGACTTTTTCCGCTATGATAGTCTTGGAAATGAGTCTTAACTAATATGTAATTATTTTCTTTGATTATGTGTGTATTACACAAAGTTTCATGTTTAATGTTATGATTATTGGGATTACATTTCACTAATATGATTTATCTGATGTTATGATAATATGATCTCTTTTGCAGGTTAATATTTTAAAAATGTTATGTTCTTATGAATATGATATGAATGATATTTCTTTTGTTTACCCTTATTGAGAAATTGAGCTCACCCTTTTGTATGTTTTCTCTTCCTCGGGTCAGTAAGAAGGGTATTAAGTAGGATATATCAATCGATGGTTTTGTTATATGTTGTAATAAGTATGCTTCAATTCTGATGTAATAACAATTTATGTACAGTATGGGTCATTATAGTAAACATATGATATATCAATCGATGATCATAATTTTTCATAAGATAAGCACAATGGTATGATAAGAAGATCACAAATTACAAATTTCATACATAATCAATCATATATTTTTAATCTTGAATCATGGGAAAAATAATTCTCCTAAAAAATAATATTTTATAAGAGCGAATCATAAATAATAAATCATGATCAATGGGAGTATATCATAAGTAGAAGACATAGGTTTTTATAACACATATAAATGTATAAAATCAATTTCTTAGTCAAGTATCACTACCAAGGCTATCATAATTGTTTTGGTTCACTCATCATTTCATCACTTCATTAGTCTAGGTTTACTCCCAACACTATCATATTTGAAATAGTCCCTTATGAAAATAGTTTCACTCCCCATTCCAGTACATAGTATCTCGTAACATATCAATATTTACTCAATACATTAAAAGGGTATATAATTTCATGCCCACATGTATCAAAACAAAAACCACACATATGTGTGAAAAAAGATCATAAAAATTCTTAATAATTTAATTATATAAAAACTTATGGAAAGTAAATTGGATTCATAAACATTTAATTATTTCATCGTACATAGAATAAATCCTAGAAAAGAAACGATCTTCATAAAGGTTTCATCATAACATGATTAAACCCAGGAAAAAAACGAACATCCTAAATTCATCCTAAAATCATTATAATAATAATAAATACATAGAATGAAATTAAATGGTATTATAATATCATATCCATAGTGATGAATAAAAATATATAAATTATGTTTATATAGATAAAAAATACCTTTCGAGGAGAATTTGAACATTTCTTTGAAAGCAGTTAAAATAGCCATTTATTTGGATACCTTTAAAAACTAAAAAATAGAAGAATATTGAGAAAAATATTTTATTTATAAATAAAAATAGAAACATATAAATTAATAATCAATTCATATAATAGTTAATATGATAGGAAAATTCATTATACAATAAACATTAAAATAGAGATTCCTTTCACTGTTTGGCTAAAATTAATAAATAAGCTTTTCAAAAACCACTATAAAAAACATTTTAAAAAAATCAAATGAAATTTAAATATTATTTTAAATTAATTTAAATAATCATATAATCATATAAAATATAATTCTTTTAATGAATTAAAATAATAAGTACATGAAAGAAAATTATTGTTGACCAAATGGAAAATAAGGTCGGTTTTTCACATAAAAAACAAGATTTTTTCAGTACTAAAGATAGGGAAATGATACTAATACTTGTAAATTATAGGAATACATATAAAAGAATAAAATATATTAGGCGTAAAGGATAAGAACAATATAATTTATCTTGATGAAAATTTCACTTAGACAATACTAAAAATAAATGATATTATAACAAAATCTATTACCATAAGTCATTTCATACATTATACACATTCAAACCTCCTATATAGTATATATAGAGTTATAATAAATATATTATAGTTAAATATCCTAATATAACATACACATTATAATTAATTTATTATTTATAATTATTCTTATACCAATAACACTTCATTAAAATGAACATTCGGGTGAACACTGGTCTATTTTCCATACATGTGTCAGTTTGATGGCTTCAGACCTTGCATCATGGTCATGGCTTGATCATATAAAGAATATTAATCAACTAATAAGTATATTTTTATTCGTTATATACACTTTTATAACCTTTCACATAAAGTGGTGATAAAAAATGAATAAATTACTTCATGGAGAGAGAAGTATGTATGTACACATGAGAGATATTCTAGTTTTTAGGATGGAAAGAAAGAAAGGTAAATAATAGTTCACATTTCCAAAAATAATTATTATATCATAATTATAATATGTGTTCATCAAATCTATCCTTTTTACTATCATTCTCTATACTAAATTAAATATGAATCACATCACTACATATAGGTGGTGGTCCCCACATATGCACAAGTGGTGTTATCATTTTTTAAAAGATGGGAGGAAGACAAAAAATCGATATAATATTAATATAAAAACCCAAATTATTGCAATTAAAATAATTCAATAATTTTAATACAGTTTTAAAACATTATTAGAAGGTTTGATTAGAAATAAACAAGAAAAATATTGGTAAGAACATATATCTCTTTGTTGGGTATCCTTCTTAAAAAAGTGACTAAAGGGTTTTTTTGTGGGTCTTTTGGGAATACAAGACAATGAATTTTATTTATATAGATATTTTGAGTGTATTTTTTGTGTTTTCTCAAGAAAAATTGCTCAGTTTGTTTTTATAATAGAGTTGAAGAGGTTCCCTTTTATAAGTGAGTGGAGTAGAACTCTTATAAATACATAAAACATTAAAATAAAATAAATCCTTATTTAAGTGAAAGTGTCAGAAAAGAAACCCAATGTATAATATAATATAAGGTTTTTTTAAATCCACATAACCAATGAGAATTTGAAAAAAAATTATTTTAGCCCTTATCTCTTTAATTTAACATCTCATTAAACCATTTAACATTTACCATTGTAAAAAAATTACAAAATTTACTATTCATAATGACCAACAATGAAACTATAATTAATAATAAATTTCTACTAGTTGATTCCAAATATTTAAACCATTTAATCAGATTCAATTACTATAAGTATACACTTTTATTTTAAAATAAGTATGAAAATTTAAAAAATCCACTTTTATAAAAAATGCATTTTTAAGAATAAAATTTAAATTATTATTTTTCCTTTCCAAGTAAAAAGTAGTAGATTAATGTTAAAATATTTTTATTGAATATATTATTTACATATTTTATTCATAAATATTTATTTATTTAATCTATTAAGATAAAAACAAATTAGTCTCATAAAAATAGTTCTTCAAAAAAATCACCTCCTTTTACTTTCATATGCTTTTATTTCCAATTATAAATATCTGATAAAAAATTATTTAATTTTTTACATGTATAAAAAACGTTTTTTAATAATTTAGTTTCTACTATTCATATTGACCAGTCTAATTACTTGGTGGTAACTATCACATCTAATAAAAATATTTCAATTTTATATCGTAGTTTATTTAAAATCAGTGTTATGTGTAAAGAAAGATATCAATGATGTAAAACATATTTTAAAAGAAATAAATCTAAACATATTTCAGTGTCACATTATACCATTTTTATAATAATTTCACACATGAAATTTATTCATTCAGATAAAAAAATGTGTATACCTCTGCCACATCACATATTTAGGTTCTTGTATAGCTTCTTCAAATTTATGGTTTCAGAACAAAAACTTAACAAAGTGATTAGTCTTGTTCTATTAGACTATTCTCTCACTGATCCAAAATCTACCCCAATTATTCCTCTTAAGAGAAATCATTCTCATATGGTATGACCACTAAGTTAACTACTTTTGAAGGATCTGGAATGAGCTTACTAAGGATAGATACATCTAAAACATTGGTTAATTTAAAGAGATTCAGTAGAAGTCCAAAGTGATAAGAAACCATCATAGTACAATCATTATTTTCAAAGGGAGAAATATATATAATTCTCTACTTACCCTTATTTCTAATTCCCATAACCTTCTTCTGAGGAGATATTAATAAGAATTCATTTTCAAGAATATCAAATTCTAGATCTCATTGATGATTGTCAGCATAACTTTTATAGCAACTCTATGCTTCCCTGATGTGCTACAGAATGGTTCGAAATTTCTATATAATTTCCTCAATTGGATTGGCAACCAATTTCTTTTATTCTCAAACTACATCCCAACACATCATAGTTATGAACTTCTTACCATATAACACTTTATAAGGAAAATCTAAATTCTTGAGTGAAAGTTATTATTGTAGGGAACTAAACCATAAAATGTTTTTTATCCCAAACACCTTTGAAATTCATAAAACATTCTATAATTAAATCATCTAGTACTCATAGACTATCTAACTATTTGATGATGATATGCACTATTAATGATTATTTACATATTCAAATGTTGTTTAAGAATTTTCTATAACGTCAATGTAAAACTAAGAACCTAATGAAATTCAATATAATGTGGTAATCTATAAAACCTTTCCACTTAATATATATTCGGGAAACCTGATCAAGAGAGAAATATTCCTTGATTTTAATGAAATGTGTTGACTTCATAAATTGATTTCTTATCAACCAAGTTGAGTTACAACCTTTTGTGTTTTTTGGATTGTGAAAAATAAATACATGTTGATGTTTTCCTATTTAAATTCAAGTATGGGTTATGGTTATAACATCTCCTTTTAATTTTGTTCCTTAACCTTAATAAACTCACATTCCAAGAATCGAGATACATACCACAAAATTTTCCCTTCTAAATTTTCCCACTAAAAATACTCTTGTAGATCACTAAAAATATTATTATATCCCGGATAAATAGTTAATGATGAACTATGAGCTTCATCCAATAGAACCTTCTTCAAATATAGTATCGATGGGTCACATAATTAGTTCTGAATCTTTTTTATTTAATCATAATCATGTTTTAAAATAGAAACATTCAAAACCTTCTTCTTTAATTCAATATCTTCCTTTGGTGCCTCTTTAATCCTTATGTGAATGGATAAATGAACATTCATCTAAGAAAGAATTGATCTACCCCATTTCTACATTATTTATATATCAATATCCTATTAATCCTTAAGTATTGGATCTATTTCAATACTCATCATTGAAAACCTAGTATGGTATTTTGAATTAATGCATTTTCCACCTTGTTCACCTTCCCATGGTTGTAGTTTATTGAGTAGTCAAAATCATTAATCATGTACATCTATTTTCACTTGAACATATTTAAATCTTTCTATGTGAATTTATACTTCAAGATTTTATGATCACTTTTTATATTATATCCCCTTGAAAATTTAGTTTAAAGAATATTATGCTTGATAGCTTACTTAACATGAAACACCGAGATTTAAGAGAACTCCAATATACTATAAAAATATGATTATTTAAATGTGACTATTTTAACCTAGCTATTAAATTAGTGGTACGAATAGGAATAATCACATTTTGAAAAATATGTTTAAATTATTTATATAAGAAAAATTTATTTATTTATTCATAATAATTATTTACTCAATTTTTAGTTAGTACATTATATAATTCAAAAAAATCTCCAAAATTGGTTATTATTATATTTTGTGAGAGAACATTATAAATAACTTTTACGATTTCTAGAAATTTAATTTTATATAATGAATTTCATTTTTAAATAAACATTTCAATATTATCATGTGGTAATATTTTGGGATTTTTTCTAAAGATATTTATTTTTCAACCAATGGTGAAAATGTATATTTTTTTAAAACACCCATTTTTTCTTTATATTAATTAATTAAAAATAAAAATTTTGTATTAAATTTTATTTTAAATTAATATAACATAAATTTTAAAAACAATAATATATATAATTCCATAATAATCATCATTATAATTTATTTTGGTATAATTTCATTTTAAGGCTTTAAAATGTAATTTTCTAAAAATTGTTTTCCATTGCGTTTTTCACATTTATATTAAAATTGATTTATTAAAATTATAGAAATTGAATGATTAAAAATTGATAGAATATTTTGAATCATGATTATAAAAACAATTAAATAGTTCCTTTTTATTTTTTGTCAATATTAATAGCAACCATGGTAAAGATTTTCCACCATGGTAAGGGTAAAATGGGTAAAACATTATAAAAATTTGGGACAAGGTATCCAAATCAACTAAATACTTTCCTTTATTTTATTTGATACAGTAATTTGATCATATCCATCCTCAATTTGAAAATATATCATTTTTTATTTTCCTTTGATAATGACATTTATATAACTTTTTGTTTAGAATAAATACAAATGTCACTCTCTTGATTTTAATTTCTCTTATAAGTTTACCTATAGATAAAATGATATTATTAAATAAAATAAAAGGTAAATTTAAATATAAAAAGATAATTTTATAATGTTAATTTAATAATAATTTTTTTTACAATTTTATAAACTCCTTATATTCTTATGCAATGTTGATTCAGTGATTATCCATACATTAGGAAGAATCTAGTAACTGGTTTTTAAAGTGTTGAAATAAATATATTTTGGATGAATTATGGTTTTCCATTGATGTTATGATTAATAATAATGTAAAATTAATGTTAAAAATTTTTCTATTATAAATAAAAAGTGAAATATTTCATCCATGGACTATTTTTGAGTCACTTATCACCATAGAATTAAATATAATACCCTTTAATGGATAAAAAATCTGTTACAATGATTGAAGTAAAAAAAATGGGTTAATAATGGCGTAAAACCAAATGATATGTTTCAAAAAATTTCCAATCCTATATAAATTTTATTTCTTGATGATATTTCTACCTTATCTAATTTTTCTTCAATTCCAGGTCTATTTGGAATCATTTTAATTAAGAAATAAAAACATTATATTTAAATATTTCATGTAATTCCAAGTGTGTATGTTCCTCACTTATAAAATGGAACCACCTATCCTCTTATAATCACAAATTTTTAGACAACTATATCAACCATTTCCAATCCATATCCCTTATTACCATCCTCTACATGTCCTAGATGCTCTGGTCCTATCAATATACTCTCCTCAAAGTCATAATGTGTAATCCAAAGGTAGATTTCCAATGAAAACATATAGCTCTAAACTGGTCATTTTAAATTTATTTATTCCACTACCTCCATAAAATATTCTTAAACTATGATGATATAATTAAATAAATATCTCTAATATACATAATTTGTATTATTATTATTTTATAATCCTATTTAATATTTTATTTAATCCTATTGATAATGAAAACATCATTTGTGTATACATTTGGACTACCTACTCTATGAAACGATGTTTTAAATTTTTCATCACCACCTAAAAATGATTTTTATTATGATGTATATTATAAATATATATTATCTTCATGACATATTTTTTATTCCTTGAAGATAATATATTACTTACCTTCTTACCCTTCCTCCTGTTAAAAATATATAATGTTTCTCATGCAGACATGGGGACAACTACCTCAATGAAGTAAAGTGATTCATTTTTCATGTACCCCATTCATGGTTGATTCCAAAATTGTATTTCATTTTTAAAAATGATAATTATTTCAGGATTAATATTTTTAACATGATGGATCCATGACCCCATTGGTCATGGTCGACCTATCAAATATGTTCTATTATTATGAACAAAATGTCCAAAAAACATCCAACATGAACTTTACTCATTTAATAAATATATAAGTCATGGTGGTAAATAAAATAAAAGGGATAATAATAAGTTAACAAGATTGAAAAGGGTTCTTAAAATGTATAAATTTGTTATAATTTTACTATATTTTATGTAAAGTATGTATGTAATGAATCAAACTCAATATAAATAGTTTCTC
This sequence comes from Viscum album, assembly GCA_963277665.1. Taxonomy (NCBI): domain Eukaryota; kingdom Viridiplantae; phylum Streptophyta; class Magnoliopsida; order Santalales; family Viscaceae; genus Viscum; species Viscum album. The sequence continues at coordinate 1,240,353,424 of OY728145.1, read as the reverse complement.
AACTCAATTTATTTTCATTGGGTTATATTACCTCTTCATTATTTATGTTATAGAAAGATTAAATGTGTAATGACATATAATAATTTCATATTGTATTTAAATTTTTTTTAGTGTTCTTTCATTTTTTACACAAAATAACTTTATTTTCTATTTCTCACTTCAATGTTACAGTCTTTTTATTGGTTTCTCATCCCACTTTTGTTTCTTTAAGACAACTTCCTTATTTATCACTTGTTTCTTTACGTGGTGTTTATGCTAGCCCTTATGATATTTTATATATGTAATCTATTTTTATTCATGGTATTTAAAATTACATTTGAATTAAATTCTTTAAACTTAGTTACAATTCAAATATTTCTATAGTGGTAAATGTATATTCTAAAATCCCATTTTATTCGGGATTATTTATGTTTAAATTTACACTAAAGAAAATTATATTTTCTTGATATTTAAAACTCCAAATATTTTATTATACTATAGTAATATATTCATTTTTAAATTTTTCCTTTCACTTTCATGTCTTTCATACTTAATATGATTGAAAAATAATTTTTTAGGAAAGGGAACCCTTATTTCATCTTTTGTAAATGAATTTTACTCCATTCATGTCCATGTGTTCTAAAAATAATTCTATAATTCTATTAATTACATTCTAATTTATTATTAAGGTCATATTAAAATATCTTTTACTTTATATACAATTATTCATAAAAATATTCTTGAAACCATTTCATGTCTGTCACATTACATATTTCATTACAAAGTGAAAAGAGAATGTTTTTAAAAATATATAAGGCTAGACCACCTCTTTCAATTATTATGAGTAGTCATATATTTCAAAATTACATTACATATTTTTTGGGTTCCTTTCAAAAAAAATACAAACATTATAGAAATTTTTTTGTTTTGAATAATGTTTTTCAAATTGAAAATCATTTATTCCACAAAAATTGTTCCAATGATATTTTAAAAATTATTTCCTTGTATGGTAATATACTTTAATAAATAATATTCATTACATGGGATATACTCTAATGATACCATCCACCTTATTTCTCTGGATGGATTATGATCATTTATTCTATTTATTGATAGGGTTAAGTATTTACATTCTATATGCTAGTTCTTCAAATAAGGATAGCTATTGATTAAAAAGGTATGTTGAAGATGTTGTACTATAAATTCAAATGATGAATTAATTAGACATATTAAGAGAATGGTGGGGGAAATAGTTATGTATCCCTTAACTAAATCTATATGTATCATAAGAAAAACTAGATTGTGAATTTTGTGTATACATTCCCAATTATTTATAATACTTCATCACAAGGTCTTAACAGTATGATAATGATGTCCAGCATTATGCAGTCCATCATTATGAATCTAGTTATTATTATCCATGAAAATATTTATATATCTATGTTATCCATGGATATATTCCCATATTATAATATTAGTAATTAGGAATATTTTATTATTTCTTATCACTTCATTAATATTAATTCTTTATTTATTCTATGACATCTTTTATTGAGATCTTTCCCTTAAAGAGCATTTTAGCTCACCCATTATTATGTTTTCCTTTCCCCAGTATACCAAGAAGGGATCTATGAATTATATTACTAATATAATAGTATAAATAATAAAATTATCACTAGAATTTTAATGTGATATTTCATGTTTTCATATGTAATGTGAGAATCATGTATGTATCTTGTCTCTCAAGACTCTTAAAATATTCAATCCTTTAGGAAGTGAACTCCTATTTCTTGTTCCAATGTTGTAATATTCAATCCTTTAGTAGGTTCCTTAGAAATAAGATTTTGGAAGACATATATTATATAACATAACCCTGTGTTAGATTCTACATGTAAGTATAAGTATAGGATAATATCTTGAAGTTTTGGTAAAGTATAGATTTTTTTGTTTTAATAGAAAATATATCCAAGTCTAGATACTGGAAAGTGGATGTGGTAATGGAATATATACTCCTATGGGTAATAACTATAAAATGAGTGGATTTGGTATTAACTTGATCATTATTAGTGCACGATGAGTGGGCCTAAGACAGAACACCTGTCTAGAGAATCTTAGGGTAAAGGTTGGGTTAATTCTCATTTTCATTATACACAATTATGATGAACGAGAAGATGGAACCTATGGAAAACTATGATATGCCACAGTGATTTTGGATTAACCTAAATTAGCATAGGTTGATGAATCTAAGGTTGATCATCTGTTTAAAGTCATAAATAACCCTTTTTGTGTCTTATGTTATGAGATTTTAATATAATTAAGAATATTTTGGGAGATATTTATGGGCATACAAACCTTGCGTTTAGTTTGTATTTTAGTGAAAATATTATTTTAGGAAACATTAATTTAAATTTATTTAGATATATATTTAAAGCTTCTGATAGCATAATGTGTGAATAAGATATTTGATGTTGAGGTAATTAATGGTTATTATAATTTGGGAATGAATGTTTTATCATATACATAACCTTGGTGTTGAAAAGAGATTTGATGACTAGGTGGTTAAAGTTATTTCAGAAGATATTAAATATATTTTTTGGAACATTATATGATTATGACGTTATGTGATTGTGCTAAATATAATATCATTTTCTATGATGGGAATTAATTTTAGGAATAAATATTGAGTTAACATATGGATGCATATATGTTTTTTTAGTAGTATTATGTTGATTCAAGTTATTTTGGGAAATGATTTGTATATTCTAGGGAATATATGATTGGGGAATATATATATATTTTTTTACATGAATTTATAAGTGATAAATGTTTTTCGGAAAAAAAATATTAATTTATTATTTGACTAATATGTAATAACATTATTCTAATTTTTGGGATTCAATTTGGAAGAATATATTTTTAAGAGTTTTAATGTTAATTAAATTATGGATTTTGTTCTTGAAGAATTGGGGATTAATTTTGTATTTCTATACCTGAAAGATTAATCATATTGGATATTATTTCATCTAGTGTTATCTATTATGGTTTTGGTTAGTGTAGAGAAACATGAGGAATAATTTTTCATCCTATTTTGGATGTTATAATCAAATAAAAGTTAATTTTAGTGCTTTGGTAAAGAAAAATTCATCTTGAATTTTTATTTTTTAGCATAAGAGATGAGATATAAGTAAAAATTGATTGAATAACAACAAAATTATGGCATTGTGATTATTAAATAGATTGAAATAAAGTAAGTATATTTTCTTCTGTTCCCTATCTTGATAGTAAAAGAATCCCCAAACTCAAGAAAAATGATATTAAAATAAAAACATTATCACTTTACTTTAATTTTTGTTGAATTGACTGCCTTATTTATTCCACACTAATTTATGATATTTTTTGTCATTAACTTTTTCATGTTCATATTCCTGATCACTCTCAATTATTCCTTGGCCATTATTATTTCTCCGCCATGCTTATACATTTAATTCCCTCTAACGTTATTCTTATTGAGAACCTCAGTTTGTGTTATTCATGGTGACCTTTATATTTTCTTTTCCTCTTATAAATATTATCTTTAATTGTCCCTTTTCACAATGTGTGTTTTCAAAAAAAATATACATTTAAATATTAAAAAGTTATTTCTTATCATGATTGATTTTTTTTCTTTTACTCCTTGGAATTGATAAAAATTATTAAAACCCTATATACTAAACATGAGACAAAAATTTAAAGGATGAAATTTATATAAGAGCGTAGAAATTATAACCTTGAAATTTTATTTTAAAATAACATTATTCTCAATAGATTGATAAAGATGCAACATTGTGCATTAAGAAAACTATAATATACTATAAAAATTCTAGTTTAAATGTGAGCATTATGACCTTGTGGTTAAACTGGCAGTATAAACCAAATTATAAAAAATATTTATAATGGTTTTATATAATTAAAATTTATCTATTAATTTATATTAAATGTGTACTTAATTTTCTATAAAATCATTTTATTCTTCAAAAATATGGTTTCTTCTAAATGGTTATTATTTATTTTTTTGGATAAAAATTATAATTAATTTCTACCATTTTTAGAATTTTTTTTAGATAATGAATATTATTTTTGAAAAAAAAATTCATTATTATCGTAGGTTTAATTTTTTGGATTTCTCTATAATAAAATTCAATGAATAGTGAAAAATAAATATTTTTCTAAAAAAATCATTTTATTTATTTAAATAATGTATTTTGACTTTAGTCATCCGAACATTGAATATGTTGAATTTTGGTGCTCTTTTCTATTGATAATAACATTTATATTAATTTAAATAAATAATAATTACAATACATCACTCTCTTGAATATAATTTCTGTTATATGTTTTCATAGACAGAAGAGAATGTTATGGACAAATCTAAAAGGTCATTTTAGAAAAAAAATTAAATAATTTTATGTTGGTAATTTATTTCTAATTTTTGATGATGGTATCATGTCATTAATGTTTTATGCATCACTAACTCAAGTCTTTTGAATGAAGATGAAAAAATATATTAAATGATTTTTTAAAAACATTAAAATAAATATTTTTGGGATTTATTATATAATTCCTGGAATTTAATAGTTAATAATAATGTATAATTTATTTTAAAATAGTTTATATTTAAAAATATATTTTATTATTTATTAATATAAAGTCTAAAATATAACTTTTTTAAAAAATAATTTATTGATATTTTATATTGAATGATATTATATTAAATGATTTTAAAATCACAACAAAAATATTTAAATAGGATATGTGGAATACTAAATAACTTACAATGTCATCAATGGACCATTTGTGATCCACTTGTCACCTTAGGAGTAAATTTATTATAACAACCCAAGTAATGATACAATAAATCACTTTCATTTTTATTAATATACTTATATTCATTTTGAAAATATTAAGTAATTTTTAAATCAAAAAGGAAATAGTTTTAATAAACTTTTTTATTGTAAAATTTTATTTAAAATATTAAATTATAAATTACATGATTATAATTTTAAAAAAATAATTTAATTTTGGAAATAATGATATCAAAAATAACTTAGGGTGAAATTTTGGTATTTTCCCGAAAAATATTGATTTTTCAGTGAATAGTGAAAATACCGATTATTGTAAATACGTAATTTATTTTCAATAAATTAAGTAATTTAAAATTCCAATTATGTTTTGAATATGATTTCAAGGAAAATAATTATTATTTCTGTATTTAATTTATTAATTAATTTTTCCTCAACTTTGTATTGGATTCTAGTATAAGTTTATTTTGGGTGTCAAAATGGTATTTTTCTAAAACAATTATAGTGCAAAACATTTTTCTATTTTTATTATTTATAATAATAATAGATGATAAATGTATTAAAAGAAATTTATAGATTATATACCAATAAATATTAACTAATATTCATAAAATGATTATTATTAGTCATATAGTTAATATATAATCATCTATTGCTCGAAAAATACACTTTATAAAAATTCATTTTCTCGTCACATCTAGGCATTATGTTATAAATTAAATTTATTCCTATATGTGAATTTAATTTTTTAAAATTGATTATTTACTTTTAATAATAATAATTTATATTATACAATAAGTTTAACATAATTTTTTACCATAATAAATAGTCATAATAGTAAAAATTGTTTACCCTCATTAAGGTAAAAATGGATTTACTGAGGGGGTTAAAATAAAATGGAAATGGTTAAAATTACCTAAAAAAATTAAAATATAATTAAATTATGATTATATAATATAATAATATACCCTATATACTTATATATTATTAAGTTATTCTAATAAACTAGATCCATCTCCTCTACCATCAAATGGTATATGGAATCATCATTTGTGTGTACAACTGACTACCGCCTTACAAACCGATGTCATTTACTTTCTATTATCACCTATAAAGACATATTATAAAGATGTATTTAAATTATTTATATTATATTTATAACATATTTATATTTATAGAGTTTCTATATCTCATATACCATCTTACTTTCTATCCCCTAGGGAATACGATAACGTCACTCGTTTATAGGGTAGACTACCACCTCTCAAAGAAATGTGCTTCAATTTTCAATAACAATTTATATGAAAGGTAACACTGACAAACTTAAAAGATATACTTGATATACCTGACTTCATGATTATATTCATGACATTTTTATCATTCTTAAAATATAATATAAAATTTTATTTCTTACATTGAAAAATGACGATGTCATTCATCTACATTTGGATTACTGCCTCAATAAAATGATGTGATTTTTTTCATCACCATATCACAAGTATGATTTAAATATATATATAATTATAGTTAAATAAAAATAATGGTATATATATTATAATTATAATTTGATAAAGATAAAATATTACTTACCACCTTTCGGTAAGAATCCTTGAAAAATGGAAATGTTACACATGTGTACATATGACCTACCATCTTCATGATTACAACATAGTTCATTTTTTATAACATTATTTCATGATTTGTTTCTAAAATTATAATTTATGTAAAAATATAATGAATATTTCATGATTATTGTTCTTTATATATTGAAATAATGAACACTTTGACTAATATTCAACCTACCAAATTCATTTTTGTCATATAATCCAAATATCACCAAAACACCCGATGTAAATTTAATTGAATAAGTAAATGGATATAACACGGTAAAAAGTTATATAAATGGAATAATAAACTTTAAATAGGTTCACAATAAATAAAATAATTAAAAAACATTCATTATCTTGGAAGATAAAGAATGTACGTGAAAAGTTAGGCTCAATGTAAGGGACTTCATCTAAATTTCCTTTGGTTAATGTATATTTTCTTATTATGAACCTATATTATTTAAATAAAAGTATATACATACCATTAACCAAGTTATTTCATGAATTTAGATATTATAATGATATTTAATATTTTTTAAAATTTTTTTATTTCATTATTCTTGTGATTCAAATATTTAAAAATTGATAAGTAACATTTCTTTAAAAAAACATTATCTTTTAACGTTATCCTTTTAATGATATGTTTCATCTATATCCATGTTTTTTAAATGATTAAATTATGGAAATAAAAGTTTTATAAATATAGTTTTTTCATTATTTTAGTTATTTTGAAAAAAATGACTCTTTGTATGGAATGTTTGACTTTCTATACTTACGAGAAAAGGAACATTCTATATTAACATATATGACGACAATGAATTTTCATGCCACCATAACCCCTTTTTTAAGCCTATATGTTTTGAAATATTTCATGTTTTATTCAAATAAAACCTTACTTTACTTTTTATATGTATTTTTTATGGAAAATTGGATCCTAAGATAATGGGTAATTTTTATATTGAAAATCGGTTTTTAAAAGAAACATGTATTTTGATATCAAAAAGTGATTTTTATACAATTTTAAAATAGGTTTTCAAACATTTATCATTATAAAATAAAATAATAAAATGTTTTATTCGAGATATGAACCATGTACAATGTTTATGAAGGGTTGAGCCTCATTATATATCACAGGTGAGACTATTATAACTTATACAATTGGTGCACCCAGATGGCACTCTAATCCATTGGGTAATGATTATGTTCTCCAGAGAACTATATTATATGTGGGTCTTATGGTAATTCCAATATGTAAGGGTTCTGTAATGGAACTTTAAGGGTTCTATTCAATGATTTCCCAAGAAAACTACTTGAAATACATATGTTTTATAATGATTTTTCATGTAAATAGTCTGATTTTAAAAAGAAAAGTAATTATTATTTTTATGGAAAAATGATTCCCCTTCTAGAAAAAAATTTGTTTTTAAGAAAATATTTTTCATGTTTTTTCATTTTTTCAGTGGAATAAAGGATTTTGTTTCTTTTTATGCCCCTTGCTAATCTTTTTGTGCTCATCCCACATTTTAGGATGTTTTTCATGTGGTTTAAGGATTGTTAATGGAAAAGAAGTATTCAGGGTGAAATTCGTAAAGATTTATCATGAAAGGAAATCATGATTTATTCTAAAAGATTTATATTATGGTATAAATGGATAATAGTCAAAATGCCCAATTTTTAATTTATTATTTTATGTTATGTATGATTTATGACCTAATTCTCTAAAACTATAAACATAAAGAGATTACCAAATATAATAGAATGATTTTATAACACAAAACTTAATTTTTTGTAATGTTTAAGTCTAGGACCTTTTAGTTAGAATCAAAGGAAGTCTTAGATAACTTTATAGTTTAGAAAATTTTTAACATAATTCCATTGAGATATTTTACTTTATGGTTAAGTTGAAATGATATAGAATTTAAAAATTATCATGTTGATTTATTTAAACTATTTTTTCAGATTTTATTTCCACTAAATAAATAAAAAAACTATAGTTGGAAGGCACCGAAAAGAAAACATCCTTCAAAATTAGAATCATGAGATGTCTGAAATTATGATAAAATATCTTTTTATAGTAATGGATCAGTTGAAAAAATATTTAAGTGGTTGTTGTATCCATGCTAGATAGTAACCTGATCTAACATAAAGGAACATGTCTACAGTGGAGAATTTCATAAAGGAATATTCCCTATCATTTTCTGGATCATGTCATGACCCATTCTCGGGGCCCGTGTAATGACTACCCCAAGCCCGCCTTCCATAGGCCAGGGGCTGGCAACTAGCACCAAAGGCGCAAATCTCTAAGCTGGGAAGGAATTGCCTTTATAAAAAGTAAAAAAATACAACAGAGTCCCCAACAGGTAGTAAACACTAAGTAAAATATATAAAATAGAGTGTTCTGGAAAGTAAAAGGGCCAGTATACAAACCCAACTGAACAACGAGTATAATTAAAAAGGGACAAGCAACTGGTAGTAAAGAGCAGCTCCTGGATCATCCTCCGGGGTCCCTACCCAAAGGGTAGGTACAGATGGCCACCACAGCTCTCACAACTGTCAGTCTCCTCTGTGTTTCATCTCGTCGCAAGGTCCACCTATAGGTATTGTCCAGTCGTGGTGCTCTCAGCCTCTGTCAACGTTCTCCATCATCTGTATCCAACACAATGAGGTGCGGGCATAGCCTGTGCAGGAGTTAGTATACCGATACTCATTATGGACCTCGAGACTCGCATCGTCTCACTATATCCACTAAGGATAAACAAATGAATAAAGATAAAAACACAAAGTATCAACCATCGCTACTTAGGTATATGCCCATACATATACCTAAGTTACCCATCACAGTCCGACCCCTACTCACGAGTCCAAGCACAAACTCGTCCACACCGGAAGTAGAGTCAATGACCATGATGATAATGGTTGAAAGACATGACTCAGCTCACACAGGTATGCCACAATTGTAAAAAGATATTGATGATCAGATGTAGCCACTGGATCATCTAAGCTGTCGGACCCACACAGGATACAGTCAAGCTAAGCTGTCGGACCAACACAGGATACAGTCTAGCTATCTCTTCTAAGATATTGGACCCACGCAGGATACAGTCCAGCTATCTCTTTTATGCTATCGGACCCAAACAGGATTCAATCCACCTATCTTGTCTAAGCTATCAAACCCACACAGGATATAGGCCGGCTATTCTTGAGTAATAGAGATGATCAGATGTAGTTACTAATTCATCTAAGCTGTTAGACCCACATAGGATATAGGACCAGCTACTCTGTCAGAACTTTCAAACCCACAAAGGATTCTAGTACATTTGTCGTCTTCATTGAACCCTTGGATTATTCCGGTACAGTAGTCATTGTCACAGTCGCAACCAGCTCTAGGGTTCCTGCACACAGCACGCTCGATTCCGGGAGGGTCTTCTCCTCAAGCAAAGGGTTCAATATATCATCTATCACTAAGTCCTGATTTTATGTATCTCATAGTTCTATCTCATCAAAATAAACCCAACGCGACAGACAGCGAATCAATCGGACGCCCGGTTTGAGAGTTATAATCATTTCCGCTCTGAGGGCCTGGTTGGTTTCAAAATCGAACCAACCCGGACGTACCCAAACTTCACCAAAACGTTGAGTGTGATATACCGAAATGCCTGTCTCGATCCAAGGAATCCTACATAACTGAGGTGCATCTATTGGAAGGCAAGTTCCACTCCACCATCATTGTTTATGTCGCAAAGGGCTTCTTCCGGCGGCACGCAAGGGGTGTCGCTGCCCCTAGGCGGCCGGTCGGTGCTGGCTGCCAGCGACCCGCGCCGCCTCGCTCTTCCACGGGCCACTAGAGTCGTTCTGATGGTCCTTTTTTCTTTGCGTCTGCACCAAAGGCCCCCTAGGGTCTTTCTCTTCACTACGACGACCTCAAAATGGTGTTTCCCTTCTGTTCACTGGTCGCCCAACAAACCGCGCATCACAAACCAATTGGCGGAGGGTCCGGACTTGTTCGTTAGCCCGTACCCATCGCTTTAGAGGCTCCAAAAATTATCAAACACATAATTTCCCAAATACGAGGGTATAATTCACATATATAAAATTATACAAAAACCCCCTACCTCGTAATCGGCGTTGAACATTGATGAGTCGCGGAAGAAGGGTGTCATGGAAGACGGGCGTCGTTCCATTAACATCAGAAGAAGTATAGTTCGAAAAATCGTGTCGAGACGACTTATTTGGTGTACTTCAGGGGCGAGGGTTCCTCCTTTCCTTCTAGATTTTAAGAAGGTGTTGCTTCGCGTTTTTCGAGACGTGGAGCATTCTTCGTTGAAGAACGGCGTTCTTCGTCAAGACAATATTGTTCCTCGAGTTCTTCGTTGGAGAGGGTGAATTCTCCCAAAGCCTTCCCACAAAATAATTTCCAATGCCAATGAAATAATAGGCTCCCAAATATTATAATATTTCCATGAATTTCAAAATATTTCAAATGAATTCATGACAATGTAAATAATTAATTAATTGTGGAGCTCAATTAATTAATTTGTAGTGTTGGCACATAAAATGAGAGAGGAAGGTGGAAAGTTTAACCCTCATCAATGGGGGGTTCCAAGGGTTTCAAGGGAGATTTGAAGATTTTATGTTCGTGTGGGCCCCACACACATTATCTTCCCTTAGGAGGTTATGTGGGGGTAGGGTGGCCCCACTCCCAACTTCCCTTTGGTGGATTTAACCACCACCTAAAAATTATGTCCCAAATAATTTTTAATTTAATAAACATCCCCAAAAATTAACATCCACTCACAACCAAACGCCAATGTGGTAGAGGTCCTCTTAAGAGAATACTGGAACTGCAAGATCATAGGTGTCCTTGGATTTCAATTCCGTGAACCAGTTAAAAATATAGAAAAACCCGCACGTAAGTTTACTGATGGTACCAGAAAAAAACTTCAGAAATTGATTCCAGGCACACCGGGCCTCGGAATCAGGCTCTGTCAGAAACTACGGACTCCTAAAATTCCAAAGAATTTAAGAAAAAATTACTTGAAATTTAAGGGTCTTTAAATTACCCCAACCTCATGGATTTACATCCCCATAAAGCTACAACACACACTAGGGAATCAAATGGGGGTACTCAGCATGAATCTGAGCCTCCCTCTCCCATGTGCTCTTATGAAGGTTCCTGTGCTTCTAGTGAATGCGCACTAGAGGAATCGACAGTCCTCGTAGGACTCTCTCTTGTAGATCCTCGATCTCCAATGGTACCTCCGTGAAAGTCACCCTGTCATCGACATCCATCTCCTTGTGGTTGATGATGTGGTACGGGTCGTGCACGTATCTCCTCAACTGAGATACGTGGATGAAGTATTGCAGCCAACGAAACTGAGGTGGAAGGGATAGGTGGTAGGCCACCTCGCCTACCCTTCTTAGGACCTAGAAAGGTCCAATGTATCTATTTTTGTATGCAAACAACACCAAGGGAAAGTGATCCTCCCAGCTACGACCAAATTCAAGGATACATTCATAGAGAATGTCCTCAAGAGTCTGAATGGCCCTCTCAATCAGACCATCCGTCTGAGGATGGAAGGCGGTTCTCAATCCAAGCTGCGTCCCAAAAGCCTCATGTAACCCCTTCCATAGTCGGGAAGTGAAATGAGCATCTCAATCGAAGATGATAGTTGATGGCACACCATGAATCCGTATGATCCCTTGAATGTAGAGGCATCCCAAGCTCTCCACTAAGCCCTGATCTCTGATCGGTAGGAAGTAGTCCGGCTTGGTGAGTTGGTCTATGATCCCCTAGATAGAGTCATGATTTCTTGATTTACATAGAATTCTTGTCACAAAATCAATGGATATCCTGTCCCACACTGAATTTGGGACCTCTAAGGGTTGTACCAAGAATTATGGTACCTTGTGTTCTACCTTCACTTACTGACAAGTGAGTCATCGTGAGACAAAATCTGCTACTGATTTCTTCATACATGGCGTCAAGTGTTGTTGTCTGAGGTCCTGAAGCATCTTCGCAACTCCAGGATGTACCACTAGAGGGGAAGTGTAAAACTCCCTCAACACCTCCTTCTCTAGTGCAACTGGTGCCATGGTATGTCTTCTAAAGATGATGACATGCTCCCCACCTTCAGAAAACCCATTATATGCTTTCCCTAAGGATATCTGAGCACGTCGTGCCTCACAGTCAACGTCCCCATGCTACTCCTCTCTATCTCAATGATGAAGTGGTGGAGTGATTGTGAGGGACTATAGAAAGGCTGCTCCATCACTATCCACAAAGGATATCTACAACGTGGCCAGCTGATCTATCGGCTCTCTTAGTACCTAATTGCCTGATCTCCTGCAGAGAGCATCTGCTACAACGTTCCCCTTCCTAGGAGTATAGACTATCTCGAAGTCATACTCCTAGACAAACTCAAGCCATCGACATAGTCTCAGGTTCATTTCCTTCTACAAGAAGTTGTGCCTGAGACTCTGGTGGTCATAATAGACTGTAAAATGCTCGCCCATCAAATTGTTCCACCACGTCATCAAGGAGAAGACCAATGCTGCTAAATCCAGGTCATGGGTAGCATAGTTCTACTCATGTTGTCTCAACTATCATGAACCATACCCGATAACTGCTCTATCCTCCATCAGGACACACCCAAGTCTGGTCCCTGATGCATCGTAGTAAATTACATACCCAACACCCTCCTCTGGTAGCCTCAAGATGGGCACACTGTTCAACCTCTACCTCAACTCCTAAAAGCTCTGTTGGCATCTATCAGACCACACGAAGAGTTTTTCATTCTTCATCAAAGCTGAAAACAGTGCTATAACTCTAGAGAAGTCTGGTACAAATCTCCGATAGTACCAAGATAGACCTAGGAAACTTCGAACCTCCATCACACTCATGGGTGGCTCCCAAGAAATTACTGCCTCGATCTTCACTAGATCCACTGCAACTCCAGCCTCCGAGATGACGTGTCCCAAGAAGTGAACCTCTCGAATCCAGAACATTCACTTCCAGAGTTTACCATAAATTTGGTGCTTTCAGAGTGTATCCAATACCACCCTAAAATGGTATGTGTGCTCCTCCTCAGTAGTTGAGTAAATATGTATGCCTTCAATGAAGACTATGACAAATCGATCGAGTTAAGGCTGGAAGATCATGTTCATGAGACTCATGAACATTTTTGGTGCATTTGTTACACTAAAAGGCATAACCAATAACTTGTTGTGTCCATACAGACACCTAAAGTTCTTCTTCTGCACATCCTCATCTCAAACTGTGAGCTGGTGATTGTAACACCCCGACCCCAGTTACCTAGAGTCGGTGCATTATTAAATAACATTGGCAAGATCACAAGGAAATCATGTCTCTAAAGACCGATCAGTTTAGTATTATTGGAAATAAGATTCATATATAAGGTCAACCTTACAACTTGAAAAGAAACACAACACAAATATGTTTAATTAGAAACATCCAAGCTTCCTAGATTATGCTTGCAGGTCACTCATAACTAAATTGGTCATATCTTGGGAAAATGAAACATAAGAAAGGGGTGAGCTCAAATACTCAGTAAGGGTAAGTAATACAGCGGAAAATGACATAAATATTAACCATGGAAAATAATTGAAACCACATGCCTCTACCAATAATAAACATGAATGCTTTTATGGAAAGAATATGAGCTGAGTAAATAATTCCATAATGAAACATAATCATGGGTATTCTACTAGTTGAATAACAACATTAACCATCAATATTATTTCCATAACAAGGGAATGTATAATGCTGGACTTTATGAAACATTTTGTCAAGGCCTTGGCCAAGACGTCTAAAAATGATTAAGGCCTCGTCCAAAACCATAAATCAAATTGCGAAAGGGCCTCGGCCAATTCCATGTCTAGTTGTCTCATGAGACCTACCGATGCATCGAGGAGCTATATCGTGCTCCAACCGTCACTTACTAAGTCCAATACATTCCTCATATGAAAATTATTAAACAAATCATAAACATTCGTATTAAAACTAGCATACGAAATGTCAATAATTTAACTATAAATCATGAATGGTGAAAAAATAGCACATCTACATTCAAACATATCAAAAAACCTTCCATAAAATATGGAAGTTTTGTATCATAATAAATCAACTGCATATAAACTTAAAATCCATCAAATAATGTTGACATAGATGAAATTAAAACCCTTTTTAGAGAAATATCTCTTTTTATTTTGAAATCATTTAAGAGTCACATGTTTATAAAATAAAACATTTACTTTGAAAATATTATTATAAGATTGTAAGGGAAGCTTTAACAAGTTTATAATCATATACAATAGATGCACCCAGCGTATAAGTTAAAAAATATTCTTACCTTAATTTTGTTGAAAAGGTTAAAAAGGACCTTGTTTGGAAAATGATGGAAAGATTGCTTTATAAACATCTTATAAAAAGTAAACAAGGGTATAAATGACTTTAACTAATAGTCTATAAAATAGTTAAAATGTTTTAAAATACATTTTTAAGAAACATGGATGCAGATGATAAAGAGGTCTCAGTAGATAATTACGTATAAACAACCTCAGATAATAAAGAGATTGTGAAATAAACCCTTACCAATACTTTTCCTTGGTCAAGGGTAGGTTAACCACCTGTATAATAGTTAAATAATTGTTATTAAATTATACAATAATTGTATACATAAATATGATATCATATATGATCTTTTAATATTGCTTTGTTAATAATATTTTAGTATTATCATCATTTTAGGTGTTCACTTACTCATTTTCTTTTATATGTTTTGTTACATAAGGTGTGTTTTTTATCCATAGGTTGTATATTATTCATATCAAGAATGATATCAAGTCCTTAAACATTATTTTTAATCATCAAATGAAAATTTGTCTTGAATGGCTACGATGGGGAATTAATCTCATCGTGTTCGTGGAGACGGTAGTCCCTACGTACGCACGAGCGACAATATCATTATTTTGATATTAAAATAATATATAATTGGATAGTATATCATATATACAGAATCACTATCATGTTTTATTTATTATTTACATCAATTACACATCATTATCATACCCATCCAAATAATAATGTTTTCAATAACAATTACACCACGACGTGGAGACGGTAAGTCATAGGTACACACGTACGGTGACATGTCATTCAAAGGATGGATAGAATACTGAATATGGTTGTAACATATTTATAATGAAATCACAGTATATATAAGATACTGGAGTTATTATTTTAGTATTTAAATAACAAAGAAAGAAGAATTGGAAGAATAAAGGAACTTGAAAGAGGTGGTGAAATCATTACCTCTTCTTCGGGTTCTTCCTTCTTATTTGATAAAAAGGGATCTATAGGTTTGATTTCTGATCAAACTTAGGCCTAAAGGTTGAATTGAGGGAAGTTGGGAGGATTTTTGGGTAGATTTTGGCTGAGCTAAAAGGCTTTGATAGTGTTAATTTGTGAGCAGGGGGAGTGCCCTTTTATAAGAGGGGTGAGGGGAACCCTAGGAAAAACTTAATATATTATTTTATAATAAATTTATATTCAGTTTATAATGGATCGAAACTGATTTAGTTTGAGGATAAGGAGGGTATGGGTCGAAAAAAACTCAACTAGTAGGTTTTAGACAGGTTTGTGTCACTTTATTAACCTTATCGTTTAGTTTTAACTCTTAGTTAATTAGTTTGACATTTACCATATCTCTTTGTATTTTTATATTATATAGTTAATAAACTTACTATATATTTCCAAGAGACCCCCAATTTGTCCATTAATTATACACCTATAATTATGTAAGTCTTTTGGGTGAACCTTAGATTTTTAGAAATAGAATATCAATTAATAATATAATATTTGTTTTCAAAACTCATTTATGTCAATTTTGACACTATTTAATAATTGATTTTTGTTAAAGTCGTACCAAATTTATTAATTTGACTCAAATTAATTTAAGAAATCATAAAATTTCATAGTAACCTATAAAATTCTTTTATGACATCAAATATTTCAAATTATATTTATTTTATCATTTATAATACCAATTATTTGATTCATTCATTAATAAAGAAACTACTGTATCATTATTGTGTCATAAATAAATTAAATTAATCAACGTCTAAAAATTATAAATAAAATACCATTATGTAGGAATTTTTGTATCTTTATAATTAATATTTATAGTCGAAAATATATCATATATAACCCTATGTAAAAATTGTTTTGCTAAAAGATATATTCTTATGTCATTTTCGTATTTACTTTAACTTAATTAATATAAAGTGTCATTATCACTTACAAGTGGATCCATGGGGTCGCAAAATCAACCAAAATATTCTCATGGTCGAACACGTATCAAACAATAGGGTTAGGACTTATTTTAGGGTAATATATTATTATAATAATATTATTTTTTACCCTTATTTCCATATTTACCCTTTAACCAGGGTAAATAAAACATTTACCGAAATAATTATTCAAAATGACTAAAAATAAAAGTTACCTATTTACACAATTTCGACCTCCTGATTATAAATATGGAATCCATTTTTCTAAATTCAAAACACAGAAGTGGCAGAAATTAATTTAAAATTAATTCTCGTTGTCAAAACAAAAAGCGTGTTTTTAAGAAATAATAACTATCAAAAGATTGACACATGTTTATGTTCGATTTAAATGGGAAATTACATCCAATGAAAAACATTATATTAGTTGGTAAAAATATATTCTAAATATACTTTAAAACCACTCAAATTAATAACTTATCACAATTAATTATTTCAATTAAAAAGGTTGTTTTTAATTAAAATTTAGTGATTTTCACTATTCATCAAAAATTGAAATTTTTCAGAAAAATACCAAAAATTATCCCTAAGCTAATTCCGATATTCGGAATCCAAAAATGAAGTGCATTTTGAAAGATGAAATTTATAAAATTTCAAAAAAGTTGGTATTACTATTCATAACAGCTAGTTTGATTGGTTGTGGTGTGTGTTAGAACTCGAAGTTGCGTACAAAACATGCTATTGTATTATTCAAAGAGAAGCGTACCATGGAAGCTTTGGGTGTTACATTCTCCACTCCTTAAAATAATTTCATCCTCAAAATTTATAGAATACTACCGCATGAAAAGACTCAGGTGGTTCTTCATTATATGTTCCTCGGGTTCCCACGTTGCCTCTTCCATCTTATGGTTTCTCCATATAACTTTTACCAGTCGAGTCGTCTAGTTTCTCAACACTTGTTCTCTCATATCAAGAATCTTAAATGGATCTTATAAATAAGACATATCAGTTTTTAGTTCTAATTCCTCATAGGTGAGTACATGTGTTGGGTCAGACATGTATTTTCTCAACAGTGATATGTGGAACACATCGTGAACTTTGGAGAGACTTGGCGGTATTGCCAAACGGTAAGCTACAGCCCCAATTCATTCTAGAATTTCAAATGGTCTGATGTACCAGGGACTAAATTTTCCCTTCTTATTGAAACGTATAACACCCTTCCAGGGAGATACCTTCAAGAAAACATGATCTCCTACCTGAAATTCCAAATTCTTCCTTCAGTTATCGGCATATCTCTTCTACCTACTTTGAGATGCTTTGATGTGGTTTTCGATTACCTTCACCTTTTCCATCGTTTCCTCCACCAGTTCTGGGCCTATAAGTTTTCATTCACCAACATCATCCCAACAGGTTGGTGTGCGACAACCCTTTCCATATAACGCTTCATATGGTGCCATCTGAATACTCGAATGGAAGCTATTGTTATAGGAAAATTCAACCAAAGGTAAATATTGATCCCAAATACCCTGAAAGTCAAGTGAGTAGGATCTCAACATGTCTTCTAAGGTTGGAATAGTCAAATGACCACATGAACCACCGATATTATTTCCATAATGAGGGAATGTGTAATGTTGGAAACTCTGAAATATTTTGTCAAGGCCTCGGCCAAGACGTCTAAAAATGATTAAGGCCTCAACCAAAACAATAAATCAAATTGAGAAAGGGCCTCAGCCAATTTTATTTCTAGTTGTCTCATGAGACCTACCGTTGCATCGAGGAGCTATAGCAGGCTCCACCCATCACTTACTATGTCCAATACATTCCTCATATAAAAAGGTTTAAACATATCAGAAACATTCGTATCAAAACTAGCATACGAGATATCAATACTTTAACCATAAATCATGAATGGTGTAAAAATAGCACATCCATAGTCAAACATATCACAAAACCTTCAATACAATATTGAATCATTTTATCATAATAAATCAACTCCAAATAAAAATAAAATCCATCAAATAATGTTGACATAGATGAAATCAAAATCCTTTTTAGAGAAATATCTCTTTCTATTAACCTTATCTTTTAGTCCTAACTCTTAGTTAAATAGTTTGACATTTACCTTGTCTCATTGTATTTTTATTTTATATAGTTAATAAACTTACTATATATTTCCAAGCTACCACCACGAGGTCCATTAATGATACACCTATCATTATATAAGTCCTTTGGCCGAACATTAGATTTTTAGGAATAGAATATCAATTAATAATATAATATTTGTTTTAAAAACTCATTTATGTCAATTTTGAAACTATTTAATAATTGATTTTCATTAAAGTCTTAAAAACATTATTAATTTGAAAAAAATTCATTTAAGCAATCATAATATTTCATAGTAACCTATAAAATTCTTTTATGGCATAAAAACTTTCAAATTATATTTATTTTATCATTTATAATACCAATTATTTTATTCTTTCATTAATAAGGAAACTATTGTATCATTATTGTGTCATAAAGAAATTTTATTAATCAATGTATAAAAATAATAAATAAAATAAAATTATGTAGTAAATCTTTGTATATTTCTAATTAATATTTATAGTCGAAAATATAACATATATAACCCTATGTAAAAATTGTTTTTCTAAAAGATATATGCTTATGTCATTTTTGTATTTACTTTAACTTAATTAATATAAAGTGTCATTATCACTTACAAGTGGATCCAAGGGGCCCCAAAATCGACCCAAAGATCCCCATGGTTGGAAATGTATCAACCAATAGGGTTAGGACATGTTTTAAAGTAATTTCTTATTATTATAATGTTATTTTTTACCCTTATTTACCGGATTTACCCTTTAACCATGGTAAATAAAATATTTACCGAAGTAATTATTAAAAATGTCTAAAAATAAAAGTTACCTATTTATACAATTTTGACCCCCCCTAATTCTAAATATGGAATCCATTTTTGTAAATTCAAAACACAGAAGTGGCAGAAATTAATTTAAAATTAATTCCCACTGTCAAAACAAAAGGCGTGTTTTTAAGAAATAATAACAATCAAACGATTGACACTTGTTTATGTCCGATTTAAATTTGAAATTACGTCCAATGACCAACATTATATTAAGTGGTAAAAATATATTCAAAATATACTTTAAAAGCGCTCAAATTAATAATTTATCCCTATTAATTATTTTGATTCAAAAAGTTGTTTTTAATTAAAATTTATTGATTTTCACTATTCATCAAAATTGAAAGTTTTCAGAAAAATACCAAAAATTTACCCTATGCTAATTTCAATATACTGAATCCATAAATAAAGTCCATTTTGAAAGATAAAGTTTATAAGATTTCAAAAAGTGGTTATTAATATTCATAACGGCTAGTTTGATTGGTTGTGGTGTGTGTTAGAACTCGAAGTTGTGTACAACACATGCTACTGTATTATTCAAAGAGAAGTGTACCGTGGAATCTTGGGGTGTTACAGTGATAGCCTGACCTGAGGTCTATCTTCTAGAAACATCGTGCTCCCTTAAGCTGATCAAAGAGATCGTCAATCCGCGGGTGTGGATACTTTTTCTTCACGGTCACATAATTCAGGTGACAATAATCGACACACAGTCACAAGCTCTCATCCACCTTTTTAGCGAACAAAATCAGTGATTTCTAGGGTGAAACACTGGATTAGATAAATCACTTTCCCTACAAGTCCTCTAGCTATACCTGCAACTCACGAAGCTCTATGGGAGCCATCCGATATGTTGGAGTAGATATCGGTGTTGTCTCGGGGTACATGTCAATGTAGAAGTCTACCTCTCTACAAGGAGGTAGTCCAGGAACGTCGTTAGGGAAAACATTTGCGTACTGATCCACCTCAATAGGAAAACTTGGACTCCGCACATCAACCACTCCAAGTATGAGACTAGCCAAATAATGTGTGATCAGCTACCCCCTCCTCTACGTGAGTCCATCCTGCGCTGCAAAGGCTCCCTTCTTGCCGGTGAAGGTGAACTTGGTCCCATTCGTGTGGAAACACTGCACTTTTCACCTAATACAATCAATATGAGCATGGACAGTAGATAACCAGTCCATACCCAAGAAGACGTCGTAAGGCCTCGACGCCGCTACAAGAAGATCCCATCTGAAGCTCTCAACTCCTAGAGTAAGCTCACACTGCTGGCACCAGTGCGTAATCATCAAGTCTACTTCTATAAGAGTCTATAGCCGTAAGGATCGAGCCAACGGCTCTATTAGAATCTTCGATCTCCAAAAAGGGGAAGCGGCAATAAATGAATGACTCGCACATGTGTGTATAAGAACTTCTGTAAGGGTAGAGTAGACACAGATAGTACCTCGAATCATCTCACGTGTGTCGTGGTCATAGGCCTTGACTGCCTGGAGCTGAGCTCGCCTCTTTCTTCCAGCTCCCTGTGGTTGGGGTGGACCTCCTGGTGGCGTTGGTGGTAGAGCCTCGAAACGTCGTCCACAACCTGCTGCTCCGCCAGCTCCTCTGCCACATCTGCCTGCTGCCAGCGGACCACCACCGTCGAACCTCTGCCTCTCCCTGTGAGGACCCTCTACTTTATGATGCTCATCTGCATGGCGGGTCGGGAAATCATGAGCTATGTCACCCAACCCTCCACATGCATTTCATTTCCTACTCCTTGTATAGCTGACTCTGCCTCGTGTTCCCCACACAACCGAACTAGAATCCTAGGGTCACCCACCTAATGCCCTAGTCCTCTTGGACCTCTACGACATCTGTCTACTGCTGGCTGTAGAAGACTCTACTATGTGTCACTCTGTGGTGGGTCTCGCTACTGATGACTGCTCAGCGAGAAATCTCTCCACTAGAAGGGCTCGCTCCAGCACCCGATCCTGTGTCGGAATTCTGAGGGGAATCATCGATGCCCTAATCTCATGCCTGAGTCCCTTCTCGAAAGTCCATGCCTTGAAGAACAGGCCTCGCACCATATCTATGGAGTAGCATGAGAGGTCGGTGAACCTCACTGAGTACTAATCCATTGTCATGCTGCCCTACTGCAGATGAAGTACCTCTTGAATCTGCACTGCACGAAGGGTGGCTGGAACAAACTCTGAGCGGAAGAGACTCTCAAAGTCTGTCCAGAGTAATGATGCCTTGTCATGCACCTAGAGCATCAGTCTCCACCATCTACCTGCTTCTGCGTGTAGGAGACTCGCGGTAAGGATCACCATATGGTCGTCCGGTGTCCCTACCAATCTGAAAAATCTCACGATAGCCTCCATCCAATCCTCAGCTGTCTGGGGGTCCATCTCTCCCTAGAACTTGGGCGGCCTTTGTCACTGGAACTCATGCAATGCACTCAGGCGGCGTGCACTCTCTTCAGTTGGGGCTGGTGCTATCAGTAGCCCAATGGGTAGTGGTAACGCTGGTGCCTCCGCTGTGATGGGACCATGCACCAAGGCCTCATCGCTTGGTGGGCTACCATCATTTACCTAACTCATAACCCTAGCTAGCTGCCTTTTTGGGGAAATCCTGAAAATAAATAGGTGTTCCACGGTTAAACAGAATACTTGGTGTATGGACACGTCGGCCACCGCACCAACACTGGATGCTTTGGACTGACAACCACACACAATACTCTTAACACTATTGCTTCACAGAAAATAATGATCAGAGTCCTGAGTTCTACAGTAGAACCGACTCCTTTGATACCAATTTTTCATGACATGTCCTTGGGGCCCATGCCATGACCACCCCAAGCCCGCCTTCCATAGGCCAGGGGCTGGCGACTAGCACCAAAGGTGTAAACCCCTAAGCTGGGAATGCGTTACCTTTATAAAAGTAAACAAACACAACAGAGTACACAATAGGTAGTAAACACTCAGTAAAATGAATACAAAAGAGTGTGCTGGAAATTAAATGGGTAAGTATAAAATCCCAACTGAACAACGAGTACAAGTAAAAAGGTACAAGAAGCTGGAAGTAAATAGCTGCTCCTCGATCTTCCTCCAGGGTCCCTACCTGAAGTGTAGGTATAGATGGCCACCTTAGCTCTCACGTCCGTCAATCTCCTCTATGTTTCATCTCGTCACAAGGTCCACCTCCGGGTACCATCCAGTTATGGCGCTCTCGGCCTCCATTAACGCTGTTTGTCATCTGCATCCAATAAAACGAGGTGCAGGAATAGCCCGTGCAGGGGATAGTATAACGATACTCTGTGGGGACCCCGATACCTGAAATTTCTCACTATATCCACTAAGGATAAACCAAATAAGAAAGATACAAACACAAAGTATCAACCATCCCTGCTTAGGTATATGCCCATACATATACCTAAGTTACCAATCACAGTCCAGCTCCAACTCATGAGCCCAAGCACAACCTAGTCCACACAGGAAGTAAAGTCAATCACCAAAAAAATAATGGTTGAAAGACATGACTCAACTCACACAGGTATGCCACAATTGTAGACAGATATAGATGATCAGATGTAGCCAATGGATCATCTAAGCTGTCGGACCCACACAGGATACAGTCCAGCTAAGCTATCGGACCAACACAGGATACAGTCCAGCTATCTCGTCTAAGCTGTTGGACCCACATAGGATATAGTCCATGTATCTTGTCTAAGTTGTTGGACCCACACAGGATACAGTCCAGCTATCTCGTCTAAGTTGTCAGACCCACACAGGATATAGGCCAGCTATTCTAGAGTAATAGAGATGATCAGATATAGTTACGGATTCAACTAAGTTGTCGGACCACACAGGATACAGGACCAGCTACTCTGTTAGAACTGTCAAACCCACATAGGATTCTAGTATAGTTTTCATTGTCTTCAAACCCACTGAGGATTCCAATACAGTATTCATCGTCACAGTCGCAGCCAGCTCTAGGGTTCCCGCACACATCATGCTCGATTCTGGGATGGTCTCCTCCTCGAGAAAAGGTTTAGATAGATCAACTATCACGAATTCATGAGTTGATGTATCACTAAGTTATATCTCATCAAAATAAACCCAACTCGATAGACGGTGCGTCAATCAGATTCCCGGTTTGAGAGTTATAATCGTTTCCGCTTTGAGGGCCATGTTGGTTTCAGAATCGAACCAACCCAGTCGTACCCAAACTTCACCAAATCCTTGAGTGTGATATACCGAAACAGCCTTCACGGTCCAAGGAATCCTATACAACTGATGGTGCATCGATCGGAGGTCTGTAGCTCAAGTTATGGGTGAAAACTAAAAGTAGCCCGAAGAAGGGGGGTCTGGGTCCGGTCCAACCTAGCCCGACCTGCCCTAGGTCGGCCCGAACCGGGTCGACCCGACCTGGGTCAGGGTCCGGCCCGATAGGGTGTGTCTCGGTCTGGCGGTTGTGGCTTGGCCCACATGAGAGGGGCCCGAACCGCGCGGCAGGTGGCCCGGCCCGCACGCAGGTGGTCCGGCCCGGTGGCCTGCCGCGGATCAGCCAGCTGGCTGAGCGCGAAGTAGGGGGCGCGGCCCCCCGATTCTCTGTAACAGCGGTGCCAGTTGGTGCCGCCCATTTATCTTAGAACCTGCAAGGCAGGTTACGCTCCACCATCGCAACTGACACCGTGACAGCCTTCCATCGGCGTCGCATGAGGGACGTCGATGCCCCCAGGCGGCCGGTCGATGTCGGCTGCTGGCGACCCGTGCCGTCGCGCTCTTTTGCGGGACACCGGAGTCGTTCCGGTATTCTGTTTTGCCTCTCGTCAGTTCCTACGGTCTCCTCTGGTCTTTCTCTTCACTGCGATGGCCTCAAAACGGAGTTTCCCTTCCATTCACCCATCTCCCAACAATCCTCGCATCACGAACAAATTGGCAGAGGGTTCGGACATGTTCGCTAGCCCATACCCACCACATTAGAGGTTCAAAAAATTATCC
Source organism: Viscum album (assembly GCA_963277665.1). Classification (NCBI taxonomy): domain Eukaryota; kingdom Viridiplantae; phylum Streptophyta; class Magnoliopsida; order Santalales; family Viscaceae; genus Viscum; species Viscum album. Next base: position 1,240,328,793 of record OY728145.1, on the reverse strand, counting down.
AACATATAATTTCCCACGTATGAGGTTATAATTCACATATATATAATTATAAAAAAAACCCCTACCTTGTAATCGGCATTGAAAATTGACGAGTTGAGCAAGACGGGCGTCGTTCTGTCAACGTCGGAGGAAGTAGAGCTCAAAACGTCATGACGAGACGACATTTTTGGTGTACTTCGTGGGTGAGGGTGCCTCATTTCTAGCTTCGGTTGAAGAATGTGTTTCTTCGCGTTCTTCGAGAAATGAAGTGTTCTTCATTGAATAATGGCGTTCTTCGTCGAGAGAATATTATTCCTCGAGTTCTTCCTTGGAGAGGGTGAATTCTCCCAATGCCTTCCCACAAAATAATTTCCAAGGAAAATGAAATAATAGGCTCCCCAATAATATAATATTTCCATGCATTTCAAAATATTTCAAATGAATTCATGACACCACAAATAATTAATTAATTGTGGATCTCAATAAATTAATTAGAAGTGTTGGAACATTAAATGAGAGAGGAAGGTGGAATCTTTAACCCTCATCAATGGGGGGTTCCAAGGGTTTCAAGGGGGAGTTGAAGAGTTGATTAATGTGTGGGCCCCACACACATTATCCTACGATGGGAGGTTATGTGGGGGGAGGGTGGCCCCACTCCCAACTTTCCTTTGGTAGATTTAACCCCAACCTAAAAATTATGTCACGCATAATTTTTAATTTATTAACAATCCCCAAAAATTAACTTCCACTCTCAACCAAACCCAACTGTGGTAAAGGTAATCTTAAGCGAATACTGGCACTGAGAGATCATCAGTTTCCTTGGATTTTAATTCTAAGCATCGGTTCAAAAGATAGAAAAACCTGCACGTATGTTTACTGAAAGTACCCGAACAAAAATTCAAAAATTGATTCCAGGAACACCGGGCATGGGAATCAGGCGCCGTCAGAAAATGCAGAGTCATAAAATTACAAAGAATTTAAGAAAAAAATTCCTTAAAATTTCAGGGTCTTTATAGATCATCTAACCCTATGGTAGCCAAATGATGGATTAATTCCATGTAAAAGATATTTTAAGTCATGGGATGTTCAGAACATCAAAATGTTACACTTTCCATTTATCATTTTAAAGGTGAATATGGTAAATAGTGGTCTTTGTTTAGGAATACTATAAATAAATATGATCTTGATTATGTAGAATGGGAAAATTTTAAGTATCTATTTTTTGAGAAGTATTTAACTAAGATTTTTTTACTCGAGATGTGAAAAACAATTCTTAAAATTAAAGAAAAAAAAGTTGATGATTTTATAGCCATATATGAAGACAATTATATAATACTGACTTGGTATGTACTAGATTTTGTTCAGTACATTCATATTAAATTACATAGATTTTACTCAGGATTGGAACTAAGTCTATGAACAGATTTGGATCCATGAGATTTTGAAATCAATGAGAAAGTTGTTCTTTATGATAAAAAATCTTAAATGGAGTTTTCTGAAAACTATGTGCATCATGATGATGAAATTTAGAAGAAAACTAGATGTTAGGTGATATGGAAACATACATTAAAGAAATATGGGGGTAAGAAAATTAATTTCCCATCTAGTGGTAAGTATGGTAAAAATAACCCTAGGGAAAATCTTATGAAATCATGGAACTATTACCAATGTGGAAATTTTGTTCATATGGCTCATGATTGCAAGGAAAATAATATAGATGAATCCAATAATAGGGTAATAGATAACCATATAATGGTGAGGTGTTTTATTTGTAATGATTTGGTTTATTATGATAACACATTCCCTAAGATGGTATCTTATGATGGAAATCAACAAAATTAAAAGAAAAAGGGGTGGAAGATATTTTTCTAATACTATGGTAAACATTTGGCCATGAAATGAAGGGGTGCAAGTATATTACTTTTCTATTAGAAATATAAAAATACCCTTTTTGGATCTAGATCTTCGCATTCATTCATTTATAATAAATTTTAAGGAATACTCGGTGTATTGCATCATAGAAGTTTAATATAACTTTTGGTGAAAATTTCAAGTTGAAATATTAATGAAACCTTGATTTATAGTAATCTTACTATTTTCACCAGTGGTACTTTTTTCATACAAATATTTTTGAAATTGAAATATTAGAGTTTGATATCATTCTTAGTATGGATTGGATTTCAGTTTATCATACTAAGTTATATTATAGTGCTATGAAAGTTATGTTCAATAATTTCATGACTTTGATAACTTACAAGATGATGAGAAATTGATTATGTATGGTAGTTAAATTTACCTAGGTCATATTGTTTAAAAATGAAAATTTTTATATTAGTTATGTTCTAGTAGTGAATGAATACATGGATGTATTTCTTGATGAATTTTCCAATGTTATTCTGGATTGAGAGGTTGAGTTTACTATTTAATTAGTTCCTGAATCTCTATAAATTTCATGATTTAATAAATAAAGGATCCATTCAACCTATAACTTCATCTTGGGGTGCTTCAATTTTATTTATTAAAAATAAAGATGATTTAATGAGAATTTTAGTTAATTATAGAGCCTTGAATGACATCACTGTTAAGAACAAGTAACAATTTCCTCATATCAATGATTTTTTTTAACCAACTCTAGGGAGCTCAATATTTTTTTAAAGGGTGATATAATTTTTTGGGAATCATCATCCAAATGTGAAGGAGGACTAAATTATAAAGATAAAATTTACGAGTAGATAAGACCATTTTGTGTTATTAGTTATTCCCTATGGGTTGTCCAATAAACATGCTATATATTTGGACCTCTTGGATATATTTTTTCATGAGTTCTTGGATAAGTTTGAGGGTGTTTTAACTGATGAAATTTTTATATATTTTAAAATTTAGGAGGAATGTGAAATACACCTAAGTATTGTTTTCAAACCCAGAAAGAAAATAAAATATATGGGAAAATATATCCACAGATTTCATGGTTGTATTTCCAATGACTCTGTGAGTTAATAATGAGATTAGGGTTATTTTTTATCAATTAAGTAAATTTTTATGTTGCCTTCCTATTCAAGATACTATGTATTTAGATCAAATTTTTTAACTATATATAAAGAAGATAGTCAAGTTAAAAGAAATTGTTCTCTCTATTGTATCATACCGTGATCCTAGGTTCACATCTAATTTTTGGAAAGGACTTCATAAATATTTGGTTACTAAATTAAATTTAAGGTTAGATTTTTATCCTCAAATAGATGGTCAGTTTGAGAATACTATTTATAACATCAAATGTATGTTTCGTTATTGTTTAGTATTTCACTAGGGAAATTAAGATCAATATCTTTCTCTGGTTGAGTTTTCATATAATAATAATTTTAATTACAATATTTATAATGCACTATTTGAGGTATTATATATAATGTGATGTTTGAAACCATATTTTTAAGATGAATTAAAGGAAATGAATTATATTAGACAATAGATAGAAAAGGAAATGGTTGAGAAGGTGCAATTGATTTAGCAACCGAAGATTATGGCTCAGAGTATGAAGAAAAGATATGATGATAACAAAAGGAAATGACCTTCTTTTGAGGTAGGTGATCATGTCCTTCTAAACGGATCTAAATAGAAAAGTGTTATGTGTTTTAGTCAAAATAGAAAGATAATTCACTATTTAATTGGAATATTTCAAATTGTGGAGAAAGTTTTATTAGTTTTCTTTTGAGTGGATTTTCCTCTGAGTCTATCCCAGGCACACAATATTTTTCATTTCTTGAGGTTAACGAAATGGATGCTCAATTATTATCATGGTGTAATCATAGAAGTAGTTAATTTAGAAGATAACGATTCTTATGAGGTTCAACCATTTTATATTCCGGATGATATAGGGAATGTTTTTCCGGATAAAGTGATTCACTAGGTTAAGGTTTTATTGAAACCCCATTTATTTGATGAGGCAACAAGGGAATGTAAAAATGATTTGAGGGAAAGATATCATCACTTGTTTCATAAGTTAATAAAGTATCAAGGATGAAATTTAAAAAAGGATAATAATTTAAAAACATAGTTAATTATATAATAAATCACTTTTATTTTTAATAATATAGTTATATTTATTATGAAAATATAAAGTAATTTTTAAATCAAAAAGGAAATAGTTTCAAATAAACTCATTTATTATAAGGTTTTTTTATAAAAATTGAATTAAAAATTGTATAGTTTTAATTTAAACACAATTAATTGAATTTTTTAAATCATATAATAAAAATAAACATTATTTTATTTTTTTAATTTTCAGAAAAAATTTTATTTTTCACTGAATTGTAAACCAATACATATTTTTTGTAAAAATGTCATTTATTTTCCATAAATTATGAATTTTTAAAGTATAATTTTTATTTTTATATGAGTTAAACTAAAATAATTATTCTTTAGTTTTAATTAATCTGATTAATTACTATTTAATCAAATCTATATTGGATTTTAGAAAAAGTTTTTTTGTTTAAAAATAGGATTTCATTGAAAAATATTTTTAAAATGCATAATTTTTATCTATTATTAATCATTTAATTAATCCATAATGAGGGATATTTTAAATGAAAATTTTATAATATTTTAAAATATTTATAAATATATATTCATATTATGGTTATTATTAGTCAAGGAGTCAATTTAAAGTCATCTATTGCTCAAAAAATACAATTATTCAAAACCTACTTTTTCATCTTGTCGGTTAGTTTTATTTAAAATTTAATTTTGTCACTTATATAAATTGAATTTGGTAAAATATATTCAATATTTGGAGTAATTAAAATTGATTAATCTAATTATTTCATCTAAAGTTTTTACCATAATGAATAGTGAAAACAATGAATCTTAGTTTATGTGGTTAAGGTAAAACGGATTTACTAGGGGTTAAAGTAAATAGAGAAGAGTTAAAATAACCTAAAACCTTGTGTAAAATCAATTTCATATACTAACTTAGACTATATTATGTCTAATTATAGATTATGTTGCATTTTTTATTCTTTTTGAATGTAAACAATGTGGATACACCTTTTTCTTATCAAAAATTACAAGTGTGCCACTCACCACACTTATAAATGGCCACCCACTCTCTTCTCTTTTTCACACATTAAAATCCATTTTTCTCAAAAAAATAAATGTCAAAATATATTACTTAATTGCATAAACATTAACTATATCAATTATTTTTCTCACAAATCCATCTTTTGAAGTCTTTTGGTTCTTACCTAAGAATGATTCATGAAGAAGAGGTATTGTGCTTAATGGAGCTTTTTTATTTTATTTCCTCTACAAACTCCTTCAAATATTATTAAATATTTCCTCAATAATAACATGAATTAATCCCATATAATAATATACAATTATTTTTAGGTTATATCCTAAATCCATCACCACTTTAATCAAATATTATATGAAATCATCATTCATGTGTATGGTGGACTACCGCCTCGCGAACCGATGTCATTTGTTTTCCACCATCACCACTCATATATTTAAGTAATGATAAATTTAAAATATATATATTATATTTGTAATGTATTTATATTTATATAGTTATTATATCACATAAACCTTCTAACTTTCCATTTCATGGGAGATAAGATAATGTTGCTCATGTGTGTGAAGGACTACCGCCTCGCGAAGTGATGTGATTTGTTTCTTCACAAATGATTTTCATGGAAGGTAATAAGGGTATATTTAATTTACATATTTGATAAATATGAAATAATACTTATATTAATGGCATATTTATCATTATTAAAATATAATAAATCATTTTCTTTCTTACACTGATAAATGATATTATTGTTCATGTACGTGTTGACAACAACCTCCACGAAGCTATGTGATTATTATTTTTCATCACCACATTAAAATAATGATATATATATGAGTATATTTGAACAAATAATTTATTATATATGATATTATGATCATTATATTAATATAAAATATTCCTTACCTCCTTTTCATAATGATTGTCAGAAAATGGTACTATTACTCATGCATACGTACAGTCCACTATCTTCATTATAATAATGCAGTTCATTCTTCATAAAAATCATTCATGATTGATTTATAAAGGTATAATTTATTTATAGACCTGATAAATATTCCATTATTATTCTTATTTATATATTTAAATAGTGACCTCTTTGACTAATAGTCAGCCTAATGAAGTTATATATTACACATAAGCCAGATATTGTCAAAACACCTGATGTAAACTTAATTGATTAAGAAATTTTATATAAAATGGTGATAACTAAAATAAAAGGAATAATAAAAATTAAAAAAATTCACAATCAATTAAATAATTAACATAAGTTTATTATTTATTAATATAAAGAATATACTTGACAACTTGGACTCAATGTAAGGGACTTCATCTCAATTTCCTTTCATCGAGACATATTTTGATGATATGAAATAATATTATATATGAGGTGTATATAGATCCCATTTTACATGTTATATCATGAATGTACATATTCTAATGATATTTTTCTAATTTTATTTTTCATGGGGATTATGATTCAATTATTTTCAAATTGATTGGGTAATTTTCATTTAAAAACATCTCTTATAAGGTTTTCCTTATAAATCACTTTTTATTCCATGTACGTGTTTTAAAAATGATTTTATTGTGGACATAAGAATTTTATAAAGTAACTATTTTTATTTATTGTAATTGTTTTGAAAATAATTGTTTATTTTTATGGAATATTTTTACTTTATTTAACTATAATAAATGTAATTTTATATTTTAATGTATACGGTGATAATGACTTTTCCCTCCACCATAACTATTTTTAGCTTATATTACTTTACAAGATTTCATGTTTTCTTCAAATAAAAACAACTTAATTTTTTTTGAATATTTTGGTATTGAAAATGTTTTTCTAATAGAGAAAGTGTATATTTATATTGATTTTTTTTTAAGAAATGAGTATTTTGACTTCGGAAAGAGATTTTCATATAAGTTTATAATAATTTTTCAAATGTTTTATAATGAAAAAGTGAAAGAATAAAATTTTGTATTCATGATATGATCCTTGTATATTGTTTTTGAAGGGATGATCCCCATTATAGATCAAATGTGATCCTAATATATTTTATATGATGGGTTAACCTAGATATGACTTCAATACATTGGGTAAGGATTATGTTCCTTAAGAAATTATATTAGAGTTTGTCTATATGGTTATTAAAATTTGTAAGGGTTCTCTGAGGGTTCTATTAAATTATGTCCTAAGGAACATACATGAATTTTTAATGTTTAAAATGATTTTTCATGTAACTCATTTGACTTAAAAGATAAAATAACAATTATTTTTTTATTTAAAAATGAATCCCTCTAGGGAAAAATTGGGTTTAGTAAAACAAAATCACTGGTTTTCATTTTTTTTACTCGACTAAAATTTTTCTTCTTTTTTTGTAACTTAATATGCTTTTTATGTTCATACCATATTCAAATAAATGTCATATAGTTTAAGGATGGGTAAAGGAAAAAAAGAGGTCATGTTGAACTTCATGAATATTTTTCATGAAAATAAATTAATCTTTATTATAAAAGGTTTATACTATAGGGAAATTGATACTAATTAGAAGTGTCCACCTTTTAATTTATGATGTTTATTATGTATAAGCTATGAATCAATTATCCAAAACTGTAAACCAAAAAATATCCCCAAATATAAGATAATTAATTCTTAATATAAAAATATAGATTATGTAATTGTTAAGGCCGAGTCATTATATTTTTAACACTTAAAGGCTTAAAAATGTGTTACCTTTGTTAAAGTTAACAACGGTTAACAAAGGGGTTAAACCAAAAGATAAGGTCTAAAATGACACCAAAAACTATCTAAATTTTATTGTATGATGATATTTATACCTTATCCTATTTTTACTCTAATAAATTCCAATTTAGAGGCAATTTAATTATGAAATATAATAATAATAATAAAATATTTTAGGTAATTCCAAGTTTTTTCTTTAACCATTTGTAAAGGGGAACCTCATATCCTATCTCCATAACACCTTTATAGCACTTTATATCAACCAATAAATACCCAAATTCCTTCACAATCGTCCTCCTCTTGAACTATAGGCTCTGGTCTCATCAAAAGACCATCCTACAAGTTGTAAGGTGTAATACAAATGTTGTTTTTTGAAGAAAAGGTATAACTCTCAATAAATCATTTTCATTTTATTTATTCTATTAATTCCTTAAAATCATATAAAACCATTATTTTATAATAATCACAATATCTCCCCAATACTTAAATTTTTCTAGGATTGTGGTGATAAGATTTTTCATCTTTTATTCTATCCTATAGGGAACAAAAATATCATTCATGTGTATATGTGGACTACCACCTCTACAAAAGCAATGTATTGATTTTTTATCATTTCCTCAATACACTAGTTATTATGATATATTTATGAATAAATATGATATTCATTAAATAATTTTTATTCTATAAATATAATATATAACTCAATATATTACCCTTCCGCCCATTAAAAATGATAACATTGCTCACACATACATGTGGACTAATACCTCCATTTATCAATTTGATTTGTTTTTCATTACATTCTTTCATGGATAATTATACAATTTAATTTAATTTATATAATTTATAATTATTTCATTGTTAATATTCCTTAAATTATATAATCTTGAACCATTTTACTATGTTCATCCTACCAAAGTTGTTCTGCGATTATGAATATAATGTCCTAAAAATGTTAGACATAAAATTAAAGGATTTAATAAATATATTTTTCATGACAGTGAATGAAAAAAAATGGATAATAATTTGGTGATAAACATAAAAATTACTCTTTAGAAAGTATAAAATCAATTCAATTGAATAATACCAGATATAAATCACATATGTGGTAATTCAGAATCGATGTAAGCAGTATTTAAACTCAATTTATTTTTATTGAGTTATATTAACTCTACAATTTAAAATAAAACCTAACTATATAAATAAATTAGTTGAGAAATTATTTTTTAATTAAAATTTATTACTTTCACTATTCTTTAAAAAATGAATCTTATCAGAAAAATACTAAACATTTACCCAAAGTTAATTTTTATATTCCTTAATAAAAATGAAATTAATTTTTTCAAATTATATTTATAAAAGTGTAAAAAAATATTTTTAAAACTATTATGCCATTAAAAGGAAATAAAATTTCCTTTTAGAACAATATTGTTTTAATTCTTAAAACCGGATTTATTTCTTATTTTAAGCCTACAAAACTCATTGAATGAATTTGAAAAATATTTTATTCACTATATGAAATATAAGTTTCAATAATATATTTCTCTAATAGTAATTAATTCAATATATTAGTATAAAATACAATTTTGGGTATACAAATAATTTTTTTTATAAAAACATATCTTTTATGTTTAATTGGTTACTATTTTCATTTCTAATTAAATGGTAACCAGTGAATTCATTTTATTAACCTATAAAAACATTATTTTCAAAATTTATTTAATCTCATTAATTCCCACCATTCCAATTGATAGGTTATAATGGTTTTGTTAAGATAATAATATTTTTAGAGTTCAATTAAGCATGGTGTTTTGTAAACAAGAACCTATAGAATATATTAATTTTATTTTAATAAATAAAAGACTTAAAATCATGGGGTGTTACAAATAATCTATTAAAGTATTTTAATTATGATATAGTCATGTTCATGAGTTGTCATACGTTAAGTATGCATCAAGATTTATCCACCTCACATGATACTCTATAAACATGAATTGTGATGGGTACTTCCAATAATGGAAGTTTCTACATGGAATTCCCTAAGATATTAGATTTAGAGTAGTTCAACTTTTCATTTCTACCAATATTTAGGTGTTGGATAGAGCCACGGGTGTTGAAATATTTCTACATGAGAGTCACCAGATGGTGAGTGGAGCCAATAGGAACCATGTGACAGATTCGTCAGCCAACATTGATAGGTGTCGGGTGTCAAAATACCTGATGAAAGATGCATATTCATTCATAAAATTTGACATATGTATCCACAACATAATAATCCATTAATGTATTGAGTCATCTTTGGGATATGAGATGCTTCATTAGTGAGGTATAGGGCCATATCGCATGGGACTCCCTGACCCTCTATGTGTGAATGATAGAAAATAAATAGATGTGCCTCTGTAGAAAATAAAGTAATTCAAAAATGTTTATCCATTAGTAGGTGTTAGTATTAGAGGATGTAATGGGGATAAATGATTTATTTGAAGTTATTATCTAATACCACCAACACACCATGAATATCATGTTAGTCTTATAGAATTTTCCATCAGGGATGATTTTAATTAAATTCAATTTATAATTGAAACCTAGAGTCTACCATCATTACTCTATGTTTGATATATGTCTTATATACCCTATAGTTATTTTTTATAAACATATATGTGAGTAATTCATTTCTATTCATATCCCTTCTTTGGTAATTTTAGATCCTATTGGAGCCTCTAACCATACCCTTATGGATGGATACTCATACTAGATGATAATTTGTTATCACACTCTTATTTTGGTAGTATGACATGCCTCACGAAGATATAATTTCTAATAGGGAATCTACATAGCTTAATACATAACTTATGATCTCATTTTTTATGAACTGTATATCTACCATCTATACATATATTAATTTTTTTTGACAAATTCTTTGGTGTACTCAGGCAGATGGGTTAACTTTTTCTTTCATTGGTGAGAAAAGGTTCCAGTCATGGAAGGAAAGACTCTTATATGGAACGTTTAAACGAATTTATAATCATTTTACTAGCTTGACTCTAGGTGGAACAAACTCATGAGATGTTTGGTTCCCAGTAATAAAAATTGAATACTCATATGGATTCCCTAAGGACATACCAGGTTTACCTTCTCATTTAGAGGTTGAATTATGTGTTGAATTGTATCCTAAGACCACTATGATATAATTAGTGGAATATTCGATGGACCCCAAAATATTCTATAGATAAGGGTTCATTTTTTGGACCATTATGAAAATTTATTTAATGGAAATGTTGTTTTCTCCTAAGCAGCTTTGATATTGTTTACCGATATGAAAGATTGAGACTAAGGTTGTGTGTAGATTTATATCCCTTAAACTAGGTAACCAAAAAGAATATGTACCAACTAATGAGTATTGAATACCTCTTAGATTTGATGAAATAGGAAAAGTGGTTCTCAAATATCAATATCAGGTGAGGTTATCACCAGTTACAGGTTCATGAGGATAACATACTAAATATGGAATTTCAATGATTCCACATTCACAATGAGTACCTGGTTATTCCATTTGGCATAATTAATTACAAAATGGTTCTTATTGGGATTATAAACCATATCTTCCAACATTTCCAAAAACCATTTATGGTCGAACTTATCGATGAAATTCTCATTTACTTGATATCAGAGACTAAGCATGCAGAGAGTTTGAGGATGGACATAAATGTACTTTGGGGCATTAGTTGTATGGGAAACTATCAATGTGTTAGTTTTGGATAGGATAGGTAAAATATATGAGACATGTTATATTAGAGGATTCAATATATGTAAACCCAGCGAAGATCAAGGCATCGCTATCCTGGGTTCCACCCATGAATGTGTTAGAGGTTCAAACCTTCCTTGGGTTCCCTGGCTATTATTGGAGATTCATGTAAGACTTATCTGGGTTCTTGACTCCCTTGACTGAATTGATCCAAAATGGGTATACTTTTATCGAGAAAAATATGTTATATAAGTCTTTTAGGTAGTTTCAATAGAGTTTCATAAGAACTCTCAAATTAAGGTTTCCAAAATAATGGGTTTAGTATATAGTTTTTTTATGTCTCTAGATATGGTATCATTTGTGTGTTAATATAGAGGTGTATAGTGATTTCTTAAGGATCATGGAAGTTGAGATCCAATGAGAAGAACTACATAACCAATGTCATGAATCAATAAGTTTTGTAGTTTTCCCTATAGACATAGAGGCAGTGGCTTCCTGGTGAGTATTGTTTTGTTTATTATTGACATAGATTTTTTTGTATATCTTTACTCGAATATATCTCAACTTAATATTGATAAAATGTCTTGAGTTACAAAATTACTATTAATTTGAGATAGTCTATTTCATGACACAACCCAAAAGGGAACCACTTAGAGTGGGGGGAATCCAAGTGTGACACCCTAAGCCCGCCTATAATAGGTGAGAGGCTAGAGACCAGTTACAAGTAGGAATGTCACACAATGGGGAGGCCTTATCCTAATAAAAATTTATACAGGTGCACCTATTAGTACAAAACTACCATGTAGGATAGATAAACATATACTAACCCAAGAGGAAACAAATTCATGTAACAACCTCTAAGAATAATCAGAGTGAAACAATATAAATTTATTTAAAGCATGAAGGGGAAAAATAAATAACCAACCAAAAAATAAAAGGATCCCCAAACTAATAATTGATGATGAGAAAAGTACCACGAATGAACTTCGATACCGACCACCACCAAAAAATCATCACTATTGGGTAATTCTAAGATTCACTAAAACCAATATTACTAAGGTCACCATCTTACTTATTATCATATGCATAAGACATGACAAATACTCGAAAATACCATGAATAGCTGAGAATATACATACCGAATAGGACTCAAGAAAAAACTAGTATAAATAAATATAGTCATATAAAACCATAAGAAGAATATGGGGGAGAATACAGCTAAAAAACATATGTACATAGAAAAAGTGATTCAAAAATAGAGAGGAAGATCTCGATCTTCCTAGGTAGCTAAGTATATTGAGTTTATCTACAGCTCTAAGAGCTTGTGAGGTTTTGATGTAAGTATCCCAATAAAACCTCACCATACAGGTTATTAGGGACCCATGCCTTTCCAAAGGAACATAAAGGATATAGGGATACTAAAACCATTGGAGGACCCACACAACATCAAAGCATGGATAACGGAATAACATCTCTACATAGAGAATACCCATGCCCCGAGTGTGTCTAAAGGGAACTAACCATATCCATACCATGGATATTGGGGAATCATGACCTAGAAATTATGTTTTTTTAAGTGGAAATAAACCTATGGTCACTCCAGTGATAACAATCGAGTCTCAACATCTGTAACCTTTGTTGGAGGAAGTGGCCCTCTCATTATACCTAACATTGCATCTCTTATTTCCAAATAATGGACACCAACATGTTAAATTTGTATTTATACAATGTAAATAAAACTGATAAGTAAAATTATGAGTCATAATGATGGTGATACATAAGTTATAACATTATATGATGTGTACACTATGTGTATCCTAAGGTAAATGGGTAGTACTCTCAAGATGAGCCTTGTTAATGTCTTGCTACCCAACATTGAATGTGAAAATCCATACACACAGCATGTCTTCGAGGGCACACAACATGTGGGACCACCAGGGGTAATATTAAAGTACTCCCTAAATGTGTCTTATTTGTCCAGGTAAGTTCACATGGTGTCTCGGATCACAACATGACCATGTGATGCTTTTTTATACATGAAACCCTAGCTGTCAAAGAAATAGAACTACACGAAATGTTCTCTTCTAGAACACATCATGTGTAGTCTCAATTTTCATAGAAAGTTTATATTCTTCATAAAAATTCATCATGTACATCTTTATGTATTTAATGTCACCTAAATTTCTATATTATTCATTGAACATGGATGAGTCCTCATTGATGGTCAAATTCCAATATTCCTTCACTAGAAACATGTTATTTGGTTTCCCCATTATAATTCATTCACATCATCAATTATCACCCAAGGTCTGTTACTCAATATTCCATACATGAACTACCATATTTTATCACCACAATTACAGAACATCATCTCCATCAACAATTGAACCAAACTATGTGAATCTAAGTTTGATCATGTCATGAATTGGACTGGTGGTCAAATTTTCCTCCTTTTCAAACTTAATGGTGAAAGAATCAAAAAATGGATAAATAAACACTAAAAAGTGATATGATTCCATCCATCTATCCTAAACATGAGAATCATAGCCATAAAATAAATTTTATAGAAAAAAATAGCTCTGGGGCTAAAGGATAATAAATAAATCCATAAACATGGATAATTGAAATGGGATAAATATGAAATTAAAGAATATAATTAGTAATTACTTGAAAATAAAAATAACAGAGAAATAATCTAGAAATAACAAATTCCTACCTCGGTTTTGGTTCAATCATTTAGGCACAATGAATCTATGTTTTTATTGTCAGTAATCCCCATCAATTTCATTTGTCGTTCTAGGAATTCCACTTTGTTTACTTAACAATGTTTCTCTATACATCGTACCTCTTGATTATCTAGGTTATATATATAACCCTATAATATTATTAAAAGAAAATTTCAAAATCTGTATTACTGGGTAGAGTAATTATAATAAAATAATAAATAAATTAACTAATTATTGTATTTATCATTATTATATGTATATGTGTGTGAACTGCTACAGGACCCAATGTTATTGATACTTATGTAATTCCTAGGGTAACACCCATATTCTAAATTCAAAATATGTTTTTGTTTTCTCATATGAAACTCTATTCAAGGTGAAACCCATTATTTTTTAAAAGATAAGCATACATAGTTTAATAAATTTAAAACTTTTCATATATAATTTTTGGGGCCTTATGACACCAGTAATATCACATTAAAACCAATGAAAATCCTAGAATAATATATATAAATATCCAAATCATTTTTTTGTGAAATTTAGAGTCACTAAATGTTAATAATTGGACGAAAACATTACATATTATAGTGTTTTAAAACTATAATTCGCATTTGAATACCTTTCTAGTTTATAGTTTTAGTGAATTAGGTCATATTTCATAAATAACATTCCCCATTCATACAAAGTGGGTACCACTAGAACAGTATCCATTTTTAAATATAAAACTTTCAAAATAAAACATGGATTATTTTTCATGTAAAATATTCATAACATCCAAATTGACTTCTTCATTTCAATTACCAGTCCATATACCCTATGAAAAACATTTTAAAAGTTGTATCAACACCAAAAGATCAGAAAGGGAAATAAAGAATGAAATTTCTAGTCCATAGAAAAAATGAAAACCATTAAAATAATTTTCTTAAAAAATCCTTATCATTCATAAAAAAATGTTAAGGTTCCCTGGGACATTATTAACATATCACTCTTACATTCACCAATGAAAACAGAATAACCAAATGTTCAACTTCCATCTCTGGAGTACCAAATGCATTGGGGAGATATAATGGGGATCAACCCATAATAAATAATGTTCAATGAACATATCATGAATAAAACCCTTGAAATACCATTTAGAGACATGATCAAAACACTTTCAGATATCAAAAAATCATTTTTGTAAAAATAACTTTTAAAATATAAAAGTCACGTGCATAATGATGAAATCATTCGCTTAAAAAAGAAAAATTATAAATTATAAATAGAAAACTAAAGTAATAAAATTTAATGAAAGTGGGAGAAACTCTTTATGTTGAATAAGTTAAAGAATACATTCTATTTGACTTTTGAAAAAAAAAGGTTCAAAAGTAACATTAAAAGATGGTTTTAAAATAAATTCATTAACCCAAGTGTGAGTTATCATGTACAATCTTTACCTTCCTGAAAAATAAATTTAGGTTAATTATTTAATTTATTGAGAAAATTTTAATGTTTATTATTCATTTTATATCCCTGATTATCATTTTATTATAATTACTTAATTATTTAAGTTAATGTAAAACATTTTGATGATATTCAATACTTGAGTCCACAATAAATTTGGTATGATTTCAATAGTTAGAGTGGAATTATTCCATATTCTCTAGAATAATATTCATGAAATAATAATAAACATTATAGATCAATTAAACATTTAAATCATACCATTTATATATGGTTATGAAAAATTAACAATGTTATAATCATGGAGATGGTAGGCCATACGAACGCATGAGTAACATTTCCATTTTTAAATTATCATTATGGAAATAAGGTAATTATTATTTTACCTTTATATTATTATCATAATATAATAAATATCTTATTAATAATTTAAATAAACATATATATATCATCCATGTGATGTTCTGATTAAAAATGAGTCACATCACATTATGGAGCTGATAGTTCCCATGTATGCACGAATGACGTTATCATTTTTATGTGGATGGAAAGGTAAGAATTTGATTGATATATTATTATTTAACAATGATAAATATGTCTTTAATATAATATATATAAATAACAATTCCATCATCAAAACCAATCATGATTGATGGTGATGGAAAACGAATTATATATGTTCGTGAGGTGGTAGACCGTTATACACACAAAAGAATAATTCATTTCCCATTTGATGAAATTTGATATGAATTTATGTGATGATATTGACATAATAAAATTTTATTTTATTGAGGATACTAGATTTATTACTTCATCATGTTTGAATAATATTTGATGGATGTGGAAGAAGAAATAAAGCAAACATACTTGATTAAAAAAACCTCTTCTACAGACAATCTCCTTTTCTAAACACCTTAATGCCACTAAGGAGGGTATTCTGCCAAAAATATAGACTCTATAAAGTTTTAAATGATTATAGTAAGGTAATTGGGAAGATATTGGGTGAACCAAATGGTTTTGAGGTGTGAAGAAAAGAGAATAACGGGTTCCCTTTTATAAAATATGGGAGGGCCACTGTTAGAATTCTCCAAAATAAGATATTAATATAAATTAATTTTTTAATTAAAAAATAATCCAAATTGATTTATTTAGAATATAGTATGTATATGAGTCTAATCTATCAATAAACTGAAAATTATACATGTTTTTATTATTTTTTATCCTTGAATTTTTGTTTTAACCGTTATTTAACCCCTAACCCTTACCGTGATATCATGAAATATACAATTTGATGGTTAATTTAATTAATATAACATTTCAAATGAACAATAAATGAAGTAATTTATGATATTTTATACTTATATAAATAATTTTTCTGAATTTTATATTATTATAAATTTTAAATCATTTAATTAAAAATATTATAATTTAAAACATCATTAATGTCAATTTTTTAAACTATTCATTACTTGACTTTTTTAAAATATCATAAAAACATTATATCTTCTAACCAACTATTCTAATACTTGTCTAACATATCAAATTATTCATGAAAAATCATGGATGAGATTAATTATCTATAATTATATTTATTTTAATATTTTTAATATCATTTAATAAATATTTTCTTTAATTATATAATTATTACATCATCAATATGTATGTATTTCAGGTAATTATTTATTTTATAAAAATTAAAAATAAATTATCATGTTTAATATAAAAATCAAGCTTTCAATGATTATTATTGTTGAACATATCCCCTACATAACCCCATATTAAAAATGTTAATGTTATGAAAAACATGAGTATGACCTCTTTGACATTTCTTTAAATAAAATATTATAAATGGAATAATCTCATCCAATTGGGTTGGAAACGTTATAGTTTCATTCCAATGACGATTTTGGTCAAAAATCACACATCCAATGAAATTAGGAAAATGGTTTTGTTAATTTTATAACATTGATAATATAATTTTTACCTTTAATTACGAGATTTACTCTTAACCATGGCAATAAAAAAATATTAAAAAAATTACAATTCATACTGTCAATAAATAAAGGGGACCTCTTTACTAAATACATAAATTATGATTCCAAATACAAAATCTACTTTTCAAAATTCAAAACACATAATTTGCTAAAATTAATTTAAAATTAATCTCGTTGATGGAATGAGAAAAAATTTTATTAAAATAAAAAACCATTAAAAGATTGAAATTGTTTTATATCCAAATTCAAGGGGAAACTGATTCTAATGGCATACATTGTATTAATTGATAAAAAAATTAATTAATTTAACTTTGAAATCATTCAAATCTATAATTTAAATCTATACATAAATTTGATGAAAAAATATGTCCTCAATTATAATGTAGTATTTTTAACTATTCATCAAAAGAGGAAACTTATCAGTACAATACATAAAATTCAACCGAAATAAATTCTAATATTCCACTTTCAAAGAATAATTTTATTATTTCAAATAAAATTTATAAAAGTATTAAAAACAAGATTTAAAATAATTATTCCATCAAAAGGATTCAATACTACCTTTTTAGAATAATATAATTTTTAAGTGTAAAAATGTATTTATACTTATATTATTCCTCAAAAATCTATTATATGAATGTCAAAAAATTTTATAAATGAGTGAAAACTTATTTTATCACTACCTGGGTAGTCACATTATTCCCCCCTTTTGGAAATTGTGTCTTTTAATTTTATCTAATTATTAAATAAGTGTGCATACCTTTTTGTCATTGCATTTTCAGATTCCCATGTTGCCTCTTCAACCGTATGATTTTTCCATAAAACCATAACCGAATGAATCACCTAATTTTGTAACCATTTCCCTATAAATTCATTAACTTGAACTAATTGTTCCTCATTTGTAAGAGTCTCTTCAAACTGAACTACATTAGGGGTTAAAACATTAGATTAATGTGGCACATATTCTGTTAACATTGAAACATGAAATACATTGTGTACCCAGGATTAACATAGAGACAATGCCATTTGGTGGGAAACTAATCCAATTTTCTACAGTATTCCAAGGGTCTAATAAACTGTGGACTCAGATTCCCCTTCTTACCAAAATCAATCACACTTTTCTAGGGAAAAATTTTGAGAAATATATGGTCACCTACCTCGAAAAAATGATCCTTCCTCTGGTTATCTGTATAACGTTTCTTTATACTCTGGGTTGTCCTCATGTGTCACTAAATCAAATGAACTTTATTTTTCATTTCCTCAATCAATTCTGGTCCCATAAACATCCTTTCACCTACTTCATCCTAAAAATCTCGAGTTCAACACCAATTTCCATATAATGCATCAAATGGTTCCATATGTATTCTATAATGAAATTTTTTATTTTAATAAAACTCAACCAAAGAAATATGTTGATCCCAACCTCGGAGGTAATCAATTTAACCAGAATGTATCATATCCTCCCAGGTCTGAATAGATCCTTCAGACTGTCCATCAGACTAAGTATGAAAGTTTCTGGTGAAATTTAATTCAGTTTCTAATGACTTATGAAGCCCTTCCCAAAAATTAAAATTAAACATGGGATCCGGATCAGATACAATGAAGAGGTGAAATCCTTATTATCAGACTATATATTTAATATACAACTAATAAAGTTGATACAGAGATAGATTGTATTTAATAGGCATAAAATGATTAGATTTATTTAGTCAATCAATAATAACTCAGATCATACTATTACCTCAATAAGTATTTGGTAATCCCACTATGAAATCCATAGATATATTTTTCCATTTACACTCTAGAATAGGAAAAGAATGAAGAATCCCCTTAGGAAATTGTCATTCATATTTAACCTAATGATAAGTCAAAACCATCATGGTAAATATAGAAATATATATTTTTATTCCAACCCACCAGTAACACTCTCGAAGGACTATGTACATCTTAGTACCACCAGGATAAATTGGAAATGGAGAACTATGAGCTTCACATAACAACTATTTCATCAATTGTGAATCAAAAGGCACACATAATATCTTCCAAAATCATAAAACAAAATATTTATCAATATTAAATTAAGTAAACTTGCCCTTTTGACCAAATTATACCTATTTATTCAACTCAAGATATTTCTTCTACGCTTTCTTAATTCTGTATGATAGAGATGATTGCACTGACACCTAAAATAAGAAAGAGGAATTTCCTACACCAAAACATTTCATCACAAAATTCATTACATAGTTAATTGAAGGTTACATTCCAAATGTATCATGGTTAATGTATCATTAGTTTTCTAACTCAACATATCGGACTATTTTTTTCTTTTCAAGGATGGTAACGAATGATGACATCATAAACCTTTATTGGTTTTAGCCATCTTCTTTGTCTAATGCTTCATTAGTTCTGAGTGAATATATACTTCAAACTTATATGATCAATATATATTTCACATTTACCCCATAAAAATTAAGCCTATAAATATTTAATGTAAAAACAACAACAGATAATTCCAAATCATGTGTAGGGTTTTTTAACTCATGAAGTTTCAATTGAAGTGAGTCAAATGCAATTACCTAATCATTCTGAATTAGGACACATCTATGTTTTTTCAATAAAGAATAACTATAAATGAAACATTTAACACTTTTGGAAGGAAGGTCCCTAACTAAATAATTCACTTATCTTCTTTTTAATTCCTAAAAATAATCATAACATTCTTTTGTCCAAATGAAATTAACACCTTTTTTAGTTAAATTAGTCTGTATGATAGATAAATATGAAACGTTTCCAAAAAACCACCTATAATAGACATCTAAACCAAGAAAACTATTAATATTGGTTATATTTGTGGTCATGTCCATTCTTCAAAAACTTTTTGTCAAGAATGATAAATCTTTATGGAGTCTTTAGAAACAATGTGAACAGGGAAAAAAATTCAAACAAAATTGACACTAGATTAATTTCCCATTAAATTTATTTTCTTTTAAGGTTTATAAAAACCCTTAGATTTATTTCATGTTCCACTTTACTTTTAGAATATACCAAAATCTCATCAATAAATACAACCATAAACTTATCCAAAAATTCATGAAATATTCTATTCAAAGGATCCATGAATACAATATGTGTATTAGTTAACCCAATTGGTATAACTAAAAATTTAAAATGCCCATATCTAGTATGAAATACAGTCTTTGGAATGTCTACTTCCTTTACATTCAACATATGGTACCACGACATCAAGTCCACCTTTAAAAAATACATTGACCCTTAGAGCTGAACAAATAAATCATTGATATGAGGAAAAGGATACTTTTTATTAACAATGGTTTTTTTCAAGGATCTATAATCAATGAAAAGTGTCATTGAACCTTATTTCCTTTTAACAAACAGTACATTATCACCAAAAGAAGAATTAATTAGTCAGATGAAACATTTAACTAATTACTCTTGTAATTTCTTTTTCAGCACTAAAATTTACACTTTGTTCATTCAATAAGGGGGTTTAGAAATTATATTAGCATCAAGAACTAATTCAATAGTAAATTAAAATTTTTAATCATGTATAATACCAAGAAACTCATCAGTAAAAACATAGAGATACTCATTTACCATCAGCACATCATTAATATGAACAGTTCCTTTTTTCGACAATAAGTTCAAGATAACATTCATTTCAATTTCTAACTGTTTCTCAACTTCTTGATATTTTTTCAATGGAATGGTTTTATTCTTTTAAAAAAGTAAAACACTTTCTGAAAATAAAATTCTTTAACTCTACAATCTTTATTAAAATAGTAAATAGAAATCAAATCCATACCAAGAATAACATCAAACTCTACTGAAAAAAAACAACAAGGCTCGTAGGTAAATTATTTCCAAAAAAACGATAAGAAGATTCTTATAATTTTTTTAAAATAATATTTCCAACATTTTCTTTTAAAATAAGTTTTGGATTCATTTCATGAGGTGTAATTTCTAATTTTCCAAAATATTTATCAGAAATTAAGGAACCCATAGACCCTGAATCAAACAATACATTGGCATATTGGTAAAAATAAGAAAAGTACCCGATATAAATTTTTGATGGTCCAACATCTTCTGAATTAGTTGTAATGGATTTTTTCAAAACCATATATTTCCAATAATGTTGATTTACACCCAAATTGACTAAATTTGGACACACATTGGAAAAATGACCAAAATACTTATAGTTAAAGCATATCACCATCATCTTCTTGTTATTTTTTGATCATTTACTTGCACTTAGGAGACATGTGTACAAACTTTCCACATCGATAGCACTTCCCAAATTTCAAGACATTCTCTGGTATGATTTTTTCTATAATTTTCACAAGAAGGGAATTTGATTTTCTTACCTCTAGAATTATTTGATGAATACTTCCCCAATTACAATCAACCTAACCACTTCTTATTTTTTTCATCATAAGGAATACACATGTCAGTAAAATCTATCTCAATATTTTCAGCATAATGATCACATTTCTCATAGCTTTTAAACTCTCGCAAAGCCAAATATATTCAGAAAAATATTTTAAAACTAGTGTAAAATCTATTAACTTTACTACGAAAGTCCCGAATAAAATATGGTACAAACTAAGATAGTCTCATAAAATTGGATTCATAAGTATGCATTGAATCATTAACTTACTACCTTAGTTCCAAGAATTGTTTCTCCATTCTGATTTGAATAGTTTTAAGAAAATATATTTCCAGAAAAAAACTCTTAAAATCATCCCAATATTGAGTATCAACATCATATTTTACTCTAGTATTCTTAACCAGATACCACCATTAACCAAATTCACCTTCAAAATGATAAACAAAATAGGGTTATTTTTTGTCTTTATGAACATCAAATGACTTAAAATATCTTTTCCAAAGAATTGATTCATCTTTCGGCTACCACTAGATCTAAGGTTCCACTACAATCTTGTCGATGTTGCGACATAAAATGATACACTAATAATATATTCCTATATGGTTGATCTGGTTGATCTCATGCCTGGATTACCCCATTATTTATAGTTTCTGTCAACTGAGCCATCACAACAACAAACTGTTCAGTTTTGACTCTGACCATCTTGGGATTCTGATTTGGAAGCATATTTTTTTTCTTGATGCCTTCCTACCATAGCTACCCTATTTTCTCTACAAAAAACCATTCTGAATAGATATATCTTAGATGAAGAAACCTGTAAATATTCAAAATACATATCATTTCAAATTAACCATAAATTTAAAATCATTTATGGATATTCTATTAAAAATATCCTAACCTGTAAATTTATATTAACCAACCATTGATTCCAACTAAAAGTACATGTCCTCAAACATTACATATTTTAGGGTTTTTTAACTAGAATTAACATTAGATGGTATTTTTAGTTTTTTTATAATTAGGTCATATTTAATATATAACATTCTATATTAATACAAAGTGGGTACTACTATAATAGTATACATTTCTTCCAATATAAAACTCTTAAAATAAAATGAGGATTCCTTTTCATGAAAAATATTCATAATATCAAACTTGACTTTATTATTTCTCTTATCCATCCTTATAAACTATGAAAAACATTTGTAATTGTCTGATGAGAACAAAAACCTTTCTAAAGGATATAAATAAGGAAATTGTTAGTCCAGTGAAAACATGAAAAACATTAAAAATATATTTCCTTAAAAACTCATTAGCATGCATAGAAAAATTATGTTGGTTCCTAGCCAACTATTATTGTGATGAGACTAAAGTTTCAATGGGAAGTTAGAATATGTGTATCTAGTATTGGGTTTTGTTTTGAATATTACTTTCTTCTTATGGGTTTTCTAGTTTGAACTAATATTTACTATGTTGTCTAATCATTCCTCTTATTTTGGTGTGTAGAAATATGCCTATGCTATGTCATCCATGATTTCCTCAGGAGGGTGCAGCTGATGATCCTCAAGGGAATCCACCAATAGATCAGAATCTCATCGAGTCAATACTATGGGAAGATTATGTTGTGGATCATAACTAACCATGAGTTTAGAACGTGGTTATTAGAGTACATCGAGGAGATGTAGAAGAGAGATATCGATCTAGTGAATTATTCTGTGAGATGCCACCATCCTTTAAAGAAATGAATAAACCTTAAAAGGTGGGGGGTTAGTTGGATATGATTGAACAAATCTATGACTTTCTGGAAACACCAAAGAATATCAAGGGTATGTTTGTAGCATTCAGGCTTGAGGGTTCTGGTAAGAGATGGTAGAACTCCATAGTTCAGATAGGCAGACACATGGACTAGATTTAGAAGGGTTTCAAACCCATGTTATTACAAACTTTTGGTTTATATTTGTTAATGATAGAAAAAATGTCTAGATTTACTATATTTTTAGTAGAAATAGAATTCGGTGTCGATATACACCAACTGATTTGTTGAGATTGGCATTTTCTTTCCCTGATGTAGTAAATAATTACTAGATGAAGTCTATGAAGTACCTACAACATTTGCGATTTTATATCAGATCATAGGTATTCCTGCTAAATATTTTTACCTATATGGAGATGGTAGACAGATCTATGATAGAAGAGATGAATATGGTGGGAATGGTTGGATTTCCCACCCCTTATCTTCCATCCATTGGTAGTTTCAGTGGAGTTTGTGGGAATAAGAGGAAGTGTAAAGATCATCGCTAGAGTGGTGGAGGTGGGTCTAGGTAATAATCCTCCTCTACATCATCTTCATAGAGCTAGAAATGTTCCCCTGACATGGTATTAGTGTGGAAAAGTCAGAGACAAAATATAATCTTTTCCAATTCCTATAAATATGTGAAATAGATATGGATGTGTTGGTCACTTACAGTTCTTCTAAAAGGATATGACTACGCCATGTTATGATCAAGATCTTTTGTCTCTGAATTCTATTGTGGGGTAGTCAGATTCTTCAAGGACTAAAGGGATCCATCCATAGGCCTCAAGAGTGAATCAATTTCACATAGTAGATGAGTTCCCAATATATATAGATGTAGGTCCAGCAAAATCAATAGGTACTATAATTATTTCATCTTTTGTATCAATTGTTTCATTTGATATTGGTGGCTCCCACTCATTTATATCTTCATGTTTTGCTAACAATATTAAAATTCCAACAAAACTTTTGTCTTATGTAATGGAGTTAGTTATTCCTCTTGGTAAGAGGAATGAGTGGGGGTTTTGGTTTCCATCTTGTTAATTAACGATAGTTGATACAGATGTTGTCTAGGAACTTATTTTTCTTGATCCTTATATCTTTAATGTCATCATTGGTACGAATTGTCTTGTCTCTCATCAAACTGAGGTTGTTTATAATCATCGGCATGTTTTATTTCATGCTACTGATCAGAGGACTCAGGTGTTTCATGGGGAGTAGGACATGAGGTATGGTCATGAAGGACTATCCCACCAAGATCTCTAGAGATTGTTTCTACTGTTTTCATTGAGGTTGATGAAATTTCTTCATTTTTTGATCTTTATTTTGTTTTTTGGAACTATTCTGATATTTTCCAAGAAGAATTCCCTAGTATTTCACCAGAGATAGGGGAAGATTTTATGATCAACTTGGTTCTAGTGATGAAACCTATATTGATACCTTCTTATCATAAGCCACCTATAGAGCTGAAATAGCATAAGATTTAGTTAGATTACCTATTAGAAAAATGTTTTGTTCTCCATAGTTTTCTTCCTTGTGCAACCCCAGTGATGTTTTCTAAGAAGGAAGATGGTTCACTTTGGTTGTGTGTGGACTATCATAAGTTGAACTGGGTAGTGGTTAATAAAAAGTATCATTTGCCTCGTATGGGTTATTTTTTTGATCAGTTTTAGTGGAAATGTGTTTTTTAAGGATTGATCTTCGGTTGGGTTATCATCATCTCGTATTTTGGGAGTATGATATACTGAAGATAGATTTCAGGAGTAGGTATGTACATTATGAATATCTTGTGATTACTTTTGTTCGGACTAATGCTCCTACCATTTTTACGGATTTCATGAATCTGAAATTCCATCGATATCTTGAATCTTTTGTGGAAGTGTATTGGTTTTTTCAAAATCCGATTGTGATGATGAGAACCATCTAAGTTTTGTTCCATAAATTTTTAGAAGTCGCCATTTTTGTGGAAAGCTTTCGAAATGTAGTTTCTAGATTTAATAATTGATGTTCCTATGGCATGAGATTTTTGAAAATAGCTTATTAGTTGACCTTGTGAAGGTGAAGAATGTCTTTTCATGGAAATAACCATATAATTTCTCTGATATATGAAGCTTACATGGTCCCTCTGGATACTAATGATAGTTTTTTAATGATATCTCTAAGAAGGTGTCAACTTTGACTGCTCTTACTAGGAAAGTGGTGAAATTTACATGGGATTCAAAGTGTCAGTATTCTTTTGATTAACAAAAAATACATCTAGCATCAGATCAAATTCTAATATTACCTGATCTTGGTAAGGGGTACATTGGGTTTTTTGATTCTTCTAGTGTATGTTTGGAATGTGTGGTTATGCAGGATAACTGTGTTGTCTAACATCTCTCATCATCTTTAGACACATGATAAGAATTACCCCACTCACGATTTAGAGCTTGTTGCAGTTATCCATTCACATAAATGTTGGGGGTTCTACCATTTTAGGGAGAGGTTCATAGTCATTTAGGATCATAAAAGGTTGATATATATCTTTTCTTAGAAAGAATTTAATCTCAAATAGATATGATGGGTAGAATACCTTCAGACATTCGACTTTGATATCACTTACACCCCAAGGAAGGGGATTATCAGTGTAGGAACTTCTAGCAAGAAAGTACCATCACATGATATTTTGGAATTGAAGGATTAGTGGAATCTTTTGAGGCATTTTTTTTCAATTCAACATGGATGCTTAGGAGGATGTTTTGGGTATGGATTTGACCAGTGTTCAGTTATCATCATCCCTCCTGGAGTCTATTTTTCATATTCATTAGCAGGATGATGAGTTTAGTAAATTTAAGAAATCCTTAATGATAGGGATACAATTTATGGTTACTCTCTCTCATTAGTTGGTATGATCCACTTTGGTAAGTGGTTTTTCATCCCTGCATTTGTGATTATTTTGTTCTTGTTCGATTTTCACAGCTCTTCCTAGGCTACTCATCTGGGCACTAAGAATATATATTATCATATAAAATGAAAATTGTAGTGGATGGGTATGAATCATGACATTGTAGATTATTTATCCCATTGTTACACCTACCAATAGATAAAATAAGATCACTTGAAACCCTATGGTTTATTTCAACCTCTTCCAATGTCAGTCTAGAAATGGGACAATGAATCCATGTATTTTTTTCGTGGATTTCCAATAAATCCCTGATTGGGGAATGTTATATGGGTATTTATTGATCTGTTGATGAAGTCTTATGATTTCATTCTGATAAAGGATACCACTAAGGTTGAAGATCTAGGTAAGCTGTATGTGCATGTGATTGTGAGGTTACATGGCAGTCATTCTATAATTTTAGATAGGGATCCTAGGATTACCTTGAGGTTTTGGATAAGTATCTAAGAGGCAATGGAAGCTCATGTCGTGTTGAGAACTCATTACCATCTATAGAGAGACGGTCAGACGAAGCATGTGATTCAGATCCTGGAGGATATGCTTTGTCCCAATGTCTTGGATATTGGTGGATCATGGGATATCCATCGAGGATAGGTTGAATTAGTTTATAACAATAGTTATCAGTCATCAATCAGAATGTATCCCATTAAGGTGTTATGTGGTCACTCATCTAGATCACATATTTGATGGGATGAGTTTGGAGAAGTATCTTTGGATGGAAAAAGTTTGGTAGAGGAGATGTCAGTGAAGATTCAAGATGTACATTGATATCTGGTTACAACCAAGAGTTGACAGAAATCATATATGCATCAGCAGCATCATCCTTTGGAGTTTTCATTTGTAGAATGAATTTTCATAAAATTTTCCCCTCAATTGGGTCACCGTAGAATTTGAAAATTGGTAAAGTATTTTCCAAGACATTTTGGACTATTTAAGTTTACTATGTGGATCAATTAGGTTGTTTATTGATTAGAATATTCGGTTATATTGACAAGTAGCCATGATGTTTTATAAATATCTCAGTTCATAAAGTATCAACTAGATCTCCCTTATGTTATGAGTTGGGAGGAAATTGAGTTAAATCAGGATGTTTCTCTTTTAGATAAACCATTTGATATCAATGACAGTCAAGTGAATGTCATTCATGGGAAGTCGATTCTGCTGGACAGAGTTTTAGGGAGACACAGATCAGATTCCCATGAGACTTTTGAATGCAAGTCGTTAATGAGGGAGTAATGGCCTCATCTCTTTATAGGGGTTACATATACCACATGAATTCTCAAGGGTGGAAAGTCTTTATTTTTGGGAGTTTGTAACCACTTTTTACCTTGATCGGGTATATTTTTCCCTCTCTTGGAGTTCCCTTTTTGGTGTGGATTTTTTAGATGTTGCTTTCTGGATTTACAGGAGGCTGTAAGATATTTACCCACCGTGTAACTAGGATACATGATGTGTAATGGTTGTTGGTTGAATGTCTTGAGATAGTTTAACATCATGAAATTTTAAATGAAGTGATGAGTTTTTACACACCGTGAGTTAATTAAAGATCATATTTTGATTCGACGCAATGGGTTTTCTGTGAATTTGAACATCATGTAAATTCATGATGTGAGAAGTTATTACACTTCCTTTAATTCTCTGAGTATGGATTTTGAGGGTGTTGTATGGGTTTGAGTGCCCATTTTGGATACTATTTTTCCCTTACTCTCAACTTACGGTTCCTCTCCAACAATTTTGGGAGACTCTGTTCCTTCTTGGTTGATTTGTTTAGTGGTCAATCTTTATTACAGTTGTGGTTAGTCTCTCTGAGTGAGTGACCTTTCTACTTCTTCATGTCTTCTTCCAGTTCTATTATTTGATCTTATTCTGGAGTTCGTTCATTTGTTGTTTCTGGTGTGGTGGGTTTGTTTTCATGAGTTATGTGGTATTTCATCTTCCCTGTTAACTCTCTTTCTCAATTGGATCAATTTTGAGATCTTTGGACTAGCTTTTAGTGCCTTTAGTGACATTGTTGAGTTGTTTTGTGGATCTCGTTACAGGCATTTCTACCATGAGTTTCAAGTTAGGAGGTTCTGTCTCTAGCCTATGTTGATGAAACTTATTTCTCCTATTTTAGAAAATAATTTATAAAAGGAATGGGTATTGTTGTTTTGTGTGTGTTGAAAAGAGTTTTTAAAGAAAAATGGTTTTTCCCTAATTTTTCATAAATGGAAAGAAAATGGGTATTTTTTAATCATAGAAATTGATTTATGATATGGTTTTAAAAAAAATTTCAATAAATTAGATTGAATTTTGTAAATGATCATAAGGGTAACCTTGGGTAATTAGGTGGAAGGTTTAGTTTGAGTCCATCATCTATATTTTGTGATTATTGGGTTGTTTTCTCAGGGGGTTTTCCTCCATTTACTAGGACTATTTTTCTAGGTGATTGATATTGACATTGTCAGGGGGTTTACTCTTGGTGTATTCCTTTACTTTCTATGCCTTTATTCTAGGAACCAAACTATATACATGAATGATTGTGGTATGAGTAATATTCTAGTCTAACCTATAGTGATTCTTAGTGTTGATACCTTTGATTCTATTTTGTGTTACATGGATTCATTGTTTTATCCTTAATATGGATGTTTTTCTTATGACAGATGCTATGGAAAATGTTCTCTAAAATATATATACCTAAATTTGTTTTAGAACTATGAAATAGGTAAATATTTACCATCTTTTCTTTAAAACTTCTTTACTGCTTATCATGCCATGTTTTATTAAAATTATCATGCATGAATTTTTATATAGAGGCTTGTTATGGAACACCTGGGTGGGATCCTATTGATCATATTATCTCACACCGTGATCACCTCTTCATAGGTGTATATATTTATATATTTCTTCCAATGTAGTGAAAGAAAAGGCACCACAATGAGGAAGTGATGTTTCATGTCAGCTGATTTGGGTACCTGGTGGTTAGATGGTTGGATTTTTTCCATGATATCACATGGAGTAACTATTTGGTTTTATTCCATTGAATTTGGACTTGTCTCTTTGATATTTTGGCTACTTTTATAGTTGTTTTGATTCCAATATATTCTTACAGTTATGGAATATATTTATTAAACTTCCATTTTTCCTTCCTGATCTATGTAAATATATTCCATATATATGTTCAATGTGGGAATAATTTTTAACTTTTGTTTGTTATTCGATGCTCGAAAGAATTTTTCCATCCCATAGGTATAGAGAATGCCCTTTGGGTAAGTGATATAACGTTTTGGGTGCCAGGTTTGAGGGAAACATGGGTCGATTCCTTAAAAAATGGTACCAAATGATGTTTATCCTCAAGATTCTTTATCCTGGTATGTCCATTAAACTAGAGATTGATTTTTGGTACTTATTAGGTATGTTTCAATTAGTCTCTGGTCATCTATTATCTTGACAAGACTCAAGTTTCCATGGAAATTTGGGATATGTGTCTCTAGTGTTGGGTTTTCTTTTAAATCTCAGTTTCTACTTATGGTTTTTCCAGTTTGAACTAATATTTAGTTTTTTGTATAGTTTTTATTTCTGTTTTAGTGTGTAGTGATATTCCGTTAAGATGTCTTCAATGAGTTACATAGCAGGGTGCACCTGATTCTCCTCAAGTGAATCCACATATAGATTAGAATCTCATCGAGGCTATAGTAAGGGTAGTTCTTGTTATTGATCAGAACTTACCACGAGTTCATAACGTTGTTGTTGAAGTACATCTTGGAGCTGGAGGAGAGAGATATCGATTATGGTAATTCTTACATGATAATCCACCATTCTTTAAAGGAATGAATTAACCTAAAGAGGTGATGTACTGACTATATTGGATTAATCAAATATTAGAATTTCTGGAAACACCTAATAATATCAAGGGGAAGTGTGCAGCGTTTAGGCTCGAGGGTTCTGGTGAGCGATCTTGGAATTCTGTAGTCTAGGAAGATAGACATGTGGCCTTGGGTTGGAAGGGATTCAAAACCCTATTCTTCCAACAATTTTTTCCAGAGTCCCTAATGGTTTAAAAATATCTAGTGCTCCTCTCTTTACAGTAGGTAGATAATTCAGTGTCGACATACACCAATTTGATTATTGATCTTGACCATTTTTTTAGACGTGGTAAATAATGAATAGATGAAGTCTTAGAAGTACCTACAGGGTTTGAGACTGGATATCAGATAGTATGTATTTATGTTAAATATTTCTACCTATGTAGAGAAGATAGATAGAGATATGATGGAAGAGATGAATATGGTAGGAAAGGTTGGATTTTAAACCCCTTATCTTCCATCCAGGGGCAGTTTTAGTGGTGTGGAAGGGAATAAGAGGAATTTTCTAGATCATCATAGGAGTGGTTGATGTGGGTATCTACAATGAGCCTCCTCTACATCATTTTATACAGCTAGCAATGTGCCTCTTACTTAATATTAGTGTCTAAAGGTCTGACACACAATAATTTATTATCCTAATCTTGTGAATACATGGAACAGTTGTGTATTCATTGGTCACTTATAGTGCTTCTATCAGGTTATGACTACACCTCATAATGATGAAGGTTCACTGGCTCTAATGGCCTCTACGGGGCAGTCAAATGCTTCAACGACTAAAGGGATTCATCCGTAGGCCTCAAGAGTGAATCAATTTCATGTAGTATATGAATTCTCATTGGATATTTATATAGGTATGAAAAGATTGAGAGGTTCTATATTTATTGAATCTTTTATATCAATTTATTTATTTGATACTGGTTCCTCCCACTCATTTATATATGTACTTTTCTTGATATTTTTAAACTTCAAATGAAACTTACATCCTTTTAAGTGGAGTTATTGATGTCTCTTGATAAGAGTAAAGAGTAGGGGTTTTAGTGTTTTTCTTGTAATTCAATGATAGCTGATACAGAGTTGGTATGATATTTTCTTGTTCTTGATATATATCTATTTTACATCATCATCGGTATGTATTGTCTTCTCCCTCATTGAGTTTAGCTTGATTATTATCATCGAAGAATTTCATTTATTATTTTCAATGGGAGCTATCTTGTGTTTCAGGGGGAGTGAGACTTGAGGTATTGTTGTTCAGGACCTTTCCACCTAGAGATCGAGAGTTTTTTTTTCTACAATTTTGATTGAGCACTATGACATTTTTTATGTTCTTGATATTCCCATTGTTGTTCAGGACTTTTATAATGTTTTCCCAAATTAATTATCTAGTCTTCCACTAGATATAGAGGTAGATTTTATGATTGAATTGGTGTTAGGGATGCAACCGATATCAGAACCTTCTTATCATATAGAACCAGTAGAGCTGAAAGATCTTATGATTTAGTTGGAAGATCTAATGGAAAAAGGTTTTGTTCACCCTAGTATTTTTCCTTAGGTCGCCCATGTGATTTTTTCCAAGAAGGAATATGGTTCACTTTGGCTGTGTGTGGACTATCATAATTTGGACCAGGTAACTTTTAAGAGAAAATGTCATTTTCCTCGTGTTGAGGAGTTTTTTAATCAGTTAATGGGGGGAAAGTGGTTTCTAAAGATCCATCTTCAATCGGATTATCATCATCTCAGAGTTCAGGATCCTGATATAATGAAGACATATTTCAAGAGCATGTTTGGCCATTATAAATATCTTTTGGTGCCTTTTAGATTAACTGATGATCTTATAGTTTTTATGGATTTGAATAATTGTATAGTCCATCAATATCTTGAAAATTTTTTGTTAGTGTTTGTGTATGATATTTTGGTTTATTTAAAATCTTATCATGGGAACAAGCACCATCTGAGTTTGGTTCTAGAAATTATGATAAACCATAGTTGTATGGACAGATTTCAAAATGTAGTTTCTGGATTCAATAAGTGATGTTCATTGGGATTGAGATTTCTGAACATGGATTATTAGTTGACCCAGGGATAGTGAAGGATGTCTTTTCAGGGAAAGATCCATAGAATATCTTTGAGATTCTGATCTTCCTTGGTCTTGTTGGAAAATACCAACAGTCTTTTAAGGATATCTCTAAGTTGGTTCCACCTTCGATGGATGTTCCTAGGATGTAGTGAAATTTATATGTGATGAAATTTACCAGTCTATTTTTGATGAATTTAAATAACTACTCAAATAGGATCCTATTATAACATTACCATAAACTGGTAAGGGGTATGTGGTGTTCTGTGATGCTTCAGGTATTATATGGGATGTGTTCTTATGTTAAAAGACCATGTGGTGGTTTATGACTCTCGTCTTCTTCGTCCACATGAGAATAATTACCCCATTCATGATTTAGAGCTTATTGCAGTTGTGCATGCACTTAAATTTTGGTGACACTATCTTTTTTAGGAGACTTTCACAGACTTTTCTAATCATAAGAGTTTAATATATAAATTTTCTAAAAAAACAATAATCTTAGATATATAAAATGGGTAGAACACCTTCATACATTTGGCTTTGATATCACCTAAAAACTAGGGAAGGGGAATGTCATTGCAGATGCTCTTAGTAGAAATGTACCGTCACAGGATATTCTAGAATTGAAGGAGGAGTGGAACCTTATAGATCTATGGTGAACCAACCCAAGTCGACCCTGAAACGGTCACCCGAGCTAATCCGCAACATGGCCCGAGAGGCGTTTCTGATCCTCCTGGGCTAGTGACAAGAACCAGGGAATCAAAAGAGAGAAATAGGGAATGATTTTTCCTGATAAAATAAATAAATCATTAGAAAGAAAATAGAACAACACAAAGTAACTAAAAAATTAGAAAAGAAAGAATGACCAACAACAACCAACTAACCTGACCACGACCAAAACTCCTCATGACCTCGACAGTCACTCTCCAAACCACAACCATGTCTTTCCCACGGCGAACAACCTCAAGTCAAACCTGCAACAAAACTAAAAATAGAAAAACACTATAGGCGTGAGTATTAAAAACTCAGCAGGTAGGCCAGAATAATTCTATTCCCAAGGAACATACCATTAAAAAAAGAATTCACTAATTCCAGGTTTGAACTAAATGATATAAAATATTAGTTTCCACAGACACTTTCATTTCTAAAACAAGTAACATTCCATTTCCCTTTTTAATTCAAAAAAAAATTTAATGTTTGAAAGGAACAGGTGCATTTATTTTAAAACATTTTTGTAAGAAATTTAGAAATCCATATTTTAGTTGTTAGTCAAAAGGAAAACCACACACAAAAGACAAAACACACTAAGGGCAATGGAAAAAGTGCCACACAGGGGCTAGTAACCGAACTAGACCTCTCAATCTTCCACCACATACAAACAAACACTAAAGAATACATGGGTCGAACCTAGGAGCTTGTGAACAATCCAGAACATACTATACATGTGAATCATCTTGAAGGCATGCATACTCTCGATGACGTCATAATGCCCTAACACCCGGTGTTTCCCTACATGGCCTAACTGAGGGGACCAATCCCAAGCAGGGTGTCATCCATACTAAGGGACACTAGCCAGTGTGTAATCTAAACTAGTTCAACAATCATTCTCTGAATATTCATTTACTATTCCATGTTCCCATTTCAACACATATAGTAAACAGGAAAGGGGTGAGTCAGCAAAATCAATCAAGCAGTACAAACATCACACATAAATCATACAGTCAACGTACACCAAATATCACATCTGGGTAACCCCAAATAGAGTTTTCCAAAATAATTTATTTTATTAAAGTGTCAAATGGGCCTTCGCCAATTTTAAAGAAAATCTTAATTTCTCAAGTGAACCAAAACACATGTTTGCGCTTCAAAATAAATCATTTATCAATAAATCATAACTACATTTAAAATTTTGTGAATTATGTTTAAAGGCTAAATGGGAATTATTTCACTACTGGGTGTCTTCTCATCAAGAAAATGTTTCAAGTGTCGTGTATAAAATAAAAGGCTCTTTTTACACCAAATAACCAATTAAAATTAATTATCTTATATTATTTCACATTTATTAAAATTAAAAAAATATCAAGAAATTAATAAATTCTAAATTTAAAGACGAGTGTAGTGGGGACCTACCTTGACTCAAAGCTCAAAAAAGGTGATGCGACATGCGTCACACACACATACAAGCATGCGCAAGCCGATGACCAGGGTGTCGTGGGGTCACCTTGCCAACACGCTGCAATAAATGCACAATAACTGAAAACACATAACCACTGACTTAAAACAATTTAAACAGACAACCATCCCAAAAGAACCACCTCGGTATGTTTTCAAAACACAGTCGCACCATCAATACTATTTATTAAACCCCTTTAAAAACCATAAAGAGTTTACAAAAAACCCCCAATTCCAAAATAATTCTCTAATAATTTTAAAGAGCCACCGAGCAATTTTAAGAAAACACTAAGAGTGAAAAACCATACAAAATCACACGCCATGATGAAATTAACATTTAAAATCATGTGCACCTAAACACTTCTCCAAACCCAAATTCGCAACATCCATGATATTTAATAAATAATTTAAAATTTTATAAAACAATTTTGAAAATCATACTGTGACTTTAAACACACAAAACCAACTTAAACCTCTTTAAAAAACACTTTTATGATAAATTTCACACCAACGCTTTTCTAAAACTCAATTCTCAATGCCTGTACACTTCAATAAACCAACTACGTGATTTAATAAAACGCTATTTGATGATAGAAAGTGGATTTCACCAAAATAGCACCATACCACATTTGAACATACCACTTCAAAAATAAAACGAATAAGAAACTCTCTTAAAATTATATTCACAACACAAATAAAATTTAATAAATCAATTGGAAACATAATAAAACATTTCCATGGGGTAAAACTATGTTTTATCACAAAACTACACTAAAACAATTCTCTTTAAAATTCATCACACAAACTAAGACAAAATCTAACCCTAAATAACAACCCTAATGAGGATAACACCAAAAATAACAAAATACTACCACAAGGGGTGTTGCGGGTCTACCAAACCTGGGGGTGTGATGGTGGCCTGGTTGAGGGAGGTGGAAGGTGTCGCAGGCTGTTCTGGGGTATGCGCCGGTGGCCGGATAGGGGTTAGGGTGAAGGAGGTGGTGTCGTGCGGTGTGGCAGTTCCGGCAGGTGAGGAGGCTAGTTGGGAGGGCAATGTGCATCATCGGAAGGCTAGGGAATGGTAGCGGGGTGCTACAGGTTTGAGTGGGGAGTGCGATGAAGGAAGGGGAGGATCTAGGGTCTTGCTGTAACGACCCAAAGTTTCATTAATGGAAAATCCCTATTGATCTAGTTAAATGTTTCTTTATGAAAATTTTTTTTATAAGATGTCAACTTCTTTAGTTTTACGTTAATATTTGTGACCGTTACTTTTATAGCCGTTGAACAGTGATCATCGGAGTAGTATAAATATAAGGCTTTAACGAACCCATTTCTACTCAGACAAAGGAAGCGATGGCCTCATCCAGTAGAATTTCCCCTTACAAAGCCCATTTGTCAGAGCTCGGAATAGAGGTGGAATCTTTGGGCTTTGCCCTTGACCAAGCCCAAGCTGAGCTTTATCAAGTCAAGCTCGAACGTGATCGTCTACGGGAAAAGTGGAAGTTGATTGAAATTACCACTCGAGCGATGTTATCCGAGCCGCCCCAAGAGTCTGTCACCTTCGCACACCTTACCCTTAGGTCTTATGCGGCTATTTTAAGGGGTTATGTAACAAATAAGTAGCACCATATTCATGTACATTATTTTTTTTATATAATAATGAATATAATTTCTAGTCATTTTTGATACACTGTAATTAGTTTTTAAAGTACAAATGGTGTTTTTAGTTATTATTTAATTGAGAATTATATTTTATTAAATTAAAGTATTTTTGAATTAAATAATATTTTAATAAAATATTATTATTAATATTAAATTATTTTTTTTATTAAGTATAAATGATCTTATAATTTTATGAATGCAATTAAAATTTTTATTAAGGTTTGAAAGCCATTTCTGTCAAAACCCGTGAATTTTTTTATAAATGTCGATTTTTATTTTAAAAGTGAAAATTCACATATTTAGAAAATTATTTAGATAAAATAAATATTATTTTTGGAATCAGGACATTGAAATTATCTAACGGTGAATTTTTCTTAATTTTCTGAGACAGTCAAATTTTTGGGTAAAAAATAAATACCATTTAAATATATAATATGTTTTATGACATCATAATGACCTAATGGTGATGTAATAAAATAACATAATCCTTATGTTCGGCCAATATGTGTTTTATCATTAAAATAATGAGGTTTTGGGTTTGTTTGACTTACTTTTCAAAGCATTAATGGAGCCCTCAAGACTTATTCAACACTTTGCCTTTTTAAATTAATTTCCATGGGAGTGTGACTCACCTCCACATAAGCAACCCTAATTTTTTAATAAGTTCGGACCTTGGCCTTGTAAAATATTGTTTTCCTATTTCCTTTTCCAGAAACCATGGGCAAATACCATGGGATGGTTTGTGGTTTGGATTATTTTAATATAAGGGGTCCCAAACCAAAATAATAAAGAATTCTCTCACCTTTCCTATATAAACCAACTCAAGCTCCCACTTCATCCTCACTAAAATCCCTTGGAGTTCGTCCAACCTCTACCCTACTCTCTCTAGAATCCTCCCAATGTTCCCCAAGCTCCCAAGAAGCCTCTCACAAGCCTCTCTCTAGCCTTTGGAAGCACACTTCCAAGTAAGGGTTTTTCCTTCCTTTCTCATTTTGTCAATTTTCTTTAGGTTGTATTTCCATTTTTATTTCAATTATGAATGTTGGGGTATGGTTTTGCACCTCCCCCATACTGCCCTCTTATTGTTTGAATGATGGGAGAACCCTTTCTCTCTCATTAAATGCCTCCCATGTACACCTGTTACTATGTCGAAATTCCGAAAGGAACTTCTCTCTCTTCTTTTACATTCAAGCAATACTTGTGTATCATGAATCTAAATTCCATTTCGATAGTTGGGACATGTATATATATGACCTCCTTACTGTCCACTACATGTAAATATGATGAGGAACCCCTTTCTCTCTCATCAACCATTTTTATTAATTCTTATGTCACGCCGTTACGCTGCCGAAATCGCACCGATTTTCTAAGCCAATGTCTTTGTGTAGTGAATACCATGCCCATTTCTCCATCAAGGGTATTCACCTTTATGCACATTTACACATTGATTGTAAAGTTTCATGTATCAATTCCACATTCCTTTATCGTGGAAGAAATTATTATGTTTTATGAATCCATGTTTTATGATCCATGTGGCACACTTATGCATGAAATGAAATGTTTAAGAAGGGTGCGCCCTTTATAGCGCTCCAATGCATTGGGTAAAGTATAGTATCATGATACGTCATGTGAAATGAGTGTTGACTCATGATAATTCAAGTGCAACTAGGGTTTACTCGTGCTTCAAGTGCAATGAGGGTTTACTTATGCTCCATGTGCAATGAGCCTTGGATCATGCTAATTCAATGTTAAGTGTTGTTGCCACATTTCCATGTTATGATTATCATGCTTTATCATGCCTTTATGTTCATGTTACTCTTATTCTCTATTGATGTTCCTATTTCCTGACATGTATTGTACTCCTCATGTTATTCATTGTGTACTCCCTTACTGGGCTTTATAGCTCACCCTTTTCTTATGCATGTCCTCAGGTTATCCCATGCAATGCTAAGTACGAAGGAATGTAGTGGTCATGTAAAGGAAGTTTTCAATAAAGATGTTGTATTTCAAGTTTAAAGTTTTTATGTAATGATCCTAATCCCCAAAGACACTAAACCTCTCGATCTTCTTTGTTGTATCAAGTGATGTTTTATGTAATAAAGCATGTTTAAGTTGTAATAAAAAGCAGGGTTGTCATAGTTGGTATCAGAGGATAGGTTTAGTTATTTTTGGGATTAGAAAACCCTAGTAAAGCCTTAGATACAAGACTAAGCATAATAAAAACATCCCTATGTTTTGGTAAATACTATGTAAGTGGTTTATCAAACAAATACATCCCTGTCTGGATACGAGCAGGTAGAGGCGGCTCTGCCACAGATGTATCCTAGGGGTAAAACCCGAAAACACCGCTTTGAGCTAGACTCGAACAGGAACTGGTGCACGACAACGGGCCTTGCTGCACTCTTGGTTACGAAACTCCTGGGGGATATGTTTTTATAAATTCACAATCTTAGTATGAACCCTTATTAAGGGAAAAAAATGCCCCTAAGAATATATGTTAGAAGGAATATCATGAAAATCCTAGATTGGATCCTATAGACTCATGAGTTAAAGAGATTAAAGTTTATTTATAAGTCATCAAACTTTTGTCTTTGGATTACCCTTTATGTGTTACCCCTAACTTTCCTTTTATTCCAGCCAATGGCCGGTAATAGGAGAACTCGGGCTAACAACCGTTGTGAAGATCAGTGCGATGATTGTACTTATGAGATGCTCAATCCAATGGGAGCAGGAATCGCGAACTTTGTCACGCTTCTCTCTCAGCTAATTCAATTTTTGAATAGAAACACTGGTCAAGAGGAACGTTCAACCCCCCCCCCCCCCCATGAAAGAACAAG
The DNA here is from genome assembly GCA_963277665.1 of Viscum album. Lineage (NCBI taxonomy): Eukaryota > Viridiplantae > Streptophyta > Magnoliopsida > Santalales > Viscaceae > Viscum > Viscum album. The sequence continues at coordinate 1,240,289,367 of OY728145.1, read as the reverse complement.
TCGCTATTGAAACCTTCATGAGACAAAGGCCTCCTACTTTTAGTGGATCATCTGATCCCACGATCGCTGAACAATGGATCAACTCCATTAAAAAGATATTCTCCATCCTCCAATGCTCTGAAAAAGAGAAGGTTCTCCTGGCGGCTTATCGTATGGAGGGTGAAGCTGATCAATGGTGGACGTTGATCAAAAATACAAAGCCTGAGGAGGAGATCGAGGCTTTGGAATGGAAGGAATTCTGGAAGATGTTTTTCGATAAATATTTTCCACGCACCCTCCGTCTTAAGATGGAAAGGGATTCCTTTACCTCAAACAGAAAGATGAAGAATCTGTGGGAGCGTACGAGGCAAACTTCACAAGGCTTGCATGATACGCTTCCGGCTTTGTCGTTGCCCCCGAATGCAAGGATGATCGCTTCTTTGGTGGGCTGAAGCCTAGCTTGCGGAAAGCATTAGTGATCCGTGACTTCGACAGCTATGAGGAAATTGTCCGATGTTCCCTCAAGGTTGAAATGGAGATCGGAGAATCACAGGGGTATCATGGGGACAAGAAGCGTAAGTTGGACTTCGATGCTGGTGGTCCGATGGATAAATCCAACGGCGCTAAGAAATTCCAGCACCCCACTTGCCAAAAGTGTGGAAAGAAGCACCCTGGAAATTGCCTTAGGGGGACAAGAAAATTCTTCAAGTGTGGAAGAGAAGGGCACCTAGCTGTTAACTGTCAGCAAGAAGGACCTGCGGCTACGAAAGAGGAGAGGAACCCTTCGTTCGAACCTCAACGCGTTGTTCAATGCTACAAATGCAAAGAACTGGGTCATTTTTCAAATCAGTGCCCTAATCCAAGGGTTATCGGAGGCAACCAGCAACCTCCAAGACAGTAAGGAAGAACTTTTTCCATCACTTCTGCCGAAGTGAACCCCGACAACGAAGTGGTGACAGGTACGCTAGTTATTCATTCAAGAATAGCGAACGTACTTTTTGATTCAGGTTCTACGCATTCTTTTATATCTCTAATGTTTAGTAGAACAATCACAGCACCACCACAAATCCTGGAGGTAAAGATGTCGGTGAGTACGGAAAATGGGGAAATCATTGCATCCCATGAATATATGTCCTCCCCTTTTATAATCTGTGGATTGAATTTCCCGGCGAACCTCATCATACTCCCTTTGTTGGAATTTGATGCAATTCTTGGCATGGATTGGCTTTCCTTATATAGAGCCAACATAAATTTCCAGGAGAGGGAAATCACACTCCATATGGAGAATCGACGCCCGATTCTTTACAAGTGTCAGGAGGAAGATGAATCTCCTTTAGCTCAATCATCTCAAGCATGGATATTACTGCCTTATGATCACACATATCTGGCTCAGATGATTGAGTCCAAGGAAGAAACCACCCTTGAAGAAATGTCTGTTGTGAGGGAATTCGCTAAAGTATTTCCCCAGGAACTTCCTGGTCTTCCTCCAAGAAGAGATGTTGAGTTATCAGTTGAACTTATACCTGGGGTGCTACCAATATCCAAGACTCCATATAGAATGGCTGTTTTTGAGCTTGAAGAGCTGAAGAAACAACTACAGGAGAATCTGGATAAAGGGTTTATACGCCCAAGTGCATCACCATGGGGTGCACCAGTCCTCTTCATCAAGAAGAAGGATGGGTCAATGCGGATTTGCATCGATTATCGTGAACTTAACAAAATCACGATAAAGAAAAAGTATCCTCTCCCAAGAATCGATGACTTGTTTGATCAGTTGCGTGGAGCACAATACTTCTCCAAGGTGGACTTGCGGTCGGGATATTATCAAGTAAGGGTGAAGAAGGAAGATATCCCCAAGACTGCTTTTCGTACAAGGTACGGGCACTATGAATTCATAGTAATGCCTTTTGGACTCACCAATGCTCTAGAAATATTCATGGACTTGATGAATAGAGTCTTTAGAGATTACCTTGAAAAATTTGTGGTAGTCTTTATAGATGATATTCTAATATACTCCAAAACCAAGGAGGACCATGAGGAGCATTTAAGAACTGTACTGGAGACTTTGCGCAAGGAGAAGCTCTATGCCAAGTACAGCAAGTGTGAGTTCTGGTTGAAGGAGGTCTCATTCTTGGGCCATATCATCACAAGCAATGGGATATCTGTGGACCCCTCCAAAACAGATGCAATTGAGGGATGGCCGAGGCCAACATCGGTAACTGATATCCGTAGCTTCTTGGGGATAGCTGGATATTATCGACGATTTGTGAGAAACTTCTAACGATTGTCCAACCCTCTTACCAAGCTAACTCGAAAGGGAGTAAAGTTTTCTTGGAGTGATGAATGCGAAGAAAGCTTCAAGGAGTTGAAAAGGAGGCCTATCACTGCACCCATGCTCACTTTACCCACAAGTGGGGAGCTTTTTGTGGTATTCAGGGATGCTTCGAAGAAGGGATTAGGATGTGTGTTGATGCAGAATGATAAAGTGATATCCTATGCCTTAAGGCAGTTGAAAATCCATGAGCGAAACTATCCAACGCATGATCTGGAGTTGGCGGCGGTGATCTTTGCCTTGAAAATCTGGCGACATTATCCTTATGGAGAGAAATGTGAAATATATACTGACCACAAGAGTCTTAAATATATATTCACACAGAAAGAGCTCAATATTCACCAGGGAAGATGGATAGAGCTCATCAAGGATTATGACTGTTCAATACATTACCACCCTTGGAAAGCAAACAAGGTGGCGGATGCCCTAAGTAGAAAGGATCCAGCTATTCTATCAATGATGAGAATTGAGAAGGATCCAATCTTCTTAGACTTGATGAAGATGGATGTGGGAATCATAAAGAACGGAATATCATCAATCCTTTCACAAATGATTGCTCAACCATCTCTTTTGGAAAGGATAAAGGATTCTCAAAAGAATGATGCGGGAATCCAAGAAAAAGTGGAAGCTATCAAAAAGGGAAAATCCTCAGAGTTTAATGTTAATGAAGAAGGAATTGTGCGGTTTGGGAAAAGACTATGTGTTCCATCAAGTCCAGAGCTAAAGAAGTAACTTTTGGACGATGCACATAGTTCAAATTTCTCTATTCACCCAGGGAGCACAATGATGTATCGAGATCTCCGAGAAAACTTTTGGTGGGATAATATGAAGAAGGAGATCGCTGAATATACATCAAAGTGCCTGGTGTGTCAGCAAGTGAAGGCAGAGAGGCAGAAGTCTAAGGGGATGATGTAACCATTGCCCATACCAGAATGGAAATGGGAGAACATCACCATGGACTTTGTCACCGGACTTCCAAGGACATCCAAAGGCAACAATGCAATCTGGGTTGTTATGGATCGTCTTACAAAGACTGCACACTTCATTTCTATTCGAGAGGATTTCTCTTTGGATCAACTGGCACGGATATATATCGGGGATGTGGTACAGTTGCATGGAGTACCACTATCTATTGTTTCTGATTGAGATCCAAGATTCACCTCTAAGTTTTGGAAGAGTCTTAAACATGCTCTGAATAATGAACTAAACTTTAGTACGGCCTATCATCCTCAAACTGATGGCCAATCCGAGCGGACTATCCAAACACTTGAGGATATGTTGAGAGCATGCTCAATGGACTTTAAAGGAGGATGGGATCAACATCTTCCTCTGGTTGAGTTCTCTTATAATAATAGTTTCCACTCGAGCATCCAAATGGCACTATATGAAGCCCTATATGGGAAAAGGTGTAGAACACCGGCATGTTGGGATGAGGTCGGTGAACGTAAGCTGCTTGGACCAGAAATGGTCGAAGAAATGGTTGAGAAGGTGAAAACCATTCAGCATCATATCAAGGAAGCCCAAAGTCGATAGAAGAGTTGTGTAGATAATCGTCGACGAGACCTTGAGTTTAAAGTCGGAGACATGGTGTTTTTACGCATATCTCCATGGAAGAAGGTCATGAGGTTTGGAAAGAAAGGGAAGTTAATTCCAAGGTACATCGGCACCTTCGAGATTCTTGATCGTGTTGGGGATGTGGCCTATCGACTAGCACTTCCACCTACTATGGCCAAGGTGCATGATGTCTTCCATGTATCCCTCTTAAGGAAGTACATACCAGACCCTTCACATGTACTCTCTTCCGAGGTGGTATAATTAGAAGACGATCTTTCTTATGAGGAGCAACCAGTGAAGATCATAGATCGTAGAGAAAAAGTTCTACGAAATAAGACAATGCCCCTCGTCAAGGTGTTGTGGAGAAACCACAAGTTTGAAGAAGCAACTTGGGAGTCGGAGGATATGATGAAGCTAAGTTACCCACATTTGTTTTAGTGTGGGAAAAGGAAAATTTCGAGGGTGAAATTTCTTAAGGGGGAATGTTGTAACGACCCAAAGTTTCATTAATGGAAAATCCCTCTTGATCTAGTTAAATGTTTCTTTATGAAAAATGTTTTTTATAAGATGTCAACTTCTTTAGTTTTACGTTAAGATTTGTGACCGTTACTTTTATAGTCATTGAACAGTGGTCATCTGAGTAGTATAAATATAAGGCTTTAAAGAACCCATTTATACTCAGACAAAGGAAGCGATGGCCTCATCCAGTAGAATTTCCCCTTACGAAGCCCATTTGTCGGAGCTCGGAAAAGAGGTGGCGTCTTTGGGCTTTTCCCTTGACCAAGCCCAAGCTGAGCTTCATCAAGTCAAACTCAAACGTGATCGTCTACGGGAAAAGTGGAAGTTGATTGAAATTACCACTCGAGTGATGTTATCCGAGCCGCCCCAAGAGTCTGTCACCATCGCACACCTTACCCTTAGGTCTTATGCGGCTATTTTAAGGGGTTATGTAACAAATAAGTAGCACCATGTTCATGTACATTATTTTTTTTATATAATAATGAATATAATTTCTAGTCATTTTTGATACATTGAAATTAGTTTTTAAAGTACAAATGGTGTTTTTAGTTATTATTTAATTAAGAATTATATTTTATTAAATTAAAGGATTTTTGAGTTAAATAATATTTTAATAAAATATTATTATTAATATTAAATTAATTTTTTTATTAAGTATAAATGATCTTATAATTTTATGAATGCAATTAAAATTTTTATTAAGGTTTGAAAGCCATTTTTGTCAAAACCCGTGAATTTTTTTATAAATGTCAGTTTTTATTTTAAAAGTGAAAATTCACATATTTAGAATATTATTTACATAAAATAAATATTATTTTTGGAATCAGGACGTCGAAATTATCTAACGGTGAATTTTTCTTAATTTTCTGAGACAGTCAAATTTTTGGGTAAAAATTAAATACCATTTAAAAATATAATGTGTTTTATGACATCATAATGACCCAATGGTGATGTAATAAAATAACATAATCCTTATGTTCGGCCAATATGTGTTTTATCATTAAAATAATGAGGTTTTGGGTTTGTTTGAATTACTTTTCAAAGCATTAATGGAGCCCTCAAGACTTATTCAACACTTTGCCTTTTTAAATTAATTTCCATGGGAGTGTGACTCACCTCGACATAAGAAACCCTAATTTTTTAATAAGTTCGGACCTTGGCCTTGTAATATATTTTTTTCCTCTTTCCTTTTCCAGAAACCATGGGCAAATACCATGGGATGGTTTGTGGTTTGGATTATTTTAATATAAGGGGTCCCAAACCTAAATAATAAAGAATTCTCTCACCTTTCCTATATAAACCCACCCAAGCTCCCACTTCCTCCTCACTAAAATCCCTTGGAGTTCGTCCAAACTCTTCCCCACTCTCTCTAGAATCCTCTCAAGGTGCCCCAAGCTCCCAAGAAACCTCTCACAAGCCTCTCTATAGCCATTGGAAGCACACTTCCAAGTAAGGGTTTTTCCTTAGGTTGTATTGCCCTTTCTATTTCAATTATGAATGTTGGGGTATGGTTTCGCACCTCCCCCATACTGCCCTCTTATTGTTTGAATGATGGGAGAACCCTTTCTATCTCATTAAATGCCTCCCATGTACACCCGTTACTATGTCGAAATTCCGAAAGGAACTTCTCTCTCTTCTTTTACATTCAAGCAATACTTGTGTATCATGAATCTAAATTCCGTTTCGATAGTTGGGACATGTATATATATGACCTCCTTACTGTCCATTACATGTAAATATGATGAGGAACCCCTTTCCCTCTCATCAAACTTTTTTATGAATTCTTATGTCACGCCGTTACGCTGCCGAAATCGCACCGATTTTCTAAGCCAATGTCTTTGTGTAGTGAATACAATGCCCATTTCTCCATCAAGGGTATTCAACTTTATGCACATTTACATATTGATTGTAAAGTTTCATGTATGAATTCCACATTCCTTTATCGTGGAAGAAATGATTATGTTTTATGAATCCATGTTTTATGATCCATGTGGCACACTTATGCATTAAATGAAATGTTTAAGAAGGGTGCGCCCTTTATAGCGCTCCAATGCATTGGATAAAGTATACTATCATGATACGTCATGTGCAATGAGTGTTGACTCATGCTAATTCAAGTGCAACGAGGGTTTACTCGTTCTTCAAGTGCAATGAGGGTTTACTCATGCTCCATGTGCAATGAGTCTTGGCTCATGCTAATTCAATGTTAAGTGTTGTTGCCACATTTCCATGTTATGATTATCATGCTTTATCATGCCTTTATGTTCATGTTACTCTTATGCTCTATTGATTTTCCTATTTCCTAACATGTATTGTACTCATCATGTTATTCATTGTGTACTCCCTTACTGGGCTTTATAGCTCACCCTTTTCTTATGCATGTCCTCAGGTTATCCCATGCAATGCTAAGTACGAAGGAATGTAGTGGTCAGGTAAAGGAAGTTTTAAATAAAGATGTTGTATTTCAAGTTTAAAGTTTTTATGTAATGATCCTAATCCCCAAAGACACTAAACCTCTTGATCTTCTTTGTTGTATCAAGTGAATTTTTATGTAATAAAGCATGTTTAAGTTGTAATAAAAAGAAGGGTTGCCATACTTGCACAGATGATAGCAGGCTGAGGAGGGTGAGGCGAGGTCGGCCAGGGCATGAGGCATGGGTGGTAACCTGGGGAGCGGCTGGCTTGTGCAGTGGTCGGGTGAGAAGGAAGGGTGGAGGGGTGTGGGAGGCGCGCTGGTGTCGAGAGGTGGAGGTCGGCTGTGCGGGAAGAGGTAGAACAAAGAGAGTGACTTCGGGTTGGGTGGCTAGAGGGCATCAGGGGCATGCGGTGCAGGACATGTGAAGCAGCATCACGCTGCAAAGGAGAAAAGGGATAGGGTGATGGCAGTGCACAAGGCTATGGGAAAGGGACCCAAAAAATGGGGAGGGGCCGGTAGGGTTATAAAGAAGAAGGAAAAGAAAAAAAATAAATAAAATCAAATAAAAAGTAAATAATAATAATAAATGAAAATAATAATAATAATAATAATAATTTTAATCTATACTAATAATAACACTAATATCAATAATATTAATAATACACCTAATAATAATAAAATAACTTTAATAATAACAACACTTTAATAATCACATAAAATTATTATACATGACAAGGTGATATTTTCATACTTTGGTGAGTTATCTATTTAACTAAGTTTTAATTTTTCAACCTATTCAATTAAACTTTATTATGCCAAGTCAAATACCGAAACTGCACGGTACCCAGGTTGAACACAATGCTTCTGCTAGTCATGAGGTGCCTGCACACAGGCCTAAAATAATTATAATTATTATTATTATTATTATTATTATTATTATTATTATTATTATTATTATTATTATTATTATCATTTCCTCTTTAATAATAATTATAAAATTATTAACAACAACAAAGAATTTAAAGAACACAGTAAACCACCATCTTTACTCATTTTGAATTTTTTGAAGGTAGGTGAATCATGTCAATGCCTAAGGAGAGCCATGTGGGGTTTCCAACATGCGCTCCACCCATGCGCCCAGTGACGTCAGTTGACAAATGCGCACTTTTTAACATAACTCAAAAGTTTTTTCGTCCAGGACTCAACCTGAACTCCAACAAAATTTTAAAATTCAAAGAAAATTATAAAATAAAATAAAATATGGAGTGAGGTGTGGAAATTATCCTCACCATAATGCTTTTCACCCTCAGAAATCCACAACAAGATCTATACCCAAAGATGAAACACCTTAAGTGTCTCTCGCCCCCAAAAGTTTAAACGCCTCCTATTGATTGATCCAAACGAGCACCGAAAACCCCTGAGTTATTACTCGTCCTAAAAACACAAACACATTAACCACTACCGAACAGAACCCAAACCCTCCATTTCAACCGGGGAAGGACAAACTTAAACCACCTCCGATACTTATTCTAATACTCTTAGTTGAATGGAAGTGTTGGGTGTACATCAATCCAAACATTTAATTAAGATGAAGAACTTAGGACTAGGTAGTTCAGCACAAGACCACCCTCTACCAAACGATACATGAAAATAAACTATGATACTGACACAGGGAGGCCCGAAAGGACCCCCCTCCATAAGGATCAGGCTAACACAAAACTACTTTGGGTGTAACTCTGCGAGACCCATTGTGGGTCTCCCCACCATAAGAACCAATGATATTAACTGAACTTGAAAACTTTCCACACAAACCAAAACCCCCCCACCATAAGGGGGAGAGGGGAAGGTCTGAACTGGTAGAGAATCAAAATTTCCACCATTACTATATAAACGACATTGCATTCCCAGAACAAAACAAAGTGTGCCTCATGAAGGACAAAGGTTAAACCGAGGCCCTCTTTCACCATTGGGTTCTCCTGACTACGTGCCAGCTTAACTCCGGGGCCTATGGTTGGAGAACTGATGATTGAAGCATCTCTTGGATCGCATTCAGGCTTCAGAAATTCCCAAATATAACCCACAAACCAGAATTTCACCAAACACACTTCCAATAAAATAAAATTTTCAAATAGGATCAACCACAACCATTCTTACAACTAAAAGAAAAGAAACACCGCAAAACTCTACAAGAGACAATTACTACACACAAGAAACACTGAAAAGAGAAAACCTCAAACCAGTCCCCGAACATCACCCTACTCATACTGACGGGCTAAGGTGAACTTTGAAGAGACAATTCTAGCTTCAGCATGCTTCTTGGAAACACTGCGGAAGAATCGCTGCAAGTGACCCCAACATCCGTAATTGTGGCAGGGTCTTGGAGCACTTAGACACGTCAGCCTCTTGTGATCTTCCTTGCCACAATGATGATAGATCATGGTGTTATGCTCTAAAGGTGTTAATTTTAGGTCTGAAGGCCTCTTAATTACTCTAGTAGACCTACCAACTTCAGGGCACTTCTCATTCTTACTCTCACCATCCTCTACACTACTTCCCAAGGCCGGAGGAGGATTAACCACGTTATGTCCACCTGTTATCTCAGCTTCCACCAGAAAGGCTTTCCCCACAACATCGGAGAAGGTGGTTAAGTTGATCTCTGCCACTTTCGATCGTAGTTCAGGTTGGAGTCCAGACTCAAATTTTTGAGCCTTCCCAGGATCATTTGCAACAAACCATTGGACGTACAGAACAAGGTCTATGAAATGTAGATAGAATTCTAGTAATGGTTCAACGCCCTGCGGAAGACAACACAACTTCAACCTCTTCCTCAACTTCATCAACTCAGAGAAGTGTTATTGGATGAACGATAACTTGAAAAACCCCCATGTTAGATCTTTCCAAGTTTTAATCTGAGACACAGACTTCCACCATTTCTAGGTTGGACCTTCAAGCATAAGGGTTGCCAACTTTACCTTTAACGACTCAGGAAACCCAATGAAATCGAACTTCCTCTCAATCTTCTACAACCACTCCTCCGCCTCAAGAGGATCTGTTTAACCATATAAGAGTGGTGGATTCAACTTTTGGAATTCTAGAACATAGTCTATAGGCTGATCAATTTCAGGATTTTCTAGGGATTCACCACATGAGGCTCCACCTTGGGCAACCATCAAACCTTCATGGGGGTGAACACTGAGGAATAAGAAAACAAGGAGCGATATCAAAATATGGTCATTGCCATTTCATATTCAACTTTTCACAATATCCAAAATAAAACTTTACAAAAGAATTTTTTGAATGAAGGAAAACTCAAACGATTCACTAGGGGGAACTAGTGATGATGGGTGACTCAGACATATGGTTGGAGGCCATACGCCAGTCACACCATCGTCATTGAGAGCATCCAATGGTAAAGTCCCCAGCTCCACATGGATTTCCAGACCATGCGAGCTCATAGAGGTCACCTGCCCGACTCCCATTTCATTTCCCAATAACAACCCAACCATAAGAATCAAAATACATTGACAAACCCGAATATCCCATAGTAACTCGAGGTTCGGAAGGAGCAAGGGTTCATGATGTCCTTCTCGTCCGTACACCCCGAGTCCTAGAAATTCCACTCCTTCTAACATGAAGACCCCAAATAATGAGGAATGCTCTGAAAAACAAGGTCCACTCAAGAGCCAACCTCCTCTAATACCATTTTGTCACAAACCAACCTGGGTCTACCCTGAACAGGTCACCTGAGCCAGTCCGTGACATGGACTGAGAGGCGTTCCCGATCCTCCTAGGCTGGCGACAAGCACTAGGGCATCAAAAGAGAGCAATAGGGAATGACCAAAACTCCTCGTGACCTTGAGAGTCACTCTCCAAACCACAACCAAGTCTCACCCATGGCGAACAACCTCCAGTCAAACCTGCAACAAAATTTAAAATAGGAAAACACTATAGGCGTGAGTATTAAAAACTCAGTAGGTAGGCCCGAATAATTCTATTTCCAATGCACATACCATTAAATAAAGAATTCACTAATTCCAGGTTTGAACTAAATGATATAAAATATTAGTTTCTACACACACTTTCATTTCTAAAACATGTAATAGTCCATTTCCCTTTTTAATTCAAAAACAAGTTTAATGTTTGAAAGGAACAGGTGCATTGCATTATAAAACATTTTTGGGAACAATTTAGTAATCCAAATTTTAGTTTTTAGTCAAAAGGAAAACCACAGACAACACACAACACACACTAAGGGAAATGGAAAAAATAGCACAAAGGGGACATCAACCAAACTAGACCTCTCAATTGTCCGCCACATACAAACAAACACTGAATAAAACATGGGTCGAACCTAGGAGCTTGTGAAAAATCCAAAAAGTACTATACATGTTACTCATCCTGAAGGAATGCCTACTCTTGATGTTGCCATAACTCTATAACGCTCGGTGTTTCCCTACATGGCCAAACTGAGGGGCCCAATCCGCTAGCAGAGGGTCATCCGTACTAAGGGCCACTAGCCAGTGCGTAATCTAAAATAGTGCAGAAAACGTTCTCTGAATATTGACTTACTATGTCAGGTTCCCATGTCAACACATATAGTAAATAGGAAAGGGGTGAGTCAGCAAAGTCAATCAAGCAGTACAAACATCACACAAAAATCATTCATTCAACGTACACCAAATATCACATCTGAGTCACCCCAAATAGAGTTTTCCAAAATAATTTATTTAATTAAATTTCCAAATGGGCCTTCACCAATTTTAAGGAAAATCATCATTTCTCAAGTGAACCAAAACACTTGTTTGTGCTTCAAAGTAAATCATTTATCAATAAAGATAACTACATTTATAATTTTGAGAATTATTTTTAAATTCCAAACAGGCATTCTTTCACTATTGGGTGTCCGCTCATCAAGAAAATGCTTCAAGTGTCATGTATAAAATAAATTTATTTTTTTACACCAAATAACAATTAAAAAATTAATTATCTTATATTATTTCCCATTTATTAAAATTAATAAAATATCAAGAAATTAATAAATTCTAAATTTAAAGGCGATTGTATTGGGGGACAAACCTTGACTCGCTGCTCGAACATGGTGACGCGACATGCCTCGCAGAGACGTATAAGCACGTGCAAGCTGATGACTGGGGTGTCATGGGGTCACCTCGTGAACACGCTGCAATAAACACACAATAACTAAAAACACATAACCACTGACTTAAAACAAATTCAAATAGATAACCAGCGCAAAAAACAACCACCTTGGTATGTTTTCAAAACACACTCGCACCATGATTACTATTTATTAAACCACTTTAAAATACATAAAGTGTTTACAAAAAAGACCCAATTCCAAAATAATTCACTAATCATTTTAAAAGAGCCACCGAGCCATTTCAAGAAAACACTAAGAGTGCAAAACTAGACAAAAGCACACGACATGATGAAATTAACATTTAGAAGCACGTGCACCTAAACACATTTAAAAAACCAAATTCGCAGCATCCATGATATTTAATAAATCATTTAAAATTTTATAAAACAATTTTGAAAAGCATACCGCAACTTTAAACACACAAAACCAAATTATATCTCTTTTAAAAGACACATTTATGATCAAATTCACACCATCGTATTTCTAAAATGAAATTCTCAACCCCTGTACATTTCAATAAACCAACTACACGATTTAATAAAACAAGATTTGATGACACAAAGTGGATTTCACCAAAACTGCACCACACCAAATATGAACATACCACTTCAAAAATAAAATGCATAAGAAACTCTCTTAAAATTATTTTTGAAGCATAAAAAAAATTTATATATCAGCTAGACACTTAATAGAACATTTCCCTGGTGAGAAAAAAAGTTTTATCAAAAAACTACACAAAAAAGATTCTCCTTAAGATTCAACACACACACTAAGAAAAAATTTATCCCTAAATAACAACCGGAATGAGGATAACAACAAAAATTACAAAATACTACCGTAATGGGGGTTGCAGTTCTGCTAAACCATGGGGTGCGAAGGTGGCCTGCTCGAGGGAGGTGGAAGGTTTTTTAGGCTGGTCTGGGGTATGCACTGGTGGCCGGATAGGGGTTAGGGTGAAGGGAGGCAGTGGCGTGCAGTGTGGTAGCGCCGGCGGGTGAGGAGGCCAGCTGGGAGGGCGACAAACACCGGCGGAAGGATAGGGAATGGGAGCGAGGCTCTTCAGGTTCGAGTGGGGAGTGCGATGCAGGTAGGGGAGGATCTAGGTTCTTGCGCAGAAGGAAGTAGGGTTAGGAGGGTGATGCAAGGCCAACTGGGGCATGAGGCAAGGGCGGAGACCTGGGGAGCGACTGGCTGGTGCGGCGGCCGGGTGAGAAGGCAGGGAGGAGGGGCACGGGAGGCATACTGGTGTCGGGAGGTGGATGTCAACAGTCCGGGAAGAGGGAGAACAGGGAGAGGGACTACGGGCTGGTCGGCTATAGGGCGTCAGGGGCGTGCGGTGAATGACATGCGGAGCAGCTTCACGCTGCAAAGGAGAAAAGGGAAAGCGGGTGGTGGCGCGCAGGGCCACAAGAAAGGGACCTAGAAAAAATCGGGAGGTGGATGCTAGGGTTAGAAAAAAGAAGAAAAAAAGAAATAAAAGAAATATAATAAAATAAAAACAAAATAATAATAATAATAAATGACAGTAATAATAATAATAATTTCAATCTATAATAATAATAACACTAATATCAATAATATTAACAATAAACCTAATAATAATATAAAAAACTTTAATAATAACAACTCTTTAATAATCACATAACATTATTATACATGACATGGTGATATTTTCATACTTTGGTGAGTTATCTATTTAACAAAGTTTTAATTTTTCAACCCATTCAATTAATCTTTTTTGTGCCAAGTGAAATACCGAAATTGCACCATACCCAGGCTGAGCACACAGCTTCCGCTAGTCGTGCAGTGCCAGCGCACCAGACTAAAATAATAATAATAATTATTATTATTATTATTATTATTATTATTATTATTATTATTATTTCCTCTTAAATAATAATTATAAAATTTTTAACAACAATAAAAATTTTAAATAACACAATAAATCACCATATTTACTCATTTTAATTTTTATGATGGTAGGAAAATAATTTCAATGCCTAAGTGGAGCCACACGGGGTTTCCAACATGCGCTCCGCCCATGCGCCCAAAGAAGTTAGCTGAAAAATGCACACTTTTTCACATAACTCAAAAGTTTTTTTGTCTGGGACTCAGCCTAAACCCCAACAAAATTTTAAAAGTCAAAGAAAATTATAAAATAAAATAAAAGATAGAGTGGGGTGTGAAAATCATTTTCACTTGGATGATTCAGAGGATGTTTCAAGTATGGTCTAACCAGTGTACAGTTATCATCATCTCTTCTATTTTTTATTTTATAGAGTCAGCTGCAGGATTAGGAGTTTAGTGAAATTTGAGAAATCATTTATTATGGGGAGACCATTTCTAGTCGGTCTCTATCTTTAGATGGTATGATCTACATTGGGAAGTGGGAGATCATAAAAGAATCTATGATGAGTTGAGTATTGTTTAATTTCCATAACTCTTCCTGGATCAGTCATCCAAGAACTATAAAGATACATTATAACCTAAGATTTCAATTCTAGTGGGAAGGTATAAAGCCTGACATTACGGATTATGTGTCCCACTTTTACACCTACCAATGGATAATGTTTGAACAATTGAAAACAGGTAGTTTTTTTCAGCCTCTTCCGGTTACGGTCTAGAAGTGGGATGAGGTAATAATGGATTTTTTCATTGGATAACTTTGGACACCCCTAGGTAGGAATGTTATTTGGGTAGTTGTTGATAGGTTGATGAATTCATTTCATTTCATTTGAATAAAGGACACCACTAAGTTTGAATATCTAGGTATGCTACATGTGTATAATATTGTGAGGTTACATGGTATTCCTTATTCTGTTGTTTTATATAGGGATCCTAGGTTAACCTTTAGGTTTTATAGGAGTCTACAAGATAATATGGAAACTCAGGTCAATTTTAGCACAGCTTACCATCCATAGACAGACGGTCATATGGGGCAAGTGATTCAGATCTTGGAGGATTTGATTTGTCAATGAGTCTTGGATTTTAGTGGATCTTGCAATGTCCAGCTGGGACAGGTTGACTATTTTTGTAATAACAGTTATCAATCATCGGTCAAAATGGATCCCTTTGGGGCATCGTATGGTCACCCATGCAGATCACCTCTTCGTTGGGCTGAGGTATCTGAAATATATTTGGTTGGAAAACGTTTGGTACAAGAGACATTAGTAAAGATTCAAGATATACATCGATGTTTGATTATATCCATGATTCTAATGAAATCATATTCAGATCGATGGTTTCATCCTCTGGATTTTTCAATTACTGATTGGGTTTTCTTTTAAGTTTCTCCTCAGTTGGGTTCCTATCGACATAGAAAATAGGTAAATTTGTCTATGAGATTTGTTAGACCATTTGAGGTCACTGGGATTCTTAGGAAGGTTTCTTATCAGTTAGAATTTCTAGTTTTTTTACAGGTATTCATGATGTTTTCCACATATCTTAGCTCAGGAAGTATAATCCTAATCCATCTCACATTCTGAGTTGGGAAGAAATTGAGTTAGATCCAGATATTTCTATTTCAGAGAAACTAGTTGAGATTGTTGACTCTCAAGTGAAAATCTTCAATGGGAAAGCGATTCTTCTAGTCATAGTTTTATGGAAACACAGATTAGATTCTCATGATACATGGGAACATGATTCATTGATGAGTGAGTAGGGGCCTCATCTCTTTCTAAGGGTTATATCTTCCATATGAATTCCCTAGGATGGAAAGTATTTTTATTGGAGAGTTTGAAACGTCCCATTACTTTAATCGGGTACATTTTTTCCCTCTCTCTGAGTTCCATATTTAGTGTTGATTTTTTATATGTTTCTTTCCAAATTTTATGCAGGATTCATGAGATTTTCAAGTTGTGTAACTAGGATACATGATGTGTAATGGATTCTGGGTGCATTTCATGAGAAGGGTTCAAGTCCTGAAAGGTTACATGATGTGATTAGTTTTTACACATCATGAGTTACACATATATCATATTTTGATCTAAGGAAAAAATAAAATTGGTGAATTTAGACATCATGGAAATTTACAACGTGCAAAGGTATAACACCTTATGTAATTCTCTAACCACGGATTTTTAAGGCATCATATGGGTTTGAGTTCCCATTTTGGCTACTGGTTCTCCCTTTCTCTCAACAAAAGGATCATCACCGATGATTTTGGGAGACTCTGTTCCTTACCAATTGATATTTTTAGTTTTCAATATTCATTTTGGTTGTAGTTTATCTCTCTTGGTGAGTGACTATTTGCTTCTTAATGTCTTCTTTCAGATCCGTTGTACGATCTCATTTCGATGGTCATTCCTTTGTTTCTTATGATGTGGCACGTGTTTGGTCTTGAGGCATGTAGTGTTTACTCTTCTCTACTGCCCTCTTTTTCAATTAGATCAATTTTTAATGTTCATACTGGTTTCTAGTTCTTTTGTTGATGTTGTTGAGTTTTCATTATTCCCGGATCCCATTGTGGGTGTGTGGGACCTGAGTTTCGAAGTAGGTGGTTCCGTTTCAATCCTATTTTGAAGAACCTTATTGTTCCTATTTTATAAACATATTTATAAAAGTAATTAGTATGATTGGTTTTTTTGTTGAAAATACTTTTTAAAGAAATATTTCTCTTCCTTGTTTGATGATAAATAGAAAGAAAAGGGGTATTTTCAAATAATTTAAATTGATTTGTGAGATGGTTTTGAAATGGTTTTCAAGGTATTAGAATGAATTGTGAAAACAATCACATGGGTAACCTTTGGTCCTTAGGTATAAGGTTTACCATAAGGCCATAGTACAAATATTTTTGTTTATCAGGGGGTTTTCTCATGAGGATTTCCTCTATTTTCTAGTCATATTGTTCTAGGGGACTTATATTGACATTGTTTGGTGGGTTACTCATGTGGTATTTATCTTATTCCTCAGAATTTGATCTAGGAATTGAATTAGGCACATGATTGATTGTGGTATGAGTAGTCTTCTAGTGTGACCTATAGTGACCCATGGTGTTGATACCTATGCTTCTATTTCTTTCTTGGAATCCTTATTTTATCCTTGATATGCATGTTTATGATTGTGACAGATGATATGGAAAATGTTCTTTGAAATTGATATACCTTCTTTTGATTTATAACTGTGAAAAATGGAAAAGTTTATCATATTATCTATAAAAAAACTTTACTACTTATCATTCCATATTTTATTAAAATGAGAACACAGGAATTATTATACAAAGACTTGTTATAGAACACCTGGTTAGGATCTTATTAAACATGTTAGCTCACACCCTGTGCACCTCTTAAGAGGTGTGTAGACCTCTATATGTCTTCCAAAAAAGGGAAATGCAAGGTGTCGTAGTGAGGTGGTGAGGTTTCCTATTAGTGGATTTGAGTATGTAGCAGTGAGATGGTGGGAGTTCATCTAAGATATCACATGGAGTTGATGTTTCATTTTGGTCCTTTTTAGTTGGACATGTCTCTTGTTTTAGTTGAAAATGTCTCTTAGAGATTTTGGATACTTTTATATTTTTTTTGATTCTGTTGTCTTCTTACTATTATGTAATATATTTATTGGAATTTATTTGTTCCTTCTAGGTCCCTCTATATATATTCCATTTATTTTTTTAGGTTGTTAAAAATTGTTCACTTTGGTTTGTTGTTTGATGAACGGGAGCTTGTCGCCAGCCCATGGGTATCAAGAATTCCCTTCAGTTACGTGACAGAATGGTTCGGGTTCCAGGTTTGAGGTTAACTCAAGTTGGTTCACTATAATATTTCAATTTTTATTATTCCTTTTATATCACTTACTATCATGTTATAACAATTACATAATTAATTATTTTAATGTCGGACTTTCCAAAAATATTCGGTACTTGAGTGCAAAATGAATTTGATATGTTGTCAATAGTCAAAGTAGAATTAGCACATCACTAGAAAAATAATATTCATGATATAATATTAAATTTTATAAATAAATTATAGTTTTAAATAAAACCATTTATGTATGGTTATAAAAAATGTACAATTTTATAATCATAGAGAGGGTAGGTTATACATATGCATGAGTAACGTTGCCATTTTCAAAGATAATTATAAAAATAAGGTAATTATTATTTTATCTTTATATAATGATCATAATATCATCAATATAATTCTAATAATTTGAATATACTTATATATATATATATATATATCTTTTATGTGATGTGGTGATGAAAAATGAATCGCATCACTTCCTGGAAGTGATAGTTCACACATACACACGAACGAAGTAATCATTTTGATGTACATAGAAAGGTTAGAACATAAATGAAATATTATTATTTCATAATGATAAATTTTTCATTCATATCATATATGAACATCAATTCCATAATTATTACTAGTCTTTAGAAATGGTTATGGAAAACGAATTATATCGGTTCGCGAGGTGGTAGTCGACCGTACACACGAACGAATAATACATTTCCCATTTCATTAAATTTGATACGGATTTAAGTGATGGCATTAAAATAATAACGTATCATTATATTTAGGATACTATAGTTATTATTTCATCATGCTTGAAGAATATTTGAAGGCAGTGGAAGAAAAAATAAAACATAAATACATGATTAAAACAATACCTCTTCTTCAGACGATCTCATATTCTAAACACCTTAACACCTATAAGGTGGGTGTTTTGAAAAAAAGAAGGATTATAGAATGTGGGTAGGTATTATAGGAAGGTATTTGGTTAGATAATTTCAGAATAAAATAGGTTTTTAAGTGTGAATAAAAGGGAAGAATGGGTTCCCTTTTATAAAAGAGGGGATGGGAACTCTAAGAATTCATCAAATTATTAAATTAATATAAATTAATACTTTATTTTAAATGGCTCTGAACTGATTTATTTATAATATAGAAAGATTATCGGTCAAAAACTAATTCATAAAATAAAAATAATATGAGATTTTATTTTATTTTTATCCTTATATTTTTGTTTTTACACTTATTTAACTCCTTTAATTCTTTCTATGATATCTTGTAATTTACACATTGAGGGTTAATATAATTAAAATAAATTTATAAAAGACCAATAAATGTGAAATTTATGAAATTTGGAGACTTATCTAAATCATTTTTCCAAATTCTATATTTTTAAAAAAATTATGCCATTTAATAAAAAAAATTATAACCTAAAATATCATTAATATCAGTTTTGACATTATTCAATACTTGATCTTTTACAAATATCATAACAACATGATATATTCAAAAATTATATTTTAAAACCTTATGAACATTTCAACGTCAGCAATAAAATTTATGGATTACTTTCATTATCTCAAATTATATTTATTTTAATACTTTTAATATATTTTAATTGATATTTCCTTTAATTAAACAATTATTGTATCATCACTATGTAAGCACTTCAGGTAATTATTTATTTCCTAAAAATTAATAATAAATTATCATGATGAATGTAAACATTTCATGTTTCAAATTAACTTTTTGAGTCCAACATATCCCATATATAACCCCATATTAATGATATTATAAATATAAAAAACATGAGTATGACATCATTGACTTTTCTTTAAATAAAATAATATAAATTCCATACTCTCATCTGAGTGGGTTAAAAAAATTATATTTTTGTACCAAGGATAGTTTATTTTAAATTTTCTCATAAAATAAAATTATTATAGGTGATACTGTAATTTAATAATATTTATAGTATTATTTTTACCTTTAATTACATGATTTACCCTAAACTATCGTCATAAAAAATATTACTAAAATTACTATTCATAATGTCCCGAAATATATGGGTGACCAATTTATTGAATTTATATCTTATTATTCCAAATATTGAATCCATTTTTAAAATAAAAAACACTTAATTGGTGAAAATTAATTTAAAATTAATCCTGTTAACGGAACGAGAAAATGAGTTGATAAAGTAAAAAACTTCAAAAGATTGAAATGTTTTTATATCCAACTTTAATGTGAAATTGATCCCAACAACCAAAATTGGATTAATTTATAAAAATATTATCTAATTATACATTAAAATCATTCAAATATATAATTTAAAACTATAAATAAATTTGATGAAAAAGCGGTTTCCAATTAAAATGTTGTATGTTCACTATTCATCAAAAAAATGAAACTTATTAGAAAAATACCTAAAATTAAATATATTTATATATTAAGATATCAAATAATAATAATATTTTATCAAATATAATTTATAAAAGTTTTAAAACTTTATTTAAAGTAAGTGTGCCCTTAAAAGGTAGCAAAACTATCTTTTTTGAAAAATACCATTTTTAAGCTTAAAAACTATATTTAAACTTATATTATGCCTATAGAATATTAATTTCAAAAAAAATTATAAATGAGTGTAAACTCATTATGTCATTTCTTGGGTTGTTTAATTAAATTCTCCCCTCATTCAATATTTTTCACCATAAAAAGCATAACCTACTTAAAATTTTGAGAGTACTAAGCCCACATCTAGTTATAGGACTCCCTTAAGCTCCCTAAGAGTTTCTCATGCCTCCATAGAACTCCCACAATTGGAATGAATCACCCTATAATAATCCACTCCTATTAATTCTTTATTCCCACTAGGTACTATAAAAAGGTGAATCCTTCCTCAATATCTATCTCTCCCCAATCAAAAATATATAATGATTCATGAACATATCTCCTCAGTTGCAATATCGGAAAGATAACATACACTCAATCCACGTTTTGGGATAAATACAAGTGGTGGCTAACTTGACCAACCCTACGTGGGAGCTATAATGTCCTGATGAACCTCATTGATAGATTTATACCTCAAACAAATCTCTATAAACCTCATCGTGGAGAGACTCTAAAGAACACATTCTCTCTTATATTGAATCCCAAGGGCTAAGGATGATGTTCCGTATAAGATTTATATCAACATAGAGTTTTCTTCATCCTATCTCATATCTCATGAACATTTTTCATCATGGATCGCATCAACTCCAATCCCATAAGTGATGATACACTCAACTCTATCTAACACAAGGGTGACATATAGGGTCACATGTACAGATCCTTGGATGGTACCATTTCAAGAATAGGGTGATACCTGTTATTATATGTAAAAAAATGATAAATCTATGGGATCTCATAAACTCTAATCTAATTAAAATATGTAGTCGCATATCATGTCCTTCAAAACATGAATGCTTTATTCACACCACCCATCTATCTAGTGGTGAAACATTTTGATCATCTGTAACTAGGTCCCAAAGGCCTCCTGTAAACATTTTAATGACTATGATGTAAACCAAGAAGCATGGTCGTAGAAAATTATCAAGCGTACCCCCAGAATATGGATGATTTCCATCATGTACAATCTCCCCAAACTCTCTTTTGAACTTTACTCCTATAATTAAAGGTATTAAACTAGCACGGTAAGTAAATAAAAAATACCTCAGATAGTGTCATGGGCTCTCAATACCCGTGGGAGCATCATCACAAAATATACCAATATGTAATCCCACTTTCACAATGGGACCTAAAGAGGTTGTGGTAATCCAACAGAAACATGATTCTTTTCTTCCACTTATTGATTGTAGAGGCATCGAGAAACAAACTCATTGACATAAAGTATCTCTTGATATCACATAACAAAAATATAAGTACCTTAATCATATATTCTTCTAAAATATGATAATAAAATGAATCTCCATATATCCACAATGAAAACATATATGATTCAAAAAAAATTAATTATATCCATATTCCTTAAAATATATCATACTATCAAATACATTCCATAAATACAAAAATAGATTAAAATTCATCAAAAATAATACAAATCAAATTATCATAAAATCTATAATCAATTTTAAGGTCACTAAATCTATCCAATTAAATTTATCAATATAAATCTCCTCATTATCATAATTAAACATTATTATAAAAACATCATACATTTATTAAGGGTTATATATACTGAAATCATTTTTTTCCAAAAATATCCAATTACCGATAAGTCGCTTTTCAAGGTTATTGGTACCATTCAACATTATCTTGAAAATACATAAATAAATACTACCATAAAACAAAACTTATATTTTTTATAGAAAACAATCTTATTATTAAATGATTATTACATGATTCTTAATATAAATAAAATAATAGTAATGCATTCTAGATTCTAAAGGATTAGTATCTTGGTAAAATTAGGTATATATATCACTTGTGTAGCATTAAAATATTATTTAAATCCAAATTTTTTAACCTCCAGAAATATAATGCGTTATCCTTAGTACATATAGCCACCTAGGGAGATACATCAGAGAAAGTGGTGAGCTAAAATCCCCATAAGGTGAGTAATAACAATGGATGAATATGGAATACGAATCAATAATACATGGGTGATCATAATCATAATCATCATTTTATAAATATAGGATCATCATCATAATAATGAGGGAATAATTTGATAAATACATGGAATGTAGCATATATATAATAATGAAACATCATAACATAGTGCTCAAATACAACATATAGTTCAGAACAAATATAACATCATTTTCACATATAACATATGTGCATAAATCATAAAAACATACCTGAAAAAAAATATGGAATCATATAACAATCATAGTCCTGAAATATACGTATGTAAATGAATGGCATTCAAAAAGTATTTTTAAATTATTATTTCACAAATATCCTTTGGGTTTATCAAATGAATAAGGGAAATCATATTTTGGCCTAAAAATCATCATTTTCTAGTGGAGAAGAAACTGATCAAGTGGATTTAATGTAATTTGTTGGAAATTAAATTCTTTTTGAAAAATATTTATAAGTGTCTTAGAAAATAGTTTGTTATGGTAGAAGCATGTATATATACCTAAATAAAACGAAAATTATATTTAAAGTTCATTTTAAGGATATTAGAAGAAAATATATACTATAAAAATTTTGAAATAGAATTTAACACAAAAGAAGAAGTCAAGTTTGAGAATACCATTACCTTAGATCCTGATTTATTTGTCACATTTCAACATCCTATATAATAAAATAATATTTATTACAACATGGAAAAATAAGTGAATTATATTCATTTTTCTTACTCTTGATAAATTATAATAATTTGATTATATTTCTTAATTCCCATTCTAAAGGTAAAATGTTTTGATATCATACTTTCCTTAAAGTATCTTGTTTTGCTTTAATTTAATGATCTTAACTTATTGTTACTTATATATTATTAATATTAAATAAACAATATTATAAATACATACATACATAATTATATTGTAAATAATTTATCATAATCATCCATCATGTTTTTGAAAATTAGAGACTTAGTAACGTCCTCGTGGGTGGTTAACCAACCATTAACGAGAGATTGTCCAAATTGGAGGTGTGATATATATATATATATATAATTTTAAAAGTATATTAACATTATAAATAACATTTTAACATATATTTTAATTTATTTAATAAAATTGGGATTATAAAATAAAAGTAATATGGGGAATTGGCAATTGAAAACTAAATTCATGGTGAAAAGACTTTGCCTTTTTCTTGAAGTTCTTCCTTTATATGGCCCTTAACATCCTGAAAGCATGGAGTTTGATTAATACATAACGTTCCAGAGGATGATAAGGGTCTTTTGAGATGTTAATTAAGAAGATATTTGGCATTGTTATGTGGAAGTGAAGTCATTTTCCAAGGGGTCAAAGGGGGTATTTATACATGAGAAGAGGACTATTTTTAGGATAAAATACTAAATAAAATATAATTTCTAAGGTAAACTGTGTAATAGTAAATTTTTTGACACTATGAAAGATATTTGAATAAAATAACATGACTTTATGACTTTAAAACAATTTACAATTATATTTTACTATTATAATAAAGGGAAAGGGAAAATGAAAGGAAAATGTTTATTTAAGGGGACACATTGGACTTTTAGACTTTTGAAAATAATTTTTAGGTTTTGGAAATTGAATTTCAGAAATTATTTAAATTACTAAATATTTTTTAGTCAATAAAAAAATATAGAATTGATTATTTCAATATTATGTCTTTAATTATGTTATTTATAACAAATCATTTACAAAAAAAACTTTATTCTTACATTTCACCAAAAATTGAATTATTTAAGAAAATTTCCGAAAATCACTCGTAGACAATTTTTATTTTCTAATTCTAAAAAAAATAATTCTTCCAAAATAATTTCATAACTTGGGTAATTTTAATAAAAATTACAATATTTATTAAATGTATAAAAATACCATTTTTTTAAATTGCTTATAATTTTTTGAGTGTTTAATCTTGTTATTTATTTTCTAAAATTTAAATGTTTATATTTTTTAAAATTAATCATAATAAATATTATTTATATTGAATTTTGTTATTTTGAGGTTAAATTATTATTCCAATGGTCATGTTACTATTACTAATGTTCACATTACTATTCAAAGGGTCACATTACTATTCCAACAGTCATATTACCTTTTATAGATGTGTCTTCATTCCGTTATTCATTATTAATCTCAATCACTTTTAAGGTTAAATATTTTACTTTTCTAAAATATTGATTAGTTTAAAAATATTATATATAATTTCCACATTGTTGTTTGTGTGATAGATTATTCTAAGAGATCAGGGAGATCCAAATCATCCCATTATAGTTTTTC
Source organism: Viscum album (assembly GCA_963277665.1). Taxonomy (NCBI): domain Eukaryota; kingdom Viridiplantae; phylum Streptophyta; class Magnoliopsida; order Santalales; family Viscaceae; genus Viscum; species Viscum album. The sequence goes on along the minus strand of OY728145.1, from coordinate 1,240,264,730 downwards.
TATTTTCTATGTTTTCCCAGTTTAATATTTGTAATTTCTGTGGGTTTAGTTTTTAACTAATGTAACGATATCCATTAATAAAAAAAGGTGTTCATTTTATTATTTGTTACATGTGTATAATACTATACAGTATCATATGAAACAAATTTATTTAGAATAAAAATATCATTTATAAAGTTTGGGTCATTAAATTCTTACCCCTTTTATAAATTTCATCACCAAATTTTCAACTCATATTAACGGTTGAGAATATACAAGGTTACTTATGTTTTATTATTTCCTCAAGTTCTCAGGTCACCTCTTCATATTTATAGTTCCACCACAATACTTTTAGAAGGTGAGTTTTCATATTGCAGAGTACACTGACTATATGGTCGAAGATCTTCACCGTCTACTCCTCAAAAGAGAGGTAATTCTCCAGTTGTAGTACCTCTATATTTATCACATGCGAGGGATTAGTTATGTACATCCTTAAGAGATATACATGGAACACATCATGAACTTGAGCCACATTTGGTGAAAATGTTGTATGATTTTCCACTACTTAAATGTGATTAAGTATCTAAATAGAGATAATTAACCTAGTGGTATTCTTTCCTTTCTTTCAAAATTGCATTAATCTCTTCCATAGTGATATGAAAAGGAACACTTTTTTCCAACTTCAAACTCTAGATCCCTTCAACGATTATCATCATAACTCTTTTTTGTGTCTAAGAATATTTTAGAAGCTTCTAGATTGTTTGAACCATTCATATATTCTCTAATACAAGATTGGATCCAAGAATATTTCATTAACTAACTTTATCCCAATATGTATTAGTTCTAAATCACTTCCCATATATATCTTCATATGAAGCCATTTCAATACTCAGGTGGAATTTATTGTTATATGAGAACTGAACTAATGGGAGATGTTGATTCAGTCCTCCTTCAAAATCCATTGAGCGGGATGTCAGTATATCCTAAAGTTTCTAAAAGGTATTTCATATTGGATATCATTTTTGGGGTGATATATTGTATTTAAATTCAATTTAGTATTCAGATCATATTGGATACTTCTCTATAATTTAGTGGAGAAACTTAGATCATGATTAGAAATAGTTGAAATTGGTGCACCATTCAGCCACACCACCTCCTTTAAATGTATCTTAAAAACTTGTTCAAGAGATAAATATTTTTGAATAGTGATGAATTGTTCATTCTTGGTGATTCGATCCCCCAAAACCCGTACTACATTACTTTATTTGGATATCTTTAGGAGAGTAGTGAAAACAATTGTGGTGATACTCTCCCATATCTATGTGGGTGTGGAAAATGGTGGCATCATCCCCTTGGACTTTTATTACTCTTATTTAACTGGATAAAATACCAATAAAATTGATATGTGCTCAAAAATATTCATATTTGTGTTATCCCACTAGAAGTTCTCTCAAATATCATGGTACATCTTGTTACTTCCAAGATATATAGAGAACGATTAGCTATGAGAATTATCCAATAGTTCTGGTTTGTTATCAGGTTATAAAGGCACAAACATTCGACTTTTAAAAGGAATGAGACCATATTAATCAATGTGGAATAAATGAATCTTTCTCTCCATTACTTCTTCTACATACTTTTGAAGCTCTAGGTGATCCCTTTTTTCCTACTTGATCTTCTCTTGAATAGATGGTTGGGTAATCATATTGAAAAGGAAGTATTTATTCCTGTTTGTTAGGATTTCCAAATCCATACTTTTAATATCCATGAAGATATAGTCTTTCTCAATCCACAACCTGGATAGTGTAGTAAGTTATTCTTTACTATGTTCATCAACTACCATATTCTTCATACTATTATTGTAGTGAATAGATCAATAATAGTCCTTGATCAGACCTAACTATCTTTTTTATGCATGTTGAGATATTTTTATGTGAACATATACTTTAGACTATGGTAATATGTATATATGTAACACTTATCGCCATAGAGGAGTGCCTCTAAATATTCAAAGTGAAGGTCACTACTGCTTACTCCAAATCATGCATCTGGTTGTTCCGCTCATAGATCTTCAACAATAGTGAGGCATAGGCAATCATACTACATTATTTCACAATCTATAACCTATATTATAATTTTCTCTATATAACATAAAATCTTCCCCACTTGAGGGTAGTGTAAGTGTTGGAATAATTATTAGCCACCTCATGGGATCATGAACTATTTCCTCATATTCTTTCTTCCAAAAATACTTTACCTCTTTCAATGTTAACATAGTTAGTGGGATAGATAATCTTGAGAAATTTTTCAAAAATACTTGGTAATACCTAACCAATCTTAGAAAAATAAGAATTCTCCTAACACTTGAGGGTCTAGGAAATTACTCAATTTCCATTTTGTAAGGATGGTCTATGGAAATTACTTCACTTTTGATCACATTCATTTATAATTTGACTTAATAAATTCAGAAGATTCACTTTTTGAACTTAGCATACATTTTATCCATTATTAATGTCTCTGACACAATCTATAGATACTCTTATTTTTCATACCTTCTCTTTAAGTAAATGAAAATTTAATCAATAAATAATACCTAGAAAATTTCAAGGTCATCCCTAAAGAATATATTCATCAAAAATCGATATTTAATTGTAATTTTTATGTTCAAAGGGATCCAAAATTGACTCATAGTACCCATACCATGTGGATAAGGCTTTTTTATGAATATCTGCATTCTTCACCTTCAACAGATGATATGCAGAACATAGATCAGCATTTAAGAAGTTATGATATCCTTGAAGTGGATTGAATAAGTTATAAATCCCTTATAGGGGATGATTTTACTTTAAATGGTCTTATTGATCTCCTAATAATCCATACACAACCACATTGATATATCTTTTTTCTTAACAAAGAGAATCAACACACCCCAAGGTGATTCACTACGGTATATGAAACATTTGTCCAAATTCCCTTGAATATATTTCTTAAACTCCTCTAGTTTGATCAAGGATATCTAATATGGGAACTTAGAGATAGGAGGGTATCCAGGTATAATCTCTTTTGAGAAATATTTTCACGAACAAGTGTATGTCTAGGAAATTTGTTAGAAAATACATCGATATATTCCCCTATAATGTGAATTTCCCAAAGGTTTTTTCTTTACTATAAAATAACCATTTGGGAAAGATATGATTCTTCACAAGGTATCAACACCCACACAATTGATCGATTTTAAAAAGTAGATCCATGATCCTCTTTTCATTTATATAGGATCATGGGAGGTTCTTAATATAGAAATTGATTTAATTTTCCCAATAGTTGTTGTGATATGTATATATATATAATTAGCTCAAATATATTCTCACTATTTCATCAAATTCCACTATGTAATGTATTATTATACTCACTTGAATAATATTCCCAGATATGTTAATAGGATAAGATTCTAACGGTTGGGTTTCAATGATCACACCACTAAGTGTTTTTATAGATAACTCTCCTTGAGGGTATCAAGGATGTGATTAAATTATTCTATAAAATATTAAAGATATAAAGTAATGTATATGACCAAAATAAAATAATACTTTTTCCCTTCTAGAGTGAATAGGAAGTGTACCTTGTAGGACTGTATTCCCACGTTCCACCTCAGTGGTAGTAACAGAATAGGCTTTAATTTTCTCCTTAAGATTTATTCAATGATAATTCTAATTACCCTCATAGTAAATTGGTTCTGTGTACTGACTTTAATAATTCCATTTATCATTGTAGTTGAGGCATTGAACCAAGGGTGGTGCATTGAGAGGTTCCTTTCTTTCCTCCACTGTATTAGTTATCATCTTTATGTCTCTTCAACATTAATAAGAATAATGGATTTATCTCTGATAAATAAATCATTTAATCATACCTTTTGGGAACTTCATAGTATTCTTATTCCCAAATATTTGACATGAGGTTGGTTGTATCTTCTATACTTTTTTTCATTCAATCCCAATTCTTTAAAGTCAATTATTTTCTTCATATCTCCATTTTCGAGGGACTATTTTCCAAACTCTATCTCTACCTTGACATCGTACTGAACTAATTATTCATAACTATTGAAGTTTTAGATAGTTGGATCTTTTTTATTTTTGGTTTTAAGAAACTAAAGAATATATCTATTTTTCTATCTTTTTTTATAAAAACCCGGCGTTTTATCTTAAAATCATTGTGAAAGTTTCATCATAATATATGTCAAAATCCACCTCCATTTTCTTAATGTCAAGAAATTATCTCCAATCTTTTTGAAGAGTTTTATTTAAATTCCTCATAATAAATATCTTCATAAATTATTCATAGTCTATTTCTTTGAATTTATCTTTTTTCTTGGAATTCTTTGTCAATTCCAAACACTGATCAGCTTATCCATCTAAAAAATAGATGGACAGAGTCACATTCTTCTTATTAGAATAGCGTAGCATAGAAAAGATCTTTTCAATTCAGTTAATACATTCTTTTTTGACAATTGGATCATAAGATCATGAAAATTATGGTGTTAATATCCATATAAATGACTTGATATCTAGTTTTTCCTTCTTGGGAGAAATGAGATATTCCATATGGTTTGGTTTATTGTTCATATCCCAAGACAGATGGGTAACCATAACTATGAAGTTTTATACCCCACCAATCATTTCATAGGTAATATCATTCAAAAAATTGTTTCGTTATCCCTCACATAGGTTTTCTATATGGTTTCTACTCGTTCCCACCATTTTATAAAATAGAAAAAAAATAAAAAAACATAAGTCAATAAAGCATGATTAAATAATTCATTTTCAAGTGATAATAAATTCTAAATTCATGTATTAAGGGATACATATATTTAGTATAACCTTATTATAAAATTTTGTTTCAAAGATAATGTGATTTAATCCTTTTCTAACTTTAATAGGAATAATTACTTTAGTTATATATTATTGGACACTAATGATAATTGGTGTTTCCCTGTGTTGTGTGTTGGATTCATTTTCAAACATATCATTATCAACCCAGGTGTGTTAAAGTGTTTTATTTGTTTTTTCCATTGACATGATGTGAAGGAGCACATTGTATTATTCATTCACCATGTCAACAGTTGCATGAGACTATGGTTTTCCTAATAAAGGGAAAGTTTTTTATTTAATTAAGTAATGTGTGATCCTGGAATTTTGATTCTCATTATATTGAGAAATGGTTTGATTCTATCCAGAAAGAGGAGTGCCTATACAGGTATGCATCATGTAATGTTTCTAGATAAGTTATGGGACTGTAAAGACCTTGATATTTTCATGAAGTAATGGTCATGGAAGTGTGTGAGTGAATGGGGGAATTTGGTAGAGGAGAATAGAGAAAAGTAAGAAGGATTATATAGATCAGAAGTTTTGTGAACACGTTGTTTCTAAGTCACCTCAAAAAAAATGGAAAAGAGGTAATTTTAACAAGTAAAAATGTTACACAAATTGTAGAAAAAGTTTCATGAAGTTTCATGGAATTGAATATTCAAGATGGAATAATCACAAAATTGAAATGTCATGAAGTTCATGAAATATTTTCACTGATAAATAATGTTTCAAAAACATGTTAAAAGTTTCATGAAAGTGTTATTTCGATTTTTCAATGTTAATATTTTACAAATTATAGTTTTTCATTTAAGTGTGGAGATTTTTTGAAGTTTCATTTGTGTGAAGTAGATAGAGTTGTGTAAACACTATTAATATGGATGGAGTTATGTGCTGGATGCAATGTAGAATTGTAAAAGTGTAGTGAACCCATAAAGTTTTATGCAAGTTCAACGGAGTGCATGGCTATTATGTTTAGGGTCAAAAACATATATAAAGAGGGGATATCCACCTCATTTTAAGGTTTCATACAAAATTAATACCCATAGGCTCTGATTCATGAAAGATATGTGAAAAGGTATTTCTGGCCTAAAGCATTCACGAAAACATGTTTTTTGTGAAAACATTACTTGTGTATATTTGACCAAGCGAGATTTATAAAAATAATTAATTTGTATATTAGTTGATTTAAAGAACTTATTGTAAGAATCAATAATTATAACATTAGTTTCTTGAATAAAGAACATATTTATATAATACTAGGGTGAAATCATAAAATATTGAATGTCTCATGAAATTTGGGAGTTTTGTGGAATAGTAAATGTTGTATAAAAGTTGTTAGTTTCATGACACATAAAATATTACACAAATTTGTGGAGTTTTATGACAAAGTTAAAGCTTCTTAAAAACTGAGGAGTTACATGAAAGTGGAAGAGTTGTTTGAAGAATTCAAGAACTGAGTACAAGTTTTTTTGGGGAATTATCTTAAGGAAAAAATTATGGGAAGTAGTTGTAACTCATTGCAGACATTGATAAAGGATAACGATTTTTTTAGGAGACTAGTTTAGTAGGGTAAGTGAAGCTTCATCAATGGTGATGTTCACTACCAGTTTGTAAAAGAGAAGTTTGTTGATAAATAGAAATATTAAATACAACATCAACAATATAGTGAAGCTTTTTATTTCCCAATGTTCCAAATATCTTCTCTTCCTAAATCATTGATCTATGGGAGATGGAAAATGGATTGGCTCTTGGGTGGCAAAAAGCCTCACCATAAATCATGTAAGGTAGTGATCCAGGGAGAGGAGTATAACACCCCATGTTTTCATGAATTATTTTTTCATATAAATTAAAATTCATTCATGGATTGAATTAAATTCAATATCAAGTTAATCTTTCTCAACACACAACACTCTCTTAGATTGGGTTATACACAACACTGAGTTTTAATTAAACCAAGAGATATTATTTACATGATCATTATAATATAGTTGTTAAAAAAAGAGATATGAATAGTAATAAATAATTTTTAAATATTAAGTGTAGTGATTTTATATAAAGAAAACATATTGACAATAAAATACATAATTTTCAATAAAGTATTTATATGTTTCAAAAATACTATGTTTTTTAACAAAATAATTTTCAATGAATTTTTATGAACAATAATAAAATTAATTTTTTAAAAAATTAGAAAATTTATTTTATAAAGTAAACTTTATTTTTGAATTGATAATATAAAAATAATTTTACGGTGAAATTTTGGGTGTTTTTTGAAAAGTTTCATATTTTGATGTATAGCGAAAAATACTAAATTTTAATTGAAAACTTTCTTTTCGTTTACTTCATTTATAAAGTTAAATTATATATAAAATTGATATTAAAGTATAATTAGTTCAATAATACATATATTAATCGAATTTATTTCATTTTAAAAAAAATATACTGAATTTAGATATAAATACTTTGAAAACATTTGAACTTTTTTACTTTAAAAACCCTCTTTCTCATCACGTTTACAGGATTAATTTTAAATTAAATTTTTCTTCATAGGTTAAATAAATTTGAAAAAATGGATTCAATATTTGGATTCATAATAATGTATAAAGTCTAATAAGGTTAAATTAAATCTTGACCGAAATGAATACTGAATGTAGTAAAAACTAATTACTAGGATTAATGTAAAAAAATCAATTTACATGGGGTTAAATTTGAATAATAAGACTAAAAATGATATAAAATATTTTCAAAATTTTATTTAATGAGTTTATTTATACCATGGATATAAAATTCTATCAAATATGTAAATTTCATCCCAATTTCCTCTGAATATGACCCATATAATATGTTAAGTAAACAAAAACGAAAAAAAAAGATACTTTTCTTACTTTTAAAATCTATAATGATTTTGGATAGGGAAAACAAAACATCGGTTCACTTATATATATTATTTTTGTTTATAAATGTTTTTTTTATCATAATAAATTGTCTTTAATTTTTAGAGATGAATTAGTTACTTAAAATTCTTAATAAACTCCATCATAGTAATTATTTAATTAACATTTAACTAAAATAAATGAAACTAAAAATATTTAAAGTAAAGTAAATTGAATGAATTATTGTGTTTAATTAATGTTTTATGTTAATATAGAATTTTAAAAAGGTTTCAACTTAATATATTATAATACCATCATTATCTTGATATTTTTATTAAATTCAAATTAAATAAATATTTTCAAAATAGACATTAATGCTATTTTATAATAAATGATATTTCATTAAATGATTTAAAATTACTACAAACCCAATATTATTCGAATTTATTTTTAAATAATAATTAATTTAAAATATGTCCCATTAATGGACTAATTTACCTTTTACAATGGACATATTGACCCTAAAATAGTAAAAAAATCTATTAGTGTGGCTAAGGTTAAAGTGGTTTTTTGTGCATTACTTGCGTTTGTGTCAAAATAAAATTCCTACACATATATGATTTAAATTTTATAAATTAGATATAATATCTATAATCCTTCGGTAAAAATTATCTTGTAAGTCTCAATTTAATTTGGTATTAATGGATAAATTACGAGGCTTAGAAAACTAGTAACTGTAGTGAAAACCCAAAATTCAAAAATAAGGATACTTGGGAGTTAAGAGAACAAATGTTTAAAACATGTATTTCAATGTGTTTTTGAGGTATTTATCATCCATATCATACAAAAAACAATTAATTATCATATTTTGAGCCACTTTAGGTAATATTGACCTCCAAATAGTGAATACGTATGAGTATTTATAAGAATGTCACCCCTCCTAAACTATAAAAGGGAACTCACTCTCCCCACAACTTCACACCTCAAAGGGCATTTTTCCTGACCACGATATACCAAAATAACTTCTCAAATTCTATACCCTCATCCTATTAAGCCTATTATAAGCCCATTATTTCCCAAATAACTTCCCAAATTCCTATTATAAGCCTTATTTTATACATAAATTCATCTAATTAAGTCTTCAGTGAAAAACTAATGAGGATACCCTAAAGAAGAGGTAATGAACTTCAACGAGCATTATTGTTTTATTTCCTTCTATACATCCAAAAATTATTATTATAACATTATTTTATTGTAACCTCAATATATTCCATATAATGATATGTTTTTATGTCAAGGTTATTACCTAAAACTACACACATTTCTATAAAATGGGTTACTAAATCATTACATGTGTGTGTGGCGGACTACCTCCTCGCAAACCAATTTCATTATTTTTCCATTACCACCTATGAAAGTTGGTAATAATTATGTACATACTATATATATATTATAGTTATTATATTAATGATATTATAATTCTTTTTAAATTTTTATATCATGCATACCATCATGATTTTCATTTTTTGGGAATATGTTAACGTCATTTGTGTGTACAGCAGACTATTGCTTCGCAGAGCAATGTGTTCCATTCATACATTGTATGGAATGTATAAAAGATGGTTTTAACAAAAATATGTTATATAAAAGACATAAAGATTCTATTTGAATTATAATATATATATATATATCATTTAGTTTTCTTTCTTTCTGTAACGACCCAAAATTTTATTAATGGAAATTTCTCTTGATCTAATTAAATGTCTTATTATATGAAATGGAAATAAAACATAAGAAATTATTTCGTTTTATAGTATTAGATTTTAAAATACCATTAATAATTATGAAATTTTCTAATATAGTTTTTGAACAGTGATAACATGATTAGTATAAATATAGGGCTTTAACAAATCTAATTTACTCAAAAAAGGGCAGTGATGGCCTAATCCAGTAGAATTTCTCCATAAAAAGACCATTTATCCAATCTCGGAAAGGAGGTGGAATCTTTGGGCTTCACTTCTGAATAATCCTATGCTGAGCTTGAATACATTAAGCTTGCTTGGAACTACTTACGTGAGAAGGGAAAGTTAATAGAGATTACTCCTCGAGTGAAGTTATCTGAGCCCCCCCAAGAGTCTGTCACCATCACACACCTTAACCTTTGGTCATATATGGGTTTTATAAGGGTTTATGTAATAATATCCTAGAACTATGATTATATACATTATTTATTATAGATAATATACATTCATTTTACTATTATGACTATGTAAATATTTTTTAAAGCACAAATAGTATTTTTTTAGTTAATATTCAATTACGAATTCTATTTTGATGAATTAATGGATTTTATTGAATTAAATAATACTTTAATAAAATATTATTACTAAATTACTTTTTATTAAATATAAATTATCGTATAATGTTTATGAATACAATTGTAATTTTTTATGGTTTTAAAGTCGTTTATCTCAAAACCCATGAATTTTCAATAAATGTTGGTTTTTATTTTAAAAGTAAAAATTCACATACTAAGAAAATTATTTAGATAAAATTAATATTATTTTTGGAATCATAATGTCAAAATTATCCAATGGTGACTTTTTTTTAATTTTCTGAGACAGTCAAATTTGTGGGTAAAAATTAAATTCTGTTTAAAACATTTTATCTTTTTAAATTGATTTCGTTGAGAGTGTGATTCACCTCTACATAAGCAACCCTATTATTTTAATAATCTTGGACATTAGCCTTATAAAATATTGTTTTACAATCTCTATTGGAAAAAACCATGGGCAAAAACCATGGTCTGGTTTGTGGTCTTGAATAGTTTAATGTGTGGTGTCCCAAACCTAAATAATAAAGAATTCCCTCTCCTTTCTTATATAAACCATGCCAAGATCCCTCTTCCACTTTACTAAAATCCTTTTAAGTTCTTCCAACCTCTTCCCTCCTCTCTGTATAATCCTCCCAATGTGACTCAATCTCCCAATAACCCTCCCTCAATCTCCTCCAAATCCTTTGGGATCACACTTCCAAGTAAGGGATTTCCTCCTTTCTCATTTTTGTCCAAATTTTATTATGTTATTATGCCCTCTTATTTTCAATTAAAAATATTGGGGTAAGATTTTTCACCTCCCCAATGCTACCCTATTTATGTTTAAATGATGAGATACCCCATTATCTCTCATTAATTCCTCCTATGTACACACAATACCATGCTGCAATTCCGTAAGGGGTTTCCTCAATTCTCAATTTTTTGTCGAAATTTCTTTATGTTATTATGACCTCTTATTTTCAATTAAAAATGTAGGGTTATGATTTCGAACATACCCCATAATTCCATCCTTATTTTTGAATGATGGTATACCCCTTTCTCTCTCACTAATTCCTTCTATTTACACCTGTTACCATACCGAAATTCCGAAAGGAATTCTCTCTCCTCGTTTACATTCAAATAGTTATTTTGTATTATGAAATTAAATTCCATTACTAATGTTGGTACATGTATATATATGACCCTTTTACTGTCCATTTCATGTAAATATTATGAGACACCCCATTCTCTCCCACCAACCATTTTTATGAAGTCTTATGTCACATCGTTATGTTGCCGAAATTGCACCGCAATTTTCCAAGCCAAAATCATTGTGTAGTGAATACCATACCAATTCCTTTATCTAGGGTATTCACCGTCATGAACATTTACTTATTGATTCAATAGTTTCATGTATAAATTTCAAATTCCTTTATCTTGTAATAAATTATGATGTTTAATGAATCCATGTTTTAGGATCTTATGGGACAGTTATGCATGAAATGAAATGATTAAGAAGGGTGCACCCAGATAGAACTATAATGCACTGGGTAAAGATTAGTATCATGATATGTCAAATGGAATGAGGGTTTACTCATGCTAATTCAAGTGCAATTAGGGTTTAGTTATTCTCCATGTGAAATGAGCCTTGGGTCATGCTAATACCATGTTAAGTGTTGTCGCCACATTTCCATGTTATGATAATCATTCTTTATCATGCCTTAATGTTCATGTTTCTATTATATTCCATTGACTTGCTGATTCCCTAACATGTATATAAATATTCATGTTATGTCTTGTTTAATCCCTTAGTGGGATTTATATCTCACCCTTTTCTTATGCATGTCCTCAGGTTCTCCGATTTAATGCGAAGTACGAGGGAATATAGTGATCATGTAATGGAAGTTTTCAATAAAGATGTTGTGTTTCATGTTTTAAGTTGTTATGTAATGTTCCTAATCCCCAAAGGCACAAGACCTATTGATCTTATATGTTGTATCAGGTGAATATTTTATGTAATAAATCATGTTTAAGTTTTTAATATAGTTCAACGTTGTCATACTTTCAATACAATAAAAAAATGGAAACATCATTCATACATACATGCGTACGGCCTACTGTCTCCCTGAACATTGTATTTCATTTCCTATCACTAAATATTATTTATTAATATAAATAAATAAATAAATAATATTTATTCTCTTTATATCATGTGTATCACCCTGTATATTTTTAAATCGTGATCAAAATAAAATGACCAAAAATATAACAAATCAAAATCATATATTAAAAACAATGCAATTATTAACCAAAACATGACTTTAACATGGAATTGCTAATAAATGGGTAATAAAAGGTAATAATAAAATAATTTATGGTATGATATATATAATTAATATTATATAGTCTATTTATTATAAACTTATATTTATTATAAAAGAGGTTTGAATGAGTATTATGGAAGTCAAACTTAAGGTAATGGATTTTGGTCTCACTTTTTACTTCCATGAGACACTTGTCATGTTCATCACCTATTTATTTTATGTGGTGTATATACTACCCATGAATGTATTTTTTTTATTCTTTTAAAAATATTTTTATGGATTTACATATCCATTTTATGATCTCTAATTCAATTATTTTACGATTAAAACCTTTCCAAAGCAGTAAGGGAGTTTTCTCTCAATTTTTCTTCTTTGAGAAGCTTGTTATGTGATACACCTATATTATTTCACAAGGTATATCTATATAAAATTTTAAATGTAATATAATTAATTTATTCATCATCATGATATTTAAAGTTTGACTTTATGTTATTCCTTTATGGATCTTCTAAATCAATGTTACCCAAGTGGTAAATACGTTTTGTTACAATCTCATCATTTATTGGGATTTTTTATGAGTAAGTCGCAAATGTTGAAATCCCATGGTCTTACTCTAAAAAATTCTCATTATTTTCTTATACTGTGGTTTTTCATGATATCTTCAATTAATGGTACCATTTTTAACTCATTATCTTTTAAGATAATTAAGAAAAAAATTTAGAAAACTAAACATTATTTCTCTCTTCATTCAGAAATCTATTTTATTCAAAAACCACAATTTCTAAAAATGTTTTCAAAAATGTTTTTAAATTATATTTCAAGATAATTTTCAATTAAATGTATTTAAAAGATTATTTTTATTTTAAAAATTGTTTTAAATGATACTCAAAACAACCTTGATAAGTTTCAAAAGTTATTTTTGAAGAAATTATTTTAAAAATGTTTTATGTTTAAAAGTGTTTTAAAGAATTTTAAAGATTCATTTATAAGTTTCAAAAGTTATTTTCAAAGAAAAATATTTACAAATGTTTTATTTTTTAAAAAGAATTTATCATTTCGAAAAGGATATATTTCTCAAGAAATGCTTTAAATAATCCTTAAAAATTATTTTTTGTCTATGATGATATTAGTTGTTGTTATCTATGCCTTACTAGGGATATATTCTAAGGATTCCATACATATTATTTATCTGAATGATTTAGGTTTTGATTTTAAGATGTTTATGAAATCAATTTATCTTCTATGGGTTTTACTGTGATAAAATTCTTGTGAAACCTGCTTCTTTTCATGAATTATGTTATGATGAAATGATTATAAAACCTATTTTTTCTATAGGTTACGAGATGATGAATTATTTATAATAATCCTTTCATTTCATTTTTTATGATATTATTAATGTTTATGATATTGTGGAACATTTATGTAATATTTCATTATGTGATGGGTGGGACCTATATCTCCCTTCAATGCATTGGGTAACGATGGATAACTCAGGAGTATATATGTTATGCGTAAACACGATTACATGTTCACAATATTATACGTGAACCAAATTACATGTCCACAATGTTATGTGTGAATCGTGATACATGTTCACAATTTTGGTTGTGAACCTTATTACATGTTCACAATGTTATGTGTGAACCTGATTACATGTTCACAATGTTATGCTTCAACCAGATTACATGTTCACAATATTATTCGTGAACCTGATTGCATGTTCACAATCTTATGCATGAACCAGATAACATGTTCACAATGTTATGCATGAACCTATCTTTAATTTCCATAATGATATGTGTGGACTTGGTTTCTTGTCCATAAGTTTATGTGAGGTCTTGATTTTATGTTATTAACTTGATGAGGGAACTTGTTTATATTTATACTATCATGACCCCTCCTAGAGGGGGCCATGCTATGACTACCCCAAACCCACTTCCAATAGGATAGGGGCTAGTGACTAGCATCTAGTAGGCATAACCCATAAATGGGATCCATTTTCTTAATTACCTATACACACACACACATCCCCTAACCCAAAATGATGAAATGTAAAAATACTAAGTAAACAAGAATACACTAATATACCAACCATAGACTACGATAGTATAAAACTAAAAAGTAAACAGGGCCAGAATACAAGCCCACCAAAAGAAAGAGTCTGTAAAAGTGAATTCACAGGTTCCTAAAACTCATCTACAGCAACCATACTTAAAGGGAAAGGTACTGGAAAACTATCTGATGTTATGGCAGCACACCTCAACTGTCTCATCTCTCTAAGAACCACGTAGTCCTATTCCACCTAGAACTCCATCAAAGCATTGATCGTCTGTAGAAGACAAAACATATATGGGAAAAAATGTGCAGGGGTAAGTAAAATAATACTCGGTATAACAACCTGAAACATAAAGTAATACCACTAAAAAATACATGAGGTGTACAACAAATAAATAGTATAGTCATCTCACATAGGTATAAGTCTATAGTACGCAAAACTAGATCATCATACCTAATCCAAAAAATACCCAGTATTGATAAGACACATTGTCCCAATGAGACACTCAGTCTTGATAAGTCGTGTAGTCTTAGTGAGACACGTAGCTTCAGAAATACACATTGTCTCAGTAAGTCATGTAATCTCAAAGTCACGTAGTATTAAAGTCACAGCCAGCCACAGAATTCCACTCATAGTGCGCTCGTTCTGGGAGAACCTAGTCCTGAAGACATTAGGTTGTATGCACAATTCAAAAAATACCCATTTAAGATACCTAAAAATTAATGCCTAGCCACAATGGCCCCAACACCACAAATGGATAATCAAATGGATAAACGGTTTGAAAGTCATGGCTGTTTTTGTTAAAAGGTCTTGCTCAGGCCTGGTCTGGGGCTAATCTGACCCTCCAGATCTAGCATGCGGGATCTGCTAGACCATATCTTGGCTCCTTTATTTTGGCCAGCATGGACACAATACAGTATGTTCCACCGCACGTGGGCCACCCTGTCTACATTCCCCTCTGATCCCCATGGTGTTGCACTGTGTCACACACGGTCGGCCCTCCATGTCTTCCTGCCCCGTGACCTCACCACCATCATGGGATCTATAAGGCTTCCCCGCCACATCCCCCCTATCATCCCCACTGTTTCCCTTTGTTTAATTCAATCCACTGGCCATTTCCTCTACTACCCCACAATGTCCCCACCATGACCGTCGCCAACTGCACCCGCGCGCGAAACCTCCGTCGTGTGCCACCTCCCACACAAGTTCGTCGGTTTCGATGCTATGATGGTTCCTTCTGTGGACCAATGGGGATCCCCTTATCTCATAATTTGGTGTGATAATTGATCATATTTATTCATGACCCAATCACCCCTCATGCGACCTATATGGTTAATTTTCCAACAATCAGCGAGTTCGGTCACGTTCGGAGTCTCCCGACAAGCCGAACTAGGACCACGAGGGTCCAAAAGAGACAAAGACAAAGAGTGGGGGTAATAAAATCAAAAATAACACCATGAGGAAAAAATATCATCCTTTTTTCATGTCATCCTTAATATGTTCTCATTAGAATGAAGAACAAACAAACAAGGAGAAATAATTCATCCCCCAATGATTTCCTCAAATATGCCCATACTGCAAGAACAATCAACCCACGGGTAAACATATTTGTTGGTTGATCTTCATTCATTTTTTATTATATAAATAGGAAAAAAATCAATGAACAACTCCCTGCCTAAAAATTGGATTTTTCGATGAAGATAATTGATCGTCGTGTCACCCCCTTTGGCAAGATCCTTCAAAAACAGCATCTGCTGATCTCCGATCCAAAATCCCATCATTATTCTCCATTGAAAAAGTTCTCCAAGTTCTATTTAGAGCCACCAAAAAATTATAGGGTTATTTTATTAACCTGATATCCCTGTCTATAAGTTCTATTTTAAAATAACTTTTTTGTGTTAGTGAAACATTTAAAATAAAATAAATTTACCATTTATTTTATTTTTGAAAATGTCATAAACTAATTTCTATATTTGAACTACTTCTGTTGATGTCAGGCCCCTCTTAAGGTATAGTTGTAGCTCTAAATGGAATTGTGCCCTTGGATTTCTTATCTAGGTACCTGTTTAAAAGTTAATCTACTTTTTCAGGGAAAAATATCCGCACGTGCTATTTCATATTTTAATAATTTTCAGGCAATTGTTTTGGAACACTTATCCTCCAAATCACATCTTGTCTCAATTCCTAGTCTCCAACTAATTCCATATAATAATCAAAAATAGTAAATGTAAAAATATGGGACATTAAATTCTCCCTACCTTGGGTCTTTATATCCCCGAAATCCAAAAACAAAGGCTATACAAATAAATGATGGTACTGAGAATGAATCGGGGCTTCCTACTCTCATGTTCTCTCTTAAAGATTCTCATGCTACCACAGAACATACACCATGGAAATAGACTACCCATGAAGGATCCTCTCCTATCGTTCTTTGATCTCCACTAGGTATGTAGAAAAAGTCACCCCATCATCAAATTACATCTCTCCCCATTCAATGATGTGTGATGGATCATACACATATCTCCACAGTTGTGACACAGGGAAGATTTTGTGCACTCTCTCTATCATCACTGGATCCACTACAACCCCATCCTCTGAATTGATGTGTCCTAGAAAATAGACCACTCGGATCAATAACTGACACCTTGAGAGCTTCACATTAATCTTGTGCTCTGGGAGTATGTCCAAGAGCATCCTAAAGTGTATCACATGCTCCTCCTTAGATGCCAAGTACACTAGGATTTCATCAATAAATACCCCCCCCCCATGAACTTGTCTAAGTAAGGCTATAAGACTCTGTCCATGAGTCCCACGAACACTTTTGGGGAATTCCTCATTCCAAACAGAATCACCAAGTACTCATATTAGCTGTATCGACACCTGAATGTTGTCTTCAATATATCCTCATCCCATACTCGAAGCTAGTGGTAGCCAGATCTGAGTTCAATCTTTGAGAAGCACCTCACTCCTTTTAGCTGATCGAAGAGGCCTTCAATCCTTAGTAGTGGATACTTATTATTCACAATCACCTAGTTCAGGCACTGTAAGTCCACACATAATCTCAAGATCCTATCTAACTTCTTGGGAAACAAAACTGGGGTTGACTAGCGTGAAACCATGGGTTTCACAAATCCCTTACTCTAAAAGTACTCCAATTGTACCATCAACTCACAAAGATCTGTGGGATCCATCCAATATGTAGTTGTATATATCAATTTCATCCTAGGGTATAGATCAATACATAATTCAGCTCCATGTGGGGAGGTAATCCTAGAAAATCCTCTAAAAATATTTCCTCATACTCCACCACTATAGGAAACTGAGGTCTCATATCATCTACTGTGGTAAGGTTCATCAACCCAACAGATGAGTGATGGGATAAACACTCCTATGTGTCAATACAACTTGCAATACTTGGGTTTCTTTTTTTGTGAAAAAGAAAAACCAGGACCCATCACTAATGACACACCGCACTCTCCACCAAAAACATTCAATATGAGCTTGGACTGTGGAAAACTAGTCCATATCGAGACTGAATTTTAAATCCTTGATGATGCTACCAAGATATTCAAACTAAAAATCTCAGCTCTAAGAGTAAGGTCACACTGTTGGTACTAGAGTGTGATCATCAAATCCCATCCTGTAGGAGTCTCTAAATGTAAGGGTTGAGTCAACGGTTCCTCCAGAATCTTCAAGGATCAAAAAAGGGTCATGTAAAAAATGACTAGAACCTATGTCTATCAAAACTGAATATAAGTTGGTAAAGCCATAAATTTTACCTCTAATCATCCTTGGAGTCTTGGAGTCATAAGCCTCCATCGCCTGAAGCTAGCCTCATCTATTTCTGCTAGCTCCCTGAGCTTGTCATTGACCACCTGAGGGTGGTGTTGGTAATACACTGAACCTCAACCCACCTCCGAATACCCTTACTGCTCCACTTTCAAATCAATATCCCTATGGACCACCCTTCTATTGCTTCTGCCTCTATCTCAACGGTCCCTCGACCATATTTTGATTGGTTATACGATAGTTCATTCAATCTCATTTTATATGTCCTCGACCACTACATGAGTAACAAAACTTGTCCTTCAGTTGATTCTCTCTTCCATGGGAGCCCTAAACCACTGATTCTATGTCTTCGGGTCATCCCTTGGATTTCATGACCCTCTTGGTTCCATGAGACTGATATCGGCTACTTACCACAGAAGACTCAGCTACCTAGTGCCCAGTGGTAGCTCCCACTATTGGTGTCTACTCCGCTAGAAATATATCCATTGGTCAACCTCGCTCCAATACCCCAGCATATATAGGAATTCTAAGGGATATCATGGATCTCCTGATCTCTTATTGTAAGTCTTTCTCAATGTTCTAAAACCTGAAGAATGGGTCTTGTACCATATCCATGGATTATTGTGAAAGATCAGTAAACCTCACTGATTACTCCAACACAATCTAACTTCCCTACTACAGATGCAGGAGCTCCTGTATGCGCATTGATCACAATGTAGCTAGAAAGAACACCCCTCTAAAGATATTATCAAATTTTTTCCAAGATATAGTCGTCTCATCGTGTGTTTGTGTCACAATGTTCCATCATCGCCCGATAGAGCCCTGAAGAATACTAAGGCCTCCACAGAAGGTGGAAGAAATAGGTAACTACCTCCAGCCAATACTGAGTTGTCTAAGGTTTGGGAACAACTCGAAACCTAAGATTTTTCTTCCTATAGAACTCATTCAACATGCTCAATATGTGTGCATCCTTATCTTGTAATGCTAGTATTAGTTGTAGCTCGACAGGTGACGGTATCACTGGTAAACCACCTGGAGGTTCTATCTATGGTACAAGACATTGTACCAATGCCTCATCATTAGGCAGATCATCCTCATGACCAAGCAATGGAATCCTAGTTGTTTGTCTGTATGGAGATCTCCTGAAATAGAACAAGATGTACCATGGTCAATAGAGTACACCTGGTGAGATGAATCAAGAAGGACATGAGAACACACCCAAATACAATATGAGGCATGAACAATTGTTTTCCCTGAAACTAGTGTTTCCACATGTTAAGTTAAAAATTATATGTCAAAAGTCCCAGTGTATGGATATATTGTCCTCCACACTAACACTAGAATCCTTGTACGGAATGAAAAACTCAAAACACTTAACATTGTTTCCCCAAATCAACCTCATAGACTTCTAATCCTTAAGTAGAACTGAACCCCCTCTGTACCACTCTATCATTACCCATCCCATAGGTGACTGTGTCGTGACTACCCCAAGCCCACCTCTAATAGGCCAAGGGATTTTGACTAGCACTGAGTAGGCATATCCCACAAATGGGAGGCATTTTCCTAATTACCTATACACACGCACACGTTTCCAATCCGAAAATGATGAAATGTAAAATCAATAAGTAAAACAATGCATGAATATACTATGTGATGCCCCGAACTTATTTATTATGTAATAAAAATATTGAATGGTTTTTACTTCATTTAATTTCCATACTGTGCAAAACAATATTTACAAATAAATACAAGACTTTCTTTATTCAATGAAACACTGAAAATGATTACATTACAACAAGACCAAAGAACCAGAATACCCTAGGATACCTATAAAATCCTATTAAAATCATAGGGAGACTACCCAATACAACAAAAATCCCAATAAAATAGTAGGGGTCCTTCAGATCTATCATAATGAACATCATTTTAGCCAAAACCACCAAAACTATACTGAGCATCAAAGGAATGATGAGAACCATATTCACCAAGTCATCTTGAAATTAAAACACCCTAATTCATTTTTTTTATAAGGACTTAAAGATAATTCAACCATTTCCTCATTTAGGATATAGTTGAGTCTCTAACGTTTCTAAAGCCATTGGGTATTCTGGTGGTTTAATTTATTGTGTCTATGTATAATAAGTTTTCCAAGTGTTTAAAGTGTGCATTGAAGATATAATTATAGACATATTTTTAATAAAATCTTTATATATTTTTTATTAGGATGATGACTTAATGATTAAAATGAGTTTCAATCATAACCCATTTGTTTTAAAATAAATACCAAGAGAAGAATGTACTTTATACTACTTGGTTTTGGTACAAAGAAACTTATTTTTGAGTTTGAAATCATACTTTGTGCACATGAAATTAAGGACTATGGTTATATTTATTATTTTACCCTTACTTAGTGAATTAGGTATAAAAGTGTTTCAAATGTTTTATAAAGTTACCTTGAAATGTTTTCATATTTGGATGAATAAAAACAAAGTTTTAATTAAAAGTATTTTTGGATTTTAAATATAATAACAGATGGAATTTCTTTTATGATACATTAAACCTTGATTTTTAACCTCGATGTTTTTAAAAAAATGTTTATAAACTAATGAGAAGTTTAGTTTTAGTTTTTCTTTAACCATGATAAGGAAATTATATTATTTGTTTATAAACATAATAAATTTATAGTGTATAATAAAAATGACATTTACTTTTATAAAAAAATGGGCGAGTACCCCTCCTAACCAAGGGAAACCTAGTAGACCAAGCCACTCAAGGCCTTGGTGGTCATCTCAGAGAACCACTGGCAAATTTCCCAGGGCAGTGCAAGAATGGTGCGTGCTGAGTCATGTGTGTAGGCATCCACTGTTTTCCCTAAGTGCGCATGGGTGTTAATGTTCAAGGGTTCCATAGTGCTCCATCATTTGGGGCGGAATGGCAGTAAGGGTGGGTGCAGAAGCGCACCTGCAGAATCCCAGTATGGCGTTGTACCGGGGATGGGGGAGGGAGATTTATGGACAAATTTTGGGAGATCTGGTCTAATAAAGCCAACTATAAATCCTCCCCAATTCAATGTGGGACGGGATTTTTAAACAGGTTCATATCTATATCGTCCGATCTCTCTACACAGGATCGGATCTGCCCGATTGGTTCGGCCATCGAACCCTTGAAGCCACGGTTTTTCCCTTCGTGTTTAATCATCTATTTGATTCCATCAGGATATAATCTTCCTTGTTATTTCCTTTTTAAAATTTCTCGTCGCTCACAGCCATCTGATCATATCTGGTCTAATCATGAGCTTTCATAAATTTTAAATCTTTGAATCTTTCTCAGCGTCCGATCTCATCTCAGCTGATCAGATCCATCCATTCTTTTCCACACCCTCTCCCATCACATTCTTCTTCTTCCTCCCGTGTGAGCCTCACTATTATCTCTCTCTATTCTTCTTTTTTTCCACACCCATGACATCGGGTGGCCCCCCCTTCCTTCTCGTTTTCCACAAGACTGAGAGAAACTGACTTTATTTAGAACGAGGATCCTCAGTTTTCCATACAATTTTTCATTAAAATAAAATATATATAGTACATATGTATAATTCATTTTGCACTTGAACCAATGGGTGTTCTTCCTCTCCAAAGCCTCCATCAAGCTCCTCTCAACCTCTTCTCCTTATTTGAAATAGTTAAGGGACCTGGTTTGTCTTAATTTGTTTTAGTTTTATAGTTTATATATATTTGTGAGTGTGTGTTTCTATACATGATTTTTCTTATATTTCTACTGATTTCTTTGAAGGATCTTTTAAAAACGAATTCCTATTTTTCAAAAATGTAATAGGGTTTTATGTCGGTACCTTAAATAGGTTTCAGTACATATATACACATGTGTATGTGTTCTTCATAAAACTAAACTGATTTCTTCATATAAAATAAGAAGGACTCCAACTCTAAATGGAATTCATAATGAACAGAAACCATGTTAATCTTAGATGTGTGTTAAGTTGATGAAATTATAAATATATATATACTCTCAAAAACATATACATATATGTATGTGTGTGTGTGTGTTTATTTATGAAATAATACCCACAGTTTTACACTATGGTTTTCATATATTGATTTTGGTGTAAATTATGTTTATGTTACATATAAATTGTGTATTGGGTTCTTAGGTTTTATTGAATTACCCTTAAATACGTATGGTTATATATATATATATAAATATATATATATATGTTTTGATCCTAATATTAATATGGGTTTACAACGGTTTGATAAAATGGTATAGCAAGTATTTTTAAGTGTGTTTAGATAATTATACATTCAATACCTCAAATAAAATAATCTGTTTACATTAAAACTTGTTATGTTTTCAACCCATGACAAATTTTCACTATGTGTTATTTTGTTTATTTAATTTTATGATTTAGCCCATTTGTCATTATCATTTATCCGCACTTGTTTTAAATACAAATGAAAACAATCTTAAATTCCAATTATCCATTCTGGAATATAATATGTTTATTTTCATAATAAGGATTTTAGAATTAAATGTTTATCATTCTACGTCACAAAACGTGTATTATATATGTGCTATAATCTTCCTACCATACATTTCATTTATTTAATTTCCATATCCATGCTGTTGATAGTTGTGTTGATGACACTTGATGCATGACTCACTATGTATATGTAAATGATAAAGAATGTAATAAAACTCTTATGACCTTTTATGGATTTAAGAACTAAATTATTCAGAGTGGTATGGGACACTATGAATAATATGAAATGAGAAATTAAATATTCAAATTGGTATGAGACACATTGAATATATGACCTTACTTGGCATACGAGTAATGTATTGGAATCATTTTATGACGGGTTGGGGACTGGTTAATGAAATCCCTATGGGTTGGGGACCGATTAATGTAATCCCTACGGGTTGGGGACCAGTTAATGAAATCCCTACGATGTATCTGTAGTTCTCATGAGACAAATTAGGTAATGGAAAGAGGCCTTGGTACAGTCTGGAATTATACATTTACCTCATTATTTTTATGATAATTAATTAACCAAATGGATATTCGACTAGGATAATATTCTTGGTTAATAGCATGTACTTATGGGTATCGGAAGAAGTAAATTCTTATGGCATAATTTTTATTCAGTATTCAAGGATTTATCTACCAGTTTAAGAATTACAGTTAGTAAGGAAAGAAATTAATGTTATTATTTTATGCGCAACTCTGATTATGTATTAGTATCATTTGAAAATTTTGTAATTGCAATTACACACATTAAAATTGTTATAGTTAGAATAACTCTTACTTTATATGTTGAACACCTTATATTTTGTATAAGCATTCTTATGATTGGAACATGTTTCATTGTAACTCTGTTAATATTCTTTAAAAATTTCACTTGTAATTTACGGAACAAATGTTATGTTATGCTTCAAGTATTGCAGCTTTCTTTAAGAAAATTTTATTGAATAAGGAATGTTTTAAAAAGGTTTCAATTAAAATATTATTTTATTAAAATAAACCTTACTGGGAATTTGTATGCTCATCCCAAGTTTTAATTTAAATTTGATAACTTTAGTAGATTTGAGTTACACTATTTGGTGGAAGCATTGTGGAGTTCTTTTCTCTTTTTATTTTTGAAGGATTGTAATATTTGTTTCTAGTTTTCTAGACTATAAACCAAAAAGGTCCTCTTTAGTGGAATATGATGTGAAATTTACCAGTATTTCTTTATATTAAAAAAAAGTAGACACAATTTTTTTTTTGAAACTACACCGGTTCCCGGGAAAACTGGGGTCGGGGCGTGACAGTTGGTATCAGAGGATTGGTTTAGAAAACCCTGTAAAATTAAAAAAACATTAAAATTTTGATTATGTATTACTAAGTAGAAGTTTTCTCAAAATTTTCATATGGCAGACGAATCAATCCTTCTATCTCTTTCAATGAAATTATTAGAAACTAGAGTGGGAATATCATGTTTAGAAGGCTACGAGATTTTTGAAAACCTTCATTTATCATGCAAACACCTCTACCGTATATCCAATTCTCCTCATGTACTCCAACTTCACCAAGAAGGCAGCTTAGACTATTTTCTTATGATGAACACCCAATTCCCATTCTATGCACAAAAGGGATATTATTTTAAGGGATTTTTTAGATGTTTACTCTATGAGAGAATGTTTCATCTCGAGAGGACTTCAAAGAAGATAACCAAGAGGGTGACCCCTGAGCAGCATAACTTTATCAAATCTAGACTTATGGTCACCGTGGTCAAGTTATAGACATTGAAATTTTTGGGGAAGAGTCTTCCCTTTTTTTATCGACATCTAGTTCATACCGATTTCACTCAACATGATACATGTCATGATTCTCTCACACTAAACCTTAGATGTCCACATGTGGTTGATCTTAGTTGCTCGGGTTGCATTTGGACCAAATATATTGAATAATTTAGATCCGCATTAGGGATACACTTGACTGGGAACTAGGAAAATCACCAACATCGGTGGTACCTGTGAAGAGACATCACGGGGGATGTCAGGAAATACATACGAGTTAGTTGTGAGAGGCAGTGAATAGTTATGTAACACCATTGGTTTTGGGAACATCATATAAATGGATAATGTTATATATTATGTTTTAGTGTTTTAATATGCTTTTTCAAATAAAGTCTCTATTTTAATATGGTTATTCCTTACTAAGTAAAACATGTCTCTTGAAAATTTTCAAATAGAATATGTGAATTCACCAACCAACCTCTTATCACTCCCTAACGAATTACTAGAACTCATTATTATCGACTCATGTTTAGAGACATATCAGTTATTTTTGAACCTATGCCTAACCTTCAAACATCTTAATAAAGTATCCCCCAGGTAAAATATTATCCAAACCTACAAAGGAGAGAGCTACATCTATCACCATATTTAAAATTATCAATATGCAGAATATAGGAAGAGGGGGAAGTACCACGAAGGTCTCTTCCTTTGTTTCACCTTGTTAGAGAACTATCAAGATTTGGGAAAGTTTTTGGAAGATACATTGGAGGGTGACCTTCAAGCCGTCTATCTTTTCCAAGTCCTTTGTTTTACTATGTTTTGGATACTCTATGACGTTGAATTTTTCAAGCACGACGTAGTTCGAGGGATTTATAGAGAACTAGTCCACTCTCAAATATCTGATATCCACACCACACAAGCCTCCATCAGTAAAAATGGATGCTTTTTTCATAGGAATGATCCTAAATTATCTCGGTGTATATGGACCAAGGAAGTCAAAGAACTAGAAAATAATCTAGGGATCCACGAGGAGATAATCAGCAGATCGTCCACGTTGGCCGACTTTGTGAGGGGATGTTGGAAGTTATGTATGTCTAGTTGTTCTGGTGGGTGTTTATAAGTGTTTTAGAATTGATGATTCAGTTCTTTGAAGGGGGAATAATGTGACACCCCGAACTTATTTCTTATTTAATAACAATATTGAATGGTTTTTACTTCATTTAATTTCCATACTATCCAAAACAATACTTACAAATAAATACAAGACTTTTTATTCAATGAAACACTGAAAATGATTACATTACTAAAAGACCAAAAAACCTAAATACACTAGGATACCTATTAAAAGACCAATTAAAATCATAGTTAGACCACCCAATACAACAAAAATCCCAAGAAAATAGTAGGGGTCCTTCAGATCTATCTCAATGAAAATATGTATAGCCAGCACCATCGCAACCATAATGAGCATCAGAGGAATGAAGAGCACCATCTTCACCAAGTTGTCTTGAAATTGGAACAGCTTAATTAATTTTTTTATAAGTCCTTAACGATAACTGAATTTTTCCTCCTTTAGGTAATCGTTGAGTCTCCAACGACTATAAAGCCATTGGGTATTCTGGTGGTTTAATTTAAAGTGTCTAGGTATAATGAGTTTTCTAAGTGTTTAAAGTGTATATTAAAGTTATAACTATAACCATGTTTAAAATAAACTATTTTTCTATATTTTAATAGGATAATGACTTAAAGTTTAAAAATGGTTTGAATCATAACCCTTTTGTTTTAAAATAAATACCAAGATAATTATGTACTTGATACTACTTCGTTTTGTTACAAAAAAAAGAATATTTTTGAGTTTGAAATTGTACTTTAGGAAAATGAAATTAATGACTATGGTTGTATTTAGTATTTTACCTTTGCTTAGTGAATTAGGTATTTAAGTGTGTCAATTGTTTTAGAAAGTACCCTTGAAAATTTTTCATCATTGGATGAATAAAAACAAAGTTTTAATTAAAAGTCTGTTTGGATTTTAAATATAATACTTGTTCAAATTTCTTTTATGATACATTAAACTTTGATTTTTAATCGTGATGTTTTGAAACTAAAATTTTTATAAAATAATGAGAATTGTGGTTTTAGGTTTTGTTTATCCTGGATAAGGAAATTGTATTCTTCTTTTTATAAACATAATAAATTTATAGTGTATAATAAAAATCACTTTTACTTTTATAAAAAAAATGGGTGAGTACCCCACCTAGTCGAGGGAAAACTAATAGGCCATGCCACTCAAGGCCTTGGTGGGAATCTCAAAAAACCTATAAAATGTCCTAGGTTTTTCCATGCATTGTTCATGCTTAGTCGTGCGCGTAGGCATTCATAGTAGGCCCTAAGTGTGCATAGGTGTGTGTGTGCAAGGGTGTAAGAGTGTGCCACCATGCGGGGGGGCACAGCTGTAAGGGTGGGTGCAGAAGCACGCCCGCAGAATCCTAGTATGGGGAGGTACCAAGGAGGAGGGAGGGGGATTTATGGACTAATTTTAGGAGCTTTGGGTTTATAAATCCAGCAGAAAATCCTCCTCGTTTCGATGTGGGACGGGATTTTTAATCAGGATTGTATCTATGTCGTCTGATCTTGCCATGCAAAATCGGAGCTATCCGATCGGTTTGGCCATCGAACCCTTACAGCTATAGTTTTTTCCTCTGTGTTTTTTATCCATTCGATTCCTTTGGGATCTAATCTCGCCCATTCATTGCTTTTTAAACGTCGCATTGCTCATAGTCGTCCGATCAGATCTAATCTAATCACAACTGTTCATCTATTTTTAAATCTTCGAATATTTCTCAGTCATCTGATCTCATCCTGGCGGATCAAAGTCTTACATTATTTTCCACACTCTCTCTCATATCATTCTTCTTCTTCCTCCTATGTGCATTGCACCGGTACCTCTCACTATTCTTCTTTTTTTTTCACACCTGTGACCTTGGTTGGCCCCTCCTTCCATCTCATTTTCCACAAGACTGAGAACATCAGTCTTTATTTAATGTGAGGTGCCTTGGTTTTCAATTCAAGTTTCCCTTAAAATAATATATATACAATTCATATGTATAATTCATTTTCCACTCAAACCTATGGGTGTTCTTTCTCTCCAGCACCTCCATTGAGCTCCTCTCGACCACTTCTCCTTCTTCGAACCAGGTAAAGGACCTAGTTTGTCTTGCTTTGTTTTAGTTTTATGGTTTTAATATGTGTGCATGTCTGCATGTGTGTTTATACACGGTTGTTCTTATATTCATACTAATTTCTTTGAAGGATCTTATAAAAAAGAATTCCTTTTTTTGAAAATGTAATAGGGTTTTATGTTGGTAACTTAAATATGTTTCACTACATATATAAACTTATTTATATAAGTACTATTAATAAAACCAAACTGATATGTTAATTTAAAAGAAGAAGTACTCCTACTATAAGTGGAATTCATAATGAATAGAAACCATGTTAAGTTTAGGGGTGTATTAAGTTGATGAAATTATAAATATATATTTAATATTACACACACACAAACACACACACACACACACACATATATATATATATATGTATTTATTTATGAATCAATACCCACATTTTTACACTATGGTTTTCATATATTGATTTTGGTCTAAATTATGTTTCTGTTGCACATAAATTATGTATTGGGTTCATAGGTTTTAACAAATAATCCTTAAATACATATGGTTATATATATATATATGATTTGATCCTAATATTAATATGGGTTCAAAAAGGATTGATAAAAATTTATAAGAAGTATTTTGAAGTGTGTTTAGTTACTTATGAATTAAATACCTCACATGAAATAATCTGTTTACATTCAAAATGGTTATGTTTTCAACCCATGATGAATTGTCACTATGTATGCTTTTGTTTATTTAAGTATATGATTTAGCCCATTTTTCATTATCATTTATTAGCACATATTTTAAATACAAAATAAAACCATATTGAATTTAAATTATGAATTCTAGAATATAATATGTTTATTTTTATAACAAGGATATTAAAATTTAAGGGTTATCATTATATGTGAAAAAACCTATATTTTATATGTGCAATAATCTACGTACCATACTTGTCATTTGTTGAATTTCTATAACCATGCAGTTGATAGTTTTGTTGTTCACACTTAATGCATGACTCGCTATATATATGTAAATGCTAAAGAATGTAATAAAACCCTTATGACCATTTATGGAGTTAAGAAATAAATTATTCAAAGTGGTATGGGACACCTTGAATAATATGAAATGAGAAATTAAATATTTCAAGTGGTATGGGACACTTTGAATATATGACCTTACTTGGCATACGAGGAATGTATTGGACTCAGTTTATGACGGGTTGGGGGAGGATTAATGAAAGACCTAAGGGTTGGGGACCGGTTAATGTAAGCCCTATGGGTTGAGTACCTATTAATGAAATCCCTATGATGCATCGGTAGTTATCATTAGACAAATTAGGTCTTGGAATGAGGCTTTGGCACAGTCCGATATTAAAAAAAATTACTGATTATGTTTATGATAATTAATTAACCATTTAGATATTCCAATAGTAGAATATTCTTGGTTAATAGGGTGTACTTATGAGTATCAGAAGAGTTAAATGCTTATGGCATAATGTTGATTCAGCATTCAGAGATTTATCTACTAGTTTATGATTTAGAGTTAGTAAGGAGAAAATTAATGTTATTATTTTATGTGAAACTCTGATTATGTATTAGTCTCATTTGAAAATTTTTTACTTGCACTTACCCATGTCACACTTGTTATAGTTAAAATAACTCTTGCTTTATATTTTGCAAACCTTATTTTTTGTATAAGCATGCATATTATTGGAACATGTTTCATTGTAACTCGTGTAATATTCCTTGAAATGTTCACTTGTAATTTTTTGACAAAATGTTATTTTATGCTTCAGGTATTTCAGCTTTCCTTAAGAAAATTTTTATCGAATAATTTTAAAGGAATGTTTTTAAAAAGTTTTAATTAAAAAATTTTTTATTAAAAAAACCCCTAATAGGCATTCGTATTCTCACCCAATGTTTTAATTTAAATTCTATAGGTTTAGTTGATTTTAGTTACGCTATTTGTGGTAGCTTTGTGGAGTTCTTTTCTCTTTGTATTTTGAAGTATTGTAATACTTGTATCTAGTTTTCGAGACTCTAAACTGAAAAGGTACTCTTTAATGGAACATTATGTGTGATTTACTAGCATTTCTTTTTATTAAACAAATTACACACCATGTTTCATTGAAACTACACTGGATCCAGGGAAAACTGAAGTCAAGCATGAAATACTAAGATACCAACCACATATTATAATAGTAGAAAACATGAAATTAAACTGGGCCAAAATACAAGACCCAGAAATGAAAGAGTCTATAAAAGTAAATTGAAAAGTTCCAGAACCTCATCTTTAGAAAACCCTATCTGAAGGGAAAGGTATTGGATAGTTTTCTAAAACTGAAGAAGCACACCTTGACTGTGTGGTCTCTCTAAGAATCATCAATTCCTGGTCCACCTAGGACTCTGTCAAAGCATCGATCACCTGCACAAGACACGACACGTGTGAGAAAATATCGAACAAGGGTGAGTAAAGCAGTACTCAATAAGATTCCCTGAAACCACAAAGAAATTCCACTAAGAAATACACAACGTATACCAAAAATAGATTCATGAAATATACCACAAATAAATAGTACAGAAATATCACATAGGTATAAATCTATAGTACACAAAATAGGATCATCAAACGTAACCCCCAAAACACCCAGTATTGATAATACATGTAGTCCTGAGGAGACACTCATTCCTGATAAGACATGTAGTCTCAGTAATACACATAGTTTTGGTAAGACACGTAGTCTTGGTAAGTCATGTAGTCTCAAAGCCACATAGTCTCAAAGTTAGAGTTATAAATATAATTCCACTTTTAGTACGCTAATTACAGGAGAACCTACTCCTCAATCCATTATGTAGTATACACACATCCACAAAACCCAATTAGTATATATAAAAAAGGATCATCTCATCACAAGGGTCCCAATCCTATAAATAGATCATGAAATGGAAAAATGGTTTGAATGTTAAAGTAGTTTTCATAAAAAGGTATGACTAGGTTCTGATCTGACCCGTCAGACCCGAACCAACCTTTTGGCTGACCCGACCCGGTCAGATCAACCCAAAATGGACCTCTAAGTTAGCTGGACTACAGCCTGGCTCCTCTGATCTGACCTGCATGTAAATGGTCTGGTCTGCTTCGCTGCAAGTGGCATGCCCCGACCATGTTCCCTTCTTCTCCATACAGTTGACCCACTATTTCTACCTTCCCTAATACCTCACCCCCCCCCCCCACCACAGGCTCCACATGATATCCCTGAAGCATACACAGCTACCTTGTCACATCCCCCCGCACAGTCCCACCATGTCCCCCGGTTGACATTGACCCGCAGGTCGGGGCCACCCCTACCCCATGCGGCCATCGCAGCCACCTTCCCACGAAGCGGCCAGTGCTCCAGTGGTCTCATCCCTATACCACTAGGGATCCTCCATTTTCCTTAAATTTTGTGCAATTGTAGATATAGGTTTATTGTGAATTGATCTAACGTGTTGCGGCCTCTGCATTCAGTTTTACTCCAATCCAGGGGTCTGATCACATTCAGAACCTCCAGGAAAGCCAAGCCGTAACCACAAGGGTTCAATGGCAACGGATGTCAAGAACAGGGTATGAAAATAACCAATAACAATTACGGAACAAATCTCAACCTTTTCTTGTTTCGACCTCAATCCATTCCCATTATAACTAAGAAACAAGGATAAATAATTCATTCCACAGTGATTTCCCATAAATATTTTCATCCCGCAAGAATGATCGAACCACAGGTATACCTATTTTTTGGTTGATTCGCATTCATCAGTGATTATATAAATGTATAAATAAAATAAAGAAATAATTTAATACCTAAAATTTTGTTTTTTCTCTAAAGAGAATTGATAGCTGTGTAGCCATCTTTGGCGAGATCCGTCAAAAACAGCGTTTGCTAATCTCTGATCTGAATTTCCTTCATCGTTCACCATTGAGAGAGTTATCAACATTATCTTGTGAGCCTCTAGGAAATTATAGGGTTATGTTCTTAACCATGAATCTTTATATCTAATGGTTAAATAAAAATAATTTTTGTTTCATCGGTGAAAATTTAAAAATAAAATAAATTCACCATTAATTTTTTTATTAAAATACCAAAAACTACTTTCTGAAGTTGCCCTGCACTGGTCGATTTTAGGCCCCAATTATGGTAAATTTGCTACTCTGAACACAATGGTGCCCACGAATTTTTGATCTAGTCACCTTTTTATAATTTATTCCACTTTTTTAGGGAAAAATGTACACACATGATATTTAATATTTTAAGATTTTTCAAGCAATTGTTTTGGGAACACTGGGCCTCGGAATCACACTTCATCTTAGTGCCTAGTCTCAAAATAATTCTATAGAATATTCAAAAACATTACATGGAAAAATTTGGGACATTGCATATACATGTTCACAATGTTATAAGATGATATGTATGACATAAATCTATGTTTTATGCCAGTTTTATTCTCTCATGGATCTTGTTCTTTGATTCCATTATAATTCATTCCTTATGAACTTCCAATCTTTATACCATGACTCGTCTTTAGGATCTATGATAGGTTAGGTGTGAAATTCATAGGTTTTAATCATTATCACATACCCTTATTCTTATATTACACTTTTATATGATTGTATATTTTTATATCTTATGTTTACACTTACAGAGAATCTGAGATCACCCTTTATTAGGTTTCCTTCAATATGTTATGAATAATGATTATGTAGGGTGTTATTAAAAGGATTATTGTGTGAGAAGATATTTTTGGGAGATTTTTTGAAGATGTTTAAAAAAAATTGAAGATTATTTTCTAAGTTTCCAAACGCTTTAAAGTATAATGGTCTTTAGGATTTCATTTGAGTAATGTAATAAATATTCATCAAAAAAGATGTAATATCTTTGTATGAGAATCCTGAGTCGCTATAGTTGGTGTAAGAGTAAAGGTTTAGTTAACCATTGAAAAATAGGATGAGAAAACATTAGTGACATCCCTATAGATATTTCTAATGATATGTCTCAATAATTATCTAATGATGAGTTAAAGTATTGGAAAATGTATTGTAATTTTTGTAAGGGATAGAGTTAGTAGTTTCTAGGAAATTACATCTTTGTCTGGATACTATAAGTGGATGTGGATCTGAAATTGATGTACCTAGGGATAAAAACCCTAAAAACACTATATTGAGCTAGACTAGATCAGGAAATGGTGCATGATAATGGACCTTTCTCCACACCTCATTTGACATTCCCAGGATATATGCTTTGGAAATTCAAAAACTATTTACAAACCATCATAAAGTATTTAAATATATGATAACTATGAATAACCTATGATAAACCTATGGTGTTTTATATTAAAAAGGATGTGTTATTAATTAGACATCGTATAAGTTATTTTTTATGATTCTGTGTTTTTTCACTATGATTAGTGTTTCTCACAGTATGATTTCTAGTTTTAGTTGAGGGTGGAAACCTGAAGCAACTGGATTAACATTAAATGAGATAGACAATTTATTGATGAGAGTTCAAATGTGTTGATGACTGAAGTGTAAGAATATATGCCCAATCATTTAACATGGAAAATGATTAAAAATAGGCACCTTATTCGGCTCTCAGAATCACCAAATAAGAGAAGGATAGAGTTCAATGAGAGTTTCGGTAATGGATACCCTGGTCGAAAAAAATATTATGTTTTTTATGTGCCTAAAATGTACAAAGAAGCATCAATTAAATTGCTTTAATGGAACTGGTAGGTTCTTTAAATGTAAAAGGGAAAAACAAAAATCCCAAATATATTGAAATGTGATTAATGGGTAGGCTAATTCAATAGAGGGGAAGAGGATTCCAACTAATGCACCACCTATACTCTAGTGTTTCGAATGTAAAGAGTTTTGGAATTATGTGAAAAAATGTCCTAAGGGGAAATCTCATGAAGAGAATCAACAAGTTTATATGAGTGTTAGATTTTTATTTTATGATAAAGATACTATGAATGGAATATGAAAGGAAATAGGTATTAAGAAATAATATCATGAACCCTTATTAATAGTCTGTGAAGGAAGTGGGATGAATAATGTATTTATGGATTATAATTAAAATGTTATGTTATATATGTCATGAAATATATAAATATTGTTCATTATAAGATTTTCATTAAAATAATATGTTGAATGATACTAATATACTGGAATATAGATTTAATTGCATGGTTAAATTCACATATAAAACATGGTTAAGTGAAATATAACCCTTAATATGTTTCTAATATTGAGATAATGGTTTTTTGATAAAGGGATGGTTGATTTAGATAAAGTAAATTCTATAGTACATATTACCTAGGAATTGATTAATTATTTTTTGAAAAGTGGTTTATGATATCATGGATGATGTTTACAACATTTTTAAATTTATGGAATATATCAAATACTTTGGTTTTTATGGAATAAGGAAGCATGAATTTTTTTTAATAAGGTTTTATTTTAATTCAATTTATTAATAGGTTTAAAGATAATACATGATAAAGGTATTCACATATTTTGTATGTGAAAATAAAGATATACTTTACAATATTTGGGGGATCAAATTTAAACTGATTTGGAGAAAATTAGTGACCTTATTTATAAAGTTTTATATTTTATTCTTTTGGATGTTTAAAAGAGATAACCATTTATGAAATGGTTCAATAGGTTTTAGATATTAATATATTATTTCTCTATATGATGATTTATACATATTGGATAACCTGGGCTAACCATTTTTTATTTTGATGATAACTAAAGATAGATGGAATGACTTATCATTCTATCTATGGATCTTATGATCTGCTAGAGATTAATTCCTAAAAAATTCTCCTTCATTTATTAGATTAATAGAAGAAATATAAACTGATCAAGGCACAAATATGGGGTGATATTGTGCTTATGAAATGTACTTAAATCAATTAACTATATCTTCTCCTGAGAATTATTCAACTTTAGTTAAAGGGTCCTGAAATAAAACAAAAATGCCTAGTATATTCATTTATGATGAATCAAATATTCCCTTAAATAATAAAAAAATTATATTTTTTTGTTATTAACCCTCTCTATATCACCCAATTTCATGTGATCAATGTTCTCAATCACTCTTCATCCGTATTTGGGTGTTATTTTTCCCTTCCACTTCCATTTTTTCACTTTCTACCAATGTTATACTATTTATAAACAAAATATGTGTTATTCTAGATAACCTTCCCACATCCCTTTCCATTTTCAAGAGGATTTTTTCTTAACCCTTTTTACGATATGGGTTTTTATGAAAGAAACTTTCAAGTATTAAACCTTTGATGACTAATATGAATTTTAAGGAAATTTTTATTTTTAAGGGGGTAGAATGTTACACCCATAGGATTAATGGATGTTTTTTGAATAAATTATATTTCTTTTATTTTTTCATTACGCTCAACATGAATTTAAGATTATGCAACATGTAACATAATTTTATCTTGTGTTACACGCAACACTACATTTTAACAAAACCATGGTATATTATTTATGATACCGTAAAAACATGGCTATTAAAATTAGATATATAAATAGTAATAACTAATTTTAAATATTAATTATATATTTATATATAAATAAAAAATATTGATAAAAAAATACATAATTTTATTGTAATTCCTTTATTGTTTTAAAAATACTATGATTCTTCAACAAACATCTTTCTATGTATTTTTATGAAAAATAATAGAATTAATTTTTGACACATTTATAAAATTATTTTTATAAAATAAAATTATTTTTTTAATTCTTAATGTCAAAATTATATTATCGTGAATTTTCAATATTTTTCTATAAATTCTCTTTTTTAATGAATAGTGAACAATATTGAATTTAAATTGAGAAAAAAATAGTTTAATTTATTGATAATGTAAAATTATATTTAAAATTTGTTTTAAAGTATAATTAGTTCAATTATACAAATATTAATCCAATTTAGTTTATTTTAATCATTTTCATTTTGAATTTAGATATAAAAACATTGTGAACTTTTTCACTTTTTCACT
Source organism: Viscum album (assembly GCA_963277665.1). Classification (NCBI taxonomy): domain Eukaryota; kingdom Viridiplantae; phylum Streptophyta; class Magnoliopsida; order Santalales; family Viscaceae; genus Viscum; species Viscum album. The sequence goes on along the minus strand of OY728145.1, from coordinate 1,240,229,003 downwards.
TTGAAAACTCACTTTCCCATTATTAATACAAGATTAATTTTAAATTAATTATAGACAATTTTATGAATTTAATTCAGGAAAATATATTTACTATTTGGAATAAGAATAATTTATAATTTATAATAATTTTAAGTTAAATTTTGGCTAAAATGAAAAGTGATTGTCGTAAAAATTAATTATTGTGGTTAAGGTGAAAATGGATTTACTAAAGGTTAAACTAGAATGATAAGAGTTAAAATGACCTAAAATGTTGACTAAATTTTATTTAATGAAATTATTTAGACACTAGAAGTTAAATTCTCTAAAATATTGAAATTCCTTGACAATTTCCTTTGAATATGACCCATATAATAAGTTGTGTAAAGAAATATACAAAACAAAAAAGATACCTTTCTTACTTTTAAAATCAATAGTGCTTTGGGATATAGAAAAAAACAATATATTTTTGGTTATATATTTTTTTTAAAAATTAAATATTTTTTATTATCATAATAAAAAAATATTTAATTTATATAGAGGAATTAGATACTTAAATTTTTTAAGAAACGCCAAATTAATAATTATTTTGTTAATATTTAACTAAAATAAATGATACTAAAAATATTGAAAGTTAAGTAAATTTAATTAATTATTGTCTTAAACTAATTTTTTAGACTAATATATAATTTTAAACATGTGTTAATGTAATATATTATAATTTCATCATTTTCTTGACATTTTTTAAAATTCAAATTTAATAATTAATTTCAAAATTGACAATAATGTTATTTTAAAATAAATGATATTTTATTAAATGATTTAAAATTAAAAAAAATATATGTTTAGAAAAGTGACTTATAAATGATAATAAATATCAAATATGGTCAATTTATGGACCAATTTACCTTTTATAATGAACATATTGACCCCCTAAATTGTAAAAATTTTTATCATTATAGTTAATGTCAAAGCAGCGTTTTTGTGCATTACTTGCACTTGTGTTAAAACTAATTTCCAACACACATAGTATTTTTATTATAAAATTAGATTTCATATTCATAATCATTGGGTCTATATTGTCTAGTAATTTTCACTTTAATTTGGTATTAATGGACAAATTTCCAAGGTTAAAAAGCTAGTTACCATTGTGAAAATTCATAATGGTAAAAATATGGATACTTGGAAGTTAAGGATTAAAATATTCATAAAATATTTTTCAATATGTGTTTGATGAATTTATCAACCATATAATTTTTTCACACCTTTAATTATCATATTTGGGGCCACATGATGTAATATTGACCTCCCAATAATGAATACTTTTGAGTATTTATAAGAATGCCACTCTTCCTCAACTATAAACGGGCACTCACTCTCCCCACTTCTCCACACATCTCAATCCTATTGTATTGACCAAGATATACCCAAATTACATGCAAAATTTAGTCCCGTAATTCTAGAATCCTAATTTTAAGCATAAATCCATCCTTTGAAGGATTTAGTGAAAACCTAAGGAGGATACCTGAAAAGGAGGTAATGATCTTAAACAAGCATCTTTATTTAATTTCTTTCTAAAACTACTTAAATTCTTATTATAAAATTATTATATCATAAAAATAGTATATTATATATAATTAGATTTTTTTCATGTTAATTTTATGACCAATAACCACAAAAACCTCAATGAAATGGGTCATGAAATCATAGTTTGTGTGTATGGTGGACTATTGTCTCATGAACCAATGTCGTTCTCTTTTCCATTACCACCTATCAAGGTTGGTAATAATGATATAAATACTATTTAAATATTATATTTATGATATTAATGACATTATTATCTTTATATAATTTTTATATCACACATACCTTTTTGATTTCCATTTTTTAGGAATATAATAACGTCATTCATTTGTATAGCAGGCGACAGCCTCACAAAGTCATGTGATTCATTCACACTTACCCTGGAATGTATTGAGGATGGTTTTTAACAAAATATGTGATCTAAATTAAATAAAAATTATACTATAAATATAATATATATAATTTACTTTTCTTTCTTTCAATACGATAATAAAATAAAAACAATGTTCATGTGTATGTATTCCATACAGTCTCTATGAACAATGTATTTCATATGCATCGTGATCCTCCAACAACAACGATTTGGATCACCCTCCTCGTTCTTCCACTGCCTTTTCAAAATTTGGTGATTCTACGTCTGATTGGGAATATGATTGGTCGTTTTTTATGCACGGACTCTCACACTCGATCTCTCCGTCATCCAATCGCTCTGAGGATTTATGTCGAGATTGATGTGTCAAAGGCACCGGTTGAGTCAGTCTGCATCGAGATTGAGGTTGAGCTATGGTGGTCTCAATTGGTCTACTTCGAATCATGGGTCCCCTTCTATGTGAACTGCTATCACTTGGGGAATCTGGCTTCGTTGTGTCGTAAGAGTGGCTTGCAACTTGCTGAAGGAGCCTCTGCCTGGGATGGGGTGCAGGGATGCGGTGGTGAAGCCTCTCATACATATTCTGGAACAGAAGAACATATTAAATACCTGAAGGAGGATGACTCTCCAGATCAAGTCCATGAGCCTCCAGATAGTCATGAGCCTCATGTGCATGAGGATGGTACTGGGCAACAGGATGGCCAGGTGCCTCTGCACAAGAACATGGGTAGAACCCCTAACCCGACTGTGGCTGAAGTCTTCAGAAGGTTGTACTATGACCTGGGTGTGGTGCCTGCTACGGGGGTAGGGGAAGCAATGGGAAACTTAAATCTGGATGGCTGCAATGGCGGGGTGTGAATAGATTCCAGGGGTTCGGTTATTTCTATGAAGGAAGTATCGGGTATTGAGACTGATAATCTTTTTGAAGTGCTAAGGTATGAGGGGGTTGGTCAGGAAGAGGAAGCATTGAGGTAGATGGCTCTGGATGGATAGGAAGCCATGGGTCACAAGGAGACACCCCCTGAACAGTCAGGGCTACAGCAGAATTGCATAGCGGGAGTGGAACCTGTTTATTGTGGAGATTTTGATACTGATGAGGGGCAGGGCATTGGGGAACATGGTCAATGCATGGAATTGATAGAAAATAACTGGCAATCTTCTCAGGAGAGACCCAGTTTAGTGCATGAGAATCGTCAGAAAAATAATGGCCCATTGGAGCCACCAAGTAAGTGGGGTTATGTCTCTGATGGGAATAAAGAAAATTCCCCCAATATCCACGTCAAGACATCTTATAGTGATATACTCAAGAATGGGAGGAAGAATGGAAATACTAATGTGGGGACGTTCACTAATCCACCAAGGAGGAATCCATGAAAGGATTAAGCTAACATGCCAAAGACGGGGTCTACCAGATCCTCTTTCAAGGATTCGAAATGGAAAGAGATGGATCCAAAGCGTGGACGGGTCAACAAGCAGTTGTCCAGGGAGCCATTGACTTCAGAGCAACTGCGACTATGGGAGCAGTACATCAAAATGCTTAATTACTATAATTCACAATCTAAGTGGGAATCAGCTAGTCATGAGGTGGCTTCAGATGTTGAAAATGGTGAGGAATATGATCCCCTTTTACTTTGTTGGACATGTTGTATTGGTTGTACTTGTGCTCTTTTTTATTTAATAAATTTGGAGAACTGGTCATTTTTTCTGGGCCTACGCCTTTTTTTTAAGTATCATATATTGAAATATAATGTTATTACTATCAATAATTCTATTTAATTTTATTCTCATTTGGTTATTCATGATATCTTAAAGTAATGGAACCATTTTTCAATCTTTTTTACATAATATAATTAAGAAAATGTTTTTAAGAAAATCTGACTTTATTTCTCTCCTTGGTCCGAAATCAATTTTATTTCAAATCCATGTCATCTAAATTTTTTAAAAAAAATATATTTAAAATATATTTTAATATAATTATCAAGTGAAATAATTTTGGAAAATTTTTAGATTTAAAAATGAGTTCTTAATGATTTTCAAATCTTTCATTATAAGTTTAAAAGGATATTTTCAAAGAAAATGATTTTGAAAATATTTTATGTTTAAAAATATTCTTAAATGATTTTCAAAGATTCATTTATAATTTTTCAAAGTTATTTTCAAATTAAAATGTTCTCAAAATGTTTTTTATTTTAAAAATAATTTTTCAAAGAGGAATGGATGTTTTCCTCAAGAAATGTTTGAAATTATCATTTAAAATTATTTTCGATCTAACATGGCATTTATTGGTGTTACCTATGCCTTACTGGGGATATGTTCAAAGGATAACATGCACAATATTTCTCTGAATGGTTTATGTTTTTATAGTAATATTATTTTGAAACTTATTTTTCTTCCGTATTTTATACCATGATAAAGTTCTTGTTAAACCGCTTCTTTTCGGGGGTTATTCTTTAATGAAATGGTTATTAAACCTTTCTATTTTCTATAGGTTATGAGTTGATGAAATATTTATGATACCCATTTCATTTCATAGGTTATGGTATGAATAATTTTTATGATCTTGTGGAACACAAATGTAATATTTAATTATGTGGTGTGTGGAACCTATACCTCCATCCAATGCATTGGGTAAGGATGGATAACTCATGATTATATAATTTTTTTCATAAATATAATTACATGTTAACAATGTTATGTATGAACCTAATTAAATTTTCACAATGTTATGTGTGAACCTTATTTCATGTTCACAATGTTATATGTGAACCTGACTACATGTTCCAAATGTTATTCTTGAACCTAATTACATGTTCACAATTTTATGCATGAATCGGATTACATGTTCAAAATTTTATGTGTGAACCTGATTACATGCTCATGATATTATGCATGAACCTAATTATATATTCTCAATTTTATTCATGGTATTATATTTATTGTCCATAATGATATGCATGGACCTAGTTTCATGTCCATAAGTTTATGGGAGGGCCTGATTTCAGGTCCTTATCTTAATGAGTGGACTTGTTTCTATTTATACATGGTCAAAATGTTTTAACATGAGGTTTATTCCAAATATACATGATTTATTGCAACGTTAAGCTCTCATAGAGTATATTCTTTGATTCTTGTATGATTCATGTCTTATGAACTGTCAATATTTATACCATGGCACATTTTTATGATCTATGACAGATTGGGTATGATATTTTTATGTTTTTTCATTATCACATACCCTTATAAATGTATTATGATTTTATATTATTATAGATTTATATCTCTTATATTTTCCTTTACTGAGAATCTAAGCTCCCCCTTTATTAGGTATTCTCCCCCATGTTATGAAGAAAGGTTTAGGTAGTATATTCCCAATAGGAGTACTACATCAAAACATATTTGTGGAATATATTAAATATATTTCCCCAAATTATGATATTATGTTCCATTTTTCGAAATTCTCTAAACAATTATGGTCATTAGGTTTGTTTTTATGTAATGTAATGAATAATTATCCAAAAAATGTAATATCCAATTATAAGATTCCATGGTCGCTATAAGGAGTGACCCAACCAGAACCTTTGTATGGAGTGAGCTTCATAGTGATTTTGGTGAACACAAAAATTCTGATGCATTCTCCTTTTATGTATCCTAGTGTGGGTGAACTAAGTAAATAATTATGTACAAGTTTACTTTATACTTGAAAACCAAAATAGATCAAAAAAACCTAATCATATCCAGTTATAAAGAATAAAAAATTGGGCCTCAAGGTTAAGAGGTCAATATCCTTAAAGGGAAGTTGGATAAAAACTTCAAGTATTTTTAATTGGGTATGTCATTTATACACCCTAATTCACCAGCACCCCTGGTGATCATATGTTAAGTCCCTTGTAAAATAATATAACTAGTATAAAAGTGAGATTTAATTTTTTGTATTTTTTATTTCTCTAACATGATTTAGTATTATTGAAGAAAATTTTATTCCACAATAAATTATCCTTTCTTTTATGGAAATAATTTTAGAACAAGGAAAAATGAGTTTATTTCTTTTAGAGAATATTCCCTGATGTTCCTTGAGAAGTGGTTGAAGATTGAATTGTTTTCATAAGGTAACAAAAATTTATCTTGGAAACATATAAAATAAAATATTAAATTAATGCCTTAGTCAAAGAGGAATCAAATTCAGCCCTCGATGAAGACTTTTACTAAAATATGAATCATTGAATATTATCCAAATACAAATAGATGGAACTAGAATATTTTTTTGGAAAATAAGAAAGTAAAATTGAGAACTGCCTTATAAAAAATGGAAAAAATAAGAACAAAATGAATAATTTCCAAAAAAAATGTTCTTTAACCAAAGTAAAATATAAAATTTAGGATATTTCTTTTACTAATCCTTAAGAGGTGAAATAATGTAAAACTATTGACCCTCTCTTAGATATGAAAATTAGATGTTATTTTAGTGATAAAATAGAAAAACCATTAGGTTATTATTCCCAAGATTTATTAGGAAATGACAGTGAGGATCAATGGAGTATCATGCATGGAGTATACTATTAAATTATTGGAGATTTTTATTTAGAAATAAATAGTTTAAAGAAAGAAGAACTTGATTTTAATTTTAATATTAAAATAATGGGAATTAATATAACATAAAAAATAAATAATATTAAAGAAATTTAACAATAGATCAGACACTAAATGGATACATATAAGGAACTAAAGGAAAGTGTTATTTCACTAAGAAAATAATATAAAGAAAGAAAATGGGGTTTGGGATATTTTTTGTTATATTTGAAGAAGTTGTTTGTAGAATAGAAATAAAAGGATGACAAGAGAAGAGACCTTGAGGAGAGTATAGATGCCTCAAAATATAATTTGAATATCCACTCAAAAAAACTTAAATTCTAAAATAAAGGAGTGGTTCCATTAAAAATCTAGATATATGGTTCAATAAAATAAGTATGCACCAAATTGAACTATAATAAAATAGGACTTTTAATGCACTAAAAATGGCCTTTATCCGTGCTAGATAAGTGTTGACTACCGGAGCAAGATAAAATCCCTAGTATTTCATCATTTCTAAAAACCACTAATAAAGGAATCATTTATCAATATTTCTAAAATAATTTATAAAGTAGACCTTTATCAACACTTCTAAAATCAACAATAAAGGGTTTCTTTATCAGCACGTCTACAAGCACTAATAATGGGAAATGTTACAGTGTGCTACAACAACACACTACCGCACCAAAAATGCAAAAAAATTATAAAAATCATGTACCAATAAAAAATTTAAATGAAATAAAATTTACAACAAAAATAAAATAAAAAACACTATATTATATATATTTTAAACATTGGTTTATATAATTAAATAAGTAAAAATTATTACATACATTCAAAAACATCAGTGTTCCTTTGTATTTTGATCCTAACCCCTGATTGAGAAATAAAAACACATCTATAAGAAAGAAATAATGTTATTAATAACATAAATATGTAAATAAATAAAAAATATTCATTTTAAACTAAACTTTGATTCATACTAGGAACACTGTGTATATTAGATTGAGTTGTAGTTGATTCTTTCACCTCACACCATTTATTGTTCATATTCAAGAATTATATCTATAAAAATTGAATAAATAAATATAATAAAAAAATTATAATGAAATTAATTAAGTAATAGAAAATAGAGTGATTAGAAAACAACATATCCTCGTTTTCTTGGTTTTGGAGAAGTTGTGCATGTTTTAAGATGAAATGACACTTATATATTGAAAATACACACATAGAGTCATACTGGTAACACCATGCATTGTATTTAGGTGAATATGATTCTTACACATCTCAAAGGACTTATAGATCATTTTCATAAATTATCAAAATAATTCGAATGCTATTTCTCGGTTTTGAGCATATCCCTTTTCTTTTTTACTAAAAATTCATTTTAAACTATAAACACACACTTTAACTCATATCGGTCACATAATTTGTTGGTTTTATTGGAGAATAATTATGACATGTCAAAAATGACTTATGAAACATTGAATTAAATTATCAAGACAATTTATTAAGGTTTTATCATTTTTTAGTGAGTGATAATTTTTGAACTAAAATTTCGATTTTAAAATGATCACAAACACATTGAGTCATATCGGCGACATCGTGTTTCAGATTGAGGTGATATTGATTTCTACACATCAAAAATGACTTATGTATTGTTTTCCTAAAGTATAAAAACAATATAAATGTATTTTCTTAGTTTTGAGTTGTTCATTATTCCTTTTTACTAAAATTGATTTCAATGTTAAATAAAAAGACACACTTGGAGTCATATCGGTCACACCATGATTCGTATTGATTTTTTTATTATTTATATATGTCAAAAATGACTTAATTATCATTTTACTAAAGTATGAAAACAATATGAATGCATTTTCTCAGTTTTGAGTAGGTTAGTTATCCTTTTCACTAAAATTATAGTCAAGATTAAATAAAAAAAGATACATTTTGTGTCATACTTGTCACATCGTGCATCATATTGAGGTGTGGGTAATTATTTTATGTCTAAAATGAATTATGAATCATTTTCATAAATTATCAATATAATATGAGTGTGTTTTATTTGTTTTCAATGAGTGGCACTTTTTGAATGAAAATTTCAATTTTCAATTGAGTACATCAATTTTCTTGGTTTTGAATAAATTAATTTACTTTTTTACTAAAATTTCATTTCAAACTTGAAACATGCACTTTGAATCATACCGGTAACATAGTGTGTCGGTTTTACATGATACTAATTCAAAAACTTCATAAATTTCTTATGAATCATTTTCAAAATTTATCAATATAATCTGAGTGTGTTTTATTGGTTTCATTGAGTGACACTTTTTGAACTAAAATTTTGATTTTAAATTGATAACTGACACATTGAGTGATATTGAGCACATCATATACCAAATTGAGGTGAGGATGATAGCTACCTATCACAAATGACATATGGATTATTTTCATAAATTATCAAAAACAATTCAAATTTGTTTTATTGGTTTTGTGTAGGTAAATTGTCATTTTTAATAAAATTGATGTCAATTTTAAATAAAAAGACACACTTAGATTCATACAGGTCACATCGTGAAAAGTATCGAGGTTATGATAATTATTAAAAGTCAAAAATGACTTATCTATCATTTTATTAAAGTATCAAAACAATCCAAATTCATTTTCTTGGTTTGGAGTTGGTTAGTTATCCTTTTTACAAAAATTGATGTTAGTTTTAAATAAAAAGACTTACATGGAATCATTCCCATCACACCATGCATATGAATAAGAGGATGTTGATTCCTATAGATTACAAATAAATTATGGAGAGATTTTTATAAATTAGTAAAATAATAAGACTGTATTTTTTGGATTTTGAGTAAGTCACTTAGTTAGTTTACTAAAAATGTCATTTTAAACTAGAAACACACACTTTAACTCATATTTATCACATCGTGTGTAAGTTTGATATGAGGACAACTAATAAACATCAAAAATGATTCATAAATAAATTTCCGAAATTATAAAGAAAATAAGAGCACATTTTATTGCTTTTTACTATGATAAAGCATTTGAACTAAACAGGTGTTTTTAAAATGATAAGGGAAACATTCAGTCATTACAGGAACATCATGTATCATATTGAGGTTCAGATAATTACTACAAGATAAAAATGACTTATGGATCATTTACCTAATATATCAAAACAATAAAAATTCATTTTATTGGTTTTGAGTTTTTTAGTTTTTCTTTTTACTAAAATTAAGTTCAATTTTAAATTAAAATATGCAATTGGAATCATACCGATCACAATGTGCATCGGAGCGAGGTATGGATAATGCCTACATGTCAAAAATGACTTATGGATTTTTTAGATACTATATCAAGACAATATGAATTCATTTTTGCAGTTTTGATTAGGTTTGTTTTCCTTTTTACTAAAATTGATGTCAATTTTAAATAAGATCATGCACTTGAAGTCATACTGGTCACACTATGCATTAGATTGAGGTGTGGCTGATTCCTAAACAACCCAAATGACATATGGACCGTTTTCCAAAATTATCAAAACAATACTAATGAGTTTAATTAGTTTTTAGTACATCACTTTTCCTTTTTACAAAAATTTTATTCTAATCTAAAAACACGTACTTTCACTCATATTAATCACATTATATTTTGGTGTGGTGTGAGAGAAATTCCTATACGTCACAAATGATTTATGAATATATTTATTAAATTATCAAGAAAATACAAGTGTGTTTTATTTTTTTTAGTGAGTGACACTTTTTAAACTAAGATATAAATTTTAAACTGATAATTGATGCTTTTAGTCTTACAGGGCACATCATCTATCGAATTGAAGAGAGGATAATTTCTACACCTCATAAATGACATATCGGTCATTTTATTAAAGTATCAAAACAATTAGAATAAGTTTTATTGGTTTTGAGTTTTTTAGTTGTCTTTTTTACTAAAATTAATTTCAATTTTAAATAAAAAGAAGCATAGTGAGTCATATCAGACACATCGTGTGTCAGATTGAGGTGAAACTGATTTCTACATGTCCCAAAGCCTCAAAAAGTCCAAAATATAAAATTTATTATGATTTCTAATTCCTTTTTTTTATTCCAACTTTATATATCCACGTGATGTTATTATCCAAAAAACATTTCTTGTTTTTGAAATTCATAAAATAAGAGGAAGCTTATATGGCCATTATATAAGGAGAATTCACCACAAAGGACAAATTATCTTCATCTACTGTTCAGGAATTCAATAAATAGAATTCTTTTTCAGCTAAGAAAATCGAGTTAATATGAAGTGTTGGAAGTACCATAATGAAAGTAAATGGAAATGGTAATCATGGTAACCATGGAAGAAAGAAACATTTTATCTATTTTATGGCTTGTTGCAGATAGTTGAAAGAAAAAGATGAATTCCCAAAAATATCTGTGAAAAAAATAAGTATTAGTTAAAAATGATAAAGAAATTAACTTAAAAATATTAGATGAAGTGATGAAAAATTTAATTAAATAACTAGTAAGAATTCACATTTTCATAATGGTTGTATTCATAATTGACATATTTCCTTATTGTCATTATCTCAGTTATAGGTTCTAAGTCCAATATTTCATGGGAATGAGAAGCTTCAAACAAACCACACTGAATTGAAAAAAATAATCCACATGTATAAGATATGAGTAATACTAAAAATAAATAAATAAAACATACATATTAAATAATACAATAATTATATGGAGAATGATTTTACTATGAAAAAATCAATATTACCTCTATTATTGAGCAGTGGAGGGAACTTGAAGGAATGTTATAAATTCCAACACTACAGTGGTGAACGGTTTTTGAGGGAGAAATAATTTTTGGAAGTTTTCATGTAGAAATGCATGAAAGATAGATAGACCACCCCAACTCAAACAAAAGAATCCACCTGTATAAGAAAACAATTATTATGTGAGTAATACTAAAAAACAAATTAAACATAAATATGAAACAATATAATTATTCTATGGAAAATTATTTTACTATTAAAACATCAATATTACCTTTGTGACTGAGCAGACGTAGCATTGTTTCTCCTCCAACAAAGGTGGGGGAGGGAACTTCAAGGAAGGTGATAAATGGAACACTACATGGGTGAAAAGGTTTTGATTTAAAAGAATTCTGGGGAATTTATGATGTAGAAAATCATGAAATATGGACATAAACCTTCTAAAATAAATAAACCCTATAAGTAATAATGAAAATTAAATCAGTGATTCATTATATAATTTTTCAAGAAATTAGATAAAGTATATTGTAACATTAACTTTATATATTCCCAAAGGATTTACTTCATTATAGTTTTTTCGTCCAAGGTATTGGTAACATTATATTGTTCAAAAACAGTGTCTACATGAGTAGTCAAATATTTAATTTATATTTTTTTAATGCAGTGGAGAACATAAAATATTATGATGAAAAACAGAGTACATGAAAAATCACTTTTACCTTCTTGTTGAACTCAATTTATTTTTTTAATGGTTTTAGGGATTTGGTTCCTCTGTCAAGAATCCAAATCCCCTCTTTTAGAATCCATTGTTTATTCATATACTTATTTTTGGGTTCATAAAATTATAATTTTGTACAATAAATAAATAAATACACATAATATATTTATCATAAAAAGTGAAAGTTATAGATAATTAAAGTAAGAGAAACCCAACATTTGATTCCCTCAAAGAATTTGAGTATTCTATAAAAAAAATGGGTAATTGAATTTAAGAAAAGAATTACTCCACTATGGTAGGTGTTATCCTCTAAATTCATTAAAAGGGGACAGTTATAGAAAATGATCAGCATCATCAGTTCATCTCCCTAACATTTATCATTTAATTTTGTTATTTGATACACATACTCCATCTCTTGTGGACATGCACCTATGTTTCTTGAAATACACTAAGCATTAGTCACCCATGGGATGACTAATGCTCATATTAGTATAAGAAACATAAAAGATATAGGGGATGAGTCTCAAGGAAACAAAATGAAATAATAACTGTTCGGTAGATGAAGATGATGAGGACAAAAATTATACTGCATTATATTCTCTAAAAGGGGTTATACCTATAATTTATGAGAATTAAACCTTTGGAACTATTTATTATCTTGTGTTTTATTGAAGGTGAGATTTGGGGGGCATAAACATTCTTGTATATCATTCATGGGGTCTAGATATGTACATTTTATGACATATGAATCTTTGGGGCCTCAATGAATTTTATATTTATTGGAGAAATATCACTTTTAATATTTTAAATCCTCTAACTAAGACTAGTCCTACATCTATTAAAATCAGGCATCATGCCTTTCATAAATCCCCTAAATAAATAAAAATATAATATAGGCAATTAAAGAGTAATAAAAAACAAAAATATGATAAACAATACTAATAAGCTATCATTAGATAAAATAGAAGATATAAAAATGTATTGATAAAACATTTTAATAAATAAAGATTTATTTCATATACATGGAAGGTAATTAGATATTCATAAGGCTAGAACCAATACATGTAGACCTAAAATGATGAATACCCAAAAATAATTTATAATAATTTTTCCAACATATACAGAATTTGATAACCTCTATTCTATTTTTGTAAGTGATGAAACAACCAAAAGAATTTTTACATTTAATATTAAAGGTATATCAAATATTTAAAAACATCTCAATATAATAATTTTAATAAAAATTTATAAGGAATATAAAAAAATTGGAAAATAATATACCTAATAACAATAAAGGTTTAATACATCTAAAATTTATTAGTTGATAAATTGATTTTTGAATTATATCTAGACAGGTTGAAAACAATAATTATTTTCAAACAGATGAAGAGTAGGCTTTATAAGAAAATATAATTTCACAGACATTATAGGTTTTATAGTGATTTTAACCACATAGTATAAAATTTTAGTCATAATGAAATAAATTATAGTAATTATGTTTGTGTGTGTCAATGTATAAAAAATCCTATATTTTACACCTCTATCCAAAACCATGGAAACCTAGGTAATTTTAAACATTTCATTCATGAACCTTGAGTCAAATCCTACTTCATCTTACTAACCAATGGAAATTATGTTCATCCATAAAATTAGTGTAATAACCCAATTCTTCTTTGAGGTACAGATGAATTTTTTCTATCAATTATCAGTTTAATTCCTTAATCATGGCCTAATATGAATGCTCGTTTGGGTCATGGAGGTTTTGGGGGTGTTTGGGGATTGTTCAAATCCCATGACCAGGTTTTTTTGGGGGGGAGGGGGTTTGGACTATCATACGGTTAAAAAAAACTATGTGGGTTAGGCCACATGGTTTGAACAAACTGTGCGAGGCTGGATAGTGGGGGCTTATAGCCACAAGATTTTAAGAAACTGTGTGAGAGGAGCCAAATTACCAGGTAGCCAGGTATGCATTTTTAGCAGACTTTGAAAGAGGCCTTTCGCACAGTTATTGTATGATTAGTAAACATTGTGAGGTTCCCGTGCAGGTTCCCCAGTTCTATAGGAAACCATGCATGGTTTCTACATAGTTTTGAAAAACTGTGCTGATAATCCATGTGGCCCTATAATTTTGAGAATTTTAATAATTTTTAATTAAATTAAAAATAAATGTAAATAAAATAATGTTTTTCCTCATCATACAGAAGCCTCACCTTCACCGTGGAAAGTCTCTCCCCTGGGATTATTCTTGGATTTCAGATCTACTCATCGTATGACCTCTGATTCAAATGTAGTTTGTCTCTATGGACCAATAATGGTAAGGCCTTAATTCCTTCTCAGCCTTTCTTGATTCTTCTGGATATCAACTATGCTATTTAGTATTAGGCTCGTATTCCCTAATTTATCATTCCACATACATTCTTTATATTTCTTCCAAATCAGGATGAATCCTAGTTTGATACTACGAGCTATCAAGAATGATCCATCGTAGGTGGTCATGATATTTTCATTGAAAGGCAGATCATTTATATGTGTCTGTGTGTTGTGTGCCCATTTTTTGTGTGTCACCTTAAATTAAGTTTGAACCTTTTTATTTCCAATCATGATTTAGGAAATTGAATAGTCGTTTTTATGAATGTTTTAGGTTGTATAAAATGAGTAAGGTCCATCCCATGGGTGTGTTTCCTTGAATGACCCTTTAGGAATTTTGGCCTTGGATGCCTATGAGGCATGCCCTTTTCCTATTTCATGGGACGTCAAAATGTGAATCAGTCTATGAATTAAATTAAAATGTTGTTATATTGTAATTAAATTGAATTAACGAGATAGAATGGATGATTTCCCCTTAACCCATGTATTCTTTTATTATTTAAAGCATGTTTCCCTTCCCATGTGAGTAAAATAGAATCCATGAGTTGAATTGATGTAATTGGATGGAATTTCCATAAATGATGGTTTTACCGTGTTAGATATATGATAAATAAGACCTTGAGTAGATTTTTAAGCATGTTAGGATTGTTATGCTAAAAATTCCCAAGTGAGTATTTGAAGTAAATCACTTAAGCTTGGCCTTGTTTTTCAATTGCCTTAATAGGAATGAATTGCATATTTTAATACTTCTCCCATGTGAGTAATATGATAACCAATCCATGTAGTATCTTGTTATACCTTTGAACTGTGATATACAAAATATTCCCACATGAGTAAATGAAAGGCCAATCTCCTTTGAGGTTGGCTAAGGATTGACACACCTTTTGAGTTGATCTTGTTAGAATATGCTCTTGGTTTTTACCTTGTAATATCTAATGAAATGTTTAAATGGAAAAGAATTTGATATATGATAAATAGCATTGGGTGACTCATGGATTAAATTTAGAATTTTTTTTGACAGACTCATGTGACTATTGACCCTTATACCTTGGTTTATACATGGATTCACATTAGATTTCCATATATGGACTCACTGCTTAGTATTATGTTGTCATGAGTGATACATGGATCCAAATGAGAGATGCCATGAATACACTCATTTAGGTGACGCTTATATGTCCAGTGATATATGGGTTCTTATGATAATTACATTGAAAGACTCAAAGTTCTTTTGACTATTATTCCAATGGGGATACTCAAGCTTACATTGAAGAGAGTCAAGGACGGACTTGATTGGTTAGGTTGTTGCACCTCACCTAGAGAGATATCGAGTTCCTGAGATGTTCCCCTAGGATGGGATTATAGGGTGTTGGTTGATATTTCACCTAGAGTGATACTTGAATTCAATATTATTAATGTCAAGGATGGTCTCAGGTTCTTAATTGGATTATAAATAAAATGAATTATGATGCCTATGTCAATCCAAAAGCACAAGCTTGGATTTTGTCTTCACTTGTACATGTTTGGATGACCTTATGAGGTATCTTTTGCGCCACTAGTTATGCAAGGTATGTCAGTATTTCTCCAGATCTTGAGACTTATAAATTCAATGTAATTTAAATTTTAAATGGATATAAAATGAAAACCAAATCACATAGGACGTTTAATTTTTAGTTCTTCCTTGATTACTTTTCTTATTATTGCACACCCCCTATTATATATATTCACTGGTTGATTGGAAAAGATCTTGGGTGGTTGCCTGCTGGGATTTTGTCTTACACCCTGTTTAGTTCATGTTTTGTGCCCAAAAAGATTATATGATTGCAGTTAATGAGAAGGGAAAGTTCCCTCCTACAGGTACTTGATACGCTACTTAGGAGGAGGAGAGTATGGGACCAAGATGATCTTTGCGATGCTATGGGGTTTCTTTTGACCTTTTTTGTAGTTTTATTATATGGATTGTAAAACTTCCTTGTATTCTTATTTTGTATTTTTTCTTATAAACATGTAACATACATCATAATATTGTATATTATATGATTTTCAGACTGCTTATACTATCAGTCTTTCATTATTTGTTTCTCTTGTAAGGTTTACTAATTTCTCTATTCATATATTTTATTGATATTCTATTATGACACACTATCCTAATGAGGTAATTGTCTTCCCAGAGATTCACCAAGACCCTTTCTACTAGTCTGCAGCCTCTGGTATTTGGGAAGACGCACTTCAGGCCATGCGACCAACTTGGCTCGGGCACCTTTCAGTGGCCTTCGGGTCCAGGAAGTTACAATTGGTATAATTCTAACTCTTTATTAGTTAAAGTAGAATTCATATTAAATATCATTATTAACAATACTCTTTCCCATACTCTTAAGATCATTATCATAAACTAAATGGACATTGGTGAAAAAATGAGATACAAAATATTCCATGCATCCCTTCAAGGTTAAAGAGTGGATTGATGTCTCATAATTAATTTTCTATGATTCCAATGGAATTTTTATACTAAAAATAAATTACTTCCATCATTGGCATTGGGGTGGGTGTGTTGCACAAAATTGGCAACGCATCAGGATGGGGGAGTGTAAGGAATGATAACCTTATCTTCATTAAACCAAACATCCCCAATAAACATTATTGACCACAGGGATATGCTAACGGTAAAGAAATAATGATTATAAAAAACATAAAAAGATCTCTCCAAATAATCAATCAATGATTGAGGAGGACAAGGAGAAAATAAGATACATTGGATTGAAGCTTTTAATCATCTGAGAGAAATTAAAGATATCAAAAGCCTAGAAAATGTTCGAGCAATGGGTTCATTCAACCCTTGAATAGTTTGATCCTTGGATTTCAACCTTGAAATTGTCTGATCCTTGATTCTAGCCTTGATTTGAGCTTCAATTCACCGAGGATGAGCATCAGAAGAGGGTGGATTCCATGGAAACCTTGAGATATCGCTATGAATTCGTGACAGGTTAGGGTTAATTTAAATAGATTGGGATACTTTTATTAGTGCTTTAAAAAAACTGATAAAAATCCTTTTTATGAGCGCTAGATTAATTAAAGCTAATAAAAGGCATCTTTAAGACTACTTTTTTAGCACTAATAAATATCTAGATTTATCAATGATAAAAATTGCTAATAAAATTATTCTTTATTAGTGCTAAAAAAGAACTTATAAATATGTCTTTTATCAATGCTAATTAATCTAGTGCTGATAAAGGGTTTATAATTATAAATATAAATATAAAATTAAATATATTTATATAATTATAAATATATATAATAAATATATATAAATATAGACATAGTAAATAAATTATTTATTTAAATATATTTATTATAATTTTAAAATTCTTTAAATATATAATTATATATTTATAATTATATAAATAATTTTAAAAAATTAATATTTATATCTTTATATATATTAATATATATTTAAATTTAAATATATTTGATAAATATATTTATATTAAATATATTCATTATTAAGATAAATTTATTATAATTTTATACTTATTAAAATAAATATAAATATTTATTTATAATTATATAAATACATTTTAAATAAATAATAATTATTTATTTATAATTATAAATATATACATTTATAAAAATAGTAAATATAAATTTATAAATATATTTATTTATAAATATTTTTGAACAAATATATTTTTAACATTATTAATGAATATTTAATCTTAAGTGCATGCATGTTAAAAATTAGTAAAATTGAATAACTAAAAATGAGTACACTAACTATGTTGAAAAATTAGACAAGTTTGACTAATTATGTATAAATTATTTAAAAAATGTACATATATTTAAATAAAGATTCATACATATTGAAAATATTAAAACATAGTTATTCAATATCAATAAAATTAATTTTAGAAATTGTTTAAATCCCCAAAAAAATATTTTATGTGTGTGTTGTATATAAAAATGTATTAATTGTGTATATGTGAAATGAATATAACATATTTTTTATCTATGTTAAATTGAAAAAAAAATTAATTCAATTATGTCCATTTCTCTCTGCAATTAGTCAGTATTTTTAATTCATAATAATTTTTAATTATAAACCATTATTCAAAAAATATATTAATATTTAATATAAATAATAAATATTTTGTATTATATAAATCATATTTATATACATTCATGTATATTTAAATATTTTATAGGTACTATTTATTAACATTATCAATAATTATTTAACAGATAAACTGTTTAATATTTGTCTCAATTTACTTATTTTTATTTTTATTTTTTTGTTTAATTTTCATTTAAAATATATCTATACATTTAATAAATGCTATTTATTAGTTTTTATAATGTATATATAATATAATAAATTTATTCATTTTTATTAATAATTATTTAATTAATAAAAATGTTAATATTTTTTTAATAAACTCGTTTTATTTTTTACTTATTCAATTATTTCATTTTATTTAGAATTTTATCACTACTATAAAAGTGATGATAAAGAATCCCTTTATGGATTCTAAAAATAATGTGCAGATAAAGGTTACCCTTTATGAGTGTTAAAAATAAAGAGATGATAAAGTGTACTCGTTATCAGTGCTAAAATATCATTGATAAAAGGTATTTTTTATCAGCGCTACAAAAAAGTGATGATAAAAGGTACCCTTTATCAGTTCTTTTTTCTAGCATTGATAATGTTCAGGGATGTAAAAGGCATGTTTTGTAGTATTGGTTCATAAATTATAGAAGGTTTTGGCATATCATGGGTATATTTTCTGAAACTAAGACACCCAAATATGTGAGAAATGAAGTGGTGCTAATATCTCAACTAGAAAGAGATCAAATATGGCATGACTCTTACGGTAGATGGTTTGTTTTCTATAACCTAAATCACATGTAAAGGTATTGTAATAGAAGCAATGAATTGATGGGTAAATAATCCATATGAAGATACTCTAATCATATGATTTATTTTGAGAGAGCCTGCACTAAAAAGAAGCCTATGAATTTGGATAATAGGTTTAGTGTTTTGGAGAATGATAAAGAACCTTAATAAAGGGTGTATTATCCACCAAAATTTGTACTGTCGTAAATAATATATTGGAAGGAGAAAATAAAAATAGGAAATAAAAATAAATAGGTTGTCTTAGTTATGAAGATCATGGAAGTGAATGTGAAGACAACTCCACTAAAGAAGATATGATCCAAGATGTACCTTTTAGTTATCATGGAAAAGGTTTAAGTGGCTTCATACAAACCACTAAAAGACAAAACACAAATATTCTATAGAGAATAATGTTAGAGGAAAGATTTTCCAAAGATTCTACATAGGATGACACAAGTTCAAGTGTGATCAATTCCACAACTATGGAAAATCCCAATATAATGAATAATAAAAATGATCACATTTATAAAGTGAAGTGAGTGAGTGGTAACACACAAAGGATTCCCTTTGGAAAGAGATTTAGTTTTCCATCTACAAGTGATGATAAAAAACATGAATAGATGATTTCATTTTTTTCACAAAGTATGAAGATGGGAAAATAAGTTGAAAGGTGATGATTGTGTTCATATTGAATAGACATATTCTTTAACTTGAGGAACTTTGAGGTATACCATATCCCTATGTGGTTAAAATTATATTAATTGTTGTTGAATTTCTTCAATATTTGTGGGAGATATGATCCATGGGTAAGTTGTATCAAAAAATGTAAAGTGGTGTTCGGACATTCCCCATAGTTTCAACTGATTCAAATTCATACAAGCATAAATTTTTTTGTATGGGGAATCAAAATAAATGAAACATTAGAAGAATCAAAGAGTTAATAAGGATTTTTAATGATTAGAATCAGTAGTTGATTGCTTATATTTCAATTAATGTAAAGTATTTTCAAGATATATAGAGCATTTATGTTAAGAGAACCTGATATCTCATACTTTAGATCTTGAATGTTAAAAAAATAGAAGCAGTTACAAAATGAGCTCTCATGTTCTATTTATTTTTATATAACAATTGATATCATTTTATGGTTCTCATGATATTAGAGGTTTTTAAGGATAGAAAACTCTCATTATGTATTTTAGTTCTATATTTGGAGACAAATATATGAAATTAAGGGGGTCTCAATATTAAAATATGGAAGATTTTATCCATGAAAAATAATTAAATACGCTCTATGGATGAAAGAAAAAATTATTTACCAAGTATAGTTCATAAATTGGTCTCAAAATTTGAAAAAAAAATTAATCACTTCAAAATTTGGTATTGAATAATATTCAACAAATGATTTCATCTATCATGTTGTTATTTGTGATATTTGGTATTAGTTTCAAAAATTGGTATCATCTTAGTGTCCATATCTGAAGAATAAATTTGGAATAATTCCTTGAAACAATCATAATTTATTTGGCTGATTTATTTGTATGAAATTGAGTGAGTGACATGGACAGTAGTGGAGTTGTTAACTTTTTATCTTGTTTCCTACACTAAGTATTTAATCAGTATCCTTATTGGTTTTGGTAATGGATCCTTCCTAAGTGCTAATTTAACCCCCTAAAAATCTTTCTGGATAAATATATAATATAAATATGTTTTCAAGCTTTAGATATTTCCCAAACCTATAGTCGCATATAGAATACTGATGTAAGGGAAGAAGTGATATTTTGGACTAACCAGTGCATATAACAAGTGGAAGAGTTTCATATCATAAGAGGAACATTTTCTCACTTTATTAGATATATTAACTAAGTTGAAAAATGGGTGGAAGTGAAAATATCCCTATGTACATTATTGATAATGGAGAAAGTGTTCAATGTCATAAGGCATAGTCTCAATGGTATAAAAAAGATAGAATCCTATATTGTCTGTTGGCAAGAAAACATGGAGGGGATTATATGATTCCAAAAGTAGTATCCTTATTTCAAAATAAATGATTTTTCCTGGGATTCAATATCCCGCTAATATGTTATAAAGTTTACTTTGGATTTTATGCCAATGGAGTAGAAGAAATGATCATGAATCGTTGTGAATTTTATAGATAAATTCCAGGATCATAAAGACTATGATATATTCAGGAAGTAAAATATTGAATAAAATATAATTTCTATGGTAAACCTTGTAATATTAAAAATTTCAAAATTTCGAAAAATATTTTAATAAAATCTAATGAATTTATAAATTTTAAACACTTTATAATTCGAGTTCATTAGTTAAATCAAAAGGAAATGATAAAAATAGAAAAATATTTTAATTTAAGGTAGAGTTTAGAATTTAGGACTTTAGAAAATATATTGTCTGTTTAGAAAATAAATTTCATTATTACATCATGAATGATGACATTTAAAACATACTGATTAGGAAAAAATATTATTATAATTCATCTAAAAAATGAAGTATCAAAAAAAATACCAAAAATTAACCCTTAAACTATTTTAATATGATTATTATAAAAATGACATTAATTTTACCAATATAATTTCCAAACATTGGTAATTTTAATAAAATAATTGTTTTATGAAATACATTTAAATGAAATTTATTTAAAAATGCTTATAATTTATTTGAATTTTTAATCATATTATTTTTTTATGGAATTAAAATATTTATATTTTATTAAATTACTCATGATAAATATTATTTATATTTAATTTTTTCATTTTGAGGTCAAATTAAAATTTTAACAGTAAAGTTACTATTCTTAATGGTCATATTATTATTCCCAACGATCACCTTATTATCCTGATAATAACATCACTATTCCAAAAATGATATTACATCCTATTAATACCTCTTTAGTCTTTCATTTAGAATTCACCTAAATTACACTCAAGGTTCAATATTATCATTTTCTAAAATTTTGATTGGTTTACTAATATTATAATTATTTTCAATATTATTTTCATCGAGGTGATCTGAATTTTTTCATTATTTGTTTCTATTTTCTATTTATTTTATCTCATTGTGATTTTTGCAATTTTCATGGGTTTAGTTTTTGAATAATGTAATGATATTCATTAATGGAATAATTTTTTTTCATTTTTAAATGTGTGGTATGTGTATAGTATTATACAATATAATATAACAATCATTTATTCAGGAAATAAATATCATTTGTAAGGATTGGTTCATCACAAGTTCCATGATTCTTATAACCATAATACCATTGATAAAAAACTTTTACAACATAATTCTAAAATCCCAATACATAAACACTTCAATAATTCTACTTCAATAATTATCATAGCATATGCCCTTCCTTGTCCTAGGAGTTTTCCCTTGGGTTTGGTAATTGACTCAGATAATGTCCAAATTCTCTGCACATAAGTCATTGAAATATGAATAGTACCTTAAAATGTACTTTATTTCCCACCATTGAAATCATCATTTTTTATCAATAATTAGTTTCTTTATTCCCTTATTTTCTACACATAAAACACATTCTGATTCATTTATGGTTGTTAAACATATATCGAGATATATGGTTATGCATAATCATAATATTTTTCAATCAATCTCCCATATCATTTTGTTACTCATGAGGACAGTCATTACATCGTCCATCAAAATCATCATTAACATGATTTATCCTTGTTCTATATATTAACAAAAATGAAAAGTATAGTATGAGTTATAATAATCATTTTGAATAATCATATGATCATAAAACATATTTCAGAGGATATCTAAATCCTAACACATTCTTTTCAACATATGATACCTTAGGTATTACAACATTCATCCATAATCATTATCTATTCAAATATTTCAAAATGTTCTGTTAGAAAATGTGAATTAACTTTATAATTTCCCTAGGGAGTGTTTATCTAGTTGTGTAGTCTAAGTCCCACTCATCATGCACTAGTGATGATCTATTTAATACCTAATCAACCCCTTTTAGAGTTGTTACTCCTAGGTTTCTCTATGTCATGGTTGCATCCACATTCTATTATCTAGACAGAGATGTGTTTTCTATGAAAACCACACTTCTTTCTTTATAATAACTTAGGGTGTTCTTCTATACTTAGGCTTATCCTAAGTGTTTTCACTAAAATATCCTCATCCTAGTTTCCAAAAATAACTAATCATTTATCTAATACCAAAAAAATTATCCCAAACATTACATACATAATTATTACTTCTTATTATATGAATATTCTATAAAAACCATTACTACCCATGCTCGAACTGTAAACGTTTAGTTTCTTTGGAATCTTGGATATATAAAAAACTAGTTCATAAAAGATCTGCAGCATCTCCCACTAAGTTATTCACAACTAGCACTCTTATTATATATACCACACTTAAAATTGTTCTTCAAAACTTAGGGAAATGAAACATTATAAAGGGTGATATTAAATACACAATAATGGTAATAAAAGATAAAATTGATCAATGATAATTTTTTATCATTAAATGAGAATAAGTGAGTGATAAATGAGTGTAACTTCTAAAAATCATACTTAGAAATTCATGGATCATAATCATGAATCATCACATAAATCTTGGTTGTTCATGAGACATAAATCATAAAGTAATCAAATAATACTATCAATGAGAGCATAAAAATGGTGTAAAATCGTTTCATAAAAGAGTGTAATAATGTTTGGCATAATAATAATAACTTAAATCTTATGTATATTATTCTCACTTATACAATAATCATATGTTAGGCTTAGGAAAACCACATGTGAATCTACTTTGGGCTTAGGATAACCTCTTGTGTACTCTATTTTGGGCATGGGATAACCTCTTGTGTCCCCTATTTTGGTAATGGGATAACCTCTCATATACCCTTTGAGCTCATAAAACATTAATCATTACCCAATTCATTAGATGGATATAATATACTCACCCATCACATAATCAAAATCAATTTATATGTATACAACCAGATCAAAAAAGCATTACTAATTTCATTATAGCTTAACTCATAAAAAATAAAATGGTTTTCATCAATATTTCACCATAATAATCAATAAAAATCCTAAGAAATTATAAGGATTGTATCATAGAATCATATATCTATTAAATAAAATGTGACATAAAATAATGTTATCATAGTTGTAAAATGCCTTAAAAAGATCATTGGAATATTTCTTAATGAAAATACCATTTTCACTTTGAAATTACTTATTTTAAATCTAAAAACATTCCAAAAAATTAAATAAGTATTTTTTATTTAAAATATCCATTTTAAATTTTAAAGAATTCATTAAATAAAATAGTATTCATGGAGACGGTAAAATCTATTCTTGTGATGTACGTTAGAAAAATATGTTCACATCTTTGGTAAAAAGTGCCTCATTCAGATAATTAAAATAATATTCCATTTATAAATATTAATAGAAAGTAAAATGATCATAAAAATAAAATTAATAAATCCTTTTCATAATTTTAAAAATTCTTGAAAACATTTTTAACTAAAATATTTTCATGGAATAAAAATATTCCTGATCAAATAGAGAAAGAAAGTCAGTTTTCCTTAAAAACATTCTTTCAAAATTGTGAGTATCTTGATAATGAAAAATGTATGGAAAACATCTAATATATAAAAATAACTATATGAGAGTAAAATAAATAATATTTTTGAGAAATGGATCATATAAACTCA
Source organism: Viscum album (assembly GCA_963277665.1). Lineage (NCBI taxonomy): Eukaryota > Viridiplantae > Streptophyta > Magnoliopsida > Santalales > Viscaceae > Viscum > Viscum album. Next base: position 1,240,204,035 of record OY728145.1, on the reverse strand, counting down.
TCAACATAATATTTAATAATAAACAATCCCCATAAAAAGTGACATTGTAACGTAAAAGCCTTACCTATTTGTTAACTTTTGAATCATAAACCCCATTAAAGAAATAACATCAAGTGGAGAATTAAATACCATGAATATAAAGATATTTTTAATATAACATATAAAATTTTTATTATATACATATCATAAAATAATATTATTTCATAACAAATCATATATCCCAAAGAAGAGAATTTGAGATAATAAACCCTTACAACCTTGGTATCTTTCAAATCAAAACCCATTGGATGAAAAAAAAAATTGAGTTAGAAATTTAAATAGAATGAATTAACAAGTATAAATGATATAAAATTTAAATTGTGTATTATATACACCTCATAACCATAAATAGGGGAATAGAATTAATCATGTCTCAAAAAACAATATTGAGACAAAGAACCCTTACCATATCTTCGACTTGATTTGTAAGTACTCTATGATAATTTTTAATAAATTTAGTTTTATTATAATTCTATAACAAAACTATTTAAAAACTTATAACATCATATTTATCCACTTATAAATCTTCAAAACCAATTTATTAATAATTCTTTATTGAAATACTCATTTCCATGTAACAATTGTTTTTGTTTTTCAAGTATGTTTCAGTTCAGAAGTTATAGTCCTTGAAATTTGATCATTGTGACATAATATAAAAAAAAATTAATCAAGTCATAAGTATAATATTTAATAATTATATACACTTTTATTACCATTCATATACATCGGTTATGAAAAATAAATTATATCACTTTGGGGAGATGGTAGTCAATACGCATACACAAGTGATGTTTCCACTTTTCGATGGATAAAACGAAAGTAAGGTAAATAATAATTCACCTTTAAAAAAATATTATATCATAAATATTATAGATAATCCTAAAATTTATCCTCAATGTTATCTATTTATATAAAAAATGAAAACTGAATCACATGGCTCTTTTGAGGTGGAAGTCCACACGCGCACACGAGTCCCATTATTGTTTTCCAACAGATGAGATGGTAAAAAGTTATAAAAGATATCATAACTACATAAGAATAATTATAACAAAAATATAATATATAAACATTAAATCCATCATAATAACCAACCCTTTAATATGGTTATGGAAAATGATTCATATCACTACATGAAGGTCATAGTCTATATGTACGTACGTGTGACACTTTCATCACATTTGAAGGAAATAAGGTGGAAAATGGTTGTATCATTATCATAATAACATCATAGTATATTTATGAAATTGTATTAATCAGATTATTATGGATATAAAAGTTTTATATACTTTTTAATAATAAATAAAATTTAAAGATCTCAGTTATGATTCTTACCTCTTCTTTGAGAGACCTCGTTTTTCTTACACCTTAATCCATGAAATTTCGGTCTTAGAAGAATAACAAGGGCACTAGGATAAATGGAAATAAGTTAGGAAAGTTCTATGCTAGTAATTTACTGATATATAATTCCTGTTATTTGTTAATAATCTAATAGAAGATGTTTCTTTTTATAAGTAATGGAGAGGAAACAAATGAAATTACTTAAAATATTCAAATAAGAAAATTTCATTTTCTTGTAGAAGTGGTTGTGAAAGGTCATGAATTAAAAGGTAAGATAAATTAGGAACCAAATATATTAAAAATAATAATTATAAAAATTTAAGTGGAAATATTACCCTTTTCTCTTAGTTTAACCACCCCCTGGTAATCTTATTTTAACATCAACTCTAGAAACAAATTTTTACTATTCAATATGACCAAAAATTAAATTGGTGTCATTAAAAAATTAGAAAATTATGATTCCAAATATGGAACCTAGTTTTTAAAATACAATTTCTATAATTGGAAACTTTAACGTCAAAATAATCTCTCAAAACATTATAAAAACCCATGTTTAGAAAAATGCATTTTTAAGCATCAAACTAAATTTACTCTCACTCCTAGACTAGAAATCACTACTACGTGGATTTAAAATTTATATGATAAAATATATAATCTAAAAATTTCATTAAAAATATTAAAAAATTGAGTCTAAATTAATTTATTATGAAAAAAAACATGTTGTGCAGATAAAAATAGTTTTTTGAAAATTGTGATTTTACGAAAAAAATGCACTTATAGAAAATTAGAAATATTATCGATTCTAATGTAATTAATTAGATTATTAAAAATTAATAGAGAATTGTTTTAATTTAATATTAAATTCAAAATATAATTGGACTTATAAATTACTTTATTTAATAAAAGTAAATGATAGGTTTATGAAAAAGGTATTTTTCATTATTCACTTAAAAATTAAAAAAATAAAAATCCCAAAAATTCAGCCTAAGATAATTTTGAAATTATAATTTAAAAAGTTATATACATTTACCCAAATAAAATTTCTATGAAGGGTTAAAAATAATTATAATGTCTAGGCAGAAAATGTAGTAAAAACCATTTTTTAAGCATAAAATGACAACTAAAAATTGTGTACTTATTTATTATGAACTAATAAATACATTTTAATTACGTAAAATTTTATACATGGTTTTAAAAAATGTTGTTATTCGTATTTATACTTACAATTTAACAAATAAGATTATAATATATCACAATTTATTTTAAGCTTCATGTTGCAATTCAAGCATCATATCGAACACTTACAATTAATTGAAATAAATATATATACTAAAATCTCTTAGAGTTAAAAAAATGGAGTTTATTTTTCATTGTATATTTATATAGTCGATACAAATGGAATTATATTCTTACTCTTAAATCTAAAACTGTTTAAAAAAATTTATTCATTGAATGTTAGTTCAAAATGAAGAAGGTTTCTTACTCTTATTCATTAAAATCGATGGTTATTGCAAATTTATAAGACCAAAATTTGAAAAATTATAGGAAATTAATTGTTATTATCACAATTATTCATCCACTAGGACACCAAAAATGGATTTATTCAGAAAAAAAAATATAACTTCATGAGAAATGGATATAACCATTATAAATGAGTTTAGAAAAACCTAGATTATTTTAGAAACAAGATATAAATACATATTTATATTGGTCTGATGGAGTTATTATAAGTACTATTTTAAAGAAAACATATTATGAACTGTATAAATGAAGAACAACCAAAATTTTAAATTATAGAGTATTTATATGTAATTTTTATATTCTTAATAATAAATATTCCATATTTGAGTTTTTTGTAAAATAAAATAAAGGAATATTTTTAGGTTATTAAAATTATAGTAAATCTTATAGAGTTTATAATAATAAAACCATTATGCCTGAATAGTCTATTCGTGTTAAATTTTATGAAAATACATTAGAATAAAATAATGATTATTTAAACTATATTAAAAAAGAGTTCAGAGATTTTACTTTTAGAGAGAATAAACCTTTAAAATGAAATTTCACTGGTTGATGTCGAGAGTTTTCATCCTAAAAATTAATATAATACAAATAGATATAACCATATATATAAAGTGACTATAAATTTTGATTCAATAATAGTTTAGTGACATTGGAGACTATGTATCCAATTTTCTAATTTGGTGAATGATATTTAATATATCCAATGAATATCTTCCCATTTATTACTCTTTACAAACATACCCTACATAAAACCTTTCTTCATAATTAGGGATAGAAAGCATTATAAAGGGTGAGATAAGAATCTCATTAAGGGTAAACAAGAGAGATATGTAAATATAACAAGAGAAAAAGGGTATTAGAACATGAGAATAAAATTCAAAAACCATACCCCGCATATCAAATATCATAATCTTGAGACACATCATAAATATTAGTTTTTTTTAACAAATTTATCAAAAATGAATCAATTAACATGATCCATGAGAGAATAATATTGGAATAATATATAGATTTCTGGAATATACATAAGAATAGAAAATCAATACCATATTAGTCAAGGATAACTTCCAAGGCTATCATAATGTAATTGTTTCACTCCCTAAACTATCATAGTAGTAAAGGTTCACTCCAAAGACCATCGTAGTATAAAAATTTCCTACTAAACCGAGTTCACTCCCTGTTCTAATCCTTTCTATCTAATGAGATAAAAATATTTACCCAATCAATTGGAGGGAGATATAGGCCCCACACATCACATAATGATAATTATACATATGTGTTCCACAATATCACAAAATATGTATCATGTTATAACCCATGAAATGAAATTGGTTTCATAAAAATTTCATCATGCCAGAACCTGTGTAAAAAATACAAGTTGCAAAATCATTTCATCATTTCGTCATAGAATAAAGATTGGAAAAATAAGTGGGTTTTATAAGAATTTTATTATCATATAACCCCTGGAATAGAAATGGGTTTCGAAACCCAATTTTCATCATAAACCAATCAGAGAAATAATAATAATGGTATCCTTAGTTCATATCCCCAGTAAAAAATAAGTTACATCTAATGATGTCAGCCTGGATAGAAAATGATTTTGAAAGATAAATAACAGGAATTTTTTTCGAAAGATAAATTTTATTTTAAAATCACTTTTTAAAAACTAAAAATTCATAAAATATTTTTAAAATACTTTTGTTTGAAAATAAACTTAAAAACTTATAAAGGATTCTTTAAAGTCATTTAAAAAAATTCTTGAGGAAAATAACATTTTCACTTTTGGAAAACACCATTTAGAAAATATTTTAAAATATATTTATTAAAAATAACCTTGAAAATTTATAAATAAAACTCCAAACTAAATGTAGATATGAAATTTCATTCATTTTTTACATGTTATAATGAATATTCCTTTCATATTTTTGATAAAATCCAAACGGACATTGTTTGGAAAACAAAATGAAGATTCCTTTCAAAATATTTTTGTAAAAAATTAAAACATGGGTAAAAATATATTTAATAAATCATTTTAATAATGTTAAAAATACTTTTTAAAACACATTTAGAAAATATTGTTTTGGAAAAAATGGTTTTCGACCGAATAGAGAAATAAAGGAGATTTTTCTTAAAAACATTCTTTTCAAATCTTGAGTACATAAAGAGAGTAAAATAAAGGGAAAACATGTATTATTAAAAATAAATAGAGGATAAGAAAATTTATTTATTTATTTAGATATTTAAAATAATATTTCATCATCTAAAGCATAATCATAATAAATCTTGATAAATGATGAGATAGTAACATAAAATCTTTACCAGTTTGGTAACTTTGAATTGTAACTCCCATAAATGAATAACATTTAATAAAACATAATATATCATGAAAATAATTAAGTTATTTATATTACATGTAAAATGTTCTATATATACACCTCATAAAATAATATAGGTGCAAAACACAACTTGTGTCTCAAAGAAAGAAAATTGAAACAAAAATCCCATAATGCTTTGGTAATTTTTGAATCGTAAACCCCATGTAAGAGATATTATAAAATGAATATGTAAATAAAAATATTATTTATGATAATAGTTATAAAATAAATTCATTGTTAGTATGTACACCACATAAAATAAATATGTGGTGAATATGGAATGTGTATCACATAAGTAAACAAGTGAGATGGAAACCTTTACCATAAGTCTCAACTTCCTCCGTACATGTTTGAACCTATTATATAATAAATATATTTTTATTATATATATATATTATAAAATCATACACATACTTATAATGTCATATAAGATCCTTTTTTAACATTTCAATATCCATTTATCAATAATTCCTTTATAAAATCACTATTTTTTAGTGTTACCTATTTCATTTTCCATGAGATTTTTTATTCTGTAGTTCTGATACTTATACTCTGATCACAGTTCCATAATATACATAACTTTATATATTAAATTAATTTAATATGTTTTAATTATATAAATAGTTATATTAATTTATAAAAACTAGGTATGGAAAAATAAAATGCACTGTTCACATAGATGGTAGGTCATACGTACGCATGAACACTATTTCCATTTTATCAACAGATTGAAAAAAATAATGGTAAATAATATATTATCCTTTTTAATTAATTATTATTTCATATAAATCACATATATATATAAAATTTAACCTTCCTACTTTCCATGTATAGCATAAGAAGAAAAAATCACATCACTTTGTCAGGTAGTTTTCCTCAGAACACACAAGCGACGTTATCGTTTCCCATAATTAATGAAAGGTAAGAATGAGTTTTTTATATCATAATTAAAGAATTATATTAATGTGATATATATCATATACAAATGTTAAATCCATAATTATATCTAGTCCTTAAATGTGGTGATGGAAAACAAATTATATCATTTCGTGAGGGCATAGTTTGCTGAACACACGATCGAGAGTTTTGTTCTCCATATTGTGACGACCAAAACATAGATGCCACTTAATGGGTGCCTCGAACTTGGTGGACACATGACCTGAAGAACATCTTCCTGAATACCAGATACTATCGACTAGTAGCGAGGGCCTAGGGTGTGTCTGTGGTAATATTATGCCCTCATTAGCATATTATAGCACAATGGAAGGAATATAAAGGATTAGTATACACGGAAGAAATATAAATAATATAATTAAACAGTAGAAGAAAACTAATATAATAGACACACAAGAATATCTATAACTATATCAAATGGAAAAATGAATATGTAATGTCATGTCACTAGAAAACTGGAAATCATGGATACAAGAGAGTAGTCATAATATGTTCCACAAGGTAAAAGAAAACAAAGACTACTCTAAGCATCTCGAGATTCTAGTCGGTCATCTGCAATCAAGCTACATCCTATCAGTACGCAATCAAGTGTTGGAAGTTTTATTCTTCCATTTTTCAATACCTGCAACCATATAAATGACTCTGGGCAAAATAGTTCCAGGAGAGGGTGTGAGATAAATCTCAGTGGGCCACCACCAATGGTGTCTATGATATCCTGACCGTGTAATAGAAAATAACAGCGTACAGGAATTCATATATAAATTAAATCAAGAATTACAATATAACATAATACCTAAGTACTTTCTTTATCCCTCAGCTGGTGTTTGAACATGTAACCAATTCATTAATTATGAGATCACCTTTTAATTTTAATAGGTCAAATGAGGCATATCTAGCACTGAGATCACCTTGTGATAGTATAAGTACTGAATGTCCCAAGACGTAACAAGGAAACCTGACAAGGTTATCCTGTGAGGGTGATCTAGGGTAATAACCAAGTTAATGTAGATCTCACATAATTCTAACTCATTAGTATCTGAGTCTAGATAAAGGGTAAGAGTGTAATCTAAGGGGATTAATCCAATGAAATCCACTATAAGGAACCAACTAATTCTAGGGTTATTAACCATGGTAAAATGGGGCTATCCAAAGATAAGTCCCTATGGGATTTCACCAAGGCACCTATTAGTCAATGTTAAATATAAGGAGTGTATCTAAGGTATCATGTAATATTAAAAGAACAATATGATAGTATACTGGGCATCTGAGGAATAGACAAGAACCAGAGTCTAGGGGGGTATCAACCTATGAAACCCACATCCTTGAATCAGAATGGGGTTCCCAAGACCCAAGGTATTCTCCTCTCATAATCCAAGGTGAACTCGAGTTATTCCATTACTATTTGATATTGTAATCATGTAATAATTCATTTAGATCAATTCTTTCCTTCCATTAGTGTGAATAGGTCATGTAGAGTTGAAACATTTTATTTATTGGTCCAAGCCTTGTCTCCCATTAGTGTGGATATTCCAAGTATCATTGTAACAATTTAATCAAATCATAACTAACCATTAAGTCATATTCAATTAGATAGGTTCATGCCACTACATTCTATTAACTTGGCAATGGGTGTTACGGACATGTAACCTTTATTCAATCTCATTTGCTATAGCCAAGTCATATACTTAGTATATTTTCCATTTCACATTTGACATTTAATAAACATTAGGAAGCACTTACCTTAGGTCAATCAAGTGGTGATCATACATGATGCATGCCATTATGCAATTCTCATTAATAACAATCCATTTATTATAAAAAGGCTTCCCTTTAGGATGGTCAAGAAAAGTTACACCCGAACGGCAGCTCAAATGTGTCAAAACACTAAAAACCCTAGTATGTCATAGCCTTTGACATGAGGTGGATTGAGTTGTGGGGTAACCACAAAAAATTAATCACAAATTTGGAGATAACATAACCATACGATTATAACAAGTATAATCATGGCATGAAAATTTAAGAAACAGTCTTTAAAGGAATCGGTGGGCCCCACACATACATTCCAAAATAAATTAACTTTCTAAAAATGTTATAGACCACCCACCTTAGGGTTGTATGATCCTTTACCTCTGGGATTGGCCCATGATTTTCCTCAAATCGGAGTAGATCTAAGAAAAAGTGAAAAAAACTCACATTGAGATATCTAGGTCGACAGAGAAGGAGAAGAAGAACAGCTAAAGAGGACTCAATAACATGCCTTTTAACATCCAACTTGACAAATAGAAGCTAGATCGGATTCCGGACAAAGGATATCTATTGATTCCATGTTTAGATCTTCAAAAAGCCCCAAAATGAGGGAGAAATAGGTCAATCCTACATAAACTTGGATTAAGAGGAAGGATGTGGATTAATAGGTCATTAAGAAAAAAATTGGAAAAATTACTTAGAAAATTAACCTGCGCAAGGTTTTTTTGCACGGTTTGTTAAACCATGGGTAAACTATGTGGGATGGCTCTGCCCGAATATTTTTGCATGCAAGGTTTGTCAAACCATGTGAAAACCATGCACAGTTACCTAGAAAAAGGGGTCACTCACACAGTTAGGCCACACGGTCATGTACTAACCATGCGAGGTGGATCTGTTGAAAAAAACATCATCTAGGCGGTTTGGCTAACCATGCGGAATACTGCACGGTTTTCTCTAGACCATGCTCTAAGCCTGTCTCCTCAAAAATATGGGTTCCAAGCTCCAAAAAATCCTTAGAAATCCCCAAAACCTTAACTAACTCATTAGGAATTCATATTAGGTCCAAAGTAAGGATTTAGACCGAAAATTAAAGGATCCACAGCTGAGTGAAAAATGAGGTTCTTACAATATTCCCCCCTAAAAAATAACTCACCCCCAAGTTCTCCTTTCAAGGGTAAAGAAACACTATCTGAGAACAAATCTAGACACTGAGCATGTTTTTCGGATTCCCTCTCCAAAGTCTTGTCTTTTACTTGGCCAAGCTGCCATAGCACCCACACAAGAGGGACAGACCTACCATGGAGAGCCTTCATGATTCATTCAAAAATGCATACTAAATATTCTTTAAACATCACATCAGCATCTCACTCTACTTCATCGGGATCAAAGGTATGAGATGATTCAACATGATATTGGCGAAGCTGTGAGACATGAATGACATCATGAATGGCACGGTACCCCTAAGGTTGCAGCAACTGATAGGCTACCAACTTAAGACTCTTTAGAATTTCAAATGGATTAATATAATGAGGAGACAACTTTCCATACTTCTGTAACCGTTAATTCCCTAGCCTGGGTGATACCTGAAGGAAAACACAATCCCTAACCTCGAAATCAATAGGTCTTCGATGGTGATCAGCATAAGATTTCTATCTAGACAGAGTATTATTCATACACTTTCTAATAAACTGAACTTATTCTAAAGTCTCCTAAATGAGATGAAGACCTATTATGGGATACCTCACCTGCCTCTAGCCATCATAAGGGTGAACGACATGGCCTACCATATAAGTCCTCAAAAGGATTAATCTGAATTGTTGCCTAAAAACTGTTATTATAGGAGAACTTGATGAGAGGTATATGATTCTCCCAAGAACTGACAAAATCAAAGACACATGATTGGAGCATCTCCTCTAGAACAAATATTTTCTATTCCGACTGTCCATCGGTCCTAGGGTGAAAAGTTATGATTAGAAGCACCTGAGTCTTCTTAGATTTATACAAACCCTTCCAGAATCATGAAGTGAAATGAGAGTCCCAGTATGAAATGATAATATGAGGAACCTTGTGTAGTTGTATGATCTCACAAACATACAGTCTTCCCAACTCATCAACTAAGAAAGTCTCCTATATAAGAATGTAGGAGGGTGATTTTTTTAATTGGTTAATGACTACCTAGAAATCATCACAATACCTCAGAGACCTAGGTAAGTCGACTACAAAATCCATAGAAGCATCTTCCCATTTCTGTTCCAGGACTGGAAGTGGATTCAATAAGCCTGTAGGTCTCGGGTGCTCCACCTGCACCTGATGGCAGGTGGAACACCTAGTGATGAATCCTGCAATCAAAAGTTTCATCACAGGCCACCAATAATGGAATCCCATATCTTGATAAATCTTTGAGATTCCTGGATGAACCGCCCACTGAGAAGCATAATATTCTTTCATCAAATTCTCTCTCATATCAACAGGAACCCAGATATGTCCACGTAGATGCAGGATGTCGTCTTTGTCCACAGACCAATCCGGAGGTGGGTTATCTCTTAATATACTCTCATGGAGAACCAAAACTTCAGTATCTGAAAACAGCCTAATCTTTACCTTCAAAAGGAGGGAAGAGGTAATTGATAAGGTTGAGAGGTAAGACTGCTCATGATTCTCATGAAACTCTAGGTGAATTTTAAAAAATAGGGTCATTAACTTCCATTCATCAATTGATTCCATTACAGCCTGTGTTTGACTTTTCTGAATTAGTGCATCAATGACCACATTTCCCTTTCCCAGCATATAGGTGAGCTCAAAATCAAAGGATTGTAGATATTCTACCCATATTTGTTGTTTAAGGTTCAATTAATGCTGAGAAAAGATATACTTGAGGATTTAGTGATATGTATACACCACAAAGAGTTCACCCAATAGATAATGTCTCTAAAAACCTAAGGCATGGACAATTGCTATCAGCTCGAGGTCGTGCATCAGGTAATTCCTCTCATGTGGCCTAAACTACCGAGATCTATATTCAATGAGTTTGTCTTCGTACATCAACACTAATCCTAGGCCAATTCCTGATACATCGCAAAATATGATATAAACTTTTCTACGTTTTGGAAGAATAAGAATAGGTGTCGATACAAGATTTCCTTTCAACTCCTAAAACGATTTATCACATGCTTCTGACCATGTGAACTTGACACCCTTATTTGTAATACCAATAAGAGTTGAATCAAGATGATAAAATTAATACATGAAATTCCTCTAATATCCTGCGTTATCTAAGAAACTCCTGATATCAAACACATTCTTGGGTTTCTCCTAGGAAACTATAGCACTAACCTTTTAGGGTCAATAGATACTCTGGATTCTGAAATTATATGACCCAAGAAGTGGACTTTTTTTATCCATAAGTCACACTTATAAATCTTAGAAAAGATATGATTCCCTCTCAAAGTACTCAGAATGATATCAAGATGTTTTTCAAGGTCATTATGAGTGCGATAATACACAAATATGTCATCCACAAAGACCACAACAAAAGATTCTAAATAGGGGTGAAAACCCTATTCATCAAATCTAGGAAAATGGTAGGAGAGTTCATAAGACTTAATGGCATAACAACATACTCATACAGATGATACGTAATATGGAAAGATGTACAAGGTATGTCTGATGGTTTGACTCGCACCTAATGATAACCTGATCTCAGGTTGATCTTAGAGAACACCTTTTCTCCTTAGAGCTGGTCAAAGGGATCATTTATTTGGGGAAGTGGATACTGATTCTTGACCGTAATATGGTTAAACCTTTTATAATCCATTTAATGATGAAGAGTTACATCCACCTTCTTAGAAAAAAGCACAGGTGAACCCCAAGAGGATGTACTATGTTGTATAAAGCCTTTGGCCTCTAGGTCCTCTATCTGCCTCTTGAGTTCTTGAAGCTCAATAGGTTTCATCCTGTATAGAGGAATGGAAATTGGAGCTACTCCTATAACAAGATCAATGGTATACTCTACCTCTCTCTTAGGATGTAATCCAGAAAATTCATCAGGAAAGGCTTCCCTAAAATAATCAACTACTAGAGGGAAATCAATTTCAAGTAAACCCAGATCCTCTATGAAAACATTTTCAATCTTGTTGGTCACTCCACTTATCCCATGATTCTTCGGTCCAGCTCTCTCAGCCTGGACATCCCACTCACCTTTGAAAAGATAACTTCTATCTTATGGTTATGTAAAAGAAACCATGCAGTGATATTAGTCTAAAAATGCATGATAGTGGACTAGACAATACATTTCGAGAATGAAATTTAAGCTCCTCATCTTGAGAACAAAGAGATTCCATAAGAAAGGGTAAATGCCTACATCAAGGGGACCATCCCTACACTTACGTATTCTCTCTATCTGTATTCCCAACGGTGTATCAAGGGTTATTACACCATAGTGATAATGTATCTCTACTACTATACTTTCCATGATAGATAGAGAAATAAAATAGTTTTAAGCACCAGTATCAAACAATGAATAGATAATAGTGGAGGCTACTATAATAGTACCTCACACTGTAGATGGCCTCACAGCCTGATCCTTGGGTATCTGTTGTAATGAATGAAACTGACCCAATCCATGGCCCCATGAAATAGATTGACTACCACGATCATGACTACCCTGCTGCGCAAAAATAACTTGCTCATGTAGGTGGAGCGGATGGTGATTCTTTTCCACTATAAGCTGATAGAAAGGTCCTGAAAAATACAGAAGATGACCCATATGGTTATATGCTTGGCACTCCATAGGGTATGTATCTCATTGGGTCTTCTTATGCCCTGGTCTTCCACATTGATGACACACCACAGAGCTTTCAAACTGGATACTCTGGCCACCACTACCCTAATGATAAACCTTGATGGAACATTTTTGATTAGCCACTAAATGAGGCTAATATTAATTGTTAATATACATAATTTTCATGTTCTTTGTTATTCATAAACACCATTATAGTGCATTTTACACTTTGAACATCATTTCACATTATGATTGTAATACCTTCTTAAAATGCACTATTATGTGGTACATTTTTGAACATCATTTAAAGTACCCAATGATTCATCTGATTTTAAGGAATTTAATTTTACATATTTTAATTTGATATTTTTGGAAATTGATCTACACTTAAATATGAACATGTTTGATTCAGGGATCAATGGAGAATTCATGGAGGATGATGGAGATAATTGGCAATGAAAGGAAGCAATTCTGGAGAAGGCAGATTGGACACCAGCCCACTGATGAGACTGTGGGGCCCAACATACAGGCCCAATTAATCCCCAATTTCGTGGGATGATAGAAGACATGTACAGGAACAAATCACTCTTCAGGAGTTCATACTAATTCGGCCACCATGTTGGTCATTTAGGCGGCCCACGTTAGAGATAAAATTCTGGGCCAGATTCTGCGGCCCAGAAAAACAGTCCACCATTTTGATCATATCTCGGAATACACAACTCCAAATAGGCCCAAATTTTACAGCCGGTTAGCAGACATCCGGAGCTCCATTTTCTTCTTCTATGGCCCACCCTGATTCGGACTTTTAGAAGGTCTTCTATACGCGTCTGTTCGGTGGATGAAAACTGGCTGCCACCTCGGGTCAAGGGTGGAGAAGTCACCTCTCCACCTACTTTCCACCACCTATGCCTACCCTCATTGATTGGGATGACTTGTACTGTTGGTGGTTCGACCCAAGGCTCCCAAAATGCCTATTTAAGGCAGTGGTGGTGAAGGAGTTGAAGATCTTGGATGCTTTGTTTACTTGTAATGTTATGCTGCATTTTTGTTGCCTCAATTTTGTCTTTCACATGTAAGTTGTTCAATTCACTTTAGTTTCTTAATAAAAGTTCTTCTTCTACTCTTATTCTGTTGTTCATAATATCACTTTGATACCGTTGGATTAAGGTGTGAATTTATTCACACCAACGCTTGTGAAATTATTCACACAACGGTGGAGTGATCATTTTATTTTTGTTGTTTTCTTTACTTCTCCATTCCTCCCTTATGAGTCTACTTTCCACTTCCATTGAAACCATGGGATCAATGGAGGGATAACCCACTTATGGGTTGATCTAAGGGAGTAGCAAGGGGCTGGATTGGATGTTATTTATCACCTAATTAATGTATAATCACTTCTTTAATTGGGATTTTTATTTGATGATTTTTGAACTCCATCGTCCTTGTTGAATTTAAGGCCACACACCTCAAGTACTAATACGATCCTTTACCTTGAAGTGCACAAAACTTTGATCCTTCAAGTGTATAGGTGATTAGTATTAGAGGGTTTAGGCATTAAACCAGTAAGTGATGATGTTGTTTTATCTCCTTAAATGAATCCATCTCAAATTTAAGAAATTAAAATCATTAAAAAGAAAATACATCCAATCCACCCCGAGTGATAACCTAGGATCAACTCATTCTTCTAAATTGAATCCACTTAAATCTTTTAGATATCTTTAAAACCCATCCAAAATCAATCCAAGTTGGCCACTTCATAGCCAAAAATCCATCCCTTAGGTTGTGTATCTTAGGTATCTTCTTTGGTCTCTGTGGAATCGACAACCCAAGCTACACTACAAGGACCGTTCTACCCTTCTTCTCTTGGGTAAATTTGGGCGTGAACCAAATTTTGGCGCCGTTTCCGGGGACCAAGTAAGTACCTTAGATAAAAAAAAACCTTGTTTCCTCACCTCCATTCTTCTACTCTCACCCAAGATCTCTTATCTTGTCCCTTTCTCGCTTTTTTTTTTGGCGCATGTCCGCCTACACCCGCGATTTCTCAAACAGACTAGTTAGGGTGGAAAGTCCTAGGATAGGGGAGTCAAGTGCACCTAAGGGATTGTTTAAATCAGATTCAAATATTCTTGAAACCCCAAAGTCAGAACTTGAAACAAGTCCAATGGAGGGTCATCCACAAAATCAAATTGTAAACCCTGGGGGGAATCAAATGGGAAACCAAAACCAAGAAGCTCCAAACTTAGGGAATGTAGTTGATCAAACCATGAACGACTACCTCACTCCAGCTTGGACCAATGCCCCCTCATGCATTAGACACAATTCCATAGGAGACACCAACTACATATTCAAACCCCATGTCCTAAACCACCTTCCAACCTTTCATGGGATGGAGTCAGAAATGCCATACCTTCATGTCAAAGAGTTCAACGACATTGTTGAAACCATGTGTCCCCCACATCAACTAGAATCTGCTAAGATAAGGCTATTTCCTTTTTCATTAAAGGATCGAGCTAAAAATTGGCTAAACAACTTGAGACCTGCATCAATCCACTCTTGGGACCAACTGCAAAGAGAATTCTACAAAAAATACTTCCCTCATCACAAAACAATTGCACTTAAAAAGAGCATCCAAAACTTTTTTGAAAAAGAGGGAGAGTCATTCTATGAAACATGGGAGAGGTTCAAAGACACCCTAAACATGGTTCCACACCATGGGTTTTCCATACCTGAACAAGTGAGAATTTTCTACGAAGGGTTGGGTCCGGGTAATAAACAATTCATTGACATGATGTGTAATGGAACTTTTAAAAACAAAGCCCCAAATGATGCTTACGAGTATCTGGAAAGTCTGGTTGAACAAAACCAAACTTGGGGAACTTCACCTTATTCTGAAAAGCCACAAAGAACCACTGGAATTCATACACTTAGAGAAGAGGAAAGCCTTAGGGCTAAACTCGCAGCACTCTCTAGGAAGGTTGAAGAGATAGACCTTAGGAAAGTCCATGAAATCCAAAATGTAGACCTTGTTTGCACAATTTGTGACAAACATGACCATAAAACAGACAACTGCCCAACCATTCCATCCATCAAGGATGTTCTTCTAGGAGGACCCCCAGCGGAAGTCAATGCCCTAAACTTTCAAAAGCCTCAATACCAAAACACCTTCAATCCAAGGTACAATGACCACCCAGGATTTCGATGGAAGGATAACCAACAACATAGCCAACCACAAGGGCAAAATCCTTACCCTCAACAGAACTACCAAACCCATAACCAGTTCCAAACCCAACCTATCCAATACCAACAACCACCGGTCCATTTTCAACAAACCATCCCACCTCCAAAATATCCCCCTGGGATAAACCAACCTACTCAAGCACCAACCCAAACTGTTCCACAAAGCCTACTAGAACAACTATGCAAACAAATGGAGAGGATGAACTCAGAAGTATCTTCCCTAAAACAAGAACTTCAAACCATCAAAACAGGAAAGGCACCCATGCCTACTCAGGCGGTGCCATCCTCAACTTCAAGGGGAGAGTCAAGTTGTGCTCAAACAACTCATGAACAACTAAAGGCTGTGACTGTTTTAAGAAGTGGGAAATCAATTGAGAAACCTGAACAACTAATTCAAAACCCACCTGAAGATTCAAACTTGGATGAGAATTCAAGTGAACCACAAGATCAAACTGAGGAAACTGATAACAATGTGAAAGAAACAACTCTTCAACAAACAACCCCACAACCTGCACCATTTCCCCAACGCATGAGGGGGAAATCCAAGCCTGAACTGAGTGAAACATTGAGGGAAATCTTCTCACAAGTCAAGTTGAACATTCCTCTTCTCGATGCAATCCAAACCATACCTTCCTACTCAAAGTACCTTAAGGACTTGTGCACTTTTAAAAGAAAATTTTCACATAAAAACCAAGTCCTTTTGGCTGCTAATGTGAGTACCACCATTCAAGGGACCATTCCTCCTAAGTTGAAAGACCCAGGTTGCCCTTACATTAATGTTGAACTAGGAGAAAGCAAAGTTGTCAAGGCCTTGTGTGACCTAGGTGCTAGTGTCAATCTCATCCCATATGTTGTGTACTGCCAGTTAGGCCTAGAAGAGCTCCAACCCACATCTGTCACACTTCAGCTTGCTGATCGTAGCATTAGGGTTCCCAAGGGGATTTTAAAGGACGTTCTAGTAAAGGTTGAAAACTTCATCTACCCTGCTGATTTCATTGTACTTGACAACCATCCAAATTTAGGAAATAAGGAACAAACCCCAATCATCCTTGGTCGTCCTTTCCTTGCAACAATCAACTCTGTTATCCGAGTCAGAAATGGGAACATGACCATCACCTTTGGGAACATGAGTCTACACTTGAACATCTATAATGTAAGCTCACAAATAGGGGATGACGAGGATATTCATGAAGTAAACATGATAGGAAGCATTGATAATGAATCCATGGAACATCAAGGAATATTTGATGAATGTTTAAGTCAGAATGAGATTGATTTCCTTTGTTCACATGAAGGAAGTTTATCTCCTTGGCTCGAATCATTTTCAAATTGCTCCTATAATGATGTCTTAGGACCAACAATCAGTGAAACCTTTCAGGAAAACACATTCATGGAGACAACTCAAACTCCCTTCCCTAACCCAGGTCAATACAATGTTGTGGCTGAAACTTCTACACATGGGGAATCAATTCAATCTGAAAATCTAGGAAACAAATTTGATCTTGATCCAATGCCCCAATATTCTGCTGAAATTCTGAACCAACCAGATCTTGAATTGAAGGAACTTCCTACTTCCCTCAAGTATGCCTTCCTAGGGGAAAATCAAACACATCCTATAGTCATATCTTCTTCTCTTGAAGCCAATCAGGAGGGGATGCTTCTAGATGTCCTTAGGAAACACAAGAAAGCCATTGGTTGGACCCTGTCTGATATTCCTGGGATTAGCCCACTTATTGGAACTCATAGGATTACTCTTGAATCTGAATCCAAACCATGTCGTCAACCTCAAAGGAGACTCAATCCAAATCTTATGGATGTGGTAAGGAAAGAACTTCTTAAGTTGTTGAAAGCTGGTATCATCTACCCCATAGCTGAGAGTGAGTGGGTAAGCCCAATTCAAGTTGTCCCAAAGAAAGCTGGAATCACTGTGATCACTAATAAGGATGGGGAAATTCTTCCAACTAGGGTGAGTAGTGGCTGGAGAGTCTGTATTGACTATAGGAAGCTCAACTCTTGTACCAAGAAGGACCATTTTCCCTTGCCCTTTATTGATCAATTCCTCGAGCGAGTGGCGGGTCATCAATTCTATTGCTTCCTAGATGGGTACTCAGGTTACAATCAAATTGAGGTCTCCCTAGAGGATCAAGGGAAGACTACATTCACATGTCCTTTCGGTACCTTTGCCTTCAAACGCATGCCCTTCGGGTTATGCAATGCCCCTGGAACCTTCCAGCGGTGCATGATGGGAATCTTCTCAGATATGGTAGGGTATTTTCTAGAGGTCTTCATGGATGACTTCTCTGTCTTTGGGGATACATTTGAGGGATGTCTTAGGAATGTGGAGAGAGTTTTGTCAAGATGTGAAGAAAAGAATCTGGTCCTAAACTGGGAAAAATGCCATTTCATGGTAAAAGAGGGGTTAGTCCTTGGCCATATAGTCTCGGGTAGGGGAATTGAAGTTGATAAAGCAAAGGTTGACATCATTCGTCACCTTCCATCACCCAGAACTGTTAAGGAAGTGAGGTCCTTCTTAGGACATGCTGGTTTCTATAGAAGATTCATTAAGGACTTTAGTTCAATCTCTCGCCCTCTTTGTGCTCTCCTAGTAAAGGATGCTCCATTTGTTTGGACAGAAAGCTGTGAGGGTTCATTTTCAACCCTTAAATCCGCTCTCACCTCTCCTCCCATTATGAAATCTCCAAACTGGGACCTTCCTTTCGAACTCATGTGTGATGCCAGTGACTTTGCTGTAGGAGCTGTGTTAGGACAACGGTGTGATAAAACTCCATATGTCATTTCTTATGCAAGCAAATCCTTAAATGATGCCCAAATCAATTACACCACCACTGAAAAGGAGTTACTTGCTGTTGTGTTTTCCTTAGAGAAATTCAGGTCCTACCTCTTAGGATCACCCATCATTGTATTCACCGACCATTCAGCTCTAAAATATCTCTTCCAAAAACAAGATGCAAAGGCTAGATTGATTAGGTGGGTCATTCTTCTTCAAGAGTTCGATTTAACCATTAAGGATAAAAAAGGTGTCGAGAATGTTGTAGCTGATCACCTCTCTAGGTTGGAATTCAAGGACAAATCACATCACCTTTCTGTGTCTGATTCATTTCCCGATGAGAACCTCTATTCTGTGAGTGACTGCCCTTGGTATGCTGACATAGCCAACTTCTTAGTTTCAGGGGTCATTCCAAAATTCTTAGGGACCCAAGCTAGAAGAAAATTTCTTTCTGATGTCAAGCATTATGTGTTTGATGATCCATACCTATATAAGTTCTGTCCTGACCAAGTTATTAGGAGGTGTGTGCCAGAATCCGAACAAGAGTCCATCCTAATGTTCTGTCATAGTGAGGCTTGTGGAGGTCACTTTTCCTCTAAGAAAACATCTGCTAAGATTCTTCAATGTGGTCTTTTCTGGCCCACCCTTTCAAGGGACTCCTACACATATTGTCAAAGCTGTCCTAGGTGTCAACAAGTAGGGTCCATCACAAAAAGGAATCAAATGCCACTCACTCCTATCTTAGTGGTTGAAATCTTTGACTGTTGGGGAATTGATTTCATGGGTCCCTTCCCAAACTCTCGGGGATACCTCTACATACTCTTGGCTATCGATTATGTCTCAAAATGGGTTGAGGCCATTCCTACAAAATCCAATGACCATCAAACTGTGATTAGATTCCTTAAAGAAAACATCTTCTCTAGATTTGGGATTCCTAGGGCTATCATTAGTGATCGTGGAACTCATTTCTGCAATCGCCCATTCTCATCGCTCATGGAGAAGTATGGAATTTCTCACAAAGTTTCCACTGCTTACCACCCACAAACCAATGGTCAAGCTGAGTTAGCCAATCTAGAAATCAAACAAATTCTTGAGAAAACTGTTAATCCATCTAGGAAAGATTGGTCGAGCAAACTCTTAGATGCTCTTTGGGCATATCGAACAGCATTTAAAACTATCCTAGGAATGTCCCCATATAGGTTGGTTTGTGGTAAATCATGTCATTTTCCAGTGGAGATTGAGCATAAGGCCTTTTGGGCAATCAAAAAAATGAACTTTGACATTTCTTTGGCCGGAATAAAGAGGAAATTGGATCTAAACGAGCTTGAGGAACTTAGGATGGAGGCTTATGAAAATTCAAGGATCAATAAAGCTAGAGTTCAAGCCTACCAGTCTAGGAATCTTAAAACTAAACACATTGAACCAGGGAAACCTGTGCTTTTGTATAGTTCTAAACTTCATTTGCACCCGGGAAAGTTGAGGTCTAGATGGTCCGGTCCATACATAGTGCATAAGGTGTACCCCCATGGGGCTGTTGAAATTCAAGATCCCACCAATGGTCAAATATTTAAAGTTAATGGTCATAGAGTCAAACCATTCATAGAACCATTCCAAAAACATGAAGTTGATGAAGACCTGAGTTAACCTACCTTTGATGAAAAAAAAAACAACAATTAATCAATAAGGGGTTTAAGTCGAGCTAACGACGTTAAACAAAGCGCTGCACGGGAGGCAACCCGTGGTTTTTATGTTTCTAATATTTCTGAATCATATTTATTTTTCAAATAAGATTACTTAATCATTTTTATATTTAAAAATAAAAAAAAATAGACTTTTGACCTGTTCTTCTATTATGAGTATGGATGGGTACGAAAGAGGAGCACCATATTCATCCGTGTCACGTGGTGTGATCCTTGAGTAATACCTTACCCAGAAATTTAAAAAGAAGACAATGTATCATCAGTTTATTTTGTTTTTATTATTCAATAGGTTAAGAAAAAAAAATATAATAATACAAAAAAAAAGTCCACGCCATAGGCCGTGGGGCAAACCCCGTCACAACCGGCGAAGCCGCGGGGACTCGAACCCGGGACCGAAGGGAGACAGGGGCGCGCGCTTACCACTGACCTGCGACTTCTTATGCTACCTTATTCTATAATTTTTATATATATTCTTATATTTTACTTCCTTTATTATATAAATATATATATATATATTGTTTGTTTTGTTTTTTTTGTTTTTTTTCCTTTTTCCACTAGGGAACTTTGCAAGAGACATGGATATCAAAGGAACAAATTCAAGCTGCAAGAACTTCCAACTTCAACCACCAGGTGACTTCATTCCATAACCCTCATTTTCAATTTCATTTTTGAACTTTAATTCTCTACCTCTACCCCCTTATAAATTTTCTTTTCTTTAAACACTGGGGACAATGTTGTTTTAAGTTGGGGGGGAGATAAAAAAAAATGCTTTTGTGTCAAAAACAAAAATTGAATGATTTGAAAAAAAAAAGTAAATGGAAGGAAAAATTCCTTTAACTTTGAACATGGTAATACACATTGCACACTTTGAAACTGAATATCAAATAATTTAGCATGCCCTGATTCTGATTTTAATCCTTGTATAATTTCATGAGCATAGATTTTGGAAAGTGTGGCTGTCCAATGTGATATTTCATCGTTTATATTTTCATCCAAATAAAAAAATGCCACAATGCACGTCCTCTAGACTGTGGGGTACTAATTTGAATTTTTGGGGTCCCATAATAATTAGCATAGGATGGTTTTATTTTTATGAATAATATGAGTATTCAAAAAAAAAATTATTATTAAAAAAAAAATTATTAAAAAATAAAAAAATAAAAAAATAAAAATAAAAATTTGCGTGTAGAGCAATGGATTGATAAAATGAGAGGCTTTCGGCACTTGGGGATCGTGACTCCAGAGTTTTCTAGCCCTGAGTTTTTCAATCTATCTCTATTTATGGTAATATGACTTTGTTTTGATTAAGTTAACTCGAGACGATGCCCGAGTATGTGGGCTTCACTTGGTGCCCTAAGGCCTTTGAGTCTGGGAGTCATCGGCAAAGTCTTGCTACATGGGTTAATTTGATTAATTGCAATCTCAATTACTATAGAAATATTGCAAAAAAAAAGATAAATGAAGAATACTCATATTAGGATTAAATGTGATTCCACCTAGCGCTTCCATGATTTCCCCCTTGAATGAAAATGAACCCCCATATCTATTGTGTTCACAACACATCATTACACCTAATTGAGTTGGATGAAGTATGATGATGGATTTGATCAAAGGAATGGGCTTGGGATTGGGATCTGCTTATGAAACTATCTCGTATTAAAATATTTTGATGGGTTTCATGATTGTTTGGTATAAGGTTTTTTTGGTGATCATTGTGTATTAAAATGTTTTTGGAAAAGGGAATTCGAATTTCATTTTTGATGAGATATATTTTGCTCAGGACTAGCAAAACTCAAGTTGGGGGGTGTGATTAGCCACTAAATGAGGCTAATATTAATTGTTAATATACATAATTTTCATGTTATTTGTTATTCATAAACACCATTATAGTGCATTTTACACTTTGAACATCATTTCACATTATGATTGTAATACCTTCTTAAAATGCACTATTATGTGGTACATTTTTGAACATCATTTAAAGTACCCAATGATTCATCTGATTTTAAGGAATTTAATTTTACATATTTTAATTTGATATTTTTGGAAATTGATCTACACTTAAATATGAACATGTTTGATTCAGGGATCAATGGAGAATTCATGGAGGATGATGGAGATAATTGGCAATGAAAGGAAGCAATTCTGGAGAAGGCAGATTGGACACCAGCCCACTGATGAGACTGTGGGGCCCAACATACAGGCCCCATTAATCCCAAATTTCGTGGGATGATAGAAGACATGTACAGGAACAAATCACTCTTCAGGAGTTCATACTAATTCGGCCACCATGTTGGTCATTTAGGCGGCCCACGTTAGAGATAAAATTCTGGGCCAGATTCTGCGGCCCAGAAAAACAGTCCACCATTTTGATCATATCTCAGAATACACAACTCCAAATAGGCCCAAATTTTACAGGCGGTTAGCACACATCCGGAGATCCATTTTCTTCTTCTATGGCCCACCCTGATTCGGACTTTTAGAAGGTCTTCTAGACGCGTCTGTTCGGTGGATGAAAACTGGCTGCCACCTCGGGTCAAGGGTGGAGAAGTCACCTCTCCACCTACTTTCCACCACCTATGCCTACCCTCATTGATTGGGATGACTTGTACTGTTGGTGGTTCGACCCAAGGCTCCCAAAATGCCTATTTAAGGCAGTGGTGGTGAAGGAGTTGAAGATCTTGGATGCTTTGTTTACTTGTAATGTTATGCTGCATTTTTGTTGCCTCAATTTTGTCTTTCACATGTAAGTTGTTCAATTCACTTTAGTTTCTTAATAAAAGTTCTTCTTCTACTCTTATTCTGTTGTTCTTAATATCACTTTGATACCGTTGGATTAAGGTGTGAATTTATTCACACCAACCCTTGTGAAATTATTCACACAACGGTGGAGTGATCATTTTATTTTTGTTGTTTTCTTTACTTCTCCATTCCTCCCTTATGAGTCTACTTTCCACTTCCATTGAAACCATGGGATCAATGGAGGGCTAACCCACTTATGGGTTGATCCAAGGGAGTAGCAAGGGTCTGGATTGGATGTTATTTATCACCTAATTAATGTATAATCACTTCTTTAATTGGGATTTTTATTTGATGATTTTTGAACTCCATCGTCCTTGTTGAATTTAAGGCCACACACCTCAAGTACTAATACGATCCTTTACCTTGAAGTGCACAAAACTTTGATCCTTCATGTGTATAGGTGATTAGTATTAGAGGGTTTAGGCATTAAACCAGTAAGTGATGATGTTGTTTTATCTCCTTAAATGAATCCATCTCAAATTTAAGAAATTAAAATCATTAAAAAGAAAATACATCCAATCCACCCCGAGTGATAACCTAGGATCAACTCATTCTTCTAAATTGAATCCACTTAAATCTTTTAGATATCTTTAAAACCCATCCAAAATCAATCCAAGTTGGCCACTTCATAGCCAAAAATCCATCCCTTAGGTTGTGTATCTTAGGTATCTTCTTTGGTCTCTGTGGAATCGACAACCCATGCTACACTACAAGGACCGTTCTACCCTTCTTCTCTTGGGTAAATTTGGGCGTGAACCAATTTTCTACCTCTGGAAGAACTACTGGCCTAATGTGGCATGGATCCTTTAAACCAGGTACTTGTGTTATCCATTAGGTTACGTCTAGTGATAAGGTCTTGATTGAATATTGTATAAAATGTAGGAAGGAGAAATATATTCACCTGAGTTTGAATGGCGTACTCGATCACATCCTTAAAACATCGAGCACACGAAAGCTCCTCATTGGCTAAAAGTGGTGTAAAGTGCTGTAAATCAGTGAAACATGCTAAATATTATATAAATGACATAGAACCCTACTCATGATGCATGAACTCTTTGTCCCTGTTATCTCTTTGTGCCTGAGTAAAGAACTAATCATAGAAGGTAGTTTGGAAGTTAACCCAAAACATGCCCTGATGATGACCGACCTGGGAAACCACATCCCACTAACGCTTGGACAAATCACAAAAAATTTATGTAGAAATATTTAATCTCCACTATAGAGGTGTTCCCATATTCTCAAATAAAGATATCATGGCCTCTATTCAATACTCATCGTCCTGAGAACCTCCATCCCCTGAAAAATTTGGAGGATGCTCCTACTAGAACTCGCGGGTAAAATCATCCATAATAGGTGAAACCTGTGGATCACCATGTAAGGACTACATCAGACCTAGGAAACTATCATAGACTTGAGCATCAGTTCTCAGATCTGGCACAATAGGCAGTGCCTCAAGTGGCACTCTTTGAAGTAAGACTGACAACTCAGGGCCCACCATGTCTGGAGCATGGTCATCACTACCTTCCTAAAAAATGACACAAGGGAACCGTGGCGGTATTGGTATACAAATTCCAAAAACATGCCTTAGAACAAGCTTAGAATCATAAGATAGCATCACTAGTAGAAATTGAATGTAAGAAAACTCACTACCCAAGGAATACTACCCCAAACTACCCGCTTAAATAGCCAGGTATTAGTTTGTGATCAAGTATAAGTTTCATGTCATTTTGCAGTTAATATCTATTTTCACTCCTTTACCTTTTATAAACATGACAAGGTGAGATAAGGATGCACAAACAAATAATTTTAGATTCTAGGATTCACTTCATAATGGATAGCCATTTTTTGATGAAAAAACACCCATTTATTTATACTATAATGGCTTGACTCGGTAAATTACTCATCCCAACCCATGAGGGCCCATACACCTCATTAATTGAGATAAGAAATCTGTCAATCGCCATCAACAGTAATACAAGTACAAGCATCTATTACGATATCGCTCAACAATCACAACCATATCAAGCAATGAAAAGCAGTGAAATGCACCTATATGACATGGAAATATTCATGACATGTGAATTCTAGGTTCCTATAAGGATGCATGTACAAATTATCTTTTCCATCATATCATCGGGAAAATGATGAAATAAATCCTTAAATAGAGAAATAATAAACAACTCCACACATCATGTTCATCACCCAATGGTGAAATAATATCAAATATAATAGGAAAAATAGAACGAAAATTTAATTTTGGGTAACTTGGATTTTACCCCGAACATGGGTTTATGGAGCCCAAGAATAGCTTATGTCCAAGTCCCATGTATTCCTATTCTCTAATATTTTGTCTAAAAATAGTAAAGCAAGAAAAAAACCACCTCTGATACCAATTTGTGATGACCCTAGCTCAGATTCCACTTAACTGGTCCCCCTAGCCCGGTGGCGACATAGGCTCAAGTGCATATTACTGTACACCATAGGATTGAAACTAGTAAGGAGGGATTAGGGTCTGTTTGTGGGAATACTATTCCCTCATTATCCAAGTTTAGCACAAGGGAATGAATATAAAGGATTAGTAAATAGTATAAGTAATACAAATAATATAAATAAATAGTTGAAGCAAAATGATGCAATAGATTAACGATAATAACTATAACTTTATCAACTGGAATAATGATGATGTAATGTTATGTCACTAGAAAACTAGAAAGCATGGATACAGGAAAGAAGGAATAATATGTTCTACATGGTAAAAGAAAACAAAGACTACTCCAATCATCCTAAGATCCTGCTTGGTCATCTACTATCAAGATCCATCCTATAAGTACTCAATCCAGTGTTGGAAGTTATATGCATCCCTTTTTCAATACCTACAACCATGTAATCTACCTTGGGTACCAAACAATCCCCGGAGTGGGTGTGAGATAAATCTTAGTGGGCCACCACCAATGGTGTCTATATCAATTGTCCCATGTAATATAATATAGCAGTGTGCAGGTATGCATATATAAAGTAAAGCAAGCAGTACAATATAACTAAATATCCAAGTACCTGCTTCATCCCTCGACCGGTGTCTGAACATGTAATAATTTAATTGATTATGTTATCTCCATTTAATGTTAATTGGTCATGTGAGGCATATCCATTACCAACATCACCTTGTGATAGTATAAGTATTGAATGTCCAAAGATGTAACAAGGAAACCTAACACGGTTATCTATTGAGGGAGTTCCAGGGTAATGACCAAGGAAACATACATCTCACAAAACCATAACTCATTAGTATCTGAGTCTAGATAAGGGAAAAGAGTCTAATCCAAGGGGAATAGTCTAAGGAATTTCATAATAAGGAACCTACCGATTCTAAGAAGATCGACCAAGGTAAAACAGGGCTAAGAAAATATAGGCCGAATAGGCTTTGACCATGGCACCTACTATTCAATGCTGCATCCAAGGAGTGTATCTAAGGTATCCTATAATAATAAAAAGGACCCTATGGTAGTATAATAGACATCCATGTAATAGAAAAGAAGCAGAGTCTATGTGGGTATCAACCTAAGAAAACTGCATTCTTGAAATGGTATAGGGTTCCTGAGACCCAAGGAATTCTCCTCTCAGAATCCAAGTCTAGATCGATTCAGTCCATTCATATTTAATTTTTTAATCATGTAATAATTCATTTGGCTCAAGTCTTTCCTTCCATTAGTTTGGATAGGTCAAGTAGAGTAAAACCATTTATTTATTGGTCCAATCCTTTTCTATCATTAATGTGGATAGGCCAAGTATCATTGCAACCATTCAATCAAAACAAAATTAACAATTAAGGCATATTCAATTAGAGTGGTTCACTCTGCTACCTTCTATTAATATGGAAAAGGATGATACAGACATGTAACTATTATTCAATCTCATTTATTATGGCCAAGACATATGCTTATTCTACTTTTTATTTCACATTTTAAATTTAATAGTCATTAAAAATCACTTACCTTAGGTGGGTTAAGTGGTGAGAATACATGGTACATGCCATTACTCAATTCTCATTAATACCAAGCCATTTATTTTAAGAAGGCTCCCCATTAAGAATTTAAAGCAATGGTATAGCCGAATGGTGGCTATAATGTGTCAAAACACTAAAAACCCAATTATGGAATAACCTTTGACTTGAGTTTGATTGATTTGTGGGTGTAACCACTAACAACTTATCATAAATTTGGAGAGAGAAAAACCATAAAATTATATCAAGTATAATCATTGCATGTAAATTTAAGAAATGATCCATGATGGAATCAGTCGTCCCCACACAAACATTCCAAAATCAATGAACTTTAGGGAAATGTTATAGACCACCCATCTTAGGGTTGTACGATCCTTCTCCTCTGGTATTGGCCCTTGATTTTCCTCAGATTGGAGTATATGTAATAAAAAGTGAAAAATTGTCACATTGATATATCTAGGTCAATAGGTAAAGAGAAGAAGAATGTATAAATAGGACTCAAGTACTTACTGTTGCTCATCCAACATGACAAACCGAAGCTCGATTAGATGTCGGACGAAGGAGATCTATTGATTCCAAGTTTAGATATTCAAAAAGCACCAAAATGAGAGAGAAATAGGTCAATCCCGCATAATCTCGGATTCGGAGGAAGAAGGGGGATTAATAATTCATTAATGAAAAAACTGAAAATTTTACCAAGAAAATTAGCATGCACAGAGTTTGTCTCCACAGTTTGTCAAACCGTGCGCAAACCGTGTGTGGAGGCTATTCCGAACGGTTTGGTCCACATAGATTTTCAAACCATGCACAACCCATGCACAATAACCTGGGAAAAAGAGGCACTTACATGGTTAGTTCGTAAGGTCATGCACCAACCGTGTGAGGTGGATCAGTCTAAAAAAACATCATCCACACAGTTTGGCAAACCGTGCGGAATTCCGCAGGGTTTACTCTAAATTGTATGCTAATCCTATTTTCCCCAAAATGATGGGTTTCAGGCACTGAAAAATCACTAGAAACCATTAAAACCTTTATTAACTCATTAGGCATCCATATTAAAACCAAAGTAAGGATTTAGACCAAAAATTAAAGGATCCATATCTGAGTGAAAAACTGGGTTCTTACACATTTGATGGAAGTCAAGAATGATATAAGTTATTAAATTAACATAATAATATATAATTATATAAAATATATTGGTGTTATTATATTTTAAGTTTTAAAACATAATTTAAGGTTTAAAATTAATAAACAAAAGGATATATCTTTGTGAAGATAATTTCGTTTGCCTAGAAGCACATCCATTGGATCTCTTATTAAGGACCCTAGTATTGGTCTTTTAGGAGGAACAGAACCTCTATAAAATAGATAAGGATGTTGGGGAGGGATTATTTAATGTTTTTGACTAACTATATGGATTTATAGGTCTGATTAATTGAAGTGTGGTGGTGTACTTTTATAAGGGGGGAAAGGAAACCACTTAGAAACTACTTGCAAATTTCCAAAAAGAATCCAAACTAATAAAGTCATTCCTGGGAAAAAAATCTTTCAAATGACCATATATTGTAAATTGTGAAGGATAATATTGGAATATGGACATAATATAGTTATTTAAAAAAATTTATATTCATTTTAACCTTTATCTTCTTATTTTAACCACCCCCACCACAACCCCCCTAATAAACTCATTTGTAAAATAACCGCGGTAATTATTTTTTATTATTTTCAATATTCATTATAGTAAAAAATTAACTTGACCTTATTAGATAATAAATATTATTCTAATTTCAAATATGGGATCCATTGTTTCGTAATTAAATTCACATAAGTGGAAAAAATAATTAAAAATCAATCACACAAACACAACGAGAAAGTGGGTTTTCAAAGAAAAATATGTTCAAAAGTTCAAAAAAATTATATCAAAATTCTTTATAAAAATTAATCAAATTAAATAAATATTATTAATATATATATATATATATTAAAAAAATTTAATTTTAAAATAATCTTAAAATAATTTTTAAATTTTTCAAAATATTTAAAATAAATGACAATTTTGAATAAAAAAATATATTTTTCATTATTCACTGAAAACATAATCTTTTTATAAAAATTCCAAAAATCCAAATAATAGGATTTCTAAAATTATTATTTCAAAAATTAATTATATTTTATCCTATTAATTTCCTAGAATTTTCAAAAATTAGTTTTAAAATAAGTGCGTCAGAGCCGACAAAACGACTTTTTAGAAACATACAATTTTTAAGCATAAAATTGGATTTATTTTTATCTCCTTTATAAAAAAGTATAATATGAATGTTAAAATTTTGATTGAATATATAATAAATAAATATAATTAAAATAATTTTCTAAAAAATTATTTGTTTAATTTATTGAGGTAAAAATTATTTGTGTGCATAAAAATAGTTTTTTAAAAAATATTTTTATTTATTTTCAAATAGTTTTTATTTTCATTTCTAATTAATTAGTCACAAAATTATTGATTTTATATACATGTTCAAATAGTATATTTTCATAATTTATTTAATCATATTCATATCATTCATTTCAACATCTATGTGATAACTATTCTATTAAATAATAATATTGAAATAGTATGTCACATTTTATTTAAACTTGGTGTTGTGTGTAACATAACATAAACTCAGCATTGCATCTAATGTAAGATAGACATGTAGTCGCTTGTAATTCAATCTAAACTTGGTGTTTTATGCAATGAAAAACAAAAAAAAAGATTAAATATATTCAAAAATTATATTTCAAAAAATCTCTGGATGTTACTTTCTCCCCCCCCCCAATGAATTTACCCCTTGAAATTTTTCATATTAGTACTAACAACTAAAGATACATTTGACTCATTACATACTTAGGTAACTATATGATGGTTTCGGGAGCAACAGAAGCATTCATAGGTGGGTGATATATTAAAATTTCTTTTAAAAATTGTTTCCTGAAACCAAGAGTGAGGATCTTGCACATAAAATTTATAATTAATTTATTTAATATTTGAAGAAATAAATAGCTATAATTAGGAACTTTATTAGTTGGTGAATGTTTATCATCTGAAAAGACCCTTTTGGATTACATTTTTTGTGTTATGAGGATCCAAGGTATATAATCCCTCTAGTGGTGATCCATACGTGATTCTATGATCTCTGAGGGCCACCACTCTATATCTTGGGGATGTAACGGTGATTTGAATATCTTGTGTTGTTCAATCTTGATAACTCGTTCTTCGATCATGAAGAAATACCTCTTTCACTTTCAGTTCTTGAGAGAGATAGAGGAGGATTTGAGAGAGAATTCGTTGTGTAAAATAATTACTTATTCTTAATTTTTTTATGCTCAACGTAATAGACCTAGACACATATTTATAGAGCTGGTATTTAAGTTAAAATATTATTTAATTTCAATCCGACAATTAAATAACATTTATTACCTTTAATAAATCTCATTACACATAATAATTATTATTATTATATAATTATTATTTTGTGGTGTGCACCAACTTTCTCGATAACAAATATTATATAACGATCTTGTTAATTAATATTTTCACCGGACTCAGTCTTAGCCTGTTCGAACTCATCTAGAATTTTATTGAACAACATAATAAATAATTTATTCATAAATAAATATTTTATTCAAAATCAAGTGAATAAATAATTATTAAAATATTCACTAAATAATATTAATATTTAATTCTGAATTCATAGAATATATATTCATTTAATTTATACGATCAATAAAATTATTCCTCATACTTGAGAATAATATTTATTTCATTAAATAAACTCAAATAGAATTTAACTGAGATCAATGGAAACACTTACTATGTGACTATCTAGGATTATTTCTCGTTGTCATTAGGTGATATTTCTAAAATTCCAATATAACTATCTAGAAATGGTTCAAGACACCCAACATAAAGAACTTGATGTCAAAATGTTGAAAACCACATATGAAAGAGCATTGTGTAATATAATCCCCTTTCACAGTATGTCATCGAGTACATTATGAAGGACCTTGAAACACCCTGAGAGGGGAGGGGTGAATCAGGGTGTCAACTTTTCATTTTAAATTGATGGATCTTGGTCCCATGTGGGTAAGAACCTATTAAAATTGTCTGATAACAAAATGCATAACACAAACAATCACATGCAATGAGAGTACACAAAAAAATTACTTGGTTCACTACTAAGGGATATATCCAAGGAGCATAGGCCGATAAGTTTTCAGTCATACCAAAGTTCAATAATATTATCTAGTTGTACAGTACAAAATCTTAGCATAGTCACTCTATTCGAGGTGCACTTCCTTTATATGGTTTTAAGGATCGCACACTGCATCCCTCAGATAACTTCCATTGAATCCTCCTTCCTCACTGCATTCAGAAGAATCTGAACTCAGTGTATCAACTTTAATATCTCTTTAATGGATTGAAATTAAATCATGCATCCCCAAGTGTAGATATATTCTCTCTGGAAGTCATGTTTTCCCCTATGGATATAATCTACAGTTCAATGTACTATTCATTCGCAAACATTTACTCTATGAACTGGCCTTCTTCCTCTGTGTACTGTGCTACTCTACATACCACCTTTGCAAACTATCCTCAGAAAATCACATCTTCATACTACTTCTGTGAACTATCTTCATGTACTTCCTCTATATATTTCCTTCTGTGTACAACCCCTAGCCTGCATTCCACAAGTGCTCTGTGAACTTCCATGTTGCATGTATTATCCTGAATTCTCCACATACTGTAAGTGCTCTATAGACCATGTTCTTCCTCTATATACTATCTTTGGAGAACTTTTCTAGACTTCATCAAATTCCTTTTAGATTTTTAATTAAAGACTTTGTGAGGTTGTCTTCCCACGAACAGCTCTAGACTTCACCAAAAGCCTCCTGATTTTATTTTAATATTTGTCTCACTAATGAAGATATTATTGCTCCTTATATAGTAAAATATATAAACATAATCCTCTAAACCAATATTTACCAAATCTTTGATATGGCACTACTTTTTTTGTGTATTGTACATCTTGTGCGAACTGTATCCCCTATCAGGTCCATGTACTGCTATTATCCCTATGCAGCGGGACAAATCACCATCTCATTTCTTCAAATGACACGCTTTGTGTCTTCTCAAAACTTCTTCTTGTTTTCATGAATGAAACATCATCCCATGAACATTCCTCCTCCCACAAACTACAATACTCGACACGAACCGCAAACCTTCATTGCAAACCATATTTGTCTGACCTATGTAGCTCCTTTATTCTTTCACAAACTGTTCTTTCTACATGGTACATGGTTCATGTCCCATACTACATGGTTCCCTTCCTTTTTTGGTTTCCTTCACCATCCCACATCTCATTCACTCCTATGCATCAATCCTTTCTTTTCCCAAAACAAACTCTTGATTTTGAGGCCCAAAAATTTGGAAAACACTAGGAAACTACACCACCTTAAAAACTACTTTAAACCTCAATTGTAAGACCACATTCCTTGAAAAATCCACGATCAAACCAATGTGAATTCACAAAAAACACAAACCATACTTCATTTCTATCAAAGAATGTCCTTAGTTCCAACAGATTGCATATCTGTGTCACCAACCTATATTCTCAATATTTCTTTCTATGACTATCCGAAATAAACACATTAGTATACGATAAACATGGAATTTAATACGATATTAATATTCTAATCAAAAGGATAACATATTGTAAGAACCCAGTTTTTTCTATAAAAGACTTTTTCATTTTCTTGATGTTAATGCGGAGCAGTGCCTTCAAACGGCGTGCGATTCCGAGCCCCGGTGTGGCCGGAATTAAATATTCAGTGTGTTCACACTGAGCATGAAAAATAAATAGAATAACTCCTAAATGGTAGCTCAGACAGGAAAAACGAGGGCACCGTTGAGTCCGGAGCGTGCCGTTTACCCTAGGAGGGTTTCAATTTTCGCGGGCGTGGGCCTTCTGTAAAAAATGGCACTAGGGGTGTTTTCATAATTTAGCAGCCTCAGGCGTTGAATTTTTAACTTCTGAACGGGGAATTAGATTAAAATTATGAGATTGTTGTTGTGCTCGAGAGGTGGTGTTTACCCTAGGGGAGGCTTAATCTTGACCACGCCAGAGGTTTCGGAAGCGGGTCTTTTTTGGAGGAATTCCTTAACAAAAACATAAATTCTATTTAAGTATAATTTCCTCCCATCTCTCTCATTTTCCCCTTGGCACTTCCTCTGGAAAAACCCTCTCAAGGATATCTCCTACTCAATCCCTCCTCCTCCCACTCCAATCAAGGAGAGCTCGGCTACGGCAAAGGAGGATCGACGATAAAGCGTCGGGCTAAGCCCCTAAGGTCAGATCGTGCGTCTCATTTTAATTTCCTGCACCTACTTTGAGCACGATTAATTGCATATAATTTCTTTTTGATGTTCGAGAAAATCCCATAGTTGTGTAGTTTATCTTCTGAGCTTTCTGCTGCACTTTTCGAATTGGAAATCCGAGATTTGAGGTGATCACAGTCGTCCGACGAAGATCCATGGGTTTTGGGAGTGTTTTCAGGCGAACCAAGGTTTTCCGGCGGGTTTCAGGCCAGTCTGGTAGAGCTCCGGGCAGCGGTGGTCCGAGAGAGCGGTGGCGGGGCTCTCCAGTGATGGTCGGCGTGAGCTGCTGCGGCCGACGGGGCTCCCCGGCTTCGGAGGTCGGCGCGGGCGGGTGTCAGCGAGGGTGAGGTGGCTGGGTCTCGCAGTCGACCAGACCAGGCGGCTCCACGGTGGCACGGCGAGGCTTCACGGAAGCGGAGGCTAGGTTAGTTGGGTAGTTGGCGGCGCCAGCTAGGGTGCGGGACTCGGGAACCGGCTACTTGGCCGGTTGACGCGAGGGGAGACCGGGGTCTTCGGACCCCGGCTGGCAGACACGGACCCACGATACGGGGGTCCTGTGGGAGTGGAGACGGACTGGATCTAGCCTGTCCGAGCGAGGCAGCCTGTCCGCACGAACCACGGGCCGGTTCAGGTAAATGGTGGGCTGGCCTAACCGGCCCATCCCGTCTTTTTCAGACTCTTCAAAATTAAAATTCTCCTAAAATGAAAACTAGGTGTCATATTCCCAATCCATCTACGGCAACACGTTCATTGGCACAATATGAGCATTTTGAGATGGTCTCAGGAATTTTTAATTCCTGATATGGGGGCTCAGTGGCGTGACATGTCTGTAAAGTGGTTTAGCGTTTTCTTTCTGAGATTCTTCTTTCAGTCGGCGCGGGAACATCCGAAGTCCGATTTGGGTGCTTTCAGTGGCGTTGGGACCCTAGCGTCAAGATGGAGTTTTCCAGTATGTTTTCAGGCATTGAAACTGGATTTGAGGTATGAACCCCACGGCCCATATTTTAAGCTGCGAACAGTGTTTCACAACTATCTGATTAGACATCCATTCGGGGCATGCAAGCAGTCGATTCTGAGTGTTTTTCTGAGGTAATTTCCATTACACAACCCGCCCTTTCTAATTATTCATGATGGTGCAGCCCCACGAATGTCGTTTTGGGAGTTGGCAGTGATTTCCATCTTTATCACCAGGTGACCGTTTTGGACAAGTGATTAGTCAATCTTGTGTAATTTTCTAAGAGGATCACAACTGTTCGATCTGTTTGTTGCGTTTTAGGACCGTGATGTGGATCCCTTGTAGCACCACTCGTGTGCGGTGCGGCGAAATGCATCTTTTTCTCCAGACATCCACTCAATTCAAGTAAGCAGTCAGTTTAACGTGTTTTTCTGAGGGGATCGCAATGGTGCAATGCACCAGATTGTTTTTGGGACCTAAGCTCAGGACCACGAGACGTCATTCAGGCGTAAAGTAGTGTTGAACGACTTTGAGGTCAGATTTCTGTTAGAGGAAAGTAAATAGTCGATCTCGCGTGTTTTTTCTCAATGATTACAACGCTGTGATTCGTTCGGATATGCGGAGCCTCATTCAACATCTTGTTAAATGTGGAGGTAAGAAAGGTGTACGGTTGGAGGTTATTCCCGTGGTGTCTGTAGATAACCATTGTTGTGTGATTGTGAGCACTCTTGTGAGAGTGAAGTGAATGTTTGAAGAGGTGTGGTTGGCCGTACAAGGGTCGTGGTGGAAGAAAGTTAGAGAAATTGTGTTTACACATTTTTGCGTTGACAATGGGTTTCGTGTGTACGATATCCCTTGGGATGGAAATGTGGTATACTCTGGATGTATACGGGGATTCTTGAAGGAACATGTTGTAGTTTGTACCTGAGAACTTTTGTGCGCTTGGTTTGGAGATAAGTTGGGGACACACGTCGTTTGAGACCCATGTGTTTGTCGTTTTCTACTTTACATACCTTTGACCTCTCATGACATAGAGGGTCCTCCTGTTCTCAATAGTTTTGACCAGCAGGGTTGAGTGGGTTTCCCCCTAGTCATGTTCATGATGGTTTAGACCAGTAGGGTTGAGTGGTTTCCCCTGTTTCTGTTCTCGACAGTTTGATCGATGAAGTTATTTGGGTTACCCTTTTTCCTTTAGCCGTGTGGGATTTTAGTATCACATCCCTTCATGTTCCCTGGTAGAGTTTTTGTGGATTCGGTGTGACCAATACATTACGCGGGCACCGATCCCATACCCACGAGGTTGTTTCTAGTAGGGATGGCCAGAGGAGTTTCGGTTTTACCCTCCAGCGGGGTTGGGCAGTGGGTTGCTCATCGACTTCTTCAGGTTTAGCCTCCAGTGGGGCTTGGTACTGGGTTGCTCATCATATTCTTTGGGTTTATCCTCCGGTGGGGCTGGGCAGTGGGCTGCTTAATGACTTTTTAGGGTTTAACCTCCAACAGAGACTGGGCAGTGGGTTACCCGACGACCTCTTAGGGTTTACCCTCCAGTAGATACTAGGTAGTGAGTTACCCGATGACCTCTTAGGGTTTACCCTCCAGCAGAGACTGGGTAGTGGGTTACCCGATTACCTCTTAGGGTTTACCCTCCAGCAGAGACTGGGCAGTGGGTTACCCGACAACCTCTTAGGGTTTACCCTCCAGTGGGGTTGGGTAGTGGGTTACCCGGTGACTCTTTCAGACTCAGTCCTTTCTACTAGGCTAGTCTATGGATTTTCTCCATGACAACCGGAGCGGGACCCTTGGTTGTACTGGTCAGGGATGTGACAGCTTTGTCTTTGATTATACCTCTCGACTGTGGGACAGTGACAAGGTGTGGTTTGACTTTCCTCAGGACTCTCAAGTATGAGGGCACTTTCTCCACCAATACACGTCCTTGATACACAAACTAAAACCGTGCGGGCGAGTCAGTGTCGCCCAAAGTGGATAGTGTCATGGGGCGGTGATTTGAGCCCCTTGACTTGCAGTTTGGGGCAGACGGGTGGGATGCTGGGCATTGATGGTGTTTACTTCTTAGACTTGTGGATACCCACTTTCTTGGGCTAAGCTATGAGATGGTGATCCCCTTATGATCTTGTTTGGGTTTCCGGTTTGAGAATATGAATATGTATATACCTTATTCTAGTACCCACTTCTTGGGTTTTTGTTATTCTCCTTCCAGGAGAGGTGAAGACACACAGGGTATGCCATGTGGTTTCCGTGTCTAGCATCACGTGGTTAGATGAGTCTACTCTCTTGCTATAGGTAGAAAAGACTCGACGAGAAGTTCATCTTCTCACCATTTCTAGCTCCTTGTGTTTGGACGAGTCTACTTTCTTCCTCTTATTGGGTGGATATGTACTCTTTACTGCACTCTCAGTTGTACTCCTTTACTTTTCCCTGTTCAATCTACTTCTCACCTCTTTAGTACCTCCTTTGTTGATCCCTCGAGCCTTCGGGGCATCCTACTGATTATTTTTATACTCACCCATGCTTGGGCTTTTCCCGCACTTGGTGTACCCTTACAGACGACGGACAGGTTTCTCGTGACTACAGAGGAGATTAAGAGTTCGGGAGCTTAGACCGTGTGTGGTGGTCGTATTCGGGCTCCAGGTGTGGTACTCTCCTGGCTATTTTACTTTGGTTTACCTGTTGCCGGGTTGCGGCACTTTTCTGTTGGGCGCGTGTTTTGCCCTTTAATTTTCAATTTACCTTCAACACTCACTTTTTACTATTTAGAGATCGACGCACCTGTGTGGTTTGTTTATAGAAATTGGTACTTTACTTTTTCTTTTACTTTGCACTTATTCATTGAGTGGGTTGCGTGTGTGTGTATAGGTACTTAGACAAAGGCCTCCCCGAGTTTTTTAGCCTTCGGCACTGGTCGCCAGCCCCGGGCCTATGGAGGCGGGCTTCGGGTAGTTACGGCTCGAGCCCGGGTAGGTTTGGGTCCTGAAAAAGTGGTATGAGATGTGGTTCAATCCTTGGGACATTGTTTGGAAATCCCTAAAAATAAATTCTTTGGGATCTAGGGAAATAGTTTCAACGTGTCTCAAGAGCGGCCCTCAGGCCTGGGAGTCCAGTGATTGTGCGGTGGCCGACGTATCCATTCACCAGGACCCTGATAACCTGCTTTTCAACTCGGCATGCTGAGACACCTGTTGCAGGGGAAATTGGATTGTGTATCACATAGGATTGAGTCCTTGATTGTCCTTCTTGAGTCAGCTCCCCATTGTTGTTACTATTATATACATATATGCTCATCTGACTGCGGAACTCCTTGATAACATTCAGGATGTCTCCGCAAAGACAGCCAGCCAGGATACCATCTTTGGTTCATGACGACAACCATGTGAGCTACGAGGCCTCAGTCCAGAACCCATCATGTGAGTCCCTTTCTCCGGGTGGTCCGGTAGCAGCACCACCGCTTGGTGTGCAGCAGACTATGTCAGCAGAGTATACTGAGCTTGAGCGCAGGTTGAGCACGCTCCGTCAGTTCCAGTGGTAGAGACCGCTGAGGTTCAGTGGTGAGCCAGACCCTCAAGCAGTAGAGGCTAGGCTAGAGATAGTGGTTCACCTCTTTAGGCTTGCACAGACACCAGCAGATCAAATGGTGGATTTCACAGCCAGCCTTTTCCATGGAGTAGCGGGGTATTAGTGGAGTTTGGTGACTAAGTTAGTCGATGAGTCATCACTTTCGTGGGACGGCATTCAGATATTATTTAAATAGGAGTTTTAACCCTCCTTCTTACGCTCCGTTCGGATCCAGGAGCTCCTGCAGTTTTAGCAGGGAGGGATGATGGTGACTGATTACGTGACTAGGTTCGTGGATCGTGCATGTTTTTATCTAGACTTGGTCCACGACGGCAACTTCCGAGCATGGGAGTTCGAGCAGGGTCTCCGCAGAGAGATTCATGTTGTCATAGTACCCTTGGGATTTCCCACTTTTTTCAAGGTGCTAGAGAAGGCACTGGTGACAGAGATCTTCCTGTCACACTCTATAATTGGTGGTGGTGGTAGGCTCGACAGAGCCAAGATGTCTATCGCAGCTAGCGGGCATCGACTGACGGAACCTTGACATAGGTGGCTTTCCGATAACTAGACTTAGGGGTGTGGTCATACACCAAAGTGGTGCCGTAGGGCACCAGTGTAGCTCGGAGAGAGTCAGTTTTATGCTTGCAATGGGTGAGGTAACCTAGCGTGAGAATGCCCGACTAGGCACGCTGAGAAAATTGGGCAGGCAGCGGGTGCACCACCACGACAGAGGCAGCACCATGATCAGAGTAGTTCCTAGAGAGGTGGTGCTATCAGAGGAGCGGGAGGAGCTGGAAGTGGTCTATTACCTTATGAGGTCTTCCCTTCACCACCAGGCAGTCCACATCAAGCCCCGAGAGCTGACTGTTGGGACCGAAGACAACTGCGAGCTTGGGATGTTTATGATCCTATAGCGCATGAAGTGACATAAGGTATGCTTTATGGCTCTTCTACTTTTTGTAGTATAATTGTTAGACTCTGTGTGTGAAATTATTTTTCTCCCTGCACCTTGTTTGAGTTGTTACTAGGGTGATGTGGGGAGTTGGTGTAACCATGTGTTAGTGGAATAGAAGGCGTGTAACATTTCTCTTTAGACGATAGTGGAGACACCTTTTCCTCTCGAACGTGTATGAGATTCTTGGTTTGGGACATCAACTGTGAAATCTTTCATAACTAGATATCCTTAGATGTTTTACCATATGGATATTCTAAACGAGGAAATCACCGGGCTTTTTCCCAGGTCCAAATGGTGATTCCAGTCGCAGCGTGCGATGTAGGTGTTCGATCAGGGAGGTGACTTACCCCCGAGGGCCTTCGGGCCATTTGAGAATATGCGAATGGATGGAGAGGTTTTCTACCGCCTTACCCAAAACCCAAAGTTTGGTTTGGGTGCATAGCATCTACCATGTGACTCACCCGAGAAGAAGTGTGTGTGCTCCTATGCACGTCATTGGCAAGGGCCTACCTCCCGTGAACTGATCAAATACTTTGGTCTGTGTGCGGTGGCGCAGAACTGTGCATGAGTTCTTCTAGGTACGGAAGAGACAAGTGCGGGCTTAGTACCCTGAGTTGTTCCCTGGTTTTTCTTTTCAGGGATGAAAATCATGAAGGAGGGAATGATGTAAGAACCCATTTTTTCTATAAAAGACTTTGGAATTATCGTCATGTTATTCTAGATCAGTTCCTTTAGACAGCGTGCGATTCTGAGCCCCGGTGTGGACAGAATTAAATTTTTAGTGCATTCACAATAAGCATGCAAAATAAATGGAATAAATCCTAAATGGTAGCTCGGATGGGAAAATTGAGGGCACCGTTGAGTTCGTAACATGTCGTTTACCCTAGGAGGGGTGCAATTTTCACTGGCGCGGGCCTTCTATGAAAAATGCCACAATGGGCGTTTTTGTAATTTAGCGGCCTCAGGCGTAAAATTTTATAACTTTTGAACGGGGCCTTTTATTAAAATTATGAGACCTCCATTGCACTCGGGAGGTGTTTTTTACCCTATGGGATGCTTAATCTTGACCGTGCTGGAGGTTTTGGAAGCATGACTTTTTGGGAGAAATTTCTTAATAAAAACTTAAATTCTATTTAAGTATAATTTCCTCTCGTCTCCCTTATTTTCCCCTTGGCACTTCCTCAGGCGAAACCCTCTCAAGGAGAGCTCCTCCTCAAGCCATCTTTCTCCCTTTCCAATCAAGGAAATCTCGGCTACGGCGAAGGCAGATCGACGACAAAGCGTCGGGCTAAGACCCTGAGGTAGGATTGTGCATTTCATTTTAATTTCCCGCACCTACTTTGAGATCGATTCATTGTATCAAAATTTTTTTCTGATCTTCGAGCAATGCCCATATTTGCGTAGTTTATCTTATGAGCTTTCCGCAGCACTTTTCTGAATCGAAATCCGAGTTCTGGGGTGATTGCAATCGTTCGACAAAGATCCGAGGGTTTTGGGAGTGTTTTTTAGCGAACCTGGGTTCTCTGGTGGGTTTCAAGCTGGTCCGGCAGAGCTCCAGGGGGTCGCAGTCTGAGGGAGCGGCGGCGGGGCTCTCCAGTGATGGTCGGTGTGAGTTGCTACGGCCGACGGGGCTCCTCAGCAGTGGAGGTCGGTGTGGAAGGGCATCGATGAGGGAGAGGCGTCTGGGGATCACGGTAGAACGGAGCAGCCGGCTCCACGGCAGCGCAGCGGGGCTTCACGACAGTGGAGGCCAGGTCAGCGGGGACGTCATCAGCGCCAGCTAGGGTGCGGGGCGCGGGAACCGGCCGCTTGGCCGGTTGACACGAGGGGAGACCGGGGTCTTCAGACCCCATCTGGCAAACACAGACCCATGATACGTGGGTCCCATGGGAGTGGAGCGGGACCGGCTCCATCCGGTCAGGGCGAGGCAGCCGGCCTGTGCGAACCGCGTGCCGGTTCAGGCAAATGGTGGGCCGGCCAAACCGGTCCGGCCCACCTGTTTCGGTCTCTTAAAAATTAAAACGCCCCAAAAATGAAAACCAAGTGTCGGATTCGTGAGTCGTCTGCGGAAACGCATTCCTTGTCTCAAGAAGAAAGTTTTGAGATGGTCTCAGGAATTTTTAATTCCTGAGACGGGGGCTCGGTGGCGCGACACATCCGTCAAGTGTTTTAGCATTTTCTTTCCGAGATTCTTCTTTTGGTCGGCGTGGGAACATCCAAAGTCCAATTTGGGCGCCGTCAGTGGTGTTGGGACCCTGGCGTCGAGATGGAGATTTCCAGTATGGTTTCGGGCATTGAAACTATAGTTGAGGTGTGGTCCCCATGACCCATCTTTTATGCTGCGAGCAGCGTTTCACAACTTTCTCACTGGATGTCCATTCGAGCTGTGCAAATAGTCAATTGTAAGTGTTTTTTCGAGGGCATTGAAATGGCGCAACCCTCCCATTATAATTTTGCATGATGGTGTGGGCCCCATAAGGGCCGTTTTGGGAGTTGGTGATGATTTCCATCTTTATCATTGGGTGACCGTTTTGGACAAGTGATTAGTCAATCTTGTGTAATTTTCTGAGGGGATTGCAACCGTGTGATTTTTTTGTTGCATTCTAGGACCGTGATCCAGGTCCCATGGAGCACCGCTCATGTGTGGTGCATAGAAATGCATCTTCTTTTCCAGAAATCCATTCCACGCAAGTAAGTAGTCAATTTGACGTGTTTTTATGAGGGGATCGCAATGCTGTGATGCACCCGACTGTTTTCGGGACCAAGGCTCGGGACCACGGGACGTCATTCGAGCGTAAAGTAGTATTGAACGAATTTGACGTCAGATGTCTGTTGGAGGTGAGTAAGTAGTCAATCTCACGTGTTTTTTCATGAGGATTACAACGGTGCAATTCGTTTGGATGTTCGGTGCCTCATTCAGGATCTCATTAAATGTGGAGGCAAGAAAGGTGTACGGGTGGAGGTTCTTCCTGCGGTGTCTGAAGAGAACCCTTGGCGTGTGATTGTGAGAACTCTTGTGACAGTGAAGTAAATGTTTGAAGAGGTGTGCTTGGACGTAGTAGATCCGTGGTGGAAGCACGTTGGGAAACTTGCGTTTACACCTTTTTGCATTGACAATGGGTGTTGTGTGTTCGATAGCCCTTGGGTTGGAAATTTGGTATACTCTGGGAGTATACTGTAATGCTTGGAGGTACATGTTGCAGTTTGTACATCAGAAAATTTGTGCTTTTGGTTTGGAGATGAGTTGGGGATACACGTCATGTGGGCCCCATGTGTGTGTCATGTTCTACTTTACTTACCTTTGACCTCTCACGATATAAAGGGTCCTCTTATTCTAGATAGTTTCAACCAGTAGGGTTAGGGGGTTTCCCCCTAGTCATGTTCATGATGGTTTAAACCAGCAGGGTTGAGTGGTTTCCCATGGTTCTATTCTTGACAGTTTGATCAGTGGAGTTGTTTGGGTTCCCCTTTTTCCTTTAGCCGTGTGTACTTTAAGTATCACGTCCGTTCATGTTCCCTGGTAGAGTTTTTATGGATTCGGTGTGACCAATACATTACATAGGCACTGATCCTCTACCTAGGAGGTTGTTTCCAGTAGGGATGTCCATAGCAGTTCCAGGTTTACCCTCCAGTGGAGTTGGGCAGTGGGTTTCTCATCGACTTATTTGGGTTTACCCTCCAACAGGGCTGGGTAGTAGGTTGTTCATCAACTTCGTCGGGTTTACCCTCGAATGGGGCTGGGCAGTGGGTTGCTCATTGACTTCTTAGGGTTTACCCTCCAGCAGAGACTGGGCAGTGGGTTACCCGACGACCTCTTAGGGTCTACCCTCCAGCAGAGACTGGTCAGTGGGTAACCCGACGACTTGTTAGGGTTTACCCCTGAGTAGAGACTGGGTAGTGGGTTACCCGACGACCTCTTAGGGTTTACCCTCCAGCAGAGATTGGGTAGTGGGTTACCCGATGACCTATTAGGGTTTACCCTCTAGCGGGGCTGGACAGTGGGTTACCCGACGACTTCTTTCAGACTCAGTCCTTTATACTTGGCTAGTCTGTGGATTTTCTCTATGAATACCAGAGCGGGACCCTTGGTTGTACGGGTCAGTGATGTGACAGCTTTGTCTTTGAGTAGACCTATCGACTGTGGGACAATGATGAGGTGTGGTTTGACTTTCCCCAAAACTCTCAAGTACGAGGGGAACTTTCCCCACCAAGATGCCTCATTGAGATGCAACCTAAAACTGTGTGGGCTATTTAGTTCCACCCAAAGTAGATAGTGTCAAGGTGCGGTGATTTGAGCCCCTTGACTTGCAGTTCGGGGCAGACGGGTGGGATGCTGGGAATCTATGGTGTTTACTTATGGGACTATTGGCTACTCACTTTCTTAGGTTGAGCTATGATATGGAGATCCCCTTTTGATCTTGTTCGGTTTTCTTGTTTGAGAATATGGATATGTATATACCTTGTTCCAGTACCCTCTTCTTGAGTTTTGGTTACTCTCCTCCGAGGAGAGGTGAAGAGACGCGGGGTATTCCACGTGCTTTCCATGTCTAGCTTCTCATGGTTGGACGATTCTACTGTCATACAATACGTAGAGAATACTCAATGAGAATTTTATCTTCCCAAAAATTATAGTTCCTTGTGTTTGGATGAGTCTACTTCCTTCATCTTGTTGGGAAGAGTTGTACTCTTTACTGCACTCTCGGTTGTACTCATTTACTTTTCCCTATTTTATCTACTAATCACCTCTTCAGTACCTCCTTTGTTGCTCCCTCAAGCCTTCGGGGCATCCTACTGAGTATTTTTATACTCACCCATGCTTGGGCTTTGCCTGCACTTGGTGTGACCTTACAGATAACAGACAGGTTTCTCGTGACTATAGAGGAGCCTTGGAGTTCAGGAGCTTGGACTGCATGCGGTGGTCGTAGTTGGGTTCTAGATGTGGGACTCTCCCAGTTATTTTACTTTTGTTTACCTATTTTCGGGTTGTGGTACTTTTCTGGTTACACGTGTGTTTTGCCCTTTACTTTTCAGTTTACCTTCAGTACTCACTTTGCACTGTTTAGAGTTCGATGTACCTTTGTGGTTTTTATAGCAGTTGGTAGTTTTCTTTTTCTTTTACTATGCACTTCTGCACTGAGTGTGTTGTGTGTGTGTGTACAGGTACTTAGGCAAAGGCCACCCTGAGTTGTTTAGCCTTGTGTGCCGGTCACCAGCCCATGGCCTATGGAGGCGGGCTTCGGGTAGTTGCGGCTCGAGCCCAAGTAGGGTCCAGTCGTGACAAAATCAACATCCATAAATATGGAAGGAAAAATACATCCCTAACTTATTCATTAAAGACATGTCACTCATGAAGCACCCCAAGTATCCAACTTCTCTATGAACTGTTATCATCATGGTTTATGATATACATCTAAGTATGGGATTTGTAACATGAATTAATAATAATCTTACATTATAACAGCCATCACACATGCTCATTGATAGGAATATCTGATGACACCAAAACAAGCAGAATTCCTACTAGTGGGTCTATTCTCATAATCTCCAATCTTGGATATTACTGAGTGGGAACTTCAT
This sequence comes from Viscum album, assembly GCA_963277665.1. Classification (NCBI taxonomy): domain Eukaryota; kingdom Viridiplantae; phylum Streptophyta; class Magnoliopsida; order Santalales; family Viscaceae; genus Viscum; species Viscum album. The sequence goes on along the minus strand of OY728145.1, from coordinate 1,240,159,277 downwards.
GAGAAGTAGCCTCATCTACTTATGGGTACTCACACCTGACAATTTATGTACTATGTTTCTAATCAATGTATGTTATCCAACCGTAGAAAATTATTTTATAATATCATCATAGAAAATAACGGTTCTCATCATAGAGGGGAACTATTATGACTTTATCAATGTGAGGTATACTCTTGGAAATTATTACACTAGATTCAAGAAGAATAAAAAAAATATGTAATAATAAGTTTATTAATATTCATTACATTAAATATACATATAATAAAAGTACAAATAGTTGGTCTTAGGATACCATCTCCAACAATCCCCCACTTTGACTAGATCCAGTTTCCTATGACCTTTATCCCGCTAGACCGAACATGATAGTCATGTTTCTGTTCAGTCATGTTTTTAGTCAGGGGGTACACCATGTTGTCTTACATGAAAATAGTTCTCAGTATAACTTCACCTCATTCAAAAATTTCCCTCAACATATATAACTTCCAAATTATGTGCTTCATCAATTGATGTGATCATGGCACTTTTAAAATCATCACCACTTTAGTATTATCACAATAGAGTGTGATAGGATCTTTACTTCTAAATACCACATCAAGATCTTGGACAAATTTTTGCATCCATACTACTTCTTTAGCTTCCTCATAAGCTGCAATACACTCATACTCTGCTATAGAATCTATAACCATGTTCTAATTTGAGCTCTTCCAACTCATAGAACCTACATTCATAAAGAATAATTTATTCAACTATGCCTTAATTGATTTTAATACTAGTATTTTGTGTCCAAAGATTAATATGTCATCAAAATATACAATTAAGAAAATTATTACAATCCCACTAAACCTTTTATAACCACATGGATCGCATTCATTCTTAATGAAACCAAATTCTAGTATGGCCTCATCAAAAAAAATGTTTCATGGCCTAGATGCTTACTTTAATACATAAATGGATATATATAACTTCCATACCTTTTTGGAATCCTTTGGAGTCACAAACCCTTCGGGTTGTGTCAATTAGACATCTTCCTGAAGGATCCCATTAAGGAAGGCTATTCTTACATCCATTTTACAAATATCATAATCATGGAAAGCTGCAATGGAAGGTATGACTCTGATGGACTTTTTCATTACAACTGGTGAAAATGATTTTTCATAGTTAGTTCCTTGATAGTTTTTAAACCCTTTTGCAAACACTCGCACCTTATAGGTTCTAACTTTTCCTTCCATGTCCTATTTCTTCTTGAATTTCCATTTTCAACAAAATATCCTTACATCTATGAGAGGGTCTGCCAAAATCTAGACATGGTTTTGGTTTATGAAATCCATTTCAGAATTCATGGATTCTTTCAATTTTGAAAAAACATTCCACTAGTTGATTCCTTGTAGGTTATAGGATCATTATTATCAACTAATAATGAGCCACCATCCTCAATGACTAGAAAACCATAACATTCTAGTTCTATAATCTCTATAGTACTCCTATGCAGTAATTTTTTCTTTGGAACAATTTCTTCTTCCATGAGGATTTGTGGAATTTGTTTTATACCAAACATTGTGTATCATGAACCTGAACTTTATCGAAGTCTATCTCACTCCCACTATCTATTTTATAGATAGGATCCTCCTCAAGAAATGTTGGATTTTTGTCAACCAATCCCTTTCTATCTAAAGGATTATATAGGTATTATCCCTTTGTTTCATTAGGATATCCTATAAAGATACACTTTGTGTCTTGAGCTTCAAGTTTGTTTCTGAAAGAGGTAGTAACAAATTCTTTTCAACCCTACACTTGTAAGTAAGACAACACGGGTTTCTTTCCATTCCATAATTGGTATGTTATATCATTTTTTGCTTTATCTGGCACTCAATTTAGAATGTATGTTGTTGTTTGTAATGTGTATCCCTAAAATGATAATAGAAGACTTGCATGACTGCTAATTTATCTCACTATATACAATAAGGTGTGTTTCATCATTTCTCTTAATCCATTCCTTTGACGTGTATAAGGTGTATTAAGTTGAGGTAAAATCCTAGTCTCTCATAAATAATCCAAAAAGACTCTATTAAGATATTCTCTTCTATGGTCTAAGTGAATTTTCATAATCTTCTTACCGAGCTGGTTTTGAACTTCATTATTTTATTCCTTGAATTTATCAAAAGATTCTAACTTATACCTCATTAATTATACATGTACATATCTACTATAAACATCAGTAAAAGTTATAAAGTATGAGAACCCACCCTTTTCTTCAATATTAAATAGTTCACACAGATTTTTATGAACTGACTTAATAATCTCTTTATCCTTTTCATCTTTACCACTAAATGGAGGTTTGGACATTTTTCCTTGTAAAAATTAATGACATACACAAATTGGTTTTAATTCAAAAGAATTTAAATATCCATCTTGATGTAATTTTTTCAAGTTCTTTTCATTTACCTGACATAAGCATTGATTTCAGTGTTGGTTGTGGTGTGAGTCATGTGAAGTAACTCCATTTTCAATTTCCATTATTTGGTTTGTGTAATCCAACACATAAAGACCACTATTTAAATGTTTCTTACCATAAAAAGGCTATCTTTATAAAAAAGCAACATTTATTCCAAAATTTTAAAATAAATTCATCTCTATCACGTATGGATAAAAAATTAATGTTTTTGGAAACTGAAGTCACATAATAACAACCCTTTAAAACCAAGGTCATTCGGGTCGAAAATGTTAAGTGGTGTTCTCAGATAGCTACAACATCAAGTTTAGCTCTATTGGATACTCAAAGATATACCTATCCTTAGTCAATATTTCTTAATCTAATTGATTCCTATATTTTATTACTTATGTGATCACCATAAGTTTTATCTAATACCAAATTTATTGAGATAGATAAATTTCACTCTATAAAAAATGCACCTGAAGATTATCCATGATTATTTTGAGGAGTGTAATTTTTCTTCCAATGGCGCTTCTTTCTACATAAGAAACAGACAACATCACATTCCCTTTATTTCCCCTTGATCTTCCTCTTATTAGAAGGGTGTTAAGAACTTTTTGGATTGAATCTATTTTCTTTCCCTTTCCTTTTGTTCACCATAAGGATAGAAGGTTATTCACACTTTGTATCCTTATCTACTTGGATAAGAAGAGTAATAATATCTAATAGTGTCTTCTCAATGTTGTTCAAAATAAAATTCACAAAAAAAGATAAATAATATTTGACGGAGTGATGCTAGATTCAACCAGGAATATTTCAAAGGAACAAGGTTCCAAATGAGGATTACGAGCAGGCACTTTCAATAGAGAAGAGCTAACTGGAATTGGAAGAATGAGAGGGTATGGAATTTTCATTAGTACAGAGCATGCGCAACTCTACACAAGATAGCTAGCCGACCAACCTTATGAAATTTGAGAGCTGACATCAAGATATATGTTGGGGAGGGGAAGTTCCATGTAGTCTATTTAGGATGACTTCCTCTAAGGAATTTGGGACAAGTATTGTATAGCTAAGCCAACGGGCCATGTAAGGGTTCCCCTTAAACACTTAAAAGGGGTATTATCAAAAATAAATAAAAAATGAAGTCCTTCAGGCTATTCATGCAGGATAGTTCCCAATTCTATGTGGATCATAAACCCTAGAACCTCTAAGCGCTCAATATAGCCAATGAAATTGACTACGCAAGGCCCAGTTGAGGCACCCACTCAAATATTTAAATAAAATAGAGCCTTATAAATATCAAACCATTCATATCTAGCTATCTCCTAGTAAATACCATGGAGGTTATCAAGCGTGCTATATGCATCCATGTTTTTATGAGACTTCATTAGTTCACTTGACATTGATGAAATCATCAAACATTGAATGTAGACCATATCAATCAAATGTTTTTCATAGATAAGGAAATATTCATCACTCGCCTATTTTGAAGGTGGATCAATCATTGAGGATTCTATCATGTAATATTTCTATTCATGGAGTACCACAACCCAAAGGCCTCTAAACCACTCTTGCAAGCTATAGTCAGTTAGGAGGATATCTTTCTCCAATACTGATAATAGGGATAGTGTGCATTATGAACATCTAATTTTATTCTACATTGAAAAAAATCATATTATAAGTACTTTTCTTGATAAAAAATTAGTGATATATAATAAATTAAATTTTTAACTTATTTATTTATTTATTAAATATCCCACTATTTTATCAAGTCTCAATAGCCCTTTCTATTGAACTCGGAAAGTCTATCTACTTTAAGATTTTAGTTCCAAGGATCCCATTACTTTTCTTAATGATCCATACTTTTTCTATGAAAAACATAATAAATAAATTAGGTAGGCAGTCTTTCCAACTCAATATTTTCATCCCCTTGATATGTTGAGTGGATTCCCCTATCCTGAAATACTGGCTAAGATTTCCTCAACACTTTCCTCCAAAAAAATTTGAATAGACTTTTCCCATTAAACGCAACACAATTTCAGTTAAGTTAACCCAAAACCCTATTGATAAATCCCCGTTAAAAGTAAGCTTTTAGACTTTGTACATCTACTACACATAGTTCTATGGTTTCATTACTAATCAATTAATGGAAAGCTTAGTCTCACTTAATATTTAATTGATGGATTTTAATTTATTATGCATAAATTTTATCTTATTTCATCCTTTAAAAACCTTAATAATATTAAGTGGATGTTACTTAATTAATTGACCATGTTGGATAAAATGTTTACACATAATTCCTTTATTTAATTTATATTTTTTAACATTAATTCATTTATATATGTTATTGTGGCCTTGCATCCATAAAATAAATAATTTCCTGAATAGAAATACAAAATTAATTAAATGACTCATTCATGAGCTTTATATAATGCTTGATTTAATGATTAGAAATTAAATCAATCATTTTCCTAGAGAAATAAATCCTATTATCAGCCTTGGCATTAGTTGCAGGATTAAACCTATCCAACTATGTATCACCTGGGTTGAAATCATTATGGTTCCATCTTGAACTGTCTCCATTTTCATTGGGAGGCCCTATTAATTACCAATATTTATTACTCACATGCATGTTAGGGGAACCAAAAGATTTATTAAAGAGTATTACCTAAATATCCTTGGACACGCAAGTCCTGCATAATAATTGAGGGAGGGATAACTCATAGGGCATCCTTTAATTTAATATTAGATAAATGGAAACTCATGTAATAAATTAAATTAAAGTATCCAACACATACACTGGTCTTGGTCAAGCTCATGGATGGTCATACATGCAACAAATATGAAAAATTAAATGACTAACATTCATTCATTTACAAATTCTTTTAATATTTAAGATAACTGTTCTTACATTAATTAATTAATTCCCATTCATCTTAATGATTACCTAATCTTATTTTCAGGTGCCCATCATTAAGGGCATTCCTGAAAATAAACGGTAGAACTAATAAGGAAATATTAATTACAACAAATTATTTGGTCATTTAAAATTATTTAAAAAAATTATTAAATTCCCAAACCCAAAACGGTGTTCCAATAAATAAAATCTTGTTTTAATTCTAAAAATTTAAAATTTGTTGTAATATTAATTTATCTCATTAATGGGAGACTACACGCCATGTACATGTAGACGCAGGCCATATACCTCAGTTTTCTTATATCCAAGTAACACGTTTGGGGTTTCGGCATGTTAACTCTACCGAATTACACAGTGAGTATATGCTAGATACAAACCCTATATTCAGTTTTCATTCTCCAATTTGTCTCAATCGATATGCAGTATACAATAAAAGAACTTCTCGTAATTAATTTCTTGGTGCATCTAGTTAAAATGTGCATGGGTATACAGCATGTGCTCCGACCACACGTCATGTAACCCAGTTTTACCAGCCAAAGATTTTGAACTTTCCAACGGTATGTCTAGTTGTTATTCATTTGATCTTAAACTTTTAATAAAATGAAACACTGAATTAATATGATTAATATGTCTATAACAAGTTAATTCATATCAAATTAAAGAATGAACAATATGAAATGAAAATCTAACCACAATTTTACATAGATCAATAATCAAATAAATAATTATAAATTTAAACATTACCACTTTGATACCACTTAATGGTTCCAAGCATAATAGAATCACAGGGAGATGGGAGATATATTAAATTTATTTTAATAATCATTTCTCAAAACCAAGAATGAAGATCTTGCATGAAAAATTTATAATTAATTTATTTAATATTTGAAAGAATAAATACCTCGTCTTATAAACTTTCTTGTTTGGTGAATGTTGATCATCAGAAAAGACCCATTCATATTACCTTTTTTTGCGTTGTGAGGATCCAAGGTATAGAATCCCTCTTGCATTGATCCGCATGTTTTCCTATGATATTCAAGTAGCACCACTCAATCTATGGGTGTTATCATGGCAATTTAAATGTCTTATGTTGCTTTTTTTATCGCTTGTTATTTGGTCTTGAAGAAATATTTCTCACACTTCTCATTCTTGAGAGGGAGAGAGATGGAGGAGTTGAGAGATAATTAGTTGTGTACAAAAATTCTTTATTATCAATTTTTGGATTCTCTACATAATAGACCTAGCCTCCTATTTATTGGGGTGGGATTTAATTTAAAATATTATTTAATTTCATATCAGCCATAAATAATATTTATTACATTAATAAATCGCATGGTACATAATAATAAATATGTAATTATCGTTTTGCGGAATGCACCAACTTGCATAGAAACAAATATTATATAATGGTATTGTTAATTAATATTTATCATTGTACTTGTTCTTTGTCTGTTTGGACTCCTCTAGGATTTATTGAACAAATGAATAAATATTTTATTCATAAATAAATATTTTAATCATAATATTTTGAATAAATATTTATTAAAATATTCAATAAATAAAATAAATATTTTGTTCACAAGTCAGAGAATAAATATTTATTTAATTTATTGGATAAATAAAATTATTCCTTGTACTTTACATTAATATTTATTCAATTAATTAAACCCAAATTGAATTTAAATGAGATCAAAAGAAACACTTACTGTGTGACCCCCTAGGATTATTTCTAATTGGCTTTAGGTGGGCCTTCCAAAAGTCCAAGATTAGTGTATAGAAATAGGTCAAGGGACCCAAGATAAAGAACTTAATGTTGCAATATTGTCAACCACATATGACCGCTCACTATTTAATATAATTCCTTTGTCATAATATCTCATAAAATAGGTTTCACATCCATGTCACCAACCAATATGCTCGATATTCCTTTCTTTGACTATCTGAAATACACACATCATTACACTATGGCTGTGGAATTTAATGCGACGATTCAATTCCAATCAAAGGGACAGGCTATCATCTTCCGTAATAATAGAAGGGAAAAATACTACCACAAATTATTTGCTAATGACATGTCACTCATGATGAACCCTGTGTATCCAACTCCTCCATTAACTGTTATCATCAACGTTTACAAAATACATCTAAGTACATGAGTTGTAACGTGCATTAATAATAATATTAAAGTCTAAGGACCATCACAAATGCTCATAGAAAGAAATATATGATGACATCAAAACATGTGGAATTTATAATGGTGGGTAGGTTCTCATAATCTCTCATCTTGAAGATTATCAAGTGTGGACTTCATGAGAAGAAGCCTCATCTGCTTACAAGTACTTTCACCTTATAGTCTATGCATTTATCATAGTATGTTATCCAATTGCATAACCTTATTTGAGAATATCATCATAGAACATCAAGGTTCTCATTATAGAGGGGGGTTTCAATAACATTATTAATGAAATGTATACTCTAAAACATTATTATATTAGAGTCATATAGAACAACAAAAAAATATAAAAAAAAGTTTTATTAATATTAAATACATCGAATATACATCTAATCAAAGTAAAAAATGGTTCTAGGACACCAACTCCAACACTATATAGATTCCTCAACCTTTTGGTTTCACCAAAAAACATTGACCTGGTAAGTAGGATTCTTTGTAGAAATTTTTTTATTCCATCCAGAATCTCTATCAGTTGTTCATCATAAGAAATATCATGCGTTAGCAGTATGACCTCTAAGTTTAGTACATCTGATGGATCATTTATATACTTCCTTAGGAGAGATACGTGGAACACATATTGAACCAAAGGAGGTTTGGAAGAATCACCAATTGATAACCTACCATCCTGATATGATCAATAATTTTGATAGTTCTGATATACCTAGGGCTTTTATTTCATTTTTATATTAAGAACAAATTCTTCCTTCTATTGTTCTTTGATCAATTTCCACTTAATATCTTACTATAAGAAGTGAAGATAAATTTTTTTATAGTTTAAGTAAAAATGGATCACAAGATCCATAATAGAATGATAAGTCATCCCTTCTATCTCTGGTTATATAGAAATTTTTTACATAATTCATCCTATAACATTCAAATTTCAACTTAATCCATTCCATGAATAGTTAACATTAAGGCTCCTCCTTGTCTAACCTAAATTAAAATCATCAAACTTAGAAAAAAGGTTACTATATTTCCAAAAATAAAATTAATAATAATCCCCCAAATATTAATAAGTATTACTTAATAGTTACATATCAAATATGTTAGTTCCATGTCATATATTCTCCTAAATAATTGTAATAACCATAATTACCATAAAACCATAATGAAAGATACATACTTGAAAAAATATTAAATCCTTCCCCATAAATAATATATTATTAATTGAATCCCATAAATACAAAAAAATTATAAACTCCGTCGATGATAAAATATACCACTTCTTCAATAGATCTTTAATTAATTCTTGGGTCATCAATACTATCCAGTAAACGTTAATCATATAAATCAAATAATTATTGAATCTAAACACTATTTTCTAAAAATTATGAACATATTAAGGGTTATCTTCCCTTAATAATGTATTTTTCATAAAATATACCCTTTCTAATAAATCAATTTTCTAGGTCATCAGTACTGATCATCATATTCTTGAAAATACTTAATAAAAAACTTATATAGAACAATCATTAAATATTATATGATTCATGTAACATAATTCTTGAATTCCATCACATAGAAACACCAATCATACTTTTTCATTCTTAAACCAAAAACAAAGCATAATCATCTTATTTTTTAATAAATATTTCCAAAAATATGATATATGAATCATGTATTAACATTCATCGACCTCAATTTAATAATGATTCTCATGTTTAACATAAACAATACTGTTAGAACATCTCATACCTTTCAAATTTTATTTTTATTCTCTTCATCATCATTAGTATAACCATTACTCGTACCACCTTATTGATTCTCTTCATGATCTTTCCCCTTCAACCATAGATTTTAATAATTCACATAATTTCCATAATTTTAACATTCAACAATCAATGATATCTTATGAAGGCCATTATTATCATCCATTACATTAACTAAAGTTTTCACATTTCTTCTAAAATTACTTGCTTTATATTCTAATTTTTTACACTCAAAACATCTTATAATTCCACAAGTACATTCACTTGGGTGCTTCTTCCCACATTCTTGTCGTATAGGAAACTAAATAATGATTCCTCTATGGTCTCCACTACCTGGACCCTCAAAAAACTATATCCTTCTCTTCTTTGGTGAGTTTGATAGTTGGTTAATATGTGTATTGTTAATCATATATATTGATAACTGATTAGGCATAATCATCATATCCTTTACTCCCATTTATATCCCATTTTTCTTCTCATTAACACATTGTATATCACATTCATTTTTGAACCAGTTCCATCTGGTTCCCACCATTGAATAAAACCAAAAAGAATACTATGAGTAACAATATTCATAGTGGGAAACCACATAATCATGAAAAATAACTTATAGGATTTCTAAATTATAACACCATATTTTTAATGTATGTCGCATTGGGTTTATTCTATATCATCCATTTTCATTATTCAAATCCTAAATGATGGTTTATAAAGAGTTTGTGAATTTAAAAATCATATCCCCCAAGAGTTACAAACCAAGTGTGTAGCAAGGACTATTTTCATGAACTAGGTGAAGATAAATTCAGGATCAATGTATCCATTTCAAAGTTATTAACCCTAGATACCTCTGTTCTAGAGTCACATCTACTTTTATTATCCAAAAGTTATGTAATTTCTTAAAAACCTCTCGCTCTATCCTTTAACATAATTCCAGGAAATTTTCCAATACTTTGACTCAACCTTAGACTTATCCTTAGACATGTCCATTCATTTCTCACTAAGGTTTTATCATCCTAGTTTCCAATAGTAAAGTAAACCTATCCTATGATACCAACTATAACAACTTAGGCTTTTCATATATAAATATTGCATCTTTCTAGATGAATATTTAATACATTACACAAATACATGACTAAGGTCTATAATATTTTATTGTCTTTGGATACTAGGTACAAAACATTATAATTTTTTGAAATATATTTTATATTTCCAATAAATATTTTCCTCTTTATTAATCTTCACAAAAATATTATACTTAAAACCTTTCTTCACAGCCTGAGAAAAGAAACATAAGAAAGGGTGATCTTATATGATCGATAAGGGTACAAAATGTAGATATGTAAATATAACATGAGCATAATGGTATGAGAACATGAGAATAATATATGAAACCATGTCCTGCATATTAAATATCATAATCTTGAGAAATTTTGTAAAAGATTACAAGATCATAAGAAATGAATCAAAAAGGAGTCAAAGAACATGATCCATTATAGTAAAACATTAGCATAAGACACAGATTTGTTGCATACATATAACCATAGAAAATAATTTCCAATTTAATCAAGGATAACTATCAAAGATATCACTGAAGAATGGTTTCACACCCAAAACAATCACAGTAGTCGAGGTTCACTCCAAAGACCGTCATAGAAAAAAATTCCTTTACTGAACTAGGCTCACTCCCCATTCCAGTCTTGTCTATCTCATGAGATAAAAATATTTAACCAATTCATTAGAGGGAGACATAGGTCCCACCAATCAAATAATAAAAATCATGCATGTGTTTCCAGAATATCAGAAAACATTTAGCATATTATAACCCATGAAATGAAATGGGTTTCATAAACATTTAATCTTATCATAACCTATAGAAAAGAAAAAGGTTTCTTAATTATTTCATCATTTCATCATAGAATAACTCATGGAAAAAGAAATGGGTTTTAAAATAATTTTACCATGGTTTAACCCATGGAAGATAAATGGGTTTCATAACATATTTTCATCATAAACCAATCATACGAAGAATATTAAAGGTATCCTTGGTTCATATCCCCAATAAATCGTAAGTTAAATCAAAGGATGTTATCTTAGATAGAAATTTATTTTTCAAAGATAAATATCTTAGAAAATTTTTTGAGGATGATAAATTTTATTTGAAAATCACGTTTCCAAAACAAAACATTTATAAAATATTTTGGGAATACTTTCTTCAAAAATAAACTTGAAATATTATAAAGGAAGATTAAAAATTATTTAAAATAATTTTGGGGGAAAATAACCTTTTCACTTTTGAAAAAAACTTTTCAAGACATAAAACATTTTTGAAAACCATTTATTTAAAAATAAACTTGAAAACTTATAAAGGGATACTCAAATAAAATTACTAGATTAAATTACATTCATGTTTTATATTTTACAATAAATATTCCTTTCAAATTTTTAGTAAAATCCAAACAGGCATGGTTTGGAAAATTACAGGATGATTTATTTAAATACATTTTGTAAAAAATTAAAATATGGGTAAAATTTTCTTCAATAAATCATTTTAAGAATGTTAAAAATATTTTTGAAAATATTTTTAGGAAACATGCTTTTGGAATAAAAATAAATTTTTACCGAAGATATAAATAAAAAGATGATTTTTCTTAAAAACATTATTTTGATATGTTAAGTTTATAAAGATAAAAAAATAAGGTAAAATGTATTCTCAATAAATTAAAATATTGTAAGAAAATTTATTTATTTATTTAGAGATTTATCATAATATTTCATCATTGGAAATATAATCATAAATAATCCTCATAAATGATGAGATTGTAACAAAAAATATTTACCACTTTGCTAACATTGAATTGTAATCCATCATAAGTAATAAAATTAAATGAAACTTAATATGTCATGAGGATAGATAAATTCATGATATTACATGTCAAAGTGGTTGTATATACACCTCATAAACTAATATAGGTTCATAATATAACATATTTCTTAAGGAGAGCAAATTAAGACAAAAATTCCTTACCACTTTGGTAACTTTTGAACTGAAAACCCCATGAAAGATATATACTCAGATGAATATATAAATCCCAATAATTTCCAATATAATAATTATAAAATAAATTCATGGGTATTATGCACACCACATAAAAGAAATAGTTGGTGAATATAACATGTGTCTCACAAATGTAAAAAAGTGAGACATAAATCTCTTACCACACGTCTCAAATTTTTTCATAAAGATTAAAAAATCTTATATAATAAATATAAGTTTATAATAAATATAATATAGAATCATAAACATACTTATAATATCATATATTATCCCCTTGTAACATTTTAACACACATTTGTTAATAATTCCTTTATAAAATTGCAGTTTTTGGGTGTTAAATGATTCATTTTTCCTAAGACTTATGCTATAGTAGTTGCGGCCATTATACTTTAATCATCCTTCCATAATCTATTGAATGTTAACTATGACATTGATGTCATATATTTTAATTATATACATATTTATATTTGTTCATAAAATTTATATATAGAAAAATGTAATTCACCATTCATGGAGATGGTTGGTTATACGTATGCATGAACGTTGTTTCCATTTTTGTGATAGATTTAAAAAAATGGTAAATAATATATTACTATAATAGAATAAATATTATTTCATATATATCATATATATTTAACAATTTTAAAGTTATAAATTTACATGTAAAGTATAAGGGAAAACGAATCACATCGCTTTGTGAGGCGGTAGTATACCAAACACACGAAAGATATTATCATATCCCCCATGAAATAGAAAGTGTAAGGAATATTTAATAACATAATAACATAAGTAAAATAATTTCATAAATATACTATAAATATATTAAATCAATCATTATATCTACGCTTTAAATTTTTTCCAAATGATGATCAAATACTACATATATTTACTAAGGTTTTAGATTTATCTAATTGTGATAAAATCATGCATGAACTTGGTATGAAAGAATTTTAAAATGGAACTTTTAAATAAATCTTCTTGAATATAATTGTGTCTAGAATGTTTTCTTAATAATTTCAAGGTTCTTATTGAGGGATAAAATCACTCCACCTTCATAGTCCCACTTTATATAAACTCTAATTATTTATAATTCATCATTTATATGCCATATTGCAAGTAAGAATATTAAAACTATTATAAAGTTTCTATTTATTTACAATAAGCATGAAAAATATGTTTTATAATGTGGTATAAAGATATATTCATTCACCATTGGGAACTACTAAATTTATTTCAAATCATTTTATGATTCCATGAATATATAGACATGTTTTTTGGATCTTGGTAGATTTTAAACTATCTTTTAAAGGGAAATGTTCACTTCTTAATATAAAAAAAATTTAAATTCTAGAAATAGAAGTTTAAAATTATGCATACCTGATAAAAGGGGATTAGTGAGATGAGAGGTGAAGGATTTTAAGGGATAAAATTAGATCAGTGGTTCTGGGATTTGGTTCATATTATGGACTATGAAATTCTCTAGGAGAAAAAGTAAGGGGTGATGATCAAGGGACTCTCTCTATGCAGGCTATATAACATTAACATTAGGGAATCCGAATTAGAGTCTATTATTCTAGTTTTTATTATTCAATGGAAGCACAATCTTCCCAGGGAGTTGATTTATCTAGTTTGAAAATGCATATACTGATGTTCCAGGGTATGGGAAATGGCCACACATGGAGAGAAAGGAACTTTGTAGTAGATGATTTGTCAACTAAGGGTAGCCCAAGAAAAAACATTATTATTTTCTCCTCTATAGGATCTATACCTAAGGATTTTAATCTCATTGTAAGTAATGATTCTCTCAGGTTGTATCACTTTTCCCTCCTTGATATGGGATTATACTAATTCCAATAATAAAAAAATTGGAATTCCATTAAGTTAGTTATACCCTATTTTGAAGATTCAATAATTTAAAGAAGAGAGTAAAGATTATACTAAGGGGGATTCATTCTAATTTTTTTTATCTCATTATTTAAATATTTTCATTTAATTCTTTAGTTGGTATAAAGTATGTTACAATATAAGTTTCAAGTATATTTTTTTAATTATTTTCATTTTTAAGCATACTATAATTTAGTTTTTAAATATGCTTCAAATTCCTACTCTCAGATTAATATTTTTTATTTTATGGGAGTTATATTATCTATTCAAAGTAAGAATAAACTATTTGGTCAATATTATTATTTTTGGTTAAAAACTTATTTCAAAAAATGGAGAAACATGTTTTCATAGTTTATTTTATAATCTATTTTATACTTTCAAAATGGGGGGATAATTTTTCGAAATTATATTTGATTTTTTACTTTTAAAAATGGGGAGAATATTTAGGGTCTTCTTTCCAATTTACTTAATTAATTTTTTAAATTATAAAATCTTTATTTTATTCCATCCAACATGAGTGAATAAATGTGTTCAAAACATGCAATTCTTATAGAAGAAATAAATTAATGCTGACTGTATTTATTGTTTATTAAAAAAAATTTAAATTTTATTTTGTGACTTTTGAACTTATTTCTAATAAAAAAACATATCAATTTGATTTGAGGAAATAATTGTACACTAAACCTTACAAACATAATTCTCAACATTACACACGGTGTATATGAACATTATGACTACTTATTTGGATCTAATGGAAATATTTATAAGTCTTATAGTTAGAATGTATTGACCTTACGATAGCCAATACCAATATTATGAGAGTATATATGAACCTTAAAATAAATATTTTAACCATACAGTTGTGTGTATAAACCTTCTGAATGATTTTTGGAACCTTATGACTATTTGTATAAACCTTATGAATGACTTGTAACCTTAGGAGGGACTGTCCATACCTTACGATCATAAAACCTTATGAGAAGGTTGAACTTTATGATGAAAAACATGATGATAATGGTTGAAACTTATGGGATGAACCATATGAGCATGTTGAACTTTATTAATAACAATATTACATTATTGGTTGAACCTTACGGGGTGATCCATATAGAAATATGTAAAATATTAATTTATTATTTATTTATATTAGCTGATATATTATGAACATTTTGAATTCAATAATTTCTTTGAATATCAAAGGTTTTTATTTAGAATTATTTTTATAATTTCAAAGTATTTAAATCATGATTATATATAGTATTTATTACTATTTAAAATTTTAAAATTTATTTATTTTATTGTTGAAATTATAGAAATAATTTTGTTTTATGTTCATATTTTTTTTTGTATACAATAATAAGAGTTCATTTTTCAATAATACTAATAGAAATTCACATGGACATTAAATTTATAATATATATGAATCATTACCTATAAAATCAGCATCGAATAGATTTAAATTAGTTTATTAGTTTCATATGTGTGAATGTTCTTTTGAAAAATAATGAAATGAATATTATTTTGAAGTTATTGTACATGATCTAAATGTTTTGAGAATACTGGGTAAGAATGAAATCCTCTATAAATAGTTTAATTCAACTAGAGAATTGTATCTTTTTGTCAAGGATATTCAAAAAAGGATAGATCAAATGAATAGGATGACATGAAAAAACCTAAGGATTCACTATAAACTTTTTTTATAAATTCTACTATAATGATTATTGTTTAAATTCAATACGTGGAATTCTACCTCTCTCTAAATGTGATATAGACTACCCCAACATTTAGATCTTGACTTTATAACTATTTTTTATGTTGATATATTTTTTAATATTTTCGATGTACATATTTTTTATTTATGATTTTTCATTAAAAATCCAAAAATTTGGGTTAGATTATACCTCCACTATAAATGGTATATCTTTTTGTGCCAAGTTTCATAAAGTGGAATTGATTTTCATTGTTCCTTAATATGAACAAATACAAGGTCGGTTCTTTCTCAATTTCAAAAGAAAGGTTTTATATTGTAGCACAAAGTGGGAAAAAGGATGGTTAGGGGTTTTGGTTCTATGTTTGAGAAACTTAGTGTATTTGGTTTTGAATTTAGGTGTGAGAAAAGATAGTTTTTTTGGGTTGTGATGCCCCTTAAAATTTTGGTTTACTAATATAGTGGCGTTCATGCTCTCGCATTGAGAGTGTGAAGCTTATATGTGGGATCTCTTTGATCTGAACTACTATAAACATACATGGGTTCTAATTTATTTTTATCTCTACTGAAAAATTATGTTAATATTTGATGTATAATTAAATTTTTATTAAATGGTCAATTCACCCCCCCCCCACTACCACCACCATTTTCCCATCTAAAATGTGACCAAACACCCCCACCATGTCAAGTCCATAACCACATACCTATATCCACATACTTCATCACCACATATCAATTGCGTACTATTCCATCCTCATAATAGGGTATCATGAACCACATCAGGCTTTCTGGGAACCAAAAGTTGCTGAGGCCATGGCCATCCTTGCTGGTTTGTTGCCCACATTGGAATGCGGACGGAGCGACATTATTATTGAGTCTGACTGCCATACCGTAATCGATGTTATTAACCACAATGATAATGGGCTCCAATCTTTTGGCATCATCATTAGGAGAATTATCTCACTCTACCATTACTTCTCTTTTTTCACCTTCTCCTTTACAAAAAGGGAAGGAAACAATGCAGTCCATCAGCTAGCGGCCCCAGGCCCATTTGAATCCAACCAGCTCTGGTTGGACAATTTACCTCCTTGGATTTGCACTGGTACTTCTGCTGATATTCTTCATTACTGATTTAGGTTTTCATTCAAAAAAAATAGGGTATCATGAACATAAAGGACATCTACATCATTCCCTCCACCTACCATGCACAACCCCCACAATGTAACCATATCATAAATGCATAAATAGGTCGTATAATATATATATACTATAATAACTAGAAATTACTGCTAGTATATATATGTCATCTATGAAATTTCCCATGGGGATGATTTGAGATGTGGTGAACAACCTAAAATGGTCAAATTTTAATGAAAAATTGATAATCAATTCATTCATTTGTTTCTAAATACTTAAACTCATATTTAACAGGCATCCCAAGGAAATATCGGCACACGGAACAGTAGTGTAATTTTTAAATCAACAAAACTAAAAGGAAAATCTATATGCCACATACCTCATGCTTAGGAAACTTCACTTGTCCAATATCAGTCTGGTTTGATAGAAATTTAAGGATATTAAAAACTCCCTAAAAATAAAGAATATCATCTTGTATCAAAATAATGTTGAAGATGGTGATATAAATAGAAAAGGATTCAAGAAAAGTGAATCACTTACTCAGAGCTAACCAACGTGATAGATGGTACTCAAATTTGAGGTCATAAAAAGAATAATCAGGGAACCATAGGAGAGGTAGAGTATATGCTACTTAGGGAACTCTATGGGAACCTCTTTTATCCAAAGAAAAATAAGGGGGCTTGAACCCTCATGTTCCCCTTTTTCAAAAAAAAGTCCTATGAAGTTCACGACATGAACAGTATTCATGTCTTGAAACCATAATTCATGATGTGAAATTGGTTAATGTCATGAATTCCTTGGGGTAAACCTCCAAATATTTCACATTATGTATCCTCTCTAACTCCATCCCATGATATACACTCATGTCGTGTAAATAATAAATGACGTGAATTTCTAGCAGCAGCTGCTTTCAACATCGTAGCTTCCCATCCTTCCTCTGGTGCTTGGCTGAACCTCCATGGATTCCACTAAAAAATAAACCACATACAAAAACATCATTTTCATATATTAAAACCCTTGGAACCTCATTTTGGTTCCCAAAATTCAGTAAGGCCCATCCACCAATGGAAAAACTCAAATTTCTTTGGTAATTCCATAAGTTCCAAAAAATGGGATGCTACAATATCCCGACCTTAAAACTTCTCATCCTAAATAATCCTTGGAGGAAATACTAAAATATCATTCCGAATACACAGGTCGTGATGTTCCATTTAAGTTTTCATGTTTCATTTCCAAACCCCAAATACACTTTCAATTATCAATTTTAACACACAGTGTATAAGCCATTGAAACCCGATCCAATGCTAATAATATAAAACTGAAACATCAAGACGGTGCTTATTTGAGACTTTCTCACCCAAGACATGATCACATCACCATCCCTTGCATTAACAATACTCTGGTACTTACCACCATGGTTTCCAATAATTAACAACCAATTCTAATCCATGGTAATCCCCACCATTTTAATTTCTTACTTAAGAATGCTCATAGAGTTATAATGACACTCACATCATGATTCTTATCTTGAAATTGTAGTTGACTCCCAATCAACCTCAAATATCCTGGTCAAGTCAGATTTTTATGGAAATACTAAGCCAAATCATACTACACTTTCCAAATCCTAAAGATGTTCTAGAAGTGATTCCTCTCTAACCATATTCCTTAGGACAAAAGAAAACAATTTAATCCACTTCCAGCTAACTATTCTCAAAGATGCTTAGCTTAGACCGTCGGCATACAATAGACTAAAATATAATGCCTCTTCCTAAGGTCCCTTGAGTTTACCTATAGAAAGTTTCCCAAAGCCCGTATTTGACTTCTATTTACATCTCCTGGCCGAAAAATCACATTTCTATCTTCATTATCATAGCCCCGAATGATCACTAAAACCTTTCTGCTCCAGTACCTTTAGATTTTTACCCTTTCACTAAAATATCTTATCCCAACTCAAATTCTAGGGTAATATTGGAATCTTAGACTAGAGTTATTGGAGGTCATCCAAGTTAGTGAACACTCTAAATTCACAATAGAGATGTAGGTACAATTCCAAAACATCTACATATCAGGAACCCTTACTGGGCCAAAAAACATCTTCCTAGTGGTGAAGTCAAAGGTAAATGGCTAGTGTCTATGAGTCTATACAAGGAAACCCTGCTCAGGAACCCAAGTATCACTTAGGAATAACTGTGCCTCTAAACTCACAACGTTTCATAAGCATAACTCCCATGGAGTTTGTTTATCAATCCCAACAGTATTTAAGTTCCTTCTTTAGCTCGATGTACAACTAATGCTCTCTTAGTGTACCCAGATGATTTCAATATGGGGTGGATGATCTTAACTAATCCAAGGGTACACTTATATGATTTGAAAGGATTTCCAAAAGTACCTAATACACTCATAACATCAAAATAAAGTGCTCTGTATGGTTCCAAACTAACCATAATCCAACTATACAAAGGAAAAGATAGTCGCACCACCTCAGGATGACTCTTTTAAATAATCTCAGTTGCACTTACTGATGTGTTTTCATAACTTGATCATGATTCCCTTACTATTGTGGCATACTGTGATTACTAAAGCACAACCACCAAATTCCAACCATGACCAATGGTGTTTTTCAAGGGTTTCGTACACATCCAACCATATCATCTTCATTATTCCTCTCAAGCACCGACATATTGGAAAGCTTACTAGCCTCATGGGAATTCAAAAGAAGTTTTTTCCATCTTCAAATGGACCTCGTAAGTTTTGTTCCTTCAAACTGTAAGGACACACATTTTCTGTGTATATGTGACACTCAACATCTTAGGATTTTCCTTATCGTTAGATTTTCGGACAGGAAGAACTCATCCAATGGAACACACTCCATCGACTACTAATCACAGGTCTTGTCTATGGCCAACATGATTCAAGAATCATTTAACCAAAATAGACAAAAACTAGATGTTATAAGGTGCACATGATTAGATTTACTTTTTATGTAGATGTGACAATCCTCCCAAGTAATGTTTGTGTATTCTATAGCTTCTGGGATAGAATCCAAACCAAATTGAATAGTTGTCTCACAACACCCAATCCTTTTTAAAATGTCACCCCCCCAACATTGGGATAATTAAACATATCTAAAGTCAAGTCTCTCTACCCTAAAATTGAATTTTGAACATAATGAAACCACTCAAGGCTAAAATGACTACCACCTAACACATATGATTTTATACCATTTAATCAACTCGATAGGTAGTGCATGTATTGACACCTACTACCAAATTATTCCACAATACCTGTAACATCCCAAGGTTTTCTAAAAATAAATTGAAAATGCTTGAAATTTTGTGGTATATATTTATAAGTATCCTTTAAACATAATTTTATTTCTTCTATGATTTGAATTTTAAGAAATTGTCATCTACAGTTGTGTTCAGTATGTTATTTAGAGTCTGATGAAACAAACTTGTTTTTTTTGGTGAATAGTAACATGCCCTTATGAATTGTAATATGAATAGTAATATGAATAGTAATATGACCTCATGAATAGTAAATAATATTATTATTTTATTTTCCCATGGCAATAGGATAATGGGATCTTAATTAATTTTCCAATGTCACATAAAACTAATTGCACTTCAATATTGTTATTTTTCGAATTAACTGTAAACTTATTTAAAAATTAAATTAATAATATTTAGAAAATTATTTTTGAAAAATGGAGTTCATATTTGAATTCTACACATCGAAAAATGGTTGGGCTAATTTTTTGGTATTTTTCTGAAACTCTTGAATTTTCGGTGAATAGTGAAATACGATAAAATACCGTGTAATCAATTTATCAGTAAAAATGCATTGTTTATGACATCATAAGTGATGCAAGGCCACTTGCTTCGAACTCACTTGATATTTTCACTAATTAAGGCCACTTTATTTGAGATTATTCATAGTCTTGATAAAAAAAATATTATAATAATAATTAAAATAATCTAAAATACCTCCCCTCCTCCACTATAAATATCACCCTCACTCCCCTCTTCCTCCCACACCTCTCAAGCCTTGAGCATTGTCTAATTTCTGCAACATTCCATCCCCAATATTCTTCCCCACGTCCTAGAGCTTCTGGTCTCACCAAAAGACCAAAATCAAAGCCCTTAAGAAGGATCTCAAGGAGAAGAGATCAAGAGGTAAACATCCTCTTTCATTTTCATTCTTTTCTTCCATTTTATGTTATTCTCTTCCTTTCCCTTTGTCTTTTGTTGGGATATTTCATTAAATATTTCCCCTTACTGTCCAAATTTTGTATGAATGATGAGATATTCCATTCCTATCATCAACCTTGTTTTTATGAAATTTTAAGAGACGCCGCTAGGCTGCCGAATTTTTGTAATAAATTTCTCATGTTTTCTTTTTTTCATGATTCCTTTCTCTTCTTTCTTCACCCTCTCTTATCCAAGAGGCATGAAATCTCCAGAATCATTTATATTCTAGATGTTTTCATGTTTATGGAAAATTAAAAATCATTATTCCTCTCCTCTCTCACTTATTTAAGGAATAAGAACATTATCCGTGATGTGTCGAATTACCGACATCGTGGACGATGTAATTTCAGTTTCCATTAATTCTTTTAAGACTGGTCATGAAACCATTTATATGGTTGAACCAGGTTATAATATATGTTTTATAACTCATATATGGTTCTGTAATTCTTTTGTACCCATGGTTCAAATTTATAAGACTAAATGAGGTTGTGATTATCAAAGAACCACTTAAATTATCTAAACGAACATAATTAATGTTTTAACTTATAAATAATCATCATATAAAGCACCAATGTTATAAATGGTATAATTTATGGTACTGGAAATATGTAAATACTACTCCATTCCAATTCTGGATTTTCACTTCCAATCAACAAGAACGATTCATCATGAACCGATTGTGAAAATCACAAAAGAACTCACCCAAAATAATGCAAGGAACAAAATACTAACAATTAAGGGGTGAAATGAGGTTATGAAATAACTATATAAGATTTTATAAACATGAAAATGTTTCTGTAAAATACTAATAACACTATTTTGACCATTACACAGGAGGTTTAAACAATTTTTAAGTAAGACAAGCCCAAGGTAAGGGAATTCTTAACACGATTTCCATTCTTTGTGTTAACTTTCTACTTAATTATTTATGTGGTATTTAAATTATTTGTGTGATGACTTATGATTATAAAATGTTTAATAATGGGTATTTACAGAGTATATACATATTCCATCCACTCTATTAAGTCTCACTTTAATTATATGATGTTTATAAGGGACTTTTCTTCTAAAATCCTCTTTTAAAATTCTGTTTTACAAGATTCAAAAGCAATGTTTTTATGCTATAATTTTTGTTGTATGATTATGTTTTGGTTATTGGGAATTGTTTATGATGAAGGGTGGGACCTATATTTCCCTCCAATTCATTGGGTATGAGTAAGTTGGAGGTCGGCCGTATGGTTACTCCAAGTGTAACTGTGATGGTTACACAAAGTAAGGTAGTCGTGAGGGTTACAAATTTTAAGGTAGCCAAGATGGTTACAAGATTATGTAAGTAATGCCCCATGATGCCTCTATGATTATATTTATATTTGTGTGGATCTTTTGTAAATCTCATTTTACACAAAGTAAGAATTTATGGGTGGAAAGCATGTCTTTTGAAAATGTTTTCATACGTCATGTGTATTCATGGACTAATGTGATTTTTCCTTCTTTTTCATACCTTACTGAGCTTTTGTGCTCATCCCAAGTTTTTAAATGATTTTTCACAGGTTAATGGATGATTAATACAAGGAAGGAAGACATGTTAAATGTTGAAGAATTGTCAAGGAGTCTTGTTTTAAGTTTTAATGTTTTATATTCTGAGGAAAATGGAAACTGATTTTATGGTATCCACTATGTAACAATGTGTAATGTTATGAATGTTTTGTTATAATTCTCTAAAGCTCTAAACTTGAAAAGATCCTCAATGTAAAAGGAAGTGTTTTCTTTAATAAATTCAAGATTATTTATGAAATAAGTGCGGGTCTTTATAGTTGGTATCAGAGGATGGTTTAGATATCTTTAGGGGTTAAGGTGTTGCTAATAGAATACCATAAATAATTTTCACTCTATGTTTAATTTGTTATATCATTTAAAGATTACCATGTTGCTTCATCTAAGAACTGTTTGTTCAGAATGGTTGTCCGCAAGAAGGAATATGGATGCTGAAGAGGAGAGGCACCGACAGAATGACATCCTTCCTGCTCTACATCCCGGAATGGTAGGGATTGGAACCGAGCAGCTTGTGACAGTAATGGCTCAGCTAACGCAGGCTATAAATGGTGGTGGAATCCATGCAAGAGAACAAATAGAGGTATCCCAATGGAACATGACAGTGGTGGAACATTTTATGAGAAAACATCCTCCTGCATTCAATGGATCTTCTGACCCAGTGGCAGCAGAGGATGGATTAAAGCCCTTGAAAAGATATTTGATGTTATGGGATGTTCGGATAATCAAAAGGTAATTCTTGCCATTTATCATTTTGAAGGGGAAACTGATCAGTGGTGGTCAATGGTAAGGAATATCAAGGGTATAGAGGATTTTGATTCATTAGTGTGGGATGAATTTAAAAGTCTTTTTCTTGAAAAATATTTTCCTAAGGTGGTGCGACTTAGAATGGAGAAACAATTCCTTGAATTGAAACAAAAGGAGGAAGATTCAGTGGCTATGTATGAGGCAAACTTCACCTGACTAGAAAGGTATGCTCCAAATCTTATTATGGATCTTGATAGCAAAATCAACCACTTTTACTCAGGATTGAACCCAAGGTATCGAAGGGCATTGGCCTCCCATGAATTCAAAAGTTATGAGAAACTTGTCTGATGTGCTGAGAGGGTAGAGATGGAATTTGTTGATGATCACATGAATTTAGGAAACAAAGAGAAGAAGAGGTCCCTTTGGCAAGAAATGGGTAAGAATCAACCAAAGAAATCTGATGGTAAGAAAATCCAGTTTTCAGTTTGTGAAAAGTGTGGCAAGAAGCACCCTGGGGAATGTCTTATCAAAACTGGGAAGTGTTTTAAATGTGGTAAGTTTGGACATATGACCCGAGATTGCAATGAAAATGATCCAAAGACTAATCCTGATAAGAAAACTGTAAAGTGTTTTAAATGTGGTGAGATGGGTCACTATGCAAATGCCTGTCCAAAGAGGGATCCAAATGATGCAAAGAAGCCAGACTACAAGCAGAAAGGTGTAGTGAGATCCTTTGTGACTACGTCAGCAGGTGTTGGGCCATCCAATGAATTTGTATCAGGTACATTGTTTGTTCACTCAGATTTTTCTAAAGTTTTGTTTGATACGGGTTCTACACATTCCTTCATCTCTAAGAAATTTTCTAGTAAATTGGAAATATCACCTCAACAAATGAGACCCGAACTTGTTGTTAAAACCCCAGGGGGAAATGTTATAGCAAAGAGGAATTATAAGAATATTTCTATTGTGGTATGTGGAAAGACTTTACCTGCAAACCTTGTTGTTTTACCCTTAGTCGAGTTTGATGTTATTCTGGGGATGGACAGGCTTTCTGACTATCATGCAAAGATTGACTGTATAGCTAAAGAAGTTGTTTTTCAGAAAGATTATCAGTTTGTATATAAGAATGAACCTATAAAATTGATAACATATCAAGAAGATGAGAAACTACTGAAAGATGGAAATGAAAGTTATCTGGCCCATATTGTTGAAAACAAGGGAACAATTCAAATTAATGATGTGCCAGTGGTAAATGAATACCTTGATGTTTTTCCTGAGGAGTTACCCGGTGCCATACCTAAACGAGAAGTAGAATTCACAATTGACTTAGTTCCTGATGCTAAGCCAATTTCAAAACCCCCATATCATATGGCTCCAATAGAACTTCTTGAATTGAAAATTCAGTTGCAGGATTTTCTTGTCAAAGGCTTCATTCGTCCCAGAACTTCGCCATGGGGAGACCCTGTTTTGTTTGTTAAAAATAAAGATGGTTCCATGAGACTTTGCATTGATTATAGAGCTTTGAATATCATCACTGTTAAAAACAAGTATCATTTGCCTCATATTGATGACTTGTTTGATCAGCTCCAGGGAGCTCAGTACTTTTCCAAGATTGACTTGAGATCCGGATACCATCAGCTGAAGGTGAAGGAGGATGACATCCCGAAAACATCCTTTCGTACTAGATATGGGCATTATGAATTTGTTGTTATGCCATTTGGGTTAACTAATGCACCTGCTATATTCCTGAATCTTATGAATAGAGTATTTCATGAGTTCTTGGATAAGTTTGTGGTTGTATTTATTGATGACATTCTGGTTTTTTCTAAAAATAAAGAGGAGCATGAAAAACATCTAAGGGTTCTTTTAAAAACTTTAAAAGAAAAGAAACTATATGGAAAATTTAGCAAGTCTGATTTTTGGTTGCAACAGATTTCTTTTCTTGGGCACATTGTAAATAAGGATGGAATAACAGTGGATCCTACCAAAACAAAAGTAGTTGATGAATGGCCAAGACCCACAAATGTTACAGAGATTCGCAGTTTTTTGGGCTTTGCAAGTTATTACCGACGGTTTGTTAAGAACTTTGCACGGTTATCTAGCCCAATAACTAAGTTAACACGGAAAGGGGTTAAATTTGTTTGGACAGAGGAATGTGATGTTTCTTTTCAGGAACTAAATAAGAGATTGGTGAATGCTCCAGTTTTGGCCATACCTTCCCGGAATGGTGAGTTTGTCATCTACAGTGATGCTTCGTTGAAGGGACTTGGTTGTGTTTTGATGCAGAATGATCAGGTAATTGCCTATGCTTCGAGACAACTTAAACCTCATGAGCTGAATTATCCCACACATGATTTGGAATTGGCAGTTGTGGTTTTTGCTTTGAAAATATGGAGGCATAATCTATACGGAACCAAATGCCAAATATATACTGACCATAAAAGTCTTAAGTATATATTCACTCAGAAGGAATTAAACATGAGGTTGAGAAGATGGCTAGAACTGATAAAGGATTATGACTGCACAATTAATTACCATCCTGGAAAAGCAAACAAAGTAGCGGATGCCTTAAGTCAGAAAAAACATGCATCATTAACCATGATATGTTTGGAACATGATCCCTTGATTAATGATTTGATGAATTTTGGCTTAGAAGTTATCGGTGTAGGGAATATATCTGTTTTGTTTCAGGTTTCAGTGCATTCTTCGTTGTCAGATAGAATTATGAAAGCGCAGAGGTAAGACTGTGAGCTACATAAAAAGGTAGAATTGGTTAAAATGGGTAAGTTTCCAGAATTTAATCTTGATAAAGATTGTGTTTAAAGGTTTGGAAAAAGGTTGTGTGTGCCTTGTGATTCCCAGCTGAAGAAAGAATTGTTGTGTGAAGCTCATAGTTCTCCATTTTCTATTCATCCTAGAAGTACTAAGATGTACAGAGACCTTTGAGAGTATTACTAGTGGAATGGGATGAAAAAAGATATTGCTGATTTTACAATGAAATGTTTGACATATCAGTAGGTTAAAGTAGAGCGGCAGTTACCGAATGGGATGCTTCATCCTTTTACAGTGCTAGAATGGAAATGGGAGAATATATCCATGGATTTTGTGGTGGGACTACCAAAGACTTCTCGAGGTAACAATGCGATATGGGTTATTGTTGATCGGCTAACAAAGTCTACTCAATTTCTTTCTATTCGAGATACAATGACATTTGATCAGCTTTCTCGATTGTACCTCAAAGAGATTGTCAGGTTACATGGAGTTCCTCTTTCCATTGTGTCTTACCGAGATCCCAGGTTCACTTCTAAATTTTGGAAGGGACTTCAGAAGTCTTTGGGAACAGAGTTTAATTTCATTACAGCTTTTCATCCTCAATCAGATGGCCAGTTAGAACGAACGATTCAAACTTTGGAGGATATGCTTCGATCTTATTCAATGGACAATCAGGGAAGTTGGGATCAGCATATTTTATTAGTTGAGTTTTATTATAATAATAGTTTCCATTCCAGTATTCAGATGGCACCTTTTGAGGCCTTGTATGGAAAGCGGTGTCGGACTCCTGCGTTTTCGGATGAAGTCGGTGAAAGAAAGTTGATGGGGCCAGAATTAGTAGAAGAAGTGGTTGAGAAAGTGAGGATGATCCATAAACACATGAGGATAGCTCAAAGTAGGCAGAAAAGTTATACAGATAACAGAAGGAAAGACTTCTCTTTCGAGGTAGGTGACCATTTTTTCCTTAAAATCTCTCCTTGGAAAAGTGTGATGCGTTTCGGTAAGAAAGGGAAACTAAGTCCACAGTTCATCGGTCCTTTTGAAATCTTGGATAAAATTGGAACAGTTGCATACCGCGTAGCTTTGCCTCCGAGATTATTTCAGGTACACAATGTTTTTCATGTTTCGATGTTGAGAAAGTATGTTCCAGATTCATCACATGTCTTGAGGCCGGAAGCAGTTCAGCTGGCAGAGACCCTTTCTTATGAAGAAAAACCGGTTCAGATTCTTGATCGAAGAGAATAGGTATTGCGGAATAAGTAAATCCACCAGGTAAAGGTTTTGTAGAGAAACCACATGGTTGAAGAAGCAACATGGGAGTCTGAAAATGCTATGAGGGAAAAATACCCTCAGTTGTTTAATAAGTAAATAAAATTGCGAGGATGCAATTTCAAGAAGGTGGGGATAATGTAACATCCCAAGGTTTTCTAAAAATAAATTGAAAATGCTTTAAATTGTGTGGTATATATTTATAAGTATCCTTTAAACATAATTTTATTTCTTCTATGATTTGAATTTCAAGAAACTGTCATCTACAGTTGTGTTCAGTATGTTATTTAGAGTCTGATGAAACAAACTTGTTTTTTTGGTGAATAGTAACATGCCCTTATGAATAGTAATATCAATAGTAATATGACCTCATGAATAGTAAATAATATTATTATTTTATTTTCCCACGGAAATAGGATAATGGGATCTTAATTAATTTTCCAATGTCACATAAAACTAATTGCACTTCAATATTGTTATTTTTCGAATTAACTGTGACCTTATTTAAAAATTAAATTAATAATATTTAGAAAATTATTTTTGAAAAATGGAGTTCATATTTGAATTCTCCACATCGAAAAATGGTTGGGGTAAATTTTTGGTATTTTTCTGAAATTCGTGAATTTTCGGTGAATAGTGAAATACGATAAAATACCGTATAATCAATTTTTCAGTAAAAATGCACTATTTATGACATCATAAGTGATGCAAGGCCACTTGCTTCAAACTCACTTGATATTTTCACTAATTAATGCCACTTTATTTGAGATTATTCATATTCTTGATAAAAAAATATTATAATAATAATTAAAATAATCTAAAATACCTCCCCTCCTCCACTATAAATATCACCCTCACTCCCCTCTTCCTCCCACACCTCTCAAGCCTTGAGCATTGTCTAATTTCTTCCAAATTCCCTCCCCAATCTTCTTCCACACGTCCTAGAGCTGCGGGTCTCACCAAAAGACCAAAATCAAAGCCCTTAAGAAGGATCTCAAGGAGAAGAGATCAAGAGGTAAACATCCTCTTTCATTTTCATTCTTTTCTTCCATTTTATGTTATTATCTTCCTTTCCCTTTGTCTTTTGTTGGGATATTTCATTAAATATTTCCCCTTACTGTCCAAATTTTGTATGAATGATGAGATATTCCATTCCTCTCATCAACCTTGTTTTTATGAAATTTTAAGAGACGTCGTTAGGCTGCCGAATTTTCGTAAGAAATTTCTCATGTTTTCTTTATTTCATGATTCCTTTCTCTTCTTTCTTCACCCTCTCTTATCCAAGAGGCATGAAATCTCCAGAATCATGTATATTCTGGATTTTTTCATGTTTATGTAAAATTAAAAATCATTATTCCTCTCCTCTCTTACTTATTTAAGGAATAAGAACATTGTCCGTGATGTGTCGAATTACCCACATCGTGGACGATGTAATTTCACATTCCATTAATTCCTTCAAGACTGGTCATGAAACCATTTATATGGTTTAACCAGGTTATAATATATGTTTTATAACTCATATATGGTTCTGTAATTCTTTTGTACCCATGGTTCAAATTTATAAGACTAAATGAGGTTGTAATTATCAAAGAACCACTTAAATTATCTAAACGAACATAATTAATGTTTTAACTTATAAATCATCATCATATAAAGCACCAAAGTGATAAATGGTATAATTTATGATACTGTAAATATGTAAATACTACTCCATTCCAATTCTGGAGTTTCACTTCCAATCAACAATAACGATTCATCATGAACCGATTGTGAAAATCACAAAAGAACTCACCCAAAATAATGCAAGGAACAAAATACTAACAATTAAGGGGTGAAATGAGGTTATGAAATGACCATATAAGATGTTATAAACATGAACATGTTTCTGTAAAATACTAATAACACTCTTTTAACCATTATAAAGTAGGTTTAAACAATTTTTAAGTAAGACAAGCCCAAGGTAAGGGAATTCTTAACCCGGTTTCCATTCTTTGGGTTAACTTTCTACTTCGTTATTTATGTGGTATTTAAATTGTTTGTGTGATGACTTATGATTATAAAATGTTTAATAATGTGTATTTACAGAGTATATACATATTCCATCCACTCTATTAAGTCTCACTTTAATTATATGATGTTTGTAAGGGACTTTTCTTCTAGAATCCTCTTTTAAAATTCTGTTTTACGAGATTCAAAAGCAATGTTTTTATGCTATAATTTATGTTGTATGATTATGTTTTGGTTATTGGGAATTGTTTATGATGAAGGGTGGGACCTATATTTCCCTCCAATTCATTGGGTATGAGTAATTTGGAGGTCGGCCGTATGGTTACTCCAAGTGTAACTGTGATGGTTACACAAAGTAAGGTAGACGTGAGGGTTACAAATTTTAAGGTAGTCAAGATGGATACAAGAATATGTAAGTAATGCCCCATGATGCCTCTATGATTATATTTATGTTTGTGTGGATCTTGTGTAAATCTCATGTTACACAAGGTAATAATTTATGGGTGGAAAGCATGTCTTTTGAAAATGTTTTCATACGTCATGTGTATTCATGGACTAATGTGATTTTTCCATCTTTTTCATACCTTACTGAGATTTTGTGCTCATCCTAAGTATTTAAATGATTTTTCACAGGTTAATGGATGATTAATACAAGGAAGGAAGACATGTTAAATGTTGAAGAATTGTCAAGGAGTCTTGTTTTAAGTTTTAATGTTTTATATTCTGAGGAAAATGGAAACTGATTTTATGGTATCCACTATGTAACAATGTGTAATGTTATGAATGTTTTGTCTTAATTCTCTAATGCTATAAACTTGAAAAGATACTCAATGTAAAAGGAAGTGTTTTCTTGAAGAAATTCAAGATTATGTATGAAATAAGTGCGGGTCTTTATAATACCACAACTAGTACATTTATATTCCTTTAATTTTCAATCCCAATGGTACCATGCATATCTGAAAAATAAAAATGTTACATCATTAAACAAATGGCAGACATTTTCATAGGCATGTCTAACCTGATAAAACCGAGCATTACATGATTCTCATGCCCTTAACAAGGGTCAATTTTCCAAATGACTATAGACTAATCTTAAGTTTTATTTCTGAAACTAAGAGTCCTACCTGGGAAAAATAGAACCATAATGGTACCTCACATCAAAAAATCATTATGAGCATTTACCAGGGTTTTTTTAAGTTCTGAGGGTGCTAGCAACGTCGGTCTAGCCCCCTTACCGGAACATAAAGCATCAACCAAAACAAGAGTTAATTCCAGAAAATTTCACTAGAACCTACTACAAAACATATAGTTTCAATCCAACCTAAGAAGGTTCAATCAGGATCCACGAGCAATATACATGTTCTCATCCTAATGAAATCTTAGGGAAATATTTAAACTACCCTAACACGAGGGTTAAAGATAAATCCCCACCTTAAGGTTTCATTTGAGTCGATACATTTATTTATATTTGATATTTAAATATTTTTAAGGCCCATTTTAAATTAATAGTAACGGTTATAAGTAAAACTTTACATATAAAATATAATTAACCACCACTACAGGGCACACAAGAAAGTTATGTCAAACTTCCTTTCACGAATTTATTATTTAACTAACATCCTATCATAATTAATAATTTATCACCTAAAATCAATTTTAATTATAATTTATTTATTTATTTATAATCCTTCATAAATTTATTAGGTAAAGAAATTTTCAATTCCAAGCTATAGAGTAAAACTCCCTTTAGGTTGTAATTGACATTTTAATTAACTAATGCCTTGTATAAGTACAAATCAAAAGTAAATGGCAGGTTTGTTATAAATCAAAGAGGGGATTGGTCAAGTAAGATGCTACCATACGTCTATATGTGAACCCTTATAGTTGGATGTGAAAACTTTAAATAAACATCCCTATATAACATAAGCAAACCCCCATGGGGTTGAGTACTAATGCATACCAAAGTAAAGGTGACTTATGAGGGTCCTGGTAAGCTATTCTGGGTTCATCAAAATGAAACCTAAAACATTTTAAATCATTAAAATTCCAAAAAAAACCTTAGTGGGTTTATCATATAAATAGAATGACCCAAATGAACTACTTGGTCTAGTTGTTCATTCAAAAATATATCCATACGGTTTTTCATGCATGAGTGATAGAGTTACAAGCCTTTCTAAACGAAACTAATTCATGTAAAATTTAAACCAAAAGATTTCAAATTTATACAATTTTCTAAAGGTATATAAAACTCATATACAAGGTTTTGATTACATGGGTCACCATTTTCCAATTTATAAAGCACCCATACACTTTATAAATTTAAAATTTCCTCTTATTTAATTCTAACCAATATTTTCCATCCCATGCAACCAATGGTCCACGGATCAAACATGTCATGATTGGTTAGTTAAGGTACCACCATTAATCTCTCTGGAAAAAAATAGGTTGATTCAATAACTTTAACAATGGAATATATCAAAATTATAACAAATAATACTATCACATGTAGTAAATACTAGAAAACATGACAAATAATTACCTAATAATGGTAAGTAAATAAACATGCTAAATAATCATGTATTATGGCACAATAATCAAAGAAACAAGATGTACATTCAATCATGATAGATAAATCGTAGAACATGGAATAAGAATCAGGAAACGTACACAAATAAAGATGTTAAACACAGCACTATAATCATAGAAACAAATTGTATAATAAAACATGCTAATAAAATATGCATCATGTGATACAAACAAGAATGCTAAATAATCACACAAGGAACATATATCAATCAAACTACATGAATTGGCATATGTATGGCATGTGAATCTTTATGTGCCTAAAATGATTCATGTAATTCTACTTTCTTTCCAAACTAGACCAGTGGTAAATAGTTTAAATATTATAAATCAATGAGAAGAAAAATTACACTAATCACACGAGGTTAAATCAAAATCAACTATAATAACAAACATCATGTACAACATTATAATCCATGACCAATTACTCTTTTCCCCATGTGTGGGTTGATCACTCCTATAAATTCTTATTTACCAAGCACAAACATATTCCAATTCTCTTATCTACCAACCCAAAATAGTAAGACAAAGGAAAATAAAACCCTATGATACCACTTTGTAACATCATGACCTGGGATCCACTAAAACAGTGCCCCAATCTGATCAGTCACATGGCCTTAAGTGTGCCTCCTCATATGCCACTGGCTACCAACTAGAAACAAGGGTTCAATAATAGTACGGTGGGGAGTCTATACCCTCATTATCATAGTAGCACAACAGTATAATAATGAATAAATATATCAATAGAAGAGGAAATATAATTAATAAAGAAATAATGGGAATAGTATAAGTGAAAGGTATAGAAAGATAATAATAATTGATAAAGTAGAAAACACCAAATATATGTCAATTCACGCATGTCCAGATGAGGTTACATAACTAAAGAAGTAAACATTCAATAGGTGATACATATACAGAAAAAGTAAATAAAAAATAAATGACCTAGAATTTATCTCCAACTCATCATGACTGCTACCTCAGTCATCCTCTATTGTACTCCATCCTAATTCGGAAGGATTACAATAATAAATCATGATCCATGAACCTAAACTGGAAATCATGAGGTATGTTCAGGAACCCCAGTGTAATGGTGGCCCAAATAGGGTGTGAGATATACTCAGTAGTCCCCCACCAACAGAGTCTAAATCTACCCATTACATGATTATAAAATATAATAGTGTCCATGTATGATATGAAAAGTTGTAAATAAATAAAAGCAAACATGTCCGTAGGGGTTCCTCAGGGACACCTGGCTGACCATACCTACTTCATTCTAAGTAAGAAAATCTTGAAACGTGGTCAGCCGATATAGATATAACATATGTGAATAGACAAATATATTTATATATATATAGTATTTCAGGTGTATGCACATGGGGACATAACTTTTCCAATATTAGGGCAGAATACAAACATGGACTCAACACAAGCATGTTCTTTGGATTGGAAGTCACATCCTTAAATCTGATAAACTACCTTTTCTTAGTTCTTTAAAATATAAACATTAATGTTCTTAATAAAAATGCATTATGGGCTCATCCAAGGTGATTCATAAAGAGGAATCCTAAGTATCACACCAGTAGAATTGTAATTACCCATCACCGTAAGAGTTTTTCCAATGTGATCTGTAAAGAGGAATCCCAAGTATCACTCTCGGTATAGTATAAATGCGTAAACCACTAAGTCCATCCCTAGTACACCACTACATATGGGACAGAGTATTTCTCATGGCATGGTCTAGAAACATTTCCAACTGATATCGTCTAAGGTAAACCACTAGGGGACCAGGTATCACCCATGGGTATAATAATCTCAAAAAGACAATTTTCCTATCCAAGGAATTCCTACATGGGAATTCGAGTATCAATCAAGGTGTATAAAGCATATCCCATGGATATCATCCCCGGTATACCACATATGGGAACAAGTATCACTCATGGGTAAAGTAATACGTCTGCCTAGTTAGCCCATCCATGGTATTCTATAAAAGAAACCAAGAATCACTCTTGACATAATATAAATCAAGTAACCTATGATCTCATCCTTAGAATTATAAAAAGACAAATAGAAGTATCATTAAATCCATACACAATTCATTTAATCATTTAAGTTTAATTATAAAAGATTCCATGTTCATAAACATTCCATCACAACTCAAGTATACAAAAGAGGTTCATACCCATTATTTATTTCAATTATATCAGTAAATTCCATGTAATAAATCATTCCATTCATCATCTTTATCATTTCACACTCATTAGCCACTTTTTTATTAGATAAGACATTTCACCTCAAAATTGGTTTTATTATAAAAATAGGTCAAGGAAAACAAACCATGTCATTTGATACAATTAATGCAACAATTACATGACATTTAATCCAATGCACCTTGAGTATATTAAAAACAAAACAAGGTATTATAGTTATAATAATTTAAAATAATACCCGAGAAGGGTGACTAAATTACCTATATAAAGCATAGGTCACAGTATAAAAGAGAAAAATACCATTGGGATGATTTGAGAAGAGGAGAAAAACCATTAAGAATAAATTTTAAATAAAAATTTCTAATCATTTTGTGAATTAGGTTCTACAAACTTAAATTCATATTTAAGTGGCACCAAATGGAAATACTAGCACGAGCCACAATAGCATAATTTATAAATTAAAAAAACTCAAGGGAAAGTAATACCTCATTCTTAGGATGCTTCACTCATCCAATATAGAGACCTGAATCAATATAGTATGCAAGAAATTAGAGGATTTAAAAAATTCATTGAAAATAGAGATTATCATCTCATACCAAAAATAATGCATAATATGGTGTGATAAATAGAAAAAGGTTTCAAGAGGGGTGAATCACTAATTTAGAGCTAAGAAACATGATAGAAAACCCTCAAATATGAGGTTGGATGTATGAGAACCATGGAACCCTAGTTGAGAGAAAGGATACACTGCTAACGGTCCCCTCTGGGTTCCTATTCTATCCAAAGAAAAAGAAAGGGGTCGATCCCCCGTGTACCCCTTTTTTTAAAAATACCTAGGGAAGTTCAAAATGTGAATTAGATTCATGTCAAAAAAACAAGATTTATTATGTGAACTGGGTTCACATTGTAAATTAATCAGGTTAAACCCCCCCCCCCCCCCCACAAATTATTTTAGATCCTATAACCTCTCTGTCTGCATCTCATGAAACACATTTAGGTCATGTAAATAATTAACAATTTGAATTTTAATATATTTCTGCTTTATACAGTTTGGATAACAATTCTTCTTCCAGTGCTCACCTGAACCTATGGGGATTCCCCTAAAGCAGAAAACATGTATCAAAACATCATTTATGTATGTTCAAACCCTCGAAAATTTAGTTTGGTTCCTGAAATTAAGGAAGTCTCATCCACTAATGGAAAAACACAAATTACTTTAGAAATTCCATCTTTTCCAAAATATGGGATGCTACATCTGACTAGCCTCAGGATGCTCCCCAACCAGGCTACCTCCTTTCCCTGGTGGTACTCCCCAACCACCCCTTCTTTCAAATAGTCACTCATATATTTACAAGATCAGGGGCATGCATTGATCATCCACCCACTTGGAACCCCCTTATATTTGACCTAGTGCTCCCAGCCACCCTTCACACATAGTTTCCCTGGTGACCATATCAATAAAACCTACCATATAATATCCTTACCAACCTCCCATGTGATTTCCCCACCACCAAAACCTCCTAATCCAAACCAGATCTATAGCCCATCATAGTGCGTTCACCCCGACCACCATTAAACACTGATCCTAGATACCCACACACCACCCCGTCATGCATCGTGGTCCACCAGCCAACTATGGTAACCCCCCTGGTCACACGGCTCGACTCCGCCCCATGGCTTCATCCTCCTACCACCCCATAGTCTTCGAAAACTCCTTGGCTAGGCCACCAGACCCCAACTACATGGACCTTCCCACTAGATCCCCTTCGGGCACCACTAGTGGGCCAACCCATGTTCAAGTCGGCTCATGCCAAACTTGGTGAGGGGGGTTTAGGCCCTTCCTAACCCACCCACCCCATTTAGGGTTAGGTATAGGCTCATAACCCCTTTCATGGATTTTGTAGACATGCCGAGGCCCGAGTAGAAAAAAAAAGTTAAATTATTTTTGAAATAAAAATAAAAATAAATATTTTTTAGAAAACATAATTTTATTTTGGGATCGTGTGAAATTTTTATTTGATTTAAAGAATATTAAATGAATTATTTTAATTAATTTAAATCGTATGGTGTATATTTAACAAAAATTTAATTTTTATTACGCATTTATTTTCCATGGTGAATGATCTTGAGTATCGATAGAAAAATGTATGTCTATAATTAATTTATTTAATTATTTTTTAAAATTACTTATAAGTCATGTAAAAATTAAATTTATTTTGATGTTTTGTGTACCCTATTTTCCTTGATTAAAATTTATATGGGAATTAATGTCCACAAGAGTTGTTTTCATGTATATTACACATTTATAAGACCCCCTTGCATGCATGTGAGTATTTATGTATTATAATGAGGATGATATAAGATGAAGACTATGTCGAGATGAGGTAGAATTCTAGACAAGATATGAAAACATTGGACCAGGGTAAAAGATGTGATATGAGATAGTAAAGACTCTGGTATTATACCATTATGGCCATGGTTGATCCATTGAATATAAATGGTTCAACCAATATCCAATTTTTAAGATTAGTTGCGCTATTTATTTAATTTATGAATTAATTATTATTATTTTCTCAGTTTGAAAGTGAGCATGATCAAATAAAATAACAAATAATTAATGCATATATTAAAATGAATAAAGATGTGATGAATGTTTTTCTATTTACTGTAGTGTTAATTTGTGAGGGTGGTCACATAGTACATGCATAAAAAATATAAAATCAATTCATTTATAAAGAAATAATAAAACCCTCAAATAATATTAAGTCAAAACTTCTTCCATCATATGAATTTGAACAGAACTGAGTGTCTGGGCTACTCATCAGCCCTAGTTAAGGGTACCTCCTACTACTGGGAAGTTTTTATGAAAACTATGGATCTAATTAAATGAATATGGAAACATAGAAGTATCTATACCAAACGTGTTTCATCTTTAAAGGAAAATCATTAAGTAAATAAAGTTTATTATTACTAGAATCCAAGACTTCACTCAACAGTTTAAGGAACTATGAGTTAATTTGAATGTATAGTTAAATGCCTACCTTGAAACTCTCAGATTATTGGTATATCTATATCTTGGACTAGGAGTAGAGGATTCGGGGATCCTTTCCACTAGAATACTCTAGTTAATGAGTATCATAAATCTAGTAGTGAGGGATTATAGGGTTTTATAAAATAGAATGTTAAATTTAATTATTTAATTAATTGAATACAATAATATTATATTTTAAAATGAAGCATTATGTTTGATAGCATACAAGATACACATCATCAAGCTTAAAGAAACAGCTAAATATTATTATGTAAATTTGATTGTTATAAGATACCATTAAATTTGTGGGTATGGAAAGGAATAAATAATTTATTAAATAAATATAAAGTTATAAATCAATATTAATTTATTGTTATATTCTTAGAAAATAATCATACATTTTTTTATTAGTCATTTTATTCTTCAAAAATAGGTTTTCTTCAAAAATGAGTTTTTATTATTTTTATGATTGAATATTATAATTCATAGAATCTCAAGAAAATTTATTTTAAAAAATTAATTTCATATTTTAATTTACCAAGTAAATATGATCTTACAATAAATTTTTGATAATTTTTTTAAAATATATATTTTTCATCGAACAGTGAAAAATACTGATTTTTTATTAAAAACTATATTTTATTTTAAAGTATTTACAATTAAAAATTATTATTTTTATTTATTATAAATTTAAATTAGTTAATTTTCATATAAAATAATACAATTATGTTATTTTAAATAAATTTTATATTTAAATTTACCATAAAACATTTAATAATTAAAAAATAAATTTTTTGGAACAACTGTTTTTCGTTGAATTTTTCCGGTTTAATTTAAATTAAATTTTAAAAATTATGTGATTTGAAATTTTTAAAATGGATTGCATATTTGGTATCAATTTTTATAAATTTATTAAATAGTTTCCTTTTATTTTTGGTCAATATTAATAGTAACTTTAGTAATTTGGGTTACCATGATAAGGGTAAATCTGGTAATTTAGTGTATAAATAAAATGATAAGAACCATAAAATGAACTAAAAACTTGGATAATTATTATTTTATGAGTATATAATGACCATAATCATATAATTGTATAATTTATCACCTTTTGGTTACACTTAGATAAAATCATGACCATTATAGTATTTTATGTAAAGAAATGTCCAACATGTTACACTCTTTTTTATTAAGTGGTATATTTTTTATATAATGATATTCAAAATAAATATTAGTATAAAAAGAGTATTCTAAAATATAAAAGATTTAAAGTAATCATATTCATTTAATTTTAATTTTTAGGGAAGAAATAATTTCCATAAATTCTTGTATAATGTTGGTACAACAATTATTCAATTATTGTAAAAATCAGATAAATTATATTGAACATATTAAAAAAATATAATTTCAGAAAAATAATGTGATTGAAAAATTTAATTGGTTACCTTGACTTGTTATAAATATAATAAAATAGTTTTTTTGAATTATAAATTTTATATTGATATTATTAAAGTTAAATAAATGAATAGTTCTAAAAATAGACATTCATAATAATTTATTAAATGATATAAAATTCCTAAAAATATTAAATTATTCCAAGTGATTAGGATAAGTTTTAAAATATAAACCAAGGTCTATTTATGGATATTTTTTTCATTTTATAGTAACTATATTAACCCCCAAAGAGTGAAAATTCATGTTGTCATGGTAAAAGTTAAGGGGATAAATAAGGGTTAAAACCAAATGATAAGGGTAAAAATATAGTCAAAACTTTTATAATTTTTATTTTACGAGTTAATTTAGACCCATAATTTAACACCCCAACATTTTATGAGAAATATTATTTTTATTTACTTTGATGTATTATGTTGTACGCAACACCAAGATTAGCTTGACCTATACGTAACACCGTATTAGCTTTTAGTATATACAGACACTGTTCTTGGCTTATGTTGCATGCAAGAGCGACCTTCCTCAATAGTGTGTGTTGTACGCAATACCGAGTTTCACTAAACAACGATATATTGTTATTATATTATTATAAACTATCCGTTATGAATATTATTAACCCCATTTTAATTTTATAACATTATCATTCATCTTACACATATTCTAAAACTTGGTATGAGAACAAAATAAATTTTTCGAGTAAAATAAGTATTTTTAAAAAAATATAGTTTTGCCGCTTTTTGATGGAACACCCACTTTAAATATAGTTTTTGACATGTTTGTAAGTTAAATTTGACAAATTAAACTTCTTCCTTGGAATCAGGATATAAAAATAAAATTTGGATAATTTTTTGATATTTTTCTCATAAGTTTCTTATTTTGGTGAATAATAAAAATATGCAAAATTTTAATTGAAAACAAATTTTTTCAACAAAATAATTTATATAGATAAAATATATTATTTAATGGTTTAAAATTATAAATATAATATATTTTTACAATTTAATATAATTTACGTCATTATCATTAATTTTACATTGAATTCATAGGTAAAACAATTTCAATCTTTTGCAATGTTTTAACTTTTAAAACTCAGTTTCTCAAGAGCAGGATTAATTTTAAATTAAATACTGCAAATTTTGTGTTTTGAATTTCGAAAAATGGATTCCATATTTGTGATCATAAGGTCCAAATTATGTTAATAGGCTACTTTTTATTTTAAGGCATTATGAATAGTAACTATAGTAAATTTTATTTACAACAGTTAAAGGTAAATCGGGTAATTAAGGGTAAAACCAATATTATAAAATTACCCTAACACATGTATTAATAAAATTTTATGATTATATTTAATACTAAAATATACTTGGGTAGAAATGGTATCTTTTGGAACCCACTTAGATGTGATTAATCCCTTTAATTTATTTTATTTAAAGAAATTGAAATATGTCTCACTCAAAATTTAATAATTAAAGTATTTTTAATATGAGGTTATACATAATATAAATTAAATTATAAATACTCATTTTAAATATAAATTTTTTTTATTCATCAACGTAATTTATTTGTGATTTTTAATAAATATATAATTACCTTAATAGTTTATACATTAATGACGCAGAAATTATTTATTTAGTGAAAAATCAATAATATATTTTTTATTAAAATAATAATACCCATCAAAAGGACCAGAAACTTGACCAAACCTTCTTTTTCGAGTATATATATACCATAATCACCCAAGTGTCTACTTTTGGACCATTTTGATCATTATAAAACAGATTATGACATTTATTGTATTTTATTTTAAATGATGTCAAAGTTTTCACCTTCATAGTTTAATAAAGATAACATTTAAAAAGTTAGTTGTTTTAGAAGATAAAATTTACTAAAAGTATTATTATGAAATATATTAGATTTATATTCATTTTAGTATTTTATTTTTAGTTTTTATGCAACAAATAATTATATTAAATAATTATAAAAAAATGTTGTGGTAATTATTTCATTAAGAGAAATATCAAATAAATGGTTTTAAAAATATTAAAATTAATATTATATGAACTAATTAATGTGCTACGCAAATTTTATAGATTAATATGACATGTTCGTAATTTATTAAATATTTTGGTTCAAATATATCCTCTATGTGGATTTTATTTAAATTCAAATAAACGAATAGTGTCAAAATTGACACTATTGATATTTTATAAAAATAAAATATTATTAAATTGTTTAAAAATCACAAAAATATTTAAAAATTATATAGTTGTAAATTTCATAAATTATCCAATTATGGACAATTTAAAACACATAATTTTTAGTTATAACAATTTAAAATTTAGAATATTATTACCATAAAAAATTAAATAGATTAAATAACGATAAATCAAATTGATAAGGTTTAAAATAATTTTCCAACATGTATAAATTTTATTGGATGATTATATTACATCCCTATATCATCTCATCTTAGAATTTCAGTCATTTTGGAGGTTTTTAGGTGGGGTTTCAGTTTATTATAAATTAATATTTTGGAGGTTTCCAAAAGTGCCCCTCCCATGTCTTATAAAAGGGCACCTCCTCCCTCTTCTCTTCACTCCATTTTAAGCATTAAATCTCATCCAACTCCTATCAGTTCCTCTTATGAACATCTCTATTTATATTATATAGGTTCTGGTCTTCTCAAAAGGCCAACTCTAGTGCCCTAAGAGGAAGTTTAAAAGAGGCACGTCAAGGAAGAGGTAATCTCTTCTACCGATTATTTCGAGTTTCTTTATTCTTATACTTCATATTCTTTAGTTGTTTCATTATAAAGTAATAACATCAGTATCACTAATATACTTATTTGTTATTATAAATATGAAACAACCCTAATTCAACTTATATTCATCCTACAAAAAATGAAATCATCGCGTGTGCGTACGTATGGCTTACCGTCTCCACGCCGTGGTGTAATCTATTTTTCCACCACCAGCATACCTGGATGGGTATAATGGGGGAAATAATAAATATATATGATTATTATAATATCATAGTTATTTTGAGATATTATATTATCCACTCTAATTCCATTCAATAATTATGGAAATGATATAACCGCTCGTGTGTACGTACGGATTACCGTCTCCACGATGCGATGAGATTATTTCTCCATGTTAACCATTCCAGAATGATTATAAAGTATATATAATAAATAATAATGAAAAAATTTCCATAATAATGATACTGTATTTATGTATATGTTATTTACTTACTTTCATTCAATTTAATAATGAAACGAAAATAGCGTTCATGCATACGTACGGCCTACCATCTCCATGAATGGTGTATTTCATTCCATTTATCGATCTATTATATATATTATTAAAAGAATATATATTATATATAAATCGTGTTTTGAATTATATAGATAAGAAATAATTATCTAAGTAATCATATGAATAATTACAAGTCAAAACACGTACGATAAATAAAATGATTTTACCCAAAACGCTGCTTTAACATAGATTTGGAAAATAAACGGGTAAAATAAAGTCGTAATTGAATC
The DNA here is from genome assembly GCA_963277665.1 of Viscum album. Taxonomy (NCBI): domain Eukaryota; kingdom Viridiplantae; phylum Streptophyta; class Magnoliopsida; order Santalales; family Viscaceae; genus Viscum; species Viscum album. The sequence continues at coordinate 1,240,116,790 of OY728145.1, read as the reverse complement.
ATATATGATATCATAACTATTATTATGCTTATTTTATAAGTTAATAATATGTTTAAACCCAATATACAGGATTCTAGGACACATATAGAAGAAATTGGACATAAATTAAGGGATAATTATTCCAATCTCGTTCTTATCTGGGATTGTTTATTCGTAAGTATTTACTAGGGTTATGTTTATCATTAATATCAATGTTTACTCATAATGTTTTCATAAAATGGTTATTCTTATTCCATGTATGTTTAAAGTCATTTTTACCCTTTTTTACTTTTACCAAATGGTATGGAAATAATCTTTCTTTTGTTTACCATACGAGGCACTTTTTGACTTTTCCAGCAAAAGTACGAGAATAATGTTTTTTTAACTTATATAGCATGAACAGATTTTTACAGTTTCATAAATCCTTATTTTCATGAAGATTCCTCTACAATATTTCATGATTATTTTCAACAAAATCCTTTACTTTTAAAATTTCATGGCATTTTGTGAAAAGAAAATGATTTGGAAGAAGAAAGGATATTTTCCTCATGAATTCATTTCAAGTGTTTTATCAAAACTATTTTCCATATAAAATTACATTATTTAATATATTTATGTTTCAAGTATAATTTATATATTATTTACATGGTGTAATTTTTCTTATGATGAAATTATATCCATTTGTTTTATATGGATTATGATGGTATGATGTTTATGAAACCCATTTTATTCTTTAGGTTATGATGAATGATTTATGTTTATTTTGTGGCACACGTAAGAATGATTTCATTATGTGATGTATGGGACCTATATCTCTATACAATGCATTTGGTAATGATTTATATCTCATGAGATATACATGGCTAGAACAGTAAGTAAAATATGGTTCAGTAATACATGGTTGGAATGGCTGGTAAACCCGGTTCAGTAATGGACTTTGTCCACTATGATGGTCTTGGCAGAAATGTCTTGGCTACTATGAAAATAATATAATGTGCTTAATGGTTTGACACAATTACATGTTTTATTACCATAATATGTTATCATCATTAATATTCTTTTGTGATCTATGCATTATTTACTTCCAAGATTTATGTCATTACTCATGTTTTATGTTCATGTTTTTACATTCAAATGTTTATGGATTGTTTGATTTTCTCCATGTTTACCCTTACTGAGCATTTGAGATCACCCTTTTTATGTTTTATTTTCACTAGGATATAAATAAAGGTTTTAGGTAAGAAAAAATTGGGGGAATAACTTTATGGGAGATATTAAAGATCTTTCACCATGATTAGAATATTTTGTTCTGAGTTTCCAAAGTCACTAAACTAATACGGACTTCGGGCGTCTGTTTTTGTTATGTATTAAGTGTTACACAAAATTAATGTAATTTACATGTACTTAAATCTTTGGGTCTCTACACATAATAATTTTATATTATAAATAAATCACTTTGGAACCATTTTTAATTAAAATTAATTTATATTAATTTAATATTTTGAGAAATGTCAAGAGTGCCCTTCCCCTATCACATAAAAGGGTACCTCTTCTTCTCATTTTTTCAAAATTCAAAGCCCATTTGGTTCATCAAATACCTACCAAACTATATTACTAGAATCCCTTACCTAATTATATTGGTCTTGTTTTAGGCATAATACCAATCCTATTGGTATTAAGGCGTTAAGAAAATTAAGTTGTCTAAAAAAGGTATAATTTTTATCTCCATGTCTTAGTTTTGTTTCTTCTTCCACATCCCAAAAACATTCTTCGTACATGATAAAAAAATGAATCTAGCATAATAAATATACTTAGATGTTATTATGGTAGTTTCATGACCCATATCCATCTCCTCTTCCATCTAATTAGAAAAGAATACAGCATTCGTGTGTATGGCTGACTACCGCCTCACGAACCGATGTAATTTTTTTTCCATCACTATCTCTCAAGAAATGCTATTATTATATATTTAATATTTATATGAAATATTCATGAAGTAAATAACATTATAAAATGATAATATATCATTTATTCTCTTATCTTTCCATTCACTAAAAAATGATAACGTTGTTCGAGCGTATGTATGGACTACCACCATCACAAAGCGATGTGATTTATTTTCCATCACCACATCACATAAATGATATATATAAGTATATTTAAATAATTAATATGATAATAAATATATTTTTATCACTTTATAAATATAAAATTTTACTTACCATCTTTTCATAATGATCTTTGAAAAAAGGAAATGTTACTCATTCATATGTACAACCTACTATCTCCATGATTGTAACATAGTTCCTTTTTTATAACCATATTTAATGGATAGATTTAAAACTATAGTTGATATATAAAAATTATAATTATTTAATGATAATTATTATGGATATGTTTTAATAATGTGAACTTTTACCATAGTCATTATACCTAAGTGATTTTTGACTTATGAACTGAACATCATCAAAATATTTGAAGTGAACTTCGTTAATTGACTGATTATATATAACATGGGATTGGATAAAATAATCTAATTATGAACATGAAAAAACTTTTTAAACAAGTAAAAGTTATCCAAATTTTATTATCCAGGATGATAAATAATATATGTGACAATTCGAACTCAAGGTAGGAGACTTTGTATTAAAAAATGCTCTTTTAAAGTTCCTCTTTCAATTATTTTTAAAAAGGTCAAAAGGAATGTATTTTTTAAAATATATGGAATAAATAGAATTTCCCACCTTTATGATGCATTATTATTTTGAAACTTAATTTACAATTTTATATGGTTACTTTCAAATAAAATTATTTCATTTATAACTGTGTAGTTTCTCAAAATCAAGGAATTAAAAATACAAAGGTTATTTTCCTCAAGAATGATTTTTACAATATTTTCTTCAAATAAAAACAATATTTTCTTTTTTATAGGTATTATATTTTTTAAAATTTATTTTTAAATATTAATTTATTTTGGATATCTAATAGTGTTTTTCATACAGGTTTAAAAAAATTTCAAAGGTTTTATAAAATCTTTTATTCAAGACACTTGAGCATTATGGATCACGAGTGAGCTCGATGTAGATTATATGAATGTTTGAGCCCCATTATAGCTCATTAGTGAGGCTGATATATATTATATGAAATTTTATCCCTATTATATCTCTCCAATTCATTAAGTATGTTGGAATTTTACCGTGATGGTTATTCCAATTGTAACTTTGATGGTTACTCCAAGTATAAACATGAGGGTTATTTCAAATATAATATTGAGGGTTATACCATGTGTAATAATTAGGGTTACTCCAGTTTTATTAGTGATGGTTACCTCATCTATAACTATTATATTAAACTAATTCCACAAGTTACCCATATTATTTATTTTTTGTTTTATATGGGTTTTTTATGTTTTTTTTAGAAAATATTCTGTGTGATTTTCATGTGGAAATGTTTTATTAGACCCAAATAATTTTCAAGATAAAGGTAATCATTACATTTATTTTCATTTTTTTCTATAAAAATGGTTTTATTTATTTTTATGTCCCTTACTAAGATTTTTATGCTCACTCCATGTTTTAAAAAACTAATAGGCTTTGGGGATGGGTAAGAGAAAATAATAATCCAAGTTGAAATTTGTGAATATTTTTCATGAAAATAAATCAAGTATTATTTTAAATAATTTTTTTTATAGGAAAAAATGGATACTATGTAGATGTGTCAACTGTTAATGTATAGGTTTAGTATCTAATAGTTATTTCTAATTACCTAAAACTCAAAACTGAAAAGATCCTTAAAATTTTAAGAAAGTGAATTCTATTTTAAAATCACTAGAATAAGTAAGTTTTATGGTTAAGTCCTTACAGTTGGTATCAAAGCAGGGTTTAGAAAACCTTGAATATTATGATGTTTTCCTGTGAGGTTATATTCACTTTTATAGATATCATCATGGGTTTAAAATTTTAATTTTGATCATAATTTTGATTTCATAGAAACTTTATTTGAGACTTTATACTATTAAATTTTAAGGTGATCAATGATATTTTTTGTAGACATTTATTTTTGAGCTAATTATGGGTTATTACATGTTTTGATGTGAAATGAAAGGTATGAGATAACCGCGGAGATTAAAAAAATTATTAAATGTTGAATGTATTATGGTTCTTTTTTAGGATATTACTAATATTTATAGATATTTTATAATAATTACATAGTTTTAGAAAAGGATAAGTCTTAAACCAGGTGACAACTGATCGTGTATATCAAGGTCGTGAGGTTTAAACCCACAACTGAAGGGAAACACGGGTGCAGCTCCTACCACTGGCCTATGTGAAGTCCTGAATATGATCACTATAATTTTTGGGGAGAATTACAAGATTAAAATAAATATAATATTATGGTATTTTATTTCATCAATAAAGGTTGAATTATATTTTGGAGGTGTATGAGATTTTAATGTGAATTTAAGTTGATTCAGTACTCATCATTTGGAGAAAAGAGTGATATTTTGGTGGAAATTTATTAAAGGATGAAATTATACTTATCAAGTAATTATATTTCCTTATGTTATTTTTCTAGGTAGTAAAATAATTAATCAACTTTTGGAATATGATTTTGAAATAAAAATAGTATCTGTAAACTAATCTTTTCGAGAAATCAATAACCTTGTAACCCATCATATATTTACAGTTTTGTGATGGTTATCTTTCTCATGATCATGTTCTATATCACTCTCAATCTGTCCTTTAGTTTTATTTTTCTATTTAATTTCTATGTTTTCACTTCCCACTAATGTTATACTATTTATAAAACAAGTATGTGTTACTTTAGATGACCTTCGTACATCCTTTTTCTCTCATATCAAGGGGAAGTTTTATTAATCGTTCTTATGATGTGGAATTTCAATAAAGTTATTTTGGAAATCTAAACCTAGGTTACTAGAATAGAGTTCAAATTTAAATAATAAAATTTCTTAAAAGTGGGATAATGTGAAATCCCATGATTTTAAATTGAAACATTATGTTCAATAGTGTACAAGATACAACACATTGAGCTTAAATGAACAACTAAATGTTATAATTTAAATGTGACCATTATAACCTAGCTATTAATTATGTGAGTATGAATAGAAATAATTGACTTATGAAATAAATATAATGTTCCAACTCAATATAAATGTATCGTAATGTTCTTATAAAATAATCAAATTTTTTAAGGAAATTCATTTTATTCTTTTAAAATGTGTTTTCTTTAAAAATGAGTTTTTATTCTTTTTATGAGTGAATATTATAATTTATAGAACCTATAGAAATTTTATTTTAAAAAATTATTTCATTTTTTAATTCACCATTTCACGTTTATCTTAAAAATAATTTTTTATAATTTTCGAAAAATATTGATTTTTCAAGGAATAGTGAAAAATACTGATTTTTTATTGAAAATTATATATTATTTTAAAGTATTTACATGGTAAAATTATGTTTTGGGTTATTTTTAACATTTAATTAGTTTATTTTGATTTAAAATAATTCAATTGTGATTTTCTAAATGTATTTTATACTTTAATTTAGCATAAAAACATTTTACATTTAAAAGGTCATTTTTCTAAAAAAACAATTTTCATTACGTTTTTCTATATTAATTTTAAATTAAATTATCCAATTTTTAATATTTGAATTTTTAAAAATGGGTTCCATATTTGTAATCATTTATTCATAATCTATATCTATATACATACTAAAGAATGGTTTTTTCCGCCACGTGTCGACACCGCATTAACTCCTACAATTTTCCCATCTTCATCTCCCATTTCTCCCTCGCCTCCCACACTCTCAGCATCGTGACTTTCCTCCTCGCCGCCTAATATTTCAAACCCTCTGCACATATTCCATCATATTCATCCTAAAATATATGGTGCATCTCGCCACTCTAGTGACTCCTTCCATCTTCCCATATCCATCTCCCATTTATTCATCGCCTCCCACGCTCTCAGCATCGCAACTTTCCTCCTCATCGGACACTATTTCAAACCCTCTGCACATCTTCCATTCTCTTCATCCTACGATTACACCAAAATCGGCCACTAATTCCTACAATCTACGGTGTATCTTTCTACTCAATCTTCGACACTTCCTACATCCACGGCGTCGCGAAGTCGCTACACCATTTTCACCTCTATAGAACTCCTCCCTATCTCGAGTTTAGTATTCTGAATCATCTGTTTCTACACATCGATTGTTTTCTCTTCCTCCTCATCCAAAAATTTCACCAACTCTGACCTCCCAAATCTACCATCATTGTTTCTTATCGACACTCTATCTTCACTTTTTCTGAAATCCACATTCTAGGGTTTTGTAAAATACTCTATTCAGTCTCCCAAATCTTGGGATTGATGTAATTCATGCTCATCTACCACTGCTCCATTGCCATTGACTATCTTCAATTCATTAGTGTACATATTCTAGGTTTATCCTAAATCACCCACTCCCATCTTCTCCGGTATTTTTCTATAAAAGAGGAACTACTCTACTCAGTTACTTGACGAGGGTTCTCCTTCATTCAGCTGTTGCAATCCCTACATAAACAAGTGTATAATCATACGATCATTCAATAACAATCCCTTATGTTCTTCATTATAATATTTGCAGGTTCACATAAGGTAATTAAAGTTTCATAATAATTCTTCCTATTTCAATACTACAAGTATAATTTCTCTTAAGCATTTACCTTTTGTTCTTCATAATACTTTTCTGTTATTTACATTTTTGTACTATGATCACATTGTTGCCTCCAAGTAGAAATGTTTAATCTGATTGGCCATTTTTCATTGACCAATCATTGTTAATAGTATATAAATTATATATATCATAGTAAATAATTACAACTGAAACCATCCGGACATACACCCTGGGCAGTGAATACATGCACATTCTAAGGATTATTTGTCTTTACAATATACATTGTCTAAAATATGATCATATTAATACATTGCATGGTTATATGGTTCTTTTAAATTCCTTTACAATCAAATAATAAGATAAAACATATAAACATTCAATCCCCATCAATATATAGAGACGCACGGCTTCAAAGAAGACTACTACAGCAACAACATCAATCAGGTTGTCTTATTTTTATTCTGCACACCTCATATTGTTCCGTTATTTATCAATTGACAACATAAATGTAAACTATAATGGAAATTCCATTGGCATAATGTATACTAATAACACCGACAGGAAGCCCGCAAATAGGAAGAGGTATGCCTTTATCACCGATACCCAGAAATTGTAGTTTCAGTTTAAACAGTCCTTTAATTTTATTTTAGTTATCATATTGCAAGATGAAATAAAATACCTTTTTAATATATTATATTGTTGCCTGACCATGTTTTATAGTTAATCTAGTCACACCATCTAATCTAGTCACACCAGCTAATAACATAGAAATACGTCAACGCATTCCATTATCACCTATATCCAGTAATGGTTATTTTCGATTACTATCTCCAGTTTAAATTCTTTGATTTCATACTACAAAACAGGTAACCAAATATTCCTACAATTTTTCAGCTTACCCTATTTCAATTAGTGTATTTTTTCTTCTCATACAGTGCTATTTTGAAGGGATATATTATTTGGTCAGATTCGTCATGCTGGAGAAGCAATCAGGCCTAGACATTAATCTCAGAATCACGCCTTATGTCTGTTCCCAATGGAATTTGGGGAAATTTTGAAGGTTTTTAGTCTGTACAATATATTAATGTGTTTCAATTAAAAAACAATGATTCTTTTTATATTTCTTTACAAAGTACATGGGTTTCCCTGTTTTGCTGAAATATGTCCCAGGATCAGTTTTAGAACCAATATTGGTTCTTTCAAGGTTAGTTTCACAACATATAATGGTCCAATCAAGAACTATTTCTATTATCTATTTTCTTTGTGCATTATTTTTTTCACAATTTTTTAATCTTTGTGTATATTGATCATTGTGTAAGTCATTTAACAGAAAAACAGATAAGCACCCTGATAAGCAGCCTCTGAAACAAATGGATCCTAATATAATTGATAGTGTCATACTTTTCATTTTAATACAATGCAATACAGTGCAACAACCTTTATCCATATGAGTAGAGTCCATTTGAAAATACTCTGCATATGTATGCCTGAAATACATTACATTCTTACTATTGACCATCAAACACATTGTCTTTGGTGTCCGATCACATTTCATTTCAATGTAAAATAATCATTTTCTACATTACTTTTTTAATTTCTTATTTACAATCTTATTGATCTACCAGATCAAAACATGTTGCTATTTAGGTAATAAAAACTGATTTTTTACATTCTTATTTCCGATCACATTTCATTTCAATGTATAATCCTACTTAGTTTTTGATATTTTAAGTGATGATGGATAATATGAAGTGAGCTAAACTTGATACTGAAGGGCTGCGCAGGAGAGCTACTAAGGTGCACTATTCTATGACTGCTTGATTTCTATCACTGAAAAATCTTCACGTTATGTGTTTCATATGTTTTATGATATTTATCAACTAAGAGAATTACATTTTATAAAACTAAGAAATAATATTTTTGTATTAGAAGCAATAGTGTTTATTTTTCTTTATGCACAGTTTCAAACACTTGAGTTTAACCAGCTATTATTCCAATGGTTTTTTACAGTTTTTTAGTTTGGCATATTTATTTCATATACACTACATGCATTCCAGTTTACCGAGATTTTGTTTCAATAGTTATTATGTACATGAAAAATACAAATATTCTACAATGTATAATTTCATATACATGAATCGCATTTTAGATTATGTATTAACCATGTCAATTCTTTCAAACCAGCCACCCATATGCATTGGTTTTATAGATTGCTGAAAGTAGAATCAAATTTATGAGTTCTCAATTACAGTTTAGCGGTTAGCTCTTAACCATGCATAAACCGATTCAATTAAATAATTTCCCTCATCATAAATATTCATACCATCCATTCTTCTCTGGATATTGGGCAATGGATTCAAGGAATTTTTATTGTTCACAGCTTAACATCAATCGGGATAGAAACTCTCTGCCGTAGGAGATATTGAACCATATAATTTCAGATGTTGTAGATGGAAAGGAAGGTTTGTGCTATTATCTTTTCCACTGTATGTTGGATTTTATGGGAAGGATGCAATCGGTCAAGGGAGGGCATACGTGTTTCACATTTATTTTTCAAGGTACATTTGAAATTAAAGGTTGTAGAACATGGTTTCTGGTGGAAGGGGGAGACTCAGTTGTGGACTTCAAAATGTGGAAACCAAGAGCTTGAATTGGGAGTAAGTTAATTAATGTCAAATAGGGGATATGGCTTTGATGGAATGCACCCATTGAATATTTGATTTTAAAATTGGACTTCTGTTACTTAGCAGGGCATATGCATGGTGGTAGTACAACTACGGTTTGGTGGTACTGGGGTTCGACGTGTCTTTTGTTGATGGGTCTTCTCATGAAGAGTAGGATAGGGTATAAAAAATATCCTTGGTGGTTGAGAGATGGATTAAAAACAATATACGATTTTTTCACATATTTCAGGATTAGTTTCTCCCTCCCTCCGTAGGTTAGTAAATTTTCACTTCAAAAATAGTACACGTTCACTACAGAAACTGTACTATTTAGAAGTGAACATGATTTGATTATTGAATCAGTATACTAACCTAAAAAATCAGTATACTAACCTACCAAGAGAAGTGATCATGTGTTATTTCTATCAAATCAACACTTTAAATTATTCAAGTGAACGTGTACATGTTCCCTTCAGAAACTGTACAATTAATATGTGAATGTGAACTGATTATAGAATAAGTATACTAACCTACTGAGAGAAGTGAACATTTACTAATTCTATAAAATTAAAACCCTCTCATTGATAGAAACAGTACTATTTAGAAGTGAACATTAACTAATTACAAAATCAGTATACTAATCTACATAATTAGTATACTAACCTACTAAGATAATTGAACATGTATTATTTCTATCAAATGAACACTTTATGTTCATATCACGGAATCAGTATAAGAGAGTTTCACATACATTATGAAAATATGAGATATCATATCATCGATGTAAAGTGATGTTGTGATTTTTATATGAATGCTTCTTGTTATAAACATGTAATCTTTATTACTTTCAAGTTTGGGTCGTATATTCCGCTGACAATTTGGGTATTTTCTGTGTATATGCCCTTTGTGTTGTGCTCTATTATCTACTATTTATTCTCCTCAGTAAAATCATTTCTTGTTTTTCGAAGTACCTCAATTCACATCTGAGGTGTCTCTGAATACAAATTTATCATCAATATGAAAGGTTTGAAATTTTTAGTTTTACATGATATTTTAAATTTCAATAAACCTTAACAAATAATGTTTTCTGTTGTTCCTTATCATTGCAACCTCCACACCATTACACATTAATAGTCTGGGATTCATTTTATTTTCTCTTTAGTTTTTTCCTTCATATATCATCCCATTATCACATCAATCATCCATTTTTTGATAGGTACAATGAATTTGGAGGTTCTATACCTTTCAGGCCTGCTAAAGACTTCGCATTACAGAATAGATCAAATAGTCTTCTTAGGGAGCTAAGGGAGAATCTCTACAGATCTCATGAAGATAATCAAGGGCTACATATGGGTGTTGTTAAGGTGATCCATTCATTGAATAATTGATTTCTAATGATGCCAAATCGTCAGCTTATTTGTTTCAGATGTTGAGATTTATATTCCAAGGAAATTTCTTTTTTTAAACCTAGGAATAATTTTATTGGATTAGAAGCAATAGAGTTTTTTTATGTACATAAACATACATCTGAGATTAACCATAGAAGACTTCCTGATATCTATATAAGACTTCCCGATATCCATTGTGGCAAGCTACCATTAACAGGTTTGCTATTTTTTCACTATATCTCTCAATACTTTGTGCCCTAATGCTATAACTTATATTCCATATTGGCTATTTGGTTTGTGTTTTGTGATTTTAGAAAAAGTTATGCTCATGTATTTAAACATGATGTGCTGAAATGGTTGTTAACTTCTTTATATTAATTTTTATATCACTTCAATGTCATGAATTACATGTTATATAATTGGATTAAGTTCTGTATTAAAATGATTAGATAAAATCATTAAATGTTCTAAGTTGTTGTATAATGTTCTATGGAATTCCTGTTTTACGTACCTACTATTTTTTAACTATATTTGGAGTCTTAGTTGTCTATATTAAGTGTTTCATATGATGTTAGAAACCTACCAAGATTCTATAAAAAATTAACTATAAAACATTTTGAATCAGACTTCTTGTTATTCAAAAGATGCCTCTATGTGACAGTGGTTCTGCTTCTACAAAGTGTAGAACTCATATTATATTACCTATTGTGTTTTGATGATTACTTGAGCTGTAAATGTCAAATTGAGGTGATCTGTAAATATTTTGAAATCATATAAGATTATCTAAAATAGTCATAGTTGGGTTAAAGTTTGGATCTATCATTATGTTACTCAAATTTTTTCCAAAAGTTGTTGTACATTTTCTGCTACATAATTATCTTTAATGATTTTGAAAGCTTATAAGATACCTACTTTTGTTTCTCCGCTTCAGTCACCTTTAGCCTTCTCTACCTCCTGCTCTTCCACCTTCGCCTACTCTGCCTCCACCTGCTCTACCTCTGCATGTTCAACCTCAGTCACCTTCTAATTTCAGTCCTCTGGTATGCTTTCTTGAGTCTATCATATACCATGTGGTCAATTTTCTTTTTCATAATACATAATATAGATATTTCTCATATTAGATTTAGAAATAGTATATTGAATGCATTTTACGTATTCAGTACATGCGGAATGCATATTCATCATATGACTACTAATATTGTTTTTCTAATATTGAATATCTAATATTCATCATATGCATAATAATATTAAATTGAAAAAAGGTATATTATTATTATTTTAGTGAAACTGTCTATTCAGGTAGTTCCTATAAGTTAAGGTGGTTTCAATATAGTATTTGAAACTTGAAAGACCATATAAATATAGTAATATTGATTTTTTAATATGAGAAATATTTATATTAAATATTATGGAAAATATAACTGAAAATAGAACATGTTTATTCTACATTTAGTTATATATTTATTGCATTTTACATATTTCTATATCCAGTTCTTCATATGTGCAATGATAATTATGGATGTTGTTTTCAGCCCAGAGTAAGTGTACTTTTATTCCTGGCTATATATTCTCTTCCATGGACATTTCTATTCATAAGATGTGTTCAGGGTGTGCTTCTGTTGTCTTCAACAAAAGTTTTTAGGTAGTTTTAACTACTTTACATCATGCCTTCTGTATGGAATCATTGAATGATTTCAGTACATTTAAGTTTGTCTACCTTCAGTTTCCATCATCTAGTGAATCCATAGTAGACGTGTTTATAGTGACTATGTTTTGTTCACTAATTTTTCATGGATGGAATGATATGTTTTGTTCACTATTAATATGTTACAGTAACTGAAATATGATTCCACTATTACTGTGTTTGTAATAACTTTAGGAAAAAATGTTTGTAAAATACCTCTCCTATTCATATTATCTTTACTATTTTATACATGTAATGAATGTTATTTGATTTAATGGTAGTGACACATTAATTCATCTGTTGTATGTCGACATAATGATTTTCATGTAGTTGCAGGTGACTGATATGTGTAGATCATAACAACTTAAAGGTACTAAATTGGTATGTTTTTTGTTATAATTTGTTTTGTATTACAGTGACTTGTCAATCTGTATTTTTTTACTATTTTTTGGGTATCCTAATTACTGTAATGGACTTTTCTAATAGGTTTCATTACCTTACTAGGATTAGGTATGAAACCAAATTAGATGCAACTGAATTAGATAACGTCACAGTAACATTAACTCATTTCTATTCATACTGATTGACAACTCACTGTAAGAGGTGATGGCTGATTGAGAATTTATGTTCAGATTGATTCAGAATTTCTGTTCAGAGTGATTGAAAATTTCTGATATTTGGAAAGTCTGAAAATAACAGGGATATGTATGTTTCTCTATGGTGGTTACAAGGGTTCCAAAGTTGACAATTATGGTATAGTTGATACATGTATGTTTCCCTTTGGTGATTGACAAGTGTTCCAAATCTAATTAAAGATGTTACCTTTGGTGGTTCAATTTCTACCATATTTGACAGCTAAGTTTCTAAAACATGTATATTTTCTATGATATTTTGAATTATATTAAATTTAGTTATCAATCAGTTTAGTTTTAACTGTTTTTGGGTATCCAGTTTACTGGAATTTTTTTAACCTTCTATCAGTGTTCTTCTTTCCCTTTTCGTCCTCTCCCTTCAAATGCATATCTTTTGAAATATATTTTCGAGGTTCTCTTTATATGGAGATATTTTTTTATCTAACTTTTCTGGCCTGCATCAAATCCGAGTTGATCCCAAATTACCTTTAATTGCATTGGATCTAGAAAAAATCTACTAGAGCATGTATTTTATTTCATATCTTGATGGTTACAAATCTGTTTTCCTGATCAGGAACCAATTTCTTCTGTGGGTTAGAGATGACAAAATCACAGTATGCTTCTTATTCATTATGAGTTGCTTCCGACTGATGATCAGGTATGCACTACTATATGTGTTTACATATTATATAAATAGTTATTATGTACACATATTCAAATTTTTATTGAATTGTGATATAAAATCTCATACTACATTAAGATTCATTCTATCTTCAACTAATTCGTTTTATTCAATTTCTGTTTTTCTGGTCTGCTAAAGTGGTTGATGGATTTTTGATGAAGCCGGTTAGCATGGGTGAATGACTCCAACCATGGAATAGAAATATTTCTCCCCCTCTACATACCTTTTAAAGGTCTCTATTCAATTGAGGTTTTAAAAACAATAACCCAGGATTATTGACATTTAGTGAAGAAACAACCAATTTCAATTTGTGTTCATCTATTTTTCTGATTCAATTTCACGTCGTCAACTATTATGAAGCAGTTGTCATATCTCTGTGTTCATCTATTTATTTTATGAAATTTCACCTTTTGTTTCATCTTTGTATATGATCTCTACGTTCTTCATTCCATATTATTCCATATATATGATGAATAGTTTCACTCTGTTCTCTTTTCTCCCAAACAACCCACTCATTCAATATATTATTATTTCATTTAATTTCAAATTTATCATTTTTATTATTACAACCACTATCTTATCTTTGATTTAGCTTTCACTTTATTTTAGTGCTTGTATTACAGTTATTATGATCAAAATTGAAAATGAATTCAAATATTCTCCCTCAAAATTTAAAAGTTCATATAATTTTACTCTATCATTATTCTTTGTCAACTATTTGAATGATTTCTTCATATTCTATGCACTATTACTTCATTATCATACAAAATTACTTTTTAATTATAATTTATTCAACATTATTATTTCTTCTAAAATTTTATAAATATTAATCTCTTATTGAATCTCTCTCTAGGTTTCCTTTCATTATTTATCGCAATCTCACCTCTTTCCTCCACCTTCTCCCTCTCCTCCACCATCAGTTTCATCTATGTATCTTATCTCTACCTCTTCTATTCCACCATGTTCTATCTCCATCACAATTAGTCTTTACTTCATTTCATTCAATCATGGGAAGCCTACTAACTTCATTATCATTGTTTTATTCTAAACATTATATTAAGTACAATGAGAATACAATTTTTCTTGAATGACACAAAACCATATGATTTGAAAGAAAATTGAATAGTCCCATGCATTTTCACAGGGTAGTACTAGTTTATTAAATACTACACTTTTAGTTTTGTTCAATATGAATAGTATTTGTAGTATTTTTGGTTATCTTGGTAAAGGGTAAATCGGGTAATTTAGATTACAAATAAAAATATAAGAACCATAAAACAACCTAAAATACTAGATAAATATTATTTTATGATTATATCACTACCATAATCATACAAGGGTATAATTTATGACCTTTTGGAGCCACTTAGATAAGATTATGACCTTAATAATATTTTATTTAAAGAAATGTTAAAAATGTCACACTCTTATTTTTAATAAGTGTAATATTTTTAATATGGTGTTATTCAGAGTGTATGTTAAACTATAAATAGTATTTTGAAATATAAAATATTTATATTTATTATTTTAATTTATTTTTAATTTTTTGGGAATAAATAACTACCATAATGCTTACATAACACTGATATAGTAACTATTCAATTAATTTAAAAATCAAATAAATGATATTAAAAATGATAAAATAAATATAATTTGAGAACAATAATATGATAAAAATATTATAGAATACCTTGACATGTTAGGAATTTAATATTATATTATTTTAAATTTATAAGTTTTATATTGATATTATTAAACTTAAAGTGGTGAATAGTTCTAAAAATTGACATTAATAATATTTTATAAAACATAATAATTTATTAAATGATATAAAATTCCTAAAAAACTAAAATTAGGTAAATTTATTAGGATAAGGTTTAAAATAACAAATATTATCTATTTATGGATCTTTTTTCATTTTATAGTAACTATATTAACCCCCATAACATAAAATGTCGTGTTGTCATAGTAGAGTTAAAGGGGTTAAATAAGTGTTAAAACCAAAATTTAAGGTTATAAATATAGTAAAAACATATATAAATTTTATTGAATGTATTAATTTTAACCCATAATCACATTAACTTATAAATAAATCAATTAAGAGTCATTTTTAATTAAATTTTAATTTATATTAATTTAATATTTTGAGAAATAAGAAGAGTTCCCCTTCCCTATTTTATAAAATATAACAAATTTTTCTCATTTATCCACACTTGAAACCCCATTTAGTTCAAAAAATACCTGCCAAAATAATTTCTTGTAATCCCTCCCCTCATTCTAAAGTCCTTTTTTAGGTATAATACCAATATTATAGGTCTTATGTCATTAGGAAAATGAAGTTTTTCAAAGAAATGGATTATTGTTTTCTACCTACATTAGTTTTGTTTATTATTCCACATACCTCAAACCATATTCAACCATGAAAAAATAATAACTCTATTATCGTCCATATACATAATTTTTTTTATGTTTGTCTAGTGATCCATATCCATATCCTCTTTCATCCAATTGGAAAATAATTCAACATACATGTGTACGGTAGAATACCATCTCACGAACCAATATAATTCATTTTCTTTCACTATCTATCGAGACAGGTTGTAATAATAGAATTAACATTTATATATTACATTCATGAAATAATTATAATTATGAAAATATAATTTATCATCTAATTTATTACCTTTCCATTCACTGAAAAATGATAAAGTCGTTTGTGAATATGTGTGGACTACCACCTCCAGGAAGTGATGTGATTCATTTTTTATCACCACATCACATGGATCTTATATATAATTATATTTAAATAATTAATATGATAACTAAGATATTAAGATTATTCTGTAATGATAAAATGACACTTACCTTATTTCCATAAAAATCATTGAAAAATGGAAATGCTACTCATGCGTATGGTCTACCATCTCCATGATTGTAAAATAGTTCATCTTTCATAACTATACTTAATGATTGGATTTAAAAGTATAATTTATGTATAAAAATGATACTTATATCATTATTATTATTCTTTATATGGTTTAATAATGACCACTTTGACCATAGTCCACATATCTAAGTGATTTTTTACTTATGAACCGAATATCCTCAAAAACTTTGAAGGGAACTTAATTAATTGAGTAATTTAATATAACATGGTATTATAAAAAATAAATGAATAATTAACCTAAAAATTATTACTAACAATTATAAATTTGGAAGATTTTAATATAAAAATTTTTAACGGAAATTTTTGATTCGAAATCAATTCACCCCCCCCCCCCCCCACTGGAGTATCCACTCCGACCAACAAAATTAACTTAAGTTTATTATTTATGATGATAAACAACATAAATGATAATTCATACTGAAGGTAAGGTGATTTATTTTAAAAAAAATATATTTTAAACTTCCTCTTTCAACTTTTTTTTACAATGGTCAAAAGCAATTTATTTTTTATACATATAAAACATGAATAGAATTTATCACCTTCATGGAACCTTATTATTTTTAATATTAATTTAAAATTTTTATGGTTACTTTAAAATAAAATGATTTCCTTTTTACGTGTATAGTTTTTCAAAATAATTTAATTCAAAATGAAAAGTTTATTTTCTTCCAGAATGTTTTTAATGAACATTTCTTCAAAGAAAAATCAATTTTTTTTTGGTATTATAGTTTTGAAAATCGGTTTTTAAAAAGAAGGGTTTTTTTATATCTAAAAGTGTTTTTCATATTGGTTTTAAAAGGTTTTCCAAAGGTTTTATAAAATGTTTTATTCATGATACTTGAGCATTATAACTCACAGGTGAGCCCAATATAGATTATAAGAAGTTTTGAGCCCCATTATAGCTCACGGTAAAGCTTGATATATCTTATATGATGTGTGATCCTGAATAAATCTCTCTAATACATTTGGTATATTGGAATTTTATTGTGATGGTTCTTCTAAGTGTAACTGCAATATTTACTCAAAGTATAACCATGAGGGTTATTTCTAGTATAATCGTGAGGGTTATTCTATCTCAAACCGTAAGTGTTTCTCCAATTGTATTCATGATGGTTGCTTCATGTATAATTATGATAATATAGTTATTGCCCAATTTACCTATGTGATTTATTTTTGTTTTCTATGGGTTTTTAAATTTTATCTCCCTTATTAATATTTTTTTCTCACCCCAAATTTTAAAAAACAATCATAGAGTTTAAGGATGGGTAAAATAAACGAAGAATCCAAATTGAAAGTTGTGAAGATATCTCATGAAAAGAAATCTTGTTTTATTTTAAAGACTTATGTTTTACAGGAAAAATGGATATTTTTTAGAGGTTTAAACTTGTAATGTATGGGTTTACTATATAATATTTTTTCCTAATTATCTAAAAATAAAAAATCAAAAAGATCCTCAAAATTAAAATAAAGTGAATTCAAGTTTAAAATCACTAGAATAAGCAATGTTTAAGGCAGGGTTGTTACATATGTAATGTTTAATCAGTATTCAAGGTAAAAGTACCAATCTTATACTATTTTATTTTGTTGAAAAATGTAAATTTATACCACATATTCACTATGATTAATTATGTAAAAATTAATTTCCTAACCGGTGAAAATTTACAAGTGTATCACAAACGCTTGCACAAAGTACTGTGATATTGAAAATTCTATCTCCTTGAGTCCCCAAAACTTTATTATCCAACTTATGAAGAAATTTTGAAAACTATTATTATATGAAATATATGTATATCACATTTTATGTTTACATCATAATGTTATCATCAATTTCAGATTTAATTTTTGGATACAACATCAGGACATGAATGATTTCACATGTTGTCTTATCTTTGATAAGCTTGTGTGGAGAAAGTGAAGATAGATATAAATGAAGTTATGATTACACTAAATAATTGTAAATTAAAATATAGATCATGATATTTTAATATATCCCTTTATTATATCCTTATCACCCTATTACTCCATTTTCATTTAAGATTATAAAACAATATGGATAAAAACCACTTAATTAAATTTTTGTTAAGGTTCTCTATGAAAGTAAGAACCTAAATAAAGATCGATATTTAGTTTATATAGTGAAAAGGATAAAAGGAAAGGTGAAAATTACAATGGAAAGAGAGAAACCAAATACTCATTTTCAATATCCTCTAAAGAACTGATGTGGATCATTATACAGGGGGTTATTTATTTCACATGTAGCAAGATAAGACTATGGAAGTTTAAATTCTATGAACTGAATTAAATAATCAAGAAGTCACTTTTTTAGGTATATTTATCAATTATAAGTAATGTTTCTGATTTACTTCTTCGGTATTAAATACAATATTCATTTCATAGATGTGTATTGAAATAAAATAAACAAGTAAGAAAAGAAATGTTGAAATAATTAAGGTAAATTATCTAAGTGGTTGAGAAAGGGTTATTCATAATTCAGTGGTGAGAAGTACAAAACTTCCAATTGAAAATAGAAGTGATTCAAGTTGAACTTTTTTTGAGTATAACCAAAACATTTATCTCATATTTTCATTGTACATAAGGATGCATAATACCATTTTGTAATAAATGTTGATTTTGGTTTCTAATACTCAACTAATTGTTTAGTATTGCATGAATCATTGGAAATACTTGATGAATATAAAATGTAGGACTCTAATACCTATTTTGGAAAGATAATTTTTTGTCTGCTAAAACTAAAAAGTCATTTTCAAGGAAATATCTGATATTTAATTTAATCTCTTTAGAGAAAAAATGGCTTAGGTACTGTCGATACATTGAATTATTTAATTTTAAACAAAGAAACCTTTCTAAATAAGGGAAATCCTAAAAGATTTAGGAATTAGTTCAAATGGAGAGAATGAACTATTATAAGGTTAATCAAGTTGTAAATATACTACATGATATTCCTAAATAGTTTTAAAGAATTTAAAAGTAAAGTACGGCATATGACTGCTTATAATATATGAGTTTCTTCGGGGTCGTGTTATGAAGAATATATTGACTAAGCATTCATTTATCATTATAATATAGTGTGGAGTAATTATAAAATGCGCATTTCCTTATACATGGAAGAGTTATGATGTTACTAAGGATGATATATGATTAGTCTTACATGTTGAAATTTATTGATAAAATATAGTATGGAGTAATTCCTAAATACACATTTCCCAATTCACAGCGTAGTCATGATGTTAGTAAATGTATCATCAATGTTAAGACTTATATACATTATAGAAACTTCCATTATTTCTTGATATATTCTTTCCAAATGGAGGCATTCTCCTATAACCATGTTCCACCTATAATGACATATAGATATCATAGGAGTTATAGTATGAAATAAATACATTATGACATAAGAACATGTGTTTTGATGAAAAGTATTTATTAAGGATATAAACAAACTTACATCAAGAAAAAAACTAAGTTCATCTCATTTAATATCCTAAAGTTCATATAGTATATTGTATAAATTCATATGATAGAAAGGTTATTGTCAATTGAAATATTATATTTCTATGAAAGGAAGAACATATCTATTTCAGATAGTGGGAATTAGATTGATTAGATCTATTCAATTGTATATATTAAAAAATAGTTTTCATTTGAGTAAGTTCCACAAGAGCTTGGGTAAAAGGAATTTTCCAATGACACATACTGTATAGAAAGGATAAAACCATGGTAATGGTTTTATATTCACCACAACCAGTGATGCTTTATTAATTGAGAATAAAGAATCCTAAAATTAATAATTAAATTGAAATAAACTAATATTGACAAGATCAATTAAAATTCAATGATGGATTCCATATATCAAAATAAATGTTCTTATTATTTTGAATATTTTGGTAGGCATTCAAGTGATACTCTATATGGGTGGTGTAAGTATGGTACCAATAAGTCTCAATTAGTAATACCAAGTCATATTGCCTAAATCCATTAGAATTATACTTTTCATAGAAAATTTCTATTATTATTAAGTTGATCATTGGATCTCAAGACCACCAATATTGGATGGAATCTACACAACCCAACTATAAATGGTTAGTGACATCGTAGAATTATAATAAGTGTTAAAAGTTACTAAATTCTAGTTTTGGATTGAAGTAAGCAACAAGATCATAGTATATTCTTTAATAATGAATGTTTCCATGTGTCTATAAGAGTTTAGTGGGAGCACCAACATTTTCAAAGTAAAATGTATTTAATAACATATGGAAAACAATTATTAGTCTTACAGATACTTAAGACCAAAATGTAAGTATATCTATAGAGAATGACGTAAAGTAGAAACCTAAGTTTTATGGAATAATATCTAATGAGGTAGATCTAATGGGTTTCTTAGACCAAGTAAAAAGTGTATATATTGACAAGGTATTGAAAAATAAAATTTGTAAAAAATTTAGAGAGAATTGTTACCACTTACACATGCCATAAATTCCTCCAAGAAGACATGTATGAGAAATTAGAGTAGATTAATGTGGTGAGTAGCATTCCATGTGCTTCAGTAATGGTTCAATAACATATTCAATGCTACGTACAAGATATGATATTTCCAATATATGATTTATGGTAGGAAAAAACATTTATTTCTAGGATAATTCCATAGAAATAGGTCAATACTATCAAATTTTAATTGAGAGATTATAAAATATATGTTCTTGGAACTTGTAGAGTGAGTATATCTAGTTATAAGGGGACAAAAACAAGACTTCCTTTAGATATATATGATTTACTATCGTAGTCAAGCTAAGGTAATGAGTAAGAGAATCCCATTCAGTCCAATGGTATCTATATCTACAAATAATGGGTTCTTTGTGGCTTAGGATGCAGTTGAAGAAATAGTGTAATATACACAATGATTTGTTCTAGTTCTTGGAATCACACATAGTAAGTAAATTTTAATCTTAATGATAATTCTGTTACTTTTACTATCCAAGATTTAAAGTTTTGATAGTGGAAAAAATGGAATATACTTAGGGTTATCATCTCTTGAGAAGTCTTACACAAGGAGGTGAAGTCATATAACTACACATAAGAGACGTGGTAGGCCCAATGAATTAATCCATAACTCAAAAAAAGAATGATCTAATCATTTGAGAGCTAATAAGGATAGTTGGCAAGTTGGATCTAGTGCAAATGGGAGTGTTGGAAAATTGGGTGCCCTAGACCCAACTTTAATAGTACTTTTTGAATACTGTATCATGTATATAGTGATTTATGAATGATGTTCACTTACCATAATAGTGTTTATATTTCTATATCCACTATTTATATAGTAATTTCCTTAGACTAGTTGTCTTATTAAATGGTTATAATAGTTCACATCCTATAATGGGAACCAAGAGATACATTATGTAGAATGTATACAGATTATTTGTGCCCATCATGTGTTGGGGGATCATAAGCATTGATACATCTTATCATGATGTTCTCACTTTGTGATCTCAAGTAGATGACATCATGAGGACTTCCCTGCCAATAGGAACACAACATGTTTTATGAGTCATCGGTAGTTCCTGTCTACAAACATGTGTAATAGTCTCCTGAATTGATATTATTATCATCATGTATTATTTGATCATATACTTTGATATAAGATGAAAGTTATATCATTGAATTCATAGTGAGGTATAATTTTTTGGTTGTATCATTGGTGGTATAGAATTAGTTGAACAATCAAGAAATAATTTGTCACTTTTGAAAGGAAGATATATCTTGGGCATAGTTTCTTAGGGTGTTAGTACATTTACTAAATTCATGGTCATGGTAGAAGAAGGAATTTCCATCCAGTTTTGTTAATAAATAGTAAAGAAAGTATGTGTGATGACCCAAATTATACATCATTATTTATGAGATGTCCTGAGACATAGAGATTATATTATATGGTGCGGGTTCATAGGAAATGTTTTCAACATTGTGGCTTTTAATTATCTCCATAGGGGCCTTGATGGGTTTCTAGACTCCACTCATGGTTTGTGAATATTATTAAATAAAATTAAAATAAGGTCCTAGAGTGGCACACACTATGAATATTCAAAATCTTATTCTTTTCTAATGAATATGAGTAAAGGTTGGGGTGGGGCCCTTTAGGTGGTCCAAGTGATTTTTAGGAATATAAGATCACTCAAAAATAAATAAATTCATTATTATTTTAGTATAAAATAATTGGATTTTTATTTAGTTATTTAATGTATTTACAAGTGTGAAAGTAAATACATGGGAAAAATATTATTCAAGAGAATATTATTTTAATATTCAAGGTTCATTTAATATTTGATGGAACAATGAGTTGATTTAATGGCTCACATTTAACACGTAATATATTTTATTATATTACAAGTAAGTTATAAAAATATAAATGATATAAATGAATCATTAATGTGGTTAAAATATTTTTTTATAGTGGGAAAAAAATTTCCAGGGGTCAGGATCCATTTTTAGTTATTTTAGAATATCACTACATAAATATGAATTTGGATATTATGAAAATTACTATTCACTACACATTTGTCATGAGATTATTTTTCCTTTATCATACTCCCTAGAGAGAGATTATATCAATACTAGAAGGACTAGTGTCTCCTTCATGTATTGATGGAACATCGATGCAGTGATCATCATGATGTTTAAGGATTTGTTTTATCTCTATAGTTGCACAAGAAATTTGATGATTGATGCTTCAATAGACTATTGAAGTGTGTGTGGAAAATCTAGAGGAATATGGATTTAGTTCCTTTGAGAAGAGTTCACTAATGATGAATTATTGATGAACTATTAACAAGTACATCTTTAAATCAACTGAGGTATTTTCCAATTTAATTTTTTACTTAAAATTATTAATGACAGATCACTGGTAGTTATACCAGAATATGCATCACCAGAGATGACATAGTTATATCTTTCAATGATGAAAAATTTTAAATACACATCCCATATACTTCTGTTTCATTCCCTAATACCTTCAGGAAAAAATCATAATCTCATTCCAATATGTCTAACATAATATTATCCAGAAATTCATTAAGACATGACATGTCATGACTGGAACGATCATAGATCAATTTTCATCATATCAGATTAACTCTGAATCCCCTCAAGAGGTGCCACACTAAAACATTAATAACCATGGAACAACCAATATTATACAATATTTTCTCAAGAACTTTAACATAAGATAAACTCAAGGAACCTCAACATAAGATTAACCTATAGACAATCACACCGCAAAGAACATATTTCACACTGCAATTTTTCTTAAACATCAAGATAGTGAGACACTGAAATATCCTAATTTATCCCCCATGCTATTATTAACCAAACCTTAACACCCCACCCCCAATCTATATAATAATTGATCATACCACAATTCTAAACAGTCTTGGGTTGATTTAGAATGAGAGTAGAAAATAAACCTTAAACTCCACCTAACTTCAACTTAACCTTATCTCAACACCTCCAACACCTAAAATACATAATGTGATGATCCAATAAGGCCCCTGAAATTACATTAAATACCAAAAAAATCACTCTCATACTTGATAATCAAAAACCAATAAAAAAATAAAACATATAACAATGAACCCAAACATCCCTAAGAGATACCACTAAAACATGGATCTTATCACTGCTTAAATAGGTACACAGTATAAGGGGAAGAAACATAAATCATAATAGAAAAAAAAAACATTTAAAAATCGATGAAAAAATCGGTAAATAAAATCCTAAACATAATCTCTAGAGGATATACCACTCAAACAAGAGTGGCATCTTCCAAATAAACTATTCTCAAACCCCCAAGAAGAATTAAACTTTCTCAAAGGAACGATCATCTAATTTATAAGGATTTCTACACTCACTAAAAACACCTACTACACTCCTAACACACTCAACTTAATATTTGAACATTGTACCTTCTCTAATAGTTGATTTAAAAAAATCTAATGACCACACAAGATACCCCTCGAACAAGAATTTAACTATAAAAAAGGGCTCGACACAATAGATAAGAAAAGAAAACAACGTCAATCACTCTAGCCCAAATTTTGAACCTATTAACAATCATTAATATATTTTATAATGAAAAAAAATTATTAAATAATTTTTTTAATAAATTAATCTTATAAAACATGGGTTTTTAATTAAATACATTTATATACTAATAAAATTAGTTTAGATTAATGTATATCGGACAACTACTCTCACATTTATTTTAACTTATCAAATAAATTGATGTTAAATAAAAACTCCAATTAAAAAAATCCATCGCAAATTTAAGAGGATTAAATTGAAAATATTCCATTGATAATTCATTGAGCTAAAATTTCAATGATCTTTTAAAAAGGAGTTACTTATGAAAGGAATAAGGCCACTAAATTAGAACACACTCACTATTAAATTCCCAAACAAAATATACTCCATCTAAACCAATCATCCACTAAAACCCAGCCACCCAAGTAGAAAAAATAAAAACCTCACATAAAATATAAAACATTATGAATCATAGGGAACACGTACTATCAATGGACCACTTTTTCAAAAAAACAAATCATCATACCCAATGAAGAATAAATCAAGCTACTCAACCCCAAAACTCAAAGTCATCATTGATCCCTTAAAGAACACCTGACTATTCTATTTCTATTACTAAAAGGATCATACATTGAGTTACCATCATCAATTATCTCAATATCCTAGAACAAAATTCTCTCAATAGCATTATTTTGATCCCACACTTCTAACCAAAACATCCTCTAAAAACTCACCAACCTCTAATGAATCTTTGACCATAAATCAAACTCAAACCTCTGATCCCACATGTATTATTATACTAAAAGGTTAAAAATTGGTAAATCAATTCCTATAAGAAAACTCCAAGATCATGTACACTAGATCCTCCTTGATGGAACTATAAGATAACTTTAATACATTCATCCATACACACTAAGTAAATAAAATACTTCTTAACCATGATAAGGAACACCTCCCAATAAACCACTTTTGGGTAACTATTATTCATTATCCACCATATTCAATACACTTCCCATAGAAAAAACAATGTTAAGGAAACTAAAAAAGGATATGGTGTATCCATTACTTTGAAGTTTACCCCAACCTCCTCTAACTACTATAGGATCCCGGGTATTTATAAAATAATATTTTTTATATCTATTAATATTTGTGAATATGATATTAATTTTACATTAAAGTTACTCTTTTTCTGATAGCTTACTCGGTACACAACAATGGGTTTCTCTGAAATCTTACGTTGCCCACAACTTTGATATTTACCGAAAAATCATATAATAATATTATTATTTTAAATAGTAGTTAACGCCTAGCTATTATATTGGTGGGAATGAACAGAACAATCTAAAATATGATTACACATGTTTGTTAAATTTTTTATATTTATCCAATAAATTTTAGAGTACTAAAATAATAATGAATTTGATTTTAAGCATTAAATACTCTAATATTTTTAGAATGTCATTTTACCACCTTTTGATGGTAAACCATTTTTAAATATATTTTTTTCACTTTTAAATATTCTATTAGAAAAAATAAACTTCTTATATAGAAAAAAATACATCAAAATTTACCTTGGTTTAAATTTTGGTATTTTTCTGATGAAATTCGTATTTTAATCAATAGTGAAAAATACTGCATTTTAATTCAAAACTGTCTTTTCATATAATTTATTTATATATTTAGAATATCCTTTTAATTGGATTTAAAGTGTAATTAGATTATTTTTTTAATAATGTAATCAAATTGTTTTCATTGGAAGAAATTTCACCTTTAAATTGGATATAAACACAAGTTAATATTTTGATAGATTTTACTTCTAAAAACACACTTTTTTCTTTTGAAAATGGGAATTAATGCTAAATTAATTTCTACCAATTATCTGTTTTGACTTTGGAAAATTGATTCCATATTATAAATCATAAGTTATTTATTTTGAATAGGTACCTTTGATTTTTTGTACATTATAAATAGTAACTTCAGTAATTATTTTTATTTATCATATTAAAAGGTAAATCAGGTAAATAAGGGTACAAAATAAAATTATAATAATATAAAACTAACATAACACATATCCTAATACTATTGGATGATATATATATAACCATGGTAATCCTTTTTTCAATTTTGGGACCCCATAGATCCACTTGGGTGTGATAATGACATGTTATAAGAATTAATTTAAAGTAAAGAGAATTAGAACATAAACATGTATCTTTTAGTAAAAAAAATTTGATATGGGTTTATATAATAGATATCTTTGAATAAAAATATTCATTTGAAATATAAATATATTTCATTCATATTTTTATTTTATTTATAATTTTTAAATATTAAATAAATTTATTTATTTATGACACAATGATGATGCAATGATTTCCTTATTAATGAAATATTCAAATAATTGATATTATAAATATTGAAATAAATGTAATTTAATTATTTTTATGTCATAAACTAATTTCATGGATTATATTAACATATTATATTTGATTTTATTAATTTTTTTAAAGGAATCAAGTTGTTATGACTTTAATAAAAATTAATTACTAAATAGTGTCAAAATTGACATAAATGTGTTTTTAAAACAAATACTATTGTATTAAATGATATAATAGTCCTAAAAATATAACATTAGGAAAAATAACTTATATAATGTTGAAAATGTCATTAATGATCCACTTTACGGTTTCTTATCATTTTATAATAACTATAGTAACCATATATTATGAAAATACAAGAAGACTTGGTAAAAGTTAATGCTTCTAACTAAGCGTTACAGATAAAATATAGGGTTAATTTTATGACCTAAACTTGTCTAAAACATATTTTTTAGAGGCTTTAGACCCATTAGAATCTTATTTTTATGATATATCACTTTTTAACTATTATAACTCAAAAATCATTTTATAATGAAATAATATTTCAAGACTTTCCAAAAGTGACCCTCCTCCCTCTTATATAAGGCCACCACCTATACCCACTTAAATACACCTATAAATCCCCTTGGATCATCAAAATTGTGCCAACTAATCTACCAACATCCCTACCTTACTTATATAACCCTTAACAAGGGAAGAAGTTAATTCAAGAAAGCCTTTTGTCTCAAATAAAAAGAAGCTACCCGATTTAGTGGTAACGTATTCTCTCAAGTTCCTTTCTTTTCATTTCTTTCATCAATCCCTATAATATTTTTATTTTATGATTACATAACAACTCTGTTATACTCAATATAATATATTTTTTTATGATAAGGATTCTTACTACACTTACACTCACCTCCATTTAATGGATACGAAATTATTGTTTCT
The DNA here is from genome assembly GCA_963277665.1 of Viscum album. Taxonomy (NCBI): domain Eukaryota; kingdom Viridiplantae; phylum Streptophyta; class Magnoliopsida; order Santalales; family Viscaceae; genus Viscum; species Viscum album. The sequence goes on along the minus strand of OY728145.1, from coordinate 1,240,088,745 downwards.
CAATACGGTGAACTGTTGCTTCATGAAATGATGATTGTTCAATTTTCTTCTACCACCTCACATGGTGTCCTTTATGATGGAACTATATTTATATATGATATATATTATATTTATATTTTCTATATTATTATGAATTTAATATTTACAGCATACTTTTATGCTTTCCATAATGTGTAAATACGATAATTTCATTTTAGGAAGTGCCGACTACCACCCCTCAAAGTGATATGACTCATTCATGCCATACATGGAATGTATAAAGCATGGAATTAATGAACTTATGTAACATATATAACATAGATATTATACTTGGATTATAACATACCTATGTATCATTTAGTTTTCTCTCATTTAATATGACAAAGAAATGAAAGTAGCATTCACGCATATGTATGGCCTACCATTTCCATAAACAGTGAATTTCCTTTCTTATTTTAAAATTTTATGAACTATTATAAATACATATATATTGGATATATATGATATTTAAATCTTGAATATAATTATGGAGATTATGGAATTTTGACTACATGGACAATTTACATCAAAACGAGTTCATTTTCGACTCATGTACCGAACATTGACAAAATGACCCCTATGAACTTAAATAATTATGTAATTTTTATAACATGATGATAAGTAATATAAATTAAATAATAACATTGAAAAAACTTATGAATCAAGTAGAAATTAACCTAAGTTCATTATTCAGGAATATAAATAACGAACGAGATAAGTTGAACTCAAGGTAAGGGACTTCATCTCAATCTCTTTTCATTAAGTCATATTTGGATTTATACATGACTTTATTTTATATGGTGCAAAATCAACCCATTTTACTTTGAATTTCATTCAAATGATTTCAAAAAAAAACTCTTTTTTTATGAATTGTTTTACTAAATAACAAAAGTAATGTTTCTTTTCAACGTATGTAGTGAAAATGAACTTTCCACCACTGCAAGTATTATTTAATATTTGGATTCTTCTACTAGCCATAATTTTCTGTAAAAATAAAAGTAAATACCATATTTATTTTTTTAGGTATTTTGGTATTGAAAACAGTTTTCAAGAATGTAATTATTATATCAATATCTTGAACTGGTATCTAGTGATTACAATGTGGAAATTTTATATTTCCTTTATGCTTGTTTTATGTGTTATGATTATGTTATGGTTCTTAGGAATTGTTTACGTATACAGGTGGTTCCATCATAAACCAATTATGGGTGAGCCAGTGATCGGTCTCCAATGAATTGGGTAACGTAAAAGAGGTAAACATTAAGGTTTTTCTTAATCAATTTATAGAATATACTTTGATGGGTATTCCAAACATAACCATGAAGGTTACTCCATATGTAGGTGTGAAAACTACAATATAAGTATGTAATAGATGCCACAAGTTACATTTACAATTTATGATTTCTATGAGTTTTTCATAAATGTTATTATTTCATGAGGTACGTTAAAGAGATTATATTTTATGAATAAAAAGTTTTATTTCATTGATTTTTATGTATTCATGGACTAATGTTTTCTTTCATTATTTTAAATACCTTCCTGACATTTTTATGCTCATCCCAAGTTTTTGAAATGTTTTTCATAGTGTATAAGAAAGGGTAAGACAAAGGAATAATTCAATAATATTTTTATCAAAAAATTAATTCTTGTTTTATTTAAAGATTTTTATTATTATGAAAATAAATTTGATAGAGTAGAAGTGTCTAATTTGTAATATTTTAGATGTGATGTAATTTTTATGGAATAATTATTTAAAACTCTAAACCTGAAAATATCCTCAATGTGAATTCTTGACTTGACTCAAGATTATGTACTATTTAAGGATGGGCTTTATAATTGGTATCAGAGGTTGGTTTAGATAACTTTAGGAGTTAGAATATTATTAAATAAATATCCATAAATTATTTTTAATTTATGGTAATATTTAAATGATATGGCATTTGAAGATTACCATATTGATTTGTCAAATATATTTATGTGTTCAGAATGGTTTTTTGTAGAGGAAACAGGGAAGCTATGATGGTACAACATTAAGAGGAAAATAGCCTTCCAAATCAAGAACCTGAGATTGTCAGAATTAGAAATAAATAGTTTATTGTAGTGATTTCATAATTGACTCTGGCTATAAAAGTTGGTGGTATCTATGCATGAGATCATCCATCTCAACTACAAAGGAACATGCTGGTAGTAGAGAAATTCATGAGGCAACATCCCCCATAATTCATAGTATCATCAAACCTTATGCTAGTTGAAGGTTGGATTAAAGCACTGGAAAATATTTTTGATGATAGGGGGTGTTCATAACATCAAAATATTAGTCTTATTGTTTATGGTTTTTAAGGTGAAGTCGATCAGTGCTGGTCGATGGTTAGAAACATTAGGGATAGTGAGGAGATTGATGCTATTTATAGGGATTCATTCAAAGTTATGTTCCTTGGAAAATATTTTCCTAAGGTGGTTCGACATAGGATGGGAAAAAAAGTTCTTTGAATTTAGGTAGGAGGATGAATCAGTGGTGGCTTATGAAGAAAAATTCACTCGACTGACAAGGTATGCTCCAAATTTCATATGGGATCTTGATAGAAAAATAAATCATTTTTAAATCGGATTAAAGCCAACGTATTGAAGCTCTTTAGATTATTGTGAGTTCAAAAGTTATGAAAATCTTTTACGATGTGTGGAGAAGGTGGAAATGTAGTTTTTCAATGATTAGGTGTTCTTTGAAAAACAAAATAACAAAATTTCAAGGTGGCAGATGAAAGGGAATATGTCACACCCATTTTTTCATGTCTTTGTTTTGATCCAGTTCATTTGAAATCCCGATCATTTTCTTGGGTATTGTGTGAGATTAATGTTCAGTTTTTAAGTTTCATCTATTTAGAATAACCCTAATGTGGGTTCCCCATTGATTGTTTAGGAGTTTTTTGAGAAAGGGTGGTTACTTTATGATTTGGGCCAACCGTGAGCCCATTTCCAATTTTAAAAACTAAAATTTTTTATTTTATAACCCCTTTATTTTTCAACCTTTTTCACCCATTACACTTCCCACATAGCCTCAACTGATATATTCAAACTACCATATCCTTTTTGACCCCTTAATAATTCATAATCATGGTGAATTGGGGTTACTTATCTAGGCATTAGGCCAGCCCATGGGCCCATTTCCAATTTAAAAATAAATAAATTATTTATTATATATCTAATTAAATATTTAATATTTTTTAGTAATTCTACCTCCCACTAGAATCCAATATCCCTATCCTCACCCCCATTATCGATTTTCCCTCTTTGGAGCTCAGAATAGTCTCGGAGTGGGGAAACATTCTCAATGTCTCTCAAATCTTCTAGAATTGACAAGGTAAATTGTATAATTCATAAATCAATCAATTCATACTATTTTGGCCTCAAATATTCTTTTCCTAGTTCTTACAGACCTTATGATTCTCTCCAAGAAGTTTTAAACCATTACCTTTTATATAAAGTTTCATATCTAGTGTAATACGAACAGTTTTCTATTTGAAAAGGTGAGATTCTTTCTCCTTTGTCCTCCATCTTCTTCCTCCTTTCATTATTTCATGGTTTTATAATCTCCCCTAGTCCTGTTTGAATTAGGGTTATGTTATTCCATGATTTGTTTTATGGGGTTTTTATTCATTTCGGTCTGGTCTTCATAGGTTAGGGGTTCGTAAACCCATGGATGGTGATTTCGTGTGTGTGTTTCCAATACGCCAAGGATTTGAGGTAGGATATCCCTTTCACTTGCCTTTATTATTTATGTTTAATCATTTTATTATTGTTAAAACATGATATATATATTTTTATTATTGTTTTTCAGCCTTTGGATAGTTTTCTTGGTGTGCAAAATGGTTGTTTATGCCTTGTTTCTTGAAAGGTAGTGTTGTTTTGTCATAAAAATGCACACCAAGTGTTTCGTTTAAATATTCCACTATCTTTAAAAACTGTTTTGTGAGGTTTATAATATTTTTATGGTATTTTGAACATGTTACAGTATCTTTAATAAAATATGGCATTCAATTGGTGTTTTATTCCTTTTCAAGTTCTTAAAATCAATTGTTTTGTTTAAAAAGGACATGTCATGTGTTCGGTAAATTTCCTGGTCGGCTTTTATGTGTGATGTGTGATTTAAAAATTATTTTTTCAATTAATAAATTAATTTTAATACTTATAAATGGTATTCTTGGGTCCTTATATGGATTTCCAATTTGTAATTGTTTTTATAAATAAATTGGTTTTGGTTTATAACATGTTTTGGCCCAAGTTGTCGGAAAATGGTCTGTTTCACATCCTTATGAAAATGGTTGTGTTTTGAATATGTAACATGAGTATTTTAAGGGTTTTATGAATTTGGGTTTCTGCTCTAAATGGTTTTTATACACCAGCTTAATAAAATTTAATTTATACCTTGGTCAAATGATAGTTTTGAGAAAGGCTTAAAGGCCCATTTGGCATTTGTTTTGTTTTGTAAAAATGGTTTTCATGTGTATTTCATGTTATATCTTTTCGGGAAATTTTATGGTCCATGTAAATGATTTATTAATTATTTTTGGGGATTCCAAATATGGTTTATTAAGTTATTTATGGGTTTTTTTCCTTAAAAGATCATATTTTAATGGATTTTATGTGCAAGGCCTCATGATACTCCTTGAAATTGTTTTACGAAAAAAATTTGTGGTTTATTCATTCGTGAATGAAATGTGAAGAAAGGTTGTGGGATGTTTGTGTGTTTATGGTTTGGTAATGGAATTTTGATGTGTATAGTGTATTTGATAATATTTTTAACCTGATTTTTTTCCCAAAGGGAATCCCGAGTATCTAGGTGGCCGGACGTGTACTAGTATGCTAGTGATTCTATGAGGTTTGGCCCCTATTTCACATAGCAAGTTTGATGATGAAAAAACTAACTAAAATATGATGATGATGATGTTGGGGTACCACTAGGTTATGGGTATTCTACCTACTAGTGGATCGTGTGCATGAGAACAAATATTTATTATGGTTACTTTCACCATGATATGAGGTACCTCGGGCTCACAACTAACTAGTGCCAACGGGTGTTCCCATGAGTTATACTCATTGGCTATTTTGTACTCACCATCGGAATTCGGTGTGTTTGGTTGGTAAATTAAGTAGTGTGTGTTATTTATTTAAAAGTTTACAATCTTTAAATCATCCCTCATTAAAACAATTTTCATTTTGAAGTTCAACCTCTTTGAAAAATTGTTACTTGCATTTTTGTTTATAAAACATGAAAGTTTTTGTCTGATAATTATTATAGCATGAAACCTAATTTGAAAAACATACTTTTATAACTTGTATTTAAAACATGAAATTGATGTTTCTTTTATTTTAAAGTAAGTTCCTTGGTAATAGATTATCTGGCTAACCTACTGAGTTTTAAAACTCACGCCTATAGTCTTCTTCTGTTTTTATCCCTTGTGCATGTTTCAACATGAGTTCGATCGCTTTGAGCGACGTGTGATCATTATGTTGGAGAGTGACCAAAAGTGTCACATGGAGTTAGGTGGTTATCAGGTTTGGTCAGTTGAGTTATTGTTTTAGTTCTAATTTTAGTTTCTTGTACAAATAATGTTTACTTCAATTTTTATATAAATGCATTTTGGGCTATCCATTTATTTATGTTATTTATTTGATTGTTTATATATGGTAGAAATCATTCCATTGTGTACTATATTTATTCCCTTGGTGATTTTTACCATCCTGGTAGGATCGGGAATGCCTCTCCAGACTTGTCATGGGCTGGCCTGGCTGACCGGTTCAGGGTCGACTCGGGCTAGTTTGTGACAGAAGAACTCTTCAAAAAAGTATGATAGTAAGAAACTTAAGTTTATAGTTTGTGAAAATTGGGGTAAAAATGATGTTGTGGAATGCCTTTTGAATTATGGTATGTGCTTCTGATGTGGTAAAATGGGACATAAGGCTCGTAATTGCATTGGAAATTATTAGGTTAATGGTAAGATAAAATCTGACTAAGAGTCAGTAAAATGTTTTAAGTGCAATGAAATGGGTCATTATACAAATGAGTGTCTGACAATGAACTTAAATGATGAAAAGTAGCTGGACTATAAGTAGAAAGGGGTGGCGAGATCATTTACAACTACTTCAACAGATGTTGGTTCATCAAATGAAGTACTATCAGGTACATTGTTTTTTTATTTAGATTGTTCCAATGTGTTGTTTGATACTGGGTCTACACGTTCTTTCATTTCTAATAAATTTCCTAGTAAATTGGGAATTCCATATCAATATATGAATCCTAAACTTGTGGTAAAATACCTGGGAGAAATGTTGAGACAAAAAGATATTATAAGAACCTTCTTGTCCTAATGTGCGGAAAGAATCTACCTACAAACCTTATTATTTTGCCTCTAGTAGAGTTTGATGTTATATTGGGTATAGATTGGCTTTCTGTTTATCATTATATGATTGATTGAAAATATAAAGAGGTTTATTTTCAGAAATAATTTCAATTTATGCACAAGAATAAACCCTTACTATTGATAACATATCAAGAATCTAAGAAACTAGTAAAAGATATAAATCACTGTTACCTTGCACATATTGTTGAAAACAAAGGAACTGTTCAGATTAATGATGTGCTTGTGGTAAATGAGTATCTTGATGATTTTTTTAATGATTTTCCTAGTATAATACCTGATCAGAAAGTTGAATTTACTATTTACTTGGTTCCTAATGCTAAGACAATTTCAAAACCCCCTTATTGAATGACTGAAATTGAAATTTTAGAGTTAATGAATTGATTGCAGGATTTATTAGATAAAGTTTTCATATAACCTAGCACATCACCATGGGGTGCTCCTATCTGATTTATTAAAAAGAAATATGGTTCAATGAGACTTTTCATTTATTATGGTGCCTTGAATAACATCACTATTAAAAACAAGTATCCTTTTCCTCATATCAATGATTTGTTTGATCAGCTCTAGGGAACTCTATATTTTTCAAAGATTGACTTGAGTTCAAGGACCCATTAGATGAAAGTAAAGGAAGAAGACATTCTGAAGACCACGTTTCTTACTAGATATGGCCATTATGATTTTTTAGTTATGACTTTTGGGTTAATTAATTCACCTTCCATATTCATTGATCTTATGAATATAATTTTCTGTGAGTTCTTGGATACATTTTTGGTTCTATTTATTGATGATATTTGGGTATATTCTAAAAGTAAAGATGAGCATGAAATTCATTTAAGGGTTTTCTTTCAAACCTTAAAAGAAAAGAAACTATATGGGAAATTCAGAAATTGTGAGTTTTGGTTACAAAAAAAATATTCCCTTGGTTATATTATTTTTAAATATGGCATAATTGTTGATCTTACTAAAAAAAAGTTCTTGAATACTGGCCAAGACCCACAAATGTAACTAAGATTTTTAGTTTTCTTGGTTTAGTAGATTATTAATAGAGGTTTGTTGAAAAAATTGCATGGTTATCTAGCCCACTAACTAAGTTAACTCAAAAAGGTATTAAGTTCATATATATAAAAGAATGTGATGAATGATTTTAGGTATTGAAAAGAATATCGGTAAATTACCTATTTTTAAAACTGCCTTCCAGAAATGGTGAATTTTTTATCAATAGTGATACATCATTGAAAGGACTTAGTTGGGTCCTAATTTAGAATGACTAGGTAATTTATTATGTTTTACATCAGTTGAAAACTCATGAGTTAAATTACATTATACATGATTTATAATTAACTACTGTTATTTTTGCATTATAATTTTGGAGGCATCATTTGTATGGTGTAAAGTGTGAAATATATACTGATCACAAAAGTTTGAAGCATATATTCACCTAGAAAGAATTAAATATAAGATAGAGGAAATGGTTGGAATTAATTTAGGATTATGATTGCATTATCCATTACCATCCAAGAAAGGAAAATAAATTGGATGATGCTTTGAGTTGAAGGAGTAATTCTATATTAACCATTCTACATTTGAAACAAGATCCTTTGTTTTTTTATTTGATTAATTTTATATTAGAAGTTGTTGGTGCAGGGAATTTCTCTAATTTGTTTCAGGTGGCAGTGAAATCATCTCTATCAGAAAAAATTAAGAAAGCACAGAAAGAAGACAGTGAGTTATAGAAAAATGTAGAATTGGTTCAAAATGGTAATTTTCCTAAATTTAACATTGATAGAGACTATGTTTTGAGGTTTGGAAAGAGATTATGTGGGCCTTGTGATTCATATTTGAAGAAAGAGTTATTATGTGAAGCAAATAGTTCTTTGTTTTCAAATCATCCTGGAAGTACTAAGATGTACAGAGATCGTTAGGAATATTACAAGTGGGATGGAATGAAAAGAGATATTGCTAACTCTACCCTGAGATGTTTTATTTGTCAATAGGTTAAAGTAGACCGGAAGTTTCAGAAAGGGATGCTTCATCCTTTTCCAGTGCCAGAGTGGAAATGGGAAAATGTTTCCATGGATTTTGTAGTAGGATTACCAAAGACTTCTTGAGGTAGAAATATAATCTGAGTTATTGTTGATTGATTGACCAAATCTGCTAATTTTCTTTCTATTTGAGGTAATCTATCTCTAGATAAACATTCTTGATTTTATATTAAAGAGATAGTTAGTTTACATGGATTTCCTATCTCCATTGTATTTGATCGTGCTCCCCAATTCACTTCTAACTTTTGGAAAGGCCTTCAGAAGTCATTAGTAACTGAATTAAATTTTAGAACAGCTTTTCATCTACAATCAGATAGGCAGTCCAAATGAATAATTCAGGCCTTGGAGGATATGCTACATGATTTTTCAATGGATTACTAGGGAAGTTGAGATCAACATATTTATTTGTTTAATATTTCTTATAATAACAGTTTTCATTCTAGTATACAGATGTCACAATTTGAATCATTATAAAAAAATACATGTTGAACTCCCACTTTTTTTGGATGAAGTGGGTGGAATAAAGTTGATGGGACCATAAATGGTAAAAGAGATGGTATAAAAAGTTAATTTGATTGATAAGAACATGAGAACAGCTCAGAGAATGTAGAAAAGTTGTGCAGATAACTGGAGGAAGGATCTTTCTTTCGAGGTAGGTGATCATGTCTTTCTCAAAGTTCTCCATGAAAAATGTGATGCGTTTTGGTAAGAAGGGAAAGCTGAGTCTGAGGTTTATTGGACCCTATGAAATCCTGGAGAAAGTTGGATCAGTTTCCTACAAAGTGTATTTACCTCTATGTTTGTCACAGGTGCACAATGTCTTTCATGTTTCAATGTTGAGAAATTATTTTTCGGATCCATCTCGTGTTTTCAGTCCATATGTGGTTTAGTTAGAAGATAATATTTCTTATGAGGAACAACGAGTCCAGATTCTTGACCATAGAGAGAAAGTGTTGCAGAATAAGGTAATTCATTAGGTAAAGGTTTTTTTAAAAACCTATATAGTTGAAGAGGTAACGTGGGAATCTGAAAATGCTATGAGAGATAAATACCCGAACTTATTTGATAAGTAAATAAAATTGCAGGGACGCAATTTCTAAAAGGGGGGAATGATGTAGGATCCCAAGTATTTATAAAATAATACTTTTATATATCTATTAATATTTATGAATAAGATATTGATTTTATGTTAAAGGGACACTTTGTCTGATACCGTACTCAATACACAACAATGGGTTTCTCCAAAATCTTACTTTGTGCACAAATAATATAATATTATTATTATTCTAAATAGTAGTTAAAGCCTAGCCATTATATTGGTGGAAATTAATAGAAATAACTACAATATTATTACACATGTTTGTTAAATGTTTTTACATTTATCCAATAAATTTTAGAGGCTTAAAATAATAATGAATTCAATTTTAATCAGGAAATACTCTAATATTTTTACAAGGTCATTTTACAACCTTTTAAAGTCGAACCCTTTTCCAATCTATTTTTTGTCACTTTTATATGTTCTATTTGAAAAAATAAACTTATTATTTATAAGTGGGACATCAAAATTTACCATGGTTGAAATTTTGGTATTTTTTTGATGAAAATCATATTTTAATGAATAGTGAAAAATACTGCATTTTAATTCAAAATTTTCATTTCATCTATTTTATTTTTATACTTATATTGTCCTTTTAATTTATTTCAAAGTATAATTGTATTATTTTTTTATCATTTAATCCAATTATAGTCATTATAAGTAATTTCACATTTAAATTGGATATAAACACATGTTAATCTTTTGATAGATTTTACTTCTTAAAAACAAGCTTTTTGGTTTTGACAAGGGGAATTAATTTTAAATTAATTTCTGCCAATTCTATGTTTTTCATTTGGAAACATATATTCCATATTTGGAATCATATGTCCAAATTCTGTAAATAGTTACAATTTATTTTTTAACATTATGAATAGTAACATCGGTAATTATTTTTATTTACCATGGTCAAAGGGTAAATCTGGTAAATAAGGATAAAAATTAATATTATAATAATATAAAACTAACCAAACACATATTATAATCCTATTTGATGAGATATTTCCAACTATGGGCATCCTTGGGTCAATTTTAGGACCCATGGATCAACCTGGGTGTGATAATGACATGTTATAAGAATTAATTTAAAGTAAAGATAATTATAACAAAAACATGTATCATTTAATAAACCAATTTTAATATAGGTTATATAACTGATATCTTGGAATATAAATAATAATTATAAATATAAAAATATTTCCTTTATCATGGAATTTTAATTTTTAATTTTTAGAGATTAAATAAATAAATTTATTTATGACACAATGATGATGTAGTGATTTCCTTATTAATAAAAGATTCAAATAAATGATATTATAAATATTAAAATAAACGTAATTTGGTTATTTTTATGTCATCCACGAATTTTATGAATTATATTGACATATTATAATTGATTCAATTTCTCTGGTTTGAAGTAATCAAGTTTTTATTACTTTAATAAAAATCAATTACTAAATAATGTCAAAATTGACATAAATGAGTTTTTAAAACGAATACTATTTTATTAAATTATATAATAGTCCTAAAAAATAAGATTTTCCAAATTAACTTATATAATGTTTAAAATGTCGGTAATGATCCACTTGTGGGTCTCTTGGAATTTTATAGTAACTATAGTAACTATATATTGTGAAAATACAAGAAGACATGGCGAGAGTTAATGTTTTTTACTAAGAGTTAAAGCTAAAGGGTATGGTTAATTTTATGATCTAAACATGTTTAAAAACTATTTTTTGAGAGTATTTTGACACATTAACATCTTATACTCGAAATATATATCTTTTTGACAATTATAATTCAAAAATCATTTTATAATAAAATAATATATCAAGACTTTCCTAAAGTGCCCCTCCTTCCTTTTATAAAAGGTCGTCACTTCAACCCACTTACTTACACATCTAAAGCCCCATGTATAGTAAAAATTATGCTAAAATAATCTCCCAACATCCCTCATTTGTTACTAGAAGCATTAACATAGGAAGAAGGAAATTCAATAAAGCCTTTTGACTCAAATCAAAAGAAGTTACCCAATTTAAGAGTAACGTCTTCTCTCAAGTTCCTTTATTTTCTTTTCCTTATTAACTACCAATTATATTTTTATTTTATGATTACATAAGAAACTAAGTATCCTCAATATACTAGGATTTTGTAATGGGAATTATTCAAACTACACTTACACACATCTCCATCTAATGGATACGATCATATTGTTTCTGTGTACAGTGAACTACTTCCTTATGAAACGATGATTGTTTACTTTTCTCCAACCACCTCTCATGGTGGCCATTATGATGTCATTTTATTTATATATGATATATATTATATTTATATAAAATATATTCATCTGTATTTTTTTATTTACAGAATACCTTTATGCTTTCCATAATGAGTAAATACGATAATTTCATATGAGGAAGTGCGGACTACCGCCCCCTAAAAATGATATGACTCATTCATGCCATACATGGAACATATAAAGGATAGAGTTAATGAAATTATGTAACAGATATAAAATATATATTATACTATAATTTTATCATACCTATGTATCATTTAGTTTTCTTTCCTTTAATATGACAAAGAAATGAAAGTAGGGTTCATGTGTACGTACGGCTTACCATCTCCATGAACGGAACATTTTATTTATTATCTCCAAATGTTATGGACTATTATAAATACATATATTCTGGAAATATAAAATATTTAAATCCTGAATATAATTATCTAGATGATGTATTTTGACTACATGGACAATTTATATTAAAATGGGTTCATTTTCAATGCATGTACCGAACATTGATAAAACGAACCATATGAACTTAAATTGTTATGTAATATTTATAACATGATGATAAGTAATATAAAATGAATAATAAAATTTAAAAATGTTATAAAGTAAGTATAAATTAACCTAATTTTATTATTCAGTAATATAAATAATGAAAGAGACAAGTTAGACTCAAGGTAAGGGACTTCGTCTCAATCTCCTTTCATTGAAGCATATTTTGATTTATACATGACTTTCTTTTATATGGTGTATAATCAACCCCATTGAATTTTAATTTCACTCAACAGTTTTCAAAATGAATCTTTTTTTACAAAGTGTTTTACTAAATGACAAAATTAATGTTTCTTTTTAACGTATGCGTTGACAACGACATTTCCGCCACTACGAGCATTATTTGATAGCTTCCTATATAAGATGTAATGTTTTGTAAAAATAAAAGTAAATACCATATTACTTTTCTTAAGTATTTTGGTATTGAAAATATTTTTTGAGAATGTGTTTATTATATCAATATCTTGAATTGATATATTGTGATTTCAATATGGAAATGTTATCTTTCATTTATGCTTGTTTTATGTGTTATGATTATGTTATGGTTCTTGGGAATTGTTAACATATACGCGTGGTTCCATGATAAACCGAGGGTGGGTGAGCCTGAGATAGCTCTATAATTCATTGGGTAATTTGACTAAGGTAAACATTAATCTTTCTTCTAAGATATTTAGGAAATATACTGTGATGTATATTCCAAGCGTAACCACAACGGTTGCTCCCTATATGGCTATGAAAGATACAATGTAAGTATGTTATAGATGCCACAATTTACCTTTATGATTTATTATTTCTTTGAGTTATTAATAAATCTTATTATTTCATTAGTTATGTTAAAGATATTAAGTTTTATGAGTAAAAAGTATGATTTCATTTACTTTTATGTATTCATGAACTAATGTTTTATTTTCTTATTTCATATCCCTTACTGAGATTTTTATGCTCATCCCATGTTTTTGAAATGTTTTTCATAGTGTATAATGAAGGGTGAGAAAATGAACAATTCAAGAAGATTTTAATTAATAAAATAATTCTTTTTTTATTTAAAGGGTTTTATTATTGTGAAAAAAAATTGGATAGAGTAGAAGTGTCTAATTTGTAATATTTGAGATGTAATGTAATAGTTATAGCCTAATTATTTAAAACTCCATAACTGAAAATATCCTCCAGGTGAATTCTTGAATTAACTTAATATTATGTTATGTTTAAGTTTGGGGACTTATAGTTGGTATCAGATGTTAGTTTAGATAAATTTAGGAGTTAGTATATTATTAAATGAATATCCATAAATTATTTTTACTTTATTGTAAGATTGAAATGATATAGCATTTTAAGATTACCAAGTTGCTTCGTCTAAGATATGTCTATATTTAAAATGGTTTTTTGTAGAGGAAATGGGAAAGTTATGATGGGAAGACAATAAGAGGGAAAAACCGTCCAAATCCGCAACCTGAGATGGTCCGAATCAGAACTGAATAGTTTGTTGCAGTGATGGCATAGTTGACTCATGCTATAAATGGTTATGGTATCCATGCACAAGATCATCCAGATCAACCACAGAGGAACAGGCTGGTAGTGGATCATTTCATTAGGTAACATCCCCCATTATTCAGAGGATCATCTAACCTTGTGCTAGCTAAAGGGTGGATTAAAAAATAGGAAAATATTTTATATTTAATGGGGTGTTTAGAACATCAAAAGGTTAGTCATGTTGTCTACCATTTTGAAGGTGAAGTTGATCAGCGGTGGTCTATGGTTAGAAATATCAGGTATAATGAAGTGATTGATGCTCTTGATTGTAATGCATTCAAAGTTATTTTCCTTGAGAAATATTTTACTAAGGTTTTTTGATATAGGATGGAAAAACAATTCTTGGAATTGTAGAAGGCGGATGACTTAGTGGCTTCTTATGAATCAAAATTCACTCAGCTGGCAATGTATGCTCCAAATTTCATATGGTATCTTGATAGTAAAATAAATCATTTTTACTCAGGATTGAAGACAAAGTAACTAAGGTATTTATCTTATCATTAATTAAAAATTTATGAAAAACTTGTTCGATGTGAGGAGAAGGTGGAAATGGAGTTTTTTGATGATTGGGTGTTCTTTGAAAAACAACATAATAATAGGTAGATGTGGAAAATAAAAGGTAATAACTCTTCAAAAAAGTATGATAGTAAGAAACTTAAGTTTAGAATTTGTGAAAATTGTGGTAAAAAGGAATCTGGGGAATGCCTCTTTAATTCTGGTAAGTCCTTCTGATGTGCTAAAATGAGACATAAGGCTCGTAATTGCACTAGAAAAGATATGGGTAATGGTAAGACAAAATCTGATTTATATTCAAAAAAAATTAAGAGTAATGAAATGGGTCATTATGAAAATGAGTATCTAACAAATAACTCAAATGATAGAAAGTATTTAGACTACAAGTAGAAAGGGGTGGTGAAATCCTTTGAAACTACTTTATCATATGTTTGTCAATAAAATCAAGTAGTATTAGTTACATTGCTTATTTATTCATATTATGCCAAAAAAAATTGATTCCGAGTCTACACATTTTTTCATTTATGAGAAATTTTCTAGTAAATTTGGAGTTCCATCTCAGGATATGAATCTTGAACTTGTGGTAAAAACACTTCGAGAAAGTTTGAGATAAAAATAAATTATAAGAACCTTCATATCCTTGTGTGCGGAAAGAATAAACCTACAAACCTTATTGCTTTTCCTCTAGTAGAGTTTGATGTTAATTTGGGTGTGGATTATATTTCCATTTATCATGCTAGGATTGACTGCAAATCTAAAGAGGTTTATTTTTAAAAATAATTTCATTTTGGTTATAAGAATGAACCCTTACTTTTGATAACATATCAAGAAGCTGAGAAACTAGTAAAAGATGGAAATTAATGTTACCTTGCACATATTTTTGAAAACAAACTATTCATATTAATGATGTTTTAGTGGTAAATGATTGTCTTGATGTTTTTTCAAATGAGTTTCTTGGTATAATACCTGATCAAGAAGTTGAATTTACTATTGACTTGGTTCTTGATGCTAAGAAAATTTTAAAACCCCCTTATCGAATGGATCAAATTGAACTTTTAGTGTTAAAGAAGAAATTGTAGGAGTTATTAGATAAAGGTTTTATATGACTTAGAACATCACCATAGGGTTCTCTTATCTTGTTTTTTAAAAATAAAGATGGTTCAATTAGACATTCCAAGGATTATAGAGCCTTGAACAACATCACTGTTAAGAAAAAGAATCTTTTGCCTCATATTTATAATTTGTTTCATCAGCTCCTTGGAGTTTAGTATTTTTCAATGATTTACTTGAGGTTGGGGTACCATCAGTTGAAAGTAAAGGGAGAAGACATTCTTAAGACCCCATTTCTTAATAGATATGGCTATTATGAGTTTATAGTTATGCCTTTTTGGGTTAATCAATCCACCTACCATATTCATGGATCTTATGAATAGAATTTTCCATGAGTTCTTGGATAATTTTTTAGTGGTGTTTATTAATGATATATTGGTATATTTTAAAAGTAAGTAGAAGTATGAAAGTAATTTAATGGTTGTCATGAAAACCTTAAAAGAAAAGAAACAATGTGGGAAATTCAAAAAGTTTGAGTTTTGGTTACAAAAAAAGTCTTTCCTTAGTTAGATTTTTTCTAAAGATGTCATAACTGTTGATCTAGCTAAAATAAAAGTTGTTTAATAATGGCCAAGACCCACAAATATAACTAAGATTCGTAGTCTTCTTGGTTTAGTGGGTTATTTGTAAATTCCCCGACCCCAGTTACCTAGAGTCGGTGCATTATTGCGTAACATTGGCATGATCACAAAAGATCATGTCTCGAAAGACCAATTAGTTTAGTAGCCTTGGAAACACTAGATACATTCATAAATGTTACATTACATCATAAAGTGAAAAACTACAATAACAAAGTCTCTATAGTCCACACTAATATCCTCTTCTGACTATACCTGCAGGTCATTCATAAAATACTTCTTCACATCCAGGAAAATATTAAAACATTGAAAAGGGTGAGCTCAGATGCTCAGTAAAGATAACAATATTGCGGAAGCTTTCATAAATAAACATTAACATTTAAGGCAATGTATAACTAAAAAAAGCCTTTTTAAACTTGAACTTCAGCATGATATGGAAAAAATAAAACTAAATAATTCCATTTACTTACTCACATGGATATTCTACTAGTCGAATAATCCCATGCAATATCAATAACCACTTTCATAATGATGGAATGCATAATGTCAGACTATCATAACCACGTAGTCAAGGCCTTGTGCCAAGACCACAAATAAGATTTTGTCAAGGCCTCATTCCAAGACACTAGTTTGTCTCATGAGACCTACCGATGCATCGAGGAGCTATAGCGGGCTCCACCCATCACTTATTAAGTCTAATGCATTCCTCATATGAATAGGTTTAAACATATCATAAACCATAACATAATCGTATCACATAAAACGTGCATAAAGGAAACATAACATTTCCACGTTTCAATCACAAGATATCAATACAACACATTGATATAATAAAAACCTTATCAAAACCATTTTCAATACCAAAATAAAAGAAAATTAAAACTTGGTATTTATTTTTCATTTAAAAAAAAGTTATGGCTTGTAGAGGAAGCTGAAACTCAAATAATGGTTACGGTGGTGGAGAAGTCGTTGTCGCCGCATACGTACGACAAGAAAAACATTCCTTTTTGTCGTTTAGTAAAAAGATTCATATAAAAAGATTCTTTTGGAATAAACATAAAATTCAAAGGGGTTTATACACCGTATAAAAGAAATTTGTGTATAAAACAAAATATGCCTCAATGAATGGAGATTGAGACAAAGTACCTTACAAAGATCATTTTTTAAAATAAAATAGATATATTATGTGTATTCACTATAAGTAAACATAATGAAATTACAAATACAAGATAGGATATAATAATATCATGACATAATTTGAAAGTAGAAGATTAACCCAAAGTATAGAAATTGGGTTAAGAAGTTCCCTTACCTTGCGTCTTGTCTTGACTCGACCGTTCTTTAACCTCCTGAATAATAAACTAGAGTTAATTTATAATTTCATAAGAACATTTTTCAAGTTTTTTATTCCTTTTATATCAATTATTACCATGTTATGAACATTATGTAATTATTTAAGTTAATAACGGTCGTTTTGTCGATCTTTGGTACTTGAGTCAAAAATAAACTTCTTATAATTACAAGTTGTTCATGTGGTGATATATCCATTATATCAAGAATTATATTCATGATATAGATATCATATATCTCATATATATCCAGTATATACATGAATTTATAATATTCCATAACGTTTAGAGGTAAGAAATGAAATGCACCGTTCAAGGAGACGGTAAGCCGTACGTACGCATGAACGCTACTTTCATTTCTATTTCATATTTAATGAAATCATAATGATATAAAGGTATGTTATAATTCCATTATAATATCATATATAATATCATTTACTTCATCCTTTATACGTCCCACATATGGGATTAACGATTCAAATCACTTTGAGGGGGCGGTAGTCCGCACTTCCTAAAATGAAAATATCGCGTTTACCCATAATGGAAACAATAAAGGTATGCCATAAATGAAAAATACAGAACCTTAAGTAAAACATAAACATATTATATATCATATATATAAATATAGTGACATCTTAATGGCCACCTTTGAAGGTGTTATATGAGTGTTGAACAATCATCGTTTCGTGAGGCAGAAATTCGTCATCCACAGAAACAGTATGTTCTTTAACCATTAGATATAGGTGTGTGTAAGTGTAGCTCGAATAATTATTATAACAAAATCCTAGTATATTGAGGATACTGGTGTTGTTATAAAAGAAATTAATAAAAAGAGTTTAGGGGGTTGGATAAGTAAAATAATACAAAATAACATAAGAGAAGACATTTCCTTAAAATCAGGTAACTCTTTTGATTTGAGCCAAAGGCTTCCTTGGGAAGAATTATGCCCAAATTTAGGCTTCTAGGAGTACATTAGGGAAGTTGGGAGAGTATTTGGGAAGATTTTTGCTGAGCCAAAATTCTTTGAAAGTGTGATTAAGGTGGTAGTGGTGGGGGCCTTTTATAAGTGGAGAGGAGGGGCACTCTTGGAAAGTAATGAAATGTTACTTTATTATATAATGAGTTTCAGATTTTAAAGGTCCCACAGTTATATAATTCGAGGATAAGGTGATAGGGGTTAGAAATCTACTCATCCAATATCTTTTTGACAAGTGTAAGCCTTGGATTTTACATTATCTTTTCATTTTATTTAAATCGGTAATTAATGAGGTAATCACTGTATTATCATGGTGTCATAAATAATTTAATTTATTTAATGTCAAAAAATTATAAAAAAACTATCACGATGTAGGAAATCTTTTTATATTTCTAATGAATATTTATAGTCAAAAATATGACTTGTATAAACCCATTTAAAAATTGTTTTAGTAAAACAACTTATGTTTGTGACATTTTTATTTTAACTTTAAATAAAAGTTATTTATGTCATTTTCCTACCAAAGTGGCTCCATGGGGTCCCCAAGTTGACCCATGGATTGTCTTGGTCGGCCCTGACACATAAAAAAGGGGTAGAACAAGTGTAATGGTCATTTCATATTTTTATAATATCATTTTTACCTTAAATATCACTAATTACCTTTAATCACGATTAATTAAACTTAAAAGTTATTATTCACCAAAAAATTATTTTAATCCCATTGAACCACATTTTACTTCATAATGAAAACCATGAATGTCGGATTTTTGAAAATCAAATCACAGAAGTGGTAATGTTTCATTTAAACGAAAAATCAATTTTTTAACTACCACTTAGTGGTTTCACTATTCATCAAAAATTGAAGTTTTTCAGAACAATGCCAAAATTTCACCCTAAGCTATAATTGATATTCCAAATTCAAAAACGATGTCTATTTTAAAAAATTCCAAACATATAAGTTGCATTAATTAATTTTATAATTAATTCCTGCTGTCACAACAAATAGCGTGTTTTTAAGAAATAATATATATCAAAATATTGACAATTGTTTATGTCTAATTTCAAAGTGAAGTTAATTATAATGAACACCATTGGATAAAATGGTAAAAATATATTCTAATTATAGTTTAAAACCACTCAATAGTATAATTTATCACTATAAATTATTTTGATTAAAAAAGTTGTTTTTAAGTATTTTTCACTATTCATAGAAAATTGGAAGTTCTCAGAAAATTACAAAAAATTAAACTTAGGATAATTTTGATATTCCAAATACAAAAATGAAGTCCATTTAGAAATATAAAATTTCTATAATTTTAAAAAGTGGGTATTACTATTCATAACGGCTACTTTGATTAGTCGTGTTGTGTTAGAATCTCGAACTTGCGTACAATGCAAGCTATTACATTATTGAAAGAGAAGCGTATCGTGAAAGCTCAGGGTGTTACATTCTCCCATCCTTCAATAAATTGTGTCCTCGCAATTTGAAATTTTTCTTTGAAAATAAAAGGTTGAAAATAGAAAATACCTTTGTGGAAAATCCACATCGGAAATAAGGTTAATAAAAATATAACTTTAAAAGAAAGAAAGATAAGTACAAAGGTCACCCGAGATAGCCCATACTAAGATTCTATGAAAATATGGATATGGAAGAAAAACAAACCATCAAGGCCTGATGGAGAGTTGTAGAAAACAGGATTAGGAGAAAGTTAACAATAAGAAAATCACAAACTTTTGATTGGTTAAACGGTCATTGAATCCCCAGTTGGAAAAGTTAACCGACAACGTTTTTGTTTTATGTTACCATTTATAAAGTTGGGGAATTTATTTAATAGATTTTCTAAGAATGTAAGGAAATATACTTACTTGTCGTGTAGACTTTCATTCCTTAATAAATGTTTACCACAACCCATCTTTCACTCTAAATGGTAACAGAACTAAAAAAATATTCTATTTATCCTAATTGTATGAGGTTATAAATATTAACACATACCATTTAGATTAGGAAAACTATTTTGTAATAACCAGGGACTTCCTGTAGTCTAGTGGTGGGTAATAAAGGCATGTCGCACTATGGTTGTGGGTTCGATTCCTGCAGCTTTGTCCGACGTGACGGGTTATGTCCCACCCTGCAGGTTGTCCTTTTCCTAAAAATATAGTATTATAATATTCCAAAAATAATCTTCAAAAATTAATTAACCTTAAACAATATTATTCAAAGTTCAACTTAATCCATCCCGACCTTTATAGTTATCCAAAATACCTCTGTCCAAACTTTCTATAAAAGGTCTCTTAATTCCAAAATCAATTTATCATATTCCCCAAACAAAGTAAAGTTTCTCTTATTATCACATACTAAAAATATGATTACCATCATTATATTAAGACCTTAATAAAAAGAACAAGTATTGAAGTACAATCCTTATATATATCACATTATTCTTATAACCATAATCTAGTTCTTGAGTCCAAAAACAAAAATATAATAATTATTCAACTTCATCTGTAGTAACAGCATAAGCTTGGCCTTGATCCCTTGGCCTTTTCTAAGGTAATTTTCCCTAACGCTTAGGACATTCATTTGCATAATGCCCCATTTCCCTACAATTGTAGCATTCAACATTGATAGCCTCTTTCTTTCCCTTGCAATCACGAGCCTGGTGACCTTTTTCTCCACATTTATAACAAACTCCCATTCCTTTTAGGCAAGTACCAGGGTGATTCTTCCCACAATTATCACATAATGGAAAATCCTTCTTTCCCTTTTTCCCTTTATCCGTCTCTTGTTCCACTGTTCTCTTCTTCTCTTGCTTTACTTTGTTGTCATAAGACTTAGAGAATTCCTTTTCTGTCTTGATAGCACATGAGACAATATCTTCATACGATGAGAAGGATTGTGATACTAAAGCTCGACGGAGAAATGTTTTTAACCCATCAAAGAAACGATCAATCTTCTCGATGGTCACGAGGAAATTATTTTTCTAAGAAAATTTCCTTAAACTCCCTCCATTCCATACTTGATACTTCTTCATCTTCCTTTGTGTTTTGAATCAGCGACCACCATTGATCGGCATCTCCAGTGAGCCGGTAAACTGCCATGACAACCTTCTCCCTTTCACTACTCCCCAAGGCATGGAATATTTTCTCTAAGGAGTTTATCCATTTCTCAACTACTAATGGATTTGTACCCCCATTAAATGTTGGTGTTTGTTGCCTCATGAAGTGGTCTAACATTGATCCTCCACATTGCGGATCAGGGTGCTCCATACGAGTAAGGTTATTATTCATAACCTGAGTGAGTTGTCCTAGTATGGTAATAAGTTGATCAGCCCCAGTTGTATCTCCAGCTCCATAATAATTATCTTGAACAGGAGGTAAATCCCTACACGGAGTGTGTGCATTGATACGGTTTCCATTCCTTCCACTAGGCGCCATTTCTAAACAATGGCATAAACTAGATTAGTTTATGAATCAAAATACATAATTCCATAATTATAAAATACTTGACACAAATTGAACTATTTATGGATATAATCCATAATCATAAAAATGTTTTCTTTGTGGAAGTATATACTCATAACCCTTCATAATGGTTTGTAAAGAAAACAAGAATTATCCTAAGCATATCCCCCAGGAGTGTCGTAACCAATAGTGCAGCAAGACTCGTTTTCGTGCACCAGTTACCATTCGAGTCTAGCTCAAAGCGGTGTTTTCGGGTTTTACCCCTAGATACATCTGTTCCAGAGCCGCCTCTACCTGCTCGTATCCAGACAAGGATGTATTGCTCGAAAAACCCACAAAATCTCTACAACAATAAAATTCTAGGAAGTTCTTCTATACTAATCCTCAAAGTCTATCTTCGGGCTATGTGCTCTAATTAAAGTTTATCTAAATCTAGCTTCCAAGGTTAGTACTAAACTACCTCTGATACCAACTGTAAATGCCCCGACCCCAGTTACCCAGAGTCGGTGCATTATTGCATAACATTGGCATGATCACAAAAGATCAAGTCTCGAAAGACCGATTAGTTTAGTAGCCTTGGAAACACTAGATACATTCATAACTGTAACATTACGTCATAAAGTAAAAAACTACAATAACAAAGTCTCCATAGTCCACACTCATATCCTCTTCTGACTATCCCTACAGGTCATTCATAAAATACTTCTTCACATCCTGGAAAATATTTAAACATTAAAAGGTCTGAGCTCAGATGCTCAGTAAGGATAACAATATTGCGGAAGCTTTCATAAATAAACATTAACATCTAAGGCAATGTATAACTAAAACAAAAGCCTTTTTAAACTTGAACTTCAGCATGATATGGCAAAAATAAAATTAAATAATGTCATTTACTTACTCACATGGATATTCTACTAGTCGAATAATCCCATGCAATATCAATAACCACTTTCATAATGATGGAATACATAATGTCAGACTATCATAACCACGTAGTCAAGGCCTCATGCAAAGACCAGAAATAAGATTTTTTCAAGGCCTCGTGCCAAGACACTAGTTTGTATCATGAGACCTACCGATGCATCGAGAAGCTATATCAGGCTCCACCCATTACCTATTAAGTCCAATTCATTCCTCATATGAATAGGTTTAAACATATCATAAATCATAACATAATCGTATCACATAAAACGTGCATAAAAGAAACATAACATTTCCACGTTTCAATCACAAGATATCAATACAACACATTGATATAATAAAAACCTTATCAAAACCATTTTCAATACCAAAATAAAATAAAATTAAAACTTGGTATTTATTTTTCATTTAAAAAAAAGTTATGGCTTGTAGAGGAAGCCGAAACTCAAATAATGGTTACGGCGGCGGAGAAGTCGTTGTCGCCGCATACGTATGACAAGAAAAACATTCCTTTTTTTATTCAGTAAAGCGCTTTGTATAAAAATATTCCTTTTGAATAAACATAAAAGTCAAAGGGGTTTATACACCGTATAAAAGAAATTTGTGTATAAAACAAAATATGCCTCAATGAATGGAGATTGAGACAAAGTACCTTCCAAAGATCATTTTTTTAAATAAAATAGATATATTATGTGTATTCACTATAAGTAAACATAATGAAATTACAAATACAAGATAGGATATAATAATATCATGACATAATTTGAAAGTAGGAGATTAACCCAAATTATAGAAATTGGGTTAAGAAGTTCCCTTACCTTGCGTCATGTCTTGACTCGACCGTTCTTTAACCTCCTGAATAATAAACATGAGTTAATTTATAATTTCATAAGAACCTTTTTCAAGTTTTTTATTCCTTTTATATCACTTATTACCATTTTATGAACATTATGTAATTATTTAAGTTAATAACGGTCGTTTTGTCGATCTTTGGTACTTGAGTCAAAAATAAACTTCTTATAATTACAAGTTGTTCATGTGGTGATATATCCATTATATCCAGAATTATATTCATGATATAGATATCATATATCTCATATATATCCAGTATATACATGCATTTATAATATTCCATAACGTTTAGAGGTAAGAAATGAAATGCACCGTTCATGGAGACGGTAAGTCGTACTTACGCATTAACGCTACTTTCATTTATATTTCGTATTTAATGAAATCATAATGATATAAAGGTATATTAAAATTCCAGTATAATATCATATATAATATCATTTACTCCATCCTTTATACATCCCACATATGGGATTAACGATTCAAATCACTTTGAGGGGGCGGTAGTCCGCACTTCCTCAAATGAAAATATCGCGTTTACCCATAATGGAAACAATAAAGGTATGCCATAAATGAAAAATACAGAACCTTAAGTAAAACAGAAACATATTATATATCATATATATAAATATAGTGACATCTTAATGGCCACCTTTGAAGGTGTTATATGAGTGTTGAACAGTCATCGTTTCGTGAGGCAGAAATTCGCCATCCAAAGAAATAGTATGTTCTTTAACCATTAAATGTAGGTGTGTGTAAGTGTAGCTCGAATAATTATTATAACAACATCCTAGTATATTTAGGATACTATTGTTGTTATAAAAGAAATGAATAAAAAGAGTTTAGGGGGTTGGATAAGCAAAATAAAACAAAATAACAAAAGAGAGGACATTACCTTAAAATCGGGTAACTCTTTTGATTTGAGCCAAAGGCTTCCTTGGGAAGAATTCTGCCCAAAGTGAGGCTTCTAGGAGTAAGGGAGGGAATTTGGGAGAGTATATGGGCAGATGTTGGCCGAGCCAAAAGGCTTTGAAAGTGTGAGTAAGGTGGTAGTGGTGGGGGCCTTTTATAAGTGGAGAGGAGGGTCACTCTTGGAAAGTAATGAAATGTTACTTTATTATATAATGAGTTTCGGATTTTAAAGGTCCCACACTTATATAATTCGAGGATATGGTGATAAAGGTTCGAAATCTACTCATCCAATAGGTTTTTGACAAGTGTCAGCCTTGGATTTTACATTATCTTTTCATTTTATTTAAATCGTTAATTAATGAGGTAATCGCTGCATCATCATGGTGTCATAAATAATTTAATTTATTTAATGTCTAAAAATTATAAAACAAATATAATGATGTAGGAAATCTTTTTATCTTTTTAATAAATATTTATAGTCAAAAATATGACTTGTATAACCCCATTTAAAAATTGTTTTAGTAAAACAACTTATGTTTGTGACATTTTTATTTTAACTTTAAATAAATGTTATTTATGTCATTTTCCTACCAAAGTGGCTCCATGGGGTCCCCAAGTTGACCCATGGATTGTCTTGGTCGGCCATGACACATCCAATAGGGGTAGGACAATTTTAAAGGTCATTTAATATTTTTATAATATCATTTTTACCTTAAATAATACTAATTACCTTTAATCACGATTAATTAAACTTACAAGTTACTATTCACCAAAAAATTATTTTAATCCCATTGAACCACATTTTTCTTCCTAATGACAACCATGAATGTCAGATTTTTGAAAATCAAATCACAGAAGTGGTAATGTTTCATTTAAACGAAAAATCAGTTTTTTAACTACCACTTAGTGGTTTCACTATTCATCAAAAATTGAAGTTTTTCAGAACAATGCCAAAATTTCACCTTAAGCTATAATTGATATTCTTAATTCAAAAATGATGCCTATTATAAAAAATTCCAAACATATAAGTTGCATTAATTAATTTTATAATTAATTCCCGCTGTCACAACAAATAGCGTGTTTTTAAGAAACAATATATATCAAAAGATTGACAATTGTTTATGTCTAATTTCAAAGTGAAATTAATTATAATGAACACCATTGGATAAAATGGTAAAAATATATTCTAATTATAGTTTAAAACCACTCAATATTATAATTTATCACTATAAATTATTTTGATTAAAAAAGTTGTTTTTAAGTATTTTTCACTATTCATAGAAAATTGGAAGTTCTCAGAAAATTACAAAAAATTCAACTTAGGATAATTTCGATATTCCGAATAAAAAAATGAAGTCCATTTTGAAATATAAAATTGATATAATTTTAAAAAGTGGGTATTACTATTCATAATGGCTACTTTGATTAGTCGTGGTGTGTTAGAATCTCGAACTTGCGTACAATGCAAGCTATTGCATTATTGAAAGAGAAGCGTATCGTGAAAGCTAGGGGTGTTACATTATTACCAGAGGTTTGTTGAAAATTTTTCATGGTTATATAGCTCAATGATTAAGTTAACTCGAGAAGGTGTTAACTTCATCTGGACAAAATAATGTGATGAATGTTTATAGGAATTGAAAAGAAGATTGGTGAATGCTTCTGTTTTGGAACTACCCTCCGGAATTGGTGAATTTCTTATCTATAGTGATGCATCATTGAAAGGACTTGGTTGTGTTATAATTAATAATGACCAGTTAATTGATTATGCTTCACGTCAGTTGAAAACTTATGAGTTAAATTACCCTACACAGGATTTGGAATTAGTTGTTGTTTTCTCATTAAAAATTTTAAGGCATCATTTGTATGGTGTAAAGTGTGAAATATATAATGATAACAAAATTTTGAAGAATATATTCACCAAAAAATAACTAAACATAATACTGAGGAGGTGGATATAATTAATCAAGGGTTATGATTTTACAATTCATTGCCATCTAGGAAAGGAAAATAAAGTGGATGATGATGTGAGCCAAAAAAGTAATGATATCTTAACCATGATACATTTGTTATGAGATCATTTGGTTTCTGATTTGATGAATTTTGGATTAGAAGTCATTAGTGTAGGTAATTCCTCTATTTTGTTTTAGATGGTAGTGAAATCATCTCTATCAGACAAAATTACGAAAGTTCAAAAAGAAGACAGTGATTTTAAGAAAAAGATAGAATTGGTTCAGAAGGGTAAGTTACCTAAATTTAACATTGATAAAGACTGTGTTTTGAGGTTTGGAAAAGGGTTACATGTTCCTTGTGATTCACAGTTGAAGAAAGAGTTACTATGTAAATCTTATAGTTCTCCATTTTCAGTTCATCCTAGTAGTACTATGATATACATAGATCTTTGGAAGTATTACAAGTGTGATGGAATGAAAAGAGATATTATTGACTTTACACTGAGATGTTTGATTTTCCAACAGGTTAAAGTAGATCAGAAGTTACCAAAATGGATGCTTCTTCCTTTTTCTAATTCCATAGTGGAAATATGAAAATGTTTCCTTAGATTTCATAGTATTATTACCAAAGCCTTCTTGAGGTAATAATGCAATCAGGGTTATTATTGATCCATTGACTAAATCTTCTCATTTTTTTTCTATTCGAGATACTCTATCTCTAGATCAAATTAATCAATTGTATATTAAAGATATAGTCAGGTTACATGGAGTTCCTATCTCCATTGTATCTTATAATGATCTCAGGTTCACTTTTGAATTTTGGAAAGGCCTTTAGAAGTCATTGGGAACTGAATTTAATTTTAGTATAGATTTTCCTATGGAATTTGATGGGTAGTCAGAATTAACAATTCAGACATTGGAGGATGTGCTACGATCTTCTTCAATTTATTACCAGGGAATATTGGATTAACAACTTTCTTTGTTTGATTTTTCTTATAATAACAGTTTTCATTCCAGTATACAGATGGAACCATTTGAATCATTATATAGAAAGAGGTGTCAAACTCTAGGTTTTTGGGATGAAGTGGGTGAAAGAAAGTTTATGGGACCATAAATAGTAGTAGAGATAGTGGAAAAAGTTCAGCGGATTCAAAAGCACATTAGAACAGCTCAAAGTAGGAAGAAAAGTTATACAGATAACCTGAGAAAATATCTTTCTTTTAAGGTAGGTGATCATGTCTTTTTCAAAGTTTCTCCATGGAAATGTGTGATGTGTTTTGGTAAGAAGGGAAAGTTGAGTCTGAGGTTCATTATACCCTATGAAATCCTGGAGAAAGTTGGATCAGTTACTAATAAAGTGTATTTACCTCCAATTTTGTCCTAGGTATACATTGTTTTTCATGTTTCAATGTTGAGAAATTATATGTCATATCTATCTCATGTTTTGAGTCCAGACGTAGTTTAGTTGGAAGAGAATATATATTATGAGTAATAACCAGTCCAGATTTTTGACCATAGAGAGAAAGTGTTGCAGAATAAGTTAATTCATCATATAAATGTTTTGATGAAAAATCATATGGTTTAAGAGGTAATGTGGGAATCTAAAAATGCTATAAGGGATAAATACCCCCACTTATTTTATAAGTAAATAAAATTGCAGGGATGCAATTTTCAAAATGGTTGAATGATGTTGGATCCCAAGTATTTATAAAATAATACTTTTTTATATCTATTAATATTTATGAATAAGATATTAATTTTATGTTAAAGGGATGGTTTTTTTTGATATCTTACTTGACATGTAACAGTGGGCTTCTCCAAAATCTTGCATTGCACACAACTTTGAGTTATACCAAAAAATAATATAATAATATTAATATTTTAAATAGTAGTTAATGATAAGCTATTATATTAGATATAATGAAACTACATAACTAAAATATGATTAAATATGTTTGTTAAATGCTTTTACATTTATCCAATAAATTTTAGAGGCTTAAAATAAGAATGAATCTGATTTTAAGCATGAAATACTCTAGTATTTTTAAAAGGTCATTTTACCGCCTTTTGATGGAGAAACCTTTTAAAATATAGTTTTAGTCAATTCTATATGTTTTATTTGACAAAATAAATTTCTTATTTAGAATTTGGACATCAAAATTTACCGTGGTTGAAATTTTGGTATTTTTCTGATGAAATTCATATTTTAATGAACAGTGAAAAATACTGCATTTTTATTCAAAACTATATTTTCATATAATTTATTTATATAGTTATATTTTCCTTTTAATTTATTTAAAAGTTTAATTGGATTATGTTTTTAAAATTTAATCCAATGATTTTCATTAGAAGTAATTTCAAATTTAAATTGGATATAAACACATGTCAATCTTTTGATAGATTTTACTTCTTAAAAACACGCTTTTAGGTTTTGATAAGAGTAATTAATTTTAAATTACTTCTAATTATATGTTTTGAATTTGGAAAGATATATTCCATATTTGGAATCAGAAGTTCCAAATGGTGTAAGTAGGTACCTTTTATTTTTAAACATTTTGAATAGTAACTTCGGTAATTATTTTTATTTAGCATGGTTAAAGGGAAATCAGGTAAATAAGGGTAAAAATAATATTATAATAATATAAAACTACCCAAACACATGTCCTAATCCTATTGGATGAGATATTTCCGACCATGGGAGTCATTGGGTCGATTTTGGGATCCCATGGATCCACTTGGATGTAATAATGACATGTTATAAGAATTAATTTAAAGTAAAGAGAATTATAACATAAACAAGTATCTTTTAGTAAAACAATTTTAATATGGGTTTATATAACTGATATATTTGACTATAAATATTAATTATAAATATAAAACGATTTAATTCATCCAGTTATTTTATTTATAATTTTTAGTGGTTACTAAATTAAATTATTTATAACACAATGATGATGCATTGATTTCCTTATTAATGAAAGATTCAAATAAAAGATATTATAAATTTTAAAATAAATGTAATTTTATTACTTTTATGTAATCCATGAATTTTATGGATGATATTGACATATTATATTTTAGTCAATTCCTTTTTTTTAAGGAATCATGTAAATATCTGTATTTTCCCTGAATTTTTTTTTAATTATGTGAAATTATTACGAGTCTGTGAAAATTGATGGTGCATGATTTCAAGGACCGGTATGCCCGAAATGAATTTCTGAACTTTTTTTAAAGTACGTTCAGTAAACATGTGATCGAAATTTTCAAACTTTTGAACTAGTGCTTGAATTAAAAATCTGAGGGCACCATTGTATCTACAGCGCCGAGACTCGCTTAAAGGAGACTTCACTTCGAACATAGTAGGTCTAGAGAAAAATTTAGAATTTGGGTTTTTAAAAGAATAAATGAAATACCATTGTTATTTTATTTTCTTTCTTTCTTCTCCAACGGACAAGTGGAAGCATGGGACCAGCGATGTGTCAAGACATTAATTGGATTGACATTTCAAATCTTAAGTAACTACGTCATTGGGAATTAGAAAGGTTCCTAATTAATGAACCCTCATAATTCTCATTAACGTTAGACACCCTCCCCCTTTCCTATTTATATGGAGCTTGGGGAGAGGAATATACACTGCTTCACTAAGCGATGAAGTGATGGTAGAGTGTCGCGACACCAAACCCTTGGAGGATGGAGCCGGTTCCAGCGGGTGGTGACAGGTGCCACCGAACCACGAACCGAAGGACGA
The DNA here is from genome assembly GCA_963277665.1 of Viscum album. Classification (NCBI taxonomy): domain Eukaryota; kingdom Viridiplantae; phylum Streptophyta; class Magnoliopsida; order Santalales; family Viscaceae; genus Viscum; species Viscum album. The sequence continues at coordinate 1,240,058,434 of OY728145.1, read as the reverse complement.
TATTCGATAGGCGTCGTGGGAAGCTTGTTGTGGGGATGATGAACAACAAGACTTCCTCAATCACGATTGTTCTTTATCGAACTTGAGGTATGCGTTTGTTTTTTTGTTTAATTTCAAATGGTTATTGAATCCTTGAGTCCTCCCTTATGATTAAATGTTAAGGTGGAGGGCGTGGGCCTAACGAAACCAGCCCAGACCCTCCACTACATTGCTACCACTGCATTCTCTGTGGAAGACAGTTGGAAGGGCGGCACCGACTAGCTATGATGGAGGCGGCGCACCGTCATGCACTGTATGAGGAAGCTGCGGCACAAAGTCGCGGCGGTTAGCAGAGAAACCGGCACCGGCCCACTATGGAGGAGATGCAGCACACCATCACGTGCCGCCAGTGAGCAATGGGCCGCAGCCGAAGCTAAGGCAGGTGAAGGAGTTCGCTGGCACAAGCCGACCGTGGAATGAAGAAGCGGCTCACCCGCGCCGCCGGAGGAACCGGTCGCAGATCATTAGCTGCGGTGGTCAGAGGGGGCAGTTGGCACACCGGCAGGCCGCAGAAGAGGACGACGGGGGGACCAGTGCACCTCTAGAGGAGCCATGGCTCCATCGTTGTGGAAGAAGGACCCACAGCAGGTCCTGCGGGTGACCTGGTAGCAACAAAAGGCACTGCCACTTCGCCTTCCAAATGGGGGAAACCCACCTTTCGTGCCAGCTCAGGCAGACCGCGCTGCCAGCGGGCCTCACTCCACCTCGTGTCGGGTCACACCTCACGCAGTTGGGCCACGCCACACCCCCTTATGGGCCAAACCGGACCACGGCCCAGCGGTCCGAGCCCATCGTGTCCAAGATCGTCTGGGTTAGTTTGACCAGAACAGGTTTGTTTTGGCCCAGTCTGGGTTGGGGCAGGTCGGTTAGACAGAGTCGGGCCGGACCCGGACCCAACTATGCCCAGTTTCTCTTAACGGGCCATAACTTGTGAGTCGGGCGTCTGTTTTTTGAACCGTCTATGGCGTTGGGACCCTTGGAGTGATACGGTCCTTTTTGTATACTCCACTTGAGTTTTGGAGATAGTTGGATTATGGCTGTGTTGGATTGAACCGGAATCCAACTGAGCCCCTAAAACTAAAACGCTTATAACTCACAGATCGGGCGTCATATTGATGCACTGTCTGTCGCGTTGGAACCCTTATGACCTGGTGGTCTTTTGCATTACTCATTTCTGGAACTTAGTGGTGGTTGAGGTATGAACGATATCTCAAGGGGTAGATTCGGCGTAACTCGAGTGCACTGGGTGTAAGGAATCCTATGGCTGGTTGCAACATGAAGAAATAACTTCGATCCTGTGTGGGTCAGTATCTATTGATCTTTTGTTGATCATCATCTGTCAGATCCTGTATGGGTCAGCGCTTAGCGATCCCATGTGGGTCATCTCATACCGATCATGTGTGGGTCAGATCCTGTGTTGGTCAGTGGGGGTTAGTACCTATCGATCCTGTGTTGGTCAGCAGTAGTGCTTCTTAACAGAACAAGATGATCTATCCTTACGACTAATCATCTTTACTTTTGTACTTAAGTTATACCAGATTGTGAGTGTGGTCTTTTTTCTTCATGGTGTTACCTTTATGGTGTTATCTTCATGGTGTAACCTGTGTGGTACTTCTCTCTTTGTGGGGTTACCTTTGTGGTACTTCTACCTTCGTGGTGTTATCTTCGTGGTGTTACCTATGTGGTACTTATATCTTCATGGTGTTACCTGTCTGGTACTTAGACTTTCGTGGTGTTACCTTTGTGGTATTCTTCCCTCATATGTGAGATGAGTATATCTTGATAAGTTAGTTATATGTATGGGCATATACCTAAGTAGAGTTGATGTCTGTTGCTTTGTGATTTGAGATGGAGGTATGCTTTGTGGTTTTTACTTTGTGGAATTCTAGGAGACCTACGGGGGTCTCAGGGTCCCTACTGAGTACCGCTATACTCACCCCTGCACGGGATACACCTACACCTTGTTATGTCTTGTGCAGATGACGTATAGCATTCATCAAGGCTGAGGGAGCCAGGACTGGACGGTTCCTAGAGGTGGACCATTTGGCATGACGTGACGGAGGGACTACTGTTCATGAGTTGTACCTACCCTTCAGGTAGGATCCTCGGTGGACGATCTAGGATTTTTTTGGTAATTTTCAGTTGTATTTGTACTTATTAGTTATACCTGTACTTTTTCAGTTGGGTTTGTATTTCAGACCCTTTACTTTCATCACACTTTTACTATAGCAGTTTACTTTGTGGTTGTTTCTCGTTGTGTCCTTGAACTGTGTGTCTGTACAGGTTATAAAGAAATGCCTTCCCAATTTAGGGATATGCTTTTCTGGTGCTAGTCACTAGCCCCTATCCTAGGGAAGGCAGGTTTGGGGTATTTACGACATGGGCCAGAGCGGATGGGTCATGAAAAATCAAGTTTTTATGACTTTAATAAAAATCAATTATTAAATAGTGTCAAAATTGACATAAATGAGTTTTAAAAACAAATACTATTTTATTAAATGATATAATTGTCCTAAAAATATAAGATTCAGCCAACTAACTTATAGAATGTTACAAGTTTCATTAATGAACCACTTGTGGGATTCTTGGAATTTTATAGTAAATATAGTAACCATGCATTGTGAAAATACAAGAAGACATGGTAAGAGTTAATGTTTTTAACTAAGGGTTAAAGCTAAAAGATAAGGTTAATTTTATGACCTAAAAATATCTAAAACCTATTTTTTGAGAGTATTTCGACCCATTATCATATTATCCTCGAAATATAACATTTTTTAACTATTAATATTAGAAAAATAATTTTATAATAAAATTATATTTCAAGACTTTCCTAAAGTGTCCATCATCCCTCTTATAAAAGGCCTCCACCTCTACCCACTTACTTACACCTATAATGACCCTTGTCTCATTAAAAGTATGCTCAAATAATCTCCCAACATTCCTCCCTTACTCATAGAAGCCTTAATGTGGGAAGAAGGTGATTCAATAAATCCTTTTGGTGCAAATCAAAAGAAGTTACCCAATTTAGAGGTAACGTCCTCTCTCAAGTTCTTTTCTTTTCTTTTCCTTATTCACTACCTATTATCATTTTATTTTTTGATTACATAACAAATCTAGTATCCTCAATATACTCAGATTTTTTTATGAGAAGGATTCAAACTACACTTACACACACCTTCATCTAATGGATACGAACATATTATTTCTGTGTACGGCGAACTACTGCCTCAGCAAATGATGATTGTTCAATTTTATCCTACCACCTATCATGGTGGACTTTATGATAGAAATTTAAATATATATTATATTTATATTATTTATATTATCTCTATTCTTCTGTATTTTTTTATTTAAAACATACCTTTATACTTTCCATAATGTATAAATACGATAATTTCATTTGAGGAAGTGCGGACTACTGCCCCCTCAAAGTTATATAACTCATTTGTGCCATACAAGGAACGAATAAAGGATGGAATTAATGAATTTATTTAACATATATAACATGGATATTATACTATAATTATAACATACCTATGTATCATTTAGTTTTCTTTTCTTTAATATGACAAAGATTAAAAAGTAGCGTCCATGCGTACATACGGCCTACCACCTCCATGAACAGTGCATTTTATTTCTTATCTCCAAATGTTATGGACAATTATAAATAAATACATAATATATATATTATATTTAAATAATTAATATCATTATCTAGATGATTGAATTTTGACTACATGGATAATTTACAACAAAAGGAGTTCATTTTCGACTCATGTACCGAACATCGATAAAACGACCTATATAAACTTAAATAATTATGTAATTTTTATGACATGATGATAAGTAATATAAAATGAATTATAAAATTGAAAAAAAAAATTGAATCAAGTATAAATTAACCTAAATTTATTATTCAGGAATATAAAGAAGTAATGAGACATGTCGGACTCAATGTAAGGGACTTCATCTCAATCTCCTTTCATTCTGGCATATTTTGATTTATAAATGACTTTATTTTATATGGTATATAATCAACCCATTTTAATTTTAATTCAATTCAATGGGTTCTAAAAGGAATCTTTTTTTATAAATTTTTTTACTAAATGACAAAATTATTGTCTCTTTTTAACATATGTGGTGATAACCACCTTTTTGCTGCTGCGAGCATTATTTGATATTTAGATTACTCTACAAGTCGTAATGTTTTGTAAAAAGAAAAGTAAATACAATATTCATTTTTTAGGTATTTTAGAATTTAAAATGGTTTTGATAATGGATTTATTATATCAATATATTGAACTGATATCTTGTGATTGCAAAGTGGAAATGTTATCTGTACTTTATGCTTGTTTTATGTGTTATGATTATGTTATGGTTATTGGGAATTTTTTTTGTATACAGGTGGTTCCGTGATAAACCAAGGGCAAGAGAGCTTGAGATAGTTCTCCAATTCATTGGGTAACGTGTTGGAGGTAAACATTAAGGTTTATCCTAAGAGATTTAGGGAATACACTATCATGGGTATTCTAAACATAACCATGAAGGTTTCACCCAATGTAGTTGTGAAAGCTACAATGTAAGTATGTTATGGATGCCACAAGTTACCTTTATGATTTATGATTTCTATGATTTATTCATAAATCTTATTATTTCATGAGGTATGTTAAAGAGCTTATGTTTTATGAGTAAAAAGTATGATTTCATTGATTTTTACGTATTCCTGGACTAATGTTTTCTTTCCTTATTTCATATCCCTTATTGATATTTTTATGCTCTTCCCATGTTTTTGTAATTTTTTTCAGAGGGTATAAGGAAGGTTAAGAGAAAGTAATAATTCAAAAATATTTTTATCAATAAAAATAATTCTTGTTTTATTTAAGTAGTTTTATTATTGTGAAACAAATTGGATAGAGTATAAGTGTATAATTTGTAATATTTGAGATGTAATGTAATATTTATGGCATAATTCTATAAAACTCTAAACTAGAATAGATTCTCAATGTGAATTCTTGACTTAACTCAAGATTATGTAATGTTTAATTTTGGGTCCTAATAACTAATCCCCAACCTTGAGGCCTAAAACCCCACCAAAAACTGTCAATACTTCTTACTAGTGTCAACTCAATAGCTCCTCATCGCATAAACCCCCCCATCCACTTCCCCATAATAATGAATTAATGATTCTATAACTACGTGTCTTTAAACTAAACATCAAAATTAACAAAAATAATCCAAGCAATTAAATTACATTCTAAAAAAAGAAGTCGCAATAACATATCAAGAATCATATTCGCTCTTCCACCACAAAATTTAAAAAGTAATTAATCCTCTATGACAAAATCCTATCATCATCTTTGATCAAAATAATATTTCCCTTCAATCAACACAGTTATATCACATATCCCCATTCTACCAGCAAACAAACCATAAATCATTAAAAAACATGTTTTTATTCCCATGAATCATTTCTACCAAACATCAATCATGTCTACCCCCATCATGTGAAAACCTCAACAACACTTTTCAATAAAATAAAATCCATATTCACATCAATTTTATCAATTTATAGCATTTTTTGGATGAAATAAAAATCATTTATTAAAATTATATAAACTTTCCTTCAAAATATTATTTTTAAAATACTTTTTTGAATAAACTCGGTAAATCTTTCTTTAAAATAAGGAACGAACCAAATACTATATAATTCACTCCAAACCTTTTTAAAAAAACCACTTTTTAAATAAATGTAACTTTAGTTCATGAAAACTCATTAACCTATATTATTTTTTAAGGAAACATGTTACTAAAAAATCATGTCATCATTTTAAAAAGTTAAATAAATATTTCCAATAAATGTTATTCACATTTCTATAGGAAAATAAAGAGTTCCAAACCATTTTGTTCAAATATAAAAAAAATTCCAAAAAAATACCAATTAAACTAACTTCATCACTCAACAAACTAAACAATCCAACTTTCATGAGTAATAGGAAATTAATAGTTTCAAATATCGTTGTAATAAATTTCATCATATTTTGTATTGTAACATTTATTTCAATAGTTAAGATAATAAACTTAAGAATTATAGAATAAACTAAACATATTATCTAACATATCACACTAAACATGATTATTTAATAATTTCTATATCATGAAATAGTAATGATTATATAATTTAAACATATTTTATTTCATCCTTTAAATTTATAAACATTCTCTTTATATAGTCAATGTCAACATGCTCGGATTACAATTAACAAAATTCAAGTTACCACATGACATGCCATAGATTTTATAAAAACATAAAGGTTAAAACATTTCATATTAAAAAATTAAAATGTACTCTAGATTACCAACTTTTCATAAATTATTAAGAACTCTCCAAGTTAAACACAAGTTATTCTTTTCAAGAAACCATTAAGAACAATTAAATCAGTTTTAAAGTTTTCAAGGTTTCCTTTTTCCACGAACCAATTAATTTATATAAAATTAATTAATTTTTATAGTTACAAATTTATACTAATTCTAAATTAATTTTCAATAACATGAATACATTATAATTACAAACATATCAAAAAAGTAATCATCACAAATAAAAATAAATATAGACAACATAAACAAAAAATATAATATCTATGAAGTATAAAATCTTAAAAAAAAACAAAAACATTAAAAATGAGTATTAAAATAATCCCCTTTATATCCCTCAAACCTTAAATCAAGTTACTAAAATAAAAAAATCCCTAAACACATAACATGGATCTTTAATAAGGCATTTTAATTAAATTCCTTTCATTTCCCAAAAATCGCTTTTTTATGAACATATTTAGATCGTATAATGTCTAATTAAATATAATTTTAACTTTGGAATCCTTTTTGAAAGATAAAAACATGGGTATGACTTTTTATTTTCAAAAATTACAAGTAGGCCACTCACCTCACTTATAAAAGGCCACCCTCTCTCCTCTACTCTTCACAACTTAAAATCCATTTGGATCAGCCAAAACCCACCCAATTATCTTACTTAATTCAATACCCACAACCTATATCCCATATTTTGATCAATAATATATCCTAAGAATGATTCTGGTGTTTACCTAAGAAGGTTTCCAAAAAAAGAGGTATTATGCTTAACCGAGCATCTTAATATTATATCTTCTTCCAACTCCTTAAAATATTATTGAATTATGATTATATAATAAAACTATTATTTCTAATATACTTAAATTTTATTATATTAATTTCATTACCTATATCAATCTCTACTTCCATCAAAATGGATATGAAATCACCATTCATGTGTACGGCGGACTACAGCCTCACAAACTAATGTCATTATTTTTCCATCATCACCTCAAATGGATTGTTATAATGATGTATTTAAAGTATATAAATGATATTTTAAACATATTTATACTTTTTTAGTTATTATATTACATTTAACTTCTTAATTTTCATTCTGTGCGTGATACGATAATGTCGTTTGTGTGTGTTGAGGACTACTGCCTCGCGAAGTGATGTGATTCATTTTTCATTAACTCTTTACATGAAAGTTAATAATAAAAAAGTTAATAAATATATGGGATATACATGTAATTTTAATTATTCTTATTACATATTTATAATTCTAAAAATATAATAAATCATTTTATTTCTACCACTAAAAATGGTAACATCATTCATGTACGTGTGGACTACCACCTCCACGAAGCTATGTGGTTATTTTTTCATAAAAAATAAAAAATAGATGAAATATATAAGTATATTTAATAAAATAAAATGGTTTTTATTATATAATTATCATTATTTAAATATAAAATATTACTTACATAATTTCCATAATGATCACTGAAAAATGGAATCATTACTCATGCGTACGTACGACCTACCGTATCTACGATCGTAACGTAGTTCATTTTTCAAAACCATATTTAATGATTGGTTTTAGAAATTAAAATATATGTGTAAAAATGATAATTATATCATTATTATTATTCTATATTTTTGTAAATAATGACCTCTTAGACTAGTAGTCATCCTACATAAGTCATTTTGATACAAACGCCAAATATCATCAAAACATCTGACATAGATTTAAATGATTAAGTAATTGTATATAACATGGTAATAAGTGAAATAAAAGGAATAATAAACTTGAAAAAGTTATTGAGAAATTAAATAATTAATGTAAGTTTACAATTCTCAATTATAAAGAATATATGTAACAAGTTGGACTCAAGGTAAGGGACTTCATCTCAATTTCCTTTCATTGAGGTATATTTTAATGTTATGCGCCTATATTCTTTTATAAGGTTTATATACAGTCTATTTGACATTATATATCATGAATTTATCTATTATTATAATATTTATAGTTTTTCTTAATGTTATCCCTTCATGGGTCTTAGGATTCAAGTGTTTCCAAATTGATAAGGTGCTTTTCTTTTAAAAAATCATCTTTTAAAGTTTTCCTTCCAACTCATTATCATCCATGTCTATGTTTTTAAAATGATTTTATAAAAGTTTTTATATGTAAATAAAATATTTATAATGTACATTGTTTGTATCCTTTTAATTTATTTAAAATATTTTCAAAATTAATTTTTTTATGTCTTTTATATTGAACTTTATAAAAAATGAAAAAGAAATGTTCTATTTTAACATATAGGTTCACAATGACTTTTCTACATCCATAACCATTATTGGAAGTTTGTATTTATTTGAAAGTTGTATTTTTTATTCAAAGAAAACCCATATTCTCTTTTTTGGATATTTTTTTGTTGAAATGGTTTTTTTTAAATAAAATGGCATTTTTTATTGAAAATAGTTTTTCAAAAGAAAAGGGTATTTTAATATTGAAAATGGTTTTTTAAAATAAAAGGGTATTTTGATATTAAAAATGGTTTTTTAAAATACATAGGAATTTTGATATCCAAAAGTGATTTTATTATGTGTTTAAAAGAGTTTTTAAAATGTTCTATGATGGAAAAGTTCAAGAATAAAAAAATGTATTCATGATATAGTACTTGAAAATTATATATGAGAAATGGTTTCACTCAGATCATGTTGGGTAAGCCTATCACAACTTATATGATGGGTGTGCCTAGATATCATTGGTTGAGCCTATTATATCTTAAACGATGGGTGTTCCTAGATATTTCTCAAATAAATTGGGTAATTTTACTTATCTTGGTAAGAAATAAGGATATAGTTACCAAGGGGTTTCTCATATGGATTTAACTAGAATATAGTTACTTTTAACATGATTTTAAAATGGGTTATGCATGTGATGTTATAAATTTCCAAAAAGGGTTTTTATTTAATTACAATTGGTTTTAATGATTTTATTTTATAAAAAAGTTTATTTTTTATATGAAAATAATTTATATATTTACTTAAGGAACATTGATATAATGGTAAAACATTTCATGGGTTTTTATTTTTTTCACTAGACTAACAGTTTTCTTTATTTTTATGTACCTAATTGAAATTTTTGTGCTCAACCCACATTTTAAAAAAAATAATGGGGTTTAAGGATGGGTAAAGGAAAGGAAGTAGTCAAGTTGAAATTTGTGAATATTTTCAATGAAAATAAATCATGATTTATATTAAAAACATATTATGGGAAAATGAATACTAATCAGATGTCTCTACTTTGTATTATATGATTTTTTTTATGTATGAGTTGTGACTTAATTCTCTAAAACTATAAACCTAAAAAGATACTCAAATTAAAATAAAGTAAATTCTTGACTAAAACTAAATATTATGTTATGTTTAAGGATGGGCCCTTATAGTTGGTATCATATAATGTTTTATATAACTTTATAGGTTAGGATAAATTTAATATCATGCCCTTAAAATATTTTACATTATGGTTAAGATGAAATAGTATTGAATTTTAAGATTACCATGTTTCTTAATATGAACTATATCTAAAAGAATGGTTTTCCATATAGGAAACAGAGAATCTATAGTGGGAAGGAACCAAGAGGAAAATATCATTACAAATTATCACCCCAAGATGGTTGTAATTAGAATAGAATAGTTTGATGTATTGATGTATTTATTGACACAAGATATAAATGGTGGTGGTATCTATGCTAGAGTGGAACCCAATCTACCAAAAAGGAACATGTATATAGTGGATAATTTCATGAGACAACATCCCCCATAATTCAGTAGATAATATGGCCATTTGGTAGCTGAAGGGCGGATTAATTCCCTATAGAATATATATGAAGTCATGGGATGTTCAGAACATCAAAAGGTACCACTTTTTATTTATCACTTTAAAGGTGAAGCTGGTCGATAGTGGTCTTTGGTTAAGAATACCAGAGAGAAAGGTGACCTTGATTCCTTGGAATGGGAAACAATTAAAGATATTTTACCTGCGATATATTTCCCTAAAGTTGTTCGAATATGTATAGAAAAAAAATTCCTATAATTGAGTCAAGAAATGAAGATTTTGTAGCTGTATATGAAGAAAACATTACAAGATTGGCCATGTTTGTGCTGGATTCAATTTTGTAAACTGATTGTAAAATTAATATACTTTACTTAGGATTGAAACCAAGTATATAAATAGATTTAGATGCATGAGAATTTTTAATTTATGATAAGGCTATTTGTTGTGCTGATAAAGTTGAGTTAGAGTTTACCGATACTTACGTTCCATGAGATGACATGAGTAAGAAATGGTCAAGGTTGTAGTAAATGGAGAAGCAACTGAATAAGAAGTTTGGATTTAAGAACAAAACATGTTCCAAGTATGGAAAAATACATTTTATTGAATTTTTTTTGGGTTTAGAAAGTTTTACAGGTGTGGTAAGTTTGGTCACAAGGTTATTGACTATAAAGAAAATAGTCTTAAATAATAAAATAATGAGATAATAAATATCATGTCAATGGTGATATGTTTTATCTATAAGGACTTGGGTTATTATGCTAACATGTATCCAAATTTAGTTACACAGTATTGAAATCAACATGATCAGAAACAAAAAGGTGAATCAAATTCATTTTCTACTACTAAAGTTGATGTTATACAATCAAATGAAGTGGTGACGGTTATAATACTTATTTATTCGAATTATGAGAATTCCCTTTATGACACTCAATCTTTTCATTCTTTCATTTTAGAGAAATTTTAAAGTAAAATGGGAATATCAACATAAGAAAATAAGATATACATTTTAGTGAAAACTTCAAGTGAAATCATTAACGTAACAAAGATTTATAGAAATATTTTTATTGTTATTAGTGGGATGGTCTTTCCTAAAAATATTGTTGAACTATCCATAATATAGTATGATATCATTCTTGATATGGATTGGCATTTAATTTATCATACTAAGATAAATTTAAGATCTAATAATGTCATGTTCAATGATTTCAAACGTCTTATAACTTACCAAGAAGCTAGTAAATTGATTAAAGATGGCAGTGAAAGTTATCTAGATCACTTTTTTTAAAATAAAGAAACTGTTAAAATTGGTGATGTTTTGGTAGTGAATGAATTCATTGATATATTTCCTGATTAGTTTCCTAGATTTATTCCTAATCAGGAGGTTGATCTGATTATTGAATTAATTTTTAATGCTAATAAAATTTCTAAACCCCCTTATCAAAAGGATCAAGTGGAACATTTATAATTTAAAAAGAAATTTCATGAGTTGTTAAATAAAGGTTTAATTTGACCTAGCACTTCACTATGGGCTGCTCCTATTTTGTTTGTTAAAAATAAAGTTATTTTAGTGACACTTTTCCTTGACTATAGATATTTGAATAACATAACTATTAAGAACAAGTATACTTTACCACATATTGATGATTTGTTTGATCATCTCTAGGTAGATCTGTATTTTTCAAAGTCTGATCTAAGTTCTGGGTACCATCAGCTAAAGGTAAAGTAGGTTTATATTCAAAAGGTTGCATTTCGATCTAGATATGGGAATTATGATTTTTTTAGTTATGTCGTTTGGGTGGTTTAATTCACCTTCTGTATTTATGGACCTCATAAATAGATTTTTCCATGAATTCTTACATATCATTTTGGTTTTATTTATTGATGAAATTTCAGTAAATTCTAAAAGTCAAGAAGAATATTAAAGACACCTAAGGATTATATTATAAACCTTAAAGGAAAATAAAATGTCTAGTAAATTTAGTGAGTGTGGTTTTTTGTAGAGGAAAATTTCTTTAGTCTTACGTATTATTTCTAAATATGGCATAAATTTTTACCCTACTAAAACAAAAGTTGTTAAATAATGTAAAATATCCAAAAATATCATAAAGATTTATATTTTTTGTATTAGCAGGTTACTGCTGGTAGTTTGTTGAATACTTTTCTCATATTTCTAGCCCATTGACTATGTTAACTCAAAAAGGAGTTAAATTCATGTAAATAAAATAATGTGATGATTGTTTTCTAAAACTAAAAATAATATTTTTGAATGCTCCAATTTTGGACCCACCTTCCAGAAATAGAGAATTCTTCATCTATGATGATGCTTCATTGAAATAACTTGGTTTTGATCTAATTTAGAAATATTAGTAAATTTCTTATGTTTTAAATTAGTTTAAACCTCATGAAATGAATTACCCTATACATGATCTGAAATTAGTTGTTGTTGTTTTTTCTTTTAAAATTTAGAGGCATCATTTTTATGTAGTAAAGTGTGAACTCTACACTAATCAAATAATTTTGAAGTATATATTCACTCTTAAATAATTGAAAATGTGATAGAGAAGATGGCTGGAACTGATCAAGGATTATGATTGAATATTTCATTACCATTTAGGAAAAGAAAGAAAAGTGTTTGATGCTTTGATTTAGAAAAATAAGGTAACATTAACCATGTAATGTTTGGAATATTACCATTTAGTCAATGATTTTTTGAATTATGTCTTAGAAGTTGTGGATATAGATATATCCTATATTTCTTTCAGGTTTCACTGTAATCAAAATTCTTAGAAAGAAATTATCAATCTCGGAAGAAGGATCATGCTTTGCAGGAAAATGTATAATCTGTTAACAAGTGTAAGTTTTCTTATTTTAATATTAATTAAGAAGGTATTTTATGATTTAGAAAAATGTTTTTTTGTCTTATAATTCCCATCTAAAGAAAGAGTTTTTGATTGAAGATCATAGTTCTTCATTTTCTATTTATTTGGGAAACACTAAGATGTATAGAGACCTTTGGGAGTATTACTCGTGGGATGGAATGAAAAGATATATTACGTACTTTGCCACGAATTTTTTGAATTTTTAGTAGGTTAAATTAGAATAAAAATTATATAATGGAATGTTTTAAAATTTTCTAGTGCTGGAGTAGAAATGGAAAATATATAAATATATTTCATGGTGGGATTACCAAATAATTCTCAAGGAAACAATGTGACTTGGGTTATTAATGATTGATTAACTAAATTTTTGAATTTCCTTCCCATTCAAGATATAATGTCTTTGGATATACTTTATCAGATGTATATAAAGGATATATTCAAGTAATATATATTTCCTCTCTCCATTATATCAAACTGTGATCCCAAATTCATATCTAATTTTTGGAATGGAATTCAAAAATATTTGGGTACTGAATTAAATTTCAGTAAATCTTTTTATCCAAAAACTGATGGTCAGTCTAAGTGGAAAATTTATACCATGTAAGATATGCTTTGATCTTGTTCAATGGATCACAAGGGAATTTGGGATCAACATATTTCTTTGGTTTATTTTTCTTATAATAATAGTTTTCTTTCCAGTGTACTGATTGCATCATTTGAGGCATTATATGGAAGGCAGTGTTAGAAAATATCTTTTTTGGGATGAAGTAGGAGAAATCAATTTTATGGGACCATAGATAGGAGTTGAAATGTATGAGAAGGTAAAGTTAATTTACTAATATATGATGATAGATCAGAGAAGGCAGAAAAATTATGTAGATAACCAGAGGAAAGATCTTTCTTTTGAGGCAGGTGATCATGTATTGCAAAAAGTATCTTCATGGAAAATTGATGTGTATTTTGGTAAAAAGGGAAAGCTAAGTATGTGTTTCATTGAACCATATTAAATCCTTAAGAAAGTTGAATCATCTGAATACTAAGTTGCTTTGCCTCCAAGAATATCTCAAGTACACAATATTTTTCATGTCTCGATGTTAAAAAAATATATACTAGATTCATCTCATGTATTAATATTCTAAGTAGTTAAGTTAGAAGAGAACCTTTCTTATAAGTAAAATAATGTTATGATTCTTGATTGTAGGGAGAAATTATTATAGAATAAGTTGATTCATTAGGTTAAGGTTTTATTGAAAAACCATATGGTTGAAGAGGTAACATGGTAACCTAAAAATTATATGAGGGAAAAATATTCTAACATCTTTAATTAGTGGATAAATTTGTGAGTATATAATTTCTCAAATGGGGGAATAATGTAACAACTTATTAATGAAAGAATAAATCAATTTCATGTTTTTATTCATTATTAAAATATTAAGTAATTTTTAAATCAAATATGAAATAGTTTTAAATAAACTCCTTTATTATAAGGTTTTATTTAAAAGATTAAATTATAAATTATATAATTTTAATTAGACAAAATTAATATAATTTATTAAATTATTATATCAAAATTAACTAAGGTTGAAGTTCCCTCTCAAGTTAAGTGGTCATCTTCTCTCCTCTTTTCTTAAAGTAATTTCATCATACTAAGCCTTTTGATTTTCAATTAGTCATGTTGTAATTTTTTTTACACATACCTATATTTTCCTTATGATTCCCAAGTAATAATATAACACATTTAACTCTCATTAAACCCTTATATAAACCTTTATGGACACCTATTATGCTGCTAAAATTATCTCATGATTTTCAATGCCAAAATTTTATGTTGTGAATACTGAGCCCCATTTCCACTCAAGGGTATTCACATAGATATACTTATCCTTTATTGATTTAGGAATATGATTTATGCAACTCACATTCCATAATAATGGGATTAAAATTTATTAATGGAATCCTTAGGTTGTATGATCTATGTGGAATACAAATTCATATACATGATATGAATGTGGCAGCTGTGTCCAAAATGATATATCCCTCCAATGCATTGGGTAATGTTTCTATCTCATGAGATACCATATATAGTGCATGGGTGGATATAATAAGAACACAATTTCATTATGTCTCAGTGGTTATCATTGAATTATGCTAATGATGTCTTGTTTTATATTATTGTCACTTTCTTATGTTTTCTTGATAATATCATCTCATATCATGATTCAATGTTCATGTTTATGATTCTCATCCTTTTATGTCGCCTTCATATTCCACCCAACTCACATGCATTACATTCATCATATTGTTCTTTGATCATTCCCTTACTAGGATATATAACTCACCCCTTTCTTATATACATCCCTAGGTTATCCTATTCAACATTAGAAGATCAATGTAAATTTAAGGGCATGTAATGGAGTTTTAAAATAATTTCATTACACCCCTATTACAAGATATTTTCATAATTACCTATATACAATAGGCCTTTTGATCTTTTGGGACTATATTATGTGTATCATAATGTAATAAATCATGAAAAAAGTGTATGAAAAATATGGGTTGTCATAGTTGGTATCAAAGAAAGGTCTGGTTATTTTCGGGGATAGTATTAGAAAACCTTAGTGAAATACTTTGTTATAAAACTAAACATAGTAAAACATCACTAAATTTTGTTAATTATAGAGTGAATGGTTTCTAAGAAACAAAATACCAGTCGAGATATTATAATTAGATTTGGATCTAGCATAGTTGTACCTAGGGGTAATAACCTTGAAAACAGTCAATTGGTTATTAAATCGATCGTAACTTAGTGCATGGAAAATATACCTTTATAAACACCTGGTTTGAAACTCCTAAGGGATATGTTTTGGTAAATTCATGTGCTCTTGAAAAACTAATTTAAAGGGAACAAAAATGCTTATGAAATTTTATGTTTTGAAATAGAACATAGATACCATAGATTGAAAGCTATAAATTCATTGGTTAAAGAATATATGTCATTTATGAATTATCCCTTAAATTTTTAGGGTTAATCTTTTATGTGTTTAATAGTGTGATAATTATCATACCAAATTTTTCCCTTATTTTAATCAATGGATAGAAATATGAGTAATTGAGTATAAAACTAATGTGATACGAAAGGTGATTACTACACAAATGATATTTCCAACCTTATGGGAGTAGGATTTGAAAACTTCATGAAAATAATTACTCTATTAACTCAAGTTGTGAAAAAAACCTGAATCTTGGAGAAAATACACATCCCAATAATAAATAGAATGTTATAATTGATACTATTATGTGATAAAGGCCACAAACATTAAATGGATCTCTTAATCCCTAAATCACAGAAAAATGGATCAAATCCATTGAAAATATATTATTCTTCCTTTAATGATCTAAGAAAGAGAAGGAAATGTTGGTTATTTATTTCATATAGGGAGAAGCTAATATATAGTGAATGTTGATCAAGAATACAAATCCTAAAGAATAAATAGAAGTGATGGAGTGGAAAGAATTCCAGAAAATGTTTTTTGATAAATAATTTAATCACACTCTCTAACTTAATATATAGATGGATTAAAATAGCCTAAAGAAAAGGGATGAAGAATACATTGGGTTGTATGAGGGAAACATCACAATATTTTTTTGATAAGAATCTGTCTTTATCATTACACCAAAAATAATGTTGACAACTTCTTTATTTGGATAAGGATGAATCTATGAAAGGATTTGTTAATTTTAAGATTTGAAAGCTATAAAGAAATTGTTTAATGTTCCATCAAAGTCAAAATAGAGATATGTGAAAATAAAAGGTCTCATGATTCTGAGGATAGGAAGAATATAATGGAGTTTAATTCTAGTTGGCCTATGGATAAATCTCATAGTAGAAAGATGGTCCAATATCCCACATTTCAAAATTTTGGGAAGAAGCATCCAGAAAATTTCCTGAAGGGGCACGTAAATGATTTTGGTGTCAAAAGGAAGGTCACCTAGATAGAGAATACCTACGGGAGAAACCCACCAATATGATGTAAGAAAGGAATTATTTAGTCAACAAATATTCTATTGTAAAATGTTTCAAATACAAGGAATAAGTACACTATACAAATCAATGTACCAATCCATTGGTTTTCAAAGATAACTAGAAAAAACCAAACTCTAAGGCTTAGAGATAAAGGATGATCATATTCCATCACAACCATTAATGTGGATCCTAAAAATGAAGTGGTTAATGGTGAGCTAGTTATTCATTCAATGATAGTTAACATAATATTTGATTTTGATTCTATGAATTATTTCATATAATGAAAGTTTAGTATAATTATTCAAAAAACACCTCAAACATGGAAGTTTAGTTATCAGTGAAGACGGAAAATGGTGAAATTATTCCATCCCAAGTATATAACTCCTCCCTTGTAAATATTTGTGGGATTAATTTTCCATTTTACCTTATTATACTCTCTTTAGAATAATTTTATTTTATTCTGGGTATAGATTGGATTTCCTTGTATAAAGACAACATAAATTACTGGGAGAAGGAAATAACCCTTGGTATTTTGAATCACCCTCTGATTCAATACAAGTGTAAAGACGAGGATGGATCTCCTTTGGAATACTCATCTCAATCATGGATATTATTACATTATTAGAAATCATATCAATCTCAAATGACTAAGGCTAAGTAAAATTTCATTGTTGATGAAATTATTATTGTAAGGGAACAAGGTAATGTGTTTCCAAAATAATTTTTTGGACTTCCTCCTAACTGAGAGTTTGAGTTCTTAATCAAACTTATATTTGAATCCTTTCCTATATCTAAGAATCCATATATAATATCCACTATTGAACATAAAGAGATGAAGAAGAAACTACAAGAAAATCTAGATAAATGATTTATATACCTAATTGCTTCACAATGGTGTGCAACGGTCATTTTCATCAAGAAGAAGGATGGGTTAATATGCCTTTTCATTGATTATCATGATCTTAACAAGATCATGATAAAGAATAATTATCTTATTACATGGATTTTTGACTTATTCTATCAGCTATGTAGAGCCTAGTACTTATCTAAGGTGGATTTTTGGTCAGGATATTATCAAGAAAAGGTAAAGAAAAAGGATATCCCAAAGACTGCTTTTTATTCAAGGCATAGGAAGTATTAGTTCCTAGTGATTCCATTTAGACTCACTAATGCTTCATCTATCTTCATGGACTAAATTAATAGAGTCTTTAGGGACTAACTTGATAAATTTCTTGTGGTATTTATAGATGATGATATTAACTACTCAAAAATTAATGAGAAATATGCAGAGCATTTGAATGTTGTACTCAAGAACTTCATAAAGAAAATTTATATGGAAAGTACATAAAATGTAATTTTTAGAAGAATAAAGTAACATTCAGAGGAAAATTTATCACCCACAAATGGATATATGTGGATCCTTATAAGAAATAGGAAATTTATGGGTGGCTCAAACAAACATCTATGATAAATATCTATAGTTTCCATGGATTAGTTGGGTAATATTATAGATTTTTTAGGAACTTCTCATGATATTAAAGTACACTAACCAAGCTAACTTGAAAGGGGGTGAATTTTTTCTAGATTTATGAATGATAGGATAGATTTAAAAAGTTAAATAAGGGGTTAATCACTGCATTTGTGCTCACATTACCCACTAGTGGGGAAGGAGTTTTTATCTATAGTGATTTTTCCAAAATGGGATTGGGTTATGTACTCAAAAAAGATGATTAATAAATAGCTTATACCTTCCAATAATTAAAAATCTATGAGCATAAATACCCAACCCATGATCTATAATTGGTTTTTGTGAGATTTATATTGGATATTTTGTGAAATTATCTCTATGGGGAGAAGTTTTACATATATACATATAATAAAATCCTCAAGTATATATTTATACAAAAGAAGATCAGTATGCACCAATGAATGTGGTCAAATTTGTTGAATAATTATGGTTGTTCAATCCATTACCATCCTAGTAAAGTGAACAAAGTGGTAGATTATCTAAGTAGAAAGTATCATAAAATGCTATAGATGATGAGGATTGAAAGGGATCCAATATTCATGGGCATGAAATGAATGGACATAGGAATCATAAAAGGAACTTCATCATACCTTTCTCAAATGAATGTTTAACCATCCATTAATGAGAGGATCGAGGAGTCCCAAAAAATGATGAGGATATGTAGAGAAATTTAGTGAATATTCCAGAGTTCAAATTTTCTAAAGATGGGTTTATATGTTCTAGAACCTGGATATTTTTCCCATTAAAACCAAAACTAAAGAGGGAAATTCTGGATCATTTTCATAGATCATCCTTCTTTATTCATCCAGGATTAATGGTATATTGTATAATTTATATATCAATTCTTGGTAATACAACAAGTATATAATGAAAAATGGAATTCTAAGGTTTTGATGCCACCATTTCCCATGAAATTATATAAATGGGAAAAAATAACCATGTATTTTATCGTAGGGATCCCTAGAACATCTAAAGGTAATAATGACATTTTGGTGGTAGTTGATCAACTTACAAATTAATGGAATTTCATTTCTATCAAGGAATATTTCTCTCTTGAATAAATTACTAAAATATAAATTAGGTAAGTTGTAATACTTCATGGAGTTATACTCTCCATTATAACTAATTGAGATATGAGGTTTACCTTGAAGTTTTGGAGAAGCCTTTAGTAACCATTGGATACATAGCTAAGTTTTAAAACTTCTAATCACCCTCATATGACTGGTTATTCTGAGAGAACCAACCAAACTCTGGAGTATATGCAAAGATCTTGTTCGATGGATTTTTAAGGATGTTTGGATTAACTCCATCCCCTTGTGGAGTTTTCATTTAACAATGGTTTCCCTTCTATTATTAAAATGGAACCTTATGAGGTTGTGTAAGGGAAAATAATTGGAATACAACATACTAACATGAATCTAGAGATAGGAAGCTAATGGGTTTATATATTATTCAAGATAAGTTATATAAGGCTCAAACCTTTCAACAACATATGAAACCCATGAAAATTCAATAGAAAAGATATGAATGCAATCATCGATGAGACCTAGATTTTGATTTTAGAGAAAATTTTCCTTTATATATCACCATGGAAGAGAGTCATGAGGTTTGGTAAGAAGGTAAATATTATTCCTAGATACATTGACCTC
Source organism: Viscum album (assembly GCA_963277665.1). Taxonomy (NCBI): domain Eukaryota; kingdom Viridiplantae; phylum Streptophyta; class Magnoliopsida; order Santalales; family Viscaceae; genus Viscum; species Viscum album. Next base: position 1,240,038,123 of record OY728145.1, on the reverse strand, counting down.
TTTGATATCCTTTATTGTATTGAAGTTTTGTCCTTTTGACTAGCACTCCCACCAAACATATCTTAAGTACTTGATGTGTTCTATCTATCCCTCTAAAGGAAGTACATACTAGACCCCACACATGTACTTAATCTTGAGGTGGTACCCTTTGAGAAATGTCTTTAATATGAGGAGAATATGGTGAAAATATTATATCATAGAGACAAAGTAATATGAAATAAGAAAGGTCACCTGGCCAAATTAATATGGTGGAACCACAAGTTTTAGGATAAGAAAGGGGAACTGGGAGAGTTTATGAAACAAATGTACCCTCATCTATTTTATTATACGAAATAAAATTTTGAGGGGAAATTTATAAAGGGAGAATAATGAAATGATCTAAACTTTTATAAATGATATTCCCTATTGATTAAATAAATTCATTATTAAGTAATATAGTTATATAAAACACATTCACTACATTGGGTATTTTGAATAATTGTAAAATATAGATTTCTATACTTAAAATACCATTAAGAATCATAACTATTGATAATATATATATTATAAAATGACCATTAAGATTATTATATATTAAGGATTATGATAAAGTATAATTTTCCCAAAAGGAATAAGAGATGGCCTCGAACAGTAGGATAATACCATATGAATCTCATTTATCAAATCTTATAAGGGAGATAGCATCACTGGGATCTTCCCTTGACCAAGTCCAAGATGAGATTCAACAATTGAAACTTGAGTAAAAACATTTATGGGAGAATTTCATGCTTATCAACATCACTAACCAAACCATCATGGACAAACTACCCTAGGAAAATACCATCATCACGCGTCTTACCCTTAGGGTGTACATTGGTGTAATAAGGGGTTACGAAATTTTTTATATTTTTAATAAAATAATTATTATATTTATACCTTTTTATTATTACTTTATATAAATACATAATTATATAATGAGGTTATAAAATTTAGATTTTGTAATGAAGAAAAAAATGAATTTTTGTGAAATAAATATATACATACTTTTTGATAAATTCAAAAATATTGAAATAAATTTTATTTTCATGAAATAATGTAATAAAATAATTTTTATTCAAAAATAAAATATAATATAATTTAATAAAAGACAATATAATTTTTATATGGTTCAAAAAGTTTTTAATGTCGTAAAAACAAGTATTTTTCTATAAATATAAATTTTTATTTAAAAAGGGTAAATTCCCGTATTTAGAAAATTATTTTCGTAAAATAAATATTATACTTGAAATTATCAAATTGAAATTATCCACTGGTGAATTTTTCATAATTTTCTTAGATATTCAATTTTTTATAAGAAACTAAACACAATAGAAATATACAGTATATATTATGACAACATAATAGCCCATAAGTGATGTAATAAATTATATAAAGGTAATCCGCAAACAAAAATAGATTAACCCATTAAAATAATGTGTTTTTAATGTTATTTTATTAATTTTACAAATATTTAATGAATCCTCCAAAACTTATATGATATTTTAAGGTTTTAAAATCAATTTTTGTGAACAATACTCATATACACATCACAAATGGTATTATTTTAAGTATTTTTTTCTTATACTAATAAAATATTGAAAACCGCTACTCTTTTTTAAAAAACCATGGAAAACCAAGGGAAGGTTTGTGGTTTTGATTATTTTACCACTTTGAGTCTAAAACCTATTTTTAGAAATCAATAAAGAATTCCCTTCTCTTTTGAAATAAATACCAACTCATCATATCATTCCCCTTCACTAAAAACTCATTGATAATGAACTTACTATCCCTATCCATCTCTAATTCCCTAACATTGTGTTTTCATTCTCTTAATAATCTCCTCACAAGATTTTAGAAGCCCCCTCTCAAGGTAAGGGGTTCTCTACTCTTCCTTTTCATTGAAGTAATTTCATTAAACTAAGCCATTTTATTTTCAATTTTTCATTTTGTAATGTGTGTTTTTACATTGATTTATTTTACTTATTATTACCAAATAATGATATATCACCTTTCACACTCATTAAACCCTTCCATTAATTTTCATGTACACCCATTTTGCTACCAAAATTTTACCATGATTTTTCAGGCCAAACTTTTTTGTTGTGAATACCCATCCCCATTTCCACTCAAGGGTATAAACCTCGATGTACCTATCCTTCATTTATTAAGGACTCCCATTTATGTAACCCAAACTCCTTAATCATGGGGTTAAAAGTTATTAAATACATCCTTATGTTCTATTTTCTATGTGGAACACAAGGGAATTTACATGATATGAATGTGATGGGTGTGCCTGGAATTATATATCCCTTCAATGAATTGGGTAATGTTTTTATCTCATGAGATGACATGTATGTTCCATGGTCAATTTTTCTAAGAACACTATGTTATGATTTATAGATATTTATCCATGACATGTGCTTATGATGTCATGTTTTATGTTATTTCTTCTTTCTTATGTTTCCTTGAAATTATCTTTTTATATCATTATTTGATGTTCATGTTTATGATTCTCACCCATTTTTTTAAACCATTATATTCCTCCTAACTCACATGTATTATTTTAATCATTATACGATTTTATTTTTTCTTTATTGTGTTTTATATCTCACCCCTTTCTTATATACATCCCTAGGTTATCCCATAAAACTTTAAAAACATAAATTTAAATTTAAGATCATGTTATTGAGTTTTTAAATAATGTCATCATATCCATATTTCAAGTTATTATTCTATGTATATAATTACCCAAATGCACTAGAACTCTTGATCTTTTGGAATTGTATTATGTGTATCCTAATGTAATAATTCATGAAATAAAGTGTATAAAATATATGGGTTGTTGTGTTTTTAACCTTTTATGGAAAGTGATTTAATCATTTCAACAATTAGAAAAAAATTATCATTGCAAAATTTATCAACTTGGAAACATTAAGAAATAATAAATAACATGAATCATTGTAAAGAACTAGTGAATCACCCCTTCTCTTTCAATTCTCCTACTACAATTCATTATCCTATTTAGTTTAATTAATATTAGCTACCCAATAAAAAATAATGATTAATATAAATTTATATGAAATTATATAAGGAGAAATATCATATACCCTACCTCAACCAAAGATTTAACCAACACAACGCAATAATGAGGAGGAGAAAGTAATAAAATCCCACTAAATTTGAAGGTATATACCACATGATGTAACCACATAGATCTCCCATTAAAAAATTGACAAAAGTGTCACTAAAATGATGGTACTCTACTACCAAAGCCTCTAAAAAATTAGAATAGAAGGAATTAATATAGAAAAATATGAAAAGAGGAAGTGAAACATGCCATGGATGAAAGGATCTCGATCACACCAATCCAATGATCAAATATCCACCAAAGGATAACTAAAGGGAACTTAATAAGATCCAAAATAGTCAGAGTAATTGAATAAATATAGGACAATAGAAGATAATATAATATGTATCTTATATTTTTAATGAAACTAGAAAAAATAAAAATATTGGTGTGATCGAGGTCATTACACCTCAATGAAAGTATGATATGAAAACCATGTCATGATATCCCATGAATCTTGGAGGTAAAACTACATTAAAATAATATAATTAAAGTATTTAATGGAACAATCAAGCAGCTACACTGTAACACTTGATCTTATGAGGGTCATGACATGATCCTTGGATTTATCCCTTCATACTCTATACACCCAATCATGACACAAAAATAGGTCCCAAGGTGAAAAAACTTCAAATAGAAAAAACCAAGAACACCAATCACCCAAGACTCCATGGTGCAGCAAGCATAATCATGTTGTAATTTCCCTCATATAATATTAATAAGAAATTCCTTAAGACTTACCAAAAAACAACTTAAATTATAAAAATGCAACAAACTCTAGGTAAGTTTAACTATAAAACCCCTCAATTTTCACCACACTCCAATATTACTCTCCATGAAGCAACATATTGTATGTAAGATTGTCTCAAGAGACTACACATAAGATAAACCAAGGGACCATCCATATAATAGTAACCCATGGATCTTCATTCCAAAACCAACATCCATCACACCACAACCAATCTTCTACTCTGAGAAAACGCAGCAATAAAATCTTCCAACTTCTTCTTCATGACATAATAAACCATACCACAAAATCCCAACTATTTATTAAATATATGATTATTCTACAATTCCTAAAGGTTATGTAATTATTTGGGATAATAGTGGGATATTAACATAAACAATCCCTTAAATCCTATCAAACATTCTCATGACACCTCTAAAAGCAGAAAAACACAATGTAATAGATCATAAAGGTTAAATTAATTACATAGAATATAACATACAAGACTATATCCCAAGAAGGATGTTAAAATATGAATAATGGTTAAGGACCAATATATCTAAACCCTTGGGAAATAATAATATATATTTTAGTAACTAACACATAGGTTAAACCTTCGCATTTGAATGAAAAGGATTGTACATTTGAATTGTGAGGATAGAAAAACCTTGCTGTTATCTTAAGAAATTAATTATAATGGGAGAATTTGATTTACATTCCCACTCACCAACATAAATTATAATAATAATAACAAATAATTAATGATAATGGCCTAATATATCAAACCTATCAACAATATAAAAGAACACAATCCAAAAATACATACAATCATCCTTAAGATTAGTTCCTCATGACCCCAATATGAGAAAGATAAAATATTCATATATCACTAAAACTCTTGTAATTATTAGTCCAAAAAACCAAATTAGTTTTGGAAACCCTTTTCATGACCATTCATATCACCTAATCCCTTCTCAACTAAGACTTCATATTGTAAGCTAACTCTTATACCTCACATCATCTCAAACTAATACAAACTAATTGTCTATCAACCCCTCCATCACCCCCTCACATGAGAAGAAGGTTATTTCCAATTACCAAGTTCTAAGTATACACCCCCAAATAACTATTCATAATAATAGACACCACACTTTTTTTATAATCATTAATAGTAAAAACCCCTACATATAAATCTAATTTCTACCAAAAGTTGGTTCCATAAAGGATGGAACACTCCCAACCCACTTTCTAAGCATATTTCCCACTTTACAGTGTCTATCAAATCTTCATTTAAAATTCATAAGAGTTATGATACACATCCACATGACCTGAAAGATATAATATTTTCTATAAACCCATATAAACAATGTATAATGTTAAGGACCACCTACCTTTTACCTCAAAGAGAAATATAATTGAAGGGAATCTCAAAATTTAACCTAAATCTTGTATATTCCAAGAATCTTTCAATAAAACTATAAATTAGGTATTTGAGATAAAAAAAGAAATAGATAGAGATATAATACCAAGATTGAAGATATAGAGGGTTAACCTTACCTAAATGTGAAGAACATGGATGAATATGGTTTAATTAAAGTTGAAAAGAGGTATCAATAGCTAAAAAGAAGAAGGAAAATCTAGGAAAATGGATTTTATCCTAAATTGATGCCAACTAAGGAAGATAAATGTTTATTTTAATGAGTTTTTAACAAATTTTTAAAAACCCATTAAGTTTTTTAATTCACATACCACTATATGCCCAATGGGATAATACTAAGTACCTAGTGTCTCAGCATCCACCTATAATAGACCCAATGGTCAGTAAGTAGGTCACTTAAGGGTTATTCATATTTTATAACCCTCACATGATACCAAGTATCCCTCTATTGGGTACTAAATGGCACTTTACACCATATTTTAGAACTTTTACCTTCACACCTAGGCTATGATCCTTTATAAACTACTATGATATTTCAAAATCTTAAAAAACATCCATAATAATTAAACAATATGATAAAATTTTAATATGTATTATAACTTAAAATTAATGGTTTATTATAGAACATCTCACTATAGTTAAAATAATATTGAGGTGTGTTCAAGGTTCCATTAATTTTGTCTTGGTATTTGGTTTAGAAATATACTAAGAGTTAAAAGTATACTTGTATGAGTATTGGTATGTGTAACAACTTAAACATTTATAAATTAAATTCCCTTTTAAATGAGTAAATTATGTATTAAGTAATGAATTTATAGAAAATATATGCACTAATTTGGTTATTTTGGGCCATTATAAGTTATATCTTTTCAGATTTAAAAGACCATTAAGCATCATAACCATTGATAATATAGACATTATATAGTGATTGTAATGATTAATATATATTAAGGGTCATGAAAAAACAAATTGACATAGGTGAATGAAGTGATGGCCTCGAGCATTACGATCATACCCTATGAAACCTATTTATCAATGCTTCTAATGGAGATGGAATCACTGGTTTTTCCCATAAAAAAGAAAAATATGATATTAAAAAACTAAATCATGCTTAAAACCACTTATAGGAGAAGTTCAAGCTTATCAAGATCGCAGTGCAAACTGTGTTCGTCAAACCACCCCAACAAAGTGTCACAATCATACACCATACACTTAGGGTATACGCTAGTATAATAAGGGGTTAGGTATCTACACACTAATAGTATGAATTTTTATATTTTTATTTTTAATAAAATACTTACTATATTTATCCTTTTTTCTAATTACTTTATAAATAATTAAAATGAGTTTGATAAAAATTACATTTTGAAAGGATGAAACTTAAATTGTATTTTTAGGAAATATGTAGTTTTAATCAAGATAGACTTCTTGATTAATTCAATAATTTTTTAAAAACATTTTATTTTAATAAAATATTATAATTAAATAATATTTATTTAAATATAAATGAAAACATAATTTTATGAAGTCACATATAATTTTTATAAGGGTCGGAAAACGGTTATCATCATAAAAACATATATTTTTTAAAAAAAATAAGGATTTTTAATTTTAAATGTGTAAATTATAATATTTATAGAATTATTTTTATAAAATAAATATTACTTTCTGAAATCAGAACATATAAATTATCCAATGGTGAATTTTTCATACTTTTCTAAGGCAGCTGATTTTTTATGTAAAAAATATAGTACAAATATATAGTTTGTATTTTGATATCATAATGACCAAAAGTGATTTAATAAATTCCATAAAGATCATAATATATAATATATATTAATAATTTAAATAATTTATTTTTTAAGTTATTTGATTAATTTTATAAACCCCTAATGAATCCTCTAAAACCTATATTATATTTTAAGGTTTTAAAATTAATTCGTTTTGAACATGACTCACTTCCACATCACCAAGGGTGTTATTTTAAGTATTTAATTTCTTAAATTTATAAAATAGTTAAAATCACTATTATTCAGTATAAACCATGGCTTAAAACCATGGGAAGGTTTTTTATTTTCTTATTTTATCATATGGAATCCAAAACCTATGTTTAGAAATTAACAAAGAACTCCCCTCTCTTTTTCTATAAATAACCACCTATCCTCCCACTCCTATTCAATAAAAACCCATTTATAATTAATTTGATCTTCCTATTTCTAACTAAATCCATATAAAATTGTTCCCAATCTCTTAATAATCTCCTATAAATATTTTAGAAGATCCCTCTCAAGGTATGGGATCATCTCCTTCTCCTCTTAATTCAAGAACCTTATTTATATTATGACTTTTTATTTCCAATTTTTCATGTCGAGATATGTTTTTACACATACCTATTACTCTAATTATGATTTAAAATTGGTTATATACACATTTAACTCTCACTTAACTCTTCCATGAATCTTTTTGTACCCCAGTTATGCTGCTGAAATTATCCTATTATTTTCGATGCCAAACATTTGTATAGTGAATACCCATCCCTATTTCCACTCAAGGGGATTCACATATATGTATATATCCATAATTGATTGGTGACTTATATGTAACCCACACTCCTTTATCATGAGATTAAAAGTGAATAAATACAACCTTATGTTGTATGATCTATGTGGTACTTTTCTATATGTAAATAATATAAATATGATGTGTGGGCCCAGAATTATATAGCCCTTCAATGTAATGGGTAATGTATTTATCTCATGATATATCATGTATGGTACATGAGATATTATCCTAAAAACACTATGTTATGATTCCTAATTGGTTATACTTGACCTATGTTTATGATGTCATTTTTTATATTATTGTCCTATTACTATGTTACCTTAAGGTTGTCATCATATATCATGGTTCAATGATCATTTTTAGGATTTTAACCCCTTTTATTTCACCTTGATATGACTCTTCACTAAAATATATTTATTTTATCATTTTTTTTATTTGATTATTATCTTATTAGTCTCTATAGATCACCCCTTTCTTATGTACATCCACAGGTTATCCTATGCAGTTTTAGAAGAATAATGGAATTTTAATAACATGTTAAGAAAATTTAAATAATTTATTTGTATCCTTATTTCAGTTTAATGTGTTATGTATATAATTTACAAAATACACTAGGATTCATGATCTTCTAGAATTTCATTATGTGTTTTTATGTAATAAATCATGAATAAAGGTGTATTAAAATATGGGTTTTTATAGTTAGTATCAGATGAAAGTCTAATTATTTTTGTGATTAGGATTAGATAACCTAATTAAAAGTATTAGGGATTATACTAAACATAGTAAAACATTCCAAAAAATATATAAAGTATATAATAAGTGGTTTCCAAGAAAAATGCATCCCTCTCTAGACACTACAAGTGTATGTGGCTCTAGAATAGTTATACCTCGGGGTAAAAACCCCAAGAGGCATATATTGATCTTGACTTGATCACCACCTAGTGTATGAAAAAAGGACTTGATATACACCCAGTTTAACACTATCAGGAGATATTATATGGTAAATTCACAAGATATTTATGAACCATTATGAAAGGAACAAAAATTCCTATATGATTTTACTTTAGGAAATAGGTTAGGGATAACTTAGATTGAAACTTAGAAATTCATAGGTTAAATAATACATGTCATTTATGATATATCCCTTAAATGTTCATGGTTTCCATTTTATGTGTTTAATAGTTTAAAAATCATCATCCTTATTTTTTCCAATATTTTAGTCAATGGATGGGAATTAGAGAAACAGAGTCAATAACCAATGTGATGAGAAATGTAGCAGATCCCCAAATGAGATTCCCAACCTAGTGGGAGTAGGAGCTGCGGAATTTGTGAAACTTTCTCAATTAACTTCAATTTTGAACACAAACATGAATTAGGGTAAATCATACATTCCGTTAAGAAAGAGAATGTTTCAATTGACACCTTTATGTGATAAAGGCCTCAGACATTCAATGTATATTCTCATCCTTTAATCTAAGAACAATGCATTAACTCTATTGAAACTATCTTCTCCATCCTTCAATACTCTAACAAAGAGAAATTCATGTTTGATCTTTATCGTATGGAGGGAGAAGTTGATAAATGGTGGACATTGATCAAAAATACTAATCCTAAGGAGGATATTGAATCGATAGAGTGGATATAATTCTAGAAAACAAATTTGAAAAATATTTTCCTCACAATACCCAACTAAAAATAGAGATATTTTCTTAGCCTCAAGAAAAATGATGAAAAATACATCAAGGCATATGAGGAGAACATCACAATACTTTTATGATACGTCTGCATCTTTTCAACTCCCCTAAAAGTAAATTTGACTACTTATTTGGTGGTAAAAAGCTGATTTTAATAAAAATATTTAGCAATTAGAGACTTTGATTGTTATGATGAAATTGCTCAATCTTCCCTCAAAGTCAAAATAGAGATCATCTAATCTCATGGGTCTCACGATTATATTGATAGGATGTAGAGGAATTATTTTAATTCTGGTGATATGGTGGATAAAACTACTAGGGGAAAGAAATACCAACATCCCACTTGTCAAAAGTGTGGGAAGAACCGCCATGTAAGTTTCCTAAAGGAGGAAAGGAAATGTATTAAATAGGGAAGTAAAGGCACCTAGATAGTGATTTCTAATGGTATAAATCCACAAATGTGATGGAAGAAATGAATACATAATCCTACCCTTAACCTGTTATCCAATATTTCAACTACAAGAAACAAGGATGCTATGTGAATCAATTCACTAATCAAATTATTATCGAAAATAACTGAAGACAACAACCTATAAGGCTTAGATAGAAAGACTGATCTTATGCCATCACAATTCTATTTTTGAAAAAGGGAATCCCCTAGGTGTTCCTCTTATTCCATCACAATTACTATGGTGGATCCTGATAATAAAATGGAGAAAAGTACAGTAGTTATTCATTAAATGATAGTGAATATACTATTTGATTATGTTTCTATGAAGTCTTTCATATCACGAAATTTTAGTATAACTATTTTAACACCACCTCAAAACATAGAAGTCAGGTTATCAATTAAGATGGAAAATGGATCAATTGTTACACCCCAAGCATATAACTCATCTCTTATCCATATTTTCATGTTTACTTTCACAAAAAAAACTTTTAATACTCTATTTATTTGAATTTTATGTAATTTTAGGTATGTATTGGATTTCCTTGTATAGAGACAATATAAATTTCCAAGATAATTAAATCACCCTCTATATTAAAAATCTCCCTCTAATTCTATACAAGTGTAAGGAGGGGGATGAATCTTCTTGTGTATCATTATCTCAAGTATGCATATTATTGAATTATGAACTAGATTATCTATCTTAAATGATTAAGACTACGGAAAAGTCATCCTTGATGACATGCCCGTTATAAGGTAATACACTAATTTATTTCTAAAAGAATTAACTAGTATTCCTCTTAGCTGATAGTTTGAGTTATTATTCAAACTTATACGTGGATATTTTCCAATATCCAAGACTCCATATATAATTTCCACTATTTAACTTGAAGAGTTCTAAAATAAACTATAGGTGAATCTAGATAAAGGGTTTATACACCCAAGTGATTCACTGTGTAGTGCACCATTCCTTTTCATTGAGAAGAAGGATGGGTCAATGCACTCGTGCATTGATTATCATGATCTCAACAAGATCAAAATAAATAATAAGTATCATATTCCAAGGATTTATGACTTTTTAGTTCATCTAATTGGATCACAATACTTCTCTAAGGAATATCTTATGTTAGGATATTATCAAGTAAAGTTGAAGAAGTATTATTTCCTGAAGACTACTTTTTGTGCATGGTATGGGTACTACGAGTTCATAGTAATGGAATTTGGACTCAATAATGCTCCATCTATCTTAATGGACTTGATGAATATAGTCTTTAGGGATTACTATTAAAAATATGTGGTTGCCTTTATAGATGATATTCTTTTCTACTCCAAAAGAAAGGATGAACATGAGGAGCAATTGAATGTTGTTATAAATACCTTATGGAAAGAAATGTTGTATACAAAGTATAGTAAATAAAAATTCTAGATGGAGAAAGTAACATTATGAAGGAATTTTATCACCAGCAAATGGATTTATATGGATCCTTTACAAACAAAGGTAATTGACTGATGAACTAGACCAAAATTTGTAACACAAATCTATAGTTTCCTTGGATTAGTTGGGTACTATTATCAATTTGTGAGAAAATTATCTAGATTTTCAAGCCCTCTAACCAAGATAACTTAGAAGGGAGTCTATATTGTTTGAACTGATGAATATGAAGAGATCTATAAATAGTTAAAGAAGGGAAAAATCACTAGACCTGTACTCACATTACCATCCAATGGGGAAGGATTTGTGATCTATAGTGATGTTTCCAAAAAGGGTGTGGGTTGTGTACTCATTCAATAAGAAAAAGTTATAGTCTATTCCTCCCTAAAATTAAATATCCATGTTCATAACAACCCAATGCCTGATCTTAAATTGTCTATAGTAATCTTTGTGTTGAATATTTAGAGACATAATCTATATGGGGAGAAATGTGACATATATACATATCATAAAATCCTTAAGTTATATTTACACAAAAGGTAGCTTAATATGAACCAATAAAGGTGGTTATATATGACCATATATTATGATTTTTCAATCCATTACCATCCTGGGAAGGTGAACAAAATGATATATTCTCTAAGTATAAAGGATCCCATAACCCTATTTGTGATGAGGATTTCATGGGATATAATCTTATTGGACATTAAAAGGATGTAAATGTGAATAATAAAAGGAACTTCATATTACCTTTCTCAAATAACTTCCCAACCGTACATTCTTGAGATGATCAATGAAAAATAAAAATATGATTAAGTTCTATAGAAAAATATAGAAAATATTCCAGAGTTCAACTTTTCTAAATATAGAGTTATAAGGTTTATAACTCTGATATATGTCCCATACAAACTAGATTTAAATAGGGTACTTATTGGTGATTCACATAGCTCATCCTTATCTATTCCTCTAGGAAGAACTAATGTGTATATAGATTTGAAGAAAAATTTATATGGGGATAACATGAAGAGGGAGATTTTATAATTTTTATCATGATGCTTATTATGACCACAAGTGAAGGATGAATGATAGAATTCAAATGGTATGATGCACCCATTTCCTGTACTAGTATAGAAATAAAAAAACATAACCATGGATTTAATCATAGGACTACCCAAGACAAATAATGGTAATAATGACATCTGGGTGGTAGTCAATCACCATACAAGGTCAGAAAATTCCATTACAGTCAAGGATTACTCTCTCAAACAACTCACCAAGATATACATAAGTGGATTGGTATTAGTGCATGGAGTGTCACTCTCCATTATATCTAATTGAGATCTAAAGTTTACTTAGAGGTTCTGGAGAAGCCCTAAGCCAGAACTGGATATAGATCTAAGTTTCAGTATGGATTATCACCATCATACGGATGGTCAATCTGAGTGAACCATCCAAACTCTAGAGGATATGATGATATATTAGTAAATGGATTTCCAAGGATTTTTTGGATCATCACATTCCATAGCAGAGTTCTCATATAATAATATTTTTCATTTTAGTATTAAAATGGAACCATTTGAGGCTATATATATGAATAGTTGTTCGAATCTGACATTCTCGGATGAAGTTATAGAGTGGAAGATTATGGGGATTGATCTTATCCCAGAGATCATAGAGAAGGTCCAAGCCTTTAAAAATCATATGAAATCTATACAATGTTGACAGAAAATATATACAGATAATCATTGATGAGACATGGAATTTAAGATTTGAGATACACTTTTCCTTTATATATTTCCATGGAATAAAGTCATTAAGTTTGGGAAAAAGTGAAAACTTAGTCCAAAATACATTATCCCCTTTGAGATCCTCGATAGCATCATATATATGTTCTATCGATAAGCACTCTCACCAAACCTATCTCATGTAAATGATGTGTTCTGTGTATTTATCTTGAGAAAGTACATAACAAACCCCTCACATGTACTAAATCTAGAGGTGGTTTCCTTGGAGAATGATCATTCATATGAGTATCAGACATTGAATATATTAGATCATAGAGAAAATTTTCAATGAAATAATACAACTCACCTTGTGAAAGTGTTGTGGAAGATCCACAAGTTTGAGGAAGAAACATGGGAACCAGAATAGCTGGTGAAACAGAAGAACTATCATCTATTTTAGTGTTTGAAATGAAATTTCAAGGGTAAAATTTTTGAAGGGGGTAAAATGTAACAATCCAAACATTTATAATTGAAATTCCCTTTTAAATGAGTAAACTCCTTATTAAGTAATGATGTTATATAAAACACATGATCTACTTTGGTTATTTTAGATCATTATAAGTTATATCCTATCATATTTAAAAGACTATTAAGAATCCTATTCATTGATAATATATCAATTGTACAGTGGCTATTATGATTAGTATATATTAAGTTTTATGATAAATCTAATTGATAAAGACAAAACAAGTGATTGCATCGACTAGTATGATCATACCCTATAAATCACATTAGTTGGAGATGATAAGGGAGATAGAATCATTAGGATTTTCCCTTGAGCAATCCCAATACAATATTCAATAACTAAAGCATTATCAAAAAATTTTATGGGATAAGTTTAGACATATCAAGATCACATCCCAAAACTATGTTTCTTGAACCACCCTAAGAAAGTGTCACCATTGGACACCTTACCCTTAGGAAATATGTTGGTGCAATTAGGGGTTATGTATCTACATCCTAATAGTATGAATTTGTATGTTTTTATTTTTAATAAATTATTTATTATATTTATCCTTTTTTATTATTACTTTATAAAGGATTAAAATAAGTTTGATAAAAGTTAGATTTTGATACAACGAAAATCAAATTGTATTTTTGGGAAATATGTAGTTTTAATTAATAAAATATATTTAATTAATTTAATAATTTTAGAAATAAATTTTATTTTAATAAAATATTACTATTAAATAATATTTATTTAAATATAAATGATAATAAAATTGTATGAAGTCAAATGTAATTTTTATAAGGGTTAGAAAACTATTATCATCATAAGAACAAATATTTTTTAATTAATGAGTATTTTTAAGTTAAAGAAGTAAATTTTCATATTTAGATAATTATTTTGATAAAATTAATGTTATTTTCGAAATCATCATGTAATAATTAGCCAATGGTTATTTTTTTATAATTTTGTAAGATAGTCAATTTTGTTTGTACAAATTTAATACAGTATAAATATATAGTCTTTGTTATGACATCACAATGGCCCAAAAGTGATGTAATAAATGCTATAAATGAAATAAAATAACATATATATATTTATACATTAAAATAATTTATTTTTTAATCTATTTGATTAATTTTATAAACACTTAATTAATCCTTCAAAACCTATGTTATATTTCAAGGTTTTAAAATTAATTCTTTATGAACATGCTTCACTGCCACATTACCAAGGGAATTATTTTAAGGAATTTAGCGGTTTAACTTATAAAATATTTAAAACAAATCCAATTTGGAATAAACCATGGGAAGAACCATGGGAATGTTTGTGGATTTTATTATTTTATCATATAGAGTCCAAAACCTATGTTTAGAAATTAATAAAGAATTCCCCTCGCATTTGAGATAAATACTAACCCATCCTCTCACTCCACTTCACTCAAAACACATTTAGCATTAACTTAGTATCGCTATATCTCTCTTTAATTCCATCCTAATTTGTTCTTAAACACTTAATATGATCCTCTCATGCTTTTATAAGTGCCTTATGAGGGTAAGGGATCATCTCGTTCTCCACTTTATTCAAGCACCTTATTTATATTATGCCTTTTAATTTCCAACTATTCATGTCGGGATATGTTTTTAAACATACCTCTTATAGTCCTTATGATTTAAAAGTTATTAGATACACTTTTCAATCTCATTAAACCCTACCATAAATCCTTATGTACCCCCATTATACTGCAAAACTATTCTATCATTTTCTATTCCAAACATTTGTGTAGTGAATACTCATCCCCATTTCCACTCAGGGGTATTCACACACACACACACATAGATATATATATATATATATATATATATATATATATCCTTAATTGATTGGGGACTTCCATTTATGTAACACACACTCCTTGATCAGGGTTTTAAAAGTGAATAGATACATTCTTATGTAGTATGATCTATGTATCACACTTATGCATGTACATGATATGAATGTGACAGGTGTGAACAGATTTATATTGCCCAAAAATTTATTGGGTAATATTTTTATCTCATGATATACCATATATAGTGCATGATAGGTTATCCTAATAAAACTAAGTTATGATGTCTCAGTGGTTTTTCTTGAATTCTTTTTATAATGTCATGTTTTATATTGTTTCCAAAATCTTATATTGCCTTAATTTCATCATCTTAAATCCTACTTTGATGAACATTTTTATGATTATAAAAAATTTTATGTCACCATTATATTCATCTTGCCTAAAATATATTACTTTTTTCATGTTATTCTTGGGTTATTACCTTACTAGGATTTATATCTCACCCCTTTCTTATGTAAATCCCTAGGTTATCCCATATAGTTTTAGAAGAGAAATGGAATATTAATAACATGTTAAGGATATATAAATAATATATTTGTATTAATTTTTCAATTTAAATATTTATGTACCAAATTTTTTAAAGACACGATGTGTCACAATATTCTGGGATTGTATTAATTGTTTTTAGGTAATAAATGAAGAATTAAGAGTTAGGTCTCACATGTGATGAAATATGATATAGAGGGGTTGAATAGACTAGATTAAAAATTTAAAGAGATGGATAAATTATCAAAATAAATTATAAAAGTTAATTAATGGATCTAATTAACAACAAAAAATAATAGAAAGAATATAAGAATATTTTTATAGTAGTTCAGTCCAAATTGGACATACTCTATTCTTATAACTCTCTATTAGATGAGAAATAAATTTTTCACTAATCTAATTTTTGAAGAGAAATCATAACCCTATTAAAAAATAATTTTTCTACTGAAAGTATAACAAAAAGATGCCTAAAATTTTTATGATGAGTCACAACCCAGTTACAACCATAACTTTAGATACTGGGATTCACAACATGAATGGTTCTGATTATATAATTAGGGAGTCACAAATTAAATATAGAGAATGTTTTGTGAGAAAAATCATAAATAGAAGGTGAAAGAATATGATATAATGAAAGAATTGTTAAAGACACAGGATACTGGAACAAAATAGATAGAAAAAAAATAAAACATAGGTACTGGTTCTTGAGTGTTTAATCAAATAGATTTTCACATCAAGGAATCAAAAAAATATTTATAAATTTTTATTCAGTCCTTGAGAGATCATCCAGTATTAGTGAGAAATGTTTATCATAGGTATAATGTACACACCACTTTATAGTATTAACACCACAAATCTCTTTGAGCTATATCACTTGAAAATATTAAAGCTCTTGTCAAAAACGTACCACATGAGTAGTTTTTCACATTCCAACCACTACATAAAAACAAGGGTCAAAATACTTTTTTTTTTAAATAAACTCAACATACCTAAGAGATGATAGTGAATTCAAAATTCAAAAATAGTAAAAATGTATTATCAAAAAGAGAGAGAAAAGAGAGAAATTGTCATTGCAAAAATATCATTCAACTCATAATTAAAATTTAAAATAATAAATATTTATTCAAATAAATTTGAAATCATTCAAAAATTATTTTAAAATAATTCCATAATAATAGGTAAAAAATAAATCCCATAAAAATAGAAAGTTTAAATTTGAAATATTAAATTCAAATGCATTCAATTTAAATCAAGTAATAAACATGTGTAGAATATAAAAAATTCATAATACTACATTAAAAATATTAAAATAAGTTTGAATGAGTTTAAGATCAGTTGATACTAATTTATAAATAATAAAATTTAAAAAAATAACATAAAATAATAAAAATGATTTTTTAGGTTTCAAGTGGTAGGTTTCAAGCCTGAAAATAAAACACTCTTCGATCTTTATAAAAACATGTTTAAAACAATGAAATACTATTTTCATAGGTTATAAATAATTAATATGTATTTATAAAGTTGTTAGAATAATTTAAATATGTGAAATGAACATGCTGAAAATTTAAATATGAAACAATATATAAAACAAATCAAATTTATAGATTTTAGAATAACCTGTAGAATTTCATAGAACTATGTAGAATAATTCATGTATGTTTTTTTTATGTAAGCATTTTTATATAAATAGATAAAACTCACCATGTAAGAAAATTTCATGTATTCAGATTTATGTTGGTGAATTCACAAAAGAAAATCGATGTAGCCAAATATACATAGGATATTTATTAAATTGATTCACATTTCTGAATTTTTGAAATCTGTAAGCAGATTGACTTATCCAGTTTCACGCCTAAAATAGACCTAGTTAATGGTTTAACAAATATTGATTCCCATTGAATTATATTTATAAAATTTCATTATATTTCCAAATAATCAATAATAACATTAATTTTACATATTTAGATCAAGTTATGATTAAAAACAGTAGAAAATAGTTCTAAAAAACTGAAGAAATCAGACTAAAAACATATAGTTCCTTATAACCAAATTTTGAACATGATAGAGATCAATTTAGAATTTTATGTCTTCTAATTAAATTTATATAATTTTCTTATCTTTCCAAAAAAATAATCACTTGATTTGGAGTTATTTATCACAATATATGGTCAAAATACAAAAGGTAATAGATTCGGGAAAATTGGCTATGTGGTGAGCAATAAACCCTCTATGTGGCAGATTTGGATATATGAATTGGCTATGTGGGATAGTAAAAACAGGTTAAAATGATATTTTAAGATCAAAAAATAATTATTTATCCTATAAAATCAATATAAAACTTATAAAACATGTTATGACCTTTCAAAATGAAAAATCTAAAGATATTTTAAGTAAAGAAATATTATGAAATACTCCAAGTTAAACATAATTTAATCAATACACAATTTAAAATTTTACGAAATTTAAAGGAAATAAAAACAAATAAATATTTATAATTATCAAAGCAAAAAACTAGTTCTAGGATCCACTCAACATTCTCCCCCTTTTTGATAATTACAAAACCAAGTATAATTTCAAAAACTTCTCCCCCACTTTGAAATTATCAAAAATATAAAGATTCTGTAGAAATATTACTTTGTTAAAAATAATGTAAATACTATATAGAATGTTCTTAACAATTTATATTTCATGTAAATATAAAAATTTATTCATATAAACATACTCAAACTCCCACTAAAATCATGTAATATAAATTTCAATTTAAATAACCAATATACCAATTTCAAACATGATTTTTAAAAATATTGAAAAATATAATGGTTTAGTATAAAAACCAAAAGGTAATTTTCCATTGGAACATACTCTAAAATTACATATCTTTAATTAACATAATCTCTAACAAAATAAAATTGAATGTCAATATGATTATTTCTAGAATGTTGTAAATTTCTTTTTAATATAGAAATCGTAAAATATTTATCACAATATATCATAATATTTTCAAAATTAAAATTAAAATTAGATAAAGTTTGTTTAATCCAAAATGATTGAGAATAATATGATATATAAGAAATATATTTACTCTCATAAGTATATAATAAAATAGAATTTTTTTTTCTTAAATTCTAAGAAACTAAATTCTTACTGAGAAAATGACACATACGTGAGGTACTTTTTTTCACGACCCGCCTTCACCAAAAGGAGGGAAGGGTCAGCAGATTGTCAGGCCCTTCCTTCTTTAATTTGAAGGAGAGATAATGACCCCCGAGACCCGCCTTCAATATGTCCCGGAGTGGCGACTAGCACCAATGGTATAGAAATTTCTCACAAGTGGAAGTCATTACCCCTTTTTGTTTTATAGGATCGGGAGATAAGATGATGAAACTCAACAACACCATGGTAAAAGAAAAGTAAAGCCAAAGGTAAACTATTCCCACATGCATGTTCCAAAAGTAAAAACCACAAAGTACAAAAGGTGACTACAAAGGTAAATACCAAAGGAAGAAAAAAAGCAACTGCAACTGCCCCAGAGGTCTGAGCTAGTATGGTCCTGCGCGATCCCTGAAGTCCTCCTGGAAACCTGAAAGCAGTTTTATATATGTAGGGTGAGCATACAAGTACACTCAGTAGGGAAAACCAAAGACTCTCGTGCATAAGTGGGGGAATGTACTAAAGTCCCGTGAGAAAAGGAGTAAACAAAACACCTATCAAGGTAAATTATCCACCAAAGCCTCACCAGGGAACACTCCCCAAATAACGGAAGTCAAGTAATATATATAATCAGAGCACATCAATGTTTGGGTACCCTGCGCTACTTTCCCACTAGTTATTGAGACATCCTACGCATCGGACCAATCCCGCAATTCTCCCCGCAGTCCCACTGCCATACCCGCCCGCACACACCTGGGCCACAACCACACGCAGTCCCACTACCGAATCCCGCCCGCAACCACCTGGGCCACAACCATCACATGTAACCATGCCTGCAAACACCTAGTCCAGAACAACCACCACCACGCCCAAAGATACCTGGGCTAGAAAATTTACTGCCACGCCCGAAGACACCAGAGCCTCATCCCGAAGACACTTGGGAAACCACCTTCCGCACACACTTGGACAACCACCAAAAAACCCCGAACAAAGGTTCATGGGCTAATAATGGACCTCAGGCTATCACAGCCTGCCTAAATATACTTAGGATATCTGGGAAAGGGAGAAGAAAAGGAGCTAATAACCAGCTACTAATAATAGTGTTGGAAAAAACACTCTCCCCCATGAAATGGGGGTGTTCGGCACAAAGTGCTCAAATTGGGTGGGGAGAGAATAAGAAACAAAAAACTACAAATATATATTCATAGGTAACAAGCACTCACCCAAAGTTAGGTTTTTCTTCAGATAGCCTACAGATCACAACAGCGCTCAAGTCCGAGTCACAACTCTCGCCAAAGTAATGGACCGAGATTCCCAGACCAGAAATCCCAACACGAGATTTTCACAAAGTAATGGACCCCAAAAACTCAGGCCATTACATCAGATACCTCTTAAACGATTCTCGTCCTCGAGAATCAAAACAAACCAGAAGGAAAGAGAGGGTCCGAACAACCACCTTGGAGATACCTCTTAGGAGTGAACCCATGCTAACTAAAAACACTTCCCTGTCAAGAACCAAGCAACATACCATGCCAAACTTCCCAGGCAAGTGGGTTGGGGAGTCTCCTCCCCCCTGTCAAGATATTATCTGCTTTGGGCGGCACTGACTCACCCGCACGGGTTTAATCGCATCTACCTTAATGCGTCTTGATTAGGGTTCGGGTCCTCTCCTCCCCCATATCCAGGGCTTTTCACA
This sequence comes from Viscum album, assembly GCA_963277665.1. Classification (NCBI taxonomy): domain Eukaryota; kingdom Viridiplantae; phylum Streptophyta; class Magnoliopsida; order Santalales; family Viscaceae; genus Viscum; species Viscum album. The sequence continues at coordinate 1,240,017,225 of OY728145.1, read as the reverse complement.
CACATCCAGAGGAAAGAAAACCAGTACATTCCATAGCCAAAAAGACAAAACGTTCTACTACAACAGGTACAATAAAGAACAAATATCAAAACAACTCTGGGTACTGGGTACGCATCTGTGATTCCCTCTCCCATGTACTCTCCTCAAGCCCACCATGTCTCCACAACACACGAACCAAGGGAAAGGTTCACCCACGAAGCACCTTCTCCTTGCGATCCTCGATCATCACTGGTCTCTCCACAAAGGTCACGTCATCCTTAATGTCCATCTCACCCCAATCAAGGACGTGTGAATCGTCATGCAGATACCGGCAGAGCTAGGACACATGGAAGACATCATGTATCCTCAGTAGCAGCGGTGGTAACGCTAGCTGATAAGCCACTTCGTCGACCCTCCGCAACACTTCGAAGGGTCTGATGAACCTGGGAGAGAGCTTACTCCCCTTGCCAAACCTCTGCTTCCCACAACGAGGGGAGACCTTCAAGAACATGTCGTCTCCAACCTCAAAATCCAAGGGCCTCCTCTTGGTATTAGCATACAAATTTTTTTGGTCCTGGGCCGCCTTCATCCTTTCCCGTATGAGCTGAACCTTCTATGTCATGCTCTGCACCACTTCTGGGCCAAGGATGCCTACCTCTCCTACTTCGGTCCAACATGCAGGTGAACGGCATGGCCTCCCATACAAAGCTTCAAACGGGGCCATACCGATGGTAGAGTGGTAGCTATTATTGTAGGAAAACTCTACCAGAGGCATGTATCGCACCCATGATCCCCCTAAGTCCATAACACAAGCCCGTAGCATATCCTCCAAGGTCTGGATGGTGCACTCTGTCTGTCCATCTGTCTGGGGATGGAAAGCAGTGCTAAGATGCAGCTGGGTGCCAAAAGCATGCTTCAATCCTCTCCAGACTCACGAGGTAAACCGTGCATCCCTATCCGAGACTATAGACTTTGGAATCCCATGCAACCGCACCACCTCATCCACGTACCTTCGCGTCAAGGCATATACTACACTCGACTCCCTGATTGCCAGAAAGTGATCCGATTTCTTCAACCAGTCCACTACCACCCAGATGGCGTCGTATCCCCCTTTTACCTTGGGTAGTCCCATGACGAAATCCATTGAGATGTCATCCCACTTCCACTCGGGGACAACTAGAGGTTGTAGTAGTCCACCTGGAACTCGGTGTTGAGAATTCACTTGCTGACATACTAAGCACTTGGCCACAAATTCCGCCACCGCTCGCTTAACTCTAGGCCACCAAAACTGCCTCTTCAGTCCCTGGTACATCTTAGAAACTCCTGGGTGTACCGCCAGGGGTGAGTTGTAGAACTCACTGAGAACCTTGCAACGCATCACCTCCGGAACAAACAACCTTCCCTGGAAAAGCATATGGTTCTGACCATCCTCAGTCCATCCTTCCGGAGCATTTCCCTGGTCCACTCGGTCACGTGTCACTTCGCACTCTGGGTCTCCCCACTGAGACTCCTCCACCTACTAAAACAGAGATGACTGCACTATCATCTGATATAGGCAACCTCTACCGCTATCCATCTTCGCATCGAGGTGTAAGGCATCCAACTCCTCCATTTCCTTCTAGGCGTCCGCCGACTCTCGGACTGCATCCTTTTGCGTCCTCCTGCTCAAGGTATCGGACACTACATTGACCTTTCCCTCAGTATAAGATATCTCAAAGTCTTAATCCTGGAAGAACTCCACCTATCTCCGTTGTCGCAAGTTCAGGACCCGCTGGGAGAAGATATTCCTCAAGATTTTGTGATCTGTGAAGACCACAAAGCATTCTCTGATGAGGTAGTGCCGCCATAATTTTAGCGGAAAGACGACTGTTGCAAGCTCCAGGTCGTGGGTGGCATAATTATGCTCATGAGGGCGTAGCTTCCTAGACCCATAAGAGATCACCCCTTGTCGCTACAACAACACACACCACAATCCCTGTCCTGAAGCATCGCAGAACACCTCATACACTACCCCTTCTTATGGTAGTCTCAGCATTGGGGCACTGACCAACTTCTCCTTCAGATAGCTAGAGGCTGACTCGCACTGCTCACTCCACAAGAAAACCTGGTCTTTCTTGGTCATAGCTGTCAAAGGGGCTGGTACTTGGGAGAAGTTGGGTACGAACCTCCAATAGTAACCTGCCAGCCTGAGGAAACTATGGAACTCTACCACATTCTTGGGTGCTGCCCAAGAAACAACTGCCTCAACCTTTGATAGGTCCACCGCTACTCCCTGCTCGGACACCACGTGCCTGAGAAAGTACACTTCTCGCATCCAGAACTTTCATTTTGACAACTTCCCGTAGAGCTGATGATGTCGGAGGACCTCCAAAACCGTCCTTAGGTGCTCTGCATGGTCCTCCTCTGGTCTAGAGTAGACCGGGATTTCGTCGATGAACACAACTACGAACTGATCTAGGTACTCCCGGAATATGGAGTTTATAAGCCCCATGAACACGGTTGGGGTGTTCGTAATGCCGAAGGGAATAACCACGAACTCGAAGTGTCCATACCTGCATTTGAACGCCGTCTTCGGGATGTCTCCCTTATTCACTCTCAGCTGGTGATACCCAGACCGCAGGTCGATCTTCGAGAACCATCCTGCCCCCTTCAGCTAGTCGAAAAGATCATCTATCCTCGGAAGAGGGTAGAGATTCTTGAACGTCACCTAATTCAGCCTCCTGTAGTCTATACACAACCTGAGGACACCATCTTCCTTATTTGCTAACAAGACTGGAGCACCCCACGGTGACGCACTCGGCTGAACATAACCCCTCTTCATCAGATCATCAATATGAATCCGCAACTCCCGTAGCTCTAAAGGTGCCATTCGTTAAGGAGCCATCGAGGTCGGATGAGCGTCGGGCTGCTGGTCTATCCCGAACTCGATATCACGTCGAGGGGGTAGAGTCGTCACCTCCTCAGGGAATACGTCCATAAACTCACAGACGATCTCTGGCACTTCCACCATTTCAGTATCTACTAACCCTACTGACAGCTCAGCTAACATGGAGAGGAGGGGTTCCTCCCGCCTGCTACCCTTCTGACCACTCCGCTCACTGGCGAAGACAACACGTCGGCTACCCAAGTCTGAGAACACGACCCTTCCTCAGAAATAGTCGATGACGGCACACACAGAGAATAGTCAATCGATGCCTAGGATGACATCGTATGGTTGTATCTGTAGCAAAAGATGATCCCTAACTAACTGATTTGGCCCTATCATCAGTCTGCATCCCCGAAAAACAAACAACAAGTCGGTCTGAACTCCGACTGGTGTGCTCAACACCAGGGGAACAGGAAGTCTCTTGGCATCTAGACCCAAATCTTGGGCTAGACTGGGTGCAACAAAGGAGTTAGAAGCTCTGGTATCGAACAAGGCATAAGCAAGAGTTCTAAACAAACTAATCGTACCTCGAACAACCTTCGGCCCTGCTGGAACTGCTGCCTCTACGGCGTCTAACAGTCTACGCCCAGCCCCTCTGCCCCTCGGCTTCTGGCCACCTCCCTGACTACACCTCGGTCGAGGTCCCTGAGGTGCGCCCTGAGGTCGGCCTCCTCCTCCTACTTCTGCCCTCGGAGGAGCGGGAGCTCGTTGTCCCTGCTACTGCTGCTAGAAAGGTCTGGCTGGAAGCTGCTGCTAGGGTAGGTGGTGGGGTTGTTCTCCACCGCCGTGTTGTACCCGGTCCGGGCACTGACTCCGGAGATGTCCAGGGCTTCCACAGACGAAGCATCGCGGTCTTAGGCATGAAGGAAAAGGGCAAGGACCAGGGGATCGAAACTGAAACTGCTACAGCCTGCTCCCTGCCAGTCAGAACCTAGAGGGTCCTGATGTTGGAGGCCTGGTACTGACAACCTTCCCCTTCGATGGTCCCAACTGGATCCCCTCTCATGGCACTCCTCCTATAGTATGCATCCTCTCCACCACTTCGGCCTTCTTCTGGACCTCTAGTATGTCGGAAGGATAAAGGGGGTAACAGCATACTAGTGGGAGGGTTGGAGCGCCTCCTCCAAATGTCTTTCCGGAAACTCCTCATCAGGAAAGAGGTCCGGAGCAAAATATAGGAGGTCCTTGAACTTGATCCCTAGCTCCCTTAAGGACATAATCCCCTGCTGGAGGGAGAGCATCTCCTGTCTCTTTTCCGCCTTCATCATCGAAGAGAGGAATTCTGCCCGGAACTCCCTCTTGAAATCAGCCCACGCTACCTCAGACTCTCTCCTCTCCCCCGGGTAAAGCATCCACCACTGACGCGCCTCTCCCCGCAACTAGCTGACGGCCAGAGGAACCCAGTACTCGGTCGGGGCCCGAATCAGGTCAAAAGCTATCACTAGCTCCTCTAGCTAGCCTTCCATCTTCATGTCAGAGGTGCTGCCCTCATACCTCTCGAGGGTTTGTCGCTGGAATGCCCAAAGAGTCCTCTTCCACTGGTCATCCTCCTCTTCTCGGTCAGCTCTCTGCCGATCGGCGAAGGTAGTCTACGGGGCCTCGATCATCTGTACCACATGCGGTCACCTTCCAGGTGCCATAGCTGCAAGGTAAACAAGAAATGCCTAAGCCCAAGTAGTGTAGATCACTGTCTTTTAAACTTCTTAAACTTTTTGTTTATTCTTAATTCCCAAAACACCCCAGAAACACGAGAACACAAGTCATCATGATGCATGTACCTTTCCTAGGGTCTCTACCCTGCAATCAGCGCAGCATCACTTGGTCGTTCGGTAGGTCCAGAGTCCTTGCGTCGGATCACAGGGGGGCCAAAAATCCCGTGTCCTAGCCGGTCTTCCCTGGCCTAATTCATGCACCGAGGTCACCAAACACTATTTCCCTACCATCCCATGCAATCGTCACTGTGCCTAACTCCAGACTCCATCCTATCCCTCAATCATCACCTCCGATACCATTCTGTCATGACCCGCCTTCACCAAAACAAGGGAAGGGTCAGCAGATTTCCAGTCCCTTCCTTATTTAAGTTTAAGGAGAGATAATGACCCCCGAGACCCGCCTTCAATAGGTCCCGGAGTGGCAACTAGCACCAAGGGTATAGAAATTTCTCACAAATTGAAGGCATTAGCCCTTTTTGTTTTATAGGATCGGGAGATAAGATGATGAAACTCAACAACACCATGGTAAAAGAAAAGTAAAGCCAAAAGTAAACTATTCCCACATGCATGTTCCAAAAGTAAAAACCACAAAGTACACAAGGTGACTACAAAGGTAAGTACCAAAGGAAGAAAAACAGCAACTACAACTGCCCCAGAGGTCCGAGCTAGTATGGTCATGCGTGATCCCGGAAGTCCTCCTAGAAACCTGAAAGCAGTTTTATATACATAGGGTGAGCATACAAGTACACTCAGTAGGGAAAACCAAAATCTCCCGTGCACAAGTGGGGGAACGTACTAAAGTCCCGTGAGAAAAGGAGTAAACCAAACACCTATCAAGGTAAATTATCCACCCAAGCTTCACCAAGGCACACTCCCCAAATAACACAAGTCAAGTAATATATATAATCAAATCACATCGATGTTTGGGTACCCCACGCCACTTTCCCACTGGTTATTGAGACATCCTACGCATCGGACCAATCCCGCTATTCTCACCGCAGTCCCACTGCAATACCCGCCCACACACACCTGGGCCACAACCACACACAGTCCCACTGTCGAATCCCGCCCGCAAGCACCTAGGCCACAACAATCACATGTAACCATGCCTACAAACACCTAGGCTAGAACAACCACCACCATGCCCAAAGACACTTGGGCTAGAAAATCCACTTCCACGCACGAAGACACATGGGCCTCATCCCGAACACACTTGGGAAACCACCTGCCGCACACACCTGGCCAAACACCACAATACCCTACCTGAAGGTTCTTAGGCTAATAATGGACCTCAGGCCATCACAGCCTGCCCGAAGATACTTGGGATATCTGGGAAAGGGAGCAGAAAAGGAGCTAATAACCAGCCACTAATAATAGTGTTGGGAAAAACACCCTCCCCCATGAAATGGGAGTGTTCGGCACTAAGTTCTCAACATGGGTGGGCCGCGAATAAGAAACACAAAACTACAAATATATATACATAGGTAACAAGCACTCACCCAAAGTTAGATTTTTCTTCAAACAGCCTACAGATCACAACAGCGCTCAAGTCCGAGTCACAACTCTCACCAACAAAACCCATTTCTCCCATTCTTTTTTTCATGTTCAGTAATAATTTTCAAATAATTTTATGCACTACTGGGCAACTAACACTATAAGCATAACAAAGTAAAAGAAACCAGCCAAACGTCAACTAAGCATCCACACCCGGTTCTCTTGTAAAGTCACAACCACAAAAGAAAAGTGAGAACCCTCGAAGTACTAGAACCAGACAACCTCGAGACATTGTCCTGTGTCCCCTCCCCAAAATGTTTTCCATCAACAGAGGATCCCACCCCAATTCGTGATATAAACAAGGTAACCACCCGGTCTCAAAACTCACAAACACTGAATCCATAACAACAGGGGATCCCATCCCCAATTTCACAACCACCGAGAGTATAAAAATAAAGGATCCCATCCCCTCCCACATCTCCAGCAATCATCCCGAAGAAGGAAACAACCAAACCACTACCACCGACACAAAGCAGGTCCACGTTTGCATTTTTCAGATTTATAATATTCAACACACTCCATGATTTCAAATTCCGTGTATTTTAACCGGGAGTTATCACAGAAGGGTTGATCCTGGTGCTTTCAATTTATTCAGTCGGGTATACGTGATTAACCAATTTATTTTTCACAGCAGGAGTTTATAATTACAAAACAAGACATTTAAAACATCACGAGGGGTTCATTAGTGACAACGACCACCAACGGCCTTGAATTTTCAGAAGACATAAGCCATCATGACTCAGAAAGAATATCATAATATAAAACAGCATCAACGGTCACAGTCCCCCCCCCCCCCTTCTTTCTTTATAGAATCCCTTCATTATCTTTATTAGGTCTGGATTATCCAATTCTACGGAGTCAAAAGCACGCCCACCGCGCATGATACACAAAGGAGAGAGGTGAAGGAGAAATTCCCTACTTGTTGATAGACGATTGATGCTTAGGTCGGGCGCTGAACTTTACGGATAACGATGCGGATCGCCTGATGCACCAAAAGCTGTTTGTGAAAAGCCGCAATCGAGGAAAGAAGAAACCATGTCTAACCCTTTAGTTTATAATGGTCGTGGACGGTTGAGATAATAACGTGAAACCTAGTAAGGCGCGGGGTCGTGGGTTGGCCACGCGTCCCCACATATTATTAATGGGGTCGGGTGGTTTAAACCGACTCATTAATTCATTAAGTGTTTAATTATACACTTATGGGTGTTACCAGTCTTTAAAACACGCTTAAACGAGTCAGAATAGTGTTTAAAACCCTAATTGTGCAAGAAGGAACGCCACTGGAAAGAACCCGTGGGGGTAGGCCAGAGCCACCGGTAGCTGAGAGCTACCGGTGGGTGACAGCGACCGGTAGCTGAGCTACCGTTAGGCTGCAGCCACCGGTAGGTCGAGCTACCGGTAGGCTGCAGCTACCGGTAGGCCAGTCTACCGGTAGGCCGGGCTACCGGTATGTAGCAGCTACCGGTAGGCCGAGCTACCGGTAGGCCGAGCTACCGGTAGGCCGAGCTACTGGTAGCTGCAGCTACCGGTCGGCCGAGCTACCGGTAGACAGAGCTACGGGTAGGTTGTGGCTACCAGTAGACTGAACTACCGGTAGTCCTGCTACCGGTAGGCTAAGGCTACCGGTAGGCCTACTTCACCGAGATTCCCAAACTAGAAAGCCCAACACAAGATATTCACAAAGTAATGGACCCCAAAAACCCGGACCATTACACTTTTTCTATCAAGTCTACATCCTCCAAAATTAGAGTTAGAGTAACTAATTAGATTTAAATAATTTAGTCTAGAATAAAACAAAATAATATTAATAATTCTTTTAACATATCTAAAAATATGTTTAACTGCCTTTAAGAGAGATTCATTGGGATCAGATTGAAATCTATCACATAAATAAACCATAAACATTATATCAAGCGAAGTAGTTAAATACAAAAAACTTCTGATAATGTATCTAAATAATTTAGAGTCAACAGATTTTCTAGAAACATCATAATATAATTTATAAATAATACTCATAGGGGTTTTAAAAGTATTACAAGAATCAATACCAATATGCTTGAATAAATATTTAGTATATTTAGATTGATTCAATAAAATACAATAATTTATTTGATTAATTTGAAGACTAAAAAAGAATTTTAATTCACCCATAAGACTTGTATTAAGTTCAATAGCCATAAAATTAGAAAATTCATTATAAATAAAATCATTTTAGGATCTAAAAATAATATCATCAACATAAATTTTAACAATCAAAATATTATTTAAAATTATTTTGATAAAAAAATTAGTATCTAATTTACCATTATTAAAATAATTTTTCAACAAAAAAAAAGTAATTCTATCATACCAAGCATAAGGTGCTTGGTTAAGACCATATAAAGCTTTTTATAATTGAAAAACATGATTGGGAAATTTTTCATCTTCAAAACTAGGGGGCTGGGAAATATAAACTTCTTCAAAAATAAAACCATTCAAAAATTCACCTTTCACATTCATTTGAAATAACTTAAAACCTTGAAAAGAATAAAAAATAATAAAATTATAGTAGATTCAATATAAGAAATAGGTGGAAAATATTCATCAAAATCTATACCTTCTTCTTGACGACAACCTTGAAAAATAATCCTAGATTTATTTTTAACAATTTGATCGGATTCATCCATTTTATTTCTAAAAAATTATTTAGTTATAATAACATGTTTATTGAAAGGGGGTTCAACTAAAGTCTAAATATTATTACAAGAAAAATGATTAAGTTCATATTGTATATAAATAATCCAATTATAATAATTTAAAGATCTAAAACATCATTAGAACATAATCAGAAACAAAATCAGAATTAGTGAAGAAGCTTTAAGAAGAGCCTATGTTTTTTATAATAGAACCAAAATTACCAATCACATTGTCAATATGATGATATTTATAAATCCTTTATGATCTACAATCATATCGAGAATTATTTTTCTCACCCTAAACAAATCGAATATCTAGAGGTATTTTCTTCACAAAAATTAAAAACCCTAAAATCATATTCAATATTTTCCAAAACAAATTAATGAACATCACAAGATTCATCAAATAATTTAGTCATATATTCTTTAAGGGTCATGGAATTCATATTATTAACTCTATAAGAATTATTTTTAGAATAATAACCAAGAAATAAACCTTCAAAAAGTTTATTATCAAACTTATCTAAATTCGTATTCAAGATAAAAACTTTTCAATAAAAAAATTTGAAATAGCCATCCTTTGGTTTTCTACCATCAAACAATTCATAAGAGGTTTTCTTCAAAAAATGTTCTAACATAAACTCTATTCAAAACTTATAAATCATTATTAAGATGTTCAGCCCAAAAAAATTTGGAAATTATATTCATTAAGCATAGTTCGTTCCATATCATGAATATTTCTATTTTTTATTCCACAACACCATTTTTTCATGGTGTTCTCGGAGAAAAAAAATTATGAGTATAACAATTTTCTTTACAAAAAATTTCAAAATTGAAATTAAAAAATTCACCTCCATTGTCACTTATAATAGAAACAATTAAACGTCCTTTTTTATTTTTAACTACATTAAAAAAGTAAATAAATATAACTAAGGTTTCATTCCCACAAGAAATAAAATAAACCCACATAAATCTATTATAATCATAAATAATAATAAAAAGAAATTTCTTCCCATTTAAAATAGCAGTTTTCATTAGACCAAATAAATCTAGATGCAATAAATCAAGAGGTATAAAAGTAAAAACATGATTGATAGATTTGAAACATTCCTTATGCATCTTACCTTTTAATCATGAACCACAAAAAAAATATTTAATTGCCTTTAACTTGGGTAAATCATGAACATGTAAATTCTTTTATTATTATTGTATCATTCAGAAATGATCATGTCCAAGAATTTTATTCCAAAGAACAAAATATGTTTCTATATCATTAAAACACTTAATGTTTTGATTATATAGATCATATAAATTAATAGACTAAATATTATCTTTTATAAGAGCATAAAATAAAATAAAAACATTTTTAAAAACTAAATATTTATTGTCTTAAAATTTAACATTCATGTGATCATCACAAAATTATGAAATACAGATTAAGTTATGTTTTAAAACTTCAACATATAAAACTTTATAAATTAAAATTTCATTATAAATACATATTTACAAAATCCTTTAAACTTTCCTTTAGAGTTATCTACAAAAGAGACAGATCCACCATCACATTTGGTATAAGATAATAAATTCCATAAGTCACCAATCTTATGACACAAATATCCACTTTCTATATACCATGTGTAGTTATTGAGAAATTCATGTAATTATTCCTATAAAATTAATTACTTGACATTTATTGTACCCAAGCTATTTTGGTTCCAACTGGGTTAGTTATAGAATTCTTAGGGACCCAAACAAATTTAAAATGCTTATTTTAAGTCACTCAGGTAGATAAAGTTTTTTAAATAAAAGTATTGGTATAACTAATAGATTTATGATATCTAAGAGAATATTCATTATCATAATTTCCTTGAAATTAAAATTTAAACCATATAATATAATAATCTTTTCTAATAGAATGTTTAACAAAGATAGTCTTGAATAACTTAGGAATCAGTGGATTATAACCAAAACTAGTTTTATCTCTTTTTGGTTTCATCATAGCCACTAACTTTTCATATTTTTTCTTTCCTTGAAAATAAATAAATAACTTCACATTAAAGCTTAAAACTTATATTATAATATTTTCAGTATCCTTCTAAAGAGACTCAAAATCATAATATATATTACCTTTAAAATATGAAGTATAATTTTGTATTTCTTCCATGAGAGAATCGTTCTCCTTATTGAATTTTTTACATTCCTTGATAATACTCTTGTTTTATTCTTTTAATTATTTATACAATTATGTAACTATTAAAGGATATTTTTGTAGATTTTCATTTCTTCATATAACTCCTCAACACTATAACCATTTCTATTAGAATAATATCTAGAATCAAAATCATTACTAACCACATTTATATTTATCACTATCAAACATAGTTTAGATGAATCTTTTTCACTTTGAATTTATCACTTGAATTGGATTATTTGGTGAGATACCATCAATAATGATAAGCACATTTCAAATTTTTCTTGTATTTTTTATCTCTCCCTTCTTGATTCAAATTTGGAAAATCAGGTTTGATATGTACCTTCTTTTTATATTCTTAAAAGGTATCATCTAGTCCATATATATTAACCTTGTTTACTTTTTTAACATTATTTTAATCCTTACTCTGTGACTTGTTGAACATTTTATTTATCTTCATAGAATTATAAATACCTTTTCCAAAATTCATGATTTATTCTTTTTTCATTATCATATTCTTTGGATTCAGAAGATTTATAAATAATATTTATATGCGATTTTAAAGTAATACTTTTCTTATTATAATTCTCTTCTTTTGTAATATTCTTTAACTCAATTTAATATAGAATTAGTGATCAGATGGCTTGATCCAATGTGTATTATTTTAAATTATTACTTTCATCAATCACAAACTTATTTGCATACTATTTGTTGGGTAGATCTCTTAGTAATCTTTCAATAAGTATAGGGTTCTACATAGTTTCTCCAAGGGAATTAATTCCTTTCACAATTCTTGTACATTGGTGGAATATTTGATTTACTCTTTCATCTATAACAATCTTGAAGTCTTCATACTTCACTCAAAGTATTCCAAGTTTGGTCATAATCAGATTCTGTCATCCAAGGTGAGTAACTTGTATAATATTCTATATATCAGAAGTTTTCTTACATGTTGACACATGACTAAGACAATAACACAATATAATATATTTTCTACATTTTAATTTAAAACATATCTAGTAACATAATTTCTTATAAGAGTATATGGGTCAACTTCTGGTAGCTTGTAAGTTTTTCCAATGATCGATTAATGTTTTATGATTAGTTTTCTAGGGTAAGCCTCTATTATGGATTATTAGTAACCATAGTCCTTTCAACCAAACTAAGGTGGATTATAAGGAATTCATCTATCATTTTAATTCATTACTACCATATTATAGATATTTTCCTTGGACTATGAGGTCTATAAATACATTAGCATGATATAAACAAAAAACTTTATAGAATGATTGGACAAATTACAATAGGAACAACCTATTATATCAATTTTTTGGTATCAGGAAAAAATAAAAGGCAGATATAATCTATCCTTAATAAGGTTCACCCCTTAATACTAATTTTGGGGTCATATTCGTGATGAGAAATGGTCTAGAGGTGGGTGAATAGACCAAATTAAAAATTTAAAGAGTTGTATTAATAATCTAAATAATTTATCTAAGTTAATTAATGGAGTTAATTATCATTAGAAAAAAAAAGAATGCAAGGATTTTTTTAATAGTAGTTTGTTCCAAAGTAGACCTACTATACTTTTATACCTCTCTACTTAGTGGGATAAACATCATGCACTAATCTGTTTTTTGAAGGGGAATAATAACCTAATTACAACCTACTTTTTATAATGGTTGTATAACTAAAAGACACTTGACTTTTTTATAGAGAATCACAACCCAATTACAACCCTAACTTTAGATACAACAAGTCAAAACCCAAACAGACCAGACTTTAGAATCCATGAGACATGACCCAATTACAACCCTAACTTAAGTTGGTTTTCATCCCAAAGGGTGGCCTATAAGATTAATTTAGGGAAGTTGGCATCAGATTTGGGTAGGTTTTGGCTGATCCAAAGCGCTTTGGAGGTGTGAATAAAAGATAAGGAGATGTGTGTTTTTATAGGAGAGGTGAGGGAAACTTTAGAAAAGTCTTGAAATATTAATTTATTATAAATTGATTTTAGATTTATAATGGATAAAATGTAAAATGTTTCGAGTATAATATGATTATGGGTATAAATCCTCTTAACCAATATGTTTTATACAATTTTAGGTCATAAATTTAACTTTTTCTTTTGGCTTTAACCCTTAGTTAAATAAGTTAACTCTTACCATGTCTTCTATTAGTTTTATACTATATGGTTGATATAGTTACTATAAAATTCCAATAGAACCACAAATGGATCATTAATGACATTTTCAACACTACATAAATAATTTGGAGAAATATTAGAATTTGATGAATGTTATATCATTTAATAAAATAGTAATATTTTTAAAAACACATTTGTGTCAATTTTGACACTATTTAGTAATTGACTTTTGTTAAAGTCATAAAAACTTAATTCCTTCAAAAAAGGTATTAAATCAAAACTCATATGTCAATTCCATCCAAAAAATTATTTTATGAAATAAAAATGTTCAAATTACATAGATTTTAATATTTAAAAATCATTTATTTCAATCTTTCATAAATAAGGTACTCACTGCATCATCATTGTGTCATAAATAAATATATATATTTAATGAATAAAAACTATAACTAAAATACCATGATGTAGGAAATATTTTTAGATTTATAATTACTATTTATATTCATTGATATCAGTTATATAACCCTATATTAAAATTGATTTAGTAAAATATACATGTTTATGTTATATTAACATTTTCTTTAAATTAAATATTATAAAATGTCATTTTCACACCCAAGAGGCTCCCAAATTCCAAAAGTTCGTCCAAAGGATGATTACAGTTGGAAATATCTCATCTAAAAGGGTTATGACACATTTTAGGTTAATTTTATATTATTATAATTTTATTTTTTTACCCTTATTAACCTGATTTACCTTTTTAACATGGTAAATAAAAATAAGTACTGAAGTTGCTATTCATAATATCAAAAAATAAAAGGTACCTATTTAAATAATTCGTAACTTATGGATAAAAATATGGAAACCATTTTTCTAAATTCAAAAGGCATAAATTTTAGTATTTAATTTAAAATTAATTCTCGTTGTCAAAACTAGAAAGAGGGTTTCTAAGAAGTCAAAACTATCAAAATATTGACATGTGTTTATGTCTAATTTCAATGTGAAATTACTTAAAATTACCAAAATTGGATTAAATGATAAAAATATACTCTAATTATACTTTAAAACCATTCCAATGTATAATTTAACACTATAAATTAGTTTTATTAAAAAAGTTGTTTTCAAATAAAATTTGGTATTTTTTACTATTAATAAAAATATGAAAGTTATTAGAAAAGTACCAAAAATTCACCTTAAGATAATTTTGATATTAATAATCCAAAATGAATCCTATAAAGTTTATAAAATTTCAAAATATGGTTAATACTATTCATATCCACTATTTAAATGGCCAGTTTGATAGGTAGTGGTGTGCTCAAACTCAGTGATGCGTACAATGCACGCTATTGAATTATTTAAAAGGAGGCGTACCATGGAATATTGGGGTGTTACAAAAATAAACTCAATATGGAAAATATAGTTTATATAATTAAAAATTAAAAAATGATAAAAATAGATTATAATAATGAGAGAGAAATGAGAGAAATTGTCATTATATAAAGATCGATAACTCATGACCGAATTTTAAAATAATTAAGACTAATTCAAAAAAATATGAAATCATTTGAATGAATATTTTTAAATACTTCCATAATAATATGTCAAAAATAAATCCCATTAAAATAGAAAGTTTTAATTTAAAATACTAAATTTAAAATCATTCCTTTTAAAACAAGTGGTAAACATAAGGAAAATATCAAAAATTGATAACATTGTATTTAAAATATTAAAACAAGTTTAAATGAGTTTAATATTAACTAAAATTAATTTAGAAAGAAAACAATTGAAAAAATATATAACATAATTAAAATATTTTTTTAAGTTTTAAGATGCAAGTTTCATGCGTGAAAATAAAAAACTCTTTTATATTCATAAAACATTTTTAAAATAATCAAAAATAGTTTTAATAGGGAATAAATAATTAATATGAATTTATAAATTCATTAGAATAATTTAAATATCTGAAATGAGCATGTATAAAATCAAGATATGAAACAATATGTAACACATAGAAAATTTTTAGATTTTAGAATAACTAGTAGAATTTCACTCAACTGTGCAGGAAAATTCATATAAGTGTTTTCTATGTAATCATTATTATCTATGTAGATAAATATAACCACATAATATAATTTCAAAAAGGTGAATTGATGTAGGTGAATTCATGTAAGTGAATTGATGTAGCTGAATCTACATAGGTGATTCAAGAAAGTGATTCACCTATCCATATTTCTAAAATTTATAAATGGACTGACTTATCAAGTTTCAAAAAAAAATAACTAATTAAAGGAAGAATCGACTTTTTTCAAGTTTAATTATATTTATAAAATTTCATTATCCTTAGAAAGAATCAAGAATCGCCTTAATCGGACCTCTATATCTCAAATTGTTATTAAAAACAATAAAAAATAGATTTGAAAAACTATAGAAATTAGACTAAAAACATACATTTCCTTCAAACCTAATTTCAAATATGATAGAGATAAATTTAAAATTTTATATTTTCTAATGAAATGTAGATGATTTATTTATATTTCAAAAAAAGAAGCACTTAATTTGGAGTTATGTATCCCAAGATATGGTTGAAATACACAAGGTAATCAGATTTATAAAATCGTCTATATGGTGAACAATAAACTCACTACGTGGGAGATTTGGATAGTGAATTGGATAAATGGGAATAGTAAAAAACATATTAAACTGATATTCTAAGATCCCAAATGACTTATTTATCCTAATAACTCAATATAAAAATTATAGAACACGTTATGACCATTCAAAAAATAATATATAAAGATATTTTAAGTAAATAAATATTATTATGTACTCAAAGTTAATCATAATTTAATCAATACATGATTCAACGTATTAAGATATTTAATAGAAATAAAAAATATATTTGTAATTATCAATTCATAAAGTGGTTTAAGGAGTCAGACAATATTAAAGTGAATTAAAATGTGGGTTTTCATGGGATGGATATGTTATAGATAGAAAATATATATGTGTAGGAGAATTATTTGTTGGAAATAAATGTGTTTTAAAGGTTATTAAAAGGTAAGAAATAAAATCACTTAGCACAATAGAAGTGGAAAATATTTTAGTGATGAAGGATTTTTCTAAATTTATTTTTGATAAAATAGTAACTATATGATCTTGGTATAGAATTGAAAGTTCATATAGTGATCTTGTGTGATAGAAACTGTGTTATTGAATAAATAAAGAACCCATTATAGCATTCATTCATGAATCACATTGAAATAAGATGACAAATTATCAAAGAGATGGTAGAATATTGAGTTGTATTGGTGGAAAATATTGGAATTCATTAACAATTTGTGAAGATATTTACAAAATCATTGGTTGCATTGTAGTTTGAAAAACATTAGTTAAATATTTATATTCAACCACTTCCTAAATTTTAATAATATTTTGAATATCCTATATCCCAATATAATTTATTATTTAAACTGTTTCTTTACATCTGATAAGATTTTACCCTTTAGGTTTATTGTATAATAGGGATAAATTAGAGAAATATAGGGAAATTGGGAAATATATTTTGAATTTTTATTTTAATAAGTAAAATTAGTGTATCACTCAATAATTAAAATATGAGAATCACTTCATATCATAGTGGAGAAAGTTTTTGACATAAAAAATCTAGGAGTGATATCCTCAATGGTGAGTTTGTATCTAGGAATGATGAAGACATCGGGAGACATATAAAATTCAGTTGTTAATTACTAGTTCAATAGAGTAATAATTTTAAGTAGTTATATAATTTTTTCTTTAACTCTTGTTTTCTACAGTGAGAATTTCTCTCATAAACTTAGAGTATTGGAATATTTTTTTTATTACTATTTAGATCAGATTAAGTATGAGTAATCTTTAATTTTATTTAATATTTCTAAAAAACCCAAAGGGTTGAAATGTTAGTACCTTGGTTATTCAAGAGGAGAATGATTGTTAAAGAATAATTGTAATTAGTCTTTTTTATTGTAAATATATTACTTTGGGTGGGTAATATCATTGGTAAATCTTTGAAGATATTTGTTAATATTTGGAGGATTATTGAAACTAATTTTGTGAAGATGGATAAAATCATGTTGCAATATATATGGTGAAAGTGTAATATTTTTTGAAGAATTTTAGTGAATAATGGAATAATTATTATACTATAAAGGATTATTTTAATTCATTGATGAGTTTTATGTTTGAAAAGTTGGTGCAACACTGGACCATATAGTTGGAGGCTCACGCCGTAATTATATGGCACAATAGAAAAAAAATTAGTATAGGATAAATCAAATTTTAATGGAAGTATATTACACCATAAATATTAAGGAGATGATATGGTCATTTAGGGTTTCTCAATACACACTACCACATCCCAGTATATTGATAAGTGAACTCCCTAATCCCACCTACAATATTCTAGGGGATAGCGACCAGCATATAGGTATCCTCACAAATGAAGGGAGAAATTGCCTCTAAATAAAACTTATCACATGCTATTATTAATCATCATCCAATATGAAATTAATGAATTGTAAAATATATAATTTAACAAATGAATATATATATATATAACAACATCATGCTAAACTATAAGATGATACAAATAAAATCACCAGATATAACCATCACGGCCCAAACAAATTTTATCCTGAATTCTGATGACAAAAGGTGGTTTTCATAATGAGAACTCCATGATAACAACTACCATATAAACTAACCATATCTAAAAGCTAATTTTATCTCTGATATAACTTTTCTGATCTACATATAAACAAGGTGAACAATGCAAAAATGTGCATATAGGGGTGAGAAAAATAAAACATTTTATAGTTATCCTAAGTATTGAGTTTCCCCCACAAACGTTTAGTGACTACGTGAATCAAAAATAAGTAATGGGTATATAAACCAATGTTACTCAAAATCATTATAAAACATAAAAATATTTAATATCAATTCTTATCAACTCATAGATCAATCCATTATTCTTCTCATCAGATAGTGGATCTTGGGTACAACCCTAACCACCCATTCCCACTATATCTTGGATGTTGGAACTCATCCACACCACATGTGGGAGGAAGTTATGAAATAAAAATAACATTATAAAATAAAAAACTAATATCATATCCCTTCATAAATTTTAAAACCAATGCACCAATCCATGAGATACTAGAGTAAATACTCATATATAACTATCTATGGTATTCTAGAGGAAATACACATCAACATAGTTGTAGTTGTTTATCAATGTGTTAATGAAAAATCATGTCTCTACAACTACTAGTGTATATATACTTCTCTCAATACATGAATTGTAAGTAAGATATGATATTGAATTTGGTGCATCATTATCCACCTCGATCTTAGAGATATGGGAGAGAAAAAGTGTAAACACTTAGGTAAATTTTCCCACATCGGATTCTGATATCTAGGATGTTGGAGTAAATACCCATCTCTACTTCTCCTATACCGGAGATGCTGGAGGAACTACCTATCTTCACCTATATTCTTGTATATATCCCATTTATCCCAACCCATATATGTGTGTAAGTATGGAAAGATAAATATATAAGTGATCATGGGTCTCTACCCAGATCAATGCACGATAAGGGTAAGGTCATTATCTTCTTAATCTATCTAAAGTTAGGGGTAAGTGTAAAGTAAAACACCATGGTGTATCATCGCCAGTTGATGTTTATCTATCACATGATGCATCTCATCACATGGTTGGTAAGTACACCTAACAATCACCACATTCACAATTACATATCCTCATATCGATCATGAAATACTTTCCATATACTAACTCATAGTCTTTATATCATCCTCAATGGATTCCCACTTTCCAAGATCATAGAATTATAATGATAATTCAATAATGACTAATTATTAGATATTGAATTATTAAAATATCCATATCACAACACATTTGATATCACTTTCCACTTTAAAAGTTACATTTTTTATACCAATATTGATAAAAAGTACTTTCACTATATTCCCCAGACAATTGCATACTTATCTGATTCATTATCAAAAATATTCCACCACTTTACACATTAAATTTCATATCATAATTCTTCATTATATTTCCATTAATTATAGTAAAATCATTTAATATTTTTTATTCCTTTATTATTTTATCTCGCTATCTATTAAATACCCTTTTACCATATTTTTCCATTATATCATTCCCTTTATTAACTTAGAACATTTTTCATCATTAATATACTTAAAAATTAAAAAATTAATCAACATTTATTGGTTTCAATAAATTTTATATATTCATAAAAGTGAATACAATTATATTACCCACTTAACTCTCTTTGAGTTCATTTATGACAACACATTTAAAGTAATAAGTAGTTCTCTATAGCATTACTTTTCAAATTAATTAGTTAATTAAATCACTTTAATCTTGTGTTATTAATCATCATTTGTCTGATAATATTCCTATTTCAAATTTATTATTATATATAATCCATTTATACTTCAATTAATTTATTTTTTACATTACATTTATATATAGCCATCATTAAAAATTAATTTAACTATAATCAATTTTATAATTCATCTCGTGTTTTCAACATAAATTTAAGAAAAATATTATAAAATTTAATGATTTTGTTCTTTAATATAATAAACATTTTAGCATCATCTCTAAAATTTAAATACAAACCAATCTTATTCTTCCTTGGTCAAGTAATTCAACAAATTCATTAAGACAAAATGATCCTTTAATTCTAAAAAATAATGTGTAAAATATTATTATTATTTTATAAAAATAACATATAGAAAATTGGTATCCCCACTTAGTATATAACAAATCACTGAGTCAATTATCCTCACTTAAATTAATACTCAAATGTTAGTATCACTAAATTATGTAACCACCTATTTATACATGTTTAATTGTCATTATTTAATCATAATAATAATAAATTTTTACATTTAACTAATCATGGTTAGAAAAATATCTCTATAAAACACCTCCAAATTACCCAAAATCCTAGATACATTGGGTCTAAGATTTTGGGAGGAGTCTAATGAAATTTTCAATGCCAACAAATACCCTAATACACATCCAAAAAATTTGGCCAACTAGGGGTTCCAAGTCCCCCCACCCCCACATGTTGCCCACTAGTTCCACTATCCCCATGTCATTCCACTTACATGATTGAATGTAGTTTATCTAATCTTTGATAAGATGACTAAGATAACTTCTCACAACTCCTATTGAGATACCCCAAATCATATCCTATCAAGATTCCATGGCTCGACTCCTACCAAGATTACATTCCTTGACTCCAACCAAAATTCCGTGACTTGGCTCCATCTGAACCGCCACATGGGATGTCATCTGATCAAATATATCAAAAAACCTCAACTATTTAGGTATTTTTTGTGATTAATTTCCTAGAATTTATTAACCCATTACTAACTATATTTTTAGTAATAGAGGTGTTGGGAGGAGTGTGAAGGTGGAGAGGTGTTTTTGAAGTTGAGATTTCATCTGGGAGAAGTAGGTTGTAGTGTCATTGAATAAATGGTTTGTTATAGTAGATAGGTGGTTCTAGAGGTTTTGTGTCATGATACGTAAGATATTTTTCATCCCTGATGCATGGGATTTCCAGGATGGAGTTGGAACTAGGAACTTGGTCACAGTGCGAAGGTGGGTGTTTTGGTTCAAGGTGTTCGAAAGAATTTAGCAAAGTAAAACATCATACACATGGTCATTAGATATCTTATGTATAGATTGAACATATTTTAAAATTCATTTTCTGATTCATTGGTCATAGCGTAACTAGGGTTGTCACGGTGTAACAAGGTTTTGATAGAGGATTATTTTGTAAAAATTAGGGATGACTATTACAAAGTCTTATTTTATCCCCATGAATTTTTCTTTTAATGATTCTTTGATTACCTCATGTAGTGTTAGTTCATAATGTGATGGTTTCTTAGGGATTTTATTAGTTTTCATATATGAGTTTCCTAGTGTGTTTATGTTCATCATGGTCTAGGTCCTAGAGGATAAGTTTTAGAGGTGTTGTCTTCGTTGATATTGCATTTTGGAAATTCGGGGCTGTGGTGAAGCCCTTATTTAATGGTGTCAGATTTGGAAGGTTTATTGGGCTTTAAATAATGGATAAATTATATAATTTCATCATGACTTCTAGAAGTTTTATATAATTATACCATCAAGGTTAAACCAAGGATAGTCACGCCATGATGAAACAGTTTTTCAGCCATATTTAAATTTGGAATTCCCTTCAATTCCCCTCCATTTTCTTCATTTTTTATCCGACCTTATGAATTAATTTTTACATCCTTATAATTTATTGGTCTCCCATTTATTGGATTTATCCCTTATATTAAAGGTATTGATCTATAGTGATATAAGGTGATTTCCCTTTCTTTTTCTCTTGGGTTTTCTCCCTATTTTTTCGAGAATGGTTTTGTGAGCTAATTTTGGGGTTGGTTTTGATGGTTTTTTGTCATGATTTTCATGAGGATTGTTATGTCCTAGATTTTTGAGGATTCCCTTATGTGGTATTGGCTAGTGATCATCCTTTCCTTACTTCATTCTTACAAATCATCATATAAAGCACCAATTGAGGTAGTGGATTCAAGAACTCTCTTTATTTATGTGTGAATTATGGAATTATAATTCTCTTTATATCTTTAGGTGGATAGTATGGATTTTTTTAATTGAAGATAATGAATTGGACTAATAAAATTGTAAAGGTATGGGGTTATACACTTGTTTCTCAAGATTTCATGATATTTTTCTAGTGATTAAAAGTTATTTATAGTGGTTGTTGATAAATTTTGTTATCGTTGTCATACTTGTGTCATTATTGTGATGCAAAACACCCTCGATAGAGCTGAAATTTTCAATGTTTTTTATTTTTATTTCAATGAATATATCCCCACCATTATTTCATTATAATTTATATTTCATTAATTTTATATTTTTTATGAGACTTGAGATAAATTTTAAAATACCCTAATTCTGAAATTTTAATAGTTTTTCATCACTTTTGTGTTTTACGTATAACTTTATAAATAAAGATCTAAATATCAAAATTATTTTTTTAGGAACCCATGGATTATGGGATTCAAATTTATCAATTGGTTTGAGCATTGATTTGAAATTATTGAGGCCCAAATAAATCAGCCATTGTGGAAAAAAATTGTTGAAAAAATTGAAACACCCTCAGTAAATGATGTATAAATCATCCAAAAGGTTTCCAATTGAGATTATTTCACTATAAAAGAAATAGTATTCAAAGACCCATTGTAAAGAACCGAATTTTTCTAAAGGTATGAATCATTAGTTTTTATTTTTATATCGTCTATTTAATCATGGTAAAGGTATAGTACAGCCTAGGGAATGTTTGAGGAGTTTCTAGGGCTTGTTTGGAGACGAAAGATCCGAAAAAGTGGGCTACATGTTGGGATTCATAATCAGTGAAAACTATGCAACCCATTCCACATGGTTTTTATAAAACAAGTGTCTAAAGATAGGGAACTTGAAAGTCCTCACAGTTTGTTTGCAACCATGCAGTCTTAGGTGCACGGTCGTGTGGCCTACTGTAGCTTTGGGATATAGCATATCTACACGGTTTGAATGTGGTTTTCAAACCGTTCACATAAACCGTGTGACCCGGATTTTTTAAAGAAAATTTACCTTTTTTTCCAACTTAAAGTTAAAGTCTTTTTATTTTCTCCTACCTCTAGTGTCCAAACCAAGAACTCTTCCTCCCCTTTTAGCTCAAGAACCCTAAAAGGCTAGTCTTTGAGATAGAACCTTCATCCGGTGTCCAATATTTGATTTTAAGAAAGTTTTGGATCCCTTGAGGTAATTTATCCCAGTCTCTCTAATTATATTCAAGTTTATCTTGCTACTTTTTATGCTATTTAGGTGCAGGATCATTTTCCCTATCTTTAACCCATTAGACTGAAACTCAAATCTCTTCTAACTTGCATAAAATTTGAGGTCGATAATAAGGGAGGCTTTGTCTACAGTACTAAGGTAGGTGGTTACGTAGTTTTCCATTTTAGTTTTGGTTATTTCATATTTAATCTGTAGTTCCATAATCTTACCTTTGTCGAGGTTCTAAATTGTGTTAGTTCCTTCATGTCTAATTGACATTGGTGCCTTGGTACATGTGAATTAGTTCTTTTTTATGGTTTTAAACATCAAAAATACCCTATAGGGACACTTTTAGGTTTGACACTTCGAAATGGGTCATTTTAGCCAAGTGGTTGAAATGATTGGAACCCAATTTAGTTTCCATATTGGATTTTAAATGTAATGGCCTTTGTCTCATGTGTAATTACTTTATTCCAAGTATCCTCATTGGTGTTTGGTCCCCTTAAAATTGGAATTTCCCAAATTAGCAATTGAGTTGTTACATGGCATTACACTTGACACATATGCCTTATCGTGTAATTTTCATTGTTTTGAAAATTGAATGGTTTGGTTTGTTTAGGATTTCTAGTGTAAGATGGATACATCATTTTTAATGAATTGGTTTTAAATACAATGGTTACAAGGGATGAAATAGCCTTTCCCATGCACATGTTTTATAAAATAATGGTATCATATGAAATGAATTGATTTGTTATAAATGAAATTGATTAATGGATGGTGAACCTATGCATATGTTCATGGAATTTTTAAATTATAAATGTTATATGGGATGACTTTAATGGCTTGATTATGCTTAAAGGAACAATTAAGATGTTTTTCCTCATGTATCATGTCGTACACTTGATCACAGATTGGTTTTATTATAAAAGGCTTGATGAAATGACATAAGAGGTAATTAATTATGACCATCTTATTTAATGTGAAAAGGATTATGGTTTATAATTATATATTATAAATTATTATGCCATATAGGTGGTGAATCCAAGGGATTATGAGAGCCCTCGGGAGGGGACAATGAGTGAGCTTCCCAGCTGGAGCCAGGAGATTGACCATGAGAGATCCCCTGGTGATGTATTTCCTTGGGTTATGTCATGATCCCACCAATAGCTGGAGATAAGGGATATACCATGAGTGATCCCCTGGTGATGGATGAAAGTGTGTTATGTCTCGATCCTGGTAGCATGTGCATTTCAAGAGAATATAAGAGCTCTTGGAGTAGGGCCAGGGGTTAAACCGTGAGAGCTTCCCCTAGTATTGGATGTCTGAGAGTTACGTCCCAATCCATCCCAAAATATATCTATATTTATGTGTGTTTGTTTTTGTGTGATTATACTATATATATATAGTGACTTTATTAGACATACTATCCATGGGATGAAGTAGGTAGACCCACCAGGTGTCCTTTAAGTACCTGAGCATGAGGTTGTTTATTTATTCTGCATTGCTCAACTTTCCTACTTATACTTTCACATTGTTTATCTATGAGAACCTACTCAAATTTCACTTAGACACCTTTGGTGGGGGCCTACTAAGATTTTTATCTCACATCCTACTCAGGATTCCCTTGGAACCTGAGAATATTATATTATTTTAGGTACTATAAAGGGTAAAGTCCATTTTGCAAGTTGTTGACTTATTCTACTAAGTAGAAGCTTAGAATTAGAGGACCGAGCTTAGGCTTGAGATTCTTGTGGAGCTATTTTTTTCCTTTTATTCCTTTTGTATTATTTTATACTATGATTCTAGCTACTCTTTCACTTTTTTATTATCAAAATGACATGCATCATTATATCAGACTCTACTATTGATGTTTTTGGTTATGTTTTTTGGTTATCTATTTCTCCTATTGCACGGTTATTTAGTTGATTATTACTCCTTCTCTAATTATTTCATCTTCTTTTTTTATTATAATTTTGTTATTGTTAGTTGTTTTTTATGTTTGTTGTGCTACTCTAACATGAGGGTGTATTATCCCTGTTGTACTACCTTTACACCCTCGTTTCTAGTCATCAACCTCTGGAATATGGGGAGATGTTCCAGAGGTCATGTGACTAACTTATCCCATGGCATAGGTTAAGTAGAATCCGGGTTAGGGACATCACAAAGAGGTATCAATGGGATTCCTTTATTTTTTTTTTACTATTTGGAGACAATATAATGGATATTGGGAGTGTTTGGGACTTGTTCACAAGTCGTTCCTGAGTGTAACGAACCCATGTATGGGGTAAGGTCCAAGTTTCCTAAATTAAAAATATAGTTTTGTTTATGATGATTTACTAATGATATTATTTCACCATTGGGTGATTCACATGATTATTTGTGTTATTGATCTTGATTTTATATAAATTATTATTCCATTACTTTGACCTAATGAAATGAGGTTTATTCATTAGATCATGCATCACGCTAGGCATAGCATGAATTATAGGCCATGAATCTTGTCATGCTATATTTAATTTCCAGTGAGCATTGCTTGTTTCATTTTGAATGTTCCTTGTTAAATATATTAAATTGTGCTAACATCTATTTCAGAATCAAGAGTGTGCTATAGTGTGAGTTTAGTGGGTGCCACATTTTTATTCATAAGGTGTATGGGCCCTTATAGATCAGAAAATGGAATTCCATATAGATCAAACATTTTAAAGCAATTTAATTACATGAACAAGTTAAATTTTAATGGAAATGACATCCAAGTGAATGCCATATTTTGGTTCACAAGGTGTATGAGCCCTATGGACTGAAAAATGGCATATCATTGGATTTAACCAATTCAAATGTTTATAATGTTTAAATGAGCACATTTTCAAATGGTAAATGACTTATAACTTGATAACATCCATCTTGTACATGCCTAACATATATACTTATAATCAGACATGGCCTTAATAGTAGGTAGTGGATATTTCTTCATTCTTATGTCCTGTTATGGTATGTTCAATCATCTAGACCTAGATTTTGAAGCAAGTATAGAGGCATGTTCATTTTTATAGGAAGGATTTATTACCTTTTCAATTTTCTTAAATAAAATCTTCTAAAATGATTAAATCTATTCTAAGATGTTAATTTGGAATTGTAGAATTATGATAGCATGATGTCCTTGAGTCGTGCACCTTAAAGGCAGCAATGATCATGTTCTTGAGGTGGCAGGCCATGAGCTGCCAGTCATCCCTCCTATCGATATACCTATGGTTCTTCTTCTTGTTTCATATATGGGTATTAATTCCCAGTTCCATGAGGGTTTTTTTTGTATGCATTAGGGTATACAAGGTGGAGTGTGACCTGCCCCGAGTATGGAAGAGTTAACATGTGAGTTTTAGCAATAGCATCCTCCCACATTCTCGAAGAAAGGTTGACCACATGATGCGAAGTATTAGCTCGATACATGGTCTGGGTGGATTTTTAGACCATCTTTTATGACTAAAACTTTCTCCAGAATTTGAGGGATGATAGAGCAAGATAATTCATGAACCTGAAGTAGGGGACCATGTCAGTTATGGAATACTCATCTCATTTCACTGATTTGTTGTGTTTTACTCCTTCTCTAGATTCTGATGATCTGATGACTACTTCGAAATTTAAGGATGGTCTGAATTAAACCATCTAATAACATGTCAATGTTTTTAGGTTGAACACTATTTTGAAATTATCGAATAGGCCCTTATCGTAGAGAAGAATATGAGGGATGCTGAGGGTGAAAACCAAGGGGGTTCAGCACCTAGGGATTCTAGTGTTTAATCATCTAGGTGAAAGAGACTTTTTGAGGTTTCTCATGAAGAGAGAACCAGTTAGGATCCTTTCACTAACAGTTATCTCATATGCCACCAATTCGGAAATCTAGGACATGCCAGGTTTTCATGTTTGTAGGATCTAGTGGAGTGAAAAGGTTGTGGCATGATAGTCCATCTCTAAAGCATCTATAGGATTTCCCATCCATTTCCTAGTGAACAGATAACTGCACCTACTCCTCATCTAGGAGTGGGGTCATCAATATTACGATAATTAGGTAGCTAGAATACCACTTGTCGATCAGGATGATGTAGTGGGCGAGGCAGAGGCAACCATATATATAATTCTCAACGCCAGTAGAGTGGGCTTACTTCGAGAAGTCAGGCAGTGACTTAGGACCTTAGTACAGTCTAGTTACATGCAGTCCAGCCTACACCATAGGAGAAAAGCATCTGACCATCTACTGTACGGGGTAATATTATAGTATCCTCCACTTTAGTGTTATCTCTTTTTGATACAGGAATGTCTCACTCATTTATATCAGAGACAATAACTGAGAGTTTGGGCCTCGATATTAAGAACATTCATGGTGTTATAATTCTAGATACACCATTAGGTATCCATTCAGAAGGCATTCTCCACTATCATAATTTTTCCTTTAAAATTGACAGTTTCCTTTTTGTATAGACTCTATATGTCCTCAACATGTCAAGCTTTGATGTAATCATTGGGATGGACTGGTTAGTTCCATACAGAGCTCGTATTGACTACTATCATCGGAGGGTGATGTTTACATCACCAGAGGGCATTATGCACATGCATAAAAGAGAGTGGGATCTCAGTGTGACGCGGTCAGGACTCGAGTAGTATAGGATGGGTGATGTGACAACACAAGTTTCTAGTGTTTACCTTAATTACTAGGGGTTACAGCATTCTATCATTTCTCTAGTAGTGGAGTGTTACATAGACATCTTTCTATATGACTTCGCATGTCTACCTCCGATGCGAGAGGTAGATATTACTTTTGAGTTTGTACCAAGAGTCGCACCTATGACCATTCCTCTTTATAGGATAGAACTAAAAAATATTTTGGATCTCAAGAAACAGTTGGAGGATCTGGAGGTGAAAGTATTTATACATCCCAACACTTCTCCTTGGGGTTCACTAGTCCTCTTTTCCAAGAAGGCAGATGGTTCCCTTAGGTTTTGTGTGGATTACCGTTGATTGAATCATCTTATCATCAATAACTAATATTCACTTCCTAGAATAGATGACCTATTTGATCATCTTCAAGGATAATAGGTGTTTTTAAAGATATATCTGAGATCAGGCTATCATTAGGTGTGTATTAGGACTTCATACATACCTTGTACAAATTTTAGGAGCAGGTATAGTCTCTATGAGTACCTGGTTATGTCATTCAGAATCACAAACGCACCTGAAATATTTATGGATATTATGAATCGGGTATTCCACCCATACTTGAATTAATCTGTGGTAGTCTTAGTTGATGATATCTTGGTGTATTCATGCTTCAGACATGATCATGAAACTCATCTTGATATTGTGCTGAATATACTGAGAGAACCAGCTCTATGCTAAGCTCATAAAATACCACTTCTGTATTAACAAAGTCCACTTCCTGGGTTATATAATCTTGAAGTCAGGAGTTTCAATTAACCTAGAAAAATTGATTTTTGTGTATCCTTGGGAGAATCCCAAGAATGTATTTGATATTATAAGTTTCTTGGGGATTTCCAGATACTACCGGTGTTTCATACATAATTTTTCACTCCTTGTAGTGTCCCTTATGGAATTGACAAAGAAGGGTGTGAAATTACTATGGTCTAAAGATTTTGAAGCGTAATTTCAAGATTTGAAGGAAAGACTGACTTCAGCACCAATACTGATTTTTCTAGAGCCAGGAAGGGCTTATACAGTCTCTTGTGTCACATCAGGTGTCAGGCATGGAGTTTTTCTGATGCAGGACGAGTGTGTCATTATGTATGGTTCTCTTTAGTTGAGTCCTCAAGCATGGAATTACCTGACGCATGACCTAGATCTTGATGTTATTGTTCATGTCTTATTCTATTGGAGACACTATGTACTTGGAGAGAATTTTGTGTTGTATAATGACCACCAAAGTATCAAATACATTTTCACACAGTGGGATCTGGATCTTAGGCAACATAGGTGAGTCGAGTAACTATAATCATTTCATTTCAATCTTACCTACACACTTGGGAAAGAGAATTATGTGGCTAATTCTTTGAGACATAAGACTCAGACACAGGTGGTTCATGAATCTAGTAATGAATAGAATATTATGGACATATTCTTAGAGATGCATGTTGAAGTTTAATAGCACCATGGTTAGAATATCCTCTCTTCCTTAGTAGTGATGTCTAATCTTCTATAACAGGTAAGTTCGAGACACCTATCTGATCCAGAATTCCTTATCCTATGGGAAAGTGTCTTAGGTGATGATACTTCTTATATTTGGACAGTGGATAGTGATGATACATTATTGTTCTATGGACATGTATCGGTCCCAGAAAACATCAGAGAGGACATGATGAAATATTTACATGCCTCAGCATGGTAGGTTCACCCCAGTGTCACCAAAATGTATTGATATTTATGACCCAAGTACTGGTGGTCTTGCACGAAATGTGATATTTTTGTTTTCATCACTTGATGTTCAACCTGTCAGTAGGTGAAGGTGGAACATCAGTGTCCGGTAGGGCTTCTTCAGCTGTTTTCCATTCCTGAGTGGAAATAGAATGATGTTTCGATGGAATTCCTAACTAGTCTACCCAAATCACCTAAGGGAAACAATGGTGTGGTTTTTCATTGATCATCTGAAGATGGTCATACACTTCTTACCTGTGTGAGAGACCTTCTCAGTAGATGAGCTATGAAGTTTTTAAGTCAAAGAGGTGGTATATCTTCATGAAGATCCTCATTATATAATTTCTGAAAGAGGTGATAATTTCATGTCATGGTTATGGAAGGGGTTACAGAAGGAATTGTATATACAGGTACTTCTGATCATGGACTATCACCGAAAGACTGATGGTTAGACAGATCATACATTTTAGGTTCTGGAAGAAATGTTTCAAGCATGTGTCCTCAACTTTGGATGTTCTTATGAGACACATATTCCTCCTATCAAATTTTCTAATAAAAATAGCATTTAGGAAACCATCAAGATATATCCCTAGGAATCCTTATATAGTAGGCCTTTTTTCTCACCTCTATATTGGCAAGAGGCAGCGAAAACAGCTATGCTTGGACCACATCTGGTGCAGGAGACTACAGATCAGTTCTAGCTAATCAAAAAGCACATATTGAAAGCTCAGTCTAGATAGTAGTCTTATGTCAATATACACTGATGACCTATTGAGTTCATGGACAGAGACTAGGTTTTCTTACGAGTCTCACCCAAGTTGGGGCATAGACATATTCAAAAACAGGGTAATCTATCACCGAGGATCGTTGGACCCGTCAAGGTCGTGAAATGGATCAGACCAATAGATTTCCAGTTGGAACTTCCTCAGAGATACCAATCTATGCTTGATGTATTTCACATATCTCAACTTTTTTTATACTCTTTAGACCCATAACATGTCTTTCAACCTGATGATGTTGAGATGGAAATGGATGCTTCCTTCGAGGAGTACCCAATTTGTGTTGTTGATCAGAGCATGAAGACACTCCAAGGTAGGTATGTTCCTCTTATTTGGGTGTTATGGTAGCACAAACAAGTGAAGGATGAGACTTGAGAATGGGAAGATTATATACAATCTCAATGGTCAAAATTCTTTACTGATACTACCACTTTACCCTCAGAAGTCCAACCTGAGGACGAGTTTCTTTAAGGAGGGGAGTTTTTAATGACCTGAATTTTCCCAATGGTACAAATCATTAGATTTTCATTTTTTATCATTCATTTATCATGGTAAAGTTGTAATATGTCTTAGGGAAGGATTGAGTACCATCAAGGTCTTATTTAGAGCTTGGAGTTATGGAAAAGTGGGTTATAGGATGGGCTGCACAGTTAATGGAAATTGTACGACCTAGGCTGCATGGTTTATATAAATTGTGTGACTGTAGATAGGGTACCCACAAGTCTACATAGTTTTTATGAAACTTTATGGGCCTAGGAACATGTTCATGAGTCTTGCTATAGTTTTAGGGTATAGAATATCCACACAATTTGTGCAGGGTTTGCAAACCATGCACATAAATCTTGTGACCCGAATTTTTTGGGGCAAAATTACCATTTTTTCCCAAATTAAAGTTAAAGGATAATTTCTTTTCTCCTACCTCCATCAGCCAAACTAGGATATCTTCCTACCCTTTGAGCTCAAGAACACTTTATGGTTAGGTTTTGAGATAGAGACTCAGTCCGGTGTCTAATCTTTGATCCGAAGAATGTGTTGGATCCCTTGAGGTGAGCTCTCCTAGTCTCTCTAATCCTATTCAAGTTTATCTTTCCAGCTATTGCGCTATTTAGGTGTAGGCTCATTTTCTCTATTTTCAGGGCATTGGACCAAAACTCTGATCTCTTTCAACCTACTTGAAATCTAAGTTCGATATCAAGGGAGGCTTCATCTATGACACTAAGGTAGGTCATCACATATTTTTCCATTTGACTTTTGGTCATTTCATATTTAATATATAATTCCATAAGCTGTCCTTTTTCAAGATTCTAAATTGTGTTGGTTCCTTCATATTTAATTGAACCTAGTGCCTTGTTAGATGTGATTTGGTTCTTATTTAGGGTTTTATACATCACACATACCCTATAGGTATACCCTTAGGTGTGCCACTTTGAAATGGGTCATTTTGTCCAAGTGGTTGAAATGCATAGAACCCAATTTAGCTTCTGAATTGGATTTTAAATGTGATTGACTTTGTATAAGGCATAAGTAATGTATTCAAATGTTCTTGATTGGTGCTTGGTCCCCTTAGAATTTTAATTTTCCAAATGGGAAATTGAGTTGTTACATGGCCTTATACTTGACACGTATGCCTTATAATGGAATTTGACATGTTTAAGAAAATTGAATGGTTTTGTTCGTATAGGATGGATAGTGTAATATGGATACATCATTTTTAATGAATTTGTTTTAAATAGAATGGTTATAAGGTAAGGAATATACATTCCCTTACTCATGTTTTATAAAAGGAAGGCATCATATGAAATGAATTTATTTGTTGTAAATGAACTTGATTAATGGATGGTGAACCCATGCCTATGTTAATGAAATTTTTAAATGATAAATGTCAAATGGGATTCCATTAATGACTTGATTATGGTTAAAGGAACACTTGAGAGTTTTTTTCTCATGTGTCATGTGGTACACTTGATCAAGACTTGGTTTTATTGTGAATGTATTGATGGCATGACATAAGAGGTAATGCCATATGATCAAATTATTTAATGTGAATTGGATTATGGTTTATAATTATATATTATAAATGACTATTCCATATAGGATGTGGATCCAAGTGACCATGACGGCCCTTAGAAGGGGAGACTATGTGATTTTCCCAACTAAATTCAGAGGATAGACCATGAGAGATCCCCTAGTGATGGATGTCCTTGAGTTATGTCCTGGTCCTACCAGTAGTTGGATCCAAGGTATTGATCATGAGAGATACCCTCATATTGGATGATAGTGTGTTACATCTCGATCCTTCCATCACATATATTCCAAGAGACCATGAGATCTCTTGTAGTTGGGCTAAGGGTTAGAGCATGAGAGCTTCCCCTGATATTGGATGTCTCAGAGTTACATCTTGATCCATCCCAACACACACACACACACAAATATATATATATATTATACTATATATATAGTTACTTGATCATACATACCATCCATGGGCTAAAACAGGTAGACCTGTTGGGTGTCCTTTAGGAACTTGAGCGAGAGGTTGATTATTTATTCTGCATTGCTTTACTTTCCTATTTATACCTGCACACTGTTTATTTATGAGAACCTACTTGGATTACACATACACACCATTGGTTGTGTCATATTAAGATTTTTATCTCACACCCTACTCTGGATTCCCTTGGCATCTGAGAAGATTATATTTTTGCAGGTACTAGAAAGGGTAAAGTCCCTTCTATAGGTTTTTTGACTTATTCTACTTAACTAGAGTTTAGGAACAGATAATCGGGATTAGGATGAAGATGAACATAGAGTTTTTTTTCTTTTTCTTCCTTTTGTACTATTTTATTGTGTGATTATATCTGATCATTCACTTTTTTATTATCATCATTCCATGCATCATTGTATTAGATTCTACCATTGAGGATTTTGGTTACATTTTTTAGTTATTTATTCCTTATACTACTTAGTTATTTAATTGATTGTTATACCTTCATTGATTATAGAATCTTCTTGTTGTATTATGCTTTTGTTTCTGTTAGTTATTTTTTGTGTTCACTATGATACTCTGACATGAGTGTATAATCTCACCGTTGTACTACCATTACACCCTTGTTGCAAGTCGACGGCCTTTGATGTACAGGGAGATGTGCCAGAGGTCATGTGGACAACTAAGCCTTAGGAATAGGTTAAGTGGAATCTTGGACTAGGACATCACACCCCTCTTTACATTAAATACCAATATTAAATTAGGTCATTAATATATTCATTGGGTGCATGAAAGTGAAGTTGAAGAGTCACTTCAAATAGAAAAGGTTCACCTCAGTAATTAGCTTATAAATTATTATACACTTATCCAAATAGACTCATATCTTTTATGGATAATGATAATTTGTGTGTAAACATATTAGAAGAAGGAACATTTACAAAAATTCATCACGGAAGGAGGTTAAAATTGATCAAACAATAATGGGATAGAAAACTAGACAAAGCGTTAGGAACCCCCTTTTCACCATTTATTCTAATCTCTAATTCATTTCAAAGGATAGTTGGATTGATGGAGGGGGATTTTCGAGAGAATATATGATGTATAATAGAAGTTACATTGAATATAATCAATCCATTAATAGTTAAACTCCATGTGGTGGTGACAGCATAGATTTGAGGATTATTCCCTTTTGAGTTTTTTACTTCATTGTATTCTAATTATATTTTATGGAAACTTTTTTCATGATTGAAGGTGTTATATTTTTGTTCTTGAATTTAGTTTATTCTATTTTGATATATAATTTTTTTTAAACTTGTTAAAGTAAATTGGGTATTATTATTGTTTAAATTACTTTGGGAGAGGTCTCCCCACTGAGCATAGTGAGTTTAATCTATTTTGGTTGCTTGAGGGACATCGTGTAACCGAATCACATTAATAAGCTAATAAACACCCATATATGAGGTCTCAATATCATTTCTATTCAATTTAGGTGTTCACTTGGAGTAATTTGAGTGATCATTGAGAAATATAATATGATAATACATTTAGATAATGATAAAGGGAGTGTCCGAATATTGAAGCTTGTCCACCTCTGCCTTCTTTAGTTTTTTTAGTCCAACTTGCTTCTGATTTCTAATATATAATGTATATTTATAGTTTTAATATGATTTTGTGTCATTTATTTTTTTTAACACATTTAAAATCCTCATTTTTATTTTTAACTTTAATAAAAAAAATTAACAAAGTGATAGTTTTACAGCTTAGTTTGCGGCCTCCTCGTGAGACAACCTCGTGGTCACCATAGTACTACATTTTTAAATGGGATAATTATTGACTAGGGTAACATGACTAAAAACCCCTAGCATCAATTTTGAATAATTTCCAAGTAGGTTGAAAAAAAAATTTAAATTTTTTTCTGGATTTTTAGGATTTTAACCACTAATTTAGAGTCTTCAAAAAAACAATAAAAATGGATTTTCATAGTAACTACTATTCATGGCCTAATTATCAAAAATATGAGGATTCTAGTCATGAATAATTTATAAAACTTAAATTATAAAAAAATGATTTTTTTATTCAAAACTAAGCTTCCATGACTCAAAAATTAAACAAACTAGTTTAAATTCTATCCACTTCTTTAAAATAATTAAAAGCTCGAAAAAGAAGCTCAAGAAGAAATGAAAGATCTTGACCCACCCACTTTTGATATTGAAGAACCCTTTTTGGTTGAATTGAAAAATAATTTTGCATCTCTTTTTACAAATTTTAATGAAGAAATTATCATAGATTCTCCAATTGATGTGTCTTTAGGGAAAAAAGTCTTTGAAAAATAATTGGGATGTATTTTTTTAAAATGAAATTTTATATGAAGCCCAAATTTTTGAAATTGAAATTTCTGAACCCTTGTATCAGTATTTGGACAAAGAGGAAGATAAAATTGAGTCGTTCAATTTTGAAGAACATTTGGAGGAACCTTAGTTGCAGCCAACTTCCAATACAACTGTTTTACACTCTCAAATAGAGCTGGAACCTGAGAATCCATAGGGAGAAGTCTTAAATTTTGATCCAATTTTTTCAAGTTATTTTGATAATAACTTGTTAACTATTTCTAAATGTTCATATTTAGTTACCATTACTTATAAGTGGATTGATTTTTTATATGAAGAGGATGTTAAGGAAGAAATTGAGGAAATAATGGTCTGTTTTTTTGAGCACATTGGTACATGTGAAGATGGTGGTACCGAGATATTTTTCAAGGAAGTAACCATTTTTAAAGATGAAATTGAAGATGAACCACATCATAGAATTACATTTCATCAACCAATGGAGGTTATTTTTGTGATAAATTGTTGGGAAGTTCCTTCTATGTTTTGTTCCCTCTTCCACTACATCATTGAAACATCAAATTCATAGAGTGTAATCTAAATAAATCTGATTTTGGGATCTTATATAATATATATGGGATAAAAAATATTGTATAAAAATCTTTTTGGTGGTTTATGAGGAAGAAGACATGCCCACCTTCATATTGGGGATGATATTTTGGAACTTTCTAACTGGGGGAAGTGAAATCCTAGAACCCCCTTGGGGGTTCATACCAAGGCTCTTTTTCTTTATATTTATTTTTCTATTTCCTTGATTTTAATAAATTTTGATTCTTTTTTTGTTTTTCTTATAGTTTTCCAAGTTGCAGTATTTACGAGGCTAGCTCAAGGCTACTACTGCTCAATAAAAACCTAGCTGTGTCTTTCCATCTCATTTTTTTTCATATCTTATCTTCTTGATTTTCACTTCACAATATAAACTCTGAGAAAAAAGGAAGTTGTATAAAATAAGTGTGGGGAGGATTATCCTTGGTAGTTTATCATTTTTTGATTTTCTTTTCAAATTTTTATTTTCAGTTTTTCTTTCAAATTTTTTGTTAAAAAAACTTGTGATCTTAAATGATTGTCTTTTTAATTTTTAAAATCCATGTCAATGAGTGAACCAATTTATCCCTTGAAACCAACCATAAATGAATGTCAAAAATTACCTTGTTTTAAGTTCAAAACTTTAGAAATTTCAGGACTAGATTGTTGGATCTTGAATATATAGATTATACACAAGAGGGGGGTGAATTCTGTCTTTCATAATTTTCGTTAACTCTTCGATTGTATGAGTTTTGTCCTCTATGCTTTATCATATTTGATCATGCATCGGAATAAGTAAAAGCAGGAAAACATATATGTATAGTGTTTCAGGGAACAGAAGGCCCCTATACCACTCCACCAATGCTCTACTCCATGAGCTTGGTGATTTTCACTATCTGGTCCTCGTTTCAACAGACTGGTTCACAACTGAGTACAGGCAGTTGACACCTTTACAATCCAAGTAAAAAACAAAGTCTTCTGGTTCAACTACAGAAACTACACAGCTTATTATGAGAAGCCGATCACTCAAGAATAGAAAGAAAAGATTTTCCTATTTTGAAAATACTTTCCAGATGTTCTTCACAATTGCAACAATATGAAATTGACAGCAGATGGATCGTCGTCTCTAGAAATATTGATTTTGAAGTTGAAGCAGTTCTGAGTCGATCCGGTTGTTGTAGATATAGAGATATAATTCACAACTTCAGCAGTAGTAGATCCACATTAGATATTTTATGTAGAACAAGTGAATCTTCTATCGAGTTCCTTTTTCTTAAATAAACAGAGCTTTGATGCTCCTTTTGAATCAGCAGAACTGAGTGATTTTTGTAGTCCCTCTTTTCCACCTTTTTTAATAATAGATTGATCACCACACTCCTACACCTAGTGTTTTTCAGAAAACATATATAATAAAGCCGAGCATATCACCTGCACATTTAAATCCATAAAAGTCGCCTTTTGATTCACGATATTCAAAATTTTGAATTTACAGAGTAGTCGTAACTTCCCTGAAGACTCGGCATAAAAAGCTCCTTTTAATTCGATCTTTAATCCATTGATAAAACGGCTTTGAATTGGTCAAAGTCATATTTTAAAATCAACTTTAAATCCGGCTTGAAATCCGCCTAACAATCAGCTTGCTGACCGTTGCATAAAAATATCGTCTTTGAAACTTTTTGACGCCAAACGTAAGGTTGATGATGTGGCCTCCAAATGTAGGGTTGACAACGTAAGGTTGAACATAAACGTAGGGTTCATGTTACTTTCTTCAAACATAAGGTTGATCATAAATGTAGGATTGATCATCCATACTTTTTATTCAACTTTCAAATGTACGATAAAAGATCCATACTTTTACTTGAACCATACTTTTCCAAGAACATATGGTTGTTTACAAAAGTAAGGTTGATGAACCATACTTTTGAGAAACAAACATAACATTTAATATTTACGTACGGTTCTCATTCCATACTTTTCTAATCACCCAAACGTAAGTTTCCTTCCTAATGTATGGTTCTTCTTCCATACTTTGCTGATAACGTATGGTTGATTAACCATACTTTTCTCTTATCTCAAAAAGTATACACGTATTTCATCCTTACACTACGTTTATCCATATAGGGTATGAACAGTGATACCAGGACATGTTGAAGGAGATTCCGACTAAGTAGCGCATGAACAGTGTTTCCAGAACACGCTAAATACGAATACTTTAACAATAAATTCCCGTAATTTCAAGAGTAAAATAAATTAATAAATTCCTACAAAATACTAAATAAAATCATTAGAAAATAATTAAGGGTATTTATGAGCATCAAAATTATCATAAAGAGACAGAGTATTATTTTCAATAATATCCCCCATTAAATAACATTATTATGTATTGTTGAAAACAATACTTTTCTTAACAATCTCCCCCTTTTTGATGATCACAAAACCCATAAAATAATAAGACTAATTAAATGAAATTAACTTTCAAAATTAGTTACATAAAGTTTTAGAATTTTGAGAGGATAAAAAAATATTTAATTTTAACAAAATCATAAAAAATTTCTCCCCCTTCATGAAAATAAAATAATTTTTCTTTAAAAATAAAAGTAAAGAATAAAATAAAAGTTTCTAGTTTTATCCAAATTTCTCCCTCTAAATAAAAAGTAAAAGAAAACTTCCCTTTATAATAAACGACTATTAATAATTTAAAATAGTTTTCTGTATAAGTATAAATCTATATAAATCCAAAACATTAAATATACAGGAAATCATTTAAATAAGGTTTTTAAAATAAAATGTTGTGTTTATCCAAATTTCTCCCACTTTTTGCGATATCAAAAAGAATGATAAATCATGGATTTGAACACATTTAATGTTGCACTGAACTATAGGTAAATGATATTATTAACTGTTTATCAATAATTAAATCTGGAGTACTAGCTTATCAAAATAAAGACAGTAAAACAAATAGAAAGAAAGAAACAGATTTTCATTAAAAATCAAAAATAGATACAAGTATGATAAACACAGGAATCAAGGTTTGAGCAAGGTAGTCAATAGGTTCTATCTCCTCTAGGTTGCAGACTTGATTTCTATAAATTATTCCCTAAGTCTCTTCATCATCCCATATCCAAGTTTGATAATTATTTCTCTGTTCTCCTGATTCATATGAATATCCTTGATTAAATTGACTCTAAAAAAACTCATGCATCCTTTCCTCTTTTTCTATAAACACTGACAGCTTCTCTGACATCTCATTTAACAGTGTTCTGATTGGTGGCTCACTAGATTTCAGTTGATCCATTAAAAATTTCTGATTGTCCAGCAACACTGATAGTGGAGAAATGTTACATTGAAGATCTTGCAACCTGTCATTCATGTTGCTCATCGTGGCTATGATATCTTGAAATATTCTGATTAAATCAGGTGAATTGCAAGATTCACTAGCATCACTATTTTCAACTAATGCAAATTGGTTCTCCATAAACAATTTTAGATCTAATAAATTTGTCTTCATAACCATTTCATATTTCAACTTGACAACTGCATTTAGCATATCCTCTTTAAACATTTCAACTTCTTTCCATGAGATTGTACTCTCCTTCAGCTTTTGAAATCTCAATTGTTCTAAGTCTAAGGCATTTCTTAGAGTGATATTCTCAAATTCCAAATGAGACACCATTTTGTACAGTTCTTCAACTTCTTTCTTCCTTGAATCAGAGGCACCCTGTGCTTGATTCGCATTCTCAGTTTCTATGTGATGTAGTAGTACTAAAGGTAATGATTTATCATCAGATTCTTTCTCATTGGCCTGAGTAGGTTGGTCCACAGATTTTTCCTCAGAGTCCTTTCCAGACTCTTCCATAGAAAAATCCTCTTGAAGTACATCTATTGGAGCATCAGGAAGATGTTCATCACAAACATTGGCATCTTTGTCTTCCACTGGAATTTTGAGAACAATATTTTCAGGATTTTCGTGAGGTTTGGCCACTTCCTCACCAGGCACTGCCTCCTTATCTTGTTCTTGTTGAAGTGTAACTTCAACATCAGCAACAATCTGTTCCTAATTCTCCCTTTGAGCTTCTTCTTGAACTCCTGATCCCTCTGTTGGTGTTGTCTTTTCACTAACATCTTCCATGGTCT
Source organism: Viscum album (assembly GCA_963277665.1). Taxonomy (NCBI): domain Eukaryota; kingdom Viridiplantae; phylum Streptophyta; class Magnoliopsida; order Santalales; family Viscaceae; genus Viscum; species Viscum album. The sequence continues at coordinate 1,239,977,420 of OY728145.1, read as the reverse complement.
TATCAATAGTATTTTCTCTTACAAAAGTATAAGAAAATAAAGCTTATGTTGTTGCTAATACAGGGGAAGTAATTTCCTCATTAACCGGTATAGTTCTTCGAGATTGAAGTCCCTCCTAACTTCTTTCTTCCTCAGCATCTTTCAATTCAAATCGGATCCTTCTTGCTACATTGCTGACTCTTGATTCAGATTTCCCCTCCTTGGACTTAGCAGGTTGAACCTGAGCACTCTCTGAGTCATCCTCATCTCCTACTGGAAAAAGTTTTCCTTTAATGGTGCTCTAGAAATAGCCAATTTTTCTTATATTTCCAGTATTAAATACATTGTAGTGATGACAGTGTACTCGGGAATCCACTAATCTCACCATATCCTTCTTAAGTAATAGCTTGGAAATGAATCGACCAAAAGGATAAAAGTTCATTCGAGCATCACTCTGACAATAGTAATTGAGGTACCTTACCATGTAACTTGGAAAGTTTAATTGGATATCACTTAACAGAAGATACATTATGTACATATTAGGGTACAGAATCTTTTCCATTTCTTCCATTCTGGAAGCTATTCCAGTTTGCACAAATTTGACCAAAATTTTCTAATCTGGATTTAAATCCTTTATAAAAATTTTCTTTATAGTCGTAGTACCAAAAAGAAACGAAATTATGTCCTCAGATTTATATACAGAATCTCCAATATTTTTCAAAATCTAAATGAAAAACTCCCTCATGAGGATAGTTGAAAATCTAACCAATTTCTACTAATGAGATTGAGAAATCCCTATCCTCTATCTTAGCCATCATATTGTCCTCAGTATCTCCCAGACTAAACTGTACATATTTGAAGAAGTATCTAAGTTATACCTCATACAGAAATTCTGTATTTTCACTGTTGAATGTACGTTCAAGGTTCTGAAACGACAGTGCTTGTTTCAACAGTAGATTTGTCTGAAATAACCAGTCGAGATCGATTACTTTGCCCTATAATATTTTTCTTCCTTCAGAGCATTGTGTATTAGCATTGCTTGTCTCGGCTTCACTAGCTCTTTTAGTCCTTACCATCCCTGCGAGAATCTCTAAAGGTTTGAAGGTTAGGGTTTCAGAGGTTCTAAGATTAGTGTTGTCGAGCATAGGTGTGGTTTGCGGGTTCGAAAAGGTTTCGATAAAAATGAAACGGATTAGAAGTCGAAAGGGTTTCTGACAACCTTGATTCCCGTGTTTTTAATAATCATTACATATATTTTAAAATAAATAAAATAGATTACACGGGGAAAAGAAACTTATTCTGTAAAAAAATAGCAAAATTATTTTAAGCAGAATTAAAATAAAGAACTAGTATTGTAAAATAAAATTTTATTTAAAATCAAATAAACCCAGATCCCCCTTAATAAAATCAAACCTTGTAATGGGAAGTGGTTTAGTAAAAATATCTGCTAATTGAATTTTTGTATTAATAAATTCTAAAAATATATCCTTTTTAATAACATGATCTCTTAAAAAGTGATGTCTTATATCAATGTGCTTAGTTCTAGAATAACTAATAGGATTTTTCGAAATAATAATTGCACTGGTATTATCAAATAAAATAGGTGTATTATTAAAATTTAATCCAAAGTCCATAAGAGTGTTTTTCATCCACAAAAATTGTGCACAGCAACTGCCAGCAGAAACATATTCTGTCTCAAATGTTGACAGGGAAACTGAATGTTGTTTCTTACTAGACCATGACACTAAAGAATTTCCTAAAAAGTGATATGTTCCTAATGTGCTTTTTCTATCTAATCTAAAACATCCAAAGTCACCATATGAATATGAAATGAAATTAATATAAGAATTTTTAGGATAAAGTAGAGATTGAAAAATAGTTCCTTTTAAATATCTAAAAAATCTTTTGACAGCAGTTAAATGAGATTCTTTGGGATTTTATTGAAATCTAGCACAAAGATATACTAAATACATTATATCTGGCCTACTAGCAGTAAGATATAAAAAACTACCAATCATACCCCTATATAACTTGTTGTCAATGGATTTCCCAGTTTCATCCAAATCAAGTTTTATATTAGTACACATAGGATTTGTAAATGGCTTGTTGTTTTCAAGTCCAAATGTTTTAAGTAAATCAGCAATGTATTTTATTTGATTTAAAACATTTCCAAAATCTTTTTCAAATATTTGAAGACCCAAAAATAAATTTAATTCTCCCATCATACTCATTTCAAATTCTTCTTGAATTAATTTTGAAAATTCATGACAAAGGGTTTTATTAGTTGATCTAAAAATTACATCATCAACATAAATTTGAACCAATAAAACATTATTCTTCACAGTTTTCTTAAAGAGTGTTGGATCTGCCAACCCGAAAATAAAGTCATTTTTCAAAAGAAAAGAACTTAATCTTTCATACCAAGCTCTAGGTGCTTGTTTAAGGCCATAAAGATCTTTAGTAAGTTTAAAAACAGAATCAGGTTTTTGAGAGTTTTCAAAACCAGGAGGTTTCTCAACATACACTTCCTCAATTAAATAACCATTTAAAAAGGCATATTTAACATCCATATGAAATAATTTAAAATTCATATAAGATGCATAGGCTAAAAAGATTCTAATGGCTTCTAAACTAGCTATAGGAGCAAAAGTCTCATCATAATCTATTCCTTCTTCTTGATTATATCCTTTTGCTACTAATCTTGCTTTATTTCTAGTTATTGTGCCTTGTTCATCCTGTTTATTTCTAAAGACCCATTTGGTTACTATTAATGGATAATTCTTAGGTATTTCCACTAATTCCCAAACTTCATTTCTTTTAAACTGGTTTAATTCATCTTGCATTGCTATTACCCAGATTTCATCATCTAAAGCTTCTTCTATAGTCTTGGGTTCTTGTTGGGATAAGAAGGCAGAGAATTCTACAAGATTTCCGATATTTCTTCTAGTTTGAATACTAGTTTCTAAGTCACCTATCACAGTTTCTAAAGGGTGATTCTTTAGGGTTCTAGACTGTCTAAGAAATACATTTAAAGGTTCTTCAGTATCATTTTCTTCTGAACTAGACTGAATTTCTTTTATATCGTTTTCAAAATCATTCTTTAAGTTCTCAAGTCTCATTTTATCATTAGAGTCAGGTTCATCCATTTGATATATCCATTTCTCAAAGGGATCATATTCATCAAATTTCACATGAACTGATTCTTCAACAATCCTTGACTTTTTATTATAGACTCTATAAGATTTAGAGGTAGCAGAATATCCTAATAAAATACCTTCATCAGATTTTGGATCGAACTTACCAAGATAATATTTGGTGTTCAAGATGTAGACCTTGCATCCAAAAACATTAAAGTAATTTAGTTTAGGTTTTCTGTTATTCCATAGTTAATAGGGTGTCTTTTTTAAAATAGGTCTAATTAAAACTCTATTAATTATATAGAAAGTTGTATTTACAGCTTCTGCGCAAAAATATATAGGTAGGATATATTCATTTAAAATAGTTCTATTCATTTCTTGAATTATTCTATTTCTTATTTCTACAATACCATTCTGTCGAGGTGTTCTTGGTGTAGAGAAGGTATGTTTAATACCCATTTTTGAGCTAAAGGAATTAAATTCTTGATTCTCAAATTCTCCACCATGATCAATTCTCAATGATATTATATTAAAACCTTTTTCATTTTGAACAAATTTGCAGAAACTTTAAAATAAAGTAAAAGCTTAATTTTTAAATTTCAAAAAGAAAATCCAAGTAAATCTAGAATAATCATCAACTAATACATAAACATATAATTTACTAGCTAATCTTGCTACTCTGGAAGGTCCAAACAAATCCATATGGATAAGTTCTAGAGGTTTAGTTGTAGCAACTTTATCAACAGATTTGAATGATGATTTGTGTTGCTTGCCAAGTTGGCATGCATCACATAATCTGTCACTTTCAAATTTGAGACTAGGCAAATCAGAAAATAGATTTTTCTTAGCTAATTTATGTAAAACATATACATCGCAATGTCCAAGTCTCCTATGCCAGATCCAAGATTCACTTACTTTAGCAGTTAAGTAGTTTACTTGTTGTTTACACATGGAATTTAAATCCAAAGTTTAGACATTACCAGTTCTTGGTGCCTTAAATTTAAATAGTTTATCTTTAGAAAAGTACAGCAATTGTTAGTAAAATCAACAGTATATCCATCATCACAAAGTTGAGAGATACTTATCAGTTTGTGTTTTAATCCTTGTACATAAGGTACTTTGTTGATTGAGATTGTTTTTGGATCTCAAACAGTTCCAATGCCAATGATTTTTCCTTTGGCATTGTCAGCAAATGTGACAAGTCCTCATTCCTTTTGAGTGAGTGAAGAAAAATTCAATGAGTTTCCACTCATATGTCTTGAGCAGCCACTGTCCATGTACCATATATCTTTTCTACTCTGGTGGCCTACTACCTCATCGGTTTCTGCCATGAAACACATGTTTTCTTTTAGATTGACTTCTTCTTTCTCTGAGCTTGATTCAGGAGAGCTACTGGAGTCTTCAGATACACTCCATGTGGCTTTCATAGCTTTCTTGTCTTTCTACTCATAGTCATTTCTTTTGAGTAATTTCTTCTTCTTTACATCTTTTAATTATGGGAAATCTTGTCTAATATGCCTCAACTTCTTGCATTCATAGCATATTACTTCCTTATCATCTCTCTTAAAGGATTTTTTGAAGTCTCTTTTTTTCTGTATAATTTTCTAAACTTTCTGGCTAGCTAAGCCAGTTCTTCATCTGAGTTTGATGAGTCAGAGCTCTCTGGTTTAGCTTTGACTTCTCTGCTCTTTATCTTTCTACTTCTTCTCTATGATGATGCTTTCAAGGAAGTATCTTCTCTTTTGATAAGAACTTTATGTTCATTAGATTCATCTTCCATCTCAGCTTCAGACATCATTAATGTTCCAATTAGTTCTCTCACAGTTAAATCGTTGATAGGTGTCGACTGTCTGATTGCTGCAGATATTCCATTCCATTTTGTAGGCAGAACTCTCAATACTTTTAAAGCTTGATCATCTTTCTTAATGGGATCTCCCAAGGAAGTTATGTTATTGAAAATCTCTGTCAAGCTTCCATTAATTTGAGTAATACTCTCACCTTCAACCATTCTGAATGTATCAAATCTAAGCTTAGCAGTTGCATATCTCATTTCCCTGATATTGTTAGTTCCTTTGTAAGAAACAACAATAGATTTCCACATTTCATATGTTGTTGGGAATTGAGATACTATGTTAAACTCATCAAGTCCTAGACCACATATAATTGCATTCATTGCCTTTGAATTCATTTCATATTTTGCTTCAGTAGCTACACTCCATGTTTCAGGTTTTCCTGATATTCCATAAGGAGTTAGAATCTTATAATAGACTCTGTATCCAAGATTTTTCATATAGATAATCATTCAAGACTTCTAGCATCAATAGTTTTCTCCATTAAATTACGGTGCTCTTACCATAGACATTCCCTCTCTTTTATCAGTCATGATTCTCTGTTATATAATATTTAAATGCATCTAGATTGCTAAGGCTCTATCAGAAGCTCCTCCTTTGATACCTATTGTTGGATCTTGAATATAAATATTATTCACAAGAGGGGGTGAATTGTGTCTTTCATAATTTTCGTTAACTCTTCGATTGAACGAGTTATGTCCTCTATGCTTTATCAGATTTGATCATGCAGCAGAATAAGTAAAAGTAGAGACACATAGATGTATAGTGGTTTGGAGAACAGAAGGCTCATATTCCAATCCACCAATGCTCTACTCCACGAGCTTGGTGATTTTCACTATCTGGTCCTCGTTTCAACAGACCGGTTCACAACTGAGTACAGGCAGTTGACACCTTTACAATTCAAGGCAAAACAAAGCCTTATGGTTCACCTATAGAACCTACACATCATAGTACAAGAATCTGATCACTCAAGAATAGAAATAAAATATTTCCATATTTTGAAAATACTTTCCAGATGTTCTTCACAAATGCAACAGCATGCAATTGACAGCAGATGGATCGTAACCTCTAGAAATATTGATTTTCAAGTTGAAGCAGTTCTGAGTCGATCCAGTTGCAGTAGATATAGGGATATAATTCACAAATTAAGTAGTAGTAGATCCAAAGTAGATATTTGATGTATAACAAGTGAATATTCTATCGAGTTCCTTCTTCTTAAATAAACAGAGCTTTGACGCCCCTTTTGAATCAGCAAAACTGAGTGCTTTTTGTAGTCTCTGTTTTCCACCTTTTTTAATAATAGATTGATCACCACACTCCTTGTAACATCACAAGTAAGTAATTAATAATATATATTCTTATCTATGTCTATTTATGAATTAGATAGTGTTTTAGAGGCTTAAAATGAGAATAAATCCAATCTTAAGCATGGAATACACTAATATTTTTAAAAGATTGTTTTATCGCCTTTTGATGGTGAACCATTTTTTAAATCTCTCTCTTGACAATTTTATGAGATATATTTTTCAAAATAAACTTATTCTTTATGATTGAGACATTGAAATTTACCTTGGGTAATTTTTTGGTATTTTTCTGACCATGTTCATTTTTTAATGAATAGTGAAAAATACTGCATTTTACATCAAAACTGCTTTTTCATCTAATTTAATTATATCGTTAGATTATATTTTTAATTGGTATTAAAGTGTAATTATAATATATTTTTACCATCTAATCATATGGTTGTCCTTATAATTAATTTCACTTTGTAATTGGGCATAAGCAAGTGCCAAACGTTTCATAGATATTGTTTCAAAAAAACCCGCTATTTGTTTTGACAACCAGAATTATTTTTAAATTAATTATTGAAATTTCTTTGTTTGTAATTTGGTAAAATGGATTCCATATTTGGAATAAAAAGTTCCAAATTATCTAATTAAGACTCTTTTGTTTTTGGACATTATAAATAGTAACGACGGTAATTATCTTTAATTATCTTGATTAATTAGTAATCGGGTAATTAAGGATAATAAAATAACATCATAATAATAAACAATGACCCCAACATGTTTCCTAATGCTACTGATTTTGTTATGGCCTACCACGTGATGCCTTGTGCCAAACTTAGGGACCCCATGGAATCACTTTTGGGTGAATGTGACACTTTATCTTTTTATTTTTAAAGAAAGGAGAATATCACTAAAGAATGTATCACCTGAGTAAAACTTTTTAAATTTTTTCTAAATAAATGATCTCTTGGACTATAAATATTAATTGTGAAGCAAAAAATATTTCCTATATCATAGTATTTTTTTAATAATTTCTAAACATTAAATAAATTAAATTATTTATGACATCATGATGATACAGCGATTACCTCATTAATTAATGATTTAAATAAAATGAAAAGATAATGTAAAATCTAAGACTTACACTTGTCAAAGACCTATTGGATGAGTATATTTCGAACCCTTATCACCTTATCCTCGAAATACATCAATGTCGGACCTTTAAAATCTGAAACTCATTTGAAAATAAAGTAACATTTTATACCTTTCCAAGAGTGCCCCTCCTCTCCTCTTATAAAAGGCCCCCACCTCTACCTCCTTACCCGCACTTCTCAAGCCTTTGGCTCTGCAAATCCCTGTCATTTTATCTCTCCAAATACCTCTATTCATCCTAGAAGCCTCAACTTAGGCAGAAAGATCTTCAAGAAACCATTTTGGTTCAAACCAAGAAGAGTTACCCGATTTAAATGTAAAGTCTTCTCTAATGTTCTTTTGTTTTATTTTGCTTCTCTAACCCCATAAACTCATTTTATTCATTTCTTTTGTAACAACACCAGTATCTTCAATATACTAAGATGTTTTTATAAGAATGATTCAATCTACACTTACACACACCTTCATCTAATGGTTAAAGAGCATACTCTTTCCGTGGATGGCGAATTTCTGCCTCACGAAACGATGATTGTTCAATATTCTTCTAACACCTTAAAAGGTGGCCATTAAGATGTCACTATATTTATATATGATATATAATATGTTTATGTTTTCCTTAAGCTTCTGTATTTTTCATTTATGGCATACCTTTATGGTTTCCATTGTGGGTAAATACGATATCTTCATTTTAGGAAGTGCGGACTACCGCCCCCTCAAAGTGATATGATTAGTTAATGCCATATGTGGGACGTATAAAGGATGGAGTTAATGATATTATATATGATATTATAATGGAATTATAATATACCTTTATATTATTATGATTCTATTCCATAAAATAAGAAATATAAATGAAAGTAGCGTTCATGCGTACGTACGGCTTACCGTCACTATGAACGATGCATTTCATTTCTCATCTCTAAATGTTATGTAATATTATAAATGAATTTATAAACTGGATATGTATGATATATATGATATCTAAATCATGAATATAACTCTGTATATAATGGATACATGAACAACTTGTATTTATAAAGAGTTTATTTTTTACTCAAGTACCAATGATCGTTAAAACGACCGTTATTAACTTAAATAATTACATAGTGTTCATGACATTTAACAAGTGATATTAAATGAATAATGAACTTGAAAAAGGTTCTTAATCAAGTAGAAATTAACTCAAATTTATTATTCAGGAGATTAAATAACGATTGAGTCAAGTCGGATCTGAGGTAAGGGACTTCATCTCAATCTCCTTTCATTGAGGCATATTTTATTTTATACACAACTTTCTTTTATACAGTGTATAAACCCCTTTGACTTTTACGTTTATTCAAAAGGAATCTTTTTATACGAAGCGTTTACTAAACAAAAAAAGGGAATGTATTTTTTGTCGTACGTATGTGGCGACACCGACTTCTCCACCGCCATGACCATTATTTGAGTTTCGGCTTCCTCTACAAGCCATAACCTTTTTTTTAAATGAAAAATAAATATCATGTATTACTTTTCTTTTATTTTGGTATTGAAAATGGTTTTCATACTTTTCTTATTATATCAATGTGCTATATTGATATCTTTTTATTGAAATGTGGAAATGTTATGTTTCCTTTATGCATGTTTTATGTGATACGATTATGTTATGGTTCTTGGGAATTGTTATGAAGACGGGTGGTTACATGATAAACTAAGGGCGGGTGAGCCCGATATAGCTCTCCAATGCATTGGGTAACACGAAGGGGTTAAACGTTAAGGTTTCTCTAAAGAGATTTAGGGAATATACTGTGATGGGTTTTCCAACCATAACCATGAGGGTTACTCCCTACGTAAGAATGTTATGAATGCCTCAAGTTACCTTTATGACTTATGATTTCTATGATTTATTCATGATTTGATGAGGTATGTTAAAATGCTTATGTTTTACGAGTAAAGTATGATTTCATACATGGACTAATGTTTTCATTTCGCACTTTTATATCCCTTGCTGAGCATTTTATGCTCATCCCTTGTTTTTGAAATGTTTTTCACAGGTCAAGGGAAAGGTACATGATGTGATGATAGTGTCAAGGAAGTGTCAAGAATGAATCTATGTTTTATTTTAAATATGTTTCTGATGATGGTAAAAATGATTACTATATTTTATGTAACCACTTTGTTTAAATGTGGAGTGTAATGCTTGATTTATGATCTAATTCTCTAAAACTCTAAACCTGAAAAGATCCTCAACGTATATTCTTAAAATAACTCAAGATTAAGTAATGTTTAAGAAAATGGCCTTATAGTTGTTATCAGAGGTCGGTTTAGATAAATTTAGGAGTTATAATTCTATTAAATGATTATCCATAAAAAAATTCTATGGTCAAATTGAAATGATATAGCATTTTAAGATTACCATGTTGCTTCATCTAAGACATGTATGTTAAGAATGGTTTTCTGCAGAGGAAACAGGGAAGCAGTGACAGGAAGGTATACAGAATGAAATGACCTTCTGAATCAGCATCCTGAGATGGTCGGAATTGGAACTAAACAGTTTGTTGCAGTGATGGTGCAGTTGACTCAAGCGATAAATGGTGGTGGTATCCATGCACGATATCAGCCAGATCAACCGCAGAGGAACACGTCAGTGGTGGAACATTTCATGAGGAAACATCCCCCGTCATTCAGAGGATAATCTGGCCCTATTCTAGCTGAAGGGTGGATTAAAGCACTGGATAATATTTTTGATGTCATGGGGTTTTCAGACAATCAAAAGGTTAGTCTTGCTATTTACCGTTTAGAGGGTGAAGCAGATCAGTGGTGGTCGATGGTTAAAAATATCAGGGACGCTGATGAGATTAATGCTCTCGACTGGGATGAATTCAAAGGTATGTTTCTTGAGAAGTATTTTCCTAAGGCGGTTCGACTTAGGATGGAAAAACAATTCTTGGAATTGAGGCAACAGTACGACTCAGTGGCTGCTTATGAAGAGAGGTTCACTCGATTGGCAAGGTATGCTCCAAATTTTATCCGAGACCTTGATAGTAAAATCAATCGTTTTTACTCAGGATTAAAGCCAAAATATCTAAGGGAATTGGCTTATCGTGAGTTAAATAGTTATGAAAAGCTTGTTCGATGTGCTGGGAAGGTGGAAATAGAGTTCTCCGATGATCAAGTGTTCTATAACAACCAACAGAAGAAGAGACTCAGGTGGCAGGAGAAAGTGAAGAATTCTTAAAAGAGGTCTGATGGTAAGAAAACTAAGTTTCCAGTTTGTGATAAATGTGGTAAAAGGAATTTTGGGGAATATCTTCTGAATTCTAGAAAGTTCTACCGATGTGGTAAGATGGGACATAAGGCTCGTGATTTCACTGAAAAAGATCAGGGTGATGGTAAGACCAAATTTGATTTACAGTTAGTGAAATGTTTCAAGTGCAATGAGATGGGTCACTATGCAAACGAGTTTCCGAAAAAGAGCTCGAGTGATGGGAAGAAGTTAGAATACAAGAATAAAGGGGTGGTGAAATCCTTTGAAACAACTTCAGCAGATGTTGTTCCATCAAATGAAGTGGTATCAGGTACTTTTTTTGTTTTTCAGATTATGCCAGTGTGTTGTTTGATTCAGGGTCTACACATTCTTTCATCTCTGAAAAATTTTCTAGTAAAATGGGAATACCATCTCAAGAAATGACTCATGAACTTATGGTAAAAACACCTGGATGAAATGTTGAGGCAAAAATAATTTATAAGAATCTTCCTATCCTTATCTGTGGAAAGAACCTACTTTCAAACCGTATTGTTTTACCTCTATTAGAGTTGGATGTTATCCTCGGTATGGATTGGCTCTCTATTTACCATGCTAAGATTGACTGTAGAGATAAAGAAGTTTCTTTTCAGAAATACTTTCAGTTTGTGTATAAGAATGAACCCTTACTCTTGATAACATATCAAGAGTCCGAGAAACTTGTAAAAGATGGAAATGAATGTTACCTTGCACATATCGTTGAAAACAAGGAAACAGTTCAGATTAATGATGTGCCAGTGGTAAATGAGTATCCTGATATTTTTTCTGATGAGTTGCCTGGAATAATACCAAATTAGGAAGTTGAATTTACCGTTTACTTAGTTCTTGATGCTAAGCCAATTTCAAAACCCCCTTATCAAATGGCTCAAATTGAACTTTTAGAGTTGAAGGAGAAATTTCAAGATTTATTAGAGAAAGGTTTCATTCGACCTAGTACATCACCATGGGGTGCCCCTGTTTTATTTGTTAAAGAAGAAAGATGGTTAAATGAGACTTTGCATTGATTATAGAGCCTTGAATAACATCACTGTTAAGAACAAATATCCTTTGCCTCATATCGATGATTTGTTTGATCAGCTCCAAGGAGCTTAGTTTTTTTCAAAGATTGACCTGAGATCAGGGTACCATCAGTTGAAGGTAAAGGAAGATGATATTCTGAAGACCGCGTTCTGTACACAATATGGCCATTATGAATTTGTAATAATGCCTTTTGGGCTAACCAATGCACCTGTTGTATTCATGGACCTTATGAATAGAATTTTCCATGAGTTCTTGGATAAGTTTGTGGTTGTTTTCATTGATGATATTTTGGTGTTTTCTAAAAGTAAAGAGGAGTATGAAAGTAATTTAAAGGTTATTTCGAAAACCTTAAAAGAAAAGAAATTGTATGGGAAATTCAGCAAGTGTGAGTTTTGGTTGCAAAAATTTTCATTCCTTGGTCATATTGTTTCTAAAGATGGGATAATTGTTGATCCTGCAAAAACAAAGGTTATTGAAGAATGGCCAAGACCCACAAATGTAACTGAGATTCGTAGCTTCCTTGGTTTAGCAGGCTACTAACGAAGGTTTGTTAGAAATTTTTCATGGTTATCTAGTTCAATGACTAAGCAAACTCGGAACGGTGTTAATTTTATCTGGACAAAATAATGTGATGATTGTTTTCAGGAACTCAAAAAGAAGATTGGTGAATGCTCCAGTTTTGGCACTACCTTCCAGGAATGGGGAGTTTGTTGTCTACAGTGATTCTTCATTGAAAGGACTTGGTTAAGTCCTAATGCAGAATGACCAGGTAATTTATTATGTTTCACGTCAGTTGAAAACACATGAGGTAAATTACCCTACACATGATTTGGAATTAGCTGCTGTTTTTTTCGCTTTAAAAGTTTGGAGGCATCATTTGTATGGAGTAAAGTGTGAAATATATACCGATGAAAAAAGTTTAAAGTATATATTCACTCAGAAAAAACTGAACATGAGATAGAGGAGATGGATGGAATTAATCAAGTATTGTGATTGTACAATTCATTACCATCCAGGAAAAGCAAATAAAGTGGTTGATGCTTTGAGTTGAAAAAGTAATGCTTCATTAACAATGTTGTGTTTGGAACGTGATCCTTTGGTTAAGGATTTGATGAACTTTGGCATAGAGGTTTTTGGTGTAGGATATCCTTCTGTTTTGTTTCAGGTATCAGTGAAATCTTCTCTATTAGACAGAATTAAGCAAGCATAGAAGCAAGACAGGGAGTTGCAGAAAAAGGTAGAGCTGGTTCAGAAGGGTAAGTTGCCAAAATTCAACATTGATAATGATTGTGTTTTGAGATTTGGGAAGAGATTGTGTGTGCCTTGTGATTCATAGTTTAATAGAGAGTTGTTATGTGAAGCTCATAGTTCTCTGTTTTTAGTTCATCTAGGAAGTACTCAGATGTATAGAGATCTTCGAGAGTGTTACTGGTTGGACGGAATGAAAAGAGACATTGCTGATTTTACTGAGAAGTGTTTGACTTGTCAACAGGTTAAAGTAGAGAGGCAGTTACCGAAAGGGATGCTTCAGCCTTTACCAGTACCAGAGTGGAAATGGAAGAATATATCCATGGACTTCATTGTGGGATTGCTGAAGACACCTCGAGGTAATAATGCAATCTGGGTTATTTTTGATCGCTTGACTAAATCTGCTCACTTCCTTGCTATATGAGATACTTTTTTCCTAGATCAACTTTCCCATTTGTATCTTAAAGAGATAGTCAGATTAAATGGAGTTCCTCTCTCCATTGTATCTAACCGTGATCCCAGGTTCACTTATAACTTTTGGAAAGGCCTTCAGAAGTTGTTGGGTACTGAATTAAATTTTAGTACAGCTTTTCATCCTCAATTAGATGGGCAGTCATAAAGAATGATTCAGACTTTGGAGGATATGCTACATGCTTTTTCGATGGATTATCAGGGAATTTGGGACCAACATCTTTCTTTGGTTGAGTTTTCTTATAATAATATTTTTCATTCCAGTATACAGATGGCACCATTTGAGGCGTTATATGGGAAGCGGTGTCGAACTCCAGCTTTCTGGGATGAACTGGGTGAAAGGAAGTTGATGAGACCAGAATTGGTAGAAAGGTTGGCAGAAAAAATTTCAGCTGATACAGAGACACATGAGAATAGCTCAGAGTAGGCAGAAGAGTTATGCAGACAACAGGAGGAAGGATCTCTCTTTTGTGGTAGGTGATTGTGTTTTTCTCAAAGTATCACCATGGAAAAGTGTGATGCGATTTGGTAAGAAAGGAAAGTTGAGTCCAAGGTTCATTGGACCATATGAAATTTTGGATAGATTTGGATCAGTTTCATACCAAGTGGCTTTACCTCTGAGTTTATCTCAGGTACACAATGTTTTTCATGCTTCAATGTTAAGGAAGTACATGCCAGATCCATCTCATGTTTTGAGTCCAGAGGTAGTTTAGCTGGAAGAGAATATATATTATGAGGAACAACCGGTCCAGATTCTTGACCACATGGAGCAAGTGTTTCGAAATAAGGTGATTCATCAAGTAAAGGTTTCGTGGAAAAACCACATGAGTGAAGAGGTGACATGGAAATCTGAAAATGCAATGAGAGCTAAATACCCCCACTTATTCGATAAGTAAATAAATTGCAGGGACGCAATTTTCTAAAGGGGGGAAGGATGTAACATCCCAAGTAAGTAATTAATAATAGATATTATTATCTATATCTATTTATGAATTATATAGTGTTTTAGAGGCTTAAAATGAGAATAAATCCAATCTTAAGCATGGAATACACTAATATTTTTAAAAGATTGTTTTACCGCCTTTTGATGGAGAACCATTTTTTAAATCTATCTTTTGACAATTTTATAAGATCTATTTGTCAAAATAAGCTTATTATTTATGATTGGGACATTGAAATTTACCTTGGGTAAATTTTTGGTATTTTTCTGACCATGTTCATTTTTTAATGAATAGTGAAAAATACTGCATTTTACATCAAAACTGCTTTTTCATCTAATTTAATTATATGGTTAGATTATTTTTTTAATTGGTATTAAAGTTTAATTAGAATATATTTTTACCATCTAATCCCATGGTGGTCATTATAATTAATTTCACTTTAGAATTGGGCATAAGCAAGTGCCAAACTTTTCATAGATATTGTTTCAAAAAAACCCGCTATTTGTTTTGACAACAGGAATTATTTTTAAATTAATTATTTCAATTTCTATGTTTGTAATTTGGTAAAATGGATTCCATATTTGGAATCATAAGGTCCAAATTATCTAATTAAGACTCTTTTGTTTTTGGACATTGTAAATAGTAACGACGGTAATTATCTTTAATTATCTTGATTAATTTGTAATCGGGTAGTTAATGATAATAAAATAATATCATAATAATAAAAAATGACCCCAAAATGTGTCCTAATGATACTTTTTGTGTCATGTCCGACCATGGTATTCCTTGTTCCAAACTTAGGGACCCCATGGAATCACTTTTGGGTGAATGTGACACTTTATCTTTTTATTTTTAAAGAAAGGAGAATATCACTAAAGAATGTATCACCTGAGTAAAACATTTTAAATTTTGTATAAATAAATGATATCTTGGACTATAAATATTAATTGGAAAGCTAAAAATATTTCCTACATCATAGTATTTGTTTTATAATTTTTAGACATTAAATAAGTTAAATTATTTATGACATCGTGATGATACAGCGATTACCTCATTAATTAACGATTTAAATAAAATGAAAAGATAATGTGAAATGTAAAACTTACACTTGTCAAAGACCTATTGGATGAGTATATTTTGAACCCTTATCACCTTATCCTCTAAATAAATCAATGTGGGACCTTTAAAATCTGAAACTCATTTGAAAATAAAGTAACATTTTATACCTTTCCAAGAGTGCCCCTCCTCTCCTCTTATAAAAGGCCCCCACCTCTACCTCCTTACCCACACTTCTCAAGCCTTTGGCTTGGCCAATCTCTACTCATTTTATCTCTCCGCATCCCACTCTTCATCCTAGAAGCCTTACCTTATGCAGAAAGCTCTTCAAGAAACCATTTTGGTTCAAACCAAGAAGAGTTACCCAATTTAAAGGTGAAGTCTTCTCTAATGCTCTTTTGTTTTATTTTGCTTCTCCAACCCCCTAAACTCTTTTTATTAATTTCTTTTGTAACAAAACTAGTATCTTCAATATACTAGGATGTTTTTATAAGAATTATTCGATCTACACTTACACACACCTTCATCTAATGGTTAAATAGCATAATGTTTCCGTGGATGGCGAATTTCTGCCTCACGAAATGATGATTGTTCAATATTCTTCTAACACCTTCAAAGTTGGACATTAAGATGTCACTATATTTATATATGATATATAATATGTTTATTTTTTCCTTAAGCTTCTTTATTTTTCATTTATGGCATACCTTTATGGTTTCCATTAGGGGTAAATGTGATATCTTCATTTTAGGAAGTGCGGACTACCGCCCCCTCAAAGTGATTTGATTCATTAATGCCTTATGTGGGACGTATAAAGGATGGAGTTAATGATATTATATATTATATTATACTGGAATTATAATATACCTTTATATAATTATTATTCCATTCCATAAAATAAGAAAAACGAAATAAAATTAGTGTTCATGTGTACGTATGGCTTACCGTCTCCATGAACGATGCATTTCATTTCTTACCTCTAAATGTTATGTAATATTATAAATGCATGTATATACTGGATATGTATGATATATATGATATCTACATCATTAATATAACTCTGGATATAATGGATACATTAGAAACTTGTAATTATAAAGAGTTTATTTTTGACTCAAGTACCAATGATCGTTAAAACGACCGTTATTAACTTAAATAATTACATAGTGTTCATGACATGGTAATAAGTGATATTAAAGGAATAATGAACTTGAAAAAGGTTCTTAAGCAAGTAGAAATTAACTCAAGTTTATTATTCAGGAGATTAAAGAACGATCGAGTCAAGTCGGATCTGAGGTAAGGGACTTCATCTCAATCTCCTTTCATTGAGGCATAATTTGTTTTATACACAACTTTCTTTCATACGGTGTATAAAACCCTTTTACTTTTACATTTATTCAAAAGGAATTTTTTTATATGAAGCATTTACTAAATGAAAAAAGGGAATGTTTTTTTTGTCGTACGTATGCGGTGACAATGACATCTCCGCCGTCGTTACCATTATTTGAGTTTCGGCTTCCTCTACAAGCCATAACAATTTTTTTAAATAAAAAATAAATACCATGTATTACTTTTCTTTTCTTTTGGTAGTGAAAATGGTTTTCATAATGTTTTTATTATATCAATGTGTTGTATTGATATCTTGTGATTGAAATGTGGAAATGTTATGTTTCCTTTATGCATGTTTTATGTGATACAATTATGTTATGGTTCTTGGTCATTGTTATGAAGACGGGTAGTTCCGTGATAAACTAAGGGCGGGTGAGCCCGATATAGCTCTCCAATGCATTGGGTAACTCGAAGGGGTTAAATGTTAAGGTTTATCCAAAGAGATTTAGGGAATATACCGTTATGGGTATTCCAAACGTAACCATGAGGGTTACTCCCTACGTAAGAACGTTATGAATGCCTCAAGTTACCTTTATGTCTTATGATTTCTTTGATTTATTCATGATTTGATGAGGTATGTTAAAATGATTATGTTTTTCGAGAAAAGTATGATTTCATACATGGACTAATGTTTTCATTTCGCACTTTTATATCCCTTGCTGAGCTTTTTATGCCCATCCCTTATTTTTGAAATGTTTTTCACAGGTCAAGGGAAAGGTACATGATGTGATGGTAGTGTCAAGGAAGTTTCAAGAAAGAATCTATGTTTTATTTTAAATATGTTTCAGATGATGGGAAAAATGAGTACTATCTTTTATGTAACCACTTTGTTTAAATGTGGAGTGTAATGCATGATTTATGATCTAATTCTTTGAAACTCTAAACCTGAAAAAATCCTTAATGTGTATTCTTGAAATAACTCAAGATTAAGTAATGTTTAAGGCAAGGGCCTTATACTCCTGTACCTAGTGTTTTTGAGAAAACATATATAATAAAGCTGAGCATATCCCCTGTACATTTAGATCCATAAAAGTCGCTTTTGATTCGTGATATTCAAAATTTTGAATTTACAGAGTTGTATTTTAAAATCAACTTTAAATCCGGCTTGAAATCCGCCTAATAATCAGCTTGCTAACCGTTGCATAAAAATATCATCTTTCAAACTTTCCAACGCCAAACGTAAGGTTGATGACGTGGCCTCCAAACGTACTATTGAAAACGTAAGGTTGAACATAAATGTAGGGTTCATGTTACTTTATTCAAACGTAAGGTTGATCATTAACGTAGGATTGATCATCCATACTTTTTCTTCAACTTTCAAATGTACGGTAAAAGTTCCATACTTTTACTTGATCCATACATTTCCAAGAACGTATGGTTGTTTACAAAAGTAAGGTTGATGAACCATAATTTTGAGAAACAAACGTAACATTTAATATTTATATATGGATCTCCTTCTATACTTTTTTGACCACCCAAACGTGAGGTTCCTTCATAATGTGAGGTTCTTCTTCCATACTTTGCTGATAACGTATGGTTGATTAACCACACTTTTCTCTTATCTCAAAAATTATACACGCTTTTCATCATTACGCTACGTTTATCCACGTAGGGTATGAACAGTGATTCTAGGACATACTAAAGCAAATTTTGACTAAGTAGCACATGAACAGTTGTTGGCGCCAAAATATGGCCCGAAAGGAAGGAACGAAAAAGAAGGCTGGCGCGCTGCCTCGTGAAGCCCCGACGCGAAGCCCCGACGCGAAGCGCTCCGATCATCGCGGCATCACGAAGCTCCAGAGGAGGTAATGCTCCGTGAACGCATTTGACATTCGCGAGCCCGCCGCAAAGCTCCAGAGGCGGTAACCCTCCGCGGACGACGTTGACGTTCACGAGCGCGCCGCGAAGCACCTGAGGCGGCGCATGAGTTCTGCTTCGCAGCACCCCTTGCCTATAAATACTGGACTCCCCCTGAGTCCCAAGGACGGACAATCCGACCTTTCGGCTTCTCCTCTCCCGAATCGCGAAGCACTATTTGCCTCAGGAATCATGAGCTCTGTGAGGTAATTCTACTTCGCGAGACACCTTTGCTTTGTCTCGTCTTGAGCCCCTCTTCCGAGAGGGATGCCCTTCGCGAAGCTCAAGGGAATTCGCGAAGGAAGGGGATTCCCAAGGGAACCCAGGCAGCCATGGAGCATTTATGCTTCACGAAACACCCAACTTGTGCTAGTGATCCCTTTGCTAAGGCAGGATCGCTACACATCGCGAAGCACACTGCTTCTTAGGACCCTTCTTCGTGAGGCACCTCTTCTTCACGAGGCAGTGCTCCGCGAACACTGTTCCACTTCGCGAATCACCTTACACTCACACCTATTCCCCATGCTAAGGCCAAGGTACTCCACTTCGTGAAGTACAATCCTTTGCTTAGCAATTCCTCTTCCCGTGCGACCCTCCAGGTTTGCACGATGTGATTTCAAAGTCCCATGGACAATACCACTCGTAGCGTTGCTTCTCCTAATGCTTCCTCACATAGGCACGCTAACGGCTATTGCTTCTTCGCATAGCCACGCTAACGTGGACCCCTCGATGGTTCGTTCCACAACCCCCCTTGACAATGGCCTTACTGGTACCTTCCCTTCCCCAAGGACCAGAGGGTACCGGTTATGTAAGTCCTAGGGGTGCAGAGTGAACCCACCTCATCCGAGCTCCAGGACGTTAAACTGCCAAGCACCACGTCCTCAACACATGACGTTAAACTGTGACCCGACCTTGTGCCTCTCACGAAGGGTCCCCCCATCTCGAACATTCTTTACACCACACGTATCCACAGGAATGGAATCACCCATCCACAAGGGATGATATCCTCCTTATTGGAGTGGCATATGTTCATAGGAGAAGGGCGACCCAGGTTCCCAAACGGATGGCTGCACCTCTGCATCTTCGTACTTCCCCACTACCAAGGTCAGTGGAGGGCGTGATAGGGAACGAGGCACCTCCCATCATTGGTCCCAAATCCCTCTTTCGTTGTGCTTTGTCGCACTCTGGGCCTCCATCCTGGAGTAAGTCCCAGCACCATGGGCCGCCTAACGCGTAAGCCCCTCTCCTCTTCTCACGGACGCATCCTTCGGGACGTGATCGTCAGGTCCTTGCAGCCTCTTGTTTCTCACACCGAGCATGACTCACGTGGGATTAGAGTGAGCACCGACCCTGACCCCCACCCATAGCGAACTATGAGGACATTGATCCATGTCAAGGCATGGTACGTAGGAAGCCTCCATGAGGTTCAAGCCACATTGCTCAGTCGTTCATTCACGTCGAGTTTCGCCCTCGTCCAGCATGACGTTAAACTGGACGCCCCGTCCCGCATGATGTTAAACTGCTTGCCCACGTCCAGCATGATGTTAAACTGTATTCCCCCCTCATCCTGCATGACATTAAATTGAACACCCATTCCCACCTGAACTAAAAGGTCTTTTATCCATGTCAAGGCATGGTACGTAGGAAGCCTTCCAGAGGTTCAAGCCCACCACTCGTTGGACCAAGGTCCACCATCACATCGGTTCACCGACGAAGCCCCCTTTGAACTATGAGGTCTTTGATCCATGTCAAGGCATGGTACGTAGGAAGCCTTCCTGAGGTTCAAGCCCACCCATCATCATTCACGTCGAGTTCTACCTTCGTCCAGCATGACTTTAAACTGCATTCTAGTCTGACGGAAAGCCGTTGTGACTAACCCGAACTACGAGGTCTTTGATCCATGTCAAGGCATGGTACGTAGGAAACCTTCCTAAGGTTCAAGCCCACCACTAGTGGACCCACGGGTCTACTTTCACGTTGGTTCACCGATGAAACCCTATTGAACTACGAGGTCTTTGATCCATGTCAAGGCATGGTACGTAGGAATCCTTCCAGATGCTCAAGTCCACCAATCATTGGACCAAGTTCCACCTTCACGTCGGTACGCGGACGATGCTCATTGGACCAAGGTCCACCTTCATATCGGTACACTGACGATGCCCATCGGACCAAGGTCCACGTTCATGTTGGTATGCTGACGATGCTCATTGGACCAAGGTCCACCTTCACGTCGGTACGCTGACGATGCCCATCGGACGAAGGTCCACCTTCACGTCGGTACGCTGACGATGCCCATCGGACCAAGGTCCACCTTCATGTTGGTTCGCTGACGACATTCATAGGGCCAAGGTCCACCTTCACGTCGTTTTACCGGCACCATCCCGAACTACGCAGACTTTGATTCCTTGCCACGGGGATACGTAGGAAGCCTCTTCAAGGTTCAAGCCCAACTTCACCGTCGCCCCTGCGATGGTCCCATTTCACTCCCCCTCCACTCCATTCATCCACCTATCACCCATCCCGATTCTCGCCCGGACCGTCATATCTCGGTGAGACCATGTCGGTATGCTCTTCTTCACAGCCTCCCATGGGCTGGCCCCGGTATCGGCATCCCTTCAAGGGGAATCCCTCAATCCGATCTATCCTAGCTAATGCTCCGATTGGGTTGATCCGTCTCCGCTAGACGTTAAACTCGCGGTGTACCCTGTGTTAAACACGAGAAGCTGAGGAAAACCTCAGATATGTGTCTATGGAATATAATTCCCCGCGCTCGATGTGGGATGCCTCGGGCTTCCACGCCCTCAAGAAGCCCTATGACCAGGGATAATAGACAGACATGCCAGGTTCCCCAGCATCCAGACACGCTACTGATGCCTCAACGTGACTACTCCCCTGACTGAAGGTTGCTACCCTGACTGGACCCTTTGGAATGTCCCAACAGAAGCAATGTAATTAACCGGCGTCCATGGAAACATGGAACTGGGAAGAGTTTCACGAACTACGTATTAAATCTATGAGGGAGACCCGGACTAGGTGATGAGTTCTGAGGAGGAATCCATGGAAGGAAGAACCGACATCCCATCATCTCGTTTCGATCAAGGAGCAGACGTACCTGAACAAGGAACGAATGACGCCCACCTTTGGAAAGCGGGAATGCGGGGAAACAGCCGCGCGTCCTCCACAGACGGATTTGTGTGCGCCCCGGCGAAAGCGTCGAAAATAGAAATGGTGAACCCGACGTGAAATTCTTCTCCTCAATATAGAGATTAGTAGCGTTCGAGACACCAGTAGATTGATGTGTCACCGGATCCAGATATTCGGTGCCTGGTCCCGCCAAGCAAATAGCGGGCCTATCGTGAAACTCACCAGAAGTCGGGGCAGTATAACGTGGGGCACTCCGTTCTGCAGCGTGTTGGCGTGGATCCTTCTTACAGACGTGGAGAATGGAAGGATGTTGGGGCACTGGTTGTCAATCCTCTTACCTCTCGGTGCTGATGAGTTGATCCCTTCGTTTCTCAGGAACCAGGTTGCTGTTACAGAGACGCGATCACCGCCCGCTAGCCTACGCAGGGGAAGGGGAAACATCGCCACAGCCACCCCACATGGTGCCGCTACCGCCACGACGGCTGCCACATCGCGGAATATGGGGCGCCCACGTCCCCTTTCCCCATCAGAGGTCATCCAGCGAAGGGTGATCAATAACCTCGTACGCAGGTATGAGGAGGAAGGGGTCATCCCAACTCGGGATATGGCCCACCTGGACCTGGAGGCATCCAGGCCCCGCCGTCAATACCGCCCAAACAGGCCGCGCAGGGAGCCCCTGCTCCCCACCCCAATGTTTAACCGTTTTGGGAGCCTGTCCCCGGAACGCCTTGACGAATCCTCGCCTTACGCTGAAGAGGCGGGCGCCGTCCGGCTCAGCCCGCTCAGGGTCCCAACCCAAGGGCTCCAGGCAAGAGCTCCCGCCCATCCGCATCAGCGCCACCGTCCGACTCCGCAGGAAGAGCTGGCAGGCTACATCCCTGCACCACCTGCACCAGCTCGCCTAACCCGACGTCAGCGCCGGGCCCGGGCAGAGGACGCTCGCCTAGGCGCGTCGACGTCGACAGCTACAGTGGCTCGAGCCACTGCCGACGTGGATCATGAAGCCCCTGCATATACTGAGCATGGGCACTCCTTCACCCAACCAGGATCAAGACCCCAACCGCCCCACGGGCAGGCTGGGTTGACTCTCCGGGTGGCAGGCCTGAGTGGTGATCGCCGCGAACTAACCCGCGGTGATGTCACCCGGTACGGAGGTCCTCCCCGTACTACTACTCCACAGAGCGTGGGCCTTCCCCACTCCAAAGTTCTTCATGGAGGTATGCCTCGTGATACCCCCATCCCGAAGGAAGACCTGCCCCGCGGCAGTGACGCTCGGCACGGAAACCTTTCCCTCACCCACTATACAGGGTATGGAGTCCATCCTCCTCCCCCGACCGCCGATCTGAAGGCACCGTCCATCCGGTCCTTCTCCAATGTGGGGGCCCTCCCTACGTCCTCTCTGCAACCGGCGAAGGTCCTCCTCGCCCCAGAAACTCGAGGAGTGAAGGTCAGCCTCGCTCCGCCCGCATCGACCATGGAGGTCCTCCCCATGCTCCTGCCGATTCCAACAGAGGCTCCTCCTACATGGGTGTTGTTCATGGAGGTCCTCCCCCTGTACCCTTCGACATTTGCCCTGGTTCCCCTCGCACCTCGGCTATATCGAGTGGGGGGCCTCTCCTCCACGGCGCCAGCGCCGCCCCGAGACTGCCTGATAGGGATCAACCCTGTCCCGAAGAGCCACCCCGGGGCAGGAGAGCGTGTCGTCGCCGCCACAAGAAGAATCCTGGGAAGGCCCGGGTGGAGATCAAACCTGCCCACTTCTCCGACTCTGAAGAGGAATGCGATTCAGCGATGGAACCTTCTCCCCGCTCCTCTGTATCAAGGACTGGGGCAGGAACCAGACGTGTTAGCCTCATTCTCCCGAAATATGAGGTCCACTAGATTCCCATATCCCTCCGCAGGTACATCCAGGAGGAAGAAATCTTGGGAATTCTGCAGGTCTCGACCGCGCAATCACCGCCATTGTCACCAGAAGCACCCTCTACCTCTACCTCTTCGGAGGATGGCCCGGAATTCGGCGGCCAGTCAGCTCGTTTGTCGTATTCTTTGTCGCCGAGTTTTCTATCCCAGAGGTCTGCCTCGGTACCGCTACCGGTCCCTCAACCACCCCCGGTTGACGAGTGGGGCAACACAGGGTCAGACCCTGAGTCCGAGCCTAGGAGCTTCTGGAGTATTCTCGCAGCGGATTACTTCCCGGAGAAGTTCTGGCCGACGGTGGCGCTGAATTTTCGCGTACCAGAGTCTCTTACCCCTGAAGAAGTGGGGTGCTTTTTTCGAACCCTATGGGCGACACACTTCCACCTTCGTTACGAATGGGTGGTGTACCCCAGAAGTCGAGAGCACTTCGAAGAAATCGGCGAGCAGTTCCGCCTGATTGATGCGGCCGCACTCCTTGTGGCCCAGCACCCTGAGTCGCCAGGCCTCCAGAGCGCCCTTCAACGGAAATGCGTTCAGAGTTTTAAAGCACTCCGTAGAATCGTCAGGGAAGCTACCCCCCATGTGCAAGTCCGTGGTTGGGGAAACTATGCCGCTCTCCTCTTCAACCCTATCCGGCGGTAGCCCGATTCGCTATACGACATCGAGGACATGACCTTGATGGAGACTTACCCCCCGAGGGCGTACCGCCACTGCTGGACCCATCAGGGAGAGTTACCCGTCAGCAGAGGAACCTGCTAGGCCTCTCCGTACCCACCGAGTCACTGGTACTCGGTCGAAACACCGGAAAGGGAAAGGAGCACGTCGGAACTGTCAAGCACTCCAACCCGTTCGCCTCTGTGCAGAAAACGGATGAAGATCCCGAGAAGGCCACGTTATGCCAGTAGCTTGCTGAGAAGAAGAGGCTGGTTGACAAACTCTTGGCTGAGCGCGCCGCAGAGCGGGGACCCGACTATGGTGATCCCAGGCCGGGGCAGTAGGGGCAGGAACAATTTCCCCTCGGTGAGATGCCTCCGGGAAACCCTGATCATGCTACTGCTGCAGATAGGGCAGAATCCGGAACGTACGGCAAGCGGGCGCGATACGTCTCGCCAACCCCCCCCCCCCCCCCCCCCCCCTGAGCGATGGGGCAATCTGAAGAACCCAGTCCGGGTTCCCCCAGTCTCCCCGCAGGTCGCTCCGCCAGTTGATCCATGAGCGGTCGAAGCTGTCTACCGTGTTGAAGAACCTGGAAATGCACTTGTGGTTAGGGATCCCCGTCAAGATAGGGACCCCCACCCGGATGATCTTATTGCGGCACTCACAGCCCGCCTCAAAGCGTTGGAAACGCGGAAGGTGGCGGTCCCACCGGATGGCAAGCCGTATCCCGCGTGGGTAGATGATATGCCCGCACCTCCGGGTTTTGGGAACCCCACTTTCTCACCCTTCAACGGGACAGGGGACCCGCCGCAGCACTTGGCTCATTTTTCTTCCAGGTGTGGCCCCATGCTGGGGACCCCGGCTCAGCAAGAAGCTGCCAAGCTCCGATGTTTTGTACAGACATTGGAAGGTCCGGCATTCGTCTGGTACAGCTAGCTCCCTATCGGGTCGGTGACCGGTTGGGAGGATCTTCGCCGGCAGTTCTTATACCAGTTCATCTCCACCACGCAGAAGACCAGCATTGCAGACCTCTTCAAGTGCAAGCAAAGGCCTGATGAGCGGGTTGCAGATTTCATCACCCGGTGGAAGGGACTTACGTATTCCCTCGATATGCCACTGACTCGGGAGCAATTACTGACGATGTGTGTGGGGAACGTCAAGACAGAGCTGGTACCCTCCCTGATTACCCAGAACTACCCTGGAGGGTTCAGAGATTTCTCAGATAAGGCTCAGCGCCTTGAGGAAGCCCTGCAACAGGCTAGTCAGGCACGTTTGTTTCCCCCCATGATCCCAGCCAGGAGGACCGCCAGGGCTAAACCCGCCGTGGTGGACCAAATAGAAGCCCCGAGGCAGCTGGATTTACTACCGGTGGCACCATCCCCGCAACCCCGCAGAGGTCCTCAACCTCAATCACAGGCTCCTTCCCAGCATCGACCGCCTCAGAACCGACAGGTTCCCCCGCGCAATGCGCCACCGCCACCTAGGTGAGACAATCAGGAACCGCCTCCTCGGCAGGCCCCTCCGGCCCCTCGTCAAGGCCAGGCCCCCAGGGCCCCCTATCCGGAAAGAAGGCACCAGACTTATTCGTTCAACGAAAATCAGGTCCCTGGCTACTTCTGAAGTGCTCTAGAGCAGGGGATTGTGCGTCTGCCCGAGTACAGAAGGCCGACAGAGGCGAATCTCACCGATCACCCCAACTACTGCCCTTATCATCGGATTCTGGGGCACACCCTCAAGCAATGATATGTGTTTAAATACTGGCTTCAAGACCAGGTCAACAACAACATAGTCAAGTTGGTCCCAGCACCAGCGCAAGTGGCGGGTGTCTTTGAAGGGTTAAAGATCGGTAGCGACAGCAAAGGTGAGTGGCAGCAGGTCCCCAGCCACGGATCCCGAAAATATGACGACTGGATGGCTTGAAAAACCATCGTCCGTGCCCATTGTATCATCCGGGTGCGCCTGAAGCAGCCGGGACCTTCAGAAGAAGTAGTTGGTACCTCTGCATCGTCTTCACAGTCGATCTCTTCCCAAAAGGGCAAGCAGCGGCGACGCAAGAAGAAGCAACGCGCACCGCCGGTGTCGTCGTCATCCCCCACTCTTGGCGACTTTATGCCCCCTAAAATGGGGATTCCTCCCAGAATTCGCCCAGTGATGGATGACTCCTCGAGCGACAGCCAGGGGTACGCTTCGGTTAACAACGTGGAGCTGGTAAAGCCCTATATGACTCCCGACGAGGGGGACCGCCAGGCGAACCTCCCCAACGTTCCCAGCCGACGTCAACATCAGCGGAATCGCAACCACGCCAGTCATCGAGGTACGTCAGTGGGCACTTTTGGCCAAGTCGTGCATGCTACTGAGACCAGGCAGCAGGCTCAGCGCAGATCTCAGCACGCGCAACCCCATCTAACGCCCTCGGCTCTACCTCCACCACCGTTTGTGCTACTAGATCAGGGAGAGCTGCCTCGTTCGTATCACAGTCAGTCTTGCCCAGCTACAGGCCAGCCTCTGCTGTCCGATCCTAGTCCGGCGACTACCCCCCAGGCTTCTACTAGCAGGCAGCAAGATGTACCCAGTACTAGCTGATCGTCGGTTCAACCAGCAGGACCCGCTATGCCTCCAAATGCCGAACAACCTCCTGTAAGCAGAGGTTTGCGTTTGGCATGAAAGTATGATGTGAGGCACTTTCCGAGGACCTAAGGAGCCCCCTCCAGTTTGAGATGGAGGTAGCAGCTGCAGAATCCTTCCATACCGAGATGATTGAAAACACTGAATGTCAGGCGGTTATCTCGTTCTCCGGTGAAGATGAGGACCCTCCTATACAGGGGCACATTCGCCTGCTATACATCACTGGTCACTTCAATGGCATGGAAGTCCGCCGCTGCCTCGTTGACACAGGTTCCAAAATCAATCTAATTCCGACCTGGACGTTGCGAAAGCTGGGTATGTCTGAAGGTGATTTAACTCCCTCTGACCTCAGAATCCAGGGGTACGACAGGACCGAGCAAACCCCAGTCGGCAAGATCCGCCTGAAGACTCGGTTCAGTGGCTTAATTGCCAGCACCGAGTTCATGGTTGTCTCTCAAGACACCGCCTACAATGCGTTGATGGGTAGGCCATGGATCCATCTTCATGCAGCGGTCCCTTCGTCGTATCACCAGTGCCTCAAATACTCACTCAACGGTCGAGTAGGCGTGCTCCAAGGAGATGCGTCCCCTTTCGCTTCTTGTGAGGCCCGCTATCTGGATGCGGGTTATTACAAAAGTATGGATAAGAAAATCCTAGTAAGTGAGGATGAACCTGCCCCAGTCACAATTGATCCCTGGGAAGCATGGATGACGCCTACATCCTCCCGATCCACCGGTTGGAGGCCACGACCCCCGACATGGGGCAATGTTTTGTTGTTTCGGGTAGGCAAGGAAGGCATGTTCCCGTGTCCAAGTGACGGCGGAAAATCACCTCGTACTCCTACATCAACCAGGCTCAGGTGATCCCGGAACCTCCTACCCCTGTACGGTACTGGGACGTCAAGCTTATGACAATGGCGGTGCACCATACGTGTCTCTTCCGCCGGGCTGGAATCAACCGACTCAGGCCGACACGTCACCACTGCTTTGATATTATCAAACATGTCCCCTTAGGCCAAAGGCCATATGGGATAGGGTCAACTACCTTCATTGCTATGGTCTCAATGGCAAGTGAGGATCCCGAAGTGATGGCCGCTGCTGCCCGAGCCGGCACCAGCTGCCCCTCGGATTTTGATAGCCTAGAAGTATCTTCCGTCGCGGGAAGTCCCCCCACGGGTGGGGAGGAAGACCTGGAGGATGCTCCCCCCGCCTTTGAAGAAGGCGTCTCTACCACAGTTGATGAACTGGTACAGGTGAACCTTGGTAACGAGGCAGATCCGAAACCCACATTGATCAGTGCAGCCATGTCCCCCGAGGAGCGGCAGCAGTACGTGGACTTCCTCAAACAACACCGTTATGTTTCTGCTTGGAGTTACAAAGAGATGCCAGGACTAAATCCCCAGGTAGTCGTTCACCGTCTGGGCCTCCCGAAGAAACATCGTGGGTTTAAGCAGCCCCCCAGGAAAATGCACCCTTCTCATGGTGCTATGGTTGAGGCTGAAGTTGACAAGCTTATCAAAGCCAACTTTGTTAAAGAAGTCCAGTACCCCAAATGTCTTGCCAACATTGTGCCAGTCAGAAAGAAGAATGGGAAAATCAGAGTCTGCATCGACTTCCGTGATCTTAATCCCCACTACCCAAAGGATGACTTCCCACTCCCGGTGACGGAGTTATTGATTGACGCCACGGTCGGGTTCCAAGCACTCTCTTTTATGGATGGGTATTCCGGGTACAACCAGATCCAGATGGCCCCCGAAGACGAGGAGTCCACTGCCTTCAGGGCTCCCCAAGGTACCTTTTGCTACCAGGTTATGCCATTCAGTTTGAAAAATGCAGGTGCCACTTATCATAGGGCCATGCATTACATATTCAAGCCGATTCTCGGGACATTGGTGGAATGCTACGTGGATGACCTCATAGTCAAATCATGTCAGCGCCATGACCATCTCAAAGACCTTGAGAAAGTGTTCAGTTTCCTCCGTTCCCGTCACCTGAAGATGAACGCGCTAAAGTGTGCCTTCGGGGTCACCTCTGGGAAGTTTCTAGGCTTTGTTGTCAGATACCGAGGTATCGAGATCGACCCGGAGAAGATCAAGGCCATCATCCAAATGCCTCCCCCGAGCAACATTTGGGAACTTCGAGGCCTTCAAGGCCACTTAGCCTATATACGCTGATTCATCGCCAATCTGGCCGGCAAGTGTAAGCCCTTTTCCTGGCTCATGAAGAAGGGTGTCTCCTACGAATGGGATGAGGAGTTTCGGACCGCCTTCGAGGAAATCAAGCAGTATCTGCTCCAACCTCCGGTCTTGATGTCGCTCGTCTCCGAAAAGCCGCTGGTCCTTTACGTGACTGCCCTGGAAAGATCCCTCGGTGCACTGCTCGCCCAGAAGAATAACGAGGGTACTGAGAACAGCCTCTACTATCTCAGCTGCATGCTTCTCGATATGGAGGTCAGATACTCCCCTATCGAAAAGAGCTCCCTTGCGCTCGTCTTCGCCGTGCAGAAGTTGCGACATTACTTGCAGCAGCATGAGGTGCAATTGGTCTCCCGGGTAGACCCACTGAAGTACATCCTGAACCGCCCCATGTTGACTGGCCGACTAGCACGGTGGGCAGTGATTCTCCAGCAGTTTGATATCAGGTTCGTACCTCAGAAGGCCAATTAAGGGACAGGCGTTGGCAGACTTTTTAGCTGCCCATCCAACCTCCGTGGATCAATCCCTAGACCTGGATTTTCCTGACGAGACAATCATCTCAATTGATCATGTTGTCTCGTGTTGGAAAATGCATTTCGACGGCGCCTCCCGGAGCCCCACAGGTAGGAGGCTCAACGATCCCAAGCTCAACAGAGTGGACCTGGTTATTGTCTTCATTACCCCGGCGCAGGCCATCCTTCCATACTCGTTCCGGTTTTCAGAAGGTTTTACGAACAACGAGGCAGAGTATCAGGCTCTCATCACCGTCCTCGAGTTGGACCTTGAGATCCATGTGCCCCATCTACATGTGAAGGGAGATTCCAAGCTGGTAATCAAATAGGTTAATGGCGACTACGTCGTCAGGAAGCCGGAGCTTGCACCATTACTGGAGTACACCCTCCGCTTAATGGCCCAGTTCTCTTCTCGACCAGAGGTTACCCATGTCCCACGGTCACAGAACGGTCAATCAGACGCCTTGGCTGGCTTGTACGCATCGCTCGCAGAACCCGAGCAAGATGATTTAATCATACATGTGGCACACCGGAGAGTCATTTCCCCCGTCACCCAAGAGGACAATGATGGCCTGCGGGTAGGTCATCTCACCGCCAGACCCTCCACGACAGGGGTCCCGGGTTCGTCAGGCATAATGGTTGAAGCCACTCCCGACTGGAGGGAACCTTTTTTCGAGTATCTCCAAAATGGTCACCTCCCGGATGATCGGGCCGAGCGCGAGCGAATTCGACGCCGCGCGCTGCAATTTACCCTCCAGAGCGGCCCCAGTCTTGAACAAATCCTTTATAAGTGGAGTTTCGATGGTGTCCTCCTCCGTTGCATCCAAGGAATAGAGATACCTCAAGTTGTGCAAGAGGTTCACGCCGGTTCTTGTGGCGCCCATCGAGCTGGGCCGAAGCTGTCCCATCAAATTCGGAGGTTAAGGTACTTTTGGCCCTCTATGATCCACGATTGTATCGGATATGCCAAGAGATGCCATGCGTGCCAAGTTCACGCCAACTTCCTGCATCGGCCGCCGGAACCCCTCCACCCCAACAAGTACTCTTGGCCATTTGTTGTATGGGGACTTGATGTAGTGGCACCGTATCCACCGGCAACAGCCCGCCAGTGTAGGTTCATCCTGACTGCTACAGATTTCTTCTCCAAGTGGGCAGAGGCAGTTCCGCTCAAAGAGGTCAAGGCCTGTTCCATCATTAACTTTGTGAGCTCCAATATTATCCACCGGTTTGGGGTCCCTCATGCCGTCCTCACCGATAACGGCACCAACTTCCGAGCGGCTAAACTAAAGAAATTGTACGCCAAGTACGACATTCGGTCGAACCATACCTCCCGCTACTACGTGCAGGAAAATGGACAGATCGAGGCGTTCAACAAAACCCTCTCTAACATTCTGCAGAAGATGGTTGGTCAGAACAAGAAAAGTTGGTCGGACAAGCTCTCCAATGCCCTTTGGGCTTACCGGATGACGACTCGCAACTCTACCCAGGTGATCCCATATTCCCTGGTGTATGGAGCTGAGGTCGTCCTACCCATTGAGATCCAGTTTCCATCATTACGCACTGCAGTTTATAATCACCAGACATCAGATGAGGTAGCCGAGATCCTTCTAGCCGAATTAGAAGCACTGGACGAGAACCGGCTTCGTGCGCTGCACAATCTGGAAAGGCATCAGGATAAGATAGCGAGGGCCTTCAACAAGAAGGTTCGTCTCCGTTCTTTCCTACAAGGCGACCTAGTACTGGCCCTCCGAGCGCCAATGATTCCCGGTAGGAAACCGCCCAAATTAGAACCCAAATGGGAAGGGCCTTATATCATCCATATGGTTTACCCCAATGGAGCATACTCCTTGGTGACCACGGATGGAGAGCGTATAACCCCTCCTACCAATGCCAAGTTCCTTAAGCGATACTTTGCCTAGGGAAAAAGGGTCCTGCACGACCCTAAACTGCAAAATGGTCCTGCATGACCTTAAACCGCACGTTAAGGTCTTGCATGACCTTAAACTGCATCTTCGTCCTGCAAGACGATAAACTGAAAAATGGTCCGAGCTCTATGAATTTAAACTAAGATCTCCCCCCGTCCTCACTACAAGACGTTAAACTGCAAGCCAGTCAGGCCTTCCTGACCGAGGATCAGCCTCAGGCCCCTTGGCCTTCTTGGGCCCCGGCCCCCCGTCTTCACCGCGAGACGTTAAACCGTAAGCTGGTCAGGTCTCCCTGACCGCGGTCCGGCCTCAGGCCCCTTGGTTTTCCCCGACTTACCCTCTTGCAGGATTGTACGGTATGGTATGGGATTATGTCCTCATTCATGTCGGATTACTCGCCGTATCGTACATATCCCCAAATGAGATGCTCCTTGTCCCGCATGACGTTAAACTGCATTTCAAGAACTACGTGTGGCTTGATTCCCATCTTCATGGGATACGTAGGAACGCTCGGACACCTCGTCTTGAGCCCATCCCCAAGCTTTTCTCCTCCACTATCCCCCCTGGGAATAGTTTCCTTGCAGGCTCCTTGTGTAGCGAGGGGAAGGCTTTCTTAGCCCCGCTCATATGACCCTTCTCGCACAAGGATTGTAAGGGTCCCACCATGTGCCCACTCTCGTTCTTCAATCCCCCCACGTCCTCACCTCATGACTCTAAACTGCATGGCCTTCAAGAACTACGTATGGCTTGATTTTCATCCTAATGGGATACGTAGGAACGCCCGGGAATTTCGTCTGTTGGCCCAGCCCAAAAGCCAAAATCTGCTCCTCGGTTCAAGACATGGCAGGGTGCACACTTTTTCCCCAACTCACATCGAGCAAGCCTCGACCCGGCTGCACATCCCCCCTGGAGATGTTTGCCTCTTTCATGGATGGATACAGCTATGCTTCACCCACTCTTCGACTAGGATTGCATCATTTTTTCACACCCAGAGGGACCCCCAAGAACGGCCTGGATACTACTCCCAAGGGCTCTCCTACCGATACGGGCCAGCGGCCCCGAGGGTTTTCAAGCGACAAGCAGATACAAGTCTCACGTTGCGAATTTGGTCAGTGGTCGACGCTCATTTGTTGCTCCCATATCGGGTCACCATAGGAACGCTGTGTTTCGAACATGGTCAATAGTGTCCTGGATCTTCGAGTCCACCCCGAGATGTCCCAAACATTGAGTGCAGTGATTTGTTTTTCCCCATCCCGAAGTGACAAACTTCCCCCCAGGTGGTACTAGCGATCGGGCCCACGGCCCTGATTCCCCATAGGGGTGTATGGTGTGGTGTAGGACTACATCCTCATTCACATCAGGATCATGTACCATGTCGTACGCCTTCCTTTACGAGGCTCAACCTCAGGCCCCTTGGCCTTCTCGGGTCCCCGACCCCCATCCTCATGTAAGACGTTAAACTGCAAACCAGTCAGACCTTCCTGACTGATGCCTGACCTTAGGCCCCTTGGCCTTCTCGGGCCCCCCGGCCCAGGTCCCCTCTTACCCAGGGTGTACGGTGTGGTGCGGGATTATGTCCTCATTCACGTCGGGATCATGTACCATGCCGTACGCCTCCTCTTACGAGGCCCAGCCTCAGGCCCCTTGGCCTTCTCGGGTTCCCGACCATCGTCCTCATTGCAAGATGTTAAACTACAAGCAGGTCAGGCCTTCCTGACCAATGCCTAACCATCAGGCCCCTTGGCCTTTCCGGGCCATGGCCCAGGTCCTCCCTTATAGGAGTGTATGGTGTGGCGTGAGGTTATTTTCTCATTCACGTCGATCTCGTAATGACCACGCCATGTACCTCTCCCTCTTGAGCTGTTTTGTCGATCCCTTTTCGGCAGTTCACCGATGTGCCTAAGAGTACTCTGGTTTATTACCTGGAATGCCAAGCTTTACTCGGACACGTCCGCACCCGCTTTCCAGGCTTTGTGTATCCCTGCATCAGGACTTTCATCATCTTTCACACCCGGAGGGACCCCCAAGAACGGCCTGGATACTATGCCCAAGGGCTCTCCTACCATTACGGGCCAACGCCTCCGAGGGTTTCGGACAACAAATCGATAAAATCCCGCGCTGCGAATATGGTCAGCGGTCAATGCTCATTTGTTATTCCCACCTCAGGCTAACGTGATATGGACGTTGCGTCTCCACAATGGTTAACAGTTTTCCTCTATCGCCACGCCAACCCATTAGGCCCAAAATGTCGGGTGCACAATTCACACCCTTCATCACTTCACCGTGTCCAAGTGGAGTCTCGGAACTTTTGGTACTTTTCCTCCATGCACGTCTGCGCGTTTGGGGAACAAGCTGTGTCAAAGGTGTCCTTTGGGGCTCTAACAACTCCCATTTGACTCGCCCCAAGTATTGCAATGAGGATACCCCCCTTGTTTCCCACACCGAGTTTAACTCACGTGGGCTTAGGAATCGGGTTGACATCTGTGCTTACTCGGGAAGTTGTCACCATTCACGGTCCGAGTTCTAAGACCATAAACTAAGATTCTCATTTCAAGAACTACGTTCATCTTGATTCCCATCTTAATGGGATACATAGGAATGCCCAGACCCCTTGTCTTTGGGTCCAGCTTGAGTTTAGCAAATTCACCTCTCTAGTTCTGCCTTCAGGACCCCGACTACGGGACCGCATGGCGTAGTACGGGATTATGTCCTCATTCACGTCGGGTTTGCAATGGCTGCACCACGCACACCCCCATTATGAAATTTATCCCTCTTATTCCTAGTCCAGTATGACATTAAAAGGCACCCTTCAGAACTACGTGTGGCTTGATTCCCATCTTCATAGGATACGTAGGACCACCCAGACGCCCTGTCTTCGGGTACATCACATTTAGGGAACCAGTCTCTCTCCCTGTTTCACCTCTTACCTCTATATAGGCCCCTTGGCCTAAGGTCTCCCTCTCCGATTGGCATACAATTTGATGTGGGATCATGTCTCCGTCAATTGTGTTTTATAACACTGCGCACATTTCCCGACTAGCATCGTCTCTGCTACTTCTGCGCTGCATGATGATAAAATGAATGCTTGGTCCTATCATACGACCCTAAACTGTGACATTATCGTCCTGGCCGCACGATGAAAAACGGCACTGCATTTTGGTGACCTCGTTGTAGAGGACATCACGTTGGGTATTGGTCACGTGCCATGCCATTTGTCAACGCCCATCATGGCTTGATCCTTGTGGCGACATCACGGCCTACTGTTCTAGGCATGTCGCTTCACAAAAAAAATAATTCACCTTAAAGAACAAACAAGATTCATCAAATTCTTCTTCTTTTAGTGCAAGGGCCATGCCCGTACTCCCCTTTTCCCCTGGCACTGGTACCTTACTATTCCGTCTTCCAGAACTACGTATGGCTTGATTCTCATCCTTATGTGATACGTAGGAGCGCCCGGGCACTTCCTCGCGGGCCTAGCCTAACCTTTGTGTTCGTTCCCTCGACTCGAGCATTTCCTCAGAGAACGCATGGTAAGTAGGGCTTAGGTCCTCATTCACGTCGGGTCTTGATGCCATGCATCCCCTGCTCCTTTTACCCATTCATGGTCTAAGGTCCATCAAGAACTACGTGAGGCTTGATTATCATCCTTATGAGATACGTAGGAGCGCCCGGACACTTCCCCCTGGGCCCAGCCTAACTTTCGCTTTTGGTCCCTTGACCAAAAAAACCTCTCCCAAAGGGGTTGTGCGATGTGATATAGGATTATGTCCTCATTCACATCAGGTTGTTCATCGCACCGTACACACCCCCTATTCCCATTCATGCCAGGTGTTTGAGTTACTCCATCATGTGCCCCTTATGTCTCCTCCTATCCATGGTCCGAATTCTACGACCCTAAACTAAGATCTCCCTATGGGAAAGGAATCTGCTCCCTCTATCTAATACGTCTCGTTGTCGTATTCAGATGTGTTTTGACAAAGAGCCCGAAGTGCGGGATTTTCATAGGGACATTCCCCTCGTCCCGTGACCAAGCTTCATGAGCTCGCTATTTGGATCCTCATCCTCTTCCACATCTAAAAGGACCCCCGGACGACATGGATACTAGGCTTAAGGGATCTCCATGAATGCTGGACCTAAGGGCCCTCCAATCGTTTCAGGCCAACGTCCCTACGGATATTCGACAACATTTGTGACATGGTCCCATGTTTCGAACATGGTCAACGGTCAAACCTCATTTTTCTATCCCCATTCTAGGATAACGCGACAGGATGCTGTGTTGCGAACACGATCTGCAGTTATCGTCCATCGTCACGCCGCCATCATCGTGATCTGAATCTCGATCCCCATGATTCACACATTTCCACTTCCTCATGTTCAAGTGGAATTCCATCATACCCGGATCTTTCTCCTCGCGCATCTAGGTGCGCTAAATGATCATGTTAGTGTCATTGGGCTGGTATTCACCGAGCATCCCTTTGCCCAAGACTTCCCCTTGTTGTGTCGGGAAATGCCCACCACTACTGCTTGTTTCCCACACCGAGCACAACTCACGTGGGCTTAGTAGTTTTGGCAGGATATGTACCAACACGGCCAGGCTTCTCATCGTCCTGCATGACGTTAAATTGCGCTTCCATAACTACGTATGGCTTGATTCCCATCCTCATGGGGTATGTAGGAATGCCTGACCACTCTGCTTCGGGCCCAGCCCAATCCTCACTCTTGGTCCCTCGACCTGAAGAGTTTCCTCCGGGGGTATGTGGTATGATTTGGACTCCAAGTCCTCATTCACGTTGGTTTCATATCTACCGCACCACACGCTCCCTGGGATATACCCTTTTATTCCACGCCCTATCGTATGACGTTAAACTACAGGAGTCCATGTGTAGAGACCCGAAGCTTATCGTACATGGACATTACATTACTTTTGCGGAATAATTAGTACATAACAAAAACACACACACAAGGATCGAAATAGTTTAGTGTCTTTGGAAACTCGGAACATAATCTTCTAATCCTGGTGAAAGATCTTCAATATCTCCCATAAAGATCTTCCATTTTTTTTTACCTAAAACCTTTCTTTATATCCTGGGGAAAAGAAAACATAAAAGGGTGAGCTCAAATGCTCAGTAAGGGTATACAAAAGAAATAAAAATCATATCATATCTTTTTGAAAATCATAACCTGCAAAAGAGATCATAATATCTTAACATGGAACAAATCATAGAAGTGAAAATGAGATCCCCATAATCATAACATAAAACTTGAAACTTTGTGGCATTCACACATAATCATAGAGAATCATTTCTTGTTAGTCAAGACTCATTGCCAAGACTATCTTAGTGGACAAAGTCCCTTTCTGAATCGAGTAACCCTCGTTTCAGTCCTGTTTCACTGAACCGGTATAACCTACCGTTCCAGCCCTGTCTATCTCATGAGATATAAAATCTTTACCCAATGCATTGGAGGGAGATATAGGTCCCACCCATCTTATAATGAATCCTTTCTTATGTGTGCCACATAATCATAAAACATACATCATCACATAACACATGTAACAAAAATGGGATTCTTGAAACATCATGACATCATAAATCAATTCATATAAGATAAAGGAATTCATAAAAATAATTCCATCACAACATGATCAAATAAATGTAATAATAGGGATAAAAACAGAACCCTTTATTATCTTAGATGGAAAATAATTTTGATAAAACACTTGAACTCCATTCTTGAGGAAAATATCCTTTCTTCTTCAAAAACATTTTTCCTTTCATAACATGTCATACAACTTTAAAATAAAAGAATTTGATTAAAAATAAACTTGAAAACTTTTAAAAGAAGCTTCTTGGAAATAATGTTTTAAAAATCCATTCATGCCATATAAGTTAAAAAAACATTCTTCGTACTTTTGTCGGAAAAGTCAAAAAGTACCTCGTACGAAAAACGACAAAAGATTCCTTTCATACATATTACTAAAAACTCACCGAAGAGTAAAAATGGATTTAAAAAATTGTAGGTGGATGGAAAATAATATTACATATTGATGTAACATGGATGTGGATGATAAAATACACCCCAGTAAATACTTACGAATAAACAATCTCGGATAAAAATGAGATTGTGATATTTCCCTTACCTTAGGTCCGACTTGCTTTGTAAGTGTCCGAACCTCCTCTTCTTTGAAGTGCCTCTTTGAGATCTCCTCTTAGGGCACTAAAATTGGTCTTTGAGGAAGACCAGAACCTCTAGGATGTTTCTAGGGAAGTGGAGAAGAGATTTTGGCAGGGGTTGGCCGAGCTTGAGTGCTCAAATTGGTGTGAGGAGGAGGGGGAGGAGGTGTCCTTTTATAAGGGAGGAGAGGGGCACCTTAGGAATATCTCAAAATATTATTTTATATTAAAGTCAAAATCGGTTTATAATGGTTCCAAAGGGTCTTATTTCGAAGCTAAGGTGGGGATGGGTCGAAATCCTATCAACCAATATAATTTAGATAAGTTTAGGATATTATTTTAACCTTATCAATTAGATTTAACTCCAAGTTAAATAATTTAACTTTTACCGTGTCTTTTTGTTTTCTTTCACTATATGGTTAATACACTTACTATAACATGCCAAACGAACCCCAAATTGTTTATTATTAAAATATATATCCTTATCTAAGTCATTTGGCCGAACCTTATATTTTTAGGAATAAAATAACAATTAATAATAAAAAACTATTTTGTGTCAATTTTGACACTATTTGATATATGATTTTTGTGAAAGTCATAATAGAATTAAATGTTCGAATAAAGTTAATTAAATAAACATTAATATATCATAGTAACCTAGAAAATTAGTTTAATTCATAAAAAGTCTCAAATTACATTTATTTTGGTGTTTATAACATCAATTATGTCAATATTTCATTAATAAGATAATTACTGCATCATCATTGTGTCATAAATAAATTACATTATTTAAAGTCTAAAAATTACAAATAAAATACCATTATGTAGGAAATCTTTTTATCTTTCTAATTAATATTTATAATCTAAAATCCAACATATATAACCCTATGTAACAATTGTTTTGCTAGAAGATATATGCTTGTGTCAATTTTGTATTCATTTTAACTTAATTAAAATAAAGTGTCATTATCACTTACAAGTGGATCAATGGGGTCCCAAAATCGACCCAAAGATGCCCATGGTTGACCATGTATCAACCAATGGGGTTAAGACACGTTTTAGGGTAATTTAATATTATTATAATATTATTTTTTAACCCTTATTTACCGGATTTACCCTTAACCATGGTAAATAAAATATTTACCGCAGTAATTATTCAAAATGTCTAAAAATAAAAGTTATCTATTTACACAATTTGAACATCCTGATTCCAAATATGGAATCCATTTTTCTAAATTCAAAACACAGAAGTGGCAGAAATTAATTTTAAATTAATTCCCGCTGTCAAAACAAAAAAGCGTGTTTTTAAGAGATAATAACTATCAAAAGATTGACACTTGTTTATGTTCGGTTTAATTGTAAAATTGTGTCCA
Organism: Viscum album; assembly: GCA_963277665.1. NCBI lineage: Eukaryota > Viridiplantae > Streptophyta > Magnoliopsida > Santalales > Viscaceae > Viscum > Viscum album. Next base: position 1,239,938,228 of record OY728145.1, on the reverse strand, counting down.
ATGACCAAAATTATATTAAGTGGTAAAAATATATTCTAAATATACTTTAAAACCATTCAATATTATAATTTAACCACATTATATATTACGATGAAAAAAGTTGTTTTTAATTAAAATATAGCGTGTTTTTACTATTCATTAAAATATGAAAGTTGTCGGAAAAATATAAAAACTTTATCTAATGTAAATTTTTACATCCTGATTCAAAATAAGAATATTATTTTGTCAAATTGAACATATAAACATGTCAAAAACTATATTTAAAGTGGGTGCGCCATCAAAAGGCGGTAAAACTGCATTTTTTGAAAAATACTTATTTTACCCGAAAAATTTATTTTGTTCTTATACCATGTTCTAGAAATGTGTAAGATGAATAATAATGTTATAAAATTCAAAATTTAGTTAATACTATTCATAACGGCTAGTTCATGACAATATTATAATAATATAACATTGTTTATAAAAACCGGGTATTGCGTACAACACATGCTATCGAGGAAGGTCGTGATTGCGTGTAATGCAAGCCAAGTCAGGGTTGCTTATTGTGAAAGAATCCTTCGTTGTTTCGTATAACAGAATCCCACCATATTTTATTTATATATTTAATATATATATATATATATACTCAATGTTGCGTAGAATAACTATTATCAAAATTATGTGTAACACGGTCCAAGAATAGTGTTGCGTATACTGCAAGCTAATACGGTGTTGCGTATAGCGCAGGGTAATCTTGGTGTAGAATACAACATAAGACATTAATGAAATTAAAATAATATTTTTCATAAAATCTCGGGGTGTTACATTCTACCCCCCTTAAAATGAATTTCGCCCTCGAAATTCGTCGGGGTTATAAATGGTTTACTATTCAAAAGTTTCTTTAATATAAACCCACATCGTAAAAAGGAATACCAAAAACCAATCTTTAAAAACGAAAGTATGAAATGTAACGGTTACCCAAATAAACTAATCACTGGGTTTCCACATAGGTGAAAATATGGATATGGAAGAAAAATCTAACCATCATGTTCTAATGGAGAGTGGTAGAGAACATGGCTATGGAAAAGCTAGCAATCACAAATCCATAAATTTGTGACGATCTAAGGTACCATCTGATTAATCAGATATAAGAGCACTAGGACAACATTTTTGGTTTTCAAGATCATTTCCCTAAAGTTGATGAAATTGGAATTAGAATAAATACTTTCGTGAATTTGGTATAGTCTAACTATTTTTCATTCTTTAGACAATTTCTACTTCATCTCTTAAAGAAATGAAGTTGAATTTGTCATTCGTGATGTGTTATTAGATCATGTGATAGAATGACGGGTCATTCCATCTGTCTCAAACAAAAGGTTAGCAAAAATTATATACATAAGTCGATCTATAGTGAGATTAATAATATATGGTTCCTAAAATGGACTTATACATCATATATCATACTGCTTAATATAATAAAACTAGTTTCTACTAAACAGGGACTTCCTGTAGGCCAGTGGTAGGCGATAAAGGTCAGTCGCACTTCGGTTGTGGGTTCGATTCCCATAGCCTTGTCCGACGCGATGGGCTGTCGCCCGTCCTGCAGGTTGTCCTTTTTCCAAAACTATATTACTATAACATCCCATCAATAATATCGAAAAAAAAATTTCTATCCTTAAACAATACTAACTTACATCCAACACAATCCATTCCAATCTTTAGGCTTATCCATAATACTGCAGTCCACTCTCATAACATAGTGAAAACAATTACCAGAGATTTAATATCACCGTTGATCCCCATATATCATAAGATATGTTTTGTTGGTCACATTCCAAACATTCAAAGTCCTTAATCATGTATACTCTTGAATACCCATTGAACCTTAGTGAAAACTTGAATGCAGTTAAAAGTTAACACTTTACACATACCAAAATCCTCAAAATTATTTATACTCAAACCATGATATCACTTAGTCCTTATATCAATCATGAGCTCATGAATACAATCAAACATCTCATTATCTTCTTATCCTTTCATTATGCACTTATCATCTACTTTCCAAAAGTATCTGAATAACCTTTCATGGATACTGGTAACATTAATCAGACAACAGTGTAACAATCCTTACATGTCTCTTTATTCCATAGTACCATGAGATTACTTATACAACATTACACATGATAAACATGTAATCATTCCACTACATTCTTAAACCATTGACCGAGCTTCAACAATTCTTTCCTCTCACATATCATTTGTAGTCTCTTCATCATCATCAACATAAATACTTCCCATACGACCATACTGATTCTCTTCATGAGACTTTCCCTTAGGGCATTGGTTTGCATAATGCCCGTACATTCCACATTTAAAGCATTTAACCATTGTTGATGTCGTAGCAATACCATTATCCTCATCCATGGTGTTAAATGAACCTTTTCCTTTGCACTTACTTGCTTTGTGTCCTTCTTTTCCACACCCAAATCATCTTCCAGTTCCTTTGAAACATTCTCCTTGATGCCTCTTCCCACATGAATTACATAGGGGAAATTGAACTTTCTTTCCTCTATGATCATCATGAAACTCCATCTTTCTCTTATTAGCCGAGTCAGGAAACTTACCAAATTTTACTTTATTGACCATATTATGAGATTGCTGATTCGGCATAATAATGATGTTTGGACTTCCAAATCCCATTTCATTATCAAGAATATCATTCCATTGTCCATCATATCCTCCATTATCGTGAATCATCTTGATTCCAGCCATTTTCTAAAACCCAAAAAAATAGTGTGAGAGTCAAAAATCATAATAAAGGGGGAGTAACTTAAATATCTAACATCTTTGGTTTAATCTAATATCGTTACCATAGTTCTAGGACGATATCCTATATGTATACTTATCCTTAGTGTTATCCCTATACATACCTTAGAAATGTCTCTAGGGATCTCACTAACGTTTTCGCATCCTAATTTCCAAAGGTTGACTAAACCTTTCCTCTGATACCAACTGTAGAGACCCGAAGCTTATCGTACATGGACATTACATTACTTTTGCGGAATACTTAGTACATAACAAAAACACACACACAAGGATCGAAATAGTTTAGTGTCTTTGGAAACTCGGAACATAATCTTCTAATCCTGGTGAAAGATCTTCAATATCTCCCATAAAGATCTTCCATTTTTTTTTTACCTAAAACCTTTCTTTATATCCTGGGGAAAAGAAAACATAAAAGGGTGAGCTCAAATGCTCAGTAAGGGTATACAAAAGAAATAAAAATCATATCATATCTTTTTGAAAATCATAACCTGCAAAATAGATCATAATATCTTAACATGGAACAAATCATAGAAGTGAAAATGAGATCCCCATAATCATAACATAAAACTTGAAACTTTGTGGCATTCACACATAATCATAGAGAATCATTTCTTGTTAGTCAAGACTCATTGCCAAGACTATCTTAGTGGACAAAGTCCCTTTCTGAATCGAGTAACCCTCGTTTTAGTCCTGTTTCACTGAACCGGTATAACCTACCGTTCCAGCCCTGTCTATCTCATGAGATATAAAATCTTTACCCAATGCATTGGAGGGAGATATAGGTCCCACCCATCTTATAATGAATCCTTTCTTATGTGTGCCACATAATCATAAAACATACATCATCACATAACACATGTAACAAAAATGGGATTCTTGAAACATCATGACATCATAAATCAATTCATATAAGATAAAGGAATTCATAAAAATAATTCCATCACAACATGATCAAATAAATGTAATAATAGGGATAAAAACAGAACCCTTTATTATCTTAGATGGAAAATAATTTTGATAAAACACTTGAACTCCATTCTTGAGGAAAATATCCTTTCTTCTTCAAAAACATTTTTCCTTTCATAACATGTCATACAACTTTAAAATAAAAGAATTTGATTAAAAATAAACTTGAAAACTTTTAAAGGAAGCTTCTTGGAAATAATGTTTTAAAAATCCATTCATGCCATATAAGTTAAAAAAAACATTCTTCGTACTTTTGTCGGAAAAGTCAAAAAGTACCTCGTACGAAAAACGACAAAAGATTCCTTTCATACATATTACTAAAAACTCACCGAAGAGTAAAAATGGATTTAAACAATTGTAGGTGGATGGAAAATAATATTACATATTGATGTAACATGGATGTGGATGATAAAATACACCCCAGTAAATACTTACGAATAAACAATCTCGGATAAAAATGAGATTGTGATATTTCTCTTACCTTAGGTCCGACTTGCTTTGTAAGTGTCCGAACCTCCTCTTCTTTGAAGTGCCTCTTTGAGATCTCCTCTTAGGGCACTAAAATTGGTCTTTGAGGAAGAACAGAACCTCTAGGATGTTTCTAGGGAAGTGGAGAAGAGATTTTGGCAGGGGTTGGCCGAGCTTGAGTGCTCAAATTGGTGTGAGGAGGAGGGGGAGGAGGTGTCCTTTTATAAGGGAGGAGAGGGGCACCTTAAGAATATCTCAAAATATTATTTTATATTAAAGTCAAAATTGGTTTATAATGGTTCCAAAGGGTCTTATTTCGAAGCTAAGGTGGGGATGGGTCGAAATCCTATCAACCAATAGAATTTAGATAAGTTTAGGACATTATTTTAACCTTATCAATTATATTTAACTCCAAGTTAAATAATTTAACTTTTACCGTGTCTTTTTGTTTTCTTTCACTATATGGTTAATACACTTACTATAACATGCCAAACGAACCCCAAATTGTTTATTATTAAAATATATATCCTTATCTAAGTCATTTGGCCGAACCTTAGATTTTTAGGAATAAAATAACAATTAATAATAAAAAACTATTCTGTGTCAATTTTGACACTATTTGATATATGATTTTTGTGAAAGTCATAACAGAATTAAATGTTCGAAGAAAGTTAATTAAATCAACATTAATATATCATAGTAACCTAGAAAATTAGTGTAATTCATAAAAAGTCTCAAATTACATTTATTTTGGTGTTTATAACATCAATTATGTCAATATTTCATTAATAAGATAATTACTCCATCATCATTGTGTCATAAATAAATTAAATTATTTAAAGTCTAAAAATTACAAATAAAATACCATTATGTAGGAAATCTTTTTATCTTTCTAATGAATATTTATAATCTAAAATCCAACATATATAACCCTATGTAACAATTGTTTTTCTAAAGGATATATGCTTGTGTCAATTTTGTATTCATTTTAACTTAATTAAAATAAAGTGTCATTATCACTTACAAGTGGATCAATGGGGTCCCAAAATCGACCCAAAGATGCCCATGGTCGACCATGTATCAACCAATGGGGTTAAGACACGTTTTAGGGTAATTTAATATTATTATAATATTATTTTTTAACCCTTATTTACCGGATTTACCATTAACCATGGTAAATAAAATATTTACCGCAGTAATTATTCAAAATGTCTAAAAATAAAAGTTATCTATTTACACAATTTGAACATCCTGATTCCAAATATTTCATCCATTTTTCTAAATTCAAAACACAGAAGTGGCATAAATTAATTTAAAATTAATTCCCGCTGTCAAAACAAAAAAGCGTGTTTTTAAGAGATAATAACTATCAAAAGATTGACACTTGTTTATGTTCGTTTTAATTGTAAAATTGTGTCCAATGACCAACATTATATTAAGTGGTAAAAATATATTCTAAATATACTTTAAAACCATTCAATATTATAATTTAACCACATAATATATTATGATGAAAAAAGTTGTTTTTAATTAAAATATAGCGTGTTTTTACTATTCATTAAAATATGAAAGTTGTCGGAAAAATATCAAAACTTTATCTAATCTAAATTTTTACATCCTGATTCAAAAGAAGAATATTATTTTGTCAAATTGAACATATAAACATTTCAAAAACTATATTTAAAGTGGGTGCGCCATCAAAAGGCGGTAAAACTGCATTTTTTGAAAAATACTTATTTTACCCGAAAAATTTATTTTGTTCTTATACCATGTTCTAGAAATGTGTAAGATGAATAATAAGGTTATAAAATTCAAAATTTAGTTAATACTATTCATAATGGCTAGTTCATGACAATATTATAATAATATAACATTGTTTATAAAAACCGGGTATTGCGTACAACACATGCTATCGAGGAAGGTCGCGATTGCGTGTAATGCAAGCCAAGTCAGGGTTGCTTGTTGTGAAAGAATCCTTCGTTGTTTCGTATAACAGAATCCCACCATATTTCATTTATACATTTAATATATATATATATATATACTCAATGTTGCGTAGAATAACTATTATCAAAATTATGTATAACACGGTCCAAGAATAGTGTTGCGTATACTGCAAGCTAATACGGTGTTGCGTATAGCGCAGGGTAATCTTGGTGTAGAATACAACATAAGACATTAATGAAATTAAAATAATATTTTTCATAAAATCTCGGGGTGTTACATTCTACCCCCCTTAAAATGAATTTCGCCCTCGAAATTCGTCGGGGTTATAAATGGTTTACTATTCAAAAGTTTCTTTAATATAAACCCACATCGTAAAAAGGAATACCAAAAACCAATCTTTAAAAACGAAAGTATGAAATGTAACGGTTACCTAAATAAACTAATCATTGGGTTTCCACATAGGTGAAAATATGGATATGAAAGAAAAATCTAACCATAATGTTCTAATGGAGAGTGGTAGAGAACATGGCTATGGAAAAGCTAGCAATCACAAATCCATAAATTTGTGACGATCTAAGGTACCATCTGATTAATCAGATATAAGAGCACTAGGACAACATTTTTGGTTTTCAATATCATTTCCCTAAAGTTGATGAAATTGGAATTAGAATAAATACTTTCGTGAATTTGGTATAGTCTAACTATTTTTCATTCTTTAGACAATTTCTACTTCATCTCTTAAAGAAATGAAGTTGAATTTGTCATTCGTGATGTGTTATTAGATCATGTGATAGAATGACGGGTCATTCCATCTGTCTCAAACAAAAGGTTAGCAAAAATTATATACATAAGTCGATCTATAGTGAGATTAATAATATATGGTTCCTAAAATGGACTTATACATCATATATCATACTGCTTAATATAATAAAACAAGTTTCTACTAAACAGGGACTTCCTGTAGGCCAGTGGTAGGAGATAAAGGCCAGTCGCACTTCGGTTGTGGGTTCGATTCCCATAGCCTTGTCCGACGCGATGGGCTGTCGCCCGTCCTGCAGGTTGTCCTTTTTCCAAAACTATATTACTATTACATCCCATCAATAATATCGAAAAAAAAATTTCTATCCTTAAACAATACTAACTTACGTCCAACACAATCCATTCCAATCTTTAGGCTTATCCATAATACTGCAGTCCACTCTCATAACATAGTGAAAACAATTACCAGAGATTTAATATCACCGTTGATCCCCATATATCATAAGATATGTTTTGTTGGTCACATTCCAAACATTCGAAGTCCTTAATCATGTATACTCTTGAATACCCATTGAACCTTAGTGAAAACTTGAATGCAGTTAAAAGTTAACACTTTACACATACCAAAATCCTCAAAATTATTTATACTCAAACCATGATATCACTTAGTCCTTATATCAATCATGAGCTCATGAATACAATCAAACATCTCATTATCTTCTTATCCTTTCATTATGCACTTATCATCTACTTTCCAAAAGTATCTGAATAACCTTTCATGGATACTGGTAACATTAATCAGACAACAGTGTAACAATCCTTACATGTCTCTTTATTCCATAGTACCATGAGATTACTTATACAACATTACACATGATAAACATGTAATCATTCCACTGCATTCTTAAACCATTGACCGAGCTTCAACAATTCTTTCCTCTCACATATCATTTGTAGTCTCTTCATCATCATCAACATAAATACTTCCCATAAGACCATACTGATTCTCTTCATGAGACTTTCCCTTAGGGCATTGGTTTGCATAATGCCCGTACATTCCACATTTAAAGCATTTAACCATTGTTGATGTCGTAGCAATACCATTATCCTCATCCATGGTGTTAACTGAACCTTTTCCTTTGCAATTACTTGCTTTGTGTCCTTCTTTTCCACACCCAAAGCATCTTCCAGTTCCTTTGAAACATTCTCCTTGATGCCTCTTCCCACATGAATTACATAGGGGAAATTGAACTTTCTTTCCTCTATGATCATCATGAAACTACATCTTTCTCTTATTAGCCGAGTCAGGAAACTTACCAAATTTTACTTTATTGACCATATTATGAGATTGCTGATTCGGCATAATAATGATGTTTGGACTTCCAAATCCCATTTCATTATCAAGAATATCATTCCATTGTCCATCATATCCTCCATTATCGTGAATCATCTTGATTCCAGCCGTTTTCTAAAACCCAAAAAAATAGTGTGAGAGTCAAAAATCATAATAAAGGGGGAGTAACTTAAATATCTAACATCTTTGGTTTAATCTAATATCGTTACCATAGTTCTAGGACGATATCCTATATGTATACTTATCCTTAGGGGCATCCCTAGACATACCTTAGAAATGTCTCTAGGGATCTCACTAACGTTTTCGCATCCTAATTTCCAAAGGTTGACTAAACCTTTCCTCTGATACCAACTGTAGAGACCCGAAGCTTATCGTACATGGACATTACATTACTTTTGCGGAATACTTAGTACATAACAAAAACACACACACAAGGATCGAAATAGTTTAGTGTCTTTGGAAACTCGGAACATAATCTTCTAATCCTGGTGAAAGATCTTCAATATCTCCCATAAAGATCTTCCATTTTTTTTACCTAAAACCTTTCTTTATATCCTGGGGAAAAGAAAACATAAAAGGGTGAGCTCAAATGCTCAGTAAGGGTATACAAAAGAAATAAAAATCATATCATATCTTTTTGAAAATCATAACCTGCAAAAGAGATCATAATATCTTAACATGGAACAAATCATAGAAGTGAAAATGAGATCCCCATAATCATAACATAAAACTTGAAACTTTGTGGCATTCACACATAATCATAGAGAATCATTTCTTGTTAGTCAAGACTCATTTCCAAGACTATCTTAGTGGACAAAGTCCCTTTCTGAATCGAGTAACCCTCATTTCAGTCCTGTTTCACTGAACCGGTATAACCTACCGTTCCAGCCCTGTCTATCTCATGAGATATAAAATCTTTACCCAATGCATTGGAGGGAGATATAGGTCCCACCCATCTTATAATGAATCCTTTCTTATGTGTGCCACATAATCATAAAACATACATCATCACATAACACATGTAACAAAAATGGGATTCTTGAAACATCATGACATCATAAATCAATTCATATAAGATAAAGGAATTCATAAAAATAATTCCATCACAACATGATCAAATAAATGTAATAATAGGGATAAAAACAGAACCCTTTATTATCTTAGATGGAAAATAATTTTGATAAAACACTTGAACTCCATTCTTGAGGAAAATATCCTTTCTTCTTCAAAAACATTTTTCCTTTCATAACATGTCATACAACTTTAAAATAAAAGAATTTGATTAAAAATAAACTTGAAAAGTTTTAAAGGAAGCTTCTTGGAAATAATGTTTTAAAAATCCATTCATGCCATATAAGTTAAAAAAAACATTCTTCGTACTTTTGTCGGAAAAGTCAAAAAGTACCTCGTACGAAAAACGACAAAAGATTCCTTTCATACATATTACTAAAAACTCACCGAAGAGTAAAAATGGATTTAAACAATTGTAGGTGGATGGAAAATAATATTACATATTGATGTAACATGGATGTGGATGATAAAATACACCCCATTAAATACTTACGAATAAACAATCTCGGATAAAAATGAGATTGTGATATTTCCCTTACCTTAGGTCTGACTTGCTTTGTAAGTGTCCGAACCTCCTCTTCTTTGAAGTGCCTCTTTGAGATCTCCTCTTAGGGCACTAAAATTGGTCTTTGAGGAAGACCAGAACCTCTAGGATGTTTCTAGGGAAGTGGAGAAGAGATTTTGGCAGGGGTTGGCCGAGCTTGAGAGCTCAAATTGGTGTGAGGAGGAGGGGGAGGAGGTGTCCTTTTATAAGGGAGGAGAGGGGCACCTTAGGAATATCTCAAAATATTATTTTATATTAAAGTCAAAATCGTTTTATAATGGTTACAAAGGGTCTTATTTCGAAGCTAAGGTGGGGATGGGTCGAAATCCTATCAACCAATAGAATTTAGACAAGTTTAGGATATTATTTTAACCTTATCAATTAGATTTAACTCCAAGTTAAATAATTTAACTTTTACCGTGTCTTTTTGTTTTCTTTCACTATATGGTTAATACACTTACTATAACATGCCAAACGAACCCCAAATTGTTTATTATTAAAATATATATCCTTATATAAGTCATTTGGCCGAACCTTAGATTTTTAGGAATAAAATAACAATTAATAATAAAAAACTATTTTGTGTCAATTTTGACACTATTTGATATATGATTTTTGTGAAAGTCATAACAGAATTAAATGTTCGAAGAAAGTTAATTAAATCAACATTAATATATCATAGTAACCTAGAAAATTAGTGTAATTCATAAAAAGTCTCAAATTACATTTATTTTGGTTTTTATAACATCAATTATGTCAATATTTCATTAATAAGATAATTACTGCATCATCATTGTGTCATAAATAAATTAAATTATTTAAAGTCTAAAAATTAAAAATAAAATACCATTATGTAGGAAATCTTTTTATCTTTCTAATGAATATTTATAATCTAAAATCCAACATATATAACCCTATGTAACAATTGTTTTGCTAAAAGATATATGCTTGTGTCAATTTTGTATTCATTTTAACTTAATTAAAATAAAGTGTCATTATCACTTACAAGTGGATCAATGGGGTCCCAAAATCGACCCAAAGATGCCCATGGTCGACCATGTATCAACCAATGGGGTTAAGATACGTTTTAGGGTAATTTAATATTATTATAATATTATTTTTTAACCCTTATTTACCGGATTTACCCATAACCATGGTAAATAAAATATTTACCGCAGTAATTATTCAAAATGTCTAAAAATAAAAGTTATCTATTTACACAATTTGAACATCCTGATTCCAAATATGGAATCCATTTTTCTAAATTCAAAACACAGAACTGGCAGAAATTAATTTAAAATTAATTCCCGCTGTCAAAACAAAAAAGCGTGTTTTTAAGAGATAATAACTATCAAAAGATTGACACTTGTTTATGTTCGGTTTAATTGTAAAATTGTGTCCAATGACCAACATTATATTAAGTGGTAAAAATATATTCTAAATATACTTTAAAACCATTCAATATTATAATTTAACCACATAATATATTACGATGAAAAAAGTTGTTTTTAATTAAAATATAGCGTGTTTTTACTATTCATTAAAATATGAAAGTTGTCGGAAAAATATCAAAACTTTATCTAATGTAAATTTTTACATCCTGATTCAAAAGAAGAATATTATTTTGTCAAATTGAACATATAAACATGTCAAAAACTATATTTAAAGTGGGTGCGCCATCAAAAGGCGGTAAAACTGCATTTTTTGAAAAATACTTATTTTACCCGAAAAATTTATTTTGTTCTTATACCATGTTCTAGAAATGTGTAAGATGAATAATAATGTTATAAAATTCAAAATTTAGTTAATACTATTCATAACGGCTAGTTCATGACAATATTATAATAATATAACATTGTTTATAAAAACCGGGTATTGCGTACAACACATGCTATCGAGGAAGGTCGTGATTGCGTGTAATGCAAGCCAAGTCAGGGTTGCTTGTTGTGAAAGAATCCTTCGTTGTTTCGTATAACAGAATCCCACCATATTTCATTAATACATTTAATATATATATATATATATACTCAATGTTGCGTAGAATAACTATTATCAAAATTTTGTGTAACACGGTCCAAGAATAGTGTTGCGTATACTGCAAGCTAATACGGTGTTGCATATAGCGCAGGGTAATCTTGGTGTAGAATACAACATAAGACATTAATGAAATTAAAATAATATTTTTCATAAAATCTCGGGGTGTTACACCATGTGTCCTCAACGCATGACACTAAACTGCGGTTCTACCCTGAACAAGTTCAGGATGCCCCAAGATCCCATTGGGAAGTGACAGATCCCCTCGCCAGAGAGGCCCTATCTGAAAGAAGGAATGATCCATGATCAAACCAATGCGCCCATATGGTGTACTCCCACCACTGTGGTGTAACTACCTAAGTGTTGGATTCTGTTCGGACAAACCATCACTCCATATTCCACGCTTTGCGTGCCCCTTATTCGGACCCTCGTCCCCTTTCATGTCTCACGGGACCCCCTAACGGCCTGGTCTCATGCCGCATCGGCTCACCTACCGTCCTGGGCCAACGTTCCGGAAGATGGGTCATGTCTGGAAGGACCCCCTAATAGTATGGATGTCGACCTATGGTCCGCCCACTGTCCTGGGCCAACATCCCGAAGGATTGATCGACAACACTTGTGACATGGTCCCGTGTTTCGAACATGGTCAACGGTCGACCCTCATTTATTGTCCCCATTACAGGCTAACGCAGTAAGGATACCGCTTCTCCTCCAAGGTTAACGGTTGTCCCTTATTGTCATGCCATCCCCACAGTGTTCCGAATCTTGGGTTTCATGATTCACGCTTCCCATTTTCATCTGTTTGGACAGATTTCAGCGCCCTTGGTGTTGCCCCGTTCGTGCATAAGAGCATGCTGAAGAAACGGTAATTCGGCTATCCTGGAAGTTCCTTCTCCGATCAAGACTCTCCCATCTTTCAGAAATCCGGACTAGAAATCCGAATCCCGGATGCCCGGACCATGATCCCCACTTTTATGTTAGGTGGGATTTGAGGGCAACTATCTCCTCTTTCTCACATCGATCTCGACCCACGTGGGCTTGGGGAATTGTCGCTGAACGTCCCGCAAACATTGTAGGGATGTAACAAGGCAATTCAAACAGTGGAAATCATGCGCGCTACGACATTCAAAACAAAGAAGAAAGAAGAAATTGAAGCATGAAAGTACCAATAAAAGGTTTTTGGGTTTGTTACAATACTCGGGGGGTTGACTCCCCCCATGGACGGGTTGACCCCGTCAAAAGAGCATTGCAGCTCCACCACCCGTTGGCTTGTGGCTTCCAAGGCTTGCTGCCGCTGACTTAGCTACCGCTCCTCCTCAGCAGCGACGGGGCGCAGTTCGTCAGTCCTGGCTTTGGCCCTCTCTACGCCAGCTTGAACGGTAGCCATCTTTCCAGAGGTCTGCCTCATATGCTCTTCTGCCTCTGCCAACTGGGCCTTCAACCGTGAGACCAGCTCAGATTGTGCATCAAGAGAGGCTGAAAGCTCGTCTGCCCAGGTCTGCATCTGTTGGACCTCGCCTTTATCCTCCTGGAGCTTCTTGATGTTGTTCGCCTTCCTCCGCTACCATCCCACGCTGAGCCCACGATCATGCTCCCAGATCTTCTCAGCCATAAGATCTCGGATGAGTGCATGAGGACGTTGGGTATCCACTCCCCCAGCACACAGTTCGTGCAACCGCGAGCGGAGTCTATCCATTTCGGCCAGCCATTGCGCTTCGAGAGTGTCCTTGATAAAGTGCGTGACCAGATTCCACGACCGGTGGCAGACTATGTTGTTGTCTTCCTGGTCGGAGGCCGTTTCATCCCTATCCGTGCGATTGGCAGGCTCGTACGCAGGATACTCCTGCAAGAAATCCTCGGAAGGATCTACATCTGGTGTTGAATCCAGTATGACACCTGGCGCCGAAGCAGGCGTGACAAGATTGGGACCGACCGGTTGATCCTCTTCCTCGGAGTCCACCTCAATGACTTCGGGTACGGCCCTTCTGGTAGTCCCGCCAGTGGTGATGTGCGTCGCAGCTTGAGGAGATGGGGGGACTATCGCCACCATCACCGGCATGCCCCTAGGAGGGACGCCACCAGACATCCCGACCAGTCTTGCCGCAGCAGCCCACGCCAGTCGGAGAACTCTACGACAGAGAGGGACATAAACATTAGTTGGCGAGCATAGTCTACATATGACGATAGGGGAACCAGTAAAGGAGACTTACGGAGATCGACCTCCTGGCGCTGCTCTTGAGCCGGTACTGACGGGACCCCAAGATGAGGCCCTCCATATACTGTTGGAAGGTCTGGAGATTCCGGAGGAGCCACCTCAGTTGCTCTGGTCCCACCAGACGAGGAACTGGACGCAGCCATAGACGCGGGTTCTGAAGGTCCCGCATCATGACCCTCCAAGGGGCGAGAACGAGGCCTACGAACAAGTTCCTCCTGCATGGCTCAAACATCGGTGAGAAGTCCATAGTGACCCAAGAACGGATCGTAAGGAAAGAAGTTCAGAGTACTACCTCGAGAGCCTCTGCGAATTCGTCGGAATTTGAGCACTGGTCTCCGACCTCACCCTCCTCCAATGGGCTCCCTCCTCCAGCCTCATCCTCCCGAGAGGAGTCCTCTGATTCTTCCGGCAGGGGGAAGCACTCCCTCAGATCGGCAGCCAATAACTGTGGGGGGACCGTCTGATTCAACAGTGCCCTCACCCGGTCTGTCATTGGGCGAGGGACACCACTGGAGTGGACGTAAACCTCCAGCTCGTCCAGGTACTATTCTGCCTCCGCCGGAGATGCCATGAATCCAGCCCGAACTGGGCCTATGCCTGGTAATTCCATCCCGAGGCGATTCAGGTGGGCCCATATCTCGGGTGGGATGAGGAATTGCTGGTTGACATCCCAAATGTCCCAAGCTTCCGAAAAGATGGCATCCTCTTCCATGTCGATATGAGGTAGGTGCTTCCCCGGATCCTAAGTAGATATCCTACGAAATCCCCTCGGTGGACGCCCCTCCGGATGGCCGTGCTCTTCTGGAATCACCGGATCCACCGCTGCTGCCATACCCTCGGCTGATGCGGGTCTCGCAGCCATGGAAGCCCCGCTACCGCAAGCGGCCCTAGCTGCCCTCCGACCCCGACCTCGAGATAGAGGAGGCCCACCGTCACCAACCCGAATAGTTGGTTGCTTCAGCATCGCCCCTGGGTAAGCAGCCTCCCAACTGATGGCGTACTCCTTCACCAATCCGAAAGCGTTGGTGGATGGAGGCAATGCTATCTGCATCTTCCCATCTTCCCATGTGAACATGAGCCACAGCTGCCTCATCACACACGGTTGCTCCTCGTAACGCACCTCCTAGTAGACCTGCGGGGTCAGCCGCTGGAGGCACCGGAACTGCCTCGTAAACCGATGCGGGGTGTACAGTTTGTAGAGTGGCTCACGATCTATCTGTGCCACCAAAACTCCACCTCGAAAGGCCAGGAGGTAAGCCCGATGTTCTTCCGTCCCCTGCCCGTCATTAGTAAGTATCCCCGTCGGCAATGGGAAGGGGTGTAAATTAAACTCATCCGCCCTCCACAGCCGATTCAGTACCATCAGAACAGATAGTTTGGATGGGAAGCTCCCGACCGCGTTCAGGATGGAGGGGCGGAAGTTCGATCCCGGCGGCGAAATTGGGTTTGGATACTCGTAAATCCCCCTGATATGCGCTGCGATCCACCCATACAGGAGGTGGAAGGGCCCGCATATCCTTGGCGGCTTCTTTCCCTCGTTAATATGCCGCAGCATTCTGTACTGTTTGGTGAGCATCAGAATCCCCATATTGATCTGCTGCCCCATGGCCAACATTGATGCCATAATAAACGATCTGGGCTGCACCCCCATGCTTGTATCCCTCACCGGTAGGATCCAACCATAGATGAGAGCCGCGATGAATGCCTCCATCCTGACTATCGGCTGTTGTTCAGTGCTGACACCGAAACCCCAAGTCTTCCATTGGCTGTCCTCCAAGACCCGCCAATACGAGTGCCCCTTACCCCGTTGGGCCGCCCTCAGACAAGTTCGAGGCCTCAGAGGGAACTCTCGATTCTCTGGGAAATTCAGGAAGCATTTGAACCATCTCCTAAAGAGGACATCCCTCACTGCCTCCTTGTCCTCTCCAGGGACGAGTGCCATCAGCGCTGACACCAGTCGCGGCATTTGCTCCATATCCTCCCATGCGCTGATGACGGGGAGGAACTCGTCATACATGGCCCCCAAGATCGGAACCCCAAGACATTGCCCCATGTCCCCTCCCCAAAAGGTTTTCCATCAACAGAGGATCCCACCCCAATTTGTGATATAAACAAGGTAACCACCCGGTCTAAAAACTCACAAACACTGAATCCCTAACAAGAGGGGATCCCATCCCCAATTTCACAACCACCGAGAGTATAAAAATAGGGGATCCCATCCCCTCCCATATCTCCAGCAATCATCCTTAAAAAGGAAACAACCAAACCACTACCACCAACACAAAGCAGGTCCACGTCTGCATTTTCATATTTATAATATTCAACACACTCCATGATTTCAAATTCCATGTGTTTTAACTGGGAGTTATCAAAGAAGGGTTGATCCTGGTGCTTTCAATTTATTTAGTCGGGTATAGGTGATTAACCAATTTATTTTTCATAGCAGGAGTTTATAATTACAAAACAAGCCATTTAAAACATCATGAGGGGTTCATTAGTGACAACGACCACCAACGGCCTTGAATTTTCAGAAGACGTAAGCCAGCATGACTCAGAAAGAAGATCATAATATAAAATAGCATCAATGATCACAGTCCACCCCCCTTCTTTCTTTATAGAATCCGTTCATTATCTTTATTAGGTCTGGATTATCCAATTCTACAGAGTCAAAATCACGCCCACCCCGCATGATACACAAAGGAGAGAGGCGAAGGAGAAATTCCCTACTTGTTGATAGATGATTGACGCTTAGGCTGGGCGCGGAACTTTACGGATAACGATGCGGCTCGCCCGATGCACCAAAAGTTGTTCGTGAAAATCCGCAATAGAGGAAAGAAGAAACCATGCCTAACCCTTTAGTTTATAAGGGTCGCGGACGGTTGAGATAATAACGTGAAACCTAGTAAGGCGCAGGGTCGTGGGTTGGCCATGTGGCCCCACATGTTATTAATGGGGTTGGGTGGTTTAAACCGACTCATTAATTCATTAAGTATTTAATTATACACTTATGGGTGTTACCGGTCTTTAAAACACGCTTAAACGAGTCAGAATAGGGTTTAAAACCCTAATTGCGCACGAAGGAATTCCACTGGAAAGAACCCGTGGGGGTAGGCCAGAGCCACCGGTAGCTGAGAGCTACCGGTGGGTGACAGAGACTGGTAGCTGAGCTACCGGTAGGCTGCAGCTACCGGTTGGCCGAGCTACCGGTAGGCCGGGCTACCAATAGGCCGGGCTACCAGTATGCAGCAGCTACCGGTAGGCCGAGCTACCGATAGGCTGCAGATACCGGTAGACCGAGCTACCGGTAGGTAGCAGCTACCGGTAAGTCGAGCTACCGATAGGCCGAGCTACCGGTAGACCGAGCTACCGGTAGGCGGCAGCTACCGATAGACCGAGCTACTGGTAGTCAGAGCTACCGGTAGCTACAGCTACCGGTAGGCCGAGCTACCGGTAGACAGAGCTACGGGTAGGTTGCGGCTACCAGTAGACTGAACTACCGGTAGGCCTTCTACCGGTAGGCTAAGGCTACCGGTACGCCTACTTCACCGAGATTCCCAGACCAGAAATCCCAACACAAGATATTCAAAAAGTAATGGACCCCAAAAACACGGGCCATTACACTTTTTCTATCAAGTCTACATCCTCCAAAATTAGAGTAACAAATTAGATTTAAATAATTTTGTCTAGAATAAAACAAAATAATATTAATAATTATTTTAACATATCTAAAAATATGTTTAACAGCCTTTAAGAGAGATTCAATGGGATTAGATTGAAATCTATCACATAAATAAACCTTAAACATTATATCAAGCCTAGATGTAGTTAAATACAAAAAACTTATGATAATGTATCTAAATAATTTAGAGTCAACAGATTTTCTAGAAACATCATAATATAATTTATAAATAATACTCATAGGGGTTTTAAAAGTATTACAAGAATCAATACCAATATGTTTGAATAAATATTTAGTATATTTAGATTGATTCAATAAAATACAATAATTTATTTGATTAATTTGAAGACTAAAAAAGAATTTTAATTCACCCATAAGACTCGTATTAAGTTCAATAGCCATAAAATTAGAAAATTCATTATAAATAAAATCATTTTAGGATCTAAAAATAATATCATCAACATAAATTTTAACAATCAAAATATTATTTAAAATTATTTTGATAAAAAATTAGTATCTAATTTACCATTATTAAAATAATTTTTCAACAAAAAAAAAAGTAATTTTATCATACCAAGCATAAGGTTCTTGGTTAAGACCATATAAATCTTTTTATAATTGAAAAACATGATTGGGAAATTTTTCATCTTCAAAACTAGGGGGCTGGGAAACATAAACTTCTTCAAAAATAAAACCATTCAAAAATTCACCTTTCACATTCATTTGAAATAACTTAAAACCTTGAAAAGAATAAAAAATAATAAAATTATAGTAGATTCAATATAAGAAATAGGTGGAAAATATTCATCAAAATCTATACCTTCTTCTTGACAACAACCTTGAAAAATAAGCCTAGATTTATTTTTAACAATTTGATCGGATTCATCCATTTTATTTCTAAAAAACCATTTAGTTATAATAACATGTTTATTGAAAGGGGGTTCAACTAAATTCTAAATATTATTACAAGAAAAATGATTAAGTTCATATTGTATATAAATAATCCAATTATAATAATTTAAAGATCTAAAACATCATTAGAACATAATCAGAAACAAAATCAGAATTAGTGAAGAAGCTTTAAGAAGAGCCTATGTTTTTATAATAGAACCAAAATTACCAATCACATTGTCAATATGATGATATTTATAAATCCTTTATGGTCTACAATCATATCGAGAATTATTTTTCTCACCCTAAACAAATCGAATTTCTAGAGGTATTTTCTTCACAAAAATTGAAAACCCTAAAATCATATTCAATATTTTCCAAAACAAATTAATGAACATCACAAGATTCATCAAATAATTTAGTCATATATTCTTTAAGGGTCATGGAATTCTTATTATTAACTCTATAAGAATTATTGTTAGAATAATAACCAAGAAATAAACCTTCAAAAAGTTTATTGTCAAACTTATCTAAATTCTTATTAAAGATAAAAACTTTTCAATAAAAAAATTTGAAATAGCCATCCTTTGGTTTTCTACCATCAAACAATTCATAAGAGGTTTTCTTCAAAAAAATGTTCTAACATAAACTCTATTCAAAACTTATAAATCATTATTAAGATGTTCAGACCAAAAAAAATTTGGAAATTATATTCATTAAGCATAGTTCGTTCCATATCATGAATATTTCTATTTTTTTATTCCGCAACACCATTTTTTCATGGTGTTCTGGGAGAAAAAAAAGTATGAGTATAACGATTTTCTTTACAAAAAATTTCCAAATTGAAATTAAAAAATTCACCTCCATTGTCACTTATAATAGAAACAATTAAACGTCCTTTTTTATTTTTAACTACATTACAAAAGTAAATAAATATAACTAAGGTTTCATGCTCACAAGAAATAAAATAAACCCACATATATCTATTATAATCATAAATAATAACAAAAAGAAATTTCTTCCCATTTAAAATAGTAGTTTTCATTAGACCAAATAAATCTAGATGCAATAAATCAAGAGGTATAAAAGTAAAAACATGATTGATAGATTTGAAACATTCCTTATGCGTCTTACCTTTTAATCATGAACCACAAAAAAATATTTAATTGCCTTTAACTTGGGTAAATCATGAACATGTAAATGCTTTTATAATTATTGTATCATTCAGAAATGATCATGTCCAAGAATTTTATTCCAAAGAACATAATATGTTTCTATATCATTAAAACACTTAATGTTTTGATTATATAGATCATATAAATTAATAGACTAAATATTATCTTTTATATTAGCATAAAATAAAATAAAAACATTTTTAAAAACTAAATATTTATTATCTTAAAATTTAACATTCATGTGATCATCACAAAATTATGAAATACATATTAAGTTATGTTTTAAAACTTCAACATATAAAACTTTATAAATTAAAATTTCATTATAAATACATATTTACCAAATCCTTTAAACTTTCCTTTAGAGTTATCTACAAAAGAGAAAGATCCACCATCACATTTGGTATAAGATAATAAATTCCATAAGTCAGCAATCTTATGACACAAATATCCACATTCTATGTACCATGTGTAGTTACTGAGAAATTCATGTAATTATTCCTAAAAAATTAATTACTTGAAATTTATTGTACCCAAGATATTTTGGTTCCAACTGGATTAGTAATAGAATTCTTAGGGACCCAAACAAATTTAAAACGCTTATTTTAAGTTACTCTGGTAGATAAAGTTTTTTAAATAAAATTATTGGTATAACTAAGAGATTTATGATATCTAAGAGAATATTCATTATCATAATTTCCTTGAAATTAAAATTTAAACCATATAATATAATAATCTTTTCTAATATAATGTTTAACAAAGATAGTCTTGAATAACTTAGAAATCAGTGGATTATAACCAAAACCAGTTTTATCTCTTTTTGGTTTCATCATAGCCACTAACTTTTCATATTTTTTCTTTCCTTGAACATAAATAGATAACTTCACATTAAAGCTTAAAACTTATACTATAGTATTTTCAGTATCCTTCTAAAGAGACTAAAAATCGTAATAGATATTACCTTTAAAATATGAAGTGTAATTTTGTATTTCTTCCATGAGTGTATCGTTCTCCTTATTGAATTTTTTACATTCCTTGAAAATACTCTTGTTTTATTCTTTTAATTATTTATACAATTAAGTAACTATTAAAGGATATTTTTGTAGATTTTTATTTTCTTCATATAACTCCTCAACACTATAACCATTGCTATTAGAATAATATCTAGAATCAAAATCATTACTAACCACATTTATATTTATCACTATCAAACATAGTTTAGATGAATCTTTTTCACTTTGAATTTATCACTTGAATTGGATTATTTGGTGAGATACCATCAATAATGATAATCACATTTAAAATTTTTCTTGTATTTTTTATCTCTCCCTTCTTGATTCAAATTTGGAAAATCAGGTTTGATATGTACCTTTTTTTTATATTCTTAAAAGGTATCATCTAGTCCATATATATTAACCTTGTTTACTTTTTTATTATTATTTTAATCCTTACTCAGTGACTTGTTGAACATTTTCTTTATCATTATCGAATTATAAATACCTTTTCCTAAATTCATGATTTATTCTTTTTTCATTATCATATTCTTTGGATTCAGAAGATTTATAAATAATATTTATATGAGATTTGAAAGTAATACTTTTCTTATTTTAATTCTCTTCTTTTGTAATATTCTGTAACTCAATTTAATATAGAAGTAGTGATCAGAAGGCTTGATCCAATGTGTATTATTTTAAATTATTACTTTCATCAATCACAAACTTATTTGCATACTATTTTTTGGGTAGATCTCTTAGTAATCTTTCAATAAGTATAGGGTTCTACATATTTTCTCCAAGGGAATTAATTCCTTTCACAATTCTTGTACATTGGTGGAATATTTGATTTACTCTTTCATCTATAACAATCTTGAAGTCTTCATACTTTACTCAAAGTATTCCAAGTTTGGTCATAATCAGATTTTGTCATCCAAGGTGAGTAACTTGTATAATATTCTATATATCAGAAGTTTTCTTACATGTTGACACATGACTAAGACAATAAAACAATATAATATATTTTCTACATTTTAATTTAAAACATATCTAGTAACATAATTTCTTATAAGAGTATATGGGTCAACTTCTGGTATCTTGTAAGTTTTTTCAATGATCGATTAATGTTTTATGATTAGTTTTCTAGGGTAAGCCTCTATTATGGATTATTAGTAACTATAGTCCTTTCAACCAAACTAAGGTGGATTATAAGGAATTCATCTATCATTTTAATTCACTAATACCATATTATAGATATTTTCCTTGGACTATGAGGTCTATAAATACATTATCATGATATAAACAAAAAACTTTATAGAATGATTGGAAAAATTACAATAGGAACAACCTATTATATCAATTTTTTGGTATCAGGAAAAAATAAAAGGTAGATATAATCTATCCTTAATAAGGTTAACCCCTTAATACTAATTTTTGGGTCATATTGGTGATGAGAAATGGTCTAGAGGGGGGTGAATAGACCAAATTAAAAATTTAAAGAGTTGGATTAATAATCTAAATAATTTATCTAAGTTAATTAATGGAGTTAATTATCATTAGAAAAAAAAAAGAATGCAAGTATGTTTTTTATAGTAGTTTGGTCCAAAGAAGACCTATTATACTTTTATACCTCTCTACTTATTGGGATAAACATCATGCACTAATCTATTTTTTGAAGGAGAATAATAACCTAATTACAACCTACTTTTTATAGTGGTTGTATAACTAAAAGACACTTGACTTTTTTATATAGAATCACAACCCAATTACAACCCTAACTTTAGATACTACAAGTCAAAACCCAAACAGACCAGACTTTAGAATCCATGAGACGTGACCCAAATGTAGATAATTTATTGTAAGAAAAAAGAATAAATAGAAAGTAAAAGTACATGAGATATGGAAAGAAGCATTAAAAACTCTAGCATCCAAAATAAAATAGAAAGAAAAAGAATAAAATGTGGGTACTGGTTCTTGAGTGTTTGATTAGTAAGATTGTATCATCAAGGCAATAAAGGAATTCATAGAAATGTTTGGTTTATACCTTGATATATCATCCATAATTAGTGATAAATGTTCATCATAGGTAAAATATACAAACAACTTTATAGTATCAACACCACTATACTCTTTTCACTATAACACTTGAAAATATGAAATCTCTCATAGAAGAAGTATCACATGAGTTGTATATCACTTTTTAACCACTACCTAACAAAAAGGCTCAAACACATTTTTTAAAACAAATTGCAATTTCCCAACCCTAGTTTAAGAAAGCCAATGCATTATTTATTACATTGGCATGATAACAAGAAGGTCAAATCCTGAAGGATCGATCAGTTTAGTAGCCTTAAAAAAATAGATACAAACATAACATTTTACATTACATATTGAAATGAAAGACAATGTAAAAAAATCCTTTGAAAAAATTCTTATTCCCTTTCCTTATCTCTATAATTCATTCATAAAGTACATCTTTGTATTCTAGGAAAAATAAAACATAATAATGGGGTGAGATTAGATTCTTAGTAAGGGTAAATAATCCAGCATAAGATATAAACATTTAAGGCAAGATGTATAATAAAAACAGCATCCTTTTAAACATAAACTCGAATATATTATGGAAAGAATAAATCAAACATTACCATATAAACATGCACATGTATATTTTACTAGTCTAATAATCATATGTAATAACTAACCTTATAAAGAGGTAATATATAATGCAGGACATCTTAAACACACCATCAAGGCTTCAGCCAAGACACCATACATAATTGGGTAAGACGTTAGTCAAAACCGAAACATAATTGTCTCATGAGACCTATATATGCATTAAGGGGCTATATTGGGCCCCTCCCGACACTTACAAAGTCCAATGTATTTCTCTTATGAAAGGGGTAAAACATAACCAACTTAGATGTCAATACTTAAACCACAATCTATGAATGATATAAAAATAGAACATCCACAGTATAACATGTCATAAAACCTTCAACACAATATCGAAGATTGTATCATAATATATTAACCTTAATTAAGCATAAAATTAAACAAAGGATGTTGACATAGATGAAAGTGGTCTAACAAAATCATTAAAACTCTTTTATAAATATCATTTTTTTACTTTGAAATCATCTAAAATCCAACGTAATTATAAAATAAAACATTTAATTTGATAATAACCTAGTAATATTATAACATAAACTTCAAAATTTTAATGAATTGTAATGGCAGAAAATAGATGCTCGGGCCATATAAGTTATAAAAAACATTTTTTTCTTAATTTATCAAAAAGGCCATATAGTACCTCGTTTGAAAAATGATAGAAAGATTCCTTTCAAAAAAATTTATAAAAAGTAAAACATGGGTATTAATGAATTTAAAAAATAGTATAGAAATATAAATATTATTTTTAAATATATTAATAAGAAACATGGATGTGGATGATAAATATGTCCCAGCAGATACTTTTGTATAAACAATCTCGGATAATAATGAGATTGCGAAATTAACCCTTACCTTTTAATTTTCTTTAATAGAGGGTGTGTTAAACTCCTTTATAATGGTTAATACTTTTAATAAAATTTAATAAGATCATATACATATTTATTATATCATATATGATCCTTTTATTTTGTTTTTTTAATAATATTTCAGTATTACCATTATTTTAGGTGTTAACAACTTTTTTTTTTCAAAGCATGTTTTGTTAACTAAGTCCTATTTATTATGCATAGGTTATATTTTATTAAAATAAATAATGATATTAAGTTAATATATATTATATTTACTTATCATATGATTCTTATAATCATTCTTTAATGTTTAATTTGGAGAATGAATATCATCGCATCGTGAAGACGGTAGGTCGTACATACGCACGAGCGACGGTATCATTTCCTTAAGGATTAAATGGTATTTCATTAGATGTAATATTAATTATACAGAATCATAATCATGTTATATTAATTATTTATTCCTATTATACTCATCATTAAACCCATCCAAATAATTTAATGTTGAATAACAAATTACACCATGGCGTGGAGATGGTAAGTCGTACGTACACACGTATGGTGATATTATTATTCATAGGATTGATAAAATGATGAATATGGTTATAAAATGATTATAATAAAATATAAGTATATGTATGATACTTTATTTATTACTTTATAATGGAAACAACATAGAAAGATGAAGTAGAAGAAGAAAAGAACTTTGAAAGAATGGATAAAAAGATTACCTCTTCTTTGGGTGTCTCCTTTTGATTTGCACAAAAGGACTCCTTAAGTTGGTTTTCTTTCCAAAGGGTGGCCTATAATATGAATTTAGGGAAGTTGGGATCATATTTGGGTAGGTTTTGGCTGATCCAAAGCGCTTTGGAGGTGTGAATAAAAGATAAGGAGATGTGTGCTTTTATAGGAGAGGTGAGGGGAACTTTATAAAAGTCTTGAAATATTAATTTATTATAAATTGATTTTAGATTTATAATGGATAAAAAGTAAAATATTTCGAGTATAATATGATTATGGGTCTAAATCCTCTTAACCAATATGTTTTATACAATTTTAGGTCATGAATTTAACTTTATCTTTTGGCTTTAACCCTTAGTTAAATAAGTTAACTCTTACCATGTCTTCTATTAGTTTTATACTATATGGTTGATATAGTTACTATAAAATTCCAATAGAACCACAAATGTATCATTAATTACATTTTAAACACTATATAAATAATTTGGAGAAATATTAGAATTTTATGACTGTTATATCATTTAATAAAATAGTAATATTTTTAAAAACACATTTGTGTCAATTTTGACACTATTTAGTAATTGACTTTTGTTAAAGTCATAAAAACTTAATTCCTTCAAAAAAAAGGTATTAAATCAAAACTCATATGTCAATTCCATCCAAAAAATTATTTTATGAAATAAAAATGTTCAAATTACATAGATTTTAATATTTAAAAATCATTTATTTGAATCTTTCATAAATAAGGTAATCACTGCATCATCATTGTGTCATAAATAAATATATATATTTAATGACTAAAAACTATAAATAAAATACCATGATGTAGGAAATATTTTTAGATTTATAATTACTATTTATAGTCATAGATATCAGTTATATAACCCTATATTAAAATTTATTTAGTAAAATATACATGTTTATGTTATATTAACATTTTCTTTAAATTAAATATTATAAAATATCATTTTCACACCCAAGAGGCTCCCAATTCCGAAATACCGTCAAAAGGATGATTATAGTTGGAAATATCTCATCTAAAAGGGTTATGACACATTTTAGGTTAATTTTATATTATTATAATATTATTTTTTTACCCTTATTTACCTGATTTACCTTTTTAACATGGTAAATAAAAATAAGTACTGAAGTTGCTATTCATAATTTCAAAAAATAAAAGGTACCAATTTACATAATTTGTAACTTATTGATAAAAATATGGAAACCATTTTTCTAAATTCAAAAGGCATAAATTTTAGTATTTAATTTAAAATTTATTCTCATTGTCAAAACTAGAAAGCGGGTTTTTAAGAAATCAAAGCTATCAAAAGATTGACATGTGTTTATGTCTAATTTCAATGTAAAATTACTTAAAATTACCAACATTGTATTAAATGATAAAAATATACTCTAATTATACTTTAAAACCATTCCAATTTATAATTTAACACTATAAATTATTTTTATTAAAAAAGTTGTTTTCAAATAAAATTTGGTATTTTTTACTATTCATAAAAATATGAAAGTTATTAGAAAAGTACCAAAAATTCACCCTAAGATAATTTTGATATTAATAATTCAAAAATGAATCCTATAAAATTTATAAAATTTCAAAATATGGTTAATACTATTCATATCCACTATTTAAATGGCTAGTTTGATAGATAGTGGTGTGCTCAAACTCAGTGATGCGTACAATGCACGCTATTGAATTATTTAAAATGAGGCGTACCAAGGAATATTGGGGTGTTACAAAAATAAACTCAATATGGAAAATACATTTTATATAATTAAAAATTAAAAAATGATAAAAATAGATTATAATAATGAGAGATAAATGAGAGAAATTGTCATTATATAAAGATCGATAACTCATGACCAAATTTTAAAATAATTAAGACTAATTCAAAAAAATATGAAATCATTTGAATGAATATTTTTAAATACTACCATAATAATATGTCAAAAATAAATCCCATTAAAATAGAAAGTTTTAATTTAAAATACTAAATTCAAAATCATTCCTTTTAAAACAAGTGGTAAACATAAGGAAAATATAAAAAATTGATATCATTTTATTTAAAATATTAAAAAAAGTTTAAATGAGTTTAATATTAACTAAAATTAATTTAGAAACAAAACAATTGAAAAAATATATAACATAATTAAAATATTTTTTTAAGTCTTAAGATGCAAGTTTCATGCGTGAAAATAAAACACTCTTTGATCTTCATAAAACATTTTTAAAATAATCAAAAATAGTTTTAATAGGGAATAAATAATTAATATGAATTTATAAATTCATTAGAATAATTTAAATATCTGAAATGATCATGCATAAAATCAAAATATGAAACAATATGTAACACATAGCAAATTTTTAGATTTTAGAATAACTAGTAGAATTTCACTCAATTGTGTAGGAAAATTCATATAAGTGTTTTCCATGTAATCATTATTATCTATGTAGATAAATATAACCACATAATATAATTTCGCAAAGGTGAATTGACGTAGGTGAATTCATGTAATTGAATTGATGTAGCTGAATCTACATAGGTGATTCAAGAAAGTGATTCACCTATCCATATTTCTAAAATTTATAAATGGACTGACTTATCAAGTTTCAAAAAAAAATAACTAATTAAAGGAAGAATCAACTTTTTTCAAGTAGAATTATATTTAGAAAATTTCATTATCCTTAGAAAGAATCAAGAATCACCTTAATCAGACCTCTATATCTCAAGTTTTTATTAAAAACAATAAAAAATAGATTTGAAAAACTATAGAAATTAGACTAAAAACATACATTTCCTTCAAACCTAATTTCAAATATGATAGAGATCAATTTAAAATTTTATATTTTCTAATGAAATGTAGATGATTTATTTATATTTCAAAAAAATGAAGCACTTAATTTGGAGTTATGTATCCTAAGATATGGTTGAAATACACAAGGTAATCAGATTTATAAAATCATCTATATGGTGAACAATAAACTCACGACGTGGGAGATTTGGATAGTGAATTGGATAAATGGGAATAGTAAAAAAAACATATTAAACTGATATTCTAAGATCCCAAATGACTTATTTATCCTAATAACTCAATATAAAAATTATAGAACATGTTATGAACATTCAAAAAATAAAATCTAAAGATATTTTAAGTAAATAAATATTATTATGTACTCAAAGTTAATCATAATTTAATCAATACATGATTCAAAGTATTAAGATATTTAATAGAAATAAAAAAATATATTTGTAATTATCAATTCATAAAGTGGTTTAAGGAGTCAGACAATATTAAAGTGCATTAAAACGTGGGTTTTCATGGGATGGATATGTTATGGATAGAAAATATATATGTGTAGGAGCATTATTTTTTGGAAATAAATGTGTTTTAAAGGTTATTAAAAGGTAAGAAAGAAAATCACTTAGCATAATAGAAGTGGAAAATATTTTAGTGATGAAGGATTTCTCTAAATTTATTTTTTATAAAATAGTAACTATATGATCTTGGTATAGAATTGAAAGTTCATATAGTGATCTTGTGTGACAAAAACAGTGTTATTGAATAAATAAAGAACCCATTATAGCATTCATTCATGAATCACATTGAAATAAGATGACAATTTATCAAAGAGATGGTAGAATATTGAGTTTCCTTGGTGGAAAATATTGGAATTCATTAACAATTTGTGAAGATATTTACAAAATCATCGGTTGCATTATAGTTTGAAAAACATTAGTTAAATATTTATATTCAACCACTTCCTAAATTTTAATAATATTTGGAATATCCTATATCCCAATATAATTTATTATTTAAACTGTTTCTTTACATCTGATAAGATTTTACCCTTTATATTTATTGTTTAATAAGGATAAATTAGAGAAATATAGGGAAATTG
This sequence comes from Viscum album, assembly GCA_963277665.1. Classification (NCBI taxonomy): domain Eukaryota; kingdom Viridiplantae; phylum Streptophyta; class Magnoliopsida; order Santalales; family Viscaceae; genus Viscum; species Viscum album. Next base: position 1,239,909,153 of record OY728145.1, on the reverse strand, counting down.
GGAAATATATTTTGAATTTTTATTTTAATAAGTAAAATTAGTGTATCACTCAATAATTAAAATATGAGAATCACCTCATATCATAGTGGAGAAAGTTTTTGACATAAAAAATCTAGGAGAGATATCCTTAATGGTGAGTTTGTATCTAGGAATGATGAAGACATGGGGAGACATATAAAATTCAGTTGTTAATAACTAGTTCAATAGAGTAATAATTTTAAGTTGTTATATAATTTTTTCTTTAACTCTTGTTTTCTACAGTGATAATTTCTCTCATAAACTTAGAGTATTGGAATATTTTTTTATTACTATTTAGATCTGATTAAGTATGAGTAATCTTGAATTTTATTTAATATTTCTAAAAAACCCAAAGGGGTGAAATGTTAGTACCTTGGTTATTCAAGAGGAGAATGATTGTTAAAGCATAATTATAATTAGTCTTTTTTATTGGAAATATATTACTTTGGGAGGGTAATATCATTGGTAAATCTTTGAAGATATTTTTTAATATTTGGAGGATTATTGAAACTAATTTGGTGAAGATGGATAAAATCATGTTGCAATATATATGGTGAAAGTGTAATATTTTTTGAAGAATTTTAGTGTATAATGGAATAATTATTTTACTATAAAGGATTATTTTAATTCCTTGATGAGTTTTATGTTTGAAAAGTTGGTGCAACACTGGACCATATAGTTGGAGGCTCACGCCGTAATTATATGGCACAATTGAAAAAACGATTAATATAGGATAAATCAAATTTTAATGGAAGTATATTACACCATAAATATTAAGGAGATGATATGGTAATTTAGGGTTGGTCAATACACACTACCACATCCCAGTATATTGATAAGTGAACTCCCTAATCCCACCTACAATATTCTAGGTGATAGCGACCAGCATTGAGGTATCCTCACAAATGAAGGGAGAAATTGCCTCTAAATAAAACTTATCACATGCTATTATAAATCATCATCCAATATGAAATTAATGAATTGTAAAATATAAAATTTAACAAATGAATATATATATATATATATATAACAACATTATGCTAAAATTCAAGATAATACAAATAAAATCACCAGATATAACCATCACGGCCCAAACAAATTTTATCCTGAATTCTCATGACAAAAGGTGGTTTTCATAATGAGAACTCCATGATAACAACTACCATATCAACTAACCATATCTAAAATCTAATTTTATCTCTGATATAACTTTTCTGATCTACATATAAACAAGGTGAACAGTGCAAAAATGTGCATATAGGGGTGAGAAAAATAAAACATTTTATAGTTATCCTAAGTATTGAGTTTCCCCCACAAACGTTTAGTGACTACGTGAATCAAAAATAAGTAATTGGTATATAAACCAATGTTACTCAAAATCATTATAAAACATAAAAATATTTAATATCAATTCTTATCAACTCATAGATCAATCCATTATTCTTCTCATCAGATAGTGGATCTTGGGTACAACCCAAACCACCCACTCTCACTATATCTTGGATGTTGGAACTCATCCACACCACATGTGGGAAGAAGTTATGAAATAAAAAATAACATTATAAAATAAAAAACTAATCTCATATCCCTTCATAAATTTTAAACACAATGCACCAATCCATGAGATACTATAGTAAATACTCATATATAACTATCTATGGTATGCTAGAGGAAATACACATCAACATAGTTGTAGTTGTTTATCAATGTGTTAATGAAAAATCATGTCTCTACAACTACTAGTGTATATATACTTCTCTCAATACATGAATTGTAAGTAAGATAAGATATTGAATTTGGTGCATCATTATCCACCTCGATCTTAGAGATTTGGGAGAGAAAAAGTGTAAACACTTAGGTAAATTTTCCCACATCGGATTCTCATATCTAGGATGTTGGAGTAAATACCCATCTCTACTTCTCCTATACTGGAGATGCTATAGGAACTACCTATCTTCACCTATATTCTAGTATATATCCCATTTATCCCAACCCATATATGTGGGTAAGTATGGAAAGATAAATATATAAGTCATCATGGGTCTATACCCAGATCAATGCGTGATAAGGGTAAGGTCATTATCTTCTCAATCTATCTAAAGTTAGGGGTAAGTGTAAAGGAAACCACCATGGTATATCATCACCAGTTGATGTTTATCTATCACATGATGCTTCTCATCACATGGTTGGTAAGTACACCTAACAATCACCTCATTACCAATTACATATCCTCAAATCGATCATGAAATACTTTCTATATAATAACTCATAGTCTATATATCATCCTCAATGGATTCCCACTTTCCAAGATCATAGAATTATAATGATAATTCAATAATGATTAATTATTAGATATTGAATTATTCAAATATCCATATCACAACACATTTGATATCACTTTCCACTTTAAAAGTTACATTTTTTATACCAATATTGATAAAAATTAATTTCACTATATTCCCCAGACAATTGCATACTTATCTGATTCATTATCAAAAATATTCCACCACTTTACACATTAAATTTCATATCATAATTCTTCATTATATTTCCATTAATTATAGTACAATCATTCAATATTTTTTATTCCTTTATTATTTTATCTCGCTATCTATTAAATACCCGTTTACTATATTTTTCCATTATATCATTCCCTTTATTAACTTAGAACATTTTTCATCATTAATATACTTAAAAATTAAAAAATTAATCAATATTTATTGGTTTCAATAAATTTTATATATTCATATAAGTTAATACAATTATATTACCCACTTAACTCTCCTTGATTTCATTTATGACAACACATTTAAAGTAATAAGTAGTTCTCTATAGCATTACTTTTCAAATTAATTAGTTAATTAAATCACTTTAATCTTGTGTTATTAATCATCATTTGTCTGATAATATTCCTATTTCAAATTTATTATTATATATAATCCATTTATACTTCAATTAATTTATTTTTTACATTACATTTATATATAGACAGCATTAAAAATTAATTTAACTATAATGAATTTTATAATTCATCTCGTGTTTTCAACATAAATTTAAGAAAAATATTATAAAATTTAATGATTTTGTTCTTTAATATATTGAAAATTTTAGCATCATCTCTAAAATTTAAATACAAACCAATCTTATCCTTCCTTGGTCAAGTAATTCAACAAATTCATTAAGTCAAAATGATCCTTTAATTGTAAAAAATAACGTATAAAATATTATTATTATTTTATAAAAATAACATATAGAAAATTGGTATCCCCACTTAGTATATAACAAATCACTGGGTCAATTATCCTCACTTAAATTAATACTCAAATGTTAGTATCACTAAATTATGTAACCACCTATTTATACATGTTTAATTGTCATTATTTAATCATAATAATAATAAATTTTTACATTTAACTAATCATGGTTAGCACAATATCTCTATCAAACACCTCCAAATTACCCAAAATCCTAGATACATTGGGTCTAAGATTTTGGGAGGAGTCTAATGAAATTTTCAATGCCAACAAATACCCTACTACCCCCCATGCACATCCAAAAATTTCGGCCAACTAGGGGTTCCATGTCCCCCCACCCCCACATGTTTCCCACTAGTTCCACTATCCCCATGTCATTCCACTTACATGATTGAATGTAGTTTATCAAATATTTGATAAGATGACTAAGATAACCCGTCACAACTCCTATCGAGATACCCCAAATCAGATCCTATCAAGATTCCATGGCTCGACTCCTACCAAGATTACATTCCTTGACTCCAACCAAAATTCCATGACTTGGCTCCATCTGAACTGCCACATGGGATGTCATCTGATCAAATATATCAAAAAAACTCAACTATTTAGGTATTTTTTGTGATTAATTTCATAGAATTTATTAACCCATTACTAACTATATTTTTAGTACTATAGGTGTTGGGAGGAGTGTGAAGGTGGAGAGGTGTTTTTGAAGTTGAGATTTCATCTGGGAGAAGTAGGTTGTAGTGTCGTTGAATAAATGGTTTTCTATAGTATATAGGTGGTTCTAGAGGTTTTGTGTCATGATACTTAAGAGATTTTTCATCCCTGATGCATGGGATTTCCAGGATGGAGTTGGAACTAGGAACTTGGTCACAGTGCGAAGGTGGGTGTTTTGGTTCAAGGTGTTCGAAAGAATTTAGCAAAGTAAAACATCATACACATGGTCATTAGATATCATATGCATAGATTGAACATATTTTAAAATTCATTTTCTGATTCATTGTTCATAGAGTAACTGGGGTTGTCACGATGTAACAAGGTTTTGATAGAGGATTATTTTGTAAAAATGAGGGATGACTATTACGAAGTCTTATTTTATCCCCATGAATTTTTCTTTTAATGATTCTTTGATAACCTCATGTAGTGTTAGTTCATAATGTGATGGTTTATTGGGGATTTTATTAGTTTTCATATATGATTTTCCTAGTGTGTTTATGTTCATCATGGTGTAGGGCCTAGAGGATAAGTTTTAGAAGTGTTGTCTTCGTTGATATTGCATTTTGGAAATTTGGGGCTGTGGTGAAGCCCTTATTTAATGGTGTCATATTTGGAAGGTTTAATGGGATTTAAATAATGATAAATTATATAATTTCAGCATGATTTCTAGAAGTTTTATATAATTATACCATCAAGGTTAAACCAGGGATAGTCACGCCATGATGAAATAGTTTTTCAGCCATATTTAAATTTGTAATTCCCTTCAATTCCCCTCCATTTTCTTCATTTTTTATCCGACCTTAGGAATTAATTGTTACATCCTTATAATTTATTGGTCTCCCATTTATTTGATTTATCCCTTATATTAAAGGTATTGATCTATAATGATATAAGGTGATTTCCCTTTCTTTTTCTCTTGGGTTTTCCCCTTATTTTTTCTAGAATGGTTTTGTGAGATAATTTTGGGGTTGGTTTTGATGGTTTTTTTTCATTATTTTTATGTGGATTGTTATGTCCTAGATTTTTGAGGATTCCCTTATGTTGTATTGGCTAGTGATCATCCTTTCCTTACTTCATTCTTACAAATCATCATATAAAGCACCAATTTAGGTAGGGGATTCAATAACTCTCTTTATTTATGTGTGAATTATGGAATTATAATTCTCTTTATATCTTTAGGTGGATAGTATGGATTTTTTTAATTGAAGATAATGAATTGGACTAATAAAATTGTAAAGGTATGGGGTTATACACTTGTTTTTCAAGATTTCGTGATATTTTTCTAGTGATTGAAAGTTATTTATAGTGGTTGTTGATAAATGTTGTTATCGTTGTCATACTTGTGTCATTATTGTGATGGAAACATCCTCGATAGAGCTGAAATTTTCAATGTTTTTTATTTTTATTTCAATGAATATATCCCCACCATTATGTCATTATAATTTATATTTCATTAATTTTGGATTTTTGATGAGACTTGAGATAAATTTTAAAATACCCTAATTCTGAAATTTTAATAGTTTTTCATCACTTTTGTGTTTTACGTATAACTTTATAAATAAAGATCTAATTATCAAAATTATTTTTTTTAGGCACCCATGGATTATGGGATTCAAATTTATCAATTGGTTTGAGCATTGATTTTAAATTATTGAGGCCTAAATAAATCAGCCATTGTGGAAAAAAATTGTTGAAAAAATTGAAACCGCCTCAGTAAATGAGGTATAAATCATCCAAAAGGTTTCCAATTGAGATTATTTCAGTATAAAAGAAATAGTATTCAAAGACCCATTGTAAAGAACCGACTTTTTCTAAAGGTATGAATCATTAGTTTTTATTTTTATATCTTCTATTTAATCATGGTAAAGGTATACTACAGCCTAGGGAATTTTTGAGGAGTTTCTAGGGCTTGTTTGGAGACTAAAGATCTGAAAAAGTGGGCTATATGTTGGGATTCATAATCAGTGAAAACTGTGCAACCCATTCCACATGGTTTTTATAAACCATGTGTCTAAAGATAGGGAACTTGAAAGTCCTCACAGTTTGTTTGCAACCATGCATTCTTAGGTGAACGGTCATGTGGCCTACTGTAGCTTTGGGATATAGCATATCTACACGGTTTGAATGTGGTTTTCAAACCGTTCGCATAAACCGTGTGACCTGGATTTTTTAAAGAAAACATACCTTTTTCTCCAACTTAAAGTTAAAGTCTTTTTATTTTCTCCTACCTCTAGTGGCCAAACCAAGAACTCTTCCTCCCCTTTTAGCTCAAGAACCCTAAAAGGCTAGTCTTTGAGATAGAACTTTCATCTGGTGTCCAATATTTGATCTTAAGAAAGGGTTGGATCCCTTGAGGTAATTTATCCCAGTCTCTCTAATTATATTCAAGTTTATCTTTCTACTTGTTATGCTATTTAGGTGCAGGATCATTTTCCCTATCTTTAACCCATTAGACTGAAACTCAAATCTCTTCTAACTTGCATAAAATTTGATGCCGATAATAAGGGAGGCTTTGTCTACAGTACTAAGGTAGGTGGTTACGTAGTTTTCCATTTTAGTTTTGGTTATTTCATATTTAATCTGTTGTTCCATAATCTGACCTTTGTTGAGGTTCTAAATTTTGTTGGTTCCTTCATGTCTAATTGACATTGGTGCCTTGGTACATGTGAATTAGTTCTTGTTTAGGGTTTTAAACATCACAAATACCCTATAGGGACACTTTTAGGTTTGACACTTCGAAATGGGCCATTTTAGCCAAGTGGTTGAAATGATTGGAACCCAATTTAGTTTCCATATTGGATTTTAAATGTAATGGACTTTGTCTCATGTGTAATTACTTTATTCCAAGTATCCTCATTGGTGTTTGGTCCCCTTAGAATTTTAATTTCCCAAATGAGAAATTGAGTTGTTACATGGCATTACACATGACACATATGCCTTATCGTGTAATTTTCATTGTTTTGAAAATTGAATGGTTTGGTTTGTTTAGGATTTCTAGTGTAAGATGGATACATCATTTTTAATGAATTGGTTTTAAATAGAATGGTTACAAGGGATGAAATAGCCTTTCCCATGCACATGTTTTATAAAATAATGGCATCATATGAAATGAATTGATTTGTTATAAATGAAATTGATTAATGGATGGTGAACCTATACATATGTTCATGGAATTTTTAAATTATAAATGTTATATGGGATGCCTTTAATGGCTTGATTATGCTTAAAGGAACAATTGAGATGTTTCTCCTCATGTATCATGTCGTACACTTGATCACAGATTGGTTTTATTATAAAAGTCTTGATGACATGACATAAGAGGTAATTAATTATGACCATATTATTTAATGTGAAAAGGATTATGGTTTATAATTATATATTATAAATGATTATGACATATAGGTTGTGAATCCAAGGGATTATGAGAGCCCTCGGAAGGGGACAATGTGTGACTTCCCAGCTGGAGCAAGGAGATTGACCATGAGAGATCCCTTGGTGATGTATTTCCTTGGGTTATGTCATGATCCCACCAATAGCTAGAGCCAAGGGATATACCATGAGTGATCCCCTGGTGATGGATGAAAGTGGGTTATGTCCCGATCCTGGTAGCATGTGCATTTCAAGAGACTATAAGAGCTCTTGGAGTAGGGCCAGGGGTTAAACCGTGAGAGCTTCCCCTAGTATTGGATGTCTGAGAGTTACGTCCCAATCCATCCCAAAATATATCTATATTTATGTGTGTTTGTTTGTGTGTGATTATACTATATATATATATATATAGTGACTTTATTAGACATACTATCCATGGGATGAAGTAGGTAGACCCGCCAGGTGTCCTTTAAGAACCTGAGCATGAGGTTGTTTATTTATTCTGCATTGCTTAACTTTCCTACTTATACTTGCACATTGTTTATCTATGAGAACCTACTCAAATTTCACTTAGACACCTTTGGTTGGGGCCAAATAAGATTTTTATCTCACACCCTACTCAGGATTCCCTTGGAACCTGAGAATATTATATTATTTTAGGTACTGTAAAGGGTAAAGTCCATTTTGCAAGTTGTTGACTTATTCTACTAAGTAGGAGCTTAGGATTAGAGGACCGAGCTTAGGCTTGAGATGCTTGTGGAGATATTTTTTTCCTTTTATTCCTTTTTTATTATTTTATACTATGATTCTATCTACTCTTTCACTTTTTTATTATCAAAATGACATGCATCATTATATCAGACTCTACTATTGATGTTTTTGGTTATGTTTTTTGGTTATCTATTTCTCCTATTGCACAGTTATTTAGTTGATTATTACGCCTTATCTAATTATTTCATCTTCTTTTTTATTATAATTTTGTTATTGTTAGTTTTTTTTTGTGTTTGTTGTGCTACTCTAACATGAGGGTGTATTATCCATGTTGTACTACCTTTACACCCTCGTTTCTAGTCATCAACCTCTGGAATATGGGGAGATGTTGCAGAGGTCATGTGACCAACTGATCCCTTGGCACAGGTTAAGTAGAGTCCGGGTTAGGGACATCACAAAGTGGTATCAATGGGATTCCTTTATTTTTTTACTATTTGGAGACAATATAATGGATATTAGGAGTGTTTGGGACTTGTTCACAAGTCGTTCCTGAGTGTCACGAACCCATGTATGGGGTAAGGTCCAAGTTTCCTAAATTAACAATATAGTTTTGTTTATGATGATTTACTAATGATATTATTTCACCATTGAGTGATTCACATGATTATTTGTGTTATTGATCTTGATTTTATATAAATTATTATTCCATTACTTTGACCTAATGAAATGAGGTTTATTCATTAGATCATGCATCATGCTAGGCATAGCATGAATTATAGGCCATGAATCTTTCCATGCTATATTTAATTTCCAGTGAGCATTGCTTGTTGCATTTTGAATGTTCCTTGTTAAATATATTAAATTTTGCTGACATCTATTTCAGAATCAAGAGTGTGCTATAGTGTGAGTTTAGTGGGTGCCACATTTTTATTCATAAGGTGTATGGGCCCTTATAGATCAGAAAATGGAATTACATATAGCTCAAACATTTTAAAGCAATTTAATTACATGAACAAGTGAAATTTAAATGGAAATGACATCCATGTGAATTCCATATTTTGGTTCACAAGGTGTATGAGCCCTATCGACTAAAAATGGCATATTATTGGATTTAACCAATTCAAATGTTTGTAATGTTTAAATGAGAACATTTTCAAATGGTAAATGACTTATAACTTGATAACATCCATCTTGTACATGCCTAACATAGATACTTATAATCATACATGGCCTTAATAGTAGGTAGTGGGTATTTCTTCATTCTTATGTCCTGTTATGGTATCTTCAATCATCTAGACCTAGATTTTGAAGCAAGTATATAGGCATGTTCATTTTTATAGGAAGGATTTATTACCTTTTCATGTTTCTTAAATAAAATCTTCTAAAATGATTAAATCTATTCTAAGATGTTAATTTGGAATTGTAGAATTATGATAGCATGATGTCCTTGAGTCGTGCACCTTAAAGGCAGTAATGATCATGTTCTTGAGGTGGCAGGCCATGAGCTGCCAGTCATCCCTCCTATCGATATACCTGTGGTTCTTCTTCTTGTTTCATATATGGGTATTAATTCCTAGTTCCATGAGGGTTTTTTTTGTATTCTTTAGGGTATACAAGGTGGAGTGTGACCTGCCCCGAGTATGGAAGAGTTAACATGTGAGTTTTAGCAGTAGCATCCTCCCACATTCTCGAAGAAATGTTGACCACATGATGCGAAGTCTTAGCTCGATACATGGTCTGGGTGGATTTTTAGACCATCTTTTATGACTAAAATTTCTCCAGAATTTGAGGGCTGATAGAGCAAGAGAATTCATGAACCTGAATTAGGGGACCATGTCAGTTATGGAATACTCATATCATTTCAATGATTTGTTGTGTTTTACTCCTTCTCTAGCTTCTGATGATCTGATGACTACTTGGAAATTTAAGGATGGTCTGAATTAAACCATCTAATAACATGTCAATGTTTTTAGGTTGAACACTATTTTGAAATTATCGAATAGGCCCTTATCGTAGAGAAGAATATGAGGGATGCTGAGGGTGAAAACCAAGGGGGTTCAGCACCTAGGGATTCTAGTGTTTATTCATCTAGGTGAAAGAGACATTTTGAGGTTTCTCATGAAGAGAGAACCAGTTAGGATCCTTTCACTAACAGTTATCTTATATGCCACCAATTCGGAAATCTAGGACATGCCAGGTTTTCATGTTTGTAGGATCTAGTGGAGTGAAAAGGTTGTGGCATGATAGTCTATCTATAAAGCTTCTACAGGATTTTCCCTCCATTTCCTAGTGAACAGATAACTGCACCTACTCCTCATCTAGGAGTGGGGTCATCTATATTACGATAATTAGGTAGCTAGAATACCACTTGTCGATCAGGCTGATGTAGTGGGCGAGGCAGAGGCAACCATATATATAATTCTCAATGCCAGTAGAGTGGGCTTACTTCGAGAAGTCAGGCAGTGACTTAGGACCTTGGTACAGTCTAGTTACATGTAGTCCAGCATACACCATAGGAGAAAAGCATCTGACCATCTACTGTATGGGGTAATATTCTAGTATCCTCCACTTTAGTGTTATCTCTTTTTGATACAGGCATGTCTCACTTATTTATATTAGAGACAATCACTGAGAGTTTGGGCCTCGATATTCAGAACATTCATGGTGTTATAATTCTAGATACACCATTAGGTATCCATTCAGAAGGCATTCTCCACTATCATAATTTTTCCTTTAAAATTGACAGTTTCCTTTTTGTATAGACTCTATATGTCCTCAACATGTCTAGCTTTGATGTAATCATTGGGATGGACTGGTTAGTTCCATACAGAGCTCGTATTGACTACTATCGTCGGAGGGTGATGTTTACATCACCAGAGGGCATTATGCACATGCATAAAAGAGAGTGGGATCTCAGTGTGACGCGGTCAGGACACGAGTAGTATAGGATGGGTAATGTGACAACATAGGTTTCTAGTGTTTACCTTAATTACTAGGGGTTACAACATTCTATCATTTCTCTAGTAGTGGAGTGTTACATAGACATCTTTCTATATGACTTCGCATGTCTACCTCCGATGCGAGAGGTAGATATTACTTTTGAGTTTGTACCAAGAGTCGCACCTATGACCATTCCTCTTTATAGGATATAAATAAAAAAGATTTTGGAGCTCAAGAAACAGTTGGAGGATTTGGAGGTGAAATTATTTATACATCCCAACACTTCTCCTTGGGGTTCACTAGTCCTATTTTCCAAGAAGGTAGATGGTTCCCTTAGGTTTTGTGTGGATTACCGTTGATTGAATCATCTTATTATCAATAACTAATATTCACTTCCTAGAATAGATGACTTATTTGATCATCTTCAAGGATAATAGGTGTTTTTAAAGATATATCTGAGATCAGGCTATCATTAGGTGTGTATTAGGACTTCATACATACCTTGTACAACTTTTAGGAGTAGGTATAGTCTCTATGAGTACCTGGTTATGTCATTCAGAATCACGAACGCACCTGAAATATTTATGGATATTATGAATCGGGTATTTCACCCATACTTGAATTCATTTGTGGTAGTATTAGTTGATGATATCTTGGTGTATTCATGCTTCAGACATGACCATGAAACTCCTCTTGATATTGTGCTGAATATGTTGAGAGAGAACCAGCTCTATGCTAAGCTCATAAAATACTACTTCTGTATTAACAAAGTCCACTTCTTGGGTTATATAATCTTGATGTCAGGAGTTTCAATTAACCTAGAGAAATTTATTTTTGTGTATCCTTGGGAGAATCCCAAGAATGTATTTGATATTATAAGTTTCTTGGGGATTTCCAGATACTACCGGTGTTTCATACATAATTTTTCACTCCTTGTAGTGTCCCTTATGGAATTGAAAAAGATGGGTGTGAAATTATTATGGTCTAAAGATTTTGAAGCGTAATTTCAAGATTTGAAGGAAAGACTGACTTCAGCACCAATACTGATTTTTCTAGAGCCAGGAAGGGCTTATACAGTCTCTTGTGACGCATCAGGTGTTAGGCATGGAGTTTTTCTGATGCAGGATGGGTGTGTCATTATGTATGGTTCTCTTCAGTTGAGTCCTCATGCATGGAATTACCTGACGCATGACCTCAATCTTGATGTTATTTTTCATGTCTTATTCTATTGGAGACACTATGTACTTGGAGAGCATTTTGTGTTGTATAATGACCACCAAAGTATCAAATACATTTTCACACAGTGGGATCTGGATCTTAGGCAACATAGGTGAGTCGAGTACCTATAATCGTTTCATTTCAATCTTACCTACACACTTGGGAAAGAGAATTATGTGGCTAATTCTTTGAGACATAAGACTTAGACACAGGTGGTTCAGGAATATAGTAATGAATAGAAGATTATGGACATATTCTTAGAGATGCATGTTGAAGTTTAATAGTACCATGGTTATAATATCCTCTCATCCTTAGTGGTGATGTCTAATCTTCTATAACAGGTAAGGTCGAGACACCTATCTGATCCAGAATTCCTTATCCTATGGGAAAGTGTCTTAGGTGATGATACTTCTTATAGTTGGACAGTGGATAGTGATGATACATTATTGTTCTATGGACATGTATCGGTCCCAGAAAACATCAGAGAGGACATGATGCAATATTTACATGCCTCAGCATGGTAGGTTCACCCCAGTGTCACCAAAATGTATTGATATTTATGACCCAAGTACTGGTGGTCTTGCACGAAATGTGATATTGTTGTTTTCATCACTTGATGTTCAACCTGTCAGTAGGTGAAGGTGGAACATCAGTGTCCGGTAGGGCTTCTTCAGCTGTTTTCCATTCCTGAGTGGAAATAGAATGATGTTTCGATGGAATTCCTAACTAGTCTACCCAAATCACCTAAGGGAAACAATGGTGTGGTTTTTCATTGATCATCTGAAGACGGTCATACACTTCCTACCTGTGTGAGAGACCTTCTCAGTAGATGAGCTATGAAGGTTTTAAGTCAAAGAGGTGGTATATCTTCATGAAGCTCCTCATTATATAATTTCTGAAAGAGGTGATCATTTCATGGCATGGTTATGGAAGGGGTTACAGAAGGAATTGGATATACAGGTACTTCTGATCATGGACTATCACCGAAAGACTGATGGTTAGACAGATCATACATTTTAGGTTCTGGAAGAAATGTTTCAAGCATGTGTCCTCAACTTTGGATGTTCTTATGAGAAACATATTCATCTTATCAAATTTTCTAATAACAATAGCATTTAGGAAACCATCAATATATATCCCTATGAATCCTTATATAGTAGGCCTTTTTTCTCACCTCTATATTGGCTAGAGGCAGCGAAAACAGCTATGCTTGGACCACATCTAGTGCAGGAGACTACAGATCAGTTCTAGCTAATCAAAAAGCACATATTGAAAGCTCAGTCTAGATAGCAGTCTTATGTCAACAGACACTGATGACCTATTGAGTTCATGGACAGAGACAGGTTTTCTTACGAGTCTCACCCAATTTGGGGTATAGACATATTCAAAAATAGGGTAATCTATCACCGAGGATCGTTGGACCCGTCAAGGTCGTGAAATGGATCAGACCAATAGATTTCCAGTTGGAACTTCCTCAGAGATACCAGTCTATGCTTGATGTATTTCACATATCTCAACTTTTTTGATACTCTTTATACCCATCACATGTCTTTCAACATGATGATGTTGAGATGGAAATGGATGCTTCCTTCGAGGAGTACCCAATTTGTATTGTTGATAAGATCATGAAGACACTCCAAGGTAGGTATGTTCCTCTTATTTGGGTGTTATGGTAGAACAAACAAGTTAAGGATGATACTTGGGAATGGGAAGCTTATATACAATCTCAATGGTAAAAACTCTTTACTGATACTACCACTTTACCCTCAGAAGTCCAACCTGAGGATGAGTTTCTTTAAGGAGGGGAATTTTTAATGACCTGAATTTTCCCAATGGTACAGATCATTAGATTTTCATTTTTTATCATTCATTTATCATGGTAAAGTTGTAATATTTCCTTGGGAAGGATTGAGTACCATCAAGGTCTTATTTAGATCTTGGAGTTATGGAAAAGTGGGTTATAGGATGGGCTGCACAGTTAATGGAAATTGTACGACCTAGGCTGCATGGTTTATATAAATTGTGTGACTGTAGATAGGGTACCCACAAGTCTACATAGTTTTTCTGCAACTGTATGGGCCTAGGAACATGTTCATGAGTCTTTCTATAGTTTTAGGGTATAGAATATCCACACAATTTGTGCACGGTTTGCAAACCATGCACATAAATCTTGTGACCCGAATTTTTTGGAGCAAAATTACCATTTTTCCCAAATTAAAGTTAAAGGATAATTTCTTTTCTCCTACCTCCATCAGCCAAAATAGGATATCTTCCTACCCTTTGAGCTCAAGAACGCTTTATGGTTAGGTTTTAAGAGAGAGACTCAGTCTGATGTCTAATCTTTGATCCGAAGAATGAGTTGGATCCCTTGAGGTGAGCTCTCCTAGTCTCTCTAATCCTATTCAAGTTTATCTTTCCAGCTATTGCACTATTTATGTGTAGGCTCATTTTCTCTATTTTCAGGGCATTGGACCAAAACTCTGATCTCTTTCAACCTACTTGAAATCTAAGTTCGATATCAAGGGAGGCTTCATCTATGCCACTAAGGTAGGTCATCACATATTTTTCCATTTGACTTTTGGTCATTTCATATTTAATATATAGTTCCATAAGCTGTCCTTTTTCAAGATTCTAAATTGTGTTGGTTCCTTCATATCTAATTGAACCTAGTGTCTTGGTATATGTGATTTGGTTCTTATTTAGGGTTTTATACATCACACATACCCTATAGGTATACCCTTAGGTGTGCCACTTTGAAATGGGTCATTTTGTCCAAGTGGTTGAAATGCTTGGAACCCAATTTAGCTTCTGACTTGGATTTTAAATGTGATGGACTTTGTATAAGGCATAAGTAATGTATTCAAATGTTCTTGATTGGTGCTTGGTCCCCTTAGAATTTTAATTTTCCAAATGGGAAATTGAGTTGTTACATGGCCTTATACTTGAAACATATGCCTTATAATGGAATTTGACATGTTTATGAAAATTGAATGGTTTTGTTCATATAGGATGGATAGTGTAATATGGATACATCATTTTTAATGAATTTGTTTTAAATAGAATGGTTATAAGGTAAGTAATATACATTCCCTTACTCATGTTTTATAAAAGAAAGGCATCATATGAAATGAATTTATTTGTTGTAAATGAACTTGATTAATGGATGGTGAACCCATGCCTATGTTAATGAAATTTTTAAATGATAAATGTTAAATGGGATTCCATTAATTACTTTATTATGGTTAAAGGAACACTTGAGAGTTTTTTTCTCATGTGTCATGTGGTACACTTGATCAAGACTTGGTTTTATTATGAATGTCTTGATGGCATGACATAAGAGGTAATGCCATATGATCAAATTATTTAATGTGAATTGGGTTATGTTTTATAATTATATATTATAAATGACTATTCTATATAGGATGTGGATCCAAGTGACCATGACGGCCCTTAAAAGGGGAGACTATGTGATTTTCCCAACTAAATTCAGAGGATAGACCATGAGAGCTCCCCTAGTGATGGATGTCCTTGAGTTATGTCCTAGTCCTACCAGTAGCTGGATCCAAGGTATTGATCATGAGAGATACCCTCATGATGGATGATAGTGTGTTACATCTCGATCCTTCCATCACGTATATTCCAAGAGACCATGAGAGCTCTTGTAGTTGGGCTAGGGGTTAGAGCGTGACAGCTTCCCCTGATATTGGATGTCTCAGAGTTACATCTTGATCCATCCCAACACACACACACACACAATTATATATATATATATATATATATATTATACTATATATATAGTGACTTGATCATACATACCATCCATGGGCTAAAACAGGTAGACCTGTCAGGTGTCCTTTAGAAACTTGAGCGAGAGGTTGTTTATTTATTCTGCATTGCTTTACTTTCCTATTTATAACTGCACACTGTTTATTTATGAGAACCTACTTGGATTACACATACACACCATTGGTTGTGTCCTATTAAGATTTTTATCTCACACCCTACTCTAGATTCCCTTGGCATCTGAGAAGATTATATTTTTGTAGGTACTAGAAAGGGTAAAGTCCCTTCTATAGGTTTTTTGACTTATTCTACTTAACTAGAGTTTAGGAACAGATAATCAGGATTATGATGAATATGATCATGGAGTTTTTTTTCTTTTTATTCCTTTTGTACTATTTTATTGCGTGATTATATCTGATCATTCACTTTTTTATTATCATCATTCCATGCATCATGGTATTAGATTCTTCCATTGAGGATTTTGGTTACATTTTTTAGTTATTTATTCCTTATACTACTTAGTTATTTAATTGATTGTTATACCTTCATTGATTATAGAATCTTCTTGTTGTATTATGCTTTTGTTTCTGTTAGTTATTTTTTGTGTTCACTATGCTACTCTGACATGAGTGTATAATCTCACTGTTGTACTACCATTACACCCTTATTGCAAGTCGACGACCTTTGATGTACAGGGAGACGCACCAGAGGTCATGTGGACAACTAGGCCTTAGGAATAGGTTAAGTGGAATCTTGTACTAGGACATCACACCCCTCTTTGCATTAAATACCAATATTAAATTAGGTCATTAATATTTTCATTGGGTGCATGAAAGTGAAGTTGAAGAGTCACTTCAAATAGAAAAGGTTCACCTCAGTAATTAGCTTATAAATTATTATACACTTATCCAAATAGACTCATATCTTTTATGGATAATGATAATTTTTGTGTAAACATCTTAGAAGAAGGAACATTTCCAAAAAATCATCAGGGAAGGAGGTTAAAATTGATCAAACAATAATGGGATAGAAAACTAGACAAAGCATTAGGAACCCCCTTTTCACCATTTATTCTAATCTCTACTTCATTTCAAAGGATGGTTGGATTGATGGAGGGGGATTTTCGAGAGAATATATGATGTATAATAGAAGTTACATTGAATATAATCAATCCATGAAGATTTAAACTCCATGTGGTGGTGAGAGCATTGATTTGAGGATTATTCCCTTTTGAGTTTTTTACTTCATTGTATTCTAATTATATTTTTATGGAAACTTTTTTCATGATTGAAGGAGTTATATTTTTGTTCTTGAATTTAGTTTATTCTATTTTTATATATAATTTTGTTAAACTTGTGAAAGTAAATTGGTTATTATTATTGTTTAAATTACTTTGGGAGAGGTCTCCCCACTGAGCATAGTGAGTTTAATCTATTTTGGTTTCTTGAGGGACTTCGGGTAACTGAATCACATTAATAAGCTAATAAACACCCATATTTGAGGTCTCAATATCATTTCTATTCAATTTAGGTGTTCACTTGGAGTAATTTGAGTGATCATTGAGAAATATAATATGATAATACATTTAGATAATGATAAAGGGAGTGTCCGAATATTGAAGCTTGTCCACCGCTGCCTTCTTTAGTTTTTTTAGCCCAACTTGCTTCTAATTTCTAATATATAATGTATATTTATAGTTTTAATATGATTTTGTGTAATTTATTTTTTTCAACACATTTAAAATCCTCATTTTTATTTTTAACTTTAATAAAAAAAATTAACAAAGTGATAGTTTTACAGCTTAGTTTGTGGCCTCCTCGTGAGACAACCTCGTGGTCACCATAGTACTACATTTTTAAATGGGATAATTATTGATTAGGGTAACATGACTAAAAACCCCTAGCATCAATTTTGAATAATTTCCAAGTAGGTTGACAAATTTTTTTTAAATTTTTTTCTGGATTTTTAGGATTTTAACCACTAATTTAGAGTCTTCAAAAAAACAATAAAAATGGATTTTCATAGTAACTACTATTCATGGCCTAATTATCAAAAATATGAGGATTCTAGTCATGAATAATTTATAAAAGTTAAATTAGAAAAAATGATTTTTTTATTCAAAACTAAGCTTCCATGACTCAAAAATTAATCAAACTAGTTTAAATTATATCCACTTCTTTAAAATAATTAAAAGCTCAAAAAAGAAGCTCAATAAGAAATGAAAGATCTTGACCCACCCACTTTTGATATTGAAGAACCCTTTTTGGTTGAATTGAAAAATAATTTTGCATCTCTTTTGTCAAATTTTAATGAAGAAATTATCATGGATTCACCAATTGATGTGTCTTTAGGGAAAAAAGTATTTGAAAAATAATTGGGATGTATTTTTTTAAAATGAAATTTTATATGAAGCCCCAATTTTTGAAATTGAAATTTCTGAACCCTTGTATCAGTATTTGGACAAAGAGGAAGATAAACTTGATTCGTTCAATTTTGAAGAACATTTGGAGGAACCTTAGTTGCAGACAACTTCCAATACAACTGTTTTACACTCCCAAATAGAGCTGGAACCTGAGAATCCATAGGGAGAAGTCTTAAATTTTGATCTAATTTTTTCAAGTTATTTTGATAATAACTTGTTAACTATTTCTAAATGTTCATATTTAGTTCCCATTACTTATAAGTGGATTGATTTTTTATATGAAGAGGATGTTAAGGAAGAAATTGAGGAAATAATGGTCTGTTTTTTTTGAGCACATTGGTACATGTGAAGATGGTGGTACCGAGATATTTTTCAAGGAAGTAACCATTTTTAAAGATGAAATTGAAGATGAACCACATCATAGAATTACATTTCATCAACCAATGGAGGTTATTTTTGTGATAAATTGTTGGGAAGTTTCTTCTATGTTTTGTTCCCTCTTCCACTACATCATTGGAACATCAAATTCATAGAGTGTAATCTAAATAAATCTGATTTTGGGATCTTATATAATATGTATGGGATAAAAAATATTGTATAAAAATATTTTTGGTGGTTTATGAGGAAGAAGACATGCCCACCTTCATATTGGGGATGATATTTTGGAACTTTCTAACTGGGGGAAGTGAAATCCTAGAACCCCCTTGGGGGTTCATACCAAGGCTCTTTTTCTTTATATTTATTTTTCTATTTCCTTGATTTTAATAAATTTTTATTCTTTTTTGGTTTTTCTTATAGTTTTCCAAGTTGCAGTATTTACGAGGCTAGCTCAAGGCTACTACTGCTCAATAAAAACCTAGTTGTGTCTTTCCATCTCATTGTTTTTCATATCTTATCTTCTTGATTTTCACTTCACAATATAAACTATGAAAAAAGAGGAAGTTGTATAAAATAAGTGTGGGGAGGATTATCCTTCATAGTTTATCATTTTTTGAGTTTCTTTTCAAATTTTTATTTTCAGTTTTTCTTTCAAATTTTGTGTTAAAAAAACTTGTGATCTTAAATGATTATCTTTTTAATTTTTGAAATCCATGTCAATGAGTGAACCAATTTATCCCTTGAAACCAACCATAAATGAATGTCAAAAATTACTTTGTTTTAAGTTCAAAACTTTAGAAATTTCATGACTAGATTGTTGAATCTTGAATATACAGATTATACACAAGAGGGGGATGAATTGTGTCTTTCATAATTTTCGTTAACTCTTCGATTGAATGAGTTTTGTCCTCTATGCTTTATCAGATTTGATCATGCATCAGAATAAGTAAAAGCAGGAAAACATAGATGTATAGTAGTTCAGGAAACAGAAGGCCCCTATACCACTCCACCAACGCTCTACTCCTTGAGCTTGGTGATTTTCACTATCTGGTCCTCGTTTCAACAGACTAGTTCACAACTGAGTACAGGCAGTCGACACCTTTACAATCCAAGGAAACAACAAAGCCTCCTGGTTCAATTACAGAACCTACACAGCTTAGTATGAGAAGCCGATCACTCAAGAATAGAAAGAAAAGATTTTCATATTTTGAAAATACTTTCCAGATGTTCTTCACAATTTCAACAGTATGCAATTAACAGCAGATGGATCGTCGTCTCTAGAAATATTGATTTTCAAGTTGAAGCAGTTCTGAGTCGATCCGGTTGTTGTAGATATAGAGATATAATTCACAACTTCAGCAGTAGTAGATCCACATTAGATATTTGATGTAGAACAAGTGAATCTTCTATCGAGTTCCTTTTTCTTAAATAAACAAAGCTTTGATGCTCCTTCTGAATCAGCAGAACTGGGTGATTTTTGTAGTCTCTCTTTTCAACCTTTTTTAATAATAGATTGATCACCACACTCTTGTACCTGGTGTTTTTGAGAAAACATATATAATAAAGCCGAGCATATCACCTACACATTTAGATCCATAAAATTCGCCTTTTGATTTACGATATTCAAAAATTTGAATTTACAGAGTAGTCGTAACTTCCCTGAAGACTTGGCATAAAAAGCTCCTTTTAATTCGATCTTTTATCCATTGATAAAATGGCTTTGAATTGGTCAAAGTCATATTTTAAAATCAAATTTAAATCCTCCTTGAAATCCGCCTAACAATCAGCTTTCTGACCGTTGCATAAAAATATCATCTTTCAAACTTTTTGACGCCAAACGTAAGGTTGATGATGTGGCCTCCAAATGTAGGGTTGACAACGTAAGGTTGAAGATAAACGTAGGGTTCATGTTACTTTCTTCAAACATAAGGTTGATCATAAACGTAGGATTGATCATCCATACTTTTTCTTCAACTTTCAAATGTACAATAAAAGATCCATACTTTTACTTGAACCATACTTTTCCAAGAACATATGGTTGTTTACAAAAGTAAGGTTGATGAACCATACTTTTGAGAAACAAACGTAACATTTAATATTTACGTACAGTTCTCATTCCATACTTTTCTAATCACCCAAACGTAAGGTTCCTTCCTAACGTATGGTTCTTCTTCCATACTTTGCTGATAACGTATGGTTGATTAACCATACTTTTCTCTTATCTCAAAAAGTATACACGCATTTCATCCTTACACTACGTTTATCCATGTAGGGTATGAATAGTGATTCCAGGACACGTTAAAGCAGATTCTGACTAAGTAGCGCATGAACAGTGTTTCGAGAACACGCTAAATACGAATACTTTAACAATAAATTCCTATAATTTCAAGAGTAAAATAAATTAATAAATTCCTGCAAAATAATAAATAAAATCATTAGAAAATAATTAAGGGGATTTGTGAGCATCAAAATTATCATAAAGAGACAGAGTATTATTTTCAATAATCTCCCCCTTTAAATAACATTATTATGTATTGTTGAAAACAATACTTTTCTTAACAATCTCCCCCTTTTTGATGATCACAAAACCCATAAAATAATAAGACTAAATGAAATTAACTTTCAATATTAGTTACATAAAGTTTTAGAATTTTTAAAGGATAAAATAATATTTAATTTTAACAAAATCATAAAAAATTTCTCCCCCTTCATGAAAATAAAATAATTTTTCTTTAAAAATAAAAGTAAAGAATAAAATAAAAGTTTCTAGTTTTATCCAAATTTCTCCCTCTGAATAAAAAGTAAAAGAAAACTTTCCTTTATAATAAATGACTATTAATAATTTAAAATAGTTTTCTGTATAAGTATAAATCTATATAAATCCAAAACATTAAATATACAGGAAATCATTTAAATAAGGTTTTTAAAATAAAATGTTGTGTTTATCCAAATTTCTCCCCCTTTTTGTGATATCAAAAAGAATGATAAATCATGGATTTGAACACATTTAATGTTGCACAGAACTGTAGGTAAATCCTATTATTAACTGTTTATCAATAATTAAATCTGGAGTACTAGCTTATAAAAATAAAGACAGTAAAACAAATAGAAAGAAAGAAACAGATTTTCATTAAAAATCAAAAATAGATACAAGTATGATAAACACAGGAATCAAGGTTTGAGCAAGGTAGTCAATAGGTTCTATATCCTCTAGGTTGCAGACTTGATTTCTATAAACTGTTCCCTAAGTCTCTTCATCATCCCATATCCAAGTTTGATAATTATTTCTCTGTTCTCCTGAGTCATATGAATATCCTTGATTAAATTGACTCTAAAAAAACTCATGCATCCTTTCCTCTTTTTCTATAAACTCTGACAGCTTCTCTGACATCTGATTTAACAGTGTTCTGATTGGTGGCTCACTAGATGTCAGTTGATCCATTAAAAATTTCTGATTGTCCAGCAACACTAATAGTGGAGAAATGTTACATTAAAGATCTTGAAACCTGTCATTCATGTTTCTCATCGCGCCTATGATATCTTGAAATCTTCTGATTAAATCAGGTGAAGTACCTGATCCACTAGCATCACTATTTTCAACTAATGCAAATTTGTTCTCCATAAACAATTTTAGATCTGATAAATCTGTCTTCATAACCATTTTAGTTTTCAACTTGACAAATGCATTTAGCATATCCTCTTTAAACATTTCAACTTCTTTCCATGAGATTGTACTCTCCTTTAGCTTTTGAAATCTCAATTGTTCTAAGTCTAAGGCATTTCTCAGAGTGATATTCTCAAATTCCAAATGAGACACCTTTTTGTACAGTTCTTCAACTTCTTTCTTCCTTGAATCAGAGGCACCCTGTGCTTGATTCGCATTCTCAGTTTCTATGTGATGTAGTAGTACTAAAGGTAATGATTTATCATTAGATTCTTTCTCGTTGGCCTGAGTAGGTTGGTCCATAGATTTTTCCTCATAGTCCTTTCCAGACTCTTCCATAGAAAAATCCTCTTGAAGTACCTCTGTTGGAGCATCAGGAAGATGTTCATCAAAAAAATTGGCATCTTTGTCTTCCACTGGAATTTTGAGAACAATATTTTCAGGATTTTCGTGAGGTATGGCCACTTCCTCACCAGGCTCTGCCTCCTTATCTTGTTCTTGTTGAAGTGTAACTTCAACATCAGCAACAATCTGTTCCTGATTCTCCCTTTGAGCTTCTTCTTGAACTCCTGATCCCTCTATTGGTGTTGTCTTTTCACTAACATCTTCCATGGTCTTATCAATAGTAGCTTCTCTTACGAAAGTATAATAAAATAAAGCTTATGTTATTGCTAATACAGGGGAAGTAATTTCCTCATTAACCGGTATAGTTATTCGAGATTGAAGTCCCTCCTAACTTCTTTCTTCCTCAGCATCTTCCACTTCAAATCGGATCCTTCTTGCTACATTGCTGACTCTTGATTCAGATTTCCCCTCCTTGGACTTAGCAGGTTGAGCCTGAGAACTCTATGAGTCATCCTCAGCTCCTACTGGCAAAATTTTTCCTTTAATGGTGCTCTAGAAATAGCCAATTTTTCTTAGAGTTCCAGCATTAAATACATTGTAGTGATGACAGTGTACTCGGGCATCCACTAATCTCACCGTGTCCTTCTTAAGTAATAGCTTGGAAATGAATCGACCAAAAGGATAAAAGTTCATTCAGGCATCACTCTGAAAATAGTAATTGAGGTACCTTACCATGTACCTTGGGAAGTTTAATTGGATATCACTTAACAGAAGATACATTATGTACATATCAGGGTACAGAATCTTTTCCATTTCTTCCATTCTGGAATCTATTCCAGTTTGCACAAATTTGACCAAAATTTTCTGATCAGGCTTTAAATCCTTTATAAAAATTTTATTTATAGTCATAGTACCAAAAAGAAACGAAATTATGTCCTCATATTTATACAAAGAATCTCCAATATTTTTCAAAATCTAAATGAAAAACTCCCTCACGAGGATAGTTGAAAATCTAACCAATTTCTACTGACGAGATTGAGAAATCCCTATCCTCTATCTTAGCCATCATATTGTCCTCAGTATCTCCGAGACTAAACTGTACAGATTTGAAGAAGTATCTAAGTTCTACCTCATACAGAAATTCTGTATTTTCACTGTTGAATGTATGTTCAAGGTTCTGAAACGACAGCGCTTGTTTCAACAGTAGATTTGTCTGAAATAACCAGTCGAGATCGATTACTTTTACCTATAAGATTTTTCTTCCTTCAGAGCATTGTGTCTTAGAATTTCTTGTCTCGGATTCACTATCTCTTTTAGTCCTTACCATCTCTATGAGAATCTCTGAAGGTTTGAAGGTTAGGGTTTCAGAGATTCGAAGATTAGTGTTGTCGAGCAGAGGTGCGGTTTGCGGGTTCGAAAAGGTTTCGATAAAAATGAAACGGATTAGAAGTCAAAAGGGTTTCTGACAACCTTGATTCCCGTGTTTTTAATAATCATTACATATATTTTAAAATTAATAAAATAGATTACACGGGGAAAAGAAAATTATACTGTAAAAAAATAGCAAAATTATTTTAAGCAGAATTAAAATAAAGAACTAGTATTGTAAAATAAAATTTTATTTAAAATCAAATAAACCCAGCTCCCCCTTAATAAAATAAAACCTTGTGGTGGGAAGTGGTTTAGTAAAAATATCTGCTAATTGAATTTTTGTATTAATAAATTCTAAAAATATATCCTTTTTAATAACATGATCTCTTAAAAAGTGATGTCTTATATCAATGTGCTTAGTTCTAGAATAACTAATAGGATTTTTTGAAATATTAATTGCACTGGTATTATCACATAAAATAGGTGTATTATTAAAATTTAATCCAAAGTCCATAAGAGTGTTTTTCATCCACAACAATTGTGCACAGCAACTGCCAGCAGAAACATATTTTGTCTCGACTGTTGACAGGGAAAATGAATGTTGTTTCTTACTAGACCATGACACTAAAGAATTTCCTAAAAAGTGACACGTTCCTAATGTGATTTTTCTATCTAATATAAAACTTCCAAAGTCAGCATCTGAATATGAAATGAAATTAAAATAATAATTTTTAGGATAAAGTAGAGATTGAAAAATAGTTCCTTTTAGATATCTGAAAATTCTTTTGACAGCAGTTAAATGAGATTCTTTGGGATTTTATTGAAATATAGCACAAAAATATACTAAATACATTATATCTAGCCTACTAGCAGTAAGATATAACAAACTACCAATCATACCTCTATATAAATTTTTTTCAATGGATTTCCCAGTTTCATCTAAATCAAGTTTTATATTAGTACACATAGGATTTGTAAATGGCTTGTTGTTTTCAACTCCAAATGTTTTAAGTAAATCAGCAATGTATTTGCTTTAATTTAAAACATTTCCAAAATCTTTTTGAAATATTTGAAGACCCAAAAATAAATTTAATTCTCCCATCATACTCATTTCAAATTCTTCTTGAATTAATTTTGAAAATTCATGACAAAGGGTTTTATTAGTTGATCTAAAAATTACATCATCAACATAAATTTGAACCAATAAAACATTATTATTCACAGTTTTCTTAAAGAGTGTTGGATCTTCCAACCCGACAATAAAGTCATTTTTCAAAAGAAAAGAACTTAATCTTTCATACCAAGCTCTAGGTGCTTGTTTAAGGCCATAAAGAGCTTTAGTAAGTTTAAAAACAGAATCAGGTTTTTGAGAGTTTTCAAAACCAGGAGGTTTCTCAACATACACTTCCTCCATTAAATAACCATTTAAAAAGGCAGATTTAACATCCATCTGAAATAATTTAAAATTCATATAAGATGCATAGGCTAAAATGATTCTAATGGCTTCTAACCTAGCTATGGGAGCAAAAGTCTCATCATAATCTATTCCTTCTTCTTGATTATATCCTTTTGCGACTAATCTTACTTTATTTCTAGTTATTGTGCCTTGTTCATCCTGTTTATTTCTAAAGACCCATTTGGTTCCTATTAATGGATAATTCTTAGGTCTTTCCACTAATTCCCAAACTTCATTTATTTTAAACTGGTTTAATTCATCTTGCATTGCTATTACCCAGATTTCATCATCTAAAGCTTCTTCTATAGTCTTGGGTTCTTGTTAGGATAGGAAGGCAGAGAATTCTACAAGATTTCTGATATTTCTTCTAGTTTGAATACCAGTTTCTAAGTCACCTATCACAGTTTCTAAAGGGTGATTCTTTAGGGTTCTAGACTGTCTAGGAAATACATTTAAAGGTTCTTCAATATCATTTTCTTATGAAATGGACTGAATTTCTTTTATATCATTTTCAAAATCATTCTTTAAGTTCTCAAGTCTCATTTTATCATTAGAGTCAGGTTCATCCATTTGATATATCCATTTCTCAAAGGGGTCATATTCATCAAATTTTACATGAACTGATTCTTCAACAATCCTTGACTTTTTATTATAGACTCTATAAGCTTTAGAGGTAGCAGAATATCCTAAGAAAATACCTTCATCAGATTTTGGATCGAACATACCAAGATAATCTTTGATGTTCAAGATGTAGACCTTGCATCCAAAAACTTTAAAGTAATTTACTTTAGGTTTTCTATTATTCCATAGTTAATAGGGTGTCTTTTTTAAAATAGGTCTAATTAAAACTCTATTAATTATATATAAAGTTATATTTACAGCTTCTGCGCAAAAATATATAAGTAGGCTATATTCATTTAACATAGTTCTATTCATTTCTTGAATTATTCTATTTCTTATTTCTACAATCCCATTCTGTCGAGGTGTTCTTGGTGCAGAGAAGGTATGTTTAATACCCATTTTTGAGCAAAAGGAATTAAATTCCTGATTCTCAAATTCTCCACCATGATCAATTCTCAATGAGATTATATTAAAACCTTTTTCATTTTGAACAAATTTTCAGAAACTTTAAAATAAAGTAAAATCTTCATTTTTAAATTTCAAAAATAAAATCCAAGTAAATCTAGAATAATCATCAACTAATACATAAAAATATAATTTACCAGCTAAGCTTTCTACTCTGGAAGGTCCAAACAAATCCATATGGATAAGTTCTAGAGGTTTAGTTGTAGAAATTTTATTAACAGATTTGAATGATGATTTGTGTTGCTTGCCAAGTTGGCATGCATCACATAATCTGTCACTTTCAAATTTGAGACTAGGAAAATCAGAAACTAGATTTTTCTTAGATAATTTATGTAAAACATATACATCGAAATGTCCAAGTCTCCTATGCCAGATCCAAGATTCACTTACTTTAGCAGTTAAGTAGTTTACTAGTTGTTTACACAGGGAATTTAAATCCAAAGTATAGACATTACTAGTTCTTGGTGCCTTAAATTTAAACAGTTTATCTTTAGAAAATTACAGCAATTGTTAGTAAAATCAAAAGTATATCCATCATCACAAAGTTGAGAGATACTTATCAGTTTGTGTTTTAATCCTTGTACATAAGGTACTTTTTTGATTGAGACTGTTTTTGGATCTCCAACAGTTCCAATGCCAATGATTTTTCCTTTGGCATTGTCACCAAATGTGAAAAGTCCTCATTCCTTTTGAGTGAGTGAAGAAAAATTCAATGAGTTTCCACTCATATGTCTTGAGCAGCCATTGTCCATGTACCATATATCTTTTCTACTATGGTGGCCTACTACCTCATCGGTTTCTGCCATGAAACACATGTTTTCTTTTAGATTGACTTCTTCTTTCTCTGAGCTTGATTCAGGAGAGCTACTGGAGTCTTCATATACACTCCATGTGGCTTTCATAGCTTTCTTGTCTTTCTTCTCATAGTCATTTCTTTTGAGGAATTTATTCTTCTTTACATCTTTTAATTATGGGAAATCTCGTCTGATATGCCCCATCTTCTTGCATTCATAGCATCTTACTTCCTTATCATCTCTCTTAAAGGATTTTTTGAAGTCTCTTTTTTTGCTGTATTATTTTCTAAACTTTCTGGCTAGCTAAGCCAGTTCTTCATCTGAGTTTGATGAGTCAGAGCTCTCTGATTTAGCTTTGACTTCTCTTCTCTTTATCTTTCTACTTCTTCTCTATGATGATGCTTTTAAGGAAGTATCTTCTCTTTTGATAAGCACTTTATGTTCATTAGATTCATCTTCCATCTCAGCTTCATACATCATTAATGTTCCAATTAGTTCTCTCACGGTTAAATCTTTGACAGGTGTCGACTGTCTGATTGCTGCAGATATTCCATTCCATTTTGTAGGCAGAACTCTCAATACTTTTAAAGCTTGATCAGCTTGCTTAATGGAATCTCCCAAGGCAGTTATGTTATTGAAAATCTCTGTCAATCTTCTATTAATTTGAGTAATACTCTCACCTTCAACCATTCTGAATGTATCAAATCTAAGCTTAGCAGTTTCATATCTCATTTCACTGATATTGTTAGTTCCTTTGTAAGAAACAGCAATAGTTTTCCACATTTCATATGTTTTTGGGCATTGAGATACTCGGTTAAACTCATCAAGTCCTAGACCACATATAATTGCATTCATTGCCTTTGAATTCATATCATATTTTGCTTCAGTAGCTACACTCCATGTTTCAGGTTTTCCTGATATTCCATATGGAGTTAGAATCTTATAATAGACTCTGTATCCAAGATTTTTCATATAGATAATCATTCAAGACTTCTAGCATCAATAGTTTTCTCCATTAAAGTACGGTGCTCTTACCATAGACATTCCCTCTCTTTTATCAGTCATGATTCTCTGTTATATAATATTTAAATTCTTCTAGATTGATAAGGCTCTATCAGAAGCTCCTCCTTTGATACCTATTATTGGATCTTGAATATAAAGATTATTCACAAGAGGGGGTGAATTGTTTCTTTCAGAATTTTCGTTAACTCTTCGATTGAATGAGTTCTGTCCTCTATGCTTTATCAGATTTGATCATGCAGTAGAATAAGTAAAAGCAGAGACACATAGATGTATAGTGGTTTGGAGAACAGAAGGCTCATATTCCACTCCACCAACGCTCTACTTCACGAGCTTGGTGATTTTCACTATCTGGTCCTCATTTCAACAGACCGGTTCACAACTGAGTACAGGCAGTTGACACCTTTACAATTCAAGGAAAAACAAAGCCTTCTGGTTCACCTATAGAACCTACACAGCATAGTACAAGAATCCGATCACTCAATAATAGAAATAAAAGATTTCCATATTTTGAAAATACTTTCCAGATGTTCTTTACAATTGCAACAGCATGCAATTGACAGCAGATGGATCGTAACCTCTAGAAATATTGATTTTCAAGTTGAAGCAGTTCTGAGTCGATCCGGTTACAGTAGATATAGGGATATAATTCACAAATTCAGTAGTAGTAGATCCAAAGTAGATATTTGATGTAGAAAAAGTGAATATTCTATCGAGTTCCTTCTTCTTAAATAAACAGAGCTTTGACGCCCCTTTTGAATCAGCAGAACTGAGTGCTTTTTGTAGTCTCTGTTTTCCACATTTTTTAATAATAGATTGATCACCACACTCCTTGTAACATCACAAGTAAGTAATTAATAATATATATTCTTATCTATGTCTATTGATGAATTAGATAGTGTTTTAGAGGCTTAAAATGAGAATAAATCCAATCTTAAGCATGGAATACACTAATATTTTTAAAAGATTGTTTTATCGCCTTTTGATGGCGAACCATTTTTTAAATATATCTTTTGACAATTTTATAAGATCTATTTGTCAAAATAAACTTATTCTTTATTATTGGTACATTGAAATTTACCATGGGTAAATTTTTGGTATTTTTCTGACCATGTTCATTTTTTAATTAATAGTGAAAAATACTGCATTTTACATCAAAACTGCTTTTTCATCTAATTTAATTATATGGTTAGATTATATTTTTAATTGGTATTAAAGTTTAATTAGAATATATTTTTACCATCTAATCCTATGTTGGTCATTATAATTAATTTCACTTTGTAATTGGGCATAAGCAAGTGCCAAACTTTTCATAGATATTGTTTCAAAAAAACCCGCTATTTGTTTTGACAACGGGAATTATTTTTAAATTAATTATTGAAATTTATTTGTTTGTAATTTGGTAAAATGGATTACATATTTGGAATCAAAAGTTCCAAACTATCTAATTAATACTCTTTTGTTTTTGGACATTATAAATAGTAACGACGGTAATTATCTTTAATTATCTTGATTAATTAGTAATCAGGTAGTTAAGGATAATAAAATAACATCATAATAATAAAAAATGACCCCAACATGTGTCCTAATGCTACTGTTTTTGTCATGGCCTACCATGGGATGCCTTTTGCCAAACTTAGGGACCCCATGGAATCACTTTTGGGTGAATGTGACACTTTATCTTTTTATTTTTAAAGAAACGAGAATATCACTAAAGAATGTATCACCTGAGTAAAACATTTTTAATTTTGTATAAATAAATGATCTCTTGGACTATAAATATTAATTGGAAAGAAAAAAATATTTCCTACATCATAGTATTTTTTTTATAATTTCTAAACATTAAATAAATTAAATTATTTATGACATCATGATGATACAGCGATTACCTCATTAATTAACGATTTAAATAAAATGAAAAGATAATGTAAAATATAAGACTTACACTTGTCAAAGACCTGTTGGATGAGTATATTTCGAACCCTTATCACATTATCCTTGAAATACATCAATTTAGGACCTTTAAAATCTGAAACTCATTTGAAAATAAAGTAACATTTTATACCTTTCCAAGAGTGCCCCTCCTCTCCTTTTATAAAAGCCCCCCACCTCTACCTCCTTACCCACACTTCTCAAGACTTTTTCTCTACAAATCCCTATCATTTTATCTCTCCAAATTCCTCTCTTCATCCTAGAAGGCTCAACTTAGGAAGAAAGATCTTCAAGAAACCATTTTGGTTCAAACCAAGAAGAGTTACCCGATTTAAATGTAAAGTCTTCTCTAATGTTATTTTGTTTTATTTTGCTTCTCTAACCCCATAAACTCATTTTATTCATTTATTTTGTAACAACACAAGTATCTTAAATATACTAGGATTTTTTTATAAGAATTATTCGAGCTACACTTACACACACCTTCATCTAATGGTTAAAGAGCATACTCTTTCCGTGGATGGCGAATTTCTGCCTCACGAAACGATGATTTTTCAATATTCTTCTAACACCTTAAAAGGTGGCCATTAAGATGTCACTATATTTATATATGATATATAATATGTTTATGTTTTCCTTAATCTTCTGTATTTTTCATTTATGGCATACCTTTATGGTTTCCATTATGGGTAAATACGATATCTTCATTTTAGGAAGTACGGACTACCGCCCCCTCAAAGTGATATGATTATTTAATGCCATATGTGGGACATATAAAGGATGGAGTTAATGATATTATATATGATATTATACTGGAATTATAATATACCTTTATATCATTATGATTCCATTCCATAAAATAAGAAATATAAATGAAAGTAGCGTTCATGCGTACGTACGGCTTACCGTCTCCATGAACGATGCATTTCATTTCTCACCTCTAAATGTTATGTAATATTATAAATGCATTTATAGACTGGATATGTATGATATATATGATATCTAAATCATTAATATAACTCTGTATATAGTGGATACATGAAAAACTTGTAATTATAAAGAGTTTATTTTTTACTCAAGTACCAATGATCGTTAAAACGACCGTTATTAACTTAAATAATTACATAGTGTTCATGACATTTAACAAGTGATATTAAAGGAATAATGAAATTGAAAAAGGTTCTTAATCAAGTAGAAATTAACTCAAGTTTATTATTCATGAGATTAAATAATGATTGAGTCAAGTCGGATCCGAGGTAAGGGACTTCGTCTCAATCTCCTTTCATTGAGGCATATTTTATTTTATACACAACTTTATTTTATACGGTGTATAAACCCCTTTGACTTTTACGTTTATTCAAAAGGAATATTTTTATATGAAGCATTTACTAAACGAAAAAAGGGAATGTATTTTTTGTCGTACGTATGTGGCGACACCGACTTCTCCGCCGCCATGACCATTATTTGAGTTTCGGCTTTCTCTACAAGCCATAACCTTTTTTTAAAATGAAAAATAAATACCATGTATTACTTTTCTTTTATTTTGGTATTGAAAATGGTTTTCATAATGTTTTTATTATATCAATGTGCTCTATTGATATCTTGTGATTGAAATGTGGAAATGTTATGTTTCCTTTATGCATGTTTTATGTGATACGATTATGTTATGGTTCTTGGGAATTGTTATAAAGACGGGTGGTTCCATGATAAACTAAGGGCGGGTGAGCCCAATATAGCTCTTCAATGCATTGGGTAACACGAAGGGGTTAAACGTTAAGGTTTATCTAAAGAGATTTAGGGAATATACTATGATGGGTTTTCCAAACATAACCATGAGGGTTACTCCCTACGTAAGAATTTTATGAATGCCTCAAGTTACCTTTATGACTTATGATTTCTATGATTTATTCATGATTTGATGAGGTATGTTAAAATGCTTATGTTTTACGAGTAAAGTATGATTTTATACATGGAATAATGTTTTCATTTCGCACTTTTATATCCCTTGCTGAGCTTTTTATGCTCATCCCTTGTTTTTGAAATGTTTTTCACAGGTCAAGGGAAAGTTACATGATGTGATGATAGTGTCAAGGAAGTGTCAAGAATGAATCTATGTTTTATTTTAAATATGTTTCTGATGATGGTAAAAATGAGTACTATATTTTATGTAACCACTTTGTTTAAATGTGGAGTGTAATGCCTGATTTATGATCTAATTCTCTAAAACTCTAAACCTGAAAAGATCCTCAACGTATATTCTTGAAATAACTCAAGATTAAGTAATGTTTAAGGAAAGGGCCTTATAGTTGGTATCAGAGGTCGGTTTAGATAAATTTAGGAGTTATAATTCTATTAAATGATTACCCATAAAAAAATTCTATGGTCAAATTGAAATGATATAGCATTTGAAGATTACCATGTTGCTTCATCTAAGACATGTTTGTTCAAAATGGTTTTCTGCAGACAAAACAGGGAAGCAGTGCTAGGAAGGCATATAGAATGAAATGACCTTCTGAATCAGCATCCTGAGATGGTCGGAATTGTAACTGAATAGTTTGTTGTAGTGATGGCGCAGTTGACTCAGGTGATAAATGGTGGTGGTATCCATGCACAAGATTAGCCAGATCAACCGCAGAGGAACATGTCAGTGGTGGAACATTTCATGAGGAAACATCCCCCATCATTCAGAGGATAATCTGACTCTGTGCTAGCTGAAGGGTGGATTAAAGCACTGGATAAGATTTTCGATGTCATGGGGTGTTCAGACAATCAAAAGGTTAGTCTTTCTATTTACCATTTGGAGGGTAAAGCAGATCAGTGGTGGTCTATGGTTAAAAATATCAGGGACGCTGATGAGATTGATTCTCTCGACTGGGATGAATTCAAAGGTATGTTTATTCAGAAGTATTTTCCTAAGGCAGTTCGACTTAGGATAGAAAAACAATTCTTGGAATTGAGGCAAGAGTACGACTCAGTGGCTGTTTATGAAGAGAGGTTCACTCGATTGGCAAGGTATGCTCCAAATTTTATCTGAGACCTTGATAGTAAAATCAATTGTTTTTACTCAGGATTAAAGCCAAAATATCGAAGAGAATTGGCTTCTCGTGAGTTCAAGAGTTATGAAAAGCTTGTTCGATGTGCTGAGAAGGTGGAAATAGAGTTTGTCGATGATCAAGTGTTCTATAACAACCAATAGAAGAAGTGACTCAGGTGGCAGGAGAAAGGGAAGAATTCTTAAAAGAGGTCTGATGGTAAGAAAACTAAGTTTCCAGTTTGTGATAAATGTGGTAAAAGGAATGCTGGGGAATGTCTTCTGAATTCTAGAAAGTGCTACCGATGTGGTAAGATGGGACATAAGGCTCGTTATTGCACTGAAAAAGATCAGGGTGATGGTAAGACCAAATTTGATTTACAGTTAGTGAAATGTTTCAAGTGCAATGAGATGGGTCACTATGCAAACGAGTGTCCGACAAAGAGCTCGAGTGATGGGAAGCAGTTATAATACAAGCAGAAAGGGGTGGTGAAATCCTTTGCAACTACTTCAGCAGATGTTGGGCCATCAAATGAAGTGGTATCAGGTACTTTGTTTGTTTTTCAGATTATGCCAGTGTGTTGTTTGATTCAGGGTCTACACATTCTTTCATCTCTGAAAACTTTTCTAGTAAAATGGGAATACCATCTCAAGAAATGACTCATGAACTTATGGTAAAAATAGCTGGGGGAAATGTTGAGGAAAAATAATTTATAAGAATATTCCTATCCTTATCTGTGGAAAGAACCTACTTGCAAACCGTATTGTTTTACCTCTAGTAGAGTTTGATGTTATCCTCGGTATGGATTGGCTCTCTATTTACCATGCTAAGATTGACTGTAGAGATAAAGAAGTTTCTTTTTAGAAATACTTTCAGTTTGTGTATAAGAATGAACCCTTACTCTTGATAACATATCAAGAGGCTGAGAAACTTGTAAAAGATGGAAATGAATGTTACCTTGCACATATCGTTGAAAACAAGGGAACTGTTCAGATTAATGATGTGCCAGTGGTAAATGAGTATCCTGATATTTTTTCTGATGAGTTTCCTGGAATAATACCAAATCAGGAAGTTGAATTTACCGTTGACTTAGTTCCTAATGCTAAGCCAATTTCAAAACCCCCTTATCAAATGGCTCAAATTGAACTTTTAGAGTTGAAGGAGAAATTTCAAGATTTATTAGAGAAAGGTTTCATTCGACCTAGTACATCACCATGGGGTGCTCCTGTTTTATTTGTTAAAAAAGAAAGATGGTTCAATGAGACTTTGCATTGATTATAGAGCCTTGAATAACATCACTTTTAAGAACAAATATCCTTTGCCTCATATCGATGATTTGTTTGATCAGCTCCAAGGAGATTAGTTTTTTTCAAAGATTGACTTGAGATCGGGGTACCATCAGTTGAAGGTAAAGGAAGATGATATTCCGAATACCACGTTATGTACACGATATGGCCATTATGAATTTGTAGTAATGCCTTTTGGGCTAACCAATGCACCTGTTGTATTCATGGACCTTATGAATAGAATTTTCCATGAGTTCTTGGATAAGTTTGTGGTTGTTTTCATTGATGATATTTTGGTGTTTTCTAAAAGTAAAGAGGAGTATGAAAGTCATTTAAGGGTTATTTTGAAAACCTTTAAAGAAAAGAAATTGTATTGGAAATTCAGCAAGTGTGAGTTTTGGTTGCAACAATTTTTATTCCTTGGTCATATTGTTTCTAAAGATGGGATAACTGTTGATCCTGCAAAAACAAAGGTTATTGAAGAATGGCCAAGACCCACAAATGTAACTGAGATTCGTAGCTTCCTTGGTTTGGCAGGCTACTAACGAAGGTTTGTTAGAAATTTTTCATGGTTATCTAGTTCAATGACTAAGCTAACTCGGAACGGTGTTAATTTTATCTAGACAAAATAATGTGATGATTGTTTTCAGGAACTCAAAAAGAAGATTGGTGAATGCTCCAGTTTTGGCACTACCTTCCAGGAATGGGGAGTTTTTTATCTACAATGATGCTTCATTGAAAGGACTTGGTTAAGTCCTAATTCAGAATGACCAGGTAATTTCTTATGTTTCACGTCAGTTGAAAACACATGAGGTAAATTACCCTACACATTATTTGGAATTAGCTGCTATTGTTTTCGCTTTAAAAATTTGGAGGAATCATTTGTATGGAGTAAAGCTTGAAATATATACCGATCAAAAAAGCTTAAAGTATATATTCACTCAGAAAGAACTGAACATGAGACAGAGGAGATGGCTGGAATTAATCAAGGATTATAATTGTAAAATTCATTACCATCCGGGAAAAGCAAATAAAGTGGTTGATGCTTTGAGTCGAAAAAGTAATGCTTCATTAACAATGTTGTGTTTGGAACGTGATCCTTTGGTTAAGGATTTGATGAACTTTGTCATAGAGGTTGTTGGTGCAGGATGTCCTTCTGTTTTGTTTCAGGTATCAGTGAAATCTTCTCTATCAGACAGAATTAAGCAAGCACAGAAGCAAGACAGGGAGTTGCAGAAAAAGGTAGAGCTGGTTTAGAAGGTTAAGTTGCCTAAATTCAACATTGATAATGATTGTGTTTTGAGATTTGGGAAGAGATTGTGTGTGCCTTGTGATTCACAGTTTAATAGAGAGTTGTTATGTGAAGCTCATAGTTCTCTGTTTTTAGTTCATCTAGGAAGTACTAAGATGTATAGAGATCTTCAGGAGTGTTACTGGTTGGACGGAATGAAAAGCGACATTGCTGATTTTACTGAGAAGTGTTTGACTTGTCAACAGGTTAAAGTAGAGCGGCAGTTACTGAAAGGGATTCTTCAGCCTTTACCAGTACCAGAGTGGAAATGGGAGAATATATCCATGGACTTCATTGTGGGATTGCTGAAGACACCTCGAGGTAATAATGCAATCTGGGTTATTGTTGATCACTTGACTAAATCTGCTCACTTCCTTGCTATATGAGATACTTCTTCCCTAGATCAACTTTCCCATTTGTATCTTAAAGAGATAGTCAGATTACATGGATTTACTCTCTCCATTGTATCTAACCGTGATCCCAGGTTCACTTCTAACTTTTGGAAAGGCCTTTAGAATTCGTTGGGTACTGAATTAAATGTTAGTACATCTTTTCATCCTCAATCAGATGGGCAGTCAGAAAGGATGATTCAGACTTTGGAGGATATGCTATGTGCTTTTTCGATGGATTATCAGGGAATTTGGGACCAACATCTTTCTTTGGTTGAGTTTTCTTATAATAATATTTTTCATTCCAGTATACAGATGGAACCATTTGAGGCGTTATATGGTAAGCGGTGTCGAACTCCAGCTTTCTGAGATGAACTGGGTGAAAGGAAGTTGATGAGACCAGAATTGGTAGAAGAGTTGGAAAAAAAAATTCAGCTGATACAGAGACACATGAGAACAGATCAGAGTAGGCAGAAGAGTTATGTAGACAACAGGAGGAAGGATCTCTCTTTTGAGGTAGGGGATTGTGTTTTTCTCAAAGTATCACCATGGAAAAGTGTGATGTGATTTGGTAAGAAAGGAAAGCTGAGTCCAAGGTTTATTGGAACATATGAAATTTTGGAGAGAGTTGGATCAGTTGCATACTGAGTGGCTTTACCTCTGAGTTTATCTCAGGTACACAATGTTTTTCATGCTTCAATGTTAAGGAAGTACATGCCAGATCCATCTCATGTTTTGAGTCCAGAGGTAGTTTAGCTGGAAGAGAATCTATATTATGAGGAACAACCGGTCCAGATTCTTGACCACATGGAGCAAGTGTTGTGGAATAAGGTGATTCATCAATTAAAGGTTTCGTGGAAAAACCACATGAGTGAAGAGGCGACATGGGAATCTGAAAATGCAATGAGAGCTAAATACCCCCACTTATTCGATAAGTAAATAAATTGCGGGGACGCAATTTTCTAAAGGGGGGAAAGATGTAACATCCCAAGTAAGTAATGAATAATAGATATTCTTATCTATATATATTTATGAATTATATATTGTTTTAGAGGCTTAAAATGAGAATAAATCCAATCTTAAGCATGGAATACACTAATATTTTTAAAAGATTGTTTTACCGCCTTTTAATGGCGAACCATTTTTTAAATATATCTTTTGACAATTTTATAAGATATATTTGTCAAAATAAACTTATTCTTTATGATTGGGACATTGAAATTTACCTTGGGTAAATTTTTGGTATTTTTCTGACCATGTTCATTTTTTAATGAATAGTGAAAAATATTGCATTTTACATCAAAACTGCTTTTTCATCTAATTTAATTATATGGTTAGATTATTTTTTTAATTGGTATTAAAGTATAATTAGAATATATTTTTACCATCTAATCCCATGGTGGTCATTATAATTAATTTCACTTTGGAATTGGGCATAAGCAAGTGCCAAACTTTTCATAGATATTGTTTCAAAAAAACCCGCTATTTGTTTTGACAACAGGAATTATTTTTAAATTAATTATTGAAATTTCTATGTTTGTAATTTGGTAAAATTTATTCCATATTTGGAATCAGAAGGTCCAAATTATCTAATTAAGACTCTTTTGTTTTTGGACATTATAAATAGTAACGACGGTAATTATCATTAATTATATTGATTAATTAGTAATCAGGTAGTTAAGGATAATAAAATAATATCATAATAATAGAAAATGACCCCAAAATGTGTCCTAATGATACTGTTTGTGTCATGTCCGACCATGGTATGCCTTGTGCCAAACTTAGGGACCTCATGGAATCACTTTTGGTTGAATGTGACACTTTATCTTTTTATTTTTAAAGAAAGGAGAATATCACTAAAGAATGTATCACCGGAGTAAAACATTTTTAATTTTGTATAAATAAATGATATCTTGGACTATAAATAGTAATTTTTAAGCTAAAAATATTTCCTACATCATAGTTTTTGTTTTATAATTTTTAGACATTAAATAAGTTAAATTATTTATGACATCATGATGATACAGCGATTACCTCATTAATTAACGATTTAAATAAAATGAAAAGATAATGTAAAATCTAAAACTTATACTTGTCAAAGACCTATTGGATGAGTATATTTTGAAACCTTATCACCTTATCCTCTAAATAAATCAATGTGGGACCTTTAAAATCCGAAACTCATTTGAAAATAAAGTAACATTTTATACCTTTCCAAGAGTGCCCCTCCTCTCCTCTTATAAAAGGCCCCCACCTCTACCTCCTTACCCACACTTCTCAAGCCTTTGGCTTGGCCAAGCCCTGCTTATTTTATCTCTCTGCATCCCTCTCTTCATCCTAGAATCCTTACCTTAGGCATAAAGTTCTTCAAGAAACCATTTTGGTTCAAACCAAGAAGAGTTACCCGATTTAAAGGTGAAGTCTTCTCTAATGCTCTTTTGTTTTATTTTGCTTCTACAACCCCCTAAACTCTTTTTATTCATTTATTTTGTAACAAAACTAGTATCTTAAATATACTAGGATGTTTTTATAAGAATTATTCGATCTACACTTACACACACCATCATCTAATGGTTAAATAGCATACTATTTCCGTGGATAGCGAATTTCTGCCTCACGAAATGATGATTGTTCAATATTCTTTTAACACCTTCAAAGTTGGACATTAAGATGTCACTATATTTATATATGATATATAATTTGTTTATGTTTTCCTTAAGCTTCTGTATTGTTCATTTATGGCATACCTTTATGGTTTCCATTATGGGTAAATGCGATATCTTCATTTTAGGAAGTGCGGACTACCGCCCCCTCAAAGTGATTTGATTCGTTAATGCCATATGTGGGACGTATAAAGGATGGGGTTAATGATATTATATATTATATTATACAGTAATTATAATATACCTTTATATCATTATTATTCCATTCCATAAAATAAGAAATAGAAATAAAATTAGCGTTCATGCGTACGTATGGCCTACCGTCTCCATGAACGATGCATTTCATTTCTTACCTATAAATGTTATGTAATATTATAAATGCATATATATACTGGATATGTATGATATATATAATATCTACATCATTAATATAACTCTGGATATAATAGATACATTAACAACTTGTAATTATAAAGAGTTTATTTTTGACTCAAGTACCAATGATCGTTAAAACGACCGTTATTAACTTAAATAATTACATAGTGTTCATGACATGGTAATAAGTGATATTAAAGGAATAATGAACTTGAAAAAGGTTCTTAAGCAAGTAGAAATTAACTCAAGTTTATTATTCAGGAGATTAAAGAACGATCGAGTCAAGTCGGATCTGAGGTAAGGGGCTTCATCTCAATCTCCTTTCATTGAGGCATATTTTGTTTTATACACAACTTTCTTTTATACAGTGTATAAAACCCTTTGACTTTTACATTTATTCAAAAGGAATATTTTTATACGAAGCATTTACTAAACAACAAAAGGGAATGTTTTTTTTGTTGTACGTATGCGGTGACAATGACATCTCCGCCGTCGTTACCATTATTTGAGTTTCGGCTTCCTCTACAAGCCATAACATTTTTTTAAAATGAAAAATAAATACCATGTATTACTTTTCTTTTATTTTGGTACTGAAAATGGTTTTCATAATGTTTTTATTATATCACTGTGTTGTATTGATATCTTGTGATTGGAATGTGGAAATGTTATGTTTCCTTTATGCATGTTTTATGTGATACAATTATGTTATGGTTCTTGGGCATTGTTATGAAGACGGGTAGTTCCGTGATAAACTAAGGGTGGGTGAGCCCGATATAGATATCCAATGCATTGGGTAACACGAAGGGGTTAAATGTTAAGGTTTATCCGAACAGATTTAGGGAATATACTGTGATGGGTATTCCAAACGTAACTATGAGGGTTAATCACTACGTAAGAATGTTATGAATGCCCCAAGTTACCTTTATGTCTTATGATTTCTATGATTTATTCATGATTTGATGAGGTATGTTAAAATGATTATGTTTTACGAGTAAAGTATGATTTCATACATGGACTAATGTTTTCATTTCGCACTTTTATATCCCTTGCTGAGATTTTTATGCTCATCCCTTATTTTTGAAATGTTTTTCACAGGTCAAGGGAAAGGTACATGATGTGATGATAGTGTCAAGGAAGTTTCAAGAAAGAATCTATGTTTTATTTTAAATATGTTTCAGATGATCGGAAAAATGAGTAATATCTTTTATGTAACCACTTTGTTTAAATGTGGAGTGTAATGCATGATTTATGATCTAATTCTCTGAAACTCTAAACCTAAAAATATCCTCAACGTGTATTCTTGAAATAACTCAAGATTAAGTAATGTTTAAGGCAAGGGCCTTATACTCTTGTACCTGGTGTTTTTGAGAAAACATATATAATAAAGCCGAGCATATCCCCTGTACATTTAGATCCATAAAAGTCGCCTTTTGATTTGCTATATTCAAAATTTTGAATTTATATAGTAGTCATAACTTTCCTGAAGACTCGACATAAAAAGATCCTTTTAATTCGATCTTTAATCCATTGATAAAACGGCTTTGAATCGGTCAAAGTCGTATTTTAAAATCAACTTTAAATCTGGCTTGAAAACGCCTAACAATCATCTTGCTAACCGTTGCATAAAAAATCATCTTTCAAACTTTCCAACGCCAAACGTAAGGTTGATGACATGGCCTCCAAACGTACTGTTGAAAACGTATGGTTGAACATAAATGTAGGGTTCATGTTACTTTCTTCAAACGTAAGGTTGATCATTAACGTAGGATTGATCATCCATACTTTTTCTTCAACTTTCAAATGTACGGTAAAAGATCCATACTTTTACTTGATCCATACTTTTCCAAGAACGTATGGTTGTTTACAAAAGTAAGGTTGATGAACCATAATTTTGAGAAACAAACGTAACATTTAATATTTATGTATGGTTCTCCTTCTATACTTTTTTGATAACCCAAACGTAAGGTTCCTTCATAATGTGAGGTTCTTCTTCCATACTTTGCTGATAACGTATGGTTGATTAACCATACTGTTCTCTTATCTGAAAAATTATACACGCTTTTCATCCTTACGCTACGTTTATCCACGTAGGGTATGAACAGTGATTCCAGGATACGCTAAAGTAAATGTTGACTAAGTAGCTCATGAACAGTTGTTGGCGCCAAAATATGGCCCGAAAGGAAGGAATGAAAAAGAAGGCTGGCACACTGCCTCGCGAAGACCCGACGCGAAGCCCCGACGCGAAGCGCTCCGATCATCGCGGCATCACGAAGCTCCAGAGGCGGTAACATTCCGCGAACGCATTTGACGTTCGCGAGCCCGCCGCGAAGCTCCATAGGCGGTAACGCTCCGCAAACGCATTTGACGTTCGCGAGCCCGCCATGAAGCTCTAGAGGCGGTAACCCTCCGCGGATTACGTTGACGTTCGCGAGCGCGCCGCGAAGCACCTGAGGCGGCGCGTGAGTTCTGTTTTGCGGCGCCCCTTGCCTATAAATACTGGACTCCCCCTGAGTCCCAAGGACGGACAATATGACCTTTCGGCTTCTCCTCTCCCGAATCGCGAAGCACTCTTTGCCCCGGGAATCATGAGATCCGTGAGGTACTTCTACTTCGTGAGACGCCTTTGCTTTGTCTCGTCTTGAGCCCCTCTTCCGAGAGGGATTCCCTTCGCGAAGCTCAAGGGAATTCGCGAAGGAAGGGGATTCCCAAGGGAACCAGGGTAGCCGCGGAGTGTTTATGCTTCACGAAACACCCAACCTGTGCTAGTGATCCCTATGCTAAGGCAGGATCGCTACACATCGCGAAGCACACTGCTTCGCAGGACCCTACTTGGCGAGGCACCTCTTCTTCGCGAGGCAGTGCTCCGCGAACAATGTTCCACTTCACGAAGCACCTTCCACTCACACCTATGCCCCATGCTAAGGCCAAGGTACTCCACTTCGCGAAGCACACTCCTTTGCTTAGCAATTCTTCTTCCCGTGCAACCCTCCAGGTTTGCACGATGTGATTTCAAATTCCCCTGGACAATACCACTCGTAGCATTGCTTCGCCTAATGCTTCTTCGCATAGGCACGCTAACGGCTATTGCTTCTTTGCATAGCCACGCTAACGTGGACCCCTCGATGGTTCGTTCCACAACACCCCTTGACTATGGCCTTACTGGTACCTTCCCTTCCCCAAGGACCAGAGGGTACCGGTTATGTAAGTCCTAGGGGTGCAGAGTGAACCCACCTCGTTCGAGCTGCAGGACGTTAAACTGCCAAGCACCACGTCCTCAACACATGACGTTAAACTGTGACCCGACCTCGTGCCTCTCACGAAGGGTCCCCCCAGCTCGAACATTCTTTACACCACTCGTCTCCACAGGAATGGAATCACCCATCCACAAGGGATGATATCCTTCTTATTGGAGTGGCATATGTTCATAGGAGAAGGGTGACCCTGGTTCCCCGACGGATGGCTGCACCTCTGCATCTCCGTACTTCCCCACTACCAAGTTCAGTGGAGGGCGTGATAGGGAACGAGGCACCTCCCATAATTGCTCCCAAATCCCTCATTCGTTGCACTTTGTCGCACTCTGGGCCTCCATCCTGGAGTAAGTCCCAGCACCATGGGCCGCCTAACGCGTAAGCCCCCCTCCACTTCTCACGGATGCATCCTTCGCGACGTGATCGTCAGGTCCTTGCAACCTCTTGTTTCTCACACCGAGCATGACTCACGTGGGCTTAGAGTGAGCACCAACCCTGACCCCCACCCATAGCGAACTATGAGGACTTTGATCCATGTCAAGGCATGGTACATAGGAATCCTCCATGAGGTTCAAGCCACATTGCTCGGTCGTTCATTCACGACGAGTTTCGCCCTCGTCCAGCATGACGTTAAACTGCATGCCCTGTCCCGCATGACGTTAAACTGCATGCCCTCGTCCAGCATGACGTTAAACTGTATGCCCCCCTCGTCCCGCATGGCATTAAACTGCACACCCATTCCCACCTGAACTACGAGGTTTTTGATCCATGTCAAGGCATGGTACGTAGGAAGCCTTCCAGAGGTTCAAGCCCACCACTCATTGGACCAAGGTCCACCTTCACATCGGTTCACCGACGAATCCCCCTTTGAACTACGAGGTCTTTGATCCATTTCAAGGCGTGGTACGTAGGAATCCTTCCTGAGGTTCAAGCCCACCCATCATCATTCACGTCGAGTTCTACCTTCGTCCAGCATGACTTTAAACTGTATTCTAGTCCGACGGAAAGCCATTGTGACTAACCCAAACTATGAGGTCTTTGATCCATGTCAA
Organism: Viscum album; assembly: GCA_963277665.1. Classification (NCBI taxonomy): domain Eukaryota; kingdom Viridiplantae; phylum Streptophyta; class Magnoliopsida; order Santalales; family Viscaceae; genus Viscum; species Viscum album. Next base: position 1,239,865,336 of record OY728145.1, on the reverse strand, counting down.
GGCATGGTACGTAGGAAACCTTCCTAAGGTTCAAGCCCACCACTAGTGGACCCACGGGTCTACTTTCATGTCAGTTCACCGATGAAACCCTATTGAACTACAAGGTCTTTGATCCATGTCAAGGCATGGTACGTAGGAAGCCTTCCAGATGCTCAAGTCCACCACTCATTGGACCAAGGTCCACCTTCATGTCGGTACGCTGACGATGCTAATTGGACCAAGGTCCACCTTCACGTCGGTACGCTGACAATGCCCATCGGACCAAGGTCCACCTTCACATCGGTACGCTGACAATGCTCATTGGACTAAGGTCCACCTTCACGTCGGTACGCTGATGATGCTCATCGGACCAAGGTCCACCTTCACGTCGGTACACTAACGATGCCCATCGGACCAAGGTCCACCTTCATGTTGGTTCGCTGACGACATTCATAGGGCCAAGGTCCACCTTCACGTCGGTTTACCGGCACCATCCCAAACTACGCGGACTTTTATTCCCTGTCACGGGGATACGTAGGAAGCCTCTTCAAGGTTCAAGCCCAACTTCACCGTCGCCCCTGCGATGGTCCCATTTCACTCCCCCTCCACTCCATTCATCCACCTATCACCCATCCCGATTCTCGCCCGGACCGTCATATCTCGGTGAGACCATGTCGGTACGCTCTTCTTCACAACTGCCCATGGGCTGGCCCCGGTATCGGCATCCCTTCAAGGGGAATCCCTCAATCCGATCTATCCTAGCTAATGCTCTGGTTGGGTTGATCCGTCTCCTCTAGACGTTAAACTCGCAGCGTACCCTGTGTTAAACACGGGAAGCTGAGGAAAACCTCAGATATGTGTCTATGGCATATAATTACCCACACTCGATGTGGGATGCCTCGGGCTTCCACGCCCTCGAGAAGCCCTGTGACCAGGGATAATAGACAGACATGATAGGTTCCCCAGCATCCAGACACGCTACAGATGCCTCAACGTGACTACTCCCCTGACTGAAGGTTGCTTCCCTGACTGGACCCTTTGGAATGTCCCGACAGAAGCAGTGTAATTAACCGGTGTCTATGGAAACATGGCACTGGGAAGAGTTTCACGAACTACGTATTAAATCTATGAGGTAGACCCGGACTAGGTGATGAGTTCTGAGGAGGAATCCACGGAAGGAAGAACCGACATCCCATCATCCCATTTCGATCAAGGAGAAGACGTACCTGAACAAGGAACAAATGCCGCCCGCCTTTGGAAAGCGGGAATGCGGGGCAACAGCCGCACGTCCTCCACAGACGGATATGTGCGCGCCCTGTAGAAAGCATCGGAAACAGAAATGGTGAACCCGACGTGAAATTATTCTCCTCAATATAGAGATTAGTAGCATTAGAGACACCAGCAGATTGACGTGTCACTGGATCCAGATATCTGGTGCCTGGTTCCGCCAAGCAAATAGCGGGCCTGTCGTGAAACTCACCGGAAGTCGGGGCAGTAGAACGTGGGGAACTCCGTTCTGAAGCGTGTTGGCATGGATCCTTCTTACAGACGTGGATAATGGAAGGACGCTGGGGCACTGGTTGTCAATCCTATTCCCTCTCGGTGCTGATGAGTTGATCCCTTCGTTTCTCAGGAACCAAGTTGTTGTTACAGAGATGCGATCACCGCCCGCTAGCCTACACAGGGGCAGGGGGAACATCACCACAGCCACCCCACATGGTGCCGCTACTGCCACGACGGCTGCCACATCGTGGAATATGGGGCGCCCACGTCCCCTTTCCCCATCAGAGGTCATCCAGTGAAGGGTGATCAAAAACCTCGTGCGCAGGTATGAGGAGGAAGGGGTCATCCCAACTCGGGATATGGCCCTCCTGGACCTGGAGGCATCCATGCCCCGCCGTCAATGCCGCCCTAACAGGCCGCGTAGGGAGACCTTGCTCCCCACCCCAACGTTAAACTGTTTCCAGAGCCTGTCCCCGGAACACCTTGACGACTCCTCGCCTTACGCTGAAGAGGCGGGCGCCGTCCGGCTCAGCCCGCTCAGGGTCCCGACCCAAGGGCTCCAGGCAAGAGCTCCCGCCCGGCCACGTCAGCACCGTCGTCCGACTCCGTAGGAAGAGTAGGCAGGCTATGTCCCTGCACCACCAGCACCAGCTCGCCTGACCCGACGTCAGCGCCGGGCCCGGGCTGAGGACGCTCGCCCAGGCGCGTCGACATCGACAGCTACAATGGCTCGAGCCACCGTCGACGTGCATCATGAAGCTCCTGCATACACTGAGCAGGGGCACTCCTTCACCCAACCAGGATCGAGACCCCAACCGCCCCACGGGCAGGCAGGGTTGACTCTCCGGGTGGCAGGCCTGAGTGGTGATCGCCGCGAACTAACCCGCGGTGATGTCACCCCGTACGGAGGTCCTCCCCGTACCACTACTCCACAGAGCATGGGCCTTCCCCACTCCAAAGTTTTTCATGGAGGTATGCCTCGTGCTACCCCCATCCCGAAGGAAGACCTGCCCCGTGGTAGTGACGCTCGGTGCGGAAACCTTTCATGCGCCCACTATACAGGGTTTGGAGTCCATTCTCCTGCCCCCGACCTTTGATCTGAAGGCACTGTCCATCCAGTCCTTCTCCAATGTGGGGGACCTCCCTACATCCTCTCTGCAACCGGCGAAGGTCCTCCTCGCCCCAGCAACTCGAGGAGTGAAGGTCAGCCTCGCTCCGCCCGCATCGACCATGGAGGCCCTCCCCATGCTCCTACCGATTCCAACAGAGGCTCCGCCTACATGGGTGTTGTTCATGGAGGTCCTCCCCGTGTACCCTTCGACATTTTCCCTGGTTCCCCTCGCACCTCGGTTATCTCGAGTGGGGGGCCTCTCCGCCACGGCGCCACCGCCGCCCTGAGATTGCCTGATAGGGATCAACCCTGTCCTGAAGAGCCACCCCAGGGCAGGAGAGCGGGTCTTCTCCGCCACAAGAAGAATCCTGGGAAGGCCCGGGTGGAGATCAAAACTGCCCGCTTCTCCGACTCTGAAGCGGAATGCGATTCAGCGATGGAACCTTCTCCCCGCTCCTCCGCATCAAGGACTGGGGCAGGAACCAGACGCGTTAGCCTCATTCTCCCGGAATATGAGGTCCACCAGATTCCCATATCTCTCCGCAGGTACATCCAGGAGGAATAAATCTTGGGAATTCCACAGGTCTCGACCACGCAATCACTGCCATTGTCTCCAGAAGCCCCCTCTACCTCTACCAGAGATCACAAAGAGTTATTTTGGGGGCCAACGGCGGTAGAGCGACGACACGACCTATCGCTGGTAGCTGCGATTCCTGTGTCGGAAGCTGTGGCTATCAGCCCATCGTATCGTGACATCATGTCCAGGTCACCTTGCTCTTCAGAGGATGGCCCAGAATTCGGCGGCCAGTCAGCTCATTCGCCGTATTCTCTGCCGTCGAGTTTGCTATCCCAGAGGTCTGCCTCGGTACCACTACCGGTCCCTCAGCCACCCCTGGTTGACGAGTGGAGCAACACAGGGCTAGACCCTGAGTCCGAGCCCAGGAGATTCTGGAGTATTCTCGCAGTGGATTACTTCCCGGAGAATTTCTGGACGACGGCGGCACTGAATTTCCGCGTACCAGAGTCTCTTACCCCTGAAGAAGTGGGGTGCTTTTGTCGAACCCTATGGGTGACACACTTCTGCCTTCGTTACGAACGGGTGGTGTACCCCAGAAGTCGAGAGCACTTCGAAGAAATTGGCGAGCAGTGCCACCTGATCGATGCGGCTGCACTCCTTGTGGCCCAGCACCCTGAGTCGCCAGGCCTCCAGAGCGCCCTTCAATGGAAATGCGTTTAGAGTTTTAAAGCACTCCGCAGAATCGTCAGGGAATCTACCCCCCATGTGAAAGTCCGTGGTTGGGGACACTATGTCGCTCTCCTCTTCGACCCTATCTGACGGCAGCCCGATTCGCTATGCGACATCGAGGACATGCCCTCGAGAGGGGTCACGGTCCACATGGCTGACATAGTGGACAAGGAAGACGTGCTTCAATTCCTTGATGGAGACTTACCCCCCGAGGGCGTACCACCACTGCTGGACCCATCAGGGAGGGTTACCCGTCAGCAGAGGAACCTGCTAGGCCTCCATGTACCCACCGAGTCGATGGTACTCGGTCGAAACACCGGCAAGGGTAAGGATCACGTCGGAACTGTCAAGCACTCCGACCCGTACGCCTCTGTGCAGAAAACGGACGAAGATCCCGAGAAGGTCACGTTACGCCAGCAGCTTGCTGAGCAGAAGAGGCTGGTTGACGAACTCTTGGCTGAGCGCACCGCAGAGCGGCGACCCGACTATGGTGATCCCAGGCCGGGGCAGCAGGGGCAGGAACAATTTCCCCCCGGTGAGATGCCTCTGGGCAACCCTAATCATGCTACTGCCGCAAACGGGGCAGAATCCGGAAAGTACGGCAAGAGGGCACGATACGTCTCGCCAAACCCCCCCGAGCAACGGGGCAATCTGAAGAACCCAGTCCGGGTTCCCCCAGTTGCCCCACAGGTCGCTCCGCCAGTTGATCCACGAGCGGCCGAAGCCGTCTACCGTGTTGAAGAACCTGGAAATGAACTTGTGGTTAGGGATCCCCGTCAAGACAGGGACCCCCACTCGGATGATCTTATTGCGGCACTCACAGCCCGCCTCGAAGCGTTGGAAATGCGGCAGGTGGCGGTCCCACCGGATGGCAAGCCGTATTCCGCGTGGGTAGACGATATGCCCGCACCTCTGGGTTTTGGGAACCCCACTTTCTCGCCCTTCAACTGGACAGGGGACCCGCCGCAGCACTTGTCTCATTTTTCTTCCAGGTGTGGCCCCATGCTGGGGACCCCGACTCAGCAAGAAGCCGCCAAGCTCCGATGTTTTGTACAGACATTGGAAGGTCCTGCATTCGTCTGGTACAGCCAGCTCCCTATCGGGTCGGTGACCGGTTGGGAGGATCTTCGCCGGCAGTTCTTATACTAGTTCAGCTCCACCACGCAGAAGACCAGCATTGCAGACCTCTTCAAGTGCAAGCAAAGGCCTGATGAGCGGTTTGCAGATTTCATCGCCCGATGGAAGGGACTTACGTATTCCCTTGATATGACACTGACTCAGGAGCAATTAGTGACGATGTGTGTGGGGAACGTCAAGACAGAGCTGGCACCCTCCCTGATTACCCAGAACTACCCTGGAGGGTTCAGAGATTTCTCAGATAAGGCTCAGCGCCTTGATGAAGCCCTGCAACAGGCTAGTCAGGCACGTTTGTTGCCCCCCATGATCCCAGCCAGGAGGACCGCCATGGCTGAACCCGCCGCGGTGTCCCAAATAGAAGCCCCGAGGCAGCTGGAGTTACTGCCAGTGGCACCATCCCGGCAACCCCGCAGAGGTCCTCCACCTCAAGCACAGGCTCCTGCCCAGCAGTGACCGCCTCAGAACCGACAGGTTCCCCCGCACAATGTGCCACCGCCACCTAGGCGAGACAATCAGGCGCCGCCTCCTCGGCAGGCCCCTCCGGCCCCTCGTCAGGGGCAGGCCTCCAGGGCCCCCTATCCAGAAAGAAGGCACCAAACTTATTCGTTCAACGAAAATCAGGTCCCTGGCTACTTCCGAAGTGCTCTAGAGCAGGGGATTGTGCGTCTGCCCAAGTGCAGAAGGCCGGCAGAGGCGAATCTCACTGATCAACCCAACTACTACCCTTATCATCAGATTCTGGGGCACACCCTCAAGCAATGTTATGTGTTTAAAGACTGGCTTCAAGACCAGGTCAACAACAACATAGTCAAGTTGGGCTCAGCACCAGCGCAAGTGGAGGGTGTCTTTGCAGGGTTAGAGATTGGTAGTGACAGCGAAGGCAAGTGGCAGCAGGTCCCCAGCTGCGGATCCCAGAAATACGACGACTGGATGGCTCGAAAAACCATCGTTCGTGCCCATGGTATCATCCGGACGCGCCTGAAGTATCCAGGACCTTCAGAAGAAGTGGCTAGTACCTCTGCATCGTCTTCACAGTCGACCTCTTCCCAAAAGGGAAAGCAGCGGCGATGCAAGAAGAAGCAACGCACACCGCCGGTGCCGTCATCATCCCGCACTCTTGGCGACTTTATGCCCCCTGATATGGGGATTCCTCCCAGAATCCGCTCAGCGTTGGATGACTCCTCGAGCGACAGCCAGGGGTACGCTTCGGTTAACACCGTGGAGCTGGTAAATCCCTATATGACTCCCGGTGAGGGAGAGCGCTAGGCGAACCTCCCCAACGTTCCCAGCCAATGTCAACGTTAGCGGAATCGCAACCGCGCCGGTCATAGAGGTATGTCAGTGAGCACTTTTGGCCAAGCCGTGCACGCTATTGAGACCAGGCAGCAGGCTCAGTGCAGATCTCAGCACGCGCAACCCCATCTAACGCCCTCGGCTCTACCTCCACCGTCGTTCGTGCTACTAGATCAGGGAGAGCTGCCTCGTTCGTATCACAGTCAGTCTTGCCCGGCTACAGGCCAGCCTCCGCTGTCCGATCCTAGTCCGGCGACTACCCCCCGGGCTTCCACTAGCAGGCAGCAAGATGTACCCAGTACTAGTCGATCGCCGGTTCAACCAGCAGAACCCACTATGCCTCCAAATGCCGAACGACCTCTTGTAAGCAGAGGTTCGCATTTGGCACGAAAGTATGATGTCCTGAAGCACCTGTCCGGAATTCCGGCGAGTATTTCTATCCTTGAGGCCCTTTGCCTGTCATCCGAAATGCGCGAGGCACTTGCCGAGGCCCTAAGGAGCCCCCTCTAGTTTGAGACGGAGGTAGCAGCTGCAGAAGCCTTCCATACCGAGACGATTGAAAATTCCGAATGTCGGGTGATTATCTCGTTCTCTGGTGAAGATGAGGACCCTCCTATACAGGGGCACATTCGCCCGCTGTACATCACTGGCCACTTCAATGGCGTGGAATTCCGCCGCTTCCTCGTTGACACGGGTTCCGGAATCAATCAAAATCCGACCCGGACGTTGCGAAATCTGGGTCTGTTTGAAGTTGATTTAACTCCCTCTGACCTCAGAATCCAGGGGTACGACAGGACCGAGCAAACCCCAGTTGGCAAGATCCTCCTGAAGACTCAGTTCAGTGGCTTAATTTCCAGCACCGAGTTCATGGTTGTCTCTCAGGACACCGCCTACAACGAGTTGATGGGTAGGCCATGGCTCCATCTGCATGCAGCAGTCCCTTCGTCATATCACCAGTGCCTCAAATACTCACTCAACGGTCGAGTAGGCGTGCTCCAAGGAGATGCGTCCCCTTTCACTTCTTGTGAGGCCCGCTATCTGGATGCGGGTTATTACAAAAGTAAGGATAATAAAATCCTAGTAAGTGAGGATAAACCTGCCCCGGTCACAAGTGATCCCTGGGCAAGCATGGATGACGCCTACATCCTCCCGATCCACCGGTTGGAGGCCACGACCCCCGACATGGGGCAATGTTTTGTTGTTTTGGGTATGCAATGAAGGCATGTTCCCGTGTCCAAGCGACGGTGGAAAATCACCTCGTACTCCTACATAAACCAGGTTCAGGTGATCCCGGAACCTGCTACCCCTGTACGGTACCGGGACATCAAGCTTATGACAATGGCGGTGCGCCATACGTGTCTCTTCCGCCGGGCTGGAATCAACCGACTCAGGCCGACGTGTGACCACTGATTTGATATTATCAAACATGGCCCCTTAGGCTGAAGGCCATATGGGATAGGGTCGACTGCCTTCATTGCTATGGTCTCAATGGCAAGTGAGTCTCCCGATGTGATGACCGCTGCTGCTCGAGCCGGCACCAGCTGCCCCTCGGATTTTGATAGCCCAGAAGTATCTTCCGTCGTAGGAAGTCCCCCCACGGGTGGGGAGGAAGACCTGGAGGATGCTCCCCCCGCCTTTGAAGAAAGTGTCTCTACCACGGTTGATGAACTGGTACAGGTGAACCTTGGTAACGAGGCAGATCTAAAACCCACATTGATCAGTGCATCCATGTCCCCCGGGGAGCGGCAGCAGTACGTGGACTTCCTCAAACAACACTGTGATGTGTTTGCTTGGAGTTACAACGAGATGCCAGGACTAGATCCCCAGGTAGCCATTCACCGTCTGGGCCTCCCGGCGAAACATCATGGGTTTAAGCCGCCCCCCAGGAAAATGCACCCTTCCCATGGTGCTATGGTTGAGGCTGAAGTTGACAAGCTTATCAAATCCAACTTCGTTAAAGAAGTCCAGTACCCCAAATGGCTTGCCAACATTGTGCCAGTCAGGAAGAAGAATGGGCAGATCAGAGTCTGCATCGACTTCCGCGATCTTAATCGCCACTGCCCAAAGGATGACTTCCCACTCCCGGTGATGGAGTTATTGATTGACGCCATGGATGGGTTCCAAGCTCTCTCTTTTATGGATGGGTATTCCAGGTACAACCAGATCCGGATTTCCCCCGAAGACGAGGAGTCCACTGCCTTCAAGGATCCCCAAGGTACCTTTTGCTACCAGGTTATGCCATTCGGTTTGAAAAATGCAGGTGCCACTTATCAGAGGGCCATGCATCGCATATTCAAGTCGATTCTCGGGACATTGGTGGAATGCTACATGGATGACCTCGTAGTCAAATCATGTCAGTGCCACGACCATCTCAAAGACCTTGAGAAAGTGTTCGGTTTCCTCCGTTCCCGTCACCTGAAGATGAACCCGCTGAAGTGTGCCTTCGGGGTCACCTCCGGAAAGTTTCTAGGCTTTGTTGTCAGATACCGAGGTATCGAGATCGACCTAGAGAAGATCAAGGCCATCAGCCAAATGCCTCCCCCGAACAACATTCGGGAACTTCGAGGGCTTCAAGGCCACTTAGCCTATATACGCCGATTCATCGCCAATCTGTCTGGAAAGTGTAAGCCCTTTTCCTGGCCCATGAAGAAGTCCTCCGCCTACGAATGGGATGAGGAGTGTCAGACCGCCTTCGAGGAAATCAAGCAGTATCTACTCCAACCTCCGGTCTTGATGTCGCCCGTCTCCGAAAAGCCACTGGTCCTTTACATGACCACCCTGGAAAGATCCCTCGGTGCACTGCTCTCCCAGAAGAATAATGATGGTACTGAGAACAGCCTCTACTATCTCAGTCACATGCTTCTCGATACGGAGGTCAGATACTCCCATATCGAAAAGAGTTGCCTTGCGCTCGCCTTCGCCGTGCAGAATTTGCGACATTACCTGTAGCACCATGAGGTGCAATTGGTCTCCCGGGTAGACCCACTGAAGTACATCCTGAACTGCCCCATGCTGACTGGCCGACTAGCACGGTGGGCAGTGATTCTCCAGCAGTTTGATATCAGGTTCGTACCTCAGAAGGCCATTAAGGGACAGGCATTGGAAGACTTTTTAGCTGCCCATCCAACCTCCGCGGATCAATCCCTGGACCTGGATTTTCCTGACGAGACAATCCTCTCAGTCGATCATGTTGTCCCGTGTTGGAAAATGCATTTCGATGGCGCCTTCCGGAGCTCCACCGGTAGGAGGCTCAATGATCCCAAGCTCAACAGAGTGGGCCTGGGTATTGTCTTCATTACCCCGGCGCAGGCTGTCCTGCCATACTCGTTCCTGTTGTCAGAAGGCTGTACGAACAACGAGGCAGAGTACCAGGCTCTCATCACCGGCCTCGAGTTGTCCCTTGAGATCCATGTGCCCCATCTACATGTGAAGGGAGATTCTGAGCTGGTAATCAAACAGGTTAATGGCGACTACGTCGTCAGGAAGCCAGATCTTGCACCGTTACTGGAGTACACCCTCCGCCTAATGGCCCAGTTCTCTACTCGAACAGAGGTTACCCATGTCCCACGGTCACAGAACGGTCAAGCAGACGCCTTGGCTGGCTTGGCCGCGTCGCTCGCAGAACCCGAGAAAGATGATTTAATCATACATGTGGCACACCGGAGATTCATTTCCCCCGTCACCCAAGAGGACAATGATGGCCTGCGGGTAGGTCATCTCACCACCAAACCCTCCACGATAGGGGTCCCGGGTTCGTCAGGCACAGTGTTTGAAGCCACTCCCGACTGGAGGGCACCTTTTGTCGAGTATCTCCAAAATGGTTGCCTCCCGGACGACCGGGCCGAGCGCGAGCGAATTCGATGTCGTGCGCTACAATTTACCCTCCAGAGCGGCCCCAGTCTTGAACAAATCCTTTATAAGCAGAGTTTCGATGGTTTCCTCCTATGTTGCATCCAAGGAATAGAGATACCTCAAGTTATGCAAGAGGTTCATGCCGGTTCCTGTGGCGCCCATCAAGCTGGGCCGAAGTTGTCCCATCAAATTCGGAGGTTAGGGTACTTTTGGCCCTCTATGATCCATGATTGTATCGGATATACCAAGAGATTCCATGCATGCCAAGTTCATGCCAACTTCCTGCATCGGCCGCCGGAACCCCTCCACCCCACCAAGTACTCTTGGCCATTTGCGGTATGGGGACTTGATGTAGTGGGACCGTATCCACCGGTAATAGCCCGCCAGTGTAGGTTCATCCTAACTACTATAGATTTCTTCTCCAAGTGGGCAGAGGCAGTTCCGCTCAAAGAGGTCAAGGCCCGTTCCATCGTTGACTTTGTGAGCTCCAATATTATCCATCAGTTTGGGGTCCATCACGCCGTCCTCACCGATAACGGAACCAACTTCCGAGCGACTGAACTAAAGAAATTGTACGCCAAGTACGACATCCGGTCAAACTATACCTCCCGCTACTACGCGCAGGCAAATGGACAGATCGAGGCGTTCAACAAAACCCTCTCTAAAATTCTGCAGAAGATGGTTGGTCAGAACAAGAAAAGTTGTCCGGACAAGCTCCCCAACGCCCTCTGGGCTTACCGGATGACGACTCGCAACTCTACCCAGGTGACCCCATATTCCTTGGGGTATGGAGTTGAGGCCGTCCTACCCATCGAGATCCAGCTGCCATCGTTACGCACTGTAGTTTATGATCACCGGACATCAGATGAGGTAGCCGAGATCCGTCTAGCCGAATTAGAAGCACTAGACGAGAACCGGCTTCGTGCCCTGCACAATCTGGAAAGTCATCAGGATAAGATAGTAAGGGCCTTCAACAAGAAGGTTCATCTCCGTTCTTTCCTACAAGGCGACCTAGTACTGGCCCTCCGAGCGCCAATGATTCCCGGTAGGAAACCGCCCAAATTAGAACCCAAATGGGAAGGGCCTTATATCATCCATAAGTTTTACCCCAATAGAGCATACTCCTTGGTGACCACGGATGGAGAGCGTATAACCCCTCCTACCAATGCCAAGTTCCTTAAGCGATACTTTGCCTAGGGAAAAAGGGTCCTGCATGACCCTAAACTGCAAAATGGTCCTGCATGACCTTAAACTGCACATTAAGGTCCTGCACAACCTTAAAATGCATCTTCATCCTGCAAGACGATAAACTGCAAAAATGGTCTGAGATCTATGACTTTAAACTAAGATCTCCCCTCGTCCTCACTGCAAGACGTTAAACTGCAAGCCAGTCAGGCCTTCCTGACCGAGGCTCAGCCTCAGGCCCCTTGGCCTCCTTGGGTCCTAGCCCCCCGTCTTCACCGCGAGATGTTAAACCGCAAGCTGGTCAGCTCTCCCTGACCGCGGTCCAGCCTCAGGCCCCTTGGTTTTCCCCGACTTACCCTCTTGCGGGATTGTACGGTATGGTATGGGATTATGTCCTCATTCACGTCGGATTACTCGTCGTATCGTAAATATCCCCAAATGAGATGCTCCTCATCCTGCATGACATTAAACTGCATTTCAAGAACTATGCGTGGCTTGATTCCCATCTTCATGGGATACGTAGGAACGCTCGGACACCTCGTCTTGAGCCCAGCCCCAAGATTTTCTCCTCCACTATCCCCCCTGGGAATAGTTTCCTCGGAGGCTCCTTGTGTAGAGAGGGGAAGGCTTTCTTAGCCCCGCTCATACGACCTCGCTCGCACAAGGATTGTAAGGGTCGCACCATGTGCCCACTCCCGTTCTTCTATCCCCCCACATCCTCACCGCATGACGCTAAACTGCATGGCCTTCAAGAACTATGTATGGCTTGATTCCCATCCTAATGGGATACGTAGGAACACCCGGGCATTTCGTCCGTTGGCCCAGCCCAAAAGCCAAAATCTGCTCCTCAGGTCAAGACATGGCAGGGTGCACACTTTTGCCCCAACTCACATCGAGCAAGCCTCGACCCGGCTACACATCCCCCCTGGAGATGTTTGCCTCTTTCATGGATGGATACAGCTATGCTTCACCCACTCTTTGACTGGGATTGCATCATTTTTGCACACCCAGAGGGACCCCCAAGAACGGCCTGGATACTACGCCCAAGGGCTCTCCTACCGATACGGGCCAGTGCCCCCGAGGGTTTTCAAGCGACAAGCCGATACAAGTCCCGCGTTGCGAATTTGGTCAGTGGTCAACGCTCATTTTTTGCTCCCATATCGGGTCACCATAGGAACGCTGTGTTTCGAACATGGTCAATAGTGTCCTGGATCTTCAGGTCCACCTTGAGATGTCCCAGACATTGAGTGCAGTGATTTTTTTTGCCCCATCCCGAAGTGACAAACTTCCCCCCGAGTGGTACTAGCGATCGGTCCCACGGCCCTGATTCCCCATAGGGGTGTACGGTGTGGTGTGGGACTACGTCCTCATTCACGTCGGGATCATGTACCATGTCGTACGCCATCCTTTACAAGGCCCAGCCTCAGGCCCCTTGGCCTTCTCGAGTCCCCGACCCCCGTCCTCATGTAAGACGTTAAACTGCAAACTAGTCAGACCTTCCTAACTGATGCCTGGCCTTAGTCCCCTTGGCCTTCTCGGGCCCCCCGGCCCAGGTCCCCTCTTACCCAGGGTGTACGATGTGGTGCGGGATTATGTCCTCATTCACATCGGGATCATGTACCATGTCGTACGCCTCCTCTTACGAGGCCCAGCCTCAGGCCCCTTAGCCTTCTCAGGTCCCCGACCCTAGTCCTCATTGCAAGACGTTAAACTGCAAGCAGGTCAGGCCTTCCTGACCAATGCCTAACCATCAGGCCCCTTGGCCTTTCTGGGCCACGGCCCAGGTCCTCCCTTATAGGAGTGTATGGTGTGGCTTGAGGTTATTTTCTCATTCACGTCGATCTCGTAATGACCACGCCATGTACCTCTCCCTCCTGATCTGTTTCGTCGATCCCTTTTCGGCAGTTCACCGATGTGCCTAAGAGTACTCTAGTTTATTACCTGTAATGCCAAGCTTTACTCGGACACGTCCGCACCCGCTTTCCAGGCTTTGTGTATCCCTACATCAGGGCTTTCATCATATTTCACACCTGGAGGGACCCCCAAGAACGGCCTAGATACTACGCCCAAGGGCTCTCCTACCGTTACGGGCCAACGCCCCCAAGGGTTTCGGACAACAAATCGATAAAATCCTGCATTGCGAATATGGTCAGCGGTCGACGCTCGTTTGTTGTTCCCACCTCAGGCTAACGCGATATGGACGCTGCGTCTCCACTATGGTTAATAGTTTTCCTCTATCGCCACACCAACCCATTAGGCCCAAAATGTCGGGTGCACAATTCACACCCTTCATCACTTCACCGTGTCCAAGTGGAGTCTCGGAACTTTTGGTACTTTTCCTCCATGCACGTCCGCGCGTTTGGGGAACAAGCCGTGTCAAAGGTGTCCTTAGGGGCTCTAACAACTCCCGTTTGACTCGCCCCAAGTATTGCAATGAGGATACCCCCCTTGTTTCCCACACCGAGTTTAACTCACGTGGGCTTAGGAATCGGGTTGACATCTGTGCTTACTCGGGAAGTTGTCACCATTCACGGTCCGAGCTCTAAGATCATAAACTAAGATTCTCATTTCAAGAACTACATTCAGCTTGATTCCCATATTAATGGGATACGTAGGAATGCCTAGACCCCTTGTCTTTGGGTCCAGCTTGAGTTCAGCAAATTCACCTCTCTGGTCCTGCCTTCAGGACCCCGACTACGGGACCGCGTGGCGTAGTACGGGATTATGTCCTCATTCACGTCGGGTTTGCAATGGCTGCACCACGCACACCCCCGTTATGATATTTATCCCTCCTATTCCTTGTCCAGCATGACATTAAAAGGCACCCTTCAGAACTACGTGTGGCTTGATTCCCATCTTCATGGGATACGTAGGACCGCCCAGACGCCCTGTCTTCGGGTACAGCTCATTTAGGGAACCAGTCTCTCTCCCTATTTCACCTCTTACCTCTATATAGGCCCATTGGCCTAAGGTATCCCTCTCTGATTAGCGTACAATTTGATATGGGATCATGTCTCTGTCAATTGTGTTTTATAACACTGCGCACATTTCCCGCCTAGCATCATCTCTGCTACGTCTGCGCTGCATGACGATAAAATGCATGCTTGGTCCTATCATACGACCCTAAACTGTGACATTATCATCCTAGCCACATGACAAAAAACGGCACTGCATTGTGGTGACCTCGTTGTAGAGGACATCAAGTTGGGTATTGGTCACGTGCCATGCCATTTGTCAACGCCCATCACGGCTTGATCCTTGTGGCGACATCACGGCCTACTGTTCTAGGCATGTCGCTTCACAAAAAAAAGCATTCACCTTAAAGAACAAACAAGATTCATCAAATTCCGCTTCTTTTAGTGCAAGGGCCATGCCCGCACTCCCCTTTTCCCTTGGCACTGGTACCTTACCGTGTCGTCTTCCAGAACTACGTATGGCTTGATTCTCATCCTTATGAGATACGTAGGAGTGCCCAGGCACTTCCCCGCGGGCCCAGCCTAACCTTTGTGTTTGGTCCCTCGACTCGAGCATTTCCTCAGAGAACGCATGGTAAGTAGGGCTTAGGTCCTCCTTCAGGTCGGGTCTTGATGTCATGCGTCCCCTGCTCATTTTACCCATTCATGGTCTAAGGTCCATCAAGAACTACGTGAGGCTTGATTCTCATCCTTATGAGATACATAGGAGTGCTCGGACACTTCCCCCTGGGCCCAGCCTAACTTTCGCTTTCGGTCCCTTGACCAAAAAAACCTCTCCCAAAGGGGTCGTGTGATGTGATATAGGACTACGTCCTCATTCACATCAGGTTGTTCATCGCACCGCACACACCCCCTATTCCCATTCACACCAGGTGTTTGAGTTACTCCACCATGTGCCCCTTATGTCTCCTCCCATCCATGGTCCAAATTCTATGACCCTAAACTAAGATCTCCCTATGGGAAAGGAATATGCCCCCTCTATCTAATACGTCTCGTTGCCATATTCAGATATGTTTTGACAAAGAGCCCGAAGTGCGGGATTTTCATAGGGACAGTCCCCTCGTCCTGTGACCAAGCTTCGTGAGCTCGCTATTTGGATCCTCATCCTCTTCCACATCCAAAAGGACCCCCGGACGACATGGATACTAGGCTTAAGGGCTCTTTATGAATGCTGGACCTAAGGGCCCTCCAATCGTTTCGGGCCAACGTCCCTACGGATATTCGACAACATTTGTGACATGGTCCCGTGTTTCGAACATGGTCAACGGTCAACCCTCATTTGTCTGTCCCCATTCTAGGCTAACGCGACAGGATGCTGTGTTGCGAACACGGTCAGCAGTTATCCTCCATCGTCACGTCGCCACCATCGTGATCTGAATCTCGAGCCCCATGATTCACACATTTCCAATTCCTCATGTTCAAGTGGAATTCCATAATACCCAGCTCTTTCTCCTCGCGCATCTAGGTGCGCAAAATGATCGTTTTAGTGTCATTGGGCCGGTATTCACCGAGCGTCCCTTTTCCCTAGCCTGCCCCTTGTTGTGTCGGGAAATTCCCACCACTACTGCTTGTTTCCCACACCGAGCACGACTCACGTGGGCTTAGTAGTTTTGGAAGGATATGTACCAACATGGCCAGGCTTCTCATCGTCTCGCATTATGTTAAACTGCACTTCCAGAACTACGTATGGCTTGATTCCCATCCTCATGGGGTACGTAGGAATGCCCGACCACTCTGCTTCGGGCCCAGCCCAATCCTCACTCTTGGTCCCTCGACCTGAAGAGTTTCCTCCGGGGGTATGTGGTATGATTTGGACTCCAAGTCCTCATTCACGTCGGTTTCATATCTACCGCGCCACATGATCCCTGGGATCTTCCCTTTTATTCTACGTCCTATCGTATGACGTTAAACTACAGGAGTCCATGTGTCCTCAACGCATGACACTAAACTGCGGTTCTACCCTGAACATGTTCAGGATGCCCCAAGATCCCATTGGGAAGTGATAGATCCCCTCGCCAGAGAGGCCCTGTCTGAAAGAAGGAATGATCCATGATAAAACCAATTCGCCCATATGGTGTACTCCCATCACGGTGGTGTAACTACCTAAGTGTTGGATTCTGTTCGGACAAACCATCACTCCATATTCCACGCTTTGCGTGCCCCTTATTCGGACCCTTGTCCCCTTTCATGTCTCACGGGACCCCCTAACGGCTTGGTCTCATGCCGCATCGGCTCACCTACCATCCTGGGCCAACATTCTGGAAGACGGGTCATGTCTGGAAGGACCCCCTAATAGTATGGATGTTGACCTATGATCGTACCACGATTCAATGTTTTATTCCACCCTTACATCGCAGTTTTAAACCAGTTTTGTAATGAATATTCCAAATATAATAATAAATTGAACTTCATGTTTTAATAAATCGATTAATGTTAATCAATATTATAATGGTAAATGTTACTTGTTTTTATTGTTTCAATGTAGGTGGAGGTGATTTGGAGGGCCTTTGATGAAGTGGAAGAAAAATGGGCCAAAATTGCATGAATCCATAGACATCTGTCCACTGTTTTGAATAGTACACAAAATCTGTGCATTCAAATGGGATGAAATTTTGTGTTCCTTTCCAAAATTGAATAGGCTACATTTCATATTAAGGAACCCAATGCTGATTCGGCTTCTATGGGGCCCATCCGGACTTATCTGTCCAAGCCACCGAATTTGGACCAAGTCAAATGCGGTGTTCTGTATTTTATCAATATCCTGAGCTATAGTTGTTCAAACGGTGTCAAGCTTTTGGTGGAGACAGTCAAGAGGCAGGGATACAACTTTTCTATTTTCTCCAAAGCGAGATAAGACTGTCTGAAGGCCGAAACACGTCGTGCAAGTGTATTGATGAAATCTGTGTGCCTAAAACCACCTTCCAATTTTCCTATAAAATGGCACCTTGGGCTCCCCATTTACAAGTTCGGCCAGGAGGCAAGGTGCTGCCATTTTGGAGTCCCCAAGGAGTCTTCTCAGCATCCCTAGTAGTTATGTAGGATATGGGAAGTGCTACTTCAACATCTTCTTCTTCTTCCTCTCCCATGGGTTTCTAAACCCCTTGTGATCACCCGGGAAGGAACGTGATGTACATCCCGAGCTTCATGTTTTTAATATTTGAATGATCTTTTAAATTCCAGATTGTTGTGTTGTTTTTCATCATCTTATATTCTTATTTTATTGAGTTATGTACTGGTATGTCATGCTCAACTCATATGATCATGTTTGGGGGTACCCATTCATGTGATGTTTCACACCCCGTTCACCACTTTCTTTCCCCCTTTCAATTGCGGTGTTTGTGTAGTTTATATTGGTCTATTGAACTCACACAAGAACTTTCAAGGCTATGTACATTTATTTCATGGTATCACAAAGAAATAACATACAAATCTGGACAGCGCATCAAGTTTTTCGTGTGTTGCCTTGGTGAGTTTTGGTTATGAAGTCAAACACAATTCACCCAATCATCGGCGGTGTCCGGTGAATCGTTATGTGTTTTCGACTGAACCCTAGGAGGTATCCTAGTACAAACTCAGTAACATTCTGGTTCTAGGTGTTACAAACTAGGGATTAAAAGATCATAACCCCATCCCTTGAAGCGATGAAGGATGAGAAACACGAGAATTCCCCGGGTTGATCAAGCTTAATCAATCTTGTTCATTTCTACTTTGTTTTATCGCTTTCATTTTCTATTTTCATCATTAATCATAAAACACCCAAGTTTCAAAAAACCTAATTCACCTTCTACTTTCATAATAAGATCCCTCTTTTTTTAAAATTAATTATCTAAGGCTCCGTCGAGAGAGGACCTAGGGTTGCTGCTATACTGCAGAAATTCTAGTTAAAAATAAACATCTAATTTGACGCGCTCGACAATGCGGTCAAATTTTGGCACCATTGCCGGGGATCCAAGATCTTTTTTTTTTCTTTATTTATTTTTATTGGGTCATTTTACTTCTTTATTAGTACTCCTCTAAATACCCCACCCCCATTTTATTGTTTTTTTTTTGGGTTTTGTCTTTATTTTTTGTTGTTTTTGGTGTGTTCTTTCTCTCTCTCTCTCTCTCTCTCTCTCTCTCTCTCTCTCTCTCTCTCTCTCTCTCTCTCTCTCTATTCTTCTCAATATCCCTCTCTAATTTTATAGTATAACATTATATTCTTCTTTCACCCTTCTTAAGTTTTTTTTTATCCATCTCAAATAAAAAAACACAACAAACAATCAATCAATCATACTGGACATCATTGTTTCATGACAAGATCTGGTAAAGGAACACTACTTGAATTTGATCCTGAAATTGAAAAGTCACTTCACACAAAAATCAAGGCATCTAGAGAAGGTCAATCAAGTAACATTGTGGAACCTCATTTAGAACCTCAATTGGTTCTAAACCAACCCAAAATTGAACCCAATCAAACCCAAGAAAACATGGCTGCAAATAATCGAACTTTAAAAGAACTTACTACCCCTGATGTGGAGTACCAACCTACGTACATCCAATATCCCGAGGAAGCAGCCATCTTTGAGCTTAGATCAGGTCTCATCCACCTTCTTCCAAAATTCCATGGTCTTCCCAGAGAAGACCCTCACAAACATCTAAAAGAGTTTCACATAGTGTGCTCCACCATGAAACCCCAAAATGTGTCTGAGGACCTCATTAAGTTTAGGGCCTTCCCTTTCTCCCTTGATGGTGTAGCCAAAGATTGGCTATACTATTTGCCTTCCACAATTGGGGGATGGAATGACCTAAAAAGAATTTTTCTAGAGAAGTTCTTCCCTGCCTCCCGAACTGCATCAATTAGGAAAGAAATCTGTGGAATTAGGCAATCACAAGGAGAGACCCTTCATGAATACTGGGAGAGATTTAAGAGACTTTGCTCAAGTTTCCCCCACCACCAGATTAGTGAACAACTATTAATCCAATACTTCTATGAGGGACTTATCCCCATGGATCGTGTAATGATTGATTTTGCAGCTGGTGGTGCCCTAGTTGACAAAACTCCTTCTGCCGCTCGTGACTTAATAGACAACATGGCTCAAAATGCACAACAATTTGGTACACGAGCTATTGCACCAACCCGAGGAGTTCATGAGGTAAGTCATTCAGCCCTAGAACAAAAGGTAGATACTAAACTTGATGATATGCATACCCTTCTAAGGCAATTAGCTCAAGCACAAGGTAACTCACACTCTACTTCTATTCCATTGCATTGTGGTATTTGTTCTGATAACACTCATTTTTTTGACCAGTGCCCACAACTTCAAGATTCATCTGAGTCATGTGCAGTTGTGTTCCCAGGGTGTCCATTCCAACAAGTGCCTCCCTTTAAGCAAGAACCATTCAAGCCAAATCCAAACCCCAAGTGGCAAGCACAACCACAATACCGACAAGGAGGAAACTCAAGCTACCCGAAGCAGAATTGGTATCAATAAGGCCAAGGTATGAAACCTTCTTATCCTTCAACTTCTCAAAACAATCATCCTCCTCCTCCTCCCAAATCTGAACCAAGCCTCGAGGACATGGTGATACAAATGGCAACCCAGAACCTTCAGTTCCAACAGACCACACAATCGGCAATTGAAGACCTACGAACTCAAGTGGGACAATTGACGAACACCATCGGTGAGCTTAAGATGCAAGATTCTGGACAACTACCATCCCAACCCATTTCCAATCCGAAGGATAAAGGTAATGTATGTTCAATTACACTTCGTAGTGGTAAAGAAGCTTCTCCTTCTACTGATCCTATGAAACAGGTATGTCCCCCTCTTGAAAACACTCCTTCCTAACCCTCAAAAATTTCATGTAATGAAAAACAAAACAAAAAGGGAAATCAAATTATCATTGATGATTCAAATGAACAATCAATTCCTCTTCCTTTCCCTCAAAGACTCTCTAAATCTAAGAAAAACTTTGATAATGAGATTGACAATGAAATAATGGATACATTTAAAAAAGTTCAAGTTAATATTCCATTGTTGGATGCAGTCAAGAAAATTCCCCGTTATGCCAAATTTCTTAAAGAGCTTTTCACCCATAGAAGGAGGTTGAAGGGGAATGAGAGAGTCAACCTGGGGAGGAATTTATCGGCCTTGATTCAACCAGCAATGCCAACCAAATGCAAGGATCCCGGCACATTCACCATACCTTGTACCATAGGGGAGACCTTCTTTTCAGATTCTATGCTAGATTTAGGTGCTTCCATTAATGTAATGCCTCACTCCGTATATACTTCTCTACAGGTTGGAGAGCTTCAACCAACAGGAATTATCGTGAAACTTTCCAACCGGAGTACAACACATCGAAAAGGAGTGATTGAGGATGTCCTTGTTAGAGTGAAGAATCTCATCTTCCCTGCTGATTTCTACATTCTTGAGATGGAAGATACCCGAACCCAAGGACATTCCCCTATCATACTTGGGAGGCCATTCCTCAAAAAATCAAAGACGATCATCAATGTTCACAATGGTACATTGTCCATGGAATTCGGAGGAGAAAAGGTAAGTTTTAACATCCTTGAGGCTATGAAACACCCCGTTGAAGAGCACTCCATTCTTCCTGTCTATTCGATGGAAGTGCTCTCAAACGATGCACACACACACAATTCTCTCCTCAACCCAAACTCTGATTCTTTTTTGTTTTCTTCACCCTTGGATGATTTGAGTTTTGGTTCTTCATTTGAATGTTGTGTGGGTTCAGAAAAATGTAAATTTTGTGCTTTAATTGATGAGTGTATTTATTCTGAGGTACCCATGACTATCGATGATTCTGCAAATCTCATTTCAATAGATTCTCTTTCCTTTGAGAATAAACATGAGCAGATAGATAGTTTCATGGACCTCACTCCCCATAAATCCCCTCCCTTAATCCAGAAACAACCAGTGTTTGAACTTAAACAACTTCCTTCTAATTTAAAATATGCATATCTTGAGGGTATTGACCAATTGCCCATCATTATTGCCAATAACCTCTCTCCACAACAGGAATTGAAACTTCTCAAACTTTTGAGAGAGTGTAAAAAGGCAATAGTATGGACATTGTCTGATATTCTCGGGATTAGCCCATCTATTTGTATGCACCATATACTTTTGGATGATGAGGCTAAACCCGTAAGACAATCTCAACGCCGGTTGAATCCCACTCTCCTTGAAGTGGTAAAATTGGAAGTCAGTAAATTACTTGCTATAGGGATCATTTATCCTATATCTGATAGTAAATGGGTCAGCCCAGTGCAAATTGTGCCTAAAAAAATAGGAGTAACAGTTGTGTCAAATGAAAGGAATGAATTGGTTCCAACACGTGTGCAAAACAGTTGGCGAGTCTGTATTGACTATCGTCGACTGAATCAAGCCACGCGGAAGGACCACTTTCCTTTACCTTTCATTGACCAAATGTTAGAACGATTGGCTGGTAAGTCTCATTATTGTTTCCTTGATGGCTATTCGGGTTATTTCCAAATCCATATAGCCCCTGAGGATCAAGAAAAGACAACATTTACCTGTCCATTTGGCACATTTGCATACAGAAGGATGCCATTAGGTCTATGTAATGCTCCTGGTACTTTTCAGCGATGTATGTTGAGTATTTTTTCTGAGTACCTTGAGAGTTGTATGGAAGTATTTATGGATTATTTCACGGTTTATGGTTCTTCTTTTGATGATTGTTTGGAAAACCTAGGTTATTTCCTCCACCGCTACATTGAAAAAGATCTTGTTTTGAATTGTGAAAAATGTCATTTCATGGTTGAGCGGGGGATAGTTCTTGGGCATATCATTTCAAATAAGGGAATTCAGGTTGATAAATCTAAAATTGAATTAATTTCATCCCTTCCATTTCCAAAATGTGTTCATGAGGTGCGGTCTTTCTTGGGTCATGCTGGTTTTTACCGACGATTCATTAAAGACTTTAGTAAGATCACACTTCCCTTATCTCGGTTGTTACAAAAGGATTCTGAATTTTTTTTGATAAAAATTGTGAGGATGCATTCAATTCACTAAAAAAGAGTCTCACATCACCTCCCATAATCCAACCACCTAGGTGGGATCTCCCCTTCGAGCTTATGTGTGATGCCTCTAACTTTGCAGTTGGGGAAGTTTTATCACAAAGGGTGGAAAAGGCTCCTCATGTCATTGCGTATGCCTCGCGTACCCTTGACCCTGCCCAGGTAAACTACACAATCATAGAAAAAGAACTCCTTTCTATTGTGTTTTCCTTGGAAAAATTCTGTTCGTATCTTCTGGGGTCAAAAGTGATTGTGTTTTCTGACCATGCTTCCCTTCGTTTCCTCCTAAAGAACCCTGAAGCCAAGCCCCGCCTCATTCGGTGGATGCTCTTCCTCCAAGAGTTTGACCTTGATATTAGAGATAAGAGAGGGGTGGAGAATGTTGTAGCTGACCACATTAGTAGGATTTCCCCACCATTGGACCATCATGTTGACTCACCCCTACCCATTGGAGAATTCTTCCCTCATGAGAACCTTTGTGATGTTGTGGACCTTACCCCCTGGTATGCGGACATTGTGAATTTTCTAGCAACATCTAGGCCCCCCCCTGATTTTAGCACTTCACAATCCCAGAGACTTAAGCATGATTATCGTTGGTACATTTGGGATGACCCATACTTGTGGAGAATCTGTAGTGACCAAGTAGTTCGTCGGTGTGTCCCTGACCATGAGTTCACCTCTGTTTTGACCTTCTGCCACACTTTGGCCTGTGGGGGCCACTTCGGCTCTCAACGTACAGCTCGAAAGGTCCTTGACTCAGGATTATATTGGCCAACATTGTATAGAGATGCCATAGGTTTTGTAAATCATGTACTCGATGTCAATTCACAGGGAATATCTCCAAGAGGAATGAAATGCCCCAACAACCCATGTTATTTTGTGAGATCTTCGATGCATGGGGCATTGACTTCATGGGGCCTTTTCCAAATTCATTTGGCTTTGTGTACATCTTATTGGATGTTGACTATGTATCTAAATGGGTGGAAGCAAAGGCCACCAGGACCGATGACTCTCGAGTGGTTGTTGATTTTGTGAGGTCCCAGATTTTCAGTAGGTTTGGTCTACCAAGATTCATCATTAGTGATCAGGGTTCACATTTTTGCAATCGTAACATGAAAAACTTGCTTTGTAAGTATGGGTTTGTTCATAAAGTCTCCACTTCATATCATCCCCAAACTAACGGACAAGCAGAAATTTCAAATCGGGAAGTTAAGCGAATCTTGGAGAAAACTATACAACCCAGTAGGAAAGATTGGAGTTTGCGCTTGGATGATGCACTTTGGGCGTACCGTACTGCTTTTAAAACACCGATCGGAATGTCACCATATAGGATTGTGTTTGGGAAATCTTGTCACCTCCCGGTGGAGGTAGAACACCGTGCATATTGGGCTGTTAAACAATTTAATATAAACCTTTCAGATGCAGGTGAGGAAAGAAAGCTGAAGATTCAAGAGTTGGAAGAAATTCGACGTGATGCATATGAAAACTCTCGAATCTATAAAGAGAAGACAAAGGCTATTCATGATAGCATGATTCACCAATGGAAGTTCCATATTGGTAAGAAGGTCCTCATGTACAATTCCAGGATTAAGCTCCACCCAGGTAAGCTTCGTTCCCGATGGCTCGGTCCTTATACTGTTACTAATGTTTACCCTTTTGGTGCAATACAAGTTTTGCATGAGCAGAGTGGACGAAGTCTTACCGTCAATGGGTAGTGACTTAAACACTTCTATGAGGATTTTCCAAAGAATCTGGTGGAGGAAATCCACCTTATCGACGCATCATACCAATAAAACACACCAGGTTTTATCCTTCCTTCTCACATTTTCAATTATTTCAGTGAGGACACTGCACATTCTAGGTATGGGGGTGGATACATTCCTGGGTTAGTTAGGATTTTTCATCGTTTTCTCCTTTTGTTTTCCCTTTCTGGCCTTCTTTATGGTATTTTTATTTTTCCACATCAACAATTTCGAAATTCCATGATGTGGCGACCATAAAGTGGAGAAAGTAAAAATACCATAACGAAGGCTAAAAAGAGATTGTGTATGAGTTTACCATCAAGGAGTGATTTTTAGTGAATTGGTTTTCTGTCAATGATATAAATGGTTGTATCTATGTGAAACCTTTGAGATGATTGATGCCCTTTGTGTGAGTAGTTTTTTGGAAAATTGTGTCACTAATATCTCCACAATTGTTTTTGCACCAAACCACAAAGTGTGATTATTTCTCACTTAATATAAGGTAAATATATGTTGGGTTAATATTTTTCAGCTTTAAATGATATTTCCATACGTTCCTTCCTTATCCGATCTGTTTCATTACTGTACCAGATTGACCTATGCATGTGTACCTAATGTCCGATTGTTGTACGCCCTCAAAAAAAATTGTTGTGTCTTGGGCAGGTCAAAAACCACTCTTCCTCAACCTTTGATCTTGTTATAACTATTTCAATTAGTGTCGTGAGGAGATCAAACAAGGGTTGAGAGATGAGTGTGAGATTTGTTCCAATTGCAACTTCAAAAAAAATATAATAAATGAGGGGAGTGATGAAATGTGCAACATATGGGGATATCTAGGTCAGGAGCTTATGGTTTGACTTCTAGGAATTCTTAAATGAGTGGGTCTTGAAATATGATTGCAAAGGATGTAGGACAGGTTCGGTAACAAAATCATTTAAGCTGAAAAATGTTAAAATAACATATATTTATTGGATATCAAGTGGAAAGAATAGCATGGAATGGTTTTCACACACACACATGGAGATTTAGTGTCATGGTTTACTTCTGAATTATTTTCTCAATTGGGTATCATGAATCTTTTTGAATTTCACTATGATATGATTTATGAGAAATCTTTTTCTATTTTCACTAGGAAGAACTCCTTGGTGTGGTTCGTGCATTGATCACTTTACTTTAAATAAAATTTCCTCAAATGGTAAATCTTTAGGATGTTGTAAATATATATATATATATGAATCATTGTATTTGGATATGTGACTTTGCCCAGGAGTGCAAATGTTTAGGTGTGGGGGTGTGATCGTACCACGATTCACTGTTTTATTCCACCCTTACACCGCAGTTTTAAACTAGTTTTGTAATGAATATTCCAAATATAATAATGATTTTCACTTCATGTTTTAATAAATCAATTAATTTTAATCAATATTATAATGGGCAATGTTACTTGTTTTTATTGTTTCAATGTAGGTGGAGGTGATTTGGAGGGCCTTTGATGAAGTGGAAGAAAAATGGGCCAAAATTGCATGAATCCATGGACATCTGTCCACTGTTTTGAATAGTAAACAAAATCCTTGCATTCAAATGGGCTGAAATGTTGTGAGCCTGTCCAAAATTTAATAGGCTACATTTCATATTAAGGAACCCAATGCTGATTCGGCTTCTATGGGGCCCATCGGAACTGATCTGTCCAAGCCACCGAATTTGGACCAAGTCAAATGCGGTGTTCTGTATTTTATCAATATCTTGAGCTATAGTTGTCCAAACGGTACCAAACTTTCGGTGCAGACACCCAAGAGGCAGGGCTACAACTTTTCTATTTTCTCCAAAGCAATATAAGACTTTCTGAAGGCCGAAACGCATCGTTCAAGTGGATTGATGAAATCTGTGTGCCTAAAACCACCTTCCAATTTTCCTATAAAATGGAACCTTGGGCTCCCCATTTGCAAGTTCGGCCAGGAGGCAAGGTGCTGCCATTTTGGAGTCCCCAAGGAGTCTTCTCAGAATCCCTAGTAGTTCTGTAGGCTATGGGAAGTGCTACTTCAACATCTTCTTCTTCTTCCTCTCCCATGGGTTTCTAAACCCCTTGTGATCACCCGGGGAGGAACGTGATGTACATCCCGAGCTTCATGTTTGTAATATTTGAATGATCTTTTAAATTCCAGATTTTTGTGTTGTTTTTCATCATCTTCTATTCTTATTTTATTGAGTTATGTACTGGTATGTCATGCTCAACTCATATGATCATGTTTGGGGGTACCCATTCATGTGATGTTTCACACCCCGTTCACCACTTTCTTTCCCCCTTTCAATTGCGGTGTTTCTGTGGTTTATATTGGTCAATTGAACTCACACAAGAACTTTCAAGCCTATGTACATTTATGTCATGGTATCACAAAGAAATAACATACAAATCTGGACAGCACATCGAGTTTTTCGTGTGTTGCCTTGGTGAGTTTTGGTTATGAAGTCAAACACAATTCACCCAATCATCGGCGGTGTCCGGTGAATCGTTATGTGTTTTCGACTGAACCCTAGGAGGTATCCTAGTACAAACTCAGTAACATTCTGCTTCTAGGTGTTACAAACCAGGGATTAAAATATCATAACCCCATCCCTTGAAGCGATGAAGGATGAGCATCACGAGAATTCCCCGGGTTGATCACGCTTAATCAATCTTGTTCATTTCTACTTTGTTTTATCGCTTTCATTTTCTATTTTCATCATTAATCATAAAACCCCCAAGTTTCACAAAACCTAATTCACCTTCTACTTTCATAATAAGATCCCTATTTTTTTTAAATTAATGATCTAAGGCTCCGTCGAGAGACGACCTAGGGTTGCTGCTATACTGTAGAAATTCTAGTTAAAAATAAACATCTAATTTGATGCGCACGACAATGCAGTCAACCTATGGTCCGCCCACTATCCTGGGCCGACGTCCCGAAGGATTGATCGACAACACTTGTGACATGGTCCCGTGTTTCGAACATGGTCAACGGTCGACCCTCATTTGTTGTCCCCATTACAGGCTAACGCAGTAAGGATACCGCTTCTCCTCCAAGGTTAACGGTTGTCCCTTATTGTCACGCCATCCCCACAGTGTTCCGAATCTTAATTATCGTGATTCATGCTTCCCATTTTCATCTGTTTGGACCGATTTCAGCACCCCTGGCGTTTCCCCGTTCGTGCATAAGAGCACGCTGAAGAAACGGTAATTCGGCTATCTTGGAAGTTCCTTCTCCGATCAAGCCTCTCCCGTCTTTCAGAAATCCGGACTGGTAATCCGAATCCCGGATGCCCGAAGCATGATCCCCACTCCTATGTTAGGTGGGATGAGAGGGCAACTATCTCCTGTTTCTCACATCGGGCTCGACCCACGTGGGCTTGGGGAATTGTCGTCGAACGTCCCGCAAACATTGTAGGGATGTAACAAGGCAATTCAAACAGTGTAAATCATGCACGCTACGACATTCAAAACAAAGAAGAAAGAAGAAATTGAAGCACATAAGTAACAATAAAAGGTTTTGGGTTTGTTACAATACCCGGGGGTCGACTCCCCCCCATGGACGGGTTGACCCCGTCAAAAGAGCGTTGCAGCTCCGCCACCCGTTGGCTTGTGGCGTCCAAGGCTTGCTGCCGCTGACTTAGCTCCCGCTCCTCCTCAGCAGCGGCGGGGCGCAGTTTGTCTGTCCTGGCTTTGGCCCTCTCTACGCCAGTTTGAACGGCAGCCATCTTTCTAGTGGTCTGCCTCATATGCTCTTCTGCCTCTGCCAGATGGGCCTTCAACCATGAGACCAGCTCAGATTGTGCATCAAGAGAGGTTGAAAGCTCGTCTGCCCGGGTCTGCATCTGTTGGACCTCGCCTTCAGCCTCCTGGAGCTTCTTGATGTTGGTCACCTTCCTCCGCTGCCAGTCCACGCTGAGCCCATGATCATGCTCCCGTATCTTCTCAGCCATAAGATCTCGGATGAGTGCATGAGGACGTTGGGCATCCACTCCTCCAGCACACAGTTCACGCAACCGCGAGCGAAGTCTATCCATTTCGGCCAGCGATTGCGCTTGGGGAGTGTCCTTGATAAAGCGCGTGATCAGATTCCACGACCGGCAGCAGACTATGCTATTGTCTTCCTCGTCGGAGGTCGTTTCTTCCCAGTCCGCGCGATTGGCAGGCTCGTACATGGGATACGCTCGCAAGAAATCCTCGGCAGGATCTACATCTGGTGTTGAATCCAGTATGACACCTGGCGCCGAAGCAGGCGTGACAAGACTGGGACCGACTGGTTGATCCTCTTCCTCAGAGTTCACCTCAATGACTTCGGGTACGGCCCTGTTGGTAGTCCTTCCAGTGGTGATGTGTGTCGCAGCTTGAGGAGATGGGGGGACTATCGCCACCATCACCGGCATGCCCCTAGGAGGGACGCCACCATACATCCCGACCAGTCTTGCCGCAGCAGCCCACGCCAGTCGGAGAACTGTACAACAGAGAGGGACATAAACGTTAGTTGGCGGGCATAGTCTACATATGACGACAGGGGAACCGGTAAAGGAGACTTACGGAGATCGACCTCCTGGCACTGCTCTTGAGCCGATACTGACGAGACCCCAAGACGAGGCCCTCCGTATACTGTTGGAAGGTCTGGAGATTCCGGAGGAGCCACCTCGGGTGCTCTGGTCCCACCAGACGAGGAACTGGACGCAGCCATAGGCGCAGGTTCTGAAGGTCCCGCATCATCACCCGCCAAGGGGCGAGAGCGAGGCCTGCGAACAAGTTCCTCCTGCATGACTCAAACATCGGTGAGAAGTCTATAGTGACCCAAGAACGGATCGTAAGGAAAGAAGTTCGGAGTGCTACCTCGAGAGCCTCTGCGAATTCGTCGGAATTTGAGCCCTGGTCTCCGACCTCGCCCTCCTCCAATGGGCTCCCTCCTCCAGCCTCATCCTCCCGAGAGGAGTCGTCTGATTCTTCCGGCAGGGGGAAGCGCTCCCTCAGATCGGCAGCCGATAACTGTGGGGGGACCGTCTGATTCAACAGTACCCTCACCCGGTCTGTCATTGGGCGAGGGACACCACTGGAGTGGACGTCATCCTCTAGCTCATCCAGGTACTGTTCTACCTCCGCCAGAGACGCCATGAATCCAGCCCGAACTGGGCCTATGCCCGGTAATTCCATCCCAAGGCGATTCAGGTGGACCCATATCTTGGGTGGGATGAGGAATTGCCGGTTGACATCCCAAATGTCCCAAGATTCTGGGAAGACGGCATCCTCTTCCATGTTGATATGACGTAGGCGCTTCCCCAGAGCCTGAGTAGATATCCTACGAAATCCCCTCGGTGGCCGCCCCTCCGGATGGTCGTGCTCTTCCAGAATCACCGGATCCACCACTGCTGCCATACCCTTGGCCGGTGCGGGTCTCACAGCCATGGCAGCCCCGTTACCGCGAGCGGCCCTAGCTGCCCTCCAACCCCGACCTCGAGATAGAGGAGGCCCACCGTCACCAACCCGAATAGTTGGTCGCTTCAGCATCTCCCCTGGGTAAGCAGCCTCCCAACTGATGGCGTACTCCTTCACCAATCCTAAAGTGGCGGTGGATGGAGGCAATGCAATCCGCATCTTCCCATATTCCTGTGTGAACATGAGCCATAGCTGCCTCATCACACACGGGTGCTCCTCGTAACGCACCTCCCAGTATACCTTTGGGGTCAGCCGCTGGAGGCACCGGAACTGCCTCGCAAACCGATGCGGGGTGTACGGCTCGCAGAGTGGCTCACGATCTATCAGTGCCACCAAAACTCCACCTCTGAAGGCCATGAGGTAATCCTGATGTTCTTCTGTCCCCCGCCCATCATCAGTAAGTATCCCTGTTGGCAATGGGAAGGGGTGGAAATTAAACTCATCCGCCCTCCACACCCGATTCAGTACCATCGGAACGGCTAGTTTGAACGGGAAGCTCCCGACCGCGTTCAGGATGGAGGGGCGGAAGTTCGATCCCGGCGGCGAAATGGGGTTTGGATACTCGTAAATCCCCCTGATATGTGTTGCGATCCACCCATACAGGAGGTGGAAGGGCCCGCATATCCTTGGCGGCTTCTTTCCCTCGCTAATATGCCGCAGCATTCTATACAGTTTGGTGAGCATCGGAATCCCCAAATTGATCCGCTGCCCCATGGCCAACATTGACGTCATAATAAATGATCTGGACCGCACCCCTATGCTTGTATCCCTCACCGGTAGGATCCAACCATAGACAAGAGCCGTGATGAACGCTGCCAGCCTGACTATCGGCTGTTGTTCAGTGCTGACACGGAAACCCCAAGTCTTTCATTGGCTTTCCTCCAAGACCCGCCAATACGAGTGCCCCTTACCCCGTTGGGCCGCCCTCAGACAAGTTCGAGGCCTCGGAGGGAACTCTCGATTCTCTGGGAAATTCAGGAAGCATTTGAACCATCTCCTAAAGTGGACATCCCTCACTGCCTCCTTGTCCTCTCCAGGGACGAGTGCCATCAGCGCTGATGCCAGTCGCGGCATTTGCTCCGTATCCTCCCATGCGCTGATGACGGGGAGGAACTCGTCATACATGGCCCCCAAGATCGGAACCCTAGAAATCTGGTGGACATCCCACAGGCTGATGCCCACCTCCCCGTGATGCAGGTGAAAGGTATTGGTCCTAGACGACCATCTGCTCAGCAGTTCCAGCATCAATTTCTTTGGTTTGTAAATGTGGAATTGGGAGGCCCATGCCACCTCATACAACCCCACTCTCCTCATCTCGGCCCCAAACTCCTCGCATGAGGCACCTACCTAGTTGGCCCAGGCCCAGTCATCAGGAAAGTTGCCGCCCTGGCGCAGGTCCCACTCATCGGACCATCCCTTCTTCAAATCCTGCAAATCCGCCTTCAACATGGTGCGGTAGAGGGTAGGGGACATCTCCGGTTGCAGTGGCTTCCCGTCAATGTCGTTCAAATGGTTGTAGAGACAGTCAGCAGTGACGGGTGTGAAGTTCTCTTGTGCGTGACCATCGGCCGCCCTGAACCATTGGTGCTGGCATGGTATGCTCCTGAAGCAGCAAGCTGGTTCATCCCTACTCGCCTCAGGGATAAAGACGTCATCCCTCAGCCCAAAGCCGTACAATGGCAGTTTCTTGCACTGCGGATAATCCTTCTGACCCTCCGATAGCAGATCTGTCAAAGAAGTGTGGTTCGAGTGGCTTCGGACCATCTCCCCCAGGCCTGGACAGTTGGCCATCTCATCCCGACGAGCAGCATCTACAAGCACCCCCAATACAGCCTCTTGATGGGCCATTTCGATTCCGGCCCTCAGAAAAGAATTTTTTCAGGTGGATCGCGAAGCTCGACCGCGAAGTCTGGCCGAGGCCGAAAAGCAGAGGTTCTCTTGGCGCGGACGCGGAGTCGGAGACCCGCGGTTCGTCGCGAAGCTCGATTCGCGTAGGGCTGTCGTGGAGTACGCGGAGCTTCGCGAAGTCGGGAGCACAAAAAGACAAGGAAGTCACGTGAAGACAAAAGAGGTTGACCCCCCTATTTATAGGCGACGACCCTGGAGCATCGCGGCGCGCCTCACCCGCGCGGAGCATCGCGGCGCATCCGGATCTGTGGCCCCGGTCAGCACCGCGGGACCCCTTCGCGAAGCCACATAGTAAACCACCGACAATTTTGGCGAGTTTCCCTCAGACTTCGACCCTTCACCCTCCGTGGCTTCAAGTCTGAGGGGGGGCATTTGTTGGCGCCAAAATATGGCCCTAAAGGAAGGAACGAAAAAGAAGGCTGGCGTGCTGCCTTGAGAAGCCCCGACGCGAAGCCCCGACGCGAAGCGCTCCGATCATCGCGGCATCGCGAAGCTCCAGAGGTGGTAACTTTCCGCAAACGCATTTGATGTTCGCAAGCCCGCCGCGAAGCTCCAGAGGCGGTAACGCTCCGCGAACGCATTTGACGTTCGTGAGCCCACCGCGAAGCTCCAGAGTCGGTAACCCTCCGCGGACGACGTTGACGTTCGCGAGCGCGCCACGAAGCACCTGAGGCGGCGCGCGAGTTCTGCTTCGCGGCGCCCCTTGCATATAAATACTGGACTCCCCCTAATTCCCAAGGACAGACAATCCGACCTTTCGGCTTCTCCTCTCCCGAATCGCGAAGCACTATTTGCCCCGGGAATCATGAGCTCTGTGAGGTACTTCTACTTCGCGAGACGCCTTTGCTTTGTCTCGTCTTGAGCCCCTCTTCCGAGAGGGATGCCCTTCGCGAATCTCAAGGGAATTCGCAAAGGAAGGGGATTCCCAAGGGAACCCGGGCAGCCACGGAGCGTTTATGCTACGCGAAACACCCAACCTGTGCTAGTGATCCCTATGCTAAGGCAGGATCGCTACACATCGCGAAGCACACTGCTTCGCAGGACCCTACTTCGCGAGGCACCTCTTCTTCATGAGGCAGTGCTCCATGAGCATTGTTCCACTTCGCGAAGCACCTTCCACTCACACCTATGCCCCATGCTAAGGCCAAGGTACTCCACTTCGCGAAGCACATTCCTTTGCTTAGCAATTCCTCTTCCCGTGCGACCCTCCAGGTTTTCACAATGTGATTTCAAAGTCCCATGGACAATACCACATGTAGCGTTTCTACGCCTAATTCTTCTTCTCATAGGCACACTAACGGCTATTGCTTCTTCGCATAGCCATGCTAACGTGGACCCCTCGATGGTTCGTTCCAAAACCCCCCTTGACTATGGCCTTACTGGTACCTTCCCTTCCCCAAGGACCAGAGGGTACCGGTTATGTAAGTCCTAGGGGTGCGGAGTGAACCCACCTCGTCTGAGCTGCAGGACGTTAAACTTCCAAGCACCACGTCCTCAACACATGACGTTAAACTGTGACCCGACCTCGTGCCTCTCACGAAGGGTCCCCCCAGCTCGAACATTCTTTACACCACTCGTCTCCATAGGAATGGAATCACCCATCCACAAGGGATGATATCCTCCTTATTGGAGTGGCATATGTTCATAGGAGAAGGGAGACCCTGGTTCCCCAACGGATGGCTGCACCTCTGCATCTCCGTACTTCCCCACTACCAAGGTCAGTGGAGGGAGTGATAGGGAACAAGGCACCTCCCATCATTGGTCCCAAATCCCTCTTTCACTGCGCTTTGTCGCACTCTGGGCCTCCATCCTGGAGTAAGTCCCAGCACCATGGGCCACCTAACGCGTAAGCCCCTCTCCGCTTCTCACGGACGCATCCTTCGTGACGTGATCATCAGTTCCTTGCAACCTCTTGTTTCTCACACCGAGCATGACTCACGTGGGCTTAGAGTGAGCACCAACCCTGACCCCCACCCATAGTGAACTACGAGGACTTTGATCCATGTCAAGGCATGGTACGTAGGAAGCCTCCATGAGGTTCAAGCCACATTGCTCGGTCATTCATTCATGTCTAGTTTTGCCCTCGTCCGGCATGATGTTAAACTGCACGCCCCATCCAGCATGACGTTAAACTGCATTCCCTCGTCCAGTATGACGTTAAACTGTATGCCCCCCTCCTCCCGCATGACATTAAACTACACACCCATTCCCACCTGAACTACGATATCTTTGATCCATGTCAAGGCATGGTACGTAGGAAGCCTTCCAGAGGTTCAAGCCCACCACTCGTTGGACCAAGGTCCACCTTCACGTCGGTTCACCGACGAAGCCCCCTTTGAACTACGAGGTCTTTGATCCATGTTAAGGCGTGGTACGTAGGAAGTCTTCCTAAGGTTCAAGCCCACCCATCATCATTCACGTCGAGTTCTACCTTCGTCCAGCATGACTTTAAACTGTATTCTAGTCCGACGGCAAGCCGTTGTGACTAACCTGAACTACGAGGTCTTTGATCCATGTCAAGGCATGGTATGTAGGAAACCTTCCTAAGGTTCAAGCCCACCACTAGTGGACCCACGGGTCTACTTTCATGTCGGTTCACCGATGAAACCCTATTGAACTATGATGTCTTTGATCCATGTCAAGGCATGGTACGTAGGAAGCCTTCCAGATGCTCAAGTCCACCACTCATTGGACCAAGGTCCACCTTCACGTCGGTACGCTGACGATGCTCATTGGACCAAGGTCCACCTTCATGTCGGTACGCTGACGATTCCCATAGGACCAAGTTCCACCTTCACGTTGGTACACTGACGATGCTCATTGGACCAAGGTACACCTTCACGTCGGTACACTGACGATGCCCATCGGACCAAGGTCCACCTTCACATCGGTACGCTGACAATGCCCATCGGACCAAGGTCCACCTTCATGTTGGTTCGCTGACGACATTCATAGGGCCAAGGTCCACCTTCACGTCGGTTTACCGGCACCATCCCGAACTACGCAGACTTTGATTCCCTATCACGGGGATATGTAGGAAGCCTCTTCAAGGTTCAATCCCAACTTCACCGTCGCCCCTGCGATGGTCCCATTTCACTCCCCCTCCACTCCATTCATCCACCTATCACCCATCCCGATTCTCGCCCAGACTGTCATATCTCGGTGAGACCATGTCGGTACGCTCTTCTTCACAGCCGCCCATGGGCTGGCCCCAGTATCGGCATCCCTTCAAGGGGAATCCCTCAATCTGATCTATCCTAGATAATGCTCCGGTTGGGTTGATCCGTCTCCGCTAGACGTTAAACTCGCGGCGTACCCTGTGTTAAACACAGGAAGCTGAGGAAAACCTCATATATGTGTCTATGGCATATAATTCCCTGCGCTCGATGTGGGATGCCTCGGGCTTCCACGCCCTCGAGAAGCCCTGTGACCAGGGATAATAGACATACATGCCAGGTTCCCCAGCATCCAGACACGCTACTGATGCCTCAATGTGACTACTCCCCTGACTGAAGGTTGCTGCCCTGACTGGACCCTTTGGAATGTCCCGACAGAAGCAGTGTAATTAACCGGTGTCCATGGAAACATGGCACTGGGAAGAGTTTCATGAACTACGTATTAAATCTATGAGGGAGACCCGGAATAGGTGATGAGTTCTGAGGAGGAATCCACGGAAGGAAGAACCGACATCCCATCATCCTGTTTCGATCAAGGAGCAGACGTACCTGAACAAGGAACGAATGCCGCCCGCCTTTGGAAAGAGGAAATGTGGGGCAACAGCCGCGCGTCCTCCACGGACGGATATGCGCGCGCCCCGGCGAAACCGTTGGAAACAACAGTGTTTCCAAAACACGCTAAATACAAATACTTTAACAATAAATTCCTGTAATTTAAAGAGTAAAATAAATTAATAAATTCCTGAAAAATATTAAATAAAATCATTAGAAAATAATTAAGGGTATTTTTGAGCATCAAAATTATCATAAAGAGACAGAGTATTATTTTCAATAATCTCCCCCTTTAAATAACATTATTATATATTGTTGAAAACAATACTTTTATCAACATAGACCACTGAGTTTTGAATCTCATGCCACATATCACTGTCTTTATATTTTAAATCCTCTTACTATGAGGCTTTTAAACCCCTTTTTACATATTCTTTACATTCACCTCATTTATTAAGAAAACCAATCCATTCTTTATTTAACTATAACTTGATTTATTTATGTCAAAACTTGAGGGTTGAGGTGCTTCAGTTTTAAATGATTGAGTTGTTCTTTTGGATTTTGAAACCACATTTTCAAGAGAATAATTTTATTTTGGACTACTCTATACATTTTATATTTATGATCCCTTATTATTCAGGTACATCTTGTTAATTTAGCCACATTACAAACTAATTTTCCCTATCCAACCTGCTTTGGAAGTGAAAATCCATGATCTAATTTAAATTAAGTGTGGGGGCTTACTTATAGTGTGTTTCATTATTTGGTGCTAATTTGGGTGGAAATTAAAATTATTAATATATTTTTTTTCTTATTAAAAAATTTTTACTTAAATCTATTCCCTTATGTAGCTTTCAAGGAAAAGGGAGTTGTTTCTATTTGGAGTTCTCAAATGAAGAAATTTGTGCCTATCTGGAGCCTTAAACGAAAAAAAAAAGATAAGAGAAATTTCATTTATTAGGCTGAAATATTGTTTATGTGGGATGGAAAAGAGATTTTTAAATATTATTAGATCTTATTTTATTCTAAGAAGAGTGATTAGGACACCGTACTTGAAAGAAAATTAGAATCATTCATTTTTTCTTCAAAAAGAGACAAACTGTCCTTATTCAGCCTCATAATTTTTGACATTCAAAACCTAGAAACCTAAAGACACTGAACAACCCTAAAAAGTACTCATGATGATGCACATGTTCTTGGATCACATCGGTTAGAGATGTAAAATTAATCAAGCTTATGGTTATTCTTGTATGATTTTGTATGAGAAAATCCTTGTCGAAAATCCATATTTGGTGTTGAGAGAAGATTAATGTGTGGGAAGTGTTTTTTGTTCACAGGAGAAGAAAAGAAGTGGAAATGTATTGAATGAGATGAATAGAGAACTTTAAATATTGGTTTTTTTATGAGGCAATATATATATTTTCTTGGTGATAAATTGGTCAACCTCATAGGTAGGTGTTTTGAATCTGTTTTGATTTATTTTGAGTGCTCACTTGTTTGGGAGTCCAAGTGTTAAGTGTGGGGTAATTAATAGATCTTAAATTTTCAATATTTTTTATTTCAATGAATATATACCCACCAATATTTAATTATAAGTGAAATTTCATCAAATTTGTAATTTTGATGAGTTTTGAGCTAAATTGTAAAAAATCCCTAATTTTGGAATTTTAATAGTTTTTCATCACTTTGGTGTTTTGGGAATAAATTTTTTAATACAAATACAATTGTCAAAATTATTTTTTTAGGAACCCTTTTATTATGGGATTTAACTTTTTCAGTTGGGAAAAGTGTTGATTCAAAATTCTTGAGGCCCAAATAAATCAGTCATTGTGGAAACTTGTTTTAGTCAGCAAAATTGAACCCACCTCAGTAAATGAGACATAACTCAACCTAAAAGTGTAAAAATGAGGTGATTATAGCTATAAAATAAATAGTATTTGAAGCCCCATATTCACATTAAATACCAATCTTAAAATTTTTTATTCATATTTTCATTGGGTGAGTGAAAGTGGAGGAATTTGAAGAGTCTCTTCATACAGAAAAGGTTCACTTTACTGATTAGGGTATAAATATTCATCCACATGTCTAAATAGCCTCATATTTTGTATGGATAAGGATAATTATTTTTAGAAAACATTGAATATGTAACTTTTCTAAAATTAGGCCAAGAAGGATGAGTAAATTGAGACAATTCTCAGGGGACAAAAATTGGACAAAACCATTGGAACCCCCATTTCACTATTTATTATCATATCCACATCATTTCAAATGATTTTTGGACTTATGGAGGGGGTTTTATGGATACGATATTCTAGAGAATATTAGTTTCAACTAATATAATCAATCAATGAAGGGATAAACTCCATGTGGTGGTGGAAGTGGAGATTTGAGGATTCTTTATGCACTTCATTGTATTCTTATTATATTTTTATAGAAAAAAAATTCATGATTAAAGGAGGTTGATTTTCATTCTTGAATTTACTTTATTATATTTTTATTTTTATTTTTTTTCAACTTGTTAAATTAAATTTCTTGTTCCCATTGTTTAAATTTATTTGGGTGATGTCTCCTCATTGAGCACAGTGATTTTAATCTATTTCAGTTGCTCGAAGGTATTAGGATAATTGGATCACTTTGATAAGCGGATCAATACCCATATTTGAGGTCTCAATATGGTGTATATTCAATTTAGGTGTTAACTTGGAGATCTTTGAGTGAGTATTGAGAAATATAATTTGATAATTCATTTATACAATGATAAAGGGGGTGTCTAAAGATCAAATCTTATCCACCACAGCCTTCTTTAGTTTTTTTTCATTCCATATTGCTTCTGATTTATAATATATAAAATATATTTATAATTTTAATCTTATTTTTTCACATTTAACTTTTTTCAACAGATTTCAAATCCCCATTTTTAGTTTTAAATTTAACAAAAATAAATTAACAAAGTTATAGTTTAACAACTTAGTCTACAACCTCCTTATGAGACAACCCCGAGGTCACCGCTATACTACTTTTTTAAAGGGGGAAATTTATTGAATGGGGTAACGTGACTGAAACCCCCCAGCATCAACCCTTCATAAATGTTTAATCATTTAAAGTTTCTAACGAACCGTTTATGCGTAATATCAAAATTATTATGTTATCATTCATGTGAGAGATGTTGAATAAATCTGCAATCCAATTTTAAAAAGGTGAAATGTGGAATTTAATGATGCTGAAACTTTTTGTTATGTACTATTTAAATCATTATTATAGTGTTTTAGGGGCTGTTATAGTGGAATAATTGTGGCTAGTTTTGAGATTTTTGTGCAGATTGTGTGGTGGGTAAATAGCTACCTTGCCACAGTTGGTAATAGGGGATGTGGTTTTTGATATTTAATGGTGGTATGATTCATTTTATGGAAAGATTAGTTGTTGTGTTTATTTTTAAAGGTTTAGTGAATTAGGTTATGGAATTATTTTTTAGTGATTGGTTGATGGTTTGGAGGGATGTTTTATAGTTACTCAGTAACAACAGAATATGAATAGTAATGCCTAATTTAGTAATGGTTATGGGATCTAATTGATTAAATTATGGGATGTGAATGAATTTTTAATGAATTAAATTGAAGATTAATGGCTATAAATAAATTTGGGTAATGGTTGGTGATTTTTTTATTTAATATGGAATTTAACTATATAAAAAATCTAATTTGGAAGGTAAATAGTAAATCTAGAAATGATGAAATGATATGTCTAAATGGGAATTTTGGGAGACTTTGTGTTGTTGTTTTATATGGTAAGTAAGGTTGTTTTAGTCTTTTATTGGATGTTAGTGATGAGTGTTGTGATTCAATAGTTCTTAGTGGAAATTGGAGGAGTTTTGGAGATGATTTTGAGCTATGGTAGTGTTGTTTTAGTGAGCCTTCTAGGTTGGTCTTGTGTGTGGCTTCATTATACTTGTATTTTCCTTTTGATTTTTATATACACCCCACTCAAGTTATATTACCATAGATATTAGAAAAAAAAATTGGGTTTTGAGTGTTTTTGCAATATCCATGTTGGTAAGGGAATGGATAGATGACAACTTCATTTTCCTCTCTACCTTATAGGTGTGGTATGGGTTGTGATGGCTCACAGTAGACTAGTTATATGGATGGTGTAATGATACTTGGTAGGTATCTTATATGGTAGGTTTAGGTAACAAGGTTTATGTCCTTCATGTTCATATGCAGTGAGGTTTTTATGTGTGGTGGAGATGTATACATGCAGAATGTGGTTGTGGTTATAGTTATGGTGCTGTAGTTGGTGCCCTAGAACCAAATTTTGTGTTCTTTGTAATAACTTGTATTAATTATTTTGAATATTAATAAACTATTTATCACATCATGACTATTCTTATGCATAACATAGTATGTGATAATTTCCTAAGAGTAACTATCACACTAAAAGTTGATAGAAATTCTCCACTATGATGAGAACCTAGAAGTTCCATGACAATATTCTTAAATATATTTTCTATATTCAAATAAAATCATTTTATGGACACAGATGATACATTCTATCAGGGGTGGAGACTCATAAGACTTTGAGGCACCCTCTCAAGGTGTACTCCCTTAGTAATATTCAATGGAGGATATTATGAGAATGAGACATGCCAGTAGGAAATCCATATTTATATGTGTTATTGGATGTTCCTATCTGAGGATGTGTGTATTGATCCTTATAATTTAAGATTATTATTAATGAGTATTATAAGTCACATAATTTGATGTATTGATGAAAATCGTGATAAAATATGTTCACGGTGAGGTGGAATAATTTGGGTGCATCACAAGTAATATTTCATTAATAAAAAATGTGAGAAAGGATTTTTTACTCTTCTATTATTTAATAAAGGTTGATATCTTGGGAAATTTTATGGAAATTATATAGTAAAAATAGATTTATGACCATGGTGTTATTTAAGAAAGTTCAAAATCTAAAAATTCAAAGAAAGATACATAAAACACATAGGTTGATGGCACTAACATGAAACCTGATTGATTAGAGATGTAATGATAAAGGGATTATATTACATAGTAAGTGTTTGTGTGTGGTTTTATATCATTGTGACATTAAATTATTTATCTATGGGTGTCTTTTCATGTTTCTAGATGAAAATATTTTATTTTGGGTTACCTCACCTAATGTCACTAAAAAGTTAATGTGCCAAAGTGCCAGTTAAATTAAACCAATGACTCGTGTATTTAGAATAACATATCAGTTTTTCAATCATCGCATTTAAAACATCAAAACATATTGATATCTTCTCACATGTACTTATTGACAATAAATTCAATTTACTCAAAGGACACTTCAATCCACCCCTCTATTTGTTTTCAATACTAAAATAATGTTAGTATGTTTGGAATTTCTTTCTCCCCCTTATTGGAAATGGATACAAAGGAGAATTTAGATGATAAAAATTTAACAACTACTCCTCCACTTCAGTTTCTTCTCAAAGAATAAAATCACACTCAACAAAAGCAATGAGCTTTCATTTAATCAACTGTAAGTCTACATGGAAAATCCCAATGTATAAAACAAGAGAGATGTCACCTAGGCATTAAATATATTAAACTTTTATAATGTGATATCATTATCTAATATTTTCAACATCTTCATCATAGGGGAAATTTGATCAAGATTGCAAAGATATTTCTTGCACACATCTCAATCAAAAAAATAGAAATTTCAAGTGAAAACACATATAACTCCCTTTCTAAGATGAATTTAAACTCTCTTAAAAAGGTTTTACAAAAATATTCAGACTATGAATTTGATAATGATCATATTTTTTACAATATTATGAATATTTTACATCTTTAAATAATCTATGCTCCCATAAAGGGATGCATACATCTCCATCAATTACCTACATGTTAGTAAAAAATATATAAGGGAATAAGTAGGAACTTATTTGTTCCTTAGAAATAGTACTTGGGCTGAGAGTTTCTTCTCAACCTTTATTTTCCCTTCTTCCTTTTGAACTTAGATTTGGAAGAGTTATCCTTCATATCTTGGGTTGTTAGAAGTTTCGTCCAATTTTTTTCTTCATGTCCAATTTGTCTACACCTTCACATTTCACAATTTTCAAGTCATCATTTGTAGATTAATTTTCATCATCTTTATATTCTTCATATGTCAACACTTTCTTTTATTTTTCTTTGACAAGATTCTAATCTTTTTTAAATTGTTTCAACTTCTCACACAATTCCCTGGTGAATGTATCTTTCTTCACTATCTAAATTCTATTTTCATTTTCATTGTGAGTAATATCACTTGATAAATAAACTCATCATTTCTCAGATTTGTAACCATATTGACCACATCTTCCATAGTCTTCATTTAGACATTCATATAAGTTCTGCATTGACAGTTTAGATGAAGTCTTGATCAGGGGATTCTCTATTTGATAATCTAACCTCATCTATTCAGCATTGCTCCCCCTTGATTCATTATTTCTCCTTAGTAGTTACATGTTATACCGGAATGAATAAACTTTATTAACAAATACTCCATAACACCAACCGTAGACTATGAACCTTGATCTTATAGACTAATTGTGATTCAACTCTAAATACTGCAATTGTTTTTTTTTACACATTGTGGATGTATCTACTTAGGATGAAACCTTCTGGATGAATTAGTCCACTCTTTATTTGTGTAATACACTTTCTAATTTTTTATTTTGGTCCAGTTGGTTCTAATATTTTCTTTTAGGTATTTATATTTAGAAATACCAAATGTGCATTGAGATTCATTTGGTTTAGAAACAACCTTTTTATGTGAACCCTTATTCTCAGTAGATTTAGAATATTCACCCTAAATCTCAATATCTTTGGTAAAGTCTTCTTTCATCTTCTTCAACTTACTTTGAGCTAAAAGAAACACAATTTGTGGCTTGGATAATTATTCCCCTTTCTCAACAAGTCTTTCTTTAAGATCTTTTACCATTTTCTCAAATTCAACTAATTTCAAATGATTTTTTTATTCTCTTAAACAAATGATGATTATTCCTTGTCAAGATCTTCCTTTCCAATAGTTTTCATCTTTCCTTATAGATCATATACCTTTATCTTACTTTCTCTTATTTCATTAAGATGAATCTCCTATTTCTAGGCACGTTATTTATTCTCAAACGAGATCTTATAAATTTATTCATTTTTTTATTTTCCTTTCATAGTATTATATTTTCCAAAAGAGTAGATTCTTGGTTTTCTTTTAACGTCCATTCTAAATCAGTTCTCTCATCACCTTCATCAGCTTCAAATGCATCTCTAGATTTCTTAGATTTTTTCATAAAGCACATTTTATTCTTAGAATATCTTCCATATATTGAATCACTACTTGATGATGTAAATTCATCCATTTATCTACTCATCATATTTATATTTTTGGAAGCAAACCACTTATTATGATTCTTCCACTTTCTTTTATGATACTTCTTTTCCTCTTCATATGATTCAGTGTCATCAGCCCTCTTATTTAGAAATTTACCATAAAAATGACCACTATTGTGAAAATTATATCACTTCGGTGGTTGTTTTATAATTCCTTTCCATTTTCCTATTTAGATCATTCTTATAAAAAAGTCCACCATTTGACTGAAGTCCTATTTAGCTTCTTCATCCTCAGAATCACTTGATTCTGGTTTTTCTTTG
Source organism: Viscum album (assembly GCA_963277665.1). Lineage (NCBI taxonomy): Eukaryota > Viridiplantae > Streptophyta > Magnoliopsida > Santalales > Viscaceae > Viscum > Viscum album. The sequence continues at coordinate 1,239,822,493 of OY728145.1, read as the reverse complement.
ATTTTAGTTTTACCATTTATCATTGCATCAAAGGTCATCTCATCTATAGACTTTTTCTTGAATGTTGGAACTTTTATCATTTCATAAGATATGAGAGTATTATGAATTCCATCCAATAATAGATATTCTCTCTCTTCTAATGCAGAAATCTTTGAGTCAAATCTATCAAGGAAATTTCTCATTAGTTTCTTTACAATAGTAGAATCATCCAACTTTTCTCCAAAACCTATGATATTGCTGAAAATTTCATTTAATCTTATAAATTAGTCATCAATACTTTCATCATCATCCATTTTGATATCTTCAAACTTTTTTCTCTAGATTTTCAACTTGGCTTATCTGACTTTAAGATTTCCTTCATAACTACTTCTTAGTTTATCACGGATCTCCTTAGCAGTTAGGGGACCCATCACATTAGTGTATAATTTTTTAAATAAAGCTACCATGATTACATTCTGAGTCTTTATGTAACACCCTAAGATTTCATAGTACGTTATCTCATTAAAGTAATTCAATAGCTTCTGCTACACACAACACTGAGTTCGAGCGCACCACAACTTACCAAACTAGCTGTTCAAAAAGCGGTTATGAATAGTATTAACTACGTTTTGAATATTATATACTATATATAATTTTAACATACATATTATGTGTTTCTTAGAAGTAATGTAAGAACAAATTAATTTTTTCAAATAAAGGAAGTTTTTTTCAGAAAATGAAATTTTACCGCCTTTTAATGGACAACCCTTTTTAAATCCAATATTTGACACTTTTATATATTAAATTTTACAAAATAAACTTATTCTTTAGAATCAGGACATAAAAAATTTTGTTTTGATAAATTTTTCGTGTTTTTCTGATAACTTTCATATTTGGGTGAATAGTGAAAAATACTAAATTTTAATTGAAAACGACTTTTTTAATCAAAATAATTTATAGTTTTCAATTATACATTTGAATGGTTTGGAAGTATAATTAGATTATATTTTATCAATTAATACAATGTAGGTTATTATAAGTAATTTTTCATTTTAATTGCACATAAACACATGTCAATCTTTTGATAGTTTTTACTTTTTAAAAACCCACTTTTTGGTTTTGACAACGGGAATTAATTTTAAATTAATAAATGCAACTTCTATGTTTTGAATTTGGTAAAATATAATTCATTTTTGAATTCGGAATATCAAAATTATCTTTGGGTGAATTTTTCATATTTTTCTGAAAACTTTCAATTTTTGATGAATAGTGAAAAACACTGTGTTATTATTTAAAACTGGATTTTTATTTAAATAATTATTTATTTTAATTAAATTTATTTTGAGTCAAAATAGATATATAGTACCTATATAAGTTCAATGTAATTCATTGGAGTTATTTTATAATAAAATTGTATCTATAAATTTTTATTGAACTTTTAACCATTTTTTACTCACCTTCTAGGAGCATTTGCAAATTTGCATAAAACTTAATTTTACCACTTTTGTGAGTTGAATTTCAAAAATCCAAGACACACGGTTCACATCAGTAAGTAAAATTTGGTTCAATAAGAAGAAAATAATTTTTGTTGAATAGTAACTTTTGAGTTTTATTTACCACGGTTAAAAGTAAATAGGGTAATTAAAGGTAAAATGATATTATAATTACCCTAACACATGTCATAATTCTATTGGATAAGTGTACTAAGACCAAAAACAACCTTAAGAATAAATATTATCCTTTATATCCACTTGGATTAGATTAGGACATTTATTATTATTTTATTTAAAGAAGAGTTAAAAGTGTTAAATTCAAAGTTTAATAACTAAACCATTTTTAATATAGAGTTGCACACAATATAAATTCGACAATAAATATTCATTAGCAAGATAAAAATATTTCCTACATAATTGTATTTTATTTATAATTTTTAGACATTAAATAATTTAATTTATTTATGACACAATGATGATGTAGTAATTACCTTATTAATGAAAGAATCTAATAAATGGTATTATAAATATTAAAATAAATATAATTTCAACGTTTTTATGACATCCAAGAATTTTCTAGGTGAATATGAAATGTTATGGTTGATTCAATGTATCTTTTTCTAATTAATCAAGTTGTTATGACTTTCACAAAAACCAAATACCAAATAATGTCAAAATTGACATAAATTAATATTTAAAATAAATACTATATTATTGGTTGATATAATATTCCTAAAAATCTAAGGTTTGGTCATAGGTATTAAATATTATTATATATATCATTAATGAACTACTTTAGGTTCTCTTGGAAGTTTATAGTATGTTTATTAACCATATAGTGTAAGAATGCAAGAAGACCCAATAAAAGTTAAAATATTTAACTAAGAGTTAAATCTAAAAGATAAGGTTAATATGGGGACCTAAACCTGTCTAAAACCTATTGGTTGAGTTTTTTTCAACCCATACCCACCTTATCCTATAAATAAATCATTTTTTATACATTAGAAACCAAAAATGATTTTATTATAAAAAATATTTCAAGATTTTCCTAAAGTGACCCTCACCTCTCTTATAAAAGGGTTTTTTCCCTTCTCTTAATTTCACACCTCCAAATCCATTTAGATCAGACAACCCCTACCCAAATATCCTCCAAAATTCCCTAAAATCATCATAGAGTCCTTAATTTGATCATAAATCCAACCTAAAGAGCCCTTTTGTCCAACTCAAAAGGAAACACCCAAAGAAGAAGTAATAATTTCACAACCCTCTTTCAAGTTCTTTTCTTCTTCCACTTTTTCTTTCTTTGTTGTTTCCATACCAAAATAATAAATCCAGTAACTCCAACATACTGTTAATTTGTTATAAATATACTAAAACCATATACATTATTCTATCCATCCTCTAAATGACAAAGTCACCATACGTGCGTACGTACAACTTACCGTCTCCACATCGTGGTGTAGTTTGTTACTCAAACACTTCATTATTTGGATGGGTATAATAATGAGTATAATTGATATAAATAATAAATATAACATGTCAATTATTCTATATATATGATATACCATCCAATTACATACTATTTTACCATCAATATAATGATATTGTCGCTCGTGTGTACGTACGGATTACCGTCTCCACGACGCAATGAGATTCATTCCCACGTTCACCATTCAATGATGATTATAAAAATATATATTATTAATAAGTATGTAATATATGACATAATAATGATACTGGATATATATTTGTGTGTGTGTGTACTTACATATATCTTATTCACTTACTTACGTTCAATACGATATGAAAACGGAAACAGTGCATAAGCGTACGTACGCCTACCGTCTCTATAAACAGTGTATTCCATTTCATATATATATCTATTATAAATATTTATATTCTAAGTATATATGATATATAAATCAATTTTTATATTCTATAAGTATTTAAATCATGAAATAAATGATATGATCAAGAAAAACAAGTCAAAACACGTACGATAAATAAAGATATTATTAGCCAAAATGTTAATTTAACATGGAAATCATTATTAAATGGGTAGTATGAAGACATAAATGAATCATGTATGATATAATAAATATGAATATATTACTGGTATAATTTAATAACATACTATGGTCGTTATACAGAAGTTTGAACGTACCCTCGACCAAAGGAAAGTGCAAGGTAAGGGTTAATTTCACAATCTCTTTATTATCTGAGATTGTTTTTATGTAAGTATCTACTAGGACATATTTATTTTCCATGTCCATGTTTCATAAAAGAGTTTTCAAAGGGATTATTTCTAAGGGACTTTTTTTACTAAAACATCAATGTTTTAAAGAGTTATTCTTCTAAACCTTTCTCATTAATGTCCATGTTTTCAAAATGGTTTTAAGGATTTATTTATATGAACATGAATATTTTAAAACATTAATTTCTTTAAAAAGTTTCAAAGTGGTATGGAACACTTTGATTCAAAACTATCTTTTAAATTACTTCCTTTATAAATAATGTGACTTTTAAATGATTTCATCAAAAATTGATATTTCTCTCAAGATTTTTACTGATCATTCTCAACTATGTCAACATCCTTTAAGGGATATTATTCTTGATCGAGGTTGATTTATTATGATACAAATCTTCCATATTGTATTGAAGGTTTTGTGAAATGTTTTACTATGGATGTGTTATTTTTATACCATTCATGGTTTATGGATAAAGTATTGACATTTTGTATACTAGTTTTAATACAAATGTTTGTGTTATGTTTAAACCTTTTCATATGAGGAATGCATTGGACTTAGTAAGTGATGGGTGGAGCCCGCTATAGCTTCTCAATGCATCGGTGTGTCTCATGAGAAAAACTAGTGTCTTGGAATAAGGCCTTGACAAAATCTTATTTGTAGTATTGGTACAAGGCCTTGACTATGTGGTTATGAAGTCTGGCATTATGCATTCCATCATTATGAAATTAGCTATTGATATTACATGTGATTATTTAATTTGTAGAATATCCATGTGAATAAATAATTGGAATTATTTGATTTATATTTCCCATATTATGCTGAAGTTTAAGTTTAAATGGATTTTGTTTTAGTTTTATACATTTCCTTAAATATTTAGGCTTATTTATGAAAGTTCTCACTATATTGTTATCTTTATTGAGCATCTGAGCTCACCCCTTTATATGTTTTATTTTTTCCAAGATGCGAATAAGTATATTATGACTGACCTATAGGGACAGTCTAAGGGATATGAATGTGGTAAATAGAGACAATGTTGTTTTTGTTTTTCATTTTATAATGTAATATAACGTTCATGTATGTAATATATTTTCCAAGACTGTTAAACTGATCGGTCCTTTAGGACTTTATTCCTTGTAATCAAGCCAATGTATTAAAATAATTCACCGACTCTGGGTAACTGGGGTTGGGGAATTACAGTTGGTATCAGAGGAAGCTGAGAAATAACCTTGGAAATAGATTTATATAAACTGTGATTATAGAACATTACCCAAAGATAGAGTTTGAGGATTAGTATAGAAGAACTTCCAAGAATTTTGGTAATATAGAGATTTTGTGTATTTTCCAAGCTATACATCCCTGTCTAGATACGAGCAGGTAAAGGTGGCTCTGGCACAAATGTACCTAGGAGTGAAAACTCTAACAAGGAGTTTTAGGCTTGATCGAGGGTATCCTGGTACATGAAAATGGCCCTTGCTGCCCTCTGGGTTACGACACTCTTGGGGGATATTCTTAGGATAAATCACATTTTCATTACAATCTATTATGAAGGATTTAGAAGTAAATACTTACTCAAAGAAAAAAAATTATGATAATAGATTATATGCAGAATATTTTCAATTTAGGTTAGGTATTTTACAAGTTTGTAATTATCCATTGTGATTCATAAACTAACCCAGTGTATGCCATTGTTTAGAAATGGGGGCTAGTAGAAGTAATGAAAATTCCAGCAATACGCATTATCGAAAGATTAAGAAGGATCATATCTTTTATGGTATTAAGACAACATTTAAAAGGGAAATAGTCTCCCAAATATTCTCATTATATGAAGAAATAATATCATGTGTTAATAAGATAAGTAAATAATTCTCTGAGTCCTATGACTTTGAAGGAAAGCAAGAGAAGAAAAGGATAGAAGAGAGAAAGATGTATAAAGGGGAGAGGGGAAAGAAGGATTTTCCAATATGAGATAATTATGGAAAGAATCACCTTCGTAAATGCTTCAAGGGAATGGGAGTTTGTTATAAGTGTGGAGAAAAAGGACACCAAGTATGTGATTGAAAGGGTTAGAAAAAGGTTTCAAATGTACAATGATTCATCTGCAGGGAGTTGGGACACTATGCGAAGAAATGTCCAAATCATCAGAGTATACCCCAAATGTTGTTATTGGATAATAATCAAGTTATGATACTACCAAAGATGTAGGGGGATGATTAGATTTCTGATGTTGTTATTAAAGTATTATGTCATTTGAGTATTGTATTAATAATGTACATGTTATAATAATTATAGAGTATAAAAGGATTGTACTATAGTACTATTTCATTAAGGACTTGAGATTGTGTAGAACCAAGAAAAGTGACTCAATAGCAGGTTAATTTTTTGGAAAATATATGATTGAGAGAAAGATAAACCATAATACAGTTCTGATACTAAGGTAGTGATTTTGAAATAATCTATGATTGATTTGGATAAATTATATTGGAAATTCTTGACTACATTGAAACTGATTAATGATTTGTATATTCGATCATTATAGGAGTTTTCCAAAAATTTTGGATAGAAGGAGTATATCCAGTATTCTATAAGGAATAAGAAAGCATGAATGTAATCAATAAGGTTTTATGATAATTCAGGGTGTTACAGTATTTCAAAATAATACATGATGAAGGTATTCACATGTTATTATGTGGAAAAAAGGATCTTCATTGTGATTACCTTCCTTATAAAGTTTGGACTATGAGTTTGGATAGAAGTATTTTGGATAAGTCTAAAGGTTGTAATCGATTAAATTTGACATTGGATACTATTGTTAAGGTTAAATCATTTCTTGAGATTATTTTTTGATTGTCATAAAAAGGATAACCTGTAGGTCGGGCGACAACCTGTCATATCCGGCAAGGCCACGAGACTTGAACCTGCAACCAAAGGGTGACAAGGGTGAATCACCTACCACTGGACTATGTGATGTCCCAGTTTGTATAATGTAGTTTTTTTAATGGTCTGACAAATGAATTATTAATTCATTATTTTCCAAACCTTATACGATTAGGATAAATAGAATATTTTTGAATTATATTGTCTTTCGGAGTGAAAGGTGAGTTTGTGTTAGGAATTAGTTGAAGGATGAAACTCTACTTATTAAGTATATTTTTTTCCCTCTTATTAAATGAATAAATTAATTCTTAAACTTTAGTGAAGGGATCTTAAAACTAAAAATGTGTTATCCTAATACCTTATGTTTTGTTGAACCGATGATATTTTATATCATCTTATATTGATGGATTTGAGGCCCTCAATTATACACTTGTTTTTGATTGATGAGCTCAATCACTCCCTATAAATGTTTACATTTTTCCTCAAATTATGTGTTTAATTGCCACCAATGTTCTCCTAATCGAGATCATAATTTGGTAGTGACTTTTTCATTTCTCTTTCCCTCTTATTAATACTAAATTTTATTAAACCAATTTTTTATGTGGGTATTCCACAAAGGTATTTTTCTATTTTTAACCATTTATTTTCAAAGAAAAATTTTAAATTGTGAGGATGAAATTTATTAAAGGAGGGGGGAATTTAACACCCCCAGATTTCATAGTACCTTATCTCATTAAATAAATTCAATATCTTTCACTACACAAAACACCGACCTCAAGCGCACCACAACTTACCAAACTAACCGTTCAAAAAGCAGTTATGAATAGTATTAACTGCATTTTGAATCTTATATACTCTATATAATTTTAACATCTATATTGTGTGTTTCTTATAAATAATATAAGAACAAATTCATTTTTCAGATAAAGGAAGTATTTTTCATAAAATGAAATTTCACCGCCTTTTAATGAAGAACCCTTTTTAAATACAATATTTGACACTTTTATATATTTAATTTGAAAAAATAAAATTATTTTTTAGAATCAGGACATAAAAATTTAGTTTTGATGAATTTTTGGTGTTTTTCTGCTAACTTTCATATTTGCGTGAATAGTGAAAAATACTAAATTTTAATTGAAAACATCTTTTTTAATCAAAATAATTTATAGTGTTAAATTATAAATTTGAATGGTTTGGAAGTATAATTAGATTATATTTTTATCATTTAATACAATTTAGGTCATTATAAGTAATTTCACATTTTAATTTCACATAAACACATGTCAATCTTTTGATAGTTTTTACTTTTTAAAAACCCGCTTTTTGGATTTGACAACAGGAATTAATTTTAAATTAATAAATGAAAATTCTCTATTTTTAATTTGGTAAAATAGAATTAATTTTTTAATTCTAAATATCAAAATTATCTTTGGGTGAATTTTTGATATTTTTCTGAAAACTTTCAATTTTTGATGAATAGTGAAAAAACACTACGTTATTATTTAAAACCGACTTTTTATTTAAATAATTATTTATTTTATTTAAATTTATTTTAAGTCAAAATAGATATATAGTACCAATATAAGTTCAATTTAATTCATTGAATTCATTTTATAATAAAATTAGATGTATAAATTTTTATTGAACTTTTTATCGTCTTTTACCCACCTTCTGAGAGCATTTGCAAATTTGCATAAAACTTAATTTTACGGCTTTTGTGATTTGAATTTCAAAAAAAATGATAAACAAGGTTGACATTAGTAATTAAAATGTGGTTCAATAAGATAAAAATAATTTTTGGTGAATAGTAACTTTTGACTTTTATTTACCACGGTTAAAAGTAAATATGGTAATTAAAGGTAAAAATGATATTATAATTACCCTAAAACATGTCCTAATTCTATTTGACAAGTTTACTTCGACAAAAAACAAACTTAGGAATAAAATATGATCCTTTATGTCCACTTGTATTAGATTAGTACATTTATTATTATTTTATTTAAAGAAGAGTTAAAAGTGTTAAATTCAAAGTTTAATAACTAAACCATTTTTAATATAGGGTTACACACAATATAAATTATACTATAAATATTCATTAGAAGGATAAAAATATTTATTACATAATTTTATTTTATTTATAATTTTTAGACATTAAATAATTTAATTTATTTATGACACAATGATAATACAGTAATTACCTTATTAATGAAAGAATCAAATAAATGGTATTATAAATATTAAAATTAATATAGTTTCAAAGTTTTTAGGACATAAACGAATTTTATATGTGAATATGACATGTTAGGGTTGATTCTATATATCTTGTTTTAAGTAATCAAGTTGTGATGACTTTCACAAAAACCAAATACCAAATAATGTCAAAATTGACATAAATTAATTTTTAAAATAAATACTATATTATTGGTTGATATAATATTTCTGAAAATATAAAATTTGGCCAAAGGGCTTAAATAATGTTATATATGTCATTAATGAACCACTTAAGTTTCTCTTGGAATTTTATAGTAAGTTTATTAACCATATAGTGTAAGAATACAAGAAGACACGGTAAAAGTTAAAATATTTAACTAAGAGTTAAATCTAAAAGATAAGATTAATATGGGGACCTAAAACTATCTAAAACCTATTGGTTGATTGCTTTTCGACCAATCCCCGCCTTATCCTAGAAATAAATCATTTCGGGGCCATTAGAAACTGAAAATTATTTTATTATAAAATAATATTTCAAGCTTTTCCTCACCTCTCTTATAAAAGGGTACTTCCCCTTCTCTTAATTTTACACCTCCAAATCCATTTGGCTTGGCCAAACCCTGCTCAAATATCCTCCCAACTTCTATAAAATTTACCTAGAGTCCTTAATTTTATTATAAATCCAACCTACCGAGCCCTTTTGATCAACCCAAAAGGAAACACCCGAAAAAAGGTAATAATTTCACCACCCTCTTTCAAGTTCTTTTCATCTTCCACTTCCTCTTTCTTTGTTGTTTCCATACCAAAATAATAACTCCAGTACCTAATACATAATGTGATGTTATTATAAATATGGTACAACCATATTCATTATTCTATCCATCCTCTAAATGATAAAGTCACCATACGTGTGTACGTAAGACTTATCGTCCCCACATCGTGGTGTAGTTTGTTATTCAAACAATTCATTATTTGGATGGGTATAATAATGAGTATAACTAATTTAATAATAAATATAAATTGTTAATTATTCTTTATATATGATATAACATCCAATTACAAATTATTTAACCATAAATATAATGATATTTTCTCTCTTGCGTAAATACGGATTACCGTCTCCACGACGCGATAAGATTCATTCCCACGTTCACCATTCAACGATGATTATAAAAATATATATTATTAATAATTTTGTAATATATGAAATAATAATTCTAATAAAGATATATATATGTATGTATGTATGTATATATGTACTTACATATATCTTATTCACTTACTTTAATTCAATACGATATGAAAACGGAAACAGCGTTTAGGCGTATGTACAGTCTACCGTCTCCATAAACAGTGCCTTCCATTTCATATATCTATCTATTATAAATATTTATATTCTAAGTATATATGATATATAAACCAAGTTTTATATTCTTTAATTATTTAAATCATTATCTAAATGATACGATCAAGAATAACAAGTTAAAACAAGTACGATAAAGAAAGAGATTATTACCCAAAATGTTAATTTAACATGGAAATCATTATTAAATGGGTAGTATAAAGTCATAAATGAATAGTGTATGTTATAATAAATATGAATATGGTTCTGTTATAATTTAATAACATACTATGGTCATTATACAGGAGGTTAAACATACCCTCGACCAAAGAAAAGTACAAGGTAAGGGTTAATTTCACAATCTCTTTATTATCCCAGATTGTTTTTACGTAAGTATCTACTAGGACATATTTATTATCCGTTTACATGTTTCATAAAATATTTTTCAATGGTATTATTTTTAATTGACTTTTTTTACTAAAACATCATTTTAAATGTTTTAAATATTTATTCTTCTAAACATTTCTCATTAATTCCATGTTTTCAAAATGGTTTTAGGGATTTATTTCTACAGACATGAATGTTTTAAAATGTCAATTTATTTCATAAGTTTAAAAGTGGTATGAGAAAATTTGATTCAAAAATATATTTTAAATAACTTCCTTTATAAATTATGTGAATTTTAAATGATTTCATGAAAAACTGATATTTCTCTCAATATTTTTACTGATCGTTTTCAACTATGTCAACATCCTTTAAGGGATATTATTCTTGATCGAGGTTCATTTATTATGATACAAATCTTCCATATTGTATTGAAGGTTTTGTGATATTTTATATTGTGGATGTGTTATTTTTATACCATTCATGGTTCATGGATAAAGTATTGAAATTTCGTATGGTAGTTTTAATATAAATGTTTATGTTATGTTTAAACCTTTTCATATGAGAAATTAATTGGACTTAGTAAGTGACGGGTGGATCCCTCTATAGCTCATCGATGCATCGGTAGGTCTCATGAGATAAACTAGTGTCTTATCACAAGGCCTTGACAAAATCTTTTTTTGTAGTCTTGGCACAAGTGCTTGACTATGTGGTTATGAAGTCTGACATTATGCATTCCATCATTATGAAATTAACTATTGATATTACATGTGATTATTAGACTAGTAGAATATCCATGTGAATAAGTAAATGGAATTATTTGATTTAAATTTTCCATATAATGTTGAAGTTTAAGTTTAAAAGGATTTTGTTTTAGTTTTATACATTGCCTTAAATATTTATGCTTATTTATGAATGTTTTCGCTATATTGTTATCCTTATTAAGCATATAAGCTCACCCCTTTCAATGTTTTATTTTTTCCAGAATGAGAAGAAGTATATTATGACTGACCTACAGGGATAGTCTAAGGGATCTGAATGTGTTCAATAGAGACAATGTTGTTGTTATTTTTCATTTTATAATGTAATGTAACCTTCATGTATGTAATCTATTTTCCAAGACTGGTAAACCGATCGGTCCTTCAGGACTTGATTCCTTATAATCATGCCAATGCATTAAAATAATTCATTGACTCTAGGTAACTGGGGATGGGGAATTACAGTTGTTATAAGGGGAATTTTAGCAACAACCTTGGAAATAGATTTAGATAAACTATTATTAGAGTACATTACCCTAAGATAGACTTTGAGGATTAATATAGAATAACTTCCTAGAATTTTGGTAATGTAGAGATCTTATATATTTTCCAAGAAATATATCTCTGTCTAGATACGAGCAGGTAGAAGCGGCTCTGGCACAGATATACCTAGGAGTGAAAACTTTGACAAAGATTTCTGGGCTTGACCCGGGGTATCCGGGTACACGACAATGGGCCTTGCTGCAATCTTGGTTAAGATACTCCTATGGGATATACTTAGGATAATTCACATTTTCATTACAATCCATTATGAAGGATTTAGGAGTAAATACTTCCTCAAAGAAAACTTTTTATGATTATAGATTATATGTAGAATCTTTTCAATTTATGTTAGGTATTTTACAAGTTTGGAATTATGCATTGCAATTCATAAACTAACCTAGTTTATGCCATTGTTTAGAAATGGTGCCTAGTAGAAGGAATGAGAATTCCAACAATACGCATGATCAAAAGATTAAGAAGGATCATATATTTCATGGTATTAATCCAACATTTAAAAGGTAAATAATCTCCCAAGTATTCTAATCATATGAATAAATAATATCATGTGTTAATAAGATAAGTAAATAATTCTCTGAGTCCTATGGCTTTGAAGGAAAGCAAGAGAAGAAAAGGATGGAAGAGAGAAATATGGATAAATGGAAGTGGGGAAAGAAGTATTTTCCCATATGTGATAACTTTGGAAATAATCACCTTGGTAAATGCTTGAATGGAATGGGAGTTTGTTATAAGTGTGGAGAAAAAGGACACCAAGTACGTGATTTCAAGTGTAAGAAAAAGGTTTCAAATGTACAATGATTCATCTGCAAGGAGTTGGGACACTATGCGAAATAATGTTCAAATCATCAAAGTATACCCCAAATGATGTTATTGGATAATAATAAAGTTATAATACTACCAAAGATGAAGGGGAATGATTATATTTTTTATTTTGTTATTAAATTATTGTGTCATTTGAGTATTTTATTAATGATATAAATGTTATAATAATTATAGAGTGTAAAATGATTGTACTGTAGTACTATTTCATTAAGGACTTGAGATTGTGTGGAACCAAGAAAAGTGACCCAATATCAGGTTAAATTTTTTATAAAATATATGGTTGAGAGAAAGATAAACCATAATATGGTTCTGATAATGAGTTAGTGATTTTGGAATAATATATGATTGATTTGGATAAATTATATTGGATATTCTTGACTACCTTGAAACTGATTAATGATTTGTATATTCCATCATTGTTGGAGTTTTGCAAAAAATTTGGATAGAAGGAGTATATCTAGTATTCTATAAGGAATAATGGAGCATGAATGTAATCAATAAGGTTCTATGATAATTCAGGGTTTTATAGTGTTTTAAAAGAATACATGATGATGGTATTCACATGTTATTATGTGGAAAAAATGATCTTCATTGTGTTTACGTTCCTTATAAATTTTGGACTGTGAGTTTGGACAGAAGTATTTTGGATAAGTCTGAAGGTTGGAATCGATTAAGTTTTACATTGGATACTATTTCTAAGGTTAAATCATTTCTTGAGATTATTTTTTGATTGTCCTAAAAAGGATAACCCGGAGGTCGGGCGACAACCCGTCGCGTCCAGCAAAGCCATGAGACTTGAACCCACAAGAGAAGGGTGAAAAGGGTGCATCACCTACCACTGGGCTACATGATGTCCTGGTTTGTATAATGTAGTTTTTTTAATGGTCAGACAACTAAATTATTAATTCATTATTTTCATAACCTTATACAATTAGAATAAATATAATATTTTTGAATTCTATTGTCTTTTGGAGTGAAAGGTGAGTTTGTGTTTGGAATTAGTTGAAGGATGAAACTCTACTTAACAAGTATATTTTTTCCCCTCTTATTCTATGAATAAATTAATTCTTAAACTTTAGTGAAGGGATCTTAAAACCAAAAATGTGTTATCCTAATACCTTATGTTTTTTTGAACCAATAATAATTTACATAATCTTATATTGATGGATTTGAGGCCCTCAATTCTACACTTGTTTAGGATTGATGATCTCAATCACTCCCTATAAATATTTACGTTTTTCCTCCAATTATGTGTCTAATTTCCACCAATGTTATCCTAATCGAGATCATAATTTGGTGGAGACTTTTTCATTTCCCTTTCCATCTTATTAAGACTAAATTTTATTAAACCAATTTCCGATGTGGGTTTTCCACAAAGGTATTTTTCTATTTTTAACCACTTATTTTCAAAGAAAAATTTCAAATTGAGATGAAGTAATTTATTGAAGGAGGGGAGAATGTAACACCCCAAGATTTCTTAGTATGTTATCTCATTAAAGTAATTAAATAGCTTGTGCTACACACAACACCGAGTTCGAGCACACCACAACTTACCAAACTAGCCGTTAAAAAAGTGGTTATGAATAGTATTAACTACATTTTGAATCTTATATACTATATATAATTTTAACATCCATATTATGTGTTTCTTAGACATAATATAAGAATAAATTCATTTTTTCATATAAAGGAAGTATTTTTCAAAAAATGCAATTTTATCACCTTTTAATGGAGGACCCTTTTTAAATCCAATATTTGAAACTTTTATATATTAAATTTGACAAAATAAACTTCTTATTTATAATCGAGACATAAAAATTTAGTTTCGATAAATTTTTGGTGTTTTTCTGATAACTTTCATATTTGGATGAATAGTAAAAAATACTAAATTTTAATTGAAAACAACTTTTTTAATCAAAATAATTTATAGTGTTAAATTATAAATTTGAATGGTCTGGAAGTATAATTAGATTATATTTTTATCATTTAATATAATGAAGGCCATTATAAGTAATTTCACATTTAAATTTGACATAAACACGTGTCAATCTTTTGATAGTTTTTACTTTTTAAAAACCCGCTTTTTGGTTTTGACAAAGGGAATTAATTTTAAATTAATAAATGAAACTTATATGTTTTGAATTTTGTAAAATATAATCCATTTGTTTATTCAGAATATCAAAATTTTCTTTGGGTGAATTTTTGGTATTTTTCTGAAAACTTTCAATTTTTAATGAATAATGAAAAACACTGCGTTATTATTTAAAACCGACTTTTTATTTAAATAATTATTTATTTTATTTAAATTTATTTTAAGTCAAAATAGATATATAGTACCCATATAAGTTCAATTTAATTCATTGGATTCATTTTATAATAAAATTATATCTATAAATGTTTATTGGACTTTTAGTCGTCTTTTACCCACCTTCTAGGAGCATTGGCAAATTTGAATAAACCTTAATTTTACCACTTCTGTGAGTTGAATTTCAAAATTCCGAGAGAAATGGTTGACATTAGTAAGTAAAATTCGGTTCAATAAGATAAAAATAATTTTTTGTGAATAGTAACTTTTGACTTTTATTTACCACGGCTAAAAGTAAATAGGGTAATTAGAGGTAAAAATGATATTATAATTACCCTAACACATGTCCTAATTATATTGGATAAGTTTACTTCGACCAAAAACAACCTTAGGAATAAAATATGATCCTTTAGGTCCACTTGGATTAGATTAGGACATTTATTATTATTTTATTTAAAGAAGAGTTAAAAGTGTTAAATTCAAAGTTTAATAACTAAACCATTTTTAATATAGGGTTACACATAATATAAATTTGACTATAAATATTCATTATCAAGCTAAAAAAATTTCCTGCATAATGGTATTTTATTTATAACTTTTAGAAATTAAATAATTTAATTTATTTATGACACAATGATGATGCAGTAATTACTTTTTTATTGAAAGAATCAAATAAATGGTAATATAAATATAAAAATAAATATAATTTCAAAGTTTTTATGACATCCACGAATTTTCTAGGTGAATATGAAATGTTAGGGTTGATTCAATTTATTTTTTATATGTAATCAAGTTGTGATGACTTTCACAAAAACCAAATACCAAATAATGTCAGAATTGACATAAATTAGTTTTTAAAACAAATACTATATTATTGGTTGATATAATAATCCTAAAAATCTAAGGTTTGGACAAAGGGCTTAAATAATATTATATATATCATTAATTAACCAATTAAGGTTCTCTTGGAAGTTTATATTAAGTTTATTAACCATATAATGTAGGAATACAAGAAGACACGGTAAAAGTTAAAATATTTAACACGGAGTTAAATCTAAAAGATAAGATTAATATGGGGACATAAACCTATCTAAAACCTATTGGTTGGGTTTTTTTCGACTCATCCCCACATTATCCTAGAAATAAATCATTTTGGAGCCATTAGAAACCTAAAATTATTTTATTATAAAATAATATTTCAATCTTTTCCTAAAGTGACCCTCGTCTCTCTTATAAAAGGGTACTTCCTCTTCTCTTAATTTCACACCTCCAAATCCATTTGGCTCATCCAAACCCTACCCAAATATCCTCCCAAATTCCCTAAAATAAACCTAGAGTCCTTAATTTTATCATCAATCCAACCTAAGGAGCCCTTTTCATCAACTCAATAGGAAACACCCGAAGAAGAGGTAATAATTTCACCACCATCTTTTAAGTTCTTTTCATCTTCCACTTCCTATTTATTTGTTGTTTCCATACCAAAAATAATAACTCCAATACCTCCTAAATACTGTGATGTTATTATAAATATTTATAACCATATTCATTATTCTATCCATCCTCTAAATGACAAAGTCACCATATGTGCGTACATACGGCTTACCGTCTCCACGTCGTGGTGTAGTTTGTTATTCAAATCTTTCATTATTTTTATGGGTATAATAATGAGTATAACTGATGTAAATAATAAATATAAAATTTTAATGATTATATATATATGATATACCATCCAATTACATACAATTTCACCATCAATATAATGATATTGTCTCTCGTGTACGTACGGATTACCGTCTCCACGACATGATGAGATTCATTCCCACGTTCACCATTCAATGATGATTATAAAAATATAAATTATTAATAAGTATGTAATATATGAAATAATAATGATACTGGAGATATATATATATATATATATATATATATTCTTACATATATCTTATTCACTTACTTCTGTTCATTATGATATGAAAATGGAAACAACGTTTATGCGTACGTACGGCCTACTGTCTCCATAAATAGTGTCTTCCATTTCATATATCTATCTATTATAAATATTTATATTCTAAGTATATATGATATATAAATAAAGGTTTATATTCTGGAATTATTTAAATCATGATCTAAATGATACGATCAAGAATAACAAGTTCAAACACGTATGATAAAGAAAATGATTATTACCCAAAATGTTAATTTAACATGAAAATCATTATTAAATGGGCAGTACAAAGTTATAAATGAATCATGTATGATATAATAAATATTAATATGGTTCTTATATAATTTAAAAACATACTATGGTCAATATACAGGAGGTTAAACATACCCTTGACCAAAGGAAAGTACAAGGTAAGGGTTAATTTCACAATTTCTTTATTATCCAAGATGCTTTTACATAAGTATCTACTATGACATATTTATTATCCATGTCCATGTTTCATAAAAGAGTGTTCAAAGGTATTATTTTTAAGAGACTTTTTTTTACTAAAACATCATTTTAAATGTTTTAAAGATTTATTCTTATAAACCTTTATCATTAATGTCCTTGTTTTCAAAATGGTTTTAAGGATTTATTTATATAAACATGAATGTTTTAAAATGTTAATTCCTTTTAAAAGCTTTAAAGTGGTATGGGACACTTTTATTCAAAACTATATTTTAAATTAATTCCTTTATAATTTATGTGACTTTTAAATGATTTAATGAAAATGGGGTATTTCTCTCAAGATTTTTACTAATCATTTTCAAATATGTCAACATCCTTTAAGGGATATTATTCTTGATCGAGATTGATTTATTATAATACAAATCTTCAATATTATATTGAAGGTTTTGTGATATGTTTTACTGTGGATGTGTTATTTTTATACCATTCATGGTTTATGGATAAAGTATTGACATTTCTTATGCTAGTTTTTATACAAATGTTTCTGTTATGTTTAAACTTTTTCATATGAGGAATGCATTGGACTTAGTAAATGAAGGGTGGAGCCCGCTATAGCTTCTTGATGCATCGGTAGGTCTCATGAGACAAACTAGTGTCTTGGAACAGGGCCCTAAAAAAATCTTATTTGTAGTCTTGTCACAAGGCCTTGACTATGTGGTCATGAAGTCTGGCATTATGCATTCCATCATTATGAAATTAGCTATTGATATTACATGTGATTATTCGACTAGTAGAATATCCATGTAAATAAGTAAATGGAATTATTTTATTTATCTTTTCCATATTATTCTGAATTTTAAGTTTAAAAGTCTTTTGTTTTAGTTTTGTACATTTCCTTAAATATTTATGCTTATTTATGAAAGTTTTCGCTATATTGTTATCCTTTCTAAGCATCTTAGCTCACCCCTTTCTATGTTTTATTTTTTCCAATATGTGAAGAAATATATTATGACTAACTTGTAGGGATGGTCTAAGGGATGTGAATTTGGTCAATGGAGACAATGTTGTTGTTGTTTTTCAGTTTATAATGTAATTTAACATTCATGTATGTAATCTATTTTCCAAGACTGCTAAACTGATCAGTCCTTCAGGACTTGATTCCTTGTAATCATGCCAATTTATTAAAATAATGCACCGACTCTGGGTAACTAGGGTCATGGCGTTACACTTTCCATCAACTTCCAGATTTCTATTATCAGCTTGAGTCATAGAAAATTCCACATTGATAAGAGGAAAACTTGTTGTTGTTGCATATCTCACTTCTAGGCTAAGAGATAGAAGGTAAATAAGCATCATATTCCTCAAACTGTGATAATTCATGTCATCAAAAGAGGAATTCCTTGGTTGTTCACTGGATTCTTTTTTCCATTTGTCAGATAGTTTTTTGGGTCTATAGAAGATACCTTAGGCTCTAATATAGATTAAAGTGTCCAAGGATCGGTTAGAAACCACTAAGAGGGGGTGAATCAGTGGTATAATGTTTTTACAAATTATTTTACTTTTGATTCATCCTCTATGATTGATTAAATTCTTAATCCATCATTGTTAATACTCAACCTCACCCAACAAGAAATAACAACAAAGAAAAAACAACACATAGATATTTACAAGGTTCGGTACAAAGAACTACTTCTTACCATTTTGGTAGACCCCTCAATAGAGATTCTCCACTATATTAGAAGGTGATTACAATAGTAATTGGTTAGACCCTCCAACTACAAACTGGTTATACCCCCTAGTTCTAATAAGCCTTCAATATTTGGTTAAACCCCCCAACTACCCTTAATTCACAGTGATTGGTTAGACCCCCCCCCCCAATCACAATATTCATCAATTGGTTAGACCCCCCAGTTGTTGCCTTCAACTTCAGATGGATTGATCCACTATAGAAAGATCAATTAAAGATCCTCCTCTACAAGCTTGTTGGATCTCACTTACTTTTGTACAATTCAAGTACCTTTTCACTGATGTTCATCTTGATCAAATAATATTTTATCACTGTATATAATCAACCACCTTAGTTCAACACTACTCTAGAAATAATTCTTTCTTCTTCTGAAGACCCAACCTCACTAGACACTAAAAACTTGGGTCCAAAAATTCTGTGGAATCATTGATAGAAATACTGTCTTGAATTCAGTCTCAAATCACTGCACAATGATTATGCAATGTATATTCTGTGTGCATCTAAACAACCTTCATGCATAAACATAAATTCATGGATGACTCATTCTTCATACATGTATAAATAATTCATTGACTTATCATTAGTTTTTCTTTATGAAATTGTTAATGCATGTTCATGTGAAAATAAGTGTTGTTGAATGAATGCACACATACATTTCCCACTTTTACTTTCACACTTACATTGTATACACACACTCACTTTACACACTTCTTTCATGAAAACCCAATCACACACACTTCATTTTGCTCACTTCTCATTCACACACAATATATACTGTATTTTTCATTATTTATTCACACGTTGTCTACACACACACTTTTTGTTTCTCAATGTATGTACATTCACATATGATTTAAACCATGCATGAACTCCTTACAACCTTCATGCATGAATAAAAGAATATGGTGAAAGTAAAAGTTTTTATCTCAAGAAAAATACCACATCTCACACAATAATGGAACATTCACTATATTACTTCCTTCTTACACATAAACCTGAATGGGTATTAGAATTTTATGCATGCAAGACCTTCTTCATAAGATGCATTGTATATATTGCCTCAATGTGAACCTCTTAAGTTCTTAATTCCATTCACAAAATCTAGTTAGGTTTCAAAAAATAATATCACGCAACCTAAACTCCTTCACAGAACTGATTCTTTGTAGGGATGCTTTGAGAGTGTCAAACACTTGTTGAAGGCCTATAGATTCTACCTTCTCCATCTCGTAAAACAATCATTATGAGAGATTACTTCTTCATGAACTATATAATTTAAAAAGATCTATTTTCTTACAAATCACTCAATTTCTATCTCTAATAAGAGTTTAGAACACACAAAAAATAAGTACATGTCGGGGTATTTATAGGCAATGTCCCACTGACTCAATGCATGCGCACTACCTTACTTCAAGTGCTCAATGCCTATTGCTTCACAATGATGTATATCACTATCACTATAAAATCCATTTTTCTCTATGTTATGTCTCATTGGTTTGATCCTAATTTAACTATTAAAATGATGCTGCATAAAATTTTGATCATATACAGATTTTTAGAATAATAAAATGATCATCAGAGGGCTCAGCTGGACCATCAGTTGATATTGCATGAAGGAGTCCTTATGAACTAAAACTCACGAATGAGCTCAGTGTAGAATACGATGTGGTTGAAGAGATCAGATGGTTCATATGATCATATGAGCAGATCACACAGTTTTGTTTCTTTAGGATCTACAGTAACACGATAAAATTTAATCCCACATCAAAATGAACTCGGTTTGGTGCTCCCTTTATATTACAATTCATGTCAATCGGATCCCAAAAATTGTTACTGAGATATCCCAACACAAATCTGGCATCGCCCCGTACCGGCGCTCTGCCTCCATCACTGTTCCACCCCACATGGTGGATCACCGCCACTCACGTGCCTCCCGTAGGCACCCCTTGTGCACACTATGCTACCTGGTGACTAGGATAAGAGGTAGCACCTACCCCTAGTGTGGGTCCCTCATGGCTGGCTATTATGGTTGGATATTTTTTATGTAAGCACCTTTAAAAATGGTAACCCAAATTCTATATAATCCTGGCCAACCAAATCAAACAACATCAAAACATCTTCATGCAAAATAAGTCATTTTTCATAGAATCTTATTAAAATTTTGTAAACAATGTTCCAGTTCAATTTAACTAATGACTCGTGTCTTTATAGCTAAATATAAGTTCAGAAATCATCACATTTAAAACATCAACACATATTTATATATTCTTACACATACTTATTGACAAAAAAATCAATTTACTCAAAGGAAACTTTAGTTCTATCACTTTATCTCATCAATATTATTTGATTTAATTCCATTAATCATGGAATTTATCATTGTGTAAATATCATACTAATCATTTATTGCAAAAAAAAACTAAGTTGGGCATGCCTGATTTAACACTTATGTTATGCCTAGAACCCTCAAGTGGTATTAAATAGAGATTCCATAATTATTTATAATTATTTAAAGATTGTTGATTGATTTAATCATCTGTTAATAGTTTTCAATTCCAGTTTAATTGTTCCTTAATTCAAATTATGAGACCTGCTTTCTTACTCATTATATAAGGCTCTGTGTTCCCATGGTTTCTTTTATGTAAACCCATTACCCAATCCTTTAGTTTATTTAATCTACATGTGAGTAAAAACATATGTAATTGATGTAGGTCCCAATCTATTAGAGTTGGTTCGGGTTTGGAGATCAATTGAAACCAATCTAAGAGAGATAAATAGGTGGATAGGTGGAAAGATTCACCATGAACCATAAAATGGTTCAAAGTGTTTTTCCCCTAGTTCAACGGTTAATTTATCATCCTCTAAATAAACTAACCATTATTAAAATATCATGATCATACCACTTTTTTATTTTATTTTTGTCAAGTTTCATGGTTATTTTATTATGGATGTTTCTTCATGATCACATGAATTAATGAATTAACAAGCATGCAAGATAGTACTAAAATAAATTGGATTATTCATAAACATTATCTAAATCATGCTTAAAAACTTAAGTAAATCCAATTAATATTAACAAGAATGTAATAAAGATAATAGTTGGAAATTTATGTATCATTATGAAATCCCTCAATTATATATATTAATTTAGTATAGCCTTTCACTGCTTAAGTTAAAATCAAACCATAGTTCAAAGTGATTGACCATCCAAAGTTGGGATAATTTCAATTATCATGAAATTCTAAATTTATGTTTTGGGATGACCTGACTTAGTTCACATCAAGGATTGACTGCTAAAGTATAACTTGGTGTAACTATGAGGAAAAGGTTTAGGAAATCTAATTTAAGGATTTCATGATTAGGTAGTCCAATCAATAGATCAAGGAACTATGAATTAATGCAGTTGGAATTTGGAATGCCTACCTAAAATACATCAAAAAAATTTACCAACAAAAATTAGGATGATGAGAAGGGTAATATGGACTCTTTACACTAGAAATTATAATCAATAGGATATTATGAAGATAATAGTGAGGGCTATTAGATTTTGATAAAATAGTGGGAGATTAATAAATATGATTTTTATTTATTTGTCTAAATTTTATCTGATAAAGTACTAAAACTATGCTCATATTATTTTTAGAAATGGAAATTAACATGAATTAAAATATATCGATGTGATCCATACTTAAGAAGCATAACCTTCTCACTGGAAAAAAAAATATAAGAGTGGAAAAGGTTCTTATGCATTATCCTATTCCATGAAAAAAAATTGTATATGTTAGAAGAATATATTTCTAAAGAATATGTTAAAGAGGCTAGTGAAGAAGAGTTGTCTCTCTATGAGAAACATGTGAATGATGCTATAGATATTCAGTATTTGATGTTATCATCCATAAATAGTGATCTTCTAAAACAACATGAGGACATGGATGTGTATAGAATGATGTCTCGCCTTTAGGATCTCTATCAAGAGAAGGTGGTACAAGAGAGATACAAGATCTCCAATTATTTATTTACAACTAAGTTTGGAGATTAGATGCCAAAATGAGCCTCATATAGTCAATATTATTTGATACATTGAACACTTAGACATCTTAGGGATTAAATTCCAAAATGTGTTGCACACAAATATCATACTTTCCTCACTGCGCAATTCCTTCTCTAGTTTTATTGTTAATTATAACATGAGTAGTGATGATATGAGTCTTTAGGAACCTCTTACTCTGATTTTCCAAGTTAAAAAGGACATGTGGTGTGACAAACCTATAGTCTTTATGGTTAATATTAAAAGGAATAACGGGGTGAAGGGTCCCAAGACTCATAACAAGTCTAAAGCTTTCAAGCACCCTCCTTCTAAGAAGAGGAATATTTGAAGGCAGGTAAAGGAAAAGGAAGCAGTGTGTTTTTTATGTGGAAAACAAGGCCATTGAAATAGGAACTACACCTAGAAGAAATGGTAAGCTAAATATGCATTCGTTATCAACTGTAATATTTTAATATCTTTACATTGGCTATTAGATACATCTTGTGGTGCTTATATCTGTATTCAAATACAGGAACCAAGTATATTCCAAAATATTCATGAGGAGTGGTGGATTTTTGAGCTTTCAATGGTGTGTGGTTGGCTTCTCTAGCCATTGGAGACAACCACCTTTCATTGAAAATAGAAATGATATTGGTTTTAAGATATTATTGTTATGTACCAACTATTACCAAGAACATAATTTTTGTATCCTATCTAGATATATATTTTTTATTTTTAAATTTGGAAATAAATTTTGTTTCTTTTACAAAGACTACATATATTATGGTATGGCATATTTACATAATGGTATTTATGTATTAAATTATGAAAACCAGGTATTGGAAATTGATAATAAATCGTGTTCACACGACACATTTAATAACCAGCTATGGAATCACTGTCTTGGTCATACAAACAAGAATCAATTGAAAAAAATATCTATCAAGATGGATATTTAGACTCTTATAGGATAAAAACACTTGACAGATTTCATGTTTGTTTACATGGAAAAATGACCAAACCACTATTAGGTGGACATGGTGAAAAAGCCATATATCTTATATGATTGGTACACACTGATGTGTGTAGACCATTTATAGTTGAAGTTATAGGTGGTTATTCTTAATTAATAACTTTTACTGATGAATTTATTAGATATGGTTATGTCTACTTTATGAGGTGTAATTCTGATCCCTTTTAGAAATTCAAAGAATTCAAGAATGAATTAGAGAATTATCTTGGAATGAAGATAAATAATCTTCTATTAGATCAAGATGGTTAATATATTAACCTAGATTTTATTGAATTTTTATAGTAGTTTGGGATTCTTTCTCAACTCACTCTACCATACACACCATAGTGGAACGATGTTAGTGATGGGAGGAACCATACCTTCTTAAACATGGTGAGGTAGATGATGAGTCATGAAAATATTACATTATCCTACTGAGGATATGCATTAAAAATTATAGAATATATATTAAATTGATCACCAACTAAAGTGTAAAATGGAATTCCCTTCAAGTTATAGAGTGGAAAGAAACATGTTTTATCCTATACATGAGTATGGGGTCGTGAGGTGTTTGTTAAGGCCTTATCAGGAAAAAAAAGCACCCTGGGGCACAAAGTATATCTTTACAAGGTATAATAAGTAAACAAAGGGATACTACATATACATCCCCTTAGATAAGAAGCATGAGTATCATGTGAGAGCTAGTGGATTGAAGGTTGTTAGCAGTTTTCTCTAGTGCAAGTGGGAGTCTATTGGAGTTAGTGCCCTAGAACCAAATTCAATGTACTTTATGATAACATAAATTAATTTATTTTAATATTAACAAACTTCTTATAACATTATGATTTTTCTTATATCTAACATAGTATGTGATAATTTCCAAAGAGTAGTTTTTTCACTGAAAGGTTATAACAGTTTCCTGCTATGATGAGAATCCAAAAGTTCCACGACAGTATTCTTAAATATATATTCTATAGCTGAATGAAATCATTTGAGGGATACAAATGATACAGGATATTATTGGTGGATACTCATAAGACTTTGAGGGACCTTCTCATAGTGTACACCCTTGGAAATATTCAATGTAGGATATTATGAGAATGAGACCTACCTGTAGAAAATCCAAATTTATATGTGTCATTGGATGTTCCTATCTACATACATGTATATTGATCCTTATATTTTAAAATTATTATTAATGAGTATTATAAGTCACTTACTTTGATCTATTGATGGAAACCATGATGACATATGTCTGCGATGAGGTAAGATATGTTGGGTGAGTCATGGGTAATATTTCATTAATTAATAATATGATAAAGGATCTATCCCTTCTATTATTTAGCAAAGGTTGATATATCAGGACCATTGATGTAAATGATATAGCCTAAATAAATCCATGGTCATTGTGTTCTGTAGGAAAGTTTGATTTTCAGAAATTCAAAGAAAGAGACATCAAGCACATAGGTTGATAGCACCAGCATGTAGCCTGTTTGATTAGAGATATCATGATAAAGGTATTATATTACATATTAAGTGTATGTATATGGTTTTATGTCATTATGACATTAACTTCTTTCTATATGGGTTCCTTGGCATATTGTTAGATGCAAACCTTGAACTTTGGGGTATTTCCCCTAATTCCACTTAGAAAGAGGCATATAGGGTCACACACTAAGTGTATCCAAAATCTTAGTTAAATAGTATTATTATTTATTATTTAAAAAGTTGAATAAATAGTATCCCTATATGTAGTTTAACAATTATTCATGTTTTCTTGATCACATATATTTTGCCACTACTTATTTGAGAGAATATTATGTGAGTGGAATATTTAATAAATTTTTATTTTCTATTTAGTGAATATAATATTTATTTATTTATTAGTGAATAATGAGGTGATATTTATTTATTAAATAAATATTCATCATTCAAGATCTGATAAATATTATAGAGGAATGGAGGACCGAGTTTAAAGGTCTGATGAGAAATAATATATAATGAATATTATTTGAATAAATAATATTTAATTTAATTGTAGTTGGGGTTTGGCTTAGTGGTAAGCACCCCGTAATACTACATGAAAAATGGGGGTTCAAAACCCATTGGGAACAGGAACTGTAGCAGTACTGTATTGTACTATAGCAGCAGTGGCACTGTTGCAACAGCGGGCACTGTAACGGCGGCAGGTCACTATAGCGGCGGAAGAGCACTATAGTAGTGGCGGGTACTGTGTGGTACTATAGCAGGTGGGTTCTGTAGCAGTACTATTCACGAAAAGGGCCTTGGGCCAAAAATTTGGGTCTACATGCCAAGTAATGGGATAAATTCCCACTAGGCCTTCGGGCTATTTTATGGGTCTCCCTCTACCCAGTTAAAATAGGTATTTTCTTTACTTTAATAATAAATGAGGCTTCAGCCTCAAAATTTTAAAAAAATATTTAATTTAATTTATGAGTTTAGTGCATGTAAAGAAATAATAGCAATATAAGTACTACTATAGAAATGGTGTTTCACAAGAATTAAGAAAAGTAATAAGGACGCATGTGAAATTATTATTTTCTAACCCTAGCGATTTATAAATCCAATTATATTATTTCTCCAAGAGAACCAATTCATTTTTTTGGTTGTGCACACTAAGATCTAGATAGAATCTTCTCAAAGAACTTTAGAGCTCCCTCTTTCAGTATGCTCTTAAGAACAAAGAAAGATCCTCCTCCACCACCACTCTCAAGTCTAGAGGGATTGAAGAGAACCCTTCCTTGAAGTAATTCTCAGGGTGATTAAAGGTAAACTATGAAAGCATTAGGATTTATCATGCTAGCACCCTAAGATTCCTATGGTGACATTTGGAGGTTCTTGAAACATGTGTGGATCACCACTAGAGGAAATCTATTCTTGATTACTACAATGAAATGACAGTATGATGTAGAAAATTTGTCAAATCCATCAATGAAGAAAAGATTCCTCACAAGTTAATTCTTTAATTATTTGAACTAATTATAAATAATATGTGATGATTCTACGCTTTGGTTCTGGTGTTTTCTATCATCAATATTATTGGATTTAATTTCATTGATCACAACATTTATCATCATATAAATCTCATATTAATCATCAATTATCAAAAAAACTGAGTTGGGCATGCCTAATCTGGAACTTACACTATGCGCGTAACCTTCATACGGTATGGTTGATACCAATGCTAAAATGGGATGTTGGACTCTGTGGGAGGATGGTATGGGTAGGGTTACGGTCTATCCCACATCTTCTATGATAATATTGGTATGTTGTGATGTGGATCGGCTGTAGAGGGGGTGGGAATGCCAAGGCATTTGATGTTTAGTTGTGATATTGAAAAAACAATGGGGAAGCAATGTTGAGTACTCATTTTGATATATTCTTCCAATATTATATTATTATACTTGGATAAAATATTGGGTGAGCAAGTCTTGGAAATTATGGGAGATAGTTGACCTGGTAAGTGCTTATTGGTTTTGGTGTTTATTCACTGAAGCATTCATTTGACCCTTCCACATTTCCATGAGAGGTTTTGAGGAGGATCTTATTTAGTATACATGTTATTCTCATCCCTATATATATAAATTTTTTCATAGGTTTCTAGGTGGACTTTGGTGTTTGAGCTGGATAGTATTAACTTGGAGCTTGGGATTTGTTGTGGATTTACTGCCTTATAACTGTTTTTGGTATTTTATTTAGAGATGATTTATTTCTATGAAATTTTGGTTGCGGTTATTATGAGATATTTGTTTTATTTTGTACCATGGTTCTAACTGGTGATTGATTTATATATTCATGATATTTATGAGGGTAACTCCTCCCATTTGTTTGATTTATACACTCGATGCTAGTCACCATCTCATGGCCTATTGAAGAAAATATTCATGGGTTACCTTAATCTTAACTGTAGGACCAGAAGGGGTCCCAAGGGGGGTGAGTATTGATATCACCTACAAGGCTAACTTGGCCATGTGAGGTACCTTTCGATCATTAATATCAGATGACCATCAACCCACTATAACTCTTGCATCATCACCCTCAAGTAAGGTTAGTGTGGTAGTTCCTACACTATTTGATCAAGTAATCAGATAGTTGAGAGATATTACACCATTTTGTGATTACTTAATGCCATAAACCCTTGTCTAGGGCTATATTCTACCATCCTAGTCATTTGATGAAGACTCAGATAGTTGTGATGTCGCCACATCTTGACACAGTTTTGTCATCGACCACCACCCATAGTGGTTTTCTATAGAGATAAAACATATGGTGGTCACAAAAGTTCACTAGAATATTCTTTTTGATCAAAGGATCCAAATTATAGCCTTAGGTTTCCACATTTTATTTGTTTGATAGTTCATTTTGAAGTGAGAAGTTAACAATGTCTAAAAATTATCTCTAGATTTTATTTCAAACCATAATTCCAATCGGTGTGATTCCAAATCCATTAAGTTTTTCTATTTTAGGTCTTTACATTGATATGTGGTTCTTGGTGTGATTAATCTAGATAAAAATTTTATCAAAGGATTAATAAAAAACCCTAAAACTTATCTTTATTTTATCAAAATATGTGTTTTAGATTAATTATGCTACAAAAGAATGTCATTTAGTTAAAATAATTTTAATAAATTAATTTTAATTGAAATGAGTGTTGAATTATGAGCAAAATAAATTTCATTTCTAGGTGATAACATGTACTATTACACACATGCTGCAATGTGAAGTTGCAAGAAGGGGTATTTGATTACAGTCAGGAATCATGCACACAATGTGACCCCAAGATTTATTAAGGAGAATTTTTTCAAGAATATTTTATAGGAGTGTTTCTTATAGATTATGAGCTATATCACAACTAGAGTTTGTAGTTTTATGAATGATTTAGGATTTATTTCAAAGTATTTCATTTATGTCACAATACATATTGCTAGAAAAAATCTAAGATATCAAACCCCATGTTTTTTAGAATTCAAAAGTTATATAAAGATTTGATTTTCAAAGGATTCTATAAATGAAGGTAATTACACCGTAAAAAATCTTGTAAGTCCATAATTTAATGGATTGAAGAAAAATCTGGGGGTTTGAGTATTTTAAAAATTCAGGAAAATTATATTGTATATTTGGTGATTTAATTCAATTGTGGAGGATGTTTTTGAGATCCAAACTATTTGTAGATTATAGAACTTGAAGGGGGGTATTTTAATTAAAGGAATTTGAAGATATTGAATAACTAAATTTAAATAATAAATAATATATGACACAACACATAGGAATAATACTTCACATTTGGAGATTTGAAGAGTTATCGTTATAAAGAGTTCTTGAAAAGAGAGATTTATTTATGAGTCTAATGTTAGTGTTGGGATTGTGATTATTGAATATGGGAATATTTTTAGTGTTAAAGATTATTTTTTTAATGTTTTGAATATTACAGTACCTCACATGTTTACAATAATTCTTAATTTCAGTATTAGATAATTATAATTTCTCACAACTTTGTTAGATTTGATAATTTATATATTGTTTGTTTTTTATATTTTAATATGTGTAGTTTAATTATGATGTTTTGAGTTTCTATGTTTTGTAAAAACTCTTTATACCCTACAATGAACCTTACAAAGCCTTCATATTCTGCCATATGGTGTTTACAATTCACTCTACAAAGGTGTTTTTCTGGTAAAGTTTTAAACCTTATGATCTATATAAACCTTACAAGATGAACCTTATAATATGTATGTACCTTATGAAATGAACCTTAAAATCTGTAATTTAACCTATGAAAATTTTATGTACCTTTCCAAATATGTACCTTTTGAGATTTTTATATATCTTATGATTTTATTATCTTATGAAAATTTATCTTACATGATTTTTTATTCCTATAAAGAAGTGAAATATCTTTACATGAATTATTTCTATATGAAATATGTATACTTAAAATATACTTACATGAAATATGATTATGTGATTGTTCTTATATTAAAATGATTCTTACGCAAATGTAAAATCATCCTTGCATGTTTTAAAATGGTCTTTATGAAATTGAATTTATTGTTTTAAAATACAATTTGATACTCTATTTTTTATAGTTTTTATCTTTTTTATTATTACTCTTTATTATGATTTATTCTAACTATTTTATTATTTTTTAAATTATATATAAGATATAATAAAGCTATGTAAATTTTTTTCAAAGTGTTTTATGAAGGAATAAAATGTGGGAATTATTTTCAGAATGAGAGTGATATTTTCATAAACAGTTAATGGGTATGGTTCCATGTTTATTTTATTTTAACTCTTACTAGTTGTGATGATGATTTAGGAAACACCCATATAGAGAATATCATAGGAATTAAGAAAATATTTATTTATAATTTTCCTATAAATATAGGTCAAAAGCCTTTGAGCACTTTGAGATGAGACATATGATTCCTTGCTACTAAAGTGTTGAAGAGTTATTGTGCTACAACATCCACACACTATTGTTCCAAATCATTGAATCGTGTTGGATTGCCTAAAAAAATTGTTCTACGTCAATTATAAAGGGATGATGAGCATTAGAATACACCGCAATTATTATCTACAATCCTTTCTCTAGTTCTTTCATTTTATTTTATTTTTTATTTTTTTCTATTGTTTTGTTATGTAAAGTTTTGATTGAGTTGTAACACAACTCACACATTATTTTACCTCTATTAAAAGGCAGTATAATATATACTATCCTAATTAGAAATCAATGTTTATCATGGTTTGTGTTTGTCCATATTTAAATAGATGGTCTGTTTTTCTGAACTCATAAAAGACAAGGGAATTGGATAGTGCCTCCAGGTGCGCAAAAGCAGGGTATGTAAAAGGTTATCACATCCTTCCAAAAGTGAGGTTTTTTTAGTGGATTTCATTTCTATTAGAATAATATAGGAGTGGAGAGTATATTTAAGATCATATTGATTCAAACTTCTATCAAATTTTAGTGTTATTTTTTTAATTTTTTGTGGTATATCTGTATTACATTGTTTATCTTACTGTATATTTTCAAATTTTTATTATTATTGCACTGGTTATGGAATTTTTGGTGTTTCTAATTTGATATTGATCATTTTGGTTTAAATTTTTTCAAATTTTTAAAAGGTATTGTCACCTCCCCCCCTCTAGACCATATTGTCATCTCAATCAAGGCCAACAATTGGTATCAAAGCCTATCCCTCTTGGATTTGCGCTTTGGTGTTTTTTCTGATTACTTATATTTTTTTACTATCATCTGTTTTTTAGATAACATGTATCCTGGTATTTAAAATGACTAAGGGAAAGGTCTTTTAAGTTATTAAAAGTTAGGAAACTAAATTTTTGAATCCTCTTAGACCACCACATTTCAATGGCAGCGACTATGGATATTGGAAGGACCGAATAAAGGTATTTTTAAATAATATAGGTATTAAATAGTGGATTGTTATATCTAGAATGTATAATTTACCTAAGGATGATATTAATACTTTAATTGGTGTTGATTCTACTAAATATGTATTAAATTATAAAGTCATGAATTTTCTTTATTGTTCTTTAAGTAGAAATATTTATAGCTATATTTCATCCTGTAAAAATACTTTTGGAATTTGGAGGACTTTAAAATTTACTCATCATGTAACTGATAAACTATATAGAATGAATCTAGTTATTTTTAGGGATAAATTTCAATAATTTAGGATGTTTCTTCACGAAATAATTAGTTATATATAAAATATATTTACTAAAATTGTGAATAAAACGGTTTCTCTAAAAGAAACTATGAATAATTAAGTGCTAATTGAAAGAATACTTTGAGCCTTATCTAACAAGTGGAACTCTAAGAAAGTGGTGATTGAAGAAAGTAAAATTTTTACTGAGTATACCATGGATTAACTCATTAGATATCTACTTCAATATGAACTGAAGCTAAAGAATAATGAAAGTAAATCTTATGAAAAAAAGAAGGGAGTAACTTCTAAATCATCTAAAAATATTTATTATGATTCTTAAAGTGAAAGTGTAGGTTAATATAGTTATAAAAAATGTAATGATTTTATCCATATTTGAAAGCACATACAAGCACTCATGAAGATGATACAAAGTTCTACAAGGGTGGAAGAAGAAGTAAAAAAAATTAAATGAAAATTCAATACTAGTAAATATAGTGATGTTTTAGAAATGACTTGTTATTAGTATAGAAAGAGGAGACACATTAAGACTTATTCCTAAAACCAAATAATTTAAGGGAAGGAAAGAACTATAGCAATAAAGAAAAACAAGAAATGATGGATAGATGGAGTTGTATAGAATAATATGATTCAGGTGAAGAGTTTGTAAGTGAGAAGGAAACCAGTAACCTTGATTTAATGGAAAATATTCTAAGCTAACTTTTTCACCTCCCACTCACACTCATCAAGAAATTTGGGACAATATACTAGAAAAGATAGTAATATTTGTTTAATGGCTATAGATTTTAGTAAGGATATTTTGGATTTTGAATATGATTCCTCTTTTAATTATGATTGTAAAATACTTGATACTGAATAGTGAAATAAAATTTGTGATAAATACCATTATGAACTTAAAAATATTTCTAAAAAATTTAAGAAACTAAGTAAGAATCAAAATAAAGTAACAAAAGGAAATAAGAATATAGTTCTAGAAAATGAAAAACTGAAATTTTATGGTTTTAAGAATGAAGAAGGGGTTAAGGATAATATAAGAGATTTAATGGTTGATATTTATAAACTAGAAAAGGAAAATGAAAAGGTGAACAATTCCACCTCAAGTACTAAAGATAAAATTTATGATGATTTTGAAATTTTTCAAAATAAAAATGTGAAGTTAAAAGATGAAATAGTAAGTTTAAAATAATCCTTATCTAAACTAATTATTGGAAATAAAAGTCTACAAGGATTTTTGAGCTTGTAAAAGGTGACTAGAAATAAGAAAAATAGGAATTGTATTGGTTTTAATGGGATACTACCAAAAATTTAAAAGAATAATTTTTTCAATGGAAAAAATTATCGGTGTTTCATATCTTACTTGTTTTAAGTGTGGTGCATTTGAACACTATAATTCATATTTCTCTTTAAAATATGTTCAATCTTTTGAATATAAGAAGGTTTATTTACCTAAATATATTTTAAATGTTAAAAGGACTAGTCCTTGTGAAAAATGATTACCTAAAGGATTTTACTCAAATATGGTTTGACCTAAGTTGGTCCACATGTAAAAGAAAATATATTTCATTCTTTATAGCATTCATATCCATTGTAGTTTTTAATTATATGATATGATTAATGATCTTAAATCAGTAACATTTAATTTTTATCAACTGATCATATTCTCTAAGTTTTTTTTCTAGTTTACTAACATATGCTTAATAAGTATTTATTTTCTAATTCATTTCAAATTATTTTTAATTTTTTGAATATAATTTAAATTATTCTCATGGATCCTTGTAGTAGATCTATTTTTCATCAGGAGTTCTAAGTAATGTATTCATTATTATATCTATTTAAATAAAATGGAGAAGCATTGATTCGGGGGAGAGGCTTGTTTCTTTAAAATTATGTGGTTATTTATACTTAAACCTAAGGTGTTTACATTGGTTAAATTTTTATATTCATGATTTAGTTTTTCTTTTTGATTTAATATGGTTTGTTTAAGTAAGTAAGAGATTTATGGTTTTTGATTAATAGTTGGTATTTCTTTTTAGAAAGGAATGATTTTATGGGGATTCATTCATGTTTTTAACTTTCTGAAATTACAGTTTACTTTAAAACTACTTGTGTGTTTTAAAATAGGGGGAGAAGGGTAAAGTTAATTTTTGGGGAGTTAATATGTTTAGTTTTTAGATTATCAGTTTATAAAATTATTTAAATTTTTTATGTTTACTTATTCTTGACATGGATTGTATTTAGTTTTGAAATCTATTTTTCCTGATTATTTTATGATGAATATTTAGTTTCAACATATGAAGTTTTAAAGTGCTTATTTTATTTTTATTTTATTTTATTGTTTCTAACTAATATATTCTAATGAATATATTTTTCAAGAACATATTTGAAATGTTGAAGATTATTATTTAATTATCTACTGAATTTTTAATCTGGTATCATTGGTACTTATGTTTATGTGTATTCAAGATAGTGTGTGGTGGGAGTTCTAATGGTTTTCATTAATGTTTAATCATATCTATTATCACAACTTTTACTAATTTTATTTCAGTGCGTTATGGATATTTTTAAGAAAGAGAGAGATTTTTAAGAAATAGGATGAGTTTTTTTAAGTGTTTTTTTACTTTTTGATAAATTTCCGGGGGGTTGAAAATTCTTGTTTTAGAATTATTATTCATCTTTTTAATTTTCAAAACTAGGAAGATTTTTACTATTGGGATTGAGATTATTTAATATGGTTAGATTGTTAGCATTGAAGTTTGTTTGTTCATTTTTCTTTTGAACCTTATTCAAGCTTCCTTGGTGTAGTGGATGAAGCGTAAACCCTATTCACATTTCCTTTGCGGAATTCAAAAAGGAGGCATGAACGAGGTTCATGCCTCCCATCGGCACAAAAATCTATAAAAAGAGGTGCCCCCCACCAAAATTCATTCTTCTCCTCTGGATTTTTCTACGAACCTCTACTAGAATTCTTTCTCATTATATTTTGCGGGTTTTAAAAATGTAAAATTTTTATTTAAAATTTTAATTATCTAATTATTTTTAATTATTTAGTGTATATGATTTATTTATTTAATATGTATGGATTCATGAATGTATGGATGTATAAATTAGTGTCTTATGTATGATTTAATTTCTGAATGAGTTATTGTTTGTTGTATGATATATGTTATATTGAATGTTTAGAAAAGTTAAATATGGTTTTTATATAATTGAAATGTTATGTATAAAATGTAATCAATATTTAGGGAAATAATATTGTTTTAAAAATTTATATATTTGTAATTTAAATGTTGATTAATTAGTATTCAATAGATTTATATGTATATAAAATATGTTATATTTAAATTAACATAAATTTAAATACACATAGGTAATTAGCTAAATATTTTATTGAAAATATATTATTAAAAACATATTATTAAAAATATATTAGTTATATTAAGTATCATGTTTAAATTTATTGAAATATATATATAATATTATTTTTGTTAACGGTATAAAATAATGTTTACTATAAATAATAATTTTAAATTATATTAAGTATAAATAATTATTATTTCAAGTAATAAAGTATGAAATATGATTACTTAAATTTTGGAAATTAGAAATATGAAAAAAAAATTATATACGCATATGTAATTTTATAAAATTGAAAATAACATTAGTTTAGAGTATTGTAATGGTTATTATGTAAGTGTAGAGTATATTACTTTTATTTACTCTAAATAATAATTTAAATTAATAAATTTAAATTGTATTAATTATAAATAACTATTCTTCCAAGTAATAAAGTATAAAATATAATTACATATATTTTAGAAAGTAGAATAATGACAAAAATATTATATATACATATGCAATTTTATAAATTTGAAAATAATATAAGTTTATAGAATTTTAATGGTTATTATGTAAGTGTAAATTATATTAATTTTATTAATTAAATTTAATAAAATTTATTATTAAATATATATATACACACGTACACATATTGAAAAGTTAAAATTTTGGATAGCAGGTGTAGATATTTATTATATATTACATATAGTTATAGGTAAAATTATATAATATGTAGAACATGATAAGTATACAAAAGACAATGTTAAGTATTGTGTGATGACTGATCTTGAGATGACTGGCCAATGCATAATTGAAATTGCATGTTTTTTTGTGTATGTAGTTATATAATTTGTAATAATTTCATTTTCTTTTCATTATTAGTGACCTATGATTCATCCCTCTCTAAGTATGTAAGGACCTGCGTGTCTGCCTAAAAAATGTTATATATTTCATACCCCTAGACACCCTCACTTGCATGTGAGTAACTTTGTAATGAAAAGGTGTTTGATAAGAGGTGTTCGACAAAAGGCATTGTCATTTGAAAGGAGACTGGTGGTTGCTGAAATATGTGATTATAGCGACTCTAGGAGTTCAGCCATAGGTTTTATTTAGTTTATCAAATAATGATAAACTAATCCATATACTAAGTTTCAAGATCAATTTATAGTTACTTATTCATAAGTAATTAAAAATTTTGAAACATTTGATGATGTGATATAAAAATATATAATGTTTTATTAAATTTTATTTGGTAATAATATCACCATTAATATATTTGAATAGTGATGTTATTTATATTGATCAAGCTTTTGGTTATAGTTTGTCACATGTAATAGTGACTAATATTTGTGACAATATGAATATAAATAGATGTGTGTATATATATATATATATATTATTTATTAAATATAGTGTGTAAATTGAAAAGATTTAGAACATGATAAATATATTAAACAAACATGTTGGCAATGTTGAATGTTTACTGATATTAATATGATCGTCTAATGTATGATTGAAATTGCATGTTGTATTTTTTTGTATCTAATTATTTAATTTATAATAATTGAATGATCTTGAGATGACCAACCAGTGTGTGATTGAAAATGCATGTCTTGTTTTTCAATAATATAATTTGTAATAATTTCATTTTGTTTTCCTCGTTGATGGTCTATGTGTCATATCTCTCTCTAAGTATGTAAGGACATGTGTGTCCACTTAAAAAATATTATGTATCTGAAACCCCTAGAACCCCTCACTTGTATGTGAGTATCATTGTAATAAAAAGGTGTTCGATAATAATTGTTACTATTTGAAGTTGGATTTTTACACCATGCCTAAGAAGAGATTGATGGTAGCTGAAATCTGAGCTAATGGATGTGAAAGGATCCCCCTTAGGTTTTGTTTGGTTTATCAAATAATGATAAACCAATCCATAGAAAAAGTCTCAAGATCAAGCCAATTATTTAATCATAACCAATTTAAATAATTCAAAAATTTCATGATTTAGTATATAATATTTATTAATTATTTTTTTCTAGGTAATTATGTATGTGCAAATATATTGCAACGGTGAGGTAATTTATACTGAGCAGGGTTTTAGCTATAGTTTTCCACTTGCAAGAGTAGAAAATATTTGTGATGTTGTGACATTGGATGAAGTTATCAAGAATATTTATAGTTGGTTAAAATTGAGGTTTGATCAATCAATTACTCCAATAACATATTGACATCTTCAATATCCTAAATGTTTATGGAACACTGATTATCCTCTAGTCAATGATGAGGATTGGATGGATGCATCATTATTATTCAATCAATAGTGTAGTAATATTCTAATGGAATTATATGTGGTTATTTATAATATTGATGTGGTGCAACCTACTACTACATAACCATGTTTTGTGGGATTTGTAGAAGTCGGTCCTTCATAACACTCTCATTCATTTCCTAATCATATGACTCCTCTGATAGAACAAAATTATGAAGAAGATGATTAGCATTTGGAAAGAAATGTAGGGGACATCCTTGTGTGTACTCCTGGTATATTGAATCATAGTTTATCTAAGGATGAATTATCTATTGAGGCATCAGGAGATGGTGTGGGTGAGGGTGGTATGGGGAATGAACCTTTTTAGGTTCCTATGATAGATAGGCATCCACCAGTTAGTGGTAATCATCCTTCAGTATTGACTTCCTTAATAGTATAAGTAATGATGTGTGCACCACATTTTTATTGGGATATCATTACATTAGCTATTGAATTCTCTACAATTATAGGGAATAGATCTACATCAACTGATAACACCATCTATGTCAGGAAGGAGTTTGAAAGTAAATTTTTCATGAAAAATGTGATAAAATACTACCACATATAGCGGCATTTCACATTTGTGGTTGATAAGTTGAAGAAGGAAAAATATCTCATTCGATGTGAAAAATATAATCCAAAATGTAAATTCTAGTTGAGAGAAATATATGATAAATTTGTTTTATGTTAGAAGATAACCAAATTAAAAGGCTCACACACTTGTGTATATCTAATCTTGTAGCAGGATCACACTTCACTTGATCTAGAGTTTATATCAATTGTTATTGTAGAGATGATCTGAACGTGTTAGGACATTCCTATGTCCCTTGTTCAGGAA
Source organism: Viscum album (assembly GCA_963277665.1). NCBI lineage: Eukaryota > Viridiplantae > Streptophyta > Magnoliopsida > Santalales > Viscaceae > Viscum > Viscum album. The sequence continues at coordinate 1,239,784,149 of OY728145.1, read as the reverse complement.
CAAATACAACAGTTGTTTAACTTTAAGATATCGTACGGCAAAGCTTAGAATGTAAAACAACAGGCAATTGTAAAAGTGTATGGTTATTGAGATGAATCATATGTAATTTTTTCACAACTTATAGAATTTTTTTCTCTCAACAATCTGGTTTGTCACAACCCACCCCCCGGGGCCCATTTCGGGACTACCCCAAGCCCACCTTCCATAGGCCAGGGGCTGGTGACTAGCACCAAAGGCATAATTCCCTAAAACTAGGAAGGCATTTCCTTTAGAACCTATAAACACACACACAAGCAAGCACACAGCTGGATGAAACACCAAGTAAATTGTATAACAAAAGAGTGCTAAAAGTAAAAGGGTCTAGAATACAAGCCCAAAAGTAAAGGTATAAGTACAACTGAAATGAAATACAACTGAAGAAAGAGAAAATACAGCTACTAGATTGTCCTCCGAGGTTCCTACCTGAAGGGTAGGTACAGATCGCCTCCTCAGTACTCCACGTCTCTCTGTCTCCTCTGGGTACCAACACACCGTATGGTCCACCACCGGGTACCATCCCATCCTGGTACTCTCATCCTCTGTAAGCATTGTTCGTCATCTGTATCCAACACAATGAAGTTCAGGCATAGCCTGTGCAGGGGTGAGTATAACGATACTCAGTAGGGACCCCGAGACCCTCAAGGTCTCACAAAATCCAACAAGCCTAAACCACAAAGTATGAAATCAACAAACAACCTTACTTAGGTATATGCCCATACATATACCTAAGTTATCAAGTAATCAATCTCAATCATGAGGAAAACATATAAAAACTGACTCATCTCAAATCAGGATTTTATTCTAGGGGGTAGTATCAAGTAACATCCCTAGTCACATTATCAAAACCTCAGCTGTTGGATAACTCCTCCTCTATCAAGTACAGTGGGTCTGTTGTGACACCAAGCCCACTTCCCTCTAACCTTGGACTGCTGAGGTACTCCTCCTGTTGAGTATTGTGGGTCTGCCACGTCACACAGAGGTGCTCCCCACCGTGGGTTTGTCACGTCACCAAGCGAGCTCCCCCTCGTAGCCAGCTGATATACTTTTCCTGTCGAGTATCGTGGGTCTACCGCGACACCAACGTGCTCCCCACTATGGGTCTGCTGCGACACCAAGGCACTCCCCACTGGGCTAGTAGAGTCACTCTGAGTCAAAACGGTCAGCAGTCATCAGGTCTCAGCCAGCTACTAGGTCTCCGCACTACGCTCACTCATCTCCAAGAGGATCCGCTCCATGAGCTACTGGTAGATACTCTAACTGTCACGAAGTCCTATGAAGAAGTGTCTCAAAGGTCTTCCACATCATAGGGGTCTCAACATAACAGACAGCGCGTCAATCGGACGCCTGGTCTGTGAGTTATTAGCCTTTTAGTCCTAGGGGCCCAGTTGGATTCGTGCACGATCCAACCTGACCGTATCTCAACTATACCCCAAACTCCAGTGGGGTATACTCAAAGGGACTGTCATACTCCAAGATTTCTAGTGCCATTGATGGTTTGTCAAATGGACGTCTGGTGCCAAAGATATGGCTGAAGGAGCGTAACTAGGTCATAGTGGGCCCGGGTCCAGTCCGACCCAGTCAGACCGACATGGCCCGACCCAGCCTGGGCCAACCCGGTTCAGGTCGACCCGGCCTAACCCGTTGGGTCTGGCCCGGATCGTTGGGCGGGCCAGCCCGTTGGGTTCGGCCTAGCCTGCTGGGCCCAACCCAGCAGGCCGTGAGGGTGCGGACCGAGCACGAGGGCATAGACCGGCCCCAGGTCGGTGTGACGGCAGTTTGGCCCGGAGGGTGCCGCATGGGTGGCTCAGTCCGAACGGCACCGCGAGGGCAGCTCGGCCTGGGACACTGGGCCGGTTTGGCTCGAAGTGTCATGGGGGTGCGGCTCAGGGCAGCTCAGCCTGGAGGCCAGGATGGTGCGGCCGAGGCCGTTTCGGCCAGCGGGTGGCGCGACGGGGGATGGTTCGGCCGGGAGGCCGAGCGGCCGGGGTGGCTCGGCCAGCAGATGGCGCGGCCAGGAAGGCTCGTCCGGGAGTCTGGGGTGGCTGGGGACCGGTTCAGCTGGGAGACTGGGGTGGCCGAGGCTGATTCGGCTGGCAGATGGCGCGGCCAGGGCAGCTTGGCCCGGACCGGGGCGGCTCGGCCAGAAGGGCTGAGACTACGGGGGCAGTGCAGTTGGGGCACCACAAGGGGGCGCGGCCGGTTCGGCCGGGGTGCCATGAGAGGTCATGGGTCCGGTTCAGCCAGGGGCGGCGCGGGATGTCGTGGGGGCGGCACGGGTTGCGGAGGCCGTGGGTGGCAGTGTTATTGCCTTCGTCGCCTTCCTCCATTTCGAAGAACTCCGCAAATCAACACAAGGGTTACAGAGAGGACGGGCCATGTTAGTTTGGCCCACACTCTCCGTATTAGAGCAGTAGCAAGTGGTTCACAAGAACGAAGCACATCAAACACTCCTGCAATGATTAATCCCAAAACCCGCGAAAGGAAACATGTGTGGATCAACTAGTTAGAAAGTTGATCTACGTTCCTTGTTCTAGAAGGGAAGAACATGTGTATATAAAATCATTCACAATAATCCCCTACCTTGTTCGTTGCTGGTTGATGTTAGCGTGAGAAGGCGGACATCGATTCATTGTAGACGAACATGTCCTACATCGGAGGAAGTTCCGAGAAAGAAAGTTGAAGTCTAGGTCATTCTTCGTAGTCGAAGGCGTTCCTCATTGGCGTTCTTTGTCGGTGGAGCGTTCTTCGTTGGGAGCTTTCTCCCAAGTTCATCCTCTCCCCAAATCCACCAAAATGAAATGATAGCCTCAAAATAATAGATTAAGATATCTATTAATTCGTTGGCATAATATTCAAAATGTGTTAATTAAACACCTAGGTTGGAAAATTTTAATTAAGTAGGGTTGGCGTAATTAATGTGAAGGAAGCTCAAGAGGCTCCTCCACATTAAAGATGGGGGTTGAGTGGTTTTTTCTCCCCCCATTAATAGGGTTCGGGTGGTCCCCGCCCCTAAATTCTATTTGGGAGGTTATTGAAAACTCAGGTGGTCCCCACCACAATTAAACATGAAGGGGAGGTTTAGTTCCAGTGGACCCCACCCCTGAACAACCATATGGAGGGTGGTTACAACAACAAAAATAAAACACATGTTTATTTTATTTATTATTTACACAAAAAACCCAAAAACTAACTTTCACCCTTGACCATCTGTCATCGAGGTAAAAGCCTCCTTAAGTGAATATCGGCGCTGCGAGTTCAATAGTACCCTCAGATTTCAATTCCGAGCACCGGTTCAAAAGTTAGAAAAACCCGCTCACACGTTTACTGAACGTACCTGAAAGAAAATTCAGAAATTCATTTTGGGCCTCGAAATCACGCGGTGTCAATTTTTGCGGACGCATAAAATTCTCATATATTTAAAAAAAATACATGGAAATTCTAAGTCTTTACATTATCCCCACCTCAGGCTTCACATCCCCTTAAGCCACAACTCAAACTAAGGGAACAAGTGGGGGTATTGAGCATGCATTTGTGCCTCTTGCTCCCATGTGCTCTCCTAGAGGTTCCTGTGCTGCCAGTAAACACACACCAAAGGTATCGACCATCCACGAAGGACCTGATCCTGTCGATCTTCAATCTTGACTAGAACCTCCATAAAAGTCCCCCCATCGTCGACGTCCAACTCTCTATGGTCGATGATGTGAGAAGGGTCGTGAACGTATCTCCTCAGTTGGGATACGTGGAAGATGTCCTGCACCCGGTGCAACTGAGGTGGAAGATCTAAGTGGTATGCCACCTCGCCAACTCTGTTGAGGACCTAAAAAGGTCTGATGAATCTCAGAGATAACTTTCTACCTCAGCCAAATATCTGCAAACCTCATCGAGGTGAGACACGTAGAAAGATTTGGTCACCATCCTTGAACTCTAGAGGTCTTCATCTCCGGTCAGCATACGACTTATGCCTACTCTGTGTAGTCTTCATCTGCTCCTGGATGATCTTCACCTTCACTGTGATAGCCTGTACCATCTATGGTCCCACGAGTGCTGAATCCCCTAGGTCAGTCCAGCACAAAGGTGATCTGCAAGGTCACTTGTATAATTCCTCGAAAGGTGCCATCCCAATGGTGTAGTTATAGTTTTTGTTGTATGAAAACTCCACCAAAGGTAAGTGATCATCCCAGCTGCGACCGAAGTCGAGGAAACATGCACGCAGCATGTCCTCGAGGGTCTGAATGGTCCGCTTAGTCTGACTATCCATCTGAGGATGGAAGGCGGTGCTCAAACGAAGTTGCATCCCAAAAGCCTCCTACAAACCCTTCCATGGCTGGGAAGTAAAACATGTATCATGATCGGAGACAATTATCGTGGGTACTCCATGTAGTCGCACAATCTCTTGAACATAGATTCATCCCAAGATCTCTACTGAAACCTGCTCTCTGATCGGTAGGAAGTGGGCCGACTTGGTGAGTCGATCGATGATCACCCAAATCGAGTCATGTCCCCTAGATGTACGTGGAAGACCTGTCATGAAGTCTATGGATATCTCATCCCACTTCCACTCTAGGGCCTCTAAAGGATGAACCAAGACTGCTGGTACCTGATGCTCTACCTTCACTTGCTGACAAGTGAGGCACCGAGAAACAAACTCCGTTACTGCTTTCTTCATTCCCAGCCACCAGTGCTATTGTCGGAGGTCCTGGTACATCTTCGCCACTCCTAGATGTATCTCTAGAGGGGATGTGTGGAACTCCCTAAACACTTCCTCCTGAAGTGTCACTGGTATCAAGGTACATCCTCTGAAGAGGATGACATGCTCCCCACCTTCAGAAAATCCATCAGGTGCCTGCCCTATGGATATTTGAGAACGTTGAGCCTCGCAGTCAGTGTCCCCACGTTGCACCTCCCTGACTCGATGAAGAAGTGGGGGAGTGACTGTAAGAGACTGAAGAAAAGATGCTCCATCACGTTCCATGAAGGATATCTGCAAAGTAGCCAGGTGCTCAGTCGCCTTGCCTAGCTGCTGTATACCAGATCTTCTACTAAGTGCATCTGCAACAACATTTCCCTTCCCATGAGTATAGACTATCTCGAAGTCATAGTCCTGGAGGAACTCAATCCAATGTTGTTGTCTCAAATTTAGGTCCTTTTGAGAAAATATATACCTGAGACTCTTGTGATCAGAGTACATGGTAAAACGCTCACCCATCAGATAGTGTCGCCACATATTCAAGGCAAATACCATTACTACTAACTCTAGGTCATGGATAGCATAGTTCTACTCATGTTGTCTCAGCTGTCAGGAACCATAAGCGATCAGAGCTCGCTCCTACATCAGGACACATCCGAGTCTGTTCCCTGATGCGTCGTAGTAGACTACGTACCCTACGCCTTCCTCTGGAAGCCTCAATATGGGGGCACTAGTTAGCCTCTGCCACAGCTTCTGAAAGCTCTGATGGAATCTCTCTGACCACACAAAGGGTTGTCCCTTCTTCATCAAGGTTGATAGTGATGCTGCAACTCTAGAGAAATCTGGCACAAATCTCTGATAGTATCTAGCCAAACCCAGGAAACTCTATATTTCCATCACACTCCTGGGTGGATCCCAAGAAAGTACCGCCTCAATCTTTGCTAGATCCACTACAACTCCAGACTCCGAGATGACATGTCCCAGAAAGTGAACCTCTCGGATCCAGAACTACAACTTCAAGAGATTACCATAAATCTGGTGCTCTCGGAGTGTGTCCAATACTACCCGCAAATGGTAGGCATGCTCCTCCTCAGTAGTCAAGTAAATCAGAATGTCGTCGATAAAGACTACGACAAAGCGATCAAGGTATGGCTGAAAGATCCTGTTCATGAGTCCCATGAACACTGCTGGAGCGTTGGTTACACCGAAAGGCATAACCAAGAACTCATAGTGGTCATACCGATATATGAAAGTCATCTTCTACACATCCTCATCTCAAACTTTGAGCTGGTGATAGCCTGATCTGAGGTCTATCTTTGAGAACCACCGTGCTCCCTTCAGCTGATCAAATAGGTCGTCAATCCTCAGGAGCGGGTACTTGTTCTTCACGGTCACCTAGTTCAAGCACCGATAGTCAACACAAAGCCTCAAGCTCCCATCCTCCTTCTTGGAGAATAGAATCGGGGCTGCCCAGGGAGAAACACTGGGCCAGATGAATCCCTTCCCCTGCAAGTCCTTCAGCTGTACTCATAGCTCACGAAGCTTATCAAGAGCCATCCGATATGCAGGTGTAGATATCGGTGCTATCTCGGGGTAAAAATCAATGTAAAAGTCCACCTCTCTGTGAGGAGGTAGACCCATAACATCATTAGGTAAGACATCCTCATATTGGTCCACCACTACAGGATAGCTCGGACTCTCCACATCAACAGCTCTGAGGGTAAGGATATCCAACTGATGAGTGATCGAATGCACTCTCCTCCAGGAAAGTCCATCATGTGTTGTAAAGGCTCCCTTATCATTGGTGAAGGTAAACCTGGTCCCATCCATGCGGACACACCACACTTTGTGCCTAATATAGTCAATCTGAGCATGGACTATAGATAACCAATCCATACCCAAGATGATTTCGTAAGGCCTCGATGTCGCTACTAGGAGATCCCAACTGAATCTCTCACCTCCTAGAGTAATCTCACATTGCCATCACCAGTGTGTAGTCATCGAATCCACTCCCGTATGAGTCTCTATCCGTAATAATTAAGCCAACAGCTCTGTCAGAATCTTCGAGCTCCGAATGAGGGTAGTGGCAATACAATAATGACTGGAATCTGTGTCTATAAGTACTGCAGCTAAGGTGGAGTAGACACATATCGTACCTTGTATCATCTCCAGAGCACCGTGGTCATAGGCCTCAGCTGCCTGGAGCTGAGATCTCCCCTATCCACCTAATCCCAACAATCGGGGTGGACCTCCTGGTGGTAGTGGCGGTAATATCTCGAATCGTTGCCCACCGCTAACTGCACGACCAGCTCCTCTTCCACGTCTGTCTGCTCCCTATAGACCACCATGATTGAATCTATGTCTCTGCCTGGGCGGTCCTTTAACCATATGTTGATCATCTAAATAGTGGGTCGGATAGTCACGAGCCATGTGACCATGCCCACTGCATGTGAAAAAATGCCCGCTCCTGGCATGTTTGTCTCTGCTTCGGGTGCCCCGCACAACCGATCATGAGTCATGCGGTCGTCCACCTGTAGGTTTGGTCATCTTGGACACCTGTGACATTTGTGTGCAACCAGCTGCAGAAGACTCTGCTACATGATGACTTGTAATGGGTCTTGCTGCTGGTCTCTGCTCAGCAAAGAAACTCTCTACCAAGAGGGCTCTCTCTAACACCCCCGCCTGCATCGGGATGCTAAGTGAGATCACCGAAACCCTGATCTCCCACCTGAGTCCCTGCTTGAAGGTCCAGACCCTGAATAATGGGTCCCACTCTATATCTTTGGAGTAGCGTGAGAGGTTAGTGAACCTCGCTGAGTAATGATCTATAGTCATGTTGCCCTACTGTAGATGAAGTAGCTCCTGTATGCGCACTACGCGAAGAGTTTCTTGGACAAACTCTGCCCGAAACAGGCTCTCGAAGTCTACCCAGAGAAGCGTCACCTCGTCGTAGACCTGGAGCATCAAGCTCCACCATCTGCCTATTGTTTCCTGAAGAAGGTTGGTGGAAAGGATCACCATGAGATCGAATGGTATCCCTACGAGTCGGAAGACTCTCACCGCAGCCTCCAGCCAATCCTCAGCCGCCTGTGGGTCTATCTCTCCCTTGAACCTGGGTGGCCTCTGGAGTTGGAACTTGTGCAACGCGTTCAAGTGGTGTTCACTCTCTGTTGTTGGGGCTGGTGGCATTGGTGGCCCAAAGAGTAATGGTACTGCTGGTGCCTTTGCTATAAAAGGGTCATGCACCGAGGCCTCATCGCTCGGTGGGCTATCAGTGCGTACAACTCTCAAAAATCTAGCCGGATGTCTGCGTGGAGGCATCCTGAAAAGAAACAGGTGTTTTGTGGTTAAAAGTTATACCTGTTGAGCTGACCTGGTGAGTTTACTTAGAGAAAACTTTTGAAAACACACACACAATCAGTGTTTTTGTGCACTGAGTCGGAAATCAGTAGTCAAGGTCCTGGTGTATGGATACGTCGGCCATCACACCAACACTAGACTCCCTGAACTGAAAACCACACTCACTACACTTAACACTATTACTTCACAGAAAATATCAGAGTCCTGAGTTCTGCGGTAGAACTGAATCCTCTTATACTAATTTTTTATGACCCGTCCCCTGGGGCCCAAGTCATGACTACCCCAAGCCCATATTCCATAGGCCAGGGGCTGGCGACTAGCCCCAAAGGTGTAATTCCCTAAAACTGGGAAGGAATTGCCTTTAGAACCTGTAAACACACACACAAGCCAGCACACAGCTGGAAAAAACACCAAGTAAACTATATATCAAAAGTGTGATGAAAGTAAAAGGATTCATAATACAAGCCCAATAGTAAAGTTACAAGTAAAAATGAAATTAAATACAACTGGAGAAAGAGAAAAGACAGCTACAGGATCGTCCTCCGAGGTTCCTAACTGAAGGGTAGGTACAGATCGCCTCCTCAGCACTCCACGTCCATCTATCTCCTCCGAGTACCGGCATGCCGTATGGTCCACCTTCGAGTACCATCCCATCCTGGTACTCTAAGCCTCTATCAGCGTTGTTCCTCGTCTGCATCCAACACAACTAAATGTGGGCATAGCCCGTGCAGGGGTGAGTATAACAATACTCAGTAGGGACCCCGAGACCCTCAAGGTCTCACAAAATCCAACAAGGATAAACCACAAAGTATGAAATAAACATACAACCTTACATAGGTATATGTCCATACATATACCTAATTTATCAAGTGATCCATCTCAATCATGAGGAAAACACAGAAAAACTGACTCGGCTCAAACCAGGATTTTATTCTAGGGGGTAGAATCAGGTAACATCCCCAGTCACATTATCAAAACCTCGGCTGCTAGAGAACTCCTCCTCTATCGATTACGGTGGGCCTGCCGTGACACCAAGTGCACTTCCCACTAACCTTGGACTGCTAAGGTACTCCTCCTGTCGAGTACTATGGTTCTGCCGCGTCACACAGAGGTGCTCCCCACCGTGGGTCTGCCGCATCACCAAGCGTGCTCCCCCTCATATCATGTTGAGGTAATCCTCCTCTCGAGTACCGTGGGGATTCCAAGACACCAAGGTGCTCCCCGCTGTGGTTCTGCCACGATACCAAGTTGCTCCCCACTGGGCTAGTAGAGTCACTTCAAGTCAAAACAGTCAGCAGTCGTCAAGTCTCAGCCAGCTACTAGGTCTCTCCACTACGCTCACTCGTCTCCAGGAGGATCTACTCCATGAGAAAATGGTCAATACTCCAACTATTACGAAGTCCTGTGAAGAAGTATCTCAAGGGTCTTCCATGTCATAGGGGTCTCAACAAAACAGACGGCGCGTCAATCGGACGTCCGGTCTGTGAGTTATTAGCCTTTTAGTCTCGGGGTCCCGGTTGGATTTGTGCACGATCCAACCTAGCCGTATCTCAACTATACCCCAAACTCTAGTGGGGTATACTCAAAGGGACCGTCATGCTCCAAAATTTCTAGCACCGCTGACGGTTCGTCAAACGGACGTCTGGTACCAAAGATATGGATGAAGGAGCGTAAATGGGTCGTAGTGGGCCCGGGTCCTGTCCAACCCGGTCGAACCGACCCAGCCCGGCCCACTGGGCCCAACTCAGCAGGCTGCGAGGGGCCACAGATATCCATGAGGGCGCAGACTAGCCGCGGTTATGCGCAAGGGCAGTTCGGCCCGGAGGGCGCCGCGTGGGCGGCTCGGTCCAGAGGGAGCTGCGAGGGCGGCTCGGCCCGTGGTGTGGGGCCGGTTCAGTTTGGAGAGTCGTGGGGGCGCAGCTCGGGGAGGCTCAGCCCAGAGGTCGGGATGGTGCGTCTGGGGCTAGTTTGGCCATCGGGTGGCACGACCAGGGCCGGTTCGGCCGGGAGGCCGGGCGGCTGGGGTGGCTCGGCCAGCGGATGGCGCGGCCAGGGCAGCTCGACCGGGAGGCCTGTGTGGATGGGGGCCGATTCAGCCGGGAGGCAGGGGTGGCCGAGGCTGGTTCGGCCGATAGATGGTGTGGCCAGGGCGGCTCAGCCCGACCCGGGGCGGCTCGACCGGAAGGGCAGAGACCGCGGGGGCGGTTCGGCCGGGGTGCCGCGAGGGGGCGCGGCCGGTTCGGCTGGGTCGCCACGAGGGGTAGCGGGGCCGGTTCGGCCTGCAGTGGCACGGGACGCCGCGGGGGTGGTGTGGGACGCCTCTAGGGCAGCGCAGGACGCCGTCGGGGCGGCACAGGATGCCGTCGGGGCAGCGCGGGACGCCGCGGGGGCGGCGCGGGTTGCGAAGGCCACGGGTGGCGGTGTCGTTGCCTTCGTCACCTTCGTCACCTTCCTCCGTTTTGAAGAACTCCGCAAATCAACACAAGGGTTACGAAGAGGATGGGCCATGTTAGTTTGGCCCGCACTCTCCGTATTAGAGCGGTAGTAAGTGGCTGACAAGAACAAAGCACATCAAACCCTCCCGCAATGATTAATCCCAAAATTCGCAAAAGGAAACATATGTAGATCAACTAGTTAGAAAGTTGATCCACGTTCCTTGTTCTAGAAGGGAAGAACATGGGTATATAAAATCATTCACAATAATCCCATGCCTTGTTCGTTTCAGGTTGATGTTAGCGCGGGAAGGTGGACATCGATTTGTTATAGACGAACATGTCCTACGTCGGAGGAAGTTCCGAGAAAGAAAGTCAAATTCGTGGTCATTCTTCGTAGTTGAAGGCGTTCCTCATCAATGTTCTTCATTAGTGGAGCGTTCTTTGTTGGGATCTTTCTCCCAAGTTCCTCCTCTCCCCAAATTCACCAAAATGAAGTAATAGCCTCAAAATAATATATTAAGATATCTATTAATTCGTTGTCATAATATTCAAAATGGTTGAATTAAACACCTAGGTTGGCACATTTAATTAAGGTGGGTTGGCATAATTAATGTGGAGGAAGCTCAAGAGGCTCCTCCACATTAAAGAGGGGGGTTGAGTGGTTTCTTCTCCCCCTATTAATAGGGGTCGGGTGGTCCCCACCACTAAATTCAATTTGGGAGGTTATTGAAAACTCAGGTGGTCCCCACCACAATTAAACATGAAGAGGAGTTTTAGTTCTGGTGGAGCCCACCCCTGAACAACCATGTGGAGGGTGGTTACAAAAAAAACATGTGTTTATTTTATTTATTATTTCCACGAAAAACCCAAAAACTAACTTTCACCCTCGACCATCTGTCGTCGAGGTGAAAGTCTCCTTAAGCGAATATAGGTGCTGCGAGTTCAACGGTGCCCTCGGATTTCAATTCTGAGCGCCGGTTCAAAATTTAGAAAAACCCGCTCGCATGTTTACTGAACGTACCTGGAAAAAAAGTTCAAAAATTCATTCCAGGCACTTCGGGCCTCAGAATCATGCGCCGTCAATTTTTTCAGACTCGTAAAATTCCCATATATTTAAAAAGAAATTTACATGGAAATTTCAGGTCTTTACATGATTATTTATCATTTGGAAAATGTTGAGTATGTCTCCCCAAATCACTAAGTTGATCAATCAAAGGTGACGTTCAATATGATGTTTTGAGCATTCTGGTCATGTATCATTGTGTTTCCCTATTGTAAACAATTCATTAAGGTCGACAACACTTTATTTTATGGAGATTATATAGGTGTTCTAATTACTATTTCCACATAGGATGGAAATCATGCTCCTCTACCACTCGCATTCGTTATTATTGAAAAGGAGAATTTTGAATCCTGGATTTGGTTATTTTCATGTATATGCATTCATGTCACACAAAACCAGAGAGTGTGTCTGATATTTGATCATCATCGAGTGATTATAGAGGTTCTTAATAGTGATAGTGTTTCATGGAGAGAACTGAATTCTTATTGTCGATATTCAGCCTGAATGGACTGAAGGCCTTCTTTTTTATTGATTTTTGATAACCCCCCTTTCAAGGGATGAGGGGGAACCCTTACAAGTCCTGTAGGATTTAGAGATTACATGACCCGTAGGTCTTAAGAATTATACATACTATACTTGGAACTACTCTTCCTTAGATTCTTCATCATGATATCAGCTCTCCACCTTCGCATGGCTTGTTCGGCTAGGCTTCTCGTGCAAGCACAGGTTGGTCCTGATGGCAATGTCATACCCTCTCTTTCTGAGAAACCTTCTTAGCTTCTTCTCTGGTGAATGCACCTCCTCTAAATCCCCATCTAGAGTATGCTCCTTGTATAGTCTTTTTGGTCATTATAGCACAATTTCAGGTGGCCCCAAGGCCTTGAGGTGGCCTGAAGGCCTTAAGGTGGCCCAAACACCTTACTGGCCTGAAGGCCTTGGGTGGCCTGAATGCCTTAAAGGACCCAAGGCCCAGACTGGTGTCTTGAAAGCCCAAATGGATGGATAGTTTTGGCTACTATAGTACCGAACAGTGTCTGCTACAGTACCCTCGGAAATATGTCTCTGCCCGGTTTTGAACCCGGGTCTCTTGGATGCACTTTTCAAGTCCTCACTAACTGGGCCAAGGCTCTTGTGCTTATCAATATTACATTCGACATATTTCAAGTAATGTGCATAAGAATTTCAGAGATGAGACAATAAAGAAGGCGATCATCAATTTGGGTATGTTTTTCTAAACTTAATTTTTTTGAATAAAAAATAATATCCTTTTAAATATATTATTCTCTTATGGTTTTAGTTCACGATCCCCAATAAGAAAGGTGTGATCAACATCTTGAAAAAAAATCAAAGTGCTAATGAAGATGTGTATGATTATATGATGCAGATTTCAAAGGATAAATGGTCATTAGCATATGATGGTGGCAGAAGATATATCCATATGACCACTAATATATTAAAGTGCATAAATGGGGCCTTCAATGGTGTGCGCGAACTACTGATCACAAGGTTAGTGCAAGAGACATTTTATAGATGTGTGAAGTAATTTGTTGAACGGTCCCAACAATTTTATCATATGATGGAAAATGGAATGTGTTTTACTCAACATTTCCAAAGTGTCATTGATTAGATACTACATGATGCGTCAGGATTGTGTGTTCTAACCTTTGACTAAGTACAGAGCCGCTTTCAGGTAAGATAGTGTTATGAACAGAATATATGCAATAGTGGTCAAGTGCTGGTGGTCATGTTGGGTAACAGGTACTATGATTACAGCAACTTCTAGGCATTGAGATATCTTTGTGCACATGTTGTTGTAGCTTGTGCATTAGTAAACATATCATAGGAGCCCTATGTTGACCCACTGTTATAGTGCATCTTGAATGTTCGTTGGTGACTTTCATTCTATCACATTTTCTACTGATCATCCGACTATCATCCCCAATATTTCCAAGTTTCATAATTTGTTTTTTCTCATTTATGATTTTTTCAATTACTGTCATTTTTTAAATTATTGGCTTGATATTACCTAGTTACGCCCTTGGGGAAGACCAAAGTCTTCCCGAATTAGAAATGAGATGGACCGGCCTCAGCAACGGGGAGGGGGACTGATAGTTGTATTTCAGGCATATATTTTCTGGCATTTTAAAGTATTAATTTCTATACTTAAATGATTATTCTTATCAAATATTGAACAATTTTACTTGTTTTTTTATGGCAGGATACAATGAATCTCTAGAAAAGAAGTGAAAAGACACTTCGTGCTGCAAGAGAAGCTCGCGGCGTGACACCATTTTTTTTAAGCCAAAGCAGAACTACTTGAAGAAGAGAATTTACACATCATGTAAATACATTACACAATGTGAATTTTGAGGTGATGATATTTTTGAAGAGATACACTGAAATTAATGACGCCTTCTCCCGTAGTGAAAATCAAGAGATTACACGACGTGTAAAACTTTACATGTCATGATGCCATCGAGAAACAAAAAAAATAAGTGTGAAGTGGCCATGGGTTTTATGGGATTTCTTATAAATAAATCCCTTGGCCACACTATGTAGAGGATCCAGGATGAAGGGAGCAGACAGATGATTGCTGGAGTGACATGCATGCACGAAGTGGTGATCTGGCACCCTACTTCACTGTCGTTCTTCACCGTCATTCTTCTTCAGGTATCTATGCTGCTTATTCTCATCATTCCCAGCATGAGTGAGTAGTTGTCTTTATTTCAGGAAACGTGATTGTAGAGGAATGTGTTTTGGGGATTATTTCTATTTATTATTCATGTTTTGGATTGTTTCAACTCATTTTATCAATTCCAATTCATCTTATTTTCATATTGCATGATCACTGTTATGTTCTAAAGATTATCATTTCATTGCTTCAACTGATTGACCTATTTTATGTATGACCATTATGCAATATAGGTTAGTTTTGTTTAAATATAGTTTTTGGTTGCCTAGTTTTGTGATTTCATTTAGTAGATGATCATTCCAATGGTGCAATCACAGGATTAGTGCAGGGTACCCAGACCAAGGATCTCTGCTGACCCAATTCTGACACAAAACCTGAATAAATCCATTATCAATTGAATAACTAGTGCACGAACCTAAAACCACTGAACCTGGAATGCCTCATTTCTTAATATTCAACCCAATCTTTATTGTTCTCTTTATATTTTCTCCAAACAAATCAAACAGTTTCAATTTCAATTTCTTTAATTAATTTAAAACATACGGATTGTCCATATGGATTCAACACTCAGTATTGTCAAGTACTATATTTCTAGTAGTTTGTCTGAGTTTTATAAATTATTAAATTTGTGTAGCCCTGTAGGAATTTAGTGACACTCTGTGGGCTATCAGGGATAATGATGCAGCATTTGTCATGCAGAAGGGCATACTCATAGGAGATGTCCCCAAGTGGAAAAACAGAGCTTCACTTCCCATCATCCATGATTAAGTTTATATATTTTATCATGAATGTGTATATTTTTTTGTATGAAGATGCATCATTAATGAGTCTTTTTATTTATGACTTGCTCCATTTTTGACCTGTTTCAACTCTGGTTTACAATAACTATAAAAAAAATAAACAAACAATGAAAATGAATATATCATGCAGTCGCATGTTCTATGCAGGTTTTTCATCATAGATGGTTTATGTAAAAATATTTAGAATAATTAAACTTCATTGGAGATCAATAAAACAATAAATTCATATACTAAACCAACAACATCAGTTACATATATTTGTTTACCTCTTTTTTCATCATAATGCTGAATTATACATGCTAATTTTCTACCTCATTTTGTTTTTTGTAGTTTTCTAAAAAATAAGTTTATGAATTTTAATGAATTAACTATAAAAAGGTAATGATGGTATCAAATGTACAGATGGTAGGTCCTTCATTGCACATATTCTAGGATATGCATGTTTCATGGCTGGTTTTAGAGGGGCATTCAGTGCCTCCTTTGAGTGTATGGAGATCTCATCATTTCCATCATGTTTCAACACCTCTCACCATCATCCCTCATCTTTGTCGTACTAGGCTCTATGGCATAGAGATGTGTGACTTCACCTTTTTTGATCATCAGTTCATTGCTACGCTCGTAGAGAGATGGAGGTCAGAGACACATACATTTCATTTTACAAAGGGGGAGATGACTATTACTCTACAAGATGTGTCCATTATATTGGGTCTCCCCATCGATGGTGCGGTTGTGACAGACCGAGTTGGAGTAGATTGGTTTGACCTGGTTCATAGATAACTGGGCATTGAGGTCCATGGCTGTCATGAACCAGGCTGGGTCGCCATCTAACCTGGTGCCCAACCCAGTCTGTGGCATGGCCCAAAGGGCATTCCCGATCCCCATGGGCTGGCACAAGTTCCCGAGTATCAAAACATTACATGGGAATGATTTACCCAAAATAAAAGATAGAAAGACAACTAACAATATAAACAAACTGAAACTAGAAAGAGACAACCAAACATGCCTTGAAACTATAAACAAGTTTAAAGTCTACAATTCAACTAAAAACCCAAAGTGAACAACAAAGAAGATAGAGAACTAAAACTCAAATACCAACCTCTAAGTGAAGACCATCAAAAACCAGAACCACCATCACTGAGCACGATGCCTCAACATGGGATACACAAAGAACAAGATCTACATACACCCAAATGTGTATGTAGGGTGTAAGCCAAATTCCTAGTAGGATGCCACCAAACAAAATGGTTCCACGTATAAACATTAAATGACAAATACATTTGAAGGCTAAATAAATGAAAGGACACCAAATCTTGAATAACTTTAAAGAAACAGTTTCTATAAAGAAAATACTTTCAAAGAAAACAACCTAAATAAAAAAACACCCTTACAGTTAAGAAAACCCAAACCTTCAAGTAAACCCAAATGCTACACCGTATGCCGATGGTAATTGTATAGTAGTCCAGGAGCACCAAAAGTGGGAGAGGCCCTATAGGTACTAGCAAAAAGAATGGGACCCTAGAACATCGTGTCTCATCGTGCACCAGCCACTAGTAAGGCAACAAATCCATAACCTAGTGGTTTCTAATCATCATCCAAAGTTTAGTTAGTGTTGTAATCATCAAACCAGCTAATTGAAACTGGGCCAGAGCCGCTTCTGTATCACTAGTACGCTAGATCTAGTCCGCCCACCTGGTACCCAGGCTTCCTCTTTTTGTGCTCAAGATGTTCCAATTTCACATTTCATGTCAAACTCAAATGAACAAAACAAACAGGTTATTACCTAAACCCAACACCACACTTTCACACACACACAAAAAACCATTTGAAATAGTCTTCACACAAAAGACTCTACATAACTCAATTAAACCATTTTTGCACCGTTAATAATTATTTACTAAAACATATTAAATTTTTTAAACAAGTTCTTTTAAAAAGATACATGACATGACTTAACACACAAAACCAATCTAGCCCTTCTTCATAACCAAACACACCCAATGCCATATCGAGAACACAACCTGCAACACTTACATCGATTAGTAACCCAACTGCACAGTTAAAAGACATTTTCCCGATTAAACAAAACATTAGAAATTTTATTAAGCAATTCCAGAAGATAAAACATGACTTTAAACACCAAATACCCACTCAAACCCTCTTTTTGGAAAAAAGCGCATGAACGCTACACCAGAACAAAGACCGCGCACTTTGCACATTTTCACAAAACAAATGCAAAATTTATAAAACACTAGTAGATCGTTCAATGTGGGTTTTCACAACAACAACTCATTCAACCCACACAACCCCTTCCCTTATGACCAAACACATGCAACAACATGTCGAAAACACACTTAACACCACTTGCGCAACTGAAAAACTAACTGCGCATATTATTCAACACTAATGATAGACTAAAAACAAGTTTCCAATCAAAGAATGCACCCACACCACATAAACATACTACCAGACAAATATAACACATGGAAAACTTCAAGAAAACCAAATTCGCACCCAAAATAAATAATCAAGAGTATTATAAATTAACTAGGCAGGAAAAATAATTTATTAAATAATATTTAAACGTGGAACCACCTACCTTGGTGTAGCAGACTTCACAAACATGGTGCGCAAAGACCATTGCATGCCAACTGCACCTCAAAAGAACCCAAAGTCAAACCCTAAACCAGAAATCGAACCAACAATATGCAAAAATAAGACCCTAATTAACACCCTAAAAGTTGAAAACACCAAAAACACAATCGATCTTGACTAAAACCCTCGAAAAGAGGAGGAAAAGATTACCCAGGTGGTCCACACTTGTGGCGAAGGGAGCGGAAGGCCGCTGCAAGGGTTTGGGAGGTCGGGCGGTGCATGTTTGTGGGTTGGTAGGGGCTTATTAGAGTCCACTGAAGGTGTGGGAGCTATTGGCCAGACTTTCTGGGAGAGGAGGAGGCCGGCGAATGGCATGCACAGGCGAGGATGGCGCTGGACTGAATCCGGGGAGGAGGTTTATTCACCAAAGGCTGGTGCGCAAGGGAGGCGCATGAGATGAGGTCCTCAAGAGGGGGGAAAAGAGGCGGGGTGTGCCGGTGGTTTGGTGTTGACACACGCCTGTCGTAGGGTGTGGAAAAATCAATTTATTTTCCTAATGCATCACAGAGGCTAACCAAGGTCGTCTCACTTGAGGAGCTTTCTCATTTGTTCACTTACTTAATCTATATCACCTAAACTAATTATTTTTACTATTTTAATTAATCTAAGAATGCAATGAAATTTAAAATTCAAATTAAATGTTAAAACTTATACTAACATGCAATTATAGAATTAAATTATTGAAGAAAGAACTTGGTCCTAGGTTTGGATAACACGGGTTCATTCATTATTTATTTATTGTTTAAATTAAATTTGATAATTCATTTAGTGAAACCTCATTAATGAATTACTCCCCATTGATTTATTGAGTGTTTGATTTTATCATGTGTCTGACACACAAAACCACACCTCCTCCAGTAGTCAATTAGGGTAACACCTCAACTGAGAATGTTATTCCTAAAAGACTCGGCTCCACCGTATGTCGTTTCATCCCTTATGGCAACCCCAACTCCACTGTAGGAAGGGTTTGCCTAAGAGAAGGGAGGGGAAATGGATGAATCAATGTAAAGGAATGGATTTTGAGATAGTGTCATGGTGGATGACCGCGGCACCCGTGAAATATTCCCGCCTCCACCACAAATAGAATAAACACATTTTGAATTGAAGCGCAATAATAAAAAACACCATGAAACCTCCCCGAGAGTCAAGCCTCAAGTTAGTCACTTTCCATGGAGAAGTGGATAGAGATAATGATGTAAATATGGAAGAGAGAAAGAAATTATATTAAATTTGGAAAAGAAAGATGGTGGAAAATAAGGTGGAAACACTTTAATTAAAATATGAATGCATTACATGAGAAAATAAAACTAAAAATAAAAGAAAAGAAAAGAAAATTCCTATGTTAGCAGCATGTCCCTAGGCCTCCACTCCAACATTGGTGTCGAAATTTCTCCCCTCATCATGTTTGAACTCCTCTTTATATATGCCAATTGGGTTCCATCCTCCGATCTTCAAATTTAAGATCATCATAATTTCTATTTAAGATTTCCTACAAATTCTGTCCACCGCAAGTTTGACAATGGTCGACCAATTTAATGGCCTAATTGTGCAATGATGTATTCTATAAAGATATTCAAAGATATGTTTTATGTTTCATCACAAAATTTCAGATTTATCCTCCATGTGTAGTATGTGATATGGATAATTAATGATGAGCTTTTATTCCAGAGGAATGTTTCCTTTTTTCTGGCCCAAAATTTCAGCATCCATGGGACACCTTAATGATATACAATCTTCAAGATATTCAGCATCCTAACTCCCCGTTTAATATTATTTCAAATCCAATTGGAATAAACCCTATTTTAGGTGTGTATACCAAGTTATGATTTATTTAGTGAGGTGGGGTCCATGCAGTCATCCAAAATAATTGTCCAACTTGATTGAATTTTTTGGACTCTTTTATTACTGAATTAAATCATGTTCCAAAAATAAAAGATGAAGAAAATAAATATATAAACCCAATAAAAAAGGAATCACATAAATTGGATTTATATTTTAAAAGCTATGTGTGAATTACCAAAGTGATTAAAATCTGTCAATATTTCCAAATTAAGCAGTTTTCATATTTAAGCTCAAAACACTCTATAAATACAAAATTGATGTAAATAACTCAACTTTTTCAATTTTTAGGGATTAAATAGTTGAATTACATATAAACAATTATGAAAATATTGGCTCTATCAATTTACCCACACTTAAACTATGCTTTTCCTCAAGTATAAAATCTCAACATGGAATTCAAAGGGCACCAATGTTACCAATATTTAAATTTCAATGCAATAAAATCAAACAATTATCAATGTCCAATAAAATTTTCAAGTTACACAAAAAATATCAATTTAATTTTCCATTTTTCAAAGAAACAATCAATCTATGCATTTTACTTTTCCCCTTTGAAAAATGATGGAGCTTCTCCTTTCATTCATTCAAGTTTCTCAATTTATTATTATTAAACTTGAAAAATCATGATCTACCTCTATTTTGAATCTTTTCTCTCATCACTCAAGATACAATTAAATTATATTTATGGTCATACCATGAGAACATGATCCTTATACATAGGATTTTAAAGGAACTACTTTCTCCAATTTGTAAAGACAAAACACACATAAAATCATGAGGACTTGCAATAAAGGTTCAAATGACTCTGTGGCTTAGGGTTGGTGGGTAAATGATTGAAATAATTTAATGATGGAAGTACTATATTTTACTCTTAAGTACAATTCATGATTAATCAAGTGAAAATGCAGGATGATCCTCACTCAAATCCCCTTGATAATGTGAAACACAACACCACCCCCTTTTTATGGCATGGGACATGAGTCAATAAATGATTACAAATAATGATGTCATCCAAGTTCTCCCTCTTTTTAAATAAGCTCCAGAAAGGAAAAACTTAATTTATCTCTCTTTTTTTTATTTTTTTTGTAAATCTCCAGAAAGGAACAGCTTTATTTTCTCTTTTTTTTAAGGAGAATTGGATGAAATTAAAGAAGCATAATGAAATGATGACTCATGCCCAATTTTCTAATAATACACTGCCCAAAATGATTACGCACACCTCACGCCACCCAAAAATGATATACATACCAATGAACACACACGAAAGGACCTTCCCCCACACTCAAACATGAAATATTCATGCAAAAATAGTAAAAATGTGGGTAGGTAAGGAAATATTAGCTTGTAATGTGGCTTAAACCTATAAGGAAATTCGTGGAATCTATGGGATAATGAAGGATAATTGTAAGGGTGAGTCTCAGGTAAATATGTGGCTAGCCAAATTAGTGCCTCAATAATTTTAAATGTGTTTTTGCACAGTCATAGCTTTGACAAGTTTCAATACAAGTTCTGAGAGATGACATGTCCCAAGATCACTCAAGAAATATGCTCAAGATAAAATAGGAAATATTTGGTCTAGAAATACTCTTGGGAATGGGAATATGATATTGGACAATCACTCATGGAATTATTAATAATAACAAATTAATTCACATGAATTTCAGAAATTTAAAGCATGAAAAATGGTAGGGAAATTTCATTTACATGAATCAACTAATTCATTCAAATCATGGGTCCTTATTTCAATATCCATGCTTCACTTTATTTATCCAATTATCCATTTTACTCATTCAATATTATTAACATTGAAATCTAAAACATGGCATCACTAGATTCATAAGAAACTCATGTCTCCTAGATATGTCAAGTAAAACATAATTCAAGTTTGGGAATTCAATTTTAGTTTAAAGCACAAAAAAATGTAAGGAGTTGCAAAGTTAAACATTAAAAGTGAACTACCTTTTGAAATGAAGTTTTTTTTGTTTGGGGGTTCCCTTATGCCATCATGAGCCTACAAATGAGAATTACTCAATTAACTGAAAGGATCATGTCATTAAAGCTCAAAAATATAGGAGGGAGTGGGCTACATGCTAAGATACTTCTATGAAAAGAAATTGGAATATAAATTCCTAGAAAGAAAGTAAAGATAAGTCTTGGTACAATCCCCCAAGTGGGCCCTGGATTATTTTACTACCTCCAGAGGGCAGTACCAGTAGTCATCCATAATCTGATGGTGGGTGGATCTTCTTGGACATGAACCACCACATGTTTATTTTCCCAGCTTGTAGCTCTTTGTTCTTGTTCAAGATAATTCCATAGATATAGTACACCAGATCCGCCCCCTTCACAATGTGGTATAGCTTGCATGGCGGGGGTAGGATGAAGTATGGAACCTCCTCCTCTTCAGTTGCTACTTGTGCAACATATTTTTCAAAATACAGTGGTTTCTCCAGATATGTTTTATGAAAGGAATAATAAAAGTAAGATTCAAAATTTAAATTTGAAATATTAATTTCAAAATCTTCCCTTTTAAGGTAGAAAGAATGTAGATTTGGTTCCTTGGGAAAAGCCACTGTTATATTTTCATGGGCTTCCTCAAGAATATGATCAATGTCCTTCGGGAGCTCCAGGTGTTCCTCAACAGGTGAAATTTCTTCTTCTTACTCCAAGGCATAGAATAGACAATCTGATTCTATAATACAATGGGGAGTGACATGAAATTCAGATTCAATAAAACCAAATGATTCAATGAACGGTTAAACTCTCTGAGTTAGTTCAGATTCAATCTATTCTTGAGTTGAAAGTGCCACTTGGAGTAGATTATTTCTGGTTGGAGGTAGGTAGTCATGCTTCTCTACCTCGAGTTTGGATTCAACTTCATGGATTTCTTCAGTGAAATTTGGGAAGACTTGTGGAACTTTATTCTTAGCCTTGAATCTTTGAAAGTCAGTTTTGAGTTCATCGGCCATGACCATCAAATATTCAAGTGATATCCATGTTGTGATTACTCTTTCCTTTTGTTTGAACTGTATCATTAAAGCATCAGCCCTTCATTGGAGGGCCTCCTTAGTATATTCATTTTATTCCTCCTACGCCTGTGAGTAATTATTCCATGCATAATAATTTAAATTTGAATGCATCATGGAAAAATAATTTTTTTGTGATTTTTTTTAAATAATGAAAAGTATCTAAAATTTGAAAATAAAAAAATTAAAGTAAACAACCAATTAGCTCCCTGGAAACGGCACCAGTTTTTACGCACGCCTATCGTAGGGTGTGGAAAAAGCAATTTATTTTTCTAATGCAGCGCAGAGGCTGACCAGGGTCGTCTCACTTGAGTAGCTTTCTCAATTGTTCACTTACTTAATCTATATCACCTAAACTATTTATTTTTACTATTTTAATTAATCTAATAATGAAATGAAATTTAAAAGTCAAATTAAATGTTAAAACTTATACTAACATGCAATTATAGAATTAAATTATTGAAGAAAGAACTTGGTCCTAGGGTTGGATAACACGGGTTCATTCATTATTTATTTATTGTTTAAATTCAATTTGATAATTAATTTAGTGAAACCTCATTAATGAATTACTCCCTATTTATTTATTGAGTGTGTGATTTTATCATGCATATGACACACTAAACCACACCTCCTCCAGTAGTCAAGTAGGGTAACACCTCAATCAAGAATGTTATTCCTAAAGGACTTGGCTCCACCGTATGTCGTTTCATCCCTTATAGAAACCCCAACTCCACTGTAGGAAGGGTTTGCCTAAGAGAAGGGAGGGGAAATGGATGAATCAATGGAAAGGAATGGATTTGAAAATAGTGTCGTGGTGGAAGACCGCCGCACCCGTGCAATATTCCTGCCTCCACCACAAATAGAATAAATACATTTTGAATTAAAGCACAATAATAAAGAACATCGTGAAACCTCCCCCAGGGCCAAGCCTCGAGTTAGTCACTTTCCATGGCGAAGTGCATAGAGATCATGATGGAAAGATGGAAGAGTGAAAGAAATTAGATTAACTTCAGAAAATAAAGATAGTGGAAAAGAAGGTGGAAACACTTTAATTAAAATATGAATGCATTACATGAGAAAATAAAACTAAAAATAAAAAGAAAAGAAAAGAAAATTCCTATTTTAGCAGTATATCCCTAGGCCTCCACTCCAACATTGGTGTTGAAATTTCTCCCCTTAGCATGGGTGAAATCCGCTTTATATAGGCCAAGGGGGTGCCATCCTCCCATCTTCAAATTTAAGATCTTCATAATTCCTATTTAAGATTTCCTACAGATTCTTTCCACCGCAATATTAACAATGGTCAGCCAATTTAATGGTCGAATTGTGCAATTATGTCTTCTATAAATATCTTCAAAAATATAGTTTAAGTTTCATCACAAAATTTCAGATCTATCCTCCATGTGTAGTACGAGATATGGAAAATTAATGTTGAGCTTTTATTCCTGAGGAATGTTTCCTTTTTTCTGGCCCAAAATGTCAGCATCCATGGGTTGTCTTAATGATGGACAATCTTCAAGATCTTAAACATCTAAACTCCCCATTTAATATTATTTCGAATCCAATTATAATCACCCCTATTTTAGGTGTGTATACCGAGTTATGATTTATTTAGTGAGGTGGGGTCCACACAGTCATCTAAAATAATTGTCCAACTTGATTGAATTTTTCGGACCCTTTGATGGCAGAATTAAATCCTGTACCAAAAACAAAAGATGCCGAAAATAAATATATGAACCCAATAAAAATCACATAAATTGAATTTATATTTTAAAAGATATGTTTGAATTACCAAAGTGATTAAAATCTGTCAATATTTCCAAATTAAGCAGTTTTCATATTTAAGCTCAAAACACTCTATAAATCCAAAATTGATGTAAATAACTCAACTTGTTTAATTTTTAGGGATTAAATAATTTAATTACATATAAAAAATGATGAAAATATTGGCTCTATTAGGTGTGTCACCGGATGGAGCAGGGGTGGCGGTTTGGCGCATCGTCGGACAAAGCAAGAAGGCGGCGGGGTGGCGCGTTTCCGGACAGAGCAGAAGGTCAGTGGTCTGGTGCACCGTCGGACGAAGCAGGGGAGGTGATTCGACGACACAAGCCGGACGGAGCAGGGGGCACCGGACAGAGTAGCAGGACCGGCACCTGGAGGTGGAGTGGCTGACCTAGGGGCACTGGGGTTTGTCGGACAGAGCAAGGGGAGGCCGGTGGCTGGCCATGGTTGTGGCATGATGACAAATGGGAGGAGGAGTAGGGTTCTAGAGGCGGTCGAGCAGGCTCAAGGGGGGCGATGAAGCAGCCCGCAAATTGGGAGGGGGAAAAACCTAACACGTAGATAAATAAAAAAACTAAAAAAAAACTAAAGACAAAAAAAACCATAGTAAAGAGATTAATATTAATAATAATTATAATAATAATGATGATAATAATAACTAAAACAAGGATGGTATTAATAAATAAAATAACTTAATTATCATCACTAATATAAATAATAATACTCAATAATAATTAATAATATCCTCAAATAATAATATTATTATTATCAGTAGAACAATTCATTAAATTTTATCACACTTCTTATTTTATTTTATTTGTATTTCTTCATTAATAATTTATTTTATTTATCTGCCTTGAACATCAGGCAGGCTGTGCAGTGAAGCGGGTGAGGTTGCATGGTGACTCAAGCAAAGCCATGTAGCTTCAACTAGGGTGAGCTAAATGATGTCAAGGCCAAATGTGTGTTTTTAAACAAGAACTCAAAAATTTTATGTCGGACTTGAATATAAACTACCTGATGCCCATAAAAATTAATAAAATAAATAATATAAAAGAGACGGGTGTGACAATTCTCCCCACCATAAATCTTTTCGTCCCCAGAAAACCACAAATTAGGTTGAGACCCAAAGTAGGAAACAACACCCCCTTAAGGTTCAAGAGGATCCCTATGAAAACAAGCGAAAAGAGGCAAACACACCGTGCTCAGAGAAGGTGACCAAAATGACAAACGCAAGAAACTTGTAAAAAGACATTCTGATATGTGTCGCCCACCCCAAAGATCTCAAACACCTCCAGTTGATTGATCAAGGAAAGGAACATAACCAAAAGTCCATGGGGAAGCCTGAAGGGGCTCCCCACCATTAAGAACCTACCAACGCCCATGGCAAGACTGGAAAACCGACACGGGGAGGTCCTAGCAGACTCCCCACCATTATGGAAAGGCCAACACCGATTTATTCCAGAGACCTTTGTGCGAGACCCACCATAGGTCTCCCCGCCATTGGAACTGACAGAAGATACAAAACTTTTAAAACATTTCCCTAAAATGACCAAATAGTCCACCTTAAGGGGCGGGGAGGGAGGGGCCCAACTACTGGGGCGTCAAAACCACGACTGCAGTAAGAACAACATTTCTACATCCCTAGATGAGCACTATTCAACTTTGCGACATATTTACCCAACAGACCCCATAAGTACCACTAAAAGCGATTACACCCGGTGGGATTCAACCCCTATAACTTTAAGGTACGAGATGACCATGCTTCCTCATAGCTACAGGAAATGGCACGCACCCAAATGGGTCATTTGGAACGGAACAGCCATAGAAAACAATTTAAACTACTTTCACTCTCAACACCGACGACGGAAATAAAGTCGGGGTCTCATACACTCTCTGGGTTCCTAACCATGCGCTAGCTTCACTTTGAGGCCTATGGCTGGAGCTCTGTCGTTTGAAGCATCTCCTACCCCGCAGTCAGGTATTGAAGACTCCCGAATGGAGCTTCTCCCTTTGGTGATGCATGCAACCACACCTCAATAGAGATGACGCCAACAACCACCACATACCCTAACATTCAAATACTCTCTTGAGACACCATCCACCAAAATAGGGGTTTAGAGGATGCACATGCATCACCTTTCACCTTAACCAAGAAACATAAGAAGGAAAGATGCACGAAAAACACTCCCCTTTGAATTAGAAAAAAATATAACTCCCCGAGAGCATGCACTCCTATGAAAACAGTGATTCTCGAATGATACTACGAAATCCACCCTGTCTCTTCAAAGAGAACTCACACCGCAAGACGTCACCAAACTTGACTCTTGTGACCAATGAAAGTACTACAAATCCCTTCAAGACACTGGTCAACACTGATAATTATAAACCACCTTCACCCTTCCCTGTTGGAATTTCTTTCACCGTTTCCAAAGGGACCTTCAGACGCAACGGTGTCAAACTTCATACCTGGCAACTCAAACAAATCAAAGAGACCCAAACTCCCCTCAACTCCTCTTGTGTCTGTAATCCCGCTGCAAGAGGATCCGCGTAACCGAAAGGAAGAGTCCTTACTTTAATCAAATGGAGGACCAGCCAATGGTGAATTACCCATGGCCAGGCTTCAATCGCATGGTAGTGCTTTATGGGGGCGTACACTAGTCAAGAGAGAGAACCATGGACCCAATCAAACTGGTCCAATGGCCAAGACATATCGCAAGCGAACACTAAGCGTGTTGGGGGAACCACTGTAAGGGCTTCCCGAAGCACTTTTTAAAAGAAACCATTAACCACATTCTTTCACTCCAACTTACAAATAAGAATTTAAACTCAAGACACAAATCCTTCAAAAAGGATTCCTGGCTCGGAATGCCTAACATCCAACATTTTCAAAACACAAGGACACACCACATAACCACCAATTGTTAAAACACCAAATTCTCATTTAACAAAACTTTTTGAAAATAAGCAAAACTAGTGGGTTGCACAAACACCAATGGTGTCCCATGGACCTCACACATGCATGTTCCCATGTCACACCGGCACCCACCTCATGTACATCCAGACACTCATCTGCTTATACCATAAACCATTTCTCTTTTCGTATACACTCATGCATGTGGTTGCCCATGAGAACACCATGAATCAAAACCGGACCTTTCCATTTTTCAAAACCAAACATTCAACCCACACTTTTCAAACCTTACACATCATTTTATTTTGAAAGTTCTTCATTTCAAAACATTTTTCAAGACCAAATCATTTTTTTCTTAAAAACCAGATATACATGAATCCAAAACAAAGAGACAAGGAACGATTCAAGAGGGAACTAGTGTCAGCGGGTGACTGGGACATATGGTTGGCGGCCATACACCAATCACGCCACCGCTACAAAGGGTATTCTAGGACAGCATCCCCAGCTCCACATGGCTTTCCAGACCCTGCGAGCTCACTGGGACCACTAACCCTACTCCCTTTTTATTTCCCCTAAACAAGATTAACAACACAGACCAAAAATTTAGACAAACCTCAACTTACTTTGGTAACTTGAGTCCCGCCACAAGGTGCGTTGGCCAGGCACCTTACTCGTAGTTAGGACGTTGAGTTCCAACACCCTTAACTCCATTCTACCTGAATCTATCCCGAAAGAACACGACCCAAGAGGACAAACCTCCTCCGATGGCATTTTGTCACGAACCAGGCCGGGTCTCCATCTGACCCGGCGCCCGACCCGGTCTGCGGCATGGCCCGAAGGGCATTCCCGATCCCCACGATCTGGCACAATTGCTCGGGTATCAAAACATTACATAGGAACTATTTACCCGAAATAAAAGATAGAAAGACAACTAACAATATAAACAATCTGAAACTGGAAACAGACAACCAAACATGCCTTGAAACTATAAACTGGTTTAAAGTCTACAATTCAACTAAAAACCCAAAGTGAACAACAACGAAGATAGAGAACTAAAAATCCAAAACCAACCTCCAAGAGAAGACCATCGGCAACCAGAACCACCATCGCTGAGCACGATGCCTAGACCTAGGATACACAGAGAACAAGATCTACATACACCCAAAGGTGTATATAGGGTATGAGCCAAATGCCCAGTAGGATGCCACCAAACAAAAAGGTTCCACGTATAAACATTAAATGACAAATACATTTGAAAGCTAAATAAATGAAAGGACACCAAATCTTGAACAACTTTAAAGAAACAGTTTCTATAAAGAAAATACTTTCAAAGAAAACAACGTAAATAAAAAAACACCCTTACAGTTAAGAAAACTCAAACCTTCAAGAAAACCTAAATTTTACACCGTATGTCGATGGTTAGTGTATGGTAGTCCAGGAGCACCAAAAGTGGGAGAGGTACTTGCAAAAAGAATGGGACCCTAGAACATCTTGTCTCGGTGAACAGTATTATAGGAAACACAACAATATACGTTCTTATAGTGACCCGGCCTTTTCTTACATTACTATTACATCATTTCAAAGATAAACAACATAATAGTATTACACATGGAGGATGCAGAGGTTTAGTGTCTTGGGAAAACTAGGACTACACATAACAAGTACAACATCAAGTATATACATTCATTTAATTTCTTCTTCTATAGCTACTTAGTAGCACTTGTCCTCTCCTTAGTACATGTAGCCACCTGAGGATATACATAAAAAGGGGTGAGATAAAATCCTAGTAAGAGGATAGATAAGAACAATACATCATGGGGTGAGCATAATCATAACATAGGCAAAAGATCATGAACATGAGAGGAGCATAAATAAAAGACTTGAAATGTGGCAATGCATAAAAATGAAACATCATGTCTTAGTGGTTAACTACCACACATGCTTGTGAACAAAGCTAGAATCTTGTTCACACATCATTTCACATTTACTCAAGATATTCATCACTTTACCCAATGCATTGGAGCACTATATAATTTCGGGCGCACCCGTCACATTTAACCATTCATATTGCACTATATAATTCCGGGCACACCTGTCACATAATAACATTATCATTATCATGCTTTCCACACATATCAAACATGTACATAAATAACCCATGGAAAGGAATGGGTTTCATCTCATAATAACACATTCATAAGCTTTGGGTTCCCAAAAGAAATAGGGAACAACATACATGATACAAGAACCATCAACCTTGAATGAGAGGTAAAAGGTGAGATCTTGAAAGAAGAGTTCTTTTGGAAAACATTTTGATGGACATAAAAACCAGTGACAAACATTTATATCCCATAAAATTAAAGTAAATGATGAACAAATGATCTTTGATGAGTAACCATATCAAAAATGGAGTGAAAGAGGGAGAACCCAAAGGAAGAAAATTGGGTTTGAGATTTCCCCTTACCTTGTACCCGAATGCTTCCTTCTCTTTAATGTCCTGTATAATGACATTATATTCATTAATTAGAAATCCAGAACAATGTTTACATTAATAGGGTTAATTCTGGTTTCATTATGTTATATTATGTTCCTTTGGATGACTTATAGAGTTTAAAAACATTGTTTGTGGATGTTTGTTTTTATGGTTTTCTTGAGTGGTTCACTTGTATTCTTAAATTGATGTTTGTGTAGATCATGGGTAAACATCCAAAACTGATATTACATGTTATTAATGATATTACAGTATATTTAATAATTTTATAGTGAATTATATTAGATCCAAGTGGACGAATCATTAGATAAGAATTTAATGATGGTTATTTGGGTTAATTTGGGCGGTTTTTGGATCACAACGAACTTGTTTTAACATTTAACTTAGTAATATGGCCATAGGTTATTTAACTTAAAATAGAACATAATACATATAAAATATTCTGGTTCAACCATAAAAATGGTTTCATGACCAGATTGAAGGTAGAAATGGAAGAAGAGAACATGTCGTTTTTTGAAGGTGATAAATTTAACACCTCATGAACAACGTTCTCTTTAATAAAATAAAAGGAAGAGGGAAAGGGTGTGGGGTGATATAATATACCATTAGAATCATAAGATTACAGTACATGTATAATACTGGAGTTACAAAACAATTTGGATGAAGATAGGTAGGGAGAGATCAATAAAGGAACTTGAACTTGAAAGGAAATTAAAGGAAAAGAGGGAGAGAAATTACCTTTAGAATCCTCCTCTTGAGAACCTCCTTAAGGGCCTAAGCTTGGTCTTTTGATGAGACCAGGAGCTCTTGGAAGTGGAGGAGAGGCTAGGGAAGGTGTTTGGGCATAGTTTAGAGAAGGATTGGATCTTGAGAGGTGTGAGGAAAAGAGGGAGTGAAGGGTGGCTTGTATAGTGGAGGGGAGAGCGGTTTCCTTAATATAAAATTGATTAGTTTATTAATTTCACCTAATACAAGGAATAGTGAGTATTGGATGACCAATAATAGTAATTTTATAATTTAATCCTGAACCAAGTGGTCTTACATCAGCGGAACATCATCGATGACTCAATTAATACATTATTTAGCTTTTATTGTGAATTATCGGATTCCACTATTCATCAAAAATTCAAGTATCTCAGAAAATTCCAAAAAATTTACCCCAGTCATTTTTCGACGTGTAGAATCCAAAAATGAAGTCAATTTTTCAAAAATAATTTTCTAAATATTATTAATTTAATATTTAATTAAAATCATAATTTACTTAAAAAAACAGTTTTTAAAATTAAAACTGATTTTACAGTTCTTTCAAAAATTACGTAGGGTCTTATAAAATTATCTAAAAACTATTAGGCATTGATGAAATATTTTATGAATACGTTTCAGGGAAATAAATATTCTTTTAAATTAATTAATTAATTATAATTAATTATTTATGACTTATAAAATACCAAAAACATTTACTAAGGTCAAATTACCACTTTCTATGATGTCTAAATTTTATTTTATTATTCATAGTTAATGTTACTCTTATTTACTATTCATAAGGGTCATATTACTATTCATAAGGGTAAGTTACTATTCATAAGGGTAGTTTACTATTCACCAAAAATTATTTTTGTTTCATTAGACTCCAAAAACTATCTTGAACAGAACCGTGTATGTCGGATTTTTAAAATTCCAAACACAGGGGTGACAAAATTACGTTTAAAGGTCACTTATCACTTAGTAGTTCATTATTTTGTGTTTTTATGCCATAAATATAAGAAGGGAATTTTCCATTGAAATGCATTGGGTCGTTACATTCTTCCCCCCTTAAGAAATTTCACCCCCAAAATTTCACTTTACACAAACAGGTGAGGGTAATTCTCCTTCATTGCCTCTTCTAGTTCCCAAGTTTCTCCCTCAAACTTATGGTTCCTCCACAACACTTTGACAAGGCATGTTGTCTTGTTGCGTAGAACCTTATCACTTCGGTCCAAAAAATTTACCAGCTGCTCATCATAGGAGAGATCATCTTCTAGTTGTACCACCTCTGAGTTTAGTACATGTGAGGGGTCTGGTATGTACTTCCTCGGTAGTGATACATGAAACACATCATGAACTTGATCCATATTCGGTGGAAGTGTCAGACGATAGGCAACGGCTCCTATATGGTCAAGGATCTCAAAGGGACCAATATACCAAGGGCTTAGCTTCCCTTTCTTCCTGAATCTCTTGACTCTCTTCCATGGAGATATTCGAAGGAAGACTTTATCTCCAATGTCGAACTCCAAGTCCCTTCGATGGTTGTCATCATAGCTCTTTTGCCGACTTTGAGCAGCTTTGATGTGTTTCTGGATGACTTGAACCTTCTCTGTCATCTCTTGAACAAGATCGGGACCAAGTAGCTTTTGTTCTCCAACTTCATCCCAACAGGTTGGAGTCCTACATCGCTTCCCATAAAGTGCTTCATACAGAGCCATCTGAATACTCGAGTGGAAGCTATTGTTGTATGAGAACTCAACCAATGTGAGATGCTGATCCCAACCACCTTTGAATTCAAGAGAGCAGGCTCTTAACATATCTTCAAGCGTCTGAATAGTCCTTTCAGACTGGACATCAGTTTGGGGGTGATAGGCCGTGCTAAAATTTAATTTAGTACTCAAAGCATGTTAAAGGCTCCTCCAGAACTTAGATGTGAACCTTGGATCACGGTCAGAGACAATCGAGAGTGGAACACCGTGCAATCTCACTACTTCCTTCACATATATCCTTGCAAGTTGTTCAAGTGATAGGTCTTCCCAAATAGCGATAAAATGGGCAGTCTTGGTGAGTCGATCAATCACAACCCATATTGCATTATTTCCCTTTGACGTCTTTGGGAGACCCGTGACAAAGTCCATAGTAACTTTTTCCCATTTCCACATGGGTATAGGCAATGGATGCATCATACCTTTGGACTTTTGTCACTCAACTTTAACTTGCTGATATACCAAGCACCTTGATATATATTCCTCAATCTCCTTCTTCATGTTATCCCACCAGAAGTGCTCTCGGAGATCACGATACATCTTGGTACTTCCAGGATGGATAGAGAAAGTTGATCTATGTGCATTATCAAATAGCTTCTTCTTTATCCCGAGTGATGAAGGCACACAAATCCGCGTTCCAAACCAAATCACACCATCATCGTCGATATGGAACTCTTGCAGCTTCCCTTCCTTTACCGCATTCACCCTCTTTTGTATCTCCACATCATCCCTTTATGCTTCCTTAATCTTCTCTTGGATGGATGGTTGCGCAATCATTTGGGCAAGGTAGGATGTATCCCATGCCCTTGTGATTTCCAAATCCATCCTTTCCAAATCCAAGAAGATAGGGTCTTTCTCAATCCTCAACATGGATAGAGTAGCAGGTTCTTTTCTACTTAGAGCATCGGCTACCTTGTTCGCCTTTCCATGATGATAGTGAATAGAGCAATCATAATCCTTGATTAGCTCTAACCATCTCCTTTGATGCATGTTGAGCTCCTTTTTTGTGAATATATACTTTAGGCTCTTGTGGTCGGTGTATATTTCACAATTCTCGCCATAAAGGTAGTGCCGCCAGATTTTCAAGGCAAAAATCACGGCAGCCAGCTCTAGATCATGTGTCGGGTAGTTCTGCTCATGGATCTTCAACTGTCGTGAGGCGTAGGCTATCACATTATCATTTTGCATGAGTACACAACCCAAGCCTTTCTTTGAAGCATCACTGTATATCACAAAAATTTCTCCACTTTTCGGTAGTGTGAGTACAGGTGCAGTGATTATCCTTCTCTTTAGCTCCTTGAAGCTTCCCTCACATTCTTCTGTCCATACATACTTTACCCCTTTCCTTGTTAACTTAGTTAGTGGGCTTGATAATTGTGAGAAGTTTCTCACAAAATGTCGATAGTGCCCAGCTAATCCAAGAAAACTACGGATTTCTGTGACACTAGAGGGCCTGGGTCATTCCTCAATCGCCTTTGTCTTTGAAGGGTCCATAGAAATTCCCTCACTTGTGATCACATGTCCCAAGAACATGACTTGATTAATCCAAAAGTCACACATGCTGAACTTGGCGTACAACTTCTCCTTTCTCAATGTCGCCAACACAAGTCTTAGATGTTCTTCATGTTCCTCCTTGCTCTTGGAGTAGATGATAATATCATTGATAAACACTACCACAAATTTGTCGAGGTAATGTCTAAAGACTCTATTCATCAAATCCAAGAAGATTTCAGGGGAATTAGTAAGTCCGAAGGGCATCACCAAAAACTCATAGTGCCCATACCTTGTACGGAAGGCAGTCTTCTGAATATCATCCTTCTTCACCTTTACTTGATGATATCCAGAATGAAGATCCACCTTTGAGAAGTATTGAGATCCTCTTAACTGGTCGAACAAGTCATCAATCCTTGGGAGAGGATACTTGTTCTTTATGGTGATCTTGTTGAGTTCCCAATAATCGATACAAAGCCGCATGGTTCCATCCTTCTTCTTTACAAAGAGCACTGGCGCACCCCAAGGTGATGCACTAGGGCGTATGAACCCTTTGTCCAGATGCTCTTGCAACTACTTCTTTAACTCCTCCAGTTCGATAGGAGCCATCCTATAGGGGAACTTTGAGATAGGAGTAGCTCCGGGTATGAGTTCAACACCCACACCATTGAAGGATTTTTCAAAGGATATTCATGATCTTCCTTGCATTTTTAGAGGAGCATGGGATGGTTCAGAATATGGAAATATATTTCCTTTTCCAGATAGTTGATATGTGCTCTATATAACGAGAGCCAATCCATTCCCATTATAGCGTCGAATTCCACCAAGGGAAGTATTAAGAGATTTGCTGGAAGAATCTTCCCACATACGTCAACAGGAGAAGAGTCAAACACTTGGGCTACAATGATTGCACCACTTGGTGTTTTTACAGATATCTCTACTTCAAGGTTTCGGGGCTTCGATTCTATAGTTCTAGCAAACTTGAAAGATATAAAGGAATGCGTAGAACCAGAATCAAATAAGACTTTTTCCATTCTTGAGTGAATAGGAAGTGTACCATGTACGACTTCATTATCAGGTTCCACATCTGCAGTAGTGATGGCATAAGCCTTCCCTTGTTCCTTTGGCTTCGGTGGTTGTTGGCGCTGATTACTCTCGAGAGCTCGAGGTTTAGTGAACTGGTTTGAATAGTACCCTAGCTCCCTACAGTTGTAGCATTGAACCACGATTGGTTCTCTCCTTTCATAAGCTACATTATCCTTCCTTTTCATGTCTTTTCGACACTCTTGAGCTTGGTGTCCTTCTTTCCCACACTTAAAGCATTTCCCCGTACCTTTGAGGCAGTTCCCATGGTGCAACTTCCCACATTTTTG
The DNA here is from genome assembly GCA_963277665.1 of Viscum album. Lineage (NCBI taxonomy): Eukaryota > Viridiplantae > Streptophyta > Magnoliopsida > Santalales > Viscaceae > Viscum > Viscum album. The sequence goes on along the minus strand of OY728145.1, from coordinate 1,239,748,992 downwards.
GCATGTGGGTCGTTGATTTTTCTTCCCACCTTTGTCACTAGATCCACCAGCTTGAAAATCCATCTTTCTTTTCTTATCACCATAGCCATGGGACCATTCTCCAAAATCCATCTCCACTTTGAGAGCACACTGAAAAACCTCTTCATAACTCCCAAAGTCTCGAATTGAAAGAGCCTTTCGAAGATGTGGTTTTAATCCACTAAAGAATCTATCAATTTTGCTATCATTGTTGATAACAAAACCCGAAGAATACCTTGCGAGCCTTGTGAAATTTGCTTCATAGGTTGTGACAGATTCTCCTTATTTTTGCTTGAGCTCTATGAACTCTCTCTCCATCTTCGTGCGAAGAGTTCGTGGGAAGTACTTATTAAGAAACATTATCTTAAAGTCTTCTCATTCCATCTCTTCAATTTACTCCATTGGCTTGGTGTTCTTAATCAAAGCCCACCATTGATCAGCTTCTCCATCTAGACGATAAACGACTAGAGTCACCTTCTCCGTCTTAGAACAGTGAAGAACATAAAAGATCTTCTCCATGGAGTTGACCCACTGTTCCGCAACTAGTGGATCAGAAGATCCACAAAACATCGGTGGTCATTGCCGTATAAAACATTCGATAGCTAGTTTCTCCCTCTTTGGTGAAGGAGGATGTTCCCCATTATTATGGTTATTATTCATAACCCGAGATAATTGGGTAAGCATCGCCATGAAGTTTTGAACTCCACCACCAAAATCATTGGGGATGTCGTTCGGGCAATCGTTGCATTGTCCCTCGCAAGAGTTGTTGGCCTGATTCCTCCTGGTTCCCACCATTTTCTAAAATAGAAAAGGTTAGAACAAAACATAAGTAAACAAGTCATGAATAACTTATTCATTTAAAAAATTATGCCAAAAACATAACATATGGGATCCCTAGGTAAATATTATTGTGTACATATTTGTACTTATTCTTATGCTAGAGGTTTTCTCTAGGGTTTACTAATCCTAATTCCCAAATTAACTAAACCTTTCCTCTAATACCAACTATAGCGACCCGGCCTTTTCTTACATTACTATTACATCATTTCAAAGATAAACAACATAATAGTATTACACATGGAGGATCCAGAGATTTAGTGTCTTGGTCAAACTAGGACTACACATAACAAGTACAACATCAAGCATAAACATTCATTTAATTTCTTCTTCTATAGCTTCTTAGTATCACTTGTCCTCTCCTTAGTACATGTAGCCACCTAAGGATATACATAAAAAGGGGTGAGATAAAATCCCATTAATAGGATATATAAGAACAATACATCATGGGGTGAGCATAATCATAACATAGGCAAAAGATCATGAACATGAGAGGAGCATAAATAAAAGACTTGAAATGTGGCAGTGCATAAAAATGAAACGTCATGTCTTAGTGGTTAACTACCACGCATGCTTGTGAACAAAGCTAGCATCTTTTTCACACATCATTTGACATTTACTCATGAGATTCATCACTTTACCCAATGCATTGGAGCGCTATATAATTTCGGGCGCACCCGTCACATTTAAACATTCATATTGTGCTATATAATTCCGGGCGCACTCGTCACATCATAACATTATCATTATCATGTTTTCCACACATATCAAACATGTACATAAATAACCCATGGAAAGGAATGGGTTTCATCTTATAATAACACATTCATAAACTTTGGGTTCCCCAAAGAAAGAGGGAACAACATACATGATACAAGAACCATCAACCTTGAATGAGAGGTAAAATGTGAGATCTTGAAAGAAGAGTTCTTTTGGAAAACATTTTGATGGACATAAAAACCAGTGACAAACATGTATATCCCATAAAAGTAAATGAAATGATGAACAAATTATCTTTGAGGAGTTACCATATCAAAAATGGAGTGAAAGAGGGAGAACCCGAAGGAAGAAAATTGGGTTCGAGATTTCCCCTTACCTTGTACCTGAATGCTTCATTCTCTTTAATGTCCTATATAATGACATTATATTCATTAATTAGAAATCCAGAACCATGTGTACATTAATAGGGTTCATTATGGTTTCATTATGTTATATTATGTTCCTTTGGATGACTTATAGAGTTTAAAAACATTGTTTGGGGATGTTCGTTTTTATGATTTTCTTGAGTGGTTCACTTGTATTCTTAAATTGATGTTTGGGTATATCATGGGTAAACATCCAGAACATATATTACATGTTATTAATGATATTAAAGTAGCTTTAATAATTTTATAGTGAATTATATTAGATCCAAGTGGACGAATCATTAGATAAGAATTTAATGATGGTTATTTGGGTTAATTTGGGCGGTTTTTGGATCACAATGAACTTGTTTTAACATTTAACTTAGTAATATGGTCATAGGTTATTTCCAGAACTTAAAATAGAACATAATACATATAAAATATTCTGGTTCAACCATAAAAATGGTTTCATGACTAGATTGAAGGTATAAATGGAAGAAGAGAACATGTCGTTTTTGAAGGTGATAAATTTAACACCGCATGAACAACGTTCTCTTTAATAAAATAAAAGGAAGAGGGAAAGGGTGTGGGGTGATATAATATACCATTAGAATCATAAGATTACAGTATATGTATAATACTGGAGTTACAAAACAATTTGGATGAATATAGGTAGGGAGAGATCAAGAAAGGAACTTGAACTTGAAAGGAAATTAAAGGAGAAGAGGGAGAGAAATTACCTTTAGAATCCTCCTCTTGAGAACCTCCTTAAGGGCCTAAGCTTGGTCTTTTGATGAGACCAGGAGCTCTTGGACGTGTGGGAGAGGCTAGGGAAGGTTTTTGGGCAGAGTTTAGAGAAGTCTTGGAGCTTGAGATGTGTGAGGAAAAGAGGGAGTGAAGGGTGGCTTTTATAGTGGAGGGGAGAGGGGTTTCCTTAATATAAAATTGATTAGTTTATTAATTTCACCTAAGACAAGGAATAGTGAGTCTTGGATGACCAATAATAGTAATTTTATAATTTAATCCCGAACCAAGTGGGCTTACATCAGTGGAACATCATCGATGACTCAATTAATACATTATTTAGCTTTTATTGTGAATTATCGGATTCCACTATTCATCAAAAATTTAAGTATCTCAGAAAATTCCCAAAAATTTACCCCAACCATTTTTCGACGTTTAGAATCCAAAAATGAAGTCAATTTTTCAAAAATAATTTTCTAAATATTATTAATTTAATATTTAATTAAAATCATAATTTACTTAAAAAACAGTTTTTAAAATTAAAACTGATTTTGCAGTTCTTTCAAAAATTACGTAGGGTCTTATAAAATTATCTAAAAACTATTAGGAATTGATTCAATAATTTATGAATACATTTCAGGGAAATAAATATTCTTTTAAATTAATTAGTTAATTATAATTATTTATTTATGACTTATAAAATACCAAAAACGTTTACTAAGGTCAAATTACCACTTTCTATGATGTCTAAATTTTATTTTATTATTCATAGTTAATGTTACTCTTATTTACTATTCATAAGGGTCATATTACTATTCATAAGGGTAGGTTACTATTCATAAGGGTAGGTTACTATTCACTAAAAATTATTTTTGTTTCATTAAACTCCAAAAACTATCTTGAACACAACCGTGTATGTCGGATTTTTAAAATTCCAAACACAGGGGTGACAAAATTATGTTTAAAGGTCACTTATCACTTAGTAGTTCATTATTTTGTGTTTTTACGACATAAATATAAGAAGGGAATTTTCCATTGAAATACATTGGGTCGTTACATTCTTCCCCCCTTAAGAAATTTCGCCCCCAAAATTTCACTTTACACAAACAGGTGAGGGTACTTCTCCTTCATTGCCTCTTCTAGTTCCCAAGTTTCTCCCTCAAACTTATGGTTCCTCCACAACACTTTGACAAGGCGGGTTGTCTTGTTCCGTAGAACCTTATCACTTCGGTCCAAAAATTTTACCGGCTGCTCCTCATAGGAGAGATCATCTTCCAGTTGTACCACCTCTGAGTTTAGTACATGTGAGGGGTCTGGTATGTACTTCCTCAGTAGTGATACATGAAACACATCATGAACTTGAGCCATATTCGGTGGAAGTGCCAGACGATAGGCCACAGCTCCTATACGGTCAAGGATCTCAAAGGGGCCAATGTACCAAGGTCTTAGCTTCCCTTTCTTCCCGAATCTCTTGACTCTCTTCCATGTAGATATTCGAAGGAAGACTTTATCTCCAATGTCGAACTCCAAGTCCCTTCGACGGTTGTCAGCATAGCTCTTTTGCCGACTTTGAGCAGCTTTGATGTGTTTCTGGATGACTTGAACCTTCTCTGTCATCTCTTGAACAAGATCGGGACCAAGTAGATTTTGTTCTCCAACTTCATCCCAACAGGTTGGAGTTCTACATCGCTTCCCATAAAGTGCTTCATACGGAGCCATCTGAATACTCGAGTGGAAGCTATTGCTGTATGAGAACTCAACCAATGGGAGATGCTGATCCCAACCACCTTTGAATTCAAGAGAGCAGGCTCTTAACATATCTTCAAGCGTCTGAATAGTCCTTTCAGACTGGACATCAGTTTGGGGGTGATAGGCTGTGCTAAAATTTAATTTAGTACTCAAAGCATGTTAAAGGCTCCTCCAGAACTTAGATGTGAACCTTGGATCACGGTCAGAGACAATCGAGAGTGGAACACCGTGCAATCTCACTACTTCCTTCACATATATCCTTGCAAGTTGTTCAAGTGAGAGGTCTTCCCAAATAGCGATAAAATGGGTAGTCTTGGTGAGTCGATCAACCACAACCCATATCGCATTATTTCCCTTTGACGTCTTTGGGAGACCCGTGACAAAGTCCATAGTAACTTTTTCCCATTTCCACATGGGTATAGGCAATGGCTGCATCATACCTTTGGACTTTTGTCACTCAACTTTAACTTGCTGATATACCAAGCACCTTGATATATATTCCGCAATCTCCTTCTTCATGTTATCCCACCAGAAGTGCTCTCGGAGATCACGATACATCTTGGTACTTCCAGGATGGATAGAGAAAGTTGAGCTATGTGCATTATCAAATAGCTCCTTCTTTATCCCGGGTGATGAAGGCACACAAAGCTGCGTTCCAAACCAAATCACACCATCATCGTCGATATGGAACTCTTGCAGCTTCCCTTCCTTTACCGCATTCACCCTCTTTTGTATCTCCACATCATCCCTTTATGCTTCCTTAATCTTCTCTTGGATGGATGGTTGCGCAATCATTTGGGCAAGGTAGGATGTATCCCCTGCCCTTATGATTTCCAAATCCATCCTTTGTAAATCCAATAAGATAGGGTCTTTCTCAATCCTCAACATGGATAGAGTAGCAGGTTCTTTTCTACTTAGAGCATCAGCTACCTTGTTCGCCTTTCCAGGATGATAGTGAATAGAGCAATCATAATCCTTGATTAGCTCTAACCATCTCCTTTGATGCATGTTGAGCTCCTTTTTTGTGAATATATACTTTAGGCTCTTGTGGTCGGTGTATATTTCACAATTCTCACCATAAAGGTAGTACCGCCAGGTTTTCAAGGCAAAAATCACGGCTGCCAGCTCTAGATCATGCGTCAGGTAGTTCTGCTCATGGATCTTCAACTGTAATGAGGCGTAGTCTATCACATTATCATTTTGCATGAGTACACAACCCAAGCCTTTCTTTGAAGCATCACTGTATATCACAAAACTTTCTCCACTTTTCGGTAGTGTGAGTACAGGTGCAGTGATCAGCCTTCTCTTTAGCTCCTTGAAGCTTCCCTCACATTCTTCCATCCATACATACTTTACCCCTTTCCTTGTTAACTTAGTTAGTGGGCTTGATAATTGTGAGAAGTTTCTCACAAAATGTCGATAGTGCCCAGCTAATCCAAGAAAACTACGGATTTATGTGACACTAGAGGGCCTGGGTCATTCCTCAATCGCCTTTGTCTTTGAAGGGTCCATAGAAATTCCCTCACTTGTGATCACATGTCCCAAGAACATGACTTGATTCATCCAAAAGTCACACTTGCTAAACTTAGCGTACAACTTCTCCTTTCTCAATGTCGCCAACACAAGTCTTAGATGTTCTTCATGTTCCTCCTTGCTCTTGGAGTAGATGATAATATCATCGATAAACACTACCACAAATTTGTCAAGGTAATGTCTAAAGACTCTATTCATCAAATCCAAGAAGATTTCAGGGGCATTAGTAAGTCCGAAGGGCATCACCAAAAACTCATAGTGCCCATACCTTGTACGGAAGGCAGTCTTCTGAATATCTTCCTTCTTCACCTTTACTTGATGATATTCAGAACGAAGATCCACCTTTGAGAAGTATTGAGATCCTCTTAACTGGTCGAACAAGTCATCAATCCTTGGGAGAGGATACTTGTTCTTTATGGTGATCTTGTTGAGTTCCCGATAATCGATACAAAGTCGTATGGTTCCATCCTTCTTTTTTACAGAGTACTGGCGCACCCCAAGGTGATGCACTAGGGCGTATGAACCCTTTGTCCAGATGCTCTTGCAGCTGCTTCTTTAACTCCTCCAGTTCGATAGGAGCCATCCTATAGGGGCACTTCAAGATAGGAGTAGCTCCGGGTATGAGTTCAATTGAGAACTCTACCTCACGATCCGGGGGAATTCCGGGTAACTCTTCGAGAAAAACATCACTGTATTCCCTCACGATGGTCATTTCTTTAAGGTTGTCACTTTCCTTCGACTCAACCATTTGGGCGAGGTATGCTTCTTCATAGGGAATCAAAACCCATACCATTGAAGTATTTTTCAAGGGATATTCATGATCTTCCTTGCATTTGTAGAGGAGCATGGGATGGTTCGGAATATGAAAATATATTTCATTTTCCCGACAGTTGATATGTGCTCTATATAACGAGATCCAATCCATTCCCATTATAGCGTCGAATTCCACCAAGGGAAGTATTACGAGATTTGCCGGAAGAATCTTCCCACATACGTCAACAGGAGAAGAGTCAAACACTTGGGTTGCAATGATTGCACCACTTGGTGTTTTTACAGATATCTCTACTTCAAGGTTTCGGGGCTTCGATTCTATAGTTCTAGAAAACTTGCAAGATATAAAGGAATGCGTAGAACCAGAATCAAATAAGACTTTTTCCATTCTTGAGTGAATAGGAAGTGTACCCTGTACGACTTCATTATCAGGTTCCACATCTGCAGTAGTGATGGCATAAGCCTTCCCTTGTTCCTTTGGCTTCGGTGGTTGTTGGCACTGATTACTCTCAAGAGCTCGAGGTTTAGTGCACTGGTTTGAATAGTACCCTAGCTCCCTACAGTTGTAGCATTGAACCACGAGTGGTTCTCTCCTTTCATCAGCTACATTATCCTTCCTTTTCATGTCTTTTAGACACTCTTGAGCTTGGTTTCCTTCTTTCCCACACTTAAAGCATTTCCCTGTACCTTTGAGGCAGTTCCCATGGTGCAACTTCCCACATTTTTGGCATGTGGGTCGTTGATTTTTCTTCCCACCTTTGTCACTAGATCCACCAGCTTGAAACTCCGTCTTTCTTTTCTTATCATCATAGCCATGGGACCATTCTCCAAACTTCATCTCCACTTTGAGAGCACACCAAACAACTTCTTCATAACTCCCAAAGTCTCGAATTGCAAGAGCCTTTCGAAGATGTGGTTTTAATCCACTAAAGAATCTATCAATTTTGATATCATTGTTGATAACAAAACCCGAATAATACCTTGCGAGCCTTGTGAAATTTGCTTCATAGGTTGTGACATATTCTCCTTCTTTTTACTTGAGCTCTATGAACTCTCTCTCCATCTTCGTGCGAAGAGTTCGTGGGAAGTACTTATTAAGAAACATTATCTTAAAGTCTTCTCATTCCATCTCTTCAATTTCCTCCCTTGGCTTGGTGTTCTTAATCAAAGCCCACCATTGATCAGCTTCTCCATCTAGACGATAAACGACTAGAGTCACCTTCTCCGTCTTAGAACAGTGAAGAACATAAAAGATCTTCTCCATGGAGTTGACCCACTGTTCCGCAACTAGTGGATCAGAAGATCCACGAAACATCGGTGGTCATTGCCGCATAAAACATTCGATAGCTAGTTTCTCCCTCTTTGGTGAAGGAGGATGTTCCCCATTATTATGGTTATTATTCATAACCCGAGATAATTGGGTAAGCATCGCCATGAAGTTTTGAACTCCACCACCAAAATCATTTGGGATGTCGTTCGGGCAATCGTTGCATTGGCCCTCGCAAGAGTTGTTGGCCTGATTCCTCCTGGTTCCCACCATTTTCTAAAATAGAAAAGGTTAGAACAAAACATAAGTAAACAAGTCATGAATAAATTATTCATTTAAAAAATTATTCCAAAAACATAACATATGGGATCCCTAGGTAAATATTCTTGTGTACATATTTGTACTTATTCTTGTGTTAGAGGTTTTCTCTAGGGTTTACTAATCCTAATTCCCAAATTAACTAAACCTTTCCTCTAATACCAACTATAGCGACCCGGCCTTTTCTTACATTACTATTACATCATTTCAAAGATAAACAACATAATAGTATTACACATGGAGGATCCAGAGATTTAGTGTCTTGGGCAAACTAGGACTACACATAACAAGTACAACATCAAGCATAAACATTCTTTTAATTTCTTCTTCTATAGCTTCTTAGTATCACTTGTCCTCTCCTTAGTACATGTAGCCACCTGAGGATATACATCAAAAGGGGTGAGATAAAATCTCATTAAGAGGATATATAAGAACAATACATCATGGGGTGAGCATAATCATAACATAGGCAAAAGATCATGAACATGAGAGGAGCATAAATAAAAGACTTGAAATGTGGCAATGCATAAAAATGAAACATCATGTCTTAGTGGTTAACTACCACACATGCTTGTGAACAAAGATAGCATCTTGTTCACACATCATTTCACATTTACTCATGAGATTCATCACTTTACCCAATGCATTGGAGCGCTATATAATTCCGAGCGCACCCGTCACATTTAAACATTCATATTGTGCTATATAATTTCGGGCGCACCCGTCACATCATAGCATTATCATTGTCATGCTTTCCACACATATCAAACATGTACATAAATAACCCATGGAAAGGAATGGGTTTCATCTTATAATAACACATTCATAAACTTTGGGTTCCCAAAAGAAAGAGGGAACAACATACATGATACAAGAACCATCAACCTTGAATGAGAGGTAAAAGGTGAGATCTTGAAAGAAGAGTTCTTTTGGAAAACATTTTGATGGACATAAAAACCAGTGACAAACATGTATATCCCAGAAAAGTAAAGGAAATGATGAACAAATGATCTTTGAGGAGTAACCATATCAAAAATGGAGTGAAAGAGGGAGAACCCGAAGGAAGAAAATTGGGTTCGAGATTTCCCCTTACCTTGTACCTGAATGCTTCCTTCTCTTTAATGTCCTGTATAATGACATTATATTCATTAATTAGAAATCCAGAACCATGTGTACATTAATAGGGTTCATTCTGGTTTCATTATGTTATATTATGTTCCTTTGGATGACTTATAGAGTTTAAAAACATTGTTTGGGGATGTTCGTTTTTATGGTTTTCTTGAGTGGTTCACTTGTATTCTTAAATTGATGTTTGGGTAGATCATGGGTAAAAATCCAGAACTAATATTACATGTTATTAATGATATTAAAGTAGCTTTAATAATTTTATAGTGAATTATATTAGATCCAAGTGGACGAATCATTAGATAAGAATTTAATGATGGTTATTTGGGTTAATTTGGGCGGTTTTTGGATCACAACGAACTTGTTTTAACATTTAACTTAGTAATATGGCCATAGGTTATTTCCAGAACTTAAAATAGAACATAATACATATAAAATATTCTGGTTCAACCATAAAAATGGTTTCATGACCAGATTGAAGGTAGAAATGGAAGAAGAGAACATGTCGTTTTTGAAGGTGATAAATTTAACACCTCATGAACAACGTTCTCTTTAATAAAATAAAAGGAAGAGGGAAAGGGTGTGGGGTGATATAATATACCATTAGAATCATAAGATTACAGTATATGTATAATACTGGAGTTACAAAACAATTTGGATGAATATAGGTAGGGAGAGATCAAGAAAGGAACTTGAACTTGAAAGGAAATTAAAGGAGAAGAGGGAGAGAAATTACCTTTAGAATCCTCCTCTTGAGAACCTCCTTAAGGGCCTAAGCTTGGTCTTTTGATGAGACCAGGAGCTCTTGGACGTGGGGGAGAGGCTAGGGAAGGTGTTTGGGCAGAGTTTAGAGAAGTCTTGGAGCTTGAGATGTGTGAGGAAAAGAGGGAGTGAAGGGTGGCTTTTATAGTGGAGGGGAGAGGGGTTTCCTTAATATAAAATTGATTAGTTTATTAATTTCACCTAAGACAAGGAATAGTGAGTCTTGGATGACCAATAATAGTAATTTTATAATTTAATCCCGAACCAAGTGGGCTTACATCAGTGGAACATCATCGATGACTCAATTAATACATTATTTAGCTTTTATTGTGAATTATCGGATTCCACTATTCATCAAAAATTCAAGTATCTCAGAAAATTCCCAAAAATTTACCCCAACCATTTTTCGACGTGTAGAATCCAAAAATGAAGTCAATTTTTCAAAACTAATTTTCTAAATATTATTAATTTAATATTTAATTAAAATCATAATTTACTTAAAAAACAGTTTTTAAAATTAAAACTGATTTTGCAGTTCTTTCAAAAATTACGTAGGGTCTTATAAAATTATCTAAAAACTATTAGGCATTGATTCAATAATTTATGAATACATTTCAGGGAAATAAATATTCTTTTAAATTAATTAATTAATTATAATTAATTATTTATGACTTATAAAATACCAAAAACGTTTACTAAGGTCAAATTACCACTTTCTATGATGTCTAAATTTTATTTTATTATTCATAGTTAATGTTACTCTTATTTACTATTCATAAGGGTCATATTACTATTCATAAGGGTAGGTTACTATTCATAAGGGTAGGTTACTATTCACCAAAAATTATTTTTGTTTCATTAGACTCCAAAAACTATCTTGAACACAACCGTGTATGTCGGATTTTTAAAATTCCAAACACAGGGGTGACAAAATTATGTTTAAAGGTCACTTATCACTTAGTAGTTCATTATTTTGTGTTTTTACGACATAAATATAAGAAGGGAATTTTCCATTGAAATACACTGGGTCGTTACAGTTCTCGTGCACGAGCCACTAGTAGGGCAACACATTCATAACCTAGTGGTCTCCAATCATCATCCAAAGTTTCGTTAGTGTTGTAATCGTTAAACCACCTAAGTGAAACTGGGCCAGAGCCGCTTCCGTATCACTAGCATGCTAGATCTAGTCCGCCCACCTGGTACCCAGGCTTCCCCTTTTTGTGCTCAAGATGTTCCAATTTCACATTTCATGTCAAACTCAAATGAACAAAACAAACAGAATGTTACCTAAACCCAACTCCACACTTTCACACACACACAAAACCATTTGAAATAGTCCGCACACAAAAGACTTTACATAACTCAATTAAACCATTTTTGCACCGTTAATAATTATTTACTAAAACATATTAAATTTTGTAAACAAGTTCTTTTAAAAAGAGACATGGCATGACTTAACACACAAAACCAACCCAGCCCTCCATAAACAAACACACCCAATCCTGTATCGAGAACACAACATGCACCACTTACATCGATTAGTAACCCAACCGCACGGTTAAAAGACATTTTCCCGATTAAACAAAACATTAGAAATTTTATTAAGCAATTCCAGAAGATAAAACATGACTTTAAACACCAAAGACCCACTCAAACCCTCTTTTTGGACAAAACGCACATGAATGCTACACCAGAACAAAGACCGCGCACTTTGCGCATTTTCACAAAACAAACACAAAATTTATAAAACACCAATAGACCATTCAATGTGGGTTTTCTCAGTAACAACCCATTCAACCCACACAACCCCTTCCCTTATGACCAAACACATGCAACGTGTCGAAAACACACTTAACACCACTTGCACAATTGAAAAACTAATTGCACATATTATTCAACACTAAAGATAGGCTAAAAACAAGTTTCTAATCAAAGAACGCACTCACACCACATAAACATGCTACCAGACAAATATAACACATGGAAAACTTAAAGAAAACCAAATCCGCGCCCAAAAGAAATAATCAAGAGTATTATAAATTAACTAGGCAAGCAAAATAATTTATTAAATAATGTTTAAACGCGGAACCACCTGCCTTGGTGTAGCAGACTTCACAAACATGGTGCGCAAAGACCGTCGCGCGCCAACCGCACCTCAAACGAACCCAAAGTCGAACCCTAAACCAGAAATTGAACCAACAATATGCAAAAATAAGACCCTAATTAACACCCAAAAAGACGAAAACACCAAAACCTCAACCGAGCATGACTAAAACCCTAGCAAAGAGGAGGAAAGGATTACCCAGGTGGTCTGCACTTGCGGCGAAGGGAGCGGAAGGCCGCTGCAAGGGTTCGGGAGGTCGGGCGGTGCATGTCTGAGGGCTGGCCGGGGCTTAAAAGAGGCCATCGGAGGTGTGGGAGGTGTTGGTCGGACTTGCCGGAAGAGGAGGAGGTCGGAGAACGGTGTGCGCAGGCGGGGCGGCGCTGGACTGAAGCCAGGGAGGAGGTCCGTTCGCCGGAGGCCGCTGCGCTAGGGAGGCGCACGAGATGAGGTCCGCAGGAGGGGGGAAATGAGGTGGGGTGCGCCGGTGGTGTGGTGTGTCGTCGGACGGTGCAGGGGCGGTTGTTTGGCGCATCTCCGGGTGGAGCATGAAGGCAGTGGGGTGGCGCGTTGTCGGACAAAGCAGGAGGGCGGTGGTCTGGCGTGCCGTCGGACGAAGCAGGGGAGGCGATTTGACGGCACGAGCCGGACGGAGCAGGGGGCGCCAAACAGAGCAGCAGGATTGGCACCGAGAGGTGGAGCGGCCGACCTGGGGGCGCTGGGGTTTGCCGGACGAGCAAGGGGAGGCCGGCGACTGGCCATGGCTGCGGCGCGATGACAAATGGGAGGAGGAGGGTTCTAGCGGCGGTCGAGCGGGCTCAGGGGGGGCGACGAAGCAGCCCGCAAATTGGGAGGGGGAAAACCTAACGGGTAGAGGAATACAAAAATACAAACAAAAATAAAACAAAAAACAAAAAAAACCATAGTGAAGAGATTAATATTAATAATAATTATAATAATAATGATAATAATAATAATAACTAAAACAAGGATGGTATTATTAAATAAAATAACTTAATTATTGTCACTAATATAAATAATAATAATTAATAATATCCTCAAATAATAATATTATTAGTAGTAGTAGTAGAACAATTCATTAAATTTTATGACACTTCTTATTTTATTTTATTTTTATTTCTTCATTAATATTTTATTTTATTTATCTGCCTTGATCGGTGGCACAATATTCGTTGATCATTCCACTACATTTGTGCATTTGATGTATTTACCTTTGTAGGAGGACTTGGACTAGACATGCCGGTATAGCTGAGGGTCTGTCTGTCTCGCATATAAATACAGGGCGCTATGCAGCACATGTCGTATCGATAAGATAGAGATCACATGATGCGTTATTATTATACAGATGTGCATATGAGAGCACATCTCTCGCTTAGTTCCACATGCTCGTGCACCATTGTCTGCTGATATTATAACAGTCTCTGCGTGGTCGATGGTATTATATTCTTTCCTTCTAATATATAAATCAAATGTATAACTTTCTATTGTGAAATATAACTACAACAATGTTGTCTGTAGGTGGAGTCATACACATCGACATTCAAATACAACCAGACATGATGTCCATGCTTACAGACTCATGATGCAGCTAGACGAAGTAAGTAGTTATTATTTATATAGTTAAATCTTTATTTTGTATTGTACATGTCTTCATTTATTAATTAATTATTCTTTTTTTTTCAAATTTAATGGATGTCATATACTGAGGATATCATCTAGAGACTTCTACTGTATTGTACGGTGATTCTTGTTGTTGGCTCTAGCATCGTTCATTTGATTCGTTTTCATATTGTTGAGTGACATCAACTGACAGGGTTATGAGGCAATTATGATTCCTTCAACCCATTCCTACATCACATAGTCAGTTACCTTTACTTTATTCCCCGAAGATGTCAGGGAATCGAGATTTTGATTGAATGAGGTATCATGCAAGATATATTGATCTATGAGACAGACGACGCGAGTCCCGATTACACGGGGTGGACACAGTACGTATGCATTTATTCAGCCAGCTGGATTATGCGCCCTGGTGCTGCAGGTCCCCAGTCAGATTTCTTACGCAATACGAATGAGGCTTTCATGACTTGATAATCATTTTCCTTCCATTGTTGAAGAGGTTTTTTATCACATTACTTAACATCAGAATTTGTTTTCGCAGGATGCTTGTATCACTCATTTTCATCACATCTCTGATCCAGTAGAGGGATGTGCATTTGACCATACATATTTTCATAGAGTTATAACAGAGTTGGTTCCTCTCATAAATGAGATTTATCATGAGATTTTCTTTGATCTGTCACGTGATGGTGAAAGGTGCGAAGTTTGCCCTAGATGTGTCAGGGGGTGATGACTCTGTTATGGATGTTGATGTGGCATGGGAAGAGGGTGTCCATCATGATCAACAAGATGTTCATCCAGCTCTTCAACCACACCCATATGCATAGAAACAAATAAGAGTTGTTAGCATGACATATTTTGTTGCACAGATAGACTCTGACTGGTCTGAGCTACATGCTTTATTAGTCTCAGCACCATCAAACATCTTGTTCATATGTTGGCCAGAGTTCCAGTCAGCCGCCACTATCCTTAGAGGTAGGTCATGGTACAGGCAGTGAGACTGTACATTTACCACCTGACACACATGATGATGTGGAGACAGGTGTTGAGGATGATATACAGGAATAGCGTACATCAGAGCAGAGATGTAGAGAGACAGCGTGGACGCATCATATATGCATCTCGTTGCGACATAGACGAGCATTCATGCCACAAATGTAGATTTGATTGATGATACATGTTGTATGTTTTTGAAATCATTATTTATACATTATCTAAAAACATGCTAATATATTACATAATGTTGCATAAATTAATTAATTGATATAATTGGAAATTCATGCAAATAATTTTCAACGAATAATAAACATTAATATCAATAATTGTATTGGTAATACTAATAATTAATATTTGTTATTCATATTAATACTTAGTATTATAATTCATATTATTTATAATAAATAATATTCTTGAATTTCTTATTAAATATTAAAAATATTATTATTTTGAATTCAATAAATATTATTAATATTTAATAATTAATTTAGGATGATTATTTGTTATATATAATATGGACTATAATACTACGTATTAATATAATATATAATCGTCTTAAATTATTTATTAAATAGTAATAATATTATTATTTTCAATTCTATAAGTATAATTAATATTAATAATAAATATTATCTTATTTCTTATATAAGTAATTATTTAAAAATACATCATAACATATTAAGAATAATATAATTATTAAAAAATAAACGCTGATTATGTAGCGATAAATTGAATGTGTGATAAAGATGGATCCCCCGCCCACCCGTGAATCCAGGGTCAAACGGGGAGCGTGAGTTGCACGTAAAAACCATTTAAGAACTCATGACGAGGGAGGGGGTTTTCCTCCATATAAGGCCGGTGAGTCGTGCCCCCACGTCGGCGCGTGGGTCAGGCGCCGTGGGGCTTGAGTTGTGATCGGAAACTCCGTCGCGGACTGGGGGATCGGAGCCGGGCTCCACCGTCATGATGGGTCCACTTTACGAACCCCATTGGCCGCCTCCGGCTGCCCCAATCCGAACCGAACGGTCCCCAAATATATCATTTTTTAACCTGTTTATCGATAATATTATTTAGGGGATATTTTTGGAAAACAGTTGGTTCCCATTTTTTGAAGAAAGATTTTATAATGGGACACAATAAATAAATATCGGAAAATTGGTTTGAGGATAATACCGTAATCATCAATTATTGAAAAGATGACGTTCGAGCGAGCGGCTTCGTCCCAGTCACTCAAACCCAGTTGGAAGGGACACACGTGGCGGGATGCGAAGCGATATGGGTTGGTTGTGCAGCTGGACCTCGCCTGGCCCCGTGACACGTGGCGTCGTTATTGAAAATGCTGTAAATGAAAGATGACGCGCGGCAGTGCATAAAAGGATGGGTGGCCCAGCCACACCTCACGTCATTATAATAATTAATATTCAATAAATATATAAATATGAATAGATAAATAAATATTAATACATATAAATGTGCGCAACTATATATAATTGAAACATTATTGAGCAAAAAGGCTGGCCTTGACTTTTCTTCCCCATATCAATAGAAAATGACTGAATTTCCAGAAGGCAGCCAAATAAGATACTGAATATTAGAGAATCCCGCCTCAATTTCCAATGAAAGTCCTTCATGAATTGCCACTGTTTCAGCACGGGACAATGATTTGCTTTGAATTTGGAACTTTAATGAGCAATGTGGTATTTAATTTGATACCTTTTAAAAACATGTCTACACATATTTAGCACGACTTTTATGAGAGCTAAACAAGAACCGTTAATGAAAGGAATACTTTTATCACCACTAGCTAAATACCGTGATAAAAAGATACCATTTGTAACGATTTTCTTAGTGATAATAAAATCTTCACCTTTAACGATACGAAAAAAACGATATTAAAAGGCATAGTGAATAGTTTAATTTACATATACATATTTATACTTTGTTAAATAGGATTTACATTACAATGAGTATATATATGTAAATATAATATATAAATACGATTTATATAACTTTTAATAAAGAAATTATTATCAATCTTATTTTCATAATTTTATATATACATTAATAACAAAATGTATATATGGTTAATATAAATGTGACAAATGAATATTTTATTTAAACAATTATATAAATATATAAATGAATTTATTTATTTAAATATGCGATTCACGTTTGAATTTATATATTTATATTCATATTAAATAATTTAAAATACACATACATGTACCTATATATAGTATGCATATGTATGTCTATTTGTGCGTGTATATATACGTGTTGTATGTGTATGCATGTGTTGTGTTGTGTGCGTGTGTGTATTTTGTGAACGTGTGTTTATGTGTGTATGTGTATATATGCATGTGTGTATATATGTATATGTGTGTATATATGTGTGCACATGTATGTGTACGTGTATGTGTATGTGTGTGTGTGCGCGCGTGTATGTTTATGTAGTATGTGTATGTATGCATAGGTATGCATATGTATATGAATGCACATGTATGTAATTGTCTGTGTATACATGTGTGTATGTGTATGTATATGTATATAGATGTGTATGTTTATGTGTATGTGTATTTGTGTACATGTGTGTTAATGTATGTGTACATATGTATGTATATGTGTATGTATGTGTATGCGTAAATATATGTGTATATAACACCCCGTTACGTTTTTCAAGCACTCCCTTGTTTATGCTTTGTTTATCGTCCTTGTTTGGGTGTGTTTGCAGGGTTTTCGAGGATGATGAGCCTTTGATGAGAAAAATGACCTAAAATTCAAAGAAGTATGCTTATTTGAATAAATAGAACCCAAGTATAAATGTGTCAAAAACTTAGCAGAGTTCTCAAGTTCAGAGAACACTTGGAATGGGGTCTTTGAGTTTTTCTACTTAAACCTGCAGTTTCTGCAGTCTGCTGGAGATTTACACGTCGTGTAAGGGGGTTACACGACACTTAATCATTGCCCAACAGATGCCATGAACTGATAAAAGGTGTGAAAGATTTACACGCCATGTAATAGGTTCACGTCGTGTAATGATCAGAAATCGGTTTTTAATAAAAAGATGACGAGTTTTTCGATGAATCTTTTTAATCAAGAAATACACGACGTGAAAGCTTTACATGCCGTGTACTTACCGGGATTAGTTCCTTTTTAAGGCATTGTACGGGTGATTAAGGGTTCATTCCGTGTGCAGCCTCCCTCCGCGCGACCTAGAGAGCTCTTAGGTGACTTTGGGAGATTCCCTCCCTTTTGAATTGCTTCGTTCAATGATAGATCTCCGTTACTGTTGGGTTGCTTCCCTTCGGGTATGCAATCCTTCCGATTCTTCCTTCCGTTGGTCGTAATAGTGACGTTGGCTATGTTTTTGGTTTGAAAACGTGATCGGATAGTGTTTTCTATCGATCCTTTGTAGTTTCTTGTCGCGTCTTGTCTTTCGAATGCTGATCTAGTGGTTTCCAATCACCGTTAACGAAGACAACTAGGTTTATACCGCTTTGAGGTAGGTGTTTCTATACAATGGCTTAATGCAATGAATTGCCCGTCGTTCTTGGTAAATTCCTTTGAGTTGTTCATTGATTTGAAGTAATATGTGTTATTAAAGGATTGATTTGAAAGACAAATGTTTTTAAAGGGGTATTTTATTTGAAAACGGATTTGCTTGAATTGGAAATGGGTTTTCAAACATCGAAGTGGAACCTTGAGAATCTTGGGTTTTCTTTGACAATTGGCACATTGGGAACCTTAGGTGCGTCAAAAAAGAGACGTGGGCAGTCTTAGGGTGCGTGACACCACTAGGAGGTAACCTTTTGGATATGGATGGATTGTGGCATGACTCAATATTTTTTGGATCCAAGGTTATGCTTGTTTAGGCTCTTGAGTGTCCAGTACGTATTGTCCCGTAGACTAAGGCCAAATATGAGACGCTTTATCATTTATGGTTATTTATTGCATGATCGTTTTTATCATTGATTGATGCTCACATGTTTTATTACGAGTTTGTATCACATAGCTTCGCATGATAATCAATTTCATGGATATGTGTTTACTTTCATATCTCTTGATGCATGGATATGATTTCCTGTTTATATAACTTCAACTTGTCATATTTCTGGTTTGATAATATGAAAGGCAATATGAAAACCAAATGGAAAATGATTTACAAATGAATTAGATTTATGAAAATGCTTTGTAAAATTGTTTTTGTTTTAAAAGTTAGAACTACTGCATTCTTGATATTAGATCTTGTATAGACTCTGTGGTGGTATCCTACTAGGCTTTGTGCTCACACCCTACTTTTGCTCTTGGACAGTTGTAGATGTTGTATTGTAGGATACAAGTAAAGGGAAGATAATCTTGTAGCATGTCAGCTTCTCCTTTGGTCTTTGCCTTCAGTTCAGGTTGGTTTGAAGGTGACTATGGGTCACATGGAGACTTGTTGGTCTTTCTTTATTCATACTTTCCGGTTTATCCATTTTGCATGGGATTGTATGGATCTATTTGTATCATTTTCTTTCACATAATACTCTGGTTGTATGACTTGTTTCGTTATATACAAGACTTGTTATGTTTCCTTACTTTACCTCACCATGTGACGATCGACTCGGGTGTATGGTTTGGTTGAACTGGGTTGGTCTGTTATAATTTGGTATCAAAGGGAAAGCTCAACCTGAAGTGTGTTAACACTGCATGAGTTTGGTTCTGCGTCTTCAGTAGACAAGAGTTAGGACCGTCAGAATTCAGATAGCAAGCACAAAAAAGGGGCCTGACCAACTCACTTTCGTGACTGAACCTGAGTTACCATGGGTAGTCAAGGACTTTTACCAAGTTTGAGACTTGGGGTTTGGGGTCATTTGAATGAATTTCATGGGAAGTTTATTTAAATTGACGTATTCCTCTTGAAAATGTCTTTCGTTGATAAGAATTCTTAATTACTTTAAATTATTGATGTTTTAAGGCACTAATTTGAATTCTGAAAATGATCCTAAGATTTTGGAATGTGATTATGATCTAATTGGTTATTGTCTTGCATTTATTAGACAATGCCTCTGAGAAGAGCTCTTCCAAATCCATGAAAGGAAGCTGCGAGATAGGATCTATAAGTGAATCCTCCAGTGGACCCTTCCTTGGTTGAAGCAGTCATCCACACTATTCAGAATCTGGGACAAGTGGGTATCGAGAACCTTGGATGTGTGGTGGATCATGGATTTGAGTTCACTAAGTAGCATCCACCCGTCTTCTGGGGTGACAAAAGACCACAAGAATCTGAGGAGTGTCTTGAGTGGATTGAGAGGATCTTCAATTTCTTGAAGACTCTTAAGGACTCAAAGGTGGGTTTTTCTATGTATGTGCTCGAGGGACTAGGAAGGAGATGGTGGGACTTGATTGTGCAAGCTAAGTTGCCTGAGGAACTTACCTGGGATTCTTTCAAGAAAGTATTTAATCAGTAACTTTACCCTGAGATGTTACCTGCAACAAAGACCTGAGAGTTTCTGACCTTGGAGCCGGGGGAGCGTACTGTTCTAAAGTAATCTACCCGTTTTGTTGAGTTGGTGCACCTGGAATCAGAGCTTGTCACTAATGAGTACCTTAAGGCTTAGATGTTTGAGTTAGGACTGAGGATTGATATCAGGTCGATGTTGATTCTCACGTGCCTTCTAAACTTTTTGGAGGTAGTTGACAAAAAATCTTTAGCTAAGGAAGACATTGTTGGGAAGATAGGTTTGGATTGAGCTTCATTTGGTGTAGTTGTTAGCCAGAATGTATCTTCTATCTAGAAAAGGAAGCACAAGGGTGGTTAGTTTTCTTTAGTACCAATTCTAGGGGCTTCTGCAGGGCAGAAATAGATTATTTTCTATCAGTGTGGGCGGTCGTTTCATATCAGGCCTAACTGTATAGAGGCTCATAGTACTTGTCATCGTTGTGGTTTATTGATCCATTTGAAGCATTTTTGTGAAAGGATGCACCGGGGAATTAAGGAAGGATCCACTCTCACCAAGTATTCATAGGTTCGTACCGATGCTTCCAAGGGTGGTGGGTCAAATCCTTAAGCCAAGGGGGATGTTCATGGGGCTAGGACCAGATATCTTTATGCGACTGAGTATGTGTAAGGGGAATCTGAAGCAGAGTCAACTATTGTTAGAGGTACGGTGTTTATTTCATCTTCTATGGTGATATATTTGTTTGATACATATGCTACTCATTCATTTATATCTTCAAAGTTAGTTTATGTGTTGGGATTGTGTTCATAACTAATTCTATACTTGTTGGATCTTTCCATGCCTTTGGGAAAGAGGTTCGAATAAGGTTTCAAGTGTCTCGTGTGTCGGTGATGATAGCTGCCTTTGAGGTAGAATGAGACTTCTTGGTGCTTTATCTCGACATATTAGGGTTGATTATCGACATGGATTGAATTATTAGTGTTAAGGACTAGATAGACCGTTATAATCATTGGGTAAAGTTCTTATCTACCGGTGGGGTCACTCATGTATTTCAGAGTGAGTGAGACTCAAGACCGGGAAGGGAAGGGCCTACTATTTCTTATGCTGGGGTAATCTCATATCAGTTGTCATAGATGTTTTTTGATTTATTTGAACCTTGTTTGGGTGGTTTAATTCCTATAGTAGTGAGTGCGTACCCTGAGTTATTTTCAGATGATTTTTCTGGTTTACCGCTATGGGGAGAGGTCGAGTTTACTATTGACTTTCTCCCTGGTATGATGCCCATTTCTATTCTATCTTATCGAATACCACCTACAGAGTTGGTGGAACTTAAGGTACAATTTTAAGACCTAAAGGATAAAGGATTTATTCTTCCTAACATGTCACCATGGGCTTTTCCTTTCCTCTTTTCTAAGAAGGAAGATAGGTGCCTCAAAATTTGTATTGACTATAGAAAGTTAAATTAGGTGATTGTTAAGAACAAATATCATTTGCTTGAGATTAATTATCTTTTGACCAACTTATAGAGGCATATTGGTTTTCAAATATTGACCAACAGTCAAGGCACCACCAGTTGAGGGTTCGAGAAGTGATATACCTAATACAGTGTTCAGGAGCTGGTATGGGCATTTTGAGTTCTTGGTTATGCTATTCGTCCTGACTAACGCACCTACGGTGTTTTTGGATTTGATAAACCATATCTTTCATTAGTACTTGTACTCTTTTATTGTTGTGTTTTTAGATTATAGTTTTATGTACTCTAAGATAGATGAGGAGCACAAAGACCATTTGAATATCATTATTCAAACCTTGAAGGAACATCGTATATATGGAAAGCTTTCCAAATGTAAGGTTTGGATTCAAGAAGTGAAATTTCTAGGGCATGTGATATTTGAGAGGGGCATCATAGTGGATATAGAAAATATACAGGATTTTATTTCGTGAGAGAAGCCTATAAATGTGTTTGAGATCCAGATATTATTGGGCTTGGCTGGTTACTATAGATGGTTTGTTCAGGATTTCTCCAAGACCGCATATTCGATGACTACATTAACCCATAAGAGTGTAAAGTTTTAATGAAATGACAATTATTAGAGATCTTTTGAGGAGTTGAAGGTAAGGTTTAATTTAGCACTAATTTTGATTCTTTCAAATCTAGGTTTAGGTTATGATGTTTTATGCGATGCTTCTAGTATGGGTTTGAGATGTTTCTTGATGAATGAGAAATAAGTGGTGGCCTATGGATCACACTAGTTACTCCCACATGAGAACAAATACCCTACCAACGTTCTTGAGTTGACAACAGTTATTCATGCCCTCAAAATATGGAGACACTATCTCTTTGGGGAGTGGTTTTCAATGTATTCAAATCATAAGAACCTGAAATATATTTTTACTCAAAAGGATTTTAACTTGAGACAAATACACTGGTTAGAGTATCTTTAGACTTTTGATTTTGATATTGCATACACTCATGTGAAAGGAAATGTGGTTTTCGATGCATTGAAAAGAAAATTACTAACAAAATCCATGAAGGAATAAATTGAGGAGTGGTCTTTGATGATTTTTTTTACTGAGATGAGATTAGGAGTAGAAGAGGTTGGTGGGAAGGTGTTCTTGGATTTTATGAAAGCTGACTTGTCTTTGGATGAGAGAGTTCAGCTCGAGCAGATGGCAGACACAAAGTGCCAATTATTTAGTGAAAACCTTTATGGTGGGGAGACCTCAGGTGAGTGATCTTGGTCTCTTAGTGGCACTTTGTGCATCTATGGTGGGTTAGTTGTTCGGTTACCCCTAAGGCAGGAGTTTTTAGACAGTGGACACCGACCTTGTTGATCTATGCACACTAGGTATACTAATATGTATCATGATTTGAGACATCGGTATTGGTGGCAGATAATGAGGTGGTTAATTGCAGATTTTGTATCGTGATGTCTTACTTATCATAGAATTAAGGTAGAACTACATAGAACTACTAATTTTTTCATTCCTTAACAATTACGATATAGAAGTGGGATGAGGTTTCCATGGATTTCAACATTAGTTTGCTACAAAATCCTAGTGGGAAGGATGCAATTTGGGTGATCATTGACCGAATCAAGAAACCAACACATTTTCTCCATATCAAGGATATGAAAAAGGTGGAATAACTTGGAAACTTGTATGTATGAGATATTTTGAGACTTCATGGGGTTCCCTTTGCGGTTGTATCTGACAGGGACCTGAGGTTCATGTCTAGGTTATAGTAAGGTTTTCAGTTGGCGATGGGTTCCCAGATTAGAATTATCACATCTTATCATCCGCTGATGGATGGAAAAATATGATAGGACTATCTAGGTTCTTAAGGATATGCTCTGGGCTTATGTTCTTGATTTTGGAGGATCTTGGGAAAAGAATTTTCCTCTAGTCGGGTTTTCCTTTAAAAATAGTTATCACACCTTTATTAGGATGGCGCCCTTTGAGTCTTTTTATGGGTGGCCATGTAAATATCCCTTGTGCTTGGTAGAGTTGGGAGAGTGGTCCTTGGTTGGGCCGAATCTTGTTCAGGAGATGACGGAAATGGTGCAGTTGATTTAGAGGAGATTGATCGCAACACAGATTCATTAGAAATCTTATACGTACTGTCGTCGTCATCCACTGGAGTTTGAGGCTAGTGATCATATTTTTCTTATAGTTTCACCTCTCTTGGGACATCTTTGGTTGGGTAAGAAGGGTAAGTTGACACCGAGGTTTGTGGGCCCCTTTGAGATTATTAGACGACTAAAGAAGGTGGCCTATCGATTAAATTTTCCATCTTGTTTGACATCTATCCATGATGTGTTTCCCATTTCCCAACTGAGGAGGTATATACCGGTTACTTCCCATGTGATTAAATGTGATGATATTGATCTTGAGACCAACACCACATTTTTGAGAATCCATTTCAGATTATGGATTGCTGAGAGAAGGTATTACATGATAAAAGGATTCACCTAGTTTGGGTACTATGGCAGTGCAGATGGGATGACCACAAGATGCGGGAGAGGGAATTGTTGATGAGGCATAAGTGTCCTTAAATTTTTTTGAGTCTAGTAATCTGAGGGATTTTTGGGGGAAGAAATCATTTATGGTGGGGAGATTGTAACACCCCATTATGATTTTCAGGTACTCCTGTGTTTATGCTTTATTTACGGTCTTTTTTTGGATGTATTTGCAGGATTCTTGGGGATAGAAAGTATTTGATGGGGAAAATGAACTAATGTTCAAGTATTTATTTTTATTTGAATTAATGGAGTTTGGGTATAAATGTGTCAAATACTTAGCAAGGTTCTTCCCAAGTTCGGAGAACACTCGAAGTGGGGTCTTTTAGTTTTTTTCTTAAACCTACAGTTTCTGTAGTCTACTAGGGATTTACATACCAAGTAAGTGGGTTAAACGATGTATAATAATCACCTATAATATTCCATGAACTGATACAAGGTGTGAAGTATTTACATTTCATGTAACAAGTTCATGTCATGTAATGATCAAAAATCAGTTTTTAATTAAAAGGCGATGGTTTTTTCAACAAATCTTTTTAATCAAGAAATACAGGGCATGAAATATTTACACGCCATGTACATGTTGGGATTAAATTTTTTTAGGGTTTAGTATGGGTGATTAAGGGTTCATTCCATGTGTGGCCTCCCTCCGTGCAACCTAGAGAGCTCCCTAATGATTTTGGGTGATTCCCTCTCTTTTGGATCACTTTATTTAGTGATTAATCTCTGTTGCGGTTGGGTTTCTTCTCTCCGGGTATGTAATCCTTCTAGTTCTTCCTTATGTTGGTCATAGAAACTTATTTGGATATGTTTTTGGTTTGTATTTATGATCATATTGTGTTTTCTATTGATCCTTTGTAGTTTCTTGTCATGCCTTGTCTTTCAAAGGCCGATCTCATGGTTTCTAATCACCATTATCAAAGAAAACTAGGTTTATACTGGTTTGAGGCAGGTTTTTATATACAATGGGTTAATGTAGTGAATTGATTTTCATTACTAGTAAATTCCTTTGGTTTTTTCATTGATTTCAAGTGATATGTATTTTTAAATTATTGATTGTTAAGGAAAATGTTTTTAAAGGGGAGTTTTCTTTGAAAACATATTTTCTTGATTTGGAAATGACTTTTCAAACACCAAAGAGGATTGGATTAGCTTGGAAATGTTTTATAAAAATATGAGCTTGGTTTTGAAAATGTATTTTTGAAAATTAGAACATTGGGAACCTCAGGTGTGTTGGGAAAGAGACACAGGAAGCCTTAGTGTGTGTGGCACCACTAGGAGGTAACCTTTTGGATATCAATGGAGTGTGGTAGGACTCGATATTTATTAGATCCAATGTTATGCCTGTTTAGGCTCTTGAGTGTCTAGTATATATTGTTCCATAGTCTAGGGACCAATATGAGGTGATTTTTAATTTATGTTTATTTACCACATGATTGTTTTTATCATGGATTTTTGATCACATGTTTTATTATGAGGTTTTTTCACATAGCTTCGAATGATAGGTATTTCATGGATATGTGTTTACTTTATTATCTCTTGATACATAAATATGATTTCTTATTTATATCACTTCTACTTATTATATTTATGGTTTGAAAATATGAATGAATTTTATGAAAACTGAAAGGGAAAATGATTTACAAATAAATTAGATTTCTGAAAATGCTTTGTGAATCTGTTTTTTGTTTTAAAATATAAAACTATCGCATTATTGATATTAGACCTTGTATAGACCTTATGGTTGTATCCTACTGGGATTTGTGCTCACACCCTAAATTTTTACTTGGGAAGTTTTAGATGTTGTATTACAGGATACAGGTAAAGGGAAGGTCATCTTGTAGCATGTCCACTTCTTTTTTGGTCTTTGCCTTTGGTTTGGGTTGGTTTGGAGGTGAATATGGGTCACATGGAGACTTGTTGGTCTTACTTAATTCATACTTTCTAGTTTATCTATTTGGATGGGATTATATGGATATGGTTGTATCGTTTTCTTATGCATAATACTCTGGTTGTATGTCCTTTTTCATTATATACAAGACTTGTTCTGTTTTCTTTCTTTCCCTTACCATGTGACGATCGGCTTGGGTGTATGGTTTGGTTGACCCGGGTTGTTCTATTACAGTATGTATGTGTACATGTATTTCTATGTGTATGTATGAGTGTATGTGTATGTGTATGTATATGTATGATTATATACTATGTGTATGTATGATTATATACTATGTGTATGTATACACATGCACATGTATGCACAATCACATGTATGTACATGAAAATGTATGTAATTGTATATGTGTATGTGTATGCATATACATATACATGTGTATATGTATGAATATACATATACATGTGTATTTGTATGTGTATGTGTATCTGTATATGCATGTGTATGTGCATGTGTATGTGTGTATATATGTCACTACTATAAATTTGACCTTTAGCGACTGCCAAAAGAGGCCTCTAAAGGTCTTTAGAGACTGTCATCCGACCGCTATTGGCAGTTATTGTTTCACATCTTCTCATTTTTGACCTTTTGATAGGAAATATGTCATTTAAATAAAACTATACAATGTTACCCATCATTTTCCATCATACTAGGTGACATGAGAATTCGATGGATGTGACATTGATTCCTCTAGATAAAAAATGACTCAATTATCATTCTCCCATAATTTCATGTTAATCCATGCATGTTTTCTTAGTATTGGCCCCCTTTTATATGACTTTTCACTTAACTCCAAATCCAAGGAATAAACATCACTTTTGATCATACCAAGTAATTCAGATATCTGATCAGCGTACCGATGATTCCTAGAGATTTTAAATAACTCAAAATTCCATTTTCCTAAGATTTCATGTCAATCAGAGCTCATTTGGTAGGTTTTGACCCCTACACACATGATTTACCCAATATTAAAAAATAGAAATAATGTTAAATCATACCTTAAGATATACCAATCAATTTAAGCATCATATTGATGCAAAAATTGATTACAACATATAAAAAATTATTCTAGGAATGTTCTCTTAACTTTTGATGCTAATATGAAGTCTTGTTTTAACCCCCTAATGAGAGACGTGCCATTTTAATAAAACTAGACAACATTACATGTTGATTCCCATCATATTGGGTGACATGAGCATCCGATAGATGTGTCGTTGATTCCTATAAATAAAAAAAATGACTTGTTGATCATTCTCTAATTATTTAATGTCAATCTAAGTGTGTTTTATTACTATTGGCCCCTTTTACATGATTTTTCACTTAACTCCAAATCTGATAGACAAACACCACTTTAGATCATACCGATTAATTCAAGTATTCGATCAAGTATCTGATGATTCATATAAAATTTAAATGTATTAAAGATCATTGTACAAATATTTCATGTCAATTGGAGCTCATTTGGTTGGTTTTGACCCCCAACACATGATTTTTCCATTATTACAAAATGGTAATAATGTCAAATTATAACTTAAGAAATAATGATCAATACATGAATTATATTGATGTGTGGTTGGTTCTAACAAATAAAAAGGATTCAATAAATGTTTTCCTATATTTTTACATCAATCAGAATCTATTTTCTCATTTTGACCCCCCTGATGAGAGATATGTCATTTTAATAAAACAAGACAAAATTACGCATCAGTTTCCATCATACCGGGTGACATAAGAATTCGATGGATGCAGCATTGATTCCTACATATCAAAAAATGACTCGGTGATCATTATTCCATGATTTCATATCAATACAAGTTTATTTTCTTAGTATTGGACCCTTTTATGAGACTGGTCACTTAACTCCACATCTGAGGGACAAACACCACTTTTGATCATACTAAGTAATACAGTTATCTTCTCGATTTGATGGAGCTTCCCATAAATTTTAAACAATATAAAGATCATTTTACTAATATTTCATGTCAATTAGAGCTTGTTTTTTCAGTTTTGACTCATACACACATGATTTTCCCATTATTACAAAATGATAATAATGTCAAATCACACCTTAAGACATACTAATCAATCTAGACATTAGATTAACACACATTTGATTCTAACAAATCAAAAATGATTTGAGTAATGTTCTCCAAGATTTTTACATTAATCGGAATTCGTTTAATCATTTTTGACCCTTTGGTGGGAGATATGTCATTTTAATAAAACTATACATTATTTCTCATCATTTTCCATAATTTTAGGCGACATGAGTGTCCTATGAAAGCGATGTTGATTCCTACATATCAAAAACGACTTGGTAATTATTATCCCATGATTTCATGTTAATTCAAGTGCATTTTATTGGTATTGGACCCTTTTATGTGATTTCTCACTTATATCCAAATCTAAGGGGAAAATACCACTTTCAATCATACTGATCAATTTGGGTATCTGATAAATGTGCCGACAATTCCTACACATTTTAAATGACTTAAATACAATTTTCCTAATATTTCATGTCAACTAGAGCTCATTTGGTTGATTTTGACCCCTACATGCATGATTTTCCCATTATTACAAAAAATGTAATAACGTCAAATCATACCTTAAGCCATACCAATAAATTTGGGCATCATATTGGAACGAATTTGATTCTAAAAGATCGAAAATGATTTGAATAATTTTATCATAGTTTTTCACATTAATCCGAATTCAGTTGCTCATTTTTGACCCCTTGATGGGAGATATATCATTTTAATAAAACCATGCAATGTTACCCATTATTTTCCATAATATTGGGTAACACAGGCTTCCGAAGGATACAATATTGATTCATAAAGATCAAAAATTACCTTTTTACCATTCAACCATAATTTCATGTCAATCTAAATATTTTTTATTGGTATTGGATCCTTTTACGTGATTTGTCACCTAACTCCAAAATCTGAGGGACAAATGCCACTTTCAATCCTACCAAGACATTTAGGTGTCTGATCAATGTGATAATGATTCCTATATATTTTAAATAAATTAAATATAATTTTAATAATATTTCATGTCAATCAAAGCTCGTTTGGTCAATTTTGACCCCTACACACATGTTTTCCCTATTATTGTAAAAATGATAATAATTTCAAATCATATTTTAAGCCATACCGATCAATATGGGCATCATATTGGTGCGTGGTTGATTCCAAAAAATCATAAATGGTTCAAGGAATATTATCGTATATTCTCATTTCAATCATATGCTTTTTTCTCATCTTTGACCCCCTTGATGGGAGATATGTCATTTTAATAAAACTAGACAACATTACCTATCATTTTCCATCATACCGGGTGACATGAGAATTCGATGGATGTGGTGTTGATTTATACTAGTAAAAAATGACTTGGTGATAATTATACTATGATTTCATGTCAATACAAGTGCATTTGGTTGATAATGGCCCAATTTACATGATTTCTCACTTAACTCCAAATCTGAGGGACATACGCCCCTTTTGATCATACCGTGCAATTCAGCTATCCGATTGACATGCAAATGATTCCTATAGATTTTAAATGAATTAAAGATCATTTTCTTAAGATTTAATTTCAATCATATCTCATTTGGTTGGTTTTGATCCCAACACACATGATTTTCCCATTATTACAAAAATGGTAATAATGTCAAATCATACCTTAAGACATACCAATCAATGTAGTTGGGGTTTGGCTTAGTGGTAAGCACTCCGTAATCCTACATGAAAAATGGGGGTTCAAAACTCATGGGGTGTAGGTTACTGTAGCGGTACTGTAGCGGTACTGTAGTAGCGGTGATATTATTGATCGGTGGGTACTGTAGCGGTGGTAGGATATTGTAGCGGCAGCAGGGCACTGTAGCAGCGGTAGGTACTGTAGCAGTCTGGTTACTATTCACAGAATGGGCCTTAGGCAAAAAATTTGGGCCTATGGGCTACATGCCCACTGAGCTTTCGGGCTATGTAATGGGTCTCCCTCTACCCAGTTAAAAGAGGTCTTTGCTTTTCTTTAATAATAAAATGAGCTTCGACCCCAACCTTTAAAAAAAACATACTGATCAATCCGAGCATCAGATTGACACATGGTTGATTCCAAAAGATAAAAATTGATTCATGGAATGTTATAATAGTTTTTCATTCCAATCAGATTTTTTTTTATCATTTTGACCATCTCATCAGAGATATTCCATTTTAATAGAACTATACAATGTCACCCATCGCCATGCATCATACTGGACGACACAAGCATCCAAATAATGAGACGTTGATTCCTATAGATAAAAAATGACTTGATGATCATTATACCATGATTTCATGTCAATACAAGTGAGTTTTCTTGGTATTGTACCCTTTTATGGGAGTGGAAACTTAACTCTAAATCTGAGGGACAAATGCCACTTTCGATAATACCGAGAAATTTGGGTATCCAATCGACGTGACAATTATTCATATAGATTTTAAATGACTTAAAGATTATTTTAATAACATTTCATGTCAATAAGATCCCATTTTTTTAGTTTTGACACCTATACATGTTATTTTCCCATTAATAAAAAATAGTAATACTGTCAAATCATACCTTAAGCTATACTGATCAATCTGGGCATCAAATTGATGCACGATTGATTCCAAAAAATAAAAATTGATTGTAACATCCCAGGTAAATAAAGAATAATAAATTTTCATATTTATTAATATTTGTGAATTAAATATTAATTTTACTTTAAAAGGGATGCTATGTTCGATGAAAGACCCGATATGCAACAATGAGTTTCTTTGAAATCTTACGTTGCACACTAATAATATAATATTATTATTTTAAATGATAGTTAACACCTAGAAATTTTATTGTAAGGAATGAATATAACTAACTACAATATGATTATACATGTTTGTTAAATGTTTTTATAATAAATTTTAGAGGCTTAAAATAAGAAAGAATCCAATTTTAGGCATAAATACTCTAATATTCTTTAAAAGGCTGATTTACCGTCTTTTGATGGAGAACCTTTTTTTTAAATCTAGTTTTTGTCACTTTTATATGTTCTATTTGGTAAAATAATATTTTTATTTAGAATCGGGACATCAAAATTTACTTTGGATGAAAGTTTGGTATTTTTCTGATAATGTTCATTTTTTAATGAATAGTGAAAAATACTGTATTATAATTCAAAAATTACTTTTAATCTAATTTATTTATATAGTTATATTATCTTATTAATTGATTTTAAAGTGTAATTAGATTATATTTTTATCATTTAATCCAATTTTGGTCATTGGAAGTAATTTCACTTTGAAATTGGACATAAACAAGTGTCAATCTTTTGATAGTTATTATTTCTTAAAACACGCTTTTTGTTTTGACAACAGGAATTAATTTTAAATTAATTAATGAAAATTATATGTTTTGAATTTGGTAAAATAGACATCATTTTTGAATTTGGAATATCAAATATAGTCGAGGCTCATTTTTTGGTATTTTTCTGAAAACCTTCAATTTTTGATGAAAAGTGAAAACACTGAGTAGTAGTTAGAAAAACCGACCTTTTCATATAAATGAAATTTTAGCACTTCTGTGAATTGAATTTCAAAAATCCAAGATACATGGTTGTTATCAGTAAGTAAAATGTGGTTCAATAAGATGAAAATATTTTTTTATAAATAGTAACTTTTGACTTTTATTTACCATGGTAGGGTAATTCAAGGTAATAATAATATTATAATAATATAAAATTACCCTAACATGTGTCCTAATACCATTGGTTGATACATTTCCGACCATGGGAAACCTTGGGTCGCTTTTGGGACCCCGTGGAGCCACTTAAGAGTGATAATGACACTTTATATTAATTACTTTAAAGTAATGAAAAAAATGACTTAAACATATATCTTTTAGTAAATTAATTTTTAAATGGGGTTATATGAGTTATCTCTTCTAATATAAATTTTAATTTGAAAGATAAAAATATTTCCTACATCATGGTATTTTTTTTTATAATTTTTAGACATCAAATAAATAAAATTATTTATTACACAATAATGATGCAGTGTTTACCTCATTAATGAATGATTTAAATAAATAAGATTATAAAAATTAAAAAAATATCCAAAACTTGTCGAATTCTTATTTGATGATTTTATTTAGAACATGAGTCATCTTATCTTTGACTTTAATAAGTTTTGGACCTTTAGAAACCAAAAATCATTATATAATAAAATAATATTTTCAAACTTTCCTAAAGAGCCCCTCCTCCTCCTTATAAAAATCCCTCACCTCTAACCCATTACCCACACCTCTCAAACCCCTTGGATCATACAACCCCTACCCAAATAAGCTCTCAATATCCTTCTCTTCCTTCTAGAAGCCTTACCTTAGGAAGAAGACACTTTAAGTAAACCTTTTGGTTCAAACCAAAGGGAGATACCCAATTTAAAGGTAACGTCTTCTCTTAAGTTATTTTCTTTTATTTTACTTCTTAAACCCCATAAAATCTTTTTATTACTTTATTTTATAACCACAAAAGTATACTCAATATACTAGGTTGATATTATGATAATTATTCTAACTACACTTACACACACCTCCATCTAATGGGTAAAGAATATACTGTTTCTGTGGACGAGGAACTACTGCCTCACGAAATGACGATTGTTCAATATTCTCCTAACACCTCTTATGGTGGACATTAAGATGGAACTGTATTTATATGTGATATATATTATATTCATATTGTCTCTATACTTCTTTATTTTTCATTTATTGCATACCTTTATGGTTTCTATTATGGATAAACGCGATAATTTCATTTGAGGAAGTGCGGACTACCACCCCTCAAAGTGATATGACTCGTTCATGTCATACATGGAACACATAAAGGATAGAGTTACTGAAATTATATATGATATTATACTAGAATTATAATATAACTATGTATCATTAAGTTTTCATCCCATTAAAATATGAAAAAGAAATGAAAGTAGCGTTCATGCGTACGTACGACTTACCGTCTCCATGAACGGTGCATTTCATTTCTTATCTCCAAATGTTATTTACTGTTATAAATACATATATATAATGGATATATATGATATATATGATATCTAAAATCATGAATATCATTTTGGAGATAATGTAATTTTGACCACATGGACAACTTGTAATTATAAGAAGTTCATTTTTGACTCAAGTACCAAATATCGACAAAATGACTATTATTAACATAAATGATTATATAATGTTTATAACATGGTAATAAGTGATCTAAAAGGAATAATAAACCTGAAAAAGGTTCTGAATAAAGTATAAATTAACTTTAGTTTATTATTCAGGAGATTAAAGAACGAACGAGTTAAGTTGGACACGAGGTAAGGGACTTTGTCTCAATATCCTTTCATTGAGGCATTCTTTGATTTATACATGACTTTATTTTATAAGGTGTATAAAACCTTTTGAATTTTAATTTCATTCAAATGTAATCTTTTCTCTATGAATAATTTTACTAAACAAAAAAAAGAATGTTTCTTTTTTTAAAGTAAGTCGTGATGACAACCTTTTTCACTACCGCGCGTATTATTTGATTTGTGACTTCCTTAACAAGACATAATGTTTTTAAAAGGAAAATAAATACCATATACTCTTTTATGTATTTTGTTATTGAAAATGTTTTTGATAATTCATTTTTTATGTCAATATATTTAAATAATATACTGTGATTGAAATGTGGGAATGTAATCTTTCCTTTATGCTTGTTTTTTTTGTGTTATGAATATGTTATGGTTCTTGGGAATTGTTTACATATATGGGTGGTTTTGTGATAAGCCTAGGACGGGTGAGTCTGAGATAGCTCTCCAATGCATTGGGTAATGTGACAGAGGTAAACATGAATGTTTCTCCTAAGAGATTTAGGGAATATACTGTGATGGGTATTCCAAATATAACTCCCTATGTGAATGTGAAAGCTACAATGAAGTATGTTATGGATACCACAATTTACCTTTATGATTTCTGATTACTATGTGTTATTCATAAATATGATGATTTCATAAGGTATGTTAAAGAGCTTATGTTATGTATGTATTGATGAACTAATGTTTTCTTTCTTTGTTTTATAACCCTTACTGAGCTTTTTATGCTCATCCCAAGTTTTGAAATGTTTTTTAGAGGACTTAAAGATGAATAGGGTCAAGGATGGGATCAAGGAAAAGTCATTCTATCTAAAACATGGAACTAGACATGACTCTTTTTTTAAGAGTTTTTATTTTATGAAAAAATATGGAAACTGAGTAGAAGTGTCTAATTTGTATCTTTTTATATGTAATGTAATATTTATGGACTAATTATCTAAAAATATAAACCCAAAAAATCCTCAATGTGAATTATCCATTTAATTCAAGATTATGTAATGTTTTAAGGTTGGGTCCTTATAGTTGGTATCAAAGGCCAGTTTAGAAAAATTTAGAAGTTAGGATATTGTTAAATTAATATTCGTAAATTATTTTTTTATTTATAGTAATATTGAAATGATATAGCATTTACAGATTACCATGTTGCTTCGCCTAAGATATTTATGTGTTCAGAATGCTTTTCCACAGAGGAAACAGGGCAACTATGATGAGACACCATCAGGAGGAAGACAACCTTCCAAATTAGAAACTTGAGATGGTCAGAATTAGAACTGAATAGTTTGTTACAGTGATGGAAAAATTGACTCAGGATATAAATGGTGGTGATATCCATTCACAAGATCCGCTAGATCAACCACAAAGAAACATGTCAGTAGTGGGCATTTCATGAGGCAACATCCCCCATCATTCAGAGGATTATATGACCATGTGCTAGTTGAAGGGTGGATTAAAGAACTGGAGAATATTTTTGATGTCATGGGGTGTTCAAAACATCAAAATGTTAGTCTTACTGTTTACCATTTTGAAGGTGAAGCTGATCATTTGTGGTCGATGGTGAAAAATATCAGGCATAGTGAGGAGATTGATGCTCTTGATTGGGATGAATTCAAAGGTATGTTTCTTGAGAAATATTTTCCTAAGGTGGTTCATCTTAGGATGGAAAATCAATTCCTAGAATTGAGCCAAGAGGATGACTCAGTGGATGCTTATGTAGAAAAATTCACTCGACTAGAAAGCTATGCTCCAAATTTCATACGAGATCTTGATAGTAAAATCAACCATTTTTACTCAAGATTAAAGCCAAAGTATCGAAGGGATTTAGCTTATCACGAGTTCAAAAGTTATGAAAAACTTGTTCGATGTGTGGAGAAGGTGGAAATGGTGTTTGTCGATGACCAGGTGTTCTTTAAAAAACAACAAAATAAGAGGTTGAGGTGGCAGATGAAAGGGAAGAACTCTTCAAAAAAGTCTGATGGTAAGAAAATTAAGTTTATAGTTTGTGAAAATTGTGGTAAAAAGAATGTTGGGGAATTTCTTTTGAATTTTGGTAAGTTCTACCAATGTGGTAAAATGGGACATAAGGCTCGTAATTGCACTGAAAAAGATCAGGGTAATGGAAAGACAAAATCTGATTTACAATCAGCAAAATGTTTTAAGTGCAATGAAATGGGTCATTATGAAAATGAGTGTCCAATAAAGAACTCAACTAAGGGAAAGCACCCAGACTACAAGCAAAAATGGGTGGTGAAATCCTTTTCAACTACTTTAGTAGATGTTGGGCCATCAAATGAAGTAGTATCTGGTACACTGTTTATTTTTTAAGATTATGCCAATGAGTTGTTTGATTCAAGGTTTACAAATTCATTCATTTCTTAGAAGTTTTCTAGTAAATTGGGAATTCCATATCAAGATATGAATCCTGAACTTATGGTAAAAACATTGAGGGGAAATGTTGAGACAAAAAGAAATTATAAGAACCTTCCTGTCCTCGTGTGCAGAAAGAATCTACCTGCAAACCTTATTGTTTTGCCTCTAGTGGAGTTTGATGTTATTTTGGGTATGGATTGGTTTTTTGTTTATCATGCTAAGATTGACTTCAAAGCTAAAGAGGTTTCTTTTCAGAAAGATTTTCAATTTGCGTACAAGAATGAAATCTTAATTTTGATAACATATTAGGAAGATATGAAACTAATAAAAGATGGAAATGAATGTTACCCTGAATATATTGTTTAAAACAAAGGAACTATTCATATTAATGATGTGCCAGTGGTAAATGAGTACCATGATGTTTTTCCTGATGAATTTCCTGGTATAATACCTGATCGAGAAGTTGAATTTATTGTTGACTTAGTTCTGGATGCTAAGCCAATTTCAAAACCCCCTTATCGAATGGCTCAAATTGAACTTTTAGAGTTAAAGAAGCAATTGCAGGAGTTATTAGATAAAGGTTTCATTCAACCTAGCACATCACCATGGGGTGATTCTATATTGTTTTTTAAAAATAAATATGTTTCAATGAGACTTTGTATTGATTATAGAGCATTAAATAACATCACTGTTAAGAACAAGTATCCTTTGCCTCATATCGATGATTTTTTTGATCAGATCTAGGGATCTTAGTATTTTTTGAAGATTGATTTGAGGTCAGGGTACCATCAGTTGAAAGTAAAGGAAAAATACATTCTGAAGACTGTGTTTTGTACTAGATATGGCCATTATGAATTTGTAGTTATGCATTTTGGGTTAACCAATGCACCTGTTGTATTCATGGATATTATGAATAGAATTTTCTGTGAGTTTTTGGATAAGTTTGTGGTTGTGTTTATTGATGATATTTTGGTTTATTTCAAAAGTAAATAGGAACATGAAAGTTATTTAATGGTTATCCTGCAAACCTTAAAAGGAAAGAAATTGTTTGGGAAATTTAGCAAGTGTGAGTTTTGGTTACAAAGTATTACATTCCTTGGTCACATTGTTTAAAAAAATGGCATAAATGTTGATCCTTATAAAACAAAAGTTGTTTAAGAATAGACAAGACCCACAAATATAACCGAGATCTATAGTTTTCTTGGTTTAGAAGGTGATTACCATAGGTTTTTTGAGAATTTTGCACGGTTATCTAGTCCAATGACTAAGTTAACTTGAAAAGGTGTTAAATTCATTTGGACAAAAGAATGTGATGATTGTTTTCAGGAATTGAAAATAAGATTGGCGAATTATCTTGTTTTGGAATTACCTTCCAGAGATGGTGAATTTGTTATTTCCAATGATGCTTTGTTGAAAGGACTTGATTGTGTCCTTATGCAGAATGATCAGGTAATTGCTTATTCTTCATGTCAGTTGAAACCTCATGAGTTAAATTATCCTACACATGATTTGGAATTAGCTGCTATTGTTTTTGCTTTAAAAATTTGGAGGCATCATTTGTATGGAGTAAAATGTGAAATATATACTGACCACAAAATTTTGAAGTATATATCCACTCAAAAAGAATTTAACATGAGACAGATGAGATGGCTAGAATTAATCAAGGATTATGATTTCATGATTCATTACCATCTAGGAAAGGCAAATAAAGTGGCTGATGCTTTGAGTTGAAAAAGTAATGCTACATTAACCTTGATATATTTGGAACAAGATCCTTCGATTAAAGATTTGATGAACTTTGTCATAGAAGTTGTTGGTGCAGGAAATTCCTCTATTTTGTTTTAGGTGTCAGCGAAATCATCTCTATTAGATATAATTAAGAAAGCATAGAAGGAAGACAGTGAGTTGCAAAAAAATGTAGAGTTGGTTCAAAAGGGTAAGTTACCTAATTTTAATGTTGATAATGATTGTATTTTGAGAATTGGAAAGAGAATATGTGTTCCTTGTGATTCATAGTTGAAGAAAGAGTTATTATGTGAAGCTCATAGTTCTCTGTTTTTATTTCATCCTAGAAATACTAAGATGTACAATGATCTTCGAGAGTATTACTGATGGGATGGAATGAAAAGAGATATTGCTGATTTTACTGTGAAGTGTTTGATTTGTCAATAGGTTAAAGCAGAGCAGCAGTTACCAAAAGGGATACTTCATCCTTTACTGGTGCCAGAGTGGAAATGGGAAAATATATCCATGGACTTCATTATGGGATTACCAAAGACATCTTGAGGTAATAATGCAATCTGGGTTATTGTTGATTGATTGACTAAATCTGCTCATTTCCTTCTAATTTGAGATACTTTATCTCTATATCAACTTTTTTGGTTGTATGTTACAGAGATAGTTAGGTTTCATGGAGTTCCCATCTCTATTGTATCTGATCATGATCCCATGTTTACTTATAACTTTTGGAAAGGCCTTCAGAAGTCATTGGGTACTGAATTAAATTTTAGTACAACTTTTAATCCTTAATCAGATGGGCAGTCAGAATGAATAATTCATACTATGGAAGATATGTTATGTGCTTTCTCAATGAATTACCAGGGAAGTTTTGACCAACATATTTCTTTGGTTGAATTTTCTTATAATAATAGTTTTCATTCCAGTATACAAATGGCTCCATTTGATGCATTATATGGGAAGCATTGTCGAACTCCAACTTTTTGGGATGAAGTAGGTGAAAGGAAGTTGATGGGACCAGAATTGGTAGAAGAGATGGTAGAAAAGGTTCTGTTGATTCAGAATCACATGAGAATAGATTAGAGTAGGCAAAAAAGTTATAAGGATAACCGGAGGAAGGATCTTTCTTTTGAGGTAGGTGATCATGTCCTTCTTAAAGTTTCTCCATGGAAAAGTGTGATGCATTTTGGTAAGAAGGGAAAGTTGATTCAAAGGTTCATTGGACCTTATGAAATCCTAGAGAAAGTTGGATAATTTGCATACAAATTGGCTTTACCTCCAAGTTTATCCTAGGTACACAATGTTTTTCATGTTTCAATGTTGAGGAAGTATATGCCAGATCCATCTCATGTTTTGAGTCCACAGGTAGTTCGGTTGGAAGAGAATCTCTCTTATGAGGAACAAAAAGTCTAGATTCTTGACCAAAGAGAGCAAGTGTTGTGGAATAAGGTAATCCATCAGGTAAAAGTTTTGTGAAAAAACCATATGGCTGAAGAGGCAACGTGGGAATCTTAAAATGCTATGAGGGATAAATACCCCCACTTATTTGATAAGTGAATAAAATTTGCGAGGATGCAATTTCCAAAAGGGGAGAAGGATGTAACATCCTAGGTAAATAAATAATAATTCATTTTCATATTTATTAATATTTGTGAATTAAATATTAATTTTACTTTAAAGGGGTTTCTATGTTCGATGATGTACCTAATATGCAACAACGAGTTTCTTTGAAATCTTACATTGCACTCTAATAATATAATATTATTATTTTAAATGATAGTTAACACCTAGCCATTATATTGGCGAGAATAAAAAAAACTAACTATAATACGATTATACATGTTTGTTAAATGTTTTTAAAATAAATCTTAGAGTCTTAAAATAAGAAAGAATCAAATTTTAGGCATAAACACTCTAATATTCTTTAAAAGGACGATTTACCGCCTTTTGATGGAGAACCTTTTTTTTTTAAATCTAGTTTTTGTCACTTTTATATATTCTATTTGAAAAAATAATATTTTTCTTTAGAATTGGGATATCAAAATTTACTTTGGATGAAATTTTGGTATTTTTCTGATAATGTTCATTTTTTAATGAATAGTGAAAAATATTGTATTTTAATTCAAAAATTCCTTTTAATCTAATTTATTTATATGGTTAGATTATATTATTAATTGGTTTTAAGTTGTGATTAGATTATATTTTTAACATTTAATCCAATGTTGGTCATTGGAAGTAATTTCACTTTGAAATTGGACATAAACAAGTGTCAATCTTTTGATAGTTATTATTTCTTAAAAACATGTTTTTTTTGTTTTGACA
Source organism: Viscum album (assembly GCA_963277665.1). Classification (NCBI taxonomy): domain Eukaryota; kingdom Viridiplantae; phylum Streptophyta; class Magnoliopsida; order Santalales; family Viscaceae; genus Viscum; species Viscum album. Next base: position 1,239,708,748 of record OY728145.1, on the reverse strand, counting down.
ATGAGAATTAATTTTAAATTAATTAATGAAAATTATATGTTTTGAATTTGTTAAAATAGAAATCATTTTTTAATTCATAATATTAAATATATCTTAGGCTCAATTTTTTTTTTCTGAAAACCTTCAATTTTTGATGAAAAGTGAAAACACCGAGTAGTAGTTAAAAAACCTGACTTTTTCATTTAAATGAAAATATACCTCTTATGTGAATTGAATTTCAAAAATCCAACATACATGGTTTTTATCAGTAATTAAAATTTGGTTTAATAAGATGAAAATATTTTTTGGTGAATAGTAACTTTTGACTTTTATTTACCGCAGTTAAAGGTAAATAGGGTAATTCAAGGTAAAAATAATATTACAATAATATAAAATTACCCTAACATGTGTCCTAATCCTATTAGTTGATACATTTATGACCATGGAAATCCTTAGTTCAATTTTGGGACCCCATGGAGCCACTTAAGAGTGATATTGACACTTTATATTAATTAATTTAAAGTAATGACAAAAATGACTTAAACATATATCTTTTAGTAAATTAATTTTTACATGGGGTTATATAAGTTATCTCTTTGAATATAAATATTCATTTGAAATCTAATAAGATTTCCTACATCATGATATATTTTTTTATAATTTTTAGACATAAAATAAATAAAATTATTTATGACACAATAATGATGCAGTGTTTACCTCATTAATGAATGATTTAAATAAATGAGATTATAAAAATTAAAACAATATCTAAAACTTGTCCAATTCTTATAGGATTATTTTATTTCGAATATGAGTCATCTTATCTTCGACTTTAATAAGTTTTGGACCTTTAGAAACCGAAAATCATTATATAATAAAATAATATTTTCAATCTTTCCTAAAGAGCCCATCCCCCCCTTATAAAAAGCCCTCACCTCTAACCCATTAGTCACACATCTCATGACCCTTGGCTCATACAACCCCAACCCAAATAATCTCTCAAGATCCTTATCTTCCTCCTATAAGCCTTACCTTAGGCCTAAGGCACTTCAAGTAAACCTTTTGGTTCAAACAAAAGGGAGATACCCAATTTAAAGGTAGCATCTTCTCTTAAGTTCTTTTATTTTATTTTACTTCTCCAACCCCATAAACTCTTTTTATTACTTTATTTTATAACAACACCAGTATACTCAATACACTAGGTTGTTTTTATGAGAAGTATTCTAACTACACTTACACACACCTCCGTCTAATGGGTAAAGAACATACTGTTTCTGTGGACGATGAACTACTGCCTCATGAAACGATGATTGTTCAATCTTCTCCTACCACCTCTTATGGTGGCCATTAAGATGGAACTATATTTACATGTGATATATATTATATTTATGTTGTCTCTATACTTATATATTTTTCATTTATATAATAACTTTATGTTTTCCATTATGGGTAAACGTGATAATTTCATTTGAGGAAGTGCGGACTACCGCCCCCTCAAAGTGATATTACTCATTCATGCTATACGTGGAACGTATAAAGGATGGAGTTACTGAAATTATATATGATATTATACTGGAATTATAATATAACTATGTATCATTAATTTTTCATCCCATTAAAATATGAAATAGAAATAAAAGTAGCGTTCATGCGTACGTACGACTCACCGTCTCTATGAACGGTGCATTTCATTTCTTATCTCCAAATGTTATGTACTGTTATAAATACACATATATATATTGGATATATATTATATATATGATATCTAAAATAATTAATATCATTCTGGAGATAATGTAATTTCATCCACATGGACAACTTGTAATTTTAAGAAGTTTATTTTTGACTCAAGTACCAAATATCAACAAAACGACCGTTATTAACAAAAATGATTATATAATGTTTATAACATAGTAATAAGTGATATAAAAGGAATAATAAACCTGAAAAGGTTATTAAGTAAGTATAAATTAACTTTAGTTTCTTATTCAGGAGATTAAAGAATGAACGGGTCAAGTCGGACATGAGGTAAGGGACTTCGTCTCAATCTCCTTTCATTGAGGCATTCTTTGATTTATACACGACTTTATTTTATATGGTGTATAAACCCTTTTGAATTTTAATTTCATTCAAAGGTAATCTTTTCTCTATGAATAATTTTACTAAATGACAAAAAAGAATGTTTCTTTTTTTAACATAAGCAGTGACAACGACCTTTTCTGCCACCGGGCGTATTATTTGATCTTTGGATTCCTTAACAAGCCATAATTTTTTTAAAAGGAAAATAAATACAATATAATCTTTTACGTATTTTGGTATTGAAAATGGTTTTGATAATGCATTTTTTATTTCAATATATTTGAATGATATATTGTGATTGAAATGTGGAAATGTTATCTTTCCTTTATGTTTATTTTATATGTTATGAATATGTTATGGTTCTTGGGAATTTTTTACGTATACGGGCGGTTCTATGATAAACCTAGGGCAGGTGAGCCTGAGATATCTCTCCAATGCATTGGGTTATGTGATGGAGGTAAACGTGAATGTTTCTCCTAAGAGATTTAGGGAATATACTATGATGGGTATTCCAAATGTAACTCCCTATGTGGCTGTGAAAGCTACAACGTAATTATGTTATAGATGCCACAAGTTACCTTTATGATTTCTGATTACTATGTGTTATTCATAAATATGATGATTTCATGAGGTATTTTAAAGATATTATGTTATGTATGTATTGATGAACTAATGTTTTCTTTCTTTGTTTTATAACCCTTACTTTTTATTCTCATCCCAAGTTTTGAAATGTTTTTCACAGGACTTAAAAGATCAATAGGGTCAAGGATGAGATCAAGAAAAAGTCATGCTGTCTAAAACATGGAACTAGACATGAATATTTTTTTTAAGAGTTTTTATTTTATGAAAAAAATATGGAAACTGAGTAGAAGTGTATACTTTGTATCTTTTGACATGTAATGTAATATTTATGGCCTAATTCTATAAAACTCTAAACCTGAAAAAATCCTCAATGTGAATTATCCATTTAATTCAAGATTATGTAATGTTTTAAGGCTGGGTACTTATATTGATTCAAGGAATTTTCTCATATTTTTTCACATCAAATACAATTATTATTCTCATTTTAACCCACTGATAGGAGATATGTCATTTTAATAAAACTATATAATGTTACTCGTCATTTTCCATCATACTGAGCAGCACAAGCATCTGATGGATGTGGTGTTGATTAATACAATTAAAATATGAATCATAGATCATTATACCATGATTTCATGTCAATAAAAGTTCATTTTCTTAGTACTAGACCCTTTTATATGATTTTTTACTTAACTCCAAATCTAGGGGTCAAACAATACTTTCGATCATACTGAGAAATTCAAGTATTCAATAAAATTTCTGATAATTCATATAGATTTTAAATGAGTTAAAGATAATTTTACTAACATTTCATGTCAATAAAATCCCATTTGTTCATTTTTAACCCCTAAACACATGATTTTATCATTATTAAAAAATGGTAATAATGTCAAATCATACCTTAATCCACACAGATAAATCCAGGAATCCGATTGATACGTGGTTGATTCCAACTGTTAATTTTTTTTCAAGGAATGTTCTCATAGATTTTCATGTCAATAAAATTCTATTTTCATAATTTTGACCACCTAAAGGGAGATATGTCATTTTAATAAATTAAGACAACATTACCTGTCATTTTCCATCATACTGGGTGACACAAGAATCTAGTGGATGTGACATTGATTCCTATAGATCAAAAACCACATAGTGATTGTTCTCCCAAAATTTAATGTCAATCCAAGAGAGTTTTATTGTCATTGACCCCTTTTACATGATATGTCACTTAACACTAAATCTGAGGGGCAAACACCACTTTTTATCATACCGAGAAATTCTGGTATGAGATCAATATGCCAATGATTTCTATAGATTTTAAATGAATTAAATATCATTTTCCTAATAGTTTATGTCAATATAATCTCTTTTGATTAGTTTTGACCCCTACACACATGATTTTCCCATTATTACAAAAATAGTAATAATGTTAAATCATACCTTAAGCCATAGCAATCAATTAGAAATCAGAGTGATACTCAGTTGATTCCAATAGATCACAAATGATTCAAAGAATGTTCTCCAATATTTTCATTTCAATCATAATTCATTTTCTCTTTTTGAACCCATGATGGTAGATATTTCATTTTAATAAAAATAGACAATGTTACCCATCATTTTCCATCATATCAGACAACACAAGCATCTGATAGATGGAAAGTTAATTCTTATAGATAAAAAAATGTCTCATTGATCATTATTCTTTTATTTCATGTCAATACAAGTGTGTTTCCTTGGAATTTTCCCCCTTTACATGCTTTTTCACTTAACTCTAATTCTTAGAGACAAACATCAATTTTGATCATAATATGAAATTCTAGGTATCCAATTGACATACCGATGACTCATATAGATTTTAAATGTCTTAAAGTTCATTGTCCTAAGATTTCATGTCAATCATAGCTAGTTTGGTTGGTTGTTACCCCTTCACATATGATTTTACCATTATTAAAAAATTGTTAATAATTTCAAATCATACCTTAATCCATAATGATCAATCCAAGCATCAAATTGATGCACAATTGATTCCAATAAATCAAAAATGATTCAAGGAATTTTTTTAAAGTTTTTTACACCAATTATAAGTTGATTACTCAGTTTTAATCCCCTGATAGGATATATGCTATTTTAATAAAAATAGAAAACATTAACCATTATTTTCCATCATACTAGGTAACATGAGCATCTGATAGATACAATGCTAAATTTTACATATTAAAAATGAGGGAGAAAATTCATCCCAAACACTCAAACCTTATTGGAAGGAAGGAACATAGTGGAATGTGAAGTGATATTGGTTAGTGGTGCAGCGAGACCTCGCCTACCCCTGTGACACATGGGATCATTATTGAAAAGGCTATAAATGAAAGATGACGCATGACATCTTAGCTAAGTTTAGGGGATATTTTAGTCTTACCCTCACCAGGAAGCTAGCATATGAGGATGGTTAGCCCAACGACACCTTATGTCTTTATAATAATTTATATTTAATAATTATATAAATATAAATAGATAAATAAATATTAATACATATAAATATATAAAACCATATACAATTGAAACATTATTGAGAAAAAAGGCGTGCCTTTGACTTTTCTTCCCTATAAAAATGAAAAATGACTGAATTTCCATAAGGAAACCAATAAATGAGAATAAGTTATTGAAAAATAGTTGATAATATTTCATATTATTTGAATATTATAGAATCCCGCCTTAATTTCCAATGAAGGTCCTTTATCAATTGCCACTATTTTAGCATGGATCATTGATTTTATTTGAATTTGGAACTGCAATGAGCAATGTGGTATTTAATTTGATACCTTTACCGTAAAAAATGAAAAAAATATGTTTACCCATATAATGAAATCACATCATTTTGAAATAAACCAATATATGATCCATGGTAAAATAAACCTGAAAAGTTCATCTAATAAATAGTTTGGAACATATATCTACAAAGCAATATTATAAATCGTGTGTTATTCAATGCTAAATTTTATTAGAGCTAAACCAGAAGTACTAATAAAGGGGGAGACTTTTATTAACACTAACTAAACACACTGATAAAAGGATACCATTTGTTAACACCTTTTTAGCGCTAATAAAGGCATCACATTATCAACCCTTTTCTTAGCATTGATAAAATCATCACCTTTAACAACATGAAAAAACTCTATTAAAGGGCACAATGAACAATTCAATTTATATATACATATTTATATATTTTTAAATAAGATTTATATTACAATAAGTATATATATATAAATATAATATATAAATATAATATATAAATATGAATTATATAACTTAAAAAAATTATTATCGATCATATTTTCATAATTTTATATATAAATTAATTACAAAATGCATACATAATTAATATAAATATGATAAATTAATATTTTATTTAAACAATTATATAAATATATAAATGAATATATTTATTTAAATATGCAACTCATGTTTGAATTTATATATTTATATTCATATTAAATAATTTAAAATATACGTACATGTATGTGTATGCATGTATATTTATGTATATGCATATGGATGTGCATTTGTATGTATATGTGTTTATATAAGTGTATGTGTATGTATATATGTGTACATGTGTGATAATGTATGCGTACATATGCATGTATATGTGTATGTATGTGTATGTGTATGTGTATGTGTATGTGTATGTGTGTGTATATGTGTATGTGTGTGTATATGTGTACATGAATGTCTATGTGTATGTATGAGTGTATGTGTGTGTGTATGTATGTGTGCGTATGTATGTGTAGATATTTACATGTAAGTATATGTGTGTGTGTATGTGTGAATATGTACGTGTATGTATATGTGTGTGTATGTGTATGTGTATGCATGTTTATGTATTATGTGTATGTATGCATAAGTATGTACATGTATGTGCATGCACATGTATGTAATTGTATGTATGTGTATGTGTGTGTATGTATGTGTGGATATGTACGTGTATATATATGCGTATGTATGTGTGCGTATGTATGTGTGGATATGTATGTGTTTGTATGTGCATGCATGTATATGTAATTGTATGTTTGTGTATGTTTATACATGTGTGTATGTGTATGTATATACATATGGATGTGTATTTGTATGTATATGTGTATGTGTATGTGCATATGTGTAAGTGTATGTATATATGCGTACATGTGTGTTAATGTATGTGTACACATGCATGTATATGTGTATGTATGTGTATGTGTATGTGTATGTGTATGTGTATGTGTATGTGTGTGTGTGTGTGTATGTGTATGTATGTGTACATGTATGTCTATGTGTATGTATGAGTGTGTGTGTATGTATATGTATATTTATGTAGTATGTGTATGTATGCATATGTATGTATATGCATGTGTATGTAATTTTATATATGTGTATGTGTATACATGTGTGTATGTGTGTGTATATGCATATGGATGTGAATTTGTATGTATATGTGTATGTGTATGCGCATATGTGTATGTGTATGTATATATGTGTACATGTGTGTTAATGTATCTGTACATATGCATGTATATGTGTTTGTATGTGCATGTGCATGTGCATGTGTATGTGTATTTGTATGTGTATGTGTATGTGTATGTGTATGTGTATGTGTATGTGTATGTGTATGTGTATGTGTATGTGTATGTGTATGTGTATGTGTATGTGTATGTGTATGTGTATGTGTATGTGCATGTGCATGTGCATGTGCATGTGAATGTGTATGTGAATGTGTATGTGTATGTATGTGTACGTGTATGTCTATGTGTATGTATATGTATGTTTATATACTATGTGTATGTATGGATATACACGTGTATGTAATTGTATGTTGGTGTATGTGTATGCATATGCATATACATGTGTATTTGTATGTGTAACATCCCGTTAGCTTCTTTCAGGTATTCCTTGACCCTCGTTTTGATCACCTTTAAGTCGGTGCTTGTTGTGGGGCCTTTTCAGGAGAATTTGGAATATTTTAGAAGCCCAAGGGGCGATGAACGGTTGGCGCATGGTTAGAGAAAGCTATGTGGTTTGGACCAAAAAGCCGTGTGCCCTGTTGTGAGCCACTGGATGGGGGCACACCGTTTTTCCAGACCATGTGACCAACCCATCTAATATAGTGACCCTAGCCTTTTACACATATTATTACATGATTTTAAGCATAATTAACTATCAAATTATAATCTAAGGATCATAAATTCTAGTGTGTAAGGACGATTAGGTACATAAAAATGAAAACATGGAAATAGAATAAAACAACTTTATTTTAATCACCCATAAAGAGATTATATCTTCCATTGAGCTCCTACATCTGCATAGGATAACCTAGGAATAGATGAACAAAAGGGATGAGCTAAAAATCCCAGTAAGGGTATAAACATAGGAATAAAGCAAAGAATATGGGTTATAAGGCATAACATGATGACATAAAAAAGGCATGGACCATGAATAAATATAAGGAAACATAACTTATAGATCATAGGGACATATAATGTCACATACATGACTTATTTTAAAGTTAAATTTCATTTAATTTCCATTCATTCTTTGTTTTGGGGGTTTCCCAAGCTTTTATGGAGGAATGGGTGAGTTTTCATGAATTGGGCAAAACCATGAGCCCAATTCCAGATTTAAAATAAATTTTGATTCCTTTATAACTCCTTCATTTTTCAACATTTTTATCCATTTTAATTCTTACTTGTCATACCATAACCTATTAACACCACTATATTAATTTTGACCATTTATAAATCCCTGATCATGGTGGATATGGTTTTTATTTAAGGGATTGGGCCGGCCCGAAAGCCCATTTCCTGCATTAAAAATATTTTTTAATTCTTTAATATCTCATTTGAAATTTACGTTTTTTCGGTGATTCTAACTCTCCCCCGAGACCACATACCCAAGGCGTTCCCCATGCTCTCCACCCCCTCTTTGGAGCTCTGTTTCATTGCTAATTTGGATGAATCTTCTCTGAATTTCTCAAATCGCCCAGATTTGAAGAGGTAAATTGATTATTTCAAAACTCCTTCATTTCTCACTCTTTTCCCCCCCATTCTAGTTTTTAAATGATCTCTTCAACCATGTTTGAATCTCCCTTGAATGGATGGCTGTTTTCAAATTCAGATACTGGTGTATTTGGGTGATTTCTTCAATATTTTTCAAGGTATGTGATTCCTTATTAGTTTCTTCCTTTTCCCTTAGGGTTTCCTCCCTCTTTCATTATGTTCTAAAATGTCCAGAAGTTAGGGTTCAAACCTAGGGTTTGATTTGGTGTCTTTTTGGTCAAATATTGTGGTCTAGGGCTGGATTTATCTTCCTTGTGGTGCGGAGATGGTGCGATTGATATTTTGAACCAAGTTTTGAGGGATTTGACACTTTTGGTAGGTGGTTCCATGTGTAAACAATTATTGATGAGATAGCTTCCTGACTGAAAATTAACTTTTTTTATTATCAAAAACGCTTTTGAGGGTAAAGTGAGAAACCACATCATCTAACATTACAATAAAATAAAACCATAAAGAAGGAAAACTCGGATCAAGACTACAGAGTCTGCCCCTCCCGAGTGATTACACCTTAGTGACAAGCCTCCACCATCGCATGACCGCTTGGCTCACAGTCCCGTGCAGAAGCACGGGCACGATACCAATGAAAAAGTCATACCCTATCTAACTTCCAAATCCAAATGGCATACGGAGGTGGAATCTTCTTTCTCTGAACCTCTTCTAGAGTAGAAACATGTATAATGCTGGTGCGAACACATTAAAACCTCACAACAAATTCAAATAGCAACATCCACAAAAGATAGTCTCCAAACCAACAGTCAACCAGTAGTCAACCAACACAAAGAACCTACACGATCTGTCAAATAAATCCAAAACACTGCAGAAACACGATTGTGAAAATTCGGGCATCACACAAGTAAAATACGATCACTTGATGTGTACAAAAAACCTAATCCGAAATCAAATGGAGCAAGCAAATCCCCAAAATCTTCCAAAATTTCAGCTGCAAACAGATCAAGACCAACCGCGCAAAACAGTTCACCATGTTCAACATTAAAACAAGCTAATCAACAATGTGAATCTCACTATCAATAGCATTCAACTCAACTGATCCCATTCTAGTTCTAAACAACATTGAAAGAAATTTCCTGGGCTCATTAACCACAAAACACCCTGAACCAGAATCCTGTACATTGATAAGCCATCGCTCGTCGACATCCACCCGAACTCCATGGCTCTTCAGACCCTACCACAATCCATTTCCCAAATCCCTTCACCGCTATCCACAACACCTTGGAGACAACAATTGACTTCCCAACGCACTCATGGGAGACGAGGCAGCAACCCTCCGGCGTGGCAACTGGGTCTCGACCGTTGGACCATCACCACGATGCCTTTGGAAGCCCTATCCAGCGGTAGTGGAGTGAGGTGAGAAGAAGGCCATCAACGGTGAGAAACACCGAGACAAACGATTCCACAAGGTCACACGATGCCACCATTGAAGGAGGACTACGCCGCCAGCTCACCAATCAAGCGCTGAGGAGGGCCGAGCCAACCCGAGACGGAAGGGAGGGTGGCGGCGATTGGGAAACCCTAGCTGCGGAGCGCCCATTACGTGATCATGAGTTAGCTTGCTGTATTTCTCATTTTTCATATTCCTCACATATTGGGTGTGGTGAGAAAACTATTTATGATTGATTTGGTTAAGTGTTTAATTTTAAAGTTTCTTTTTGATATGAAATTGGGTGTTTTCATGTGTAACTCATGAGGTATTATTTGGGTGTATTTTATAACTTATGGAATTGGTTTACTAAATCTTGTTTGGCCTTCCAAATTATGGTTTGGTGATGTAATAGTGTCATGTGGCCCTAAAAATAGAGTTTTTAGAATAGGTTTGGTGTGTAAAACTTTGTTATACTTCTTGAGAGTATTTTATGAAAATGGGTGTTTTAATTTGTATCTTTCGGGGAATTATTCAAGGTGATTTTATAACACTTGAAAGTGGTTTTATAAATGTCTATAGGGCTGATAATTCTAATTTGGTAGTGTTTTGGTGTGGTTTTGTCCTTCAAATATGGTTTTGAAATGGGTTTTATGAGAAATGATCGGGTATACTCTTTAGAATTGTTTTATGAAAGATTTGAATGATTTAATGATTTATGTAAGTGGTGAAACCATATTGGAAAACTATTTTGGAGTGTGTATATTCTGAAATGGTACATTTTAAATGTGAGAGAGGCTATTTTGTGATGTGTTCCATCTTGGAAATGTTTTACAAAAATGTTTTAAGGATTTACTAAAGTGTGTAAGAGATGTGAAAGTGATGTGGGATGTTTTGTGTGAGTGTGATGGGAAAAATGGATTTTGGTTATGAAAAGGGTAATGTGTAACATGTGAATGGGATTTTATGTGAGTCATAATATATTGGAATGGTTTTATAAAATTTTTTAATGGTTTTTTAGAAGTGTTAAAGAAATGTGAAAAGTGTTGTGGGCTATTTTGGTGTGTGTCGGATTTCAAAATCAATTTGAATGAAATGTGGACTTTTGTGACTTGTGTGGTATAAATGTGGTATTTTTGGTGAATTTTTGATGAGGAAATGATATTTTCATGTGAAAAGTATATTTCTTGACTTTTTGAACTTGTTTGATCACAAAGGGAAAACCTGGGTATCTAGGTGAGTGGACATGTACTAGTATGCTAGTGAATTCGTGGGGTTTGGCCTCAATCTCACTTAGAAAGATTGACGCTTATAAATCTAACTAAACTATAATGATGATGATTGGGGAACACTAGGTTATTATTATGTTCCCTACTAGTGGATTATGCATGAGAACAAATATTTTTGATGGTTACTCTCACTGAGATATGAGGTATTTGGGACCCACAACGAACTAGTGCATAGGGGTTATTTCCTATTGCTTGTGATCATTAGATCCTTTATACTTACCATCGGCATATGGTATATTTGGATGAAAAAATTCAGTATATTTAGAATTTATTTTAAAAGTGTTTATTCTTTAAATTAGCCCACTTGAAAACTGATTTTCTTTAAGTTGCATCTTTTAGAAATTGTAACTAAAAATTACATGTTTTTGAAAACTTTCATGATTTTAGTCTTTGAATGTTTATCACATGGAATATCTTAGTGGTGGTATCCTACTGGGCATTGGCTCACACCCTACTTACACCCTTGGGTGTATGTAGACTTAGTTATTTTTGTTGTTGCAGGTTGGGTACAGTTTTTAGTTCCAGTGGTTTGGGTTTCTAGCAGGTCCTTGGTGCTAAAGTCTTATGGAGATGGCTTAAGGGTGGTTCCCCTTGCCATGAGGGTTCTTGGGATGTTTACTTTTGGTTTTGTACCTTTGTTATAGTCTTGTTGAGTTGTTTTAAAATATGTAATTCAGTTCTTATTTTTTGTAAAATATTGTTTGGTTTGAGAAATCCAGATTTGTTTTATTGGATTCTTTTGTTGTTTTAAGTTTATAAACTCGGGTAAATCATTCCCAATTCTCATTTTATGACACTCGGGAACTTGTGCCAGCCCGTGGGGATTGGGAACGCCCTTCGGGCCTTGTCATGGGTTGGGTTTGGTGCTGGTATTGGTGGAGACCAGATTTGGTTCGTGACATGTAATCATAGAATCATAAAAATTTGGAAACAACACACAACATGACATAAGCATGAGTCAAGGATATCTACCAAGACCATTGCACATGGCAGACAAAGTCCTATGAAGGAATCAGGTTCACTCCCTGTCCCAGCTTGACGTCTCATGAGACTAAACATTATACAATGCATTGGAGTGCTATCTAGTCACACCCATCATAACATGTTCATTCACATGCCTTCAATAAGAAGAATCAAACATGAGGTATAAACATACGAGTTACCTAAGGAAATAATTGGTTATCATAAACATTTCATAAGGCATAACCAAAGGTTTTATCATAAAAGTGTTCACAAAAGAATGTATTTAAATCATAAATGGACATTACTAAAGTAAAACAGGCATAAATAATGATAACTGATGTCCAAATAATGTCAAAACATTTAAAAAGAGTGTTTCAAAAAATTTAGAAATGAGCCACTTTAGTGCAGTTTAAGGAAAAAATAGAGGTTTGGAAAGAATCCCTTACCTATGTCCGAAAGTGTTATGCACTTGATCTTAATGTCCTAGATAATCAAATGAAATTAATTAATTAATTAATTTAGAACCTTTTCAAAATTTATTTTATTTATCATAATTATATTAAGTTCATTTATATCCTTTTTAATGAGTTATAAGATACAATTTCATCATTTGAGAGTGTTCATTTTTTTGGTTTTAATGATTGGTTCACTTATATAAATGTATGAAATATCATGTAAAATGGGAATAGATATACATAATTGAAGTTATATGTTATCAATGAAAATTTATAATATTAAATGGTTATATAATTTATTTAGTTATTTGGGGTGAGGATGAATCATTAGACAAGACGTTAGTGATAATCATTTAGATTATTTTGACAATTTTTTGATCATCACAGACTAGTTTTGTTTCATTATTAATTATTGTGCATAAAATTTAGTTTTAGAACATAAAAGGGTTGTAACATACATTTTTTAATCTCTAACAACCATTATAATGATTTTATGTCTATCCTTGAAGATGGTAAATGAAAATGAAAACTTTTCATCCTTGACGGTGATAAATCAACACCTCACGGGCAATATTTTCATTTTTAAAATTAAAGGAAGAGGAGAAGAGACTTGATGGTGGATTTTTCATAAAATAATAAAATTATAGTATATATAAGATACTGTATTTGCCATTAATTTTTGGACATAGGAGTTTAAGAGATATAAGAAAATAAAAGAAAGTGAAAAGAAAATAAAGAAAGCGAAAGAGGATTTTACCTCTTGAATTCTTCTCCTTGAGAACTTCCTTAAGAAAATTGGTTTTGGTCTTTTGTTGAGACCAGAAACTCCTGGATGTGGAGAATAGACTTAGGAAGAGTATTGGGTAGAAATTTTATAATCTTAAAGGTTTAATAGGTGTGAGGGGAAGAGGTGTTCAGGAGTGGTATTTATAGTGGAGGAGAATGGTGTTTTTTGATTATTTTACTCATTTGCTTATTATTTTTGGATTAAGACTATGAATAGTATTGATTCTTATAACTAAATATAGTAACTAGTGCATCTGATTTTGAACCAATGGTGCTTACATTAGACAAAAATCATCCATGACTCAATAATTTATGTACTTATCTTATACCATAAATTATCATATTTCACTATTCACTAAAAATTCAACTATTTTAGAAAAATACCAAAAATTTACCCTAATCATTTTTTGATATATAGAATTCAAAAATGAAATCCATTTTATAAAAAATAATTTTCTAAATATGATAAATTAATTTTTAATTAAAATCATCATTTATTCAAAAAATTCCAATTTTAAAATTATAACTCATTTTATAACACTTTAAAAAATTAATTAAGGTCTAATAAAATTATCTTATAATAATAAGACAACAAAATATTAATTTATGAATCTATTTTATGTAAATAAATTTTCTATTAAATCATTATATTAATTATAAACTTGTAAATAAACATTTACATTTCACAAAAATACCAAAACTTATAATCATTTTTAAAACATTTATTTACTTATACAATGATATACTTAAATAATATTTTCATTTATAAGATACCTAAATTTTATTTATACTATTATTAGAAATTTTGCTATTCTATTATCCATTTTACTCTTCATAAGGGTTATATTACTACTCCAAAGGTCAAGTTACTATTCCATTGATATAAGTTCCTTAATTTTTGAAAAAGCCTCTTATTTCATTCATTCTTCATTTATAAAGTTTTGTTTTTATTATTTGTGTGATTTTATGTGATTTATACTATATGAAATAATTATAATAAGTGAAACTTCATTGATAGAATTTTGGGTTGTTACATTTAAACCATGCAACCACATACCATGAGGGTTTGCATGGTTGGTGCACATTTTGAGAAACCATGTTCCCTTATAGGAGAAACTGTGCACCCTACCACAAGTGGTGCATGGTTAAGGAACACTGTTTGTATAACCATGTATCCCTACCAAGAAAACCATGCATGTGAGTTTTAATCCCTCTGAAAATTATTTAAAAAACCCCAAACCCTCAGTTTATGTTTCTAATTACCGCCACTAGACCCTAAAACGTTTTCTTCATCCTTAAAGGCTCCCAAGAAGTGATTTTGGCCACTCCAAACCCTTTTCTTGGTGAATCAAAGTGTCAGTTTAGTATTTTATTAAAACCTTAAAGCGATTGACTAAATCAAAATTATTTTTTAATTGATTTCAAAACTCTGATTTGAAATGATTTAATGTGAGATTTAAAAAGGAATAGAAATTTATGAGAAAACCCAAATTGTAATTGAATTGAAATATGGGGTGGTTTTTTTGGGAAATACGATGGCTTGATTTTGAAATTTATTTGATAAATTGATTTTTTTGTTGAATCTTGAGAAAAATATCTTAAAGTGAAATTTGATTTAAAATAACATGAATTGATGAAAACCATTGTTTTGGTTTTGAAATGAGAACGACATGTTGAAAATTGAAAACTAGGAAATCATAATTTGAATTGATTTGAAATGTTTTATTTGACCATGTTTGACTGATTAATTGTTCGAAGCACATGTCAGTTTGGGTAGTTAGTGGTAACTGGGACAAACATACTAGGACCTTGATTCCCTAGTAATGGATCGATGATGACAACTCTAACTAAAAAAATGCAGCATGAATTCCCATGATGGGTTACCCTATTGGGGTGTAGATTTCCCATGATGGGTTCTCTGATTGGGGTGTATATTGTGTGTGCAAACCTCACTAGATCCAATATCATTTTTGAGATGTGCGAGGATCCTATTACTTGAAAAGATGACCTATCACAAGGCTTTCATACATGGTGATTTTATCTAATTTATTGAATTGATTATACATGCCAATGATTTTTGAGATGTTTCATTCCTTCCAATTTATTTATATAAAAGTTTTATATAAAATGTTCAATTAAGACCATTTGAAAGTTTTTTGACATTCCTTCTATCTTTTTAATTATGAAAGAATGTTTTGGTTTAAAATTTGCAAATGAAATGTCATGATTTTTTATTATAACTGATATCATAAATGGTAAATTATTACTATATCGATTATTTAGCACTTGTTGTGTCCCTATTGGGATTTATATCTCACAACCTACCTTTTACCTTGGGAATTTTTATACTGTCTTATACTAGGTCCATGTAAAGGGAAAGTTCTAGTTGGAGGTGGTGGATGTTCTTGATTCTTGGGGTCATGGAGCGATAATGGTGACCGATGGTGCTATTTTCTTTTTATTACTCATGAGTTATTTTTTTGATACTTTGGTCTTGTTAACATTATAGTTTCATCTAAAAATATTTATCTATCTATTCAAGTACTATTTTACCTATTTTTTCTGGTACTATCTCTCTTTGGGAGTGTTGATCATGCTGACATGTATCTTCTATCTTACACTATTTTTATGGAAAATTTATTCCCTCCTTGATCTTGTATGATGCCAGACACTAGTCACCAAACCATGGGGATCAGGAATTCCCTTCAGGTTATATCATAGATGGCTTGGGTATCAGGGTACTGAGGTATTTGGGATGATTCATGACAAAGTGGTATCAGAGGGAGGTTTAAGCATCTTTCCTTAATGTCAATATGCGGTTTGGGATGTCTTGATTGGACTTAAGAGGTAATTGTGAGTGAGTTACTAGAAATATCTGACCTGTAATATCATTGAATTCAGTCAAAGTTTAAAATTTATATTCCTACTAACTACTGTATATGTGGAAAGTAGGGTCAAACCCACAGGGAAGGTAAATTTGGCCACTAATCTTCTAAAAAACTTGGTAAACTCCACTGTTGTCAGTAGTGGAGTGATTTTTTTATTTTTTTCTTACTTTTTTATATATTTTTATAATCAATGAGGTGAAATAATATTGAAAACATGTTTAAAAACTATATTGAATCTAGAGTCTATTGTAAAACAAGGAATAACATAGGTTTAGAACAGAGATAAAATGACCAATCTATTAAACCACTCAGGGAGTAATTTACATTCTATTGGTTTTGTAGGTATTCCAATTTACTTTAAGATTGTTGAAAAGTACCATTGTAAAAAAGATGACGCACCTCCCTCACTAGGAGTTGAGTCACATAATCCAACTAATTAAGGAGTTCACCACTCCAAAATTAATCAAATGTGAACTATTTTAAAAATTAACAGCAAGACAAACTCACCATAAGTCTTGAAGTCTTATGAATCTATTATCTTTTGAAAAAAATTTCCACAACCAGTCTCGCCAACTGATTGTGAAATCTTGAGATTATGTTCTAGTGGTTCAAGCAATTAGATGAACTCAATATTGATCTCGCTGATCAATACCGAATGCATTCAAATGATTAAGAGAGATGAGAATTAAAAGTAACCAGTAGAACTTCAATTCATCCCAGAACTAAATTATTTATATAGATAAATTGTATATTATCAAAATAGTAATTGAAGACATGCTAAACAGAGTGTAAGTATTCAAAAGCAAAGGAAAGTCAAACTCCTCAAAGATACTCTACTCCTATGCTCCTCCAGCTCTAGGAAGAGGTTCCAGAGTCACCCTCTGGACTCCCTATGCTCCTGATGAGAAAGAATATCTAGAATATCCAATCATTCCCTTAATGTCTAAATCCCCCCCTCATCCTTCATTCTGCTGTTTTCTCTATGTTAAGTAGCTACTGTCAAAAGCTGCTTGTCACTGCTTGTTTTCCACTGACTTCAAATGTCCTTCAACTATTCACCACACAATGTGCATTTTTTTTGCAACTGGCATGTTGCACTAGTTTTTCCCTTGTAACTAACTTCTGCTAAGTTAGTTGCATGAACCTGGACATGTTTTCGACTTTGGTATGAACCTGCATATGATAAAACAATTAAAACACGAAGAAAGTTAATTAATATTTTAGAGTTATTTTTTTTGTTTACTGTTACAATACTTATTAAAAAGTAATTAAAGTTAATAAATAAACATCTTAACTGATAATTAATGTTTACTTTTATATTATATATAAAATTATTACTGTAATTTTATCAAAAATCTATTAATTTAATTAAGTTAATAAATATAAATACTAAATTTTTTAGTTTATCATATTTAACTAAATCATTAAAATTTAACATCATTAGTAAATTAGTAATAAAAAAAATTATAATTTAGATTGTATTAATTATTTTTATTTAAAATTTTTATTATTATTATTATTATATTTACTATTTAAGAAATTAAATTGTTAGATTAATTTAAGTATATATAAATTTATTTATTAGTTTATTTTAATTTTATAATTAGAATTAATACTTTAGTTTTAAATAAATTTAAATTAATAAGTATATTTTATAGTTTATTTATAATTATTATTAATTATATATTTATACTATAATCAGTATATTAATTTATTATTAACATTTATTATTAATTTAGTTTTGTATTTTAATTTATAATTTATCTATTTATTAATATTATAATTGTTTTAATTTATATCTTTTAAAAATTCTATTATATTCATTTGATTTATTAAATTTAACTTTAACTTTATGTTTTCTTTTTGTTTTATATTAATTTTATTATTTTTTTATATTTTCTTCCTCCCCCAATTATCGGTGCACAGGGGAGGGTCTTCTTCTTCCTCCTGAAACCGGCGGCTCCAGTTCGAGGCTTGGGCACCGGCTTCCCTTGGCTCCAGTGCGGTGTGGCAGATCTCCTCGGTACCAGTGGACCTTCTCTTCCCTGCAGCGGCGGACATCAGTAAACAACCCTGGCGGTCTGACCTTCCACGACTCTGGCACATCCCTCGACTACAATCCTACTTCACGGTGGTGAGGTGTGCTCCACATCGATGGTGCAAGGTATAAAGGCAGTGACTTCCTCGGGTTGAATAGGTTAAGTCAGCAACGGTCATCTGTAACAGAAGCAATCTAAAACGGGAATGGGAGTTCTGAATTTCAGATCTGTGCAAAAGCATGATCTGTATTTTTTCTTTATTGCTTTTGGATTTAAAAAAAAATGTTGTGGTTCAACTGATTGATTGTAAAAGTAAGGGATTTCCATTACTAGTTCAATTTGTTGATGGTGGGTTGGGGTTTGATTGTAAGTGTGGCAGGGGACGCAATGAAATGGCATTGTAGGTAGTATAATGAGGATATAAGAGAAATCAACTAAATAGAAAGAGTAATGGTGATGGTATGATAAACCAGTGGTGGTGGAAGATGATGGTGTAGAAAAAATAATAAACTAACAGTGAGGTGAAGGGGACTTGGGTAACGGTGAGGTGCAGAATAAATGAAGTCTAATGGTGAGAGGAAGAAGGGTAGATAGTCTTACAGTGAGGTGGTTACTGATAAAGTTATAAAAGAAAACAGATGCGTAACAGTGAGGTGCAGTGAGAGTTGTCTAACAGTGAGGAGAAGAAGGTCACTGTTATAATAAAATTAAAGAAGAGGGGCACCGACAAGGGGTCACTGTTATGAAATAAAAAACTGGTCACCGCTACAAAATAAAAATAAGAGTCACCAGTACAATTAAATAGAATAGATTACCATTATAAAATAAAATAATAAGCTCACTGTTAGAATTGAAATAAGAGGTTACTGGTAAACAAAATTAAAGGTTACCATTACAAAAAAAAAATTCACCGGTAGACTACTAACCGTGACCTTAAAAAAAAAAATTAAACTTAAAAAATTAAAACGTAAGTTATTTAAAACAAGGATTGAAAATAATTAATTACAAAATAGATAAACATCATTAATTAAAACAAGATTTTTATTAAAATTTAGAATTATAAAACCACAACTAAGTTTATTAATTAGATAAAACTTAAATTAAAAACTGGATGATTAATAAATGAAGATTATAAAAGACTTAAATTAAAATAACTATACAAGTTAATTACAAAGTAGAAATGAATAATAAAGATTAGCATCGGTGACCCAAATAAGTCACCGCAAGTTCTTGTCTACCTCACCGGTAGACTAAAATCAATATTTAGTGACTTAATAATTTATCTTCATATATAAGATTAAATATTTAATGTTATATAACACTAGATTAATTAATTAAACAACTAATTTATCACATAAAATTAAAAGCGAACTACTTAATTTAATTTAAAACACAAATTATTTACTTAAATGATTAGAAGGATGACTAAGCATATTAATTAATAAAATTAAAATATTTTAATGAAACTAAGTTAAAAGATAAATTATTAAAATAGAGACTAACTTAATTAAATAGAATTATGTTGATTAAATAATTGTTTAAAATAGATATTAACTTATTAAAAAGTCAAGATGAATCCACTTGACAAGACTAATTTAAGAAATAATTAAATTAGAAAAGTTAAGTAAGATTAAAATTATTAATATAAAGAATAAAAATACATAATTAATTATAAAAAATTGATTAATTAACAAAATTAATTATAAAAATAAAAAATTACAAATATTTAGTATAAAGTGATTAAATAATTAATTAAATCATAAAAATTAAGTAAAAAGATGGGGAAAAACTATGTAAAAATAGAGCCACATCAATCTCACATCATAAAGTGCCTTAAGTCACCATGGGTGTTTGGGAAAATTATCTTTGAGGAACATTATGATTGATTATAGTCTTTTCCCTGCCTTTGATATGAGTTTATTTAAATACCAATATTAAATTTTTGCTAGATGGAATTGATATTCTTATATCTTTGTTCGGTGTATACTTTCTAATGTATTCAGTGTTGTCTATTGATGTTGTGTAGCATCATGCCTTTGAGAAGACACATGAATAGGTCCTAGGAAGAAGCTGTTGGTGAACCATAATGAGAAAATACTCTAGTGGACCAGAATCTTATCAAGATAGTAGTGCATGCTATCTAATATCTAGAATATGCACCGACACCCGTTCCCATTTAATCTCAAGTTGTGGAATCTAATAAGGATGAATCTTGAAGTCATGACCAATAGTTCCTTTGCTGGAATCCACCTACTTTCCAAGGCTCTAAGGACCCCCAAGAGTCCGAGGACTTATTAAGAAAGATAAAACTTATTTTTTTAGTTCTTGAAAACACTTGATTCGATTAAGGTAAAATGTTCCACCTTTATGATGTAAGGTTTTAGAAGGAGATGGTGAGATTCAAGAGTGATTAAAAAGAAGCATGATGGTTTTGACTGGAAGGAATCTATAGTTCTTTTCACATATTAGTTCTATCCATAATCGATGGTTTTGGTGAATTCCATGGAGTTTATCAAACCCTAGCAGGGTGACATGACTGTGACTTAGTATACAAACCAATTTGTTGAGATTGTTTAGTTTTCTCCTAAGGTGGCGACTAATGAGAATCTAAAGGCATGGATATTTTATATGGATCTTAAAACTAAAATTTTATCTCATGTTTTCTTGCTAAAGTTGGATTCTTATGTTGATGTGTTGGATATGGCATTTATGATTGAGCTTGACCTGGCTAGTAAGTCAGGGTTGATGGTAGTTATTTCTTCTCTTAGTGGTATCTTTATGAGTTTCTTTAAAGAAAATTGGATGCATGATGAGTCTCATAGTGGTTTCATATAGAATGTATATTCTAAACCTACTGAAGTTCTTAGAAGAGGCCCATTCAATTGCTTTTAGTGAAGAAAGGTTGGAAATTAGAGACATTTTTATTAGAGGTGACAAAGATCTGAAGTTCCTGTGGTCACTCAAGACACCTACATAAATTTTTCCATTTCTTTTCTACTTTTCATAGTGTAACAAGATCATCAGCTCAAAAGAGTACCATGGTGTAATCAGATGCTTCAAGATCTAAGGGGTTTTATCCATAGGCATCTAGAACAAAGCTTATTCTCCTAATAGAAGAGTCTATAGAGGGAAGCTAATAAAAGTCCAGTGACTTTGAGAGGTACCATAACTATTTACTCATCTTTGGTGAATACTTTATTTGATACTAGCACATATCACTCATTTATATCAACCTGTATCATAAAGCTTACAAATCATCCTATAGAGATTTTATCTTATATGATGGATATGACCACTCCCCTTACAATAAATAGAGAGAAGGGTCTCTGTTATCCTGCCTGTGTTTTCTCTTTATCATAAATTGAGATTACTTGGAATTTTCTGGTTCTTGACACGAAACATCTTGAGATTATCCTTGGTATGAATTATATTTTTTCTAATAAGGCTTGAATTGACCATTATCTTTGACATGTCTCCTTTATTGCACCTAAGGGGGTGTGTCATATCTTTTAGGGAGTATGATACCTAAGGTTGAGTAGAGAAAAACTATCTTTTATGTATCTGAGAAGAGTAATATTGGTGTTTTCTTTGGAATTGGAGTTAGAATCATTGAGTGATGATCTTCGTCCATTCATCATCAATTTTCCCAACGTGTTTCCTTCTTATTTATTTGGTATACCATTGGTAATAGGGGTAGAGTTCTCAATTAATTTAGTACCTAGTATTTACCCAGTAACTATTACTTCTTAACTTATGGAACTGGTAAATTTAAAAAATTTAAAGACTCTATCAAATTATTTTTAGGGAAATACTTTATACGCTTGAGTGTGTCACCTTGGGAAGAACCTGTTCTCTTTGTGAATAAAGCTGATGGAACACTTCACCTCTGTATATATTTCTACCTAAATGGCCTAAAGGCCTTCTTTTTATTTTTATTTATGATAATCCCCATTTCTAGGGATGAGGGGGAACCCTTACAATCCCCAAAGGCTTAAGAGACACATTACATGACCCATAGTTCTTAGAGGAAATCATCCCAAACAAGACAACTTAGAACTTCCCCTTTACAAAAATTATCATGATGACAACTCTCCACCTTCGCATGGCTAGTTGGATAGCTATCTTATGCAGAGTTGCACATGACTAGTACCAATGAAAATGACACAACCTCTCAATCTTATAAGTTTGGATAGCTCTACTTTGGTAAATGGGTCTGCTCTGAATACTCATTTGGAGCCTTATTTATTGTAATAAGTTTGGTTGAATCTGCATATTTCACATGTCCTGAAGGCCTTGAGGTGGCCCGAAGGCCTTGAGGTGGACCGAAAGGGTACAAGTGGTTCTCGAAGATTGATCTCGATCAGGTTATCACTGGTTGAGAATAAAATAATCTAACATTAAAAAGATCACCTCCATAAGTAGGTATATCCATTATGAGTATCTTTTCATGCCATTTAGTCTATCCAATTCTCCTACATTTTTTATGGCTTTAATGAAAAATATTTTCCATGAGTACCTAAAATCATTCATAATAGTCTTTGTGGATAACGTATTGGTTTACTCCAAGATTGAGGAGGATCATGTGTGTCATTCGAGAGTAGTCTTAGAAATATTGAGAGATCATAAAATTTATATAAAAACTTTCAAAATGTAATTTCTGGATTTAGAAAGGGAAATATTATTACTGATTCTTTGATTAGGAAACTTCCAACCCAGTTTTTGAAAGAATCATCAGAAGAGTGGAACTTTATAGATCTTTATATACAGTTTCATTTAGGAGTTCAGGAGGAAGATTTCAAGGTTGTATTAACAAGTGTTCAATTAAACTTCACTCTCATCTAGATGATTCTTTAGGAGTAATAGATTAATGATGCATTTCGTAGCACTAGTGACTTTGTTTATGGTAGGGAGACTGTCAGTGAATGATAATTATCTTATGAGGGAATCCTATGTTTTCAGAATTAGTTTATTGTGAATTTGTCTGTAAAGAAGGCCGAAATGGGGTATTGTCATAATTCCCAGTGGGTGGTGCACCCTGGAACTATGAAAATGTTATATAAAATCCAGTGATGATTTTGGTGTCTAGGTATGAGATGAGACATTACTAACTTATTTTATCATTATTATACCTATCAGTAGGTCAAATGAAATCACAAGATACCTTTGGATTTTTTTTCGGCCACTTCTAGTGCCGACTTGGAAGTAGGATGATATTTCTATGGACTTTTTGGATGATTTTATTCATAACCCTTAGAAAAAGAATATGATATAGGTTTTGATTCATTGGATGATGAAATAGCATCACTTCTTACCCATTAGTGATACAACCAAAGTTGAGGAATTTGAACATCTCCATATGCAAGATATTGTTTGATTACACAAATTTCCTACTACTATAGTTTTATATAGGGATACCCATTTTAATTCTCACTTATATAGAGGCCTCTAAGAGGAATTGGGATTTAAGGTACATCTAAGAATGACATATCATCCACAGAATGATGACCATAAAGAATAAGCAATACAGATTCTTAAGAACATGCTTCATGCCCACATCCTTAATTTTGGTGGAGCTTGGGATGTCTATTAGGGAATGATTATGTTTTATTATAATAATAGTTACCATTCTGCAATTAGGATGTATTCTCTTGAGGATTTTTCTAGCCAGACTTGTAAATATTCAATGTGTTGGTCATAGATTGGTGGAAGTTCTTTGGCCAGGTCAAGTTTTCTCTAAGAAATGACAAAAAATATTCTTTTGATTTATCAGAGAATATTTATAGAAAAAAGTTGATACAAATCTTATGTTGACCATCATAGGTGACTGTTAGGGTTTTTAGTTTGTGACCTGGTGTTTTTGAGAGTTTCACTCTACTTGGGTTATCTATGGCTTGGGAAATAGGGGAAGCTTGAACCATATTTTATGGGACCTTTTGAGGTTGTTGAGTATGTGAGGAAAGTGACTTATCATTTAGAACTTCCATCATAGTTGACATCGATGCATTGTTTCTTTCATGTATCACAACTTTAGAAGTATATTTTTGACCCATCTCATGTCTTGATTTATGAGGATCTTGATGTTGATCTTTATTTATCTGTGACTGAGCATCCAATCAAGATTGTGGATTATGAGACAAAGGTGCTTCATGGGAGGATGATACCTTTGGTTTGTGTGCTATGAAAACATGCTTCAGATTCACATGAGTCTTGGGAGTGTGAGGCATTTATGAGAGAGTAGTGGCCTCATTTCTTTGACATGGAATCTTCTTGATAGGATTTTTGGGGACAAAAAAGGTTTTTGATGGGGAGGTTATAACATCCTGTTACCTTCTCTAAAGTATTTATTGACCCTAGTCTTGACCTCCTTTAAATTAAGTCTTATTGTGGGGTCTTTACAGGAGAATTTGGAAAATTTTGGAATCCCAAGGGGCTGTTCATAGTTGGCATATAGTTAGGGAAAACCATGTGGGTTGGCCCAGAAAACCATCTGCCATGTTGTGATCCACTAGAAGGGGGCACACAGTTTGTCCAAACCATGTATCCATCCCCTCCAAATCATAAAACCTTATAAAGTGAGGGTTTTCATGGTTATCACATTGTTTGAAAAATCTTACACCCTCCTAGGAGAAACTGTTCCCCTACCACCTGGGGAATATAGTTATGGTGCATAGTTTGTCTAACCATGTGGCCCTACCCAACAAACCATGCGCGCGTGGTTTAATTCCTCAAAAAGTTATTTTAAAAGTCCCAAACCCCCATTTTAGGTTTCTAATCACCTTTATTCAACCCTAATATGTTTTTTATCCTTAGAGGCTCCCAAGAAGTGATTTTGGCTCCTCCAAACCCTTTTCTTGGCATATCAAAGTACTAGTGGAAGATGTGATCCCTCTCCGGTAAGTGGATCTCCTCTTATATGGTTTCTTCTGATATCTATTTCTATCCTTTTTAGAGTTTGATATATCATCATGTAATTTATGGATCTAAAATCCATTTTGTTGTATCCTGATTATATATTTTTTTTCTTGATCTTCTCCACCTCATTCTTCGTTGGTGATATTTTTACGGGTGTTGTCTTTGATCGTGTGATTAAAGGTAGGTGGTTCCATAATTATTTGACCTATGATTGAAAAATTAAAGTGTTTGACTAAATTGAAATTAATTTTTAGTTTATTTAAAAACCTTAATTTGAAAGGATTTGATGTGATATCTGAAAAGGTAAGGAAATTTATGATAAAAATCCAATTTTAATGGAATTGAAATGTGGGGTAGGTTTTTTTGGGAAAAACAACAACTTGATTTTGAAATTGATTTGATAAATTGATTTGGTTGTTAAACCTTGATAAAAATGGATTAAAGTGAAAATTTATTTGAAATGGAATGAATTTATGAAAACCTTTGTTTTGGTTTTGAAATGAGAAAGTAATGTTGAAAAATGAAATCTGGGAAATTGTAATTTGAATTGATTTCAAGTTTTTGATTTTACTATGTTTGATTGATTGATTTTTTGAAGCACATGTTAGCCTAGGTAGTTAGTGGTAACTAGGAAAAGAATGCTAGGACCTTGATTCTCTAGAAATGTATTAATATTGACAACTCTAACTAAATAACTACAACATGATTTCCTATGATGGGTTCCCCTATTGGGGTGTAGATTGATTACGAGGCTTTTGTATATGGTGATTTTCTAGGATTTATTGACTTGATTATACATTCCAATGATTGTTGAAATATTTTATTCATGCCAATTGATTTATATAAATGATTTATATAAAATGTTCAATTAATCTTGTTTAAAAGTTGTTTGATATGCCTACCATCTTTTTGATTATGAAAGTATGTTTTAGTTTAAAATATAAAAATTAAATGTCATGCCTTGTTTCATTACAAATGATATCATAAATGGAAAATTTTTATGGTATTGATTATGGAACACTTGGTGAGAAACTACTAAGATTTATAGCTCACACCCTACCTTTTCTCTTGGGAATTTTAAAACTTTCTTGTATTGGGTTTGAGAAAAGGGAAAGTTCCAATTAGAGGTGGTTGATATTATTGATCCTTGGGATTGTGGATAGATGATGGTTACCAGTGGAGTTATTGTCTACTTGTTACAAAGAAGTTATTTTTTGAGACTTTTGTTTGGTTAATGTTTTAGTTTCATTTGGGATATTTATATATCTATTTTTTTAATGTTTTAATTGTTTTTTCTATTTTTTTATACCTTTGGGAGTGTTGAACATACTGATATGTATATTTTATCTTCTAATATTTTGTGCTAGATTTGGTTCCCCCTTGATCTTTTATGATTCCAGGTGCTAGTTTCCAACCTATGGGAATTGGGGATGTTCTTTGGGTTATGTATAAGATGGATTGGGTATCAGGGTATGAGGGTATCCAGGATGGATCTTGACATTATGTGTATGTGTATGTGTATATGTGTATGTGTGTATGTGCATGTGTATGTGTGTAGGTGTGTATGTATGTTACTACTATAAATTTGACCTTTAGCGACCACCAACAGTGGTCTTTAAAGGTCTTTAGAGACTGTCATCCAACTACCATTGGCAGGCATAGTTTCCCCATTGCTAAAGGGAAATAGCAATGAACAATGGAAGTCTCTATATAGGTTCGTAGATAACCACAATGACAGTCACTGGAAAGGATTTTATCAACCTCCATAGGTAGACACTAAAGCTTAATATTATAGAAACCACCATAGGTTGGTGTTAATTCTCCAAATTAATATGTTTAACATTAAAATAAAAATTATTTGGTTAATATATATAGAATAATCAAAAAAATTTATATAGTGTTACATACATAAAGAATCATAAATACAAAAATGATGAAAATATAATCTAAAATGTCTAATTACACTATTTAATTATCAATTGATCAATGACTATTAAAGTTGAAAACCAAGTTTACCACATACTGATCAATTTAGACATCATATTAATGTGTGGTTTATTCTAATAGATCAAGAATAATTTAAGAAATGTTCTCCTATATTTTCACATCAATGAGAAATTGTTTACTCATTTTGACCCTCTAATGGGAAATATGTCATTTTAATAAAACTATAAAACATTACCCATCATTTCCCATCATATTGAGTGACATGAGAATCCAAAGAATGTAGTGTTTATTCCAATAGATAAAAAATGACATGGTGATCATTCTACCACAATTTCATATCAATCCTAGTGAATTTTCTTGGTATTGGCCCCTTTTACATGAATTTTCACTTAACCCACCATTTGAGGGACAAACCTTATTTCAATCATACTAAGTAATTTAAATAATCGATCAGTGTGTTAGTGATTCCTAGAGATTTTAAATGAATTAAAGATCATTTTACTAAGATTTCATGTCAATCAGAGCTCATTTGGTAGGTTTTAACCCCTATACAAATGATTTACCCAATATTAAAAAATTGTAATAATGTCAAATCATACCTCAATCCCTACCAATCAATCCAGACATAATATTGACACATGATTGATTCCAACATATCAAAAATGATTCTAAGAATTTTCTAACTTTTCACAGTAATAAAAAGTCTTGTTTTGACCCCATAATAGGAGATATTCCATTTTAATAAAACTAAACAACATTACCCATCGATTTCCATCATACCGGGTGACACAAGAATCTAATGGATTTGTCATTGATTCTTATAGAACAAAAACGAAATGAGGATCATTCTAACAAGATTTTATGTCAATATAACTGTGTTTTTTTGGTATTATCACCTTTTACATGATTTTTTCACTTAAATCCAAATATGAGGGACATATGACACTTTCAACCACATCTAGAAATTCAGGTATCCGATTGACATGCAAATAATTCCTATAGATTTAAAATGACTTAAAGATCATTATCCTAATATTTCAAATCAATTGGAGCTTGTTTGGTTAGTTTTAACACCCACACACATGATTTTACCATTATTAAAAAATGGTAATAATTTCAAATCACAACTTAATCCACACTAATTAATCCAATTATCAGATTGATATGTGGTTAATTACAATAGATCAAAAATGATTCAAGGAATTTCCTTTATCTTTTCTTTTCAATATTAAGTTGCACTACTAGAAACTGGATCTAAGGCAATAGTTATATACCCAAAGTTTAAGAAAACTATGGACATAGACCATTTTTCTCAACCAATACCCACGGGTTTTAACAAAGCGTGGGAATAACCCCATAAAAAACCACCCTTGCTCGGGCTTATCCTCCCCCTCGATGATCCTAATCTCCAACTCACTCACCTCTCATCCCTCCCCCCTCTACCTTGACATCCTAACCTCCACCTCCGCCTCGATATCCCCACCTTCGGCCCCCGCCTATCAACCGCCACCTCCCTCCCTCTGCATTCACCTCCCGGTCCCACCTACCTCTCCCTGCCTCCTAGTCTTCATCTCTTGGTCCTCATTTCCCTCCCTCCACGTCTACCTCCCTTCCTCCACCCCAACTCCCCGATCTTTGACTCCCGGCCCCCACCTCCCTCCCTCGGCCTTCCTACCTCCGTGTCCGGCTTGACGTTCGCATCTGTATCCTATAGGATCTAATATGTAAAAATGAGATTCTCAATATACAAGAGGGGGGGGGGGGTGAATTGTATACTTTAAAAATTACTTTGGAACCTTTAATGTTAAGTTTAACAAGGTTAAACAAACATTCACAAGACCTCTTAAAGAAAACTTTTCTATTTTCTCAAAAGAAAGATTCTACCTTAATGCATATAGAATCTTTAATATAATCAGAGTAATGGAATTACAAAGTATAAGAAGGTTATACTTTCTAACTTTAACAAAGTTACAAATACAGCAGAATTAAAACAACTTGAAATAGGAATCAAGTAACAATGGGATTCTTTTAACCCAAAGAGAAGGGTATCCAACAACCTTGGATAAAGGTTCCTTGATTTATACTTTCAAGAAAGTCTGTCTTACCCAAACCCAAGTAAGCCCTCAATTCGAAGATCGGTATCTATCTTGATATCCCCGTAAGACCTCGATTTAGAAGGAAATCAGAACCTCTGTCTTCCAAACCTGGAATCCCACGATCAACATGATCGGAGTCTGCACTAAGAAAGTCTGAACAAGTTGTTCATGACTGAACAAGTTGTTCACAACATCCACATAAAGCAATAAGAGTTATAAGAGCCTCTCTATCTAGAAATCACTTCACAAGCTTGTTCACTGTCAAGTACTTTTCTTGTTCAAATGAGCTTGTATTTATAGGCAAAACTTCCCAACGGTCGGCTCCTCTCCAACAATCATATTTTCCTTAAATTTCAGAGGGACCTGGACACATGGAAAACATACAATAGTTAGTTTATAACAGATTGTACGACATCATTTCAAGTAATAGAAATAATTTTAAGTATAAGAGAATTTAGAGTCTAATATCATTGGACTGATACATTTAAACAATTCTAACATTAATAAGAAAATGTAAGCTTAAGAAATCAGGAAAATGGATTCTCAGAAATAACATTATCAAGAAAACGTAATCTTAAGAAATTAGGAAAACAGATTCTTAGAAATAACATTATCAAGAAAACGTAATCTTAAGAAATCAGGAAAATGGATTCTTAGAAATAACATTATCAAGAAAACGGAATCATAAAATCGGAGTCACATATACACTGGATTCGGTATTGAAAATCAGAATCACATATACACCGGAATCGGTATTGACAATCGACATCACATATACACCAGAATTGGTATTGAAAATAGGCATCATATATACACCGGAATCGGTATTGAAAATCAGCATCACATATACACCAAAATCGGTATTGAAAATTGGCATCACATATACACCGGATTCAGAATTGCATATCGTAATGACAGATCTTGCAAAAAATAACTGAATGAAAAAATCGGAATGACAATTCTGTAAGTCTAAGAGAATAGTAAAATGTAATGATATAACTATAAGCATAACGGAATTTCAATTCCACATTTTAAGAAAAATACAGAACTGAAAAAAAATTCAGAACTTAGAAAAAATGTTTGTGATTTTCAAAATATAAAACCATAAGGAATGGAGAAGTCATAAGATATCCTTATTGACTCAATAATCTCCCCCTTTTTGTAAATCACAAATAACTTTTCTAAGGAAGAATATATTGACTTATGTAAACAATTAAAAAAAAACTTATCTACCCCTTTGAATAAGATTTTGGATGAATATGACTAACTTCCCCTTAGGTTATGTTTCCGAAGGATCATATTCTTGATCTTTGAAGTCAGATTTTCTTAAGGGAATATCTCCCCCTTAGATAAATATTTATTATTAAAAGAAAACTCCTTCTTACTTGAAAATTATCCCTTCTTTCCATACTCCCCCTTACTAGATTCTCCTTCTCAGAGATTAAATTTTTCCTTTAAATAAATTCTCCCCCTTTGTGATTTTCAAAAAGAGGGAAAAGAATGGAGATGTATAAGATGTACCTATAAGGTTAAGAAAGCATACATTAAAAAACAAAAGAAATATATGAAATAAACTTCTTAAGAAAACTTTAGAAATAAGGTTTATATTACAAAGAAACATCGGAATGTAAAGAAAAAATCATCCACTCTTCTTCTGCTCAGACAACATCTTCTTTATCATGGCTTTGAGTTTCTTCACTTACTTATGATATTCTTAAAACTTCTTCAGTAAGATCTCCTGATACTGATTCTTCATTTCTAATGATAATATCCTCTCTTCTTGAGAATCCACCTTTCTCTCTAATTCAGCTCTGAATTCCTTCTCACTGCTAACAGATCGAGCAACAGAATTGAGTTAACTAGATTTCTCAGAGATTGATGTCTTGAACTTGTTGAACTCAGTTTCACAAGTATTAAAGGCTCATTTTGTTGAATCCATGAAGTCACCAAACCATTTAAGCTCTTCATTTATGGTTTTGGTGCGGTTAAATAATTTCTTACAAGTCACCTTCTGAGCTTTGTAATCAATCAAAAGATTGATGAAGTCTGCTTCTTGCTTAACAACCATGTCCATAAGAATATTGGTCAATTCTATCTTTTGATTTAGGGTCTATTGCATCATTTGACACTGGGAATCTATGTTTGCAAGAACCGGAATAGTACTGACTAACTTTCTTAGAGATATCTTGACAAAATCATTCTCAACAGATGAAGAGGACTCGGATCCTGAAACATCTTTTCCTTTCTCAACTCCTCTTGGAGTTAAGGAAGCTTGTCTCTCTATTCTCTTAGAGGACTTCTGAGGAGTTTATTTATTCAGTGAGGCAACCAAAACACTCTTTCCTTTTTCAGGATTTCAAAATGGGGTTTTTTCATCAGATACTTGGATAACATTAAGATCTTCCTGTTCATCTTCTTCTTTTTAAAATTCTTCCTCTTCTTCACCTTGATGTTCAACTTCTTATTTATCTTCTTATTCCACTTCAGTTTCTACTTGTTTTTCTTCTTCTACTTCAATTTCTTCCTCAAATTCTACCTCTTCCTCAACTTCTTTCTCAATTTCTTCTTCAACTTGTTCTCCGACTTGTTTTACAAATTTGGAACTTGAACTCGAAGGATTTCCAACATAATCTTCCACTTCCCTTAAAAACTAATCATCATCTTCTTGGACTATCTGATCTTCTACTTCTTGAATAGGTTCTGATAAAGATAGAACTTTATTAGCTTTTTGTATTTTTAGAGTCATAAGTAGCTTTTTATGAACAACTTGAGGTTCCGGTACTTCCTGAGATTTCTTTTCTACAAATTTTAGAAGAGACTGACAAAATTTATCTTCCAAATATTTTTTCTTTAAATTCTTATCCTTCTTTTCTTTCTTGATATTTTCAGCTTGCTTGATTATCAAGGCCTTATCCTCCACAGGATTCAAACCAAAAGAAGGATATCCTTCCTTTCTGGTGGCTGCCATTTCTCTCCACTTTGCAACTGTTGCATCTGAATAAGCTTTCGGTTTCTTACCAGGAGGAGGTGCTGATACTGGGACATCAGGAACTGGTACTGGAAAGCTTGGTTCTTCATGTTTTCTTTTCTTGGATACCGAATTTGAAGATTTTGGAACATCACCCTTGTTTTGGACAACCATTTCTTCAAATTTTTTCGATTCTGGAATAAACTATACTTTCATCCTCCTTAGAGTGTCGTCACATAGAATAAATATCTTGAATGTCTTAGAGACTGATCGACATGGAACATTAATTTATTGAATACACAAAAAAATTATCCTTGAAATGGTTTCTTGGTACATAAGGATCCGAGACCTGATGGATCCACCTTTTATTGCATGAATGGTGAGAAAGATGTACTTCACCAAGTTGATCTTCCTTAAGTTGACAAGAAATTCTAAAAGAAAGATATCACAAATCTTTAGAGAATCCTTATCTCCCTTTCTTGGAATAATAAATCCTTGCATCCAGAGGGCCACCATCTTGTGGTTCATTGAAAGATTTGTAATCTTTGTATTCTTAAGAAACTTAAGACCAAGAAAATCTAGATCCTTGGAATTTTCAAAAGAACCTTCCTTCTTAGTAAGTTTTTGAGAGCATAGAAGAGCTTCCCCTTCATATGGAATATTGAGAACATTTGTTGCCTTCTTGTAAGGAACTGTATATGTCTTATCATAGCATTTGAACTTAAACAGATCCTTACCATCCTTTTGGAAGAAAGAAACTGATTCATAGAATTGAATAAGGATATCAGGATAAAACATATCATGATATTTCATCTTAGAAACACAGATGATTTCCCATCCATTAGATCTTATCACCTTAGAAATAAGAGAATCATATTTCTCAAAGTACTTAGGGCATACTAAACATTATCTAAAGATTGACCAATCCTTTATCTCCTTGCTAATCGGCATCTGATCTGCTGAGGATTCCAAAGTCATTCAGAGAATGAAAACTTCATAATGAAAGCTTTGATGGCAACATAACTTCGGAACTGAGATCAGTAAGGATGGTGCGATACTTGAAAAATAGGCACCCCTTATATAGACATGGATATGAATTTTCAGCTTCCATAAGATAATCAAACGGCTGAAAAAAGCCTGATCTAATCTGACGGTTGAGAACGGATATAGAAAATATGAATTATAAACTTTTGAAGTAAGGTAAACCAGAATTTAAGAACTTTTGAAATACCAACAACCAAAACTTAAGTTAAAGAATATAAGGATTAAGAAAGAATACCTTTTGGAATACTCTGAGAGATTTATTGGTATTATAAGAATTTTTCTTGGGAGTTTTTAAATCAGAAATTTCCAAATCCAAAATTTTCAAATCCGAAATTTTCAAATCCGAAATTTTCAAATCCAAAATTTTCAAATCCAAAATTTTCAAATCCAAAATTTTCAAATATGAAATTTTTAAATCTGAAATTTTCAAATCCAAAAATTTCAAATCCAAAATTTTCAAATCCTAAAAAAATTTCAAAGAAAGAAAATAAACAAACATATGTACTCCCCCTGAAATAAGGAGTAGTTTAATGTTAGGAGATGATTTAGACAAGAAATAGATATGAATGATTACCTTAAAGAAATCATCCATAGATTCTATTTAATGTATTCAAATCTATCAGAAGGTAGAGGCTTTGTAAAAATATCAATAAGTTTCTCTTGCGTTCCAATTAATTGAAGAATAATATCTTCTTTTAGTGTGTGGTCCCTAAGAAAGTGATGTCTAATATATATGTGCTTTTCAAGAGAGTGATGTGCAAGGTTTTTACTTAGGGAAATGGAACTTGTGTTTTCACACATAATTTGAGTCTTAGTAAAACTCATACCATAGTCTGTAAGTGTGTGTTGCATCCACAACACTTGAGCACAAAAACTTCCAGCTGCTACATATTCAGCTTCAGCAGTGGAAAGTGCTACAGAGTGTTGTTTCTTGCAAGACCAAGAAACTAAGGAATATCCTAAGAAATGACATGTTCTGGATGTACTTTTTCTATCCATTTTACAACCACCAAAGTTAGCATCCAAAAAAATTTTAAGTTCAAAAACATTTCCAGAGGAATAAAATAGTCCCAAATCTAAAGTTCCCTTTAAATACTAGAAAATTATTTTTACGACTTTTAAATGGGATTCTTTAGGATTTTCTTGAAATCTTGCACATAAGCATACTAAGAATATTAATTCAGTTCGACTAGATGTTAAGTACAATAAACTTCCTATCATCCCTCTATAAGATGTTTGATCTACAGGTTTCCCTGCCTCATCAATATCAAGAGTATTAAAGGTCCTAATGGGAGTACTTATACTCTTAGTGTTGTCATACCCAAACTTCTTTAAAATATCTTTGATATAATTATATTGGGATATATAAGTTCCCTCTGGTTTTTGTGAAATTTGAAAACCAAGAAAAAATGTTAACTCACCCATCATACTCATCTCAAACTCAGATTTCATAAGATTCACAAAGGAATCAGTTAAGGATTGCTGCGTTGATCTGAAGATGATGACATCAACATAAATTTGAACAATAAAAACATCTTTATTATTTTTCTTAATGAAAAGGGTTGGATCAGCAGTTCCCTTAACATAGTTATTTTGAAGCAAAAATCCTGAAAGTCTATCATACCAAGCTCTAGGGGCTTGTTTAAGTCTATATAAAGATTTGGTAAGTTTATAAACATGATTAGGATATCTTGTATCTTCAAATATAGAGGGTTGATCTCATAGACTTCCTCCTGTACACAACCATTAAGAAAAGCACACTTAATATCCATTTGATAGAGTTTAACATTAAATAATGGTGCAAAGGATAAAAGAATATGAATAGC
This sequence comes from Viscum album, assembly GCA_963277665.1. NCBI lineage: Eukaryota > Viridiplantae > Streptophyta > Magnoliopsida > Santalales > Viscaceae > Viscum > Viscum album. The sequence goes on along the minus strand of OY728145.1, from coordinate 1,239,673,434 downwards.
TTCAAGTCTTGCTACAGGAGCATAGATTTCTTCATAGTATATTCCTTCTTGTTAGTTATATCCTTTTGTAAATAATCTTGATTTATTTCTAAAAATGACTCCATTTTCATCGCATTTGTTTCTAAAAACCCATTTTACTCCAATAACAGAAGTTTTCTTAAGTTTTTCAACCAAGGTCCAAAATTGATTCCTTATAAATTCATTGAGTTCATCTTGCATAGACTTTATCCAATCTTCATCACCAAGGATTCTTCAGAAGTCTTTGGTTCAAATTGGGAAAGAAATGAAATATGTTCAACTTCATTTCTTAAAGAACTTCTAGTTCTTACCGGTTGATTAACATTTCTAATGATATTATCACCAGAATGATTCCTAAGTAGAAAATGACTTTGATTTTGAAAAACCCGTTCATCAACATAAGGTAGAAAATCTTTAGGGGTAAATGTTTCCGAAACATTTTCTTGAACATTATACTTGTCTGAAAGATTTTATATTAAAGGTTGGTGATCAATTTGAGAAAACACATCCGAAGATGTAGGTTGTTTGAAAAAAAGGATCATTCTCATTAAAATTAACATGTACTGTTTCTTCCACAGTGCAAGTGTTTTTATTAAAAAATCTATATGCCTTAGAGTTAGTAGAGTAACCTAAGAAAATACCTTCATTGGATTTGGGTGAAAATTTATGTAATTATCCTTGGTATTCAAGATAAATACTATGCAACCAAAAACTTTGAAGTAAGAAACTTTTGGTTTTCGGCCAGTCTATAACTCATGAGGTGTTTTATTAAGAAATGATCTTATTAAAAATTGATTTATAGTATAACAAGTAGTACTTATAGCTTCGGACCAAAAATGTTTGGATATAGAATATTATCTCAACATAGTTCTTGTCATCTCTTGAACAATGTGATTTCTTCTTTCGACAACACCATTTTGTTGAGGAGTTCTTAGATCTGAGAAGTTTTGAGTAAACCTTTTTTACTACAAAAAGTTTCAAAATCAGAATTTTCAAATTTTCCACCATGATCACTATGAATAGTTATCAATGGTAGGTTTTTATCATTTTTAACCAGATCTCTAAAGATTTTTAAATAATAAAAAGCTTCAGATTTCATTACAAGAAATTATACCTAGGTAAATATAGTGTAGTCATAAACTAGGACAAACACATAGTATTTTCCTCTAATACTTCCAGTTTGTGTTAGACCAAATAAATCCATGTGCACTAACTATAATGCATTAGAAGTTGTAACTTCACTTATAGATTTAACCTAGATTTATGTTGCTTTCCATATTGACAAGGATCACAGACTTTGGAAGAATCAAACTTAAGTTCTAGTAGATCCTGAACAAGTTCTTTCTTAGAAAGCTTACTTAGATTCCTTAAATTACAGTTTCCTAGTATCCTATGCTAAATCCAAGATTGATCTTCAAATGCACTAAGGCAAGGTTGATATTGACTTCTAAGGTATTCTAGGTTTAAGGTGTACACATTCTCATGCCGAAGGGTAGAGAAAATAAACTCATCCTTAGAATTGTGAACTAAACATTTATCATTTCTAAAATTCAAAAGGTAACCTTCATCACATAACTGACTTATGCTTATGAGGTTGTGCATAAGGCCTTTTACAAAAAAGAACATTTGAAATAACAGCTTTACCAAGAAGAATAATGTTACCAATTCCAACAATTTCTCCTTGAGAGTTATCACCAAAAGTTACCTTTCCACCTTTTGTTTTTAAAATCTTCTTGAAATAGTCTTTGTTACCAGTCATGTTCCGGGAACATCCACTATCCATATACCATAGGTTTTTGGTACTTCCTTCATTCTCCTGAAAAAGAAAGAGTTAGATCTTCGAAATCTAAATTTTCTTGGATCTGGAATTATTAGATAATAAGAGCTTTGGTAACCATATTTGTTTGAAAAAATAAGCTTTATGAAACCCAAGGGATTGAACCCTATTTAAAGAAAAATTTTTCTTCTAATTCCCACCACTTTGGAATTTAGTACAAAAAGGGTCTCTAGAAGGAACAAAATAATTATTTTTAAAAATAGGGTTTTCAGAGGAATAACCTAAACCCTGAATATTACCATGAGGTCAGATCTGGGAATACATCTTGTCAACATTTTCCTTACCAAAAGTGAATTTTTCAAGAAGTTTATTCAAGGAGAATATCTCAGATTTTAGTCTCAGGACTAAATTCTTATCCTCAAGAATAATAGATTAAGAGTTAAGTTTATCCTCTAAAACATCTTTTTCTAAAAACAGATTCTTAAGATCCTCAGAAAGTTATTCTTCTCAGAATTAACTTCTTCAAGTTTCTTTGAAATATTTTCTAAAACAACATTTTTCTCATAAAGATCTTTTGAAAGATCTAAAATTTATTTTGTCCAAATAGATTATCTAGAATTTTCTTTATCAAGTTTCTTAGAAACTTTATAATTTCTCTTTTCTAACAGCTTAGGAAATCTAGAAACTTCCTCATAGGAAGGAAAATCATTATCATTATCTGATAAAGAATATTCTTCATCTGAAGAAAAACCTCTATCTAGAAAATTTTCACTTAAAGGCATATTGGTTAAGGATTTAGCAGTTCATACCTTATCCATAATACAATGATTTTGAAATAGAGCTCTGGATATTAGACTAATATTCTTTTTCCCAGAAGATTCATATTATGAAGATTCATTAGAAGAATCTCCACCACCGGCACTCCAAATGTCATTGGATTTCAAGAATTTCTTATGCTTTGATCTACAAAAACTCTTATTGTTTCTTTCAGAATTCCTATCTTTCTTGTCTCTCTTATTAAGCATGGGACAATTAGGTCTGATATGACCAGTTATTCTGTATTCATAGCATGTCACTTCTCCATCTTTATTATCTTTTACATCTTTATTATTATATCTATATTGAAAGTTTTTCTATCCAACAATCTTGTTCATCCTCCGAGCAAGATTGGATAACTCATTTTCTGAAGCTCCACTTTCACTGGATTCATATTGAATACTGACCTTCTTAGATTTTGATCTTGTTGTTCTCTTAGTATTCTTGGCTTTCATATGATTTGAAGTAGTTGTAAAAGCAACACCTCCATTTCCATTCTTCTTCTTAATATTATCAGCATCTCTCTTCATTCTGGTTTCATGTTGAAGAAGAGTTCCAAACAGTTCATCAAGATAAATATGAGTAACTTTCCTATTCTCATCTATAGTATTCCTCTTGGATTCACATTCGTTAGGCATGATGTCAATAATCTTGTCTAAAAGAGCTTCATTATATAAACCTTTCTCACCCATGGATTGTAAGCTATTGAAAATAGAAAAAAATCTTTGTTGTACCTTACATACAGGTTCTCCATAAGGGAATTAGAAACCATGATACTCAGCACTGAGCATTGCTCTTATTTTTTCAATAACTTTGGAAGTTCCAAAGTGAGTTACTTCAAGATTCTTCCAAATACTATTTGTAGTTTCACATGATGAAATCTGGATATAAATGTTTCTAGTCATGGAACATAACAAAGTATTACGTACCTTAAAGTTCAGCTGATATTCCACCTTTTCTGGATTAGTAAAGTCTCTCAGTTCCTTATTAGGAATCTTATAATCTCCAGTTAACATAATGTAGTTATCTACACCTGTGTTTATCACAAAGGTCTTCATTCTATCTCTCCAGTACTCATAGTCATTTCCATAGAAGATCAGTGGTCTAGTAGGATTGAGATGATCTAGAGATCCAACATGAATGCATGCCACACTAAAAAGGTATTTCTTTCCACAAAACTTATTAGTAGTAAAAGTTTATGAACACATACGAAGAACTTAAGAAAAGGAAAACTTGAGCAAGAAAACTTATATGTGGATATAAGTATTTTTGTGACCTCCTCTGATATAAATTTATAGATTGACTCAGAGTATGAGGTATCCAACCTCTGATACCAATTGTAGGATCAAATATATTAAAATCAGATGCTCAATATACAAGAGGGGGGGGGGGTGAATTGTATACTTTAAAAATTTCTTTGGAACCTTTAAAGTTAAGTTTAACAAGGTTAAACAAATATTCACAAGAACTCTTAAAGAAAAATTCTCTATTTTCTTAAAAGAAATATTCTACGTTAAAGCATATAGAATCTGTAATATAATTAGAGTAACGGAATTACAAAGTATAAGAAGGTTATACTTTCTAACTTTAACAAAGTTACAAATACAGCGGAATTAAAACAACTTGAAATAGGAATCAAGTAACAATGGGATTCTTTTAACCCAAAGAGAAGGGTATCCAAATACTTAGATAAAGGTTCCTTGATTTATACTTTCAAGAAAGTATGTCTTACCCAAACCCAGGTAATCCCTCAATACGAAGATCGATATATGTCTTTCTATCCTCACAATCCCTCGATTTAGAAGGAAATCAGAACCTCTGTCTTCCAAACCCGGAAGCCCATGATCAGAATGATCAGAGTCTGCATTAAGCAAGTTTGAACAAGTTGTTCATGCCTGAACAAGTTGTTCAAAACATCCGCATGAAGCACTGAGAGTTGTAAGAGCCTCTCTCTCTAGAAATCACTTGACAATATTGTTCACTATCAAGTACTTTGCTTATTCAAATGAGATTGTATTTATAGTCAAAACATCTCAACGGACGACTCCTCTCCAATAGTCATATTTTCCTTAAATTTTGGACAGACCTGGACAACTGTAAAACATACAACAGTTAGTTTATAATATATTGTACTACATTGTTTCAAGTAATAGAAATGATGTTAAGTATAAGAGAACTTAGAGTCCAATATCACTGGAATGATGCATTTAAAAAATTATAACATTATCAAGAAAACATAATCTTAAGAAATCGAGAAAACAGATTCTTAGAAATAACATTATCAAGAAAAACTAATCTTAAGAAATCAAGAAAAAAAATTCTTAGAAATAAATTTATCAAGAAAATATAATCTTAAGAAATCAGGAAAACAGATTCTTAGAAATAATATTATCAAGAATATAGAATCATAAAATCAGAGTCATATATACACCAGATTCGGTATTGAAAATTGACATCACATATACACCGGAATCGGTATTGAAAATCAACATCACATATACACTGGAATTGGTATTGAAAATTGGCATCATATATACACCAGAATCGGTATTGAAAATCGGCATCACATATACACCAGAATCGGTAGTGAAAATCAGCATCACATATACACCGAATTCAGAATTTCATATCATAATGACAGATCTTGCAAAAAATAACTGAATGAATAAATCGTAATGACAATTCTGTAAGTCTAACATAATGGTAAAATGTAATGATATAAATGTAAGCATAACATTATGTCAATTCCGGGTTTTAATAAAACTACAAAACTGAAAAAAAATCAGAACTTAGAAAAAAATGTTTGTGATTTTCAAAACATAAAACCATAAGGAATGGAGAAATCATAAGATATCCTTATTGACTCAATATATCCCTACCTCGGACTCATGCTCCGCCTCCCCCTCATCTCCCTCCCTTACCTATCCATAAATCCTAATTTATATGGGTCTCCTTGCATCACAAGTAAATTTGATTTAAATGTTCCTCTGATTTTAAATTCCATCTCAACTCTCAAATATGAAACCTACTATATTTGATGAATGAGAATTTTTAAAAGATGTTTTGATAAATATTGAATTGTTTGAGAAGGAATTAGATTAATCCAAATAGGTTTTTATGTCATTTGAGTGAAATTTGGAATTACTTTTTCTTTCATTGAAAAATGACAAAGTTTGAAACACACTATCTGCACATGCCACTTTATTTTGTGCATAAATATGAATTTTTTGATTGCCTTCACATGACTTTATAGGGATATTTGTAAAACCCTGAGAGCTAATGTGCATGAATTTAATTAGGCTTTGTAAGACATTTCATGATGCATAAGACTTGGGGAATATGATTTTCAATGTGTATAAATTTATATTTAAGATTGAGGGATATCCATGCCACATTACAATGAAAAAATGAAGATGATGAAATGGGAAGATGAGATAAACCATACTATAGTGAAGGTTATGGTCACTATAAAATTAATATGACGACACCATGATGAAATAATGGTGGTATTTTTGTTCATTGTAGATGATTAATGAATCAAGGGGAGTGTTGAAACGACACGATATTCATTGCACAAAGCATTGTGGAGGTCATAGGGAAAAAATAGGGAAAAAATAACACCAAATAATTTGCATGCATTTCAGGAAAGATGATTATTTATGAGAAACATAGAATAATTTATGATATGGTGAATAACATTTTCAAAGTCAAGATGATGCACATATAATGCAAGGGATGAGCTTCAAAATTGTGAGGAACACACTATGGTAATTTCTAGGTGACTATTTTGATTAGCCTTTGAAGCTGGAATCTAACTGTGCTCTATCATAGGTAAACCCCCACCTAAGTCTATGTTGTGTTTCTAGGTCATTCGAACATACATAATTTAAATGAATTTAAATTAGTGGGATATATGGAGATGATGAGGAAATGATAATTCAAATATTACATGGAGATTATAACCAAATTATATAGGAGATATTATTGAAAATAATATTGTTTTTAAATGATTTTAAATTATCATATATTGAAAACCGACCCAATATTTCCTGGTTTATGATAATTTAATCCAAACTAAAATAAATGGAAAAAACCTAAAATGAACCATACATTGAAAATATATAACTAAACTAAATTTAAGTGAAGTGAAGTTAAGTGAATTGAACATAATCAATTGGATTTTTTATGAAACAAATAAAACAAAATTGAAGTATAAAAAACTAATGTCATGTGAACTAGGCCAAATGGAAATAACGAGTATCAACCAAATTAAACTATACATAACATAACCAAGAAAAATTGTTCCTAGATAAGCAAAACCAAAAAAATAGATGGAACCACATCCTCTTGAACTAATATACTCTATTTCCCCCTTGCTTGCAGAAATATGTTTTAACCCATGGGGTGTTATGATTCTTATATTAGGGCAGTGAATTGTATAGTCATAAGAGACAAGTATTCTATAGTTTAAGTTTTATTTTATTTTCTTTATCATATTGGACACTTAGGCCTTTTAAAAATTTCTACAAATGGATGGTAGTTATATTCTGCGAAGGGGGCCAGAAGGACACTGGAGGCAGCTACATAGTTTTCTTTATAGGGGAGGGAGATCAAGGTAGTGGAGGGATTAATTAGCATGTTTCATTTTTTTCTACCTTTGTATTGTGTTGTTTCTATTTATTTTCATTTCCTTCGGTGTGGACGTTCGATATACGGATGGGTCATGCCAAAATTTTATTTATATTCTGCTGCTGTTTTAATTAATTTTTTGTGGGTGAAATCATTCCCAAGTGGCGATTCCATGATTCTTGGACATTTGTCCTAGCCCATGGGTGTATCCCATCCACCTTAGTCCATCCTAGTATTCCTCTATTAGAGTCTATGTCTAAACCATGGGAAGGACTAGGAAACATGAATAATTATTGAGGGATTGGGAATATCTAGGAATGAATTGTGAATTACTATGAATAAGGATTGAGGAAATTGGAATTTATAATGAGCATATATGGGAGAATATGAAATATATATTGATTTTGGAAATGATATGGGTATAAAATGTGGTGAAATGATAATGCGTTGTGACTAATAAATGGAAATTCACATTCATAACCAATTTGATAATGTAATATCAGATCATGAGATACTGTACATTTTTGGAGTTTATGATTAGCCTCTATCCCAATAAAACTATATAAATACCTTGGTGAAAAAAATAATCTATTATACACTAGATAGTTTGGTTTGAAATTACCAGTAAAACCTTCATTGACCTCATGGTAAGACTCATGACTTTTTAGCAGATCACAACCAGGGGAAAGACATGTATTACCTTGTCACATACACTGAGTGGAGTGCCACACAACCCTAAATAAAACAATATCCCCAAAATAAATACTTGAGGTTGTATGAATCTACCTTCATTCTCCAATACATTGTCAGGAATAAGGTGAATCTTCCCATCAGTTCTTCTATGAATATTTTGTTCATTCTTAGATCCACCCACACAATTTTGTTTTTCTAGGGAATCCTATTCATTTGGAAAAGGACTGGTAAATGTCTCATGATAGTTGGGATCTCTGGATTGACTTGAAAATATTTACAGGAAAAAACTAAATGGCCCTATAAGACTTTCAACTTTCAAACATATCGCACCCAGGAGCAGGGTGATTAATCCCTTATCTGAGACACCAAAGGGAGTGATGCATAACACATATAAAAGGTAGTTTCCTGTTTTTCTTCTTATTCATACTCTAGTTTTATAGGCATGAAAACCTTCACCGTGGTCAAATATGGGATCTATTGAAATCTACGAATATCCAAAAATCTTCATTTAGAACATCATTAACATGAGACCTGAAAACTTGATTCATGAAACTATGTAAACCATGCAAGAGTTTCATTCACATGATACATGTTTTCCCTCATGAACATTGCTTGTTAGCATACTTTTACACACCTACAGCTGTAGTTCCCATTCTATAATAGCTTAATGGAATCTTCTGACTCCCTATGTAATAATATTTATGCAGTCCATTGAAATGTTGTGTAACATCAACCTACTGAATCAGTTAAAAATTGATCCAACATTCATGTATTTTAAATCAGTTACAAACCTCAGATATTAAGATCAATTCCAGCCTTAATATATTAACCCACTACAATGTTGCTTGAAACCCATATCACAAGGCATCTCCTTTCTTCCAAATTTTTCTAAAAAACCTATATGAGTAAAGTTTTCAACTCCCCCTTAATGTTTTCATATCTTGCCACCACATGGTGGAATGATTTTACCATGAGTGGAACTTGATAATATTGTATTCTTCAAGAATATTCAAGGTTATCTTGAAAAAACCACTCAGCTAATAACATCATGTTAGTGCAAAATAAATGTACATGAAATATTAAATAATGATACTTATAAAGCTGTGCAATCACTTCACCAAGGTCTGCCATCACCAAATAGGGCCTGAACTCACTTTTGGAGTCTTCCAAGCATGTATCAAAACTATTGGGGGGGGGGGGTCAAGGTACATGACTTTGAAACTTGTATCACTTAAAATAATCCATGATATTCACTATTTTATAATATTTCAGCATATATAGACATATTCCAAAATGTATGTACAGATTCATTATAATTTTATTCAAGGTGATGGATGAGACAATATTATTTCAAAGATTTTACTTTCTAATGATTTTATAATGTCCTTTCACTTCCAATCATTATAGAAAGATGTCAGCACAAAAAACACAAATTCTAGCAAATACAATCAGATTCCATCATTAAATCCCCTAAATAACAGATTTCACAATACAGCTAGACAGATTCCAGCTTGTAGCCTTCAAGGTGATAGATTTAAACACCTCTATCACTCAAATTATTTCTCAAATACTCAATCATTATTATTTTTATGAAAATAAAGTGCAACTCCCACTTGTATTGAATATCTCCTAAATCAATACACACATCAGTTTAAACAATATAGAGTAAGTGAAGAGGGGGTATCTCCAATATCTTCATTCTGTGAAATGTGGTTGGTCCTTGTGAACCAACCCCTTCCATTATTCTTCCAAGTTTTTCTTTGATGTACAACACTTGAAAAAAACTCATTATTTATTGAATTAGAATTAAACCATTTTGTAATGACCAACTCACCAGTAAATAATTCTTCCTTTGATGTATGATATTTTGAGTTTTTTAATCCCTCTTTATCCATGTAAGAGATGCTCCATCATTATTCCATTTATGCTTCGTAGTGGTATGGTTGAAATGGAATAGACATGTCACTATGGTAACATCTTTCTATATGGGATTCTTAAATTACCCATGGATTTTTACTGTATACTTCTTAAAGCTAGAACAAAACACTTCTTGCTATTTTCTGTTGTTTTAGGATTCTCCCTCACTAAATGGAACTCTTCCTCCAGCTTAGTGACCCTCAACTCCTCCCCCTTTAGTATTTCTTCTACATTTCCAATGAGATAATTATTTTTATCATGAACTATCATCATCTTCTCTTCATGTTATTTTCTACGGATATCCATGGTGACTTCATGTTGTTTCTTAATTTTCATGCTTACTTTATCTAAGTTCCCGCACAAGGTCCTTTTCAAATCATTTAGCTTATGAATAATTATGTTTTTCTTAACTCTTGATCTTCTAACTTTTAGATACTTATATTACACTCATGAACTTATTCAAATCAAAATTACTAAATGAAACATTCAACACTCAAAACACTTTCAGATTTATATCAACTGAAGTAAGAAGAATTACTAACTTCCAATATTATACATCAACCTCTTCAATTTATACTTCAACATTTAGAATTTCTTTCTAGTATGTGATGATCTAAGAGAAACCTTAGCATCTATTGATTTAATTTCTAGATTCACATTCCAAACTCTTTATCCCTCATGTTTTTGGTTCATTTTTTAGAATCAAAACATTTAGATACTTCTTCGTCAATCATAGAAAAAATCCATATTCTATACTCATCACGAATCATGAACTACTTTCAAACAGTCATGATGATTGTTACACTAAACGATCAGCATAAAATCGAGAAACCTCAAATAATTCCAAATAGATAAACCTAATGTATCCCTTTGATTGTAACACATGCATATTATCTTCCTAGCTATTACGAAAGAAAATTTTAATCTTATGTATCACTATGAGAATTAATTCCATGTTTTTAAGATCTTTTATCTTTTAGTAAAATCTTATGAATTTTTTTTAGGTTGTATCATTTAGCTTCAATTGATGCCTCTAATTTCGGTGATCGGTACTTTATCTTTTAGATAAACAATAGCTTTTGTCTACGAATTATCTTTTAAAAATTTATCTTCATTCTTTCTTCACTTCAACATATCTTCCAAATGTGCACCTTTATTCATCTATCATATTTTAGATTCACTTAAGATTAGCATCAATAACTCATCTTGTAACTTTGGGATGATAAATTATATAATGATTCGACTGCTATAATGGGTTGAGTACTAGAATTGATTACTCATCATCTAGGTGGGTTTAATACAAGTGTATTTAGAAATCAGTTTCTTTTAATGTCGATAATTATTACCGTCACTTTCAATTACAATGTAAGAAAAGAGCGAGGTGTTATAGAAATGAAACATATAAACACATCAGCTACTGTACATATATTTCCAAATTCTCCTAAGTAATTGAAATCAAATATCCCAAGATAAGTCTTCATAAATTCATAAGTCCAGATACTACTAAATATAGTTTCTGAGTCGACCAACAAATACATCATCAAAGGATTTTTTCATCATTTTCCTATTTGATACAATGAGGTTCAATGATATAGTCATAGAGTTAATGTTTATGGAATATTTTATGGACTACCAGAAGGAAAATAGTTCAAACTATATAGTAGGATAGTTATAATTTTATTAAATATGATTGTTGTAAATCTATTTTGGAGTTTTCTACAAACATAAATTAGGAGCCTGTTAGAAAAAACATCTTTGGTTTATTTTTTTGGTTGATTTTTTTGGAAATTTGGTTGAGGAAATCCAAATAAACATATAAGGTGGTGGGAAAATCTTGAAGAAGTTCAGCCTAAACACCACGAACCATGCTTTTGAGTTCCTAAACACATTGTGGTAGAGGTTTTCAATGAAGAGAAAATTGAAAAGGAATAAAATATGTATGGGACACTCAAACCATATGTAAGAGTAATTTATATGACTCAAGGAAATTTACAATAGTATCATATTATAGAATTAAATAATATTTAATAGTAATAACTACATTATTGGTCAGAGAAACCACCCATTTGAATTAAGGAATTTTTTATCAGGAGTATCCATATGTAAAATGGGGTACAAAAGCAAAGGACTTATAGAAGTTTTGGTCGAAGGAGTTTTATTAAAAAATCAATAGGAAAAAACAACCAATGTATACCTAACATTTTTAAGGAGTTTCATAAATTTTTAGATGGTGGAAATGTGAAAAAAGTTCTCAATATAAGGTTTTTATTTTAGGAGTTCTGTCAAAATGAGAAACTTGTGGAGGCAATGCCATGGTGGACTCTTTAATGGGTTTTTAAATCATCTAGATAAATAAAGAGGCCCACTATAGGAATTTTGGTTGCTATATATGACTAATGAATGACTAGTTAATTTAGGATGTTGAAGAACCCCTGCATTATGGATTAAGGTGCATTGTGTTTTGAGATTTTAATACTAAATATAAAATGACACAGTGAGCATGGTGTTAAGAGTTTCAAAGGGTTTTTGCCTATAATAGAGCTATATCATGGTTATCACTACGCAATATTGTGGTACTCATGTTAGAAGTTTATTTCAAAGAAGTGATCATGAAATTGTTTTCAGGTACTACTGGAAGATACAGGTTCTGCACCATGGCGGTAATGAAAACACTATTTTAGAATAAACTTAACAGACCCGTAGGTTAAAAATTTCTATCTTTAAAAAAGAATATTAGTGAATTAAATTAGTGATCATGAATCAATATTTGGAGGGTGATATGATGATTCTATAGATATAAGAAATAGATATATTTCTATTTCAAATGAAGGAAGAAATCTCATGGAATATACCAGGAGAAATAGATCTCAAAGATACAAAGAGAGAACTAAGGATTTTCATGTGTAGGATGTAAAGTCAGAGAAAGGAGATCTAGGAGATATTCCTATTGGAGATTCATTGAGTTCATAATTAGATGAATGTGGAGAAGAATTGATATTACCATGTTGGTGTAAATTCATTCTTTGTTAGTGAAGAGTAGGACAACAACAAGCATGGAGGTAGTGAGTTGTTTGAGCATGTGAGAGTAGTGTGTTATTTATTTCTCATGTCTAGAATGACATATTCTACTTCTTTACAATCTCCCAGCCGAACTAGTTCATTTGGAAGGGAATTATAAGTCTTGATACATTGAGTAAACCCATTAATAACCATTTCATCATAGATTTTGGAAGCATTAACTGCATACCCACTGTGTCCATAGACACAGATCACAGTGTTAAACATGTCGGTTAGGTTTAAACCCACAACTTATCATCTCCTGAAAATCAGATTCACACATTTTTGTGTATCCCCGTACTCCACATTGAAAGCATGGTGTTCTAGGTGAAACAATCAGGAACACACCCATTTACTTTCATTTCATGAAGTACGTTCATCATGTCTTATGATTTTAATTTCTTCCCCAGCATTGTATGTGCAAATATTAAGCACACAACCAAATTTCTTAATCTCTTTAAACAAAACAAAAGCTTTATCCTCCTTCTCTGCTTTACTATATGCATCTATGAATGTTGTATATATAATATAATTTAGCTTGATTCTCTTAGAATCCCTGGTTTTCATCAGAGCAGCTCCATCATCATAAAAGCCAGCCCTCACATAAAATCCCTCACATAGCTGTGTTTTTGCTCGGAGAGCATGGTGGCCCAACGAGATTTGGGGCAGTTGGTGAACAAATGAGCTGGAGATGATGAAGGAGAGAATCCAAGGGTGAGATGGGGATTGAGGTGGGAGGGGGGGGGGGGGGGGCTGTGAGGGGGGCTGGAAGGGGGGCTTTGAAGGGGGATGGTGGGGGGATTTCAGGGGCTGAGAAGGGGGTTGTAGGGGGGATTTGAAGGGGGATGGTGGGGGGCTAGGAAGGGGGTAGTAGGGGGGGGGGGATTTGAAGGGGGATGGTGGGGGGATGCGATGGGTTGGGAAGGGGGTTGCAGGGGGGGATTTAAAGGGTGCTGGTGGGGGGATGATGGGGGGGATGGGAAGGGGGAACCAGAGGGCTGCAGGGGGGATTTAAAGGGAGATGGTGTGGGGATTACAGGGGGTTCAGAGGGGGCTGGGAAGGGGGAAGCAGGGGGATGTAGGGGGGGGGGGATTTTAAGGGGGCTGGTGGGGGGCTGTGAAGGGGGATGGAGGGGGTGATAAGGGGGAATGAAACCTATAACCACAGTTTGGAGAACCATGGGTATAGATTTTATTCTATTTTCTATTATACATCTATACCCATGGTTTAAAAAAACCATGGGTATAGCATGATTTCTAGGACCTATACCCAAAATTTGTTAAAAAACATGGGTATAGGTCTATACTGATGCCTCAGTATCCCATGGTTCCTGAAACTGTGGGTATAGCCTATACCCACAGTTTTAGAGGCTATTACCATGGTTTTAAACTATGGGTATAGGTTAGATTTCTAGTTGTGTTGTTTTCTCATTTTGACCCCCCTTGATGGGAGATATGTCATTTTAATAAAACAAGACAACATTACAGATCATTTTCCATCATACCAAGTGACATGAGCATCCGATAGATGCAACGTTGATTCCTATATATCAAACATGAATCAATAATCATTCTCCCATGATTTCATGTCAATACAGGTGATTTTTCTTGGTATTGGACACTTTTATGAGGGTTTTCACTTAACTCCAAATTTGAGGAAAAACACCATTTTCAATTTTACTAATCAATCCATGTATCTGATCAATGTTCTAATGATTCCTATAAATTTTAAATGAATTAAATATTATTTTTTGAATATATAATGTCAATTAGAGCATGTTTGGCCAGTTTTCATTCATACACACATGGTGTTCCCATTATTAAAAAAATGATAATAATGTCAAATCACACCTTAAGACATACTGATAAATCTTGGAATTAGATTAACACGTGGTTGATTACAACAAATAAAAAATGATTCAAGGAATGTTCTCTTAGATTTTTCACATCAATCAAAATTTGTTTTCTCATTTTGACCCCCTAATGAGGGATATGTCATTTTAATAAAACTATACAACATTACACAACTTTTTTCATCACATCGGATAACACAAGTGTTCGATGGATGTGGAGTTGATTCATAAAGATAAAAAATGACTTAGTTATAATTATCTCATGATTTCATGTTAATAAAAGTGTTTTTTCTTAGCATTGGACCCTTTTACATGATTTGTCACTTCCCAATCTAATGGACAAACACTACTTTCGATCATGTCAATTAATTTGTGTATTCGATTGACATGCCGATGATTCCTACATATTTTAAATGACTTAAAGTTCATTTTCATAACATTCCATGCCAACTAGAACTTGTTTGTCTAATTTTGAACAATACACGCATGGTTTTCCTATTATTAAAAAACTGATAATAATGTCAAATTACACATTAATCCATACCAATCAATCTGAGCACCAGAATAATGCACAATTGATTATAAAAAATCAGAAATTATCTAAGTAATTCTCTCCTAGTTTTTCAAATTAATCAGAATTTGGTTGCTCATTTTTAATCCCCGGATGGGAGATATGTCATTTCAATAAAACTATACAATATTACCCATCATTTTTGCATCATATCTGGTGACACGATCATCCAATGGATTGGTGTTTATTTCTATATATCAAAAATGATTCGATGATAATTCTACCGTGATTTAATGTCAATGAAAATGAATTTTCTTGGTATTAGACCCTTTTATATGATTTGTCACCTAACTCCAAATCTAAAGGGAAAACACCACTTTCAATTATACCAAACAATTCAAGTATCAAATCTATTTTCCGATGATTCCTAATGATTTTAAATGACTTAAATATCATTATACTAATATTTCATGTCAATAAGAGCTTGTTTGGTCAGTTTTGACCCCTACACACATCATTTTCCCATTATTACAAAAATGATATAATGTCAAATCATACCTTAAGACACATAGATCAATCCATGAATCATATTGATGCATGGATGATTCCAAAAGACCATAAATGGGTCATGGAATGTTCTCATTTATTTTCACATCAATAATTATTTTTCTTATCTTTGACCCCTTGATGAGATATATGATGTTTTAATAAAATTAGACAATTTTACCTATCATTTTCCATTATACCTGGTGACATGAGAATTCGATGGATGTGGAGTTGATTTCTACAGATCAAAAATGACTTGGTGATCATTATACCATTACTTAATGTTAATCAAATCGTGTTTTCTTAAATATGGACCCTTTTACATGATTTTTAACTTAACTCCAAATTCGAGTGAGAAACAACATTTTTGATTATTCTGAAAAATTAGGGTATCTGATCATCATAAATATAATTCCTATAGATTTTAAATTACTTAAAGACCATTTCCCTAAGATTTCATTTCAATCAGATCTAATTTGTTTAGTTTTGACCCCTACACACATGATTTTTCCATTATTACAAAAATGGTAATAATGTCCAATCATACCTTAAGACATACCGATAAATCAGGGCATCATATTGACACGCGGTTGATTCCAAGAGATAAACAATGATTCTTGGAATTTTCTTCTATATTTTCATATAAATCAATTTTTTCCTCATTTTGACTATATTATGGGAGATATTCCATTTTAATAAAACTATACCTTGTTACACTTCATTTTCCATCATATCGGAAAACACAAGCATATGATGGATGTGATGTTGATTCCTATAGATAAAAAATGAAACGATGATCATTTAAGCATGATTTCATGTCATTGTAAGTGATTTTACTTGGTATTGGCCCCTTTTATGTGAGTTTTCACTTAACTCCAAATCTGAGGGACAAACGCCACTTTCAATCATACTGAGCAATTCGGGTATTCGATTGATGTGCTGATGATTACTATAAATTTTAAATGATTTCAAGAACATTGTAATAATATTTCATGTAAATTTGATCTTGTTTAGATGGTTTTAACCCCTATACACATGATTTAACAATCATTACAAAAATGGTAATAATGTTAAATCATACCTTAATCTATACCGATCAATCTGGAAATCAGATTAAAGTCTGGTTGATTCAAATAGATAAAAAATGATTGATAGAATGTTCTCCTAGTTTTTCACATCAATCAATATTCATTTTCTCATTTTTTGCCGCATAATAAGAGATATTTAATTTTAATAAAACTAGACAATGTTACCCATTATTTTCAATCAGACCATGAGACATGAGCCACTACAAAATAAAGGGTCATTAGTGGCTATTATTTAGTGGTCTAGTGTTGGTTTAAGTCACCGCCTAATTGTTTAGTGGTGGTTCCTAAAACTGCTACATATTTCATGACCGAAAGTTAAATAGCGACAATTTATTTTAATTCATGGTGATTTTGAAGTTTCCATTTTGGAGAATTTATTGGCAGTTTGTTGTTTAATTAGTGGAAGTTTCTTAATAAAAAATATCAACTGGGAATATGAATAAAATAAAATTAACTTCCATAAATAATTTAGTGGTATTTAGGTCAAACCGCCATCAAATACATTTGATATAATATCTTTAGCGATGATTACTACAAGCCACCACTAAATCTGTTTTGATTTTTTTAAAATTTTTAGTAAAAAACTATAAATATAAAAAAACTAACATGATATGAACTAAAACATAAATATATGATAAACCCATCATTCATACAGCACACATCTAGTCATATACAAACAACCATGGTCATAAGAACCTAAGTATTAGTCATCCCATACATCAACCCATATCTTAGTCCTCAATATATACATATAACATATATCCAACAACAACCCATGACCAATATAAATCCATTTCACGACCTACACTGCATCTTCCTACCTCTACATCATCTCATCAACTAAAACTGACCACGTCATCTCATCAACTATAATAGAAAATGAAACAAAAATTAAAACTAAACATAATAAATCAGAATTATAATAGAATAATTGATAAAAATTTAATATACCATAGAAAATGAGAACCTTCACGACTGCCTTATGAAAAATTTCATAGATCATAATGGTCAACCTCCTACCTTCTATTGAAATCTTCCACCTACAATGAACACTAGAACATTTAGGAAAAGAAATTTGAAAGAGAAAAAACACAGAATATATTCAGAATACTACACATAAAATTTGTTATTTTGTTAATAAAAAAGAAGGAATTTTAATATAAAACAAATAAAATATAATGAAAAACTTCTTTACAATAGAAATATACCTATTTAACATAAGATTCAACACTTGAAACTAAAAAGGATAAGTAAATATTATAATTTATTTTTAAAGCAATGTGCGGTGTGATTAAAATTTATTTAACAATTTTTTTTAAATATTTTGATATCACAACATGTCTTATATTTTAAAAACAACTAACAAATGGTTTTCCCATGATTTCACATCAATCTGAGGTCGATTCTATGGTTTTAACCATTCGATGCATGTTTTAGTGTTTTAAAACACTAAAAACATATTTATCTAAATAATGGAAAAACCACCATTTAGAATGAAATTCTGTAGGTTCCTACATTTCAATATTATATATACAGCCATTTCCCCAATTTCAAAACAAACCAACATTGTTTTCATAGTTTTTACCATTCTACACACATTTTAGTGTTTTAAAACACTAAAAATATGTTTACAACTATAATAGGTAAACCATCATTTGGAATGAAATATTGTCAGTTCCTAAATTTAATAATTATATATCTGGTGGATTTCCCATCATTTTAGGACAACTTGACATCATTTGTATGGTTTTGACCATTCCACACATGTTTTAGTGTTTTAAAACATTAAAAACATTTTTACAACCATAATAGGAAAACTACCATTTGGAATGATGTTTTGTCAATTCCTATATTTCATAATTAAATATATGGTTGTTTTACCATGATTTTAGGACAATCCAACATCTTTTTTTTTAGTTTTAACCATTCTACGCATGTTTTAGTGTTTTAAAACACTAAAAACACGTTCACAACCATAATCAGAAAATCATCATTTGGAATGATGTGCCTTATATTCCTACACTTCAAAATTAAATATATGGTGGTTTCACCCTAATTTCAAGATGATCTAACAATGTTTTTCTAGTTTTTACAGTTCCATGCACATTTTAGTGTTTTAAAACACTAAAAATACATTTACAACCATAATGTACAAACCATCATTCAGAATGACATGTTGTCAGTTCATTCATTTAAAAATTAAATCTATTTTCATTTTCCCATGAT
Organism: Viscum album; assembly: GCA_963277665.1. Taxonomy (NCBI): domain Eukaryota; kingdom Viridiplantae; phylum Streptophyta; class Magnoliopsida; order Santalales; family Viscaceae; genus Viscum; species Viscum album. The sequence goes on along the minus strand of OY728145.1, from coordinate 1,239,654,303 downwards.
TTTAATACAATCAAACATTGTTTTTCTAGTTTTAACCATTCCATGCATGTTTTAGTGTTTTAAAACACTAAAAACACATTTATGACCATAACGAGAAAACTGCCATTTGGAATGATGTTATGTCAGTTCCAATATTTCACAATTAAATCTATGATGGTTTCCCCCTAATTTCAAGACAATATGATATTGTTTGTCGAGTTTTAACCGTTTCATGCTTGTTTTAGTGTTTTAAAGCACTAAAAATGCGTTTATGGCCATAATAGGAAAACCCTCATCTGGAATGAAATTATATTAGTTCCTACATTTCATAATTAAATATATGGTCATTTTACCTTGATTTCAGGTCAATCTAACATTATTTTCCCCATTCTATCTATTCTACACACATTTTAGTCTTTTAAAACACAAAAAATACTTTTACAACCATAATGGGAAAACCTTCATTTAGAATGATGTGCCATCCGTTCCTACATTTCATAATTAAATCTACAATTTTCCCCCCTAATTTCAGGACCTAGCATCATTTTTTTTGTTTTGATGTGCCATGAATGTTTTAGTGTTTTAAAACACTAAAAATGTGTTTACAACCATAATAGGAAAACTGTCATTCAAAATGACATTTCTTTGGTTCCTACATTTCAAAATTAAATATATGGTCATTTTAGCCTAATTTTAGGATAATACAACATTATTTTCCTAGTTTTGACCATTTCACGCATGTTTTAGTGTTTTAAAACACTAAAAACACGTTTATGAGCATAATAAGAAAACCATCATTTGAAATGACATGCCGCTTATTCCTAAATTTTACAATTAAATCTACAGTCATTGTAACTAGATTTTAAGACAAAATGATGTCATTTGCCTAGTTTTTACCCCTAACACTTATTTTTAAAGGCCTGTGTACCTTTCATAAGTGTTTATTGAGTAATTCTGATCACACCACATGTCAAATTGTTGTGTTGTCTATGTATAAAAATAAAAAACAAATAAGCGATGGTTATTATTTTATTTAAGGAAAATATGATGTTATTTGTCTTGTTTTGACCATTCTACCCACATTTTAGTGTTTTAAAACACTAAAAATGCATTTACAGAAATAACGAGAAAAACATAATTCAGAATTATATGCTATGAGTTCCTACATTTCACAATTAAATATATGGATATTTTTCATTTCTTTTCAGGAAATACTATGTCTTTTTTTTAGTTTTGACCCCCAACACTTGTTTTTAAAGGATTTTGTACCTTTGATAAGTATTTACCTAGTAATTTTGATCACAACACTAATCGGATTGACATGTAGTCTACATGTACACATAAAAAAAAACTAAGCAGTGAGTTTCCCTTTATTTTAGGATAATCCAACGTTGTTTTATTTCTTTTTACCATTTCATGCATGTTTTAGTGTTTTTAAGCACTAAAAATATGTTTACAACCATAATAGGAAAATCATCATTCAGAATGACATACAGTCAGTTCCTTCATTTCATAATTAAATATACTATTGTTGTTACCTAATTTAATAGAAATACAACATCATTTTTCTAGTTTTGACCCCCTAACACTTATTTTTAAAGGATTTTGTACATTTCATAAGTGTTTACTGAGTAATTTTGACCACACTGCACATTAGATTGATACGTTGTCTTCATTTACACATCAAAAAAACTAAGTGGTTGTTTTACCATGATTTAATATAAATATAAGGTCTTTTTCTATTTTTTAACCATTCTACACACATTTTAGTGTTTTAAAACACTAAAAATGCATTTACAATCATAACGGGAAAACCATAACTGAGAATGATGTTCTGTATGTTACTATATTTCATAATTAAATCTATAGTCATTTTCCCCTAATTTCAGGACAATCTAATGTTTTCATTTAGTTTTGACCGTTCTATGCATGTTTTAGTGTTTTAAAACACCAAAAACATGTTTACATCCATAACAGAAAACCATCCTTTGGAATGACACATCAACAGTTCCTATATTTACAAATTAAATCTATACTCATTGTCCCCTAATTTCAGGATAACCTGACACCGTTTTCCTGGTTTTAACATTTCCATGAATGTTTTAGTGTTTTAAAACACTAAAAACACATTTATGGTCATAACAGGAAATCCGTCATTCAAAATGACATGCTGTTGGTTACTACATTTCAAAATTAAATGTATGATTATTGTCTCATAATTTTAGAGAAATATGATATAATTTTTATGGTTTTGATCCTCGAAACTCGTTTTTAAAGGATTTTGTACATTTTATAAGTTTTTACTAAGTTAAAACTAAGAAAACAAGCTCGAATTTTTTTCAAACTTATGGATGATCTATAATTTATTTTTGATGTATAGGAATCAACCACACATCAATATGGCACAATATGTGGTCAGTATAACTCAAAATTCATGTTTTCTATATAAAAGTGTCATTTTAGTTTTTTATGGATGTTTTATGTGTTCTTTGAAAATTCCATGGGTGTGAAATGGAGTCAGAGAAATCAAAATGAAAAAACATAACAATTTACAAGTATATTTAAAAAATTTAATCATGTCTTTTGAATTTTTTATCAAGGAATATTAAATAAATATTACCTTTACTTGAGTATCAAAGACCTCATTTTTCCTAGATATAGTAATATGCCTCCAATATTTTTAATTTATAGGAAAGATCACTATCTTTCAAGAAAGATGCATAAGAATATTCCCATATATTCTGGCAGTGTCACCGGTAGGCACCCCAAATTCATCAAATGGAATGATAATCTTGAATTCATTTAGGTCCCATACATATTATGTGTTCATATTTGTATCCATTATATGGTTGTATTTATCTGTTTTACAAATACATTAAACAATTAATAAAATATAAAGTTTTTTTTTGTAAAATGACATACATACCAGTAATGGTAACTCGCCAATATCCCATCGATGGGGGGTGACCAACTATTCCATTGCCATAGGTGAATTAGGTGGTGGGCTACCAGTGAAATTTTGGGAAATGGTTGGCTCATGAACAGTCTCTGGTACAATGGAATCACTAGGATCCACAAAAGATGATAGAGGTGGTGGCATGATCTGAGATACTAATTGGATATAATCTTTAATTTTTTTTGTTCTTATAATTCTTTCATTTTAAATGGTTAAGGTATATTAAATATATAAAAAATGAAAAACTACAATCTTTATATGAAAAAGGAAAAACTAGAATAATGTATATACGTATAAAACACTTATCAATGGGAAATTATAATATAATTTCATTACCAATTTATACATTCAATTATATTTATCTTCATTATCTTTATTTTTATAAACCACCATTACAACGAGTCCTTCATTTTCAATCTCTCTTGCAATTTCTACCATTTCAATATTGTTAGGAAAAAGATGTTCAATATTTTATGGTTGATGAGGTTCACTATCACAAAGAATCAATTGATCTTCATCACCTATATTATATAAGTCCCTTTACTTTAAGTTTACAAAAACAATCCAACCTTCATGTATATCATCATATATATAATGAACCATCTTCTCTTGTTAATCCAAGATAAATGGATCATGCTCTGCACGCTCACCGATATACATCAAGTGAGAGAATTTGAAAAAAGTAAAATGTAACGAATCTTTCATTATACCCCTATCAATGTTGACCCACTTTTATTTGAATAAGACAACTAAAAACTGGACATGATTGTAACATCCCAGGTAAATAAATAATATTATATTCTAATGTTTATCAATATTTGTGAATAAAATGTTAATATTACTTTAAAGGGAATGCTATGCTCGATGGCGAACCCAATACGCGACAACGAGTTTCTTTGAAATATTACGTTGCACTCTAATAATAAAATAATATTATTTTAAATGGTGGTTAACGCCTAGCCATTTTAATAGTGGGAAAGAATGGAACTACTTACAAAATGATTATATATGTTGGTCAAATATTTTTACTTTTATCCAATAAATGTTAGAGGCGTAAAATGCAAATGAATCCAATTTTAAGCATAAATCTTCTAATATTCTTTAAAAGGTAGATTAACTACCTTTTGATGGAGAACCCTTTTTAAAAATACTTTTTACAATTTTATATGTTGTATCTGACAAAATAAAATCCTTCTTTATAATCTGGACATCAAAATTTACTTTTTGTAAATTTTTGTTATTTTTCTGATAAAGATCATTTTTAGTGAAAATGTTGCATTTTAATTCAAAACCTCCTTTTAATATGATTTATTTATATGGATAGATTATATTTTTAATTGATATTAAAGTTTATTTAGAATATATTTTTACCATTTAATCCAATGGTGGTCATTGGAATTAATTTCACTTTGAAATTGGACTTAAACTAGTGTTAATCTTTTAATAGATATTGTTTCTTAAAAACACGCTATTTGATTTGAAAGCGGGAATTAATTATTAAATTAATTAATGCAACTTATATGTTTTGAATTTTGTAAAATAGACATCATTTTTTAATTCGGAGTATCAAATATAGCTTATGGTGATTTGTTGGTATTTTTCTGAAAAACTTCAATTTTTGATGAATAGTGAAACCACTAAGTGGTAGTTAAAGAAACTGATTTTTCGTTTAAATGAAACTTTACCACTACTGTGATTTTATTTTCAAAAATCCAACATAAATGGTTGTCATTAGGAAGTAAAATCCGGTTCAATGAGATTAAAATAATTTTTTGTGAATAGTAACTTTTAAGTTTTATTAATCGCGATTAAAGGTAATTAGTGTGATTTAAGGTAAAAATGATATTATAATAAAATGAAAATATCTTGAAACTTGTCCTAACCCTATTGGATGAGTCATTACAGACCAAGACAACCCATGGGTCGATTTGTGGGACCCCATTGAGCCACTTGGGTAAGATAATGACATTAATTCCTTTTATTTAAAGTAAAAGTAAAAACGACACAAACATGTATTGTTTTACTAAAACAATTTTTACATCAGGTTATACAAGTCATATTTTTGACTAAAAATATTCATTGGAAAGATAAAAATATTTTCTACATCATAGTATTTTTTTATAATTTTTAGACATTAAATAAATTAAATTATTTATGACATCATGATGATGTAGTGATTACCTCATTATTTAACGATTTAAACAAAATGAAAAGATAATATAAAATCTAAGACCTACACATGTAAAAAACCTATTCGATGGGTGGATTTAGAACCCTTATCACCTTATCTTAGAAATATATCAATGTGGGACCTTTAAAATCTGAATCTCATTTGAAAATAATGTAACCTTTTTTGACTTTCCAAGAGTGCCCCTCCTCTCCTCTTATAAAAGGCCCCCACCTCTACCTCCTAACCCACACCTCTCAAGCCTTTGGATTGGCCAAACCCTGCCCATTTCATCTCTCCACATCCCTATATTCATCATTGAAGCCTAACATTTGGGCAGAATCTTTCCCATGGAATCCTTTGAGATCAAATCAAAAAGAGTTACCCGATTTAAAGATAAAGTTTTCTTTAATGTTCTTTTGTTTTATTTTGCTTCTCCAACCCCCTAAAATATTTTTATTTATTTATTTTGTAAAAACACCAGTATCTTCAATATACTAGGATGTTGTTATGTGAAGTATTCGAGCTACAATTACACACACCTTTATCTAATGGTTAAAGAACACACTGTTTCTGTGGATGGAAAATTTCTACCTCACGAAACGATGATTGTTCAATCTTCTCTTAACACCTTTCATGGTGGCCATTATGATGTCACTATATTTTATATATTATATATATGGTATTTATTTTTTCTATATGCTTCTGAATTTTATATTTAAAACATGCCTTTATTCTTTTCATGTTGTGCAAATACAATAATTTCATACGAGGAAGGGTGGACTACCGCCCCCTCAAGTGATGTGACTCGTTCATGCAATACATGGAATATATAAAGAATGAAATTAATGAACATATGTGACCTATATAAAATATATATTATACTGTAATGATAATATATATATCTCTCAATTATTTTTTAATTCCATTAATATGACAAAGAAATGAAAGTAGCGTTCATGCGTACGTACAGCCTACCGTCTCCATGAACGGTGCATATCATTTATTTTTATCTCCAAATGTTATGGAGTAGTATAAAATGAATATTTACTGGATATATATGATATTTAAATCATTAATACTATTCTGGAGATGATTTACTTTTAACTACAGGGACAATCAATTTCAAACAAGTTCATTTTTGACTCATGTACCAAACATCGACAAAAATGTCTGATATGAACTCACATTATTAACCAATTATTATAACATTATAATATGTGATATTAACTGAATAATAATCTTTTAAATAGGTCCTTAAGCAATTATATATTGACCAAAGTTTATTACTCAGGAATATAAAGAAACAAACAAGACAAGTCAGACTTGAGGTAAGGGATCCAACCTCTCTCGTTCTTTTTAAATACTCTCTTTTATGTCATTTCTTATAAGATCATCATTCTTATGTTTGGGGATGATATTTTATATTCATAATACTTTAATTTTTTTGTTCATATTATGTGAGACCCTATTTTATCTCATAAATCCATTTTTGGAAGTTTTAAGGGGCGCTGTTAGGCTGTTGAGTTTTCATAAGGGATTTTTCATCTCACTTTTATTCCTGTGAGATTTATGCTACATTTTCCACCATTTTCCTTTGAGTGGTGTATGTACTATCCATTATTCTACTCTTGGTGTAATATAATTTCGTTTATGGGTATTTACATTAATGTTGTATAGTCCTTATTTCATGGGGTGTACGTTTCAGAAGTTACCCAATTCGGTAAGGGAACCTTTCACCCTCCTCATTTTAAAAGAATTATTTTTTAGGTCTTTTAATCTTATTATGATGGGATATGTTCTTATATATCCTTATTGATATAAATTTTATGTACAAGTGATGAGATAACCCTTTTTATCTATCATCAACTCATTTTCTGAATTTTGAAGTGACGCCATTAGGCTGTCAAATTTTTGCAAGGGAACTTCTTAACGCAATTTTGATTCTTTGGGATAAACTTGTACTCCTTGAATATGTCGTTCTATGAATATGTGTGAAAAATCTCTGATTGTTTTACACTTAATATCCACTTATATTTGGTGTATTTTTTTGTCACACATAATTATGTAATTGATTTATCCTTAATCCAAGGATACTGTCTTTGTAAGGGACTTCGTCTCAATCTCCTTTCATTGAGGCATATATTGTTCTAATACAAGACTTTATTTTATATGGTGTATAAACCCCTTTGACTTTTAATTTTATACAAAAGGAATATTTTTCTACGAGGCATTTTACAAAATGGAAAAAAGGAATTTTTCTTTTAACGTACATGGTGACAATGACCTTTTCCGCCGCCGTGAGTATTATTTGGACTTTGGCTTCCTCAACAAGACGTAATGTTTTTAAAAGTAAATAAATACCATACTCTTTTATGTGTTTTGGTATTGAAAATGGATTTGTTATGTCAATATATTTAAGTGATATATTGTAATTGAAATGTGGAAATGTTTTCTTTCCATTATTTTTGTTTTATGTCTTATGATTTTATAATGGTACTTGGACATTTGACGGGTGGTTACATGATAAACCATATGACGGGTGGTGCCGTGAATACCAGGACGGGTGGTTATGTTATAACCTCCAATGCATTGGGTATGGAAGTTGGCCGTATTTCTATTCCATTAAGTATGTGTGGAAGTCGACCGTATGGTTATTCCATTTAAGTATGTTTATGTCTCAAGTTACCTTCATATGTTATGTGTTCTTTATATGGGTTTTATGGTAATCGTTTGGTTACAAAAGGGTAAGTAATGATATTTTATTCATTGAAGAGTTTATACTACTTCATAAAGGTGAAATGTATTACTTTGTTAAAGTACTCATGGTTTACTTATTGTTTTGAAAAACTAACAATTTTCTTTCTTTGTGTATCCCTTACTGAGCTTTTTATGCTCATCCCAAGTTTTTGAAATGTTTTCCACAGGACTTAAAGATGAATAGGGTCAAGGATGGGATCAAGGAAAGAAATTCTAACTAAAACATGGAACTAGACATGTTTCTTTTTATGTGTTTTTTTATTTTATGGAAACTTAGTAGAAGTGTCTACTATGTAATCTTTTAAGATGTAATAGTTGTGACCTAATTCTCTAAAACTCTAAACCTGAAAAGATCCTCTATGTGAATTATTCATTTAATTCATGATTAAGTAATGTTTAAGGTAGTGGCCTTATAGTTGGTATCATAGGTTGGTTTAGATAACTTTAGAGGTTAGGGTATTCTCTAAGCATAAGTGACATTACCATAATGGTTAGGATTTCAGAAAGAGTCCTAGTTTTAGATAAAGTGAATGAGTAAGTATATCTTAGTGTTTATCTTCCTCATTAGTACATGATGGTTTTATTGATATACTCACACTGACATTTATTTTTTTAGTAAATGAGTGGATCTAGCAGGCACCAAAGTGACAATGGGTTTGAAGGAAACTATGGTGGTTCTCTGATTAAGAGACTGGATGAAATGGGGGATTCAATGAGGAATCTCGTGGTTGTTCTAAACCAACTATCAAGGAGTCATGATCAACCACTTGAACCTTGGTGAGTTATCTAATGCATCACGTATGAGATGACCAACTCGATGTGGATGTTCAGGTAATAATTATAGAGGTAACCATTAGGGTTTATATGATCCTTACTTTTGAGGTAATTATGGGTTACTATATGTTATGATGGAATATGAACGACATGAGATAAACTTGAGGTTAAATTATATTATGGTTATTTTTGAAGATTTTATCGTTTTTTGGGGAATGTTATAAGAATTATATAGTTTTGGAAAAAGGACAACACGCAGACCGTGTGACAACCCGTCGCGTCAGACAAAGATGTGAGAATCAAACCCACAACCAAAGTGCGACTGGTATTTATCGCCTACCACTGGACTACGTGAAGTCCCTGGTTAGTTTGACTAATTATTTTTAGTTAGATGATTTTAGGAATCAAGAATAAGTTTATTTTGGGTTATCTATGGAAATAATTAACCTATCATGGAGGATATGTGATTAGGTTAATTACTTTTCAATATGAGACTTTAAGAGAAACTAATGTTATTTGTAGATAAATGTTAATTTTTACCTTGGAAGACTATGTGATTAAATCCTTCAAATATTTGGGTTTCAATCTTAGTTTGGTTTAATTTGAATAATTTTATGGACAAATTGTTTATTGAATGGTCTTTTTTGAACTTTGGGTATTGTTTGACAAATTTTGGAGATTAAGAATAGATTTGTTTTATAAAGGATTATCCTTTTCGGGTATTATCTGATCTCATACTAACCTTTCTGGTTTTAGTTTTGGTTAAGGTCTAAAGACATGGGAAGTATATAATTCTATTTTGTGGATTAGGTGATTCTCTAGAAGTTGATTATAGCTCTCTTAATGTAAACAAGTCATCCTAAATACTCATCTTTTGGAGAAAATATGAGTCCGTGTAAGAAATCTAGTAAAAGTTGAAATTCAACATGACAAGTAAGTAGGTTTCCTTATGTTTTAGTTAAGCTCAAAAATAAATTCCTCAATGAAAAGCAACTTAAAAAAAATGTTTTCCGTCAACTTTTCCTACTGGGGAATCTAATACCGTTTAACCCATCACAAATTTGTGATTTTCTTATGGTTAACTTTCTCCTAGACATGTTTACTATCACTCTCCATCAGAACATGACCCTTTTTTTTCCTCCATATCCATATTTTCATACTTGGAATCCTAGTATGGGTTAACTCGGGTGACCTTTGTACTTATCTCCCATTCTTTTTAAGTGATAGTTTTACTGACTCTTGTTCCGATGTGGGACATTCAATGGAGTTTCCAAGCCCAATTTTGAAATTGTGAGGACGCAATTCCCAAAAGGGGGGAAGGATGTAACATTAAAAGTAAATAAATAATATTACATTCTAATGTTTATCAATATATGTGAATAAAATGTTAATATTATTTTAAAGGGAATGCTATGCTCGATGGCGAACCCAATACGTGACAACGAGTTCCTTTGAAATCTTACGTTGCACTCTAATAATAAAATAATATTATTTTAAATGGTAGTTAACGCCTAGCCATTGTAATGGTGGGAAGGAACGGAACTAACTACAAAATGATTATATATGTTTTTCAAATATTTTTACTTTTATCCAATAAATGTTAGAGGCGTAAAATGAAAATGAATCCAATTTTAAGCATAAATCTTCTAATATTCTTTAAAAGGTCGATTAACTGCCTTTTGATGGAGAACCCTTTTTAAATATACTTTTGAAAATTTTATATGTTGTATTTGACAAAATAAAATCCTTCTTTAGAATATGGACATCAAAATTTACTTTGTGTAAATTTTTGTTATTTTTCCGATAAAGATCATTTTTAGTGAAAATGTTGCATTTTAATTCGAAACCTCCTTTTAATCTGATTTATTTATATGGATAGATTATATTTTTAATTGATATTAAAGTGTATTTAGAATATATTTTTACCATTTAATCCAATGGTGGTCATTGGAATTAATTTCACTTTGAAATTGGACTTAAACTAGTGTTAATCTTTTAATAGATATTGTTTCTTAAAAACAAGCTATTTGTTTTGACAGCGAGAATTAATTATTAAATTAATTAATGAAACTTATATGTTTTGAATTTTTTAAAATTGAAATCATTTTTGAATTCATAGTATAAAATATAGCTTATGGTTAATTATTGGTATTTTTCTGAAAAACTTCAATTTTTGATGAATAGTGAAACCACTAAGTAGTAGTTAAAGAAACTGATTTTTCTTTTAAATGAAACTTTACCACTTCTGTGATTTGATTTTCAAAAATCCAACATACATGGTTGTCATTAGGAAGTAAAATGTGGTTCAATGAGATTAAAATAATTTTTGGTGAATAGTAACTTTTAAGTTTTATTAATCGCGATTAAAGGTAATTAGTGTGATTTAAGGTAAAAATGATATTATAATAAAATGAAAATATCTTGACACTTGTCCTAACCCTTATTGGATGAGTCATGGCCTACCAAGAAAACCCATGGGTTGATTTTTGGGACCCCATGGAGCCACTTGGGTAAGACAATGACATTAATGCCTTTTATTTAAAGTAAAAGTAAAAATGACACAAACATGTATTGTTTTACTAAAACATTTTTTACATCAAGTTATACAAGTCATATTTTTTACTATAAATAGTCATTGGAAAGATATAAAGATTTCCTACATCATAGTATTTGTTTTTATAATTTTTAGATATAAATTAAATTATTTATGACATCATGATGATGCAGCGATTACCTCATTATTTAACGATTTAAATAAAATGAAAAGATAATATAAAATCTAAGACCTACACATGTCGAAAACCTATTGGATGAGTTTATTTCGAACCCTTATCAACTTATACTCGAACTATATCATTTTGGGACCTTTAAAATCCAAAAATCATTTGAAAATAATGTAACCTTTTTTGACTTTCCAAGAGATCCCCTCCTCTCCTCTTATAAAAGGCCCCCACCTCTACCTCCTTACCCACAACTCTCAAGCCTTTGGATTGGCCAAAACCTACCCATTTCATATCTCCACATCCCTATATTCATCATTTAAGCCTCACCTTTGGGCATAATCCTTCCCAAGGAAGCCTTTGATCTCAAATCAAAAAGAGTTACCCTATTTAATGGTAAAGTCTTCTTTAATGTTCTTTTGTTTTATTTTGCTTCTCCAACCCCATAAAATATTTTTATTCATTTATTTCATAAAAAAACTATTATATTAAATATACTAGGATGTTTTTATATGAATTATTCGAGCTAAACTTACACAGACCTTCGTCTAATGGTTAAAGAACATACTGTTTCTGTGGATGGCGAATTTCTGCCTCACGAAACGATGATTGTTCAATATTCTCTTAACACCTTTCATGGTGGCCATTATGATGTCACTATATTTTATATATGATATATATGGTATTTATGTTTTCTATATGCTTCTGAATTTTATATTTAAAACATTCCTTTATGCTTTTCATGTTGTGCAAATGCGATAATTTCATACGAGGAAGTGTAGACTACCGCCCCCTCAAGTGATGTGACTCGTTCATGTAATACATGGAATGTATAAAGAATGAAATTAATGAACATATGTGACCTGTATAGAATATATATTATACTAGAATTATAATATATTTATCTCTCAATTATTTTTAATTCCATTAATATGACAAAGAAATGAAAGTAGCGTTCATGTGTACGTACGACCTACCGTCTCCATGAACAGTGCATTTCATTTATTTTTATCTCCAAATGTTATGGAGTAGTATAAAATGAATATTTACTGGATATATATGATATTTAAATCATTAATACTATTCTGGAGATGATTTACTTTTAACTACATGGACAATCAATTTCAAACAAGTTCATTTTTGACTCATGTACCAAACATCGACAAAAATGTCTGATATGAACTCACATTATTAACCAATTATTATAACATTATAATATGTGATATGAACTGAATAATAATATTTAAAATAGGTCCTTAATCAATTATAAATTGACAAATGTTTATTACTCAGGAATATAAATAAACGAACAAGACAAGTCAGACTTGAGGTAAGGGATCCAACCTCTCTCGTTCTTTTTAAATACTCTCTTTTATGTCATTTCCTATAATCTCATCATTATTATGTTTGGGGATGTTATTTTATATTAATAATATTGTAATTTTTTTTTCATATTATTAGAAACCCTATTTTATCTCATAAATCCAGTTTTGGAAGTTTTAAGTGGTGCCGTTAGGCTGTTGAGTTTTCATAAGGGATTTTTCATCTCACTTTTATTCCTGTGAGATTTATGCTACATTTTACACCATTTTCCTTTGAGTGGTGTATTTACTGCCCATTATTCTACTATTGGTGTAATATACTTTTGTTTATGGGTATTTACATCAATGTTGTATAGTCCTTCTTTCATGGGGTGTACGTTTCGGATGTTACCCAATTCGGTAAGGGAACCTTTCACCCTCCTCATTTTAAAAGACTTCTTTTTTAGGTCTTTTAATCTTATTATGATGGGATATGTTCTTATAAATCCTTATTGCTATAAATGTTATGTCCAAGTGATGAGATACCCCTTTTTATCTCTCATAAACTCATTTTTTGAATTTTTAAGTGACACCATTAGGCTGTTAAATTTTTGCAAGGGAACTTCTTAACCCAATTTTGATTCTTTGGGATAAACTTGTACTCCTTGAATATGTCGTTCTATGAATATGTGTGAATAACCTATGATTGTTTTATACTTAATATCCACTTATATTTGGTGTATTAGTTTGTCACACATAATTATATAATTGATTCATCCTTAATCCAAGAATACCATCTTTGTAAGGGACTTCGTCTCAATATTCTTTCATTAAGGCATATATTGTTCTAATACAAGACTTTATTTTATACGGTGTATAAACCCCTTTGAATTTTAATTTTATAAAAAAGGAATATTTTTCTACAAAGCGTTTTACAAAATGATAAAAATTAATGTTTCTTTTAACGTACGCGGTGACAACGACCTTTTCTGCCGCCGCGAGTATTATTTGGACTTTGGCTTCCTCAACTAGCTGTAATGTTTTTAAAAGTAAATAAATACCATATACTCTTTTATGTATTTTGGTATTGACAATGGTTTTTATAATGGATTTGTTATGTTAATATATTTAAGTGATATATTGTGATTGAAATGTGGAAATGTTTTCTTCCCATTATTTTTGTTTTATGTCTTATGATTTTATAATGGTACTTGGACATTTGACGGGTGGTTACGTGATAAACCATATGATTGGTGGTGCCGTGAATACCAGGATGGGTGGTTACGTTATAACCTCCAATTCATTGGGTATGGAAGTTGTCCGTATTTCTATTCCATTAAGTATGTGTGGAAGTCGACCGTATGGTTATTCCATTTAAGTATGTTTATGTCTCAAGTTACCTTCATATGTTATGTGTTCTTTATATGGGTTTTATGGTAATCGTTTGGTTACAAAAGGGTAAGTAATGATATTTTATTCATTGAAGAGTTTATACTACTTCATAAAGGTGAAATGTATTACTTTGTTAAAGTACTCATGGTTTACTTATTGTTTTGAAAAACTAACAATTTTATTTCTTTGTGTATCCCTTACTGAGCTTTTTATGCTCATCCCAAGTTTTTGAAATGTTTTCCACAGGACTTAAAGATGAATAGGGTCAAGGATGGGATCAAGGAAAGAAATTCTAACTAAAACATGGAACTAGATATGTTTCTTTTTATGTGTTTTTTTATTTTATGGAAACTTAGTAGAAGTGTCTACTATGTAATCTTTTAAGATGTAATAGTTGTGACCTAATTCTCTAAAACTCTAAACCTGAAAAGATCCTCTATGTTAATTATTCATTTAATTCATGATTAAGTAATGTTTATGGCTGGGGCCTTATAATGATAGTTTAATTCAATTATATCAATCAGCTTCCCATAGTAACCCACCTTTGAAAATGCAAATACACCAATATTATGAGTTTTCAAGTCTTCTTCATGATAAATTGTATGAAATCTGAAGCCATGAATATTGTAGGCATTGAACATCTTAGTCTTCCTTCAAGGAACTCAAGCAAATTTTTTTAAATTATTTGACATTTCATCTCGATTTTCAAAATTCATTATCTTGACAAAAATATATATTTTGTTACTTTTAATATAGAAAAACTAACTACATTTCAATAATATGAATATGAGTACATACTTACTTGGTGGGAGAACCATTCGACAAGCTCCTTATTAACATCTTTTCTTAATTCCATCTCATTTTGAGTTTGACCCCTTATTTTAATCTTTATTTTCAGTTGAAATTATTTAATAAATGGATTTATAATAAAACTATTGAGTAGCACATATCTATGTACTTATAGAAATTCCAATTTAGTCAGTGTAAAATTTGACCTGTTTCCAATTGGTCATCCAATAGTTAGAAATATTGATGACTAATTTTCATAACTAGAATTAGTGAAGATATCATCAGCATGTCTAGAATGATTGAATCTAGTCTCAATCCCATCCAAATACCTAAAAAATAATGTCATGCACTCTTCAGATATGTAACCATAAACAATAGATCCTTTTTGTTTAGCTTTATTTATCACATTTGATTTCAAATGACCTAAGTACCTGATGAAAAAATGAAACATATTAAAAACTTTTATGCAATTATTTGATAAAATTGAATTCACCAATGAAAATAAAAAAAATATCATCATACCTATCAATTGGATACATCTATAGATAGTGTATCGTTCCACCAAGTTTAGCTTCTTCAACCAAATGAACAATCAAATAAATCATGACTGTAAATAATGAAGGGGGAAATAACATCTCCAAATGACATAGTGTCAAAACAATTCTTTCTTGAAGTTTATCAAGCTTGGTTAGATTTATATTTTTTTCCACAAATCTCCCTGAAAAAGGTATAAAACTCAACTATAACCGTAGTTACTTTTTTAGGTAAAGTATTATGAAAATACATCTACAACAACTAATCAAGCAAAATATGCGAGTCATGTATTTTCAACCCATGTAACTTTTGATGTTTTAAGTCAAAACACCTTGATATGTTACTTGAATATCCATATGGCACTTTTAAATTATTTAACGTTAGAAGTGATACATATTTATCATGATTTTTCATTGTAAAAATGTTTTAAGGATACTTTTCATTATCATTTACCCACAAACCATGATTTATATTCATTGACTCTAAATCCTTTCAAACATTAACACGATCCTTCAATTTAAACTTCTCATTAGGCACTATAAAAATTTCATTTTCACATACATTCTTCTCAAAATGAATTATGTCAAGATAATGATGCTTCAAATCAACCCCCCAATAATGAATTTTGAAAAATATACTCCTTTTACTCCATTTTTTTTAGATTCTTTTAATACTATACCTCATACCCCTTTCCCCCTTCTTTAAATAGATGAAATTTTCCAAATTCTTCAGTGAAATTCATTAATTTTCCTATGATTTATGAACCAAATAACACCTTTAGTGACTTTCTCATTTCAATATATCAATTGAATCATGTCTTGTTAAACCTGAATTTATGATAATCATCAAGAAATTGATGATGACACATAAAACACCATTTTCTTCTATGCAGTAATCATTGAGGTTCAAAATCAAAATTAAAATCTGGAGAAGCCAAACCAGTATGAGGGTTCCAACCTGATAAATTTATTAGTCCTAGAAATTTAATAATTTTCCAAACTAAAGTAGAATGCATTTTGAATAGTTGTATCATTGAATCATCATATATTTATATTCCATCATCCAATAAATCTTGAAATTCTTTGATTAGAGGTTGAAGGTATACATTAATATCATTTTTTGGAATTTTCTTTCCCAGAATAATCATCGAAATAATTAAAGAAATATTCTTCCTACACATCCATGGAGGAAGATTATATTGGATCAAAAAAGTTGGATAAATTATATAATTAGTACTTAAAGTAAAAAATGGGTTAAAACCTTCAAAATCCAATCCCAAACATAAATTACTAGGATTTGAAGAAAAATATGGATATAGTGAATCAAACATATTCCATGATATTGAATATTTTGGATGTCTCATCAAGCCATTGTTACTATCTTGATCATTCCAATTCATGTTGTCTGCAGTATTAGACAACATGAATAATCCTTTCAAGTATGGTTTCAGAGGAAACTAACACAATACCTTTGAAAGAGTTTTCTTCATATATTTCTTCCTAGGGTTGTATTGATTTATACTCTCACTATTGTTCATTGACTTCCATATTATTGTATAACATCTTGAACATGCTTCTTTATTAGACTCTTCTCACCAGTAAAGTATGCAATCATTAGGGCATGTATGTATCTTTGTATAATCAAGTTCACGTTTTTTGATAACTTTGTTCATCTCATAAAATAATGTTGGGATCTTAGATTCACTAAATGCATCATGAAGAAACTCTAAAATCATGGAAATATATTTGTTAGTAATCCCATTGAGACACTCGATATGATATAAATTAGGTAGAAAAAGCAACTTCAAATACTTGGCACAACCTTTATACAGTTCTTATTGTCCGTCTTCAACTAATTCAAAAAAATAATTTTTTGGTCACTAAAGTTCTAAGCAAGATTGACCTGATTAGTATCAAATGAAGGTTCTTATGATCTATTGAAATCTTATACATTTTATTTAGCAAAACCAAATGCATCATTTAACAAATTTCTAACTAAATTATCATATGTATGGTCACTTTATATTTAATTGAAAGTATTTTCATTGTTTTGAATTTATATAACATTTGATTCACCATGAAAAATCCAAAATACATATGGAGTAGGAAAAAATTTCAATATCAAATGATGATATACTTCATTTCTATTCAACCACAACTTGATTTTACAATCAAGACACAAATAATTTATTCTACCATCCACCAATAGGTTTGCAATTGCATAATCTATAAATTATTCAAAACCCCAAACATATTGAGGAGTGTTTCAAGGTAAATTATTCTAACTTTTATACATAGGTATTGTATTGTATTCTCCCTGTATATTCATATATAAATATATAAATGTTTAATCAAACAAGTAAAATCAAAATTAAATATCACCCAACTTCGCCATTGACTCTTTCATAACTACTATAAAGGAAAATATGATGAATTAAATAATGAAATTTTTATTACTAAACTTGTAATATGAAAACATGAATCAAATAAATTATTATTTTTTACAAACGTAGATGAATGGGATAAATCAAATAAAAGATAATGGTGTATTCTACCCAAGTGTTGTAACTAAAGAGGGTTAATTCCATTGAAAAATTAGCTACATTGATCAATGTCTGAACCATTTATCATGATCTAACTAAGACTAAGATCATTTAAAAATATGAATGCAAAAAATAATTTATTTGGATATCATTATTTGTCATGAATAACCAAAACATTAAACTCTATAAGTCTATATTCCATTGATCTGGTTTAATGTGACTTCATGTTGTTTCATGAATTATATAAATAAAATATGTTCACATAACATCAAATCAGATGTTCTTTAAATTTGATATAAACATAAAAAAACATGATGTTTACATAAATTTGAATAATTTTTATGGTTATTTTCAAATGAAATGATAAAAAACTAGTCATTTTACTGAACAAAAAATAAACTACACACTATAATTAGTTTGATTAAAAATAATTTCAGTTAAAATAAAATTAGTGAAACTATTTTGGATATTCCAGTTACCATAATCAATAATTTATTATAATCCATGCAGAACTTAACCTTAACTACTCTATCATTATTAGATATATTTTTTTAAACTAAATGATTCCTCACATATATATAAAACATAAAGCCTTATGATAAATTTAAAAATGATATAATATCTCATTTTAAGGTCTTTATCCCTAGATACCTTTCTAGGGTTGGTGATGAAACCATGTATGACCCCAAACCCTACCACCAATTTTTCAAGAGTTGTAAAACTGTCTCAATTTTTTATCTGTAAAAAATTGGAGGCATTAACATATATAGAACAAAGTATAATTCATTAATATCAAATAAAAATCATGACATTATTAATGATTTAGATTCCTAAGACAACATATATGATAATTTTATTTATTTATTTTAATTTAATACAACATAACCAAAATTAATGATTATTATAACTCCAAACAACTAACGAAAAAAAATCCAAATAACACATTATAATCTAAAATTACATATATAATTACTGTTTAATGAATAAAAAACAAATTTTATATTGTTTTTATCACCCATGATTGTATATGTAATGCTACTAAATAATAGATTTAGGGTGATGATGATGAAACCTTTAGGGGGGGTTCATTTCCACTAAGTAGGGGATATGATCTAGGCAGAGGGATCTTGGAGGGGGGGGGGGGGGGTCACCTCTGAAGAGGGTAACTGAGTCGGGGTGAGGTAGGTAAGATAGGAAGAGGGTCATGGAGGTTAGGGTCGGAGGGGGGGGGGGGAGGGTCTCAGGCTAGGGGTCACCGTCACGGATAGGAGAGAATGAGGGGTGGAGGGAAAAGGGGTCATAGGCTCGAGGTCACTGCCGGGGAGAGTAGAGGAGGAGGTCAGGGGCGGTGGGGTGGTGTGGGACAGAAGGGGTCTGGGTTGCAGAGAGAGAGAGCAGAGGAATGGGAGGGATTATGGGTTTTTTAAATGTTTATCAGTGGTTTAATTGAAACCACCACTAATTTAAAAAATAAAAAATATCATGATGGTTTTATGAAACCATCAATATATTATTTTTATTTTTTAATAGGATTTATTTCGTGGAAACTATAGAAACTACTCTGAATAAACCACCGCTAACCATAACTCTTTTTTTATAGTGTGCATTCAATGTATGTGGTGTTGATTTCTACAACTAAAATATGATTTTAAGATCATTATCCTCTGATTTCATATCAATAAAAGTGTGTTTTCTTGGTATTTTCCCCTTTTATGTGATTTCACACTTAACTCCAAATCTGAGGGACAATCGAAAATTTTGATCACACCAAGAAATTTATGTATCCAATCAAAATTCCAGTAGTTTCTAAATATTTTAAATGATTCAAAGATTTTTTCCAAAGATTTCATGTCAATTAGAGCTCATTTGGTTTCTTTTTACCCCAACACACATGATTTTCCCATTATCACAAAAATGATAATAATGTAAAATCATACCTTGAGCCAAACTAATAAATATAAGCATCTCATTGATATGGGGTTGATTCCAATAGGTCGAAAATGATTTGAGGAATGTTTTACTATATTTTCACATCAATTAGAAGTTGTTTTCTCAATTTTGATCCCCTAACAGGAGATATGTCATTTTAATAAAACTAGACAATATTACCCATCATTTTTTATCATACCAGGTGACACAAGAATCTAATAGATGTGGTGTTGATTCCTACATATAAAAAATGACTTAATTATTGTTCGCTCACAATTTAATGCCAATCTAATTGTGTTTTCTTGGTATTGGGAACTTTTTTCATGACATGTCACTTAACTCCAAATCTTAGAGACAAACACCACTTTCGATTATAGCAAACAGTTTGGGTATCTAATCAACATTCCAATGATTCCTATATATTTTAAATGTCTTAATATTATTTTCATAATATTTCATGTCAATTAGATCTCTTTTGGTTGGTTTTTACCCATATACACATAATTTTATCATTATTAAAAATGGTAATAATTTCAAATCATACCTTAAGCCATAATGATCTATCTAGGAATAAAACTGACACATGAGTGATACTAATAGATCAAAAATGATATAAGGAATATTCTCATATATTTTCATATCAATTAAATTTTTTTCTCTTTGTTGACCCCATGATGGTAGATATGCCATTTTAATAAAACTAGACAATGTCACCCATCATTTTCCATCATATTGGAAAACACGAGCATCCAATGGAGTCAGTATTGATTATTATAGATATAAAATGCATCATTGATAATTATTCTATGATTTCATTTCAATACAAGTATGTTTTCTTGGTATTGGCCCCTTTTATGTGATTTTTCACTTAACTCTAAATCCGAGAGACAAACAACACTTTCGATCATACCACACAATTCCAAGTATCCAATTGATGTGGTGATGATTAATAAAGATATTAAATGACATAAATATTATTTTCCTAATATTTTATGTTAATTAGAGATCATGTGGTTGGTTTTTAACCCTACACACATGATTTTAACATTATTAAAAAAATGGTAATAATGTCAAATCATACCATAATCTATACCGATCTATCCAAGCATCAAATTGATACAAAATTGATTCCATTAGATCAAAAATGATTATAGGAATGTTCTCTAAAATTTTGACACCAAATAGAACTAATTTTCTCATTTTTAACCCCATGATGGAATATATTTCATTTTAATAAAACTAGACAATGTTGCATGTTATTTTCCATCGTACCAGGCAACACGAGCATCTTATGGACACAACGCTGATTTTTACATATAAAAAATTAATTGGTGATAATTCTACAATTATTTCATGTGAATCCAAGTGTGTTATCTGGGTATAGACACCTTTACATGACTTTTCACTTAACTATAAATTTGAGGGACAAACACCACTTTAGATCATACCAAGTAATTTTGGTATCTGATCGATGTGAAATTGATTGATATAAATTTTAAATGACTAAAGGATAATTTTCCCAATATTTCATGTTAATAAGAGATCATTGGTTGGTTTTTTAACATATCTATTTTTTACATGTAAAATCTTTGAATATATCTAGTAATATTTTCGAGACCATACACTAAGACGACACATGATTCTAAGGCCCAGTGGGCCCGAAATTGATGTTTGAAATAAATTAAATATATTAATTAATCGTGTGCATAGTTTTCCTAAAAATATGTAATAAATCCCAAACAATAACTTAGATAAAAATTTTTTGGCCACCATTTAGTTTAGAGCATGAGTTTTACCCTAGGTGTGACATAACCTTAGATCACATCAAACATTCGGGTTGAGCACAGTCGCATGAAGATTAATTAACAAATAAAATAATTTATTTATTTTATTAAAATAATTACCATCAACTAAACCTTTATTAGAAATACGTTACTATGAATAAATACCAGGGTGATCTATATAACACCAGAAATTTGAGATAGAATGTTATAGGATCATTCTCAGATAAACAACAATTGGATCATGAATCATCAATCAGTGTGCAATTGAATTTGAGGATCTCACCAATGAAAATGATGCGTATTCTTTATTCACTAGTGATTCATCCAAATCGATGTAGAAATTTTTTGTTTTATATGGATTTATCCCCGTTTGATTTTTTCCTATGATGAATGTGAGTCAATAAACCAACTAATTGATTCACAAATCAAGAATATTACGGGTATAAATTACATATTATCTAGGATTTGGGATTTTTATTATTAATTATCTATATATACCCATTTTTCATTCTAATGAAAATGAATTGAGGCCAACATGAACATTGGCTGGGGTTCGTTCCTTATATTGGTTTTTTTGGGAATTTCTTCCCCCATTATTCACATATTCATCATGGGAAATTCCTTTGTCCCATGATTCAATGAATACCTAGTATTTTATTGTTTCATGACCATTATTCAACACAATGAATCACTAAAATGGGTATAGATGTGATCGAGGCAGTGATTTTGGGGCACGATGATGATATATGATTGATTAGTACAGATTTGGGGATACCTATTGCAGGTTTTCAGTGTACGGTAGTGGCATAACATGATGAAAGTGGCTCCTAATCGATTTAGTGAGTAGATTATGGTGAGTAGGTGATGATATGGGTTTTTCAGGTTAGATCCACCATCTAAAGTGAGTTCAATGGTGGAAATATTGGACAATGGTGATGGAAGAGTAAACTGCATGAAGATCCATGGGTTCTAGAAAATCCTAATATACATGTCATGTAATCATGGAATACACACTTTGTGGGTCCTGACTATGGTACTGGGGTTTACATGGAGGATAAAAGTATCACACAGTGTTTGAAACTTATCACACAATGTGTATCCCAACATGGAAACATAGCATTTACTCTAGAAGCACATGGCTGGGCACATGAACAGACACACAACCCAGAACATTACCAGGCTAGGGGTACACAAAAAGAGTCGTGTACTCAAACATAACCAAGTACTAGGGAATGACTAGGTGTACACAAACATAGATACATGCATGAGCTGTGACACATTAGTAGACCTGGTGCTAAAGAGACACGCCATGTAATTTTTCAAAGATGGGTTGAAGCCCTTGTTCCCTTCAGCATAGACAAGTTTCATTAGGGCGAGTTCCCTTGATTCCCTTCCTTGAGGGTTTAGTATGGAATCCATCATATGATTTAGATATTTATCCCCTATGAGGAACTTCAGTATTAGATAGAGTTTTTGGAATCCCTTCATGAGGCCTAGAGTGAGATCATTTATCATCATCATTTTACCTATGTGGGATTCTCAGAATCATCGTGACTAACAATACACGGATGTCAATCCCCCACTTAGTAGGATAGTCTAGATTGGGTTGTTGTTATACCCCATAACCCTAGGTGTGATCCCCATATATGTATCTATATATTCATACTTACAATGTGTACTTCTTATGGTGAGACCTAACAAGCATGACATCGAGGATGGACACCATCGATGATCTTTAACTCATGGAGTGTTTTCTTCTGGATGAGTGTTATATGGAACCTTTGAGCATGAATCCTAGGTTGGAAATATGGTTTTGACCTTACCTTGAGACTGTGTCTCTACTATGAGTATATCTAAATATTATTTTTTTATGTTCAATATGGAAATATCCTTATGATGAGCTAACTAATAGTATTGATACTATATGCTTAGTGATTTTGGGGCACTAGGTATTTTTATACTCACCTCCTATTTGGGCTCTACCTGCACGTCACATGTATTATGTTTATGACTAACTATTCAATGAGGTTCTCAGTATACTAGGATAATATGGATCCTAAATTTGCGACATATAGACCATGGTTCACACCAGGAGTCACATTTGATTTTATTCCCCTATTTATATCATCTTGTACTTATTTATAGTTTTTAGTGCGATTTTATTTGTCCTTTATCACTTCTTAGTATTATATTTCACTATGATTGTGAGATTTAGATGTGTACATTCATTTGGTATTCATTTTATTTTACATTTTAGAATTTTATAGGCTTGGATATGCAATTTTGTGTACATGCACCTTAGGCTAAGGCCTCCCATGTGAGTGTTATGCCCACTTGATATTGGTCACCAGCCCTTAGCCTATTAGATGCGATCATGGGATAGTCACACTCAGATTATCTCCAGCTAGGTTGGCCCCAATGAGTTAGTCTGTGATAGTTTTTACAGCTATACAAATGATTTTCCAATTATTACAAAAATAGTAATAATGTCAAATCATACCTTAAGCCATACCAATCAATCTAGGTATCATATTGATGGACGAACGATTCCAATAGATCAAATATTATTCAAGGAATTTTATCCTAGATTTTCACATCAATCAAAATCCATTTTATTTTTTTGAACCCCTAATGGGAGAAAATACATTCTAATAAAACTCGACAATGTTACTCATTATTTTACATCATATTGAGTGACAAGAGAATCCGATGGATGCAACATTGATTTCTACCGATAAAAAATGACTTAGTGATCATTATTCAAAGATTTCATGATAATAAAAGTGTGTATATTCCGTATTGGAACCTTTTATGTGATTTTCACTTAACTCCAAATCTAAGGGAAAAATTCCAATTTCAATCATACCAAGAAATTTAGTTATCCGATCGACATTCCCATAATTCCTGTAGATTTTAAATGACTGAAAGATCATTGTAATAATATTTCATGTCAATAAAATCTCTTTTTTTTCATTTTTCCCCTACACACATGATTTCCCCTTATTACAAAAATGGTAATAAATGTGAAAATGTACTTTAAATTTTACCAACCATTCTAGGCATCCTTTTGACACAAATGATTGAAATATAAAGATAAAAAATTAATTAATGATTATTTTCCTAAGATTTATCATCAATATAAATGTATTTAGTTGGTTTTGAATCCCTACTTGGTCAAATATCATTTTTAACACCTCTGGAATGTGAGACTTAAAATACTAAATGATTATACCCATGTTAATAAGGAAAAACTTTATTTCAAAAGCATACTCAATTAGAAATCCATAGTTAAGTATTATTGGAATGGAGTAGTGTCTTGATGAGTGACATCATGGTAAGTTTCCTAGTATGGGTGTGATTTAGGACAAAGCACATTGAAAGAATATGTGTTGGCCTATGGGGGGAGTCATTAGTCAGACAAGTGGATTAGGTGGGTAATATACTATGGTGTGTTGTGAAGGAAACCAAGGTATTATAGGAGACCCATGTGGTTAGATAACCAAATTTATAAACCATGGATGGTTGGGTTATAACAAATGGTATCAGAGCCAATACCTAACCTGAAGTGCCTAGGCACTACTTTGGTTTGATGTTTGGGTTCCATAATGAGGGCACTATTCTTTAAAGTGGTAGAGAGTATAACACCTCTATATAAGAGAGACTTAAAAGTTGAAATGATTCTACCTATGTAAAAATGTAACACCTTTATTTTCATGAGCTTATCTGATTAAAAATCCATAGTTAAGGGTTCTTGGAATGGAGTAGTGCTAGGATGGGTGACCTCTTGGGAAGTTTCTCGGGGTGCATGTGAGTGAGGAAAAGAAGACTAAAAGAACATGTGTTGGTCTATGGATATAATAATTAGTCAAATAAGTGACCCATATTGGTAATAGTATGTGATGTGTTGGGAAGGAAACCAAGGTATTATAGGAGAGCCATGGGGTTAGATTACTAGGTTTATGGACCATGGATGGTTGGGTCATGAAAATTTTAATGAAAATATAAATGAAATTTTTAAATTTACTAAAAATATGAAAACAAAATGAGATATTCAATTTGAATGAGAAACTAGAAACATAAAACGAAACACACCTCATGGATCTGATTCATCATGCAGGACCATAGATTATACACATCTCCTATGTGAAATGGGATTAAAAAAAAATAAAAAATATGAATATTATAATAATGAATCTAATAAAAAATAAATAAAAAATATAGTATAAGCCTATATATTAGGATCCCTAGCACCATCACCCCTGTGTATATACTCACGCAGTTCTCTAACCTCAACTAATAGTTGTGCATTTACCTCCTCATAAATGTGCATCCATGCCTCCAAATACATCACCTGCTACATCATCCTAGCAACAAAAGGATACATAGACTTATCATGTGGAAATAAAGAATTAGGAATCTGATATTCCATATGTCAAGTTGTATCCATGTCTATCACAACTAATAATGCGATGAAATATCACATCCCTCCACATGGAATGTTGTTGCTAGTCCTCTGGAAGCTGTGCTAACTCAACCTCAAATTGATCCTATGTAATATATAAATTTAAATATATATATATGTATATATAGATTAATGTAAGTATTGATAATTAATACAATAAATTACTATAAGATCTGTAATCTTGGGATCATTTTGATCACAAGTCATCATCTACACCAACATTTTATTAATAAGTTCACCTTGCTCCCATAACTATATACCAATAAGATATAACTATTTAATGTAAAAATTATTAAATAATAAATATAAAAAGTAAATTATAAATACATAATATTGAATCTAGGACACATGATGAATCCCAAGCTTGTGAGGTGGTCCTTGTAACGTGTAATTCTTGGAATGATGTATTTATAATGCCCACATTCAATTAATTCAGTAAATTTCTACACATTTTTTGAAATATGAAAACCAAAATAAATAGGCTCACCATTGAAACCTCAGTGGACCAATATGAAACTAATTCATGCCACTGATATGGGAGAACACCTCTCGAGACTCTATCCAAAATGTCCGGGGGACCCACATTTGGTACCCAGTGCCCACTCTTTACTCCAAATTTATAAACATTACAAATTTTATGATATTTGGACATATACATTGGCTGAAACTAATTTGGGTAAAAATCTTATATTATTTAATTTAAGAAAAAAATTATCACAAATTTAAGTGTTTTTAAACATAATAAAGAAACAAAAATGATCCTCTTGCCCGATATTCCCTCCATAGATGATCTAGTGTATCCTAATAGAATAAAGCCTAGTTATGTGCAGTCAATGTAAATATATGTGGGTTTCATATGATATGAACCAAATAGAGAATAAATGTAGGGGTAACCACTCCCACGGGATGTTATGTCTTGTAAAATGACATGTTAGGGGTTGTGTTAGAATTCTATGATGAAATCCCATGACTAGGGCCTCTCTATAAGGGGAATAAGTGGCCGAGTTGGATGCTATTGAAAAATATTTCATATATAATTAGAAATATGTGCATAACTATGTTTAATGTTTAATTAAAAAAATAAAAACACATTTATATTCATATATACCTCGACCCATAGATGCAAATACCCCTGCAGAATGATGTGGATCTGGTTCCTGTTCCCCTGACATGTCTACACTCATAGAAATCATTGGTAGTTCAATATTTGTAGACTATATATCAAATAAAGAGACAATAGATATGAAAAAAACATTTAAACAATTCATAAAGATTTAAATAGTTAAAAATGGTTATAAACAGAAGAGTGGGAAAACAATCATACCTTTTAGTAAACATAAATATTAGATATTTCTCCTTCAACAGTTTCTCTAAAACAATTAATATATTATTCAAGTTGATATATGGTGTATTGATCAAGCTCTTGCACAAAAAAGGTAATAGTATTAGGTTTATCTTGTTAAATTAAAAACACTCCTCACTATGAAATTTTCATGGTAACTTGATTATTGATATTTGATAGAAATGAAATGAATAAAACTTATTTTTATTACATTTACAAAATGAAAGGATCATTACTAACTCTTTCATATCTATATAACATACTATTAATATTCACCAATGTAAACTGATATTGATCAACTTTAGTTCCATGAATTGGATCAAAACAATTACACTTTAACAATATGGATTTCAACCCATGCACTTATACAACATCAATTATGTCTTTCAACTAACCATATTAATAACCAGAATCGATCGATGGAAAACCAATGCCACTATTTTGTATTTCTCATTTTTCATCAACATCTTTAATGTGAAAGAAAAATCCATTAGCATCTAAATCATTATTAAAATGATTCGTTATAGATGTACCCTTAGATAGTTGGTTCAATTCTTCAGTTAGTGTAGTTTTAGCTAACTCCCATAGGTTATGGACCTATATATTTCAAAAAATTCAATAAAAAATTATTCAAAAATAAATTATTAATATACTTAAATTATAATTGAAATCCATTTATATGTACAAAATCCTTGAACCGATCATTGTATGATTCATAATGGGACTATTGAATTTGATAATCACTCACACATGGTATATCTTGTTTTAGATTATTAATGTGTTTCCAGCAAATGATAATTCCATTTTTAAATTATTAACTTATATATGTAAACCAAACATGTAAAATTTAAACAATAAAATGGATAAGACACTTATTATAGAAATGGTGAAATTTATGGAGTATTGAACAATATATATCAATGAGCTTCTACCCACTTAAAGTTTTCTATATCAAATATAATTCCTTCTCCAATTGGACCATCATGAATTCGAGAGGGATTATCTAATTTTTTTTGAATATCCCTAAGATATTCCTCACAAAAAGTATTATAATCATCCATAAAATAACCATTGGTTATTGATGCCTCTGGATAAAATCTGTTATGTACAAATTCTTTCAATGTATTCATATACCACTCAATAGGATACATGCACTTGAATTACATTGAACTGAAAATCATCACTTTATTGGTTAGGTGCACCATCAAGTGAACAAAAATATCAAAAAATGAGGGTGGTAATAGTTTCTCTAAGTGAAAAATCATAAGTAATATTCTATACTGATTTTTTTAAATAACCAATTTTTTGATTTTTTATACAAATACATCTAAAAAATTAATCATCTTAATCAACAATTGAACAATATTGGGTGATAAAAAATCATGAATTTTGATTGGAATCAACTACTAAATTAGTATGTGATTATCATGACTTTTTGACCATTATAATGTCCTACAAATCAAATTCACACACTTAGAAATATTAGAAGAGTAACCATTAGGAACCTTGATAATCTTAAAAATAGAAATAAATAACTCTTTCTTATTTTTACTCATCATATACTATGCAACAGACATGTATGTCTTGTTTCCCTCACCCAACTGTAAATGAATTCTTTCCTTAAAAACATTTCTTATAAATTATGTCATGTATTAAAATGGTCTTTTTATTTTCTACTAACACCAAAAATGGTCCACAATATATGGTCATAAACATTTTTTCAATGTGCATGACATCCAGATTATACCTTAGTATACTAGTTTTCTAGGAATGGAGATTAAAAAAAATAGTTTTATTCTTTCAATTGTGATTGTGCAATTTTCCCTCACCACAAATAGAGGTTAATGGATGATCCAAAAAAAATGAAATTCATATACTATGGGGATGTTTTCTTTCTTAATATGTAATAATACTTCTACTCCTATCATGATCTTTGGTGTTAGGTTGAATTATATAGAACCATCAAATGCCACTCTTCCCTTTATGAATCCATGTTGAGGGGGATAAAAAAATATGTGACCTATGTATTCACATTTTTTTATAATTTTTAATCCATGTATAATTTTTACTTTTATTTTATTAAGGAAAATAAAATTACCCGTTTTTACTCTAACCTGATAAAATTTCATAATTTGGGAAGTCATTGATTTTCTATAGTAAATTAGACTACTGTTTGAACATTTCATTAATTTTAGAATCTTAAGTCATCACACAATCACCCCATAATTCATTCTACTAATAAATCAATGGCTGAATGTAAACATCAATCTTATACCTCAGATTTCTATGTCTACCAATAAGAGCATAAATCAATAGAAAATTTTGTTTCATAAAAATACATGAAGGATGATTATATAGAACCAACACCATGGTCCAAGTGTTATGATTTTAAATAACTACAGACATAAATTTATTGAAACCGTATGTTTCCAACATCAATTTAACATTACAACTATCTTTAGAAAATCTAGGGTGCCTTTGATCGAACTCCTTCTATGTAAGAGAGACTTCCAAGTGGGTTAGCATATCACTTTTAGTATTTATTTACATATTCCATATAATTAATTTATAATCTTTATATGACATAAATAATCTCTTCAACCGTATCTTTAGTTTAAATTAGTGCATTTTCTTTATGATAATCAGTATCCCCTATTTCGCAGTTTGACTTTGATGAGTCTGATTTCCCCCTTTATCTTTCCACCAGGAAGAGTCACAAACTGTAATAACCCAGGTAATGATATAATAATTTTAAACTCATATATATATATTTTTTAAATTTATACATTATATTTTATAGATATAATATAATAATAAATCCAGTTTTATGCTTAAAAACTGTATTTTTCTAAAAATATAGGTTTATTGCCTTTTGATGACGCACTTGTTTTAAATATATTTTCTGAAAATTTTTAAAATTATATTTGATAAAGAAACATTATTTTTTAAATTAGAATATTAAAATTTACTTTGGTTTATTTTTTGGTATTTTTCTCATAAGGTTTACATTTTGATGAATAGTGAAAATTAATGCATTTTAATTGAAAACAACTTTTTCATCTAAATAATTTATAATGTTAAATTATTTTTTAATTGGTTTTAAAGTATAATTAGTTTAATTATATATAATTTAATCTGATTTAGGTCATTGGTATCAGTTTCATATTGAATTTTTATATAAAAACATTTCAATATTTTGAATGTTTTCACTTTAATAACCCGTTTTCTCACCTCATAAATGAGATTAATTTTAAATTAATTTTAACCAATTATGTGTTTTGATTTTTCAAAAACTTGATTCCATATTTGGAATCAAAAGGTTCAAATTTATTAAATGGATTCCTTTTATTTTTAGACAATATGAATTGTAACTTTGGTATTTTTTATAATTATGTTAGAGTAAAATGAGTAATTAAAGGTAAAAATAATATTATAAATATTAGAACATTTCCTTAAAACTTGTCCTAATTTTATTGTATGAGTGATTTTCGACCAAATTTATCCATATTATTTTTTTAACTCTTGTAGCCACTTGGATGACTTTAATCCATTTATAATATTTTATTCAAAGAAAAGTCAATTTTGTCATACTTTTGTTTTTAACAAGTGAAATAATTTTAATATAGATATATATAAGGGATATGTTTCAATATAAATAGTTTTTTCAAAGCTAATTTTTTTATCTTCATCATTGTATTTTTTTAATTTTTAGGAGAGAAATAATTACCTTCAAGGTTTACATAAAGATGATGTAGTAATTATATAATTAAAGGAAATATCAAATAAATGATATTAAAAATATTAAAAGAAATCTAATTTAAGATACTTAATGTATTCCAATATTTTTCAAGTTGTATTTAACATATTAGTGATGCGTTAAAAGATTTTTTTTCAAATATATCACGTTTTTATGACATTTTTAAAAAGTCAAATATTGAAGTGTTAAAATTGATATTAATGATATTTTAAAATGTAAAATATTTTATTAAATGATATAAAATTTCTAAAAATATAAAATTCTTCAAAATGATTTTTATAAGGCTTAAAATTTTACCAATGACTCATTTTTGGTCATTTTTAATTGTATAGAAATTATATTAACCCTTAAAGTGTAAATTACATGATATCATGGTAAGAGTTAAAAAGGTTAAATAAGGGTTAAAATAAAAGGATAAGAATTAAAAAAATAATCAAAACCTGTATAATTTTCATTAAATGAATTTATTTCGACCCATAATCATCCTATTTTTAAAATAAATTAGTTTGGAGCTATTTGGAAAAGTAAATCAATTTATATTAATTTAATATTTTGAAGAATTCCAAGAGTGCCCCTCCGCTCTCTTATAAAATGGTACCCCTTATTATCTTTCATTCACACTTTAAAACCTATATGATTCAGATAGGATATATGAAAATCCCTTCCAGGAATACCTCCCCACATTCTATAGGACTTATTTTAGGCATAACACCCTTCTTAGAGGTCTTCAGATGTTAATCGTAGGAGATCGTCCAAAGAAGAGGTAACATTTTTAATTAAGTGTTTCTATTTTATTTCTTCTTACACATCCTTAAAATATTATTCAAACATGGTGAAATAATAAATATAGTATCCTAAATAAATTAATATGTTATTATGTTAAT
Source organism: Viscum album (assembly GCA_963277665.1). Lineage (NCBI taxonomy): Eukaryota > Viridiplantae > Streptophyta > Magnoliopsida > Santalales > Viscaceae > Viscum > Viscum album. Next base: position 1,239,622,231 of record OY728145.1, on the reverse strand, counting down.
ATCATCTCCTATATCTATCTACTTTTCCATTAAATGGGAAAAGAATCAATCACTCGTGTGTGTGGCGGACTACCGCCTCGCGAACCAATGAAAATCATTTTCCATCACCATATTTAAAGAATAGTTATAATTATGGAATTAATGTTTATATATGATATTCATTACATAGTTATCATTATAAAATTATAAAATATCATTTACGTTCTTAACTTTTCATGCATATAAAAATGATAACATCGTTCGTGTGTACATGTAAACTATCACCACCACGAAGTGATGTGATTCGTTTTTTTCACCACCACATTAATGGATGATAAATATAATTATATTTAAATTATTAATATGATATTAATTATATTAATATCATTCTTTAAATATAAAATAATACTTACCTTCTTTCTATAATGATCATTGAAAAATGGAAATGTTACTCATGCGTACGTACGATTTACCATCTCCATGATTATAACATAGTTCATTTTTCATAACCATATATAATAGCATGATTTAAAATTAAAATTGATTAATAAAAATGATAATAATTTCATGTGTATTATTCTAAAGATGATGGAATAATGACCACTTTGACTATTTACATCATACCAATTTCATTTTTTACTTATGTACCGAAGATCATCGAAACATCCAACGTGAACTTAAATAATTAAGTAATTATTATAACATGGTATTAAGTGATAAAAAAGGAATGATAAACTTGATTTTTTTTCTCAATAAATTAAATTATTAGTATAATTTTATTATTTAGAAAGATAAAGGACATAGGTGATGAATCAGACTCAAGGTAGGGGACTTCATCTCAATATCCTTTCATTGAGGCATATTTTGATGTTTTACACCCACCTCATTTTATGATGTCTATAAACAACCTGTCATGACCCCCTTCCATCAAAGATGCCCCTCCTGAGCTGGAAATGGTGAAAGGGAGATAATGACCCCTAAGTCCCGCCTCCAGTAGGCCCCGAGGTGGCGACTAGCACCAAGGGTATGAGTTTTCACAAATATGGGAGGCATTACCCTTTTATTATTTAAGATCGGGAAATAGGACAAGTCAACCACCAAAAAGGAAAAGAAAAAGTGTATAGAAATAAAACCAAACCAATCCCACATGCATGTTTAAATAGTTATGAAACAAAGTACAAGTACAAGAAAGCTCAAAAGTACAATACCAAAAGAAACAAGAGTACAACAACTGCAACAACTCCAACTGTCCCGACTAGTAGGGTCCCGCACGACATTGGTAGTCCTCCTGGAAACCTGAAAGTAAACATAGAGTGAGAATACAAGTATACTAATTAGGGAAACCTAAAGCTCTCATGCACAAGTGGGGAGATATCCTAATGTCCCGTGAGAACAACAGAAGAAACCTAGCAAGGAAATCTATCCACCCAACCTCACCAGCCACACTCACCAAAAACACAATCACAATAGGTAGTAGTATAGAAGAACACGAGTATTGGGTACCCCAAAACATTTCCCATTAGTTAGCTACTCTTCCTAACGGCGACCTCCCTGATGCTGCCACACTCTTCCCACTCACACACACCTGAGCCTCAACCATAATCACATCCCCACCCGAACACACCTGGGCCTCATCCCAAAGATTCTTCGGAACAGAAAACCTGCCCAAAGAGTCTTGGGATAAAAAACCACCCCAATCAAAACCTACTCGAAGAGTCTTGGGTGTAAGGTCACCTCAAGCCATCACAGCCTATGGAAGAAGGATCAGGAAGGAGCTACTAACTAAGGGGAAAACACCCTCTCCCATTAAATGGGAGTGTTTGGCACTAAGTGCTCAATATGGGTGGGGTGTGACAAAACACAAAGATACAGATATATATATATATATATATGTATACAAAAAACACAGCCTAACCTATGTCTTCTAAATAGAGAATCTGAGCACGTGCCTCGGCACTGCTACTATGAAGCATGCATACAAAAAACTGTCCCAACCCCATTCAAGTTTTCATGTTTCATAAATAATAGTTTATTATCTCCTTAACTACTGGGCAAGTAACCACAACCAACCAAAAAAAATGTTCGTAAAACACATCCCTGTCAACCAAAAATCAAGTTAGAAAAGTCCCAAGCAACACAAAACCAACCTTTTATCATCAATCAATCTCCATTGGTTGTTACCATTTTTAATTAATTATCTTTACCCACAGTTCATTTATCAACTTCCCACTTTCTTTTAATATCACAACTCATTACTGCAGCCCTGCTACCACTATAACCACATCTCCACAATCGTATCACAAAATAAGGCTCGTTCCACATCATCACCACCTTTAATATCATTTACCGCAGCCCCGCTACCCATCTGATCCACAACAACCCACAAACACCCCCTTCAAATAAATAAACCCTTACCAGCACCCACATGTTTATTATTTCATTTTGTTCAACCGGGGTGATCACACAAGGGTTCTGGATTTTAATCAGCCCACTTTACGTGATTAACCAAATTCCATATTCCAAAAAGTTCCATCCACAAAACGGTCTAGAAAGATAGGTCAACATTTAATTGCGCAAGCAAAGGCCCCCAATGACTTTGATTTTCAGTAGGCATAAACCTATTCAACTCACCAAAAAATATCACAAGATATAAATAATGTAACTGCATTCACAAACTTCCCATACCCGTTATATAAGTCAGTTATTATCTTTATTAAACCAGTTCAAAATTGTTTCACGTAAACAAGAGGACACCCACCCCACATGATGCACAATTTAGAGAGACGAAGGTAAGATCCCTACCTTAACAGGTTCTAATCAAAACTCTACCTCGGATCAGTTTTAGAAGACGTCCATCGGCATCCTTCGCTTCTGTCAAAACCTGGAAAAACCTCCTCGGGTGGAAGATGGGAAGGAAAGTACAAAGGGAAATTAACAGATCCAAGCTCATAAGTTCCGCCTCGTTGTTACAATCCCGTAGCCACTGACAGATCGTAAATCAGAGCTCAGACGAAGAAGTTATGGAGGAAAGGATCTTTAGAGACTCTCGGGAGAGCTCTGCTCGAAGGAGAGGGGAGGAGAGGAGTGATTTAAAAAGGAGGAGAGGCCCCCTCCTTTTATAGGAGAGAAAACTAAAGTACACGGCGTGTACTTTCTAGTACATGGCGTGTACTCAGCCATTTCACACAGTCTCCACGCGGCTTCCAACACGACATTCAACGCGGAACACAGTCGTTGACTGCTCAACACACGGTTTGAGGGTAACTCATACGCAGGGAGGAACTACACATCGTGTAGTATGGGGTACATGACGTGTACTCATTTATTTCACACGGTAAGGACACGAACTCAACATGGCACACGACCGTTGACCGATCAACACACGGTTTGAGGGTAACGCGTATGCGGGGAGGAACTACACAGCGTGTAGTATAGGCTACACAGCGTGTACTCATTTATTTCATGTGGTAAGGACACGACCTCAACACGGGGTATACCCAGCAAGGTGGTACACGGCGTGTACTCACACTACACGGTGTGTAGTTACAAAATTCTGAAAAGTGTTGAAAAAGTCCATTCTACCCTCCAGAACACTTCATGACCTTCTTTTCGACAAAGGAATTGGATGGAGAGGTCCGGGCCATTACATCAGATACCTTTTAAAACATTCTGGTCCCCGAGAATTCAAAAACCAACCTAGATGAACCCAACAAGATTCCTCTTAGGGCTCTCATTATAACAGGAACCCAACCAACAACCCTAATCATATGTGTTAGGAATTCCTTCCCCTATGTCAAGATATTACCCGCTTTAGGCGGCACTGACTCTCCTGCACGGGTTTAATCGCATCAGCATTAATGCATCTCAAATAAGAATTGGGTCTTCCCACTTCCATATATTAGTATTTTTCAACTTACACTACCCCCAACACCATACAATGAACACATTGTCCGAACACGTGGCTTGGGGAAATTCCTTTTCCCATGTCGAGATATTATCCGCTTTAGGTGGCACTGACTCACCCGCATGAGTTCGATCACATCCGCATTAATGAATCTCGATTAAGGATCAGGTTTTTCCCTTTCCCCTCAAGTCTGGACACGTTACACACTTCTAGGGAACAAGGAAACAAAATGTCTCACAACCAACAAGCCAAGCATTCCATATATCAAAGGTACAGAGTAAAACATCAAAAAAATCTCAGAAGAACAAAGAAAAACACAAGTCAAAACAACTCTGGGTACTGAGCATGTATCTGAGCCTCCTACCCCCAAGTGCTTTCCTTGAGGCCACCATGCCTCCACAACACACGAACCAAGGTTATGGTTTGTCCATGGAGCACCTTCTCTTTACGACCCTTGATTCTGACTGGTCATTCCTTAAAGGTCGCGTCATCTCCCATATCTAACTCTCCCCAGTCGATAACGTGAGAGTCATCGTGTAAGTATCGACGAAGCTGGGAGACATGGAAGACGTCATGAAACTTCTCCAACTGAGGTGGCAGGGCCAGCTAATATGCCACCTCACCGACTCACCTCAGCACCTCGAAAGGTCTGATGAACCTAGGGGAGAGCTTACTCCCCTTCCCAAACCTCCGCTGCCCCCGTCGAGGGGAAACCTTCAAGAACACATGATCTCCTACCTCGAACTCCAAGGGCCTCCTCCGAAAATCAACATAAGACTTTTGTCAGTCTTGAGCCGCTTTCATCCTCTCACGCACAAACTGGATTTTCTCTGTGGTGCTCTGTACTACCTCTAGCTCAAGAGAACCTGTCTCACCAACCTCTGCCTAGAAAATGGGTGAACGACATGGCCTTCCATACATAGCCTCAAACGATGCCATACCAATAGTAGAGTGGAAGCTGTTGTTGTAGGAAAACTCTACTAAAGGCAAGTGTCACACCCATGATCCTACAAAATCCAGAATGCATGCCCGCATCATGTCCTCCAATGTATGGATAGTCTGCTCTGTCTACCCATCGGTCTGGGGGTGGAAAGCAGTGCTAAGGCATAGCTTGGTGCCAAAAGAATGTTGTAACCCCCTCCAGACTCATGAGGTAAACCGAGTATCCTGATATGAGATGATAGTCTTTGGAACTCTATGAAAAGGCACCACCTCGTCTATGTACCTCTGTGCTAAGGTACTCACTAGGCCTGAATCCTTAATTGCTAAGAAGTGAGATGATTTCGTCAGCCGATCCACCAATACCCAGATAGCATCATAACCACCCTGAGCTCTGGGTAGTCCTGTGACGAAGTCTATTGAGATGTCATCCCATTTCCACTCAGGGACATCCAAAGGATGCAACAACCCACTGGGAACACGGTGTTCAGCCTTTAATTGCTAACACACTAGGCACTTAGCCACAAACTCCGCCACTACCCGTTTCACCCTGGGCCACAAAAACTGTTCCCTCAAGCTTCGGTACATTTTTGAAACTCCTGGGTGCACCGCCAAGGCTGAGCTATGGAACTCACCAAGAACTCCCTCACGAATCGCCTCCGGAACAAACAGACTTCCATGAAAGAGCATTTGATGTCGGCTGTCCTCTGACCATCCTTCTGGAGCGTTTCCATGATCGATACGATCCCGCATTACTTCCGCCTCAGAGTCTCCCCACTGAGACTCTTCCACCATCTGCAACAAGGAGGACTACACCATCATCTGAAACAAACAGCCTCTAACACCCTATACCCTTGCATCCAAGTGCAAGGCAGCTAACTCTCCCATCACATTCCATGTATCAGCAGATTTCCAAACCACTTCCTGATGCGACTTCCTACTCAGGGCATCAGCCACAATGTTGCCCTTACCTTCAGTGTAAGAGATCACGAAGACATAGTCTTAGAGAAACTCAACCCATCTCCGCTGCCGTAAGTTCAGGTCACACTGGGAGAAGATATAATGTAATCTCTTGTGATCTGAGAAGACCACAAAGCACTCCCAAAAGTGGAAATGTCGCCACAAATTCAGTGCGAACACTACTGCTACAAGATCTAGGTCATGGGTAGCATAGTTACGCTCATGAGGGCGCAACTTCCTAGACCCATAACAGATCACACCCTTCTTCTGCATCAGTACGCACCCCAAACCAAGGCCTGAAGCATCACAAAACACCTCATAAAACAACCCTTCCTCTGGAAACCTGAGTACTGGGGCACTGACCAACTTCTCCTTCAGGTAGTCGAAAGCTTCCTGGCACTGCTCGCTCCATAGGAAGACCTGGTTCTTCCTATTCAAAGCTGCCAATGGAGCAGAAACTCAAGAGATGTCCGAAATGAACCTTCGATAATAACCTGGCAACCCTAGGAAACTACGAACTTCTTCCACGCTCTTGGGTGCTTCCCAAGAAACAAACGCCTCCACCTTCGATGGGTCCACTGACACTCCATGCTGAGACACCATGTGCCCAAGGAAGTGTACTTCTTGCGTCAATAACTTACACTTCAAAAATTTCTCATAAAGCTGGTGGTGTCGAAGGACTTATAAGACTACCTTGAGATTCTCAACGTGCTCTTCCCATGATCTTGAGTATATCAGGATGTCATCGATAAACACAACGACTAACCGGTCCATAAACTCTTAGAAGACAAGGTTTATAAGTCCCATGAACACAAATGGTGCATTCGTAACTCCAAACGGAATCACTACAAACTTGAAGTGCCCATACCTGCACCTGAAAGCCATCTTTGAGAAGTCACTGTCCTTTAACCTTAGCTGATGATATCAAGATCATAGATCAATCTTAGAAAACCAACCTTCTTCCCTCATATGGTCGAAGAGATCATCTATCCTTGGAAGGGTGTAACGGTTCTTAATTGTTACCTAATTCAACCTTCAGTAGTCTATGCATAGCCTGAGACCACCATCTGTCTTCTTCACACACAAAACTAGAGCACCCCATGGTGACACACTGGGTCGAACAAAACCCTTCTCCATCAGATCGTCAATCTGAACTCACAACTCCCACATCTCCGAAGGTGCCATCCGATAAGGGCCCATCGAAATCAGACGGGCACCAGGTTGTAAGTCTATCCCAAACTCAATGTCACGTCGGGGGGGGGGGGGGGGGGTAGAGTCACAACCTCCTTGGGAAAGACATTGAGGAACTCCCCAACAACCTCTGGAACATCCATCATCTCTGTATCAGCTGAAACCACTGATAACCCGCCTAACAAGGAAAAGAGAGGCTTTGCATGCCAGTTTCCCCCTGATAGCTCCTCTCACCAACAAAAGTTACACGCTGCCCATCCACGTCGGAGAACACAACTCTTCTTCAGAAGCAGTTGATAATGGAATTAATAGAAAATAGCCAGTCGATGCTTAGGATGAAATCATAGGGCTGCATCTGTAGCAAAAGAAGATCCCCACTAGATCGATGTGGTCCCAACGTCATGGCACATCCCTGGAAAATTCAAGATATGCTGGTCTGACCTCCAACTGGTGTACTCAGAAAAAGGGGTATGGAAAGTCTCTCTACGTCTAGACCCAAAGAATGGGCTAGACCAGGTGCAACAAAGGAGTGCGAAGCTCCTAAATCAAACAAAAAATAAACGAGTGTGCTGAACAAACAAATCGTACCTCGCACCACCTACGGTCCTGCTGGAGCTGCCAAATCTGCTGCGTGCAACTATCCATGCCCAGCTCCTCTGCCTCTATGATGTCGACCACCTCCCTGACCATGCCCTGGTCGAGGTCCCCAAGGAACACCTTGAGTTCGGCCTCCTCCTGCAAAGTTTTCCCTCATAGGAGTAGGGTCCTGCTTCTGCTGGAAGGGCCTCTCCAGCAACGGTTGCTGCTGAGGCGGGTGCTGAACCTGCCCACCTCCACCGTACTGAGCTCGGGTCGGGCAACGACTCTGAATGTGCCCAAAACCTCAACAAGAGAAACACTTAGGTCATGGGCTCGTGAAAAAGGGACAAGGACCCAAAGATCTGAACTGGAACTGCTGGGGCCTACTCCCCGCTGGCCTAAATCTGGAAGGTCCAGTCGCAGGAGACCTGCTGCTAACTACCTTCCCCTTTGACGAACCCGGCTGAATCCCCTCTCATGGTGCACCTCCCTATGATTGTATCTTCTCTACAACCTCTTCCTTCTTCTGTACCACCAAGTATGTCCGAAGGGTGAAGGGGGTGACAGCATACTGGAGCGAAGGACGAAGTGCCTCCTCCAATTTTCTTGCTCGAGACTCCTCATCCAGAAAGAGATCCGGTGAAAAGCGTAGGAGATACTTGAACTTGATCCCTAACTCTTGTACTGACATAATCCCCTGCTGGAGGGAGAGTAACTCCTACCGCTTCTCCTCCTTGATCATGGAAGAAAGGTATTCCTCTCAGAACTCCTTCTCAAAGTCAGCCCACGGAACCTATGCCTCTATCCTCTATCTGAGGTAGAGCGTCCACCACTGACGTGCTGCACGTCTCAGCTGACTGACTATTAGGGGAACCTAGTACTCCCTCAGAGCACAGATCAAAGTAAAAGCGATCCCTAGCTCCTCAAGCCACCCCTCTGTCTCCATATCCGAAGTACGACCCTCATATTTCTTGAGGGTTTGTCGCTGGAATGAACGAAGAGTCTTCTGCCACTGGCTATCTTCATCCTCTCGGTCAATCCTAAACTGATCAACTACCTAAATATTCTGGGCCTCGGCTGTCTGAGCCACCCGGGGATGACGTCCAGGTGCCATAGCTGTACAGTAAATAAAGAACTCCTAAGCCCGAGTATCAAGGAAAGTTTTCCAGGGTTTCATTTTATCATTTTTTTTATTCCAATTTCATTCCCAGAACCCCTAAATCAAGTAAAAACACAATCATGATGATGCATGTACCTTCCCTAGGGTCTCTACCCTACAATAAATGTAGTCTCACTTGGTCGTTCGGTAAGCTCAGAGTCCTTGAATCGGATCACGGGGGGCCCTAAAATCCCGTGTCCTAGCCCGTCTTCCCTGGCCTATGTCATGCACCAAGATCATCCAACACTGTCGCCCTACCATCCCATGTAATTCTCACTGTGCCTAACTCCAGACTCCATCCTATTTCTCAACCATCACCTATGATACCATTCTGTCATGACCCCCTTGCATTAGAGATGCCCCTCCTGAGCTGGTAATGGTGAAAGGGAGATAATGACCACCGAATCCCGCCTCCAGTAGGCCCCGGGGTGGCGACTAGCACCAAGGGTATGGGTTTTCACAAATATGGGAGGCATTACCCTTTTTATTATTTTAAGATTGGGAAATAGGAAAAGTCAACCATCAAAAATGAAAAGAACAAGTGTATAGAAATAAACCCAAACCAATCCCACATGCATGTTTAAAAAATTCTGAAACAAAGTACAAGTACAAGAAAGATCAATAGTACAATACCAAAAGAAACAAGAGTACAACAACTGCAAAAACTCCAACTGTCCCGACTAGTAGGGTCCCGGACGGCCCTGATAGTCCTCCTCGAAACCTGAAAGTAAACATAGGGTGCGCATACAAGTATACTCAGTAGGGAAACCTAAAGATCCCGTGCACAGGTGGGGAGACATCCTAATGTCCCGTGAGAACTACAGAAGAAACCAAACCTAACAAGGAAATATATCCACCCAACCTCACCAGCCATGCTCACCAAAAACACAAAACAACCGTAGTAGTATATAAGAACAAGAGTATTTGTTACCCTGCACCATTTCCCACTAGTTAGCTACTCTTCCTAATGGCGAATGTCCTGACGCTACCACACTCTTCTCGCCCGCACACACCTGGGCCTCAACCACAATCACATCCCCACCCGAACACACCTGGGCCTCATCCCAAAGATTCTTGGGAACAGAAAACCTCCCCGAAGAGTCTTGGGCTAAAAACCACCCCAATCAAAACCTACCCGAAGAGTCATGGGTGTATAGTCACCTCAAGCCATCACAAACTATGGAAGAAGGAGCAAGAAGGAGCTATTAACTAAGGGGAAAACACCCTCTCCCATTAAATGGGAGTGTTCGGCACTAAGTTCTCAACATGGGTGGGGTGCGACAAAACACAAAGATACAGATATATATATATATATATATATATATATATACCAAACACACAGCCCAACCTATGGATTCTAAACAGAGAAACTGAGCACGTGCCTCGACACTGCTACTATGAAGCATGCATACAACAAACTGTCCCAACCCCATTCAAGTTTTCATGTTTCATCAGTAATAGTTTATTAGCTCCTTAACTACTGGGCAAGTAACCACAACCAACCAAAACAAATGTTTGTAAAACACATCCCTGTCAACCACAAATCAAGGTAGATAATTCACAAGCAACACAAAACCAACCTTTTATCATCAATCAATCTCCATTGATTGTTCCCAAATTAAATTCATTATCTTTCCCCACAGTTCATTTATCAACTTCCCAGTTTCTTTCAATATCAAAACTCATTACTACAGCCCTGCTGCCACTATAACCACATCTCCACAACCGTATCACAAAACAAGGATAGTGCCACATCATCACACCCTTTAATATCATTTACCACAACCCCACTGCCCATCCGATCCACAACAACCCACAAACACCCCCTTCACATAAATAAACCCTAACCAGCACCCACATGTTTATTATTTCATTTTGTTCAACTGGGGTGATCACAAAAGGGTTCCATATTTTAATCAGCTAACTTTACGTGATTAACCAAAGTCCATATTCCACAAAGTTCCATCCAAAAAGGTCTAGAAAGATAGGGAAACATTTAATTGTGCAAGAAAAGGCCCCCAACGACCGTGATTTTCAGTAGGCATAAGCCTATTCAAGTCACAACATAATATCACATGATATAAATAATGTAACTGCATTCACAAACTTCCCATCACTGTTATATAAGCCAGCTATTATCTTTATTAAACTAGTTCAAAAGTGTTTCACGTAAACAAGAGGACACCCACCCCGCATGATGCACAATTTAGAGAGACGAAGGTAAGATCCCTACCTCAACAGGTTCTGATCACAACGCTCCCCCAGATCATATTTAGAAGACGTTCGTCGGCATCCGTCGCTTCTGTCAAAACCCAGAAAAACCTCCTCAGGTGGAATCTGGGAAGGAAAGGCTAAAGGGAAAGCAACAGATTCAAGCTCAGAAGTTCCGCCTCATCGTTACGATCCCATAGCCGCTAACGGATCATAAATCAGAGCTCAGATGAAGAATTTATGGAGGAAGGGAGCTTTGGAGACTCTCGGGAGAGCTCTGCTCGAAGGAGAGGGGAGGGGAGGAGTGATTTGAAAAGGAGGAGAGGCCCCATCTTTTTATATGTGATAAAACTAAAGTACACGGTGTGTACTTTCTAGTACATGGAGTGTACTTGGCCATTTCACACGGTCTCCACACGACTTCCAACATGACATTCAATGTGGCACACTATCGTTGACTGGTCAACACACAGTTTGCGGGTAACGTGTATGCGGGGAGGAACTACACGGCATGTAGTATGGGATACACGGAGTGTACTAATTTATTTAACGTGGCAAGGACACGGCCTCAGCACGACACATGACCATTGACTGGTCAACACATGGTTTGAGGGTAACACGTATGCGGGGAGGAACTACATGACGTGTAGTATGGGCTACACGACGTGTACTCATTTATTTCACACAGCAAGGACACGGCCTCAACACGGGGTATACCTGATAAGGTGGTTCACGGCATGTAATCACACTACACGGCGTGTAGTTACAAAATTCTGAAAAGTGTGGAAAAAGTCCATTCTACCCTCCAGAACACTTCATGACCTTCTTTTCGACAAAGGAATGGGCCGGAGAGGTCTGGGCCATTACCCAACCACTTTGAATTTTAATTTCATTCAAATATTTTAAAAAATAGATATTTTTTATGTTTTATATATTTAATTCTTTACTTTATTTAGAAATTACAAAATAAATGTTCTTTTTAACGTATACGGTGATAAGAACTTCTCTACCGTCGTGAAAATTATTTTCTATTTGGATTACTCTACAAGACTTTAAGTGTTTAAAAGAAAAATAACCCTTTTTATTTTTATTTTTTTGGGTATTTTATTTTTGAAAATGGGTTGATTATTTCAATAACATGATCTGTTTCTTTATGAGTGAAAATGAAATTTTAATAGAGATATGTTGTAAATTGAATAATTTTATATTTTGTGATTATATAATGGTACTTATAAATTTGAAGGGTGGTTATGTGATAAACCAATGATTGGTAGTTTCATGATAAACTAATGATGGTTGGGTCCATGATAGTCCTCCAATGTATTGGCTGTGGATGTTGACCATATAGTTATTCCATTATTAAGAGTGACATGTATGGAATTCGACTACATGGTTATTCCTTTTATATTGATGAAAAGTATAATTTTGTCCCAATATACATTTATGTGTTATATATGATTTCTATGGGTTTATGGTAATCATATGATTATAAAAAGGGTAAGCGATGAGTTTATTTTTAAAGGAAAGTATTTATCATTTATTAAGGGTTAAAGTATTACTTTATGATAAAGTTTTCATGGGTTTTATATTTTTACAAGACTAATAGTTTTCCTTATTTGTGTATCCATTACAAGGATTCTTATACTCATCCCAAGTTTTAAATGTTTTTCATAGGATTTAAGAGAGAACATACATAAGGATGAGATCAAGGGAAAAATCATGTCGATTGATCATAAAAAGAAACCATATTTTATTTTTAAAAGTTTTTTTTGTGAAAAATGGATATTGAGTAGAAGTGTGTACATTGTAATATTTGAGTTTTTATGTAATATTTATAGAATAATTCTCTAAAACTCTAAACCATAAAATATCCTTAAAGTGAAATAAAGTAATTTTCTTGAATAAAACTCAAGATTATGTAATGTTTAATTCCAGAGCCTTATAGTTGGTATCAAGGGTCAATTTAGATAAATTTAGAGGTTAGGGTAATATTAATAACTGACCATTAAAATATTTTACCTTATAGTTAAATTAAAATGTTATAGCATTTGAAGATCACCATGTTTCTTAATCTAAAATATATATATTTAGAATGATATTCTATAGAGGAAATAAGGAATTTATAGTGGGAAGGAACTGAGAGGAAAATATCATTTCAAATCAACATACTGAGATGATTGGAATTGGAACTAAGTAGTTTATTGCAGTGATGTATTAGTTGACACACGCTATAAATGGTGGTGGTGTCCATGCAAGAGAGCAACCAGATCTGCCACAAAGGAACATGATGATAGTAGATCATTTTATGAGAAAAAATCCCCCATAATTTAGAGAATCATCAGACCCTATTCTAGATTAATAATGGATTAAATCCCTAAAAAGGATATTTTATGTCATGGGTTTTAGATCAACAAAAGTAAACTCTTGAGATTTATCATTTTAAAGGTGAAGATGATCTGTGGTGGTCAATAGTAAAAAATATATGAGGAAGTGAAGATATTAATGATTTGAAATTGGATGAATTTAAGAATATTTTCCTAAGGATGTTTGAATTAGGATGGAAAAATAATTCCTGGTATTGATACAAAGTGAGGAATATTCAGTGGCTGTATATGAAGAAAATTTCATCGATTTGGAATGGTACATCCCAAATTTTATCCAAGATCTTAATAGTAAGATAAATTGGTTTTACTCAGGATTGAAGCCAATATATCGAAGGGAATTATCTTTTCATGATTTTAAAAGCTATGAGAAACTTTTTCAAGGTGCTGAGAATGTATAGATGGAGTTCTCCGATGATCATGTGTCCCGTGAGAGAAAGTAATGAGAAATCATTCATCAATGAGAACAAATTTTATGATCATGTCTCCATTTGGTAGTCAATGAGAAATCACTCATAAAAGAATTCTAGAGGTAAGTAAACTAAATTTACATCATGTGAGAAGTGTGGTAAAAAAGAATCCTAGAGAATGTATTTAAAATATTGGGAAGTTCTTCCAATGAGGAAAGATTGTTCATATCAATTATGATAGTAAGGGAGATGATCAAGAAATCAATGAAAAGCCAATGGTAATATTTTTTAGTTGAAATGAGTTTTGGAATTATGACAATGTGTGTCCAAAGTTGATTATAGAGGGTGTAAACTAACAAGATCAAAAGATAAAGGGTGTGTAAAAATCTTTTTCTACTACCGCAGTTGATGTTTTCTCAATAAATGAAGTGGTGATAGGTATGTTATAGTTTTTTTAATTATTCCAATACTTTGTTTGACTCTAGATCTTCACATTCTTTCATTTTTGAGATATTTTCAAGTAAACTTGAAATATAACCTCATGAATGTGATATCTAACTTTTGGTAAAGACTCTGAGTGGAAGAATTAAAGAAACCAAGATTTTTAGGAATATTCCTATTATCATTTATAGTATGGTTTTTCCTGAAAATCTTATTGAACTTTCTATAGTGGAGTTTGATATCATTTTGAGCGTGGATTGACTTTCAGTTTATCATGATAAAATAGATTATAAAGCCTAGAAAGTTTTATTGAATGAGTTAATACCTTTAATAACATACCATGAAGTTGAGAGATTTATTAAATATATCCATGAAAGTTATATAGTTCATGTTGTTGAAAAGAAAGAAACAATTCTTATTAGTGACATCCTAGTAGTGAATAAATTTACTGATATTTTTTTGATTAATTTCCTGGTGTTGTTACTGATCTAGAAGTTGAATTTACTATTGATTTAGTGCCTAATTGTAAGCTTATTTCTAAATTACCTTATCGAATGGATCAAGTAGAATTGATGAAATTAAAAAACTATTTACAATAATTGCTTGATAAATGTTTCATTTGACCTATAACTTCACCATGGGGTGGTACTATTTTATTTGTGAAAAAGAAATTTGGTTCCATAAGACTTTGTATTTATTATAAATCCTTGAATAAAATCACTATTAAGTACAAGTATAATTTTAATCATATCAATGATTTGTTTGATCAAATCTAGGGAGCTCAGTATTTTTAGAAGATTGATTTGAGGCCTAGGTACCATTAGTTGAATGTAAATGGGGTTGACATTCCAATGACAATAGTTTGGATGAAATATGATCATTATGAGTTTGTAGTTATTACCATTGGTTTATCTAATGCACCAACAGTATTTATGAATCTTATAAATAGAGTTTTCATTATTTTTTGGATCAGTTTTTCGTTTTTTTATAGATGATATTTTGGAATATTCTAAAATCTATGAGGAATATGAAAGATACTTAAGGATTGTCTTTGAAACTGTAAAATAAAAGAAACTATATGGAAAGTTTAGTGATACTGAATTTTTTTTGAACAAAATTTCATCCCTTGGACATATTGTTTCTAAATACAGCATAACTGTTCAAAATACTAAAACAAAAGTTATTGAATATTGGGAAAGACCTACCAATATCTCAGATATTCGTAGTTTTCTTGGATTAGCGGGTTATTACCGATGGTTTGTTGAATTTTTTTCTCAGTTATCTAGACGACTAACTAAGTTAACATGTAAGGGAGTTAAGTTTATTTGGATAAAACAGTGTGATGATTTTTTTTAGGAATTGAAAAGAATATTGTTAAATTCTCCAATTTTGGCCATACCTTCTAGAAATAGTGAATTTATTATATGTAGCGATTCTTCATTGAAAGTTATTGGTTGTTTCCTAATGAAGGATGACTAGGTAATTTCTTATTCTTTATTTTAGTTAAAACCTCATAAGTTATATTACCCTACACATGATTTGGAATTAACTTCTTTTGTTTTTGTATTAAAAATATAGAGGCATCATTTGTATGGTGTAAAGTGTAAAGTATATACTGATAAAAAATTTTGAAGTATATTTTCACTCAGAAAGAATTTAAAATGAGACAATTTATATAACTATAACTAATCATGGATTATGATTGCATGATTCATTACCATCTTGGAAAATAAAACAAAGTGGATGATGCTTTGAGTTGAAAAAGTAATGCTAAATTAACCATGCCACATTTGGAATGTGACCCTTTGGTTAAGGATTTTATGAATTTTGGATTAGAAGTTGTGGATTCAAGGATATCCTTGGTTTTTTTAGGTTTTAATGAAGTTGAATTTATCATAAAGAATTAAGAAAGCTCAGAAGGTGGATCAATCATTGCAAGAAAAGGAAAAAATAGTTAAGGAGGGTAAGTTTCCTAATTTTAATATTGGTGAAGAATATGTTTTAAAATTTTGAAAAAGATTATGTTTTCCTTGTGATTACCTGTTGAGGAAATGTTTATTGACTAAAGATCATAGTTAGCTATTTTCCATTCATCCAAGAAGCATTAAGATGTATAGATACCTTCATGAGTATTACTGGTGAGATGGAATGAAAAGAGATATTGTTGAGCTTACCATGAAATTTTTGACTTGCCAAAAGGTTAAAGTAGAATTAAAGTTAATAAAGGGGATGATTCATCCATTTTCTATGATAGTGTGGAAATGAAAAAATATATCCATGGATTTCATAGTAGTATTACAGAAGACTTATCAAGGAAACAATTTTATTTGGGTTATTGTTGATCGACTTATTAACTCGGCACATTTTCTTCTAATTCGAGACACACTATATCTAGATCCACTTTCTTAGTTGTATCTTAAAGATATAGTCAAGTTACATGGAGTTCCTCTCTCTATTATATCTGATCAAGATTCCAGGTTTACTTATTACTTTTGTAAAGGATTTCAGTGATCATTAGGCACTAAGTTAAATTTCAGTACAACTCTTTATCCTCAATCAGATGGGAAGTTAAAATGAAAAATTCAGACCTTATAGGATATTATAGTTAATTTTTCAATGTATTACTAGGGAATTTTGGATCATAATATTTATTTGGTTGAGTTTTCTTATAATAAAAATTTTCATTCTAGTATACAAAATGGAACTATTTGAGGCATTATATGGAAAATAGTGCCGGACACCAGTTTTTTGGGATGATTCTGGGGAAAGGAAGTTGATGGGACCAAAGTTGGTATAGAAAATGGTAGATAAAGTTTAGTTGATTCAGTGACACATGAGGACATCCCAGAGAAGGCAGAAAATTTATGTAGATTATTGGAGGAATGATCTTTATTTCAAGGTTGGTGATCATGTCTTTCTCAAGGTTTCTCCATGGAAAAGTGTGATGTGTTTTGGTAAGAAGTAAAAGCTGATTCCATGGTTCATTGGACCATATGAAATCCTAGATAAAGTTGGAGAAGTTTCCTATCGAGTGGGTTTTCTTATGAGTTTATCCTAGGTACACAATTTTTTTCATGTTTTAATGTTAAAGAAATATTTTCCATATTCATATAATGTTTTAATCCCTAGAGTAGTTTAGTTGGAAGAGAATATTTCCTATAAGGAACAACTAGTTAAGGTTATTGTCCATAGAGAGAAAGTGTTTTGGAATAAATTTATTCATCAGGTTAAGGTTTTATGGAAAAGCTATATGGTTGAATATTTAACTTGGGAATCTAAAAATGCTATGAAGGAAAGGCATACCCACTTATTTAATAAGTGAATAAATTGAAAGGATGCAATTTACAAAAGGGGGAAGAATTTAAAAACCAAGGTAATGATATAATAAGTTTAAAATAATTTATATTTTTTTTAAATTAATCTATTATATTTGATAGGAATAATATAAGATTAAATCCAGTTTTATGCTTAAAAACAATATTTTTATAAAAAGGAATTTTTTCTGCCTTTTGATGGAGAACTTGTTTTAAGTACAGTTTTAGAAACTTTTTAAAATTATATTTTAAAAAATAAACTTTTTATTTGAAATTGTAATATCAAAATTTATTTAGGCTGAATTTTTGGTATTTTTTTTGATAAGTTTCATGTTTTAATGCATAACGAAAAATACTATATTTTAATCAAAAACATCTTTTTTTGTCTAAATAATTTATAGTGTTAAATTATATTTTTAATTGGTTTTAAAGTATAATTAGATCAGTTTTATATAAATTATACAATTTATGTTATTTGAATCAATTTCACATTGAATGTGGATATAAAAACATTTCAATCTTTTGAGTGTTTTTAACTTTAATAACCCATTTTCTCACCCTATCAATAAGATAAATTTTAATTTAATTTTATCCAATTATATGTTTTTAATGTTGAAACATAGATTAAATATTTGCAATCATAAGTTATAAATTTAGTAAATAGACCCCTTTTATTTTTGGATAATATGAATAGTAACTTTGGTAATTTTTATTACCACGGTTAAGGGTAAATCAGGTAATTAAGTGTAAAATAATATTATAAATATTATAAAATTACCATAACACTTTTTATCATTTTATTTGATAGGTGATTATAAACCATAATCATCTTTGGGATGATTATATGAGATCTTGGAGTCACTTGGATGACTTTACATTATTTATAGTATTTTATTCAAAGAAAAGTAAATTTTGTCATACTTTTATTTTTAACAAGTGAAATATTTTTAATGAGGGGTTATATAGGAGATATATTCGACTATAAATAGTATTTTTAAATATAAAACATTTATATTTATCCTGATAATTTATTTTTAATTTTTAGGAGAGAAATAAGTACCTTAAATGCTTACACAATGATGGTGCAATAATTGTTTCATTAAAAGAAATATCAAATAAATGATATTAAAAATATTAAAATAAATATAATTTGACATACTTAATGTCATACATGAATTTTTTAGGTGAATTTTACTTGTTTGTGATGTGTTAAACGAGTTTTTTGAACAGATCATCTTGTTATGATATTTTTGAAAATACAAGTATTAAATAGTTTTAATATTGATTATAATGATATTCTATAATATGAAATTTTTTATTAAATGATATAAAATTTATAAAAATCTAAAAATTGTCCAAATTATTTATATAAGTCTTAATATTTCATAAATAACTCATTTATTTTTCTTTTTTCATTTCATCTTAATTATATCAACCCTCAAAGGGTAAATTACATGATATCACAGTAAGAGTTAAAAGGGTTAAATAAGATTTAGAAGAAAAATATATGGATTAAAAAAAATAAAAACTATATAATTTTTATTTTATGAATGTATTTATACCCATAATCATATTATATTATAAATAAATTAGTTTTTATCCATTTGAAATACTAAATTAATTTAATATTTTGGAGAATTCCAAGAGTGCACCTCCCATATCTTATAAAAGGGAACACCTTATTCTCTTTTATACACACATTAAAACCTATATGGTTCAGCCGAGATCCACCAAAATAGATTCCCATAATACCTCCCTACATTATATATGTCTTATTTTAGGTATTATACCTTCATTATAGGTGATAAGTTATTAATCAAAGGAGATCGTCTAAAGTAAAGTATTTACTATTTTTAAGGGTGTAAAGTATTAGTTTATGATAAAATATTAATGGGTTTCATGTTTTCACAAGACTAACTGTTTTACTTATTTGTGTATCCCTTACTATGATTTTTTCACTCATTCCAAGATTTAAATTCTTTTCATTGGATTTAAGGGAGAATAGAGAAAAGTATTAGATAAAGGGATAAATTGTGATGAGTGATCATGAAAAGAAATCATGTTTTATTTTTAATAGTTTTTGTTTTGTGAATAAATGGGTATTGGGTAAAAGTGTATACATTGTAATATTTTAGTTTTTATACAATAATTATTTCCTAATTCTATAAAAATCTAAACCTAAAAATATCCTCAAAGTGAAATAAATTAATTTTCTTGACTAAAACTTAAAATTATGTAATGTTTATTGTCGGGGACTTATATAAACCATGAAATTATCCAAAAAAGAATTTTCCTTTCTAAACAACACATATTTTTTTCACATATATCAATAGTATCATATGTGATACCTATGTTCTATATCAATTTATTAGTGTGATAATATGACTCAAGATTGTTAGTGCCAGTAGGAAGTAATTTTTTTCAATAACACAATTGTCATGTTGAATGACTTGTTTGACCATTGATTCAAAGCCTTCAAGTATATAAAATCCACAATAAATGATAATTTACTGTAAGCAGTACATTGAAAATATAATTTAGTTTGTACATAATCAAGTATTTCATAAATCCTTAACAAATCATGATATTCACTTGATCACATATTTATCTCACCGATCTCAAAATTCTGAATGTTATTTCCTAGAGGAGAAAACCCACATACCATTTTAGTAAGCATTTCATGCATCATATCTATATTCATCACATCAACATCCATCTGAACAATTTATGTTTTATGAAATGAATATATTCTTCCCCATTATGAGTCTAACTCTTATAATTTTTTAGAATCCATTCAAGAGTTGGCCTTCCCTCACAATATCTCATGTGAATTGATATTTTTTTTACATTTTCTATAAAGACAACTAATATAGTCACTTTTAAATCCTCTATTTGTGTTAATAAACTACACAATGCCCTCAAAATATTCTCTAGATATTATATTTAGAAAATCAATCCAAATATTATCCATATTTTTATCTGTAAAAAAATATATAACAATTACACAAGAATTAATATTGCATGCATTTTTATAATTTAATATCACAAAATATATTTAAAATAAAGACTAACCAAATGTATGTGGAATTCACTTTATACTCATCCAAAACAACAAAACAATTCACAAATGACATAATCTTAAAATTTTAAGTTATATTTAATTATTTATAACTTTTATTTTTTAATTTATTCTTTTTTGCATGAATAAATATTTTCTAGGGAGTCACTTAAAATTTAATGGATGAAAATAAAATTTTAAAAGTAAAAAAAAACAATCAGACATATATATTAATATTTTTCTAATGGTTATTTTATAAATTTAGTTATTAAAACACTAAAATACATGAAATTACTATGTTGTTTGATTGTCATTGATATGTTAGTGTTAAACAATTGGTGAATATTTTATTTCTATGAGTAGGAAATTAATGTGAACATTCAATTATATTTTTTAATAACTAATAATGATGTAACCACTGTTATTCTTCATTATCCATAAATTCATTGATAAATAAGGTCGAATTAATTTGGTTGAAATATTTTTCCATTCAATCATCTAATAAATTTTAAAAATTAATAAATTATTTCCAAATATTATAAATTCTTATCATTTATAAGAAGATCCTATTTAACATTAATAAATCTACTATGGGTTTGTAGAAAAAGTAAAAATTAGAATGAATGCAATGGATAAAATTATCAAAACGTAATTAGATCAGAAATGAGTTATGAAACTTCAATAATCAAAATTAGAATATAATTCAATAAATAATATCTAAAATAAAAACATGAAACATTGGGAATATAGATTTAAAAACCGTAAAAATCTAAAACAAGTTCAAAATAATATTTTAGTTAGAATACAACTAAATAAATGAAAATGTTTGTAAAAAATATATGGAATTTAAAATTTAGAAAATTAAAAAATTAATCCCAAAATGTAATGACGAAGAATTTCCATGTATTTTTTTAAAAAAATATATGGTAATTTTATGAGTCTGCAAAAATTAACGGCGTGCGATTCCAAGGCCCGGTGTGAGAAAAATCAATTTCTGAAGTTTTGTTCGGGCACGTTTAGTGAAAGTTTGAGAGGGTTTTTATAACTTTTGAATCAGTGCTTGGAATTGAAATATGAGGACACCATTGAACTCACAACACTGATATTATCTTAAGGAGACTCTCACCTTTATGGTAGTTGGTCGAGGGTGAAAGTTAGTTTTTGGGTTTTTCGCAGAAATAATAAAATAAAATAAACACATGTTTTATATTATTTTATCTGTTGTAACTACCCATATGGAAGTTGGAGGTGGGGAACACCACACCTTAACCTACCATGAGAGGTTATGGTGATGGGGACCACCTGAGGCCTAAACCTCCTATTCATGTTTAATTGTGGTGGGGACCACCCAAGGATTCAAAACCTCCCAATTTGAATTTGTGAGTAGGGACCCCCGACCCCCCTAATAATGGTGGGAGATAAAAACCACTCAACTCCCCTCATTAATGAGGGAGAGCCTCTTGACCTCCTCTACCATTAATGGTGCCACCACCTCCCTTAATTTAATTCTACCAATCCACCCTAATTAATCTTGCTAACCTAGGTGTTTGATTGGGCTAATTTGAAATTGGTGCCAATGACTTAATAAGATATTTTTATCTATTATCTTTGGCTACCATTTCATTTGGTAGGAAAAGGAGGATTGGGGAGAGGAGGAACATGGGAGAAAGCTCCCAATGAATAATGCTCCACCAATGAAGAACACTCCACCGAAGAAGAACGCCGATGAGGAAAGCCTTCGACTATAAAGAACGACCCTGACTACTACTTTCTTCCTTGGAACCTCCTCCGATGTAGGACGTGTTCATCTACAATGAATCGACGTCCACCTTCTTATGCCAACATTAATGAACAACGAACAAGGTAGGGGTTTATTCATTATTTGATTAACACATCCCATGTTCTCCCCTCTTTTTCCTTTGTAGGGTTGGGAATAGAAATTAAGGAGGGATTATGGGAATTGAAAATATATTCTGTGCTCGTTCTTGTTTATGTTCTTGGTAAACCTCATGCTATCGCTCTAATGTGGAGAGTACTGGCCAAACTAACGTGGACCGTCCTCTCTGCAACCCTTATGTTGATTTGTAGTGTTCTTAGAAATGGAGGAAGGTGAAAACGGCGTTGAAGGCGATGAAGGCGACGATGGCAACGACCACACTACCTGTGGCCTCCATAACCCGGGCCACCCCCACGATGCTCCGACGCTCTGGTCGAACCGACTCCACCACCTCGGGCCGAACCGCCCCACCCTTTAGCCCTGCACCGCAGCATGCCGAACCGACCCGCGCCGCACCGCGCCGCGCCGCACTTTGGCCGCGCTGCGCTGCGGCCCAGCCGCACCGTGCCCTGGCAGCACCGTGCCCTGGCCACGCCACACCTAGGCCCGCCGGCTGAACCGGCCTCGGCCGCGCAACCCTGGCCCCGGGCTGAGCCGCCTCGTACCACACCCCAAGCCACACCCCATGACCCTCCGGGCCGAATGGGCCCATCGCAGCGCCCTCCTGGCTGAGCCACCCTCACATCGACCCGCGACCGGTATGCACCCTCACGACCGGTCTACGCCCTCGTGACCGGTCCGTGCCCTTGCGGCCCTTTGTAACCCTTCGTTTCCTGCTGGGCTGGGTCCAGCGGGCCGGGCCGAACCAAATGGGCTAGCCCACCCAACGGGCCAGGCCACTCCCAACGGGTTAGGCTGGGTTGACCCGAACCAGGTCGGCCCAGACTGGGTCAGGCTAGGTCGGTCCGACTGGGTTAGATCGGATCTGGGCCCACTACGACCCTTTACTTTCTTTTGGCCATATCATTGGCACCGGACATCCGTTTGATGAACCGCCGGCGGCCCTGGTAATCTTGGAGCATGACGGTACCTTTGAGTATACCCCACTGGAGTTTGGGGTATAGTTGAGATACAATCAAGCTGGATCATGCACGAATCCAACCAGGCCCCCAGGACTAAAAGACTATTAACTCACAGACCGAGCGTTGGATTGGCGCACCGTCTATTGCGTTGAGACCCCTATGATGTGGAAGACCTTTGAGATAATTATTCATGGGACTTTTTGACAGTTGGAGTTTCAAATAGTAGCTCATGGAGTGGATCCTTCCAGTGAAAAGCGAGCAGATTGCGGAGACCTGACGACTACTGAACGTTTGACTCGGAGAGACTATACTAGCCTAATGGGGAGCGCTTGGTTGTGGTGGAAAACCCACGGTGGAGGAGCGCGCATGGTGACATGACAGACCCATAGTACTCAATAGGAGGAGTACCTCAGCAGGCTACGAGGGGGAGCGCCTGGGTGTGGCGGCAGAACTGCAGTGGAGAACGCCTCTGTGTGACACAACAGACCCATGGTACTCGACAGGAGGAGTACCTCAGCAGTCCATGGTTAGTGGGAAGTGCATCTGTGTGACGTGGAAGGCCGACTGTACTCGATAGAGGAGGAGTTCTTCAGCAGCCGAGGTTCTGATAATGTGTTGGGGATGTTACTTGATACTACCCTTAGAATAATAATCCTAGTTTGAGCTGATCTAGTTTTTCTGTGTCTTCCTCATTATTGAGATGGATCACTTGATAACTTAGGTATATGTATGGGTATATACCTAATTAAGTTATCTATTGATTCTTTACTATTTGGTTTATCCTTAGTGGATTTGTGAGACCTTGAGGGTCTTGGGGTCCCTACTGAGTATCGTTATACTCACCCTTACACGAGCTATGCCCGCACCTTATTGTGTTGGATGCAGACGACGAACAACACTGATTGAGGCTGACAGTACTAGGAATGGATGGTACCCAGAGGTGGACCTTATGATGAGTCGGTACACAGAGGATACTGACGGATGTGGAGTTCTGAGGAGGCTATCTGTACCTATCCTTCAGGTTGGAATCCCAGAGGATGACCCAATAATTTTTTTTCTTTTCTTCAGTTGTACTTGTACTTCTAGTTCCTTGTATTTTACAGTTGGGCTTGTATTTCCGGACCCTTTTACTTTTCAGCACTCTTTTGTTACACAATTTACTTAGTGTTTTGTATCCAGCTGTGTGCTTGATTGTGTGCATTTATAGGTTATAAAGTCAATACCTTCCCAGTTTTAGGGAATTACGCCTTTGGTGCTAGTCGGCAGCCCCTGGCCTATGGAAGGTGGGCTTGAGGAAACATTTTGACGATAAACAAAGACATTTCATAAAATAAGTGTTTCAATTATGTATGAAATTTCGAATTTAGATAATTCCTACATGGTTATTATCAAAATCAGAATAATAAAGAAGAGTGTGTTTTTGGTGAATCATGAATCACAGGTTTTATATACCAAAATTAGGGTTTACCCTTGATAGAGCTATGAATATGGAAACTAAGTAACAGATTGGGTGTTTAGAGGTGGTATTAGCTTATACAACCTCAACCTGAGGGGATGTCAATGAGTAGAAGTGGTGGTCAGATCAGGCCATTTGAAAAGAGGGGAGGTAGAGTCTCTTATAGAGGGCACATAAAGGGAAAGGGAGAGGCTACGTGGATGGATGACTAATGCAGTGACTTTGACAGTTATTATGATGAGGTTGAGGGAGAGTATTGGTGGGGGGGGGGGGTGGTAGGAGTCAAGTGGGAGCATCGACCACTATGACAACAAGAACAATGAGGGCGAGGGAGATGATGGGGGGGGGGGGGGGGTATGTAAGGTGAGGGGGTGCAATGATTGAAAAAGTTTTTCTTTGGTGCATTGATCACCAAAGCTAGTCACGCATCTCAGTAGGTGTAAATGCCTTCTTTTCTAGTAGTGTGTGTTTGTGTGTGTATGTATGTATATATATATATGCGTTTGTATATGTTTGTGTACTTATCTATACATGAATGTCTATGAGTATGTATGTGTGCATGTTTATGTTTATTTATTAATTTAATATTATTTATTATTTTTTAATATTTCTCCATTTTTAGTATATTCTATTTTTTAAATATTTTTGTAATTTATTCAATTTTTTATTCATTTTTAATATTCATTCATTTAATATTATTTATCCATTTTTATTTTTTAGAATTTATTCATGTTTAATATTAATTTATACATAATTATTTAATATGTTTTAATATTTCCAATATTTATTTAATTTATAAGATTAATATTTATTAATATTTATTTATTAAGTTTTTTATTTTTAAAATGAATGAAATTTTTATAATTATTTAATTTAAATTAATTTTTTAATATTTTAATCATTTTTATGTGTTTACAATTCATTTAATTAATCTTAAAAATTCAAAATTTTAATAGTTTTTTTATCTGTTAAGTTTTATTTATTCATTTTTAATATTTATTATTTATATATTTTTTGGGATTTAATCATTTTTGTATATTTATTTATACATATTTATTTACTATATTTTAATATTTTCAATAAGTTTGTAACTTATATTACAAATATTTATTCATTTTTGTTTATTAAATTTTAACATTTTTAATATGTTTGAAATTTATATAATTAATTTATTTAAATGAATTTTTTTAATAATTTTGTAATTTAAAAAGTTAATATTATTAATTTTAAATAAATTTTCTATATATATGATTAATATTATTTATTTATCCATTTTATTCATTTTTATATGTTTCTAAGTTAAGTAATTAATGTTATTAATTGATTGTTTTTAATATTTGTACAGTTTATTCAAATTTATTTAATCATTTTTAATATTTATTCATTCAATATTGTTTATTAATTTTATATACTTATTAATTTTAAATATTTTTCATAATTGATTCATTTTTCATATTTTTATACATATTTATTTTATTAAGTTTTATTATTTTCAATATGTTTGTAATTTATATAATCAATTCTTTTAAATCAATGAATTTTTTTAAATTTTTGTAATTTAGATAGTTAGTATTTTTCATTTTTAAATAATTATATTAAATCTATAATCTATAATTTTTATTTATTCATTTTTTTTCATTTTGTACATTTTTTTCAATGCTAAAACCTAATTATTGATAAATCATAGCTTCTATCAGCACTAAAAAACACCGATAAATGCAGTGTTTATCAGTGATTCTGTTTTAAATGCTAATAAAATACACTTTTATAAGTCATTTTTGGTAAGAATTGATAAAACCCTTAAACCTGTTTATAGAAGAACCCTAACAACATTTCTTCCTTGCACCGCACTCAAGCTCTCATGGAACCAGAGTTCTGCTGTAGATGAAGTCAATTGTTTTGGAAAATCAAACCTCAAGACCAAAGGTATGATATTCTAGTCTTGTTTTTAAGGAATCTCATTCGATATTTCACCCTTAGGACAATCTTAGAAGGTAATATTATTACTGTGTCATGGGAAATGGGGTACCTTATTGCATTTATGTGCAAGCAGTGTGGGTGGGTGCTTAACAATCATGTTTTGGATTGTATGCTTTAGTTACATGTTTATATTTATGTACATATTATATTAACCGGTCAAATTTTTTCTCAAATAAGGATAAAAAACCTTTTAGTGCTCATCACTAACCCACTCTATTCCTTTTTTTGTTGTAGTATCTTTTCATATGATCATTAATAGTTTGAATGCATCATCTCCTAATGAGACAATACCTTCTAAAATATTTTTTTCATTTTTCATTTGGTTTCTTCATATCTTCCTCTGTTAATCTTTATAGTTTTTTTACACACACTGATAGCGTTTCCTAATCTTCTAAAAATATCTCAAAGTAATTATACCTTCCTCTAAGATCTATTTCCATTGGTTTTAGCATAACAACTATTTATTTTCCCTAAATCCATATTTTTTAATTCTTACTACTGAATGATGTCTCCATGTGAGAATCTTTAGAATTTTAATTCTACTTTAAAATTTGAATATACCTCATAGGCTACTCAATCATAGAATCCTTCTCCTTTAGTTGACCTTTCAAATTCTCTAGGTGAGAAGTCTTTTTCTTGTGTGTAATCATTACCCATTTTTTACACTAGTCTTTTCAGATAGTTATTGAGGCTCCAAGGTGTTTTCTATTTCCATTCCTAAATTCATCTCATGAAAAATTTATTAAATTATATCACATTTTTTTTAAATTTCTTATTCATTCATTCAATGGTATCCTTTGAATCCATCTCTTCCCCCATCATCATTTTCTTATATTCCTCCAAATCTTAAACACATGTATAATTTCTTTAACCTTTAAACTTTAATAATTTCAATTCACTTATCAATACCTGAACTATCTCTTGTTTTTAACATATAAAAACTCCTTATTTATGACATAATGAGATTTCCTATTTTCTACTATCACCCTCTAAGAATTCAGGTGAATATAATATGTACATCAGTAATTAATTTTCATTGATATATGTTTTGATAGTGCAATGTTATTATATATAATCTAATACTTATGAAGTTTTAGAAATCCATATGTTTCTTTTAAACCTTGATAATGAAATGGAGTTAATTATCTCCCTTGATGAATCCATTTAAAAAAAGAATGATTTATGATATGTGAAATTTTGTAATAAAAAATAAGTATTATAATACTTTAAATTCATATAATTCTTGGTTTTTATATGTTCTAACTATATTCTTACGTAGTGAAATTTTATATCAAATACAATGACTATATGTGTGTACATATAAAGAATATCATTTTAGGGTTCTAATATCATCTTTCCATGAATTTTTTTATTTAATTAAATATGAATATTACTGAATCAAATATGATTGATATGAATAAAAAATGGATGGATGCCAATAATATGACAAAAGAGTATGGGGATGGGGTGAAATAGTTCATTAGGTTTGCAAAATATCTTGCAGATGATAGTTCTCAAATCATTTTTTATTGTTTACATTATTGTTACTAATTATTAATTAGTCTAGAGGAGTTGTAAGAATACTTGATCTATCAGAGAATAGATCAAAGTTATAAATGTGGGACTAAATATGGGGAAAACATCAATGTACCTTATGACTAAGATACCACCACATTTAATGGATCATCTAATATGATTACAAGTGTTAACAATAATAGAGTCTGTATCGAGGATATGAATAAAAGTGTAAACGATGATGAAGATCATATTGAGTAAATGAAAATGACAGTTTAAGATGAACTTTGTGATTGTCCAAAACTATTTCAGATGTTAAATAGTTGTGAAAAGATTCCATTGTTTATTTATTGTACTAAATATATAACATTTCCAACCATACTAAAGTTATATATTGTAAACTTTTTCAATTGATGGAGTGACACAAGATTTACTAAACTACTTGATCTCGTGAATGATATACTACTGTAAGATAAGAAGATTGCTTTCCAAACATATGATGCTAAATGAATTCTATGTTTAATGGGTATGTTATCTAAAATAATACATGACTATCCAAATTACTGTATATTTTTTTAAAGTACTATAAATCTCTTAAAAAATTCCCAAAGTGTGGTGTGTGTTGATACAAGAAAGCTGAATCAATTCCTTTGAATGTTTTATGGTACTTTCCAGTCATTCCAAAGTTTAGGTTCCTATAGACTTCAAGGAAATTGATGCGTGCAGATACAATAAATTAAGATGGTAACGTCCCTCAACCAAAAGCCTATCTTCAGTGGAAGAAAATTGATCATGATAATCTTGAATTTGAAAATGATCCAAGAAACCTTCATCTTGCACTATCTACATATATAGTAAATCCTTTTGTTTTACAAAGTAGTACATAATGTAAAATACCCATTATGTTAGTAATTTATAACTTTCCACTGTGGTTATTCCTGAAGAAAAAATATATTATATTATATTTTCTTATTTCAATACTAAAACAATTGGGTAATGATATTGATGTTTATTTGGGTCCATTTATCAAAGATTTGAAATTAATGTCGGATTTAGGTGTTACATTGTATGATGTGTATAAAAATGGAGATTTCACATTTAGATCCATATTTTATGGGATGATAAATTAATTTATAGCTCATGGATAGTTTTTAGGATATAGAATTAAATAAACTCAATGGTGTCCCATTTATGAATAAGGTACGCACTCAATTAGGTTGAAACATTCATCAAAGAGTATATTTCTAAGACATCATAGGTTTCCACCCTGAAGTAATAAATATCGATATTGTATAAAATCATTTGATGTGAATATAAAAGAAGTTACAACACCATCTCCACTAATAGGTGAAAAAATATTTGATAAAGTAATGGATATGGTCACTACTTCTAGTAAACCTTTCTTTTCAAAAAACTTTATGAAAACTACTTGGAAAAAGATACCATTTTTTTTTCAAATGATCGTAATGTAATTTTTTATATGTCATATTTTTTTTTGATTTCATGTATGTGGGAAAAAATTTATGTGACAGTGTCATTGAAATGTTACTAAATGAACCAGATAAAACAAAGGATGACATTCAGTCTTGGTTGGATATGATTGACATGGGGATATGGGAAGAGTTGGTGGTAGTGAAGTGTGAAAGTTAGACTTTTATTCCTCTATCCACGTAAAATATTTCCAAGAAAGAGAGATATATGTTTTTTAACTTCCAAAGTGATGTAACAATTCCTGAGGGGTATTCATCAAATATCACAAATATCATGTCAATGATTGATTTAAAGTTAAAGGGCATGAAATCGCATGACTGTCATATTTTGATATATTTTATATAACTTTACATTTCATTTTCCTATTATTTTCCTTCACACATTAACCAAGATTTGTTTATTTTTAAATCTATATGAATTAAAATTATAGACACGATGAAATTTTTAACCATTGAAATAGAAATTTATTTCATATCATGTGAATTAGAGATGTTCTTTCCACCATCATTATTTGATATAATGGTTCACTTTATGGTTCACTTGGTTCGAGATATCTAGGTACGTATTCTGGTATATTATAGATGGATGTACTACATTGAATGATATATGATGATTTTGAAAGGGTGTTTCAAAAATTGAATATGGCTAGATAGTTGTATTATAGAGTGATATATTATCGAGGAAGCCATTGAATTATGTACCGTCTACGTATTTGATGTGGAAAACATTGGTATACCAAAATCTCTTCACACTGGGTGACTTGTGGGTGAAGAAATTTCTAGAATAGATGTTATCATAATTACTATTATAGAGTAGGATTAGGCTTAACTTTACATTTTACAACATAGTTTAGAGGTTGCACTGGATGTTGAAATATATAATGTTATTATAAATAATTTTAATCCATAAAGTTTAGAAATATGGATATCAAATATAAATAATAAATTGTTTATAGGATGGTTCTGAGACTATATTTTTAATTATTCAATAGTAAATATGAATTCAATTTTAGAATGACTTTGATTGATAGGTAGAGGAGCAAGTGTGAATGTGTTATCTTATAACTGTTATGTAATTAATAGTTATTAATTGTATATAAAGGAACATGATGAATGTAGTACTAGGAAAAATATTGGGGTTAAACTTATGGTTGATGTGATGCATGTATCTGGTACTAAGGACATAAATCCAATTTATGTGAATATGTCATACATTGGAATCATCAAAAAAATATGGGAGTTGGATTATAAAACATTCCAAGTGCCAATTTTTCAATGCAAGTGGGTTTATAGTAGTAGTGTAGTTAAAATATATGAATTTTGATTCATGAAGGTAAATTTTAGTAATGAAGGGTACAAGGATGAACCATTCGTAATAGAATCACATACAACATAAATATTTTATTTCTTGAATCCTATAAATAGAAAGTGGTGAATTGTTCAATTGTTGATGAAAACCAATGAAGGGCCAGATGTTAATTCAATTAAGGAGAACCCTTTCATTGGGACATCATAATCATTTCAAGATGGTCCCAATGTAGAAGGTGTGTTTTATATCAAAGAAGATCACAATGATGGGATTGAGATACTAGATATAGGGGTCAAATACCTTCAACCTTTAAATAAAAAAATAGAGTTCAATAACCATGTTATAAATATTTTATTATATATTGTGTTACCTCATATTATCATTTGTTCACTACTAAATTTATATAATCTAAACTAAATGTTCAACCACTTCAGTAGATAATGGATTCTGCACATGCCGATGCTCCCATTCTGGAGGAATAACATGTTTCTCAACATACTGATTCTCCCAATGTAAAGTAATAATAAGTTCCTCCACATTTTGATGTTACTAATCTTGATAAAAGACATATTAACGATGTTAAAACATTGTAAATGGTAGAAAATTAACAACCAATGTCCCAAAAAAGCAAGATCATTGTAGTGGGATTATGTTAACAAAATTTATTAAGGTAAGAAGTAGAAGTATCAAATTCAAGGTTGGATGGATTGCACATGACTAACCTGTTAAACCCAACAAGTCAATTTTCATTAGTAACATTAGAATCACCACTAAAATGCACATGATGATTGATATAGATTAATGTAATAATGTTGTGCTCATGGTTAAGGTACTAATTTAGGAAGATATTAGGGTAACATTATGATATAATTTATTTATTTTACTAAAAAATAAAATAATGAAATATTGGTTTAGTCTTCATTCTCCCATTTAGAGTGCATTTATAATATATGACCACTGAATTAAATTTGTATTAATGGTCACTTGAAAGGATAATTGTGGATTTCAAAAAAACTATTATGAAGCATAATCATAGGTATGATTAAGGTAAAGTAAACCTTCACCCATCACAGATGTATACACACATGGTAAACCAAAAAATGTGGAATGTGTTTTTTTCACCGTGAGGAGGCTTCTTTTCTGTTATATTTTGATTAATAATAAATTATTTGATAATATATGCATTAATCACTTTTATTGAGAATTGTTAATTTAAGAAACAACAACTATGTGTAGAAAATAAGTAGCATGCATCAAAACCAATGCACCCATACAATAAATTAAGGACAAGGTATACTTCACTTGAAAAAAATGGTATGTAATTTAAATGTACCATAATAATTTTATGTGGCATTAAAACCATAACATAATTATGTTATTTTGTTTATATACTAATTGATGAATCAAAATGAAAATCCACTTCTATCTCACATAATCTTCTATGGAAATAGGATCATGTAAATAAAGACAAAATACTAATAGATGAAAACACATAAAAAGTATGGGAAGCATGTGTAAGTATGTAATAATAATTTTCTTCTTCTTTAAATTGGTATTATATAAAAATGATTACTTATTTTACTATATTTTTTTATCTAGTTTAGAAACAAGAATGAAAAACATATATAACCAACGAATGACTACTTTCTGTGGCCTTAAAGTGGCTAGAACAATATTGTCGCATCAGAGGTGTCTATTTTAGAGCGTCTCCCTGAACATATTTTGAGAAAATAATTGCAGAAGGGGATAAATATAATAAAATGGAGGAGATTAAGACATGAATAACTATAGAAGAAAAACTTCAATGGAATTCTCACTTGTTAGAGAACGTTATTAGAAGGCATCAAAGATAATAAAAAAACAAAAATAACCACAATATAAATATCTCCCCTACCTTTGAGGTGATTTATTCTCCTTCCTTACCATAGGTAATCAATTTTGTCATAACTGTTTTAAAAAAATGTGAATCAGGATCACACTGATACTTTTCCTTTATTAATATTCTATAAGGGAAAATGACTGTGATCTATATTTATCAGTACCCACTTATAACACCCCAAGATTTTGTGATACATATATACATATATATATTAAATTTAATTTCTTTAATCGCTTGTGATACATAAAACATCAAGTTTAAACAAATAAGGATATACTATTGAAATATTATTATTTAAATTGAAAGTTACCATTTAGATGTTGGATTTTAGGGTATAAATAAGACTAACTAAATTTTGAAAAATTTATGGGTACAAATGTATAAAATAAATTCATTAGTTATCAATTTATTACAAATTTAAATAAAAATAATTTGTAAGTAAATGATTTTCTTTTATTAAAAAATTGTTTTTATGCATGAAATATCTTTTTATCTTAATAAACTAAATGGATCACTATTATTAAATGATTTAAATGTAATTTATGTATTATATATTTAGTAAAATGTTTTAACATTAATCCAATATTTTTAGGCTTGATATAGAATATATATCTAGTTTTTTTCATAAAAATATATTTTTATAGAAAATCAATTTTGTCACATTTTGTGAACTTAGTTTAAAAAGAATTTATTGCAATTATAGAAATTAAATATTTAAAAATGGATTACATATTTGGAATCATTATGTAGAACCCCGACCCCAGAGGCTCAGATATGGTTTCTACTGTTGGGCGGAAAAAAACGAGAAGGATGGCAAGAGGGGAGGTGAATTGCCTTTTAAAAAAAGATTAACAAATTAAAATCAAAGATAAAGTGCAGCGGAAATAAAG
Source organism: Viscum album (assembly GCA_963277665.1). Lineage (NCBI taxonomy): Eukaryota > Viridiplantae > Streptophyta > Magnoliopsida > Santalales > Viscaceae > Viscum > Viscum album. Next base: position 1,239,588,327 of record OY728145.1, on the reverse strand, counting down.
AGGCAATCACACAAGAAATTGATAACGGAGTTCGGCCAAAACCCGGCCTACGTCTCCGCTCCCAACTCAACCGTTGAGAGATTCTACCGCTTGCTTTTCAATGGTTTTAGCAAGAAACCCACTAGGCTTTGAGGTAGCACTAGAACCTATTACAGCTTGCTTTTGGTGGTTAAGCAAGAACCCACTTACTTTTAATGGTTGTGTAAGAACCCACTAGCCTTCTTACAGGTGAAGGATAGCTCACCTATGACACAAGCCTTTTAAAAGGAAAGGCTTGAAGAAACCTCTTCACACCTTAGTGGTGATGTGAAACCCAAAAGAAAGAGGGATGAAGAAAGAGTTTGAGGTTTGTAGGCACAAACCCAATTTTAAAGCTCAAAATAAATAAAACAATAAAACCCGTAATTGGAGAAGCCTTGGGCGCCTTTGATTGATAGGAGAGTTTGAAGGCCGCTTCCAAGCTTCTTTGGTGGTGCTCTTGGATGTGGAATTGGATGGAGCACTTGGGGTTCCTTGAGGTGGCTCGCCGGAGGATTGCCGAATAATCAACAAAGTGTCCGTGGGCTTCCGTATAGTTCCGGTGGTTGTCCGGGGCTTCCTTGGCCTTTATTTATAGGCATGGAACCCATTGGGGGCCTTCGGAGCCGTTGGAGAGGCTTAAAGAGCCGTTGGGAGCCAAGTGGTCCAGCCTGGTCAAACTGCAACGGCTAGTTTGACTAGCTCCACCGGCTGGCCGGTACAGTCCCACCGGTTGGCCGGTGTGTGCAAAAAGGCATAGGATTCGGGCTCAGCCTCCACCGGCTGGCCGGTGCTGAGGCCACCAGTTGGCCGGTGTGGAGACAGTAGCTCCCACTGTTCTGCTGGGTGCCACCGGCTGGCCGGTGCTGAGGCCACCGGTTGGCCGGTGGTGAGGCAGTAGCTTCCTCTTCTGTGCAGGTGCCACCGGCTGGCCGCTAGTGTGACACCGGTTGGCCGGTGGTCTGGACAGAAGGATGCCTTCTGTCCAGGCCTCCATCGGCTGGCCGGTACACTTCCATCGGTTGGCCGGTGGACTGAATTTCAGTCCACTTTGCCTTCTTTCTTTCTTGGCCCAATTCCTTGGCCACCTGAATTGATTCCTATCATCCAAAAACACTTGAAAGAGGATTAGATAAATAGTTAAGTGATTGTGATCATGAAAATAAAACCTTGAGGGGTACGAGAGGTACAACATCTACTACCATTATATTGGAATGATTACAAAGAATAAAATCCTAAAGGATCAAAGAGTTTAGTTGTCTTGGTAAACCAAATACATATATGAGTATTATATTACAAATAAATACACTAATTGCTGTATATTTTTTTCTAAGGATATATTTATTCTATCTAGCATAACCTTACATATCTTTATTAGAACACTTCTTGGATTAATGGGGAAAGGAAATAAAATACGGGCAAGCTCAAATGACCAGTAAGGGTTGAGTATACCATAAGTAATAATGAATAAATGAGAATACTCATTATAGAATTGTAAATAACTAAAAACACATTCCATGTAATAAATAAACTAATAAGGAAGTGCATAAAAAATATAGAAAGGTAAATAACTGAAAAAATGCCATTTAAATAATAAACTAAGAATAAAATGCATCCATAAACTTTTTCATAGTGAAAATATCATAGATAATAAATACTAAATCGAAATTAAGGTAATGATTAATTATTGGACATAATTTATTAGGCACATCAAAACTTATAATATCAAGATATATCCTTGAAATTGTTTAAGACTATATTTAAAAACCTATTTAATTTTGTGCAAATAGTTTTTCTCATGAGAACTTTTCGATGCATCCAGGGGATATATAATGTTTGAGCCCCACCCTTTACTTCATGTATATAGTATTACTTATATTGAGAAATTTATTTAATTAATAAATAATATGATTTATCAAATATTCATATTGAATAAATAGTATGGATTTATCAATATTTCCAAAGATAAAAAAATAACCCTGAAAGTAAAAACTGTATATAAAAATGATATATATTTTAAGTAATAAACATATCAATGATAAATGATATTGATAATTTGGGGAAATTCAATGTCTAATGATCATAATAAATTAAATATTTAAATAGGAATTAAAGGAATCAAGGAAGTGAATATCAATACTATCCTTGGAATAATCAATCATAAACCATCTAGAGGAAGAATATGGATGGTATCAATACAACATATCCCAAATAAAGTAAAAAAGGGTTGTTGTCTTTGATGAATGGAAATATTATAAAAAGGTCTTTTAAAAACATTCTTGAGGAAAATATCCTTTTTTATTTTGAAAATAATTTTGAAAATCTTTTTCATTAAAGATATCTTTTTAAAAAATTTTCTATAAAAAATAACCTTTTAAAATTTCAAAGTAAGCTTTAAATAAGTGACAATACGTAAATCCATACCTTCCATACAATATAAAAATAACATTTCTTTTTACCAGTAAAAATGTTAGAAAAATGCCTTGTTTAAAAAGTGACAAGAAGATTCATTTAAAAAAATTTGTAAAAGAAAAATGAATTAAAAATGTCTTTAATAAATCATTTTGGAAAGGTTAATTTTTTTTTGATTTTTTTAGAAAATATGATTTTTATAAGAAGACAGGTTCTTCAACTAAAAGAGAAATGATGTTGGGTTTTCTTATAAAAAATTTATAAAAAATTTTGAGTAACAAAAATTAAAAAATGGTACTATTAATTGAAAAAGGTAATAAATAACAAAAAGTGAATAAAATGAAAGGTTATATTTAGAAATGATTGAATAATTTTCTCTAATGAAAATTCATGTGTAAATAATCCCGAACAAAATGAGATTGTAAAGTAAACCCTTGAAAAGACCATAATGATGATGTGAGTATAAATAGATAAATAGATTATATCTGTCAAATGTAAATCCACATAAAAAAACATTAAATTCAATAATATATAGTAAAAAGTTCTTCCAAACAAAATCTTATAATATTAGAGGCAATGAGGAAGTTATATAACACAAAGAAAATAAATTAGGTTACTAAATTCTTTTCTATTTGGTAACGCTTAATTAAAATCCCATTTGATGAAATAATTAACTTTTAAACTCAAAATATCTTGAATAATGAATTAATCATGATATTATATGTCAAAGTACCAGAATTTACACCATATATAAGAAATTAGGTTCACAATAATAAAATATTTCTTAAATAATGGAAATTGAGATGAAGTCCCTTACTTCTTGGCAACTTTTGAATCATAATCCCCATGAAATAGATAAATTAAAAAAACTTTAAATACCATGAATATAAAAAAAATTGTGATAAAATATATCAAAATTGGTTATTGATACACCACAAAAAACAATTAATTGGTGAAAATGATGATTGCCTCACAGAAAGAAAAGTGAGACAAGAATCTCTTACGTTGCATTTCCTTTCAATTGAACATACTTTATACTCTGGTATAATGGTTTTAAGCCTATCAATAAATTATAATAGAACCATAATGTTATTTATAATATCATATATTAACTTATTATAATGTTAAATTACCCCTTTGTTAGTAATCTTTCATTTTTTTTTCACTATTTCAGGTGTTAATTGCTTAGTTTGTCGAGTATGTTTTAACTTATTATTTTTGTTCCTATTACTCAGATAAGGATTGTATAATATAATAAATTTAAAAAATTATTTAAATTTTATATATATATTTATTATTTATTCATTTATAATATTTCATAATATTTGGAGACCGGAATTGAAATGCACTATTCATGGAGACGATAGGCCGTACGTACACATGAACGCTACTTCAATTTCTTCGTCAAAATTTAAAATAATAAAAAGTAAATGATGTATATTTTTATATTATAATTATATTATAATATTTATATCATATATTTCATATGATTTTATTAAAACCATCCTCTAATACATTCAATGTATCATGTGAACGATCCACATCACTTTGTAGAGGCGGTAGTCCACATGCCCACAAATGATGTTATCATATCCCCACAATATAAAACACATGAATTTATGTGTTATATAAGAATTAAATATGTATAAATTCATTATAAATATCATATATAACATATAAAAATAATTTTTTTTATAATAATGAATACTATTAGAGCTGGTAAAGGAAGAATGAACAATAATCATTTTGCGAGGCGGTAGTCCGCCATACACACGAATGATAAGTTCATTACCCATTAGATGGAAGTGTGTGTAAGTGTAGGTATAAAACTTATAATAATTAATTATAATTATATTTAGTATTTTTATTTCTATTATATAATTATGTAATAAGAATATTTTAGGGGGTGAAGAAGGAAACAAAATGAAAGTGATCGTTTAAGAATGTTACCTTATTTTCAGGTAACTCTTTTTGGTTTATACCAAAAGACATCCTTAGTTAGATTTATGCCCTAGATTATTCTTTTAGAATGATTTATGATATGTGGGGATGATATTTTGTCAAATTTTGGGTTATTTAAATTGATTTATAGGTTTGAATAAACGAGAGGAGTGAGTTCCTTCTAATAGTGGAGGATAAGTGAAATTCTTGTAAATTTTTAAAAAAGGAATTCCAACCATGTTTTTCCTATGGAAAAGGGATCCAATAATTATTCAAATTCGTGAAAATGGATTATAATGTCGAAATATGTCAATAAAATTACCTTTTTACAAGTTTATAGGTCATTTTTCCCTTAAGTTTAATATTTAGTCCCTTATTAAGATAAATTTTTCTTAATTACTGTAATGAACTTTAATCAATTTCATTAATATTTTTTGTCCAAAAATAATTTGAAATTATTAGACATTATAAATTATTCTGATTAAAAATATGGAATTAATTTTTCCAAATTCTCATCACATAATTGGCATAAATTAATTTAAAATTAATCCCATAGATGAGACGACAATGCGGGTTTTTAAAGTAAAAACAATCAAATGTTTGGTATGATTTTATATTCAATTTCAAAGTAAAATTAATTAAAATGACCTAAATTAGATTAATTGATATAAAATTGATCTAATTAAACTTAAAAAACAATCAAAAATATAATTTAACCCTATAAATAAATTATATGAAAAGGTTGTTTTGAATTAACCTGGCCCACCGACGCGACCCGGACCTCTGGTGCGGCGCGACCCTCTAGCGCGGCCCGGCCCGCTGGGAAGCCCGCGATGGGGGGAATGTGCTGGCCCACGGCTGGGTAGATCTGTGGTGGGGTCCAACCTAGCTGCCACCGAAGGGGAGGCACCCCTAGGGTACTCGAACGACTGGACCATTCGAGTTGGGTAGCCGACCGACTGGTGCCACGTGGTGCTGGCAGCTTGCACGCAGGACCCGGGGTCCTGCTCGGCTCCCCAGTTGGCCAGATGGCCAGAACTCCTCCGCAGTGTGGTCACACGTTATGCCACCACCGGCGGCTGGTAGTGAGCCGGCTGCCCTCCCTTCGCCGCCGCAGCCTCGTGCCGCGGCCCCTACACGCTAGTGGTGTGGTCGCGCGCTGACACCCCCTTCACATGGCCGGCCGTGCGCTGGCCACCACCCCTATTCTACTGTGGACGATGGGCTATGACCCTCCTCGATGGTGTAGTTGCGCCGCTGCTATCTTCACGACCCACCAGAGTGCTGACCGCCTCTCCCGAGCCCTACCAGCGCCAGTCGCCGGCACCAGTCACCGTACTCCTCCATTGCAAAGAATGCATCAACAAAGATGATGGGAAGGGATCATGCCATGTTTTTTTTGGCTCATACCCTCCACATTATATTGGTAGCACTCAGTTCATGGGAAAAGATTCAACTTAAAAGAATTTAACGAAGAGTAAAAAAACACACCCCTACCTCGAAGGTTCGTTGACGTCGGTGAGGGAGAAATGATGGACGTCAGTTCTTTGTCATTAAAGATGTTTCTCATTGGAGATCCTTCGACAGAGTTCTTCATTGGAGAACTATCCATCAAATGAGAAGAGTTATTTGTTGGATAATGTTTCTCTAGAATTCTACCACTCTCCCTTGCCAACAATTTCCCCAACCAAAAGTGAGGAGCCAAATTTTAATTGAGTTAAGTCTGTTAACTCAATTAATTGTTGGCACAATTAATTAACCTTGAGTTGGCACCATTAAAGTGGAGGAAGTCCATGGGTTAACTCCACATTAAGAGGGGTTCAGGTGGTCCCCACCACCATGAATTCAAAATGTGAGGTTTTCTAGCTCAGGTGGTCCCCACCACTGAGCATTCAAATGGGAGGATTTAAATAAAATAAAAGTTGTTCTTTATTTTAGTTTTATTTCCATGAAAAACATGAAAACTAACTTTCACCCTTGTCCTATTATGGTCGAGGTGAAAGTATCCATAAGTGAATATCGGAGCTGTGAGTTCAACGGTGCCCTCGGATTTTAATTCTGAGCATCTTTCAAAAGTTACAAAAACCTGCTCGTACGTTTACTGAACGTTCTTAAAAAAAAGTTCAGAAATTAATTCCAGGCACATCCGGGCCTCAGAATCATACACTGTCAATTTTTGCGGACTCGTAATATTCCCATATAATTAAAAAAAATTTACACGAAAAAATTCAGGTCTTTACATTCTCTCCACCTCAAGGCTTTGCGTCCCTATAAGCCACAACTCAAAATAAGGGAACAAATGAGGGTACTGAGCATATATCTAAGCCTCCTTCTTCCATGTGCTCTCTTGGAGGTTCCTATACTGCCAGTGAATGCACACTAAAGGTATCGATCAACCAAGAAGGAATCTCTCCTGTTTATCCTCAATATCTATTGGAATCTCCGTAAATATCGCCCCATCGTTGATGTCCAGCTCACCATGGTAGATGATGTGAGATGAGTCATGCACGTATCTCCTCACTTGGGATACGTGGAAGATGTCATGCACCCGGTGCAGCTGAGGTGGAAGTGGTAAGTGGTAAGCCACCTTTCCAACTCTGCTAAGGACCTGAAAGGGTCCAATGAATCATAGAGATAACTTTACGCCCCTGCCAAATCTATGTAAATCTCATCAGGGTGAGACCTGTAAAAATACGTGGTCACCATCCTCGAACTCCAGAGGTCTCCATCTCTTATCTTCATAAGACTTCTGCCTACTCTGTGTAGTCTTCATTCTTTCCTGGATGATCTGTAGCTTATCTATAGTAGACCGTACCATATCTAGTCCCATGAGTGGTGACTCCCCTAGGTCAGTCCAGTGCAAAGGCGATCTACATGGTTGACGCCTAGAAAGGTGCCATCCCAATGGTGGAGTGATATCTGTTGTTGTAAGAAAACTCTACCAAGGGAAAGTTATACTCACAGCTGTGACTGAAGTTGATGATGAAATCACGTAGCATGTCCTCAAGGGTCTAAATGGTCCTCTCAGTCTGACCATCCGTCTTAGAATGGAAGGCAGTGCTCAAACGAAGGTGCGTCCCGAAATCCTCCTGGAACCCATTCCATAGACAAGAAGTGAAACACACATCACAATCAGAGACAATTGTCGAGGGTACTCTATGTAGTCACACAATCTCCTATAAATAGAGGCTTCCCAAGCTCTCTACCGAACCCTTCTCTCTGATCGGTGGGAAGTGGTCCAAATTGGTGAGTCAGTCGATGATCACCCAAATAGTATCATGACCCCTGGATGTATGTGGAAGTCCTGTCATGAATTCCATGGATATTCTATCCCACTTCCACTTTGGAACCTCTAAAGGCTGCACAAAGCCTGCTGGTACCTGATGCTCCACCTTCACTTGCTAACAAGTAGGGCACCAATAGACAAACTCTACTACTGCTTTCTTTATTACCGACCCCCAGTGCTTTTGTCAAAGATCCTGGTACATCTTCACCACTCCTGTATGTACCTCTAGAGGGGATGTGTGGAACTCCCACAACACTTACTTCTGAAGAGACACTGGTACCATGGTACGTCCTTTGAAAAGGATGTCGTGATCTCCACATTCAGAAAATCCATCAGGTGCATGTCCTATGGATATCTGAGCACATCGAGTCTCGCAGTCAGTGTCCCCATGGTGTGCCTCCCCGAATCACTGAAGAAGTGGGGGAGTGATTGTAAGAGACTAAATAAAATCTACTCCATCTAATTTGAAAAAGGATATCCGTAAAGTAGTCAGCTACTCCGTTGCTTCACCTAGAAGTTGTATACCAGATCTCCTGCTGATTTCATCTGCTACAACATTCCCCTTCCCAGAAGTATAGACTATCTTGAATTCATAGTCTTGGAGGAACTCAAGACAATGTTTATGTCTCAAGTTTAGGTCCATCTGTGAGAAGATATACCTGAGACTCTTGTGATCTGAGTTGACTGTAAAAAGTTTTCCCATCAAGTAATGTTGCCACATCTTCAAGGAGAAGACCACTACTGCTAACTCCAGGTCATGGGTAGAGTAGTTTTTCTCATTATATCTCATTTGTAGAGAACCATATGAGATAAATGCTCGTTCTTGCATCAAGACACATCCGAGCCCATTCCCTGATGCGTTGTAGTAGACTACGTACCCAACGACCTCCTCCGAAAGCCTAAAGATGGGGGCACTGGTCAGCCTCTACCTCAGCTCCTGAAAACTCTACTGGCATCTCCCCAACCACATGAAGGGTTTCCCCTTCTTCATCAATACTGATAAAGGTGCTACAACTCTGGAGAAATATGGAACAAATATCTAGTAATATCCAGCCAAACCCAGGAAGCTCCGTACCTCTGTCACACTCCTAGGTGGCTCCCAAGAAAGTACCGCCTCAATCTTTGCTGGATCCACCAAAACTACAGCCTCCAGGATGACATGTTCGAGAAAGTGAACCTCTCATATCCAGAACTGTCACTTCAAGAGCTTCCCATAAAGCTATTTCTCTCAGAGTGTGTACAAAACTATCTGCAAATGATAGGCTTGCTCCTCCTTGGTAGCCGAGTAGATTAGAATTTCATCAATGAAGACTACTATAAATCAATCAAGGCATGGATAAAAGATCCTATTCATGAGTCCAATGAACACTGCTAGAGTGTTGGTCATGCCAAATGGCATGACCAAAAACTCATAATGACCGTAATGACATCTGAAAGCCAGATTCTGCACATCCTCATCTTGTACTTTGAGCTGGTGATAGCCTAATCTGAGGTCTATCTTCAAGAACCACCGTGCTCCCTTTAGCTGATCAAAGAGGTCTTCAATCATCAGGAGTGGGTACTTGTTCTTCACTGTTACCTGGTTCAGGCGCCGATAGTAAACACAAAATCTCAAGCTCCCATCCGCCTTTTTGGAGAACAAAATTGGGGCTTCCCAAGGAGAAACACTAGGCCGGATGGACCCCTTAACCTGTAAGTTCTCCAACTATACCCATAGCTCACGAAGCTCTGTGATAGCCATCCGATATGATGGTGTAGATATCGTTGCTATCCTAGGGTACAAGTCAATTTAAAATTCCACCTATCTATGAGGAGGTAGACCCGGAACATCATCAGGGAAGACATCCGCATACTGGTCCACCACTACAGGATAGTTTGGACTCTTCACATCAAGGGATCCTTTTTCTCCAGTGAAGGTAAAACTAGTCCCATCCATGCGGACACTCTGTACTTTGCGCCTAATACAGTAAATATGAGCATGGCATGTAGATAACCAGTCCATACCTAAGATGATGTCGTAAGGCCTCGACGCTGCTACTAGGAGATCCTAGATGAAGCTCTTGCCTCATAGAGTAATCTCACACTGCCGGGACCAGTTTTTAATCACCGAATCCTCTCCCATAGGAGTCTCTAGCTGTAAGGATCGAGCCAACAGCTCCACCAGAACCTCCGAGCTCTAAACGAGGGCAATGACAATAAAAGAATGACTGGAACCTGTGTTTATAAGTACTGCAGCTAAGGTGGAGTAGACAAAAATCGTACCTCTTATCATATCCAGAACGCCATGGTCGTAGGACTCAGCTGCCTAGAGCTGAGCTCGCCCCTGTCCACTTGCTCCCTGTGGTTAGGGTGGACCACCTGGTGGTGGTGGCGGTAACATCTCGAATCGTCGCCCACCGCCAGCTACATGGCCAGCTCCTCTTCCACGTACGCCTGCTCCCTGCGAACCTCCTCGGTCAAAACTCTATCTCTACCTAGGTGGTCCTTCAACCATCTGCTGATCATTTTTATGGTGGGTCGGGCAGTCACGAGCCATATGACCCTGCCCGTCACATGCGTAACACTGTCTTCTCCTCACATGACTGGTTCTGTCTCTGGTGACCCGCACAACTTACCAAGAATCCTGCGGTCATCCACCTGTAGGTTTGGTCCTCTTGGACCTCTGTGACATCTGTCTACTGCCAACTGCAGAAGACTCCACTATTTGACACCCGGTGGTGGGTCTCACTCCTGGAAACTGCTCAGCAAGAAAAATCTTCACTAAGTGGGCTCGCTCTAACACCCCCTCCTGCGTCATGTTGCTGAGAGAAATCATCAAATCCCGGATCTCCCGCCTAAGTCTCTGCTCGAAGGTCTGGGCCCTGAAGAATGGGCCCCACACCATATCAGTGGAGTAGCATGAGAGGTCAGTGAACCTTGCTGAGTATTGAGCCACAGTCATGCTGCCCTGCTGTAGATGAAGAAGCTCCTAAATGTGCACCGCATGAAGGGTTTCTGGGAAAAACTCTGCCTGAAACAGGCCTTCAAAGTCTACCCAGAGAAGTGTCACCTCATCGTGAACCTAGAGCATCAAGCTCCACCATCTTCCTGCTGCTGCCTATAGAATACTGGCAGCATGGATCACCATGAGATCAGTTAGTGTCCCTACCAGTCAGAAGACTCTCACCATGGCCGCCATCCAATCCTCAACCGCCCATTGGTCCGTCTCACCCCTGAACCTAGGTGGCCTCTGGCGCTAGAACTCATGTAATGTGCTTAAGTAGTGTGCACACTCTACTGCTAGGGCTGGTGTCATCAGTGGCCCAATGGGTAATGGTACTGCAGGTGCCTCCACTGGTGCCTCTATTGATAAAGGTCCCTACACCGAGGCCTCATCGCTCAGTGGGATATCCTCGTTTACTATACCTAGAACCCTAGCTGGCTGTCTACATTGAGGCATCCTGAAAAGAAACAGGTGTGCCACGGTCAATAAGTTATACCTGGTGAGCTAACTCAAAGAGTACACAAAGAAAACTTTTCAAAACACACACGCAATCAGTGTTTTCATGCACTAAGTCAGAAATCAGAATTCAGGGTCCAGGTGTATGGATACATTGGCCACCGCACCAACACTAGATTCCCTAAACTGATAACCACACTCACTACACTTAACACTATTTTTGTTAAAAAGATTAGAGTCTAATGTTCTATGCTAGAACCAACTCCTCTAATACCAAATTATCACGAACCGTCCCCCAGGGCCCATTCTGTAACTACCCCAAGACCGCCTTCCATAGGCTAGGGGATGGTGACTAGAACTGAAGGGTGTATTCCCTAAATCTGGGAATGTATTGCATTTATATTCTTTAAACACACTCAACCAAGCACACAACAAGATACGAACACAAGTAAATCCTATAGTAAAAAGAGTGTGTATAGTAAGTAAAAGGTGCCAGCATACAAGTCCAACTAGAAAGTACAAGAAAACTGGAAAGCTCCTATGAACACCCACCAAGGATCCTACCTGAAGGGTAGGTATAACTCTCGAATGGTCGTCTCTATGGTACGCCTCATCTAAGGTCCACCTCTGAGCTACCTCCAATCCTGGTACCCTCATCCTCAGTCAGCGCTGTCCGTCGTCTGCACCAAACACAACAAGGTGCGGGCATAGCCCACACAGGGGTGAGTATAAAGATACTCAGTAGGGATCCTGAGACCCTCAAATGTATCACAAAATCCACAAAGTATAAACCAAAAAGCATGAAAACAACTAAAAACCCTACTTAGATATATGCCTATACATATACCTAAGTTATCAAGTATACCCATCTCACTCATGAGGAAACTAAAGGCCCAAATCCTTATCGAAAGTACAACTGTTCCATAGAGGAAAGAATAGTATGAAGGTAACACCACAAAGGTAAGTACCACAAAGGTATCAACACAAAGGTAAATACCACAAAGTTAACACCACAAAGGTAAGTACCATATAAGTAACGCCATATAGAAGAATACCATAAAGGTATCACCACAAAGGTAAGTACCATAAAGGTACACCACACATAAGATTACAAAAAAGGTATAGACTCATCTCACACCAGGTATAACATAGGTACGGTAGTAAATATAATTAACTGTAACTACTGAATCATCTTACTCTGTTAAGAGGAAGACCCACGTAGGATCCTAAATCATCAGACCCACGTAGGATCCTAGATCATCAGACCCACATAGGATCCTAGTACAGAAGACCCACGTAGGATCCTAGAGTAGTCACACATGAATTCCTAGAGCAGGTCCAAGTGTGATACTGGAACATAGACCCACGTAGGATCCCAAAACATAGACCCACATAGGATCCTTTTCCCATGTTACTGCCAGCTACTAGGTTCTCGCACTAAGCATGCTTGATTCTAGGAGGATATGCTCCTCAAGCCATATGTTGATAGTCCAAATTCCACTAAGTCCCAAGAAGAATTATCATAGAGGACTGCCACATAATAGGGGTCTCAACGCAACAGACGGTGCATCAATCAGACGTCTGGTCTGTAAGTTATTGGCCTTTTAGTCCCGAGAGCCCGGTTGGATTCGTGTTTGATCCAACCTGGATATAACCCAACTTTGTATAAAACTCAAGTGGGGTATACCAAAAGGACCTTATCGATCCAAGATTTCTGGAGCCGCAGACGGTTCATCAAACAGATGCCTTTAACTCAAGTTATAGTCGAAAGAGTGGAAAAGGGTCGAAGCTGGTCAGGGTCTGGTCCGATCTGGTTGGACTGACCCAGGCCGATCTGTCCTGGGCTGACCCGACCTATTTCAGGATGACCCAACCTACTGGGTCTGGACCGACCCGCTGAGTCCATCCCGACCCACTGAGTCTGTCCTGGCCCGCAGGGCGGTCCACGGTGCAGCCCGTGATGGGCGGCCCTCGCTGGGTGACCCGCTGGCCCACACTAGCCCACGGCTGGGTAGCCCCATGGTGGGGTTTTCCCTAGCCTCCACCCAAAGGGAGGCACCCCTTGGGTACTCAAGAAACTGGGAAATTCGGGTTGGGTAGCTGACCGGCTAGCGCCATGTTGCACCAACAGCTTGCACGCAGGACCTGGGGTCCCGCTTGGCTCCCCGAATGGCCAGACGACCAGCCCTCCTCTGCGACACAGTCACACGCTACACCATCACCAATGGCCGACAGTGAGTCGGTCACCCTTTCTTTGTCACCGTGGCCTCATGCCGCGACCCCTGCACGCCGGCAGCGCGGTCACGCGCCACCATTCCCTTCACGCGGCCAATCGTGCATCGGCCTCCGCCCCTACTCCACTATGGACAATGGCCCGCGGCCCTCCTCCTATGGTGCTATTGCCCCGCTGATGTTTTCGCGGCCGTCCGGAGTGCTGGACGCTTCTCCTGAGCCCTACCGGCTCCAGTCGTCGGCAGTGGTCTCCGTCCTCCTCCATAGCGAATAACGCGTCAACAAAGATGATGTAGAGGGATATTTCCATGTTTGTTTGGCCCGTACTCCGCGTTAGATTAGTAGAAATCGGCTCATTGAAAAAGATTCAACATAAAAGAAATTCATGATGAATAAACAAAAACACACCCCTACCTCGATGGTTCATTGACGTCGGTGAGGAGGTAAAGACAGACGTCAGTTTGTTGTCATTGAATATGTTTCTCGTTAGAGATCCTTTGACGGAGTTCTTCATTGGAGAATTATTTGTTGAAGAAGAAGAGTTCTTTGTTGGAGAATATTTCTCTAGAATTCTCCCAAACTCTCCCTTGCCAACAATTTCCCCAACCAAAAAGGTGAGGAGCCAACTTTTAATTGAGTTAAGTTTATTAACTCAATCAATTGTTGTCAAAATTAACTAATGTAGAGTTTTCAAAATTAAAGTGGAGGAAGTCCATGGTTTAACTCCACATTAAGAGGGTTTCGGGTGGTCCCCACCACCACGAATTCAAAATGGTAGGTTTTCTATCTCAGGTGGTCCCCACCACTGAGCATTCAAATGGGAGGTTTTAAATAAAATATAACTTGTCCTTTATTTTATTTTTATTTACAAGAAAAACATGAAAACTAACTTTTGTCCTCATCTTACTATGGTCAAGGTGAAAGTATCCTTAAGCGAATATCGGCACTGTGAGTTCAACGGTGCCCTCAGATTTCAATTCCGAGCACCGGTTCAAAAGTTACAAAAACCCATTCGTACGTTTACTTAACGTACTTAAAAAAAGTTCAGAAATTTATTTCGGGCACACCGGGCCACAAAATCATGCATTATGAATTTTCATGGACTCATAATATTCCCATATAATTAAAAAAATTTACATGGAAAAATCTAGGTTTTTACAGTGTGTGCTTTTATTTAAGAATCACATTTTAGTTAAAATGATGTGTGAAGTACCCAAAACCAATAAAACATATCAATATTTTTTTATACTTTATGGAAACAATTCACAATTCATTTTTGGTATGTTGGAATCTTCCACATATCAACTCGATATGTGGTGTGATCGGCATGACTCAAAATGGATGGTTTTGGTTTAAAAATGACATTTTAGTTAAAAAAACACTTCCCTCATTGAGAATAAATAAAATTAACTCATATTGTCTTGATACTTTAGTATAATGATCTATATGTCATTTATAATGTACAAGAGTCAGTTTCATGTCAACATGACACACAGTGTGACTAGTATGACTGAAAAGTGCATGTTTTCAGTTTAAAAATGAAAATTTTGTTAAAAACATGTGTCACTCAATGAAAACATAGAATTGAACCTCTAATTATATTTATAACTTATGAAAATGATCTTTAAATCATTTATGATTTGTGTAAATCAACCACACATCAATCCAACACATGGTGTGATTGGTATGACTCAAAGTGATTATTTTTATTTTACAGTGACATTTTAGTTCAAAAAACACACCTTATACTGAAAACCAAGAAAACACATTCATATTTATTTTTTACAATATTAAAACAATCCATAAGTCATTTTTGAAATGTAATAATCAACCACACTTCAATATTATATATGATATGACTGATATGACTTAAAATGTGTGTTTTAAAAAAATTTCATTTTAGCTAAAAATATGTATACCATACCCAAAACCCATAAAAAAATTCAGATTGTCTTGATACTTTAGGACAATGATCCATAAGTCATTTTTGAAAAGTAGCAATTATCTACACCTCAATATGACACACAGTATGACCAGTATGACATGATTTTAATATTTTTAGTTTTAAAATTAAATTCAAGATAAAAAAGACACATAACATACTCAAAACCAATAAAACACACTCAAAATATTTCTATAAATTAGAAAAAAAATCCATAAATCATTTGTAACATGTACGAATCAACTGAACTTTAATCTAACACATGGCATGACTAGTATGACTTGATGTGTATATTTTTATTTAAAAATGACTTTTTAGATAAAAGGGCATGAGGCATACCCAAAACTATGAAAAAAAATTTAGATTGTTTTTATTATAAGGACACAACATTAAACATTATATAATCTAGAGTTTATTCAAGAATTTACATTCATTCACATTGAAGATGTTTTCAGGCTTAGAGTTTTAGAGAATTAGGCTATAACTATTCTATAACATTTCAAATATTACCAATTAGACAAGTCCACATGCTATCCATTTTTTTTTCATAACCTAAAACATTTTAAAATAAATCATGAATTATTTTTATTAATAATATTATTCATAACATTCATATTGTCATATTAATTTCTATTAAACATCCTTATTCCATATGGAAAATATTTCAAAAACTTGGGATGAGCACAAAAATCTCAGTAAGGGATATAAATAAGGAATGAAATCATTAGTCCATGAATATTTAAAACTCATGAAAACATCTTCAAAAAACCGTACTTTTCACCCATAAAATATAAGTTCTTTAACATACCTCATGAAATAATATGATTCCTAAAAAACTTCTTAACAATCATAAATCATAAAGGTAACTTGTGGAATCTATATCATACTTATATTGTAGTTTTCATAGCTACCTTTGGAGTAACCATTATGGTTACTTTTAGGATACCCATCACAATATATTCCGTAAATCTCTTAGGATAAACCTTATCATTTAACTCCATCTCAATATCCAATGCATTGGAGATCAATCATGGGCTCACATGGACTTGGTTTATTACATAACCCCCCATATACATAAGCTATTCCCAAGAACCATAACATAATTATAGAACATTAACAAGTGTAAAGGAAAAATAGAATTTCCACATTTGAATCAGGAGATATCATTTTAGGATATTAAAATAATCAATCCATCCTCAAAATCATTTTCAATAACAAAATACATGAAAAGGTAATATGGTATTTATTTCATTTTAAAACAATAAGGCTTATAGAGGAATCCAATTATCAAATAATGGTCATGGTAGTGGAAAAGTCGTTGTCGTCGCGTACATTAAAAAAATCCCTTTTGTTGTTTAGTAAAAAACTTCATAGAAAAATATTGATTTTAAAAACCATTTAATAAAATTAAAATTAAAAGGGGTTAATTATACACCGTATAAAAGAATGTGGTGAATATTATCAAAATATGCCTCAATTAAATGATATTGTGACAAAGTCCCTTACCGTGAGTTCAAATCATCACATATAATCTATATATTCCTGAATAATAAAATTAGGCTATTTTATAAATGATTGAGAAATTTTTTCATGTTTATTATTTTTTTATATCACTCTTTACCATGATATAAAAATTACACAATTATTTAAGTTCATATCGGACATTTTGTCGATATTCAATACTTGAGTAGAAAATGAACATGGTTTGATGTCACTGTTTCATATGGTCATAAGTAAGTAATCTCTAGAATAATATTAATGAAATTATTATAATATTTATAAATAAATTAAACCATTAAGTCAAACCATGAAGTGTGGTTATGAAGAATGAACAACGTTATAATCATGGAGATGGTAAGCCGTACATACGCATGAGTAACTTTTTCCATTTTTCATTGATCATTATGGAAAGAATTTAAGTATTATTTTATATTTAAATAATGATAAAACATCCTTAATATCATATTAATAATTTAAATATAATTATATATATCCTAAAAGTGATATAATGACTAAAAACAAGTCACATCACTTTGTGGAGGTGATAGTTCACACGTACATACGAATGATGTTATCAATTTCATGCACCTAGAAAGTAAAAACATAATTGGTATATTATTATAATAGAATGATTAATATGTCATTAATATAACATATGAACATTAATTAAATTATTATAACCAGTCATGTGATATGGTTATGAAAAACAAATTAGATCATTTCGTAGAGGTGATAGTTCACACGTACAGAAAAACGATTAATTCCTTTTCCATTTAATGGAAGTGTAGATGGATTTAAGTGATGATACTAACATAATAACAAATACATATATTTATTACATTGGAATTATTAGTTCCTCATGTATTAAGGATATTTAAAGGAAGTGGAAGAAAAAATAAAATAGAAACACCTAAATAAAAACATTACCTTTCCAATTAGTTGATCACCTTTCTTAACACCTTAACACCTCTAAGAATGGTGTTTTTACTAAAATATTGCCTAAAGAATGTGGGGTTGGATTATAGGAATGGTTTTGTGAAGATATTTTCTGAAAAAATGGTATTTTATGTGTGAGTAATAGAGAGTAATGAGTGCCTTTTTATAGGAGAGAAGAGGGTTACCCTTGGAATAATTAAAAGTATTAAATTAATATAAATTTAATTTAGATTAAAAATAGATAAAAGTTGATTTATATATAATATAGGATGAAGAGGGGTTAAAATATATTTATAAAATTATAATTAAACTATTTTTTAATAAATTTTAATTCTTATCGTTTTTTTATCCTTTTTAACTATTATTGTTTTATCAAGTAATTTACACTTTTAGAGTTAAAATAATTACCAAATCATATCAAATGAAAAACTAGTGAGTAATTATTGAAATTTTTAGAGTTATTTAAATTTTTTGGTCTAATCTTTAATTTTTATAAATTTTGTATTATTTAATTAGATATTTATAATTTAAGTTATGAATTATGTCAATTTTGACACTATTCATTACATGCATTTTCTAAAAAATCATAACAACTTTACTAATTAGAAAAAATATATTAACTGAATACTAACATGTCATAGTCATCCATAAAATTCGTGTATGGCATAAAATATTTCAAATTATATTTATTTTAATATTATTAATATTATTTATTTGATTCTTTCTTTACTAAATAGATTTCCGCATCTTCATTGTGTCAATATTTAATTTAATTATTTATTTCATAAAAAATATAAATAAATTACCATGATTTAGGTAATTTTTTTATCTTTCTATTTACTATTAATATTCAAATATATCACTTATATTACACCATATTAATTTTTTTAGTAAGGATAGACATATTTATAACATATTTGTGTTTACTTTAAATTAAAAGTTATAAATGTCATAATCACTCCCTAGTGGCTTAAAAAGGTCACAATTTAGGCCCAAGGATTTTCATGGTTTATAATAAGTTGTAAAATAATATTAGAAAAAGTGTTGGGGTAATTTTATAATTTTATAATATTAATTTTACCTTTAATTACCCTATTTACCTTTAACTGTGGCAAATAAAATACTAAAGTTACTATTCACCAAAAAATATTTTGATCCTGTTAGACCACATTTTTCATAATTATTACAACCATGCATGTACCTTTTTGAAAATTAAATTCATATAAGTGGTTAAATTAATTTAAAGTTAATCCTGTTATGGGATCGAGAAAACTGGTTTTTGAAGTAAAAACGTTCAAAAGTTCACAAAGTTTTTATATCTAATTTCAAATTAAAATTGATTCCAATGATCTAAATTGTATTAAATGATAAAAATATTATTTAATTATACTTTAAAACCAATTAAAATTATAACATAACTGTATAAATAAATTAGATGAAAAACAGTTTTGAATTAAAATGCAGTATTTTTCAATATTCATTAAAAAATGAATATTTTCAGAAAAATAATAAAAATTAAAACAAACTATATTTTTTTGTACCTATGACAAAGAATAAGTTCAATTTTTTATATAAAACTTTTAAAAATATCAAAATTTAGAATTAGAAAGGGTTCACCATCAATAGGCGATAAAACTACATTTTAAAAATATTAGAGCTTTTTATACTTTAAATTAGATTTATTCTTTTTATAAGACCATAAAATTTATTATAAGAGAGTAAAAAAATTTAATAAACATGTATACAAATAATATAGTCAGTTCTTTTAATTCCTTCTAATACAACGGCTATGCGATAACTACGATTTTAAATAATAATATTAATAATAAATTATTTTTTGGTATAACTCAGTCTTGTGTGAAACATAAGATTTTGGAGAAACCCATTATTTACTTTTGTGTACCCTATTGAAAATAGAATCCCCTTAAATTAAAGTTAATATCTAATTCATAAATACTAATAGATATGAAAAAGTCTGATTCTATTATTATGAGGGATGTTACATTCTTCCCACATTTTGAAAATTGCGTCTCCACAATTTTATTTACTTTTTAAATAAGTGGGGGTATTTCTACCTCATATCATTTTCGGATTCCTATGTTTCCTCTTCAACCATATGGTTTTCCCACAAAATAATAACCTAAAAAATCACCTTATTTCGCAACACTTTCTCTTTATGGTCAAGAATCTGAACTGGGAGTTCCCTATAAGAAAGATTCTATTGCAATTGAACTAATTTTGGAGTCAAAAGTTGAGATGGATCGGGAATATACTTTATTATCATTGAAACATGAAAGAATTATGTACCTAGGATAAACTTGTTGGTAAATACACTCTATAGGCAACAGATCCAACTTTCTTCAGGATTTCACAGGGTCTAATGAACCGTGGACTCAACTTCCCCTTCTTACCAAAACACATCACACTTTTCCATGGAGAAACTTTGAGAAAGAAATGATCCTCTACCTCAAATGAAAGACAATTCCTATGGTTGTCCACATAAAGTTTCTTCCTCCTCTGAGCTATCCTCATGTGTCTATGAATCACATGATCTTTTTCTCGCATATCTTCTACCAACTCTGATCCCATTAGCTTCCTTTCTCCAACATCATCCCAAAAAGCTAGAGTTCGGCACCACTTTCCATATAATGCCTCAAATGGTGCCACCTGTATACTAAAATGAAAATTATTATTATAAGAAATCTCAACCAAAGAAAGATGTTGATCCCAACTTCCTAGGCAATCCATTGAACAATTCCGTATCATATCCTACATGGTTTGAATTTTTTGTTATGTCTGTCCATCTGATTGTGGATGAAAAGATGTATTGAAATTTAAGTCAAAACCGAATGACTTTTGAATGAATTTCAAAAATTTAAGTGAACCCGGGATTATGATCAGATACAATGGGGAGAGGAACGTGATGTAACATAACTATCTCTTTATGATACAACCTAGAAAGTTTATCTAGAAACATTACATCTTCGATAGAAATAAAATGATAATATTTAGTCAATATATCAACAATAACCCAAATAAAATTTTTACCTTGAAAAGTATTTGGAAATCCCACTACAAAATACATGTATATATCTTCCTATTTTCACTTTTGTATTGGAAATGGCTAAATCATACCCTTTGGTAACTATCTCTCTGCTTTAACCTGCTGAAAATTCAAACACTTCACAATAAAATTAGCAATATCTCTTTTCATTCCATCCCACTAGCAATACTCCTGAAGTTCTCTGTATATATTAGTACTACCAAGATGAACTGAAAACAAATAACTATGAGCTTCAAATAACAACTCTTTCTTCAACTGTGAATCACAAGGCACACATAATCTCTTCCCAAATCTCAAAACAAAATCTTTATCAATGTTAAATTTAGGAAACTTATTATTCTGAACCAATTATATCTTTTTCCACAATTCATTATCTTCCTTATATTCTGGATTAATTATTTCTAATATAGATGATTTCATTGAATCTAGAAACAAAATAGAGGAATTTACAACTCCAACAACTTTTAAGAAAATTTTTATCAAATCATTAACCAAAGGATCATGTTCCAAATATAACATGGTTAATATAGCATTACTCTTAGGAATCAAAGATTTGAACATCTTATTTGCTTTTCTAGGATGGTAATGAATTAGGAAATCATAATAATTTATTAGTTCCAACCATCTTTTTTACCTCATGTTTAATTCTTTCTGAGTGAATATTTAATTTAAATTTTTTTGGTCAGTATATATTTAACATTTTACTCCATACAGATGATGCCTATAAATTTTTAATGAAAAAAACAGCATCTAATTCCAAATCATGTGTAGGGTAATTTAACTCATGAGGTTTCAATTAATGCGGAGGATAATTAATTACTAAATCATTCTGCATTAGGACACAACCAATTACTTTCAATGATCTATCACAATAGATAGAAAATTCCCCGTTTCTGGAAGGCAGTGCCAAAACTAAAGCATTCACCAATCTTCTTTTCAATTCCTAAATAAATAATCACATTGTTTTGTCTAGATGAACTTAAAACCTTTTCAAGTTAACTTCATCATAGGGTTGGATAACCATGCAATATTTTCAAAAATCCTCCATTAATATCCTACTAAACCCAAAAAACTACAAATATCAGCTATATTTGTGCGTTTCGGCCATTCTTCAAAAACTTTCATTTTAGCAGGATCAACAATTATTCTATATTTGGAATCAATAGGACCAATGAAAGAAATTTATTTTAAATAAAATTTACTCTTGTTGAATTTCCTATAAAATTTATTTTCTTTTATGGTTTTTAAAATAACCTTTATATGACTTTCATGATCTTATTTACTTTTAGAATATACCAAAATTTCATCAATAAATACAACCAAAAACCTATCCAAGAACCCATGGAATATTCTATTCATAAGATCCATGAATATAATCAGTGTATTAGTTAATCCAAATTATATAATTATAAATTTATAATGACCATATGTATTACGAAACACAATATTCAGAATGTTAGGTTCCCTTACTTTCAATTGATGGTACCCCAACCTCAATTCAACCTTTGAAAAATATTATGCTCACTGAAGCTAATCAAAGAAATCATTGATATGAGTCAAAGGATACTTGTTCTTAACAATTATGTTATTCAAGGATCTATAATCAATGAAAAGTATCATTGAACCATCTTTCTTTTTAATAGACAAGATAGGATCACCCCAGGGTGATGTAATAGGTCAAATGAAACCTTTATCTAATAACTACTTAAATTTCTACTTTAACTATAAAAGTTGAATTTGAGCCATTCAATAATGGGGTTTTGAAATTGAATTAGCATTAGGTTCAAAGTCAATAATAATTTTAACTTGTCGATCAGGTATAATACAAGGTAACTCATCAAGAAAAACATCAAGATACTCATTTACCACTGGCACATCATTAATATGAAAAGTTCATTTGTCTTCAACAATATGTGCAAGGTAAAAGTCATTTCTATATTTTAATAGTTTCTCAGCTTCCTGATAAGTTATAAATGGTAAGGGTTCATTATTTTACACAAAGTAAAATTCTTTCTAAAGAGAAACCTCTTTATCTCTATAGTCAATATTAGCATGGTAAATAGAAATCCAATCCATACATAGAATAACATAAAATCCTTCTAGTGAAAAAACAACAAGGTTTTTACATAAATTATTTCCACATATAGGGATAGTAAGATTATTATAATTTATTTTAGCCTCGAAATTTCCCCCAGGTGTTTTTACCATAAGTTTTAGATTTATTTCATGAGGTGGAATTTCCAATTTGTGTGAAAATTTCTATGAAATTAAACAATGTGTTAACACTGAATCAAACAACACATTGGTATAATATGAATAAACAATCAATGTACCTAATACCACTTTATTTGATGGCTCAACATCTGTTAAAGTAGTTGCAAAGGATTTCACCACACCTTTATGATTATAGTATGACTACTATCCATCATTCGAGTTCTTCATTGGACACTCATTTTTATAATGACCCATATCATTTCACTTAAAACATTTTACTGACTGTAAATCATATTTTTTCTTACCACTATCTTAATATTTTTCAGTTCAGTTATGAGGCTTATATCTTATTTTACCACATTGGAAGCACTTACCATAATTCATAAGGCATTCTCCAGTGTGCTTTTACCACAATTTTCACAAACTATGAACTTAATTTTCTTACCATTATACTTTTTTGAAGAATTATTCCCTTTATCTTTCCACCTCGACCCCTTATTCTACTACTTTTCAAAGAAAACATGATTATAAAAAAACTTCATTTCCAACTTCTCTACACATCAAACAAGTTTTTCATAAATTTTTAAATCATGAGAAGCCAACACCCTTTGATAATTTGGATTTAATCCTGAGTAAAAACTATTGATTTTACTTTCAAGATCCTAAATGAAATTTGGATCATACCTTTCCATTTGAGTGAGTTTTTCTTAATATGCAGCCACTAAATCCTTATCTTGTATCAATTATAAGAATTGTTTTTTCATCCTAAGTCGAATCTCCTTAGGGAAAAATTTCTCAAGAAACATATTTTTGAATTCATCCCACTCAAGAGCATCAATTTCATCACCATCCCTAATATTATTAACCATCGATCACCACTGATCAAATTAACCTTCAAAATAGTAAACATAAAGACTAAAATTTTGATTATATTAACACCCACAACATCGAAAATATTTTCTCGCAATTTAATACACCCTTCATCTAGAATAGGGTCATATGATTCTCTGAATAATGGTGGATATGGACTCAAGAAATGTTCCACTGAAAACATGTTCCTTTGTGGTTAATCTTTCTAATATCATGAATGGACACCACCAACATTTATCTCCTAAGTCAACTAAGCCATCACAATAAAAAACTATTTAGTTCCGATTTTGACTATCTCAGGATGCTGATTTGGAATGTTGTTTTTTTCTAGATGTCATCCTAGTACAGCTACCCTGTTTTCTATGTGAAAAACCATTTAAAAAACATATCTTAAGCGAAGAAACATGCTAATATTAAAATTCTATATCTTTTCAATTTGAATGTAAAGTAAAAAATCATTTATGGATATTCTATTAAGAATATCCTAACTGCTAAATTAATCTTAACTGACCTTTGATACCAACTATAGGGCCCCATCCTTAAACACTACATAATTTTGAGTTAAGTCAAGAATTTACATTCATTCACATTGAAGATATCTTTAGTTTTATAGTTTTAGAGAATTATTCCATAACTATTACATAACATCTCAAATATTACAAAGTAGACAAGTCTACACGCTATCTATTTTTCTAATAATATTAAACATTTTAAAATAAAACATGTATTATTTTTATTGATAAAATTCTTCATAACATTCATCTTGTCTTATCCCTTTCCCTTAACCATACCTATAACCCATGGAAAACATTTCAAAAACTCAACTTGACCATAAAAATCTTAATAAGGGATATAAATAAGTAATGAAACCATTAGTCTGTGAATATTTTAAACTCATGAAAACATTTTCACAAAATCATATTTTTCACCCATAAAACATAAGTTATTTAACATACCTCATGAAATCATAATATTCCTGAAAAAAGTATTATCAATCATAAATCATAAAGTTAACATGTGATATCCATATCATACTTACATTGTAGCTTTCATAACTACATGGGGAGTAACCTTCATAGTTATGTTTGGATTACCCATCACTGTATATTCTGTAAATCTATTTGGAGAAATTTTATTATTTAACTCCGTCTCATTACCCAATGCATTAGAGAGCTATCCATGGTTCAACTTCCCTTGGTTTATCATGGAACCACCCTATACATAATCAATTCTTAAGAACCATAATATAATTATAACACATTAACAAGCATAAAAGAAAAACAACATTTCCACATTTCAATCAAAAAATATAATTTCAAGATATTTACATTATCAATAAATCTTCAAAATCATTTTAAATACCCAAATACATGAAAATAGAATATGGTATTTATTTTCCTTTTAAAAACATTAATGCTTATAGAGGAATTCAAATATCAAAAATGGTCATGATGGTTGAAAAGTCGATGTCACTACGCATGTTTAAAAAAACATTCCTTTTATCATTTAGTAAAATTATTCATAGTAAAATATTCCTTTTGAAAAACTTTTAATGAAATTAAAAGTCAAAGGAGTTAATTATATACCATACAAAATAACGTGGTGTATATTATCGAAATATGCATCAATGAAAGGAGATTGATATGAAGTCCCTTACTGTGAGTTCGAATTATCACGTACAATCTTTATATTCCTGAATAATAAACTCAGATTAATTTATACTTTATTGAGAAAATTTTTCAGGTTTATTATTTATTTTATATCACTTATTACTATGTTATAAAAATTACATAATTATTTAAGTTCATGTCAGACGTTTTTTTGATATTCGGTACTTGAGTAAAAAATGAACATGGTTTGATGTCACTAGTCCAAGTGGTCATAATTATTTCATATAAAGAATAATATTCATGAAATTATTATCATATTTATACATATATTATTCCTTTAAATAAAACCATGATGTGTGGTTATGAAAAATGAACAATGTTATAATCGTGGAGATGGAAAGCCGTATGTACACATAAGTAACGTTTTCATTTTTTATTGATCTTTATTGAAAGAATTTAAGTATTATTTTCTTTTTACAGAATGAACATAACATCATTAATATCATATTAATTATTTAAATATAATTATATATATATATATATATCATACAAGTAATATAATGAATAAAAACGAGTTACATCGCTTCGTGGAGATGATAGTTCACATATACGGACGAATGATGTTATCATTTTTATGTGCATGAAAAGTAAGAAAGTAATTGATATATTATTATCATAGAATTATTAATATGTAATTAATATCACATATGAACATTAATTCCATTATTATGACCAGTAATGAGAGATAGTTATGAAAAACGAATTAAATCAGTTCGTGGAGGTGATAGCTCACATGTATGCACGAACAATTAATTCCTTTACAATTTAATAAAAGTGGATATGGATTTAGATAATGATATTAAAATAATAACATCTCAGTATATTTAGAATACTAGAGTTAGTATTTCCTCATGTATTAAGAATATTTAAAGGAAATGGAAGAAGAAATAAAATTGAAACACTTAAATAAAAACATTACCTTTCCTTCAGATGATCACTTTTATCAACACCTTAACACCTCTAAGAAGGGTGTTATGACTACAATAAGGCCTCAAGAGTGTAAGTAGGGATTATATTAGTGGTTTTGGGTAGATATTTAATGAACAAAATAGTATCTTAATTGTGAGTTATAGAGTGGGATGAGTTCTTTTTTACAAGAGAGGGGAGGGGCACCCTTGGAATTATTAAGAGTTTTAAATTAATATAAATTCAATTTAGATTCCAAATGGGTAAAAGTTGATTTAGTTTAAATATAGGATGAGAAGGAGTAAAAATATAATCATAAAATGATAAGGATATAGGTCTTGTATAATTTTTAATCCTTATCATTTTTTAAACCCTTTTAAACCTTACCATCTTATCTAGTAATTTACACTTTTAGAGTTAAAATGATTAGAAAATCATACCAAACGACCAATTAATGAGTAATTAATGACATATTAATATAATTTTTTTTGAATTTTTTTGTATTTTTATAAATTTTATATTATTTAATTAGGTATTTCATAATTAAAGTTATGAATTAGGTCAATTTTAACACTATTTATTACATGGCTTTTTTAAAAAATAATTACAACTTGATTCCTTAAAAAAAAACTACATTAAATCAATACTAACATGTCATAAGAACCCAAAAAATTCTTGGATGGCATCAAATATTTTAAATTATATTTATTTTAATATTTTTAATATCATTTATTTGATTCATTCTTTAATAAATCAATTACAGCATCATCATTGTGTCACTATTTAATTTAATTAATTATTTCTTAAAAATTATAAATAAGTTAACATGATGTTGGTAACATTTTTAAGTTTATAATTAATTTTTATATTAAAGTATATAACTTATATAACCCCATATTAAAATTTCTTTAGTAAGGAGAGACATATTTAGGAAATATTTTTCTTTTCGTGAAATTAAAAGTTATAAATGTCATAATCACACCCATGTGGCCTCCAAAGGTCATAGGTTTTGCAAAAATATGATCATAGTGGATATTAACTCATCTAATAATATTTGGACAAGTTTTAGGCTAATTTTATAACATTATAATATTAATTTTACATTTAATTACCCAATTTACCTTTAATCGTGTTAAATAAAATACTAAAGTTACTATTCAAAAAAATTTATTTTGATCCTATTAGACCAAATTTTTCATACTTATTAAAACCATGTATGTCCATTTTTGAAAATTAAATTCACAGAACTGGTTAAATTAATTTAAAGTTAACCCCATTGTTAGATCAGTAAAATAGGTTTTTAAGTAAAAACATTCAAAAGTTCACACAGTTTTTATATCGAATTTCAATTTGAAATTTATTAAAATGACCTAAATTGAATCAAATGATAAAAAATTTATTTAATTTTACTTTAAAACCAATTAAAATGATAACCAAACTATATAAATTAATTATATGAATGAGTAGTTTTGAAGTAAAATGCCATATTTTTCAATTTTCATTAAAAAATAAATATCAGAAAAATAAAAAAATACAACCGAAGTTAATTTTGATGTCCCTATTCCAAAAAATTATTTATTCAAGAGAGTAATTTTTTCATGCCCATTAAATTGTTTTAAAAATATCATAATTTAGAATTAAAAAGGGTTCACCATCAATTGGTGGTAAAACCACCTTTTAAAAATATTAAATCTTTTTATACTTAAAATTGGATTTATTCTTACTTTATGCCCATTAAATTTATTCAAGAGAGTAATTTTTTTTAAAAAAACATGTGTAATAATAATATAGTTAGTTCTATTCATTCCTTCCAACACAATAGCTTGGTGATAATAACCATTTAAAATAATAATATTAATAATATATTATTTTTCGGTATAACTCAGTCTTGTGTGCAACATAAGATTTCAGAGAAACTCATTGTTGTGTGTCGGGTATGCTATCATATATAGTATCCCATTTAAAGTAAAATTAACATCTAATTCATAAATATTAACAGAAATGAAAGAGTCTAATTCTATAAATAACTTGGTTGTTACATTGACATTTTAGGATAACTATCCATAAGTCATTTGTGGCATGTATTAATTAGTTACACCTCAATATGATATACGGTGTGACCGGTATGCCAAAAAAGGTTTGGTTTTAGTTTAAAATTTAGATTTTAGTTTAAAAAATGTACAAATCACTAAAAATTTATCAAACAAAATTATATTTTCTTTATAATTAAATTAAATGATCCATAAATCATTTGTGATGTGTCAGATTCATTTGTTTGCCCATTGAATACACCGTGTGATCAGTATGACTCAAAGTGCGTGGTTAGAGTTTAAAAATTATATTTTAGTTAAAACATTTTTTTCATTCATTTAAAATCTATAAAACATGCCCATATGGTCATGATACTTAAAAAATGATTCTTAAGACATTTTTGATAGTTAGGAATCAAACTCACTATAATCCGATGCATGGTGTGATAGGTATATCTCAAAGTGTGTGTTTTTTATTTAGAATTTAAATTTTAGTTCAAAACACACATTACATACTAAAAACAAAGAAAACACATTCATATTGTTTTTATACTTTATGAAAATGATTTATAAGTCGTTTATGATGTATAGGAACCATCCATACGTCAATGTAATACATGGTGTGACCGGTATGACTCGAAATATGCAGTTTTAGTTTAAAAATGATATTTTAGTAAAAAAGAAATGCAACATACTCAAAAATAAATAACCACATGCATTTAGTTTTTTTTTATACTTTATGAAAACTTTCCATTAGTTATTTTTGACTTGTAAGAATCAAATTTATCTCAATCCTATACATGGTGTGACCTGTATGACTCAAAATGTGTGGTTTCAGTTTGAAAATAAAATTTCAGTTAAAAATGTTGTCACTCCCTAAAAACCAATAAAACACACATGTGTTGTTTTGATACTTTAGAAAATTGATAATAAGTAATTTATGATGTATAATAGTTAACTTCACATGAATCTGATGAATGGTGTGATTAGTATAACTCAAATTATGTGTTTTTTACTTTAAATTGACATTTTAGTTCAAAACATACGTCACATACTCCAAAAAAGAAAAAACATTCATATTTTTTGATACTTTAGGAAAGTAATCCATAATTCATTTTTGATGTGTTGGAATCGATCATACCTCAATCTGATACATGGTGTGCCCGGTATGACTCAAAATATTTGTTTTCATTTTAAAAATGAAGTTTTTGCTAAAATAAGACATAAAATACTCAAAAATTATAAAATGAATTCATATTGTTTTCGTACTTAAAGAAAATGGTATATAGGTCTGTTGTGACATTTAGAAATTAGTCGTACCTTAATTCAATACACAGTGTGACTAGCATTTAAATGCGTGGTTTCAATTTAAAGATGAAATTTTAGTTAAAAAACATTTCAATAACTAAAAATAAACATGCTAGGATTATCTTGACACTTAAAAAAATTATCCATATTCCATTTGTAACATGTAGTAAATACATGTCAATATGATTCACATTGTGAAAAATATGACTGAAATTATGTGTTTTTTTAAAATTCACATTTTAGTTCAAAACACACGTCACATACTCAAAACTGAGTAAAACATTTCATATTTTTTTAATACTTTAGAACAGTTATCCATAAGTAATTTGTGACACATAGGAATCAGTCGTACCTCGATTCATTACACGATGTTCCCAGTATGGATCAAAATGTACGTTTTCAGTTTTTAAAAGGCATTTTAGTTAAAAATATGTGTGACATAATGAAAATAGAGAAAACACATTCATATTAATCTAATAGTTTTGGAAAATAATATATATGTCATTTTTGACATGTCGTTATCAATTTTACCTCAATATGATTCATGATGTGGACAATGTGACTAGAAATGTGTATTTTTAATTGAAAAAAATGACATTTTAGTTAATTTTTTGTTAATCACTGAAAGTTTAGAATACACAATTATATTTTATTTATAATTTAGATAAAATATCCATAAGTCCTTTGTGATGTGTGGGAATCATGCACCTGTGAATCTGATACATGGCATGACCAGTATGACTTAAAGTGATTTTTTTAGTTTAAAAATGACATTTCAGTTAAAAATGCCTGATACAAAATTAAAACCTAGAAAACACACTCTAAGTTTCTTTATAATTTAGAAAAAAATGATACTTAATTCATTTTTGATGTGTAATCAATCATATGTCAATTTGAAATATATTGTGATCGATAGGTCTCAAAGTGTGTTTTTTATTTAAATGGGAATGTTAGTTCAAAATACATGTCATATACCTAAAACTGATAAAATTGGTATATATTTTCTTGATAATTTAATAAAATTATCTATAAATCATTTGTAACATGTAGGAATTAACCACATATTAATCAGACGCATGGTGTGGCCCATTTGACTCGATGTGGATATTTTTAGTATAAAATTGACTCTTTAGTTAAAAAAATATGTCAATACTTAACACTGAGAAAATTCTCCTAGAGTGTCTTGATAATCTACAAAGATTATCCATAAATCATTTTTTAATTATAGATATTATCCACACATTAATCCAACCAACAGTGTGTGTGGTATGACTCAAAGTGTATATTTTTCAGTTTGAAAGTGACATTTTATTAACATATTGTTTCTTATTTTTGTTTAATTTATTTATTTATTGTATTACTAACATAATAATTGTTTTTTATATAGGTGAACTATTTTTCTAGACGTGGGGTGGTTTGTTCATCAACTGGTAACATAGATATGCTCTTTTGAGAGGTGTTCGGGGGGCAACGAGAACGAAACATTAATGTTTTTTAATATTTTGATGTTGATGATAAATTGTAAATACCAATGTAATTTTATAAACCAATGTTTTAAATATTCATAATTTTTTCTTTTTCTTGTAGTTGTACTATAAATTTAATTGAAATTGAGTTTTTTATTTTATGTAATGTGTTGTAATTTAGTAGCACTTCTGCTGCTGCATGACTTTTATTAGTTATGGGAATATCATTTATAAAACTTCACTTTATCAGTGTTAAAAACACACTTATACAGTGTCCCCCTTATCATAGCTAAACTAATGCCAATAAAGGACCCCTTTTATTGTTTATTTTTTAGCACTGATGAAGATCCCTTTTATGAGTGCTATTTTTTGTGATGATAAAATTCATCGACTTTTAAATGTGGTTACAACATAAATGCTTTTTTATCACTCATGAAGGAAATTTATAGCACTTATGAAGGATGTATCTAGATTAGTTAATGAATCAATATTTTTTTGATTGAATATGATAAGTTATTGTTTCTCCAACTCAGATAACCTAAACAACACTCAAATTAGAGGTCCACTTACCTCAGGTGCACCTCATCATAAGCCAGAACTTACTGACTAGCATCAAGGTTTTTGGAGGTGATTGTGATGGGACTATACCATCTGATATAATGAAAATAAACAACCATGTAAGAAAAATAAATCAGCATTCAATACATTTTAATAAAAAAAATACAACCATAACTATACACATGGAAGAGAAAAGACATATCTATATACCACACCAATCATACAAGAACAACCTAGATTGACAATAGGCTAATTGTATATAGACATGTTAAAAATTTACAAAATGAAATATCACCCAATAACCACTGAGGATCCACTTGGTCCTACTTCAGTAATCCATTAATGTCTTGTACATGTATCCACTACACTTCCAACCAAATATGCACTAGTAGCAGAGCACTTTCCCTTCCCCACATTGTGAATCCTAAAGTCAAAACACATCTTAGAGGGCCCATGTAGGATGTGAGTGTAAACTTAGTAAGTCATTGTTAGTGATGTCTCTAGATTATATTCATACCAATATGAGTTTGTGTAATGTGAAACACCTGATAATCAGTAAAATTGATTCAACCCACTCTACCCTCTTCTTGACCATCCATATGTAAAAAATCTACTGGATATGCACTATAATATATAATGGAATATTTAAATTAAGGTTCATTAATATTCCATGCAGTTTCATTGATAAAAAGCCATTATGAATGGATAAAATGGCTTGAATATTCATTGAACTAGTTCAATGAATTATTGAAAATGGTAATTAAAATATGTTGATGCATTGAATATGACCAATGTGTTTCATTAAATTAAACGCATCAATGATGAATATATAAAGGGATGAGATCCCTCCAGTTGCAAGTAACCAATTTCATGCAATCTACTATAAGATCTCTTCTTTAACAAAGATTTTTGTCACTCTAGGTAAAGAATCTACCTCATATTCAAGTGTATGCATGTCATCCAATTTATATTGGGATCAGTAGGTTGGTGTAATACCTTCATAGGTAAAATAATTTTATTTTTTTCTCCTATGATCTTCATCAAGTGTACTCCATATAAGATTATATATGGATATTGTTTTAGTCTAGATACAAATTTTATATCATTAATTTATATTACATATTGATTCTTTCAAGGATAGAGAACCTATATTGGATTTTTTTCTACTACTATGTCGATATGCTGGACACCAAATACCAAAAAGTAGAATCAGAGTATATTTCCTTATAAAATGAAATTGTTTTTCCTATAAAATTAAGATTTTTATGAAATCATAACCAACTTTTCATCTTTATGGTTAATTATAAGAAAATTTTATTTCAAGGTTTCATATAAAATTAAAAATAATCAAATTTTATATTTAGTAAATTTAGGTTCTGATTTATAAATTTTTTATAAATGATAAGTGTTAGACTTTGTAAAATTGTATTTTTCTCTCTAAATTAATTATGAATATTTTATATTAATTTACCATGTTTTAATAAATAAACAAATTGTTTATTTATTTATAATATTCCATTATGAATCAATTTAGATAATTTATATTTTTTTTATAAATAATGAAAAGTTATTTTGGAATATTTATAAAATTTATAAAAATGGGTTTTTTAAATTAATGAACTATAAAGTGTTTATGGTTAATGGATTAAATGTTTTTTTGAAACATTTATTGTAAATATTCCTTTTAATATTAAAGTGTTAATATTAAGAATATATTTTTAAATTAATATGGTTTATAAAATGTTTATAAATCACAATTA
Source organism: Viscum album (assembly GCA_963277665.1). Classification (NCBI taxonomy): domain Eukaryota; kingdom Viridiplantae; phylum Streptophyta; class Magnoliopsida; order Santalales; family Viscaceae; genus Viscum; species Viscum album. The sequence goes on along the minus strand of OY728145.1, from coordinate 1,239,554,775 downwards.
AAGGGTATTGGAATCTTATAAAAATATAGGAAATTTTTGTAATATTTAAATAGAACGTTTATTAAGAAATTACAAATTGATTATAAATTGTGAAATAAGGCCAAAATATAAAATGGTTTATATTTATAAGTGTGAATTGTTTATAATTTTTTTAGATTATTTAGAATAAAAAGCACCTTATTTTAGGAAATTATTTGAACCATATCAAAAAAGGTTTTTATGATTAATATGATTAAAGGATTGAATAATGAATTTAAATTCCATATAATAAATAATATGAAAGATTTCATATTGTATTGAGAATAAAAGGAGTTTATATTCAAAATTCTTCAATATCCATTATAATAACTAATTTATGTAAGGGTTTATAGTTATATTTATTTATTAATCATTTATATATGGGTATATTATCAATAAATATTTGAATTATTTATTTTTTTAAATTTTATTCCCTACTTTATTCATGTTTAAAATTTTGTTTATATTATGAATGTATATTCTTTAGTTTAACTATTAAATTTATTTTAGGAGATATAGTCTTGCATTTCAAGCTAGGTAAGACTCTATAAAATTTTGTTTTTATCTACCTTGACCTAGTTTTTCAATTTTAGTTGTTATCTTGAATTTATTTACTGGGAATAATTTGTTCATATTATTCAGTAGAGATATTATGAATTTTATTCCATATTGAGAAAATTCACCTTGACGAGAGGGGCCTGGGTCGAACCACCTACTGGTCTGGAGGATTATTCCTTATTATAGAAAGGTGAATGAGGTTGGTTATCTGTTTCTTTGATCTTACTCATATGAAGATTATCAATTTCATATAACTCTATGCCTTTATACAAAGAGTTCATTTACCATATTCATATTGATAGTCTCATAGGGTGTCATTAATTCCTATGGGTCTAAGCTATTTCGAAATTTATAAAAACTTAGATTGACTAAAACTACCATCTATGTGAACGTAGTAATTTGCAAGTCCAAGTAATGAACCCACAAGGATGGTTGATAATATCTTAAGATAATCATGTTAATGATTAAAAAAACAAAATATAGATTTTAAAAAACTATTTAGGATGATTTACCAAGTTTAGTAATTTCAATTTCATGTTCTAGTGGAATTATAATTATGTTTTATCAGCCATGTTAGTGTTGGATTTAAATAATATAGGAGCCTTAGTCTTTTCATTCTATCTCTAATATAACAAAATCCCCATTCATATGGTCAACTACTATGGGAAATTATTAAATTTAGTGATTTAATACCATAATTAAACATAAACACTCTCACCCATACAATGTCCATACATGGATTAAAGTGGTTAGTTGTGCATTTAAAAATTACTTCCTAACTCAAGTGGTTATGGGCATATCATAATAAGAAAGAAAATAATAATTATAATATGATATAAAAAACTCAAATAAGAACCAAAAATAGAAATAACAGACTAACACAATCCCATTACATTATATCACTTGGCACACTAGAAAGTTACCCCCTCATTCTATCCATGCAGGGATGAAAAAATAAATAAAAGGACCCAGTGAAAAAGGAATCAACAACATGAGTCTTGGGTGGAAAACATTAGTGAGAGTTTCCCCTAAATATTGATTGTTATTAGAAATAGATATACCCTATATTTTTAGGTATTAAGGGTCAATAAAGTGCCTAAAATGTCTATTTTGAGCTCCAATATTCTTGTGATTAAATCCCCTTGTTAATCCTTTAACACTAATTCAAATTAATAATGCATTATCACATGAGATAATATTAATTTATATGAATTCCAGCCTTCAAAATAGAAGTAGGTATAAATTATTTTAAAATTTCATCACCACCATGCCATATCAAAAATCCAATGGGAATTTTGTATGACGTTTTATCATATCATCCATGATATGACTGACTGTGGCTAAATCCACACCCAACCTTCCTATTTCGGTGGTTATTTCCTTATCGGAGAGATCCTGCCAACCATTGAATGAATTCCCTATGAAATAAGATAAATTCAGAAGCCATTTAATTTCATCCATGAAATATCACATGGACAAATACCAATTTCAAATGTTGTGTTTGCTTTTTTACTTCTCCTGGGAACCAAAATAACCCTTTCTATAGTGTATTTGAGGAAGTTCCAACCACCACCATCTTTTGTCCTTCAAAATGGTACAAATGAGTTCCTTATTTTCATACAAGGATTCATTCTATTTAAAATAGGTTTTACTAAATTTTCTTATGGTCCATGAGTCTCATTATAGTGGTCTCGACCTTGATAGTGATGATATGGATGAAGTTTGAGTTCCAATAGTGGTGAAAATGGAGTTCTATGATTATTTTTTGTGGCAGTTTAGTGAGAATGAGGGTAGTAGGTAGTTGCAGGTGTGTTCGAGGTAAGGCATGTGAGTTCAAGAACAATACAATGATGTTTGAGTAAGTGAGGAACAATTTACTACTGAAGATTCACCCCATATTGGTTTAATTCAAAATCAGGAACTCCTTTATCAAATTATACATGACATATCGGCTTTAGATTCCTTCTTCTAGGATGGGATTCTAGTTCAATACACATATATCATAGACCCGTGCTGACCTGCACAGGACTAATAGGCCTTGGATCACCTATATTAATACACTATATGCTCTTCTTAGATATCCTATGTACTGACCCATGATTTTATATACTTGTTCTAGTTCATGTGTGGGATCCCTCCCTTTGGAAAAATGGTAAGGGCCCATTTTTTAGACCAAAATACAATAAAACACTTCTTCAAAATATTTCCAATTTAACACATTTTCCATTTAAGTAAGATTGTCCTACAAAATTTCTTATTTTATACTCTTGTTCAAAAATATTTTTTAAAATTTAAATACCCTCAAGTTTTTAAATAAATCAATCATTTAGGCATAAAACATTAAAATTTATGAAATTTTTTATTTTAAAATTAAAAAATTTCATGCATAAAATATAGGCATCAAATAACCCCACACTTAAAATAATTCTTGTCCTCAAGCATAGAATTTCAACATGGAAATAAAATTTCATTCATGTTACTAATATTTAAAATCCCAAAATCAATGATGATAAAAAATTATCAATATGGAACATTAAAACTTTCAAGTGTCACATATGAATCATTTATAAATTCATCACTATTAAATAATGCATTTGATCTTTCCCTAAAAAAATGATGGAGCTACTACTTCCATCCATTAAAGATTACTAATTCATCATTACCAAGCATTCAATGTTTTTATTTTCCACATAATGAATTTTTTTCTCTCTCACCAATCAATGTAAAAATTTTTGTGAAACTATGCTCATACTTGAAGTACATATACTATACTTATGAACATCAATAGGACCTATATTCTCTAATTTTTAAAAATAAATATCACAAATAATCATGGGGTATTTACAATTATGATCAAATAATTTTGAGCCTTAAGGTAGGTTATTATTGAAATTACAAACAAATAAGGCACTAAAATGGGGTTAACTATCTTAATCATAATACATGATAATCAAAATTAAAGTTTAATAAAAATATCCCCCACAATGTGTCATCACCCTCTCCCCAAGCTCAAAGTAAAGTCTATGCAATATTGTAAGAAAAAATAATGCATTCACCATCTTGAAATTTATATATTTTTCAATTTTTATTTAGAATTTCAATTTTTGTGCACAAGATTAGTCTCAAACCCATAAACGAACCCCAAATGATAAAAATTATTGGTCAAGGATATGGTGATTTTTGACTTTATAAAGTCACTACACATTTGTTTTCTTTATTTCTGAGATAGGAAATGATAAAGTATAGTTAAATGTATCATGAAACTTATTGAAAATATCCCATGAAATCACACCAACCTAGAATCCTCAACAAAGCACATCCCCTTCAACCATGGATAACATCTCCTCGACCCTTCAACTTTGAAATATCATGAAAAATATGAGATTAGGGAAGGAAAGGATAGAATTGTATTGTAATTTAGCCCATTATTATCAAAATTAATTCATGATCTTTATGGGATGAATGTTGGGTAAATTTCTTGGTAGGACTTCAAGGATAAGGTTTTATCAATAGAAATTCCTGAATAATTTTAAATTTTACTTTTCCTAATCATAGTTTTGAAAAAAGAAAATAAAAAACCCCATAAGTAACATGTCCCAAGTTATCTCAAGAAATTTATCTAAGAAATAATTGTAAATATTGGATTATAATTCCCCTTAGTAATTAGAAACATATGATATAATTCAATAAATCATGGAATGTGTAATAATAATAAATTATTCTACAAGAACTTCAATAATTCAAAGTTTGAAAAATGGAAAGGAAATGTCATCTATATATGACTAAAAGGGAAAATAATTATTCATTGAATCCAAATTTACATTATTAACTCTAATAATTTAATTACACCATTTTACTATTTTAATTCCATTTACTTTAAAATTAGAAACATGGAATAAATGTATTCATAAAAAACTCATGTATACTAGATCAAAAATGTTTTAATGTAGGGAATGCAATTTCTCCATTAATCTTATAATAGAATTTGAAAATAGAAGATTATAAATAAATTCTGAAGTTTAAATAATAATCCCCTTTTACATTATAATCTTCCTTTTTTACTACTCTTGCTTCCTAAAATGGGTCATTTTGCATTAAATAATAATTGTATTGAAAGGAAAATTAAAATAATGGAAGTTCAGAACCTGAAAGTTCAAAAATATAAGGAGATTGAATCCAAAACTTTTTATCACATATAATTCATAATGAAATTAAATCCTTAAGTACTATAAAGAATAAAAATATGGGTTTCCTCCCAAAATAACTTTGGTTATAGTCATTAAACTCAACGTTACCTCTCAATGTCAAGTGTTTGAAGTTAGGAAGGAGGCTACTCAATACAGATGGATGAATGGTTGGAGATGCGACTCCACCACATAAATGGATCCTCTCCCTTTTTATAGAAAAAAATCACTCTTTATCTTATAAATAATTAATCCACATCTATTAGTCTAATCCAGTGATGTTATATTGTTTCTAAAAAGTCAAAAGATAACCCCTGAATCACCCAAACCCATTTTCCTTCCATAAAGTTTCCCAGAATAGCAGTCCCTACCCTATCTTATACTCTTTATATTAATTCTATATTCTTTGTCATGTCTATTTAATATCTTTATTAATCTTCTAAATTTTAATTTTCATCTTCTATTTCCTATATATTAGTATCCTCATCTCTTTTCTCACTTTATTCCCCCAAATACTCATATTTTTCATCTCGATTTTTCATTTCCTGGTGTATGTTGAATTTCACCTAGTCTCTATAAAATATTAAGCTTAATTACACTATTTGAACATCTATTAATTCCATTCCAGTAGTTAGGATTGTTGTTCCCTATATTTTTGGGTTCTTTTCCTTATCTATTTATAACATAAGGAAATCCATCAGAAATTAAAATTTATCTAATTTTAAAATGAAACATTAAAGTAATTCCCAAGTACATATTACTATTATATCCACAAGTTGAATCATAATTCAATTTAGATTTATTTCCTCTAATCCTATGCTATTGAAAGTTTTGTATGAAATTATATTCATGATTTATCTTAAAACACACAATTCCCTTCCAAACTCATTAAAAAAAATATAAATAGGAATTGTAAAGCTCCCTGGGTCTTTTTTTTCATTGGTATATTCTTTGATACCACTACCAATCATTCCTAAGAGAGTGGTATTATGACCAATTCTTAATGATTCTTCTTATTAGGGACTAAATATTTCATTCACTTATTATATATGGGAATATTCTCTAAGTATTTTAAAAAATTAATCATAATATTGAGTTTCTTAAACATGTCCAAAAAGATACATCACTTTTACTCCAATTTTCCTTACCTCAATATCTCTGAGAAAATTAAACTCAGTTTGTTGGATGGTGGGGATTATTATTTCACTTTATTCTCATTTTATTTAGTTTTTCTTTCCAAAAAAATTATATCAATCGCATATTATTCCCATTTTTTATTTATCCTATATTTATCACTTTCATCCATTATTATTCCACTCCTTAAGTTAACATCATTCATCACTCCAATCGAGATGACCTTTGAGGTTCTCTGTAGTGTCATGCTTATCCCCCAATGAGATGATAAACGATTTAAATAACTTATAATTCTTGATTCATCATGATATCTATTTGGTATTTTTCTTCATCCTTAAGATATTTGACTTCCCTCCATTGATATTTTGAATATTTTTTCAACTACTTGATAACAAATCCAGTTGTGTTCAGGAAATTGGATGGTGTCCTTTATAGTGAGTATAATTATCTAGTGATTAAGGGACCTTGAGGTGCTTGATACACTTGTGGTATTGGTTGGTATCCATGGACTTATTGTTGAAAGAATTGATTTTATGGTCATTTGATCCTCTATATTAGATAATAATTTTTTTTTATTATAATTTTTTTTATATCTTCGGTGAAAATACCTGGGGGGTTATGGGGAGCCAACATCACATCCATATTTTTTTTCATTTATTCTATTTGGGCCCCCATCCATCCTTGAATATTTTCTAAGTGCACTCTCTTTGTGATTCTTTGGTCTTGCATTGAAGGTTTCTTCTTTATATATCATTCAATAATGTGTAGCTTTATTATTGTGGATTTTTCATCAATGATCCTCCCACATCAATGACACAAATTGAATGATTTATTTAAGAAAATAATTTATAAAAAGTTTTTATTAGTGTCCACATCTTAATGACATGATATAAAAACTTTTTGAGTTAAATACTTGAAAATCTCCCAAGTAATATATATTGAGTCATCATTGTATTGGTAGAAATTTAAATTTTTTACATGAATATTAATTGAATTAGAGGGTGGAAATAATAGGGTGAGAAAATTTCTTACTAGTTCATTCCATATTGTGATGGAATGAGGTGGTAAACCTTAAATCAATTCTATATACTTGGAAATTAATGATAAATGGAACTATCATAACCTTCAAAATTTAGTATCCACATTATTGAAGTTAAAAGTGATACATAGTTTAATAAAACTCTCTATTTCAACATTAACATCTTTCCACTGAATCCCATAGAATTATATGGAGTTTCATATAATTTTTATAATGGATGGATTTATCTCAAAGTGGATGGCCTCCATAGGTGGTATGGGGATTCTTGTTTTCAGCCCCATGTTTTTTGGACTTCCATGGTCTATGAGTGTTCCTTGCTTTAGATTTATTCATTTAATCACTTAGTCATCTCCTTGATTTTGTTCATCCAAATTGTAATGTCCCAGGGTTTTTCCATGTATTATTTTAATATTACATAGGAATTAATTTGAGACCAGGCTCTGAGACGGTGTGCAGTTCCAAGGCCCGGTGAGCCCGGAACAAATGCTTGAATTTAATTTAATAATTAAATAACACGCACATGCAGTTTTCCTGAAAAAGTGGGATAACTCCCGAACGGGTGCTTAGATTGGAAATCCGAGGGCACCGTTGCATTCGGAACAATGATTTTACCTTAGGCGATCCCTAACATCAGCCGACGCAGGTCGGTGGTGAAATTTGGTTTTTGGACGTAACCGTAATAAAATATTTATTTAAAATATTTTATTAGATCCGTGTTGCAGTGAAATCTTTTTATTCTTTTAAATAGAGATTTTGTTGGGGAGGTCAGGGTTACTTTTCCTATAACTCTGAATTTATCTGGAGAGCTCTAGAGAAAACCTCCCGACGCATCAACGACGTTCTTGATGAACTTCACCGGGAATGACGACGCGACGAATGGATCTTCACCAATGAACACCGCCGATCCAGGTAGGATGTTTGGTTGATGATTTATTCTCCATTTTTGATATCCAAGATGAACGCGGACTAATCCACAAACATATTAGCCCACGGATTGATCATTCTTGAGGGATGGGATTTTGTAGGAATCGCGGGGATTTGATTCGTGTAATTATTATTTTTTGGTTTCATTCAACCTTCTAACGGTGACGGAACACGATCGACACGAACATCGATTGAGGTTCGTCCCTCTCGATTTGTTGTGTTCTTCTTCCCAAAATTCTTGCATCCTTCATTGCATTCTACGCGTTCTTCACGGGGATATGAAAAACAGATCATTGCACACCTGTTGTGCGGCGAAACGATCCCAAATTGAAGATCTGGCATTGGTACAACCCCACGGAGGTGCGGCTACGGTGCCGACGGACGGATCGAAGCAGATCAGAAGATGTCATTCTTTGAACAATTTTTTCTCAAATGACTAGGATCTGATTTTGGAGCTAATCGAAGGCCCAAAACCCATGGATTTAGCATCACGACGTCGAGGCGACCCTTTATCTTGAGTTTCGCGGTAAATGGACCAGAGAAACCCAATCCGGAAGATCGGCCAAAGCGCGAGGAAGAAGACGGCGTTTCTGGAAATTTCCCGACTACACGCTATGTAGTATGGGCTACACGGTGTGTGTTTGTCGGGGGGCCACCTGGCTTGTACTCCAGGAGTACATGGAAAAGGGTTGGGTACACGACCAAGGAAATGGTGTGTATACCCTTCCCCAGCCAGACCCGGCCAGATACACGAGATACCCCATGTACTGGTACACGGGCAGGCGACACAGACACAGATAGAGACCGTGTACGGGCACATGGACAGCGTACACGGAGTGATCCCCAGGTGCTCAGACACAGCGTGTGACTCTTCTACACGCCATGTAGTTGCTTTCTATCCGACAAGCCGAATGACACGAGCCATTTATACGGGCTGTACCCAGAGTCAAGGAACATGACGTGTGATTCTTATACACACCGTGTATTTTCATTTTACACAGCTTGGATGGATGACACGAGCCGTTCATATGGGAAGTACCCGAGGTCAAGGAACACTATGTGTAACCATACTACATGCCATTTAACTTTTTCTTCATGTCTTGAGCCACTTGTCTTCTGTGACTTGGACTAGTTTTCTTAGGGTTCGTACCCTTGGTCTTTTCCCTGAAGGTTCTGGTATCATTTCCTTTATACAGGAGTATGATCCCTTCAGTAGGACTTCCTGAATAGTGTTGTTGGAATCCCCTCTATGAGACTTAGAGCCGGATCCTCTATTCATTCCTGGAACCCTAGGTAGAGTTCTTGGTATCGACATGACCAACTTTACCCAGGCACCGATCCTCTCCTTAGCGGATTAGCTCAGAATGAGTTGTCAGAATCACCCGATGACTTGGCGTGATCCTCATCTGAGCATCATGTCCTTATAGTACTTGTGGAGTGTGTTCTCTCGGAATGAGTAATTTGTATCTCTCTCTTCAGGCCTAGGAGTGTGTTCTCCCAGTTTCAGGATTAGTGGAATCTTCGAGCTGGATTCTAGTGGCGGTATCGTGATGGTCGATTGTGTATAAGTATATCTGTATATTCTTGTTATAGGTTCTGTAGACATATATTGTGTGAAGCTGACTACATCTTTCCTTTGTGGTATTTTTTTCCTTGTTGTATTTCCTTTGTGGTTTCGGGGTGTCCTACTAGGTATTGTTATACTCACCCCTACATGGGCTTTGCCCGCACGTGTCATGTCTTGTGCAGATGAGTGAGCCTTTGACAGGATTCTAGGCATACCAGGACCGGACAGTACTCATTGAGATCAAACAGGATGAGGTGTCTCCCTTCGGCTACAGATTGCAGTCCCGACACCTTTCTTTACATGTTGGACTTTGTTACAGACTCTTCTTTTTGGTGGGCTTGTACTTTTAGCCCAGGGTTTTACACTTACTATAATTTACTTTCATGTCGTACTCTGTTGGTTGGGATTTTTAGTGTATGCAAGCATTTCCATTTTTAGTTGAATTTTTACTTTTCAGATTTGTGGGCTTAGAGATGTGTGTGCATGTGTACAGGTTTATAGGCATTGCCTCCCATGTTAGTAGCATGCCTACTCGGTGATAGTCACTAGCCCCTGGCCTATTGGAGGTGGGCTTGGGGAATTGTGGCTCCAGCCCCACTGGGACGGGTCGTGACAGAGTGGTATCAGAGGTGGTCTGTTCTACCTTAGGACCGAGAGTTTGTGAGTTGGTTTTGGGAAATAGTGTTAAGTGTTTCAAGTTCGGCTTTTAGGCTAGGGACCCTAGTGTTGGTGCAGGCGGCCAACATATCTATACACCATGACTCTGATAACTTGATTTTCGACTTGAAACATGAGAACACTAGTTTCATGGGAAAACAATGGTACATACATCATATAGGAATGGGTTGTGGTTTCCATGTACTTCTTGAGTCAGCTCTCCAGATATACTCACTGAATGAGATACATCTTGTTTCTTTACAGGATGCCTCCACGACGCGCACCCACTATGATCCAAAATATCGATCACGAGGATGACCCCGTCAGTGATGAAGCTTCGATATAGGGATCGAATCCCCCAGTTTTACCATCAGGTGGTGTGCCAGTTATCCCGCCACCTTTGGAGCAGTGTTTAGTGCCTGTTGTACTAGTGGAGGAGGAGCACAGGCTGAGCGCACTCCACGAGTTTCAGTGACAGAGACCCCTTAGGTTTCGAGGCGAGCCTGACCCTTAGGCAGCAGAGGACTGACTTGAGGCAGTGACCAGAGTCTTCTGTTTGGTCAGGACACCAGCAGACCAGATGGTGATCCTAGCAGCGATCCTTCTGCAGGGCTCGGCAGGACGATGGTGGAGTTTGGTTATCCAGACTCACGATGAGGTGAATCTTGCATGGTCGGAGTTTGAGAGTATCTTCATAGAGGAGTTTTCACCAGTTACCCTGAGAGCAGTACGTATACAGGAGCTTCTTCAGCTCCAGCAGGGAACCATGATGGTGGATGACTATTTATTGAGGTTTACCGACCTCTCGCGGTACTCGATGGATATGGTCAGAGATCAGTACTTCAGAGCTCGGAATTTTGAGCGGGGATTGCGCAGAGATATCCGAGATAGAATCATCCTTATGAGAATTTCTACTTATGACAGTGTGCTCGAGCAGGCTTTGGTGGTCGAGAGCTTCTTGGCAGAGCAGAGACAACTGGAAGTCGTCAGTATTGGGTGAGCTGAAGCAGAGACCTCGGCAGCAGGGAGCCGACGTCAGGGACCCAGGCGTGGGATACGTTTTCAGAGGAGATCCCAAGACAGGGGATCGGCCGTACAAGGTTCATAGGGTGAATTCAGCCAGCCTCAAGAGAGGTGATGCTACTCATGCAATGGCAGGTGACATCTCGCATGAGATTGTCCGACCCACCATACTACTAACACGGGAGCAGTGGATGGACCACCGAGGAAGAGGAAACGTGTGGAGTAGACAGATTCGTGGGGATGTGGTAGGGGAGCTAGGAGATCAGCTGGAGGTGGTCGGAATTTTGACCTAGCACCACCACCACCCCCAGGAGGTCCACGCCATGCTCAGGGAGCTGGTGGATAGAGGCAGGGACAGCTGCAGGCGGTAGAGGCTTATGAACTAGGTACTCCCAGAATGATTAGAGGTACAATCTATGTATTCTCTACTCTGGTTTCCATACTGATAGACACAGGTGCTAGTCATTCCTTTCTAGCTTCTTATCTTGTTCGAGACCTTGAGATTCTAGTTGAGCCATTGACTCAACCCTTACACATAGAAACAATGACTGGAGAAGATTCAGGGATCACACACCTCTATAGACAGTGTGACCTAACCCTTGGAGGCGAGAGTTTCGGTTGGAACCTCTTGGTGGTAGCGTCGAGGCCTTATGATGTCAATCTTGGTAGGGATTGGCTATCCACAGTTCATGCCCAGATCGACTGTTTTAGGTGAAGGGTGCGGTGTGTCCGCAATGATGGAACAAGGTTCTCTTTTGTTGGTGAAATAGAGACCCAAGCAGCGCAGGATGGACTTGTTCACAAGAAGGCATAACCGATATCCAATCAGTTGGCTAACCTAGCCCTTGGCACAACAGATGTTATGAGCTTCTAGTTTCCAGCAGTAGTGGATGAGTACGAGGAAGTCTTTCCAGAGGATGTCCTAGGGCTACCTCCCCATCGGGAGATAGATTTCTGTATTAAGTTGCAACCCGGGACGACACCGATATCAGCATCAGCATATCAAATGGCTCATGCAGATCTTCGTGAGCTAAGAGTACAGCTAGACAACTTGTAGAAGAAGGGCTTTGTGAGACCCAGCATTTCACCCTAGGCAGCCCCAGTGCTGTTTTCCAAGAAGGCAGACTGGATCTTGAGGCTATGTGTGGATTACCGATGCTTGAACCAGGTAACTGTGAAGAACCGGTATCCATTACCGAGGACCGATGAACTCTTCGACCTATTGAGAGGGGAACGATGTTTCTCTAAGGTTGATCTATGACCAGGCTATCATCAGTTGCGGGTACGGGATGAGGATATACCGAAGACGGCTTTTAGATGCCGCTACGATCACTATAAGTACTTGGTGATTCCCTTAGGTGTGACGAATGCCCTGACAGTGTTCATGGGGCTCGTGAACTGGATCATTCAGCCCTATCTAGATCAGTTCGTAGTGGTCTTCATCGATGATATCCTTGTGTAGTCTGCGTCCGAGGAGGAGCACACGAGACACCTAAGGATGGTTCTGGACACACTCTGAGAGCACTAGTTGTATGGGAAACTCTCGAAGTGCCAGTTCTAGATACAGGAGGTCCACTTCTTGGGACATATCATCTCAGCAGATGGTGTAGCAGTGGACCCAGCTAAGGTAGAGGCAGTACTAGCATGTGAGCCACCCTGGAACGTGATGGAGGTGCGGATTTTACTTGGGTTGGAAGGCTACTATCGGAGATTCATTCTTGATTTCTATAGGATTTCAGCACCCAAGACAGCCTTGACCCAAAAGGGGCAGCCTTTTGTGTGGACCGAGAGATGCCAACAGGCTTTCCAACAGTTGAGACAGAGTCTAACGAGTGTCCTGATCTTGAGATAACTAGAGGAGGGTGTCAAGTACGTAGTGTTCTATGATGCATCAGGAACTGGGCTTGGTTGTGTCCTGATGTAGAGGAAAACGGTGATTGCCTATGGCTCACGTCAGTTGAGGACACACGAGAAGAACTACGCAACTCATGATCTTGAGTTGGCAGCGGTAGTATTCACATTGAAGATGTGGTGACACTACCTGATGGGCAAGCGATTTATCACCTACTCTGATCACAAGAGTCTTAGATATATCTTTTCTCAAAAAGAAATGAATTTGAGGCAGAGGTGGTGGCTTGAGTTCCTCTAGGATTATTTCATTGAGATCATTTACACACCTAGGAAGGGGAACATTGTGGAAGATGATCTCAGTAGGAAATCCAGTTCGCAGTTGTTGGATGAGGCAACGAGGTAGTTGGAATCTTTACAGTTATCCTTTGTGGATAGAGATGAGGGAGATTAAATTCAGTCGATGGTTGTTACCCCTCCACTCTTACAGCGAGTCTGGGAAGCACAGCGCGAGGATGCTAGCTGTGAGATTCTACGTGCTCAGATATCCACCGGTGTTGCGGCTGATGGATATTCAGAAGGTAGGGAGCATGTTGTTCTTTTCAAAGGGTGTATAGTAGTACCAGTGACGTTGCGGGATGAGGTTCTAAGAGAGTTCCATACACCCCCTTTGGCGGTACATCCAGGCATGGCAAAGATGTATCAGGACGTCCGACGTCAGTTATGGTGGCCAGGAATGAAGAAGTTTGTGGCAGAGTTTGTTTCTCGGTGCCTTACTTGTCAGCAAGTAAAGGATGAGCACCAGGTACTAGCGGGTTTGACTCAGTCCCTTGAGGTGCCTGAGGGGAAGTGGGATAGGATATCCATGGACTTCATGATGGGTTTACCACGTACGTCCAAAGGACACGATGCCATCTGGGTGATCGTTGATCGACTCACAAAGTCGGCCCACTTCCTAGCCATACGGAAGCAGAGTTCAGTAGAGAGATTGGGACGCCTCTACATGCAGGATATAGTTCGACTTCATGGAGTACCATCCACGATCTTCTCAAATCGTGATGCTTGTTTCACATCCTGGTTGTGGAAGGGATTGCAGGATTCTTTTGGGACTCAGTTATGCTTGAGCACAGCGTTCCATCCTCAGAATGATGGTCAGACAGAGCGGACCATCTAGGTCCTGAAGGATATGCTTCGAGATTGCATACTTGACTTCGGTCATAGCTAGGAGGATCACCTACCACTTGTGGAATTTTCTTATAACAACAGTTATCATTCCACTATTAGTATAGAACCATTCGAGGCTCTGTACGGGTGACCTTGCAGATCACCACTTTGCTGGATTAACCTAGGGGAGTCAGCACTTATGGGCCTAGAGATGGTGAGAGCTACTATAGAGAAGGTGCAGGTCATTCAGGAGCGGATGAAGATTGTACAGAGTCGGCAAAAGTCTTATTACGACAGGAGGTGTAGACCCTTGGAGTTCGAGGAGGGAGACCATGTGTTTCTTTGGGTCTCACCTCGACGAGGATTGTGAAGATTTGGCCGAGGTGGCAAGCTATCTCTGAGGTTCGTCAGCCTTTTTCAGATTTTGAGTAGAGTTGGCGAGGTGGCGTATCGCTTGGCTCTACCTCCTCAGATGGACCGGGTACACATCGTCTTCCATGTGTCACAGCTATGGAGGTATGTGCATGATCCATCGCACGTCATCGACTGGGGCGAGCTAGACATCGATGAAGGAGCGACCTTTGCTGAGTACCCAGTGGAGATCGAGGATCGATAGGAGAAGATCCTTCGTGGGTGAGCTATTCCCTTGGTGCGTGTCCGGTGGCAGCACGAGAATCTCTAGGAGAGCACATGGGAGCGGGAGGCTCAGATTCGTGTGCAATACCCACATCTTTTTGAGTAGCCCTTGTTTTGGATTTTTGGGGACGTAAAATCCCTAAGGTTGGTGTAATGTAATGTCCCAGATTTTTTCCATGTATTATTTTAATATTACATGGGAATTAATTCGAGACCAGGCTCTGAGACGATGTACAGTTCCGAGGCCCGGTGAGCCCAGAACAAATTCTTGAATTTAATTTAATAATTAAATAACGCATGTGTGCAGTTTTCCTAAAAAACTGGGATAACTCTCGAACGGGTGCTCGGATTGGAAATCTGAGGGCACCATTGCGTTCAGAATAAAGATTTTAACTTTGGCGAGCCCTAACATCAGCCGGTGCAGGTCTGTGGTTAAATCTCATTTTTAGACGTAACCGTAATAAAATATTTAATTAAAATATTTTATTAAATCCTTGTTACATTGAAATATTTTTATTCTTTTAAATAGAGATTTTGTAGGGGAGGTCATAGTTACTTTTCCCATAACTCTTAATTTATCTGGAGAGCTCTAGAGAAAACCTCCCATTGCATCAACGACGTTCTTGACGAACTTTTCCAGCAACAACGACACGACGAATGAATCTTCGCCAACAAACTCCACAAATCTAGGTAGGATGTTTGGTTGATGATTTCTTCTCTGTTTTTGATTTCCACGATGAACGCAGACTAATCCATGAATAGATTAGCCCATGGATTGATCGTTCTTATGAGATGGATTTTTCCAGGAATCGTGGGGATTTGATTCGTGAAATTATTATTTTGGGTTTCGTTCAAACTTCTATTGGTGAAGGACCAAGATCAACACGAACATCGATCAAGGTTCATCCCTCTCAATTTGTTGTGTTCATTCTCCCCAAATTCTTGCATCCTTCGTCGCGTTCTATGCGTTCTTCGTGTGGATATGAACAACGGATTGTTGCACACCCGTTGTGCAATGAAACGATCCCAAATTGAAGATCTGGCGTCGATACAACCCCATGGAAGTGCGACTACAGTGGCGACAGATGGATCGAAGTAGATCGGAAGATGTCATTCCTTGAATGATTTCCGCTTGGATGACCAGGATCGGATTTTGGAGCCTATCGAAGGCCCGGAACCCATGGATTCGGTATCATGACGTTGAGGCAACCCTTGATCTTGAGTTTTGCGGCAAACGGACCAGGGAAACGTGATCCGGAAGATCGGCCGAAGCACGAGGAATAAGATGGCATTTCTGGAAATTTCCCGACTACACACCGTGTAGTATGGGCTACAAAGCGTGTGTTCGTCGGTGGACCACCTGGCGTGTACTCTGGGAGTACATGGACATGGGTTGGATACACAGACAAGGACACGACGTGTATACCCTTCCCTGGTCAGACCCGGCCAGATACACGGGGTACCCCGTGTACTGGTACACGAGCAGGCGACACAGATACGGACAAAGACCATGTACGGGCATATGGACAGTGTACATGGAGTGAGCCCTAGGTGCTCGGACACGGTGTGTGACTCTTCTACACACCGTGTAATTTCTTTATATCTGATAAGAAGAATGACACGGGCCGTTTACACGGGAAGTACCCAGAGTCAAGGAACATGGCGTGTGATTCTTCTACACGCTGTGTAGTTTCATTTTACACAGCTTGGAAGGATGATACGGTCCATTCACATGGGAAGTACCCGGGGTCAGGGAACACGGCGTGTAACCATACTACACACAGTGCAACTTTTTCTTCATGGCTTGATCCACTTGTCTTCTGTGATTTGGACTAGTTTTCTTATGGTTCATACCCTTGGTCTTTTCCCTGAAGGTTCTGATATCATTTCCTTTATACAGGAGTATGATTCCTTCAGCAGGACTTCCTGAATAGAGTTGTTGGAATCCCCTTTGTGAGACTTAGATCTAGATCCTCTATTCATTCCTGGAACCCTAGGTAGAGTTCTTAGTATCGACGTGACCAAATTTACCCAGGAGCTGATCCTCTTCTTAGCGGATTAGCTCAGACTGAGTTGTCAAAATCACCCCATGACTTGGTCATGATCCTCATCTGAGCATCATGTTCTGATAGTACTTGTGGAGTGTGTTCTCCTGGAATGAGTACTTCGTATCTCTCTCTTCAGGCCTAGGAGTGTGTTCTCCCAATTGCATGCTTAGTGGAATCTTTGAGCTGGATCCTAGTGGCAGTATCGTGATGGTCAATTGTGTATGAGTATATCACGATATTGTTGTTATATGTTCTGTAGACATATACTGTGTGAAGCTGACTGTATCTTTCCTTTGTGGTATTTTTTTCCTTGTTGTATTTCCTTTGTGGTTTCGAGGTTCCCTACTAGGTATTGTTATACTCACCCCTGCACGTGTCATGTCTTGTGCAGACGACCGAGCCTTTGACAAGATTCTAGGCGGACTAGGACTGAACGGTACTCAGTGAGATCAGACAGGCCGAGGTGTGTCCCTACGGCTAAAGACTACAGTCCCAACACCTTTTTTTACAGGCTGTACTTTGTTACAGAATCTTCTTTTTGGTGGTCTTGTACTTTTGGGCCAGGGTTTTACACTTACTGTACTTTACTTTACTGTCGTACTCTGTTGGTTGAGATTTTTAGTGTATGCATGCATTTCCATTTTTAGTTGAGTTTTTACTTTTCAGATTTGTGGGCTTGGAGATGTTTGTGCATGTGTACAGGTTTATAGGCAATGCCTCCCATTTTAGTAGCTTGCCTACCCGGTTCTAGTCACCATCCCCTGTCCAATTGGAGGCGGGCTTGGGGAATTGCAGCTCGGGCCCCACTGGGACGGGTCATGACACATATCCTCCTTGATCTTTTTATACCTAAAAGTTTTTTTATAGCTTGGGATCAATCTCTAGGATCTCTTTATCACATTCCACAGTTTCATATTCATGCATCTAATTTTTTACTAGTATGATACCATTATAATACCAAGTGTAAAAAGGGGAATAAAACCTAAAATAAAGGGAATTTTTTTAATTATCCTAATAATTATTAGAAATAGTCCCCAATAATGGTGAAAAAAATTGATTTCCCCATAGGGTGCCATTAATTCCTATAGGTCTAATAGATTTATAAATTTATAGAAATCTAGATTGGATAAAACTACAAACTTTGTGAATAATGTAATTAGAATGTATGTGTGTCCAAACTAGAAGGATGGTTGATAATATCTTCAGAAAATTTAGTGAATGATTAAAAAAGAATATAAATTGGAGAAATCAATTGATGATGATATACCAAGTTCAGTAATTTCAAGTTCATGTGGTAGTAGAGTTATAATTATGTTGTATTGGTCATATTGGTTTGAGAGTTACATCGAATTTGATCTTTGTACTTGGTATTCTCTCTTGAATCTACAAACTCCCCATTCTCATGGTTATCTACTTAAGGTTATCATTAAATTAGGTTATTTAGTACCATATTTTAAAAAATAACTCATACCAATAAAATGGTAATTCATGGATTAACGAGACTAGTTATACATTAAAAAATTACTTCTTAAATTGAATGGTGATGGTCATGTCATAATATGAAAGAAGATAAGAATTAGATTATTAGATAAACAACCCAAACATGATTAAAAAAAATAAATTATCCACTAACATAATCCCTTTACATTAAATTAATTGAAATGATAAAGAGTTACCCCCAATGCTGTCTATTAGGTTATGAAATAAATAAATAAAAAGGATATAGTGAAGAAGGCAACAACAACATGAGTCTTGGGTGGGAATACATTAGCTAGAGTCTCCCCCAAAGATTGACTATTCTGCATAACTACTATGCCCTATATTTATAATTACCAAGAGTCAAGAAGACCCCCAAAATATCACTTTTTGATCTCCCTAAATCATCTATTCAAATTCCTATTTTAATTCTTTAATCCTCATTCAAAATTATAATTCATTGTCATAATAGATAATATTATCCCATATAAATTAAATCCCTCAAAATATTCATAGGGATAAAATATTTTGAAATTTCACAACCTCCATGCCATGGGAAAAATTTAGTGGTAAATTTTCATTATGTTTTCTCATATCATATATGGTCAGCTGAAAAATGGATGAATCCATTCCCAACATTCTTATTTCGATGGCTGTTTCCTCATTAAAAATTTTCTACTAACCATGAGTCAACTTCACTATGGTGTAGTGTAAATTTAAGAGCATTTTTATCCTGGCTATGACATACCACATGGAAAATGACCAATTTTCTTTTTCTTTGGATTTTTTTTATGAAACATGGATACCATTACTACACTATAGTCAAGGCTGTTTCATCTATCATTATCATTCAACCTTCATTGTTATTATATTGCGTTCCCTTTTATCATATATGGATTCATTCTGTTCAAAATGAGTTTCAACAAAGTCCTTCGAGGTCCATGTTTATATTCATGGTGGTCCCTACCTTTATAGAGATGAGTTGGATTGAGCTTGGCTTCCCATTGTGGTGATAATGGAGTTATTCAGTTATTTACAGTGGCGGTCCGGTGAGAACAAGGGCTGCAGATGGTAACAGGTGTGTCTGACGTGGGGCGTGTGAGTTTAGGTGAAATAAAATGACACTTGAGTAAGGAACAATTACCCATTGAAGATTTATCCCGCATCAGTTTTATACTTGGGAGAGTGGTCCTTTATCAAATTCAACATGGGATGTTGGATTTAGATGTCTGCTTTGGTGTCAGGATCCTGGTTCACTGCACATACATCATTGAACCAAGTGAACCAACAGAGGCCCATCATGCCTTGGCCCACACCTAGGCATGTTCTGTATGATTCTCTTGTATCTCCATGTAACACCCCAATATTTTATGATATGTATCATTTTCAAATAAATTTAATCCCTTCGATAGCTTTCAATATACACAACCTTGACTTTAAATGAACAATAATATTGTATACCATTATATCCTAGCCATTAAACTAGTGGTTATAAAAATACTAACTAAATTATGAAAATTATTTGGTTTACACATTTATAAAATAAAATCATTGGCTATCAATTGATTTGAAATGAAAATAAAAATCATTTGAAAGAAAAGAAATGCTTTTCTAAAAAAACTATTTTTATGTACAAAATGTGTTTTTATATTAATAAATTAAATTAATCAAATTTTTGAATGATTTTAATGAAATTTATATATTATATTCAATTAATTTTTTTTTCATTTTTATAATATATTTTTTAGACATGAGATAAGGATAAATCCATTTTTATGCTTAAAAATTGTATTTTTCTAAAAAGTAGTTTCATCGCATTTTCTACAATTATTTAAAAATTAATTTTTACCAATTTTATAAAATGTATTTGAAAAAAATAACTTCATTTTTGGAATCAATATGTAAAAATTATCTAATATTTAATTTTTTATAATTTTCTAAAAATATTAATTTTTCGAGGAATAGGGAAAAATACTATTTTTATTGAAAACTATATTTCTGTTTAAAGAATTTACAAAGTATGATTTTGTATTAAAATTATTTTAAAATTTAAATTTTTTAAATTATATTATTATTATTATTAATCCAATTTATTTCATTGTAATCAATTTAATTTTGAATTTTGATATAAAAAAATTTTGTACTTAAGAAAACTTTTTCTTTGGAAAACCACATTTCCATCACACTTGCGTGTATAATTTTAAATTAAATTATGAAACTTCTATAAATTGAATTTGGTAAAATGGATTTAATATTTAGAATCAAAATAATTAATATTTTTTAATAATATTAACTTATTTTTTTCACAATGAATAATAAAAACAGTAAAAATTAATTACCACGGTTAGGGTTAAATTGGTTTTATCAGGGGGGGGGGGGTTAAAACAAATTATAAATTTATGTTTTCCAATTAAAATTGTGTAAATAATATTAAATATCTATATTTAAACCTCATCCTATCATAAATTTTCATATATGTCCATTTGGATGCATTTTCTTGATAATGTATTTATCATTTTGTGTTCTTTTAGGAAATTTCCAAGCGGGTTCACTCCCCCACTTATAAAATGATATATCCTCTCATATGATATAAAAACTTAAAATATCATTTTATTTCAATAAAAGATTGAATAAAAACCTTCCTTACATCTCTACACATTACCTAGAGAACCACTTTTTATCAAAAGGAAATCCTAGGAAGGCTTTATATGTAAACCTGAAGAGGTTGTTTGAAGAAGAGGTATAGTTATTAACCATATGTTTTCATTTTATTTTTTCTTATACCTCCTTCAAATTTTATTCAAATGTGATTATTTAATAACATATGTATCTTACATTTACTGAGATGTTATCATGTTAATGGAATAACCTATATCAATCTCCTCTTCCATCAAATAGGAAACACAACCATCGATCATGTGTACAGAGGACTGCTACCTCGCGAACCGATGTAATTCATTTTCCATCACCGCCTATCATAATTAATATAAAGATTGATTTAATATATATATATATATATTATATTTATGAAATAATTTTTCTATTTAATTATAATATAGCTTATAACTTCCTACCTTCAAATCATTGGAAAATGATAATATAGTTCACATGTATGTGTAAATTACTACCTCAATGAAGATATATGATTAGTTTTTAATTTTATTTTGACATGGATGGTAATTATAACATATTTAATTAATATATATTATATCTATGAAATTAATATATTTCTTTAAAGGTGAAATATTATTTACCTTTATTTTATTCTGTTTATTAAAAAATGGAAACAACGTTTATTCTTTTATATAGCCTACCGTCTCCATGAATGATGTAATTCATTCATTTATATATATATTTTATGGATTAAAATAATATTAATATAAATAATATATACGATATTTATATTTCTATTGACATTATGTATATTATAGAACTGTGATCAAAGTACAAGGAGAAAAATTAATGAACCAAAACTTTCTTGAAAAACAAAAAACCTGTTACTAAAAATATGGATTTTAATAATGAATTGTTAATAAATGTGTGAAAAAGGTTATAAGTAAATTATATATGGTATGATATATATGAATATGTCTCTATAATATATGTTTAGTAAACCTATATTTATTATATAGGAGGTTCAAACATGTATGATGGAAGTCAAGACTTGAGGTAAGGGATTTTCATCTCATTTTTATTTATGTGATATAAACATCTTATTCATTCATTATTTCTTTTTTGTGGTGTATATACTATCCATTAATATATTTCAGAATGATTATTTTTAGATTTATGTGGATTTAAATATTCATCTATGGTTGTTTCTTTCATGGGGATTATGCTTCAAAATTTACCAAAGTTCACTACAAAAAAAGTGACCTTTACCAACATAAAATTTCCGACATATATTATATATGTTGGTAAATATAATTAATTCCAACATATATTAAATAATATTGATATTAACTATAGGAACCAACAGTTTGTTACCAAAATATATATCTATTTATATTAGTATTTTAGTACCAACAAATCCTTTCCCAACATTTACATTTATTATCTTATCATAATAATACCAACAATTGATTTACTAATAAATGAATTTGTTGTTATTAATTATGATTACGAAAATAACTTTTACCATTATAAAAATTTGTTTCAATGAATTATATATTTATATATATATAATGAATAAACTATGAATTTATACATATATAATATTTATGATTAGACACACACACACACACACACCCAAACACATATATGAAAAAAAGTTTTGATATATATATATACACCCATATATAAAAGACAAAAAACAAAAATCACCTAAAGAGAGACACCCACTAAGTGAAACCCATTCCCCTTGACCTCCATTCCAAACCCTAACACCCTGTTCCCCACCACCACCCCATAAGCCTCCCCACCTCACCACCTCCCTCACCACCAGTTAACATTCATGCCTCCCCGATCAAATGACACCACTTCTATCTGCCCCTCCTACTTACCCAAGTTTTCTCTACATGAACTTTGCATATCCAAGTTTTCACGACATCCCCCACATACCTGATACACATTCCTACCTCCCCTGAAGCCTACACTTCCCCGATCTCCCTACCAGCTTCCCCGACATTAGGTCACAATCACCCCCAGTGTTCTCTATCCCTATGTGCTAGTGTACCTACCATTTCCTCTCCCAAATCCACCTCAAATTCCCCTACTTAATTATCATTATCCCCATGTCTATAATGGTTCTATTTTAATAATACATTTTGAACCAATAAAACTAGGTATTCATTCAGCCATGTTATTCAAAAATTTTCCATGGATTTTTCTTTTCCCACAACATAAGGGGTGGTAGTTAGTTTCTTTTAAAAAACACTCTCACATACTATATAAATGGAATTATGCCATTCAATTTCAATTGGATAACTAGGGATGAATTAGGTACCTTTTTTATTAATTAACTATGTCTGTCAGGACTTAATATAGAATTATGTGGTAATATCATGGATTTCAATTTGTGTTCTTCTAGCCATTCTATGCGCTTTCTTTTGAATATTAACTCATTTTCAAAGATAGACATCAACTGTTCTAATTTTCAAGAACTCTCTTCAGATTTTTTTATTTTAGAAAATTTTAATACTGATGGTATGGGAAGGATGTTCCCAATGTAAATGAACATTCATGTTTCTTTAGTCTAGTTCTCTCATGGTTTTCTACTTTCTCTAATGGCTGTTAACTTATTGAGTTTGCCGATGCTCTTATTAATTCTTGGATCATAAATCAATAATGAATCTATTATTTAAATGACTTCAATCTATAAATTTTTAGAATTGCTTGATCTTAGTGGGTGTAGTATCAGTGACAATGGTATTGGTATGATCTACAACATGTTCTTTGAGATTCTTTGAATACCATTCCTTACTCTCTTCCCTAAAATAACATCAAATGCTTTTCAATTTTCCACTTCTCAATTGCCGCTTTTGAACTCATGGTTTATATATTGTCCATATATAGTTCCAATTACAAAACCTTAATCTATAAAAAAATGATATTTAACAAGTAAATGAATCTCCCACTGGAAAATGACAAGTTATTTTTCTAATGTTGATAATAAAACATGGAAGGTTGAAAACTCTAAGTATGCTGGGCTGTTTTAGTTTAATGTGAGTTTTACTCTAGTCATGTGATTGGTTCTTTGTTCAACCTCTCTCCAAGTACTGAATATGTGAATCTCTATTTCAGGCTCTATATTTAAACCGTCCATAACTCAGATCTAAATTTGAAATTCCTTATGAATTTTTATATAGGATTTCCATGAATTTCCAATATTGATAAAGAAATGGATCATTAAAACATATGTATAGTATTAATGAAATTTATTTTGATTTATAATGCTGACCATAAATTTTTTCTTCTTAGTTATGTTGTTTCTCCAATTTCTAAATTTCAAAATTGTTGCCAAGTCAGGTTGATAACTGCCATATAAAGCTTGGTAGGTACTGTGTGTTCTTTCCTTTATATATACAATTCCATTAGCAGTCTTGAATCATAGAATTATGATTTTTGGTCAGTCCCAATTAGAAAGAATAATTATGAAAGAATATTCATTATTCTTAAAAACCAATAAAAACCCCAACTTTATTGAAACTATTGATATTTAGTACATGATAGGATATAATACTTAGAATCTAGTTTCTATGGTTGTAAATTATGATACTTTTGGTCTTTTTGGTTATACTTATTGAAATATTCTAATTGTACTCATCACTTATTATAATTAGATAGAAATATATATTGTATTTTTTACATTCTTGAAAAAACACTTGCAAGATGGGTCTATTTTATACCACTAATTGAAATTTATTATAGCATTTATCATTTATGATAAAAATTTTCAAAAAATATGTACAATGTGTTATGTTATTACTTTTAAGAAACATCATAAAAAAATTTCATTGTGTGTCCTATTTCTGTAAAACTACTATACTGAAATACCAAATGAATACCACTCTAGTGGCTAGAAACATTTTTTCAATAAGAAATATTGAAATGTTTATGTGTAATCACTTTTAATAAGTGATAAGCGATGTAGGGATCTATTATACATTCTAAATATTATTTCTTATGATAAGTAGTTTGATTTTTTTTTCAAATAGACTCTTATATTATAGAGGAATACCACTTAAATAATGGGCAATAAAATACTTTTTAGTAAGCTAAACACCCTTAAACAAAACCACATATCATAAGTGATAAGAATTATAAGAAGTTTTCATCAAATGTTGTCAGATAAGGTATTATCCTATCATTGAACACTAGTCCTCTAACGCTTAATTTAACCCTCAGTTTTGAAAAAAATTAAATTACAAATGATTTAAAAGATTCCAAAACATGTTTTTGACTCCAAATTAAATTGATCATGATATGAAGTAAATGATAGTTATTCACTGATAATCCAAACTATATCACTTTATTTTTATTATGGATGTAGAAGTCATCAATTAATGAATATAATTAGACAATGACTATTATATCAATTGCATCATAAATTTATTTTAATCATAACTCTAATACATAGTGATTTTCCACTTATCATCTCTAGAAATTTAAATATAGAAGTTAGAATGATCATACCAAGATAGGAATTTCTAATATTATTCACCCCTTTTGTGAAAACAAATCATAAAATCTAGAAGAAAACAACTTACTTAAGTTGAAAAAATAATTTATTCAATAAGAAATATGGGAACACCTATATAGATAGACTTATCAAAATTAATAAGTGCTGTAAGAATTTTTAATTTAGTTCCATCAAAAAAATCCTTATTCATAAATAGATCCATATTTATGGATGAGTTGAACTTGAGTGATGATGATATAGTTAGATTATTGTATCCATTTTCATTTTTTAAGTGCAAGAATCTTATCTAGAACATATACACTAAATTGGTTTCCCTTACTAATCACTTTTATTTTTTTAAACTAGTAATTATTTTTATTCTATAACACAATAATGTCATATTCCTTCTTTGCTTTGATCTTCGATAAGTAGTATTGAAACATGGAAACCCTAGCACGACAACTAGCAATGGCACTTCACCGACCTATGAAAAAGGCACATTGAAGCATATTCCATCCCACACTCAAACAAAAAATGAAAAATACCATAAAAAAATAGAATTTATGAATTCCATTACTTCCCAATAAAATCAACCACCCAGTTTCTTGATTTACCCCGTAATCTCGACAGGAATCCTTGCACATCCCATGAGATTTGGACATTCAACCCTTGTGTCGATGATACCATGTGCCTTCCATGGATACAACTTCACCAATATAATGCCCATATACCCTAATTCTTTGAAACTAATGTGAATCTTCACCCTAATATTTCCTTAAAATACCTTAAAGAAGTTGATGATCTCCTTCTTCACCATTTCATACTTTCCCTTTATCTTTTCAATAGATTCCGCCCCAAAATTTATATATTTTGTTAAAAAATATCAACCCCAAACCTAGTCTGTGATCACTGTTACTGATTGGAGGGAAACAATGGAGTGATGGCATGATGTACCTCATGGATGTTCTGGACACTGATGTGTGGATTTGTAGACTAACTTTCCATTATAGATGATAATTATGATCTTCTTATGGATGTGGTTCATGTGAGATAAGATATTTTTCCCAATTCCTATTCCTTGTACTTGTAATTGATCCTCTTTAGATTTATTTTAAATATAAACCTTATACTGAATGTACTAATCTAGAAATCTCATAAAATGACCTTATATTCCATTTTTGGAAAATTGGGATCAGATTTCTATCTTAAACGAAGCCTTTGGATGGACACGCCAACAACATAAAAAGGGAAAAATCACTTTGAATTCAATTCCAAATTCACCAAAAAAATGAGAAGGATAAATGTATTAGCATGGTAAAAATTGATTGTTTTATTAAAGATCTTTTCAATTTTCTTGGTGATGATAATAATAATGGATTGATTCAATTTTTACTTGTGTTTTAACTTGTAGATTACTCTACCTATTATGGATGAAAATAATAAAGTTTTTAGAGTTATTGACATGGATATGTAGTATTCTATTGATGCCTTGATAATATGTATCATAAATATATATAAGGTGTTACTTCATCCATAGTTGTTCATGGAGTGTGTGGAGTAGTTGGGACCACATGTTTAAGGTAATATATAGATGCCTCATTACTATTTTAATGTTCTAACTAATATCTAAATTCCCCTCCCCTCTTTATAATGCCATTTTTTGAAATATGGAATCTGTTTTAGTGTTATCACTAACAATATATTGATTCCTTATTCATTTATGCAATCCATTTCTCATCTGTGTGTTTAATCTAAGTAGAACCCATGAGTGTTTATTAATGTGTGTTAAATATAGAATCTATATACTATTTGTAAAATATGGAATTTTCATTTTAGGGAGAGGATGAGCATTGAAGGCCATACCATGTGTAGAACCTATGTACTATTTTTGAAATCTGGAATTTTCATTATAGGGAGAGCATGAGCACTGAAGGCCAGGACCACATGGTATGACCTATGGTGAAACATTACCAACTTTGGAAGGGGAGGTCTGAAGCCATAAAGAAGAGGATTGATGTATTTACCATATAAAGATATATGATGAACATGTACCTGTATGTTTTCTTAGATGGGTGAATCAATATTAACTAACATTTTTCAACTATTTGGTAAAGGTAAAGGCCACCCCAGAAAAAAGGTAAATTCACCGCTCTTTATTCTAATTAATCAATTACCTTGCTATATAAAACCATTGGAAATATGAAATGTGCACTTGTTAAATCTGATGGGTGTAATTAGAAATTATACTACAATTATTGGGAAGATGTAATATTTTTATACTTGTGAATATTTATATTTGGTCTAAATTAAATTTAAATTGATGTCTATGCAATCTATCCCATCACCTATTTTTTATCTAGGTTTCTTAGTGTTCCACTTTGAAAACATCGTCTGGATTCTACCTAGATTACAACCATGGATTGTGTGTGAAATATATAATATGGAATCTATTTTAGAATTCTCATTTAATTCTATTTGAAATATGGTAACTATTTTAGTTTTCTTATCATCATTGATGATAGGGCATGTGAATAAGATTGTGATGTTTATTAGAGTGGGAGTTCATATTTAAGTTCTATTTAATGGGGTTGTCTAGGTTCATGTACTAATAAGTGCTATGACCCCTCATTGTAAGTCTTATTGAATTTTTCTTGATTCTCATGTTATTTTTTATCATTATAGTGATAAGGTGTACAAGTGATTATCATTTTATTTGAGGGAGGGTAGCCCCTGTAGCTTGAAGAATCTGACTGATAAGCTGTTTCCTCTTGAAACCATGAAATTGTAGCTTTTTTAATGTCCTTAATTGTTTTATGGTGGTGGATTTGGAACACGGTTTGATATTATGATGTTTGTTTCTTGATATTAATTTATTCACATTTTTGATATAGTCACAGTTTTTTCACATTTCTTTAAAAATAATTAACTAGTTTTTTTAATCATTAATAAATTTGGTTGATAGAATTAGTATAGAAATCAGAAGACGATAAATTAGTAGGATAAAACAAAACTGAGAAAGTAAAACAATCTTGATAATAATAGGATTCAAGAGAAAAAAGTAGCAGTAGATGAAGTAGGTCCCCCTAGGGGTATAAAAGAATCTATTCATTATAAATAAGATAGAGGGGAATCAAATTTAGTTCTCTATAATATATGTTGAAACTTATAGTATCTTCCCATGAAACATAATTAAAAATTTGATTGATGGGGGCCTATATATGTTGATCTATTAATTATGCATGGGATGGAAAATTGACTACCAAATCATATGTGCTTAGATTTGGTGTCATGTTCTTGGAGATGATTGATGAAAGGAAAGTTATTGATATTTTTAGGCCCATTGACTAGATAAATCAGATATCATGGTTACTTTACAAGTTATTATTTCAAACATAATTCCAAGTCTATATTTTTTCTAATTTTTTTTTGTTTTTAATATTTATTTACTTTTTGTGTAGTACTACCTTTGTTGAAAGTCAAAAGGAAGTTAAACACAAATGCAAGAAGTTCAACACAAATGTTTATTCCTTGTCATGATGGTACTACCTTTATCCCTATAGTGTGAGTATATATTTTATCACTTGTCTCTGTACCTACCTCAATTCTATATGAGGTCTTTTCTCATATTTTTATGTATAGACTGGAGCTGGCATGGATGAGGCATTGAATAGAGATAGAATAGTTTTGAGCGGGCATGGATGGGCTATAACTGGAGCCGACATGAATATGGCTAGATCTGGATGATATGGAATAGAATAGATCTATCATGGATGGGGCTAAATCTGGCATGGATTGCATGGGGTAGGAGATGACATGGATGGGATGGAGCTACTGGTTCTAGAGTCACTAGTGATGGTGGGTTTGGGCTTTTGCGGTGGTTGATACTGTTTGGGGGGATCCAGTGGGGGGTTGGGTGGGTAGGGTTGTCTATAATTTTGGAACAATCCTAGTAGAGATCCCAGAGGTTCTATTTGTAATGAATATCATTATTAATATAATTAGTTCTTGTCTAATTTTTAACATGTTTTAAAATCATCTTCAGTTTAATAATTAAAACATTTGTATTATATATGATAAATTAATAAATATAATATGAAAGTTTACTAGTAATAAAAAATTATATTTTTTATTTAAATGTAATTTATAAAACAATATTATATATTGGTAATATTGTTACCAAAAGACAAAATTTTCACCAAAACTTGTTGCAAAATACTTTAACCGATATATATATTATCTGTTGGTATGATTATAATTGCAATAGAAATACTTCATCTATTGAAAAAACATTTATCGATATAGTTTTTACCAACAATTTTTATGACAGGGACATATATTTTGGTAAAACGTTTTACCAATATAAAATACAGTTTTACCAATATATATTTCCCCATTGTAAAAAGTGAAATATTTTGTCGTAGTGGTAAGAGTTTTATGTTAAAATCTCATTATTTATTGGGATTATTTATTATTATGACTCTGATGATAAAATACTATGTTATACCTCTCAATAAATTCATGAATTTTATTCTATTAGTTTTATTTATATAGAAGACATTTTTTCGTTTCATTTTCCTCTCTTTAATAATTAAATATACCAAAATATTTTTTAGGGAAAATATACTTTATTTATCTCTTCGATCAAAAATAATTTCTCTTACATGTGCATATTTTCTAAAAGTTCTTTTAATTTTTTTTACTATTCTTCTATGATTGTTAAAATAAATTATTACTAATTTTTTATTTTTTTTTAAATTTCTTAGAAGGAATTGAAACCTATCATTTCCAGCCAAAACAATTCCCAAATGAAATGCTAACCAAAAATCACTAGGTAAAACACCTTGATTCATTTGATATTATATGAACACAATACCAAAGGTGTATCAAGGGTCAAAAACCATTAAATATTTCCACATCAAAGCCCAAAGCATTTAAAAAAAGTGTAGATAAAAAGTAATGTAATTCTCATGTATCAAACAAATCATAATCAAGGGTAGAACATACAAGAAACATACATTTGATAATAGATGGTACTACATCGAAACTAGCTGGAGTTGTCTGCAAAACATGTAGCTAACCATCCCATATAACCTAGGATATTACTTATGAATTGTACTGTAGTTCCTACAAGGGGGAACCACATCCCCAACCTTGACTATAACGTATTTTGGAACTCTAGCTACCTATCTACTAAGGAGTAGCTGAGTCCTACTGAGACTCCTGTACCTATCCTAGCCCCTTTCCATTATTCTAATACTATATTCCTATATAGGGCCTCTATAGGTGGCCCATTATACTTTATTATTGAGACTAAAAGGATTGGTATACACACTGAGGCCAATTGTGGGCCATATTTCCATACTGATATCACTACAATAGAACCTAATCTTGATAGGGCTCCCCACTTTCCTGACTTATCTAACCACTGTTACCTTAGAAAAAATAGTCATAGTAGAGATTATTTCCCCTATAAGAATAGTTTCCAATTCTCTATACTGAAATATCATAGCCATATCTTAGGGCCTCTCTAGTATTTCCTTTTGTGATGAGTGCATGATTTATCACATCTTCCAAACTATTCAGAAGGAAAACATTCACTTGCAACCTGATCTCATAGTGAATACAATCCTAAAAATATATAACCTTAGAAATCTCACCGTCTACTAAAGATAGTCTAAAGAACTACAGTTCAGTAAAACATTTTTTGTTGTCGATCATTGACATTCCCTCCTTTCTTAGGTGCATAAACTCACAAGACTTCTCATCCCACAACATCTTGGGATAAATATGGATTGTGAACTTTCTATTGAAGTCCATCTAGTAAAACTCATCCCACTACCCATATTTCTCCAAAATATCCCACCATTGGTTTGATGGTTCACAAATCATATATTTGGAAATATTTACCCTCTTATATTTGGGTGTATCAAGATGCTTAAAGATCATTCGGATTGACTTGATCCAGAACTTGGCTGCCTAGGGACCTCATTCCCCCTTGAACATAAGACTTTTATATATTTGGAACTCTCTCACTAGATTATAAATCTATGGAACAATGAGAATAATATCTCTTTCCAAGGATATCATGACCCTCAAGAAGATGTTACAAAGATGAAATTCTATCTCATCCTAAAAATCTATAAGAATCCCCAGTTTAGCCATATTTGGAGTATGATAATTGCCACCATCCTAATGCTCAACTTGAAAATGGTGAGGATGAATTTTATCTATAAGAACAACAAACTCCTTAGAGCATCGACTAAAACAAAAAGCTCCACCAAAATAGGTGAAAACAAAAGATAACCACTGACACTTGGTTTCTCTAGACATGGCTTACAAGTGTTTTATTAGGACTTATCAGTTCATTAATTTCATTTATAATATATAACATGTATTTTATATAATAATTATAATAGGAAATTATATATCACGTTCAATAAATATGTTCCTATCATGATCAATTTATGTCAATATATATCCCTATGTGTCCATTATGATGCACGCATACTCATATTGTGCTATACCAAACCATGAGTAGAAATATCAAGATCTAATATCATCACTAAATCATAACCTCACACAACATGCAAATCAAATTATATGAAATAACATCAACTATAACAAGAGAAAAAAATAAATAGATTTCCATACAGGGATCTCATAGTTTCCTCTGTATATAGGTCATCTAATCCCATGAAAAAGTTCATTACCAAGTCTTGACACATCCTATTATGAATTTTACCATTACCTAATGGAAAATCAATAGAAATAAAAAAACATCTCCTATAATACAACTTTGTAATGTCTCCTGATCAGAAACTCTCTCACCAGGCCAGAAAGGTTTGGTTAGGAGACCTCAAGATTGCCTTCGCATACGCTAGAGGATGTTGAATAGTAGTGGGGGTGTGATCAGTATAGTGGGGAGAATATAACCCTAGTATATAGTTACATAATCATGAAAATAACAAATATAAATAACATAATCATTGTAATAAACATGTGGAAACAAGATCTCATACCACTGGTAAATCAAAGGAGGAATAAACAAACCAATAGTAAATTCCCATTGAATAATCCAATAAATAATAAATGACTAATATAATTTCATAATAAGATGTTACTAAATGTCATTCTATAAGTAATAAAAATAAAATACTAGCATACTCATATAAAGACTCAAAAGTCCCTAGTCTCGAGCCCCTTGTCAGTACTGTCTCCAAAATCCGACCCATCCATCATGAAACAATCAACAACAAGGTCCCTTACACTTTCCAAATATTGCATACATACAATCTTTGTGGGTACAAAATTAAAACCCAAATTGGGTGTGAGTATAACTCAGTTGGTCGACACCACAGTGTCTAAACATAACTAGTCTGATAATTAGTTTATACAATAATGAAATAAATGTGTGTGCTAATTAATTAATTAGACAATTAAAACAAAGAAACATCAAGTAGATTCATGACCATGCTATAATATCTTCGATCATGTATCATGAACTTGACAATCGTAACCATATATCCATTGTAAAACAAAACCTACTTCAGTACCATTCATGAATAACTCTAAGCAAGTCTCACGACCATGGAAACCATAACCACATGTCCATGTTAAAACAAAATCTACTTTGGAAACATTATGAAATAACCATGAACATGTCTCATTACTATTCAAATGATAACTATATGCCTATGGTATAGATCACAAAAATTTGGGTCAAACTCTTCATGTAATCATTTCAGCAACAAATTAGGTCCAAGCTTGGTTTATAAGAATTATAACATTCAATCAGGTCCAAGACTGGTATATAATCATTTCAACATGTGTTAAGGCCCTGCTCAGTATATAAGCATTACTCATGAATCTCTATGAAATTCCCTATATATATGCATTACAACATGTATAAGGGTTATGCATGGTATTTAAGCATTACAAAATGTATCAGTTGGTACAACAATAAGGATATCACATTATCACATCATAAGGATCAGTTGTAAATTATGAAAATTACCATTTATCATTCAATTACACATTTTTTTTATCATTTGGTCATAAACCAATAACGTTATAGTAACTTCAATAAACAATCCAAGCCAAGTTAAATCTATATAACATAATCATCTAAATCCCATGTCATGATAAAATCACTTAAATCCATTATCCACTTCTTTTATAATCAAGGGTTATCTCACCCGAATGGTATCTATAAGCTAGGTCAATATCAATTGGATCTAATGGGATTATAATTATTTATTTAATTAATTTTGTTTCTTTTTATGTTGGAGTGATTTTCAATATTGCACTTACATTTTAATTAAATAGACCATATGGTATAATTTTAGACCCCTACCTTTAAATGAAAATCAACCAACACTTCCACCAAGATTCACCAACAAGAAAAAAGGCAAATATAATCTTAAGAAGGATCCTAGATCATAACTGAGTAGTATAAAAACTAACAATGACCATGTTCAAGGTAATATACCCCATTTATTAGAGAACAAAGGGAGATAATGAGAAATCTAAACATAATGACTTATGAGGGATTGATTTTCTCAAACAAAATGTTCAAAATAGAGGATAGAACACCGGTATTCCTTGGGAGATTCCCTAGGGTGTATTGGAGGTGGACAAATGAAGGAGTTAAAAATAAATTATCCATAATACCCACTTAAAATAGCCACTAATGATAAATGAATTATGTGTAATCTGTTTACATGTGTTGTATTTATTTTTATAGGGATTATCTAAGAAACCTATCACCATGGGTTAATATTTATCCCAATCGATTATTACACGATGTTAATGGTGTACATTACATGTAACCATTTCAAATCTAGTATTGGTTCACAATAAATGTCTGTAAGAAGTTACATGTTGTGTACCATGTACATGGTGTGTTAATTCTCTACAGATTTTTTTAATCTTAGTTTCCTACATATGTTTTTAAAAAACATACAAAGCCTTATAAAGCATGGGAAAAACTCATAAACCCATTTAAAATGTTTAAATCTAGACTCTAGTAAATTAAAATAAACATATATCCCTAAAATTTAGATCATTTTTAAAAACAAATGCTCTCTATCTCCAAACAAGACTCATCCACCAATGCTTAAATGAAAAACTAAAAGAGGGATGTACTTGTAAAAAGTTAGTATCTAACACTAATATTTATTTGTTAGACAACAAAACATTATTTTAACCGTTATTATCTTTGATCATGTGAATAAAATCTTCAAGAAATAGAATCCATTTATGAAAAATTAAATTTAATATTTCCTCTTAAGAATTTTTTATAGGCCTAAATTATAATTATTAAGCATTAAAAAAACAAGAAAAAGATGTGAACTATGATATATTTATTCCCTATTACATTTAATTATAACATATATTTTATTTATATTATATGGTACGATATAAGGAATATTTTAGTCATGGGTATAGACATACCACATTTTATGATATATGGATACAAAACTACTATATTTCATGTCACATAATATAACCCTTGAATTATTAATTTATGATTTACATTGAGATAATCATTAAATGATTAACACTATTATAAATATTTTAGAATAATTTTTTTAATGTTTGAATGAAAGAAAATTATTTGATAAGTGCTTATATATTTTCCTAATTCTCAAAATTATTAGAATTTTTAGAGAATAGTTATTTTTTTAATGGAATTTAATCATTCAAATTTATGATGGAGCCGAAGGGGGGATACTAAACATGTGTATATATATCCATATATATATATATATATCCTATTTAATAGTGATAAGAAAATATATTTATTTTAATATTCTAGATAGAAAATAAAAATAATAAATCTTAATTTCATATCACCCTTAACCAAAGGATATAGCTGGACAATTTTATGAATATAGTCATA
Source organism: Viscum album (assembly GCA_963277665.1). NCBI lineage: Eukaryota > Viridiplantae > Streptophyta > Magnoliopsida > Santalales > Viscaceae > Viscum > Viscum album. The sequence goes on along the minus strand of OY728145.1, from coordinate 1,239,519,478 downwards.
AATATAAGTGTTAAATATTATTCATGTTAGACATTAGATTAATGAAGATGTGGGATATTTTTTTCATTTTTTATCTTCTCCAATATTATACATAGTTGGAGTATTAGATTTAACAAGTGAAGGGTATATTCATAAATTATCAATTACATATTTTAATTTAAAAAGTTTTCATATTTTTTTTATTTATTAAGTATACTTATTTATGTTTTATTTATTCCCTTGGGAACATAATAGTATTATCAAAGGATATCCATTTTTGTTTAATAAGAGAATAATTTTTTAATGTGAAACATTTATATTATTTTGTATGACATGTGATATCCTATAAGATTAAATGGAATGGATTGATTTCAGTCATCATTTTGATATTTATATATATAGTTTTGGAAATGATATATGATTTCATAAATGATAATTGAATATATTTTTATAGTATAACATATCAAAAAAAAAATATAGTTACAAACAATTGATTTTATTCATTCCACTTCATATGATATAGAATATCTATTTATATGATATCAAAATTAAAATATTTTTTCAAATTCTAAAATAATCTTCCACTTAATAAGCATGAATCCACATAATCATCAATATCATTATTATGTTTTTCCATCCTATACATACAATAATAAGTATATTATAAATTATTATAGTAATCATATTTAAAATTTTCATGTAAATTCATTAATAAAAGAAAGAATAATTTTAATAAGGTTTGTAAATAAGACAAAATTGTATTTTGATATTTTAATTTAATTTATAAAATTTTTATAGATTAAAAATTATTAAAACAAAATCCAATTAATCATTTTTTATATTGTTTTTTGAAAAGGTTTAATTAAAACTCTCTAAAATTATTCTTGAAATACTTATAGACTTGGGTTATGTAGTTTTGAGATATATGGAATAATATTTGTGATGTTCTAGGCCTAGTGGATAGTTATCATCCCATTTAATTGTACACTATGTCTTGAATTATAATAACATGTTATAATGATAACCCCAAGAATAATTTTGGTGGGTTTGTTATGGGATAGATGAAAAATTATTACATGAGAAATTAGACCATGACCAAACTATGCATAGGACTAAATCAATTATTTGTATGATTATGTGTTTTAGAATCATACTAATGACTATTTTATCATTCTATTAAGATTAATCTTACAACCCATGTATTATAAAATTTTTTGTTTTAATTTTGGAATTAAATATTTAAATTCATTATAACGATATAATGAAATAAGTTGTATTTATAGAAATTATGGAATTTATACTGATGGAATGGTAACTTGACCTTAGGAATAGTAATCTAGATAATAGAATATAAACCTCATCTGTGAAATTATAAATAAAATTCATGTATTATAAGAGTGAAAATACGATATATTTATATCACAGAATAAGTAAATAAATGTTCTGAAAGTGATAAACCAAGCATTGTTATTTTTTTGAAACATAAATGTTTGTTTATAATTTTATAAATAATATAATTTTTTTAAAAATATTTTTATAAAATAGATTCATAAATTAATATTTTATTTTATTATGATTATATAATAATTTAATGAGACCTAAATTAATTTTTCATAGTGTTAAAAATAAAGTTACAATTTTAAAATAGGTATTTTTTTGTATAAATTATGAGTTTAATTAAAAATTAAAAATTTTCATATTTAGAAAATTATTTTCATAAAATGGAGTTCAATTTTGAATTCTATACATTTAAAAATACTTTGTATGATTTTTTGGGATTTTTCTAAAATACTTGAATATTTAGTGTATAATAAAATATAGTAATTTTTGGTATATATACCTTATAAGTTGAATAAAATATTCCTTGAGTAATCACTGATGTAAGAACCATAATATAGAATTTTCATTAATTATTTTAATATATTTATCAATAATTCTCAAACTATTCACTGTCTTGATTGAAAATAATAAAATAATTATATAATAATAAGAAAACACCCCTCTCCTCCACTATAAATACCACCACTCTCAATCTCTTCTGATCACACCTCAAATCCTTGTATTTTGTTTCATTTCTATCCAATTACCTTAACAATACTCCTCCATACTTCCAATACCTACTGGACTCATCAAAATTCCAAAACCGAGGGCCTTAAGGAGGTTCTCAAGGGGAAGAATTCAAGAGGTAAAATCCTCTTTCATTTTATTTTATTTTATTTTCAATTCTATTTCGTTTCTTATACTATCTTCACATACCCATATCCAAGTGGAATGAATAATTAAATATATTATATATACTATAATTGTATCATGTTTATGGAAAAATTCATCACTAAACTTCTTCTCTTATCCCTTTTATTTTAAAATTTAGAACATCATCCATGATGTGTCAATTTATTGCCATCATAGACGGTACACTTTCATTTTTCAATAAAACCTTCAGGGATGGTCATAAAACAATTATTATGGTTAAATAATATCTTATTATATATATTATAAGTTATTTATTCTCTTGTAACCAATATATAAACAAGATATTGAATAAAATGATATAAGTTTGTGATGATCATAAAACCACCAAGATAAATTAAATCATTCTCATTAATGTTTTATCTAATGATTCATCATCATACTAGAAAAAATGATATATGGTATCATTTAAAATTATAGAAAAATATTAACACCAATTAATTCCACTTTTGGAATTTTTCTTCCATTCAACAAGAAAATCCATAATGAACCAACCATGGAAACCCTGAAATAAATGCACCCAAAATAATGAAAATAACAAAATATTATTAATAAATGGGTGGAAATATGTTATAATAAATATCATATAAGTAATTAAAAATATGAATATGATTCTTTTTTATATTAATAAAACATTTTAAACCATTATATAGGAGGTTTGAATACAGTTCAAGTAAGACAAATCCGAGGTAAGGGAATTCTTAACCCAATTTTCATTCTTTAGGTTAACCTTCTTCTTCATCGATTCTGTGGTACTAAGATTATTTGTGAAATGAATTTTAATTATATTGTGTTTTATTATGTGTATTTATATTTTATATACATATTATATTATTTATATAGTTTTTCACTTCAATTATATGATATTTGTATGGGATTATTCTTTAAAAATACTCTTTTAAATTTCTATTTTTACAAAATTCAAATTGAATGTTTTTATGAATTTATTCTTATTTTATGATTATTTTATAGTTTTTGGGAATTTCTTATAATGAAGGGTGGGAAATATATCTCTCTACAATTCATTGGGTATGTTTTTATTGGAGGTCTACGGTATAGTTACACCAAGTGTAACTGCAATGGTTACACCATAAGGTAGCTGAGAGGGTTACATTATAAGGTAGTTGTGAGGGTTAAATTATAAGGTAGTAGTGAGAGATACAAATAATATGGTATCCTTGAGGGTTAAAATATTAATTAGGCAATTCCCCAAGTTTCCTTAATGGTATTATTTATGTTTTCTATATTTTATGGAATCTCATGTTTTCACAAAGTTACTAAATGATACTTATTGGGTGAGAAATATGCCTTTTTGAAAATGATTTCATATGTTTATAAGTATCCTTGTACTAACAGTTTCTATCATTATTTTTTATGTCCCTTACTAATATTTTTGTGATCATATCAGGTTTGAAAATGTTTTTCATAGGGTTTAAGGATGGTCAAGATAAAACGCGAATCTAAGATAAATGTTTTAAAGACTTTTCATGAAAGGATTTCATATTTTTATTAAAAACATTTGTATTTGGAGAAAATGGATACTATTTTAATAGTACCCACTTTGTATGCTTGTGGGTTGATATTAATTAATTATTTCCTAATTTTACAAAACTCTAAACCAAAAATACTATTGGTAATGTAAAGAAGTGAATACTAAAGGAATTTACTAGATTATGTAATGTTTAAGGATGAGTCATTATTGTTGGTATTAGAGCATGGTTAATATAACTTTAGTGGTTAATATGATGTTAATACAATTCCATAAATTATTATTACCTTATTTTTTATGTTTAAATGATCTAGAATTTAAATATTATCATATTTCTTCATCTAAGATATGTCTTGTTTAGAATGGTTTTCCACCAAAGGAATCAGGAAGATGAAGTAGAAAGGTACTAAGAGGATGATATATTTTTGAATCTGTGACCTAGAATGGTGGGAATTATAACCAAACTATTTTTGAAATTAATGGATCATTTTAAGTAGGCTATAAATGGTGGTGGAGTCTTTGCAAGAGAATAACCAGAGCTACCACAAAGGAACATGAAAATAGATGAACATTTTTTTAAGAAACTCCCTCCCACTTTCAGTGGATCTTATGACCTATTGGTAGTTGAGGGATGTATTAAATAACTTGAAAAGATATTCTATATTATGGGATGTATAGATAATCAAAATTTTAGTCTTTCCATTTATCATTTAGTAGGAGAAGATGACCAATTGTGGTTAATGGTTTGAATATCAGGGATAAAAAAGATATTGATTCCTTAGAATAGGATTAATTTAAGAATCTTTTCCTTGAAAAATATTTTCCAATAGTGGTTTGAATTAGGATAGAAAATAAATTCCATGAATTGAAATAAAAGAATAAAGAATCATTGTCCATGTATAAAGAAAACTTAAAACATTGTAAAGGTACACTCCAAATATTATTCTAGATATTTATAATTAAATAATTTGTTTTTACTCAGGATTAAAGCCAAGATATCGAAGGGCAGTGGCCTCCGGTGAATACAAAAGTTATGATAAACTTGTCTGATGTGCTAAGAGGGTAGAAATTATGTTTTCTTATTATCATGTGTACTATAAAAATACGTATAGGAATTGGTCCAGATGGAAATTAATGGGTAAGAATAAATAAAAGAAAACTAAAGGTAAGAAAGTCTAGTTTTGAGTTTGTGAAAATTGTGGTCAAAATCACTTAGGGGAATGCATTAAAAAAATGTGAAGTGTTATCAATATGGTATGTTTGGACATTTTGATCACAATTTTAATTAAAATCATATTAATATTAACTATGATAAGAAAACTGTAAAGTGTTTTAAATGTGGTGAGATGGGGAATTATGTGAATACTTTTCCAAAGAAAGATCAGAATGATGGGAATCCTCTAAATTATATGCAGAAATTTGCAATGATGTTAGTCTTGTTGGGGAAAGTATAATTGGTACAAGAAAGTTTTGGATAGATTTTTTTCTAGTAGAATTGATAGGGATTTTTTCAATGAGGCTTGTCTTTATTTTGGGGGTTCTATTTCTTGTATGACATTCCAGAATTAACTTTTATCATCATCCTATTTTGGTTGACCTTGTGAGTAAGGATCCCAAACCTCCTTTTCCTTTTAGATTTAATAAATCTTGGGTTAATAATCCTGAATGTAGAAATATTTTTGAACAAACTTGGAGTTCTTGGAATGATAGGGTCAATGATTTTTCTTGCGTCATCAAGATCAAACTCCTTAAAAGAAATTTGAAATTCTAGAGAAAATTTCGTTTCAGTTCCCTTGATTCTGAAATTTCCTCTCTTGAGGAATATCTTCAACAAATATAGGAGCATAATTCTTCAAATGAATTCTCTAATGATGTTTTGGGTGAGACTTAACTGGTTTCCAAGATTAATAATTTGTTGAATATCAAAGATGCTTTACAAAGAGACAATTTTAAGGCTAATTAGTTAAGAGATGGGGATAGAAATTCTAAATTTTTCAATTCTTTACAGATAATTAGGAAAGCTTCAAGGCCTCTTTCTTTGGTTAGAAATGGGAATAATTCCTTTGACAACAGAAACGATATTTCTGAGCATTTTGTTACTTATTTTAAGGATCTCTTTACCGGTCATGTCCCTCTTGCTGATCCAGTGGAGAGTATTATTCCAAATCCTATTAATCAAAAGGATAATTCCAACCTTACATATATCCATTTGGACTTTGAAATCAAGGAAGAGAACTTTAGTCTAAAGTTTGATAGCTCCCCTGGTCCAGATGGTTTTGGGAACTTTTTATTTCAGACATATTGGGATGTCATTCATGATGATGTTTGTAGGTTGGTTACTCATTTTTTTAAAGGTGGTTCTCTTACTTAGGGATTGAATGCTCAATTCCTTGCCCTCATTCCAAAGATGGAGAATTCTAACGAGATTCATTTGTTCAGACCATTTTCCATGATCAATATAATTTTTAAAATTATTTGTAAAATCTTGGCCATGAGGTTATCCTCTATTGCCAGTAAGATTGTTACTCCTAATCATTTTATCTTTATTAAGAGTAGGTCTATTCAAGATTGTCTTATTACTACCTTATAATGTGTTAAAATTCTTAGGAAATCCACAAGGGATGGTAATATAGCTCTCAAGTTGAATGTCAATAAAGCTTTTGATACTATAAATTGTAATTTCATTTATAAGGTTTTGCGTTTTTTTGGTTTTGATGATGTTTTCATTAATTGGGTTAAAATCATTTTTGAGTCAGCTCGTATCTCTGTCCTTGTTAATGGTTCCCCTAAGGGCTACTTTTCTTGTTCTGGAGGTGTCAGACAAGGTGAACCTCTGTCGGCCATTATTTTTTCCATTTCGGAGGATTATCTTAGTAGATTACTTTCTATTATGGCTGGAAATGGGAAACCAAAGTCTATTAGTTATGGTAGAGGTTTTTTTTGGTCCCAATCACTTGTTGTATGCTGATGATATTATTCTATTCACTAAAAGGGATAAGAGAAATATTAAAAATATTAAGCATTCCCTTTTGAATTATGAAAAAGTCACTGGGAAATATATTAGTTGGAATAAGTAATTTGTTTATTTTGGTAGGAAGTTTCCTATCTCTAGGAAAACGGGCATTATTAGGGATTTGGGTATTCATGAAGGAGTGTTTTATTTACATATTTGGATATTGATATGTTTTGGGGGAGGCCTAATGCTTTTTATTTTTCTGATATTCTTTGTAAAATCAAAATGCATCTTACTACCTAGAAGGGTAAGTCACTCTCCCAGGCGGGTCATGTTTTCTTGGTTAGGGCTGTGATCATTTCTAATTTTTTATTATTATTTCATGGTATATAAGTGACTGATCTCTCTCATCAAGAGCATTAATTTTTCTATTAAAAATTTCATTTGGAGTGGTAATATTTTAGAGAGGAAATTAGCTATAGTCTCTTGGAATAATTGTTGTAAACCCTATGATGCTGGGGGGTCTTGGTATTAAAAATATTGAGGTGTTTAATGATTATTTATAGGATTCATTCATTTGGAGGCTTGTCAATAGTAATTCTGAGTCTCTCAACATTTTCCACAATAAATTCAGGGACAGACTTAGGAATTGGGTTTTTAATCATCTGGATTCTTCTGTTTAGCCTGCTTTTAAATCCATTTTTTCTTCCATTGACTCTCATGCCAGATGGATTTTTTCAAGGAACTCATCTTTAAGCTTTTGGAAGGCCAATTGGAATAGTTGTCCCCTAGTTGATTCCTTGATGAATGATGATTTTAATGGTGATCTGGATGCTATGATTAATGATCAGCTTGATAAAATGGGGGGTATCCCTAATCATATTGTTACTATTATTAATGGCCACTGCTTCTCTAACAAAGAGGTTTTTTGGGCTTGTGAACCTGCTATAAATGGCTTTCTAATTTCTAAAAAAATTTATAGTCATTATCTATCTTGCAATATAGGTTGTAAGTGGATGAGGGATCTTCATATGAACTTTATTAGGCTTTCTCAGACAACATTTTCAGGGAGACTGGCTCATGGGAATCTTCCTAATGATTGTTTCCTTAAAAAATGTGGCATCTCTCTTTATTCTTCATGTGTGTTTTTTCATCACCGTAGGGAAGGTATTGATCATTTTTTTTCTGAGTTGTGTTAATGCCTATTCAATGTGAAAGGATTTTTTTGATATTTTTGAAATCCCTATTTCTGATATGTCTTCAATTCATCATTTCCTTCAAGGATGGAATTCCATTTCGCTTTCTCCTAAATTGATGGATATTTTTAGGGTCACTTATATTGAAATACTTCATTTTATTTGGTTCTCTTGGAATAAGGTGATTCATGATAGATTTTCCTTCTTGGTAAGTGGGGTTTTATCAGCTATTCTTGCTGCTATGCATAATGTTGATATTCCAAGGAAGCATTTTTTATTCAACTCAGTTCATGATTTGTCCGTTCTGAACCGAATAGGTGTTCAGGGAAACTTCAGGCCTACGTGTGGTACTTTAGATGTTCTTTGGAAGGAACCTCTTTTTGGTTGGTTAAAAGTTAATTTGGATGGTGATTCTAGGGGTTATCTGGGGCTTTCTGGTTATGGTGCTGTTTTCAGAAATCATAAAGGGGATGTCCTTGGTTGTTTTCATGGTCCTTGATGCATTGCCTCTTCACTTGAGGGTGAAATGCTTGGCATTATCGTTATTGTGGATCATGTTGTGAAGCATGGTTGGGATAATTTATGGATCGAGAGGGATTCTACTATTATCATCTCTGCCATAAGGATGGGTCTTTCTCACTTTTCCTGGAAGATAACTAATCATTGGATTAATTGTTTGCAGACTCTATTTCCTTGAATCATATTATCACTCAAATTTATAGGGAAGCCAATTCTATTGCTGATGTCTTGGAAAATAAAGGTGTTAATTGATTTTATTTACTTTGGTATGATCAAGTTTCTGATGATATCCTTCCTTTTCTTAAAAATGATTGTGACAAGTCTCCTATTTTTAGACTTCTGTAAGCTATCTATTATCTCTGTTTAAGGATATTTTGTAAGGTTTTTTTACATCCTTGTGTTCTTCTTTATTTCTTTGGGGTCTGTTTGCTTAGTTTTATTCTTTATTATTCTTTGGAGTGGTTTGCTTCTATTTTTTTCTACAGGTATGAAGTAGCAGGCCTTCTATTATTTGTTATTTTCTGCACTGGTTTTCAAGATGCATATTTTTTCAGTGCATCATTCATGGAGTGTCGGTCTGGAGTGGACTGCTTTGTAGCTATTTTTAAGGGCTAGATTATCTCGTGGGAGCAGTGCATGATCTGAAGAAGTCATTTTCTGCCTTTTTTGGGGGCTCGTAGGTGTCTTCATTGATTGGTGTTATGGAGTCTTTGCAGAGGAAGAGCCCATGCTTATACAAAGGGTTCTTGAAGCCTTCTGTTGTGTGATCCTTATGTAGAATCTTCTGCTTGACATCCAGAGCCCACCCTATTTCAATGGGTGTTTCTTGTTTCTTTGGTTTTTATTATTTTTCACCATAACCATACTTTATGGTTTTTTGGTGTTTCTTGTTTTTATTTTTTCCTATATTATTTTTCTTTTTTATTTTATAAAATTCCATATTATTACATTACCTAGAAAACTTATTGTTTTTACCTTTTTTGGTTTTGATGTTATTCTGGGTATGGATTGGATTTTTTTATCATGCTAAGATTTATTATAGAGCTAAAGAAGTTTTTTTTTCACAAAGTGTTTTAGTTTGTATATAATAATTAAACCATACAATTGATAACATATTAGAAATCTGTGAAACTCTTAAAATATGGAAATTAAATTTATCTTTCTCATATTGTTGAAAATAAGGGAACTGTTCAGGTTAATGACGCGACAGTGGAAAATTAATACCAAGATATTTTTACTTATGAGTTTCCTAGTGTTATACCTAATTAGGAAGTTAAATTTACTATTTAATTAGCTCTTGATACCAATCCAATTTCAAAACTCAATTATCAAATGGATCAAGTCAAGATTCTTGAATTGTAAAATCAGTTTTAGTAGTTTCTTGATAAAGGATTCATTTATCCCAGTAATTCACTATGGGGTGCTCCTATTTTGTTTGTTAAAAAGAAAGATAACTCAATGATACTTTGCATTGATTATAGATCTCTGAATAACATTATTATTAAGAATAATTATCCCTTTCCTCATATCGATGACTTTTTTGATTGTCTAGAGGGATCTCATCATTTTTCCAAGGTTGATTTGAGATACAGGTATGATAAGATAAAGGTGAAGGAGAATGAAATCCCTAAAACAACATTTCACACTATATATGGGAATTATGATTTTATTGTATTCCCTTTGGTTTGAAAAATTTCCATACTGTATTGATGGATATTATGAAAGGAATATTCCAGGAATATTTGGATAATTGTTTTTATTTTTATTGATGATATTTTGGTCTTTTCAAAAAGTTGTGAGTATCATGAAAAACGTTTAAATATTGTCTTGTAAACTCTGAATTAAAATATGTTATATGAAAAACTAAAAAATGTGATTTTTTGTTGCAATAGATTTCTGTTATGGGCCAAATTTTAAATAAGGATGGAATACCAGTTTATTACACTAAAATAAAAGTGGTTGATGAATTACCAAGACCTAAAAATGCTACATAGATTCATAGTTTTATTCGATTAGAAGGTAATTAATGATGGTTTGTTAAAAAAGTTTCATAGTTATCTAGGATTCTAACTAAGTTAACTTTAAATGAGGTTAAATTTATTTAGATAGAAGACCGTGATACCAGTTTTTAGAAACTGAAGAAGAGATTGGTGAATGCTCCAGTTTTGGCCATGCCTTCCAGAAATGGTGAATTTTTCATCTATAATGATTCTTCATTGAGGGGACTTGGTTGTGTTCTAATTTAGAATGATCAAGTAATTTCTTATGCTTCAATACAATTAAAACATCATGAGTTAAATTATCCCACACAAGATTTTGAATTAGATGCTGTGGTTTTTTATTTAAAAATTTAGAGGCATAATTTATAAAGATTAAAATGTGAAATATATACTAATCATAAAATTATGAAGTATATATTCACTCATAAGGAATTAAACATGAGGAATAGAATTTAGCGACTCAGATTTTGGCCCTTTCAGACTTTGAATTATTTCTACGAATAATTCTAGAGCTAGGCGTGGAGATGGTGTGCGATTCTGGGGCCCGGTGTGCCCAGAATTAATTTTATAAAAATATTAAGTATTTTTATACTATGCACGTGGGAGAGGTGTGATATCTCCTAAATAGTAGCCAAGAATGGGAATACGAGGGCATAGTTACATCTGGAATGTGCCATTTACCATAGGCAAGGTGTAAACTTCGCGGGCGTGGGCCTACTGTGGAAAACGCCACTAGGGGCGTTTTCATAAATAAGTGGAAAAGTTGGTTAACGAGCGTCGGCTCGAATGAATTCTGAAAGGAGTCTCATATCGAAAATCTGAGTATGCCGTTGCGTTCATAATGGTGCGTTTACCCTAAGGGTGACCTTAACTTTGTTCGCGTCGGGCGTGGGGTTGGGGGCATTGCTTTAACTGGAGGCTATTAAATAAATAAAAATAAGAAAATAATTTCACTCCTCCCCCTCCCACCTCCTATGCGCAGTGGATGATGCTCCTCCTCCCGACCTCCGCTCTTCTCCGATTCGAGCCCTGATCGTCTGTTTTCTGTATAAATAGTCGGCAGATTCAGCTTCAGGGCGTCGCGGGCGCCGTTCTGGACTCGAAGCATCGGCTATCCGCCAACAGGTAGGCGTTTTACGTTTTGAAATTCAAAAATCCCAAACTTCTTCATTTTTCTCTGTTTTGAACCTGCATATGGGTAGATCGTGTCCCGGGGGGCGCGTAGATGCTTTCGGATCTGTGTTTGGACCTCGGAGGTGCCTCCGGCGGACCACGGAAGGTTCGCCAGTGCGGCACCGGCGTGGCGGCACCGACAGGGGTTGCCCGCGGCGGTGCGCCGGCCAAGCTGCTAGAGCACGGTGGCACGGGGCACCACAAGGAGGGGGCCGCCGCCCAGGGTGGGCCCGCGGTGACGGGCCGGTCCCTGCCAGCCGGACCGGCCGGTTCAATCCGGTCCGGCCACTTTTTTTTTACACGGGGGGTTTTAAACCACCATTTCTTGCAATCCGGGAGTCGGATTCAGGTGCCATCTATGGTGATGTGACCCTAGGGATGAGACGAACTCCCCGATGTAGGTTCAAGGGTTTAAAGTTTCGGGATCATGGCCTGGGAGTTAGAAACGTCATTGAAAATAATAATATTTTATTATTTTACGACTTCGGGCCGTTGTAACTTCTACCCAGAGCGTCCGACTGACATATCGTCAGTGGCATTGAGACCCGGATGGTATGGAAGAATTTTTGAGATGGTTTTTGGGTGTTGGGACTGAGAATGGGGTGCGGGCCCCATGTGGCTGTGTTTTGGCGTTTGCGGAGAAACGCAGTTTTCGCACTAGGTGTTCAATTTTGGCAGATGAATAGTTGATCCTGTGTGTTTTTTCGAGGGGATCGCCATGGTATGATCCACTTGAGGAGTTTAGGGATCGTGCCATGGGCCCCACCTGAGCTGGCTCCAGTGAATAGTACCTTTTTCACTGGGTGGCGGTTTTGGGTGAACGAGTAGTCGATTCCATGTGTTTTTCTGAGGGTATCGTCGTGGTGTAATCTGCTTGATGAGTTTCATGATCATTGTGTGGGCCCCGCACTGACAAGCTACGGTTAATAGTTCCTTTTTCACCGGTTGTCCGTTTCGAGCAAGTAAACAGCCTATCCTACATTTTTTTCCACATAGATCGTGATGGTGGCCTCAGTATCGGCCTTGGTGCTACGCATTGTGGCGTTGTTGTGGGTCGCTCGGGTTAGCGATGTCTGGAGCAGTAGTGGTTGAGGGTACTCCCTTGGTTCGTTCCTATGAGGGTTTGTACTAAATCACAACCTTCGTATAGGTTTGTGATCCTCTCTATGAGATGTTTAATTTTTTAGAGTTGTGGCATCCCTCCGGTGTTCCCGGAGCAGTATCCTCTGGCATCTTTTCCTTAGATCAGGTTCTTGGTATCACTGTGACCGCTTATCCATGGGAGACGATCCCCTATCTAGCTGGTTAACCCCGTAGGGTTGTGGCATCATCAAATTATGATCCCCTATGCGGTGGGCCATACTCAGTAGGGTTGTGGCATCATCGGGTATACAATCCCCTACTCAGCATGAGGTGTATAGTAGGGTTGCGGTATCGTTGGTTATACGATCCCCTACTCAGCACATGGTTTCGGTAGGGTTGAGACATCGTCAGTTCGATCCCCTACATTGCGAGTTATACCAAATAGGGTTCTGGTATTGTCGTGACCACCTTAATATGGGCGATGATCCTCTATCTAAGTGATATGCTTTTGTCTAGCACCAGATCAGGTTGTGGTATCCCCCAGCGGATCCTGGGTGTGATCCCCTATCTGTGAGAACTATGTATGCCAGATTAGGTCATGGTTTCTCCTAGTGGACCCTGGGATTGATCCCCTATCTGTGAGCTTTGTATTCCAGAGTGGGTTCTTTTATCCCCTAGCAGACCCTAGGAGCGATCCCCTATCCGAGGAGTTTGGTGGTTATGTTGATTTAGAGGGGTTTTCCTTAGTGACGGTATCCGACGAGCGTGGTCTCTTAGGTGAGCATCTGAGATGTTTGATTGGGACCCGATCGAGTTTATCTCTCAGGAACGTGTCATCTGGGATGATAGTGATCATGGAGTGCGTTCTCCTGGTTGTGAACCGTTGCTAGTGACGAGGTCGTACCTCAGGTGGCTTGTTGCATGAGCTGAGTATATCTGGATTGTTCACAGTGTATGTATGGGTATACACCTTCGCTGAGCTGACTAGTTGTTTTTAGCTGAGTATGGTAATGAGATGGAGTTCCTCTCTCATTTGGGATCCCTCTGGCTAGGATGAGTGGACTGTTTCCTTTCAATTTCTCTCTTTTGTTTTGGGTTTTTGGGGTGCCTACTGAGTATGTTTATACTCACCCCTGCATGGGCTTTTCCTCCACATGTTTGTGTCTTGTGCAGACCGCAGGGCTTTTGTCGGAGTCCCAGGAGGACCCGAATCAGGCATAGCTGAGTGAGTGAGACTGACCGGGGTGTTTGCCGGTGCGGTGCCGCGGGATCTTTTCGAAAGGTGTTTCTGGAAGTGTTCCCCTTCTTCAAAGCAGGTTGGATGCGCTTTGTAGTTTTCTTTTGGTGGGCCCTATTTTTCCCTTTTGTACTTTTTTTGTCACACTTTGGGTGCGTATGTATAGGTACCTTAGGCTAATGCCTCCCATGTGTGTGATAGCCTACTCGACGCTGGACGCCAGCCCCTGTCCAATTGGAGGTGGGCTTGGGGAGTCGCGGCTTTAGCCCCGTTGGGCCGGTTCGTGATAGAGTGGTATGAGAGGAGGTTCCACCTTTGGGATCTCAGAGCATAGCTGGTCTAGCTGTGAGTTTGGTTTGGGTTTCATAGCAGTAGTGTTATGATGTTTCGAGCTTGGATTTCAGGCTAGAGACTCTAGTGTTGGTGCGGCGGCCGACATATCCATACACAAGGACTCTGATAACCTACCTTTCGACTCGGGACATTCGTACACTGGTCGCAGGGACATAACAGTACATGCATCATATAGGACTGGGTTTTTGGGTTTTCCTTGACCTTCTTGAGTCATCTCTCCAGATATACTCTTTGACTATGGTGCATCTTGAATGTTTTTCAGGATTCCTCCATGACGACAGCCAGAGAGGGTTCCGCAGTGGGATTGTGGTGACGATCTACCCCATACAGAGGCTGTGGACCAGGGCGCAGGTTCTGAGGTTGGACCTCTAGGTGGTCCACCAGTTGAGCCACTACCTGTCGAGTAGCTGGCTGTGTTGGCAGTGAAGGACGAGGTTGCACATAGGCTGAGTGCACTGCACGAGTTCCAAAGGCAGCGACCTATGATGTTTCGGGGTGATCCAGACCCCCAGGTAGCTGATGACTATCTTGAGGCAGTCACCTGAGTTTTCCGCCTAGTGAGGACACCTCCAGATCAGATGGTGGTCCTAGAGGCGAGCCTTCTGCATGTTTCTACAGGGAAATGGTGGAGTTTTGTGACACAGTCCCATGATGAGGAGATGCTCACGTGGGCATAGTTTGAGTGGCTCTTCAGGGAGGAGTTCTATCTGGTGACACTGAGGTCAGTGCAGATCCAGGAGTTTTTGCAGCTTCAGCAGGAGGGCATGTCTGTGTCAGAGTACTCAGCGAGGTTTACAGACCTGTCGTGCTACTCCCTAGATATGGTTCGAGACCCATTATTTAGGGCTCTGACCTTCGAGCAGGGCTTATGCTAGGACATCCGAGAAGGTGTGGTTTCCTTGTGCCTGCCCACCTATGTTGGAGTACTGGAGCGAGCATTGGTGGTGGAGAGCTGTCACGACCCCCACCAACCAAAGATGCCCCTCCTGAGATGGAAATGATGAAAGGGGGATAATGAACCCTAAGTCCCGCCTCCAGTAGGACCCGGGGTGGTGACTAGCACCAAGGGTATGAGTTTTCAGAAATATGGGAGGCATTACCCTTTTTTTATTTAAGATCAGGAAATAGGATAAGTCAACCACCAAAAAGGAAAAGAACAAGTGTATAGAAATAAAACCAAACCAATCCCACATGCATGTTTAAATAGTTCTGAAACAAAGTACAAGTACAAGAAAGCTCAAAAGTACAATACCAAAAGAAACAAGAGTACAACAACTACAATAACTCCAACTGTCCCGACTAGTAGGGTCCCGCACGACCCTGGTAGTCCTCCTGGAAACCTGAAAGTAAACGTAGGGTGAGAATAAAAGTATACTCAGTAGGGAAACCTAAAGATCTCGTGCACAAGTGGGGAGACATCCTAATGTCCCGTTGAGAACAACAGAAGAAAGCTAGCAAGAAAATCTATCCACCCAACCTCACCAGCCACACTCACAAAAAACACAATCACAACAGGTAGTAGTATATAAGAACAAGAGTATTGGGTACCCCACACCATTTCCCATTAGTTAGCTGCTCTTCCTAACGGTCAACGTCCTGACGCTGCCACACTCTTCCCGCCCGCACACACCTGGACCTCACAAACCACACACCCCACCCACACACACCTGGGCCTCACAACCACGCATCACACCCACACACACCTGGGCCTCAAAACCACATATCCCGCCCGCACACACCTAGGCCTCACAACTACGTATCTTGCCCGCACACACCTGGGCCTCATCCCGAAGGTTCTTGGGAAATAATAAAGCCTTCCCGAAGAGTATTGGGATAAAACCACCCCAATCGAAACCTACCCAAAGAGTCTTGGGTGTAAGGTCGCCTCAAGCCATCACAGCCTATGGAAGAAGGAGCAGGAAGGAGCTAGTAACTATGGGGAAAACACCCTCTCCCATGAAATGGGAGTGTTCGGCACTAAGTGCTCAACATGGGTGGGGTGCGATAAAACACAAAGATACAGATATATATATATATATATGTATAGAAAACACACATCCCAACCTAAGGCTTCTAAACAGAGAAACTGAGTAGGTGCCTCAAAACTTCTACTACGAAGCATGCATACAACAAACAACCCCAAACCCCATTTAGGTTTTCACGTTTCAGCAGAATTAGTTTATTAGTTCCTTAACTACTGGGCAACTATCCGCAACCAACCATATCAATCATTCGTGAAGCATATCCCTACCATCCACAAATCAAGTTAGAAAAACACAAGAAACACAACCAAGTACCTCCTATTAACCAACCAACCCCATTGATTATTACTTCTGTTCCATTACCAAGCCCCACCATTCATTAACTCTTCCACATTTTATTTATTACTCACAACCCATAGTTCTTTCACATTCAACCCCATCCCTACAGCCCCACTACCAACTACCATATCCGTAACCACACCGTACATCATCATCCCTTGATACAATTTATCGAATCCCCGCTTCCCATCCTATCCAGAACAACCCGCAAAACACCCCCTTTCATAAACAAACCCCAAAAAAAATCCACATGTTTATTATTTCAGTTTTGTTCAACTGGGGTGATCACACAAGGGTTCCAGATTTTCATTTAATCATCCAACTTTACGTGATTAACCAAATTCCACATTCAACAAAGTTCCATTCTCAAAATAGTCTAGAAAGATAGGGAAACATTTAATTGCGCAAGAAAAGGCCCCCAACAACCGTTATTTTCAGTAGGCATAAGCCTATTCAATTCACAACATAATATCATAGGATATATATAATGTAACTGAAATCCCAAACTTCCCAACCCCGTTATACAAGCCTTTTTATTATCTTTATTAAACGGGTTCAAATGTGTTTCACGTAAACAAGAGTACACCCACCCCTCATGATGCACAATTTAGAGAGATGAAGGTAAGATACCTACCTCAACTGGTTCTGATAGCAACGCTCCCCCAGATCAATCTTTAGAAGACGTCCGACGGCGTCCTTTGCTTCTGGAAAAACCCAACAAAACGTCCTCGGGTGGAAGCTGGGAAGGAAAGGTTGAAGGGAAAGCAACCTATCCATTCTCAAAAGTTCCACCTTGTCGTTACGATCTCGTGGCCACTGACGGATCGTAAATCAGAGCTCAGACGAAGAAGTTATGGAAGAAAAGAGCCTTCGAGTCTCTTGGGAGAGCTCTGCTCAGAGGAAATGGGAGGAGAGGGAAAAGGAGGAGAGGACCCCTCCTTTTATAGGCATGAAAAACAAAAGTACATGGCGTGTACTTTTTCATTTCACACGGTCACCACGCGACTTCCAACACGACCTTCAACATGGTACGCAGCCGTTGACTGGTCAACACACGGTTTGAAGGTAACATGTACGCAGGGAGGGACTACACAACGTTTAGTATTGGCTAAAAGGCGTGTACTCATTTATTTCACATGAAAAGGATATAGCCTTCAACACAGGGTATACCCGGTGATGGGGTACATGACGTGTACTCACACTACACGGTGTGTAGTTTCAAAATTCTGGAAAGTGTGGGAAAAGTCCATTTTACCCTCTAGAACACTTCATGACCTTATTTTTCATAGAGTAAAGGGCCAGAGAGGTCCGGGCCATTACATCAGATACATCTTAAAACATTCTCATCCTCAAGAATTAAAACCCAACCCAGATGAACCCAACAAGATACCTCTTAGGGTTCTCGTTATAACGGGAACCCATCCAACAACCCTAATAATATGTGTTAAGAATTCCTTCTCCTATGTCGAGATATTATCCTCTTTAGGTGGCACTGACTCGCCTGCACGGGTTTAATCGCATCCTTATTAATGCGTCTCGATTAAGAATTGGGTACTCCCACTTTCATACATTAAGATTTTCAACTTACGCTACCCCCCCAATACCACACAACCAACACACTGCCCGAATATGTGGTTTAGGGGAAATTCCTTCTCCTATGTCAAGATATTATCTACTTTAGGTGGCATAGACTCGCCCGCACGGATTCGATCGCATCCGCATTAATACGTCTCAATTAAGGATTGGGTATTCCCTTACCCACACATTCAGACATGTTACACACTTCCAGAGAACAAGGAAACAAAAGGTCTCACAACCAACAAGCCAAACATTCCATATATCAAAGGTATAGAGTATAACATCAAAAAAGAGCTCAGAAGAACAAGGAAAACACAAGTCAAAACAACTCCGGGTACCGAGCGTGCATCTGGGTCTCCCATTCCCAAGTTCTCTCCTTGAGGCCACCATGTGTCCACAACACACGAACCAAGGCAATGGATCGTCCCTGGAGCACCTTCTCTTTATGATCCTCAATTATGATTGGTCGTTCCTCGAAGGTCACATAGTCTCCCATATCTAACTCTACCCAGTCGATAAGGTGAGAGTCGTCATGTAAGTATCGACGTAGCTAAGATATGTGAAAGACGTCACGAACCTTCTCCAACTGAGTTGGCAAGGCTAGCTGATATACCACCTCACCGACTCGCCTCAACACCTCAAAAGGTCTGATGAACCTAGGGGAGAGCTTACTCCCCTTCCCAAACATCCTCTGCCCTCGTTGAGGGGAAACCTTCAAGAACACATGATATCCCACCTCTAACTCCAAGGGCCTCCTCCGACGATCTGCATAAGACTTTTGTCAGTCCGGAGCCGCTTTCATCCTCTCACGTACAAGCTGGACTTTCTCCGTGGTGCTCTGCACTACCTCTGGCCCAAGAGCACCTGTCTCACCAACCTATGCCTAGAAAATGGGTGAACGACATGGTATTCCATACAAATCCTCAAATGGCGCCATTCCAATAGTAGAGTGGAAGCTGTTGTTGTAGGAAAACTCTACTAAAGGCAAGTGTCATACCCATAATCCTCCGAAATACAAAACGCATGCTCGCAGCATGTCCTCCAACGTCTGAATAGTCCGCTATGTCTGCCCATCAGTCTGGGGGTGAAAAGCAGTGCTAAGGCGTAGATGGGTGCCAAAATCATATTGTAACCCCCTCTAGACTCGTGAGGTAAACCGAGTATCCCGGTCCAAGACGATAGCCTTCGGAACTCCATGAAAATGCACCACCTCGTCTACGTACCTCTGTGCTAAGGTACTCACCGGGCCCGAATCTTTAATTGCTAAGAAGTGTGCTGATTTCGTTAGATGATCCACCACCACCCATATAACATCATAACCACCCTGAGCTATGGGTAGTATTGTGACGAAGTCCATCAAGATGTCATCCCACTTCCACTCGGGGACATCTAATAGATGCAAAAAACCACCGGGAACACGGTGTTTAGCCTTTACTTACTGACACACTAGGCACTTAGCCATAAATTCCGCCACTGCCCATTTCACCCTGGGCCACCAAAACTATTCCCTTAGGCCTTGGTACATTTTTTAAACTCCCGGATGTACCGCCAAGGCTGATCTATGCAACTCACGGAGAAATCCCTCACGCATCGCCTCCAGAACAAATAACCTTCCATGAAAAAAAATCCGATGTCAGTTGTCCACTTACCATCCTTCTGGAGTGTTTCCCTGATCGACATGGTCCTGCATTTCTTCCGCCTTGGAGTCCCCCCACTAAGACTCTTCCCCCTGCTGCAACAAGGAGGACTGCACCGTCATCTGAAACAAACAGCCTCTAACACCTTCTACCCTTGCATCCAAGTGCAAGGCGGCCAACTCTCCCACCGCTTTCCAAGCATCAGTGGATTCCCGAACCACTTCCTTATGTGACTTACTGCTCAGGGCATCAGCCACAACGTTGCCCTTACCTTTAGTGTAAGAGATATCGAATTCATATTCTTGGAGAAACTTGACCCATCTCCGCTGCCACAAGTTAAGGTCATGTTGGGAGAAGATATAACATAGGCTCCTGTGATCTGAGAGGACCACAAAGCGCTCCCCAAAGAGGTAATGTCGCCACAACTTTAGTGTGAACACTACTGATGCAAGCTCCAGTTCATGGGTGGCATAGTTACGATCGTGAGGGAACAACTGCCTAGACCCATAACAGATCACACCCTTCTTCTGCATCATCACACACCCCAGACCAAAGCCAGAAGCATCACAAAACACCTCATACAATGACCCTTCCTTTGGAAACCTGAGTACTGGAGCACTGACCAACTTCTCCTTCAGGTAGTCGAAAGCTTTCTGGCACTACTCGCTCCATAGGAAGACCTGGTTCTTCCTAGTCAAAGCTGTCAACAAAGCATCAACTCGAGAGAAGTCCGAAACGAACATCTAATAGTAACCTGCTAACCCCAGGAAACTATGAACTTCTACCACGCTCTTGGGTGCTGACCAAGAAACAACTGCCTCCACCTTCGATGGGTCTACTGACACTCCATGCCGAGACACTACTTTCCCAAGGAAGTGTACTTCTTGTGTCAAGAACCTACACTTAGACAATTTCCCATAAAGCTGGTGGTGTCGAAGGAGTTCCTCGAATGCCCGGAGATACTCAACGTAATCCTCCTCTGATCTTGAGTAGATCAGGATTTCATCGATAAACACAACGATGAACCGGTCCAGAAACTCTCGGAAGACAAAGTTCATAAGACCCATGAACACAACTAGTGCATTCATAACTCCATACGACATTACTACAAACTCAAAGTGCCCATACCTACACCTGAAATTCATCTTTGAGATGTCACTGTCCTTCACCCTCAGCTGATGATATCCATATCGTAGATCAATCTTAGAAAACCAACCTACTACCCTCAGCTAGTCGAAGAGATCATATATCCTTGGAAGGGGGTAACAGTTCTTGAACATTACCTAATTCAACCTTCGATAGTCTATGCATAACCTGATACCACCATATGCCTTCTTTACGAACAAAATTGGAGCACCCCATAGCGACACGCTAGGTCAAACAAAACCCTTCTCCATCAGGTCATCAATCTGAATCCGCAACTCCCACAGCTCCGAAGGTGCCATCCGATAAGGGGCCATCGAAATTGGATGGGCACCAGGCTGTAAGTCTATCCCGAACTCAACGTCACGTCGGGGGGGGGGGGGGGTAGAGTAACAACTTCCTCAGGAAAAACATCGAGGAACTCCCCAACAACCTCTGGGACATCCATCATATCTGTATCAGCTGGAACCACTAATAACCCGCCTAACAAGGAAAGAAGGGGCTTCACATGACGGCTTCCTACCTGATAGATCCTCTCGCCAACAAAATATACACGCTGCCCATCCACTTCGGAGAACACGACTCTTCTTCGGAAGCAGTAGATAATGACACTAACGGAAAACAAACAAATGATGCCTAGGATGACATCATACGGGTGCATCTGTAGAAAAAGAAGATACCCACTAGATCGATGCGGTCCCAACGTCAGCCCACATCCCCAGCAAACACAAGATACACTAGTTTGGCCTCCAACTGGTGTACTCAGCACCAGTGGTACATAAAGTCTCTCTATGTATAGTCCCAAAGCATGGGCTAGACCAAGTGCAACAAAGGAGTGCGATGCTCCCAAATAAAACAAAGAAGAAATGAGAGTGTTGAACAAACAAATCGTACCTCGTACCACCTCTGGTCCTGCTAGAGCTTCCAAATCTGCTGCCTGCAACTATCCACTCCCAACTCCTCTGCCTCTCTAATGGCGTCCACCTCCCTGACCACACCCTGGTTGAGGTCCCTGAGGAGCACCCTGAGGTCGGCCTCCTCCTACAAAGTCTGCCCTTGGGGGAGCATGATCCTACTGCTACTAAAAGGGCCTAACCAGAAACTGGTGCTACTGAGGTGGGCGCTGAGCCTGCCCGCCTCCACTGTACTGAGCTCGGGTTGGGAACCGAATCTGAACATGCCCAAAACCTCCACAAGAAAAACACTTCGGTCCTGGGCTCGTGAAAAAGGGACAAGGACCCGAAGATATGAACTGGAACTACTGGGGCCTGCTCCCCATTGGCCTGAATCTGGAAGGTCCCGTTGTAGGAGACCTGCTGCTTACTACCTTCCCCTTTGATGAGCCCATCTGGATCCCCTCTCGTGGTGCACCTCCCAGTGAGTGCATCCTCTCGACAACCTCTACCTTCTTCTGTACTTCCAAGTACGTCGGAAGGGTGAAGGGGGTGACAACATACTGGAGCGAAGGACGAAGCGCCTCCTACAAATGTATCACCCGAGACTCCTCATCCGGAAAGAGGTCCAGAGCAAAGCACAAGAGATCCCTGAACTTGATCCCCAACTCTCATACTAACATACTCCCCTGCTGAAGGGAGAGTAACTCCTGCCGCTTCTCCACCTTGATCATGAAAGAAAGGATTTCCTCTCAGAATTCTTTCTCAAAGTCATCCCATGGAACCTCTGCCTCTATCCTCTCTCCGAGGTAGAGCGTCCACCATTGTCATGCCGCACCTATCAGCTGACTGACTGCTAGGGGAACCCAGTACTCCCTCAGAGTACAAATCAAGGTAAAAGTGATCCCTAGCTTCTCAAGCCACCCCTCTGTGTCCATATCCGAAGTACTACCCTCGTACATCTTGAGGGTTTTCCGCTGGAAATAACGGAGAGTCTTCTACCACTGGCTATATTCCTCCTCTCAGTCAATCCTCAACTGATTGACTGCCTGAATCTGTTGGGCCTCGACTGTCTGAGTCACCCGGGGACGACGTCCCGGTGCCATAGATGTACGGTAAACAAGGATTGCCTAAGCCCAAGTAGCAAGGAATTTCTCAAGGTTCCATTTTATCATTTTATTCAATTTCTTTCCCAAAACACCCAAATCAAGTAAAACAAAATCATGATGATGCATGTACCTTCCCTAGGGTCTCTACCCTGTAATCAATGTAGTATCACTTGGTCGTTTGGCAGTCTCAGAGTCCTTGCATCGGATCACGGGGGGCCCAAAAATCCCATGTCCTAGCCGGTATTCCCTGGCCTATGTCACGCACCAAGATTAACCAACACTGTTGCCCTACCATCCCATGCAATCCCCACTATGCCTAACTCCAGAACCCGTCCTATCTCTCAACCATCACCTCTGATACCATTCTGCCATGACCCCCTCCCACCAAAGATGCCCCTCCTGAGCTGGCAATGATGAAAGGGAGATAATGACCCCTGAGTACCGCCTTCAGTAGGCCCCAGGGTGGAGACTAGCACCAAGGGTATGAGTTTTCACAAATATGGGAGGCATTACCCTTTTTATTATTTAAGATCGGGAAGTAGTACAAGTCAACCACCAAAAAGGAAAAGAACAAGTGTATATAAATAAACCCAAACCAATCCCACATGCATGTTCAAATAGTTTTGAAACAAGGTACAAGTACAAGAAATCTCAAAAGTACAATACCAAAAGAAACAAGAGTACAACAACTGCAACAAATCCAACCGTCCTGACTAGTAGGGTCCCGCACGACCCTGGTAGTCCTCCTGGAAACCTGAAAGTAAACGTAGGGTGAGCATACAAGTATACTCAGTAGGGAAGCCTAAAGCTCTCGTGCACAAGTGGGGAGACATCCTAATGTCCCGTGAGAACAACAAAAGAAACCTATCAAGGAAATCTATCCACCCAACCTCACCAGCCACACTCACCAAAAAAACAATCACAACAGGTAGTAGTATATAAGAACAAGAGTATTGGGTACCCCGCACCATTTCCCATTAGTTAGCTGCTCTTCCTAACGGCGAACGTCCTGACGTTGCCACACTCTTCTTGCCCGCACACACCTGGGCCTCACAAACCACACATCCCGCCCACACACACCTGGGCCCCACAACCATGCATCCTACCCACACAAACCTGGACCTCACAACCATGTATCCCGCCCGCACACAACTGGGCCTCACAACCACGTATCCTGCCCGGACACACCTAGGCCTCACCCCGAAGGTTCTTGGAAAATAGTAAATCCTGCCTGAAGAGTCTTGGGCTAAAACCACCCCAATAAAAACCTACCCGAAGAGTCTTAGGTGTAAGGTCGCCTCAAGACATCACAGCCTATGGAAGAAGGAGTAGGAAGGAGCTAGTAACTATGGGGAAAACACCCTCTCCCATGAAATTGGAGTGTTCATCACTAAGTGCTCAACGTGGGTGGGGTGAAATAAAACACAAAGATAAAGATATATATATGTATACCAAACACACAACCCAACCTAATTCTTCTAAACATAGAAACTGAGCATGTGCCTCGGAACTGCTACTATGAAGCATGCATACAACAAACAACCCCAAACCCCATTTAGGTTTTCACGTTTCAGCAGAATTAGTTTATTAGTTCTTTAACTAATGGGTAACTATCCAAACCCAACCATATCAATCATTCATAAAGCATATCCCTGCCATCCACAAATAAAGTTAGAAAAACACAAGCAATACAACCAATTCCCTCTTATTAACCAACCAAACCCATTGATTATTACTTCCGTTCCATTACCAAGCCCCACCATTCGTTAACTCTTCCACATTTTATTTATTATTCACAACCCATAGTTCATTCACATTCAAGCCCATCCCTGCAGCCCCGCTGCCAACTACCATATCCACAACCACACCGTACATCATCATCCCTTGATACAATTTATCGCAGCCCCGCTACCCATCCGATCCACAACAACCCGCAAAACACCCCCTTTCATAAACAAACACCAAATAGCATCCACATGTTTATTATTTCAGTTTTGTTCAACCGGGGTGATCACACAAGGGTTTCAGATTTTCATTTAATCATACAGCTTTACGTGATTAACGAAATTACACATTCAACAAAGTTCCATTCACAAAACATTCTAGAAAGATAGGGTTACATTTAATTGTACAAGCAAAGGCCCCCAACGACCGTGATTTTCAGTAGGTATAAGCCTATTCAATTCACAACATAATATCATTGGATATAAATATTGTAACTGCAATAAGAAACTTCTGAACTCCGTTATAAAAGCCAGTTATTATCTTTATTAAACCGGTTCAAATGTGTTTCATGTAAACTAGAGGACACCCACCCCACACGATGCAAAATTTAGAGAGATGAAGGTAAGATCCCTACCTCAACAGGTTCTGATAGCAAATCTCCCCCAGATCAATCTTTAGAAGACGTCCATCAGCGTTTGACACTTCTGGAAAAACTCGGAAAAACCTCATCGGGTGGAAGTTGGGAAGGAAAGGTTGAAGTTAAAACAACCGATACAAGCTCAAAAGTTCGTCTCGTCGTTACGATCCCGTGGCCACTGACAGATCATAAATCGGAGCTCGGACGAAGAAGTTATGGAAGTAAAGAGCCTTCGAGTCTCTTGGGAGAGCTCTACTCAGAGGAAAGGGGAGGAGAGGGGTGAGTTGAAAAGGAAGAGAGGACCCCTCCTTTTATAGGCGTGAAAAACAAAAGTACACGGAGTGTACTTTATGGTACACGGCATGTACTCGACCATTTCACACGGTCACCACACGGCTTCCAACACAGCCTTCAACGCAGTACGCGGCTGTTGACTGGTCAACACATAGTTTGAAGGTAACGCATACGCGGGGAGGGACTACACGATATGTAGTATTGGCTACACGGTATGTACTCATTTATTTCACATGGAAAGGACATGACCCTAAACACGGGGTATACCCGACGATGGGGTACACGATGTGTACTCACGCTACACGGCGTATAGTTTCAAAATTCTGGAAAGTGTGGGAAAAGTCCATTTTACCCTCCAGAACACTTCGTGGCCTTCTTTTTGACCAAGGAACGGGCCAGAGAGGTCCGAACCATTACATCAGATACCTCTTAAAACATTCTCATCGTCAAGAATTAAAAACCAACCCAGAGAAACCCAACAAGATACCTCTTAGGGTTCTCGTTATAATAGGAACCCATCCAATAACCCTAATCATATGTGTAAGGAATTCCTTCTCCTATGTCGAGATATTATCCGCTTTAGGAGACACCGACTCACCTGCACGGGTTTAATCACATCCTCATTAATGCGTCTCAATTAATAATTGGGTCTTCCCACTTTCATACATCAAGATTTTCAACTTACACTACCCCCCAACACCACACAACCAACACACTGCCCGAACATGTGGTTTGGGGGAAATTCCTTCTCCAATGTCGAGATATTATCCGCTTTAGGTGGAACGGCCTCACCCACGAGGGTTCGATCACATCCGCATTAATGCGTCTCAATTAAGGATTGGGTCTTCCCTTACCCACACATCCGGACATGTTACACACTTCCAGAGAACAAAGAAACAAAAGGTCTCCCAACCGACAAGCCAAACATTCCCTATATCAAAGGTACATAGTATAACATAAAAACAAATCTCAGAAGAACAAGGAAAAACACAAGTCAAAACAACTCCGGGTACTGAGAGTGCATCTGGGTCTCCCATTCACAAGTGCTCTCCTCGAGGCCGCCATTCCTCCACAACACACGAACCAAGGCGATGGTTCGTCCCCGGAGCACCTTCTCTTTACGATCCACAATTCTGACTGGTCGTTCCTCGAAGGTCGCATCATCTCCCATATCTAACTCTCCCCAGTCGATAACATGAGAGTAGTTGTGTAAGTATCAACGTAGCTGGGAGACGTGGAAGACGTCATGAACCTTCTCCAACTGAGGTGGAAAGGCTAACTGATATGCCACCTCACCGACTCACCTCAGCACCTCAAAAGGTCCGATGAACCTAGGGGAGAGCTTACTCCCCTTCCCATCCTCCCCTGCCCTCATCGAGGGGAAACCTTCCAGAACACATGATCTCCCACCTCGAACTCCAAGGGCCTCCTCCGATGATCCGCATAAGACTTCTGTCGGTCCTGAGCTGCTTTCATCCTCTCACGTACAAGCTGGACTTTCTCTGTGGTGCTCTGCACTACCTCTGCCCCAAGAGCACCTGTCTCACCAACCTTTGCACAAAAAATGGGTGAACGACATGGTCTTACATACAAATCCTCAAACGGTGCCATGCCAATAGTAGAGTGGAAGCTGTTGTTGTAGGAAAACTCTACTAAAGGAAAGTGTCATACCCATGATCCTCTGAAATCCAGAATGCATGCTCGCAGCATGTCCTTCAACGTCTGAATAGTCCGCTCTGTCTGCCCATCAGTCTGGGGGTGGAAAGCAGTGCTTAGGCATAGTTGGGTTCCAAAATCATGTTGTAACCCCCTCCGGACTCGTGAGGTAAATCGAGTATCCCGGTCTGAGATGATAGTCTTTGGAACTCCAGGCAAACGCACCACCTTGTCTATGTACCTCTGTTATTAGGTACTCACCGGGCCTGACTCCTTAATTTCTAAGAAGTGAGCTGATTTTGTCAGACGATCCACCACCACCCAGAAAGCATCATAACCACCCTGAGCTCTGGTTAGTCCTATGACGAAGTCCATAGAGATGTCATCCCACTTCCACTCGGGGACATCTAATGGATGCAACATACCACTGGGAACACGGTGTTCAGCCTTTACTTGCTGACACACTAGGCACTTAGCCACAAACTCCGCCACTGCCCGTTTCACCCCAGGCCACCAAAACTGTTCCCTTAGGCCTTGGTACATTTTTGAAACTCCCGGATGTACCGGAAAGGCTGAGCTATGGAACTCACGGAGAACTCCCTCATGCATCGCCTTCGTAACATACAACCTTCCACGGAAAAACATCCGATGTCGGTTGTCCCCTATCCATACTTATTGAGCGTTTCCCTGATTGACACGATCCCGCATTACTTCCACCTCAAATTCCCCCCACTGAGACTCTTCCACCTGCTGCAACAAGGAGCACTACACCTTCATCTGAAACAAACAGCCTCAAACACCTTCTACCCTTGCATCCAAGTGCAATGCGGCCAACTCTCCCATCACTTTCCAAGCATCTGTGGATTCCTGAACCACTTCCTTATGCGACTTACTACTCAGGGAGACAACCACAACATTTCCCTTAACTTTAGTGTAAGAGATCTCGAAGTCATAGTCTTTGAGAAACTCGACCCATCTCCGCTGTCGCAAGTTCAGGTCACGTTGGGAGAAGATATAACGCATGCTCTTGTGATATGAGAAGACCACAAAGCGCTACCCAAAGAGGTAATGTCACCACAACTTTAGTGCGAACACTACTGCTGCAAGCTCCAGGTCATGGGTAGCATAGTTACGCTTGTGAGGGCACAACTGCCTAGACCCATAACAGATCACACCCTTCTTCCGCATCATCACACACCCCAGACTAAGGCCAGAAGCATCACAAAACACCTTATACAATGACCCTTCCTCTAGAAACCTGAGTACTGGAGCACTGAAAAAATTCTCCTTCAGGTATTTGAAAGCTTTCTGGCACCGCTCGCTCCATAGGAAGACCTGGTTCTTCCTAGTCAAAGCTGTCAACGGAGCAGCAACTCGAGAGAAGTCCAAAACGCACCTATGATAGTAACCTGCTAACCCCAGGAAACTACAAACTTCTACCACGCTCTTGGGTGCTTCCCAAGAAACAACTACCTCCACCTTCGATGGGTCCACTGAAACTCCATGCTGAGACACTACATGCCCAAGGAAGTGGACTTCTTGTGTCATGAACTTACACTTAGACAATTTTCCATAAAGCTGGTGGGGTCGAAGGACTTCCACAACTGCCTTGAGATGCTCAACATGCTCCTCCTCTGATCTTTAGTATATCAGGATGTCATCGATAAACACAACAAAAAACCGGTCCAGAAACCCTTAGAAGACAAAGTTCATAAGCCCCATGAACATAGATGGTGCATTTGTAACTCCAAACGGCATTACTACAAACTCGAAGTGCCCATACCTGCACCTGAAAGTTTTCTTCGAGATGTCACTGTCCTTCACCCTCAGCTGATGATATCCAGACTGTAGATCAATCTTAGAAAACCAACCTGCTCCCATCAGCTGGTCTAAGAGATCATCTATCCTTGGAAGGGGGTAACGGTTCTTGACCGTTACCTGATTCAGCCTTCTGTAGTCTATGCATAACCTGAGACCACCATATGCCTTCTTCATGAACAAAACTGGAGCACCCCATGGCGACACACTGGGTTGAACAAAACCCTTCTCCATTAGGTCGTCAATCTGAATCCGCAACTCCCGCATCTCTGAAGGTGCCATCCGATAAGGGGCCATTGAAATCGAACAAGCACGAAGATGTAAGTCTATCCCGAACTCAACGTCACATCGAGGGGGTGGGGGGTAGAGTCAAAACTTCCTTGGGAAAACATTGAGGAACTCCCCAACAACCTCCGGGACATCCATCATCTCTGTATCAGCTGGAACCACTGATAACCCGCCTAACAAGGAAAGAAGGGTCTTTACATGCTGGCTTCCTACCTGATAGCTCCTCTCACCAACAAAAGATACACGCTGCCCATCCACGTCAGATAACACGACTCTTCTTTGGAAGTAGTCGATAACGGCACTAACATAAAACAACCAATCGACGCCTAGGATGACATCGTACTGGTGCATCTGTAGCAAAAGAAGATCCCCACTAGATCGATGCGGTCCCAACGTCAGTCCACATCCCCAGAAAACACAAGATACGCTGGTTTGGCCTCCAACTGGTGTACTCAGCACCAGTGGTAAGGAAATTCTCTCTACGTCTAGTCCCAAAGCATGGGCTAGACTAGGTGCAACAAAGGAGTGCGAAGCTCCCGAATCAAACAGAGCAGAAACGAGAGTGCTGAAAAAAAATCGTACGTCACACCACCTCTGGTCCTGCTGGAGCTGCCAACTCTGCTGAGTGCAACTATCCACACCCAGCTCCTCTGCCTCTCTGATGTCGTCCACCTCCCCGAACACGCCCTGGTCGAGGTCCCTGAGGATCACCCTGAGGTCGGCCTCCTCCTGCAAAGTCTGCCCTTGGGGGAGCATGATCCTGCTGCTGTTGGAAGGGCATCGCCGGAAATTGGTGCTACTGAGGTGGGCGCTGAACCTACCCACCTCCACTATGCTGAGCTCGGGCCTGTTGTGGAAAACCCCACCAGGGGCATTTTCATAAATAAGTGGAAAAGTTGGTTTATGAGTGTCGTCTCGAATAACTTTTGAACAGAGTCTCGGATCGGAAATCTGAGTCTGCCGTTGCATTCAGAATGGCGCATTTATCCTAGGGGTGACCTTAACTTTGTTCGCGTCAGGCGTGGAGTCGGGGCCGTTTCATTAACTGGAGGTTATTAAATAAAAAAAGAAAATCATTTCACTACTCCCCATACCACCTCCTACGCGCAGTGGACGATGCTCCTCCTCCCGACATCCGTTCTTCGCCGATTCGAGCCTTGATCGTCTGTTTTCTGCACAGATCGTCGGCAGATCGAGCTTTAGGGAATCGTGGGCGTCATTCTTCACTCGAAGCGTCGGCGATCCGCCAACAGGTAGGCATTTTATGTTTTGAAAATCTCGGATCCCAAATTTCTGCATTTTTCTCTGTTTTGAACCTGCAGATGGGTAGATTGGGTCACAGGGGGTGCACAGATGCTTCCGGATCTGCGTTTGGACTTTCGAGGTGCATTTGGCGGACCTCAGAAGGTTTATCGGCATGAAACAGACGTGATGGCACTGATGGATGCCAGAGGCGGCGACGGTAGGTGCGGCCCACGGCGGCGGGCCGACCACTTTTTTTTACACGGGGGGTTTTTAAACCCCCGTTTCTTGAAATCCGGAAGTCAGATTCGCGTGCCGTCTACGACGATGCGACCCTAGGGACGAGGAAAACTCTCCGGTGTGGGTTCGAGGGTATAGAGGTTCGAGATTGTGGCCCGGGAGTTAGAAACGCCGTAGAAAATAATAATATTTTATTATTTTACAACTTCGGGCTGTTGTAACTTCTACCTAAAGAGTCTGAATGATGTGCCGTCAGTGGCATTGAGACCCTGATGGTATGGAAGACTTTTTAAGATGGTTTCCGGGTGTTGGAACTGAGAACGGGGTGCGGGCCCCACGAGGCTGGGTTTTGGCGTTTGCAGAGAAACGCAGCTTTCACACCAAGAGTCTAATTTTGGCAGATGAATAGTCGATCCTGTGTGTTTTTCTTAGGAGATCGCCGTGTTATGATCCACCTGAGGAGTTTCGAGATTGTGGCATGGGCCCCACCTGATCTAGCTCTGGTGAATAGTCCATTTTTCACTGGGTGGTCGTTTTGGGTGAACGAGTAGTCGATTCCATGTGTTTTTCTGAGGGGATTGCCATGGTGTGATCCTCTTAATGAGTTTTGGAATCTTTTTGTGGGCCTCGCTCGGACAAGCTACGATGAATAGTGCGTTTTTTTACCGCTTGTCCATTTCGGGCAAGTAAACAGCCTATCCTGCTTGTTTTTCTGCATAGATTGCGATAGTGGTCTCACTATAGGCCTTGGTGCTATGCAGTGTGGCGTTGTTGTGATTCCCTCATGTTAGCGACGTCTAGACCAGTAGTGGTTGAGGGTACTCCCTCTGTTCGTTCCTACGAGGGTTCGTGCAGCATCACAACATTCGTATAGGTTTGTGATCCTCTCGATGGGATGTTTAATTTGTTAGAGTTGTGTCATCCCTCCGGTGGGCCAGGAGTGGGATCCTCTAGCATCTTTTCCCTAGATCGAGTTCTTGGTATCGCTGTGACCGCTTATCCACGGGTGGTGATCCCCTATCTAGATGGTTAACCCCGTAGGGTTGTGGCATCATCGGATTATGGTCCCCTATGCATTGGGTCGTACTTAGTAGGGTTGTGGCATCATCAGGTATACGATACCCTACACAGCATGAGGTGTATAGTAGGGTTGCGGTATTGTTGGTTATACGATCCCCTACTCAGCACGTGGTTTCGGTAGGGTTTTGCCATCGTCGGTTCGATCCCCTACGTTGCGAGTTATACCAGATAGGGTTCCGGTATTGTCGTGACCACCTTTATATGGGTGGTGAACCTATATCTAAGTGATATGCTTCTTTCTAGCACCAGATCAGGTTGTGGTATCCCCCAGTGGATCCTGTGTGTGATCCCCTATCTGTGATAACTATGTATGCCAGATCAGGTCATGGTTTCCCCAGTGGACCCTTGGAGTGATCCCATATCTGTGAGATTTGTATTCCAGAGTGGGTTCTTTTACCCCCTAGCGGACCCTAGGAGCAATCCCCTATCCGAGGAGTTTGGTGGTTATGTTGTTTTAGCAGGTTTTTCCTCAGTGACAGTATTCGATGAGCATGGTCTCTCGGGTGAGCTTCTGAGATGTTTTCTTGGACCTGATGGAGTGTATCTCTCAGGCGCGTGTCATCTGGGATGACAATGATCGTGGAGTGTGTTCTCCTGGTTGTGAACCGTTGCTGGTGACGAGGTCGTACCTCAGGTGGCTTGTTTTGTGAGCTGAGTATATCTGGATTGTTCAAGGTGTATGTATGGGCATACACCTGGGATGAGATGACTAGTTGTGTTTAGCTGAGGATGGTCCCGAGATGGAGTTCCTCTCTCATCTAGGTTCCCTCTAGCTGGGATGAGCGGACTGTTTCCTTTCAGTTGCTCTATTTTATTTTGGGTTTTTGGGGCGCCTATTGAGTATGTTTATACTCACCCCTGCACAGGATTTGCCCGCACATGTTTGTGTCTTGTGTAGACCACAGGCCTTTCGACAGAGTCCCTGGAGGACCCGGAGCAGGTGGAGCTGAGTGAGTGAGACTGACCAGGGTGTTTGCCGGTGCGGTGCCGAGGGAGCTTTCCAGCGGGTGTTTGTGGAAGCGTTCCCCTTCTTCAGAGTAGGTTAGATGCGCTTTGTAGTTTTCTTTTGGTGGGCCCTATTTTTCCCTTTTTTACTTTTACTGTTGCACTCTGGTTTGGGATAGATTGTATGCATGCATTTACTTTTCAGTTTTCTATATCTCTACACAGTTTCATGGAGGTGGTTGTGGGTGCGTGTGTACAGGTACCTTAGGCTAATGCCTCCCATGTGTGTGATAGCCTACTCGGCGCTAGACGCTAGCCCCTGGCCTATTGGAGGTAGGCTTGGGGAGTCGTAACTCGAGCCCCATTGGGTCGGGTCGTGACAGAGAATATAGATTGAGTTGATAAAGTATTATTATTACATGATCAATTACTATCCTGGAAAAGTAAACAAAGATGCAGATTCCTTGAGTTAAAAACATCATGCATCATTAATTATGTTACATTTGTAACAAGACACCTTGATTAATGATTTGATGAATTTTGGATTTGAAGTTGGGGGTGTATAAAATTACTCTATTTTGGTTTAGGTTACTATGTATTCATCTCTATCATACAGAATTAATAACGCACAAAAGGAAGACAATGAGTTATATAAAAAGGGTATGTTTCAAGAATTTAATGTTGTTAAAGTTTTTGTTTTGAGATTTTAGAAGAGATTATGTGTGCCTTTTGATCATATTTTAAGAAATAGTTGTTAAGTGAAGCTCATAGTTCTCTGTTTTCAGTTCATCCTGGCCACACAAAGATGTACATATAACTTCAGAAGTATTACTAGTGGGATGGAATAAAAATAGATATTGAAGGTTTTACCAAGAAATTTTTGACTTGTAAATATATTAAAGAAGAGTTAAAATTACCAAAAGAGATGCTTAAACCTTTGTGAGTGTTAGTTTGGAAGTAGGAAAATATATCCATGGAATTTGTGGTGGGACTACCAAAGAATCCTCAAGGTAAAAATGTGATTTGGGTATAGAAGTAATTGGGTATAGAAATAAATTTCATCACTGCTTTTCATCCTCAATCTGATGGAAAGAATGAGTGAACAATTCAGACTTTGGAGGATATTCTTTGACCTTGTTCAATGGACTACTAGGGAATTTGGGATCAACATCTTTATTTAGTTGAGTTTTCTTAGAATAACAGATTTCATTCTAGTATACAGATGGGACCTTTTGGGGTATTATATGGAAAGCAGTGTTGAAATCCATATTTATGGGATAAAGTTGGGAAAATAAATTTTATGGGACCAGAATTAGTAAAGGAATTGGCTGAGAAAGTGGAGATGATTCAACAACACATGAGGACAACTCAGAGTAGGCAGAAAAGTTATGTGGATAACATGTGGAAAGAATTTTCTTTCGAGGTAGGTGATCTTGTTTTTCTTATAACCCCACAATGTAAAACTAGTATGAATTTTGGAAATAAAGGATATCTAAGTCCATGGTTCATTGGACCTTTTAAAATCCTAGATAAAGTGGGACCATTCACCTACCGAGTAAATTTGCCTCTAAGTTTATTTTAGGTACACAATGTTTTTCATGTTTCAATGTTGAGAAAGTATATGAGAGATTCATCTCATTTTTTGATAGCAAAGTAGTTTAGATGGAATAGAACATTTTTTATGAATAGAATCCTATTTAAATTCATGATCATTGAGGGAAATTATTATAGAATAAGGTAATTTACCAGGTTAATTTTTTTTGAAGAAACCACATAGTTAAAGAAGCAACATAGGAATCTTAAAATTCTAAAAGAGAAAGGTACCATCACTAATTTAATAAGTAAATAAAAATATCATTGATGCAATTTCCAGAAGTCAGGGAGAATGTAAGAACCTAGTTACTTATAAAATACTTTGTTTTAATTCTAAAATTAAATTGTTAAATTCATTATAAAGGTATAATGAAATAAGTGGTATTTATAGAAATTAAAGAATTTATATTGATGGAATAGTAACTTGACCTCAGGAATAGTAATATTTCTATAGAATAGTAACCTCACCATTGAAACTATAAATAAAATTCATGTATCATAAAAGTGAAAATATTATATATTTATATTAAAAAATAAATAAATAAATGTTTTAAAAGTGATAAATTAAGTGTTGGTATTTTTGTGAAGGATAAATGTTTGTTTATAATTTTTTAATTAATATAATAATTTAAAATAAAATATATTTCCAGAAAATAGTTTCATAAATAAATATTTTTTTTCTTATGATTATAAGATTATTTTATTATCCTTAATTAAATTTTCAAGGTGTTAAAAATTCTGTTATAATTTTAAAATTGGTATTTTTTGAATAAATTATGATTGTAATTAAAAAATTTAATTGCTCATATTTATAAAATTATTTTCATAAAATGGAGTTCATTTTTTAATTCTACATTTCAAAAAATTGATTGCATTCATTCTTGGGATTTTTCTTAAATACTTTAATTTTTGTTGAATACTAAAATATGGTAATATACTGTATATAAATATTAAAGGTTAAATAAACTATTCCATGAGTAATTATTGTTGTAAGCACTATAATATTGAATCCTCCATTATAAGTTTAATATATTTAGTGATAATTGTCAAACTATTCATAGTCTCAAGCCATAATAAGAAACTATTTATATAATAATGAGAAAACACCGCTCTCATCTGCTATAAATACCACCCCTCACCACCTCTTCTTCTCACACCTAAAAGCCTTTTAGATTGTTTAATATCTGACCAATTACATTCCCAAAAATCTTCTCTATGTCCAAGACCTACTGTTCTCACCAAAATATCAAAACCAAAGGCCTTAAGGAGGTTCTTAATGAGGAGAATTCAAGAGGTTGAATCCTCTTTCATTTTCTTTTATTTTATTTTGAATTATTTTTATTTTCTTATACTATATTAACCTAACCTTATATAAGTGGCATGAAAACTCCAATATCTTATATATTCTATAATTTAATCATCTTAATGGAAATATTCATCATCAAAATTCTTCTCCTCTTCTTTTTATTCTAAAATTAAGAACATCGTCCGTGATGTGTCGATTTACTACCTTCATGGATGATACACATTAATTTTAAATTATAACCTTAAAGGATGGTCTTGAAACCATTTTTATGGTTAAATAATATGTTATTATACATATTATAATTTATTTAATGTTTTATAAGTAATATATAAACATGATATTTAATAATATGATATAAATTTGTGATGATCATTAAAATCGCCCAAATAAATTAAATCATTCTAATTAATGTTTTATCTAATGATTATTTCTCATATAAAAAAATGATATATGGTATAATTTAAAATTAGGGAAATATATTAACACCATTTGATACCATTTCTTGAGTTTATGTTCTATTTTACAAGAAAAACTACAATGAACCAACCATGGAAACCATGCAATAAATGCACCCGAAACAATAAAAATAACAAACTTTTATTAATAAATGGGTGGAATGATGTCATAAGAATACCATATAAGTAATTATAAATTTTAATATGGTTCTTTAATACATTAATAACACTATTTAAACCATTTTACAGGAGGTTTGAATAGTTCTTAAGTAAGACGAACCTGAGGTAAGAGAATTCTTAACCCAATTTTTATTCTTTGGGTTAACCTTATACTTCATTGATTTTGTGGTACTAAGATTATTTGTGAAATTAATTTTGATTTCTTTATGTTTTATTATGTAAATTTATATTTTATACACATATCCAAATATTCATATCATTTCTCACTTCAATTATATGATATTTGTAAGGGACTTTTCTTCGACATTCCTTTTTAAATTTATATTTTTACAAATATGAAAAGGAATGTTTTTATTAAAGTATTATTATCTTATGATTATTTTTTTGTTATTGGAAATTTTTTATAATTAAGGATGTGACCTATATATCTCTCCAATTCTTTGGTTTTTTTATGTTGAATGTCGACCGTATGGTTACTCCAAGGGTAACTGCGATGATTAGACTGTAAGGTCACCATGGGGCTTACATTGTTATGTAGCCATTGTTTTTGACACTTTTTGCCGGGGCATGCACATCCTTCTGTGGGGAGGAGGACGCAATGCATTGTTGCCCTGCATTCCCGATTTCCAAAGGAGGGCGGCATTCGGTCCTTATTCAGGGACGTCTGCTCCTTGATCGAAACTGGGATGATGGGATGTCGGTTCTTCCTTCTGTGGATTCCTCCTCAGAACTGATCACGTAGTCTAGGTCTCCCTCATAGATTTAATATTTTGTTCGTGAAACTCTTCCCAGTGCCATGTTTCCATGGGCGCCGGTTAATTACACTGCTTCTGTCAGGACATTCCAAAGGGTCCGGTCAGGGCAGCAACCTTCAGTCGGGGGAGTAGTCACGTCGAGGCATCAGTAGCGTGTTTGTATGCTGGGGAACTGGCATGTCTATCTTTTGTCCCTTGTCATGGGGCTTCTCGAGGGTGTGGAAGCCCGAGGAATCCCACATCGAGCGCGGGGAATTATATGCCATAGACATATATCTGAAGTTTTCCTCAGCTTCCTGTGTTTAACACAGGGTATGCCGCAGGTTTAACGTCCAGCGGAGATGGTTACACCAAAGGCATGCCATCCGAGGTTTTCCTCAGGCATCTCATGTTTATCACGAGGTGGGTCTCAAGTTTGACATCCAGCGGTGACAGGCTGGCCTAATCAAAACACTGGCCGGAGTGAATCAAATTGACGAATTTCCCTTGAAGGGATGCTGATATCGGTGCCAACCCATGGGCGGCTTTCTGAATGTTGTGAAGAGGAGTAGAACGACATGATGCCACCAGGATGTGACGGTCCGAGTGAGGATCAGGGTGGACGATGGATGGATGAATGAAGTGGAGGGGGGATGACAAGGGACCATCGCAAGGGCGACGGTGAAGTTGGGCTTGAGCCTCGAAGAGACCTCCTACGTATCCCCGTGGCAGAGAATCAAAGTCCATGTAGTTAAAATGGTGTGTCGGAGAACCGACGCGAACAAGGACCTTGGTCTCGATGGTGTGGGGATTACACACTAGGCTGCCCAGGTGCTGGTGAGCTGATGCGAAGAAGGTCGGGATGACCAATGGGTGGTGGGCTTGAACCTCTGGGAGGCTTCCTACATACCATGCCTTGACACAGATCAAAGTCCTCGTAGTTCAAAGGGTTTCATCGGTGAACCGATGTGAATATAGAACCAGGGGTCCACTTGTGGTGGGCTTGAACCTCGTGAAGGATTCCTACGTACCATGCCTTGATATGGATCAAAGTACTCGTAGTTCGGGGGGTGGGTGTCAGCGAACCGACGTGAGGAAGGACCATGGTCCAATGGGAGATGGGCTTGAACCTCAGGGAGGCTTCCTACGTACCATGCCTTGACATGGATCAAAGTCCTCGTAGTTCAAGGGGTTTCATAGGTGAACTGACGTGAAAAAGATCAAAGTGACCAACAGGTGGTGGGCTTGAACCTTAGGGAGACTTCCTACGTACCATGTCGTGACATGGATCAAATACCTCGTAGTTCAAAGGGGGATTCGTCGGCGAACCGACGTAAAGGTGGACCTTGGTCCGATGGGTCGTGGGCTTGAGCCTCATGGAGGCTTCCTACGTACCATGCCTTGACATGGATCAAAGTCCTCGTAGTTTGGGTTGGTGTGCCAGAGGACCGATGTGAATGAGGAGGACCAGGGGGGTCCCAGTGGTGGTGGGCTTGGACCTCATGGAGGCTTCCTACATACCATGCCTTGGCACGGATCACATACCACGTAGTTCAGGTTGGTCACAACGACTTGGCACTGGACCGAAATGCATTTTGACGTCTTGCGGGACGAAGATGAACCCTAACGTGAATAAACGACGAGAGGTGGCCTTGAACCTCAGGGGGCTTCCTACGTACCATGCCTTGACATGGATCAAAGACCACGTAGTTCAAATGGGCGAGTCACAATGGCTTGCCGTCAGACTGGGATGCAGTTTAACGTCTTACGGGACGAGGATGAACTCGACGTGAATAAATGATGGGTGGGATTGAAACTCAAGGAGGCTTCCTATGTACCATGCCTTGACATGGATCAAAGTCCTCATAGTTCAAATGGTGCACAGTTTAAGGTCAAGCGGGACAAGGGCATACAGTTTAATGTCATGCTGGACGATGGAATACAGTTTAACGTCATGTTGGATGATGGAATACAATTTAACGTCATGCCGGACGAGGGTATATAGTTTAACATCATGCTGGAAGAGGGCATACAATTTAACGTCATGCTGGACGAGGTGTTTTCATGGCCAATGCTTACTCTAAGCCCACGCAAGTCATGCTCGGTGTGAGAAACAAGAGGCAGCAGAGACCTCATGATCACGTCACGAAGGGTGAATTCGTGAGAAGCGAAGAGGGGCTTACGCGTTAGGCGGCCCATGGTGCTAGGACTTTCTCCAAGATGGAGGCCCGAAGTGCAGCAAAGTGAAGCAAGAGAGGGATTTGGGACCAATGATGGGAGGTGCCTCGTTCCCTATCGCGTCCTCCACTAACCTTGGCAGTGGGGAAATATCGAGGTGCATGGGTGCTACCTTCCGCAAGAGGGTCTAGGGGCTTACACCAAGGTGGTTTCCCTTCTCCCATGGATATAAGCTACTCCGAGAAGGAGGATATCATCCCTTGTGGAGGGGGTGACCCCGTCTCTGTGGAGACGGGTGGCGTAAAAAATGTCCGAGCTGGGGGGAACCTACGTGCGAAGCACGGGGCCAGATCACAGTTTAACGTTATGTGTTGAGGACGAGGTGCTTGAAAGTTTAACGTCCTGCAGCTCAGACGAAGTGGGTTCACTCTGCACCCCTAGGACTTACATGACAGACACCCTTTACTCCTTGGGGAAGGGAAGGTACCAGTAAGGCTGTGGTCAAGGGGGGTCGTAGAGCGAACCATCGAGGGGTCCACGTTAGCGTGACTATACGAAGAAGCGATAACCGTTAGCATGCCTATGTGAAGAAGCATTAGGCAAAGCAATGCTATGGGTGATGTTGCCCGTGGGACTTTGAAATCACATCGTGCAAACCTGGAGGGTCGCACGGGAAGAGGAATTTCCAAGAAGAGGAGTGTGCTTCGCGAAGTGGAGTGCCTTGGCCTTAGCATGAGGTAGAGGTGTGGATGGGGGGTGATTCGTGAAGTGGAATAGTATTCGCGAAGCACTGCCTTGAGAAGCAGAGGTGCCTCATGGAGCAAGGTGCCACGAGGTAGTTTTCTTCACGATATGTAGCGATCCTACCTTAGCATGGGGATCACTAGTTCAGGATGGGTGTTTCGTGAAGCATAAACGCTCCACGGTTGACCGAGTTCCTTTGGGAATCCCCCTCCTTCGCGAATGCCCTTTAGCTTCGTGAAGGTCATCCCTCTCGGAAGAAAGGCTCAAAACGAGACAAAGCGAAGGCGTCACACGAAGTAGAAGTACCTCGCAGAGCTCATGATTCCCGGGGCGAAGGGTGCTTCGCGATTTGGGAATTGAGAAGATGAAAGGTCAGATTTTCCATCCCATGGGCTCAGGGGGAACCCAGTATTTATAGAAAAGGGTCACCGCAAAGCAGAACTCACGCGACGAAAAGGGGCGACCGGTGCTTCGCGGCAGGCTCGCGAACGTCAGGCCGTTTGCGGAGAGGTACCGCCTCCGGTGCTTCGCGGCGGGCGTGCAAACGTCAGGCCGTTCGCGGAGAGGTACCGCCTTCGGTGCTTCGTGGTGGGCTCGCGAACGTTAGGCCGTTCGCATAGAGGTACCGCCTCCGGTGCTTCACGGGACCGCGATGCTCGGGGGTGCTTCACGTCTGTGCTACGCGAGGCAGTGTGCGGGAATTCTTTTTTCACTCCTTCCTTTACTGCAATATTTTGGCACCAACAAATGCCCCCCCCTCATAATTGGAGCCGTGGAGGGATGAAGGGTTGAAGTCTGAGGGAGAATCGCCAAAATTGTCGGCGATTCGCGATGTGACTTCGCAAAGGGGGTCCGCGGTGCTTACCACATCCACGGGATCCAGACGCGCCGCGATGCTCCGCGCGGGCGGGGCGCGCCGTGAAGCTCCGTGGTTTCCATCTATAAATAGGGGTCTGACCTCTTTTGTCTTCATGCGAATTTCTTGTCTTTTTTCGCTCTCGATTTCGTGAAGCTCCGCGTACTCCGCGACTACTATCCGCGAATCGAGCTTCGCGGCGAACCGCGGGTCTCCGAATCTGCGACCACGCCAAGCGAACTCTTGTTTGCCGACCTGGGTCTGACTCCGCGACATGGTTTCACAACCAAGCTTCACGAGAGATCTTCGCGAGCCGGCTTCACGACCCGGATTTGCGATCCTTTCTGAAAAATTCTTTTCTGAGTGTCATAACTAGAATGGCCCATCGAGAAGCTCTATTGGGGGTGATTGTCGATGCCGCCCGGAGAGATGAGATGGCCAACTCTCTGTGCCTTGGAGAGATGGTCCGAAGCCACTCAGACCATACCTCTTTGACAGAACTGCTATCGGAGGGTCTGAAGAACTATCCACAGTGCAAGAAACTGCCCTTGTATGGCTTCGGGCTGAGGGATGACGTCTTCATCCCTGAGGCGAGTAGGGACGAACCAGCTTGCTGGTTTAGGAGCATGGCATGTCAGCGCCAATGGTTTAGGGCAGCTGATGATCATGCGCGGGAGGACTTCAGACCCTTCACCGCCAACTGTCTTTAAAACCATGTGAACAATATTGACGAGAAGCCACTACAACCGGAGACGTCCCCTCTGTAACGTACCATACTGAAGGCGTCATTGCAGGATCTGAAGAAGGGGTGGTCCGATGAGTGGGACCTGCGCCAGGGTGGCAACTTT
Source organism: Viscum album (assembly GCA_963277665.1). Lineage (NCBI taxonomy): Eukaryota > Viridiplantae > Streptophyta > Magnoliopsida > Santalales > Viscaceae > Viscum > Viscum album. The sequence continues at coordinate 1,239,477,745 of OY728145.1, read as the reverse complement.
ACTGATGACTGGGCCTAGGCCTATTGGGTAGGCGCCTCATGCGAGGAGTTTGGGGCCGAGCTGAGGAGAGTGGGTTTATATGAGGTGGCATGGGCCTCCCAATTCCACATTTACCAACCGAAACAACTGACGCCGGAATTGCTGAGCAGATGGTCTTCTAGGACCAATACTTTTCACCTGCACCATGGGGAGGTGGGCATCAGCCTGTGGGATGTCCACTAGATTTTGGGGGTTCTATTCTTGGGGGCCATGTATGATGAGTTCCTCCCCATCATAAGCGTGTGGGAGGATATAGAGAAAATGTCGCGACTGGCGTCGGCGATGATGGCACTCGTCCCTGGAGAGGACAAGGAGGCAGTGAGGGATGTCCACTTTAAGAAGTGGTTCAAACGCTTCCTGAATTTCCCAGAAAATTGAGAGTTCCCTCCGAGGCCTCGAACTTGTCCAAGGGCTGCCCAAAGGGGTAAGGATCACTTGTATTGGCGGGTCTTGGAGGACAGCCAATGAAAGACGTGGGGTTTCAGTGTCAGCACTGAACAACAGCCGATAGTCAGGCTGGCGGCATTCCTTGCGGCTCTCATCTATGGCTGGATCCTACCAGTGAGGGATACCAACATGGGGGTGCAGCCCAGCTTGTTTATCATGGCGTTCATGCTGGCCATGGGGCAGCGGGTCAATCTGGGGATTCTCATGCTCGCCAAGCTGTACAGAATGCTGCGGCACATTAGCGAGGGCAAGAAGCCGCCAAGGATATGTGGTCCCTTCCACCTTTTGTATGGGTGGGTTGCGGCGCACATTAGGGGGATCTATGAATATCCAAACCCTATCTCGCCGCCGAGATCAAACTTGCGCCCCTCCATCCTGAATGCGGTCAGGAGCTTCTCGTTCAAACTAACCATGAAGATGGTGCTCAACCGAGTGTGGAGGGCGGATGAGTTTAATTTCCACCCCTTCCCATTATCGACGGGGATACTCACTGACGACGGGCGGGGAACGGAAGAGCACCAGACTTACCTTCTGGACTTTCGAGGCAGAGTTTTGGTGGCACGAGTGGATCGTGAGCCGCTCTGCGAGCCGTACACCCCGCATTGGTTTGCGAGGCAGTTTCAGTGCCTCCAGCGGCTGACCCCGCAGGTCTACTGGGAGGTGCGTCATGAGGAGCACCCGTGTGTGATGAGGCAGCTGTGGCTCATGTTCACACGGGAGGATGGGAAGATGCGAATTGCATTTCCTCCATCCACCACCACTTTCGGATTGGTGAAGGAGTATTCCATTAGTTGGGAGGCTGCTTACCCAGGGGAGATGCTGAAGCATACAACTATTCGGGTTGGCAACGGTGGGCCTCCTCTATCCCGAGGTCGGGGTCAGAGGGCAGCTAGGGCCTCTCGTGGTGGCAGGGCTGCCGTGGCGGTGAGACCCGCACCGGCCGAGGGTGTGGCAGCAGCGACAGATCCATTGAGTCCGGAAGAGCAGGGCCATTCGGAGGGGTAGCCGCTGAGGGGATTTTTTAGGATATCCACTAAGGCTCTGGGGAAGTGGCTGTGTCATATCGACATGGCAGAGGATGTCGTATTCCTGGAGGCCTGGGACATTAGGGATGTCGACCGGCAATTCCTCAGTACACCTGAGATGTGGGCACACTTGAATTGCCTCGGGATGGAGTTACCGAGCATAGGCCCAGTCCGAGCTGGTTTCATGGAGTCCCCGGTGGAGGAAAATCAATAATTTGATGAGCTGGAGGACTACGTTCATTCTAGTGGTGTCCCGCGCCCAATGAAAGACCAGTTGAGGGTACTGATGGATCAGACGGCCCCCCCACAGTTTTCAGCTGCTGATCTGAGGGAGCACTTCCCCCTGCCAGAAGAATCATAGGACTCCTCTTGGGAGGATGAGGCTGGAGGAGGGATCCCATTGGAGGAGGGCGAGGTCGGAGATCAAGGCTCAGATTCTAATGATTTCGCGGAGGCTCTCGAGGTAGTATTATGAACTTATTTCCTTATGGTCCGTTCTTGGGCCATTATGGACTTCTCAATGATGTTTGAGCCTTGCAGGAGGAACTTGTTCGCAGGCCTCGTTGTCGCACCTCGGCGGGTGATGATGCATGACCTTAAGAACCCGCGCCTATGGATTCATCCATTTCCGCGTCTGGTGGGACCAGAGAACCTGAGGTGGCTCCTCTAGAATCTCCAGACCTTCCAACAGTATATGGAGGGCCTTGCCTCAGGGTCCCGTTAGTATCGGCTCAAGAGCTGCACCAGGAGGTCGATCTCTGTAAGTTTCCTCCACCGGTTTCCTTGTCGTCATATGTAGACTATGCCAACTAATGTTTATGTCCCTCTCTGTCGTACAGTCCTCCGGCTGGCGTGGGCTGCTGCGGCAAGGCTAGTCGGGATGTCTGGTGTCATTCCTCCTAGGGGCATGCCGGTGATGGTGGCGATAGTCCCCCCATCTCCCCGAGCTGCAACACATATCATCACTGGCAGGGCCACCAGTAGGGTTGTGCCTGAGGTCATTGAGGTGGACTCCGATGAAGAGGATCGACCGACCGGTCCTAGTCCTGTCGTGCCTGCTTCAGCACCAAATGTCATACTGGATTCAATGCCGAATGCAGATCCTGCCGAGGACTTCCTGCGGGTGTATCCGGCGTACGAGCCTGCTAATCATGTAGACTGGGATGAAATGGCCTCTGACGAGAAAGACAACAGCATAGTGCACCGCCGGTCATGGAAGCTAATCATACGCTTCATCAAGGACACCCCCCAAGCACTATGGATGGACGAAATGGACAGACTTCGCTTGCGGCTGCGCGAAGTATGTGCTGGGGGAGTGGATGCCCAATTTCCTCACGCGCTCATCCGAGATATTATGGCTGAGAAGATCCAGGATCATGATCGTGGAATCAGCATGGGCTGGCAGCGGAGGAAGGCAACTAACATCTAGAAGCTCCAGGAGGTTGAAAGAAAGGTTCAATAGCTGCAGACCCGGGTGAATGAGCACTCAGCCTCTATTAATGCACAATCTGAGCTGATCTCATGGTTCAAGGCCTAGCTGGCAGAGGCAGAGGAGCATATGAGGCAGGCTTCTAGAAATATGGCTGCCATTCAGGCTGGGGTAGAGAGGGCCAGAGCCAAGGCTGACGAATTGTGCCCCGCCGCTGCTGAGGAGGAGCGGGAGTTGAGTCAGCGGTAGCAAGTCTTTGACGCCACAAGCCAAAGAGTGGCGAAGCTGCAACGCTCTATTGATGGGGTAAACCCATCCATGGGGGAAGTCGACCCCCCCGGGTACTGTAACAAACTAAAAAACTTTTATTGGTACTTTTGAGCTTCAATTTCTTCCTTCTTTGTTTTTAATGCTGTAGCATGCACGATTTCCACTGTTTGAATCGGTTCGTTACATCCCTACAATGTTTGCGGGATGTTTGGTGATAATTCCCCAAGCTCACGTGGGTCAAGCCCGATGTGAGAAACAGGAGATAGTTTCCTTCTAGTCCCACCTAACATAGGAGTGGAGACCAAGTTCTGGGCATCCGGGATTTGGATTACCAGTCCGGATTTCCGAAAGATGGGAGAAGCTTGGCCAGAGAAGGGAGTTCTCAAAATAGCTGAATTACTGTTTCTTCAGCATTCTCTTATGCCCGAATAGTGAAACTCCAGGGGCACTGAAATCGGTCCGAACAGATGGAAATGGGAAGTGTGAATCATGATACCCAAGATTCGAAAAACTATGGAGATGGCGTGATAGTAAAGGACAACCATTAACCATGACGGTGAAACGGTATCCTTACTGCGTTAGCCTGAAAATGTGGACAACAAATGAAGGTGGACTGTTTACCATGTTCGAAACACGGGACCATGTCACAAATGTTGTCGATCAATCCTTCGGGACATTGGACCAGGATAGTAGGCATACCCTAGGTCGAGCATCCATACTGTTAGGGAGTCCTTCCAAACATGACCAGTCTTCCGGGACGTTGGCCCAGGACGATAGGTGAGCCGATGCGGCATGATACCAGGCTGTTAGGGGGTCCCTTCAGACATGAAAGGGGAAAAGGGTCCGAATAAGGGGCACGCAAAGCGTGGAATATGAAGTGATGGTTTGTCCGAACAGAATCCAACACTCATGTAATTACATCACCGTGGAGGGAACACGCCAGATGGGCGCGTTGTTTTGGTTATGGATCCTTCCTTCTTTGGGATAGGGTCTCTCTAGTGAGGGGGTCTGTCACTTCCCAGTGGGATCTTGGGGCATCCTGAACTTGTTCAGGGAAAAATTGCAACTACATAGTTCCCCCCGAGGGGTCAGGCCAGAGGGCCAGAAATGGGGAGGAACATGATTTTGTGATTCCTGGGGCTGGACCCTCGGTGAAATTCCTGGGTGTCTCTACGTATCCCATGAGGATGGGAATCAATCCGTACGTAGTTCTTGAAGTATAGTGTAGTCATAGACCAACACTGACAGGTGAAATCCTCTCTGGTAGAGGCTCTAGTGCATCCCATGATTAACATGGGGCATCCTGAACTTGTTCAGGGTAAAATTGCAGTTTAGTGTCATGCGTTGAGGACATATGAACTCTTACAGTTTAACGTCATACGATAGGATGTGGAGTGAAAGAGAATATCCTAGGGAGCATATGGTGTGGTAGTTATGAAACCGACTGAATCACACCACATACCCCTAGAGGAAACTCTCCAGGTTGAGGGACCAAGAGTGAGGATTAGGCTGGGCCCGAAGCAGAGCAGTCGGGAATTCCTACGTACCCCATGAGGATGGGAATAAAGCAATATGTAGTTCTAAAAGTGTAGTTTAACGTCATGCAGGACGATTGGGAAGCCTGTCCGTGTTGGTACACATCCTGCCGAAACTACTAAGCCCACGTGAATCATGCTCGGTGTGGGAATCAAGAAGTAGTGGTAGGACTTTCCCAACACAAAAAATGGCAGGTTAGGGTGAAGGGATGCTCGGTGAATACCGTCACCATGATACTAACATGACCATCTGGCGCACCTAGATGCACAAAGTGATAGAGCCGAGCATGTTGGAATTCCACCTGAACACGAGGAAGTGGAAATGTGTGAATCATGATGCTTGAGATTTGGATCACAATGACGACATCATGACGATAGAGGATAACTGTTAACCATGGCAGAAACGCAACATCCATATCATGTTAGCCTAGAATGGGGATAGAAAAATGAGGGTCGACCGTTGACCATGTTCGAAACACGGGACCATGTCACAAATGTTGTCAGAGATCTGTAGGGACGTTGGCCCGAAATGATTGGAGGCCCCTTAGGTCCAGCACTCATGGAGAGCCCTTAAGCCTAGAATCCATGTCGTACGAGGGTCCTTTTGGATGTGGAATAGGACGAGGATCCAAATAGCGAGCTCGCGAAGCTTGGTCATGGGACGAGGAGAATGTCCCTATGAAAATCCCACACTTCGGGCTCTTTGTCAAAATGCATCCGAATACGACAATGAGGCGTATTAGATAGAGGGAGAAGATTCCTTTCCCATAGGGAGATCTTAGTTTATGGTCATAGAATTCGGACCAAAGGTGGGAGGAATCACAGGAGGCATGTGATGGGTATTTAAGAAAAACCCGACATGGATGGGAACTGGGGGTTCCGACCACCATGTGCTTCTCAGATTGTTTTAGGTTGAGGGACCGAAGACGAGAGTTGGGATGGGCCCATGGGGAAATGCCCGGGCGCTCTTACGTATCTCATAAGGATGAGAATCAAGCCTCACGTAGTTCTTGATAGATCTTAGTTTATGGTATTAGGACTTGGACCATGAATGGGTAAGGGGAGTAGGGGACACATGGCAAGGCGGTTACAAAACCCGACCTGAATGTGGACCTAAGCCCTACTTACCATGCGTTCTTTGGGGAAATGCTCGAGTCGAGGGACCGAACACGAAGGTTGGGCTAGGCCTACGGGGAAGTGCCCGGGCGCTCCTACGTATCTCATAAGGATGAGAATCAAGCCTCACATAGTTCTGAAAGGTGGCATGGTAAGGTACCAGTGCTAGGGAAAAAGGAGAGTGCGGGCGTGGCCCTTGAACTAAAAGAAGTGGAATTTGATAAATCTTGTTTGTCCTTTAAGGTGAGTGGTTTTTTTTGTGAAGCAACAAGCCTAGGGTAGCAGGACCTGGTGTCGCCACAAGAATCAAGCTGTGATAGGCATTGACAAATGGTATGGCACGTGACCAATACCCAACGTGATGTCCTCTACAACGCAGTCATCACAATGCAGTGCCTTTTTTCATCGTGCGGCCAGGATGATAATTTCACAGTTTTAGGGTCGTATGATAGGACCAAGCGTGAATTTTAACATCATGAAGCACAGACGTAGTAGAGATGATTCTAGGCGGGGAATGTGTATGGTGTCGTGCGACATAACCGACGCGGGTGAGGACTTGGAGTCCAAATCACACCACACAGTCCCGTAGTCAGGGTCCTGAAGGCAAGACACTGAACTCAAGCTGGACACAAATACAGGAGGTCTTGGCATTCCTATGTACCCCCTGATGATGGTAATCAAGCCAGAGGTAGTTCTTGGGAGATCTTAGTTTATGGTCTTTAGAACTCGGACCATGGGTAGATGACACCTTTCCAGGTAAGCGCAGACCTCGACCCGATCCCTTAGCCCACGTGAGCTAAACTCGGTGTGGGAAACAAGGGTGGAAGATCCTTATCGCAATACCCAAAACATCCAACTAGGGGGAGTCAGTGAAGAGCCCCGAAAGACGCCTTTGACATGGCTTTGTTCCCCTTACGCGCAGATATGCACGAAGGAATAGTACCAAGAGTTTAGAAACTCCATCTGGACATGATGATAATGGAGAAGGATGTGAATCATGTAACCAACATTTTGGGCTTAATGGGGTTGGCGTGGCGATGGAGGAAAAACATTAACCGTGGCAGAAACGCAGTCTCCATATCGCGTTAGCCTGAAGTGGGAACAACAAACGAGCATCGACCGCTGACCATATTCGCAACGCGGGATTTTATTGATTTGTTGTCTGAAACCCTTGGGGAATTGGCCTATAACGGTAGGAGAGCCCTTGGGCGTAGTATCCAGGCCGTTCTTGGGGGTCCCTCCGGGTGTGAAAGATGATGGAAGCCCTGATGTAGGGATACACAAATCCTGGAAAGCGGGTGCAGATGTGTCCGAGTAAAGTCTGGCATTCCAGGTAATAAACTGGAGTACCCGTAGGCACATTGGAGAACCACTGAAAAGGGGCGATGGAATAGCTCGGAAGGGAGAGGTACATGGAGTGGTCATTACAGGACCGACGTGAATGAGGACATAATCCCATACCACGCCATATACACCCCTCGTGGAGGAAGGGTAGTCCAAGGAGCCAAGATGGGATGGGGGTTCCCAAAAGATGAGGCCAAACCCGAAGATCAGATATTCGAGTGGTCCTACGTATCCCATAAGGATGGGAGTCAAGCCATACGTAGTTCTCTAGATGCAGTTTAACGTCATGCGGGACGGGGTGAGGGAGTAAGATACCCCCAGGTAAAGGAAAGGGAAGTGTACAGTACGGAGGACAACCTGACGTGGATGAGGGCATAACCACGTACCACCCCATACACTCTGGGTAAGAAGTTGGGTGGCGGAGCCCGAAAAGGCCAATGGGCCTAAGGCTGAGCCTCGGTCAGGAAGGCCTGACTAGTTTGCAGTTTAATGTCTTGCAGTGAGGACAAGGGTCGTGGGCCCAAAAAGGCCGAGAGGCCTGAGGCTGGGCCTCATGAGGGGAAGTGTACAGCATGGTACATGATCCTGCCGTGAATGAGGACATAGTACCACACCACATCATACACGCTTTTATAAGGGAGTCGGGGCCGTGGGCTCGATCGCCGACACAACCCAAAGGGAAGTTTGTCACTTCAGGATGGGGCAGAATGAATCACTGCACTCGATGTTTGGGACATCTTGGGGAGGACCTGAAGATCCAGGACACTATTGACCTTGTTCGAAACATAGCGTCCCTATGGTGACCAAATATGGGAGAAACAAATGAGCATCGACTGTTGACCAAATTTGCAACGCGGGACTTGTATCGGCTTGTTGTTCGGAAACCCTTGGGGGCATTGGCCCGTGTCGGTAGGAGAGACCTTGGGCGTAGTATCTAGGCCGTTCTTGGGGATTCCTCAGGGTGTGAAAGATGACGAAATCCCAGTCAAGGAGTGGGTGAAGCATAGCTGTATCCATCCACGAAAGATGTGAACATCTACAAGGGGGACGTGCAGCCGGGTCGAGGCTTGCTCGACGTGAGTTGGGGAAAAAGTGTGCGCCCTGCCATATGTCTTGACCCGAGGGGAAGATTTTGGCTTTTGGGCTGGGCCAATGGGCGAAATGTCCGGGCGTTCCTACGTATCCCATTAGGATGGGAGTCAAGCCATACATAGTTCTTGAAGCGTAGTTCAACATTGTTCTGGACGAGAAATGTGTCTCAATTGGGTATATGTACAGTACGTCAAGTAACCTGACGTGAATGAGGATGTAATCCCACACCACACCATACAATCCCATAGGAGATTCCGAGTCGACAAAGGCCAAGGGGCCCAAGGCTGTGCCTTAGTCAGGAAGGCCTGACTGGTTTGCAGTTTAACGTCTTGCAGTAAGGATGGGGGCTGGGGGCCCGAGGAGGCCAAGGGGCCTGAGGCTGAGCCTTGGTCAGGAAGGCCTGACTGGCTTGCAGCTTAATGTCTTGCAGTAAGGACGGGGGGCCGGGGGCCCGAGGAGGCCAAGGGGCCTAAGGCTGAGCCTTGGTCAGGCAGGCCTGACTGGCTTGCAGTTTAATGTCTTGTAGTAAGGACGGGGGGCCAGGGGACCGAGGAGGCCAAGGGGCCTGAGGCTGAGCCTTAGTCAGGCAGGACTGAATGGCTTGTAGTTTAACGTCTTGTAGTAAGGATGAGGGAAGATTTTAGTTTAAGGTCATAGAGCTTGGACCATTTTGCGTTTTATCATCCTGCAGGACGGCGGTGCAGTTTAAGGTCATGTTGGACTATACAGTTTAGGGTCATACCATCTAAGGTCATGTTGGACCATACAGTCTAAGGTCATGTTGGACCATATAGTTTACGGTCATGTTGGACCATACAGTTTAGGGTCATGTTGGACCATACAGGATCAGGCGAAGTACTTCTTGAGGAACCTGGAATTGGTGGGAGGAGTTACGCGCTCACCATCCATGGTCACCATGGAGTACGCCCCGTTGGGGTAAACCTTATGGATGATATAAGGACCTTCACATTTGGGTTCTAGCTTGGGCTGTTTCCTACCGGGGATCATTGGTGCTCGAAGGGCCAGCACTAGGTCGCCCTGTAGAAAAGAATGGAGGTGAACCTTCTTGTTGAAGGCCCCTGCTATCTTATTCTGATGTCTTTCCAGATTGTGTAGGGCACGAATCCGGTTCTCGTCCAGTGCTTCTAATTCAGTTAGACGGATTTCAGCCACCTCATCTGGTGCCTGCTGGTCATAGACTGCAATTCGTAACGATGGAAGCTGGATCTCAATGGGTAGGATGGCCTCAGCCCCATACACCAGGGAATATGGGGTCACTTGGGTAGAGTTGCAAGTCATCGTCCGATAATCCCAGAGGGCGTTGGGGAGCTTTTCCGGACAAATTTTATTGTTCTGACCAACCATCTTCTGGAGAACGTTAGAGAGGGTTTTGTTGAACTCCTCGATTTGTCCATTTTCCTGCGCGTGATAGCTGGAGGTATGGTTCGAATGGATGTCGTACTTGGTGTACAATTTCTTCAGATCAGCCGCTCAGAAGTTGGTGCCATTATCGGTGAGGACGGCGTGAGGTACCCTGAACCGGTGGATAATATTAGAGCTCACAAAGTTGATGATGGAACGGGCCTTGACCTCTTTGAGTGGAACTTCCTCTGACCACTTGGAAAAGAAATCTGTAGCAGTCAGGATGAACCTACACTGGCGAGCTGTTGCCGGTGGATATGGTCCCACTACATCAATTCCCCATACCACAAATGGCCAAGAGTACTTGGTGGGGTGGAGAGGCTCCGGTGGCCGATGCAGGAAGTTGGCGTGAACTTGGCACGCGTGGCATCTCTTGGCATACCCGATACAATCGTGGATCATAGAGGGCCAGAAGTACCCCAACTTCGAGATTTGATGGGACAGCTTCGACCCGGCTTGATGGGCACCACAGGAACTAGCATGGACCTCCTGCATAACTTAAGGAATCTCTACTCCTTGAATACAATGGAGGAGAATTCCATAGAAGCTCCGCTTATAGAGGATCTGCTCAAGACTGGGATCACTCTGGAGGGTAAATTGCAGCGCGCGGCGTCGGATTCGCTCGTGATCGACCCGGTCGTCTGGGAGGCAACCATTTTGGAGATACTCGACAAAAGGTGCCCTCTAGTCGGGAGTGACTTCAACCACTGTGTTCGAAGAACCCGGGACCCCTGACGTAGAGGGCCCGACGGTGAGATGACTTACCCGTAGGCCATCAGTGTCCTCTTGGGTGATGGGGGCAATGACTCTCCGGTGTGCCACATGTATGATCAAATCATTTTGCTTAGGTTCCGAGAGCGATGCAGCTAAACAGGCCAAAGTGTCAGCTCGACCGTTCTGTGACTGAGGGACATGGGTGACCTCTGGATGAGAGGGGAACTGGGCCATTAGGTGGAGGGTGCACTCCAGCAATGGCACAAGCTCCAGCTTCCTAACGACATAATCTCCATTGACCTGCTTGATTACTAGCTCAGAATCTCCTTTCACATGTAGATGGGGCACGTCGATCTCAAGGGCCAACTCGAGGCCGGTGATGAGAGCTTGGTACTCTGCCTCGTTGTTGGTAATCCTTCTGACAATAGGAACGAGTATGGTAGGACAGCTTGTGCCGGGGTAATGAAGATGATACCTAGGCCCACTCTGTTGAGCTTAGGATCATTGAGCCTCCTACCGGTAGGGCTCTGGGAGGCACCGTCGAAGTGCATTTTCCAACATGGGATGACATGATCGACTGAGAGGATCGCCTCATCAGAAAAATCTAGGTCCAAGGACTGATCTGCGGAGGTCGGGTGGGCGACTAAAAAGTCTTCCAATGCCTGTCCCTTAATGGCCTTCTGAGGTATGAACCTGATATCAAACTGCTGGAGAATCACTGCCCACCGCGCTAGTCGGCCAATCAACATGGGGTGGTTCAGGATTTACTTCAGTGGGTCTACCCGAGAGACCAATTGAACCTCATGGTGCTGCAGGTAATGCCGCAACTTTTGTACGACAAAGATGAGTGCAAGGCATCTCTTTTAAATAGGGGAGTATCTGACCTCCGTATCGAGAAGCATGCGACTGAGATAGTAGAGACTATTCTAAGTACCCTCGTTATTCTTCTGAGTGAGATGTGCGCCGAGGGACCGTTCTAGGGCGGTCACGTAAAGGACCAACAGCTTTCCGGAAATAGGTGGCATCAAAACCGGAGGTTGTAGAAGATACTTCTTGATTTCCTCGAAGGCGGTCTGACACTCTTCATCACATTCGTAAGTGACGCCTTTCTTCATGATCCAGGAAATGGGCTTACACTTTCCAGCCAGATTCGCGATGAATCGGCGTATATAAGCTAAGTGGCCATGGAGACCTCAAAGTTCCTGAATATTGCTCGGGGGAGGCATTTGGATGATGGAATTGATCTTCTATGGGTTGATTTCAATGCCTCGGTATCTAACAAAAAAGCCAAGAAACTTCCCAGAGGTGACCCCAAAGGCACACTTCAATGGGTTAATCTTCAGGTGACGGGAACGGAGGAAACCAAACACTTTCTCAAGGTCTTTGGGATGGTCCTAGAGTTGGCATGATTTGACCACTTGGTCATCTACGTAGAATTCCACCAGCATCCCGAGAATTGGCTTTAATATGCGATGCATGGACCTCTGATAAGTGGAACCTACATTTTTCAAGTCGAAGGGCATAACCTGGTAGCAAAAGGTACCTTGGGGATCCCTGAAGGCAGTGGACTCCTCGTCCTCAGGGGCCATCCGGATCTGGTTGTACCTGGAATACCAATCCATGAAAGAGAGAGCTCGGAACCTGGATGTGGCATCAATCAATAACTCAGTCACCGGGAGGGGGAAGTCATCCTTTGGGCAGTGGCGATTACGGCCGCGAAAGTCGATGCAGACTCTGATCTTCTGATTCTTCTTCCTGACCGGCACAATGTTAGCAAGCCAATTGGGGTACTGGACTTCCTTAACGAAGTTGGCTTTGATAAGCTTATCAACTTCGGCCTCAACCATAGCATCATGAGAAGGGTACATCTTCCTGGGAGGTTGCTTAAACCCACGATGGTTTTCCGGGAGGCAAAGATGGTGAACGACTACTTGAGGATCTAGTCCTGGCATCTCACCGTAACTCCAGGAAAACACGTCATAGTGTTGTTTGAGAAAGTCTATGTACTGCAGCTGCTCCTCGGGGGACATGGCTGTACTGATCAATGTGGGCCTCAGATCTGCCTCGTTACCAAGGTTCACTTGTACCAGTTCATCAACCGTGGTAGAGACGCCTTCCTCAAAGGTGGGGGGAGCATCCTCCAGGTCTTCCTCTCCACCTGTGGGGGGATTTTCCACAGCAGGAGATACTTTTGAGCTATCAAATCCTGAGGGGCAGATGGTACCGGCTTGGGCAGAAGTGGTCATCATATCAGGAGACCCATGCGCCACTGAGACCATAGCAATGAAGGCATTCGATCCTATCCCATCTGGCCTTCGGTCCAACGGTCCACGTTTGATGACATCAAAGTAGTGGTGATGCGTCGGCCTGAGTCGGTTGATTCTATCCTGGTGGAAGAGATACGTATGACGTACTTCCATTGTCATAAGCTTGACATCCCGGTACCACACAGGGGTAGGAGGCTCTGGGATCACCTGAGCCTGGTTGGTGTAGGAGTACGAGGTGATTTTCCTCCGTCGCTTGGACATGGGAACATGCCTTCCATTCATACTTGAAATAACAAAACATTGCCCCATGTCAGGGTTCGTGGCCTCCAATCGGTGGATCGGGAGTATGTAGGCATCATCCATGCTTTCCTAGGGATCACTTGTGACCGGGGCTGGTTCATCCTCACTTACTAGGATTTTCTTATCCTTACTCTTGTAATAATCAGCATCCAGATAGCGGGCCTCACAAGAGGCGAAAGGAGACGCATCTCCTTGGAGCATGCCTACTCGACCATTGAGGGATTATTTGAGGAACTGGTGATACGACGAAGGGACTGCTGCATGCAGCTGGAGCCATGTCCTACCCATCAACGTGTTGTAGGCGGTGTCCTGAGAGACGACCATGAACTCGGTGCTGGAAATTAAGCCACCGAACTGAGTCTTCAGGCGGATCATTTCAACTGGGGTTTTCTCTGTCCTGTCGTATCCCTAGATTCTTAGGTCAGAGGGAGTTAAATAATATTCAGACAGACCCAGATTTCGCAGTGTCTGAGTCGGAATTAGGTTGATCCCGGAACCCGTGTCAACGAGGCAGCGGCGGACCTCCACACCATTGAAGTGGCCAGTGATGTACAGCGAGTGAATATGACCCTGTATAGGAGGGTCCACATCTTCACTGGAGAATTAGATAACCGCCTGACATTCGGCATTCTCAATTGCCTCGGCATGGAAGGCTTCTGTGGCCGCCACCTCCGTCTCAAACTGGAGGGGGATCCTTAGGGCCTCGGCAAGTGCCTTGAGAATTTCAGACGATAGGTGAAAGGCCTCAAAGATAGAAAGCCTTGCTGGAATTCCGGACAGGTTCTTTAGGACATCATACTTCCGTGCCAAACGCGAGCCTATGCTTACAGGAGGTCGTTCTGTAGTTGGGGGCATAGCGGGTCCTGCCGGTTGAACTGGCGGTTTTCTAGTGCTGGGCATATCCCATTGCCTACTAGTTGAAGCCTGAAGAGTAGTTTCCGGATTAGGAGCGGACAGCGGAGACTGGCCCTTAGCTGGGCAAGACTGACTGTGGTGCGGACGAGGCAGCCCTGCCTGATCTAGTAGCACAAATGGCGGTGGAGCTGGAGCTGAGGGCATCCGATGGGACTGCACGTGTAGAGCTCTGTGCTGAGCCTGCTGTCTGGTTTCAGTCGCATGCACATCCTGACTGAAAGTACCCATTGATGTGCCTTGATGACCGGTTTGGTTGTGGTTCCGCCGACGTTGACGTCAGCTGGAAACTTTAGGGGGGTTCGCCTGGCGTTCCCCCTCATCGGGGGTCATATAGGGCTTTACCAGCTCCACGGTGTTAACCGAAGCATACCCCTGACTGTCGCTTGATGAGTCATCCACTGCCGGGCGGATTCTGGGAGGAATCCCCATTTTAGGGGGCATAAAGTCTCCAAGAGTGCGGGATAAAGATGGCATTGGCGGAGCACGTTGTTTCTTCTTGCGTCGTCGCTGCTTGCCCTTTTGGGAAGAGGTCGACTGTGAAGGCGATGCAGAGGTTCTGGATACTTTTTTTGAAGGTTCCGGCTGCTTCAGGCATGCCTGGATGATACCATGGGCACGGGAGACAGTTTTTCAAGCCATCCAGTCGTAATATTTCTGGGACCCACGGCTGGGAACCTGCTACCACTTGCCTTCACTGTCGCTACCAATCTATGACCCTGCAAAGACACCTGCTACTTGTGCTGGTGCCGGGCCCAACCTGACTATGTTGTTGTTGACCTGGTCTTGAAGCCAGTCTTTAAACACATAGCATTGCTTGAGGGTGTTCCCCAGAATCCGATGATAAGGACAGTAGTTTGGGTGATTGGTAAGATTCGCCTCTATCGGCCTTCTGCACTCGGGCAGGCGCACAATCCCTTGCTCTAGAGCACTTCAAAAGTAGCAAGGGACCTGATTTTTGTTGAACGAATAAGTCTGGTGCCTTCTTTCCAGATAGGGGGCCCTGGGGGCCTGGCCCTGACGAGGGGCCGGAGGAGCCTGCCAAGGAGGCGGCGCCTGATCATTTCGCCTAGGTGGGGGTGGCGCATTGCGCGGGGGAACCTGTCGATTCTGAGGCGGTCGCTACTGGGCAGGAGCCTGCGCTTGAGGTGGAGGACGTCTGTGGGGTTGCAGGGCTGGTGCTGCTGGCAGTAATTCCAGCTGCTTGGGGGATTCTATTTGGGCCACCACAGTGGGTTCGACTCTAGCAGTCCTCCTTGCTGGGATCATAGGGGGAAACGAACGTGGCTGACTAGCCTGTTGCAGAGCCTCCTCAATGCGCTTAGCCTTATCTAAGAAATCCCGGAACCCTCTAGGGTAGTTCTGGGTAATCAGGGAAGGTACCAGCTCCGTTTTAGTGTTCCCTACACACATCGTTAGTAATTTCACCTGAGTCAGTGGCATATCGAGAGAGTATGTAAGTCCCTTCCACCGGGCGATGAAATCTACGACTCGCTCATCAGGCCTTTTCTTGCACTTGACGAGGTCTGCAATGCTGGTCTTCTGCGTGGTGGAGCTGAACTGGTATAGGAACTACCGGAGGAGATCCTACCAACTGGTCACCGATCCAATGAGGAGCTGGCTGTAGCAGACGAATGCGGGACCTTCCAATGTCTGCACGAAACATCGGAGCTTGGTGGATTCTTGCTGGGCCAGAGTCCCCAGCATGGGGCCACACCTGTAAGAAAAGTGGGCCAAATGCTGTGGCAGGTCCCTTGTCCCATTGAAGAGAGAGAAAGTTGGATTCCCAAAACCTGGGGTTGCGGGCATGTCATCCACCCACACGGGATATGGCTTGCCATCCGGTGGGACCGCCACCTGCTACTTTTCCAACGCTTCGAGGCGGGCGATGAGTGCCTCTATAAGATCATCCAGGTGGGGGTCCCTGTCTTGATGGGGATCCCTAACCACAAGTGTGTTGTCAGGTTCTTCGACACGGTAGATGGCTTCGGCGGCTCGTGGAGCGACTGGCGGAACGGCCTGTGGGGCGACTGGGGGAACCCAGACTGGATTCTGCAGATTTTCCCGTCATTCAGGAGGGTTTGGCAAGACGTATCGCGCCCTCTTGCCGTAATTTCTAGATTCTGCCCGGTCTGCGGAAGTAGCCTGATTAGGGTTTCCCGAGGGCATCTCATTGGGGGTAAATTGTTCCTGCTCCTGCTGCCCCGGCTTGGGATTACCATAGTAGGGTCGCCACTCTACAGCGCGCTCGGCCAAGAGTTCGTCAACCAGCCTCTTCTGCTCAGCAATCTGCTGGCATAACACGTCCTTCTTGGGATCTTCGTCCGTTTTCTATACAGAGGCGGACGAGTCTAAGTGCTTGACAGTTCCGACGTGCTCCTTACCCTTACCGGAATTTAGACTGAGTACCAGCTACTCGGTGGGTACAGAGAGGCCTAGAAGGTTCCTCTGCTGACGGGTAGCCCTCCCTGATGGGTCCAGCAGTGGCGGTACACCTTCAAAGGTTAAGTCCCCATCGAGAAATTCAAGCTCGTCTTCCTTGTCCACCACGTCAGCCATGTGGACCGTGACCCCTCTCGAGGGCATGTCCTCAATGTCGCATAAAGAATCGGGCTGCTGTCGGATAGGGATGAAGAGGAGAGCGACATAGTGTCCCTAGCCACGGACTTTCACATGGTGGGTAGCTTCCCTGATGACTCTGCAGAGTACTCTGAAACTCTAAACACATTTCCATTGAAGGGTGCTCTGACGGCTTGGTGACTCAGGGTGCTGGGCCATAGGGAGTGCGGCCAAATCGATCAGGCGGCATTGCTCGCATATTTCTTCAAAGTGCTCTCGACTTCTGGGGTACGTCACCCGCTCGTAATGAAGGCGGAAGTGTGTCACCGATAGGGTTCGACAAAAGCAGCCCGCTTCTTCTAGGGTAAGGGACTCTGGTGCGTGAACGTTAGGCGTCGCCGCCGGCCAGAACTTCTCCAAGAACTGATCCACTGCGAGAATGCTCTAGAAGCTCCTAGGTTCGGACTCAGGGTCTGGCCCTGTATTTCCCCACTCGTCATCCGAGGGAGACTGAGGGACCGGTACCAGTACTGAGGCGGACCGCTGGGACAGTAAACTTGGCGGCAGAGAATACGGAGAACGAGCTGACTGGGCGCCAAATTCCAGGCCATCCTCTGAAGAGTGAGGTGACTTGACCATGATATCACGATACAATAGGCTGATAGCCACAGCTTCATGTGCATGAGTCGCGGTCACCGGTTATGGGTTACGCCATTGCTCTGCCGTCGTTGGTCCCCAAAACAGCTCCCCGTGATCTCTAGTAGAGGTAGAGGGCGCTTCTGGTGACGACGGTGGTGATTCCACAGTCGGGACCTGTGGAACTTCCATGATTAATTCCTCCTGGATGTACCTGTGGAGGGAGGCGGGAATCCGATGGGCCTCGCATTCTGGGAGAATGAGGCTGACGCGCCTGTTCCCTTCCCCAATTCTTGACACGGAGGAGAGGGGAGAAGGTTCCATCACTGGGTCGCATTCCGCTTCAGAGTTCGAGAAACGGGCAGGTCTGATCTCCACCAGGGCCTTCCCAAAACTCTTCTTGTGGCGGCGACAAACCGCTCTTCTACCCTGGGGTGGCTCTTCGGCACAAGGATGATTCCCAATATGTAGTGTTGGGGTGGCGCTGGCGCCATGGCGGAGAGGGCCCCCGCTCGAGGTGGCCGGGGTGCGAGGGGCACCAGGGAAAATATCGAAGGGTACATGGGGAGGACCTCTATGGACGGTGCAGGCGGAGCAAGGCTAACCTTCAATCCTCAAGTTGCTGGGGCGAGGAGGACCTTCTCCAGTTGTAGAGAGGATGTAGGGAGGACCCCCATGCTGAAGAAGTACCAGATGGACAATGCCTTCATATCGGCGGTCGGGGGCAGGAGGAGGGACTCCATACCCTGTATAGTGGGCGCGAGGGAGGTTTCTGCACCGAGCGTCACTGCCACGGGGTGGGTCTTCCTTCGGGATGGGGGTAGCACGAGGCATACCTCCATGATGAGCTTTGGAGCGGGGAAAGCCCACGCTCTGTGGAATAATGATATGGAGAGGACCTTCGTATGGAGTGACGTTACCGCAGATTGGTTTGCGGCAATCATCGCTCGGGCCTACAACCCCGAGAATCAACCCAGCCTGCCCGTGGGGTGGCTGAGGCCTCGATCCCAGTCGGGTGAAGAAGTGCCCTTGCTTAGTGTATGCCAGAATTCCATGATGCACGTCGGCGGTGGCTTGGTCCACAGTAGTTATTGACGTTGTCGTATCTTGGCGAGCGTCCTCAGCCCGGGCCCGGCGCTGACATCGGGTTAGACGAGCTGGCGCAGGTGGTATAGGGGCATAGCCTGCCTGCTCTTCCTACGGAGTCGGACGGTGGCATTGAAGCGGCCGAATGGGAGCCCTTGCCTGGAGCCCTTGGATCTGGACTCTGATTGGGCTGAGCCGGACATCACCCGTCTCATCAGCATAAGGCGAGGAGTCATCGAGGAGTTCTGCGGACAGGCTCCCGAAACGATTGAATGTTGGGGTGGGGAGCAGGGGCTCCCTGCACGGCCTGTTAGGGTGGCGTTGACGGCGGGGCCTAGATGCCTCCAGGTCCAGGCGGGCCATATCCCGATTTGGGATTACCCCTTCCTCCTCGTACCTGCATACAAGGTTGTTGATCACCCTCCACTGGATGATCTCTGACGGGGAGAGGGGGCGTGGGCGCCCCATATTCAAGGATGTAGAGGCCGTTGTGGTGGCTGCGGAGCCCTATGGGGTGGCTGTGCCAGTATTTCCCCTGCTCCTGTGTAGGCGAGCGGGCGGTGATCGCGTCTCCATAACAGCAACCTGGTTCCTGGGAAACGGAGAGATCAACTCATCAACATTGCGAGGAAAAGGGTTGACAACCAGTGCCCCAGCGTCATTCCATTCTCCATGTCTGTAAGAAGGATCCACGCCAACACGTTGTAGAACAGAATACCCCACGTTCTACTGCCCCAATTTCCGGTGAGTTTCACGCCAGTCCTGCTATTTGTTTGGCGGGACCTGGCACCGAATATCTGGATTCGGTGACACGTCAATGTACTAGTGTCTGAAATGCTACTAATCTCCATATTGAGGAGAATAATTTCACTTCGGGTTCACCATTTCTGTTTCCAAAAATTTTCACCGGGGCACGTGCATCTGTCTGTGGGGAGGAGGACGCGCTGCATTGTTGCCCTGCATTCTCGCTTTCCAAAGGCGGGCGACATTTGCTCCTTATTCAGGGATGTCTGATCCTTGATCGAAACTGAGGTGATGGGATATTGGTTCTTCCTTCTGTGGATTCATCCTCAGAACTGGTCACCTAGTCCGAGTCTCCCTCATAGATTTAATACGTTGTTCGTGAAACTCTTCCCAGTTCCATGTTTCCATGGGCGCCGATTAATTACACTACTTCTGTCAGGACATTCCAAAGGGTCCGGTCAGGGCAGCAACCTTCAGTCGGGGGAGTAGTCACGTCGAGGCATCAGTAGTGGGTCTGTATGCTAGGGAACTGGCATGTCTGTCTTTTGTCCCTTGTCATGGGGCTTCTTGAGGGCGTGGAAGCCCGAGGCATCCCACATCAAGCATGGGGAATTATATGCCATAGACATATATCTGAGGTTTTCCTCATATTCTTGTGTTTAACACAGGTTATGCCGCAGGTTTAACATCCATCAGAGACGGTTATGCCAAAGGCGTGCCATCCGAGGATTTCCTCAGGCATCTAATGTTTATCACGAGGTGGGTCGCAAGTTTAACGTCCAGCGGAGACGGGCCGGCCTGATCAAAACACTAGATGGAGTGAATCAAATTGACGAATTTCCCTTGAAGGGATGCCGATATCAGAGCCAACCCATGGGTGGCTTCCTGCATGTTGTGAAGAGGAGCGGAATGACATGATCCCACCAGGATGTGACGGTCCGAGTGAGAATCAGGGTGGATGATGGATGGATGAATGAAGTGGAGGGGGCATGACAAGTGACCATCGCAAGGGTGACAGTGAAGTTGGGCTTGAGCCTCGAAGAGACCTCCTACGTATCCCCGTGGCAGAGAATCAAAGTCCACATAGTTCAAATGGTGTGTCGGTGAACCGACGCGAACAAGGACCTTGGTCCAGATGGTGTGGGGCTTACACACTAGGCTGCCCAGGTGCTGGTGACCTAATGAAAAAAGGTCGGGATGACCAACAGGTGGTGGGATTGAACCTCTCGGAGGCTTCCTACGTACCATGCCTTGACACGGATCAAAGTCCTCATAGTTAAAATGGTTTCATCGGTGAACAGACGTGAATATAGACCCAGGGGTCCACCAGTGGTGGGATTGAACCTCGTGAAGTCTTCCTACGTACCATGCCTTGACATGGATCAATGTCCTCATAGTTCGGGGGGTGGGTGTCGGTGAACCGATGTGAGGAAGGACCACGGTCCGATGGGAGATGAGCTTGAACCTCAGGGAGGCTTCCTACATACCATGCCTTGACATGGATCAAAGTCCTCGTAGTTCAAAGGGTTTCATAGGTGAACCGACATGAAAAAGATCGGAGTGACCAATAGGTGGTGGGCTTGAACCTCAGGGAGGCTTCCTACGTACCATGCTGTGACATGGATCAAAGACCTCGTAGTTCAAAGGGGGATTCATCGGCGAAACGATGTGAAGGTGGACCTTGGTCCGATGGGTGGTGGGCTTGAGCCTCAGGGAGGCTTCCTACATACCATGCCTTGACATGGATCAAAGTCCTCATAGTTTGGGTTCATGCGCCGGAGGACTAATGTGAATGAGGAGGACCAGGGGGTCCAAGTGGTGGTGGGCTTGGACCTCGTGGAGGCTTCCTACGTACCATGCCTTAGCACGGATCAAAGACCATGTAGTTCATGTTGGTCACAACGACTTGCCACCGCACCAGAATGCAGTTTGACGTCATGCGGGACGAAGATGAACCCTGACGTGAATAAACGACGAGAGGTGGGATTGAACCTCAGGGGGATTCCTTCGTACCATGCCTTGACATGGATCAAAGACCACGTACTTCAAATGGGCGAGTCACAACGGCTTGCCGTCGGACTGGGACGCAGTTTAACGTCTTGCGGGATGAGGATGAACTCGATGTGAATAAGTGATGGGTGGGCTTGAACCTCAGGGAGTCTTCCTACGTACCATGACTTGACATGGATAAAAGTCCTCATAGTTCAAATGGTGTTCAGTTTAAGGTCATGTGGGACAAGGGCATACAATTTAACGTCATGCTGGACGAGGGAATACAGTTTAACGGCATGCTGGACGAGGGCATACAGTTTAACGTCATGCTGGATGAGGGCATACAGTTTAACGTCATGCTGGATGAGGGCATACAGTTTAACGTCTTGTTGGACGAGGTGTTGTCATGGACAATGCTTACTCTAAGCCCACGTGAGTCGTGCTCGGTGTGATAAACAAGAGGCAGCAGATACCTAACGATCATGTCAGGAAGGGTGCGTACATGAGAAGAGAAGAGGGGATTACGCGTTAGGCGGCCCATGGTGCTAGGAATTACTCCAGGATGGAGGCCCGAAGTGCGGCAAAGCGCATCGAGAGAGGGATTTGGGACCAATGATGGGAGGTGCCTCGTTCCCTATCGCGCCCTCCACTAACCTTGGCACTGGGGAAATACGGAGGTTCATGGGTGCTACCTTCCGCAAGAGGGGCTAGGGGCTTACACAAAGGTGGTTGACCTTCTCCCATAGACATATGCTACTCTGAGAAGGAGGATATCATCATTTGTGGAGGGGGTGACCCCGTCTCTCTCGAGACGGGTGGAGTAAAAAATGTCCAAGCTGGGCGGAACCTGCGTGCAAAGCACGGGGCCATATCACAGTTTAACGTCATGTGTTGAGGATGAGGTGCTTGACAGTTTAACGTCCTACATCTCGGACGAAGTGGGTTCACTCTGTACCCCTAGGACTTACATGACTGGCACCCTTTGCTCCTTGGGGAAGGGAAGGTACTAGTAAGGCCATGGTCAAGGGGGGTCGTAGGGAGAACCATTGAGGGGTCCACGTTAGCATGGCTATGCGAAGAAGCGATAGCTGTTAGCGTGCCTATGCGAAGAAGCATTAGGCGAAGCAACGCTAGGGGTGATGTTTCCCATGGGACTTTGAAATCATATCGTGCAAGACGGAAGGGTCGCACGGGAAGAGGAATTGCCAAACAGAGGAGTGTGCTTCGCGAAGTGGAGTGCCTTGGCCTTAGCATGGGGTAGAGGTGTGGATGGGGGGTGCTTCGAGAAGTGGAATAGTATTCGTGGAGCACTGCCTCGCGAAGCAGAGGTTCCTTGTGAAGCAAGGTGCTGGGAGGCAGTGTGCTTCGTGATATGTAGCGATCCTGCCTTAGCATGGGGATCACTAGTCCAAGATGGGTGTTTCGCGAAGCATAAATGCTCCGCGGATGCCCGGGTTCCCTTGGGAATGCCCCTCCTTCGCGAATTCCCTTGATCTTCGTGAAGGGAATCCCTCTCGGAAGAGGGGCTCAAAACGAGATAAAACGAAGGCGTCACGTGAAGTAGATGTACCTCGCGGAGCTCATGATTCCTGGGGAGAAGGGTGCTTCACGATTCATGAATTGAGAATACAAAAGGTCGGATTGTCCGTCCCCTGGGCTCAGGGGGAACCCAATATTTATAGGCAAGGGTCACTGTGAAGTAGAACTCACGCGGTGCGAAGGGGCGGCCGGTGCTTCGCGGCGAGCTTGCGAACGTCAGGCCATTCACGGAGAGGTACCATCTCCGGTGCTTCTCGGTGGGCGTACGAACGTCAGGCCGTTCGCGGAGAGGTACCAACTTTGGTGCTTTGCGGCGGGCTTGCGAACGTCAGGCCGTTCGCGGAGAGGTACCACCTCTGGTGCTTCGTGGGACCGCGATGCTCGGGGGTGCTTCACGTCGGTGCTTCGCGAGGCAGCGTGCAGGGCTTCTTTTTTCACTCCTTCCTTTCCTGCAATATTTTGGCACCAACAACCATGAGGGTTACATTGTAAAGTATCCATTAAGGCAACAAATAATATAGTATCCCTGAGGATTAAAATCTTAATTAAATAATGTATTAAGTTACCTTTATGTTATTATTTATGTTTTCTATGTTTTATGGAATCTCATGTTTTTACATAGTAACTTTATGATACTTTTTGGATGAGGAGTGTGTATTTATGAAAATGATTTCATATGTTTATAACTATCCATGTACTAATGTTTTATCTCTATATTTTTATTTACCTTACTTTTTTTTGGGATCATCCCAAGTTTTAATTTTTTTCTCACATGGTGTAAGGATGGGTAAGAGAAACAGAAAAGCCAAGATGAATGTTTTTAAGAATTTTCATGAAAATATTTTGTGTTTTTATTAAAAAATTTTGTATTATAGATGAAATGGATATTATTTTAGTAGTACCCACTTTTTATGATTGTGGGTTGATATGTATGAATTATGTCCTAATTTTTTAAGACTCTAAACCAAAAATGTCATTAGGAATGTAAATAAGTGAATTATCAATGAATTTACCAGATTTTATAATGTTTAAGACTGGGTCCTTATAATTAAGGGAATCACAATTCAATGAAGATCATGAAAAATAAATATTACATGATTAAGTAGATGATTTAACTTGAATAACATTCTACAACAAGGGTCTTGACATAGATGATAAAGGATTAGATCAATGAACCATCATCAGTGTAATTGATCTTGATATTTATGAATGATTAATGTTTAGTTTATATTTCTATTTCATTATTTCTACGCGAGGATTGTAGTGATTTCCCTATCATTTTGAGGGTTTTAAAAAAAGAAGGCTAGTGATACTACTCTAAATATATAACAAATAAGTAGTCCTATTAGTTGATATTTGTATTCCTATATATCACTAAGTGTATTATCCTAGGATATAGCCGAATGTGGGTGAACATTGTAGAATATATCTTCTCTATAACTTATATATTATAACATTTATATTTTTTATAAGGGACTAAAGAGTTTTTTTTTCTTACCTATAAAATAAGATCAATAAGAAGGTTCATTTTGACTTGATATACCATGACCCCCCCATCAGGTTATATTCATTATGGGAAATAAAATTGATATTAGAGGATACCATTAGGAAAAGTGGAGCAATATAACTTTGGATTCTATGGGAGTAGTTTCAATCATAATTCAGTTCCAATTTTCTATGATTTTTTTTTCTAATTATGGGAAATATCATATGAATCAATACATTAAGTCATTGGTGATGGATGCCTATTTGGAAGAAATATATTTAATTGTGACAATCATAGAATGAATAATTATATCAAAATGAAATTATAAATTTATAGACGTGTATATCAGATGGATCATTGTCTTAGGGGAGATTTTTTTAGTCAAAATTTATAAATATTTTATGAAATATATATCCAAAGATATCATAGTTGATTTATTTTCAATATCTATAAAGGGAACTGAAGATAAAAATTACTAAATTAAATATTTTATGAAATAACTATTTTGAATTTAGTTAAAACTTGAATGAATATATTAACAAATTATTAGATTAATTTAATGTTATTGTTGAGGAAACTCCTATAAAAATGGAATTTCTTGCTTGTAGGAGGATTATTAATTGTATTATGAGATGATTTTCAACTCATTTTAATCTAAATGACTTTATACTTAAGGATAATGATCCAAAGGACGTCCCATTTAATATTCTTGATAAAAAATTCATTAAAATTTTTATTACGAATAATTCTTATGATCTAGTTCAAATTGATAAGTAACATAAAGTAGAATTCAAGACAATAAATAATATTTTTATGGAGGTTGATGTTGAAGACAACACAGATTATGAAGTTATGAAATTTAATTCTTTAAATCTGAGATGAAGAAAATAAAAGTTTAGGTGGAACATAAACTATTAATTTTTTTTGATTCGAAATGTTGGGGACCCCTCTACAATGAGTGTAAGAAGTTTTGAATAAATAATTAGATCCATTTAGCATGAATAAATAATTTGAGGATGTGAATGGAAAGTGTATCTCATATAAGAAATCATTTTGTAATAATAACATTATATCACTAGAGGATTTTATAAAAAAGGAAAGATATACGGAAAAAGTTGAGGACTATAATTACATTAGTAGGGATGCTACTGTGTATGTTATAGACAAAAAATTAGGGGATAATTGTGATGTAGGTGATGCTGATGTTGATGGTAGATTTAATCTCAATGTAATTATGGATGCTATTATCTACAAGAAAAAAATTTTGAATAATAAAATGGAAAATTATAATATAGTGGATTTTGATTCCAAACACTAAATGAAGAATAATGTAGAGTATAAATATGGGTTAAGGGATTATTTTGAAAGTTAGAAGTCTGAAAATACAAGACAAATGACTATATTTCTAAGTACATGCTCATAAAATGGATAAAAGTCTAGAATTATTGATTTTTTGACTTACATAATGAAAGGTAGTGTGATATTCATTAAGTAACTATGTTAATAAATCACTATGTTACATTGAATTATTGATGACCAGGAGAGAGTATTTAATTCCATTATAACATTTTGAATATGGTTTGTGAATTCTAATTGAAAAATAAAGATAAAAAATAAAAATCTATCAGAAAAATTGGAAGACTACCTAAAAAATAATTAGTTTATCTTATAAGGAGAAGTAAATAAAGGGATTGATCTTGAACAAAACGATATCAAAGTTATTACTAATCCTTAAGTTCTCACTCTAAGGTGAAAGGATGATTTTGGTGAGGCTCAAATAACCCAAAATTCTATTTGAGCATCAATAAAGACAAAAAATAACCCATTAATTAGTTTTTATTATTTTTTAAATTTAGTGAATAAATAATTTTTTTACTCTATTTCCTGAGGAATTTCCAAGAACATAAAAAACAAAGATAACATGGAATGAATTAATATTCTCAAAATGTTTTTAATATATATTGTTTTTATTATAATGGATATAGATACAATATCTTGTATTGATTTTCAAGGATTCAAATATGTGTGCTAATGAATAGAGAAATTATAAATTATCAGCATGACAATGCATAAAAAAGTAATAATAAGAAACTAAATTAATTTTCAATGTAATAGGATAACATTAGAAAATTGTATCTCAGAAGTAATAGGAATATTCTATATCAAGGTGATGAATCAGAAGACATAGATGAAAAAATTGATTGATAACACTATAGTTTCGAATATTACACTAAAATTAATGGATCAATATGAAATTAGGATTCTTGATAGGAGACACAAAAAATATATTATAAGAAGAAATATCATTCTTATAATCATCAATCATGATAAATATGGTGTTATAGGATATGTGAATGGAAATTTCATGAAAATAAATTGTATAAGAAATAGATAAAATAGACCTAAAATATTTGAAATAAATTTATTGATTAATTTTTAATGTTCGTAGTCCTAATATAGAAAGTTTAAGATAAATATGCAACCCAATACATTCTATTAGTTTCAAAAAAAATATTTGTATCCTTAAAAATATATATAGAATAATGTTATAAAATTTTTCAAAAATGAAGGGGATTCTATGTCACATTATTAGAGAATATGAAAAGTGATTTCTATCCCAATAAAATGAATACCAGTTGGGTTATAAATTTCATGTTTATTTTATCTAAATATCATTATAAGGCTTGGAAAAAATTATATATTTTATGATTATAAAAGACATTATTCTCATCATAGTAATAAGCATGAATTTTTATAAATAGGTGAAGTCTCTATTCAATGTTACAAGAAAAAAAATATAAAAATTTATTGTGAATGTTGGAATTGGTGCATTTTTATATTTGGGGAAAAATTTTACCATGTTTATTTGATATAGAGAGGTATTATATGTCATTAAAGGATGATTATATTTCAGAATAATGGTATAAGATATTCACTCACAATTTCAAATAGTTCATTTACTTCACACATTATAATAGAATTATAAAGAGATGATTGGTCTAAAAAAACTAGAATTTTATAGAATGAAAATGACATAGATTTTAACCACATAAAAGTAGAAGGTTATATATTTAATTATTGGATAAAGATCTATAAATCTTTTTTAATGACACCTCTTCAAAACTGTGTGGTAGAGAGGAGGAAATAGATCATTGACAATAAGGTTTGATAAATGTTAATTGGAATAATCTACAAAAAATACACTTTAATTGAATATATAATGACATTACTATATATCAACTGTATATCTATGTTATAAATAGTATAAAAATAAACTATATACATTATGAGGTATAGAAGGAAGGATAATTTTATTATTTTCAAATAACCTATGTAAATTATATATTATAATTAACTGAAATGAAGAAATAACTAAATATCATAGAGATTAAGGAATATATTTTTAGATATTCATTGAATATAAGGATTAAATTTTTTACAAAAAACAATTTAAAATGATAAATGAAATTTAAAAAATCAATTTTATAGATAACATATATAATTTTCAACCAATTATTGAGAATATTTCACATTGTTGTGATCAAAATCTATACTACACTAGGGGACACAATGAGTTGGTGATTATTTTTAAGAGCACCACAAAGATAAGTTCAATGAAGTAATGTAAGTATCATTAAAAAAAGGAATATGTATGATTGAAATAAAATTTTAAAACATTATTTATTTCTGAAAAAATAAATTATAATAAAGGGAAAAAACACTAAATAAAAAACTACAATGTTATCTCTAGTAGAGCCAAAGAGTTTTAATGAGGATATAAAGGATGAAAGTTGGTTCAAAGAGATGAATAAAGATCATGAATAATAAAAATGTATAAATAATGGGATATTGTCTTGATATTCGAGAAATCTATTTCATCATAAAAAATGTATTTTACTTAAAAAAATTAATATGTAAAAGGGATTAAAAAATTTATTGCATGAAATTTTTATTCCCAAATTAATGAAATTTGTGTGGACAATATTTTTCAACTATGGCTTGGCTGGAGATGATTATGTTATTATGGGAAATAACTATGCAAAGTGGATTCCATATTTTCCAATTGGATCTCAAATCAATATTCCTAAAAAATTTTCTTTAATAATAATTTTATATTGATTAGCTAGATGATTTCATTATTAAGGAAGATGATACCATGTTTTTCTAGTTGAGTAATGTTATTTATGGGTTATTAGAAGGACCATGATCATAAAATTTTATGCTTAATCAATACTTGAAAAATATTAAATTCTAATAAGGATGGATTGATAAAATGGTCTATGTTATCAAGGTCAATAATCATGCTCTTTTATATTAAGGATAAAATCATTGGAATATTGAAAAAAGAATAATATATATGTTTTCAAATTTCATGTAGTGCTAGTTAAACTTTTGAAAATATGTGAGTGTATGTTTATTAGTGTAAAGGTGATTAAAATAAGGAATGAAACAATTTATTTTAAATCATAATATCATAAGTATGTTTTAAATTTATATAAAATTGAAGATTCCAAGTTTGTGAAAAAAGTAGTTTATACTAAGGTAGTACTATCAGGGAATGATAATGGATATGTTTACATTTTTATTTAGTATGGGAAACTCATATCAGGCCTATTATACTTAATAGTGATAAGAAACAATAATTTTTTTGATAATTTTTAAACCATGAAGTAATAAAGTAGTCCCAAATAAATCCACACGAAATAATTGAAAAATAATTTTTTAGTTTTTCAAATTCATGTGGGATTTTGGATTATTTAATATTATAAAACTAGGGAATATGTTGTTTGGATTTACATATGTATATTAAATAAGTATAGTGGATTGTATATAGTCAATATATTATGGTTTATTTTGTCATAAAGGTATGTTTATTTATTCATTCATAAACAAGAATGATTGCATATCATGGAGTATATTTGATGCTAAATACAATGTAAAATTCAAGGTTTTACACTGTTCATATGGATGAAATCAAACATGAAGATATTATATTATAGGTACAATCTTATATTCTAATAAATTATTGTAATATCCCACAGATTTGAGGAAATTTTATTTTGGTAAATATTTTTAATTTGGTGTTTGTTAATAGTAATTTTTATAGAATCAAATTTTTTTATAGGGCCAAAATAATTATAAATACGAAATATTACTTTTTATATGATTTTTAAGATCAATAGTGGTATGGTCACTTGGGTAGAGAATCAGAGTAAGTTTTTGGGTGGCTCTAATACCAAATTTCAGTAGAAACCTATAACTCAAAAGTCAGTGACATGACACCAGCTCACTGGTGGTCTAGTCATGGGACCAAACCAATACCCAGAGCCATAAAAAATAGGTGGTATTCAATTGGTTGGTCATTGAACCACCATTGATCAATTAAGGATTCGTTGTGTGTGTTTATAGAAAGGGTAATTTTTTCTTTTCGAAATCATGGTTAATTTCATTGTAATGGGTTTGGACTATGGGGGGGGGATATTAGAAGACTGCCCCCTCTCCCTTCCCTCTCCTTCAAACACCTCTATATGGGTGGTTATCTTGGATTAATTACATTGGTTGGATGATGATAAAAAATTTGTTCATTCATTTTTCACCTTTATTCTTTTTCCCCTTTGGATTTCATGTGTTTTCATTTAGTGATTTGGTGTCGATTAAATATAATCATAGTGGAATCGACCAAGATCCAAATGTTTTTTCCTTACTTGTATAGAGGACGTCCCAATATATTTTATGCATTCAATTTTAAGTGGTTTTGGTTAATATATGTTTCATAATATTTTAAAAATGTTTCTTATAAAATTTTAAACTATAAATCCTTGATTTGAGAATGAATTATGAGAAATTTGTGTAGGCTAGATCTGGGGGTGTGTCAGTAGTTGACTATAACTTCATGTGGTTGGAATCTGATGAGTTTTTAGGAATTATTCCTAATTAAATTATATTTTTTTAATTAATTATAATGTTTTATAATTAATTTTAGAAGTAATTTCTCAATGAGACAGTCTTATGAGAGTTTGGGCGATGCTAGGTTGGCTTGGACAAGGCTTAATGATGCTTAGTGAGCGGTTATGTCCTGTTTCAAGGTAGGAGGACCCTATATTAATAAACCAAAAGAATGTATATTTATGATAGTGAATTTAAGAATTATAAAGAGTATTTGATAACATGGATTAAATATCTATGGGGTCCATAGGGTTCTTGATAGGATGGGTTGACCCTCCTCTATGTACATTATCTTCCCTTTAGAATTTGGATGAATTTTGATCATCTGAAGACTATGTATCCAAGAAGTGAGGGCCTTTTATAATCTAAAAAGTTACATGTTGGTGGTCCTGAGCTATTATTTGAGATTTAGGATTTATTAGGTGTGGTTACTAGTGTTTTTGGGTATGCATGAGAGGCTTAGGGATTAGTGATTATGGGAATGACTATTTTACATCTTATAAGGGATGAGGATCTCTATATAGAGTACGGAGGAAGGTTATGATGACCACTTGGAAAGAGATAAATAATTCAGGACATTCCTAAGGATGATGGGGACTGTTTTTTCCCCAATGAAGAGTAGGGGTATCTTCCTTGGGAGATTCAAGATCGAGCCTAGTGGAGGTTAAGGTGTTTCTCTATGAAAATTAAAACCTAATTCCAAGGAGGTTTTGAATGTGAGTTTGATCTTGACTATAAGGTTAGGGTTAGAAAAAATGTAACATATTAGGATGGTCACTAGATAGTGGGAATAAGAATTATGAGGGGATTCACATGGTTCTAGAAGACCTTGAGTTCTAGGATGGAGGAACCATTGGGAAGTGATGTCACTATTGAGTGACAAGCACATGATGATATCGATGGGTAGAGAATGTGAAATATTGTGAGGAAAAGTTGGTTCCCTTTCAAAAAATGTGAGAAAATATGTGTTGATGGGATTGGTCATGAGTGAATGGAAACAGTTAAATAACAGGTGAGTAGTGTATTATCATATGACCTTTCATGTGTTGCATGTTTTGAATGGACCTCCTTGATTTCTATGGAGATTTATCAGTGTGAAAGAAAACCCAATGTATTTTAGGATGTGTCAGTGGGATGATCATGATGAGAAATGTTTTTTATGTCTCTGGGCTCACCAAAAATATCTTGGGTTGGTGTTCTTGGGACATTCCTATAGTATCTATTAATTAGTTATTGGGATGATCATAATATTTTCATTCGAGTATTGGGTTGAGGACCTTTCCACACAAAGAATTGATTGGTGTAAATGAATTGGAAATTTCTTTGAGTTTTTTAGGTCAAGTACCACAATTTTGGTTGAGTTAAGGTATAATGTCAAAAATTAATTTGGAACTTTCATAGACTAATTAGGTATGGGTCAACCATATTGATTTATAACCATGCACAATATCTATAGGTATTAGGTTGATGTTTGGGAAATTGGCCTACCCAAATTCTAAAGGCATGGGTTAGGAATTGGTATAATGTTATATATAAACAAGCTAGTTATGGAATGGAACTAGAGATGGTATGGTCTTGTTTAGGGTGGTAAAGTTAGAACATGATTTCCATATAGGCATGGGTACCTCATCAAGTGTTATGCAGGCCTGGTTAGCACATGAATAAGTGAAAATCTTGTTTATTTCATTTATTTCTCCTTTGAACACATTTTTTTATGTTTTATATTAAGAGTGCATGTTGAGACCATAAAAATTTATATTCTCACACTATGCATAGGGATCTTAGTGTATGTATAAACTTTTATTTGACATTTCATGTAAAACATAGGGTGTGCAATGGATCAGGTTAGAAAAAAAGATGGGTAATTAAAAATAGGTATTTTGAGGATCATGGATGGTTGTAAGGACTAAGTGAATGTCTTGTATCTTTTTGTATTGTTTTTTATTTTTGATTGGCCCAATAGTTGATTGATTATTTTTTATGAATTATATCAACATGTATGTGATTAGATGTTTATATTTTTTTAATACTACAAATGGTAAGTTGTTTGATTATTTATTATTTTTGAATGTTTTTATATTTATTTCATAGACTATTTAATAAATTTTTTATTCCCACTATGCTTGTCATAATCCTATAGCCCATGTGGAAGAATGATGGAGAACTTATGCCACAAATATTCAGATTGGTTCCAATCTGTGGCATTACAAAATATTATGAGAGCATTGATTTGTTTTATAATTTTGGGATATGAAATATAAGAGGTATATGCATTTTTTGTATATAATGATAGATATTGTAATGGTGTATCGAGAACAACTATTCAAGTAGTACGTCCCATTTACTAGATATATGTGATTTTTGTTCTTGTTGTTCAATATAATGTCCTATTTTTTTTTGAAATCATATTCCTTAAATAAACTATAAGTTTCAAATAAAAATATATTTTTTCATATTCATAAATAATATTTAAACAAATTATGTAAAAATACATATAATTAATGGATTAAAATAATGAACCATTATTCATTCATGGTAAAACATCAGAGGAAAAGATCATAAATCTATTTATTTTACATAATTGATTATTACATACATTAAAAGTAAAAAAATATAAAAAGGGGAATAAATTTAAATGAATATTATATTTATAACTAGTACCTCCCCTAGATTAGTGTTTCCTTTAAGAATCACCATTAGTGTAAAAAACTAAAAATGATAAAGAATACCAATAAATGGGAATGCATGTTGTGATATCTAAAATGAAAACTAAGTAAATTGGATGTGTGAATGGAATATGATTAGTAACATTATATATATATATATATATATGAACAGAATATGGACATTGTTAATATGGTCATTGAAAATATGGCTGTTGGAAATATGGCTATTATAGATATGGTGGTTGATTATATATTATATATTTATATAAATGTTTTTTATTTATAGGTGCTATATTCAAAATAATATTACTCACAATGTAATCAAAATATAATTTGAAAATATTATAAATATATATTATTATAATTACGTGATATATGTAAATATTAATAATATTATAAATATATTATATAATTAATATATAAAATTCAAATAATTTTTTTAATATGAAATGATAAATTATATTAAATTTTAGAATATAAATAAATAATTTTAATTTTATTTATTAAATCATAATTTGAAGAAAATAACAATTTTTTATTAAAACAAATTGGTTATGTTTATTATTTTTTATCCAAATAGAATAAATTAGAAACTTTTTAATATTTTATTATATATGAACTAATGTTTGGACATATTTCTAGTTACAAATTAATAATAAACAATATTAAGAACTGTTAATGTTTAGAAAATAAACTTTTCAATAAAATATTCTTTCCATTATATTATGTATTTTCATTTAATAAAGAAATTGATAAATTTTAGAATCTGAATTATGTTAATTTTTTTTATTTTACTCTTTATAATGTAAAATTTATCTGATCAATAATTTTTGGGAATTTTCTAAATAATTTATTTTTTGGGGAATAATGTAATATACCAACTTATACATTTACTATATTAAAAATAATTGATAAAAAATTATAAATTGAATTAAAAAATGGATTTTAAATTTAGAATTAGTGCATCCAAATTATTTTATGGGGACCAATTTATTTTTTGGAATAATAATTAATTCACCTTCACTAAAATATTATCATGATAAATGATTTACTAGAAACAATAATAATTCAAGGGTTACGTGGATTAGAATAACTTTAAAAATATTTATAATTGAGTGGTATAAATATTACCAAACTTATCCCATGATCCTTCAATTTAAGTCTATTTTTTGATTAATATCACATGTATAACTTGTTCTCACTTTCTATTTACATAAAATATTTACAAAAAATGTCATTATCACCACTTATAAAAGGGGACTCTCACCGATCCTTTAATAAAACTATTAAAATAAGTTTATATAATTCACCTATAATTATATCTCACTCTTATAAGCTTACGGTCACATGATATTCTCCTATTCACTTCATTTATAAGGTATCCTAAATGAGAAATAATATGTTCTCAATATAAGTTCAATATTTTCGATAACATATTCTCTTATATTCTCTCATTTAAAATTTATCTCTTGTAATAATATATAATGAATTATGAATTCATTTAGTAATTAATTTCATTTTATTTTTGGAATAATCACTAACAACCAATCCCCTTCGCCTTTAGAAAAGTAATTTTTTCAATTGTGTATATGTGTGAACTATAACCTTCATGACCTATCATGGTTCGTTTTCATTAACAACCAAAAAATTATAGTTCTAAAAAGTAATTAAATACATACATATAATATTTGTAAAATTATTTATCTTTATAAAATAATAAACCATATTACACTTTTATCATGTGCTATGGAAATGAATCATTATCCATGCACTCATAGAGACTACCATCTCTATAGAATGGTATATGTTTTCTACTACTACCATAATGGTGGTTTATTAGTAAAAATTTATTAGTGTATATGATATATTGGAGTAATAAATATCATAAATTTTATTATTAATGGATAATAAAAAAATTGACATTCATTATTTGGTACTCCATCAGTACCGATAGATAAACTGAAACTAATTCATCACCAATATTGGATCTAAGAAACAATCAAAAAATATTAGATAGTGTGATTATAAAATTATAGTCCATTATAAAAATTAATTATAGTATCTTAAATAACCTAGTAAATACTTAATTGGAATAAATAATTGGTATTTAAAATGATATCATAAATCTTGTGAGAAATTATTCAATTTTTTAACACCTGATGTTAAATATAATTTATAACAGACTAATATATTCATTATAAGTTTTTTTAAAGGTTGGGGCTGAAGCCTCATTTTATTATTAAAGAAAAGAAAATAACTCTTTTAATTGGGTATAGGGAGACCCATTACGTATCCCAAAGGCCCAGTGGGCATTTAGCCCATTACATCGCCCGTAGGCCCAAATTTTTGTCCTATGTAATCATAAATAATTAATACAAAATGAAAATGTATATGAATATGGTTCAGAAATATATTATTAATATATTTATATTTTTTAAATTTTTTTAGATGATATTTTGCTATGTGGGAATAAAGTTTAGCGGTTTTCTTAACATAAATATTTTCTTATGTCATTATCACTATACTTTAATTATATTCTCTTAGGATTGAATTATACTGCCTAGTTAAAATATTTTTTTTATATTTACTTCTTATTTTCTGTGAATGAAATGTTTCACAATGAATACATCTTCCATTTTTAATCAATTAGTTAAAAAAAATTAAGAATTCCATCTTTTTGAATAGATTTTTCTTCATATCAATGTTATATTTCCTAAACATGTTTTAATTTTAATAGAGGAAACATAAATTTTTATTATCTCCAACAATATTTATATTCCATTTTATTTGTTCTAAAATAATTATTCTATTATCCTTTTAATTTTTTTTGTTTTCATTAAAAAATATTTAAAATATTTAAAAAGAATTTCTTTACCGTGATATTATATTCACCCCTTATACATTACATTTAGAAGTGCTATTTATTTCGTATCAAGTTGTCACTATTTTATTTTTTTAGGTTTAATGTTATAAGATGTTTTATATTCATCTTAGAAAAAGGTTTTTGAAAATATACTTGAAAATAACAAATTTTTAAAGTGATATTAATAATTGATTTAAAAAATAATAATTTTATGTGATTTCACTTCCTTTTTCAAAGGATTCTGTCCAATAATTTTTTTATTAGTTAATAAAACTATATTTTAATTTTTTAAATACTCATTTTGTGTGACCTCATTATTACTATATATTTATTTTTTAACGATACCATTTGGAAAAGTTATGAGACCCATTGTATTCACTTATGTTTCTTATGAGAAGATGAATATTTTTATTTTTAGTGAAAGTCATATGTACGAATGATGATGAAGGTGTAATATAAACTTAAAATTAATTATTTAACATATTATATATCATGAAATAACTATGGTATTTATAAATTAATAATCTATCTAATACGGGAATGGAATATGGAATGAACAGTCCACTATGGGAATCAGGTAAGGATACATGCTCCACTAAGTTTTTAAAAACTGGTGGTTATGACATAACCACTATTATATGCTAACCTATACTTATGTATATAAATATTTTGTTACCTTTTTTTTATTTAATTCCATATTATTCCAAATTTTTATGATATTCCATGTTTTAATGATATTATTCTTCCTTAGGTTATGATTTCATGTGTTGTTTGTTTTTTGTTATATGCTTGTATAGAAATTTTAATAGCATTTCTAGTGTATTATATTTATATTCCATGATCCATAATTATAAATCATGGTTTATGACCATCGCATATGATCACTTGATCTTAATATTTGATATTTATACCTTACTCATGTTTATGATCTTACAGTCATGATTTGTTGGTATGTATCACTTTCTTGGCATTTGTGATAACCCCTTTCTTATATTTCCATTACCCTGGTTATGAAGATGATTATATATAATAGTAAGTCAAAAAAATGATTTATAGGATCATAGTTTTGGATAATTATCATTAATATTTGTAAAAAAATACGTTTATATAGCTAGTCTTAGAGACACTACACCATTATTTCCTTGGGTTCATCAACTATCTGTGAGATGTATAAATTAAACAATGGTAAAGTAAATATTGGGTGGTTCTCCACTAAATTTCATCCCTATATGGAAACTAAAATTGGATTCAAGATCAAGAATATAAACACCTATGGGTAATATCTATAAAATTTGTGGATTCGATTTTAAACTGATTGTCACTCGGTTCATAAAAAATAGGCATATCTTTACACATGGCTTTAAAATACTATGTTATTTTTATTTATGGATCACATTATATTTAAAAAAATATGAAGGATTTATATAATAGTTACTTTGATGTATTAATTTCAAAATTTTATAGGTTAATGTAATTTTGATATAGAATGAGTTGAAGGTATTTCATGAAAACATTATTTTAAGGGTAAAAGGTTTTAATGTTGGATGCATTTAATTTTATTGATTATTATAATTCAATAATATTATTAATGTTATGTTATTCACGTAAACCCTTTTTGATTTAGTAATGGATGGAATAAGAGGAAACCATGGATGTGAGGTATAATGTAGATATTTCCTAAATGAACTACACATTAGAATTAGAGTTTGAGTGAGAATCCTTAGATTAGGTGAAATAAATTACTATTAAATATTATTTACAATTGGAACATAGTTGAACTCCCAAACACATAGAAGGATATAAATATAGAGTTTTATTAAAGATAAGGTGATGAAAATGATAATGAAATAAATATTATGTTTCATATATATTAAAAATATTGAAGGAATAGTCAAGGGGTTTTCCTCTAGGGGCCAGGAAGATTCATAACTTATAGAATAGAGTGTCAATGATAATTTAACTATCATGGGAATATAAAGTGACTAGATAGAATTACGGGAGTGTAAAATGTGATTCCAAAAGCACCAATAATCTTCTAGTTCCTTAAGTTTGAAGCAATTGGCATTATCTACGTCAATGATCTAATATAAGGACTAAACATGATGATGAGATTCACCAAATGCTATGAACAACAGTAAAATTAAATGCCTATGCATTAATAACTCTTAGAGAGTATCCTGATATTTATATTACACATACCCTCTACTTCAAAGTTGTCAATGTCTTAATTGAATTTGATTTTGGAATATCTTTTATATCTAAAAATATATTTAAGATTAATAAGTCAAAACCATTATGAATTGAATGAAAAATAAATATTCCAATGTTATTATTATTGTATTCCAAGTTTATGATTATCGGATTGTGACCTGCGGAAATATCATTATCCTTCCTCTTGATAAATTTAACATGATTTTAGTGATATATAGGTTCCCTCCACTTAGAGGGAAAATATATGTCATTTTTGGAAAACACATTTCATTTTAATCAATGAAATTATATTAGTGAAAGTATAAAAATAAACTTCCACTGTAAAAAAATTATATATTGTGGCTCTTGATACTCAATAATGGTAGACACTTGTTCCAAATAGTTGGACAAAAACATAATATTTGGGGTAATCCTGTTATGATGAATGATATAATATAGTAAGGATGATATATGAGTAAAAATTATACACAGATTAATATCTATGTTTTTTATTCCCTTATCTATTTCCATTGGTATTTTATAATAATTGGGAGGACACAATATTTTTAATGAGGTAAAATGTAAAGACACTATTTTTTCGGAAGCTTATTATTCCTAAAAACAATATGCTTATTAATCTAAACTATTTTCCATTTTATGTTGAATGGAATTTAAATATATCATAATACAAGTAATATAATAGAAGTATTAAACTAACAACACTTTATTCTTTCATAGTAAAATGTTAAAAATATGAACATAAAACCATGTATTACACATCATGGATGATTATATATTTTAAAAGTGAAAAAATTTAAATTTGAAAATAAATTGATAAGAATAATATCATTAGTAATAGAATATCCTTTGGACCGTTATTTCTTTTATTAATAACAATTTTTTTAAAAAAAACTGATAATGAGAAAAAATATTAAAAATGTTATATCATGTTGTCTGAACTGACATTAAAACTATGAAAATGGGAAGTGTGAAAGGA
Organism: Viscum album; assembly: GCA_963277665.1. Lineage (NCBI taxonomy): Eukaryota > Viridiplantae > Streptophyta > Magnoliopsida > Santalales > Viscaceae > Viscum > Viscum album. The sequence goes on along the minus strand of OY728145.1, from coordinate 1,239,439,129 downwards.
ATAATTTTAGTATTGTTATGTATATAGAAACCAAATATACTAATTGGAAATATCGTTGTTTTTAAATATGGTCATTACAGATAGGTTCTTTTTTTATATGTCAAATAGTTACATTAAATGTGTGTATTGTTAAGTGATAAATTTTAATTAATATAACTCATGATAGAATAAAAATACAATATTAAAATATTATATATATATATATATATTTATACATTACATATATATATATATTAATATTATGTCTGTAATATGTTGTGATATATATATATATATAACTAATATATATATACATTTTAATATCAATGTGGTAGTAAAATTATGTTTTAGAATATAAATAATTAATTTTTATGGTATTTGTTAATGTGTATGTAGTATAGAAGTAATATTTTCTTTTTTTCCAAAGACAAATTTTATTAAGTATTAATATTTTACCATAATAGATTAAATTGAACACATTAAAAATATTAGTATATATGAACTAATCAAATATCGTCTTCTAAATTATAAATTTATATGGAATAATATTTGAATACCTGTGTTTAAAATCATTGTTTTTCAATATTTTTTTATTTATATTGTGTATTTTCAACTGAAAAATAAATTTATAAATTTTATAATTTTATTTTGATAAAACTATATTCATTATTGGATTTTTAATTTTGAAATTATATTAGAATTAACTATTAATATTTTTATAAAAATTTATTTGTTGGAAAACATTGTTATATACCAAAAATTCAACTTTATTTCATTAGTAGTATTTAGATATGACATAGAAATTTATAAAACACATTTTTAGAAAAAAATATGTATTTAATAATTGACATTATAAATTTTAAAATAGTTATTATTGTTTAAAAATATATATTTAATATTTTAGTTGTCAATAAATATATTTCTCAAAAATTGTTTTAATACACTATAAATTTTCTATATTAAAATTATTTATTAAAACATTTATAAATTTAATCAAAAAATTCATTTCCAAAATAAAATTAGGGGGTCTGAATTATTTAATAAGTATGAGTTAATTTATATATTTAATAATTATATTACCTTAGCTAAAAAATAGTTACCATAATAAAGGATTAGCTGGAAAAGGTAATAATTTAGGGGGAAAAGTTATTGAAATATGTTATAAAAATGTTTCTAATTGAGTTTTTTAGAGATTTTACACCTTATCTCACCACCAATAAATTATTTTATATTTTTTTATCCACACTAAATGATAAACATGTGATCCCTTTGTATTTTTTTGAAATATTTACAAAAATTTCATTAAAAATACCTATAAAGGTGGCCCCTATTTGTCCAACTATGTTAAATACTGTGAGAATGAGGAGGGATGAATAGAGGTATAAAAATAAAAAAAATCCCCTTCGGAACATGTTTCTTCATTAAACAAGACACTCTTCTCTCCCATTACCATAACATTATTTGTATAGAAATGAAATCATTCATGAGACACAAAAAATTTTACATGGTTCACCCACAATGGGACACATCCATGGAGTACACAATGAGAATGTAAAGATATACCAAATAAAATAATATACACTACTATTACATAGTTTTGTGTGGACTCTCTATTGCTCCTAGTTTATAACAAATCACAATTTAAATGGTCACAAATCTTTCAATTTATGTGTGCTCACTTCTCCTTCAGAAGATTCTTCCATTGATAAAATGAATCAATGTAGGTTACACATCAATTGTTTTTTATCATGAATTCATAATTTCATTTATTTGATGAGTACATATTTACCGCATATTTACTAGAAAATCTATTTTGGATTGTATAAGATAAAATTTTACTAAACCCCATTTTGAACATTCAGGAAATTACTCAATTATTCATAAACATATTTAAACCATCACAAAAAATTTCCTTTTACAAAACTCAAAAACTTTTTAAAAATTTTCTAAGCCTTCATGAAACATTTCATTTCCCAAAACTCATAACCTTTTGAAGCTTTTAAACATTTCATTACAATTACTTCCTTTACAAAACTAATGTTCTTATAAATAATTTATGTAGGAAATGTTTCTTGAAATTTATTAAATTTTTTTGAGCCTTTGGATTTCCATTAAGGTTCCATATCTTCAAATGAGGGGGTAGAACACTATTTACAGTATTTTTCTCCACATCACAAAATATTCAAGTTCAAAACTGACTTTTCACAAAGAACTATATTATTTCACAATAAACTGACATTATTTATAAAAAATCTGTGAAATTTACCTTCCAAAAAACTTCTCATAATCACAGAACTTACTATAGTTTACATTCATGAAAATTTTCATAATCACATAACACAATTACTTTTTCCTTTCATAGAACTTAGCCATCTTTTCTAAAAAATTATCTCATTAATATCAAAACCATCACAAAACCAAACATTCCTAAATTCCATGATATTTACACATATTCATGATGAATTCTTTTAAATCCATCATTCTGAAATTTTTTCCCTTTTTCAAAATTTTGTACCTCCAAAATTAAAAAATACCGGGAAATAAAGCTACCTGGTACACTTGTTTATTTAATAAAAAATACAACAAAAATCAATTTAATGTTACCATAAGTTATTTTTTCCCAAAAACATCTCCCATTGGGTTTTTTATATATTTTGATTTGATACCCTTTTAATTCTTCATACTTATTCTACTAAAAATTTGATTCTTTTGATTATAAATAGAGATTAGAGATGTAATCAACACACACTCAATACCAACATTATCCATGCTCGATAAAGAAACAAGTGTAACATGAAAATTAAATAAATGAATCACTTCATTATGAAAACAGTCAATTTATTTCTTCATAAACCTCATCCTTTGGGATATATAACATTTTATTGATTATCTATAACATTTTTATAATTAAACCCCCCTACTTTATTGATCTTTGTATCCACTTCTCCTCCTATCTTGATCAAGAAATTTTATAACACTTTTTTAATGACACAAAAGGACACTCCATTATGGTTGAAACATTTTATGGAACACATGTATGCTCAAAAGTAAAAAGCAGACCATATCCCAGGGAGTGGGGGTCCCCTGTACACAATTTTTTACGTGTAGAGAGTTTAATGAAATCCAAGAGTTAGTCGATGTCATTGAAACTCTTTACTATTCAGGGAATTCTTTATAATATCTTCAAATTATATTTATATTAGCACATACTCAAGTTTAACATGACCATGCTCCAAAATTTCCAAGATAAAATGATTTTTTTTCTTCAATAAGCTTCATTCATAAGTGATGGACTATATTTTTTCCACAGTTTATTTCAGAAAAATTAAGACAATGGATTCTGATCAAAGACTTCACTTGTACTCTCATATCCTTAATCTTATGCTTCATCCAAAATAACTACAAGAAATCTTGATTAGCCACAACATATTCGGATTCTAAGGTGATAAATGAAATGATATATTGTTTCTCTCCAAGACATGAAATCAACCATCCACTAAGATAGAATAAAACACCTAAAATTGTCTTTATATTGTCTGCTGTACTAGCCCAATAAACATATATATTTACTAATAACTCTTATTAATATTAGTCATTGTACAAAAAAAACAAAATCCATTGTTCCATTGATATTCCGAAGTATTCTTTTTTACTATTTATAATTTAATTTCTTTGGGATTTATTTGGTACCACAAAAATTACATGTGAAAAAAATATCTATCCAAGTTACTATTAATTAAAATAGACATACTATGATCTACCTATATTTTATGACATTAACTACATTACATTCATCATCTAGTGATAGATTCATCCATCCAGCTACCTGATTATTCATCTCCATGGAATTATCAATTATAAATTTTCTCAGAACATCCTTTGAGTATTTAGATTGAGAAAGGAATGATCTATTTACTCCATGCATCATCTATAAACCAAGTGTAAACATTAGTTCACTAATCATTGACATTTCTAACTCATTTCTCACGAATTTTTTGAATTTTTGGATTTATGATTTATTTGAACCACCAAATATTATGTTTTCTACATAAACTATGACCATCATCTTTTGATTACTATCTTTGTTGACATAGATCTTCTAATCAAATCAACCATACTAAAAACTAACACTCTTCATAAACTAATCATGTCTTGAATAACATTCTCTTAGTGTTTTCTTCATACTATATATGTATTTCCCCAAACAAAAAACTTTATTCTCATTTTTATGAAAATGAAAACCATATGAATATTCAATTTACACTAATTATTTTATAACACAATTTATAAATGATGACTTGAAATTTTTATGGAAGACATTGTAATTTCATTTCTCTACAATGGCTAAGAATAGTAAAATAATTTCCAGTCTTGGAATAGGTGAACAATTCTCATCAACATCAATTCCCTTGGTCTGGCAGTAACCCTTTCACAGTATTCAAGTTTTGTTTTGAATTAATAATCCATCATAATTTATTTTTTATTGGAAGGCCCATTTTTTCCTGATGAATTTTTTATATGTGGTCTTGAAATAATCTCCAAAGTCCAATTATTATCAACTTGGTCAATATCTTCATTCATAGCCTAAACCCAATTCTCATATCAATATAAATCTTTAAAAATATTTATCTCTACCTAAGACAAGAAGGATTCCTACTATAAAGACTTCATTCTCTATGTTTGAACTGACATTCCTGATCACTAATGAAGTTTGACCTAGTAATTTTAGCTGAAATCTTGGACTTCTATGTAGATACTGATTTCAATTCCTTCTATTAATCATCCATGAAATCTTCTAAATCATCACTTCCCACCTCTACTCCCCCTAAGATTCTTACCACATCATCACTATCATCATGGAATTATTCAATGTGTTGTCGAAGATTCTATTAATTCCCTACTACAGTGATATCGTTGATTTAAATACATTTCCCAGCCTCTTAATGAATAATTTATATTCTTTTTAAAGAGTTTATAACAAATATCACCACATCTCCATGAGTTTAAAATATTTTTTGTTTCTCCTTATTGATAATTAAACACTTAATTAAAAAGATTCAAATTTATTTAAATTGAAGATTCTTTCCTTAGTAAATCTCATATAGGGACTTTTATATTTTTAGATACAACAAAACCCTATTAGAACTATAAAACAATGTCAATACAGATTACCTCAATAATTCCTCTATTTTTTAATTTAAAACAATCCTTGTTATGTCCATGTTGTTTATAATCCATTTTTCCATATCAACCACTCCACTTTTTTAAGGAGTTATCACTACTAAAATTTGGTTCTATATTCCGTGTTGCTCAATGAAATCCTCCACATGGGTGTCTGTGAATTCCATAACATTATTAGTTTGAAACTTTATAATATTCTATAGATGAATCCTGTCAGCTTCCCACATCAATTTTATTATCAATCTTAACATACCACACTTGTGGTAAATGAAAAATATGCATTCCATCATGTTAAAATCATCAATTAAATGAATATAATACCTTATCCTGTCAATAGATCTTGGTGAGATAGGTCCACACATATCATTATGAAAAAATTTAGTCAATTAGGTTTAATTTTTTTCTTTTTCCTTCTAGATATTTTTGATAATATCCACTTGTTGAAAATAATTACACATGTGATTGCAATGAGGCGATAGATTGAGATGGTCTTGTGTTGAATAAAATTTGACCAGATCTCCTAGGGATGGTTTGCAGTGATGTACAAGTAGTTTATTACACAACATCTTTTAATCCTCTTTGGATAGAAATCACATATCCTCTTATCCATTCAGAAGGTAGAGATTCATTATCATTTGATTTTTCTATCAAACTTTCATACCATATTTTAAATTAACTCTGAAAAACTTCTTAGTAAATTTTATAGCATGAACCGTGTTACACCACTGACTAAAGATTAGAATGTTTTAAATAAGTCCATTGAACAATAAGATATCAGTATAAATCATATCTCCCCCCAAATTTGGCTTTTTCCAACACACTAATATCATACCTTCATAATTTTTAAATTTTAAAAAACCTTCTTTTTTCATATTTGATGTGTGTAACAAGGTCGTTATTTACCATCATATGGTATGTGTATCCACTATCTAGGATCCATAAACAAGAAATATTTTATTCCTTAAGGGATATATCTATAACCAATTTATAATCATCTATTTTTATTTTGATCCACATCATTGACTTTATACAAGCTGTGCAATGATATTCTTTATTATCCTTAGAGTATAATGAACCAATATTATCTTAAAATTTTGGAAATAGTTTTTTATTTTTTATCTCATTTGGTAATTCTATGAGCTGATAATTAAGACCAATTTGGGTTTACTTCCATAAATTCCTCTACATTATGAACGATCAACATCGATCAATGTGTTTGAATAATCCACACCAAAAATAGTAACAATCAAAATCATTATTGGTATATTGAACTCAATGTGGCCACCTTTCCTACTCTTATTCATTTTAGTACCTTTTATATAGAACATAAATTTTGGGAATGCCCATATTTATAAAGCAATAACACCTAATACAAGGATAATTCTAGTGATTCATTATTGTAGGACCGAGTTTTTCTTTGCTTCTATGAACCATTTGATGTTTATTTTTACCAAAATAAATTTTCATCCTTGAAATGGGTACTTGTAGTTTGACATAAACCATCATATTATTATTTTTGTTATCAAGACCCAACCAAAATTTTTATTTGGATATGACTATTTCATTAATTGTTCTGGATCTCTATGATCTACTTCCATATTTTCTATTTCCTATGTGAACTACTTTCTTGATGTTATATAAGGACTCAAGAGTCTATCCAGTTCTCGTATTTTTCTTTTTCAGGTTTAAAAATTATTCCCAAAATTATTCTATATTTTTTAATTTTATCTTTTAATGTGTTATACAAACTATAAATTCCTATTTTCTATTCTTCAAAATTCATCTTGTAATCAACGAACATTTCTGTGTTCTCTGTCATTAAAGGCTTATTCTTTTCAATTTATTAATTTAGTTCATACTTATCTTATTATCTATATTGTATATAGAGTTTGGAATCATGAACCAGTTTATTTTCTATCTTTATTTTGTCTCCCGATGAATCTATCTCCCCAGGCGATGCCTCTAATTCATCCTAGAGATAAACCTTTCCTTTGAATTTTTCTTCATCATTGTCGCTTTCCCCCTTATCTTGGAGTTACCGACAACTCCCATAATATAATTTTCTCCAAGACCCTTACAATACTCCATATCTTCTATCATAGATTCATCAAAATTATCATTATTTTGGGAAATTAGGTTTTTATTAATAAATAAATTTCACTTCACATTTTTCTTACCTATTATATATGATGAGGACTTTATTTTGAGATTTAAAACTTCATTATCATTATTATCTTTGAATTTAACTTGGCACATTACAATTTTTTGTCCAACCTTTCCATATCAAAATCATGATAGAAGAATTTTCTCCTTGATCATTCCTTTCCTAATTTGTAGATTTAGGAAATAAATAAAATGAACTCATTTGAATTTTATTATTCCATTTTATCTTTTATTGTTAGATTCTTCATGGCCTTTAATGACCCATATTTGAACTCCCCTTTCCCTATAGACTAATTATCATCATTCTTTATCTCATATGTAATAAGAGTATATTGAAAATTACTGAAATTCATCTCCTTTGTGTTCTTATCTTCTAGTAAAGAAACTTTTAGATTTAACCAAGGTGGATTTATTTTGAAGATAAAACTAATTAGCATTACATATTCAATATTTTTAATAATACCACATGTGTAAATCACCGAATCAAAGAATGCATATATATAATTATTGGTTTTCATAATCAGTTCCTCATATTTGTTCCATAGAATATATAATTTTTCTTCTATGAGTTTTGAATCACCATAATATATATTTAATATAAGTTTCTACATGGAATGTGTGGACTTACAAAGGATCACCTTCATGTATATTGTGTTAGATAAATATCCACCCAAGGAATTCATTCATTTTGCACAAAATTCGGATTCCGTTAATTTTACTTATGATATAACTATACTTTCAACACTTTCAGAAAATTGATACATCCCAACCATAAAGATATACATTTCAAATGATATTAAGTAATGCTAGAGCCAGCTCTTACACAACTGAAAATTGTTTCTATCAATGATTAGAATCCATTGATATTTAAAAATATCCATTGAAACCACTGAGTGGTAAACCCTGATTTTATTTATTACCTATGATGCTAATTATTAGACTAATTAGGTTAAATACCCTAGGTCTGGGGGTGAATCTGGTTATGGATATTTAAACAATTGCCCCTTGTTATCTTGTTTTATCATTAAATTAAACACTCTTCTCTCTCGTTCCTATAGTATGTATATGCATAAATAGAAGATTTCATGAGGCAGAAAAAATATTATTAGTTCACCTGTAATGGGATATATCCATGGAGTAAAAAATCATAACATGAAGATGTAAAATATCCACTAAAGTGCACTTTTATTACATGGTTTGATGATGACTCAATATAACATCTACTTTAAAACAAATCATATTTTGAAATATCACCACTATCTCAAATGAAGTGTGATAATTGCTCCTTCAGAATATTCTTTCCATGAACACATGAATCAATATAGTTTAAACCTAATTTGGTGCATCCTGAAGTGATAATTTAATTTCTCAAGGAATACTTATTTACCATATAATGACTAGGAAATTGATTATAGTTCAAATAAGATACACTTTATTGAAAACAATTTCTGAACTTTCACGATAATACTAAATTATTCACAAAATGTTTCAAAACACCATGAAAGATTTTCTTTATTGAAACACATAACATTTCATGGATATTCCAAAACATCATGTATCTTTTCACTTTTTAAAACTCACAACCTTGAATGAAACATTTTATTCTTTCATGAAACTTATTTAATTCATGAAAATTATGTTCTTATAAATTCTTTTATGAATGAAATATTCTAAAAAATTTCTTCACTATTTTTAAGCCTATGGATTTTCTATAAGGATTACTCTACTAAAATGATGGGGTAAATACCTATTTATGGACGTTTCCTTCCATTAATGAAACATTCATGATGGAAATAGCCTTTTTGTGAAACAATTTATTATTATTTTAAATAAACTTCCTTATTTTTTGAGAAACAATCATTCGTCACAAAACATTAGGGAAGTTTTATTTTCAAGAACTTCTCATAATCATGTAACTTACTACCTTTTTCTATTCATGGAACTTATCGTAATCCGCTAACGTAGCCCCTTATTTCATTTAAAAAAACTTAATAGTCATTCACAAAAAATTTATTCACAAATATCCAAAACTTTTTTACAATAAACTTCATTAATTCCTTTCCTTTTCCTTATATTCATGAGTCATTATTGCTAATCTATCTTTCAACTGATACAATAAACCTAAAAAACACTGGAAAGTTACCTTGAGGGGCTTCTTCCTAATAAAATCTCACAACACCTTCAATACCAATCTAAAAATTATATTATCACCCAAAAATATATTCTATTATATTCAACTATCATTGTATTTTACTTTCATATGCTTCTAAAAATATTAAAATAGCCTAAGCCCTTACTTTCCAAGGAATCCTCTAAGAGAAACCCTATGTTATGAAATTATGTTTGATCTTTTTAGTAACAAATTATCCTTTAGTATTTCCATTAAATATTAATTTTCCATATATTATGTAATTACAAAAATATTTTTTGAATAACAAATTTTGTGAAATTTTGAAAATAAACCCCAATCGGCTCCCCCTTCACCTTATGAAAGGAGGCAATTTCAATTGTCCATATGTGAAAACCTTTTGCCTCCATAAAATATTAAGATTTATATTTCTTCACCGAACTACAAGGATGGTTATAATAAGGAATATGAAATATAATTATTATATTTATAAATTGATTTTGGCACTAAAAATAATTAACTATATTACTCATTTCAATGGTACTGTGGAAACAAAATCATTATATTTGGGTACGTGTTGACTACCGCATCCATTAAAAGGTGGAATTTATTTTCCACTACCACATTAAAGGTGGGTCATAAATTATAATTTATGTGTATACATGAAATATAAGATTAAAAAATATCATGTATATTATTATTGATGGATAAATAAAAATTTATTGATCATTATAAAGTAATCCTTTAATATCAATAAATAATAAGAATCTAATTCATCACTGATTTTATCTTCATAAAATGAAACAATCACACATATAATTGGATTATAACATTATATATGATTATAAAACAACAATTCATGAATAATATATGACCTAGGAGTGATATACATGGTATCAAATTGTGGTTATTGAAATCAACATCATAAAGAATGTGTGAAAAAATTATATTTACTACCACACGATGGTAAAAATAAATGATAAATGACTAATATATTCATAAAAATTGATCATAAATGAATTATATAAAATATTAATATCTATGAATAATGTTACTAAATAGATTATTAAGAATTTTTTCTTAAATTAGTATAGATCACGTGTGGATTTGAAAAAGGAAAAGTAAAGGGTTTTCTTGACTCAAATTTGTTCAAGTATCAAAGTCACTCCACATAAATTTTAATCTATCAGAATTAAATTATCCTACACTTTGATGATGTTATGTTATATTTAATTATTATTTTCAAGGGGAATCATGGTTTACACTATGTTCTTCTTCCATGATGAATATATTATTTCAATAAAAAAATGTAATTTTTTTAATAATAAGTTTAATTTTTTTAATTGTTTTTTATTTGAATACATGTTTTTATATCCCACTAATGTTATTATTTCCCTAAAGAAACTGAATTTTTTTCTCCAATGATCAATTTATTCCACTTTATTAAATTTAAAATAAATTTTTTCTTAACATTTGGTATTATTCTATTTTCAATAATGGCATTTTAAAATATTTTAGAGGCCATTACATACCATGATCATATATACTTCCACTTTACATCATATTTTGAAATATTTTTTATTCATTATCAAGTCATCTATATAGGAATTATTTTTGATGTAATTTTATAAGAAAATTTCCCCTCATATTCAATTTTTTTTTAAAATTTTTATTATAATAACATATTTTATAGTTATATCAAGAAATGATTTTTAAGGAAAGTCCATTTTTTTATTTCAATTTCAATTTAAAATGATTCTTTTCCAATGAAGTAGTTTTTTTATAAGTCATATTATTTATTATATATTTAAATTACCCTTTAGGTTAATCATGTTTTTAGTATCAAATTTTCATGTTTGTTTTTATGTGATACAGTTTGGAAAGGGTTTGAAGCCTATTTTTATCCCTTAGATTATTTATAGTTAGGTGAATGATTTGATTTGTTATGGAACTCATATATATAGATGATGAAAGGTGGGGTACTTTATATTTGTCCAATATATTGGTTATGATTTTATATCACATGATATAATTATGGTAATATGGTAAGGAATACTCACTTTATATTGAGAAATGTGTAATGAGTGCTTAATCTGCTATGGGAATCGCACAAGGATGCCAACTCCACAATGTTATGTAAATCATGTGGTGATGCCAAATCCAATATGATACTTTTACCTATTATTATTGTTTTAAAATTTATTTTTCCTATATTATGTTTTATTTTCAATATATTCTAAATGATTTTGATATTTCATCTTTTAAAGATATTGTTATTTCTTATTTTATTATTAGAATTTTGTTTGATATTCACTATATGATTATAATCCATGATATTGATAAATTTTCATGGTTCATATTTTTAAATTCCATGATATATAATGATAATTCATGCTATATTATTTTCACTTATTATCTCTTGAAGTTATTTATTTGATATTTCCACATTAATCATGTTTTTACTCATTTTTATTATCAAACTATAATGAATAGTTAACAAGTTTCCCTTATAGACTATTTTATAAACATAATTTCATAAGTCTCCGTTTCTTGAAAAATGAGGATGATTATATCACATGAGAAGTCTATACGAGATTATATAGGATCATTATTATGGATAATTTTATATAGTAAATGTGAAATAATATGTTTTTGTAGGAATTATCAAAGACACTATACCATTTTGTCCATATGTTGGGAAACTACTTAGAAAATATATTAATTAAACCATTGAATCAATGTGTGAATTTTTATTTTTAGTTATGTTAATATTATGATTGTAAGATTTAAACTTTTTTGATGAATAAGATATTTGAGGATTTGTAATTTATTTTTGCTTAAAGTTCTCAACCCATTTGAAAGAGGCCTTTGTTTGAATCATAGGACATTTTAAAGGGGATATGCACATTCATAATGATAGTCATATAGTGTACAAATGACATACTTGTGCCTGATTATGGTTGCTTCTGATGAGATGTCCATATATTTATGGTTATAGATTTAATATATAAGAAGTTTTCACATATAACATGTTAATTAGATTATAATCAACTGGATTCTTGGGAATTTCCATCTAAAGTAAGTTAATGTGGATCTTATGTTGGGATTTTCCCAAGTTATAGAAATATTGTGCATTTTTCAATGGATATATAGAGATCCTTTATAGTTTTGATAATATTTAATTCATTGGGTATGCATTGTTGAGGAAATGTTGTTCTTGTGTGGTGATTTAATGTTGGGAACATGTTTCCCTAATAATATTGGATGCTCATGGGTTATTGGGACTAGTTTAGTTAATTAAATCCACAATAAAAACTTATATAGAATTTTCCAATATTTATTTCACTATGGAATTTTTCATAAATGGGTTGAGTGAATTTGAAGAAACACTAAGGGGATATAAAAAGACCTGTGGAAATGCTCTGGTCTTTCTAATTTCAAATTCATATAGCATTTACAGTTTTGAGTTTGGTTTCCGAGTGTAGGACTAGTTGGGTGAGTGGACCAATGCTCCTTATAATGTACTTTCACATATAGTGGTGGGAGAATGGGTAAATTCTAGTTGTTTGGAATGACACCCAAATGGTAGGCTTCCATGAGACAGACAATTGAATAAGTGAGATTCACAGTTTCAAAGAGTAGAGCTGTATGTGAACTAGATATATATAACTAACATGTGTGTGGGTCATGGTTAGAGAGTTATGTGTATGTTCCAAGTATAAATGGGAGGTGACACATGGGATCAAGAGTTTTTTTGTTTGATCATGTTATACGGGTACATGTAGCTATTGGGTTTGGTTGATTCCAAGGTTGATGGAATGTAGGAACCTATGAAAACATTCTTCGAGGATAACCTTTCTCATAGTGTAGATTGAGTTTTGATGACACTATTTGAGAGAAGGCCTAAAATTGTGAGGGTAAGTGCGTGCTAGGTATTTTAATTTATAGTTTCAGTTGAGAATTAGTGAATATCCAATGAACAGATAAATTATGAATAGTTCAGTTTATAGAGGAGCTAAAATGGAGCTAAAATGGTACCGTGGGGGTGAATTCTGTTCAAGGTTATTCTTAGAAAGAGTTAGCCAATGAATTAAGAGAGAAACTAATGGGTACAATTCCCTAAGGTATAAGATGAAAATGGACAATATCCCTCGATGTGAGGAGGAGACATTGGTGATTGATCAGGGTACCATGGTATGATCCACCTGAGTGAAGGAATTGATAAGTACTATCAAGTAGGCATGGAGTCAAGGGACAATTTAGGAGAAAACATGAATTTTAAGGGGTAAAAAACATGTGATTATTGGACTCATTTGGTTTGGCACTCATGGAATAGTGTATTGCAATCCATATTTTGGGAATCCAAATATTACTTTTTAGAGAATTCCATTCTTGGTAATATTGGAATAAGAGATGGTTAATATTTGGTTTTAGAAATATGGTAAGTGTGGGATGGTTACATCAAGACATTACATTCATTAATGAAAGAATCACTGGTCATAGAGCTATATGTTTGGGTTTTTTGGAAATATATGGTAACGATAAACTTATAGGGAGAAGCATCTTATCAGTAACGATTCAATGGATCCCTTGTTAGATGGGTATTGGGTATAGAGAGACTAGTTGATAGATGATTGTGATGTCACATTGGTGCTTATTTGATATAAGATGCACTGATATACTTCCTTAGTGAATATTTAACTCATAATTATGATGAAGGAAGAGTTGGAGATGGTGGGTTGATATCATATTCAAGTGGCCTAGTGTGATCTAAGAGTGAGTTGGATTAATGGTATAATAGTTCTTCGAATGAGAGGATAGTGGTTAGAGTAGAAGGTTGGTGATCCAACCATGAACTATCCTAGGGAGCTAAATCTGGACTTCTTTGTCATCACATAGAAAATAATGGGGTTCTATTGGTATTTAATGAATTTTTTGTTGGGTGTTTTATCAACATGTCAAATTATGAGTTCTCTAAAAACGTAATCCAAAAGAAGACTGACTAGTGCTTATTCATGCAGTTGTATGTAGTGGTGTTAGAAACTCATTGGGATAACTATTTAAAATGCATGTATTAGGTTAGTGGATTTCTATAGGTGAGTTTGGGAAGGTTATTTCTATTATGGGGAGAAACATAGCTTGGATATGGTCCATGTGAGTTGAGTATTATAGTGGGTAGAATTATTACCCTCAAAATGAATTGGTTTAAGACAATTTAGTGTGTTAAGAGATATAGGAGTTGGTGATAATTATCTTGTTGTTGGTGTCAGTAGAAAGTTAGTGGCTTGAATTCAGGTGAATATAGATTTTGGTGTTTGGAGTTTCACATCAGAGGTGCGTTTGGAATTTAGTAAAAGAATTTGGTGAGTTATTTGTGAGTTTACATCTAAGTATTTTTGAGATAAATTTTTTGAGGGGTTGAAAGAAATCTCAATGATTAATATCTTTATGGTTGGGTGTTTTTAATACCCCAGGATTTCAATCAATTATTTTTTGAGAAATAATTTAAATTTGAGTTATAAAATGGACTTTTTTTTGTAATAAAAATATCACAATGGGATTTTGGGAATCTAAAAATCCCAAATAAGTGATTTTTTGATGATTTTGGAGGCTATATGGTCATATGATAACACATGTGATCCATCAGAGTATGTATGGTGTGTCTATAATGCTGAAATCTAGTAGTGGGCTGCCATCAGATTATTGATGGACTAGCCAATAGCCTTGGACACTTCCTAGAGCAACCTTCTAGAAGGTGGGTGTCAATTATATATTGGGTGGGTATTTTTGGGGTTTTTATCATGGATGTTTTATCCTTTTTCAATGCAGTTAATATATTGATTTTATGGAGATTATGCTATTGAGATTAATTTTTTACTGGACCCTCACCACCAGCTTCTTCTCCTTCAACCCACCTTAAGTAGGGGTAGTTTTAGATGCATTATATTAAAATATGATAGATATGTGATATTTCATTTCCACTAATATTAATTCATATCTCTCCCCTCTAATTGTTTTTGTTTATATTCTAATATTTTTTGTCAAATACCCAATTACATAGTGATATCAATTAAGATAGATGGATATTTTTCTAGGATTTCACAGAGGACATATCAAAATTATTTATGCACATTTATGGAAAATTTCCCAAGAATATTACATTTACTTATAAAATATACATGGGGGTATTGGTAAAATAGGAATTAATTATCAATTTAATCAGCCAAATATATTTTGAAAATTTCCATCCTTGGTTTTGGGGTGAGTTAGTAGTGAACTACACATGGTTGATCACAATTCCATTGAGTAGTTTACTACTAGTCATTTTTAGGTATTATGACCATATTAATGAATTTTTTAATTAATTGTGATCATGTTTTGTCCGATTCTGATTCTTGAGGAGTTGGAGATTCTTGGTTTACCTGGATGAGTCTCGAAGAAGCTCTATGAGGGGTTAACATTAGTGTTTATATAGGTTGACTATGTAATATAAAAATAAAAATCGTTTATTTAATATTTTTTACATATTATATGGTGTTCAATAAAGGGGAATAATAAAAAATCAAGTCCTTAGGTATAATTAATTGACTTCATGAGCCTATTGGGTTGAGACTAAGTGCTCTTTTTTTACTTTGATTAATTAAGATTTTCTTTGAAATATGTCTCTTTGGGGTAAGGGCCATGATTAGTCTTACAAGTGACCTATGGGAGGTCCCAGGTTCTTATTTGATATGAAGTATTCTATAGTATTGGTTCATAGGTCTGGTAAATAGGTTTCAGAGGATTGGAGATGAGTGATGATGGGAAAGATAAATGTTTGCCGCACGAGAAAAGTGGATATCCATCATGATAATTGAGACGGGTCTTGATATTATCTTAGAGTAGTGGATTATTTTGGGACTTGTTTTAGGAAAATATGGAAGGGATTCCCTCAAGTAAATATGTCATGACCCCAACCCCCAATGTCTGGAATCGATGCCTAAAACATGGTGTGCAATTTTTTCATAAATAAATGCATACAAAAATCACACATCTTGTCTCAATATAGAGGATCAATTCGGTTTAGGTTCTGGAAAACAAGAGGCTTCTGGAACACTTCTTCCAAAAAATTGGCAGGGTTAAGGTTCATATTGATGTCTTTACAAAAGATTACTCAAATCTTGGAATAATATACTAAATCCTATAAAATATAAATTAAAATTTAGGGTGAGTATAAGAATGCCCAATAAGGGTTTTAAAACATTTAATGAAATTCCCCTTTAAAAAAAACCTTTGAAACAATATTAAAAAGTTTTTTCAAGAGGGAAACATTACTTTTCGATTAACATCATCAATATTTTCAGAGGTTACTTACAAACATTTTCAGAAAGACCTTTTATACAAGATAATTGTGCTTACTTAAAAACCTCTAATAAAACATGAATCTGAGCGCACATACATATACAAGAAATGAATGATATTTTCATAATTCATAAATTGATCAATCTAACTCTAAATGCATATTTGTAAATATAAGAATTCATATCAGGATTCATTATTACTTAAAAATGAAATTCATATAACCTTAATATTAGATACCCTTTCCTTGTATAACTTTCCATTTGCATACATGATTATGCCTTATCCCTTCATTACCATTATCTTAGAAGATTCTTATCCAAGGGATATTCTATTAGTCGAAAAATCCCTTGGTTTATCATTTACCATTACATAATGAGGATATGTATAATTCTAGACTTTGTCAAGGCCTTGCGCCAAGACTATAAAAGATGACTTAGTACAGGTCAAGGATAACCACCAATCTTATTTACACAATAGTATGGGTCAAGGATAATTTCCAACCCCATTTCATATAGTAGCACTAGCCAGGGATAACTACAAATACCTTTGCACATAACGTCTCATGAGACTAACTTTACCAAATTTATTAGAGTGATATATAATTTCGGGAGCACCCATCACATCATTTAATTTCAATACATTCCTCACATGTCTGGTGTGGTATAATATTCATAGGGGCCCCATACTTACATTCTTATTCTATAATCTTTTTTACATACATGTTCATAACTGAAATGGATTATTCCATAAATGAAAAAAGAACTAGACTTGTTGGATTCAGATTTAGCAGTGATGTGTATGAACTAAAACAACATAATTTGCACATGTAGTAAGAACTAGTACATATAAAATAATGGGTTGTCACATGAAATAACCACTCTTTCATTAAACACTTAAGAATGTTCCCTTTTCTAAACCATGGTTTTATGTTTTCGCATTGAGATACTCATTTAATCCTTGCAATGTTAATTTTTGTACAAAAAATTAAAACATAAACTTAAATGATTAGAATCATTTCTTGTGAAAAATGGGAAATTCAAAGCATGGATTATTTCTTTTGAAATTTTCATTCATAAAAGAAATAATTAAACATGTGTACCCATTCATGAATGTATATTTATTCTTGAACATGAAAACCATCATGCCACTTACTTGGGAAATCAAGTTCGAAATATATGAATTCATGTGGATTTGAAATTCATGGTAAAATCCTATATATATATATATATCTATATATACACAAAGTTTATGTTTGGGATTTGAATAACCCAAAAACAATGTTTAATAAATTCTTACAACTGTTGTATTCTTCATAAACATGATTTAAATCAACGAGGATTGGTTTGATGAAAAATTAGTTGTACTCAAACTTATATATATATATATACAATTTTACTTATAGACTTACATGTATGAATTGTAAATAAAGGTTTTTTCATACTAAAAAAATGATTAACTAAACCCCTACATGTATTTCATGTTTTAGAGAACATAAGTTAAAAACATAAAATCACCATTCAAAGATCATAAACCCGAAGTGGTTTGTAATACAAAGAAATAATATATATAAGTATATATAAAATTTTTAAATTCCAAAATGGGTTAGGAAGATATTATATAATCCATGAAAATTAAAAATAGATAAGAAGGATTTTCATGTATAAGTTGAAGCATAAAATCCCATGCATGTATTATATACTCAAAAATACACTTAGAAAATCCAGCGTGATTTAAGGTTTAGAAGTATTGTGTAACTATATACATATACATATTTATATCAATCTATATACCCACAAGGATATAAGAGTTTAAAAAAAAAATAAAATCATATCAAAATTTATCCCTTACCTAACTTTAAGAGTGTAACAAGGTTGGGCAGGGGATATTCGCACATTGAGGAGAAGAAACCCGATGAAATTATGGGTGAAACTGGGTTTACATAGGCTCAATATTTAAATATATTTTATATAAAAAGTCTTATACATATATTATAAAAAAATACTCAAGACCTAACTTAAAAAAACAAAACCAATATCTTGATTAATAAAACCCCAAATTAAGTTGGTGTTTTTAATATATATATAAATATATAAAGCTTGTGGAAAACTGAAACTGAAACCAATGAAAATAAAATAATAAAATAAAATAAAAAGAAAGGAGATTAGGGAAGAACTTATGGGTATAATTCAAGGTCCGACAAACCATAAAACATTGGGTAATATTGAGGGAGAAGAAATGAAAGAAGAAGAAAAAGAATGAAGATACAGTGGGTGGACACTATTTTGGTGTCGAGAAGAAGACGACATGAACTGGAAATCTGGGAAAGAAATGGATGACTTTGATTAAGTGGGATTCGATCGGACGACTGAGGTGATTACACAATTTAAAAAAATAATTGAGGGTTGCGATTAGATAGAAAACTTTATTGAATGACTACGATGTGACACACAATCATAAAAGGGTTAGACGATTGAGATTGAAAATCGGTGTGATCCGGTGGCTAGGTAAAACATGGAGGTAAAGCTATAGGAGTAGAGTTTTGATGGTCATACTAATTTGACATTCGAGATTGAGCACAGCATGATTGGATAGCTTGGATCATATTTTGCTTAAAAAACCTTGTCCCACATCGAAATGGGATGTGTTTCGCCATTTCTTTATAACCCCAGAGCTCGGAGCCTTGGCTCAAAATTCTCTTTCCCTCCCTCTCAGTACCACCCCATACCGGTGTTATGTGGGTGAATTCTACACCCACCCTTGCCTCCATGTCTCCCCGCATGGTGGCGCACTATCTAGTTACTTCATACATTCTTGAGACGTGCACACATGACCTACGAATGGACCATGCTGAGGCTGAAGTCAAAGGCTTGGTCACTTAGCCCGTGCTGCCTCCTTCGGCCCAGCTAAAGGGATAAACCCTATGGGGTTTATTTTTTTTTTATTAAAACCAACTTTCAAAATAAGATATATAATCTTAGAAAAGAAAGGAAAAATACACATAGTTAATTAATATCTTTAATTTTATAAAAAATTATTCCCATTTTATTTTAAACTTTAGAATTTTAAAATACACAAATCAAATTATAGTATATCTTTTAATTAATAAATGTATTCGTAAACATGTTTTCAAATTTAAAAACATATTGCACACCTCTCTTGGTATTTTCTTTAAAATCACAAGAGTTGTATTTTCAAACCCATTTTAAACCTTCATACCCATATCTTTTCAAAATTCAAGGAAGAATTTAATGACAACCATGTTTAAAAGATAATAATTTAACTTAAAACACTCGAAAATATCAATTTTCCTAAATACTTTTAAATAAAATAACTAGAATTCCCAAAAACTATAATTATAGCCGTTAGAGATTGATCGGTCCCCCAAAGGGACATCAGTTGAATTAAGGCCTAATAAAAATGAGATTTGGGGTGTTCCAACCTCAAACACCGAGATAAAGAATATGGAGATCTTTATCCCTCTGATGCTTAGTAGGATTTCTCTAGTTCTAGTTATAATGTTCTTTGTCATGGAAGATCTGAATGAAATCCACTTTTTTCTTGTCATGTTCGTGGTGATTTGGGGTCTTCTAGTGATTGTGATTGGTCTACTTGTATGAATTCTAGGTTAGTTATGGTCCTTTAATCTTGTTGCAATGTAATTGTTCCAAAAGTTTAATTGAATAAAACATTTATTGTTTTTATTTTTTGAAATAATTGGTTGGATATCTTGAAAGTCAAGCTATGTAAATCCATACAATATTATTATTACGCAAGAAAAAGTTTTAGGGAATTATCAAATTGCTTAGGGATCTACATTGAAATATATAAGATGAGACCATGTGTTTGTCCCATGATTTTTCTAAGGACATGTCAAGGGGATGGAAAAGTGGTTTGAAAAGGGAGTTCGGCCCTAGGAGTGAGGATAGGGTTAGGTAAAATGTGATGAATTAGTACTATACATAGTTATTGGGAACAAGAGTGACATGGTTCATGGAATAGTTAGACCAAACCTTGAGAACTTGGATAAAGGTTCCTTATAAATGTGAAGATGATGTCATTTGATAGTCACATAATTACATCAATGGGAAGAGTCTATGGGGGGGGGGGGGTTCAAAGGACAAAGTGAGTTCAATTTAAAGAAATTTTGGACATTATGTGATGTATATAAAGGACTTTTGTGACCAGAACTCAAGATTCAGTCATTGAGAAATGTGATGGATTATGGGACCTTATTATATTTCAGGTACCTAATGGTCCTCCCCTGTGTATTTTGGGATTAAATTTTGGGATGAATACTCCATGAAAAGTGTATTTATTTTAATCCATTTACACACATGGCATGGGTTAATGTTCTTTTGACCTCCATAGAGTGTATGAGGATGGGTTGGTGGGATGATCATGCCATATTCCATTGGGTATCAAGTTGATAACGTTACATTGAATGGCTAGGGTCTATGTGATTAAATTGGACCTTTAATTGAGTAGTCATGGTATAAAGACCTCCCTAGGGTTTGAGACAATGTTTAATGTGATGGATGACTGGTGGACCTACATAGAGTAATTGAGAATTGGTTATGGCTAATGGATATATCTACATGACCAGTGTCTATGGGTATGAGGTTTTACTTTAGGAAACCTCCATTCTATGAGTCTAGATGCATGGATCAATCATCGATAAAATGTAATGAGGAAACGAGTGAATTCTATCATGGCATTGGATGAATTATAATCATGGTTCAGGTGGATTATTTATCACTCGATGGAACCATGGATACATATACCATTTCATGAGTCATAAAATCTTATTTAGAACATAACAATATTTTGAGAATGATTATTTAATTTTTTCCCTTGCACACTCACACACGTGATTGGTAATATTGGGGTTTTTTGGTGAGACCTTATAGAGTTACATTCTTACACCCTTTACTGGAATCTAGGTTTGGGTACAGACATTCGATTTACATTTAATTTGAGGCAAAATACATGTAGTGGATCATCATTGAGTATAATGGTTGGTAAATGGAGATTGGGTGTGTGAGGACTGAGGATGAAGGTATGAAAATATTTTTCTTTTGGGTTTGTTTTTTAATCTGAATAAATGTAATGGATGATTATTTCTATACTATATATGACAACATTATGTATGTGATTAAATGTCTTAATTTATTTGACATACTCTAATAAGATTATTGATTTGTTATGTATTATTATTGATTGTTTTGGTACTGATGGAATAGTATTCAAATACATATTTTAAGAATTCTCAACAAGTAGGCAGCCTATGGAATACATAGAGGCATGCATTAGGCCATGTAAAGTCTTAGATAAGATCAGTTCTTGAACAGGGTGTTACAGTTTTGTGACTTGACTTCTATTTATCATATTATAAATATAGTTTATCACTAAAGTTTTAAATAATATAGATACCACAGAGCACTTAATTAATGATAAGGTTGCGTATGTGCTATTGAATTTTGTGTTTGTGTGTAAATAGAGTATTATAACATATGTCATGAAAAATTAACATTTCAATGAAGTGTTTTATGTTCATTTGTTATATCTTGGATTTAAACATTATATATCCAAATGTATGTATTATATAAGGTTGAAACACACCAATAAATATTTTTTTATTCCACTTTTATATTCAATATGATTTATTAGAGTCATTTTTTTTCATTTTAAGGTATAGTTTTTTTCATTTTGGATAAATTAGGATGATTCTATATCTTGTTTGAGATCATTTTTGGAGGTGATATTTGGGGTAATTTTAAAAATGTGAGACAATGATACATAATATTATATTGATAAATTCCATGACTCAAGAGTTTTTAGTGGGATAAATCAGTCGAATGCATGTACTCAAACTTGTTTGGAAAAGAGAAAATTGTTATCCTATATTGGAAAAGGTGGATTTTTTTCTTGTGTTAGTGGAGAGTGCATGAATTTAAAATTTGGTGGGATTAGAATGAAATTTTTGTGATTGAAGTCGATAATAAAAAATTAGTACCAAAGTTCGATTTTTTCTAATAAGGGAAGTCAGTGGTAAAAATAATCACCAAAGTGTTTCCTTTATAAATATCATATTTAACTATTGTTTAGCATGATGAGTATAATTATGGTTATATTATAGTAAATTATTATAAAATATTTTGATATTCAATTATATGGTTGTTGTTATTGATGATTGGTGGTGAGTAAATTTTAGTTATGTGATGTTGACATCAGTTATCAATAATTATAATCAAGGATATCAATAAAAAATATGTTCAAGATTTTTCAGGATGTTTTTATTGAATAATCAAGGATGGAATTATATAATAACACTAATTAAATCATTATTGATCACTATTATAGATTTTGGATCACTCTAGAGGATCATTGGATATACTTGATCCTAGAAAACAAAAATCATGTGGTAGTAGTTGATACTATGTCATGATGTTGAAGACCATTCCACAAGGAGGATCCTATATATATTTTATGTGGGTCTTTTTGGGAAAGGATGATGAATTAATCAATGAATAATCATACCATTATAAAACAATCATTAATAATAATAAATAAATTATTTTTTTAATGATTTATGAGTTGAGTAAATTTATGTTTAAGGAAAGACAATAATTTTTACAATATAAGTTGATAAGATATTTTCTGGTTATAAGATCTAAAATTATTAAAGAAAAAATATATAATAAATATAATATAAAATAATGATATGGAAGATAATCCATAAAAAATAAATAATGTAAAATGAATTAGAATAATATAATGCACAAAAAATTTAGTTGAGTTTAAAATAACATTATATAAAATTATTTTAAATCTATTATTAAAGGATATAAATATTTATAGTTAAATAAAATCTTCACATTTAAACTGAAGTGGTAGGTGGATCAGTACCCAAATCAAATGGATACATATAAAAAAACCATGATTTTTTTGACCTAAATAATTGAATGATAAAATTCGAATACCTATATATCTTTGGTAAACATTTGTTTTATCATGATTTATACCCATGACCTTATTGGATCACACGATCAGTAATAATTCCTATCCCACAACAGCATTAAGATATTTATTTAGAAGTGTAGATTCTTATCCTTGGAATTTCATTGATAATTAAAAATCAAAAGAAAATTACTAAAATAATAAATCTTAGATCTTTTAAAATAAAATTCTCCCATAAATTGTATCTCTGTGAACACTTTTAAAAACTCATAAAAATTTAAGAAGAAAAGAACTAAAATACTATATATATATTTAATGAAAGTGATACAATAGAATTTATAGTGTAAATTACTTGAAGCCTCATTTTCTATTTATAAGGATTTGTGTAAAAAATTCCCTAATGTAATTTTTTTTGGGAATAGTTTACACCTCTTGAAAAATTAAAAATTTTAACATGATATTCTAACTAAAATGATTCTTGTGACTTCACAATGTATTGAAAATTACATGTATCTGAACGAACACATCAAAATATGTAAATATAATTATTATTTTTTATAAAAATACAACAAATAAAATTTCAGGTAAATACATATATGTAAATATTGTGTTGTGATTTATCAAAACAATATAACAAGTTGAATTAATTTTAAGAAAATGACAAAAAATGTTATATAAGAAAATGTGTTTTGGGATCATGTAGATATGTAGTGGAATATAGGTAAAAAAGAAGGTGTTTTTAAATTACAAAATGATTATGTAAATTTAGTGTTCTAAATGAAATGGGTTGTTACACCTTTATGAAAAAATTGTGTTGTTATGTGTGACTTAGAGTTATATCTTGATGTTAAATCCCACCATAAATATCAATGTTTGAAATAGTTTTCACAATGACTTTTATATGTGGTTGATGTTTTAATATAATGATTTTCTTCATACCAAAATGTTTTTTATTATGATTTTTTATCAAATTTTAAATCCTAAACAATTCATAGATTTTTAAGATACTAGAATTCAATGAGTTATGATCTAGATAATAGTCGTGGAAGTGTTTCTAAGGAATAATCCTAGAAAGTTTGAGATCCTAATCAAGGAAATATTGATGATTCCCTTATGATTAGAGAGATATATTATGGCATAAATGGAGGTTCAATATTAGAAAATTATTATATGTAGTATGTAGTGGATTTATATACTTCATGAATGAAATGGTAGAGATAATGAGTTCAACCCAATAGTAGTTCATGGGGTTTCTTAATTTTTATATAAAATGAATAGATTTCTACACCATTATTGTGTAATTCCCATTATAAGATCATTGATATTCCTATTTTTTGGATTGAGGGGAAATGTAATATTTTAATATTGATAAATTAGTTAGTTATGAATCTTTATGATTTCCATAATCCTTGACATATATTTAGAATTCTCAATTTTTTTATAAATAATTAGTGAGTATAGATCATTTTGGTATATCAACACATTACAGAGTGGATACTGCTTACATATATCCCAATTCTGGTAAACCAAAAAAATTATATGTATCTCTCTCTTATGATTTATCAACACCAAGTTTTATTATGATAGAGAGCTTTTTTATAGATAATGAGATATCAATATTGATATGGCTTGTTTTTTTTTCAACACACCGAGATTTACACTATCTCTTAGGCCATCATCCAGGTGTTTTAACCATAAAATATATCTCTTAAAATGTATTCAAACATATATTTAGATTTTATTAATTTTTTAATTTTTAAAATAATTTAATATTAAATATTATCATTAAAATTCATATTTTATATAGTTTAAAATTATAATTTCTCTAAAATTGTTATGTCATTATTATTTTGTTATTATAAATTATTTAAATAATAAAAAATATAAAATAATTTCTTTTAATTAATTGAAATTTCATTAATAATAATTTGAAATTTTTATAATCAATTTAATATGTATGAAATTTAATTTAACCAAGAAAAATATGTTTCAATGGATATGATCAAGTTTTAAATAAACAAGCCATAATAAAAATATTTTAAATATTTAGATAAAATATGAAATGTTGTTGTGGAATATAAATTGTTCATGGACCCACAAAACATATTACATTTTGGAAAATGAAGGTGATTATATCTAATACCATTTAAAAATATTATATATAAGTGTTCATATTGAAATAAATTTGTAATTTTCTTTTTATTTATTTATGGAAGGTCAATAAACTATTTATAGTTTAGAAGTGGTTCTAATTATTTTTATAATATAAATCAATAAATTCAAATATTATGATAAAATTTATGATTTGTTTATTTATGTATTCTATTACTACCATTATTTCATTCATTAGGGTAAAATTATTATATTTTTAATGTATACATTATCTTATTTTATTTTATTAAACTAACTCTTGTAAATTTTATTCTAGGTATTTAAATAGTGTTATGCAAAGTATATTATATGATATAATAGGATTAAACCATGAAAATGTTTTTCTTGTTATGAATTCATAAATAAATATTGTTTGTGATTTATTTTTTAGAGTTGGGATGATATTACTATTAATGTCATTGTTGAGTATTGATTACATGATAGTGATACATTAGGCCATATATATGTGGATCTAATTATTTGAATGATGATTAAAAAACTAATATGAATGTTAATTGAAAAACATTGATCTATGATGATCTTACTTATCTCAATGGTATCATCATGAATACGAAACTTGACTTACACTGAGGGATGAACTTATCCTGACAATTCTATGTTTTCCTATGGCATGGTTATTCAATGACATCAAATTGAAGGAAATATGTTATTTTATTACCAACATAACTCATTCATGAGTTCTCGATGTTTTCATGTTTTATTCATTCAAATCATTATATTACATGAGTTAGAATCACTTTGGAGTTGAGTAGAGATACATAAGAATGGATGCAGAGAATTTTTTATATAAAATATAAAACCAAATTTTAATGGATAATGCTCACACCAGAACATGGAAGAGTTAATATCAATAAAGGAAGAGTCTGTTTATTTGAATTTGGTGAAACTTAGATGACTCAATCATAACATGTATACAAATTACATCATTTTAAATTAATATTCAGCACATCTCATAATAATTTACACATGAGAACCTAAATGTTTATAGTATTTTATGTTCACATATGTAATTGATTTATTTGAGAAACTTTCATAGATATATAATAAACATAATAATCAAACATATTACCCTTCTAGAAATATCATAATTAACATATTTCCTCAAAACAAAGGGAAATGGAAACCTTTTAATGTGGTAGACCAAATGACCAGTAATTGTTATCATGTGAGATAACAATCAGAATCATAAATTAGCCCAACATGAGAATAATGGTATGAGTAAAAAAACATGTTACATGATCATAACATAAATAAATAATTCTCAATAAGTCATACATCCAAAATTATGGACCATGTTAAAAGGTCCTCTCATAATATAAATAGACGTTATAAAATTATTGAAATATGAATTAATCATGATCCATGAGAGAATGAAATATGTGTAAGAATTTGGTATAAGAGTGAGTTTGTAGCATAAGAATATAAAATCAATTCCTTTTTCATGGATCAATTTTAAGACTATCATCAGAAAATGGAGTATTTCTTATAGTGGATTAAGTTTACACTAAACCTCCTTTACATAATGGTGGATATAGTTTCATGGTGGTTTGAGTTTACTCCGTAGTACGTCAGATGCCGTCTAATGAGATATAATGAACTACACAATGCATTAGAGGAATATATAAATGTATGAACAACTTTCCCACAATTACAACTATACATATGTGTTTCATATGAACATAAAAACATTCCTATATCCATCATAGAATAATTAACACATGGGAGAGAAATACATTTCATGAAAAAATCCAAAAACATTATCATATTCCATCCATTAAATTAATTTTGTCAGTTTAATTATATCATATCCATAATTAAGGATAAGAGAAATCAAATGATGTTGAAAAGGAATAAAAACAATCTTTTAGAAGGGTTAGAAATCTATATTTAATAAAATAAAAACCATCTTTTCCTTTTGATAATATTAAGAAAATGAAAAAATAGATATAAAAATACAAATTATTTTATTAAAAACCAATGGAATCATTAAAAGGAATATTGATAATAAAGAAATAATATAATGGTGAGAAAATTTTATGATGTGGTAAATAATAAAAAATATTATTCTAACACCTTTATATGGAAAATAAAAAACAAACTATGAAAAATTACCTTAAAAAGAACAATGTTTAAACATTTATAAAAAGTAAAATATATTTTTAAATTACCATAAATGGAAATTTATGTATACAGATAAGAATTTGAGAAAAAATACAACCAATATTGATATAAAAGATAAATAACTCGGTAAAATACATCAAAACATTTAAAGTAATGATTTTAAATAAAACAATTTACAACGTCTCAAATAAAAAGGTTATTGAATGAATGTAATTAAAATAGATCATAAAATTACATGAATGTAATGAAAAAATTGTTTAATATTTTTGATATGATATATATACACCATTAAAATGAAAATTGGTTCATAATATGAAGCATGTATCAATGATATGAAATTTAGATGAAAACCTTTTACCACGAACATCAGCTTGGTCGAACATGATCTAACATTGATTATATTAAATTTAAATTTATTATAAATCTATATTTGGACTATATTTATATTTAAATTACTTTATTCTATTTATATATAATTTCCTATTGTTAATTTTGTTATAATTCTTGTGAAATCATTATTTTTGTGTTAACTATATTGTTTTCCATGAGCTTTTTGATTTTGTTACTTCGATTATTATACCTATTCCATGATTTCATCATCATTGGAATTTTTAAGAAAGCATAGGTATATGTTTTATGTGGTATTGGATTTCAATTAACATTTTGTGGAGTATTTGTTCACAATTTTCATTGAAATAAAAAATATCATGTTTTAAAAAAATTCAATTCCATACAATGAATTGTTTTTTAGTGAATAAAAATATGTATTAACTCATTAATGAGTCCCTAGAAAATAATTAAGTAGTTAATTAGATAGAATAGTGAAAAAATCATACATTGATTAATCATTTTTTTCATAACATTATAACATTTTTCATATTAGTGGTAAAATAGACCCAAACAATGCTTGTTTTGATGACTGAATAGCTAAAAGCATTATACTTCATCCTAATATTATAATTTTAACATAATATGAATTATATAAAAACATGTCATATAAGTTTTAAATTAGATATAATATTAAGTATATGTAACTAATAGATAAGACAAATCTAGAACAAGATATCACTTTTATTGATAGCTTATAACTCTTATTGAATGATGTCATGGAAATGAGAGGTTTAAGAAATATTATTTAAAAAATGGTTTTCAAAATATGAGTGTGAATTATGGGTGGAATAATTTGTTTTATAATTGAATATAATATTTAATTAATATTTTATGTTGAATTAGAGAGAGGAGGGGTAATTTTATAATAGATGGGGCTGGGAATTTTTAAATACTATTAATTTTAGATAAAATAAATTCCAATATCAATGGAAGGTGAAACCAAATTAAAAAATATTTGATTATAAAATAGGGTACTCAATAATAAAATAATTAAATAAATTATAAATAAGGTTTTTGGAATATTTGTGGAATTATAACATGGTTTTGAAAATATTATCTAATATTAACATTCACCGTGGTGATAACCATCTACCAAAGAAACATATTTTTAGGACATAAAATGAAATCTAAATTATTAAAAAAATTAATAAGTTGATTCAAAATATGATAACCATTTTTTAAAATTCAATTTATATAATTGATAATGTTTAATTTAAATATTATATTAAATAAATCATAAATCCCATTTTTAGAAAAATCCATCCTTAGGAATTAAAATGAAATTACTCTTATTCATATCGAACTAAAATTAATTATATGAATTTTAATTGCCAACGAGCCCGTAACTGAGTGGTAAGGGCTCCAGCTTGGCATCCAAGAGACCCGGGTTCAAAACCGGGTGGAGACAAATTCTGGGTTACTATAGTAGTACTGTAGAAGTCACTGTTCAGTACTGTAGCAGCTAGAACTATTTACCCGATTTGGGTCTTCATGCCACTGGTTTAGGCCTATGGATCTCCAGGGCCTTTGGGTCATCAAAGGCCTTCGGGCCATAGGGCCTTCAGGTCACGTAGGCCATGGAGTATACTAGTTCACACAGGACATTCCCCAAAAGAGGATCAGAGCAATAGGAGTAGCAGCCACCAGATGCAGAGCTAACCAGATTGGAAGAATGAGAGGGTATGGCAGCCGCCATCGGGACCAGGCACCGTGCAGATTTTTACGGGGCAATGCTATCCGATCAGCAATGCAAGTTGGAGAGCTAGGTGATCAATGACGCAGAAATATGGGGATGGGCAGTTCAAGTGGGCTAGCCCTACAGGTCATGTATTGGGAATGGTATGCCTCTGGGCCTTTGAGTCATGTATTGTAGGAATTTCGGGCCTTGTTCCTTGGGCCTACGAGTCATGTACGGGTTCCCCTTGAACCCTTAAAAGGGGGATTATCCATAATAAAATAAAAAACGTCCTTCAGGACATTCGATCCATATGAATTTTAATTTGTTGAATGAAATATATTATTAAAAAAATTCATTAAAATAACTCTTCATTAATTTATAAATTAATTTATTACGATAATAATAAGTTTCATATCTAAAAATATTTTTTTTGAATAATTTATCAATGATCACCCAAATATTTTATAAGCATTAATTCATGAATTGTAGTATAAAGAAAAATATAATACAGTACCAAAAGGTCAATAAGCCTAGTGTCTTTGTGTAAGTAGATGCAATATCACAATTATATGAATTATCGATTTAATTAAACTAATTAATACTCACTAGTATTCCCCCATAAATGAATTTATCTCCAAAAATTACACAGGAAAAACTAGGTATGTACAAGAGAAAGGGGTGAGATATATAGTCCAGTAAGGGTCACTACTACAGAATAGGGTTTTAACAGCACTACAAAAGCCTTTAATGACGCTAAAAAAGTACTGGTAATTGAGGTGATATTAAAATGGGGCCCTTTTTATCAGTGATAAAAATGCACTGATAAAGGCCCATTTTATCAGCGTTAAAAATGCTCATAAAAGAGACTTTTATTAGCAATTTGTTAGCATTGATAAAAGTGTTTTTTTTAAAATTTGAAAAAAATCAGAATCAAAGGTGACCAACCCGCCTTTATCAGTTATCAAACTCCACTTTACCGTTAATACCCCCATTAATAGTGCAAAATTCTCCACCCCCTTTAACAATTCTAGGAACCCCTCTTCACACACCCAAGTGTAGGCCCCTGCCTCACCCAAGATTTGAACCCGAGACCTCTCCTTTGCACACCTGAACCCTTATCACCCCTTCATGTTTCATTCTTCTAAATTTTATGATATATATATATATTTATATTTTTTTATCTACATATTTAATGTTAAATTAATATATATTTGTATGATCATTTTTAAATACATTTATAAAAGAACTTTTTGTGTCCGTTTGTGTTTATAAATAAATAAATACAAACATATATAAAACATATATATATATATATATATATATATTATATGTGTACTATAAATAAATTTATGCATATTTCTATTTATTTACATATATTATATATTAATATTTATATATGTATATTAGAATATATAGATAATATATATCAGTTTGTTAATAGGCACACAAAATTATACACACACACCGACACCCACAAACACACTATATAGGTATATAAGTATTCATATTTTTTTATTTTAAATAAAATGAATATTATTTTTTATTTTGATATGGTTTATATATATATAAATATATTTTATATGTAAAGATGTTTACATTTTTATTTATAAAATTAAAATTTTATGTGTAAATTTATACAAATATTCATATATGTGTGAAAAATTAATTATAAATAATAGTACATTTTTAAAAATAAAAAAATTTGAACTTTATAATATCCTTATGAGTATAATCCTTGAAAAAAAATCAAGTCTCAACTAAAAAAGATAAGAAGACCCCCTTAAATGAGGCTAAAATTCCATCAAATGTTAAAAAATTGGGGTAACCTAACTAAAAACACAATTTTGGAGGCCTTCTAGGACTTTTTTGGCCCATAAAAAATTGTGAATAAAGTCCCCCATAAAAATAGAGAAACATTTACCGTAGGCTTTGATTTAATATATGGTAGATACCAAATGGACCCCAAGATCAAAAGTTATGGTCGTTTGAAGTTTGAGTCACATTTTCAACTTATTTTATATCATTTATAATTTTATTTTTTATTTTTTATATCATGAAATTGTTATTAAATGACTATTACTCGATAATAATTAGCAAATTAGCAGTTATGTTTTTATTTTATAATCCATTTTCACAAAATATATTATATATTAAGTGTAAATTCATATTTAGCCACCTATAAATCAAATTATATAAAATATATTATATTTATATCAATATAAATATATTTATATATTAATATATTATTTTTAATGATAAATATTTCTTTTATAAAATATACCTTTTATTAGCGTTAAGAAAAGAGCTAATAAAAGCACCCTTTATCAGTGCTAAAAAAAGTACCGATAAATGGGTACCTTTATCAATGAAGAATGGCACTGATAAAGTGGTACTTTTATCAGTTATTTTTTTATCACTAACAAGAGCATATTTTAACGGAACTTTTTTTTTAAAAATCGATAAAGACACCCCCTTTATCAGCACTGTTAAAAGGCCTCACTGTGTAAATCCGATTCCTTGGCAGTGTGTATAGTCAAAGAATAACATGATGAATGAAATAAATGTGAGTTAAGAGGAATAAAAAGATTATATAAAATGGTGAGAATCATAAATGTGAATATTGAAGTTGAATATATGATGATGTAATCAAGATAACATACGAATAAAAAATAAACATAAAACATTATAGGGTAAGTAAAAGTGAATGATCAAAACAAAGACTTTAAAACATAGTTTTCTTAGGTTAACCTTTTATTCACCACATATGGTATCACTTGAGATAAAATTTTTTGCAATGCGTTGAGTGATATATAATTCTAGAACCAGTCATTATATTCAAATTATGTACTTGAATTTGTGTTCCAAATAGATCTGACACTGTAATAACATCTTTCAATACATTTAATCCAATGATTAAGGACTATGGGCTATAAAAATATATTTACCTAATAAATTAATTATAGGTACATATACATGTATACCATTTTTTGAAAATGTTTATGGGATTTCGCAACATAAACTTTTGGCCTAAAATTTCATGGGAAAATTTTAGTATAATAACATGTGTAAATAATGGTTCAAGGAAAGGTTTAATAAGAGTGAGAGGTGGTATGTAATTAATTAGTAATTATATGGAAAATAGAGGGATGTGTACAACACATTAAAACGTGGTAAATTGTAAATAAAAAGTCATAGTACAGATATTATGCTTGAAAATAAGGAATAAAAGAGAATCCCATACCTTGACATGGTACTTCTAAATTATTGGGAGGAGATTCTTAAGAGAATGGGAACACCATGGGTGAAATTTTCAGAGATAAAGAGAGAGGAAATACATTCTATGTAATATTTTAGTGAAGAGGAAGGGGATTTTTGGTGAACATTCATAGATAAATATATGATAATTTATTACTAATTTTTAAACAAATGTTTGGGACTCCTTTTGATAAAATAATCATAACCACCAACCATCCCATTCATTTTAATTATGATTTCTTCTATATAGTAGTTGTTCTAATTTTTTTAGGATATGATACTAACATAATTAATTAATACAATTGAATAAATTGAAGTGATTAATGTTCATAAATAACTGATTTTAAGACATTAAATATAATATAGGTTTTGAGTATTCATTAATGGTATTTAAATTTAAATAAATTGCATAAAACAATTTAAAGGGGAAATAATTTTTTTGACATGGATTCCCTTTAATGAATTTATTACATCACTTTTGAGCACTTATTATTTCATGATATTTACCATATATTTATAATGTTCATATTTTTTACCCAATAATTTGAGAGTCACAATTTTTTGAAAAAAATTCGGCATTGGGCTGTTTCAAAAATATTATTTATTTAAAAAAATTATTTTATAAATTTGAGATTTTATACATTTAAATAAAAATCCTTATTTACTAGGAATTATATGTTTCTACAATATGAACTACTATTTAAAGAAGATAAAAATTACATTGAACTATATTAAATTCAATTAAAATTTATATTTAAAAAAATATATTATTTAATAATAATCTTTAATTAAAATAAATTTTATTAAAAAAATAATGAATTTATAAAAAAGTGTGTCTTAATAAAAAATATTTATTTTAGAAAATCAACTTTTATTTTCATAATATAATTTTTTTTCAAACTCATTATTTAATCATATGAATTAATAATAAGTGATAAACATATTCATAATTTTATTAAAAAATATAAATATTCATAATAATATCAACTAGATACATAAAAACATATTACATGAGTGTATTCCATAAGAATAAGGTATGCGACTGTGGTACTTTTATGAGTTGGTCTGTTGTACATGGTTTGGTTTGTGATCTTGATAAGCTTGTTCTTATCTCGTAAACTATGTAACTAAAGTTTCAGTTCTTGAATGACATCATGGGATTATCTAATTGAAAATCCCAATGATGTCATCTCTCTTGGAATAATAGTTAAATGGGCTTCATAGTGTAGGATCCTATTGATCAAGTCCATCAATTATTCCATCTAAGTCAATTGGAGTTTACCGTAACCCATAATATATACTAATTTTAATTGTCACAATTTAATAGATATACTATCAATGATTAATATACTTAACACTCTCTAAAGCCCAATAGAAAAATTATGGCCACATTTTATACTAGCTAAAAAAATATACTACAATATTTTTTAGTAACTACATTTCATAATAATGCATTTATTCATTAAAAATTGAATTTAATTTATAAGTGTTTCTCTTATTATATTATCCCCCCTATGGAAGGTTTATCCTCCAAAATTTAAATTCATTAACTAAAATAGATGAGGGTATTTTTGTTTTATCGCCTCTTCTGGTTCCTATGTTTTGACCTCAAGGATATAGTTACACTATAACACATTGTACATGTGATTCATAATGTTTCATAGAACATTTTATCTATGAAATAATATCATCATTATCTATTCCTCATATGAGTGATCATTCTATAAGGTTACCGTTTATGGATCAAGTACATGTGATGGGTTTTCTATCTACTTCAGTATGAGGGATATGTGATACACATCATGTACTTAATATAGTTTATGTGGGATTGATAGTTTATAGGAAATATATTCAGTGTGAACAAGGATATAAAATTTACTAATATATATGAATAATCATTCCATTATTCCCAAACCACTTTACTTTTTTTCCATAGTGGCATACGAAAGGAAAACCTTATGTCCAATGTCAATCTTTAAGTATCATCTATGATTATATGCATAAATTTTCTATCTAAATTGAAAAAAAATAATATGAATCTAAAGGGTTTTATCATTGTTTATCAACTATTATATATGATCAGTTCGAATCATCTTCTACTCTCTAAATTCAACCAACCATATTGGTGTTTGATACTAATTCCCATAAAATTCCTCAAATATTTCCATATTAATTCTAGAATGGAAAAGTTTTTTATATATGAACTCCAATAATAAGTGTGGATAATCCCAAAATAATTCAAAATCTATTGAATGATACCTTAGTATTTCCTCTAGTGTTTTAATTTCTTTATTAGGCTAACCATCTATATGAGGATGATAAACAGTACTAAGACTCAACTCTTTATCCAATGCTTACTGAAGGATTATTTATAACATCAGGGTAATATCTAGATTTTAATCATATAAAATGAATAGTTCTACACCATTTAGTCTTAGAACATCCCTTATGTGTATTATAATTAGTTGTTAAAAAGAGATATCTTCCTTGATTGCAATGAAATGCGATAACTCTGTAAAGTGATTAACTACCATCCAAAAGGAATTATTTCATTTAGATGTCATGGGGAGTAAAATGATGAAATATATGGTAATATTTTCCTATTAAAATATTTTTATAGTAAATGTTTCACCATACAATTATACTTATGTCTTTTAGCATTGAAATTTTGGCATAATAAGCATCAAGATAAAAATTCTACAATCACCAACTTAATGTTATCCCACCCAATGTTTCTCTTCATATCATAATATAACATAGTTATTCAAAGAATAATAGAGAAGAATAAGAAATGTGAATCACCCTAAATATCCCTCTTTAGTTTTGGTTTTTTATGGGACACAAATCTAGGATACATACCTTATAAATCTATCATTTTAAATATTTAACTCTAGAATATTCACTATATTTCTTAATATCACTTTATGACACTTTTATGCATCATTGATCCAATATGGAACGGATGGATGATTATTTATTCAAAAAATATTGTATAATGTTACTTTTAGGATTCTCACATCCATTCTTTGAATGTGAAATATGGCTCGATCCCATTGAATCCTCATCACAGAAAGGGTTTCAAGAACTTTTTTACTATGAGCCTCTTCCAATTTTTTTGAATTCCTAGTGTAGTAATGGATTGAAAAATAATAATCCTTTATTATAACTAAAAACATTAGTGGTTGCATATTGAGATGCTTTTAGGGAAAATATACTTGAGGATTTTATGATCCAAATAAATATATCAAATATCTACCTATAAAGATAATGTAACCAAATCATTAGTGTGATGATTACCAAATCCAATTCTAGATAATTTTTTGGGTAGTACTAATCATGGATCATTTATTGGTGTGAGGAATAGGTATCACTTTATCATCTTTCATGAGTGAACATCCAAAAAACTTTTTGAATGTATCACACTAGATTAAAAATTATTACCTAATGATTGGTAATGTGAGATAATGTACATTATTTATCCTTTTCATCAACCCTTTAAATCCCACCTGTAGTGACCTGAATTTTTGACCAAGGTATAGATTATTGGTTTTTCCTTTTTCAATCATTCCTTTAATCATGATTATGATATAATATGGCCTAGTAAAGGATTAAGGAGCATCCGAGGTTAGTTGAGGGCCTAGAGTTCTGAAAAAATGGGTTGTAAGATGGGTCGAATGGTTAGCGTTAACCTTCAAATCCAGGACACACAATTTGGAAAAACCATGCGGTTGCAGATAAGGGAAACTTCAAGTCCAGATGGTTTTTCTGAAACCATGCACACCTAGGCACATGGTCATGCAGCATACTGCTATTTTGAACAGATAATATCTTGATGGTTTGTGCATGGTTGGTAAACGAAGCACATAAACCGTTTGATCCAAGTTTTTGGAAAAAATTACTATTTACCCCCTCATGAAATCTGACATATCTAATCCTTTTCTCTTCTATAAAATATCCAAAAATAGAAGGTATTCTTCCTATTTGAGTTATCAAAAGCCTAATCCTTGGTTTTGATCTCGGTTCTCCATCCGACGTCTGATCTTCAATCTAAGAGAAGCATTGTGACCCTTCCAGTAAGGATCACTAGTATCTATACTTCTATCTCAATTATTATTTCCATAATTTGTGATATTTATATGTATTCTAATTTTCCATATTTTCATGATGTTGGAATATAAATCATATCTCTTCCAACCTGATTTGAATCTGAGGTCGATATCAAGAAGGGCTTCGTCTATGGCCATAAGGTAGGTGGTCACATAGTTTTTATTTTGAGTTTTTGTCATTTCATATTTATTTCATCATTCCATAAACCAACCTTTACCAAGATTCTAAATTTTATTGTTTCCTTCATGTCTAAATGACCCTAGTTCCTTGATATGGGTGAATTGGATCTTTTTAGGGGTCTTGATATCACTTGTACTGTTTATAGACACCCATAGATGTGCCACCTTGAAAATAGCCATTTTGGCCAAATGGTCCATAATGATTAGAACCCAATTTAGCTCCGGTCTTGATTTTTAAATGAATTAGAATTTGACTCATGTGTTGTTAATATATTATAAGACACCTCAATGGTGTTTGGTTCCTTTTTGACTTGAAACTTCTCAAGTGGGAAATTGAGTGGTTGCATGATTTATACATGGAACCTATACTTTATATTGGAATTTTCCATGGATAAGAAAATTGAATGATTTGGTTTGAATAGTATGGTTTGGGTGATATAGATTTAACCATTTAAATGAATTTGATATATGGATGGTAAAATTGTACCTTTGTTCATGCTTTGTAAAAATTGATAAATGCTAAATGGGATGCCTTGAATGACTTTAACCTTGTTAAAGGAATGCATGAGTGGTTTTTCCTCAGGTGCCTGATTATATACTTTACTATGCCTAGGTTGTTTAAAGGCTTGATAACTTGATATAATAGGTAATTCCTTATGAGCATCTTTTCATGTTAACATGCTTAAAGTTTATAATGATATACTATAAATTATTATGCTATATAGAATGTGGATCCCTAGGATTTTGAGAGACCTTGGGGGGAAAGACCGTGTGGGATTACAATCTGAAGTCATGAAATAGACCATGATAGCTCCCCTGGTGATGGATTTCCTACCAGAAAGTGCATTCCAAGATACTGTGAGAGATCATGGAGTTGGGTTAAGGGATATAACTTGAGATCTATCAATGAAATTGGATGTCTATTGGTTATTTCATAATCCTCCCCGACATATACATATACATATACATATACATATACATACACATATACATATACATATACATACACATATACATATACATATACATATACATATACATATACATATACATATACATATATATATATATATATATATATATATATATCTAGTAACATGTTTAGACATACCAGCCATTGCATAAAGAAGGTAGACCCGCCATGTTTCCTTTAGGAACCTGAGTTGGAGGGTTTTTGTCTATTTAGAATTATTTATTATCCCATATATGACAACACACTGGTTATTTATGAGAACCTTGTCAGATTACACATAGGAACCCTTGGTGGTGGCCTATTGAGATTTTTATCTCACATCCTACATGGTAGTCCATGGCACCCAAGAATATTAGGTTAATTTAGGAACTAGTATGGATAAATTACCTTCTACAGGTTGTTGATTGGTGCTACTTTACTGGAGCTTTAGAGTAGAGGATTAGTCTTAGGATCAAGATGATTGTGGATACGTTTTTGTCCCTTTTTGTTTCTTTTTTAAATATTTCATAGCATGCATGTAGAAACTTGTGAACTTCTATATCATTGACATGAAATTCATCCATATGTGTTTCTGATATTTCCTCATAGAATTTTGATTATTGAAAGCAATTATTTATTCTTTATTATGAATCTGTTGTTTACTGCATCTGTTTGTTGTAGCACGCTTCTACTACTGTTTTCTATTTTTTGTATCCGCTGCATTACTCTAACATGGGGGTATAGTCTCCCTACTGTTCTACCTATACACCCCCACTGATAGTCCATATCCTTTTTCATATGGGGAGATGATCCAGGGTTCATGTGGATAATCATGCTCGGGGTACATTAGATCATGCATCATGATAGGCACAATATGAATAGGCCATGCGTCTTTCCATGCCATTTTTATTTTTTAGTAAGAATTCAATGATTCTTATTTATAGTGTATTGATATATATATATATATATATATATATATAATCCTGATTAAACCCTTTTTAGGATTCATATCATACTATGGGGTGAGCTTAGTGGGTGCCACTCTTTGATTTATAAAGTGTACAATCCATTATGAATCCTATAATATAATACTAGTGAGCTCAACAATTTAAAAATGGTATGATTACATGAACAAGAAAAATTTAAATGAGAATTAAATCCAAGTGAGTTCCACATTCTGGTACATAAGGTGTATGGGACCTTATGGATCAGAAAATGACATATCATTTGATTCATCAAATTGAAAAATCTTAAAATGTCCACATGTGAACATTTTCAAATGGGAAATGAATCTTAACCTAAGAACATCCATCTTGGACATCCCTAATAAATAATATTGACCCTAACCAATCTTTAGTAGTGGGTAGGGATTGCTCATTTATTTCCATGGCCTATTATAGTCCATTTTATAATCTAAGTTTGGATTTTGAAGTAGGAAGAGAGGCATGTTCGTCTTATAGAAACACTTTAGTACCTATCCTAGTATCTTGAAATTCAATCATTTAAGCTAATTGAATCCTTTATAATATGTTCATCCTTCATTGTTTCATTATTCTTCCATGAAATTCTCAAGCCGTGCACCCTGAAGGTGATGATAATCATATTACCAAGGTGGCGAACCTTGAGCCGCCAGTCATTCCTCCTGTTGATCCACCTATGGATCCTCCTCCAAAACCTGATATGGGTTTTGATGCCCAATTTTGAGCGGTATTTTTTATTATATTTCAGATCATGCAAGTTGGAGTGTGACTTGGACCATGTATTATAGATTTGTCCCATGCGTTTCTGCAGTATCATCCTCCCATCTTCTTTGGGGATGGGGGACCACATGCTGTAGAGTCCTAGATTGAGCTATCTTTCCTATATTTGAGCATTTATAGGTGACTCCAGATAGGAGGGTCAAGTTAGCTACTTATATTATTTGAGATTTAGCTGAGGTGTGGTGGGATGTCATCACCCAGGCAGGTCAGTATAGGGTGATGGTTTTGGATATCTTCTAGAATGTCTTATTTGACTACTTATTTCCTTAGACTCTAAGGGATGAAAAATCTTGAGAGTTCATGAATATACAGAAGGGTACAATTTAATTCATGGAATATTCATCCTGTTTCACTGAGATACAATAGTTTTCTACCCCTCTAGCTACTGATGATATTATGTTTGCTCAGTGATTTCAGGACGGGCTGTATTACACCATATAATCACAGGTCAATGTATTGAGGCTAACAACCATTACTGAAATCATCAACCATTCCCTAATTATAGAAACAAATATGAGGGAGGATGATAGTGTGATACAAGATGATTTGACACCTAGGGATCCTAGTGGATCTTCTTCTGGGTTAAATTAATGTTTTGATGAATCTCTTAGAGGTAGAACTAGTCAGGCTCCTCATGCATATTGTTTCCTTATTTGTCAACAGTGCGGAACACCCAAGCACATCAAGAGGTAGTGTTTGGGGGATCCATTGGAGTGTAGGGGCTGAGGCTGGATAGGACATATTCTGCATTTCTATAGGAGGTTCCCTCCAGTTCCAAGTGAGTGGGGATCTGTACCCACTCCTTAAATAGGAGCGGGGTTAGCAGGATCAAGTCAGTCAGGCATCTGGAATACCACCAGCCAATCATGCCAAGGTGGAAGTTGAGGAAGAGGTAACCAGACATATAATTCACTACACCGAAAGAGCTGGCCTACTAAAGGAATTCATGTAGTGACTTAGGGCCATGGTATAGGCCAGTTACATGCAGTCCAACCTATTCCACAGGAACAAAGTGCCATACCATCTATTATATGAGGTACCATTCTAGGTACTTCTAATTAAGTGTTTTCTTTGTTTGATATAGGCATGTCTCAATATTTTATTTTTGAGGAAATCCTTGAGAGTTTAGGTAGTGACATTGAAGAATGTCATGTAGTTATGATTCTTGATACACCTTTAGGTATCCATTTAGAGGGAATTTTTTGTTT
This sequence comes from Viscum album, assembly GCA_963277665.1. Lineage (NCBI taxonomy): Eukaryota > Viridiplantae > Streptophyta > Magnoliopsida > Santalales > Viscaceae > Viscum > Viscum album. The sequence goes on along the minus strand of OY728145.1, from coordinate 1,239,397,558 downwards.
TTAGAGTTTTTCCCTTGAAGTTGGTGGTTACCAATTCGCATGGAACATGTATGTTCTCGATATGGCAGGATTCAATGTAATCAATGGGATGAACTATATAGCTCCCAAAAGATCCTGTATTGAAATATATCATTGGAGTGTGACATTTAATTCATTAAAGGGCACTATGAACAATCAAAAGAGGTTGGGTAGTGTTACAGAATTGGTCTCTAGTATTTATCTTAATGAACATGGGTTAAAACCCCCTATTTTCCCTCTTGTAGAGGAGTGATTTAGAGAATATTTTAATAATAAATTATACAGTCTTCAATTGGTGTGAAAGGTATATTTTACCATTGAGATTCTGTCAGGAGCATCACTTGTGACCATTCCTCCTTATAAGATGGAACTTAAGGAGCTTCTGGATCTCAATAATCAATTAGGGGATCTAGAGGTGAAATGATTTATATACCCCAAAACTTCTACTTGGTGTTAACCAGGCATCTTTTCGATGAAGTGATATGATAATATTACTCTCTGTATAGATTACCATCAATTTAATCAGCTAACTATAAAGAACCGATATCCATTTCTTGGTATAAACGACCTCTTTAAAGAAATTCAAGGAGTGAAGGTGTTTTCAAAGATATATCTAAGGCCAATTAATCATCAAGTACCTTTTAGGACTTCAAAAATACATTTAATAGATTTTTAGAGGAGGTATGGTTTTTATGAGTACCTAGTTATGCCGTTCAGACTTATGAATGCATCTTCTGTATTTATGGATTTTATGAATCAGGTCTTCTACCCATTTCTAGAATCATTTGTTGTTATCTTTGTTGAGGATATCTTAGTGTATTCATGATCCAAACACATCCACGAAGCCCATCTTGAGATCATTCTGAATAAACAGAGAGAGTATCAAATCTATGATAAAACCAGTAAATGCAACTTCTGGATTTATAGAGTCCACTTCCTTAGTCATATTTTCTCGAATTCAGAAGTTTTAGTTGACCCAATAAAGTGAGATCTATGGTTTCTTAGGAGAATCCCAATAATGTCTATGATATTCTGAGTTTATTGCTGCTTTCTAGATATTACAGATGCTTCATTTAGGATTTATCTTGACTTTTATCACTTCTCATAGGATTGAAAAATAAGGGCATGAAATTTTAAAGGTCTAAATGTTGTGAAGTGTTCACTCAAGTGTTGAAGGGAATACTAACTTCAACACTAATAACGATTCTACCAGATATAGGGAGGAGATATACTGTATACTATGACACATTAGGTGTCTATCTTGGAGTTGTTCTGATGTAGGATGAGTGAGTCATTGCATATGGATCTCATCAATTGAGGCCTTATGAATAGAACTACCTGGAACACAAACTTTATCTCGTTGACGTTGTTCTTTCCCTATGCTATTGGATACACTATTTATTGGGAGATCATTTTGTGGTGTTTACAGACCAAAAAAAATCCAAAAATAAATATTCACTCAGTGGTAATTTAATCTCAGGCATCATAGGTGGGTTGATTACCTACAATAGTTTGATTTTGAACTTGCCTACACTCTAGGGAAAGGAAATTCTGTAGTCGATGCACCGATATGGAAGAATTAGACACATGCAGTTCATGAATCTATTGATAAATGAATGCTTATAGACTTATTTTTTTAGATACATGTTGAGGTTCAGGAGGATCATGGGTAAACTATTATCTGATTCTTGTCAGTGACATCTACTCTTCTAGAACAAGTAAGGTAGAGACAACTATATGATCCCGAAGGCCTTGTCCGTAGAGATATAATTTTAGATAATGAAATAACTTCTGATTGGACGGTTGATGGGGATGACATTATTTTGTTCAGTGGGAGTGTGTGGGTCTTGGAAGACATTAGAGAGGAGTTGTTGAGGGATTCCAGGCCTCCATATGGGTAGTTCACCATGGTGTCACCAAAATGTATCAAGATCGAAGACATCAATATTGATGGCCTGCCATGAAACATGAGATAACTAGTTACATCACTCAATGTTCTACCTATCTAAAGGTGAAGGAAGAACATCATCTTCTAGAAGGGATTCTTTATCCATTGTCTATTCCTGAGTGGAAATGGGATAATTTTCCAAGGGACTTCATGACTGGTTTACCTAGATAAACTCATGGAAATGATGTAGTGTGGGTTTTCATTGATGTTCTGATGAAGTTTGAACACTTATTTCCAGTGTGAGAGACCTTCTCAGTAGATGAGATAAGAATGATGTACATCAAGGAGGTGGTACATATTCATGGAGAACCTCATTCTATCATTTATGATAGGGATTATCATTTCCCATCACAGTTTTGGCAGGGGTTAGATAAGGCCTTCGATACACAGGTAATTTTGAGCATGACCTATCACCTACAAACTGATGGATAGACAGATCATACTATTCCAGTTTTAGAGGACATGGTTCGAGCATGTGTCCTTGATTTTGGGAATTCTTGGGAAAGACACATTCCTCTAGTAGATTATTTTGTTCTAATAGTATATTCCAGGATACCATTGAAATGGATCCCTTTGAAACCTTGTATGGTAGGCCTTTTCTCTCACCTATGTTCTAGTTAGAGGTAGAGGAGGCATCCGTGCTTGGATCACGTCTCGTGTACGAGACTATAAAGTAGGTCCAGTTGATCATAAAGTGTATGTTGATAGCTTAGTCCAGACAGTAGTGTTATTCTAATGGAAGACAAAAACCTCTTGAGTTCGAGGTTATAGATCAGGTTTTCTTGCGAGTCTCACCCAGATTGGGGAAGATACGTATTCAAAATCATGTTAAGATATCACTGTGATTCTTTGGACCCTTCAAGGTTCTAAAATAGATCAGAAAAATGGCTCACCATCCATACCTTCCTTATAAATACCCATACATTCATGATGTTTTTAATGTATCTCAACTTCATCGATACTATCCAGATATGACCCATGTCTTTCAGTTGGAAGAGGTTGAATTGGATGTGGATTCTTCCTTTGAGGAGAATCTAATGTGTATTGTTGATTAGAGCATGAAACCACTCTGAGGCAGGTCCATTACTATTGTATGGGTGCCACGGTAGTATGACGAGACCTGATAATGAGAAGCTGATATACTATCTCAATGTCCATAACTCTTTGCTGATAGTATCCCTTTACCATCAAAAGGTTAACATGGGGTTGAGTTTTTATAAGGAGGGGAGGTTGTAATGACCCAAATTTCTGACCAAGGTATGGAGCATTTGATTTTCATTTTGAATCATTTATTTAATCATGATAAAGGCATAGGATGACCTAGGGAAGGCCTAAGGAGTATCCAGGGCTAGTTGGAAGAATGTAGGTCTAAAAAACGGGCTGTTGGATGGGCCGCTTGATTAGTGTAAACAGTGCGACCCAGGCTTCATGGTTTGAAAAAACCATGTGACCCAGGTTGCATGGTTGGAAAAAATTGTGCGGTTGTAGATAGAGGAACCAACAAGTCCCCACAATTTTTCTATAATAGTGTGGACCCTGGCTCATGGCGATGTGACCTGATCCTATTTTGAATAGAATGGATTTGCACAGTTCACACATGGTTTGTAAACTATGTACATAAACCGTGTGAGGCCAGTTTTGGAAAAAAACTAAGATAATCCCCTCTAAAAATATAACCCATATAAAAATTTTCACCTCCATCATGTGGAAAAAATATAATTCCTTATTCCTCTTTGATCTCTCAAATAACTAAACCTTGGTTTCGATCTAGGTTCTTCATCCGGTGTCAAATTGTCGATTGGAGAGAAGCATTGGTACCCTCACGATAAGGCTCCCTAGTCTCTATTATATTGTATCTATTATTCTTTCCTTACTTTGTGCTATTTTAATGTAGGACGAGTCACCCTATTTTCATGTTGTTGGACCGAAACTATGATCTTTTTCAACCTCGTTTGAATCTGAGGTTGATATAAAGAGAGGATTTATCTATTGCCCTATGATAGGTGGTCAAGTACTTTTCCTTTTTATTTTTTATTGTTTCATATTAATTACATCATTCCATAAGCCAACTATTGCTAAGATTCTAAATTGTTTTCGTTACTTCATGTATAAATGAACCTAGTGCCTTGATATAGGTGAATTAGATTTTGTTTAAGGGTTTAAACATCACTCGTACTCTTTATGGACACCCATTGGTGGGCCACCTTGAAAATGTCCATTTGGGCCAAATGGTCCAACATGGCTAGAACAAAATTTAGAGCTCAAATAGAATTTTAAATGAATTATCCTTTGGCTCATGTGTGGTTATTGTATTCTAAGGTGACTCAAATATGTTTGGTTCGTTTTTACTTGGAATTTCACAAGTGGGTAATTGAGTTTTTGCATGCTTTATACTTAAAACCTATGGCTTGTTTTTCAATTTCCCACATCTAGTAACATTGAATGATTTGGTTTGAATAGGATGGTTAGGGTGAGATGGATTTTTTGATTTAAATGAATCTGATACATGGATGGTGAACTCATAAATTTTTTAATTCTTTTTAAAAATTGATAAATGCTAAATTGGACGCCTTAAATAATTGAACTTTGTTAAAGGAACACGTGAGAGGTTTTTCCTCATGTGACTGATTGTATACTTGACCATGCCTAGGTAGTTTTAAAGGCTTAACAACATGACATAAGGAGTAATACCTTATGATCATCTTTTAATGTGAACTCTTTTGGTTTATAATGATTTACTATAAATAATTATGTCATATTGTTTATGGATACAAGGGACTGTGAGATCTGTTGGGGGGTAAAACCATGTGAGCTTACCGGCTGGAGTTAGGGGATAGACCATGAGAGCTCCCATGATGATGGATTCATATGTGTACCTTGGTTTTTCCAGCACATGTATGCCAAGAGACTATGAGAGCTCATGGAGTTAGGGAAGGGGCGAGATCATGAGAGCAGTCCCTGAAATTTGATATCCATTGGTTACATCACGATCCCCCAACATATATCTATGTATATATCTATCTAAGCATGCACACAAACAGATATATGTATATATATCCAATAACATGTTCAGATATACCATACATGGGATAAAGCAGGTAGACCCGCCATGTTTCCTTTAGAAACCTGAGTAGGAGAGTTTTTGTTTATTTGACATTAATTACTTTCTTGTATAGCATAATAGTTATCTACTAGAACCTACTTGGATTACAAGTGGACACTATTGGTAATGGCCTAATAATATTTTTATCTCACACCCTACTCAGGACACCCTTAAAACCTAAGTAGATTATGTTGCTAGTGGTACTGGTATGGATAAAGGCCCATCTATAGGTTGTTGAATCGTGATACATAGCTGGAGCTTAGGAGAAGATGATTAGGCTTAGGCTTGGGATGCTCATGGAGCTGTTTTTGTCTCTTTTTTGTATCCTTTTGGACTATTTCTTAGCATTCTTTTAGCTACTTATGTATTTCAATATTATTAGCATAGCATTCATCCATATATATATATATTTGATATCACCTCAGAGACTTTTTATTATTTCAAATAGTTATGTTTTCTTTCATATACTTCCTATTTTTATCACATATGTCTATTGTATCACACTTAATCTACTGTTTTCTATTTTTTGTATCCGCTGAATTACTCTAACATGGGCTGATAGTATATCTGCTATACTACCGATACAACCCAACTACTAGTCATCAACCTCCAGCATATTTGTAGAAAATCTTGGGGACATATGTCTAATCGGGCTTGGGGTAGGGGTTGAGTGGCATCTAGTTCCAAGATGTCACATCTCCTCACATTCATCAGTCTAGAAAAACATCACTCCCTTTCAAGAAATATATGTTGTTGAGATTTAAATTCATGATAATTTTATAAAAAATTGATGACAATAACCAACTAATCAAATGAAACTACATATTTACATTATATAGTTTGGAATGGGATATCTTTCAACTGCCTAAATTTTTCAAGGATTCACATAAATCCTTATAACGAGGATAAAATTCCCCGGGAATTTTACATCTTCTATCCACTTATTTCATTTAATGTACTACACATATATCTTTTCCTTCCACATTATCTTTAGTGGATAATTCAATTAATCCTCATGTTCCTCCATACTATTGAAGTAGGAAAGTATATTTTTTATAAAAACTATAACTAATTTGTCAAGGTTAACCTTAAAGACTCTATTCATTATACAAATGATTATAGATTAATAATTAGAAATTTCAAATGGAATCACTCTGAAATCATAATTCCAATTCCTTGTATGAAAACAATTATTGGGGATATCATCCTTCTACACCATTACACGATAATATCCTAATTAAATATCAACATTAGAGAAGTTCTAAGATCCATGTATCTGATCAAACAATTCTCCAATATTTGCAAGAGAATACTTGTTATTTGTCATGATATTTTTTAGGTCATGATAACCATTTTAGTGTTGGATTGACCCATCATTCTTCTTGATTAAGTGGATTGGCACACCCCAAAATGGAGCACTTGGGAATTTAAACCAGTTAATACGATTCTCCTTTAGTTTCTTATTCAGATTATCTAGTTCAATAGGGACCATTTAATATGGTTTATTCAACAATAAAATTTATCAATTTATACATTCTATTGAGGAATCATCATCACAGTTATAAGGAAGTTTGTGGAATTTTTGAGGAACACATCTTTATATTCCCTTATAATTGGCATGGCTTCTTGGATAGTTGTTCCCCTATTTTCAATTATTAGAGATAGATATGATTTCTAATAAGGAAATAATATCCATTCCTGAGATTATGATTCAAAAGTATATCTATCTTCCCAAATGAACATATATATAATCATAGGGTGATTCCCAATACATAGAGTAATTTCCTTCTCACAATAATATATGCTGTCTTTATTGAAGGAAATCTAATATATACCTTGAATAGGGTTGAATTTCGTTAAATGATTCTTCACATGTTTGTAGGGAAATTTATACAAACAATTTTCATGGTTTAGAAGTCATATAATTAGGATGAAATAATTTACCGATTTTTTATATTCATCAATATCTCAACATCCACATTTTGATAAAGCATTTGAATATTTTTACTTAATTTATTTGATATGAAAGAATGAATAGAACTAGAATCAAATGGTAAATTGAATGTCCTTGAATGAATAACTAGAATAATTTTGTCCACTTCATTATGAGGGTTTATCTCAGATAATGTCATGGAATATACTCACCCTTTCTCTATTATCCTTGGATTTTGTTTCCATTTGCTTTTATTTATAACCTTTGGCATGGGGAATTGGTTAAAATTGTTTTATTTCTACTTGATTTTTTTAAAATATACAATAATAGGTGGTACAGTGGAATACTTACTTTCATATATAACATCAATGATTTTATTCCATTGGATATACCATTTTAAGTGGCCCTCCATTCCAAAACAAGTTAATTTCCTTATCCCCATTAGGAATTTTATCGGAATCTTCTTCCCACACTTTTTGACTTATATAATGGTGGAAATTATTACATCTGTGATATTTTTTTATCTCTATAATAGAGTAAAAATCTCTTATACTCTTCCTATCTCAATATTCACGAGACACATGAGATTCTATGATCACTATTTTGAATTTTATATCACATTGGAAAATTTATTTGTTTCCATCAAAGTCTCTATTGGATAAATATTTTCGTAGATTAAAATGTTTCTATCTAATGAAGTATTATAAGTTTATTTTTTAGTCATTAAAAAAGCCATAGGCATATCACACAGGTTTTGTGATGTTTTTCTCAAAAACCCCATTGATTTCATCATCAATTTTTATAGACAACTGAACCCCTCCCCACTTTAAGTTAGAGTGTTCATGGAAAATAATTGCTGCATACATTTTATTGAAATATTTCAACATCATCACATTGATATCCACCTTAGTATTTATATTTTTTTATAAAATTACACCATTAATCAGATTCACCCTTAATTTAATAAACATATAGAACCATAATCTCTAACTAAGACCATTTAAGGACATAATATATCTTTTTAATGGAGTTGATCCATTGTTTTTTAAATTAATGAATCTAAATACCCACTAATAATCATAGGGATTTGTCTTATAAAGGTATTAACTAAATCATTCCATTTCATAGGGTAATGTGGGTTTACATATTAATTAAATTTTATATTAAACAAATGGTTAAATTGAATAAGTATTATAATTAATTTCCTGGATTCTTCTTCAATTAGGTTGGACATCTCATTTAGGATGTGATAGCATTTTTCATTATGTTGGTTATTGACTTAATTTATCTTATTTTTATCTATTTACTAAAAAAATGGGAAAATATGAAATGAGAACATTAAAACTATTAAAATTGTAAATGAAAAAAATGAATAAATCCTGGGGATATCTTATTAATGACATATATTACTTAACCTATAAAATTTTGAGGTTTCAATCTATGTTATCCATGGTTTATTTCCAATCCTAAAATTTCATATGTATTTTTTATTTTCATAATAATGGTTTATGTGGAGCTTTGGAATTTACAAAATAATATCCCATAGGAATGTCAAACTTAGTGTGGATTATGTCCCCTTTATCATGCACCATGTTACATTCAAGTTAATTCGAAATACTCTATTTTCATGTTAATTATCACTATGTAGAACCATGCAGGGAGACATACACCTATAGTATTAGACTTCATTTTTTATAAATAATACACTTTGAAAATAATTTCTTAGAATCATGGAATGTTTTCCATGTTTTTTAATAACCCACAGGCTTTTACTATGATATTTTAATCGTACTATACAAAAATAACAATTCCATTATCTCATAAAAATTATGACTTTTGATACCATTTATAAGCTCTATTTCCTGATATTTTACATAATATCACACATAATCCAATCCCAAATAACTGATAGGCCTAAATTGTCTTCATAATTTGAATCATATCATAATGAAATGAAAAATAGATATAATGAAATTTTATATAATTGAATAATATTCCCTTATAATTCCATTGATCATCTAAATTTCCAATGGATAGCCTGGGGAAATACACATGAATGAGGTTGGCTATTAATTCCCATACATGTTTAATCAATGAAAAACATTAATAAAGTAAAATATTTGAAATAAGAGTTATATCAAGGTGACTTAAAATAGTTAGAATCTAAAATTTGAACGTCAATTAATGATATAGGATGAAGATGTCAGGGAAACATAAGAATATAGAAATAATATAAAACATGGCATCATAAGCATATGTCAAGGATATCCACCAAGGCTTCATGTCATAGTGTAATTATGATTAATTATCATGCATGAAAAATGAAACATCCTAAGAAAAAAGCATTATCTAATTAATTATAGGATATATAATTCCATTACAAAATGTCACATTCATATTATATACATGAATTTTTGTACAAAATATATTATATAACAAAATATCATATTTCATCACTTTTAATCCACCAATTGTTGAGTGTGGTTTACACACATGGATTTATAAAATCAAATAATTATATGAATATGTCGGTGAATAACCTTTATTTGAAATGGGGTTGGGTATTCCCAACATGAAATCTCAACATTGAAAATCAGAGGATAATTTCTATATCATAATGGGTGTATATAAAAGTTCAAGGAATGGTTTAATGAGATTTATAGGTGGACTATAATTACATGGGAAGAATAGGTATGGTATGGGTATGTTCAGAAACACATTATAGTCTTGTAAATTAGAAATAAATAGTCTTATTATAAATAATTCTCTTGAATAAAAAGGAAGGGGAGGAAATACCATGCGTTGAGAGGGAACATATAATAGTTTGGAAGAATCATTCTACGAGATGGGTTACACAATTAGAGGAATTTATAGTGGTATTGGGAGAAGAAATTCATGCTGAATAGGTTTTGAGTGAAGTGGAATGGGGAGGTTGGATGGGTATAAATAGAAAAAGAGTGGGGAATTCATTATTAATTTCTTATGTTAGGTTTTTGAATCTATTTGACAAAAGAATCAAAATATCCAGTGATATGATGGGTTATTACCATGTGTCATCCAAAGAGGATTTGTTTTAAATATTTAATTAGTATAAGAAGACAGATCCTTAAAGTAATACCATTTATGATGTGGATGTGAATCATGTTCTTAAGTAACTAATTTAGAATCAGAAAAATATGATATTGGTCTGGGAGGATTCATTAAAAGAAATAATAATTAATAAAACTACTTATTTTTTTTCAAAAAGTTATATATAATTAAGGTATTGGATTAAATTTATAGTAATTATTATATTATTTTTCATTCGATTATGATGTCATAATTCAAACTGTATCTTTATACAATATTTAATATTTTGCTAAAAAATTTATTGTTTAAAAAAATTATGAAGAATTTTACATTGGCTAATTTGGATATATTGATTTTAAAAATAATATTTATTTAAATAGGGTAATTTCCAAAATGTGACAATTTAAAAATTTAAATAAAAATATTTATTTATTAGAAAATTCTAGTTTTTATAATACTCACCGCTTTATGTCCATTTAAAATATTACATTTGGAATCATGAAGTTGTATTTTCAATTATTTTTAAATAAATATTATTTAATAAGAATATTTCTTGAAAATAAATTTTATTCTAAAAATTCATGAATTTATCAAAAACAATGTCTTAATAAAAACTATGTGTTTCCAAAAATTACAATATTTGGATCTTCATATCAATATCATATTTTTATAAAACTAGTTATTTATTCATATTATGTAATAATGAAAAAAGTATAAATATTATAAATTTATTATGAAAGATGTAATTTTAAAATTCCTACTACTAGGGTCTTGATACGTAAACACTTGTAACTCCAAAAAGATCTAGAAGGGTAGGGTTTATGATAATGGTACTTTGATGTGGTGGTACAGAAAACATGGTTTAAGTTGCGATCTCAATAAAAATGAACTTATCCCATTAACAGTTATTCATGAGTTCTAGTTGCTAAATCTCAAAATATGACTTACCAATGGAAGAGACTCGTGAATCCATCTCCCTAAAAAGATACAATAATTTTGATTTATAAGGCACGATCCTACAAGTTGACACTATCGATTCTTCCAGTTATGTTAATTAGACTTTATCATAACCCATATTATATACTGATATTAACTATTACTATAGTATGACTATATTATCAGTGGTTATGAGGCCCAATTTGTATTTAATTCTGGTAGAAAAAATATGTCCTTATTTCATAATTGTCCAAAACGAAAAAAATTAAATGCATTGAAGGATGTTTCTATAAATATATTTCTTAATATGGAATTCATTTATTCCAAATTGAAATTTATTTGTAAATGTTTGGGTCATTAAAATATAGTTTTATGATGAAAATATATTATCATAATTTTTAACCAATTTATAATCAATTTAAAATGGATTATTCATTCTTTTATACATATATAAAATATACTTCAACAAATTTAATATTCAAAATACGAGTAATTTTCTTTAAAATAAAATTCTAAATTGAGAAATTATATTACGTCAAAAATATTTAAATTATTTCCCATGATATTTTATTATTTATTTAATGGGTTTTACAATTGAATTTTATATATAATTACTTTAATTATTTCAATGGAATTGATAAAAATTATTAAAATTAAAAAATGTAACTAAAAATTGAAATTTATAAAAAAATTAATTAAAATCAGTTGTATTTCTTAATGAATCTGAATAGTTCAGTTATACAGTGAACTATTTTTTTTTCTGGTATTTTTTTATAATAATATAAAAATGTGTTTTATTTTATATTTATTTTTAATTATTCTATTTAATTTTGTTTTGAATGAATCATGCACTAGAAAACATGATTATTTTTTCTCAATAGTGAAATACATACTGAAATAATGGGGGTTTCACATTCTACCACTTAATAGTATTTCACTCTTGAAATTCCAACACATAAAAGAATAAAATGAGTATATTTTTACATTATTAAACCCTTAGGTTCCTCCATTTCTTCCTGAAACTTATAAATTCTCTAGAGACCCTTAACATGATGAGTAAACTTATTTCATAGTTTTTTTATCTATATGATCAAAGATTTTTATTCGATTATCCTTATAAGAATGGTCATGATATAGAAATATAACGTCAAGGTTTTATATATTTTAAATTTTAGGCTTATAACTCTATAAATGTGATTCATGGATCATATCATGTTATGAACCCCTCCCAACAAAGATGCCCCTCTTGAGCTGGCAATGGTGAAAGGGAGATAATGACCCCCGAGTCTCGCCTCCAGTTGGCCCCGGGTTGGCGACTAGAACCAAGGGTATGAGTTTTCACAAATATGGGAGGCATTACCCTTTTATTATTTTAAGATTAGGAAATAGGAGAAGTCAACCACCAAAAAGGAAAAGAAGAAGTGTATAGAAATAAACCCAAACCAAGCCCACATGCATGTTTAAACAATTTTATAGCAAGGTACAAGTACAAGAAATCTCAAAAGTACAATACCAAAAGAAAACAAGAGTACATCAACTGCAACAACTCCAACTGTCCTACTAGTAGAGTCCCGCATGACCCTAGTAGTCCTCCTGGAAACCTAAAAGTAAACGTAGGATGAGCATACAATTATACTTAGTAGGGAATCCTAAAGCTCTCGTGCCCAAGTGGGGAGACATCCTAATGTTCTATGAGAACAACAGAAGAAACCTTGCATGGAATTCTATCCACCCAACCTAACTGGACACACTCACCAAAAACACAATCAGAACAGGTAGTAGTATATAAGAACAAGAGTATTGGGTACCCCGCACCATTCCCCATTAGTTAGCTGCTCTTCCTAACGACGAACGTCCTGACGCTGCCACACTCCCCGCCCGCACACACCTAGGCCTCACAACCACGTATCCCATCCACACACACCTAGGCCTCACAACCACGTATCCCACCCGCACACACCTGGGCCTCACAACCATGTATCCCGCCCGCACACAGCTGGGCCTCACAACAACGTATCCCGCCCGCACACACCTGGGCCTCATCTCGAAGGTTCTTGAGAAATAGTAAGCCTGCTCAGAGAGTCTTGGGCCAATCCACCCCAATCGAAACCTACCCGACGAGTCTAAGGTGTAAGGACACCTCAAGCCATCACAGCCTAGGGAAGAAGGAGCAGGAAGGAGCTAGTAATAGGGGGAAAACACCCTCTCCCATGAAATGGGAGTGTTCGGCACTAAGTGCTCAACATGGGTGGGGTGCGATAAAACACAAAAGATATATATATATATATATATATATATATATATATAACAACCAGTCATCCCAACCTATGGCTTCTAAATAGAGAAACTGAGCAGGTGCCTCGACACTGCTACCACGAAGCATGCATACAACAAACAAACCCAACCCCATTTAGGTTTTCACGTTTCAGCAGAATTAGTTTATTAGTTCCTTAACTAATGGGAAACTATCCACAACTAACCACATAAATTGCTCGTAAATCATATCCCTGCCATCCAAAAATCAAGTTAGGAAAACACAAGCACAACAAAACCCTTCTTATTAACCAACCAACCCATTGCTTATTAATCCCGTTCCATTATCATGACCCACCATTCATTAACTCTTCCACATTTTATTTATTATTTACAACCCACTGTTTGTTCACATTTAAACCCATCCCTGTAGCTCTGCTTCCAACCACCATAACCACAAACACACAGAAACCCGTACATCATTATCCCTTTAATACCACTTATCACAGCCCCGTTGCCCATCACCATCATAGCCTTCACACCAACCCACAACCAAGTCAACCACAGCCCCGTTGCTCACCCAATCCACAACAACCCACAAAACACCCCCATCACAAGCTACGTAACCAAGCCAACAACCACATGTTCATTATTCTATTTTGGTTAACCAGGGTGATCACACAAGGGTTCCATATTTTAATCGGACAAATTTACGTGATTAACCAAATTCCACATTCAACAAAGTTTCATTCACAAAAATGGTCTAGAAGACAGGGAAACATTTAATTGCGCAAGAAAAGGCCCCCAACGACCGTGATTTTCAGTAGGCATAATCCTATTCAATTCATAACATATCAATAGGATAAACAAAGATAAACATAACAACTTTCCCCATCCCCATTCTTTAACTAGTTATTATCTTTATTAAATCGGTTGAAAAGTGTTTCACGTAAACAATAGAACACCCACCCTGCATGATGCATAAATTAGAGAGACGAAGGTAAATTCCCTACCTCAACAGGTTCTGATCCCAATGCTCCCACGGATAAACCTTATAAGACGTCCGTAGGCGTCCGTCACTTCCGTCGAGTCCCGGAAAAACCTCCTCGGGTGGAAGTTGGAAAGGAAAGGCCAAAGGAAATACAACAGATCCAAGCTTAGAAGTTCTGACTCATCGTTACGATCCCGTAGCCATTGACGGATCATAAATCGGAGCTCGAACGAAGATGTTATGGAAGAAAGATCCTTCGAGTCTCTTGGGAGAACTCTGCTCAAGGGAGAGGGGAGGAGAGGGGTGCGTTGAAAAGGAGGAGGGGAGCCCTCCTTTTATAGGAAAGAAAAACAAAAGTACATGGCATGTAATTTATAGTACACGGCGTGTACTCGGCCGTTTCACATGGTCTCCACGCGACTTCCAACATGGCTCTGTGGCCGTTGACTGGTCAACACACGGTTTGAGGGTAACGCATTCGCGGGGAAGCACTACACAATGTGTAGTTTGGACACACGGCGTGTACTAATTTATTTCACATGGAAAAGACATGACTCCAACACATCACATGACTATTGACTGGTAAAGCGTACGTGGGGAAGGACTACATGGTGTGTAGTTTAGGGTACATGGTGTATACCCATTTACTTCACACGACAAAGACGCGACTCTAACATAGCACACGACCGTTAACTGGTAACACGTACACGGGGAAGGACTACATGGCATGTAGTTTAGGGTACACGGAGTGTACCCATTTACTTCACATGGCAAAGACACGACTCCAACACGAGGTATACCCAAAAAGGTGGTACACGTCATGTACTCACACTACATGGCGTGTACTTACAAAATTTTGGAGAGTGTGGGAAAATTCCATTTTACCCTCCAGAACACTTCGTGGCCTTCTTTTTTTTTGACAAAGGAATGGGCCGGAGAGGTCCGAACCATTACATCAGATATCTCTTAAAACATTCTCATCCCCGAGAATTCAAAACCATCCCAGAAGAACCTAACAAGATACCTCTTAGGTCTCTTGTTACAATAGGAACACAACCACCAACCCTAATTATAGGTGTCAGTAATTCCCTCTCCTATGTTGAGATATTATCCACTTTAGGCGGCACTGACTCGCCTGCACGTGTTTAATCGCATCCTCATTAATGTGTCTCGATTAAGAATCGGGTCTTCCCACTTCCATACATTAGGATTTTTCAACTCACACTGCCCCCAACACCGCACAACCAACACACTGCCCGAACATGTGGTTTAGGGAAAACTTCCTTCTCCAATAGCGAGATATTATCTGCTTTAGGTGGAACTGACTTGCCCACACGGGTTCAATCGCATCCGCATTAATGAGTCTCAATTAAGGATCAGGTTTTTCCCATTCCCCACACATCTGGACATGTTACACACTCCCAGAGAACAAGGAAACAAAAGGTCTCACAACCGACAAGCCAAGAATTTCATATATCAAAGGTACATAGTATAACATCAACACAAAGCTCAGAAGAACAAGGGACAACATTAGTCAAAACAACTCTGGGTACTGAGTGTGCATCTGGGTCTCCCACTCCCAAGTGATCTCCTTGAGGCCTCCATGCCTCCACAACACACGAACCAAGGGAATGGTTCATCCACAGAGCACCTTCTCTTTACGATCTTCGATTCTAACTGGTCGTTCCTCGAAGGTAGTGTCGTCTCCCATATCTAACTCTCCCCAGTCGATAATGTGAGAGTCGTCGTGTAAGTACCGACGAAGCTGGGAGACGTGGAAGACTTCATGAACCTTATCCAACTGAGGTGGCAGGGCCAGCTGATATGCCACCTCACCAACTCGCCTCAGCACCTCAAAAGGTCCGATGAACCTAGGTGAGAGCTTGCTCCCTTTCCGAAACCTCTGTTGCCCTCGCCGAGGGGAAACCTTCAAGAACACATGATCTCCCACCTCGAACTCCATGGGAATCCTGCGACGATGAGCATAAGACTTCTGTCAGTCTTGAGCCGCTTTCATCCTTTCATGTACAAGCTGGACTTTCTCTGTGGTGCTCTGTACTACCACTGGCCCAAGAGCACCTGTCTCACCAACCTATGCCCAACAAATGGGTGAACGACATGGTCTTCCATACAAAGCCTCAAACGGCACCATGCCAATAGTAGAGTGGAAGCTGTTGTTGTAGGAGAACTCTACTAAAGGAATGTGTCATACCCATGACCCTCCGAAATCCAGAACACATACTTGCAGCATGTCCTCCAATGTATGGATAGTCCACTCTGTCTGCCCATCGGTCTGGGGGTGGAAAGCAGTGCTAAGGCATAGCTGGGTGCCAAAAGCATGCTGTAACTCCCTCCAGAATCATGAGGTAAACTGAGTATCCCAGTCTTAGATGATAGTCTTCGGAACTCCATGCAACCGCAACACCTCGTCTATGTATCTCTGTGATAAGGTACTCACCGGGCCCGACTACTTAATTTCTAAGAAGTGAGATGATTTCGTCAGTCGATCCACCACTACCCAGATAGCGTCATAACCACCCTGAGCTCTTGGTAGTCCTGTGATGAAGTCCATTGATATGTCATCCCACTTCCACTCGGGGACATCTAAGGGATGTAATAAACCACTGGGAACACGGTGTTCAGCCTTTACTTGCTGACACACTAGGCATTTAGCCACAAACTCCGCCACTGCCCGTTTCACCCCGGGCCACCAAAACTGTTCCCTCATGCCTTGGTACATTTTTGAAACTCCAGGATGTACCGCCAAGGCTGAGCTATGGAACTCATGGAGAAACCCTTCACGCATCGCCTCCGGAACAAACAACCTTCCATGGAAAAGCATCCGATGTCTTATGTCCTCTGACCATCCCTCTGGAGCGTTTCCCTGATCGAAACAATCCCGCATTACTTCCGCCTCAGAGTCCCCCCCACTGAGACTCTTCCACCTGCTGCGACAAGGAGGACTGCACCATCATCTGAAACAAACAGCCTCTAACACCCTCTACCATTTCATCCAAGTGCAAGGCAGCCAACTCTCCCATCACTTTCCAAGCATCAGTGGATTCCTGAACCACTTCCCTATATGACTTCCTAATCAGGGAATCTGCCACAACGTTTCCCTTACCTTCAGTGTAAGAGATCTCAAAGTCATAGTCTTGGAGAAACTCGACCCATCTCCGCTGCCGTAAGTTCAAGTAACACTGGGAGAAGATATAACATAAACTTTTGTGATCTGAGAAGACCACAAAGCACTCCCCAAAGAGGCAATGTCGCCAAAACTTCAGTGCAAACACTACTACTGCAAGATCGAGGTCATGGGTGGCATAGTTACACTCGTGAGGGCGTAACTTCCTAGACCCATAATAGATCACACCATTCTTCTGCATCAGTACGCATGAAAAACCAAGG
This sequence comes from Viscum album, assembly GCA_963277665.1. Classification (NCBI taxonomy): domain Eukaryota; kingdom Viridiplantae; phylum Streptophyta; class Magnoliopsida; order Santalales; family Viscaceae; genus Viscum; species Viscum album. The sequence continues at coordinate 1,239,379,899 of OY728145.1, read as the reverse complement.
CCAGAAGCATCACAAAACACCTCATACAACAACACTTCCTCTGGAAACCTGAGTAAGGGAGCACTGACCAAATTCTCCTTCAGGTATTCAAAAGACTCCTGGCACTGCTCACTCCATAAGAAGGCCTGGTTCTTCCTAGTCAAAGATGTCAATGGAGTAGCAACTCAAGAGAAGCCCAAAACGAACCTACAATATTATTCTGCTAACCCCAGGAAACTAAGAACTTCTGCCATGATCTTGGGTGAAGCCAAAGAAACAACTGCCTCCACCTTCAACGGGTCCACTGACACTCCATGCTGAGAAACCACATGCCCAAGGAAGTGTACTTCTTGCGTTAAGAACTTACACTTCGATAATTTCCTGTAAAGCTGGTGGTGTGGAAGGACTTCCAAGACTGCCCTCAGATGCTCAACGTGCTCCTCCTCTGATCTTGAGTAGATCAAGATGTCATCAATAAACACAATGACGAACCGGTCCAAAAACTCTCGGAAGACAAAGTTCATAAGTCCCATGAACACAGCTGGTGCATTCTTAACTCCAAAAGGCATCACTATATACTATATGTAATAGCCCGAAATTTTGATTAAATCTTGTTTCCTAATTTGATGTGTTATTTTATTTTATACTCAACAAAAATGTTTTATTTGATAAACTTGATTATAATGAAACCAGTGGGTTTTGACTGTTATATGACCATCGGTCAATATGACCACTATAAACAAAATGTTTTGATTATTGTCTCTAAATATAAGTAATCTTGGTTAATTATTATAGAAAGAATATTTGATGGCCTCACCTAGTAGTCTTGGACCGATCGAAGCCCACCTAACAGAGCTTGGGAAGGAGGTAGCACCATTGGGCTTTGCTCTGGACCAAATCCAAGCCGAACTTCATCATGTGAAGCTAGAACGAAATCGCCTTCGCGAGAAGTTCAAACTGATAGAAATTACTACTCGGGCAATGTTGACCGAGCCGCCTTAAAATACTATCACCCTAGCACACCTTACTCTTAGGTCCTATGCTGGTATTATAAGGGGCTATGTAACGAGACCGTAACTGCCTTGTGTAATCCTTGTTTTAAATAAAAATTGGGATTTCTTATTATGATGAAGTTTATGAATTCTGAAATGACCGGATAAATATGGTATGCATATTTTTGATGAATTTTAGAAAAAGGATATTTTAAAAATGGTTGTGTAAACCTTAAATAATTAAAAATGTGTAATGATTTTCAAAAAAATGGTCTTCTACAATTATGTTCAGTACAAAATTTGGAGTCTAATAAGATCAACTTGATTTTTGATGAATAGTAAATTATGAATAGTGATTCTATGATTAGGATTAGTAATATGACCCAATGGATTAGTAATCTCATTTAAAGAAAGTTTTAAAATAATCTAGGCACCTTGATTAAGTAATGTGATTCAATAAAATGGTTAAATAACGGTTTCATAAATTATTATTCAAGTATTAGTTTTTTTGGGTGAATAGTGTTTTTTAATTAAAAATTAAATTAAAAATATTTAGAAAATTATTTTTATAAAATGGATTTCATTTTTGAACTCAGAGCACCGATATTATGTTATAGTAATTTTTGTGGTTTTTTCTGAAAAAAATGAATTTTCGGTGAATAGTGTATTTATTTAAAAAAAATAAATTAAAAATATTTAGAAAATTATTTTTATGAAATGGAGTTTATTTTTGAAATCAGAGCATTGATATTTGATTAAGGTGAAATTTTGGGATCTTTCTGAGAAAGTTGAGTTTTCAGTGAATAGTGAAAATACAGTTTTAGGGTTTCGGTATGTTTAATGACATCATAATTGTGTCATGATGATGTCATGGGATCTTTTGAGGGTTGGCCGGACATGGGTGATGAATTATTGTTTTGGGGTCCCCATGTGGCCTAACTCCATGATAAATGCCAAGGGAGAGCACATGGGTTTGAGAAAAGCACATGTGAGGTGTCCATTGGCCATTAATGCCTTGTCTCCTCACTTTCCCTATAAATACCAAGCCCTCCTCTCATCCATTCGACTCCCCACTCATCCCCAAAGAATTTCCGGTCTCATTACCTCCCAAGGAGTCCTCCCAAGGTGCCCCCAATCCCTCAAGGTCCCAAACTTTGAGGTTTAAGAGTTACATTTTAAGGTAAGGGATCCGACCCCTCTTTTTCTTTTCAAGTGATCTCTTTTATGTCATTCCTTTTATGCTCCATGTTCTTATGTTGGAGGATTTTATTTTATACTCCTCTTACTGCCCTTTTTATGTTCATATAATGAGAGATCCCATCTTACTCTCATTATTTCGTGTTATGAAGTTTTATGTGGCGCCGTTAGGCTGCCAAAACTTTTGTAACAGATTTTTTTTAAGATCTATTTTCATGTAAAGTATTTCATGTTCCTTTTTATTATGTTGGGGTATGATCTCTAAATTTATCATACTGATCTTTTATGATCATATGATGAGATACCCCATTTGATCTCTTCAATTCAGTATTTTGATGTTTTAAGTGGCGCCGTTAGGCTGCCCAATTTTTAAGTGGTTCTTCACCATTCTCATTTTGAAGTTCTACTTTCATGTCAATTCTTTCAAGTTCCTTTTTGTTATGTTGGGGTATGATCTCTATATATATCATACTGATCTTTTATTACCATTTGATGAGAGAACCCATTTGATCTTTTCAATTCAGTATTTTTATGTTTTAAGTGGCGCCGTTAGGCTGCTGAATTTTTAAGTGGTTCTTCACCCTTCTCGTTTTGAAGTTCTACTTTCATGTCAATTATTTCAAGTTCCTTTTGGTTGTGTTGGTGTATGATCCATATATCTATCATACTGGACTCTTATTTTCATATGATGAGAGACCCCATTTGATCTTTTCAATTCATTATTTTGAAGTTTTAAGTGGCGCCGTTAGGCTGCCAAATTTTTAGGGGACTCTTTCACCCTTCTCATTCTTTTCAAAGTTCTACTTTCATGTCAAGTCTTTCAAGTTCCTTTTTAATTATGTTGGGGCATTATCTCTATATCTATCATACTGAACTCTTATGTTCACATGATTAGAGACCCTATTTGATCTTTTCAAATCATTTTTGTTGATGTTTAAGTAACGCCGTTAGGCTGCCGAACTTTCATAAGAGAAATCTAATTTTTGTCTTCCTTCCATGTTTTTCATTTCAAATGGTATGTCCTTGAAATTTCATTAACATGATCATGTATCCTTCTTATTCTGTCCATCTGTTTTATGGGTCATTTATGAATGTTTGACCCATTTTCCCTCTCATTTTAATGTCTTCTAAAACCTCGTAACATAGCCGTTATGCTGCAGAATTTCCGTCTCAAAATGTCTTTTTTTTTTCTAATGTTCTTTTATATTATTAAGTGAATACTCAAAGCTCTTTCTTCTAAAGGGGTATTCACATATGTACCAAAATGTTCTATTTTAAATTCTGGGATTTACATACATGAGACCCACCTTCCTTTTCTGTGGGTTTTAAAGTAACGTAAAGATCATGTCTTTAAAGCAGTTTTAAAACGTTATGATTATGAAATGAAACCCATTTATTTTATGCTATATGGGTTATTTATGAAATTTTTGATGATGATATATGTGTATCACATGATAATAAAGGCAAATTTAAGGGTGCGCCCTGATAGTGCTCCAATGCATTGGGTAAAGACTTAATCTCTAGAGATGACCATTTTAACGACGCCTTGGTGAATAACCTTGGTAATTTTTAACGACACCTTGGGGATGGACCTTGGTGAAACGAAACGATTGTCAATATTAAATGTTGCAGCCACATATTCAAGTTATGAAAAATGTTATTTTTATTATGATGTATCTCATGATTTCTTTCTCATGCCTTAAAGTTCTTTTCATGACCTTATTGAAGTATCTCAAGTTCACATGTAAAATGTTTCTCTTATTTCCCTTACTGGGCCTTATGCTCACCCTGTCTTTTGATGTATGTCTCCAGGTTATGAGAAGCAGTAATGAACCTAGGATGAACTAAAGGAGAAGCATTTCAAGTGTTTAAGAAGAATGTTTTATGTTTTTTTTATGTATTATGATCCTTGTTTCCAAGACACTAAACCTTAACGATCCTCAGTTCCGTGTAATGGAATGAAAGTTATGTTATAAAAAGACGGGATGCTATAGTTGGTATCAAAGGATGGTTTAGTTATTTGAGGAAATTAGGATATGAAAACTTTAGGAAGAACCCTATAAAAAAGTTTAAATAAAGGAAATCTTCCTGGTATTTTGGTGAGTATTGAGTAAGGGGTTTCCAAGCAAATACATCCCTGTCTGGATACGAGCAGGTAGAGGTGGCTCTAGCACAGATGTACATAGAGGTAAAACCCGAAAACACCGCTTTGAGCTAAACTCGAACGGGAACTGGTACACGACAACGGGCCTTGCTGCACTCTTGGTTACGACACTCCCGGTGGATATTCTTTGGTAGATTCATAAGCTTAGTATGAACCATTGTTAAAGGATCAAAGATAAAATAAAATAAAGGTTCACATAAGAATATATGATCATGGATAACCTAGATGGGAACCTAGGGGATCACAAGTTAGGGTATACTTTTCTTCTACAAGTTATCCCTATATGCTTTTAGTTTCTTTTCATGATTATTGGCTATGTATTTAAGCCCCTAATTATAGATTCTTTTCTTAGTTAATGGCGGGAAATGGAAGAACATGTCCCAACGACCAATGTGATAGGAAATGCTACGATTGCCGTATTAATACGATAGAGATGATTAGGGGATTAAAAGATGATTATTATTTTGGAAGACTTTCACTATTTTGAGGTCCCTATATGATCAAGGTAAATAGATTACTACGGTATTTTCATCGAGGAGTAAGGTTGACTTATATTATGAAGAATCAATTAATTTAAGGTGGACTTATAGTAATTTAGGTTACTTATGGAAATGATTAACTTATCGTGGGTAAAATATGTTTAGGTTAGCTACTTTTGTTATAAGATGTTAGGAGTGGTTGATGTTGTTTGGAGATGAACAATGAAGTTTATTTTGGAAGACTATGTTATCAAATCCTTCTTGTATTTGGGTTTCAATCTTAGTTTGGTTTATTTTGAGGAATTTTAAGGACCGTTATTTATGGAATAGACTATGATGAACTTTGGGTAGTACCATGGAACCTTGAAGATTTAAAAGTAGTTTCCATTCCTATGGGATTATTTCTTTTTGAGGAGTTGTTTCACCTTACCCTTTCGGTTTTTGGGATAATGTTTAAAGATAAAAGAAATAGATAGTTAATCTTTTGTGGATTATGTGATTCTCTAGAAGATGATTCTTGTGTTTTGATGAGACCAAGTAGTTTTGAATGCCCATAGTTTAGAGAAAAGATTAGTTTTGGGTAGAAACTTATTAAAGGATGAAACTCTACATGAATGTAGGTATATTTTCTTATGTTTTTGTTCTATGTAGTAAATGAATTCCTCAAAATTATGAAAAGGAACGTAAAACAAAAACGTTGTTGGTTTACGTTTCCTACTTGGTAATCAATGACCGTTTACACACATCATAAGTTTGGGATTTTCTTATGGTTAACTTTCTCCTAATCATGTTCTCTATCACTCTCCCTCAGAACTTGACCCTTTGTTTTTCCTCCATGTCCATGTTTTCCTACATGGAATCCTAGTGTGGGCTAACTCGGGTGACCTTCGTACTTCCCTTTCGTTATTTTAAAGTAATAGTTTTACTGACTCCTTTTCCTATGTGGGACTTTCAATGAAAGTTCAAAACCCAATTTTATAAAAAATTGCGAGGACCCAATTTCTTAAGGGGGGAAGATTGTAACGGCCCGAAATTTTGATTAAATCTTGTTTCCTAATTTGATGTGTTATTTTATTTTATACTCAACAAAAATGTTTTATTTGATAAACTTGATTATAATGAAACCAGTGGGTTTTGACTGTTATATGACCATCGGTCAATATGACCACTGTAAACAAAATGTTTTGATTATTGTCTCTAAATATAAGTAATCTTGGTTAATTATTATAGAAAGAAGATTTGATGGCCTCACCTAGTAGTCTTGGACCAATCGAAGCCCACCTAACAGAGCTTGGGAAGGAGGTAGCACAATTGGGCTTTGCTCTGGACCAAATCAAAGCCGAACTTCATCATGTGAAGCTAGAACGGAATCACCTTCGCGAGAAGTTCAAACTGATAGAAATTACTACTCGGGCAATGTTGACTGAGCCGCCTCAAAATTCTATCACCCTAGCACACCTTACTCTTAGGGCCTATGCTGGTATTATAAGGGGATATGTGTCGAGACCGTAACTGCCATGTGTAATCCTTGTTTTAAATAAAAATTGGGATTTCTTATTATGATGAAGTTTATGAATTCTGAAATGACCGGATAAATATGGTATGCATATTTTTGATGAATTTTAGAAAAAGGATATTTTAAAAATGGTTGTGTAAACCTTAAATAATTAAAAATGTGTAATGATTTTCAAAAAATGGTCTTCTACAATTATGTTCAGTACAAAATTTTGAGTCTAATAAGATCAACTTGATTTTTGATGAATAGTAAATTATGAATAGTGATTTTATGATTAGGATTAGTAATATGACCAAATGGATTAGTAATCTCACTTAAAGAAAGTTTTAAAATAATCTAGGCACCTTGATTATGTAATGTGATTCAATAAAATGGTTAAATAACGGTTTCATAAATTATTATTCAAGTATTAGTTTTTTTTGGGTGAATAGTGTTTTTTAATTAAAAATTAAATTAAAAATATTTAGAAAAATATTTTTATAAAATGGATTTCATTTTTGAACTCAGAGCACCGATATTATGTTATGGTAATTTTTGTGGTTTTTTTTGAAAAAAATGAATTTTCGGTGAATAGTGTATTTATTTTAAAAAAAATAAATTAAAAATATTTAGAAAATTATTTTTATAAAATGGATTTCATATTTGAAATCAGAGCATTGATATTTGATTAAGGTGAAATTTTGGGATCTTTCTGAGAAAGTTGAGTTTTCAGTGAATAGTGAAAATACAGTTTTAGGGTTTCGGTATATTTAATGACATCATAACTGTGTAATGATGATGTCATGGGATCTTTTGCGGGTTGGCCGGCCATGGGTGATGAATTATTGTTTTGGGGGCCCCATGTGGCCTAACCCCATGATAAATGCCAAGGGAGAGCACATGGGTTTGAGAAAAGCACATGTGAGGTGTCCCTTGGCCATTAATGCCTTGTCTCCTCACTTTCCCTATAAATACCAAGCCCTCCTCTCATCCATTCGACTCCCCACTCATCCCCAACGAATTTCGGGTCTCATTACCTCCCAAGGAGTCCTCCCAAGGTGACCCCAAGCCCTCAAGGTCCCAACCTTTGAGGTTTAAGAGTTACATTTTAAGGTAAGGGATCCGACCCCTCTTTTTCTTTTCAAGTGATCTCTTTTATGTCATTCCTTTTATTCTCCATGTTCTTATGTTGGAGTATTTTCTTTTATACTCCTCTTACTGCCCTTTTTATGTTCATATAATGAGAGATCCCCTCTTACTCTCATTATTTCGTTTTATGAAGTTTTATGTGGCGCCGTTAGGCTGCCGAAATTTTTGTAACGGATTTTTTTTTAAGATCTATTTTCATGTAAAGTATTTCATGTTCCTTTTTATTATGTTGGGGTATGATCTCTAAATTTATCATACTGATCTTTTATGATCATATGATAAGAGACCCCATTTTATCTCTTAAATTCAGTATTTTTAAGTTTTAAGTGGCGCTGTTAGGCTGCCCAATTTTTAAGTGGTTCTTCACCATTCTCATTTTGAAGTTCTACTTTCATGTCAATTATTTCAAGTTCCTTTTTGTTATGTTGGGGTATGATCTCTATATCTATCATACTGATCTTTTATGACCATATGATGAGAGACCCCATTTGATCTCTTCAATTCAGTATTTTGAAGTTTTAAGTGGCGCCGTTAGGCTGCTGAATTTTTAAGTTGTTCTTCACCCTTCTCGTTTTGATGTTCTACTTTCATGTCAATTATTTCAAGTTCCTTTTTGTTGTGTTGGTGTATGCTCAATATATCTATCATACTGGACTCTTATGTTCATATTATGAGAGACCCCATTTGATCTTTTCAATTCAGTATTTTGAAGTTTTTAGTGGCGCCGTTAGGCTGCCGAATTTTTAGGGGACTCTTTCACCCTTCTCATTATTTTCAAAGTTCTACTTTCATGTCAAGTATTTCAAGTTCCTTTTTAATTATGTTGGGGAATTATCTCTATATATATCATACTGAACTCTTATGTTCACATGATGAGAGACCCTATTTGATCTTTTCAAATCATTTTTGTTGATGTTTAAGTAACGCCGTTAGGCTGCCGAACTTTCATAAGAGAAATCTAATTTTTTTCTTCCTTCCATGTTTTTCATTTCAAATGGTATGTCTTTGAAATTTCATTAACATGATCATTTATCCTTCTTATTCTGTCCATCTACTGTTTTATGGGCCATTTATGAATGTTTGACCTATTTTCCCTCTCTTTTTAGTGTCTTCTAAAACCTCGTAACATAGCCGTTATGATGCAGAATTTCCGTCTCAAAATGTCTCTTTTTTTTCTAAAGTTCTTTTATATTATTAAGTGAATACTCAAAGCTCTTTCTTCTAAAGGGGTATTCACATATATACAAAAATGTTCTATTTTAAATTCTGGGATTTACATACATGAGACCCACCTTCCTTTTCTGTGGGTTTTAAAGTAACGTAAAGATCATGTCTTTAAAGCAGTTTTAAAACGTTATGATTATGAAATGAAACCCATTTATTTTATGCTATATGGGTTATTTATGAAATGTTTGATGATGATATATGTGGCTCACATGATAATAAAGGCAAATTTAAGGGTGCGCCCTGATAGCGCTCCAATGCATTGGGTAAAGACTTAATCTCTAGAGATGACCATTTTAACGACGCCTTGGTGAATAACCTTGGTAATTTTTAACGACACCTTGGGGATGGACCTTGGTGAAACGAAACGATTGTCAATATTAAATGTTGCAGCCACATCTTCAAGTTATGAAAAATGTTATTTTTATTATGATGTATCTCATGATTTCTTTCTCATGCCTTAAAGTTCTTTTCATGACCTTATTGAAGTATCTCAAGTTCACATGTAAAATGTTTCTCTTGTTTCCCTTACTGGGCCTTCTGCTCACCCTTTCTTTTGATGTATGTCTCCAAGTTATGAGATGCAGTAATGAACCTAGGATGAACTAAAGGATAAGCCTTTCAAGTGTTTAAGAAGAATGTTTTATGTTTTTTTATGTATTATGATCCTTGTTTCCAAGACACTAAACCTTAACGATCCTCAGTTCCGTGTAATGGAATAAAAGTTATGTTATAAAAAGACGGGATGCTATACTATAAGTGCCCATACCTACACCTGAAATTCATCTTCAAGATGTCACTATCCTTTACCCTCAGCTTATGGTATCCCAATCATAGATCAATCATATAAAACCAACCTGATCACCTCAGCTGGTCGAAGAAATCATCTATCCTTGGAAGGGGGTAACGGTTCTTGACCGTTACCTGGTTCAACCTTCGGTAGTCTATGCATAAACTGAGACCACCATCTGCCTTCTTCACGAACAAAACTGGAGCACCCCATGGAGATACGCTGGGACGAACAAAAACCTTCTCCATCAGATCATCAATCTGAATCCGCAACTCCCACAACTCCGAAGGTGACATCCGATAAGGGGCCATCAAAATCAGATGGTCACCATGCTATTAGTCTATCCTTAACTGAACATCACGTCGGGGGGGGGGGGGGGGTAGAGTCAAAAACTCCTCGGGAAAAACATCGAGGAACTATCCAACAACCTTTGGGACATCCACCATCTCTATATCAACTGGAACCACTGATAAGCCGCCTAAAAAGGAAAGGAGAGGCTCCACACTCCAGCTTACCGCCTGATAGATCCTCTCACCAACAAAAGCTACACGCTGCCCATTCCCGTCGGAGAACATGACTCTTCTCTGGAAGCAGTCGATAATGGCACTAATAGAAAAAAACCAATCAATTCCTAGGATGTCATTGTATGGCTGCATCTATAACAGAAGAAGGTCCCCACTGGATCGATGTGGTCCCAACGTCAGCCCACATCCCCAGCAAACACAAGATACTCTGGTCTGGCCTCCAACTGGTGTACTCAGCACCAGTGGTACAGAAAGTCTCTCTACGTCTAGTCCTAGAGCGTGGGCTAGACCAGGTGCAAAAAAGGAGTGTGAAGCTCCCGAATTGAACAAAGCAAAAACAAGAGTGCTGAACAAACCAATCGCACCTCGCACCACCTATGGTCCTGCTGGAGGTGTCAACTCTGCTGTGTGCAACGGCCCATGCCCAGCTCCTCTGCCTCTCTGATGTCGTCCAACTCCCCGACCACGCCCTGGTCGAGGTCCCTGAGGAGCACCGTAAGGTCGGCCTCTTCCTGCAAAGTATACTCTCGGAGGAGCATGGTCCTCCTGCTGCTGGAAGGGCCTCACTGGAAACTGGTGCTGCTGAGGTGGGCGCTGAACCTGCCCACCTCCACCGTACTGAGCTCGGGTCGGGCACCGACCCTGAACATGTCCGAAACCTCCACAAGAAAAACACTTCATTCATGGGCTCGTGAAAAAGGGATGAGGACCCAAATATATGAACTGGAACTACTGGGGCCTGCTCTCCACTGGCCTGAACCTGGAAGGTCCCATCGCAGGAGACCTGCCGCTGACTGCCTTCTCCTTCGATGAGCCCGACTAGAACCCCTCACGGGGTGCACCTCCCAGCGAGTTCATCCTCTCTACAACCTCTGCCTTCTTCTGTATCACCAAGTACGTCGGAAGGGTGAAGGGGGTGACAGCATACTGGAGCGAAGGACGAAGCGCCTCCTCCAAAAGTCTCGCCCGAGACTCCTCATCTGGAAAGAGATCCGGAGAAAATCGCAAGAGATCATTGAACTTGATCCCCAACTCTCGTACAGACATACTCCTCTACTGGAGTGAGAGTAACTCCAGCTGATTCTCCACCATGATCATGGAAGAAAGGAATTCCTCTTAGAATTCCTTCTCAGATTCAGCCCACAGAACCTCTGCCTCTATCCTCTCTCCGAGGTAGAGCATCCACCACTATCGCGCCACACCTCTCAGCTGACTGACTGCTAGGGGAACCCAGTACTCCCTCGGAGTACGGATCAATATAAAAGCGATCCCTAGCTCCTCAAGCCACCCCTCTATCTCCGTATCCGAAGTACTACCCTCGTACTTATTGAGGGTCTGCCGCTGAAAAGAACGGAGAGTCTTCTGCCACTGGCTATATTCCTTTTCTCGGTCAATCCTCAACGGATCCAACGCCTGGATCTGCTAGGATTCGGCCATCTGAGCCACCTAGGGATGAAATCTAGGTGCCATAGCTGTATGGTAAACAAGGATCTCCTAAGACCAAATAGAAAGGAATTCTCAAGGTTTCATTTTATCATTTTAATCAATTTCTTTCTCAGAACACCCAAATCAAGTAAAACACAATCATGATGATGCATGTACCTTCCCTAGGGTCTATACCCTGAAATCAATGTAGTCTCACTTGGTCATTCAGTAGGCTCAGAGTCCTTACATCAGATCTTGGGGGGCCCTAAAATCCCGTGTCCTAGCCGGTCTTCCCTGGCCTATGTCATGCACCAAGATTAACTAACACTACTGCCTTACCATCCCATGCAATCCTCACTTTGCCTAACTCCAGACTCTATCCTATCTCTCAACCATCACCTCTGATACCATTCTGCCACGACCCCCTCCCACAAAAGATGCCCCTCCTGAGCTAGCAATGGTGAAAGGGAGATAATGACCCCCCGAGTCCCGCCTCCTGTAGGCCCTGGGTTGGCGACTATCACCAAGGGTATGAGTTTTCACAAATATGGGATGCATTACCCTTTTATTATTTTAAGATCAGGAAATAGGACAAGTCAACCACCAAAAAGGAAAAGAACAAGTGTATAGAAATAAACCCAAACCAATCCCACATGCATGTTTAAACAATTTTATAGCAAGGTACAAGTACAAGAAATCTCAAAAGTACAATACCAAAAGAAAACAAGAGTACAACAACTGCAACAACTGCAACTGTCTAACTAGTAGGGTCCTACACGGCCCTGGTAGTCCTCCTGGAAACTTGAAAGTAAATGTAGGGTGAGCATACAAGTATACTCAATAGGGAAACCTAAAGCTCTCGTGCACAAGTGGGGAGACATCCTAATATCCTGTGAGAACAATAGAAGAAACCTAGCAGGGAATTCTATCCACCCAACCTCACCAGCCACACTCACCAAAAACACAATCACAATAGGTAGTAGTATATAAGAATAAGAGTATTGGGTACCCCGCACCATTCCCCATTAGTTAGATGCTCTTCCTAACGGCGAACGTCCTAACGCTGCCACACTCCCCGCCCGCACACACCTGGGTCTCACAACCACGTATCCCGCCCGTACACACCTGGGCCTCACCACCACATATCCCGCCCACACACACCTGGGCCTCACAACCACGTATCCCACCCGCACACACCTGGGCCTCACAACCACGTATCCCGCCCACACACACATGGGCCTCACAACCACGTATCCCACCCGCACACACCTGGGCCTCACAACCACGTATCCCGCCCACACACACCTGGGCCTCATCCCGAAGGTTCTTGGGAAATTGTAAACCTTCCCGAAGAGTGTTGGGCCAATCCACCCCAATCAAAACCTACCCGAAGAGTCTAAGGTGTAAGGTGGCCTCAAGCCATCACAACCTAGGGAATAAGGAGAAGGAAGGAGCTAGTAACTAAGGGGAAAACACCATCTCCCATGAAATGGGAGTGTTCGACACTAAGTGCTCAACATGGGTGGGGTGCGATAAAACAAAAATGATACAGATATATATATATATATATATATATATATATATATATATATATATATATATATATATATATATATATATATAGAAACCACTCATCCCAACCTATGGCTTCTAAACAGAGAAACTGAGCACATGCCTCGACACTGATACCATGAAGCATGCATACAAAAAAAAACCCCAACCCCATTTAGGTTTTCACGTTTCAGAAGAATTAGTTTATTAGTTCCTTAACTACTGGTCAACTATCCATAACTAACCACATCGATCACTCTTAAAGCATATCCCTACCATCCACAAATCAAGTTAGGAAAACACAAGCACAAAAAACCCTTATTATTAACCAACCAACCCTTTGATTATTAATCCCGTTCCATTATCATGACCCACCATTCATTAACTCTTACACATTTTATTTATTATTTACAACCCACTGTTCGTTCACATTTAAACCCATCCCTACAGCTCTGCTTCCAACCACCATAACCACAAACACACCGAGACTCGTACATCATTATCCCTTTAATACCACTTATCGCAGCCCCACTGCCCATCACCATCATAGCCTTCACACCAACCCACAACCAAGTAAACCGCAGCCCCACAGCTCACCCGATCCACAACAACCCACAAAACACCCCCATCACAAGCTACGTAACCAAGACAACACCCACATGTTCATTATTCTATTTTGGTTAACCAGGGTGATCACACAAGGGTTCCATATTTTAATCGGGAAAGTTTACGTGATTAACCAAATTCCACATTAAACAAAGTTTCATTCACAAAAAAAGTCTAGAAGATAGGGAAACATTTAATTGGGCAAGTAAAGGCCCCCAATGACCGTGATTTTCAGTAGGCATAAGCCTATTCAATTCATAACATATCAATAGGATAAACAAAGATAAACATAACAACTTTCCCCATCCCTATTCTTTAACCTGTTATTATATTTATTAAATCGGTTCAAATGTGTTTCACATAAACAAGAGAACACCCACCCAGCATGATGCAAAAATTAGAGAGACGAAGGTAAGTTCCCTACCTCAACAGGTTCTGATCGCAACGCTCCCACAGATCAACCTTTAAAGACGTCCGTCGGGGTCCGTCACTTCCGTCAAGTCTCAGAAAAACCTCCTCAGGAGGATGTTGGAAAGGAAAGGCTGAAGGAAAGACAATGTATCCAAGCTTAGAAGTTCCACCTCGTTGTTGCGATCCCGTAGCTGTTGACGGATCGCAAATCGGAGCTCAAACGCAGAATTTATGGAAGAAATAGCCTTCGAGTCTCTTGGGAGAACTCTGATCAGGGGAGAGGGGAGGAGAGGGGTGTGTTGAAAAGGAGGAGGGGACCCCTCCTTTTTAGTCAAGAAAAAAAAAGTACACGGCGTGTACTTTATGGTACACTGCGTGTACTCGGCCGTTTCACACGGTCTCCATGCGGCTTCCAACATGGCTATGCGGCCGTTGACTGGTCAACACATGGTTTGAGGGTAACACATATGCGGGGAAGGACTACACGGCGTGTAGTTTGGACACACGAAGTGTACCCATTTATTTAACATAGTAAAGACACGATTCTAACACAGCACATGGCCGTTGACTGGTAACACGTACGCGGGGAAGGACTAAATGACGTGTAGTTTAGGGTACGCAGTGTGTACCCATTTACTTCACATGACAAAGACACTGATCCAACACGGCACGCAACCATTGACTGGTAATGCGTACGCAGGGAAGGACTACACGACGTGTAGTTTGTGGTACACGGTGTGTTCCCATTTACTTCACATGGCAAAGACATGGCTCCAACACGGGGTGTACCCGGCAAGGTGGTACACGGCGTGTACTCACACTATACGGCGTGTACTTACAAAATTTTGGAGAGTGTGGGAAAAGTCCATTTTACCCTCCAGAACAATTCGTGGCCTTTTTTTTTGACAAAGGAATGGGCCGGAGAGGTCTAGGCCATTACATATCATGAAGTTTTTTGGGGATTTATAATAGCTTAAGATGATAAGCTACCACTCCCACACAATTGAGGATTTTTAAAAACCCATTGTACCATTGGAATAAATGTGACTTTTTTTAAAAATATAAAAATAATATACCAATGAGATATTATAAGGAATATATTTTAACCAAAATCAAACAAAACATTTCATAAAAAATTGTCAGCATATATTTTTGGTCGACTGTGTGAGTATCAATTTGCTGATCAATGGTTTGAATCATCTTTGATATCTCTTTAGAAAGATTATATCCCAACATATTATTCCTACCAACATAATTTGAACATGTTGGATCTCTATAGATACATCCATATAGAGACTCATATTGTTCCATTTAAATCATACAATGGAAACTTCTATTTTATGATAAAATTAGTTAGGGAAGGTGTCAATCCAAAAATCCTTCAAAATCCATTGAAATTTATCTCATCATATATTTTAGGGTATGAATGAGAATATCATATTGACTACCTATTTAGGGATGATATGAAATGGTAAATTACTACTCTCAATTAAATTCCTATTGAATACTTTTAAAAAACATTGAGGTAAACCTCATATCCGGTATAGAACAATTTGATGTAGTCTTCTGTACACTCTTTCCAGATGATTAATTTATATCCATTAATGTTGTCTAAGCATAAAAACATCTATGATAGAAATTAAATGATATGATACCATAAATTTATCAACTATAACCCAAAGGGAACTTTTAAATTTGGTTATTTCTATTGAGTTGAATAATGAATTCCATGATGATTTTGTAGTGTTTTCATTCTAGTATGGGTAATGGTTAAATCATTCTCTTATACTTCTAATGTTAATACTTAACCTTTTAGTATAAAAACCATCAGTATATATACTTCAAAAAGAGCCTTTCTTTGTCATCCCATCATAATTGATTATTTAGATCACTATATAATTTTGTGCTTTTAGGATGGGTAGATACTAGTGAGTTATGTGATTCATCTAATTGATCCTTATTATACTATGATATATATGGATCACATATTTTGGTCCTGAATGGTATCAGTCAATCTTGTTCAATATTGATCTCTAGAATATTACTTACATTCTTTTTTCAGCTCTATATCCTTTTTCTACCCCATTTTGATGCTTACAAGGATGTATCGTTATGAATACATTTTAGTAAATTGAAATTATCCACTTTCCATATGATTTCAGTGATCATAATTTTAAAATACAGATGTTTTGGATCTTTTTTCCATCCTCATCACATATATGATACTGTAATATTTTCACTTTAGTCCATTGAACACCTTACTTTTTATCCCTAAGTGGTATTACATTTAGCAATCATAATCCTTGATAAACTCCAATCATCTATTTTTTTTTTCATATTCTACTCCTTTAATGGGAACATATACTTCATTATTTCATAATAAGAATATACATCACCCATTTCACCACAAATATAATGCCTCAATATTTTTAAGGCATAAATTACCACTATTAGCTCCAAATATTATGGCTGGTAAATTTTATCATGAACCCTAAAATAGAGAGTGGTATATGCTACCTAATCGTAATTTTTTGTGATAATACATCATAATAACTTCATTAATGTGACAATATATATCAAAAACCCTTATCTACTATAATATATTTTTGAGAACATGTGCGGTACTTATCTTAATAAGCCTTAAATTTTTATCACATTCTATTATCTAAATAAACATAGATCCCTTTAGAGTAATGTTGTATAGTGACCTGTGTTTTTCATACAAAAATATAACGTATTTTTTTAGTGATTACTAAAGAAATTACATTAAGATCAACACCAATACCATAAAGGTTCATTTTATTTGAATACTAGATAAAAACATATATTATTTAGGTATATTCTTCATCATATACCAAAATATACCTCTAACATTTTACCATTCTTGAAAACAACTATAAAAAAAATTTCTTAAAAGCCTTGTGAATGGAAATATAAGAAAGGGTGAGAAGAGATGGTCATTAACTATAATATTTGGAGATATAAATCGATGATCCTATCGAATTAAATAATAAACATAAGGGTATGTCATCATGAACATATCTTAAAATGTTCATTCCCAATAATTGAATGATCATAATCAAGATTCCTAGAATAAAATAATAGCATTCTAAAATACATGAATCATAAGAGTGATTAATCGTCATAAATCAATCAATATCTATAATTTCAGATAATAATCATATGAACATGTCATAAAAAGTGCGACAACGTCATAGGAATAGAAAATGTTCTATATGTCAAGGTTAAATATTGAAGCAATCAAATCATATTGGATAAATAATAAACACATGTTTACAATTTCATAATGGATTAGGAATCACAGCCTATTTCCCATTGTTGATTAAGAATACCTACTTATTTACCATAGTGGATCAGGTATCCCTAACTATTTCCCATTTTCTATTGATCATATCAAATCATCTACCATAATTATATAATGAAATATAATTAATTACCCAGTACATCCAATGGATATAGAATTATAGTCCCACCAATCACATAATGAAATCTAAATATTAGTGTTCAAAAATATTGAAAAACATTAATCTTATCATAATATAATAACCCAGGGAATGCGAATGGGTTTTATAAACATTTCATCAAATTATAACCAATGGAAAATAAATGGGTTTCATAAATATATCATCATAATATTCATAAACCATCCAAGGATAGAATAAGGATTATATCGTTGAATCATATCCCCAATAAGGAATAATTAACATAAAATGATATAATCTTTGATGAAGATTTTTATTGGTATGTCATTGAAATATTTATGGGGGAAAATACCCCACTCATCTTGAAATAAGTTATTTAAAATCTGAATATATTGAAAAATAATGGAAACAATTCTTTTAAAAGAAAAAAATGAAACATGTAAAGGAATATTGTCACGAACCATCCCAGTGGGGCCTATTTCCCAACTCCCCAATCCCTCCTCCAATAGGCCAGGGGTGGGTGACTAGCATTGAGTAGGCATATCACTAACATGGGAGGAATTTCATATGTACATGTATGCTTGTAAAAATCACCAAGCCCAGAAATGCTGAAATGTAAAAACCACTAAAACAATGTTTGCATACCACTATCCCAACCGATAGAGTATGACTAGAAGTAATGTGCAACAAAGTATACTGGGCCAGAATACAACCCCACCAAAAGAAAGAGTCTGTAAACTAAACAGTCCAACAACTAAACAAAATAGGTATTGAGACTACTACTCAAAGTATTTAGAACACCTCAGCCTTCCTAAAATCACAAAGCTCTGTCTGGTCTTGGTCTTTCAAAAGGTTGTTCATTTTCACAAGACACGACATGTGCGGGCAAAGCCTGTGCATGGGTGAGTATAACAATACTAAGTAGGACACCCCAAAACCACAAAGCAATACATGAAAGAAGATATAGTCATCTCTACATAGTATATGTATGCAACAGATATAAAAAGAATTTCAAGATATACACATGAAGTCTAGAGGTAAGTCACAACTACTATATACGAGTAGTAGAGATTCAATCCAAAGTTTCCAAAAAGCACTAATCTTGGAGAACAAACTCCTAAGTCTGATATCACTGATGACATCTTTCTAAGATGTACTATTTTTCAAGAACCATTATGAGAGAGATACACTGCTATACCTAAAGATAAGATACTATACCATAGATGAGGATCACAACCAGGGCCATGGAGTGATACCAACAACTCCATATATATTAACCTACTATGTATAAAGTAGACACACAATAAAGTAGGTTACGTCAATACTAAAGACTCTTCCTAGGGCATTAAGAATTAATAGAGGGTCGTTCTCTAATCCTTTCTGATGGGATTCCAACAATCTTATCCAAAAAGTACTGCTAAAGGGATCATACTCTTATGAGTAGGAAACGATACCCACCAAACTTTAGGGAAGAGATAAAGGGAATGAACCATAAAAAAACTTTTCCAAGATAGAATAGATAAGTGATTTAAGCCATGTAGAAAGTGGTACATGGTGTGTAGTAGAGTTTGACACTGTGTCTCTCGACCCCATGTACTGCCTGTGTAAAACGGTCAGTGTGAGAAGTACATGTCTTATAAAAATATATTACACGAAATGTAGCAAGAGACACACGCCATGTCCTTATATATAAGGTCCACTTGTGTACCCTAGACATGTGCATGTACCAGTACATGGGGTAACTCGTCTATTCGGTCTAGGTCTGGCGGTGTGGTGGGGTACATGTTGTGTAGGCTAGCCGTGTACTCCACCCCATGTCCATGTACTCTCGAAGTAGACTTCAAGTCTCGAGGAAAAGCCCAAATGCAGTGTGAAAGTGTTCACATACTGTGTGACACTTGAATGCTTCCCAAAAACCCAGCTGCTGCTCAGTGGGGTCCGCATGCCATGTTTCTCGAACTATACACCTTATTATTTGGAAATTTCTATAATGATCATTCATCCTTCGCATGCCTCAGTCGATCCACTGGTGTTCTATCCAAGGATTTGTTTACCTCTAAACTGAATATCCAAGGTAATATCTCTATTTCCACATCGATTCAGTGGGTTCTGGGCCTTTGATTAACTCTAAAAACCGATTCTGATCATTAGCACGAAAGTCTCTCGAAGAACAATATCTCTTGAAATACTTCAATACATACTCCATCATCATTGTTGCACCTCCTATAGGTTATCATGAGGATGGATCTTCATTTTTAGATATTTGTACTGAGAAATGGAGGTGCATCAATCATCCATTCATATCCTGCAAAGAAAGTGAAGAATATTGTGGGAGAAAGAAACAATGAAAAACCCAAGGAATGAGCTTTAACCATTTTTTTTGGATTTGATCCATTTCTTAAGAATGATCAAGATAAAAAACATTATAATAATCCCCAAATTATTATAATCAAACCCTCCTTCATGAAAAATTGAACATCTGGTCAACTCATTCATGGGTTGATCTGCATTTGTTGTTAATTATAAGAACTGGGAATAGAGGAATTGAAATACAACTCCCTACCACAAGGATGTATTGTTCAGTAAAGAGGATCGATCGACGCGTCACTTCCATTTTCCAAATCTCTCAAAAACAACATCTTTAGATCTTTGATCCAAGTTCCGTCGTTATTTATCATTGAGAGAGTTTTCCAAATATTCTCTCCAAATACTCCATAAAATTCTTAATTTATTTTATTTATTAAAATGCCAAAAACTACTTTTTGTGGTTGACCCACACTAGACAATGGTAGGCCTCCTCAAGGGTAAAATCACTACTATGAATGCAATGGTGACTCATTTTTCTAATTCGACAACCCATTTAATGTTTGTTCCACTTTTATTAAGAAAAAAATACACACAAGCTATTTAATATTTTATTATATTTAAAACATTTATTCTGGGAAACCTGGGCCTTGAAATGGCATGCCGTATCAACACCTAGTCTCTAATTAATTCTATATAATATTTAAAAATAATAGACAATGAAATTTCAGACATTTCATTATCCCCATATTGGGGATTTTTTTCCCCAAAAATCCAATAACAAAGGATATAGAAAAATATGTTGGTACTTTGCATGAATTTGATCCTCCTACTCCCTTGTGGTCTCCTTGAAAGTACCATGCTACCACCAGACACGCACCAAGGGTATCGCTCATCGATGAATGATCCTCTCCTTCTGATCCTAGATCTCCAATAGGAACTCATCAAATGTCACTCCATCATCAATTTCCATGTCGCCCTAGTCGATGATGTGCGATGGATCATGAACGTACCTCCTTATTTACGAAACATGGATAACTCCATGTACCTGGTCTAACTACGAGGGCAGAGCTAAGAGGTAAGCCACCTCGCCAAATCTATGCTGTATGTGAAAAGGGCTGATAAACCTCAGAGATAAATTTCCATCCCGACCAAATCTCCATAATCCCCATCGAGGTGAAACTCAAAGGAACACCTGGTCTCCTTCCTCGAACTACAAAGGCCTCCCTCTCTAGTCAACATAGGATTTATAATGGCCCGATGTTATCTTCATCCACTCTTGGATGATCGATACCTTCACGGTAGTAGATCACACCAACTCTAGTCCCATGAATGCTAACTCTCCTAGGCTAGTCTAAAAAAGTGGCGACAATCTGGGTCTCCGTTACAAATCCTCATATGGTGACATTCTAATGGTGGAATGGTAGCTATTTTTGTAAATGAACTCCACCGGGGGTAAGTGATCCTCCCAACTATTGTAGGAGTCTAACATGGAAGCTTGCATCATTTTCTCTAAAATACGAATTGTCCGGAATGTCTGACCGTCTATTTTGGGGTGAAACACCATGCTCAAGTATAAGTGAGTCCTAAACACCTCCTGAAATCCATTCCACAAACTGGAAGTAAAGTGTGCATCATGATCAGAAAATATCTTTTATGGGACTCCATGGAGTCGATTTATCTCCTACATGTAGAGGCATCACAAGATCTATACTGAAATCTGCTCTCAGAGAGCTAGGAAGTGGGTTTACTTGGTGAGTTAGTCAATGATTACCTAGATGGCATCTTGTCTCCAAGACATATATGGTAAACCCTTCACAAATTCCATCGATATACCATACCACTTCTATTCTGGTACCTCAAGGGGTTGATCTAAACCCACTAAAACCTGAGGCTCATCCTTAACCTACTTTCAACTAAGGAATTGAGAAAAGAACTCTGCCACTTCATTCTTCATCCCTATCCACCAAAATTTAGGTTGAAGGTCCTGATACATCTTCACTACTCCATGATGTAATTCCAAAGGGGACATATGAAATTCACATATAACCACGTCCCACAATGACACTAGTAAAACTATGTGTCCTATGAAAAGGATGATGGGCTCCTCACCTTGTGAATATCTATTAGGCGCATGTCCTATGGACATCTGAGCATGTAGGGTCTTGTAGTTAATAAACCAAAGATATGCCTCCTTGACTCTCTGTATGAGTGGGGGGGGGGGTTTCTACCATCAACTGAATGTAAAATACTCTATCTCCATCGAAAAATGTTAACTATATTGAGGATAACTACTCTGAAACCTCGTTCAAAAACTGTGAACTAGATATCTTACTAAGAGAATATACCTCCACATTCCCCTTCCTAAGAGTATAGATAATTTTAAAGTCATAGTCCTAGAGTAAATATTTCCATCACCTTTATCTCAAGTTTATATCCTTATCAATAATGATATAATTGTGACTTTCGTGATTAGAGTATATGATAAATTGGTCGACCATCAAGTAATGTCGCCACATTTTCAATGCGAAGACCACCGCTTCCAAATCAAGATCATTGGTCTTATAGTTATGATTATGTGGCCTCAAATGGAATAAAACATAGAAAATTACTTCTTGACACATAATTATATCATGACAAAGTCCGATTCTTGATTCATCGTAAAACACTACATACTAGATACTCTCCTCCTGCATAATCTAGATCATAGAACTCATCAAAATCTGCCTCAACTGCTAAAACTACTGCTGGCACATCTCTATAGAAATTAAAGGCTACCCCTTTTGAGTCAAATCTATCATAGGTTCTGATGTACTTGAAAAATAAGGTATAAATATCTAGTAATATCTCACCAGCCAGGAAACTTCATACCTCTGTCATGCTCCTAGGAGGTTCTTATGCTAGCACTACCTCCACTTTGGATGGGTCCACTTCCAATCCATCCATTGAGATAACATGTCCCAGAAAGTGTACATCCAAAATCCAAAACTGGGACTTTGAAAGCTTTCTATATATTTGGTGCTATCATAGTAAATCCAGAACCATCCTTATGTGTCTCATGTGCTCCCCCAAAGATGCCGAGTATATAAGGATATTATTGATGAAGACTACCACATATCGATCTAATTAAGGATAGAATATCTGATTCATGAGTCCCATGAACACTATATGGAATTTCTTCATGCCAAAGAGCATCACGGAGTATTCATAGTGACTGTAGCTACATCTGAAATCCATCTTTGGTATATCCTCATCCTGTACTCGCAACTGGTAATTTCTTGATCAAAGGTCAACCTTTGAGAACCATCATGCCCCTATCAACTGATCGAAGAGGTTTATTAACAGATAATTTCTCTTCACGATCACATGGTTCATGTTCTGATAGTCCACATAGAACCTCAAGATCCCATATTTCTTTTTGGAAAGAAATTCTTTGGCTGCCCAGGTTAAAACACTGGGTCTCATGAAGACCTTTCTCTACAAGTCCTCCAACTACATCCTTATCTCACAAAGCTCTGTGGGAGCCATACAATATGATGGTGCATATATCAATTCTATATCAGAAATTAATTTGATCCATAAGTATATCTCCAAGCGGGGAGGTAATCCTAAAACATCTTTTAGGAAGATGTCCCCATACTCCACCACTACTATAGGAAACTGGAATCTCATAACATCTACTACATCGAGGGTCAGGGTAGCCAATTTATGAGTAATTGGTTTCACCCTCCTATGCATGAGTCCTTCATACACTTCTAGAATTTACTTTTCACCAAAAAGGTTCCATCATTGTGGATACACTACACCATTTTCCTAAAACAATCAATCTGGGCATGGACCAAAGATAACCAATCTATACCAGGAATGAAATCCTAAGGCCTCGGCACTGCCACCAAGAGGTTCCAACTGAAAATCTCCCCTCCAAGAGTTAGGTCACGCTATCAGGATAGATGAGTGATCACATAGTATTATCTAATGGGTATCTCCAAGCATAATGGATGATTCAATGATTCAACCAGAATCTATAGGTCTCGAATAAGATATATGGAAAAAAGGAATGACCTGCACCAGTGTCTATCAGTACTGCAGCTATAGTATAAAAGACATAGATCATACCTCGAATCCTTCCTAGAGCACCTGAGTCATATTCCCCAACCAAATGAAGCTATCCCAACCCTAATCCTTCTACTCCATGAGCCTAGAATAGACCTCTTGGGGGTGGTGGTGGTAAAAAGTTGAAATGTTGACTAGCTGTTTCTGTTCTACCATCCCCTCTACCACATCTACTGCCCTATGAATCTATGTTCTCCTATCGATATATTTTACTTGGTGGTTCATCCACTATCTCTCTACCAGTAGCTCAACAGGTTGGAAAATCTCAAGTGAGATGTCTAATGCCATAAAAATTGTAGCATTGCCTCTTCCTAGGATAACTAGACCCCCCATGTGAGCCCTGAACTATAGATCCTATGTCTTGGGATCTCCTCATGAAACATCTCTCATGTACAAATCACTGAGACTAACTTTGGATCCTTGTTATAGAGGTCTCTGCACCTGTTCATCTACTGCTGACTATTACTGGCTGTAACTACTCATCTAAGAAGATTTCGACCTTCTAATCTCACTCAAGCACCCTAGCATATGTCATAATTTATATAGGGATAACGCTAGCTCAAATATATCTACAGAGACCTCATTTGAAGGTATGATCCCTAAAGTAATGATCTCTAACCATATCCATGAAGTACCAAGAAATTTTGGTGAACATCAATGAATAAGAAACCGTTATCAATCTACTCTACTGGATTTTAAGAAGCTCATATATATGCACAAATCTTTGAATAATTAGTGAGAAATCCCCAATAAATATACACTCAAACTCTTTACACAAAGGAGTCTCCTTATTGTGAGTCTGGATAGCCAAAATTCACCATTGGCTTGCCAAAACCTGATGAAGGATCTCCGCCAGGATCACCATCTGGTCTGCTAGTGTCTTTACTAGATGGAAAACTCTGGTCACCACCTCAAGCCAGTCCTCAACTACTCGAGGGAATGAATTTCCTCAAAACCTAAGAGGTCACTGCCTCTGAAACTCGTGGAGTATTCTCAGCCTGCACATCTCATATTTTGGTACTTCGTGTACTACGTTCTTCTCTATAGGTGGCAGTATAGATGGTGCATCACCTAGCGGAAACACTTAGGGAACTGGACCCCGTATCAAAGGCTCATTACTAAGGGGGTCATCCTCATGATTGAGTTGATGAATCTTAATTGGTATGCATATCTGGGCAATCCTATAAGGAAAAATATGTACAATGGTCAATGAGTATGTCTGGTGACCAGACTCAAGAAGGACATGGAGCCACAACCAATTACTATATGATGCATGTACCATTATTTTCCTTGCAACCAGTATTCCCATTTACAGAGTAGAAAAATAGGTTATCAAAGTCTTGCTATGTGGATACATTGGCCACCCGCACTAACACTAGAGTCCCTAGCTTGGATGTTAAACTCAAAACACTTAACACTGTTTCCCCAAACCAATCTCACCGACTCTTGGTACTATGGTAGAACTGACCACATTTGATTCCACTCTATCACGACCTATCCCAGTGGGGCCCATTCTGCGACTCCCAAAGCTGGCCTCCAATAGGCTAGGGGTTGGTGACTAGCACCGGTTATGCATTTAAATAACATGGGAGGCATTTACTATATACCTATACACACCCACACATTTCCAAGATCACAAATATTTAAATGTAAAAACCACTAAGAAATAAATACATGGATACAAAAATCCTAACCAACAGAGTATGACATGAAGTAAAGTACAATAAAGTAAACTGAGCCATAATATAATACTACCAAAATAAAGAGTCTGTAAACTAAAAATTCTAACCTATAAACAAAATAAGTACTGGTACTACTACTCAAATCCATAGGAAATCCTCAACCCGTCCGAACTCACGAAGCTCTATATGGTCCTTGTTTGTCAAAAGTTCACTCGTCTATAGAAGACACGACATATACAGGAAAATATTGTGTTGGGGTGAGTTTAAAAATACCCAATAGATCACCCCAAAACCACAAAGAAATAAAAAATGAAAGATAAATTCAACTCTACACAGTATATGTCTACAATAAATACAACAAGAATATACAGATATACTCAAACCAAGACATGCAGTCTAGAGGTAAGTCATAACTATCATTTACCAGCACTAGGGATTCAGTCCAAAGATTCCAAAAAGAACTCATTTGGGAGACCACACGTCTGAGTCTAATAACACTGATTATGTCTACCTAATAAGTACTTTTCATCAGGAAATGTCATGATAGAGATACGCTGATAGATCCGAAGAGAAGATATGATACCTCAAATGGGGATCATAGCTAGAGTGATGGGGTGATACCAGCAACTCCATCTGGATTTACCTACTATATAAAGGATCAACATCTGGTAAAGTTGGTCATGTCAATACCAAGGAATCTACCTATGGAACCAATAATGATTAGAGGATCCTGCTTTGGGATTTTCATAGGGGATTCCAATAACTCCATCCAAAAAGTCTAGTTGAAGGGACCATAATCCTATGAGTAGGAAACGATACCCACCAACAATCAGAGAAGAGATAAATGGAAAACAACCTAAATAAAATTTTCCAAGATATGGTGGGAAAAAATACTTAATCAATATATTAAGGTTAAAATAAGTGTATTAGAGTCACACACCATATCCCATGACCCAAGGTATTTTTTGGGTACAATGGACCATGTAAGAAGTACATGTCGTGTAAAAACAGAGTACACAACATGTAGTAAGATTCACTTGTTGTGTCCTTATATCTGGTGTTTTCCCATGTACCTTGACTGTGTTCTAGTACACAACCTCAAATCGTGTTTGACTACCCATGTACGAGTACATGGGGTAACCCGTGTATATAGTCTAGGTCTGGCCATGTGGTGGGGAATCCGTGTACTCCAACCTATGTCTATGTACTCCCAGAGTACATGATGAGTCTCGAGGAAGGTCCTTAACATTGTGTGACTGGGGTCACACGTCATGTGACACTTTAATGCCTCTTAAAATCCTACCCACTGCTCGGTGGGCACTTGCCGTGATGTCCGAACTACACACTGTGTTCTTCAGAATTTTCTAGAATGCTTGTTCTTCCTCTGTATTCCATGATCGATCCTTCAGTGTTCAATTTAATTATTAATTTTCCTTGAAACAGAATATCCAAGGACATATCTCCATTAAAACACAAAATCGATGTGTTTTCAGCCTTTGATTGGCTTCAAAAACGTATTTTGATCATCTACACAGAAGTCGCCCTAAGAATGATATCTACCGAAATACTTCAATCCATCCACCACCATCATCTTTGCACCTCCTCTAGTTCATCACGATATTGGATATTTTATTTTGGATTTTTTATCCCAGAAAAGAAGGCTCAAAGATCATTTGTTCATATCCCATGAAGAGTGAGAAGAACACGCATAACATTGGGGGAGAAAAAAACAATGATTAACCCATAAAAGGATCCTTAGACAATGCTCATTCTAGAATTGATACATTCTATAAGAATGATCAAGATAACAAAACAATTTAATCTTCCCCAAATTCCCGCAATCAATCCCTCCCACTAGAACAACCGAACTATGGGCCAACCTGTTCATGGGTTGATCCACGTAAATTGTAAATTCTAGGAATGGGAAAAGAAGGAATTGAAATAAAATTCCCTACCTCATGTTTGGATTTTCCTCTAAAGGGGATCAATCATCACCTTATTTCCATTGGTGAGATTCATAAAAAATAGTGTCCTTTTATGTCCGATCCATTCTACGTAGTTGTTTTTCATCGAGAGAGTTCTTCAGGGTTATATCTAGAGCCTCCAAGAAATTACCAGGTTATAAGGCTAACCCTAAATCCCTGATTAAAAAGTTAAATTAAAAGAAACATCATTATGTCCCAATGAAATGTTAAAAAAAAATCTTAATTTATTTAATTTATTAAAATTCCAAAAAATAATTTTCCTTATTGACCTACTCCGACCATTGTTTGTCTTCTACCAGGGTAAACTCGCTGCTCTAAAATCAATGGTTCCCTTAATGTTTTGACTTGGGAACCCATTTAAAACTTATTCCAACTTTTTTAGTAAAATGGTGCGCTCATACTATTTAATATTTTAATATATTTCAAACATTTATTCTTGGAATCTTGGGTCCTCGAATCACACACCATATCAGTGCCTAGTCTAAAATTAATTCCATATAATATTTAAAAATAATACGCAGAAAAATGTGAGACATTAAAAAGCTTCAAAAAATTGAGCGGTCTTGATGGTGGGAAATTTAGTTTATTGCGATAAATTTAAAACTAGGATAAATTTCACATTCCTAGTAAAAATAAAAAATAAATTCATTTAATAAACGAGAAGGACATTCCAAGAAATAATTTTTATAAAAATTAAAACATTGTAAAGAATGAATTTGAATAATTATATGTAATAGTTAAGACAATTTTTATAACATTTTCAAGAAAACATGGACATGGAAGAAAAAGATTCCCAATGAAGGTGGAAATAATATCTATTTTTTTTCAAAAGACATTCTCGATTATTTTTAGTACCAAAGAGAGTAAAATGGAATTTTTAGTTGAGGACTCTGTGAATAAATATTAAAGAACAATATTAAAGGGATATATCAGATAATTTTCATAATGTTTTGTCACTTTAATCTCAATCATAAATAATCCTGATTAAAATGGGATTAAAACAAAAATCTCTTACCTCATGTATTCTCTTTATTTCGAATAAATTAAACCATATGTATAATAAAAATATATTTATTAAAAATTTATTTTATAACATTACTCCCATATATCATAACTTATATAGTTTATTTACAATATATTATTGACCAATTATTAACAAATTGTTATCAAAATCACTCTTCACTGTGATAATTGTTTCATTTCTCATGCATGTTATGGTTCATCGGTCCCATTACTTGAACACTGATCATGGTTACATAATCTATATAATGCTAATAATGATATAAATAACATATATATTTATTATATATATATATAGTCACCTATGAATGGTAGAGATATAATAATTAATTACACAGTTCAATGAGATGGTATGGCGTGCATATGCATGTATGCTATTATCACTTTTGCATTAATGAAATAAAAGAAAGGTAAAGAATAATTATCCTTTACTAAAATATTATTATATCATATATTTCACACACAAACACACACAAACACACACACACACACACACACACACACATATATAGATTAAATCTATAATTATTTCCATCAATTTAAATAGGAAATAAAAATTAATCATATTTATTTTTGGAGGTGGTAATACACACATATGAATGATAGATATTATCATTTTCAAAAATATGGGGAGGTAAAAAGGTGGATGTTATTTTATAATTTTAAAAGTATAATAATATAATAAATACCATATAAAAACTTCAAACCCATCATTATAATCATCTATGAAATTTGTGGATGGAAAATGATTGATATCACTACATGTAAGTGGTAGTCCACACCTACGCATAAGTGATAATTTAACTTAAAATTTTTGAGAATAGAGGGTTGATAATTCTAATTCAACAATCACAATAACATTTAATTATATTTAGTAAGCTGTTTTTATTATATTATTTTAATTATAAAATATTTAAAACAGGTAAATGAGATATAATTTGACATAGATTGGGTAAGGAGAATACCAGTTCTTTAGTAGGCCCCCTTTTGATCCCTTCATAAGGACCCCTGGAATGTTATTTTAAGAATACATGAAGCAGTAAATCATTTTTAGGGGAGTTGAGAAGATAATTCAGTAACATTTATTTAAGCTATAAGGCTCAAATAAGTGTAAATAAAATATATAAGGTGTGTCATTTTATAAGGGGAAGGGACACAATTGGAAATACATAATAGAATAAAATATAATTAATATTTTTCTAAAATATAATTCTTATATATAGCCATTAATTACAATTCAAAGTGTATATTGAGTTAATCTAATCATAAAATAAAATTTATATAGGTTTTGGTGTAATTTTAAACAATAAATTTTTCTTTTACACTATCATTAAAAAATATTTACTATAATTACAACAATGAATTTTTCAATATTAAAGGGGAATAATTTGAGTAAGAAATTAAATATTGGATCAAAAATGGAAAAGGGATTAAATTTTAGATCATTTCTAATCATACTTGTCCTATTTCAAAATTCTAAATATTTTAATATAATTTAATAAGATATTAATTTTCATAAAATATTTTTAATGTAAATTTTGAAAATATTCCATTAGTTTTAGATTAAAGACATCAAACAATTAAGGAAATTATAATATAAACCTTTCATATAAAGATAATTTGACACACCCAACAAAAAAATTCATCATAAAATATAAATCAACCTTTAAATATTATTTTTCAGTATTTTTAAAACCATTTACATGATTTTGATTCTACTTATTTCTCAAGTACTATGTATGCATTGTGTATGTATTTAATTTATGTATTTCATCACTAGATATTATAAAATAAATTTTCATGTTAAAAAATTTAATGAAAATTATAAAAAATAATTTATAAATGATATTATCCTCTTTTCATCCTTATATAATAATGTTAAAGATATTAAAGTCAATAGAGTAACATTTTATATTTTGGATAATTCACAATAATATAAATGTCATTATCATTGAAAATTGGAAAAATAATTCCATATATTAAAATTTGGGATTGAAATGGAAGAACATTTCCCATTCAACGAAATCTGTCCCCAGCTATTTGATGTCTATTTTTAAACTTCCTGATGTGGTGCTTTCACAGATTCAATCAAGCACATCTAACTTCTGGTGGGGTCAAAAGGACGGCAAAAATAAAGTCCATTGGATCGCCTGGTCTGCTCTCTGCCAACAAAAATCTGAAGGCGGAATGGGCTTCTGGGACCTTTCTCTTTTTAATGATGCTTTGCTGGCTAAACAAGGTTGGCATATGATTAATAACCCTTCATCCCTATGCACATGAGTTCTCCGAGCTAAATATTTCTCACATAAGAATTTCTTGGATTCCCATCTAGGCTATCGACCCGGTTTTCTCTGGAGAAGCATTTGGGGTGTTCGCAATCTTCTGAGGAAAGGACTAGGCTGGAGGATTGGGAATGGTTTAACGGTCAAGATTTGGAATGATCCCTAGCTTTTTGATCAGGCAGGCGCGAAGGCGTCATCCCCTATTTATCCAGGCTCCGAAAATGCCACAGTCTGTTGTCTTTTTGATAATCAAGGGGCGGGATGGTGTCTGGAAAAACACTTTTCATGGTTTAATGAGAGGGATAGGAGAATTATTCTGAGTATCCCCTGTGTGCCAGACGCAGGTCCAGATTATCTCTACTGGACAAACGACACCTCAGGAGAATACATGGTGAAAGCTGGCTACCGGCGAGCTCTCACTGCTCAAATTACAGAAGGAGATGCGAGGCACTGGATATCAATTTGGAAGCTTAATGTTCCCCCTAAAATCCAATTTTTCTGGTGGCAGGTGTGTACCGGTATCCTTCCTACTAAGAGCCTCCTAGGCTTCAGACACTTTTCAAACGACAACTCATGCCCCTTCTGCTCTACTGTGTCTGAATCCCCTCTCCATGCCCTCATTCAATGTCCTAGGGCTCAGGAGGTTTGGAATGGCTGGGGATCTACTACGGAGCTGTCACTGGACGTCGCCTCGGATCATACCTCTCTCCTGATGCGATGGTGCTCCTCATTTTCACCGGCTAAAGCAGACGCCCTGTGCATTCTGACTTGGATTATCTGGGATAGGCGGAACGAGGCCATTTTCAATCATTTTCAGAGGCCCCCCAGATTTTGGATTGACCGGGCATCATCGTGGATTGCGGTTTGGCAGAACCACCCTGAGCAGCAAAGACTTTTCACCCCCTCTCCTCATTCCCAACATTGGTGCCCCCCACCGGAAGGGATTATTAAGATCAATGTGGATACCTCTCTCCCTAAGGATGGCCCAGTTGGACTAGGTTTGTTGGCCCGAGACAACCAGGGAAATCTTATCACAACCAAATACGAAGCACGCTATGCACTTTGGGAGTCCTCAGTCGCGGAGGCTGCCGCCATCCTTGCTGGGTTAAACTTCGCAAAAGACCGCGGTTGGGATTCCATCCACATCGAATCTGATTGTCTCACTGTAATCAATGCCATCAATCTCATTGACGATGGGCTTCAACCTTTCGGCTCCATTACTCGGTGTATTCACTCTCTGAGACAAGGCTTCACATACTGAAATTTCTCATTTATTAAAAGGGAAGCGAATGAAGCCACTCATAAGATGGCAGCTGTTGGCCCTCCTTACGAGGATTTGCTCTGGTTTAATCATTTTCCATCGTGGTTATGTGACTGTATTTCTGCTGATCTCCATCATTAATGGATCCGTCTTATTTTGTCAAAAAAAATTTAAATAATTAAAGGGAAATATTTTAAAAAATTGAATCTCTTGATTCAAATTATGGAATCAATTTTTAAATATTATTTTTATAAATGTGGTATAATTGAATTTAATATTAATCCCACAAAACATACTGAAAATTGGATTTTTTGAAAAATTATTCCTTAAATTATAATTTTTTTTAAAAAAACCAATATAAAAAATATAATATAATTTATTGTATTATTTATAATAAAAATGAACTAATTTTAATTTTAATACAATTTAAAAACAAAATGGATGACTTCATATTCTTGAAAAGAAAATATATTTTTTAATAAGCATCAATATTTTCACTATTAATCAAAAAATCAATATTTTTAGAAAAATATCAAAAATTAAATAAAAAGAATTTTGACATGTTGATTTAAAAATTATGTTCCTTTTTTAAATAAATCTTCTAAACGTTTTATAAAATGATTATACTATTTTATCACAATGTGTATTAAAAATACTTTTGAGGATTTTTTTAAACCATATAATGAAATTAGTAAAAATATATTTTTTGTATATAATAATTTTTAATATTTTGCTCAATATATTATTGTTATTATTCATTATTCTAATTTAATGACTCATATATAACAAAATACTATTTTACGGTTCATTTAAACCAAGGGTTGCGTGCATCACAAGCAATTGGAGAAATCAAATTTTTTTATATATCCTAAAATCTAAGGTTTTACAATATACCTTCGTATAAGAATTCCTCTTGTAAAATTATTTCACTATGATACAAGAAATAGTTGATACTTTTGCGTCATCACATTATCGGGTTACCACATAGCTTCCCATTTTTTTTCCCACAAAATAATGACAAAGTTAGTGGTCTTGTTTTATACTACTTTTTACCTTTGATTCAAAATATCAAAGTGTTTTAAATCATAATATATAACTTTATAAAATGGTATAAAATTTGACATTAATAAATTTGAATTACGTAGAATGTTATTCCTCAGAATAAATACATAGAAAACATCATGAACTTTAAATACTTTTGGTGGAAGTGAAAAATACGTTGTTACCATCCTAATGTTATCTTGAATATCATAAGGACTGATATATCTAGGGATTTGGATTACTTTATTTCTAAATATCATCACCTTGTTCCAAATATATATTTATAGGAATTCATTTTTACCAACTAAAAACTACATATCCCACCAATGATTATAAGAATATCTTGTATTTCAACTCAATGTATCTCTTATCCGATGATGAACGTATTTGAGCTTCTCTTAAATTTCTTCTTCTAGATCACATACCAATAGATTTATTTCATCAAATTTATCCAATTACATTAGATTTTCACACTTTTTAAATAGATATATTTATAGGGATCCATCTTAATGCTACAATGAAACCAATTATTAGATGAGAATTTTAAAAAAAGATAATATTAATCCCAACCACATTTAAAATTTATAGAGTAAGCTCTCAACATGTCTTCTGAAGTTTGAGTGGTCCTATTAGAATGAACATTATTCAGAGGATCATATATAAATATTTGACTCAACTCAATGTACCAAACCAAATAAATACTTCACAAGAACTTCATGGTAAATGTAATATCATCACCAGATACATTAGAATGTGGTACTACATGAAATCTGACAACAACCTTCAGGGATAACCTAGCAAGTGGATCATTAGAAAAATTTTAATGATGGAATTCAAGTTAAATAACATCAAAAATAGGTCAAATAAAAACCAAATATCATTATTACCTTTAGTTATTTTGGAGTAAAATGATATAATCTGTGGTAATATTTTCCCATTTCAATTCTAGTATGGGTAATGTCTGTGACATCCCCTTAGAATTCTATATATCCGCATTTAAATATTGAAATTTCTGGAATCAATACCGATACTCTGAAATATCCATTTTCATGTATCCCACTATAAATACTCCTTCATATCTCTATACATATATATACATCAAGGGTTAATGAATAATGATAAACTTTTTAGGTTCATCCAATAGCTACTTTAAGTCTGGTATTGATGAGAATATACATGAATCTTAAACCTTATAATTCCACCATAATAGTGTTTTAATTCAAGAACACTCCTCACTTTATGCTATTGTTCCACAACATCCCTATGAAATTATTTAACCCACACTTGGACATATGGATAAGCATTCATATTATTAAAATTTTATATATCTTAATTTATCAGGACATCAAGATTAATCATTTTGAAATCCTAAAGTATTTTCTCTCTTTCAATATTAATCATATATAAACTAGAATGGTCCTATTGGCTTAAAACATTATCCACATTGTTTTCCTTCATAGTTTGGTAATGTATTGAAAATAATAATCATTAATCAACACCAACCATCTTATCTAGAACATATTCATCTCTTTTTGATAAAATATATACTTTTAACTATTATGATCAGAATATATATCAGAAGTTTTATCAAAAAATAATTCCAAAAAATCTTTAATGAAAAATTATCTTTAAAAAATACAAATCTTGTGTTGCCTAATTTTTTTCATGATCCATAAATTATCATGAGGCATAATCTATAACCATATCATTATGTATGATTAAAAATAAAAATTTATCTATTCATTGATTACTATATATCAAAACCCCTTTCTACTATAGGGTAGTGTGAGAGAAATTTCACCAACATGACTTTTATTCAACTCTATAAAATTTTATTCATATCAATCTATCCATAATAACTTGTACACCATTTGTGTTGACCAAGTGAGTGGATTAGAAATTCATGAGAAATCATTCAAAAAAATTTAGTAGTATTCATCTATCGTAACAATGATATGGATTTTTATTACAATGGTTGGATTCATCCATTGATAAATATCTTCTTTGTTTAAATGATCTACCGATATATCCTCAAATGATATTATATGATCAATGAATGATACTTTATAAAGAAAAAAAATTCAAACTTCTTATATTTTTCAAACAAAAACTCCTTCCTCATAGTCTTCATAACAATTATAAAATGATCTTTATGATCTTTTTTAATCATTAAATATATAAGAATATCATTTATGAGGACTTTGACTATAACATCCTAGACCCAGATGCCACCCTATGGTGCCGCGATCCTGGTTGGCCAAATGACCTCGAGCGTATCTCCCCAAATTCCAGAGGAAGCTGACTAGAAGTGATGGCCAAGGTGAGTCAGTAGGGATACTATTCCCTCATTACCAAAGTATTAGAGCAGAAGTCAAACCTATATTAAATAGAGACAGTGAAATAAATAGCATACAACTAAAAGTAAGATAAGACATGAATACATATTAATAACCAAAAGTGTCTCATATACAAAATGATGCAGATAGTACAAGTGTCTAGAAAGAATCTAGAATAGTACTTAGTAATACAATACAATACAAGTATCCCAAAAATGGAAAAAGATCAAAAAGGTATTCTAGTATCGCAAGCCTCATCTTGGTCCCATTCTCCCCTGATCTAAAGCCACAGTCAACAACCTGTATTAGGTAACTTTCCCCTATCATTCCTTTCAATCATATAATCTGTTTGGGTCCCCGAGGAGGCCCAAAAAGGATGTGAGATAAACATCCCAATAGGAAACCACCCATGTCTATACAGTTCTAACAACAATTCTACAGAAGTTCCTAAATGATTAGACAATGAGTAAGTAAGTGTGTATTCCCATGGAATAAGTCTATTGTAATAGGTTAAATCAAGCAGCACTCAAGGCTACCTACAAAGAGAGTCATCTCATACTAAGGCAGCTAAAACAAGATAGACAAGCCAGTCAGAAAACCACATTTTATATCCATCTGCATCCTGAAACCCACAACTAAACTGTATAAATAATTCTAGTAATCCACTACCACGCTGTATAATGAAGACAAATATCCCCTAGTTAAGCCGTATAATGAAGTGTAGACCTCAAGGGCTGAATCCAAGGAGTCAGAAGACAAAGGAATCTATGTAATGATTCTGGAAAATGGAAGCTCGAATCTAAGGATCTTGTCCATGGAATCCCAATGAATCCCATGGGCGTCCCTAGTGGAAACTCATTTTTGAACTGGTTGGGGTCCTATGAGCATAATAATATAAAGTCCTATGTGAGCTTAAGAAAGTTGGATCCATGTGGTAGCAAGGCATGAGGCATCCCACAAAATAAATACCCAAGGGGTAACGTCAACCTAAGGCATTCACTGACACTTTCCTGATCCATGGCATCGATCAACCATTCATTCAAGCATTCAATCATTCAATTTAAACGAACATTCTATGTGAGTATACCCACTCACATCAACCTGCACCATCCATTAGTATACCCACTCATTAAAACCATGTATCAAAACAAGCATATGGGCCTACCCTCCCATATAAACCATTTAACATCCCATTATTATTTAATATAGGTATAACCAACCCTATTTTCTCTTTAAAAATTCTATACTATCAAAAAAGATAAGGAATAATTTTATATTCATTAATCAAGGAAGAAGTACATCTCTTTAACAAGTAACACAAGCTATCAAGGAATTAATGAGCTTACTATAACTAATCAAGCACAAGAACACACCCCATGGGTGGTTTAAACTAGAATAAATAGGTTATTTCCTTAACGCACACCCCTTGAGTGACTTTGAGTCATGTAATGGCTTTTAACGCACCTCAAAAGAACCTACGAGCATCCTCACTAGGTCCGAATATAGCTACAACAAGCAACTCACTCAAAAACAAGGCCTCGCCTGAAAGTCTGATGGGCAACGAAAATGATGAACACCCAAAATGAAATTGAAAAGCCAAAAGAATGTGTAGACCACATACCACAACTCGACAGTAGACAACTCGTCGAGTATCATGTCCAGATTCTTACTGGTTTGGAAGAAATCTGAATAATAGATGAAGAACGAGATATTAGGGCATGTTAGACTAAATCCAAGTATCACAATCATTGTTCCAAATAATCAATAATTACTAAAAAGGAATCGAGTACTTACTAATGTGGTTACAATGTGATAGACGATGCAAAAATCAGAGTCTAGATGAGTTTAATATATGAAAAACTAAGTTAGGAGTGTTTTTCTCTAAAAAATGGTGGGGAAATCTGTTGGGCATCAAAAATTGAGGCTAAGACCCTTTTATAAAAAACCCCCGCTGGGAAAGTACAAAGCGTCGTGGCCAAGTAAATGGCATGTGTTCCCTTTTTTTGAGTTAGACTAGTTACACATCATGATGGGCCAATTCACGGTGTGTACCAGAAGATCATGGCATGTAGGCCAAGTACACATTATGTACCTAGTCTATAGCTATATTTCATCCTATTTTACAACTTCTTTATAAAAAAAAACCAACCGAACCATGACCCAACTTAGGGTCTAATCCAAAAAGGAATGTAAACACCTTTAACCTGAAAAGAAGGATCCATACCTCAAGAAAAACCCAAGATCTTACATCAGCGAACCAATGAAATATATATCTAAATTCTCTATTTATTAAATCCATGATATTAAAAGGTTATTAGTAAGATCAAATGGAATCACTATAAATTCATATTTTCCATACCTTTTATAGAATTATGTCTTGGGTATACACTCCATTATTACCATGAATTAATGATTTCAAGAAAAAAGGTAAATCATTGATGTTTTTTTGCTCCATGTAGTTGATCATGTAAATCATTAATACCATTTAGAGGATACTTATTCTTTATAGTTATCTTTTTTTGTTTCTGATAATCAATGAAAAGATGCATTGATTCATATTTATTATTAACAAAAATAATTAGTTCACCGCATTGTTACACACTAGGGTGTATGGATCCTTTATCACAATTCTCCTCGATTAGGTTTGTAAATTATTTCTACAAAATTGGGGTCATTATATGAAGATTCATATAAATAGTTTTATCCTAATATACATGTTCTATTGGAAAATCATCTTTATGACTCAAAGGAAGAGTAGGAAAATCTTTATGAAATATATCAAAAAATATAGTATAGTTGGAAAATCCTCAATGTTGAGATTTTATCTAACTATATGAGATAGATAACCTTCATCTATGGGAGTTAAAAAACATAAGATATAAGTAACATATATTGGAAATTCTTTTTAATCATCACATGGATAATAATTCATTGGTTCATTTTGAATTGGAAATGTGTCATCCCTTACTTGAAAATTGGCATTTTCATTGTATTAAAAAATACAATCCATTTTTATTAGCAGATAAAATTCAAAAAAATAGTGAAACATGATATTTTAAGGAAGCACTTTCCAAAAAACTTCAATTAGAGAGTAATTTTAGACATGATAAGTGAAAATCACAACATTAGGGATTGTAAATTCTATCAGAACACTTATTCATTCATGTGGTAATTTGATACCATTTAAGGATTACATAGATACAACATATTGTGTAGATCTAGAATAAATTAATATTTTAGCTATTCAAGAAGGGATTGTAGGCATACATGTCACCTTTTAATTTTTATTTCCCACTTTGATAGTTGTTATCATAATATTTTTTTTTTTCATACTTAAGTGGTTCTTGATTCCAATCATCATCAATATATTTCAAATTCATGCAATGGTTGGAGTAATTCTAATAATTATTTTATTTGAATCATTGGAGTTTGGGTGGCACTTTAGTTGGATTATTTTTTTCCTATATATCATTGAATGGAATATTTGTCACAATTAGATAGCCATGGGCTTAATGACCATCTTTTACACATTAAAATAACTACATAACAACATTCATGAAATTTAATTGATGTTTATTACCACATTTTTACCTGTTATATGATGGGAATTTCATTCCACACTGTGATTTCTTAGAGTTTTCACTAGACTACATAATACTTTTCTTCTAAAAACCATTGTAGTGATGAAAATCATAAATTCCAAATTCAATCTTTTGGGAACATCAAAAAATTTCTTTATATCTACTAAAGTATCTTATATCTAACCCATTTTAGTGATTTTTAGGATAAAAAGAATCAATCATTTTTTATTTCATGGTTAATGATTAAACTAGTATCATACAATGTAAGACTTATAAATTTTCTTCAAGTGTACTATTGGTTTCATCATCATTACTTTTAATATTATAGAATTAATTCTCCATATTAGTACATAGAATTATGTGGATATACATGCTTAAAAACATCCTCTTAAATTCATCATATTACATGGATCCAATATATTAAAATTAAGTTATATCCTTAAAAAAGATCATTTGTTGATCTTGTAATCATTATAAATGATAAAAAAAAAATATTTTTTTAATAATTAATTAACTTTAAGAAATAAAATATTTCCTAAATTTTGAGGATCCATCAGAAAACCATTCATTGATAAGAATACCCACATAAGTAATTTGTATATTTATTTATTATAGATTAAATGGTATGTTGTTACATACCATGATTGTTTGGGAACTCAACATGATTCATTTCTAGATAATTATTAATGAGAATAAAGAAATTTACTCTATATTCCAACTCCTATAGTATTTTATTTCTCAAGTGGACAATCAATGAATTCTCTATCACATTCATTTTTAACATGATGACTTATGGTTCCAGCCCTTAGATAAAACCAATTTGGAATGTGTAAGTATGAAGAGGTAATAATCAGAGTGGGTTATCATATAATCATGAAATATAATTCATAGTATATTTAAACCATGAATCCTTATTTATAATCAATGGCTCCGTAGGTTTATCCAAGGTTTTCAATGGTCGTTAACATAAAATTTGGATGTTATCCAATACATAGAGTTATCCCTAGTGGTTTAACCAATTTTTTATGATCATAAAGTCTAAAGATTAAGTAAACTATACTTTGATACCATCTAAAGTGAACCAAAAATTTCATACACAAATATTATACCTTTTTAGATGAATATTCATAACATAACATTTGATTGATTCTAAAACCATAAAGGGTTGGTGTGTTGTGAGATTAGATACCCAAAAATATTATTTAGTCACATCCTTAATCATATATAATAATTTACTTCTAAAATTGTAACCTTTTTGAAATAGACAATATAAAACATTTCATCATAACCTCGTGAAAATAAACATATGAAAGGTTGAGCTCAAGAAGCTTAGTAAGCATAAATAAGGATGATATCAATCAATGATCATATGAAATCATAAGATAAGTATATGGGTATAAGATGGTAACCATAAATTAGGAATGTTATACCTATTATATCATATATTATAATTAATATTCATGGAATAAAACATTTTCATTTAAAAATACATGAATTATAATAGTGAAGAAACATTATTAATCACTCATGAACCAAATTTTGATATTGAAATCATAAGAAAAAGTCATAAAAATGGTGCCACCATCATTGGAAGACAAACTATTTCATATATTTAGATTAACTATCAAAATGATCAAATTATAGTGTATCAAGCACAAAAACCTAATTTTCATATCATAAAATATCATGAATCCCCATCTATATCTAATAGTTGATCAGGAATCCCTACCACTACACCATACTGGATCATAAATCTCTACATAATTATTATAGTGGACCTGGCGAATATACTCATTTTTTGTAATTATCTCATAATATTAAAGGAATATTCCAATGCATTGGAGATCTATATAAATCTAGGACTAACCATGACATAGTTAAAAACATTCATATGTGTTCCAAAACATCAAAACATATCCATCTTATCAACATTACATGAATTGGGTTCCATAAACATTTCATCAATGAAAAACCTATGGAAAAAAT
The DNA here is from genome assembly GCA_963277665.1 of Viscum album. NCBI lineage: Eukaryota > Viridiplantae > Streptophyta > Magnoliopsida > Santalales > Viscaceae > Viscum > Viscum album. The sequence goes on along the minus strand of OY728145.1, from coordinate 1,239,338,879 downwards.
GGGTTTTATAAAAATCACATCATAATAATAATAAATAATCTAGGGAAAGAATATGGATTTTATTTTTGGATTATATCCCCAATAAGGAATAATTTACATTAAAGGATGTTATAATTTAGGAAAAATTTCATTAAATTGTCATTAGATTATTACTTGGAGAAATTCCCTTCTTAATTTTAAATAACCTATCTAAAATATGATTATTTATAAAATATTATAGAAGATAAATTATTTTAAGACACACATTGAATAATTTAAATGAAACATCAAAACATTATATACTCACAAAGGTGGTAAAAGTTTTTCATGTTGAGTATGTTTAAACAAATATTCTTTTTACATTTTCATTAAAAAGTTAAAAGTATCTCGTTGAAGAAAAACAATATGATTTCATTGAAAATAAATTCATAAAGAGTTAAACATGGTTAAATGTGACTTTAATAAATCATATGAGAACTACAAAAAATTCATGGAAATAAGTTTTTGAAAAAATTAATATTGATGTAAAGCAATATGGACCATGGTGTAAATAAAGTTAGTTTTCCCAAAAACAAAATCCAAATCATTTTACATACCACATAGTGGAAAATTGTATTATTTTATTAAAATACCATAAATAAACATAGGGTAAGAAAATAAATGGTATTTTTTATACAAGGATCATAAAATTTCCTAAATATAAATTCAATTATGAAAAATCCCAATTAAAATGGGATTGAAACATAAATCACATACCTCATGTTTTTTTAAATCATATGAATTTGAACCCCTATATAATAAATATAGTTTAATTATAAATGTTTTATAGAAACACAATAATATATATAAAAAATATATTATTTAGTTATATATCTTATCACTTATTTATTGAAGATATGTTATTAAAATCACTATTTATTGTGATAACTGCTTCCTTTATCAAGGATGATTATATTCAAATGTACCAGTACTTATACATTTGTCAAAATTATATAATATATTTAATTTTAATAATGATATAAATATAATATATATTCATTATATATATATATATTTAGATTCATCTAAAAAAGTTAGAGATAGAAAATTGAATTACATCATTCCTGGAGATTGTAGTCATACATATGCGTGAATGTTGTATTCTCATTTCGATAGACATAATGAATGAAATTTAAGTAAGAATTAATTTTATTGAGTGATTAAAATGTCATATATCTTAAATATTTAAATTAAATATGTCCTTATTTCCATCTATATAATGAAGAAATGAAACAGGAATCACATCACTTTATAGAGGTGGTAGTCTACACTTATACAAGGGTGGCATTTTCTTTTTCCAAAAAATAGGTTATTAAGAAGGTAGATATGACATGATAATTTAACAATCATAATTATATAATAAATACTAAAAATAATATATATATATATATATATATATATATATATATATATAAAATAAACCCATCATAAAATTCATCCATGAAATTGGTGAAGGAAAACTAATTACATTGTTGCTCCGAGGTAGTAATCCCCCCACACACGAGGAATAATATCGCTTTCCATTTAATAGAAAATAGTGTGGATATTGGTGATTACATAATATTAAATAATTTCACTATTTTTATCATTTTGGATATATTATTTTTGGATGACTACTAATGATTTAGAAGTGGTAAAATAAGAAATAACATGAAAGAGGATGGGTAAGACAATTACCTATTCTTTACAAGTCCTTCTTTTGATACCATATTATAGACACCTATAATGAAACTTAATGATTAACAGAATCCCTAAATCATGTATAGGGGAGTCTATAAGATAAATGGGAAGGTTCTGGTTGAGATATATTGCTAATGGTGGTGTACAAAAAAGATATATGATGTGTCATTTTGGAAGGGAGGTAAAGGACACAAATGGAATGAAATAAATGATTTAAATATAATTAATGAATTTCATAAGTATAATGATTAAAATTATAAATTAGTTCAATTAAATAGATGATATGGTTAAAATATTTTCTTTAAATGAAATTTAAAATGGAGTAAGTATCATTTTAGACCTTATCTTTTGGTATAAACCCTTCATTCTCAAATTTTATCCATAAGTGCAGTAAAAACATTATTTAACATTAAAGGGTTATAATTTTACTTATAGTGTAATTATAGGATAATATATGGAAAATGGAAGAAATTATAATCCATTTCCAACCATAATTGTATTCTTTAAGTATTTTTTGTTTATTTTTAAATAATTTAATAAAATATATTTTTTTCATAATATATTGATAATGTCTTTTTTTGACCCTATTAAATTAATATGGCTTTAATGACATCAAGATATTAATATAATTAGAATATAAATATTTCAAAAATCCCTAATATGTTTTATTCATTATATAAAATTAGTGATAACTATTACCCACCCCAAAATATTTTAATTAGTTTTTTTTAAAAATTTACATGATTTTTTCTACTGTTATACAAGCATAGTGTATGAATATAACTTAATTATTTCATAAATAACAATTAAATATAAATTACCATGATGAAAAATAATTCATATTTCAAATAAAGTTTTATTACAAAAAACCATTCTTTTTTTCTATATGTAAAAATCTTAGAGATATTAGTATTCAGAGAGATATTTTTTTGAATTTCCTTTACATAAAATAATATATATATATATATATATCATTGTAAAGGGAAAATGGAAAAATAATTTAATAAATTTTAATTTATCAGAGATATGGTCAATTTATTCTAATATAATGAAATTTTAGAAAGTGTTCAGTTAATTTCGAGAAAACATCCAATGGGTTTAATGATGTTTTACATATTTTACCCCCAAAAAGGTGATAAAATATTTAGTACTATTACTATTCATAATAAAAAAAATAAATGGATTGATTTAACAAATTTTAACATCATAATTTCAAATGTGGAATCATTTTTTCAATATTAAAATTAATAAATAGGTAGAATTTTATTTAAAACTAGTCCAACAAAATGCGATGAAATCAATTTTCGGGACAAAATATTTTCTAAAGTATACAATTTTGTATAGAAAAAATTTACCATAAAATTAATTCGAATTACCTTAATTGGACTAGAAATAATATAAATCAATAATTTACATTTAAAACCATTTAAAAACAAAATGGAACTTTTTCAATGGTTTAAATGAAAAAATAATTTGTAATAAAATTCAGTATTTTTTATTTTTTATTAAAAAGTAAATCTTTTATATAAATTTTTAAGCAAAAAACACTAAGATAATTTTGAAATAATTAATTTAAAAATAGTTATCCCTTTATTTAATATATAATATAAGCGTTTTATAAATTAATTATTTTTATTTTCTCACAAAAATTATAATAACCATTTTTGAGAAAAATGTATTTTAAATAATATAACAACTTTACTGCATATATATTTTCATTATTTAAGATCTTTATACATATTTTTGAAGATAAGGTTATTAATATTATTAAAACCAATTTAATTGTTATTATTTTATGGTATACTATATTTTGGGCCATATATACTCTGGGTTTAGTGTATGCCAAGCTATCAAAGAAATCCAATTTATTAATATATCATAAAATATTAGGGGGTTGCAACATGATTAATGTATTTATTATATTTGATAAATTTCATAAAATAATTCTATAGTACCTTAGATGTTCAATAAAATTATAGTTCATAGACATACTAGCTGTTCTTGGCTATTTTTCAATGAACTATATTTTCATAAGATCTATAGATATACTACCTGTTGTGGTTAAATAACTGAAAAATGAGAATTTATATTACTATATTGCACTCTTGATAATTTATTTTAACGTTTCTTATTCCCCAAGATCTTGTAAAAATCCCCAAATGATATACGTTTACTTAGATGCTCTTGGAATATATAGGAATATGTTCTAAAAGTATTATAAAAAATTGATTGATATAATATATGACAATTATATTAATAATATATATCAAGATATCTAGGGAATTGTTAGGTCTATATAGAATTAAAATAAATTCATTGTGTCTATACCTCATGAAAAATATTTTATTGGGTATATCCCCCTTTTACCCTAAATTGGATATATTCTTATTGATATTCAATAATTGATATATATTTATCTCTTAATATTTTTTCAATCAAGTAAACAATATTGGGTAATGGATATACCCAAGACAACTACTGCACCCAATGGTGAATCACTAGGGTGTATGGTTCCATTATCCATATTCTCTTGTGGTATGTATCTCAATTCCTATAACTCAATCAGATCCATTTTATATGCATCCTTTGAAAGCAATGTTGCACCAATATTCATTTTTATTGAAACCTCAACTTTACAATTCATGGGAATTCATAGAAATTACTAAGTAAATAAATTGAAAATCACAACCATTATAGGAATGTGTTCTATATTGAGAATATACCCAACTATTTGAGTTATATAATACTCTTATTTTTGTATTATTACATATAAATGAATAAATTTACATTGTGAGATCAAATTCATCCTTTCACTAAAAGAAGACTATTTGTTTATTGAGGTTATGAAGCACAAAATCATTACCAATGAAATTGATATATTCTATATATTTAGAGAACTGGTCCTTTCCCAAAATCACATAAAATACAACCATAGGGTAAAATATAATATTTTTATATAACACATTCCCCAAAACATTTATAAGAGAAGATTTATATACTAATGTTTCCATCATCCTAACATTTTAATTTTTCAACAATCATTAAATATATAATTATTGAGGTAGTAATGTGATAACCTTAGGTTATTCTTCAAAGAAAAATGAGTGGGTATAACCAAACTGAAAGAAGATATTATTAGTTCATGATTGTATAATAAGTGTACCTATCACCACTTAATTCTCATAACCCACACCATAATTTGTGATTGTATATTATTTCTTTTTTTCCATTGGAAGATGAGGTTTTTGATATTGATTTTAATTATTGAAACATTTACTTGTGTACTAGTTGGAATAATTTACATAATAATTATAATTGAATCATTGTAATATGGGTGGTGTATTGGTAGAATATTATATATGTTTATTTCATTTAAAATACTCTTAATATATCTTCAATAATTTTTTTGATAGACTTATTTAACACACTTAATGCATTTATTGTTTACCTTATGAAACTTTTATCATGCTTCATTACACATTCTACACATGAAATAAAGCTAACATTTATTCCAAAATGTTTTTTATTATGTGATTTTACTTAAAAAATAACTTTTTCATATTTGGTGTGTTTTTGGAATTCAGTTAGGATCAATTTTTTAATAATAACTTCAGATTTCTTGTACAAAATAACCACATGATTTTTAACTCAAACAATCTTTACATTTGCATCCTAATGAGGATGATTATTTCATTAGTCAAGAAATTCATGGTCAAAATGATTCCTCCTTATTTTTTCCATTGACTAAAACCATATTGGTTAATCTTTGTATCCAATATTAATAATAAGAGTGATTAATCATATGACAAGTAAAATTAATTGTATGATTAATTAAGTTAAGAAAATTTCATTAAAAAATCTTACATTTAATGATTATCCTACATAAAATTAGCTATTTTATGTTCTATTATACCTTCATTCATTAACTAATCCCAAAAAACAATGAAACACTGCTTTAATAAAAACTCAAGTGACATGATAATTATATACACTTATAGTTCCATTTTTTAGTTGAATATTCCATAAATATCATAATAACTCACACTATACAACCTAATAGATTAGAATCTTAGAAGATTATATACAAAATAAATTTATTTCACAAACATTTTTCCACATTTCCCATAAATAATCTTCAAACGTGGTACTATTATAGAAATATCATATTTACAACCCTTATTCAATATTGGGAGAAATAGAAACATAACAATTAGAATGAATAGATTCTCACTACGTGTAATAATGGTAGATAAAAAATAAACATTATATGTGAGGATAATATGAGCATAAGTTTATGATAACATAATCAATTTGAATGATCATATAGTAAAAAAATCATACAAAACAAGTCATATATCATAAATAATGATTCAAGGAATAATTTATTGGAATAATAGATACATTAGTCATACAAGGGTTGAAATGTCAATCAATTATTATCCTCTATTGAATAATATTATACTATGAATATTTTATTAATTTTTGGAATATAAATAATCATATAAAATCATTTCCACTATCAAGTCTCACTGGTAAAATCATCATCATAATGTATATATATTCCCATAGTGGATTGGGTTCCCATTCCATTAAATTTAAACATTAGTATAAATCATATGTTTGTAGATTTTGTTCACCCTATAGTCTATTGAATTTTATCTCATGATATACAATTTTTTAAACTATTCATTGGGGGGGGGGGGTGTTATATAATTCTCAACCCACAAATAATATAATGATAACTACACATATGGGATCCACAAGAGCATAATAACATTCATTTTTCAATCAGTTCTTAATTTACCCATGGAATATGAATGATATTCATAAACATATCCATAAAATATAATCTTATTCTATCCATGAAATTAATGTGGTTGTTTTAATGGGACATTTTACCCATTTAAGCATAAGAAACATTAAAGGATATTGACAACGATAAAACAAACTTTATAAAAATAATAGATATATATGTTGAAAAAGAACAATATTTATCCTTTTATTTGTTAAATTTCAAAAAATTTCAAATAGATATTTACAAAAAATTGGAATCCAAAAATGTAATATTGATAACGAATAATGTACTTAATGATGAGAACATGAAATCAAGTTGAAAATCCTAAAAACACATTTCTTTCACAAATTTACAATAAAATTCTAATATTATGAATATGACTAATATTAAAAATATTACATTATAAACCTTTATAAATAGTTTAATATATTTAAAATTTATAATAAACAATAACTAATTTATATAGAATATAATTTTTGAATAAATATAAAGAAAATTGATATTAAAGTAAAATTTTTGGATACAAGACATTAATTTTTTTTAAGTAATGTTTTAAAATAAAACCGTTTGGGGGTTTTAAAATAAAAACCCCATTGAAGGGAATAAAATGATAAGGAAGTATAAATATTATTATTATAAATATATATATGATATAATATGTCATATATGATGCATATACACATTATAAAAGGTAATTGGTAGATAATATGAAACATGTCTTGTTATTGTGAAATTGAGATGAAAAACCCTCAACTCAGACTTTAAGTTTATTAGATGTGCTCTAGAATCCTTCATGATAGACTAATATTTATTATAAATCTATTTTAGTGACATATTTATGTTTTTATACTATATAAAATTCATAAATAATTACTTATTAAATATTTCATATAAATTCTTTGTCAAAATTAATATTTTTTATCAACTACCGAGTTTTCCTTTCAAGTAGCAATTTTGTTTTTCCAATCCTATTTGTTTTCACAGATAAAAATTATAAGTAAGGAATTTATGGTTTACATAATTATTTCAAAATATTTTTGGAGTACCATGATCATATAATGGAATATATAGTGGCAATTTTTCTTGAATATAGAAAAATGTTGTTTTTTAGATATTATAATTCAATAAAAAGAATTTATTTTATTATTGGATAAAAATTTCTATATAACCATTAAATAATACTTAATACTTAATAATTTATTTAATTTTTCTAAACGTTTAAATTATCTAAAATTCCTTAATTATTCATAACATAAAAATTATGACAACGTTCATGTAGAAGGTAAAACCTGCCCAAATTAGTGCGTGATATAATTGAGAAATTATTAAGAACATTCTATTTAATAATATTATTATAAATTTTGGATCATATTAATGAATTAAAAAATTATTTATCAATTAATATTTTAAAATTAGTAATAGGTATATGATTATGTTATAGAATATATCTATTACATTGACAACATGAATTTCCTCTTGAAGGACCTATTGGATATGAGTGGTTTGAGACATGTAATTTGGAACAATGGTTCCAAAAAACAAGATGGACATATTAGATATATAATTTAGGCATTAATTTAATATAATTTTTATGGTATGGAATGGTTTTATGTGGTTAGTGGAGGGGTATTTTTATAAGTGAGAGAAATAACACTTATGTAAATACTCTTTAAATTAAATTAAAAAGTAAAATTCCTAAAGAAAAGTGAAAAAAGATAAAAAATTTTAAGATATGATACGAGGTTATATAATACACTAATATAATTAATAATATTAATGTAATTTGGGATATTTGTTTCATTATAATTTAATTATATTATGTATAACATATTTTTACCTTTTCTATGGTGACTATATTTGGTAGTGGTATTTAATTTTTTTGGGTAAAATTGAAATTCACCAAATTTAAAAAATTAATATTTGATTCCAAATTTTAAAATAATTTTAGAAAATATATATTTCAAAACAAATAGAATTTAATTTTATAACCTGTATTCCTAAACTGTAAAAATCATTTTTCAAAAAATGTTTCACTATACTTTAAAAGGTATTAATAATTTTTTATGTCCCATATAATAATAATTAAATTAATGTTAATTTACTTAATTTTATAAATTATCAACTCAGTTATTTAAAATCCTTCACCGTTTGTGATAAATTTAATTTATTAAGATAAAAAAGTATTGCAGACATAAAAATATTTTTCCTAAAATGTATCTATTCTTACCATAAAATTATTTCGTCTTCTCTAATAACCTATTGATAATAAATTTATTAATTATTATTCATTTATTCATATATTAATAAATATATATCAATAAATATAACAATTTAAATAATTCAAATTTAGAGTGATTTTTTAAATTAAAAATTTCATTAATGTCTTGAATGTTTAACTATGTACCCCTTATAGTTAATTAAATAAGCCATGGATGAAAATAATTTATTCTAAAAATAATTTCATGAATTTTGTCAACAAATTTGTTCATTGATTTTCTAAAAAATATAAATTTAACAAAAATTCAAAATTCTTAAATATAATCTTCATGAAAATAAATTAATTTTCATAAATAAATTATAATTTAAAATTTTATAAGAATATGTTATTCTTATAAATATTTTTTAATTAAATTTATTTTAAGGTGTTCCATTTTTTACTATATAAAGTATCATTATATTTTGTTTTATTTTTTAATGAATCATAATCTATAAAACATATTGAATTAATTCTATAGGGAAATACATAATAATATCATTGCATGTTATAGATCTCCCTGAGATATTCCTATATAGTGACGATTTATTCTCACATGAGGGGAATCACACCATAAATTCTTAGGACATGTATTTATGAGTATGATTATAAATTAGTTAATACAATGTAAGGTAATGTGTTGTAGAGTTTATTTAATTTGTGGATGGAATGATTATAATATCAGGATGACCAGAGTAATGCTAGAATGGTTCTATCATAGTTTTCTATTTAAGGATTTGGTGGATTTATGCTATAATGTGAAGGCAGCACACTAAATGTTTTTTTCACTAATATTTTGTTGGTTGAGGGGTGATTACACCAAGAGGAAATTATTCATGTCACTATATGTAGTTAGGGGAATAAGACAATGTCACTATCAAAGAAACTAAACAATGGTGACATGCATTAAGAATGATTATAATATTTTGGTTTCTATCAATTTGAGGCATTCTAAACCAAAGTGGAGTTTCCACCCATTAAAAAGTTTTACTAGATGAAATGAGTGGAGATTTAGTTATAACAGAATAAAATATTTCATGATACGAGCGACATGTCATTCTGTAATGTTAATAAAAGTTATTATTAGATACTCTCAGATCATTTTGTTATATCTTCCATATCATTTAAATTTAAGTCCCACACATCCATTATATGTGTAACACTATAATGAATATTATATTTATACATATTTAGTTACCGAACTAGATATTGTTTTGTGTTATGAAATATATATATATATATATATCTATATATTCCAATACCATTGTTAAAATATCTATTAGGGTTATTAGGATAAGAATATTTGTGCACACTATAAAACCATTATATATGAAGTTGAAGAATGTAAAGCATATATTTGTTATTTTTTTATTTATTGTCCTTCGTATTGTAATCAGAGTTCATGAAAGTCCTATTTCTCTATTAATTGTTTCTATGATAATAATTTGGGATGTAGGCAGTGAGATCATAATTAATACACACTAGGAATTATATAATAAATAAAGTGTTTATAAACTATAAGAAAAATGTTGTGTTTACAAGTTTTCTATATGGCTCAGCCTATTTTCATCTCATCTACGTAAACAAGATCATTTCTCATTAATCATTAACTTGATTCAAATAGTGAGAAAATGAGAGTTGGTCTTTTCAGAGACCATTAATCCTCCCACCCACCCTATCAACATTGGTAAATTATTTATTGAGACTATAAATTGGTATTATATTAATTCTTGATGAAGTTATTTTTCAAAAAAAGTTCATCTAATACATTTAACATGTTTTCAAATCACTCATGAAATGGTTTTGATATTGATTCCCATAGATCTAAGTTTTTTATCTAATATCCTTGATCATTGAGATCTGTGAATTTATTTAATACTATAAACCAATGGATAGTTCCTATCTTTAATAAAAAACTTTTTTCTAAAATTCATATGGATAATGGTTCCATAATTATTTATAAATTAGTCTAGATATTATTGATTTGTCAATTAATGGTGCGAATATTCTGAAAATTAGGATATCCTACACTTTTCATCAAATGTATAATATGAAAGTTGATCATATATAGTGTTATACATATATCTTTTTACATTTATATAATATTTTCACTTGTGTAATGGGAATGAATATAGGAAATAAAATATATAGGAATCTCTGTAAAATCTATGTAGGACTCATAAAGGTGAAAGAGTCTAGATTAAAAACTTTTTAGGATTAGTTTTTATATATATAAATGTGCTAAGATGAATTATTTTATGGATAGTTCATTCATTTATACAAAATAGTGATCTTAATTTTAATTTATGACAAAAATTAGAACATTATACCGTCATGGTAAAACTGATGATAATCCTAAAAAAACATTAATGCAAATATCATAGTCCATGGGAATCAAGAAAAGTATGACTGTACCATTGATAAACATTATGATGTATTGATTTCCAATTACATGAAAAAATGATACCATTATTTAGAAAAGAAAAAACATAAATTGATACAATATTTAATTCTCTGTAGGGATTTGATAATGTTGATACTAAGATGTCTCAAGTGGTTGAATATGATATAGATGATGATTCCATGGACTTTAAATAATTTATCCCCTTATTTTTAGAATGTAAGTAGTAATAAAAATGTATATATATAGGGGATATTCCTCTTAAATTCCTTAATTATAGAAACTTTGAATATTTTAAAATATACTTCCCTAGTATGATATAATAATTCTAATATAGAAATTAATTTAAAATAACATGTTTCCACAACATGTTATGTACAAGATGAAAGGAAGGAATATTATTCAATGGAAAAAAATTCACACAATAATGAAGAAAAATATCATTTCACAACATGAATCCAGAACTTTTGATGGCTAAAGAGACTGGGGAAAAATACTTTTAGAGTGAATGGGAAAAAAATTATAAATAAATAAAATCTACCTGAAGATCCCAAGAGTGAAGAAGAAAAATGAAGTATTAATTAATAATTGTTTTATGATGATACCAAAAAAGAGTTACATCTAATAGTTGAATTCATATTGTGATTGAAACAATCATGAAGGTGAGAAGAAGTAATTCAAGATATAAAATAATTTGTTAAGAGAAACATGGGATAACTAAAAAGATAATTAATTTTTAGAGGTCAAAATCGAATTTAAAAGAATAATGGTACATATAAATACAATAAATGAATATTTAGATAAAATGATATAGAATATATTTTTTTAATTATACATGGAAAAATTAAGAAGTTATTACACTTAATGTAAAGATAATATTTGAAAAACATTCCTCAATAAAAACCAATGATGTGGATTTCAAATATTCCATAAATAAAGAATTTGAAATCCCTAAAATAGTGAAAAAGGATTCTTATACTTCAATGTATCCCAAATATTTTTCCATGGTCTATAAAAAAATTTATTTCAAGTAATAGATATATACATTTAGTGTTAGCAGCAGTGACATTGAAAATAAAAATGTGATTACATAAATTAAAAATTGAAAAGCACCCATTTCAAAAATTACTGATGATATTAGAAATTCCAAAAGAAAAGATGTCAAAAAATAAATTAATGTTGAGGCTATGCCTTTGGGGATGGTCTAGGTCAAAGTGAAAACTATTAGTAATTAAAATATTTAAATAATACCTCATACATCAAATTGTGAAGAAAAACATGATGATTTTGATGAAAGAATTTTCCATATAAGGATATTTTTCATTTCCTGAAGAAGATGGTGTTTTTGTGTCAATATAAACAAAAAATTAATATTCTATTAAAATTTCTCAAACCTATAATTGAAGAGTTCTCTTGAATCATGGTGATGTAAATATTTATTTGTTATTCTCCAAGAAATAAAATATTAAAAATATATAGTAAAAATAAAAACATTTATTATCTTAAAGATAATTAATAAATGTTTCACTAACTTATAAAAAAAACAAATAAGTGTATTTATATACTACTAGGGCAACATATTCATAAAGAATGTTATAAATATTTTATGGGGAGGTAAAATCATTTTTATTCAATGGTTATTGAGGTGTCCAACATAGTGGAAAAAATTTGAGAATCCAAGTGTCCTTGATATTGTTTTATCATTCTAGAGGATAAACATTAATAAAAGATTGATAAATAACCCATAGTATGTAGAAAGTTTTACCACATTCTGATGTGGTAGATCAATCAATGTTAAGGGATTTAAATATTTTGATATTGGTCAGATGAAATCCAGCAATGTTTTATTTTGATATTTTGATGGAAAATATTTCTCGTGTTTCTAAAATATGTGATAATGGGAATTAGATGATCTTGAAGAATAATTATTTTATTCTAAAATGTTTTATAGTTAGAATTGTTATGTTAAAAAGGAATCAAATGATATGAAACTTTTTCCATAGTTCAAAGATTAAAATTCATAATCCAGGATCATGATAGAGGAAACACCACATTGGTATAAATTTCAAATACATTTTGTGTAAAATATTATGTATAATAATTTCAAGAATAATAATTTAATAATTCAATGAATTTTAAACTTTATTGAATAAAAATATATATTACATGTTAAGAGGGAATAATACCAAACATGAGTCATATGCTATTATATAATGAATTTATGAATCCTCTTAAGTTTGGAAATTCATATATGGGTGGTTAGATTAACTTAAAAATAATCAATAGGTATAAGTATTTGAATACATTAATTAAAAATATCACTAGGATGAATTATTTTAATTTTTTTATCGATTAAATCAAAATAAAAGAGATAATTATATACTTTTTATTGTTTTATAATAGTAAAATATGGCATGTTATTAAAATATTTTAATTTGGAAATTGATTATGAAAAAATGTGAAAGAGTTTTATGCATCTATTGAGAAGTATGGAATAATATATTAATATAGATCTCTACAAAAACCCAATCAAATAAAGTTCAAGAGAGTAGTAATTGGAGTTTGGTGGATAAAAGAAGAATAATTCTTTTGATAAAGTTATTCATTTAAATATAATCCATAACCATAGAGGTTTATATTCTCAAATGGTGCTTAAAATGAATGATTTAAAATAAGAAAAAGTATGATTTATTGTTAATAATAAAACCATTATTCAAACATAAGAAGTTATGTGTAATTCCATGGTTTATCAAGGGTAAATAAATAAATTTGGGAATGACTGATAAGAGTGATAAAAAATTCATATTTCATAAGTATTCAACCAATGGATGGAGTTACTAGTTTTATGACAATAATATAAGGAAGATCATTTATATGGTTGAATTTATTTCATTGGAAAAACAACATTGCATAAAAAAATAGTTCTCATTATTGAGAAAAAAATTAAAAAACCCTTGATATGGTAGTTAGACAATAATAATGCATTTCAAAACATTTAGTAGATCATTATTATTCCAATGACCTAGAAAATATATTGAACCTTAAATTATTCTTGGTGTTAGACTAATGTAGTTACAACCTTGAAAAATATTTATAATTTCAAATAACTTCTATTTTCATTAAATGTTCGTGTAAAAGGATATGGATGAGAAATTTTTGATAATATCAATGATATACAAAATTGAAATGTTTATTGATTTTTTAAAATGAACTAATATTTTTATCATTTTCACGTAAAACATACATTCCATAATGGTGAACTTGAGGAAGAGGTATTTTTTAATTCCTTGACGTTATTATCATAGATAATGATATTTGTAAAGTTTCATAGATGATAAAGACACATTGTAGGCTCAAATAGGAACAAAAAACATGGTATTGAAATATTGATTACAACTTTAGTAGAATTGAACTCTTGAAATTCTATGCGAATTCAGTTATTTATGTTATGTGAGAAGACACAAACATGATTATAGTTTTGAAGGATCTTTATAAACTTATACTATTTTATGACTTCATTAATGTAAATTTTTATTATTAATATAGTTCACGCAAGATTCAAAAGAAAATAGATGGGGTCATATTTCACTTCAGGAAAGAAGTTCATGTGCTATATCAATAGGAATATCAATTTTTGAAAATGGAATGATAAAAAATAATTATATATTTATTGATATAAAATTTAGATTATGTATATGATTTCTAAGTTAAAAATTCTACTCCTAGAGGTTATTTTATTTTTGGTGGAATATTATTTGATTTGAACTCCATGAAGCATAATTCATCCAGTCTTATCTTGAAGAATTTTTGTTATGTTGTAGAATCACAAGCCATAACAAAAAATATATAGATTATGTAATATAATTATTAAATTATGGTTGATGTGTCATTTAAATGGATGTTTAGGTTGATAATTAGATAATGATCAACATCTCAAAGTATCCAATACAATATTCTATGTTATAAAATAGTGAAACAAATTCCAAATTGATCATGGATAAGGTGTATTTACTTGAGAATTCATTATAATATTTCTAAAAAATTAGAAAATAATGGATATAATTATAAATTTATTAATTAATTACTCCTTACAACACTTTTTGAGTTTCATTTTATGTACATTGTTCCTACAAAATCATTATCGGTCATTCAAAATTATCTTCCCTCTTTCATTAATTTTTGTTTTTTAACTAATGGGGAGAATATGAATGGTTATAATAAAAAAGTGGAGAGAATCTATTTTATTTTCATAATAGTAATAATGTTTGGATTAATTAATAGAATTTGGTTTTTATTAAGGAATATTTATAAATAGTTGGGTATTGATTTGCATGTTTCCAATTTATACAAGGGGGGAGATTAAAGATCATTTTTAGAAATGAGAGTTAGAAAGGCCATCGTGAAGTTGAAATTTCAAAGTGGTAGGTCATCTAGGCAATATAAACCCAAATGGTACATGGTAAACATTATAATATTCTTATATTAAAGGATTTAGTACCTAAACAATCACTATTCTGTCTAATGGTGAGGTGTTTATAAATCCTTTATATTTTAGGCATGTTATGAATAACTTTTTAGGGGAATTCATTGATGTTTTTATAAATTTTACGATATATTCAAGGGAAATATGATCATTTATGAGTTGGAAAAACATTATAGTTAATATGAAATGAAAAGGAATTAAAGGAGCAAATTTCAAAACCCTAGTGTAAGGGATGTGGCCCACACCACAACTTGGTTGATTTAATCTGACATATGGAAAAATATTTTTTATGTGAGGAGGTAATAACCTTGAGTTATTTGTATGTTGATATGAATTATGTTAATTTGATTGGATTCATTCCATTACAACTTATTTTGTTTCATGATGGGGCGTATTATGAAATTAACTGTTATTAATCTAAACTTTTGTCACATAGTAAATCCAACCTGAGGATGGAATGGTTCTCCTGTTGGCATGACTTTTCTGCACTTATAATGGTTCCACCATAATTAATCATCAATGAAGTTATTATAATACTATTTCACTATGGATATAATAATAATAGTTATATTTAACACTTTTTTGATGATTGAGTGGTGATTCCACCACAACATGCAGCTTAAATCAGAAATTTTTTATGAGATAAAGATGACTATGATACAGATGGAGAAACCGAGACACTGACATTTAGGTGAAAAATGTCCTAGAAATTTCTATTTCTAAATATTTGATTCAAGCCACACCATAGAAAATGTTTCAAACAATAATGGGTAAAAATAGATATCCCTAATGTATTGCTGGTTTAAGAGAATTTGAACTTCTCACAATGGAATCCATTTCTCACTCTATAGATCTGATTAATGTTATTAAGATATACTTCCATATTATTGGGAAGTAGTTTCCTAAATCTTATGGGTCTAATGATCATGAATATGTAGATCTTCCATGATTTCATGCATATTATGATTATCTATATATGTTATCCAGCCTAAAAAGAGGTATGTGTGATGAAACAAAGTGATAGTGTCCTGGTTGTGGATAATTCCAAGGCGGATTCATCTAGTTTTTTCAGAGAAGAAAAAGTGTGTACAACATGTTTAATTCTAAACTCACTCAAGGTATGAGAACTAAATATTTATGGACTATTTGGTTCCTTTGATAAAAAAATTTCAATTTAGGTAGTGGGATTGAAATATATACACACCATTGATTGGAAATTTGAAAATTATAGTTATAAAACCTTATAAAAACCAATGTGGTATTGTGTTTTTTATCACACTCAACATATCATCATCAAAAAATTATTATTTAAATCATTTTTCTTAAACTAATGAGAATAGTCATGTGGTCAGAAAGGGATATTTAGTGTTTTAAGTTTCCATTTTCACCCCTCCCGTGGTAGAATAGTATCACATGGACATATTAACCACTACCTAATCTGTAAGGTCGTTCTCTATCGAAAAAATTAATTTTTTAATATCTATTACATTATAATTTCTCATAAGGAAATTGTGGTTTCATTTTGAAAAAAACCATTACTTTAAATGATTTTATATTACTTACGAATGATCTGAATATGGATATATTTATATTTGTTTTATGTATGTTTTATAATTAATGGGTTTATATACTATTACACATTAATATTATTAGGAGAAATTTAATCTAGTTAATGTAAAAGGTGAATAAACTAAATGTATTGATGAATCAACACCTAAAGTTAATAAAAAAGTAAAAGTAGTTATATATTGAAAATAATTTAAATTATAAATTTCTAGATTCCACTTAAAGAAAACAGTTTTAAAGACATTTCCATCCAAAGTCAAGTGTTTTTGAGAATGGGTGGAACCATTATATTATCTTATGTTTACAAAGTATAATTTAGGTTAACGTCATAAAATGGTGTATATATATCAGCATTGTGATTTGGGCCACACTTACCTATAAAACTACAATATATATTATTCAAGTGGAATTGATTTAATATATTCCATATGATATAATTTTTATAGGATTTTTACACTGTAATGAACCATCCTAGACTGACTTGACCCATCTCATGACTAAGCCAAAATGTAATTCCTTAGCACCATGGGGAGTGAAATAATGGTTGGGCATCAATAACTCAAGATTGGGAATGGTTCTAGCCTCATATAATAATGAAAAACCAAAAGTGAATACAAATACGAAATCTAACAAGGCTCATCAATACATTAGAGCCCCATAAAAATATAATAAAACATATTAAAATGAAATATATTTGAACGAATTATAAACAAAGTAACCCAATGACACATAATAAATAATAGTTTCTATACTAATATAAATAAACAAACAAAATAAATCAATGAACATAATTTAAAATAATATAGTGGGAATGAATACATCACATTATCCAAAATTGGAAAAACTAAAAATATGGAACGTGTTGGATAAAATAGTCAATTCAAGAACACCTTATAAATAAAATACAATATTGGATTATTGGAAATACATCCATGTCATATATAGTCACTACTATATCCCAATAAATTCATCAATGAACCGGAAAAACATTAATTAATGGTTTTAATACTGGGGAACCTAATAGAAAACACAAATTCATCACTCACACACACGCACATTGGTGTATATACTGGGTGTGAGATAAATGTTTCCATTAATAATTGACCAATGATTATATGAAATTTCTTGTTTTAAATTTTTTATTATCTATAGTTTTAGATAAAAAATTAATATAATTATTCCCACATATAATAATTTAAGGAAAAAAAGTCAAATATATTTTCCTTTTTAGATAAAAATTCTCCCATTTCTAACAATGAATGGTTCAACCATAAAATAAATTGAAAAAGCATTCAAAATATAAAATTTGGACCCTTATGATTTTAAAAAATCCAAAACAATAATCCCTAATTCAGTTTTTTTTAAAAAAAAACCATTTCTGTAACATAGAAAGAAAAAAAATGTAAAAGTAACATAATAAATTTTAATCATGTTTTTGTTAGAAATAATTTTTAAAATAATTTAAATGAAATATACAATTTTAAATAAATTGACATTGATCTGGAAATAAATATAAAATCAAGTTTCTATACAAAAATAAAAAATAATAATGTCATGGTTCTATAAAACCAAAATGGGTACAAGGGGATGAAATCATGAATAGAGTGGGAAATCATATAGAATCATTCATCAAGGAATACTAATCAAGAGAAAATGAGTAGGATATACAAAATGATATTGACTAGGTTCTTAGAACATTGTGACCATATGTCAATCTAAACATAACTAAATACCCATTCACCTATCTATTCCTCATCTTTTTGAGTATAAAAACCTATGGGGGAATAGTTTTCCATTGGTGATAGCTATCTTGGAGACAGAAATATATTGTAAGAAATATACAAACCTTCAATATAGTTTTCTATAGTTCCATTGATATAACCTTGGTGCATGTGAGTAATCAATCAAGGTGTGTAATATTCACATTTTAAATAATAAAATAGATCAATAATTATCATTTCATATACAAAAACCTCATAATAATCAACCCCATTTTTTTAATGTTATCATCAAAATAATAATCACTCATAGAGAAAAGGTCTATATAAAACATAATATAAAAGGTAGTTTAGATTCCTATAAGTTTATCCATTCCATAATCAATTAGTCTCTCAAACCAGGATACCAACACATTCCATGTACTACCCCACACACAAAGCCCACAATAATTACTGCTATCCCACATCCCCTCTGTAAAAACATACCACACCCTTCTCACAGAACTAACTCTTATATCAAATATTGTACTCTCAACCATGCTTCCAACAACAGCACCACACAACCCACACAATTTACAAAACTCAACAGAACACACCACTCAACCACACCTATCAGGAGGATGTGTTTTTGTAAACATAGTTCTTTAGTCCACTTGATAAATATGGGTGATCATACAAGGGTCTTCATCCTGGGGAATCCATTTCAATTAACAAGGGTTTTGTAATCACCATTTTTTAGTCGACTCTCATCCTGTTACCTCATTACCCCATTATTTTTTTGATTATATTTACTTGTGGTTTATTTGTCATTTTTGGTAAAGTATCCACCTGTTTCTCACCAGTAATAACTAGTACACCCACCCAACATGATGCAAAAATAAAGAGAGATAGAAGAAATCCCTACTTGGAAGATCAAAGGATCAAAGTTCCTCCTTACACCAAGAATAAGGGATCATGGGAGCAACACAAGACTCTGATAAAACTAAACAGAAGGGGCTCTACCACATACGCACGACTCGTGTAAGGAAGAAGTCTCTAGGTGAAACAAAGGAAAAAACACACAAGGGAAGACTCCAACTTTTAAGAGTCATATCATATTTTAATGGAAGAATGGTTTTAAAAGACATTAATATGGGATCGTGGTCAAGAGAATGTGGTTTGGGTATCTCAAATATCCCAAGATATTAGAATATTTGTATATTGAATTAATACTCTTTGAAACTCCATTAAAAATGCCTGAATAATTCTTTAAAATTGGTAAATGTCAAATTAGATGTGAGAGGGGAGAAAATGGAAAATTGGGAGAATATGAGAGAAATGTAAGAACCCGGTTCTTCCTTTAAGGTATGGGTATTCCTTTTTACGTTATTTTTGAGAAGAATAGGAAAAAAGATGTGTAGTTATGAAAATTTCCATATTACATTCCATGTACTCTTAAGTACACACTGTGTGTTTCTTAGGTGTGTACTGTCCATGTATTGACTAAGTACATGCTGTGTGATGACTATGTAAAAATAATCTACTACATGGCATATAGTGTTACTTAACACGCTGTGTACTTTACCTTCCACGTACTGGCTAGGTCCATGCCATGTTTTGACCCGTGTGATGCATCTAAGTTGTGTAATGAATTGGAAACTTGTGTAAGTCGGAGTACGGAAAAGCTACTATACGACATGTAGTCCTTAATACACACTGTGTACTTTCATTTTTATTTGTTTATATGGGAGAGTGTTGCGTCTTGTTTCTGAAAAAATCTTCTTCTTCACCATTTTTAGACTATGACACTCTAGAATATTGAGAACACTTCTTCTCCTAGATTCTTATCTGACATCCATTTTTCATTCCATCGGTGGCAGTAGGACCACATCGAGAAGGTTAAACCCACACATCTTATTCCATTCTTATTCCTTTTCCTCAAATGCCTTAGCTTCCATCCTAGTAGAATTGCTGGGATTTTAAAGAAATGTAGATCTATAAATATTGACTTCTAATTGCAGATCGATATTGGATGTGCCTATGTCTACGAGTCTAAGGTAGGTAGTGGATACAGTATTTTGCATTTTATGGTTATTTGGGGGTTGCGTCTTTTTAGCGCAAAGTCAATTATTGAGTGAGACCCATGTTTCATTATATTTAATTGACCTTATTCCTTATGGAATACTATTGGGAATTCACTTACCTTGTTATACTTGAGTGAGGTCAGGTTAGAGGCCATTTCTCATTTGGGGCATTTTGGATGGGGGTTCAAAAATGGTTATAATTGACTTGTTTTGATTAAAATACTGAGTCTCAACTATTTGAGTATAATTAAGTCTATTAGAGGCTTTCAAGACCTCAGTGTTGGTATGAGACAACATATGGTTAGAGCAATTAAACTATTTTTTTTCTATTTAGATTGTTTCTTTTGATTATATATATGTGATTCTTGATATTTCATATGCTAAAACCTTTTGGTTATGTTGGGAGTGGCCTGAATATTCTTGAGTGATGTTGATCACAGGTTGGGCTTGGACTAGATTATTTGGGTGGTTTTACCATGTAATTGGGCATCATGGACATTGGATTGAGGTAGTGTGACTTTTAGGTTGGGCATGACATGAGTTACTTTGATGGAAAGGCCATCTGATTCTGAGTGATATGGGTGCATGGGAACAAGTTGGTAGAGAGTTTGTGGCTTGGGTTTTAAATTTTTTGATTACCGCTCACCTGTGATTTGGGTCTGGTGCACACATTAAGACTCTGTGATGAGGTTGTTTTGAATTCTCATATGGGTAGATGACTCCATAGTAGTGGTTAGGTGATTATGGTTTTGGGGTTCTTGACATGGAAGACATATGGAAATTGCGGAGCCTTCATATTGTTTGGGTATGCCTATAGGATGTCAGAACATGAGACATGAGGTGTCAAGAGGCACCTGGTGTCAGGTTACTACTACTTGGGCATGCCTACGAGATGTCGTTACTTGAGACATGAGGTGACAGGAGGCACATGGTGCTGGGTTACTAATTTTTGGACGTTCCTTCAAGATGTCGATACTTGAGGAATGTGGTGTCAGAAGGTAGATGGTGCTGGGTCACATGACTAAGAATCTGAGACTGGGAGAAGTAGGTGACACTCCGTAGTGGCTGCTAAGCACCAGGGGAGGTTGTGTTTTCTTTGTGCATCATACCATTTAATTTCCTTATTGATGTATGCCTGCTTAAACATCTGTACTAGGTATGCACCATTGGTTGGTATCCTACTGAGATTTATCTCGCACCATGCATGGGACCTTCAGGACACGTGTAGACTTTAAGGCTTTATGTGTAGGAAATATATCATCTTCAGGATCTAGATCATATTAGCTATTGCATGGAGATTTGGCATGGACCCTCATGTTATGCCTAGATGAAGTTTACTTTGTTTTTCATTTTTCCTGTATCAATATACTTATTTAATTGTATAAATTATTGGTTAGCCATGGGGAACCATGTTTATTTTCATGTATGACCTACTTTGGATGAATTATTTGTTGTTTTAGTAGTTATTATAACAATTTTTCAACATTCTATTTTGTTTACATTCTGCTTTACTAGTTTCTAAATTCCTTATATTGGTTTATATGCTGTTGATTGTGCTTCCTCTATGGGGGTTTGGTTCGAGTATGCAAAGTCTATTATTTTATATTATACATAGAACAATACCATATTTTACTTATAGAGGTTATATCCCCCCATATAACTTTTTACACCCTCGTTGCTAGTCGGCAGCCTTTGGTGTTTGAGGAGGTTCACCTAAAGTCAATAACACATACCCTGTTCAGCACTGTTTAGGTGGATGTTCAAGTTGGGATGTTCCAAAGTGTTATCAAAGGGGTTTTTCTTGATAATGATTTAGTAGAATCTTTCTACTGGCTACTAATGAGATTGAGACTGACTTTTTATTTTTTCAAGATTACTATTTGGGATATGGTAGAATGTAGATAGTTTGTTATTGGAACTGGGTTTCTAGCTTGTGCTTGGGAACCTGCAGCGCCCGGTATGAGGGATAGACCAAGTTACCTTTGGTGGGAATTGCTATTTTTCATTTGCTCAGATTACTTTTTATATGATTTCTACCTTGGTGGATTACTTGGTGTGTGATATTATTGGTTTTGATATGTGATCCTTTACCCGAAATGGTAAGGGATAATTGGACCTTGGCCCAGTATGGCAAGGCATGATAGTATGGTTTTTGATGGGCACCTTTTTAGGGTATTTCAATTTCATAACTGCACACATGCTTTGTGGGGTGATAATACCATGTGAATAATATTAATTACCATGCTATAAATGCTTTTGAAATGTGAAAGGTGAAATTACTAATAGGATTTATTGTTTATTTCAATGTAATATTCCATGATTTAAATTATGTAAAATTTCATGTGACATGAGATTTTATCCCGGAATGTAAATGATTACACATGTAATACAACTGAGGTGATGTTTATCACTAGGATTGGGCATCCTTGACTTCGGTTTGAGGCACTGTGGTTGTCAGGATTGGGAAACTCGGTCATCTGTTGAGGTAACGATGCTTGTCTCAACATGCATTACTCGAGGTACTTTTGATACTTGGCTCTATTGAGGGTGGGTAAGGAGGACATGAGGCCATGATGTCGTGGGGCATGGTTGTGGTGGGGGAGAGTATGGGTAGTTGTTATGCGCTTCTTCCTTACTACTTTCCTTATCTTTATTATATATATATATATTGTTATATATGAGGGTCGTCTGACCATTTAGGGTATTCAGTGGGTTCCTATTACATGGATCGATGGAATGTCAGGAAGGTGATGCTATAGTTCTGTAAAAGCATGATCAGGTTCATAAACCTGAGGGAGATGTTGGGCATGGGCCATAGGTATAAGCCCAGGGGTAGGATCAAGTTCAGGATCCAGTGCAGGAAGAATAGCAGTCAAGTTTGGATGCAGTCGGGATGTGGCTTGACGAGTAGCTCTGATCAAGTATGGTACTTGTCTTTTAGGGGATTGACAGAGTCATGTAGGGTACAAATCCTTCTATGAAATATCTGACGTGGGAATTCGAGTCGTAGTACCCACCACTTTTTCAGGGTGAGGGTTGTCCCCAGGCGGATACTAACTGGATGGAGAGCATGAGGATGATCTTCGAGTTACTCGAGATGCCTCCCGGGTAGAGGGTCAAGATGGAGACGTACATACTGAGAGGACCGAAAAAATGTTGGGTGGATGTGTAGGTTCAGGCTGACAAACATGAAGGACTGGCATATAAGGACTTCAAGGATAGACTTTTCAAGCACTTTTCCCCAAAGACGCTAAAGTAAGAGAGTTCTCGTGATTTCTTGGGCCTCCAGCAGAGTGACATTTCCATCATGAACTATGAATCTACCTTCACTGAACTATCTTACTCTGCGCATGGTATAGTAAATGATGACACCTCGAGGGTGAGACACTTTTAAGATGGCTTACAGCACACCATTAAGGTGCATGTAAACATCTTCAAGTTGGTCTCGTTCTTAGAGGAGATTAATTTGGTGCTAATTGCTGAGGGAAACTTGACAAACAAGCCCCTTTTGAGCCATTTAGTGGATTCAAGTGATGGTTTAGATAGTTGTAAGTGATGTCGAGATGAGTTCCAACATGGCAGTCAAGCGAAGGACTCAGCTATACCTCCACAGGGAAGTTTATTAGTGGTTTGATTTCAGTGTGGGTAGCCAGGGCATGTCCAAACTCAGTGAGTAGGCCTCCTAAGGGGTGTTGGGCATGTGGATTGGTCAAACATCTCGATAGGTTATGTAGGAGGCCTTCTTAGATAGATGGAAGGCAGAGACTAGGAAAGAAGATGGTGTCTAGGGAAGTTTTAGGATCGGTAAAAGGTGAGGGTAGCCGAAGCATAGCTACGCATGGTGGACATGGAAGAGACCATATGACCAAACTGAGGGGTCAATGGCTGGTGACCAGATCGGCACTGTAGGGAGTTCAGGCATCAAGCAATCATACTTTAGGCCGGGTGCATGCCGTGGAGCTGCCAGGGGCTGAACAAGTTGGTGAGCCGACAATGGTCAGAGGTATGCTGTGGGTGTGGCCATTATTATTCTTGTTTTTTGGCATGTGTTGTTGAGGAAAGTCCATTTTTAGTGCACGAGGTGCACATGATATATGTGGATTTACCAGATGCTAGTCAGTGGGAATTGCACCATTTCTAGTGGGAATCAGAGCATTGAAGATCAAGGATGTAGAATACTTGAGGTGTTGTGGGCATCAAGGCATTGAGGATGTAGTTTACTTGAGGTGTAAGGCACCATGTTTTGTTCTAAGCATCTATGGGATGCAGGAACTCAGAGAGGTAGACAACAATGTAGTGTGGGATACATTGGGGTGTCAGGAATGTAAAAGAGTAACCTGATAGGGTGTAGGCATGACGATGCATCATGGGAGGATCATGAGTCCATAAATAGGTCATTGGAGTTTTGTTTGATTCGATTTTTGGGGTATAATTGTCTGGAGTTTTCTTCACCACCCTTTTAAGGGAAATTCAAGGATTAATTTCTTTAAGGGGGGAAGTTTTTAAGAACCCTGTTCTTCTTTTGAAGTATGGGTCTTCCTTTTTTATTTTACTTTTTAAAATTTTTTTTGATAAAAAATGGGAAAAACTAGGCAGTTCATGAAATTTCTATATTACATGATGTGTACCCCCAAGTACACACCATGTGTATGTTAGGCATGTACTAGCTATGTGCCGACTTAGTACATGTTGTGTTGTGACCCTAGAAAAATAATCCACTACATTGCGTGTTGTGTTCCTTAACACACTGTGTAATTTACCCTCCGCATACCACCTAAGTCCTAGCCATGTGTTAACCTATGTGACATGTCTAAGCTGTGTGATGACATGAAAACCTACACAAGTCAGAGTACGAACCAACTACTACATGGCATGTAGTCCTTAATATATGCTGTGTACTCTTATTTTTAATTTTTTATATGGGAGAGCTTTGTGTCTCTTTTCTGAAAACATCTTCTTCTTCCCCATTTTCAGACTGTGACGCACCAAAAGGCCAAGAACTCCTCTCTTAGATTCTTCATCCGACATCCATTCTTCAATCTATCAGTGGTTTTGGGACCACATCAGGAAGGAAAAACTAGCACATCCTATTCCTTTTTTTCCTTTTCATCACATGCTGCTATTTACAACCAAGTAGAATTGTTGATATTTGATAGAAATATAGATCTATAATGATCTTCTTTGAATTGGAGCTTGATATTAGATGTGCTTATGTCTATGAGTCTAAGGTAGGTGGTGTATACCATGTTTTGTGTTTTCATGGTCATTTGGGGGTTGCAGATTTTTAGTGAAATGTCAGGTATTCAGTGAGACCAATGTTTCTTTATATAAAATTGACCTTATTCCTTATGGGATGCTGTTGGGAATTCCATTACCTTGTTATACTTGAGAGAGGCTGGGTTGGAGGCCATTTCACATTTGGACCATTTTGGCATGGGGTGCCAAAATGGTTATAATTGAATTGTTTTGATTAAACTATTGAGTTTAAACTGTTTAAGCGTGATTAAGTTTATTAGAGGCTTTCAAGACCTCAGTACTGGTATGGGACAACACATGACTACTAAAATTGAACTGTTTATATTATTTTTCCTATTTAGAGTGATTATTTTGATTATTCATATGTGATGATTGATATTGAAAATACTGGGAACTTTTGGTTGTGTTGGGAATGGATTAGATATTCTTGAGTGATGTTGATCAAAGGTTGAGCTTGACCTGGATTATTTGGGTGGTTTAACCATGATATTGGGTGTCGTGGATGTTGGAATGAGGCAGTGTGACTCTCAGGTTGGTTATGGACCGTGTTACTTTGATGGCAAGGCTATCAGATTCCGATCAACATGGGAGCAAGGGCACGAGGTACCATTGATGTTTTGTCTTGGGTTTTAAATTTCGTGATTACTGTTCACTTATGATTTGGGTCGTGTGCAAACATGAAGACTTCTTGATGAGGTGGTGTTGAGCGCTCATGTGGGTAGTGGCCTTCATAGTAGCGGTTAGGTGATTTTGGTTTGGGGGTGCTTATTGTGGAGGCCACATGGAAGGTGAGGAGCCTTCATATTGTTTGGGCATGCCTATGGGACATCGGTACTTGAGACATGAGGAGTCAGGAGGCACATGGTGTTAGGTTAATACTGCTTGGATGTGCCTACAGGACGTCGGTACTTGACATACAAGTTTTTAGAAGGTACATGGTGCATGGTTACTATTTCTTGGGCGTGCCTTCCGGACATCGGTACTTGAGGCACACAGTGTCAGGAGAAACATGGAGTGTGGTTACTAAACTGAGATTGCAATGTTGACCGAAGTAGGTGACACTCCCTGGTGGCTTCTGAGTACCAGTGGTGGTTGTGTTTACATTGTGCATCATACTGTTTACTTTCCTTATATGTGAATTTTTTCTTAAACACCTATACTAGGTACACACCATTGGGTGGTATCCTACTGAGACTCATCACACACCCTGCATGGGCCCTTTGGGATGCGTGTATACTTTTATAGATTTACCTATAGGAAAGAGATTAGCTTTAAGAGATGGATGGTATTAGATTTTTCTTAGAGATTTTATGTGGACCCTTAGGTCATGGTTTAAAGTTTTTATTTACATGTATGACCTACTATTGATGCATGCTGTGTTGTTTCAGTAGTTTTTTTAAGTGGTGTTTAGCATGCAATTTTTTTTACATTTCACTGCACTTGTTTCTATTTTACTTCTACTGGTTTATCAGCTATTGATTTTTATTTCTCTATGAATTTCTGGTTAGAGTCTGGAAAGTCTCTTATTTTATATTATAATCAGACCAGTACCATATTTTCTTTCGAGAGGGTGTTTCCTCCTCACTATATCTATTTACACCCTTACTGCTAGTCGACATCATTTGACATTCAGGGAGGTGTGCCTGAGGTGAGTAACACCTAGCCCATTTAGCACTGTTTAGGTGGATGTTTGGGTCGCGATGTTACAAAAGCTACAGATGAGTCACTGATGGGTGAGTCACTAACAATGTTTCACTGATGGGTGAGATACCGACACAACCTACCAATGTTGAGCCACCGACACTGATCTACCAACATAACGACCTACTAACACAATGACCAACAAATCCCCTGACCTACTAATGTCCAGACCTACCGATTCCCTAACCTACCGACACCATGACTCACCAACATCGACACCCTTGACTCAATGACACTGACGCCCTCGACTCACCAACACTGATGCCCTCAAATCACTGACACCGATGCCCTTGACTCACTGATGCTGATTCCTTTTACTCACTGACACACTGACATGATGACACACTGACATAACAATGCATTGACATGCTGATGCTAATGCCCTAAGTCACCGATAGAAAAACAAGAAAATTTTCAAAATCTTTAAATGAGCCACCTTTTCCTCACAGAACACCCTAAACACTGGGTTTTCACAAAGGAAAGGTCCATGGAAATTTGGGTCATTAAACGTGCCAATATACATTTATATTGATGGAGAATATGTATGATGTGGACCCTACAAAGCTGAGGTGGTATTCCATGACAAGGATAGTGTAAGACGTATACAAAACAAAGTCAAGGTGAATTTTAAATGTGCAATGGACACACTGGACATGGGATGAGATTCCTTATGAGTCAAAGCCATGAAATAGGTATGTTACCTCTATGTCAAGGTTAGTATATTGAGTTTAAATAGATCGACCAGTTTTATATGCTCAAGACCATTTAGTTAGTTTATTTCCATTATTATTTTGTTTATTATTATACACATTTTACAAAAGTAGTAATATAAATAAAATATTAAAGAATAAAATACATAAAAAAGTGATTAATGTTTTTATATTAATATTCCATTTAGAGTAAGACAACATATTATGGATAAGATTAAAATAAATGTGTTACATTTGTCGAGAAAAATAATAAAACACTCAAAGAATTATTAAGTCACAAACAACTTTCATCGTTTGAATTTGAACATAACCAGGTGTTCGAGGTGCTCAGTTAGCCAAAACTAGGGGTTACTCTTATTACTATGGAGTTCTTATAAGAATAATGTATTGAATTAACTAAATTGGTTGTAAGTATTAGCCATAGATAACTTTCTATCACTTTAGAGGAAAGCATTGAGAAAATCAAGTTATGATTTTTGAAGTTGGGAATTCACTCAATAGGCCAAGGAACCACAAGTTAATATAGTTGTCCTGTTAAAATCCTACATTAAAACATTGAGTAGTGGAATATGCATAGATTATAGACTATGAGGGGAGGTTCAAGGATCCTTTACACTAGAATATTCAAGCTATAGAGTATTCCAATTCTAGTATAGATGGTTCCAAGAATTTTATAAAATTGTGGGAGATATTTAATGATTTAATTAATTAATCTATAATGTCTAAATTGAAAATCAATATAAAAGTAATAATATTTTTGTTTTATTTTGGTAGTAAATTGTTGGTAATGCCACAATATAAACTATGATAATCTTAGAAAAAGTCAATTTCCCTTCCATCATGAATTTCCATGTGTAGTATAGGTTCTTGCACACAATACTACTATATCAAAAATTCATAGTGCTGGTGTCCCTATACTTGTTAAGACACCTCATGAAGTGAGGGTATAAAAAAGGTTACAAGAAACTCATGTTGGTAGCGTATGATGGTTATGTCAAAATTCTATCATTAATGCTTGATGATAGTTGAAATTATGACATCAGGACATGGATGATATAACATGTAGTCTCATCTTTGAGAAGTTTAGTAGGAGAAATTGAAGCTAGATTTAGATGGATAATAAATACACTAGATTTGTTAAATATGTAAGAAGGATCATTATATTCCAATGCATCCAATTCTTACATATTTTCACCTAATTACTTCAAATTCATTTAAGGTTACAAAATTTATAGAATAGAGTAAACACTTCACTACATTTTAAGGAAGGTTCACCAAGTAATAATAATATTAAATACAAATTAATATTTATTTCTTATAGTGAGTAAATTAGAAGTCCAGGAAAACAATCTAATGTAAAGTGAAATGCCAAATTCACCTTCAAAATTTCCATCAAATTATGAAGTTGGTTATTAAATAAGATATTATTTTCTTTGAATATCGTGATATAAAAATTATTGAATTTGAAATGCATTATACTGAATCATAGATGAAAGTGCTCACTTATTCAATGCATATCAATCAATTAATGTTCCTAACATACTAATTGGATATTAAATACAATATTATTATTTAATTTTTGTATTAAAATATAGTAACATAGTAATTAATAGAAAAATTACTAGAATTTGGGTGTATTATTAATGTGGTCGAGAAAGTGTGATTCCTAAGTCAACGATGAGAAACACATAACTTCTAATTTCCAAGTTAATGATTTAGTCAAACTATTATTGAATATAACCAGAAAATTTATCTCATGTTTCCATTGGACGTAGGGAGACATTGTTCCAAGTTCAAGAATGAATGTTTCTTGTGGTGTCACATACTCAACCAATAGTTCAGTGATTCTTGAATCATTGGAAATACATGATGAATATAAAATGCAAGACTAATTTACCCAATTGTAGAAAGGTAATTCTTTTACATGTAAAACTAAAAGTATAGATCAAATATA
This sequence comes from Viscum album, assembly GCA_963277665.1. Lineage (NCBI taxonomy): Eukaryota > Viridiplantae > Streptophyta > Magnoliopsida > Santalales > Viscaceae > Viscum > Viscum album. Next base: position 1,239,308,280 of record OY728145.1, on the reverse strand, counting down.
TACCTAGTTTTTCATTTAGACTCAGTTGAGATAAAAAAATTTGGTATTATTGACGTATTTAGTTTGAAAAAAAACCATTATCAATAATGGTACCCCAAAAAGCCATCAGAATTTGTTACACAAGAGAGGATGAACTATTCCAAGGGTAATATAGTTATAAATATACTTTATAAAATCCATTTAAGACTTTAAATAATGGTAAGGTGAAGTATCATATATTCATGGTCAATAGATATGAGTTTATTTAAGCTATAATTATGAATAATTTACTGACCAAACATTTATTGATCAATATAATGTTGTGTGGAGTAATTCCTAAATAGACATTATCCCATACTCATCACAAAATTGTTGTTATTAATTAGGATCCATGATAATTCTTCCATTTTAACATTGGTCAACAAAATTAATCAGGGATAATTTCCTAAACAAATATTTTATACATCATAGTCATGATGTAAGTTGTATTAATGTTTAAACTAGAATACAATTCCATTTTATTTAAAGATATTATTTCTAAATAATGGTGATATCCTATAACCATATATCTACTATAATGAAAAATGGATATCATATGAGTCATAGTATGATGAAAATCCATTATTTCATGAGTAATTTTGTTTAATATTCAAAATGTTTTTAGGACATAAATAAACAAGCATCAAGATAAAAAAGTGCATCTATAGTAATTATCCAAAATGTTTATTAGGATATTACATAAATCCCTATGATAGAAAGATATAGTCAAGATATAGAATATATTTCTATATAGGGGTGAACATATCTACTTGATATAGTGGGAGAAAGATTGACATGGGTTTAGTCAATGATAGAGATGTAAAAATAATTGGTATAGAAACAAGTTTCACTAGTTAATGTGGATGCTTAATGTTCCAGAGACACATACTATGTAAGAAGGTTAAAATCATAATGATGGATTTATATTCACCACATTTGGTGATAAATTATGCATTATGAATAATATTTCCTTCAAGTAGGTAGTATATGGAAATCATCTAAGATTTAAAAGGTCAATTAAAACTCAATAATGGATTCCATGTGTCAAAGTGAAAAGGATATTATTGTTTTGAATACTACGTTGGGTATTCAAGTGAGATGATACATGGATGGTACAAGTAATTTATCAATAAGGAATGATTGGTAATACCAATTCATTAATAATAAATCCAGTGGAATTTTACTTATCATATCCGGTTTCTATGATCTTTCAATTGGAATTTGGATGTTATGATTACCAATCATGCAAAGTGTCTATACGATGCAACCAGAAAGGGATGGTCACAACATATAATTTCAATAAAGGGTGAAAGTTACTGAAATAAAGTTTAATATTAAATTAAGCATTTAGATTATAGAATATTAATTTGGAATGAATATTTTCCATGTGTTTACTAGAGGTTATTGGGAGTTCCATTGTATTCTAAGTGAAATATGTCAAAAAACACATGAAAAATACATATTGGTATTATAGTTAGTTAAGAACATGATGAAAGTAATTTTGTAGTGATTGACCTAATTTAGTAACCTATGTTATAGGTAATAGGATCTGCTATGGAAGATCTAGAGGTTGGTGGCACCTTGTCAATCAGATGACATATATCTATCAAATTTCACATGCATGGGAATATGTGGAGATTAAGTGGTGAGATTAGTTTCATATGCTTCGGTGATGGAATAATCATGTATTTCATGATATGTATGAGAAATAATATTGCCAATATATTATTTATAGTATGAGAATATCCATTTTATCTTGGAAAAGTATGAGGGAATTAGTCAGAACTATCTAATTGTACTGGGGAAAGTGAAAAGGATATTTACTAGGTAAGTGGAGTATAAATGGATTCTAGTTTTAAGGGAAAAAACTTGTATTTCTTAGATCAATCAGATCTTATATAACAGTTATGCTAAAGGTGATGAGTGAGACAATCTCATACTAGACCGTGGTAGTCATACATAAAAACCAAGTATGTTGCATCTTATGAGGCAGCTAATAAGTAATTATTAAATTCAATGATTTGTTCTAGTTATTATAATCACACTTAGCAATTATATTTTTATCATGGTGATAATTTTTTTATTAGTAATAGACAAGATTTTAGGTTTTGACAATGGGAAAATGGTATATACTCTAAGATACCATCAATTGGTAATTTTTACTCAAGGGGGTGGGGTCCCACATAGTAGACTAGCCATGCTGTAGAAATGCGGAAAACCTAGTAACTAATGTCATGGCTCAACAGAAACCTGCTCTTTATCATGTGAGAGCTAACAAGATTAGTTTGTAAGTTGGATCTAGTGTAAGTGAGATTTCTAAAATAGTGGGGTTTGAAACCCAACTTGAACAGTACTTTTGATTTCCATATCGAGTAGATATCTAGATATACATGATGTATTCTTACTATTATAGTGTATACTTTTATTATTCTACTATTAAAATTTTAATTTAAATAGAATAATTTTTTATTAAATGGTTATAGCAGATCCCAAAGAACCTTGATATTATATGAAATTGATCTTAAATAAATTTACTATAGTATAGATACATTATACTGACTAGAAACTGTTGATTTTTGACTATCAGGAACTGAGGGATCATAATAATTGATACTTCTTCTCATGAAGTTAGCATTTGGTGTTTTATAGTAGTCAGATCATGAGTAAAGTCCCACCAATAGGAACACAAAATATTTTAGGGGTTATTGGTTGATCCTATCTATGGACATGGTTATTATTCTCCTAACTTGAGATCATTATCAGTGTGTGCCATTTTATCTCTTACATTTTTGTATGGAAAAAATTATGTTAATGAAATCATCGAGAGTTAGCTTGTGTTGGACATGTCTTTGGTGGTATGACATTGGTCAAATGTTCAAGAAATGATTTTTCGCTTCTAGGTTGAGGAAGTAATATATCTCAAGAATTTTTTATCAGGATGGTAGTACCTTATTACGTCCTAAGCCAAAGAAGTCAAGGGTAAATCCATCCAGTTGATGAAAAAATAATAATGGATGGAAGGATGATGACACAAGTGTGTATCAGACTTTATGAGATATCTAATGATAGAGAGATTATATTGTAATGTACATGTTCGTAGGTTGGTTGTTGTTTCTATGACTTTATTTATCACTTTAGGGGCCTTGATGTGTTTCTAGTCTTCATCAATGGTCTTTTAATATTATTTTCTTCTATCGAGATAAGTGCCTAGATGGTCACAAAAAAAAACATATTCAATAATTTGACCTATTCAGTTGAATATGTATATTGGATATAGTGGGAACCACCACGGGGTCCGAGTGTTGCCAAAGTAGTCAATCAACAAATGAATAAATTAATTCATATTATTAATGTTATGAATAAGTGGGTTGAATTTATTTAAATTATTTACAAGTTTAGTAAATATAAGGAAGAATATTAATCAAATGAATATTTTTTATTCTAGGTTCCTTTAATATTAAGTGGGAATTACTAGTTGAGTTAATGACTTAGTTTTAACAAAAAATATATTTAATGTATATAATAGGCATGTGATAAAATATTATTAATATTTAGGAATTATTTTGGTTAATCATAATTATTTATTTGTAACTAATATAGTGGATGTCAAATATACAGGGGTCGAGGAACCCATTACTAGTATTTAGTGATTCCACTATAAATAACAGTTGAGAGGATCATTCCATGAACTATTAATGAATTTGGAATGAGGGACTCTATCGACTACCATTGTCTAGAGATATAGTGTCTCTCTTCGGGTGATTGATCTAAGATTCCTTCATTTGATCGAAGATAAGGGATCGTGGTGATTTTCACGTTACCAAAGGATTCATCGGATCTCCATGATAAGACTCTAGTTTCAAAAAATAGAGAGTTCATGAATCCATGGAGAATTTGTGGAAGATCTAGAGGAGATTATCTTTAGATAATTCAAGAAACAATCACCAATGGTGAGCTGCATTCATGTGCACTTCAATTTCAAATAGTGTATGCATTTGTTTTTATTTTATGTGCTCTTTTAATTTACATGAGATACTTAAGATGTACTAAGGATTGGATTATTTGATAAGACATATTACATTATCCCAATAATGAAAATTTTGAAATCCTCAGCCTACCAAATTCCACTGTGCCACCTGATACCTTCAAATAACTCCTACTAAACACTAAGGGGAATCCCCCAAGTGGTCTTGTCAAGCACCGACTGGTGTCTATGAGTTTTTACAAGGTCTTACTACTTGGGAACCCATGTATCACTCAATACTAACCATGTCACAAAAAAACAGTACTTATAGCATGAAAATATGATAGGAACAACCTATCAAGTCCACCAGATTTTAAAATTTAGTGTGACTTAGAACTGATGCTCTCTTAGAGTACCAAAACAATGTCAAGATAGAGGAAATGATCTTCATTTAGACGAGAGTACACTAATGGTAATTGAACGATTTTAAGAAAGTACCTAAGACACACCCACTCCCATTAGGGTGAAGGGATTGTTCCAGTTTGAAACAAATCTTTCCAACTGCATAGATAAAAGTTAGTCAAACTTCTTAGTCTAAATTCCTTTGAAATGTACTGACTACACCCATTAGTGCATCACTATTTACCGATCACATTACCTTTACCACCTGAGGAATCTCATGATCACTCAATAACAACAACCATGGTCCATACATAAAAAACAATGTCTTAACAGGTTTCACATACATCCAAGCTCAACATAATTGTGGTCTCTTGCAAGGACACAGTTAGAAAACTAGATCAACATCAATAGGGGAATTTTGATCTAGAACAATCACTTCCAAATGGTATTTTCACATTTACACTCCCTCTACTATTGAGACATGATATAAAAGATTCGACGTGATAATCCCCACCATAGGGGTATCCTAGTCATCAAATGTACTGAAGAAGGGATCTCACCCCACAACACACACTCCATCGACTATTGACTACAAGTCCTAGAGGCAAGCTTCAAAATTTAACAAGAATTAGCATAAAAGGAAAGATATACCAGTCAATTACAAGTGAACTAGGACATATCTTACTTTATATATATGCACAAATATCCTCTCGAGTTACGTCCACACACACCATTTTGTTAGGAGTAAGATCCAAAACAACCTGTCTGACAATGCCATGACACCCGGTCCTCCTAGGATGTCATCCTGAGTATTGGGAAGAGTATGATTTCATCAGATTATCTGGTCACCCAACCCTTGGGATGACCAATTAATGATTCTTAATAGGTATTGGATTAAATATCTTCCATTGAACTCAAGCAGTTTATTTTACCATTCATCAACTTGATGGTATCATGTATGTTGACATATACTACACTAAGATCACTTGAGAAAATGACACATCCTTGATACTATCCATTGGCTTATCACCACTAGGTATTTAATTATTTTATGTATTGCGTAAAAGAACTAACCCATATTCAGATTACTTCATACAACTCTAAAATAAGCTAACAACCTCTCGAGTCATCCAACACCAAAATGGAAGGAAAAGAAGGGTAACACGATCTACTAATTGGTAGATCATTCCCATGGATTGTCTATACCTGTAGAACTGATCATTTCCTAATTCTTACACTCATAGAAAATTTCAAAACAATACATGGTAACCCATTAAAACAAAGGTGTTTTTTAGAAAATAAGTCTTTTATAAGGATAACAACACCTGAATAGTACCACTTATTGAAATGATCATAGGATTTTTCAAGGATATTAAGAATTTCAGGTCACTGCTTATAAAAAAATCTATCACCTTATCAAAGATGAAAGTGTTAACCAAAAAGAATTTCACACATACAAAACTTCACTAGGACTAAGATACTATCATCTAGGTTCAATCAATAAGGAAAGAGTCATATAGGTAACACTCACATTCCCATTTCAAGAAAACAATCCAGTAAAAATTTAGGAAGGGTATAAAATGCCATTACTGAAGGGTCAAAACATAAACACCACTTAAGGTTTCATCTAATCCATTACCTTAATTTTCATTTATTTATCTGATTATTTTATAGGGAAAAACTAACATTAGTTAACAATTTTTAAAAATATTTATATAAGGCACTTTATTTGGAAATATCCACTGTGAAACATAGGTAAGTTATATTAAACTTTATTTTGATATTGTTTACTTTACTAAAATACCATTAAAATGAGGTCATTGATTACATAAACCCCATTTTAAACAACAATCATTAATTTATAATCTTTGAAAATTATCTTAGTTAAAGAAAATTTCAAATAAAATTTATTGATGAAAGCACCCTTTAGGTTGTAATTGGAATTTTTATTAACCAATGCCTCAAAAGTGATAATCTCAAAAGCATAAAACATGTCTTTTATTAATTAATAAGAGTATTGGTCAAGTAATTTATCCTGAAAAATCTACATAGAAAACCCTGTAAACAACTATAGACAGTTTAAATAATCATCCCTGTACAATATAAACAAACCCCCATGGGGTTAAGTATTGAGGAATATAAAAAGGAAAATAGACCTACAAGGGTCACATAACATCACTTTGCATTCATCTAAAATGACCTAAGCATTTAATGTATTTAGTTTAAAAAGATCCCTTAGTTGGTTAATTTAGTTAGAAACATGCCCCAATTGACCTTCTTGGGTCCAATTGTGCATTTTAGGATTTAGCCATACGAGTCATTATGCTCAAGTAATAGAATTAAAAGACTTGATAAGGAATCCAATTCATATATGGATCAAAGGTTTTTATATTTATTTCTTAATATCTAAGTATAAGGTTCATCATAGATGATGAAATTATTTGGGTTATCATATCTCAATTTATATAAAGCCCATAGACGTTACAAATTGATGGTGGATCCCATCTAACTGCAACTATTTAACCTAGTATTACAAGGAAAAATCAATAAACTTAACATTTATTAAATATCATATAAGTTTATAAAGTGAATTTAAAGTGGTTTGACTATATGGGTTACCCTTTTCAAAATTCATAAAGCTCTCATAAACATTAAATATTATAAATTGGTTTCAATTTAACTATAACCGTATATGTTTTATCCCATGAAACTAATGGTTCTTGGATCAAAAGTTTCATGATTTTTAGTGAGGTGTCTAATTAATCTATGCGACAAAACATCGTTTTGGTTATTTGTATCACCTTAAAAACCAATTAAACATTTTGAAATTTGTAAATAGTCTTTTAAAAAATAAAAATATAATAATTTATAACAATGTATGATGCAAGGGAGAATAACAGTTAAACATGGATTTCTAATACATAACATGGAAACACTGATAAAATGCTACCCATAACACTATCACTATGGAAACATAAAATAACACTCAAAGAAATCATAATAATTAAACAATTTACCATGTTTTACACATGAATGAAATGAAATACCTAATAGGGTAAACGCTAAGAATGTTACTCCAAAAACATATCATGGAATATAATAATAAGGAAGACAACATACAAGGAACATAAACAGTTCCAAACAGCCTAACTCTGTAAACTACATGGCATGGAATATGAAAGGAGTGAGAATTCTTATGTGCCTATCATGATTCATGTAATGATACTTCCATTCAATATCAAGCTAAGTGAAAATGCTATAAATCTCATAAATCAGTAAGAAATAAAAAATAATCCAATCACTCAAGGTAAAATAATAATCAACTGTAACAACATAGAACATGGAAAAAATCCCATCTTTGGACAACTGGAGTTTCCCACACACATGGGTTGATAAATACTAGGCATGAATCTTTTCCAAGCACTGACACATTCCCAATCTACTACCTACCAGCCCAAAATACTAAGAAAACAGAAAAAGGTCTTCTGATAGCATTTTTAATGTCTCAACCTGACTAACTATAGAACCAATAGACAGACTAGTCACCAAATTGCCTCATGCATGCCTCCCTATACACCAGAGGCTACCTAGTATAGGAGAGGGTATAATTATGGTATGACGGGGAGACGATACCCTCAATATCAATGTCACACAGTGGAATATCATGTGTAAATCAATAACAAATATGAGAAGTAGTGATAGTAAATGAAAATGCACTAGAAGATAAATATAATGATAAAGTAAGGTGGCTAATGCTAAACATACTACAATGCATTCATGAAGAAGATATCCTACAAAAGGTAAAATAGGAAACATATAGTAGGAAGTGTAGAACAACGAAATAAAACAATAAAAGATACCCCAAATTCCATGAGGGAAGTCTCCATAGGAATCTTGTGTACAAGATCATTATTATTCTCCTAACTACCAACTATAAGCATAAAAACATAAGAAAAAGATCAAGGGCCTTCAAACAAGAGGATCAGATTGGGTAACCTGATGCAATGGTGATCTGATCAGGGAGGGATACATACCTAGTAGGCCACCACAAACAACGTCTAAAGCATAACCTAGATCATACATATAAAATAAGATGTGTGCATGTAAATAAATAGTAAGTTTCAATTTATAATAAATAAATAAATGAGTCATGATTAGGTTCCTCAAGGACACCGGGATATACCATACATTCTTTGGATTAAGAAAAAAATTCCAGAGCAATATGCAACCTATACAAATGAAATATAGGGAAAGTAATAATAAAACTTCATAAAACTGGTATAATGATATGGAACAGCACAAGAATGTGATTTTTCTTGGAGGGTGCATCCCTTGGATAAAAAATATGCTTAATTAGTCTTATCAATAAAAATATATACTAAAAATTAAAAATCAACATTTTAGGCCCATCCAAGGTGAACCTTAACAAGGAAACCTTAGGTCGCACTTGGAGCACCATAAAAGATCACTGTCATCAGAGTCTATCCAATGTGATCCATGAGTGGACTCACATGTATCACTCCCATACGAATGTGATAAAACTACTTATAAGCCCCTTCCTTGTATATCACATAGTGGAACAAGTCTCACTCATGGCCTGGTATACCCATTTAGCCATCGATTCTTTCTCAAGTTTCTCCCCTAGGGAACCAATTTCTCCCATGGTGAGGTAAGAATAACATATGGTGAGTCAGTCCAGGCATACTAGTATCACCCGTGGCGTATAAAAAATATTTCATTGTAGATATTGATAGGCTCAATGAGTTCGTACTTGTAATTACATGGAAGGAAACTCGAGTATCTTTAATAGACATCACACTTAATTTGAATAAATATATTAAATAAATAAAATTAAAGGATAGAAAACATTCCTTAGAATAAGAAAAGAGTAACTTCAGAGGACCACATGATCAATCTTGTCATATCGCATCTCAAAAAAAAAGAAGGCCATAATATTAAAACATAATTAAAAATACATACTCAAATAATAATAGTAAAGGCCATGGTAAAATACTTATTCTATAAGGCCAGACAAGGCATATCCTATATATCACTTTTCTAATTTGAAGACATCTCACCTCATCAGGAGGTTTTATTGGAAAATGTGATTTATGAGAAATTCCATATACTGATCTTAAAAAATTTAGTTTTACTACAAATTAGAAAGAAACCCCTCTCAAGGGTTGGTTTTAAATGGTCATGCATATTAATTGAAAATATAAATAAAATTCCCACCCAAAGGGGTATCGTCAATAACGAAAGAAAAACTTAAGTGAAACTGAATGAACAGTTATGAGAGGCATGGTTTAGTTTGAGTTCGTTACCTATAACCACAAATAGTATAGTCTACAGACATCATATTTTTTTCTATGAAATTGTATTTATCCAATTATGAAATTTGGATCAACACCGGGTAAGTCTAGCAAATGACATATGAAAACATTTAAAAAAATCAATAATACTTAAAGAAAATGAAATAGACCACCAAACTCATTTTTAGGATTACCCAAAAATCCAATATCAAGGCTATATTTAGATAGATTTGAGTAAAATTGAAGAAATTGGTGAACACCCTTAAAATATTGCAAATTAGGTCACACCAAAATAGAATAGAGGAGTAGATGGTAAACCAATAGAGGTGGAAATTAATGAACCACTTACAAAGGGATATCCAATGAACATGACTATTTTAAAATATTAAAATGGATGCGGGAGATATTTCTATACCTAGAATATGAGATGAAGGGGGATCATGACTAGGGGAGAGGATCTGTATGTGAGGGAGGTAAAAAAAGGAAAATAAGAAAAGGATAGAGGATAAAAATTAGCATTTCACCATAATTTAATGAGTATAGGGTTTGGATGCACAATTGGTTGAATGATGTGGAAACTATAATTGTGATGCTGCCTAAGGATGGAGGTCATAGGGTTCATTCATAGAGTTTGGGAAATTTTTCCCAAACTATGTGTTCCCCCCATGTCCCGAACCCTCCACAAGTTGCACGGTTGTGTAGCTCCCCCCAAATGATTAGATTAAACCGTGTGTCACATCATTATCAAGAGGACTAGGCTTTATAGTTTCCCCTATTGGCTGAATAGTTTCAGACAGACGGTGTGCCCTTCCTACTTCTTCATTATAGTGGGATTTCAGGCTTGGAACACCCAAAACATTACAGAACACTAGAGGGACCCCTCAAAACTTAAACCTTGTCTAAAAAAACACATTAAATCATTCCATGTCTTATGGTTCTTGGGTGGTTATTCTAAGAACAATATGTTATTATTTCTTGGATGTTATCCTTGAATTATGGTTATGATGAATTTTTTTTCCTCATTACTATGGTTTCTTTGTGATATCTTGTTATATAATGCCTCTCTATTGAATATTACAATTCTAACTAATATTACGTTACCCTAAAATGGATCTTGTATCACTTGTATTACGTTTTCAATTGTTATTCTTTGATTATTACCTTTTCATTATATCTAAGATCTTTCTTATGTATTTCCCCAAACAACCCCATATAAATCTATAAGATCCATGGAATATAAGAAAATGGTTTAGAGTTTTTAAATAACGATATTTTACCCATATTTTAAGTTGTTATGTAATGTTTTAAATTTACCATAGTCACTATGCCTCACGATATTCTAGTTTTTATTAAGTGTTAATTTATGAAATATATCTTGAAATAAAGTGTACTAAACATTTGAGTTAATATAGTTGGTATCTGAGTAATGATTATTATTTTTAGGATTCTGATTGGAAAAACCTAGTGATAGCCTTAGGGGTAAAACTGAACATAGTAAATAAACTATTATTTTATTTTATTGGGTAATTTTTTGACATGAAAATAAATCCATTTCATGATATAATAAGTAGATGTGGTTCTGGAATAATTTCACCTAGGGGTAATAACCCAGAAAAGAGCACATAGAGCAAGATTCAACCATCCCTTAGTTTACGAAATTGGACCTTACTATATACCTAGTTTGAAACTCCTGAGGGATATTATATCATAAATTTAAATTCTCTATATAAACCATTATGAATATAATAAAATACCCATAGGATTTTATAATAAGATATAGATTATGAAAAATTATTGATTGAAACCTAGAAATTATTTTGATAAGAAATATTTGAATTTTATGATTAATATATTTAATGTTAATTTTTTCCCTTTTACATGGTAAATAGTTTAAAAATTATCATACCTAATTATCTAGTTATAACTAGTAAATTTACTAAAACCGGGGGAACTGAGTCAAAAAACCATTGTGAGGAAAAATGTGATGACTTCCCAGTCAATATGGAAAACCTGATGGGAGTTGGTTTCTTGATATTTAGGAGAATACATTATCAATTTGAATAGGTATTGAACAAAATCATAAATTAATTGGAATGATAAAATTCTTTAAAGAATGAATTTTTTTATGATAAATGTACGTTAAAAATACATCCAAATTTTATTTGATCTTCTAATCCATTAATAATGGAAGAATTTATTAACTACATTAAAATTATATTCTCTATCAACATAATAAAAGGAAGTGATGCCTATATATAACACTAATGTTGAGGATAATAAATGTTCAAAATTAGTAAAAAAATTCCAAAGGAGGACATTGATTGTATGGAGTCAAAGGAATTCCAAAAACGTTATTTATAATAAATATAAATCACAAACATTGTGAATTAAAACGAGTAGAGAATTTCTCATCCTTATGAAATTGAATTATTAATCCATCAAGGTTTATGAGAAAAACATTAAAATACTTTTATGATACATCTCCAAATTAGTAATTACCCCTAAAAGTAATATTGATCAATTTTTTTTGTGAGATAGTATCAATAACATGAAGAATTTTATCCCATCAAGGATTTTATTGCTACATTGACATTTTTTTATGTTCCTTAAAAGTTGAAATTTGGATCAGTGAATCTCAAGGGTTGCATGAGTCTGAAGATAATAAGTAAAGAAACTATTTTAAATATAACTATGTGATAGAAAATTATCATGGGGGACAGAAGTTTCAACATCAAAATTATAAAAATTATTGTATGAAGCCTCTATGAAATTTCATAAAATGGGCAAGGAAATTATTTAGGAGAGTGATTTAAGGTAACCAAGCTAGAGATTACGGATGGGATAATCCCACTAACGTGATAGAAGAAATATATAATCTAGTTAATTATTATCCTATTATCCAGTGGTTCAATTTAAATTATGAAATACACTATGTGAATTAATTCCCTAAGCCATGGTATTTCGATGAAAACTAAAAAATAACAACCTTCAAGGCCTAGAGTGAAGGAGCGAGTTTATTCAATTTCAATTTGTGTGGTGGATCCCAAAAAATAACCGTGATAGTTACACTAGATATTAATTCAATAATAACCAACAAGTATTTTTATTCTTGTTCTACACATTCTTTTATATCATGCATGTTTATTTAAAATATTCAAAAACCACCTCAAAAAATGGGATTTTATTTTTCATTTAATATGATGAATGGGTAAATTTTTGAATCCAATGAATATAACTCATCCTTTGTTGAAATTTGTGTGCTTAATTTCATATAAATACTTCTGAAACTCCATTTAGAAAAATTTGATTAATTTTTTTGGTATTAATTAGATTTACTTAAATAGAATCAAGGGTAATTTATAAGATTAGGAAATCACTCTCCATATCACGACCCATCCTATGATTCTATAAAAGTGAAAGGTGGAGGATTTTGGTCCATTCATATTATCATCTAAGTAATGGATTGAATTTAACTATGAGAGAGTTTATGTTGATAAAATTATTGAGACTAAGGAGAATATCATCCTTAAAGACATTCTCATTATAAATGAATTTAGTTATGATATTCCGAAGTAATTTTCTTATCTTTCTCCAAGTTATGAGGTTGAGTTCACAAATCAAAATTATTCCATGATAATTGAAAATATCTAATAAATAATACATAATAGACACAATTGAACTTGATTATATGAGGATGAAGATATACGATAATCTAGAAAACATGTATATATGTACAGGTGATTCACTGTGGGGAATGCTAGTCCAGTTCATCATTAAGAAGGATGTTCCAATACATTTGTGAAATGACTATTGTAATTTTAAAAAGATCAAGAAAAAGACCAAGTGTCCCCAAACATAGATTAATTTATTATTTGATCAGATCTATGGAATGTGGTATGTCTCTACGGTGGTTCATTATTCAGTATATTATTTATTAATAGTGAAGAAGGAGGGTATAACCAATATTTATTTTGGTAAAAGTTACATGAAATTTGAGTCTATAGTTATTCCATTTGGACTCACTAATTCCCTATAAATATTCATTGACATGATTTATAGATTATTTGAATATTACTTTAATTTTTTTGTAGTCATTATAGGAGGTATTCTTATCTACTCTAATTTCAAATAGGAAAATGAGGATAATTTATGTCCTATAATAAATAATTTGTAAAAGGTCAAGTTATTACTGACATATAGTAAATTTGGGTTCAAGATAAAAAATGTAACATTCATTGGGAATGTTATCAAAAGAAAACAAATATATGCAAATCCTTTAAAAAACTAATGTAATTGAAGGAAGTATAAGACCAAATTCTGTGATGGAAATGCAACATTTAAAAAAATTTATAGGTGATATATATGATTTGTAGGAAACTTTTTATAAATTTCAATCCATCTAATGAAGATTAGTTTAAAGGGTGTCATGTTTTTTTGGACTAGTGAACATGAAGAGATAATTAATGTGATGATTAAGACGTTAATTCCTAGACATGTTCTTTCATTGCTCAAAAGTGAGAAAGGATATTTGATCTCTAGTGATGTGTCCAAAAAGGGCTTGCCGTGTGTATTCATACAAGCAAAAAACATGATATCCTATGGCTTTTAAAAATTAATGACAGAGGAGAAAAATACCCAACTCCTATAATAAAATTTTGTAATGTGATATTTGGATTGATAATTTTCTAAAAATACATATATGGAGAGTATATTTAAAGATATGCATACCCAGAAATCTATAATTATTCAACCAAACAAATAGAGATCAAAACTCACCAACAATGGTGGTTACATATGATCAAGGATTATTATTTCTCAATCAATTACCAACCTAGTAATGAAGAAAAATTCATATATTCTCTAGGTAGAAAAGATATTGAAATTCCATCCAAGATATGTACTTATTTGGGATAAAATAATCTTGTACATGTAAAGGATAGATATGGGAATAATAAATAGATATCAATCCAACCTTTCTTAAATAAATACTTAATCCTCCATTCTTATGAGGACCAAATAGGCTTAGAAGGATGATGAGATAATATAAAAAAAGTTGAAAATATTCTATAGTAAAATATTTCAAAATATTGAGTTATATGGGTAAGAACCCATATATGTGTCCCACTGAAACTATGACTGAAGAGGGAACTTCTTGATGATGTGTATAGTTCATCCTACCCCATTAATCCAAGAAGAACTGATAGGTATAAATATTTGAGAATAAAATTATAGTGGGATAATATAAATAGGGATGTTGTGTAATTTTATCCTGATTCTTGGTATGACAACAATTCAAAGATTAATGATATAGGTATATGGGTAATATGAAACCACTTCCCATTCCATTATGAAAATGGGAAAATAGAAGTATTTATTTTTTCTAAGGGCTACCCAGGACCCCAAAAGGCTACAAAGCCTTCTAAGTGGTAGTCGATGACCTTACCAAGTTAGTGAATTTTATTTTAATTAAGAACATTTATCACGTAACCAAACCTCTATTATATAAATATTTAAACGGTTAAAATAGTTTGTAGTTATACTATCTATTTTATCTTATCGATAGATAAGTTTTTCCTTGTGGTTATGGAGAAAGATTTAGTATGTTTTGGATATAGAGTTGAGATTCATCACTTCTTATCAGCATCCAATAAATGTTCAGTCTGAAAAAACCATTAAATATTTATATGATATGTTTATATAATATTCAATGGATATCTAAGTATTTTCTCATAAAAACCTTCCCCTATTGGAATTTTAATATAATAATAGTTTCAATTATAGTAATTGAATGAAACCTTATAAAGGTCAATACTAGAAATGGTGTCAAAATTATACATGCTGTGATGATTTTGGAATGTTTAAGATGATGGGACCTAATCATATATAGGAAATGACTAGAAAAGGTTTAAACCATTCAACATCATTTTAAATCCATAAAATGTTGAAGGAAAATCTATGTGGACAATCATCGATGAGACCTAGAGTTTGAGGTCAGAGAGAAAGTGTTACTTTTTTTTTTATAATTTTGGTAGAATGTCATGAGGTTTGGAAGAAGGTGAAGCTTTGTGAAAGATACATAGGACCCTTTGAGATCCATCATCACACTATAGTGGTGGTTTATCAAATATCACTCTCACATAACCTATCCCGAGTACATGATGTCTGAAATGTATCCCTCTTGAAGAAGTAAATACAAGACACCTCACATGTACTGAATATAAAGGTGTAACCATTTGAGAATGATCAATTATATGAGAAATAGTTAGTGAAGAACTTATGTCATATAGAAAAGGATTTACCGATAAAGACAAATGACCTTATCAATGTGTATTGGAGCAAAACAAATTCAATGAAATCAACATTGGAACCAGAAGAGAAAATGGAATAAAAGTGAACTCATCTATTTTAGTGTATGATAATAAATTTTGGAGTGATATATTTTTGAAGGAGGAATAATGTAATAATTATATTTTTTATAAATGAAATTTCATTTTTGAAATCATAATACATTATTTGGTAATGTTGCTATAAAAAACTCATGTACTATTGTGAATATATTGTACTATTGTAAGTTATATCATGTCATATTTAAAAATAGATAAACATAATAGAAATTGATAACATAAAAATTATAAAATGACCATTAATATTATTATATTAAGTGTTATTATAATGACTTATTAACATAGGTGGAGGAATATATGACCTCAAGCAGTGGGATCACACACTATAGATCCCCATTATCAGAGATTTCAAGGGAGATAACATCACTAGGAATTTCTTTTGACCAAAACCAAGCCTAGATGAAACAACTATAACAGAAGGAAAACCTTTTATGTATGAATTTCAAGATCATCAATATCTTGGCACAAACCTTATTCAGCAAAACACCCCATGAAAATATGAGAATCAAAAACCTTACCCTTAGGATATATGTTGCTGTGATAAAGGGATATGTTTCTAGACCCTAAAAATATTCATTTCTAAATTTTATTCTCAATATAATAAGTATTATATATATTCCTTAGTATTATTACTTTTAAATTATTAGAGAATGAGTTTCATAAAAATTAGTTTTTAGATATGATGAAACATTAAACGTATTTACCGGAAATATATAGTTTCAATCAAGTTACCCTTTCTGTTTAATTCAATAATATTTGAAATGAATTTTATATTAATAAAATATAATAATTAAATAATATTTATTAAATATAAATTATAATTTTATTTTATGAAGCTAAATTTAATTTTTATAATGATTAGAAAATGGTTATTATAAAAAAATTATTTTTAAATAAATCAGACTTTTTGATATAAATTTTTTAATTAACATATTGAGATTTTTTTAAATAATTATTTTTATTGAAAAAATGATACGATAGTTTTCCAATGGTGAATTTTTCATAATTTTCAGAGATAGATATTTGTTTTGGAGAAAATTAAATATGTTTTAAAGATAATGTGTGTATTATGAAATCAAAAAGCCCAAAAGTAATGTAATAAATACTATAAAGAGTATCCATGACCATAATTATATAATATCTTTAAATTAATTTGTTTTTATGTTATTTGATTAATTTTATATACCCTTAATGAATCCTTAGAAACTTATATTATATTTTAATGTTTTAAACTAAATTCATTAAAACACGACTCACTTCCACATTAAAAGTTGTTTTATTTTATATATTTAAGTTCTTTTCATTGTAATATAATTAAATACACTACTCTTGGGTAGAAACCATTTTAAAAACCATAGGATAATCGATGATTTTGATTAATTTATTAAATAGATTCCAAAATATATGTTTAGTAATTAATAATAAATTAAACTATATTTTCTTATATAATCCCAACCAATATTGATTACTCTTAAATAAAAGCCATTGTTTGAATTTAATCTACCCTTTCCTCTTAAGATTCCTCCCATGGTTTCCCAATTCCCTTAAGAATATCCACCTAATATTTTAGAAGCATCCTTTAAAGGTAAGGGATCTTCTCCTTCTCCTATTTATTTAGGATATTTCTTATGTCATACCTCTTTTACTTTCATTTTTTGAAGTAGGGATATGTTTTACACAACACTATTACGGCCATTATTATTCTCAGGTAATGCGAGTCCCCTTTATCTATCATTCACCCCTTTTATAAACCATTATATACACCTATTATGCTGTAAAAATTATCCTCAGATATTTCCATGACTAAATTTTTTGTAGTGAAAACCTATCTCCATATACAATCAAGGGTTTTAACCTAGATGTAAATATCCATAATTTATGGTGAATTTATATGTATTTTACCAAAAATACTTAATCATGTGGATATAATTGGTGAAAACATCTTTATGTAGTATGATCAATGTGGAAAATTTATGAATGTACATGCTATGAATGTGATTGGTTGTCCTAGAGTTATATATCCCTCTAATTAATTGTATAATATTTTTAAGCCATGAGATCCCATGTATGTTTCATTGGAGGTTATACTAAGTAGACTATGTTATGTTATCTTGAATTCTGAACTTGACTTATTTTTATGATGTCACGTTTTATGTTGTTTCCAAACTCCTATTTTTCATTTATGTTATCCTGTTATATCACCTCTCATTGTTCATGATTATGATACTCAACCCAATTATACCATATTGGGATGACTCTTGGATCACATGTGAAACTTACCTATTGATATGATAAATTTTATTTTCTTACTGAGATTTATAGAAAACCATTTTCTTATAAATATCCATATGTTTTCCCATGTAGTTTTTGAATATCCAAGGATTATAGGGGCATGTTTTCATGTTTTTAAATAATGTTTTGATACCCATGTTTTCAGATATTTTTTCTCGCACCAAATTTACCAAAGACACTATGCCTCATGAGCTTTTGGGGTTGTATTTTGTGAATCTTTATTTAATAAATCATGAAATAAAGTGTATTTTTGATATTTGTTGTCAAAATATCAAAAACACTTAAAATTTCTAAAAAACAAAAAAAATATCAAAATCAATAAAAATAGTATAAAATTATCTTTCATTTTGACATTGTGGTGTGACATAAAATAAAATATTCAGGATTAATATATGATATTATTGAAATTATTATATTCCATAATCACTAAGAAATGAGATAAATGGTACTAAAAATTAAAGAATTTAATAAAATTCATTATTAAATTGTTATTAAACATTATAATCTTCTAATAAAAAATTTCTTAAATAAAAAAATATCATCATTATTAATATTGATATTTTTTTAATTACTAATAATGAATTACAAAAAGGTAGAAGAATATTATACAGTAATATAAGAATAGTTTAGACAAAAGTGAAAAAAATTCATTTTAGTGACACCCCTTACCAATTAGATTACTAGTGAATCTATTAGGAAAGTACATTAATATTAATATGTAAATAATAATAATGATTCAGATTATTTATCTAATATCATTCTTATATCAATGGAGGTTAGGTAAAAAATACACATGAGAACATTAATTCATTCACAATGATAGAAAAAAAGGATTTATTAAAATCTACACCACCATGAGGGGAAAATGGTTTCAACGTAATTTTATAGTTGAAAATTTATCACATTATCTTTTTTTCTCATCTCTTATACTCAACATGACTCAGTAAAATAATTACATAGATAGGAGGGGATCATTATTTTAGTATAACCTATTTCTTCAATTCATTATTCAATCATTATAAGAATGTTTTTGAAATTTATTGTGATTTAATAAGGAAATGAGTTGAGTAAATGAAAACATAACGTAATCAACATGTTGGGGGTTGTTGAGTGGGACATTAGAGATCTTACATTTGGTTTCTTATTAATTTATAGAACTCCAAATGTTTAATAATATAAAATATTACTAAATTTTTTAAAAAATATACAAAGGAATAAATTCAAAAATGAAGTTCCTGGAAGGAGGGGTAATATTACATATGTGGTTATAATGACATGGTTTACTATAAAATATAATTGATGTAAGAATATCCATGGAGGGTACATGTCATGTTAAAATTTCATAAAATAAAGTATTATATTATTAATTTGTATAAAATTTCATATTTTATAATTTTGATACATATAAAAGTGTTTAAAATAGAGGATTATTCGATGGGTAGAGAAAAATATTTTTATTAATTTTATTAAAGAAAGGATTACTAGATCAAAACTATAGTTATATTATATTATTTCACATCATCAATATTTTTAACAAAGGATATGGATGACATGTAAATATTTCATCATATATTGAAAGATATTTTTGGAATATAAGGAGTTATGTTCAATTATGTTAGATATTGCATTTGATTACAAGGTTCTTGATTGATCCAATTCATTAACACAGTTAAAAAAGAATGAAGAAAATGTCTAATGTCTAGGATAAAATTTATATATTTTTTATATATTAAAACATGAGTGAAGCTATTTTTATTATACATAAATGGTGTATTATAAATATTAAAATTTTATTGTAAATGGTATATCATAAATAATAAAATTACATAGATGATATATCAATAAATATTTATATTTTTAATATTATTAATGAACGAAATATATTTGTTTTCCTAAAATAATTAATATCTTAATTTCAAAATATATTTTTGAGAAAATAAAATTTTAATAAATCTAATGGGATAATTTTTTTGGTTGGGTAGTTCAAAATGAAGAAACAAATAATTATTCCATTTTAATTCAAACTAATTGTCACATGACATACTAAGAATGAGGGAAAAAAACTAAATAATAAATATTTTTAGCTGATGAATTAAATTTTAATTTCTTACTTAATATTATCAATTAAATTTTTTAACAGAATGGTTCAAAAATAAGGATTTTATAATTCATATATGTGCTAAATGTATTTCAAAAACTAATGTTATCATTATAGTAAATGTAAATTTGTGGATTTAAAATATTTTAAATTGTAATGTTCAAATACTGTATATTATGATTATAAATCCAAATATGTCTCTATTCAAAGTATATTTCTTCATAGCTATCAACTAATTTAAGGATTTTTGGTGACAAATTTATAAACGTTTCTTATGGATATGTGGTTAGGATTACATAGTGATGTAAAATGTTTATATAATAATAAAACTTTTGTAATAATATGTTATCTATATTTTTTCATCAAAATTAATCTGATTTTTGTCATGAACTAGGATGGTATTCTATCTGACTTGACACTTGACCAAATCCGTGGCATGGCCCAAAGGTCGTTTTCGATCTCCACAGACTCGAAAATTTTTCTAGGGATCCAAGAAATCATTATGGGAATGATTTCATCCCCATAAACTTGGTTCGAATAAATAAACTAAACAAACTAAACATGCATAAATAAACAACAACTAATTATAAACAAATACACAAACCTTTCTATATAAAAATAAAATCAAACAAGGCTAAAACTAAAATAAAACCAAATAAAATTGTCACCGGAACGTTATCCTTGTGATCCCATGGTCACCATTATCCACAAAACCAACCATCCACAAGTGTACCCTACTCCAATAATGAGAACACAACCAAAACCCTAAACCTGACAAATAGCTCGGGTCTACTGGAATTGAGTGCTACAAGTAGGGTGTGATGTTAAAATTTCAGTAGGAAACCACTATAGAATCCATACATTTAATTTCCTAATACATTACAAAAACACTAGCTTGGAATACAAATATGAAGATATTTTTTTCTCATTATAATAAAAAAAATAACTAAACATTTTCAAACACACACACACAACATCACTATTTTCAAAATAGATCATCACTTTAAAACCAATACCCAAACCAAAATACCAACAAAGATATTCCAAGTTTTTTTTGAAAATAGCAATATAAATAATAAACTAAGTGAGAAAATATAAACAAGAAAACAAAGATAATAAATGACCGACATTTCCTAAACATCCCTAGAGCAATCTATGGATGTTCTCAGGTTGGACTCACCACCTGATATATCCTGTAGCTCCATAGTCAATAACCAACTGGATTTTTTATCTACCAATCCCTTGGCATGTACCACCAAGCCCTATAATGTTGTGGGGGGGGGGGGGGGGTGGGGGTGTATCAAACCATATAATTGGGGTTAATAATCAACCATCACTCGACCCTCTTAAGACACACAAAAAACCCATGGTAATAGTACATGGAAAAAGGAGTAGTCCCTTGCACGCATGTGTGACCTTACTTGTCACCACCACACTTTGCAACCCCAATCACTAACACCACCCACACAATAACCCACATTGAGAAATCCTCCACTTGGGTTCCCATCACGTAACAATCCTTTCATAAGTTCCATCCTGGCCGTCACATCTAATGATCCATCAAACTATTTCTCAAAACTCTGTAAGATTCCAACCAAGCATTTGTACTTCCAAAAGGAAAACTCATTTACAAAACATTATAAAGTTCCAATAGGGATCTCAATTCACATCACATTAAAACCAACCTTTCTAAAATATCTCAAATTCCAAACATTCCTCTTACATTTCCAATACCAATACATTTTCACAGTCATTTTAAACTAGATTTAAACAACCAAAAATATGAAATGTTTCAAATTGGCCTTTACATTCCAAATCTAGTACCACTTCAATGCCAAGATGAAAACATAGAAATGTACAATGATTACAAAACAAGATTTTATAAAATTTATAAATATACCATTCTTCAAAATAACAAACATTACTTACTTTTAAATATAATTTAAAACGACATTCATTTAATTTGGGAACCATGGAACCAATAATAAAGAATCAAGAGTTTAAAGAAGGAAATAATGGGGAGGGACAAGTGTTTTGAAATCAGGTTTTTTATATTAAGGAAGCCCATTATTATTTTGTGCCCATACATATGCACACCCCATCCACATATGGATATTCCCATATCAAATAGAGTTTTTTTTGAAAACCAAAAGAGCACATAAGATCTATTTTAGAAAATCCACCATCTATACTACCACAAACACAACAAATCACACATAAGCACCACATTATAATCAAAACAAATTTCCATACACAATGATCAAATCACAACCCAATCCCATTAACAAACACAATCAAGGGAAAACACCACCCCAAAGCACCCATATTTCACTTTGAAAGAAACCTGTACAATTTATCAGACATGTTATGTGCACAAATTTCTAATCATAATGAATGAATAACTTCAAAAACCATTTTTACCAAATTTTACCAAAATTAAATCAAAAAATAAACATCCCAAATGAATTACAAGAATGAAAATAATATTTATAAAGTAATTAAAAGAACCTAATAATTAAATGGAATGGATCTACAAGGAAATCAATTCAGACACCTACCTTAGCAGAGTGAAAATGCAACAAAACTTCAAGGGAATATAGAAATGAGCCCAAATGAAAAAAATACACCCTATATCCAAAGAAAAACAACCCAACACATCAACCAAAGATTTCACAGTTCGACCAAGAGAGACCACACCATGGAAGTAACAATAAATCAAGAGAGGAGAAGAGAAAGAGGGGAAAAATTTCAAAAACCCTTAGAAACTCACCTTGGAAACATTGAGATACATCTATGGAGGGAGGAGAACCAAAGGAAGAGGGATAGGGGGATCCCTTCATGCGCCAAAAAATACCAAATGGGAAGAAATCATGAATGGGGATAAAATAAGGGGAGAGAAAACATGGGATTTAAATTTTTTTAAAATTTGACTAGATCACATGGTTTGGAAACATAGTTTGGTAAATTGTGCTCCAACCATGCTACCTCCACTTGATGAAATTGGAACCCCACATAGGCTAGTCGCATGGTTACGAAACCATGTGTCAACCATGCTAAATGCCTCTATTTGATTCCAGAACTAAAACACATGGTTTCTGAAACCTTGCGCAACCCATCCACCTCACCACCAGAAACCAAAATCAAGACACACTGTTACCTTGGTGAATCCGAGGGGTTTACCTTAACTATGCACTACTAATGAACCCCTTACCGAAAAGCTGAAACACATCATTTATAAACCAAAAACTCAAAAATTTAAATTGGGACTCAACCTGAACCTTAAACAAAGGTTCAAAAATCAAGAAAATAATAAAAAAAGGATTTAAAATCCTTGGGGAAGACATTTATCACCACAAAAAATTCATTCTACCCCGAGAAATTCACCCTGCTGAAAGACAAAAAAACTCGATCCAAATTTTGGAATAGACTTAACAAAACCACAAACATCGGGGCGACTTTTTTACTTTAAAAGTCACAAATAAATGATTTTAAAGAAAAACATAACACAAAAAATAAATGGAGAAAATTATGAGGTTCTCCCCACCAAAATAACTCAACTAAAACCTTTTCATGACCTCAGATCGGTCCAATGAGGTAACTCATAACAAAATTAACCACAATTTATTCACAGGTGATAAAAACAATGCCACCAAAACTAAAATTTTTTCATAACAACCAAAAAAACTAAAACATAACGGTGAATAAAAAACTAGGACCAATTTTGAATCATAACCACAAACTAAAAAAATTGATTTCAATAGGAAAATATTTCTCCAGACAGACATAACAGGAAACAAGAAACCAATTCATGAAAGGCCAACCATTTAAAGATCCGCATTCAAGGTAAAAAAATAACTATAAGGAAAAGAAACCACTAAGTATCTTACATAGATAAAAGTAACTTCCATGAAGAAGGTAATTATGATATGAATCTTAAAATTTCCCTACTCCGACACTGGAGAAAAAAACTGGGCCAAGGCTTCCCACAACCCTGGCATATTTCTGACTATGTATGAGCTTCACTCCGAGGCTTGTGGCTGGAGCTGTGATGGATAAAGTATCCACTTCCTCATAGTTAGGCAATGTCATCCTTTAATAAAGACATTTGCTTTAAAAAACAATTCCCATGAAACTTCTCCAGATGACCTAAACAGACATAATAATGATAATTCACTGGAGGACCATGACAAGATGACTTTAAATGCCAAAATCAATGACACACAACATAGAAAAGCGAACTGTCCAATGAAAAATACACTGAGACAAATGAAGGAGAAATTTTAGGAATATGTTCTTCTATCACACCCCTCTTTCTATATGGGGAAACTTCACGCGATCCAACCACCACAAACTAGACTTCGAGAACCAACTCAGCTAAAAATGCCTCATCCACTAGCTTCTTGAAATAATATTCACCAGATAAGATGATGATTTACCACAATCTATGATTGAAGACACCAAATGAAAAGAGGATCTTCAAAATTATCATATAACACCACCTTCAGAGAGAAGAAACCATTTCTTTTAAGTGGTCAAATAATCATTCACTGACCACTAGTCCTTATGAACATCCAACAAATCTACCACCATCCTCATATTCACCTCCTCAAGTATAGATAATTATATGAAAATAGATTCAAACACTTACCATGTTATCCTAACTTGTATTGATGATGGAAAAAATGCCTTCCACTCCTCTAAATATGGACCCTCAAAGAAACCCAGAATAGTATGGATTGTAACAGCTTTGGGAGTTCCCAATGATCTGCACACACACTCAACTTCCACAAGACATTACACTACCCCTAATAGACCTCGATAACCATGAAAGATAGAAAGCAAATGAGAACAACCAAATATTGTGAAATAATAACTAAAAACATTGGGGACCATTTTGGGCGGTCATATTCGAAGCAACACTATGAGATCAAAAACTAAAAACAACATCAAACCAAAACTCAATCGAATAGAACACCTCGAGCCAAAACAACAAGCTCACAATCCAAAACTATATAATCACAAACAAAAATTCTAATTTAAAAAATCACCATTTTTTTTTCGATTTCAAAATTTCCTTCTTCGAAGGCCACTATCAAAATACAAAAACCCATTTCTTTTCACAAAAGTACCCAATTTATAAAAGAAAATGAATCTTGAAACATTTATATTTCCAAAAATAACCCATGGAATCCGATGAACAATCACATATGTTTCCATACACTTCAATTCACATCATCCATGACCAGTTCCAACATGCACTTTCCATACACACCCACACATATAAAAACATTCATATGGACTACCAAGGGCCACACTTTCCAATTCACCATCAAATCCAAGGATTATCCAAATTTTCAATCAAAAACACTTTCTTTTAAAACTTATTCGCACCAATTTCAAAGTAACTTTGATTTTGAAATATTACTCAAATCAACCGAAACCAAAAAAAAACATAACTCATGTCAAACTATGGAATTAAGAAAATAGTATCCAGGCCCAACTCTGTGACATGAATAGTGGGAAATGACCGTGTAAGAATCAATAACTAGGAGGATATTGAACAGTGTAGTTGAACTCCACATGGGTCAATACTACATGTGAGAGTAAGACATAAAACAAGCTCACATACCTTATCATTTCACTCCAAAAATAGTCCAAAAACCAATAAAAAAACTCTTATTCCAGACCACCCCAGGTAACTCAAGGATCAGAAGGAGAAAGAGTTCAAAAAACTATTTCCATACCTATATCTTGATTCCCGGCAGTTCTAATCTCTAATCTACCCACCACCCCAAAAAACAATGGGGCTTCTATAATAAAATTTTTTCTAAACCTATTCATGATTCCACGGGAACTGAAACCCAACCTGGTCCATGACATGGAATGAAGGACATTCTCGATCCCCATGGTCTGGAATCTAGTGATGGGCATCCCAGAAACCACCATGTGAATGTTTTTAGACCAATAAACGAGGATAAAATAAATAAACTAAACAAAATGTCCATGTAGTAATAACCAACCACTGATCATATATAAATAAACACACTATTCCATATAAAAATATAACTGAACAAGGATAAATCTAAAAAAAATCAAGTCATCACCAACACGGTATCCATGTGAACTTATGGTCACAAACATCCACAAAACCAACCCGCTATAAGACCAACCTGCTCCAATAATGAGCGATCAAACCATAACATTGAACCTACAAAACAACTCAAGTCAATCGATTCTGAATGGTATATATAGGGTGTAATATTAACATCTTAGTAGGTAACCACCAGATAATATATACATTTCATTTCCCAAGATAGTCCACAGACACTAGTTTATAATTAATATATGAATATAGGTTTTTATTGTTTTATTAAACAAACACAACTTTTCATTTTCCAAAATAACACACACACCACATCACTATTGTTAAAATGGATAACCACTTTATAACTAAAACCAAACCAAAATACAAAACATAGTAACACCGAGCTATGTTGAAAATAAAAAATCAATATAAACAATTAAATAAGTACAGAAGAATATGAAAAAGAATATACATATAGTAAACCATGGACATATACTAAACAAACCTAGAGTGATCCCTGTATGTACTTAGGTACTACTCACCTACCAGAATATGTTGCAACCTGATAGTCAATAACCAACGGGCCATTCTAATTTCCAATCTAGTCATGGTCAATAAGAAACCATCTCTCAACCCTCTAAAGATGACCATGAAACCCTTGGTAATAATATATAGTGAAAAGTGGAAAACCTCACATGTGTGACTCACCTTACCTACCACCACCACACCTTCCTATCCCAAACACCAATAATACCCACATGATAAACCACATTAGGAAATCCTCCATTGGGGTTCCCATCTTGTTACAATCCTTTCGAAAGTGCCAACTGGGCCGTCATATCAGAGGTTCCATCAAACCATTTCTCAAAAAAATTGTAAGATGTACACTGAGCATTTTTACTTTCCAAAACAAAAAACTAATTTCCAAGACATTATAAAGTTCCAATCAGGCCTTCATGTCACATCACAATGAAACCAACCTTTTTAAAAAATCAAAAGTTCCAAATGGACCTCTAATAGTTTCTATCCATATACAATTATAAATATATTTCCAAACGTGAGTGAAGCATGAACCAATATGCAAATTATGAATGTTCCTTTATATTCCAAATATAGTACCAATTCAAAACCAATATGAAAACACACAAATACCAAAAGATTCATAATGAGATTCTGTACCATTTATTAACCAACCATCCTTCAAAATACTAAATTAGGATTACATTTAAATATAATTTGAAACCATATTCTTGTAAATTGGGAATGATGGGACCATTAATAAGGCATCACGATTTTGAAGAAGGAAAGAACGGTGAGGGACAAGTGTTTTGAAATCCAGCTTTTTAAGTTAAGATAGTCCATTATCATTTGTGTGACCATCAATATGCATACCGCTTGCACATAATGATGGGACTACATCCAATGGTTCTCTTTTTGAAAATCAAAAGAGCACACAAGATCTATTTTGGGAAAGACACCATTCACATAACCTTGAACCAAACAAATCACACATAAGCACCACACTATAAATTCCCCCAAATTTATACAAAAAATTCTAAAATAAGAAAACAATCCCATTAATAAACACAATTAAAGGAAAACACCACTTAAAAGGAACCGTATTTCAATTTAAAAGAACCATTTTCATTTTATCAAACATGTTGCAAGCATAAAATTCTATGTATAATGTCAGAAGGCCTTTAAAAACAATTTTACTAAATTTTACCACCAAGAATGGACCACAATAAACTAAAAGATTCATCAAAATAATCTACATTATATTCATAAATTAATTGAAAGCACCCAAGAATAAAATGGAATGGATTTGAAATTAAATTGATGGAGAAATCTACCTCAATAGAGTGCGGAAGTGAAGAATCTTTAATGTAAGGAAGAACTAATCCCAGTGGATAGTCCACACACCCTAGATCCAATGAAAAACAAAACATCACATCAAATGCAGATTTTTTTGGTTCGACCAAGAGAGAACAAACCATGGAAATACCAATAAATCAAGAGAAGATAAGTGAAATGGGAGAACAATGTCCAAAAAACATAATAAATTCACTATGGAAACTAGGAGATGCATCCATGGAGGGAGGAGAACCAAAGGGAGTGGGATAAGGGGCTTGCCTTATGCACAAAAAATAACCAAGGGGGAAGAAATCTTGTAAGGTTCCATAAAGAGGAGAGGGAAACATGTAATTTCAAAAAACATTAAAATCTAAGCAGCTCAAACGGATTGGCCACACAGGTTAGTAAATAATATGCCAACTGTGCACCCTACATTAGACGAAAGGTGAACCCCACTAGGGATGGACTGACTATTACCAAACCATGCACCGATTGTACTGAACGCCTCTATCCAGTTCTAGAATTGAACTAGATGGTTTACTAAGCCATGCGTAAACTATGCGCCTCACCACTAGACACAACAATCAAGCCGTATGGTTACCTAGGAGAATCCAATCAATTTCCCTTATCTATGTGTTTTTGATGCACCCCTTTCTACAAAGCCCAAAAACATCACTTCTCAACCAAAAACTCATAAATTCAAACTGGGACTCAACCTGAAACATGGCCAAAGGATCCAAAATCATGAAAAAAATAAAATAAACGAAGTCCAAAGCCCAGGTGTAATAATCTTAATTAATCATATATATAGTTTTTCTTATAAATTTTTAATTGAAATTACATATATTTGATTTTAACATGTCATACATAAGCAAACTCTACAATATCATTCCTTCAGGTTGCTTGAATACATTTCTTGAACTGAAATGATAATTAATCACTCATTATATGTTTTTTGTCATTATTTTTTATCTATCATATACATTTATTGGTTTTTATTGAAGAACCTAGGAATGGTAAGTACCACTTAGAAGGGAAGTGTGTTTAAATCTATGGTATATAATTTTACAATTAATTTTACTGAATTTCATAGTTGTTGCATTTTATAGAGAGATCCACTAATATATTATTTTTTTCCTTATGTAAATATAGTATATGTAATAACAACATAAGTAAAATAATAATTTTACAAGGTTCACCCCCATGGTGTCCGATTATATCTTTTTTGTGATAGGTTAGTGTTCAGGTCAGAGAATTTCCACTAATATCAAAGTGTTTTAATATTCCTTGTGAAAATATATCATCTTAAAACTAATTGTGTTTTTGATACATTTTTCTTTTAATAATTATATTTTTTTCCCACATATTGATAAAAATAATATTCAATAAAAATTAAACAATATCACCATATATAGACTAGGATTTCACAATATCAACATTATAATATCTTATTCTTTTAGAATTGTTTTTCAATTACAAAGATATGATCAATAGGAAGGAATTAACATTGTTCTTAATCCTCATATCTATTCTTTATGATATAAATATATCTTTGGGAAGTAATTCATTCCAACATCCCACTTATTTTTATTATTTTACAAAGAAGCTATATTTTTACTTCCTCAATCATTGGTACTGTCTATTAAGATATTGATGTATCACAGTAACCCTGTTTCTTTTTCTTATAGGGAGCAAGGATATAATATTATATTTCATAAATCATGATTTCTATTATTATCTTTATTGTTTTTATGGACAAGTTATTCACTTCCTATAATTTTTCCGGTCTCTCTCATCTATATTAATTATGTTTTTTGAAATTATTTTTTGGGTTCTATATATCATTATTTTAATTTATTTCTTTAATGACCAAATTTTAATTCCGTGTGTCATTGAATATTATTTCTATAATTGTAATTTATTAATTATATTTACACTATAATGTACTTATTAATTCTATTATGATCATGAGTCTTTTTAATGTCGTAATCTCTGGTAATTATCATAGAAACATTATTTAAATAATCATAAATAAAAAATTCTAATATTCCCACCATGTATTCATGAAGGAACACACTCCAAACCAATCATAATGAATAAAATTTGATCATTAAAATAACTTTTTATATAGTCCATGTATGAGCCACCATAAATTTATCAATTATTCGAATGTTCCCAACCATTTCACATAGGGTTGTGGATCAAATAAATTCATGCATTCAGGGAATGACATTTATAGTAATACCATTTCATAGTCATTATTTCATAAACTTCTTCTCCATGAAATTGAAATGTATCTAGTAATTTATCCATATTTGGATGGAATTTAACTCTAAGACTGCTTCATGGAATATTATTATTCTATATTGGGTGAAGATCACATTCAAAACACTTAAAATGTATTAAAATTAACTTTAAATAATTGTGATATTTAATTCATTGTATAAAATAATTTTAAATTTTTTATTTAATATACTATATGAGCATATAATATTCTACGATTTGAATTTTTCTATACTCAGGACCTTTAATTTTTTTTATATACTTATAAATATTCATGAACAATCTCATCTAATCTATTGTTTCTAGTATTATTTTTCCAATTAATATATATAACCTTTATACAAGATTTAAATAAATCATACCTATGTCACTAATCCATCAACACTTATCCATATTTTTAGTCATTTGTTAATATTACCTTACATTATTCTTAGAATAAATCAAACGCATTCACTACCATTCTTAGATTCTTTTGTTCTATGATAGATTTAGAATTTCTTATTTGAGTAGTTACTATTACACATCACATCCTTTCAGAATTAAAAAAAAACCCCGTAATAAAGAGTTTTCTGATTTCATCATCGACTCCTCAAATTTTTTTCATTGAGCTCATATCATCTTTAAAACATTCAGGAACATATTAAAATTATTCTCAAAATATCTAAAAGCTTATTAATATATTCATTGATTTTTACTCACTGTTTATAATAAATAAAACACTTTCACAATTCCATTATGATTTTAAGTGATGACTTGTGTATATTTTTATAAGATGGGGATCATATAGATGTAAAATATTTCATTCAATGTTATAAAACGTGTTTTTTTGTGGGTGATCATGTAATAACGCTACATGGTGGGTTTTAAAAAAAGTATTTTTTACTAAGGGTTTATGTGTTTTATTAGTCAACATAATCATACGTTAAATGGATAACTATGAATGGATCCTTCAAACTTATAGACTATTATTACAACAACCCATTTCATGAGTTAATTTGGTGGTTATTTGTTATAATAATGATAATATATTCATTTAAGTTGACTATGATGTTATTTTTCATTTAACATAATGGGTATAAAATCACAATTGTCAATTGAGATAGAGTGAGGATATGTATGGCTATACTAAGAGTATAGAACTGTAATATACTTATTAATATTGATAAAGGGGATATAATGTTATTATACATGATGATGAATGACATGTGACATGTATTTCCACATGATAAGTCTATATTCAAATAATCATGAATATATTAGTTAGTTATATGATATTGACATAGGTAATGTATCTTAGTCACTCTCTGTCCTAGGGCAAGTTACTGAAAATATTATGATTATTGTTTTTGTGATATCTTGTGTGCAAGATATATGTTTTGATTGAGATCATGTAAGATTCATTTATATCTTTAGTAGAACTTTTTTATAGGGTCCCTATATTCATTAAGTTATTGATTATATAATTTATTTCTTTAAAAGATATAATGTCTTATATGGTCTCAAATAATGGTTTTTAGTATAAGGATAAGGTAGTTAGAATAAATGATTATTAAAAATATTAAGGAAAAATTTAAAAGTATTTTCAATGAAATTCAAAAGTGTTTGAAGATGAACCTTCATTTTTATATAGATAAAGTGATATATAATTAAAATATAGTTTTAAGTAGAAAACAACTCTCTACATTATATTCAAATGGTACTTTGTAAATAATTTCATAAGTTATTGCATAAGATATGTTATATGAGGAGAAATAAAACATGCATATTTAAGGAATTGATGTAAATTATAGATTAATTAAAAAATTCTCACATGAATTGAATAAAAGTTTTATTTTTATTAATATCATATGTAATAATATATGATAAATAAATTTATTTGATATAGATATTTCATATGGTATGATATATGTCGAGAATACCAATATATTTCATATTATATTACATGAATCATGAAATAATAATTTATTATTTTTAGTGGGATCATAATTATTTATTTAATCTTTTAAGAAATGTTTTAAAGTAGTTTATATAATTATATAATGATATAAGTTTTATTAATTAAGGATATACAAATTTATGGAAAAGTAATAAATTATTTGAATGTTTTTTTTGGAATTTATTACATTCATTATTATGTTAAGACATTAATGTTAATGATTCATCTAATAAATAGTATATTAATTTATAATTAATTTGACCTTTTACACTAAGATTCAATTATTAATGATTTTAAAATTATAGACATAAAAAATAGGGTTCTTATTCTTTCTCACAATTATCCAATGTTTCTTAAAGGCCTTATTTTGGATGGATATTGTACCATATTGTGTAAAAGATGAATTATTAGAGATAATTGATACCCTTTAGGGAGGGATTCATTTCCTAATCAATGATATTCATCAAACATTTTTGAAGGTAGGGGATTAATAATTGTTAATGAAATTTATATCTTTGAAAACTAATGTTTTTAATTAAATTTATAAAAACAAGTCATGTAAATATTCATAATATATCAACTTTGTTATACCATATTTCATAAATCTTACCCTCCAAAAAAGAAACAAAATAGTATAAATATTTCAATAGTAAATACAAATTATATAAATTAATTATCCAGAGTATCATAGTTTATTTGAATATATACATTTAGAATGATATTAAGAATATATTTATCTACAGTTATAATAAACCAGTTTTAGCAGTGTCCCTAATGGGTAATCATTTGAATCAAAATATTTCTCAACTATATTCAATAATAAATTATATTTCAAAAAAAACTAAACTTCGTATGAGATAATTAATGCTTTCCAAGTATAAGTTATGAATATAGAATAGAATTCTCATTAATAGTTATTATCTTTATCAGTCAACATATATTTCCTATGTAGATATTAGAGGGATAAGTAAAATTCATTATTTTTACATGAAGTGTATTATCACAAAATATTGTATAATATAAATTTATTCATATATTTTATGAAGCATATCCTGATTATTTATATATATTTTGAATGATCATCTATGAATATGCAATTCATGCATAATTATTTTAAGGAAAAGACCTTCCATTCCATTCAAAACATATACTATACATTATTGAATATTCGTAGGTTTTATATATATATTTAAGGATATGTGTTGATATACCAATGTCCTATATACTCATTTGATTACAGTATTAGGTTATTTTCAAATCTATTTTAATATGGTTATAGCTATAATATACATATATAAAACAATAATACAAATAAAAGTCTAACCACTCATGAATTTGATCTATAAAAATATATTGATGTTGATCCTTATTTATTGTTAGGATATAATTTTGTTAGACTAGAATTACTATGATTTTAAAAACCAACAATTTTAAACTGGTACGTTAACATTATTCTAGATCACCATCACGTCTTATTTTTTGAAAGGATAGTAGTGGGATTACCCATTTGTTATTCAATATATAAAATTTAATCCCTATAATTAGGATTATTAAAAGCTATTTCTATAGAACATAATTCCTGGAAATTTTTAGCATCATTGGAGTTTATTGAATATGAATTCATAATCATTAAATTGTCATAAACTTTATAAAAATAATATGATTGATTCTTTTAATATTAGTTATCTCTAATTTATTATTTTCATCCTTTTCCTAAAAAAATAAAATCGATATTCTTCTTATTACTTGTTATCTTATTATTAATAATTATCTGATTTTGATCATTGATTATTAAAAAATACATACCTAATTTAAAAATACGTTACATCAACTTATGTTTTAGTGTAATTATGATTTGAGAATCCACTCTGTGTTGCAGTCCCTCAATAATTTCTCAACCCATAATATGGTTAAAATTTCATCATATTTATATATGTTTTACCCTAACATTTCATCGAATGTTTCATTTATTAGATTGGTTTTTTATATTACCTATTACATAAAAATCTTGGTTTTTAGTAAAAAACTAATTAGGAATGTGGAATAATATTCAATCAATTCTATTTTCTGCCACATGACTTTTATCAATATGAATGGTAATTTTTTAGTAAATAATAATAATATCATTTTTTTGAAATTATTTGACACTTCACCCCTAGTTCAGAATGTTTCTTTATATATAGTTTTATTCCCACCATATTCCTCCCTCACTTGAATTGAAAAATCAACATGAAATATGATCATTCCATCCTTCATAAGAAAATATTATATAGTAAAATCAAAGTAGGAATGAGTAGTGACCAACTGATGAGTATAATGGACTCATTACCTTAAAGTAACTCATTTGGTATTTTCATATCAAATTATCATTATTTAGAGTAAGGTATGGTACTCAGTTTCAGGTGCCTAATTAATACTTGGAAGTGTGGGGAGTATAATTCCTAAAGCAGATGGAGGGTTTTCATCTTTGATAATGGATAAATGATCTTTATCATATTAGGTGTATTTATTTAATAAATTAATTTATTATTCATATATATATATATATATTTATGTTATCATGTTTTGATTGTTACATATTTTATTTATGTTTTTATCTTTTCATGTTAGTGGAATCATTAATTGGATTCCACATAATTAATCTTTAAATATATTTGAAAACAATGAGGGCAGATCACTTGCATCACATTTCGTTTAATTAAATGAAATATATTCTATCCAATGTTTAATGGGAAGGGAAATCAGGTTGATTTATATTTTATTTCATACAATAGGATCTATTGTAGGTTGTTACAAATCGTATCAGATCTTCATTATGCAGTTGAGTCAGAAATAATTGATATATTGTATTTTAGGTAAAAATAAATAATTAATAAATTTTAATATCCTATATAATTTTGGTGGAATCAATGGTTACAATTATTATTGAAGATTATTTGTGTTCTGCCAAAACTTTTTAGTGTATGGTTCATAATTTCTTCCTAAAACATCTTGTGAGATGTGATATATATTTATTTAAAAGGGTGGTAATGAACTCCTCCAATATCATCATTTATAAATTGTTTTTGGTAATTAAAATATCCAATATTAGTTAAGTAAAAAAGAATATATATGTTTTTAGTTTCATAAAATTAATTTTTTTACATTTGTTGATATTTTTATTAATCAATTTTTTTTTAAAAAATTCTATTGTGTACATTTGATAAAGAGTCCATAGATATTGTGAAGATTTATTAATATAGATACATATTAGGGTTTTTAATGTTTTTTTTGGAATATCTTATGATGAATTTTATTTTATGCATTATCAATAAATAAATTTCAAAAAATATTATGCTTTTTTTTATTAAATAAACACTTTAGGATTCAAAAATCAATAAGTAAACTCAAACATGATTTCTAATGAAATTTTATATTTAATTATTTTGGGGATAATTTGGGATTATGAGAATTATTTTGGAAATATTGTAGAATATATTTTAAAATATAAGTAATACTATGACATCCATTTACTTTTTGTGGTACTCATTGATCCTTACTTCTCACCATTTTGGAGGGAACTTGTATAGGGGTGATTTGTGGGAAATTTTGAGAATTTTGGGAGGTTTTCTGGGATATTCATGGTTTTCCCTAAATTTAAACCTCTCTAGTGAATAATGTGTAACCATAGAACAATAGATTTTTCATGGTTGGTACACAGTTTGAAAAAATGTTTTCCCACCTTGGAGAAACCATGCATCTTGGATAGTGCATCCAAAGGGTATGCATGGTTTGGGCGCACTGTTTTTCTAACCACATAGGCCTATCATATAAACCTTTCATGCGGTATTTTATAAGTAAAAAAATTTATTTCAAAGCCACAAACACCCCTGATTTAACCCCTGGTCAACCCCTACATTACCTAACTTGAATTACATGGATTAGGAAGCCCCTACAAAGAAATTTTGAATCCTAAAACCCTTTCTCCTGGGGGATCGAAGCGTGGTTGATCATGTTTAAAATAATCCAAGAAATTGAATCTTTTCATGTGAGTTTATTATGATCTATAATTATATCTTCCTTAGAGGTTATTATATCATCGTGGTCTTGGTGGACCTAAACTAAATTTCATCAGATATTGATTCGAGGTTTGATTTCATTATCTATAATAAATTCATTCGTAATTAGTGTGTCCCATTGTGGGTGTTGATATCTAAATCCATGATTAATGGTAGGTGGTTCTGTAATAATTTTAACTATAATTGATACCTAGAAATTCTATATTAAATTGAAAAGCATTTTTAAGTGGTTTAAAAACATGGAATTTCAATAATTTGATTCTTGATTTGAATGGTTTCTAGAAATTCATAAAAACCATAATTTTAATGGAATTAAAAATGTGGGGTGTTTTTTTAGAAAATATGGATTTATTTCAAAATTATTTTTATGAAATGATTTAATTTTGATCCTGAAAATCACGATTAAATTTGAGGATGTATTTAATTGGAAAGAAATTATGGAAACTGATGATTTCGTTTTTAAAAGAGAATGACATGATGAAAATTAAAATTGGTAAATTGAATTTTAAAATGTTTTAAAATGATTTATTTCTAGTATGTTTGATTTTTTGAGAAAAAGTTATCCTAGTTATTTATTGATAACTAGGAAAATAATATTTGGAACATGCCTCCAAAGTAATGGATTGACTATGATATTTTTTACAAAAAAAACATTAGCTAGACTGCCCTTAATGGGTTACCTTATTAGGGTGTAGACTTATCTTTATGGATCCTATTATTGAGGTTTATTTTTTGAATTGAAACCATACTGGGTTCATGATCACTATGAATTGTGGGAGGATCCTATTACTTAATAAACTAACATACCATGTGCCTTTTGAACATGGTGATTTCTTCACATTGAGTTACTCAACTTGATATTAATTCCATTGATTTATTAAATTGTTTTATTCATTACAAGTGATTTATATAAACCATTTTATATAAAATTCACATTTATATTTATTTGAATGTTTATTTTTATATCTTCTATTTGTTTAAAATGAAATCATGTCTTGTTTTAAATATGAAAATAAAATTCCATGACAATTTTAATTAAATGAAAATAATATATATTATATTGTGTTTTTATTTGACTAATGAATAATTGGTGAGATCCTATTTGGATTTATAGCTCAAATGCTACCTTTTCTATTTTATTTTTTTAGATTTTATTATTCTAGGTCTACGAAAAGGGAATGTTCCACTTGAAGGTGGTGAATA
The DNA here is from genome assembly GCA_963277665.1 of Viscum album. Lineage (NCBI taxonomy): Eukaryota > Viridiplantae > Streptophyta > Magnoliopsida > Santalales > Viscaceae > Viscum > Viscum album. The sequence continues at coordinate 1,239,270,371 of OY728145.1, read as the reverse complement.
TTCTTGATTGTTTGGGATTGTAAGGATTTCCCTTTGGAAGGTTTAAGTATCATCTTGAAAGTTATTGAGTACATTATTTTTTACTTCTTTGGGTTTTTTTATACTTATTTTTTGTTAGTTTCTCCATTTGATGTGTTGAGCATACATAATTGTAAAATTTCATCTTCCATTGTTTCTCCGAATTTTTTTCCCACTTTTACCTTGTATAATTGATGGTGCTAGTCTCAAACCCATGGATACCAGGAACAACCTTTAGGCTATATGATATCTTTTAATATTATCAGGTTACCAAGTTATCTATGATTATTTAGGATAATGTTTTATCAAAGTGTCTTTGTAATCATCTTTCATTGTTGTCCTTATACAGTTTGGAATATCGTTTTAGGGATTGGGATGTAGTTACAAGAGATTACCTAACCTATTCTCATCATAATGAGCCTTTTGTCACTATGGTAGTTTTGGTAAAGGAATAATGAAGAATAATTTGATCTATTTCTAGTTTTATTTGTTTTTTATGGGTATATTGTGATACAAATAATGAAATATTATATTATTAAACTAATTTACCTATTACTCTTATTTATGTTGTTGATATTAATAGTATTCTAATTTATTTAATGGGGTTTCATTATATTGTGTAGAATCATGACTCTATGAAGACATGTGGATAGGACATAGGAGGAATCCGATGGTGGACAAGAGTAAGAGGGTCCTTTTGTGGACATGAATCTTGTTGAGATTATAATGTGTTATGTTCAAGATCTAGGGTAGGAACATGTATGAGTTCTTATTCAAGTTATAATTGTGGAACCAATGATGGATAAATCTCAGATTTATGCTTAGGATTTACTTCACTAGAATCCACCAAAATTTTAAGTCTCAGATGATCCTTAAGAGGCTGATGATTGTTTGAGAAGGATTATTAATCTATTTGATTTCTTTGGAAACTTTTGATTGAATTAAGGTGAAATGTACCACCTTCAAGCTTGAGGGACCTATCAGGAGATAAATGGATTCAATGGGTTTAGAGAATAATCATGAGAGTTTACAGTGTGAGGACATCTCATTTATTTTAAATCACATGTTTTATCGAAATTTTATAGTTTTGGTGAAGGCTATAGAAATTTTCAAACTCGAATACAATGATTGGAACCTGATGGAGTATGAGGATTTATATTCCAATAATTTTAATTTTCCACATGATATTATATTTAATAAGAAGTTGAAGGCTCGATGGTTTGAGATAAGTCTTAAAATAATTATTTTAGTTAGGGTTTCTTACTAAATATTGCTTCTTATACCAATGTAACAAATTGGGAATTGATTGTTGATCTATACATAACTGGTAAGTCAGGTATGATAGTAGTTAATTTTCCTATCAATGGAGTTTTTATGGGTTATTTTAAGTGGAATATGAAGAATGATGAATTTTAGTGTGGTTTGTGACAAAAGGCATATTTTAGACCTCCAACATTTCCAAGAAGAGGCTCTTTGGATTGCTTCAATTATGGAATTTCTGGTCCTTAGAGATGTGTTTTTACTGGGGAAAAAGTATCTGTAGTTCATATGGTTGATCCAGACACCAATATAAATTATTCCACTTCTATTATAGTCCATATAGTGGAATGGGATCATTAATACCTAAAAGTAATAATGTTCGATCAGAGGATTCAATAAAAAAGGGGTTTTGGCTATATGTATTCTGAATGATGCTTCTTTATGTGGTGAAAGAGTTTCTAGAGGAAACAGATATAGGTCCAGAAACTGTGAGAGGTAATATCAGTATAACATCTTATTTGGTGGATACCTTTTTTTGATACCGGGGAATCTCAGTCATTTATATCAACTCATATTCTGAACGTACTAAATCTTCTTGGGGAGGTTGCCTCTTATTTGATGGATATTTCTATACCCCTCAGAATGAATAGAGAGTATGGTATCCATTATCCTTATTATAATTTCTTTTGATTAGAGATATACCTTACAAGGTATTTTCAAATTCTCAACATGCAACAAATTGATTTCATTTTTGAGATAGATTTTCTCATTTACAATAAATCCCAATTTGATTTCTATCTTTATTGGGTCTCCTTTACTGTACCTAATGGGTGTGTTGTATCTTTCAGGTATAATCATACCTGAGGATGTGTATTATGAAACCTTATTATCCAATATTTTGAGAAGTAATATCAACATTTTCTTTTAACATAAAGAGATAATATCTGAGTGATGATCTCCTTATATTTTTATTCACGTTTACTGATGTGTTCTTTCATATTTTTTAGGTTTTATAATAATAAAAGAGGAATATTTTTTTATTGATTTAGTGCATGTTACTCAAATGGTGTTTATTAATTCTTACTACATGGAACCAGCTGGAATTAAAGAGTTGAAGACTCAATTGGATGATATATTAAAGAAAAGATTGATACACCTGAGTAAATCTCATTGAGAAGTGGCTGTTCTCTTTGATAGGAAAGCTGATTTGAAACTTCACCGATGTGTTGAATATTGGAAACTCAATGAGTGATGATAAAGAACTGATATTTCTTACCACATATTGATGATATTTTTGATATGTTGAAAGGGTGTAAGTGGTTCTTGAGGATAGATCATCAATCTCGTTATCGCCTATTTAGAATAAAATAATCCGATATTCATAAAACTACTATCAGATGTTGGTATGACTATTAAAAGTATTTATTCTAGCCATATAGTATAACCAATCCTCCTATAATCTAATAAGATTTTATGAATGGGATCATCCTTGAGTATATTGATATAATGGTGGTGGTATTTGAGGATGCTAACTTGGTTTAATCTATATTCAAGGATGATCATGTTTGTCATTTGAGAGGAGTTATCAAACTATTGAGAAATAACCAAATTTATTCGAAGCTTTCAAAATGTGATTTTTGTATTGGGTAAGTAATTTTATTGGGACACATGGTGTTAGAATGTCGTATTTTAGTTCATCATAAAAGATGAATAATTTCATTACAATGTATCAATTCATTTTTTTTGATAAATATTGCTTCTTGGGATTGGAAGGGTTATATCACTAGTTCATAAAGGATTTTCGAAAGTTAGATTCTCCAATGGCGACTCTCACTCAGAAGGGGTGAAATTTTCTTATGATGATAAGTGTTAGAGTTATTTTCTTGGGATTATTTTCTTTGACATATGGTTTTTTGTTGACTCTTATATAGGTTAGACAGGGCTATGTTGTTTTATATGATGCATTAGTTTCAGGTTTGGGTCATGTAGAAATGCATGGTGATCACAAAGTTGTATACAGATCTTGATAGGTTAGGAAACATGAGAAGAATTATCTAATCCATTTCCTTGAACTCACATCTCCAATATATGCACTCAAGAGTTGGTGACATTAACTTTTTAGAGAAATAATTACTTTGTATTTTGACCTAAAGATATTGAGTTATATCTTTAATTAGAAATATTTGAATCTCCTCTATAGGGGTTGGGTTTCATACCTACAGTCTATTGATTTTGATATTTCCTATACCCATAGAAAGGGAATTGTATTGCCGATGTATTCATATTGAAGCTTTTGACCTATACAACAAAATAATTATCAAAAGGTTAGAACTAGATGAAAGTTTTTCATAGTTTCATATATGAGTTTAAGGATAAATGATATAGGTTGTAATGTATAGTTTTCATTTGGTCTATACTCTTATAAATATGAATCTTTAGGTGAAAAAATTCATCATGAATTCCTTTGCATTAGGCACTCTCTTTATGGGGGGGACCTTTACTGAGTGGTCGTTCTATACAAACAGTATTCTATGTCTACAAAATTAGGTTTTTGTGCTGTTTTCCATGATTAAATATTTAGTAGAAGATTTCCATAATTTATAATGGGGATTGATCAAAATAACCATATATTTGTTCTATGATATGAGGTTATTATTCTGGTGGCCAGGTATAACACAAGATATTTCTAATTTTTTCTCGCTGTTATAATTGAAAAAAGGTCAAGGCTGAGACTAAAGATATTTGAGTTTTCTCCATCCCCTTCTAGTTCCAAAATGGATGTGAGTTGATATTTTTATTGAGATTGTGGTTGGTTTGTTGCATGCCCATAGAATTAAAAATATGATATGGGATATGATCGATAGGTGGATGAAATTGAATCAATTTATACACATTTGTAATACAAACTATGTTGAGGAGTTCACAAATAATTACATGAATGATATTGTTTGTTTTAATGAAGTACCATCTATTATAGTATCTAATAAAGATCCATGCTTTACCTATATTTTTTAGGAAGGAATTTAAGAGGCATTGGGATATTAGGGTTTTCTAAGTACAAAATAGCATCCGCAAATAGATGGACATATAGAGAGGGATAAACATATTCTTGAGGATATCCTATACGCTTGCGTATTCTCATTTTCATAATACATGGTAGAGTGAGGCACTAATGTGAGAGTAGTGGCCTCATCTCAATGATATGGAAACTTCATGAAACGTTTTCTTAGGCTAACAAGTTCATATGGTTCTGAGGTTATAACATCATACTTCTATTTTTTTGGTATTACTTGACCCTTGGTTGTTTCCCTTTTGGATGGATATTTTTAGGGGGTATTCATGTGAAATTTAGAGTATTTTGGGAGGATTTCTCGGATTTCAATAGTTGGTACATGGTTTTCCCAAACTATGGTCCCATATAGTGAAAAGCACAAATCCATTGTCTATGAGGATTTTTATAGTTGGTGAACCACTTAAAAAACAGCATTCCCACCTAGGAGAAAATGTGTGACTAGGATAGTGAGTCCCTAGGGGGTGCAAATTTAAGGTGAATCATTTTTCTAACCCTGAAAACCTCTATACCGGACCATATGTAGAATATTATTTTGTTGAAAACATTTATTTTAAAATCCAAAACCCCCTGGGTTAACTTTCAATCAACTTCTTGTTAACCTAACTCAAGTTCCTCAGATTAAAAGGTTCCCAAGAAGCAGTTTTATCTCCCCAAACCGCTTGGGTAATAACATATAATCCTTTAATTCATGGATGATAACATATAATCTATTTTAGAAAAGTGAATTTACATTCATGTGTTTTATTCCAGTCACACATTCTATCATCCTTAGAGGGTATTAGATCAATAGTTTTTACAGATCAAAACTCTACTGGATTTAATATTTATTATAGTTTTGATTTATTTATATTTTATACCTTCTTTATTTGCTGTCGAATCCCACTGAAATCATTGATATCTAATTTTGTGATTAAAGGTAGTTGGTTTGATAATCCTTTTCCCAACAATTGATATTTGGAATTTATTGATTATATTGAAATGTATTTTTAAATGTATTTAAAACATATAATTGTGTTGATTTGATTCCTTACTTGAAAGGGGTGTAGAAGTTGTTGAAAACCATGAAATTGAAATTTTGGGGTGGGTTTCTAAAAAATATGGCTTGAGTTAGAAATCATTTTAATTAAATGATTTGATATTTATATTGATAAAATGGGTTAAATTGAAATATGTTGAATTGGAATGCAATGATTAGAACCAATGATTTGGTTTTGAATATAGAATAGACTATTTGAAATTGAAATAGGGAAATCATATTTTAAACTATTTTAAAAAGAATAGTTACTAATATGATGGTCTGTTGAAGAACATTATATTATAAAAAGTTGTTGGCAACTGGGAAAAACAATATTAGATCTTAGTTCCCTATGAATGGATTGAAAATGAAAATTGTTACTAAAAAAACTTCGACTAGACTACTTATAATGGGCTCCTCTATTGGGGTTTTGATTTCCCATTATGGGTTCCCTATATTGGGGTATATTTTTGTGCGAACACCTTACCATATTTGTGATTACTATGAGTTTTGTTAGGATTCTATTGCCTTATAAACTAAATTAACTTGGGGGTCTGTACATAGTGCTTTCCTATCTTCGAGTTTTTTGAATTTATATAAATACATTTATTTATTGACATTTTTTATTCATTATAAGTGATTTATATAAAATATTTTATATACAATGCATATTTATTCTTGTTTGAAAGTTGTTTGATATATCTACCTTTTGAAATGAATGCAAGTTTTATTTTAAATATGAAAATGAATCTCCATACCACTTTTCTTTAAATTAATAGTATATCTAGTTAATTGATTTCAGAATTAGTTATGAAACACATTATGTGACCCTACATGTATTTATAGATCACACCCTACCTTTTACTTTGTGAATTTCTAGATTTTCTTATGTCAGTTCTGAGCATAGGGAAAGCACCACTTGGAAAATGTGGATGTTCTTGATTATTTGGCCCTGAAGTGATGTTTCCTTTAGTATGTTTGAGTTTCATCTTGGTATTTGTTGATTAAATTCATGATAAACAACTTTGGCTTTTGTTAAACATGTTTTATTTTTTATAATTTCCCCTTTTATAGTGTCGATTATACTTACTTGTAAGCTTTTAATTACCACTTTTTCTTGTCAAATTCATTCCCTCTTTAATCTTATGTGATGCCAAGTGCTAGTCCCAAATCCTTGGGGATCAAGAAGTATGTTGGTGATATGTTAGATCCAAATAATCTTTAATGGTACGAAGGTATGCAGGATGGTTCATGAAAAATAATTTATTAAAATTTAAAAAATATTTTTTAAATATATTTGTTCTTTTTTAAATAAATCCATTGGTAATGTAATCTATTTTAAATTTATTGAATTGCAATATTTATATTTTTTTAAAATCTTATGTTTTTGTAATTTGAATGTATTAAATGATTATATTATAATTTCATACATTTATTATAATATATTATTAAAAATTGAGTTTTATATTTTTGATTAGTTGTAATGATGTATGTATTTTTTTCCTTAGTGATGGTTTTTTATATATGATTGGTTTTATTTAGTTTTTTTGAATAATTATACTTATTAAGGGTGGTTAGTAACATATTAGTGATTTATGATTAAATAATTAATTAGTAATTATCTAAATTATTAGATAATGACTCTTTATGGTATTTTAGAAATGAGAGGGATTTATTCTAATATTTAAATCATGATTATTTTTATATATTAAAAAATATATAAAAAATTTCATATAAGTATGTGATTGTTTTTTATTGGAATATATATTATTTTCTAAATTCCATGTGGTTTTATAAATTTTCAATGTTGATTTATTTTTAATAATTCATACCAGAAATATATGTGGGTATTTTGGGCGACTGAAATTCATTTTATGTCTAATAAAAGATATGGTGGTTGTTTGGTTATTATTACATCCTCGATCAGGATCAACATTATTGGGACTGAATGAGATCATAAAATACATATTCGGGTCCTCTCTATATGGTATAAGATGTCTAATTGCTGCGGGGGCATGATAAAGGCATAAAGAAACTATATAAAAGGTTTACTTCAATATAAAATAAATTAAAAATAGAAATATAATAGTTATCCGTATGAGACGGAAATAAATCCATATCATGTAAAAATTCTTTAAAAAAAAAATACATTTTACCATTATACATAAATTTGATCAATTTCAAATGAGATGAAAAGAAAAAAGACATAATTGGGATCAATTTTTTTTAAATCTTATATATGATGGTCCAAAAAACTACAGATAGTCAAATAATAGGATAACAAAAAAGATATTAGTCAAGGGTTGGTCCTATCTCCCAACTCTGACTCAACTATCCAACTCAAACATAAAGAATCACTCCCTTTACCATATAATAACCAAAAACTATAATATATGATTCGGTACCTCTAGTTCATATCAAGGTGTGACTAATAATTCGAAGTACACAAAAAATGATATCCGAAACTATATTGAGTTTTGTTATTGTGGAATCTATCCTCACTTGTCTAATGACTAGAAGCATAATACAATTAGTAATTCTCAATCATTAGGTTCAATAGTTCCCCCCAGATATATTTTACCTTCTTTGGATAGTTCTTTATGTCTCTAAATTTGATATATAATCAATCTTGGGTCTATAAGATGGTAATGTTTTCAACCAGCTTGATTAAGATACCTTATCATTCACTTCTTTTTGGATAAGTGATCGACCCATATCCATGTCATAATGATTAATTTTGTCAACATAGTCACATTTTTTGTAAAAATTACATATCACACATTAAGAATTAAATAATTTGGTATAAATTTAACTATTACTATCTTGCCAATATATACTGACTTCTATTATTAATATTATATTTTTTCAAGGAGTTAGAACTCACCCAACAAAAACACATGGAGGAACTCATAAATTTTGTCACACACTCGTCCCATGTAATAACCCATGACCACCTAGGGATAATTTCATAATAGACTAAAATTACCACATATTTTCATCCTTGGGATCATCCTAGGATATATAGATTCATATTAATTGATCTAAATTCAATAGATATTTCCCATCAGGTTGCGTCCATTATTACCCATTTTAGTTAATCATAGAATAACTCACATGGAAACATAATGGTTAAGTATCTTCAATTAAAAATTGAACAATAATGGTCTAAGTGAATGTTTTCAAATATAAAAAAATAGGGAATTATTTAATATTTTTTTTTGTAAAAATCATTATAGATTGGTGTTACCACATGTCTTACACAAAAAGAAGATGTGTTGATAACATCATCATAGCTTATCAAACAAAAAACTTATGACTAAATGAATATTTTTTAAAATACCACCCCTTGAAGTAAGTCAATATATAAGAAAATAGAAAGTTTAAAAAAATCATGCGAATAATAAAAATTTAATTATTATAGATTAACTACCAAGAAACATCGTGATAAACTAGGAAATAATGAAATAGGGGTTTATAGATATACCACTAGATGTCACCAATAAACAAATGTTACTTGAATTAAATGGTGAAGGTGAGAGAACCCACCTTCAAAGAGAGATGACTGAGAGAGAGCATAGGGGGTGGTTTAATTACAATGATGAATGAGGTAACCCCATTTTCTAGTTCATAAAATTTATTGTTTTATTTAACAATTTTTTTAAATATTCCATGTGTGATGTGCGGTCATGCTAGTCATTTCAAAAAACAATTCTATCATTCTTGTGTTTTATCATCTCTTGTAATGGAGTGGTACAACTCTCCCATGTAGAACTAAAAATACATGCTACATTCCATCATGGTGTGAGTTCCCACTTTATGACCCAATATATTCATCTAGGATGGATTTTTTTTTTCAACACCCAATGCCAGAAAATAATACCTATCATGAATTAAAAACATAACCTAGAGTTTCATGGTTTGAACACTCTCCCTTATATAACATTATTAATACATGGGAATAATTTAAATAGTATATTAACCTTATTAATAGTATTCAATAACCTGAAAAGGCATATATATTTAAGCATAGCAAGCCTTTTTCATGATAAGACACCCTAGTCCATGTTGTGATATCCAAGACTTGCATAAAAACTAATATTTTCATTCAATGGTTGGGGACGAAGCCTCATTTTTATTAATAAAGCAAAGAAAAGACCTCTTTTAACTATGTAGAGGGAGACCCATTACATAGCTCGAAGGTCTAGTGGGCTCGTAGCCCATTACATAGTCTGTAGGCCCAAATTTTGGCCCATTTCCCATTCTGTGAATAGTAACCCGGCTGCTACAGTACCCGCACAGTACCACCACTGCTACAGTGCCCTACCACTCCTACAGTACCCGCCGATCAACAGTACTGCCACTGCTACAGTACCTCTACAGTACTACTATAGTACATGCACCCAATGGGGTTTGAACCCCCATTTTTCATGTAGTATTATGGGGTGCTTACCACTAAGCCAAACTCCAACTACTAAAACATAATATTATATATAAAAAATAAAATAAAAAATAAACGTCACAATTAAATAATTCTTTAGGTAAAGGTGTAACTTCTGGATGATAGAATGTATTGACCACATGAAAACACATAAAATGTTGTAACCTTCAGCCATCTTATTTTGATAAACTACTAATAGAAGAATTCTGTATAATTTTAGGATAACTATCTGAAATGAATTTTGGGTCACCCATAAAAGCCATGATAATTAATATATAGAAAAGATACAAGATGTTTGGTAAAAATTAAAAACGGTTCATAGAAATTAATTTTATGGTGTTATAATGTGCCCACCTTATATCTATTTTAACTCTATTTAAATTCACAATCATCATCAACCCTACTCGATAATCCAATTAGGACACTATACCCATATGATAGACACATAACTTTAATTGAGTCATATTTATCCCTCACAATGTTTTTATTCCTAATTATAAAGACCACAAAATGACATTAGGAGTTAAGAATATCATCATTATTAAGATTCCAATCTTGTGATAGCTCACGGAAATAATTTTTATCCTACATAATTAGATTGTCTAATTATTATTACTAAAAATTCTTCACACTAATAATAAGTAATCCAATAATGATCATGTATTTAAGGGACCCGTAGCCTGAATACTCCATAAAATCTAAACATAGCCATGAAAAAATGGTTATCATCTATTACATATGACTAAAATATTTTATCTTATGTGCCTCAGTCTTCTTACCAAACATGTTAGAAATGAAATTCCCCTCTCGAAGGTTATACTATACCTTAAAATTGGAAAACTATAATAACGTTACATATATTCAATCTCTGGGGTTCAATACATTTTATGTCAAAAATAAATCTAATTCCCTTTTGATCTATATATACCATGAACTTCCCTCATCAAAATTAATGTTGAAAATACCTTAATCTATTGACGAAAACTACCAATAAAAGATCACATGTCATTTAGTTCATCTCATGCAATCTAAACTAAATGGAACCTAAATGACCACAGAATTATCATATATCAGAACCAATTCATGAATAACTCCTAATACATCATAGGATAGCTTATTATTCTTTCATAGCTGAGGTAAGGGAAGTATTTATATAGTCATCAATCAAAATATCAGTTCTTGAATTATCTCTCATATTCACCTGACTAGAAGAATTTTATCATCTTCTTGGATATGGAAATAATTGTAAAATATAATTTGGAGGTTACATATATATAAAATTAGTTATAACCATACAATACCATGAAAATGAATATATGATAAAATTCTTAGGCCATTACTAATATACCACATGCTCAAAATTTTTAGTTTCTAATAATATTCTAGCCTCTAGTATCACATATCTCATGAACCTATGCACATCAATGAAAAATTAACACTTAATGTATTTAACCTATATTTAATCTCCCAATATATACCCAATTAATTTCCAAATCATGGGAGTTCCCCTCTATTGACCTGGAGTAAGAAAGAATACATTAAAAAACATGACTAAAAACTAACACAATTAATGTTGGAATAACCAATTTATGTGGTTTATGAACATTATTAGTTCATTTTTTATCACAAAAATATCATAAGTTACCGACACAACTTATACTGTCTCCTAAATATATTGTGAGGCATGTGAGATGGTCTCACCCTAAACTGAGGATATCTTAATCTCAAATCAACAATGGAGTTCACTCTATCCCATCTCAACTAGTCAAATGCAACACTAACATGATGAATATGATATCAGTTCTTTAAAATCACCTATTTAAACATCCAATAATACAAATTTTTTTAATGAACCCCATCCCTTATTAAAGATCATGATATCAAAACCCAAGTGGTGAATCTTATCCAAATAAAACTATTTTCAGCTAGATACCCGAGTTGATCCTTATATGACACTCCCATGTAACTATGATTTTTATATTGTTAACTTTATAATATTTTATGTTTTATATGGATTTTGGGTGATTCTGGAAGTTATTTATGGTTTGGGTCTTATTTATAAGATTTTATCATCATAGCCATGGTTGGATAAGGACTAATGAATTTTTTTCATTGTTAAATTTGTATCTTAAAATTAAAGGAGGATTATTGTGACTTGTTTCCATATAGATCTAGATAGGTGATTACATATCATTCCCCTATAAACAATCTTTTGATATGTCTAGTTGTTTAAATTTTATTTCCACTCAATTTATACCTATATATGTTAACTATTAGGGGTTAAAAAAAGTTTTTACTTTTTTTATATATAGATTGGAGTTTTGTCATGCAAAGTGTTTTTAAAAATTCCTTAGTGGAAAATTTAAATGAAATTAATGATTTAAAATTGGTTTTAGACACAATTTTAATTTCAAAGGATTTGATTAGTAAAAGTGGCTACGACCTTATTTAATTTTTTAGAAAATTTGGTCTCGATGGGATTTTGAATAGTTTTCGATGTAAAGAGTGGTTTTATAGTGATTTTCAATGATTTTTGTTGGGTTATATTTTAAATTATGTGAGATGGATTTAAATTTGGAGCTTGTCATTTAAATTTCTATTTTATACATTTTGAAGATAGGTGCGTTCTAGTTTTGATTACTATTAGGGTTAAAACACTATGTTTTTTTAAATATCATTAAGGATTTTTATCCCATGGTAATGACTAATATTAATTATTAAACTCAGATGTTAATGTTGGAACCTCTTGAGTGCGTGTTTTGGGAGAGTTTAGTTTTATTGAAATTTATTTAATTTTTTAGAGATTATCTTATGATACATTTTTATTTATCAAATCCTTTTTTCTAATATAATGGGAACCCTACATAACTATGTAAGGGGTAAGGATGTGGGTTATAGTATATTAGGGTATATAGGTGATAATATTCCATATGCATTTTTCCCTCCCAGGCGTTTATTTGTAACTTAGTGACCTAAAGGTGTTGTGAGAGGGTTGGTTACATTCCCAACAAATTGACCCTATAGAGAGTGATCAAATTAACTAGGTCCATTATCATTCATGATAGAGCGTAGTGTTTTTACCATAATTATTAGATCCTATTAATAATGTTTTCGGGGATCCTGATTAATATACCATATTTGTAAGCTTTAGTATTTGATTTTTTTTACCCAGAACTATATCTTGTTATGAAGATTTTCTATTTTTATACATTAATGCACTAGTTCCTTTTCCATCTATTCCTTGTGCTTGATTGTGGTTGGTTTACATTGAAACTAATTTATAAATTTTTTGGGAAGAGTGGTTCAATTAAAATAAAATTGAAGTTTATTTTAGATATGTACGTTAGAATAATTTTAGAAAAATATAATGAATTTCATTATTTTATTCTAAATTAAAATATCCAATTTCATTGAAATAAAATATATTTTTTATGGAATGATCTTATTTATTAAATATTTTTGAAATGAAATTTTTATTCCATATGAGCATCAATTTTATTAATAGTAGATTTTCATTATTAATTTGGAAAGAATATGCATTCAATATTGTTCATGATTTTATTTATGAAGAATAGTATGAAAAATATTCTATAAAATATGGTCAAATTATAATTTATGTAATATAACATGGAAAAAACTACATAGTCCATTTAGTGAAATCCTATTAGTCATGTTTTGATCACACCCTATATATATATTTGTGTGTATGTTTGTGTGTCTATGTCTCTTATGTATTATCAAATTGCCTAATAATTTATCCAATTGGATGGATATTCATTTATTCTATATACAATCATGGTGGGATATGGTGAGTTGTTATGGGTCACATGGTGTATGGTTGAAATAGATTGGGTTCTATTTAATTTTTGTGATTATATATTTTCTTGTTTAGATATGTGTATTTTTTATTTTGTTTTTCATTCCTATAAATCTTGTAACACCCCAAGCTTCTTCGGTATGTTTCCTTTCGAATAATGCAATGACGTGCATTGTACGCAACTTCGAGATTTTAACACACCACAACCAATCAAACTAGCCGTTATGAATAGTAATACCTACTTTTTGAAATTATATATATTTTATATTTCAAAATGGACTTCATTTTTGGATTCGGAATATCGAATTTAGCCTAGGGTTAAATTTTGGTACTTTTCGGATAACTTTTGTATTTTGATGAATAGTGAAAATTACTAAATTTTAATTAAAAACAACTTTTTTAATCAAAATAATTAATAGTGATAAATTGTGAATTTGAGTGGTTTTAAAGTATATTTAGAATATATTTTTACCATTTAATATAATTTTGGTCATTGGACATAATTTTACAATTAAACCGAACATAAACAAGTGTCAATCTTTTGATAGTTATTATCTCTTAAAAACACGCTTTTTGTTTTGACAGCGGGAATTAATTTTAAATTAATTTCTGCCACTTCTGTGTTTTGAATTTAGAAAAATGGATTCCATATTTGGAATCAGGATGTCCAAATTGTGTAAATAGGTAACTTTTATTTTTAGACATTTTGAATAATTACTGCGGTAAATATTTTATTTACCATGGTTAAGGGTAAATCCGGTAAATAAGGGTTAAAAAATAATATTATAATAATACTAAATTACCCTAAAATGTGTCTTAACCCTATTGGTTGATACATGGTCGACCAGGGGCATCTTTGGGTCAATTTTGGGACCCCATGGATCCACTTGTAAGTGATAATGACACTTTATATTAATTAAGTTAAAATGAATACAAAAATGACACAAGCATATATCTTTTAGCAAAACAATTGTTACATAGGGTTATATATGCTGGATTTTAGATTATAAATATTCATTAGAAATCTAAAAATATTTCCTACATAATTATATTTTATTTATAATTTTTTGACATTAAATAAGTTATTTTATTTATGACACAATGATGATGCAGTAATTACTAAAATAGTAAAAAATTAACATAATTGATATTATAAATACCCAAATAATTATAATATTAAACTTTTAATGAATTAAACAAATTTTCTAGGATAATATGATATATTAGGATTGATTTATTTGACTTTGTTCGAAGTAATCAATCTGTTATGAGTTTCACAAAAATCAACTAGTGAATAGTGTCAAAATTGACATAAAAGAGTTCTTAAAACAAATATTATATTATTAATTGATATTAAATTCCTAAAAATCTAAGGTTCGGCCAAGAGACTTATATTATGATAGGTTAATCATTAATGGACCACTTGGGGGTCTTTTGGATGTATATAGTAAGTTTATTAACCATATTATATAAAAATACAAAGAGACATTGTAAAAGTGAAACTAATTATTAAGAGTTAATACTTAAAGATAAGGTTAATATAAGTACCCAAACCTGTCTAAATTCTATTGGATGAGTTGTTTTCGACCTATCCCCACCTCAACCTTTGAATAGTCAACTTTTGAGCCATTGGAAACCGAATATGAATTTATTATAAATTAATATTTCTAGCTTTTCCAAAGGTGCCCCTCACCCCTCTTATAAAAGGGCACTCCTCCTTCTCATTTCCTCACACCTCTCAAGCCACTTGGCTCGTCCAAACTCTGCCCAACTAAGCTCCCCACATCCCTCTCCTCCTCCTTGAAGCTTCCCCTTAGGCAGAAAGCATTTCAACAAGTCCTTTGGTTCCAACCAAAGTGAGTTACCTAAATTAAAGGTAACGATTTCTCTTAAATTATTTTCATTTATTTTGCTTCTTCAACCCCCAAACTCTTTTTATTTCCCTTCTTTTGTAACAGCACCAGTATCCTCAATATACTAGGATGTTGTTATAAGAAGTATTCAAACTACACATACACACAACTCCATCTAATGGATGATGAACATAATGTTTCTGTGGATGGCAAACTAACGCCTCACGAAACGATGATTGTTCAAAAACATCTTACCGCCTCTCATGGTGGCCATTATGATGGAACTGTAATTAAATATGATATTAATGATATATATTTTATATATAAGCTTCTGTAATTCCATTTTATTTCATACCATTATTCGTTTCATGTAGTATATACATACGATAATTTCATTTGAGGAAGTGCGGACTACCGCCCCCTTAAAATGATATGACTCGTTCATACCACACATGGAACGTATAAAGGATGGTGTTAATGAACTTAAGTAACATATATATGATATTATATTATACTGGAATAGTAATATACCTATGTATCATTTGGATTCGATTCTTTTAAAATAAAAAAATTAAATGGAAGTAGCGTTCGTGCGTACGTACGGACTACCGTCTCCACGAACGCGATGAGATTCATTATCCATCGTATCCATTCAAGTATAATTATCATTTAATGATTTAAAAATGATGTTTAAGGACTTGATATCATTCTGGATATGAATAAGATACAACAAACATGACTTATGTAACAAAACATATAAAAGAAAATGAGTAAGTTAACACCCGAAACGGCGTTAATACTAAGATATTATTAACAAATCAATGTTAAAAGATCATATATGATATCATATTAAAGTAAATGATTATTGTATTATTCAATAACAATTATTTCACCATTATACAGGAGGTAAACCTACCATCGACCAAGGAAAAAGTACAAAGTAAGGGATTTTCTTATCTCACTTTTAATTCCGTGAGAATTCCATTGACCACCACTTAATTATTGCATGTGGTGTATGTGTACTGCCCATGATTGTATTAATTGTGTTATATACTTTTATTTATGGGTATTTACATCATCATGGTATGATAATTCTTTCATGGGTGTATGTTTCGTATGTTACCTAATCGATAAGGGAATTTGAGATTTCAATTACCACTCATTTGGCTTTACGCATATTTCATTGATTATATTACTCCATGATTATGTGTGGAATCACTATTCATTTGATTATGTCATAATTTCCACTCCCCTTCCTGTGGATATAAGTTTGATACACATAATCACTCATTGGTAATTCTCAAGTCATTGATATGAATTTGATAAGAGTAATTTTAACTCATTCACCATTTGTTGAGTTAAACATCCAATTCGTTGGTGTTATTTTTACAAGAATATGTGTGAATATCCTTTGATTGTTTTACACTGAATATCCAATCATATTTAGTGTATTTATATTTGTCACACATAATTATGTCGTTGATTTATCCTTAACCTAAGGATATAGTCTTTATGAGAGATTTCATCTCAATTTACATTCCATTGAGACTTCTTTGTTGATATACACCAAATCACTTTTATGTGGTGTATATAATGTACTTTGAAGTAGTATATCATGAATCCCTTTATTCTCATGATATTACAAAGTTTTGATTACCTTAATTATTTGTATTCAATTGTCTCTCTTTTGGTTAGAATCTCTAACTAAAATACCATTTTTAAATGTTTTAAAGACTTATTCATATAAATATTTCTCATTAATGTCCATGTTTTAAAAATGGTTTCAAGGATTTATTTATATGGACATTAAAGTTTAGAAATTAAAACTCCTTTTAAAAAAGTTTCAAAGTGGTATGGGACACTTTGATTCAAAAATCTATTTTTAAATGGCTTCTTGACAAATAGTGTGACTTTTAAATGATTTCAAGAAAAAGGGGGATATTTCTCTCAAATAGTTTTGATGATTATTTTCATCTATGTCAACATCCTTCATTATTCTTGATTGAGGTTAATGTGATACAATACAATCTTCCATATTGTATCTAATGAGTTATTTTTGACTATGGATGTGCTATTTTTATACCATTCATGGTTTGTGGTTAAAGTATTGACATTTCGTATGCTAGTTTTAATACGAATGTTTATGTTATGTTTAAACCTGTTCATATGAGGAATGAATTGGACTTAATAAGTGACGGGTGGAGCCCGCTATAGCTCCTCGATGCATCGGTAGGTCTCATGAGACAAACTAGTGTCTTGGCACAAGGCCTTGGCAAAATCTTATTTGTAGTCTTGGCACGAGGCCTTGGCTATGTGGTTATGATAGTCTGGCATTATGCATTCCATCATTATGAAAGTGGTTATTGATATTGCATGTGATCATTCGACTAGTAGAATATCCATGTGAGTAAGTAAATGGCATTATTTCATTTTACTTTTGCCATACTATGTTGAAGTTCAATTTTAAAAGGATTTTGTTTTAGTTATAAATTGCCTTAAGTGTTTATGCTTATTTATGAAAGCTTCTGCTATAATGTTATCCTTACTGAGCATCCGAGCTCACCCCTTTCAATGTTTTATTTTTCCCAGGATTATGACGAAGTAATTTATGAATGACCTGCAGGGATAGTATGAGGGGATATGAAGACAAGATGTTTTTTTTATGATGTAATGTAAAAATTTACGAATGTATCTAGTTATTCCAAGGCTACTAAACTAATCGGTCTTTCGAGACTTGATCTTTCTCATGATCATGCCAATGTTATGTAATAATGCACCGACTCTAGGTAATTAGGGTCGGGGCGTTACAGTTGGTATCAGAGGAAGTTTAGTACAAACCTTGGTAGCTAGATTTAGATAAACTCTGATTAGAGCACGTAGACCTAAGATGAACTTTGAGGATTAGTATAAAAGAACTTCCTAGAATTTTGGTATTGTAGAGATTTTGTGAGTTTTCCGAGCAATACATCCCTGTCTGGATACGAGCAGGTAGAGGCGGCTCTGGCACAGATGTACCTAGGGGTAAAACCCGAAAACACCGCTTTGAGCTAGACTCGAACGGGAACTGGTGCACGACAACGGGCCTTGCTGCACTCTTGGTTACGACACTCCCGGGGGATATGCTTAGGATAATTTACATTTTCTTTACAAACCAATTTAAGTAATATATATATAAGATGAGAGTAAATGACCTTGGTTAATCCTAATATGTTCCAAATTGAGAATATGGTGACATTTTAATCTCTAAATGATTTTATGACTACTATTACTCACACAATGCTTTATGGTTTTAGTCAATGGCTGGATTCCAAGGAAGTCATAGTGACTTTGAGAATGATGTACAAGATGGGAACGGTGGTGGCAATGAGCAACAAAATGGAATGTTGATAGGCGTAAAAGATATCGTCTTTATGCCAAATCAGTTTTCCAAAAATATGATCAACAACATATATATTAACCAACTCCCAGACTCAACAAGGAAGAGAAAGGTGATAAATGATAAGAGCTCCAGCAATGGAGACCATGGAGAAAAGAACCCTCAATTTTCATCATGTAGGAAATGTGGAAAGAGACACCCAGGAAAGTGTCTCAATGGGACAACGAAATGTTTTACGTGCGGGAAGGAAGGACATAAAGTAAAGAATTGCCGAAGAAAAATGAAGAGTACTATGGAAGAAGATAAAAATGGTCCCAAGAGTCCATTTACAGTCATTTGCCGTAAATGTAGGGGACCTGGCCATTACCCGAGTGAATGTCCTATTCTATAGGATATTTTCTTGGTCAAAGAAGAAGCTATGTGGGAATAAATGGTTGGAGAAATGTTTAAAAAGTATTAGCACTCCTTGTTGATGGGTTTACTATGGAATAATTTTCTCTTGTATTTTTAACCCCGCAGTTTGCCATGTGAGAATGATATTTGAGGAAGAATTGTCTCTTCTCTTGTGGATTTGGGTATAAATAACCATTTGGATTTATATGATCATTGGGGTTTGAGAGAATTATAAGTTATTCTAATTTGGGATGAAGATTCAAGGTATGATATAACATTTGTGGTTAAATTTATGATATAGTATTTTGAGGAATTTATCTCATTTTGGCAATATTATAAAATATAGTTTTTGAAAAAGGACAACACGTAGACCGTGTGACAACCCGTCGCGTTGGACAAAGCTATGGGAATCGAACCCACAACCAAAGTGCGATTGGGATTTATCGCCTACCACTGGACTACGTGAAGTCCCTGGTTAGTGTGACTTTTTTTTAGTTAAATGATTTTATTGATCAATAATAAGTTGATTTGGGAAAATGATTTGGTGATTAAGTGATAAATTTTATTTTGGAAGATGTTCGCTTTGTTGGGAACACTATATGCCCAAGGAAAATAGAATACTATGGGGTTTCATTTGTGGAGTAATGATAGATTTTTATCTACGTTTTTATTGTGGATTTATAGTGATTTGGGTTATTTATGGAAATGATTAACCTATAATAGAGAATATGTGATTAGGTTAATTACTTTTGAGTATGTGACTTTAAGAGTATCTGATGTCATTTGGAGATACAATTTAACATGGGAGACTACATAATCAAATTCTTCTATGTTTTGGGTTTCAATATTAGTTTGGATTATATTAAAGGATTTTAAGGACAATTGGTTATTGAATGGTATCTATTTAACTTTGGGGTATTGTTGGTTTAATTTTAGAAATTAAGATTAGTGCATATTTATCTCAATGAATATCCTTTTGGGGGATCATTAGATCATTCACTGACCATTTTGGTTTTGATTAATCTTCAAAGACAATGTAAATATATGGTTTATCCTTCATGGATCATGTGATTCTATATAAGTTTATTCTATCTCTTCCAGTGTGACCAAGTCTTCTTGAATACTCATCGTTTAAAAAAAATGAGTTAGTGGTGGAAATTTATTAAAGAATGAAAATCTACTTAAAATGTAAGTATATCTCATAATGTTCTTAGTCAATATCATAAATGAATTACTCTTCCTTATGTAATGTAACTTAAAAAAAAATGTTGTCTGTTTACTTTCCTACTAGGAGACTAATGGTCGTTTGTCCCAACACAAGTTTGTGGTTTTCTCATTGTTAACTTTCTCCTGATCATGATTTCTATCCCTCTCCATCAGAACTTGACACTTAGTTTATCATCCATATCCATGTTTTCTTACATGGAATCCTAGTATGGGTTATCTTGGATGACCCTTATACCTCTCTTTCTTTCTTTTAAAGTGATAGTTTTATTGACTCTTTTTCCGATGTGGGACTTTCCATTATATTCCCAAGTAAAATTTTAAAAATTGCGAGGACGCAATTTATTGAAGGAGGGGAGAATGTAACACCCCAAGCTTCTTCAGTATGTTTCCTTTCGAATAATGCAATGACGTGCATTGTACGCAACTTCGAGATTTTAACACACCACAACCAATCAAACTAGCCGTTATGAATAGTAATACCTACTTTTTGAAATTATATATATTTTATATTTCAAAATGGACTTCATTTTTGGATTCGGAATATCGAATTTATCCTAGGGTTAAATTTTGGTACTTTTTGGATAACTTTTGTATTTTGATGAATAGTGAAAATTACTAAATTTTAATTAAAAACAACTTTTTTAATCAAAATAATTAATAGTGATAAATTGTGAATTTGAGTGGTTTTAAAGTATATTTAGAATATATTTTTACCATTTAATATAATTTTGGTCATTGGACATAATTTTACAATTAAACCGAACATAAACAAGTGTCAATCTTTTGATAGTTATTATCTCTTAAAAACACGCTTTTTGTTTTGACAGCGGGAATTAATTTTAAATTAATTTCTTCCACTTCTGTGTTTTGCATTTATAAAAATGGATTCCATATTTGGAATCAGGATGTCCAAATTGTGTAAATAGGTAACTTTAATTTTTAGACATTTTGAATAATTACTGCGGTAAATATTTTATTTACCACGGTTAAGGGTAAATCCGGTAAATAAGGGTTAAAAAAATAATATTATAATAATACTATATTACCCTAAAATGTGTCTTAACCCTATTGGTTGATACATGGTCGACCATGGGCATCTTTGGGTCAATTTTGGGACCCCATGGATCCACTTGTAAGTGATAATGACACTTTATATTAATTAAGTTAAAATGAATACAAAAATGACACAAGCATATATCTTTTAGCAAAACAATTGTTACATATGGTTATATATGCTGGAGTTTAGATTATAAATATTCATTAGAAAGCTAAAAAGATTTCCTACATAATTATATTTTATTTATAATTTTTTGACATTAAATAATTCATTTTATTTATGACACAATGATGATGCAGTAATTACTAAAATAGTAAAAAATTAACATAATTGATATTATAAATACCCAAATAATTATAATATTAAACTTTTAATGAATTAAAAAAATTTTCTAGGATAATATGATATATTAGGATTGATTTATTTGACTTTTTTCGAAGTAATCAATCTGTTATGAGTTTCACAAAAATCAACTAGTGAATAGTGTCAAAATTGACATAAAAGAGTTCTTAAAACAAATATTATATTATTAATTGATATTAAATTCCTAAAAATCTAAGGTTCGGCCAAGAGACTTATATTATTATAGGTTAATCATTAATGGACCACTTGGGGGTATTTTGGATGTATATAGTAAGTTTATTAACCATATTATATAAAAATACAAAGAGACATTGTAAAAGTGAAACTAATTAACTTAGAGTTAATACTTAAAGATAAGGTTAATATAAGTACCCAAACCTGTCTAAATTCTATTGGATGAGTTGTTTTCGACCTATCCCCACCTCAAACTTTGAATAGTCAACTTTGGAGCCATTGGAAACCGAATATGAATTTATTATAAATTAATATTTCTAGCTTTTCCAAAGGTGCCCCTCACCCCTCTTATAAAAGGGCACTCCTCCTTCTCATTTCCTCACACCTCTCAAGCCACTTGGCTCGTCCAAACTCTGCCCAACTAAGCTCCCCACATCCCTCTCCTCCTCCTTGAAGCTTCCCCTTAGGCAGAAAGCATTTCAACAAGTCCTTTGGTTCCAACCAAAGTGAGTTACCTAAATTAAAGGTAACGATTTCTCTTAAATTATTTTCATTTATTTTGCTTCTTCAACCCCCAAACTCTTTTTATTTCCCTTCTTTTGTAACAGCACCAGTATCCTCAATATACTAGGATGTTGTTATAAGAAGTATTCAAACTACACATACACACAACTCCATCTAATGGATGATGAACATAATGTTTCTGTGGATGACAAACTAACGCCTCACGAAACGATGATTGTTCAAAAACATCTTACCGCCTCTCATGGTGGCCATTATGATGGAACTGTAATTAAATATGATATTAATGATATATATTTTATATATAAGCTTCTGTAATTCCATTTTATTTCATACCATTATTCGTTTCATGTAGTATATACATACGATAATTTCATTTGAGGAAGTGCGGACTACCGCCCCCTTAAAATGATATGACTCGTTCATACCACACATGGAACGTATAAAGGATGGTGTTAATGAACTTAAGTAACATATATAAAATATTATATTATACTGGAATAGTAATATACCTATGTATCATTTGGATTCGATTCTTTTAAAATAAAAAAATTAAATGGAAGTAGCGTTCGTGCGTACGTACGGACTACCGTCTCCACGAACGCGATGAGATTCATTATCCATCGTATCCATTCAAGTATAATTATCATTTAATGATTTAAAAATGATGTTTAAGGACTTGATATCATTCTGGATATGAATAAGATACAACAAACATGACTTATGTAACAAAACATATAAAAGAAAATGAGTAAGTTAACACCCGAAACAGCGTTAATACTAAGATATTATTAACAAATCAATGTTAAAAGATCATATATGATATCATATTAAAGTAAATGATTCTTGTATTATTCAATAACAATTATTTCACCATTATACAGGAGGTAAACCTACCATCGACCAAGGAAAAAGTACAAAGTAATGGATTTTCTTATCTCACTTTTAATTCCGTGAGAATTCCATTGACCACCACTTAATTATTGCATGTGGTGTATGTGTACTGCCCATGATTGTATTAATTGTGTTATATACTTTTATTTATGGGTATTTACATCATCATGGTATGATAATTCTTTCATGGGTGTATGTTTCGTATATTACCTAATCGATAAGGGAATTTGAGATTTCAATTACCACTCATTTGGCTTTACGCATATTTCATTGATTATATTACTCCATGATTATGTGTGGAATCACTATTCATTTGATTATGTCATAATTTCCACTCCCCTTCCTGTGGATATAAGTTTGATACACATAATCACTCATTGGTAATTCTCAAGTCATTGATATGAATTTGATAAGAGTAATTTTAACTCATTCACCATTTGTTGAGTTAAACATCCAATTCGTTGGTGTTGTTTTTACAAGAATATGTGTGAATATCCTTTGATTGTTTTACACTGAATATCCAATCATATTTAGTGTATTTATATTTGTCACACATAATTATGTCGTTGATTTATCCTTAACCTAAGGATATAGCCTTTATGAGAGATTTCATCTCAATTTACATTCCATTGAGACTTCTTTGTTGATATACACCAAATCACTTTTATGTGGTGTATATAATGTACTTTGAAGTAGTATATCATGAATCCCTTTATTCTCATGATATTACAAAGTTTTGATTACCTTAATTATTTGTATTCAATTGTCTCTCTTTTGGTTAGAATCTCTAACTAAAATACCATTTTTAAATGTTTTAAAGACTTATTCATATAAATATTTCTCATTAATGTCCATGTTTTAAAAATGGTTTCAAGGATTTATTTATATGGACATTAAAGTTTAGAAATTAAAACTCCTTTTAAAAAAGTTTCAAAGTGGTATGGGACACTTTGATTCAAAAATCTATTTTTAAATGGCTTCTTGACAAATAGTGTGACTTTTAAATGATTTCAAGAAAAAGGGGGATATTTCTCTCAAATAGTTTTGATGATTATTTTCATCTATGTCAACATCCTTCATTATTCTTGATTGAGGTTAATGTGATACAATACAATCTTCCATATTGTATCTAATGAGTTATTTTTGACTATGGATGTGCTATTTTTATACCATTCATGGTTTGTGGTTAAAGTATTGACATTTCGTATGCTAGTTTTAATACGAATGTTTATGTTATGTTTAAACCTGTTCATATGAGGAATGCATTGGACTTAATAAGTGACGGGTGGAGCCCGCTATAGCTCCTCGATGCATCGGTAGGTCTCATGAGACAAACTAGTGTCTTGGCACAAGGCCTTGGCAAAATCTTATTTGTAGTCTTGGCACGAGGCCTTGGCTATGTGGTTATGATAGTCTGGCATTATGCATTCCATCATTATGAAAGTGGTTATTGATATTGCATGTGATCATTCGACTAGTAGAATATCCATGTGAGTAAGTAAATGGCATTATTTCATTTTACTTTTGCCATACTATGTTGAAGTTCAATTTTAAAAGGCTTTTGTTTTAGTTATAAATTGCCTTAAGTGTTTATGCTTATTTATGAAAGCTTCTGCTATAATGTTATCCTTACTGAGCATCCGAGCTCACCCCTTTCAATGTTTTATTTTTCCCAGGATTATGACGAAGTAATTTATGAATGACCTGCAGGGATAGTATGAGGGGATATGAAGACAAGATGTTTTTTTTATGATGTAATGTAAAAATTTACGAATGTATCTAGTTATTCCAAGGCTACTAAACTAATCGGTCTTTCGAGACTTGATCTTTCTCATGATCATGCCAATGTTATGTAATAATGCACCGACTCTAGGTAATTAGGGTCGGGGCGTTACAAATCTGCAGTATTTTATGTTTTTTTTTCATATTTTGGATATATGTGTATCTATTTACTACATATTTGGTTTGAAAATTTTGTTTTTATCTCAGAGTTGGGTATTCATAATTATACATCACCAAGACAGGTTATGAAATATTTTAGGGGTAGTTTTCACTGTATGTTTTTATATTTATGAGAGGGTGAAACCATTCCCATGAATAAATTCATAATACCCAAGAACTATTGTCTAGATCATGGGGATCGAGAAATCCCTTTAGGCCTATATTTGGGTTTGGTCTTCCATCATGTGAATTCTGCATCTATATGTTCATTAAAGATGGTATTATAGTCTAGTTTTTAAATGTCCAAGGGTTATGAAATGCCCACTTATTATATGGGTGTGTCATAGACAAAGGGAGAATAACATTTTTCCTTGGGACATTGAATGTTGG
The DNA here is from genome assembly GCA_963277665.1 of Viscum album. Taxonomy (NCBI): domain Eukaryota; kingdom Viridiplantae; phylum Streptophyta; class Magnoliopsida; order Santalales; family Viscaceae; genus Viscum; species Viscum album. Next base: position 1,239,244,560 of record OY728145.1, on the reverse strand, counting down.
TCATAAATATGTTATACATATCCACCTTTTTTTGTGATAGTTGAGATGTCATGGGTATTTGGGATATTGATTCTATATTGATTTTTTTTAAAAATTGTGGGTTCATAAAATATTTATTATGCTAATTTTCATTGGTCAAGTTTCTTTAAGAGTTCTTCAAGATTTGGGATGAGAATATGGGAATACTTAATAATACTCAATAATGTCAAATTTCAATAAAATGATATAAAGGTTGGGTGTATGATTTTGGATCCATTTTATAGGATTTATCATGGTTGCTTCATGGTCTATCAAACTACCTATCCATGTTATGTATGGTTCAACATCCTATTTTCCTTTTTATATTTTGACTTCACTTGAGTGATAACCAGAAGCATGGGTGAAATTTTCATGGGATCTTTTATATGTGTTTATGTTTTTATATTGGATTATTTTTTTAGACCCATGGTGTGTTTTTATATGATTATTTAGAAACATTTATTTATATTTCTTTAAAAATAGGTGTTTTATTTAAATAAATTTTCCTTGAAATCATGACTTTTCTATTGTAAAATCATTTTGATTTTATTGATATTTTTTAGTGGTTTTATTCATATTTAAATAAAAAGTGTATTTTTTGGGTTATTTGGGAACTATTATGATCCCATTAGTGTGTGTTTTTTAGAGTATTTAGGTTTAGATTGAAAATATATAAGTGTATTATAATTATTGATGTGTTTTGAGAATGGAACATGGTATTTAATAAAGAATTTTTAAATACAAAATATAATTAATTATAAAGAGTGGGTATCTTGAATTTAAGATAAGTTAGTGTTTTTTATGTACGGGATAAATGTTTTGGGATTAGTCAGAGTAAATTTTTATTTTTAAATGATGTGACATGTTTTAAAATTTATGATTAATTAAAAACAACATGTGTTTCAGAAAACTAATTTTTTATTTTTAGTTTATTATAGTGGATTTATTTAGAAATGGTGATTTTGTAAAATAGAAATATTTTTGAAATATTTTTTCTCTGATAAATGTGGGATTTTTTATTTTATTCCTTGGGGTGTTAGGAATGGAAAATTTGGCTTAGGAAACTTGAATGGGATGGAATCATGTTTCACATCCAGCAAAGTATAGGACCCAGAATGGTTGTGAGGAAATTTAGGAATCCTATTTCATTAAAAGAATAAAAGAGTGAATCTATTTCCTAATTTAGTGTGGATTTATAATAGTTTTTACTAGAAAGGTTTTTAATACAATGTGAGATTTAATTTTTCAATATCTTAATATTTTAGTGCCTCTTGGAGAATTATTCGATATATATATATTATTTGGAAGCATAACTAGGTACAATTTAGTGGGAGAATCCACTTATTTCTTGAACCCTATTCTAGTGTGATTGAGTATGGAAGGCATGTGGAATATGTTTCTCAGTTCCTTAGTGTATTTACTCACATGAGACTTATATTTTTTGAGTATTATAGTATAAACCATGATATTTTTTACTCTTAGTGGTTCAGTTATCTTTGAAATTGTTAGGGTTTTTTTGTTGATGTCACCATTAACAGTTTCATTTGATTATAAGATTGGGTTAATATTGGATGTAGTCTTGATTTTGGTAATGTAAAATTTCATAATTGAATCTCATGAATCATAGAATGGATGAGGATTTCATGTGACATTCATATAGTATATCATTTGGGAGAACATGTGTATTTTATTATTGTGTGGTGTGGTTATTTTAGGATTCTCATGACTCATTTATTGATGATGATCCTTATTATTCACGAATTTTTTGTACCCTGAGACGAGTCTTTTTAAAAAGAAAACATGGGGACACCATGCGAACTTGTTGGGGGTAATGGGGATGATAAGTTTGTTTCTGGTAAGAGCATGAGTGGTATAAGGTTGGGTTTTATTATATGGGTCACTATAATTGATGGTGAATTGATTTTTTATATAAATTAATATCCACAAAAATAGTGACTTGTGGTAAGAAACATGTTGTTTTACGGTGATACAAGTTTTTAATTGACAGGTTTCTCATTTTCTTATAGGATGTGATAGATTTGTTGATCATTTATATGATATTTTTAATTCCCCTTTGTGGTATGTTTTCTATTATGGTATTATAAGTTGGATTAGTACATGGTTATCAATGTATTGTGGCATTTGTTTGATTCAATTTTTGATTTTGGTGAGAAGGTTGATTTAGAGACACACCTTTTATAGGAGTGGTTTCCAATTATCCCCATATTTTTGATGAATTATAATTTATTGAGATACAGATACAAAGTGTATTTTTCTTATTTTATATTCATAATGAATGCATAATAATTTTATTTTATTTTATGTTTCATGGAAATGAATGAGTACTCTTAATATGGATTTAATTGATTGGTGGTATTCTTGGTGTTTCATTTGATTAGAGATTCTCTATTTTTCCATTCCCTCCAACTGATTTTGTCTTGCTGTTAATGTTTTCTATTTTTATTGGTTATCAACCTTTTAATTTCAATCTAGTAGTATAAATTATCCTTTTAGGTAGAATGGAAATAACCCCATTTCACTTTATTATTTAATATAATATATTTTTTTATTATTTCAATGTCTATTAAGAAATTTATTTGTTTAGAATGTTTCTGATTGTTTTTGGATAGGGAGGAAACTGATCATGTTGTGGCCCTGGGAGGCCATTTCATAACCAACCTCACTTTTCTGTGGTCAGTTTTAGATTATTTTTCCACACGAAATTTCAGAACCTATGATGTAGAGGTAATTGATTTCTAGCAGGGGATTTCCCTTAAATAATTAGAGGAATGAATTACTATCACATGCAATGGGGGGTGGGAATGTGATGGGGGGTCCAAATCGTGAGCCCTATCTATGTCTGATTAGGATACACAACATAATTGGACTAGTGATATCCTATTTTTGTTTTCTAATTAAGTGTATCTTATTGTGGTGGATGGTATTTCACCAAGTAGAAGACTTCCCTATAGTTTATTTTTTTAATTTTATTCTTTTAACCTCATTTATTTTCAATTGGTGTGTATTATTTAAATCCCCTATCTTGCATGTCTTGACCATGGGAGGTCATATGGTTTTCCTCCATCTTTCACCTCCTTCTCCCTTAACCCTTTCTTCCCCATCATTAAGATTTAATCTTATTTTAAAGTCATTTTACTTATACATTCTTCTCATCTCTTATTTAATTTTTCCCATTAACTTTCCTTCCAATATTACACCCTAGAACCTATGATGGTTGAATTTATGGTTTTGGTTAGATTTTATTTAGGGGGTTGGATGTTTAGGTATTATATATGGAAATTCATAGATCAATTTGACTTCTACCATTGGAGGTGAAATGTTACGACTTGTTTCTACTTAGATCGATGTATGCTTTTTATACCATTCCTTTATATTACTTTTTATGATATTTATGGATGTTTTAAAATGAATATGTCTAAATTATGCCACTATATGTTTTCCTTTATGGTTTGTAGAATTTTATAACTAGATTTTATACATGTCATAGATTTTTCTCATTCCCAATAATTGTAAATCTTCCTAAGTGAATCATTTTAGAGAATTTAAAGACTTCAATTTGGGTTTTCACATTAGATGATTATGATATGGTGTGTATTTCCTTTAAAAGTGTTTCATTGGAAAGAATTTTATTTGATAGGACCTTATTTAAATATTTTTGATATTGTTAGATCTTGATGTAATTTTAGAATGTTATCAAATGACATGTATAATATTCATAGTTACATTAAAATGATTTTTGAATTTCTATATTTGAAGTAATTTATTTGGGAAACATGGATGAAATTTTTGGATTTCATAAAAATATAAACATTACAAATTAAATGGCATGAAATATATTTTTAATGGAGTGTTTATATTTTTTATTATGATATAATTATTGTTTTTTGATAGATGATCCACTCATATTTTTTGAAATGGATTTAATATATTTATTTCAAAATTAATGGTATAACTATAAAAATTATTTTTTATTATGTTGGGTCATGTGAAAATACTTATTTATAAATTTTTTTAAAACTATGATTTAGAGAATTTGATATTAATGGAACTTCATAGACCCTTTTGTGAAGCCCTACTTGGAATGTATGGACCACCGTATGCATATTGACTAGTTTTTTTGAGTGTGTATAGAGATGTTATGTTTTATTTGAGGTATCTATTATTTGATACCATTTTATGAATGTATTGATTGGTTATTTATTGGACGTTATATAATATAGTGAGTGATTTTGGGACACAATGAGGTTTTATTGAACAATTTGGGTTCATTATTATTTTTTGAGATTTTGTATCCCTTTTATTAGAAACTTGAATTTTCACATTTTTATGGTATGTTCTTACACTGCACCTCAAGTGACGACTATGTTTATGATGTCTTTTTGTTTCCTTATTCACAAATTGGTAGTTATATTTACTTATTAATTCTTATTTGGTATGAATAGATGTACAATATCTAGATAGGTCATGTTATAATCTGATCATTTATTACACTACTTTATATATGCTTGTACTAGGGTGAAAAAAATTCCATGATTCCATTCATGAGACCCATATAATAGTATCAAACAAGTGGTGATTACGAACTCCCATTGAGCTAGTAGTGGGTTTGGTCAGATGATGTATCGAGTCATCTGGGTCCAGTTCATTACACATTAGCTCTGAAATATCTACAGGATCCATACAATATAGTATAATTTTTTTTGGTTCTATATGTTAAAAAATATAATCATGACATCATCTTCACACTTGGGTGGAAACTCTATAAAAAATTCTATAAATACATAAAACAACTAGGAAACTATGGGAGGAAAGACCACTTGATCCATCCTCAGATCCTCCTAAATGACACTAGAAAATCTGGCAATGATCTCACACAATTGCTACTGGCTAGGTCCAACATGACCTTCCAACACATCCTATAACCCATTTTGACACATATATCTCCCTTAAAATATATAAATGACTCCCATAAATGATTCCAAATCATATAGGCTTCACACTAAACTAGATAATCTATTCTTCTAATCATATTAAAACTAGTTATTCATAACATTATAGTAAAGGAATATAAAACATACATTCATAATGGAATACTTTTTAAAACATTGAATACCCTTAAATAGAGTCATAAATTGGGTGTCAATGGAAATTATCGTAGACAGGTACTTGACACATAGGCTCAATACTTTCATGAGTTGAGAAGACATGAATGGATGAAATATGTATATATAAAATAAATTATATTACAAGGTGGGAGATATAAAGAACACAAATATAACAACAGATGGAATTAAACCAATAATTTTAGGAGTAGGATCAATTATATGAAACTGGTCTGAACCTCAACCCACGTAACTTTCTTGATCCACCTGATAAACACCTTAATAATGATGTTTTTCCCTTACCCATATCATTTTTGACCACCACAACCTGAATAACCTATATCACTAAAGTTATAACTCTTATATGTTAATGAAAGTCCGACTCTTAAACTCTAGGTTTGACCATATCATATTCCAATAATGGACTTCTAAGAACTCATGTAATACTATTGAAGGTTCCCCATCTTCCAACATAATTTTGACTCGACTAGTGACTAGATGCACTAAGAATGAACATGACCAGTCATTTTTTATGGATAACACACGAATGAAACTATAATCCTTGGTTGATGATATAAAAAACCGCTCTAGTTGTTCAATCCAACACAAACCATACTTTAACACTCAAAATGACTCCTAATACTGAATATGGACCACTTTTTAGTCTTATATATAGAAGGATATTAAACCGATCCTAGACCATTATTTGGATCCTCTTAGATTTGAACTATAAATTCACCACCTATTAAAAGGATGACATGAGCGATGGATTAATTTGTATAAAAATCAAATGCATGAAACAATACTAGGAGTTTCCGACACGAATTTCCTAATCCACGTGGAACATATAAAAAAATTAAGAAATTATTTAAATTAAATTTCATACTCTATAATTAAAAACCACTCTAGGTGATATGAATGAACCCATATGGCATATATTTTATCAAAAAATATAAGAATAAATGCCAAAAATAAATAAATTGAATACCTCATGTGATATCCCAAAATGTAGCTTTTGTCCTCAAGAACATCCCATATGTTTTTAGACAACACTTCATAATATATGTGTCTCTAACATCACATTCTTCTTTAACTATGTCTTAAGATGGTCAAATATAGTTTATATCTACTCCACCCAGACCCTTGCTGTCTATTGGAAACTATCACTAATTAATATAGGTGGATTCTATATTTGGTAAACCTGTTTTTGATTAGATATATATGTTACAACTTTAGTACTATATTTTACCATCGACTATAAAACCTAAAATATGAGGTGTCAAATAAAATCATACAAAATTAGTTCTAGTTAAATAGAGGGTTCTAGATTAACTTTTGGTGGGGCATGATCATCACCCCCTTCATGTTCACTACCTGAGGATTTTGGGGTTCCATGTCTATACAATTTTAAACTCATGAATTTATACACCTTTTTAGAGTATTTTTTTTTTCACAGTTCATAGTAAAAAATAAATTGAAATTACATCCCACTACTCTATATTCACATCCCATATCAATTATCTCTCAACTCAGAAAAATTATCTAAACCTATCCACTAACACTCAAGTTTAATAATATTGACATTTATAGACATCACTTCATTTTCATTTTAATTTTCAGGATAATAGATTTAAAATTATTGTTCACTTAAATGAAATGAAGGTAAAAAATTATTCTATAAGTAAATTTAAATGTTTATATAATAATATTATTTAAACAATACCATAATAAAGATAATGAATAATTAATAATTTATGCTAATGACTCATGGATATTGTATTCCGAATATAATTCATTAACACACACCCCCCTCAAACAATTTTACTTAAAAAATAACCTCAATCATAAATCTTAATCAATTTTTATTATATTTTGTAAATCTAAACCATAAAGAAAAAATTAAAAAGAATAGTCCCATACCCAGTAACCCAGGCTTCCCATATACCTAGGTGATCTAATATAAGGCCTAATACACTCACTATGCTCTGTAATCATCATACATCATATATATGATTAAAAAATAGTTATTTAAAATAAGAGAAACAAGTAATTGATATCAATAAATTACATCCCTAAAAGAGTGAACTAAATTTGTAAATGAAATGGAAGAATCACATACCACAATAGCTTCTCACTAAATTAAATAGGCTGTCAAACAGTAGTTGGTTCAAATAATAACATGTGGATATTATACCATTAGTATCAGGAAACCAAAAATTATATACGAAATAAATTCTATAACAACCAACTAAAATATAATATAATAAATAGAAATTAAAAATAAAGGAAAATAAAAAATAAATTATCCAATGCAAAAAAAATATGATGAAAAATACATTTCATATAAATAAAATGATATAATCATGATTTAAAATAGAAATATATTATACATCATGACATGGAATATCCAAAAGTAATCAAAAAAAAAGAAAACCTGAAAAATTATCCTTTGTATCAGCCCTTACAAATATCCAAAGTCTATGTCAACAATCTAAATTGACCATAAAACACTGTGAAGATTCAATTATCCAAAGCAAAAAACATGAAGCCTTATTTGGTAATCAATTTGATTGATGAAGGTCTAAGTAGAAATAATTAGGCAATCACTAATCATTCCCATTACTATATACAGTTTAAATAGTCTACATGTTGATATGCCATAATAAATAACAAGAAGCATATCGAAATAAATCACCATTGATCCTTCAAATACATAGTGACACCAAAGATTAATCATATCAGCTTTTGATGTTACATATGTCTCCGAACATAGCTCACAGTCAATCCATGTGTTAGAATGAAACCCTCATTGAATACCATCTTGTATAATCATCACATGGGGGGTTAAGTAAAACCCTAGATACCATCATGTGATATTATAAATACATTATGTTTATAATACAATGAAACAAATAATATATTATATCGTTATCAGTTATCCGTTAGGAGGAATGTTGAAAACTCTTAGAAAAATCTCATACAATAATTATAGTTTCGTTAGAGGAGAATGGCGTCAACCCCTATAACCAATATTAATAATCATTCACATATTTGGTTGGATACGTGTTAAACCCATAACAAAATTATAATATTTAGTCTCTCCCTGTAATGAAGTTTATGTGACGAATTATATTGTTTAATTTTATTATTAAGTCATGACATGTGAAATTTAAAATTACTATCATGATAAGACATATAAATTAAAGATATCAACATTCTAAATTTTAAGGGGCTAGAAACCACCCAAATTAAATGAATGCTTAATATTACAAATTAGTCATGCACTAAAATGTTTTTTGAGACAATGTCACATAGGTCCACCACCATGCTAAACTAAAATTACCACAATTTCATAAGATAAGGATTGTCCTAAAGAAACTTTTTTATCTCTCTTGGATACTATCCAATTATGGATAACCTTTGGGTTTCCTATAACAATACCCTTTATAGTAGTTAATTTAACACATAAATTTGTTGAAAAAATTTAGTATGTAAAATTATTAATCGATTTCATATGACATGTATTTATTTTTCCATTATAATAAAAAATTAGGAAACATTTATTTTATTTTTAACTCAATCACATAATAGGTCATTGAAAAATCACATAATATGCACATAAAAAACAAAATTAGACTATAATCTTGAATTATGTAGAAAAATTATTATGTTTATTGGAACATTTTATTTAATGATTGAGTATATATCCAATGTAATGTGGAAGAAATAACATAATCTATGAAAAATACTTAGAATAAAGGATATGTAATGATAATATTTAATCTTCTAATAAAATGTTTGAGAAAATGAGGAGGAAATAAAGGGGAGTGATACACATTCCTTTAAATATCACCTAGAATAAAATATACTTAATTAAAATGATGAATTAGGGAGATAAAGCCTATAAAGGGGATGTAAAATTGGGTGAGAGAAGAAGTGGAGTGGTGTGTTTCTTTGAGGAATTTGTAACCCCAATTTTCCAAACATATATTTACAAAATAATTTATTTATTTATTTTTTGAAAATAATATTCAATATCATTATTTGTTGTTTCAATACACTGGAAATGATATAACAAGCCTTGAAAACCACCATAGTGTGTACCTGCATATTCCCTTAAGTAACACCTCTCCCTTGGATAACAAAAAATAAAATTCTATGAGCCATCCTTGTATATCACCTCTATCATAGAGTAACACATTCCCCATGATTGGTTTCACATTGCATCTGTGATATATGTAGCACACTCCCTCGACATCCTTCATGGTTCATCCCATTGTGTCACTGTTTAACCACTCGCCCACATGAAAAATTATTAATCATACATTGAAATACCCAACGTGTAGTTACATCAACTACAATGTTTTCTCTCATATCACTAGTCAATGATTTAATCTTATAGGTCTTTCAACATAGAATGATACCCAAGTCTCTAGTGTGGTCATTAATCATGATTGAAAATTATTCAAGTATTAAATTATAAATAATACAATTTTAAAATCATGAATCAAAAATTTCCTTACCCATTATATGACTTATTTGCATTCTCGAATGAATGAATCTGGAACCATATTGAATAACAGTACAACCATCACCCATAATAGCATCATGATCCCCCAAAAGTAGTTTTTCTTCATTATCGGGGCCCAACACGATTAAACAACTCTAGTTTCCCCAACCGATAGATTTTACATTCAAAAAATGACAATGATATAAGAGGTTTAGCATAAATTAAAATTGTTTTATACATTAATACAATCTAATGTGTCTATATTACTATTTTTGGATATTTTATTACACATTTATATTTTATGTTCAGAATGTTTTCAATACATATAAAACGATATATAATTATTCAGAATGATTTTATAGGAAAATGAAGATATTTCATCAGAATAGAATTAAATAAAATTTAATTATGACTCAAAAGATATTGAAATGAAATTATTTCAAAATAAATTTCATTCTGAATATCAAAACAAGTTTTTGAAATTTATTTTTGGAAATATAACAATATTTATAATTACTGTGTAATTATTGAATTAATTTTTTTCCAAATTATTTTCTTTGATGAAGTTGTTATTTTATAATGGCTTTTCCATGAGTTTCTAATGTCTTAATCTTATTATATTTAAAATTATATTTTTTCACACTTTTATTGTTAATATTGTATTAAAATTTCACTAAATTTATATGCTTTTTCAATATTTCATTAATATTTTTTCATATGGTTCCATATTACATTGTGTGTAATAATTACCTACTATTTAGAAATTAAAAACATTAGTTTAAATATGCTAGTAGTTTTATGATTTTTATTATTTTACTCAAAACCATTCATATTATTAGAAGATCATTTTTTATGAATTATTATTGATTATTATATAAGTAAATTGTATTGATGGTGAATGTATTGTTATGTTTGAGATTAAAATAATTATAATCAGTGATATATTCATAGTGTCTAATACAATATTTGGAACTATTTTTTTGGGATACCATAAAATTATTTAAAAAAAAGAAGACATATTATTTACATTCAATATATATGATATTTTTATTGTATAGATAATTTGTGTTGGTGTGAATGGATTTTAAGTTTACCTTTATTATAGTTTTTCCATTATTTTGAAATGTTAAAAAAATATCAGTCAATACATATGAAATGTTTTATTCTAACATTAACCAAGATTAGATAACTGAAGTTAAGTTAATATATGTAAAGATAAGGAAATATTAAATGTTGTTTTAAATTATGTGTTTTTAATTATTTTACTTGTTATGATTTATGGAAAAATAAATTAATATAAATTCTATTTTATAGAAATGAACAATTTTTAAAATAGTAAAGCGTGAGTATATTATATATATAAAAGTAAATTGTTTGGGGTTCAAGTATATTATGTGGTTGATTGATAATAAAAATTCATTAATGAAGTTATTATTATTTTTCGATATTGTAGTAAGGATTTATGAATTTGTTCTATAATTTTTATAGAAATTTCACTAAAATATAGTTGTTGAATAATATAAATAACTTAAACAAAATTATTAGGTAAATTAGGACTACTGAATTTATTATGGTTCTATTTAATATATTTAAGTACCGTTGGGTTCAAAATTATAATTAGACTCACTGAACAATTCAGTAGGTAACAGATGTGTTCTTATTGTATCCCCATAATGAATTGGTAAATTTTAACTCTTATGCATGTGAGTGGATTACCAATAGATGAATTCATTAGGATTACATAGACTTAGAGACATGGGGATATTAAATGAAGACTTTTCATTATATATAAACATTATAAAAAGAATTTTCCTTTCTATTTTATATTTGATACAAGTTTTAGTTCCATATATTTAAATTTTCAGACATGAATTTTATTATTTTAATTTTATTGTAATGATTACATTACTAAAATAAATTTATGCATAAGATTTTATATTTTTTGATTTTTAATATTGGATATCATTGATTTACTGGGATTTTAAATTTAATGTGTCAATTTACACCCTAATAGGGGTGAATTAGGGTGTAATTTTTTTCTTAATCTCAATAAAATATTATCTTCAGATTTTTTATGAAACATTGTTTCTGTCACTATAATTACACAATCCCACTAAAAAATATAGAAAAATTAAAACTATGGACAATGATATTGTACATCGTTCACACACAACGAGATATATTAAATGATAATATTTCAAAAATTTGCTGACATTCTAAAAAAACACTTTTTCACAAGTTAGTTATTATAAAATTTAGTATGAAAACAATCCTTCACAAAGGGCCACCTCTATTACTCTCTTCCACTAAATGATTTTCAATAAGGATTCAAGAAACAATTATTTTGATGTACATCTCAATCATATAATAAAATATGTAAATGAAAAACATCATAAAAAATGTGTATTACCCATAATCACTACAAAAAAACCTACGTTTTACCAGAATGGTATTTATCGGCGCTAAAAAAAAGTTCTTATAAATAGAATCTTTACCAGTTCTAAAGAAAGAATGATAAATTTATCCATTTATCAAATCTTTTTTAGCATTATAAAGGGTACCATTTATCAATGATTTATTTTTAGTGCTGATAAAGGATAACCATTAGCAGTGTTTTATTTTTATCACTCATAAAGAAGTCCTTTATTAGAATTTTTAGCTCTAATAAAGGAGAAAATAAATAGAACGAAATAATTAAATACATAAGGAAAATAAAAAACAAGTTTATTGAACAAATATTAAAAAAATTATTAATTAAATTATTATTGATAAAAATGAATAAATTGATTATACTATATATAAATTATAAATACTAATAAATAGTATGTATTAAATCTATAGATATGAAAAATGAAACAAAAAAAATTAAAATAAAAAATAAGTAAATTGAGAAAAATATTAAACATTTTATTAATTATATGATTATTGATAATGTTAATAAATATAATATAATAATTATACAGATATATAATAATGTATATAAATATGATTTATATATTACAAAATATTTATGTGCTATATTTAGTGAATAATGGAATATAATTAAAAATTAATATGAATTAAAAATACTGATAATTTCATAGAGTAATTGGCATATAACTGAATGTTGTTTTATTTTTCAATTTAACTTATATCAAATGTGTGTTATAATTATTTAACATATACATAATGAATGTATTTTTATATATAATTTACACACAAAAAAGTAGTAATTTTATCAATATTATTAAAGTGTATTTATTTTTAATTTATTCAATTTCACTCATTTTTAACACGCATGAACATAAAATTATATATTCATTAATATTGTTAAAAAATATATGTAAAAAATATTTATAAAAAATATTTTAAATAAATATATTTAAAAATGTCTATACTATATTTATAAAATTCCATATTTATAAATATAAATAAATAAAATTTTAATTAAAAATTATTTATATAATTATAAATAAATATTTATATATATTTATATATTTTTAAATATATAATTATACATATATTTAAAGAATTATTAAATTTATAATAAATTTACATAAATAATGAATATATATCCTATACATATTTATATTTATTAAATATTTATATATATTTATATAGATATATAAAATACTTTAAATATTCTTTTTTAAATATATATATATATGTATATAATTATAAATAAATAATTATATATATAAATTGTTATAAAATAACATTAAATATATTTAAATAAGGAATATATTTACTATATTTATATATATTGATTTTATAATTTTTTATTTATAATTATTGGTAAAAGGCTTATTTATAACAATCCCTTAAAGTCACATTTTTTTTCTTGTGTGTATTTGGTAAAAACATGATATATAAATAATAAGGTAAATTTAACAATTATATTAAGATATACTGATATTTGAATTATGAAATAAATTATATAATTAAAATGAAAAAAATGAGATACCTGACTATTATGGGATCATTTGGATTACCTCATGGGATCTAGTGATCCCTAATGATATAGGTTTCTTAGGATTAATTCCGAAGACCTGGTGACACCATATGATTTTTAAAATTATTAAGACCACCAATTAGGATCTTGATATACATGATGATAATTGAAAATATCATATTTCCTACCAAGATCCAAAAATTACAAATGTTTTATGTGAAATTTGGTATTACATCCCAGTTCCTTGTGGTTCCTGATGATGAATAAGATGTTATGAATTACCTCCCATGGATTTTCAGTGTTTTTATGGTGATAAATGAGATTTTGTGTGCATTGTAATTTCAATATGTATTATTCACATCATGATTAACCATAACTGAGAATATATATGTGTACACACATCTTTAGTGGTGGCCTACAAAATTGTACTCATAGCATTCTCGGGCTACCTTGTGTACAGGGGAATAATTCATGTTTTTAGGAAAGGAAAATATATGTTCCTTGTGGATAATGGTTGAATTAGACAGTCTATAGAACGTAAAGATGGAATAAGCTAAGAATTTTAGCTAGTTTTATAACTTCTACAATTGTTTTGATTCTTATTCTTGATTAACTTGTTGTATATGTTCTACCTATAAGGTATTAGGATGTTTTTTGTATGCATTATATGACTTCTACATCACTCATTTTGTTCTAGAGTGAGAAAAGTATATGTTTATTTGAACTTATCATGATTTTTTAGTTTTTTTATCTTGGTGTAATATATTTTTATCATTTATGAATTTTTCCATGATGATATAATGGAATAGTCACCCCATGGCCCCACCAAAGAACCTCATTACTAGTATAAAGACTCTATAATAGTTTGTGGTGGGCTAAATTATTTCAACCATACTAGTTTGTTTATAGTTGAGTGATATGGTTGGTGATGTTAAAATTTGGGATTATATAAATATTTTCATTTATCATACTTTTTGGAAGAGTTAGAAAATATATAGTATGTCGTAAAATTTTTTTCCACAACTTGTCCATTAGTTTAAATGACCCTGATATGATGAAATTTTATGTTTCCAGTTATGGGATAATTATTTCTAGTTTCAACCTTTTGTATTTAGTTGTTTTACCTAGGGTATCACACATGATTTTTGGATAATTATTCATGGGATTTATAATCATGGACCAAAATAAATAGGGGTATATGATCATTAATCAAATATATCATGTAAGATTCAAAATTTTATTCACATGAATTTTATTATTATTTTAATATTGAGCTTGGGTTGATTATTTATAGTGTTTTCATGATCTTATAATGTGTTTTCCTATATAAATTGATTTTTTATTCTTATATATCCAATTACATAAATAGATAAAACCATTTATATATAGTTCATTTCATGAAATTTATATGTCATTAATTATATAAAATTCGAGATTATTCTTATAGTGTGTTTTCCTTTATAACATCTAACTGAAATTTGATTTTTTAAATACAATCTATGATACTCATGTTCAACGGGGGATAAAAGTTGATAATTTATAATATATTTGTATGTTGATCACCCAATGTATGTGTTAATAGATTTTGTGGGATCCAGGGTTATGAGACCTTCTTGTTGAAGGTTTTTTAGAGTAGTAGGATGCTGTGTATTTTTTTTACTAGACTGTGATTTTGAGAAATATTATAGTTATTTTTGTAAGGTATATATTTATAATTATTGAGATATAAATCAGTGGATGTAAACACACAATATTTCAATAATATTTTCAATAAATAAATATTAGGTTTGTAAATTTTTTTACATAAATCACTAAACTAAAATAAAGAAATGATATTTTAAAATAAAATTATATCTATGATGTCCTAGACCCGTATGCCACATAATAGGTTCCCCTAGCCGGGTGGGCCACATGTCCTCAAGTGAATCTCTCCAAATGCCAAAGGCTTCTGACTAGAAGGGAGGGCATAAGAAGTGGCTGTAAGAAGACTAGACCCACATTTCCCGAGTGTAGTATAGTGGATAAATATAAATAGAGGTAAATTATAGAGGCAATATAAGTACATAGAAGACACATTAAAAAATAGATACAATAGTAACAATAATTGAATGAAGTGAAATAATTGATAATGAAATATCACGTAACTAGAAAATTAGGAAACATGGATATAAGATAACATGCATTACATGTTCCAAAAAAGTATAAAGAAAATAAAAAGACTATCCCAGTCATCCTAAGCTCCGGATTGATCATCATCAAGAACCACCCTAAATAATAAGTAATAAATTGTTTGAAGCAAGATGCTTCACATTATCAACACATACATTCATGTAATCTACCTCAGGTACCAAACAATGCCCAGAGTGGGTGTCGGATAAATCCTAGTGGAACACCACCAACAGTGTTTATAACATTCGACCCGTATAATGGAAATGTAACTATGTCCAAGATTACATATACATAAAGTAAAGCAGTAAAATGTAACTAAATACCCAAGTTCCCACATCTTCCCTCTACTAGTATCTAAACATGTAACTAGTTCAATATTTCATCATTACCAGTTTATAAATAAGCCACATGTTAGAAATAGTGAAGGTTCTAAGATGTAACAAGGAAACCTATAATGATATTTAATTATGAAATTCAAAGGTGATAACCAAGGAAACAATGACCTCTAAGGTTTCCAACTTAGCAATGGTTGTATCCTAGCTAATTTTAAGAGTTTAAAATAAGGAGTATAGTCCAATTAATTCCATAATAATATGATTACAGAGTCTAAGGAGTTTATCCAATGTAAAACTGGCCAACAAAATGACTTGGCCCGATCTACTTTGACCATAGATCTTACTTTTCAATGATGGATACAAGAATTGTATCCAAGGAATACTTTAGCACTACATGAGGGATCCTATACAGTCATACCGAGAATCTAGGATTAGTTAATGATCGAGTTCTAGGTGGGTATCAACCTTAGAAATCATTATCCATGAATTTGGAATGGGGTCCTTAGGTGCTCAATCCACTCCCTTGAGAATCCAAGACGAGCACAAGTCAGGATACAACTATTCTGATAATGAAGGCATATATAATTCAGAAGCTTAAATACATTTCCCTTTATATGTGTGACAGGGGAAATTAAACATGAAACCATTTAATCTAGTCACAATTATCCAATAAGTCCATTTGGTTCAAGACTTAAATTTCATTAGGTTTATAAGACCAAGTATCATGCAACCATTCATTTAATCCATTTAAGGAATTTTCAAAAATCTCGGTTCAATTTTATACCTTCTATAAACATGGTAAGGTGTGATATAGACACAAAACCTATTATTCAATTCTATTTTAAAAATTCTAAGTCATATACTTTGCATACTTTCCAATTTCTCTTTCACATTTAGTTGTAAAATTAAAGAACTTTCTTTATGTGGGTCAAGTTTTAAGAATACATGGTAATTTTCATTATGAAATTCTAAATTTAAATCATGATATTTAATATAGAAAAGAAAATGTTAAGCTAAGGCACACCTGGACAACACCTCAAACATGTCAAACACTAAAACAATAATTATGAAAAAAATAATACATGGGTTGGATGGAGTTGTGGTTGTAACCACAAATAACTAATCACATATTTGGAAGGAGAATAACCACAAGGTTCAGGAGATTATAATCATGTACTATAAATTCGATAATTATGGAAAAAAATCCTACATGGGGTGGATGGAGTTGTCAGTGTAACCAATTAAAACCAATCAAATATTTGGAAAGAGAATAACCATGTGGTTATAATTATTATAATCATGTCATATAAATTCAATAAATGGAACCCAATGAAATCTATGGGCCCTAGATGACCATTCCAAAATCAACGAACTTGATGGATGAGTTGTAGCCACCAAAATTAGGCTTGTACCACTCTCCTGTAGTATTGACCTATAATTGGGCATTGAAGGAAGTAGATCTGAGAAAAAGGGGAAGCACTCACACCTCGATAACGAGGCCGAGAGTGAGAGATGAAGAATGACTCAAATAGAATCGAGTAATTATCATTTCACATCCAACATGATGAATAGAAGCTCGAAAGTTTCCCAGATGAAGTAGATCACTTGATCACTATGTGAGGCCTTCAAAAGCTCTAAAATTAGTGAAAATGGAGGTTCTATCTACTAGAAATTGTATTAGAGAAGAAGAAATGATTAATTAGATCATTAAGGTTAAAAATGTAAAATTACCCAAAATTTGGCGGGTGGATGGGTTTCCTGTATAGTTTTAAAAACCATGTGTAACCCAAGAATTGGTACTTAGAGAAAAAGGGCATACCAGATGATTATTCCACTTGGTTAGGGAATCCCAACACCAACCATGCTAGATGGATCTACCTGAAAATTAATACCGTCATCAAAGTTAGATCTAACCATGTGCCCTATCCACACATTTTACTATAACTGTGCGACATGAACATTTTCTAAAAAAGACTAGTTTCAGGTTCAGAACAATCTTCGAACACCCATTGGATATTTTATAACTTTAAAGGCATACGTATTAGGTAAGAAATAATTAATTAGAGAAAAATATAATGGGTCCATACCTGAGTGAAAAATAGGGTTTTTACAGTCTTCCCCCTAAAAATAACTCAACCCCATGTTCACCTTCCAAGGGTGGTGAAACACTATCTGAGAAAAAATATTGAGAATGGGCATGTATATCAGCCTTATGATCCCAAGTCTCTTCCTAAACATGACTATAATTCCTTAGAACATGTACGAGAGGGACAAACCGGCCTTAGAGAGCCTTAGTGCTATAGTCATTAATGTACAATCGATACTCCTCAAAGGTAGCATCCACATCTAACTCAACTTCCTCGGGATCAAAGGTATGAGATGGGCTAGTATGATATTAGAGAAGTGGTAAATCGTGGTTGAATTCATGTATGTAATGATACCTCAGAGGTAATACCAACCAATAGGCTACTAACCCAACTCTATCTAAAATTTCAAATATTCTTATATAACAATTCTCCAACTTCCATCACATCCCTGACCACCTATTTCCTAACCTATGCGATACCCACAGGAAATTATGATCCTTGTCCTTAAACTCTAGAGGCCATCGACAAATATTGACATAAGATTTATATCTATACTGAGTAGTATTCATACACTTCCTGATCAACTGAACACTCTCTAAGGTATTTTATATGAGATGAGGACCTAATACAAATGCCTCACTAGACTCCATCCAGTACATTGGTTAATAGAACGGTCTACCATATAATTCCTCCATAGGATCCATATGAGTTGTCTCTTGAGTGCTATTTTTATATAAAAAATCAAGTTGAGGGAAATTATTCTCCCAAGAACTTCCAAAATCAAGGACACATTCTTGGAGCATGTCCTCTGGGACATGTTTTGTCCCTTTGGATTGTCAATCAGTCTGAGGGTGAATAAATGTGCTTAGAAGCAACTGTGTACCCATAACCTTATGCAATACCTAAAAAAACCAGGATGTGAACCATGAATACATATCTGAAATGATAGTATGAGGGACCCTATGTAGTTATATGATCTTATGGAAAAAAATTCTTCCAATTCCATCATTTGAGAAAGTCTATCAAGTAGGAATGAAGGGAGTCACTTTCTTCAGTTTGTCAATGACAACCTATAAAATATCTCTACCTATGGAAATCCTAGTTATCCTGACTATAATTTCCATGGAAACATATTCCCATTTCTATTTTGGGTTAGGAAGAATTGAGAATAATCCTATAGGTCTCTAGTGCTTTGGATTCACTAGCTGACAGTTGGAACACCTAGTGATAAATATTTTTATCTAAAGTTTCTTCCCAGACAACCAATAATATAATAGAAAATGTCGATTCATTTTTGAGATTTCTAGATGAACTGCCCACTATGAAATATAGTAATAGTGAATCAACTCTTCTCTCATATCTTCAAGAACCCAGACACATCCATGAGTACAAAGTATGTCATCTATTTCCACATACTAATCTAGAGGTGAGTTTTCTCTAAATATACTCTCATGGTGAACCAATCCCTTAGGATAAAGTTTTTTTTACTCTTCACCTTCTCAAGGTGGGAAGAGGTTACTGTCAAAGATGAGAGGTAATAATGCTTGTGATTATCATGAAACTCCATATGAAGCTCAGAAAAGAGGATCATTAACTTTCATTCATTACTGACTTCCAAAATAGCATGTTCCTGAATTTTCTGACTAAGTGCATCCACAACTACATTGCACTTCCTAGGAGTATTTTCAAGCTCAAAATCAAATTATTATAGATATTAAACCCATATAGATTGTCTAAGGTTAAATTAATGATGTGAAAAGATATATTTTAGTCTCTTGTGGTCTGTGAACACCATAATGTGCTCACCTAACCGATAGTGCCTTTAGAAATGTAAGGCATGAACAATGGTTGTTAGCTCAAGGTCATTCATTAGGTAGTTTTTATCATGAGGAATCAACTATTGACATCCCTACACAATGAATACATACTCTTACATTAGCATTTCTCTTAGTCCGATGCCTTATGCATAATAGAATATGGTATAAACTATACCTAGATCTGTATGAATCAGAATAGGTGCTGAGACAAGCCTCTGTTTCATCTTCTTAATGGATTTATCAAAAGATTATGACCACTAGAACTTGACATTGTTCCTTTTAAGGAAAATTATAGGTTAATAATGGCGTGATAAGTATTATATGAGACACCTATAATATCCATCCATCCCTAAGAAACTCTCTATATAAACACATTATTGGGTTGCAACTCAGGGACCATAACACTACACTTTTCTGGGTCAATAGGTAATCCTGATTTCAAATTTATACAACCTAATAAGTGAAGATTTTTTATCCATAGGTGTAACTTGAATTTTTTTAATAAAGATGATGCTATCTTAGTGTGCTCAGAATGATATCATGGTGTTTAACAAGGTTGTTACGAGTATGAAAATACACCAAGATGTCATCAAAAAAGACCATGGAAAAAGAATTGAGATATGGATGGAAAACCCTTTAATTATATCCATGAAAATGGAGGGTATGTTTATGATACCAAATTACATAAAAAGGAACTCATATAGGTCATACTTGCTATGGAAGGATGTACATGGTATATCTGATGGCCTGGCTCACAACTAATGATAACCCATTCTCTGGCCGATCTTAGAGAAGATCTTAGCTCCTTATAGATAGTAAAAGATATCAACTATTCGAGGCAGTGGATATCAATTCTTGAACTTAAGATGGTTTAACCATCTATAATCCACACATAGACTTAAGGTTTTATATTCCTTCTAGGCGAAAGGCACAGGCGAACATCAAGAGGATGTATTGGGATGTATAAATAATTTGGCCTCTAAATACTCTAACTTCCATTTGAGCTCCTAAATATCTTTAGGTTATATCTTTTATGAAGGAATGGACACTGGAGATGGTCCTAAAAGAAGATCAATTGTAAAATATTCCTCTCTTTTAGGAGGTAAGCCAAAACAATAGTCAGGAAATACGTCCCTGAAATGATGCACTACTCGAGGAAATCCAGCTTGACCTAATACCTGATACTCCATCAGGAGACTTTAAATCTTGGCACTAACTATACCAGGACCATGATTCTCTATTCTAAATCTACCATCATGGACATCCCACTCACCCTTATTTAGAAAAGTGCTTCCCTCTAGTGATGTAAACGATGAACGACAGTTATAACAATCTACAAAATCATGATATTGAACCAACCAATAAATTTTGAGAATGAAATAAAAGCTTGTAATATCAAGAATTAAAAGGTTCCATAAGAAAGTGTAACTACCTACCTCAAGGGGATAGTCCCTACATTGGCATATTCCCTCTGGCCGCACTCCAAACAGTGTATCTAGTGTTGTTACTCCACATTAATAAAATATATTTAGTCTGAGACTCTCCACAATTGATATAGGGATAAGATATTTTTAATATCCTTTATCGAATAATTAATATACTATGGTAGATTCTACAAGAATATTTCCTAATACTAGAGATGGTCCCATAACCCGATCCTCAGGTATCAGCTGTAGTGCATGAAACTGACCTGATCCATGTCCATGTGCAACATCTGGACCACCCTGATCAAAATTGAATTACTGGTGCTACTGGTGATCAGGAGTTAGACTAATGTTTCCATGAATTCCATCTCTTCTAGTCCTCCTGGTTCTATTCCAACTCCCCTCCAGACATAGTGAAAAGAGTATTCTCCTGAAGGTGAAGTTGGTGAAGATCCTTTTCTACTCAATGCAGGTGGAACGGTCTTACAGAAATGCTAAAGATTCCCCATATGAACACCATCACTATAATCCAGTGGGTCTCTATTAAACTAAGGGTTCATATTGTACTATCTTCCACATTGGGGATACACTATGGAGTTAACAAAACTAGTTCTCTAGTTGTCACTCACAAGACAAGAAACCTCAAGGGTACGTTTCCTACCATTGGAAGAACTACTGGCATGCTGCTGCACTGATGCTCTATTCCCAATAATATTTCTATCCCCCAGTATGCACTAAGTGATAAGATCCTGATTGACTATTTCAAAAAAATTAGGTTGGAAAAATGAATTCAATTGGGTTTGGATGGTGTTCATAATCCCATCATCGAATCATCTAGCATGTGAAAGATCATCACCATCTAGAAGTAGTGAAAAGTGCTATAACACAGTGAAACGTGCTAAATATTAAAAAACTGACATAAAACCCTACTCAAGATACATGAACCCTCTAGATTTGTTACATCTCATCACCTGATTAATGAAATAATCATAGAAAATAGTTTGGAAGTTGTCCAATACCGTGCCATTATGGAGATCAACTTTGTAACCACATCCACAGAACTCTTGGCCGAATCCCAAAGAATGTATGTAGAAATTTTAAACATTTACTCTTGAGAATTTTACGGATGTTCAATGATAGATAGGGTGTACCCTATCCAAGACATAGCAGCTTGTGGGCCTCCATCCCTCTAGAAAGTTAGAGGATGATACTGTTGGAACTCACAATTTCAATCACCCATCGTAGGCGCAACTCGTGGAACACCTTGCATGGACTACACCAGGATTTAGAAAAATCGTGATCTTCGGAATTCAGTCCAAGATCAGGTACATAAGGTGGTACCTCTAGTGTCACTCCTCGAGGTAATAATACAATCTCTGGGACCACCACATATAGAGCATGGTCGTCGCCACCCTCTTGATCTAATATATGAGGATGTCATGGTGGAATTTCTCTAAAATATCCAAGAAAATGACTCATAAAATATTAAAGAAAATAGAAAGAAACTATTATGAAAGATAAATAAGGAAGGACTCAGTATCCATGGTATATTACCCCAACTACCCGCTTAGATGACAAGGTATCAATATGAGCTCAAGTGTAAATTTCATTTCTTTATTATGTTATATTACTAGGTTCACTCCTTTAGCTCTCATAAACATGAAGTGGAGGGATAATTTTTTGAAACCATTTTATTTTATATCTTATGTTTCATTTTATAATAGATATCCCTTCTCATTGAATTAGTTCTGAAACACTTTATTATTGAAAAACACACCCATTTATTTATAGGATAATGGATCGAAGTGGTAAATTACTCATCCCAAACCACAAGGGACCATATACCTAATGAATTAATATTGTGAATCACTTAATCATAACCAATAATAATACAAGAATAAGCTAAATATTGTAGCATCACTCAAAAAACACAGGCATATCAAGTGATGAAAAGTAGAGAAATGCACCTATATGGCAGGGCAATATATGACATGTGAATTCATGGTTCCTATAATGATGCTTGTTTCAATGTTACTTTTTATCATATCATTGAGGCAAGGATGAAATAAATCCTAAAATAGAGTAATAATGATAACCTCAACACAGCACGCATGTCCCCCAATAGTGAAATAATGTCAATTGTAATAGGAAAAGCAATGTAAAAATTAGATTTTTGGGTAACTTATCTTGTACCCCGAGCCTAATTTCCCGACACCCAAGAATGAATTCTGACCGAGTCCCATGTGTTCATAATCTCTAATATATTGTATACAAATAGTAACGAAATAAAAGAAATCCATCTGATAACACTTTCTGACTTCCCAGAACTGGATGCCACTTAATAAGTTCCCCAAGCCTGGTGGGCCACATGGACTTATGTGCATCTTTCTGAATGTCAGTGGCTTCCAACTAGAAGTGTGGGCCTAGGATGTGTCTGTGGGGAGACTATTCACTCATTATCGGAGTGTAGCACAAAAGATAAATATAAACAAAGGTAAATAACAGAAGCAATATAAGTAAACAAATGAAACAACAAAAAATCGATACAACATAGACAATAACTGAATCAACTGGAATAACTGATGGTGATATGTCATGTCACAAGGAAACCGGTAAACATTCATACAAGAAAAAAATAATAACATATTACACAAAATTAAAAAGTAAATCAAAACACAATCCCAAGCATCCCGAGCTCTGGCTCGGTCATTTACTATCTCAATCATTCCCAAACTATAAGTAGTCAAGCGTTACAAGCTATATAGTTCCCTTTATCAACACCATCATTCCTGTAATCAGCCCTGGGAACCAAACAACGCCAAGATAGGGAGGGAGATAAATCTCAGTGGGTCATAACTAATAGTGTCTATAACATCCATCCAATATAATGGATATATAGCTGTGTGAAATAATGTATATATATAAAGTAGACCAGTACAATGTAACTAAATACCCAAGTACCTACTTCAACCCTTCGGTGGTGTTTGAACATCTTACTAGTTCATTATTTGATTATTAACAGTTTATAAGTAAGTCACATGTTAACGATAGTGATTGTTCCCAGATGTTACAAGAAAACCTATAGTGATATTTAATAATGAGGTTTTAAGGTGATAACCAAGAAAATATAATCCTAAAGGGTCACCAACTCCATAATGAATGTAGCCTGGATAAGAGTAAGAGTATAATACAAGGATAATTGTCTATGAAATTTTATAATAATATACCTACTGAGTCCAAGCAGTTAATCCAAGGTAAAATAGGGCTATGTAATGACTGGGTCGTATGGGCTGAAACCATGGAACCTACTTTTCAATGTTGTATCCAAGTAGCATATCCAAGGAATCTAGTAGTACTACATAAGAGATCCTATGGTGTCATATTGGGCACCTATTGTTAGATAAGGATTGTGTTCTAGGTAGGTCTCAACCTAATCATGCCATATCCTAGAATTTAGAATGGGGTCCTCGATTTATCAAAGAAATACCTAGGGAATACAAGGTGATATTGAGTCAGGACACTCCTATTTTTATACTTAAATCATATATAATTCATAACGTTCGATCCATTACCTTTCATAGTGTGATAAGTCTAATTGATCAGGAAACCCTTTAATCAAGTCATAATTAATCAATAAGTCCATTGGGTTTAATCCTCTCCTTTCATTTGTGTGACAAGACCAAGTATCATTCAACCGTTAAGTTAATCCATTTATGTCATTTTCATAAATCAGGGTTCATTCCACTACATTCCATTAACAAGGTAAGGGGTTCTATGGGCACGCTACCTATTATTCAATTATATTTAAAAATGAGAAGTTATATACTTAGTATACTTACCAATTTAAATTTCACATTTAATTATCAAGAAGAACTTACAATAGGTAGGTCAAGTGGTGAGCATACATAGTAATTTCCATTATGCAATTCCAAATTTAAATCAATCCATTTAATATAGAAAATATTACCCTTAGTAAGGTCATGCCAAGGCATACTCGAACAACGAATCAAATGTGTCACACACTAAAACGATAATTATAGAAAAACAAACTATATAGGATGGATGTAGTTAAGGTCATAAACACTAGAAACTTTTCACATATTTAAAGATATAATAAGTATATGCTTATAATGATTATAATTATGGTGTAAAAATTTAATAAATGAAACTCGACGAAATCGGTGGACCCCACACGACAATTCCAAAATCAATGAACTTAAGGGGTGAGTTATAGACCACCCACCATAGTCATGTAAAACTATCATCATAAAGTATTATGTCTAATTCTTATTGAAATGGAGAATACCTAAAAAAGGTAAAAAATCTCAGACCTCAATAACTAGGTTGAGAGTGAGAGAGATAATGAATGACTCAAAAGGACTCGAGTACTTACTCTTGCACATCCAACATGATGAACAAAAGCTCAAACGAATACCGAATGAAGGATATATCTAGATCCCTACGATAGGGAATAAAAAGCTCCAAAAGGGTAGAAAATAGAAGTTCAATACACTAGATATCATATTCGAGAAGAAGGATGGATTAATTAGATCATTAATGGTAAAATTGTAAAATTACCTAAAGTATTTCTAGTGCATGGTTTTTTCACAAGATTTTCCAAACCATGCACAAACCATGCACATATACCCAGAGAAAAGGGTGTACCATAATGTTAGGGAAGCCATGTGACAACCGTGTGAGAAGGCATTGCCCGAAAATGCAATCTATCTGCACAATTATATCTAACCATACACCCACACTCATGATTTACTCCAACCGTAAGACAAGGCCATTTTGACCAAAAAATTGGGTTCCAGGATCAAAACAAGCCCCAGACACCCTTGGGACCATTCATAAGTCAAAAGGTATCTATATTAGGTCCAAAATAAAGAATTTTATTTAAATTTAAAGGAATCATACCTGAGTGAGAAAAAAGGTTCTTTCAATACGATTACAAAAGTGACATTGAATTAGTGTAAAAAGAACGAAAAAATAAAATTATGAAATCTATAAAGAAAAACGAATATAATGGGGATTGGTATAATATTTACCCCTTATAATAATAATTTTTGTAATATTGGAAATTAGGTTACTTATCTACACCTTTATCTAAAACAATACTAAGACAAACCTAAGAAATTAATAAACAAGTGAAATTTCTTATAATAGAAATGCAAGATCATGGAAATTTCCACAAGATCCAATCTAGCAGAATCACCACCCATGGATTCCGGTAGATCAAACTTTATTTAAAAAACATAATAAAATTTTATGAGGGCTTATTTTAATGTAAATTTAGTTGATACAAACATGTAATTATTAATATTATATCATATTTATTAATTTATTTTCTATATTTCCCATTTCAATTTAAAAAAAACAAGAATTTATTTTTATATAATTTTTTTCCACTACATTTCGTATTAAAGAGAGAAATATATAAATTTTCAAATTTTATTTTGAATGAACTAAAATCTTTATAAATTATTCATTTAAAATATTTTTATGATAAATATTTGGGTGTTTTATAATGTATTGTTTTGGGAAATTATAAAAAGTATAGTTTTTACAAAAACTAGAAATTTTATGACTCTATAAGAAAACCATGGAATCATTTAAAACCATTAAATTTGTCAAATGTATATTTTTAATAGAAAAAATACAATTTAAATTTATTATTTTGAATTTAGAAAACCAATTACAATGTTTATTGGTACTTAATTAATATTTTTCCAATAATAATTTTCGTAGGCATTTTATTATAGTTAAATAAAAATTTGGTAAAAGTTTGTTTTGAAGTGATTTAAAAACCATATAACTATTTTATGTTTTTTTATAAATAAACTCTTATCATTAAAAAAATATACATAAATAATTAAAAAATCATATAATCTTCTATCATAAAACATACATTTTCTTAAAATGATGTATTATTTGTAACATATACTAATGTAAAATTTAATTCTTGGGGCACATATATATTTTATATGAAAATTAGGATTTTATATTTTGAATAATAATATAAAGATTATTTAGTAAGGCCCATTTTATTTTAAACGATTTAAATTGAACTAAATAGGTAAAATTTAGTTAAAACGGTATAACCAAACGTGGTACAAGTTAAAAGTTTAAGAGTAATGGACTTAAAAACATTTATTAATTATGTGTTCAAATTGAACATTGTGAAATTATTTACCTTATCACATAAAAAAGTCTATTAATATTTATTTTTGAGTAATATAGACATTTGAAACTTGTTATATCTTTATATTTACTTGAAATATTTTCCAGAAAGTTATTCCAAACACTTATAAAAGGGGTCTCTCACCACCTATACAAGACTATTCATTGCTTTTTCCTCCTTATACTCTAAAAATTACCCTTAAATTATAGGATTACTCTATTTTAATGATCTTCTAGTCATAATATATATGATTAATACCTAAATTTATAATATATCCTTCATGAAAAATAAAAATTTTAATGCGAGTACTCTTTTTTCAAACATTATTTCCCTTCCTATTTTAAATTTCTAAATCAAATTTTCTATATAATATATAATGAAACAATTATATTTTTTATAATTTAGTTTATTATTAAAGTTTAATAGTTATTAACCACCTTTCCACTTTTATATTATGAAAAAAAGCTATTCATGCATGTGCTGACTTCTGCCTCAAAATGAAGGAATCACATTTTTTCACCACTACCTCTATTCACTAATTATTATTCTGAAATTGAATAATAAATTTTAAACATATATAAAAAATTATTTTTATTAATATTAAAATTATAATCAAACTTCTTTTCCTCTAATTCCTCAATAAATTATAATGCTAATCATGCATTATGCAGAGTACTGCTCCCACAAAGTAATATATCCAATTTATCATCTAGTTTCTTCATGGTTTATTAAAATAATTTCAAATATGATTCACCACAAAAATATTTAATAAATAAAATTATTATTAATATATAATAATTATATTATTCTAATATAACCAAAAATAATACTCATAATAAACCATAAATTATGTTTTGTTCATATTTGGTTTGGTTTAACAAACTACTTGAACCATTCTATTTAATAATATTGTGGATGAATATGATAAAATAATAATGATTATATATGATATGATTATATATAAAACGTTTTTATATTGGTTTTGGTATGGTAAAACAAATACTAAACATAATAGTTATGAATCAAACTTTTCAGTAAAAAACATCAAAACGTGCTCATCATTGATTTCATCTTCATGGACTATAACCAAAACAACAATAAAATGAAAGAAAAAAAAATATTAATACCACTTTGTTATAGTATTTTGTAATGATGAAAATTTGAAAATTAATAATCAGAGCCACCTCTAATAGAAAACTAGTTCAAAACAACTAAGATTACTGACACTTGATATTGAAAATAGAAAACAACGATCAAATGAATATGTACCAAATAATTATAAAAAAAACAATTTAAATGTATAAGGATTTAAAAATATTTATGAAATATATGATAAATAAATATTTTTTTTTAAAATATGAGATTCCAGCGCATTAATGGATGTAGTGAATTTAATAAAGGGTTCTTTACCTATACTTTAAAATCCTCGAGAAATGTTACTATATCACAACATGTTTTCTATTGTGTGGATAACATAAAAATCCATACTAATTTTATGTCACAATTCATTTATATTTGATGTTATTAAATGTTTTATTTCATGTTCATTCCCTTATATTGTTTTTAATAATATTTTTAAATATTTGTAAGGGTTTCATCAAAAAAATTTCGTATTCATTAGGTCTTGTTATTTTATAAATTATTCTATGATTAAATCATCAATTAAACCTTAATTATCATATTTTATATTTTATTATCTCTTATTCCACTATTAAATATATTCTCATCATTAATAATCACTTCATCAATATTTTTTTTAAAATAAAAGTATAACATGTTTAAGAATTACTCAGAATCTTATAGATATACCTTTTTCTTCAATGTGCATGTTTTGCCATCAAATCTGTCCTCTTAAAATAATTCAATATTATTTTACTTATATATTATTCATTTTTATCTACATATATTTTATGAATTGAACGTTATTAAACTTTTAATTTAGGTATTTTTCTAAAATGGCCTATAAAGTTCAATAATTGTTATTTTCTTCATTATTTACCACCCTAGATTTAGTTTTTTTGTTTTTGTTTCAATTTATAAATTAAAGTTTTTATAATCCTTTTGAATATGGGTTTTAAATGTAATATATTTCCCTTAAAAAGATATTATTTATGATATTTTATTATAATCTATTATAACAATTTTTTAATGATTTTGTAAAAATAATTATATTCTTACTTTTAGTTTTACTCCAAGGTGTACCTCTAATGATGTGATTATTCAATCAACATATTGATGTTACTAGGATATGATTATATTTTTAAAATTATATATTATTTTATCCCAATATTTTATAAGTTCAGGTTATGTTATATTTTTACATGTTTAAAAAACCCATTCATTTTCCACTTGTTCTAGAATATTTGATGATGATTGATGTTAGGTGGAAACTATTTGAATTGTTGATGGTGGTTGGGGAACCATATTTCCATCTAATGAATTTGGTAAGGATTTATATGGTAAGAGATAAGTATTAATAGTATGGTATTTATTTTTTTATTTAGAACGTGATGAATATTAATTCTATTTGTTCACAACATGTAATGTTGATAAGATATTTGTTCACAATAGTATAATTTTGACATTATTAAGCCTTTAAAAAATTTAATTATTTAAATATGTCTCATGGTAATGTTAATTTCACATGTTATGATCTAATGAAGATTCCCCTTCAAACATGGTTACTACATCATGTTTCTTCAAACTTATTCATTTTATATGTTTGATATTTTTAGAATAGTTTTCTTGAAATAATGGATTATATACACATATTATTGTTCTATATTGTTTTTAATAAGATCTTTACAACTAGTTAATTTTATGTCACTTTATTATGATAAAAAACTTAATGAAATATGATTTTCCCTCTTTTATAGTGTTTGAGACCACCTTCTTTATTCTTACATTAACTAGGTTATAAAAATTATTATAACTTGTGAGATGACAATAAGGGAGTGTATTGTCTCTTTTTGATAGGGGAATATTCATAATTACCAATAAAATAAATTTAATTTGAAACTAGTGTTGAATGACACTAAAAATTAAATTCATGGGATTTTGAGATGATTTATGAGTTGTAATTTTTATATTATGGAAACGATATAAAATAAAGCCATGTGTAGTCCAAGGGGTTATATAGTGGGAACCACCTATAGTGTCCCAGATATTATGGGAGAGAAAACCCAACCAATGGATTGGAAAAATTCTCTTTTAGCACCAAGTCATGTGATGGTCGATTATATGGGAGTGGGAAATTCTTATGATTCATTCAGCAGAGGTAGAGAGAGGCTCTAATAGATTAATATAATATGAATGAGATGAAAATAGTTTTATAGATGTATCAAAAGACATTGATTTCAAATGTGGGTTTCCTATATGAAATATAGTTCTACATATAGTATGTTTTGAGGATATTCAACTATATTCATACAACGCTAGAGAAGAGAGAGATGCTACCAGACTATACACATTGAGGACTAGTGAATCACAGTTGGGATTTTTTTACTCTAGAAGAATCAACATGTATGGTTGTCCTATATATAATTCTTGAAATGTTTCTTTTATTATCTCTACATTGAGATATTCATATAGTAAAAGGATATGGTTTTAATGAACTATATATAAGGAAAACCATTCCTGATAGATGATTCTGATCTCTCTGTTGACCTATAGAATTTTTCACTGAGGTTGCTTTATGATGAGATATCTAGGGTGATTCATTTGGAGGATATGCAGTTGTATGGGAACCTAGTTCAAGTGAATATATTTTTTATGAGTTATTTTTTAAAGTTTTTAAATGAAGATATTATTTATTAGAGGAACCTAAGAAAAATGAAGAGCATCAGGTAAGATCTCCCTTACTAAGAGGACCTATAGTATTTATTTAGGTATCATGAATCATATTTTTGATGGTTCGTACGGTGGAACAACATACAGGTAATCCAGAGTTGTTTATATTCCCCCCCACTTGGATATAACTTCATATAGGGGAATCAATGTGGAAACACTAGTCATAGTCATCCTATATCTGACCAGATTCTAGTTTAGTACCAGTCATGTGGGAGGATGGGATAACAAGAAAGTACCCATATGAGTTTACAATGGATTCCTAGTGATATAGGATCTGGTTAGGCTTTGGGTTCCAATGTTGTATTACTATCTCTATGGAAAGAAATTACTTATATTTATATAAGATATCTTGGTTTTGTTATAGAATATGGTAATCAAGGGAAGGGAAAAAATAAACTATAATGTTGTTCATAATATGAGACCCAATAAGAGGACTAGGAATGAGCCACAATTTTGTTACATGTCTTTCTTCTAACCCCCACTATCCAGGATGTTAGAGGGTCTACTATCTACTGTGATATTTCAATGTCTTATATAATAGTTGTTACATTTTTTGATATAATATCATAAGAATAATTCATTTTTACATAGTTGTGAACATGTTGGGTTTCTCTATAGAGTATTTTAACAATTTAATAATGATTGAAATTCCATTATGGGCTTGATTAAATTGTATTAACAAGTATTTGATATATCAATATTTGATATGATTTTATTAAAATTGTTACTTGGAAATGTTCGGTTACTATAAAATTGATCATTCATTGATTTTTATCATTGATGGGAACCATTTTTGTTTCAAAATAGTGGAAGTTATGTCCTTTCTATAAAATTAGGTATATAGGTTCATCACATAGAACATAATCATCAGAAGTTGGGTGAGATTAACACATTGGTTTTCAATATATTATCAATGGTGGGGAGATAGGGAAACATTATTTTACAATTTGTTGTTATTATTTATAAGAAAAAATTCTTAGTTATTTCTTTGGGTTTCCACATGAAAGTATGGCAGTGATAATTATTAAACTCATTCCAACTATAGAGATCAATTTTATATCACATTAAAAGATAGATCTTATATATATTTCTGTGAATTAGTATTATTTAGGTAACAAGAAGTATCATGGGATTATATCTCTATGAAAATCCCTTTGTGGTGATCCTATAATATTCACTAATATGGTGTATAGATATTTTAGTTTGTAAATGGATTATCAGAAGATGATCCAAGTGATGGTAAAGAACCCATACCCACTTTCTCATATTATTGTATTATATGATTAGTATAGAGGATCTACAGACTTATCAATGATTTATTTGAGACCAGGTTATCATCATATGAGAATAAGGCCTTGAGAGATACATCGTACAATGTTCATAATGATCTATTGTTTATATGAGTACATGTTGATGAAATTTTGTCTGGAAAACACATCAAGGGTATTTATGAAAATGAATAATCAGAACCACTTCCAATATATTTACACTTTTATGAAAATTATTTCGATTATATGATTTTTTACTCTAGGATGAGGGAGGAATGAACATGAAATTTGTATATTATTCTTATAACACTCAGGAAGCATTTATGATATTCAAAGATCATGAAGTTTAACTATCTTATTGACAAGGTATAATTCTTATGGAATATCATATTAGAAATTGGAGAGTCATTAAAACTTGATAAGGTCAGTTTAGTGGTTTCTAGAAAGTGGGATAATTTTTTTAAGACCTCATCATTTTGATATTGGTCAGTTATTTCAATAGATTAAATTGGGAACACTCCTAGTTTTGAGCACTCATGATTGGACTGACCAAGAAGGAGGTGAATTTTTTTAACACTTGTGAGAGAATAATTAATTAGTTAAAAGGTATATTGAGAAATGTGAAGATACTATCCTCAACTAATCATAGTAAGGATCATACTTTGAACTATTATGAATGAAGATTCAGTCTAGGACCAGTTTTAACGTAGGATGTTCAAGTTATCATTTATGGGTCTCGGAAGTTGAGGTCCAATGAGAAGAACTGTATGATTCATGTATTGGATCTAAAAATAGTTATATATTCCTTGACTTATAAATAGAATTATATTCTATGAAATAGGTTTGTGGTCTATAATTTTTAGAAGTGCCAAATATAATTTCCCATAGTGATTCCAAAACCTATGACAGTCAAGGTTGGTTGAATATCTACACTCCATTTATTTTGAAATGGAATAATACCTAAGAAGGGGAATATTGATATAAATTAACTAATCCAAAATAATTAAGTTCATTTCTATAATATTCTAGAATTGAGTGGTTTAGGGTTGTGCTATTTACATAGACACATTGTGTCACTTTTTAGTAATAGTGTCAAGAATATCTTACATCCTTATTCATCAAGACATCACTTTTCTATTAGGTTAAGAGGAGTTATATTTCAAATTGGTATTTTATAGACATGGAAGACTTTATTAATACTGGGAACCCACTACCAAATTATCCTCTAGCAATAGATTATATCATTTATATTCAAGACCATTTCATATTTATCAAGAGTATGCATGGGGAAATAATAAACAACTCACATTCGATGAAATTATCTATATATAAATGTATAACTATGATATATTGTGACATATATTGGAAATAATAGTGTCCTAGGGCGAAGATAGAAATGGAGTATAGGGTATAATCATTTTATGAATTAAGGGAAACATGGACATTTCCCCTTAAAAAACTAGGTTGCATGGTTTGGATATATGGTAGGCCAAACCATGTGCCAACCATGAACCCTTGACATTCTCTAAACCCCCTCACATGGTCATTGTGAAAAATTATAAAAAACATTTTCTGACCATGAATTTTATGTATTCTAAAAAGTACAGCTATCTTGAAGGGATTTTTATCCCTAGTTACATATTTTTCTCAAACCATGCCACCATGAGAAGAAGACTGGACCACATCACATGGTTTAATCAAAATCATGTGGCCTATGTGGGATTATTTATATTAACCGTGGGGTCTTATTGAATTTTCCAAAATCACAGAATTTAGGATCTGAATAATACCCAAAAACTATAGTTTCCTCAATTTCCAAACTAGGGAGACACATTAGGTAAAGACCTAGAGTTTATTACAAAAATAAAATGGTATGTACCTTATATAAAATTTAGTTTTTACAATATTTCACATTTAAGGAAATTTTTCCTTAAATTTACCCTCTATGGGTGGTCATGCATTACATGAAAATAAATCTTTCAAAGAAACATGTATATTGGCCACTCGTTCCAAAGGCTTTCCACTCACATAGTCATCATGCCATTGCACATTTATAAGAGGAACTAATCAGACTTAGAGAAAATTCATGCCACAATCATCAATATGGATAGATTTCTCCTCAAAGGACATATCTACCTTACACTCAAACTTCTTAGTCTGAATAACATAGGATATATTGAAATAATATTAGTGAAGTTAGGATATATGGAAGACGTCGTGCATAGTGTGATACCTCTGAGGAAACTACAACTGATAGGTTACATGCATGAATCTATCTAGAATCTTAAAGGACCTGACGTAGTGAGATGATTGCTTCAATTATTTTTTAATCTTCCCATGGTATGTTCTAGGTGTAAATCATAAGAAATCATAACTCCTAACCCCAAAATCTAGTGGTGATGGTGATGATTGATGTAAAACATGAGTCTAGACTGAGTTGTATACATCTGCCTCCTGATAAACCAAACCTACTTTGAAGTTTCCAAAACAAGGAAATAACCCAGTATCACTTCCTCTCCTTCCTCTAACCATCCTAGGGATAAATGAAATGACCTACCATATAAGTGCTCCTTTGGACCCATCTGTATGGTCTCTTAGAATATATTATTATTAGAGATCTTTGTAAGAGTTATTTATTTCTCCTAACAACCTCCAAAATCATAGATGCATTCTTGGATTGTGTCTTCTAATAGTTGTATGGTATGATCGAACTGGCCACCATTCTATGGATGATAGGTTGTACTCAGTAGTACATGTGAACCCAGTTCCCTATGAATTCCTATCCTGAATAGTGAAATGAACCACGCATCTATTTACGATACAATATAATGTGGGACCCAATGGAGTAATTAGATAACATGGATATATATACTCCATAGATCATCTATTGAAAGACTCTTTTGAATAATTATGAAATTAGAGACCTTAGTCAACTAGTCTATGATCCACCATACTACATCACTGCCCAAAGGTGATCTAGGTACTCCCAATATGAAATCCCTGGTGATGTCACCCCATTTACACTCAGGAATTGAAAAAGGCTATAAAATCACAACTAGTCTTTGGTGTTCTTCCTTTACCTATTGATAGGTGGAACACTAAATAATGAACCTTTATATCTCCCAATTCATCCCGAACCTCTAGTATTTATGGCATATGTCATGATACATATTTGTAATACTGGGATGTAAATATCCTTTAGAGGAATGTGACTCTCACATAAACTCCTCAAGAATTTTGGTAGGAATATACATAGATCCGTGGATGTTAAATATGTCTTCTAATTCAATGATCTAACCCTTATGTGGATTATCACCTCCCACACCCTCCCATAGGAAAAATCCATGGGAATAAGTTAGTTGTCTCATCCAAACTCTATTTATAATCATGGATATCAATTCTAAATAAGATGGAAAATTCTACCCTAGAATATCCTAAAATTCTAATCGAATATTTTAAAAAAATTCCATAAGATTTCCATCACTACTGGCCTTCTGAATTTCATGTGTCTGAGTTCTCTTTCTCTGTTTATTGGAAAATTTATTTCCCTTCTGGGTATATAGGTAAGATCTATGATAGACAGCTATATGTATTCAACCTACTGTCATTTCCTTAGATTCAAGTCACACTCTGTAAATATGTACATGAGGATTTTATATTACCTTTACACAAAAAAACACTCTCTTAGAAAATAATTCCTCATAAAGAGAAATACACGAGCAATAGATTCTAATTCGAGATCATGTGTTATGTACTTCCTCTTATGTGTCCTCAAATTTTGAGACCCATATACCATGAATTACTCCAACATTATAACTACTCCTGTCCCAATACCCAATGCATCATTATATACCATAAAGATCCTCCTAGGCTCTGGAAGATTTAATATTGACACGGAAGATAGTCTCCCTTTCATCTATTTAAATGGTGCAACACAGGTATCTAACCATGATAACTTCACACCATTATTATTCAAGATTATAATAGGAGATGATAATAATGATATGTCCTATATAATACTACTATAATATATATCTAGCCTTATCTAACAATTTATTTTATATATTTTCTTTTTCTTATCCTTGTAAAATACAACTATCACCTTCTCTGGTTCAACTTATACTCCTCTACCTAAGATTATAATAACCAAGAAGTGAATCTCATCCATCTAAAAGTGTAACCTTGCATAAATAACATATAAATGATGCTCTCTCAGTGTATCCAATATCATCTCAAGATTCTTGTCATAGTCATGGCGAGTGTGATGATACACCAAGATATCATCTAAAAAGTACCCCACACACTAATAAATATTGTTTGAAAACTAACTTCATCAGTTCCATGAAGATTATTGGTGCATTTAAAAGACTGAATGGTATAACCAGATACTCATATATACAACACCAGATATAAAATATTCCTTGAGGTATGTTTATTGGTCGAACATGTACCTGATGATAATCCAATCATAGATCAATCTTCAAGAAAAATATATCTTCTCAGATAAGTTCAAAGAGATCATTTATATGAGGCATTGAAAACATGTTTTTAATCATAAACTAATTTAATTTCTATTAACACACAAAAATACTAAAGGTATTGTCCTCTTTCTGGGAAGAAAGTACCGAAAAAACCCCATGGAAAAGTACTAGGTCATATAAAACCTTTTCCCTTAGTCCCAAATATCTACCACTAGATCTCCTATAATTCTTTAATAGCTATAAAATAAAATTGGAATGAGTACTAGTGCAGATCCATAATGTAGATTGATGAAAAAAATCTACCCCCATCTTAAGAGGTAGTTATGAAATTTCTTCTGGAAAAAAATACTGAAATAATCAACCACTAGAAGGAAATATTTCTGATTTATCCCTGATCATCCAGATATATATTGAATATCTGGTCTATCATTCGGCCTGACCTATGATGCATGAGTGATGGTCGGATTTCTTGGGAATCTCTTTCATCCTTATGAATAAAAACACCACAATTTTGTGATGTTAAATGAACCCTATGATGATATAAATCTATGTAATAATGAAATGGAACCAACAAATATAGTAGTATAATTACATCATACCCCATCATCTTGTGGTAAAAACGATCCCATGACATGTCATACCCACTTACCTCAAAGGGAAGTCCTTGCACTGGCATGTATTCTATGATCAAATCCCTAATGGAGTATCATGTTTCATCACACAAATCTAAAATAGAACATTAATCCCAATTATATTCACAATAGGTAAAAATAGAAAGATAAGAGAAGCATATATATCAATAATAGAAGATACTAACATCGAGGCTTCTAGAATAGTACCTATCATGGAAGACGGTCCAAAAAACTTATCGTCAGGAATCATCTAAATTCCAAACATATGGTCCAAACCACATTCCTTATATATTACCTTATTGCACTAGGAAAGTCTAATGTACAGTCCCTATAACTCTGGTGTTTGACTGTCTTCGGCCTGAACACCACCTCGACCTGACTAGATGGTTGCACTCTAGCTCCCTGCCAAACAATACACTGATGACCCCTTTCATGAATATGGATCATGTGGAGACCCTCTATCATTAGTTGATTAAGGAAAATACATATAGAATCGTTAGTGAGGTCCCATCATACAAAATGTGTAGAACTTGACTAGGTCTCTATTATAGTCTCTCCTCCTTTATACCTACCACATAAACTAATGGTGGAGAATATAAGTACCTAATCCCATGCTATGGCTAGTATTTCCCTTATGAGAGACCTCTAGGTGTCTCTTTTTACATTGTAAAATAAAACCACTAGGTTGAGTGGAGGAACTATAATGTTATCTACCCAAAACATGTAAGGACCAAGAATTAAACACAACTTATTCTTGTTTTTTTAAAGTAGAATTCACATCAGAGGATCTTTTTAGTTTAGAGATTTATTGAGTAAGAAAAATTCTCACAGAGTAGACCAATATATTATTTGTGGAATATTACACTTATTATGAATTTTTTACACCAAAATAATCCATTTTATAATATAACATGACTTTCTTTCATGAAACACCTTCAATTCCTTAATAATAAAATCTTTTTTTGCACTTACAAATTCTAAGACCCTGAATGTTTTTTCAAAATATTGGATAAAGACCAAAAGAAAATTAATGGACATAAAGATAGAAAACCATTAGTCTAGTGAAAACCCATAAAAAATTTCCTTTAAAACAGACCTTTTTACCTTGAAAGAAAGATGAACATTTCAAAAATATTATTATATTACTGTTTGAAAATCAAACGATCTATGTGAGAACTCATAAGAAAAAAAATTGTATATACATAGGTAACTTAGGACATAATTATACTAAAATGGAATATACATATGGTCGAATTCAATATATTTAACTCTTACAAATGGAATAGATTTACAACTAATTTCCAAACCTAATGTATTGGAGTATATAATGTAACCATCTTTCCTTGGGTTATCATGGAACAAACCATCCTTTGTTTATCTTGTAACCACCCTTAAAATGTACATGTACCATTAAAACATAAAATAATGAAATTTATAACATTCCACTCTTTAAATTTAATTTACACTAATAAGAAAAAATTAAATTTCATTTAATTAACCAATACATTTTCAAAAACCAATGTAGACATTTATAAAATATATTTTCGTATCAAAGTGTCACATACCACTTCCTAAATTTTAAAAGAAATTATAAAATTAACATTATAAAACATTTATGTATATATAAATAAATCCAAAAAACCATTTTGAAACCATGAACATGAATGGGAATTATTTTTTATAATAGATCATTAAAACACTAAATGTGATGTTTTAGTTAAAGAGTCTCTTACCATGAGCCTGACTCATCAGGTACATTCTTTTTCATCATGAATAATAAAATCAGGATAATTATTTACTTTTTTAAAAACCTTTTTAAATTTTATTATTCCTTTTATATAACTTATTATCAAGTTATATAAAATACTTAAATATTTTTTTAACCACCAACAAATGTAAATTTTTATTATAAATCCACTTTAAGGGAAAGTGGGAAACAATAGTCAACCAAACAAGAACCTCGACGTGCTAAAAGATCTCACAAAAATTATTAAACACCAGACAAGGATTATTTGAGTCAGAAAATCTATATAATTCCTATTGTAGATTACGAACCTAGATTTCAGGATCCTCATGGATAAGTTCTTCAAGGTGAGTCACCATTCTGTCCATTGTCTGAATGAATTCCTCTAAGGTGATTTCCCCTTGATTAAAACCTCAAGCGATGATACGGTCTTTCTTGTCTATCCAAGATTCCTGCTCTTCAGAGGCCTCAACTTGCAACCTTCTATCATAGATTCTTAAAATCTCCTCATTTGAGGTGTTGGGCCGAAGAACTTCCTCTGTCATTTCTTCCTTGGAGTGTAATATGATCCTTAAACACTCCTCTACCTCTTCTTTCATCACTCTTGGTTCTCTGCTTGGATCACCCCTTTCCCTGACTTTTAGGCCTTTTCCTTCCATGAATCCACCTTATTTGGATGATCTGGTTTCCATTGGTTTAGGAAAGTAAGAATAGTCTTTTCACCCCTTGAGTTTTTTCCCTGAGTCACAATGCATTTCCCTGAGTCACACTTTCCTTTTTGCCCCTTATTCTGTCTTGGG
This sequence comes from Viscum album, assembly GCA_963277665.1. Taxonomy (NCBI): domain Eukaryota; kingdom Viridiplantae; phylum Streptophyta; class Magnoliopsida; order Santalales; family Viscaceae; genus Viscum; species Viscum album. The sequence continues at coordinate 1,239,204,188 of OY728145.1, read as the reverse complement.
CTATGAGGACCTTTTCCTTGGAAACGGTCCAAACTGTCCACTGAGAGTTGGCTATGAATTTCATCACCAGTGTCATCTTCCTCATGCATTAATGTTTGGTCTTGGATAGCTAGACCTTCAAAATTATTTTTCAACTCAAATCCCAGGGCTTCTTTGAGAGGCCTCGGCTTGCACAGAAAATACACCTTGCCTATTTTAGCCTCCATTCCATTCTTCTTTCCCTCACTTATAGACTTCTAGATGGAAGAGGACTGGGTAATGGGAATGTTTGGGTCCAAGGGACCCAAGACACTAACCCCATACTATCTTCTTTGTCCACGAGACCCTGTAGCAGCAAGAAAACAGGACTTCCCCTGTAATGGAAATACAAAAGGCTTGACCGCCTGTCTATATACACTTTCCTGAACAACACTACACGACATGTCTAAAGATGTGTAAAGCTCGTTTTCTCAGCCCATGAATTCCAGTTGCATGTTGGAGTCCTCCCAGCCCTGACCTTGAGGGCCCCCGAGGATGTGGAAATCACTGACAGACAAATTCACCACTCCATTATCAATAATGATGATAAGGTTGGGTTTTTTTCACCAGATCCACATTCAAGGAGACCACCTTATCCTATCCATCGACCTGAACTAACTCTAATCTTCCCACCTGTATGGGGCTGATCCCCAGATCATGCCATAAGTGGCTTAGGAAATCCAAGACTCATGGCTCGAGCTCCTTTTCCTTAAAAACCTTCACTGTAGCTAGTGGCACCGAAGAACGATACTGCATAAGCTGAGCCTCTTGAGAACTACCCTCGCCTGTGCAGCTTTGAAACCTATCTGGAGCCCCTTCCTCTAAGACTACCCCGTACGCCTCCCCTGACCCATCCAAACTGTCCTGAGTCTGCTGGACCACAGCGGGGTCGACCAGCACCTCCGACCCTTTTGGGTGAGGAAGAAACGTTTCCCAGCACGTAGCCCACGACAACATCCATGGACTGGATGTCCTAATTGTTGACATCCTAAACAGTATGCTTGCCAAGATTCAAAAACAACCCGTTGTTTCCTTCTGAATTCTTCTCCAACCAAAATCTAAATCCAATCGGTAGGAGGCTTTGAAACATCAGCCTCAACACAGATGAGGGGAGAGATGGGGTGACATATCATAGAAGACCTACTATCAAAGCACAAATATCTACCTACCAAGTTCCCCATCATGCATAAAATCAAGGGGTTCTGAAAGGGAAGTGGAAATTCTGGGAAGCTTACCCTCACCACTGTATTCGGCTCATCCCAGTTCATGTTGAACTCAAAGGACTAGCGAATGAGGTATAAACTGCAACCATGGAGAGATCGAGGAGCATAAGACCAAGCTAAAACAAGATCAATCTCCGAGGAGAAGCGTATCATCAAATGGCTCCGGTTGAGCAGACCCACCACCGCACGATCATGAAGCCCCCAAGAATCAAACATGAATCTATCAAAGGCATCAAACAAAGGGCGACAGCCTCTGAAACGTGCCACCGATGTTGTACTATAGATATTCTAAGTGGAGTTGAATTCCTTTGTGGAAATTTCAAGTTATGGCAAACCCTTATGGATGTCGAGAACCATAGGGTACAGGGGAATCGCCGAGAAGGGGGGAAGAAGGTCAGGATTGGTGAAAGGAATGAAGCTCCAGAAGTTTCCCCCTCCTTCCACTAGGGAGGGAGGGGCTGACGCATCAGACATCCCCACTAGATCTTGTCTATCTCCATCACTCCGGAGATGCCATGGTCTAATCATTAAATATTTATGTTCATTTCAGACGTTTTAACGATATTCGATGATTGATTCAAAAAAGACATTGGTATGATGTCAATAATCAAAGTGGTCCTTGGTAAATATTAATCAGAAAAATATTCATGACATAATAATAACTTTTATACCTAAATTATATTTTAAAATCAAACTTTTTTTTATTATGAAAAATTCACAACATTAAAATCATAGAGATGGTAGGCCGTACATATGCATGAGTAATGTGTTCATTTTTGAATGATCATTTTGGAAATAAGAAATAATAATTTTACCCTTCCATAATGATCACAATATCTTTAATATCATATAAAAAACTAAATATTCTTATATATATATATCATCCATGTGATGTGGTGATGAGAAACAAATCACATCACTTTGTGGAGGTGATAGTTCACTTGTATGCCCAAACAAAGTAAACATTTGTATGTCTATGGAAAGGTAAAAAATGGTATATTATCTTTTAATAATGATAAATAGGTCATTAAAATCATATATAGAAATTAATTTCATCATTATAACTAGTCATGAGAGACAATAATGAAAAATGAATTATACAGGTTTGTGGGGCGGTAGTTCACCATACACACAAATGATTAATTGTTTTAACATTTTCTTGAAGTGGATATGGATTTGGGTGATAATATTAACAGAATAACATCTTTGTATATTTATGATTATAGATTTATTATTTTATCATGGTTTAATTAGATTTAAAGTAAGTGTAAGATGAAATAAAATAAAAACACTTAAATTAAAAAATGATATCTCTTCTTCAAATGGTATCCTTTGTCAAAACACTTACCACCAATAAAGAGGGTGGTATTCCTAAAATGATGAACCTAGAATATCTATATGTATTCTAGGATGATATTTTGGAAGAAATATTTTAAGAAAAATATGTTTTGAGGTTTGAAGAGAAGAGAAAAATGGGTGGCCTTTTATAGGATATGGGAGGGACACTCTTGTAATTATTCAAAATATTAAATTAATAAAAATAAATTTTCTAATACAAATGACCAAAAACTAATTTATTTATAACATATAATTATTTTGGGTTTAATATAATTAATAAAATAAAAAATATAGAAGTTGTGTCTATTTTTTAATCATTAATTGTATTTTAACTCTTATAATTTCTCACCGTGATATCATGTAATTAACACTTTGAGAGATAATATAATTACTATAAAATGCCAAATGAGAAAACTTGGTTAATTGATGATAGAATTATAATTAAAACAATAATTTTGCATAAATTTATTTTTTTATAATTTTTATATCATTTCATAAAATATTATTTATTTTAAAAAATCATTAATGTCAATTTTGAAATTATTCGTTATTTAACTATTTAAAATATCACAGAATTTTGATATATTAGAAAAAACACAATTAAATCGTCCAAAAAATGCTAAATTAATCTATAAAATTATTTTTTTTTCATAAAGTATTTTAAATTATATTTAATTTAACATTATTTATATCATTTATTGGATTTTTCCATTAATCAAACAATCTCTACATCATCATTGTGTTGCCATTTAATTAAATTAATTATTTTCTATAAATTATAAATAAATTACCACGATGTAGGATTATTTTATATTTTATAATAATACTAATATTCAAACACACCATTTATATATCCCCATATTTAAAAAATTTCTCTTGTTAAAAACCAAAGTGTGACAAAATTGACTTTTCTTGGAATATAATATAATAAATGTCATAATATCATCTAAGTGGATTCCGATGGATATAGTTTTGTATATAGGATTATTTTGGTCTAGAAAAACTCATAAAATTTAATTATTAAAAGTTATATGGTAATTTTAAAATATTTAAAACAATATTTGAAACCATAATTACCTGATTTACCCTAAACCGTGGTAATGAAAATTTCCAAATTTAGTATGCATATTTTGTCCAAAAATGAAAGGAACCTATGAAAATAAATTCTAAATTATGATTTCAAATTTGAAATCCATTTTTTAAAATTAAACACAATGATATTGAATTAATTAATTAATAATTAATCCCTTTGATGGAACGAGAAAACAAGTTTTTAAAGGAAAAATGATCAAAAGTTAACAATGTTTATATATTTAATTTCAATGAGGAAATGATTATAATAACCTAAATTATATTAAATGATATAATATTTATATAATTATACTTTAAAAACATTCAAATACATAATTTACAAATATAAATAAATTTGATGAAAAATTAGTTTCCAATTAAAATGCATTATTTTTTCAATATTCCTCAAAAATGAAACTTAGTAGAAAAATAAAAAAAACTATACAAAAGTAAGATTTTAAATTATTATTTAAAATAATAAGTTTATTTTTTAAAATAAAACTTATAAAAGTTTCAAAATACTATATTTAAAGCAAGTGTTCCCTCAAAAGGTGAAAAAATGCATTTTAAAAAATAAACCCTTATCTGTAAAATTGAATTTATTCCTATATCATGTAAAAAAATATAATATTGATGTTAAACATTTTATTTAATATATATATTTATATATGTATATATTTCATTAATATAATCAAATAATAATAATTTTATTATTTTATAAACACACCTGTTCACATTTAAATAGTTTTTGAGAAAAGAAATTCCTTTTCTTTTAAAAGGGTGTTACATTAATTTATAATTAATTAGTTACCAAAGAAATAATTAAGTATACATATGTAAGCCATATTTTTATACTTTATTTAATATTTCTATTTCCCAATTTCTAACAGCTATGTCATAATAGAAACATTTAAAAAACAATATTTAATTATTTGTTTAAGCTTGATGTGGCCAATCGTGTATGCTACCGAACATATAAGTTATTTTTATTAAATTAACTAGGGATGTTTCATTATACTAAATTTAATAAGTTTCCACCTCAAAATTATTACTAGGGATCAAAAACAGGGGCTTGACTTTTAGAATAACCATTATTGAAATCCCACATCAGAAAAAAAGACTAATAAAACATCATCTTTAAAAGAAAGGGAATTTCAATAGTCACATGATACAACACAAACTAGGGTTCCATGTAAAAAAACCTAGACCATAAAGTGAGAACTAACTCTCATAGACTAATTAGGAGTGATATAGAACTTGATGATGTGAATTTTAACCAACAGAATTCTGTAAATATGTGATTGGTCAAAAGTAATTTGATAAAAGTAAGTGGATAAAACTATAGTTTCAAGATAATTTTTAGAGGGTTGTGGAATTATTTTTATGCTTTTAAAAGTAAAATAAGTAAGTATACTTTCTTGAAATGTATATTTTCATCTTTTAGTCAATTTCAACCACAAAAAAATCTTTTTCTCTAAATGATGAGTATTAAAGAATAATTTTTCATGACTCAACCACTACAGTCAACTTATAGAGAATTACATAATCAAAAAATGATTAAATATCCATTCCTCTTATCATTAGAAATTAAAAAAAAATATTAAAAAATATAATATAATTCCCCAAAGAGAATATATGTTGATTTAATGAAAAATTATTTCAATCTCTAAAACTCAAAAGTGACACCAAAAGTTCAACATATATCATTCAATGAATAATTCTCATAAAAAATACTCAAACATTTATAGACATAGTTTGATACCAAAATATTATTTGATCACATAATCTTTTGAAATGAATTTTTTTAATTATCTCCAAAAATAAAATCAATTTCTCTTAATGACCAACACCAAAAATTTGATTTCGTAACTCACATAATCTCCAAGATATGTTAATTATTTCCAATAATAAACCAAATCACCATAAGTATAAAATAAAATCGTATATCGTTCCAAAATATATTTCAATATTTACTTATAAAATAAAATTAAATAGTATTTTTTTACCTTGGTCCTATAGGAATAAAAAATAGCAAACATCTTTTGAAAAAATTATCTTCCCTTAGTCCACAAATCATTTTTTGAATATAATAAAAAACCTTATTTTGAAATCATCATATAATTTAGTCATATGAATCATTTATCTAAAAATAAAAAGCCATACCAACCTGGACATCAGATAAACTAGTGGTAGGCAATGCACCCATGTCACACTTCAGTTATGGGTTCAAAATTCATGTCCTTACCAAACACTATGAATTATCACCCATCCAGTTGGTTGTCCTTCTTTTGAAACCACATAATTCTTATAAAATTACAAGAATATGATAAATTACTCATAAATAACCTGAAAAAGTTTTAACATCATATTTTATCTCATACCTTTAATTTTTATCCTAAAAATTAATAACCCATAATTACCTTGAGAAATGAATATCTCTAAAAATACTATTAGTCACATAAATATTTATAAAATAAATCATCAAAATGGAATTATGAAACACTAAAATTATGATCAGTGTTAAAATTATAAACCCATGATAATATCTTTAACTCTTAATAAAACATTATAATCTCCAGATTTGTCTAAAGTATCCTTTAATACCAACTATAAGACCCTGACCTTAGACATAATTTATTCTAGTGTTTTTGAACTAGAATTCACATTTGAGGTTATTATTAGTTTAGAGATATAAATAATTCATGAAATATCTTACAAAATAAACCCATACATTACATGTGGAAACTTACACTATCTACCCATTCTTTCAACCAAAATAAAGCCTTTTAAAATAAAACAAGACTTCCTTTCGAGACACATCTTTTATTGTTTGATCATGAAATCTTCTTTGCACTTACCAATTTTAAGACCTTTAATTATTTGAAAACACGAGATGTGCACAAAAATCTATGTCAGGTTAATAAGGAAAGATTACTATTAGTTTAGTGAAAAGACATAATTTTTTTTTAAAAAAACATACATTTTTATTGTGAATGAAGGATCATCATTTAAAAAAGATCATTATCTTATGTTATTAAAATCAAATGATCTCTATGAGAACTCATAAGAAAAAATATAATATGTACATAAGTAACTTAGGAAAAAAATATTCTAAAATAGAATAACCATATATTATACTTCTATACATGTCACACATACAACTAGAAAATCCATGCGGCCGACTTCCAAACCCAATGTAATGGATGTTATAATGTTACCACCCATCCTTAGTTTTTCATAGAATAACCCATACTTGGTTTATAAGGTAACCTCACACCAAATTTAAAATTAACATTAACACATAAAATAATGAATTTATCAATATTTCAATCATTAAAATATGTTTAAAATCATAGGAAATCATTTCATGTTATTAAAATAACTAATAGATTTTCAAAAACCAATTTAAATCATTTATAAAAGAGATTTTGTAATCAAAGTGTTCCATACCGTCTGAATTTTTTTAATTAAATTTTAGAATTTACATTTTCAAACATTCATGTCTATATAAATAAATCCATAAAACTATTTTTAAGTCATCGATATTAATGATAATGATTTAGAATAATAAATCATTAAAACACTTAAAAAATGTATTAGTTAAAGTGTCCCTTACCATATGTTCGACTCTCCATGAATGTTATTTATGATCCTAAATAATAAACATAGGTAAATAATTTACATTATTAAGAATATTTTTAAATTTTATCATTCGTTTTATATCACTTATTATCATGTTATAAATAATAAATAAGTATTTAAATTCATTTTGGACATTCTGAAGATATTTGGTACTTTATTCCAAAATGAATTTGGTATGATTTCAATAGTCAAAGTGATCTATAGTCCATAATATATAGAATAATATTCATTAAATAATAATCACTTTTATACATATATGTATGGTTATTAAATAATAATATTAATGAAAAAATAATATTCATGGAGATGGTATGCCATACATACGCATGGGTAATGATTTCATTTTTCAATGATCATTTTGGAATATTGGTTATCATCATTTTAGATTTCCTAAATAATCATTATATCATTAATATTATATTAAAAATTTAAATATACTTAAATATATCATCCACGTGATATGGTGATGAAAGATAAATCATATCACTTTATGGAGGTGATAGTTCATAAGCACGCTCGAACTACTTAATCATTTTTATGTGCATGTAATGGCAAGAAGAAAAGATATATTATCTTTTAATAATGATGAATATTTCATGAAAATATTATATGGAAATTAATTCCATCCTTATAAATAGTATTGAGAGATGGTAACAAAAAATGAATTATGTTAGTTTGTGGGGTTGAAGTTCACCGTACAGATAAACGATTAAATCTTTTCCCATTTTATAGAAGTGAAGATGGATTTAGATGATGATATTGATATAAAAACATAAAATTATATTTAAGATACTGGATTTTTTATTTCATCCTAGTTGAATAATATTTGAAGTATGTAAAAGAAGAAATAAAAAAGAATCACATAATTTAAAATTGATACGTCATATTCATACAGTCTCCTTTGATTAATACCTTAACACCTCTAAGGAGGGTGTTATACCTAAAATGATTCCATTATAATTTGGGGATGGATTATAGGAAGGTATTTTGGTAAATATTAGAAGAAAAAATAGGTTTTGATGTGTGAATAAAAGAAAAGAATGGGTTTCCTTTTAATGGAAAGAGGAGGGACACTCTTGTAATTATTCAAAATATTAAATTAATATAAATTAATTTTTGAATGAAAATGGATAAGAACTTTTTTATTTCTAATATATGATGATTTTGGGTCAAAATTAATTTCCTAAAATCATAATTACTTATGTTTTGTCTATTATTTATTCCTTATCCTTTTGTTTTAACCCTGATTAATTCCCATGATGATATCTTGTAATTTATATTACATATTTAATATAAGTAATATAAAATTACAAATGAAAAAAATAATTCATTGATGTCATTTGTAGACTTAAATAAACACTTTGGCCAAAATAGATATTTTTATAAGTTTTATTACATATAATAAAATATAATTTATTTTAAATTATTAGTAATGTCAATTTTGGAACTATTCAATGTTTTAATTTTTTAAAACATCATAAAAACATGATATATTTGAATAAATTATATTACATAATCCCTAAAATTTATAAGTAATCTAAAAAATTATTGTATTACATGAATTATTTGAAATTAATTCTATTTTGATATTATAAATAACATTTATTTGAAATTATTTGTATTTTAATATTATTAAAATCATTTATTTGATTCTTCAATTAGTTAAATAATCACTCCATCATCATTGTGTCACTATTTTATTTAATTATTTCTTTCCTAAAAATTCTAAATAAATTACCACGATTTAGGTTAACATTTTATCTTTATTAATAATATTTGTAGTTAAACATATCTTTTATATTTTCCTATATTAGAAATATTTCTCTTGTTAAAAACAAAAGTGTGACAAAATTGAATTTTCTTTTAATATACTTTAATAAATGTAATATACTCATCCAAGTAGCTTAGAAAGGCTTCAATTTTGGCCAAATTATTATTTTGGTCAAAAAAACTCATCCAATGATACTGGGACAAGTCTTAGGACAATTTTATAATATTTAAAATATTTTTTAACCTTTAATTTCCCGATTTAACCTAAACGATGCTAATAAAAATTATCAATGTTTCTATTCATATTTTATAATGAAATGAATAAAACCAATTTATTTTTTGAAAATTCTAATTCCTAATATGGAATCTATTTTTCAATAATAAAAATATATAAATTTAAGAAATTAATTCTATTTACAAAATGCGAAAATGGGTTTTTATAGTAAAAATGTCCAAAATGTCACAAAGTTTTTATATATAATTTCAATATAAAATTGATTAAAATTACGAAAATATGGTTAAATGAAATAAAATAGATCAATTAATATTTTTAAAACATTCAAATATATAATTTATCATGGTAAATAAATTTGATAAAAATTTAGTTTTCCATTAAAATGCATTATTTGTTTAAGGATTTATCAAAAAATGAAATTTAACTAAAAAGTACAAAAAATTTGGAAAAAGTAATTTTGTTTACTGATTTAAGGAGTAAGTTTGTTTTATCAAATAAAACTTATAAAAATGTAAAAAAATATACTTAAAACAAGTGTGATATCAAAAGGTAGAAAAAATTCCTTTTTTTGAAATATATTAATTTTATCTGTAAAATTGAATTTGTTCCTATATCATGTATAGAAAACATATAAGATAAATATAAAAACTTATATTGAATATGTAATATTTTTATATCATTAATAAAATCTATCAAGAGTTATTTTATTATTTTATAAACACACTTATTCGCATTTAAATAATTTTTTAGAAAAACATTTCCTTTTATTTTAAAAAGGTTTTTAAATTATTTTATAATTAATTCGCCACCAAAGAACTAAATATATATAGATGTGTACACCCTATATTCATAATTTATATAATATTTTTCATTACTTCCATTCTATAGCTTGGTTATAATGAAAACCTTTAAATAAAAATATTTAATTGTTTGTTTAATCTTGGTGTGGCGTATCATGTACGTTATCGATCATTGTGTTTCTTTTTTCGAATGAATCAAGGATATTACACAAAATCCCTTAGGTTATGTTACATAATAAGAGAACAATTTTTTATTTCTAATATTTTATTAATTCAAGAGAGGTTCACCTATGATTAGATGTTATATGTGATAAAGCCTCAAATTAGCTTTATTTCAATAGTTATTCACTTAATAGAATAGGCCGAAAACAACAGAGCTCTATAAAATGGGTTGAATAGTCCATAAATAAAAATATGACCTGAAATAAATTTATAAACTCTCTATATATATCACCCTTATCATAATAGGATTAAAATTTTAACATCCTGGGATTTTAAAAGGAAAGACTATATTTAATAGTAGACAAGATACACCCAATCGAGGTTAAATGAATAACTAAATATTATTATTTAAATATTACAATTAAAACATAGCCGTAATAATGATGGGTTTGATTATTTTAAATTTAATAATGAAAATATGGTTTACCCATGTATATATAATTAATTCATTGGTGAACAATTAATTATAAATGAAAATACAACACTTTTAAAAATAAATAGAAATATTTTTATAAGAAACTAATTAAATGTAAAAATTTGTGTTTATAAAATAATAAAATCAATTTTTATGGATTATATTAATTGAATATATATTTAGTGAAATGTTTCAAAATTTATATTATGTGTTTTATAGACATGATATAAGAATATATCCAATTTTATGAATAAAATATATATTTTTATAAAAAATAGTTTTTCCATATTTTGAAGGAGCACTTGTTTTAAATATAGTTTTTGATACTTTTATAAATTATATTTTACAAAATACACTTCTTATTTGAAATAGGAATATAATAATTATCTTTGGTTTATTTTTTGGTATTTTTCTAATAAGTTTCATGTTTTGGCGAATAGTGAAACTTAATGAATTCTAATTGAAAAAAACTTTTTTGTCTAAACAATTTTTAGTGAAAAATTTTATTTTTTATTGGTTTTAAAGTATAATTAGATAAATATTATATCATTTAGTAAAATTTTTGTTTATTGGAATAAATTTTATATTGTATTTGGATATAAAAACATTTCAATGTTTTGAACATTTTCACTTTAAGAACCCACTTTATCACCCTATCAACATTATTAATTTATAATTAATTATAGCCAATTATGTGTTTTAAATTTTGAAAAATGTATTGAATTTTGGATTCAAATTTTTTAAATTTATTTAATATGAAAATTTTAATTTGGGAAAATATAAATAATAAACATAGTAATATTTATTACCATAGTTTAGGGTAAATTTCGTAATTGAGGGTAAACAAATATTATAAATATTTTGAAATTACCCTAACAATTTTAACAATTTTATTGAATGATTTTCCCCAAAAATTTTATTTGGAATGATTTTATTAACTATTGGACCCACTTGGATTAACTTAATCCCTTTATAGTATTTTATTTTAAAGAAAAGTCAAAGATGTCATACATATATTTTAATAACTTTTCAATTTTGTATATAGGATTATTTAGAAGATATATTATTCTATAAATAAAATTTTGAAATATATAATATTTATATTATTATGTATTTATTTTTAAAATTTTTAGGAATGAAATAATTACCTTAATGGATGACATGATGATGACTAGTTGTTGTTAAATAAATAGAAATATCAAATAAATAATTTTAAAAATATTAAAATTAATATTATTTCAAATAATTAATGTCATAAACAAATTTTATTTCCAAATATGTTATTTTACTAATGTTATAAAAGAATGTGTTTGAATTTATCTTATTTTTATGATATTTTTTTAAAAACCAAGTAATGAATAATGTCAAAATTAACATTAATGATATTTAAAAATAATTAAAATTTTATTAAAGGATTTAAAATTCATTAAGATATATAATTGGAAACAATTATCTGGATAATGTTTAAAATTTCATAAATGATTCATTTATGGTAAAATTTTCAATTTATAATAACTATATTAACCCTTATAGAGTAAAAACACAAGTTATTAGAGTAAGCGTTAAAGAGGTTAAATAAGTGTTAAAGTTAAAAATAAGGATTAAAAAATAGTCTCATCTTATCCAATTATACTTTTATAAAGTATTTTAGACCAATAATCATCCTAATTTATAAATAAATTAGTCTATAGTTATTTAAAAAAAATTAATTTATATTAATTTAGTATTTTGAGTAATTTCAAGAGTGACCTCCCCTCTTTTATAATTACGCACATATTCATCCCTATTATTATCATTTAAAAACACAATTTATTTAGTAAATATCTAACCAAATCACTTCCTTGAATCCCAAATCACATTATAGAGATCTTAAATTGATAAGAACACTCACCTTAGTAGTCTTAAGGTGTTAAGCAATGAAGATTGTCCGAAGAAAATGTTTCGTTTGTAATTAAGTGTTTAAGTTTTGTTTATTATTTCACTTCCTTAAAATATTATTAAATCAGGAAAAAAATTAAATCAAGTATACTAAATATACTGAGATGTTATTATTATTTTTTCATGACCAATATCCATATCGACTTCAATTAAAGGGTGAAATAATTAATCGTTCTTGTGTACGACCGACTACCACCTCACCAACTGATATAAGTCATTTTCCATAAACGTCACTCAATACTATTTATAATGATGTAATTAATTTTTAAATATTATATTATTTAATTATTTATCATTATGAAATAAAAAATTATCATTTTGGTTCTTATGTTTTTATGTACAGAAAAATGATAACATCGTTTGTGGGTACTTGTTAACTATCTCCTCTATGAAGCGATGCGATTCATTTTTCATAACCACATCACATGAATGATATATATATATTTAAATAATTAGTATGATATTAAATATATTAGAATCACTATTTAAATTTAAAATGATACTTACATTTTTTTCATAATTACAATTGAAAAATGGTAGTGTTACTCATGCGTACATATAACTTACTGTCTCCATGATTCTAACATAGTTCATTTTTCAAATCTATATGTAATGGATGAATTTAAAAAAATAACTTATAAATTTAAATTTAAATTATATCATTATTATTATTCTTGATATGATGTAATAATGAACACTTTGACTATAGATGTCATATCATAGTCATTTTAGAGTCAAGTACCGAATATCTTCAAAAAATTCGATAAGAACTCAAATAATTAAGTAATTATTATAAAATGTTAATAAGTGATATAATAGGAATAAATAAAATTTTAAAATTTATAAAGAAATCAAATTAGTAACCTAATTTTATTATTCCAAAATATTGTGAAAATGCATGATGACTTAGACTCATGGTAATGGAATTCTTAATTCAATTCCCATTCTTTGTGTTAAACCTCTAAATAATTATTTCTATCATGATAAGATAATTTTTGAAATGAATTTGAATTATATTACTTTATATTTTAAATTTTATGTGGATTTATATTGAATACATATGATATATTCTTTTGATTAATGCCCACTTTAAATATATGATACATTCAAGCAACGTTCTTTTGAAAAAATCTCTTTTAATGATAATTTTTAAAATATAAAAAATAATTATTTTTCAAATTATATATAATGGGAGAATTTTCTCTTCTTCATGGAGATTTAATTCTATAATTATTCTATATGTTTTGAAGGTTACTTTCAAATAAAACTATTTCTTTATAATGTGCACATTATTTTGATTTTATATTTTTAAAAGTAAATAGCATTTTGAAATGATTCACCTATTTATTTAAAATAGTTTTTGAAATAATTTGTCTTAAAAAATTTTAATCTTTCAATATTTTCTTCTCTATATGGTACTTGATCATTAAAAATGGGATAACCCATATAGATCTAGGAAATCCCGTTACAACTTAACATAGGGTGGCCCAAATAGAATTGGGAGAGCCCATTATAGCTTAACATGGGGTGACCCATATAGAACTGAGTAAACCCAATATAGCTTAACATGGGGCAACCACAAAAATTCTGGGTAAACCCCTAATATCTTAATTGGGTAATGGAAATTTCTGAATTCAGTGATATGGTTATTCCAATTAAATGGGGTTTGAAAGTTCTTTTTGAATACAATTCTCAAAGTCAACTAAAAGAGTTTTAATTGCTCGATACGAGTTTAAATATTTTATTTGATTTAAATATTTGTTGGGTTTTCATGTGAATTTCTTTTTTAAATTTTTCAAAAAATTTGATAGATAAGGAAACAAATATATGATATTTTACTTTTTTACTAAACTAACTGTTTTATTTATTTTTTATATCCCTTATGAAGATTTGTTTTCTCATCCCAAGTTTATAAAGTCTTTCATATGGTATAAGGGGGAATAAATAAAAGTTTAAGATCTAGGAGATAATAGTGAATATTGTTTATACAGTCAAATCATGTTTTATTTTAAAGGGTTTCCTTTATTGAAAAAATGGATTTTGAGTATATGTGTTCTCTTGAAATATATGTGTTTACATTGTAAGAGTTCAAATTAATTATATAAGAGACCAAATTGAAAATATCCTAAAATTTTATTTCAAGATAAAAAACATTAAAAATAGAAATGTATAATTTTGAGTCCTTATAGTTGATATCAAATGATAGTGTATATTAGTTTCAAGATTAATATGTTTTATTAAGATTTATAGAAATCATCATTATATGATCCTAAGTATTTCTTGTGGTTCAAATATTTTCTTTTCTGGCTAACAATTATTAACGTTCCTTTTTTTTCTAAGACCCTAAGTTCGGTAATGGGCCAATTGGTTGTGATTGGGAAAAAAGAGGGAGGTGGGAATGTTTCAAGCCGGTTACATAATGTGTAAGGGGGATACACATCTTGTAATCATAAGTGATGATGTATAATGGTATGACCAGGACCATTGACGACCTCTGTAAAATTTTCTTCAAAAAGGAAAACATGGAATTATATGCCATGTAATGCGATTACAAGTCATTTAATGGTCCTCAATGGATTTTTTTAAAATAGAGTAAGTAGCCTCTAATATTTTACTCATAATATATTTTATCTCATTTTGAGAACCTAGAGCCATTTATTTTTGTTTTTCAAATCTAGCTTCCGTTCGGAAAACGATTCTTCTGCTGCCAGTCACATTGGAACCACATCAGTATGTAATCGATTCCTTTTTTTTTCATTCTAGATTCTTCGTAAAAATGAATTAACTATTTGGTTTTAGTCTTATATGACCTAATTTCTCATTCTTCATCTGTTATTCAGATTTCTATCAAACCAAAATGAATCATGACTTGATACTAGATGAACACTATACTATCGAGATAATGTAGGTGGCCTATACATTTATTTCAAATTTTGATGCTTTATTAAACTATATGTCTCATCAATACCTTCATTAATTTTTGACATAGGCCATATTTTGATTTTTTTACCTAAAATAGATGAATTTGGACCTGTAGGGTTTCTCTTTGGTTCCTTTGCGGTGTGTTGGCACCCGTTACCCGAATCAGGATCACCCATGGGGTGAAACTATTGGAAATTTCTTAGTTATGCCTTGTTAAACCACCCAAGGGTTCGTTCTTGGGAATTAGTTATTAGAAGATTCCTGGTTATACTTAAATAGAAATCAAAGGATTTCTTAAGAGAGGTACTACCACTTGCCTTGTGTTATCATGTCATGACATGATAATATTGATTAATTGTCCTAAGTGTAGTTAGTTAAATGAGTGGGTATACTTGTTGGCTGTTTTGAAATTTTTTTAATGGTTTATTTTGAAAATGTTGACGAATGGGTGGGTATTTCCACGTGATATGTTAAATATGAAATTTAATATATGAGTGGGTATAATGATGTGATGTAATTGATGGCGTGATCTGGTATAATCACATGGAATTGAACGGTTTAATATATATCGGTGAATGATTGGTTGGATATATGCCATGGACAACTCTCTATAGACCTGGAACACAGTTCTGGACTTCTTGGATGAGTATGCACCTTGGGTATTATTTATGTGGGATTCCTTAGGCCTTACCACCCCTTGGATATGTCTTGCTTGGACTTACTTAGGACATGTTGGTACACATATTTCTATGACTCCAAATAATACCTATACCAAGTTTCCATTGAGATTCTCTTGAGAATCAATGAGGATGCCTTGGTCTTCTGCTCCTTGGATCTGACCCTTCTTGGTCTACTCTTCATTATACAACAAGGCCATGGGTTTCTTTTTTGACTTGATGATACAGTGATATAGTGGGATTTTGATACACTTCATTATACAATTAGGACTTGGGTTACATGATATGGATGAATGGTGAGGCTGTGTTACTTGTTTATGTTACTTATAACTACCTTCTTAGGAGCTAACACTTATTTCCAAGAGTCTTTAGAGGCTTTTTAATGTTACCCTTTACAGTATAAATATGCCATGGTCATTCAAACTTATTTTAATGCTTTACTTACACTTGTTATCCTTTAATATATTGTTTTTTAGAACTCTATAGATTTTTGTGTGGTTACCTAATGGGATGTTTATCTCACACCATATTTGGGCCTTTTTGGGGTGCCAAATATAATATATGGTTGCATGTAATTCTACGGGAATGTTCCCTAGTATAGTTTATTGACAGTTTCTTTGTAGTTTTAGAACCTGAGACCGAGCTCAGGCTTGTGAAGCGACTGAGATTTTTTGGTATTTTTGTTCTTTTTGAAAACATGTATTGTATTATTTTTCCATCTACTATTCTGGATACTTTCCAGATACATGTGACATCCAAAACATTGAATCTCTAACATTTATGAATTGTATAAGTATTCATGTCTTGTTTTACTGTGCACCAGTGTACTTATTAATTCACTTCTTCTATTTAATGTATTGAACTTCAACTGTGATATACTCTAGTAATAAGGGCATAGCCTCCCCAATGAATCACCCATAACCTCATTTCTGGTCGGATGCCTCTGATGTTTGGAGATATGTGCTTGAGGCCATGTATCCATCTAATCTTGGGGAAATATTGAGTTGTATATGGGTTCGATACATTATATCATGAGTTTATCATTTTAGAGATGATCATAAGTTTAATATCTTAGAAACCCCTTTTGGGCTTTAAGTTACGAAATTTTAAGGTAAACAACTATATTTTTGGAGACATTTATTTTGGTTGTAATTATGGGTTATTAAATCTTGGAATACAAAATGATTGGTGTGAGATAAAAATTGTGGTGAAAAAAATGTTATTGTTGTTTTTGAGGGTGGAAAGAGTGCATCACCTACCACTGGCTTACTAGAATTATTGGTTTGTAAGATTTTTTAATTTTTGTTAAACAGTTTTTTGGATGATGAATAATTTTCTCTTGGAAACATATGTTTTAATGAATTTTCAAACCTTGGGATTGAAAAATTATTTGGTTATTTAGTGATTGATGTTATTTTAGATGATGTTTTGTATTTTGGGAACTTTATATGATTAAGGTAGGTAGAATTTTGTGGGATTTTATTGTATAAATAAAGGTGAGTTATATTTTTGGGTAAAATATGATTTTATGGTTATTCAAGTGATTTATGGAAAAATATAACATACATTGGGATTATGTGATTTAGGAAATTATAGTTTTCTTAAGATACATTATGGGTGACTGATGAAATTTTAAAGACTATGTGATCAAATCATTATGATTATTTGGGTTTTAATCTTAGTCTATTATATTTTTTAGGAATTTTTAGGATAGTAATTTTTTAAATGGTTTATTTTGATCTTTGGGTAATACTATTTCATTTTAAGAGATTATTGTAGTTTTTAATTATAAAAAGTTTTATTGTTTTTAGGAAATTATCTTATATTGGGCTAACCATTTTGGTTTTGGTTAATGTTTCAATACTGGAGAAATATATAGATAATATTTTGTATATTATGTGATTATATAGAAGTTGATTATAGTGCTCCAGAAGCAAAAAATTCATTTAAAATACACATCATTTGGGAAAAAATATGAGTTTGTGTTGAAAACTGATTAAACTCTACTTTTCAAGTAAGTTTATTTCATTTTGTTCTTAGTCTATTTTGTGAAATAATTCTTCAGCTATATGGAAATAATCTTGAAAAAATAGTTCTCTATTTACCTTTATCATTAGCATTTTGACGCATCACATATTTATAGTTCTATGATAGTTAACTATCCGATGATCATATTTTATATCACCCTCTATTTGTCTATGGGAATAATTTTTATCCTCCTTTTCCATGTCCTCCTACATGAAAACCAAGTGTTTTTTATCTCAAGTGACCTTCGTACTTCATTTTCTTTATTTATAGTGGAAGTTTTATTGACCCTCATTCTAATGTGGGTTTTAAAAAATGGTCCTTCGAATAGTTGAACCCTAGTTTCTGACCTCGATTAAAAATTATGGGGAAAAAATTTATAAATGGAGGGGGAAGTGAATATAACATCCTATGATTTTAAAAGGAATGACTATATCCAATAGTGTATTAGATATGCCACCTCGAGCTGAAGCAAACACATATATATTAAGATTTTAATATTACTATTATAACCTTGCCATTAGAATAGAGGTTATGGGAATGCTTAACTTAATTATGATTTTTTACACAAAGTTGTCTAATTAATTCTTCGGTGACCAATTCATTATAAATGAATATTAAACACTTATAAAAATAAAAGGAAATCCTTTTTTGAAAAAAATATTTTAATGATAAAAATTATGTATAAAAAATAATCAAATAAATTTTTTTAGATTATATTAAAGAAATATATATTCAATATAATGTTTAAAATTCATCTTATGTGTTTTTTGTATATTAAATAAGAATAAATACAATTTCATTCATAAAAGATGTATTTTTGTTAAAAGGTAGTTTTGCTGTATTTCGATGAAGTACTTATTTTAAATCAAGATTTTGATACTATTATAAATTATATTTGAAATATAAAGATCTTATTTTAAATTAGAATATCCAAATTTAATTTAGTTTATTTTTTATTCTTTTTCTTATAAGATTCATGTTTTTTTGAATAGTGAAAAAATACTGAATTTTAGTTGAAAATAGATTTTTAGTCTAAATAATTTATAGTGAGGATTTTTACTTTTAAATAGTTTTAAAGTATAATTAGATAAATTTAATATCATTTAATCTAATTTAGGTAATTTTAAACAATTTCTCTTTTAATTTTTATATAAAAACATTTTAATATTTTTAATAGTTTCACATTAAAATCCTGTTTTCTCAAGCCAATAATAGGATTGATATTATATTAAATTCAAAAAATTATGTATTTTTTTTATTTTAGAAAATGGATTCCATATTTGTATAAAAAATTTCCCAATATTTTTAAATAGGTCTCTTTTTTTGGACAACATTAATAGTAAAAATAGTAATTTTTATGACCGTAGCTAAGGGTAAATCAAGTAATTAAGCATAAAAATAACTTTATAAATGTCATAAAATTACCTAAAATCTGATAATAATTTTATTGGATGAGTTATCTTTGAAAAACATAATCCTCATGATGATTTTATATCCTCTTTTAGTCACTTGGAAGACTTTAGTTTCTTTATTGTATTTTACATTAAATAAAAGTTAAAGAGGTCATACTTTTGTTTCAATAACTATAAAATTTTTATACAGGGTTGTTTAGAAGACATATTAGACATTAAATAGTATCTATATATATAAAAATTTTTATATTACTCTAAGAAATTTGTTTTTAATTTCTAGGAAAAAATATTTATATTAAAGGATTACACATGGATGATATTGTAATTGTTAAATTAATTGAAATATGAAATGAATGATATTAAGCATTTTAAAATAAATATAATTTGAGATAATTAACATTATATAAAAAATAAAAAGATATATTTGACATTTTAGTGATATGTTAGAATAATTGGTTCTGGTTTATCTTGAATCTATGATAATTTTTAAAAAGTCAAGTAATGATTAGTGTCAAAATTGACATTAATGATATTTTAAAATAAATAATTTTTCGAAAAAATGATATGAAAATAAAGAAAATTTAAAATTAGGCCAAATGATTGAGATAAGGTTTTCAAGTGTATCAATGATCCATTTATGGTTGGTTTGGAATCTTATAGCAAATATATCAATCCTTAAAAGTAAAAATATATGTTATCACGGTAATAATTAAAGAGGCTATATAAGGGTTAAAGTCAAATAACAAGGATTAAAAAATGTTCATAAAATAACTAATTTTAATTTTATATCGAGGATTAGACCAATAATCATCCTATATTTGAAATATGTTTGTTTAGATCCATTTGGAAAATAAAAATAATTTATATTAATTTAATATTTTTGAGTAATTCCAAGAGTGACCCTCCCATCTCTTTTAAAAGGGAACCTATTCTTCTATATTATCATCACATAAAAGAATATTTTATTTTGAACATTTATTGTCAAATCACTTCCTATAATCCCTATCCCCATTATAGATCTCTAACATTAGGAATAACACTCCCATTAATGGTCTTAAGGTGTTAATAAAAGGAGATTCCCTCAAGGAAAGTATTTTTTTAATTATTTGTTTCTATTTTATTTCCCCTTACACATCCTTAAAATATACTTCATCCATGAAAAAATAATTAATATAGTATAATTAATAAAATAAGGTGTTATTATTTACGTGGAATGACCTATATCTATCTCTACTTTCATCAAATAGGAATATAATTAATCATTTGTGTGTACGGTGGACTACCACATCTTAAACCGATACAATTCATTTTCCATTATAGTATATTTACATTTTTTATAATGATATTTTTAATGTATATATGTTATATTAATGGCATATTTATCACTATTATATAATAATATATGTTTTTTGTTCATACATTTCCATGTACAGAAAAATGATAACGTTGTTTGTGCGTACCTATGAACTACCACCTCCCTAAAGCGATGTGATTGGTTTTTCCTCACCACCTCACATGAATGATATATACTAGAAATTTTAAATTATTTATATGATTTTAATTATAATAGTATTATTATGTAAATATAATATTATTTATACCTTCTTTTCATAATTATTATTAAAAAGTGAAACATTACTAATGGGTATATGTGACTTACCATCTCGATGATTGTAACATCTTTAATTTTTCATATCCATTTGTAATATATGGAATAAAAAGTTTAATTATGTATAAAAATTATAAATATTTCTTGATTATTATTCTGTATATGATTGAATAATTACCACATTGACCATAGATATCATATAAAATTCATTTTGGACACAAGTATAGAATATCGTCAAAATGTCGAACATGAACTTTGATAAATGAGTAATTTCAATATCATGTTAATAAGTTATATAAAATAAAGAATAAACTTTAAAACATTTATAAATCATTTAAATAAATAAGTTCACTTTATTATTCGTGAAGACAAAGAATGTAGGTGATGAGTCCGACTCATGGTAAGGGAATTATTAACTCAATTACCATTATTTGAGTTAAAATTATACTTAATTGGTAATGTCATGATAATATTACATGTGAAATGAATTATAATTATGTTATGTTGTATTTAAAACTGTTTTATGAGTATTTAAATTTAATACCCACAATAAATTCATTTGATTAATTCTCATTTCAAAGATATGATATTTATAAGGGACTTTCTTTAGAAAAATATTCTTTTAATGTGTCTTTCAAAAAATGTCAAAAATAATGTTTTTTAATTTATATGTAATGTGTATCCTTTCCCTTATTTATTAAAATTTAATTATATGATTCCTTATTTTTAATTTTCACAGTTATTTTCTAATAAAATTTTTTCTTTATGATGTGCTCAGTATTTTTATATTAAAAGGAATGAATATTTTTAAGTGATTCACTTATGAGTTTTAAAGAGTTTTTGAAATAATTTATGATAAAAAATTTCAATCATAAATTTTTTTATTCTTTATATGTTATGTTATCATTAAACATGGGGTCGAGGAGATATCACTAGAAAGCCCATTACAACTTAACATGGGGTGGACCAAATAGCATCGGGAAAGCCCATTACAACTTAACATGGAGGTGGAACATGTAGCAATGTGTTAGAAAATTATAGCATAACATAGGGTGGCCCAAATAGTGCTTGGTAAACCCTTAATTTCTTAATTGAGGAATGATAATTTTGGAATTTGTCCATATGTATATTCCAATTAAATGAGTTTTGAAAGCATTTAATGGATACAATGCTCTAAGTCACCTAAAAGGGTTTTAATTTATTCCTATGGATTTTAATAATTTTATTGAAGATTTTTGTTTGTTTTTTTCATTTAAAAATGTTTTATTTTATATTCTTTGAGAATATTATTGATATAGGTAAATGTTATATGATTTTTGTTGTTTTTATTGAACTAAAATTTTCTTTTATTTTTATATCCCTTAACGAGATTCTATACTTATCCCAAATTTTTAAATTTATTTCATTGGTAATAATGGGAAATAAAGACAAGGGTGACATCAATGAGATAAATTGAAAGGTTTTTAATATATAGAAATATTGTTTGATTTGAAAGAGTATTCTTTTATGAAAAATTGGATAACGAGTATAAGTTTCTACCTGCAATTTATGGGTTTACTTTGTTAGAGCTTTCCTTAATTATATTAAACTGTAAACTAAAAAGATCCTAGAATGTTAATTATATGTCCAATACACTATAATATATAATTTTTATGGCTATGTTCTTACTAGAAAACTCATGTATTTCATATTGGAAATCCATCTCGCCCATATCTAGAGGAAAACCAACCAAATAAATCGTATCCAACCATATTTTAGTGGAATAAAATATGACATATATTGTGATCTGGACCCTCATCTTTTGAAGTATTTAATGATGGTAAAAAATTTATAGCATGTTATCTCACCATGAATCTACAACCTGTTGTATTCCATCCCAAAAATGTGGTTAGTTGTTTGAACTAAAACACACATGTTAAATCTTTCAAAGATAAAGTAGGTTGTGGTACTCCTTAATTTTTATCAGGAAATATATAAAACTCCCTACAAAATGGGCATCAACACCCATATTACCTATAATTGGTGGTTCTCTAAGTGACACTATTGTAGGGTTTATGGTTGCCCATATCCATCCACCTTTAGTGCATGGTTGTTATGACTATCATTATGCAGGGATATATGCCATCTCTTTGGGATATCTCTAAAAATGTTAAGTGCGTGCCTCAATTATTATTTAATAGAAATAGAAGTACATATATAAAAGTAATGATCACAAAAGTCTTCTTAATCAAAATTCACTCCCCTCCATGTTCTCCTAAAGCCAGGTTTGGGTGATATACCATCCATATGAAATCATTTGATAACGCTTACGTCCCATTACAAGTACCAATTCAAGATCATGTTCACTTATATAATTTAGGGATTTCGGTACACATAGAATCAATTTAAATTCATTGAAGAAAACACCCTTTGAATTGAAATTGGAATCCCTATTTAAAGAAAACAATTCATTTCATATTCCAGTTTTATTTTAAATTTATTCTCATTTATATGATAGTTTACTAAAAAAGGTTGATCTATATAGATCACCACTTCTAATTTATAATGTCTCATACACTAGATAAATTAATTTATGGTGTCTATTTAATCCAAATTATTGATTTATCATATCCTTGCATGAAATGGTTGAAAAATTATATGGAAGAACCATAAAGAATTCAAAACATGCTACAAGTAATGAATACAGTAAATACACTAGGCATGACATAATATAAGACCAATTAATCCTGAAGTGATTATCATGATTCATTATAAACCCTTCTATTTCCAAACTAGGCCAAGGGTAAAAATCCATAATCATAAAGAATATAAAAAATTATGTGAGTAGGGAAATGGTGAAGTCAAATCAACTTTAATAAGAATAATATAGAAAAGGAAGTCCCATCCTAAGAAATTTGGCACTTTCATGTATGTGGGTAAGCTAATCCATTGCACAGAAAAATACCAAAATATTAAAACTTTCAAATTTTCATTTATACAATCCTGTAAACATAACAAAGGAAAAGATAAGAAAGAAATAGACCTGATACCACTTAGTGACGTCTCAGATCTAATTCAATCAATAATATCTGAACCCAATTGGCCACCAGACTTCAAGCATGCCTCCACGTATTCCTGAGGCTATTGACTAGCAGTGAGAGTCTATAGTGGAATAGTGGGAAGATTATAACCTCATGATCAAAGTGCATGAAAAAGATATTGTAATCTAAAATAATAGCATAATAATTATAATAAATAGGCAGTGTAAAAATAAACATCCATCTTATAAATTACCATGTAATCTCACCCATGAGTTTCATATATAATGATGATTAGGGTATTTTATATCAAAAACATGTAAAATATGTTAATAAGAATGTATTATAGTACATGTGTCAAAAAAATAACATTAAAATAAACTATCCTTATATAGAAAAATGATTCCAAATCCCAGTCTTATAATTCCCTACTCCGATTCCAAAATTCAACATAGAATTTGCAAGGGGGTGCCTACCCCTACCCCTACCTGCATCCATGAAGTATTTCCTTGTTCCTAACGATGATCTAAAAAGGGTTTGAGATAAAACTTTTTAGGAAAACATTAATAGTGTCTATAATAAGTCCTACCTGTGTATAAAAGATGATGTGGTATACATATATTATAGTCATGTGAATTGATGTTACCCAGGATGTAAATTCTCACTATGATCAAGAAACAAAATAATAATACTTTCTAAAAATCATATTTAGAATCAATGATTAAAATTTCCCAATAATCAGGTATTAGGCCTATATGGGCTACGGTCTAAGGAGTATTACTGTCCATGGAAACTATATAAACTAATACAAATAGTAAAAAATATCTAAGGAGGAGAAATGTCCAAGTCATCCTAAATGGTCATATCTAAGGATTAAAAATGTCCAAGGAATCCTAAAGGGTCCAGTAAACTACTTAAACTAGATCCTTAGAGTAGAAATGTCTACAAAATCCTAGTATGTCCGGTATCAAGGATTAAATAAGTAGTAATTTCCATGGAATCATAACTATTCATATATAAGGGTTAGAAATGTCCAAGGAAATCCAACATTTGAATCCAGATAATAAAACATGATATTTAGTGTGAAAATTTATGAGGCATCATCATATTTATGGTCAATAGGATCCATGGTGTAGAAATATACAAGGAATACAAATATGGCCATCATATCCAAGGAGTAAGAACGTCCAAACCACCCTAACAAACTCATTCACCATGTATCAAACCATTCATTTAACCAATTCATTAACTACTGAATAATCTTACTCCATCCAAGTATTTATCCAATTCATAACTTTCATATATAACAACATGGTGATGTGGGGATTTTACAACCTCTAAAAACCAATTTAACACCTCATTTATTTTTCAATTATACAAGGTGGGGTCGTCACACCCCAAGGGTTGAATGGACATGATAAAAGGGTAAATCCCACCAAATGGTTGTTTTATATTGGAGTCGACAACCTCCAACCTTAAAAAAAGATTTCAAAGCCATGCCTCAATACATTTATAAAAATTAAACCTTTGTTCAATTAATTTAGAATGTGTATCATGTAATGTTTGACATGAATCACAACAACAAAAAAGCCTTAAAAATGACACATTTCATGAAAATTTATAGTCCTCTTTCATCATCTTGGTAGAAGAATACTGAAACTATCTCATCCTTTGATTCATCCTGAATCTAAAGAGAACAAAAGTTGGGATGGTGCCTTAAAAATGGGACATAAGAGCCTATACAAAAATAAATTTATCTAGGATAATAGAAACATTTAATGGTGAAATAAGAGTATAGAACTCACCGATGTGAATCCAACATGATTGATTGTTAAAGAATATGAGTCTTGAACTATGAGTTATAAAAAACAATAGGCTAGGATTCCATGTTATCTCTAACGTTATACAATGTGCTTTCCATCACTAGAGAAAGTGATAAGGGGGGACAAGGTTTAATCTTTTTAAGCGTTAAAGAAAAAATGTTAATATTCACTTAAAAAAATATGGGTCTCATGGTTACCTATAACGTGAACCAACTATGCACCCTTTACTATCTATAAACCCCTTCACATGGTTATGGGCCATGGTTATAAAAACCAAGAACAAACTATTCATTTTGGATCTTTTATAAACTATGGTAACCCCGCATGGGCCTGCATCCCTAGTTGCAAGTTTTCCTCAAACTGTGTGGCCTTGGGAAGAGGGATGGACTACCTAGAAAAGATTACTCAGACTATGCATCCTGAGTAGCACAATTTCTAATTTCCATGAAACCTAACAATTGTTTTACAAAATACCAATAATTAGGCTCCAAAGAAGCCGCAAAACCCATATTTCCTCCGGAACCTCACAAGCCATCAAAATTAAGTCAAAAAAGGAATTAAACTGAAAATAAAATTGTTATACCTCATATAAAATCTATTTATTTAAAATTCTAATTCTAATTTTTTTTTGTTTTATAGGATCATA
Source organism: Viscum album (assembly GCA_963277665.1). Lineage (NCBI taxonomy): Eukaryota > Viridiplantae > Streptophyta > Magnoliopsida > Santalales > Viscaceae > Viscum > Viscum album. Next base: position 1,239,177,382 of record OY728145.1, on the reverse strand, counting down.
ATTATCGTCCTCAAAATATACTAGTATTAAAATTTTCAATTCAATATACCCATCCATACAAATATTATACATCAAATTATCTTGAAATGTGGATATATAATTTTTCAGTGTGAGAAATTTCATTGGATATATTGTCTAGAACTCGGCCTGATTCCCCACATATTATGTATAACTAAAAACTCTATATAGTTCCTTAATAAAAAAAGAAAATTCTTTATATATTATTTATTTATTAGAAAATAACATGATCATTCATATGAATTATTCTAAAATACCGATCAATTCATTTTCTTCATTAAAATTATTGGATATACGATTTCTTTCAATTTGAGATTGAATCCTGAACTCACTAATATTTTTATGATTAAAACACTTATCAAAACCTATTAAATAATCATCAATATATTTTATCCACATAATTTGAAATTAGATTTACAATCTCATAATGACATCTCAAAACATGTGTTTTTTAATATTACCAATACATTATTCAATATGAAGATTAAGAAATTAAAAAAACCATGAGATTACATTTTCATAGATGTTGAATAAAATTTCATAGGTCTTTAAAACGCTCACATATCCCCCATTATTTTAAATACTCTAAGGATAATTGTATACTAAAATTAAATATTACTTCAAGATATCAACATTTTTTCAAACTTTGACGTTCTATCTAATAGACCTGGAGACCATATTCAAAGATTCATATCATGTATTTATAAATACTCATGATGTTTTGTTCAAAATATAATAACCTAAGAATCATCTCATTTAAGTCATTAGAATATTAAAATAATAAAAGTCATATTTTTCATGAATAAAAATATATGAATTTTTTATAATCGAATATCATAGGTCATAGGATATTTTCCTATACTATAAAACACTTTAAAATAACTATGTAAAATATCGAAAATTATTTACCAAAATTAATACGTGGCATTACATATCTTAAATTAATAAGATAATTTACATATCCTAATCTAATATATGTTGATAAATTGACATATTTATTTAAGAATCTCATGAAGATAGAAAATTGAATTATGAAAATCTCAAATATCTAATACAGTCTAAAAATTATTCATCCTTCTTATGATCTCTTATTCTATTTGAATTTATCATTTATGGAATTATATCATATTTAGATGATATATGAATATTAATAAAATATATTTATATTAGATAACATATTTCAAGTCACATATAAGTAGATTAAATCTCCTATGTGTAGGATAATCTAGTTTTCTCTTTTTCAGATTCTCTATAGTAGAAATATTTCAATCTTGAAAATCATACATGTATGGAATTGTTTTTAATATCTGTGACATATGAGTATTTACTTTGAAAATGTTTTCCCTCCAACAAAGTAATACCATTTTTAGGTTGTATGTTTAGGATTATTTAAATCATCTTCAAACCACCTCAAACATGTAAAATAATGGAAAAACTACATCAAATAACTTTAGATCTTATTTCTATCATTATAAAGTCATTTAAGAAGTGTTTAAAGAACTTCATTTTCAAAAATATTACATATTTAGTAATATCATTAATTATTATTCCTTACTTATTTATACTATAAATGAAAGTTTATAAATCATCATCCATTGTGTTTTAAATACTAAAAATTACAACCAATATTTTACAGAATCCGATGTTATATTCACTATTTTCATTAATTTCTCTCTAATACATTTATCATATTCAAATATAAAAAAATATAGCTTATAGATGTTAATATTTTTTGATGATTCCAAACTTGTTCATCTTTTCAACTTTGGAATAGAAAATTATTGAGATTTCTTCTTTAAAATTGTTGAATTTTCATTGAACTGAGGATAATGTCGAAAATCAATTTATCATAGGTCCAAATAATATATATATATATAATAAACCATTCCAATGAACATTATTTTTTCCATTTTCATGGAATACACAATGGGTGTATATTTATCTCTATACAAAGGTCAAAACTCACTCTATCACCTAAGATATATCCTTTTGAGAAATTAAATAAAATAACAATCAAAATTTTTAAAATTTCAACCAAACACCATTGGGATCTTCATCTATGAATGATATCATTTATAGATTAGGTCTATAAGAACATTATAGAGTTAATAAATGTGACCCTCTAGTGATATATTTGGAATTTGTTCTTCTTCCAAGGATGTAATGGATAATATATAAAAATTAATATATAATACTTCAAAATTGAATTTAGATACATTCACAAATGTTTATGGACATTTTTTACTCAAATGAATATAATTATGTTATAAATAGTTAATGATGATGATTATTTAGGAAACTCAACACTAATAATTGGATAAATATTTAAATATTTATAGGCTTCTACCAACTAAATAGAGTGAGATATCTTATTCCATATAAATATTTAATACACTTAAGGATATAGAAAATATTATTTTTTTTCAATAAAATTATATTAACATTATGATATATGAATATGATGATGATTATTATTTACAAAAGAGATAAAATTCTATTCTTATAGTTTTTAAATCAATGTATGAGTGAGAGGATAATTAAAAATATTCAGGTTCATATGATGATGAGTCTATTAATTTGGAATCTAGTGATGAGCTAAAACAATTTCAAGAAAATTTCACAAGTTATAATGAAGAATAAAGTGATTAAATAAATTAACTAATGAGAATGATGAAATATTGATATTAATTGGATGTTATGAATGAAATATAAGTTTAAAAAATAGGCCATAATACCCACTACTCAATTTTTGAAGGAAATACAAAAGTTCAAATTAAAAATAGAAAGCATAAATATCTATGAAAAACACCATTAGAGATTATAAGGATTTATGTTAAGAATATAAATATAACTCTAAATTAGGTGGTTCTTAAAAAAGAATATTTATTTAAAATATATCTTCGGTTAAAGTGGTATAATCATTCATATCTGTTTATTTTGAATATAATTTCTTTTGTTAAATTAATTTATTTAGTGACATTTTATGCATGAAGATAAATGAAATGCATTAATGAATATATATAAAAATATATTGAAATCCCATTATTATATTATTATTGTAAAATATGATTTTCCAAAATATGTTTTAGAACATAATTCTAAATTTGATAATGTTAATTCTTATTATGCCTTTCATTATATTGGAATTAATAATTTTATATAATATTTGTTCATTGGAATTGTATATTATTGTTTTAATAGATATGATGAACATAAAAAAATTATCTTTGAAAATAGAAAAAAAGATAAAACAATATATTAGAATTATTGGTGAAAATATGAATATTTATATGAAATTTTTATACCTAGATAAAATAGGAAAATCTCATCTACTATTTGTTTTTTCATTATATATTTATTCGAAATTATATTAATAATTATTTCTTTAATGTTCCTTAATTACATTGTTTTATTAATGCCATAATTACCGTATATTTGTCAATATTTAAGGAAATAATTGATAATATATTTAGAAAATATTTTCTTTTCTAAATCTATTTGGCCTCAAAATTATTTTTGTACCAATAATAATTCTACTTTTATATTTAATAGTATAGAGTCGAAAAAATTTTCAATGTTAAATGATATATATAGTTTCTCCAGAGGGGCATGAATTAAGAATTCTTCAAATATTATTATATATATTGATAAAACTCATTGAGATATTGATTATTGTAGCATTATTTATGTTCACTGGATAAATGATTACATCTTTTAAAGGGGAATTATTTCACCAATATTTAATGATCTTGGTGAAGTTCCATAACTTCTTTGAATAGAGGGATATTATTTCATTACTACTTTATCTTCTAAACTTCTACTTTATATGTCACTTTTTTTGTTTTATTTAAAAAGAAATCATCATATGATATATTTTATTTCATATAGTTCTCATACAGCCAGTATATATGCCTTGTTGGTCATATAATCTACTTCAAACTCTATAAATTTATGTCTTGATGAAAAAATTATGTTTTATATTTTTTATTTCATATATACACTATAGAATTTTATTTAATTATTTTTTGATATGAAATAATTTTTTTGGGTATGAGTCTTTTTAATGTTTAATAATTTTATTTACTAAAATATATTTTACTATTTTATTGTCTCGTGTCATAGAATAAATATTTACATTGTATCTCATTCATCTATTATTATATATACACAGTATAAATTACATGTTATAAAAGATTTATATTTTATTATTTATTAATTTTCTACATAATTAGTCGAATATTATTTACTTGCTTTATGCCTAATTGTATTTTGTATTTTTTAAAAGATAAATTGAATTTGAAGTTATATTAGAATAATATTAATTTAAAGATGAGGGAGCTAATTTAAGTTTTATATTATTTTTAGACATTAATCTTACATTAGAAATACAGATTCTATTATGGTATATAGAGATTTCAATTTAACAATTGTTATTTAAAAAAGAGAATGTAGAGACTTAAATTTCAATTATTTTTTAATTTTTTATAGAATGATAGTTTATCTCAGGTCTAATATTTTTCATCATTTTATTTATTCTATTCTTATATTCTGAATTTTATATTTTTATTTATTAATCATGTTTTTTATATTTTTATTCATTAAAACTATTCATTATTAATATAGTTGTTAATTTTTAGGCGAGGGTTTATTTAATATTTCTCGAGTTTTTTATGAGTATATATATGTATATATGAAAAATTATAGTTATTATGAATCTATTTTATTAAGATTATATTATTTATTGAAGCATGTATGTTCTATTCAATATTTTAAATTTAAAATGTGTGAAGATTTTTTTGTACTTAATAATTTAGGAAAGGGAGAGAATATAATTTCATATACAAATTTCTTTTTTCCCTTTTTCTCTTCTTGAATTACTCTATTAGTAATAAAATGTGTTACATTATAAATGATTAATTTTTCATAATTTACATTGTCTTTTCATTTTTTATTCTTATAAAATAGAGAGGTTATATGTTTTGCATTTGTGTTTGAAATTATTAAATTAGTCGGGGAAATCAGAGTATATCATTGACACTTTTTTTATATAATTACTCAACAATCCCATGTTATAGTTTTGGTATTACCTTAATTTACCTATTATTCAATGTTGTTTTGTTATTTACACGATACAAAATTTCAGGGTTTATTATTCAATGTTATTAACTATATTAATTATTTTGTTTGTGTTTTATATTACATTCTCATTATTATTATATATTTTAATTCTTTTCAATGATTATTATTTTTCAAATTAATTGATATGGGACAAAATTAGTAAATGAAGAGCCTCATATATTCAATCAATTACCCTTTCATTTTGATTCTATGACCAAAACATTTTATAGTTTTATATCACATCACCTTGAACCACTAATCAATAACTGATTTGATAGTCACTACTATACCTCAAGTACACCTCCTTGAACACTGAAGGATGTCCACTACAAATTGGGATTTTTGGTGGTACTATGAGGAGAATATATCCCCTTTATTAGTGTTTTCAATAGAAATTCAACAACCAAGAATCATACACATCAATGTATGTATAAAACACACACAAACTGAAAATTAATAAATATGGAATGAAATCATACATTAATATAGATCTATACCCCGTGGTTTGATAACATATACATAATACAATAAATATATAAATAAGGACCAATATAAAACATAGGAGGATTAAAAAAACACTATGCCTCAACTCATCCAAATACACAACCCAAATGATCTAGTACAACTCAATAGTAAACATCATGAATCCCTTACACAAATTTCTTATGTAAAAATGTGATAGTGTGATTAGGTACCCAAGTGAAATAGAGACCTGATCAAGGTGTCAATATATAAAAAATTATGAGAAACCAACACAATCCTATACATAACAAAAAATAAAGTTATATATTCATATGGAATTGACTAATAAATATATAACTATTGTAAATAAACTGATATATCCACACAACTTCCTACTTTAACACAACTTCATAATGTTTCATAGAACTTAATGTGGAGTGTTCCAACTAATTTATCCCAATAACCCCAGGTATATGATTTTTTAACCCTGGAAAAGAATGATAACCATTTTTTATCCTTAGATCTGTTACCCTGACCAAAAATAACAATATTAACCGGTGTGGGGTGTCTTTGAGCATGTCATAGTAATTAATCTATCTAGTAATTTTCCTTGGTATCCATAGTATAAAAAAGTCATTAGGGTATCTCTTAGATCTCACATGACTAACCCGTAGGCTACACATCCATGAAAATCACTATCCTTTACTCAGAGGTCAATATGGGATCCCATAACGAGGCTCCCTCTTTCATGTTCACGAAATAAAATTAAGTGTACTACCACCAGAATCCTTACAACATTAAACAAATAATGATTTTAAGGTCCTTGGCCATTTGTGGCTGGGGGAAACCAAGAATTTAAAAATTACATTAAGGTCTTGGTGCATCATGCATTCTAATCATTGGATTTTGTTTCTATAAAGGGAAATTTATTTTATATTAATCTATTTAATTAAAATAAATTAGTTAGTCATCACTTTTATCTTGGTCAATAACATAAATACGTGAACACTAGACCTTGAATCATAAAAAATATATATAATACCATTGGTAATCTATCAGGGATCACATACTTCAAGACAATTCCAATTACCTCAATAGTTTCCTAGTCCTGTATATCCAAGTAGGCTTTATATGGATCATCTAATCCACAAAAAACTCATATAGTCATCCCCAAACCATATGAAGGCCTACAACGTATCAGAAAACCCACAACCACTAGTAATAGAATTAATTATCATTTAATTAACTCAATATTTTTTTAAAAAAATTAATTAATAACACACTAGAAAGACTCATCACACTTGAACCACGATCTAAAACTCATTGGAAGTCCTCAATAGAGCACAACATTATCTATGGTTAACCGACCTTTAAGAATAACAAATTTATATATTAAATAAATTACATTTAATGAAGAAAACATAAATAAATATATGGTTTTATGATACTTTGTAGAAATGAAAAGTCACAATAGGTGGATGTATTCTCAAGAAATCCATTACATAGGCCAAGTGAAAGCCCCCATAAAAAATCATTTACTTCACTATTATCTAGTGAAATATTCATAAAAACCCAAAACAAATAAATTTAAATCAGTGATAAGTGGGATGATCTAGTGTAGTGGATGTATATAGATTCTAAATGATTACACACCAAAGAAAAATCTTGAAAATATCCCAATAAATTGAGGTGAATAAGAGAGGTGATGGTGTGGAGGTCCCATGAATGTGTGTGAAAAGGTAAATGGAGATAGGGGGAAACATGTAATTTCTCCACTTAAAATCTCAACCATTTATAAAAAACATGGAAACAACCTTTCATATTTCTCCATAGTAGCTATAATAGTACTAATGTATCCAAAAACTAGTTATAAATTTGACACTACCTAGTCTGTGTAACCTTCAGGGATATAACTACTATTGTCTAGGCAACAGGATAGAGAGTGTCCTACATCATGATGGCTATTGGGTGAAGGATGATATCATAATCACCATAACCTATGTCTGATGCATCCCAATCCCTAAAGGTTACATTCCAAACATTTTTCACTCTTCCAAAACATAATTTGAGTAGATTAGACTCTCATAATTTCATTTATAATTCTTTCAGAATTGGGCTCATACACTAATTAAAAAATTAAAATTATTTTGGGAATTATACTCTCTATATATAATCTGGGAATTATAGGATGTTTCATATCTGAGAAACATTGTTAGCTCTTTTAAATAAGGATAAAAATCTTTTGAATCATGTAAAGAACCATATGAGTCAGTAGAAGACTTTTAGAAATCATATGAGGAATCTTACAAATAATTGGAAGACTTTATTGAAGAAATGTATATTATTTTTTATTATATTATATGTTATGGTTTAAATATTAATTCACATGTGGAGTAATAATCATGATATAATCATATCAGAAAATGAGAAATTTATAGAAATATATGATTAATATTAGATCATTTCATATGACACCAATCTATAAAATGTAAAATGAAGATGATTGGAAAAAAATCATATTTTGGTATATAAAATGAATTATGATTGATATAATAAACATGAAATTATATAAAAAAATATTTACAACAACCAATGTATTTTTTTACATGAAAAACTCGATATGTGATATTTATTATTAGTATTAATATATTAATTGCATTATAATATATAGAAATTGATATATATATATATATATATATTCATTAATGCACTACTATTAGAGGAAATGAATTTTCGATATCAGAGGCTTTGATAATTAGATTATGCAAGGTTGATTTTTTATTTTTAATTATATTATTTTACAAATTCTTCTTATATATTATTACCCCTTAATCTACTCAATATTTTTTTAGTATGTTTATCCAAGAAAATGTTATCTTGATTATTCATAGTGGTTTATCAATTATTTCTTCATCATTACAGATTAATTAATCTACTACAAATGGGTGAAAAGAGTTTTTTATAGGATAAAATGCATTCTTAAACTTGAAATATAAATATTGGTATTAAAAAATCACATAATAACTATATTACTCAAAATATCATATTATTGATATTTGGCTACCATTATTTATGATAAATAGTATGGTAATGAATATCAATTATTTGGTTTATCATTTAAAATGATTTAAACTATTTGAATTAAGAAGTTTTGTTGGAATACATTTTTCAATGGTTCTAATTCTTGAATATGTTGTTGTATAGAATGATTTTTTAGAATATTTTTTTATTGAAATATAATGATCAAGTTTTATTTTTATGATATGTTCTGTAATGTCTCTGATTATATATTTCTGGGGTTTATAGATGACTTTAACATTATTGATTTTGTGCTATATTAGGAAAGAAGATCTAGAAATAGATCATATTATTTTAATATTATATAAATGTGTTATGAAATTATTTATATAGGATAAATAAGTTCTAAAAATTTACACAATATACTACTACTACCACATGAAACTTTATATACACAATGAATTATGAAATAATTACTCATTTTACTCTATTATTATCTTTTCTACTAATTTAAATATAATAGAAAAAAGAAAGGATGATGAAAGGAACGAAAAATGAGAAAGTTTTAAGTGTCACTATTGGAAGATGATGATTATATACTACTTTTGTATTCATTTATGATCTTGGAAACATAATTTCAAATATGAATACCTTGATGTTTCATTAATTTTTTTCAAAAGTATACACCAATAAATTTCTTGAAGATGGAGGAAACTATGCCCTTGAATTGTCTTCACTACTATATCCTATCTATTTATTTAATGATACAAATATGGTAAAGTATCAATTAATTTGATATATCAAAATAGTAAGTTTCAACTACATATACTTTGGTTTGAATACTATTGTATACAGGATATAAAGAGATAGTAAAACTTTTGTAATTTGTATAAATAGGTTACACTCGATAGGGATATCCATCAGGAAAAGATCTAAATAAATAACCCAGACTATATTGAGTGTTGGTGAAGTGGACTAGATGAATTTATTATTTTCGTAAACCTATATAAAAACATTACACGTCCCACATAATTATTTATTTATTTCCACATTATTAACATTATTTAAAACATTATATATTCTAACTACATATAGAGGGAAGTTAAATTTTTTTCAATTATATAATGGTATCAATTAAGGGACTAGATCCTTGTTGAAGACACCTTTTCATGTTTTTAAGTCTTGTAGTGCTCAAAGGAGGGTTGAATTGTGTCTAGAGGATTAAGGTTTCTAAAATGCGGGAAACTGGGGGATTAAAGTATGTGTAATCTTTACACGATATATAAGTGATTTTCATGAGATGAGTGATAGCTTTTCATAGCCTAAAAAAGGTTTATATATTGTTAAGTCTAGTTCATAGGGCATCACAATATGTGCAATATTTCACGGTTAAAATCCTTGGTCTGACAGATTTTTTATTAGATATCAAAAAACTCAACATTTACTTATTGTGTTTGTTTTACATGCTATGAAAATTCCATTTATAGTGACCTATAAATGGATAAAAATATTGAGTTTTTCTCAAACCCTTTGTCCATCAATTCTCCATCTAGATTCACAAGCGAATAATAGACCTCATTTTTATAATTTTGAGATCCATTTGACATGGAACAATCCTTGGCATCCTATCTTCATTTAATAGTGATTCAAGGTTCATTCATTCATTATTTTTGGGAAGGTTCTCCATGATCAGAATTTTTTCCTCCTATTTCTTCTATCCATGTTATGGAACTAGATATCCTTTATTCTAAAGATTTTTATTGTTGTTTTAAGTGAATTTGGGTAATCATGTCTTTTGGAGATCATAGTTTAGTTTTGGGGTAGGTTATTGGATATATTCCACATTTGTTTATTCTCATGTTAATATTGTTATCACCATTGAGGTGACAGATTCATTGCTTCCATTTTTATTTATGTGAAATCATAAATTGATCATGATTTAACCATTTTTATAGAGAAGGAATTAACCTCAGGATTAGTGAATAGGATTGAGAAACAAATTGGATAGTGATTTCAAGTTGTTCTCCTTTGTACCATTAGGATGGGTTTCCACTTCGTTTTTTAGATAGTGTGGTATCTATTCTATGATTTTTTGGAATGTTATTATTCTTGGAGTAACATGATGAAATTGTTAAGGAATGTAATCCTGAAATTAATTGATACTTTATAAGATTATGGATAATTAAAGAAGATGCATGTTTGTAATCTGATGTTTTTTTAATTTGATGATGATAAAATTGACACAATGTGTATATACAATTAGAAATTATTTTCCATGTGATTAATGTAATTGATAAATAATCTAATGCATGTTTATTATTTTTTATTATAAGTAAAATGAAGTTTAATTGAGAATTGTTCATCTCATTGTTCTATGGAACATTTTTTTAATGCTAAGAGCATGTTTAGCTTTAAGAATATTGTAATAGATAGTTTCATTAGTCTTCCCATAGTTGTAACATATGAATAATGAAGTGGTTAATTCAAGACATAATAAAAACTGATTGTTTTATAAAGATATATGCTAGGGCATAATATTCCCTTATTATTGTGAACACCAAGTTTCTTTAGTTTGTAGCTCTGAGAGAATGTTTATTTGTTAAGGCTGAATGCCTTGTTTTACAGTCTAGATTTACTTGTTGGCTAGGTTTGTTTGATTCCTTATACTTTTATGATGTTCTTTAGATTTGATATTCTCTATGTAATATGATTTGTTTTGGGGCTGTCTGGATGTGCTATGATCCTAGGATGGTAGATCCTCAAATAACTAATGTGATATTGGTTATGATGACCAGATGATATAGAATCAGTTGATTCCTATAATGGAGATATGCATTGGGATATGCATGTGGGTGTTTGGGATAGAACTAGAGATGATTTAAGGAGATAAATATATGCTTACTCAATGATATAATGATAGAATATGCTATACTCTCATATGAATTTCTTTAAAGGTCAATGGTTGGGTTTCGTGTTTAACCAACATTCCTTTCCTTATTGCTTGAGGTAGTTGTATGTGATTGGATCCATGTTATACTTAGTGGTAGATTGAGATGTTTTTATTAGTTTACCAAATTTTTGGAGTGATTCCACTGATAATTAATAAATAATTTTTAACCCATGGGGTTTGTGTTGATGAAATGGAAATGCTGAAAAGATGATATTCTTTAGAAAATGTGGAATCAGTTTGTATTATGCCATTAGGTCCTGGAATTTACTCTTATGATTAATTTTAATTAATTTGGAGTAATTTTAATGGTTAATTAAGGTATAATGAAATAATTAAAACAATGAAATGATAAAAATAAAATAATTAATTAATTTTCCTCTTTAAATACATATGTCTATATTGGATATATGGTTTTAAAAGTTACCACTAGGAGTCTGAGCGACAAGAGTTGTAATTGTATATAATCCTTGGTTATTCCCATAGTGTGGTTTTGAGCTATATTATATTATACATATTCTATGATTACCCATGCTTCCCTAACCATGTTGTTTAAGGAGACTGAAACCCAGTGGACTTTAGGATGATGTCTTCATCAACTTCCAAGTGGGAGGGTAGATGGATGACAACCCCCTCTGGCCCAACTCCCTTTTTATGGTAGTTACATGTCCTGTTATGCATGATGGTCAGTGTTTTCTAAATATTGGTGTAGAGGGTTATGAAGGCATGTGGTTATATCACATAAATTTATTATCATCTATAATGTACACAAGATTATTATATGTTTGATGTGTATATGCTATGATGTCTTGATTTTCTTACTTGGTGCATGGCTTGTAATTTCTTGAACTATAATGCTCGATGTATGATACAATTTATATGGGCTGTAGAATCTCCCAGAAACTAATTGGTTACTATATATATTGTGAAGTGTTATGGATTATGGGATTATGGGATGTATTTTGTACATGTTGTGATTCCACGAACATGTGTTTTTGGGTTGTCTTATTTTGGAGAGAGATGGCCCGGGATGTACAATGTGGGGTTAGAGTCTCAAACTAGTGGGGAAGTGAGAGATGGATACCCTTGATGTTTCAATGCTATATTATAGTATCTCTTGTATGTTATAATTAGTGAGATTTATCCATGAAGCGGCTCCCTAGAGGATCAAACTAAGTATAATTTTAAAATCCTGAAATTTATATATAAAATACATTTTAAGTCATCCATAGCAGGTTGGAGGTTAGGATAGGTATATATAGCTCATGGGTTTCCATGAGATGTTATGGCTTCATAGTTAACATCATCCTTACTTTTTTTTGGTACTTATAGTTTCAATTTTAGTTATTATAGTAATGTATTGAATTTCATGTTTGCACTTGCGATTTCATTATATATATATCTGAGTAGGTGTTGATTATTGTTTCTGTCTTATATCTATCTTCAACATGTTCCCTTAGAGGGTAAATCCACCCATATGACTGAATTGTGTACCCTTAGTGCTAGAAACCAACTTAGGGCCTATTGGAGGTGAGGCATAGGTAGTCACCATCTACCTTACCTCATTTCTAACCCAATAGATAAACTCGTCTGAGGTTGGGGTTATGAAAGAGTGTCATTCGAGGATCCTGTTGAGAGATAGGATGGAGTTTGGAGTTAAAAACATGTTTTATTACATAGGTTAGTAGGGTAATGGTTTTATCTATTCTTATAAATCAATGTAAAAATGAGAGTATAATTGATATACATATATTCAGGTCCACCTATGATCTTATTCAAGGTCCATTATGTTTATTTTTCATACAAAATTAAGTGGTACTATTTGTAGGGTTATGAACTATTAAAGTATAAGATATAATTTTTCCTTGATCTAATGTCTAAAATTGGAAGACCATGGGATATTTTATAGTCTAAATCAGATAATAAAATATTAATTAATTGTTATTAATTATTTAATATTCCATATTTCTGAGATCTATCTATTTTCTATTTTAACAGGAATGTGTTGAGGTCTATGTCCACATCTAGTCCAAATTGAATATATTCAGTAGGATGCTCCAGTAGATCAATGTAGAGATGTAGATGATGAAAATAACACAAGGTGGAGGAAACTTCTTGAGTCTCAGTTCTAGAGTGTAATTTTTTTTTGAGAGATCTATTTTTGATTTAGTTATAGAACAATGGTTGGAGGAGCTTGAGATAACCTTTTGTTAGATCCATACGTGGATGAATTACTATTTTTTAGGATATTATGATGCTATGTGGAGAAGGGATGTAGTGGGGGTCCTTTTTCCTCAACTATCATGAAGAGTTAGTAGTCTCATGAAAGATGTTATATTAATAGTTTCAATTAGATTTGACTTCTTCAACCATAAATATGCATAATATCTATGTTATTCATAACCATAGGAAAAGGAGATCTAGTGTATGAGCGTTTGCGATCCATTTTCGGAACCAACTATGATACGATTCAGACCTATTAATAGATGATGAGGCCATGTTTTGGAGTTTTGTGGAGGATTTTCATCTAGATATCCAGTTCCAAGTATGTTTATTTATATTGATGATGTATCTAGAGGTGATGGTAGGATCATATATTATTTATTGCATATTGGCCAGAACTGGATCACCATGATTGGGAAGTCCTTAGTATTCCTTGATAATTAGAGATATGGTAAATGTTTTCTAGATTTTAGTAATGAAGAGTTTTTGGAAAGTCGGGTATAGGCCCCAACCATCATCATCTCATTTCAATGGGGACTCATCTTTCAGACTTTTGAGAAGGGATTATAATCATGTTTTTGTTATGGAGGCTATGTTTATCAAATCCAATAGAGAATTTCATTTCATCAAAGGCTAGAGTAGGAAATTTATAGTAGGGAACAAATACCTATGGTATTATTTGTGGGTAAACATACAAGAACGTCCTGGTATTTTGGTATGGAATATATTATGTGGATCTTTCAAGCAATACATCCCTATCTGGATATGAGCAGTAAGATGTGGCTCTGGCACATATGTATCTAGGGGTAAAACCCAAAACACCTCTTTGAGCTAGACTCGAATAGGAACTGGTTCATGACAATGGGCCTTTCTGCACTCTTGGTTAAGACACTCCCATGGGATATGCTTAGGATAATTTACATTTTGTTTACAAGCCATTATGAAAGAGTTTAATGTAATTTTTTTCATAGAAACCATTTTTATAATATAAATTAAGAAATGAATTTCAACCTATGTTGAGTGCTTTTATATTTGAGATTCATAAACTAATCTAGTGTATCCCATTATTTAGAAATAAAATCTAATGGAAGAACAGGAATCAACACTCATGGGAAAGGTAGTGATCTACCTACCGAGCAAGTCAACATAGTCAATTTTGGAGCAGATCAGATCGTGACCATATTGGGATCAATTACTCAGGTTGTAACGAATAACCAAGATCACACATAAAGGAGTTGATTTTGTGTGGACAAAAGAATGTACAGAATTCTTTGAAGAATTTAATAGAAGATTGGTCAATGCTTCAATTTGGACTCTTCCATCTAGAAGTGGTGGATTTGTAATATACAATGATGAATCAAAGAATAGACTGGGTTGCGTCCTTATGAAAAACGATAACGTTATTTCTTATGCATCAAGACAGTTGAAGACTCATGAGAAAAATTATCCAACTCATGATCTTGAGTTAGTAGCCGTAATATTTTCTCTGAAAATATGGAGGCATTATCTCTATAGAGAGAGATGTGAGATTTATATAGACGACAAGAGTTTGAAATACATTTTCACACAAAAAGAACTCAACATGAGGCAAAGTAGATGGCTTGAGTTACTCAATGATTATGATTATTTAATACCCTACTACCTAGGAAATGCGAAAAATGTGGAAGATGCATTAAGCAGGAAAGATCATGGACTTCTAAATCAAATGAAGATTGAGAGAGATCCTATATTTTTGGATATACTAATGATGTATATAGGAATTGTTAAGGAAATGGAAACAACATTCATCTTTCCAATGATTTCTAAACTATATTTATTAGAGAAGATAAAAAGCTCTCAATCTGATGATGGGAATTTTCATAAGAAAATTAATGCTGTCAAGGAAGAGATACTGGATGACTTCATGTTTGAAGGAGTTCTGAAATTTGGAAAGAGGTTATGTGTTCCATTAGTACCTGAGCTAAAAAGGGAACTATTAGATGATGCACATAGCTCAAATTTCTATATACAACTGGGTATCCCCAAGATGTATAGAGATCTGAAGAAATATTTTTGGTGGGATAATATGAAACGGGAAATTGCTGTCTACGTGTCAAGATGTCTAGTTTTTAAACAAATGAAGGCTGAGAGACAACATCCCAAATGGGTGATGAAACCTCTACCTATTCCTATGTCGAAGTGGGATAACATTACAATGGATTTTTTCACTAGACTACCGAGGAAATCTAGAAGGAATGATGCAGAATGGGTAATTGTTCAACCCCAAGGCACATGTGGGCCTAAGGCGCCACGCCCAAGGGGGAACCCGTGGGGCGAGCCCAGGGCGGCAGGACGCACCCAAGACACCGCAGAGGCGCTGGGGCACGCCCGGAGGAGCGCATAGTGGGCGCATAGCGTGCCCGTGTGTGCATAGTGGGCGCCAGTGGCGCGCCCGAGTGGCAGAGGTGGGCGCAAGAGCGCGCCCGCTAAGAGAACTCGGTGCGGGGCGGCACCGAGAGGGGAGAAGTGCAACTGAGCGTTGGATGGCAGCGGCATATTAATAAACCGCGGAAAATCCGCGGAAGGTTTCGATGTGGGATGCGGAAAAATTCTCGGGAGCGAATCCCAGCCGCTCATCTGATCTCGCGGACGATCGGCGCCGCTCATCTAATCCGCTGCGCCCCCGATCTGATCCAAGCCGTCGAAGCCTTTTTGATCACCGCATCCAACGGCCCAGCATCCGTCTCCTTCCTCGAGCTCAGCCGAAGGCCACCCGCGACATCGCCTGAACCAGAGGCCATCCGACCACCGGATTTCGAGTTCCCAGCCACCTCTGAAGGAAGTAAAGCCTCCATTGTGATCGTCTGGCCACACTAGACATAACCATGCAATAAAAATAAGCATGCATGCAATGTTTGGGAGATTTCGAACAAGGCCGAGGAAAAACGAAGTTGCCGAGGCCATGAGGATTATTGCTGTGCATGGTTTTGTGCCTAACCGAAGGCCGTGCATGCGTTCTAAGTCGCATGCACATGGAAGAGAAAAACAAAAATAATGAAGGAAAAGAACCCGCGTGAACAGAGGAGAAAAATAAAGATTTGAAAGATCTTTGAAGATCCGAAGATTTCGGTGATTCGAGATTTATCCCACGCGGAAGGCAAAGGCTCTCCTCGCCTATATAAAGAGAGGCCGAGACCTCGGTGAAGCTTGCTGAAACTCTGTTGAAAATACGAGTCCCGTGAGAGCTCTGCCTCGCGAAGCCGAAGCCCCGCGCAACCCACTTGCGCGGAAGTTTGTTCCGGAGCCACCCGAGGCTTCGAAGGTGTTCCCTGCGCGCCTCCCTTGCGCGACAGGAAGAACCCGATGCCGCATCCTTGCGCGCCCGTGGTTGCATCCCTCTCTGCCCACGGACGTGTGTGGCAGGAGGTGTTTGCGCGGCCACTTGTGCCATTGCACTTGCGTGCCCCGTGGTGTTGCACCTTGCACACCCGAGGCAGTAGCAACCTTGCGCGCCCAAGGCAGTTGCACTTGCGCGCTTGATCCACCTTGCACCCTTTGTGTGCCAAGTGAAGAAGAAGAACCTACGGGTGCTGTGTGTGCACCAAGTGAAGACCACACCCATTAAGTGTGTGTGCAAAGTGGGAGGCCGTAGCTAAGTGTGTGGAAGAAAAGAAGGCCGAGGCCCTAGTGCCTTGTGTGCAAAGTGAACAAGAGAAGGCCGTGGCCCTTGTGTGTGCAAGGAGAACCCGATTCCACACCTCTTGTGTGTGTGAAGTGAAGAAGTGTAGGCCGAGACCACACCTTGTGTGTGTGCCAAGTGAGGAAGACCCTACGGGTTGGTTGTGCACACTTTGAAGAACAAAGAATAGTTTGTGTGTGTGCAAGAAGAAGTGAAAGGCCAAGCTTAAGTGTGTGCAAAATGAAGAATAAATTGTGTGTGCAAAACAAGTGAAGGCCGAACCTATGTGTGTGCACTAAGTGAAGTGTGTACACACTTAGAAGAAGAAGAAGAGGATACTCACACAAAGTATAACACACATTTATGTGTGTGTAATCAAAAGGAATTAAATGTGTGAAGGAGTGAGAAGGTGTGTGCTTAAAGTGTTACACCCTTTGTGGGTTTATTGCACCAAGAGAAGAAAGAGGGAAGTGAATGCTTGCATGCATGCACGTGCACACGTAAACAAGTCAAATCTGCTCGTGTGCATTTGAGGAGTCCAAGACCAGAAGATCTTGAAGATATTGTGATGCCATGCATTCAGTGCATGAAGTTGTTTTGAACTGAGACTGGACCATACCGAAGATAAAGATATCAGTTGTCTGAGCATTCATTAGTTGAAGAGAGAAGCCAGGTCATCCTGAAGAAGGAGATAAAGCCTGAGCTAGACGAGAAGCCCTGATCAACCATAAGTGATCAGAAGAGAAGAGCAAGGCCAGCAGCCTTTATCCCAGGCTGCTGAAGTTACTTGAAGACCTTAAAGTGAAGAAGAGCTACTCGTGTGACTCGAGGAGCCAAGAGAAGACCCTGTGGGACTCAGGGAGAAGAAGTCTTCAGTGGGATTCTGGAGCAGGCCAGTGGGACTCTGGTAACACTGTGGGACGCAGTATAAAGACCCTCCTGTGGGACTCAGGAGAGATACAGTGGGACTCTGTATCGACCATTGTAATTCTAACCGATTATAATGGGAGAATCCATGATGGGAGAGCATGGCAAGGATGTAGGCCTTTGGTGCCGAACCTTGTAAATCCTTGTGTCCTGTGCCTTTTCATTACTGCATCATTCGGGAAAGGTTGAGAGATACAAGAAGAGTGGATCGAGGCTTTAACCAGCCATAGAGGTTTAATTGATAAGAATCAATTAGTAAAAAGTTTTAAGGGATCACTGATTCACCCCCTCCCCCTCTCAGTGATTCACACTGATCTGGGAACTTCAATTGGTATTAGAGGGAGGTTGCCTCTAAAAGATCCAAGAGAGTATTTATGAAGTGCAGATTTGAGGAAACGAGCGACCAGCCTCAAATGGAGATATCTGCCAAGACTCCGAAAAATAGAAAGAAGAAACAGGCCAAGAAGATGAAGAAAGCATGTCCTAGCTGTGATGAAGTTGAAACAATGAATGATCTTCAGAGTGCACTCAAATATCTTCAGAAGACAGTTCCCATGGAAGGGGAAAGTGTATAGCTACAGGCATCCATGATCTTCATGAAGAAAAATCACAGTTAGAAGAAGAAGCCAATGCAATGGAAGATCAATTGGCTAAAAGGGTTGGCATAACCAACACTCTCAGAAAGCTGGTGAAGGCTAAAGATGAAACAGTATCTATTTGCAATGAAAGATATGAAGACACTACTGAAGAATTGCAAAGAAGCCTTTCTGAGAAATATTTCATTAAAGTAATGGTCAAAGAAGTTTTCCATGCACTTGAAAAATTGAACAAAGTGTCAATGGTTGTCAGAGATGCTCAACTAGAAGACAAAGTCAAAAGGGTGAAGGAGCTTGACAACTCATTGCTTGAAATGAAGCAGGTGCATGAAGACCAGATAAAACAGCTGGAAGAGAAATGGGAAGGAAGGCTAAGATTGGTTGAGGATGAGAAGAACTCCCTCAACATGAAATGATTTGAACTGGAGGTGATATTGACAAATCTGCAATCACCCAAAGCTGAATCCTCCCAGTCAGCTGTAAGAAGAAATGTTGCTACACAAGTATGCATTGAGAAGGATGATTCTAAAAGAAAGACATCCTCTAGTGAAAGTGCAACAACTTCTAAAAAGAAGGTACCATCCATACCATCTTGTACTGATGCTTCTAATTGTGTTTCCACAAAAAGTGCAGGATGGAAGAATAATTCCAAACAAATATGGATGAAGACAGTAAAGAAGCAGAGCTCTCCTGAAACAGCACAACAGGTCAAGAAAAGTACCCTACAATCAGAAGGACTGAAGAGGTCAAGATTCGTGGGACAATGCTGGTGTTGTAACAAGTATGGGCATAGTGCAAAGGATTGTTGGTACAATCCACTGAATGCCAAAGCACAGAGGAAGCCCATGCCAAGGGGGAGCAAGCCAGAAGGAAATAAGCAACATCCACAGGTCCAGAGACATCTGTTTACTGCAAATAGATTTGGATTACTTCACAACATCTGGGATGATTGCAAAAGTGGTCAAAAAGATACATGTCAATCTCCAACTGTATCCAGAGCTAAAAAGAAGAGAAGATCACTGAACTTGGCTCAGAAAGAATCCTTGGGAAGCAAGCAGAAGAAAGCTGAAGATGCTCCCAAGAAGATTATGAAAAAGGAAGAGAAGTCCTTGGAGTCTAAATCCAAGAAGGGTGAGTCATCTAGAAGGACCACCAAGAAGACATGCTTCTACTGTGGAAAGAAAGGTCATACCATGGATCTTTGCAAACAAGCCATGGAAATCAATAGAAGCCAACTAAACTCAAACAGACAATCAATCCAAAAGAAGCAGAAGGGATTGATTGAAAACAAGTTGCCTAAGAGAGGTAGCTTGACAGAATCAAAGGAATAATGTGGAATATCCAGAACTGAGGCCACACTTCCAAGTGACTTACTAGTCATATGGCCAAATCAGTTGAAACTTGCCAAAGATCTGCAAAGAGCTGAAGATAAAGTTATGGCAATTGCTAAGGCAAAAGGGAAGAAGAAGGTTTCACATGAAGATGTTTTGAGAACCACACCAGCACAATCATCAATGAAGATCAAATGTGCAAGTGTGAAGAATGGTGAAAATGGGGCATCTCGGTTGAGAGAATCTTCTCAACCTTGTTGTTCACATTGATGAACCAAGGAGGTTCCATCTTATTCCCTTATACTCTTGGTATATACATGTGCTAACATTGCAGGGAATTGAAGATGATGATCATTCTCAACTGGAGAGTGGTTTGGACAGAATGGAGTGCACCCCTTGAGGGGGAGCCAATCTGGAGAAGATGGTATTCTAAGATTTGATATCATCTTGAGGAAAAGTGAAGGTATTCCAATCATACTTTCATCCCTTGTTTCTTAATTGAGTTTATCTTTTCAATTAAGGGGGAGTATGGATTGAAGACAAATGGATGAAAGGGGGAGCTTTATCTTTGCACCTGAACTTTCTAATGAGTTTTGTGAAGTTGTACAGGATTTAGCAAATTCATTGTTACATCTGAAAAATTTCAAACCCCCAAGCATGATCTCACATGTGTAGAGAATTGTAGACAACATTTAAAAATCTTGGTTATATCACTCTTGTTTTCTACACCGGGTTAGCCCAAGTAGACTTAGAGTTGATTTACTAAAGGTTCTTTGCTAAAGAGAACATGTGGCATCATCCCTCTCTTAGTGATTTTCTTTCAAGAAGATGCTATTCAAAGGGAGGAAGATATTTTTGAAAGTGAACCACACCACACCTTTGCATTTGATTGCCAATAAGGGGGAGAAAATATTGGCACACATATTGACCCATTCATATGTGCTGAAGGAGTGTATTGACAACAAATACAAAGGGGGAGATTGAAGTGCACTATGTTGCATTTTTGTCAATGAGGCATGAAGTTGTCTTGGAATGAATGGAAGTCAAGGAATGTCAAGATGTGAATGCCAAAGGTTGTGATGGTGTTGGTGGTGAAGGAGAATGGACATGGTACTAAGATGCATGTCACTTAGGAGATTCACTAAGTGACATAGGATATTGTGGTTAAAACATTCTCTATGTACATCTGACGATTGTTGAGCTATTCTTAAAGTTCAAAGAACTTGTATCCTGATGATACAATGTCACAACATTGATTGAAGACCATGCATTGTCTTCACAATGCATGAGGAGTTGAAAGGAGTTCCATCCACAACTACTAAGTGGATGATGTGCATTAATGAAGTCCATGCACTATCACTTAGTGCATGTGAATTGAAAAAGTTCCAATTGATCTCTGATTAGATCAATGAAGCACTTTGAAGAATTTAAGTGATTCAAGAGTTCGGTTGAAGAAGAAGAACCTTCAAGAATTCCCCTCCTATGTAATGAATATATGTTGAGGAGAATGGAAGAATTCTTATGAAGAAGAATAGAGATGGGAAGAAGAAGGTTTAAAGTGGATTTGGCATTTGATATGGCTTAAAGTTATGAGGAACTTTGTTTTTAACAAAGTCTTATTTCCATACTTTGCCAAAAAATATGGCCAGCCCGTGGACACCTTGAGGGTTCAACCCCAAGGCACATGTGGGCCTAAGGTGCCACGCCCAAGGGGGAACCCGTGGGGTGAGCCCAGGGCGGCAGGACGCACCCAAGACACCGCAGAGGCGCTGGGGCACGCCCGGAGGAGCGCATAGTGGGCGCATAGCGCGCCCGTGTGTGCATAGTGGGCGCCAGTGGCACGCCCGAGTGGCAGAGGTGGGCGCAAGAGCGCGCCCGCTAAGAGAACTCGGTGCGGGGCGGCACCGAGAGGGGAGAAGTGAAACTGAGCGTTGGATGGCAGCGGCATATTAATAAACCGCGGAAAATCCGCGGAAGGTTTCGATGTGGGACACGGAAAAATTCTCTGGAGCGAATCCCAGCCGCTCATCTGATCTCGCGGACGATCGGAGCCACTCATCTAATCCTCCGCGCCCCCGATCTGATCTAAGCCGTCGAAGCCTTTTTGATCACCGCATCCAACGGCCCAGCGTCCGTCTCCTTCCTCGAGCTCAGCCGAAGGCCACCCACGACATCGCCTGAACCAGAGGCCATCCGACCACCGGATTTCGAGTTCCCGGCCACCTCTGAATGAAGTAAAGCCTCCATTGTGATCGTCTGGCCACACTGGACATAACCATGCAATAAAAATAAGCATGCATGCAATGTTTGGGAGATTTCGAACAAGGCCGAGGCAAAACGAAGTTTCCGAGGCCAGGAGGATTATTGCTGTGCATGGTTTTGTGCCTAACCGAAGGCCGTGCATGCATTCTAAGTCGCATGCACGTGGAAGAGAAAAACAAAAATAATGAAGGAAAAGAACCCGCGTGAACAGAGGAGAAAAATAAAGATTTGAAAGATCTTTGAAGATCCGAAGATTTCGGGGATTCGAGATTTATCCCACGCGGAAGGCAGAGGCTCTCCTCGCCTATATAAAGAGAGGCCGAGACCTCGGTGAAGCTTGCTGAAACTCTGTTGAAAATCCGAGTCCCGTGAGAGCTCTGCCTCGCGAAGCCGATGCCCCACGCAACCCACTTGCGCGGAAGTTTGTTCCGGAGCCACCCGAGGCTTCGAAGGTGTTCCCTGCACGCCTCCCTTGCGCGACAGGAAGAACCCGAGGCCGCATCCTTGCGCGCCCGTGGTTGCATCCCTCTCTTCCCACGGACGTGCGTGGAAGGAGGTGTTTGCGCGGCCGCTTGTGCCATTGCACTTGCATGCCCCGTGGTGTTGCACCTTGCACACCCGAGGCAGTAGCAACCTTGCGCGCCCAAGGCGGTTGCACTTGCGCGCTTGATCCACCTTGCACCCTTTGTGTGCCAAGTGAAGAAGAAGAACCTACGGGTGCTCTGTGTGCACCAAGTGAAGACCACACCCATTAAGTGTGTGTGCAAAGTGGGAGGCCGTAGCTAAGTGTGTGGAATAAAAGAAGGCCGAGGCCCTAGTGCCTTCTGTACAAAGTGAACAAGAGAAGGCCGTGGCCCTTGTGTGTGCAAGGAGAACCCGATTCCAAACCTCTTGTGTGCGTGAAGTGAAGAAGTGTAGGCCGAGACCACACCTTGTGTGTGTGCCAAGTGAGGAAGACCCTACGGGTTGGTTGTGCACACTTTGAAGAACAAAGAATAGTTTGTGTGTGTGCAAGAAGAAGTGAAAGGCCAAGCTTAAGTTTGTCAAAAATGAAGAATAAATTGTGTGTGCAAAACAAGTGAAGGCCGAACCTATGTGTGTGCACTAAGTGAAGTGTGTACACACTTAGAAGAAGAAGAAGAGGATACTCACACAAAGTATAAAACACATTTATGTGTGTGTAATCAAAAGGAATTAAACGTGTGATGGAGTGAGAAGGTGTGTGCTTAAAGTGTTACACCCTTTGTGGGTTTATTGCACCATGAGAAGAAAGAGGGAAGTGCATGCTTGCATGCATGCACGTGCACACGTAAACAAGTCAAATCTGCTTGTGTGCATTTGAGGAGTCCAAGACCAAAAGATCTTGAAGATATTGTGATGCCATGCATTCAGTGCATGAAGTTGTTTTGAACTGAGACTAGACCAGACCGAAGATAAAGATATCATTTGTCTGAGCATTCAGTAGTTGAAGAGAGAAGCCAGGTCATCCTGAAGAAGGAGATAAAGCCTGAGCTAGACGAGAAGCCCTGATCAACCACAAGTGATCAGAAGAGAAGAGCAAGGCCAGCAGCCTTTATCCCAGGCTGCTGAAGTTACTTGAAGACCTTAAAGTGAAGAAGAGCTACTCGTGTGACTTGAGGAGCCAAGAGAAGACCCTGTGGGACTCAGGGAGAAGAAGTCTTCAGTGGGATTCTAGAGCAGGCCAGTGGGACTCTGGTAACACTGTGGGACGCAGTATAAAGACCCTCCTGTGGGACTCAGGAGAGATACAGTGGGACTCTGTATCGACCATTGAAATTCTAACCGATTATAATGGGAGAATCCATGCTGGGAGAGCATGGCAAGGATGTAGGCCTTTGGTGCTGAACCTTGTAAATCCTTGTGTCCTGTGCCTTTTCATTACTGCATCATTCGGGAAAGGTTGAGAGATACAAGAAGAGTGGATCGAGGCTTTAACCAGCCATAGAGGTTTAATAGATAAGAATCAATTAGTAAAAAGTTTTAAGGGATCACTGATTCACCCCCTCCCCCTCTCAGTGATTCACACTGATCTGTGCACTTCAAGACCATTTGAAATTATGGAAAGAATCAGAGCTATAACTTACCAATTAGCAATGCCACTAAGTCTCTCTAGAGTCCATGATGTATTCCATGTGTCATTGTTGAAGAAATACATGTCAGACCCTATGCATGTACTCACCTATGAAGAAATAGAACTGGAACTTGATTTATCATACTGTGAAGAGCCTATTAGGATTCATGACACAAGGGACCATGTATTGAGAAGTTGGATGACTTGTCTAGTAAAGGTTCTTTGAAAAAACTCGAATACGGAGGAATCAACATGGGAACCTGAGGATTTTATGAATAAGAACCACCCACATCTTTTTGGTTGGCTTTATACATAAAATTTCAATGATGAAAGTTCTGAAGGAGGGAATATTATAACACGCCAAACATTTTATAGTATATTGCTATTAAATACTTTCTATTCATTAGATAGCCTATATTTCAGGAAGCACAAGTCATTTGTGAAACAAAACATTATAAGATAAAGTTATATGCTATGTATTAAACATAAATTTTGCACTTATATGTTTTGATTTTTGAAAAATAGTCATCTAGAGTTGCGACCAGTAATTCATTTGGAGTCCTATAGAACCAACATGATTTTTTGATGAATAATTACATTCCATTATTAATAGTTATTTGAATAGTAATATGACTCTTATAAATAGTAAATAATGTTAATATTTTATTTTCTTATGGTAATAAGATAATGAGAAGTTAATTAATTTTTCAATGTGATATAGAACTAATGATACCTTTAAAATTGTTATTTTTTGAATTAACTATGATTTTATATTAAAATTAAATAAAAAATACATAGAAATTTATTTTCAAAAAATGGAGTTCATTTTTGAATTCTACACATCGAAGAACGGTTGGGGTAATTTTTTGGGATTTTTCTAAAATACATGAATTTTTTATGAATAGTGAAAATACAGTTTTGAGTTTTCGGTAGTTTAATGACATTATAATGATGTAATAATTGAATATAAAAGTACAGTCAACTACTGTACAATAACTTATGACATGAGGTGTAACAAGTGGATAAAACCATGTGAAAATACCATGGGAAGCCCATTGTTTGGACAAAACCATTAATGAGGGGTCCCTTTGAAATTATTAAAAAACTACCTCTCTTTTTCTATAAATACCCACTCATCCATTCGTTTTATTTCATTCCAAATCCCTCATCTTCAATGATCTTGTGGTTTAACCTCTCTAGGAGTCCTCCTAAGGTGTCCTTATGTAAAATCCCAGGTAAATAAAGAATAATACATATTTTATGTTTATTAAAATTTGTGAATTAAATATTAACTTTACTTTAAAGGGGTTGTTATGTTCTATAGCATACCCGATACACAACAATAGGTTTCTTTGAAATCTTACATTACACACTAATAATATAATATTTTTATTTTAAATGGTAGTTAACTCCTAGCCATTGTATTGGTGGGAATGAACAAAACTAACTGCAATATGATTATACATGTTTATTAAATATATTTACATTTATCCAAAAAAAATTAGAGGCTTAAAATGTGATTTAATCTAATTTTAAGAATAATTTACATTAAAAGGTCGATTTACCACCTTTTAATAGATAAAACTATTTAAATATAGTTTTGGTCACTTTAATACATTCTATTTGACCAAATAAAATAATTCTTTAGAATGGGGACATTAAAATTTACTTTGTATAAATTTTTGGATTTTTTCCGGAAAAGTTCATTTTTTTAATGAATAGTGAAAAATATTGCATTTTAATTCAAAAATACCTTTTAATCTAATTTATTTATATTATTAGATTATCTTTTTAATTGGTATTAAAGTGTGATTAGAATATATTTTTACCATTTAATCCACTTTTGGTCATTAGAATTAATTTCATTTTGAAATTGGACATAAACAACGGTCAATCTTTTGATAGTTATTGTTTCTTAAAAACACACTATTTGTTTTAACAATAGGAATTAATTTTAAATTAATTAATTACAGTTCTATGTTTTGAATTTTGAAAAATAGACATCATTTTTGTATTCAGAATATCAAATATATATTATGCTGTATTTTTGGTAGTTTTCTGAAAAACATCAATTTTTGTTGTATAGTGAAACCACTTAGTAGTAGTTAAAAAAACTGACCTTTTCATTGTAATGAAATTTTACCACTTCTGTGAATTGAATTTCAAAAATCTGACATACATGGTTGTTATTAGTAAGTAAAATTTGGTTCAATAGGATGAAGATAATATTTTGTGAATAGTAACTTTTGACTTTTATTTACCGCGGTTAAAGGTAAATAGGGTAATTCAAGATAAAAAGAAAATTATAATAATTCAAAATTATCTTAAAAGTTGTCAAAACCTTATTGGTTGAGTCATTTATGACCATGGGCATCTTTGGGTCGATTTTGGGACCCCATTGTTCCACTTGAGAGTGATAATGGCACTTTAGATTAATTAACTTAATGTAAAAAAAATGACAAAGACAAATGTCGTTTAGTATCATAATTTTTACAAGGGGTTATATAAATTATATATTTGACTATAAATACTCATTGGAAAGCTAATTTTCTTTCCTACATCATGGTATTTGTTTTTAAAATTTTTAGGAATCAAATAAATTAAATTATTTATGACACAATAATGATGCAGTATTTACCTCATTAATAAAAGTTTTAAATAAATAAGATTATAAATATTAAAAAAATATCCAAAACCTATCCAATTTATAATATATGATTTTAATTTATCCATGAGTCATTTTATATTCGACTTTAAATACTTTTGGACCTTTAGAAACCGAATATCAATATATAATAAAACAATATTATCACACTTTCCTAAAGAGCCTCTCCTCCCCCTTATAAAAATCCCTCACTTCTAACCAATTCCTCAACCCCTCTAAAGTCTTTTGGATAATCCAAAATATTCTCAATTAATCTCCCTATATTTCCCTCCTCCTCCTAGAAACCTTACCTTAGGCAGAAGACACTTCAAGAAGTCATTTTGGTTTAAACCAAAGGAAGTTACCCAAATTAAAAGAAAAAATTTATCTTAACTTCTTTTTATATTTCACATATCCAACCCATAAACACTTTTTATTCCATAATTTTATAACAAAAAAAGTATCCTCAATATAATATTATTTTTTTATTATAAGTATTCTAACTACACTTACACACACCTCCATTTAATGTGTGAAGAACATACTGTTTCTGTGGATGACAAACTAACGCCTCATGAGACGATATTTGCTCGATTGTCCCCTACCGACTATCATGGTGGCCATTAAGATGACAATATATTTATATATAATGTATATTATGTTTATGTTTTCTTTATGCAACTTTATTTTTCTTTTATAGCATACCTTTATGGTTTCTATTATGGGTAAACACGATAATTTCATTTGAGGAAGTGCGAACTACAACCCCCTCAAAGTGATATGATATATATGATATCTAAATAATTAATACCATTCTGGATATAGTGGACTATTGACCGCATGGATAACTTGTAAATATAAGGTGTTCATTTTTGACTCAAGTACCAAATATCGAAAAAACGAACGTTATTAACTTAAATGATGACATAGTGTTTATAACATGGTTATAAGTGATATAAAAGGAATAATAAACTTGAAAAAGGTTCTTAAGAAATTGGAAATTAACTTTAGTATATTATCTTGGAGATTAAATAATGAATGGGTCAAGTCCAGCACGAGGTAAGAGACTTCATCTGAATCTCCTTTCATTGATGCATATTTTGTTCCAATACACGACTTCATTTTACATGCTGTATAAACAACTTTGACTTTTCATTTCATTCAAAGGGAATCTTTTTATATGAAGCATTTTACTAAATAAAAAAAGAATGTTTTTTAACGTAAGCGGTGACAACGACCTTTTTCCACCATTGCGAGTATTATTTGATCTTGGGCTTCCTTAACAAGCCCTAGTGTTTTTTAAAAGAAAGAAAATGAATACCATATACTTTTTATGTATTCGGGTATTGAAAATGGTTTTATAATGGATTTATTATGTCAATATATTTTAATGATATATTGTATCTTTTATTTTTGTTTGTTTTATATGATATTAATATGTTATGGTTCTTGGGAATTGTTTACATATACGGGTGGTTCCATGATAAACCTATTGTGGGTGAGCCCAAGATAGCTCTCCAATGCATTCGGTAACATGACGGTGGTAAAGGTGAATGTTTATCCTAAGAGATTTAGGGAATATACTGAGATGGGTATTCCAACATAACTCCCTATATTGATTTGATAGCAACAATGTAAGTATGATATGAAATCAATAAGTATTTTTATGATTTGTGATTACCATGTGTTATTCATAAATACTATGTTTTCATGAGGTAAGTAAAAGAGTTTAGGTTTTATATGTATTTATGAACTAATGTTTTCTTTCTTTGTTTTATCACCCTTACTGAGGTTTTCATGCTCATCCCACGTTTTGAAATGTTTTCACAGGACTTAAAGATTAATAGGGTCAAGAATGGTATCAAGGAAAAGTCATGCTGTCTAAAGCATGGAACTAGACATGAATCCTTTTTCCAAGAGTTTTTATTTTATGAAAAAAATGAAAACTATGTAGAAGTGTCAACTTTATAATCTTTTGAGATGCACCAGTTATTTCCTAATTCTCTAAAACTATAATCTTGAAAAGTCACTCAATGTGAATTATTCATTTAATTCAATATTATGTATTGTTTAATGCTGGGTCCTTATACCTTATTTACCCAAGGTCCCATCCATCAAGATCTAGGAGTTACTCTACTAGGTAAGGGAATCCTTCATTCTCTTCTTTTAGTTGACACATCATTTATGTTATCAATTTTATTTTCCCTTCACATATGTTGGGTTTTTTATTTTATGTGTTCTTATTAATTTCCTCTTGATTTCAATTTGATGATATACCCTTTTTCTCTCATCATTTCATTTTATGAAATTTTAAGTGACATAGTTAGGCTGCCAAATTCTCATAAGGGATCTTTCAACTTTTCTTTTATTTTGATGTTCATCTGTTTTCTTTTCCTCTCTTCACCTCCTCTATCCAAATGACCATGTTAAAGTACATTATCATATATATACAGAAATTATATCATATAAATTGATGAAATATCATCAATATTCTTACACCCACGCTTTTATTTTTATAAACAAAATCATCATCCAAGAGGTTCCAATTTATAACCTTTGTGGATGATGAAGTTTTGATCTTCACTTTATCCTTCATTACTGGTTATGAATCCATTTTAATGGTTGAACCAGATTATAATATATGTATTTCATATCATTAATGTTCTGTAATACTTAGACTCTCATAATATAAAATAATAATACATAACAAGTTCATTATGAACAAAATGTCCATGTGAATCTGAATATTTGTAATAAAATTTATCTAATGAATAATCATCAAGGTATATAATGCAAAATGATTATAAGATCATTTATATCTTTTTAATTTCATTAATAATAAATATTAATAATCTTTTATGTTTAATCACATTTCATATGAACTTCCATTCATGAATTCTTGTAAACGAATCATGAAAACCATTGAAGAAAATGCTTCCAAACAAGAAACTTGATCCTCTTAAACCCATAAAAAGGGCCTTGAATAAACCTTATAAGGTTACAATAAATCAATTAAATGTATAGGAGGTTATGGAGTTATTAATTAATCATGCTAAATTTTATTATTTAGGTCATTAAAACAAACTAAGAACACACTCGAGCATACTGTATGGGGTTTCTCATCCCACTTTCATTTATGTGAGATTTTCATTGTTCACCACTTATTTCTTGTATGTGGCATATGTGTACTTCCTTTAGAAATATAATAACATGATTCTATTTATACTCATGTTATTTAATGATTAATTTTAGTGTTATTATGTTTTGGTCATATGATTCGACCGATTTCATTGTGGTAAGAAACAATGTCTCAACTTCTATTTTTTGTGTGACTAACTTTATTTGGTGCACCTAAAAATGATTATGTGGCATACCTACTTCCATTTGAGATAAATTTTGATTTGAAATTATATTTATATTAAATATCCATGATCTCATGTCATGAATATGTTTTTTGTCTAAACTGTATATCGTTTTACATATAGTGTTTATTTGGAAAGTTATTTTAATTATGGAAATATTGTAGAATCTGTATACTCTAAAGTATATGGATATTGAAAAATCATATTTATCTTGTATTGAATCAATGTAAAAGAATTATTTAGAAATGAAGTGGAGGGTAGGTATCGCTACAGCCCCTCGATGCATCGATAGGTCTCATGAGACAAATTAGTCGGTGACAAACCCTTCGAGTTTGTTTCCAGAAATCATACAGGTTTCTACCCACTGAACTAAACTGTTTTACGATATTATGGTATCAAGTTCCATATACATGATGTCCAGTTAATAATAATTTTCTTTATTCATTATCAGTTATCAATTTATAGGATATTTTCACTATGAAAAAAACTATGGATGCAGTTTCATTCTTAGTTTATTAATGGTGTGAATTTTTCATTTATTCACCAATCCATGTTGATTATGTCAAATTGTTTACAATTAAGTTATTATTGATTCATGATTCCACAATTGTTCGCCCTTATTGAGCATTTGAGCTCACCCCTTTCATTTTCTACCTTCAACAGGTGATGAAGAGGATATTATTTATTGATTTCTTGTGGGTGTAGTTTTTAGTTGTTGTCATGTATTTGAATTTGTAACCATCAACAACATAATTTGAGTTACATTTATGTATCAAGTTTCTTCAAGACTACTAAAAAGATTTTTCCTTCACGATTTTCATTACTTATAACCATTCCAATATAAATATAAATGCATTGGCTCCGGTCTAGAGGGGTCGGGGTGTTACAGTTGGTATTAGAGGAAGCTTAGTAGAAAACATGGAAAGTAGTATAGGAAATGTACAGTAGGGAACAAAGCCCTCAGGTAGTATTTGACGATAAACATACAAGAACATCTAGGTATTTTAGTAAGGAATATTTTATGTGGATATTTTATTCAATACATCTCTGTCTGGATATGAGCAGGTTGAGGCGGATCTGGCATCGATATATCTATGGGTAAACCCCGAAAACACCTCTTTGAGCTAGACTGGAATAAGAACTGGTGCACGAAAATGAGCCTTGCTGCACTCTTGGTTAATACACTCTCAGAGGATATGCTTAGGATAATTCACATTTTATTTACAAAACATTATGAAGGAGTTTAATGTAAATTTTCCTCAGTGAAACCATGCTTATAAGAGTTGATATTACTAGAATCTCAACCTATGTTGAGTGATTTTATATTTGAGATTCAAAAACTAATCTAATGTATCCTATTATTTAAAAATGGCATCTAACAGAAGAAGGGGAATCAATACTCATGGTCAAGTCAGGGATCTTCCTTCCGAGCAATTCAACAAATTTAATGTTAGAGAAGATCATATCATGACCATATTGGGACAACTTAAACAGGTTTAAATGAATAACCAATCTCACATGAAAAGGAGTTAAGTTTGTGTGTAAAAAAGAATGTAAAAAATTCTTTGAAGAATTAAAAAGTAGATTGGTCAAGGCTCCAATTTTGACTCTTCCATCTGGAAGTAGTGGATTTGTAATATACAGCGATGCATCAAAGAATGGACTGGGTTGCGTCCTTATGAAAAATGATAAAGTTATTGCTTATGCATCAAGACATTTGAAGACTCATGAGAAAAATTTTCAAACTCATGATCTTGAGTTAGCAGCCGTAATCTTTGCTCTGAAAATAGGGAGGCATTATCTCTACAGAGAGAGATGTGAGATTTATACAGACCACAAGAGTTTGAAATACTTTTTACACAGAAAGATCTCAACCTGAGGCAAAGGATATGGCTTGATTTACTTAAAGATTCTGATAGTTCAATACACTACCACCTTGGAAAGGAGAATAGGGTGGAAGATGTATTAAGAAGGAAAGACCATGGACTTATAACTCAAATGAGGATTGAGAGAGATCCTATATATTTGAATCTACTAAATATGGATATGGGAATTTTCAAGGAAATGGAAAAATTATTCATCATTCAAATGATTCTAACTCATCCTTATTAGAGAAGATAAAAAGCCCTCAATCTGATGATGAGAATATTCAAAAGAAAATTAATGCGTTCAATGATGGGAGACTGGATGACTTCATTTATAAAGAAGGAGTTCTGAAATTTGGGAAGAGGTTATGTGTTCCATCAGTACCTGAGAATAAAAGGAACTATTAGATGATGCTCATAGCTCAAATTTATCTATACACATGGGTAGCATCAAGATATATAGTGATCTGAAGGAATATTTTTGGTGGGATAATATGAAATGGGAAATTGCTAACTACGTGTCAAGATGTCTAGTTTTTAAACTTGTGAAGGCAGAGATACCACATCTCAAAGGGGTGATGCAACCTCTACATATTCCTATGTGGAAGTGGGATAACATTATAATGGATTTTTTGACTACTGGGGACATCTAGAAGGAACGATGCAATATGGGTAATTGTTGATCATCTCACAAAATCAGCACATTTGATTCCTATAAGAGAGGATTTACCACTTGAGTGCTTGTAATGACTTTATATTAATGAATTTGTAAGACTTCATAGTGAAACTCTATCGATTGTATCCGATCGAGATCCCTATGTACATCTAAATTTTGGAAAATTCTCCAGAAGGCTTTGAATACTGAGCTTCGTATGAGTACTTCTTATCACCCCCAAACTAAGGGATAGTCTGAAAGGACTATTAAAACTCAAGAACATATGTTGAGGTCTTGATCTCATGACTTCCAAGGTATTTTGGATCAATACATTCCAGTGGTGGAATTTTCATACAACAACAGTTTCCATTATAGTAATCAAATGGCTCCACATGAAGAATTATATGGAAAGAAATGTCAAACTCCAACTTGTTGGGATGAAGTTGGAGAGAGGAAACTTATAGGCCCAAAACATATTGATGAGACCACGAAAAAGGTTAATACAATCCAAGCCCATAATAAAGTAGCCCAAAGTTGGAATAAGAGTTATGCAAATAGAGGAATGATTTGGAATTCCATGTCTGAGATCATGTATTTCTAAAAGTATCTCTATGAAAGGGTTTCTTAAGATTTGGTAAGAAAGGGAAACTGAGCCCCAGGTACATCGGACCATTTGAAATTCTGGAAAGAATCAGAGCTGCAGCTTACCAATTAGCAATCCTGCCATGTCTCTCCAATGTCCATGATGTTTTACATGTGCCATTGTTGAAAAAATACATGCCAGACTCTATGCATGTACTCACCTATAAAGAAATAGAATTGAAACATGATTTATCATACTGTGAAGAGCCTACCAGGATTCTTGACACAAGGGAGTTGGTATTGAGAAATCGGAAGACTCATCTAGTAAAGGTTCTTTGAAAAAACCAGAATATGGAGGAAGAAACATGGGAACCAGCGGATTTTATGAAGAAGAACCGCCCACTTCTTTTTGGTGGGATTTATATATAAAATTTCGAGGAAGAAATTTCCTAAGGAGGGAATATTATAACACCCCAACATTTTTTTTATGTCGCTATTAAATACTATCTATTCATTAGATAACCTATATTTCATGAAGCATTAAGTCTTTTTTGAAACAAAACATTATAGGATAAAGTTATATTCTATCCATTAAACATAAATTTTCCACTTCTATGTTTTGAATTTCGAAAAATAGCCCTCTAGGGTTGTGAACTGTAAGTCGTTTGGAGTCAGACAAAACCAACATTTTTTTGATGAATAGTAACAGATCCTTGTGAATAGTAATATGACCCTTATAAATAGTAAATAATGATAATATTTTTTTCATAAGGAAATAAGATAATGAGAAGTTAATTAAATTTTCAATGAGATATAAGACTAATGATACCATTAAAATTGTTATTTTTCGAATTAACTAAGATTTTAGTTAAAAATAAAATAAAAAATATATAGAAATTTATTTTCCTAAAATGGAGTTCTTTTTTAAATTCTACATGTTGAAAAATGGTTAGGGTAATGTTTTGGTATTTTTTTAAAAGACAGGAATTTTTCAGGAATAGTAAAAATATAGTTTTGAGTTTTCGGTAGTTTAATGACAACATAATAATGAAATAATTAAATACAAAAGTATGGCCAACATTTTTACAATAACTTATTACATTAAGTGTCCCAAGTGGCTAAAACCATGGGAAAATACTAGGGGCAAGCCCATGGTTTGGAAAAAATCACTAATAAGGTGTCCCTTTGAAATTATTAAAAAACCTACCTCTTTTTTTCTATAAATACCCACTCATCCATTCGTTTTATTTCATTTTGAATCCCTCATCCTCAAAGATCTGGTGGTTTTACCTCTCCAGGAGTCCTCCCATGGTGTCTGTAAGCCCCCAAGGTCCCATCATTCATGAAATAGGAGTTGCTCTACAAGGTAAGGGAATCCTTCATTCTCTTCTTTTAGTCGACACTTCTTTTATGTTATCTATTTGATTCTCCATTTTCATATGTTGGGGTTTTGAGTTTATGTTTTCTTATTACTGTCCTTTTGATTTCAATATTATGAAATTCCATTTTCTCTCATCATTTAATTTTATGAAATTTTAAGTGACACCGTTAGGCTGCCGAATTCTCATAAGGGATCTCTCAACTTTTCTTTTATTTTGAAGTTCATCTCTTTTATTTTTCTGTCCTCACCTCCTCTATAAAAAAGATCATGATAAACTCCAGTATAATCTATATAATGGAATTATATCATATGAATTGATGAACTATCATCAATATTCTTGCTCCCTCCCTTTTATTTATATAAACGAAATCAACATCCATGAGATTCCAAGTTATATCCTTTGTGGACGATGGAGTTTTGTTATTCACTTTATTCTTAATTACTGGTCATGAAACCATTTTAATATTTGAACCATATAAGAATATATGTATTTCATTTCATTAATGTTTTATAATCCTTAGAAACTCTTCATATAAAATAATATTACAAAACAAGTTCATTATGAACAAAACAACCAAGTTAATGCGAATATTTTTAATAAAATTTTAACTAATGAATCATCATCATGGTATATAACCCAAAATAATTATAAGATAATTCATATCTACATAATGTAATTAATAAGAAATATTAACAATTCTTGTTGTTTAAGAACATTTCAAATGAACTTCCATTCATGAATGCAAGTAAACGAATCTTGAAAACCAAGGTAGAAAATCCGTCCAAACAAGAAAATTGAACCTCTTAATCCCATAAAAAGGGCCATGAATGAACCTCAAAAGGTTATAATAAATCAATTAAATGTATAGAAGGTTCTGTAGTTATTATGTAATGAGGATAAATTTTATTATTTCGGTCATTAATACAAATTAAGAACACACTCGAGCAAAATGGAAGGGGTTTCTCATCTCACTTTCATTTCTTTGAGATTTTCATTTGTCCGCCATTTATTTCATGTATGTGGTATATGTGTACTTACATTTGACATATAATAACATGATTCTATTTATACTCATGTTATTTAATGATTTATTTTAGGGTTATTATGTTCTTGTCAAATGATTCGACCGATTATATTATGGTAAGAGACTTTGTCTGAACTACCATTTTCTTGTGACAAACATTGTATGGTGCACCTAAAAATACTTATGTGGTTTACCTACTAAAAATTTGAGATCAATTTTCATTTTAAATTCTATTTATATTAAATATCCATAATCTTATGTCATGGATATTTTTTTTTCTAAATTGTATATCATTTTACATATGATGTTTATTTGGAATGTTATTTTAATTATGGAAATATCGATGAATCTGGGTACTCTACTCTATACGGATACTGAAAAGGCATATTTATCTTGTATTGAATCAATTTATAAATAATTATTTGGACATGAAGTGGCTGGTGGGGCCTATTATAGCACCTCAATGCATCGGTACATGTCATGAGACAAATCGTTTGGCGGAAAACCCTTCGAGTTTGTTTCCAAAAATAAGATGGGTTTCTACCCACAGAACAAACCATTTTTATAGTATTATGGTATCATGTTCTAGATACATAACGTAAATTTAATAATCATTCTATTTATTCATTATCTTTAATAATATTCATGAGGTTTTCACTATGAAAATATCTATGGATGTAGTTTCATTCTCAGTTTATTAATGACATGAGTTTTTCAATTATTCACCATGCCATGTTGATTATATCCAATTATTTACAATTCAGTTATTATTGATTCATGCTTCTGCCATTTTTAACCCATACCGAGCATTTGAGATCACCCCTTTCATTCTTTACCTTCAATAGGTGATGAAGAGGATATCATTTATTGAGTTTCGGTGGATGCAATTTTTAGTTTTTGTTATGTATTGTATTTTGTAACCTTCTCCAACGTAATTTGAGTTACATTTATGTATCTTGTTTCTTCAAGACTAATAAACTGAACATTCCTTCATTATTTTCATTCCTCCTAACCATGTCAATATAAAAAGTAATGCACCGGCTCTAGTCTATTGGGGTCGTGGTGTTACATCCCATAGTTTGTTTGTGAGGTATATTATATTACCTATGTTTTGTGATTTCATACACCACACCACACATGTTATTTAGAGAGACTAAAAGCCATTCGAATATAATAGAGTCTTTTCACCAAAATCCATGTTAGAGGATAGATGCCTGACTACCCCCTCTTACCCTCTCTATACTCTTTATAGTTACATCAACTGGTATGACTGACATTTTGTTTTCCCATATATTTCTGTAGAGGTATGTGATTTATTATAGTTATTTCACACACAAGTTTCACTAGATAAACTATCAAAATTATTCCTATAGATTTTACCTATATACACTATGATATCTTGAGGTACCTACTTAGTGTATGGGCATTAATTACTTGAGGTATGCAACCTTATGTATGATACATGTGATACGAGTTGTGGTGGCTCATTGAAAATACTTGGTTACAATATATATTAAGGTGTGATCTTGGATGATGTGACGAAGTGATGAACATAGTGACTATTGTGATGCCTTTGTGATGATTTTTTGTTCTGGAATATTTTTGAGAGAGATGGTTCATGATGTTTGATGTTGGGGAATAGTTGTAAAATAGTGGGGTAATATGATAAGGGTTCCCATTATATTTCATTATTATATTATATTATCTCTTGTATCTAATACTTGGTGTGTTCTAGTGAGAGGGAGGTTGGGAACTTAGTATACATATGTATGTGATAAGTTTTTTGTCTGTTGTATGTTGTGATTTAGTATTCTTTCATTATCTTTTGCAAGGGAGGCTCTTGGGAGGATCCTACTGATTACAGTGTTATGGTCGCCTTAAGTATCAATAATTTTTTTTCAAGTAAAATATAGTAGGATGGTGACCATACTAGATATTACTATCTCTTAGTTTGGTTGGAGATGTATTGGATTCATGGTCAAATCCATCACTACCATTTTCATAGTTTTACATTTCCTTTCAGTTATAATAGTGCTTTATAGAATTGTATGTTTTCACTTGGGATTTATTTATATATTTGTTTGATCAATTTTTAATTTTTTGTATCTATATTATACCTCTCTTATTTATTTTCTATTAGTGGGTAATACCTAACAAATTTGTGCTTATTATACCATTTTTTCGATTCCCCAAATTGAGGCACACTAGAGGTAGGACTCGGGTAGTGACCATCTCCCATTCACCATTCCTTGTCATGGTGGAGTACCCTTTAGTGGAATGTGGTCATGAAAACTCAATAAACCCAAAAATATTATAATTAATTTATTTTAATTCAAATAATATATTATGAAAATTTTAGGGGGTTCTTTATCACTCTAAATCACTATTTTTTCACAAAAAAAAAATCATTATCATTTTTCACATCACTTCTCTTAGAAATTTTGACTATTAATTTTTAAATATCAATTAAGTACAAGACATGTTGAAAATACTTTAATATAATTCTTATATGATCAATTATATAATTTCCTACTTCTTACATAACCATACAACATAATTAATTCCAATGATGAAATATCCCCCACATGTTTATTTCTATCCATTGACGTCTCAATCCCCATCAGTAACAATATATGTCCCCAAATATTGATATAATACTACTATAATAACCAAAAAATAATTCAATGTTCCTTAAATTTATCTTACTAATATCTAATTTTGTGAAACATATTCTTCCTTTAGATAATTCTATAAACATGATACAAAACATGTAGATAAATTTTATATGTCCCTTTTATAAAGAGTATCAATAAACTCCAAAAAACAAATCTAAATAAAACTGAGCCACTTTCCTTGTTATCATAATTATTTAAAGGTTTGTTTACAAACAACATTATATTTGAAACTTGTTTCAAATCATAAATTTCAAAATTCTTTATTATAACTCTCGTGTCCATCCCCTATGAGATCAAATTATTTTGTTATTTTATATAAATTCAACCACATGAAGAATATAAATTCTATACTCATTGACCTAAATAAATTCTAAATGTGTTAAATATACAAATATATTAATAGAATTTTTCTTAAGACCTTTATATATAATGTCATCCATGTACACAATCACCATTAATTACTCTTCAAGTGAGGATTTTACATAATGGTTATTGTCAAACTCATAACTTTTGACATTCATTTTTTAAAGATATGTGTCTAACAATGAATAATAATCAATGGGTGATTTATTAAATCTATATAACATAGTTTCAATAAATTATTATTTAAATCATCATATTCAATAAGAAATACCCTTTTTAATTTATCATATAATTCTTTCATTAGAACACAATTAAAATGTTTATCTTCAAATCGATTTAAATGAACTCAAAATTACAATTTACTACTAGAAGTATGAAAATTAGGATAGTTTCCAACTGATTAGTTAGTGTTAAAATTTCCTCGATATCAACCCCTTTTATTGGAGTATACAATTTATATAATAGATATTACTTATTCAAGAACACTCTTACTTGTACATCAAATTTATTTTTGATGACCCAATTTTTTATAATCATATTGTTTTATTCATCCCTATGAAAATGTTTCCATGTTATATTCTTATCAGGATTTTTCTATTCTTACATCATGTATTTCACCCTTGAATAATCCTTCATTTCCTCTCTAAATTTAGTTTATATTACTTTAACATTATATTTCTTCTCTCTATGTTATTCATTCTATAGGAATGAAGAAGAGTAGCCTTGTCTGTAATGATGTTATTAAATTTAATATAAATCTTTATATTTCTACTTTGACACACAGGTATACCCCCTTTAGTGACATAGTAATATTTTAATTCAATTTTAGAAAAATTATTATTTGAGTGACTTTT
Organism: Viscum album; assembly: GCA_963277665.1. Taxonomy (NCBI): domain Eukaryota; kingdom Viridiplantae; phylum Streptophyta; class Magnoliopsida; order Santalales; family Viscaceae; genus Viscum; species Viscum album. The sequence goes on along the minus strand of OY728145.1, from coordinate 1,239,137,324 downwards.
CACCTTTCTTGATTTATCAATACCATAATATTCTATTTCATAGTTTCCATAAAATATAGAAAGTTTATATTTTTTTCATTGGTCTATATTTAATCACTTTGACAAAATTCCTTTTAATTTTTTTGATAATACACTAACCAAAACATTTATAGGCTTTAATATTAGATGATAATATAATAAATTTTATTCTATTAATTTTATCCCTATATTTACACTAGTTTTTTTATTTCATATAGAATACATGCTTCTAAAAACTCTGAAGGTGATATATCCTACAAAAGTTTTTACACTTCCTAGATGTGTAGTGCCTGGTTTTGGGTTTTTTAAGACACCTATAAATCAAAATTACAATAACATTTATACATAAAAGTATCAATTAATTATGTATTTTCCATGTTTTTATACATTTTAATCTATGTCTCCCTAACTATGTTCTGTTTGGGGGTCTTTAAAAATGATACATTATCATTTATTATATGTTTTTCTAAATAATTACCCACTTAAATCTAATTTTATTTAGTTTCTTTATCCATTAATAGAATCATAATTTTTCCCCTAATTTCATTACACACTCTTATTTAGATTCCATTGATTCAATCGATCACATCTTTCAAGGACAATGCAATCAAGGATTTCCACCTTCAATTTATTTCATCAATAAATAAGAAGAATTTATTTTTCACCTTAAGAATTATCATGAATAAGTAGACCATATATACTGGTGTAATAATAGCATTCAAATTTGAATCTAATTTATTCTATTATTAATTTTTATTTCATACCATTTCCCCAATGAGAACAAATAATAATTTTGTTTTTCTGAATTCCCATTATTGTTTTTAGTATCCACTAATTCATTTAATTTTGAAATATTTTATATAGGTTATATATAGTGGTGGATAAACAATTGTTTAAAAAAATAATTTTCCTACTAAATAAAAATAAAATATGTTTTTTCCTTGTTGTCCACCTAATATATTATTACATTCATTCCCCACTACAATGATCAGGGTATCCTCCATATATGAGATAATGTGTTCTTAAAATCATTCTATTGGATCTTATTTAGTATCATCAACCACTTTACTTCCATTAATTTTATAATAAAATTCATTGTCTATTTAATTTTAAATTATATTCTCTTTATATAAGAATACAACATTGTTACATTTTTAGTATTTTTATTCTTTCTATCATCTTCATAAAATACACTTGTACACCACATAGTGATGTGTCTATACATTCTACAAAGAATGTAAACCAATAGAATATTACCTTTAGATATACCATATCTATTATTTAATATGATACCCATTTAACTATTCTTTATTATTTGAATCATCAGGATCCTTAGTCTTCATAAATAAAATGCAATTTCCTCTAAAAAATGTTCCAAATTATTATTACATAATCAATAAAATTTCATAGGAAATGATTATTCATTATGGATCATTAAGTAATAATTCCCCAAAATTGAATCATTATGATATCAAACATATAGATTATATTTTATTAGAAACATATATATAATCATATTAAATTTTAAAAATATGTTATCTCATCACCTCTTCCATCAATAAAAACAACAAACCAAATACAATGGTTTAATTAATAATCAATATTTACACATGGCCTCTTATTTTAAATCATGAAATTTACTATAATAAGAATGTGTATTCCAATCTCTAAATTTATTATATCATTCATTAATATTTAAGTTTTTATCCAAAATACCTCTTGTTGACATATATATCAACACTAGATGAAAATATAATTTTTAAATTCAGTATATAAGTATTCTGGCACCATATAATTATTATTAAATAATTTAATTCTCACTTATATCATTAAAATTCTATAGAATAAAAAAAGTTTACTCTTTGAATTTCAATTGAGATAATACCAAGCCTACAAAATTACATATTGCAGCTTAGTTTATTCTTTCAGATCTTATGATGAAAGTTTTAAAATAGAGTTATTATCATTGAATTTATTAAATTATCCAATATAATATATTTTATCAAAATGATTACACAAGAATTTAGCAATTTTGTAGATATGAGTTTTTATTACTTGAGGTCACTATAGACACACAATGTGGGGGGTGAGTTACGATGTTATAAAATTTATCCTTATATAAAACCCAATTTTAGTTTTTCATGACTATTTCAAAGAATATGTATACCAATATCTACAATCACATAACCAAACTACCAAATTGATTAAATGAGAGAGGTACAGAAACTCATATTTTTCTAGTTCACATTCCCAAGGATATATCTATAGATCTAATATCAATAATATACTAATATTCATATTAATCACTACCTTACTTGTTTATGATTATAATATTTAAGACATCAACACTTCTCAACCATGTTCCACACCCTATTCCTCTATTCAATTAAATTATTTTAAATAATGATTCTATATATTAATGTATTAGTATGAATTCTAAATTCAAAATAATTATTTTATATAGTATAACACTATATGAAAAAGGATGTATTTTATAGTTAACTTATCAATAAATTATTGTATTCACACATAAAAACATCGAAAAAACCTTTATAATAATCATATATAATGATATTTATTCCAATATAAAATAACTCTTAAATCATTGTTGTTCAATTTAATATATATTATTCTACACTATCTTATTCAACCTATTCATCTACTTCTTTCTATATATTTATTCTAGAAACAAATACTTTTTATATCTCATGAAAAATGTTTTTTATTTTTCAAATTTGTATTATATTTCTTAAACACCTTTAAATAACTATAATTCAAACTAAATTATTGAATATTCAATAAATAATGATTCATAATTAATCTATATTTACAATAATTAAATTTGAACTAATAACACCCATCTATCATCAATAATTATAAAATATCACATCAATTTAATGGTTAAAATTTTTAATGTATCATGACATGAAATAAAATGTTTATTATGATCACTTGATTCCATAATCATTTTTACTCAAAAATGACAAGATGTGGTGCAATAATGTTTTCCACAACATAATTATAGTTTTGAAAACAAATATTTCCTGACCTAATATTCAGGTCATAATAGTAGCATCCTGGCATTAATTTATAATTCACCATTTTCAAATAATAAAAAATACATAATGTTAAAAATAAAATTTTCACATCCCAACTTATTTTTCTTATAAAAATAATTTATCATTAAATGCACATGTGCTACTCATGAAGGTGTGACACCCAAGAGTATAATATGACATTATATGGTGTTCCTTGGAAAACCATTTACATTATTTACTTTAATCCACATTCATCTATTAATATATTAAAATTAATAGATGTTTCATGGTATTTTTGCATCATAAGAAAAAATTCAAACTATAATAAAACTTTTCTAGATCCTAAAAAGTCAAAAAATAAATTCTAATGGAAAAACTATTAGCTTTAAAATATCCAGTATTATTTTTTTCTTATTTTTTATCATCTTCAATATATTTTTTCCTTTTTAAAAAATTTAATAAAACCATTATTTCAAATAAAACAAAAACTATATATATATATATTGGATTTTTTTTTATATTTATAAAAATTGCTTGATTTTTATTAACATGTTTTTCTATGATAATAAAAATTCCAAGTCACTCTGTTTTGATCTGAAAAGTAAAATAAAATTACATTTTAAGTTCCATTTTATTTATCTAGTTTTAAAATATTATTATTGATTTATTTATTATTTTTATCACTCATTTTATTTAAAAAATGCTAATATTTTTCCAATCTATATGAAAATAATAATATATATATATATATAATTTTACTTAACCATTTGTTAAAATTTTCATCAATGGGGAAGTAATTTTTGGTTCATTTAGACATAATTGCATGACATTAAATTTTTTTATTTCAATTTTTATATTTATAACTAGAAAATATTCGGTGATTTTATATACCTCTACGTGATATATCAAATTATATGATTCCAAATTAGTTGAGAGATATTAGTGATTTTATTTCTTATGGTAGTTTACCAATTAGTATATGACTTAAATATTTCTCTATAAGAATTATTTTATAAAAAATTGAATACTTTTATATACTTCTTAATGATGTGAGGAGAAATAGAGGGGAGTTTGAAATGGACCATGTCACTTGAATACAAAAAATATTTTTATAGTTTTTCATTTGGTTAACTATATTAATAATTAGAGAATTAAATTAAATTTAATTTGGTTTAAGTATAGCCCAAAATATAAGGAAATTAACATATGTGTAGAAGAGGGGAATTCAATAGATTTTTAATCTCATTGAGTTATCCATGTCCCCCTAAAATGATTATAATTTATAGTAAATCCCTATTATGTGGTTTATAGTTAATCATTATAAACCCAATACAACTATATATAATTTTTTAACCACACACATTACCTAATAAAGAATATGTTTTCATACGTAAGTAAATGTTTTAATTTTCCCTATTTTATTTATCAAATAGTCCATTATCTAGTATTTTTATAGAAATCATAATAAATGGCCTCCCTTATTATCACTTAATCAATCCCCCATTATATTAAATTACCGAAGAGTCAAATATTTCATTGATATACCCCTGTGGTGATATAATAAATTCCTTATATAGAGTCTATGAATTTGGGGGTTTAATCATCAACTAACTTATCCTATCATAATCTACGAAAAAATGATCCCCTAATTTCATTAAAATGTTAATATTTTATGCTTTTTTTATTAAAGGTTATTCTATCTTTTTTATTACTACTATGTTTTTATGCAGTTACTCATCAATTAGTGACAGATCATTTTAAACCATATCATTTAAAAATTTAAAAATTTTAGGGGATAACGGAATTATAGATTAGTATTTAAAATCAATATATATAAATAAATATATTTATTATCATTTGGTTTTACTGGTAATATTAAATTATCTATGATTCAGTAAACTTTATTTGTTTTCTTTTATTTATGTCTGTTATAATGTTTACGAGATATATAATAGTAAAGGAGAACATATATAAAATTACATATACTTTAAATGACATTGAAAATGTTAAATATTAGTTCTTCATAAGTGTAAATGGATATAATATATTTTACATCATTTTATTCAACAATCATCAATTTAAATTTATTTTTATATAGGTCATAAGTTTACTCTAGTTTTCCCTTTATTGAGTATGTAAAAATAATTAACATTCAAAATTTTAAAATATTTCAATATGAATATTTTATCTGATAAAGAGTATATCAAATATTGGATTTTGAGTAAGGATAACATATGTCTAGTTGGTTTCCATGGTGTTTTGGTCAAGACATATGATACAATTGTCAACGTAAATTTTTATCTAGTCAGACATTTTATTTTTTCTATATGAAATTGAAATTTTTAAACAAATGTTGTTTTATTTTGATTCTACTCTGATAAATTACATTTTTTTGAGTTTTAGATTGTAGGTGTTTACGGACTACTAGATATGATGTAATAAAACCCATTATATATCCCTTAAAGTATGTATATACCATATAATCTATGATTTTGTAAATTTATGGTTATCCATTTCAAGTACTAGATGAGTTATTGGTTGTATATTGTGTAGGAGTATTGAAATTAACAGTGCTCTTGGTTTATGATGATGAATATAAGATTTATTTTTCAGTTTTATGTATCACTTGTTCATTGAAAATTTCACACCTTTTTATGACCTATATTTGTTAGTTACCAATCATATTTTAATTATTATGTGTTCATTCTTATTTTTTTTAATTTATATCAATGATTTCATTTACTAAATGCCTTATGATTATTGGAACACTATTTTAGATTACATAGATGATAAATAACATACTATAATTTCTGTTATATCCCTTATAATTTCTGATTAACGCATGTCATTGGGAACCATTCTCACTATCTAAATAAAATTTTATACAGACTGCATGATCCAAACTATTTTTTAAAAATTAATATGAAGTCGTCTAATTTTTCATAACATATTTTACAAAAGGTTACAAGTCTATGGAGTTAGGGTAATCAATGTCGTACTATACCATTACACTTTGAATCAATTTATTGACAGATCACATTAATGTATTCCTATACAATGGATATAATTATAAAATAAAAAATTTCAATTTTCTTTATCATATTATCAAGAAATATTTTCACATATGTTAATGTATTAGATAAGTAAAAAATGATCTGAATATTGATTTTGAGATAAAAATTTCATTTATAAATTTTTTATCTTTTACATCCCAATCCTATATAGTTTAATGTATATGGTTTTATATTACTACAAGAATATGTAGAATGTATTAATCTATCATAAAATATACTTTTTTTTATTCAGGTTTGGATTATTTAATGTTTAAATTTTTTTATTTAATCATTTTCTTCCATTGTTTTAGTTTTATTAGCTTCCATATTTTTATCCATTTGAGTGTCCATCATGAAATCACATCTACTAAAATGGTTCACCTCTTTTAATTCCACTCATGGGATATACTTCATGTCACCAAATGGGGTATTGTGTAATTTCTTCAATATATTAACCACTAATATTCCAACATGATGTTCCATATTTTTTTAATGAGAATTACTGAATCATTATAAGATTATATTTTTACATCATTTTGTGGTAATATTTACGTATATTTATTGTGATAAAATCTTCTAATGAATATTTCCCACCTTGATATAGATAAATAATAAAAAATGATTATTGAGTAAATTATTATTTTAAGGGTTATTAATAATATAAATAATCAATTTTCCATGATATAAATAACTATAAAAATTGCAATTGTATTACAATTGAATTTATGTTTTATATTGCATTTTTCAAAAAAAATTTTATATTCTCTAGTATAAAGAACTTACCATTGATTTTAGAAATTATGTTATAGATCAGTAATAACTCACACAGTTAACCAATAAAAGTTTATTTTCCATGAATTTACCTCTTTAATTTTTTATATATTTGTTACCCTATACATATTAAAATATTTCATTATTGAAATGGGTATATGATATTATTAATTCACTACATTGACTACGTAATACCCCAAATCTAATAATATTATTCCGAAACGAGGTTCACATGCCCTTATGAATGCGTCCCCATACACAAGATGATGTAGACTGGTGGTGAGGGGATATTTAGCTCCCTGAGTAGATTATACCCTTAGTAATTGATAGAAATAATATTATACAAAAGAAAAAAGTGTAATTAGTGTTGCATTTGAATAAAGGGTGGAATAAACTATAATAATAGCACCAAACCATTCAATAATAATAAGGAATTGATACCCATTATATTTAGTCATATATCCCCACATAACGATGATCAATACAAGTAAACATATAAAATTATATATAGGAAACTCTGTAACCTACCCTTAAGTCTTTCTATGTATTTCCTCAACCTCCCAAGTACATTAGTAAACCAAACCTATGTACTGACATGTCCCTCATAGGAAATCCATATCAATGGATTATTCATGAGTACAAAGTTTCCCATTCATGGTGTCAGTATAAACCATTTATAATACCACTAATTAATCCATAAAATCTAATTATTTGTTATATGAAGGAATATGTAATAACAGTAATGTGAATACAAAAGTAATAATAAGTAATTGTGTTAGTGTGTGATAAATAATCTACCACAAAGACTAAAACTATGTGATTCATCTCCACATTATATGATATGTTACATGTAGTATCTATAAATATCAAAATAAGAAAAAATATCCACATAAGTGTTAGAACATCTAAAAAGGCCAACATGCCTCTTGTTCAGAAATAGGTCTATCATGTTAAGAAAAATATCTCTTATCAATCCATAAGTACATCATTCCCAACTATTAATCTTAGGTTAGGAACCATGGCCATAATTCCACACTACCAATATTAGGAAATTCTACAAGTCTATAATGTCCCACTACCATGATCATGTTAGGTCACAAGGCTAACATACACCACTATATATTGTTAAAACCTAAGAATTATTATTTTTCATCACATTGTAGATGCTCCCCATATGAGGGATTAGCCAGTCCATGGGGGATACACTTATCACTTTGATAACAAATAAAATAATTCTATTATCCATATACATATATACATACTCAATCCAATCATTTAATTTCATTACCATTAAAAAAGTTATTTAATATTAAATTAGGTCTCATGGACTACACACACATAGACAAGAATGTCATATAAAGAGAGGTATCACATGTCACACACACACAATCATGTCATATCTTGAAATAAATTTAGGGATACAAAAATAGACTCACAAACAAAAAATATATTTTACCATCATATAATTATATATAATTATCATTTTTTGGGATCTTATAATATTAAATGTATTTGTATTATCCCAGTCATTTTCCCATATTATTATATGATTTTAATCTTAATTATATATAAAGTACAAACAAAGGATCGTAATGTGTAGTATCTTTGGGAGATTAGGTATATAATTAAAAATCATGGGAATAGAAAAACAAATCTTTTATAAGTATTCATAATGAGATCCTGACATCAATTTAACTCCTCTATCTATATAGGATAACCTGTTGAATATAGAAAATAAATGTAATGAGCTAAATATCATATCATGGGAATCAACTTGGGAAATAAAGCATAGAACTAGAGTTAGAAGGCATAAAATGATAACAAAAATTACAGTGGGCCATGAATGATCATAAGGAAGAATGACTTATAGAACACCGAATCTTAGGATAATGGCAATATAGGAGTGTGTCGGTAAAATATGACATGACATATACATGTGTCATGGCTAACTACCAAGACTGTATCACTTGGTTGAAAATGTTCAATAACGAAAGTAGGTTCACTCTCTATCCAAAAAATGACATATTAAGAGACTAAAGACTACCCAATGCATTGGTTAACTATTTGGGTGTCAAAATCATGTTATAAAGAATAAACACGGAGTTTAACATAATATTATACATAAAATACGGAATTTAATCCTTTATAGAAAATTATAAAAATAATTATATATCATAAATAATTTTTCCTAACTAATGTGAATACAAGAAAAAGTGTGTTTATGAAAATTTAGAAATGAACCACTTTAGTGTGGTTTAAGGGGATAGAATATAGAGTCTTTAAAGAAGATAAAGGCATCATTGATCTCATAAAACCAAAAATGGACAAACATTGTATTTCATGATAAAATGAGTGATTTTAGAAAAATATTGGTTTCTTAAAATAGTTTATATAGTGTACTTGAAAATTCTTAAGCAACAGAGAAGTTATCATTAATTATATTTTCCCATCGAGAGGATTTGAGAAGAGATTCTTTAAAAAACATGAAAGTACCCACCAAATAAATATGAAATTAGCTACATACATATTTTTTTTACATAAAAAATCACATATAGTAAGTATATAAGAATAATGAAGAAATAAATTTGGTGATGATAGATAAATCATAACATGAAGGTAATTTTATGGTTTAAAGATATCCCTTACCTTATGTCCGAAAGCATTTCGCACTTGTATCTAAAATCATGTAAAATAAAATTATATTCATTAATTACATAATTATGTACCAATTTAATTTCTATTTTATTTTTTAGATTTTATTTAATTCATTTATGATAATTTTTATGAGTTAGAAAAATCAGTTTTTTCTTTTCAAGGGTGTTTGTTTTAGAGTTTTGTGATTGGTTAACTTGCGTATAATTGTGAATGTTATTATAGAAAGAGAATAAAATTCTAGATGTAAAATGAAATGGTATTAATGAAACTATATAATTTTAAATGGTTCTCTTTAGCATTTTTTATTCTTATATGAGTATGATTTATTAGATAAGTCATTAATGATAAATGTTCAGCTCATTTGGGTGAGTTTTCAATCATCACAAATTAGTTTTGTTTTATTATATAATATTATGTATATATACAGTCATTCGATATCCTTAAATAAGATATAAATTTTTTGTTCAATATTATTTAACCAAAACTATAATTTTATGCAAATCCATGAAGGTGGTATTAGAAATTTAAAACTAATTATCGAGAGAGAAGGTAAACCAAAAAAATTAAGAAACAAGTATTGTTCCTTTAAATACAAGGAGATGAGAAATGGTTTGGATAGAAGATGTTACATTAGAAATATAAAATTATAGTATATACATTATACTAATGTTATTATTATCTTATGTATGAATTAGGTGTTGAGAAGGTAGAAGAATATTTGAAATTAAAAGAGATGGGTTGAGACAGGTACATCATGAATATGACCTCATTTAATGATCAATTTAGGATCTAGAAATTTAAATTATTGAAAGACAAAAAGAACTTGTAAATTGGGGAGAGTGTGATAGGTTACTATTTTTCAGATATTTTTAAGAGATTCAAGGATTTTGAGGTGTGAGGTGAATCAGTTTTAAGGGGTAGTATTTCTAAGGGAGGGGAAAGATGCTTTTGGAAATTTCTCAAAAGAATAAATTAAAATAAATTCATTATCTATAGAATCACCAAAAAATGGAAATTTATTATAATATAAGACATTTTATGGTATAATATCATAAAAAATAATATTTAATCATGTTTTGGATTTAGTTTAAACCGTATCATTTTGAATTAAACTTAATTAAATGAATTTAATTTTAATTGTGGTGACGATTTTTAAATATTAAATGTTTACAATTTCTAATTATATGGTGTAAATTTTCCATAAATATAACAATTATGAAATTTAAAATCTTATAATAATATATTAATATTTTTTAATGTTTTCTATGTTTTTAAATAATTTAATAAAATATTCTTTTCATAAAATATCCTTACTATCAATTTTGTCAATATTCAATACATTTACATTTAATAAAACCCTAAAAACAAGATATATTATAATAAAACAGTTTAATATACCTCTAAAGTATTATAATAAGATATTAAATTATTTTATCACCTTAAATAATTAAAATTATATTTCTTTTAGTATTTTTAATATCATTTATTTCATATTTATATTAATTGAACAATTACTTCATCTGTGATTTGTGGGCATTTAAGGTAATTATTTAATCCCAAAAAAATCATATGTAAATTAAGATGATGTATAAAATTCTTTTTTCTTTAAATAATATATTTATTATTAATGATATCTTCTATTTAACCCAATATTAAATTTATTATTCTTATAAAGAAATTGAGTGTGACATTTTTTTAAATTTTATTGATATTAATAATCTCTATGTAATTTTCATTGTCAAGGGACCATTAAGTGATTAAGATTTTACAATTATATTTTGAAGTTCTTATTTCATTCTTTTAATAATTTTTTTAAAAAATTTAGGGTAATTTTTATTGTTCTTATCATATTATGTTTCTGATACTTAATTACACGATTAACCCATAACAGTTGTAAAAACGTTATATGGTTATTATTCATATTGAAGAAAATTTAAGAGGTATTTTTACTAAAATAGTACATCTATATACTAAATATTTAATGCATATTTTAAAATTAAATACACATATGTTAGAAAATTTAAATTAAATTTAAATATGAAAAGTGAAATAAAAACCAGTTTTTTTGAAACAAGTCATGCCAAAATAATTTTTTAATAATATATTAAATTATAAAATCCATTTAGAAAAAAATAATTGGATTACATTAAATAATATTTAACTAATTTAAATTTAAAAATATTTCAAAACATAATATTATCTTTTTAAAACCATAGAAACAAAATGCAATTTTCAATAAAAATTTGTTTTTTTCATTATTAAAAATAAAAAATGTAGAAAAATACCAAACAATAACCCTAACAAAAGTTTAAAATTTAAATTACAAAAATGATGTTTACATAGTCAAATAAAATTTATAAAAGTTTCGAACTTTACTTATTTCAAAATTTAGTTTTAAAACTCGAACACCATTAAAAGGTAAGAAACTGCTTTAAAAAATACAACTTTTTATACATATAATTGGATTTATATCATGTTTAGAAAACGCATAGGATGAATGATAAAAATTATATTATATATTATATATATATAATTAATTAATATAAACCAAATAGAGTAATGTTTTTTAACTTTAGTGGTATAAAACACACTAATGGGTATTTAAATAGTCTTTCATAAAAAAATTCATTTTATTTTCTAATGGGTCTTATTTTCATTTATAATTAGTTAGTGACATGTGTAGACCATATTTCTATAATTCATTTAATCCTGTTTATACCCACAATTCTAACTACTAGTTTATAATTGAAGCATTTAAATAATAATATTTAGTTGTTTCGTAAAGCTTGATATTGCATGCAACAAAAGCTACCAAATTAATTAAACTATGTAAAGGGAAATATTTTGTACAATATCAGGGTGTTAAATTATTCCCCCATTATGAAAATTTTCCCTCTAAATTTATTGAAAACATGTGAGGGTACTTCTCATTCTTCTCTTCCTCTAGTTCCCATGATACCTCTTTACATTTGTGGTTCCTTTATATAAAATTTACAAGGTGCGTGATATTGTTTTAATTTTTTTTAATGTCCAAGGTGTTGACTTATATCTCCTAATATGATAGATCATTCACTAGTTTCACCAATTTTTGATTCAGTATATTTGGTGGACCTGGTATGCACTTCATCTATATTGATACGTGGAAAATTTCATGATCTTTAACAATACTTGGTGGATGTCAAAGTCGATAGGCAACTAATCCTATGCAATATATGATCTAAAATGGCCCAATGTATCTACAACCAAGCTTCCCTTTATTTCCAAACCACTTTAATCTCTTCCATTGTGATATTGATAGGAAAACATAATATCTAATAGGGAACTATAATTACCTTCAATGGTTTTTTAGTATAACTCTTTTTCCGACTCTATGAAGATTTTTATATGTTGTTGTATTGATTGAACCTTATCTTTCATCTCTGTCACACAATCATGTCGAAGTATCTTTCATTACCCAGCTTCTTGCCAACATTATGGAGTTCTAAAACGTCTCCCATATATAGCATCATGTGGATCAATTTGAATACATGAGTGGAAGATATAGTTATATGATAACTCATCCAATGGAATATGTCGATACCATCCACATTTTAATTCCCTTGATTAGGGTTTTAGCATGTCCGAAAGCATCTGAATAGTCCTATTAGATTATACATTAGTTTGGAAGAGATATTACATGATAAAATTAAATTCACTACTGACATAATTGTGAATACTTATACATATTTTTCATGTGAACCATGGGTCAGGATCATAGATGGTCGAAAGTAGAGCCCCATTCAACTTTACTAATTTCTTCACATATATCTCAGTAATGTTTTAAAGAGAGAAATATTCATAAATAGAAATGAAGTTCACAATCTTGTAAAGTCGATCCACCACAACCCATATAACATTTTTTTAATTTGGATGTCTTTAGAAGACGAGTGACAAATTCTATAGTGAAATTCACCCATTTCCTTATGGGAATAGGGACTTCATGCATCATGTATTTAAACTTCTGTTTCTCTTATTTGACATTTTGAAATATTAAACACTATGAAATATACTCAATAATGTCTTTCATTATGTTCTCCCACCAAAATGGTCTTGCTAAATCCACAACATGGATAGAGTAACAATTTTAGTTCTTTTAAGATAATCAACAACCTTATTTTCCTTTTAAAGATGGTAGTAAATAGTGAAGTATTGTCCTTGATTAGCTATAACTATCTTCTGTGATACCTGTTAAGATACTTACATGTGAATATATTTTCAAGGATCTTGTGATCAGTATATATCTCACAGTTCTCCCCATATAGATAATGATGCCATATTTTCTATGTAAAGATCTTAGCCGTTAACTCCAAATCATGCATGGAATTTTTTATCATGATCTTTTAGTAGACTTGTGGTGTAGGAAATAAATTTTTATTTTTTCATTAGTACACATCCTAATACATTCTTTGAATAATATCCATATTACACAAATAGGTCTCTACTTTTTGGTGGAGTGAGTACTAGTGCAGTTATAACCCAATTTTTCAACTATTTGATGCAGTCTTTACATTCACTGGTCTATACAAACTTTACTACATTTAGTGTTAGCTTGGTTAGTGGGTTAAAAAATCTTTTGAAGTTCTTCAAATATAATTTTTAATACCCATCTTGACCACGGAAACAATTGATCTCCATTACAGATGCTGGTCTAGGGTACTCCTTAATTGTGATTATATTATAAGGGTCTACATATACATATTTTATCTACATAACATATCTCATGAAGGATAATTAATCCATAATTTAAATTTAATGTACTTTTCATATAGTTTATTTATAATTAATGCCTTTATCACAGCATTCAAATGCTCCCCATGTTTCTCTTTGATATTGAATTATATCGGAATATCATCTATAAAGGCTGCCACAAAACTTTTAAGGTAATATCTAAATACTCTATCCATTAAGTCCATGAATATTTTTGGATAATTAATTAGTCCTAAATGAATCACTATGAAGTCATAGTGTTCATACCTAATTCAAAATTTAATCATGGAATATCTTTCTTCATGACCTTTAATTGAAGATATCTCAACTAAAGGTCAACCTTAGTGAAATATATCGCCCCATGTTGTTTACCAAGCAATTCATATTTCCGAGGTGTGGGATGATTTTTCTTTATTGATTTCCATATAATGATAATAATTAAATAGGTGAATTATTGCATATTTCATCTTGACGAAGAGCACCAGAAACTCCATAGTGAAGCACCGGGGCATATAAAACCCCAGTCATGATTCTCATGTAATTACTTATTCAATTATTACAACTCAACATGGGATATTCTATGTGGTGTATTTTATTTGTCAAGAGATCCAAGAATATATTCAACTAATAACCCAACCTCTTGGTCAGCAGGATGAACACACAATTATTCTTAGAACACATCAGTATAGTCTCCTACAATTGGCATGTCTTCATGCATGATCCTCTACCTAGTATTAATCATTTGATCCAGATATAATTTATCATGAGGAAATAATATCCACACTTGATTTGATGATTCTGATAGAGATTCATAATCCTCTTTACATTTTTAGAAAATTGTATGATTCCATGGGATGTGAAGAGTGATATCCCCCTCCTAGAAGTTAATATTGGACTTGTATAAAGATAATCAATCCTGGCCAAATATTGCATCATACTCTACCAAGGACAGTAAAATAAGATTTTATAGAAGATTTAGTTCACAAAAACTGACCTAGGAAGAGTTATATACATTAGATGAAATAATTTACCCATTTTATATTCTCACAGATAACTCATCCTTCAGATTTTGATGTAGTGTTTGAATAGTTCTACTAAACTTAAAAATTATGGAAGAATGTGTAATAATAGAATCAAATAATAAATTTTATATTATTTAATGAATAAAAAACATACCTTTCACCACATCATTGCTTTGATCCACCTCAATAGTATTGATTGAATATTCCCTTATTTCCTTCATTGGATGTTATTGTCATTGTGTGTCATTGACAACCGTTTTCTAAGGGAATTTTCTCATATAGTTTCTAAGTTCCTTGTAGTTAAATCAGTACATAGTAAAAATATTTACCATTTAAAACTTCTTTTAAACTTCATAATTAGTGGGTTTCTTCATTTCAAATTAGTTTTTATTAGCTTGGTTCCCCTCTTCTCCATATATGAAACACCTTCTGGTTCCCATTATAAAATTTCCAGATTTCTTATTCCCACACTTTTGAAAACTTGGTTGTTAGGTTTTTATTCCTCCATGATATTTTTCTTTCGGCCCTCCATACGCGAATAATATCTTATGTTTCTTATCTATATTAAGATAAGACTAATGAGAATAAATGATCTCCATCTAACCTTTAAGGGAACCTCTAACAATCCCTTCATAACTATAAAAGTACCAGATTGTTAATGAATTTTGGATACTCAATTTCAAGCCCCCTAAGGATTTGATCCATCTTACTTTTAGTAATAATATAAAATCCCAAAGCATAACCCAAAGGTCTTGTGAAGTTTTTAAATTTTCCCTGATAAACACATCTTCTTTTTTCCTTCATACTGAGGAACTCCTTCTCTATCTTAATATAGAGTGTTAGGGTATAAAATTTATTTTAAATATTTTCTTCAATTCCCATTACATGGAATTAATTTCATCATTAGTCATTATGTTCATTATTGTTATCCACCACTGATCAACATCCCCTTCAAATTAATATTCTTCAAAAATGACTTTATCCTTTTCTAAGAATTGGTGGACAAAGAATATTTTATCGATGGAGTTAATCCATTGTTACCCAATGAGGGGATCAGACGATCCACTATAGATAGAAGGCCTTTTTCACAAAAAAAGGTGTATACCAAAACTTGATATTTCATAGAACAATGAGTCATTCTGTATGATTCAAGTAATTAGTCATAGCTTGATCCAGTTGATATAATACACACATGAAGCTCTATAAACCTATTTTCATCATATTAGGAATAAAATTAGAGAAATCATCACATTTTCACTCACATTTATTATTGGCACGAGTTATTTTATTTACAATTATTAACTAGAAAATATCAATAAAATTTGGAGGATTGAATACATAGTTAAAAATTATAAAAAGACAACTACAAAAATTGAAGGATTAAATTATAAATGGAAATAATATCCTGACATGTCATTCCCTTTATTTCAACCTAGGTTATCCTTGGTGATAGAATTATCCATAGGGTTTTAAATAGTGTTTTCTAATGTCAATACCACAAAATAACTAGATCATGATCTAATACAAAATTTATTAACCCAATAATTTTCAAATATTATTACATGATTTTGGGCCTAATCATCTTTAATGTACTAAACAAGGATTATAATATCTAGTTTTCTTGGGAGACTAGGAACATTTTTATAAATCATGAGATTAGAACAAAAAATATTTTATAAATCAGAATAATGATATGATAAATTCTTTTTATCTCCAATATCTGAATAAGATAGCTTAAGTAATACATAACTAAAAGGTATGTGCTAAAAAGTCCAGTAAGGGAATAGACAAAGGAATACAACATAACACATGATTTAGACTGAATAAAAGGATAACATAAAAGTGATGGATCTAGATTGAACATAAGGAAGATTTAAATATAAAACATGTAAACTTATCATTATGTTAATATAGGAATGTGTTAGTATCATATGGAATTCCATAATGATGAATCAAGACTAACTACCAAGACTATAACACACATTATAGAAAGTCCCATAATGGAATTATGTTTATACCTTATCCCAAATATAATATCTCATCAGACTAAAAATTACCCAATTCATTTGTGTGATATCTTGGTGCACACATCATAGAATTTTCTTTCATAAAATTTTAATATAAAGAATCAAATAAATGTAATAATGATAAGGGTTACTTGTGGAAATATATGGGTTTCTTAATCATGTCATAAAGAATAAAAAAATGTTGCATAATAATATTATTAATGAAATAAATTGATAAAATAAATTCTAGAAAGTCATTATAATAATAATATAATCACGATAATTGATATTCAACACAAGTGAATACATGAAAAATAGTGTTTAAGAAATATTAGAAATGATCTTAATTAGTTCGGTTTAAGGGAAATCATAAAGGATATTTAAAGATGATAAAGGATAAATTGCACTTATAAAACCATACACGAAATATGATAGGTTTAATGATAAAATTTGTGATTTTCGAAAAATATTGGGTATTTATTATATTTTATGGAGTGTACTTTTGAATTAGTAAGAAATAGAGAAGTTAACATTAATCTGGTTTTCTCATTAGAAGGATTTGAGAAGGGAACCTTTTAAAGACATGTAATTTCATTGAAAACAAAGATAAATAGAGTTAAAAAAAGAAGTTTGAGAAAATTGAAATGTATAATAATATTATAATAGTAATAAATAAATACATTGGGTAATGATAGATAAATAATAACCTAAAATTAATTTTATGGTTAGGAGAAATCCATTACCTTATCTCTGAATGTGTTCTTAATTTGTACTTAATATCCTAGATAATCAACTTATATTAATTTCTTAATTAATAAGTTCATAACCTCTTATACATGTATTTTTTTTATTATATTTTTATTAAGTTAATTTATCACCAATTTTGTGTGTTTTAATGATCAATACCATTGTTCCAAGAGTATTTGTCCCATGGTCTGGTGATTGGTTAACTTTGGTATAATTATGGATGTTCATATCAAATGGGAATAAAACTCCAAAGTTAAATTAAATTATATTCATTAAATTAAATATATTTCATTATAAATATAAAATTCTAATATATAAATAATACTAGAGTTATTATTCTATCATGGATCAGGTATTTGAGGATATGGTAGAATAAGAAATTAAATTAAAAGATATGGGTTTAGAAAGGAACCTTTTGAATATCACATCCCAGAAATATCACATGTAGAACTTGGAATAGGTATTCTAATTAGACTAGAAGCACTTTAAAGTGTGTAGAGATGGAAATATTTTATTTTTGTTATAATTAGAAGATGTTTAACTCTTTTAAGGTTTTAGGGGAAGGGGTTGTAAGGGCTAGTATTTATAAGGGATAATAGGGGTGTTATTGAAAATTTATCAAAAAGAATATATTATAATAAATTGATTTTAAATGAAAATAAAACAAAATGGAAATGGATTAGAAGATAATATATGATTTGGGGTTAATATGATTGAACAATATATTTTTGACATGTTTGGTTTTATTTTAAACCTTGTTATTTTGATTATCCTTTAATTAACCTATTTTTTTAATTATGGTAGAAATTTTTTAAATATCAATAGTTTATAATTTATACTTATATGGTTTCAATTGTCTATAAATGAAACTTTAATGAAATTTTACACCCTATCATAATCAATTTGTATTTTTGTATTTTTTATGTATATTAAATAATTTGATAAAATATTATTTTTTAAAAATATCATTAGTCTCTATTTTGATAATATTCATTACATTGAATTTTAATAAAGTTAATACAACAATATTATTTCTAGAAAAATAATTTAATAAACCCATATATGTCAAAGTAACCTATAATAATCTGTGAAAACCTTAATTAATTCAATTTCTATTTCTTTTATCATTTTTAATATTTTTGTGTTATTTCTATTAATAATATAATTATTACATCAGTGTTGTGTCAACATTTAAGGTAATAATTTCAGTACTAAATATTATTATTGATTTACTATGATATATTTAATTGTTATATATTTAAATATACTATTTATTATCTAATATATCTCATGTTTAACCTTATATTAAATTTCTTATACTTATAGAAAAATTAGAGTGTGGTATTTTTCCACATAGTTTTATTTTAATATTATATATGATATTTTCATGGAAAAGTGTCCATTAAATGATTAAATTTAGAACCTTAGGGTTTAAGGGTATAATTTTATAAATCCAATAATTATTTGTAAATCTTTTGGAAACTTTTTTCGTTCTTATCATATTATTATTTGTGCATTTAATTACTAAATTTACCCTTATTTGTGGTAACAAAATTTATCTTGGTTACAATTAATATTGACCAAAAAATAAAAGGTGTATGTTTTATAAATTTGGAAATCCTGATGAATGATATAGAATCCATTTAAAATAATAATAAATTCATAAATAAAATTAAATTTACATTATAAAAGTTCAACAAAAAATAGTTTTGCATATAAAAGTCATTATAAAATATAAAATATATTTATACTATATTCATATATTAAATAATTTTTAAAAACAATAATTGTAATATTTTCAATCAATTTGAACTGATTAATACCTAAAACTAATTCAAAACATAATTTTACATTTTAAAAACAATATCAATTAAATACATTTTCCAATAAAATTTTCTAGTTTTCACAATTAAAATTTAAACTTATCCAAAAAATACCAAAAGTAATCCCAAATAATTTTTTACATCACTATCTATGAAATAAAGTTTATTTCTTCAAATATACTTTATAAATGTTTCATAAATTAGTTTTAAAATATATACATCATCAAATGGGAGAAAACTGTCATTAGAAAAGTACAACTTGTTATACATAAGATTGGATTTATATCATGTCTATAAAACAAATAAGATGAATTTTAAACATTATGTTGAATATATAATATATATATTTAATTATAATAACATAATGAGAGTGATTGTTTTATTTTATTAGTATAAAAAAAACTTGTGCGCATTTAAATTGTTTTTATAAAATGGGTTTTTTATTTTCAAAAGGGTTTTATTCTAAATTATAATTATTTGGTCACATCTGTAAATTGTATTTCCTAATTATGTTGATCCAATTAATAAATTCAATTATAATGACTATATTATAGTTATAACATTTGAATAATAATATTTAGTTGCTCGTTTAAGATCACTGTTGCATAAAACACAAGATTCCAAATAAATTATTGGATGCAAAAAGAAATATTTCATACAATATTGGGTTGTTATAGTATTGATTCCCATCATTAGGGTTTGCTAAAAAAATAATGATTAGACATAAAAAATCCTTAAGAAAACACAAATCACCACATGGTGGTTCAATAGTGAAGATACAAGAAACAGAAAAAGTTATGGTATAGGATTTGTTTAGACAGACCCAACGAGATTCAATTGTGGGATAAAATATCAATTAATCTGATAAAAAATAATAATAATTACCATTAAAACATAATTTATTAAATAATCATGATTTAATCACATTATATGATGTAAATAAATCCGATTTTGGAAATGGTAGTCCATATTTACTATCTTTGACAAAGAGAAGAAATGATATCTAGCAAAAACAAGTTGAACAATGAAAAAACAATCACTACCTTGAAATCCCTAGGGTTAAAAAGTCTAGATCCAAGGAATTTTATCACTAGGGGGAATTAATTTCATAAAAAAGAACTATAGAGTCCATTAGTTTGAGTTACCTATATTAGGAGGTAGTATCTGTTGTATTAGAGTTTTTTTCAAAAAAAATTAGATTATATAATTCCGCACAAAGGGTTTGGTAACATGGTTTACCAAATCAGGTAAACATTATACAATGTTTCTACCACTTCATAGAAACTTCATTGTTTGGCCATATTCTTTATTAAATAATGTGAAAAATATGATAATGATTTTGTTTTGAATAAAAATTTTATTTGGGGAATATATTAATGTTATCTTTAATTATGCTCTAACTTTGTTCCACAGACTGACCCTCTCTAATAAGCCATATGGTTAACTAAATAAACCGAATAGATTCCCCTAACTATGATAAAAAAACACACTCCCATGTAATATATTGGGAAATACCCTAATAAAACTACTTGATTGTTCAACAAAAAATGGATAAGTCATTAAATTTAAATTATAGGATAAGAAATGCATAACTCACTCCATATTTTTTTTCAACAATCTGCAATAGATATCCTCAAACTAAACAACAATATATCACCTTGATTTTTAATAATTATGTTTCTTTAAAATTTTTAAATGATTCATCCCATATATCATGTAAAAAACTTCACTATCTACCATCATCAATCTAAATTAATGATATAAACCTCACTACATAGGTAAAGATCACTAATACAGTCTTGATCACCTATAAAGGATACACTCATAGGATTATCCATAATCCATGGACACAAATCATCCACTTTCACACACACACACACAAAACTAACCACATATTCTTAAGGTAAAGGTTCATCTATATTCCACTGTTGGTGATAACAATGAAATTCCATCAATATTGAACCACTAATATTAACATTTAACACTATATTATGAATATTTACTCTTTAATTATTTATAAACAAATCTTTGATTATATTACATCGTTGAATCATTTAGAATAACATAAGGGCCCTATTCACTCACCTCGAAACAATTCTGTTAATCAAAAGTCCCATGACCACACATGGCTGTATCAAAGAGAAAAAATGTTACATGTTTGTCACAAACCACATATGATAATTTATCAAAATTTCAATGAAATTTCATTGATCTCAAATTAAAAATATCTTTCCAAAAATAACTTTTAAAATTACATTTTCCAAACCTTCATTGGACAAGATAACTCCATAAAACATAGATCACGTTGCATGCTAACACCACTAATACCAATTTCTCACTTCCTATAACCTGACAAAAAACTCACCTTAGAAATTTGTCATATCATGACTTTCAATCCTTATCAATCAATTCTGAATAATATAACATTTTATTATGTTTAATAGGAAACATAATTTATCACCCACCCATCATCCACTAAACACTCTCACTACTTCCACCATCCTTAGAAAACCATCAACTAATTATCTTAAAGCAAAAAATATGTATTTTATTTTTAAGAAAAAATAAATAGCATTATTCTTTATAACCTCACCATTAAACAATTTTTTGTTGATATATACCTCTTCTACATAATTCAACAATGATTTTTTCACACAACTCTATCAAGTCCCACTAAAACTAGAAATCCATATAAAAGGAAATCAACATGGGTCTTAAAAAGGAAACTACAGAACAACCCTTAACTATATCTTTAAATTTGTTTCCATTATTTTTAACCAAACATAATGATGAATTAAATGGAATAAAAAAACCTTTAGAAATGCATTACTAAACAACAAAATAATTTCTAGTTTCCTAACCTCACTTCAAATATGTATACTATATTAAATCATTCTTCCTCTACTATGACATTGAAAATGGCCATATCTTCTGGGCCTACTATGGAAATGAAATATATTTTAAACCTTAACTAAATTGTTATTCTCTAATATAGAGGCCTGAACTTCCATTTTTTATTTTTCTCTATATTTTTTTTCTATATAGAATAACACCTCAACCATGGTTTATCCCAAACACCATATACATTACAAACTCCTTCATAAATCTATGAAAAGTTCCATGTGAATGAAAAAAACCTACCAATATCCTATATGTTAACAAAACACATTTAAATATATAAATTCCTAATAATTTCTCTCATAGTATAGTTTACATAGAACTACTCATCGAGGACACTTCCAATGTTACATAATTCTCTGGAAGAAACCACAAACTGGTATAAAATGCCAAAGAAAACCACTCATTAGAAGGCAATTATTCCATATCCATTTTCAAAAGAGAAGGTTATTCATCATTGAAATCCAAATCCTATATGGTATCTCAATAATAGATTTCACCACACCCCCTAATATCATTCTTATGGACCACCTTGTCGTGCACAGTTTTTACAGCTCTATAGAAATTACACTGGCTTCATCTCACACCATGGCATAGAATTCATTTCATAGAAAAATACACAAGAAAAAACCTAAACCTTAATCTATATTATATTTATTGAGAGTCTAACAAGGATCATCCTTCATGCTCGGAACATTTACTTTATACCTTGGACCACTATGTTTAGTAGCACCCAAACTATTGGTTGGTTAGATTCTTTCCAAAATCATCTTTAAAATAGTTCAATGGGTCCTTGAGTCACAATATGGCCATGAATTATAAACAAGAATTTACATGATAATGTTACATTATCACTCCCATATAAATCAATTTATAATGAGCACTCAAGGTCTCTATTGCAATGGCAATCTACCATTACCCAACTATATTCAACATTTATCAGTTACTTTCTACCAAATGTACTGATAAATAACCCATTAAAAATCCTAAGAAATATTACAAAAATAAGGTGTCTAAATTAGAAATAAAATAAAATTTCATCCAAGTGAAACACCAATCCCGACACTACTAATATCCCATTGTCACGCCTAAAACTTCATCTCATTTATCTTAGAGACATCACACACCAACTCATCTAACCCTTAGTACAATAGAAAAAACAAAACCCTATTGTCTCAACCACTAAAGGGTTCAAATATCATTTAATGGTTACAAAAAAACATATATCAAATAATCCAACTCAATATAAATTAGAGATATCCCCACCAACATCACAGGACAACACCACAATACAAATACTCAATTTAAGGGTATATAACTTAAAAAAGGATCCATGCCAACACAAAGAACAAATTTAAAGACCATTACCTAAATAATGATATTCACCCAACCATGTATATGCTATAATTCCGATATTTTTATGCCCAAAAAGTTAATCCTTCCCTTCTTCCATAGTTAACAACATAAAAAACAAGGACATTGTATTTATGAGGTACCCATTTTCTTATCATAAAAGTTTAGTTTATGTTTTCCAAATACCACTATCAAAATGTTGAATCATTGAGTCAATATATTAATTACCTTTAAAAAATATATTTAAGATAAAATATTAAAAAAATTATCTTTTTTTATTTCAAAAAAATTTGAATGAATCAAAATATAAATTCCCTACTCTAATCAAGATTTAGAAAAGAACCAACCATTTTTTCCTTTAAAATATTTTCTTAAAAACCAAAAATCCAATGAGTTCAAAAACTAATAGAGGGAAAATAAGATTTTAATATACCAATTTTATTCAATAAACCAATAGAAACTATGTCAAAAATTATTGGAATAAAAATAATATCTTTTTACAAAAATACAACTTTTATTATTCCCATTAGAAAAACAAATTCCATGAATACCATTTAATAAAATTTATATCAAGTGAATTGATTTTTTTTAAAATTAATTGAGAAAAAAATAAAACATGTGAAAAAAATCAGTTATAAATTAATAGTACATCCTACATGTGGCTCATGTCCAGATCCTCATCTCTTGGATGTTTTCTGCAATCACATTTGTAGAAGTTTACAACAAGCTTAGTTTATCTAAAATATCAGAAATAATCAAATGTAATTTCAACCTATATGAAAATGAATATTTCATGAAATCATCCACATTTTCCAATTCATAAAATAAATAATAAAATAAATCAAAAAATAATAATAATTTGCGTCACTCTAGGTGATATATGTCAATGGTAAAAGAGATAACCCAAATAGAAATCCTACCCATGGAAACTAGGACTTCCTGGAATAGACCAGCTAATGATAGGAAAATTATTTCACAAATTTATTATTATTTAGGAAAAAATAGTAATTTTAAAATAAATGGGACACTATGTCTAGTAGAATACAAGGAACACAATAATGTGTTTCTTTGAAATCTTGGATCGTATGCAAGACTGAGTTGTACCAAATAATAATATACTATTAATATTATTTTTTTACATTGAATTTATCTCCTATGTATTATATTGGTGGGAATGAATATTATGAACTATAATATGATTAAATATATTTATAATTTTTTTTAAATTCATCCATGAGATTTTATAGGCAATGGATAATAATAAATACATTTTTTCTCTTAAAAGCTCTATTTTTTTAAAACGTAATTTTATCACCAAATATTGGAAAACATATTTAAAAAAAATATATTTCAAATTTAATAAATTTTACATGAAAATAAAATTCATATTTTAAATAAAAATATCCAAAATAACTTTAGGTGAATATTTGGTATTTATCTGAGAAGTTTTATATTTTGGGGAATATTAAATAATAGTGATTTTTTATTGAAAACCTATTTTTCATCTAATTTATTTAAATTATAAAATTGTATTTTAAATTAGTATTAATTAATAATTTTATTAGTTTTATTTTCTTTCAATCCAATTTATATCATTGTATTTATTTTATAGTGAATTTAGATTTAAAAACATAGCTAACTTTTGAACATTTTCACATTTAAAACCCGATTTGTCATCCCATATGTGGGATTAATCCTAAGTTAATTTATAAATATTATGTGGTTTTAATTTATAAATTTGGTTTAAATATTTTGAATTAGAATTATTTATAATTTATAATAAGGTCAACTATGTTTTTTAGCAAAAATATTAGTGAAAACAATTAAAATTAATTATAGTATTTAAGGAACAAAATGTGTTTACTTATTGGTTAAACATTAAACTCAAGAGTCCAAGTGACCTTTAAAAATATCTAGAACCTTTTGGATTGAAATTATTTGATAATAAACCCTTTTATATCATATTTGGATCATTATTGGAAGAAAATTATATAAGGGAGATATCCCAATAGTGTTTAACTTTTAATATTTATAAGAATGACACACTACATCCACTATAAAAAGAGACTCACCCTTTACCATTTAGTCACACCTATAAATCCCATTTTATCATAAAAAACGTGAACAAGTAGTATAAAAATATCTCTACTCTCACTCTAGATTCATAAAATTGGGCATAATCCAACCAAGGTATCGCTTCTGTGCAAAATAATAGGAGTTTTCTGAAAAAGAGGTAATATTCTTCAACAATAGCTGAAGTTTTATTTTTTTCTCCACCAATATATTCTTCTTCTTCCATGATTATATAATAAAGTAAATATCATAAATATACTTATATGTTTTAATAATATAATTTTTACCTACACCTACTCACATTTCCATCAAATAGGTAATGAAATTTCTGTTTCTGTGTATGGTGGACTACCACCTCCCAAAATGATTTCAATTTATTTTTTACCTTACCATCTATCATGGTTAGGAATTATAATGGATAAAATATTTTTATATGATATATATATATATATATATATTATATTTGTTATTTATTTATACATCTTTAATTTTTATATAAACACACCTTCATGCTTTCCATTTTGTGGGAATACGATAACATCGTTTGTGGACGTGTGGACTACCACCTCCGCAAAGTAATGTGATAAGTTCACACATTATATAGAATATATTAAGTTCGAGTTTAATAAATATATGTAAATTATAGAACATATATATTATATTATTGAAATAGTTACCTTTATATAAATATAATATATAATTTTCATTTTTACCCTTTTCACATATTAGAAAAAATGATAAATTCGTTCATGGATGTGTGGACTACCACCACCTCGACACTTTGTGATTCCTATTACATCAAATGAATTATATATATAACTATATATTATTAAATAAAAATTTATTTATGATATAATTAAAATTATATAAATATTAATGTTACCTAACTTATTTCCATAATCATCATTGAAAAATGAGAATGTTACTCACACGTACATATGACCATCATCTCCATGATTTTACGTTGGGTCATTTTTCATAACCATTATTCCTGATTATTTATTAAATTATTATTGATGTATAAAAACAAAAAATATTTCATGATTTTTTTTCTATGTATGTTTTAATTTTGACCCCTTTAAACATTGTAGACCTACCAATGATGTTTTTGATACATAAATCCAATATGGTCAAAACCCAATGAAGACTTAATTGTTTAAGAAGTTGTAAAAACAATATTATAATTGAAATAAAATTAATGGTAAACTTAAAAAATGTTTTTAATAAGGTACATAATTAAGATAAGTTTATTATTCCATATGATAAAGAAACACATGATAAGTCTGACTCAAGGGAATGGATTTTATTGCAATATGATTTCCTTGAGGATATTTTGATGTTATACACACACTTTATTTATTGAGTTGTATATACAACCTATTTTGACATATCTTATCATGAATTTACTTATTATATGTATATTTAATGTCTTGTTTAAGTGTAATTATTTCCTGGGGATTTAAATGCTTAAAGTTGTACGAGACACTTTGAATGTTTAATGATTGAATTTAAAAATATTTTCCCCATGTCTATATTTTTTTATTTTTTTATTTATTATATTAATATAAAATATTATAAATAAAATTTTATATAAAATTTTATATTTTTATTCCTCTACATGAACTCATGTTTTTAAATAAAAAACAAATCCATCTTCCCCTTTTTTGGGTTTTTTGTTTTTAAAAATGGGTTTTGATAATGGTTTGATTATTCAAATATTTTGAAACTTTTTATGCTAATCTAAAATAAATTTTGTTGTGTTAAGTGTTTATAATTGAAATTTATTTTTTAATAACTATGTAATTGTATTTAGACATTTGGTAGGTGGTTCTATGATAAACCATTGACGGGTGGTTCCATGATATACTAATGAAGAGTTGGTACATTAATGCCCCCCAATGATTTCTATGGGTTTTATAGTAATATAGTGATTAAAAAAGGTTAATAAATGAGTTTATTTTAAAATTAAAGTACTTAATATATCTTATTGATGAAATGTATTACTTTATGATAATGTTTTTGGGAGGATTTAATGTTTATAAATAGACTAAAAATTTCCTTTATTTATATCCCTTACTACGATTTTTATGCTCATCCCATGTTTTTATTTTTTTTCTAGCTATTAAGGATTTATAAGGGATTGGAAGAAGTCATGTTGAAAGTCATGAAGAGTGTTCAAAAAATATATCATTCTTTATTTTAGAATTATTAAATTATTGAAAAAATTAATACTATTTAGAAGTTTCCACTCCATATTTTATGGTTTTCTTATGTATGAGTTATGAATTAATTTTCTAAAACTATAAAACTAAAAAGATCCCCAATGTGAAAGAAACACTTTTCTTGACTAAAACTTAATATTATGTAATGTTTTTGGTCAAGGACATATATTTGGAATCAAATTTAAGGTGTAGATGACTTTTGAGTTTAGTTTAATATTATTTAAAATCTCATGAAATATTTCAGTTCATGGTTAATATGAATTGGTATAGTATTTTTAGATTACCATATTTCATTATCTATATTATTTTTGTTAAGAATTATTTTACACTGATAAAATACTGTATTTGTAGTGGGAAGGAACCAAGTGGAAAATATCCTTCCAAATAAGAAACCTTTGATGGTTGGAATTGAATCCAAGCAGTTAGTTGTAGTGATGGCTCAATGGAAATATGGTATAAATCTTAGTGGTGTCTATGAAATAGAGAAACAAATTGTACCAAAGAGAAACGTTACTATTGTGGGTCATTTTATGCGAAAATAACCCATCATTCATATGATCATATGACCCTGTTCTAGTGAAATGATATAATAAATCTCTTGAAAATATATTCAATGTATGGTTTGTTTAGATCACCAAAATGTTTCTCTTATAATTTATCGTTTTGAAGTTGATTCCACTAAATTGTGATCAACAGTTATGAATATCCAGGAAATTGATGGGATGGAATCCTTGTAATATGATGAATTTAATAATTTTTTACATGATAAATATTTCCCTAAGGCTATTCATATTAGGATGGAAAAACAATAATTGGAATTGAGACTAAAGGAGGAATATTTAGTGGCTAAATTTGAAGAAAACATCACTTAATTGGAATGTTAAGTCCAAAATTTTATATGATATATTGACAGTAAGATAAATTAGTTTTGATCAAGATTAAATAAAAGATATCGAATATTATTGTCTGTTCAAGAGTTATGAGAAACTTTCTCAATGTGGTAAGAAGGAAGACGTATATTTTTACGATGACCATTTTCCCCATTATAATGAGGAAAATATGATCTCCAGTTATCAGGAAATGGGAAATCATTCATTAAATAAGTTTAGAGGTAATAATTCAAAATTCATATATTGTGAGATGTGTGGTAAAATAATTAATGAAGAATGTAGTTAAATGTTTGGGAAGTCCATCTAATTTAGTATGTTTGATCATATACTTCAGGAATATAAGTAATATGATCAATCTATCAATGAAATGATAGTTTTAAGGTGTTTTAGTTTCAATGAGTTTGGAGACAATACCATTGAGTATCGAAATTCGATTACTTCAAGAAGATACGATCAATATAAAAAGAAAGAGGTTGCAGAAAAATATTTTTCTACTATTGTGGTTGATGTTGGGTGAAGAAATGATGTGGTGACAGGTATGTTATTGGTTTTTTTGAAATACTCCAATACCATATTTTACACTAGATCTTCACAATCTTTCAGTTCTGTGAATTTTTATAGAAAATTGAGAATATAACTTCATGAACGTTAGATATATGTTTTGTTAAAACTTAAGGTGGAATTATTAGAGAAACCATGATTTATAAGAATATTCATTTTATCTTTAGTGGGATGTAATATCCAGCAAATCTTGTGGAATTACAAATATCGGAGTCTGATATCATTTTTTGTATGGATTGGATTTTAATTTAGCATTAAAAAATAGATTTTAAATCAAATAATGTTTTATTAAATTATTTAATACCTCTAATAACATACCAAGAAGCTGTGAAATTGATTAAATATTTCAATTAATGTTATCTAGATCATGTACTTGAAAAGATATGAATATTTTTTTATTATTGATGTCCGAGTAGTTAAGGAATTTATATATGTTTTTCCTAATGATTTTTAATGTTTTTATCATGATTGGGATGTTGAATATACTACTAATTTAGTTATTAATTCTATTCTTATTTCTAATTTTCCTTATCTAATATTATATATAGAACTTATGGAATTAAAAAATTAGCTACAGGAATTGTTGGATAAAGGTTTCCTTCGTCCTAGCACATCACCATGGGGTTATCCAACATTATTTTTGAAAAATAATGATGGTTCCACGTGTTGTTCCGTTGATCTTAAATCCATGAATAACATCAATTTTATGAAAAATTATCCTTTGCCCCATATCGATGATTTGATTAAACAACTCTAGGGAGATAAATATTATTCAATGATTGATATGAGGTCTGAGTACCATTAGCTGAATGTGAAAGAGGATGTAATTAGGAAGATAACATTACATATGAGATATCAAAATTATGATTTTATGGATATTCAATTTTGGGTTATGTAATGTAACTGTTGTATTTATAAATATTATGAAAAGTGTCTTCCATCAGTTTGTGGTTATGTTTATTGATAATCTTTTTATTACATTCTAAAATACATAAGGAACATTAAAGGAACTTAAGGACTGCTATGAGAACCTTAAATGAAAATAAATAATAGGTAATATTTAGAGTGAGTGAATTTTGGTTGAAACAAATTTCATTCCATTTTCATACTATTTCTAAATATAGAATAAATGTTGACACTACACAAAAAAAGTTATCGAAGAGTGACCAAGATATATCTATGTCATAAAGACTCATAGTTTTATTCGATTAACAGTCTATTACCAATGATTTTTCAAAAAAAATTCCCTATTATTTATCTCACTAAATAAGTAAACTTGAAATGGAATTAGGTTTATCTGGACAGAAGAATGCGATGTTTGTTTTCATAAACTGAAAATAAAATTGTTCAATGCCCTGGTATTGGCCCTTCCATAAAAAATGGTGATTTTTTCATCTATAATGTTTCATCATTAAAAGGAATTAGTGGAATTATAATGTATAATTACAAGTTAATTTCTTATGCTTCACATTAGTTGTAGAATAATGAGTTAAATTTCCCCACACATGATTCTGAATTGGATTATATTTTTTTTCATTTAAAATTTGGTGGCATCATTTGTATGAAGTGAAGTGTGAACTATATACCGATAACAAATGTTTAAGTTTATATTCACTTAGAAAGAGAGGAAAATGAGACAATGAAGATAGAAGGAACACATAAAATATATTCATTGCGTGATTTATAATCATCTAGGAAAAAGAAACAAGGTGGCTGATACTTTGAATAGAAAATGTAATTCTAAATTAACCATGTTCTGTTTGGAATGTGACCCTTTGGTAAATAATTTGAATAATTATGGCCTTGATTTTTTGGATGTAGGTACATCCACTATTTTGTTTTAGATTTTAGTGCATTTGATATTATCAAAATAAATTAAAACAACTCATAAGGTGGATAAATATTTGCAACCAAAGGGGAAATCTATTATGAATTGTAAGTTTTTAGCTTTTAATATTGATGAATATAATGTTTTACAATTTGGAAAAATATTGTGCATTCCTTGTGACTCATAGTTGAGGAAAGAGTTGTTTACTGAAACTCATAGTTCTCCATTTCCATTAATCTGGACAACAATATGATGTATAAATAAGATAGATAGTATTTTTGGTAGGATAAATGAAAAGAGACATTTCTGAATTAATTTTTATGTGTTTAACTTTTCAAAAGGTTATGGATGTGAAATAATTATCTAAGAGGACACTTCAAGATTAGTTAATTTCAGAGTGAAAATGGGAGATCATATCAATGGATTTTCGGTAGGATTTCCAAATACTTCTAAAGGTAATAATGTGATTAGGGATATTTTTCATAAATTAACAAAATATGTACCTTTACTAATCATTTGAGATATATTGTATTTTGATAAACTTTCTCAACTATACATTTAATATATTTTTAGGTTACATGGAGTCTCTCTCTCAATTTTATCAAACATCAATCCCATGTTCACATCTAATATTTATAAAGGACTTTAGAAGTCATTGGGTACTGAATAAAATTTCAATACAACATTTCATCCTCAATATGATAGACTGCTTAAATAGAAAATTAAGCACATGGATGATATGACTCATTCATACTCAATATATTAAAAGGTAATTTGAGATCGACAACTTTCTTTGGGTGATTTTTCTTAGAAAAATATTTTTCATTCTAGTATTTCGATGGAACCATTCGTGGAAAGATACATGAAGTAGTGATGAACAACATGTTTCTGAGTTGATGTAGGATAATGGAAGTTAATGAGTCCATATTTGGTAGAAGAAATGACGGAGAACATTTTGTTGATGCCTAGAAACATGAGGGAAGATTATAATATACATAAAAGTTATACATATTACCAAATTAATGATCTTAATCCAAGGTTTGTGATCTTGTTTGTTCTATAGTTTCCCCCTGGAAAAGTGTGATGCATTTTGGTAATAAGTTGTAGTTGAATACCTAATTCATTAGAACATATGATATCCTTGAGAACATTGGATAGGTTTTATTTTGTGTGGATTTAAATCCATGTTTATCCTAGGTACACAATGTATTTCATGTTTAAATTTTAAAGGTGTATGTACTAAATTCGTCTCATGTTTTGATCCCAGAAGTAGTATAGTTGGAAGAGAATATTTCTACAAGGAACAACCAGTTTAGGTTCTTGAATGTAGAGAGATTGGGTTGTGGAACATGGTGATTGTCCTGGATCTGATTTTATGTAAAAACATATGGTCTAAGAGGGATCATGGTAATCTAAAAATTCTATGAGGGAAAAATTTCTCCACTTACTTGAAAAGTGAATACAATTATAAGGACTTAATTTCCAAAGGAGGAGAAGGTTATAACCGCCCAGGTAATGGTAGAATAAGTATCCTTCATATTTATTAATATTTTGAATTAAATAGAAATTTTACAATAAAATAGATTCTATGTCCAATATCTCGTATACATGAAACAATACATTTCTTTGAAATCAAGAGTTTCTTGCAAGACATAGTTATACAAAACAATAATATGTTATTAATATTATTTTTTATGGTAGTTATTTCCTAGTTATTATTTCATAGGTAATGAAAATGACTAAATGTATTATGTCTACACATTTTTATAAATTTTTTAAAGATTTGTCCAATAGATTTTATAGTCATAATATTAGAATGAATCCAATTGTACGCCTAAAAATCTACAATTTTTTAAAAATCCATTTTAACGCCTTTTAATGTAACACCAATCATAAATATAAGTTTTAAAACAATTATAATGTTTATAATAAAAAATAAAGTTCGTTATTGATAGTGGAATATAAAATTAAATTTTGGTGAATTTTTCTTATTTATTTAAGAAGTTTCATATTTTTATGAATAGTCAATAATAATGATTTTTAAATGATTTTTTTCTAATATATTTGTATAGATAAATTATATATTAAATTTGTTTTAAATTATAATTGAATCGAATTTATAAAATTAATACAATTTTGTTAATTGGAATCATTTTTATTGTGATTTGTATATAAAAACATAGCAAACTTTTGAACATTTTAACTTTAAAATCCTGCTTTGTTTTTCCATCTGTAGGATTAATTTTAAATTAATTTCTTACACTTATGTGTTTGGAATTTTGAAATATAGATTCCAAATTTTCAATTAAAATTTTATAATCTCTAAAAATGTCAACTTAGTTTTTTACCATATATATTAGTAAAATCAATTAGAATTAATTATAGGGATTATGGTAAAAATGTGTTTACTTAGTAGTTAAAATTTAATCTTAGTTGTCCAAAAGACTCACAAACGTTTCAGATACAATTTTTTATAGAACTTATGCTACCATATCCCCTATTTTATCTTATTAGGATTATTATTGGATACAAATTATGTAATAGAGACCCCCAATATTGTATCCCTTTTTATGTGCACAAGAATGCCACTCCTCCAATATAAAACGACACTCACCTGCCCCAATTGTTTCACACCTATCAGGACCTTGGATCATAAATAACCCTACATAATTATCTTAGAACATCCCTCCACTCACCCTATTGGCATCACTTTGGTCATGAATCCAACCAAGGGAGACCTTTTTTTCATTCTAAGTGGAGTTACCTGAAGAAGATGTAACATTCTTCAATAAACATTTATGTTTTATTTCATTATACAATAATTAAATTCATCTTATCAAATGATTATTTATTTATATCAGTATCATAAACATATTTATATATTTTATGTTATGTTTTATTCCTACACTAATAATCAGTTCCATCAAATTTGTAATGAAATTTCCGTTTGTTTGTATAATGAACTACCACCTTGCAAAAAAATGCCATTCATTTTTCATTTAACACCACTCATGGTAGGGGAATATGATGGTAAAAATATTTTTATATTATATATATGTGTTATTTATGAAATATTCATAATTATTTAATTTTTATATACACTTACCTTCATAATTTCCATTTTGTGGTAGTACGATAGCATCATTTGTGGAGGTGTGGACTACTGCCTTCTCAAAGCGAAGTGATTGCTTCACACTTTTATTAAGTATTGGTTTAATAAAATTTGTTAAATAATTAAAATATATATAATATTTATAAAATAATTACGTTTCAATAAGTATAAAATATCATCTTCATTTTTACCGATTTCACACAAAAAAACTGATAATAACATTTGTGGATGCTTGGACTACCTTATCCTCGATGTGATGTGGTTTCTTTTAGATGATGAGAATTATATATATAATTACATGATTAAATAATACGGTATTTGTTATATAATAATAATTATTGAATAATAAATTTTAATTATATTTAGTTCATAATGATAATTGAAAAATGAGAGCGTTACTCATGCATAGGTATGATCTACCATATACATGATTGCAATGTTGGTTCATTTTTCCTAACCACCATTCTTGAATGGTTTTAAAAGTATAATTATTCAGTAAAAATGGTAACTATTTTAGGATTATTTTTTGGAGGTTTTTTAGAAATGACCCCTTTGACCATAGTTTACCAACCAAAGTCATTTTGGACACATATACCGAATTTTGTCAAAACACATGACATAAACCTAATTGTTTAAGTAGTTGTATATGACTAAATAATATGTGAAATAGAATTTTGGATAAAATATAAAAAAATTATTAATAAATTAGATTATATACATTTGTTAATTATCCAATAATATAAAGACACACGTGACAAGTCGAACTCAGGGTAAAAAATTTCATCTCAATTTAATTTCATTGAGGCATATTTTGATTTCATATACCATAATTATTTTATTATGTGAATATACAGACCATTTTCTCATATCCTATAAATATTTTACTTATTCTAATGTTTTATGATGTTTTGGATAAATGTTATTCTTTCAAGGGGATTATGTTTTAAATTATCAAAGCAGTATGAGACACATTGAATGTGTAATGATTTTATTTAAAAATAATTAATCCATGTCAATAATGTTTTTATTATTTTATATATTTATTATAGGGATTAAAAATGACTATAAAATAAATTTTATGTCCATTTTGATATATGGATATCTCTAGATGCCTACAACTTTTTAATGATAGAAATAAACCCATCTTTCCATTTTTCTAGGCATTCTTTTTTTTAAATGGTATTTGAAAATGGATTGATTATGTCAATATATTAAAATGTTTTCTTGTGTGTGAAAATAAAATTTTATGATAGAAATTTTGAAAATTGATTTTGTTTTGTTTTTATGAGTATATAATGGTACTTCGACATTTGATGGTTTGTTCCTTGATAAACTAATGACGGGTGGAACCATGATAAAAATAACATGTGGGTCTATTATAGACCTCAAATTCATTAAGTATGGAATTCAGCTATATCTATATTCCATTTGTTCAAGTAACATGTATTGAAGTCGACCGCATGATTATTCGATTCATTGGACTGAAAAGAATAATTATTTCCCCAGATTCGTTTATGTGTTTTCTATGGTTTCTATTAGTTATGTGGTAATATTACTATTACAAAAACTGTAATAAATGATATCATATTCAAATTAGTGAATTTACTAATTCTTAAGGGTAAAAATTATTACTTCACTATACTCTTATCATGGGTTTTAATATTAATCAAGGGACCAACAACTTACTTCTTTTTATATCCCATACTAAGGTTTTTATGCTCATCCAATATTTTGTAATGTTTTTCACAGGTGTAAAGGATGGGTAATGTATTGGAAGCAGTGATGTTGAAAGCCAGGAAGAGTTTTCAAAAAAAAATTATGCATTAATTTAAAATATTTAGATTATAGAAAAAAAGTATATTGTTATATTTTATGGTTTCGATATCTTTGCGTTATGGACAAATTTTCATAAACTATAAATCTAAAAAGTTCCTTAATGTGAAATAAATAAATTTCATGACTAAAACTAAAGATTATATAATGTTTTTAAGGCTTAGGACATATAATTCTCTCATACACAGGATAGATACCCATATGCATTATTTTTAAACCTTGTCCCAGAAATATTCTATCACTTATTTACCTTTCCCAAATAGATAGAAAAGATAAAGATCATTTTATTACATTTTTATCACCATATCATGAATATTATGGTTTAGGCTAGAAATTAAATTTACCACACTCAATCCTCCCTATATGCAAGAGTATTACTGCTAGTGATGAGAGATGAAGGGGCATGTCGATGAGACTACACCTCAATAATATATAAAATCAAAGTATAGAATAGGAAAGACACGAATTAGTCTAATGGTGGAACAAATTATGAATAGAATAATGAAAATAAAACCAAAACATGGTATTAAAATATTCTACCAGATATGCAACACTTGTATTCATAGATCCACAAATATATTAAATCCATACAAATAAATAATGAAAAATAAATATAGGTGTCTCTATAAACAAACCAAAAGTCTATCTGAGTATCACAAAGAAAAAGCTAATATTATCCTATAAATTGACTTTTTAGGGACACTTCCCCATAAAACTAACATTTTAGGGAATTCTGATAAACACTGACATGCTCATATATGCTGTGATTATTAACGTATTAGGACACCATCAATGCATCATTAACATTAGTGTATTAAATAAATATATATATGTTAATCTCTATGTGTGTGTCTCAAAAGTTTATAAATTTAATGAACTATTAAAAATCACATGATGGGTCATCTTATGATATTTGGCCTATCTCGAACATCCTTCCCTCCAACTACAACTCCATTCTAGGAGAGTAGATATATCTAGTTCCTAATACTCATTGTAAAATCTAAAATACCATTATATGTTTCAGAAGAGGCAATAAGGCCATCATGCTTTTATACACACCACAATGCTGTTATTCCTTACCAATCATATCAGGTTCTGTAATAAGAACTTAATTCCCAACTTCCAAAATCATTTCACGGTACAATACTATCGGGAACAAGTTACAATATCATGTTATAATAGAAGCCCATCATTCCTTACTATCTTTTTTAGAAAAAATATATAATCATTACACATAATGTCACACATGTCCCTTTAAGGGGATGAAGAAGCCATCATGTGTCCACATTTTACTTTGATACCATATAACATATGTTTCTCATCCATTCACATGAAAAAATAACCAAGGAATGGAATGAATAGTGTTGAATGCTATACACAATAAAATATTTTTTTATCATTTATGGGATCACATTCCACACACACACACACAATCATGTCACAACAAGAGAGTTATCATGGACAAAAAACATAAACAAAAGCTTGCCATATTAAGAAATTTATCATGGGATACATACATGAACACACACAAGAATTTAATATCACATAATTATTTCTAATTTCCATAACATTCTAATGAACTTCAAACTATAAGCTTTTTGAATTCTAATGTAAATGTTCAGTACATGAATCAAGTTCACACACCAATGATTCTTAGAACCAAATTTAAATAACAAAATGATAGATTAAGAGTAAATATCAAATAAGAATGAAATATAAATATATTGGATAATATAATACTTAAAAATGATATTAAATTTAATGAAAGGATTTATAAAAGCATGAGAAAAAAATACAAAGTGGATCTACACTTTTATGTAATTAGTAATAATGATGGAATCATGTAATTTCATGTAATAAGTTTTATATTTTAATATAAGAGTCTAAATCTACAGTTTTCACTGAGGGGAATATATAATATTAGAAATAAAAAATATAAATGATGAATAAATGATATCTTACATTGAAATAAATATGATTTATTTCTCTAGATCTAGTATACTTACTATCCATAGGGAAATAACTCATAAAGAATAACCACTTGGCTACCTGAGTATTAGTATAAAGTCCATAACCTTTCTAAAAATATTATTAAATGATTTTAATCATTATTAGAGTTTAAATAAAAAAACATGTATTGTAAATTCTAGTGTCTTTGGTAGATTAGAAACATAATAAAAAAGCATGAAACCAAAAAAAAAGAATATTTTATTTAATCTTCATAATGTGACCCTCATACCCTATGAGACATTACACTAATATAAGATAACATGAGGAATACATGAAAAAAGGTATGAGATAAAAATATCATGAGGGGAATTAACATAATAATAAATCAAAGCACATGGGTTAGAAGTCATAACATGATGATATAAACAATTCATAAAACCTGATTAAACCTATTGTAGCATAACATAAAGAAAATGGGATCATGTAATCATGAAATCATAGTAATGTGGAAGTAACTGAAAACTTTAAATAAGAATTATTCAAGGATCATTTCACAAGGAGTATAATATGTCAAGGCCAACCACCAATACCATTATCCATAGAGCACGAGTCAAGGTTGACCACCAAGATCATTTCGCATGGAGCATGAGTCAAGGATAAGCACCAAGAATGTCTCACATGACGTCTCATGAGACCACACATTACCCAAATAATTATAGAACTATTTGGGTGCACCCATAAGAACATTTTAATGAATATTTTTTCCATATAAGGAATCCTACATAAGGAATCAAACATTAACAATAGGGTTACACGTGGAAAGAATTTGGTATCATAATCTTGTCAAAAGGCATATCAAAAGTGAATATAATAATGGTTTCCATTAAATAATGGAATTAAATAATACATTTACATTCATAAGATTATATATGCTCATATCCTGATAATTATTCTCAAAATTAAGTGAAAACATGTAAACATAGTGTTTAAGAAACTTTAGAAATAAAACATGTTAGTGTTGTTTGAGGAAAAGTTTTCCAGATTATTTAAAATAGAAAAGGATAAAATAAATTTATAATACTAGAAATGGAAAATATATATTTTTTAATGTTAAAATTAAGTATTCTAGAGAATAATGGTGTCTTAAAAAAGTTTATGGATTGCACATGAAAATGGGTAAGAAATCAAGATGTTCCCTTTAACTGGGATTGCTTATCTATAAGAATTGAGAAGGAAACATTTTTAAAACATATATATCCTAGAATAAGAAGAATGAAATGATCTGGATACATGATTTCAGAATGTATAAATTTAATTTATAAGAATTATATAAAAAAATAAGACTTACATTTGGGTAAATATAGGGAATTCGTAACCTGATAGAAAAATGGAATTTTAGAAAGAATCTGTTACTTATGTAAAGAAATGGTACACAAGTGATTTTAATATAATGGATAATAAAATTAAATTAATTAATTAATTGATAACCTTTTATAATTGTATTTAATTTATTATAATTTTATTATGTTTATTTAGGTCCTTTTTGAAGAGTTATGATGTATAATTTCATCGTCTGTGAGTCTTCATCAACTTGGATTTCATGATCGGTTCATTTGTGTACATATATGAAAGATTATATAGAATGTGAATAGTTTAATAGTGTTTAAATTATATGTTTTTAATGAAATTACATAAGTTTGGTAATATTTTATGAATTTGAATCATTAGATAAAATGTTCATGAAAACCATTTAGATTAATTTTTCCGTTTCTTGATCATCATGAACTAGTTTTGTTCTATTATCCAATATTATGTATATATAATAGTTCAATAATATTAAATAAGCTATATTAAATATATTATAAACTTATTTGGCCATAAAAAATATTTTATGATGGGACATGCATGTGTTAAAGGAAATTGAAAACTCTTCATCCTTAAATGTGATAAATGAACACATCACTAATAATGTTTTCATTTATAGAAGAAACAGAGAGGGGAAATAAATTATGGGGGATTATTAAATTAAAATAATCAAATTCTAGTATATATGAGATATCCAAGCTACTAGGAAATTTGGATAAGGTTAAGTGAGGAGAGAATAAGAAATTAAAATAAATTGGAATGAAATTACAATAAAAGGAAAGAGTTTTTTGACATATAAATTCCAATCCTTGAGATCCTCCTTGAGGTACTCGAGTTTGATCTTCCAGTAAGATTAAAGGATATTGTATGTTGGGGAGAGGAATGGTAAGTGGGTTGGATATAATTTCTACATAATTAAAGGATTTATAGGTGCGGGGAAAAGAGGTGGTGAGGGGTGGTATTTTTAGTAGAGGGAGGGGTGTTTTTTTTATTATTTTAATAGTTAGCTTACTATTTTGGACCAAGACTATAAATAATGTGGATTATTTTGACAAAATATAATAAATAATTCTTGTTGTTAAGAAAAAATGGCCAATTAAATCATCCATTATTCAACATGACCCAAAAATTCATTTATTTAAGAAATACCTTAAATTATTCTATTTCACAATTCATGAAAATTCAACTATTTTAGAAAAATCAAAAAAATTCAACATAAATATTTTCAATATCTAGAATTGAAAAATGGACTCCATTTTAGGATTTTTATTCTAAATATAATACATTTAATATTTATTTAAAATAATCAATTACATGAAAAATACTGATTTCGAAATTATAACTATTTTTTTAACACATAGAAAAAAATAAGGTATAATAATGTTATATTATAATCACCAGACCAAAAATAAAAATTTATGAATATTTATTATGAAAATAAATTTTCATTTAAATAATTATATTAATTATAAAATTATAAAATCATATCTATGTTTTATAAAAATACCAACACTTAATTTAACATTTTCAAAACATTTATTTACTTATACTACAATATAATTATATAATATTTTCATTTATAAGGTGGATAAATTTAATTTATAATTTCATTAGTGATGTTACTATTCTATTAGCTGGGTTACTATTCATATGGGCCACATAAATATTCCATATTCCATGTCACAATTCAATTAGTTTAGGTTTCTTAATTTTTATAAACACTTCTTATTTCATTCATTATTCATTTATACTTTTCTCATCGAGTTATATATGTTTTTTTGTGAATTATACTATATAAAATATGTATAAGAAGAGAATTTCCATCAATAACATATTTTCTCATTACATTTTCCCCCCATATAAAATTTCACCATCAAAATTTCATTTAGAAAACTATGGGGAAAATAAGTGAGGGTACTTTTCCTTCATCGCTTCCTCCGGTTCCTATGTTTGCACTTCTTAGTTATTGTTCCAACATAACACTTTGAACTAGTGCATGATCTTGTTTAAATGAACATTATCTCTATGATCCAAGATCTTCACTAGATTCTCCTCATAATGGAGATCATTAACCAACAATACCACCTTTGAAATCAATAAATGTGAGGGATCCAATATGTAATTCCTCAAGAGGGATACATTGAATACATCGTGTACTAGAGACATGGCCGGATGAAGTTCAAGTCAATATGCCACTAATCCAACACAATTAATAATCCTCATGGGTTTAATGTACCAAGAAATTATCTTTACCTTCTTCCCAAATCTAATGATCCTATTAAATGGAGATACACAGAGGAATACCATGTCTACAAACCTAAACTATAGGTCTCATTGATGATTGTCTGCATAACTATTCTATCATCTTTAGGATTCCCAGATATGTTGTGGAATGGTTTTCATAGTTTCCACCATTTCTTCGAATTTTTCAAGTCCTAAAAGCTTATGTACAGTCACTTAATCCCTACATATGAGTTTTCTGCTTACTTTCCCATAAATAGATTCATATAGAACATTTAGATACTTGAGTGGAAAAATATTTTTATAGTATAAATTGACCAGAGATATATATTGGTCACAACCTGCCTTGAAGTCCATAGAACATTCTATCAACATGTCTTAAAATGTTTGAATTTACATCTCATATTGACCATTAGTTTGAGTATGATACAAAATAGTGAAATTCATATAAGTGTTCAGAGCATGTTGCAGACTTTTCCAGAACATGGAGGTTAATATCAAATATTGATAATATACAATATATTACGGTAATCCTTGTAGCCTTACCACTTCTCTAATGCATATCCATGAAATTTTATCTTATGAGAAGTCATCTCAATTCATGATAAAGTGATCTATCTTTATAAGATGATCCACAACAACAAATATACCATTATTTCTTCGGGATGTCATGAAAAGTCCAGTTAAAAAGTCTATGATGATGTTTTCCCATTTTCATATTGGTATGAGTAATGGTTGCATCATCCCATTAGACATTTTCCTTTAATTCACCATTTTATAAAATACCATGCGCTTTGATGTATATTTGGGGTTCTCCTTCTTCATATTATCCCACCAATAGTTTTATCAAAGATCTCTATACATCTTTTTAATCCCAGGGTGAGTAGATACGATTGACCTAAGCGTGTAATTCAAAATCTCTTTCTTTACCTCTATATTGGATGGTACAAATAATCTTTAATTAAATCTCATGACATATTCCTCATCAATTTTGAACTATGAGGGTTTCCTATTTTTGATATCTTCCACATTTTTATAAAATTTCACATCATTTGTTTGACAATCGTTTAAGGGAGTGGTTGATAAATCATTTGAGAAAGGATTGATAATGATCATTGTTTAAATATTCTAATTTCTATCCATTGATCATTTAAAAATACTGTATCATTTTCAATACTCATTATTGATAATGTTTTGTTATCCTTTCTGCTTAGAGCATTAACCACTTTATTTTATTTAACAGGATGGTAGATTATTGAAAATTATATTAAAATGATTCTCATGTTTCTCTTTTCTATTATAGTATATCATAATTACATCAATATATATGATAATACATTTTTCAAGGTAATCTCTAAAGACACTATTGATTAAGTACTAGAATGTTTATGGAGGATTAGTGGGTACGATGGGAATCATTATGAAATCATTGTTTCCAAACCTCATTTGAAATGATTTCTTTGGAATATATACCTTCTTCACCTTTTGACAGTGTTATCCAGAC
This sequence comes from Viscum album, assembly GCA_963277665.1. Classification (NCBI taxonomy): domain Eukaryota; kingdom Viridiplantae; phylum Streptophyta; class Magnoliopsida; order Santalales; family Viscaceae; genus Viscum; species Viscum album. The sequence goes on along the minus strand of OY728145.1, from coordinate 1,239,093,615 downwards.
CAAAGTTTCACCTTGGAGAAATACTTCTCCCGACATTGTTGATCGAATATTTCATCTATCCATGGTAGGGGATAATTTTCCTATCATGATTCTATTGGTCTCACAATAATCAATACTGAGACGCATTGATCCATCCTTCTTCTTGAAAAATAGGATCTAGTGCGCCCAATGGTGAAGCACTAGGGCATATGAAAACCTTGTCCAGATTCTCTTGTAATAGCTTCTCCATTTATTCTAGCTCAATGGTGTCCATTAAATAAGGTGACATTGATATAGGCACAGATCAAGGAATATTTTCAACTGCGAACTCAACCTCTCAATCAAAAGGAAGACTAGACAACTCTTCTGGGAACACATCAGTCTAATCTCTCACAATGGAAATGTTTTTGAGCATTATCCTCTCTATTTTTTAAATCATTTGATCTTGGTATACTTTTCATAAGGAAATAATATCCATAATTGAGATAATTATTTTTATAGAGATTCATCCTCCTCCTTACAGTTGCAAAGAAATGGAGGATGAATTTGGAAGGGAAGATTGATCTACCTTTCTTGAAAGTTGATGTTGTATTTGAATAAGAATAGACTATATATGATCAATATAGCATAAAACTCTGTGAATGGAAATAAAAAAAGACTTTCTAGGAGGATTAGTCCAAAAAAATTAACTGAAAAAAGTTTATATATATTTTATGAAATAATTTCCCTATTATATATTCAAATAGAAAACTCGTCCTACATATTGTGAGGTGCTGTTTGAATATTTATAATAAACAATAAAGATATTAAAGAATGTGTAAAACCAGAATCAAGTAGCATGTTCTTTATTCTTGAATGAATAACCAGCATACATGTCCACACATCTTTTTGAGGATCCACCTTAGTAGTAGTGATAACATAAGACCTTCCTTGATTACTTTGAGGTTGTTGTAATTGACTGCCTCTAACAAACATTGGCTTAGGGATATGGTTTTCATAATTCCCATGGTCCTTGAATATGAAACATTGCACTATAAGATGAGTGTTACTATGAAACTACACAAATTCTTCCATATTAGTGGGATTATTCATATCCCTTGGTGAATTATTTTCCAAATTCCTTATTTGTCCACAATTTAAGCATTTCATGGTTCCCATTAGATTGTTCCCATGATGCTTATTCCTACAATTTTGACATGCGGGATATTGGATTTTCTTTCCATTATGGGATTTATATATTGAACCAACCATAATAAACAACATTTTACTCTTTTTATTTCCAGTCCCATGAGTACACTAAGTGTCTTTGATCTCTATTTCAACATTGAGGGATAAAACAATCTATTATTAGTTATCAAATTATTGAATCCCTAATGCTTTTAATAGAATCAACCGTAGTCTTCTAAAGAAAAGATCCAACATACTTTTGGTGTTCATGACAAAGCCTATGGTGTTTCATGCAAGTAAAATGTATTTTTATTGATATTCCTTAATAGAACCATCATGATTTTCTCTTAGACTAAGGAACATTTTCTCTATATTATGTTGGATAGTGAAAGGAAAATATTTTTTGGATAATATATTTCTAAAATATTCTCATTACTTATATTCGATTTCCTCCATGAACTTCTTTTTCTTGATCAATGTCCACCACTGATCAGAATCCCCATAAAAATTATGGAACACTATCATATATTTCTCTTCTTATTATCATTGGAGTATAAATTATATCTTTTTAATGGAGTTAATCCATTGTTCCATGAGGAGGGGATCATAATATCAACTAATTATGGGAGGCCTTTTTCACATAAAGGACTTGACTGCAAGTTTATTCTTCTTATGAGAATGAGAGTTTTATATGCAATTAATTTTATTATTTATAACTTTATCCAGTTAATAATGTACCTTCATGACGTTTTCATCCCCATTTCCCATAATATTTGGAATTTAATTAGGGAAATCATCAAAATTCTAATCATATTTATTATTGGAATGATTTCTCCAATTTCCATCATTTTACTATGAAAACGAAAGTACAATTATGGTGGCTTGAATAATTTTTCTGCAAGAATATAAAATAAAAAATTTGAACAGAGAAGGATAAAATTTTAAATGAAAATTATATCCTAAATTTTTATTCCCTATGTTTTAATTATGGCTATCTATAGTGAGAGAATTAACCATAGGACTATTTCTAATGTTCTCTAGTCCTAATCAAAAAAATAATTAGACTGTTCTCTGATACCAATTATAATTACCCAATCCTTTTACACATATTATTACAATATTTTAAGCATACTTAGACATCAAATAAAAACCAAGTATCATAAATTATATTTTATTTATAGGATTAAATATATTATTATAATGAAATAATCCAAAATAAAAATATGTTTTATTTAATGTTGATAGTAATATCTTAACACATGTGGTCCATTAAATCTAGATAGGATAACCTGGGGAACACATGAAGAAAGGGATGAGATAAATACCACAGTTTTGGAATAAACATAAGAATAAAGCATATAACAAGGGTTTGAAGGCATATCATGATGTGATGAAAAGGGTTGGAACATGAATAAACATATGGAAGTGTAACATATAAAACATGAGATCATGTAATCATGGAAACATATTAATATTGAAGTAACCTAATACATAAAATAATAATTAGTCAATGACCATTGAATATGGAGGAGTACATGATAATTCTAACCACTAAGACAATTGAATATGGATCACAATTCAAGGCTAACAACCAAGACTATTGTACATAGAGCATGACTCAAGGGTAACCACCAAGACTATTTCCCCTTTGGTATCATGATACAAAAAATTAACAAATGAATTAAAGTTATATCTGGTCACACAAATCACAAAATGTTCTTGAATACTTGTTCTACATAAAGAATCATACATAAGGAATCAAACATGAACATATGAGTTACCCAAGGAATGAATTTGGTATCATAATCATGTCCAAGGAATATCAAAAAATATTTTTATAATTGTTTCTATGTAAAAATGAAATAAAATAATTCATGGATATTAATAAAGGAAAATAGTAATATGTCCCTGTCTAACTGATGGCAATACATGTAAAAATAGCATTTAAGAATCTTTTAAAATAAAACTTTTTAGTGTTGTTTAGGGTAACATTTTAAAAATTCATTAAAATGAAAAATGAATAATTGTTTGAATAAAACCATAAAGGAAACAAGATATTTTTTATTCAAAATTATTGATTTTATAAAAATAATGGTGGCTTAAAACATTTTATTGGTTTTACATTAAAATGGGTATGAAATTCCCTTAAATCAGTCTCGTTTATTGAGAAGAATTGATAAGGGAACATTTTTAAAACACCTATATTCCTAAAAAATATGGATGAAATGATTTGTATAGATGATTTTTGAACATATTAATAGAATTTAGAATAATTATATAAAAATAAATATTATTTACAACAGGGTGAAGATAGCGATGCATAACCTGGAAGAAAATTAGAGGTTCGGAAAGAATCCCTTTCTTTATGTATGAAACAGTTTTTCACTTGATTGTAATGCCCTGGATAGTCAAATTAAATCCATTAATTTATTCATAACATTAAATAAATTAATTTGATTTATTATAATTTTATTAATTTCATTTATGACCATTTTTCTTAGTTATAATATACTATTTTAATCACTACAGTGTGTTTGTCTCTTTTCTTTTCAGGACCAGTTCTTTTGTATATGCATATGAAAGATCATGTAAAATGAGAATAGATGTATAGAATGGATATAATATGTTATTATTGAATATCCATTAATTTATTATGTCTTATATTTCATTTTTTATAAGGTATGAGGATAGATCAATTAATAAAATGTTAATGATAATATATTAGTTTAATATAGTGGTTTCTCGATCATAAAGAACTAGTTTTGTTATATTTTTTAATATTATGTATATAAACTATCTCCAAAACATTAAATATGTTGTAATACATATATTATAATATTTATTAACCATAGAAACTATTTTATGACCAGACATGATTGGGTTAAACAAAATTGAATTCTTTTCATCCTAGAATGTGATAAATTAGGACATCATGGATGGAGTTTTCATTTTGTAAAGAAATAGAGGGGAATTAAATGATGATGGAAACCCAAATATAAAATTAGATATTTAAAGACTGATGTTTGTTCACTTATATTCTCCTCATACCACTTTTTTAACATATGTAATATTTAAGAAACTATAAAAAAATTATATAATTCAACTACAATGATTTTATGAAAATTAAATATCTATTAGAGTTTCCTTATATTTAAATTATCCTAGTGAAAAAAATCAACCATATTAGTTTAATACTACCTATATAAAATATTATTTCATAGTATTCACTTAATCCCATCATACATTATTTTCAAAATATTCTAATGTATTTATATAATATTTTTAATTGCATTTAAAGTTTTTCAATATTATAGAAAGATAATGTATGAATTATTCTAATAATACAAATGTTATGTCATTAGAGCTAGTTTTAATTTCTAAAAAATATTTAGAGGATAATTTTTTTAAGTTTTAGAGGATAAATTGAACTTCCTTTTCTATAAAATGTTAATAAAACAATACAATGGTACATTTTTAGATTATTGAACTATTGAGAGAGTTCATTTTAATATTATCGTTATAATGAATTTGTTTTGGAACATGTGACCAATCATCTCTAGAAAATAAATATAAATAATATAAAACATATATTTGAATTATAATTTAACAAAAAGCTATAATAATGAAAAATTAACCAATTAAATAAGTTTAAATAAATGTGCTGATAAATTAAAATACAATTATTCATGAGGTTATAAAAAATTTAATGCATGTTGGGAATTGTGATAAGGATTACCCTTTTATATCCCAATTATTTTTAGTTATTATTTATCCATTTATTTTTTTTAACTTTTATGAATTATGTATACTATTTTGAATTTATATCGTACATATATGACAATATTTTTATGTATTATGGCATCCTTATCATTCTAATAAATTTATAGTTCATACCATATGAGATTCATAAAGGTTTAATCCAGTTATTTTTCTTCTTTTTTGATTATTTTATCAATTAGTCACTATCTCCATTTCTTTAAATTTCACATTATTTATCAAATTACATATATTTCAATTTAAAATTATTTTTTATTTCAATCACAGTTTATATGTATTTTTTATATTTATTGTTGAGGCCATATATATTCAAAAACACATTATTATACCCACAATCCCCAGTTTTTCAAGGAGTAGGTTCAGTACCTCATAGATGTTGTAGGTGTGGTATAAATATAGAAGAAAATAACACCATTCAAGAAATAAAAAAATGGTAGAAAACCCAATGGTTCAAGAAACATTTGATTTGAATGGAACAATACCTATGAAGGTGGGAAAATTGAGAGAAAAATATATCACAAAGATATTGGGATAAATAAATAAATGATTTATATGATTTTTATTGGATAGTTTTAAAATAAATTTTCCATCATGTTAAAAAAGTCACTAGAACCAAAAAAATATAGTCTACCAAACAATGTCAGTCAATGAACCTATAACTAATTAAACCATATATTTTTTGAAATTTATTTTTTACTCATTATATATAATTAATAATTTTTTTTGAAGATTTTAATGATTTTTTAATCCTACTATGGTACTCTCAAGATTCTATCTCTTACAATTTGATTATAAGATTATCCAGATGATTTAAATGTGTAAAAAGGAGTTTAGTTATGAATATTTCATGAGGTTTTATTTTAAAAAATATACCACCTATGAATTTTATGTTGATAGTTATATCTTGAAAAATAAGGCAGAAAACAAGTAATAAATATTAATAGTATAATCTAATTCACCCAAAATAATTTAGGAAATGATCCCATGTAACTCAAAATTCAAATAATTATTCTCTATAATTGGAATTATAATAATGTAGTTCTACAAGATAAATATTCTATGCCACCTATACCATGCATAGTCACCCCTGCCGTCGACATACTTGATCCTGTTCTCCAACAGTCCTCATACTCGATTATGTAATCCTTTAAAATTCACAGAGATATAAACCCTAGAGGAATCTTAGTGCAATTAAACGGCGAATATATGATTTAATTATAAAATATTAATCCAATAATTAAAATTCATTTCACATGGAAACTACTAGTCTTGAGCTCATAGTCATGGATTTGAATTATCTTATTGGCCTCTATAAAGTTATTTTACTCCACACAATATTCCTTATAGGTTACACATGCTAATATCTTATATATAAATGTGCTCCACATAGCTTATGAAAATATCCAAAATATACTCGATCAACTCCCCTTTATTTTTGGCTGATCCTATTACATTTGGAGTCTATTTTAGTTTTTATTTATGTATGTACACATTTTAATACAAACTGTGAACCCTTACATAACATAGATGGGATTCATTTATCTAATAAATTTGGTGAATACAGGTTCATAGCTATACATTGGTATCTAAATATAACATCTAAAAACAAAATCCTCTAAAAAGGACATTCAAAATTCCCTTAAAACATAGATATTTCAATATTAGGTGAAAACTATCAATTCAAAATTATAATTGACCAATATAAATTCTTCTTAAAGAATATTCCATTATATTTATATCCTATTTTAGAAAATTGAATAATGAGATAATTATTTCCATGACCTAATTTTTTTACATACAATGATTAATTTCATTATAAACAAAATTTTTTTCTTAATAAAATAAATAAAAGTAAGAATAAATTATAAGAAAATAATTAATAAAAATGACTAAAAAAATTCTTATATATAATATATTAAATATAAAATTACTAAAAAATCATTAATTCTATAATATGAGCTCATTTGGACATTTATACACTCAATAAATCTATAATTTTGATATTGAAAAAATTATAAAAAAGTGACACATAAAATTACCCAACACATGGAAAATTACTCGTAATAAATAAATCCATTAATAATATGGCCTACCTGGGTTTAAGAATACACACTTGTAATATGAAATAAAATTATCCTTTGTAATTTAAAATTACAAGCCCCCTATATGAATACCACTCAATATATTACTTCAATCCATGTTCGTGATCATGTTCTTTGTGGGAATACATGTCAGATTTAAGATGAATAGAAATTTTAACAAGATTTATAGTAAAAAATATACTCTCCCCTAGGTTCCTTAAACCATATTACCATTTTTTGTTTACTAATGATAACTTACATTATTTTATTATATATAATTTCCCATTCTCCAATTGGGTTCAATATTTCAAATAAATTAATTAATTATTTTTTATTATGTATGAATTATACTTTAATTTTATCAAGCCATTAATGAGTATAAAACTTTAAGGATTTAAAATTATTTTTATTTACTAACTCATAAATTTACTAATGTATTAAATATTTATTATGGGATATCAATTAGTGAATTTCATCCCATTATCAATAATGTGGGAAACAATTAATTGAAAATTGAAGCTACTTGCGCCACATGACTAAAATAATAATTGTTTAATCATTAGGATGTATATGATCAATTTTGAACTTCCCAACTTAGTGAAAGACCCACCTTACAACAAAAAGTCAAAAAAAAAAAACATTTTACTAATTGTTAAATCCTGCATTAAAAGTTTATTTTTTAATATCTGGTTGAAATATATATTTTTTCCATAGTTGGGAGAATGTTTAAATGGTTACAAAGAAGTTCACTAAAAGTTTTTATCATGTCTCTCATCTTGCACAACATACATACTATTACATATGATCCATAATTATAGTATCTAATGATTTTATTGTAATAAAACTATAATTATATTACAATTCATATATTTTATTATAAAAAAATCATACTTTTGTAAGTTGAATATAAATTGTGAGAATACTTGGTCAAAATATGTCAAAACTGATTTTTTTTAAATTTCCTTAGAAAATCCAATTTAGGAATAATTAAAAATGTAGTATTTAAATATTCCTTATCTTATCTATAAAAATGAAAAATATTATTTATAATTAATTATTTATAAACTATGAAATTTATATAAATAATGATATGATAATTTGGAGGTAAAAATAGGTTTTTTAGAGAGCTTGTTTCGTTGAGATTCTTTTTTTTTAAAAGGGAAAATGTCTATTAATTTTAATTAATCAGAATAATAATAATAATAATTAATTATGAATTATTTAAAAGATATGAATAGAATTTTTATCTAAATATATTAATTTTAATCCATGAAAGATTATTAAAAATCATATATTTAATATAAGATCATTGTATACATGGAAATGGTATTTCTTGAAAAGTAGTTTTTTGGCATGATTTTCAGGTTCTTTTTAAACAATATTGATGTGGCTTTATTTTTACATAGTTTTTTCACAACTTTTTTTTTAATTTTTTATAATTTACCTAATAAAATTTATACTTTTTGATAAATATTCATAATATTGTAACTTTTTAATGAAATTCATTAATTTAATCAATATTTATAAATAATTATTAAATTTTATGCCTTTAAAACAATTAGTTTAATCTTACGTAACTTTTTTAGTTTAATTATTCTTAATTAATTTTTTTATATTAATCTTCACAATTTTTTAATAATTTTACATTAACATTAAATAACCAATTAATCATCTTATTTTTGTATTAATTAAGTTATTTTTTAATTTAATATTTTATCCTTTAATTTAGTCTCATTAAAATAAATTGACGTTATTAATTTTTATATTTAATTATTTGGCCATATTTTAAATAATAATTAATAATTTAAGTGTTAGTTTTAGTTAATTTATGGTTTTTAGTTTATTTTATCTATTTTTTAGTTGTGTACGTATGACTCACCATTTGATTGTCCAACAATGACTTAAATAAATTTTATTTTTATTTAATTTAGCTTTTTGAAATTTGTTTGATTTGTTTTAAATCAATTAATTAGAGTTTGAAGTTTATAATTTATATTTTTATTTGTTTATTTTATTTTTTAGGTGACTCACCAAATTTTTTTAACTATCGGTGAGTTGACTCACTGATCACATTTCAATGGTGTCGGTCTCACCTATCATGCACATTAGATTTGATCTCTTGTTTAAGATATGAGTGACTTGTTTTTGAAAAACTAAAGATGGATTAATTTTTTTGGTACCAATGTCTTATTCTTTATTTTAACAATCGATGCCTCACTCCTACCCTTACTCCCCTACTTCCATCTTTCTATCAGAGAGTAATTGACTCACCAATTCCATCCTTATATCAGTTTCACCCTTATACAAACAACCTCTCACACTCCCCGATCCTTCCCTACCACTGCTTCAACCATCCATTGCCTTTCCCATTCATCCACTGCCTCACTATTTCATTTACCACTATCATCACCTCCTTTTCTCAAAATTTCCCCAATCTCGATCCTTCACCTCTTCTTCATTTTATGGGTTTTAGAACCATATCGTCCACACAGCAAGTCACCATAGCCTTGAACCATCAGATCTACTTCCTGCTATAGGTGGATTCAAAATTGTCAAATCATATCCACTTAGATATGATTAAATAGTCCACTAAGAAAAATTCAGATCTAATGAACCACTGGAGATTCAATGCTATCGATCCACTATGTTGAGTTGGTGTCGCCGCCTTCCATGGTAGAGTCCATCCCTGAGCAAGCAGTTATGTGATTTACGGGAAGGACTGCTAGTAGTTTTTGAAATGTAACTGCATGGAAGAAGGGGATCTTGAGCCGCTAGAAGGACCTTCCGCCGCCACTACGATGCACCACTGAGAAGAATTTTTGCTGCCACTATTTGCTGAAATCCAGGTCGACCAAAAAATTATGGTTGCTACTTTTAAGGTAGAACCGAAATAAAGACGAGCTAAACTGAGTCTCAAATTTACAGTCGTGGGTTGTAGCTGAGGTGAAGCCGGATGCAAGGATGAGGCCATGATAAGCCTGTGTGACACCGCTGGTGATGGAGGAGCTGCTGTTGTGTTGCTTCGGGATGCTTCGTGAAGAAACTGGATATAAATCCCCCCTACTACGCCAAATTTGGGGGGGGGGGAGAAGAAAGTTATAATAAAATAATAGTAATAAATAAAAAGAGAAAAAACTAAATTATTGAATCTAAATTTACAAAATAACTAATTTAATGTATACATAAATATTAATAATAAATAAATAATAAATATAAAATAATTACTATTAATTAAACAATTTTTTTTAAATAAATTCATTAAAATACTTAATAATAATTTATAATATATATTAAAATAAATAAATTTCAATAACTAAATAATTTAAATTTTAATATTTATAATAAAACTATTTATTATAATAAATTAAAATAATAATATAAAAAATAAATTTTTAACCTTAATAATTAATTTTGTAAATAGGTTAATAATTATAATTTAACTTCTTAATCTAATTAATTTTTATATTAATAATTTAAAAAATATAAATAATAGCATATATAAGAACTTTTAATAAAGTAAGTAGAATAAACAATTATGTTATCTTTTAATTAATAACAATATATTATAATCTAACATATTATTTAAGTAATAATTTATTTTAACTTTTCTTTGTAACTAATCGAACGATCTTTTGTTTTGTATTTTTGGGTTCACACTAAGGCCTTAAAAATATCTAGGTGCATTCAACTAACTCATTGAGAGTTAGTTATAAGGGAACATCTAGCATGATGTGTTAGTCATAAAAAAACAAACGTGTGTAGTCAAATGTTAAAGAACTGAAGTATGTCAGTGGATATGTGTGATGACGTGCAGTAGAAGACAATGCTTTAAAAGGGAAAGCATCAAGGGATTTAGGGAGGACTCTCATTCCGATTCCAGGTGGCATTTTTTGAGAGTAGACACTCTTGGGAGACACCAAGAGCAGTCTGGAGGCGAAGGATCTAGCCTCGATGCATGAGCTTCATCTTAGAGGGGTGATATTTCTTCAACAATTTTAATGTTCTACTTAATATTACTATTGTTACATTAAATAAAATAATAGGTTAATTTCTTATATTCAGGATTTTGAATTTTTACTGGTTTACCTTTCTTCTTTCTTCATTTTAATTTCCTTTATTAAGATTCAGAATATATCAAAGAGATTAAATATGGTTCTCAAACCATTAATTGAATTTGAACTGTCATTAGTTTAATTTTCAAATCCATGATATTTTGGTGAGATCAATCAAGCATGTAGCTCATTAATTTTTAACTTCACAAACTTTATAATCCTCTTGCAAGGTCATACAGTTGTTATCTTTTTACCAATTTAATGTTTGTATTTTTTGAAGTGGCAGACCTCAAGAACTATAATATAGAGTGTTAAGTATTTTGGTGTGAAGGATTTAACAACTTTTTTCTACACTATTAATTTAATATAATGAAGAATCATTTTTTTAACCAGTATATTTTAATTCACCAGAGCTTACCTTTTGATCAACACTCAGCACTGTTGTTTACTTTTTTTTGTTATCTTTAGTTAGCACTATTACTTTTTCTTGTTTCATTCAATAGTTTAGTAAATAGAAATTTTTAGACAACTTTCATTATGGATTAATAAAAAAATATTAAAAAAACATTATAAAGTAATAAATATAATCAATGTTCACTCTCTTCTCTATTGGAAATAGTGGAGTTTATTTGGAACAAAACCTTAGATTTCTCACATGCCATCCCTTAGGTTTGACCCTACACAACTGTGCTATTGTAGGAGTTATAAATAATATTTTGAGGGTCGTGAAGACATACGACCACATCAAAATTTGGTGCCATTTCCAAGTAAGGCATGTGCAGAGATTCTAGAGTTTTAATAAAAAAATAAAAACAAATCACATTAAAAAATAAATAAAAAAAATATTCTTTAAAAAATTGTGAACTTGAATATACTACTTTTGTTGATCATTAAAATTATGCATATATTGTGAAACTTTGTGTATTTAATCTCACCTATTTTTACATTAAAAATTGTGCGTTCATGAAAACTGGAATCAATCGGGTCCTCATTATATTTGTTTTGGCTGTTTTGGGCACATTGCTTGGCAATGTGTCTGTAAACATCCACAACCGGATGTTTTCATTGAATAAAATGAAAACTTTTTAATACAATCCAAAATTCATAGCTAAACATTAATTAATTGAAACCAAATTGTATGATAGGGAGGATTCCTGGAATTCCTAGTATAATCAAACCCACGAAATTAAAAGTAGAGATTCTCAAGAACAAGATAAAAGAATAAAAATATTCGAAATCATTCTCTTATAATTACAACACAGGGTTAAATAACAAGAAGAATTTGAAGAAAAAGAAAAATTATGTTTGTAAAATATTTGAAAATCAAGTTGAAGAGGAAAGTGACATTAAAACTGGGAAAAAACATCTTTTACTTTGAAAAATATGATTTTGTTGAACAAAAATCTGAAATAACCAACCCAATGAATCAAGAAAACAACATTTAATACACCATAAGGATTTTTGTTGCTTTTGAGTTGGACAATTTTGAAAATTAACTAAAACATATTGAAAAAGATTAACCAATTCTTTTCATCATTACTTCTTTAGAGAAAAATCATTACTTTATGAGTTTTGTAAATGAAATCACTAGGGTTGAAGACAATAGTGAATTAGAGAACTTAAATGATAAAAAATATTCACCCAATGTTTATGACATAGTGAATACTGAACCTGAACCGAAAATGGAAAGAACTTTGGAAGAGAATTTTAAACTGCATAACATGGAATATGAGTTTTTTAAATTTGAATTGAAAACCAATATTTCATGTTCTGATACTATAAACTCAATAATTTCTGAAATTTTGTTAGATGAAGAAGTTGAAGTAGTCTATTTTCAAGAATTTTTTTTAATGAGCATCCACTACTCTGTTTATATAGAAAAAACTTTTCTGAGACATTGTGTACTGAAATGGAATGTAGTGTTTTCATTCCTTGGAAAGAAGGATTTAATTTGAATAATCTGTAATTCCAATTTATTAATGTAGAATTGAACATTTCTCCCCCTAATTTGAACATTCTAGAACATAGTATGATCACTGTTTTTGAAATTGAACTCTTTGATTATGAACATGAAAAAGAAGATGAACACACGCTTGATGATGGTAGTAGAATTGATTTGTTAGAAGTAGTAGATATTTAGTATGAGTTAACAGATGAGGACATATTGGAAGAGATTTACAACACTGTTAATCCTGAATCTGTTAGTGTTCAAATAAATTCTCTCCCTTGTAGTTAATTTCTTTCCTCAATTGAGTTGGGTTCTGATAATTCTTGTGAAACTGATAATAATTTAGAGGTGGATTTATTATCGAGTTCCATTGTACATGATTCTATTCAGTACTCTATTGAATCCCTTATTGAACCTACTGATCATAAATCACCTATTAACACTCTTGAATTTGAAACTGTTAATGTTGAAATTGAGATAGATAAACATGAGAATAAGGTTACAGCCCTAGGAAAACCAAGTTCAATGTATTCCCTTAATGTGAATTCAAATCTAGATAAATCAAAAAAAATTCTAGAAGTTGATAGCACCATACCCATAACTGTTAAATGGTGCTACTTTGGGGTTATTTCGGGATATGAGAGTTTAGTTTCATTTTTTATAAGTTTTAGTGAACAAAAAATTCATTTCACTGTTAAATTTAATTGGGCCCAGAACATGTGGTGGTTCCTATTAAGGAAACCACATCCACATAATGATTATAGTTAGTTTCTAGTTGAGTTCGGTTGAGGACTATAAACCTAGCACTACATGGGAGGCAACCCATGGGTTTGTTTGTTTTTAATGAAACAAAAAACAAAAATTGTACTTAAATAAAGTCTATCTAAAGAATTTTTACTCTGTGCTTCATGGGAGTCAAACCATGGTTTCGATTTTGTTTTCAATTTTTTTATTTTCTTCATTTTGTTTTAAATAAAGTGTTGTTGTGTTGTCTTATTAATCTTTGTCTCCACTAGATATTTTTTCTTGGATTACATGCTCTAATTTTTAAGGATACTATTGTTGGTGGTAATGGAGGGATGGAATCCCCATGATCGTATCTGGATAAGAACTCAGTCAGGGAAGTACATCAATTGCCTAAATTTATTTCTGATCCTATTAATTGCAAATAATTTTTTTCTCACACAAAAAATTTTGCTGGTTTAAAAATTTTGCTGCATGTTTGTTGCCACAAAAAATACTGGTTGTATAAAAATCTACATGTGCCCGTGTATTTATGGGGTGTTTAGCATGTCTTTATCTGCTTCACTGAAAATCCATTTGAACCCCACCTGTGAACTTACATTCACCCCAATACACAGTGCACTTACAAGATTCATGAAACTATTTGAACTTTATTAACTATCTTCACCAATGGATTTAAAGTTAATTCTAATTCAATCAAATGAACCTACTTTTATGTTATTAATTGTGTTGAACAATATTTTTTTGAACTTGAAAGAGACCCTTTATAAATTTCCTCTATCTTATGAATTTCAAAATATAATTTAACTTCATTTGTTAAATTTTTCTTATCCACCTTTGAATTCAACTTTGGGGATAAATTTTGGTTTTAAGTATGTGGCAGGGGTCCAATTCATGACCTTGTTATACTGTGCCTTAATTTTACTCCATCAATTCCCACTTCCACTTAAAATGTTTTGTTAAATATTTTCAGAATTATTTCAAAAAAATTTAGGCTTTATACTATACTAAAATGAGTATTTCTTTCTGATGATGCTTTATTAATAGTTAATAACTTTTCTGAATATGAAATTAATGTGGTTGGATGATTTTTGAGTGAATATACTTACTGATTTAATGGAAATTTGGATTAATAATAACTTTTTAGAGTGATATGGGTAATCTCTTAGTGGAGTTATGATCATAACCCTTGGAATTAGAAGTTTGATCTTGATCATAAGGGACACAATTTATTATTAATTCTTAAAGTAATCACCTTAATGAGCCAATGTAAATGGTTTTCTTAAAAATCTTTTGCAAATAGAGTAGTTTGGGAATCTTGGATCCAATGGTGAGTCTCTGAGACCCTAGATGCTGGGTGTGTTTCTATTTAATATAATCCCTCTCTACACCTTGAATAAGTTCATTGAATAGTGATTAGCACATGATACATGGATTGGGAAAAAGTAAATAAAGTTTATAGGGTCAAAAAATTGTTCATTAAGGTGAGGGGATTGATGAACACCAAATGAGGAAGGAGAAAAATTGTTTTTTTGGGATCATTTAGGTTGTATCAATAAGGTGATTCAAAATTAATATTTATTGTTGGAACCTAAGTGATGAGTCTAAGTATATGCTTCCTCAGTTACTTTTTTATTTCCACAGATATTTTACCTATTGTCACCCTTGGACTTTGGACTGAAGCCAGGATTGAAATGAATCAGTAAGTAGCATCACATATGAGGAAGGAAATTTTCTTTTATAGTTGAATATTTTCTATATTTTTTTCCTTTTGAGTATTTTTTCTTGGTAAGAATAAATTTGAAAATATTTTTTTTCAAAAGCCTATTGATAGTTCAGTCATCTCTTTTGAAAGTGTGTGACCTGATGCATTTTGATAAAAATAATGCATATAACTCTCTTATATTTTTCAATGATAATAAAACGTGGAATGTTTTGAGGACAAACATTGCTTATGTGTTGGGGAATTTTATGTGGCTTTATTTTTATATATTTTTTTTCTACTTTGTTTATTTAATTTTTAACAATTTAACTAAATAATTTTACACTTTTTGTTAAATAATCTTACTTTTGTTTTTTTATAATGAAATTCATTATTTCAATAAATACATATAAATTATTATGAAATTTTATGACATTAATACAATTAATATAATATTACAAAACTTTTCTAGTTTAATTATTTCTTAATTATTATTTTTTATATTAATCTTCCCAATTTTTCATAATTTGAAATTAAAATTAAATAACCAATTAATCATCTTATTTGTGTATTTATTAAATTTTTTATAAGTTAAATTTTTATCATTTAATTTATAATCATTAAAATAAATTAACTTTATTATTATTTATATTTAATTTTTGTCTAATTTATTAATTAATGTTATAAATTTATTTAGTTTTAGTTAATTAATGGTTTTAAGTTTATTTAATATATTTTTTAGTTGTGTACATATAAATCACTTTTGGATTGACCAACTATGACTTAAATTAATTATGATTTTATTTAACTTAGCCTTTAGATATATGTTTGATTTTTTTATAATTAATTAATTAGTTTTTAATGTTTTTAATTTAAGTTATTCTTTGTTTATTTTATTTTTTTGATGACTCACCGATTCCTTTAACTATTAGTGATTTGAATCGCTGATCACTTTGCAATGGTGTCTGTTTTACCAATCATGCACATCGACTTCGGTCACTTGTTTTAACTATAAGTGACTTTAAAAAAAACTAACAGTGGCTTATTTTTTTGTTACCAGTGTCTTATTTTTTATTTTAACTATCGGTGCCTCACCCCTACCCTTTCTCCCCTACTTCAATTTTTTATCAGTGGTTAATTGACTCACAAATTAAATCCTTCTATGGGTTTCATCCACATAAAAACGGCCTCTCACACTCACTGATCCTTCCCAACCACCGCTTCAACCTTTCATTACCTTTACCTTTCATCCACCGCTTCACCATTTCATTTCAACACTTTCATCACCTACTAATATCACCATTTCCCCAATCTCAAAACTTTGTCACTCCTTCATTTCATGGGTTGCAGAACCACATCATCCGCACAAAAATTCACCATAGCCTTGAATCTACATATTGGATTCTTGCTATAGGAGGCATCCAAATCATCAAATTATATCCACTCAGATCTGATTAAATAGTCCACTAAAAAAACATTTCTAAGGACCCACTTGAGATCCATAGCTACCGATCTTATGTTCTGAGTCAGTTCTACTACCTTTCGTGGTATAGTTCATCCAAGAGAATGTGGTTATGTGATTAAAGAAAAGGATCGCTGCCAATTTGTGAAATGCAGCCACCTGGAAGAAGAAGATATTAAGCCGATGGAAGTCCCTTCTGACGTTGATGTGATGCACCACTAAGAAGAATTCTTTCTGTCATCGCTTACTGAAATCTAGGTCGACCAACTAATTTGGGACACTGCTTTTAAGGAAGAACTGAAGCAGAGCTGAGCTGAATCCAGTCCCAAATTTAGAGCTATGGGTCGTAGCCGAGGTGAAGTCGCATGTGATGAGGAGGCCGAGCTTAGCTAGTGTGACACCACCTGTGATGGAGGAACTGTTGTTGTGTTTCTTTGAGATGCTTTTTGAATAAGATATAGATGAATCCCCCTGACACAACAAATTTGGGGGGTGGGGAAGAAGAAATTTTCAATAAAATGATAATAATAAATTAATAGGAAAAGAACTAAATTAAAAAACATAAATTAAAAAATAACTAAATTAAAATATAAATCAATATTAATTAAAGATAAGTAATATATATAAGATAATTGATACTAATAAAATATAATTGTAAAATAAATTAACTAAAATAATTAATAATAATCTATAAATTATATAAAAATAAATAGACTGTAATAAATAAATAATATAAATTGTAATATTTAAAATAAAACTATTTATTATAATAAATAAAACAATAATGTAAAAAATAAATAATTAACCTTAATAATTAATGAGGTGAATAGGATTATAATTATAATTTATGTTTTTAATTTATTTAATTATTATATTAATAATTTAACAAATATAAAAAATAACATATAAAATAACTTTTATAAAAGTAACTAAAATAATATATTTTTTTATCTTTTAATTAATAATAATCTATTATATCCTAACTTATTATTTAAGTAATTACTTATTTTAACATCACTTTTTATATGATTTAACGATCCTCTATTTTTTATTTTTAGGTTCACACAAAGGCCTTAAAAATGGCCTGGTGCTTTCAACTAACTCATTAGGAGTTAGTTACAAGGGAAAATCTAGCACGACATGTCAGTCATGAAAAAACACACGTGTGATGACAAGGTTAAAGAATGAAAGTATGTCAGTGGAAATGTGTGGTGACGTGCATCAGATGAAAATGGTTTAAAATGAAAAGAAGCAGGGGATTTGGGATGACTCTCATTCTAATTCGATGTGACAATTTTTAAGAGAGGATTTTCCTGGGAGACTCCAAGAGTAGACTGAAGGCGAATGCACCAACATCGATGTATGAGAATCATATTAGAGGAAAGTACTCTCTTCATATGTTTTCATGTTCTAAATTATATTGACGTTGTTAAAGTAAATATGACCCTAGGATAATTTCCCATATTTGTGGTCTTTAATTTTTAGAGGTTTAATTTTTCTCCTTTTTCATTTTATTTTCTTTCATTAAGAATCAGAATCTCTCAGCGAGATTGAATTTGGTTCTCAAACAAATAATTGAATTTGCACCTTCATGAGTTTAATTTTCAAATCCTTGATATTTTGGTGAGATCGATCAAGGACGAAATACACTATGTTTTAACTTTAAAAACATCAGAAACCTACGACAAGTTCACATAAATTGTTATCTTTTAATCAATTGGATGTATATAGTTTTTGAGGTAGTGAACCTCCAAAAATATATTAAAGAGTGTTAAGTCTTATGGAGAGGAAGTTTTATCCACTTTTTTCTATGGTTTGAATTCAATCTAATGAAGAATCATTTTTATAACCTGTAGATTTCAATTCACCCGAGTTTACCTTTTGATAAACTCTCAACACTTATGTTTACTTTTTATGTTATCTTTAGTTATCACTATTAATTTTTTCTGTTTCATTCTTTAGTTTAGTAAATAGAAAATTTTCAGACATGTTTCATTAATACTAAATAAAAAAATATTAGATAAATGTTAAAAATTAATAAATATAAACTATCTTCACTCTCTCTACTACTGACAAAAGTGGATCTTATTTTGAATAAAACCTTAGATTTATCACCTTCCTTCCATTGGGTTCGACCCTGCACCACTCTGCTAGTGTAGGAGTTATGAAAAATATTTTGAGGGCAATGATGACCTCTGAGCACATCAAATATTATTCCACATAAGTGAATTAATTTTCAAAAAACGAATCACAAAATTGGAATAAGAATAAATAATATTATTTAACCAGTTAAAGATAATTTTTGGTTCTAATTATTAGTAAGAACATTAAAAATTAAATATTATTCCAATGATTAAAACATGGTTTTGTGCATCGCATGTGGTTGTATTAAAATTATTCAATAAAACATATAGATTTTTTATTTTTTAAATTAGAGTTAATATTTATAACAATTGGTTACAAATTAACTATTTTTAACATTTTATTTTAGTGTTGTGGTATTAATTACTTAGGATAAAAAACTAATTAATGTGGTGAAAACTAATATGGTAAAAATAAATAAGCATAGAGGATAAGGGAATGAAATTTATAAAAAAATAAATATTTTTATGTGTTGGATGTGTTTGATGACATTAAATATAATAAAATACATTATTTATCAATTTTGGTGGAACATTGGTTGAGGATGACTTCCCTTTGTTGACCATATATTTCTATTTAAAAAACATTCAATCCTCATTTATAAAAGGGAACTCTCTACCCTCAATTATTCACAACACTGAAGCACTTTTGGATCAAATGAACCCAAGATAAATATCTCAAAAAAACATTTGACACATAATATAGTTAGTTTTATCCCCAAAATAGCATTAATATATTCATTAAGAAGAGATCCAAATGTGGTTTCTATAAGATAGGATTATCATCTTAACGATGTTCCTTATTTTTGTCTTTTCTCTTTTACAACCTTAAATTATGCATTAAAAAATAAACTATAATAAATAAAATATCTCTGATATAATGAAATATAATTATTTTTGGTTGAAAATATTTATTCTTCTCCTTTTCCAACTAATGGGAAACAAAACCATCACTCATCCCTCATGTATAAGTAGATCCTAACGTCTCTCCAAAGTGATCTGAATGATTTCCCATTCACAAAATTCATCAATGGTTATAATAATTAATTTGATAATTAAATATTATATTTATAACATTTATATAATAATTTAGATTGTGTATCTTTTGACAATACAAAATAATCATAACATTCTAGGAAATCATGTGAGAGAAAACAATGAAATTAACACAATAAACAAGGAAAAATGTAATATTATTAATGAATGGGTGATACGATGTTATTAAAGGATACTATATGAAATAAAAAATATTTATATGGGTTTTATATAAATTAATAACATTTTTATAACAATTATACTAGTTATTAAAAAATATTCAATTAAAGTGGAATGTGATGTAAGAGATATCTTCTCAATTTCTATTTTATTGATAGTTTTAGGTAATACAAACATATTCACTATTATGTGAGGAATACAATACCCATTTTAGGTATTTAAGATGAATTCATATTTATTAATTATATTTAATATATTAATTAATTTTTATACTTTCAAGAGGTTACAATTTGAATGTTACCAATGAGGTAAGAATCTATTTTATAATCTCACTTTTTATAGGGTTGTTGTGTTTACTTTCATAAATCAACCAAAAATTTATCATTAATAAGATACAATAATTATAATTTCCTTATGAAATTTATAGATTTAAAATGTTTTCCATAATGTTTTTCTCTCCTGGTTACTTGAATCATAAATATAATTATATAAAAGAAAAAAATCCTTTTTTCTTTAAAACTGATATATTTTTCTTCATTATTTATGTTTTCCAAAATTGTTCCACAAAAGTCCAATTTTTAACTGAAAATATATATTAAATAAATTTTAAAATGTCCTTAAATTTTAAAAGGATATTAAAAGGATTATTTATACTATTTTTCTCAAGAGTCATCTTCAACAAAAATTCATTCAAAAAGTTTTTAAATGTATACAACAATAATAGAAAATCCCACCACTGTTACCATTTTATGAAATATAGCTTATTATACACATTTTTATTAGTTTAAAATGGATATATGTTTTGAAAACATACCTAAATATTTAACATCCATTCTCTATATTTATCCAAGAAACTTATTTTTATTAAAAAACCCAATATTCCTAATTAACCAAAGGAAACCTATCAATTATTGATCAATTTTATGATTGTTAACATTATCTTGATAAAATCACATTCTTGTGATAATTTTTCATAAGAAATTGAATTTATATTAAGTACCCACATTCCTTTTTCTAATTATATTATTATTTCTAAAACATTATATAATTTTAAAATAAAAAATTTACTTTGAAGATTATTTTATTAATTGGGGAAATATTGATAAATATGTATTCTTTATTGAATACTGATATTTTTTAATAAGGAACGTTGATTCATAAATTAAACTAATTGATATAAATTTGAGAAATTCATTGTTCATTAAGTGAGGATGGGGATCATAAATATATCTCCCCTTGATTCATCGGTAGGCCTCGTGAGACAAATAAGTTGGCCAAATTAAATAACCTTTTACCAATAGTTTTAAACTATCTTATGAAATTTATTGAAGGTACAGAAATCTTGATGTTTGAGATATTGATAAAATGCATTAATATTATCCATTTATGCATTATGTTCTCAATTTATTAAATGGAATTTGTTTTGAGTAATTTACCTTTTGATATAGATTAAGACTTATCTAATCATGATTGTTATATTTTTCATTAAATTACTTATTTGATAAATTATTTACCCTTCCATATTGATTATAGCATGTTGATTCATGATAGATTAAACTTTGTGTAACCCTTTCTAATAATCTAAACTCACCATTATTTCATTCATTTCCATAGGATTTTAATATGATTTATTTTAATGAGTGCAATAAGGTAGAATAATTTTCATTTATATGTTTTTTAATTTACCATAAATTAAAAAATGGGTATTGTATATTTATTTATAACTCTAAGACTAATAAACAGATTTGTATCTTCAAATTTGACCCCCTGTATATAAGCCACTATAATAAATTAAGTGTCAGATCCATTGTACGGGGGTCATTGTTGTTATAGTTGGTATCTAAGTGCCTTTAGTTTAAAGAGTAGGCAGTAGATTTTGTAAAACAGAAATTAAATAAAATAACCATGTGGTAATTATTGAGGATAAGTATATAATAACTTCTTAATGTTTTTTTATATAATATATTTTATGCTTTTTATATGTAATAGTCCCTTTATGGATACTACAATGGACACATTTCTAGAATAGTTAAACAATGGGGAAATAAATATGAAAAAGGAAGATTAGGGTTTGAATTGAAAATCACCTAGAGGGAAATAACTTTACATACTATGCACCTGATTTGAAAATACCATATGAGATTTATAGGATAATTCGAATTTTCATTATAAACCATTATGAAGAATTTAAGAAAATATATCCCTAATTAAAAAATGTTTATGATTATGAGATTTAAATTGAAAAAACATTCACTTTAGGTTATGTATTACCCCTGATTTATAATTATACATTATGTTTAAAATATAATAATTTTATCATCTGATCTTATATATGTCATTTCATATAAATGTTACCTCAAAAAATGAAGGGTAATAACACTCATTGCGAATTTAGAGATTGACCTGCAAAGAAAACCAACCTAGCTAGTATTGGATCTATGCAGATCAGGGAGATATTAGGGTATCTTAGTTAGGTTATGAAAAATTACTTTTCCCAAATGGAGTATCCTATTATTATACAACGTGATTTTCATATGTATAATATATATATCAAACACAATACCACATTATTTAGGGGGACTATTTTTTTAGTGGTAGATGAGTAGTGGATTATGTCACTTGAAAATAAATTTCTTCCCATATGATTTGATTAAAATGAAAATGATACACTTGTAGTGTATTATATCGTGGGAGATACATATCAATTGAGTTTATTGATCCAAAATAACAATGGAGAATAAGAAATAGGAAAAAGTTTAGAGATTTTAAGGTGGAATTATTCCAAAAATATTTCCCTCACGATAAATGGAATGAAATGAAGACAATATTCCTTAGATTAAATAAAATAAAATGATAATGATTTTAATGAAACCATTAAAAGGTTATATAGGTATGTATTGGATTACCGATGGATTACAAAATGAATGATTGAACATTTTTTAAGGACTTAGAAATTTTTTCAGTGTGGTGTCGGACTATCAATTTTTTTGTTTCATATAATTAGATTGTTTTATGCAACATCAAAACATTGATATAATTTTCTATATCCTATATATTCGAATCAATTTCCAACAAATCAAGGTAATATACCACATTAGAGGAAAAGGGAAAAAGATTAAGATATAAGATCACTAAAACTAATGTATGCATTTATAATGATTTGGTTGAAGGAACATTAATTATAGATTCAATTTCATATAATTCTTTATTTGATTATATATTTTTATACTTATTTATATCTTACTTATTTTCAAAGAAAATTATATACTTCTCTAGATCATTATTAAGGGAGTTATCATTAAAAACACTTAGTGTATTTTTCATTTCAACAAGGATGTGCTAGTTAGTTCCCATTGCGACATATAAATGTTCTTTATTTTTATAATTTAATATATTACCTATGGTATACTTATATATAATCACTGGGATAAAATGGATTCCAGTATACGATACAATAATTTATTAAAAGGAGTATAAAATTATAATTCGGGATGATGATATAGAAATACTTATATTATATAGAATAATTCATCATCTCTGTCATGTCTTGATCGACTCCATGTAGTACTTCTGAATTAGATTTTTTTGGGATGAAGAGTAAACATTGTTTTTGGATAGAAACGTTAATATAAAAATTAATTGATATATTTCCAAAATAATTACCTATATATCAACTAAATCAGGATTTTTTTTATTTCCATTGGTTTAATCATCGATGCTATACCTATATCCAAATCTTCATAGAGAAACAACACTATAGAATTAGTGGATAAGAGGAAAAAACTGGATTTATGGGGTGATAAGGAATTTATTCTCCCTCATATGTCACAATGAGGATCCCATTATCTATTTTTTTGAATAAATATGAATCCATGAGGGTGCTTATTGATTATAGGAAAAAATGGTCTAATGATAAATAACATATACCATATACCTCACAACGATGCCTTATTTGATCTTCTTCATAGATATCTATACTTTTAAAATATTACTGCTTATTCTATGTATCAAAAATTATGGGAAAACAAATAGTAAATTTTCAAGACAACTATCCAAATGAGATATATACATTATGAGTTTGTATTAATGACATTTTGGGTGACTAATTCACCATAATTTTTTATATATCTAATGGTATGATTATTCGAGGTTTATCTTGATGATCTTTTCGTATTTATATGTAATACATAATTGTGTATTATAATATTTATGAGTAACATGACAATAAGATGTCGATAATAAATGATACCTTTATAAGAAGATTTTTATATAGAATATTAGAAATTGTAAATTAGGGTTTAAAAAGTTTCTTTTTGTATAAATACTATCTCCATCGATAGAATTATAGTTGGTGATTCTAAGAGAAAGATAGTTAGATAATTCCTAACACTAATTAGAATAACTGAGTTGTGTATTTTCATTGGTTTTACAAGTTAATATAAGTGATCAAATCAGAATAATTCTAGATTAGATATCCTATTAACCATGTATATTAGTGAAGAAGTTTTTCTAATATTGAAAAATGAAATCAATGTATATTTTGAATAATTGATAAAGAGAATGGTTAATGATAAATTTTTTTAAAATTAAATCTTTAATTGAATGATTTTGAATATATAGTGATGCATAAAGAAGGGATTTATATTTGTTGTTACAAAAAATGAAAATTTATTTGCCCATGAATCAAGGTAGTGAAATTCAAATGAATAGAATTATCTAACCCATTATATTGAGTTAGTAGCTGCAATTGTTTATTTGAATATTGGATTTTTTATCCTATAGTGAAATATATGACATATACAGAGACCATAAGAACATCAAGTTCTTTTTTTCATGGAAGGAATTTAACAGGAGGAAAACTTGAAGGTTTAAGATACTCAAGTATTACGATTTCTTAATATACAACCAATTTGGGAAGAAAAATACGAAAGGGATTCAAAATGCCCAACATATCCTTGTGTTTTGAACTGAGTGAGGATCCTTTGAGGTTTAAAGTTTTAGATAATTTTTCCCTAACTAGTACATTATATCTCAAATATTACAATGTAGACACTTCTAATATCTCTATATTTTTCTTCATAAAACAACAATATTTAAAAATAAACATCGTTCTATTTTGTGTTTAAACAATATAACATTTCCTTGATCATATCATTGACTATATCCTCATTTAAATCCTATAAAAAACATTTCAAAACTTAAGATGTTAATAAAAATAATATTAAAGTATTATAAGAAGGAAAAATGTTAGCCCTGTGAAAACATGCAGACGATGAATAATTTATCATAAAGAAATAATTTTCACCTTTAAGAATTACTAAATACTCTTCACTGAATAAAAGCTCATCGCTTACCCTTTTGTAACAAAAAGATTACCATAAAAACCTTAGAAATAACACATAACATGTAGAAGGTAACTTAGTAAATAATTATACTTAAATGGAATAACCATATGGTTAACTTCAACAAATCATTCATTCAAATGGAATAACCATATGACAGAATTCCATACCCATTGCATTGGAGGTTATACTGTTACCACCCATCCTTGGTTTGTCACAGAACCACCCATCTTTGGTTTATTATACAACCACCCATCATTGGGTTTTCATGTAACCACCAATCAATTGTGAAAGTATAATTGTATAATCATAACACATAAAAGATTTCAATTATCAACACTTCAATCATAAAATTTCATTTTCAACCACAAGATATAATATCAAGAGATTAAAATATTCGTCCCATTTTAATACCATTTAAAACATTTAATAATGTGACTCTGATTCAAACTGTCCCATACCACTTTGAAACATTTGAATGAAATTAACTATTCAAAAAATTCATGACCATATAAATAAATTCTTATAAAATATTTGAAAACATGGACATGAAATATATAGTTTTAGATGAATAATTATTTAATACATTTAAAATGATGTTTCATATAAATAGTACATTACCATTTTAAACATTCATATTATAAGCCACATTAAAGTAGAAGATTATACAGGACATTAAATATCATGAGTATAGATATAATATGGATAAATAGTGTCAGAGTGGCCACATATTCACTTTATAAAAGAAAAAATGTGAATATCATCAAGAAATATCTAACCAAAAGAATATTTAGATGATATCTCATATATTAAAACCCTGTATTTTTTTTAATTTTATATTACATCATTAAAAAGACACACATCATAATAATAATACACCATGAGGATTCAGAGGTTTATTGTGTTGGGAAAACAATTACTATACATAACATTTGCAACATCAAACATAAAGATTTATTTAATTCATTCTTCTCTAACTTCTTATTTTCCCTTGAAAACTCTTTAGTACACATAATCACCTGAAGATATACATCAAAAAGGGGTGAGCTAAAAGCCCTAAAAGAGGATAGATAAGAACAATATATAATGGGGTGATCATGATCATAACATCATCCTCAAAATCCTGAGAGGAATCATTAGATAAATTCCTAGAATGTGGTGATTCATAAAAATTAAACCATCGTGTCCTACTGGTTAACTATCCCACAAAGTTGTGAGAAAAGATAGAATCATGTTTACACAACATTTCAAATTAACTCAGGAGATTCATCACCTTACATAATTCATTATTAAACTATAAAATTATGGATGCACAAGTTGAATTAAAAATTTATATTATGCTATATAATCTTGGGTGCACAAATCACATCATAACATTTCCATTATCATGCATGCCACATTGATAATATGTCAATCTTGAACATAAAAATAAAGCATGGAAAGAAATGGGATTTAAAACATAAAACAGACATTGATAAACATTTTTTCCCCAAAATAAAGAGGGAATATCATTCTTGACATAGAACTACTTACCTTGAGTGAAGAGTAAAACAATCTTTGAGGAGGAAAAAGGGTATGTTTATTTGAAAGAAGAGTTATTATGGAAACAATTTGGTCTTTAATAAAATCCAATAGATAAATTGTATAACCTAGAAAATTAAATATAGTGAATAATAAATGATTTATATGGAATATCCATAAAAAATTGGATGAAGAGGGAAAACCAAAAGAGAGAGTGTTGGATTTGAGAGTTTCCCCTTACCTTGTATCCGAACACTTTCATCACATTAATGTTCTCTTGAATCCTCCTTTTGGTATCCTCATTAATGAACCTTGGCTTGGTCTTTTTGTGAGACTATAAACTTTTGGACATGGTGGAGGGGATATGGATGATTTTTTGGTAGAGTTTAGACAAGGCCTATAGCTTAATATGTGTGAGGAAATGAGGGAGTGAAGGGTGGTATTTATAGTGGAGGGAAGAGGGTTTTTCACAATATTATAATCATTAATTTATTATTAGACAAGTAATAATGATTATTCCATAACCAAGAATAATAATAAGAGCATGTTTGTTTGAAAAAATGTCCATTTACATCATCCATGACTCAAGAACGATGCATAAATTCACTTATTTAGCATATATTGTAAATTATTGAATTTCACTATTCCCAAAAAATTCATGTATTTTAGAAAAATTCCAAAAATAAACTCTTACTATTATTTGACATTTAGAATCTCAAAATGAACTCCATTTTTCTAAAATAAGTTTCTAACAATGTTATATTAAAATTTACAATAAAATAATATTTTATTTGAAAAATAAAAATTTAAAATCATTTATTTACTCACACAAAGATATATATATATATATATATCATAATTTCAACTAAATCATATATATAAATACTATAATATATAATGTTACTATTCATAAGGGTAGTTTACTATTCATAAGGGTAGGTTACTAATCACCAAAAAATATGTTTGTTCCATCAGACCACAAATATCATCTTGGATGCAACCGTGTGTTTTAGATTTTCGAAATTCAAAGTACAGAAGTGGAATAATTATGTTAAATAGTCACACAATGATTAGTATACTTATATGTAATTGTGTTTCCTAATGGGATTATACTTTAAGGAATGAATAAGGGATATCCATTGATAAACCTTTTGGTCGTTACACCTTACCTTGAGTTTGACTTTCCTCGTTCATTGTTTACCTTCATAAATACTAAACTCAGGTTAATTTTGACTTTAATAAAACCCTTTTTCATGTTTATTATTCTTTTTATATCTCTTATTACTATGTTATAAAAATTATTTAATTATTTGAGTTCATAATTAAAGTTTTTTCTATGTTTGTTACTTGAGTAAAAAATGAACTTATTTTGACGAAAATTTATTATATGGTCAAAATTGCATTATATCCAGAATTATATTCAAGAATTAAATAAAACACACACACAAAAAAAGAGATATATATTTATATATATTTATAATAATTACTAATATTTTGAGATTAGAAATGTAATACACCATTCATGGAGACGGTAAGCCGTACGTACGCATGAATGCTACTTTCATTTATTTATCATATTTAAAGAATGGATAATAAATGATACATATGTATATTATAATTATTGTTTAATAACTATTTTATATAAATAACATAGTTTAATTAATTCCATCCTTTATATGTTCCTTGTATATAATGAACGAGTCATAACACTTTGTGGGGTGGTAGTCCATACATCCTCAAATGAAATTATCATATATTCTCAAACATACAAATCAAAAAATTATATACTAAATTAAAATTATAGAATAATAGAGATAATATAAATATAATATATTTAATATATAAATACATTTCCATCATAATGGCCACCATGAGTGGTGGTAGAGGAAAATTGGACAATCATCTTTTCTTGAGGTAGTAGTTCTCCCTACAATGAAACAATATGTTCTGTATCAATTAGAAAGAAGTGTGTGTCAGTGTAGGTATAAAACCTATCATAAAAAAATAATATTATATTTATTATATTTTAGTTTTTATAAATTAAATTGATAAAGTGTGTTTTGGGTGGTGGATAAGGAAAATAATTCAAAGGAGCTTAAGAGAAGACATTACCTCTAAATCGGCTAACTCTTTTTGATTTGAGCCTAAAGGCTTTATTTAATTCCCTTATCCCCATGGTAATGATTTTAGGTGGAATTTATAAATATTGAGATATTATATTAGCATATTGGGAGAAACGAGGGGCTTGAGAGGTGTTAATAAGTGGGTAGAGGTGGTGGCCTTTTATAAGGGGAAGGAGCGATATTTTTGGAAAGTTTGAAATATTATTTTATTATAAATTGATATTAAATTTATAATGGTTCCAAACACATTTATTTAAAAGGTATAATGATTTTGGGTCGTATAATAGTCATAAAATTAAATGTCGACATGTTTTAAATATTTTTTAATCCTTATATTCTGGGTTTAACCCTTATTTAAATAAATTAACTCTTACCCTGTCTTGTGGTATTTTCCTACTATATGGTTAATATAGTTAATATAAAATGCCAATATAAATCAAGTGAATAATTAATTACATTTCAAACACTATATAAGTCATTAGGACAAATATTATATTTTTATCACTATTTTATCATTTAACAAAATTTTATTTTATTAAAAAACTCATTTATGTCAATTTTGACACTATTTAGTAATAAATTTTTGTTAAAGTCATAAGAAATAGGATTCATTAAAAAAAATACATTTTATCAAAGATAAAATGTCATATGAATACATAAAATTCTTTTATTTCATAAAAATCTTCAAAAAAATTATTTTAATATTTATAATATTATTAATATGAATCTTTCACTAAAAAAGTAATCAATGCGTCTTCATTTTTTGGTAAATAAATTAATTTATTTAAGATTTAAAAGATATATATAAAATAACGAGATGTAATAAATATTTTTCTGTTTATAATAAGTATTTTAGGTCAAATATATCAATTCTATAACCCCACATTAATTTTTTTAGTAAAATGATACAATTTAATGTTATATTTCTCTTTACATTAAATTACTTATTAGAACAGGTCATTATCACACCCAAGTAGCTACCATGTCCAATTATG
The DNA here is from genome assembly GCA_963277665.1 of Viscum album. Classification (NCBI taxonomy): domain Eukaryota; kingdom Viridiplantae; phylum Streptophyta; class Magnoliopsida; order Santalales; family Viscaceae; genus Viscum; species Viscum album. The sequence goes on along the minus strand of OY728145.1, from coordinate 1,239,063,366 downwards.
CGTCCATAGTGCTTTATTGGTCTCCCATAATCATATAATTGGATTATGACAAGTGTTAGGGTTGTTTTTATATAATTATAATATTATTTTTACCCTTATTTACCAAATCTACTCTTTGAACATGGAAAATAAAAATAATTAATAAAGTTACTATACGTAATGTCCAAGAATACAGGGTACCTATTTAAATAATATTGACCATCTAATTCAAAATATTGAATCCATTTTTGCATAATAAATCCCATAATTTCAATAAATTAATTTAAAATTAATTCCTGATGTCAAAATCAAGAAGTAGGTTTTTAAGAAATAAAAACAATTTAAGGATTAACATGTGTTTTTGTTCTATTTAAATGAGAAATTATTTCCAACGACCAACAATAGATTAAATTATTAAAAAATTATCCAATTTCACTTTAAAACCAATTAAAAAGGTAATAAAACAATATAGATAAATTTGATTAAAAGGCATTTTTTACGTAAAATGTAGTATTTTTTCACTATTCATTAATAAATGTACTTCATCAGAAAAATATGAAAAAAATTTCGGAATTAAATTTTGATGTCAAGATTCTAAATAATAAGATTAGTTTTTTAAATATAACATTTAAAAATGACAAAAAATATATTTTAAAAGGGTTCTCCATAAAAAGGTGGTAAAACTACCTTTTAAAAATATTAGAGTATTTTATCCTTAAAATTGGATTTATTCCAATTTTAATCCTTTAAAATTTAATAGAAGAAAATAACAACATTTACTAAAAAAATTAAATTTAATATAGTTAGTTCTATTCATTCCCACCAATACGATAGCTAGGCGTTAGCTATACCATAAAATAATAATTTTATTGTTATATTTTTTTCATCAAAACTCAGTCTTGTGTGCAACATAATATTTCATAAAAACCCATTGTTGTGTTTCAAATATTCTATCAGAGAGAGAATCCCTATTAAGTTTAAACTTCTATGTACTTCATTAATATTTAAAATATAAGAAAAAGTCTTATTATATAATTATTTGTGATGTTACAATTAAGTGTGGGGTGACATCACACCATTTTCAAATTATTTCAAAACAATCATTATTGGAAAAGATAAAAAAATTTCAATCTGATGATGGCAATTTTAAGAAGAAAATTAAATTTTTGAATGATGGGAAGCCGACAGTGAACTTTTTCAAAAATATAGTAATAGAATTTTTAATGGTTTTATTTTTTACATATTTACATGATTTGTAAAGAGAATTATTGGACTATTCTCATATCTCAAATTTTATTATAAACCCTTACACGACAAATTTGTATTGGGATTTGAGGAAACACTGTTTCTAGGATAAAATTAAATGGGAAATTGATTTTTTTTAAGAACGAAGTTCTTATTTCAGAGGTACTGGTTTCTTTTTTTTATCTTTTCCTTATGTTTTTTTGAGAAAATAATGAAAATGAGGAAAAATCCTAAATTTTGGGACAGCACATCGTGTACGTTGGCCGTGTGGGATGAGTACACAGGGTGTGTAGCCCTGTCGGTGACGAAAGATTTAAAAACTGACTACACGGCATGTAGTGGGTATTTTCACACCTTGTAGTTAGTCGACATGCAAATAGTAATATGGTGGAAGCAGCCACTAGTAGAGCGACAGTACACATCGTGTAATCAATAATACATGCCTTGTACTCATGTCGACAGATGAACAGTGCGGTGGTACCACCAAAGGAACAATTAAATGAGAAACGTACACGCCGTGTAGTCAATAGTACACGCCGTGTACTTTGTTTTTCTTGCTTAAAATGGGAAGTAGCCTCCTCTGCTCACAGAGGAAGGTTATAACTGGAGGGAGGATCGGGAGGGATGTACGGATATTCAACGAGCTCCAGATCGAGTACTGAGAATCAGTTTTCTACACCGTCAATATCCCTGGAACCGTACGTGTAATCCCTCTCATATCCTTGTGTAGTTATTAACAATTATTCCTATAAGGGAAGTTATTTAGGTTTGAAAAAGGATTTATTTCATCTCAGATCTACATCGTTCTTGGACGATTCGAGGATCGTTGTTCGTGTATACCATTCAGGGGCATTTAAGGTAGGTGGTTTGGTGTTTAATTTCATACTGTTGTGCATTTGTGTGTCTTGTTGAGCTATGAACCCAGGTTGGGGTGTCGTGTGGCTGAGGGCTTGGCTATTTTAAAAACCTAAAATTGTATAAGTAGTTAAATGTGATAATAAACTGTTGTTTGGGATCGCCTCTTGGATCCAGGACCACCCCGGGGGTGTGCGTTCCTCTGTTTAGCCATTTGGCTAGGATACCCAAGGGTATTCCATTTTAATAATGTCTTTCAATTTGCCTTGAGAGGAATTTTATGTGAATTTCTTATTTATATGTTCGGCATGGCCCTGTTACTTTAGCCTTAGGGAATTGTTTGTTTAGCCTGAGGGCATGGTTTTTTTAGCCTGAGGGAAAGGTACTACTTAGCCTAAGGGAAAAGTTCTATTAGCCTGAGGGCGGTGCCTGAGGGTAAGATTCTGATTAACAGAGGGTTTTGTTTCAGTTTGGCCTGAGGGAAACATTCTATTTCGCCTGAGGGAAATGCCAGAGGGCATGGTACTATATAGCCTGAGGGAAAGCCTGAGGGTGTGGTTTTACTATATTAGTTTGAGGGCAAGGTTCTAAATGGCCTGAGGGATTGGTTCTGTCAAGCGCAGAATGTTATTAAATTAAATTGTTGAGGTGAATAATAAAATGGAAATATAACTGGTAAAGGTAGTTACTTTTGAGTACTGCTTAGTTTTTTGAATTTTTACTACTGCACACTTTGGTTGCATATTTTTCACACGGTTGGGCACGGGCCTTTTTTGGGTGCCTACTGGGATTTATTTCTCACACCCTATTTGTGGTCATGTCTTCGACCCCAAAAATATTATATTTCTGCAGGTGTGGATAAGGGCAAGGGTCCCTATACAGGTAATTGATTGTTGCTGAGGTGTAGGGGAGCATGGGACCGAGCTCAGGATCGTGATGCTGCCAGCTATTCTGTTTTGTTTAGTTGTACCTGTACTTTTCCATTTGATTTTATTGTACTACTATGTAACAATTTCTGACTATTTTCATAGAATAGTAACATACTACATCTTGACATACATATATATATGAATGCTGGTTCTTTTTTACTTCAATTGTTCATTTCAGTTATGTATGTTTTATTTCTTCCACTGTTGTTGTATGTTTTATCTTGTATTCCGCTACGCTACACTTTGACAAATGAGGGCATAGTTTCCCCACTATTTGACATGGTCACTCACTGCTAGTTGGCATCCTCTACCGTTTGGGGAAACATGCTTGAGGTCATGTGGCGAACCAGGTTCGGGGCACCCGTGGATCGACACCCAAGCCCAGGACATTACAAAGTGGTATAAGAGGAGTTCTTTTCTTTGACTTACTATTTGGAGCCTTAGTCAGGTATAGGACAGAAATAGTAGTTGGTAATAAACTGTACCCGAGAGTAGCTAACCCACGTACACGAGAATCCATTCTACCTCGGTTATTGCAATTTTTTTTTGATTTTTCAATTTTACAGATGATTTGATTTCACCGTTAGGTGACGCATTTGTGATTATGTTTTTTATATTTTATCCAAGGGTTTTATTTAGTTTCAACCCGATGAGATGAGGGTTTTTCATCTCATGCATCATTTAGGCACATGCTTGAAATCACATGCCATGCATAGTTCCATGCCATGTAGGTACATTAGAAATTGCATGTTGTTGTGATAGTCGTTGTGCTAGAAAAACATGCGATTGTGATAGCTGCTTTGATAAAGTCCTACAATGTGATAGGGTATTTTTTGTGAATCTGTTGATTGTATGGACACCAAACTTTGGTTTTTGGGGAGTATGGTCCCTCAATGACCGGAATTTGGTGGATTATTGACTTTTTTACTTTTTTATAACACATATAAGATGATAAACTTTGATTTTCGGGGAGTATGGGCCCTCACAGATCAGAATTTGGCACTTAGGTGTTTTTTAAGTAATTTTCTAGGTTTCAGAGCAGTTTCAGAGGCTTACTGTCTGGAAAACCTAGCATAAACGTCGTGTAGTTCCTCGAACACATGCTATGTGTTCTTCTGTTCGGCAAGAGAATAAAACTTTTTGGGTACACACCGTGTACCATAAGTACACATCTTATAGTCGTGTCAAGAACCATGTAGGCGGGGACATGGGGAAGAGAAATACTTGGAGAGAACACACTGGGTACAGGATGTACACGCCGTGCAGTGTGGACCTGGAGTCCACCCGTGTGACTAACAACACAGATGGAGGAGAACTTAAGACATACACGCCATGTACAATGTAGAACACACCGTGTCGTCTGACCTGGGGACCCGACCGTGTAACTAATAACATGGGTCGGTGTGATCCTTTCGTGTACACGCCCTTTGTAAATGGAATACTCCGTGTAGTTTGATCTATGTTTCCGGCCATGTAACTAACAACACAGGTCAGTGAAGCTTGTTGAGTACACGACGTGTACCTGTGGAACACGCCGTGTACCCTAGTCCGAGGACTGAACATGTGGACTTAGCAGTGTGGCTGGGAAATGGGGTATTGTACACGCCATGTGTAGGTGTAACACTCTGTGTATTATTAAGCCGAGTAATCGGACGTGTCACAAATGACATGGGCAGTTGGAAAATTACATCGTACACGCTGTGTAGATTATATACACGCAGTGTAGTTTTGTTCAACGGGAGCCGTGTGGATTAGACATGTAAAAGGACCTGGGAAAAGAAGAGAAGTCAGATACATGTCGTGTAGTTTGTATACACACCATGTAGTCTTGTTTTTCAAATCTTGAATGCCTTCTTCCTCCTGTCCCCCTTTTGGACCCTTCATATTTCAGTTTTTGATAATCTGGATCTCAGGTGTGCGTTTGACCTTGTAGAGTCATGCCGCCGAGACGACCACACGTTGTTCTCCAAGAGAGTGGAAACGATTATACTCCATAGATGGTGGGCCATGGGATACCAGTGAATCCTCCAGTAGAGCCAGATGTGGTGCCGGCTGTTATACTGGACACAGGTGTGGAAGAGCAGTTCTGTGAAGGCTTTATGTGGTTCATGCAGACCTTTCAGGGAGCACCGCTGGCTGCCACATCAATGGCTGAGCTGACCCATATCTTTCAGCAGCAGCATCCACCTATGTTTTCTGGGGATGGCATACCACAGGTTGTGGAGTCTTGGCTTGGGTCTATGCAGTCTATTTTCGAGTATCTTGAGATGCCTCCAAGGTGGAGGGTCAAGCTCATGAATTATATGCTATGTGATTCCACCAAGAGGTGGTGGGATGTTACCACTCAGATAGAGCATCACTGAGACATGGTGTGGGAAGATTTTCAGGAAGTCTTCTATGACTTCTTCTTTCCTGAGATGTGGAGGGAAGATGGTGATCGAGAGTTCATGAACCTACAGTAGGGTGCTATGTCGGTGATGGATTATTCTGATGGCTTCACCGAGCTTCAGCGTTTTGCACCTATTCTGGTGGGCGATGAGATGTTGAGAGCCAGACTCTTTGAGTATGGTCTTCAATATGACATCTGAGCACCGGTGAACGATTTTAGGTTTCCAATAGTACATGATATTGTGAACCAGGCGCTGATTACAGAAATGAACCTTCAGGAAGCTAGTGGTGCAGGACAGGGCATTTTGGCACAAGTTTTTGGTACTATTTTTGCCAGTAAGAGGAAGAGACATATGAGTTTCTCTCATAGTGACAGTACTAGCCTTCCAGTTACAGCAGGTGGACCGATCATGTGATACCAGTGTGCTAAAGAGGGGCACAAGAGATCGCAGTGTCCAAAAGACACAGTGGAGTGCCGATCTTGCGGCAAGATGGGTCATCTGCAGAGCTTTTGCAGGGCGTTTCCACCAGTGGCTAGTGAGAGGGGTTCTCTGCAGACTCCGCTTGCGGGGAAGGACCAGTAGCTTCTTACCAGTGGGGAAACTAGAATTCGTCAGGGCATGCAAGCATGGATGGTGGTCGTGGAAATGATAGCTAGACACAAGGATCTCAGAGGCGACATGGCTGGACAGTTCAGGGTAGCCAGGCTATGTCGAAGGTCCATGACACTAGGAAAGAATATGCAGTGCAACAGACCCAACAGGAGTAGTATCCCAGAACTTCTACCGTCAGAGGTACTATTCTAGTATCTTATGTCTTATCTTCAGTACTTTTTGATATCGGTTCTACACATAGTTTCATATCTGTACCCATTATGGAGAGCATTGGGCTCTGTGTTTCTTTTTTTTCTGTTGTTATGACGCTAGACACTCCATTGGGGATGAGAACGACATGTGTGCATCAGTTCAAAGAGTCCCCCCTTGAGGTTGGTGGGTGTCACTTTCTATGGGACCTCTATGTCTTGGATATGACATGTTATGATTTCATTCTTGGGATGGACTGGTTTGTTCCCTTTCGAGCCTTTGTAGACTGCTATCGTCGTAGGGTGAGTTTCCCATCACCAGAGGGAATAGAGCTTCTATACAAGGGTGAGTGGGATGTTCAGGTGAGTCGAGTTGGACCAAAGCATCATGGGCGAGGTGGAGTCACAGCCTAGATTGCCAGTTTATATTTAGATGATCAGGGGACTTGTCCGAAGGATTTCCCACCAGTGGTTGATCGTCTCAGGGATGTCTTTCCGAATGACTTTTCAGGTCTACCTCTGAAGCGTGAGGTTTATTTCCCTATTGAGTTTGTGCCAATAGCAGCGCCGGTGTCTATTCCTCCATATAGGATGGCCATGCCTGAGTTGCAGGAGCTTAAGAGGCAATTAGAGGAGTTACAGGCAAAGGGTTTCATCCGACACTGTACTTCTCCTTGGGGTTCTCGGATCCTTTTTGCGAATAAGGGAGACGGTACCCTCAAACTCTGTGTGGATTATCGGAAGCCAAACCAGTTGACCGATAAGAACCTATATCCCTTGCTGAGGATTGATGATCTTTTTGATCAACATGGTGGAGCACGAGTGTTCTTGAAGATTGACATGAGCTCAGGATATCACCAGTTGTGTGTGAGACCATCAGATATATCCGTTACAGCTTTTCAAAGCAGATATCACCTGTACGAGCACTTGGTTATGCTATTCGGACTCATGAACGCACCAGAAATTTTTATGAATCTGATGAATCTTGTGTTTCATCCCTATCTAGATTATTTTGTGGTAGTATTCGTGGACCATATCTTGGTGTACTCTCACACTCGACATGACCATGCCACCCATCTTGAGATCGTATTGGGTACACTGAGAGAGAATCAGCTATATGCTAAGCTCTCAAAGTGAAACTTTTACATGGACAAGATTCACTTCCTAGGTCATATCATCTCCGAGGCAGGAGTTGCAGTAGACCCAGAGAAGGTGAGAGGAGTAGTTTCCTGGGATCAGCCCAAGAATGTGTTTGAGATACGGAGTTTCATGGGATGGATGGTTACTACAGATGCTTTATACAGGACTTCTCCTACTTAGTAGCATTGTTGATAGGTTTGACTTAGAAGGGTGTGATGTTCATTTGGTCGAAAGATTGCGAGACAGCCTTTCAGGACCTGAAAGGAATATTGACATCAACACCAATCCTCATACTCCAAGAGAAGGGGAAGAGCTATATAGTTTACTATGATGCATCGAGGATTGGGCTGGGATCTGTGTTGATGTAGGGAGATCAAGTTGTTGTGTATGGGTCTCGATAGTTGAGGCCACATAATAGGAATTACTCGATGCATGATCTCGAGTTGGCTATAGTTTTTCATGCATTGCGCTGTCGGAGACATTATCTATTGGGAGAGGATTTTGTGGTTTTAACCGAAAAAAAACTCTCAAGTATATTTCTACTCAGCGTGACTTGAATCTGAGGTAGAAAAGGTGGGTCGAGTAGCTTCATTCCTTTGACTTTGAGCATGCCTATACACCTGGGAAAGGTAATGTAGTAGCTGACACACTGAGCAAAAAGACTCCGATACAGGTAGTGCAGGAGGCCAGTGGTGAATGAAAGCTGATGGTTTTGTTCTCTGAGATGAATTTGGAGGTGCATGATAGTCAGGGGAAGACCTATCATTCATCCTTATCTATGACCTCTACCCTCCAGGAAAAAGTTAGGATGAGACAACTATTTGATTTAGATGACCTAGTTCTACGGGAGTTGGTGGCAAGTGAGGAACCTCCCCCTGGTTGGACGATATGCGATGATGAGGTACTGCGTTTCCATAGATGAGTATGGGTTCCAGGGGATATACATGAAGAGATGATGTGGGAGTTTCATGCTTCAGTCTGGGAAGTACATCCCGGAGTTACCAAGATGTACCGTGACTTGAGAGTCAGTACTGGTGGCTGGGTATGAAGAGAGATGTAGCTGGCTTTGTTACGAGATGGTCTACCTGTCAACGAGTGAAGGTGGAGCATCAGAGGCCAGCCAGACTATTATAGTAGTTACCCATTCTGGTGTGGAAATGTGATAATGTTGCAATGGAATTCGTTACTGGGTTTCCGAGGACACCTCGAGGAAATGATGTCGTGTGGGTTTTTGTGGACATACTCATGATGGTAGCTCACTTCTTTCCAATCAAGGAGCCCTTCGGGGTTGACAATCTTGTGAATTTGTATATCCGAGAGGTCATACATCTTCATGGGGTGCCTCGTTCTATCATTTTAGATAAGGATTCCCTCTTTACGTCTCATTTCAGGCAGAGTTTTCTGAGGGAACATGGTACACAGGTGCTTCTGAGCACAGCTTACCACCCTCAGACCGATGGCCAGTTAGAGCATACGATACAGGTGCTGGAGGACATGCTACGTTCATGCATCATGGACTTTGGGGGATTTTGGGAGAAACTTATACCCTTAGTCGAGTTTTCCTATTATAATAGTTTTCATGAAACTATTGAGATGGCACCATACGAGGCGTTATACGATAGGCCATGCTGATCACCCTTGTGCTGGTTAGAGGCAGGTGGGACAGATTTACTGTGACCACATCTTGTGCAGGAGAATTCTTAGGAGGTCCAGTTGATTTAGTAGAGGATGGATACTGGAAATTCTTTTTAGAAATATTATGCTGATCACCGCAGACGACCCTTGGAGTTTGTGGTTGGGGATCAAGTTTTCTTGCGTGTTTCGTCGAGGTTGGGACATAGGCGGATCAGGAGAGAGGGTAAACTTTCACCGAGGTATGTGAAAAAATTTGAGATTCTAGAGAGAGTGGGGCTGGTTTCTTATCAGTTGAAGTTATCACAGAGGTACCAAGCCATGTAGGACGTCTTCTATGTATCTCAGTTGCGCCGCTATCATTCAGACTCGTCTCACGTCTTTTAGCCAGAGCAGGTTGAACATGAGGTAAATGTGTCCATTAAGGAGCATCCGATTTGTATCATTGATAGGAGCACAAATGTTCTCCAAGGCCGGTCAGTTCCTCTTGTACGGGTGCTATGGCAGCTTGGCCGAGTGCAGGACAAAACCTGGGAGCGGGAGACCAACATACCTGCTCAGTGGCCAGAGTTTTTCTTAGACTTATCTTCACCACCCTTGGAAGGGAAATTCGGGGACAAGTTGCTTTAAGGGGAGAAGTTTGTAAGAACCCAGTTCTTATTTCAGAGGTACGTGTTTCTTCTTTTATCTTTTCCTTATGTGTCTTTTTCAGAAAATAAGGAAAATGGGGAAAATCCAAAATTTTGGGACTACACGCCATGTACTATTCCACACGCCATGTACATTGGCCGTGTGAGATGAGTACACAGGGTGTGTAGCCCTTTCTGTGATGAAAGGTGTAAAAAATGACTACACACCATGTAGTGGGTATTTACATGCAGTGTATCCAGTCAGCAGGCAAATAGTAAGGTGGTGGAAGCAGCCGCTAGCAGAGCGACAATACACGTCGTGTAATTGGAAATAGTGCGGTGGTGCTACCAAAGGAACAATCAAAGGAGAAAAGTACACACCGTGTAGTCAATAGTACACGCTGTGTAGTTTGTTTTTATCGCTTAAAATAGGCAGTATCCTCCTTTGTTCAAAGAGGAAGCTTAGAACTAGAGGGAGGCTTGGGAGGCAAAGCAGGATATTCGAGGAGCTCTAGATCGAGTACCGGGAATCCGTTTTCTGCATCGTCAATCTCCCTGGAACCGTGCGGGTAAGCCCTCTCCTATACTTGCATAGTTTTTACCAATTATTCATCTAAGGGAAGTTATATAGGTTTTAACTAGGTTTTTTTCATCTCAGATCTATATATTTCTTGGATGATTCAAGCATCATTGTTCGCCTATACCATTCAGGGGCATTTAAAAATGGCGGTTTAGTGTTTAATTTCCAACTGTTGTGCGTTTTTGTGTATTTTTGAGCTATAAACCCATGTTTCGGTGTCGTGTGGCTGAGGACTTGGCTGTTTTAAATACCTAGAATTGTATAGGTTGTTAATTGTGATAATAATCTGCTGTTTGGGATCGTTGCTTGGATCCTGGACCACCCTGGGGGGGTGCGTTCCTCTGTTTAGCCATTTGGACAGGGTACCCGAGGGTATGCCATTTTAATAATGTTTATCAATTTTCCATGAGAGTAATTGTGTGTGAATTGATTATTTACATGTTGGGCATGGGCTGATTACTTTAGCCTGAGGGAATTGTTCGTTTAGCCTTAGGGCATGGTTTGTTTAGCCTGAGGGCAAGGTACTGCTTAGCCTGAGGGCAATGTTCTATTAGCCTGATGGAAATTCCTGAGGGGAATATTATGATTACCTAAGGGTTTCGTTTCAGTTTTTCATGAGGTAAATATTATATTTTTCTTGAGGAAAATTCCTAAGGGCAAGGTATTATATAGCCAGAGGGCATGCCTGAGAGAGTGGTTTTACTATATTAGCCTCAGAGAAATGTTCTGAATGGCCAAAGGGCTTGGTTTTGTTGAGAACATAATGTTATTAAATTAAATGGTGAAGGTGATTAATAAAATAGAAATATAACTGGTAAAGTTAGTAACTTTTGAGTACAGCTTAGTTTATTGCATTTTTACTGCTGCACACTTTTGTTGCATATTTTTAACTTAGTTGGGCACGAGTTTTTGGTGGGTGCCTACTGGTATTTATTTCTCACACCCTGTTTGGGGCCATGTCTTCATCCCCAAATAGACTATATTTCTGCAGGTGTGGATAAGGGAAAGAGACCCTATATAGGTACTTGATTGTTGCTGAGGTGTGTGGGAGCATGGGACCGAGCTCAGGCTTGTGATGAAGCCGGATGTTCTGTTTTTTTAGTTGTACATGTACTTTTCCATTTGGTCGTACTATATTATTGTGTAACATGTTCTAGATATTTTCATAGAATAGTAACATACTGCATCTTGACATACATATATATATGACTGCAGGTTCTTTTTTACTTCAGTTGTTCATTTCAGTTTTGTTTGTTTTACTTCTTCTGCTGATGTTTTATGTTTTATCTTGTATTCTGTTGTGGTACACTTTGACAAATGAGGGCACAGTTTCCCCACTATCATACCCGGGCCCTTGCTGCTAGTCGTCACCCTCTGGCATTTAGGGAATCGCATTTGAGGTCACTTGGCGAACTGGGTTCGGGGCACCCGTAGAGTGGCACCCAGACCCGGGATGTTACCTTATTGTATGTAAATATGTATAATTTTTTATCATGTTAGGGTTAATAGATATAACAATTTTTTATATATAATAAGGCTACCTTAAATTTTGGTCATAATGAAGAGTAAAAATAAGAAAAATATGTTACTAGGGATATTGTTTAAAACTGGTTTATCGGGGGTTAATCTCTATTTGTAATGGAAAACATATGTTTAAAACTTGTTTTTTTTATGATGGAGGGGTTTCTAAACCATATATTCCCTCCACTCCATTATTTATAATTTTTTTAGGAACATGATTTGAGAGTGGCTTCACATTATTGAATATTTTTGGGTATTTACCAAAATTCCACTCATTCTCAATCATAAAATGGAACCCCATATACATTTATTTTCACAATCCTAAATCCATTTGTTCATTAAATACCTTTATAAATAACTTCCTTTTTTCCCATTACACAGCCTATTATCCTTGGTTTTATTTGAAATCCAATCTTCTGAGGATTTAAGTATATTTTTAAATAGGTGGTCTGATGAACATGTATTGCTCTTATTAGAGCATTTTGGTCTATTTTTTATCCCCCATTCATAAAATATTATTCATACACACCAATACAAAAACATTAGTATCTTCCATATATTGATATGTGATTATGATAATGACATAACCTATATACATCTCCACATCCATCAAATGACAAATGAAACGATCGATCTTGTTTATGACGCACAACCATATCACAAATCGATGTAATTCATTTTCCATCATCTTCTCTAAAATATTTTTATATTGATTGATTTAATGAATTTATTTTATATTCATTACATATATATCATTATATAATTAATATTTCATATATTTGTTTTACCATTCCATGCATTGAAATATGAAAATTCCATTTATGGAGGAATCTGGATTACCATCCAAACAAGGTGACATGATCTATGTTTATCACTAAACCACGTGGATGTTATATATAAGTGTATTTAAAGAAATAATTTGATATCTATAATATAATTATCATTATTTAAATATAAAATAATAAAAACAATTTCACTTATTATTATGTATGGATTACTATCTCCATGGTCATAAGTAGTTCATTCCTTAAAACCATCAATCATGATTGGTTTTAATATTTTCTTTTTTTACAAAATTTAATTCATATCATGAATAATTTTATATAGATATTTAAAGAAGAAAATCTCTTACCTTATTCGATATGCAAATTTTATTTTGGACATATGAGCTGAAAGTTATGAAAATTTCCCTTACATACCCTTTTGATTATGTAATTAAAAAAGATATGATAATTAATAAATTAAAATTCATTATAAACAAGATAAAATATTTTTAATAAAGTAAATAAATTTCATATGTTTTTAACTAGTGATGATAAATAATCCATGTGACAAGTCATTTCTGAGTTAAGGGGTCTCTTTAATCTATAGGTTTCTTTAAGTTATTCCTAATATTTCTCTAACTCACCATATTTATCTCTATCTATTTAAAATTATGGAATGATTATAATTTCATTATTGATCACTCTCATATATATATATATATAGAATATTATGTTATAATTTTTTGGGGATATACATGATTTATTTTCATTTCATAGAAGAATTTATTGTGAAGCAATAATTATTTATGAAATGAAGTCAGATTATGAAACACATTTTTATTCTAGGTATAATTTTTATGATTATACCTTATGATTTATATAGTTTTTTTTTGGAAAACCTAAATCAGTAAAATGTTGTTATGGTTTTTCCCTTATATTTTTCCAATGCATTGGGAAATTTTTTTGTCTCTCGGGAGGTTATATATGTGATTAGGGAGTAAAATTAATATATTATAGGTCATTTTCAACCATGGTATATTGCCTAAGATGTTAGCCTTAACATATGTTTATGTGTTTTTATATGTTTATTTCTAATTTCATATGTTTATATGATCTTAGAATACAATTTTATTTAGCTTATGCTTCCATGTAACTACTCAAGAACCATCTATTTCGTGATATCATGTTATAAACTTCACTAAGATGATATATTTTATTATCATGTTAATTCCCTTACTAAATATTTTGTCCACCCCTTTATTTTTTGTATTTATCTGGTTTTCATATATAGTATTAATAGCTCAAATAGATATCGGATCTTATAATGGATAATTTGAGAATTATTTAATGTTTTTTTAAATTTTGATGAATTGTGAACCTAGTATTCCAATGACAATATTCCTTTTTTATCCTCATTTTTTATTAAATGATATAATTGTTTTAAACAATGCCTTAATATGTCTAAAAAGGATTTTTTTTCAACATAGTTGGTATTAGAGGATGGGCTAGTTATCTTAGGTAGTGTGAATAGAATTCTACAATGATAATCCTAGGAATAAGTCAAATTATCAGAAAAATTACCTGTAATTTTGGTAAATGATAGAGTTAGTGGATTCCATGAAATTACATCATTATATAGATAAGACAAGTAAAGTGCCCTTGTCATAGTTTCACCTGTAAGTAATATCTCTGAAAATTTTCTATTGATCTAGACTCGATATTCACTTGGTGTATGATAAAAAGCCTTTTATCACACCTAATACCACACTCCCCTAGGATATGCTTTGAAAATTCAAAAACTCTTTATGAAACATTATTAAGGAATTGAAAAAAATTATAGTTTTGAAATCATAGTTGGAATATTACTATGAATAACCTATATTAAATCCTAGAGACTCATATCTCTAGATATACTTATCATTTACATGTTATTAAATCTATGTTTATACTTTATACTTTTATGAGTTAGTGTATTCTTTATTTATTTTTATTCTTTTCATTAATTATGGGAAACATGATAAACCATGATAAAGTCAACATTATATGAAATATGATGATTAACCTATTATATTATAGATAATATGGGTGCAAAATCTGAAACATTATAGGATTAATTCCTATACTATCCAATTATATGAATAATAGCATGGATAATGTGAGAATCTCAATTGATACTAATAAAGAACAAGTTGATTAGGATTCTTTCATTTGAAATAGGCCTCCAAACTTTCATGGATCATTTTATCCCCTCAAAAAAGATAATATATTAACTCTATGAAGAATATATTCACTATCACCAAATGATAAAAGTAAGGTAATTTGGTGTTGGATGTCTATCACATTGAGGGGGAAGACTATAAATGGTAGAAACTTATAAAAAAACAATGTAAAACACTTTGATAATGATTCCGTGGTATAGAATGATTTCTGGACAATATTATCCAATTAATATTTTCAATGAACTTCTGATATTATAATGGAGAGGGGGTTCCAAATAATGAATAAAAAGGGAGATGATTAAGTTAGTGAATATGAGGAAAACATCACTAGGAAAGGATGGTTATCCAATGAATTTTACACAACATCAAAATTTTTGTGAGCAATTTTTTAAGTGGGTTTAATCCTTTTCTATATAAATCATTATTGATTCTGGACATTGAATAAAATTATGTGATTGTATGTTTTTCAAATAACATTGATATAGAGATCAAGGACTCTTATTAGTCTCATGAGACTGGAGAATAAAGATGTAATATTTAGTTTTATCATGAGTATAAATAGATAAAAGCTAAACTAAAGAAATAAAACCATCCAAATTTTCAAAATTATGGGAAGACACATCCTAGAAACTCTTTCATGGGAACCAAAAAATAATTTAAAAGTATAAAATAGTGGTATCTAGCTAAAATGTATGGAAGAGAAATGATAAAAAACATGAATTTAAAAAAATATAAGACATTTTAGATCAATACTTAGCCTGAGGTCTAGGGTTTCAACTTCAACAAGCATATGTATTTTGTAATCCAATTTTATAATCCAAGGATTTTCAGGGATAATAACCTTCCAAAAACACTAGGTCCTAGAAAATAAGGACGATCATGTGTTGTCACCAATAATAATGTGGATCTCGATAATTATGTGGATACATAAACTTTGGTTTATCATTCACAAATAGATAATGTAATTTTTAATTATATTTATATGCATTCTATCATATCTTGAATGTGTATTAGAATAGTTCAATCACCACCTCAAAAAATGGGTGTTTATATATCTAAAAAAATATAACAATGAGAAATAGTTTCACACCAATTATATAATTCCTCCCTTATCAATGACTTGAAACATAATCATATCAAAATTAAATATTACATTTGTAGAGTTTGATGCTGTATTTGGCGTGGATCAACTATCCATTTATAAAGACAACATCAACTACAAGGAGAGGGAGATCAATCTTTATGTCCCAAGAATTATTATTATTCTGTAAATGTTCTATGAAGAATTTAAATCTCCCTTGGAGTATACTGTTCAATCATTTAAAATATTTTCTAATGAAAAATCACAAATGTATAAAATAATCCAAACAATGTGGAGAATCAGGATTGATGAAATTCTCATTAAAAGGTGTAAAATTGATATATTCCGAAAAGTGTTACTTAATCTTCCACCTAAGTGCTAGTCTCTGTATTCAATTGATATTATATCTAGATATATGCCAATATCTAAGACCACATACTAAATATCCACCACTATGGTGTAGGAATGGAAAATAAAATAACAAGATAATTTGTAAAATCATTTTCTATACCTGTGTGTTTCACTATGGGGTGAACTAAACATCTTATTGAAGAAAAAAATGTGTCATTGTGCCTATTTATGTATTATCATGAACACAAAAAATTTCAATAAAAAACAAGTATACCCTTCCAAGAATAATATAATTGTTCGATAAACTATATGGGGCTCAATATTTCACTAATGGGGACCTTAGGTATGTGTACCATGATTTAAGGTTATTGATGTTCAATGTTATACACCAATGAATTATATTATTTTTCACCTAGAAGAAATATAATTATATATCTATCTTGATTTATGGAAATTAATAATTAATTTTACACTACAGAAAACATTGATATTATCATGTGGTAAACACAACACTAATTTTTCTTATGTTACATAAAATGTCAAGAACATTCTAAATCTTTCATTACACAGAAGAACGATTTTTAGAAAACTATAATATACTATTAATATTATTATCTAATATGATAGTTTTAAAATCTGAATTATAATGGCATGTATTAAAATGATTAACTATATTGGCAAAATATTTCATATGTAATGGCCATAACCCTTCCAGTCCATTGCTTTGTCAAAATTCAATGTTTGAGGTATTCTGGGGTGTCACGGTGACTCGTTTGAGGACTTTTCCAAGAAACAAATCTTGTTCTTCATTGATATGTTAGCTGTCGGTAGTTTAGGTGTTGGTGGGTTTCGGGTTGGTAGGTCAAGCGTCGGTAGGCTGGATGTCGATATTTTAAGTGTCTGTTAGTTGCATCAATGGGTGGTGTCCGTGAGTGGATTTGGTGAGCGGCATCAGGGAGTGGACTCAGTAGGTGGAGACTGTAGGTGGCGTTGTTTAGTGGCATTAGTAGGTGGTGTTGTTGGGTTACGTCAGTGACTTGTTCAATGACGAGTCACTCGATGATGAATCAACCATCGATGTCTCGCGTCGGTGACTCACCCAATGATGCGTCATTCCCATATTTTACTAGTATTTCCAATTTCACCCCTATTATATTTTATTTTACATAAATAGAGTTTCAAAACTTGTTTGATCATTCCTAAAGCAGTTTTTAAGGATAGTAATTGTATATTTCATATCCAAATGCCTTAGAGACTTTGAAAAGACAAAGCCATGTGGTCTTGAACATGGTCCAAATTTTATGTAATTTAAAATCAGCCCCCTTTCCTTGATATAGGATATAGACCTTTCTAAATCCAATATCCTCTCTTCCTTGTACCCTTCCATTTTTTCTTAGTGTTCCTAAAACATTCCTTCCCCGAGGAGTCACATCTGTGCTATAGTCGTCGATTGAGTTTTCACTAAGAGTCTTTCCTATTGTTTGCATGACCCCAGGTTATGGTGTAAGGAGGAGTTGGTGATCGTCTGTTCTTCGATGTAGGGATCACTTAATATTTATTTATTTTTATATCATGTGGGGTGGGTAAGCTAATGTCTCTTTGTGAAAATGATCGAATCCAAACTGTTAATTAAGACTATAATGAAGATAATACAAACTATTATGATCACATGTTCTATTATCTATATTTATAAATGATAGGATGGGATTATGATGATGATGTTTGATTTTGTTTTATCTATTTTTTTATTCATACTGTGAATATTTTCCTCTAGAAAATCAATTCTATTGGTGGTCATTACTGGCCCATGGCTGATATATTATACTTGATGTTGATCCTCTATTTAATGAATTAAAACATGAAAACATAGTTAATCATTTATACTCATATAAATAAATGTAGGCCCCAGGATTGAACTTGTTATGTGATCAATCTTGAATTATAAAAGTAGAATAAAATAACAAGTGCTGCTAAATATGAATCCATCTTGCCTGTTTGGTGTGGCTATGTACTGTGTGTGGTTTTGTTCAGCCTTGTTTCGTGTGATGGTTATGTGGTGCTATGGATAGAAGTGTGGATGTGTGTTTCGGGTGGTACAAGAGGTCTAATGGATTCTCATGTTTGAAGATTGTTTGATTAAGGAATAGTTGAACTTGTTTAGTAGTGGTACAGAATTTAGGTTGTGTTATGTTTGTTGTGCATGGTGTGGGGGAAGTGAGATGAAAATATGGTTTTTATTTTTTTATCTTGATAGGTATGGTTGTGAGTAGGCAGTTGTCAAACATGGGAGTATGGTTTGGGTGTGATGACATTGGAGAAGGATTGTGTTGATTTATGTGGATGTTAAAGAAAGGGAATGTGTAGTGGGTTGTTTTACCATTGTCCATTATCGTGGTGTGTTGTTTAGATGTTTTCATGGTTGTTGATTGTGTTGTGTTTGGTTGTTTACTGGCTATGGATGGAATGAGTAAATGAATAATATTCTTATTGAAATAATAGAAATAGGTAAATTACGAAGGCTGAAATTATGAATTTTCTTGCGACTATTTGTGTGGTTGTGCATTTAGTGGTTGCATCATGTGTTTAGTTTTGTGGGAAGGTTGTTGTTCATAAAACCCATTGGTTGAGATGGGTGTTTGATACATATATATATATACACGTGGTTCCTTATGATTTTCTTTACACACCCCAATAGTGTTGAGAACTACAAGTCAAACACCCCCATTGTAATAGGGGAGGGTGTCTTTCTAAATATCCTAATGGGAGGATGAATGATCCTTTATTAGATATTCCATATATCCTCTTCTTGGTATTGGTAGCCCAAGTCTCTTCAGGATGGTTGTGGTGTGGTTGTGATGCATATGTGTCTTCTATTGAGGTTTTCTTTCCCATGTGTCTTCTGGATGAGATTTTTTGTTATTTACCAAGTGTCTCTTGGATGAGGTTGTGGTTGTGGACCAAGAGTTTGTGGGCGAGATGTAGTTATGGACCAAATGTTTTCAGGATATGGTGTGTGGCCTTGGTGTGTGTATGAAGGTTGTGACAGTGGGGCTTGTGTAAGAGTGAGGTAGCGTTAGAATGTTCACTGTTAGAGATGATCAATTAACTATTTGGAAGCGGTGTGGGTTACCCAAACATCTATGTGGTTACTATATTACATTACTTTAGTTGCATTATTTGGTGAGTTGCCTTTGTGAGGCTTGGGTGGTTAGTATTCTTTGATTGGTGTTGTTGGTTTTTTGCTGTTTTCATAGGGGCATTAGTATGCTCTCCAACATGTGCATGAGAGACATATTCTTTTCTTATAGAGTACACTCATATACTCACCCTATATATATAATTTTTTATTCAGGTTTCTCGGAGAACTACTAGGACCATACAGGGTATCACTAGCATGGATGTGGGGATAGTCATTGTGCCGCTGCTTAGCCTTTCTCTTTTGGTATTTACATTATAGACTCTTGTTTTGTAGCACAAATAATTTTTAAAACATGCATGTGGGATGCATTTTAGATTTATTTTATACATCTCTTAGAGTATTTTTTGTGGTTGATACATCTTATCTCCAGATATTAGTTACAATAAAAATGGAAATGTCTCCCATTTTTAGAGATTTCTACACGATTAGTGTTGGTCACCAACCATGGGACTATAGGAGGTGGGACTCTGGGGTAATTGTATCTATTTCTCCATTTCCATCCCTAGAGGGGTATCTTTTTCTGGAGATGGTTATGAAATTTTACATATTATTATACAATTATTTGGTGTTTTAAAATGATATAGATCCCAATTTAATATAAATGAAATTTTTTTATAAGAAAAATATTTTATAAACCACAAGGTATTTTAACCAAATTAATTAAATAAATTATTGATATTGAATGTTGTTAATAAAATTTATATATTATTTATTAAATAAAATGTTTTTATATCCATCCAATGTTTTTGGTAGGAATATGAAAAGAACAAATCCAATTTTATATCTAAGATATATACTTTTCTAAAATAAGTTTTCCACCTTTTATTGGAGAACCAATTTTAAAACGAAATTATGGTTATTAAATAAATTTCATATGTAAAAATGAACATCCTTTTTTGAATTTTAATGTAAAAATTTTCTTACGGTGGTCTTCTTTTTGTTTCTATGATGCTTCATTTTTTGATGAATAGTGAAGAATACAAAAAATTAATTAAAAACACACATTTTTCATAGAAATAATTGAAGTGATAAATTATATTTTTAATTGGTTTTAGATTATTATTAGATCAATTTTAAATATATTAATACAATTAATGTCATTTTAATCAATTTATATTGAATTTTAATATAAAAACATTATAAAATATGAATATTTTGACTTTAAAAACATTCAATCTCGTAACATTTGTGGGATAAGATTTAAATTTAATTTTTCCACCTCTATGAATTGAATATGAAAAAATGGGTATGAATATTTGGAATCAAAGTAATATTTATAGTCAAATATGGTAAAATTAATTTTTGATAAAAAATATCAGTAAAATCAATCAAAAATAATTAATGTGATTAATTTTAATATATGGATTAGTTCATTACATATTTTTATATTAAAATTAATTTTACCAACACATAAGTTATTTATTTAATGAAATTTAATTCATATATAAAATAAATAGGTATAAATTATATAAAAATTATCCTTTTAAATATATTATTAAATTATAATTTTCAAAGGTAAATAAAAAGATACATCTTACCTTTGTAAAAACTATAAATACAAAACTGAGTAATCAATAAGAATATGAATAAAATTGATAAAAATTATATATTTTTAATTTTTTTGAAGTCTAGGTCAACCATAAATTCCATAAAATCAATTATATATTAATTTGGGAAGCATCTGATGTAAGAGAGACCTCCCAATAGTACATACCTATTTATATTTATAAGAATTCCACTCCTCCACCACTATAAAAGGTCACTCAATTGATAAATTATTCACACCTCAGAAGACTTTTGGCTCGTCTAAAAAAATTCCAAATAAGATTAAAAAATAACCCCCCTTATCCTTGAAGTCTCACATTGGGCATAAATCTATCCATGGATGTTTTTTATATAAACCAAATGGTGTTACCTGAAAAAGAGGTACCATTCTTCAATGTGCACATTCATTTTATTTATTTATCTACCCCTATAATTAATATTATATATTGATTATAAAATTACATTAGTATCCTAAATATAATGATATGTTTTTATATTAAGTTAATGATAATTAACATCAATAACTTCTATCAAATTAGATACACAATCATCATTCGTGTGTATGGAAGACTACTGTCTCGCAAGTCGATGTCATTCATTCTTCAATTACCACCTTTAAAGGTTAGATATAATGATGGATTTATAGTTTATATATGGTATATATTATATTTATAATGTATTTATACTTCTTAAATTCTTATATAACACATACTTACATGCTTTCCATTTTGGGTAAATATGATAACATGATTTGTGTATGTGTGGACTACTTCCTCTTCAATGCGATGTGATTCGTTCGCACTTTACATGGAATGTATTAAAGACAAGTTTAATAAAATAACGTGATATATATGACATAAAAATCATACTATAATTATAATATACATATATAATATTTAATTTTTATTATTTTAAAATTAAAAATAAAATTGAAACAACGTTCATGTGTACGAATGACCTACCATCACCCTGAACAGTGTATTTCATTTAATATCAACAAAAATTATGGAATACTATAAATAAATATATATATATAATTAATTTGTATAATTTTTACAGAATTTTTTAAATTATTTCAATGATTTAATAATGATATAACTAATAAGAAAAAAATAACTACTCAATACATAGTAGGAAAACAAGAGAATTAACACTCGAAATGAAGAAAACAACGAAATATTATTAGTTAAAATGTCATAATATGTTATAAATGGAATATATATGATATCATAAATATTAATATGGTTATTTTATAAGATAATAAAATGAATAAAACAATTATACTAGTGGTTAATGTACATTCACCAAAAGTGAGTGTATGGTAAATGGATTTCTAGCCTCACTTTTATTTTTGTGAGACTTGTGTCATATTCATGACTCTTTTATTTTATATGGTGTATATAATGAATTATTACATGATATACCTTGAATTTAATTTATTTTATTCCTTCATGGATCCCATGATTTAAAAGTTACTCAAGTAGTTAGTGATTTTGACTCAATTTACATTCAGTTGAGGCTTATTCATTATTATGCACTAATTCATCTTAGGTGGTGTATATTATGACCATTTGAAATGAAATATAATGATTCATTCTTAATTTATGGTATGTAAAGTTTCAATTTTAATTATATCATCCAAGGGTATTTTAATTGAGAACTACGTAGTGGTAAAAGTAATCATATAATCTCGATTGCTTTTTGTGATTGTTAAGTTTCCCATGAAATAATCAATTTATCATAATAAATTTTCATTGGATATTATATTTATTTTAATATCCATATTATTTTATAATTTATAACATTATTTCATAAAAAATATTTGTTTTTTACATATTTTTTTTACTTTGGAAGTTATTTGATTAATAGGGGAAATATTGAAAAATTAGCATATTTTATTCATAATTGATATTTATTTATAGGGAATGTTGATTAATTAATTAAATTATTAAATATTCAAGGAATTTATTATAATTTAAATGTGATTTAGTGTCCCACTATATCCCCTCAATTCATCGATAAGATTTATGAGATAAACTGGATATTTTTGGAATGAAGCCTTGATGGTAATTGATTCTTGGCATGATCATTGAATGTATTAGATTTATATAATGAATCCTCAATGATATTTTTTCGATATCCATGATTAAAAATTCTGACATTATGAATTCAGTTATTCAATGTGAATATTTGATTAGTGTGAATATTAATTATTTAGTTTCATGATCCTGTGATTATTTATATAAAATTATTTTATCACCACCAATTATGACCATATTAATTATATACTTACTTCTCTATTATTTATTACATGACATGTTTTTTATTTATTTACCTTTCCATTTTTATTTCCCCAACTATATTCCAAGCTTCCGTTATACTTTAACTATACTCATCATTTGAACACACCCTTATTTTTTTTCCTTTTCCTAGTATTCGATGAATATTACAATGATTTATATGTATGTAATATCTATATGGAATAATTTTTTTCTCAAAAAAAATTATGATACAATTTGTGTACTCATTTTTAATAAACTACTCATCTTTGTATCTATTTTACCAATACAGGAAAACTGTTTTGTCCTTTGGAATATCTTTTACTTGTATCTTATGCTAATATAATGGTTGTAGGTACCAAATATAGGATTTATAGGAATGATTCAATATAGTTGGTATAAGTTAAAGTTTAGTAACCACCTTGGTAACTAGATTTGATAAAACATTTATTTTAAAACATAACCATATTGTATTCCTTTAGGATACAGATAGAAGAACATTACCACAAAACCAAGTTTATGATTTTTGAGATTATATATACATATATTTTTAATTATTTTAAATGTATTTAACTATTTATTTAATTAAAAATTATGTTACCTAATTTTCAGATATAATCATGTGTATTCCATTGTTTAGAAATATAACTTGGAAGGAAAATGGTATCAATATTCATGGACTATTTGGAGGTTTTCCTATTGAGAAATATGATATAGATGGTATTGTAATTGAAATACATAGGGATAAATATGGCAGTCTTAATAAAGTTATGATAAACAAACATTCCCATATGGGGAATGCTTTTCCTCAGTGAGATTCTCTAAACCTAGGTTTCCTTATGCGACATAGGCCCCTATAATTTAGTGGGGATACTGATCTAATGGAAGTTGAGAAATTGAATAAGCATTTGGATAAGATATTTATGTAATTGTGATGTGGTAAATTGTAAATGGTTACACATTAATTGTATTGTCTCTTGGGAGATGTTGAAAAATTATATTCATTTTTGCAGAATACTAGGGATAAAGTGGAAATATAACTTATGGAATGTAATTATTTTAAGTATACCTTCATTAAAAAATATTTCACTTATGAAGAACAACTATGATGAAGATAATTTTTCTTATTTTAAATAAAAATGAGGTATAATGTTTTTTGGAATATAATTAATCATTTTATATGTTAGCAAGGTATTCTATAGATTTTATAAACCACACAGAATGTAATATTGACTCTTTCATTAATGGGGATAATCCAAGTTTTTGAAGGGTATCATTGTCTCATATTTTTTATTCACATGATGAAATAGTTTCATGCAATATGAAGATAGTGAAATAATTAATGAATTATTATATAATAAAAGGGAAAATAGAATATGTGGGTGTAATAAAAAACCAGGGATAATGGGAATATGGGACATTAGTATTTTCCCACAAGTGACAAATGTGGAAAGAATAACTCTAAGAAATGATTGAATGGGTTTAGATTTTATTATATATTATAAGAAAAAGGGTCACATGGAAATGTAATGAAAAGGAAGAAAGAAAATCATTATATTCAGTGTTTTAACTATAGAAAAATGGGAAAAGATTCAAAAAAATTCCCAAGAATCAATAGAATATACCTTAGAAATACTAAGGGATCAATGTCATGCTTTTTATTTTGACAGAACCAAAGTGGAATGATTAATGTAAACTATAATTTGATCTAATAAATATGTTTTAAAAGTATTTAATTGATGTTCTTCACAACATATAAATTTTAAATTTATAAGGATTGTATGAAAATACTATTTCATTAAGGATTTTATATCATATGTTTAGTGGTACCAGGAAAATATATTACAATTAAGTTATACTTTTGTGTAAAACACATGGTTTATGGAAATATAACCCTTAATATGTTACGGATGTTTAGATACTGATTTCTGGAAAAAAAGTAATGGTTAATATTGATAATATAAATTGATTAAAAATCACTCATGGGAAATGCTTATAATACCTTGGGTCATAATAATTGAAGGATTAATATGGCTAACCATTTATGAAAAGTTTTAAGTTTAATTTGGTAGCGGTTTTTCAGATTATTATATAACTTGACCATATGATGTGATATGTTCTAAGAGGTGATGTAGAAAAATAGGTAGTTACAATCATAGGATATGATTTTTTCTATTAAATATATTTATATCAAGTAATTATATTTACATATATTCATATACAATTATAGAATTCCAAAAATATAGAAATAGGGTATCAAAACAAAAATGTTGTCCTATCATCATCATTTTTGAGGATATAAATGACCACCTTTTATGCCAATGTTGTTTATGGAATTGTGGTCATTAACCACATTTGGATCACCCACATTCATATGATCTATGATCTCTATCACTCTTTATCACAACCTAATAATTCAATTTATATTCCATGTAAACATTTTCACTAATGTTATCATATTCAAAAGCATAGTTTTAGGGGAACCATGAAATTTACCCTTATAACTTATTATAAAGATGTGTTGTTAACACTATTTATGTTGTCGGTTTTTTATAATATTATTTTCAAATATAAAAACCTTGAGTACAGAGATTAATTTTTAATTTCAAGGAATCAATCAATTTAATGTGCATAGAATTTAACATCCCAAGAGTTTTCAATATTTTAATTTTAAAATAAATTTTATTTTGGTACTAACATTATTTTTCAATAACTCCATGTTTATATTACTCTAAAACCAACACTAATATTATATTGTGGTACACGCAACACTATGTTGGATTTTTTACACATAATACCGAGTTCCTTTAATAGATTGTGTTACATTAAAGTTTGAGTTTTACCAAACTACAATAAACTATTAAACACAATTTTTTATATTTTATTTATAAAATATCTATTTAAAATAAATATAAGAAATGGATTTACTAAATTTGGAAAATATAGTTTACATATGTCTATATAATTTTTTAACAGATTATAATACAAAACCCAATTGAATATAATTGAAATTTTTTTATTATAAAACTATTTTATGCACCCATAGTCATTTTATCTTAATAAATTGAAATTATAATGCCCCCAATCTTTCTGGATCATCCATTTCCATGTTCCCAAGGCTTTCAAATCTTGGAGGAGGATCAGAGAATGTTATGAGGAGGTCAGGCAATAAGAACATGGAGGAGGGAACTTTCAGGATGTGAAAGTGGGATTCATGCAATGTATACAAATTTCATGATGTTTTAGTGGGATTCTTATCGTGTAATATTTTTGGGGTTTGAAAAATAATATAAATGAGAAAGATAAGGTTTTTTTCATTATAAATTGACCGTGATGAATTAAACAACCTATAAGGGGATTACATGTTGTGTAATCCCCTGATACGGTAATTTTTTAAGTGTTTTTCCTTCCCCTCAGGTTTTCAAACCTTTTGAATGAAAATTACCTCTCTCTCCTCCAAGGAAACTTACCATCCCCCTCATTGTCATTTTGAGGACCCATTTAATGGTAATCAATCCTTGGGCTTCCATCATTGATCCGTGTAGACCCAGATTTATCCAAGTTGTGTTTTTCAATCATTTTCCATTGGGTTAATCCAGTTAGAACTCCTTTTCCTCCCATTATTCGTTCCATGTGATGAAATATGATCTCCCACATTTTAAATGGGGTTTATCTTGGTTTTTGTGTTTGTGATGGTGTTGTGATGTACTTAGGGGGATGTAGAGAGTTGATCAGATATCCATTGCATAGTCTGTTCTTGAGTGAAAAACATAGATGCCATTTTGAGGCAGGGGATTCATTTCTTCTCTATTAATTTAAGTGCAATCATATAACTAGAAGGATATATACTCTGGGATCACAATGAAATTGGCGTAAAAATTATTTTAACTAGATTAAAGAATTGATATTGATCACATGGTGATGTAGTTATTATACTGTAACAATTTTTTACCTTTAGATTTTCTTGATAATGTGATATCAATTACTTTCCTAGTGTAGAATGTTTTTCTTGATTGAAATTGGGAAATAACATAAAGAAGAAATCAATTTACAATTAATTGGATAAAATATTAAATATGAATTTATAATGAATCTTATTGTTTTTGTAATTTGAAATTAAAATGATTGATTCATGTATGCAAGTTTAATTTGATTCATTAATGAACCTGAATAATGTTGATTATTGTTGATAAATTAAATAAAGTAATTTTAAATTAATGTTTCATTAATTTATGATATCTTGAGATTGATTGTTTCTTAGTATACCTGTATTTGGAACATGTGATAATGAATCCGTTAATTCAATATAGAATAAGAACTGGTTGTGTAATAAAAGATAATGCCTTTATAGGGCCTATATTTCATAAATTATTACAAATGCCATGTTCTTTATGTCTTGGAGTCATGATAGATCATTATCTATGAAGAATGTATTCCTTTATTTATGGATGAGAGACCCTTGCTATATTTTGTTCATGCTGCTTGTGATGTTATGTGAGTCTGGGATGACTGAGCCTAGAGGTATGTTATGGTATATAGGGAAAGGAGGCCCAGTTTTTGTGGTAGTAGTTGAGGACTAGAGTGGGGAGATGAATTAGTATATTCATGTGGATTTTAGGGAGGACACATGAGATGATATAATGGGTGGAATTTGGGATTACCCGTTTTTAAGAAAGATGGTTGAATATGGAATTTATTATTTGGATGGAGGCTAGGTTTATTTTTTATTTCTTTCATTTCCACACTACTTTAGTTATGAGAATGTGTTTTTTTACTCTCTCTGGATGGGAGGTGAAGATGCACAAGGTATGTCACGTGATTTCCTTGTTTAGCTCTGTCACGACCCGTCCTCGGGGCCCGTGCCGTGACTACCCCAAGCCCGCCTTCCATAGGCCAGGGGCTGGCGACTAGCACCAAAGGCGTAAATCCCGATAACAGGGAAGGCATTGCCTTTATAAGTAACAACCACCACAGAGTCAGCAAGCGGAAAGTAACTACAAGTGCAGAAAAGTAAAGGGGGCCGGAAATACAAGCCCAACTGTAAAGTACAACTCGAAAGGGAAAAACAGCAGCTGGAAGAACGAAGCGGCTCCTGGGTCGTCCGCCTCGATTCCTACCTGAAGGGTAGGTACAGATGGCTCAGCTCCTGGATCGTCCACCACGGATCCTACCTGAAGGGTAGGTACAGATAGCTCCTCTACTCCACAGGTCCTGTCGTCTACTCCGGGTACGTCCGCCCAGTGGTCCACCTCCGGGTACCGACCTGCTCCGCAAGTCTCAACTGCGATCTGCGCTGTCCGTCGTCTGCAACCAACACAACGAGGTGCGGGCATAGCCCGTGCAGGGGTGAGTATAAGCTACTCAGTAGGGACCCCGAGACCCTTAAGGTCTCACTAAATCCAACATGGATATCCACAAAGTAAAGGCAGCAATCACGAAGTAACATCAGACTCTACTTAGGTATACGCTCATACATATACCTAAGTCATCAAGTAACCCATCCAATCTCAAGGATACACAAAAGTCATGAAATCAACGGATAACCATCACCCAGGTATATGCCCATACATATACCTAAGTTATCAAGCGACCCATCTCAATCATGAGGAAACACAAAGGTCAAAAGTCTCAGCTCAAACCAGGATTTTCATTATCGAAACCGTAACTGCTGAAGAGCCCCGTCTCTGAAGTGTGTAGTAGTCCTATCACGACTCCGAGGTACTGCTCGCTAACCTATGACTGCTGAGGTACTCCTCCTGTCGAGTACTGCGGGTTTGCGGCCAACTACCGGGCGCTCCGTCCGCTGAGGGTCTGTCGCCAAATACCGGGCGCTACCCAGATAGCCTGCTGAGGTACTCCTCCCGTCGAGTACCGCGGGTCTGCTGCCAACTACCAGGCGCTCCGTCCGCCGTGGGTCTGCCGCCAAGTACCGGGCGCTCCGTCCACTGGGCTAGTCGACTCACTCCAAGTCGAGTCGGTCAAGCAGTCGTCAGGTCTCAGCCGGCTACACGGTCTCCGTACTCTGCACGCACGTCTCCACCGTCGCGGGTCTGTCGCTACAACCAAGCGCACACACTCCGTAGAGTAACGCGGGTCCGCCGCTACAACCAAGCGCTCCACCGTCAAGGATCTGCTGCTGCATCCAAGCGTACACACTCCGTAGAGTAACGCGGGTCCGCCGCTACAACCAAGCGCTCCACCGTCAAGGGTCTGCTGCTGCATCCAAGCGCACCACCACTGTCAAGTACCACGGGTCCGCTCCACGAGCTACTGGTCGATACTCCAAGTATCACAAGGTCCCGCGAAGAAGTGTCTCAAAGGTCCGTCTCGTCACAGGGGTCTCAACGCAACAGACGGCGCGTCGATCGGACGCCCGGTCTGTGAGTTATTAGCCTTTTCGTCCCAGGGGCCCGGTTGGTTTCGTGAGCGAAACCAATCCCGGCCGTATCTCAACTGCACCCCGAACTCCCATAGGGTATACTCAAAGGGACCGTTACTCAACGTAACCACCAACGCCGCTGACGGCTCGTCAAGCGGACGTCCTGTTTGAAAGATATCAGCATTCCCGTTCCAGGGGCCCGGTTGGATTTCGGGTACAATCCAACCCGGCCATACTCCGACTGTATCCAAAACTCGGGCGGAGTATATCAAAAGTTCCGTCTCATCAAGAGGAAGTCAACGAAACTGACGGCGCGTCAATCGGACGTCCGTAGCTCAAGATATGAGCGTTTCCGCTCCGAAGGCCCGGTTGGTTCCGTGAACGAACCAACCCGGCCGAACTCAAAGTAAACCGAAACCTTGAGTGCGATATATCGAAACGACCGTCTCGATCCAAGGATCGCGTTGCCGCAGACGGTTCGTCATTCGGAGGTTCGAGGCTCAAGTTATGAGCCAAAAACCCAATCAGGTTCGAAACGGGGGGGTCCGGGTCCAGGCCGACCCGGCCCGACCCCCCCCCCCCGGGGCGGCGCGGCGGCCGGCGGGCGGCGGCCGGCGGCGGCGGACGGCGGCGGCGGGCGGCGGCGGCGGCGCGCGGCGGCGCGCGGTGGCGGCGCGGCGGAGGCGGCGGGCCGCGCTGGCGGCGGCGGCGGGCCGCGCTGGCGGCGGCGGCGGGCCGCGCTGGCGGCGGCGGCGGCGGCGGCGCGCGGCGGCGCGCGGTGGCGGCGCGGCGGAGGCGGCGGGCCGCGCTGGCGGCGGCGGCGGGCCGCGCTGGCGGCGGCGGCGGGCCGCGCTGGCGGCGGCGGCGGGCCGCTCTGGCGGCGGCTGGTGCCGCACGGGCTGCGCACGCGGGGGGTTAAAACCCCCGCTTTTTCAAGGAGGCGGCGCGGCGGCGGGCCGATTTAATAAAACCGCCCCCCTCACATGAGGGGGGGCCTGCCTGTACGGATCCGAGGGGGCAGCCGGCCCCCTCCATTTAAATTAAAACCGCCCCCCTCTTTAAGAGGGGGGGGTTTTTCCAGTTGGCCGGGGAATTAATTCCCCGGTTCCGGCCGGCCAGCCGGCCGGCCGGTTTTCTCCAACGGGACCGGAAATTTCCGGTCCCCTTCGGCTTCCGACGCCGGCGGCCCGGCCGCCGGTCTTTCCTTCCGCCGCGGCCCGGAACCGGCCGCGGTCTCCTCGTCCCGCCGCGGCCCGGAACCGGCCGCGGCGTTCGTCGTCCGGCGCGGTGCGACGGCACCGCGCCCCCTTCGCCACGCGTTAATTTCTTTCAACGCGGCGCGACGGCGTCGCGTTCTTGATGTTCCCTCCATGGTGTGCGCGCGACGGCGTTGCGTAAAATAAACGCACGATCAACCACGTGGTGCGACGGCACCACGCCTCTTGCTTCCACCCGCAAGAACAAACAAGATCGTTGGAGGGGGTTCGGCCGTGTTCGTGCGGTCCGGCCCCCCTCACGTTAAATTAATAACGCATCTTAAAATAATCAACATCCCACGTTAGTTATACGAACCACGAGAGAAAAAAAAAGAGATAATTAAATATTAAATCAACCACCCCTACCTTGGGTACAAGATCGAGGATTCGACTATGTCCGCGGAAGACGGCGTCGCGGAAGACGGCGTCGCGGAAGTCGGGCGTCGCGGTCGTCGTTCGTCAAATCCGTTGACGAAGAGGCGCGTCCGAAGAAGCACGTCGTTGGCGAATCCTTGTACGCCGACGAAGGTTTTTCCGAGGAAGGTACGGTGTTCTCTCTCGTTGTCACCGAAGACGAAGAAGAGCGGAGCGGCGTTCTTCGTCGGAAAAAGAGCGTTCCTCGTCAAGTCTTGAGGAAAGTCAAATAATAAAGAGAACAACAAACTCAAGAATCTCTACCTCGATAGTCGCACGGTGACGGAGTCGTGGAATATCGGTGTCGATTCCTTTGACGTCGGAGGAAGAGTCGTTATCGAAGGCGTTCGTCGCGGAAAACCGTCGCGGAAGAGATGATGCGGAAAAAGAACGTCACGTCGTGGATGGATCGTGTTCTTCGGCGGAGAAGTTCTTCGTTGAAGAACGACGTTCTTCGCGTTCTTCGTTCTTCGAAGGTTCTTCGTCAAGGTTGAAGAAGAAGAAGGAAATCTCCCAAAAGCTCTCAAGCGCATAAAAACCAGAGGTTAAGCGTTGGTCTTATTTTATTAATACGCCAACGAATTTGAAAAAAAAAGATTAAGAAACGATCCATCAATTCGTTGAATTAATTCAACGAAAGAAACGACCCATTTAATTCACGAAAGAAACAGCCCATTTAATTCACGAAATAAACCGCCCAATTAAATGGTCTGTTAAGAATTTAGAAAACGCGTCGGTTGACCTTCATTAAGACGGGTTTTCACGGATGCGTTTCTTAACGGAAAGAAACGGCGGGGCTCGTGCGGGCCCCACCTCACAAATATCCTACCAAGGGGTAGGATATTTCTGGATAGCATCCTATCCAGTTCAACTCAGTTCAAGCCGCCTTTAAGTGGCTTCAAGTGGCTTCCAAGTGGCTTAAGCGAAATAAAATAAAGTTGTCGCAAAATTATTTTATTTCTTAACCTTAAGCCCGAAAATTAAAAACCACACCCGAGCAAACGCAACTCCGGAAGAGGCGTTTCTAAGCGAATACCGGCGCTGCGATTTCATCGGTGCCCTCAGAATTCGATTCCGGGCACCGGTTCAAAAGTTAGAAAAACCCGCTCGTCCGTTCACTGAACGTACCCGAGCCAAAACTTCGGCAAATGATTCCGGGCACACCGGGCCTCGGAATCAGGTGCCGTCTGAAACTGCGTTCTTGTAAAATTCCAAAGAAAATTAAGAAAAAAATTTCCTTGAAATTTACGGGTCTTTACATTACTCCCACCACAGGGCTTTACGTCCCCGTAAAGCTTCACCACAAACTTAGGGAAACAAAGCGGTACTGAGCACGCATCTGAGCCTTCCGCTCCCATGTGCTCACCTGGAGGTTCCCGCGCTGTCAAAGAAAGTGCACAAGAGGAATCGACCATCCTCCTAGGATCCGTTCCTGTCGATCCTCGATCTCCACAGGAACCTCCGTATAAGACACTCATCGCCACCGTCTAGCTCCTCATGGTCGATGATATGCGAAGGGGGTCGAGCACGTATCTCCTCAGCTGGGATACGTGGAAGACGTCGTGCACCCGGTGCAACTGAGGTGGCAGAGCCAGGCGATAAGCCACCTCGCCAACCCTGCTGAGGACCTGGAAAGGCCCGATGAAGCGGGGAGACAACTTGCCGCCTCGGCCAAATCTCCGAATACCACGTCGAGGTGTGACCCGCAAGAAGACGTGGTCACCATCCTCGAACTCTAGTGGCCTCCGCCTCCTGTCAGCGTATGACTTCTGCCGGCTCTGTGTTGTCCTCATCCGCTCCTGGATGATATGGACCTCCTCTGACGTGGCCCGGACCACTTCTGGTCCCACAAGAGCTGCAAGATTTCTTCTTTGCCGATAAGAGAAGCCTGGTCTCATCCCCAGGATGAACCACATTCTTTGCCTAAAACAGTCAATCCTAACATGGATGATACTAATCCATACCAAGGATGACGTCGTAAGGCCTCGACGCTACTACTAAGAGATCCAACCGTTACTCTCGCCTCCAAGGGTTGAGTCACACTGTCGGCATCAGTGTGTGGTAACTGGTCTCCTCCAGTAGATGTCTCACAAGTGAGGGTCAAGTCAACAGTCAACTGGAACCTCTTAGTAACATCACAAAAGAGGACAGGAATGAAAACATCACAAAAGGATGCGTCTTTTATTATTGCAGCTCATAATACAAGACGCTACACAAAAGCAACATCAACAAGGAACTAGAAGTACAAGAGACGTATCCACTAGTTCTGCTCCTGTCCACCTGCTCCAAGAGTTCTACTGTTGCTCAAGCATTTGTCGTTGCCTCTATCTCGGTGGCTCCCCCAAAGCCTGCGGATCGGGAGTCGGACAGTCACGTGCCAGATGACCCTTTCCGCGACATGAGTAACACAACCTGCTCCTTGCACGGCTAGCTCTGTTCCCACTCCGGGTGCCCTGCACCACCGGTCGCAAAACCCGAGACCGTCTAACTGCTGGTCTGGTCTTTCTGGGCCTCTGCATCATCTGTCTACTGCCCACAGATGACTCGGCTTCTGATCGAGAAACACGTGGCAAGGGCAGCAGCTCCTGATCACGCTCGGGGTGTAGAGATACTGGCACAAACTCCACCCTGAAGAAGGTCTCGAAGTCTTCCCATGCGAAGTCCATCTCATCGCAAAACTGAAACAAGTGGCTCCACCACCTACCTGCTGCTGCCTGAAGGAGGCTGGTAGCAAAGATCACCATGAAGTCTGTCGGCGTCCCCACTAGCCTGAAGACTCTCACCACAGCCTCCAGCCAATCCTCAGCCGCCTGCGGGTCCATCTCTCCCCCGAACCTGGGTGGCCTCTGGCGCTGGAACTCATGCAGTGCGCGCAAGTAGCGGGCATCGCCTACTGCTGGGGCTGGTGGCATCGGTGGCCCAACGTATGGTAGTACCGCTGGTGCCTCAACTGCAAGAGGGCCCTGTACCGAAGCCTCGTCGCTCGACAAACTGTCAGCACGCACATCCCTCCGGGCTCTAGCTGGTCGTCCGAGAAAAGACATCCTGAAAGGAACAACGTAACACGATCAAACGATTATACCTGGTGAGCTGACCTGGTTTGAGCTGTTTTAAGGGGGAAAACCTTTGAAAACACACACGCAATCAGTGTTTTCGTGCACAAAGTCGGAAATCAGTTGTCAGGGTCCTGGTGTATGGATACGTCGGCCGCCCGCACCAACACTGGACTCCCTGAACTGAAAACCACACTCGGTACTCTCAACACTATTGCTTCACAGAAAGAAACATCAGAGTTATAAGTTCTGCGGTAGAACCGAACTCCTCTGATACCAATTTGTCACGACCCGTCCTCGGGGCCCGTGCCGTGACTACCCCAAGCCCGCCTTCCATAGGCCAGGGGCTGGCGACTAGCACCAAAGGCGTAAATCCCGATAACAGGGAAGGCATTGCCTTTATAAGTAACAACCACCACAGAGTCAGCAAGCGGAAAGTAACTACAAGTGCAGAAAAGTAAAGGGGGCCGGAAATACAAGCCCAACTGTAAAGTACAACTCGAAAGGGAAAAACAGCAGCTGGAAGAACGAAGCGGCTCCTGGGTCGTCCGCCTCGATTCCTACCTGAAGGGTAGGTACAGATGGCTCAGCTCCTGGATCGTCCACCACGGATCCTACCTGAAGGGTAGGTACAGATAGCTCCTCTACTCCACAGGTCCTGTCGTCTACTCCGGGTACGTCCGCCCAGTGGTCCACCTCCGGGTACCGACCTGCTCCGCAAGTCTCAACTGCGATCTGCGCTGTCCGTCGTCTGCAACCAACACAACGAGGTGCGGGCATAGCCCGTGCAGGGGTGAGTATAAGCTACTCAGTAGGGACCCCGAGACCCTTAAGGTCTCACTAAATCCAACATGGATATCCACAAAGTAAAGGCAGCAATCACGAAGTAACATCAGACTCTACTTAGGTATACGCTCATACATATACCTAAGTCATCAAGTAACCCATCCAATCTCAAGGATACACAAAAGTCATGAAATCAACGGATAACCATCACCCAGGTATATGCCCATACATATACCTAAGTTATCAAGCGACCCATCTCAATCATGAGGAAACACAAAGGTCAAAAGTCTCAGCTCAAACCAGGATTTTCATTATCGAAACCGTAACTGCTGAAGAGCCCCGTCTCTGAAGTGTGTAGTAGTCCTATCACGACTCCGAGGTACTGCTCGCTAACCTATGACTGCTGAGGTACTCCTCCTGTCGAGTACTGCGGGTTTGCGGCCAACTACCGGGCGCTCCGTCCGCTGAGGGTCTGTCGCCAAATACCGGGCGCTACCCAGATAGCCTGCTGAGGTACTCCTCCCGTCGAGTACCGCGGGTCTGCTGCCAACTACCAGGCGCTCCGTCCGCCGTGGGTCTGCCGCCAAGTACCGGGCGCTCCGTCCACTGGGCTAGTCGACTCACTCCAAGTCGAGTCGGTCAAGCAGTCGTCAGGTCTCAGCCGGCTACACGGTCTCCGTACTCTGCACGCACGTCTCCACCGTCGCGGGTCTGTCGCTACAACCAAGCGCACACACTCCGTAGAGTAACGCGGGTCCGCCGCTACAACCAAGCGCTCCACCGTCAAGGATCTGCTGCTGCATCCAAGCGTACACACTCCGTAGAGTAACGCGGGTCCGCCGCTACAACCAAGCGCTCCACCGTCAAGGGTCTGCTGCTGCATCCAAGCGCACCACCACTGTCAAGTACCACGGGTCCGCTCCACGAGCTACTGGTCGATACTCCAAGTATCACAAGGTCCCGCGAAGAAGTGTCTCAAAGGTCCGTCTCGTCACAGGGGTCTCAACGCAACAGACGGCGCGTCGATCGGACGCCCGGTCTGTGAGTTATTAGCCTTTTCGTCCCAGGGGCCCGGTTGGTTTCGTGAGCGAAACCAATCCCGGCCGTATCTCAACTGCACCCCGAACTCCCATAGGGTATACTCAAAGGGACCGTTACTCAACGTAACCACCAACGCCGCTGACGGCTCGTCAAGCGGACGTCCTGTTTGAAAGATATCAGCATTCCCGTTCCAGGGGCCCGGTTGGATTTCGGGTACAATCCAACCCGGCCATACTCCGACTGTATCCAAAACTCGGGCGGAGTATATCAAAAGTTCCGTCTCATCAAGAGGAAGTCAACGAAACTGACGGCGCGTCAATCGGACGTCCGTAGCTCAAGATATGAGCGTTTCCGCTCCGAAGGCCCGGTTGGTTCCGTGAACGAACCAACCCGGCCGAACTCAAAGTAAACCGAAACCTTGAGTGCGATATATCGAAACGACCGTCTCGATCCAAGGATCGCGTTGCCGCAGACGGTTCGTCATTCGGAGGTTCGAGGCTCAAGTTATGAGCCAAAAACCCAATCAGGTTCGAAACGGGGGGGTCCGGGTCCAGGCCGACCCGGCCCGACCCCCCCCCCGGGGCGGCGCGGCGGCCGGCGGCGGCGGCCGGCGGCGGCGGACGGCGGCGGCGGGCGGCGGCGGCGGCGCGCGGCGGCGCGCGGTGGCGGCGCGGCGGAGGCGGCGGGGCCGCGCTGGCGGCGGCGGCGGGCCGCGCTGGCGGCGGCGGCGGGCCGCGCTGGCGGCGGCGGCGGCGGCGGCGCGCGGCGGCGCGCGGTGGCGGCGCGGCGGAGGCGGCGGGCCGCGCTGGCGGCGGCGGCGGGCCGCGCTGGCGGCGGCGGCGGGCCGCGCTGGCGGCGGCGGCGGGCCGCTCTGGCGGCGGCTGGTGCCGCACGGGCTGCGCACGCGGGGGGTTAAAACCCCCGCTTTTTCAAGGAGGCGGCGCGGCGGCGGGCCGATTTAATAAAACCGCCCCCCTCACATGAGGGGGGGCCTGCCTGTACGGATCCGAGGGGGCAGCCGGCCCCCTCCATTTAAATTAAAACCGCCCCCCTCTTTAAGAGGGGGGGGTTTTTCCAGTTGGCCGGGGAATTAATTCCCCGGTTCCGGCCGGCCAGCCGGCCGGCCGGTTTTCTCCAACGGGACCGGAAATTTCCGGTCCCCTTCGGCTTCCGACGCCGGCGGCCCGGCCGCCGGTCTTTCCTTCCGCCGCGGCCCGGAACCGGCCGCGGTCTCCTCGTCCCGCCGCGGCCCGGAACCGGCCGCGGCGTTCGTCGTCCGGCGCGGTGCGACGGCACCGCGCCCCCTTCGCCACGCGTTAATTTCTTTCAACGCGGCGCGACGGCGTCGCGTTCTTGATGTTCCCTCCATGGTGTGCGCGCGACGGCGTTGCGTAAAATAAACGCACGATCAACCACGTGGTGCGACGGCACCACGCCTCTTGCTTCCACCCGCAAGAACAAACAAGATCGTTGGAGGGGGTTCGGCCGTGTTCGTGCGGTCCGGCCCCCCTCACGTTAAATTAATAACGCATCTTAAAATAATCAACATCCCACGTTAGTTATACGAACCACGAGAGAAAAAAAAAGAGATAATTAAATATTAAATCAACCACCCCTACCTTGGGTACAAGATCGAGGATTCGACTATGTCCGCGGAAGACGGCGTCGCGGAAGACGGCGTCGCGGAAGTCGGGCGTCGCGGTCGTCGTTCGTCAAATCCGTTGACGAAGAGGCGCGTCCGAAGAAGCACGTCGTTGGCGAATCCTTGTACGCCGACGAAGGTTTTTCCGAGGAAGGTACGGTGTTCTCTCTCGTTGTCACCGAAGACGAAGAAGAGCGGAGCGGCGTTCTTCGTCGGAAAAAGAGCGTTCCTCGTCAAGTCTTGAGGAAAGTCAAATAATAAAGAGAACAACAAACTCAAGAATCTCTACCTCGATAGTCGCACGGTGACGGAGTCGTGGAATATCGGTGTCGATTCCTTTGACGTCGGAGGAAGAGTCGTTATCGAAGGCGTTCGTCGCGGAAAACCGTCGCGGAAGAGATGATGCGGAAAAAGAACGTCACGTCGTGGATGGATCGTGTTCTTCGGCGGAGAAGTTCTTCGTTGAAGAACGACGTTCTTCGCGTTCTTCGTTCTTC
The DNA here is from genome assembly GCA_963277665.1 of Viscum album. NCBI lineage: Eukaryota > Viridiplantae > Streptophyta > Magnoliopsida > Santalales > Viscaceae > Viscum > Viscum album. The sequence continues at coordinate 1,239,025,160 of OY728145.1, read as the reverse complement.
GAAGGTTCTTCGTCAAGGTTGAAGAAGAAGAAGGAAATCTCCCAAAAGCTCTCAAGCGCATAAAAACCAGAGGTTAAGCGTTGGTCTTATTTTATTAATACGCCAACGAATTTGAAAAAAAAAGATTAAGAAACGATCCATCAATTCGTTGAATTAATTCAACGAAAGAAACGACCCATTTAATTCACGAAAGAAACAGCCCATTTAATTCACGAAATAAACCGCCCAATTAAATGGTCTGTTAAGAATTTAGAAAACGCGTCGGTTGACCTTCATTAAGACGGGTTTTCACGGATGCGTTTCTTAACGGAAAGAAACGGCGGGGCTCGTGCGGGCCCCACCTCACAAATATCCTACCAAGGGGTAGGATATTTCTGGATAGCATCCTATCCAGTTCAACTCAGTTCAAGCCGCCTTTAAGTGGCTTCAAGTGGCTTCCAAGTGGCTTAAGCGAAATAAAATAAAGTTGTCGCAAAATTATTTTATTTCTTAACCTTAAGCCCGAAAATTAAAAACCACACCCGAGCAAACGCAACTCCGGAAGAGGCGTTTCTAAGCGAATACCGGCGCTGCGATTTCATCGGTGCCCTCAGAATTCGATTCCGGGCACCGGTTCAAAAGTTAGAAAAACCCGCTCGTCCGTTCACTGAACGTACCCGAGCCAAAACTTCGGCAAATGATTCCGGGCACACCGGGCCTCGGAATCAGGTGCCGTCTGAAACTGCGTTCTTGTAAAATTCCAAAGAAAATTAAGAAAAAAATTTCCTTGAAATTTACGGGTCTTTACAAGCTCCTCAAGGATGGATGAGTTTACCCTTATGCTATTAGTGGTAAGGAATTGAGGAGTTATTCATCTACTCACTATGTTGATCCCCATGTTGTTGTAGAGATTAGAATGTTTTCCTTGAATACCTATTAATTTGGAATGTACTCTATTTAATAAATGATTAAATTTTTAACCCATTAGGTTTGAGCTTGGTGGTATGTAATATTGTGGTTTTAATTATGAGAAGTCGCGAACTCGGTTTACTTAAGAATGGAGGACATGGATCTTTGTTGAGAGGATAATGAAATGTAATGTCAAAATAGTTTTTGGTTAATTAATGGATAATAATTAATTAATGTATTGTCAAATTGTATGAATGAATAAAATATTTTATTTTAGCTCTTTAAATAGTTGTGTTCTTATATAATATCTAGTCTTAGCAGTGGAATTCGAGAGTCCAAGAGATGTTAGCTCTAGTTGATTTTGTGACAAGGTTATACCCATAGTGTTGTTGTGATCTATATTATATCATGTACTTTTTGTGTTTCTATAAGCTAATCCAACTTGACTATTAGGTCAACTGACACCCTGTCGATTCTGATCCCTTGGGGGGGGGGGTTGTTTTCCACAACATCCTCATGGGAGGATGGATGGATAAATACCTCATTTTACCCTACTCTATTCTCTTTGTAGTTACTTGTGCTAGTATGTACAACAATTAGTTTTCCCCACGTAACTGTGTAGTGGGATGTAACATCTTGTGGAAATTTGACAGACATATATTCTTGATATAGTTTTCTATAAACTACTATAGGTGTAATTTGTTTAGGATGTGATGGCTTACATATCCATTATCTGTGTATAGGATATGATGGATTAAGGTATAATATATGAAGTATAATTCATATTATATGAGCTTATGTGTCTCCCAAAAACTATTTGGTTACATTGATTACATGGACATTGTGGTTTGTTGCACAAGGTGCATGTTTTGGTGCTTCTCCCAGATGTTTGTGGGGTAACAGTTTTTGGAGAGACATGCTCATGATGTGCGGCGTTTGGGCAGAGTGGAAAGCTATAGGTGAAGTGGTAGTGGGGTAGCCTAAATATTATTTATTATATTATAATATAATGTGTTTTAAATTTGGAGAGAGTATCCATAGTGAGTCTAGTAACTTAGTATACCTATTTTGGTTACGAGTTAGATTCAAATGTTGTTTGTTGTGTTTTAGCATGCTTTCTTTAAATTTTACTAGAGGATATGAGGAGGATCTTACTGATCATACTGTTATACTCACCCTATGTATATATAAACTAATTTCTAGGTCAGTTGGTGCAGTTTGGAGATCAGGTTAGTTACTACTATCTTGGGGCATAGAAGGATCTGTTTGAGATTTGTGGTTGCTACATTCATTACATTCTTTTGGTACTTGCATCTTTACCTTCCAATTGTAGTAGTTCTTTCGTGATATTACATATATTCTCTTGGGGTTTCTTTTATATTGTAGTTTGAATAGGATTTAGTTGGGGGTTTTCTTATCTCCATCATTCACATGTGTTTCTCTTAAAGGGTAATGCCTCCCATCTGCATGTTTATTATACCCACGATGCTAGTCTCCAACCCAAGGCCTACAAGAGGTGGCACTCAGGGGTCACTATCTCCCTTCTCCCATTATTTTCCTAGGAGGGGTACACATTTTGGGGAGGGGGTAATGATAGAGTGGTATCAAAGCTCTGGATGAGGGATAGGATGTAGTTTGGAGTTATCCACAAGTGATATTGGATGGGTTGGTAGGGTAATGGCATGGGCTTTGTTTATCAAGCGATGTAGACATGAGAGACCAAATGAGACATGGGTGTTTAGGGATTCGTGTGATCTAATGCACGAACCATTAATCATACAATAACTACTAAATGAGGTGATAATAGTTATAGGGTATATACATATGAAATGATCCTGTATCATTCTACACTGAGCTGGTGTATGAATGGGTCAATTTTAAGAAATGATTTCCTAAATGGAGTAAAAGAAAAAAATTAATTAAATGTTAATGTCTTCAATATTCCAGGTTTATGAGATCGAATTTTTTTTTCTTTTATAGAATGGATATTGGTCGATGTTCTAATCAGGTTTTCTTAGAATTTGTTCATAAGGTTATTTCAGTAGATCGTTGTAGGGTAGAGTTTGACGACAACGACACTTAAAGGAGGACACTCTGAGAGTTTTAGCACCTGTGTATGAATAGGTATGAGGGATCCATTTTATATGCAGCCGCATAAGGCTAGTTAGAGGAGGTTAAGATAGCCTCCAGTTTTATCCATGATTAGAAAGAGCACTGGGTATTATTTTATTTGATGATGATGCATGGGATAGTGAGGTAGTGGTGGATCTTTTTCCTCAGAGATTTCAAAGAGTTGATAGTCTTGTGGGAGGTGTTCTAGGACCAGTTTAGAGATGAGTTTCTTTCATCAGTTGTGAAGGTGACCAGTTGCAAGGAGCTACATAACATTCCACATGGGAGATCCTTTTTTCCATAGTTTGTAATCTATTCCAGCAACCTTCTATGATATTATTTAGACCTATTTTTCAACAAGGATGCCAGAGTGGGGAATTTTGAGGAGTATTTACATCCAGAGATTGAGCACCATGTCACCCATTTTATCATAAAGACATACCTCAAGGTTCTCTCAGGATTAAAGGTCACCAATATGATGTTATCTAGAACTATGTCGTCAAGAGAGGAGAGTCATCAGGATTCTTCAATAAGTAGAGTTGTGGTTTGGGGTTCCATGTTTTTAGAAAAAAGGAGATTCTGATCATCCCGGGGTAGGTCCCTACCATAAATGTCGCATTTATCTAGGGAAAAAACTATTAGAACTATTAAAATGGGTCGTAGTCATATTTTTATTATAGAGGTTGAGGTTATCAGCTATGAGACAGAACGAACTTTCTAAACAGTTAGCGTGTGGCAGTTGTTTGGTTTTAGGTCCCTCCATTGAGGTAGTTCCAGCTAAGGCATCAACAACATGTTTTTCCTTTTTGGGATTCTCATAGAGAAGATGAGGAATGCATATTAAAGTCCCAAGATGCTTCTCATCCTTAGAGATTAGAGTGCAGCTATAGAAGTGGTCCTCAATACGGTTAGAGAGGCCATGAAGCAAGTTGTGGACAGCTTCATGCTTTAGAATTACTAATGACAAGTGATCCAGACATTGTTTTATGTACTCTTTTATTGTTTTTTACTTGGGTGAATTATTTTCTTTGATCCTATAGTAAAATTATCCTTTATATAATGCTCCTTTTTCCATGCTTTGGGCCTTGAGGTAGAGTGGATTCCAGTTCCCTTGGTGTTAACTACGCTAGTTGGAGGACGAGATGACTTGTTTAATGTATGTAGAGACTCTGAGAATTTTCTAGGGCAACACCACTCTTATAGAAATTTACTATGTTTATGGATATGACCATATGAGATTATATTTATAATAGACTGGTTGTATTTGGTTTCGGTATCAGGGATTTATTCAGGAGGTAGGTTTTGTTCTTTGATACTATTAGAGTTTAAATATTGTTTGTTGGCAAGCAAGAACCTTAGAAGGATTAGAGGCATGTTCTGTCCTTATCATCCTTTAGGGATAAGATGATGTTGAATTTGTCATAGGTTCACTATTTGGATTTTCCTAGGGCCGTTAAAGAAAAACCTGATATCTTTCTAAATGAAATTATAGCATTACCCCCTCGGAGAGAGATAATGTTCCGGATCAAACTACAATAAGGTGTGTCTCCAATCTCAATGTATCTATATAGGATGGGGATTTCTAAGTTTCAAGATCTAAATATATATTTTGATGGTCTATTTTTGTGTATTTTTGTTTAGCAGAGTGTTTTACCGTGGGGTGCACTAGTTTTGTTTGAGATGAAGGTTGATGATAGTTTGTAGTTGTGTATCAATTATCATTACTTGAACAAAGTAATACTGAAGAACCACTATACTCATCTACAGATTGATGACTTATTCAATCAACTGAAGGGTGAAAGCTGGTTCTAGATGATCAATTTGTAGCCATGATATCATCTGATGTGTGTAAAGGATACAGATATCCTAAGGATTTCTATCCATTGTCATCATGGGCATTACGAATTTGTTGTGATGTTGTTCAGTGTGACGAATGCTCTAGCTATGTTAATGGGGTTAATGGTAAATATGTTCTATGAGATTCTGGATATGTTCATGGTGGGTTTCATCAATAAAATCCTTAAGTAATCCACATCTGAGGTGGAGCATAGAGAGCATCTACGTTCTATATTGGAAGGTCTTCATTATGAGAATTTTTTTGGGAAGTTACCAAAATATATGTTTTGGGCTCTATATGTCCACTTATATGGGCATTTTTATCCTAGAAATGGTTAGATCTGGATATATAATATATATAAGGTGTTTTTGTATTTGGTATCCCTTAAGATTATGGATAAGGTGATAAGTTTCATTTGTATATCATGATATTAAAGGAGATTCATAGCTGATTTCTCTCTGGTTGCAACTCATCTAAAAATTGACTAGAAAGTACCAGACATTCTCATGGACTGATCAGTTTCCGATAAATTTTGAGTATCTGAAGGAGATGTTGTTCAGTGCCTCAGCTATTTGTCTACACACTGAAGTTGTTCAGTTTGAGTTTTTCTGTGATGCATCTCCTGTAGGGTTAGGTTGTGTTTTGATGTAGTAGAGATCAGCCATTTTATATGGGTATCAAAAGTTAAATAAAAATGAGCATAAATATTTGACACACAATCTCAAGTTGGAGGTAGTGGTGTTTTCCCTGATGTTGTAGAGGCATTACCTAATCAGCGGTCATTTTTCGGTCTTCACTAATCATAAGATCCTATGGTATGTATTATCCCAACATGACATTAACTTGAATTAGCATCAGTGGATTGAGTCCTCATAGGAAAACAAAATAATTTTTTTATACAACTAAAAAGGGGAATGTCATAGCCAATTCACTGAGCAAGAATTCACATAGTTATGTAGAGTGGGAATAAGGTGATTGATGGATAATGGGTGATGAACTTTTAGTATTTCATCTCAAATTGGAAAAAGTATAGGGAATATATTTTATTTTTTGATGATGGTCATTCAGTTGTTGTGCAGCTAGTTGAGGAATCCTAGTTGGGGGATCTTGAGGTGGAGGTCTGGAGTGACTGAGTTATTTTTTGTGAGGCCCTTGATGGTTGGTATGAAGATGAACACCACCAATTATTGTTTTAGGGAATGATTTTCACTCACTCAGTAATGCATGAGATAGTTCACCGAGTGTTCACTAGTTCACCTTTGGCGTTACATACAAGAATAAAAAAATGTAACAAGATTTGAAAGGAAATTTTTGGTCACCTAGGTTGAAATATGTAGTTTTAGAGTTTACGTCTTTATGTTTAGTCTTCTAGAAGGTAAAGGCTGAGCACTATGTTATGGGTGGTTTTCTCCAGCCATTAGATGTTCCTCATTGAAAGTGGGAGGACATATCGATGTACTTTATTACCTGTCTACCTCGATCTCTACGAGGATATGACACTATATGGGTGGTAATGGATAGTTTGATGAAATCATCCCACTATATAGTGATTATGTAGTTGAGATCCTAGGAGGGTTTATCGAGGCAATATCTAAAGGTGGTGGTGAGACTCCATGGAGTCCAGAGGAAGATTATTTTTGATCAGCATCCTAGTTTCACCTCGCTGGTGTGTATAGGTATCCAACATTCTTTTCTTCTCAGATTTTAGATAGAACTTCTTTTCTTCCATTGACGGATGGTTAGATAGAGCAGACTATACAGAATCTTGAATGCATGTTAATCTCTTGTGACCTAGATTTTGGAGGTTCATAGATGAGGTGCTTTCCCTTGGTAGAGTTCAATTAAAACTATAGTTTTCACTCCACCATATATATAGTTCCATTTAGATACATTTTTGGATAACCTTGATGTTATCCATTATACTGGCTGGGTTCATAGATTCATCAATTATTGGGTCATAACTATTAAATAATAATACAGTGATGGTTCAGGTGATTAGAGTTTGCATGAAAGCATCACATGATTGTCATAATTCCTATACTGATAATAGGAGGAGACGTATATATAAATATAGTGGGAATCATTTGTTTATGAAGGTGACTACCTATAATGGGACATGATTTTTTTTCAGGGTAGTCAGATTTATCCCTAGTTTTTTGGGACTTTTGAGGTGTTGTCTCTTGCTGGAGTTGTGGCATATATGGTATATCATCCCCTATAGATGAACCAGATACAAAATGTTTTTCATGTGTCTTAGTAACACTATTTTCTTCATTAAGACTATCATGTCATATATTTGGGTGAGATCATTGTTGATGATGATGAGTCCTTTGAACAATATCTTGTACAGATCGAGGATTTCAAAGAGAAGGTGTTGTGATGGCATGTTATCCCCTTGGTTCGTGTGTTGCGGTGGAATTGTGGCATGGAGTAGAGTATCTAAGAATGTTAGTTGCTGATACATGCTACATACCCAAAGTTTTTTAATATTTATGTATTAATTTCTAACATTGTTCATTTTGTGGTTGTAGACCTTTTTAGTATTTGAGATGGATTTCTCTCTGTGCTTGTTGTAACTTTCTCTCTTTTAGAGGTATCTCACGAGGTGGCTATTTGGACAACCCCTTTCTGTTTCCTCACTTTTTTTGGTTTTGGATTATCAAGGATAAGAATGTTTTTAAAGGTATCTGATTTAAGGGACTAGATCTATGTGGATCGACCCTTTTCATGTTCTTAAGGCTTGTGGGGCTCGAAGGAGGCTCAAAGAATGTTTGGGTGAGTTTAGGTTCTGAGAAATGGGTGCAAGGAACTTTTATGATCTGAAAGTGGGTTCCTTAACATGTAGAATAATTTCATGATGTGAAAGTGGAATTCATGTCATATAATATTTTGGGTTTGAAAATAATATACATTCTAAAGGGTTTTCTTTTTTTGGCAGAAACTGACCTCGTGGAATTATACGATGTGAAAATAGATTACATGTTGTGAATACCCCGACGGTGTAATGTTTATGTGCTTTTCTAGATACTCGGGTTTTCCAAACCTACGACTTCATCTTCCCTATATCTCATCCCTGGTGACCTGGAAACCTACTCTTATTTATTTTGAATACCCCTTTGATGAGAATCAATCCTTTAGTTTCTATCTTCAATTCGTGATTATCCGGATTTATCTAAGGTGTGATTTTTCTATCGTTCTCCATCTTGTTCTTCTGGTTTTGTTCTATTTTTATTCCATTCCTTCTTGTCATGAAATGGGATATGATATCCCATATTTCTAATTGGTGTTCTCTCTATTTTTTTGGTATGATTGTATCATGGGGTCCTCGGGTGAATGTAGATCTTGTAGTAATGTTGATTAGATATCCGTTTCATGGTTCATTTTTGTGCGAAGATTATTGACGACCTTTTGAGGTAGTGTATTCATTACATCTCTATTTATTTTTTTGAAATCGTATATTTAACATGATTTATCCCTTTTTATCAGAATGAAATTAACCTAATAATTATTTGAACCAGATTAAGTAATTCATGTCGATCACATGGTGATGTTGTTATTATGTCGTGATGACGATTTTCCACTCAATTTTATAGGGAGTGTAATATCTATGGATTGTTTGGTTTAGCTTGTGTTTATTGATGGAAAATTTTAAAGAATGTAAATTTTGAATTAATTTATAATTAATTGGATAAAAAATTATAGAGTTATGTTTAATGAATCTAGTTGTTTTTTTAATTTCATGTTAATCAAATTTATAAATGTATGCATGTTTAATTGAACTGATTAATGACCCTGAAGCATTTTGATGGTTGTTGATAATGGGATTAAAGGCATGTAAAATTAATTCCTCAATTTTTTTGATATCTTGATATATATTGTTTCTTAGTTTTCTCATAAATGCAACCTATGATAATGACTAGGTTAATTCAATATGGAATAAGAACCAGTTGTGTGATAAAATATAATGCCTCTTTAGGGTCTGAGTTTTCTGCGCGCTTGCAAAGGACAAGTGCCTTGTGTTCTATAGCTATGGTAGCTCCTTTTTTTTGAATGATGGATAACTTTATTTATGGACAAGATCCAGTTTGTTTGTTTTTTCTTTCTTCATGTGAAGTGTTGTGTGCCTAGGATGGATGAGCCAGGAGGGATGTTATGGTATGTGGGGTAGGGAGGCCCAATTTTGTGGTAGAAGTTTACACCTAGAGTGGTGAGATGAATTAGTATATGCATACAGATGTATGGAAAGACATCAGAGATGATATAATGGGTTGCAGTTGGGATAAACCATTGTTATGAAAGATGAATTCTTGTTGAATCAGTAGTTTGGATAGAGACTTGGTTGTTTGTTTATCTACTTTTTTTTCACTAATCAAAGCAAAAAAATGTTTTTGTTAATCTCATTACATGGGAGGTAATGGAATGTGATGTATGCTACCTGATTCCCATGTTTAGCTCCTCCCGGTTGGACTAGTTTACTATCATACTATCTATAGAGAGGACATTAAGCATAGTTCATCTACTCACCATGTTGAGCCCATTGTGTTTGGGGAGATTATAATGTTTTCCTTGTATACCTATTTATATGGAAATTTATTTTGTTAATAAATTAATATTTTTTAACCCATGTAGTTAGAGCTTGGGGGGATGAAATGTTGAGGTTTTAATTTTGAGAATCATTAGACATAGTTTTCTTATTCATAGAGAGCAACTATCTTTGATTAGATTCTAATTAAATGTAATGTAGAAATTTTTTATTGTTAATTAATGGTTAAGATTTAATTAACACAAAGTTCAAAAGATAAAAATGGATATTGTAATTTAATGTTTATATTTAAATTATTGTGTGCTTATATGATATATTATGTTAGCAGTTGTAGCTGAGATTCTGAGAGATTTTCGTTGCAGTTGAGTCTGAGACTTGGTTATTCTAATAGATTAGTGTTGATATATATAATATCATGTACTTTTTGAGAATCTATACCCTACTCGACCATATCAGTTTTGAAAACTGACACCTCAATGTTTCTGATCCCTTGGGGTGGGTGTGTTTTCACCAACATCCTAGTGGGAGGATGTATGGATGACTACACCCTTTAGCCCAGTTCTGTTCTTTTGGTAGTTACATGTGTTTGTATACACTATAGTTAGTTTTCCTCACGTATGTTTTTTGAGGGATGTAATGGAATGTGGTTATTTCGCACATATATAAAAAGTATAAATTTTCCTAAGGACTACAATAAGTATAACACATATGGGCTATAGTGGCTTGTATATCCTTACATAGTGTATGGCCTGTGATGACCTGAGGCATAATAAATAATGTATGTTTGATGTTATACAATATGTGGTGGCTCCCAGAATATAACAGGGTTCCTAGGATACATGGATGTGGTGGTATGTTTCATGAGGTGCATGTTGTGGTGATTCTCTAAGGTGTATCTTGGATAGCCCTTTTTGAAGAGAGATACATAGGATGAGTGACGTTGGGGAAGAGTGGGAAACTAGTGGGGAAGTGGTAGTGGGGTAATCATGAGTTTTGTTTATAATATATTCACTTGTATGAAAAACATGGTGAGAAGAGAAATGCTAAGGTTGGGAATATAATATACCTATTTGGGTGTCGAGTTATTTTTACTTTTTGTTCATTTTTCATTTTCATGTTTTCTTTACCTTTTGAATGGGAGGCTCTGGGGAGGATCCTACTGAGTATACTTTTATACTCACCCTACATATATATAAACTATTTTATGGTCATTTATTGAAGGTTGGAGATCAATATTGTTACTAATATATTGGGGTTTAGCATGAGCTGTTTGGAATTCATGTCCCCTTCTATCTTTACATTCTTTTGGTACTTGTAGTTTTCCCTTTAAGTTGTAGTAGTTCTTGCATGACATTACATAGGTGTAATTGAGTATTATTTTATATTTTATTCTGATAAGTATTTGGTTGGTTTATATCTTGTGTATCTATTTTGTATGAGTTCATATTGGAGGGTAATTCCATACATCTTCATGTTTATTATACCCTTGTAGCTAGTCTCCAACCCATGGCCTACTGGAGGTAGGACACATGGTTTACTCTTTCTTCTCCCATTGTCGTCCTAGGAGGGGAACACTTTTTGGGAAGGGGGTTGTGATATAAATAATTATTTTTGGTGAATTATTTTAAATAAATTTATTTATTATATATTCAATAAAATTTCATTACATTCATCCATTATGTTAAATTGGAAAAATTGAGTATAAATCCTATTTTACTCATAAAACAAATTATTTTTCTATTGCTTGTTTTTTTGCCTTCTAATGATGCACCGATTATAAAAATAAATTTTAAAATTTTAATTAATTTTATAAGTCAAAAAAAGTTATTTTTGAAAGAGGAATGTAAAAATTATCTTAGGGTGAACTTTTTTAATTTTTCTATGGTGTAACATTTTTTGATGAATATTTAAAAATACTGAATTTTAATTAAAAAACAGAATTTTCATCTAAACCATTTATAGTGTTAAATTATAATTTTATTGGTTTTAATGTGTACTTAGATCAATTATACAAGTTTTAATACAATTTAGGTCTTTTTAAGCATATTTATATTTAGTTTTGATATAAAACCTAAGTATACTATTGAACATTTTCACTTTTAAAAACCTTCTTTATTGGGTCATCTATGAGACTATCTTCTAATATAATTTTCCCACTTTTATTAATTGAATTTGGATAAATGGGTATATGTATTTATAATAATTAAGATATTTATATTATAATAATTTGAACTATTTTTTTGAAAAAATTTATTAGTAAAGAAAACTAAAATTTTTTATGCGATTAGTAAAACATTATATTTTACCTCAGTAAAAACTAAAATATAAAATTGTGTTAACATAGAGAATATGGAATAAAATTATAAAAATTATTCTATTTTGGTGTGGTGTACGTTTTTATTTAAAAATAATTACCTAAAATAAATTATTTTTTCATTTTTAGCTAGGTTATACAAGAGAGACCTCCCAATAGGGTTTACCTTTTAATATTTTCAAGAATTCCCCAACTCCTCCATTATAAAAGGGAACTCACCACCTCAATACATTGCACCTCCAAATCCTTTTATATCTTACCAAAACTTCCAAAATAAGATCCCAAAATCTCAAATTTTATTGTTTAAGACTTTATTTGGGAATAAATAAAACCAATGATGTATTTTGTTATAAACCAAAAGGAGTTACCCAAAGAAGAGATAACATTCTTCAACGTGAATTTTGATTTATTTTTTTATCCAATCCATTAAATATTATTATATCATAATTATATTATAACATTAGTTTCCTAAATAAAAAAATAGATTTTTACCTTTTGGGTAAGACATAAACAATCCCACACTTCCATCAAATTGGATCGGCAACCATCATTCATGTGTGTGGAAGACTATCACCTCACAAACCAATGTTGTGCACTCTTCCATTACCATATTTCAAGGTTTGAAATCATGAAGGATTTATAGTTTAAATATGGTATATAATATATTTATAATGTCTTTTTGCTTATATAATTCTCATATAACACATACCTTCATGCTTTCCATTTTTGGGAATATAATAACATCATTTGTGGACATGTGGACTACCACCTCCTCAAAGAGATGTGATTTATTTAGTCTTTACATGAAATTAATTAAGGATGGGTTGAATAAGAATAAAGTATATATATATGAAATAATAATAATAAAGTTATTATAATATACACATATATATATATATATCATTTACTTTTCATTATTTTAATAAATCATGAAAATGGAAACATCGTTCATACATACATACGACCTATCGTCTCCAGGAACAATGTATTCCATTTCCTATCTCCAAACCATAGGAATTACTCTAAATAAATATATAATAAATATATATAATTTTTCCATCATGTTTTAAATTCTTGATATGATGAAATCATGATCTAAGTAAGATGTAAAAAAATAACAAGTCAAAACATTCTCGAAAAAACAAAGAAATCAAAACCTAAAATGATGAAAATAACAAAATATTATTAGAGAATGGGTTATAATATATTATAAAATGAATATATATGATATAATAAATTTTAATATTTTTTTGGAATAATTTAATGAGTAGATTAGAACCATTATACAAGATGTTAAATGGGTTTCAACCAAAAGAGAGTGTAAGGTAAGGGGATTTATAGTCTGACTTTTATTTCATTGAGACTTATTTAATATTCACCACTTATTTTTTTTATGTTTTATATACTGAACTATGGCATGTTTTTTCTTGAATGTAGTTTATTACATGATATTGAATGTTTTAATTGATTTTTTTCTTTTATGGATCTCAGAATTCCAAATTTTCTCAAGTAGTAAGTGATTTCATCACAATTAACATTTCATTGAGGATTATGTTCTATTAAGCACAAATTTTCTTTTATATGGTGTATATTTTTTTGATTTGGGATGTAATATCATGACTAATTCCTAATTAAGGGTATTTTATGTTTCACATTGAATTATCTCATCCAAGGGGGTTTGAATTGAAAATTACCAAGTTGTAAAAGTCATCATACAATCTCAATTACTTTTTGTGATTCTAAAATTTCTCTTAAAATAATGACTTTATTGTAATAATTTTTCATTTAAAATTATATTAGTCTTAATATATATATTATTTTATGATGGATAATCTTATATTGCCTAAACTATATTAAATTTTAATATATGTTGTTTCTTAGGAATGTTATTTTATTATAAATGGAGACATTGATAATTATGAATATTTTATTCATTATAGATATTTAATAATAAGGAATATTGATGAAATAAATAATGTATTAAAAATACTATGAATGAATTATATTTTATATTTGATGGTAGAGGCCCAATCTATCCCTTTGAAGTATCGTTAGGTTTTATGAGACAAACTAGATTTGGTTTTGGTCGAGGCCTTACCCTGTTATTAGATTCTTAGAATGAAGCCTTAAGAGTATTAGATTCTTAGCATGAATCCATGATGGTGTTATATTCTTGTCATAAATCCTTGATTGAATTAAATTATTGGTATGAATACTCTATGGTATGTTTTTTATATCTATAAATATGGCTTCCATCATAATTAATTTAATTATTCCTTGTTATTATTCTATTAGTTATAATATCAATGGGTTAGTTTTATGCCCATGTGATTATGACTACTGAATTATTTGATCACCAATTATTTCTGCCATATAAATTACACACATGCTTACCATTTATGTATTACATGGAATGTGTTTCAGTTATTTACCTTTCTATTTTGATTATTCATTATTTATTCATATCTTTCTCTGTAATTTCCCCTTATATTGTATTTTAGATAACCCTTATTTTGTTTCTATTCACTAACATTCCATGATGTCTACCATGAAAATCAAAGATATGCATATATACACTTTTTTGAATTAATTTATTCTTAAAAAAAAATTGTAATTTATGTATTCATTTTTATTATAAGATTCATTTTTTTATATATTATTCCAAGAATCTTAAATGGTTCGGTCCTTTAGGACATGAATTCCTTGTATCATATGCTAATATAATTTTAGTTGGCATCAACTCTAGTATTTCTGGGGTTGGGTCACTATAGTTAATATTCTAAAGATTTACTTTCAAAAAAGGCATGGAGTTAATGGATTTATTGTGATGCCTTTGAAACTCAGCAATGAACCGGAAATCATTATGGACTTAAAGAAAAGTGTCTTTTGATAATAATATAAATTTTTTTGGTAGGGTTTATATATGATATTATGATATAAAATAAAGGATTGGATGAGCATGAATATAATTTTAATAATGATATATAGGCTTTGTAGAAGGAGATGTTATTCTCATAGTACATAAAATATGTGTTTTAAATGATTTTAGTATCCTTAATAGGGAATATTATCACTATAACGGGCATAATAATAGTCCATTATAATACAAGGGCAATGAAATGATGGCCAAGAATAACATATATAAAGGTGATCTGTACATTCCATGGACAAGTTTTTTAATAACGATGACTTCTGCAAATGTTCTCATTATTTTCAAACCCACAAACCAAGATGACACAGAATAATGTAATATTTATCTAGACTAGTGAATGTGAAGGGAGTGATATGTAATTGAAAAATAATCTAATCACTACACTATTCCTCAAACAACCCTTAATTGGGGAACTTCTTATCTTATACTACTATTCAAAAAAGTGGGTATTAGGTTGTGTTATAATGCATAATTATGGAGTAATATCTAAATCATCATTGATGCTTAATGTTGATGGATTGATATATCCAAATCATGATTTGGTGTTTAGTGTAGTATCCTTTAAATTGAATGTCATGAAAAAGTGTCTATATTGGGAGATGTTTGAAATATATACAGATCATAAGATCCTAAAAGACACTTTGACCCTAAAAGTGAATAATATTAACCAATGAGGATAGTTTGATCATATCAAAGAAAAATACTGCCCTATCCCGTACCATCATGGGAAAGAAAATAATTTTGTTGATTCCTTTAGTAGAAATAATCCAATAATGAAATTAATTATGAGAATAGAGAAGGGCCCCATAATGATATACATAAAATGTATATACATGGGTATTATGGAGGAGGGAATATCATCATTACTTTCTCAAATTATTGCGTGATCGTCCCATCTAGAGATGTTGATGGATTATTAATGAGATGATGTGGAAATTAATAAGAAATATGAATATGTAACAACTGTAACATCTTATTGGATTAAAATTGAGGAGGAATGCATTTTTTGAATTTAGAAACATATATGTGTACCATCAAATCCTGAGATAAAGATAGATTCATTAATTATTATGAATAACATGATATTCTCCATCAAATCATGGATAATGAGGATATATAAAGATATCCGGTTACTTTATTATTTGAAAAAAATATGAAGGAGATCATGGAATATACATAAAAGTGTATTCTATTACAAAAACTAAAGAAAAAAAGGAAAACATCTATGTGTATGATTAATCCTTTATGAATACCTATATGGAAATGTGAAAATATCATAATTGACTTTTCACACTACTTCTAAAGACATCAAGAGGAAATAATTCCATATATTTTTGGTTTATCATCTTATAATGTCTACTAACATAATTGGAATTTCAGGGGGATTATCACTAAATAAAATTTCAAGTATATACATTAGTGTTATGGTGTAGATATATAGAGCACCATTGTTGATTATATTTGACCGAGACATGATATTTATCAGTAAGATTTGAAAGATTCTCTAATATGATCTAAATACTTAGTAGAACCTGAGTATGTCATACCACCCCCAAACTATTGGAAAATATGGATAGAATATTCAGAGACTGTAATACATGGAAGATCATACTCAATAGAAATCGATGGAAAGTGGGGTCAATATCTTCCACTAGGCGAGTTCTCATACAATAATTATTTTACATATGAATATTACTAATTCAACATGAATCTATTTATTAAATGTGTTTTAGAACACCATCATTATGGGATAAAGTTGGAAAAAACATATTTTTGGGACCTAAGATGGGTTGAGGATAATGTATAAGTGATCATGACCTTTAAGTAACACATCAGGACTACAGAGAGTTGATAGATGATTTGTAATTACAATCATCAATGAGACTTGAGTTTGGGGTTTGGGATAAAGTGTTTCTCCAAATATCTCTACGGAAGAGAGTGATGATATATAATATGAAGTAAAATGTATTCCCAAGGTATAATGGACACTTTGAGATTCACAATTTAATAGGTGATGTGTCTTATTCACTAGAACTCGTACAAACAATTTCTCAAGTTCACACCATATTCAATGTATCTCAACTGAGGAGTTAGATACCAAATCCCTCATATGTGCAGAATTATGAGGTTGTAAATCTAGAAAATGAACATTCTTATGAGGAGAATTCGGTGAATATCTTGAACTAAGAGATAATGTTCTATGTAATAAGAGAACACATATAATCAATACACTATAGAAGAACCATAAAAATTAATAGGAAACATCAGAACCAGAGGAAGTTATAAAGAAGTCATACCCTCACCTATTTTGAAATCAGTATGTATTTCGAAATTTCAAGGGAAAAATTACTTAGGTGGGGAGGAATGAAAAACCAAATGTCTAAAAAAATGAAAACTATGATCAATAGTGTATACAAAACACAACATTGATCCTAAAAGTAAAATGATTATTTAAACACAATTGTTATATAATTTCTATTAAATAGGCAGGTTTGAATGGTATTAATGTTTTTTAAAAATATTTACAAGGACCAAATCAATACAAATGTATTGATAAATTTATAGGAAATAAGCACTAAAGTTTCAATGAATGCATTTTTTTTAAAATGAATTTTATTAAAAAAAATTATTTTTTAGGAGAAAATATTATAATTATTTTCTTGAATATAAATATTACATTATAAAATTAATATAATTTCTAAAATCAATATATTGAAATTAACATATAGCCGATTTTTCATTTTTATGAAATGATTGATTTATCTATGAACAGTTAAAATTAACGAATCATCAAATATAATCATTTCTTTTCATTAAATAATATAATTTAATTGTACCATTTTATTATTTATTTATTTATTGAAGTGATATATGTTTTATTTTATTTGTAGTAATATATTTAATTTCATTTTATTGAAAAAGGTTCTTGTAGTTTGTAAAAGTTTGTTTTTTTCTTAAAAATTATGCTTTTGCAAGAAAATTCTAAGTTCACAAAAGATATGATTTATAATTACATAATTTATCACTTAATATTTAATTATTTAAACTAAATGTATAGATCATAAATATATTTATTATAATTTAAATTCATATAAAAATTGATTTCAATAGAGTTAATAAGAGATCATCCATTTCTTTATAAAAAAATTATCTAAAAAACAATGTTTTGATTATGTTTATCATTTTTAAATTTAAATGAAATTATACGACATATTTTAATTGAATTTGGTAAAATTGATTCATGATTTTGAATCATAGTAATTTATATTATATGAAAATGGAAAATTAAATATTGGTTAAAATTAATAGTAAAAAAAGGATAAATTGGTTACCAGAGTTAATGTTAAAATAGGTTTAACATGGGATAAATTAAAGTGGTAATGAGAATGAATTTATTAGGAAATGTATATTTATTTTTAGTGGGGGATTTTATGAAACATATCTTCCCTCAACACCATTATTTTTCATCTTTTGAGGCACATGGAATTTGGGTGATTTCCCATTATTGAATGGTTTTGGTTATTTAAAAAATCTCACCCCTCATTACATAGATAATTCAATAACCATGTCTTAGATGCCTTGTTTTAGTTATAATTCCAATCCAATGATTCATTAATTATAATCCGGAATGGGTGGTCTGAAGAAGAGGTGTTATTCTTAAACAATCATTTTTTTAATTCATTCCTCCACCTGCTTAAAATATTATTCAAATTTGATGATGTAATAACAAGGTCATATAAAATATAGTAATATGTAATTATATAAATGGAATAACCAACATCTATCTCATATTCCCTCAAATAGAAAATGTTTCCATTTATTTCAGGTATATAGAACTACCTACTTATGTATTGAGGCTATATTTCATCCATCACCACCTATCATGAAAATTTATGATGATGTATTTAATATATTTAAATGATATTCATGACGTATTTATTATTATTTAAATTTAATATAATATATAATTTCTTATATTTTCCATCTATAGTGTGATGATAATGTCGTTTGGGTGCATTTGTGGATTACCACCCCTATGAAGTGAAGTGGTTCATTTTCATTGATGAATAAAATGGATGGAATATATAAGTTTACTTATATAAATAACATTATATTTATAATAAAATTATAATTATATAAATATAATATAATTTTTTACTTATTTTTATCATTATTTCATAAAAATGGAAATCTTACTCATCCGTATTTACGACCTATCATTCCTATGATCATAACATTGTTAATTTTTTATAAAAATCATTCGGGTTTAGTTTTAAAAGAATAATTTATATATGGAAATGAAAATAATTTCATGATTATAATTTTGTAGATGACAAAATAATAATAATCCCCATTAACTTAGTGTACTTACTATTGTCATTTTGGACATATGAATCGAATGTTTTGAAAAAATCAAATACGAACCTAAAAAATTATGTAATAAAATATAATAGGGAAATTAATAAAATAAAATTAATAATAAAAAAGAAAAGGTTTTCAAGAAATTGAATAATTTAAATATGTTCATTATTCAGTAAGAAAAAATAATTATTTGATAAGTCATGCTCGGGGTAAGTAATATCTCTAAACCACCATTTTCACTAGGTTGTGAATATTTTCTCTTAAACTCACTTTCTCCCTCTCTATCTCTAATGTAATGGAATTATTATAAGTTCTATGTATATTTATCCCAAATATTAAACTACCTTATCCTAGAATCCATTTCTTTGGTAATTCATTCATTATATTCATTTATCAAATTCCACTATTATGAAATTTTCTTTGATTATGATATGATTCAATATTATGAAACTCATTTTCTATACATGAAAAATTATTATTTTAGTAGCTGTTATCGATTTCCTCTAATTTTTGTGACCATAGAGTGCTTCTATGAATTGGGAAAAGCCTTGGTCACATGTTAGGTTATGTATGGGATTAATGAGTAAACTTAATCCATGATGGGAAATTATTCACCATGTGATACTATCTATGTAGTTATCCTTGATTAATTTTTATATAATGTTATAAATTTCTTTTGTTTTTTTAATATTATCATATGATACCTACTTATTTATATATTCTTCCATCTGACTACTTGTGAACCTTCTCTATAATGATATCTAGTTATACCTTTGATTGGCATTTTATATTTTCATATCATGATCATTCCCTTTATGGAATTTTTATCTCACCCCATTCATTAATGTTTTATCTAGGTCTATATAGTTTTAAGAGTTAAATATCACGAATGATCTCATTACATGGACTAAAAGGATGATATCACGTATTAGTTCTGTTTTGATAAATTGAGAACCAATTATTCAAAAGACACTATACCTTATTGATCTCATTTCTATATTAATTGATATTTATGTTAGAATATATGTAATAATATCTGTAAAAAGGATTGGTTCCCTGTATTTTTGGTTTTCATTTGACCATTATGGGAGATGAAAATGAGGATTTATCTTTACATATGTATGTAAATTGACCCTTAGACAATATATATCCCCCAAAAATACTTTTAAAACCCCATTAAAATATACATTCATTAATATTAGGAAAACTTATAAATTGAAAATAATATTTTGAAAAAAAAATAAAATTAATGAATATTCCAATAATTTGATACAACAAATTAGAAAATGGAATAATGAAATAATTATTGATGGGACCCAAAAAATATATTTTGAATGGATTATTACTCAAAAATTACATTATATTTTTCTTGAAAATATTTTAAAAAATACAAAAAAGTTTATAAATTAAAAAATAAAGACATATTTTCATAATATATTCTAATAATAACATATTCAACCAAAAATATCAAAAAAATCATTAATTATATAATAATATCTCATTTGGGAATTTAAAACATCAATAAAATAGTAGTTTGTAATTAGAAAAATTTATCACAACAAGGACACATTTATTACCTTGTTATTATTTATTTAGGTAATTACCTATGTGATTTATAAATAAGGCCATATATTTTATTATATTTATATTAAATTTATTTCAATATTAAATTTATTTTAATGAAGTGTTCCATTTTTGGGATGTTTTATTTTTAAAATATTGTGAAAAAATTTAGAACTTTTAAAAATTATTTGAAATGGGATTATTTCATGGTTTTCATGCCAATGTCATTGAAGAATATTTAATCTCATTTCATGATTTCAATTGTATTTTCCCTCATTCTAATCAATATAATTTTTTAGGGAAATATTTTTTTTTTCAAATAATATTTACAAATATTAGTTGAAGTATGATGATATTAATGTATTTTCTTGAATATTAAGTGTAATAAAACATTTTGGTTATTTTTTAGTATATTAACATTGAAAAATACAAAGAAATAATTTTATTCAATAATCTAAAAATTATATTATTTTTCTATGTAATATTATTCTCCATGTTGTGTTTGTTCATAGAGCATACCATGGTGTATAATTTGTATACAAAGGGGGTTCACAAGGTGATTTATCAATTTCAAGAGATGTTATTGGCTATCCATGTTTGATTGAAGAACATCGACAAAGGAATGAACAATCTGGAGTCGGTACAAAAAGAGGAGATACAAGGTGGCATCGTATGTTTTTCAACATCATAACATCAAAATATGGAAAAGGATAGAGGGATGCCCATGTTTTGGTTTGGGCGTGCATGTGACTAGGGTGACAGATACTAGGGTGGATGGACTTCCACGCCGAGAGGAGACTTGTGCACCAATGCTTAGGGTGTCCAAAATGCCTATTAATAGAGTTCCAACCTTCTCATTTTTCATAGAGTTCAACACTTAGATAAAATTAGAGCTCTCGTTACGTAGGTGGTTCGGTCACGTAAGTGGTGGTTTGGTCGCACATGTATAAAGATACTCAGAAGTTGTGCACCAGTTGATAGTTTCACACCAATATTGGTTTGGGTGTAAAAGGATGTGTGTTTCCCTAGTTCAGATTTGAAGAATGGGGTGTCTCACAAGTGGTTTGGTGACACTTTCAATCCAGGTTTGGAGAAGTGTGTCAAAGCATAGTGAAGCGGACAAAGCATAGAGAAGCACACCGGTTGTTCTAGGGTTGCGCTAAAAGCTGTAGTATTTCTTGGTACATCCTTGGTAAAGTTGTATTCATCAGTGGATGAAAGTGTAACTTCAACATAGAATCTATATATAGATGATAATGCATTCATTTTTGATAATTAAGGGACCTACAACTCCCTAAACTCTGTTTGGATCTTTTCCAGAGTAATAAGCAATTGCATAGGAAGAAGGTGATCCTTTCTACAAGCAGTGAGCCAGAGAGAGAGGAACAGGGAGAGAACCTTCAGAAAGAAGTGAGCTAACCCTAAACATTGTAAAGGCAGTTATCCTAGGAATAGAAGTGATATATCCCAAACATTTTAAATTGGTATTGAGCTTTAGTGGATATGGTACAATGGGACATCGCCATTGTATGCTCCTTGGATATAGCCCACTTAGGGTGAACCAATTAAAAATCTATGTGTCTAAATGCTTTCATCCCTACATTGCATCCAAAGCATCCTTATAATATATATAAGGAAATAACATGATAAACTTTAACATCATAAGAGAAAAAAAGGTGGCCCTTATAATATAGAGGTCAAGATCCAGTGGAGCAAAAAGTATTTTGAAATAGAATATCCATACCCTGATTCACCTCCCTCTTAGGGTATCTCAGACCCTTTTGGTCCTAACACATCAACATTTTATTTAATGTTTTTTGACATAATATATAATTTACTTCTTTTAATTAACATTTTACACACCTATGTCAATCATTATAATATTATAATGTATTTATTATTCATTTTACATTTATGGGGTACACATATGTATTTTTATATAAAGTTTTGATTGGTGTGTATAGAATAATTTTTGTTCGCAATTTATTAGGTAGATATGTATATCTCATGATATTAAAATGTTATGGGATATGTATTATTATCCAATTTCAAAATGATAAAGGAAAAAAAAATTTGGATGGTCATCATTGTTATGAATTATTAGTGGTTGATTATATATAATAAATTATTAATGTGATGGTGGAAAACTACAACATATGATTATAATATTAATTTCTTACATGTCCTTAATATTTATCTTAATTCTATATCATGATCCCCAAGAGTTTGTTAGGATTTTTTTGAAACATTGGGGTGATTGTTCAGATCCCAAAGTGTGTTTTTATATTCCAAAATTGAAGAAATTTTCTATATCAAAGGAATTGTTTCAAGAAAGTAATAATTAGAAGGTCATTAAGTGGTTATATTTATTGTGTAATATTTTTTTCACTAAATAAATAATACTCAAACCAAAAAATATATCCTATTATATGTAGAAAAGATAATGTTGATATTTAGGAGTTTTTTAAATAGGTTTGGGGAATTTCAAAATCAAATTTTAGTGGAATTGTTACTATTTAAGGTTTTCCAAATTTTTGAATTGAAAATGAAATCTATAAGTCCTATTATAATTATAAGAATAATTACATAGATAAAAATATGAAAATAATTTAATATGGAATCATCAATGATTTCTCAATATTTATTTTATTATCCTTTTAAAGAAAATATAATACTATTCTTGGGTTATTTATGTCTTTAGCATAGTGTTCTTGACATTTGGATGTCTGGTCTATGGTTACATAAATGAAATCATATGTGTCGTATTGGTGAGATGGAATATTATAATGGTGACTTGGGATTTTAGAAGGCTAATCATTATTTTAGAATACTAATGCATGACTTTGGTTGGGAAACCCAAGGATATGCTTTACTTTGGAAGGGTTATAAACAATTAATAAATGTATCTAAAAAACATTAGAAGGGTCTCTATTAAATTTATACAATAATTATTACATTGTAAGGATAATATATAATTTGGAATCATATTCATCATGATTCAATAGTTATATATATATATATGATATTTTTAATATAGATTTACAATATGATAATTACAAAATGAATTATTTTTAGAAAAGTAGAATCTAGGAATGATTATCTTGATATAATTCTATATATATCATAGGTTATTAGTAAAATAATGATTCTAGCTAAAATTGTTAGATATTTAAACTATGAGAAATTTTGTTGATAGTGGGGGAATGTTTTATTGTGATTTCTATTTCCAATAATTGAAATTATATTCCATTAAAATACCAATTTTTTTCTAAAATATCATGGCATTGAAAATCAGTAGGATTTTTCATAATTTATTATGTAATGAACATATGGGAATATAAAATACAAAATGATGAGTAATTAGAGAGTATAGAATTAAAAATTGAGTGTTGATACATATCATGGACCGAACCACCATTTTCTGCCTAGTTGGTTGAAAGTTGGGTGTGACCCACCAAGCTTAAGACACCTAGTTTTTATGTTTTTATTAGAATTGATTAATTTTTTTATATCTTGTATCACAAGAAAAAATAAGATTTAAAAAACTATGAAATAATAATAATATCATGACATTAACATGACAACAATAACATAGAAATTAAACACATCATTATGAATTGAAATAATATATTTTAATATATATATATATATATTTCAATTTTTTTAAATAAAATATATTTATAAATAAGTACTTATTTTTTAGTAAATACTTTATATTTTTTGAAAATTTTATTTTCTAATTTTTTTTAATTTTTTAAACTATTATTTAGAATATTTTTCACACATTTAAAATATTTATATGAAACAATAAACTCCACTATTGATATTTAAATTTCAAATGACCAAAGAATATTTTTTTTGTAATTTTATAAAAAGGCTAATTTTTCAATGAATTGTAAAACAATTCTAATTTTTTAAAAGACATCATTTTCTATTAAATAATTTATAGTGTAAATTTTAGTTTAAGTTGGTTTTAAAAGTAAAACTAATTTTATTTATTCAATAATAATTAAATTTATGTTATTAGAATTAATATTATATCAAATTTTAATACTAAAATATTATAAATATATGAAAATTATGTGACTGGAAAAATGGTTTTTCATCACGTTTGGGGGTTTAATTTAAAATTTATGTTATTCAATTATGTGAGTGGAATTTTAAAAAATTGTTTCTATATTTTGATCTTCATAATTTATTTTTTATCATATGGTCAGCATAATTTTTTATCAAAATTAATTGTAAAAATAGTAAAAATTTAATACCATAGTTTATGATGATACAAATTTACCGAGTGATTAAACATAATGGATAAGGGGTAAAATAATGTACAAATTTTACAAAATAATAATGGATAGAAATATATTGATCTTATCTCATAAAATATTTAATGATGATACATTTTAGGGCTTCATTTCATGTGAAAACATTTGTACACTTTAACATTTTCAATAATTCAATTTCTGTGTTCTCCCCCACATATAAAAGGGAGTCCCCTATAATCTTCTATACATGCTTAAAACAAAAATTGGTTAATCCAATCCAAGAAAAATTTCATTCCATAATTATCTCCTTGAATACTATTGGATTTATTTTTATTAGTAAACCCTCATATGTAGTACTATGGTGTAAACCTAAAGGATATCTCTAAAGATGTGGTATAGTCCTTACCTATGATTTTTCATTTTTTTCCTCTTATATATCTAAAAAATTATATTAACCCATTATGATATAACTATATATCTATATTCCATGTACTTAGATGTTATTATGTTATTTTATTTACCTACATCTATCTCTACCTCGGTCATGTTGGAAACGAAACTGTTGACTATGTGTATAAAAGACTATTAACTCGTGAATCGATGAAATGAATGATTCATTACTACTTCTTGGATTTATAGATAATGATGTATTTAAAATTAATATATCATATTAATGAAATATTTAAAATTATATAGCTATAATATCACATAAATCATCATTTTTTATATTCTTATGGAATACGATAACACTACCAATGTGTACAGAAGAATTCCTCCCCATGAAGCGATAAGATTAATTTTTCCCATACGCTATACATGAAAGGTAAAAAATATATATATAATTAATATTAGGGATATAAATTAAATCATAATGTATCTTTAAAGGTGATGTATTATTTACATTTATTTCGATCCATCATTCATGAAAAGAGAAATAGTGTTCATCCATACGTACAACCTATCATCTTCATGAATAGTGTGATATTGTTTCTATCTCTAACATTAATGAATTAATATGAATATGTACTTAAAATATATATATATATATATGTTATAAAACTATAGGATCATTAAACCATGATAAAAAATAAAATTATTGAAATTACTAAACCCTAACTTATACAAAAAATGAAACAGTTATAACCCAAACCATGCTTATAACATGGAATTGTTAACAAATTATTAATAAATGGTCATAAATTAAAAATATATGGTATTATAAATTTGTTAATGTTTATATAAAATATGAATAATAAACATATATTTATTATTTAATATTTAAGATTTAGTATGTAGGAACTACAAACATAATGTATAAGAATTTTTTTCTCACTTTTATTATCATTTTACACCTGTTATATTCACCACTTTTTTATTTTTCATGGTGTATATAAATTCAATGAATGTATTTTAAGATTCATCTCATTAAAATTACAGGATATATTTATTCATATAATTTTATTTTTTTATGGGTCTTATGATTTAAAATATACCTAAGTGTTAAAGGTTTTATGTTACAATCTCAATGTTTATTAGTATTGTTTATGATCATTGATCATAGGACGAGATATTATGACATATAGATTCATAAATTCATGAAAATATTATACAAGTTCCATTTCAACAAATTACATAACTTACATTCATTTTACTATATGTTCTAATGATTCCAAAATTAGGTTTATACGGGAAAACTGAATTTATTTCCATTTTTAGTCAAAAATACTTTTTCTTCCTTGTCCATGTATTGTAAAAATGTTATAATTTTTTTTTAAATTATTAAATTATTTTTAAATAAATTTTCAGACATGTTTTATTTTTGAAAAAATGATTTAAATTAATCTTCACTTATATCTAGAAACCAGGATCTTTTGACTTATTAAAATTTTTTGAGAGGAATCATCAATTTTAAGAGTATTACATCAGAAATATTTTCAACCGTCATGACCACTAAATAATAAAAAAAAGGATATCTTCAAAAAAGTTTTTTTGGTTTAGAAATTGGGTTATGTTTTTATTTTAAATAAATGATTTCAATTTTAAAGTGTTATTTTTCTCTGAAAGTGTTTCATATAAACATTTGAAATCATTTTTTTCTAAGATGAATCCTTTTATGTTACATATGATATAATGGGGATATTATCCCATGATAAAAAGATTATTATTTATTTGGACATATTATGTTTAGAGTGAGATGATGATTATGAAATAGATACATTTTTAATTAGTTATAATTAGAAAAAATGATTAAATGTTTATGAATACCATTTCTTTTCCAAGGGTGATGAAATGGTAGAATGTTTATGAAACTCATTTCTTTTCATGTTTTATTATATGAAAAATGTTTTATGATATTATTTTACACTAATTTTTCGTTTCCATTTTCTCTTGGTTTTTATTTAATAACTATAGAAAAAGAAAATGTTTTCACCATGGATATTTGTAATGTTATAAATATGGATGGATGAGAACAATACCTCACCCGATTTTATTGGTTAAATGTTGATTTATAATGAGATAAATAAGAGTGGAATGGGGGGGAACTTGATCAATAAGGTAATTTTTCCACTAAGGTATTAATGTGAGTTATCAAGGACCACTATGATTTTCGGGGAGTAATCCTAATACACTGTAATTGTATTATGAGTGAACCTTGACTATTGTGATGGTTTTGGATGTGATCCCAATCCAATATTAAATTATTAATAATTAAGATTGACTACTAAAGAAATGATTTTCTATGCCTATATGTTTTCAAAAAATTCAATATCTAATGCCAATGTTGTGTCCTTTTGGATCATGTTATTCAATTCCAATTTTATTAATGTATTATGATCTACCATTATTTATTCCATGACTTATGTATAAGATAAATTATATGAATAGTATGGTTATCAAATGTTATTATGTTATTTTTTCCCTTATGCTCATGTTATATTTATGTCTCCATTATTTAACAATGGAGATAATCTGAGATCACCATTTCTTATGTATCATTTTCCAAAGCTATGAATAATAGGTTTACATATTATATGACTATGAATGGTTCTATTTATAAATAAAATAGCAGGAGATGATATTTCCCACAGATAGAGTAGCTTTTCATATGTCCCGGTTTTGAATGGTTCTAGACCTAAATTATTTTTTCTATATATTGTTATGTTATGTAATAAATATTCATCTATTTATATTTATTATATTTGTATGAATATTTTTTGTCTCTACATTTGGTATATAAGAAATCTCTTTTGTTATAATTTGGATAATAGGATGGGAAAACATTATTGAGATCCATGTGGTTATGTCTAAGGCTATTTCTAAAGACAAGTCAAAGTATATGAAAAATTTCCTAGAATTTTTTTAATGTTAGATGGTTTATTTTTGATGAAATTAATTCATTGTCTAGATAATACGAGTGGATACAGATCTCGAATATTTATACTAATTGGTAATAAATATGAAAAGGGTGTACTGAGCATGAATCAATTGTAACCAAGTTCATATCAAAGGGAATTACATCAAACTTGTTATGACACTCTTAGTTGATATATTTTTTGGAAATTAAAAAACTCATTATTAACCATCATGAAATATTTGAATAGATAATGACCATGAATGAACTAGTTAAAAAATAGGTATTAATATATTGAAAAGTAGGTTTCGATCTTAAGTCATCCTATAAATGTTTTTGTTATGATTGATAACCTCGATCAAATATGTGTGATGTTTATGATGACTATTTTGGTTTCAATAAGGGATTAACTATAGAATGTCGAATTTGAGGTAGAGACATCGATTCTAAATATTTATCTACCAATTATAACTTACTTATATAAATCCATGTATATCATGAAATATTTCAATGATTTTTAATTCATTTCATAAATGGTTTGATATTAGATTAGTATTGACCACGCCTAATGATATGATGATTGAATACCTTTTATAGATCTCTTTTATGGTTGATTTTTAGAGGATATTACTTCCAATAAATGTTGTTATTCATCATTTGTTTGAATTTGAAGTTATATTTTGCATGTATTTGGTTTCTATATTTAATTCCCACATCAATTCCCACAGAAGGAATGTAAAATGTGACATTTCAATCCCAATAATGATCATTTACTAATACGATGATATATATCTACATTTAATAGAGATAAAATCCAATGTATGGGTCCTGATTGAAATAAAAAGTGTTATTTATCAGATATTTTTGGGAGAAACTCAACATCATTTATATAATTATTTTTTAGATGGTTCTTTTGTCCTTCTAAAATTTATTACAATTCTTTAATATAAATAGAAAGTTTATTTCTTAATAAGACACATGCCTAACAGAACAGTAATCTCAAATAATCCCTATAAAGGTTCTCTTAATGACATGTATAAATTGAAAAATAAATTCCAAGAGAATCGTGGAAGGGTAGTAATGTTTCCTAGTGTTTCACCTTGGGGTGGACTTGTTGTACTATTTATAAAGAAATATGGATCGATGTTTCTCAAAATAGATTTCCTTGAACTGAACAAGATCATAATAAATATAATGTATCTTATACCCTCTATTGAATATTTTTTTGATAAACTTCATAGATATCAATAATTTTCCAATATTAACGGCCATTCTAGATGCCATCAACTGAGGGTAAATAAAGGGGATATAACCAAACCATAATTAAGAACACAGTATGAACACTGGGAGTATTTGGTGATGCCTTCTGGTCTTCCTAATTCCCACACTATCACCATTGATATAATTAATATATTATTTATATGTTACCTTTATCAATATTATGTATTCTTTTGAGATGGTATTATTATATATTAAGTCATCATGAATTATCATTATGACCACTTGAGGATTCTGTTAAAGACTCATAGGTAAGAGAATTGCTATGCAAAATCTTCCAATTATGAATTTCTGCAAAAAATGTTTTAATTTTTGGCTATTATAATTTAATAGATGGAATATTGGAGGATCTATTAAATATATAAGATATTTAACATTTTCCATGACCAACCATATTAAATGATAACTAATGTTTTATTTTGAATGGATATTACTAATATTTTGTGTATAATTTCTCATGGCTATCTAATCCACCCAACACATTAGATAAAAATGTGGAAATGTTTATATGAATAGAATAATGTAATGAAAATTTCAAGGAAATAAAGTGAAAGTTACTTAGTGATACTATTTATACATTAACATATTGTAGATAGGGGTCTGTAATAAATAATAATTAACCATAGAAGGTGTTGGGATTTTTTCACATGAAAAATTATATGGTTATAAAATATGCTGGATAATAATTGATGGTTTATGAGAAAAATTTACCAACTTTGGATTTGAATATTTTTGTAGAAAATTATCCATTAAAGATATAGATACATTATCATTATAGAGAAATGTGTGATATTTATGTTGATCATAATTTCTTAAAGTAAATATTGAAACTAAAAGAGATGAACATGTTCTAAAGAAGTTGGATGAATGTGAATAAAGATTATGACTGATTAATACAATACCACCTTGAGAAAGTGAAAAGGGTGGACATTTCATTGAGTTGAATGGTTGATGGAACAATATCAATGATGAGGATAAAAATATATCCAATATTTCTAGTTTTGAAATATTTAGATCGTGAAATCATGATGGAAGGGGTTAAAATATTACATTTGTAAAATCACTTCTCAACCAACATTATAGGTGATGATTAATGAGGAGAAGAATGAACATATATAGCTACATAATTAAGAGAGGAACATTCCTTGGTCCAAACCATATTACGATTGAATGATATAGTTCAGGAACTGTGTATGTTTCATAACTATACACTATTTTAATATGGACCCATAAGAGGAATCTCAAAGTTATTAATCCTCAATTTATTCTTGTAGTACAAATCAATATGTTTATTTGAATTTGTATTTATACTCGGATGAAATAAAGAGATATATTGGTGAGTTTTTATCTCATGCTTGGAATTTAATAAAGTTAATTCTAATAGATAAAATTATAATTGGATGTTTTCTCCATTACCCATACATGATTGGAAATGGGAAAACATCACAATTGATTATATCATTGGACTCCCAAAAACTTCTTAAGTGCATAATTCTATATGGGCTGGATTCAATCACCTTACATATTCAACACGCATAATTTCTATCTTATATGGTTTTTAATAGGATTATAATATGAGGAAATATATTGAGGAAGTGGAAAGGGTGCATGGAGTAACACATTATTTTGAATATATTTGAGAACCATGATATACCTTTATGTTCGCGAGAAGTCTTATGAAAACCCTTGAAATAAAACTGAGTTTCATCATTGTATAACATCATTAGAAATATTTACTTTTTAATGGAATAAATCAGAAATTATAGGATATCTTAAGATATTTTTATAGGGTTTCAAGGATATTTGTGTTCAACACCCTCTTCAAGTCTAGTTTTCATACATAAATATATTTAATATATGCATTATAATATATCATTATGAAAACCTATGTGTAAGGAATCATAACAAACTATAATGATGGGATAAATTTACTAAAATAAATATATTGGGACCAGGGAAAGATAATGAAATATAAAATAGATTTGGATATATTTAAATAAACATCATGGTAGCTAAGAATTGACCAAAAATTTACATAGACAACTATCATCATAATTTGGTTTTTGAAATCAGTGAGAAGGTTTTTCTAAAAATATCTATATGGAATAATGTAATGGGACTCTAGATGTATACAAATATTTTTTCTAGGTATGTTCTCCTTTTCAAGATTATTTATTCAGTTTGGATGGGTTGTTATCACAAGATGCTTTATAAGGACCTAACGTTAAACATTTCATAATATTGAATTAAATGAATAATTCACATTGAGGATCTTTTCAGGTTTAGAGTTTTAGAGAATTAGGATATAACTATTACATGTCAAAATATTACAATGTAGACACTTTTACTCAGCTTCCATATTTTCATAAAATAAAAACTCTTGAAAAAAAGAGTCTTGTCTAGTTCCATGTTTTAGACAGCACGACTTTTCCTTGATCCCATCCTTGACCCTATTCATCTTAAAGTCCTGTGAAAACATTTCAAAACATGGGATGGTCATAAAAAAGCTTAGTAATTGTTATAAAACGAATAATGAAAACATTAGTTCATATATATATACCAAACATAATCTCATTTATTTACCTCCTAAAAACATAATATTTATGAATAACAAATAGTAATCACAAATCAAAAAAATACTTATGGCATTCATATCATTCCTACATTATATATATCATAGCTACATAGGGAGTTACGTAGGAATACCCATCTCAGTATATTCCTTAAATCTATAAGGAGAAATATTCATGTTTACCTTTGTCACGTTACCCAATGCATTGGAGAGTAATCTTTGGCTCACCCACCCTAGGTTTATCACAGAACCACCCATATACGTAAACAATTCCCAAAAACCATAACATATTCATAACACATAAAACAAACATTAATGATAGATAAAATATATCATTAAAATATATTGACATAATAAATCCATTATAAAAACCATTTTCAATACCAAAATACATAAAAAGTGTATGGTATTTATTTTCGTTTTTTAAACACTGCGGCTTGTTAAGGATGTTAAAGATCAAATAATACTCACGGCGGCGGAAAAAGGTCATTGTCACCACTTACATCAAAAAAAACATTCTTTTTATAATTCAGTAAAATTCATTGTATAAAATGATTCTCTTTGAATGAAATGAAAAGTCAATGGTGTTTATAAAATGTATAAAACAAAGTCATGTA
Organism: Viscum album; assembly: GCA_963277665.1. Classification (NCBI taxonomy): domain Eukaryota; kingdom Viridiplantae; phylum Streptophyta; class Magnoliopsida; order Santalales; family Viscaceae; genus Viscum; species Viscum album. The sequence goes on along the minus strand of OY728145.1, from coordinate 1,238,992,525 downwards.
TTAGAACAAAATATGCCTCAATGAAAGGAGATTGAGATGAAGTCTCTTACATCATGTCTAACTTAACCCGTTTGTTCCTTAATCTCCTGAATAATAAACTAAAGTTAATTTATACTTGCTTAAGAAAATTATTAAAGTTTATTATTCATTTTATATCACTTATTACCATGTTATAAATATTATTTCATCATTTAAGTTAATAACATTTGTTTTGTAAATATTTGGTACTTGAGTCAAAAATGAACACCTTATATTTACAAGTTGTCCATGAGGTCAATAGTCTATTATAACCAGAATGATATTCATTATTTAGATATCATATATATCCATAATATATATAAATTTATAATTGTACATATCATTTGGAGTTAAAAATGAAATTCACCATTCATGTAGACGGTAACCCGTATGTATACATATACGCTAATTTCATTTCTATTTATTATTTTAATGGAATTAAAACAAAATGATACATAAGTATATTATAATTATATTATAGTATAATATATAATATCATTAACTTCATCCTTTATACATCCCACAAATGGCATTAACGAGTCATATCACTTTGAGGGGGCGGTAGTCCACACTTCCTCAAATAAAATTATCACGTTTACCCATAATGGAAACCATAAAGGTATGATATAAATGAAATATATAGAAGCATAAAAAAATAAACATAATATATATCAGATATAAATATAGTGTCATATTAATGTCCACCATGATAGGCGGTTGGAGATAATCAAACAATCATCATCTCGTGAGGCGTTAGTTTTCCATCCACAGAAACAGTATGTTCCTCACCCATTAGATAGAGGTGTGTGTAAGTGTAGTTTTAATACTTCTCATAAAAATATCCTAGTATATTGAGGATATTGGTCTTGTTATAAAATAAAGGAATAAAAAGAGTTCTGTTGTTGGAGAAGTAAAATAAAATAAAAGAAGTTAAGAGAAATTGTTACCTTTAATTTGGGTAACTTTCTTTGGTTTGAACACAAAGGATTTCTTGAAGTATCTTTTGCCTATGGTAAGAATTCTACGAAGAGGAGAGGGATGCATGAGCTTAATTGGGTAGAGGTTGGACGAGATAAAAAGCTTTATAGGTGTGAGGAATTGGTTAGAAGTGAGGGATTTTTATAAGGAGGAGGAGGGGCTCTTTTGGAAAGTGTGATAATATTATTTTATTATATAATGATATTCAGTTTATAAAAGTCCAAAACTAATTAAAATAAATTATAGGATAAATAATGGTTTAAATAAAATCATCTAATAATAATTGGACAGGTTGTGGGTATTTTTTTAATATTTATAATCTTATTTATTTAAATATCTTATTAATGAGGTAAATACTGCATCATTATTTTGTCATAAATAATGTAATTTATATGATGTCTAAAAATTAAAACAAATACCATTATGTATGAAATATTATTATATTTCTAATGAATATTTATAGTATAAAATATAATTTATATATCCCCTTGTAAAAATTAATTTACTAAAACATATTTGTTTTTGTCATTTTTGCTTTTACTTTATGTTAATTAATCTAGTGTCATTATCACTCTCAAGTGGCTCAATTTGGTCCCAAAATCTACAAAAATATGCCAATGGTTGTAAATTAATCAAACTATAATGTTTCTACATGTGTTAGGGTAGTTTTTTATTATTATAATATTCTTTTTACCTTGAATTACCCTATTTATCTTTAACCGTGGTAAATAAAAGTCCAATGTTACTATTCACCATAAATTATATTCATCTTATTGAAACAAATTATACATACTTAAAACAACAATGTATGTCATATTTTTTAAATTCAATTCAAATAAGTGGTAAAATTTCATTTAAATGAAATAGTCCGTTTTTTAACTACTATTGAGTGGTTTCACTATTCAACAAAAATTGACTTTTTTCAGAAAAACTACCAAAAATTTAGCCTAAGATATATTTGATATTCCAAATTCAAAAATGATGTCTATTTTTCCAAATTATAAACATATAAGTGCCATTAATGAATTTTAAATTAAATTTCGTTGTTAAAACAAATAGTGTGTTTTTGAGAAACAATAACTATCAAAAGATTGACACTTGTTTATGTCCAATTTCAAAGTGAAATTAATTCCAATGACCAAAATTGGACTAAATGGTAAAAATATTTTCTAATTAAACTTTAAAACAAATTAAAAAAGATAATCTAGAAATATAAATAAATTAGATTAAAAAACAGTTTTGAATTAAAATATAATACTTTGCACTATTCGTTAAAAAATGAACTTTATAGAAAAAATTCCAAAAAATTTACACAAAGTAAATTTTGATGTCCCCATTATAAAAAAGGATTTTATGTGGTCAAATAGAATATATTAAATTGAACCAGACTATATTTAAATCAGGTTATCTATTAAAAGGTGGTAAATCAACGTTTTAATGTAAAATATGCTTAAAATTAGGTTAATTCTCATTTTAAGCCTCTAAATTTTTATTGTATAAATGTAAATACATTTAACAAACATGTTTAATCATATTTTAGTTAGTTTTATTCATTCCCACCAATACAAAGACTAGAAGTTAACTACCATTTAAAATAATAATATTATATTATTAGTGTATAACATAAGATTTCAATAAAACTCGTTGTTGTGTATCGGGTACGCTATCGAACATAGAAACCCCTTTAATGTAAAATTCATATTTAATTCAAAAAATTTAAAAAATATGAAATATTACTTATTCTTTATATGCCTGGGATGTTACATGCTTCCACCAAAGAGCTCAGAAGTTTACAATGTATTCAATGTTCTCTCTTGAGGAAGTACATTGATGGATATTAATATATACCAAATGTAGATTTTATAAAACTAAAGAAATATTTATTTCATGAGTAATAATAGATTTAGATTCTAGATCATATATTTAATGTTCTGTGAAACAATACAACTCATCTGGTTAACATTTTGTTATTAAACCAACAATTTGAATAAGTTACATGAGAAAATGAGGATATAATAAGGTAGAAGTATCCCTATTTGATTATATCTGAGTGTTGTATTTTAAGGATCAAATTCACATTAATAGAGGTATAATGTAACACTCTGAATTTTTTAATTTTTTTTGAAATAAATTAAATTTCTATGATAGCATTTGTTATATAGAACACATAGTTTTATCGAACCACATTATACAATTAATATTATTACTTAGACATGACAATTAAAACCTATCAATTAAAAATAAATATATAAATATGAAGCCCAAATGTTTTGAACACTGTTTATAAATGTTTTATATAATGAAAATATATTTATAAATAAGTACCTAATTTTTAGTAGAGTATTTATATGTTTTGAAACTATTATTTTTCCAAAGAAAGTATTTACATAAATTATTTCCAAAAAATAATAATATTTATTATCCCAATTAAATAAAATTTATAAATAAAAATAAAATTCATTTTTTTATATACATTTCAATAATAAATTTCGTAGAATGTTTGAGAATTTTATTCAATAATTAATTTTTCATTGAATTGTAAAAAAAATGATTTTAATTAAAAAACCACCTTTAATTTAAATAATTTAAAAGATCCATTTTATTTTAATATGTGTTTAAATATATTGCTTCTAAATTATATTTTTTAATCCATTTTTTCCACTAGAATAAATTAGATTTGAATTTTTATGTTAAAAATTTTTATACTTAGGAAAATATTCACTTTGGAAATATTCTTTTTCATCTTGTATGTGGGTTTAATGTTTAATATGAATTTTAACATAATATGAATGGACTATGTAAAAAAGGAATGCATATAAATACTTATCATAAATAATATTATATAATAATTTCAACTTAATTTTAGATCAAAATGATAGAAAAAATAGTGGAAACTAATTACCATAATTATAATGAAAATGGGTTTACTAGTGGTAATAATAAATATTTGAAGTGTAAAGTGACCTCAAAACTTATCCACACCAATTTTATTCCCATATTTTGAAATTATATCATAAAATGTTCTTAAATGTTCCATTATTTCCATGTGGAATGTGTCAAACATGGGTATAGTTTATACTTTCCAAAATCTCCATATGTGCCCTATATCCCACTTATATAGGGTCCCATGTATCCCCTTGTCTACAAACATAAAAAAAATTGGATCAGAAATACCCTACCATCATAATTTCCTTAAATCTCTCCCAATATCCTAAATTTCTTATATTTGTTAGGAAACCATCCTTTGAAGGATTTAGGTGTGAACCTAATGTAGTTGTTCGAAGAAAACATATAGTCCTTAACTATGCATATTAATTTTATTTAATCCTACAACTCCATAAAGTGTGTTTCCAAAATTATATTATAATAAAATAAATATATAAAATATTAAAAGATTTTTGAAACACCACATGATTTTTTTAAAAAAAATTAATATTGAATTCATAAACACCGAGCCTCTAAAAAACACCACTTTATTATAATCTAGCCATTAAATATAATTTTTCGACCTCTCTGTTTCGAATTTTGAAAAACAGACATAGACATTAGTGTTTAGTAAAATATTTTGAGTTTGATAAAATAAACATATTATTTGGTGACTAGTAACATACCATAATGAATATAAATATGAATATCAATTTGACCCTCATGATTATTAAATCATATAAATATTTTATTTTCTTAAGGTTATTATATAATAAGATCTTGATTAATTTTTCAAGGTGATATAAAACGAATTATAGTTTTAAATTTATTATTTTTAAAATAAATTATTTTTATATTGGAAAATTAAATTACTACTTTATAGAAAATTATTTTAAAAAAATTGTGTTACTTTTTTAATTCAAAACATTGAAAAATGGTTTGGGTGAATTTTGGGATTTTTCTGAAATACTCGAATTATTTATGAATAGTAAAATATGCTAATTTTACCTATATATACATTATTATCTAAATTCAATATTCCTAGAATCATGTATGATGTAAATGAAGGTTCTGGGCGTAGCGGAAGCACGTGAGTGGATGGGCCCACTTGGATTTTTGTCATTAGTAATGATCAATCCGGGATCAATACGACGATAAACGCCAGTCTCCACGGATCAAGACACAGAAAAAGACAAAGAAGAAGGTTTGTCCCGGAACCACAAACAAGGATCATTACAGGTTGATTATAATTAATTTAATTAATTATAAAGAAATACCTTTTGAGTGTTCTTTCTTCATTGATGTTCTTGATCACATTGTCGATGTGATCTATTTTTGTGTCACAGAAACCAAGTGTAGACTTCCTCTAGCGGTGATCCACACGTGTACCTCGTATCTCGGGACGTCACCAAAGGATTCTCCGAGTGATAGCATGAAGAAACCTTTGCTTGCGTTGTCCGCCTTAGATCATCTTGATCTGATGGAAGAGGATCTCTCTCAGTCTTGAGAGCGTTCTTGGAGAAACAGGTTCTTTCAGCCTTGTAAGATTTCTCCAAAGATATTGTGTGTAGGAAATGAGTTGGGGTTGTGAAGATATTTATAATCGGGTGTGTGGGGTTATAGAGTTATGACAATAAATAAACACGTTAAGGGTTTTATTTATTTCATTTACTCTTATTTAAAACCCCCATATCAAATAATTAATTCCTTGATATGCGCCCACACTGATTATAATAAATATCATTTAAAACAATATTATATCCTCAAAATCCTGACTGGAAAAACAACACGGCATGTATTAATAAATACATGGAATGTACTTGTTTTTCATTGAAAACTACATGGCATGTACATTAAATTTACATGGCCTGTATTTCTAGCTTTCATTTATTCATTTCTTTTTTATAATGAAAACTACATGACGTGTAATTATTAATACACGGTGTGTAATTGTTTTCCATGAAAACCTACACGGCGTGTAATCTTTATTACATGGCATGTATATCTTATTTTTCATTTCCTTATTCCTATATCATTTAAACAATTTAGGATTCCTTGAATAATTATTAAACCACATACGGGAATAATCTTTATTCTCCTTGAGATACTTGAATACACTTAGTGTGTGACCCTGTAGGCCTCTTTCTCGTTGGCATTAGGCGAGCTTGACTAAAGTCCAAGATTACTGTCTAGCAAAGGGTCAAGGCACCCAAGAGAAAGAACTTGACGTCGCATTGACGTATCACCACATGCAAATGCTTACAATGTAATTTAATCCCTTTGTCTCGATATCTCATCTAGCAGGTTTCATGGCAGTGTCATAAACCTATATGCTTGATCCGTCGTTCTTTGACTTCCAGAAATAAACTCTTCATTTACACCATGTCCATGGAATTTAATGCGACAGTTCTATTTCAATCAATGGTATGAGATATCAGCTTCCATAAATGGAAGGGACGAATCCTTCCTTGACTTATCCATTAAGAACATGTCACTCATGATGCACCCAACGTACCATACTTCCCGCCAACAGTCTCTGTGACAGTTTTCGTCAGTAAATATAAGTGTGCGAGTCATGACTTGAGTCAATGATAATATTCCAGTATAAGGACCATTACACACGCTAATAGATAGCAATGTCTGATGACACCAATACATGTGGAATTTCTACTGGCGGGTATGTTCTCATAATCTCCGATCTTGGAGATTACCAAGTGCGAACTCTATGAGAGAGAGTCTCGTCTTCTTACGAGTACTCGCACATTACTATATGTATACTATGTGTCCTATCATAATATGTCATCCAACTGTAGAAATTTATTTAAGAATATTGTTATAGCATTTCAAGGTTCTCATCATAGTGGGGATCTTCCATGACCTTATCAATGCAACAAATATTCCAGGACATTATTATATTATAGTCATGCAAAACAATGAAAAATACATAATAAGTGAACATTCATGTAATCAAAGTACAAAACAGTTGGTTCTCAGGACACCAACCCTTACAGTAAACACACTTAGTTCAAACTCAAATGCACATATTACTATTCTTGGTCACAATAATCAATACTACTATTTATCCTTGGAAAAATAATTAAATAATGTGTAAAATAATGGGGAAACCCTCCTATCCGCCACTATAAACCCCTCTCACTCCATCTTCTATTAAATCTTCTCAAGCCTTGTTCCTTGTATAAATTATGCTCTTATAAACAACCAATATCCTTCCACACATCCAGAATCCCTTGGTATCATAAAAAGACCAAAAACTCTCCCCTAAATTGGCTATGAAGGAAGATTATTTCAAGAGGTAAATTTCTATTTTCATTTCTTTTATTTCATGTTCATTTATTTTATTTTTATTTTTTAACAACCTTTCATACAAATTTTGTGATGAATACAGTATCTTAAATTTAATTTAACTTGTTATGATAAAGGAATAATTATTCATCATCTCTGAATTCCTCTTCTTTTATATTAGAGATGAAAACACCTTCTATAATGTGTTAATTTATCCAATTCAAGGACGAAAGGTTTTCAATTTCTATTAGCGTCTTCAATTTTTGTCATGAAACCATTTTGTGGTTGAAATAAAAAATAATATAGGTATTATAACTTATTTAAGGTTTTGTAATCATTTGGTACACTTTATATTAATTTATAAATCAAAATAAGTTTTTTGTGATCATGAACTTCCAATTAACCCAAATAATTTTCATTAATTTTTTATATAATGATTTATCATCAATCACAATAACTAAATGAATTTTATGAACATGTAATCTTATGGTTTTTCACAAATAATAAAAAAATTCTATTCTAGACAACCATACCCATTCTACATGTTTATTGGTACATGAATATAAGTAAACCAATCATGAAAACCATGGAAGAAAACTATACAAAATAATGAAATTGAATCTCTTAACCCATAAAAAGGCCATGAATGAACCTAAATTATGTTATAATAAATACATTAAATGTATAATAGGTTCTAGAATCATTAGTTTATGAACCTAAATTCGAATTTTCTTCTCCTTAATATCAATTAAAGAACACCTTTGAGCTTATGTTACTGGGTTTCTACCAGAATCACCATTTCCTTCGGTCTATTTTCTTCTATATATAACTAAATTAAATTCTTATTTATTTATATTTACTCCACAAATATTTTGTGATAATGTTAAATATATATGTTCCCACCAGAATCCTACTTTCATTTATATGTATTTATATGTTTTAAAAGGATCTTTCAAAAATTGTTCCCATAATAAAAGCCCAATTCAAGGGGATTTATCAAATTCATACATATTTTCAAGGAACTCTATAATATGTTTTTAGAAACCAATATATTTAAAAATTCAATACTTTTATTATTAAAATTATATTTTACATTACTTTTGGTTTTATATAAATTTTTTTTCAAAAGAACTTTTCTTCCTAAAATAAAAGCGTATTTATCTCAAGGATTAGCCGATGATTTTATAAGAGCATCTTCATTTGTTTCAACACACTTGTTAATTCTTATGTATTGCTAGGATTATTCATTTATAATATCATATACCATATTTGATTTCATGGTTTATTATTACTTTTATAGTGGATGTGATACCTTAAAACCATTCACCAATTTACTCCAAAATGGTTAGTGTTTGTGTTTATTGTTCAGGGAAATTTATTTATGTTGTAAATGTTCGTTTCAATATGAATGTATGTGTTATTTATGTTTATACCCATTCATATGTGGAAGGAATGGGAATTATTATATGATGTGTGGGGACCAATATATCCCCTCAATGCATTGTTAGGTCTAATAATACAAATAGATATAGGCTTGGTCGAGGCCTTTCCCATTTTTAGTTGTGGTTTTGTCCAGGGTGTTTATCATTTTTAGATTCCTTGGATGTGGCCTTGATGGTATGTTTTAGAATGTCCGATAGATGGATTTCCAAAATTATGAAGAAATAAATTCAAATTTCATGAGGTTATTTGACTATTAGAATAAATCTTATTATATTTTATTATGGAAATATTTACTCATCTCATATTCCTACCATATTATGTTCATATTTTTCCTTTGAAGGAACTTGTGTTAAATGATTCACCATGCCTAATGTTTACGTTATTTTCTATTGTATTTCTTACTCTAACTATGTATTTTAGCTCATACCTTTATAATGTTTCATTTTCCCAGGATAGGAAGAGGTATGTTATGAATGAATTGATGAAATAACCCAGGAGTTATGCATGTTTTCAAAAGAGTTTCTAAATTATTTTCCATTTCATGTTATAATGTTAAAATTATGTATGTATTTGGATTTTGAAATCTATTAAAATATTCATTACTGTAGGATACAAATTTCTTTTAATCATACCAATGTAATGTAATAAGTAACCAACTATGGTAAACAAGGGTCTGGTCCTTAAAATCTGTATCAGAGGATGTTTAGTAGAAAACATAGAAACTTGATTAAGAAAATATAGATTTGAAAAAAAACCTAAGATAGTATTTGACAAAAAACATACTAGAACATTCTATAATTTTTGGTAGTGAATAGATTATGTGCATATTTGTAGAAAATATATCCCTGCCTTGATATTACAAGTAGAAGTCGTTCTGGAACATATGTACCTAAGATTAAAAACTATGATAAGATGTCTCGGGCTTGCCTCAAGTATCATAGTACCCGAAAATGGACTTACTGGGAACCTAGTTTGAAACTCATGGTGGATATTGTTAGGATAATTCACATTTTATATATTATCCATTATGAATTATTTAAATTTAAAATTTTCCTTAAAGAAACCATGTTTGTGATTATGGGATTAGCCATGAAAAGGATTTAAATTTATGTTAATTATTTTTCTATGTTGATATTATACATTATGATTCATAACCTAATCTAGTGTATGAAATTATTTAGAAATAATGCCTAGTGGAAGGAATTGAAACCCCATGAACCCACATATCCCAAGTAAGGATTGAACTCCTATGTAAGATAATGATGTGGGCTCTAGAGCTGTGACTGGTGCAGATAAACTTATATTTATACTAGGATATCTTACTTAGGTTATGAGTGATAAAATTACTTATATATAGCACAAAATGGATGAGGAAGAGATAGAAAACATGGAATGGATTGAATTTAAAGATCTTTTCATTAAGGAATACTTTCCTCATTAATAGTGAGCGAATATGGAATGTTGGTTTCTTAATTTGAGGAAAAAGGAATATAATAAATTTGAAAAGTATGAATATAACTTCACAAGGATAGTAAGGCATGTTATGGACTATATATGTAATCAAAGTAGTAATATTGATCAATAATTTGATGGCCAAAAACAATTCCTCCAATGGGCATTGGTCTGCCAATATTTCTCATCTAAAGAAGATATAGTCTCAGGTGATATCAAGATGGGAAAGGAATTCTCTAAGTCTTATGTCTTTAAAGGAAAGAAAGGGAAGAAGAGGGCTACTGAAATCTCTAGAAAATAAAATAAGGAATTAGGTTAGAAGGGAAGAGTTGACTTTCAACCCTTTGATAATTGTGGAAGGAAACACCCTGGTGCCTACTTAAAAGGAAAATGTGTGTGAAACAAGTGTGGAAAAAAATTACATCATGTTGTTGTTTTCAAGGGGAAGAAAGAATCTATTAATGACCAATGAAATTATTTTAGATATATGGGACATTATTCTAATTATTTTTCAAAGCGTTAAGGAAACGTGCGTCAGAAAATCCCAAGGAAACAGAGACAATATTATACGATCACAACTACTGAGTTTGAAGTTCCTAATGACATATTAGCAGGTACTATAATCATTTTTTCAATATTACCGAATTATTTATTTGATTCTGTATCATCACATTCTTTCATATCTTCCTAGTTTTATAAAAAAATTATATATTTATAGTTGAATTTAATAAGGGAGTTGTCATTCAAAACTCTAAAGAAATTATCATTGCAAAATATTTGTGTCATGAAGTCCCCATTATGAATATAAACATGCTTTATCAAATGAATATATTTTCAAACCCATGGTTGACATTGATATAATCCTCACTAGGAATTGGATTTCGGACCATGATGTGAAAAGTTATTTCATGAAGAAAGAGGTTACAATTTTTAGGATGATGTGGGATCCCTTATCTTTATAGAAGAAACATCACCATCTTATTCTTATCCAGACCCACCCCAAGTAGCTACACTTAATTGAATTATTTTTTATGAAGGGAGTGTAATAACTATGGGTGAGGAAAGGAATGTTCAAATAGAATATGTACCTATTGTGTAATAATATGTTGATGTGTTTCCATAGTATTTACCTATACACCCTCCAAAGCGGGAAATTGAATTTTCATTGACTAAAATTCTGATACAAGGCCCATATCAAATACCCCTTATATAATGGAAAATGTGGAATTATTGGAACAAAAGATATAACTAGAGGAATTGAGTGATAAAGGATTTATTCACCATGGTGTTTCTTCATGGGTATTTCTTATTCTTTTCATTAAGGAGAATGATGGATCAATTATGTTGTGAATTGACTATAGAGATATCAATTCTATAACATTAAAGAACAAGTATCCTCTACCACGCATTGATGATTTATTTGATAATCTTCATGGAGCTCAATTGTTTTTTCAAAGATTGACATTGGATATAGATATCATCTGTTGCTTGTGGGGAAGGAGGACATTCCAAAAACATATTTTTGAATCAGGTATGGGCAATATGAGTATACAATAATTCATTTAGACTAACTAATGCATCCTCTACTTTCATGGATCTAATGAATAGAGTTTTGAAGGAATATCATGATGAATTTTTGGCGGCATTTATTGATGATATTTTGGTATTCTCTAAATTCTTGAAAGATCATGAAAATCACTTGCACACTATTTTGAATTATCTTAGGAGAAATGAATTATATGGGAAGTTTAGAAAGTGTGAAATTAGATTCAATCAGTTTCCTTTCATTTCCACATAGTCTATATGGATGGAATATCTATTCATCTTATGAAGATAAATGTTGTACAAGGATGGCCTACTTTAATGAACATAACTGAGGTACGTAGTTTTATTAGTTTAGCAGGTTATTATCAGCATTTAGTTCAGAACATCACTCATTTATCCAACACAATGACCAAGCCTACATGTAAAGGGGATAAGTTCATATGGAAGAAATAACATGAGTAATTGTTTAAGAAATTGAATAGGATATTAGTGAATTATCTTATCCTTACTCTACGATCTAGGATTTCTAGTTTTGTGATCCATAGTGATACCTCAAATAATGGACATGGTTGTGTCCTTATGAATAATGATAGAGTAATTTTCTATGCATCAATGATCTTAAAAATTCATGAAAAAACTGTCATACTCATGATCTTGAGTTAGCAACAACAATCTTTTCTATGAAGATATGGATACATCATCTCTATAGTAAAAAAATTTTAGATTTATATAGACCATAAGAGTCTAAAGTATACCTTCTAACAAAAAGAACTCAACATGAGGCAAAGGTAGTGGCTCGAACTACTGAAGGATTATGATTGTTCCATGAAATACTACCCAAGAATGGAAAACAAGGTGGATGATGCATTGATTAGGAAGGATCATGGAGTTTTAAAAAAAATGGGGATGGAAAGGGATCCTATATTCCTAGATATAATAATTTTTGACATGGGAATTATCAAATAAATTAAAACATCACCACTTTTTTATTAGGTTGACCGACCATATTTATTTTAAGGGAATACATCTCTCAGCTTGATTATGAGAACCTACAAAAGAAAATTAATGCTACGATAGAGGAGAAGTTGGATGGCTTTGTATGTGAAGTTGGAGTTCTAAAATTTGGAAAGAGGTTATACGTTCCCTCTATATTTGAGCTAAAAAGGGAGTTATTGGATGATTCACACAGTTCAAATTTCTCTATACACCCTGTTATAACTAAAATATATAGATATTTGAAGGAACATTTGGGGTGGGACCACATGAAGTAGGAAATTGATGAATATATATCAAAATGCTTATTTTGTCGACAAGTGAAGGTTAAAAGATGACATACAAGTGGATTCAGGCAACATATAACTATTCCTACATGGAAATTGGATTACATCACCATGAATTTGGTTACTAGATTACCCAAAACTCCAAGGAATAATGATGCGATATGGGTAATTGTTGAACAACTTATGAAATCTGCACATTTGTTCACTATAAGATAATATTTTCCTCTTCAATTCATGGCACGACTCTATATCAATGAAGATGTGAGACTTCATGGAGATACTCTCTCAACAGTGTCTGATTGTGATCCACAATATACCTCAAAATTCTGGAAAAGTCTTCATAAATCATTCGATACCAAGCTTCATTTGAGTACTACTTACCACCCATAAACTAACTGGCAATCAGAAAGGATGATCCAATCATTTGTGGAAATGTTAATATCATGTTCAATTGAATTTAAATGTGTGAGGGATTAATATTTACCTTTAATAGAGTTTTCCTACAATTATATTTTCCATTCAAGTATTAAAATGGAACCATATGAAGCATTGTATGGAAATAGATGTTGCACAACAACTTTTCAGGATGAAGTTGTAGAAAGGAATATTTTGGGCCCAGAGCCTGTGGAGGAAACAATAGGGAAGGTAAAGAAAATTCAAGGCCATATTGATGCTGCTAAAAGAAGATAAAAAAACTATACTGGAAATCAAAGGAAGGATTTGTAGTTTCAAGTGGGAGATCATTTTTTCTTTAAAGTATCTCCATGGGAGGGTGTTACAATATTTGGAAAGAAAGGGAAATAGAGACCTGGGTACATAGCCCCTTTTGAAATTATAGAGAGAATTAGAGATGTTTCCAATAATTTAGCTATTCCATCAAGCCTGTCTAAAGTATACAATTTTTTCCATGTCTCATAACTGAGAAAGTACATGCTAGACCCAACACATGTCCTCACTTTTAAATGTATAGAATTGGAACCTGACTTATCATACAATGAAGATCCATTCCAGATTCTAGACATAAATAACAAGTGCTAAGAAATCATAAGAATCAACTGGTGAAGATACTTTGTAAAAATCTTAAAATTGAAGAGGCGACATGGGATCTTGAAGATATTAGGATGAAGAACTACCCAAATCTGTTTATGAGGAAACATTCTGGTAATTTCGAGGATGAAATTTTTGTAAGGATGAGATAATGTAACACCACAAGATTTTGAAAATAAATTTAATATTCAATGCATGAACAACTTATTCTCTTCAGAACACCCCTTTGTTATAACCTAGCTGATAAACATAATATTTCCACCTTGGTGTTTTAAATTTCGATAAATTGATATACACAGTCGTATTTCAGAAACTAATAAAATAATGAGTAAAATAATGGGAAAACCCTCTTATCCTTCACTATAAAACCCCATCACTCGCTCTTCTCTTCACTCCTCTAAATCCTTGTTCCCTCTATAAATTCTACTCAAATATCCTCCCAAGATTCTCCTCCACTTCTAGAAGCCATTGGTCTCATAAAAAGACCAAAAATTCTACACTAAAGAGGATCTCGAGGAATATTACATCAAGAGGTCAATTCTTATTTTCATTTATTTTATTTCATGTTTATTTAATTTCTTTTTCTTTCTCCTGATCCTTTCATACAATTATTGTGATGAATCTAGTACCTTACATGTACTATAATGTTTTTTTGATGAAGTAATAATTCATCATAATCTCTCATTTCCACTACTTTTATATGATAAATCAAAAAACTATCCTAGATGTTTTAATTTATCACATTAAAGGATGTCATGTTTTCAATTTCTTTTACTATATTTACTTCTGGACAAGAAACAAATTTTATTGTTGAAATAGACCATAATATATGTATAATAACCTATGTAAGGTTCTATAATATTTGTTTACACATGATATTAATTTATAAATCAATATAAGTTTGTTGTGATCAAGAACCTCCAATTAACCCAAACAATTGTCATTAATATTTTATACAATGATTCATAATCACTCAAAAAACCAAAAAAAATTAAGAACATGTAATATTTCTTAACTAATAACATATGACTTCTATTTTGTACAACCATTCACATTCTACATGTTTATCCGTACATGAATATAAGTAAATCGATCATGAAATCCTTGGAAGAAAATGCTACCAAAAAATAAAATATAATCACTTAACCCCTCAAAAGGACTCTAATGATCCTTAATAAGATTATAATAAATTAATTACATTTATAGTAGGTTATATAATAATTTATTTATGAACATAAATTTTATTATTCAGGTCATTAAGATCAAATGAGAACAACTTCAGACTTAAGGAAACCGTTTTCTACCCTAACCACCATTTTCATTTGGATTATTATTATTCTCTACTTACATTAATTAAATTATTACTAATTAATATGTATTCTTAATATATTCTATGATAATGTTTAAGATATAAGTACCGAACAGAATAATACTTTCATTTATGGGTAATTATATGTGTTAAAAGATCTTTCAAAAATTCTTCCCGTAATAAAAACTCAATTAAGGGGATTTTTTCCAATTCTTACCTATTTTCAAGGGAAATCTATATTATCTTTTTAAGAACCATTATCTTTATAAATTTACCCATTATGTTATTAAAATAATATCTTACTTCACTTCTTGTTTTATACAATGAATGTTTCCAAATAACTCTTCTTTTCAAAAAAAGGATTATTTATCTCAAGGATTACTCGCTGATTTTATAAGAGTATCTTCGTTTATTTCAATACTATTATTGATTAATATGTATTATTGGGATTAATATTTTATGTCATCATCCTCCATATTTGATTGAATAGTTTATGATTAGTTTGAATGTGGATATTTTTCCTAAAAACCATTCACCAATTTACTCTAAATGGTTTGTGTTTATGCATAATGTTTGGGGAAAGTTATCCACATTTCATATGTTAGTTTCAATATGAATGTGTATGTTTTTTATGTTTATCCCCATTCATATGAGGAATGAATTGGTTTTACACTTTGATGGGTGGTGTTTGTTATGGCCCCCTGATGCATTGGTTGGTCTAATGAGACAAATAAATATGCACTTGGCCAAGGCCTTTCCCATTATTAGATATCGGTTTGGTTGAGGCCTTAATCATTTTTATATTTATGGGACAAGCCCTTGATTATATTTTTTATAATGTCTGAAATATGCTTTTCCCACATTATGGAGAATGAAATTGAAAGTTCATGAGGTTATTCGACCAGTATAATACCCATGATTATATTTTTTTATAGAAATATTTAATCATCTCATATTCCTACAATATGATGTTCATGTTTTTCTTTTAATGGCATGTGTTTTAAATTATCCACCATGCCTAATTTTCATGTTATCTTCTACTTTATTTCTTACTCTTACTGAGATTTTAAGTTAACCCATTTAATATGTTTTATTTCCCCAGGACATGAAGAGGAATATTATGAATGAAATGAAAAAATTTCCTAGGAGTTATGGATGTTGTCAAAGGAGTTTCAAAATTGTTTTCCATTTCATGTTCTAATGATAAACTTATGTATGTATTTGGATGTCAAGATCTACTAAACTATTCATTACTTGGGGATATAACTTTCTTGTAACCATTTAAATGTAATTTAATAAGTCACCAACTCTGAGAAACTGTGTTTGGGTACTTACCATTTTATTAAATTAATGTGATGACATAAATATATCCCTCCTTCCATCAAGTGAGAAATGAAACGGTCTATCACGTGTATTACACATTACCTCCTAACAAATTGATATAGTTTTCTCTCCATCACCACAACCAATGGATAGAGATAATGATTTATTGAATTTTTATATATGATATTTAAGAAATATATATAGTTCTGGAGTTATAATATATCCTATAAATATTTAACATTCATGTTGTAGGGATGATATAATGTCACTCATGTGTAAATCTGACTACTGCCTTGTGAAACAATGCGATTTATTTTTCCCATAAAATTTACATGGTGGGTAATAAAAATGAGTATAATGAATATATTTGATATATCTGAAATCATAGTGAATCTTTAAAGGTGATATATTATTTACCTTCCTTTTGTTACATCCTTCTAGAAAATTGAAACGACATTCATGCATACATATAGCCTATCGGCTATATGAATGGAATAATTAAATTTTTATATATAACATGAATGGGTTAAAATAAATACATATATACTAACTATATCTGAATTTTCTATATTTTTTCAAATTTTGGGATGATGAAAGAATGATCAATATAAAATGATTGTAAGTTCCAAACCATAATTTAAAAAATAATGAAGTAGTTATTACTAGAAGCGTGAATTTAACAAGGAATTGATAATAAATGAGCAATATAAGATCAAAAGTAAATATTATATTCTATGATATATATGAGTATGGTTCTATAATAGATTTATAGTAAACTTATAATTTTTATACATGTGTTTTGAAAGAGTTCAATGTATGTATAATCTTAAGGTAAGTGGATTTTCATCTCATTTTAATTTTCATAGGACACATTCCATATTGACTGAAAATTAAATTTTTATTTTTTGGAAATAAACCTTGTCAAACATGGAATATCCCAACTCAAGAAGGAGTAGAATATGGAGTAAAAGGGAATTGACCTTCACAATAAGCTTATAATCACTAGGTAATATCACCAAAATTTTGTATTGAATAATGGTCTCTTTGGGGTACACATTTTTTCTAAAGCATCATCAATAATATTCCATTCTCTCTAGGTGTGTGGAACATTAATTCACTGTTTGGAAAAAATATTTATTTTATAATAATGAATGCCAACTCCCATGTTGATCTATCCTTTCATTTAAGTAACCCAACCAGCATAGTGGAATTAGATTCAAATTCTATAATTTGAATATTATAGAGCCTACCCAACAAAAGACCAGTGACCGTGGATATTACATCCATTACAATACAATTTCTTTACCATTTAAACTAACTGAAGATAAGAATTACCAATCCTGTCTCTCACCAACCATTTCTCTTTCAGTAAATTAGAAATAAAAGATCTGTCAACATTAACTTTGAACCCCATGTTAGGTTCCTTCCATTTGAACCATATTCCCATAATAACTTGTCCACTTCCCATAATAAACAAAAACCACTGAAGATAAATTCATAATGTTGAATATGGAAAACCCCCATTAAATATTTCACTTAGATATGGAATTAGATCAATCACCCAAACAAAAAATAAAGGGATGTAATTTATTCTTCCTTCTATTTCCATATTCCTAGATTCCCAAATAATCCAAGAGATAGCTGAGCAAACTAGTACACTAATATTCGACACCAATCCTTTCTATAACACACATTGAAACCAAGACTTGTTAGTATCCTAAATTGAATCCCTAAACCCATGAATATTTATAAAATTCTATATAAATTTCAATACCCTCACCCCCCATTAAACATCAAAAAATAATTTCCACTTTGATCCCTGATGTGGTGTAGCACAACACTGACATATAAAATACAAGACCACACCCTTATCCTATTCAATATCATCTATTGGTTGTTCTTGATTCCTCATTTCTCACACCATAATGTTTATATTCCTTGGAATCTATTTAGAACCCAACAAGGATGACCATTCATCTCTCTCACTCACAGCATGAACAGTGCTTCTAAAATCATGACCTCTAAATTTTCATGAATTCGTGCTTGATAGGGATAATATGTTTGATTTATCAGCCTAATAGGTATTATTTTACATTTTTATATGATTATGGATAATAATAGAGTTGATAAAAGCTAAAAAGATAATGGTCTCCGTAAATGTGATATTTAGAACATGACTCATTGGAATGGAAAAATTTTCTCCATAAGAGTTTCTCTTCCCAATAATAATATCCCCCAAAAACAATTCAAAAATGATTTTCCCATTAATTATTATAAATAATCAATAATTCTTTATTAAAGGACTGACATTATTATTTTTTAGTATTTCCAACCCACCCATTCTTCTCTACACATATCTATCATGAATTTTTCCAAGAATGATTTTTATTCCCAAACATCCCTTGCCAATCTCTCCTGAATGGGATTCAGGGTTTCTATAACACTATTAAGACCTATGAAACCTTCATCAATCATCATTTTTAGTATTTTAAATGATTTTAAATTGTATATTCTATTCAAATTCACATCCCATAATAATGTCATGTTATATGCTATAACATTGCAATTGTCCCCATCAGTGGCTTGATAATAAAAATCAAATGAATTACCATAGAACTAAGAAAATATTAATAAATTAAATCCATCTTCAATGAAATAAGAATATATTATTAAAATTTTAAATCTTCAATAGGATCATGTCTATTATACTAAAAAATAATTCCTTTTAGTTTATACCACTTGATATGGTGGCTGTGAGATACACCATTGGATGTTACCACCTATAAATTCCTATTTTTTATTGAATTATATTATTATGACTTTATGATGATCTTTTGGAGATGAAGACACTACTCTTCCTTTGTTTGACATAGTTCACACATAATTTTCCATATATTGTTTTAACGTTGATAAACCTATTTTTTGTTCTTTTATTTTTTATGATAAAAAACAATATGTAGTTAGAAAAAATATGGTGGGACACCAATACAACCATAAACCTTTTTATAACTGGAGTAATCATCCACTCAATATGGAGTCATTTGATGTTCCCTATAAGAGTCTTCTGAGATAGAACTATTATACAAGGAAAAAATGGGTCACCATTCATAACACCATGCGTAGCTTTAAAAATTTTAGAGCCTCTTAAAATTATGTAGATAGTAGGATAAAAGATGCATAGTGTCTAAAGCACATATCAGAAACCCATTCATGAAACAAAAATTTTCTTGTGTCCTTAATAATGAAACTTTATTCTAAGCAATCTAGTTTCCTTTTCCATATCCACCTTGATCATGACATTGGATCCATACACCCTTTTATTCATGTCATCCAATATTTATTTCACAATACCAATAGCTGCATGTATAATTTTTTCATGAACAGAACATTGCTTCTCTTCTAATAACACTCTTGGAATTACATATCATAATATTGTGTAAATTAAATTTTCAATAATTATAAGAAAAAATATGCATCAAAATTTTCCTATATTGATTCAAAGATGTAGGGTCCTTCATGTAGTGTCTCAAATTTTCTATTTATTAATTTTGGATATTATATGGATTATTTTCATGGCTGGACAGCAAGATGGTTTCTATATTCAAGGACCGATGTGCCAAGTATAAATTTTATCAATATATTAAATATATTAAATAGTATGAGCAAGAATATTTCCTCAAAAAGAGAAACAATATCTAAACAGGTGCCTAGATTTTAAATTTGGGGGCACTGTTGTGTTCAGAATGCAAGGTTTACCCTTGTATTGACTTAATATTAGTTGGTGTAGGTTGTTTGTGTAAAATTCATCACGGGTGTGGAAATGAATAATATAATGGAATGAAATATTTAATTTATTTTTTGTTAATGTTTTGATTTAACAATATTTAAATATGTTTTAATGTTATATATCCATGGTTAGATGCATAACACTAGAGATTTTGGATATCCTTAGAGAGACAATTTTAGAATTTTCTCACCTTAAGAATGATGATAACATAACTTGATGATTGATGTGCACCATATTTGAAGAATATCTCCAATGAAGGTGGAATGTCTTCTATATTTGTCCAGGATCTATTAAAATAAATCCAGGTTATGTATTTTGATTTTCATTCTCCCCATACAAGAATTCAATGATAAACAGAAATCAATCAATGAATAGATTGACCAACATTTTGATCACCTTATGGGATGCGATTATTTGTAGTTTTTTATGGAAGAATTATCATTATGATTTGAGTATTTCAATTATCATTATAAAATGGGCAATTTGATATTGAAATGATCTTCGATCAATGTTTATTCCTTCAATCAGTTTTTTTCTTTTCTCTACCCATTGATAGTTCATCATGGGCGTTCTTCATTGGGACCCCAACATGAAAAATCCCTATAAATCAATCACTGAAAAACTCTTTCTTGGATAAATGGTCCAAAATTATATATCTAGGATGATAATGAAATGAAAGTGGTGCAAAAGTGGAGGCAGTGACGAATTGGATGATGATAGATACATGATCTCGTATTCTTCAATGTTCTTCAACGCATGACAAGAAATATCAAATAATTATGATTCCCAAATTAATTAATAGGTCATAAAGTCTAGATCATTTTTGGAATGGTTCATTAGATCCTATTCCACTATTTTACAGTAGGTTGGCCTGCAGATAAAAGGATGGATGAAGGGGAAGGCTTCTGGAATCCAGATCTATAATCTTGGAAAATCCAAAACAACAAGGCATGTAAATCTGATCTATATGACCTATGAGGACCCCTTAGTGGTGGATAGGGTTTCTGGAGGAAGTTAAGTATCGCACAACATGTTACCCATGTCACATGTCATGTGGTCCCTCCTGGGTGAAATTAGTATGTACTTTAGATAGTACACTGACACTTGGTGGAGTACACTGACTGCCTACAATGCATGTACCCCCCCACATCGAAATGGAATGGATGAGTTAAATGGTAAAAGATGAGTACTAGTACACGTGAACATGTACATGGGATGGATCAATGTTCATACACAAGGTTATAATACATTAAATGACTATATAACTTTTACTACTACATAGACACGTCTTGGTGTCATTGGCTGTTTACACGAGTATGACCTAAGATCAAGGGGCATGGTGTGCGACCATTACTACACATTGTACAATTCTTTAGAAATGTATTGGATCAAATTTCCTCTATATCAGACATGTTTTTTTAGGGTTTGTTCCCCTTATTATTTCCCTAAGGGTTCGTATGGAATCATCTCATACTCCTAGGACTATAATTCCTTCAGCAAGACTTATTGGATAGATTAATTGGAATCCCACTGAGAGGCCTGGAGAGAGATCCTCAATTCATCTTCCTAAACATAGTGGATTTCTTTATATCTTTGTGACCAACATGACATGGGTATCCATCCTCTGTATTGCAGGTTAATCTAGATTGTATTTTTGGTAACAACCCATGACCTTGGAAGTGATTATCATCTGAGTATTATATTACCTTAGGATTATTAGATCCTTATTTATCATTACAAGGCCTGATGTGAAGTAACTCTCAGACAAACTTCATTAGATGTGTTGGACTCAAGAGTGTGTTCTTCCATATAAGTGCTTTCTAAAATTTTCGTGCCAGAATCCAAGGCTGGTATACATTGGTAGTGATTTACCTGAAGACTATGTGTCATTATTTAGTATATCTAGATATTTCTACTATATGTGTTGTAGATATATACAATTGTATATCTGACTTTATTTCTTCTGTTGTATGCTTTAAGTTTTTGTAGATTTCTACTGAGTACTATTATATTCACACCTACATGGTCTTTTCCCATACACGTTGTGTCTTGTGTAGTCGATCAAAATTTTTACAGATTCAGAGGTATACTATGACCAGAAGGTGCTTAGTGAGAACAGACAGACCAAGGTGTGTTCCTTCGGCTTTTTGAAAGAAATCCCAATACTTACTTGAGGTTTCACATGTGTTACATTCTCTTTATGATGGGATAATATTTGGCCATGTTTACATTATTTTACTTCCTGTAATACCCTGGTTAAATGTATTAGATGTATACATGAATGGGTTTTTAGTTTTTTTATATTTCAACATTTTATAGGTTTGGAGTTGTGTGCATTTGTACATATACTAATTCCAAGGCGTCCCATATCAGTGATATTTCATCTTGACGCCAGTCACTATCCCTAGGCCTAGTAGAGGTAGGATTTTTGGATTCTTGTCATGATCCCCTCTAGGATGGGTCATGATAGAGTGTTATCAGATCAGGCCAGTTATACTTTTGGACTAAGAGTCAGTGATATTGGTTTGGGGAATTAGTGTTAAGTGTTTTAAGTTTATATTTTAGGCTATGGGATATAGTGTTGGTGTGGTGGCCAATGGATCCTTACACTTGGACTTTGATCACCATTTTTTTTACTCAGTACATGAGAACATCGGTGGTAGGTAAATCAATGGTATATGAATAATATAGGAATGGGTTGTTGTTTCTAGGTCCTTCTTGAGTTATCTCTCCAGATATAATTATTGAATGTCGTACATCTTGTTTACTTTCAGTATTCCTCCATGATGAATGCCAGCTACGATTCAATATGAGGATCTTGGGGATAATCCCCTTAGTTATGAGGTGTCAATACATGGACTAGGTCCCTAGATGTTACCTCTACATGGGGAACCATTCATACCACCACCTATAAAGCAACACGATGTACCCATAGAGCCATTAGATGAGCTATGAAGGCCAAGCACACTTCAAGAGTTTCAGTGATAGGGAACCTTCAAGTTCTGAGATGAGCCCAAAACATATATGAAGGAATATTAGCTTGAGGCATTGACCTATGTTTTTAATATATTCAAGATACAAATAGTTCAGATGTTGGTTCTGGTGTTTATCAGTATTCACAGATCATCAAGGTGATTATGGGGTTTGGTTATCCTGCCTTATGATGAGGTGACTAATTCTTGGGTAGATATAGAGAAACTCATCAAATACGAGTTCTCACTAGCTAAGATAAGTGTTGTACACCTCTAGGAGATTCTACAGCTTCAACAGAGTGGCATGACAGTCTGAGTATTCATCGAGCTTTACCATCCTCTCAAGGTACTCGATGGATATGGGTCAAGATCAGTTGTTCAAGGATTAGAAAATCAACAGGGGTACTCATTGA
Organism: Viscum album; assembly: GCA_963277665.1. Lineage (NCBI taxonomy): Eukaryota > Viridiplantae > Streptophyta > Magnoliopsida > Santalales > Viscaceae > Viscum > Viscum album. The sequence continues at coordinate 1,238,968,730 of OY728145.1, read as the reverse complement.
GACATACAAGCTTTTGTTATCACTCTAAGAAATCCTACTTATTTTGAGGTGCTAGAGTGAACTTTAGTTGTTGAGAGTTTATTGGATGAGCCGATATAGATGATGGTTGTTAGTATTGGGAAAGTAGGATTAGAGACCTCGCCAGTAGGGATACGACATTAGTATAAGGGACCTGGACTTTTGAGAGGATTGAGTAGAAGGTCACATGACATAGGATAATAAAATTAGGTATCAAAGGATGGGTCCAATTAGACCAGAGAGATATGGTGCTACTCACGTGACATGAATGTAAATCTCTACTGAGATTGTCTAACCTATCATACAACTAACAAAGATACCATGGATGGGCCACCGATGTAGTGACAGGTGTTGGAGTACATGTTCATGTAGGGTGGTAGATGTAGGCAATGATTTGGTAGAGTACAAGGAGGTGTTTGACATTTTGACTATTTACCTCCACTGCCCCAGGTGGTCCACCCCAGGCTTAGGGAGCTAGAAGAAATAAGAGGTGATAATTATAAGTGGTCAAAGAATATAACCCTGAGGCTCTTGGAATGATTCGAGGGATGATATATGTATTTTATACCTTATCTATAGTACTGATAGACACATGTGTTAGCCTTTCCTTTCAGTCCACATACCTTGTATGAGAGTTAAATATTCCATTGGAACCTTTGGCTCTAACCTTATTTTTGAAGACATTTACAGGAGAAGACTGAGTCATCACAATTATGTTTTGATAGTGTGATATGACTCTTGGAAGTGTGGTTTTCTATTGAAAATATCTTTTTAGTAGAGTTGAGGCTTTATGAAATCATTCTTGGAATCGATTATGTTTCAACAATTCATGACCAGATTTACTATTTTAGAAGATCGGTGTGGTGTATCCATAGTGATAGAACTCGAATCTCCTTTTTCGAGGAAAATGAAACCCAAGAAGTGTAGGATGGACTAATGAATTTTAGGGTAGACCTGATTCCTCATAAATTGTTTATTTTAACCCTCGGTAAGGTAGATTTTGTTTGTTCCCAATTTCCTGCAATGGTGGAAGAGTATTTGGATGTCTTCCCTGAGACGTTCTAGGTTTTTTTACCGAAAAAGAGATATAATTATCCATTGATATACACCATGGTATGGCACTAATAGCTCCACTAAAAAATTATATAGCTCCAACAGAGCATTGTAAGACAAGTGTGTAGATGGATGACATATAGGGGAAGAGATTCATTAGACATAACACCTCATCCAAGGGAGCCACGGTTTTGTTTACCAAGAATGCATAGGGAGCTCGAGGTTATGTATAGACTAATTGTGCTTGAACCTGGTGACTGTGTAGAAAAAGTATCCACTGATGATGATCGATGAACTATTTGATTAGTTGAGAGGGAAATGATGGCTCTCTAAGTTTGAACTTAGATCATGTTATCACTAGCTACGAGTATGAAAATAGGATATACTGAAGATAAAATTTAGATGTCCTTATAGTCATTAGGGTTACTCGGTGATTCCCATTTGTGTGATGAATTCTCCAGTGGTGTTAATGGGACTGATGAACCATATCTTTCAGCCTTACTTAGAATAATTCATGGTAGTTTTCATTGATGATATCCTTGTATAAATGGAATATGAGGAGGAGAACATGAAACACTTGAGGATAGTTTTAGATGTACTCCGAGAGCACCAGATTTACAGAATGTTCATGATGTTCTAGTTCTAGATTTAGGTGGTCGACTTTCTAGGTCACATTATCTCGATAGATAGAGTGGTTTTGGTCCCAACCTAGGTCATGGTAGGAATATATTGGGAACCACCTATGAGTGTGATAGAGGTAAAGGGATTCCTTTGGTTGGAAACATATTTTTGGAGATTCATACTAGCATTATATAGAATAAACGGACAAATGAAAGCTTTGACATGGAAGGGGAAACCATTCAAGTGGATCGAGAGGTTGCAATAATCTTTTTAGTATTTGAGGAAGATATTAACAAGCAATCCCATCATCATATTACTACTAGAGGGTTTTGAGCACATAGTGTACATAGTGTTCCAGGTTTCATCCAAAACCAGGCTTGATTACCTTTTGATGTTGAGGAAAGTAGTGGTTTGCTAAGGTTAAATCCAGTTGTGACCACATAATAATGACTAATTGACCCACAATCTTGAGTTAGAATTGGCTGTTTTCACATTGAATATGTGTAGAAACTACCAAATTGGTGATCATTTTATCTCCTAATCTGATCAAAAGATTCTCAAGTATATCATATCTTAGAAGGATATAAATTTGAAAAAAAGTAAATGGATAGAGTTCCTCCAGGACTATGACTTCAAAATTGTATACGCTGATGGGAAGGGTAATGTGGTATCAGATTATATTTTTAAGATATCCTCTACAAAGTTTCTGAATGATGAGTTAGATCAGTTGGCCTCTTTACAGTTATCCTTTATAGATGGAGATGTATTACATAAGCTTTAGTCAATGGTTGTTATCCCTCTACACATATAGAAAGTCATGGTGTAAAAACATGCAGATACTGACTATGATACCCTACTTACTCAGATATCTATTAGACATTCTTCTGATGGATTTTATAAGCGAGGGTAGCACATAGTTCTTTTCAAGGGATGCACGATAGTGCTCGTGATGTTTCAGGAGGTGGTTATGAGAGAGTTATATATGTCTAATTTGGTGGTACATCTAATAGTGGAAAAGATATACAAGGAAACATAACATTAGTTTTGGTGTCCAACAATGCGGGAGGGAGTTGCTCATTTTGTATATCGATGACTTACTTGTCCGCAATGGAAGGTTGAGTGGCATGTTATTGTTGTTTTATCACAACTCTTTGATTTGACAGAACTAAAGTGGGATGGGATATATATATATAAATATATATATATATACTCTGTGAAAAGATTACTTTGGACATATAGAGAAAATAATTCCATTTGTGTGGTCATAGACTAAATCACCAAGTCCGACCACTTCATAGCTACACGAGAGAAATGTTCAGTACAGATATTGGGATGCCTCATTATTCATGAGATTGTCTTAATCCATGGAGTTATAGAAAATATTGTTTATGGTCATCATTCCCTCTTCACATATCGATTGTGGAAGGGATTTTAGGTGGTGTTTGGGATTTAGTTATGCTTGAGCACACCGATTCGACCACAAAATGACAAATAGAATGAGTGGACCATTCAGGTTATAGAGGAAATGATGTGAGATTTCATGTTATTATTTTTATGTAATAGGGAGGATCACCTACCACTATTTGAATTTTCATAAAACAACAACTACCACTCCACCATCGGTGTGGAACAATTTGAGGCTTTGTACTGAGGAACCAATAGGTCACCACTTTTTTGGATTGACCTAGATGAGTCAATACTCATGGGGCCAAAGTTGGTATGATCTATAATGTAGAAGTTTCAGATCATCCAGTAGTGGATGAAGACTGCATAGAGTCATCAAATGTGTTATGATGACAAGAGAAGTAGGAATTTGGAGCTCTTAGGAGGAAACTATGTGTTACTATGGGTTTCAACTCAATGTGGATTATAGAGATTTGGCTGAGGTGACAAGATATCTCCAAAGTTAATTAACCCTTTACAAATATTTTTTAGAGTATTTGAGATGTAAAACCACTTTTCTCTACATCCATGTTTAGACCCGGTACACGAAATCTTCCATGTGTCATAGATAAGGAGGTATGTGCATGAACCATAACACATCATCGGTTAGGGATTTTTGAACATCAAATATAGAGTGTCAATTTCTAAGTACCTGAGAGAGATTGAGGAATTGAATGAGAGGTTCTTTCATAGGTGATCGATTCATTTAGAGTGTTTCTAGTGTAAGATCAAGAATCTCAAGTAGAGGAATGGGAGTGTGAGGGTCATATTCAAGCTCAATATGAACCTCATTTTGAGTAGTGCTTGTTTTGTATTTTTATTGACACAAAGATCGATGGTGGGGAGAATGTAATATCTTATATTTTCATTTTTTTATTTTTGGATGTTATATGGAATTTTTTGAGACAATTCACTAAGAAGATGTATGATTATGATGCTCGATGGTCATAGAATAAATGTTTGAAATATATAAAATATATTAAATGACAGGAGTATATGGTTTTCCAAAAAAAATTGAATAACATATAAAAAGATTCCCAAATCATAATTCCAAGGGAACTATTGACTATAGAATGTGATTTTTACCCTGAGGCATGACATAAGATTAGTTAGTGTTGCTCATTTATGGAGAAGTTATCATAACCACAAAAATGAATAAACTAATTGAATAAGTTATATTATTTATTTTGTATTGATGTAGTTATTAAAAATATTTATATATATTGTTATGTTAGAAATACAGGGTTATTCATATGAACCTACAGATGTTGGAGAGCCTTAGAGAGACCATTAGAGAATTTTTCATAGTTTACAATGATGAGATCACAGATTGACTATCGAGTCAAGTCATATTCAAATGATATCACCAATGAATAGAATAAATAATTTTTCTACTTCCGTGATCAATAAAAATTGTGGTTTTTTGTGTTTTTTTATTTTATTTTTCACTGTTATTTAATTCTACAATGAATGTTAATCAATCAATGAACATATTGATCCATGGTTCAATTGTCTTACGAGATGAGATTATTTGCAGGGTTTTGATGGGAGAATGATCTTTATGATTTCAATATTTCAAATGTAATTATAATTTTGAATTACTGATATCAACATGAAAATTAATCTATATTTATTCTTCCAATCCATTTATATGATTTTCTCCCCACATACATCTATTTTTATGGGCTATCTTCATTTATACAGCAACCCAAAAAATCCCGATCAATCGATTGTCGCATGCCCATTTCATAGTAAAAAGATATTAAATCATAGATCCAAGATCAGTATGACACTACAGTGGTGCGATTGTTGAAGCATTGATGAATCAGATGATAGAGGATACACAATTTCTCATTCTTCAATGTTCTTCAACACCTAATAAAAATGACACAATATTATTATTCCTGAATGATTCAAAGTACCGAAAGATGTAGATCAATGTTGGTGAGGTTGATCAAAAGATATATTTATATTCTATGGAAGGGTGGTTGTTAGATTAGTTGTTGGATGTAGGAGATGGTGTGTGGAATTCAGATATATTATTCTATAAAATATCGTGCTACACGATATGTAATTCAGATATATACACAGTGTGGGACCACTAAGTGGAGGCTAGAGTTTTCAAATGATGTTAGGTATCATGGGACTTGGGGACCTCTATCACCTGGCATGTGGTCCTTCCCGGGTGAACTTCAAATGTACTTTTGAAAGTATATAGACATGGGGTAGAGTTCATAGACTTTCTACATGACATGTACACCCCACACAAACATAAACTGGACCAGGTAAATGGACTAAGACATGTATTGGTACACATGAACTTGTACATGAGATGGGTACATGTACTAAAATATGGGTAACATATATTGGATTCCAACACAGTGTGTACTACTACACAGTTACAACTTGATGAAATGGTTAGTTTACATGGGTAAGACCAAGGGTCAAGGGACACCACATGTGACCGCTACCACACATCATGTATTGCTTTATACATGGATTGGATCTCATTTCCACCATATATTGGGATATTTTCCTTACTGTTCATTCCCCTTATATTTTCTATGATGGATTTTATGGAATCATCTCTTACTTTTTTGGACAATTATCCCTTCAACATGAATTCTTAAATATAGCCACTGGAATCTCTACTAGAGGCCAAAAGTGAGCACCTCTATTCAGGTTTTTTACCTCGGTGGAGTTATTTGTATCATCATGACCAACACAATGCGTTTTTCAATCATCTTCATAGAGGGATAATACAAATTGAGTTGTTTGTATCACCTCATAGCCTTGGGGGAGATCTTCATCTGTGCATCGTATTCTCTTCAATCTATCAGCATGTTCTTTCTTATGGTGAGTCTTGAAGAGAAGTACCTCTTAGATATGCATAATCAGTGTTATCAAACCATGTTATGTGTTATTACAGACAAGTTATTTGAGTAATCTTAGAGTTGTATTAATAGTCTGCAATACTATGGTTGGGACTTACCACTAAAATGTGTGTCTTTGTTGAGTAAATATGGATATTCTTACTATATGTGTCGTATAGATACACTTATTTTTAATTGGATGTATTTTATTTATATTATTCATTATGGTGTTGGGATTTCCTATTAGTTATTTTTATACTCACTAATGAATGTGATTTTCCCACAAATTTTGTACCTTGTGATGATTACTGAACTTTTTTTAGATTCCTAGGTTGACCTGGACCAAACGGTTCTTCGTGAGACTCGAAAGACAAAGGTGTGTCCCTGATAGTTTATTTATAGTAGTACCATCACTTACATTTATATTGGGCATGTGTTAGAGACATTCTTTGTTAGGTTTTTATTTCTCTATGTTTACTTTCTTTTACTTCTTTTCGTACTCTGTAAAAATGAATATATGCATGTATGGATGCATGTTTGTTAAGTTTTTTTACATTTTAGTATTGTATAGGATTATAGATGTGTATGTGTGTACATATACATAGGATAATGTCTCCCATGTTTATGATATTCATTTTTGGTGGTATTCTCCATCCCCTAGCCTGTTAGAGGAAGGCATGAGAAGTTTTGGAACATTCCCTTCTAGGAAGAGTCCTAGAACTTCACCTTTGGAATAAGAACCAGCATGGAGGCACACACTACCTTCTTTAGCTCCCCACCTCTAAAAATTTCCAACACTCCCTCTCCCAATATGTCTATGAAAATATCCCATGCTTCTTCATAGAAATCTGCTGGAAGTCCATCATGTCCAAGAGAACTTTCAAACTTTACGATGAACACAAACTCATTGGTCTCTTAATCATCTATAATAGATGTTAACCCATAATTGTATCGGTACTCCCCCATTTTGGGAATGTGGCTCTAGAAATGATATTATTTAAGAACCTTTATTTTCCTCTCTTTATTGATGTCAGTTGGTCTCTCTAGAAGGCTTTTAATGTGGTCCAAAAATAGCTTCTTTATAACGTCAACATCAGTAGTTAATAGTCCATCCTCGGGTGGTATGTTGATCCATTTGGTCTCTTTTATCTCTAGTAGAAACATAAAATAATATTCAATAGTCTACTCCCCTAATTTATTTTGTTATATATTTATTTTTACCTAAAATCCCCCACTCTCTCTAACAGTTTCCCTACCCTAAATGCTTTTATCTTGATCAGAAAAACGAATAAGTAACCATTCCATATTGCTTGAAGACATTTTCCAGACACTCTATTTTATCCCTTTTTTTCACTTGGATTATTTTCCCATTCATTTATTGTAATACCCACCATGAATATACCTATTAGTTGATATATACGATGCACATACTGTATTCACCACTTTTTTTGTGTTTTTTATTTAATACACAAGAAATTATATTCTGATTGTCCTGATGATAATTGTGGGATATAAATATCCTTATAATGTTATTTATTTTTTGGGTATTATGATTCAATAGTTACCAATGTGGTAAATATTTAATGTTATAAGCTCTGTATTTATAAATATTGATTATGATTACACAAAAATGATGAGTTCTTATGATGTATCTATGAAGAATCACATGATGCTTCTTATCCCATAATAATGTATAAATATTACATATTTTCTTATCATTTTATTCCCTTTCAGTTCTCATGATTTAGAATGAATTTTTTAAGGTAAACCCAAATGAATTTCTCTCTTTGTTAAAAAATTCTTATTCTTCCATTTCCATGTTTTATAGATATCATTTACACAATTATGTCACAATTTTATAAAAAAACTGAATTAATTTTTATACTTTTTTTAGTTATTAAAAAATGTTTTAAGATGAATCTTATTTTAAATTTCCAAAAAAGTTTCCTTGTAATTTTCCTTATATTGTCAAAGGAATATTCTTTTTAACAATATGAAATGAATGTTTTTTTCGGCTATTTTGATAAATCAATGACTTAAGTAACCATTATCATGTTTCTATGGTTATTTAAAAATATATATTATCATTAAAATTTAGGGTGTTTTGAAATTTTAAATAATGTATTTCATAGTTAGTGGGTTATTATCCCCATAAAATGTTTCACGTGATCTTACAAAATCATTTCCTATTTAATATGACATTCTTTTATGTTAATAACCTTTCATAATGATATGATGCAATGATAACATGTATATTAGTTCTCTAGATAATTTATTATCATTATGAAAATTTTTTTATAAAATATATAAAATTTCCATTGGATAAACTATTATTAAATGATGAAATGGTTATGAAACCCATTCTATTTTAGTGGGTTTTGATATGATGAAATGATTGTTAAACTGATTTCTTTTTTTTGGGTTATGATATCCTAAATCATTTTTGATCTTGTGGAACACTTATGAGTATTTTTTATGATACTACATTGGTTATGTTATATCCATGGAAATTGGATTCATTATAACCAAGTATGGAAGTTTTGTTAGAACCAAGTATGAGTGGGATCTATATCCCCCCTATAATGCATTTGTTAAATATTGATATCTCATGAGATAAAATGGAGTATAATTGGTAGTGAACCTAGTTTAGCAACATAATTTATCCACTATGATAGTAATGGCAGTTAAACATCACTACAAATATTGAATGGGGGGTGCACCCATCCACTATATTAGTCTTGGGAATAAACCTTTACTACTACAATGGTTTGATGAATATACTCAATAGACTATAGTTGTGTTGTAAATGATCCTTGACTACTAAAAAAATTATTTTATATGCTAATATGTATGTAAAATATCTATGTATTGTGGAAATATTATATCATCTAGAACCATGTTTATTTATTACATTATAATTACAGTTTTATGAACTGCAATGATTTATTTCATGACTAATGTTTATGATCTATGATATCCAAGTTATGGGTTTCAAGTGTAATCCTCTCATTCACATATCCTTAGGATAATGTTATGATTATATCACAATTTTAATCCCATACTAATCATCTGTGATCATCCATTATTATGTTTCCTTTACCCATGTTACTAAGAATGTTATTTTGTATGATATGTCTAAGACGAGTGCTTGTTATGAAGAACATAGTGGGAGATAATGTAGCTCACTTGTTGATGGGATTTTTATGTGTCCATGTTTCTAAATAAACTAGACCTAAACAATTTATATCATGAATTATTATTTTAAATAATAAATATTAATATTTTAATACATTATATATATGTATGAATTTTTGGGGGTGTACATCAAAATCACCTCCAACATGCTTTGTTCTAGTAATGAGTAATGAGAAGGCATAACTAAAATGCGAGGCCATAGTTTTAGTATATTTAAGTGTGCATATAATCATAACAGTGAGACTTTATAGAGAAATATAATAAAGTATTAAATATTTTGGGTAAAACCTTACACGAATAAACCTATAGGGAATGCTACATAGTAAGGATCTATATTCCAAAGTGTAAGGGGGAAAAATACATGCCTAACTAGAATGAAGTCCAAGTCTGACAAAAACATGAATAATAAGAAACAAAAGAGTTCTAATTTCCAAATCTCCATGTCTGAGAAGCTTACACATTAAATGTATCCAAGAATCACTAGGTTCGATTAATTTCCCCAATGATATACCAATCTTCTACCAAATATATGAAAATAATGAAAAACTATCACATAGGTTTTAGTATATATAAACACTTTATAATGCCAATAAAACCATATAATAAGGAATAAATAGATAAAACATGAGTCATATTAAACCCCAGAATATTGGAAATTGAAAACCATGTTATATATACAATTATAAAGAAACTCAGACAAGATAGAGAGGGTATATCCATCTCTAAATCCCATCCTAGAATGACAAGTCATCATAAATAAGCAACAATACATCTTTTATGAACAACAACTCACATGTCTATACAAGAAACATTTTATAGAAGCCACACCTTTCTACTATGATCCAATATTGAGGGAGCATAATATTTAATAAATGATAAATACCAAAGCATTATACTTGTGTTCCACTAATTATTTTTAGAAAACATACTCTGAGTGACAAGTGCTGCTAGTTAGAAGAAAATAGACCCAAAACATAATATGTGAGGGGATAAAACTTAATAAATTGAGGACCTATACCCTAAAATAAATTGGGCACCGCTTAGTAGATTGATGAATATATCGGACCTTTACCCTTATGTGATTGGGGGTTTCATATACCTAAATTTCTTTGATGATACATCCAAAGTTTCTATCAATCGATAAATTACCATATAAGTGTCATGCTCATAACCCCTAAAGTTTTATCCCAAAAGTTACTAAGAAGGATATCATCACATTATATGTGTAATACTACTCATTATAGGATACTCATTTTCTAAAATATGATTCCAGATGATGGATATACTCACATGAACCTCCCTGAGAAAATTATATGATTGTATCGGGGGTCACTAGTTATGATAGCTTTCCTAGAAACATTGTTTTGTTTACATCTATATATGGATTTACTAGCCATGTTGTATTAAATTTTGCTATATGTAACTACATAGGCCATGTAGAATTTTTGTGGGGAACTCTTCTTCTCATAGACCTGATTGTGTACACATGTCCATTCCTATATACTTTTGTCCTTTCCCATACACTTCATCTAGTTTTAGTGTATATGGTAGTACCCGAACCATGTTCTACTAAAGTACATAGAAAACTACAAGAATTAGGCCACAAGATGAGTTTGGCGTCATACATGGATTTTTATATTTATCTCCTTCTAAATGATAGCTTCCACAACCCGAAGAGTAAATGGATAATTTTTGTTGAAGTACTTATAGTTTAGTTGGGTTCATCAAAATACTCAATGAATTCATCACACATCTCATATGCTTGGTCACCATTTTCCCACTAATATTCACATGGCGAGTATGGATAAGGGTCCCTCCACGAATGATCTATCATCAATAGAAAAATTAAAACCACATAAATTATTCATGGATTTATGAATCATACCACACTAATATAGTCACTGATCTAGATCCAAAATCTATAGATTCACCCCCCCACAACCCAGAAAACATCCCGATCCATTTGAAAATTACCATCCTATTAATTGATCAAAAAAACCACCTGAAGAGAAGTGTTTTTTAGGATTGAACCATCCCCTACAATTTTGAACCTTGATCCCACGGTCCAATTTAGAAGAAAATGTACGCAAATGTCTATAAATTCACATATAAAAACGTGTTGGGAATATTTTGGCCAATGTAGTCCCATCGAATTATCATAATGTGCCGTATTAAGGGGAATACAATGGAATAAAAAAAATAATCTCACTTAAATAATATGATTTTCATTAAAAATGTGAAATGAACATATAATCATGTATAAAAAATAAACAAGATGATATAATCTATTATAATTCAATGAAATAGGGTAGAAATCACTAAATAATTTTCCCTACTTAATATAAGGATCAATATTTAGTGAATATCATGTTCTATAGAAATTATTAAGATTTCATATGTTAATAAACGTTCTCTCGACTCACTTGGATTTGATCAGCAATCCAAATCCTTTGATTTTCTAATGCTAATGAAGAAAATAATCAAAAAAACCAACCTGGTTATGTGGATAAACCTATAAAAACAAGATAAAATTTTATTAAAGAGTATTATGAATGAGTATGAAATCAAATTAAAATAAATAAATTATTTAACTATTTAATTAAATTGGATCCCATGAACACCTACTGAGGAAGGTCCATCACCGACCAACCATAGGTTTCACCTAGGGTAAACCCCAAAATCCAGAGTCATCTTTTGTATAATATTTCCAATATGAGGTCCCAAAAAATCATGAAAATATTTAAACTAATATTATTCATTCCCATGAATTAATATATAGTAATTATTTTAATATATTGACACTAGGGACTTGAGAATTCCAAACACTACACTGATACCAAGGATAAATCTTGATATATATATATAAATATTTAATGTACTAATCTATCAAATCAAAATATGTTATGTTCTTAGTATATTTTATTATTTTCCCCATGAAAAGTGTAATATAAACAAAAAGGTGGGGGAAATGAGTCTTAATACAAATCTAAAGATCTCAAGGTAGGCCTTATATGGTCACGTTCTTCTAAATCTCTTGGACCAAAGTGACGGTCCATCCATACATGATGCTTTCTTATCAATCCTTTAGTGCCAATAGGTACTCTATTAAGATGGATCCATCCTTGATGTCTATCTTAACCTGTTAAATACCATGTGTAGGGTTTTTCATGTGTCTCCATATCAATGAAACACAAATGATGACATTATTATAGTCCAAACAATGGGTAAAATCTCGACAATAAGAAACCTTAAAAATCCTTAGAAGGAACTCGATCAGCCTATTGAACCCAAGGAATATCATTCCTACCCTATCAAATCTCTATAATTCTTATCAATGATAGAATAGTAAGGAAATGGTGTTTCCATATTTTAACTCCATGGTGATATGATGTTGATCAACATATGGCTTTTATTTTATTTGGGTTCTCCTCAGAAACTAAAAAATCACTTGAACCTTCTCCATCCACAATTAAACCATATCTTTCCTAACAAGAGATATCTCCCCAACCATATAATATTATAAGGATAATATGAATTCCCTACCATACAAGGAATAACTATGTGTCTTGATGATTCTATAATGATAATAATTATTATAATCAATCAACATCATGTAAAATTGATTATTCCCATTATCTCTAAAGGCTATAATGTTGGATCTCAACATACCACCCAAATACTAGATGATCTAAATGGTCTTTCCTTCCATATGAGTGTAAAACAGTATACTCAATCTCAACTACATCCTAAAGGCCTCCTACAAGCCCCCCAACAACCATGATGTGATCCAAGAATAATTGTAAGAGAAAATCGAAAGGGATACCTCATGAATGTAGATGATCTCATGTGCATAAAAATTCCCCAAACACTCCACCAAACCCTGCCTTATAATGGCATATAAGTGTGCTGACGTGGTATGTGGGTTGAAAATCATCTAAATAGCATCTTGTACCCTTGATATATGTGCAAGCCCCATCACAATGTCTATTGATATTTCATCCCATTTCCCCTATAGGATCACAAAAGAATGGGTAAAACCTCTAAAGCATTGTTCTCATCATTTAACTATTGATATGCGAGACACAAAGATATGACCACAAAAACACTACACATTAAGGTATCCCACAAAAAATTACATTGAAGGTCATTATAAATTTTTACATAGAGTAATGTACATATAATGTGGTTGTGTAAAACCCCCTCATCACCTTCTATTGCAATATGATTGTGACAATTTTCCATCATTGGGAAAGGATGATGTTCTTCTCTCTAATGGAAAATAAATTTGGAAACCACCTATTGTTATTTGGATGTATATAAAGTCAAGTAAATGTTTAAAAACATGGTCTCAATATTACCCTAAATATGTGAAGGAGTCACCACCATTGACCGAAGAAAAACTTTATCCCACTCTTCTACTAGTTTCAGTTGTAATGAAGCCAACTACTCAGATGCATCCTCCACTAAGCAAGAATGTGATTTTATAGTATGGTAATATTCCATTATGTTTCTATTCCATTGAGTATAGAATATCTCAATTTCATAGTTCGGTTGGAACTTCAACCAATTCCTATACCTTATGTTATGATATTTCAAAGTGAATATGTACATAATAGCACCCTCAAAACCGGATCTTCCTAGGGTGGTACCCTTGGACTACTCAAGACCATTTCTAGAAGGACTAATAATAGCACCCTCAACTCCTAGATCCTAGTAGGGGTCATCCTATATGCTGAGAAAGATATCAGTAGAGTGTCAGGGTTCAAGTCAATATAGAAATCAAACTCTCACCATAAGGTTAATAATATAATCTTCTCATGGATAAAATATGGGTAATCATTTTATATAAAAGGAATTCATATTCTTGATGTTCCCACAACACTATGTTATAAACTCCCCAACTTATGGGTTATGGGGTTTATATTCCTTCCCAAAATACACACTCACTCAACAATGAGATCTCTCTCTTCTAAAAAGGATAAAACCATACCATCTATCAATAGTAATCTAAATCAACTATAAGTATAATCAATATAGTCCTAAAACATTGAGAACCAGTTAATGTCCAACATGATGTCATATAGTTTCATCGGTATGACCAGGAGGTCTCACAATAAATTCTCTCCAATGAGAACTAGATCAAACTACTAAAAAAATAAGCTATATAAAATAAAAAATTCCTATAGGAACCTTTATACATAATTCTTGGGGTAATATATTAATGTAAAGGTCAATATATCACATAAGGGATAAAGAGATGAAGGAATGACTAAAACATGTGTCTATTATTACTGAGGTAAGCATACAAAGGACAAAGTTCATAACTCAAATAAACTTATGCATATCCATGTTAAACCATTCTATAGTATGTGGATACTCATATCTTAGACAACAAACTACCATAACTTGGAATAAACCACCTAGTGGTTATGGTGGAAATAGATCGTAGTGTTTCCCTCCACAAGTAGCTCCTCACTCTGGTACACTTGATTTACTTATTACAGTCCTATGTCCCCATGGTCTGCATTGGCCACTATTTGGAGATCATTGGTTATAAAATTTCATTAGTCAGGGTCATTGAAACACTACCTATATACCTGAGTCATCATGTTGGGTTGGAAAATCACATTCCATTTGAACTCATATGTCATAAACACATCATCACCCATTTCATAGATGACCTGATACTCAACATGAACCCAGTGCTACAAGTACACATTCGTGAGGATTTTCACAGTATTCTATTATGAATGAGGAACCTAAAAAATGTAATATAATGGATGTTGTAGATGAATCAACCCATCATGACCACCACTATCTATAGCCACCTGATGTACCTCTTACAATATGTTCTCTAGAATTAGATATCTCTCTACTACTTCTCTCTATGTGGGAATTCAGAATGATACTATTTTTGGAATAAATGTCTCCATAAAGTCCCTGCTCAAACTTTTGTGGCAAGAATAAACCATGTATGAATATTTTAAGGGAGTAATTCATGAGGTTAGTAAATGTTGTAAAATGGTAACATACTTTCATACCACCAAATTGCAGCGCAAGATGCTTCTAAATCCATTTGTATAAATACCACAAAGTGTAATAGTCATCATGAAAGTGGTGTTTGATATCAGACCATGAGACCATCATCTAATCATGGGTCTACATAATCAAAAATCACTAGCTCCATACTTATAAATTTAATACACTACCTACCCACATGAACATCCGATTGGGTCCACATAATCCTAATGACATGGGTCAATGGCATGATAAAATCCACTACTACCTTTGGATCATGAAAAATGTAGAACCACATTGGTATCTGATGTTGGAGTTAACATATAGTGCTAATTATATAAACATCATCATCCTATTCAGCTTTTATAATACATTGATTGATAATAGGGGGGTGTATCTCCTTTCCCTCCAATAGGAAAAACCTCTAGGGATGAAATGTGAAATGAGGCCTCATCATTCAACAGATCATTATCGTGATCCTATTTTTTTATACTAACAAAGTAGTATCATAGAGACGTCTGAAAATAAATCAGGACAAGGCTTAATTAAATCATTATATAACAACACTGGAAGATAACTCAAGAAAAATATTTCATGGAATCAATGTTATATGATTCATGTGTCATTTAATCTTAGAAACTGATTATCAGTATGATAAGTCGACTAGTAGGTACTCAGAGTGATGGTGGATGGATATGTCAGCCACCTCAGAAAAACTATATTCACTTTCCTAAAATCTTTACCAGAGATACTCCGACACTATTACAATAATATTAAAACCAATCCATCGCATAGATATCACTCCATCACAGACCTATAGAAAAACCTATCTAATACCAAATCTTATTGAACAGACCCATCTCATTTCATCTGGTTGATGATAGTCTAGGTGTAACCACCCCAACCCCAACTACAAAAAGCGAGGTGCTAGCAACAAGCACTGAGAAGGAATAACTAAAATGGTAGGACTTATCCTATGTACATGTATACACACACACTCCCATCTCTATGAAAAATTGAATAGGAATATAATAGAAACTATACCATATAGACTAAATCCATTCATGAAACAACCTCTAGGGAATACATTAGAGTACAAAAATATAATCAGTAGTGTAATGGGAAAATACACTTTGACAACCAGAAATAAACTCCCAACATAAAAATAATTGAATAAGGAAAATTATAGATATCATGATTCTTGAAATCCATGTCTGACCATTGTACATGGTCAATACACCCATGTATCACTGACCTCCACCATTGTCTCCACTTACATTCCTTCTCTTCTCAAAATACATGACTCATACAAACACATTCCTATCATGGTTTAGTATATACATTCATATTTAGAAACTCAAAAAACTAGAAGGGGACAAATAGAAAGATATAATAGAAATCAACTCAATCAAAATCAAGTGGGAAACAAAAACCCATGATATATATAAATATATTCTAAAAAATAATCCCAAATGAAAGAGAAGGGATATCTCTCTCTCAAGCCTCAATAATGAGTCTACCTATAGATCTAGGGGTCCGTCTTTGATGCCCAATATCATGTTTGTCTGTTGAAGTAACATTGAGGTATAGATTCACTGCAACCCCTAGATCCATTGTTTTGGGGGAAAATATCCAGCAGAGTACCTTATCCCTAGAATGATGGGGGTTTATATTCAAAATTTTGATAGAACATTCCCTAGGGGAAATGTCATACCAAATAGATGAATCATTCCATAGTACATCATGTGGTACCACTTAGTATACATAGGACTAGCACCCTGGGAGATAGTGGGAACCACTCGGTAGATTGAGGAATATGGGGGACCCACACACAGCCGTGATAGGTCTGGAGGGGTTGTTTTCCAAAACCTAAATCCCTCTAATGACCCGAAAACCATTGTTATGTGTCTATTTTCACATTATGAAGTGCACACATTATCAACCTCTCCTTGTATATATAATGCCACTATAATGGCTACCATCACATTCTATGTGTGGAACACTTAAGGAAAGGATACTTATAGGAAAAAATCCTAGTCAATTTGAATGACATACATAAGGAGGATTTCCCTAAGAAAAGAACATGATTTGTACCTAGAGTCACACAAGTGTGGTCGTACCTAAACACGTGGTCATGTACTTGCATGCACACGACTTGGATGGCTATGTAGTACTGCAAGGAATTTAATGGAACTGCATGACGTGTTGAGGCCACTAGGGGACTTCCCATATTCTCTTTTCCCTACCCATGCACATTTTTCCTTGCTCGTGTACTTATTCCCATGCATACATAGTTTGGTATATGCCAGTGTACCAGGTCAAGTCTGAGTACCAGGTCTTCCCATTTTCAAACTGATTGGTCGCATGTGCATGGAAGTTTCCAGGCCTATTTACTCTTGGAGTACATGTCAATCCACCAAAATATGGTCACAAAACATGTATTTGGTCTTATTTTACATGTGATATTTATCATTTCATGAACCCTAGATAGGGAACTATGGGAATATATAGTGACTGATCTTCACAGTAATTTCCATGTCCTATGGTTTTTTTCACAAAATACCAGGAATGATTCACATGAATCGCCAGTGCTGCCACCACCACAATTTCCATCTTGATTCAAAACCAAGGATCTTAATTGAGGGCCTTCCATTCATGATCCATCACTGATAGACGGATTCCAGCCACCCAAACACTGTATGAATCCAACCATTGTACAACCCCACCCCTAACACCGCTTAATATCCAAAATCCCTGATGGTACCAATAGAAATTTCTAAACCATCTTGATCCATCTGTAAATAACCATCTTGTAATTTTTATAAAAAACAACCATGAATACAGGGGTTTGATTGCACTCAAACATGTACCAAAAATGTCAAACCAAGACCACATGGGACAATGAAGAAAAAATGCATAGAATTATAGGGGTATATGGACATAAACAAGGGGGATGAGTGTCATATGGAAGATCAGATCCTAGCCAATATTAAGAAAGTGTGGGATCAACAGTGACATGATGGAATAATAAAAATAAATTGATTGGACTATTTTCTTTTTCATTCAACTCGAATATGAATTGATAATCACATAAAGAAATTAGGAACACAATGAAATTCATGCTTATTCAATAAATGAAGGTACTAATTCATAAATAAAGTTCCCTAGCTCAATTAATGATTGATCATTGGGGAATATAGCATTTTCTAGCATTGAAGAATATTTTTTGCATTTTTCGTATGCTTCTTCACTCACCTTGATTCAATCACTGATCTGCATTGTCATATTTTCCAATGCCACTGAAGAACATAGTCCTCTAATGCTCCTATAGTAATGAGACTAACCTTGGGGAATAATAATAAATCTGAATTTTTAGAGGATTAGGATAAATTTGACCATTTATTTAAAAATAATAAATTATATTTGAAATTATTAATCACACAAGGAAACTACCACCTCCCATGAAACATCCAATTCAAACCATTCTGATGTCATACATAGGGTAAAAATGCATTCTAGATTAAACTATGGTATCAAATTTCACACCTGAAATCCTGAAAAATTAGAAAATATTTTAAAATAAAATGATGCACGTGCACACATTAATATATATTAACATTTTAGATATATAAATTCCAAGTTACTCAAACACTAAATCACTGAACCAACTTTGAGGATAAGTTGTTATATATATAAAGAAATATTCAATTGACCAAACTTTCAAAATCAGAATAATTTTAATACATTTTTATGTTGAATAATTCTAGTGTAAATGACAGATATATTAATAGATCAACTAGTGCCATTTCTTGAGTTATAAAATTTGTTGTGTTGTAAAAATGTCATGTAAGAGTGAAATGTTCAAGTTGTTTTTGCTGAGAAATTATTCCTACTGTAAATAAGTGTTTATATCACCATACATGTGATGAAAAATGATTCTCATCACAAATAAATTTGGCAGGACTGTATTCCACGAATAGTAGTCTATCTCTTGAATAAATAAATTATTTTAATAATGGTAGTATTTGGGATGGACCGGTCAACCATCACAAATACTTTTTAGATCACCTCCATTTCTCATTTTTTTTGGAACTATTTGAGTTGAAATTTCAATCCCAAATAGCCTTTTTTACTAATTTAAAACACACACACACGCACACACAAATATATATAAATATATTTAGGCACCCACAATAATTCCTCCACTACAGTTTATGTACTCCTATTCTAATTTCTCTCTAATTTCCATTCATAAAGTAGAATTTCTAAACGGACCTGACACGTTCAGGATCACATCTCTATTTTATTTCAAAAAAGAGACATTTTTTATAAATTTATTTTAGTATTTTCAATGGTTATTTAAAATAATTTATAATATGTTACAAAATATTAGTGTTAATTTCAAATATTTAGTTGTAATTAACAATAAGTAGTGATATTTGATATTAATTATATATAGTCGGTGAATAATTAGTAATGTCTACTAAGGATTACCATTAAGTAGCAAATAGTTTTTCTTTTTTAATCATATTTAATGTTAATTAGTAAACTAAAAATAATATTTACTGATAAGTAGAAAAACATTATATATATTTTTTGAAATTTTTAAATTTTTTTGTTAATTAGTAAAGATTTGTAAATATTAGCTATTATTATAAAAAATTAGTAATAATTAACTAAACTTTGTAAAAAATTATTAATAATTATATAGAATTTGTAATAATGAATAAAATTTTCATACTTACTAATCGTTAGAAATAATTACCAATATTTAGTAATAATTACCTATAATTAGTAATAATTTTTAATAATTCGTGTTTTTTATTAATAATTACTATTTATTATGTTTAATTTGTATATAATTTGTAAGAATACATAAAAAATTGTAAAAAATGATAACAATGATAAATATTTAATATTAATTAGTAATAAATACCCTAATTTGTAAAAATTTGTAATAATTATCAACATTTAGTAAACATTTGTACAAAATATTAATAAAAAGTAATAATTACCAATAATTTCAAAAAAGTAGTAGTAATTACCAATAATTTTAAATAATTACCATTAATTTTAATTAATTGAAAGTAATTATAATTAATTTCCATTAATATCTAATAATTAAAGAAAATAATAAATAATTAACAATAATTAAAAAAATTCGTAATAATTACTAATAACTAGCAATAATTAGTAATAACTAGAAAGAAGTTTCAAAATATTGTGATAATTACAAAAAAAGTTATAATAACTACAAATGTTTTTAAAAATTTAAAATATTTATTTATAATTAGTAGTAATAATCTTGAATTCATAATCATTAAAAAAATAAAAAAAAATAGTAATAATTACAAGTAAATAGAAGTAATTACAAGTAATTAGTGATAATTACAATAAATTAGTAAAAATTAACAAAAATTACTGATAATTAACAAAAATTAACAATAATATAAAAAATTATAAATATTAACAAAAAATTAGTTATATTTAAAAATAGTTGAAATTATTGTCCATTATTTTGAATAATTAGTAGTGATTACAAATAATTAATAATAATTACTAATGACTAATAATAATTACAAAAAATTTCTAATAATTATTAATAATTAAAAATAATTAGGATAAATTAATAAAAATAAGTATTAATGTGTAATAATGAGTCATAATCCTCAGAAAGTAATAATAACAACAAATTACATGTTATAATTGTCATAATTTTCAAAAATATTTATTAATTAATAACAACTACAAATAAAAAGTCATAAATTCCTACAATTAGCGATAATTACACATAATTAATTACAAATAACAAAACTTATTTATACATACTAATAATTAGAGCTAATTATGAATAAGTAGAAATTTTTTTTGGTAATTAATTATATTCACAATAAATTAGATATAATTAACTTCTATTATTGACAATTACCGATATTTAGTAATAATTCCCAATAATTAGTGATAATTAAAATAATTGCTGATAAATAACAACAGTTAGTAATAATTAGATATTATTTGTAAAAATTCATAATAATTGATGATATTTAGTTATAATTAGTTTTAATTAAAATTATAAAGTAATACTACAATAGGCTCAGTCATGGGTTCAGAGACCCATGACCCCAAAATTTATTAAAAAAGTTCAAAGGTGTAAGATACTGGAGGAAATGCATACATGTAACATACCACATCTAGATAGAAAATTAAAAAACACATCCAGACATTACCTTTTTCTAGGCCGGCCTCGACCCCTAGACCCTCCACGATTAGCAGGACGACCCCCTATCCCCGTTTTCATTCCGGATTAATTCTCCAATAGCAGAACCTCAATATTAAGCAATTCAGTTTCTTTAGGAGAAACTTCCCAATGAAACATTGAAAGCCCAGCTTCAATAGAGGTAGTGCCATCCTGATGATCAAAACCAGTAGGGGACTCCTCATGTAGGTCCTGAGGATCATCCTGTACAGTCTTAGAATCCTACACATCAGTGAGAGAATGTGTAACATTGTGAACTGGATATTCCATCTCTTTTTGGATCTCCAAAACATCAACAGAAGCTGTTATCATGGATGACCATCTTCGATTGCTGCATCCTTCATTCTTGAGCCCTTCAAGATTAATCAGATCAAACTCGTGAGTTTTAATAGACTCTAACATGTAAAAGAAATTTAAAACTAGTTTGAGAGGTTTTTGCAATGCCTCATCAATCAATGCAACCATTGGAGAAACATCCAGATTAGTCCCCCTCTGTTCCAAATCCATTGGAGGAGATTGTTCCTCCAAAAAAGCAGGGGGAGATCTTGCCAGAATATCAACCTGCGTATGTGAAAAATATCGCGCCAGACCCTCCTCCCCTGGATCACCTTGCCTTCCAGCATCCTTCTCAATAGAAGCATCTCTCTCAATCTGTACACCCTCTTGAATCCCTTGATGTACCACAACTTCTCCTACAGCAACATTGTCCATCAATAGATCACCTTCCATCCGAGCACCCACAGTGGACACCTGAACTAGGCATTCCCTTGGCTTCTTAGGCATCACCATCTCTAATCCATCATCATCAATGACATTCATCATACCCTTCCTAAAAGTCAAGGCTAGTGCATCATGGTCAAACTCTATATTTAAAAAATTCTAGAGAGCTGCCTCATGCTCCGATTGATACCTTCCTCCTCCTCATCAAGCGTAGATGAATTATAAAGTAATAATTAGTAGTAATTAGTTAAAATTTGAAACCAATTGTGATAATTAATAATAATTGGTAACAGATAATAATAATTATTAATAATTACAATTAATTATTAATAAACTATAATTATTACCCATAATTATCATTATCTAATAATAATTATTAATAATTTAAGAAATTTTCACTAATTTCCAATAATTGGAAACAATTATAAATAATTACTAATTACAAGTGATAATTTGAAACAATTACAAATAATTTGTAATAATTAACAAAAACTAGTGACAATCAGAGACCATTAATAATAATTATTGATAAATAGTAGTAATTACTATTAATTAGTAATAATTATGAATACTTAGTAATAATTATAAATAATTAGTAATAATTACAAGTAATTAGTAACAATACTATAACATTAGTAATAATTAAAATAATTGGTAGTAAGGTGTATTAATCACCAATAATCAACAATAATTGTTTATACTTTGTTGTAATAATAATATTTTAGGTTATTAGTGTCAATTAATAATATGTAGTTATAAATAATAATAATTAGTAATGATTTCAAATATTAAGTTGGATTTAATAACAAATTTTATTAATTAATTATAATTTTTGATAAATATTGAAAACATGCATTAATTAAATATAATTACTTATAATGGGTTATAATTACAAATAAATAGAGAAAATTTGTAATAATTAGTAATAAATATGAACAATTATTAAAAATTAGTTATAATCTCTAATAATTAAAAATAATTACCTATACATACCAATAATTGAATTTTTTTTAATTACACTTTTCAATAATATGTAACAATTACAAATAATTGATAGTAAATAGTAATAATTATTAATAATTGAAAATAATTTCCAAAAAGTTGTAATAAATTGTAATAACAAATAATAATAAATAATAAGTCCAAAAAATAAAAATAATTACAAATAATTACAAATAATTGGTAATAATTTCAACTAATAGGTAATAAATACTAATAATTACCATTAATTAGCATAATTATATATATAACACTAAATACTAATAATTAAAAATATTTACCAATAATTAAAAATTATTACTAGTAATTGGTGATAATTAAAGATAATTGTTGATAATTATTGATAACTTTTATTAATTATTGACTTTTTGCAATAATTTATAACAGTTTTTAATAAGTAGCAGTAACTAATAGCTAATAGTGATTATTATTATAAATTACCAATAGTTTATGAAAATTAGTATTAATTATAATAACTTGTATTATTTTTTATAATTTATTTTTATTATAAAGGAATGTTTCTATTCACTATAAAATTTAAATTATAAATAATTTATGATATTTAATTTTAATTACATGTTATTATTAATATTTTTTTGGGATACCAGATTTTTTATAATATTTTGAAATTTTATATTTTTCATGGATCATCCTGTCCTTATGTATGAATAATCAAAAGAAATATTTTTATTTTATATTATTTAGAAATATATGTAACAAGAAAGTAGAAAAATGTTTTAATTATAGAATCACGAATTCATAAATCATCAAAGAAATATAAAGTTATCTACTATGAATAATATATATATTAACATTTCTAAAAAATTAAAAACTTTTGATACATGAAACCAATTTTTTTAGACTGGAAAATATAGTGTCAATATATGAAACTTTATCTAATTATTTTGAATCATCAGATAATGTTGGGTTCATCAATAATGTTTTGGTTTTAGAAAATATTTTGATTTTTGGTATCAATATTGTGAACAAAATTCTGTAGAACATACAAATAATTTGGTTTCAGGTCCATCATAAATTCCAAAATATAGTAAATGAGTGTGTTTTTTATATTTTTTTACATTTTAAACTCAAAATGATGATTCAATATTTCAGTTAGAACCATTATTGTACTATAATTTTTTGTAGTATATTAAGGACACCTCATATCTGTGTTGAGTAATATGAATATATTAAGCTATTACTAAATGTATGGCTATTATTTAACATAATGGGATGTCAATTAGTTTTATTGATAAGATATTCTCTTAGGATAAATAATTGTTACCTGAGAAAAATGTTTCTCCCCCAAATGTAATGAAACAATGAGGTTGGTCAGTTATTTGTGTCTTGTTTATTAGAAGATATATTCATGTTCAAATGATTTCATCCTATACTATGTAGAAAATGATTCATTAGTCAATTTTCCTATATGTGGACAATCGATGTACAAAGGAGTAGTGTATGAGAATACCATATTGGATACCATTAAACTATTAAAGCATTTCCCTCTTGCAACTAAATTTACACATTCATTTTCTCTCATTAGATAGCATCATTGAGAACATGGATCCAATATAATATTTACAAAATGTAAAATATTAAATCATCTATGTGATGGTGATTGAGGGAAAAAATTTAATCAATTTCATCCATATTTTTCTTCAGATTCTCATATTTTTTTTGGGAATTCATACTGTCGGCTTCTACTTATTTTATTCTTTCAATAGTCTGTTTTCTCATTAATATGAAATTATATATCCGTATTACAAAACTTCTTGGATTTTAATTAATAAACCATATATCTTCTTTATATTACTAATTTCAGGACATCATAAAATGAATTTTGAAGTTTATTTAAATTGATTTATTGATGAGTTAAAATTATTGTTTATTAATGGTTTAAGTACATATGATGATTATAAAAAGATGAATTTCATAATGAAAGCTACATTAATATAAAATATTATTGATTTCACAATGTATGTCATTTTATCTGGATAGAGTAAACATGTTCAAAAGTCATTCCCCTATAGTATGGGTTATAATAAATCCCGTATGCATGTCAATGAAAGGATAAAACAAAATTTTCCACTATCATAACATATTCTATACTACAGACCATTTTTTAGTTAAAACATAAATAATTTTAGTAATGGTACAATTCAAAGATATGGACCTCTATAAATGACCTTATGTATTGATTTTTCTCCACTTCAATACCATGTATTATGGTTTGTTCCAGTATAAACCAACAAAATGACGGATTTGTTAATGATCACAATTTGATAAAATAGTGTTTTTTTCAAAATTTGTGAATTGGTATTATTTGATGGTATTTCACATGATAGGTGTCATGAATATTGAGAATATTTATTTTAATATCATTTCTAATTTGGGTTAGGACACACTTGGTATGACTAAAAATTATTTCATATCATAATTAGATATTTCAAAAAAAATTAGATCACAGAACAAGAGTTATTTGAAAATGAGAGATCACATATGTTGATGAAGCCAAAACTAGTATTTAAGGCCATTAAAGTGTATTTTTTATTATTTATATAATGGATTGGGTATTTTTTGTCACCCTATCGTTATGCTTCTAGTTTGGATTGATTTTACAGAAATGGTCATATGACTATATTAAAAAGTCATGATTTTTATCTTATTATAGAAATACAAGTTGAAATTTTCTATAGGGGATTGTAAAATTGTTTGATTTGGGATATTATGAAAAAATTAGTATATTTTTTCTAATACATTTGTGATGTGACAACAGACTATACTTCACATAACATGTGATAATGTTTTCATTTGCATTTTTATAAAATTTGAATAATATTATGGTGGATTTATTTGTTTTAATGAAACAATTAATATTAAATATTCCATGTTAAGAAAAATTTGGAACTCCAGTATAGTTATAAATGATATACCCATACAAGAGACCCATGTATGATTTGGAAAAGGAAAATTTTGAAGAATCGATTAAAGGGTCAATTGCAGATGTGTATTTTTAGGAGGAGATTACTTTATTCTACTCTCATGATAGGAAACATGAATATCAATAAAAATATAATTGAATTGATCAAAATTAGATAAGTTATGAGAATGAAATGAGAAATTAGTTGTCAGTTTTTATTCAAATAATACATTTTGGTGGTGGAGTTAATGAATAATGGATTACAATGATGAACAATTATAAGTAAATAAGTATGTTACACTTAATTGGGAAGAGATGAAATGATTTGTACTAGGAGTTATAGTCTCACGAATTATTTATATTTATTAATATAAAATAATAATATTTCATTTATAGAGTATGTAATGATCATATGTGGTGAATGGTTTCTATTATCTCACATGTTAATATAGTGAAATAAAAATTGACAATTTTTTGGGGATTTATTCTAATAATCTTATCTTAGAGAGAGTTAAGATGATATTTAAAGCATGTTGGATGGAATTATTGAGTTGTACAGTTTGGTATAAAATTATGTAATAATAACCTAATTCCTTTTGGGTGATGATGATAGATGCATGTGTGTTCCTAAACTCCATGGAATCCATGACCTTAAAGATAGAAACATTCCTACTAAAAATTTAAAATTATACTAAATAATTAATATTGTTTAATTTATTATGTAAATTATTTTTTTGTTTAAGATATTTTATTTGATGGAAAAAAAATTAAAAAATTTAAATCTATATAAAATAAGTTTTCACCATGTGAAAGTGGTTCATTTGTAGGGACATGAATTTAAATTTTTGAAGATTAAAATAAAAATAAATATTTTATATTTAGAGATAAAAATATCAATGATGAAACCAAATAGATATAGGCTGATGGTGTAAATAATATTTATGATGTAAAAAATGAATTTGAAATAGAAAGAGTTGATGATGTTAAAGCTCTTATAGAAATTTATGATGCTGAGGAGGAAGATGGAAATATTGAAACTATCGAATATGAATATTTATAAAAAGATGAAGAATAACATAATTACATAAAGGTTATAGTAAAAATAAAATTTAAAATATATGTTTTTAATTATTTATGGATAGCATTATTTTCATTTTTAGTTGAATGGTGATGATTTAAAATATATTTTCCATACCTTCAAAAATTATTTACTTCCTGGTGAATAGAACAATACCTCATCATTTGATCATCAAGTTTCTTCCAGTCCATATTAAAATCATAGGGGATATATGATTGTGGGATTTATGAATCATGACCTAATTACTCATAAAATTATTATCCTTGATTTTGATCCATGGATGTAGACGTATTTTCATTTATTTATTTAATTAATTTTCTTTAATTATCATTAATGTTAATTATTTTATGTATATCCTAATTTTATAATTATTTTTTCATGATTAAAAATGTTTTTTAATTATTATTGTTGGATTTTGGGGGTGTGATTCAGAAGAAATGTTTTTCAAATAATCGGTAATGTGGAATTAGAATCCCAATTATGTTCTTCATCGCATGTTGGATAATTGTATTGAATGGAAATAAATAATACATATGTTCAAATTTATTTAATTATTAATAGGATATTATTAATTATTTTTTGAGATTATGGTAAAGCATAAAATATAACACGATAAAAACTATTTTTGAGTCCCAAGGGATCTACATGTATGAGTGTTGTTATCTATTTTTTCCCAATTTTAGAAGTAGTGTAATGTGGAATGCAAGAGCCAATGTATTGGATCAATCATTCTACCACCATCAATTTGATTATATATCATATATCCTTCTTGAAGATATGTTCTCATAATAGATGTAACAAAATTTTTATAGGATACAATGATCATTCTAAAAGAACCATAGGAGATAAGAGGTCATGTATAAAGCCATAATTTTTATATATTGTATTCATTAATGATATGTGGTATTTAATTTTATTTAATAATTTATAAATTTTTTAAATGTAATTTTTTTATTTTATTATCATATATTCATTTATGAATCATTATGTTAAAGAAGTTTACATTTTAAAGATGTTTTAGAGTAATCTAACTATAAATATATTATTGTGATCCAACAGCATCGAATATTGGTCCCTATAAGGTTTTTTATTTTCTAAAATTAACTAGAATTTAATATTTTTACAATGTTTATTCAAACTGAATTTAAAGGTGGTATATAAGGCCGAGACTTATCACACACATTATGAGAGTAAGACCTTAGCTGAGGGTGTGGACACTCGTGCACTAGGATTTGGTGAGGCATTTCCGATGCAGGAGACACAATTTGGTATCGATAATGGTTGAGTGGTTCATATCTATTATCAATCGACAACTACCAGTTATTATGGAACTGATTTTTTTCTTCATCCATAATGATGGGAACATATGTAGAGTGGTACAAATTTTTTATTGAATATGAGGAAGTATGAGAGATTATAATGAGGTTATAGGGTGCCTATGTTGAGAGTTGGAGTCCCAACATTGTTGATGAGAGGAGAAATAGTACAAGTACATGGTAGAGTATACACGATTACTTGCACATAGTGTAGGGATGGAGTTCCATACACTTGTTCCTCTAGATTATACACTACCTCTATAGGGATTGATAAGTTTTGTTCACAAAAAAATTATGAGGTGTTTTGAATGAAAATATTTTATATAATATAATTACTAATTGATATGTCCATAGTTTTACATATTTGTTCTCATTAATATTTCAATTATGTTATTTTATATTTTTAATTTTGTTTTTAAATTTGTTTAAATATTTGAATTTTTTATTTTTTTTGTTATTTTAGATAGAATAAATTTTTCTTCATTATAGGTTACTTTAATTGAAAATGGAATTGTATTAAAAATAACCTATTACTATAGAAATATTATTCTTTAAAAAATACTAATTCTTATATATGTGGAAGAAAACTATTTTTTCTGGCAAGATGTATTATTGTTAAAAAATATTTTTTGATGCCAATTTTCACCATTTGAAAATTGTGACATAATTGCATCATAATTGAAACAATTTCACAAGTTATAAATTTACCCATCAAGAAAAATATAAATTTCTATTAATGTAAAATTTATAATGGTAATCATATAGTTTCAATAGTTATAAAAATACATGATTCTTTGGAAGGATTTATAATATGATATTTCTAAATTGAATTATTATTTTGAAAATAGAAGTAGTTGACACTTCACTAGATCTAAAATCATATATATCATAGGATGTTGGTAAAATTGTGATTCTTGAATTTATTAAAGGATATTTGAATAATGAAAAATTGAGATAATTTTGAGGGGATTTTTTATCTTCATTTCAAGTCAATTATTCAAATTATTTTTACATGAAAACTACTTTTTATAGGAAAATATAATGATATTAGTAATAATTGGGATTTTTAATAATTTATTAATGAAATATTATTTATTAAATAATGTGAATATAAATTATATAAATAAATATGAATTGGGGAATCATGAATTTTAAAGTTATTGTTGATAACTATTTATGTTATTTACTTACTGTCTAAATGATAGATAAAATCAAATCCAACCAGTACTATTTTTGAAGATATACTATCTATAGTGTTTGTAAAATTTTATATAATGGTTCATAGGTAATAATAAATAGAGAAAATATATACACATAGGGATTATTAGGGAAATATGAGGATGTTGAAGAAGAATAAACATACTATTTCTAGTATTTTTAATGATAAAGATGATAAAAAACAATTAGTACTTAATGATATTATTAACTACATAAATACTCTCCTGATGTTAATGGTATTTTTTATAATTACAGATAAGTAATATATTTTTCATATTTTGTATAATTTTATATAACATGAGTTCTTGGATAAAATATTTTCATTCTAATCCAATAGATAATACTATAGTACTATATGATATAAGGTGAATTGTATTGACTCAAATGATTTGATGAACTATTTTTATTTATCTACCTTATTATTATTATGTCCCTACTATGAATGTGGAATGATGTGTGTGAATGGTATCATAACAATTTTATTAATAGTTGTTGATGTTTTTTAAGTAGATATCATAAAAATACACAGAAATCATTGATTAAACCAGAATGATCTCCAATTTTTCTTGATATTCCTTTAATTTATTATGAGATCAAAGATTATAATTGTATATTATTTATGTTTTTTTAGAAAATGATTTTATCTCTTTTTGAAGAATCATTCACAGTATTTATATTATAAAAAAAATTACAGTTTCAGTTTAGGGAATGATTACATAATCCTCTCATTTAGTAGAAAACATTATTATATTGGGTATCATGTCAATATTTTATATCAATCACTTTGAATTCTTGGTCAACTGAATATAATGGATGGGATATTCATTATAAAGGTGTTTTTCTGATAAAAAAATATTGAATAAACCAATAGAATTATGGGAATGATCAAAATTTGTTTATAATATATCTTTCATAAATATATATTTTAGGGTTATTGGGATTATGATTTCAATAGATACATAGTGAAAATTTGAAAACATCTATGAAGTAAATTAGAAGTTTTACAAAGAGAAATAATTGGTTTTTATGTTTATGTTTATAGATCTAAAAATAATGGACAATGAAATTGAATATTACTTCAAATTTAATTCACATATATATTTATATATTTTCAATTTTTTGGTGAGAACATAAATAATATATTTTCTCTAGAATATTTTGTGCATTCTAGAGACTATAGTTTCTAAATATGTCTTCAATTTTTTTAATCTTGATCAATTTACAATTATTTTGGATAAATTATAGAACATAAAAATCTTATACTATATTTAGATGTTATGAATTTTCATACAAAATTACAATGCTAAGAGGTTAATTTCTATTAAATATTCTAGAAATGTTGAAATTAAAATATAATTTTTTGAATAAAAAGCTAGTTGTTGATGTTAAAATAATGGATAAAATGTTAAATATAACTTTCAAATACTCTTATTAGATAATATAGATATTGAAGAAGAGGAAAATATTATTATTGTTAATATTCCTCTAATGCGATTCATGTGGGGAGACATCGAACATTCTGTTAAAAATTATACAAGTTAAAATAAGAATAATTTATTTTTTATGAGGATGATAAACTAACAAAAGGCTCAATGAATAAACATAAAAAATATTATTTAAAAAATTATTCCATCAAAATATATGTTTTGGAATTTCTATATAAAAAAATAAAAACTTCATATCAATATATAAAGATAGTGAAATAAGATAAC
Organism: Viscum album; assembly: GCA_963277665.1. Classification (NCBI taxonomy): domain Eukaryota; kingdom Viridiplantae; phylum Streptophyta; class Magnoliopsida; order Santalales; family Viscaceae; genus Viscum; species Viscum album. The sequence continues at coordinate 1,238,937,287 of OY728145.1, read as the reverse complement.
ATATAAAGGAGACAGAGACTTCAGGTTATGTTGCTAATGAAAATCTAAAAATTACTAAAGTGAACAAGAAAGAATTCCGTAGTTATAAAAGTTGTCAAATAGAGCGGGATTATGATAAATAAATTTAGTTTATGATTATGTGACCACTAAAGGAGTTTCTTTTAAATATCTAAAATATTGATAATTAAAATATAAATTTTAAAAATGAATATAAATCTACTTGAGATAAAAAAATTATTCATTTGAAAAAAATAAAGTTGAATGAGATTGGTTAATTGAATAAGATTCTCAATAAATAAATTTAATATATTGTGTGATATAATAAAGATTTAAAATATTTTATAAGGATATTGATTGTGACCAATTTATATTGATCAATGACTAAGTGTATTTTTAAAATTAAAAAATCTAGCATTTAGAATTATAATGATGGAATTTGTAAAAGTTCATAGAGAATATATGTTATTGTTTATAGAATTTCATTAAAATATTTGACTCATGTTTGGTTGAAAATATCGAACTCATAGGGTGATAAATAACCTATATGTATTGGTGGAAACCCTAGATTGAGGATAATATTATAGACAACCATGTTTGTGGCTAAAAAATGATTCTACGAAATATTGATTTTTTTGGAAAATGATTTAAAGAATGAATTAAAAGAAAACATAGTTCAGAAAATGATATATTAAATACTATAGAAAAAATAATTATGCTTGTATTCCATATAAATTTTTCACCCAAAAAAGTATTACATAATTAAATTTCCAAAAACAATGAAAAAATATTTCAACCTTTACACAACAATCAATTTTTAGAGATAAATATGATTTTTATGGATATTATTTGAGATATAGAGATTTAGAATATAAAATACAAAATTTATAATTCACGTTATAATATTTATACAATGATTGATGGGTTTTTATGAAATATTTTTGGTGTATTCTATTTACTCATGTTACCAAAATTCAAATGAAATATAGAAAATTTGTATTGAAGGTTAATAATAAATTAAAAAAATTAAAATAACTTTGATAAGGATGTGATTGGTTGGGTCTCCTTAGTGAATGTAATATCACCATTATTCCATCCTAGTTGTGTATGAATTTTAATATTCAAATGTTTTAGAAGAATAATGAAAATTTGAAAATAAATTATTTTGTTGTTTATGTTTCATTTAATGAATCAAATGGTGAATTTTTATTGATTTTATAAAATTGATATTCATTACACATAAAAGGATGATTAGATATGTGGATTAGTTTATAAATATATAAGTAAGGGTTGAAGTCTTTTAGAAATGACTGGTCACTGAAAAATCAAGAGTATGGTTCATCATTTATTGTAAAATTGACTTTGAACTCCAAGAAAACATCATATATCAATGAGAAAGGCATAATCTATTATTCATGACTCATCATTTGGAAGAAGTTAATGAATTAGTTTTCTATATTTTTGTGTTCATAGTAAATATATTAGAAGATAATTGTTTTTAGACTATAGGATAGTAAATATGGGGGAAAATGTTTCATATTTGTAATACTGAACATTTATGCTACATAATCCTAAAATAAGATAATATATTGTGTAAAAAATTCATGTTTATCTCATCAGAATTAAAATTAGCAAAATTAACTAAGGTTATAATTTATGTGAATCTATTTTGATAAAACTTGAGAGGAACAAGATGTGATGTACATGTAATAAGGTGAATATTGTAAATTCTTATGATATGTGTGTAGTGTTTCAATCAACAGATCTATTATAGTTCTTTCAATTTTACATTTTTAGGTTGAAGATAAATCCATCTAAAAAGAATCATACTTATTATACATATAAATTACATCTTATTACATCAATATTTATTAAATAACATAAAAAATACTTGATAAAATTATAAAGGTCAAGTGCTATTGGAATCATGGATACAAAAATGATTGATTCATAAATTGAATACATGATATCCCACTTAGTTATTCATATCTAAAACAACTCTTAAACATATCATAAATAAAACAATTACTCATAATATATGGGAATGAAATATAAAAATGGGTGGTATATGATTCTAAGTGTACAAAAAATAGATATTAGTCATCACATAAACATAATATGAAAATAAGTGTGTGAGAAAATGAGTAAAAAATATAAAAATATACCCTTCTTATCATTGATCATAATATTTAGTCATAGCATAAATCATTGTAGTTCATAAGACATGAGTCATTATAAAATAGTTAACATGATAAATGTGTGAATAATTTTGTTGCAAGAAATAATTTATTGGGATAAAAAAATTCATAAAAAATAATGTCATTTATAGTCACAACAAACATCCAATATTATCATAGTGGATTGGGTTCACTCTATAACTATTTTAGCAGTGGAGGTTCAATCACAATATTATCATGTTTTCAAATACACTTAATGAACTGGGTTCACCCCAGTTCCGATCAAAATTATCTCATTATATATCCATCTTTACCCAATTCATTTGAGATCTATATTATCTTTGGCCCACCCATCATATAACTAAAATCAGACATATGTATAAAAAAAATATTAAATCATTTATCATATTATATCCAATGAAAATAAATATAGTTTATAAACATTTCATCATGAAATAACCCTGTGGAAAACTAATAGGTCTCATAATCATTTAATCTGTTCACCATAGAACACCCCCTTGAAATTTAATGTGTTTTATAAACATCTTTTATTTGTATTCATAAACCATAAAAAAGGAATAAAAATAGTGTATTTTGATATGATCCCCACTAAATAATAATTAATATATAATTATTTCATCTTAAATGATGATACAATCAAAAGACATTTGAAATATTGCTGAAAGAAAATAACCATTTCATTTTGATATCACTTCTACAAAAATTAAAAACTCCAAAATATTATAGAAACATTTTTTTTAAATATAAATATGGGACATATAAAAGAATCTTGATATCATTAATTGGTATTGATAGATAAAAATTTCATTCATGGCATGTACGAAAAATAAATGATTCCATTACCAATCTTTATAAAATTTCAAAAAAAAAATTATTTTTGGAAACCCCAAGAAGGTAATTTTAATTTTTTTTATGAATAATTTAATAGTGGATAAAAATGGAATTAAAAATTCACTATAGAATATTAATACTATTCATGATTATTAGAAGACAAGGACAATGATGTGAAATTATTTCCCATAGAAGAGGGAAATAAAGTCATATTTCCAAAAAAAAATTATTTTAGTTTATTGAGTACTTAATGTGATGTAAATTAAAGGAAAAAATTATTATCAATAAATATCCCATGGATAAACAAATTCATCAGTTTCCCTAGTGGTAGATCATAAAATTTCCTCATTAAAACATAATAATAAAAAATCACGATAAAATTAATATTGTATCGTAATAAAACAAACCTTGAGTTATTCTTTCTTTGAAAGTGATTTGACCTCAAGATTGATAAATTTAAATTTATTGTAATTCTATAAAAGAAAAATTTAAATTCGTATAATATAATGTATGATCCATTTGAATCATTTTTCAAAGAACTCAGACCTTCTTTTTTAGGTATGTTCTTCTTTTATAGTAGTTTTTGAGTAAAAAGATGAATTTCTAGAAATTTCCAATGTACACGTTGTGTACTAGGTTACCACAGGTAGCCATGTGATGGCCGTGTAGTGGCCACACACACGGCCATGTGGGGGTGACTTGGTGGCTGCCTAAAGCGGAGTACGAAAACGGCAAGTACACGTTGTGTACTCTAACAGTACACATCGTGTATTTTCATTTTTTCATTAAACGCACCGGGGTCACGTCTAATGGACAGAAACACCTTCTTTAAGGTTTCGTTTGGAAAAGAGCTCCCATATGGCCGTGATCTTCCTCTGAGCCTCCGACCGAGCATCCAAACTCTGATTTTCCCGCCATCGATTGCGTTGGGATTGCCTCGGTAAGCTCTCTCTTCTGCTTGAGCTTCATTTCATTATTCATCCTCTTTCTCAAGTTATTCTCTGTTGATTTTTTTAGACGTTTTCTTAGATCTTTGGAGTTCTAGGGTGATTCAAACTTCTAGTTTCATGTATATCCTTCCTAAAACACTGAGGTTGGTGGTTTGTGCCTTTCTTTTGAATGTCCTTGAGTAATATGTGCAATTTTTCCCAATACACTTGAATGGGATATTTCATGTTTACCGTTTTACCCCTATTGATTGCCTTCCATGTATGTATGCCTGTGTAGAGGTTAATTGGATGTGAATAAGGTTGTTTTCTAGGTTTTAGATGTGTTCTCCCGTGCATGATCTATTTATGACATTTTAGTCCTATTTAGCCTGTTAGGATTCCTTGATGTTCTTCCCATGCCTAGCATTATACGATGGATTGCTTATTTTTCTCTAACATGCTTAATATGTTGTAGACTGATTAGACAAGTAGTTCTGTAGAATTACTTTGGAAGTATTTCTTTTCTATGCATGTTTGATTTACACAGGGTCGTGAGAATTTTGTGTAGTAGACTATAAGGGGAATTGACCGAGTGAGCATCCTCAGAGAGACTTTGAGCACATTAGGCTCTAAGGGGAATTGACCGAGTGAGCTTCCTCAGAGAGTATTGATCCACTTCGAGCTATAAGGGGGATGGACCATGTCATCTTCCTCAGAGAGTCTATGGACACTTGGGGCTATAAAGGGAATTGACTGTGTGAGCTTCCTAATAGAGTCCTTGACTGTGAGATTCCTCAAAGAGTCTGTAAATTAATTTCGACTATAAGGGCAATCGACTATGAGTTCCTCCTTAGAGAGACTTTATATATTCTTATGATTGAACCAAAGGGGATAGGTTGTGTGTACTTCCCAGACGGTAACCTTGCTTTATTAGATGATTATTTGATATGTGGAACTTTTTATTGCTGAGTAATTTCTTATTCACTAAATCTTTGATTATTACCTGCCATATATATTCACTAACTATTAGGCACAGATCATTGGGTTGTTGCCTACTAGGATTTAGTCTTACACCCTGTTTATGTCTTGCTTTTGGGACCAAACATAGTATATTTTTATAGGTATAGATAATTTCAAGCTCCATTCTACTTCAAGTTTTTGATTGACTGTGGAGCTAGAGAGAATAGGACCAAGATATGGCTTGAAATGCTGAGGAGTTGTTTACTTTCTTTCTTTTGTATTTGGTTTAGTACTATTGTATTCCAGAATTGTGATTTGTCTGGATTCTTTCCTAGAAATATGCATCATTCATATATATATGTGTGCTCTAGTTTATTATTTTCCAGTCTTCCGTAGTTTACTTTTGTATCGATTATTACTACTTCCGCTATTGCTATTGTTTTTCTTCTACTATGATACTCTTTCAATGATGGTAGAGTTTCCCCACCATCACACCTAAGGCCCTCACTACTAGTCGGTAGCCTCTGGCGTTCAGGGAAATGAACTTGAGGCTGTGTGACCAACCGGGTACAGGGTGCCTCTAGGTGGCTTCCGAAACTAGTACAATACAATGTGGTATCTTAGAGAGGTTTCGATCCTCTGACCTGTGGGTTATGGGCCCACAAAGACTTGAATTTGGTGTATCATTGCCTTGTTTTCCATGTTATAACATGTATAAGATGCCAAACATTTATTCGTAGGGAGTATGGGCCCTCTCGGATCGTAATTTCACACTTTCAATGTTTGTTTTGGTGTTTTTCTGGGTTCTGGAGTAGTTTATGAGGCTTACTATCTGGAAAACCCCAAAAATACACGGTGTGTAATGTTAATTACATGTCATGTGTTCTTATGTATGGGAATAAAACTATTTTTCTTAAGTACACTCTTTTTACATTATGTAAACACCGTGTAGTCTCTAACTGTGTCATAGGAAGTGTGGGAAGAGACATAGGATAAGGAATTTATTGCGGGAACATGCCATGTATCAGTTGTACACACTGTGTGGTGATGACCTTGGGTCCACCCATGTAACTAACAACACGGCCGGATAAACCATATGATATACATGCCGTGTAAGGATCGAAAACATCATGTAGTCTTACCCAGGTACCCAGACATGTCACTAACAACACGGGTCTGTGTTATCCTTTCACATACATGTCATGTATGTCTTGAACATACTGGGTAGTTATGTCTTAGGAGTGCCGTGTGGATTAACCATGAAGAAGGACTCAAACAGGGGAAGAGGATTCAAGTACCACCATGTGTTAATACAACATGCCGTGTGTTTGGGGTGTTACATGACTAGTTTAGGCAATAGTACACACCCATGTGAATGGCTGAAGGGAACATGCCGTGTAGGAATTGTACACTTCGTGTAGTCATGTTTTGTAAAACATGAATGCTTTCTTTCTCCTGTCCCCTTTCTACGATTTTAGTTTTCAGTCCTTGATAATCTTGATCTAAGGTGTGTGCTTGACCTTATAGATTCATTCCCCTGAGACGTCCTTCATTTTTATGCTAGTTTCCAGACAGTGATGAGACACTGGACACGGCTGATCAGGGACTTCCACTAGATCCTCCAGTTGTACCAGCCTTGAAACCAACCATTGTACCTGAAATAGGTGATGATTCATAGTTCATAGAGGGTTTCATGAGGATGATGCAGACCTTTTAGGGAGGCACATCTTCTACCCCATCGATGGAAGAATTGATGTGGGTCTTTCAGCAGCAACATCCTCCAACATTCTAAGGGGGTGGAGGACTGCAGGTTATAGAGTCATGACTAGAAGCCATGATGACGATCATCATGAATCTAGAGATATCTTCGGAATGGAGGGTGAATCTCGCTACATACACTCATTGAGACTCTTCCAAGAGAAGTTGGGATGTGGTCTCATAGTTGGGATTCCAGTAGAATATGGATTGGGATGAGTTTTAACACATCTTATGTGATTAATTATTTCAAATACCTTGAGGGATGATCGAGCCTGAGAGTTCATGAATCTGGAGTAGGGTACTCTTTCTATTATAGAGTATTCCTCTTGCTTCACTGAGCTGTAGCACTTTACACCCTTTCTAATAGGATATGAGTTGTTCATAGCATGGAAATTTGAGGATGGTCTCTAGCAGGATGTCCGATCACAGGTGAACATCATTAGGTTGACTTCAATATCCTCTATCTTCTTCCCGGAGCTGATTACAGAGCATAACTTGATGGATTATAGATCTATGAGGTAACACCCCAAGATTTCATATTACTTTATTTCTTCAAAGTAATTCAATAACTTACACTATATGCAACACCGAGTTTTAGCGCACCATGACTTACTAGACTAGTCCTTCAAAAGTGGTTATCAATTATATTAACTGGATTTTGAACTTTATATTATCCTTAAAATTTTAGAATCCATATTATGAGATAATTAAACATAATGTAAGAACAAATACATTTTTTCAGATAAAATAAGTATTTTTCAAAAAATGCAATGTTACTGCCTTTTAATGGCGAAGCCTTTTTAAATCCAATATTTTAATATTTTATATATTCTATTTTACAAAATAAAATTCTTCTCTAGAATCGAGACATAAGAATTTAGTTTCAATAAATTTTTGGTGTTTTTCTGATAACTTTCATATTTGGGTGAATAGTGAAAAATACTATATTTTAACTAAAAAAAACTTTTTTAATCAAAATAATTTATTGTGTTAAATTATACATTTTAATTGTTTAGAAGTATAAATATATTATATTTTTACCATTTAATCCAATGATGGTAATTTTAAGTAATTTCAATTTGAAATTGGACATAAACAAGTGTCAAACTTTTGATAAATATTATTTCTTAAAATACGTCTTTTTGTTTTGACAGCGTGAATTAATTTTAAATTAACAAATGAAACTTATATGTTTTTAATTTGGTAAAATAGACTTAATTTTTGAATTTGGAATATCTAAATTAGCCTCAGGTGAATTTTCAGTATTTTTCTGAAAACTTTCATTTTTTGATGAATAGTGAAAAACACTATGTTATAGATTAAAACAGAATTATTATTTAAATAATTATTTATTTTATTTAAACATATTTTAGGTCAAAATAGATACATAATACCTGTATAAGTTCAGTTTAATTCATTGGAGTCATTTTATATTAATTTTAGATATATAAAAATTTTATTGAACTTTTCACCGTCTTTTACCCATCTCCTAGGAGAATTTGCAAATTCATATAAAACATAATTTCATTGCTTCTGTGAGTGGAATTTCGAAAATCTAAGAGAAATGGTTAATATGAAGGAGTAAAATTTGGTTTAATAAAATGAAAATATTTTTGGGTGAATAGTTACTTTTTACTTTTATTTACCACGGTTAAAAGAAAATAGGGTAATTAAGGGTAAAAATGATGTCATTATTACACTAACACATGTCTTAATTCTATTTTTTAAGTTTAAATAGACCATAAACAACCTTATAATAAAATATGAACCTATTTGGTCCACTTGAATTAGATTACGACATTTATTATTATTTATTTCAAAGAAGAGTTAAAAGTGTTAAATTCAAAGATTGGTAATTAAAATATTTTTAATATAGGCATACACATAAGATAAATTCTACTATGAATATTAATTAGAAAGATAAAATTATTTCCTAAATAATGTTATTTTATTTATAATTTTTAGATATTAATTATATAAATTTATTAATGATACAATGATGATGCAGTAATTACCTTATTAATGAAAGAATCAAATAAATGTTATTATAGATATTAAAATAAATATAATATCAAAGTTTTTATGATATCCACGAATTTTATAGGTTACTAGGACATGTTAGGGATGATTCAATGTATCGTGCTTGATGTAATCAGGTTGTGATGTCTTTCAAAAAAACAAAATACCAAATAGTGTCAAAATTGACATAAATTAATATTTAAACCAAATACTATATTATTAACTGGTATAATGGTCCTAAAAATCTACGGTTTGGTCAAACGACTTATATAATAATATATATGGCATTAAGTAACCAATTTGGGTTCTATCAGAAGTATATAGTAAGTTTATTAACCATATAGAGTAAGAATAAAAGAAGACACGGTAAAGGTTAAATTATTTAACATAGAGTTAAATCTAATTGATAAGGTTAAAATGGTAACCTAAACATGTCTAAAACCTATTGGTTTAGTTTTTTCAACCAATCCCCACCTTATAATTTAAATAATAAACTTTTGATCCATTAGAAACCAAATATGAATTTATTATAAAATTATATTTTAACTTTTTCCTAAGGTGCCCCTCACTCCTCTTATAAAAGGGCACTCCCCCTTCTCTCTAATTCACACCTTTTAAGCCATTTCGCTCAGCCAAACCCTACCCAAATACCCTCTATAATATCCTCCCTTCGTCATAGAGGCATTAGTTTTATCTTAAATCCAACCTAAGGATCCCTTTGGATCAAATCAAAAGGAAGAACCCGAAGAAAAGGTAATGATTTCACCACCTTCTTTCAAATTCCTTTCTTCTTCCACTTCCTTTTTATTTGTTATTTCCATTCTAAAATAATAACTCTGGTATATTATATATAATGAGATGTTATTAAAATTTTGGTACAAAAAAATCATTATTCTATCCACCCTTTGAATGACATGTCGCCATATGTGCGTACGTATGGCTTACCATCTCCACGTCGTGGTGTAATTGTTATTCAATACATTATTATTTGGATTGGTATAATAATGATGTGTATTTGATGTGAATAATAAATATAACATGATAATGATTCTGTATATATTATATACCATCCAATTATATATTATATTAATATCAAAAGAATGATATTTTCGCTTGTGCGTACGTACGGATTACCGTCTCCACGACGCGATGAGATTCATTTCCGAGTTCACAATTCATCGACGATTATTAAAAATATATATTACTAATAAGTATGTAATATATGAAATAATAATTCTACTGGAGATATATATATTTCTATATATAAGTATTTGTGTACTTATATATATCTTATTCACAAACATCCGTTCAATACTATATGAAAACGGAAACAGCGTTTATGCGTATGTACGGACTATCGTCTCCATAAACGGTGTATTCCATTTCATATAGACATATATTATAATTTTTTATATTATAAATATATATGATAAATAAATCTTTTTTTATATTCTGGAAGTAACTAAATCATGATCTAAGTGATACAATCACGAGTAACAAGTTAAAAGACATACGATAAAGAAGGTGATTGTTACCCGAAATATTAATATAACATGGAAATTATTATTAAATGGGTAGTATAAAGTAATAAATGAATAATGTATGATGTCATAAATATTAATATGTTTCTGTTATAATTTAATAACATACTATAGTATTCATACATGAGGCTAATCTTACCCTTAACTAAAGCAGAGTGCAAGGTAAGGGGTTTTCATCTCACTCTTTATTCCCATGAGATTCATGCCATATTTCCACTATTACCTTTTTTGTGGTTTATGTACTTCCCATAATTGTATTCTTTGTGTAATACACTTTAATTTATTTGTATTTACATATTCATTGTATGATACCTCTTTCATGGGTTGTATGTTTCGTAAGTTATCAAATTGGTAAGGGTTAATTTCACAATCTCTTTATTATTCAAGGTGGTTTTTACGTTAGTATCTACTAGGACATATTTATTATCCATGTCCATATTTTATGAAATAGTTTTTAAAGGGATTAATTTAAAGGAATTTTTTTATTAAAACATCATTTCACAAGTTTTAAATATTTTTTCTTCTAAATCTTTCTCATTAATGTCCATGTCATCAAAATGGTTTTTAAGGATTTATTTATATGGACAAGAATGTTTTTAAAATGTTAATTCCTTTCAAAAGTTTCAAAGTGGTATGGGACACTTTAATTCAAAAATTTCTTTAAATGATTTCTTTTATAAATTGTGTGACTTTTAAATTTTTTTATGGAAAAGGGGTATTTCTCTCAAAGAGTTTTACAAATCATTTTCATCTATGTCAAAATACTTTAATAGATTTTAAACTTGTTTTGATGTTGATTTATCATGATACAAATCTTCCATATTGTGTTCAAGGTTTTTTGATATGTTTGACTGTGGATGTGTTATTTTTTATACCATTCATGGTTTATGGATAAAGTATTGACATTTCGTATGATAGTTTTAAAATGAATGTTTATGTTATGTTTAAATCTATTCATATAAGGAATTCATTAAACTTAATAAGTGACGGGTAGAGCCCGCTATAGCTCCTCGATGCATTGGTAGGTCTCAATAGACAAAATAGTGTCTTGGCACGAGGCCTTGAAAAAATATTATTTGTAGTCTTGGCACGAGGCTTTGACTATATGATTATGATAGTCTGGCATTATGCATTCCATCATTATAGAAGTGGTTAGTGATATTGCATGTGATTATTCGACTAGAAGAATATCCATGTGAATAAGTAAATGAAATTAGTTCATTTTATTTTTTTCATATTATGTTGAAGTTCATGTTTAAAAGGCTGTTGTTTTAGTTATACATTGCCTTAAATGTTTATGATTATTTATGAATGTTTCTGCTGTTTTTTATCCTTACTGAGCATCTGAGCTCACCTCTTTCAATGTTTTATTTTTCCCAGGATTCCAAAAATAGTATTGTGATTGATATGCACGGTTAATCCAAGGGAATAATAGTGTTTATAAAGGATTATTTATGTTGTTTTGTATGTTATAAAGTGTAATGTTACATTCATCTATGTAATCTATTTTCCAAGACTGCTAAACCGATCAGTCCTTTGGGACTTGATTCCTTGTAATCATTCCAATGTATTAAAATAATGCACCGACTCTGGGTAACTTGGGTCGGGGCGTTATAATTGGTATCAAAGGTATTTTAATACAAACCTTGGAAACTAGATTTAGATAAAATATGATTAAATAACATAGAACAAATATGGATTTTGAGGATTAGTATACAAGAACTTCCTAGAATTTTGGTATTGCAAAGATTTTGTGAGTTTTTTGAGCAGTACATCCCTGTCTAGATACGAGCAGGTATAGGCAGCTCTGGCACAGATTTCACTATGGGTAAAACCCAAAAACACCACTTTGATCTAGACTCAAATGGGAAGTGGTGCATGGAAACGGGCCTTGCTTCACTCTTGGTTATGACACTTCTGGGGGATATGCTTAGGATAATTCTCATTTTCTTTACATACCATTATGAAGGGCTTAAGAGTATATACTTACTCAAAGAAAACATTTTTATGATTATGGATTATATCCATAAACTGTTCAATTTAGGTTAGTTATTTTACAAGTTTATAATTATTCATTGCAATTCATAAACTGACCTAGTTTATGCTATTGTATAGAAATGGTGCCCAGTAGAAGGAATGTGAACTCCAACAATATGTATGATCCAAAGATTAAGAAGGATCATATCGTTCATGGTCTTAAGCAAGAATTTATAAGTTAAATACTCTCCCATGTATTATCATTATATGAAGAAATAATATCATGTGTTGATAAGATAAGTAAATAGTTTTCGGAGTCCTATGGATTTAAAGGGAAGCCAGAGAAGAAAAGGATGGTAAATAGAAAGACAGATAAAGGGAAAAAGGTAAAGAATTATTTTCTCATGTGTGATAACTGTGGAAAAAATCACCTTGGAAAATGCTTGAAAGGAATGGGAGTATGTTATAAGTGTGGAGTAAAAGGACACCACGTTTGTGATTGTGAGTGTAAGAAAAATGTTTCAAATGTACAATTCTTCATCTGCAAGGAGTGGGGACCCTACGCGAATCAATGTTCAAATCATAAGAGTATGCCCCAAATGATGCTATTGGATAATAATAAAGTTATGATACTACCACATATGAAAAGGAATGACTAGTGTTTCTATGTTGTTATTAAGAAATTATTTCATTTGGGTGTTGTATCAAAGATGTACTGGTTGTATGAATTATGGAGATAAATAAGGATTGTACTACAGTACTATTTCATTGAGGATTTGAGATTATATGGTACTATGAAAGATGACTCAACAGTAAGTTAAACTTTTTTTTTGAGAATACATGGTTGAAGAAAAGGTAATCCTTAATATGGTTTTGATACTGAAATAGTAATTTTGTAATAATAGATGGTCAATTTGGATAAATTATATTGGATATTATTGAATATCTTGGCACTGATTAATGGTTTTTTTATTTCATCATTGTTGGAATATTCAATGTTTTTGGATATAAGGAATATATCTAGTATTCTATAAGGAATAAGGGAGAAATAATGTAATAAATAAGGTTTTATTGTAATTCATGGTGTAACCATATTTTAAAATAATAAATTATGTATGTATTCACATGTTATTACGTGGCAAAAAAAGATCTTCATTATATATACCTTCCTTATAAATTTCGGACTGTGAGTTTGGACAGAAGTAATTTGGATAAGTCTAAAGGTTGGAATCGATTATATTTGACATTTGATACAATAGTTAAGGTTAAAGGTTTTGTGAAGATTATTTATGGATTGTTATAAAAAGTTCAACCCAGAGGTCAGGCGATAACCCGTCGCGTCCGGCAAGGCCGTGAGACTTGAACCCGCAACCGAAGGGCGATAAGGGTGTATCACCTACCACTGACCCACGTGATGTCCTGGATTTAATAATGTAGTTTTTATAAAGGGTCTGGTAGATGAATTATAAATTCATTTTTTTGGAACTCCATACGAATAGGATAAATAGAATATTTTTTTAACTTCTATTATCTTTTAGAGTGATAGATGAGATTGTGGTAGAAATTTGTTAAATGATGGAACTCTACTTGACAAGTATAATTTTTATATTATCTTATTCTATGAAGAAATAAATTCTTAAAAATTAGGTAAGGAATCTTAAAACAAAAAAATGTGTTATCCTAATACATTACATTTTTTTGAACCGATGGTATTTTAAATCATCATAGATTGGTGGCTTTGAGGCCCAAAATTCTACACTTGTTTGTGATTGATGACCCCAATCACTCCCTATAAATATTTATATTTTTCCTCCAATTATGTGTCTATAATTTCCACCAATTTTCTCTTAATCGAGATCACAATTTGGTGGTTACTTTTTCATTCCCCTTTTCCTCTTATTAAGACTAAATTTTATTAACCCAAATTCCGATTTGGGTTTTCCCACAAAGGTATTTTCTATTTTCGACCTTTTATTTTCGAAGAACAATTTCAAATGGAGAGGACGCAATTTTGTGAATGAGGGAATAATGTAACACCCCAAGATTTCATAGTATGTTATTTCTTCAAAGTACTTCAATAACTTGCACTACACGCAACACTGAGTTTTAACGCCCCACGACATACCAGACTAGTCGTTCAAAAGAAGTTATCAATAGTATTAACTGAATTTTGAAAATTATATAACCCTTATAATTTTATAATCCATATTGTGAGTTTCTTAGAAATAATGTAAGAACAAATACATTTTTTTCAGATAAAATAAGTATATTTCAGAAAATGCAATGTTACCGCCTTTTAATGGCAAAGCCTTTTTAAATCTAATATTTGAAACTTTTATATATTAAATTTTACAAAATAACCTTCTTCTTTAGAATTAGGACATAATAATTTAGTTTTAATAAATTTTTAGAGTTTTTCTGATAACTTTCAAATTTGGGTGAATAGTGAAAATGTTATATTTTAACTGAAAACAACTTCGTTAATCAAAATAATTTATAGTGTTAAATTATAAATTTTAATGGTTTGGATGTATAAATATATTATATTTTTACTATTTAATCCAATGATGGTCATTGTAAGTAATTGCAATTTGAAATTGGACATAAACAGGTGTCAAACGTTTGATAATTATTATTTCGTAAAAATACGCCTTTTGGTTTTGACAGTGGTAATTAATTTTAAATTAATAAATGAAACTTATATGTTTTTAATTTGTTAAAATAGACTTCATTTTGGAATTAGAAATATCAAAATTAGCTTAGGGTGAATTTTTGGTATTTTTCTGAAAACTTTCAATTTTTGCTGAATAGTGAAAAACACTGAGTTATAGATTAAAACTGAGTTTTTATTTAAATAATTGTTTATTTTATTTAAATATATTTTAGGTCAAAATAGATACATAATTCCAGTATATTTTCAGTGCAATTCATTGGAGTCATTTTATATTAATTTTAGATATATAAAAATTTTATTGAACTTTTCACCGTTTTTTACCGATCTCCTAGGGGAATTTGCAAATTCATATAAAACATAATTTTACCGCTTATGTGAGTGAAATTTCAAAAATCCGTGATACACGGTTAATATGAAGGAGTAAAATTTGGTTCAATAAAATGAAAATAATTTTGGGTGAATAGTAACTTTTTTACTTTTATTTACCACGGTTAAAAGAAAATAGGGTAATTAAGCGTAAAAATGTTGTCATTATTACCCTAACACATGTCTTAATTATATTGGATAAGTTAAATTCGTCCAAAAAACCTTATAATAAAATATGAACCTATTTGGTCCACTTGAATTAGATTAGGACATTTATTATTATTTAATTCAAAGAAGAGTTAAAAGTGTTAAATTCAAAGTTTAATAACTAAAACATTTTTAATATCAGGATACACATAAGATAAATTAAACTATAAATATTCTTTAGAAAGATAAAAATATTTCCTACATAATGGTATTTTATTTATAATTTTGAAAGATTAAATAAATAAATATATTAGTGATACAGTGATGATGTAGTAATTACCTTATTAATAAAAGAATCAAATAAATGGTATTATAAATATTAAAATAAATATAATTTTAATGTTTTTATGACATCCACTAATTTTACGGGTGAATAGGACATGTTATGGATGATTCAATGTATCTTTTTTGAATTAATCAGGTTTTTATGACTTTCACAAAAATAAAATACCAAATAGTGTCAAAATGGACATAAATTAATATTTAAAACAAATACTACATTCTTAATTGATATAATGGAACTAAATATCTAAGGTTAGGCCACAAGACTTATATAATAATATATATAACATTAATTAACCAATTGGGGTTCGATTGGCAGTATATAGTATGTTAATTAACCATATATTGTAAGAATACAAGAAGACACGGTAAATGTTAAATTATTTAACTTAGAGTTAAATCTAAATGATAAGTTTAAAATGGTAACCTAAACTTGTATAAAACCTATTTTTTGGGTTTTTTTAGACCTATCCCCACCTTAGACTTTAAATAATAAACTTTTGAGCCATTAGAAACCAAATATGAATTTATTATAAAATAATCTTTTATGTTTTTCCTAAGGTGCCCCTCACCCTCTTATAAAAGGGAACTCCCCCTTATCTCTAATTCACACCTTATAAGCCATTTGGCTTGGCCAAACCCAGATCAAATAGCCTCTAAAATATCCTCACTTTATCATAGAGGACTTATTTTGATCAGAAAGCCAACCTAAAGTTCCCTTTTGATCAAATCAAAAGGAAGAACCTGAAGAAGAGGTAATGATTTCACCACCCTCTTTCAAGTTCCATTATGCTTACACTTCCTTTTTCCTTGTTGTTTCCATTATAAAATAATAAATAAAGTATATTATATATAATGTGATGTTATTATAATTATGGTACAACCAAATTCATTATTCTATCCACTATTTTAATGACATGTCACCATACGTGTGTACGTACGGCTTACCGTCTCCACGTCGTGGTGTAATTGTTTTTCAATACATTATTATTTGAATGGGTATAATAATGATTTTTATTTGATGTAAATTATAAATATAACAGGATAAGTATTCTGTATATATTATATACAATCCAATTATATATTATATTAATATAAAAAGAAAAATATTTTCGCTTGTGCGTACGTACAGATTACCATCTCCACGACGCGATTAGATTCATTTCCATGTTAACCATTCATCAACGATTATAAAAATATATATTACTAAAAAGTATGTAATATATGACATAATAATTCTAATGGAGATATATATATATTTATATATATAAGTATTTATGTACTTACATATATCTTATTCACTTACTTCTGTTCAATACTATATGAAAACAAAAACAACGTTTATGCATACGTACGGACTACCGTCTCCATAAACGGTGTTTTCCATTTCATATATACGACTATTATTAATTTTTATATTCTAAATATATATGATAAATAAGTCATGTTTTATATTATGGAAGTATTTAAATCATAGTCTAATTGATACAATCAGTAGTAACAAGTTAAAACACGTAAGATAGAAAAAGCGATTATTACCTGAAATATTAATATAACTCGGAAATTATTATTAAATGGATAGTATAAAGTCATAAATGAATAATTTATGATATCATAAATATTAATATGGTTTTTTTATAATTTAATAACATAATATAAGCATCATACAGGATGCTAAACGCACCCTCGACTAAAGGAAAGTGCAAGGTAAGAGTATTTCATCTCACTCTTTATTCCCGTGAGATTCATGCCATATTGCTACTATTACCATTTGTGTGATGTACGTACTACCCATAATTGTATTCGTTGTGTAATACACTTTAATTTATGTTTATTTACATATTCATTATATGATACATCTTTCATGGGTTGTATGTTTCGTAAGATACCAAATTGGTAAGGGTTAATTTCACGATCTCTTTGTTATGAGAGGTTGTTTTTATGTAAGTATCTACTGGGAAATATTTATTATCCATTTCCATGTTTTATGAAAGAGTTTTCAAGGGGATTGTTTTAAGGGACTTTTTTATTAAAACAAAATATCAAATTTTTTAAATATTTGTTCTTCTAAATCTTTCTCATTAATGTCCTTGTCTTCAAAATGGGTTTTAAGGATTTATTTATATGGACATGAATGTTTTGAAAATGTTAATTCCCTTCAAAAGTTTCAAAGTGGTATGCGACACTTTGATTCAAAAATGTCTTTAAATGACTTATTTTCTAAATTGTGTGACATTTAAAAGTTTTCATGAAAATGGGTTATTTCTCTAAAAGAGTTTTACAAATCATTTTCATCTATGTCAAAATTCTTTAATGGATTTTAAACTTGTTTTGAAGTTGATTTATCATGATACACATCTTCCATATCGTGTTGAAGGTTTTGTGATATTTTTGACTATGGATGTGTTATTTTTTATATCATTCATTGTTTATGGAGAAAGTATTGACATTTTGTATGCTAGTTTTAATACGAATGTTTATGTTATTTTTAAACCTGTTCATATGAGGAATAAATTGGACTTAATAAGTGCCAGGTGGAGCCCGCTACAGCTCCTCAATGCATCGGTAAGTCTCATGAGAAATCATGTGTCTTGGCATGAGGCCTTGAAAAAATCTTATTTGTAGTCTTGGCACGAGGCCTTGACTATGTGGTTATGATAGTCTGGCATTATGCATTCCATCATTATGAAAGTCGTTAGTGATATTGCATGTGATTATTAAACTAGTAGAATATCCATGTGAATAAGTAAATGACATTACTTCATTTTATTTCTTTCCATATTATGTTGAAGTTCAAGTTTAAAAGCCTTTCATTTTAGTTATACATTTCCATAAATGTTTATGCTTATTTATGAATGTTTCCACAGTATTGTTATCCTTATTAAGCATATGAGCTCACCCCTTTTAATGTTTTATTTTTCCCATGATTCCAAGAAGTGTATTGTGATTGATATACAGGGTTAAGCCAAGAGAATAATGGTGTTCATAAAGGATTATTTATGTTTTTTTGTATGTTATTAAGTGTAATGTAACATTCATGTATGTAATCTATTTTACAAGACTGCTAAACTGATCGGTCCTTTGGGTCTTGATTCCTTGTAATCATGACAATGTATTAAAATAATGCACCAACTCTGGGTAACTGGTTCGGGGCGTTATATATGAGCCAGGGCGGTTCGGCATCCAGAGTTAGTATTCCTCCTACTGATAGCAGGAAGCGCCGTTGGGAGACTGCATGTGGAGATCATAGTAGGTGGGATGCATTTTCTGGAAGCCAGGTGGTGTGCTACCTATGTGGAAAGAGTGGGAATATGAGGCCACGTTTCCCGAGAGACCCATTGTAGTGCCGATATTTCGACATGATGGGTCACCTTCAGCATTTTTGTCAGACCTTCTCACGAGCAGCTGGTGATATGGGTTCTTCGATGAATCCTCATTTAGGAGCAACACCACCAATTTCTCAGTTGTCTCAGAACTGGAGTTCTTCCGGCCGTTCAGGCCAAGGTGGAGGTCTTGGATGTGGCAGTCGGTCTCCGGTCTTTCAGCGATAGCAATATGGATCAGATAAGAGTGATCTGGTAGGGTCATAGGGCCATCGTGTATGCCAGACTTTTTTAGTGGACCAGAACCATTAGGAGAAGGATCTCGGACCATCTATAATTAAAGGTATGTTCTTAGTAGCCTTAGTTTTAGCATCTGCTCTTTTTGATACTGGGGATTCGCATAGCTTTATATCTGTTGCTATCGTGCAGAGCCTTGGTCTCTAAATCTTTTGTTCTACTGATGTCTTGATGATAAACACTCTGTTAGGGACGAGAATGGCTAGTGTATGTCTGTGTAGGGAGTTCCCCCTAGAGGCTGGTGGGTGTCACTTTTACGGGACCTCTATGTCCTAGAGATGACAGACTATGATGTCATCCTCAGGATGTACTTTCATGTTCCATTCTAAGTAGTCATCGACTGTTATCACCTCATGGTGAGTTTTATATAACCAAATAGTAGATCGTTTCTTCATAGGGACGAGTGGGATGTCCAGGCGAGCATAGCAGGACCCGAGCATCATGGGTTGGGAGGAGTTACAGCCCAGATTTCTATTCTATACCTGGATGACCAGGGGACTTCATAGTTAGACTTTACTCCAGTGGTGAATGGTTTCAGGGGCATCTTCCCAGAGAACTTTTCTGGTTTGCCTCTGAAGCAAGAGGTAGACTTTTCTATTGATCTCATTCTAGGAGTGGCACTGGTATCCATTCCCCCTTATAGGATGGCTACACCAGAGTTATTGGAGCTCAAGAAGTAGTTGGAGGAGTTGCAGTCAAAGGGTTTCATAAAACCCAGTACTTCTCCTTGGGGTTCGCATATCCTATTTGTGAAGAAGTCTGATGGTACCCTCAGGCTTTGTGTGGACTATCAAAAGTTAAACCAGTTGACGATCAAGAACCGATATCCCTTGCCTAGGATTGATGATTTCATTGATCAGCTTTGAGGAGCCCGGGTGTTCTCAAAGATTGACCAGAGATCCAGTTACCATCATTTGCACGTTAGACCATCTAATATACCTCTCACAACCTTCAGGATATGGTATGGTCTATATGAATATATGGTTATGTCATTCGGTCTTACGAGTGCACTAGCAGGTTTCATGCCACAAATAAACTGAGTGCCCCATCCGTACTTGGATTCTTTCCTGTTGCTCTTCTTGGATGATATCTTGGTGTACTCTCACACACGACACAACCATTCTACCCATCTTGAGACCATTTTGAGTACACTGAGAGAGCATCAGTTATATGATAGGCTCTCAAAATTCTACTTTTGGATGGATCAGATTCACTTCTTAGATCATGTTATCTTAGATACCAGAGTATCAGTAAACCCAAAGAAAGTGAGAGCAGTAGTATTTTGGGAGCAGCCAAAGAACGTCTTTGAAATGCATAGTTTTCTAGGGCTGTTTGGATACTAAAGATTCTTCATAGAAGACTATTTAGAAATAGAAGAACCACTCACGGGTTTGAATAAGAAGGGTGAAATGTTCGTGTGGTCGGATTCTTGGGAGTCAGCCTTTCATGAGCTAAAAGGGAGAATGACTTCATCACCAATACTAGTCATTCCAGAGCCAAGAAAGAGCTATACTATTTATTTTGATGCATCAGGTATCAGGATGGGAGTTGTGCTTATGCAAGGAGATGAAGTCGTTGCGTACGGGTCTCAGCAGTTGTAGCCACATGAGAGGAATTACCCGACACATGATCTCAAGTTGGTAGTAGTAGATAATGCTTTACACTATTGGAGACATTATATGTTAGGAGAGAATATTTGGTTTTCACTGACTAAAAAATTCTCAAGTACATCATCACTCAGTATGAATTGAAGTTTATACAATGAAGTTGGGAAGAGTACCACAAATATTTTGACATTGGGCATGCCTATACACCAGGAAAGGGAAATGGAGAGGCTGAAGCGCTAAGCAGGAGGAGCCAGATAAAAGCAGTCTAAGAGGCCAACAATGAGTGGAAGCTTATGGGTCTGATCTCTGAGATGCATTTGGTGGTGCATGATAGACAGGGGTAGATGTTTCTTTCTTATGTAGTTGTCACCTCTACTCTTCTTGATCGAGTTCGAATGAGGTAGTCATCAGATTCCGAAGGCCTAGTCCTAAGGGAGAGCATGTCAGGAGATGACCCTATTCTTGGATAGAACATAGGCGAGGATGAGATCTTGAGTTTCTAGGGGTGAGGATGGGTGCCAGTAGACATATGTGAAGAGCTAATGCGGGACTTTCATTCCTCAGTTTGGGTAGTTCATCCTGGTGTCAACAAAGTGTATTGTGATCTACACCGTTAGTATTGGTGGCCAGGTATTAAGAGTGATGTTTCTAGTTTCTTCATGAGGTGTTCCACCTGTCAATAGGTGAAGGCAGAGCATCAGTGGCTAGCAGGGCTTTTTCAATAGTTACTCATTCCCAAGTGGAAGTGGAATGAATCTGAGATGGATTTCATGACGGGTTTACCGAGGTCACCTCGAGGGAACGATGCAGTTTGGGTTGTCATCGACAGACTCACAAAGGTTTACCACTTCTTTCCAATCAAGGAGAACTTCAGTGTTGATGACATAAGATGTTTGTGCATCCATGAGATTGTACGTCTTCATGGAGTTCCACACTCCATTGTTTCAGACAGGGATGCTTGTTTTACTTCTTGGGTCTGGCAGGGGCTTCAGAAGGCTTTGGGTACATAGTTACTTTTGAGAATAGATTACCACCCCCAAAAAGATGGTCAATCCAAGCGTATGATTCAAGTGCTTGAGGACATGCTCCGAGCATGCATCCTAGATTTTGGAGGTTCTTGGTAGAATCACATTCCTCTTGTGTAGTTTGCCTACAATAATAGTTTTCATGAAACTATTCACATGACACCTTATGAAGCTTTGTACGGTAGGCCATGCCGATCAAACTTTTATTGATCAGAGGTAGGAGAGGTAGCCTTGCTAGGACATCATCGGGTTTAGGAGACCGCATAGTAGATAGAGATGATTCAGAAGAGGATGGCTACTAAACAGTCTCAACAGAAGTATTATGCTGATCAGCAGAGACGACCTCTGGAGTTCAAGGATGGGGATCATGTTTTCCTTTATTTCACACTGAGGTTGGGGTATAGAAGAATTAAGAGATAGGGTAAGCTTTCGTCTAGGTACTTTGGGCTACTTGAGGTTGTGGAGAGAGATTGGATCATTGCCTATTGGTTGTAGTTACCCCAGAGGTATCGGTCTATGCACGACACTTTTCACGTTTCTCAGCTCCGACGTTACTTTTCAGACCCATCCCATGTCTTTCAACATGAGGAGGTTGAGCCTGAAGTGGATGAGTCATTTGAAGAGATTCTTATCTGGATTTTTGATCAGAGTAGGAAGGTTCTCCGTGGCTGGTCTGTTCCTCTGGTACGGGTGCTATGGCAGCACAGGCGAGTATAGGATGAGACTTGGGAGAGGGAAGCCGATGTACGAGCATAGTGATCGGAACTATTTAGGGTGCCTTCTTTTATGCCACGCTTGGGAAATTTGGGGAAAATTTTCTTTAAGGGGGGAAGTTTGTATGAACCTGTACCTTCTTTTTACGTTTGTTTTTCTTTTCTTGTCATTTTTTTAGAAAAAGAGGATTTTTTGGAAATTTCAAAGTACACGCTGTGTGCTTTATGAGTACATGTCGGGTACTAAGTTAGCACAGGTTTCCATGTGATAGCCCTATAGTGGCCACACACACGGCCATGTGGGGTGACTTGGAGGCCACCTAAAGTGGAGAATGGAAACGAAAAGTATAAACTGTTTACTCCAAAATTACACACTATGTATTTTCTTTTCTTTTCATTAAATGCACCGATGTCATGTCTAATGGCCAAAACACCTTCTTCTAGGTTTCATTCGGCTGAGAGCTCATGTACGACCATGATCTTCCTCTTATCCTTTGACTGAGAATCTGAACTCCGATTCAACCTCCGTCGATTGAGTTTGGATCACCTCGGTAAGATTTCTCTTCTACTTGAGCTTCATTTCTTGAATCCTCCTCTTTCTCACATTATCCTCTATTGAATGTTTTAGATGTTTTTATAGATCATTGGAATTATATGGTGATTAAAGCTTCTAGGATCACATATATCGTTCTTACATCACCGAGGTAGGCGGTTTGTGCCCTTCCGTTGAATGTCTTTGAGTAATATGTGAACTTTTTCCCAATACCCTTGAATGGGATATTGTGTGTTTATCGTTTTACCCCTATTGATTTCTTTCCATACATGTACACCTATGTAGAGGTTTATTGGATGTGAATAGGGTTATTTTCTATGCTTTGGATGTGTTCGCTCGTGCATGATTTGTTTATAACCATTTGGTCCGGTTTAGCATGTTAGGTTTACTTGATGTTCTTCCTATGCCTAGAACTGTAGGATGAATTGATTATTTTTCTCTGAAATGATTGATATACTGTAAAATGATTAGCCAAGTAGTTCTGTAGGTTTACATTGTCTGTGTTGCTTTGTTATGCTCATTTGATTTACACAATTTTGTGAGAACTTGGTGTAGTAGACGATAAGGGGAATTGACTGAGTGAGATTCCTCAGAGTGTCGTTGAGAACATTAGGCTATAAGGATAAATGACAGAGTGTGCTTCCTCAGAGAGTCTAGAACCACTTTGGGATATAAGTGGGATTGACCCTGTGAGCTACCTTAGAGATTCTATGACCACTTGTGCATATAAGGGTAATTTACTGTGTGAGCTTCCTCAAAGATTCCTTGACTAATTTAGACTATAAGGGTAATTGATAGTTTGAGGTTCTTCAGAGAGTCTATAAATTAATTTATACTATAAGGGGAATCGACTGTGAGTGCTTCCTCAGAGAGTCTTTATATATTCTAATGACTAAACCAGAGGGGATAGGTTGCGTGTACTTCCTAGAGGGTTACCTTAGTTGATTATATTCTTATTTGATATGTGGAACTACTTATTGGTGAGTACTTTCATGTTCACTGCATCTTTGATTATTACCTGCCATATATATTCACTGACTATTAAGAACAGATCTTTGGGTGGTTACCTACCGGGATTTAGTCTCTCACCATGTTTTGGTCATGATTTTGGGCCCAAACAGATTATATAATTGCAGTTATAAATAATGGAAAGTTCCCTTCTACTTCAGGTTTTTCATTGACTGTGAAGCTAGAGAGCATGAGACCAAACTATGTCTTGCGATGATGATGATTTGTTTACTTTGTTTATTTTGTATTTGGTTTAGTACTATTGTATTCTAGTATTGTGATTTGTTTGACCGCTTTCTAAGAAATATGCATCATTCAAATATATATGTTTGCTCTAATATATTATTTTCCAGTCTTCTACTATTTACTTTAGTATGGATTGTTACTGCTACTGCTATTGCTATTGTTTTTCTTCCACTGTGTTACTCTACCAATGAGGGCATAGATTCCCTACTATCATATCCAAGGACCTCACTGCTAGTCAGCATACTCTGGTGTTCGAGTAAATGTTCTTGAGGCCATGTGACCAACCGGGTATGGGGCATCTCTGGGTGGCATCCAAAATTGGGACGTTAAAAAGTGGTATCAGAGGGAGTTTTCGATCCTCCGACATGTGAGTTATGGGCTCAATTGGACCATAATTTGGTAGATCAGTTCCTTTTTTTCAAGTTATAACATGTATATAATGCCAATCTCTGATTTTCATGGAGTATGATCCCTCAAAGATCAGAATTTGTCACTTTCAATGTTTGTTGTCAATGTTTTTTTTGGGTTCAAGAGTAGTTTCTAAGGCTTACTGTCCGGAAAAACCCAGAAGACACGATGTGTAATGTTAAGTACATGCCATGTGTTCTTCTGTTCGAGAAGAAACTAATTTTCTTAAGTACACACATTGTACTTTATGTACACACTGTGTAGTCTCTAACCATGTCATAGGCCGTGTGGGTAGAGACACGGGAGAGGGAATTTCTTGCGGGAACATGTTCTGTACCAGTTTTACATGTCGTGTTGTGTTGACCCTGTGTCTTCTTGTGTAACTAATAACACATATGGATAAACCATAAGCTATACACGCTGTGTCAGGATCAAAAATGTCATGTAATTTGACCGAGGTACCCATCCATGTCACGAACAACATGGGTCAGTGTTATCCTTTCACGTACACTCCTTGTCTATCTTGAACACGGTGTGTAGAATTGTTTTAGGAGATCTGTGTGGATTAACCATATATAAGGACTCAGATAGGGGAATAGGATTCAAGTACACGTCGTGTGTTAAGAAAACATGTTGTGTGTTAGGGGTGTTACACAACCAGTTTAGGTAGAATTAGATGCCCATGTAAATCGCTGAAGGGAACACTTTGTGTAGGAATTGTACATGTTGTGTAGTCATGTTTTGTAAAACATGACTTATTCATTTCTCCTATTCCATTCATAAGCTTCTAGTTTTCAGTCCTTGATAATCTTGATCTAAGGAATGTGCTTGACCTTGCAGAGTCACGCCACTGAGACGTCCTCCAGTTGTACACCAATTTCTAGGTGCTGATTAGACATCGGGCATGTCTGATCAGGGACTTACAGCGGATCCTCCAATTGTGAAAACCTTGGAACTAATGGTTGTACCTGACATAGGTGCTAATGCACAGTTCAAAGAGGGTTTCATGAGAATGATTTCGACCTTTCAGGGAGCACCGTATCGTTCCTCGTCGATGGAAAAATTTACGCAGGTCTTTTAGTAGCAACATCCTCCCACTTTCTCAGGAGATCGAGGACCCGAAGCTGCATAGTCATGGCTAGAATCCATGCTGATGATCTTTGAGAATCTAGACATATCTCCAGAGAGGAGGGTGAATATCTCTATGTGCATGCTTGGAGACTCCGCCAAGAGGTGGTGGGATGTGGTCTCACAGGCGGGACGCCAACAAAATATGGCTTGGGATGAGTTTCAGCGCATCTTCTATGATTACTTCTATATGGAGACCTTGAGGTCCGATCAAGCCTGAGAGTTCATGAGTCTGGAGTGGGGTACTCTTTCTGTTAGAGATTATTCCTCTCACTTCACCGAGCTACAACACTTTACACCCTTTCTATGGTGATATGAGTTGTTCCTTGCACAAACTTTTGCGGATGGTCTCAAGCAGGATGTTTGATCACAGGTGAACATCTTTAGGTTGACTTTGATATCCTATATCTTCAACTAGGCATTGATTACAGAGTGTAACTTGAGGGATTCTGGAGTTGTGATCCAGGGTGGTTTGGCATCCAGAGTTAGTATTCTTATTACTGATAGTAGTAAGTAATACCAAGAGATGCACATAGACCTTCTCACCAATAGCTGGTGATAGGGGTTTTTCTATGACTCCTCATTCAGGAGCATCACCACCAATTTCTCACCAGTTTGGGAATTTGAGTTCTTTAGGCTATTTAGGTCGAGGTGGAGGTTTTGTCTATGGAAGTCGTTCATTGGTCTTTCAACAACAGCAGGGTGGATCAGCTCAGGGTGATCAGGCAAGGTCATAAGGTGGTGGTGCAGGCTGGAATTTTGCAGTGGAGCAGAACCAATAAAAGCAGGATCTCAAACCCTCTACAGTTCGATGCACGATCTTAGTAGCATCAGTTTTAACTTCTTCACTTCTCGATACAGGGGCTTCTCATAGCTTTATATATGTTGCTATCATGAAGAGCCTTGGTCTCTTCATGTTCACTTCTGCTGATATGTTGACGCTAGACACTCCATTGGGGATGAGAATGGCTAGTGTATGTTAGTTCTGGGAGTTCCCTCTAGAGGTCGGTGGGTGTCACTTTTTATGGGACCTCTATGTCCTATAGAAGACAAGTTATGATGTCATTATCAAGATGGACTGGTTAGTTCCCTTCCAAGTAGTCATCGATTTTTATCGTCGTAGGTTGAGTTTTACATCACCAGAGGGTAGATCATTTCTTCATAGGGGAAAGTGGGATGTACAGACGAGCAGATTAGGACTCGAGCATCATGGGCTAGGATAAGTTACAACCTGGATTACTAGTCAATACCTAGATGACCAGGGGACTTTATAGTTAGACCTTCCTCTAGTGGTGGATCGTTTCAGATATGTCTTCTGAGATAACTTTTTAGGTTTTCCTCTAAAGCGAGAGGTACACTTTTTTTGTTGATCTCATTCCAGGAGTGGCACAGGTACCCATTCCTCCTTATTTAATGAAGACACCTGAGTTACATGAGCTCATGAAGTAGTTGGAGGAGTTGCAAGAAAAGGGTATCATCAGACCTAGTAATTCTCCTAGGGGTTCTCTTGTCCTATTTGTAAAGAAGTAAGATGGTACCATCAGGCTTAGGGTGGACTGTGGGATGTTGAACCAGTTGATGGTCAAGAACTGATATCCCTTGCCTAGGATTAATGATCTCTTTGATCAGATTCAAGGAGCCTAGGTGTTCTCGAAGATTTACCTGAGATCAAGTTACCATCAGTTGCACGTTAGAGCATCTGATATATTTATCATATCCTTCTAGATCATGTTTGGTCTATATGATAATATGGTTATGTCATTACGTATTACGAACACACCAATAGTTTTTATGGAACTAATAAACCGAGTTCTCCATTCATAGTTGGATTCTTTCGTGGTGGTATTTGTGGACGATATCTTGGTGTACTCTCACACTCAACATGACCATGCTACACATCTTGAGATCATTTTGAGTACACTAAGATAACATCATTTATATGCTAAGATCTCAAAATTCCACTTCTAGATAGATCAGATTCACTTCTTGGGTCATGTTATCTCCGAGACAGGAGTATCTGTAGACCCAGAAAAAGTGAGAGTAGTATTTTCCCAGGAGAAGCTGAAGAACTCCTTTGAGGTGTAGAGTTTCCTAGGGTTGGATGGATACTAAAGACGCTTTATACAAGACTTTTCACGCATATCATCACCACTCAGGGGTTTTACTAAGAAGGGTGAAAAGTTATTGTGGTCAGATTCGAATGAGTCAGCCTTTTAGGATATGAAAGGTAGATTGACTTTAGCACTAATACTAGTCTCTCAAGAGCTATGAATGATCTATACTGTTTACTATGACACATCAGGTATGAGGCTGGGAGATATGATTATGCAAGGAGATGGAGTCATTGCGTATGGGTCTCGGCTGTTGCGGCCACCTAAGAGGAATTACCAAACGCACAATCTCGAGTTGGCAGTTGTTGTTCATGATTTATGTTGTTGGAGACATTATTTGTTAGGATAGAATTTTTTGGTTTTCACCAACCAAAAAAGTCTCATGTACATATTCACTCAGCATGAATTTAATTTGAGATAGTGAAGAAGGGTTGAGTACCTCCAGTCTTTTGACTTTGAGCTTGCCTATTGGATAGGAAAGGGAAACGCAGTGGTTAATGCACTGAGTAGGAGGACCCAGATACAAGCAGTCAAGGAGGCCATTAGTGAGTGGCAGCTTATGGCTCTGTTCTCTGACATGAATTTTTAGGTGCGTGACAGACAGGGGTGGGCATTTCTTTCTTCTGTAGCTATCACCTCTACTCTTCTTGATCGAGTTCGAATGAGGTAGCTATCAGATTTTGAAGGCCTAGACTTATGTGAGATTGTGTCAGGTGATGAACCTATTCCTGGATGGACCATAGGAAAGGATGAGATATTTCATTTCTAGGGGTGCGTATGGGTTTCAGCAGACATACGTGAGGAGCTAATGTGGGACTTTCATTCCTCAGTTTGGGAAGTTCGTCCTGGTGTCACCAAAATGTTTCATGATCTACACCATCTATATTGGTTGTCATGTATGAAGAGTGATGTTGCTAGTTTCATCATGAGGTGTTCCACCCATTAGCTGGTGAAGGCAGAGCATCAGCGTCCAGTAGGGCTTTTGCTGTAGTTTCCCATTCTCGAGTGGAATTGGAATGTTGGCACGATGGATTTATTGAAGGCTTTACTGAGGTCACATCAAGGGAATGATGAGGTTTGGGTTTTCATTGACAGACTCACGAAGGTTTCCCACATCATGTTGATCAAGGAGACCTTCAGTGTTGATGAGCTGGGACAGTTGTACATCCAGGAGATTGTACATATTCATTGAGTTCCACACTCCATTTTTTAGATAGGGATGCCCATTTTACTTCTCGGGTCTGGTAGGGGCTTCAGATGGCTTTGGGCGCATAGGTACATTTGAGTACAATTTTTCGCCCCCAGACAGATGGCCAGTTCAAGCATATGATTTAGGTGCTTGAGGACATGATCCGAGCATGCATCTTGGAATTTGGAGGTTCTTGGGAGAAGCACATACCACTTGTGGAGTTTTCCTATAACAATAGTTTTCAAGCAACTATTCTGATGAAACATTATGAGGCATTGTACATTTGGCCATGATGATCACCCTTATGTTGGCTGGAGGTAGAAGAAGAAGCCTTGCTGGGACCTCATTTGGTTCAGGAGACCACATAGCAGAGAGAGTTGATTCAGAAGAGGATGGCTACTACACAGTCTCGACAGAAGTCTTATGCTGATCAGCAGAGACAACCTCTAGAGTTTTAGGTCGGGGATCAGGTTTTCCTTTATGTCACACCAAGGTTAGGGCACAAAAGAATTATTAGACAAGGTAATATTTCACCGAGGTATTTCGGGCTGTTTGAGGTTGTAGAGATATTTGGGAATGTTTCCTATTGGTTGTAGTTACCCTAGAGGTACGGATCTATGCATGACATTTTTCATGTTTCGCATCTCTGACATTACTTTTCAGACACGT
Organism: Viscum album; assembly: GCA_963277665.1. Lineage (NCBI taxonomy): Eukaryota > Viridiplantae > Streptophyta > Magnoliopsida > Santalales > Viscaceae > Viscum > Viscum album. The sequence continues at coordinate 1,238,907,271 of OY728145.1, read as the reverse complement.
CTCATGTCTTTCAACCCAAGGAGGTTGAGCTTGAAGTAGATGCATCATTTGAGGAGCATCCTATCCATATTGTTGATCACAGTACATTTGTTCTCCATATTCGACCTATTCCTCTGGTACGGGTGTTATGGCAGCATGGTTGAGTACAGTATGAGACTTGGGAGAGGGAGACCTTTGTACGAGCAGTGTGGCTGAAGCTGTTCGGGGTCTCTTCTTCTACTCCACCCAAGGGACATTCGAGGATGAATATCTTTAGGGGGGAAGTTTGTAAGATCTTGGACCTTCTTTTTAGGCATTTTTTCCTTTTTAGGTCATTTTGTATAAAGAGAGGAATTTCTGTAAATTTCCAAAGTACACGCTATGTACATTATGAGTACACACCGTGTGCTAGGTTACCATGGGTAGTCGTGTGATGGCCATGTAGTGGCCACACACATGGCCTTGTTAGGGTGACTTGGAGACCATCTAATGCGGAGTAAAAAATGGAATGTATACACCATTTACTCCAAAAGTACACGTCGTGTTATTTTTTTTCATTAAACACATCAGGGTCACGTCTAATGGCCAGAAACACCTTATTCTAGGTTTCGTTTGGTCAAGAGCTCCCATAAGGCCAGGATCGTCCTATGAACCTCTGAATGAGCATCCAAACTCCGATTTGACCACCTTCGATTGCTTTGGGATCACCTCGGTATGATCTCTCTTCTACTTGAGCTTCATTTCATGATTCCTCATCTTTCCCATGTTATCCTATATTGAATGGTTTAGATTTATTTGTATATCTTCGGCATTCTAGGGTGATTCATGTTTTGGGGATAACATATATCATTCCTACAACACCGAGGTAGGTGGTTTCTTCCTCTCCGTTGAAGGTCTTTGAGTATTATGTGCAGTTTTTCCCAATACCATTGAACTAGATATTCCGTGTTTAGTTTTTTATCCTTGTTTATTGCCTGCGATGCATGTAAACCTCTGTAGAGGTTAATTGAATGTGAAACGGTTGTTTTCTATGCTTTGTATGTGTCTGCTCATGCGTGCTCTTTTTATGACAGTTTGGTCCTGTTTAGACTGTTAGGCTTCCTTGATGTTCTTCCCATGCCTAGAACTGTAGGATGGATTGATTATTTTTCTCTATCATGCTTGACACGATGTAGACCGTTTAACCAAGTAGTTATATAGGTTTACTTTAGCCGTATAGCATTAATATTATCATTGGATTTACACAGGGCTGGGAGAACCCTTTGTAGTAGACTATAAGAGGAATGGACTGAGTGAGCTTCCTCATAGAGTCTTTGATCACTTTAGGCTATAAGCGGAATTGACCGAGTGAGCATCCTCAGAGAGTCTTGAACCACTTTGGGCAACATGGGGGATTGATTATGTGAACCTCCTCAGAGATTCAATGACCAAGGAGGGAAATAAGGGGAATTGACCATGTGATCTTCCTCAGAGAGTCCTTGACTACATTAGACTATAAGGGGAATTGACAGTGTCATCTTCCTCAGAGATTCTTTCAATTACTTTTGACTATAATGGGAATCAAATGTGAGTGCTTCCTCAAAGAGTCTTTATATATTATTATGACTGAACCAGAGGGTTTAGGATGTGTGTACTTCCTAGAGGGTTACCGTTCTTGATTAGATTCTTATTTGATATGTGGAACTATTTATTGTTGAGTACTTTCTTGTTAACTACATCTTAGATAATTACCAACCCTTTATATTCACTGATTGTTAGGCACAGATCTTAGGGTGTTTTTTACTTGGATTTCATATCACCTTCCATTTGGGTCATGCTTTTGGGTCCAAACAGATTATATTGTTGTAGGTATAGCTAAGGGATGCCACCCTTCTACTTCAGGTTCTTCATTAACTGTGGAGATGGAGAGCATGGGACCTAGCTATGGCTTGCGATGATGTGGATTTGTTTACAAGATTTCTATTTTATTTGGTTTAGTACTGTTTTATTCCAACATTTAGATTTGTTTGGATGCTTTCCTAGAAATATGCATCATTCATATATATGTGTGTTCTCTAGTTTATTATTTTCCAGGATTCTACAATTTACTTTTGTATGGATTATTTAGCTTCCGCTATGGTTATTGTTTTTATTTCACTGTGTTACTCTACCAATGAGTGCATAGTTTCCCCAATATCACACCCAAGGCTCTCACTACAAGTCAGAAGCCTCTGGAGTTTGGGTAAATTCACTTGAGGCTATGTGACCAATCAGGTATGGGGAGCCTCTGGGTGGCTTCCGAAATGGGAAATTACAATTTTAAATCCCATTTATATATAATCCATTTTTTAAATTTTATTATTTAGGTGTTAAATATTTTTTATTTTTATAATAATTTATACTATATAGTAAAAATTATAATTTATTTGAAGGATAGGCTATAGTTTCAAGCATGATACTATTTTTCAATTTTTTCACTCCTATTTTATGGCTTGGGATGTGGCAATATTAAACTAATTAATATTGGAAAAAGTATTTTATTTCTTATGTTTTCTTAGTCTCCTTATAGTTATTGATATTATTATAGTTTGAGATAAGGTGTTTTACCAATAGTATTCAGTCCATGGAATTTTTTGTTACTTTTTTCATTTGGATTGTGCATTTGGATTTTTCTTCCTTGTACTCTTCGATGTGTAAAATTTTCATTAAAAAATTTCTATAACCCTGGTTTTATTCCAGGTTTTCCAATTAAAATATTAAAAAATTAAATATATCAATTACATATATCTATATTTAGATTCATTCATAAAAGTAACATATATAAATATTAATTACCCCACTCATAGAGATGGTATGTTATACGTATGCATCAATGCTTTTTTCCCATTCCACCAGAACGAAAGAAAGTAAGTATAAAAATATTTAACATTACTTGAATCGTTATTGTCTTATATAAGTCATTTATATTTATTACATAAGTACTTGTATACATTAATGTTAAATATAAATATAAAAACTGAATCTCATTTTTTGTGGATGTGGTTTTTCACACGTATTCCTGAGTGGCATTATCATTTTACAAAGTACTACAATGATAGAATGTAAATATGATTTTATCATTTAAAATGAATAATCTCATCATAATTATCAAATATATAAATTAAATCTATCACATTATCCATCCATAAAATATGTTGAGGAAAAACAAATTGTTTTACTATGTGGAGTTGATAATCCATACATAAACATTACAGAAACATTCACTTCCCAATTACTGTAAAATATAATTTATATTGGCATATTCATATTCATAATAACATTTAAGAATATTTAGAATGTTGATGTTATTATTTTAGGGTAATTACCAATTTTTTTAGTATTTAAAAGAATATGTGAAAAAGGTATCAGTAAATGTGATTACCTAATCCTTGAAAGAACTACTATTGATTAACTCATTTTCCTAAGGTTGGTATTTTAAGAAGATTAGAACCAATAGATTTTTGGTTTGGGTTTTTGAAAGATACTTTAATTGGTATTATTCTAGTTATAATGCTTAATTTTTTTAAGGAAGATATAGGAGGGATTCCATTTAATATTTAAAGGGATGTACACTAGTGGAATTTACAATGTCTTGGTTCCGGGTGCTGCCAAATGGTGCCTAGTACCTGGTTGATCACATGGTCTCAAGTGAAATTCCCCAAATTTCAGGGGCTTCCAACTAGCAGCGAGTGCCATGAGTGTGAAAGTGGGGAATCTATGCCCTCATTGGCATAGTAACACAATGAAGTGTCAATGAAATAACAATAGCAGAAGTAGTATTACCATACAATAAGTAAACAACAGATGGATGAATATTAATAAACAATTGGAGATCCTATATAAATGATGCATGATATATAAGCCTGGGAATTCATCCAAGAAAATCACAATTTTGATATACAGTTATAATCCAAAGTACAATGGAAAAACAAGTAAAAAACTCTAGAAGCATAGAAATCCTCCACTTTGTCACATGCTTCACATATCTACACCAATCAAGTACTTGATGTAGAAGGGCACTTTCACATATCTATACTTGCAACAATATAATCTATGTGGGCCGAAAATCATGACCCATACAAGGTGTTAGATGAATCCCAGTAGTTAATCACCCAAATATCTATTCCTAACTATTAGTGAATATATATGGTAGGTAATATGAAAAATGAAGTAATAAAAAATGTAGTGCTCAAAAGTAACCTATCCTACAGTTCAAGATATATTAATTTTCATTTATAAATAAAAAACCAAAAATCCCCAAATCAATCCTTTGGGAAATACTCATAGTCTAACCCCTCTGGTTCAGTTTAGATAAAGAATCTTTGAGGAAGAACTCACCATCAATTCCCCCTCTAGTCTTGTAATGATAAATATAGACTCTCTGAGGAAGAACACAACATCCAATTCCTCCAAGTGGTCTTGTAAAATCTAACTACATACACTCTGATAGAACACATATGTCAATCCCCCCTATGGTCTCGCAAAGTGAAAAGTATAATAGACACTCTAGGGAATCCCTAAATGTCTATTCCCCCTATGGTCTAACTACACCAGGTTTCCACAGCCCTATGTAAGCAATTTTGCACAAACAATATCCTACATCCAAAGTAAATCTCAATATAATACATGGTTAAACAATTAAAATTCATAACACAAGCATGTCATAGAATAATCAACTCCATCCTAACAACACTAGGCATGGAAATTAAATATCTTGACTGACAGTTCTAGACCTAACAGTCAATATCAAACAACATGGAAAACTCATCTATTAAAAGGTAAATAACCCTATTCACAATCAAGATCCCCAAATTAATCATTCAAGTATACAATTCATTAACAAGATTAAATTCCATAAATATTCAATGCCCTAAACTAGGTTGTTTTCAATTTTTTTACATATAATTCAATGAAAATTAAGGAAAGACAAAAACCACCAACCTCAACGTTGTATGATCGATATAGTTGAACATCAGCCTTTGAATTGACTAAGAAACCAGTAGATCTTAAAAAAAGTCAAAAATATTCAACCATAGATATCTAATGAAATGGAGAAATCAAGAAGAGAGGATCTAGAATAAGGAATAACTCACAGATGCGATACCAACACAACTGATAGAGTTTGATTTGGAGAACAGATGGCCAAACCAGAGCTTGGAGAAGAATAAGCGATATCTGCCAATCCAAGATGAGATGACACTAGAATAATATGATTATGATAATTACATGCAACCTCTGTCTGATAAAACAAATCAACATAAAAATACTAGGCATGTTCCTTTAGGAAACATGGTGTGTATAAGCCTTTACTGGGCTATGCTTTAGGTGGTCTCCTGTCACCTCACATGACCATGTACTCAACCATTACATGGCCAGTACATGGCTACCCACGATAACCCGGTACACGACATGAACTCCTAAAATTTCTAGAAACACCCCCTTTTCTAAAAAACACCAGAAATCAATATTCATACCTGAAAAGAAGATACAGGTTCTTAAAAACTTCCCCCCTTAGAGAAATTCACCCTTGAATTTCCCTAGCGTGGTGGTGATGAAGAAGAATCCTCAAAAAGCTCCGACCACTCTGATAGTACATCAACCTCCCACTCCCAAGTCTTGTCCTATACTTTCCCATGCTGCCATAGCACCCATACTAGAGAAAAAGATCAGCCATGAAGAGCCTTTGTGCTACGATCAACAATACAGATAATATTCTTCTCCAATGATGCATCCACCTCCAGCTCAACCTCCTCAGGATGAAAAAAAATGATACTTTTCTTAGAAGGAATGTCAAAGCTGAGAAATATGGAAGATGTCGGGCATAGCTCAATACCTCTAAGGTAACTACAATCGATAGGCTACCAGACTGACTCTCTATAACACCTGACGTGGACCGAAGTATCTCAGTGAAATATTTCCTTGTCTCATAATTCTCTTATGTCCCAACATTGGTGTGACATGTAGGAAAACCTGATCTCCAACATTGAACTCCCAAGTTTGTCTCTGTCGATTAGCATAAGACATCTACCGAGACTATGCAGTAGCCATCCTCTTCTGAATCATCTCCACCTAGTCTTGGGATTCTTGGACAAGACAAGGCCCCAGCATATCTACCATGGCTATCTCTATCCAAATAGGGGTTACCAACATGGCCTACTATACAAATCCTCATACAGTGCCATGTGAAGAGTGTTTTGAAAATTTTTATTATAGGAAAACTCCACCAGAGGTATGTTCTTACCCCAAGATCCTCCAAAATCTAGGATGTGTGCTCGAAGCATGTCCTCCTGCACTTGAATCGTACACTTGGAATAGCCACTATCTGGGGATAGAAAGTTTTACTCAAATGTACGTGTGTACCTAAGGCCCTCTGTAGTCCCTTCCATTCCTAAGAAGAAAAAAGATCTTCCCAGACTGAAATGATGGAGTGAGGAACCCCATGTAAAAGTACAATCTCTTGGATATAATACCTTCCCAACTCATCTACAGTTAAGGTTTCATTGATTGGTAATATGTGTGAAACCTTTGTGAGTTTGTTAATGCTAAACAAAACTACATCATTTCAATGAGGCAACCTCAGAAAACCTGTCACGAAGTCCATCACAACATCATTCAACATCCACTCGGTAATGGGAAACAGCTGCAAAATCCTTAATGGTCATTGATGTTCCGCCTTCACCTACTGACAAGTGGAACATCTCATCAAAAAACTAACAAAATCTTTCCTCATTATAGGCCAATAATACTAACAGTGTAGATCTCTATACATATTGTTGACACCAGGATGAACTACCCAAAATAAATAATAAAAATCCAGAAAAATATCCTCACGTATGTCTGCTAACACCCATACACGCCCATGAAAACAAAAGATATCATCCTTTCCTACTATCCATCCAAGAATAGGGTCCTCTTCTGACACACTCTACTGTAGAACTAGGCCATCTGAATCAGATAGTTGCCTCATTCTCACTCGTTCAAGTAGAGTATAGGTGACAACTATAGAATAAAGTAATGTCTACCCATGTCTGTTGTGCACCTCCAAATGAATCTTAGAGAACAGAGCCATAAGGTACCACTCAATGCTATCCTCCTAAACTACCTATATCTGAGTCCCCATTCTCAACACATCATCCACTACATTTCCTTTCCCAGGTGTGTAGCGAAGCTCAATGTCGAATTGCAGAAAGTTTCAAACCCACCTTCTTTGTCTGAAATTCCGATCGCAAAGAGTTAAGTTATACTTGAGAAATTTGTGGTTAGTGAAAACCACAAAATGATCTCCCAACAGATAATGTCCCCAATAACATAAAGCATGAACAACTACAGCCAACTCCGGATTGGGTGTTGGGTTATTCCTATCATGTGGTCTCAACTATTGAGACCAGTATGCAACGACACCTTCCACATTCATAGGCACTGCTCCTAGCGCGATAACTGATGCATCATATTAAACATTATAACTCTTATGAAACTCTAGAAATACTAGTATCGGTGCTATATTCAACATCCCTTTCAGTTCTTGAAAGGATGAATTGCTGGAATTTGTCCACAGGTACTTCACACCATTCTTTGTCAGACAAATTAGTGGCGCTGCTAAGTGTGAGAAGTTCGGTATAAAAAGTCTGTAGTAACCAGACAACCCACAAAAACTCTATACCTCAAAGATGTTATTCAGATTATCCTAAGAAAATAATACTCTCACTTTCTCTAGGTCTATTGATACACTTGCCTCTGAGATATCATCACCTAATAAGTGAATATGGTCCATCCCAAAGTGGGATTTTGAGGGCTTAGAATATAACTGATGCTCTCTTAGTATACTCAAAACAATCTCAAGATGGGTAGCATGGTCGTGTTGAGTATCAGAGTACACCAAGATATCATCCATGAAAACCGGCTCAAAATAATTCAAGTCTTGATGGAACACTCAGTTCATCAATGCCACAAATACTGCAGGTGCGTTTGTGATACCAAATGTAAAAATGACATACTCATATAGACCATACCTACTCTAAAAGGTTGTAAGAGATATATCAGATGGTCTAACATGCAACTGATGATAACATGACCTCATGTCATTCTTTGAGAACACATGTGCTTCTCAAAGTTGATCAAAGAGATCATCAATCCTAACCATGGGATATTGGTTCTTGACCTTCAATTGGTTCAGCTTTCGATAATACACATAGAGTCTGAGGGAAATGTCAGCCATCTTCGCAAACAGGACAAAGGACCCCAAGGAGAAGTTCTGGGAATAATGAAACCCTTTGTCTATAACTCCTCAAGTTGCTTCTTGAGATCCTTTAACTCTGGTGTATCCATCCTATAAGGAGGAATGGACACTGGTGGTTCTCATGGAACAAGTTCAATAGAAAATTGTACCATGCGCCCTTGAGAAAACCTAAAATGTCCTCTGGAAATATATCCCTGAATTGATCCACCACTGGAGGAGCGTACACCTGTGAAGTCCCCTGGTCATCCAGATACAACCTAGAAATCAAAAATTTAACTCTGCCCAACCCATGATGATCGGGCCCCCGCTCTACTCACCTGGATATCCCATTCACCCTTTTGTAGAAACAAATTGCCCTCTGGTGACATGAAGCTCACCCTATGATGATATAAATTGACCAAATCATAGAATGAAATTAACCAGTTCATTCTGATAATGGAATCATAGCCAGTCATCTCTAATACATAAAGGTCCCATAAGAAGTGACACCCACTAACCTCAAGAGGGAACTCCTTTCCCTAACATACACTTTCCATTCTAGTCCCCAACAGAGTGTCTAGTGTTAAGATATCATAATAGTTAAATATACAGAGTCCAAGGAAGTCCACAATAGCAACAGATATGAAACTAGGGGAAGCCCCTGTATCGAAAAGAGAAGAAACTAAAACTGAGGCAACTTGAATCATACCACTAACTTTAGAGGGTTCGGGATCCTACTCTTGCTGGGTCTACTTCACTAAAAATGTGTGACCTATACCATGGACCTACAACCATACCTGGACACCATGAGTTTATCCACCCTATTATGACTAAATGGCTGACGACTGCCTACCATGGACATGACCTCCACCTCGGCATGAATAGCTAAATGAATTCCAGTTCTGAGACTAATGAGAAACTGGTGGTCCTACTCCTGAACAAGGAGTCATGGAAGAACCTTTGCCGCTAGCAGCTGGTGAGAAAAACTAAAAAACATTAAAGATGACCCATATTTCTACAAGATCGGTACTCAAATGGGTCTCTCGGTCAATGTGTACTTTCATGCCTTCTCTTACTACATTCGTTGCAGACCACCGGGATACCTGAACAAGTATTATACCTACTTGGATCTCCATGAGTAGAATCACTACGATGCTTCCTACTGTCATTCGAAGGGGTACCAACTCTGAATGTCAAACTGCCCTAGCTCACAGCTCCAGAATCTCTCAGGTTACGCACTTTGATCAGTGCCAGGTTGGCTACTTAGTTGATGAAAGTAAACCAAAAGTTTTTCACTGAAAATCAGATGTCAAGCCTAAAACCATCCTCAAAATTCCTCAACTGTAATAACTAATCACCCCTGGAATGGGTGTGAATCACTATAACTCTGTGAAGCAAGAAAAATACTCAATGACTGTGAGAGTACCTTGCACCAAACTCCTGAAATATTGGGCTCGATCAGCTCTCAATGTCTCTAGGTAGAAGTAATCATAGAAGGCATGCTAGTAATCATCCCAAGACATACCCCGCATGAACCCTACCTGTGAAATCACATCACACCATCTCTTGAGGGAATCCCAAAGCATGTACGTAGAGAGCTTCAAACACCTCTTTGGAGGTGTCTCTAGATGCTCGAAGATAGACAACATGGGTTCTAACCATGACTCTATATCCTGAGGTCCTCCTTCCCCTGAGAAGGTGGAAGGATGCTGCTATAGAAAGACCCACATCAACTATGCCATTGAAGGGACAGGATTCAGTGCTCCCCTGATGGTCTGTATAAGCCTTATGAAACTTTCTTGAAACAGTGCATTCACACCAATATCTTATATGATAGAGGGTACCAAGATAGGTTTGACTGGTGTATCTGCTAGTTTTCCCTAATCAACCATTTCTGGTGTCTAATCACTGCCCTGTTCCTGGCGTAAAACTAGAGGACATCTTGGTGGCATGACTCTACAAGGTCCAGTGCACAACTAGTTCAAGATTTTCAAGGACTGAAACATATAAGTGCATGAAAGGTAGATGAGAAAGGAAGCATTCACAATTTTTAAAATAGGGATACACGGAATGTATAACCCCTATAAGATGTGTTCCCCTAATCCTTTACATAGGCATGTACATGAATATTACCCCCTTCCCGAGTTCCTCTATACAAATAAACCACACGATTATGACAGAACAAGACTACATGGCGTATTCGTGCCAAACACAGTGTATACCACTAATTTTTCAACTGTCCGTGTTGTTAGTCACACGGTTTTTGACATGGTTGACACTACACAAAGTGTTTATGATAGACACATCATGTACTAGAATGATTTCACTAACATGTGTTATTAGTCACATGGCTGGATACATTGTCCTTACAACACAGTGTGTATGTCCAATACACAGCGTGTTCCACCAATGATTTATCTACCCCAGGATTCTATCCACACAGACAGTGACTCAGTTAATTAGTACACAAAGTATACTAAAGGTACATGGCGTGTACTTAAGAATGCTTTTTTCCTTCCCTAAAAGAAGGATGCATGGCATGTATTCATCATTACACACCATGTAGTCTGGATTTTTTCAGATAGTAATCCACAAAACTACTCCAAAATAACATAAAAAACATTGTAAAAAACATTATTGTTCCATATTCTGATCCATGTGGGGCCATACTCACCGCAAATCAAATCTTGGCATTTTATACATGTATGTTACAAGGAATAACAGCGTAATAAATCACATGATCTTCCAAATTCTGATACACAAGGTTCAATAACACCTCAGGGACCAAATTTTGGCGTTCAACTAAAAGAAACCTTACATAGTTGCAATAACATATCAAATAGCAGGTATTCTATCAAATAATCTAGCACACCAGCATGGATATCTAGAACAACATCTATCACAACAAAAAGAAATCAGTAATGCACCCAAAATTGCATGACAAGAATGCATGACATGTGATATCTAACAAGTGACTATATGATGCATGAGATTGCATAACCTCATCTCATCATAGTGAAATAGAAATAGAACCGCAATGATATCAACGATAACATCACAAAACATTTGAATCACCAAATAGTGAAATCATATCAACTGTAACAATTGCAAAACCAGAAAAATTACAATGATCTAGGTAAATTATCATTTCCCAGTACACGGGTTAGATACTCCTGGGAAATACTTATTACCAACTACCTATTCATTTCTATCTCTCTCTATAGGCTCCAAATAGTTAGTCAAGAAGAAAATAAATCATCTAATACCAATTTGAAACATCACGGTTCTGGGTGCTACCCAATGGTGCTCTGAACCCAGTTCGTCACATGGACTCAAGTGCATTTCCCCAAATGTTAGAGGCTGCCGACTAGTAGCGAGGGTCTTGGGTGTTATGGTGGGAACAAAATGCCCTCATTAGCAGAGTAACATAGTAAAATGGAAATTAGATAACAATAGTGGAAGTAGTAATACCATATAATAGAAAAATAGTGGAAGAATAAATGTAAATAATCAACTGGAACTCATATATAAATGATGCATGATACACATGTCTAAGAATGCAGCCAAAAAATTCACAATGCTGGAGTACATTAATAAACCAAAGTACAAAGGAAATGGAATTAAACCACTCCAACAACATCTCAAGGATCATCTTTGTCCCATAATCCCTACCTCTATAACAATCATGTACTTGAAGTAAAAGGGATATTTCCCTTATCTATACTTTCATCAATATAATCTGTTTGGGCCAAAAAGCATGGCCCAAATAGGGTGTTAGATGAATGCCAGTAGGCAACCACCCAGAGATCTATGCCTAACTATTGGTGAATATATAAGGAATGTAACATGAAAAAAGAAGTAATAAACAAGGTAGTGATCAAAAGAAACCAATCATATAGTTCAAGCTACTTTCAATTTTCATTTATAAATAAAAAACCAAACATCCACTAGAAACCCCCTGAGATGGTCTCACAGTCTAACCCTTCTGGTTCATTTTAGAAAAAGACTCTCTAAGGATGCACTCACTGTAAATTCCATTCATGGTCTCGTAACGGTAACTAAAAACTCTCAGAGAAAGCACTCAATGTACAATTACCCCTTTTTTCTTGGAAAGTGGTACTACAGACAATCTGAGAGAGCACATACGTCCATCCCCCCTATGGTCTCGCAATGTGAAAAGTATACCGGACACTCTAGAGAATCCCTCAACGTCCATTCCCCCTATGGAGTAACTACACCAGGTTCCCACATCACAGTTTAAGAAATCGTGCACAAACTATATCCAACATCCAATGTAAATCTCAAAATACTATATGGCTAAACAACTACAATACATAACTCAAGCATTTCATAGAATAATAAAATCCAACCTAAAAACACTAGGCAAGGAAATGAAATATCCTAATAGGCAATTCTAGACCTAATGGTCAATATCAAACAACATGGAAAAACACATCCATAACAAGGTAGATAACCCTATTCACAATCAAGAGCCCTATCTCAATAAATCAAGAAAAACATGCATTAAAATGATTAAATTCCCAAAATACACAATAACCTAATCTAGAGCACTATAACTTTTTGCACATATATTTCAAAGAAAACTGTGGAAAGGCAAAAACCACCTAGCACGACATTTTACGGTCTATCTAGTTGATCCTACGTCTTTGAATCGACCTGAAATGCAGCATAACTACAAAAATGTCAAAAATGTTCAACCTCAGATTTCTCACAAAAAAGGTGGAATCAAGAGATGAGGATCTAGAAGAATGAAGAACTCAGTAATGCAGTTCCATCACAACAGATATAGCTTGATTCGGAGAACGTATGACCAAATGGGAGCTCAGAGAAGAAACATTGATATCCATCGGTCTTAGATGAGATGGTGCTAGAAGAAGACAGTTCTTCCAGTTAGACATGGCATCGGTCCGATATAACAAATAAAGATAAAAATACACAGCCTTTTCCCTGAGGATACACGGTGTATATAGGCCTTTACTGGGCTCCGCTTTAGCTTCTCTATAGGTCACCCCATATGGCCGTATACTCTACCATTACACGGCTAGTACATGGGTACTGGCGAAAACATGGTAAACGGTGTGTACTTTTAAGTACATAGTGTGTACTCCTATGTAAATAGTGTGTACTTCCAAAAATTCAAGAAACTCCCCTTTTTTTTAAAAAACACACAAAATCACGATTCACACCTGAAAAGAAGATCTCGGTTCTTACATAATTTTGAAAAAAAGTCATCATGTTACAAAGTTATTCAAAATGGTTATAGATTAAAAGATAAGGCAATATTTATATTAAATCACATTATAAACTAAATTTGGGATTGGTTTAATCGATGTTTTAAACTATATCATTTGTTTTAACACCATAGTTAACATATTTTAACCTTGAATACGGTAAAACATTTTCATTCAAAAGGCTTATAAATTTAATAATAAAGTGGTTACTAACTCATAATTTGAAAACATGAGACATTTAATTATAATATCTAATCCACCTTATTATCTTTACTATTTTTTATTACTTTTAATTCTTTTAAGAATACATTATTTTCATAGAATATCATTATATTCATTTTTGACACTATTGATTTAATTTAACATTAAAGACACAATGAAAAGTGTGAAATTAGAATAAAATACACTAAAACGTCAATAATATTTTATATTAATATTTTAAATTCATGAAAAACTATAAATAAATAAAAATATACTAATTATAATATTTCTAAAATGTTTTATTTTAATTTTATATTAATATAAAAAATATTTGCACTAGTATTGAATAACCCTTAAAGTTAAATATATAATTATTAAAAATTATAAATAAATGAGAATCATATTAATAAATTCATTATTATAAATATTAAAATTATTAATCATAAAAACCCTTTTTTGTTCATATGTGAACATATATGAGAAATATTAATTTAATATATTGACATTAATCATTCTATTAGATATTGTATTAGTTGTTTCCATGGATATGTTTCCATTATAAAAATTAATTTAGATCTTGTGGTGATATGAGTAAAATATCCTTCATCCAATAAGAATTAATACAAATAATATATCCTTTAAAATTTATTTATAACCTTGGATAACCGGATTTATCATATACCATGGTGATAAATTTTACTATGGTTACTATACATAATACCAGAAATTAAAGGGGACTTATTTAACAAATTCTTACCCCATCATTAAAAATATAAAATCGATTTTAAAAATTCTATTATAGTAAGTGTAATAAATAAATTTTATGTGGAGAAAGATATTAAATTTTTATTAGTTAAGTATTGTTATAAGCATAAAAATACCTATATATTTCTATCTCTTTCCTAAAAAAATATTGAAGGAATGATAACAAATTTTATGGAATAATTATTATGAAAATTATGTAATATCATTCACCTCAATTTAATTTATTATTATAAGAAAAAATCATGTATATAAAAATAATATTTTAAGGACACATATCTTTTACATACCAATATTTTTTATTTTCTTTTTTAATAAATGTATTATAAATGACTTTATTTTAATCATGTGTCACAAAAATTATTTTCTTAATTTAGTTAGTCATTTTCATACACATAAATTTAAGTAATATTTTAAAGCACTATACTATAATACAATTTTTTTAGACTTGAGACTACTATTATTTCCCACTATTTAAGAAAAATAATATGGAAACCATATCATTATATCTCATGGATTTTCAATATACCCACATAGAAATGATTTCATCCATAAAAAATACATCAAAATATTTAAAAATAATAAGCATATCACTCTTTCATTACATCCTCGAGTACCCATTTATCATCTTGTATTTTCTAATTCATCAAGAGAACTTTCACATTGTGAGTACTCTTATTTTTTAGAACATAATCTCCATAATCCACAATTTTTACAAGTTGTTCTTCGTATGAAAGATCATACTCCAGAAGTAAAACAATTGAGTTTAGTACATGTAATGGATCAAACATATAGTTTCTATAGATATATACATTGAAAACATTCGGAACTTGGGAGAGGTTTGGTGGAAGGTTTGATCGATAAACTATTATCCATACTTGATCATGCATATTGAAAGTGGAAATTACACTTTGGATTATACGTACATTCGTTTCAAATACTATAAAAACTCTTCCAGTGATAAATTAATATAAACAACTTCCCTATACAATCAAATTCTAGATCACACTAATAGTTTTTAGTTAAAATATTCAGGCTAACTCATATCTCCCCTGATGTGTTTTCAAATGGCTTAGAATTTCACAGCCATTTTATTTAGCTTATTATGTTCCCAAAATAGTTAATTTTCTAACCTAATCCAAGAACACGAAGTTATACATTTCTTTAGTTAGGTGAATTCATATGGATCTATCTGGATTCTTGGGGGAAGGTTATTACTGAATGAAAAATAAAATAGCTTAATTTATGGATCCCAAGAACCTATGAAATCCATATAACATGACCTTAGAGAATCCAATAAAATTTGAGTGGTCATGTTAGACACATAATCTATATAAGGATGATACATAATATTTTAGCATAACTATTTATCTTGATACTACTAAAGACATCACCAAAACATTGTGCGTAAATATTGGATCCCAATCATATATGATAGAATATCATACTCCATAAAACTGTACCACTTTTTAATGTATTTTATTTTAAGATGTTAAAGAGAGTAATATTCAATAATATAAATGATTTGAAATTAGTTTTTATTCCTAATGACTAAAACCTAAAAAGAATAATGATTTTATATTTTTTTGGAATTTAATGACAAAATCCATGGTGATGTTTTATCATTTACATATTATAATGGTTAATGGTTGTAACAACACCTTTGAATTATTTCTTTCATCCTAAACATGATGAAATAACAAGTTCTAAAATACACATTCTATAATATCTATCTCCAAATTTCCTCTCTAAAAATACTCATTCATATATCCATACATCTTCTTACTTGAAAGGTTTGTAGAAAATGATGAACTATGAGCATCATCCAATAGATCCTTCTTCAAGTCTGTTATTGACGAGACACATACATGGTTCCTAAACCATAATATTTAATCGAAATAAATGTTAAACTAAATGAATATATAGTATCTTGTTTTATAGTTCCATATATTATTTCTGTGCCTATTTAATCCACAATTGGATAGATATTTGAACAGTTATTGGAAAAATATAATATTTCCCGCTTCATTCATTATTTTAATATCCATAAATTCCAAAACCAAAAGTATTTGATCATTTTTTATCCTCATAATTGATAATATAGAAAGATCATTTTGAAACAAAGAATCTTCCACCTTGTTTTATTTCATATGGTTGTAATTCATTGAGATACAATAATCATTAATCAACTCCAACCATATTATTTGGCTCAAATTCTTCTCATTATGTGTAAATATATACTCCAATACTCTATGATCAATATATACATCACATATTTTTCCTTAATGATAAATACTATATATTTTCAATGAAATAATTACTATAGATAATTTGAAATCCTGATTTGGGTAATTTTCCTGATCAAAATATAATTATAGTGAGGTATAAGTTGAAACAATATAATTCATCATAATGAAAAATCCAAGTTCCTTATTTGGTGAATCAATATAGATTAAAAAGCCAAAACCAATGTAGGGAAATGTGAACATAGGTTATCTAACTAACATTATTTTTAATTCTCTGGAACATTCCTCCCATTCATCTATCCAATAGAACATTAAACCCTCAATTTTAACTTGATTATCAAAATAGAGAGTATTGATAAATTATCAACAAATAATTGATAACATCTATTAAAAACAAGAAACATATAAATCTCATTTATAGTGGTTTTTCTGGGCTATAATTCACTAATATCCTTATTTTATATATCCACTGATATACCCTTCCTTGATATCATATAACCAAAATATTAATATATTTTTGTAGAAAAAATCAAACTTGAAAATTCTAGATAGAACTTATTCTTCTTTAGGGTAATAAATAGATTTCACAAGTGATCTTTATACTCAACATTAATAAGTGAATGTATAATTATATCATATACAAATACTACCACAAACTGATCATGGAAATATCTAAAGACTATATTTACTAAATATATAAATAAAATGATGGAATTAGTAAGTCCAAGTACCATCACTATATAATAATAGTGAAAATAATTGGTATAGAATTTTTCCTTGCCTATATCCACTTTTTGGTCCTAAATTGATTATATCTAGAATGATTATCATTCATGTAAAATTTTCAAGATCCATTAATTTAATTTATCAAGTCATGTATATGGGGAATATATAACTTTTTCTCGATAAAGATATTGTTAAATTCTATATAATAAATATAGATTCTCATTAATCCATATTTCTTCTAATAGTAGAATATTTTAACCACTTAGTGATGCAATTTGATAAATGAATCTTTTTTAATTATTCTTCTAGAGTTTATTCTTCAATTCCAACAAGTAAATCCGGACCATTCTATATAAATCCTTTTAATCCCCGTGTAGGAATTGTATTGAAAAATAAACTGTATGGTTCAGTGGAAGAGTAAAAACCCATCTGGAAATGCAACAACAAACTCTTGCATAATAATAATATCATTGTTTTTTTAGTTGTCCCAAATTATTTGAGATAATACCCACTTTTAATTTGTAATATTATCCCATATAATGAATGGGACTTCTATAAAATGATCATATTTTTCATATCTTATATATATATATATTCAATCATAAAATGATTCATAACAAAAAATGTTACATCCCTTACTCAATAATTGATGTGGGGTTTTTATATAAGCAAATACATGCCAAAAAACCATAATATTTTACTAGATAAAAAAATGAAATTTTCAAGATAAATATTCCATCACAATTGAATAAGAGTATAATTATAGACATGAAATGTGATCAACTTACCATCCGATGTTTTTTAATTCTAATTAAACAAGTCATCATTGATCATATGATATAAGAATCTTTGTGAATTTTCATAATATACTAGAATTAGTATAACAAATATATAATTGGTTACATCATTATTTTTTCATACCAATTACAACCTAAACATCACCATTATATCTTCAGTCCCTTATTAAAACAAAAAAATGGAAATTTCAACCATTAAACATCATTAATTTAAGTGATCAATTAGATAACCATGATAAATCATTCATAGGATGTGTAAATCATGAATTTGTTTCACAATAATTGGCACCACATGTTTATCATAGGTTATAAATAATAATTATCTATTAAAATTGTTAATTATGGACTTGAAATAAAATGTGAATAAACCGACGAAAATCTCTTTTTGTGTGAAACTAGGTGAAGATTAATGGAAAAATATCCATTAACCAAAAGTTGGAAGTGTTATAAAAAATATCTCTGTTAAGGGTTAGTACCCCAAAAAGATTATATTTCAAACCACATCCACATTATTATCCAAATTGGAATGGTTTTCTTATAAAATCTCTTTCCTTTATTTTTCATAATAGAGGAAATTATTATATACATAAGATAATCTTGATGGTCATCACTAAATTCTTATCATACTAATTTTAAATGGTTTAATAAAACATATAATGATAACTACTATAAAGACCCACACATTTCATACATTCATATTACACTATATGAAATAAATATTAGTAATATAAGATAATGATTCATGCCAAAATAAAAGAGATATAATGCCTTTAAAAGTGTATATACATAAATAACTAATTCATAAGTTTAACTACATCATCTAACACTATGTTTAAAATAACCATCAACCTTAATAGACATATAGTAAATCATCCATTTCATTATAAAAGGGGAAAAGGAAACATAATACAAGGTGATCCCAGATTCTAAGAATGGGAAAAATAGGGAGATATCAATGATCATGTAAGAATTACATGAGCATAAGTGTTTGATAGCATGATCATAACATTTTAAAAGTATACCATGAATATCATAGATCATTGTTTTTAGAAAATTCATAATGTTATGTAGTTCATAAGATGTGAATCATAAATAAATCAATGAAAATGACCCATGAGTGTATACTTTGTCCTTAGAAAAAGGTTTGTGTGATACACATAAATATAGAAAATCATTTCCTTATTGATCCAGAAATGTTTCCAAGACTATCATATTGTATTTGGTTTACTTTCTAAACCATCATATATGTGAAGTTTTACTCCCAGGACTATCATTTTTTATATTTTTTTTATTAACTGGGTTCCCTCCCCATATTAATTATATTTATCTAATGAAAAATATATCATTACTGAATTCATTAGATGGTTATATAATACTAGGAAAACCAATCAAATTACAAAAAAACATATGTGTTCCCAAAAATCATAAATCACTCAACACATCTTATCTTGTGGAAATAAATGGGTTCAATACACATTTAATCATGACATTATCCACGGAAAAGAAATGGGTTTCTTAATCATTTTATCAAATAATCACTACATAACCCATTTAAAATTTACATGTTTTAAAATTATATTTTAATTATAATCATAAACCATCTATAGAAATAATGAGGACTATATCCTTCACTTATATTTCTAGTAAATCATATATATCCTTAGAGTATATTATCTTACATTGAAATAACATTAAAATATGTCTAAATTATTTCTTTTTCAAAATAAACATTTCAATTTGAAATAACTTTTTTAAATTCAAAAAGGTTAACTATACAAAATTAAAATTTTTTCATTAAAATGATCATTTGAAATATTTAAATGAATTTATAAAGAAAAAATTTGTCATGATGAATGGAAATTGTGTTAATTTCATGTGTGTAAAAAGTTATCCTTTTCCCATTTTTGATAAAATTTCAAATGAATATCCTTTTTTAAAATGAAAAGAATATCCCTTTTAAAAAATTTTGTAAAAATTAAATCATGGGTAAAAATGAATTTATAAAATAATTGTATTATATTAAAATCATTCATGATTTTTTTTAGAAAACAAGTAAATAAAAGTGAATTTATTTTCATCCGATGAGGGAAATAAAGTCATTTTTTTCCAATAAAACATTATTTGAGGATATTGAGTACTTTATATAAGGAAAATTAAAGAATATATTTTATAAAAAGATTTAGGAGAACCATAGGAAAATTCATTAGATTCTTGACAAATAGTTCATAATAATTCTTCATTTGTAACATAATCCTAAAAAATCTCGATAAATAATGAGATTTAAATATAAGATAATTACATCAAGTTATACATGATTTTAATTTTATCTAACATCCTTATTAATAAATTACAATTTATAATAATTTTGTAAAATTATAATTTAAATACTTTTTTATCATATATAACCCCATTATATTATCTACTCCCCATTTTAAAGATAATACCTTATTAAGTTATCATTTCAGTGTGTTAACTATTTTATTTTTTCTAAGAATTTTTAATCAACATCTCAGGTACATGTAATTTTATCATTATTAAATCATCTCAAAAGTGTTAAAATTGATAAAAATATAATATATCCTTTATGTAAATAATTATATCCCAAACAATTATATGTAAAAACGAATTACACTATTCATTAAGATGATAGGTTATACGTATAAATGACCATTATTTTCAGTTTTCAACATATAAAACAAGAATGGTAAATAATAAATAATCATTTAGGAATCATTATTACATCATTTAAATCCTATATATTCTTTAAATCTAACATTGTTACAATCAATTTTAAATGGAAAAAAGTGAATCACATTGCTTCATGGATGTCATAGACCACAGTTATGCATAAGCATTGTTATCATTTTCTAAAGGAATTAAAGGTAATACGTTTACTATTATATTATAATTAAAAAGGAAAAATTTGTGATAATTATGAAATATATATATTTATCCCATAATAATACCCATCCATAAAATATTATGATAAAAAATTAATTGTATAACTATGTAAAGATGATAAGTTTTATATAGGCAGAAGTAAATCATTCACTTCAAATTTTATTGGAAATAAGGTTTATACAATTTAATTAATAATAATAATAAATGATATTAATTTTTTATTTGAATATATATACCCCATATTTAAAATATGTAATAGAAAAAGTAAAACATTAAGTGGTTGGTTAAGGTGATTGCCTCTTCTTTGAAAGAACTCCTTTCGATATGGACTTATGGAAACTATGGTTGGTATTTTAGGAAGAAATGTTTCTCTATAATGTAGATAATAATATTTAGAAGAAAACTATGTAGGTTTTACTTGAGGTATATGGATAAAAGTGGTGTAAATAAGACAACCTGGGGTTCCCTTTTATATGTAAGGGAAGGGGCACTCATGTTATTTATTAAAATGGAATTCTATAAAGAAATTCATAAAATTGTAAAAACAGTCAAATATAAGTGAGGATATATAAGAAAACCATAAAACATAATATTTTGATCAGTTTACGTAATGTTTTAAACTATATAGTTTTTTATACCCTTAGTTATACTATTTTAACTATAACTACAGAAAATATTTTTTAACACATAATGAGTTATAATATAACCTATAAGGAGAAAAATGGTTGATAAATTTCCAAGGGACTACAATTTTTCAAAAATATTATCAATAATTTACAATATAATGTTTTTAATTTATTTAATAATATATAATTTTCATTTTATATAATTAATTTTGTTTTCAACTCTATTCATTTGATTTGATATTAATGTCACTATGAAAAGGATGTAATTAAAATATAATATTAAAACATAAATAATATGTTATATTCATATATTAAAGTCATATCTCACTATAACTCACTAAAATTAGATTACTTTTATAAAATTTCAAATCATTTTTATAATTTCTCAATTAATTGGTGAAATATTTTAACTTCATTTCCTAATAATTTAATATAAATATATAATGCATGAAATTAGAAATAAATTTATATAATTAAAAACTATTTATTATACTCAATATAACAAGTAATATTCTTACAGAACAAGATTTTGTCTCATTTTCATCACAAACGGGATATTTAAAAGTAACAGGGTGAATGTTTTTATATTTATTTACTTTAAATATTATATATGTAATTTTTATGGACATGTTTCCTTTAAAAACAATTAAATCCTACTATGTTAAGGGTAAAACTAAACACATCCAATGTGATTTAAGAATAGAAATTGTGACTATAACACTTAGTTTTTACTTAGGTTTAGATGATTTATAATTTTACATTGTGTTAAAATTTACCATAATTACTATTCATAATGCATAAAAATATCAACTTACAATAAGGATATGATGAATATTTTATATTCAACAGATATAATGGTTCTATAAAATTGAAGAAAAACTGTATAACATAGAGAACATTGTTCATGCTGTTATAATGTTGATGATATTATATTGGGAATTAAGAAAACATTCCAAGCGATAATTTTAGTACAAAAGATGTGTATTATTAAAAAATTAATTAGTCACTTACAATGATGAACAAAAACCTCTAAAATATCATAAAATTTCTAGAATGAATGTGTAGGTCCAAAATATCATTGAAAAGTAAGGATAAAATGTACATATAAAAGGAATCTTAAGGAAAAAAACCAATATCTGGCCAATTTCTTATTTTTAATAAAGAGACGTGAATGAAGAATTAGATAATAAATATTTAGTTGTTGTATTGAAATAATAATAATTAAAATTATAGAATAATGGGACTTGAGAGTTTATAAAGAATATTTAGAAACAATAATGTTACCAGAGTAAAGTGGGTATTTGAAAACAAAATGAACAAAATAAGGGAGTCTTTAAAATCAAGAAATGATTGTCACGAAAGGGGTACTCATAGGCTGAAGGTATTTTTCTTTATAAAAACATAATAATGGTTTCTATACTATAAATTATTATTAAATTTCATTACATTTATCACTAAAAAATATATAATTTCTTAAATCAAATTTATATTCCTTAATGTATAAATTATTGAAGATGTTTTCATTAAGAAACCAATTGTTTTCTTTCTTGTGGAATATGAAATTTATTTCTCCAATTCATTAAAAAATACACAAGTGTTACATATATTTACATAATATTTGTATCACATGTTTTTGTAACACCCAAATATTTTATACATATTTCCTTTGAAATAAAACATAAAGTATTTGACATATTTTATTCAATGAAACCCTAAGTCTCTATAACCAATGATATTAATAATCATTATACCCACACCATAAAATTGGAAAGTATGAACTGTAATATCCACTTTATTAAATATATATATAGATGATTCTAATAATGTAAATTTAATGACTTATACACAATTAATATGGTCTCAATTTTTAGTAAATTCATTTTATGATACAAAAAAATATGTTTTCCTCGAAAATGGATTTATCACATTTTTATGAAAAAATTATAATTTATGTATACAAATTAAATATATTTTATATTAGAAATTGAATATAATTTTGAATTTAGAATATAAATATTAATATATGGTGACTGTTAATGATTTTCCTAAATAGATTTATTTTTCATTGACTGGTGAGGAATATCAGTTTTAATAAAAACTATGATAGATTTTGAAGTAATAGTAATCTTATATTTTTAATTAGATTACAAGTAAACTTTATTTAAAATTAATTATAAATTATATAATTAATTATATAATATTTATAACTGTACTTGATTTTCAAATTATTTAATTTTTAGGTATAAAACATTTATTTCAAAAAAAACAATTTATTTCATGCACAAAATGATTTCATCATAATAAATTAAATTAATATTTATTGATTTATTTTTAATGAAATTTATATATTTTGTATTCAATCATATATGTTTCATTGATTTGATGGTTTTTACCAGGAAATCAATGTACACAAATTATGTTTTATACCTAAAGATTCCTTATTATAAAATGAGGGTTTTCATTGGAATTTGTGGGATTATTTAATTTGGGAAATGAATTACATATTTTGAATAAAATAACAATATAATATAATAGGGTCGTCATAATTTTTTTCCATAGTGAATAGTAAAAACTGAAAAGTTTTGTTTCAATGTTTAAGGGTAAGAAGTGTTTACCTGGGGTTAAACCAATAGATAAGTGTTGTATTTCCATCCAAACATGTAAACTTAAAATTGGACGATGATATATCAATATTTTATTGTGAAAATTTCAAATAAATATCCATTTTGGGATAATTTCCCAAGAAAATGACTTTATACCATTTAAATTATTTAAGATATTAATTTATTTTCCTCTATTAACTTATAAATTGGAACTAATTATACTCTGTGATTAACACCAATTGTAATGGCCTGGAACTCTTATATCCATTCCTTGGTGAAAATACTGTGCTTTTGGTGTTCTGGGGGTATCCGTGACTCATTCAAATAAGTTTACCCAAAAAGCCTTGTTTTTTATATCGGTGTGAAATTTTGTACTGTCGGTGTCAGCATGTCATTTTGAACTATCGGTGTCAGTGTGTCATTTTAAACTATCAGTGTCAGCATTTTATTTTGAAGTGTCGGTGTCAGTGTCTTATTTTGAAGTGTTGGTGTCGGCATATCATTTAGAATTTTCAGTGTCCATGTGTCCTTTGAAATAGTCGATGCCGGCATTTTATTTTGAAATGTCTGTGTTGGTGTGTCATTTTGTACTATCGACATTGGTGAGTCATTTTGTATAATAGATTTTGGCATCCGTGTCAATGTTCATGTCGACATCGGTAATAACATCAATGTCAACATTAGTGTCAGCGACAGCGTCCACGTACGCATTGGCATCAATATCGGTGTCATTTTCCAGTTTTACCCATCTTTTCCAGTTGCACCCTCTAACATCTTATTTAACATAAATCGAGTGTAAAGTCTTGGTTGAGCATTTCTAATTGCGTTTAAAAGGATATAAATTATATCATTGATATGTTAATTCTCTCCAAACATTGAAATAGTCAAGCTGAGTAATCATAAACATGATCCGACTTTAATAGCCCTTGAAACCGTTTCCCTATCTATTGATATAGGATCTATATTTTCTAATGTTGAAGTCATATATTTTATTTTATATTGGTATGCTAAAAACTTTTTTCCCAAGACGAGTCATTTTCCAGTGCTAGTGCCCTTTCCTATCAATTTTTTCTTAGAGTTTACTACTGCTCATGCAACCCCCTATTCGGCACAAGGAGGAGTTCTTGTCAACTATTGTTCATGGTAGGGATTTTCCTTCAACTATCTTTTATTCTATATCATGAGAGGTGGTTGTAGTATTTTTTCATGGGGGGTAACACCTGAATTATTCCTTTTTCTAGAGTAATAAATGAGGGGGGATATGATGATAAAAAGACAACGAGACATGTTATGATAATGGGAAGGTGATTGAAGAGAGATGAATGTAGAGTGCTATTTTATTTTTATTATCCTTGTTTTTCTATAATTAATTATTGTTGCTATAAGGCCTTTGGAAATTCATAGTCATTGGTGGCCTTTTCTTGTGCACCGGTGATGTTATAGTTCTGGTGGTTGATATTATGTGAATAATTGAAAATTTCAATCCATTTAATCACATGAACTTGGTTAAATAAATGCATTCCCTAGGATAAAACTAGTTATGTAATCGCCCCTATTATTCTAGGTCAAATTAAATAATCCTTATTACTGAAATATGAATATTCTTGGCTTGATGTGGTGAATATGTCCTGTGTTTTTATGAGTTTATTCCTAGTGCGGGTTGTGTGATGTTACTATCAGCAACATGGTTGTGGGTACAAGGGTTAAAAAATAAGATGGTACTATGTTTTGGTATGACCTATTTTTGTAGTGGGGATATTGATTGGTTATTTTTGGAGTGGATGAACTTTTAGGTAGTGGGACTACCTTTGGTTTTGATGTGGTTATCGATCATTGTTGTGTACTGGGACTGTATCTTGGCATGTTTGTTTTTCGGTATAGTTATGGTTTATAGTTTCCTTGGTATTAATGGCATAAATTAAAGTGAACCCCTTAATAAATAATGGAAAGTTTTTAAATGAAAAAGGAGTTGGGTTTATGCTTTTGTAGTGGTTGTTTGTGTGGTTGTATATATAGGGGTAGTAGAAAAGGTGGTTCTGGTGGGCTGTTTGTTTTTTGTTTTGGGACCCATAGTTTGGGTTGAGTGATTTTTCTTATATATATAAATTTTATATCCTTGTGATTTTTAATATGCATGCAAACCTTGTTGAGCACTACATGACAAACACCCACATTTCATTGGGGAGGGTTCCTTTCCAAACACTGTGGTTGGGGGATGGATGGATAGTTTCTAACATTCTCCCTTGAACCCCCTTCTAGGTTCTTACTACTCGAGCATATATGAGCATGCTATAATGGATTGAGGTTTACTATCACCCAAGATCCTTTGGGTTGGTTACGTTGTGGATGAGGGGCCCAGATGTATACAGGCTAGGTTTTTATTTTTCAAGGTGTCTTCAAGATGAGTCCCAGGTTTTTCATGTAAGAGGTGTGGTTTTTGTGACCCAAGCGTCTGTGGGTAGGGTATGTGTAGTTTGTGTCCTGGGTGTGTGAAATAATATGTGCAGTATTGCTGCATTTGGAGAAGGGTAGTAGTGTCAAGACATTACCTATTAGGAATGAGAAGTTAACTAGTGGGTAAAGTGGTGTAGGGTACCTTAATAATGGATGTTCATATAATATTACCTTACACGAATTGCATTACTTTGTGAGCATGCCTTGGTGAGGTTGGGCTGGTTAGTCTTTTTCCTTGGTACGTGTAGTTTGTTTTTGTTGTTTTCAAAGTGGAATTAGTATGATTCTCCCACATCTGCATTAGTGATTTGGGTCACCCTACTATGTACACATGTATTCTCACCCTGAATTATATTTTTTATTTCATGTTTCCAAGAGGACTTTGCCGAATTTGTTGGATGTTACTCACTCGAGCATCGAGATAGTTTTTATAATGCTACATAGACTCTTTATTATGGTACTTTCTTTGGTTCTTTGGCTATACTATTGTTTCAGTTTATGTTTAAACATGCATGGGTGTGAATTTGTTTTCCCTTTTATAAATTTTTTGTGTCATTTTGGTTTTTTACAATTTTATTTCCCGATCCTATTTTCATTAAAAAGGATAGTGCCTTCCCTTTTGTGTGATATTCTATAACTTTGGTTTCTGTCACCACTCCAGGCCTATTAATGTCAGGAATTGGGGGTTATTATCTCTTATTCATCATGATGAAGGAAGGGTGTGGAACTTTTCTTACCCTTCCCAGATCATGAAGAAGGCGGGTGGGGACAAAATGGTATCATAGGAAGGTTGAGAGATATTATGGATCTCAAAGATCGGCATTGTGAGGATTTCATGGTATGGTAGGTCAATAGTTTTAGGAAATCTTAGTGTGTTAAATAGGACAGGGACTAATGGCTAGGACATGTGATTTTAGGGCCCCCATGATCCAATGCAAGGACTCTCGGCCTACCAAACAACCAAGCAGGGATACACTGGTTACAAGGTAGAGACCATTGGAAAGGCACATATATCATAATAACTTGTGTTATGGTGCATCTTTTTGGGTCTTAGGAAATTATGATAAATAAAGATTCAAAATAAATTTTAAAAGTAAATTTGTTAATACCCAGGAATATGTTTTTTGTGTTTACCTTTTCAGATATTGAACCCGGAAGTCACCCACGAGTGGTACGAGCAGTTGAGGCCCATCCGGCCAACATGGTTGATCAGTAGAGGGTTCATCAAGAGGAGGAATATGACTTGTGGTAGAATACCCTTCATTCTTTCCAGAGAGAGACCTTGGGGAAGTAAGAAGGAAGTGTTTCCAACATAGAGACAAAAGGATGGAACAAGGAGCTTGTGATCAATTTACATTGAATCGTGTTCTGGGGGAGTACTGGGTTCCACTAGTAGTGAGACTGATGCGAGGAGTATCACGTTAATAGTGGAAGATTTACCATAGAGAGAGAAAGGAGAGCAATGTTTCATCGGCCAACTTTGAGAAGGCGTTTCAGGCTGAATTTCTCTACTCAATGATGATGGCCTAGAAGAGAAAAGAGATTCTATCATTTCAGCAGGGGAGTATGTTTGGTTAGGTAATTGGGGATTATGTTCATGTATCTCTTCAATTTTTCTCTAAACCTCTTTCCTAAGGAAGAGTCTCGACAGATATTCTAGGATGAGTCCCTTCGACCTTCGTTTCAGTATGCACTAGCCCCCTTCACTCTACTGACAAACATAGAGGTTTATAAGAAGGATGAGGTAGTGGAGAGGATGAAATCATGGGTAGGTGTACTAAAAGTGGGTACCTATTTTTGTTCATCAAAGGGGAAGGAAATCAACAAAAATCATCAGTGTTAGGGCCACCCATGTTTCAGCCTATTTGGAGTAGGCCTCAGTTGTTTCTATTCCGGTCTCGTGGTCCTCGCCCTTCCCCATGGGATCATGAGCAAAGTGAAAGGTCTTTGGATTCCATGGACATCTTCAGATCCAACACCTAGTTTGAGCATAATATGTTAGTGGTGGGTAGGTTCAAACCCCCCCTCAACAAGAGTTGTTGGCAATACCATTTCTGCGGTAGGGATAGTGGGATCCTATTCTATCGAGGGAAGACAGTGCAAGAGGAGGATGACATTAGGGTTTTTCTCAGGGACCTTGAATATATCATGGTTGTGGAGGTGATTGATAGTCCAGGGGTATAAGATCTAGGTGCGAGTAGTTTCGTGACGCTGAGGTAGCAGTTCTATAGGGTCTGGAGTTTGTTCGGGTTATGATCAGTCTGTTTGGAAATCTTTCTTCTTCTTTGTGTGATTCGAGAGGTTCACACTCCTTCATTGCACCCAGTATGGCCCATTATTTTGGAATAGATGTAAAAGTACTTTTTCCCCTAGTGTTGAGATTGCTAGTTGTAAGTCAGACCAGTCTGTTTGATGTTTGACGAGGATCTAGACTGATGTTGGGGCCACATCAGTCTATTGGGGATCATTATGTATTGCCAATGCTGTCATAAAATGTCATCTTAGTTAATATCTGGTTGTTCTATATGCATTCTGTTATCATCTACTTCTAAGTAATAGTCATGTTCTCAAATATGGATTTCCAACACAAAGCATTTGTTGGCGAGTGACATTGTTTGGTGGGAAGCCAGCATTTGGAGCATCTTCACTATATGTTGGCTGAGATATTAGTGGCTTATGAAGATACATAGATGGTGGGGGTTCTGAGGTATCTCATACACTTCATGGATGTATTATTGTAGGAGGTTGTAGATCTACCCCCTCGACGTGACATTGATTTTGGAATAGACTTGCAACCCGGTGCCTGTTTGATTTTGATAGATCTCTATCAAAATGTTCCTTGTGGGTTGTGGGAGTAACAGATTAATTTTGACAACCTGATGAAGATGGAATTTATCTAGATGAGTATGTTTCCATGGTTTTCTTTAGTATTGTTCATGAAAAATTCATATGATAGTCTAAGGCTATGTATAAACTACTTGAGACTGAATCAGGTGACAGTCAAGAACTATTACCCCCTCCCATGGATTGACTATCATTTTGACTATTTAAAGGGAACATGATTATTCTACAATATTGATATATGGTATGGATATCAATAATTGAGGGTGATGGGGGGTAACATCCTGATGACTACTTTTAGGTGTAGGTATGGGCACATCATGTTCTTGGACTTTTTGTTCAGTGGTATAAATACACCAGCTATGTTTATGGTGGTCATGAACTTTGTTTTCCTTGAAATCCTGGACCAGTTTGTTATCATGTTCATCGAAAACATCCTTATCTACTCATGGTTATAATAGAAGAACACTAAGTATCTAAGGACTATTTTTGAGGTCCTCTGAAACCATCGTCTCTATGATAAGGTGTCCAAGTTCATGTTCTAGATGTGATTGGTGCACTTACATGGACATTTGGTGTCTCATCATTGGAAAGAAGTGCAACACTCAAAGGATAAAGTGGTTCTTTCTTGGGTAGCACCCAAGAATGTGGTGGAGGTTCATAGATTCTTAGGTCTGGTAGGATATTACAGGAGGTCAGTTACCAACTTATCATGATATGAAGCTCAATTTAAAACCATGAATAGGAAAGAACATGCCTTTCTGTGGAGTAAGTAGTGTCATGCCTACTTCACCTATCTGAAGGGGAAGTTGGTCAGTTCCCCAATTCTTAGGTTGTGTGTAGAGCCCCAAAGCTTGACGTACATGGACATTACATTACTTTTTTGGAATACTTAGTACATAAAAAAAACACAGACACAAGGACCATAATAGTTTAGTGTCTTTGGAAACTCGGAATATAATCTTCTAATCGGGGTGAAAGATCTTCAACATCTCCCATAAAGATATTCCCTTTATTTACCTAAAACCATTATTTATATCATGGGGAAAAGAAAACAAAAAAGGGTGAGCTCAAATACTCAGTAAGGGTAAACAAAAGATATATCAATCACATCATATTCATAAGAACATAACATTTTGGAAATCTTAACCTGCAAAAGAGATCATAATATCATAAAATGGGATAAATAATATTAGTGAAATGTAAACCCCAATAATCAAAACTTAAAACATGAAACTTTGTGTCATACACACATAATCATAGAGAATCATTTCTTATTAGTCAAGACTCATTGGAAAGACAATCTTAGTGGATGAAGTCCATTTCTGAACCGAGTTCACTCCTCGTTTCAGTCCTGTTTCACTGAACCGGTTTAACCTGCCATTCCAGAAATGTCTATCTCATGAGATATAAAATCTTTACCCAATGAATTGGCAAGAGATATAGGTCCCACCCATCTCATAATGATGCAATTCTTATGTGTGCCACAAAATCATAAACCATACATCAGAGCATAACCCATGTAATAAAAATGGGACTCTTAAACATCATGAAATGATAAAACAATTCATATAAGATAAAGGAATTCATAAAAATAATTCCATCACAACATAATCAAATCAATGTAATAATAGGGATAGAAACAGAACCCTTTATTATCATATATGGAAAATTATTTTGATAAAACACTTGAACTCCATTCTTGAGGAAAATATCCTTTCTATTTCAAAAACACTTTTCCTTTCTTAACATGTCATACAATTATAAACTAAAAGAAGTTGATTAAAAATAAACTTGAAAACTTGTAAATGAAGCTTTTTGGAAATAATGTTTTAAAAATCCATTCATGCCATATAAGTTAAAAAAACATTCTTATCGTACTTTTGTCGGAAAAGTCAAAAAGTACCTCGTACGAAAAACGACAAAATATTCCTTTCATATATTTTACTAAAAACTTACCGAAGGGTAAAATTGGATTTAAAAAATTGTATGTGGATGGAAACAATATTACATATTGAGGGAACATGTATGTGGATGATAAAATACATCCCAGTAAATACCAAAGTATAAACAATCTCAGATAAAAATGAGATTGTGATATTTTCCCTTACCATAGGTCCGATTTGCTTCGTAAGTGTTCGAACCTCCTATATAATGATTTAAATAATGTCATTGACTTATTATAGAATCATACTCATTGTTATTATATAATATATGGTTTACTTATGACTTTATATTACCCGTTTTTTGTAAATTCTACGTTAAAGAGCGTTTTGGGTAAAATCGTTTCATTTTTCGTCCGTGTTTTGACTTGTAATTATTCATATGATTACTTAGATCATGATAACATAATTCCATAATATAAAACATGATTTATATATAATATATATTCAGAATATACATATATAATAGATCAGTAAATGAAAATAAATACATTGTTCATGGAGATGGTAGGCCGTACGTACGCATTAACGCTGTTTTTCGTTTCCTTATTGAGTTGAATGGAATTAAGTAGATGACATACATATATATACATATAAATCCAGTATCATTATTATGTCATATATTTCATGATTACTTATTATATATACTTTATAATCATTCATGAATGGTTAATGTGGAGAATGAATCTCATCGTGTCGTGGAGACGGTAGTCCGTGCGTACGCACGAGCGATGATATCGTTCTCATGATCATGGAATTGTATTGGAGTGTATGTATACTATTTCAGAATCAATATCACTTTACAATAATCATATATAGTTATTATGTACACCATTATACCCATCCAAGTAAGGTGGTGGAGGAAAATATATTACACCACGGCGTGGAGACGGAATACCGTACGTACGCACGCGCGGTGATTTCATTTTCAGTAGGATGGATAGATGGTGAAATAGGGTTGTTTAATACTTATAGTAACATATCATTATATGAGTGATACTGATGTTATTACTTCATAATTAAACAAGCTAATAAGAAGAAGTTTAATAAGAAATAAAGTTGAAAGAATCGGTAACGGACATTACCTCTTCTTTGAAGCGCCTCTTTGAGTCCTCCTCTTAGGGCCCTAAAATTGGTCCTTGAAGAATACCAGGACCTATAGGATTTTTCTAGGAAAGTGGAGAAGAGAATTTGGCAGGGGTTGGCTGAGCCTGAAGGCTCAAAGTGGTGTGAGGAAGAGAGGGAGGAGGTGCCCTTTTATAAGGGAGGAGAGGGGCACCTTTGGAATAACTAAAAATATTATTTTATTATAAAGCCAAATTCGGTTTTAAATAGCTCAAAATTGATTTATTTCGAAGGTAAGGTGGGTATGGGTCGAAATAATCTTATCAAATAGAATTTGGACAAGTTTAGTTCACTACTTTAACCATATCATTTAGTTTTAACTTTAAGTTAGATAATTTTACTTTTGCCGTGTCTTTTTGTGTTCTTACACTATAAGGTTAATAAACTTACTATAACAAGCCAAACGAACCCCAAGTTATTTATTATTAATATATATAACCTTATATAAGTCATTTGGCCAAACCTTATATTTTTAGGAATAAAATAACAATTAATAATATAATATTTATTTTAAAAACTATTTTATGTCAATTTTGACACTATTTAGTAATTGATTTTTGTGAAACTCATAACAGAATGGTTAGTTCGAAAAAAGTTAATTAAATCAATACTAACATATCATATTAACCTATAAAATTAGTTTAATTCATAAAAAGTCTCAAATAACATTTATTTCGGTATTTATAACATTAATTATTTCAATATGTCATTAATAAGATAATTGCTACATCATCTTTGTGTCATAAAGAAATTAACTTATTTAATGTCTAAAAATTACAAATAAAATACCATTATGTTGGAAATAATTTTATCTTTCTAATTAAAATTTATAGTCGAATTTATCTTATGTACAACCCTATATTAAAAATGATATACATATTAAACTTTGATTTTAACTATTTTAACCCTTCTTTAAATAAATTAATAATAAATGTCCTAATCTAATCCAAGTGGGCCTAAATGGTCATATTTTATTACTAAGGTTGTTTTTGGTCGAATTACACTTATCCAATAGAATTAGGACATGATTTAGGGTAATAATAATATAATTGTTACCAGTAATTACCCTATTTACTTTTAAACGTGGTAAAAAAGTAAAAAGTTACTATTCACCAAAAATTATTTTCATCTCATTGAATCACATTTTACTTACTGAAATCAACCATGTCTCTCAGATTTTTGAAATTCCACTCACAGAAGCGGTAAAGTTATGTTTTATGAAAAATTCATTTTTCTTAACTACCACTTAGTGGTTTCACTATTCATCAAAAAAATGAAAGTTTCCAGAAACATACCAAAAATTAGGCCTAAGCTATATTTGATATTATGAACTCAAAAATGATGTATATTTTACCAAATTCAAAACATATCAGTTGAATTAATTAATTTAAAAATTAATTCCCGTTGTCAAAACAAATAGCGTGTTCTTAAGAGATAATAACTATCAAAAGATTGACACTTATTTATGTCTGGTTTAAATGTGAAATTACATCCAATGAAAAACATTGTATTAAATTGTAAAAATATATTCTAAATATACTTTAAAACCACTAAAATTAATAATTTATCACTATTAATTATTTCGATTAAAAGGGTTGTTTTTAATTAAAATTTAGTAATTTTCACTATTCATCAGAAAATGAAAGTTATCCGAAAAGTACCAAAATTTCACCCTAAGCTAATTTCGATATTCCGAATCCAAAAATGAAGACCATTTTGAAAAATAAAATTTAAAAAATTTTAAAAAGTGGTTATTACTATTCACAATGGCTAGTTTTAATAATATTTTAATAGCATATTGTTGTTTAGTGAAACTCGTTATTGCGTACAACACATGCTATCGAGGAAGGTCGTGATTGCGTGTAATGCAAGGCAAGTCAAGGATGAGTTTTGTGCAAGTTCCTTTTGGTGTAGCTTACAACACAAGACATTAATGAAATTAAAAAATATATTTTTCATAAAATCTCAGGGTGTTACATTCTACCCCCCTTAAAATGAATTTCTCACTCGAAATTCGTCGGGGTTATAAATGGTTAACTACTCGAAAGTTTATTTAATAGAAACCCACATTGTAAAAAGTAATACCAACACAAATCTTTAAAAACAAAAGTATGAAATGTAACGGTTACCCAAATAAACTAATCACTGAGTTTCCACATATGTGAAAATATGGATATGGAAGAAAAATCTAACCATCATGTTCTGATGGAGAGTGGTAGAGAACATGGCTATGGAAAAGCCAGCAATCACAAAGTCATAAATTTGTGACGATCTAAGGTGCCATCTGATTCATCATATATAAGAGCACTAGGACAACATTTTTGGTTTTCAAGATCATTTCCCTAAAGTTGATGAAATTGGAATTAGAAGAAATACTTTCGTGATTTTGGTATAGTCTCACCGTTGGTCATTCTTTGGACAATTCCCACTTCATCTCTTAAATAAATGAAGTTGAATTTGTCATTCATGATGTGTTAGCAGATCATGTGATAGAATGATGGGTTATTCCATCTGTCTCAAAAAAAAGGTTAGAAAAGTTATCAAAACTTACATAAGTACATCTATAGTGAGATTAATAATATATGGTTCCTAAAATGGACTTATACATCATATATCATACTGCTTAATATAATAAAACTAGTTTCTACTAAACAGGGACTTCCTGTTGGCCAGTGGTAGGCGCTAAATGTCAGTCGCACTTCGGTTGTGGGTTCGATTCCCACAGCCTTGTTCGACGCAATGGGTTGTCGCCCGTCCTGCAGGTTGTCTATTTTCTAAAGCTATATTACTATAACATATCATCAATAATATTGAAAAAATTTCTATCCTAACTTATGTCCAACATAATCCATTCCAATATTTAGGCTTATCTAAAATACTTCGGTCTAAGATCATATTATAAAGAAAATGATTACTTGAAATGTCACCTAACAATCACGTGAATGCCATCATTTATCCCCCATATATCATAAGATATATCTAGTTGGTAAAATTACAAACATGTGAATACCTTAATCATGTATTCTCTTGAAGAATAAATACGCATTGAACCTTATTGAAAACATGAATGCTCTTAAAAGTTAACCCTTTCCACATACCAAAATCCTCAAAATTCTATATACTCAAACCATGATATCACTTAGTCCTTATATCAATCATGAGCTCATGAATACAATAAACCATCTCATTATCTTCTTATTCCTTCATTATGCGCATATCATCTACATTAGAAAAATATCAGAATAACCTTCCATGGTTACTGGTACCATTAAACCTATAATTTCAAATACTTATAGGAAAAACAATAGTGTAACAATCCTTAGATGATTCTTTATTCCATAGTACCATTAACTATACAACATTACTCTCGATAAACATACAATCATTCCACTACCTTTTAAAAAAACTGACTGAGCTTCAACACTTCTTTCAGCTCATATATCATTTGTAGTCTCCTCATCATTATCCACATAAATACTACCCATATAACCATGCTGATTCTCTTCATGAGGTTTTCCATTAGGGAATTGGTTTGCATAATTCCCGTACATTCCACATTTAAAACATCTAATCATTGTTGATGACGTAGCAATACCATTATCCTTGTCCATGGTGTTAACTAAACCTTTTCCTTTTCACTTACTGTCTTTGTGTCCTTCTTTTCCACACCCAAAGCATCTTCAAGTTCCTTTGAAACAATCTCCCTGATGCCTCTTCCCACATGATTTACATGAGGGAAATTGAACTTTCTTTTCTCTATGATCATCATGAAACTCCATCTTTCTCTTATTATCTGAGTCGGGAAACTTACCAAAGTTGAGATTATTAATCATATTATGAGATTTTTGATTAGGCATAATAACGATTTTTGGACTTCCAGATCCCATTTCATTTGGTTTCTCATGAAGAAAATCATTCCATTGTCTATCATATCCTCCATTATCGTGAATCTTCCTGTTTCCAGCAATTTTCTAAAACCCAAAAAGAATATTGTGAGAGGAAAAAAGCATGCTAGGGAAAAAAACATAGTAAAGGGAGAGTATCCTCAATATCTAACATCTTAGGTTAAATTATATGATCGTTATAGTAGTTCTAGGACTGTATTCTATATGTATACTTATCCTTAAGGACATCCCTAGACATACCTTAGAAATATCTCTAGGGATCTCACTAACGTTTTCTCATCCTAGTTTCCGAAGGTTGACTAAACCTTTCCTCTGATACCAACTATAGAGACCCAAAGCTTGACGTACATGGACATTACATTACTTTTGAGGAATACTTATTACATATCAAAAACACACACACAAGGACCGTAATAGTTTAGTGTCTTTGGAAACTCGGAATATATTCTTCTAATCGGGGTGAAGGATCTTCAACATCTCCAATAAAGATCTTCCCTTTCTTTTACCTAAAACCTTTCTTTATATCTTGGGGAAAAGAAAACATAAAAGGGTGAGCTCAAATGCTCAGTAAAGGTAAAAAAAAGAAATATCAATCACATCAAATTCATAATAACATAACATTTTGGAAATCTTAACCTAAAAAAGAGATCATAATATCAGAACATGGGGTAAATCATAGTAGTGAAATGTAAACCCCAATAACCATAACATAAAACATGAAACTGTGTGGCATACACACATAATCATATATAATCATTTCTTATCAGTCAAGACGCATTGCCAAGACTATCATAGTGGACAAAGTCCATTCCTGAACCGAGTTCACTCCTCGTTTCAGTCATGTTTCACTGAACAGGTTTGACCTTCCGTTCCAGCCATGTCTATCTCATGAGATATAAAATCATTACCCAATGCATTGTAGAGATATATAGGTCCCACCCATCTCATAATGATACCATTCTTATGTCTGCCACAAAATCATAAACCATACATCATAGCATAACCCATGTAATAAAAATGGGATTCTTAAACATCATGAAATCATAAAAAAATTCATATAAGATAAAGGAATTCATAAAAATAATTCCATAACAACATAATCAAATAAATTTAATAATATGGATAGAAACAGAACCCTTTATTATCTTAGATGGAAAATAATTTTGATAAAACACTTGAACTCTATTCTTGAGGAAAATATCCTTTCTATTTCAAAAAAACTTTTCCTTTCTTAACATGTCAAACAATTCTAAACTAAAAGATGTTGATTAAAAATAAACTTAAAAACTTGTAAAGGAAGCTTCTTGGAAATAATTTTTTAAAATCCATTCATGTCGTATAATTTAAAAAAAACATTCTTCTCGTACTTTTGTCAGAAAAGTCAAAAAGTACCTCGTACGAAAAACGACAAAAGATTCCTTTCATATATTTTAATAAAAACTTACCGAAGGGTAAAATGAGATTTAAAAAATTGTAGGTGGATGGAAATAATATTACATATTGAGGGAACATGGATGTGGATGATAAAATACACCCCAGTAAATACCAAAGTATAAACAATCTCATATAAAAATGAGATTGTGATATTTTCCCTTACCTTAGGTCCGATTTGCTTTGTAAGTGTCCAAACCTCCTGTATAATGATTTAAATAACGTCATTGACTTATTCTAGAATAATACTCATTGTTATGATATCATATATGGTTTACTTATGACTTTATATTACCCGTTCTTTTGTAAATTCCATGTCAAAGAGCGTTTTGGGTAAAATCGTTTCATTTGTCGTCCGTGTTTTGAATTTTAATTATTCATATGATTACTTAGATCATGATAAATTAATTCCAGAATATAAAACATGATTTATATATAATATATATTCATAATATACATATATATATATGAGATCAGTAAATGGAAACAAATACACCGTTCATGGAGACGGTAGGCCGTACGTACGCATGAACGCTGTTTTTGTTTCCTTATTGAGTTGAATGGAATTAAGTAGATGACATAAATATATATACACATAAATAAAATCTCATTATTATGTCATATATTTCATGATTACTTATTATATAAACTTTATAATCATTCATGAATGGTTAAAGTGGAGAATGAATCTCATCGCGTCGTGGAGACGGTAGTCCGAACGTACGCACGAGCGATGATATCATTCTCATGATAGTGGAATTGTGTGGGAGTGTATGTATACTATTTCATAATCCATATCAATTTAAAATAATAATATATAGTTATTATGTACACCATTATACCCATCCAAGTAAGGTGGTGGTGGAAAATAGATTACACAACGGCGTGGAGACGGTATTCTGTACGTACGCACGCGCGGTGATTTCGTTTTCCGTAGGATGGATAGATGGTGAAATAGGGTTGTTTCATACATATAATAACATATCAGTATATGAGTGATACTGATGTTATTACTTCATAATTAAACAACCTAAGAAGAAGAAGTGGAAGAAGAAATAAAGTTGAAAGAATCGGTAACGGACATTACCTCTTCTTTAAAGCGCCTCTTTGAGTCCTCCTCTTAGGGCACTAAAATTTGTATTTGAAGAAGACCAGGACCTCTAGGATGTTTCTAGGTAAGTTGAGAAGATAATTTTGCAGGTTTTGGCCGATCTTGAAGGCTCAATGTGGGGTGAGGAAGAAAGGGAGGAGGTGCCCTTTTATAATGGAGGAGAGTGGCACCTTTGGAATAACTAAAAATATTATTTTATTATAATGCCAAATTCGGTTTTAAATAGATCCAAATTGATTTATTTCGAAGCTAAGGTGGGTATGTGTCGAAATCCTCTCATCCAATATAATTTTGACAAGTTTAGTTTACTATTTTAACCTTATCATTTAGTTTTAACTTTAAGTTAGATAATTTTACTTTTATCGTGTCTTTTTGTGGTCTTAAACTATAAGGTTAATAAACATACTATAACAAGCCAAAAGAACCCCAAGTTTTTTATTATTAATATATATAACCTTATCTAAGTCAATTAGCAGAACCTTATATTTTTAGGAATAAAATAACAATTAATAATATAATATTTGTTTTAAAAACTATTTTATGTCAATTTTGACACTATTTAGTAATTGATTTTTCTCAAAATCATAAAAGAATGATTAATTCCAAAAACGTTAATTAAATCAATAATAACATATCATATTAACCTAGAAAATTAGTGGAATTCATAAAAAGTATCAAATTACATTTATTTCGGTATATATAACAATAATTATGTCAATATTTCATTAATAAGATAATTACTGCATCATCATTGTGTCATAAATATATTAACTTATTTAATGTCTAAAAATTACAAATAAACTACCATTATGTAGAAAATAATTTTATATTTCTAATGAATATTTATAGTTGAATTTATCTTATGTATAACCCTATATTAAAAATGATATACTTATTAAACTTTGATTTTAACTATTTTAACCCTTCTTTAAATAAATTAATAATAAATGTCCTAATCTAATCCAAGTGGGCCTAAATTGTCATATTTTATTTCTAAGGATGTTTTCGGTCGAATTAAACTTATCCAATAGAATTAGGACATGTGTTAGGGTAATAATAATGTCATTTTTACCCGTAATTACCCTATTTATTTTTAACTGTGGTAAAAAAGTCAAACGTTACTGTTCACAAAAAATTATTTTCATCTCATTGAATCACATTTTACTTAGTGACATCAACCATGTCTCTCGGATTTTTGAAATTCCACTCACATATGTGGTAAAATTATGTTTTAAGAAAAATTCATTTTTCTTAACTACCACTTAGTGGTTTCACTATTCATCAAAAAATGAAAGTTTCCAGAAAAATAACAAAAATTAGGCCTAAGAAATATTTGATATTATGAACTCAAAAATTATGTCTATTTTAACAAATTCAAAAAATATTAGTTGCATTAATTAATTTAAAAATTAATTTCCGTCGTCAAAACAAATAGCGTGTTCTTAAGAGATAATAACTATCAAAAGATTGACACTTGTTTATGTCTGGTTTAAAATGTAAAATTACATCCAATGAACAATGTTGTATTAAATTGTAAAAATATATTCTAAATATACTTTAAAACCACCCAAATTAATAATTTATCGCAATTAATTATTTCGATTAAAAAGGTTGTTTTTAATTAAAATTTAGTAATTTTCACTATTCATCCGAAAATGAATGTTATCCGAAAAGTACCAAAATTTCACCCTAAACTAATTTCGATATTCCGAATCCAAAAATGAAGACCATTTTGAAAAATAAAATTTACAAAATTTCAAAAAGCGGTTATTACTAATCATCACGACTAGTTTTAATAATATTTTAATAGCATATTGTTGTTTAGTGAAACTCGTTATTGCGTACTACACACGCTATCGAGGAAGGTCGCGATTGTGTGTAATTCAAGGCAAGTCAAGGATGCGTGTTGTGCAAGCTCCTTTTGGTGTACTGTACAACACAAGACACTAATGAAATTACAATAATATATTTTTCATAAAATCTTGAGGTGTTACATTCTACCCCCCTTAAAATGAATTTCGCCCTCGAAATTCATCGGGGTTATAAATGGTTTACTACTCGAAAGTTTCATTAATTGAAACCCACATCGTAAAAAGGAATACCAAAACCAATCTCTAAAAACAAAAGTATGAAAAGTAATGGTTACCTAAATAAACTAATCACGGGGTTTCCACATAGGTGAAAATATGGATATGGAAGAGAAATCTAACCATCATGTTCTGATGGAGAGTGGTAGAGAACATGGCTATGGAAAAGCCAGCAATCACAAAGCCATAAATCTGTGACAATCTAAGGTACCATCTGATTCATCAGATATAAGAGCACTAGGACAACATTTTTGGTTTTCAAGATCATTTCCCCAAAGTTGATGAAATTGGAATTAGAAGAAATACTTTCGTGATTTTGGTATAGTCTCACCATTGGTCGTTCTTTGGACAATTTCCACTTCATCTCTTAATGAAATGAAGTTGAATTTGTCATCCATGATGTGTTAGCAGATCATGTGATAGAATGACGGGTCATTCCATCTGTCTCAAAACAAAGGTTAGAAAAGTTATCAAAACTTACATAAGTCCATCTATAGTGAGATTAATCATATATGGTACCTAAAATGGACTTATACTTCATATATCATACTGCTTAATATAATAAAACTAGTTTCTAATAAATAGGGACTTCCTATAGGCCAGTGGTAGGCGCTAAAGGCCAGTCGCACTTCAGTTGTGGGTTCGATTCCCACATCCTTGTCCGACACGATGGGTTGTCGCCCGTCCTGCAAGTTGTCCTTTTTTGAAAGCTATATTACTATAACATCCCATCAATAATATCGAAACAAGTTCTATCCTAACTTATGTCCAACATAATCCATTCCAATCTTTTGGATTATCTAAAATACTTCGGTCCAAGCTCATAGTATAAAGAAAATGATTACTTGAAATGTCACATAACAATCACATGAATT
Organism: Viscum album; assembly: GCA_963277665.1. Classification (NCBI taxonomy): domain Eukaryota; kingdom Viridiplantae; phylum Streptophyta; class Magnoliopsida; order Santalales; family Viscaceae; genus Viscum; species Viscum album. Next base: position 1,238,865,173 of record OY728145.1, on the reverse strand, counting down.
CCATCATTTATCCCCCATATATCATAAGATATATCTTGTTGGTCAAATTACAAACATGTGAATACCTTAATCATGTATTCTATTGAAGAATGAATTCCCATTGAACCTTATTGAAAACATGAATACTGTTAAAAGTTAACTCTTTCCACATACCAAAATCCTCAAAATTCTATATAGTCAAACCATGATATCACTTAGTCCTTATATCAATCATGAGCTCATGAATACAATCAAACATCTCATTATCTTCTTATTCCTTCGTTATGCGCATATCATCTACTTTACAAAAATATATGAATAACCTTCCATGGTTACTGGTACCATTAAACATATACTTTCAAATACTTTTAGGGAAAACAATAGTCTAACAATCCTTAGATGATTCTTTATTCCATAGTACCATTAACTATACAACATAACTCTCGATAAACATACAATCATTCCACTGCCTTCTAAAACAACTGATTGAGCTTCAACACTTCTTTGAGCTCATATATCATTTGTAGTATCCTCATCATTATCCACATAAATACTACCCATATGACCATGCTGATTCTCTTCATGAGATTTTCCATTAGGGCATTGGTTTTCATAATGCCTGTACATTCCACATTTAAAACATCTAATCATTGTTGATGTTGTAGAAATACCATTATCCTTATTCATGGTGTTAACTGAACCTTTTCCTTCGCACTTACTGGATTTGTGTCCTTCTTTTCCACACCCAAAGCATCTTCCAGTTCCTTTGAAACAATCTCCCTTATGCCTCTTCCCACATGATTTACATGAGGGTAGTTGATCTTTATTTCCACTATGATCATCATGAAACTCCATCTTTCTCTTATTATATGAGTTGGGAAACTTACCAAAGTTGAGATTATTGATCATATTATGAGATTGCTGATTAGGCATAATAACGATGTTTGGACTTCCAGATCCCGTTTAATTTGGTTTCCCATGAAGAAAATCATTCCACTGTCTATCATATCCTCCATTATCGTGAATCTTCCTGTTTCCAGCCTTTTTCTAAAACCCAAAAAGAATAGTGTGAGAGGAAAAAATCATTATAGGGAAAACAACATAGTAAAGGGGGAGTATCCTCAATATATAACATCTTAGGTTAAATTCTATGATTGTTACCATAGTTCTAGGATTGTATTCTATATGTATACTTATCCTTAGGGACATCCCTAGACATACCTTAGAAATATCTCTAGGGATCTCACTAACATTTTTGCATCCTAGTTTCCAAAGGTTGAATAAACCTTTCCTCTGATACCAACTGTAGAGACCCAAATCTTGACGTACATGGACATTACATTACTTTTCGGAATACTTATTACATAACAAAAACACACACACAAGGACCGTAATTGTTTAGTGTCTTTGGAAACTCGAAATATAATCTTCTAATCGGGGTGAAAGATCTTTAACATCTCCCATAAATATCTTCCCTTTTTTTACCTAAAACCTTTTGTTATATCCTAGGGAAAGGAAAACCTAAAAGGGTGAGCTCAAATGCTCAGTAAGGGTAAACAAAAGAAATATCAATCACATCATATTCATAAGAACATAACATTTTGGAAATCTTAACCTGCAAAAGAGATCATAATATCATAACATGGGGTAAGTCATAGTAGTGAAATGTAAACCCCAATAATCATAACTTAAAACATGAGACTCTGTGTCATACAAAAATAATCATAGAGAATCATTTCTTATTAGTCAAAACTCATTTCCAAGACGATCTTAGTGGACAAAGTCCATTTCTGAACCGAGTTCACTCCTTGTTTCAGTCCTGTTTCACTTAACCCGTTTAACGTACCATTCCAGCCATGTCTATCTCATGAGATATAAAATCTTTACCTAATGAATTGTAGGGAGATATAGGTCCCACCCTCTTATAATGATACCATTCTTATGTGTGCCACAAAATCATAAACCATACATCATAGCACAACCCATGTAAAAAAAATGGGATTCTTAAACATCATGAAATCATAAAACAATTCATATAATATAACGAAATTCATAAAAATAATTCCATCACAACATAATCAAGTCAATGTAATAATAGGGATATAAACAGAACCCTTTATTATCTTAGATGGAAAATAATTTTGATAAAACACTTGAACTCCATTCTTGAGGAAAATATCCTTTCTATTTCAAAAACACTTTTCCTTTATTAACATGTCATACAATTCTAAACTAAAACAAGTTGATTAAAAATAAACGTGAAAACTTGTAAAGGAAGCTTCTTGGAAATAACGTTTTAAAAATCCATTCATGCCGTATAAGTTAAAAAAACATTCTTCTCATACTTTTGTCAGAAAAGTCAAAAAGTACCTCATACGAAAAACGACAAAAGATTCTTTTCATATATTTTACTAAAAACTTACCGAAGGGTAAAATTAGATTTAAAAAATTATAGGTGGATGGAAACAATATTACATATTGAGGTAACATGAATGTGGATGATAAAATACACCCCAGTAAATACCAAAGTATAAACAATCTCAAATAAAAATGAGATTTTGATATTTTCCCTTACCTTAGGTCCGATTTGCTTCGTAAGTGTCCAAACCTCTTGTATAATGATTTAAATAATGTCATTGACATATTCCAGAATCATACTCATTGTTATGATATCATATATGGTTTACTTATGACTTTATATTACCCGTTCTTTTGTAAATTCCTTGTTAAAGAGCGTTTTGGGTAAAATCGTTTCATTTGTCGTCCGTGTTTTGACTTGTAATTATTCATATTATTACATAGATCATGATAACTTAATTCCAAAATATAAAAAATTATTTATATATAATATATATTCAGAATATACATATATATAATAGATCAGTAAATGGAAAGAAATACACTGTTCATGGAGATGGTAGGTCGTACGTACGCATGAACGCTATTTTAGTTTCCTTATTGAGTTGAATGGAATTAAGTAGATGACATACATATATATACACATAAATCCAGTGTCATTATTATGTCATATATTTCATGATTACTTATTATATATACTTTATAATCATTCATGAATGGTTAACGTGGAGAATGAATCTCATCGCGTCGTGGAGACGATAGTCCGTACGTACGCACGAGCGATGATATCGTTCTCATGATCGTGGAATTGTTTTGGAGTGTATGTATACTATTTCAGAATCAATATCACTTTACAATAATCATATATAGTTATTATGTACACCATTATACCCATCCAAGTAAGGTGGTGGTGGAAAATAGATTACACCACGGCGTGGAGACGGTATTCCGTACGTATGCACGCGCGGTGATTTCGTTTTCCATAGGATGGATAGATGGTGAAATAGGGTTGTTTCATACTTATAATAACATATATGTATATGAGTGATACTGATGTTATTACTTCATAATGAAACAACCTAAGAAGAAGAAGTGGAAGAAGAAATAAAGTTGAAAGAATCGGTAACGGACATTACCTCTTCTTTGAAGCGCCTCTTTGAGTCCTCCTATTAGGGAACCAAAATTGGTATTTGAAGAAGACCAAGACCTCTATGATGTTTCTAGGGAAGTGGAGAAGAGAATTCGGTAGGGTTTGGCTGAGCTTGAAGGCTCAAAGTGGTGTGAGGAAGAGAGGGAGGAGGTGCCCTTTTATAAGGGAGGAGAGGGGCACCTTTGGAATAACTAAACATATTATTTTATTATAAAGCCAAAATCGGTTATAAATAGCTCCAAATTGATTTATTTCGAAGCTAAGGTAGGGAGGGGTCTAAATAATCTCATCCAATAGAATTTGGACATGTTTAGTTCACTATTTTAACCTTATCATTTAGTTTTATCTTTAAGTTTGATAATTTTAGTTTTACCGTGTCTTTTTGTGCTCTTACATTATAAGGTTGATAATCTTACTATAACAAGCCAAATTAACCCCAAGTTGTTTATTATTAATATATATAACCTTATCTAAGTCATTTTTCCGATCCTTAGTTTTTTAGGAATAAAATAACAAATAATAATATAATATTTGTTTTAAAAACTATTTTATGTCAATTTTGACACTATTTAGTAATTGATTTTTGTGAAAATCATAAAAGAATGATTATTTCAAAAAAAAGTTAATTAAATCAATAATAATATATCATATTAACCTATAAATTTAGTGTAATTCATAAAAAGTCTCAAATTACATTTATTTCGGTATTTATAACACTAATTATGTCAATATGTCATTAATAAGATAATTACTGCATCATCTTTGTGTCATAAATAAATTAACTTACTTAATGTCTAAAAATTATAAATAAACTACCATTATGTAGGAAATCGTTTTAGATTTATAATGAATATTTATAGACGAATTTATCTTATGAATAACCCTATATTAAAAATGATATACTTATTAAACTTTGATTTTAACTATTTTAACCCTTCTTTAAATAAATTAATAATAAATGTCCTAATCTAATCCAAGTGGGCCTAAATGATCATATTTTATTCATAATGTTGTTTTCGGTCGAATTACACTTCTCCAATAGAATTAGGACATGTGGTAGGGTAATAATAATATCATTTTTACCCGTAATTACCCTATTTACGTTTAACCGTGGTTAAAAAAAGTAAAAAGTTACTATTCACCAAAAATTATTTTCATCTCATTGAATAATATTTTACTTACTGAAATCTACCGTGTCTCTCGGATTTTTAAAATTCCACTCACAGAAGCGGTAAAATTAAGTTTTATGAAAAATTCATTTTTCTTAACTACCACTTAGTGGTTTCACTATTCATCAAAAAATGAAAGTTTCCAGAAAAATACCAAAAATTAGGCCTAAGCTATATTTGATATTATGAACTCAAAAATTATTTCTATTTTACCAAATTCAAAACATATCAGTTGCATTAATTAATTTAAAAATTAATTCCCGTCGTCAAAACAAATAGCGTGTTCTTAAGAGATAATAACTATCAAAAGATTGACACTTGTTTATGTCTGGTATAAATGTGAAATTACATCCAATGAACGACATTGTATTAAATTGTAAAAATATATTCTAAATATACTTTAAAACCACTGAAATTAATAATTTATCACTATTAATTATTTCGATTAAAAAGGTTGTTTTTAATTAAAATTTATTAATTTTCACTATTCATCAGAAAATGAAAGTTATCCGAAAAGTACCAAAATTTCACCTTAAGCTAATTTCGATATTCCGAATCCAAAAATGATGTCCATTTTGAAAAATAAAATTTACAAATTTTCAAAAAGTGGTTATTACTATTCATAACGGCTAGTTTTAATAATATTTTAATAGCATATTATTGTTTAGTGAAACTCGTTATTGCGTACTACACACGCTATCGAGGAAGGTCGTGATTGCGTGTAATGCAAGGTATGTCAAGGATGAGTTTTGTTCAAGCTCCTTTTGGTGTAGTGTACAACACAAGACATTAATGAAATTAAAAAGAATATTTCTCATAAAATCTCAGGGTGTTACATTGTGGGAAGAAGGGGTGATGTTCGATGTGTTCTATGACATCTCTGGGTGAGGGTTGGGATGTGTTCTAATGAATTAGTGAAGAGTGACCTCTTATGGGTATAGGAATTTATGTCCCCCTCAAAATAACTATGCCACCCATGATTGGGATCTTGAAACAGTCATGTTTATACGGAAGTTGTGGTGGCATTACCAGATTGGGGAGCACTAAATGGTCTTAACAGATCATAAGAGCTTGAGGTATATATTCTCCCAGTGAGACTTGAACTTGCAGTGGGAGAGGTGGATAGAGTTTCTATAGGACTATGACTTTGATATCACATACAAATCAAGAAAAGGTAATGGTATGGCCAATGCCTTGACTAGGAAGATGCAAAAAAAAAGGTAGTTTGGGAATCCATGGATTCTTATAAGGAAATGAAGGAGTTTGTTGCTTTGTGCATAGATTCTATGGTTGATAGTGGTAGAGGTTATATATTTCAGATGATAGAACAATCTTCCTTGATGTAGAAGGTGGATAAGTCTCAGTGGGGACACTTAGAGAGTGAAGTGAAGCAGGATCACATTGACCAGGGCGATGCTCCAGAAGCATGGTCCGAGGATGGTCAGAATCAGATGCTCTTTCATGGAGATATGTTTTTTCTTGGAAGTGAGGTATGAAGGAGTCCTCTATGAGTTCCATAACTCACCCCTAGTAGTAAACCCAATAGTTTCTAAGATGTACCATGGCCCAAGGGAACAATTTTGGTGGCCCAGTTTAAAGCGGGTAATGGTCGGGTTTCTGGAAAAGTGCCTAGTGTATTAGTAAGTGAAAGCTAAGAACAATGTTCCCCGAGGTCTTTTTCATACCTTAGATGTCCCAAAATGGAAATGGGATGACATCCCGATGGATTTTTTCATGATATTACCTGGGTCTCATGGTGGCTGTAATGCTATCTGGTTAGTGGTGGATCAATTAACGAAATCAGCTCACTTTCGAGTCATCAAGGAGTTGAACGTAATAGACGTCTTGGCATGGAGGTTTGTGAATGAGGTGGGGTGGAAGAATTGGGTTCTATGATCCATCATCTTGGATAGGGATGAAAATTTTACCTCACGAGTATGGATGGGACTATAGCATGCTTGTGGCACCTAATTACACCTTAGAACTACTTTCCACCCTAAGATGGATGGGAAGACAGCGCGTACTATCCATAATTTGGAGGATATGCTACGGGCGTGTGTTCTAGACATCAAGGGAACGTGGGTATGATATTTTCCTATGTATTAACTGGATTAAAAAAATATATATCTCTCTACCATTATCATGGAACCGTTTGAGGTTTTGTAAAAAAGTTTGTGTCGTTTACCCTTTTGTTGGATAGAGGTTGGGGAAGAAACCCTTCTTGGACTAGAGGTAGTGCAGGGCATGATAGGGAAGGATCAGTTTGTGTGTGAGAGGATGAGGGTGGATCAATAATTGTACATGTCGTATACTGATCATAAGAGAAGGCCTTTGGATTTTTAGGATGGAGACCATGGTTTAATGAAGGTTCCCCCTGGGCATGGGCATCTGAGGTGTGGTAAGGGAAGAAAGATTATTCCAATGTTCATCTAAACTTTTGAGGTGCTGGGACAAATTGGTGAGGTGTCATATCTGATGGAATTTCCACCACAGTTGGGGAGGATCCACAATATCTTTCTCATCTCCCTGCTTCATCCTTATCTACATAATGACTCCCATTTCATTGAATGGGGAGAGTTGAATATTGAGGAAGATGCAAGGTTCGTGGAGTGGCTAGTGGAGATCTAAGACCATGATGAGAAGGTTTTTTATGGATAAAACATTCTTTTGGATCATGTTTTTCGTAGGCATGGTGGCCTTGAGGTTAGTACTTTGGAGATGGAGTCATATATGTGGGACCAATACCCAGAGTTGTTCTGAGTTTTTATCTTGTGTTTTAATTTAATATTTTCTTTCATTGTAATGATTGACTTTATTTCTTTGAAATTACTTGTTTCATTTTCTATGAAATGTGGGAAGTACAAATATAATGGGAAGGGAGGACCTAATACCTAATCAATACATATTACTGTGGATTCAATTAAACCAATGCGGGTGAGTTAGTGTCGCCTAAAGTAGAAAGTATCTTGACATGGGAGAAGAAATTACTTAATCCATGTGTCTTGACTATGGCACAATTTCTATTTGTTCAGATGTTTGGGGCATGGGATGTTGGGGATGTTTTCTTGGATGTTGATATTTTCACTCCAGTTTTAGAACAACACAAGGTGGTTTATCCTTGGGATATATCTTTTTTTGATAGATTTTTTATGTAATAGAATATTCCACTAAGGTCTATTAATTTGTGAAAATATAGGGTTTAGGTGTCATAAGGGACATTGGCGACTCATTCAGAGATGTTTACCCAAAACATCCAGTTTTTTTGTCGGTGTGTCATTTTGAATTGTCGGTGTGAACGTGTAATTTTTAACTACTAGTGTCAGTGTGTCATTTTGAACATTCAATGTAGGTGTGTAATTTTGAATATTTGGTGGCTACATTTCATTTTGAACTATCAGTGTCCTCGTTTCATTTTTGAATTGTTGGTGTCAGTGTGTCATTTTGAACTTTTGATGTCGGCATGTCATTTTGAACCGACAATGTTGGCATGTAATTCTAAACTTTCGATGTCACTGTGTAACTTATAACATTTACTATCAGCATTTAATTTTGAATTCTTATTGCGGGAATTCCATTTTGAACAATTGGTGTCGGCCTATCATTCTGAACTGTCGGTGTTGGTGTGTAATCTTGAACTATCGGTGTCGGCTTGTCACTTTGTACTATCAGTTTCGGTGAGACATTTTGTTCTGTAGGATTCACTGTCAATGATAGTGTTGGTGGCTGTGTCAGCATCAGCATCAGAATCTGTTTTGATGTTAGCTTCAGTATTGACATCATCGTTTTTCCTCTTCTGTGTAGATATCAATGTCATCATCGACATTGGCATCAGCGTCCACATCATTTTCATTTTTTCCATGTTTTTCCAGTTTCACCCCTATTACATTTATTTATCATAAATATAGATTAAATTATTGTTTGAAAATTTCTAAATTCCTTCTAGAGGATATTAATTGTATATTTAATATCCTAATAGTCCCCTAACTTTGAAATAGTCAAGCCGTGTAAACATAACCACAATCTGAAATTAATACCCCTTGAATCTATTTACCATTCCTTTGATATAGGATATGGATTTTCTAATGAGTATGTACTATATTCTATTTTCTCTTGGTGCACTGAGAACTTTTCTTCCCCAGACGAGTCCTGCGCATGTGCTAAAGGCCTTTCCTGTCTAGTTTTTCTTGGAGTTTCTTACTGCTCGTGCAAACCCTATTTAAAGCCACGATGAGTTCTGGTCTCCTATTGTTGCATTTAGGTATTTTACTTCGTCTCTTTGTAATATTATATCATGAGGGGTGGGTGTAGTAATTCTTCTTGTGAGATAATGACTGAATTCTTTCTTTAACAAGGGTAATATATGAGGGGGGAAGATGATGATAAAATGACAATATGACCCGTTATGATAACAAGTGGGGATTGAGGATGGTTAAATTATGATCTCTATATTATTTTTATTATCCTTATCATCCTATTATTAATTGTTGTGAATGCATGGATTTATGAAAATCATGGTCATTGGAGGCCTTTTCTTGTGCACTAGTGACGTTCTTATTCTTGTTATTGACACTTTCTGAATAATTGAAAATATCAATCCAACTAATCGAGTACACTTGGTTAAATAAATGGATTACCTAGGATGAAACCTATTTAATTATCACCACTGTTATTCTATGTGAAATTAATGAATACCAATTTGATAAATATGAATATTCTTAGCTTGATGGTGCGGTTTCGTGCTTTGTTTTGTTGAGTTCGTGCATTATGTGGGTCGTGTGATGTCATTATCAGTAGCTGGGATATGGGTATGGGGGGGATAAAGAGGATGGTTATGTGTTTTGGTAAGACATGTTTATACATTGGGGCTTCTTATTGGTTATTTGGGGAATGGATGAACATGTATACATTGGGACTTCCTTTGGTTGTGTTGTAGCCACCGAACAACATTGTGCTACTGGATTGTACCTTGGAATGAACGTTTTTTAGGATGGTTATGGTTGGTAGTTGCCCCGGTAGTGCTGTAATAAATTAAAATGAAACCTTAATAAAAAATGAGAAATGGTTAAATTTAAAATGGTTTAGTTTTATTCTTTGGCAGTGGCAGTTTGTATTGTTGTGCATATATGGGTAACTAAAAAATTTGTTCTGGTGGGCTGGTTGTTTGTATTGGGACGCGTAGGTTGAATGAGTATTTGTTTACCTATAGGTTTAAATTGTAGTTCCATGGGATTTTTAATAAGGGCCTCACCATTTTGAGCACTACATGCTGAACACCCCCATTTCATTGGGGGGTGTCTTGCCCAACATCCAGGTGGGAGGATGGAAGGTTGGTTATTAACTTTCTCCCTCACACCCACATCAGGGTTCCTACCACTCGAGCATATTTGTACTGGCTGTAATGGATTGAGGTTTACTATAACCCAAGATCCTTTAGATAGATTGTATTGTTGATGAGGGGCCCATGTGTTTGGGGCTAGGTTTGTTTCTTAAGAGTCTTCTGGAAGAGTCCCATGTGTTTTGGAGAGGGAGGTGTGTTTTTTGTGACCTAGGCATCTACGGGCGGGGTATGTGTAGTTTGTAGCCCAGGTGTTCTCAAGAAGATGTACAGTGAAACTGCATTTTGGGAATGGTGGTAGCGTCAATACATTATCCATTAGGAATGAATAGTTAACTAGTGGGAAAGGTGGTACGGCGTACCCAAATCATCAATGTTGTTATATTATTACCTTACATGACTTTAGTTATTTGGTGAGTGTGCCTTGGTGATGTTGTAATGGTTATTATTTTTCTATTGTCTGTTTATTTGGTTTCTGCTGTTTTAACAAGGGTATTAGTATGCTTATCCCACTTGTGCATGAGTGACTTTTGTCCCCCTACTGAGTATACCAGTATTCTCACCCTATGGTATAAAACTATTTTCTTGTTTCCTGGAGGACTCAGAGGACAGTGCAAGACTTTACTAGATCGGGTGTCATGATAGATGATGTGTTGCCTCTCAGTCTCTTTCCTTTGTTACATGATTTGCTTCTTTGGTTGTACTTTTGTCAAATATTATGATTAAATCATGCATGGGTTGGATTTTAGTTTCTTTTATATAAATGTTTGGCATTGTTTGGGATTTTTTCCAGCTTATATCCTAATCATTTTTTTATTAAAATGGTAATGAAATCCATTTTATGTGAGATTATATACCCTTGGTGCTAGTCGCCACTGTAGGGCATATTTAAGGCATGACTTGGGGGTCATTAAAGCTCCTTTATCTTGAAGAAGGAAGGGTGTGGCACATTGTTGTCACTTCCCTCATCTTGAATAAGGTGGGTCATCACACCATTATGTATATAGAACATAAAATATCTAATATGAATCATTCATAAATTTATTCTTTTACGGTATATAATCATGTCTCCCCTATGACCAATCCTTCAAAAATTATGTTGTTATCCAAAATAGGTCCCTTAATGATGAGGTATTGATCATAATGACGTTGTTTAAATTTTATTTCTATTTAAAATAATACTAATTTATTTTATAAAAAATAACATGATGAATATAGTTTCATAGAAATATTTATATGTTATTATGGTTTTTTAAAATCAATTTACCACATGTTATCAATCAAATGGTAGTTGAATATTTTTCTCATGCATATGTGTGAACTGCCACCTCCACATAGCGATGCAATTCATTTATTAGAACCATTATTCATGGATAGTATTTATGATGGATTTAATTTTTAGATATGACTTTAGTGGTATAATAATTATTATGAAATTATGAATTAATATTAATGATTTTTTGATCCATTAATTTAAAATTGGAAACATCACTTGGGTGTATATATAGAGTACCATCTCCTTGTTAGGATGTAATTTATTTTTCATAACTAATTTAAATGAATGGGTATTATTATTTATATAACGAATATATATAATATTTTTACCATGATAAATATTTTTTATATTGTATAACCAATACCATAGTTCCTGGACCAAAACCACCTAGCCAAATCATACCATAAAAAAGTATTTATCAAGTTAAATAATGATGATAATAAAAGATTGTTAATGAATAGTTGATGAGACATTATCAATAAACCAAGTATTGTATTATGGGTATTATTAGGGTTATTTTGTATAATTATAATTTAAATTTTATTTATGATATAGTATATTAGATAACATATGATTCTAGAGAGGCTTGAGTTAAGTGATTCTTGTATCACATTAATTTCCTTGACACATATATAAAATTTACTAATTATTTTATTAATTCTATTTATATACTACCACAATGTTATTTTATATCAAAAAATTCATGGTATTTATTGGGTTTTAATATTAATATAATGTTACTTATTCATGTGGGTTATGACTCAAACATCACCCTATTTGTAAGTATTTTACGTTACCGTATTATTTTTTCTAGGATTGCTTATGCATAAATTTTATTATGATGAAATTTTATGATCTGTCTCTCCAAAATATATTTTTTATTTTAATTTGGTATATTATATATGTTACGTTTTTGTCTTTAATTATTATCTCAATATGTACTCATTAAACCTATAAAAGGATATTACTGAAAATTGGCCATGTTATTCTCTTCATTTGGGAAACATTTCATTCATGCCAATATTTTCTTTAAAATGATTTTAAAAATAGTTTTACTACATTTAAAAGAATAATTAATGGGTAACAGACCATAATTATAAGAATAATATTCATTTTAATTAACATTTATTAAATTAAGTATTTCAAAATAAAATAAAATAAATTTTTATATAAAATAAATGCATGTAAATAATAAAATTCACAATTTCCTATATATTAATAAATTCCAATTATAAAAATGATAGTTTTTCATTCCATGAAAAGGTGTTTGGATTTCTCGATGTAAATAAACTAAATTTATATTAAATATAATAATTAAACCAAGATGAAATATAATTTCATAAAACATTTAAAAGATACAGTTTTCTATGATATATTTATATTATTATTTTTAATGATAAATAGTAAACCATTAAAAAAATATTTATTACATTATAATAATTTTTTATTAATTATTTATTAATATTATTTGTTTAACAAGTAAATATTAATTTATAATCAAATTATTATAAATATAAAATGATGATAAGTGAAATGATATAAAGAGATATAGTTGTAAAAATATTAATATAACTTAAGTGAACATTGAAATAATTAAAAGAAAATATAGAATTTTTTGTTTGGAAAAATAAATTTTTAATTTGAAAACATTAATTTATGTATTTTAGATATATTTAAAAAATTTATTTCTCTATAAATGTGAAAAATTTGTATTTTATAATTAAATTTGTAGTAATAATATTTCACATTAATAAATAATGATGTTTTAGTTTATTATTATAATTAATGTTATAACATATCTTAATAAATATTAGTATTAATATTAATTGAATTAGTGTAATATTTTTATGAACAAAATTGAATTGGAATAATAGTATGTGATTTTTGACATAAATTAATAAATATATTAATATATTTTTTATTTTGAAATACTCTTATGAAAAATATAATTGATAGAAAATGGAAACCTACCATGATTGGTAGAATATCTGTACAGATGCATTGTGGTATTGAGCTCATCCATATATTGGGATCCAACTATAATAGTTACAAGGTGACATGAGGAATGAGAGACAACCTAAGAAGAACGATTAGAACATAATGCTCATAGGTGTGTAAAAATGTAACACCCTGAGTTTTTACATTACTTTTTTTAATGAATTAATTTTCATTGATGTTTTCTAATGCACTATGTCCAAAATTCATTTCACACGGCACTAAGATGGTGTACATTAAATTAAACACCATGTTTTACCAAAGAACAATATATTATTAATATATTATATATTAAGACTAAAAAAATCCGTTAACATATATTTTATTAATAAAAATTAAAAATTTATGAAAACATATTGTTTACATAAATATAAAATTAAATAATTAATTACAATGAAACCATTGAATATATAGGAAATATTTTTATAGAAAACTATTTTTATTCTCACAATTTTTTTTATCATAAATAAAATTAATTAATTAAAATAAGTGAGTAATATTACTGTAGTATATATATATTATATATTAAAACATATATTTTTTATATTCATCCAATAGATTATATACGCATAAGATTAGAACAAACCCTATTTTACACCTAAAAACCTATATTTTTATTAAGGTACTTTTTTTGCCTTTTGATGGAGAACCTATTGGAAATATTAATTCTGGAACTTTTAACAATATTATATTTCAAAATAAATATCAATTTTTAGATAGAAATATAAAAATTATGTTAGGGATAATTTTTGGTATTTTTTGTGAAGTATTATTTTTAATTAATTGTGAAAAATACTAAAATTTAACTTAAAAATGAATTTCGATCTAAATTACTTAGATAGTTAAATTATATTTTAAGCAGGTTTTAAATATTAATTAGATTAATTGTAATCAATAAATTCAACGTAAGACATTTTAAATAATTTAATTTTGAAATTTAATATAAAAAAACAACAAACAATTGAACAATTTCATTTTAAAAGACTACATTGTCGTCCCATATATGGGATTATATTAATATTAATTTATCCCACTTGTGTGTTTAGAATTGGAAAAAATGTATTCCATATTTGGAGTCCAAATTTTTTTTTAATTTCGAATAAGGTCTACTTAGCCTTTTACCAAGAATATTAGTGAATGTAATTTCAACTATTAAGGAAAAATTATGCATAATAAGGGACTAAACCATAACGTTAAGACCCAAAATGACCTATAAACTTGTATAAAATACATTTTATGACCCTATTTCGACCCTATCCTCCCTTGGATCATCACTGTACAATAGTTTGTTCAAAGTTCAACAAAAAAACGTGGGAGGGGTTTCCCTCTATTCAAAATATTACAAAAGTGCCACTCCTCCACTATAAAAGGCCTCCTCTCCAACTTCCTCACACCTATAATGGATCTAAAGTAAAAAAAATAGCTACAAAAATATCTCCCCAACATCCCTCTATTCCACCTTGAATACTTTCTTTAGTCATAAAGCAATCAAAATAATTCAATAGGAGAAAACAAAAATAATTTACCCTAAGAAGAGGTAATATCCTCTCTTTAGCTCCTTTATGTTATATTCATTCTCTATACCCTCCACCATCCATATTACATTATTATAAAAAAAAATACCCAATATACCATGATGTTTTTATGATAAGAGTTAGGCCTACACATACATGCACTTCCATCTAATGGGTAACAAACATACGGTTTATGTGTACGACGAACTACCACCTCACAAAACTACGATTGTTCATTCTTACTTTATAACCTCTCATGGTGGACATTATGATGTAAACTCTATTTTTAAGCAATAATTATGATATTTATAATTTCTTTAACCTTGTTTAATTATTTTACACTACATATATTTATAATTTCCATCTTTTGTAAATAAGACAATTTCGTTTGAGGAAGTGTGAACTACCACCCCCTAAAAGCGATGTGATTACTTCATACACTACATGGAATGTATTATGGATGTGTTAAATGAAAATATATGATATATATGATATAATAATTATACTATATCAATTATATATAGACATATATATACTTATATTTATTTTACACTTTTCCTTATAGTGTGATAATAAAATAGAAATAACGTTTATGCTAACGTACGACCTACCAACTCCATAAACTGTGTATTAAATTTCCTACATATATATATTGTAGATTATTATAAAACAAATATAATGATTATAAATTATATTTATATCATGTTTTACATTCTTGAAATCATTATATAAGTATTGTAAGGACTCAGCATTAAAACATTACTTAATATTGAATTAAATTGAATAATTCACATTGAGGATCTTATCAGGTTTAGAATTTTAGAGAATTAAGACATAACTATTACATCTCAAAGATTATAAAGTAGACACATCTACCCAGTTTCCATTTTTGTCACAAAATAAAAACTCTTGAACAAAAGAGTCATGTCTAGTTCCGTGTTTTAGACAACCTGACATTTCCTTAATCCCATCCTTAACCCTATTCCCCTTTATGTCCTGTGAAAAACATTTCTAAAACTTGGGATTAGCATAAAAAGCTCAGTAAGGGATATAAAAATACGGAAAGGAAACATTATTCCATGTATACATAAGAATCAATGAAAACACACTTTACTCATTAAACATAATCACTTTAACATACCTTATGAAATCATTAATAAATCATAGAAATCCAAGACATAAAGGTAACTTGAGGCATTCATAACATTATTACATTGAGAGTAACCATAATAATTACCTTTGGAATACCAATCGTAGTATATTACCTAAATCTCTTCAGAGAAACCTTATCTCTTAACTCCTTCACATTACCCAATGCATTGGAGAGCTATCACGGGCTCACCCGCCCATAGTTTATCACAGAACCACCCGATTTCATAAACATTGACCAAGAACCATAACATAATCATAAAACATAAAACATGAATAAAAGAAACATGAAATTTTCACATTTTAATCACAGGAGATAATATCATGATATTATCATAAATAAAAACATCTAATAAAATAATTAAAACTCTATGAGAGAAATATCCCTTTATACTTTGAAAATATTAAAAGAAGACATTTAAAAGAGATTTTAGAATCAAAGTGTCCCATACCACTTCAAAACTTTTGAAAGGGTTTTATAACATTCATGTCCATATAAATAGATCCTTAAAACCATTTTTAAAACATGGACATGGATGATAAATGTTTAAAAGAATAAATCTTTAAAACCATTTAAAACAATGTTTTAATAGAAGAGTCATTTTCCATTTTGAACATTTAAATTATAAGCCACATGAAAGTAGATCATTTTAAAAACATTTAAATGAAATTATTATAGACATAATATTAATATGGAATGTCAAAGGGGCTTTATATACACTTTATAAAAGAATAAAAGTGCATGTCATTAAGAAATGTCTCAATGAGAAGAAATTGAGATGTAATCCCAATCAAGGATCATGCCATTAGAGCAAGGATAAAGAAATGACATAATTATGTGTAATAAATACACCAAATATAAGTGGACACTCAGTGTAAAACAATCAGATGTCCTCCACACATATTCATAGCATGCCATAATCAAGAAGTAGAGGTTTAACCCAAAGAATTGAAATTAGGTTAAGAAGTTCCCTTACAAAAATATGATAGCCTAACTGCGCCATATAAAATTTTAGAAAAAGAGTTGATGAGAGAGATAAAGGGAAACTAATCAATTGGACATAAAATTTAATTCAATAAGGATATATAAGAACATATCCCAACATAATAATATGTAAATTAAAATGCAAAACAAAAAGAAGTCTTTTAAATATTGGAGGGTGAAAGGTTCCCTTACCGACTTGGATAACTTTCATAACGTCCACCCCATGAAAGAAGAACTATAAAACATTGATGTGAATACCCATAAATGAAATTATATTACACAAAGAGTAGAATAATCGGCAGTACATACACCACATAAAGGAAATGGTGGAAAATGTAGCATAAATATCATGGGAATAAAAGTGATATGAAAAATCCCTTACAAAAACTCGGCAACCTAACAACGCCACTTAAAACATCCAAAAATGGATTTATGAGATAAAATAGGGTATCTCATAATATTAACATAAAAATTACAGTATAAGGAATATAAAATAACATCCCCAAACATAAGAAAGATGAGCTTAAAATAAATGACATAAAAGAGAGTACTTAAAAAGAAAGAGAGAGGTAGGATCCCTTACCTCAAGTCCGACTTGTCTTGTTCGTTTCTTTATATTCCTGAATAATAAACAAGATTTAATTTCTACTTTCATAAGAACCTTTTTCAATTTAATTTTTCCTTTTATATCACTTATTACCATGTTATTAACATTATGTAATTATTTAAGTTAATAATGGTCGTTTTGTCGATCTTTGGTACTTGAGCCAAAAATAAACTTCTTATAATTACAAGTTGTTCATGTGGTAAAATAGCCAATATATACAGAATTATATTCATGATATAGATATCATATATATAATATATATCCATTATATATTTATTTTATACTATTCAATAACAATCGTAAATAATAAAAGGAAATGCACCGTTCATGGAGATGGTAGGTGGTACGTACGAATGAACACAACTTTCATTTCTTTGTCACATTAATGGAATTAAAACTTAATGAGATATATATATATATATATTATAATTATAGTATAATATATATTTTATATAGGTCACATAAGTTCATTAATTGAATTCTTTGTACATTCCATATATTGCATGAACGAGTCATATCACTTGAGGGGGTGGTAGTCCACACTTCCTCAAAAGAAATTATCGCATTTGAAAAACATGAAAAGCATAAAGGTATGTTTTAAATGTTAAATACAGAAGAATATAGAGGAAATAAATATAATATATATCATAGATAAATATATTTCCATCATAATGGCCACCATGATAGGTGGTAGGAGAAGATAGAACAATCATCGTTTTGTGAGGCAGTAATTCGCCATCCATGGAAACAGTATATTCTTTTACCATTAGATGGAGGTTTGTGTGATTTTAGCTCTAATACATCTCATAAAAAAATCCTAGTATATTTAAGATACTGGTTTGTTACAAAATAATGTAATAAAAAGTGTTTAGGGGGTTGGAGAAGCAAAATAAAACAAAAGAACATAAGAGAGGACATTACCTTTAAATCAGGTAACTCCCTTTGGTTTGAACCAAAAGGGTTTCTGGAAGAGAATTATGAATAAGGTAAGGCTTATAAGATTAAGAGAGGGATTTGGAGAGATAAAATGAGCAGATTTCGGTTGATCCAAAGGCTTGAGAGTTTTGGGTAAGGGGGTAGAGGTGGGGGCCTTTTATAAGAGGGAGGAGGGGCACTCTCAGAATGTCTTGAAAAGATACTTTATTATAAAATGATTTTCAGGTATTAAAGGTCCCAAAATTTTATATTTCTAGGATAAGGTGATAAGGGTTCGAAATCCACCCATCCAATTGGTTTTTGACAAGTGTATGTCTTAGATTTTACATTATCTTTTTATTTTATTTAAATCGTTCATTAATGAGGTAATCGCTACATCATCATTGTGTCATAAATAAATTAATTTATATAATGTCTAAAAATTATTAAAAAATACCAAGATGTAGGAAATTTTTTTATATTTCCAATTAATATTTATAGTAAAATATATGACTTGTATAACCCCATGAAAAATATTTTTTAGTAAAACAATACATGTTTGTGACATTTTTACATTAACTTTAAATAAAAAGTTATTAATGTCATTTTCGTACCCAAGTGGCTCCATGGGGTACCCAATTTGACCCATGGATTTTTTGGTCGTCCATGACTCATACAATAAGGGTATGACATTTTTCAAGGTCATTTCATAATATTATAACATTATCTTTACCTTAAATTACACTAATTACCTTTAATCGCGATTAATAAAACTTAAAAGTTATTATTCACCAAAAATTTATTTTAATCCCATTGAACTACATTTTACATCCTAATGACAACCATTTATGTTGGAGTTTTGAAATTCAAATCACAAAGGCGGTAAAATTTCATTTAAACGAAAAATCAGTTTTTTTAACTACCACTTAGTGGTTTCACTATTCATAAAAAATTCATGTTTTTCAGAAAAATACCAAAAATTCACCCTAAGCTATATTTGATATTCCAAATTCAAAAATGGTGTCTATTTTAAAAAATTAAAAACATATATGTTGAATTTATCAATTTAATAATTAATTCCTGTTCTCAAAACAAATAGCGTGTTTTTAAGAAACAAAATATATCAAAAGATTGACACTAGTTTAAGTCCAATTTCAAAGTGAAATTAATTCCAATGACCACCATTGGATTAAATGGTAAAAATATATTTTAACTAAACTTTAAAGCAAATTAAAAAGATAATATATACATATAAATAAATTAGATTAAAAGGAGGTTTTGAATTAAAATACAACATTTTCACTAAAAATGTTCTTTATCGGAAAAATAACAAAAATTTACACAAAGTAATTTTGATGTCCAGATTCTAAAGAAGGATTTTATTTTGTCAAATATAACATATAAAATTTTCAAAAGTATATTTAAAAAATGTTCTCCATTAAAAGGCGGTTAATCGACCTTTTAAAAAATATTAGAAGATTTATGCTTAAAATTGGCTTTATTTGCATTTTAAGCCTCTAACATTTATTTGAATAAATGAAAAAATATTTGAAAAGCATATATAATCATGTGGTAGTTAGTTTTATTCATTCCTATCATTATAATGGCTAGGCGTTAACTGCCATTTAAAATAATATTATTTTATTATTAGAGTGCAACGTAAGATTTCAAAGAAACTTGTTGTTGCATATTGGGTACGCCATCGAGCATATCTTTCCCTTTAAGGTAATATTAATATTTAATTCACAAATATTAATAAATATGAAAAATTAATATTCTTTATTTACCTGGGATGTTACAAGTATAAGGAACAATGATATAACAAATTAAGACACAAGCAAAAAACAAAGAGAATATCACCTAAAGCATAACCATAATAAGACATTGTTAATAAGAGGGGAAATAAAAAGTCAAAATAAAACCATATATGGTGTTATATATAATAATATTAATTTAAATATATATTATTAACTTATATTTATTATACAGGATGTTTTTATGTGTTTTATTAGAGTCAATACTCAAGGTAAAGGAATTTCATCCCACTTTTTATATACGTGAGATATATGCCATGTTTTCCACTCTATTAATTTGTATGGTGTATATACAGATTTTTAATTTATTATATGATTACTATTATTAAATTTATTATAATTTAAATTTCCTTTTTGTGATCGTTCTTTACTGGGGTTTATGTTTCAAAAGGTTTTTAAGATTCTTCTATAAGTTAGAAATGAAAATGTTTTCGAAAGTGTTTTCAAGATTCCTTATAAGTTTCAAGGGAAAATGTTTTAAAAATGTTTTAAATATTCCATTATATGATTTAATGTTTTTTTTGAAGAATTTTGTTTTCAAAAGGTTTTATATTTTAGCAACCATTTATCAAAGATGAAGGACATTTTCTTCTTGAATGTACTTTAAAAGATCATTCAAAATTATTTCCTATATAAGATAACAATCGTTAGTGTTACTAATTACTTTTGAGGAAATGATTCATTTATTCAACTCATATTATTTATTGGAATAGATTATGTTTTTATTGAATACTTTTTTATGAAACTAATTTCTTTTTCAGAGGTTATATGTTTCTAAAACCTGCTTCTTCTCATGGGATAGAATTATGGTGAAATGATTATAAAATCTATAAAACATTCCATAGGTTATGATATGATTACATGTTTATGAAACTGATTTCATTTCATGGGATAATATATAAATGTTTATAATTTTTTCACACATGTATGTATGATTTCATTATGTGATGGTTTAGAACTATGTGTCCATCCAATGTAGTGGGTAATGATTTATTTCTCATGATATAGACCTAGTTATAATGAGGTGTGAACTTGGATCAATTTTTCCTGGATGAAACAACGAGTAAATTTGGTTCAGTAATAAGGGGCTGGAATAGGGAGTGAACTTTGTTAATTAAAGGACTATGCCAACAAAGATGGCCTTGGAATCAATTCTTTGACTACTACAGTGATCATATTATAGTGTTATGAGTTCTCCACAATTTCATGTAGTATTCATAAGTTTTTCTTTTATAGCTTATGTTATTTATTTAATTATGATTCACCTCTTATGAACTATCAAGATTTATGCCATGATTTATGTGTATGATATTTGATATATAGGGTATGATGTTAAAATGTTTTTTATGACATTATCATACACATATGCTCAAGTTTATGCTTAAATGACTCCCATGTTTTCCCTTACTAAGTATATGAGATCACCCCTATTCATGTTTCCATACCGACATTAGGATGATATGTATTATGTATGATGTTTCTCAGAAGTTATCTAGTCATGAAGAACCGAGTGGGTGATAATTTATCTCCCTTATGTACCCGTTTTTATGTTTCCATATTTCTAATGGAACTAGACTGGTACCGTATTTTGGAACCTATTTTTTTATACTTTAAATTTTTAGAAAAAGTGTTTTAATATCATTTTATGTTAAGACTAAGTAATTATAGCACTAGGCGTGAACATGGTGTTCTTGTGGACCAGTTTGTGGAGGCACAACCAATGAGGTGAGTGTATGTTTATGTTTGTATAGACACTGATTTCCTAGTTCCTTAGCATGAAAGGATATCAGGAGTGGTTGGTATATATAGAAGTATGTGACAATATGATTTTTCAATATGGGAAATTCTATTAAGGGTGCTATTAAACCATATTAAAAATATAAATTTTTATTCTGGCCATCTGACTCGACAAACAAAAATTGTTCGATATTCAGTGAGATCAAACTCGACCTTTTTATTAACATAAGAAATTTCAACATCATCTTATAACTATCCTATCACACTAGCTTCATCCTTAAACCTACATACAAATCCTTCCTTGAGGACACCCTACACCTCCTCCATTGATTTCCTTTGGGGAAACAATCATAAAACAGGAGCTATATAAAACTATGAAACCCTATACATGAGAAACTCTTGACCATTCATATACAATAATATCTCTCTCATCACTCTAATCCAGATAAAAATAAAATATCTACACCATTAATGTCGATATTAAGGAATAAATTTAAATTTTCATAACCAAAATACTACAAGTATTAGATTGTTCATAAAAATATCCCATGGAAGCACAATTAAACATATTTAAAGGAAATATAAGATTAATATATAAGCCATAGTAAAAATTACATTAAATCTAGATATCATCTACAGTTCATTGGAGATCTCCTATATTCATCATCTTTCACCTCTTCCAGTTATACATGTATAAATAATGAGTTTTATATATATAATATCATTATAACCAATATAAGAATGAATTCCTTTTCGCATATATATATATATATATATATAACTTTATCAGAGAGACATGAAATTGTGCTTTATGTTCATCGAGATCTCCCTTGATTCAATATTTATATTTTTTAGTGGATTTATATTGTTGGAATCCTCATGTATTAATCATGTTTTAATGATAAAAATTCATATCACTGTTAATTAATCTCAATATTAGTTGCACATCTTGCTAATGCTCTTCATGTCTTATGATGTTAGTTACTCGCTTTTTTATTTACATGTATTATGCATGATCACAAATCTCACTTATATTATCAAGCCTTTATATTTATGATTCAAGTTCTCTTACTCTCTAATGATTAAACTTAATCCATATTCTTCATATTACTATTTAAGTATAAATACAAATATTTTTCTATGTATAGAGACACCGTGATGTTTGACACAGTAAGACATACTGTCTACAAGACACAGTCATAGTAACCAAGACATCGTGATCTACTCACCGTGACCGATACACCATGAAGGAAAAACCATGAAGTACAAACCGTGAAGGACAAACCGCGATGGACAAACCATGACCAAGACACCGTGAGCTACTCCCTGCGATCGATACACCGTGAAGGACAAACCGTGAAGGACAAACCGTGACCCAGACACCGTGAGCTACTCACTGTGACCGAGACACCATGAGCTACACACCGTGACATGGAGACACTGTGAACCACATACTGTGAAGACTATACCGTGAAGAAGACACCATTTACATAATCACTGTGACACCGTTTCTTAACTTTTTGTCAATATTATTTAAAAAATCCTAACGGTCATATTTGATGTTTTTAATGCAATTAATGTTATTTAATGATAGTTGTTGGCATGTTAGGAAACCGTATCTCATGCCTATGAAAAGGGAATCATTCCTACTTCCAGAATGAGTGGAATATAAGGAATATTGAGATGCAGTACACGAAAAAGTTTAAGAAGTTGTGTGCAAGTGTGGTGATACAACAAGAAGAACTTACAATTACCCGAGAGAACTATGCTGAACAAAAAGAAAAATCCTAAACAAGAAGGAGATTGCAAGACTTTCAAAGAACTCTCATGAGTGCAATCAAACACCACTGAAGAACACATGATGAATCAAGAGATCATTTTCACTCCTTTAGAACACAAGCTGAACTACGACACTCTGTTTTTTCAACAGAACAACCAGAGAAGGACTCAAAAGAAATTCTGCTGAATCCATCAAGTCCAAAGCAGCATTGCTAATCACTAGAGCTTTCTAAAATATTATCTATTCCTTCTAAGTGATTTGTTTATTTACTTTCGAGCAGTGTGTTGTACTCTGTATACCTTACACATACACACTGTCTCCTACACTAAACTGGAGTATATCAAAATCCTCACTCCTAAACTCTTAACTCTTGTTTACCCACATAAACTGTGGAAGAGGTCCTTGTGTGGCCTGATCTTTGTTTTGTTTCCCACGAAGAATAGTGGTAGAGGTCCCTGCATGGCCTGGACAGTTGTGTAAACTGTTTTTAACCCCGATCCAGGGTGCATATCAAATTTATATAAATTTGAGAGGACTAAGTCTCAGCTTGAGACTGAACCTCTTTTTACATCTGCCCTGCATCTTTAGTTTAATTTTAAAGTATACTACATATATCTTTTATACTCTGCTTCTATTACTTTGAAATACAAAACTATTTTAAAGATACATTGATAGTTAAATTAGCAAGTGTTTAAACTTATTTTAAATTAGTAGGTTAGCTTCAAAAGTTAGTTTGATATTGTGGTTAAATTAACTGAGACCTAATAAATATTTGAGAAGCTAAGTGAACATTTACAATCTGTATAAATTCACTACAGTTTAACTTGTTTTGAAAATTTGGTGGATTTTAAATAGACAATATTTTAACAGAACTTTTAATTGGAACTCAATTCACCCCCTCTTGAGTATCCACTTCAACCAACATTTGGTATCAAAGGTTGTTTTTATTTAAGGATTTTTGAAATACTCTGTTTTTCAACTGTGATTTTAGTTTCATCTTTAAAGAATTTAAATTTCTATTAGTTCTAATTTTTAACTCTTTAAATTTACTTTCTAAAATATAGTTATGGACAATAGACTAGAGGGTGCTGCTACTAACAGGACACATTTCCTTAATGGTACAAACTATGCTCAGTGGAAGTTTAAAATGAAAATTCATTTAGAAAGCATGGGTTTTGATATTTGGACTGCTATATAATCTCTATATAAAATTCCAGAAACCGAAAGAAAAACTAGAGATGAATCTACAAAGACTGCCTACAATAATAATTGTAAAGCTATGAATGCCTTGTACTGTGCTTTAGAAGATGAAGAGTTTAATATAATTTCTACTTGTAAAACTGCTTTTGAAATTTGGGATACTTTAGGTGTTTCTCATGAAGGGACAACTAATGTTAAAGAAATGAGATTGAATACATAACTATTAAATATGATAATTTTAAAATGAAAACTGATGAACCTATTTCTGATATGTATCTCAGGTTCAATGAGATAATCAATATAATGAATTCAATTGGAAAAGTTGTTCCTGGAAAGGAAAAAATTATGTGAATATTGAGGTGTTTACCAGACCGATGGAGAGGCACATCTGTTTCAATTAGAGAGTCATGTGTCATTATTGCTCTACCTGTCAAAGAACTTATTGGTAAGCTTATTTTGTATAAGGAAGAACTCAAGGTGAATAAAGAGGAAGAGGATGAATCGAAAAAGAAATCAGTGGCTTTCAAGACTACTACTTCAAAGAACAAGGACAAAGAAAAATATCAAATACAAACTGACAGTTCAACAAGTTAAAGCTCAGACTCTGACAGTGATATTGAAATGGATCAGATAGCCAGAAGGTTTAAGAAATTTTATAGGAAGAATAAATTTTTCAGAAAATCAAATTACAAAGGAAAGTATGACAATAAGGGACATTGGATGAAGGACTGGAAAAAGCCAAATAAAAGAGATAAAGTTGTTTGCTATGAGTGAAAAATAAAAGGACACATTACAGCAGACTTCCCAAAGCAAAAAATCAAGAAGAAATATGATTACAAGGACAGTAAGTACAAGAAATCTATGAAGGAAACCTGTAGTGCTTCTGAAGACAACACAAGTGAATTTGAAAAGTCTAACTCTAAAACGAATTGTGCAATCATGTGTTTCATGACAAACACATCTGAGGTAACCTTAGATACTCCTATTTTAAATTCTTATTATTCTGGAGATGATGCAGAATCTGATTCGGAATCTGAAAACATGAATAGTGAGTAATAGTATGAATATTGTAATATGATGGAAGAGACATGCAATAAAATTAAGGATAAATACAAATCATTGAAGAAACAGCATGCTCTCACTACAACTATTAAAACTGAACATACTATTGAAAAAGAGAGGAATGCTCAACTATTAAAGGAGAACACTGAACATAAATTTTCTAATGAGCAACTTATAAAGGACTTAGAAAAGTTCACAAATGGAAAGGATACACTAACTCAAATGCTAGGAAAGCATGTGGAACCAAAATACATTACTGGAATAGGCTACAAACCTGGATAGAGACAACTTACTAAGAATAGCTTTGTTCCTAAATCTGGATAGAATACTGCTAGTTCTAGTTCTGGAAATCCCTATGCTTCAACTAGTTATTCACATAGTTATAAATCAAATAGAGTTTATCTTTCAAAATCTATTGATTCTGTAAATTATATGAGACCCATAAAACAAATTTGGGTACCAAAATCATTGATTGCTAACATGTCTAGACCCAAGAAGATCTGAGTACCAAAATCGTACTCTATCTAAAACAATTTTGTAGGAAACCTGCTTGAAGAGTTCCCACAAGAAGACATAGTATTTGGACAGTGGATGTTCAAGACATATGTCTGGATATTACTCATGATTCAAGAGTTTAATAAAGGTTGATGGAGGCTATGTCACCTTTGGTGATAATTCTAAAGGAAAGATCATCGGCCTAGCCCAAATTGGTAACACTGATTCTGTTTTAATTTCTAAAGTTTTATTTTTTGATGGACTGAAATATAATCTGTTAAGTATTTCTCAATTATGTGATGATGGTTGTAATGTCAAATTTTAAAATGATTCCTGTAATATTTTTAACTCTAAAAATGTTTTAGTATTTTCTGCTTTAAGAAATAAAAATGTTTATGCTGTTGATTTAAATTTTTTAGCTAATCAAAATGTTACCTGTTTAAATTATTTTCATAAATATTCTTGGCTTTGGAATAGAAGATTAGGAAACTGCAATATACACTCACTTAGGAAACTAACTAGAAAAAACTTGGTTAGAGACTTACCCAAACTCGAGTTTCTAAATGAAAACGTTCGTAATCCATGTCAAAAGGGAAATCAACACAAAATCTCATTCAAACTAAAGAAAGAAGTCACAACTTCTCAACATCTCGAGTAGGTTTACATGGATCTATTTGGACCATCTAGAGTTTCTAGATTAAATGGGAATCACTATGTCTATGTCCTAGTAGATGTCTTTTCTAAATATACTTGGGTATAGTTCTTAGCTCACAAAAGTGAATCTTGTTCTTATTTTGTTAAAAACTCCAAGTCTATAGAAAACCTTAGTGGACTTAAGATTAAAACTCTAAGAATTGATCATGGCAGTGAGTTTGAAAATCATGAATTTAATCCTATTGCTCACACAATGGCTATAGTAATAACTTTTCTTCTTCTAGGACACCTCAGCAGAATGGTGTAGTAGAAAGAAGAAATAGAACCCTGCAAGAAATTGCTAGAACTATGCTTAATGAATATGACTTGCCTATTTACTTTTGGGCTGAAGCTATTAATACCGCTTGTTATATTATTAATAGAGTCTTAATTAGACCTGTTTTTAAGAAGACCCCATATGAGTTGTGGAATAGTAGAAAACCTAAAGTCAATAACTTTAGATAATTTGGATGCAAAGTCTTTATTCTTAATAAAAAGATAATCTTGATAAGTGTTCTTCTAAGAGTGATGAATGAATATTTGTTGGATATTCTTTAACTAGCAAAGCCTATCGAGTCATTAATAAAAGAACTAAATGTGTGGAAGAATCTATTCATATCAAATTCAATGAAATTGATCCACATGAGTCTAAAACCTCTCTAGAAAATCATGAAGAAGATTTATCTGTTCTGGACCTTAATGACATATCTAAAGAACCTGCTTAAAAACATCCAATTCTGGACATATTTTAGAATCTGCTTCTGTTGAACCCTAACCTATAGATGAACCTAAAATTTCTAGTCCTACCTTTACTAGATCAACTAGAATTCTAAAGAATCATCCTTTAGATGTTGTTGTAGGAAATCTTGATAGAGGGACACAGACTAGAGCTTCTCTTAGAAATCAGGTTAAACATCAAGCCTTCTTGTCATAGCTTGAACCTAAAAACATTGATGATTCTATTAATGATGAATTTTGGGTAATTGTTATGCCAGAAGAACTCAATCAGTTTGAAAGAAATAAAGTGTGAAATATTGTTGAAAGACCCAAGGACACTTTCACCATAGGCACTAAATGGGTGTTTAGAAATAAAATAGATGAATCTATAAACATAGTTAGAAACAAAGCTAGGATAGTTGTACAAGGCTGTAGTCAAGAGGTAGGAATTGACTTTGAGAAGACTTTTGCTTCTGTAGCCAGATTAGAAGCTATTAGGATTTTACTTGCTTATGCTGCACATCTAAATTTCAAACTATATCAAATGAATGTCATGAGTGCATTCTAAAATGGATATATTGGTGAGGATGTTTTTGTTGAACAACCACCTGGATTCTCAAACCTTCATTCTCCAAATCATATTTTTAAATTATCAAAAGCTTTATATGGTTTAATGCAAGCTCCAATAGCTTGGTATGATAGATTAAGTACTTTTCTAATTTCTAAAGGTTTTACAAAAGGTATAGCTGACCCTGCTCTTTTTATAAAACGAATTTCTAAGGATGTTTTAGTTGTACAAATTTATGTAGATGATATTATTCTTGGATCTTCAAAAAACTCCCTATGTACTAATTTTTCTAAAATGATGCAAAATGAATTTGAAATACGTTTAGTGGGTGAACTCAAATTCATTCTTGGATTTCAAATATTACAAAATGATGTTGGAATTACTTTAACTCAAAGAAAATATACTAGAGATCTTTTATAACGTTTTGGATTGGATAGCACAAAAAGTAGTGACACTCCCATGAATACCACCTATAAGTTGGATCTTGATGGAGATGGTAAATCTATTGATCAAACCACTTATAGAGGAATGATTGGAAGTCTACTCTACCTGATTTCTAGTCATCCTGATATTATGCTTAGTGTGTGTATGTGTGCTCATTTTCAAGAATACCCTAAAGAGTCACATTTATATGATGTAAGGAGAGTTTTCAAATACCTCAAGAATACTTCTAATTTAGGACAGTTCTATCCCAAAGGATAATCATTTAAACTAGTTAGTTACTCTGATGCTGATTTTGCTGGATGTAAGTTAGATAGAAAAAGCACCTCTGGAAAATGTCATCTTTTAAGCAAGTCACTAGTATCATGGTGTAGTCAGAAACAAAATTATGTTGCATTATCTACTACAGAAGGTTAATACATAGCTGTTGGAAGTTTTTGTACGCAAATTTTGTGGATGAAACACACATTACTAGACTATGGATATCAATTCAGACATGTCCCAATAAATTGTGACAACACAAGTGCTATTAATATTTCTAAGAATACTGTTTATCATTCAAGTAAAAAACATATTGATGTAAGACATCACTTTTTGAGGGATCATTATCAAAAAGGTGATATCACTTTGGAATTCATTGGTACTGAATATCAACTTGCTGATATATTCACTAAACCATTAAATTCCTAAAGATTACACTACAACATAAATGATCTTGGTATGATTAATCGTAAATAGATATCTTACTGATCTTAATGCTCAATACTTTACTGTATTTTACTTTAAGGTCTCATGCACACTATTTTACAGTTACTGTTTTATGCTTATGGTCTCACTGTTAAGACCTTTACTCACGGTCTGTTAGCTCACTGTCTCACCGTGACAACACAGGATGGTCACTGTCTCACCGTGACGATCACCAACTGTCTCACCGTAATGACTATTTTCTTTCACACCATAATGCCTACTCACTGTCTCACCGTGAAGATTTTTATTTTTTTCCCTATTATTTTAACCCGTATCATGGTAATTTTTATTTCACTGCTATTTGATTTCCCACGTTTTTGTTTTTATGACGTCTTTCATTCCCAACTGATAAAAATTAAGGGTTTCATTTGATTCCTTACCCGAACTCTCTCTTGAACCTTATCATTCTTTAAAACCTTCTCCTCCCTCTCGCCTGAACCTTCAGTGGATGCCAAGGATGAAGCATCCATCTTCACCATCGTCTGAGAAGTTCCGCTCTAAGAAACAGAACAGGATACCGAGGATAGCTCCTGAAGGACCTCTAAAACCAA
The DNA here is from genome assembly GCA_963277665.1 of Viscum album. Lineage (NCBI taxonomy): Eukaryota > Viridiplantae > Streptophyta > Magnoliopsida > Santalales > Viscaceae > Viscum > Viscum album. The sequence goes on along the minus strand of OY728145.1, from coordinate 1,238,834,936 downwards.
AATTGGGAAGTCGTACTATTGTACCTGAAAAATAAGTTTTCCCAGAATGGCTGTTGTCTAGCAAGTCGTTAGTTTTGAAAGTTTTATGAGAACAAGGATGACTTGAATGGTTCTCTGGAAAAAAATAGACTGATTTACCGGAGGCTGGTATCTCAATTCTATCAGTATGTGAAGTTTTCCTTTGAGTTTGGAGAATGTTTTATGGTGAACAGCTAGATCAATGGTCATAAGTGTTCCTTCTCTTTGAGGTTGTGGGCTGCATGCCTAAGAATTCCACATGAAGGAGTTTGTGAAGACTACCAAATAGATCATCCTCCATCTTCTGATATTTTCAATCTGTAAAATTCCTTGGAAATTCTAACTGGTAATGGCACCAAGAGAAGGGCCATAGCTGCTGAATTAGATGGGGAGACTATACTTGTTTTCAAAATTGTTCATAATTTGATTAGTCCGAGAAAAGGGTATTTTGTTGTAATTAAGTATTAGGATGTGTTCTTGATTCACCTGTTGAATAATGGCCATAAGATCAACCTATGCATGTATGTTATTAACCATATTTGTGAGCTGATCAATGTCCCTTCCAAATCCACCTCCTTGTTTTAATCAAGGATTATTTTAGCCATATTAGTTGCCAAAGGGATGGTTGGATCGAATGAAGAAAAGTTAGAAGACTTTGATTTCTGCCTATCCATGCCTATCATTATAAGGATGGAGATAAGCTGGAACCCCTGGAAGAAGCAGTGGGTTGAGGATAATGATCAACTCTATAAGAAGTATAATCCTATTGATTATCTAAGAAGACCTAAGAACCTAGCTGATCCTGTTTTGGAACTAGATGAAGTAGCTGAGTATTCAAAAGAAGAAGAAGAAGAAGAGGAAGTGGCAGCTGATGTACCACCTAGAGAAGAAGCTGGAATAACTTCAATGGAAACCGTTCCTATTGAAGAAGAAAGGGCTGTTATCCCTGCTGAAATACCTCAAGGAGAGGAAGTTTTTGTTGAAAAGGAAAGGGCAGTGGATCCTTCAGTTGTTCTTAGTGAGGAAGAATCTCATCCTAATGCTGCAAGAAAATTGGTTTTTCCTAATTCATAACAGCAAGAAACCATAGAGACAGAACCTGTTGAAGAGGATCTCCCAGTTGAGAAAGAGGAAAGTCTGGAAGATCAACCAGTGGAACAATCAGTTCCTGAGATAATTCCCTCTTCTGAATAAAGGATGAAAATCGCCTTTCAACTATCATGGTAAGAGTTTTCTGAAGAGATTAGAGATGATCATATAGATCTTGATCGTGTTGCTGAGCCTATAGTCTCTGAAATGGAAGCACAATTTGAGGGGGAGGAACCTCAAAACCATGAGATTATGGAAGCTAGATCTGCTAAAGATTCTCAACCTAATTTCACATATTATGTGTACACTCAGTATGAGTTCCCAAGATTTTATGATGTGAATGAGTCACAGCAAGCGACTACAACTGGAATGGATCTTTCTTCTCTGTTTCAACTGAAGTCTATAGCTCATCCAGAACCAGAACTAGAGCCTCATTCTCAATATGAATCAGAATCGAAGTTTGAAGATGACTCTGAACAACTAACTTTACCTGCATCATTACCCGAGCATCATTCCTTTGTGACTAAAGATGATCTAAAAGTTTTTGGAGAGACTCTGTTAGCTGGAGTTGAGAAGATCTTATCTACTCAACCTCGTCCAGTGACTCAAATGAGTCAAGAAGATGCATCAATTCTCTTGTAAAATATTATATTTCATATTCAACCAAGGATGATTCGAGAAATTCAAGAAGACAGAGTTAAAAATATGCTGCTAAGTGCTGATGTTGCATATATGAAAAATATGGTAGCAAACTTGCAGAATGAGTTGTCTTTGAGATCAGAGTTTGCTCCTGTATCTGCCCCTGTACCTGTTGCTACTTCTCCTAATCCAATTTATTACACCCTTTCTAGGGAAATTGTGTCTCAAGTGCATCCATATATACTATCTTTTGAGGAAAAGATTGAAAAAAGACACACCAAGATGCTGGAACGCATGAGAGAACTAGTAGAAAATATGAATAAACTCACAGATGAGTACACTGGATGCCTGCAAAAAGTTATGAAATAGCTCAATGTTCTATCCGAAGATGTAAAAGCTTTTCCTGCTTCAGGTCAACCTTTTGTTCCTCTTTTGGATGATTCTCTGCTAAGATCCATAATCAAGGAAGAAATTCAAAAGGCATTAAGTGGCTTGGATTTGTCTTCTTTGTCTGCAGTGGTTAAGAACAGTGATTGAGCATTGGACTTTGTTAGAATTCATTCTAAGATAGCCAATGATGCTCAATAGGAGATCACTAAGAAAATTGATTTTTATCTCACTCAAATATTCTCCAAAAGTGATATGATAGATCAATTTAGATATCTTGTGGAAAACATAAAAATCATTCCTGTAACTCAAGATTTTAAAGTTTAAGTTCAGAAGCTTACAGAATTTACCAGATTATTGGAAAAATTCCTAGAGAATAAGGATGACTTTCAAAAGGCTATGAAATATGGTGGTGAAATCATTACTGATTTCATAAATCTTTTGAAGCCATATCTTCATGTGCAGAGTACTGCTATAGTTGCTCTAGCTGTTGCACCCTTTAGACCTAGTCTACCTGCCTTAGCCTCAACTACCATGTCAGTAAGCTAAGCTCTTTCTCAGACCCGGCCAGTCATTCTTGACCAACCACAGCCTAGATCTTCTACTGCTCCTACTTTGGATCCATTTGTTTTTGAAGGTCTACCCTTACCCTCTTTGTCTACCACATATATGCCTTCTTCTACTTTAGCACCATCTCCTACTACTGCTCAAGTCAAGGAAAAAGTGGATCCCTGAAGAGTCCAGAGACTGTTTTCTTTTTGATGGGATTTCCTATTTTTATTTCTCTTGTATGATATATTCTAAACCCTTTTTTAATGAAAAAATAATTTTTTCATTTCATTTTCTCTACTTTTTGGTAATCCCAAAAGGGGGAGGAAAAACTACAAGTATCAGTACTATAATGAGCTATGCTATGTTGAATTTCATTTATATTTTGACTATACATGATTTCTGATCATAAAAAATTGGAGATTATTGGACTCCTCATGTATTAATCATGTTTTAATGATCGCAAATCTTATTACTGTTAATTAATCTCTATCTTAATTGCACATCTTGATAATGCTCTTTAAGTCTTATTCTGTTTGTTACTCTCTTTATTATTTACAAGTATTATGCATGATCACAAATATCACTTATATTATCAAGCCTTTATATTTATAATTCATGTTCTCTTACTCTCTTATGATTAAACTTAATCCATATTCTGCATATTACTATTTAATTATAAATACAGATATTTGTCTAAGTATAGAGACACCGTGATGTTTGACATAGTAAGACAGACTGTCTACAAGACAAAGTCACAGTGACCAAGACACCGTGAGCTACTCACCATGACCGATACACCGTGAAGGACAAACCGTGAAGGACAAACCATGAATGACAAACCGTAAAGGAAAAACCATGACCAAGACACTGTGAGCTACTCACCATGACTGATACACCGGGAAGGACAAACCGTTTAGGACAAACCGTGAAGGAAAAACCATGACCCAGACACGTTGAGATACTCACCGTGACCGAGACACCGGGAGCTAGACCATGAACCACATACCGTGAAGACTATACCATGAAGAAGACACCGTTTACATAATCACTATGACACCGTTTCTTAACTTTTTGTCAATATTATTTACATAATTCTAACGGTTATATTTGATGTTTTTAATGCAATTAATGTTATTTAATGATAGTTGTTGGCATGTTAGGAAACCATATCTCATACCTATGAAAAGGGAATCATTCCTACTGCCAGAACGAGTGGAATATAAGGAATATTGAGATGCAGTACATAAAAAAAATGTAAGCAGTTGTGTGCAAGTGTGACTATACAACAAGAAGAACTTACATACACCCGAGAGCACTGTGCTGAAAAAAAAGAATAATCTTGAGCAAGAAGGAGATTGCAGTACTATCAAATAACTCTCATGAGTGCAATCCAACACCACTATAGAACACATGATGAATCAAGAGATTATATTCACTCCTATAGAACACAAACTGAACTACAACACTCTGTTTTTTCCACAGAACAACCAGAGAAGGACTCAGAAGCAATTGGGCTGAATCCAACTAGTCCAGAGCTGCATTGCTAATCACTAGATCTTTCTAAACTCTTATATATTATTTCTAATTGATTTTTTTTATTTACTTTCGAGCAGTGTGGTGTACTTTGTATACCTTACACATTCACACTATCACTTGCACTGAACTAGAGGATATCAAAATCCTCACTCCTAAACGCTTAACTCTTGATTAACCATGTCAACTCTGGAAGAGGTCCTTGTGTGGCCTGATCTTTGTTTTGTTTTCCATGAAGAACAGTGGTAGAGGTCCCTGCGTGGCCTGGATAGTTGTGTAAACTATTTTTAACCCCGATCCAGGGTGCGGATCAAATTTATATAAATTTCAGAGGACTAAGTCTCGGCTTGAGACTGAACCTCTTGTTACATATGTTGTGCATCTTTAGATTAAGTTTAAAGTATACTACATATATCTTTTATACTCCACTGCTATTACTTTTAAATACAAAACTATTTTAAAGATACTTTGATATTTAAATTATCAAGTGTTTACACTTATTGTAAATCAGTAGGTTAGCTTAAAAAGTTAGTTTGATCTTGTGGTTAAATTAACTGAGACCTAATCAATCTTTGAGAAGCTAAGTGAACATTTACAATCTCTATAAATTCACTATAGTTTAATTTGTTTTATAAATTGGGGGATTTTAAATAGACAATATTTTAACAGAAATTTTAATTGGAACTCAATTCACCACCCTCTTGAGTATCCACTCTGACCAACATATATGTCTATATATATAACTATTAAAATAAAAAAATCACTACAACCTTGAACTATTAAAATATTTATTACTAAACAGTATAAAAAATATTTTTGAAATGCCCTTCTTTGGGGGTTTCGCATATTTCCAAATAGAAATCACCTTGTAAAATTTTGGTGGGGTGTATAAGAAGGAAGTGATAATGGGAGAGAAAGCCAACCAACCATTAAAAAATGACTTTTATAAAGTAATGATAAGAGAGAAATTCAAATTTTATCAAGCATAATTTAAAAAAACATTTCAAATTGAAAAAAGGTATTTTTCTTTTAAAAAATCTATTTTTGAAAAACCCTTTATAATGTAAATATAAATATTATTTTACATAACCGTAAATTTATAAAAATGTATTATTCTATTTACTTTTATTCTATTTAATAATTGTTTATTTTTTATAACATTTCATATAAATTTTGAAGGTTTAATGTTCTCAATTCTTTTATGGAATATTTTTTAAAAAAAATTGATGTAAAGAATGTTTATATATATGTACATACTATATATTTATCATTAATATTACAAATGTTTTATCAAAATAATTTATTTATATTTAATTCCTTTTATAGATGAAGTATTGTACATATTTCTTATGAAATTTGGTTTTTAAAAAACCATTATAGTGTTTAATAATATTTCTTTTTTCAAAGTTACATGTGATATAAAATAAATTTTTCATGAAAATAATTTATAATATTTGAAAGAGAGTTTTAATATAGTATATATTAGAAAATCATTCTTTTAAAAAACTCATTTTTTAAAATTTTGAAATTGGGTATCATATGTGATTTTGAGGAATGAAGAGTGAACAAACAAACTCAGGGGGACCTTTTCCTAAATTAAATATTTATATTGGCCTCATGGATTTCTTACAATTTTCTATGATTTGATATATTTCATACAAAAAATATGATTTTTATATATTTTTTTCAAAAGTTTCAGAAGAAAGAAAATTATTTTACAATGGTTACTAAATGGGTTTTCAAACTAATAAACATTTTACTTTTTTAAAACATTATTTTCTCCTTATTATTTTTGAAAACCATTGTTGTATATTTTTGAAGAATTATTTATCATAGAAAATGCATTTTTATTAGATAAAAAGAGAAATTTTTTAAAATGTATTATTAGAAAAAAAAATTTCAATATATTTAAAATAGGATTTTAAACATTTTTTATAAAAACTCATACTGAACAAATTTATTACCACCTTGTGTTAAAAATTGAAATTTATAGGATCATTACGTGTTACGAAGTTGTTTTATTTTGTTTTGAGTAGTTTTATGAAGTGAATCTGGTTAGTTTTTTATAATATTTTGTAAATTTATGATATATTTTGAGGTTTTGCCTAATACTCTAAAACATAAACAAGATATATCATCATTTAGGTGAATGAATATAAATATCTATTTTGAAAATTTTATAAGTAAAATATATATAACATGTTTTTTCCACTAGATCTGGGAGTGTGGGTATCAGAATGTATCATAATTTCATTTTTACAATATTTTGAGTTTTAGAACCATTCAATAAGATGATAATTATGTCCATTTTTTTGTTTTTTAATTTTTAATTTTTATAGAAAATGTGAAAGGAATATTTTTTATAATAGTCCTCGCAAGAAAAAAATCAGACTCCATCATTAATAATTGTTTCATTGAATATTCTATTATGTTTCACATTTTTTCTTTGAACCAATTGTGTCGTTAATACTTTGTAACATTATAAATTTTATTTAAGTGCTTTAAAATAAAAATTTTACATACATCATGAAATGTTTTAGTGATATTTTAGTTGTATTTTTATCAATAAAAACAATCGGTATTATTTATTATGATTTTCTAGGGATATGATCCAATTTTGACTTCCATATTATTTATTTGGATGGTTTATGATTTTGATATTGAAATTTTTATTAAAAATATATCATTTCCATTAGTTAGGATTTTATTATAAGACTAATTTTCTATGATCTTGTGTGATATATATGTATTGTTTAAATTATGTGGTGGGTGGTCCAATAATTATATATCCCTCTAATTCATTACGTATTAAAGGATATTTCAAGAGATAATATGGAATGAAATGAGGAGTGAACCCAATTTATTAAGTGAATTGGTTAAGGAATATAATCCTAGGGGCGAACCATGAATAAAGAAATGATGGACTATGTAGTTAACTGAACTCACTATAATATTCTTTTAGGGATCCTTGTTTAAGGAATATATTTTCTATGAATATGTGGATGCAATTTTTTTTTTCTTATGATATGTTTTGATATTTCATTATTAATTGTTGATGATTCCAAACAATTATATCTTATTTCATTCAACTAATAACACATTATTTAATGTTTCATGATTATGATATATTAATTTAAGTGTATTATTTTATAATATTATTATCATGTTCCCATTAACTTATACTTATCATATACTCACATAACATAATTTATTGATTTCTATTATATTTATCATTACTAAACTTTCGAACTCATGCTTTCTAATATTTCCCTTCCTATGGGTAAAAGGAATGGTTTTATCTATGTTATTTCTAATAAAGGTGATATTTTAGAATAACTAAACTATAAATAACATAGATCATTTATATACTATTCGTATATGTATCCATTTTTCCATAGACACTAAACGATTGATGTTTTTGTGTGGCTTATATTGAAATGTAGTAGATAATAGACTAAAATTATGTTGTATTTATTTATGTGTTTTATGTATTACTATTGTTGGTATTAAAGTAATGTTTAGTAACTTTGGAAACATGGATTAAGTATAGTTAATGAATATATATATTTCAATCGTAAGTATATGAGAATAACTTATGTTGTGTTAAGGAATAGAGTGTGGTTTCCCTATGAAATAACATCCCTTTTTTGATACTACAAGTGGACATGGTTTTGGTATTGTTGTATCTAGGGGTGATAACCTCAAAAAGTGATTGTTGAGTATATCTCAAATATTATTTTGGTTCATCATCAGTAAACCCTTACTATAGACCTGGTTTGACACAATCAGGGGATCTGATTAGGTAAATATATGTTTTATTTAATATCCATTATAAATGATTTAAATTTACAACGACAATGGATGACCTAGGTTAATCCTATGGTGGAATATATTGAAAATATGGTGTGCTAATATGAAGAACCATTAAATTAACTCCTTGATTATACAATTTCTGACTTTGAATTATATTTCTCATTCTAGATTATAGGTTTCTATAAATGAATATTACTGAAAAGAACCATTTTATGGTTAAATGTGATTGAAAATCCATAATTTCCCCCAACACAACCTAATGTTATAATGAAATATCATCCATGGTGTTGGATAAGTTTATGATCCTATTTATTGATAAGTATTTTCTACGAATTTTTCATTGGAATATGGAGATGGAATTCCTTGATACTATGTATAATGATAATGAATATTTCAGAAATTGTGAGGAAAATAGTTCAAGGCTTTCAAGGTAGGATTTTTAATAATTATTTCACTTGAATTTAAGATTGATTGATTCTTCAGTTTATAAAAATAAAATCTCTAAAAGCATTATCACATAAGTAACATCAATTTTTAGGAATAATATAGAGACCCAAACATTTCATATTTAAATATAACATTTTTTTATATTAATATTATTTTTATAACAAAAATGATCCATGCTAGAGTGAGATAGGACTTCTTCCACTGAAAAAGTGGGATTATAAAAAAACTTATTCATATAAGTTTTAAACAGTATCTCTCTTAAGTGTTCAAATAAAAAATTATAATATATAAAATAATTAAAATAGTCCTTCTAATTATAGGAAAGGGTAACATAAGAAATCACAATCTTGTATTTCTACTTTGGGTAAAAAAGGGAGATATCAACGATCACACACAAATAATACGTGCATAAGGAAATGATAACATGATATGAACATTTAAAATTTATACCACACATACCATAGATCATAATATTGAATCATGGAATAAATATTAATAGGTCATATGATATGAATCAAAAATAAATTAAAGAGTATGATCCATGAGGGCATGAAATTATAACCAGACAAAAATTCATGGAATACACATAATAATATATAATGATATCATTAGTAGTATTGGTTCACTTTGAAAACAATCGTATTGGATTAGGTTCACTCTTAATTAAATAATATTGTTCTGGTTTCACTCCCAAAACTATTTTAGTGGATTGAGTCTATTACTAAACCACATTCACTCCCAATTCCAATTATATTTATCTCTTTAGATTTCCATCTTTAACCAATGAATTGGAAGGATATATAATTATAGTCCCACCCATTGCATTATTAATATCATATAAATATGTAACAAATGATAAATATATTTTCCTCATATCACTACCCAAAAAAGAAAAGGCTGTCATATTTACTTAATTAGGGAATGACCAATGGAATAGAAATTGGGGTTATGAACATTTTATTAGTCCAACATAAAATAACTCATAGAAAAGGAATGAGTTTAATAAAAAATTTCATAAAGATCCTAAATAATCTAGAGAAATAATGATCATGGTATCATTAAGAATATATACATTAATGTTTATGTGACATCTAAGGATGTATTCTTTAAAGAAAAATTACTTTGGATGATTATATAGACCATTTCATAATGAAAATTACATCTTAACATTGAAATCAATTATTTAAAATATTTAGGAAAATTTATTCCTTTAATTGATACATGGATGATTTTAATTGAAGAATCAAATAACTGAGTAATCATGATGGAAAGATATTCCATTAATTCTAGATTAGTATGAACATAACATTTCTATCATTCTTTGAAAAAAATCAAAAAGCACACCTTTTAGAATATGAAAAGAAATTCATTTTTAAAAAGTTTTTAAAATATCAATAATTTATAAAAATGATATTAGAAATTTTTAGGATAATATTTAAAATATTAATGAAGGGACATTTAGAAAAAAATTATAGGGATGAAAAATTATTTTCAATCGTAGAGAGATATACATTCAAATTTCCATCAGATAATATTTCAATGTCTTGTGAACAAAAAGGGAGTTAAATTAAAAAAAGGCATATAATTTCCAAAAAAATAATAAGATTTTATATTTTTTGGTTTATTGGGATGTAATATTTCATCATCAAAATATAATCATAGTCATCCCAGATAAGTAATGAGACTCTAACATTGAACAGTTTACCCACATCTCGTAATTCATCGAACAAGCTTGAAATTCATATAAAGTCAATCTATATTTATTATAAATGTATTTTATACCTATAATACTATATTTAAAACCATATAATATCTTCTTAAAACAAATTATCACCCATTTATAAACAAATAATAATACAAATTAATCTTCTTATTGATAACTGCTTCGATTTTCATGCATGTTTCAGTTTGATAGTCTCAGTATTTATTATAAAATAATTATCCAACCATCCCTATAATGTTGAATATGATATTATAATCATATATATTCATTAATTATATGTGTGTATATATATATATATATATATATATATATTCATTAATGATATATGTAGAAATGTCAATTACACCTTTAATAGTGACAGTAGGCCATATATATACTTAAACATTGTCTCCATTTTTTTATATATGGAAGGAAGGAAAGGTAAATAATAATTAAACTTCACAGAATCATAATAAAATCATAAATAACATATATATAAATATACATGTATATATACATGAAATCCATCATTATAACCACACATTTAATGTAGTGAAAAAAATTACACTGCAATGTGGATATTGTAAGCCATACATACACATGAGCTATATTTACATTTTCTAGAGAATGTAATATAGTGGCCCTGACATCCATGGTCCATTAAATTTTAAAAAACCCATGTTTGCGGTATTCTTAATGGAAATGGTATCTCATTTCAATAGTTTTTTAAATATCTAGTTTTCCATCAGTGAGTTAGGCAATGGTGAGTCATGTTAGTAGGTCAGTGTCAGTATATTGGCATAGGTAGCTCAATATTAGTGACTAAGGGTGTCAGTAGGTCGAGGAGATGGTAGGTTGAGGATTCAGTAGGTTTACCATTGATGAGTGGATTTAGTGAGTGGCGTTGGTGAGGTGCGTTAGTGAGTAATATCATGGACTCTCTATCAGCAAGTTGCGTCAGAGGCTCAGTGTTGTGGGATCAGTGTTGGTGGCTCACTCATGTTGGTGAGTTGCATCCGTGACTCAGCCATAAGTGAGTCATTTCTTTTGTTTTCATGTTTTTCTAGTTTCACCCCATTGAGATTTCCTTTGATGTAAAATGCGTTAAATTCCTTATTTAATGAGTTTTTTCCATTTTAAATGGTATTTATGTCCTAAAAACATAGATATTCCTTTTACTCCTAAATTGCGTGGTCTTGATCATGATCTATCTTTAATAGCCTTTGAAATAAATTTCCCCATACATTTAAGATATTACCTTTAAAAAACTGAAATCCACTCTTCATTTGATGACGTTCTGTCATGATCCTCTTTCATTAAGATTAGGTATGGGATTTCAAGATGTCGAGACCTTATTTTCTCACGATGAATGAGAGATAATGACCCCTAGTCTCACCTCCAATAAGTCCCAGGGTGGTGACCAACACCAAGTGTGTAGAAATCTCACAAAATGGGATTCATTATGATTTTTATAGAAACCAAGATTTATAGATTATATGTATCAACCCCTAACAACTATAAGAAACATTTATATAAAGAATCAAAAATCCCTCCCACAAGCATGTTTACAGTAAAATAGCTAAGAATACAAAGAAAACTCTAAATTAAGAACCAAGTTAAATCTAAAATGCAACACATAAACCATCCCCAATTTCCATGCTAGTATAGTCCAAAACGGTTAATGTACTCTCCTTGGAAACCTGAAAACTATTTTATATATGCAGGGTGAGATACAAGTATACACAATAGGTAAAAACCTCAAATCACCAATGCACAAGTTAGAGATGAATACTAATACCCCTGTAAGAAAACAATAGAAACTCAAAAGCACCTGACAAGGTATATTTTCCACCCCAACCTCACCAAAGAACAACCACCAAATAACACAAGTCATGTAAAGTAATGTAGTAACCACATTAGTATTTGGCTACCTTGCACCACTTCTCACTAGTAAACTACTAATCCCTAATGACAATCATCTTGATACTACCATGCGGTTCCACAAGACCCAGTATCACAACCCGCCCGCAAATAACTGGTTAACATATCACATCACATATAGCCCAGAAACACATAGACCCCAAACGACAACCCCATCCCCCAGAAAACTGGGAATCACCACACAACGCATCTCAAAGGCACCTGGGAACAACACCTCACCTGCAAATACCTAGGTCTCAAAACGACACCACAACATGCCCAAAGAGTCTTTGCTACCAATACCTAGAAGAGGGAGCAAAGAAGAGCCAATAACAATCCATTAATCCTCTCACTATTATGTTGAGAAGGGACACCATCCCCCACAACAATGGTGGTGTTTGGCACATAGTGATCAATACAGGTAGGATGCGTATAGAAATCATAAGGAATTACATGTATATATATATGTACCAAAAAGTCTGCCCAACCTATGGATTTTCTAAACAACAACCAGCCCACACAAAACTGTCCTTACTTCCACCTCTAAACGAACATATAAAAATGAACAATAGTGACTTCCCAATTTGATTAGTGAACACATCTTCACTACAATACCAATCTCGAAACATACCCTCAACCAATTCATAAAACCAATTGTTGTTCAGCATTATGAATTCATTGATTTATTTATTCCATCTCTACATGGAAAACTACCAAACACTACAAATGTTATATGGAGAATCAACCACAACAAACACTATCAAATCTAATCAAGCAAAGAAGGAACAAGGTAAAATAATCCATTCTAGCAACCATTTATAAAATACTAGCCTCCGGAAACTCTGGAAAAAAGGCCCACTCAAGCTAACACTATCCTTCTCCAAATTCATCCCTTATAAACCATTCTAGGAAACCCCACATCATGAGAATCACCACATTCATCCAAAACAAAACTCACCCAGCTTACAATCCCACCACAACCCCCCTATATTGAACACCTGTTCAACCTCTGCAACCATCATTCTTCAATGATGTGCCACCATGTCCTTCTAAATAAGAAAAAAACCCCAAAACATCTCATTTATACCACACTCAGTGGCCCTACTGTACAATAACACTCCCAACACACCAATATACATGAACATATAACAACCCAGTCCTGAATCCCCACATCCCAACCACTATCCTAAAGCTATCCCACTACATAACAAGTTCACGCATGGAAAAATAAACCATTCTCTCATCATGAGATACTAGTACACCACCTGTACCCCTATACTCCGAAACACACTCCCATCCACAACCCCACAGTAACAACACAAACACAAGGCAAGAAAAAACCACATACATCACACAACCACACCAACAAGGCATGGTTTATTCATTTTTAGTTTCACTTGTTCTTTAATTCCACATGATAAAACTGGTGTTATCAAAAAAGTTTGATCTCGGGGATTCCTTTTATTTAAATGAATTTATCTAGTTATTCAATTTTTAGAATAATACGTCCATTCCGAGTGTATCAACAATAATATTCACAAGACATGTAGGTGCCAAAATAGAGACCACCAATGGCCTTGATTTTTAGAAGGCATACATCCATTACAAAACAAGAAATGTATCAAGGATATATTATAAGAAAAAGCGATCAGAACCATCATACTCCCAGAACCTCATTTATTACATCTTATTATATTTTTTCAATTAATATCAATTTTATTCACAAGGGGACATAACTACACCCATGTTACATGATACACAATGGAATGGGAGATGATGAAATCCCCACATGGAACAATAGACGATGAACAATTATTCCTTGCATGAGAAACATGGGGTCATGAAAGTTGCATGAAAGACTCTAGGGAAAAATAAAAAGACTATTACAACACATGCACGCGAATCCTCAGGGAAGAAAGGTTATCATTTCACAAAGATAATGTTGAAGGGTTCAAAGGAAGAGAGGGTTTCAGCTTTAGAAAAGTTAGATCTTAAATCTATGGAGAAAATTGTTTTGAAGGACGCTAATAACAGATCATGATAAAGAACACACTATTTAGTAGTCAAAGGAAGATTCACATTTTTAGGAGATGAATCTCATTTACAACGGCCCAAAAACTCATTAAATATGGAATTTAACTCATTTCGCGTCATAGGAAATGAAAAAGGGGTGAAACTGAAAAAAATAGAAATGTCCCACCATTGGGTGAGTCACTAATGTGTGAGTCACCAACATTAATCACAGACACGATTGAGACACCGAAATATGAGACACCAATGCAGGGCCACCGATGCAACTCACCAACAGAGAGTCATTGACGTGACTCACTAATGCCTGACTCACCAATTCCACTAACTAACACCACTCACTGATGCCACTCACCGATGCCACTCACCGATGCCACTCACCGATGCCACTCACTGATGCCACTCACTGATGTCACTCACTAATTCCACTCACTGATTATAAACCAAGTAAAGCCTCAACCTACCAACTTCCTGAGTCACTGGCACTTAGATACCTTGGTTAACCAACCGATGCTTAGATACCGATATGACTCACTAATGCCTAACTCACCAATGGAAAACTGAAAATATGGAAACTAATGAAATGATATACCATTTAATCCATGAAAATACCAAAAACCATACTTTGACAATTTAATGGACCCTAGAGGTCTGATCCATAACATCAGATACCTCTCAATGTATTTTTGGCCTCAATAATTCAAAACTATACCTATAAGAAAGAGGGGTCCAAGAAACCACCCTATAAAATACCTCTCAAGGATAAACCACCTTGTTTTGTTCAAAAGTGGGAGGGAAACATAAAAATCTATGAAAAAATCCACCTATATATGAAAACACAAACATCTTAAAGATAACCCACACAAGCACCAATTATCCAGACATATGAATTAGGGAATTCCATCCTCTATTTCAAGATACTATCTACTTTGGCTGGCACTGACTCACCCGCATGGGTTTAATCACATCTCAATTATTGCCTCTAGATTAGGAATTAGGTATCCGTCTTTTAACATGTTAAGAATTCATCACACACTATGGAACAAGGAATTAACCCATCTTATTAAAAACAAGGTTCAAGCCCTGCATCATAGATTAAAACACAGAAGGAAAATTCAAAAGAACTTTGGGTACTGGTCACCCATTTTTGAATCTCACTCCCATGTACTCTCCCCCAGGCCACCATGCCTTCAAAAAAATAATCCAATAGAATGGTTTGTCAATTAAAAACTTTCTCTTGATGATCCTGGATCTCTAGTGGCCGCTCCAAGAATGTTGTGTTGTCCTCGATATCCAATTATCCCCAATCAATGGCATGGGAGTCGTCGTAAGGATACCGATGAAGATAAGAGACATGAAAGACGTGGTGGATCCTTCTCAACTATAGTGGAAACAATGAGTATGCCACCTCTACAACTCATCCCAGCCCCTCGAAGGGTCCAATGTACCTAGGATAAATTTTACTCCCTCAACTGTACCTCTGCTTCCCACATCAAGGGGAAAGCTTCATGAACATGTGGTCCCCAACTTCGAACTCCAATGGACTTCTCCTGCAACTAGAATATGACCTTTGGAGGTCCTGTTCTTTATTAATCTTCTCAAAGACAAGCTGAACCTTCTCGGTTATACTCTGCACCATGTCCGAACCAAAAACTCATGCCTCCCCAACTTTCGTCTAGCATAAGGGTGAACGATATTGTCTTTCATATAAATATTCAAATGAAGAAGTTCCAATGGAAGAGTGATATATATTATTGTTAGAAAACTATACCAATGGAAAATATCTCAACCAATACCCACTAATGTTCATATCACATTCCCATAGTATGTCCTTCAATATATTCTTGGTCCTCTATGTTTTTCCATCCATCAGAGGGTGGAAACCAGTGACGAGGTGTAACTGACTACCAATGGCATGATGGAATCCCCTCCATACCCATGACATAAGACATGTATCCTGATATGAGATGATTGATCTTGTAACTCCATGCATCCACACCACATCATCCATATTCCTTTGCACTAAGTAATTTACTACCCTTAACTCATGGATCTCTATGATGTAAGAAAATTTCATCAACTGATCCACTACAACCCAGATTGTATCTCATCATTCCTAAGACCTGGGTAATCCTATTAATAAATCCATTGAGATTTCATCCCACTTTCATATAGGGACATTAAAGGGCTTCAAAAAACCACCTTAAACATAGTTATCATCCTTCACTTGCTGGAACACCAAGCTATTTTCCACAAACTCTGCCACTGCTCACTCCATCACTGGTCGCCAGAAATGTTCCCTCAATCAATGATACATCTTTGAAATTCTTTGGTGAACTACTAGGGGTGAGCAATAAAACTTAGGAAGAACTACCTCATTCATTTAAATATAAAAAAACTACTTCCCATGGAACAAAATACGATTATGGCCATCCTACGACTATCCCTCGGAAGCATCATGCTGGTCAAGGTGACCACTCATCACCTCTACATCTGAGTCTCTCCACTAAGACTCCTACACCTTTTCCCCCAAAGATGACTATACTATCATCTAAAATAGACATCTTTTACCTCTATCCATTCCATCATTTATGTTTAAGGAACCCAACTCCTCTATTTTACTAAAATAATCTGTAGATTACGAAACCACTTTCTTTTAGTGACTTCATGATCAAAGCTTCAGCCAAAACATTCCCCATTCTTAAGGTGCAGGAGAATTCAATATTGTAATCCTAGAGAAACTACATCCACCTCAACTGCTAAAAGTTTATGTCTCATTAGGAAATGATGTACCTCAAGGTCTTGTGATCTGTGAAAACCACAAAGCACTCCCCCAATGAGGTAATGAAACTGAAACGTAAGAAAAAACACTACTGCTGATAGCACCAGATCAATGGTGTCATAGTTATTTTAATGGGGAGATAACTACCTAGACACATTGGATATCACTCTACATTATTTCATAATCACACACCCCAAAATTAGACATAAAGAATCAAAAAACAACTTGAACATCACCCCTTACTCAAGAAACCAGAGCACTTGGACACTGGACAATTTTCCCTTTAGATAACTGAACACTACCTCACAGTACCCACTCTACCCAAATCCCTAGAATTCTCCAATCAAATCCATTAATGGAGTTACTACTCAAGAGAAATACGGTATGAATATCCGATAATATTCATGCCTGGTCAAGAGAACTATGAATCTCTACCAAATTCTAGGTTTCTTCCCAAGAAACAAAGGGATTGACCTTGGAAAGGTCCACTGCTACACCCTGCTGAGACACCACGTTCCCAAGGAAGTGGACCTCTCATGTTCCAGACAAGTACTTGGACAACATTCCATAGAGATGGTGGTGTCGAAGGACTTCTGGGACATCATAGAGATGCTCGATATGCTCCTCCTCTGAATTTGAGTAGATTAGGATGTCATCGTTGAATACAATGACAATAAGATCCACGAACTCATGAATGACGGAGTTTATAAGCCCCATGAACATGGTAGGTGAATTCATAACACCAAACGACATAACTATAAACTCAAAATTACCATACAAGCACCTAAAAGAAGTCTTCAAGATGTCGCCCTCCTTTACCCTCAACTGGTGAAACCAAGACCATAGATTGTTATTAGAAAACCAACATTCTCCCCTTAGCAAGTCAAAAAAGATCATCTATCCTCTCGAGATGGTAATGGTTATTGACTGTTACCGATTCATCCTTTGGTAGTCGTTACAATTCCTCATACCACTATTTTACTTCTTCATAAAATAGACCAGAGCACCCCATGATAAAACACTAGGCCAAATAAATCCCTTCTTCGTC
Source organism: Viscum album (assembly GCA_963277665.1). Classification (NCBI taxonomy): domain Eukaryota; kingdom Viridiplantae; phylum Streptophyta; class Magnoliopsida; order Santalales; family Viscaceae; genus Viscum; species Viscum album. Next base: position 1,238,816,978 of record OY728145.1, on the reverse strand, counting down.
AGATCATCAATCCAGACCCACAACTCCCATAGCTCAGAATGCACCATCCGATAAGGAGCCATCGAAATCGAACTAGCACCAGGTTGAAAGTCTATCCCAAAATCAACATCATATCGAGGGGGTAGAGTAAGAACCTACTCAAGGAAAACATCCTAGAATTACCTAAAAAATCTGAAATCCTCCACCATCCCAACATCCACTTATTCCACTGATAGATCAGCTACCAACGATTGAAAAGGATCTAAACACTGACTACCCATTTGGAAACTTATATCACCAATGAAAGCTACACACTGGACACCCACATCTGTAAAGATGACACTTCTGTGTAAGAACTTCATAACATCACTCAGGGAATTCAAATAGTAGATGGTAATGATAACACCATATGACTGTATCTGTTGAAAAAATTGATCCCCACTGGACTAATGTGCCCCCAACACCAGTCTACATTCAAAGTAAAAAATCAAACAAGATGGTTTGAACTTCAACTTGTGTACTCAAAACCAGGGGTACTAAAATTATCTCTATATCCATTCTTATAGATTGGTCTAGAATAGGTAAAAAATGGAGTGTGAATCTCTTAAAGCAAGGAAGGTGAAAACAAGAGTGCTGGATAAACTAATCGTACCTCAAATTATCTCCAGCCGTACTGGAACTGCTGCCACTGCAACGTGAAACTGACCATGCCTAGGTATTCTGTGACTCTACTGTTAGAAGGCTCCCTAACCATGCTCGAGTTGAGGTCCCTATGGAATTCCATGAGGTCTGCCTCTTCTCTCTTAGTCTACCATCATTGGAGAAATATCATGATTTCCCTATTGCTCAAACATCTTGGACGTAAACTTCTTTTGAGGAAGGTGCTAGACCATTCCATGTCCACCATATTGTACATCAATTTGACACTAAATCAGAAGGTTCCCATGACCCCAACAAGATAATGGCATTGGTCCCAATCCTACAGAAAGGGAAAAGGACCTTAAGGTTAGAACTAAAACAAATGGGGTTGGCTCCCCGCCATCCAAATCAAGGATGTTCCTAGAACAGGAGACCTACTACTGATAGCCTTCCCCTTCGAAGAACTCGGATGGCTCCCCTCTCATGGTAAACCACCTCGTGAGTTCATCCTTTCCACTACCTTGACCAATATTCTGAACCATTATTTATGTCTTTTGGGTGAAGGGAGTAAACACATACTGGAGGGAAGGATGGAGTGAATCTTGTAAACTTCTCTCCCAAGACTCCTCATCTGGAAAGAGATTCAGAGTAAAGGGAAAGAGATCCTAGAACTTGACCCCTACTCTCATACTGACATACTCCTTTTTAGGAGGGATTATAGCTCCTATCACTTATCATCTTTTATGGTTGAAGAAAGGAATTCCACCCCAAACGCTTTCTAAAATTTGACCAACAGAACATCAGTCTCATTACTCTCCCTGAGGTAATGCTTCCCCCACTGATGCATTGCTTTAAATTTTTGAATCACTGCCTAGAGAATCCAGTACTCTGTAAGATCCATGATCGAGCTAAAAGGGATCACCAGATCCTTGATCCATCCCTCGGTCTCCGTGTCTGTGTCACTACTATTGTACTTTCCCGGAGTCTGTCACTGAAAAGAATGAAATGTATTCTGCCACTAATTTTCCTCCTATAGATCAAGCCACTACTAATTAGCTAGATTGTCTTGTTGAGCCTCCAATACATAAACCACTCATGGATAATGTCTAAGTTCCATTGCTGAATGGTAAACAAGGAATTATTTAGCTCGAGTAGTATGTAATTTATTTAGGATCCATTTGACTCATTGTTTATTTTAATTTCCTATAAACACCCAAAACAAACGAGAACACATGTCATCAGGATGCATGTAACTTTCCTAGGGTCCCAACCGTACAATCAGTGAAGCCTCACTTGGTCGTTCGATAATCTCGGAGTCCTTGAATCAGATCACGAGGGGCCCTATAATCACGTGTCTTAGCCAGTCTTACCTGGCCTATGTCACACACCATGATCACCTAAAATTGTTTCCCTATAATCCCATGTAATCCAAATTGTGCCTAACCCCAAACTCCATCCTATCCCTCAGCCATCATCCTATGATACCATTCTTTCATGACCAACCTCCTTAATCTCGTGGATAGACGGTCTTGAAATCTTTCTATCCCTTCCCTTATCATGAAGAAGGAGGGTTGTGACTTGAAAAAGAGGTTGATAATGGTTGTTAGAAAAAAAAAATTATATTAAATTTTTTAAAAATGATTATTTTATAAATTATAAATTGGATTTATATGTCTTTGAAAAGGAAATAATATAGGTAATTCCCACTTAAGTGTTACACCTCTTCATTGAGAACCCTCTTATGGATTACACATTAATCCTTTATGGGATCATTTTTCTGAATGATGAAATAAAGTATGATTTGTATAAGGAATATAATAAGTAAATACATAGGTTTTTTGATGATATAGATGGATAAAAAAGTGAAAGGAATAGATGTATAGAGGTAAAATTTTATATGCTATGTTAGTGGCTCACTTGGGATAACAAAATATAATAAAATATAATTGAGTCAATATGAATAAAAAATCCTGAAAATTGTTAGAGAATTAAAGAAATTATTATAATGTCAAAATATAATAAAAATGATATTAATATAGGATTGTTTTTCATTTTAATACTTGTGTTTACTATTATACCATTTGTTAATAGATTTTATCCTTAACCGTACAAATGTATTTTCAACATTAATGTGTAGTCATTTTACATATAAGGGGAAAATTAGATTATAAATGTTTAGTTCAATAAATTATAGATCATATATTTCTCACATTAACCTATTTCAAGATTTATTTGACTTAAAAAATAATAATAAATATTATTTTTATGAAATATAATTATTCCCATTTTTTGACACAATTTGTTTAAATTGATTTTGATTTCTACAAAAAACACTATAATTTGAAAATAAAAGTTATCATAAATAAAATCATTTATATTAATCTATATAAATCATGTAATATAATCATTAACTCAAATTGTAATATATGAAATATTTTGGAGAGAATTTATTTTATTTTTGAATTAAACAAATATTTTTTTTGTTTTTTAATAATTTTGTATAATTATTGTACTAATAAAAATTTTAAATAAACAAATATGATAGAAAAAATTAGTTTTTATATAAATTAAAAATTTATATGGAAATATATAATCATTTTTTCATTATGTAAAATTTTTAAAGATATTAAATTCCAGAGCATGGCATATTATATTTATACATTTCCTAATTTAATATAAAGGTCATTATCGATGACATATAGAAACAAGTGAAATTATAATCATAAAATGGATGAAAATTAATGAAATGATATCATCTATTATGATAAAATCATTATTTATAGAAACTTTATAGTCTTATTTCATAGTTTTACAAATACATTACCAATGTTTATTTTATCAGTAAAACATAAATTAACTAGGGTTACTATTATTATTGACAAAAATTGGACCTATATTAAACTTTGATCCCACTAATCCAAAATATGTAATAAAAGTGTAATAATTAAATTTTTATATGCGGTATAAATTCATTTTAAAATGAGGGTCTAAAATGTGATGAAAATAAGTTTTTTCAAGAAAATACAATTTTATGACTAGAACTTGATCATCTATCATATATCGTGAAAATAAAAACATTAGATTAATTTTTAAAAAATTTATAGATTGTATAATAAATATTTAATTAAAATAATTTACCAATAATATTGAATTTAATATATTATTATGAGAACATAATAGGCTCATAAAAGTGTTTTTTGAAAAACAGAACCTTTACATTGAGATGATTTTATTTTTTTGATAAATTGATAGTTAATTATAAATCACATAATTTCATATCATATTTTTTTATTATTAATAAACAAGAATTAAAAATCTTATTTATAACGGTGTACTGTTTTACGGTTCATTTTGATAGATGGTTTCATATGTCACATATTATCAATGAAAGTTTATTTGAATGAAAGATTATAATAAAATCACTATGTGTTACATATAAACCCCCCAAAAATTGAATTTTTACTTATTAATTACATCACATAAATTCTAAAAAATGGAGATATATTTATTTCATAACATGCTTAGGGTCCTATATAGACTCCTCAAATTTATGATTCCTCCAAAGAAAGTTATCCATGTGAGTAGTCTTATTCTATTTGCTGTTATCTCTTTCAAAAAAGATTTCTAATAGTTTTTAGTCACATAAATGATCATTCCCCACTAGTATATCCTTGTATTTTAGTGTATGTGAATGATTAGTAATGTTCTTCCTTAGGAGATATACATGGAACATGACATGAACTTGAGAGATTTTTGGTGGAAGTGCCAAGAGATATGATATAATCCACATTCAAACAAGAGTATATAATAGGAAAATATATAAAAGGCTCAACATTCCATTCATTTAGAATCACATAACCTTTATCCATGGATAAATCCTCCAAAATACCTTCTCAACATCAAAAAAAATTATATTTTACCAATGGTTATAAGAATAGGTTTTCAATCATATCTGAGGCTTATTGATACACTAATTAATTGTATGAATTTAGCTTATATTTTCTTAGAAATATCAAATCCCAATGTCTCTATGTACAAAAAATTAGGTCTTCATGATGTATTTATACACTTCTTTAAATAGAGGGCTTCATAAAGAGCCATATTAATTCTCTAGTGAAAGCTACTGTTATAAGAAAACTCAACTAGAGGAAGGTGTTCATAATAATAACCATTTAAATTCAAAGATCAGGATATAAATATATCCTATAATGTTATAATGATTCTATGAGACTGATCAAATTTTCCAGTATGAAAATTAGTACACACACATAACTTGAAATCAATATAGTGGTGAAGACTTCCGATAATATCAAGGTTAATCTTGGATCCAGATCTGATAGGAATGAATACGGTACTCTATACCATATTAACACTAACATAATGTAAATTAGGGAATGTTAATCAAGAGAAAAGTATTCTGTAATAGTAATTAAGTGTGCTAACATTAAAAAGCAATCGACTACAAACCAAACAACATTATGGCCCTTTAACATTTTGGGCATTTTGAAGAAAAAAATACATGGTGATATTTTATCATTTATTGTATTATATTGGTAATTGTTGAAAAATAAATTTGGACTTATTTACTTAAGAAGTAAATTATTGACCTACTGTGGATCATGATACATACTCTTCAGTATATCTTCTTAGGGTTTCCCCTAGAAAATACTCTTTGTGTTCTCTGTAAATCATCGTAATTCAAGGATGAATTGAAAATTGTTAAATATGGTCTTCATATAATTTTTCCTTCTAATCTTTAATTTATGAGATTAACACATGGTTCCTAAAACCTATCATTCTATAAAAATCTAGTTTGTAATTTGGAAATATTATAATGTTCCATACTAGCACCTCATAATTGATTTTCACCTCTTTAATAATCACATGTATATATTGTTGGAAAATGAATTTAGATTTAGAATATTTCTCCAATACCTTTATGATCACCATATAATTATTTGGAAAATCATGAAATATTTAATAAATTTTTATCCTTATCATAGATAAGCTATTATGTTCCATTTGACTCATAGTATATGCAACATGTTTTCACTTTCTTATTGTGGTAATGTATTGACCTATCATAATAATTATTCAACATGAACAATAATCTTTGGAATATTTTTATTTATTGGTGACAAATATATAATTTACCAATTCATAATCTATATATATATAACACCATTCTTTCTGATTATAATGCCTCTATAAAATTAATGAATAAATTTTTGTAGTTAACTCTAAATCATGATTTGGGAAATTTTTATCATAAAAATACAATTACCCTGAAACAAAAAAATATGACCATACCATTATACATGGTTAAGAAATTGATTCCTTTCTTCGATGCATCACTATATATTATAGACACTTTTACACTATAGGGTATTATATGAACATGTTCACAGACTAACATTCACTTTAATTTCATGAAATTTTCATTATATTAAACTTTTTATGGGAAATTGTACCGCGATCTAATTAAAATGTTATGTGGACCAGATAGTCATAAGAAATTATCCACAATGCATCGATAATATTAATATAAACCGAAAAAATATGGATCTCAGTCACAGTGGTTGGTCTAGGTATACTATAAATTACCTCCTCCTTGGATAGATCCACTGATATACCTTCTCTTAAGATTATATATATATATAAAAAATTAAACATTTAATATCATAAATCCCTACATGGTAATTTTTAATAGAACGTATCATTTCATAGGTTCTTTAGAAAGGTCCTCAAATTATCATCATTATCATCATTCATCTTTGTATATACAAGAATTAATTTTATTAAGATAACCAAATATTAATTAAGGTAATTTATAAATTTTATATTATTTATATCCATGATTATATTAGGGAAATTGTAAGATCTAATGGAATAACTTTAAATCCATAATATCCATACTTAACAGAGAATGTTGTTTTGGGTCCTCATCATTTTTGACATCATAATTGAGAGTTTATAGAACAAATATAAATCTTGGAATAAATTTTATATCCTTATAGTTTATCAAAAGGATAATGAATACATGAGAGATAATATTTATTATTGATTTTAATATATCTTAGTTACAAATAATCAATGAAGAGTTCCCTTAATCCATAATTCCTTAGAAAAATAATAGGTGAACCTCAAGGTGATGCACGTCAACAAGATAATTCCTTACAAATATTATCATAGAGTTGTTTCTTTATTTATTTTAACTTAATTGGTGACATTCTATATAGAGGATTTGGAATAATTTCAACATCAAGTTGAGTTATATTGAAAATCATCTTTCGAATTTGGTGGAAGACTAGGGTACTCTTCATGAAAACATTAAAAAAACCAATTCAAAAGTAATATCAATGTTGTTGAATTCCCTTAAACCCAAACATCAGAGATAACAACCCATTATGAATAGGAATCACAACCCCTGTAATGGATTTTATTTCTACTTGATATTCATATTTATAATTTCACTAATATATACTGATTTTTGTTGTTTGGAATATCAAACCCAACTTACCATCCACCGAAATTGATGTGTCCATTATTAAAAAAATAAAATCAATTTCCGAAATCACATTGAATTCAGTTAGAGTGAGAAAAATGATATTTAGCAGAAGCATAATAAAAATAACTCAACTAGAGGAGAATCATAGACTTGAGATGTGATCACCTTTCTTTTTAATATTTCCACTACAAATTCAATATCTAATCTAATATGTTGTACTTTGAAAGCCAATTAAAATTATTCAAATATAAAATATTGGTTATATCTATTATAAAATAATATATTAAAGGTTTTAGAGTGGATGATATGTCTAAATTTCACCACATAATTTTATTACCCCTCATAAAAATTAGGGATCATATGATATTTTCCTTCATCTATAGTCTTATTATTTTTCCAAAATTATTTCTCATCATTAAACATATTGTTTATGTCTGTGTTAATATAAATATGATAATTTTTTCATTTAAATACCCATAATATGGGTTTTTCTTTTTGAGGTACCTTCTTTCTATTATAATCTAACTTATAATTTTTATTAATATGAAATTTGATTTTCTGATGAACATCATTTCTACAATTAATTCATTTACCATTCCCCATAATATAATTTCCACCATTTTTATTTCCCCACATTGATCATGAATGAGTGATATTAATCTTATCTTTTTGTTTTTTAGATTTTCATTTGGGTAACACCTATCTTTTCTTATCCAACCCCTGATATTTTTAGGTACAAAAAATCTCCATTTACACCTTTATATAACATCAAATTATTTATTGATATCATTATAATAACTTTATGACTAATGAGACTTTATTACTTCATTTTAAGACAATAAATATTCATTCAATAATACATTCATTTTTATGATAATACTATAAGATTACCTCAGAAGTCTTGTAGAAGTTTCCTCAAAGGTACTAATAGATTTATCATACCACTTATTTAGTTCATATAATTGCTTTTACATTTTTAAAATAAGAATAGGAAGAATGTTGTTTTTGAAAAACAATATCATAAACTCATCCCACAATGTATAGTTAATATCATCACATTACCTCATGTTCTGGAAAAGGGACCTCCACTAATCAAATTATTCTTATAAATTATATAAATTTAAATACAGTTACCATGATTAAAAACATGATAATTTAAAATATAAATTCAGTGGTATTGATCCATTTCTAATTAACTATTTGGTTAGTATACATACTAAAATGTGTTGTATGTTTCCTCATAAGGTTCTTAATATTATGTAATTCCATCCTTTTATTATTTGGATGCTCAGTATGATTCATTTTTTAATAATGTTTCATAATCCTAAAACCAGTATTTTTATTTATTTCCCATATTATATTAGGTTCATTTGTAGGAAATTAATTGCATTATCTATCACATTAAATAATAAAGTGATTATATGAGGTTCATACCAATAAAAAAAATGATTTGTGTGAGAAACAATATTTATCATGGGAAACCACATCATAAAGAAAAAAAGTATATGATGTCTGAATAATGACATGTTTTTACCAATTTATTACACATTTGGTTTTACCGGTCCCATCCATGATCATCATCTTTTCAAATAATTCTTAATGGTTTACATTTAAAAAGTCAACTATCCCATGTATATCTATAGAGAGTTTCAAAAAAGTTATGCAATTAGGAAACACTATCCATGAACTAGATTTATGGATGAGAAATACATGGACACTAATTTTTATAGTTATTACACTATGATGAATATGTGCCAAAACCATGTCCACATGAAGTGTCTTGAAAGAGATGTTTTCATGTGAAAATCACACTCCTTTTGTTAACAAAACTTAATAAATTCCCCTGCACATTAGATTACCCTTTGGTTCATTACTAAAGTATTATTATAATTATTTCAAAAGGATCACTACGAATTTTTCTTATAAAAATTATAACAACCCATACTTTTAAGACATAAATATTAAATCAAATTAGATTAATATTCAATACATAACATATAGATCCATGCAAGAATAATATATTACTAGTGTATTTGGATTTTTGGATATTTAAAAACCTAATTTGTATAATATCTACACCGTACTCTAATTAATAGTTCACGCCAACACCCTTCATATTATTCTCATACATAAAAAAATTCTTCATCTTCTGGGGAAGGGAAACATAAGATAGGTTGACCTCATATTCTAAGTAAGGGTAAACAAGGAAGGTATAAATTATCACATAATCATTAAATGAGATTAAATATATAGTAATATTATAATAACTTTTTAAAATCAGACCTTACATATGGGAGATAATACTCATAGTGCATGACATTATGATCAGTAGATTAGAAGAACTAAATCATAAGAGGATCAAAGAGATTGATCCATGTGGGCATAATGTAGGAATAAAACATATAGGGGTGGCATAAACAAAAAAATAAAAAATAATTTCCTCAATAGACAGATATCACAACTAAAACTATCATAGTGCACCAATTAATATACCTGTTATGCCATATTAATAAATGATTCAGTCTAAATATAATGGTAGATGATAGGATCACTTACTATGAAAGATTCACTCAATATTCTAGTCCTTAATATCTTGAGATATCAATAATTATCCAATAATGTAGAGGGATATATAATTTTGGGCCCACCAATCATATAATGAAAATTATAAATATGTTTTCCAAAATAATGTAAAAAATTTGTCACATCATAAATTTTTATGAATTAGTTATTTTCACGAATATTTATTCATGTCATAAAAAGTGTAAAATAAATGTGTTTTATAAATAATTTAATCATTTCATCTTATAAAAAATGATGTAAAATTTAGGAGTTTCATAAAAATATTTTCATCATAATAATAAAACATATAATGAAATAATAATGATGGAATCATTGGATCATATCCCTAGAAATGATTATGTAACATAAAAGGGTGTCATATTAATTAACAAATACCCCATTTAGAATAATTTAGGGAAAAAAATACCATTTTAAATTTGAAATAAATTTATTATAATCTTGATGTTTTCAAAATATTAAATAGAAATTTAAATTTTAAAAAACCCATAGAAGATTATATTAGAGGATTAAAATAATTTAGTGACCAAGATGGTAAATTATCTTATTTCTATATAAGTTAAACAAAAACATTCCCTTCAAACATTGGTAATAAATGTAAAAAAGTACATGATACAGAAAATGAACTAAATATTACATTTAATTTTTTAAAAAAAGTTTAAATCATGGTTTAAAATATAATTTAAAAACTATAGGTTAATATTAGAAAGATTATTGAAATCATTTTTAGAAAACATGATAGTATATGAAAAAGGATTTTTTGTTGAAGAGAAAAGTAATATTGGTATTCGATAATTATGTTAAATTTTTCACTCGAGCACATAAATATATAATATTTAATTTAAAGTACATAATTTATAGGAATAAATAATGTGTTACTTGAGATTTAGACCAAAATATTTAATTATTAGAACATAATCATAAATAACCCTGATATATAATGTGATTGTAACGTAGAACCCACACCACACAGGTCTTCTTCATTTTTACACATTTAAAATAAATATAAAATAAATATAAATTTAATATAAATGTCTTATAAAACCATAATATTATATATCATACCATATATTGTTTTCTTATATCATATTACCACCCATTTATTAACAATTATTTATTAAAATCACTCTTTATGGTGATAAAAATTTTCTTTTTCATACATTTTCTGGTTGGTAGTCTCGGTATTTATAATTTAACTATGATTAGTTTACCTATAAAATGTTGTCTTTGATATTTATATCATATATATAAATAATTTAAATATTTATATATATTAATATCTAAAATGTATATATATAAAAATGAATTGCACTATTCATGGAGATTGTTTGTCATGCATATGCTTGAATGTTGTACAATTTTTCGACGGATAGAATAAACTTATGTAAAATAAAAAATTTCCACTATATAGTAATAATAATATCAAATATACACATATATTAATTAATTTAATCATTATAACCATATATTTAATGTAGTGATGAAACAAAATCACACTTTTAAGCGAAGACAGTAAGTCACACATATGCATCAACATTGTTTTCACTTTACCAAGGAATGAAAGAAGGTGGATAACGATATTTCAATTTTTATAATAAATTTTTTCTAATTTTAACAAACCAATGATATTATTTTAGAGTGGATACCTTGGATTTATAATTGGATAAAGAAGAAATATTATTGAGAACACTTGATTAAGAGTTATACATCTTTATGTAGATCCCTCTTTTGAATTAAAACTAAATCCAGGAAGTTAGGGTAATTTTGAAATACCATAAGAACTATGATGTGGTAAAAATTATAAGAAGGTATTAAAAAAAAATTAGTTGAGATATAATAATATAAATTTTGGAGTAAGTGAGGAGAAGAGGTTTCATTTTATAAATATATACAAGGGAACTCAAGGAATAAAAAAATGTATTAAAATATAACCAAGTCATTGTTAATCCTAATTCTACTAAATGCACACAGATTAAATTAATGTGAGAATAATATTCAAATATCATCTTCCAATACTTTTTTATAGGTTTAAGTATCATTTTAATCCTTATCACATTGATTAAAACCTTGGTCATCCATTCATCACCACAACCACGATAATGAATTTTTAAATATTAATAGGTTTTAATTTATGTATAAAGTGAAATATTCCACATAAACAGACAAAAAATATATATTTTTTAAAATATCATATCTACCTATTAATTTTCAATTTTTCTAAATAATTAAATATTATATAATATTATATAATTCCATATATGTAAATGTTTTAAAACAATATTTCATTTGAATTTAAACGTAATACGAAATAAATGGAATTAAAATATAAACAATTAAAATAAATATATTGTTTCATATAAATCTAAAAAATTCCGATAAAACATTGATTATCTAATATTTTATTAAATTTAATATTTGTAAAAACATTTATTTTAGTTTTCTATTAATTGAATAAATACCCTGTTGGATTTCCATAAGAATTTAAGGATATTATTAAATTTCTAAAAACTAGAAATAAATTATTAATGTTTAGTAATTAAATTTATCTCTTAAATCACAATTTTCAACCAAATGTATCTTTCTCTGTACTTATCTAATAAATTTAATGATATTAATGCCAAGATAGTGACATTTTATATTTATTCCTCCTCTTAAATTAATATATTGGTCATAATCAATGATATTTGGAACCGTGTGAACTTATATTAAAAACATGGATGGAAATATTAGAAATCCAGTTATCTAATTGAATAAAAGACATTTTTAGAGAAAATTATAGGGCTTATCCTATTATCGTACATCATTTTTACTTATTTTACCCTTATGAGGGAGATATAAATTTACTTTGGTTACTATTCATATTTTCCAAAAATAATTTCGAACAATTTACAAAATTGTTTCCACATAATAAGTTATATGGAATCAATTTTATAAGTTTTAATTTCTATATGTGGAATAATTTCGTTTTAGATCATATTTGTAGAATGACAAACATTTCTTTTTTTTAATAAAAATATTTTCAATCATTAAACCGGTTATATATACTTATATCATTCCTTGAAAAGCCTTAATGGTTTTTGAAAATATTCTTTAATATATAATATATAAATTTAATTAAAATCATTTAATAATAGTGTAAAACTAAATTTACTATGATAAAAACACAATTGTCGAATAAACACAATATATTTTTGAAAATAATCTATTTAATAATAAAATGATTTTATTTCTATTTATAATTAATTTATATCAAATGGAATTATTATAAATGATAAATTTTTCATAATTTAGTTATTACTATTCATTACCCTAATTTAATAGCATTATTATAATGATATATGAAATGGAAGTTCATTTAAACCTGGATTTTTTTATATTGAAAGCAATCAATGAAATATTATATAAAGTGAAATATATCATAAAATTATATGGTTTTATAATGATTTTATTAGATATTCTATCATGTTGGAAATTTTGATTAGATTCACCCATCCTTCTCAGGGTTTTGATAATGATGAAAGATTAAATTAATACAATAATCATAAAAACCATAGTGGGGAAAAGATAAAATTTAATTTATTCATAAAGTGTTGGAAGAAATGTAGATGGAGTGTTTCTAAGTGGACAGGTAAATTTATTAATTATATAAAATAAGGTTTTTAAGAAAATTAAAATCTTATGTAATGGGAATATGCCAGTTAATGATACAAATGGATAAAAACCAACATATAAAGAAATACCCACACTCTAATGCTAAAATTTGAATGAGTATGGAAAATATGAAAATCAGTGCATGAATCTAAGGGTTAGTGATAGTTAATAATTATAGAAATATAGTAATCCTAGTGACAATGTTAAATCTTATGTGATCACTATTGTTAATGTGTGGTTTTATAACAAAGTATTGAATAATACACTCGCAATACACTCTTGAACTAATAATGAATAATTTGACTCTTATACTACCTAATATATAATATCAGGTGAATTTTCCATGTGTAAAACATTACCACCTATAGAATTTTGTGCTAAAAGAACATTAGGAACTCATAATGTTGTGATAATCATATATCAAGTCTATAAATCTTACATATTTTAATTTTATGTGCATGTTCTCCCTTCAAATATTTTTATTATTTCTCTAGATTAGTTTCTTGATATTTTCATAATGGGTTTATAGTCATTATTATGAATTCCATATTTATTAATATGGTTGGGAAGTGAAATTTGTTATTCTAACCAACTAGGATTTTATATCTGCTAGAGGATATATATTATACTCAAACAGAAATTAAATTCATTTCATGGGTAATGATTGCTATTAAAACGTCTTATTTATCTCATATGGATTTTTAAAAACCAAATATCAATGCCATGAATATTTTACGGGAGTTTATTGATGTTATTTTAGAAGAATAATCTTGTATTACTCTAAATGATGATGTTTAGGTTTTAATAAACTCATACCTAGTGATATGACATTTTAAAAAACTCCACATAGAGTATCCTTAATTGAGTTAAAATTCATTAACATTATTCATCAAGTTAATATTAGTAAATGATGAATTTTTCCATTTTCATCGCCATGGGATAAAAATACCCTTTTAAATATAAATAATGATAGATATTTCCATCTCTATATGGATTAACTAAAATTTAATAATATCATAATAAAAAAGATGATAATTTGACTCATATTTACGCTATTAATTATTAATTATTAGGAGATCAATATTTTTCATAGTAGATAATCAATCTATATTCCATAAATTGAGGGTCAAAAGTGATGTAATTACCAACACTACCTTCCCATAAATGTCTGAAAATTTTGAATTTATATTTATTTCCTTTGGTCTTACTAATTCTGTTGTTATATTCATGAATTTTATTAATAATTTCCTTATATGTTATATTGACCATTATGTGGTAATATTTGTAGAATATATTTTTATATATTAAAATATTAATGAGGAACATGAAGATTAATTTTGGACTATATTAACGATCGTACGGATGTTGGGGTTGAACGAAAAAAATATATCAATTGTGAATTGTGGTAATGTAATATTTAATTATTTTGTCATATAATGTCTCATGAGAGTAAATCTCAGGATCCATCAATGATATAAGTTATTTATAATTATTCAAGAACAACCATTGTGGATGAGATATAAATTATTTTTATTTGGTGGTCTTTATTTATATATTTTTTGTATGATTTCTCTAAGATATCTTACCCATTATCAAAGTTAACTCAGAATGGATTTATATTCCTTTGTAAATATATGTGAGGAAGAAATTTAACAGAACTGAATAGAAGGATATTGTGTACTCCAATGATAATAATACCCTTTAGTGGATAAGGTTTTTTTATTTTATGGCATGCATTGAAGATAGGGTTTCGATATTTTATATCATAGAATGATATACTGATGGCATATATATTATGAATATTAAAGGTAAATGAGAAAAATTACCCCACTCTTGATTTTCAGTTAGAAACAATAATCATTGCATTATAGATCTAGAGGTATTGTTTTTGCGGGAAAATATGTGCATTATATTCTTATAAAAAATATTTATGTTTCTATTCACCCAGAAAGATTTTACAATTATTTAATGAATATGTTATGATTTGACTAAATATTATGATATATCAATATATTACCAGCATTCGAATGTTAATAATTTGGTTGATTCATTGAGTCAAAAGGAGCATGTGATCCTATATTTTAGGAATTCCATTTCATATCAAATATTAATTGATTTTCAAATGATATGACCTGAAATATTCATGTAAGCTTGAAAATTTTATGTAGTTCAAATGTGTTTATAACAACTTATCCATGTAATATTAAACAGTATTGAATAAGGTATTTTTAACTGTAAAATAATTTGATATATATTATAGATTTCAACCATTATTTTGACAGAAAAACGTGGTTTATGAATCTAGTATGTGTCCGTTTAATACTAAACCTATGTAAGGAACTAATAGTGGAACCACATACATAATCATTTTCTATCCATCCAAATTATAAAGATATATATAGAGATTTGGAAGTGTATTTTTATTGGGATAAGATGAAGGGTGATATTATAGAGTATTTATATGGGTTCCTGGTATATGGAGATTTAGATTTTCCCAAACACGTGATGGTTTCCCATTACCGTGGTCATAGATCGATTGAAATAATATTAATAATAGGAAACATAAGAACATAAAAATATGTAGATTTTATAATTAATGAAATTTTCTAAATGAAAATAAAAAACAGAAAGTGTAGTCAACATGGGAATAAATATACAACTATGTACTACAAAACAATAATGATACAAAATATGGTCGAGATAAGGATTGGACCCAACCTCATTATATAACGTGAATAAACCTATTTCATATTCTTAACTAATCTCACAAATCATTTCTAGAGCTATCTAAAGTACTAAATAGATAACACCACTTAATCTATCCCATAATTTTAAATCGTCATATATTATAATTCCAAACACATAAAATAATAGATTTTTTATTATCATAATGGTCCTATAGAAAATTTATTATTATCATAATAAGTATTTTAACATCTATTTCCTTTGTTTTATTTTATGTGTATCCATAAAGAAGTTATTCCACCATATAATTGTTCAACTTTACACATTTATCCCATACACCTTTCACAATCACACATAGAGTTCATTCAATAGTTTTTTTATTTTTGATTGCAATGAGAATATTCCTTGCTATAATAATTATAAAACCAGACAACATGATTCAAATAATACAAACAATAGTTACTGATGTGAATTGAAAATAACTATATTTTTTCCAACACATGAATATGATCTAGAGAAAAAAACCCTGATCTCAATTATATCATGATTCCAATGTTGTTCTAGGTATCACTTCCATATCTGGGATATCATAATGAAACAAACCATACATATCATGATATGTGGGTGTTATCTCTATGTGATAGTACATAAGTATAAATTATTGATGGAGGGGGACCCAATACAGAGTTATCCCTCACTCATGGTCCCCAATGTGGAACATTAATATAAGATAACTGTGGACTATATATATATAATATTATTCATAAAATTAAATTTCAATAAAACCATCTCCCACTATAACCACTATGGAAAATTATGTGGGAACTCTTAAACTAAACTAAGGTAGAAATACAATACATAATAATTGAACATGGAACAATGATGTGTTAGTTAATGGAATTTGACTCTCATATATCAAAGAAACAACATAATTAATTTGGATAAATCCAAGGTGTTAATTGTAAAAAATGATTGTATCATGTTAGAAGAAAAAATATGTGTATAAAAGTCATATAATAAAATGGTAACATAAATATTATCCAATTTACATATAATATTAGCATGAGATATATTAATTTATCTAATGAATTTGAGTGATGTGTAATTCATTGACCCATAGTCTCTTAATGAGGGACTCAAAATCTTGAATTCCATGAATGAATGAAAATATAGATAAATAATAATAATGAGATAATCCATGAAAAAAATGGGATTCATAGTGATGTATTCGATTATATTTGCTGAAAAAATGGTTTACTAAAAAAGGAAATACATTATTTCTAATTTTCTCGGACATATTTACCATGGAAATATCAAATTTAGTGGATGTCCAAATAATGAAGATTGAAAATTTTATTTATTGAATTTAAAATTAAATTCATTATAAATAAATAGAATTATTGCTATTAATTAATTAATATAATGTAAATATATACAAATACTAAGAATAATAATTTATAAAGTAAAAGAAATATGATTTTTGAAAATATTTTTCATGAAACTTGTTGATGATATACAAGGAGAGATATTGTGGTGGAAACATCAAATTAAAATATATGAAGAGTTGATAGTCACCTTATAGTCATGATTACATTAGAATAATTTATTAATAAATAGTAGATTATACATATAAATCGATAAACATTAATTGCAACATTTTTAGTTTTCTCAAGAAATTGTAGTATTAAATCATTATAAAATAGGTTCAATCAATAAGAGTAGGCAAAACCCAAATTGGTTTGGTTGAGATGAGAGTCAACTTATAATCATTGTAATATATGATTTAATCGTAAATTTTGAATGTTTGTGATACAAATGAAATAATTTTATAAATCCCTATAAAATATCAAAATGATTATATTATGCCTATTTTGGTAGAACACAATTATAAAACATTTGAGTGAAAATTAAAAAAATATAGACAAGACAAAAAAATGTTGAGATATATTATCCTCACCTTAGGCACAATTATTTATGGCCACATTTATTGAAATTATATAACCAACTTATGGTTATCAAAATTTGAAACCATATGCGAATAAATTTTATGTATATATTTTTGGACTAATTATGGTAATTTGAATTTATTTAATATTTTTTAAAAATTTGAGATGTTTTGATGTGTATTTATATCTTAAAACCCATTTTTTTTATTTTAGATATTTAGATTTTTTTAATCTATTCTTAATGAAATTAACAAAAAAATTTGTAAAAGTAAAATATTTAAATATTTACACATAATATAGAAGCCATGATAACTATATTTGAAGTTGGGGAATTTGAAGGAATTGAAAACATCCTTATAGGCAATTTATAGACTATTAACAAAACATAATAGAAGTGGGAATGACTTGAGATATATATAAAATATTAAATGATTATAATTATTTGATTTTTCAATATAAAAAATTATCAATATATAATATATATTAATAGTCCATAAATTTTGATATTTTTAAATAAATGAAAATTTTCTAGTGGGTGGAAAAATAATAATTTGTGGGTCATTTTTAATGATAACGATAGATATAACAGAATTATTAGAAATAGATTATAATAACACTCAATTACTGTTAGGAAATTTATATATTATTAATTTATTAATAGATTAACAATGGTAGGATTTTTTTGAAAGAGGGAGTAGAGTAATTGATTAATGGAAGATGTAGGGTAAAAGAATAAAATTGGTAAGGGTTGCCTTATCTTTGAGATCATCCTTTTCTTAGGTTCAAATTCCTGGGATCCTTATAGTTAGATGAATCCAAAGCATCCAAAGGTTTACAAAAAATATTATGAGATAATATTTAAATTGATATTTGGTAATGATATATGTTTGTATTGTAATTTTCAAGTCATTGGGAGAGGGTGTATTTGTATATGATGATAAGGTATTTTGGATTAAAATATTGAAAAAAATTTAATTCCAAAATATGACTAGAATTATTATACTTATTTGCCTTTATGAATTATATTTTCTTTTCATTATAAGATTTTAGGACTTTTAAATGATTCCAAAAACTAATTTATTACATTTCATAAGGAATAATGAAAAAAATAAAAACTTTGGGATATAATATAATTTTTATGCATTGGTAATTACTTTTTTGGTTTTAGAATAGATTTTCTTCTTCCAAATTATTTATAAAATATGATAATTATATTTTGGGTATATATATTATTTTTTGGACAAATTAATTAATTATTATATCAATATTAGATCTTACAAATTAAATATTTTCATGAACTACCAGATTCCGTTATTGGAAAAGAATTACATGTTTTATATTGTACAAAATATGCAACATTGAGTTTAATCAAACCATGCCATATTTTTATTTAAATGATGCCATTATAACCTAGATATAAAATTGGTGGGTGTGAACAGAATTAACCTCTTCTATGTCTATATATATAGAGGTTATAATTTATAAAAAAGTGTTCCCTAATGATTACAATACAAGTTACCATTTTTTAGTAAATCAATTCTTTTCTTTATATATATGTTTAATTCAAATATGATTATATTTATTTTTTGATAGAAAATGATATAATTATTTTTTAAAACATTAGTACTTATTTTATATGAATTAAATATATTTTTAAAAATCATCATATTAAAATTATCTTATGGTGAAATGTTTGTAATGTTTCTAAAAATAATTATTGGTTAGTGAATATAGAAAAATAAAAATACTTAAACAAATTATTTTAAAGTACTAAAAAATTAAAAATATATTTTGGATTTGTTTTAATATGTAATTACATAATTTTTTATTTTTAATAACCAAATTTTGGTTTTAAAAAATAATTTTATTCATTAATTTAGTATAACATGTTTTTTTATTTAGTAATAGAATTTTCTTGAATGATTATTTTCCACCACATTTTTCCAGGTAGGTATAAATTACCAGTCAATAGAGTCTATGTTTAAAATTTAAAAAATGGATTCCATATTTGGAATCAAGATATAAAAATATCATAAATAGGTCCATTTTATTTTTAGTCATTATGAATCATAATCATAGTAATTTTTTTAAGAGGTGGATGGGAAAACCATTTAAATAAGGGATAAAATAATATGATAAGAACATAAAAATTAAAATAAAAGTAAAAATATTTTATTTCATCAATATATATCATATGTGAACATTATAGAATATGTAATATGTCATTTTTCACTTTGGAATATATTAACACAATTAAAATATTTTATGTAAGGAAGAGTAAAAAATGATACACTATTGTTCTCAGTAGCAATATTATTTATATCATGTGAATAGAAAAATAATATATTATGTTAAAAATATTATTTGGACTAAAAAATTGATTTTCATAGTAATGATTATTAATTTTTAATTTATATATATTATATAAATACCTTAAATTCTCATAGAAAACTGTTTTCGAAATTTTCCAATTAATCCAAAAATTAAATAAATGATACTATAAATATTAAAAGTGGTACAACATGAATGAGTTAACATGAGCCCTAAATTTCATAGTCAAAAATAACTTTTTAATGATATATTTAAATATTTTATTGGAATTAAATTTATTTTTTTTACTTTGAAAAAATTAAATAAAATGAATATCGGAAATATTGACCTTATTGATACATTACAAAAACAATATTTTATTAAATAATATAAAAATAATAAAAATATTACATTAAGAGAAGTTATTGGGATATAGTTTAAAATATCTACCATGGTCCATTTCTAGGTCAGTTTTCCTTTTATATTAACTATCATGACCCACAATGAGTGAAAAAACTTGTTGTCACAACATGTCTGAAAAGGGTTAAAAGTGGTTAAATCCAAATGGTAAGGGTATAAATACAATCTCGACTTGTCTAAAATTTATCATATGTGCTTATTTATGATAATTATCATTTTATATTATTATATTATAAATTTAGTTCCATTTAAAGATCAAAATAAATTTATATTAAAATAATATTTTAATAAAATCCAATAGTTCCGCAACCCTCTCTTAAAAATGGTAACAAAAAATTCTTATTTAATTAATGTTTGAAAAAAAATTTATCGGAAAAAAATTCCCAAAATACCATCTTAAAAAATATCCCCTTATTCTAGAGGTATTAGTGTGGTCATAATTATATATACCCTGATCCTTATGGCCAAGAGTTGATGTATACATTATTACATTGGGAAAATACAGCAAGAATCGCATCTGGAAATTCAGAGTATTTAACTAGTCTTGGTGAACTCAATAAATTCATGATTTCCATATTACATTTAAAAATAAAAATTATGACATATATTTTTTCTATAATATCATCAATCCTTTTAGAATATCCTATTTTATCATTCATAATACACTTCATGGATTATGGGGAATGAAAAAAAATAAGGGTGAGTTGAAATTATCATTAACGGTTAAGCCCAATAGATAAAATAAATAAACAATACTCGTAATCAATATGTAAATGTATATATAAGATAAAATATTCCATGTAATCAATAAATTAAAAAGAATTTACCTTTAAAGATAATATCAAGGCATACATTTCATTAATAATAGTCAATATGGAAAGAAAAATAAATGAAAAAAAACCTACCTTTTAAAATGTACAAGACTGTCATAACTAGACATGGAATAATAAATATATCATTGTTAACAATTGAAAACATATTCCATTTAATCTATAAACTATGAATTTAATGAATCTAAATATTATATCATTGTAAAGACCACATTGATAATAATTATTGGATTCCTAATAAAATGATTAATATTTAGGATGTAATGTATTATGAACAAGATACCTCCCCCTTCGAGAGCATTCATAAGAGGGTTTAAACTACATATAGAATCCCTTTTAATTCTTGGTTATAGATTTTTTTCATGAAACCTACCAGTTTTGAGAGGGGCTATACAATAATAGGTCCCCCCATCACTATAAGTCTAAAGCATTTTTCATTCATCATATAATCAAATTAATTATTCAATATAAATGCCTTAATATTAAATATCTGTATTGAGTAATGGATGAAAATTTATCAATAAATCCCTATTCAATAAAATCACATTCATTTTAAAGCATCATATGTATAAATGAGATACAATTTAAGAAATAATCATATCCATGATAAATTATATGGAATTTAGGGGAAATTTCATGTCCACTGATCACCTTAAATTGAATAGTTTATGGGGAAGTTAGTGAATTCAAAAATAAAATAAGGAAACGAATGTCAATAATATCCTTTATCATAATAATGAAAAACTACCCAGAGGAATAATAAGGGAATAATTAATAAAAAAACTCCCCATTCGAGTAATAGTAGAGGGTTATGGACATTCATGGATATAAATACTATAAAATGTTCTTTAATTACATTCTTGATGAAAAAATCCTTTTCATTTCTTAAAATAAAAGGATAAAACATATATATATTTTTTAAAAACATCATTTCATTGAAAATATTTTTTTGAAAACTATTAATTTTTAGAATATTAGGAATTATTTTTAAAAATATAACACTATTATTATTCAATTAAATCTTCAATGAAATTATATTCGTGATGGTGGGTGATCTCACACATCATGTACATGTTAAAATGAACATTACTTTTTCACTATTAAATTTTTTAAAGGTGACTTGTTCATAAAATATCAAGAATAATACATATATAATATTTCTAAAAACTTTAAATTTTTTAAATATTTATTTAATAAATCATTTTTAATTAAGTAAAAAAATTATTTTTTTTTTTCATAAATCATTCCTTTAGAAGAAAGTAGATTTTAAACTGAAGAGAGAAATGAAGGCAGATATTCAGGAATACAATTTCCCAATAATTTTACGAACCAATTTTTTTAAAAATGATAATATTACTTTAAAATACATTGAATAACTGGAGGAATAAAATATTAAATAGGTTTATTATATAATGATCCAATTATTTCCTTTAATTTAAATATATCTGTAAACTATCATGATAATAAAGAGATTTTAAAATACACCCTCACAAAAATCATAACATTGATGTGATAATTAATAAATGAAATGATTATGTTTATCAAATGTAAATCCACATAAATATATTTTAAATAATAAATAATATGACTAGATTTGATTACTCATAACCTTAGAATATCAAATACAATTAATAAGTAATATAACTCAATGAAAATAAAGTGTGCTTTAAAATTATTTAATACTTGGTAACATTTATGTCAAATATCCATAGATTATATAATTAAAATTGAATTGTATTGTACAATGAATAATAATTTATTAATTATATTACATTTCATTAGTATTATATATAAACCATATAACTTAAACTAGTTTCATAACATTGCAATATGTGTTAATGAAATGAAATTGATACTACAACACTAACCCCATGCTTCATTCTAGTTGAACATTCCCCAAACTCAGGTATAAAGGTTTTAAAAAATTTATAAACATATAAAAGAAAAATAATAATATTTATAATATCATATATGATCCATATATAACATCTTATCAATTTTCATTTAATAATCATTCAAAATTTTTATTTTTTAGGTGTTCATTACCATGTTTTCTCATGCCTATTTTGTTAAGAATGAACTGGTTCCAGTGCATATTATATAGATATTTTATATGTTGAAGAACAATAGTGGAATAATTATCATATTTATACCACTATTATACATTTAATATTAATCTTTAAATATATTTATAATAAATTAATTATGATACGAAAATTGAGATGGTAGGTTTTACTTATGCCTGAGTAAAGTTTTAATTTTTCTATAATCATAACAAAAAAAATTAAGTAATATTTGTAAATTCCAAAATAATTATAATATGATAAATTATATACTAATAAATTATATATACCGATATTTATATCATCTTTCTTTTATGGTGATGAAATTAGAGGCCGATCAATTTTTGATGGTGGTAGTCCACACTTACAAGAATGACATTATCATCTATCCTTAAGTTATATGGTAAAAAATAAAATAATATATATTGTCATTTTAGATTCATTAATATATAATTTATATCAAAATTATTTAATTTCAATAATATATAATCATTAATTTTATCATTATTAAATTCTATGTAAATTGTTAATGAAAAAATGGATCATGTCGCTTCGCGAGGTGATAATTCACCATACATATGGACAATGTTATAAAATCCCTTGAAGAATGGGATTTAAGAAAGATATAAATGATATAATAACTAAAAAGGTATAATTATGTTATAAATACCATTAATTTATGTTTTATATCCATCATCATAGCCAAACTTGAGATGTGGTAATGTAAATATGAATGACATCAATTCATGAACTCATAGTCTAGTGTTGACATGAATGATGAGTTCATAACCAATTTGAGGGAAGTTGAAGTGTCTATAAGTAATTCCCATAAAATAATAATGTTTAATAATATTTAATATACTGAGTCGGTTATATCCACATTATTTAAAATGAATTTATAAATTTGAATTAATAAATAAAATAAACAATCTCATTGAATAACATTACCTCTTTTTTGGGTATTCTCCTTGGGATCACACTGATTACTTCTACGCTAGATTTAATCTATAAATAAGTATTTTAGGGTGAGTGTAAATAATATTTAATGTTATTTGGGTAGGGCCTGGAAGATACAGAATAGTGTGAAGGTGTGAAGACGAGAAGAGTGGGGATGCCCTTTTATAAGTGAGGTGAGTCAAAACCATGATTTTTCTTAAAAAATATTAAATAATACACCCATTTTTTATTTCCAAATTCCAAAAATTGGACCTTTATTGAAAATAAAAAAATAAGGTCAAAATATGGCCGCAAAATTGTTCTTGGACATGTTTTGGGTTATTTTTACCCATATTATAATATTTTGACCCCTTATAAAAATAATTTCAACCATAACCATTATAATTAATTTTTATTCTTTTAAATATTAATTTTGATAAAACAATATGTTTACTTTAACAAAAATATAAAATTGGTTTATTATAAATATTTTAGAAATTTTTAAAATTCATCAAGAATAATTGAAATATTTGAATTTAAATTTTGTCCCACATATATGATGAGATAGCTTAGGGTTATGATGAGAATAATTTCAAATGATTAAATATTTTTTATTAAAAATCAATGGATAAATAATAAATGTGTTTGAAATAAATATTTTGTAATTAAGTTAATCATAATCACACTCTACATTCCAACTACTTGGTGATAACTATTGTATTAAATATTAATATTAATTATATAATGTTGTTCGATAAAACTCAATATTTTTTGTAATGAAATCTACTAATGAAACTCATTTTTGTGTGTAACACATGCTAAAATTAGAAATTCATTTAATGTTAGCTAATGAATAGATTGAATTTATTTTGTAAAAAATAAAAATAATTCAAAGACTTGGGGGTCATATTTTCATCTAGTCTTGGTGTTACGTATCATAAATAATTTACAAATTTTATAATTTTGGAGGATACAATAAAACCATTATTAGAGGACTTATGGAGTTATTAAATGAAGATTTATCAAATAAAATTTATAATTTTTAACCACATGTATCATTTTTATTTAATCTCCCATGTCTTAAAATATATTTATACCATGCTAAAATAATTACAGAAGTATCCTCTATATAATGATATGTTATTATGTTAATAGATTAACCTCTATCCATATCCTCTTTCATTATATGGGAAGCAGAAGAATCATCCATGTGTGTGAAAAACTACCACCTCACGAGCCGATGTATTTTTTCATAATAATATATCAAAGTGGTATTATATTGAAGGAATTAGGGTTTTATATTATATTATATAAATATTAATCATTATGATATTATATTATATAATTTATATAAGGCCCCAGCCTTAAACCTTACTTAATCTTGAGTTATTACAAGATTACACATTGAGGATCTTTTCAGGTTTAGAGTTTTAGAGAATTAAATCATAAAACTTGCATTACATTCCACATTTAAACAAAGTGGTTACATAAAAGATAGTATTCATTTTTTCCCATCAATGGAAACATATTTAAAAATAAAGCATGGATTCTTTCTTGAAACTTCCTTGACACTATCATCATATCATGTACCTTTCCCTTGATCTGTGAAAAACATTTCAAAAGAAAAACTTGGGATGAGCATAAAAAGTTCAGTAAGGGTTATAAAAATATCGAAAAGAAACATGAGTTCATATATACATAAGAATGAAATTATACTTTACCCATAAAACATAGTAATTTAAAATCATGAATAAATCATATAAATTATATGACATAAAAGGTAACTTGAGGCATTCATAACATTCTTACATAGGGAGTAACCCTCTTGGTTACATTTGGAATACCCACCACAGTATATTCCATAAATCTCTTCGGAGAAACCTTAAAATTTCACTCCTTTGCGTTACCCAATTCATTGGAGAGCTATATCGGGCTCACCCGCCCTAGTTTATCATGGAACCACCCGTCTTCATAATAATGCCCAAGAACCACAACATAATCGTATCACATAAAACATGCATAAAGGAAACATAACATTTCCACCTTTCAATAACAAGATATCAATACAGCACATTGATATAAAAACATTATGAAAACCATTATCAATACCAAAATAAAATAAAAGTAAAACATGGTATTTATTTTTCTTTTAAAAAAAGGTATGGCTTGTAGAGGAAGCCGAAACTCAAATAATGGTCACGGCAGCGGAGAAGTCGTTGTCGCCACATACGTATGACAAAACAATTCCCTTTTTCGTTTAGTAAAATGATTCGTATAAAAAATATTCCTTTTGGATAAACGTAAAAGTCAAAGTGGTTTATATACCGTATAAAATAAAGTTGTGTATAAAACAAAATATGCCTTAATTAAAGGAGATTGAGACGAAGTCCCATACAAAGATGATATCCTTGGATTAAGGATAAATCAGTTACATAATTATGTGTGACAAACGAATACATGAAATATAAGTGGGTATTAAGTGTAAAACAATCAGAGGACATTCACATATAATCATAGAACGACATATTCAAGGTGTACAAGTTTTTCCCAAAGAATCAAAATTGGGTTAAGGAGTTCCCTTGCGAAAATTCGACAGCCTAACGGCGTCACTTCCAAATTCTGAAAAAGAGTTGATGAGAGATAAAAAGGGTATCTCATCACTTGGTCTTAAAATTTACATCAATAAGGATATATAAGAACATATCCCAACATAATAGTGTGTGAATTAAAAGACCTAACAAAATAAGTCTTTTAAAAAGAGGATGGTGAAAGGTTCCCTTACCGACTTGGGTAACTTTCAAAACGTACACCCCATTGAAGAAGGGTCATACAATAAATATGTAAATACCCATAAATGAAATTATATTACACAAATATTATAATAATGGGAAGTACATACACCACTCAAAGGAAATGGTGGCAAATGTAGCATAAATCTCACGGGACTAAAAGTGAGATGAACAATCCCTTATGAAAACTTGGCAGCCTAACGGAGCCACTTAAAACTTCCAAAATGGATTGATGAGAGAAAATAGGGTCTCTCATCATATGAACATAAAAATTACAGTAATAATAATATAAAATAACATCTCAATCATAAGAAATATGAGCTTAAAAGGAATGACATAAAAGAGTGTACTTAAAAAGAAAAAGAGGGGTAGGATCAATTACCTCGGGTCCGACTTGACTCGATCGTTCTTTAATATCTTGAATAATAAACTTGACTTAATTTCTACTTCCATAAGAACCTTTTTCAAGTTCATTATTCCTTTTATATCACTTATTACCATGTCATGAACACTATGTTATTATTTAGGTAAATAATGGTCGTTTTAACGATCATTAGTACTTGAGTCAAAAAAAATAAACCCTTTATAATTACAAGTTGTTCATGTGGTAAAATAACCATTATATCCAGAATTGTATTCATGATTTAGATATCATATATATCATATATATCCAGTATATTCATGCATTTATAATATTACATAACATTTAGAGTTAAGAAATGAAATGGACCGTTCATGGAGATGGTAAGCCGTACGTACGCATGAACGCTACTAGCATTTCTATTTCATATTTAATGGAATTAAGACATAATGATACATAATATTATTTTAATTCCAGTATGGTATCATATATAATATCATTAAATATATCCTTTATACGTACCACATATGGTATTAACGAATCAAATCACTTTGAGGGGGCGGTAGTCCGCACTTCCTAAAATGAAGATATCGTGTATACCAATAATGGAAGCCAAAAAGGTATGCCATAAATTAAAAATACAGAAGCTTAAGGAAAAACTAAACTTATTATATATCATATATAAATGTAGTGACATCATAATGGCCACCATGAAAGGTGTTAAGAGAAGATTGAACTATCATCGTTTCGTGAGGCAGTAATTCGCCATCCACAGAAACAGTATGTTCTTTAACCATTAGACGAAGGTGTGTGTAAGTGTAGATCGAATACTTTACATAACAACATCCTAGTATATTGAAGATACTGGTGTTGTTACAAAATAAAGGAATAAACAGAGTTTATGGGGGTGGAGAAGCAAAATAAAACAAAAGGACTCAAGTGAAGACATTACCATAAAATCGGGTAACTCCCATTAGTTTGAGCTCAAAGGCTTCCTTGGGAAGACTTCTCACCAATGTGAGGCTTCTAAGAGTTAGAGAGGGATGTGTAGAGACAAAATGGGCAGGGTTTGGCTAATCCAAAGGCTTTGTAAGTGTGGGTAAGGAGGTAGAGGTGGGGGCCTTTTATAAGAGGAGAGGAGGGGAACTCTTGGAAAGTAAAGAAATGTTACTTTATTTTAGAATCAGTTTCAGATTTTAATGGTCCCACCTTGATGTGCTTCGAGTATAAGGTGATAAGAGTTCTAAATCCACCCATCCAATAGGTTTTGGACATGTGTAGGTCTTATATTTTACATTATCTTTCCATTTTATTTAAATCGTTAAATAATGAGGTCATCGCTGCATCATCATGATGTCATAAATAATTTAATTTATTTAATGTCTAAAAATTATAAAAAAAAACTAATATGATGTAGTAAATTGTTTTATCTTTCCAATGACTATTTATAGTAAAAAAACGGACTTTTATAACCGCATTTAAATTTTTTTTAGTAAAACAACTCATGTTTGTGTCATTTTAATTTTAACATTAAATAAAAAGGTCTTTATGTCATTTTCCAAACAAAGTGGCTCCATGGGGTCCCCAAGTTGACCCATGGATTGTCTTGGTCTTCCATGACTCATCTAATTAGGTTAGGACATGTGTCTAGGTCATTTCATATTATTAAAACTTTATTTTTACCTTAAACTACACTAATTACCTCTAATGGCGATTAAAAACTTAATAAGTTACTATTCACCAAAAAATTATTTTAATCTCATTGAACCACATTTTACTTCTTAATGACAACCATTTATGTCGGATTTTTGAAATTCAAAACACAAAGGTGGGAAATTTTCATTTAAACGGAAAATCAGTTTTTATAAGTACCACTTCGTGGTTTCACTATTCATCAAAAATTGAAGTTTTTCAGAAAATTACCAAAAAATCATGTAAAGACTTGTAAAAATCAAGGGAAATTTTTTTCATAATTTTCTTTGGAATTTTAAAAGAACGCGGTTTCTGACGACACTTGATTCCGAGGCCCGGAGTGCCCGGAATCAATTTTCGAAGTTTGGCTCGGGTACGTTCAGTGAACGAACGAGCGGGAATTTTTAACTTTTGAACTGGTGCTCGGAATCGAATTCCGAGGGCACCGATGAACTCGAAATGCCGGTAATCACTTAAGGGAACCCTTACAGTAGTTGCGTTTGTGCGGGTGAAGAAGTTAATTAATGAGGTTTAATTAAAAAGTAAATAAAATTGTTGAATCAATTTTATTTCATATCAAGGTGGTTATTTTCTCCCATGGGAAGTTGGTGGTGGGGCCCACATCCACCCAACTTCCCATGTGTGGATAATTGAAAGAGTGGGGCCCACACGAGCCCCCCCCCCACATTTTCAAATTCCTTAACTCCCTAACTCCTCTTAACCCTTCACTTTCCTAACTCCCCATTAACTCACTTACATTAATTTTTGACAACTTGTTATAATTAATAAAGTGAGTTACTTAATTTCAAACTCTTGAAATTTAAATGGTTAGGTTGTGTGAATAAATTAAGAATTGGTCTTATTTTATTATTGTTAGAGTTTTTGCCACCTTGAGAGGATTGGGAAGCGTGAAGTCTTCTTCTTCTTCTTCAACCTCAACGAAGAACGTGAAGAACACCTCGGACTCCGATGAATAACACCGTTCCTCAACGAGGAACATCTCCGCCGAAGAACATGACATCTTCTTCCAACGTTGTTTCCTCTTAGAACGCACCTCGAAGACAACGGAATCGATGTTCGTTTTCCGCGACGCCCGACCTCCGCGACGCTCGTCTTCCGCGGCTCGATTGACGTGTACCGTTCCTAAACCGAGGTAGGGGTTTGAATCTTTTAAAGTTGGTGATTTCTTTTCTTCGAATAAGAAAGATAAATCTGGCGGCCGTGTTCCAATTTTTATTTAAATTAAAAATTGTGAAGGTTAAACGTTTTACGTTTCGGCCAACTGCTATCAATATAACGGGAGGGGATCGGTCCGCACAAACACGGGCGATACCCCTCCCCCCTTTTTCTATTCTTCATTTTGATTAGCGAAGACGGTAAGGCATCGTTACACCGTGCTTGAGCGAAAGGAGACGTGAATGATGCAGGCCACAACGAAGAAACGCGACGCCATCGTACTGCGTCTAGGGTACGAATGAGGCCGCGGCAGAAGGACGCGGCGTCGTCACGCCGCGCTGGACGAATTTTCAGCCATCCTGGAAGTAGCGGTCGGAAAGACCACCCACCAGATAATTCAAAGAAGGCGGCCGGAACTCTAGCCATCGACGTCGGAAGGCACGAGACCACGGGGTCCCGGAACGAGAAACCGGCCGGCCCTACGCTGTCCGGCCGTTACAGGGGAAAATCCGGGGGTTACACCCCCCAGGTTGCACACGTGGCGCGGCCCCTTAAAGGGGGCCGCCATTTGAATTAAAGGAGGGGCGTAACCCCTCCCTTGGGCGCGCTCGCGCAGCACGCTGGCCGCGCTGGCCGCGCCGCCGCGTCGCCGGCCGGGCTGGGCTTCCGGGCCGGGTTGTCGGGCCAGGTTGCCGCCCGGGCCGGGTCGACCCGGTTCGGCCGACCCAGGGGGTACTGGGTGGGGCCGGGCCGGGCCCAGACCCCCTAATTTCGGAATACTTTCGGTCAAATGCTTATATCTTGGGCTACGGACCTCCGATCGATGTACCGTCAGTTGCAGAGAGATCCACGGAACAAGACGGTCATTTTGGTATATCGCACTCAAGGTTTCGAAATACTTTGAGTTCGGCCGGGTTGGTTCGTACACGAAACCAACCGGGCCCTCGGAGCGGAAACGCTCATATCATTAGCTACGAACGTCTGATTGACGAACTGTCGACTTTATTGAGTTCCTCCTAGTGAGACGAATATTTTGGCCTACTCTGCCCGAGGTTTGCACGCAGGTGGAGTACGGTCGGGTTGGTTTTGCCTTAAAAACCAACCGGGCCCCTAGGATGAAAAAGCCAATAACTCTCAGACCGGACGTCCGATTGACGCGCCGTCTGCGACATTGAGTTCCTGTTGACGATACCGAACATTTGGATACATCAAATCTGGACTATGTGACAGTTGATTTATCAGCCTCTCGGCTCGTGGAGCGGACCTCCCGAACGAGCTTGTTGTGTGCGGAAACCCTAGTGCTGGCTGTGACTGCGACGATGAAGAGTGCTGGTCTTGTATCCTATGTGGGTCCCAGCTTTGCTGGTCTTGTATCCTATGTGGGTCCCAGCATAGATGAATCAATGAAGAGTGCTGGTCTTGTATCCTATGTGGGTCCCAGCTGTACTGGTCTTGTATGCTATGTGGGTCCCAGCTTAGATGATTCAGTGCCGGTCTTGTATCCTATGTGGGTCCCAGCATAGATGAATCAATGAAGAGTGCTGGTCTTGTATCCTATGTGGGTCCCAGCTATGCTGGTATTATATCCTATGTGGGTCCGAGCTTAGATGATTCAATGCTGATCTTGTATCCTATGTGGGTCCCAACCTTGATGAATCAATGAAGACAGCTGGTCTTGTATCCTATGTGGGTCCCAGCTTAGATGATTCAGTATCTATATCTGATCATCCCTTTCACCTTTTCGACGATGTATACCTGTGTGAGTTGAATCCTGTTTGCTTTCATGTGTGGATTGTGTTGTGCTATCCTGTGTGGATTACGTTTTTCTTTCCTGTGTGGAATACGTATACTTTCCTATTTGGACTGAGTTGTACTTTGGCTCGGAGTTTGGAGCGTATTGGAATTGTTGACTTAGATATATGTATGGGCATATACCTAAGCAGTGTCGGTTGTTACTTCGTGATTGTATCTTTCCTTTGTGGTTTATCCTATGTTGATTTTGGGAGACCTTCGGGGGTCTCGGGGTCCCTACTGAGTAGCTTATACTCACCCCTACACAGGCTATTCCCGCACTACGTTGTGTTGGTTACAGATGACGGACATCATTGATCGTGGTTGAGGGTTGCAGAGCAGGGCAGTACCTGGAGGAGGACCACTGGGCGGGACGTACTCGGAGCGGACGGCGGGACCCGAGGAGCAGCGGAGCTATCTGTACCCACCCTTCAGGTGGAATTTTCAGTAGACAGCTCAGAGTAGCGGCTTTTACTTTTTAGTTACTCTTTTCCCTTTCGAGTTGCACTTTACTTTCAGTTTGGGTTTGTATTCTGGCCCACTTACTTTACGCAGTTACAGTTGTACTATGTTTTTACTTAGTGTTTACTTTTTCCACTTTCTTACTCTGAGGTGCTTGTTTACTTTACAACGGCAATGCCTTCCCTTTTACCGGGATTTATGCCTTGGTGCTAGTCGCCAGCCCCTGGCCTATGGAAGGCGGGCTTGGGGTAGTCACGGCACGTGCCCCGAGGACGGGTCGTGACAAATTGGTATCAGAGGAGTTTGGTTCTACTGCTGACTCTGATCTTTCTTCTATGTGAAGCAATAGTGTTAAGCGTTTTGAGTGTGGTTATCAGTCCAGGGAGCCCAGTGTTGGTGCGGCAGCTGACGTATCCGTACACCAGGACCCTGACTTCCGATTTCCGACTTAATGCACGAAAACATTGATTGCGTGTGTGTTTTACGTTTTCTTTGTGATTACTTTATATCAGCTCACCAGGTATACTGTTCTGACAGTGGCACACCTGTTTCCTTTCAGGATGGCCCCACGACGGCAGCCAACTAGGGTTCCGAGAGTCAAGCGTGACGATAGCCCACCGAGCGATGAGGCCTCGGTGCAGGGCCCTTTATCAGCAGTGGCATCGGCAGTAGCTCTACCCGCCGAGCCACCGATGCTTCTAGCACCAGCCGCTGACGATGCACGTCGCCTTAGTGCACTGCATGAGTTCCAGCACCAGCGACTGCCCAGGTTCCACGGGGAGACGGACCCCCAGGCAGCCGAGGACTGGCTGGAGGAAGTAGTGAGAGTTTTTCGGTTAGTGAGGACACCATCAGACCTCATGGTGATCCTCGCAGCGAGCCTACTGCACGCGGCAGCGGGCCGATGGTGGAGCTTGATGCTCCAGGTGCACGATGAGGCATCTCTACTCTGGAAGGACTTTTAGAGCCTCTTCCTCTTGGAGTTCGTCCCAGCCACTCTCCATGCAGTGCGCATTCAGGAGCTTCTTCAGCTGCGATAGGGCAGCATGACCATCGCCCAGTACTCATCGAGATTTACTGATCTCTCGCGCTACTCGACCAACATGGTACGGGACCCATTCTTCCGGGCCCAGAACTTTGAGCAGGGATTGATACACGAGATCAGGGCTTCGATGATCTCCCTCAACTTTCCAACACAGGCTGAGGTGTTGGAGAGATCCCTTCTAGTAGAGAGTTTTCTCGCCGAGCAGGCTCTAGTGACAGGGCCCTCCGCAGGACGGCCCGTAGCAGGGTCTTCTGCAGCTAGCAGTAGACAGGTGACGCAGAGGTCCAAACGGGCCAGACCATCAGATGGGCAGTCTCAGGATGAAGATTCGGTTATGCGGGGAACCCAAAGGAGAGTCAGCTACACGAGGGGCAAGCATTGCTACGCATGCAGCGGGCGAGGTCACATGGCTTGAGACTGCCCGACTCGTCTTACAGATGAGCAGAAGGTGGTAGAGGGACCATCCAGACAGAGGTTCGGCCACAGTGGTCCACAGGGTGCAGGCGGATGAGGCAGAGGAGCTGCCCGAGTAGCAGATGGTGGGTGACACTTCGAGGTGTTGCCACCACCACCACCAGGAGGTCCACCCCGACCGTAGGGAGTTGGTGGACATGGGAGATCTCAGCTTCAGGAAGCCGAGGCCTTCGATCATGGAGCTCTGGGAGTAGATGGACAGGAGCCGAACTAGTGGATATGTCCTTTGTATTCTAGTTCCTTGTTGCTGTTGTGTAGTTTCTTTGTATTATGAGCTGCAATAGTAAAAGATGCTTACCTTTGTGATGTTTTCATTCCTTTCCTCTTTTGTGTTGTTACTAAGAGGTTCCAGTTTAGACTGTTGACTTGACGCTCACTTGTGAGACATCTACTGGAGGAGACCCAGTTACCACAAACTGATGCCGACAATGTGACTCAGCCCTTGGAGGTGAGAGTAATGGTTGGATCTCTTGGTTGTAGCGTCAAGGCCATACGACGTAATCCTTGGTATGGATTAGTAACATGCATGTCGGGATTGACTGTATTAGGAAAAGTAAGTGGTTCATCCAGGGGATGAAACTAGATTTCTCTTATCAGCAAAGAAGAAATCTTAGCAGTTCTTGTGGGATCAGAGATGGTCCAGGTCATCCAGGAGCGGATGAGTATAGCTCAGAGCCGACAGAAGTCCTATGCTGATAGGAGGTGGAGGCCACTAGAGTTCGAGGATGGCGACCACGTCTTCTTGCGTGTCTCACCTCGACGAGGATTACAGAGATTTGGCCGAGGCGATCAGTTGTCTCCACGCTTCATCGGACCATTCCAGGTCCTCAGCAGGATTGGCGAGGTGTCTTATCGTCTGGCTCTACCACCTCAGTTGCACCGGGTGCATGACATCTTCCACGTATCTTAGCTGAGGAGATACGTGCACGACCCGACGCACATCATTGAACATGGGGAGCTTGACGTTGACGATGGGGCGACTTTTACGGAGGTTCCAGTTGAGATCGAGGATCGACAGGAATGGGTCCTACGTGGATGGTTGATTCCTCTAGTGCGCATCAGATGGCAGCACGAGAACATCCAAGAGAGCACTTGGGAGTGGGAGGCTCAGATGCATGCTCAGTACCCTCATTTGTTTCCCTAGTTTTGATGTATCTTTACGGGGACGTGAAGCCCTGAGGTGGGAGTAATGTAAAGACCTGTAAAATTCAAAGGAAATTTTTTTCTAAATTTTCTTTGGAAGTTTACAAGAACGCGGTTTCTGACGGCACTTGATTCCGAGGCCCGGAGTGCCCGGAATCAATTTCCGAAGTTTAGCTCGGGTACGTTAAGTGAACGAATGAGCGGGAATTTCTAACATTTGAACCGGTGCTCAGAATCGAATTCTGAGGGCACCGATGAACTCACAATGCCGGTAATCGCTTAAGGGAACCCTTACCGTAGTTGCGTTTGTGCGGGTGAAGAAGTTAATTAATGAGGTTTAATTAAAAAGTAAATAAAATTGTTGAATCAATTTTATTTCATATCAAGGTGGTTATTTTCTCCCATGGGAAGTTGGTGGTGGGGCCCACATCCACCCAACTTCCCATGTGTGGATAATTGAAAGAGTGGTGCCCACATGAGCCCCCCCACCTTTTCAAATTCCTTAACTCCCCAACTCCTCTTAACCCTTCACTTTCCTAACTCCCCATTAACTCACATTCATTAATTTTTGACAACTTTTTATAATTAATAAAGTGAGTTACTTAATTTCAAACTCTTGAAATTTAAATGGTTAGGTTGTGTTAATAAATTAAGACTTGGTCTTATTTTGTTATTGTTAGAGTTTTTTCCACCTTGAGAGTATTGGGAAGAATGAAGTCTTCTTCTTCTTCTTCAACCTCGATGAAGAACGTGAAGAACACCTCGGAATCCGATGAAGAAAACCGTTCCTCAACAAGGAACATCTCCGCCGAAGAACGCGGCATATTCTTCCAACGACGTTTCCTCTTCGAACGCACCTCGATGACAATGAAATTGACATTCGTTTTCCGCGACGCCCGACCTCCTTGACGGTCATCTTCTGCGGCTCGATTGACGTGCACCGTTCTTGAACCGAGGTAGGGGTTTGAATCTTTTATAGTTGGTGATTTCTTCTCTTCAAATAAGAAAGATAAATCTGAAGGCCATGTTCCAATTTTTATTTAAATTAAAAATTGTGAAGGTTAAATGTTTTACGTTTCGGCCAACTGCTATCGATATAACAGGAGGGGATCGGTCCGCACAAACACGGCTGATACCCCTCCCCCCTTTTGATATTCTTCGTTTTGATTAGCGAAGACGGTAATGCATCGTTGCACCGCGCTTGAGCGAAAGAAGACGTGAACGATGCGGGCCACAATGAAGAAACGCGATGCTGTCGCGCTGCGTCCAGGGTACGAATGAGGCCGTGGTCGGAGTCGGGCCGCGGTGGAAGGACGTGGCGTCGTCATGCCGCGCCGGATTAATTTGCAGCCATCCTGGAAGTAGCGGCCGAAAAAACCACCCACCGGAGAATTCGAAGAAGGCGGACGGAACTCCGGCCGCCGGCGCCGGAAGGCGCAGGACCGCGGGGTCCCGCGGCGAGAAACCGGCTAGCCCTGCGCTGGCCGGCCGTTACAGGGTTAAAGCCGGGGGGTTACACCCCCCGGGTTGCACACATGGTGCGGCCCCTTAAAGGGGGCCTCCATTTGAATTAAAGGAGGGGCGTATCTCCTCCCTTGGGCGCGCTCGCGCGGCACGCTGGTCGCGCCTCCCCGTCGGCCGCGTTGGCCGCACCGCCGAGCCAACCGTGCTGGATGCACCGCCGCGCTGCCGGCCGGGCCAGGCCGGGTTTTCGGGCCGGGTCGCCACCCGGGCCGGGTCGACCCGGTTCTGCTGACCCAAGGGGTACTGGTTCGGGACGGGCTGGGCCCAGACCCCCTAATTTCGGACTACTTTCGGTCAAATGCCCATATCATGGGCTACGGACCTCCGATCGATGCACCGTTAGTTTCATAGTGATCCTAGGAACAAGACGGTCTTTTTGGTACATCGCACTCAAGGTTTCGAAATACTTTGAGTTTGGCCGGGTTGGTTCGTACACGAAACCATCCGGGCCCTCGGAGCGGAAACACTCATATCTTGAGCTACGGACGTCCGATTGACGAGCCGTCGAATTTGTTGAGTTCCTCTTAGTGAGACAAATATTTTGTCTTACTCCACCCGAGGTTTGGACGTAGGTGGATTATGGTCGGGTTGGTTTTTCCTTAAAAACCAACTGGGCCCCTGGGATGAAAAAGCAAATAACTCTCAGACCGGGCGTTCGATTGACGCGCTGTCTGCGACGTTGAGTTCCTGTTGACGATACGGAAATTTTGGATACATCAACTCTAGAATAGGTGACAGTTGATGTATCAGCCTCTCGGCTCGTGGAGCGGACCTCCCAAACGAGCTTGCTGTGTGCGGAAACCCTAGTGTTGGCTGTGACTGCGACGATGAAGAGTGTTGGTCTTGTATCCTATGTGGGTCCCAGCTGTGCTGGTCTTGTATCCTATGTGGGTACCAGCTTAGATGATTCAGTGCTGGTCTTGTATCCTATGTGGGTCCCATCATAGATGAATCAATGAAGAGTGCTGGTCTTGTATCCTATGTGGGTCCCATCTGTGCTGGTCTTGTATCCTATGTGGGTCACAGCATAGATGAATAAATGAAGAGTGCTGGTCTTGTATCCTATGTGGGTCCCAGCTGTGCTGGTCTTGTATCCTATGTGGGACCTAGCTTAGATGATTCAGTGCTACTCTTGTATCCTATGTGGGTCCCAGCCTAGATGAATCAATGAAGACATCTGGTCTTGTATCCCAAGTGGGTCCCATCTTAGATGATTCAGTATCTATATCTGATCATCCATTTCACCTTTTCAACGATGTATACCTGTGTGAGCTAAATCCTGTTTGCTTTCTTGTGTGGATTATGTTGTGCTATCCTGTGTGGATTACGTTTTTCTTTCCTGTGTGGAATACGTATACTTTCATGTGTGTACTGAGTTGTACT
Organism: Viscum album; assembly: GCA_963277665.1. Lineage (NCBI taxonomy): Eukaryota > Viridiplantae > Streptophyta > Magnoliopsida > Santalales > Viscaceae > Viscum > Viscum album. Next base: position 1,238,778,591 of record OY728145.1, on the reverse strand, counting down.
TGGGCTCGGAGGTTGGAGCGTATTGGAATTGTTGACTTAGGTATATGTATGGGCATATACCTAAGCAGTGTCGGTTGTTACTTCGTGATTGTATCTTTCCTTTGTGGTTTATCCTTTATGGATTTTGGGAGACCTTCAGGGGTCTCGGGGTCCCTACTGAGTATCATATAATCACCCCTGCACGGGCTATGCCCGCACTACGTTGTGTTGGTTGCAGACGACGGACAGCGTTGATCGTGGTTGAGGCTTGCAGAGCAGGACGGTACCTGGAGGAGGACCACTGGGCGGGACGTACTAGGAGCGGACGACGGGACCCGAGGAGCAGTGGAGCTATCTGTACCCACCCTTCAGGTGGGATTTCCAGTGGATAGCTTGGCGTAGCGGCTCTTACTTTTTAGTTGTTGTTTTCCCTTTCAAGTTGTACTTTACTTTCAGTTTGGGTTTGTATTCTGGCCTACTTACTTTCCGCACTTACAGTTGTACTCTGTTTTTACTTAGTGTTTACTTTTTCCAATTTCTTACTCTGAGGTGCTTTTTTACTTTACAAAGGAAATTCCTTCCCTTTTACCAGTATTTATGCCTTTGTGCTAGTCGCCAGCCCCTGGCCTATGGAAGGCGGGTTTGGGGTAGTCACGACACGAGCCCCGAGGACGGGTCGTGACAAATCACCCTAGGATATATTTGATATTCTGAATTCAAAAATGATGTCTATTTTACAATATTAAAAAAATATAAGTTTCATTAATTAATTTAATAATTAATTCCCATTGTCAAAACAAATAGCGTGTTTTTAAGAAACAATATCTATTAACAGATTGTCACTAGTTTAAGTCTAATTTCAAAGTGAAATTAATTCCAATGACCACCATTGGATTTAATGGTAAAAATATATTCTAATTTAAATTTAAAACCAATGTAAAAGATAATCTAATCATATAAATAAATTATATTAAAAGGAGGTTTTGAATTAAAATACAACATTTTTCACTATTTATTCATTAAAAAATGTACTTTATCGGAAAAATACCAAAAATTTACACAAAGTAAATTTTGATGTCCCGATTCTAAAGAAAAATTTTATTTTGTCAAATAAAACACATAAAATTATCAAAAAGTGGATTTAAAAGAGTTTCGCCATCAAAAGGCAGTTAATCGACCTTTAAAAAAATATTAGAATGTTTACGCTTAAAATTGGATTCATTCGCATTTTTAATCCTTTAACATTTATTGTAAAAAGAAAAAATATCTGAAAAACATATATAATCATTTTGTAGTTAGTTCTATTCATTCCCTCCATCACAAAAGCTAGGCGTTAACTACCATTTAGAATAATATTATTTTATTATTAGAGTGAAATGTAAGATTCCCAAGAAGCTCGTTGTTGCATTTTGGGTACGCCATCGAGCATAACATCCCCTTTAAAGTTATATTAATATTTTATTCACAAATATGGATAAATGTTAAAATTTCATACTCTTTATTTACCTGGGGTGTTACATCCTTCCCCTCTTTTGGGAATTGCATCCTCGCAATTTTAAAATTGGGCTTGGAAACTTCATTGAAAATCCCACATCGGAATAAGAGTCAGCAAAACAATCACTTTAAAATAAAGAAAGATAAGTACAAAGGTCACCCGAGTTAACCCATACTAGGATTCCAAGTATGAAAATATGGACATGGAGGAAAAAAAGGTTCATGTTCTAATGGAGATTGATAGTAAACATGTCTAGGAGAAAGTTAACCATAATAATATCACTAACTTGTGATGGGTTAAACGGTATTTGATTCCCCAGTAGGAAAAGTTAACAGACAAAACTTTTGTTTTAAGTTACTCTTCATTGAGGAATTTATTTTTGATCTTAAGAAAACATACTTACTTGTCATGTTGACTTTCAAATTTTACTAGATTTCTTACACAGACTCATACTTTCCCCAAAAGACGAGTATTTAGGAAGACTTGTTCACATTAAGAGTACTATAATCAACTTCTAGAGAGTCACCTAATCCACAAAAGAGAACTATATACTTCCCATATCATTATACCTTAACCAAAACCAAAACCAAAATGGTTAGTACAAGATTAGATAATCCAGAAAATGATAACCCTTTATAAAAAGAAAATCTATTCTTAATCTCTAAAATTTGTCCAACAAAACCCAGAGTTCAACGAGGACTATTCGATAAACAAATTTTCCATAAAATTCTTCAATGTAAACCAAACTAATATTGAAACACTAATATTTGAAGGATTTAGTAACATAGTCTTCCAAGTTAAATCGTATCATTTATCTCCAAACAATATCAGTTGCTCTTAAAGTCTCGTATTGAAAAGTAATTAACCTAATCACATATCCTCCATGATAGGTTAATCATTTTCATAAATAACCCAAAATCAACTTACTCTTAATTCATAAAGTCACCTATCTAAAAGGAATAAGTCATACTAACCAGGGACTTCACTTAGTCCAGTGGTAGGAGATAAATACCAGTTGCACTTTGGTTGTAGGTTCGATTCCCATAGCTTTGTCTGGCGCGACGGGTTGTCACACGGTCTGCATGTTGTCCTTTTTCCAAAACTATATAATTCTCAAATCATTCCCCAAAAAGAGATAAAATCATCAAAAATAACCATAACATAATTTAACCTCAATTTTATCTCATGCCTTTCACTTCCATCATAACATATAGTAACCCATAATTACCTCAAAAGTAAGGATCATATAAACCCAAATGGTTCTTTAGAACTATGTCCACAAAAGAACAGATAACTATTCCTTGAATAAAATTTTCATATATTAATCACCAGCGTTACACATACTATAAAAAGTCTTCTAATGTAACCCCATCATCAAAAGAGACTTAATACTCTTAAGAATTTTACTATAACTCTTGAAGCCCTTATATGTTGACTTCTTACACATTCAACATTCTTCATGATCTATTAACCATTCCTTTGCAACTTATTCTGAAATACATCTTTCCTACAAAAAAAATCATGAATCATATCCTAAGATTCCAAAATAGGAAAACAAATGTTATGAAATAATCCATACCTTTGATTGGTCATTGTCAATTTCTTCATCCTCAATCGGAATAGAATTAGGTATTGGTAAATGAATATTTGTATGATCTTGGTGATCCCATTCACGAAACTTCTTCATAGGACATGTGTTTGCATAATGACCATGCACACCACATTTAAAACATCCAATTGATCCCTCATAAAGAACTTCTTTCCCTTTCCTTGAGTCAACTGGATGCTTCCTTTTTCCATGGCAGGTTCTTACTTTATGACCATCATTTCCACATCTATATCATATTTCTGTCCCTTGGAAACATTTTCCTAGGTTTTTCTTTCCACATCTTTGACACATAGGTTTTTTAACACACTTACCTTTATGATTATTACCTGTAGTTCCGTAGGGATTTGTTTCACACATATATGATGCCTTAGAGAAATCACCAAGGTTTAGGTGGTCAATAATGACTCCAGATAGTTGGTTGAGGATAAACACAAGATTTCTCATTGCAGCTCCCATATCATTCAGTTGCTTGCTCAAAACAACTGTCACAGTTTCCTTCACATCCACTGTTACTTTGGTGCCTGCTAGATCCAGCCATTTACTAAAACCAAAAAGGTCAGTGTGAGTATATCAACAAAACCATCATGTACTAATGAGGAAGATAAACACTAAGATATACTTACTCATTCACTTTATCTAAAACTAGGACTCTTTTTTAAATCCTAACCATTATGGTAATGTCACTTATGCTTATAGAATACCCTAACCTCTAATGTTATCTAAACCGACCTTTGATACCAACTATAAGGCCCCAGCCTTAAACCTTACTGAATCTTGAGTTATTAAAAGATAACACATATAATCCCCAAGACTTAAAACTTACTTAATCATGAGTTATTACAAGATTACACATTGAGGATCTTTTTAGGTTTAGAGTTTTAGAGAATTAGATCATAAAACTTGCATTACATTCCACATTTAAACAAAGCGGTTTCATAAAAGATAGTATTCATTTTTTCCCATCAACGGAAACATATTTAAAAATAAAGCATGGATTCTTTCTTGAAACTTCCTTGACACTATCATCATATCATGTACCTTTCCCTAGACCTGTGAAAAACATTTCAAAAAAAACATGGGATGAGCATAAAAAGCTCAGTAAGGGTTATAAAAATATGAAAAGGAAACATGAGTTCATATATACCTAAGAATGAAATAATACTTTACCCATAAAACATAGGAATATAAAATCATGAATAAATCATAGAAATCATAAGACATAAAAGGTAACTTGAGGAATTCATAACATTCTTACGTAGGGAGTAACCCTCTTGGTTACGTTTGGAATACCCACCACAGTATATTCCCAAAATCTCTTCGGAGAAAACTTAATGTTTCACTCCTTCACGTTACCCAATACATTGGAGAGCTATATCAGGCTCATCTGCCCTTAGTTTATAATGGAACCACCCGTCTTCATAATAATGCCCAAGAACCACAACATAATAGTATCACATAAAACATGCATAAAGGAAACATAACATTTTCACCTTTCAATCACAAGATATCAATACAACACATTGATATAAAAACATTATGAAAACCATTTTCAATACCAAAATAAAAGAAAAGTAAAAAATGGTATTTATTTTTCTTTTAAAAAATGTTATGGCTGGTAGAGGAAGTCGAAACTCAAATAATGGTCACGACGGTGGAGAAGTCGTTGTCGCCGCATACGTACGACAAAAACATTCCCTTTTGTCGTTTAGTAAAACGCTTCGTATAAAAAAGATTCCTTTTGGATAAACGTAAAAGTAAAAGGGTTTTATACACTGTATAAAAGAAAGTTGTGTATAAAACAAAATATGCTTCAATTAAAGGAGATTGAGACGAAGTCCTATACAAAGACGATATCCTTGGATTAAGGATAAATCAGTTACATAATTATGTGTGACAAACGAATACACGAAATATAAGTGGGTATTAAGTGTAAAACAATCAGAGGACATTAACACATAATCATATAATTACATATTCAAGGTGTACAAGTTTTTCCCAAAGAATCAAAATTGGGTTAAGGAGTTCCCTTGCAAAAATTCGACAGCCTAACGGTGTCACTTCCAAATTCAAAAAAAGAGTTGATGAGAGATAAAAAGGGTATCTCATAACTTTGTCATAAAATTTACATCAATAAGGATATAATATAACATATCCCAACATAATAGTGTGTGAATTAAAAGACCTAACAAAATAAGTCTTTTAAAAAGAGGAGGGTGAAAGGTTCCCTTACCGACTTGGGTAACTTTCGAAACATAAACCCCATTGAAGTAGGGTCATACAATAAATATGTAAATACCCATAAATGAAATTATATTACAAAAAGAGTATAATAATGGGACGTAAATACACCACTCAAAGGAAATTGTGGCAAATTTAGCATAAATCTCATGGGACTAAAAGTGAGATGAAAAATCCCTTACGAAAACTCGGCAGCCTAACTGCGCCACTTAAAACTTCCAAAATGGATTGATGAGAGAAAATAGAGTCTCTCATCATATGAACATAAAATGTATAGTAAGATTAATATAAACTAACATCCCAATCATAAGAAATATGAGCTTAAAAGGAATGACATAAAAGAGTGTACTTAAAAAGAAAGAGAGGGGTAGGATCCCTTACCTCGGGTCCGACTTGACTCGATCGTTCTTTAATCTCATGAATAATAAACTTGAGTTAATTTATACTTCCTTAAGAAACTTTTTCAAGTTCATTATTACTTTTACATCACTTATTACCAGGTCATGAACACTATGTTATTATTAAGTTAATAATGGTCGTTTTAACGATCATTGGTACTTGAGTCAAAAAAATAAACTATTTATAATTACAAGTTGTTCATGTGGTAAAATATCCATTATATCCAGAATTGTATTCATGATTTAGATATCATATATATCATATATATCTAGTATATTCATGCATTTATAATATTACATAACATTTAGAGTTAATAAATGAAATGCACCGTTCATGGAGACGGTAAGCCGTACGTACGCATGAACGCTACTTCCTTTTCTATTTCATATTTAATGGAATTAAAACATAATGATACATAATGGTATTTTAATTACAGTATGGTATCACATATAATAACATTAAATATATCCTTTATACATACCACATATGGTATTAACAAATCAAATCACTTTGAGGGGGCGGTAGTCCGCACTTCCTAAAATGAAGATATCGCATATACCCATAATGGAAGCCATAAAGGTATGACATAAATGAAAAATACAGAATATTAATGAACAAATAAACATATTATATATCCTATATAAATGTAGTGACATCATAATGTCCACCATGAAAGGTGTTAAGAGAAGATTGAACAATCATCATTTCGTGAGGCAGTAATTCACCATCCACAGAAACAGTATGTTCTTTAACCATTAGACGAATGTGTGTACAAGTGTAGATTGAATAAATAACATAAAAACATCCTAGTATATTTAATATACTGGTTTTGTTACAAAATAAATTAATAAAAAGAGTTTAGGGGGTGGAGAAGCAATAAAAAACAAAAGGACTCAAGAGAAGACATTACCTTAAAATCGGGTAACTCCCTTTGGTTTGAACTCAAAGGCTTCCTTGGGAAGACTTCTGACCAAAGTGAGGCTTATAAGAGTTATAGAGGGATGTGTAGAGGCAAAAGGGGTAGTGTTTGGCTGAGCCAAAGGGTTTGGAAGTGTAGTTAAGGGGGTAGAGGTGGGGGCCTTTTATAAGAGGAGAGGAGGGGCACTCTTGGAAAGTAAAGAAATGTTACTTTATTTTAGAATGAGTTTCGGATTTTAATGGTCTCACATTGATGTGTTTAGAGGATAAGATGATAAGGGTTCTAAATCCACCCATCCAATAGGTTTTGGACATGTGTAGGTCTTAGATTTTACATTATCTTTCCATTTTATTTAAATCATTAAATAATGAGGTCATCGATGCATCATCATGATGTCATAAATAATTTAATTTATTTATTGTCTAAAAAATATAAAAAAAACTATGATGTAGGAAATATTTGTATCTTTACAATGACTATTTATAGTCAAAAATCTGACTTTTATTACCCCATTTAAAAATTGTTTAGGTAAAACAACTCATGTTTGTGTCATTTTAATTTTAACATTAAATAAAAAGGTATTTATGTCATTTTCCAACCAAAGTGGCTCCATGGGGTCCCCAAGTTCACCCATGGATTTTTATGGTCATACATGACTCATCAAATGAGGGTCGGACATGTGTCTAGGTCATTTCATATTAATAAAACATTATTTTTACCTTAAACTACACTAATTACCTCTAATCGCGATTAAAAACTTAATAAGTTACTATTCACCAAAAAATTATTTTAATCCCATTGAACCACATTTTAATTCTTAATGACAGCCATTTATGTTGGATTTTTGAAATTAAAAACACAAAGGTGGAAAAAATTCATTTAAATAGAAAAGTAGTTTTTATAAGTACTGCTTAGTGGTTTCACTATTCATTAAAAATTGAAGTTTTTCAGAAAATTACCAAAAATTCACCCTAGGCTATGTTTGATATTCCGAATTCAAAAATGATGTCTATTTTACAAAATTAAAAACATATAACTTGCATTAATTAATTTAATAATTAATTCCCGCTGTCAAAACAAATAGCGTGTTTTTAAGAAACAATATCTATTAAAAGATTGACACTAGTTTAAGTCAAATTTCAAAGTGAAATTAATTCTAATGACCACCATTGGATTTAATGGTAAAAATATATTCTAATTTCACTTTAAAACCAATTTAAAAGACAATATGATCATATAAATAAATTAGATTAAAAAGAGGTTTTGAATTAAAATACAACATTTTTCACTATTCATTAAAAAATGTACTTTATCGGAAAAATACCAAAAATTTACACAAAGTAAATTCTGATGTCCCGATTCTAAAGAAGATTTTTATTTTTTCAAATATAACACATAAAATTGTCAAAAAGTGGATTTAAAAGAGGTTCGCCATCAAAAGGCAGTTAATCGACCTTTTAAAGAATATTAGTATGTTTACGCTTAAAATTGGATTTATTCGCATTTTTAATCCTCTAACATTTATTGTAAAAAGTAAAAATATTTGACAAACATATATAATCATTTTTTATTTAGATCTATTCATTCTTGCCATCACAATAGCTTGGCGTTAACTACCATTTAAAATAATATTATTTTATTATTAGAGTGCAACGTAAGATTCCCAAGAAACCCGTTGTTGCGTGTTGGGTACGCCATCGACCATAGAATCCCCTTTAAATTTATATTAATATTTTATTCAAAAATATGGATAAATGTGAAAATGTCCTACTATTTATTTACCTGGGGTGTTAAAATTTATCTAAATACCATTCAATTCACTGAAAAATGATGATGTTTTTTGTGTTCACGTGTGGAATTCAACCTACTCGAGCGATCTGATTCATTTTTCATCACCAAATCTCATAGATTTTATATATATTTATAATAAAAAACTAATAATATATTTATATTATTATTATTATAAATATATATTATTAAATTCATGAATACCTTCATTCCATAGCTATCATTCAAAATGGAAATATTACTAATTCATACAGTAAATATTCCTTCTCCAAGATTGTTATGTAGTTCATTTTTCATAACCATTTTAAAGGTGGGATTTATAAGAATATTTTTGTATAAAATTGATAAATATATCATGATTAATATTATATATGTGTTTTAATAATTACCACTTTGACTATAGTGAACAAACAGAATCCATTTTGGCTTACAAATGAAATAACATTAAAACATATTACGTGAACATAAATTATTATTTAATTGTAATAACATTGTAATAAAAGAGATAAAAAGAATAAAAAATATAAAAAATATTCTCAAAAAAAGAAATATAATTTTCTTTTCTTATTCACCAGGAAAAAGAGGATATGTTATGAGACACAATCAAGATAACTGTCTTTATTTTTATAAATTCTCTTTTAATTATTAAGTTAATACTCCCTTTTTATTTCATATAAATATTTAAAAAATATTTTATGGATGTGTTTATATGTACATAATTTAATTATAATATAAATCTTATTCATGTGTTGAATTTATTTCAAATGAGTTCAAAATTATTTTTTTGTAATTTTTTAATGTCTTTTAAAAATGACAAAAGGAATGTTCTGTTTTAATTCACATAGTAAAAGTGACATTTTCTACAACCATAACTATTATCTTTTTTTGGATCCCATTATAATATTTCATGTTTTACATCATGTAAAAACCTCCACCGTAATTTTCATGTTATTTAAAAAATATATTTTTAAATGAAATAAATATATCAATATTGAAAAATGGTATCTCATGGTTATCAAAAACATTTTTATGATACTATAATTTAAATATTATATTCTGGTTCATGGGAATTATTTATGATAATCTATTTTATCATTATAAACTATGTGAATTTGAGATTGTTATATCTCTAATAGTCATTAGGTAAAGGGATAGAGTTAACTGAAATAGAATCACCTAATAGATTATGGGAATTTACTCTGATGCTTATTCCAATTGTAGTTGTAAGGATTATATTGTGTGTAATTATGATAGTTATTATATTTTTACACAATAAGGTAATCCAATTTCTAAAAATTATATTAAAATGATTCCCATGAAACTTACATGTTTTATCTACAACTTTTATACATTTTATTGGAATATTATGATTTTTTAAATGTATGATAATGATCATTTTTTTAAGTAATGTTTATGATACTTTATAAGGGTGAAAAGTATAAATTTGTAAAAACAATATCATGAGTTTTTTGTTATTTAAATGAAATAATAAGTGTTTTAAATTTTTGTTATAATTCTTTATGAAATGGTTCATTAAAATATATATAGTGAGAAGGTAATTTTTTTTGCGTATAATAATGTTTATTTTGAGGGAAATTTTTATTATAAAAAAGGAAAATTTATTAAAGTATTCATGGATTAAAAAATTCATTCATATTTTTATTCAACTAACTTAGTTTCTTTGCACTAATCCATTGTTTGAAATGGTTTTCACTTGGTTCTAGGATGGGTATGGAATAGAATAACTCATTTTGATGGCCAAAAATATTTTTCATTAAAGTAAAATGTGTTATATATTAAAATTCATAGGTTAATGTAAAAGGGTTACTAATATGAATTTCCACATTATATATAAATGGGGGTTTTATGTAATTTTAATGTCCAAAATATCTAAAAGTATAAAACTAAATTATCATTAGGAATGTAATAATTTTAACTCTAGTTTATTGTCACTATAATATGTAATTTTTAATTCTATGACCTTACTTTTTTTATCAGAGTAGGGTTTAGATTACTTTTTAGGTTAGGATTTTAACCAAATAGAAGTTAATATTCCACTATAACCACAATGGTTATTATTTTAGGGATAATTTAAATTGTTTTAGATAAATATAATGTTTTCAAGATATGATGGTTTTCGATATCATTCCATTTATCATCCTTATAAGTGGTTTTATAATGAATTTAATGATATTATAAAAATAACCATTTTGGTTTAGTGAATGCATAGTTATAGGAAGGGTAGCATACTAATTGATTTAAAGGAAACTTTTTTAGTGGTTTTAATGAGAAACCCTAAAAAATGGGTTATATAGTGATAAATCATTAGGTTATTTTTAATTATCTATCACAATTTATAACTACAAACATGAACCTTGTTGAGTTTCCCAACTCATAGAATAAGAGATAATGGATGATGAATTGATGTTAATGAGGTAAATATTTGAAGGATAAAACACTTATGGACTTATGTGTCATAAATTTGGGATGGGGAACCCTTGAAAATGTTGAAAGATAATTGGAAGATGTTTTTATTTGAAAATAAAGGGTATAAATCCATAATATTACCAGTATAAAGTAAATGTTTATTTAACACCATGAAGAGGATATTTTTCTTCCCATGTAATCCATTGAATGTTCTGAATGTGCGTAGCATGGGAATTATGGAAATCAGTTTCTAAGGGTAAATCTCATGAATATGATCATCTGGACCATATATATGATCATTTAGTAATTCATAATTCCATTATTCTTTAACACAAAGGATATTCAAATATCATATATACGGTATTGATTATATCAACACTTAAATATTTTTCTTTAATAATTTTTGTAAATGAATCATATTTTTTATAGGAATGAAGAACTAAAGAATATCATGGAGAAACATGGTTAATGATATTTAATGAATATAGTTTCTACATATAGGGATCTAATAGTTATGTTATATTAGTATTCTTATGGATGATCAGGAGTTACAATGTCTTAGAATACCCTCATGAAGATTTATTTTCTTTGAATACTTTAGAGGAAATTAAATTTTTTGGGTACATGTTGGGTTTATATTTGATGCTTATTTTAACAATTATAAACAATATATAATCTATAGTTATATTTTAATTTCTTGGATACAAGATTAAAGGTATTCATTTACATTAGGTATTATATGATATTTGATTATTAATGATATTTTGGATGAATTTCATTTTATTGTTTAGAACATTACCACAGTCAAATCAATATTATTTTAGACAAAAGATAACCACTTGACTGGGGAAGACCCATCACATACGACAAGGTTATGCGGAATGAAAACACAACCAAAGGGTGATAAGTAAATATCATGTACATAACTTATGTGAAGTTGTGATATTACTCTAGAATTTAAAAATGATTAGTTGATTATGTGATTTATGATATTTTATAAGATGTTGATTATTTTTTGGATCATTATTTTATTAATGTAATCAAAATTTTATGGTTTTAATGATTTTTTATAATATCAACGGAGACCTGATTTAAATATGGAATTATCTTGATTTATTTTATTTATGAAAATGATTTTAATATTTTAAATATTATACGGCCGGGGAATATATAATTTTAGGGATATACCATTATATTGATTTGATAAAAAATTTATATTAATTTTTTAATAATATGTGATCAAATTAATTTTAATTTTGGGTTTTATTGATATTCAATTTTTTTTAAGGATTTTATGGTTTTTTATTTATCATATGATCTATGTTTTACTTTGGGTTCTATCATTGATCCTTTGGAGATTAATGGTGTCTTTCATTATATGAAGGCTTATTCTATTCTTGAATTTTATTGTCATCTTTTATTAAGAAAATGTATAAAAAAGGAAGTATAAAATTTATCCATTTGTTTATATATATTATCTAATAAAAATTTAATTTGATCCTTCTGATATAAAAAATATAATTGAGTACATACATTCCAGAGGAAATTAAGATATTATGGTGGAAATTTGTTAAAAGTTGAATTTTTTCATGTCAATTAACTATATTTATAAATTCTCTTATTTAATATGGTAATGTAATTCCTTATATATATTAAAAGGGTCCCAAAACAATATTTTATTCTATTACCATTTTTTATATAAATTTATTTTCTATTCACCAATCACATATTTGTTACATTGTTTTTATTAGCCATCTCAGGACCATTTATCAGTCACACTCTATAAGTACTATGGAGGTAGTTATTTCTTATTTATCTATATTTTTACATCACACTAATGTTTTAATATTTTAAACATGTTTTTTTAATTCCAGATAAACTTCCGATTTATCTTTCCATATTTTCAAGAGAATGTTTTATTAACCCATATTGCTATATTTTATTTCAACAAAAGTATTTTAAAATGTCACTCTTTGATTACAATTATTGAGTTAAAAAATTTGAGAAAAAACATAAAAAAGGGGAAATTATTTAACATCCTGATATTATTTAAGAATGAGTAGGTTTAATATCGTATAAAATATGCAACACTTAGCTTAATCGAACCTTGAAATATTATTGTTTAATTATTACTATTATAAAATAGTTATAAAATTTGAAGTAATGTATCAGATTATGTAATTTTTTAAATTTTTATTTATAAAAATAATGGTTTAAAAAAACAAAAAATTATTGATTAATTCTTATAAAACATAGATATAATTTTAAGAAAATATTTTTTATTTGTTAACGATGTGTTTTATTAAAAAATGTTTTAAATTTATTTTTTGGGAGAAAATTATATAATTTATTTATAAATAATTTATAAATTGAATTTAATAATATAAATATAATTTTTTAAATTTCCATACAATCCTTTTCCACAAGTAAAATTTTGAATTTTTTCTAAAAACTTTTATTTTTTAGTGAATAATTAGAAATATTGATTTTATTGAAAATGATATATTATTTTAAAGTAAATACAAATGAAATTATATTTTTAATTAGTTTTTAAAAGATCATTAATTGAATTTTATCAAAAAATCCATTTACGGTGTTTTAAATGATTTTTACACAAATTTTGTCAATAAAAATTTTTTATATAAGAGGGTATTTCTCTAAAATTTTATTTTTCATTGCATTATTTCGGTTTGGTTTAAAATTAAATTCATCAACCTTAGTTTTTAATGTTAAAAATTAAATTCAAAATATGGAAATATGGTGTGCAAATTTGGTAATTAGGTCCCATTTATTTGGAGTCATTATGAACTGTAAGCATAATAATTTTTGATACCACTACAAAGGGTAGGTTTGGTAATTATGGTTTACAAATAATATGAAAAGGACAATAAAATGACACTAAAATGGCTAAATTTTATTTTATGAGTAAATTTCATTTATTCTAATCCCATATTATTATAGTAATTTTTTCGTATTATGATGAGATTATGACCTTTATAATATTTTATGTAAGAAGAGTAAAATATGTTACACACTTGTTCTAAATGGCATTAATATTTTTAACTATCAATAAAAACTGGATATGTTTATTATAATTATTATTTTAATATATATATGAATTTTATACATCATGGAGAAATATTTATAAATGTTCATAGAAAAAATTCTTTAAATTTTTACACATGATGGCATATTAATTATTAAATTAAATTAAATATAAAATAAATCATATTTAAAATTTAAACTATATTTTAATTTGAAATAATATATCCTAACAACAAATTTTATTTTTAAATATACACTAAAAGATATGTATTTCAATATTAGATTCAAATTTGTTATAACATTGATATAATACTAATCTAATGAAAATAAATAATTCATAAATTTAAATTCTTCCTAATTTATTACCGTTATATTTTATTAAATAATTAAAAATTTTAAAAAACTATCATCGTTCTACTGATTATGATATTTTTTAATATATCAACCATGGTAAGTTGGTTCATTTATAAAAACATTTTTGATATTCAATGTATAAAAAACATGTTTTAACTGTATGAATGAAAATGGACAACGAGTAGTTAATATGAAATGATAATGGTCAAAATGGTATCTAAACCTACCCAAAAATTTTTGAATGTGATTATTTAAACTCTATCACATGTTATATTATATTATTTTTTAATTTGGTGACGTTTTCATATGAAAATAAATTTATAATAAATTAATATTTTAATAAATTTGAATAGTTCCCCTTCCCACTCTTATAAAAAGGAACCACTCCTTCTCATTAAATCACTCATAAAAAAACATTTAGTTTACCCAATATATTCCAAAATTACTTTATATCATAATTTCCCATGTTATAGAAGAATCTGTTTTGAACAATATCAATCTTAGTGGTCTTAATGTGTTAAGAAAATGAGATTTTCTAACTAATATGTATATTTTTTAAAACTATTTTTTGGTATATTTGTTCTTCCACATAATTCAAAAATTATTTATCCCTGATAAAATACAAACATAGGTATAATAAAAAACTAATGTTTTGTTATGTTAATGGAATATCATATATCGCACTCCCCTCCCATCTAATGGGAAATTAAGTTATCATTCTTGTTTGTGTCGAACTTCCGCCTCAAGAAACTGATGTGTTTTATTTTCCTTCACCATATCTCATTGATACATTAAAATTATATAATTAATATTTATAAACTATATAAATGGAATATTTATAATTATATTAACATAATATGTTATTTACCTTTATACCAGTCCATTCACTAAAAATTGATAACTTTGTTCATGCCAATGTGTGCGATACCTACTCCATGAAGAGATGTGATTTGATTTACATCACCACTTCACAGGGAAAATATATCTAATTAATTATACATAAGTAAAATGAAAATTTAATTGTTTGAAAATTTTTATATATTGAAATAATATGTACATTCCTTCAATAAAGATCATTGAAAAAATTTAAATGTTTCTAATTCATATGTATAACATAAAATCTCTATGATTATAACATTATTGAACTTTCATAACCATGTTCAGTGGTCATATTTTATATAATAATTTATTTGTAAAAAAATTATTTATTTCATGACTTTTATTCTTTATAATATTAAATAATGATATCCTTGACCACAGTCAGCTTATTGAAGTCATTTTGGAATTATGAACTGAATATTATCAAAGCATACAATGTGAACCTAAAGAATTATGTTAATTTTATAACATGTTAATATGAGAGATAAAAGAAATAACAAACAAGAGACGTGTGATAATGTATGTATGTGATGATTTTGACTGATGTTAGGGGACTTTCTTTTTAAAAATTATCTTTTAAATATTCCCTTATGCTTACATTTTTATCCATATCAATATTTTAAAATCATTTTATGGATGTATTTCTATTTAAATAAGTGATTTATAAATAAAATATTATGTTTTATTTTAATCTATTTCAAATATTTTATTTTTTATTTTTTTTCATAATAATTTAATATTCTCTACAAAAGGAAAAATGAATGGTATATTTTATGGTATTTGAGCACAATGAACATTCTCACATCAGTATATGTAACTTAAATTTTGGATTTCATTACATGTTTTCATGGTTTCATAAAAAAATCAATCCTTCCCAATTTCCTGATTATTTTCAATTTTTTAGAATTTAATAGATATGACAATATCTGAAATTAGTTTCTCATGGGGTAAAAGAACAATATTATGATGAATTATTTTATGTTTTTGGTTAATGTTCTAGGAAATTATTTATTAGGATGGGTTGTTCTATTATTTCCCACAGTAGGTTGATCTTGTTATATCACTCTAATTCATTAGGTATATATATGGAGTTATATAATTATTTTTCTAATAATAGATTATTAGAATATACTAAGATGGTGATATCAATTGTAATGGTGATAGATATTTTATGTGTAACCATAATGGTTATTATATGATTAAAAATGAACGTTGTACCATTTTTATCGGTCATAAGAAAATGATTACCCATGTATCCAACATCTTTTATCTATGCCTTCTATGGGTTTTCATGCGACACTTATGATTTTTTACGGCATGATAAAGATCATATGTGTTAATGAAAGTATATTATGTTTTTTGGATGAAAATTATAAGTTTGTAAAAAGATATTAGAGTTTTTCATGATTTTAATAAAAAGTATGATATTTATTTTTCAATTAATTTTTCATTTTATATGTTTATTTAATGCATAATAAAGATAAAGTAATTTATATTTTATGAAAATTTTAATATTTACCCTAATGTTTATTTTTAGAAGTAAATTGTTTATAATTCTTTATAGACTAATGGTTTTATTCATTCATTTTATGTCAACTACTGATATTTTTATGCTCATCTGACATTATAAAATTATTTTCATAATGTATAAGGATGGGAAATGGAAAATAATAAGTCATTTAAAATTCATGAACATTTTTAATGAAGATAAAATGTGTTTCATTTTAAATTTTTATATTATATAAAAAATTGACATTGATTAGAAGTTTCCACATTAAATATATATGATTTTTTTACATAATATTTATTTCCTATGATTCTAAATATATTTTTTGAAAATATATTTTGTAATGTTTGAATGAAAATTATAGTCTAAATTCACTTGAATATTTATGTTTTTATAACATGTCCATTAAAAACATAATTTTTTATCCACCAAAGGTTTTATTTATTTCAAATTTTTTTATAAAATACTCATATAAATTTCTAAAAAATTATTCCATAAATACCATTTATTTTATAAATAAATTTTTCAAACATATTTAAATAACTATTATGATATAAATAAAAATCTTTATAAAATAAACCAAAATACATTATTTCAAAATATACACATATAGTTTCTGGGGGTATGCAATGTTAAAAGAAACAAAATATATAAATATACTTACATTATTAAACACAAAAAATTTAGATGTCGATTTACAATTTCATTGGTCATGTTCAAAATCTAATGGCTAGATTACAATTATAATGGTATGGTTACTATAATGCCTGAATGTCCCGAAAGTGTTATAATTTTATTCATTTTTTTAATACACTTTTTAACTGTCAATGGGGAACCCTTAAATTGCTCTTAGAACTCACAAAATAACCTGACCTTAAATAATTAGAGGAATTCAATCTAAAATACGACTACTTGGAACTAATCCTCACCAGCATCTATAAAGACCCAGCCTTATAACATTACTTAATCTTGAATTAAATTGAATAATTCACATTAAGGATCTTTTCAGGTTTAGAGTTTTAGAGAATCAGGGCATAACTATTACATCTCAAATATTACAAAGTAGACACATCTACTCAGTTTCCATTTTTTCACAAAATAAAAACTCTTGAACAAAAGGGTCATGTCTAGTTCTAGTTTTAGACATCATGACATTTCCTTGATCCCATCCTTGACCCTATTCCACTTTATGTCCTATAAAAAACATTTCAAAAACTTGGGATGAGCATAAAAATATCAGTAAGGGTTATAACAATACAGAAAGAAAACATTAGTCCATGTATACCTAAGAATCAATGAAATCATACTTTACTCATAAAACATAAGCAATTTAACATACCTCATGAAATCATAAGATTTATGCATAACTCAATAAAAATCATAAGACATAAAGGTAATTTGAGGCATTCATAACATTCTTACGTAGGGAGTAACCCTCATGGTTACATTTGGAATACCCATCATAGTATATTCCCTAAATTGCTTCGGAGAAACCTTAGCATTTAACTCTTTCCTGTTACCCAATGCATTGGAGAGCTATATCGGGCTCACCCGCCCTTATATTATCACGGAACCACCGGTCATCATAAAAAATGCCCAAGAACCATAACATAATCATAGAACATAACTTAAGCATAAAGGAAAGATAACATTCCGACATTTCAATAATAATATAACATTTTAAGATAATGAAATAATGAATCCATTCTAAAAACCATTTTCAAAACCATTTAAAACATTTAATAAAGAAATTTTTAAATCAAAGTGTCCCATACCACTTTGAAGCTTTTGACATTTTAAACCATTAATATACATATAAATAAATCCTGAAAACCATTTTGAAAACATGGATATTAATGAGAAATATTTATAAGAATAAATCATTAAAACATTTAAAATGATATTTTAGTTAAAGGGTTTTTAACAAAATGAGTGACACTTGAATACAATATTTGAGGAATAACATTTAATCAGAAATTATATCATGAGAATAAAGGGATTCATGATATAATATTTCAAGGGATAGTATATACACCATATAAGAGTGAATTGGTGAATAACAATAATAAAGTCTCAATAGAAATGTAAAATGAGATGAAATCCCTTATAAAGAAGGTATCGTTAAATTAAGGATAAATCAATCTCATAATTATTTGTGATAAGTATAAATACACCCAATATAAGTGGATATTAAGTGTAAAACAACCATAGGTAATTCACACATATTCATAGGTTGACATATTCAATAACTACAAGTTGAACCCAAAGAAATCAAAATTGGGTTAAGAAGTTCCCATGTAAAATTTCGACAGCCTAACAGCATCACATTAAAATTCAGAAAATGAGTTGATGAGACAAAAAGGGTATCTCATCACTTGGAAATAAATTTTACATCAATAATTATATATAAGAACATATCCCTACATAATAAGATGTAAATTAAAAGGCATAACAAAAGAAGTCTTTTAAAAAGAGGAGGGTGAAAGGTTCCCTTACCGATTTGGGTAACTTTTTAAATGTATACCCCATGAAAGAAGGACTATACAACATTGATGTAAATACTCATAAAATAAATTATATTACACAAAGAGTATAATAATGGGCAGTACATACACCACTCAAAGGAAATGGTGGAAAAGGTTGCATAAATCTCACTGGAATAAAAGTGAGATGAAAAATCCCTTATGAAAACTCGGCAGCCTAACGACACCACTTATAACTTCCAAAAAATGGATTTATGAGATCAAATAGGGTCTCTCATAATATGACCATAAAAATTACAGTATGAGTAATATAAAAGAACATCCCCAAACATAAGAAAGATGAGCTTAAAAGACATGACATAAAAGAGAGTACTTAAAAAGAACGAGAGAGGTTGGATCTCTTACCTCAAGTCTGACTTGTCTTGTTCGTTTCTTTATATTCCTAAATAATAAACTTTTTTCAATTTATAATTTCTTAATTATATCCTTTAAATTTTATTATTCAATTCATATCACATATTACAATGTTATAATAATTAGTTAATTATGTGAGTTCATCTCAGATGTTTTTGTCGATGTTTGGTACATGAGTCAAAAATGAACTTGTTGGAAAAGAATTGTCCATGTAGTTATAAGTACATCATCTCCATAATATTATTAATGATTTAAATATCATATATATCCAGTAAATATTCACTTTATACTATTCCATAACATTTGGAGATAAAAAGAAATGAAATGAACTGTTCATGGAGACGGTAGGCCGTACGTACGCATGAACGCTACTTTCATAGAATTAAAAATAATTGAGATATGTATATATATATATTCTAATTCCAGTATAATATATATGTTATATAGGTCACATAAGTTCATTAATTTCATTCTTTATACATTCCATGTATTGCATGAACGAGTCACATCACTTGAGAGGGCGGTAGTCCACACTACCTCTTATGAAATTATCGCATTTTCACAACATGCAAAGAATTAAGGTATATTTTAAATATAAAATACAAAAGCATATAGAAAACATAAATACCATATATATCATATATAAAAGACCATGAAATCATAATGGCCACCTTTAAAGGTGTTAAAAGAATATTGAACAATCATCGTTTCGTGAGGCAGTAATTTGTCATCCACAGAAACAGTATGTTATTTAACCATTAGACGGATTGTGTGTAAGTGTAGCTCAAATAAATCTTATAAAAAAATCCTAGTGTATTGAATCTACTGGTGTTTTTACAAAAGAAAGTAATAAAAAGAGTTTAGGTGGTTGGAGAAGAAAAATAAAACAAAAGAACACTAGGGAACACTTTACCTTTAAATCGGGTAACTCTTTATGATTTGAGCTGAAAGGCTTCCTTAGAAAGACTTCTGACCAAAGTTAGGATTATAGGAGTAAGAGAGGGATGTGTAGAGACAAAAAGGGTAGGGTTTCTCTGAGATAAAGGCTTGAGAGGTGTGGGTAAGGTTGTAGAGGTGGGGGCCTTTTATAAGAGAAGAGGAGGGGCACTCTTGGAAAGTTATAAAATATTACTTTATTATAAACTGATTTTCAGATTTTAAAGGTCCCAAAAGGATATATTTCGAGGATAAGGTGAAAAGGTTTCTAAATACATTCATCCAATAGGTGTTTGACAAGTTTAAGACTTAGATTATACCCTGCCTTCTCATTTTATTTTAATCGTTCATTTATAAGGTAATCACTGCATCATCACGGTGTCATAAATAAATTAATTTATTTAATGTCTAAAAATTTTAAAAAAATATCATGATGTAGGAAATATTTTTATCTTTCTAATGAATATTTATAGTCAAAAATATGACTTTTATAGCCCCATGTAAAAAATGTTTTAGTAAAACAATACATGTTTGTGACATTTTTATTTTATCTTTAAATAAAAAGTTATTAATGTCATTTTCCTACCAAAGTGGCTCCATGGGGTCCCCATGTGGACCCATGGATTTTCTAGGTCGTCCATGACTCATACAATAAGGGTAGTACATGTGTAAAGGTAATTTAATATTATTATAACATTATCTTTACCTTAAATTTATACTAATTACCTTTAATCGTGATTAATAAAACTTAAAAGTTATTATTCACCAAAAAATGTTTTAATCCCATTGAACCACATTTTTCATACTAATGACAACCATTCATGTCGAATTTTTGAAAATCAAATCACATAAGTGGTAAAGTTTCATTTAAACAAAAAATAAGTTTTTTTAACTACCACTTAGTGGTTTCACTATTCATCAAAAATTGATGTTTTTCAGAAAAATACCAAAAATTCACCCTAAGCTGTATTTGATATTCTGAATTCAAAAATTATGTCTATTTTTTAAAAATAAAAAGATATAAGTTGCATTAATTCATATAATAATTAATTCCCGCTGTCAAATAGCGTGTTTTTAAGAAACAATATCTATTAAAAGATATACACTAGTTTAAGTCCAATTTCAAAGTGAAATTAATTCAAATGACGACCATTGGATTAAATGGTAAAAATATTTTCTAATTACACTTTAAAACCAATTAAAAAGATGATCTAATCATATAAATAAATTATATTAATAGAGGTTTTGAATAAAAATACAACATTTTTCACTTATTCATTAAAAATGAACTTTATCGTAAAAATACCAAAAATTTACACAAAGTAAATTTAGATGTCCCGATTCTAAAAATAATTTTATTTTGTCAAATATAAGACATAAAATTGTAAAAAAGTGGATTTAAAATAGGTTCTCCATCAAAAGGCGGTTAATCGACCTTTTAAAGAATATTAGAATATTTACGCTTAAAATTGGATTCATTCGCATTTTAAGCATCTAACATTTGTTGGAAAAAAAGTAAAAATATTTGACAAACATATATAATAATTTTTTAGTTAGTTCCATTCATTCCCTCCATTTTAATGGCTTGGCGTTAATTACCATTTAAAATAATATTATTTTTCTATTCGAGTGCAACGTAAGATTTCAAAGAAACTCGTTGTTGCGTATTGGGTACGCCATCAGGCATAACATTCCATTTAAAGTAGTATTAATACTTTATTCACAAATATTAATAAATATGAAATGGTAATATTCTTTATTTACCTGGGATGTTACAACATCTACGTCGTGATGTAAGCTCCCCACCATCATGTTGTTATTCGGCTAGTTGTCCTATGTAGAGATGCAAATGCCTGGTACTGATGACAATTTTTTATACCCTCCCATTTTTTCAAATCAACTAGCTCAACAATTGTGAATTTTGACACACTGAATTCTCATCTATACCCTCCTCCTTGTAGATTATATTTGGAACTTCTTGCACAACATATAGGCTTAAGGCCTTGTGGAGGCCCAAAGGCCTTAAGGTAGCCTAGAAGCCTTATTAACCATAAGGCCTAAGTTCCCCAAAGGCTCAAAGGACTCGAGGACCGAACTGGGGTCCCAAAGGCTTAAATAAATGAATAACATGTACTTCTATAGCAATGAACATTACATGCTACAATACCTACTATAGTACCTGTTAGGAATACATCTCTATGCTTCATTATTGAAATATGTTTTTTATATAATTATTCTCCCCATCCATTACAATATTCCTACCATAAATTTAAATTATTTCTTTCGGTTAAACATATGCATTTTGAACTCGATAATTCTATAAAAGTGCTATTTTCCTCATATTTAATGTCTATTTATAAAAATTTTATTTTATTTATTTCCCTATTTTAAATTTATAAATTTTATAGAGTTATTCATAACCTATATATAATCTTCCACATTAATGTAATAATGTACAATTTATTTTAGTAATGTGTTAATATAATTAATCTGTGGTATAACAATATACTTCATAAAATATTGTATACTCTTTATGTAATAAGGTATAAAAATCAATAATTTGGTATATTTAAATTTATTTAATTTATAGTTTAATTTCAAACAGACTAAAAAAATGAAATACATATAAATTTAAACATTTTTTGGGTAAAAATTATTAAAATATATTTTTGAAATCATGGATTTTTTTTTTTAATTTGAATAAGGAAATAATTTCATTGAAAGTTTACTCATTGATGAGAAATTGTTACTATTTATAGTTTGGTTTCTAACCATAATAATTACACTAATTTAAATTTAATTTAATGACATGACAAACCTTAAATTTTTTAGTTGTTTCAACTATTTGATTATATTATATATAAATAAATATGTTATATTGGACAAATTGATATCAACATAAGAAAATATACAAAAATATATTAAAATTATAATTCCAAATAACTTTTTATTCTAATGTATTTCTTGATGGGATTCCCCACGAGACACACCACTTGATCAGGGAACCAGTTGTACAATTTTTATATATTACCTGAAAATTATTTTAAAAAAACTATTCAAATAATCCTTTGTTTAGTTCCATTAGAAAATAGTGATATAGCACACTATAAACATATAATATACTAGAATACATTAACTAGATCAATCATTATATAATTATATTAGGGTATCTCTTCCCTTCTTAATACTTCTGAAAACCTTGGGATATACATAAAATAAAGGGTGAACTAAAATATTTTTAAGGTGAAATAATATAAAATAATCTAAAAACATTCAATTTTATATATGATGATATAAATAAATAATTCATGGATTAATAATATTAGATAATCATAAGACATTTCATGGCCCGAGAATGAGAAATACCGTGATGTTCTAAATTGTTACATAAAATTATAAGAGAAGCATATGTAATGAATGTATAACATGGAATAATGCTCTTCAAACTATAATAATGTTTAATGAACCACATAGTGACACACTGGAGTCAATACGGACAACACACATGCAAATAATGAGAACAAATCATGTGCCATGTTCACAGATAAGATATGTGTACAATGATTGAAAAATGGATTGTAAATTGTGAAAACACAAATTTTACACATAATAATATAATTATATACATATGTTTAAAAAATTTATTGGTAGGATATATCATTTTGGTCTTACCCACCACCTCAAAAAACATTAAAAGAATACATTCCATAGTGGAAGGGAAAAATATATTTGTTATAAACATTAATTATAACCTTGAGAAATGAATGAGTTTATTATTGATGCAATAAATATTATGTCATGAATAATATTATTGGATCCCATAGAAAGAAGATATTAATTAATTTTTTGTGTTAAAATATATCATTATTTTAGAATATATCAAAATTCATATATAAAAAAATAAATATATTAAAAAGCATCATTGAGTTATTTTGAGATTAAAGTATATAAATAATCAATAATAAGGATATTAATGAATATCAGTGATGTCAATATATTCACTTCCTTAATATGAAAATATGGAATTTAATATTATGGTAACATTTAAAATTTTCTATAAGAATCATGGTGAAAATAGAATATGGGGGAGATAGATAATTGTAGGTTATGAAAAATGAAATAGGAAGAGTGGAATATCCAACATTGAATATAGAAATGTTAGAATAATTGACCTGTTAAGGGATGAAAATGCAATTTATAATTAAATATCAATAAATTAATTGAAAATTATTAAAGATACTTTATAAATTGATGTATGTGATCTCCCGAACCCGGATTCCACTAAATAGGTTCCCAAAGACTAGTGGGCCACAAGAGTTTCTCCCTGAACACCAGAGGCTGCCGACTAGTAGCGGGGGCCAAGGGTGTGGATGGGGGAGAATATGCCATCATTACTACAGTGTATCACAATAGATAAATAATATTACAGTTAAATAGTGGATGCAATATAAGTAAACATAAGGCCCAAAAGAAATAAGGACAGTAGTAAAAATAATGGAAACAACTGGATTAACATTCAACAAATGATGAAGATTTTACAAATATATAGAAATATGGGAAACATGGATATAAGGGGGCATGAATAACATGTTCCAAAATAGTATAAATGAAATCAATGACTATCCCAAGCCTCCTGATCTCTATCTCTATCATCTGCTATCAAGCCCCATCATAAATATCAAGCAATCAAATGTTTGAAGTTATACACTCCTTTTTTCAACACTTATATTCATGTAATCTACTTCGAGTATCAAAAAACAACTGAAGTGGGTGTGAGATAAATATCAGTGTTCCACCATCAATGGAGTCTATAAAATCTAGCCTAATTAATGGAATATAATAGTGTTAATAAATACATATTTATAAAGTAAATTAGTAAATTTTATCTATATAGCCAAGTACCTAGTTAATCCCTTATCTTATGTCTGAACCTATAACATAATCTTTATTGGATTGTTACTAATTACTAAAAAAATAACATTATAATAATAGTAAAGATTAAAATACATAGCAATGAAACCTGTAATGATGTTTAATAATAAAGTTTTATGGTAATAACCACATTAATATAGACCTCAGGTGTCTCCAACTTAGTAATAATTGTAGCATGGATAAGAATATGAGTGTAATCCAAGGACCATAGTCCAGGTCATTCTACAATGAGATACCTTTCGAGACCAAGGAGTTCATCCAAGATAAAATAGGATAATAAATGGATAGGAATAATGGAATTTAACCATGGAACCTACTTTTCAATGATGGATCCAAGGAGTGTTTCAAAGGAATCCTTTAGTATGACACGAGGGATTCTATGGTGTCATGCTAGGAATCTACAGTTAGAAAAGTATCGGGTTCAAGGGGGGTCTCATCCTAAGAAATTAGTATTATTGAATTCGTAATGGGATCCTCAAGTACTCAAGTAATTCCCTCTAGAATCCAATGTGTGGTTGAGTGAGGCCACTCATATTTTTGATAACAAAGTCATATATAATTCATAAGGTTCAAACCATCAACATCATTAGTGTGATAAGGATAATTGAGCTAGAAATTAATTAATCAAGCCATAATTAATCAATTAATCCATTTCGTTAAATCATTTCCTTTAATTAGTGTGACAAGGACAAGTAGCCTTAAACCATTATTAAATATATTCACTAAATATTCAATAATTAAGGTTCACTCCGCTACCTTTTATCAACATGCTAAGGGGTTATATGAACATGAAACCTTTTATTCAGTAATATTTAAAAAGGGAAACACAAATACATAGTATACTTTCCCATTCCCATTCCACATTTAATTATCAAATGTAGAACTCATCTTAGATGGGTCAGGTGGTGAGAATACATGGTACATTTAATCATGAAATTGTCAGTATAAATCAATCCATTTAAAATAGATATCTTACAATTATAATATTCCATCCATGGAACAAGTGAATGGTGGTTCAAACGCATTAAATCACTAATATGACATTTATTAAAAAACAAACTACATTAGATGGATAGTGTTTTGGGAATAGACACTAATAACTAATCACATATTTGGTAAGAGAATAACCATAGGATTCTAATGATTATAAGCATGGAGTTTAAATTCCATTAACAACACCCGATGTAATCAGTGGCCCCCATAAGACAATTCCAAAACAAATGAGAATTAAGGATGCATTATAGAGCACCAAACATTGGGTTGTATGACTTTTTTCCTCTCATATCAATATTTGATTCATCTTAGAATGAAGTAGATCTGAGAAAAAGGGAAAAATGCTCACACCTTGATAACTAGTTCAAGAGAAAGAGAGGAGATAAATGGATAAAAAGGACTTGAGTACTTACCATTTTACATCCAATTTGATGAACTAAAGCTCAATCAGATCCCAGATGAAGGAGACATCTTAATACCAACCTTAGGCCTTCAAAGAGATCCAAAATAAGTGAGAAATGATTAATCATGTCCGAATTATAATTAGGAGGAAGGAGGAGGCTTAATTTTATGATTAATGGAAAATGGTCAATTTACCTAAAAAATAGCACATGCACAGTTTGTCCGCATTATTTGAAAACCCCTATGCAAACTATGCACAGATACTTGGGGAATAGGGGGACTCACATGGTTAGGGAACATTTTTAGGGAAATGACGTTCTGACCATTGTGTAAGGCTCTTCCCAAAAACATTCCAAGAACACATTTTTCTTTAACAGTGCAGCCTTCCCGCATTTTTTTACTATAAACCCGACTCTATTTCAAAAAATATTGGTTATGGGCTTAGAACAGGCCCCCAACACCCTCATGACCATCAATAACACATTATGAATCCAAATTAGGTCCTAAATAAAGAATTAGAATGAAATTTAATGGATTCATACTTGAGTAAAAAATAAGGTTCTTACATTCTTCACCCATTAAAAGAATTTTTCCTCGATTTCACTATCCAAGGGTGGTGAAACACTATCTGAGAACAACTCTAGCCACTAAGAATGTGAACTGGCTTCCCTATCCTATGTATCATCATGCACATGATCGTACTCCCATATCAACCATACCAAAGGGACAAACCAACCTTGAAAAGGCTTCCTGATCTAGTCAAACATGTGTATTGGAGACTCCTCAAAGGAATCATTGGATTCTAACTCAACTTATTCGGGAACAATAGTATGAGATGTGCCAACATGATACTGTTGAAGCTATGAGATATGGAAGAAATCTTGAATGTCATAGTACCTCTATATTTTTATCAAACAATAGGATACTGACCCAACTCTCTTTGGGATCTAAAATGTCCCTACATAGTGAGGTGATAGCTTCCCTTTCTTCTGTAACCATGTATTCTATAGACTATAAAATACCTGAAGGAAAACACGATCAACAAGATCTAACTCTAGAGGTAATTTGAAGTGAATGAAATAATATTTATATCTAGACTGAGTGGTATTCATACACTTTTGGATCATCTGAACAAGCTTAGAAGTCTTTTATAAGACTTGATAACCTATTAGTGCAACCTCACCTACCTCTAATAAGCATACAGGTGAACAAAAGGACCTACCATATAAGTCCTCAATGGGATCCATCTGAATTATTGCCTTAAATCTATTATTATAGGAAAACTCAATGAGCGAGATGTGGTCCTCCCAAGAACCAAAAAAATCAAGGACACTTGCTTGAGGCATATCATATATAACATGTATTGTGTGTTTTTAATTCCCATTGGCCTAAGGGTTAAAAGTTGTGCTTAGATGTACCTATGTTCCCTTATCATTCTGCAATCCCTGCTATAACCATGAAATGAAATGTGATTCCCCATATTAAATGATATTATGAGGGAACCCATTTAGTCATTTTATTTCAGGAACATACAGTCTTCCCGTCTCATCTATTGATAATATCTCCCAAATTGGAATTATGTGGGATAAATTCTTCAGTATATCAGTCAAAACCCATACAATGTCACTCCCTCTAGGAGACCTACTTAAATTGACAATGATGTTCATAACAACTTCTTACCATTTCAATTTTAGGACTGTAAGTGGCTGTAAAAAGCCTACAGGTCTCTATTGCTCCACCTTTAGTAGCTGAGATGTAGAAAACCTTGTGATAAAGCTTGTTTTCTGACACATCATCCCAGACCCCCAATGAATGTGTCACCTATATTGATACATCATTAACATTATTGGATGAAATTACCATTGAGTAGAATGGGAATCCTTCATCAAATCCTCTATCATATCTGTAGGAATGCAAGCATGTCCAATAATATTGGGGATTTTATCTACGTACAGAGACAAATCTAGTGGTTTGTTATCTCTTGATATGCTCACATAGAGAATCAAGGCATCATGATATGAAAATCATCCACCCATCATCTTCTCAATGAGGGATGAGGTAGCTATGAAAGATGAGAGGTAAGACTGCTCATGACTATCATGAAATTCCAGATGTAGTTCAGAAAAGAGGACTATTAATTTCCATTCATCACATGCATCCTATAAAGCCTATGTTTTAGTTTTCCAAATCAGTGCATTTGAAACCCCATTTACCTTCCCAGGTGTATAGGTTTTCTCAAAATTAATGGATTATAGATATTCAACCCATCTCCATAGTCTAGAGTTATTATCTCACTGAGTAAATATATATTTTAGTCTCTTGTGGTTAGTGTACACCACAATTCACTCACCCAATATATAGTGTCTCTAGAAACATAAATAATGGTCAAATGCTACTAGATCAAGGTCTTGTTTGGGAAATTTCCGTCACGATGCCTCAACTCTTGAGATATATACACAAAAACTTTCTCCTTCTACATTATTACTACTCCTAGGATGATTTTTGATGCATCATAGAAGATATTGTAACCTATACTAGGCTATAGAAGAACTAGAATATGTGTCGATACAAGCCTCCCTTTTATCTCTTAAAAGGATTTCTTGTATTATTCTGATGAAAAAAACACGACACCATTTTTGGTAAGGTCATTATGTGGTGAAGCATGATTTTAGATTTCTTGTACAAAATTCCTATAATATCCATCCATCCCTAAGAAACTCTATAAATCAAATAAATTTTTAGATATTCATATGAAACTGTAGTGTTACCATTTTATGGATCAATAGATATGCTTAATCTTGAGATAATATGACCCAAGAAGTGAACTTTTTTGATCTATAAGTTGAACTTATAAAGCTTGGAATAAATATTATTCTCTCTCCATATACTCTATAAAGATCTTAAGATGATTGGGATGGTCCCTACGAGTTTGAGAATAGAAACATATGTTGTCATTAAAGACCAAAACAAAAGAATATATATGGGTATGGAAAAAAAATATTCATTAAATCCCTGAAAATAGTGGTTTTTTTTATTAGATCGAACTACATAATAATTTACACATATAGACCAGACCTACCACACAAATATTTATAAGTTATGTCTTATGGCCTGAATCACACCTAATGATAACCTGATTTTAGGTCGACCTAGGAGAAGAACCAAGCACATTAGATCTTTTCCAAGAGATCATATATTCGAGGTAGTGGATACTGAATCTTGAACTTATACTGTTTAAAATTTATATAATCCATAAATCGTGTAAGGTTTGGTCCACCTTCTTGGAGAAAAGAATAAGTAAACCCCAATTGGATATATTGGGCTATATAAATCCTTTGTCCCCTAAATCCCCTAACTGCTTCTTGGAATCCTATGGATTTTTAGTTTCTATCCTGTATGGAGGAATAGACACTAGTGCTACTCTTAGAGCAAGATCGATTGAAAACTATACCTCTATCTGAGGAGGTAAGCTAGGAAAATAATTATGAAATAAATCCCTAAAATGATCAACTATAAGAGGAAAATCAGGTTAAGGTAAACCCTATTCATCCATGAAGAGATTATCAATATGGTCAGTCACTACACCTATCCCATGATGCTCTGGTTCCACTCTACTAGCCTGGATAGTCCACCCACCCTAATGTAGAAAAGTGTTTCCCTATAGTGATGAAATGGACACCCTACAGTTCTAGCAATCCATAATAGTGTGATACTGAAACATCCAACCCATCCATAGAATGAAATTAAATAATATCAACCTAATAATGAAGAGGTTCCATAAAATGGGTAAATACCTACCTTAAGGGGACATTTCATACACTAGTATAAGCCCTCTATTCATACCCTTAATGGAATATATTGGTTCATTACACCATAGTAATATTGTATCTCAAGTACAAGACACTCTAAGATACATATAGAGATAAATGATTTAGATTTACCTTTATGAAATAAAGAAAATAGTATAGTAGATGCCACAAGAATAGTACCTCATACTATAGATGGTTCTGTATCCTGATCCTCAGGTATCAGTTGTAGTGCATACAACTATTATGATCTACAACCCTATGAAATAGAAAAACTACCATGATCGAAACTGCTCTGATGGAACATTTGGTGACCAGGGGTCTGGATACAAAAACCACAAATTCCTCCTCAGAATGTCTTGTTGGTTATATTCTAATTCCCGACATGAGTTAGTGCAAAAGAACCTAATCTCGAAGGTAGAGCTGGCACACATCCATTTAAACATGAACTTGGTGGAATGGTTCTATAGAATCTATGAATATTCCCCATATGACTACAAGCCCGACACTTGAGTGGGTCTCAATCACAGTGAGGATTCATATTCCCCACCTTCCAAATTGATGAAACACCATGGAGTTATCAAAATGGTTAATCTGGTTGTCCCTTCCCTGATGAGAAACCTCAGGATAATGCTTCCTGCCATTAGAAGAAATACAAGCCCATCGCAGCACTTGTCGTCAATGCTTGATAATATTTATGTCCCTCAGGTTATTCATAGTGGTAACATCATGATTGAAAATTTAAAAAAAATATACAAGAAAAGTCATTCATCTACATATGGATGGCGTAGAGAATAACATCCTCGATGTGTGAATCACATGAAAGCTCATCACTGGATAGAAGTGGTGAAAAGTGTTACAACTCTGTGAAAGATGCTGAATAATCTATAACTGTCATAGATTCCCACTCAAGATGCATGAAATCGCTATCTTGGTCAGCTCTCTTCATCTAAGGAAATAACAAATCCTAGAAAATAGTCTTGAATCAGTGAATACCATACCTTGATAGCGATCATCTTGGGTAACCACATCCCACCAATGCTTGGATGAATCCTGAAACATGTTTGTTAAAATCTTGATCCTCTACTCTAGATGCATTTCTTGATTCTCAAAGCAAGAAAGGATGGACTACAGTAAAGACTAAGAAGCCAGTGGACTACAAACCCTTAAAAAGGTAGAACGATGCAGCTATTGGAACTCACGAGTCAGATCAGTCATCATTGGTGCAAGCCATAGAGCACCATGCATGGATTGCATCAAACATATAAAACAATCACAAACTTTTCATGCATTTCAAAATTCTGGTATAATAGGTGATGCCTCCAGTATCAATATTGGGCATAAGAATGGATGCTCATGGCCCATCACATATGGAGCTTTGGGGTTTCCACCTTCCAAACATAAGATATGAGGATGGAATGGATTCATTGATCTATAAATGTTAAGATCTCACCTTAGAATTAGATTGAGTAGAAAGATAGAATCACTAGTGGAATCTAAATATAAGAAAAATCACAACCCAAGGCATACTACCCCAACTACCCACTTTGACGACCATGTATCAGAAAGTAAACAAGTATTATTTTATTTTCATTTAACATTTGATTATGAGGTTCATTCCCTTACCTTTCATAAGCATGAGAGGTTGGGATAAGGATGTGAAACAAAATTCATTTTGGATGTCATGATTCACATTATAATGGATATCCATTCTTAGTGAATTAGTTACCATACACATTATCACTGAAAAGGACACCTAGTTGCTTACAGTATAATAGATCATCTTGGTAAATTACTCATCCCAAACCACGAGTACTTGTACAACTCATGATTTGAGAAAGGAAATCACTCAATCAAAACCAAATGTATTCTTTGTACATGCTAACAATCATAGCATCAATCAATAAAAAATAACATTATTAAGCAAAAAAAAGCAGTGAAATGGACCTATTTAGAATGAAAATATGCATTACTTGCAAATTCTAGGTGCTTATAATGATGCATGTAACTATTCTCATTTCCCTCATATCATCAATCCAAGGATGAAATGAAATCCTAAAACATAATAATAAACAAAAACCCCATATATCATGTGCATCATATAATGGTGAAATAATTCCGACTATAAGAGGAAAAACATAGCAATAATATATTTTGGGTAACATGGATTTTACTCTGAACCTAGGATCACAACACCCAATCATGGATTATAACCAAGCCCCATGCATTTATAATATCCTGAATATTGTCTCCAAATAGTAAATCAAGAATAGAAACCTCCAATGATACATGTTTGTGATGTCCTGAGCCTGTATTCCACTTAATTGGTTCCCAGAGCCCAGTGGTCCATTTGGCCTCAAGTGCATCTCCTAGAATTCCAAAGGCTGGTGATTAGAAGAGACGACCTAGGTTGTGTCAATGGGGAGACTCTTCCCTCATTACCAGAGTCTAACACAATGGAAAAATAATAACTGAGGTAAATAGAGTAATAAATATGTGTTAATATAAGGCACATCAAAAATAGGGACTATAGTAACAATAACCATAATAATTGGAATGACATTCCACAACTGATGATGATTTTTCATGTATTTAGAAAACTAGAAAACATGGATACATGGCAGCAAACATTACATGTTCCAAAAATGTATAAATGAAATCAACGACAATAAAACCATCCTGAGCTCCGGCTTGGTTATCTTCTATCATGATCCATCCTAAATAGGTAGAAATAAAGTGTTTAAATCCATACACTTAGCTTGGTCAACAACTGAAATCATTTAATCTACTTGGTTACACAAAGATTTCCAGATAGGGTGTGAGATAAATCTCAGAAGTCCACTACTAATTGTGTATATAAAATCTATCTTGTGTAATGGAATATAACATTGTGCATGTTTATATATATAAATTAAATCATTACAATTTAACTAAATACCCAAGTACCTAATTCATCCCTCATTTGGTGTCTAAACATATAACCAATTCATTTTTTATTATTACTAGTTACTAAATAAATCACATGTCAAAAATATTTAATGTTCCAAGATGTAACAAGGCAACATGTAATGATGTTTTGTAATGAATTTCCATAGTAATTACCAAGGCAATTTTTACCTCAAGGGTCACCTAAATATTAATAAATGTTACCTGGATTAGTGTAAGAGTGTAATATAGGGAGCATAGTCTAAGGAATTCCACAATGAGATTGCTATCGAGTCTTAGGAGTTTATCCAAAGAAAATTTTGGCTAAGCAATGATTGGGATCAATGGGCTTTAACCATAGATCCTATTTTTTAAAGCTGGATCCAAGGAGTGTATCCAAGGAATCCAATATTACTACATTATGTATCCTACAGAGTTGTACTGGGAATCCAAAGTTAGACAAGGATTGGGTTCGAGGTGGGTCTCATCCTAAGAAGGTTTTATCCATGAATTCAGAATGGGGCCATCGAGTGCTCAATTAAGTTCCCCAGGAATTCAAGGTGAGCTCGATTTAAGACACTTATATTTTTGATAATGAAGTAATATATAATTCATAAAGTTAAATCCATTTCATTTTATTAGTGTGATAAGGCTAATTGATCATGAAACCATTTAATCGAGTCATAATTAATAAATGAGTCCATTTGGTTATAGCCTTTCCTTTCATTAGTGTGGTAACGCCAAGTAGCATGCATCCTTTATTAAATACATTCATGGAAAATTCAATAATTAAAGAACCTCCTTTACCATAAATCAACATGGTAAGGGGTTCTATGAGCATGCAACCTATTATTGAATTATATTTAATAAGGAAAAGATATATACATAGTATACTTATAAATTTCCATTTCAAATTTAATCATCAAATGAAGAACTTACCTTAGATGGGTCATGTGGTGAGCATACATGGTTCTTGAGAATATAAAATTCAAAATGTAAATCAAGTATTTTAATATAGAATGATTACCCTTATAAAGGTCATGTCAAGGCACACCCTAACAACTTCTTAAACACATCAAAACACTAAAATTA
The DNA here is from genome assembly GCA_963277665.1 of Viscum album. NCBI lineage: Eukaryota > Viridiplantae > Streptophyta > Magnoliopsida > Santalales > Viscaceae > Viscum > Viscum album. The sequence goes on along the minus strand of OY728145.1, from coordinate 1,238,743,969 downwards.
CAATTATAGTGAAACATCCTACATTGGATAGACAGAGTTGTGGGAGTAACCACTAATAACTAATCACGTATTTGAAAAGAAAAAAACCGTACAATTTTAATTATTATAAGAATAGAATATAAATTCCATAAACAGAACTGGATGAAATTGGAGGGCATCACATGATAATTCCAAAATCAATGAACATTAGGGATGAGTTATAGACCCCCAACCCTAGGGTCGTACATCTCTCATCCTATGATATCATACTTTTATTCAGATTAGAACATAGTATATCTATGAAAAAGAGGAAATCACTAACACCTCGATAAATAGGTCTGTATAAAGAGTGGAGAAGAATTTATAAAATTTAATCGATTAATTACTATTACGCATCCAACATTATAAAGAGAAGCTTGTTTAGATATCAAAAAAATAAGAACATTTAATCCCTACCTTATGCCTTCAAAGAGATAAAATATAAGAGAAAACAGGTTGATCCCATAGGAATTCGGATTAGGAGGAGGGAAGAGGTTGAATTATATCATTAAGTGAAAAAACTTCTTCTTAGCTAGAAAATAGCATGTGCAGAGGTGGTCTACATGATTCAACAAGCCATGTGAAAAGCATGCAAAAGTACAAACGAAAAAGGGAAACAGACACATTTTGGTTGCATGGTTAGGGAAACTATGCACTATCCATGCTGTAAGCATAGCTCTAATGGAAATCCATGTGAATGGTTTACTCTAACCGTGTGGCCTTCCTGTATGGTTTTTAAAGACCAGGCACTAGGCCTTTCTTCCCAAAAATCTGGGTTTGGGGCACTGAACAAGCCCAGACACACTCAGGACCTTTACTAACTCACTAGGCATCCAAATTAGGTTAAAAATAAGGAAATAGACTAAAATTTGAATGATTTATAATGGAGTGAAAAACACTGTTCTTACAATATATTCCCCCATTATAAAAAATATAGATTTGGGTGATGAAAATGAGATTAAATAAATGAGATTCAAAATAGAATCCTATCACGAACCAAGTTGGGTCTCCATCCGATCTGGCTCCCAACCAAGTTTGTGGTAAGGCTTGAGGGGCGTTCCAGATCCCCATAGGCTGGCACAAGTGCCAAAGTATCTATTGAACATTTTGGAATGATTTACCAAATAAATGGAATATAATTAAAAATAAATAATTAAATTTAAATGGATCAAAATAGGTAAATAATAGTAGTAAAAATAACACAAATATTTCCTTGGAAACATACTTCCATGTGACCATATGGGTCACCACAAATCATGGAAAGACCCTCGTTGCAAGAGAGATCCAGAACTAAACCCGAAAACTGAAAAGATAATGAATACATGAGCACTGATATGCTTAGTATGAGTGCCAAAATAAAACAACACTGTATGCCCTTTACTTTAATAAGAAATTAAATCATGGTAGATTGAAGATAATATATAATAAAATCTTGTTTTCCTTCTTTTCATATCCAAGCCATGTGATTTCATCTTTAAGGTTAGAACCTATGTTCTATTGTATTTTCAAAATAGTTTTTAAACATGAATTAACATTCCAGACTGAAAGTAAAAAAGTTAAAATAAAAAACATGGATTTTAAAAAGAAGTAAAGAATCTTGAAGAAAAAATGGAAATCATTTCATAAACACCATGTCATAACCGAGGGCCATTGTCCATCCCTATAGGTAACTAGCATAAATGGGACCCAATGAACAGCGTACATCATTGTAATGTGGTATATAAACCATAAAACCCAAAATTCATAGGCATAAGACAAAAGAAGGGGACATCCCTTTAATCTAGTGGTATCTCTCCATCATCACGAATGATTAGTTAGTGTTGTAGATTTAACCCTTCTAGAATAAACTGGGATGAACCACTAGTGTGTCATCTAACATACTAGTCCTACTTCACCCACCTTGATACCTCAATCTTCCCATGTGGTTTATTTTAAGTGATGGTGAGATTTCATTAAACTAACAACAAGAACATATCATTTTTTATTTAAAAACACAATCACTCTCTCAAAACTGATCTCTCTCTATTAGTAAATCTCTCACCTTTTCTGTCACACAATAATTCGCATTCCTCATTTCTAGTTACATATCACAATTCCCAAATTCGTCACACACTTATTATTCTAAAATAAGGGGGAATGCCTCAAGAGGGGGTTTTATTTTCCCAAGCCATTCTTAAAGTGCCAAACATTCTTAATTACTTACAATGGGTACATTTCCTTTTAGAACACATAATCAACCAAAACATTGAAGTTTCCAAAATCATTTTAGTGTTTTACTATACCACAAAGTTACTTAATATTTTAACCAATATTAAAATCACACTTACAATAATCAATCCTTTTATGAAGGTTAAATCACCCTTTAATATCATGTTCACGAAAAAAGAATTTTTGAAGTCACTTTGTAATTTATTGGGAAAATAAAACATGTCATTACACTTTTATTCTAAAATTGACTAAAAGGCACTATGTCTTTAGAAATACTCATTTCATGTTGAAAACGTCTAGGAAAATACTTTTCATGAACCAAAACCATTTATATACATACACATATATATATATATATATATATATCTCACATATGCATTTCATATAAAATAAGGGGTCCAAATTTTAAAAGAACACGAATAAAAAATGGAATTTATAATTAAAGATCAAGGCACAGGGGACCTACCTCAAGGTGGAAACAAACCAAATATTCGGCCCTTGGCACTTTCTAACTAAAACCTACTACTTACCCACTAATCATATTCACTTTAACATACATGTAAGGACATGTAGCCTCAATGAAAACACCATATTGTCCATGAACTTGTGAAAGGGGATCCTTACATATATTGTTATATTCATATACTAGTCGCCACTCACCTACATATGCTTTTTTATATATACACTTGGGAAAAACTAGACCCATTCATGTATATTAACTTCCATGGATGAAAATATATGTAACAGGGAAACCTAAACATATATATACATACCTATGCACATGTAGGTGAGTCACTATTGACCTGACTACTTGAAACCATAATGTAGGGACCACACACTACACATATAATTTAATAAAATAATAAAATAATATTTGAAAAACTCCAAATTAGCACTGAAAAGTTTTCACAAAAAATTGTTTGAAAACAAATGCACACCAAAACTCTTTCCAGGTATAATTGAAAACACAAACTCAATTTAATAAATCATTGAAACAATTATTAAAAAATTTGAAGAGAACACCAAAGGGATAACAACAATATTACACCAATTTTTTCCATGTAATGTCCTTTTTAAAATTAATTTCATATGAAATCTCACCAAAACTACTTTCGCACCATTCTGAAAAATATTAACCCCACATGAACGAACTAATAAACCATTTACACATTTTAGTAAAACATTTTAAAAAATAAAAAAGAATATGAAAAATTATTAATTAATTTATAGAAACAATGCATGGATTAAAACACAAAACCCCACTTAGCTATTGTTTTATAAAAAATCACACACCAACGCCTCATCAAAATACAATTTTATCCAGTTATAAGTTGAATAAATCAATTGAAAAATTCATAAAACACCTTTAAATAACTCAATATGGGGTTTCCTAAAAAAATCAACCCACTATATATAAACATGCTATAAAATATCAAAATCATAAAAAACTCTTTTAGTATCTAATTTCACATCAGAAGGCTTAATCATAGAATACACCAAAATTATTTAATTATGTAAAATAACTCATCAAATAAAGACAATTTTCTCAAAAACCGTAATAATTAAATAACATGCTAAATTTATTAAATAAGAAAATTAATTCATCAGGAAATTTTTGTACATGAAACTACATACCATGATGTAGAAACTGAAAAATTGGGTGAGAAACTCCAATCACACCCATGTCTCAATTAAAAAAAACTATATTGGGCTCTAACATAGGATACTGAACCAAAAACATAAAAATTGTACCCTAAAAATGGAATTTTAACCTGAAACCCTCAGATAAAGGGAAGAGACTTACCTGAGTGATTTTCAATTGCGGTGAAAGGAGAGGGGTTTCTGAGGGAAATATACACACTAAGGTGGGGTTTCTAGAGGTCAGATAGGAAAATAATGGTTTCCCTACAGGTGGTCTCAAATGAAAAGATCCATATGATAGGAATAGTGGCATGAGGGTGGTACGAGGGGTGTTCGAGGGTGACATGAGAAGTAGGGCACCAGAGTGAAGGTATCTATAAGACTTTTCACCATAAAGAGGCATTGGAAGGGGGTATCAGTAGGAGGTTGAGAAAGTGTAAGTGGGAGATGGGGCGTCATACTAGTAGGGTTAGGGGAGAGGAGCAACATGAAAATAGGAGGGGTAAGTAAGAGAGGAGGAAGGAAAAAAAGAAAGAAGAAAAAAAGGAAAAAGGGAAATAAACCCAGAAAAAGAAAACATAAATTCAATGATAACAATAAAAATGAAAAATGATAACAATAATAATAATATTAACTTAATAAAATATAAACCAAGATAATAATAATAATAATAATAATTAATAATAATAATATTATCATAAAAGTGATACTTAATTTATTTTATCACCCTAGTTTTATTTTGATTTCACATTATCATTCATTTTTTAATTAATTAGTTAGACATGAACTAGGAAGAGAACAAAATGATTTGGGGAAGCCACATAGCTTTGACCATGTCCTTATTGTGAGATGGATTCCATCTAGCCCAAACATTCATTTATCAGAAAAATTGAAAATTTTCAATCAGGCTCGGTCCAAACCTCAAAAAATTAATGCCAGATAAAATTGTAAAATAAAATTATTTCAAAATTCCTATTATGACAATTCTCACCACCATAAATATGTTCAACCCCAGAAATCCATCCAAAGATTCTTTAGAAGATAGAACTGGTATACCATCTTTGCTCAAATTGGTATTCAAAAAAATGAGAGAAAAGAAAGGACATTATCAACAAGGTGAAAGGACATAAAAAATTATCTCAGGATACCCAAATTGAACACCCCGCCAAGAGGCACCCACCCCCCAAATTCAATACTCCACCATTTTATAATTGAATGATAGAACTCTCACAAAAAACCATTTCAATATCCTAATACAAAACTCCATAAATAAATCCAAAAAGGCTCCCATATTTTGCCAGAAATAACTAATGAATTCAGAATAGACTACCACTGCCTTGATTCAAAATATCGTTGGGCATGCTTCAAACAAAACATTTCACTTCAGAGAGGGAATTTGGGTTTGATAGCTCAAAATGATCCCCCTACATCCCCACTGATACAAATAATATAATTGAATTACTATCACAGGGAGGCCTAAGGGGACACCCTGCTATAAGCAACAAATATAATACATGATATTGAACCAGGACACTAACCAGGGGAGGCCTGAATAGAATACCCAATATAAGAGATAAACTAACTTAAATTAACTCCAATATAATTCCCACGAGACCAACGGTGTGTCTCCCCACTAGAAGGACCAACTAACTTTACTGTAGAGTTCTATTGGTAACTATTGAATTGATGCTCACTTTATCTCACCCACTAAGGTACCAGTAATGAGGTTAAAGAAAATGAAATACTCCTTAATTATTATATCCAAGGAGGGATCCCACTTATACGGGTTACAACATTGAGGACCAAGGTCCCCGTGTCTCTTTTCATAACATTTTACCACTTGAAACAAAACTTCTACCGAAGGATATTTGAATTAACTCCATTTTCAACACAAATGACCATTAAAAGAATGGGATCCCTTATTGTCATAGGTCTTCTGACTAGGTTCCAGCTTCACTTTAGGACCAATGGCTAGAGCACTGGTGGTTGAAGCATATCCTTCCTCACAGTCGGGATTTACAAACCCCAAACTAAAGTTCTTTTTCTAGTACCAAAGAAAATACACCAAATCTTGGATAGAACCACTAGAACACAACCAACACCAAGTACCACTTACTCTAACACCAAAAATTACCAAAATGTTGGCTTAGAAATTGAACTCACATCAATAATGACCCTTTTATTTCAAAGGGAACCCACCACATAGTTGGATGTCACCGAACATGACCCTTGCAACTGACAGAGACACTATAAGGGGGGACATCCTTGAACTAGTCCCTAAGAGCATGAGATTACTATGAGTGGCCATACCAGCCTCTCACAACCTGATTTAGCACACGTGAGGCTTATCACAAACCCTTTCTTTGATGGAACCATTATAAGATCCAATGAATATTTTAAGTTAACAACCAATGACAACAACCCATCCTTCTTCTCACATTCTCCAGTAGATTCCCCTTTACTGCTTCTAGGTGGGGCCCATAGACATAACGATTCCTGACTTCACCTATCGAGATCGAGTGACTCGAGGATACTAAATATTTATTCTATTTTCTTGCAACCTATCTTCCACTGTGACCTAATTCACTTGACTGAAAAAGGAGAGGTGTATTCGATTCTTAAACTTAAGAAAGAAATACTTACCACGATCAACTCGAGGATCTTCCAATGGAGAATCACCCATGGCCCCACTACCACAGTGCACTAACTCTTTATAGGGGAATAAACTAGTTGATGAGGAAACCCATGAACCAAATCAAACAAGTCCATTGGCCAAAAATTCCATGAACTATCGACGATACACATTAAGGGATCCCCCACTATGGTTCTACGAAACACTCCAAAAAAATACCACTAACCAACATCTCTAAACAACTTAATGATGAAATAAAAACATAAAAAATTACTCAAACTAAGGGGTTTCAAACCCTATACATCAAACAACCACATTATTGAGAATATAATAAGACATTAGATGATGCAATAGGAATTCAGTGTCGATGGGTGACCTATACATATGGTTAAAGAATGAATTCAATTTTTCAGATAAAAATGTATTTGTCAAAAAAATTCAATTCTACCACCTTTTAATGGAGAAACCTTTTTAAATCCAATATTTGACCCTTTTTCATATTCATTTTTAGAAAATAAAAATATTATTTAGAATTTGTAAATCCAAATTTTCTTTGGATGAAATATTGGAATTTTTCTAATAATATTTATTTATTTATGACTAGTGAGAAATATTGTATTTTAATTCAAAACTGCCTTTTAATATAATTTATTTATATGGTTTGACAATATTTAAAATTGGTTTTGAAGTGTAATTAGATTATATTTTTACCCTTTAATCTAATTTTGGTCATTAGAATTAATTTCACTTTGAAATTATACATAAACAAGTGTCAGTCTTTTGATAGTTATTGGTTCTTAAAAACACACTATTTGTTCTGACGATGAGAATCAATTTTAAATTAATAAATTCAACTTTTATGTTTTGAATTTGGTAAAATATACATAATTTTTTTAATTAGAACTATAAAATGTATATTAGGCTTAATTTTTGGATTTTTTTTAAAACATAAATTTTTGATGAATAAAGAAACCACTACATTGTTGTTAAAAATACGACTTTTTCATTTAAATGAAATTTTACCGCTTCTTTGAATTGAATTTCAAAAATACCTGATACATGGTTATTATTATTAAGTAAAATTTGGTTCAATAAGATAAAAATAATTTTTGGTGAATTGTAACTTTTGACTTTTATTTACCGTTGTTAAAAGTAAATAGGGTAATTTAAGGTAAAGAGAATATTATAATAATAAAAAATTACCTTAATACTTGTCCTAACTATATTGGATGAGTAATGGAAGATCATGGGCATCCTTGGGTCGATTTTGGAACCCCATGGAGCCTGTTAAAAATGATAATGAAACTTTATTATAATTAACTTAAATTAAAGACAAAAATGACATTAACAAATATCTTTTAGTATATCAATTTTTACAAGGGATTATATAAGTCATATTTTTTACTATAAATAATAATTGGGAATATAAAAAGATTTACTACATTATGGTAATTTTTTTATAATATTTATATATCAAAAAATTAAATTATTTATGACACCATAGTGATGTAGTATTATCCTCATTAATAAATTGTTTAAATAAATAAAATTATTAATATTAAAAAATATCCAAAACCTATCAAATTATTATGGGATAATTTTATTTCGACCATGAGTAACCATATATTAGACTTTAATTAGTTTTAGACCTTTATAATCTGAAAATCACTATATAATAAAATAATATTTTTACACTTTCCTAAAGAACCCCTCCCCCTTATAAAAGGACACCACTTCTAACCCATTCCACACACCTCTCAATCCCCTTGGATCATCCAAAACCTACCCAAATAATCTCTCATGATCCACCTCGTTCTCTTAGAAGCCTTACCATAGGTAGAAGGAACCTAAATAAATCCTTTTGGTTCATGCAAAAGGAAGTTACAGAAATTAAAGGTAACACTTTCTCTTAAATTATTTTATTTTCTTTTAATTTATTTTACTTCTCCAAACCACTAAACTCTTTTTTTCATTTATTTTATAACAATACCAGTATCCTCAACATACAAGGATGCTTTTTTGAGAAGTATCTAAACTAAACGTACACACAAATCCATCTAATGGGTAAAGAACATATTGTTTCTATGGATGGAAAAAAAATGCCTCACGAAATGATGATTGTTCGATTATCTCCTACCATCTATCATGGTGGCCATTAAGATGAAACTGTATTTATATATGATATATATATATAATTTTTATTTTTTCTTTATTATTTTGTATATTTTTAACGTCTCGGTTCCGGAAGCCACCCAGAGGCACCCCGTACCCGGTTGGTCACATGGCCTCAAGCGCATTTCCCCAAACGCTAGAGGCTGCCAACTAGAAGTGTGGGACTTGGGTATGATTATGGGGAAACTATGCCCTAATTGGAAGAATATAGAGGGGAAGTAAACAAACATGAAATAGAGGAAGTAGTAAATATGTAACAACAATTCACAAGTAAACAGTAAGTGATCAGTAAATAGTAATAGGATGAAATAAAACAGTAATCAATCCACATAACAACAAGCAGCAGTGAAGCAAACAGCAATCCACAACAGTGAACCCTCTAGGATGTACTCACATCCCACCCCTCTAGACTTATCCAAGAAGTACCAACAACCCTCTGGGTAATGCGCTCAGCCTAACCCCTTTGGTTTGGTCTTATGAAATTATGAGACTCTCTGGGGAAGCTCACTCGGTCAATTCCCCTTATAGTCTAGAGTAGTCAGGGACTCTCTAAGGAAGATCATGCGATCTAACCCTCTTATTGCCCCAAGGTCTAGAAACTCTCTAAGGAATCTTGCTCAATCAATTCCTCCTATAGTATTGGGTCTACCACAAACTCTCTAAGAAAGCTCACTCAGTCAATTCCTTCTCTATCCTAGAAAGGTTTTAAGGAAATTCAAACAAGTAAAGACTCTATGAGGAAGCTCACTCGGTCTACCCTCCTGTAGTCTATAATATCCAAGACTCTCCAGGAAGCTCACTCAGTCTATCCCATGTAGTCTATAATAACAAAGACTCCCTAAGGAAGCTCACTCGGTCTACCCTCCTGTAGTCTATAATTTTCAAGACTCTCTAAGAAGATCACTCGGTCTATCCCTTATAGTCAATAGCCCCAGGTTCTCACGGTCCCATGCCAGTCAGGGAATAATAATGCTATAAGGCCAATGTTCACCTAAAGAGCTACTTGGCTAACCATTCTACAAAACAACAAGCATGTCATGAATATCATTCCATCCTACGGTCACAAAGCATGGAAAACAGAAATAACGGCCAAAGGCTAACAAAACCAAAAGGTTATAACAAGAACAAGGCATGGGAAAAACATCCAATCATAGGATTTTTCCTCAAACATGATCAAATTACCTCTACAAAATCAAACAAGCAAGGTACGAAAACAACAGGGGGGAAAACGGTAAACACGCAATACTCCATTCATGGGTATTGGTGGAATTTGCACATAAAACACAAAGACTTCGAAAGGTAAGGCACAAACCACCCACCTTAGTGTAAGGATATCAATATACTTAAACCACGAGGATTGATTCTCCTTAGAACATCATAGATCTACAAAAATTCACAAAACATTCAACCCGTGATATCTCAAGAAAGAGGGAAAATCATGGAATGAGATTTAAGAAGAAGGAAGAGCTCACCGCTGTGGTTCCAATGCAATCGATGATAATCGATTAGGAAAATAGATGGAGGCTCAGGGGCTCGTAGGAAGTTTGCAGCCATACAGATACTCCCGATCAAAGAACCTGGGGAAGAAGTTGTTTTCATCGATTAGGCGCGACCCCAGTACGTTTAATGAAAAAAAGAAAGTAAATGACATGTACTTATAGGGTACACGACATGTACTTTTCCTTTCTATACTCTGATTTAAGCAGCTTCCACATCACCCCTACACACCGTGTGTGTGGCCTAGACACGGCCAGCAGACGGCCTTGCGTGGCAACAAGGTACACGACGTGTACTTAAAAAGTACACGGCGTGTACTCTAAAAATTTCTAGATTTTATTATTTTTCACAAAAACTACCAGAAAAGGAAAAACATACCTGAAATAAAGATCCTGGTTCTTACAATATTCCATTTATATCATTATTTTATGGTTTCCATTATGGGTAAAATTTGATAATTTCATTTGAGGAAGTGTAGACTAAAGCCCCCTCAAAATGATTTGACTCATTAATGCCTTACGTGGGACGTATAAAAAATAGATTTAATGATATTATATATGATATTATAATAGAATTATAATATACCTATGTATCATTATGTTTTAATTTAATTAAAAAACAAAATAGATATGAAATTAGTGTTCATGCGTACGTACGACTTACCGCCTCCATGAACGATACATTTCATTTCTTATCTCCAAATGATTTATATTGTTATAAATACAAATATATACTAGGTATATCATATATAAATTATATCTACATAATTTATATCATTCTGGGGATAATGGAATTTTTACCATGTAGAAAAATTGTAATTATAACAAGTTCATTTTTGACTCAAGTTCCAAACATCGATAAAATATCCAATATGAACTCAAATAATTAACTAATTATTATAGGAAGGTAATAAGTGATATAAAAGGAATAATAACATTGAAAAATGTTCTTAATAATGTATAAATTAACTTAGGTTTATTATTCAGGATGATCGTGGAACAAACAAGACAAGTCAGACTTGAGGTAAGGGGTTTTTTATCTCACTTTTAATTCTGTGAGATTTCTATTGTTGGCCACTTATTTATTGGATGTGGTGTATTGTGTACTGGAATTTGATATATTATCATGATTCTCATTATATTCATGGTATTATATGAATTATTTTGTGGTTATTAACTTTTGGTCATATGACTCAATTGATTACAACATGGTAAGGGGATTTCATCTCACTTCTTATTCTCTTGAGATTCATGGTGTATTGCCACTATTTCCTTTTGTGTGGTGTATATACTAGACATGATTTTATTCTTTGTGTAATATCATTTAATATATGTTTATTTACAACATCATTGAATAATCTTTCTTTCATGGGGTGTATGTTCTATAATTTACCAAATCTATAAGGGAATTTCAAATTTCAATTTCCACCCATTGGGCTTTACGCATACTTCAATGATTATTTTACTCCAAGATTATGTGTGGAATCAATTATCATTATTGATGTAGTAATTTACATTAATCATTTTGTAGATATACTTTTGATACACATAATCAATCCATTGATAAATTCTCAAGTTATCGATATGAACCTGATAAGAGTAATGTTAACTCAATCTTCATTCATTGAGTTAAAAATCCAATTCATTGGTATTGTTTTTACAATAATATGTGTTAATGTTATCTGATTGATTTACACTTAATATCAAATAATATTGAGTGTATTTATATTTTTCACACATAATTATGTCAATGATATATCCTTAACCTAAGGATACAGTCTTTATAATGGATTTAATTGCAACTTATATTTTAGGTAGTCTGTTGTTATGCACCAATTCACTTTTATTTGGTGTATATACAATAATTTGACATAGTATTTCATGAATCCATTTATTATCATGATATTATAAAGTTTTCATTACCTCAATTATTTTTATTCAAGTGTCTCTCATTTGGTTAGGAACTCTAACTAAAATATCATTTAAAATGTTTTATAAATTTTTTCTTCTAATTATTTTTCATTAATGTTCGTGTTTTAAAAATGGTTTTAAGGATTTATTATATTGAAATTAATTTTTTAAAATTAAAATTACTTTAAATATTTTCAAATTTTTATGGTACACTTTGATTCAAAAATCTATTTTAAATGAATTCATGACAAATAGTGATACTTTTAAATGTTTTCAAGAAAACGGGGGATATTTTTCTCAAATAGTTTTGATGATGTTTTCCATTTATGTCTATATCCTTCATTATTCTAAAATGAGGTTAATCTATTATAATAAAATCTTCCATATTGTATTGAATGAGTTATTTTTGACTTTGGATGTTCTATTTTTATACCATTCATGGTTTATGAACAAAGTATTGACATTTCATTTTCTAGTTTCAATACGAATGTTTATGTTATATTTAAACTTTTTCATATGAGGAATGCATTGGAATTAGTAATTGATGGGTGGAGCCCGCTATAGCTCCTTGATGCATCGGTAGGTCTCATGAGACAAACTAGTGTCTTACCACAAGGCCTTGAAAAAATATTATTTGTAGTCTTGGCACAAGGCCTTGACTATGTGGTTATGATGTCCGAAATTTTGAATTCCATCATTATGAGATTATCTATTGATATTTCATGTGGTTATTCATTTATTAGAATACCCATGACTATGTTTTATTATTTCATTTTTACATAGCTCATATTCCTTCAATAAAGTGTTCATATTTATTATTTTTAAAGGAATGTGTTTTTAATTATTCATATTGCCTAATGTTTATGTTATCTTCTGCTATATTGCTTACTCTTACTGATCTTTTGAGATCACCTCTTTCACATGTTTTATTTTCCTTAGATATGAAGAAGTTTGTTATGAGTGACTTTTAGGAATAATCTTGGAAGCTTGGATGTTTTTAATGGAATAAATTAGTGTTTTTTCCTTTTCAATTTGTAATGTTGAACTTATGTATGTATCCTGTTTCCAAGACTACTAAACTGATCAGTCCTTCGAGATCTAATTTCATTATAATCATGCCAATGTATTACAATAATGCACCGACTCCTGGATTTTGGGGTCGAGGCATTATAATTGGTATCGGAGAAAGTACAAACCGTGGAAACTATATTTAGATAAACTCTAATTAGAGCACATTACCCTAAGATAGACTTTGAGTCTTAGTATAGAAGAACTTTTTAGAATATTGGTAATGTGGAGATTTTTTGTATTTTCTAAGCATTATATCCCTTTATAGATACAAGTAGGTATAGGCAGCTCTGGCACAGATGTACATAAGAGTGAAAAATATGAGAAGGAATTTCGAGCTTGACCCGGGGTATCTTGGTTCACTAAAATGGGCCTTGCAGCACTTTTGGTTATGACATAAATATTAACTAACTCTCAGACTCAACAAGGAAGAGAAAATTGGTGAATGATAAGAGCTCTAGTAGTGAAGACCATGGAGAGAAGAACGCTCATTTTCCATCATGTAGGAAATGTGGAAGGAGACACCTAGGAAGGTGTCTTCATATAACAAAGAAATGATTTATGTTTGGGAAAGAAGGACATAAAGTAAAGAATTATCGAGGAAAAATGAAAGGTAATATGGAAGAAAATAAAAATGGTCCCAAGAATCCATTTACAGTCATTTTCCATAAATATAGGGGACCTGTTCATTATCCAAGTGAATTCCCTATTCTATAGGATATCATCTTGGTCAAGGAAGATTCTATGTGGATATAAATGTATGGAGAAATGTTTAAAAAGTATTAGTGCTCTTAGTTGATGGGATTACTTTTGAAGTATTTTCTCTTGTAATTGTTACCCTATAGTTTTTCATGTGAAAATGATATTTGAGGAAGAATTATCTTTTCTATTGTGAATATAGTTATAAATTACAATTTGGTTTTATATGATCATTGAGTTTGAGGCAATTACATGTTATTAAATTTTGGAATGAATATGCGAGGTATGAGATAACATTTGTGATGAAATTATGTTATAGTTATTTTGAGGGATCTATCTATTTTTTTGGAATATTATTAAATTATATTGTTTTTGAAAAAGTATAACACGTAGACTGTGTGATAACCTATCACGTCGGAGAAAGCTGTGGGAATCGAACCCACAACCATAGTGTGATTGGGATTTATCCCCTACCACTGGACTACATTAAGTACCTGGTTAGTGTGACTAATTATTTTAGATTAATTGATTTTATTGATCAATAATAAGTTGATTTGGGATCTTATGTCTTATCAAATGGATATCCTTAGTATAGGAAACTGATTTGGTGATTGAGTGATAAATGTTATTTTAGAAGAAGTTCACTCTATTGGGAATACTATATGCCTAAGGAAAATTGAATACTATGGGATTTCATTTGAAGAGTAATGGTGGGTTTTTTTCTATCTTTTTATTTTGGATTTATAACAATTTGGGTTATTTATGAAAATTATTAACATATCATATAGAATATGTGATTAGGTTAATTACTTTTACATATGTGACTTTAAGAGTAATTGATATTATTTGGAGATACAATTTAATGTGCAAGACTACGTAAGAAAATTCTTCTGAGTTTTTGTTTTCAATATTATTTTGGATTATATTGAAATATTTTATGGACAATTGTTTATTGAATTGTATTATTTGAACTTTGGGTATTGTTGGTTAAATTTTATAAATTAAGATTAGTATTTATTTCTGTAAAGTATTATCCTTTTGGGGGAGAATCTGAACTTTTTCTAACTATATCGGTTTTGGTTAATTTTTAAAGAAATGGGAAATATATAGTTTATCCATTTTGGATTATGTGATTCTCTATAATTTTATTCTAGCGCTTCAGGTGTAACCAAGTCATCTTTAATACTCATCTTTTGGAGTGAAAGATGAGTTTGTGGTAAGAATAAGAAAAAGGATGAAATATTACATGTCAACTATAATTTTGTTTTCTATTCTCTAAATAAATTAATTATTAAACATTGTGGAAGGTGTTTTAAAACAAAAATGTGTTATCCTAATGCTTTATGTTTTGTCGAACTGGTGATATTTTAAATCATCGTAGATTCTTTCTTTGAGGCCCACAATTTTACACTTGTTTGTGATTAATGAACTCAATCACTCCATATATATATTTACATTTTTACTCCAATTTTTTCACTCTAATTTCCACAAATGTTCTCGTAATTTAGATCATAATTTGGTGGTGACTTTTTCATCTCATTTTATCTCTTATTAAGACTAAATTTTATTAACCCAATTTCTGATGTGGGTTTTCCAAGAACGTATTATTCAATTTTTAACCTGTTATTTTCAAAAAGAAATTTCAAATTAAGAGGAAGAAATTTATTGAAGTAGGGGACAATGTAACACCCTAATATTTCATAGTAGGTTATTTTCTTTAAATTCAATATATTTTTCTACACGCAACACCAAGTTCGAGCGCACAATGACTTACCAAACTAGTCGTTCAAAAGCAGTTATGAATAGTATTAACTAGATTTTGATTTTTATATACTCCATATAATTTTAACCTTTGTATTATGTTTTTCATAGACATATTATAAGAACAAATTCAATTTTTCATATAAAAAATGTATTTTTCAAAAAAAAAATCAATTTTACCACCTTTTAATGGAGAACCCTTTTTAAATACAATATTTTAACATTTTTCATATTAATTTTGACAAAATATAATTTTTCTTTAGAATCGGGACATCAAAATTTACATTGGATGAAATTTTGTTATTTTTCTAATAATATTCACTTTTTTATGAATAGTAAGAAATACTGTATTTTAATTCAAAACTGCATATTAATCTATTTTATTTATATTGTTAGATTGTATTTTAAATTGGTTTTTGAAGTGTAAATTAGATTATATTTTTACCCTTTAATCCAATGTTGGTCGTTGGAATTAATTTCACATTGAAATTATACATGAACAAGTGTCAATCATTTGAAAGTTATTGTTTCTTAAAAACACGCTATTTATTTTGATAATGGGAATTAATTTTAAATTAATAAATCCAAATACTATGTCTTTAATTTGGTAAAATAAACATCATTTTTTAATTAGGAATATCAAATATAGCTTAGGCTGAATTTTTGGTATTTTTCTTGAAAATATCAATTTTTTATGAATAGTGAAACCACTAAGTAGTAGTTAAAAATCTGACTTTTTCATTTAAATGAAATTTTATCACTCCTATGAATTAAATTTCAAAAATATGAGAAACATGGTTGTTATTCGTAAGTAAAATTTGGTTTAATAAGATGAAAATAATTTAGGGTGAATAGTAACTTTGGACTTTTATTTACCACGGTTAAAGGTAAATATGGAAATTCAAGGTAAAGAGCATATTATAATAATACCAAATTACCTTAACACGTGTTATAACCATATTTTATGAGTAATGGCTGATCATGGGCATCCTTGGGTTGATTTGGGGACCCCATGGAGCCACATAAGAATGATAATGACACTTTATTTGACATTAAGAAATATCTTTTTGTATATCAATTTTTACAGGGGGTATATAAGTCATCGTTTCGACTATAAATAATAATTGGAAAGATAAAATTATTTCCTACATTATGGTATTTTTTTATAATTTTTATTCATCAAATAAATTAAATTATTTGTGACACATAGTGATGTAGTATTTACCTCATTAATGAATGATTTAAATAAATAGGATTATTAATATTATAACAATATACAAAACTTGTCCAATTCTTATTGGATGATTTTATTTCTACCATTATTCATCTTATATTAGACTTTAATTAGTTTTGGATCTTTAGAAACTGAATATCACTATATAATGAAATAATATTTTCACACTTTCCTAAAGAACCCCTCCTCCCCCTTATAAAATGATGTCACTTCTAACCCATTACACACACCTCTCAATCCCCTTGGTACGTCCAAAACCTGCCCAAATAATATCTAAATATCCCCCTCTTCCTTATAGAAGGATTACCATAGGTATAAGGAACTTCAAGAAGTCCTTCTGGTTCAATCAAAATGAAGTTACAGAAATTAAAGGTAACACGTTCTCTTAAATTCTTTTATTTTATTTTGTTTTATTTTACTTCTACAACCCTATAAACTCTTTTTTCATTCATTTTATAACACCACCATTAAAATAAATATACTAGGATGTTTTTATGAGAAGTATTCGAACTACATGTACACACACCTCTATATAATGGGTGTAGAACATACACTTTCTGTGGATGGAAAACTAATGCCTCATTTAACGATGATTGTTCGAATATCGCCTACTGCCTCTCATGGTGTCCATTAAGATGACACGGTATTTATATTATATATATATATATATATATTATGTTCCTGTTTTATTTATGATTCTGTATTTTCCATTTACATCATTATTTTATGGTTTCCATTATGGGTAAAACGTGATAATTTCATTTGAGGAAGTGCAGACTACCACCCCCACAAAATGATATGACTCGTTAATGCCTTATGTGGGAAGTATAAAGGATGGATATAATGATATTATATATTATATTATACTTGAATTATAATATACCTATTTATAATTATGTTTTAATTATATTAAAATACAAAATAGAAATGAAAGTAGGGTTCATGCGTACGTACGACTTACCGTCTCTATGAACAGTACATTTCATTTCTTATCTCCAAATGTTATGTACTGTTATAAGTACATATATATACTTTATATATAATATATATATGATATCTAAATCATTAATATCATTCTGGATATAATGGAATTTTTACCACAAGGAAAATTGTAATTATAACAAGTTCATTTTTGAATCTAGTTCGGATCATCGATAAAATATCCAATATCAACTCAAATAAGTAACTAATTGTTATATCAAGATAATAAGTGATATAAAAGGAATAATAAACTTGAAAAATGTTCTTAATAATTTATAAATTAAATTATGTTTTTTATTCAGGATGAACAAGGAATATACAAGACAAGTCAGACTTGAGGTAAGGGGTTTCTTATCTCACTTTTAATTCTGTGAGATTTCCATTGTTGGACACTTATTTATTGCATGTGGTATATTGTGTACTTCCATTTGATATATATTATCATTATTATATTTATATTAATGGTATTATATGAATTATTTGGTGGTTATTAACTCTTGTTCATATGTCTTGATTGATTACAACGCGGTAAGGGGGTTTCCTCTCACTTCTTATTCTCGTGAGATTTACATTGTATTGCCACTATTTCCTATTGTGTGGTGTATGTACTGGACCTGATTTTATTCTTTGTGTAATATAATTTAATATGTAGTTATTTACAACATCATTGAATAATCCTTATTTCATGTGGTGTATGTTCCATAAGTTTTCAAATCGGTAAGAGAATTTCAAATTTCAATTTCCACTCATTGGGCTTTACGCATACATCATTGATTATTTTACTCCAAGATTATGTGTGGAATCAAAATTTATTATTTATGTAGTAATTTCCACTCATCCTTCTCTGGATATACTTTTGATACACATAATAACTCCATTGATAAATTTTCAAGTCATCTAAATGAACCCAATAAGGGAAATTTTAACTCAATCTACATTCATTGAGTTAAACATCAAATTCATTGGTGTAGTTTTTACAAGAATATGTATGAATGTTATCTGATTCATTTACAGTGAATATACAGTCATATTGAGTGTATTTATATTTTTCACACATAATTATGTCATTGATTTATTGTTAACTTAAGGATAAAGTCTTTATATGGGATTTCATCTCAACATACATTCCATTGAGTCTTCTTTTTTGTTATGATCCAATTCAGTTTTATATGGTGTATATATTGTACTTTGACATAGTATATCATGAATACCTTTATTCTAATGATATTATAATGTTTTTATTACCTCAATTATTTTTATTCAAGTGTCTCTCATTTGGTTAAAAACACTAACTAAAATATCATTTTAAATGTTTTAAAGATTTATTCTTATAAATATTTGTCATTAATGTCCATGTTTTAAAAATGGTTTTAAGGATTAATTTATATGGACATTAATGTTTTCAAATTAAAATTCCTTTTAGAAGTTTCAAAGTGGTATGGGACACTTTGTTTCAAAAATCTATTTTCAATGACTTCTTGATAAATAGTGATACTTTTAAATGTTTTCAATAAAAGGGGGATATTTCTCTCAAATATTTTTGATAAATTTTTTCATCTATGTATATATACTTAATTATTATCGATTTAGTTTTATCAATTATAATACAATCTTCCATATTGTATTGAATAAGTTATTTTTGACTGTGGATGTTCTATTTTTATACCATTAATGGTTTATGGATAAAGTATTGGCATTTCATATGAATGTTTATGTTATGTTTAAACCTTTTCATATGAGGAATGCATTGGACTTAGTAAGTGATGGGTGGATCCTACTAAAGATCCTCAATTCTTAAGTAGGTTTAACGAGACAAACATGTGTCTTTGCACAAGGTATTGACAAAATCTTATTTGTACTCTTGGCAGTAGGCCTTGACTATGTGGTTATGATGTCCGACATTATGCATTCCATCATTATGAGATTATATATTCATATTTCATCTAGTTATTCTATTAGTAGAATACACATGACTATGTTTTATTATGCCTTTATTTACTCAGCTCATATTCCTTCCATAATGTGTTTATGTTTATTATTTTTAAAGGCATGTGTTTTCAATTATTCATCGTGACTAATGTTTATGCTATCTTATGCTATATTTATTACTCTTACTAAGCGTTTGAGCTCACCCCTTTCACATGTTTCCTTTTACTAGGATAGGAAGAAGTTATTTATGAGTGAATTACAGGAATAATCTTGGAAGCTTGGATGTTTTTATTGGAATAATATACTGTAGTTTTTCCTTTCAAGTTGTAATGTTGAACTTATATATGTATCTTGTTTCCAAGACTACTTAACCGATCGGTCCATCAGGATAGGATTCCTTGTAATCATTCCAATGTATTAAAATAATGCCTTAGCTCCTGGATTTTGGGGTCGGGGCATTACAGTTTGAGTCTCCTCATGAGGTGTTCTTGCAAGGAACCTACTCGTAACTAGAACAATGAGTTTCGACAATCCATTCTCCGGATTACCCAGACTCTTTCCAATGAAACAAGATCCAAATGAGAAAATGTGGCTCTCATACAATGTTTTCATGAACTAAGCCAGGTCACCATGCAATATGGTGCCCAACCTAGTCTGTAGAAAGGCCTAAGATGTGTTCCTGATCCCCACAGATTGGCACAAGTGCCCGAGATTCAAATGAATATTTGGGAACAATTTCCCTAAAAAATTAAACACAGGAAAAAAAATGAAGAAATATATTTAATGTGAGAAAAATAGGTAAATAATAGTAGAAGAAAATAACAAAATGATGTCCTATGAAACATACCATGAAGTGAACTCATGGTTCATGAACATAAATAGAGATATGCTCTCTACAAGAGTGATCCAAAACTAGAAACTAAAACAGAAAATTTGAGGTAGGCTTCAGCATCGAGATACTGAGTAGGAATGCTAAAATAAAACAAATCAGTATGACCTAAATTTTAATAAAAAATTCAATCATGCTATTTTGAAGATAATACATAATAAAATAATGTTTTCCTTATTTTCATATCCAATTCATGAGTGTACATATCTAAGGAAAGAACCCCTATTAAACTATATTTTCATAATAGCATCCAAACATGCATTAAATTTACAAAACAAAAGGCCAATTGCTAAAATTAAAATCACTGATTTTATAAAGAAGGAAAAAATATTGAAGCAAAAAATGGAAATCATTTCAAAAACACCATGTTATAAGAGAGAACCATGGTTAATCATTATGGGTAACTAGAACAAATGGTACCCTAGGAACCTCATACATCTATAAAATCTAGTATAGAAACCATGACAACATGCATTCTCATGTATGAGCCACTAGTAGGGGAACCCCTGTAACTATAGTGGTTTCCCATCATCATCACAAATGATTAGTTAGTTTTCTAGCATCAACCCTTCTAGAGGAAACCAAGATAAACCACTCATGTTTCATCTATCATACTAGTCCAAGTATTCTCAGCTTAGTACAATGGGATTCCCATGTTCTCTATTTAAAGTGGTGGTGAGTTTTCATTAATCTATCAACAAAATATATCAATTAATTATTCAAAAGAACAATCATCCTCTCACCACTTATCTCATTACTTTATCAAACCACCCACCTTTTTCATCACACAATAATTCACAAGACTCTTTTCTGAATACATATACAAATTCCCACATTCAACACACACATTGTTTCCTATAACAAGGGGGAATGAATCATGAGGTGTTTTGCTTTTTCACAAACCATTTATACAGTTCCAGATGATATTAACAATGAGTAATTTTTTAGAAAACATCATCACCCAACACTTTCACTACGATGGATGACTATACATGTAATGGGGAACCCCCCCCCCCCCCCACACACACACACACAAAAACATACACACACACAAACATATATATATACATATCTATGAACATGATATCAGGTCTCTATAGACCCAGCAACTCAAAACCATAAATCAAGGACTACACATTACACATATAATTTACGGAATCAATAAAACAATTCATAACGCAATAAAAAATTATAACCAAAATAATTTACATAAAAAATATTCTTTAAACCCAAAAACACACTAAAACTCTTTCCAACAATGATTCGTTACAAAATCTCTATTTAATAAATCATTGAAATAGTTATTAAAACATTTCAAGAGAACACCATAAGGGATTGCATCACGATTTCACCAATTGTTTCCATGTAAATTTAATTTTTAAATTAACTTCATAAAAAATCTATTAAAAAATAATTTCTCACATTTAAAAACATAACTCACATATATTTCATAATAAAATGAACTATTTACATAGTTAAATAAACAAATTTCACAATTAAATAATCCACTAAGAAAATTATGAAATAATTTATAGAAAAATGACACGGTTGAAGACTACAAAACCCAATAAAACATTATTTTATGACCAAAATAACACGAAAGATACATCAAAACACAATTTTCACCACACACATAGTTGAATAAACTAATTGAAAAATCCATCAAACACCTTTAAATATCACAATATGGGTTTTCCAAAAAAATGCACCCTATTATATATAAACATGATACAAAATATAAAACACATACTAAAATCTTTTAAAAACTAATTTCTCCCAAAACTAATTAATCACAGAATACACAAAAATAATTTAATCAAGTAAAATAATTCATAAAATAAACACAATTAGTGCCAAAAACATTAATTAATGAACATTATAAATTAATTAAACATGAAAATCAATTAATCAAACAATGCTTGTATATGAAACCACCTACCTCGGTGTATAAACTCCAAAATATTCTGTGAAAATCTAATAGACCCCAATTCGAATCTCAAACAAATTCAATTGTATCTTAGAATAGGAGACTGAAATGAAAATGTCAAAATTGGACCCCAAAAAATGGAATTCTTACCCAAAACCCTATGGAGAAGGGAAGAGACATACCTAGGTGATTTCCACCCACAGTGAATGGATATGGTTATGCAGGTGGATTTATCACCAGAAGAGATATGGACAGGAGGAGGTGTGGAATGAAGACGAAGTGAGGGGAGTGCGAGGGCAACTTGATAGGTAGGGAACCAGATCAAAGGTTTCCAGAAGATATTGCACTAATAAGAGGCTATGATAGGAGGGGCTGACAGGAGGTCAACCAAGGGGAGGTAGAAGATAAGGATTAATTATAGTAAGGTTATGGGAGAGGAGTGATGAAATAAAGGGAGTGGAAAGGAAGAGAGGAGGAGTGAAAAAATGAAGAAGGAAAAAATAAATGAAAATTAAAATAAGAACAAAAAAGAAAACCTAAATTCAATAATAATAATGATGATTATGATAATAGTAATAATAATAATAACCCAAATAATAATATTAATATTCGCAAATATTAATAGTAATATTATTAGTATTAAAGCAATACATAATTAATTTCACCTCTATAGTTTTATTTTATTGTCACTTTATCATTCATTTTATTAATTAATTAGTTAACATTGCATCGAACATAGCACACAATGATTTTTCGAAGCTGTAATGCTTCAACCGTGCCCCGACCGTGAGCTAGAATTTATCAATCCCAAACATTTAATTATCATAAAAAATGAAATATTTCAATAAGGATCTGCCCACACCTCAACAAAATATTTCAATATTAGATAGAATTATAAAATAAAATTATTTCAAAAGACTGGGCGTGAAAAATATAATTATAATAATTTTAGTGTATTCATTAATGACAAATATCTCATATCATAATGAAATTGTTATGTATCAATATAAATATATATATGAAAATTAATGAATATTGACCAATGAGATATAATCCCATAATAATTATTGAGATATATTATACTATCCATTGTTTATATATTATTTCATTGTATTTACAAATGATATATAAAAAATTATATGTATTAAATTCAAATTATAGAATTGAATAATTTTTACTAATTTAGTTATGATGAATTATAATTATTTTAATTTATTACATAATATTATTTTATTGATTTTATGGGTTGAAGGCATATTTAATTGAATTATACAATTCTATTTTGATATGAGCGTTTCATGATTTTTTATATTTTCAATAATAAGATTACAAATATAAGATTAATAATATTTATAATTAAATATATATAAATTTTGAATAATTTATATTAACCATACATAATGAAGGAGATAATTAAAGATTTGATAATTCCATTATAGTTGATTATCATAATATTAATGACATGTATCAAAATTTAGAAGGAGAGGTAATTCACAGAATATATAAGTCATCTATCATAAATTTATGGTACATTTTATCAATTATAAAAATGTAATATACACCAAATAAGAATATATGTGGTGAATCATAAAGAATTTAAAGAGTACTTATATATGGTAAATTGACTATTATCGGATCTTTTTTTAAGAGAGGTAAAGAGAAAATATAATTTTTATAAATATTTCATAATAAGTATTAAATAGAAATATGACATTTAGATAATTTTTTTATATTCATTAATTAATAATATAATAAATTAAAAGTGTCTGTGTTTGATGAATGAATGTCGTCATGGAAAATGACAAATTGAGAAGGGCCACCCTTTATTTGAGGATACTCATTTTAATCAGCCTTCATGCCTTCAAGGACTATATATTTATTGGAAAATAACATCCTTTGTGTTTTAATAATTTTTCAGAAAAAATAAATTGGTAGATACTGGGAAATCAAAGGTGTTTGAGAAGTACCTTTCCAATGGGTGGTAAGAGGGAATATTTACACATAAGGGGAGGGATATTTCATGTAAAAACAATGAATCAAATATTTTTGTTGAATAGAAACATGAAATAGAATTCTTCTTTAAAATTTGAAATTATATTGGATTAATAATATATGTATTTTTTAATTGAAATCATTTAAAAATTAGAATTTATTAATTTACAAACACAAGGGTAAAATATAATTGTCGGTTCTTATGTTATATTTTATCCTTTTCATACAATGAAATTTAATTTGAAGATTTGGTAGTAGATGTTATAATTTTAATCTATTTTTTGTTTTCTTGAAAAATTTTATTTTTAGTTAAGTTATTATTAAAAAAATATTACAATGGAAAATATAAACATTTTCAAAAATATTTATACTGTTTTAAAAAAAATTATGTTTTAGAAAACTAACAAAAATTGATTCTGGGAAATTTTGATACAATGATCTAAAGGATATGAATCATTTTATCAAAATAAATTTTACCATTATTGTTTTTATAGATTAATATAACCATTTTAATTTTATGAATATATGTTAAACAACACATTAAAAAAATATATACTTTTAATTTCATTGAGAGACTAATTTTAATAAAATCAAAATATTTATATTTATATATATTACTCATTTAAAATATTATTTACATGTGAATTAACTATTCTAAATGGGATGTTACAATTATAAAATTACATTTATTTTTCTAATAGTAATGTTCTTATACTAATTGTTATATTACTATTCTATTTGTTAGTTTTATTATTCCAATTATCAAATTAAATTTATACAAACTATAAATATATTTAATTTCCTAAATAATTTAATCACAATGATTTGTATCAAATTAAACTCCATCCCTAATAATATTTTTATCATATTTAGAATGAATATTTACTAAATTGTTAGTGATTATGATACATCTTGCTTACCATGTCATTCTAGAGATTAAAATCGTAGTTTTTATTTATATATATTAATTTTATAATTTTTATAATTTCAGTTTTATGAAAACTATTGACCTTAAATATTTAATATTGTAGATTATTGAAAAAATGTATTGTTTTTATAATTATGAATTGAATTGACCTTTTTTAAGAAATTACATTATAAATTAACCCATATTTATTAAAGTGGTTATCCTGGTTCATCTATCTACAGGATCATTTTGTTTCAAATTAATCAAATACCATAAGAAACACAATATTTTAATATTATTTTTTTATATATTAAAAAAATAAAAAGAATGGATTTAATATACAATTAAAAACATTAAAATAATCCTTAAGATGAAATATTTAGATAAAATTAATCATAGTCTGAAAGGAATTACTCCAAAAAAACTAAAAAAAATTCAAATTCATTGTAACATGGATATTCAAATACATAATTATGTAAAATGAGACATCATAATTATAAACATCCTATTTTTCAATAGTTGTTAACAAATAGTATACATAACAATATCCAAGCACACAATACCTCCACCTTCTACATGATTAGCATGTGAAAGGGTTCCTCTATTGATAGAACTATAAAAACACAACATCAGGATATGAAATCATACAAATTTATCTATAATTTAATGACTAATTATTTGGTACCTTGATAAATGATCGAGGGACCTATAATAGTGATGAAGAATAAGCTAAATATAAGATAGTCACAATAAGGGCGCGCTATCTCCATCCCATACTATAGATTATCTATTGAGAAACCCTAATTAGATAAGAAACATATAAAAATGAATATGATGACCCATGAGTTAAATTCTAGATTTATCCCCTTTTAATATATCTCATGTTTATTACTCATTATCATGTATAGTAGAGATCATAATGAAAATTAAATTATATTGAATAGATAAAAAAATAAATATGGAGAGGCAGATGTGAATTAATATGTGAATAAGTTAAAAATCATATGAAAAATATATAAAACCATAAATATACTATTGTAGCTCTCTTCGAGAATGATAAAGTTTCGATCCAATCGGAAATTCATATATTTTTAATTGATATATTACTATCAAACTATATAAATTCAAGATATAACTAGTTATAGAATGATTAAATGGGGAAAGGTCATCATAGGAATGAAACAATGTTCATGAGATCCTCTAAGTGGAATTGGTAGATGATTCCTCCTCGTGTAGATGTGAAAGATAATGTAAATATACATGTATATTTTCTAATTTTCAAGACACTTTTATATATCTATATATCACATATAATTTTTTATTGATGATATTAATTTTTAATAAGATAATATGACACCCCTCAGATAAAAAAATACTGTAATTTAAGAATATCGCTGAATTTATCACTTGAAAAATTTTCAATGTGTTACACCAAACATTCCCTTATGAGCCATGACAATTATTTATCATGATAAGGAATATATTATCAACCATTTTCAAAAGAGCCATGCTTACCAAAATACTCCATAAAATGTGTGGAATGTTAGTTAGGAATATCTAAATTAATCTTGATCTACTGTACGTATAGCATTATTAGTGTGGCTATTCATTCAAAAAATTGGTGATCTATCTTTAAAAAATGAAACAAATATATTTTCCAACATCTATGTTGTCGAATGTTATATCAATTTCATGGTTCTTTGGTTTTCAAATAATTCAAAGTAAGTTATATTAAATATCGAAATATCTACTAAAACAAACATATATATGAAAATAACATTTTGTTTTGGAAAATATGATAGAATAATATTTCATTACATAAGAAAAATTCTCACTTACAATTATACATAACATCACTGAATATTAAATAATTATAGTTTTTAGGATATGTATGATTAATTCATTAAAAAAATTAAGTTAAATGTTTAACATAATACCTATTTGTTTCATATGTTCAAAAACTTTCCACTTAAATATAATGATATATCTTAATTTCACATATTTAACTCATAGATTATGAAAATAAATCACATAAAAGATAAAGAGAAAACCTAAATTTTGACTCCTTATCACATTATCATTGTAACATCCCATGTCAATAAAGAATATAAAATTTTAAAATTTATTAATATTTGTGAAATAAATATAAATTTTACATTAAATAGTATGTTATGTCAGATAGCCTACTCAACACAAAATAATGTATTTCTCATAAATCATACGTTGCACATAATGTTGAGTTATAATGAAAAATAATAAAATAACATTATTTTTGCAAATGGTATTTAATGCCTAGATGTTGTATTAGAAGAATGAACTAAACTATTTAAAATATAATTATAATTTCTTGTTAAATGTATTTACATTTATCCAATAAATTTTAGAGGCTTAAAATAATATTGAAATTGATTTTAAGAATTACATACTCTAACATTTTTTAAAATGCCATTTTACCACCTTTTGATAGAGAACCCTTTTTAAATCTAGTTTTTGTCAGTTTTATATTTTACATTTTACAAGATAATCTTATTTTTTATAAGTGGGACATCAATACTTACTTTGGGTAAATTTTTGAATTTTTTCAGATAAAGTTCATTTTTAATGAATTGTGAAAAACAATGAATTTTAATTCAAAACTTTTTTCATTTAATTTATTTATATAGTTAAGTTGTGATTTTAATTGGTATTAAAGTGTAATTTGATTATTATTTTATTATTTAATCAAATTTTGGTCATTGGAAGTAATTTCACTTTGAAATTGGACATAAACACATGTCAATATTTTGGTAGTTTTTACTTCTTAAATACACACTTTTAGTTTTGACAACAGGAATTAATTTTATATTAATTTTTTCAACTGCTATTTTTTGAATTTGGAAAAATGGATTCCATATTTGGAATCAGGAGGTCCAAATTGTGTAAATAGGTACCTTTTATTTTTAGACATTATGAATAGTAACATTAGTAAATATTTTATTTACCATGGTTAAAGTTTAAATCAGGTAATTACATTTAAAAAATAACATTACATTACCCTAACGCATGTCTTAAACCTATTTGATGATATATTTATGGCCATAGGGATCCTTGAGTCGATTTTAGGACCCCATGAAGCCATATAGATGTGGAAATGACATTTAATGACATTAAATTTAAAGATAAGGAAAATATAATCTAAACAGGTGTCTTTTAGTAAAATAATTTTTATATGGGGTTATATAAGTGTTCTATTTGTCTTTAAATAGTAATTATAAAGATAAAATGATTTCCTACATCATGTTAGTTTATATAAAAATTTTTGATATCAAAGAAATTAATTTATTTAAGACACAATAATGATGTAGTGATTACCTTATTAATGAATGTTTAATGTACATGAGATTATAAAAATTAAAATAAATTTATTTCAAAACATTTTATGCCATAAAATATTTTTAGGGATGAGTATGACTTGTTATATTTGGATTAATGAAGGGTTTTCAAAATAATTAATATGTTATGTACTTTTTTAAAATCCATGATATGAATAGTATATAAATTGACATAAATGAGTTTTTAAAACAAATACTTTTTTATTAAATGATTTAAGTGTCATAAAATTATAAGATTAGTCAAAATCACTGAGAGAAGGTTGAAAATTTCATTAATGAACCACTTAAGGTTCTATTTACCTTTTTTAGAAACTATATTAATCATATAATATGAATATACAAGAAGACATGGTTTGAGTAAAATAAGTTAACTAAGGGTTAAAGCAAAATGATAAGATTAAATTTGTAACAAAAATTTCTCTAAAAACAATTGGTTGAGAAGGATTATAACTACACTTCCCCAAACCTCCATCTAATGCATTTATAACATATTGTTTCTGTGGATGACGAACTACTACCTCACAAAATGATGATTGTTAAATTATCTCCTACAGCCTCTCACGGTGGCCATTATGATGGAAATGTGTATTTATATGTGATATATATAATATTTATATTTTCTCTACACTTATGTATTTTTCATTTATTTCATACCATTATGATTTCCATATTGTGTAAATATGATAATTTCCTTTGAGGAAGTGCAGACTACCACCCCCTCAAAGTGATATGACTCATTCATTCCATTAATGGAATGGGTAAGGGATGGAATTAATGAACTTATATATGATATTATACTATAATTATAATATACCAATGTATAATTTATTTTTCATTCCATTAAATATGAAAAAGAAATGAAAGTAGCATTAATGTGAACGTACGACTTATCGTTACAATGAATGGTGCATTTAATTTATTATATCCAAATGTTATGAACTATTCTAAATAATTATATACCAGATCTAAATACATTTTTACTGGATATATATGATTTTTTAATCATGAAAATAGTTCTGGAGATAATTCAGTTTTGAGCACATAGATAATTTGTAATTATAAAAATTTCATTTTTGACTCAAGCAACAAATTTAAGCAAACAGACTTATATTAACTTAAATAATTATGTAATTTTTATAACATGCTAATAAGTAATATAAAATGAATAAAAATAATAATAAAAGTTTTTGAAGTAATTATAAATTAATATTTTTTTATTATTCAGGAAAAACAAGGGACATACGTGACGAGTTAGATTTAAGGTAAGGGACTTCGTCTCAATATCCTTTCATTGAGGAATATTTTGATTTATAAATGAAATTATTTTATACGGTGTATAAAATCCTTTGACATTTCATTTCTATCAAAGGGAATATTTTTCTATGATTCTTTTCACTAAATGAAAAAAGTAATGTTTCTTTTTAACTTATGCGACAAGAATAAACATTCTGCCACCTTGAGCATTATTCGATATTTCGATTCCTCTACAAGCCGTAGTGTTTTAAAATGGATAACTAAATACCATATACACTTTATTACATATATTTTTATAGAAAATTGTTTTGATATTGGATTGATTATAACAATATCTTGAACTAATATTTTGTGACTACAATTTGGAACTGTTAACTCTCCTTTATACTTATTAATGCATTATGATTGTGTTATGTTTTTTTGGAATTCTTTATTTATATGGGTGGTTCTATGATAAATATAGGGTGGTTGATCCTGATATATCTCTCTAAGGCATTGATTTACATGATGGATTAAATCATATAAATTAAATTAGGAAAATAAATAAAAACATTCTATCATACAATTCTCTACTACATAAATATTACAATCCTAAGAAATCATCTAAGACTAAGGTCAAAATGGAAATCCAAAGATAGATTCTTATATGACTATTAAATTGAAATATCTAATGAAATATCATGATTCAAACATTGAATTCAATTATAATATTTTTTACTAATTATAAAAAATATACTCTATATTATATAAAAAAATATGTTTAATTTTTCACTTATTTCAATGGAAATGAATTAATCACTAATTCAAGGAATTTTAATAGATCTTTTCCCTTTCTCTATAGCATGTTTAATATTCATAGGATTATTTTATTCCTAATATATCCACTTCATTATTTGAGAAACATGAAAATCATGAGGAAATTTAAATAATTTTATTTGAGGATTATAGTGGTCAATTTCGAGATTTTAAAACATTAGGGGTAGAATGAGTCTTTTTTGGATCCAATGTAATGTAAAATGCATGATAAATAGTTAACACTCAATAATGTATCATCATACAGAAAAATTTATAATAATTTCTACTGAAACAACCATTTCATTATCATGGTACATCCATAATTTATGAATTTTAGTGACAAAAATATTTTTAAATCCTCTTGAATGATTTACAGATGTTCTTTTTTTTTGTATTTGAAAGATTATATTCTTTGAATAATTTAATTTTGGATTCAATAGGGGAGAAATTTGAAGAAAATATTTCGTAACAATAAATGATATTTTTAACTAACCTATATCTTTCTAAAATTTATTATCTCCCAAACATGGAAGTAAAGGTAAGCGGCGATTTTTTGTTTCAGTATAACTAGATCATCACAATATACACAACACATCATAATCTTCCTCCTAATCCAAACATGAGTTAAATAATAAAAATGATTTTTACATATACTATATTTTGGGAATAAGTAAATGGCATGTAATTTGTATAAAAAAATAATTTATGGTTCCTAGGGGCTTAGTAAAAGTCATTTTGAAGGATAGTCTATCAATAGAAGTTTAATGATAAAATTTGGTTTCAAAATGGTAATTCAATTAAATTTGATAGAAATAATTAATATAAAGAGGAGTTAAAAAGATAAAAATATTATGTTATAGATATAAAATTATTTCCCAAGACTCGCATAATAAATTTATTTGATAATAAGTTCTGAAAAATGTTTAGAAATATCTCCAAATGGGATACATATTCATTTTGGGTAGCCCTAGTGCACATGGTATTGATATTCAATAAGTCAACCATAAATAAATATCTAATAAATCATCATATATAAATTCAAGGAATATATCATTAAGAATGTATAAAAATTGAATTTAACAGGAATATTAAAAATATCAAGATGGTTTGATTTTTTCAATGAATTCAGATAACCCTCATGATATACGAAAATCACTATAAATGTTACAAAATAATAAATATAGTGTAACCATATATATATTTTAAAAAAATGGAAAAAATGGAAAACAATTATAAAATGTATTAATATCGACCCATCACACGTACTTAATATCAACAAAAACATCAATTCAAGTCAAATAGAATTAATGAATAGGTTAATAAAACCCACGTAATGGAAATGATATTATATTCTTTACTGGAAGATTCCACCTTAATCTGTGCTCTTATATTATAAACATTTCAAACATATAAATAAAAATATCAAAATATATTAATTTTATTTAATGTAAAATTAATTTAAAATTTAATTTTAATTGTAAATATAGTCTTTCTAAGAAATACATTTGGAAGCCATGTTTTGAAATCCACCAGTGATGCATATTAAATTATTACAAGACATTAAGTAGTTTGTGGGTTTTTTAATATAATCCACCAAATTTATTTTATTTCATTTTTTATTACTTCACAGTAGTTGAAATATATCACATATAAAGTGTAAAAATGTACATCCTGATTACTATAAGGTGATATTTGGTGGTTGGGTCAGAAAAAGTACGTGTTTTCATTACTTTTTCATCCTTGTGAATGGACTTCTCATCAACATCTAGGGTCTACTCATATGATGAAATATTATGAGATTTTGAAATAGTAAATTAAATGAAATTTTCCATCCCAATTGAATTAAATTATGATGAATAAATATTAAAAACATCCCCATTAATAGGAAAACCTTTCAACTCCATTTCCTCCAATAAGGCCACTTAGAACTCCTCATTGAATACTCTATAAAAATTTCAATGGGTTTATGGAGGTTCATTTTTTCCTGATCAGGTGAATTTTATTCATCATATTCACCAAACAAGGAAATATATGTGTTGGAATAAATTTTTTTTCTAAAAATTAGTAAGTAATACTCAATTTAGATTCAGTAAAATCAAACAAAATTGAGTTTTAAAAAAATTATCACACTAAATAGGCTCGACATCAATTTCATGATCAACGTTAAGTCACCCAATGTAATGGTTTTACATGGATATAAATTGGTAGTCATTATCCTCTATATTTACTATACATATCACTACATATGAGGTCCTTTCTAAAAATTAATGAAATACATAATACTGTATTGATTTTGATTCTTCAAATACAGAGGTATACATAATATTTTATTCTTCAAAAAAGTATTCTAAAAATATTCCAAATTTTATTGATCTAGAACATATAAAACAACTGGATTATGTCATGTATCTTCTTTAGTAAATACAAAATAAGGTTATAGGGTAGATCCATAAGTTGTTTCATGTTAGCCTTCGTAAGTTATTCAAATAAAACAAATTGGTTGTAGATCTTCCACCACTAGTTGTAGTTATTTTTATCACTTCTTCTCATTGAATGTAATAAGATATTTAAACGAAAAATTTAATAATTTCATCATCACGTACATATATTCTATAATATTTTGAATCCTTATTTTCATCATACACTAATTTTTATTCAAATTCTGAAAACTAAGAGTAGTTATGAAACATCCAAAAAAATTATAACTAAAAATCCTTTTAGAATGAATATATTCCTAATTTAGTAATTATATTTTAGAAAACCCATTTGATATGTTTGTTATTTTAGTATCATAAAAAATATATCATATTTTATATAAAAGATAGTTATGAATCATTACCAGCGATAATATTGCATTTCAAATGTGATCATTAACATTATTATATTTTTAGTTTTATAATAACATCCAATTTTCACTGAATAAAGAGGAGATAGAATTGAATAGTTTGATCATAACATATATATCTGATTTATCAAAGATAAAAAGTGTGATAGAGTTATTGGGATTTTTCCTTAACCATACGTAAGAGAATTTTCAATAAATTAAACAAGATAGAACACATTTATAAGATAATTTTAAGCTCAAAAATATCTCCACTAAAATGGTATTTAGCAATCCACTCCTTAAAAATAGATCCATTAAAAAACCATACCCATACTATGTATGCTATCATGATATAAGGTTTTTATCCTGACCCACATAGAATGAATTTTTTATATTTTGTTTTTAATAAAATAATGATTATATATATATATATATCCCATTATATTAGTGCTTTGTAGACATGATTACACAACGAGTTTAACAAAATTCAGATTTTCAAACTGAAAAACCAAAATTATATTTTCAGTAATATATATTTTCAAATAAATCCCACTTTTAGATAAATTCATATTTTTTAAATAAATTATATTTTCTTTATTTAATATTATTAAATAGTATTTATTTAAATGTAAATTAATAAACAATTTAATGAAGTACTATATAATTTTTATATGGTATATAAAGTTATTTTCTAATAAAAATTATTATTATTTAGAAAATAATTTTTTATATAAAAGTGTACATTCTACTAAAAATAAATCAATTAATGTAAAATGATTATTATTTTTGGTATGAGAACACTGAAAATACATAATTTTTAATTTTATTTATTCTTTTATGGTAGTGTAATTTCTTGGTAAAAATTAAATACAGAATGTATTATGAAATAATTATAAAAAAAGTTCTATAATAAATACAAAAATAGGAAGAAATTGTGGAAAATATATTTCATTTACAAAATAATATAATTTTAAGTTATTTTATTATATTTAAAATTTTAAAATGAATCCTTTTAAACATATATTATATTTCATGTTAGAAAAATATAGTTCTCTATGAACATGACTCAAATACACATCATAAGTGATATTATTTTTGGGAGCTTGCTTATTAGACCAATATAATATTTAAAACCACACCCCAATCATATAAACCAGGGGAAAATATAATTTAACCTTTTTATATTTTGATCATTCAACCTCAAAGAGCTAAAATCTGATGTTAAGAAACTAATTAATACTTTCTATTTTATTTGTATAAATTACCACCAATCCACTAATTTATCATCACTATAAAAACATTGAATAAGTATTTATTCTCAATCAATCTCTCTATATCTATCCAAATCTGTTCTCATTCTCTTAAGAATCTATTATAAATCTTATCAAATCGCCCACTTAATGTAAAAAATTTTATTCATCCTCCAATTTATTTATGTATATTATTTATGTGAATCTTTTGATTCTAAATTTTTTATGTTGATTTTTTTTCACATTCCATTAATATCCTTAGGATTCCAATGTAATAATATACCAACTTTATATTTATTAAATCCTTTATAGGAAAATTTAATTACACCTATTATCCTTTTTAAATCATTATATAATGTTCCCTGAAAAAATGTAGTGTTGTGAATATAGATCCCCATTTTCAATCAAGCATATTAATCTCAATGTTACTATAAATAATTTATTTCATTAATCATTATATGTGACCCACACTCCTTAATCATGGGGATAAATATGATAAAAGATGATCTTATGGTTTATGATATTTTTGAAACCCAAATTAATATATATATATATATATATAACATAAATGTGACTGGTGGGACATTAATTATATAACACTCTAGAATAATGGGTGATGTTTTTATCTTATGATATTCCATGTAACTATCAAGAGTAGTTAGTCTGAGAACACTATTTTTTAATTTCTCCATGGTTATGTTTGACATATGCTCATGATTTCATGATTTATATTATTTACACATTCCATTGAGGCAATGATGTTAGAATCCTACACCATTTTTCTATAATCATGATTAATATTCTCACCTTCCGAAGTCATCATGTTATATCTCTTGACTCACATTTACTACTTTATTTGGTGAAATGATTTAATTATTCTCTTAATTGTCCTTTTATCACTCAAATATTTTACGTATAACCTAGGTTATCCTATGTTGTTTTAGAAGACCAATAGAAATATTATGACATGGTATTGGGTTTTTGAATAATGTCATTATATCACTATATGAGGTTATTATGACATATAACTTATTACCTAAAGACATTGTCCCACTTTATATTTGGTAATGTGTTATATTTTTCCATATTAAATAAATCATGAAGTAATGCGTATAATGTTTTGGGATATCATTTCTTGTATTAGAAATACATCTAGTTAATTTTTTTGATTATGATTATATTTTTTAAAACCATATGCATAATAGAAAATATTGGAAAACATTCCAAAATTTTGATAATTTAAATAGATAGTGTATTCCAATCAATGAAATCTATTTTTGGATACTATATCTATATATGGATATAAAATAGTTATACTTAATTGTAATAACCATGGAAAAGTGATTATTGGGTTTTAACTAGATCATCACATACCAGGAAAAAGAGTTTCATTATTTCACTTGTAGTTTTGAAATCATTATTGGTATTCTTTTATAAATTCATAATACCATTATAAATCATAATGAATGGGGTTCAAAAGTTAATGAAATTTAATACAATAGAAATAAATATTAGATAATATATATTTAATCCAACAAATTTATTAGTTATGGAATAATTTTTATGATTTATCCCATAAATGATTAAAATTTCCCTTTGATAGGTTCAATTTTTAGTGAAATTGCTATTATATTTCTATACAATGCTTATAAATATGAGGAATTGATCCATCAACTGAAGTGATATAGAATGTTATGACTAAAAAAATGTGATGACTAACATTATGGGGGATAATTTAAGATATATGTTTTATATTCTCAACCAAATATCACTATTTAAGAATAAAAACTAGAACATTTTTTAATTTATAAACATTTCAATGAAGTTCTGGATTTCACCTCATTGAATTCTATGTGCTAATGGTGATAAAGTAAAAAATATTCAAGTTTCTACTTGTAAAAAATAAATTAAGTTACATGAATAGAAATTCCAAAAAAGAAATATAATATGTTATATGTTTACAAAAAATAAGGTGTAATGTAGATAATTATTATGGAAGAAATAATAATTCAATTTACATGATTGTGGGAAATATTTTTCAATCTAAGGTAAAATAAATAGTTATATTTTGTATATATGGGGAACTTTGGTGTTATCCAAGACAATGATATTTCCATGGGTGAAAAAATATGATGGGATACAATAACCTTCAAGACAAATGTATAGGTTTTAGATGTAGTGGAAGTGTGCATTGGGTGGTGCCCATATTTTATTTTTTTCCTTAATCGATGATCAATCTGTGATCTATATGATGATGAGCGTTGTGATCCCCATAATTGAGTTAATGAAATATAAAATGAAGAATTGTGCTAAAACCAAGAAAGTTGATCACCAGATATTATTTATAATTAATTTAAGTAAATTAAAATTTTATTTTTTTGGAATTATTAAGTTGTTGAAGAATTCGATGATAGATATGTTGTCCATCATCGTTGCATTGAAGAAATGATCTGTAGATTTACTCTAGCGGTAATTCACATGTGTTCCTATAATCTCAAGATGTCACTAAAGGAATCTCTTTGTGCTAGCATTACAGATTCTTGTACTCGAGTCATCCACCTTTGATTAAATTGAGAACTTCTTCCAAGGAGTTATCCATAGTATGGTGGAGGGGATTACTCTCCATTCTTGGAAGATTTCTTGGAGAAGGGAGATGTCTAGGATTGAGAGGATTCTCCAAATTCATAGTGCACAACAAAAAAATTGTATAGTATTAATGAGAAAATATTATAACTCAATGTATATATCACTAGGATTAAAAAAAATTATTTATTATTTATTTAATCTTAGAGAAATCTTATTTTAAGTATTAATTTACAATATCATTTTCTCTCAACATGTTCTTAACATGTTAATTATAATTAAATATTATTTAATCAAATTATATTTAACATATATTATCTCTCACTAGTCCTAAAAACTCTATCCACCATTTGTCTATAATATTTATAAGTCCTTGAATAATTACTATTTATTTTTAAATAAATATCACCCCATTATTCACTAATAAATAAATTGATATTATATTTACTAAATAGAAAATATATATTTATATGTGATCATGAATACATTACTAATTATTAAATGACCTAAATGAAGAATAATTATTCAACATGTTAAATAATAAATAATAATGTATTATTTAATTGAGATTCTAAATACACTTATTGTTTACCCCTCTAGGCCTATTTCTTAGTTGAATTAGGTGAAGTAGCATAAAGTCAAATCTTAGCATCTAGAAACATGCCAAGTCACCCATAGAGAAAGATGTTAATTTCCTAATGATATGTCACCTCATATAGACACTTACTATGTAGTATAACCACTTTATCACAATATCTCAAATCAAGCAGGCTGTTTTCCAGTTCTATGAACCTACATGCTTCATTATTTGTTTCTATGACTTTCAAGAAATAGAAGATACCTATAGAACACCATAGACATCAATTTATTTATGATATACATTTCCATCAATGTTCCTTAGATATTAATGTCCATTAATGAATATAAGGTATGTAACCTTTCTCACATTACTTATTAATGAGATATTACTAGTGATGCACCCAACGTAACTTACCTCACTCTAAACATTGATCATCATAGTTTTCATCAACACATCAATGTACATGAATAATAATATTCATTAATAATAATTACAAAGTCTATAGGATAATAAACATGTTCAGAGATATGAACATCCAATGACATGTATTAATGTTGATTTCCTACTAGCAGGTCTCATTCTCATAATATCATACTAGATATTACCAAGGGAGTACTCCCTTAGAGGGTTCCTCGATGACCTATGAGTCTCCACCCCAGATGGAATGTATCATTGGTGTCCCTGAAAAGATATCATCCGACTATAGAAAATATATTCTTGAATAATGTCATGGTATTTTCGTGTTCTCATCGTAGCGGGGAATTTCAAGGACCTTTTAGTTTAGCTGCTACTTGTAGAACATTGTCACATACAATGTCTTGAAAAGATTAATCATGATGTCATAAGTATTTAATTAATATTAAAAAAATGAATAATCATAATGTATATAGACGCTAGTTCTAGGGTTCCAAGTTTAATATAAGTGAATAAGGAATGTCCTATACTATGATAATAATAGAGATGGTTCAGGATGCTTAATGAATTCCAAACCACTTCTCTGTAATTGTGTATGTATTTTTGTATTTGGATTCATTTAAACTATAATATCCAGAATAGTTTATAAATACATTTAGTCACCATGATAAATGATTTTATATCATAAATGGAAATATATATGATTATGGCGTCAAAATATGTTAGTTTTAGTAATTTTTAACATGAAATTTTAATGTTTCTACTATTAGATAATTAAAATTCTATCATAGGTATATATTGGATTTACAAGAATAGATACAACATAAATTACTCTTCAAATCATGAATCTCCTTTGGTTTTTATAATCTTATAAGGAGGGGATTTATATCCATTGGAAACATCTTTTCAACTAATGAAATTTTTTCCTTATGAGCAAACATATCCTGCTGAAATGATTGAGACTAAGAAAATGAAAATCTTTGATGAAATTCTCTAATGTAATAAAATATTATGATAAGTAACCTAATGAATTGAATGGTATCCCTCATTAAAAGATGGTGGATTTATCTAGAAAAATTATACCTTTAGAAAATAATATTTTCTAGGTATGTTATCTCTAGAAATGGGATATCTATGAATCATTAAATGATATAGGATTTTAATGGATGGACCAGACCGGAGTCTATGGTATAGATCTATAGATTCATTGGAATATGTGTCTACTACCATCGATTTTTGTGAAACTTATCATAATTTTAGATCCCCCTAACCAATATAACTCAAAATTGGGGATGATTTTTCCAGAAAATATGTAAAATGAGGGATTTAAAAAGTTAAAGAAGAGGTTAATCACTTCACCATTGTAAATATTACCCTCTATGGGGAAGGATTTTTGATATATAGTGAATCTTCCAAAAAAATTGGTTTTTATACTCTTGAAAAATAAAATAGATATTTTTATGTCTAAAATAAATAAATGTTCCCTGAGAAGAACTAAAATAAGAATAAAAATTAATTGGTAACACTAGTATTTTCATTCAATAATTGGATAAATTATCTCTATGTGGATAAGTGTCACATATATACTTATCATAAAATAATGAAGTATATATTCACCCAAAATTTGTTTAATATGCACAAAAAAGGTGGTTAGAGATGATTAAGTACTCTTATTATTCAATCCACTACCATCCAAGAAAGGCCAACAATGTGGAAGATTCATAAAGTAGAATGGATCTCATAACCCTATCCATGATAATGATAAAAAGTGAAATAACCATATTGGATATGAAAATTATAGACAAGGGAATCATAAAATGAACACCATACTATATTTTGTTAAACAAGTCATCTACTATCCATTCCTAAGAGGATCTAGGTGGTCAAAAAATACAATGATAAGTAATAGATAAATGTAGTGAGTATTAAAAAGAGAAAAAATTTAAAATATTGAGTTATAAGGATTAAAAAATGGGTATGTGTCTTATGAAAACCAAAATGTAAGATGTAATTTATGGACGATGCACACAACTAAAAACTCCCTATTTATCCTAGAAGCACTAAGATGTATAGATATCTCCGATAAAACTCTTGCAGGGATATCATGAAAATATAGATTGAATTATTTATATCTCGATATTTGGTATGCCAATGAGCTAATAGCAAAACAAATAAGTATAAAGGTATGATTTATACTTTTCTCATACTAGTATAGAAATGGGGTAAAACCATGTATTTTATCATAGGACTCCATAAGGAATCTAATAGATATAATATTAATCTTTGGTATTTGATCTCTATAAAAATTCAACATAATTCATTTATATGGAGGAAGATTTTAAACTTGAATAACTCACTAAGATATTATTTAGAAAAGTTATAAGAATCCATGGATTGACACTCTCCATCATATCTAATCAAGATCTGAGGTTAACCTAAGGTTTTGGAGAACCCTTTCTCTAGAAATGAAGATAATCTTGAATATTTGTACTCCTTATCAACTGTAGTTGGATAGTTAGTAAGATAGGTCAATTTAAACTCTATACTTATTTTTAAGCTATGTTTCAATGTATTTTTAATGATATTTGGATAAAAAACTTCACCAGGTGGTGTTTTTATTTAAAAGAAATTTCCATTATAGAATCAATGTAGAAAATTATGGTGTTCAATATGGGAATATAAGTTAGAATCCATCTTGCTTGGATGCATATGGATTTTGGTAGCTAATGGTACATTATCATATCCATGAGACGAAATCTAAGGTTCAAACCATTCATTATCATATAAAAAATTTAGATGATTATAGAAATGGTGAAAGTAAATCAGTATACTGAAATAGAATTTTTTTGTTTAAGAAAATATGTTCCATCATCTATCACCAAGAAAGAAAGTGAGGTTTAGGAGTATGTGAAAACATAGTCCTAGATATATTCAAAAATTTGACATCCTAGATCGCATTATGGGTATAATTTTTTGGATATAACTCCAAACAAACATTTATCCTTTACATGAAGTCTTCCATGTGTCCATCTTGTCTAAGTAAATACGAGAAACTTTATTTGTATGGAATATGGAGGTGGTACCATTGGAGAATGATATTTCACATGAGTAAAAACTGGTGAAGATATTAAATCGTAGAGATAATGATTTAAGAAATAACTAAACCATCTTGGACAATGTATATTGGTGAAACCAGAAGTTCTAGGAATAATTTTTTGGAACTAGAAGTGGCGATGAAACATAATAACCATCACCTATTTTAGTGTACTCAATAATTTTTTGAGACTAAAAATTATAATATTTAAATAATTTTATAACCCAATCATTGAAAAATGAAATTCCCTTTTCAATGAGTAATTTATTAATTAAGTAATTCATTTATAGAAGAATTATGAACTACATTAGTTATATTGGAAAATTGTAATATATTGGTATCCATATATAAATTAAATTTAACCATTATTACCATTGATAATATTACCAATCTACTATGAAAATTATTTTCAATATATATAAATTTTTATACAAATTTCAGACTGGCTCATATAGAGGATGAGATAACCCATTCCAGAAGGATCATACTCTATGAGGCCCATTTATGATGTCTTATAATGGATAGGGTATCGTGGGTCCTTTGCTTTAATCAATCAAAAAAAATTTACATTAAATGAAACATGAGATATATTTTCAGTGGTTGATGTTAGAGTTTATCAAGATCACTACACAAACTATTTTCATTGATGAAACCCAATAAAGTACAACAATTTCACACCTTACCATTAGGGAATATTCTAGTGTGATAAAGGGTTATTTATAAGGAATAATATAGAATGAATTTGTAGATTTTATTTTCAATAAAATAATGATTCTATTTATCCCATTTCATTATTTCGTTATTGACATTGTTATATAATGTTTTTTTCCTTTTTGGTAAAATGAGACCAAAATTATATTTTATAAAAATATTTACTTTCAATTAAAACATGCGTTTTTAAAAATTCAGTAGTTTTAAAATAAATGATATTAGCATGAAATATTCTTATTAAAAATAATTAATTAAATTTATTTGATAATATAAATAAAAAATAACAATATATTTTTTATAAGCGTCATAGTATTTTAGAATAATAAGAACTAGTATTTTGCATCAAATAAAGTTATTTTATTTAAAATTAAAAATTTACATCTATAATAAATTAGTTATTATAGAAATTATTATTTATTAAATAATCATGTTAAAATTATCCAATAGTAAATTTTATATTATATTCGTAAATAGTATAATTTTTCTGTAAAAATTTAATGTGTTATAAATAAATTTTAGGTATTCTGAATTCACAAAATTTCAAATTGTATATAATTAATAAAATACACGGGGTCCAGGAAAAAATATAATTCCCCTATAAAATAAGTTATTTTATATGAAATTTGATTAATTTAAAAAACCTGCATGTAATCCTTCAAAACCAATCATAGATATAAATGGTTCAAAAAATAATCCTTTATGAGAAAGTATCAATTCCATATCATGAATTGTATTATTTTAAAAAGTTCTATAATTTTCAAAATAAAATATTCAAACACACTAGTCGTAGGTATAAACCATGGAGAAAATTTATTTTATGGACTTTGGTTTGATTTTATGATTTTTAGAGTGAAGATCCTATGTTTAAAAACTAATAAATAATGCCCCCTTATTTTAATTAAATGCCCTACCAACCTCTTATTCCTCATCAATCAGAATCCATTTAGCATGAATTTATTGTGATAATCTCTATTGAAATTTCTCGAATGGTGTTAAAATTAATATAATAAACCCAACCAAAGTAATTTAAATAACTCTATATAGGTAAGAGATTATATTCAACATCATATTCTTTGAGCTGTATTATTTTAATGAAGTCTTTTGATTGAAAATTATTCATGTTGACAAGTTTTTTACTATCCATGTAGTATTCATATAATGCAAAATCAATGAGAAACCACATTTCGATTTCATTAATATAATTTATTATCTATTATATACACCAATTACACTTGAATAATTACTCCATGGTTTTACATGAAAAAATGTTTTTTTATAAATATTTGTCCTTATTTTCACTAAAGTGCATTCACATTTATGTAACGAAAAATAATTTATTAAATAAATATATATATATCCCATACTACATAATTATGGGGTTAAATGTGATGAAATATGTTTGGTTTTTATAATATCCGTGGAAAAAATATATATAATAAGACGGAATGTGATTGGTAGGCTTATGCAGCCCTCCAATGCATTGGTTGGTCTTTTATCTCATTAGTTACTTTGTATGTTTCATCAACAGTTTTCCTAAGAAAACCCTATTATCATTTTTT
Organism: Viscum album; assembly: GCA_963277665.1. NCBI lineage: Eukaryota > Viridiplantae > Streptophyta > Magnoliopsida > Santalales > Viscaceae > Viscum > Viscum album. Next base: position 1,238,700,069 of record OY728145.1, on the reverse strand, counting down.
TGGTTGTTTAAACCTTAAAAATGCTTATTATTTCATTATTTATGATGTTTCCATATTCTTATGATTCACTTATGTCGTCATCTAATACCATGATTTGATGTTGATGATTTTGATTTCAACCATTCTATGATATCTTGATAGGCCTGTTGTCTTAATTTTTCTTCTATAGGTTATGATATGTATTTATTATTCCAATTAGATACTTTATAGCACACCACTTTCTTTTATCCATCTCTATGTTATCCTGTCGAGTTTTAAAAATTCATTGAAATTATAAGGGCATGTTATATAGGTTTTTAATTACATTTCCATATCCCTATTTCATGATATTATGATAGGAATCTAACTAATCAGTCACACTATGAATCTTGATCTTTGGGAATATTTTTATGAGTGTATTAACTTAATAAATCATGAAATAATATTTTTAAATATATGGGTTTCCATTATTCAGTTTTTTCAAGATAATCTTAATTTGAAGATGCCAAGGATATATTTTTAAAAAATATTATGAATAATATAAAAAATACATGAAATATTTGAAATTAATAGGTGATTATTGACCCTATAAGATATATTTAAATAGGAATATATTTTTTACATTCTTATCAGATTGTATAAAAAATATTATTTATAATTTTAACATAGAATAGTTGAAAATAAGGGTCCTCTATTTTAAGGAGCCGTAAATTCCCAATCAATCGCTTACTATCACAGAATATGTACTATATTTTTTGGATTTACTATATATTTATAAAAAATTAATTATATGCATTTTATAATAAAATTCAAAATAAAAAACATGGAGATGAAAATTTTAAATAGAGTTATTTTACTAAGAATGAAAATAATACCCAAATAACTATAAAATGTGAAACATCATTTTCTCTTGTCTCGTATCATATATATTAATGAACTCACTCAATAATATATTTAATCATTATTTTATATGCCATTTTTTAACATAATAGTTACATAAAAATTACAATTAACGATACATATCTATCCTCTCAATGGTAAAAATTTAATATAGAATCACATTGGAGTGTTCCCTGAAACCAACATTCCATGTAGAAAAATACACAAAATCCACACTAAATCCCTATTAAAGTTCCATATATCTAAATAATTTTTTATGGGAGAAAAATTTTATAGAAGAAAAAGTTAAACCAAAAATTATTTTAAGGAGGTAAAACTATCAACAATGACAACTATATATTTTCCTCAAAATAACTATGTATTAGATAAGACACAGTAAACAATTCCTTTTCAAGAAATTTGGTTCAACATTGGATTTACCCCTTTATATATCCCTTAGTTTAGATTCTAATTATCATTATTTTTAGAGATCACAATTAAGGATAAGAATAGTGAATTAAAATAAATAATTATAGAGAGATAATTATACAAAAAGATAATAGAATAAAAAATAATAATGTGTTCTAGTGGAAAATAAAATTTCAAAAAAATCAAAAAACTAACATTCTAATTCTTCTCCAATGAAAGATATTTTTATTCCCTTCATAGAGTCATGGAAATGTAATATAAATAAAAAAATTACAATAGAAAATGTTGAGATATATAATCCCCTGATAGATGGAATGAGTTCAATGGGAAAGGTTGACATTTCGATAAAAACACTATAAATTGTCCTTGAGATGAGAGTGATAATGAATTTTTCATTCTGTGCATGCGAGGAATCTAGTTAATGTTTACATGGAATTCTCAGTTGGTAAGATTGTTTTATATCTCTTATAATTCCCCCATAATTCTTTATAATTTATTTTATTTTGAAATGGGATCATGTGAGCTGCTAAATATATACCAATATCATAAATGTTGAAGAACACATGATTCCTCAATTGTGAGAGCTTAAATTTTGTCACAAAAAATTGTCCTTTGTGCTATATTAATTATCTTCTGTGGTGTGGGTAATATTATCTACATGTTTCACAAAACACCATACCATTCAAAAATCTCATTGAAAATACTTTCAAATTACATCAAAATACATAGATTAATCTTTATCTGTTGTCCAAATTATCTTTATAACATGTACCATCATTCTATGGAATGGAAATATAATTATTGGAAGGGGTAATGAAACATCTTCTAAATTATCTATGGTAAAACAAAAATCATTATAATTTTGTGAAATAGATCATCTATTTTTCAAAATTACATTATCATAATAATCACAATATATGAAAAAATAAATATATGATATGAAAAAATATTAGGTTTGAGATGGTAAATATGAATATTTTTCCAATAAAAAAACACATTAGCTTCCATTGATGTGTAACATGATTTAATCTTATGTAATTACATTTTAAAGGATACAAAATAGTAGTAATCAATATGTATGAAAAATTAATGTCTTACACAATGTGTATGATAAATATATCACATATAAGATAATCTCTTCATATTTAAGAAAAACCACATAGCTAGATTTTAACTCTTTGACTCATGTTCATGGAAAATATGTCATATAAAAAACAAACAAACATGATAAATGTAAATGCATAATAAAATTATCACATATAATAACTATAATTATGTTTCTTATACCATAAATTACTTGGTAAATACCATCATATATATTAACTAGGACATAATTAAAATTATATGAAAAACAATAAACACATATATTTTATTTTGTATTTTATAATATATTCGAGAATTAATAAAAACACCCCAGACCACAAAAATAGCTAGCATATAATTTATTCATTAAATAAAAATACAAATTTATGGATTTTATAATATTCTCAAATATATATAAATCCATCTAAATCCATGAATTAATCTATTTCACAAAAACAAATGCACCAATGATCTAAAAATTTGATAATGACCCATAAAATGTTACAATCTTGGGGATTGATTAGTTAAAATATAAATTGAAAATAATTAAGTACAACATCTAAGAAAAAATTATAATTTATAAAAATGTTTTTTGGAGAAAATAAACTAAAATATATATAAAAAATATGGTATAATACATACAACCTAATAAATTCTCACACATGAATACATTTTCTATATCACAACACATATTTGATGTAGATTAATGTGTCAAATAAACATGGAATCCATGATTATGATTCATCCAAAATACTATCCATGGTATTATTTACTAGCATGATACCCATTGAAATAATGTATAACATATAATAAAAATAAATATTAAGTGGATTCAATACTAAAAAAATCATATAAAATGTGGAATAAAACATATGACATTGTAATATCCCCACCCAGGTGCCACATGCCAGTGCCCTGAGATGGTTAGTCACATGCCCTCAGGCACACCTCCCTATATGTCAGAGGCAATTTCCGAGATACATTGGGCTAATTGATATATCATGGGGGAAACTATACTCTATCTATCAAAGTAGGTCAACAACAAAAATAAATATATGATAGCCAAAAGAGAATTGAAAATAACTAGAATAATTCCATAAACAATACAGAATAATATAATATGATAGACCGTAAGAGGAATACAATATCCAAAAAAAGTAGTTGATATTTCATGACACATATGTATCATGTGTCAAATACATTCCCAAAAGATATGCACACTAACACCACCAAAAAAAGTCCCTACATTATTTCTGGTACCCTCATCCTGGATCCATCCCGAATCTACTATCTAACATAGGGCTCTTATCTATAACACATCCAGCAACCATGAAGTCTATTCAGTCACCAATACCAATTCCCAAGTAGGGTTTGAGTACAACTCAACATTCCATCCCCAACGACATCTAAAATAGTATATAGTCTATTACAGTGTATAGAGTTGAATAAAGAATAAAATAAAATAAATAATGTAATCCTTTTTCAATTTATGTTTTTATTTAATTAACCATATGAAATTTCTAGGTTCTCAATGACACTCAAAACATTAACACATAATTTGGCCCATGCCAAAGATTTAACTATCAAAAAAGTGGATATGAAATTTAAATCCTTCATGGGTTTCCATTAATCAAATCATTCTAATTTAACCTACAAATAATGGGGTCCTAGAATTGTATTTTTTCACCCCTGGATTTTTGGAGATGAATTTCTTATCCCATAACTCAATGATCACATATAATATATAAATACATAGGGGGTCGAGAGTGGTAGTCAGGAACCCTGTGGGTATATGGAGTTTAATTCCTTCTCCAATAATAGAGTAATAAATACCACATTTCATAGTTAAATATTTCTAATAATTTATCATCTATTAGCATAATCACTATTCAACCCATTACATAATTTAATTCTCCAACCAAGAATAATTTATAAATCATTATTTATATTATTTCGGCACACCCTGAGGGTCACTATAAATTTCAATCATTAACCAATCAATTTCATAATCAAATTATTCACCAATTTCATCAATACATGATCAACCAATTTCATTATCACATGGGAAAATCAATAAATTATTATACAATTTTGAATTCAGTTTCCCATCATGGAAATTGAAATTTCACAATTACAAACATGAAAATATAATCAAGACTATATGTTTTTTCAAATAAAACACATATTAAATAGTTTAAAATGTAAATTCATGAAACCAAAATCCATAATTTGAAGTAGAAAAATATTGATAACAACAACTTAGAAGATCTAAGACGAGAACCAAAGACAAGATACAACAAAACAAAATTAGTTAAAACCTAGATCATAAACCATCACCAACAAAGGAAAAAACCATTAATTTTATTCTAAAATGTGAGACAATAGATAGAGTGATAACTGATTGGGGATGAAATCACATACCATAGAGGATATAGTCCTTCAATGGTTCTTCTATTTTTCATGAATGGGGTTTGAGGGGCCTTGGAATTATCCCAGGAGCTTCCAACATTAATAGAAATACGTTTTTCCTAATTGTGGTTAAACATGGGTTAAAACAATGGGTTTAGAAATTTAATTATAATTTCTAGTGGAAAAAAACATGCATACACGGTATCATGGGCCAAGGCACATGGTTTCCCAAACCATGTGGCTCTTTAAAGGGGTGAACAGTTTCAACTAAGTTGGAAAATGGTTTGAAAAAACCTGAAAAAACCATGAAAACAATCCTTAAATCATATTACACAGTTGGGGGTGGGGGTGACCTCAGGGTTGGAAAAACCATTCACCATCCATGTTCCATATCATGCCTCTCCAAAAATAGGGTGCACTGTTTCCCATGCCAATATGAAATGTTTTCTCTAATCGTACTCCAACCATGCAGAGCCACTTTGGCTTCCTAAATTCTCTTATTTTTAGTTGAAACATCCCCAATTTTAAACCCAATAAAGGGATAAAAAACAAAGTCAATGAGTTACTAAAAATGAATATGAGACCTCCCTAGAAAGGTTGGGATCTTACAGTATCCCCACCATGTAATAGTTCATCTTTGATATGTACTCCCAATAATATATATGATTTAAAGGATAAAATTAGAGGAAAATGATCATGTATATATAATTTTCAATACAATTTATTCTCATGAACATGTCTATGCTACCATAATACTGGATGTATTTCCACAATATTTTCACACAACACTTCCACACTACAACCCATCACAAAAATCAGATTACACTTAAAGGAAATATTGAATTCAAGCTCAAAATTATCATTATTATTCAATGTGCAGGGTTGATGTGATATAGAAGAATCCATGACACATGAAAAACATCATGCATATCACTAAACTTGTATGGAAGATCCAATTTGTACACCAGTGGCCCATGTCACTCCATAATCTTAGAAGGTCCAATAAACTGACAGACCAAATTTCTCCCTCTCAGAATCCTAATATGACCCAATCTAGATAACACTGAAAAGAATATATCATATCACACAATAAACATAAGGCTTCATCTACATCAATTAGAATTTGATATCTATATACTATAATCCATATACATGTGTTTCCAAATCAGCTAAACATGTTACAATGTCTAATGCATGAGACTTGATCCTAACAAATCTAACTCACCTTCCTCCATCTAATATAGATGTGATCTGCATGGTCTACTATAAAAATTCATATATGTTACAATAGGAATTACCAGTTGATAACTATTGTAATAGGTGAACATAAAGAGTGGTGAGTTCTTCTCCTAAGACACAAAAAACTATAGGATGAATTACCATATCATATCCTCTAAATATGAATAATACATTCTTCATGCACTACTATATTTGGGTCAAAATCAATACTTATAAATTCCTTAATACTTAGCACCTTCTACAACCCTTTCCATAAATGTGAAGTCTAACCCGATCCATGTTTTGAAACCATGCTATGTGGAACCCCATTTAAATAGACTATCTACCAAATGTAAAAGTCCCTAAACTGAGCCACAAATAAAGTACTCATATAACTATGAAATTTGTTACATTTTTATCAATTTACTTTCAGCTATATAACATCATTCATCAAATGTATCACAGGAAAACCTACCACAAAATCCACAGTAATGTCATCCCAATTCAATTTGTGAATGGTAAATATCTATTTTAATCCATCAGGTCATTGATTCTTGACCATCACCTATTTTATACTATATCATCATTTCAAAAACCCTCTAATATCTTTTTTAAAGATTGAAAACCAATAATGTCGACATAAGCCCTTGTATTTTTTTTCAATGTAGTATGAACTGCTGAACTAGATGCATGAAACTCAAATATAATATACTATCGCATATCGAGAGGCATAAAAACATGATTCCTAATGTAGATTATCTCATATTTTTATTTAGTTTAATTAGATTTTGACACCCCAACATCATGGATTTCAATCAGGTATAAAAAATAAGAATAATCATACTACAACTCTTTGTTCTATTTCAAATGTGTTTTCCTGACTAATACAGATATGAGATTCATCTTCTCCTTGACAACTATGAACATAATATTTATCTCTGTCTGTAAGGTCATCATATTCTAAAATGAACTAGAATAATTAACTACCCTTGTAAGTGACTTCCTATTAAATGCATCAAAAACAATGTTTTCATTTTCTGGGGTAAATTTCGGCACAAAATCAAAAGTATACATATAGTAAACCCATCTCCAATTCCAGAAATTCATCTCCCATTATAGAAGATATGCATTAAGATATTGTGATCAGTATACATAGTAATCCTTTAACATAAAGATAATACCTCTAAAACACCAACTAATAAACCACTGCATCTAACATGATATCATATGTATGATAAATCTGTTCCTGTTGAATCAACAACCTTTACTCATATGCTATAAATGAGTCTCCCTGCCTCAACATTTCTCAACATATAATCTATGAGGATTCAAAAAACATGGTATACTCCTCACCCAGCTTAGGATGGAGAAAAATTGGTGTCGTAGATAAACAAATCTTCAACTCTTGGAAGGTATTCTCTCATTCCTCAAAGCACTAAAAAGTTATCCCCTTATTGGTAAAATTTGAAAGTGGTTCTTTTACATGGTGCATCAAATAGGTAAAATTTATGGATGAAGCACCATCAATAACCCACAAAACAAGAAATATTCAGATATCAAAAAAATTATTAGGATGCTTCCAGAAAACTAATTCCTGAACATTCTATGTGTCCACTAAAATAGCTTCCTTAGAGATGATGTATCCTAGAAAATGTACCCGGTCAACCCAAAATTGACACATAGTTTGGTTGGCATATAGCTGATGCTCTCTCAGTGTACTCAGGAAAATGTCAAGATATTGGGAATGATTATCATAAGCCATGAAGTATAGAAATTGGTCCTCTGAAATAGGAAACCATAAAAAGATCCAGATAATGGTGGAATATTTGGTTCATCAAGGCCATAAGTACCACATGAGAATTCTTCATCCTAGAAAACATTGAAATGAACACATAGAGGGTAGAAATTCTTTTGAAAGTAGTATGTGCAATATCAGAATTCCAGACTCTCAACTGATGATAACTTGATATTAAGACAATCCTAGAGAAAATAGTTTTACATATCAACTTTTCAAATAGATCATCGATACATGGATGAGGTTACCCATTTGTCAGTATCAACCGGTTTAACTTATTAAAATCAACACCATAGTGTAAAATCCCACCATCCTTTCAAGATTTTTTTTTGAGAATTCCAAAGTTACATAAATCCTCTATCCATCTAATCATGTAGTTGACTATTAATTTTTTTATTTTCTATCGGCTCTATTCAATAAGTTGGAATAGAAATTTTTTCATCCCCAAGAATGATATCAATTTTAAATTGAATATCCCTCTTAGAATGAACTTATTCTATGTCCATAGAAAACACATAATGAAACTAATCCACTATGGATAGAAAGGAACTAGGATTGATACCCTAGTCATCTAGAAAAATTCATGCAACCAAGGCGGTACACTAACTTGGTTTCTAATAAACCATCCCAACATGAACCTCAAAGATGTTCCTATCTCAATGGTGAAAATAATGGTTACTATAAGGATATGTAAAAATTACTCTCAAACGGTGACAATAAATGTTGCTTTGGTATACCACAAACCATTCCATACACAAAATCATGTAAAAACCATACATTTTATGTATGTATATATCCCTATAGAAATGATACTCCCCAAAATTTAGAGAACACCCCTTACATAGACAGATATCACTCGATTGTACTCTGAGTAATGTGTTGATCGTCAAAACCCCACTGAAAAACACCACTATCAGAGTAAAAAATATTCAAATGTTTTTTAAATATAATGAATTTTTAGTCTCATATGTAAAATAAGATAATAGAAATTTTAGAATCTATAAGAATAGTACCTTGGACTATTGATGGTCCGCATCACTATCCACAAGTTCACATTAAACTATATGCTGATATTTGGACTCTTTTAACTATATTGTAGTCTGATTTCCAAAAGATGCATCACTCTGATAATATGTTTGTTATTTCTTAGAAGTGTCACATTTACTAAATCGATCACCATAGCTATTATAACCCCAACTACCAAACTGATATAGGGTAGAGGACCCACTCCCAATGTTTTGACACTACCTAGATCCTCTATCACTGCACATTTTTGAGGTTTTATACAATCTATCTATTTCTGACCCATCCTCCTGCATGATATTCACTCCCCTGGTGGACATGGAAACTAGCTAAAAATATTACATGAACTATGACAATAGTGGAAATATATTAATTTACTATTATGTGTAACAGTTCCATTTCCATTGCCTCTCTGTTTTATATTTCTTTTGTTGAAGATTTCATAGAAACACCTATTACACATGGAATATATACATCATAGTAGTCTAGAAGTAACCACCTGCATTCAACTAGAATCCTCCTTTAGGTTCCCCTAAAAAATTAGAGCCTCATTTACAACTATATAAAACATCATCGTTATAAATATGTTAACTGGGTACTTAATCTAACATTTATGTCCATAAAAAAATCCATTACTTTAGTAGCCTTAACTCCTACCAACATTTTGAAAATGACATACAAATCAGAGAATAATTCATCATATTCCATCATATAAATATTCCACTAGGATATTCTCATATACGCTGATTCCATCTCCTTTCAGAGCATCTCATTGTAAAAATGCACCAAGAACATTTCATAAAAGTCCATCCACACCCTTTTATTTTTATTTCCATCATGATAACGGATATACCATAAATTAATCTATTGAACATTTTACATTTAATCCCTTACCTTTTCACTATCCTTATAAGGGGACTCAAAATGGTCAAAGATCATATGGATAGACTCAATCCATAACTCATCCACCTTAGGTCCACTTTATTATCAGAATTTCTGAGGGTGCTATAATTGAAAATCCCATTTCAAGTATGAAAAAATGCACACAGCCCTCCATGTGTATCTTTTCAAGAAATTCACAAGGTGAGAAATGATTCCATGAAAATGATCTCTAGTTCCTTCGCCAAGAAATATTAAAGCAACATGTTCCATTGATAGAGGGACATTTTTTACAATGCCCACCTTCCATCCCATCAGTAAGAATCTTCATGGAGGAATATATATACAATTTTAAACACATGACTTAATCTACAGAAGAAATCATTAACACATTTATATAAGAAGGATTCACATTAAGACATATCAATTTATCCCCATATTCCACTACACAGTCAAAACAGAGGCTCTATAACTATGCTCATCCATTCCTCACCTGGGTAATGGTTAACATCATGTAAAATATTCTCATATTTCATGTTTCTCATTATAATCCCATTTTAAAAATGTCAACATACCATATTTAGAATAATTTTGAATTTTGAATTTCACATTATCCAACACGTTGTCATAAAGTTACTCAAATAAGGAAATCATATTATTTTAACCAAAAAACCAAGAATCATTTTTTCATGCATTCCTAAAATGAATAATATCAGAATAAATCCTATGTTACTACAATGATTCATGTATACCAAACTCTTGTACCACACTATTCTATAAAGAAATTACTGATATAAAAAAAATACCACCATATAAGTGCATAACCTAGGGTGAAGTGACATCGAACTATAATATAAAATAATAATAATAACAAACCTTTACTAGGTACTTGATTTTTTCCAGCTATATGGGTTAGATACTCTCATGAATGAGATCATGAGCAATTCATGACTCATTATATTCTATTTCTACCATTCCCAAATCTTAATAAAAATTAATAAAATGAAAATTCTTCCAATAATACTTTGTAACATGCCGGCCTGGGAGCTACATGATAGTGCCCTAAGACGGTTGGTCACATGACCTCTGACCCACATTCTATACAGCAGAGGCTACCAACTATTAGAGGGGGTGTAATAGATATATCATGGGGAAACGATACCCTCTTTATTAAAGAACTCATAGTAGAAAATAGAAATTTCCAATAGTAAAAATATAGTAAACAATGAAAATAATAATCCCATAACCATTATAGACTTGTATTATATGGTAATTAAAAATAAGAAAACATTATCCAAAATGAAGGAATTTTAGATATCATCATATTTATGTGTTAATATTCAAATATATACTCAAAATATAGACACACTGACACCTCCCAAATGGGTCCCAATATCATGTCTAGTTCAAAAATCTATGTTATGTCCTAACTCAATCATCTAACATATTGATATTTCTATTATTGTTTCTTAAAAATATGATTTCTATTTGGGAATCAATCAGGTATCCCTTGTAGGGTGTCAGTATGACTTAGTGGGCCATCCAAAAATACTTCTAAAATAATATCCATTATGAAACAATGAATGTAGTTGTATGTATAATGAAGTATAATAAATAAATTAAATAGTTTTTGACATTAAATTATTCATTAATAAACAACATAACTTCCCATTATTAATGATGAAACCCAAACCATCAATACCTACTTCGACCCATGATGGAGTCTTAAAAATCATAAAATGGGATATCACATTTCATTACATCATTATTTTCAATTAATCAAATCATTCTTATTTTTCATTTAAACAAAGGGGGCCAAAAATAGTATTATGTAACCCCATCGGTATTTATTAAAAAATTTCCTGTCCCACTACTTAGGGATCATATATTATAAAAAAATAAATTTTTACCATAATGGGGTATTTGGTAGCCCTGCGGGTATTTGGAGTAGTTGTCATTGTCCCGTAACTCAGTCACAAATATCATATTTTATAGTTCCTTATTTTTAAAAAATTTATTAGTAATTATAAAAATCATTATTCAATTCATTACTAAATTCCATTTATCAACCAATCAGAATTTATAAATAATAATTTAAATCATTTCATCACACACTAAGGGTGACTATAGTTTTCAGTCATTAATAAATCGATTTAATAGGCCCATTTTTCACCAATTTTGTTGTGATGTAAACAACCCATTTTATTATCCCATGGAAATATCAATAAATAAATTAATTCAATTTAAAATAAAATTTAACAACATGGAAATTGAAATTTCAAAATTATATACAAGAAATTATAATCATTAGTACAAGATTTTACAATTAGAACACCCACTCTATGGTTGTTAATGGATGTTTTCCAAACCAAAATCCCTAATTTGAAGCAGAAAGATCAAGATCACAATCTTGAAGAATATCTACGACCAATACCTTAGATCAAGATATAATGAAATGAAATCCTTATAACCAAGATCTAAAACCACCATCAATAGAGTAAACATAATTCCACCTCTTCCAAAAAATATAAAAAAGATACAGAGAAAACCAATTGGGGTTGAAATTACATATCGTAGAGGAGATGATCCTTTAATATGATCATTTATTCATCAAGAAAGTTTTGTGAGGATCCTTTTAATCCTCATAATAGTTTCATAAATTTAATTAAATAGGGATACCATTTTTGGTTAGAATAGAGTTTAAAACTAGCTGGTTTTTCAAATTTAATAAATTTTTAGAGGAATAAAACCTGAATGCACAATTTTCTAGGTTGAAACACATGGTTTGATAAATTAAAGGCATTAATAATGTGATTCACTATAGAGGTGAACTGTTTCTAAAAACAAGGAATATATTTTCAAAAATTATGAACCAACCATGAAAATTCCCTCTTCATTAGGTTGCACCATTTGGGGAGGACAACAACATGGTTTGGCTAAATTTTGTACACACTATGTTCCACCTCCTGTCTTTTCCAAAAAGGGTACACAATTTCTTGGTCCAAATCATGATATTTCTTTAATCCACAATCCAACCATTTATAATCCATTTTTTCCAAAATAAAACAAATTTCACCCAAAAAATCATCAAAGTAATACCCAACTAAGACCTTACAAATAATAAGGTAACCATGTAACTAAAAATAAGTACAATATATCCAAATAAAGGTAAGGATATTATAGAGTCTAAACCTAGAAAATAATCTAACAAATATTATAAACTTTCATGACTATAAGACAAGAATATGTTTTAGAAATAATTATAAAATAAAAAACATTTATATCATATGTTCTCTTTCTAGAATTGTAATGGAAACATCCTTTAAAGACACTATTTTTTTGAAATTGCGATTCAAAATGGACACTTCAAACCAAATTACACTAAAATTATATTATAATATTTTTTTTAAACTCACATTAATGGAAATATTTTTTCCCATAAAATAAACCTAAAAATTCATTTCTATATGACATTTTCAAAGAATGATGATATAATTTAAAAACACATCCACATAAATAATAAAATTATAAAGTTGTCCACAACTAGTTATTCTACCTAGTAGAAAACTATTATCCATTTATAAATCTATATAATCCATGATAATTATTTATATTACATAAACTGGCACTATTAATCATAAAATAAAAAATAATAGAATCATTTAATAATAATAATGACATCTTCAACATAAATATAAAAAAAATTGAAGATAAAAAATATGTAATATCCAAATAATATAATTTGATAATAATTTAATAATCCGGAACATGTAATCATATCTATATATAAAATTAAAATATAAATTAAAATTAATCACTAAAAATCCAAAATCTAATTATTTTAATATTAATCATCAGATTACACTAGTTGGAACACAACTCATCGAGAGCCTTAATGAGATCAAAAAAGTTATTAGTATTGTATTATCCACTCATAATGTACACCTAGTCCTATGACATAAAAAAACCAAATAATACGAAAAAAATTATATATTAAATTCTTTTTAAAATCACTTAAATACATAAATTATCTTTTTAAGGGAAATACCTTAAATATATTGATTTACAATAGTGTGTCAAAATCCATCTCAATAATCCTATATGTATGAAACATAAAATACACATCATAAATATACAATACCACCATACACTTATATATCATCATTGATAAATAATTCAAAAAAAACATTTTTTTATGAAAAAATGAAAAAACAAATAGTAGGAGGAAGAATTATGAGATTAAATAAATCCATGTGATGAATCATGTTAGAAACACCTACATTAAAGGGAGAATAAAATGATAAATAAGGGATGAGGAGCGATGGCCTCCCATATTTATAGTCACTAGAGAAGAAGTAGGTCTAATGGCATTTTCAAATAGAATATCTAAAATTACTTCTTTCCTGACCATCACAAAATGACCACTTAACCTGTATAATTGTTGATGTTATCACTGGTCAATTAGTGAGGAAATCAATATTCTATGGTCATGAAACCTGACATTTGATAATAAGGGATGTGGTAAATATATATTTTCAGCCTTTTAAAAATCTATTGGGCTATAATCAAGAGACTAGTGGCTCCTATAGTCCACCCATTACTCTCTTGTAATACCACTCCTAATGAAAAGTCCTTAGTGAATAAATTTTTTTCTATTACATATCAAAAACAAACATTTAATATCCCAAATCATTCCCCTAAATTATATATATTAATGTTTAATTAAAAATTCAATTTGATCACAATAATTAATAAATAAAATCTATCTCACCACTAGATAACCTGCAAGATAATGTGATGGTCATTAAATATTCCACATAATAATTTATCCAATTATTTAGAATACATATTGATCATTTATCTATAATTTATAATTTTTCAAAGTCATTTTTTATTAATATTATTTCCATTTGTGTTCCAAATTATTTCTATCAAGATCCAAGTATATGACCCCGAACATCAATTGTACAATCCACTAAATTATTTAAAAATATCTATATAAAATTTCATGTTATTCCCCCATTATCTACATAACCTAACTATCATTGTAAAACTCCAGACTTCAAATTACCTCTCTATTCATATCATATAAATCACTAAAAGAAATAAATGGTTCTCAAAATAATTCCTTGATCGTAATCATTATTATCTAATCAATGTATTAAAAATGATTTTTTTTCGACATGATAATTGAATAATTAAATAATCCTTCACATATTATTCTCTGAAAATATTAATAATTGATGAAAGAGACACCCCACGTTGTAAAATTACAAATACCATTAATTATATTATATTATAACCCAATCCTCACCAGGTTATGAAATATATATAAAATAAATCATGTTATTCAATCTTTTAAGCTCTATAAAAAATTATAAAAACATGAAATTAAATAAACCTAGGTAATTCATAGTTCAATTTGGACATTCAATCTAAATCCATTCTACATCATTATTTTATTAGTTTGAAATCTATCCTAAATACTATAATAAATTTAAAAATTACTTGATTTATTCCATAAAACCACCTTTTCAATCATTGTTTTTCTCAAAACAACTTCACTAGAAACAATAGTATCATTTGATACATTTCCTAAAAACCAAATCCAATATCCAATACAATTTGGAAATAAATATTTAGCTCATTTTTCCAAAAAATTCTCAACACAAGAAAATCATAAACTACTAACCTAACAAAATCTTCATGATCAATCTCATGAAAATTATTTAGATTTCCTTTTAACAAATTCAATGCCCCACTATATGTGTTTTTATTTTATATGATACCCAAATAACAATAATTTATTTAATTAAAAAATATCAATGAATAATTACATTCATGTAGTTCGTTGTAAAATAATATATCAATTTAATATAAATTAAAAAATTATTAATATATGTTTTTTAAATCTGTTAATAAATGATCTTGATGATGATGTTTTTTAAATCGCGTCAAAAATATGACGATTCATCAATCCTTAATACTTTTATGACAAAAATTATATAACTAGTAAATATTTCCCATTTAATCCTTATGACACATTCTAATTTCTCACCATTTCAAAATTAACAAAAAAAGAACACCTGAAATCTAGTGTATCTACTGTAAAAAAGAAAATTTATTAGAAATACATATTTCAAAAAAAACATTTTCTCCAAGTAGGATCATGATATAACTTCCCATTACTGACATTCTCACTTCACTACTAATAGTACATTTTCAAAACTAACTTCTTTTAAAATAGAATTTTGTAACTCCCCATCACTATTTTCTATAAATAATAACTATGTATGAGTTTCTACACAACATAATGTGAACCTATCCACACACTAGTGTCAACAGACATATTGTGAGAGACATGAACAATCATGGAGTGGATCAACCTCACAATATAACGTATATGGATCATTCCAAAAAAACCAATATTTTGGGATGATCCCATGATATTTCATAAAACACTAAATTTGTATAAATTAAATAAGTATTTATGAGGTAATACTATAATATCGAATATAAATGTAAGTATTCTATATGACATGTTAATAAAGATATGAATTTTTCAAATGATATATATAAAAATTTATAAACACATAGATATTTTGAATTATAAAAAAACATACATAGTAAAATAAAAAAGAAATAATTGAAACATAACGGACTTGTTCTAACTGATAATAATGGGATTCCAAATAATTATCCTATAATACTCTAGTCTTCTTGAGATAGAAGTCAATATACACGATAAAACATGTAATTAAAAAAATGATCTACAGAGTATCATGGAATCATATCATGTGTACATAGTTATGGGTAATGATAATAACTGGATTGGATTCCCTTAATGTCCTCAATACACTAACCACTATTGATAAAAAAATTATCCATTTTCTTGTCTTTGATATGTACATAATTAACCCACATGAAACAAAACACATGAATTCAAAAAATAATATGCCTATGTTCCATTATATTTAGATGCTACACTTACCTAAATGGATCATATATTTATAACAGATTCAGGCATGTTCCAAATTTCATTAAATTGATAACTAAAGTATATAGTTATATCCCTAAGGAATATATCTCACCACCACTCTCATTTCAATATTCACAATCCTAGATAGTTATCACTATATTCCAAATTTATCATACATTATTGTTCCACCAAACCTACTACTAATCTTAATACTCCTAAATAAGAAAAAATATATAAATGAATGAAAATAATGACATTGTTTTGAAATAAAAAAAATGATAAATCGAAGGACCAACCATCATAGAAACATGTGAAATGATAATATAAACTAGAAATGGTAAATAATTAAAAAGAAATTAATACTAATAAAACCATAATACCATGGTTATTAAATATAAATAATAATGAATGAGACATAAAATATGAAAAATGTTCCGAATACTTATTCCCATTATATGTTGTCTTATAGGACCATATCAAAGCTATTATTGAAATTAGTGGAGGTGAAAATTCAACACTATCAAATATATAACAAGTCATTAAGTGGGATAGATCCAATTACCTAATAGTACATTACATTGGGTATTGTGTAATCCTTAAAATAAAATTTCTACATCACCACCAAAATACTTTATGATATTTCTATATTTCTATATTTCTATAATATAATGAAAAAAGAAAATGATATTTTCTATTTTTATTATACAATGATATAATTATCTTCAATGAACCCTCCACCATCCTATCTAGTGTCATGTAAACAACTATTTCATGTCCAATCTTCAAATGGAAATGTCTCATGCAATGTTATATTAAAATTGTATTGGTTGAATCAATCAATGAGTATATCCACCAAATAATAAACCAAAATGAAATCCTCCAATTTCAATTTCTAAGGTAATCTTATATTTTACCTTCCTATATATATTATATTATGATCCTTACTATAATTTTATGTGCTACATCAATATTGAGGTTCCAACACTCAACCAAACCTAGATACATTGGCCACATATATTGTCTCTCTAACGTCCACTAGTAGAAAAAAACATAAGGAGGTGAACCCACTATAATAAATTAATATGATAATATTAAAACTAAGGATCATCAATAAAATAAATTTACAATGCATAGATATTTACCTTCTTGAAACTAAAAAAATTATGGGGACTATAGTCTGTATAACTCATATTATCTAAATAATAAGGGTAATTTTATAAGAATGTAAGTAAACTGACTACTCATCAAGAGAGTTTTCCATATAATAAAATACAATGAAAAAACTCACATACAATCTCTGTCAATATCCCATTTCTATCAATTTTACTACTCACAAATCTTGTCTAATTACTGACTATACCTTAGTGAAACACCTAAAAAATACTCAAAATCATCAATAATATTAATGTCAAAAGAAATGGGTTTATATTGAATGGTTATATAAGGTTACTAGAAAATAATGAATCCTAATTAAAGATAGAATAATGTGTAAGTTAACCATAAATCCATAGGCACAATGTTACTAAATTTTATAAGATGGGGTATGGTCCCAATGAGGCCAAAAAATTGAAAATATAAAAAAGGAAATACCCTATAATAATATATTATTTATAATTTAGGAAACTAATATATATTTCAAAAAAATAAGTATTTCTTATCATTGTACAAACTTCATTAAAATTACTCAAATTATAAATGGATAGAAATATACAAGAAATCCAAAATTGGATTATATATATCATTCCAATAAATTTACATTAACAGCTATTTTCATTAAAATACAATTTATTTTGAAGATATACATTATTGGAAAATTACTTTTTCTATAGAAAATTTTAAATATATAACCTATTTCAAAATCAACCTAAAGTTCGATGAATCCATTTTCTTTATAAAGAAAAAAATACCTACTATAAAATCTATAAAATTTTCCACCCATACATGTTATATAAGGATCTACCAATAATCAATTTAGAAATATATATGGTCCTCTTTAACAAATGGCCTAATTCATTCACACCTCATTAATAAAGAATTGTAATTCCACAAAATATTCCATTCATAAAAATAATATTGTGATATAATCATAGAATAACCTAAATGATTAAAATGCTCAGTGTGTAATAAACACCAATAAAAAAATATATAATCGTTAAATAATCCTTATTTTTCTATAATAATTATCAACTCTAAAAAGAAACTTAAAATAAAATAATTAACAAAATTACATATTTAGACCATTTGAAAATTTTATGTTGATTTTTTATAATTGGTGTTCAAGAATTAGGATACGCCATGATATTGAAAAGTCATAGTAAAATATACTCTAGGGGGTGAATCAAGGTGATGGTTAAATTATTATTTTTAATCCTATTATTTTTATTTTAGGATTTGTTTCCATGATGGAAGGAACTATGTTACACTTATATTAATTGATACCAATATTACTAAAAGAGTCAATGATATTCTCGAAATTAATTAATACATGGAACAAATAAACATTACATTTTAACCACAAAGAGAAATTTCCATGAATTATATCCCATTATGGGTCTCACTTGGGTGGGGGACTGAGTTTTATTTTCCTATTTTCAGATGGTGGAATCCAATGTGCAAGTCCCTCACGCTCAGGTAGGGGAGGGGCCTCTATCATCCTTCAAGGGATTGGAGTACCCTTTTTCCCATTTCATATTCCTATCTCTTTCCTCCATTCCTTCAATGTTCTATATACCCTAAAGATCCCGATCTGTAAATATTTTGGCCTAACATGATGATTTCAATCGCATAGTTTAACAAAGATTTATCTACCCTATATTATACATCAATCACTGAACTCTTGAAGATATGGCCTTCTATGGATTTTTTTGACCAGTTAGTGTTCGGATCCTATCATTTTTATAATAGGGCTATATTGGGGTTTCTCTATAACCAGAACATCATAATACAGTTCTATATGGAAGATGACATGATCATATCTTGGTCTAGTTCTCCCCATATCTATAATTGTCTTGATTATTTCTCTAGATATGGAGCTATGTCTTCCACATAGCATTTTTATTTTCCTCAATTATGATTTGGGTAAGCTTTCTAGACCTACATTCGCCTTTTCAAAATCATTTGATCATTAGGTTTCTCAAGAACTTTGTAGGTAAGTTCTTGTGTTTTTATAGCTAAACCAAGTCTCTTTGTATCCTGTTAATCCTCAAGAATGTGTGGTATTTTTTGCGTCAATAACACCTAATGATTCTATTTGTATTATTGTAGGATAAGAAAATTGTTATAGGCAATAAGTTTTTTATGAATCATGGGTTGATTTCTGTTCAGTGTGTATGTGAATGGGTCACTCATCAGTGGTCTATAGGCATGGGTCTATACAACCAGATAAGAAATATGGTATGGAAACTATATATAGAAAAAAGGCTCATACGATCAGTATTGTTGTTGGTTCCCCTGGTCAAGGGAATGGGGATGTGGAGACCACAAAAAAGGTATTCTAGTGTAAATATTTAGAAGGAAATCATTTGGTGATAGACATCTTCAATTGGGTGAGGAGGACTTGGATGATCCTCACCATTATTTTTTAAGAAACTTTGGAGAATAGGAGTCTGATGATGGGAAATAAGGATACTTCTGATATGGAGCCACAAATAGGGGATTCTAGAGGTCCCAAGACTCCATTTGGTTCATCATATATAAAGGTGGTGTTTCTAGGGAGAGATATTAATGATGGAGTCCAGAGAGTGGTTTCAAATAAACCCAAGGAGGGTAATTATATAGGATAAAATGCCTTGAGAAAAGATTTAGGGCATTCTGAATAATCCATATAAGAACAATTAGGGAGGTAGCAACCATTGAGTTGGGTAATCTCTTTGAATGATTTCTAGTTGATGATTCAATTTTGGAGTTTGAGTTTGATCCAGTTAGGCCCTCCATGGATTAGAATAAGGTCTTAAAAAGTGATTCTAGTGTAGGAAAAACTGAATATGAAGTTTTAATAGATAGGCCACTGAGTATGAGGAGAAATAATATCCATAATGGAATCTATAAAGATAAAAAGTATTACTCTTTCTTTCTACTCTGAATGGTTTATAATCAATGAATAATTTGAAAGAGAAGAAGAAACATAGTAATGAAAATTTTTAGAAGCGAAATTCAATTGATGTTCTTGAGAAAGACATGGATTTTTTTTTGAGCTCTATAGAAGAAGTGGTTGAACAAGTTATATCACATGATATTATTGAAGCAGAAGCTTCCTGAATGATGGGGATGTTATTGAGGGGGACTCTAAATGAGGAAAAACATACCTGAATCAACAAGAAAAAACTAATTCTCATTGGGGGATTTAACAATGGGAATATCAGACTTCATAAGTACATCCATTCCTAGGAAAATCTGTCCTTTCATTTTGAAGATATGATAATGGATGAACTAAACACTCGTGTAACCAATTTCTCTTTGAATTTATTTGGGAGATTAAATCTGGTAGGATTAAATTTTCCATCAATAGATCTGTTATTTCTATTTTGGTTAAACTTTTGGTTTCACAATATTTCCTTAAACATGTTTGAATAATAATAATTTAATTTTTCAGTCAGTCAGTATACCCCAATGATTTGTTTCAATTCCAAAATTTATTAATCATTAGATATTTTTTCAAATAAAATTATGTTCCAATTTCCATTTCTTCCATATAAAATAAAATTATGATTATTTAGGATTCATTAACTACACATATATAGGTAACCACCTCTTCTATACATCCACACACTATATTTCTAATGTTTTCCTCAAAGATTTTATAAATTTTGGTCTCTCTTCTAGATAAAAATACGGATGGTATTTATCTACATAAATGACACTCTATAATCATCAAAACTCTTGATCCAATTATCTATAATCCTTCTCCTCCACATCAACATTCCAATATTCTATATTATTTTAACACCATCATAGGGGATTTACAAATTCTAATTCCCCAAAAACAATGCAAAAAACACATATTTTCTTGATTTAGACAATTCAGCAACGCAATTGTAATGTCTCTCTTTATCTACATCAGATAAATTTATCTCTAAGATTTAATAATCATGTGTCTATATTCTTCTATAACATAGATCTATCTTTGAAATAATATTAATTCCTATTCATAATATGTTTTATATTTTAATTATTCATTTTATTAGGTAACTCTAACGTTCATAACTAATGGGACCATAGTAATTAATCACATTTACCATGCACATAATACTCCTTAAAGAAAAATAACTCTTCTTAAAATAATTATAATCCAATAATGAAATCCCTAAGGGAATAATTCCACATTGAGTGTGATACCATTCCTATGTGTATATCCTATCACATAAATCTAGTACCTAATATATGTGATGGAACCAAAAGAGAAAAATCACAGGAACAATTCTTTTTAGTTTTTGAATCACTATGAACTAACACCTTAAGAAATATTTCTATAGAAAAACACATAAGTGTGATAGTAGAAGAAAGTGATCTATTAGGATTATATATTCCTATATGTGACCACTAGTGTATAAATTTTCAGCTTATACATGATCTCAAATTTGGAGGCCATTAAATTCATTTGAAAAGTATTCTAAATGCATTATAAAAATAAACTCTATATAATCCAAATGACTAACATAACAAGAGTATTTATAGAATATTTTGAACTCTCTAAACTTCTCAATACAAGGTTTTTCATCTCTTTAACTGACTCTAATTTTTTTTATCATAAGATCTCAGAAAATATTTATCATGAAATAATATTTGTCTCAGGTTCATTTCCTAACTCAATCGTTTTTCATTCTTTACATCAAGTGATTGTGTGACCCCAAATTACAATATAACAAGAAATATCATTATATATTAAGTCGTATGACCTCATCAAATTTAATAAAAAATAATGACAATGATCACTTGTCCCTGATCCCATGAACAACATCATGAACTGATTTTGTTTTCTCATGATTATTCCTAAAATAACATGATTGGTCTAAAATAACATATGAGATTTAAAAACATTGTTTTATAATCTCTTTAATATTATGTGATCCTGTGAATTATCCATCAAAAATATACTTTCATAGAATTCATCTTTCATTTATTGTGTAACTCCGTCAATACACATCTTGTATTCCAATCATTTGTTCCATTCAAGTTATTTTTCCAACAAAACGTATATATATATAATGATACCACTCCATCAAGACCAGTTTATTTTCTTCCTATGATCACACAATCTATTTCTGTTTACATGATCTAAAATTTTCCTATGAATACATGTTCACATGGATCAATGCTACTAACATGTTCATGCTTCCCCAAAAGGAATATGTGATCAAATGATTATTATATATTTATATTATAACATGATCAATATAATCTTAAACAATCCTAAGGACCTTTTTTACTTATGCTATATCACTTTCATTCATTTTGATTTTAATCCCAACAAATTTAAAGACATTGGGAATTGAATCCATTTGAAATTAATGCTTCTTCCTACTTAATTGATTCACTATTTTGTTGGGGTTATATTCCATTCCATCTTCAATTTTTATTGTATAACCACAAACTAAATTTATACCTTGTATCATTGTGTTCATTTTTGAATCTAACTTCAGAATATATTTTTATCTTGTTAAAAACCCAAAAATTGTTTCTTAATATATAAATATATTTAGTGTTTATTTGTATTTCTCTACAAATTCTCATCTTGTACTTCACAATCTACAATAATGACGTTAATATTATAACAAAATTTCATTTATACAATATGATAAAATTATTCAAACATAATAAAACTCCAAAAATAAGTCTAGAACCAATAGGAATCATATGAAAATATTTTTGTCAAATCAAACACACAGTCTTTCCTATGATAATTCAATTATTTAATTATAAAACAAAATTATTATATCAATTATGTTTAAATTAAAAAAAACATATAATTACGTTATATGGGTTACATATCATAACCAAAGCATTGGGAATTGGTGAGTAAACATCATTCCCATGACACTTGTATACACCATAAATAAAATATGCATCACCCAACATGAATTATTAATACTCAAGTGGAATCATAATTGAATCTAAAAAAATCTAGTAAAAATATTATCTATTTTAATTAGGATTTGATTAACTAAATCCATGTTATGAAATAATTTCAAAACAATTGTATTAAAGAGGAAAACGGTGGATTAAGAGGCATGTTGGTGGTTTTGAATCTCATTGATCTAAACGTTTAAGAGATATAAATCATAGGTTTTTATAAAATATAACACCATAATGTATCCAATTTCACATCCTAAATAATAAATACACAACATCATTAGATTAATTATGTTTCTAAATATATTATTTATAATTACATCGGTCTTCCAATGGAATGGGTTGTGGTATACTCCCATTCCCCATCCCTATTGATATCCATTTAGATACCCATAGTGTATTGTGGGGACCTTCGACCATCAAAAATGAACTAGGTCTCTCTCTCTTTTTTGAAATTATCTACTATAACTTTTTAGGATTTACACTATATCCAAAAAACCAATTTAAATTTTAAAAATTATTCCAAATAAATATTTTATCCATATTTTCTTAAATTTATAGACTCACCAGGCCTACAGTTCAAACAAATCCATCCTTCCCCCAATATAATATCTGAATATCAGATATGTATTTACATGTACTGATATTGATAATCTATAGATGAAATTGATAAGATGAAAGGGTTTAACATGTCACATATGGATTAATTTATATAATAAATGATTAAAATAATAAATAAATCATTTTGGATTAATATATTTCATAATTGAATATTATATTAAAAAATATCAATATTTATCAAAGATAAGATAACAAAAATCCCAACATGGATCAAAAATAAAATTGGTACAAATTATAATCTAAGAACATATTTCATTGACAAATACATCAAGAAAATTTAAAAATAAATTCAAAAAAATAAGCACTTATACATGATCTTTATAGACCACCATACGTCTTCATAATGATTTTGATCCACCTTGTATAAATAATTTGCAAAATTTCCCTTTCTTGTATAAATATAGGTGATTTATAAATTATTACAATATTTGAATGTATATGTTGAATGAAATATATCTATATATAATAGAACCAAACATCAATCATAAAATATTATAATGAGTATAATAAAATTACATTTTACGAATTGAACACAAACAAATACCACAAAACAAACACTATGAACCGACTATTAAGAAACCTGAGAATTATTTATTTACTTATTTATGTAATAAAGAAAAAAATATGTCTCAATAAATGAGTGTATAAACACATATATGGAATAGTCAGTATTATAGTCAAGTCCATGCACATCCAGAAACATTATATAAACTGGTATAATAGTAACACAATTGACTAACCAACACACATTTTGTTTCTCCCTTATAATTGATCTCATATAATAACAAAATAAATAGATCATATTTATATTGGATATTCATGATATAGAGAAACCATTGGATCCTGATCTAAATAATAATATATAGCTTATCCATATACATAGTGTAATATTTCCAATGTATAGAACATGGATTAAGAAAACACATAGAATAATATCACAACCAATCCTAATTATTTTCAAATAACAACACCAAAAAATAATATTTCTCAAATAATATAAAACATATATCAATGTTATAAACTAAAAAAATATGTTTCATTAAATTATATAATTAAAAATATTTTAAGATATGATTATATATAACTATACCCCCTTTTCAAATTAATAATTAACTACCTCACAAATAAATAATCACATTAAATATTTCATCATATAATTTATAAAAACTTAAACCTTCCAAAAATCCACTTTTATTTATTTAAAAATAAAATTTAATAACACAATATAAGTATAAAACTATTAAATGAATCAAATTTAACTTAAAATTATTACAAACTATTTATATAACATATTAGTAGTTTTACCCAAGTAAAAAACCATCTAGAACATCTAATAAATCAATTAAAATCAGAAAAACTGTTGTAAATAAATTATTGTTTAATAAAACTCAAAATAAAAATTTATCATTAATTTAAATGAAAAATAAGATGAAATATATGACTACCAAATCATTTATATACTTATAATTATTCAAATATCAACTGATACCAGTAAAATCAATATTTGATTATATGCATCCATAAATCACAATTCAACATTTATATTTATTATACTAAATAATATAATATAACATGATTTTTTAAAAAAAAATACAAAATTAAATGAAAATAATAAAAAAATCAGATTATATTAAAATGCTTCTTAATAGTAAAAAAACAAGCAATTATATTTTATTTATAATGAAAGGATTTTTCACATTAGTTTACATTATTTAATTTATTTAAGTGATTTTTTGAATTGAATGATCATTTTTATTAGAATTTTTTTAATATTTATTAAAATAAAAAAAATTATGAATTTATTTTATTTTTAAATTTATTTATTGAAATGAATGGATAAATATAAACAATCTATGAAATTATTTTTTCACAAAGTGAAGTAGAAGGTTATTAAAAGTAGTGTCTGAATCTATACAAACTGGTAAAGTTTCATGAAACTCACACTATTATACATAAAATATATTTGGTAATAAATTACCACATTATAGATAAATATATGATTTCACTGATCATATATATGTAATTTACTTTGATATGTTTGTGTTGTTCTTTGATAGGTAATGAATTTTTTATTATAAATTACAAGGATGGATTTGAGTTTCCCTATGCCATTTAAATGGAACTTTAGAACTCCCAGATATAAATAACATTTATTCAAGGATATTTATGAATTACCTTCTGATTCCTAATAAAAATTTTACAATATTTATAATTTCAAAAAAATAACAAACTATTTTTACCTTTTTTTAATTGATATATGGTTAAATTTCTGATTTTATATAAGGTTTTACATAGTAATATTTGTTGTGTCCATCTACTAAGAAATATAAAGATACATAAGATCATGTTCATTTTTTAAAATCTAATGGGTTGTCACGTGGGAATATAAACATAAGAAACAAAATCTACCATATAGATTATATAATTGTTATGTGAATCATCAGTATGCTAAGTGGATGATGACATGATATTCCTTTATGAATTCATTTCAGAATTCAGAAAGAACAAATATCATTGGTTAACTATCATCAAATCCTAAGAAGAAATTATGATATGGGTAATTACTTTTAGAAGATAGAATATGGAGTATAAAAATAAAAAATTATTAATTATGGGATCCTATGATGTTTTATAGAAACATCATATGGGATATAAAATCTATCTAACAATGTGGTGGTAAATGTGAATGTGGTAAATTTCTTAATCATGGGATCTTACTATCATATATTCATTAACATTTCTCCTAGTACGTTTGATACCTGTGATCCTTCACATAATTTACTAAAATCGTATTTAAGTTTGAGATTTGAGGGAAATATGATATTTTTTATTCATTTTCATTAAAAAATTATTCTATAATTATTTTATCTCAATTTTAATACAAGGGTGTTATTTTTAATACAATTGTCTATTGTTTTCAATTTCTATTCAGTGTATTTTTCTTGGGTTGGTAATCATAATTCTTTCCACACTTATCTTTCCTTATATATTATTGAATAAGAATAGTTTTATGGTTATGTACCTACAAAATGTTTCAACATATGTTATCTCTCATATACTATATTCTTACCTTATGAAAATTTTCTTTCTAATAGACATGAATGTTCTATAAAAAAACTACCCCATATTTCAGGGTATGGTTTTAAATTTATAATAATTAACAAAATCCAAAATTTTAATGACTAGTTCAAATTAGAATAATATATATCATTTTGATCTAGAAATAGAGTGAATATTGTTTTTATGAAATATTGTTTTGAGATATAGTGATAATCAATGAGTATAATTTTAAAAACAATTCATGAAATAAGATATATAAAACTTAATTGACCACCCTCATAGATACAATGAAATTAATTATGAATATAAAACATTCCCAAATAATCCCATTGATATTTTAAAATTGAAATGGACAACTCGGGGATGTAATTTTCAATGATTTGACCTATAAAGCCTAGTAATAGAATAATAAAAGAATAACATGATGAATGTAAAACATGTGAGACAAGAGGCATGTGAAGTAAATGAAAAATTGTGATAATAATACTATTGAACACCGATTAATGGGATAAGATGATGAAATCAATGAAACATAAGAATGTTTCTAGTATCAAAAATGACATAATAAGCATAATTAAAGGATAATAATAATGACACTAAAACAAATTGTGTTTAATATAAACAAAAACAAATTGTTCATGGTATATTGTAGGATAAAATAATTACCCATTACATTAGATGGGTATATATTTATGGGAACACCTAACAAATTTATAATATCTACATGCATTTTGGTGACACAGAGATTATATAACTTATTAGTATCATTTGTTGTATTATATATATTCATTAAAGTGAGTGGGATAAATATGTAGACGTTATTAGACAATTAAGTATATATTCATTTAGAAATATACAATTATGATTAAATGAGGATAGTTATTCAAAAAAAATTCAAAATAATCAGATAATTTCACATGTATAATGTGTGTCCATATTGGTTATCTGGACGAATTTAATGAGATTGATAGAGGTGTCTCATTAATTTTGAATCATAGTTATATTATATATGTGTGTAAAAATAAATTAAAATAATGGAAATATAAAATCATAAAAGATTAGTTCTTTGAAATTGCTTTAATAAAAGGATAATGAGTGAATCTTTTTCCATTATAAAGTGTGTCATAAAGCATGGGATGATCTTATTATGACTTTGGAATCCAAATTTAGGGACTTATATTGAGTAGGGGATATATGAATTTTGTTCAATTAGTTTTTAGTGAAGTATAATTAGAGTCTCGGTGAGTATTTATATCAATAGAGGGGAGAATTATTTTTTAATTTAAAAAAATTGGTTTTGTACGCTTAATGATAAAATAATCAAAACAAAAAATCATACAATTGTTTATACCCATGATTTATACTAAATAATAATATCGTTCAATATATCTAATTTTAATAGACTAAATTATTAAAATAATAACATTCATGAAGTGGATTCGAGTCAGGTTCATATAGAATTTATTTTAAAATCGTAGTATATAATATTTTTTAGAGGTTTCATTGTGTATTAAAAAAATTTATAAAATAAATAAAAATAATTATTTTAATGTGGGAAAAAATTTTAATTTATGGAATTGCTTTATATTTTTTATTATATTTACTTGATCCATTGGGATGTCATAATCCTTAAAATACGATTGTACCGTATTTAATTTTTACCCTATAATTTTACCATCTCATAGAAATAAAAAAAACCAACATTTACTAATTTCAATGTACTAATTAAAGAGATTATATTTATTTCCAAAAAATAATTTTCTTAATATGATAATTTTCACTTTTAAATAATAATCCACATTTAATAGAAAATGCATGTTTTTATTACTATAACAACATTACGACAATCATAAAAAATTCATTAGGCTTCACAAAAATAAGAAATACAAGTTTAATAGAAAATACAAGTTTTTATTAGTATAACAACATTACGAAAATCATAAAAAAATTATTAGGTTTTACAAAAATATATTATCATTTTAAATAAATAAATATTATATAATAATAATATTTTATGAAGATTTTATTTAAAAAAATCATGAATTTATAATGAATTGTTTTTTAATTGAAAATATATATTTCCCAAAAAAATGATTTTATTTTATTTATATCAAAATATGATGTTTAACAAACTCAATGTATAATCATATATATATATATATATATATATATTAATTAAAAAATAAATGCGTATAAACATTAAATATTTAATTTGAATTAAAAAGATTTAAACTCATACTTCTAGGGTTTGGATACATAACTCTTTATTACACCAATGAACTCCCTATGTTAATGCATGTGATGGTGGTACATCCAATTAGTGTTTTGATTAGTACAGTTTGGGTCATGATATTAATTAGCTTGAACTTCTCTAAATATTATTCTTTTTTCAAGTTCTTGTTTTTAAATATTTTCACAACTTTGGTCAATGGAAATGACAGGTGATGTCATCTACTGTGTAAACTGTACTAAATGTGATTCATAGGGTATGACCCTATTAATCGAGGCCATCACATATTCTATATATATCTTTTTGACTTTATAATAATATATAATATATAAAAAACATGGTGGTTAATATATAATGACAATATTATCCATATTTCTGATGTTTAATAGCCTTTTAAGGATGATTGACATATTGTGGTAATATTTTATAATTTTCCAAAATAAAATAATGAAATGTTGTTCTGGTTTCTTCTTTATCTATATTTTAACATTTGTAAAATATTTATTCAAATATGAATTTCATTTATAATATATTGGTCCATTAACCCCCTCCTCCCCTCTTTCAGAAGTTTTATATATTAAATTTTATTTCATACAGTAAAATTTATGAGGGTACTTCTGTTTCTTAAACACTTCTAGTTATATTATTTTTCTAACATAATTTTGGTTCTTCCATATAATATTTAGATGTCATGTATGCCTATTTCATATAACACTATCACAATGATCAATAATATTCACCAACATCTAAGTGTAATAATTATTATTTTCCAAGGGATCCACCTTAGGATTCTCTATATTTGGGTTTTGTGGTTTATACCTCTTCAATAGGGATATATGGAACAAAACATATACTAGATATTTGTTTGTTTGGATTTCTTGTTGATATACCATAACTCTTATGCTATCAATAAACTCATACAGGTCGATGTACCTAGGAAAAAACATTCAACACATCCCAAAACTCATTAATTACTTTCACTGTGAAATATGATGTAATAACTTATCTCTAACATCAAACTCTTTGTTTTATCATAAAAATTACTCATAGAATTTCTAAAATATTTTCCTAGAATTCACATTTCCATGTATGGTTTGAACATTATATATTATCTCTAATATTGGATCATAACCAATTACCACATTATATCTAATATCATACAATCATGTTTGTGTCTGAAACCACATAACATATAGAACCTCATAAGGTTCCATTTGAAACATTGAATAGAAACTATTGTTATGTGGGCACCTTACTACAAAAATTTTCTTATCTAAATCTTTTGGGAAATTAACTAAAAAATATTTCAACATTTATTATTAATTTCGAATTTTTATCTCACACTGATTATCTATTTGAGGGATATATTAAGTATATAAATTTTACTCCATATCTATTGAATCCTAGAAGATTATCTAAAACCTCAATGAAAGCATCTGATCTCGATTACAAACAATATACAATGATACTATTTTATATTAAACAACATCTATTTTATATATACTGGTGATTGGTTTAAGTGAAATATATTCCATGATAGTTGTGAAGTTTCCTGACCTTTTTGGAGATTGACTACCACCAAAATTGTGTTATTTAATTTTGATGTATCATGTTATTCAAAGATGAAATAAAAAGTTATATTTTACCATTTCTGTACTGGATTGGGAAATCTTTAATTTATACACCTAGAATTATCTCATTAAGACATAAAATAGATGTATACTTAGCATCAGGCTACAAATAATTCAATTTCCCTCTTCATGATAACCCACCAGATGTTTTTTGCAGACCATTATGCACCATTTTTCTTCCAAGGTAAATAGATATGGATGAGTTGTGTCCGTCATCAAGATGTTCCCTAATCATATTTATATTTTATGGGACACATATATAGGCTAAAAACTATATTACTATATCCTTAGTGATGTTAAGCAGCAATTAATGTTTAGCTTTTTTTTCATCTCCCTTTAATCTTTTTCCACTTGTCTGTTCCTCCAAAAAATCAATGATTGGGAATTTATTTGTGAATGGTTTTATGACCTTCCTATTATTATTCCTATTTCCATCCATTACATATCCAATATTACTGGATCATTTTCAATCCTCATCATGTATAGTGTTATATGATCTTTTCTAAATTGATTATCACTCCCATTTTTCATATTACTAGGATTATAATTTCCTAAACAAAAATTATCCTTACTTCTTTCATAACACATTCAATAGTGTATATAGAGCTACATTTCTAGGAATATAAACTTTAGAATTATATTATTTTTATACATTTCACACTTTTACACATAAATATAATATGACTAAATAAACATTATAGGGATCACTGTTGTAAGTACTAGACCGTGCGTTGTGTAGATTTAATAATGGATATTTTATTGGTGCGTGGAAAAGTCAATCATTTTTTTACCTTTAATGGTTAACCAAGTTAATCCCATTTGGCTTCATTGATATAGATCATAAATCCTTCCCCACTAGTTGGTAATGTGAGTATAGTTGTAGGGATTATACTCTTCCTCCACTTTTCAAATCCCTCAACACATTCATTAATCTAGAAATAACTTTATCCCTTTAATTTTTGATTGTTTAGTGGTCTTGGTAAACATGATAACATTATGAAAAAAGTGTTACAATAAATTGTTAAATTATGAAAAATATTGATCTTAGACATTGATGTAGTACTATTCAATCCTTTAATATCCTATTTTGGGATGGATCCACCGATATACCCTTAATATTGATATTGTAGCCCATGAATATTACGTTATTCAATAAAAACTAAAAATTTTCTTTATTATCGCACATTTTTTTTCTAAACTACAGTAGTTTATACATTAAATGATTAAAATATTATCTTTATTTTATATTAGATAATAATATATTTCATAATTACTAACAATCACTTATCAAGGTAATTCTAAAATAAAATATTCATTAAATCATTGATGATAGTTAATGAATTATTGGGTTAAAATTTTATCACATTGAACTTGTTGTTCATGTACCTCATACAAAATTCAAAAATGTGGATACCATATTCTTCACTGTTATATGAAAACATCCCGACAAAGGATCCTCTAAATGAAGTACTAGAAACCATGTACTTGATGGGCTTAGTCACAAATCTATGGAAGAGGGTACTTGTTCTTTATTGTGATATTTTTGAGCTCTTGATAATAAATGCAGATCCACATTGACCCATCCATACTTATAATGGTAAATGGAACACCCCATAGTGAAGCACATCTATGTATAAATCCATTATCCAAATTCCCTTATAATTTATTCTCCCACTCTTCATGTTCAAAAGGGTCCATTTTATAAAGGGTACATAATATTTGAAAATAAATAACTATATTTTCAACCAAGAGCTCAGCATCTTGACTAAGAGGAAGTGCAATCAGTTATTTATGAAATATATTTTTGTATTATATTATAATAACCATGCCATTAAGTATGATATTTTACTTAGTCTTGATAATTTGAGATAGATGTTCTTGCTAATAAGGTACTAATATCCATTTATGTGATGATGATTGTAAAGTTAATTCAACAATCATTATATGATTGAATAGAATTGGAGGGGGATTCATTATATTTGATGTAATTCCCCTCTCTAATCAAATTATATTTCCATTTTAAAATTAAATCCAATATATAGCAAGAATATAATTAAATTCTCATAAAGGTATTGTCACAATTTTTTGGGGAATTCATCCGACTATATTGATTGGGAAATTTTTTTGACATGGATTGTAATAATTTCCGATTATTCTATTTTCCATGATAGATTGAAGTATATGATTAATTTGTTGTTTATATTGTCACTCTAAACCCATGTGATATGAAAGAATGTTTATAACAAGAATAAAAATATACATTTTATATCACTGATTGAAGAACTTGTGAATGTATCCCCACTTAATTATTGAGATCCACCTTAGAAATTGAGATGGGATATGATTTCACTTTTTATATATCCCTTGGATATTGTTGTTGCTAGTTATCATTGACAATACTTTCCTTAGTACATTGGTTCATATATTATACTTGACCCTTGTTGTTGTATTATTAAAATATAGGATGAGGGTTGACTATTTAATAAATTTTTATTATCACATTGTTGGGGTTCTCCCATGAGAATTCTCTACCTAGGTGTGCATCCTCCCCTTTCAAAATGCATTTCCTCACCGCCTTCATGAAATTAATGGGATATTTCTTCCAACATATTAATGATGTGTGATGTTGGAATTTCTCCAAACCATGATATTTCTCTATCACACAACCATATTTAAATCAATTCACTTGTCATTAACTTTAGACCCATAAGACACATGAGATTTACTAATTTCTATTTACTCTATATAAGAACATCAATCAATTCTACTATAGTTGTTAAAGTCATGATTAACAAAAAAAAATTAGATATTACATTCGCCCAATAAATAAGTTGTCACATTTAAATTATTAGTAAATGAAAAATTCAGTGGTGTATTGTGGATGTTTAGAAATTTATACCACATATTTCGTAATAGAATCATCCATCTTTTAGTTGAGGCAAAATAACACCCACTCCTCATTATGTTAGATAGTAAAAGGAAAATATTTATCGAATAATACATTCACCAAGAGTCTTCCCTCCTAAAAATTGTTAATTTCCTTTAGATATATATTCTTTATCAACATTTATAATTGTCAAACTTATAATTTGATTAATTAAATAACTATCATGAAAATAAATATCATGGAACATTCATGTATTGTGAAGTTATTTTCAATGTAATTGATCCAATGTAACTTTATTAATGTATTGGTTGATCCAATAAATTTTAGAGGCCTTTAACACAAATATTTATCAGTGGAATTTTTTTATTCCTTGGGTGATGTATATATTCCCCCAAATTGATGCATCTATCAAAACATGAGTTATAAGTATGTTTTTTCATGATTTTATATATAAATGAACTCATTATATTGGTCTTAAATTTTTGTTTAGTTGCTACAGATGCCATCACATTGGATGTTGATTTAGTTCTTCATATTACCAAACACTAACTAAAAAATGAAATATAATGAAGTTAATTTTCTTGAAATTTTAAAGAAATAAAATAGAAACCATAATAACATAAAGTATAATTCATAAATGACATTTATTTCTTAATCGATGAATTTTTAGGTTTGAATCTATTTTTTCAATGTTTTATTTCCAAAAAATAAATTTCATTTTTATATTATCTTCATAATAGTTCATATTGATATTTTTAATTTAAGAAATAATATCATCTCAAAATTTCAAACTAGGTGTAAAAATGCCTACATGATATAATAGGTGAAAATGAAGTTTATACCCAATTCAGGTTTTACGGTGATTTTTACTTGGTTGAACTCTTCCAGATCCACATCCACTTGTATTATCTATATATGGATATTATTGTTTGAAAACCCCAAAATATTTACTTTACCAATATTTATCGATGTTATCATATTTATAACTTTATCCATAATGATTGATGTATGGTTTTATAATCCTAATCCCCAAAAATAACTAGAAATTTCTATAATAAAAAATTATGAAAAATTAAATATTTTACGAACCCTAATTCATTCTTTATTATAGAATGATAAACATAATAAAATAAAATATGATCAACTGGGAATATATCATTGAATAATTAGATAAAAATTACAATAAAATGAAATAGGTGTGCAATGAAAATAATTTATTCCTTATTACATTCTACTATAACTCCATTGATTTTATTAAATTTAAAGGGGTAGCATTAGAAAATACAAAAGAATGGGTTTATCTATAAATAAAATTAAGAGAATAATAAATGAATAATATGATGAATGTAAAACATATGATTGATGAGGCATATCATGGTTACACAAAAGTGTAGTAATCATAAAAATTAAAATAAAATCTTGATATAATATGATGAAATCAATGAAACAGAAGAATATTAAAAAATTACAGAACACCATAAGTCGAATTCATTGTTAGATACCATGAAATCATAACTTCATGTTTTTATTATAACCAGAATTTTACCATATATATTACCATTTGAGATGAAGACATTTGGAGGATTTATAATTATAGTCTTGACCATCACATCCTATTATATATATAAATTTATAATTTATATAGATCATACAACATAAGAATCTATCTCATCACTTTTAATCCCATTATTATGGATTGTGGGATATATATAATGAAGACCACATGAAATTAATGATATATAAATCTTCATGAATAACCATGAGTGGGAATAAGTATGGGAATTCACAACAAAACATTTCATCATGGAAAATAATTGGATAATTCTTATAGCATAATTGGTGTACAAGAATGTTAATTGAAAATTTTAATGAGAGTGAATCATTGTCTTCTATTACTTACTAATCAAAAGTATAGTAAATGAATATGTAGAAACACATTGAATTATTGGAAATTTGGAATAAAAAGGCATATAAAAAAGAATGTGGTGGAATAATATGGAAGAGGGAATCCTTAACATTGAGAGAGGAAATTGAAAAGATTTAGGGGGGGCTTTATATGCTCTTTAGAAAACAATTGTAGGTATTATAGAGGAATATGGGGATTAAATTATCTCTGAATGTGTTATGAGTTAATTGGAATTAGAGGATTGGTCATTATTTTTAAAAAAGAGAGGTGAATTCAATATTAATTTATAAAAAATGGTTTTAGAATCTATTTGAGAAAAAAAACCATAATCATTACAATGGTTTCACCTGATTCTTAATAAAGTGGTTTGGTTTTATTTTTTAATATGTAATGAAAATAAATCACTAATAGATTATAGTTAATGATGGTGATGTGAGTCATGTTCATCATGAATTTATTTTAAAACATAAAAATATAATATAGGTTTTGGAGGAATCATTAAATGTATATAAAATTAATATAATAACATCCAAAATATATTATTTTCATGGGAAAATATACTTAAGGCCCTCTATGACCTTTATATTATTTATTACATCACATTTGGGCTACTTTGTTTTCATAATTCCGAATAAATAAACATACTCTATTTATATTTTACCAAAAAAAATTATCTGTTGTAATACTATTCAAAAAGTTCATTAATATAAATTTTTTATGTGATGATAACAATAATAGTATTTTTAATTTTCTTATAAATATTGTAATTTAAGATTTTAAATAAAAATATGTATTTAGTAGAATATGTTAGTTGTTAAGAAACTAACAACTTTATAACCCTTTCAAAAATTAAATATTTATTCATTAAGTTGTATTTTAATTTATAGTTATGAAATATTATTTAATAATAATATTTTACAAAAATAAAATTTATCTTAAATTTCATGAATTTATTGAAAAGTGTTTTATAATTTAAACTATGTATGTCCCAAAAATATAATTTTAGTGTCTTTTTATCCAAATAAAGTTTGTAAAAACTCATTATTTAATAATATATATACATATATATAATATTAATGAAAATAAGTTAAATATAATTAATATTATACTAGTATTTGAAATATATAAATCCATTCTACAAGAATCGTTATACATGACCTCATATTTCACTAGCATATGCCCTAAGGGTATAACAACCCTCATCTTTATTACACACTTAAACATGATTTATTACATGAAATATTCACTTGATACTGCATAGAAGATCAAGGGGTCAAGTTTCTTTGGTGCTTAGGAACATTACATAACAACCTAACACATGGAAACAAAACATCTCTATTGAAAGTTTCCTTTACATTACCACTACAGTCCCTCCTACTTAGCATTGCATGGGATAACCTAAGGACGTGCATAAGAAAATGGAATGCTATAATTCCTAGTAAGAGAGTAAAAAATGAATAACATGAATAATATAATACTCATTAGGAATTAGGCATATCAATGGAACAAAAACAAACATGAACATAAAGGAATGATATAGTATGATTATCATAACATGAAAATGTGGCGATAACACTTAACATTGTATTAGCATGATTCTAGGCTCATTGAATAAGGATCATGAGTAAAACCTTATTTAACAAGAATTAGAATGTGTAAAACCTCAATTCACTCAAAATATCATGATACTAATATTTACCCAAAGCATTGGAGTGCTATTAGGGAACACCCTTCTTAAACATTTCATTTCATGCATAAGTGTGCCACAAGATCATAAAACAAGGATTAATTGAACATCATAATTTATTCTATGACAAAGGAATGTGGGATTCATACATGAAAATATTATATCAATAAGTAAATTTTCATAAAGGTGAATACACTTGATAAATAATTGGGCATTGTATTCACGACACAATGATTTTGGTTTGGAAAATTGCGGTGAAATTTCGGGAGCATAACGACATGACATAATACATCATAAAAAATGTTTGATGAGAGATAAAGGGGTGTATCATAACATGTACATAAAATTTAATGTAAAGGGGGTCATATAGATATATTTCCCTACATATTTAATAGAATTTAGATTCATAATACAAAGGAATTGCTTGAATGTAAATAAGGAGAGTGAAATTTCTTACGGAATTTAGATATGGTAATGGGTGTACATGGGAGGCAGTAATGAGAGATAAAGGGGTATCTAATCATTAAAACATAAGGAGGGAATTATGGGTGAGGTGATAAATAATACCCTAACATTTATAATTTAAAATAATAGGGAATAACAAAATTATGGAACGGGGACATAAATAAGGAAGAAGTAAATCCCTTACATGGATATGTGATCCTAAAGGCTTGTAAGAGTCATGAGAGAGGATTCTAGGGGGCATAGGGTGCCATGGGAGGATTATAGATAAAATAAGGCAGAGGTTGGATGGACTCTAAAGGCTTCGAGTGAAGAGGATGTGGGACCTTGGGTGGGATTATATAGGAATGGAAGGGGAATTATTTATTATTTAGGATTGGGTAACCACACATTAAACTAATCAAAAACACAAACCAGCCCACGGTTTTTTACCATGGGTTTTTCCAAAGGGGAGAGGAAAACATTATTTTATATGTCCAATGGTAGAACTTTTTAATATAATATGGTTGCTCTTGTGGAGGTGAGTCACCCTCTCAAGGAAATCAATTTCAAAAATTAAAATGTTATATAAGTCTTGGAGGGTCCACTAAGGCTTTGTAAAATAAATTAAATAAACATAAAATCACATTATTTTAAAGATAAAACATATATTATCCGACCATAATATTTATAGTATTTTATTACATCACTATTGGGTTATTATGTTGTCATAAAACACATTATATGTTTAAACGGTGTTTAATTGTTACCCAAAAATTCAACTCTCTCAGAAAATTATGAAAAATTCTCCATTGGGTAATTACGAAATCTTGATTCCAAAAATAATATCAATTTTATATAGATAATTTTATAAATATTTTAATTTTTACTTTTAAAATAAGAATGACCATTTATCGAAAATTCATCAGTTTTGACAAAAATGACTTTTAAACCGTAATAAAATTTACAATTGTATTCATAAACATTATAAAATAATTTTTATTTCTTAAAAAGTAATTTAGTAATTATATTTTATTAAAATATTATTTTACTCAAATATCCATTATTTCATCAAAATATATTTCTTAATTAAATATTAACCAAAAAACACTGTTTGTTTTAAGAACCATAGATTTTTAGGAATTTAATATCAATTAATAATATAATATTTGTTTTAAGAACTCTTTTATGTCAATTTTGACACTATTCATTAGTTGATTTTTGTGAAACTCATAACAGATTGATTATTTCGAACAAAGTCAATTAAATCAATCCTAATATATTATATTATCCTAGAAAATTAATTTAATTCATTAAAAGTGTCATATTATATTTTTTTGGGTATTTATAAAATCAATTGTTTTAATTTTTCACTATTATAGTAATTACTGCATCATCATTGTGTCATTAATATTTTACATTATCTGATGTCTAAAAAGTATAAATAAAATATCATTATGTAGGAAATCCTTTTATATTTCTAATGAATATTTATAATCTAAAATCCAACATGTATAACCCTATGTAACAATTGTTTTTCTAAAAGATATATGCTTGTGTCATTTTTGTATTCATTTTAACTTAATTAATATAAAGTGTCATTATCACTTACAAGTGGATCCATGGGGTCCCAAAATTGACCCAAAGATGCCCATGGTCGACCATGTATCAACCAATAGGGTTAAGACACGTTTTAGGGTAATTTAGTATTATTATAATATTATTTTTTTTAACCCTTATTTATCGGATTTACCCTTAACCATGGTAAATAAAATATTTACCGCAGTAATTATTCAAAATGTCTAAAAATAAAAGTTACCTATTTACACAATTTTAACATCCTGATTCCAAATATGGAATCCATTTTCCTAAATTCAAAACACAGAAGTGGCAGAAATTAATTTAAAATTAAATCCCGCTGTCAAAACAAAAAGCGTGTTTTTAAGAGATAATAACTATCAAAAGATTGACACTCGTTTATGTTTGGTTTAATTGTAAAATTATGTCCAATGACCAACATTATATTAAATGGTAAAAATATATTCTAAATATACTTTAAAACCACTCAAATTCATAATTTATCACTATTAATTATTTTTATTAAAAAAGTTGTTTTTAATTAAAATTTAGTAATTTTCACTATTCATCAAAATACAAAAGTTATCCGAAAAGTACCAAAATTTCACCCTAGGCTAATTTCGATATTCCGAATCCAAAAATGAAGTCCATTTTGAAATATAAAATATATATAATTTCAAAAATTAGGTATTACTATTCATAACGGCTAGTTTGATTGGTTGTGGTGTGTTAAAATCTCGAAGTTGCGTACAATGCACGTCATTGCATTATTCGAAAGGAAACATACCGAGGAAGCTTGGGGTGTTACATTCTCCCCTCCTTCAATAAATTGCGTCCTCGCAATTTTTAAAATTTTTCTTGGTAATATAATGGAAAGTCCCACATCGGGAAAAAAGTCAATAAAACTATCACTTTAAATGAAAGAAAGAG
Source organism: Viscum album (assembly GCA_963277665.1). NCBI lineage: Eukaryota > Viridiplantae > Streptophyta > Magnoliopsida > Santalales > Viscaceae > Viscum > Viscum album. The sequence continues at coordinate 1,238,659,357 of OY728145.1, read as the reverse complement.
AGGTATAACGGTCATCCAAGATAACCAATACTAGGATTCCATGTAAGAAAACATGGATATGGATGATAAACTAAGTGTCAAGTTCTGATGGAGAGGGATAGAAATCATGATCAGGAGAAAGTTAACAATGAGAAAACCACAAACTTGTGTTGGGACAAACGACCATTAGTCTCCTAGTAGGAAAGTAAACGGACAACATTTTTTTTTTAAGTTACATTACATAAGGAAGAGGAATTCATTTATGATATTGACTATGAACATTATGAGATATACTTACATTTTAAGTAGATTTTCATTCTTTAATAAATTTCCACCACTAACTCATTTTTTTTAAACGATGAGTATTCAAGAAGACTTGGTCACACTGGAAGAGATAGAATAAACTTCTATAGAATCACATGATCCATGAAGGATAAACCATATATTTACATTGTCTTTGAAGATTAATCAAAACCAAAATGGTCAGTGAATGATCTAATGATTCCCCAAAAGAATATTCATTGAGATAAATATGCACTAATCTTAATTTCTAAAATTAAACCAACAATACCCCAAAGTTAAATAGATACCATTCAATAACCAATTGTCCTTAAAATCCTTTAATATAATCCAAACTAATATTGAAACCCAAAACATAGAAGAATTTGATTATGTATTCTCCCATGTTAAATTGTATCTCCAAATGACATCAGATACTCTTAAAGTCACATATTCAAAAGTAATTAACCTAATCACATATTCTCTATTATAGGTTAATCATTTCCATAAATAACCCAAATCACTATAAATCCACAATAAAAACGTAGATAAAAATCTATCATTACTCCACAAATGAAACCCCATAGTATTCTATTTTCCTTGGGCATATAGTGTTCCCAACAAAGCGAACATCTTCCAAAATAACATTTATCACTTAATCACCAAATCATTTTCCTATACCAAGGGTATTCTTTTGATATGAAATAAGAACCCAAATCAACTTATTATTGATCAATAAAATCATTTAACTAAAAAAAATCAAGTCATACTGACCAGGGACTTCACGTAGTCCAGTGGTAGGCGATAAATCCCAATCGCACTTTGGTTGTGGGTTCGATTCCCACAGCTTTGTCCGACGCGATGGGTTGTCACACGGTCTACGTGTTGTCCTTTTTCAAAAACTATATTTTATAATATTACAAAAATAAATAACATAATTTAACCACAAATGTTATATCATACTTTTCATTTTCATCCCAAATTATAATAACTTATCATTTTCTCAAACCCCAATGATCATATAAACCAAATGGTTATTTATACCTATATCCACAAGAGAAGAGACAATTCTTCCTCAAATATCATTCTCACATGGCAAACTGCGGGGTTACAAATACAAGAGAAAATTATTCCAAAGCAAACCCATCAACAAGGAGTGCTAATACTTTTTAAATTTTTCTCCAGCCATTTATTTCCACATAGCTTCTTCTTTGACCAAGAAAATATCCTATAAAATAGGACATTCACTCGGGTAATGGCCAGGTCCCCTACATTTACGACAAATGACTGTAAATGGACTCTTGGGACCATTTTTATCTTCTTCCATAGTACTCTTCATTTTTCTTCGGCAATTCTTCACTTTATGTCCTTCCTTCCCGCACGTAAAACATTTCGTTGTCCCATTGAGACACTTTCCTGGGTGTCTCTTTCCACAATTCCTGCATGATGAAAATTGAGGTTTCTTTTCTCCATGGTCTCCATTGCTGGAGATCTTATCATTTATCACCTTTCTCTTCCTTGTTGAGTCTGGGAGTTGGTTAATATATATGTTGTTGATCATATTTTTGGAAAACTGATTTGGCATAAAGACGATATCTTTTACGCCTATCAACATTCCATTTTGTTGCTCATCGCTACCATCGTTCCCACCTTGTACATCATTCTCAAAGTCACTATGACTTCCTTGGAATCCAGCCATTGACTAAATCCAGAAAGCATTGAGTGAGTAATAGTAGTCGTAAAATCATTTAGAGATTAAAATGTCACCATATTCTCAATTTGAAACATATTAGGATTAACCAAGGTCATTTTCTCTCATCTTATGTATATATTACTTAAATCGGTTTGTAAAGAAAATGTAAATTATCCTAAGCATATCCCCCGGGAGTGTCGTAACCAAGAGTGCAGCAAGGCCCGTTGTCGTGCACCAGTTCCCGTTCGAGTCTAGCTCAAAGCGGTGTTTTCGGGTTTTATCCCTAGGTACATCTGTGCCAGAGCCGCCTCTACCTGCTCGTATCCAGACAGGGATGTATTGCTCGGAAAACTTACAAAATCTTTAAAATACCAAAATTCTAGGAAGTTTTTTTTTATACTAATCCTCAAAGTTCATCTTAGGTCTACGTGCTCTAATCAGAGTTTATCTAAATCTAGCTACCAAGGTTTGTACTAAACTTCCTCTGATACCAACTGTAACGCCCCGACCCCAGCTACCCAGAGTCGGTGCAATATTACATAATATTGGAATGATCATGAGAAAGATCAAGTCTCGAAAGACAGATTAGTTTAGTAGCCTTGGAATAACTAGATACATCCATAAATTTTTACATTACATCATAAAAAAAACATCTTGTCTTCATATCCCCTCATACTATCCCTGCAGGTCATTCATAAATTACTTCTTCATAATCCTGGGAAAAAAAATAAAACATTGAAAGGGGTGAGCTCGGATGCTCAGTAAGGATAACATTATAGCACAAGCTTTCATAAATAAGCATAAACACTTAAGGCAATTTATAACTAAAACAAAAGCCTTTTAAACTTGAAATTCAGCATAAAATGGCAAAGGTAAAATGAAATAATGCCATTTACTTACTCACATGGATATTCTACTAGTCGAATGATCACATGAAATATCAATAACCACTTTCATAATGATGGAATGCATAATGCCAGACTATCATAACCACATAGCCAAGGCCTCGTGCCAAGACTACGAATAAGATTTTGCCAAGGCCTTGTGCCAAGACACTAGTTTGTCTCATGAGACCTACCGATGCATCGAGGAGCTATAGCGGGCTCCACCCGTCACTTATTAAGTCCAATGCATTCCTCATATGAATAGGTTTAAGCATAAAATAAACATTCGTATTAAAACTTGCATACGAAATGTCAATACTTTTACCACAAACCATGAATGGTATAAAAACAACAGATCCACAGTCAAACATAACTCATTCGATACAATATAGAAGATTGTATTGTATCACATTAACCTCAATCAAGAATAATGAAGGATGTTGACATAGATGAAAATAATCATCAAAACTATTTGAGAGAAATATCCCCCTTTTCTTGAAAACATTTAAAAGTCACACTATTTGTTAAGAAGCCATTTAAAAGTAGATTTTTGAATCAAAGTGTCCCATACCACTTTGAAACTTTTTAAAAGGAGTTTTGATTTCTAAACTTTAATGTCCATATAAATAAATCCTTTAAACCATTTTTAAAACATGGACATTAATGAGAAAGGTTTAGATGAATAAGTCTTTAAAACATTTAAAAATGGTATTTTAGTTAGAGATTCTTACCAAAAGAGACACTGGAATACAAATAATTGAGGTGATCAAAACTTTGTAATATCATGAGAATAAAGGGAATCATGATATATTATGTCAAAGTACATTATATATACACCACATAAAAGTGATTTGGTGTATATCATCAAAGAAGTCTCAATGGAATGTAAATTGAGATGAAATCTCTCATAAAGGTTGTATCCTTAGGTTAAGGATAAATCAATGACATAATTATGTGTGACAAATATAAATACACTAAATATGATTGGATATTCAGTGTAAAAAAATCAAAGGACATTCACACATATTCTTGTAAAAGCAATACCAACGAATTGGATGTTTAACTCAACAAATGGAGAATGAGTTAAAATTACTCTTATCAAATTCATATCAATGACTTGAGAATTACCAATGGAGTGATTATGTGTATCAAACTTATATCCACAGGAAGGGGAGTGGAAATTATGACATAATCAAATGAATAGTGATTCCACACATAATCTTGGGGTAATATAATCAATGAAATATGTGTAAATCCAAATGAGTGGAAATTGAAATCTCAAATTCCCTTATCGATTAGGTAACTTACGAAACATACACCCATGAAAGAAGTATCATACCATGATGATGTAAATACCCATAAATTAAAGTATATTACACAATGAATACGATCATGGGCAGTACACATACACCACATGCAATAATTAAGTGGTGATCAATGGAATTCTCACGGAATTAAAAGTGAGATAAGAAAACCCTTACCTTGTACTTTTCCTTGGTTGGGGTAGGTTAACCTCCTGTATAATAGTTAAATAATTGTTACTAAATTATACAAGAATCATATACATTAATATGATATCATATATGATCTTTTAATATTGATTTGATAATAATATCTTAGTATTATCACCGTTTCGGGTGTTAACTTACTCATTTTCTTTATATGTTTTGTTACATAAGTCATGTTTGTTGTATCTTATTCATATCCAGAATGATATCAAGTCCTTAAACATCATTTTTAAATTATTAAATGATAATTATACTTGAATGGATACGATGGAGAATGAATCTCATCGCGTTTGTGGAGACGGTAGTCCGTACGTACGCACGAACGCTACTTCCATTTAATTTTTTATTTTAAAAGAATCGAATACAAATGATACATAGGTATATTACTATTACAGTATAATATAATATTTTATATATGTTACTTAAGTTCATTAACACCATCCTTTATACGTTCCATGTGTGGTATGAACGAGTCATATCATTTTAAGGGGGCGGTAGTCCGCACTTCCTCAAATGAAATTATCGTATGTATATACAACATGAAACGAATAATGGTATGAAATAAAATGGAATTACAGAAGCTTATATATAAAATATATATCATTAATATAATATTTAATTATAGTGCCATCATAATGGCCACCATGAGAGGCGGTAAGATGTATTTGAACAATCATCGTTTCGTGAGGCGTTAGTTTTCCATCCACAGAAACATTATGTTCATCACCCATTAGATGGAGTTGTGTGTATGTGTAGTTTGAATACTTCTTATAACAACATCCTAGTATATTGAGGATACTGGTGTTGTTACAAAAGAAAGGAAATAAAAAGAGTTTGGGGGTTGAAGAAGCAAAATAAATGAAAATAATTTAAGAGAAATCGTTACCTTTAATTTAGGTAACTCACTTTGGTTGGAACCAAAGGACTTGTTGAAATGCTTTCTGCCTAAGGGGAAGCTTCAAGGAGGAGGAGAGGGATTTGGGGAGCTTAGTTGGGCATATTTTGGACGAGCCAAGTGGCTTGAGAGGTGTGAGGAAAAGAGAAGGAGGAGTTCCCTTTTTATAAGAGGGGTGAGGGGCACTTTTGGAAAAGCTAGAAATATTAATTTATAATAAATTCATATTCGGTTTCCAAAGGCTCCAAAGTTGACTATTCAAAGGATGAGGTGGGGATAGGTCGAAAAAAACTCATCCAATAGAATTTAGACAGGTTTGGGTACTTATATTAACCTTATCTTTTAGTATTAACTCTAAGTTAATTAGTTTCACTTTTACAATGTCTCTTTGTATTTTTATATAATATGGTTAATAAACTTACTATATACATCCAAGCGACCCCCAAGTGGTCCATTAATGATTAACCTATCATGATATAAGTCTCTTGGCCGAACCTTAGATTTTTAGGAATTTAATATCAATTAATAATATAATATTTGTTTTAAGAACTCTTTTATGTCAATTTTGACACTATTCATTAGTTGATTTTTGTGAAACTCATAACAGATTGATTATTTCGAACAAAGTCAATTACATCAATCCTAATATATTATATTATCCTAGAAAATTAATTTAATTAATTAAAAGTGTCATATTATATTTATTTGGGTATTTATAAAATCAATTATTTTAATTTTTCACTATTATAGTAATTACTGCATCATCATTGTGTCATTAATATTTTACATTATCTGATGTCTAAAAAGTATAAATAAAATATCCTTATGTAGGAAATCTTTTTAGCTTTCTAATGAATATTTATAATCTAAAATCCAACATGTATAGCCCTATGTAACAATTGTTTTTCTAAAAGATATATGCTTGTGTCATTTTTGTATTCATTTTAACTTAATTAATATAAAGTGTCATTATCACTTACAAGTGGATCCATGGGGTCCCAAAATTGACCCAAAGATGCCCATGGTCGACCATGTATCAACCAATAGGGTTAAGACACGTTTTAGGGTAATTTAGTATTATTATAATATTATTTTTTTAACCCTTATTTACCGGATTTACCCTTAACCATGGTAAATAAAATATTTACCGCAGTAATTATTCAAAATGTCTAAAAATAAAAGTTACCTATTTACACAATTTTAACATCCTGATTCCAAATATGGAATCCATTTTCCTAAATTCAAAACACAGAAGTGGCAGAAATTAATTTAAAATTAAATCCCGCTGTCAAAACAAAAAGCGTGTTTTTAAGAGATAATAACTATCAAAAGATTGACACTCGTTTATGTTTGGTTTAATTGTAAAATTATGTCCAATGACCAACATTATATTAAATGGTAAAAATATATTCTAAATATACTTTAAAACCACTCAAATTCATAATTTATCACTATTAATTATTTTTATTAAAAAAGTTGTTTTTAATTAAAATTTAGTAATTTTCACTATTCATCAAAATACAAAAGTTATCCGAAAAGTACCAAAATTTCACCCTAGGCTAATTTCGATATTCCGAATCCAAAAATGAAGTCCATTTTGAAATATAAAATATATATAATTTCAAAAATTAGGTATTACTATTCATAACGGCTAGTTTGATTGGTTGTGGTGTGTTAAAATCTCGAAGTTGCGTACAATGCACGTCATTGCATTATTCGAAAGGAAACATACCGAGGAAGCTTGGGGTGTTACATCAACCTTGAATTTAAGGGTAATGAAAAATCTGGAAGTATATCATGCAATCCTTGTGTTGTTTTCCTCATACGCTATGATGTTTTTTTCATTTTTTTTCTTGAGGTCAAGGAATTCCCTTTCCATATTAAGTCAGAGGGTGTGAGGAAAATATTTATCGAAAAACATTATCTAGAAATCCTTCAATTATAACACCTCGATCTCCTTCCCTATATTTGTATTTTTAATCAATTTCCACCCTTGATCAGCTTCACCTCTCGTATTATAAGCAGCCATAAGAAGCTTCTCTTGTTCGGAAAATTGAAGGATGGAGAAGATCTTCTCAATGGAATTGATCCATTGTGCAGTGATTGAGGGATCAGATGATCCATGAAAGAAAGAGGATTTTGTCTCATGAAGCTCTCAATTGTGACAGGTTATTTCTTTGGAGGGGGGGGGGGGTTGAACATTCCAATTGACCCATGTTTCAATTCAAATCATGAGTTAACTAAGAGAGTATCTGGACAAAGTTTACAATTCCTATTCCCATTGGATTGAGAATCTCATTAGAATAGTCACCACATTGATCATTGCATCAGTTGTTAGACCGAGTCCTCATATTATAGGACATTGGATGGATGTAAAGATAAAGATAGGTGTAACACATAAAGGGTAATCCATGGAAAAAATATTAGACTTATAAATTATTTTAATTCCTTAACTTATGAATCTATATTTTTCAATCTATGTTATCCATGATCTACATTCTAACATATATTCTTCGAGGAATTTTTTAATTCCCTTAATAATGGGTCATAATAAACAAGTGGATTTATGAAATCATATCCCCCAGGATTGTTGTAACCAAGAGTGTATCAATGCCCATTGTTGTGTACCAAGAAACCCAAGTTCAAGCCTGAAACTCCTTGTCGAAGTTTTCACTCCTAGGTACATCTATGCCAGAGCGGCCTCTACCTGCACGTATCCATACATGGATGTATTTTCATGATAAGCCACATAATAAATAATCAACAAAACTAAGGGATGTTTTTATTATACTTAGTCTTGTATCTAAGGCATTCAATAGGGTTTTCTAATCATAATCCCAAAAATAACTACACCTATCCTATAATAAAAACTATAACAACCCTACTCTTTTTTACACACTCAAACACGATTTATTAAGAAAAATATTCACTTGATACAATAGAGAACATAAACAGATCTATTTTATTTGGGGTTTAGAAACATTACGTAACGATATAAAACATTGAAACTCATCCTCTTTATTGAAAACTCCAATTACATGACTGCTACATTCCCTCATACTTACCATTTCTTTGGATAACATGAGGAAATGCATAAGAAAAGTGTGAGATATAAATACCAATAAGGGAGTAAAAAAGACATAAAATGAATAATACAATACATGTTAGAAAATACGCATATCAATGGAGCATAATAGAAACATGAACATAAAGGCATGGTATAGCATGATTATCTTAACAGGTAAATGTAGCGAAAACACTTAACAAGGTATTAGCATGAGCCATGGGATAATTTTACTTGAATCATGAGTAAACCCTCCTTGCACTTTAATTATCATGAGTAAACCCTCATTGCACTTGATTTATCATGATTCTAATAATTACCCAAATCATTGGAGCGTTATCAGGGCACACCCTTCTTAAACATTTCATTCCATGTATAAGTGTGTCATAAGATCATACAACATAGATTCATTAAAAATCATAATTTCTTCCATGATAAATGAATGTGGAATTCATACATGAAACACATCCATCAATAAATAAATGTCCATAAAGTTGAATACCATTGATAGAGAAATGGACATGGTATTCACTGCACAATAATTTTGGCTTTGAAATTTGCGGTGCTATTTCAGCAGCATAAAGACGTGACATAAGAATTCATAAAACTGGTTAATTAGAGAGAAAGGTGTGTCTCATTATATTTACATGAAATGGAATTTAAGTGGGGTCTAATATATACATTTCCCAACATATGTAATAGAATTTAGAATCATAATAAAAAGTAATTGCTTGAATGTAAATGAGGAGAGAGAAATTTCTTAAGGAATTTTGACATGTAACAGGTGTATTTGGGAGGCATTAATGAGAGATAAAGGGGTCTATCATCATTCAATCATAATGAAGGAATTATAGGGGAGGTGATAAATCATACCCTATCATTTATAACTAAAAATAAAAGGGCATGAAAATATTAATGTACATGGACATAAATTGGAAGAAAGAAATCCCTTACTTGGAAGTGTGATCCCAAAGGCTTGGGAGAGGCTTGAGAGAGGATTATGGGAGCTTGGTCACCTTGAGAAGATTATAGAGAGAGTATTGTAGAGTTTAGAAGAACTAAAAAGGCTTTGAGTGAAGTAGAAGTGGGATCTTGGGTGGATTTATATAAGAAAGGAGGGGGAATTTGTTATTATTTAGGATATGGACACCACACATTAAACTAATCAAAACCACAAACCAGACCAGGTTTTTTCCCATGGGATTTTCCAAAGGGGAGTGTAAAACATTATTTTATAATTCCAATGGACTAAAGTCTTAAAATAATATGGTTTCTTATGTTTAGGCGAGTCTCACTCTCAAGGAAATCAATTTAAAAAGTTAAAATGTTTTATAAGTCTCTAAGGGTCCACTAAGGCTTTGTAAAATAAATCAAATAACTCTAAAATCACATTATATTATTTTAAGAACATATATTATCCTAAAATAATTTTTATAGTATTTTATTACATCACTATTGGTTCATTATGATTTCATAAAACACATTATGTATTTAAAAATTACTTAATTTTTACACAAAAATTCGATAGTCTCAGAAAATTATTAAACTTTTACCATTGGATAATTTTTCCATCCTAATTCCAAAAATAATATTCATTTTATCTAAATAATTCTCTAAATATTTTAATTTTTACTTTTAAAATAAAAATCTACATTTATCAAAAATTTATGGTTTTTGACATAAATGGATTTCAAACAATAATAAAAATTACAACTGAATTCATAAAAAATATAGAATCATTTATATTTAATAAAAACTAACAAAGTAAAAATATTTTATTAAAATATTATTTAATTCAAAAATCCATTCATTCATCAAAATATATTTTTTAATTTAATATTAACCAAAAAATACTATTTGTTCTTTAAATACTATTTACAATGTAACAATAATAAAGAGAATGTATATTATTTATTATATACATAAATAATTAAAATAATAATAGTTCTAAGGTATTCTTAAATAACACCTTATAAAACCCATATATGACCTATGGGTAATGCGTGTGAAGGTGAAAAACTCTGAGGGTGGCTCAGATAACATCGCTCAGGTGGAAATCTCTATCAACTTCCACTTCTCCCATAGGAGGTTCCGTTCGAACTTAATGTGTTGATGATCTCTTTTGGGTAGGTGGAGAGTGAATCCCATTGATGACAAGTCCTTTCTGATATCTGAAAAATGGTCTTCATATGGAGCAATTCTACCTGATGAGGCAATATCTTCATTTTTATGAGTAAATTGGATTTGTAAAAGCACTATATTAATTCTAATCATGTTATCACTATTCAACAACTACATTAGAAACTTTCAGAATTTATTATAGTTTTGTAAAATCCAAAAACATAAAACCATGGATGTGTATATGTTTTAAATGACCATTTTACATAGTACGACATTTAATTATAAATAAAGGAATTTTAATTGATAAAAGATTGGTTCGTTACCAAGGGTGATGTGAGTAATGGTGGTACTTTATTTGGTGGTTCAACAAACATGGTTTTTATTATGATCTCAGAAATCTTGAACATCCCCCATTAATGTCTTCACTCATGTTTTCATAGTTGACTATCAGGTTGGTCATGGTTAGGGGAAAATTATAGCAAGGACATATCCCATGGAAGCTTATACATAAGGCCTTCATAGCATACAATCCTAGTAGTCGATGACATCACTTCTTATATCCATGCCAATTATACATTATCATAACCCATCATATATTATATTCTTAATGGAAACTTTATAACAAATATATAATCAATTGTTATGAATCATTTTATTATATTTAGACTGAGAGACAAATTTTGGCTATAATTTATATTATTTCTCAATGAAAAATTGAAAAATAGTTCTTGTGTTTTCTATCAGTACATGTATAAAAAAAGGTATTGATTCAATTAAAGGTGAATTTCTTTTATAAATGTTTGGGTAATTGAATTAAAATATCATTTTGATATGAAAATATATATAATTAAATTAATTCCAATGTTTTAGGGTATTTGAGGATAATATAACATCAATTTGATCAATAAATTCATAATTGAATGTGAATCATTCAAGAAAAGGGGATTGTGTGGGGTTGGGTGAAGTGGATGTAATTAATATTATCTCTAGATTGAGTATTAAAGGTATAGCTATACAACCATAAATGGTGATAAATAAATAATCCTAATTAATATAGAAGAATATTTATACAAATACATTTCTCTAAATTATGAATCAATTTATTATAGAAATATATTTACATAATAAAGAATGTATTATGATAAAAATTATAAGAGTACATGGAGTCATTCATGATATGATGTTCAATATACCAACCTTGTGAAATATAATTTTATCATTTTTTTATTCCATTTATCAGGAAATACGTAATGGTGATAATAATTTCCAGGAATAATAAACTAGAGGTGCATCAGTTGATAAATATCCATCCAAAATCAAACTAATGATTAATAAGATAGCTTCAAATTCTCACTAATTTGGTAAAACATGTTTTGCAAAAATATTACTGTATATGGAATGATTTTTTGAATAATATTTATTTGAATGTAAAATTGAGGAACTAACGAGAATGGTTGATAAGATCATTATTATGATATTATTTGATCAACTAAAAATGGAAAAATTATGTGGATTTTTTCATCACACAAGAATTATAATGGCCAATGTGAACATGATAAGAAAATTAAACGTTTTTCATCAATAAATCTATAATAACAGTTTCAACATTCCATATTGGGATAGAGTGATAATTCATATGCATAGTTTTCTTAAAATAAAAAAAAATTAAAAGTATAAAATCATTTCAAAATCAATATCATCGACCTCTAGTATTTAAAAAACACATTATAAAATAGTAAAAAAATCAGCATTCTAACCACATATATTTAAAAAAAACTAAAATTTTAGGAAACACATTCAATATGTTCTCCATAATAAATGGATACCCAATATGATAAAATAATTAAATTGATACACATGGAAATATTTAAATTAGAAATTCATTTAATGATGTATTGTAAAAATAATGGCATTGAACCCTATAAAATTTCCCTCTAAATATTATCTAAATCTTTAGAGAGATATGAGGGGTGAAACAACAATTAGAGGCTATAAAAGTTTCACAATACAAAAACCATATTATAAAATACAAATTGAACCATTGATGAAGAGTTATAGAATATTTTTAGATTTCAGGAAAAGCAAATAATTACTATAAATAATTACTATAGAGAGAAAAATAAGAAATCTAATTTTTATTTATGGAATGTATCTAAATTTATGACACCATATATTCCTACCAAAGTTTTAGATGTATAGATATTTTTATACCATTCATTACTAAAATATTATCTACAATTGATCCATTTTATGAAAAAAAGAGATTTTATTAATTTCGTACATCTTTATACCAATTATTCTATATATATGGGAGATCATGAAACAAAAATAAAGGATTTCTTTCTAAAAAATAAATCTATGGAATTTTGAGATTGAGTAGTTAATTTTTTCAAGACTAAAGTGTTGATATTTATCTTACTATCACAATATTATGTGCTGAAAATAATGGGTTATAGGATAAGATCTCTATCCCTCAATCATTTTCAAAATTTCTAAAATATAACTAACACAGTTACAAATTTTTTTAATGGTTCATTGAAATTATATTTTTGAGAAATAATTTTTGACTTTAGTATAAATAATTGAATTAAATACCCATATGAAGAATACTCTAGTTTTTATCATTCTAGTTATGGTTAATCTAATCCTCGGAGAGAATCTAGTTTATTAGATTATATTTTTCACTAGCTTAAAAAAATTTGATTAGCCAATTATTTTAAAAATAATTGGGAATAACCAGATAATTCATTTAAAATATAAAAAACACCGGTAATTGAAAACTTTATTAATAAATTATATTTTTAATTAAATAATTGATAAAGTAATACTTTAAATTTTATATATCTAATTCATGGTATTGTATTAAGAAAACCAAATAAGATTTATTCCTAATTCCATCCATCAAAAATGGAATTTAAACTACTACCTCTAGATATATTTTATGTGTTTTTAATGGAAAAATACATGATACCAATGAATATACCAACCAAATTATCCAATAAAAATGAAAAAAAAATTGATTAACCATTTGATGGGATATGTGATAGATATATTGTTTGGAATAAATCCATCAATGTAACATTGAAGCATTTTTGGGTTGGTTGTGTTTATTGAAAAAATGGTTTCCTTTGAAAATTTTGGTGTTCTAGAGATGTTGTTGAAAGTAAATGTTGAAAAATAACCATGTCAAATAAATGAATGATCTAGATCAAAATCTTGAAAAATGGAAAAAATAATGTGTGCAAAAAAATTATGAAATGTGTGAAAAAGATGAGGTTGTGAGAAAGAATCTTGTGCGACCAATGTGACGTTAAATTGGGTTTTCTGCACACTATAAGAACTAATAGAATACAATGACTTTTAAGTTTTGGGGTCAGCGATGCCAATAAATAAGAGGGGACCCATTCATTTAAGATGGCTTCTCACTCATAGAGAATCCAAGATCCAGATCACGTAATAATTTTTTGCAAAGAGAGTTTCCTGAAAGAAATAGAGTTGCGCGTAAGGTAAGTTAGTTTCTTGTAGTATGGTAGTTTTGCATAAGATTGATGTTGTGGGGGAAATCTTTTTTGTGAAAAATGATACATCTTGTGTGAAAGGCGTTAATGTTGAGCACAATGTGCAATAAGGGATTTGTGAATGACTTGGAGTTTCCTAGTACATATGTGGTAAAGTGGTATTCATCAGTGGATGATAATGCGACATTAATAGAGAAACGATAGAGAGTGGAGGATTCATTAATTAAAGATAATGAAGGGACCTAGAAGTATATAAATTGTAAGTGGATCTTTTGAAGATGTAGTAAGCAAAATTCATTTGAGAGAGCAGTGTGCTTTCAAATTGTGATTGGTTGTAAACCATGAAGGATAGTGAGTCATCTATGAAAATTGTAAACATTAGTGTGCTTTTATTGGATTTTTTACATCTACACATTACCATTGTATGCTCCTTGGACATAACCTAGTGATGGTGAACCCAGTAAAACTTATTGTGTCTCATGCATACATTAATTTATGTTCATACTTTGCTACCAAAAAGGGAGATAAAATATTTTTTTATAAAAACTAAGCAAGATCGAAATTGGTAGTTTTTTAATCTATAATACCATGATTCAACCCCCACCCCTCAGGGTATTTTACATAGTGGACCTAACTTATATAATGGATTTTTGTTAATATTAGTTGATATTCTTCAAACACCATCATGCATATAATTTATATTTTACAAAATGCAACATATATTAGAAAATTTATAGGATTCATATATAAATAATTAAATAATTAATTAAAAAGAAAATTGAAATTTTTTAATGGTTTAAATAATTATAAAATATTGAATTGACATAGGGAGTGAAAAGTTTTTATAGTGAAATATAAAATATAGACTTACCATTATAAAAAATAAATAAAATGATTTATTACATCCTTTAGTCCAAAACATATTGATAATCTATACTAACTATAAGAAATTGATTGAGTATATATGAAAAGATAATTTACCTACCATTTTTTGATCATGTTATTGATATACTATATGAAAAATATTATAATACTTTAGTTTAGATAGGATTTATAGATATTTAATGATTCCCATTACACTTGAGTATCAGGAATAATTATTATTCATATTTCCTTATAAACCCTTTTGTTATATGGGGATGTAATACATATATTCATATTCATTTTGTACATTTCAAAAACACATGGTGAAAATTGCGGATAATTTAATTAAATATTTTTTTTATTTAATAACAATTTCACTTTGTTTCCAAAAATTTATTTTATAATTACTTTTATAATACTGATTGTTTTTTGAAAAAATTTAATGTTATAACGTTTTATTAAAATTTAATAAATTAATATTCTAGGTTGATAACAGAATTTTTAATAGAAATGTAATTTAATAAAATTGGATTGTTTTTATAAAATATAAAATTGAAATAATCAATGAATTACATTAATCTATATCAATTAAAGATGATATATTATTTTTAGAAAATATAAGATTCTATAGAAAATTTAGAAGTAATATCAATACATTTTCCATTGAACATTATAGATTACTCTTAAATATTTTTAATTTATTTTTATAAACTTTTCAAGAGACAATTTAATGAGGTAAATAGTTGATTATCACCATCTGTTTTTTAAAAACCAATTAATTATTATGTGACATTTGAACTACTATTTGATATTTTAATCCTTGCTATTGGTATAATTTTATCTCAAGGAATTGACAGACTAATCCATTAAATTCCATCTATATTTGAAAAATGGATATAGCTTAGATCCACTAAACCACCATTGAAGTAGAGTTTTTAAAAAAAATCACACCATGTAAAGACCAATATACAATCATTTTAGAACTATTATGAATATTTTCTAAAATCATAATGCTCTTAGGAACCAGATGATTATACTTTTTAAATCCAACTATTGTTAGGTGAATGTTATTTATATAGGAGATTGATTTAGAGATAAAAGATATGAGATGATTTAATATGAAATTCAATATCCCATGAGCGGGTAACCTCACATATAAGTGGTATAAATTCATAAAAAATAGGGACTTAATAACAATATTCTTAGTGATTAAAATTAATTAGTTGAAGTAGGGGAAATAAGGAATATATATATTGTAAATTTTTCAGTTAATATAAAATTTTCATCACATATAAATAGAAACATCTATTGTTATACATAGAGGTAATTGGTTTTTTATTAGTATGATCCTTATCATTAGAAAATATATAGTGAAGAAAAAATAAAATTACTTTTTCATTTTTTAAATTATTAAATATAAAATAATTTTTACACACCTTCGCTTGTGTAAGAAATTTTTGACCAAAAATAAGTTATGGAAAAGTACTACAATATATAATATTATATTAAATATTATTTAAATCAATATTGTTAATTAACTACGACATTATGAGCTATTAAAATTTGAGGCAATTTTAATTTATAGCATTGGAGAGTGGATGAGATTCCCTTAGTGCAAATATTATTTATAGATGACACATCACACCATGATGGTGAGGTTCATTCAATACGAAGGGGTTTATAAGGGAACATTCCATAACCAATGGTGGGGAAATGACTAGAATTTAGCATGAAATTTCTTTTACAATTGTGTGTCACGTTGATTCCAAAGACGTTATTTTAATAGGTAAACACTATATCTTGAAGAACCCCATATTGACAATCTAGTGAGAATTTTTTCATGAGTATATATGAATATTTAATTTATCAATGGTAAAATTTGATTTTAACAGAATAAATATTATTTAGAAAGACAACAAGATGATATTTTCTTAATATGAGTTTTTTTTTATTTTTTTTAAATAAATTATTTTTAGGGAATAATGTAATATAACATTTTCAGTAACACTATAAAATTTGTCTAATTAATCATATATAACTATGAAATTTTAATTTAATAAATTGTTTAATTAATAAAATATGCATTTTATAAATGAAATTTTATATTTTTAAATATTTAATATAGTTTAAAATTCAATGATTGATGTTTATGATGTGAAGTCATATTTATCTCCAAAATTGTTTTAATATGTTATAAATTTATTTTATTATATTTAATATTAAATAATTATCTGAATTTAATAGAAAATAAATTTCCAATATATAATTTTTAGGAAAAATTAATTAAATAATTACAACCGTATTAATATTCATAATGATTTTGGTACATTAGATAAAAAAACTACATTCATAAAATAAAAAATGGAAAAATATAACATTCAACAGGTATATGGATTGAAATATGATAAAAACTTATATATTATTGATTTACTGAGGTGCAGAATGACCTTATATCTTCCTAAATCCATTATTTATTAATTTTTTATCTAATTTACATGTTTTACATATGATCACATTATAATAATTTGAAATATTTAAAAAAGTTTCCTTCTCAAAACATATAAAAGGAGACCCTCACCAATAATTAAGTATAACATTACCAATTACTTTTCTACTGTATAAAATACCCTAAAAATTATTTTACTATCATAATTCACTCTAGTAAGTCCTTAGTCTAAATATATTATCTTATTTGATTCCATTCCAAGGAACTCGACAAGGGAAACAGAATGTTCCCTGCACAAGTTCATCCTTTTAAATAATATATTTCATTTTTTCATTACTTATTGAATTTAATTTTTTAAATTATTATATCACCAAATATGTTTTCAGGGTTGAAATAATATTTTTATAAGTCTTTAAACAATCACATACCATCTTTTCACATTCCCTTAAGCAAAAAAATGGTTATTTTTGCGTTCTGTAGAATATTAGACCCACAATAAAACATGTTTTTTCATTACCCTTTATAAAAGGATTTATCAAATTATTGGATGGTAAGATTAATATTATATTTCAAATACCATTATATTTATGGAATAAAAAATTATAATACCAATTAATTCTATTATGAGAAAATTACCATAGTTAACTTTATCGTTTAAAACATGCATACTAAGAGGATAATATTTCATTAATTTTTTTTTAAATTTTAATATCCATTAAATTATATTTTACATTTTATTAACAAAATATATCATAATTATAAAAAACAAATACAATAATTATGTTACTTTATTCCATTATTGTATAAAATACATATAATAATCACTCAATAATTTTCGGTATGTTCATGACTAGGATGATTTAGCCACCATCATGAACAATATTGTGAATTTATATCCTTATGTACTGTTGGAAAATAATTTATTTTATAAAATAAAATAGATGTTATAATAATAATTTTTTATGTATATTGTCTATTTTATAGAAATATTTAATTAATTATTTAGGAAATCAACCATAGATCATCAAGAATCACTAAAACATACTCGTTATCAAATTTCTCTTCAATGATATTGAATAAAACATACAAAAAAGAATATGAAAAACCATAAAAAATTTATAAATAACCATTTACAATATCATTAATGATCATTTAATAAATAACATTGGATCTATAATGAATAAAAAATATTTTATAAAACTAATGTGTATAATCAAAACATTAAATATCCGATATGGATAATTGGGTGAATTATTATAGAAAATAACTCTATTTGAAGAGTATATATGAAAATGTAAAATGGGAAATTATATTGTGGATGATATTAAAATAGTTATGTTTTTTATATTGTATTTTAAACTATGTATATGGAAGTCCGGACATGATGTAATGGTTCTTCATCTCAAATTCATCTCATCAAGATATGATTAGAATTATGCACAATTCTTCTAATTTGAGATGTTATGTCATGAAATTAATTGTCTTCATGGTATTTTAAGATACATTTCATGCCCTTTATGAGATGATTTTATTATTGAATTGTGATCCATTCCATTAGTGGATAATTTTGACTCAATTTTCATTTTTTAGACTCATGGTGTATTCACCACCTATTTATTTATTGTGTGGTTCATACATTTTTTTGGAAGAATTATTATCATATAGGGGAGGAAATTTAATATATTTGATAACCCATATATTTATCCTCCATATGTTCTTTTGATTGAAGATTTACCAATAACATTGTTAAACTCAATCATTTCCAGGGTGAAAAAACATCCTATGTTTTTGAAGTAAAAGTGATTATTGTTTTGAATTATATACATCTCAATCTAGACACAATATAGTGGATTTTTTAAAAATATTCACCTAGGGTTAATCACCATAAAAATGGTTGGTAATGAATTGGATCAATCATCACTCTAATACATGATTAATGATCATAATATGACACACCTGGATAGACACTCCTAAGGGATATGATTTTTAATATTCATAAACTCTTAATGATTCATGATAATCAATTTTCTTAAAATTAAATTGGTCTCGAACCAATGAAAAATATTGAATATATGTATTATTATCCATGGAAAACATATAATAATGAATGTGAAAATCCTAATATATTTCTTTGATAAAGGAACTTCCTTTTTCATTGATGAATACCTTTAATCATCCATATAGAAAACTGAATATTCTCTAATGAATATTAATTATTATTTTGAATGGGAATTTATTTTTTCATATTTATTCTTATATTGACAATCATGATTTAATTTAGATAATGGTTTCTTATGTAATTTTAATAATGGTTTTGGTGATTCATCATGAATTCATTGGACATAATCTGGTGATGGGTTGGGTTGGAATAACAGAGTCACTCTATGGTTTGATATGTCCAACGTTACAAAACAACTTGGGTTTTAGTGTATACAAATTCACATATTAGTATAGTATCATGGAACAATTATTTGGTTATATCATTTGGGGTAATGAATTTTTCAATACATAAGTATGATAAAAATTAAAAAAAAATTGATATGTATTCATTTATTTTCATTAATATATCATTGACTTAGTTTCATTTAATTATGACTTACTTTTTTATTTTTCCCTTACAAATCACTTATTTAATTATTATTTTTAGATAACTATCACCTTATGCTACTCCATTATGAGAATACTTATTAACCCATATTTTATCTCTGTTCCTTTAATGACATTGGGAAGAACTCTATGTAATTTTTGATGGAGGATGGATGGTAAAATAATGATCTTGCCTTTATAATTGGTCCTACTAATCCATACCATTGTGTTATTTTGTGGGTACATTTAATATGATAAAAAAAACTTTAAAATTTTATCTATATTCATATCCACTATTATTTGAACAATGGTTCATGAACCTAGAGAAATTATTTCTCAATTGGAAATGTATGGAAATAGAATATCATCATAGAGTTCAATCATTTAAAAGGATATTTAGACCAATATTGGTAGGTAATTATGAAAATTTTATATGATAATGAGATATATTTCATGTAATGTGAAAATTTTAAGTATGTATTCTATGAAACATTGTTTCTTTATGAGGAATGATATGGAAAATAAAGGAACTTCTACAAATTTCAACAAAAGTAAGAGAAAAATACTACTAAATATGATGATATTATAACATAATTGGATTCAAATTTTACATATTATGTACATAGAAAAGAACTAAATATTGATCATTTAATTGATGGTTTAATTTCAAGCATTTGTATGGAACATGTATCTAAAATATTTTCATGAGGATATAGCCTCATTAAAAAATATGTTAAAAAAATATTTTTCTATGATGTATGTATTCAAGGGAAATAAGGATAAAAATAGGTTAGAGGATCATATGGCAAATAAAAATGGGGAAATTTGGAATAAATAAAGGATTGGATTTCCTACATGTGGTGAATTTGCGAAGAAATGCCATAGGGATTACATTATGGGAGTATGAGCTTTTTGAAAGTGTTTATAATAAGGCCACCATGATTCTAAATTTATTGTAAAGATATATTTTTTTGATTCTCAATTATATAAATTCAATGGGTATGGAAATTATGGTAACCAATGACCTAATTATTATATTTATTTTCATTAGAAAAGTACAAGGGAGAATGTCCATGAAAATGTAATTTCCATAACTAAATTTGAAGTTCTAAATTACATGGTGGTAGTTACATTGATAATGTCTGTGCCTTTACCTAATTTTTCATCTGATCATGGATCTTAAAACTTGCTTTTATCATTAATTTATTTGACCAAAATTATATATTTCTCATGCACCCTAGTAAATGATTAATTAATTATGTCCCTATGTTGTAATTTTATTAAATAAAATATAAGTCATATTATTACAATTATAATCCATGGGAATACCCAATTTGAAAAAAAATTACATATTATTGATTTTGACAAGATCCTTTGTATGGAAATGATATTAATGAATAATAAATATAATTATTACCAAGGGAAGGACATTATGATTCAAGAAGGTGAAGTCGAATTTGTTGTCTTTTGAGGGTAATGTTCAACATCTAAATAATTGATGTATCCTCTCCCAGTATAATATAGTAATTAAATTATATAAACAAAATTAGATCAATATTAATCTATAGATAAGTAAGATATCCTGATACTTAATCATGTAATAGTGGTACAAAAATAAATTGTTTTTTTCCATCATAATTACTAGATCTCCCACTAGAGAAACATGTTTATTTATCCATTTAACACATTCTTGATACATTTAATATATATAAAACTCCCCATAAAATTTCACCAGTGAAGGTGGTCGAGGTTATGAAATATATGAAATAGTTTTGTGATAAGGGAATTATACACCCTAGTATTTCAAAGTGAGGGAACCCCTATTGTATTCCTAAAAAAATAGTATATGTATATGAGATTGTGTATTTATTATTGGGATATCAATGAAATTACTATGAATAATAAGAATTTTTTGTCCATGAAGTGATGATTGTTTTGATAAACCTCAATGATCTCATTAAATTTTAAATATTTATCTTCACTTTTGTTATTAGTAGCTAATAGTGTGGAATGAAGAAATACCAGTGATGGAATTTTGGATATGGTATGGACATTTGGAGCTACAATAATTCTTTCTATATTGAATAAAAATATTCTAAATTAATGGATATGATTAATATATTATTCATGGATTATATTGATAACATTGTGGTGGAATTAATTGATAATATCATAATATTTCTGTAAATCTATTAAAATCATTATATTTATCTAAAAATAATTTTCGAGACCCATATAAAAGAAGGAATTATATTTGAAATATATTACATCTTATTGTTTCATTAATGATGTCTCCTTTCATTTCCATATTTACTACAAAGATAGACTATCCAATGTCCATTCAATTGAAAAGTCATCAATGAATGGCCTACAGTAATGGGCCTTACTGTGATTAAAAAATTCATGTGTTTAGCAAGTTAATTTCAATTGTTTTACGAAATTTTTTAATGCCAACCAACCTATTAACCACACTAACATTAAAAGGTTTTAAATACAAATGGTGTATGGAATCAGAGGAATGATTTTAAGAGTTGAATATGATTCTAATTATTGAATTAGTATTGACTCTAACATTATTTATGTAAAATATTTTAATATACAGTGATGCATAGATTAAAGGACTATTGTTTCTATCTGAATAATGAAGACGGGATCGCATATACACAAAGGTAATTGAAAATCCAAGAACATAACACTCTAAATCCCGACTGTGAGCTGAAACTAAAATATTTTCTTTGACAATATGGATACAATACCTCTATGGATAATGATGTAACACATGTATATGGACTATAATAGTTTGATGTAAATAACCTCTTAGAAGGAAATCAGCCCGATGAAAAGAAGATTTATACATATAGTCAAGGATAATGATTTCTCTATACAATACCACATTGGGTTCAAAAATTAGCTACCTGATGGATTGAGTGAGAGAGACCAATTTGTTTTGAGCATGATGATGATTAATAATGATCCTATATATAGTGATATATTAAATATTGATATAGGGATTTATTAACCATGGGGAGCCATATTTCTATTTTAAAGAAATTATTGATCCATTTGTGGTAGAAAACATTTTGAGATCCATGCAGGTTGTAGATAAATTTAAGAGGATTATTAATATAGTAAATAATGGGAAATTTAAAATTATCATCTATAGAGATTGAGTGTTTATTTTTTGTCATATTTTATTTGTTATTTCCTAACAAGAGTTTTATAGAGAACATATAGATGATTAACATGATTCAAATTAATCAATACACCAGAGAAGTAAGATTTTTTTATGGATTCAAGAGAATATTTCTGTTGGGATGGAATGAGGCAAGAAACTGATTTCAATATATCCATATTCTACTAATAAAAGATAGTGAAGAATGAAATACAACATCATTGTGGATTCATTTAACATCTAAAATTTAATATAAGGAACTATTAAAATGTTTCAATGGACTTTGATTCTAGATATCCTAGGAGTATAAGGATGAATAATGAAATATGGGTGATCATTGATCATATAACTATGTATGGGAATTTCTTATTGATAGGAGAAGATCAAATCCTCGAGAACAGTTCTCCACTCTATTTAAAGGATATCATAATTATTCTTGGAGAAACTTTATAATATGTACATTATCAAGATCCTAAGTTAAATTGAAATTACGAATGTCTTTTCAAGGGGATACCAACATTGATATAAATTTTATTACCCCATATCAGTCAAAAATATATTTTCTATATGAAAGGACTATCCGGACATTAAAAGAAATGTCGATGACATCTTATCATGACCTACAAGTTATGTTTGATTAGTATCATCCATGGATGGAAATTTCATAAAATAACCTTATAGGTTCTAGAGTCTAGATAGAAACATGTGAAGAACTGTTTGGGAAGATGTTCCATACTCTATCCTATAGTAAACAATTTGGAGAATGACTGATAAAGGGGCAATAACTTTTCATGGATATGAATTTTGATGTACATGTTAATTAGTGTCGTACTAAAGAATCCCAACGTAGAAAAATAGAAATAAAAATAATCAATGGAATGAAATTAAATTTCATGTTGTGGTTCATGAATTTGGGATGGTTTCCCTATTCAAGGGAGAAATAATATTTGGAATAAGGGGGAAATTATACCCTTGTTAAATTGTTAATTTTTGAATACTAAAAATAATTTTAGTTGTAGATCACAAATTAAATATGTGGAACACCATTTATAAAGTTGAAAATGTCATCAGTGTATCATTACTAAGGTAATAAAAGATATATCAAAGTAATTTTCAGATATATATTGGAATATATTTGGAGGATGACTTTATTATAGTTAATTACTTATCCATATTCATGAAACCAAAGAGAAATTATTCTATAATTGAATGACATGACTGGTGAACATCCATTGGTGAAATAAAAAACAAAAAGAAACCACTTTGGACATTGATGAAATAATGAATAAGGAATACCCACAATAGTTAAATTTACAATATATAACACAATTTATAGGATAATTTTATTTAGTGGGGACAATTTAATACTCGAGTCCTATTGTGGGAGGTAAGCAATATTTCATGAAATATCATAAAATGAAAATAGTAAAGATCCCCCATTCCTGAATATATTGAAAATTTTAATTTTTTATGGGAGAATATTATTTTATAAGTATGAATTTAGTTTCCTAATTTTTCATTGTTATATAATAATGTGAAGATTTCATTTTGTTTTTAATGACAAATATTATTAACTAAATATTGAAACACACATTTTGGTAGATACAATGAATTTTATGCCATTATTAGTATATAATTAAGACACATAAACTTACAAAACCCCATTTTGAAAATATAGGTATTAAATATTTGAGATTATACATTTTATGTATTTAATATTGTTTCCAAATCTCTTATAGAAATTTTAGAAATCAAGTAATATTTTTATCCATAATTGTACTAATAATAATTTTTTATATTAAAATTAAAGTTTTAAAATTATTGATTTCTAGTCAGATATAATTTAATATAAATATATAATCTATAGTTCCATGTAACCTAATAATGAAAAATTTATTATTACATATAATGATTAATTAAATTTGGGGGTAAAATAATAACTCCATAAAAGCTAAAACTATAAAAGTAATAAATCTAGTTTCAAATATATTAAAACATGATAAAAACATGTCTAGAAATTATTGTATTAGGTTTGTATCAATCTGAAATTTTTCCCAGTAATTTTATTTTCAATTTTTTTGGCTATTATTTTTTATAACAAGTGATCCATTTAGGTTATGTATAATTATTTACCAAAATGATACTATAAATAGTTATTAAATGAGAATATATCCACTCCTTCAATACGATTCTAAAACTATTTTTCAATTTTAAAATATTATTTATTTCATACCCATATAATCCAATTTTAGTCACATAATATTCAAGTTAGAAGAGATTGTCCTAATCGATTCATTTATATGAAATCATCTTGTAGAACCCCAAATGTATCAATGCATGTTCAATCATTTCTCAAAAAACATTGTATCTTATCTTTAGACATTAAATCTACATTTACTAGTATTATATGATGAATTCAAAAGTTATAGTATAATTAATTAT
Source organism: Viscum album (assembly GCA_963277665.1). Lineage (NCBI taxonomy): Eukaryota > Viridiplantae > Streptophyta > Magnoliopsida > Santalales > Viscaceae > Viscum > Viscum album. The sequence continues at coordinate 1,238,633,906 of OY728145.1, read as the reverse complement.
TTTAAATTTGGGAAATAAACAATGAAATCTTTTCCACATTCCCTTACGATAGAAAAATTAGAATTTATGCATTGTGCTGACAACCACCTCTACGACACAACATGTTACAATTCCATTACCTACCTAATAGTGAGTGATATAATTATGATATAAAGAAGTAAATAATGTTTTTATGATATAATTAATGTTTTGTAAAAATTAAATGGAGAATCTGTAAATTATTTGACAGTAAAAGGACCATGGTTAATTTAATAATTTTAAGAAATTGTGCTAAGAGGATAATATCTTATTCAAATATTTTTATATAATCAAATTTATTTTTTCTCCCTCTAGTTCCTTATATATCATTTATATCACACTATAAAACACTATATATGATTAATATTGTTATTTTATATTAATATTACATTAACCCACTTCAAATTCAGTCATTAAATCCGGGTATGTTCATATCTTAGAAGGTTTAACCACTTACTTCAATAATAATCGAAATTTTATTCATGAATGGATATGGGAATAAAGTTAATAGTATTAAATAAAACAATTGTAGGTAAATAATTTTTCATTTTAAATATATGTAATCAATATTTAATTCATTAATTATGAATGCAACTTTTGATCATCTTGAATCCCCAAAACATACTTTTTATGAATTTCCTCTTGAAGGATAATGGATAAAAACAAATTAAATATGTTTTAAAAAACCTAAATAATTATAAATCATTCTAAAAAAATCTTTAATGACCTATTAATAATGATCTTCTTAGGAATATTGAGTACAAAAACCACTATTATGAAAATATTACTCATGATAACGTCAATAAATAATCAACGTGGAAAATAATTTGAATTATTAAAGAGAATGAATATTTATAATGATTATATATAAATATGGATATGGTTAAAAAAATAATATATGTGATTATATAGCTATTTTTTTAAATAGGCTGTCACAGTATTTTTGTGGATGTTGGGACAATTGTAAAGGGTTTTTGGTCTCAAATTCCTCACTTGGAGTAATGATTTTTTCTTATGAAGCTAAATTAATTCATATGGTTTATATAATAATATACAATATGTTAGATCTAGAAATTATATTTCTTAATGATATTCAATTATCAATTTTATTTCAACACTTTTAATTGGTTATGATTCAATTTCTATCGAAGCCATAAGATTGTATTTAAATCCCAATTTTAATCCTTTTATGTCTCATATTATATGAACTATCTATTTATTTATATATAGTTAACACACTACCATAGAATAGTTTTTACAATATAAGTACTATAATATATGGGATTTAAAATTTTATAGCGGTATCCATCCTGAATATTCATTTGATTAAGGAATTTCCAAATTCCTTTAAAAATAAAATCATTTCCAATGTGGAAAAGCAATCATATGTTTTGTTAATGTAATAGTGTATGTAGAAACCTAGTTAATGCATTTTTATATGGATACTAGAATGTAGATGAATCTATAGAATATTTGAACCTATGAATAATCACTCAATGAAGGTTTAGATGTGAATTGAATGGATCATCATTATGATAGATGCTTAAAGGGTCTAATATGGAAATATTCTCTTGAAACTACCTGGGAATAAGATTTTAAATATTCCCATGTAATTTATGAGATATGATGATGGATTTTACTTACTATTGACATTGCCTTCTACACTAAAAAATATTAATCCCAAATAACATCTTCCATTGATTTTGCAACATATTGAATTCTTCCTCTCTACTATTTGTATAATATTTAGGTAATCATAGTACGTTGATTAATATGAACAACATCCATGTTGATAAAAGGTATTTCTTTTATAAATTAACATTATTCTATTGAATGTGAATAATTTTTTTCAAGATTTCATATTATACAGATATCATTGATTTCGTATTGTGAGATTTAACCTTGGAAATCATATTGAAGGTCTTAAAAAATCTTAATTTGAATGTATTTTAATTAATCAAGTGATATCTAGAGCCTATAATTATATAACCCATTGAATAATTGAGGGCAATCAAGAGGAAAACAACATAGGTTTTGGTGTATAACTCTTCTCATACCAATATAGTTTTTTTGATGAATGAAATGGAAGTTTTTTTTTTCTTCTATAATTATTCATTCTATTTGTATGAGATATAAGATTATTTCAATAGATTATTTAAGTTATTATCATTTTAAAATAATGAAATCAATTATAGTTGATCATGGCTTCATGATCATGATTTATTCTTGCAAAATCAGTTTTTTCTTTTTTATGTTGTGATATATTCTATAGTATACTATTCCATATGGTGAATCATTCCTATACAGTATTTGTTAGAATTTTTATCAGAATCATACTAGGGAGCTATTTGTAATCATATATTCCATAATATAAGTGGTAATAATTCTCTCTCAATGTGCCCATAATGCATGTTATTTTTTTTAAAATAAAATTCATGTATGTATCATTTATCCTAGGACTGTTATACTATTGGATTCTTTTAAAAAAATCTTATATACCAATAAAGTAATATTATTACTAAATCTGTGTTTTTTGAGGGTGAATGTTTCAATCACAGTGTGGTAGATTTGTTTTTTGGGAAATTTATATATATATATATATATTATGTATAAGGGAAATCCCATGATGGAGGGAATCATGTCGTAAAATTTTATAAAATATATTTCAATTATGATACTTAATGAGGATAATTAGGTCAAATCATGGACTATAGGTTCCTGTTGTAATAGATTTCTATGAGAAACATCATGGTATGGAACATGGAAATCATATTTATTAAGTTGAATGAGAGTGTAAGATTTTAAAGTCACCCTATGGGAGTAGTGTTGTGATGATAGACATGCCTTTAAAAAAAGGCCATATCACAAAAGGAGAAGGATGTACAATGATAGAGGGACAGAAATGGTATGAGGTCCATGGTCATTGAATTTTGTTCTAGTAGGGATACATATTTCCCAAAATGAGTATGGATTTTAGAATACAAAGGATTCATCCATGTATTATTAGCTCTGCTTAGGGAAATTATGATATATATTGATCTAAGGGTACATTCTATATGGGATAATAATATGAGAGAATTATTTCATGAATCATAGTCTCACATCATGATGATAATGTATTAGTTTTTAAAACCAAAGGTACTATCTATCCTTAAAAATAGAACTCCCCATACGATTTAGTTTCAAATAGGTCCTACTAAGAAATGTCCACTATCACTTTACCATATCATTTCCCTATATATATATATATCCATTGATAATGTGTGGTATATTATGGTTTTCTATTATTATTAATGTTATCCTCCAATATATGTTTCATTTATTGAACTTCCCCTTTGTTAGTCACATTTTTTTGGTGTCTCTAGATAAGGTTTTGATGTTAATTTCACCAGAGAAGGGTCTAAAAGTGTTGATATCATGGGTATTTTTTTGTGGATTAGACAATAGTGATACAAAGGGGATACATAATCACTATTATTTTTGTTTTTTTGATGTAGTAATTCTTGATGTTTTTTTGGAGAATATGCCTCATCGGAAGAAATTTAATAATTAGTTACTATTTTAATTAATTATAATGGAACTGTACATTGTGTTATGGGCATGGGAAATGGAATGATCTTATAACTAGAATTGATTAGTTTTGGAATTGATAATCAGAACATTCTATGGAAATAACTCCATATATGAGGTAGGTGGTCCTTATAATGCAAAGATATAGAATCAATATTTCATTTTGGTGACTGCTTGTATGATTATGACAATTCAGGTAAACTGAATTGTGATTGAGAGTACTATATATAAATAGATTGGATGGTATTGAGACTAGTATAGTAAAATTAAGTTTATCATTGAACATTTGGTATTCTGGGATCACCTGTTGACTATGTATTAAATGCTGCATAATGTGGAGGATGATGTTTTGAGTTCCAATGATTTTTCCATGGGTGTGATATGTTATAAGTATAACTTTTTTTGGGTTTGTTGGACATGTTGGGAAGGTTTGAGGTTCTTGAGCCCAGTGGAAGGGGAGATATCTTAAAACATCAAGAATTATAATAAATATATCCTTGTGGTTGGATTTTGACTTTTTTGAGTGCCATGAGGCTGATTTTTCCTTGGTTTAAGGATAATGTGTGGAGTATATGTTATTTTCTAGATTATGGTTTCAGTATCTATCTTAGGGGATATGTGAGATGAGACCCAAGAAAAATTCCGTGACAATAAAGTGGAGGTATTTTAATTCAATCTACAAGGATAATGGAGTGACATTTTTTTAGATAATCATTATTTAATAGGATTGGGATATGATGCAGAATCAAAATAGGTTTTGACTACCATACTGATGCAATAGTCAGAGGAATCCTAATAGAACACAACAGGGTTTTGGATTTGGATTTTAGATAGTGGGTGTGGAATGAGAGGGGTTTATGGAATCTACTATATTCTCTCACCAGTGAGTTGATTAGTTTGATCCATTTACAATGAAATGCCTTTATCATATAGAAAATTTTAAGGAGAATATAATAAAATTCTAGATAATTATTTTTGTATCCATCAAGATATAGAGATACTTATTCAATGACAACCAACATAGTAGTCAGTTTGGGATAAATTTGGGAAATCTATATTTCTATAATTTTTGATGCATTAATTGTTTACTTTTTTATATGTTAGATGGAGAGGATAGCTAGACAAGACCACCATAAGTAGGATAGTTTGGAAACGATGCTACCTTATGTGAGAGGGTAATGTTGATAATGTTACTTTTAGTACAGTCTAATAGTGGGAAGTGTTTTAGATGATGATGAATAAAATTTAATGTTAAGACAACCTTGAGTGACATGGTTGGGATCTAAATATTATGATGTGTACTTCCCTCTAATATAAGGGTTGGTTTAGGTATTTGATATGAGATCCCCATATCATGTGAATGATCATGTAAAAAATATTCAACCTCCCCTGGGAGATTGTATGTTTTGAGAATTAATGTGTGACCTCCACTAGAATAGGGTATAATTTATGTTCTTTACATTTCACCCCACCCAGATAGTATAATACCCTTGAATTTCATGTAAATTTTTTGAAAATTTTAATTTGATTATTTTGAGACCATGCTCTAACACGAAACATGGTTCCGAGGTCTAGAGTGCCTAAAATGTATTTTTGAACTAGTTTTAAAGTTAATTAAATAATAGAGAAAGCTAATTTTTCTACCTTTTAAACTAGTGATGGGATCAAAAATATGAAGGCACTATTGAAATCAAATCAACAAGATTCACCATGGAAGGGTATATCATCGATAGACGTCGGTTGACTGAAAAAGATTGTTTTCTGGACCTTCAGAAGAAAAATAAAATATTTAAAAAAAATTATTTTATTATTTTTTCTTCATCGTTACGTAGTGACTCATCAACACTATGATACAATGATGAGGCGACACTGAATCCATTAATGAACATCATTAATTAAATAGTGTATAAAAGCTACAATGTGCAACACATGTTCCTTATTTAATTATGTAGGGATTCAATGTTAAATAACAACACTATAATTCCTCTCATGATTGATGAAGGAAACCTCTCCAAAAATGCACACTATTAAATAAGAAAGTAATGACAATACCCTTATAGAGTTAATCAAAACTCTAGATCAATGTACGGAAACATTTGATATTCCTCGATCGATCTCCTTTTCCCTGGTAGGGGTTTAAATCTTTGTGATTTCTTTTCCCCCGTTCTCCCCTCTATATGAAGAATGTAGAGGAACTCTCTAACAATTTGATATATGTATGGAATGTTCTTGTGATATTGGGAAATATTTATTATGGGATTGGTTTTTGGGATTAAATATTAATGATTTATATTTTTTATTTGTGATCTCATTGATAAGAACAATTCCAGGATGACAGGAATAAAGGACAATTTTTTCATTAGGAGTTCTTTGTGATCCCCCCTCTCTGTCCTTGTTCTTCGCTGATGGACCCATGAGGTGGATCCAGATCTTTGCTGAGGGAGATTCCAAATGAGGTCGGACCCCCGGAGTAATGGAAAAATTTAGTGGAGTACGCAGTAGTGAATGTGATGCCCCAAAATCCCAAAATGACAGAATGATCAAGAACTGGACCACCGGAGAACGTCCGGTGGCCTACGGAGGAGGCTGCTGGCATGCCCCTATGGTGCACCGAGGTGGTGGAGTCCATGGCAAGCCGGGGTCATGGAGGTGCAAGGTGGCGGCGTCTATCAGGTGTCGCGTCAGCTGGAGTGGCCCGCGTGATGGGCCACTGCCTGTGTTAGAACACTGTCCACATTGGACTACCTGGAAAGGGTCGTGGCCGGCCTCAGCCAGCCACATGGATGTACAAACTATATGCCAGCAGGCATCCAGGCAGGTACCAAGCTGGCCCACCGATGTGGGTGAGGCCGATAGGGCCGATAGAGTAATCTGGGCCGCTGGGTGGATCAGGCTAGAGAATAACCGGTCTGCCAAATTGTGGGATGGATGAGATGGAAAATTGGGCCACTGGGTAGCACGGTAGGTCAGAAGAGGTCCAACTATGTTGGACTAGACTGGATGAGAATTTGGTCATTGGGTGACCTAGCCGGCTGGACACGCGACCAAACCGGGCTGGGTCCAGCAAGGCCCATAGGGCACAGCCCCTAGGCCAAGCCGTACTGGTTCAGTAAAGACCCAACTGGGTTGGGTCAGGTCTACAAAACCTAGTCAAGTCTTGCAATACCCCTGTACCTGGTTGGTCGGGTCAGTCCGACCAATTCAAATCAGGCCTGGACACAACCAACCCATGTGTACTAAAACACCAATGTCTTTCAGATAAGTCGTCCTATTGACGCACTGTCTACGACATTATGAAACTTATGAAAAGTCATTCCTTTGGGTATATTCTACATGAGGGTTCGTGTATGTTGTGATATGACTAATGGCTTAAGGAGTATATTTCCCCAGAATCAACTGGGACAGAGAGCGGGAATCCTACTGTTGTCTGTGACACAAAGCATATAACGAGAAAGACTTCGATAGTCTAGTAGCCGAATGGACCAAAATGGTATAGATGCTCCAAAAACATGAGTGGTCTAGTAGCATAGCGTATCTCAGTGGTCCCGTAGCCAGGATTACTTCATTGGTTCAGTAGCGGAGGGGACCACAGTGGTTTAGTATCTCAATGGACCTCAATGGTCCAGTAGACTAGTGGACCTCAGTGGTACAATTGCTGAGCAGACCTCAATGGTCTAGTACATCAGCAGACCTCAATGGTCCTGTAGTTGAGTAGACCATAGTGGTCCAGTAGCTTATCCGACCTCAGTGGTATAGTATTATAGCGGTCCAAAATGTTCCCATAGATGAGCAAACCTTTGTGTATCATCCCAGATGGGTCCCTCAATAGTATAAGATGATTTATCTTTATGACTATTCGTATTTCATTCTATACAATTAGTTATACCTAGTGTGAGATATCTTTTCTTTACAGTCTTTCTTTGTGGTCTTTGTTGTGTGGTTCGATGTCCCCACTGAGTATTTTGTTACTCACAAATTCACGGGCTTCACCCAAACATTTCATTTCTTGTGCAAGTGATCGATTCATTGACGAAGACCTTAGAGTTCTGGGAGCAAGTGGTGCTCAGTTATATGGGACAAATGTGCGTACTTATATGGCTACTGGAAGCTTCCCTTCACATACCCTTTAGGTAAGGTCGCAAGCGTTCAGACTATGGTTGTGGTATATTCATTATATTTTTGGCCTTTTGTTCTGAACCCCTTTGTAAATTCAGTTTGTACTATACTCTCAGTAGTGATCTCAGTGACAGTTGGGGATGAATTTTTGTTTACTTTTCACAATTTGAGCTTTGTGTGTGTGTACAGGTTCAAAGTAAATGCCTTTCCCTTTTTGGATATGACTTCTAGATGCTATTCGCTTGCCTCTAGCCTATGGAAGGTTGGCTTGGGTTAGACACAAAAGGTCCCTAGGGGATGGGTCCTGAAAAAGTGCTATCAGAGGGTGGTTGGTTCTACTCAGAGAACTAAGAGTCTGTAAATTTTTCTAGGGAAACATTGTTATGTATTTTGAGTTTGGATTTCAGGACAGGGAGCACAACATTGGTACGACAACCAACATATCCATACACCAGGTCCATGAATTATTCATTCTGACTTGGTATATAAAAAACTGTTTTCATTCTTATTTGAATATTTTATCATGATCATTATAAGTCGGAGTCTAATCACTAGGTATGATCTATTATTTGTGATTGATCTTTATCTTTTTCAGGATTCCTCCACATAGACATCCATCCATGATTGTAGTGCATGTTCATAAGGATGGTCGACAGAGTGATGAGGCTTCGATACAGGGACTATTGCCTGAGATGAAACCTCAGGTCAGTCTCCCAGCTTTACCATCACCCATTGGTTAGCAGTTACTACTGAAACTACCTATAGAGGACACATATAGGCTCATTACCTTACATGATTTCTAGAGACAGAGACCTCATTAGTTCAAGGGAGTGATATATCCCTAGGTTGCCTATGATTTTTTAGAGGCGGTGTTGTGAGTGTTGTGCTTAGTAGGGATGCCAATTAGAAAGAATATAATTCTATCCAAAATCCATATACTTGGATCGATAGGGAGATAATGGGGTTTGAAGATCCAGACGCATAAGGATGTGACCCTCATTAGGTATGACTTTGAGAATATTTTTAGTGAGGATTTACTCGCCACGATGTTGTGATTAGTAAGTGTACCGGAGCTGCTTCACCTTCATTAGGGAATCCTGATTTCGGTTGAGTACTTTGTGAGGTTCACATAACTCTCCTATTACTCTGCATATATGGGACATGACCCTTTCATCAGGTCCTGGACCATTGAGTAGGGACTCTAATGGGAAATCAAGTAATCAATGATTTCCTTCAGTATCCCTTTGTAGGATGGGGTGATGGAGCAAGATTTACTAGTGGAGAGATTCTACATAGAGTAGGCACCGACGGTGGGAGCTTCCACTAGGATATTTGTGGCTGATTCATCCATGGAGGATAGACGACAGATGAATCATAGTACCATGTGGGCTATGGAATTTGGAGGAGGACACCATGACTCAACATTAGTGGTATGAGGCTCCCATAGGAGAGGGAGTCATTAGAAAATCAGAGTATTATATGCGTACGATAGGTAGGGGCACATGGTTCTGGATTTACCAACACACCAAGAAGAGGACTGACAGACAGTTGAGGGACTTCCAATGTCGTGGTAGAGATAGAAGTAGGGTAGTCTACCAGGATGAAGTGGTAGAGGAGCGAGATGGGTGAAATAAGGTGGGCTTAGGTATGTGGAACTACTACCACCACCCCTGGTGGTCCACCACAAGATCCAAGATCAGGTGGACAAAGGCGGCCCCATCTTTAGGCTATTGAGGCATACATTCCCAACGTCCTAGAGATGGTATAAGGTATGATATGTGTATTCTCCACATTAGATGAAATTTTTATAGACACCGGTTCCTGTCACTCTTTCCTTACCACAAAACTTGTTCGGAGCTCGAAGATTCTGATCGAGGCATTGGTTCGATCCTTATGATTATAGACTCATATGGGAGGGGATTCGAAAATCACACACTGGTGACGACGATGTGTGATTACTCTTGGAGGTTATTGATTTGGTTGTGATTTCGTAGTTGCGGCATTGAGGCCTTACGATGTCATTCTGGGTATGGACGGTCTATCAACAGTTCATGATCAGATCGACTGCTTTAGACACACAGTTCAATGTTTCTGCATAGATGGGAACGGGTTTTCCATTATCGGTGATATGGAAAATTGATATGCATGGGGTGCAATCACACATAGGAGGGTGAAGATGATCACTCATCAGTTGGATTGAATGACCCTCAGTGTAGTGTATGAGATATGTCCAGAGTTTTCAACAATGGTGGACGAGTAGGATGGCGTCTTTCCAAAGGATGTTCTAAGACTACCTCCTTGTAGAGAGGTAGACTTATGCATTGATATATACCCCAATATGACACTGATATCTACACATTAATATTGAATGGATCTCGTAGAGCCCCAGGAGTTGGGGGTACAATTAGAGGAATTGTAGAATAAGGGGTTTTAAGGCCCAGAATTTCACCATTGGGAACCCTAATATTGTTTTCATAGAAGGAAGACAGAAGCTTGAGGTTATGCACGGACCTCTGGGACATGAACAAGGTGACCATGAAGAACGATTATCCTATACCATGGACCAGTGATATATTTGATATTTTGAGGGGAGTGAGATGGTTATCGAAGATAAACCTCAAATTAGGCTATCACAAGCTTGATGTATGAAATGAGGACATATCGAAGATGGCCTTTAGATGTTTCTATGACCACTATGAGTACTTAGTGATGTCGTTTGGAATGATAAATTCCCCAGTATTGTTCATGAGATTATTCAATAGGATCACCTAGCCATATATAGACCATTTTATAGTAGTATTCATTTTTGATATCTTAGTGTATTCAGTGTATGAGGAAGAGGAAGCGATACAACTGAGGATAGTTTTGGACACACTCTGAGAGAAGAATCATTACAAAAATCTCTCAAAGTGCGAGTTCTAGATATTAAAGGTCCCCTACCTAAGAAATGTCTTCTCAGAGGCTGGAGTTGTAGTGGATCCCATAAAGATAGATGAGGTGCTTTCTTAGGAACCACCCAGGAGCGTTACTCAGGTGACGAGTTCCCTTGAGTTGGCTGGGTACTATCAGTGGTTTGTACCCAACTTCTATAGAGTTTGATCACCCATTACAGCAATGGAGAAGAAGGAAAAACCCATTATGTGGATAGAAAGATGCCAGTAGATATTTAAATAGTTGTGGTAGATCTTAATGAGTACACCAATCTTGAGGCTCCCAGATGAGGATACCAAATACATGGTGTTCTGTGATTCATCATAAACCAAGCATGGTTGTGTCTCGATGTATGGGAAAGTAGTGATTACCTATGGATCACAACAATTGAGATCGCATGACATGAAATATGTGACTCGTGAACTCGATTTAGTAGTAGTAGTCTTTGCGGTAAAGATGTGGCAACACTGCCTTTTGAGAGATCGATTCATCATATACTATGACCACAAGAGTCTCAAGTATATCATTTATCAGGAGGATCTCAATATGAGACAACGACGTTGGAAAGAGTTCCTCCAGGACTATGACATTAATATAGTCTATACTCCTAGGAAGGTAACATGGTGGAATATACTATTATAAGGATATTGAGTTCATAGATATTGAATGAGGCCTCAGATCATTTGGCCTCACTTCAGATAGTTTTCATGGATATAGATGAGAAAACTTTTCTTAAGTCAATGGTAGTTTACCCTCCACTCTTACAGCAAGTCGGGGAGGTGAAACTCAGAGTGTCCAACTTGGAGACTACACATGCCCAGGTGTCCACAGGGTAATCCCTAGTAGGGTATTCGAAATATTGAGAGCACATCATCCTTTTTAAGGGATGGAATGTTGTACCATTGTAATTGTGGGAGGAAGTGTTGAGGGAGGTCCATACATACCCATTGGAGGTAAATCCAACTGTGGAGAAGACATACCAGGACCTCTAACATTAGTACTGGTGGATGAGGATGAAGAATGCAACAGTAGGTTTGGCCTCGAGATGCCTTAGTTGTCATTAAGTGAAGGCTGAGCCCCATGTTCTAGCAAGTTTGACACAACCCCTCAAGGTACCGTAGTGGAAGTGGTATTGGATATCGATGGAATTCTTGATGGGATTACTACATATGTCCAGGGGGTATGATACCATATGGGTGATCGTAGATCAACTTATAAAGTGGGCCCACTTCCCACCCATTCGAGAGTATGGTTCATTAGAGATCTTGCGCCTTCACTATGTGTAGGAGATAGTTTGACTCCCTAGAGTACCATCTACAATAGTCTCATATTGTAATGCACATTTTAAATCATAGTTATGGAAGGGATTACAGGAGGTGTCTGGGACACAACTATTCTTGAGCACAACCTTTCTCCCACAGATGGATGGTCTGACGTAGCAGACCATACCGACCATAAAGGATATGCTTCATGCTTGGGTTCTTGAATTTGGATACAGTAGGGAGGACAACCTACCATTGGTGGAGTTTGTGTACAACAACAACTACCACTCCACCATCATTATGAAACCATTCGAGGTACTGTATGGACGACCATGCATGTCAACTTTATGATGGACAATCCCAGAGGAGTCATCACTCATGGTCCTAGAAATGGTACAAGCTATCACTGAGAAGGTGCAAGTAATCAGAGAGTGGATGCAGACTGCAAATAACCAACAGAAGTCCTATAATGATGGGTGAGGAAGACCCTTAGAGTTTGAGAAGGGTGACCACATATTCCTAAAGGTCTCTCCTCTATAAAGGATTAAGAGATTTTTCATGGGCAATAAGTTATCTTCGAGGTTCATCAGAAATTTATTGATACTATGTAGTGTGAGAAAGGAGGAATACTTATTGGCACTACCACCTCCATTAGATAGGGTGAATGAAATCATTTACATATCTCTACGATATAGATACATTCACGACCCTTCTCACATAATCAAACAAATTAAGCTAGAGATTGATGACATGGAAACACATTTAGAGTACCCGATGGAGATGGAAGATTAACAGAAAGAGGATCCTTTTTTGATGGTCGATTACTTTGGTGTGTGTTTTCTATCCGCACATGAATATCCATGAGATCACGTGGGACCAGGAGGCTCAGATTCTTTCTTAGTACTTACAATTGTTTGACTAGCCTTTCATTGGATTTTGGGGATGTAAATCCCATAGGTGGGGAGAATGTAATACCCTCGAATTGCATGATTTTTTCTAAAAAATTAAATAGGATTTTTTCCAAACTAGTCTATGAGATGGAATGTTATTCCATGGTCTAGAGTGGCAAGAATGTATTTTAGAACTATTTTTAAAGTTCATTAAAAAATCATTCAAGCAGGTGTTGATAACATTTAAACTAGTGCATGGATCAAAAATATGAGGTCACTATTGAACCTAGAGTGTCAAGATTCTTCAAGGAACGAAATAACATCGATCAACATGGGATGACCCAGAAAGATAGTTTTCGGGACCTTGAGAAGAAAAATAAAATAACTTAAAAATGTTATTTTAATATTTTATCTTTGTCATTACATATCAACTCAACAATGATCTGGTACAATGAAAAGGATTTTTTGAATCCATTAATGAACCTCATTAATGAATCAGTGTGGAAATGTTACAATGAGAAATGATTCTTCTTTCTTTAATTAAATATGGATTCAGGGTTGATGAATATACCTGAAATTCCTCTAATAAATGATGAAGGAAACCTATCTAATGGAAATTTCTAGTGAATTGGAAAGAGAAAATGATAATCTTAGAGAGTGAATAGGAATTAGATAATGACAGACATTGATTAGTGATCTTCCTTGACTGATCTCCTCTTATTGCTAGGGGTTTAAATTTTAGTGATTGTTTTTCCCTAGTTCTTACCACAAAATGAAGAACCTGGATCAACTATCTAAAAAGTTGATCCACAGATGGTTTCTTCTTGTAGGGTTGGAAAATATTTATTATAGGATTGGTTATGGTGATTAAATCTTAGGTATTTGTATTTATAATTCATGATCCTGCTGAAATGAACAATTCCTAGTTGAAACGAAGCATGGATCCCAAAAGTGGGAAATGTTTATCATGTGGTTGATCCAAAGATGGTTTCATCTTATAGGTTTGGGATATATTTATCATGAGGTTGCATCTGATCTTTGATAGGTGGGATTAAAAATGAGGCCAGACCCCTAGAGCGATGAGATAATGGGGAGGAGTACGCATTAGTGATGGTGACGCTGCATGAATCCCGAAAGTGGAGACTGTTTAGGAAGAAGACAAACGGAGCATGTTTGTTTGCCTTTAGAGTAAAATGAAAATTCATAAATGCCAGAGGTGGATATGGGAGGGATACGGTGTGCCCCAATAGTGCGTTGAGGTGGTGGAGTCCGTAACCCGAATGGGCCGCAGTGATGCAGGATGGAGGCACTAGTTGAGCGACGCGTCAGGTGGAGCAGCCCGCGATGCGGGTTAAGACATGCGTTGGCATAAAATCCATGATACATTGTGTGTGGAGGGAGGAGGCCTACCTTAGATATCCAAGTGATTTTTTGAACCGGATTCAAGTGGCCATCTAGGATGGACCCAGTGAGGCCTTCTGATGTGGGCTGGGCTGATGGAGTAAACCAGACCGCTGGGCAGCCTGTGCGACAGAAGAATTGACCTACCAAATTGTGGCATGGGCTGAGTGAGAAACCAAGCCAATGGGTGGCCTAGCTAGCCTGAACCGCTCTGACTAAGTCGAACCAGACCAGATGAGAATCAGGGTGCTGGGTGACTAGGCGGGCTGGACCTTTGTGCGAACTGGGCCTGGTCCAGCAAGGCCCATTGCACCTGGCCACTAGACCATTCCTGACAGGGTTATCCCAGAACCAATATGGTTGGGTTAGGTTAACCGAACCGGCTCGGGACATGCAGGATTCCTCGAGCCAAGATCATTGGGTCATTCTGACAGTGGTAGACTGGGATCGGACACAACCAGTCCCTGTTAATTAAAATGCCAATATCTTTCAAAATAGGTGTCTGATTGATGTCCATATATAGTGTTGGGAACTTTTCATCTTTTCAATACCTATGGTATACTAAAATAGAGTTTTGTGTGTATTTGAGATATGACTGATGGCTTGATTAGTTGATTTTCCCAAAATCAAGTGCACTAGAGAGAAGGAATCCTACGATAAGATTTGACATGAAGGATATCATGAGTAGGACCTCAGTGGTCTAATAGGTGAGAAAACCTTAGTGGTATAGTATCTCAGTGGACCTAAGTGGTCAATTAGAAGATCAGACTTCAGTGTTCGAGTAGCTGAGTGGACCGTAGTGGTACAGTAGTGGAGCGAACCTCAGGGTTCTAGTAGTGCAGCAGA
This sequence comes from Viscum album, assembly GCA_963277665.1. Lineage (NCBI taxonomy): Eukaryota > Viridiplantae > Streptophyta > Magnoliopsida > Santalales > Viscaceae > Viscum > Viscum album. The sequence goes on along the minus strand of OY728145.1, from coordinate 1,238,618,872 downwards.
CCTTAGTGTTCCAATCGCCGAGCGGACCTCAGTGGTCAATTAGTTGTGTGGAACTCAATTTTCCAGTAACTCAAGGGACCCTAGGGGTCCAATAGCTGAGTGAAACTTTGTGGTATACGAGCTCAGTGGACCTTAGCGGTCCAGTAGCTGGGTAAACCTCATTAGTCCAGTAGCCGAGCAAACCCCATTGACTAATCTGGGATGAGTCCCTCATAAGTACAAGATGATTCAACATTATGACTGCTAATATTACGTTCTATACATCGAGTTAAACTAAGTGTGATTTTTATTTGATTTGTGGTATTACTTTTTAGTTTTTATTTTGTGGTTTTGGGGTCCCTATCGAGTATGGTGTTACTCACCACTACACAGGCTACTCCCATACGTGTTGTGTCTCTTGTAGGTGATCAATGCTTCCACAAAGACCATGGTGGACTAGGACGAGGAGGTGCATAGTGAGATGGGATGTATAGGTGTACTTATACAGAAAAAATAGCCACCCTTCATCACCCTTTAGGTAGGGTCTCGAGTGAATGGACCGCGACAGCTGTATTTTCGTTTGCGGTTTTTGTCTTGTATTCTGGTCCCTTTGTAATTTCATTTTTTAATGTGTAAGGCACTGAGGCTCACATGGGAAGCTGGTGGGCCAGGAATTTTAAAATTTTTCATTGATAGGATTATGGAACTTTTCATTACTGCCAATCCGAGCCTTGATAAATATCTAGGAGGAGAGAGAGGATCTCATTTTAATTTCATGAAAAATGAATGAATAGTAATAATGGCCATGCTAGAGAGAGAGAGAGAGAGAGCGTCCTCATTTATTTATTGTATCATTTCAAAATACATGGTTGGGTTCCTGGCCCCTGTTTATTTCAACGTCCACTAAATAAATAATAATGACATACTAAACTACTCCAAAACTATTTATTATTTTATGACATACTTGTAGTATATATAAAATATATTACATGATAAAAAATGATCAATTTAACTCGACTCTCTTCCCTTATTAATATTAACCAAACCTTGAATATTAAAATAATATTCATTCAATTAATATTATATCATATTTCCTTAACTTGTAAATAATTTAAATAAATTTAATCCAAATTATTCTTAACATGAATAATAATGAATTTTTTTTTGTGATCGAAAACATGAAGAACACTCAAACCCCATGGAGGGGCCCACTAGGTCCATATACCTATTCAACTGAGTAGAGAAGATTCTTGAATACGCTATCATGTGTAACACTCCAGGACATTATCTCGATAGTTGTGAATAAAATCCACAGAACAAGAGTAGAGCCTAGCAACACATCATGGCCCCTAAAGAGATAAGGATTGTTATAGAAATGACAACCAACCGACGATCATTGATTGTGTACTATAATATCTTTTTCATTAAATATCTAATAAATCAATAAACATGCTTTTGTCATCGTCCTTTTACTTCTTTATTATTTTTTGATCTATCTAGATGGATTTACCTTTTGAATGCTTTGGCAAAAGACTTATGAAGGAAACACCATCCTGATCAAAAATTCCTGAGATATAAAAATTCTTAAACTTGGAAGCTACAAATCCATTCTTAGCCATTCAACTAATTTCATACCACTAACGGCACACCCAACACAAGGTACCTCACCACGATTTCAATACCATGGTTTTTTCATTCTGTTAAATTACACAATAAATTGATACAAAATTTTAATGGTATCAAATGAGGAGACCAATACACATGTCTGTAGATCTGAAAGACTAATGAAACCAAAAAGATGTGGTGTTCCTATTAGTGGTTATATCCTCATTATCTCACTACTAGAGACTATGAAATGATAACTTCCTGAGAATAAGCCTTAATGCTTATGAGCCCCCAGCACCCGATAGTCAAAGATCTACAGTGTCTAGTTTGTAAGATGTATTTATACCATAGAACATAAATTTAAGATTAGTGTCATAGTATCTCACGGTTATCATCATAGCCTGGGAACTGCTCTAACCCTCGAAATGACAATTAATCATCAAACATTACCATTTAAAAAGTGGAAGCATAAAAGTCTACACTATAATGGTAGGATGACATTATTTATAACTAACTATACACATGATATGGTAATCAAAAGTACAAAATAGTTGGGTCTAGGGAACCCACTATTTAAACACTCCCACTTTCACTAGATCTAACTGCCTAACCAAACTTTGTTTCTACTCACATGATAAAGAGCATGCTTCTGGTGAGTTGTGGCTTTAACTTTTGGGCCAACCATGTTTTCGCCGCATGTTGTATCTGATGTATAAAACATTATCTACTTGAGTAAAACATCTCAACATAAGGTATCCTCAAGTATATCTCTTTTTCCACCTTAAAACATTACATCTTGGCTAGTAAGAATATCATAATTTATATTATTATAATACATTCCTCATTAGGTGAGATTCTAAAAACTAGAAAAAATCATTTTGATTGATAAAAAATTCATATATACCTTAGAAGTTCCAGAATACTCAGTATTTGTAGATATGACTACCACTAGTTTTTAGGAGCTTAAATCACTCTTAAACTTAGCCTAAATATGATACTAGGTCAAATCGATCTAGGAAATACTAGTTTATGTCCCACCAAAAACTAGTGTACCTTCTTCTCCATATAGCATGTACATATCATTTGTACTTTCCGATGTACAAGACGATGTCTCTGACTGCATCACATGCAGTAATCCTAGATATAATGGACATCTACCTACAATAATGTATATCCTAGAAGTATCAATTCTAATACAAATTATTAGTGAATAAGTGATTAACCCATTGCTGAAGCATATGTATCTCAATTCACTACTTTAATCTCCTTCCATGTTCTAAACATGCCAACCTGGAGAGATTAAGCCATTTAACATTGGCAACAACTCTAAACATGAATTATTCCAACTTGTATTTTTCAATTCATTGCCACTTTATGTAAGATTGACTAGGTCCAAGAAACAATTAGATCTACTTCTGTAGATATCGTTCCCTAGAAATTATGTTGTTACTTTAAGTCAATCATTGGAGAATTACTTTTAACCTTATCTTATCTAACAGTAATACAAAGATCTATTTTCCATATATTTTTTAATATATTTTTCATGTAAAAAATTGGTTCTCCCACTAAACATTAGTAGACACAAGGAAAATATTTATTTGAAGTGATTGCTCTAAGATATTGTATTCCTACTTTAATCCAGAATTGGATTTTAGTAACTTGAAACATTTATTGGAATTTGATGGTGTTATCATCTCTTTCTGGTTGCGTCATCCAAACGCCTTCCATAAAAGTTGATTTTGACATCCAATGGCCAATAGAATGATCTTACAATTTTATCTATGACAAAAAAATCTAATGGATTTAGGCATACCAACTTGGTATTACCAATATGGCCTCATTGGTACCATGCTTGTACCATCATTGCATCAAATCATATGAATACCCAACACAATATTCAATTTATAACCCCCATTGCAAATTGACACATGGAATCAATTATTGAATTCTTATTGATCTTGTCAATCTATGATAATTTCTATATACAACTTACTTGTAGGATTTATTGTTCTAGATGAATAATATATCACCAACAATGGTGACTATAAAACCATCACCATGTCTTCATTATTCATACACAGTATGTGTCACAAGAACATGCCTCTTCCACAAGAACAAATGGAACTTGTTCCTATGAAAACCATTTGTGCATCTCGAGCATTGAATAATCCAAGTCAATTCAGATCCTACTATCTCTAATATACATTTGTACCCTTACATAGAAATGTATTTTATCACATGACCACATCAATTCTATCTTAGGGTTTTAAGTAATATCCTATGAAACTCTTTGGATAATTACCCTAGATGCACAACGTGTTTAACTTGATGCTTGTTTGTTTAAATCCTAGCACACACTTTTCATCTAAACATGTCCTATGACATGATATATTTTCATCATACTATGATTCATATGATATCCACTTTTCATTTTAGTGGGCATATTGGTTATGGGTTTATGCGGTTATTTGCAATACACATCATGAAATATATTAGACGTTTCTACAACTTCCAACATTGGAACTCCATACATCATAACTCTGATGTATATAATGTGTGTTCAGGAATTTCTCCTTGCTAAATGTTTTTTATCTATGTTGACATGTAAGACTTTAACACCAATCCTCATTATGAAGATCAATACCATGATATACAGAAGCTAACGTGCATTTAGGAATTACTCCATGCTACATTATCATGATCGATGAATGTTTGGTCAATATATTCTCCAACATGTCGATCCAAAGAAACTCATATATTCTAACCAAACATATACTTCACTGTTAAATTCCTTAATAACTTAATGGAGTCTTATGAAGTATCTTTACCTCAATCTTTCCATTGAAATAGTTCACACTCTCTTATTGAACTAACCCCATAATCTTTGTGGCATACATTTATTTCTAAAGGTTTCTTTGTCAAAACTAGAGTTTTTAAAAATACTAAAGTTGTTTAGATAAGTCACTACTAAAAACTAAATTGTTAACATCATTGACATCCACATTTAATTTTACTTGAAAATGAATCATCATTCCACAACGGGAAAAGTCTTACAATTTATATTCATCAGGGATTACTTTTGATTCAAGTATGTCTGAACTATTTTTTGAGTACGTTATACAGTAAAAAACATTCTTTCCAAAACATGAAAAAATGTCTCATTATGTCAAAAGATAATGTGATATTAATGTTTTGGTTATACTCAATAATTTATTCAATTTGAATCAATCACATTTTAAATAGAAGTTATGTGTTTCTCATCGTGCACTTAGGAATCACCATTTCTCAACTACATGGAGAAGAAACATTACTTCTTATAATCTTTCTATACTTAATTGGTTACTATATTTAAATACACATATGTTATTCGCATATTGTATTCAATACCCAATAAGTATGTAAGAAACATTAATTTATATTGATGAATATATCGGACCGCCACTGCCTGCTGGAATCCGCCGCCGACTGGCGGAATCCACCACGCCACCTGCCTGAATCTTCCATTGCCGCCACCGGAAACTGGGTTTTCTGCCGAAAAACATCCAAGAGCCACCGAGAGCACACCGGTGCTCCATATTCAGATCCGAAACATGTTTCGGAATGCTCAGGACCCGAACTACAAAACCCTTATGAAAATTTAAAGAAAAAAAATGCATAAATGGGATCTGGGATTTTAAAACTCAAATATCCTGCCTTTTGGTGGGTCGTCGATGCTTTGCATGCTCTGCTACTGTTGCTACACGATCCGGGAGCGTCCGTCGTCAAGATCCAAGTCCGACGGCACCTTGTTTCTACGATTCGGCCTCTGATTCGTTCATCACCAAAGAGGGGGAGGGGGTATTCCACTCCATTGTATGCATAAGGGTGAGGTGAGGGGATAGGGATTTAATTTTTTTAAAATTAAATCCTCACAATCCAACTGTCCGGCTCCAGACTCGCCTCTAACCCTGCACCCAGTGTAGACAATGTTTAGGGCACCCCTAGGGATAACACAACATTCTGAACACAATGGCCCACTCAGAATTGTAATATGAGACTCAATTTAAGAGATATTTGAACCAACGCACGTAAATAAACTTGTTCATTTATTTAAGAAAACACCACTGATCACCTTTTTATACAGTAGGTTCGTGCTCGCAATGGTTACACCCAGCTTAGGGTAAATGGCATGCTCCAGATGCAACTGTGCCCTCATATTCCCATTATGAGCTACCATTTAGGAGATAACACACCCCCTCCATGTGAATAGTATAAAAATACTTAATATTTTTAAAAAATTAATTTTGAGCACACCAGGGCTCGGAATCGCACGCCATCTTCGCACATAGCTCTGGAATTATTCATAGGTATAGTCCAAAGTCTGACCGGGCCCAAACCCCAATCGCTACCTCCTCCCCACCTTAGAACATTTCGTCCCTGAAATTCCATAATAAAATGCAAAGAAAATAGACTCTCAATTGGGTCTCCCACACCTGCGAGTTCTCCAACAAACACCCATGCTCGAACACATAAGACAGAGGGACTCATCCACCACAACTCAACACTATCCACTTTGGGCAGCACTGACTCACACACATGGTTTTGATCCCATCACAAAAATGAATCTTTGTGGAGGAAGGATCCCTCTTCCTCACGCATTTGAAGCACACCGAACAACACCCACACAAGGGCTTACTAATGCCCTGAAAAAAACTCGATCAAGAAATGAAAAGGGAAGAGTACTGCTAAGTAGTGTATTTCAAACTACTAAAAAAAGTAGAAAGGACAGAAGGCATACATCTATCCATCCATAAAGCCTCTAGGTCAACGAACTCTAAGGCCTGTAGCGGTCCTCGCCCTCTCCCTCCAGCTCCCTGATCATGGCATGGACCACATGGGGGTGGTGGTGGTGGCATTTGATACTGTCAACCACCTCCCACTACTATACCAGCTCTGTCACCATGTTTGCCACCCTGCGGACCTCCAAACTCCAGACATTGTCACTGTCAAGGCAATATATCAACCGACTCCCTCTCAACAACACAATAGGTCGGACAATCTCTAGCAAGATTTCTTCGGCTGTCGCAAGCGTAACACCGCCTCTTTTGCGGCTGATCAAAACTGACCTACGAGCCCAGTGAGCCCTAAGCCTCAGAGACTCCATCCTGGGGTCGCCTCCTGAAACATCAGCCACATCCAGACATGTGCCCCTGCCACCAGATACTAGTTGGAAACGTCTCATCCGCCATGCGCCCAACACGGACGGGCTGAATTTGCTCAGCCAGAAAGCTCTCCACCACCAAGGCCCGCTCTATCACTCCAGCATAGATGGGATGACACAATGAAACCACACCTGCCTGGATGTCTCTGCGTAGGCCCTACTCGATGGTCTGAGCCCTAAATAATGGGTCTCAAACCATATCCATGGGGTGGCGTGACAGGTCTATAAACCTCGCTGAGTACTCCGACACAGTCATGCCCTCCCACCAAAGCTGCAAAAGCTCCTGAATCCGCATTGGCCTCAGCATCACCGGATAGAACTCTTCCCTGAAGAGCTGCTCAAACTCTTCCCACATGAGCATCTCCTCATCATGGGACTGCGTCCCCAAAATCCACCATTTCCTGAACAAAACATGAAGAAGGCTTGCCGCTCGGACCACCATCCGATTTGGAGGTATCCTCACCAGGCAGAAAACTCGGGTGACTACTTCGAGCTAGTCATCAACTACCTGAGGGTCTGGATCACCCTGAATCCTCATAGGTCGCTGCCTCTAGAACTCAAGCAGCGCACTCAGCCTACGTGCATCCTCATCCTGCACTACCAGCATAACCAGCTGCTCGAAAAGTGGTGGCGCAACTGGGGGACCACCTGGAGGTCTAGCCTCAGAACCTGTGCCCTGTTCCACAACCTCTACACGGGGCGGATCGTCACCACAATCCCGATGTGGAACTCTCGCTTGATGTTATTGTGGAGGCATCCTGAAATACAATCAAGATGCACCATGGTCAAAGAGTATATCTGGAGATCTGACTCAAGATGGACAGGAAAAAACCCAAAACCCAATCCTATAAGATCTATGTACTGTTACTTCCCTGTGACCAGTGTACGAATGTCCCGAGTCGAAAGGTAGGTTATCAGAGTCCGGATGTATGGATACGTCGGCCGCCGCACCAACACTGGAGTCTCTGGATTGAAATCTGAACTCGAAACATCATAACATTGCCGCTATGCAACCCAAACTAAGCTCACAACTAAACCAACTATGCTCACAGATCCCATAGGTGGAACCTCCTCTGATACCACTCTTTCACGACCCTTCCCAAAAGGGCTCGAGCCGTGACTCCCCAAGCCCACCTCCAATAGTCCAGGGGCTAGCGACTAGAATTGAGTAGGCTATCACACTCACATGGGAGACACCAGGCTAAGGTACATGTACACACGCACCCACATACACCTCCATGCAACAGTGCAAAGATATATATAAAAACTAAAATGAAATACATGCATCCATCTAACCCATAACCAGAGTATAGAAAAATTACAAAAGGGAAAAACAGGTCCCACCAAAAGAAAACTACAAAAGCATCCAACCAGCTCAGAAGGAGGGAAATGCTGCCAAAAGCACCCACTGGTAAGCTCCTCAGCACAGCTCTAGCAAACACCACGGTCAGTCTCTCTCACAAATCTCTGGCTGCTCTGAGTCCTCCTGGAACTCCGTCGAAAGGCCCGTGGTCTGCACAAGACACAAACATGTGCAGGAAAAGCCCATGGAGAGGTGAGTATAAAAATACTCAGTAGGCACCCCAAAAACCCAAAACTAAAGAGAGAAATAGAAAGGCAACAATCTGTTCATCCCAGCCATTGGGAACCTAGATGAGAGAGAGACTCCATCTCGAGACCATCCTCGGCTAACACAACTAGTCAGCTCAATTCTGGTTTATTCCCATACATACACCTTGAACATCCTCTCAGGTATACTCCCATACATAAATCATGAACATTCACTCAGGTATATGCCCATAAATATACCAGGAGCATATGTATAGATATATGTCCACACAAATACCATGAACATCCAGATATAATCAATACACACACCAAGCCACAAGAGGTACCGACCTCATCACCAGGAATGGTTCACAACCCGGAGAACACACTCCATAAGAACTATCATCCGGATGACACTCGTCTGAGAGATACACTCCATCGAGTCCCACACAAACATCCCATATGCTCACCCTAGAGATCACACTCGTTGGATGTCATCACTGAGAAAGTCAGGCTGAAACAGAAAATACACCAAACTCCTCGGATAGGGAATCACTCCTAGTATCCGCTGGGGAATAACAGAACCCAGACCGGTGTTTGAAGATCTCATAGATTAGGGATCACTCCGAGGGTCCGCTGGGGGATACCATAACCCGATCTGACATTCGTAGATCTCACAGATATAGGATCACTCCCAGGATCCATTGGGGGATACCACAATCTAATCTAGCACTCGTCAGAAACACGTCACTCAGATAGAGGATCTTCACATGTGTCACGACAGTCACGATGATATTGAAACACTATCTGGTACATCTCACGCTATATGTATGGATGTATATCTGTACAAATGCTCCTAGTATATGTATGAGCATATACCTGAGCGAATGTTCAGGATATATGTATGGGCATATACCAGAGCAGATGTTCAAGTTGTATGTATGGGAATAAACCTGAATTGAGCTGACTAGTTGTGTTAGAAGAGAATGGTCTCGAGATGGAGTTCCTCTCTCGTCAGGGTTCCCTCTAGCTGGGATGAAATGATTGTTGCCTTTCTGTTTCTCTCTTTTATTTTTATTTTTGGGGCACCTACAGAGTATTTTTATACTCACTCCTACATGGGCTTTGCCTACATATGTTTGTGTCTTGTGCATACCACGTGCCTTTCGATGAAGTTCCAAGAGGACCCGGAGTAGGCAGAGATTAATTAGCGAGACTGGCCGGGGTGTTTTCCCAAGCTGTGCTGAGGAGCTTACCAGCGGGTGCTTTTGGTAGTGTTTCCATCCTTCTGAGAAAGTTGGACGCTTTTTAAGTTTTCTTTTGGTGGAACCTGTTTTGCTCTTTTGTACTTTTACTATACTCTGGTTGTGGGTTAGTTGTATGCATGGATTTCATTTCAGTTTTTATATATATTTTTGCACTGTTTCATGGGTGTGTATGTGGGTGCGTGTGTACATGTACCTTAGGCTAATGACTCTCATGTGTGTGTGATAGCCTACTCAGCGCTAGTCTCTAGCCTATGGCCTATCGGAGGTGGGCTTGGGGAGTCACGACTCGAGCCTTGTTGGGTCGGGTCGTGACAGGAAATGATCCCTAAACCTCCCTCATAATCTAGAGGCTATGGCTATAACACTATTCGGAGTGTTCAAGGTTGACTTTTTACTGGTCAGCCACATTAACTTATGGTTCCATGATTTTTAGAGTGAAGTCCCAGCTTCAAAAATATTAACATGATTTACTCAACACTTTCCTTTAAAATTACAACATTCTAGCTATGACTATTCCTTTATTGCAATTTTAGTTAAGTCAACCCACCACCCTAATATGAACTCCTCGGTAGTAAGAGGAACCCTCACCAATGTCATGACCATCACCCCGAACACCCAGTTTTGTTCAAACAAGAATGATGGGAGGCTGTGGTGGCTTAATATTTATTTGAGGGTTTTGTGTTTTTCCCTAGATTAATGTAATCCATTTATATTAATCTTGCTCATCTATGTTGTTGTGCTCACAACTGCACATTAATATAAAAACATACGCTAGTTCTTTATGAATTTTATTATTTATTATTTTATCTATTCGTCCCACTGTTCAAAAAATGTATAAAATAATAAATAAATTCATAAAGTTAAACTATTACCCAACCGATCATGAGAATCTAAAGTCCTAAGAGCATCGAACCTGAGTCAAAGCATGATACATAATGAATCTTTCCCACATCTCGTAAGTTCGCTTGTAATCTGAAGTATCTCCTCATCTTGGTGCGGTCCACGTTATGTCCTGGAGTGCCTCCTCATCTTGGTAGGATCCAACTGTCATCTTTCACCATCTTGATCAATATACACCGCTTCCTCTGGGCATGGTCCACGTTATTCACCATCTTCATCTGAAATACAATGATACTCACGTACGGGCTAGGGGAACTAGTGGTATAAATGTACTTTAGGTAAATTGGACACGTAGGACCTTATACATTTAAACAAAAAAAAAGATGATGCACGAAACGTCTATTCAATTAGTTACATTCATCGCACACAATTAAATAAATAACTAAATAAATTCAATATACATGAGTCGATTCTCAAGACCAACATGCAGGTAAATAATGCACGATAAAATTAAGATGCATTAAAAAAGTATGAGGGTTCATTTAAATAAAATAAATTAATCAAATAATTGAAATAATTTAATTATTTATTGGTCCTTTAATTAATTTAATTTCAATACCTAATATTTAATTAACTAATAAATTTAATTAAATTCAATTATAATGAATTAATTTGACTCGGATATATAAAATTATGTAACAATAAAATAATATTTTAGTCATTTTAATTTAATTATAAAATTAAATTAATTATAAATTTTAATTTGATTAGACCGGGCTTCGAGAACACATACAGGGCCATTGCGAGATGGACTAAACCCAAACAAGTTCATACCATGCCATGCAGGTTTTGAGAGGGATACATGGTCGGTAGACGACCGGAAAAGGGTAAGGTCGAGTGGCTGGTAGGGCGACGTCGAGGAGGTGCGCTGCCTCTTGCGGGTCGACTATGCGCGGCGGGGCCTGGCATGCCGAGGAAGCTGAACCAGGGGGCCATGCAGCCCCCAAAATTCTTTTTTAACATTTCCTTAAAGCCCACACCACCTCCTTTTATCAATTTTTGATGTCTTCCATAATTATTTTTTGATTAAGTCACCTCCCCTATTTTTAAAAAGAAGTCAAGTCCTCTTGTAATTTTAAACCTTGTGCAGAATTCCACACCTTTAAAATAAAATCAAAATTATAAAATCAGCCTTTAAAATTAAATAATAATATAATAAAATTATAAAATAATAATTTATTATTATTACATTATTAAAATAATAAAATTATTATTATTATAATTAAAAAATTATTCTGAAAATTATAATTTTCACATTATTGGGACCATTTGTAATTTAATGAAACAGATCAAAACATAATCGGTTTTTTTGCATTGAAATAAAATTTAATACCCGAGATCAAACCACAAATTTGATCCAATCAAAAAATTTAAAAAACCATAACATGGCCGTTCTAGATCAGATCGACACACGATTTGAAGAGCTCAGACCATTTTTTAACCCTCTACTTAAATGTAATGAAACTTTAATTTTATAGGCTTAGAAAATTTACATGATCCCTCTGATACCACTGTATGGTTCCAGTTCCCATAAAGAAAGCTAGTGGGGCCTGGATTTTAAATGTTTTCTTCAATGGGATGAAATAACATGTCATCACTACCGATCCGATATCCGATAAGTTCCAAGGATATCCCGTAAATTATAAAGATCACAAAAATTAAACTAAAAACATACCGTTCCAGATCCGAAGGCGCGCTCAATTGCAACTTATCGATGGTGATCACTGCTTGAAGAATCCATAGTAGGATCCATCTTGAACATCCACACGCACTTCAATAATCCGATAGAATGGAAATCTTTGAATTCTTGGTGCTAGAGCGACGATCTGATGTTATCTTCGACATTATGCAAATCACCACATCGAGATGCCTTTGATGCTTGAGAAAAATCTTGATCCGAGTTCTGGGATCAATTTCTTCTCTCTATACAAAGCAAGAGGAGAGAGATGCTCTCATTTTCATTACATAAAAATGAATGAATAATATGAATGAACATGCCAGATAGAGATAGACTACTCCTTTATTCATAAGGCCATTGAAAAATACCCGGTTGGGTTCCCCGGGCCCCATTTATTTCAACGTGTACTAAATAAATAATAATGACGAACTAAACAGCCCCAAAACTATTTAGTATTTTATCACATACTTGTAATATATATAATATATGTTACATGATAAAAAAACCATTTAACTCGACCTGTTGTCCCACTTACTGTTAAATGATCCTTGAATATTAAAATAATATTTTTTCGATTAATATTATATCATTTTTAATTAACATGTAAATACATTAAATAAATTAAATACCAATTATTCAAAACATGAATAATAATGAATTTATTTAATTATTTTGGTGATTGTATATTTGGACAACACTCAGACCTAGTAGTGTGACCCACTTTGTCCATATATCTATTCAACCGAATATTGAAGATTCATGAATACTCTATTATATGTGACTCTCTAGGCCATTATCTCGATATAAGTGAATAAAATCTATAGACCAAGAATGGAGTCTTGCAACCCATCATGACCCCTAAAGTGTAAAGATTTACATAGCAATGACAATCATCCAACAAACACTAACTGTGTACTATAATATCTTCGTCATTAAATATTTCATAAAGTAGGACACACACTTGTGTCATTTTCCTATTCTTACATTATTATTTATTGATCAATCCAGATTGATTTAACTTTTGATAGCTTTGGTCAAAGACTTATGAAGGCAGCACTATCAGGATCAACCAGGCCTGAGATATACAACTTCCTAAACCTAGAAGCAACGAATCCTTTTTTGACCATTCAACCAAGGTCATACCACCAACGACGCACACAACACAAGTAATCTTGCCATGATTTCAATACCATGGGTTTTTTTTCTATACATCCAAGTACACAATCAATTGATACACATTGGTAATGTTCTTATGTTCAAAGACCAATAGACATGTCCACAGACCAAAATGACCAATGACACCCAAATCATGTGGTGTTTCTATCAGTGGGTATGTCCCCATGTTCTCCCTACTAGGTATCACCATGTGCAAACCTCATTTGAAAAAGTCTCAATGTTTATGATCCCCCAACAGATGATAGTCAAAGATCTACTATGTCCATTCCATAATACGTATCTAGATCATAGAACATATATTTTAAGATTAATTTCATAGCATCTCACTACTGGAAAACTAACCTATACCAACGGTTTGGAACCATTGGTATAGGCCTCTAAATCGTTGGTATAGCCTATACCAACGGTTTGGAGAACCGTAGGTAACTAAGCTGTTGGGATAGGTCTATACCAACAGTTTTTGGAAAACCGTTGGTATAAGTAATATGAAAATCTATACCAATGGTTCCTTAAAACTGTCGGTATATGTATTTCCAAAAAAAACATTCGCTGGGATTTGATCCCAGGACCTCTAGTTTATCATTGAACAACCTAACCACTAACCTAACATGACTTTTGTGAACATAATTTCATAAATATATATATATGTATTGTCATAATTATTTTAAATTTTGATTTATAGAATGTTCTGGTTAAGAGGATCCGATAAAAAATCAAAGGACCTATACCAATGGTTTTAGCAACCGTTGGTATAGGTCCCTGGAATCTAGGAGGCGATGTTGAAATATTGGGGACCTTTCCCAATGGTTTGGCAAAACCGTTGGGAAAAGTGGCCACAAATTGGACCTTTCTGAACAGTTTGTCCAAACTGTTGGGAAATCATACCCTTTCCCAACGGTTTTGGAAAACCGTTGGGAAACGTGGCCACAAAGTGGGCTTTCCCAACGGTTTGGCCAAACCGTTGGGAAAGGGGTATAGAAGTGTTGGAAAAGGTCACATTTTCAGTAGTGTCTCAAGGTTCTCATTATATCCTAGGATCTACTATAAACTATCGACACAAAAATTAGTCTTTGGACATTTTTATTTCAATAGTCGACACAGAAAAATCTACACTATAATTGTAAGAAGACATCATGTATAACTAACCGTACACATAATATGGTAATCAAAGGTATAACATAGTTTGGTCTAGGGAACCCACTATTTCAACATAATTTAATATCAGTAGTTTTCTCAGTGGCAATTTTGGTTTACTTTGTTCTTACATCCGTAGAATGTTCCTTGTGCCTGTGTACATGTTTAATGAAAATGTATTTCCTTATTGGGATATGCCAACTCAGTGCTTGTCGTAAGCCCCTGGCCTATAGAAAGATGTCTTGGGGTAGTCACGCCACAGGCCCTGGGGGATGGTTTGAGACAGTTAAGGACCACATTGGGTATTAGTCATGTGACCTCACAAAATAAGGGATAATAATTTCATTGGATTGAAAATATCATAAGATATGGTAAGGATTTATTATTAGATGTTGGACATCCATTAAGCGGGTATAATATGTGTATTTATTATGTGACCTCCCCTGGGATGGGTTGGATAGGTTATTTGGTATCTACCCTTCCCCGAGAGGATGTAGTGGCATGGACTTATGTACATACCCAACTTTGAATCATTTAGGTCAATTGGATAACTATATATAATATAAGCCAGAGTATATAGGTATGGGATGTCATGTCTGGAATGATGAGGCATATTCTCCATCAATGGTTTTTGTAGTTGTGGTAATGTATTACTGTGATAGTTTAACACACGATAACCCAACATGTTTTTATTTTATTTTTTTAATTTTTTTACTCATGTTTATAAAAACTAAATGTTTGTATATATTGGGATGATTTGGTGAGAACTTTGTTAGATTTATTTCCCAAACATTATATAGAAACTTTGGGTTTTGGGTGGAACTTATTCTTATGGATTATTTTTAGTATAGGAAGTGTAGTGAATCATGATGTGGAATATGGGTGAGGATTAGAGATAGGGCTGTGGGGAGGATGGTTGATGGTTATAGATCCTACATATTTTTTTTCATATTATCTACGATGTGTTTAATTTATGATGATCTATTCTAATGTGATATAATATTGTTTTCTGTAGAATGTATATATATTTTTTGGATGTGATTTCTATAATGAACTATCTTTGAAGTGTTAGGCTATTTATTTATTATTTCCGATTATGATAGCAATATCATAGTTCCTTTAATACATGATTATGGTCGCCACTGCTATTTTTTATCATCTAGTGTACATTGTGGCATTCCTAACATAAAAAATTTCAATATTGATGAAACTAAAAACTTGTTTTGATTGGGGTATTACATAATGAGACTTATAAAAAATATTAATCAAATGAAAATTCACATGGAATATTTTCTTGTACTATTACTCATTTCATTTAGATATTCATATTTTTTAATGGGAATAATGTTGCAGAATTGGGGGAAATTGAGGACACCAAAACTAATGATTCATATTTTTTTTCTGATGAATAATATCTTATATAGATTTAGAATACCAATATAAATCTTCAGTGATAAAGAAAAAAACTTATTTTATAGGATCTAGGATTTTTTAATGATAAGATATGGAGTGACCATGATAACATCATAAATATATCATCAGAAACATGTATAAAATGATACCCCTAATAATGGAATAAAGAAATTATAGAAAAAATATAAATCCAAATAGTAAATTGATGAAATAAAGGTTGGGAGAGAACTTATAGTCATATAAAATATATTGGAGAAAAATATTTTGAATGATTACTTATTTTTTGAACTATGGTAAAAGATATCATTTTACTCTAGAGGTTGAATAAAAATATGATTGGGTAACCAGAGTGAGGAATTTATATCTAGAATAATTTGAAAGCAAAATGATATTTTATTTAAAAGATTATAAAGGGAATAAAAATAGGGGAATATGAGAAATATATAATTGATAATGTGAGAAAAGAGTCACATGTGATATGTAGACTCAATAGAAATAATTTCACCATAGATACTATGTTCAACACCATACATAATGATTAAAAATAATGTGAGGTAAATGTTTATACGGATAAGAAGGAACTTTTAGCATCACTATATTTTAAAATTTAGTTATTTTTTCGGAAAAAAATATAGAGAGGATAAAAAAATCATTATAAATAGCTAAAGGATGAATAAATATTTTGGAAATATAATTGGTATAATAGTAGAGAAGGTTACACTCAAATGATATTTCAATTAAAAATAATAAGGCCATGCCCATCAATAATATTATAAAATTTGGTCATATATTCAAACATTTATGAATCATTTCATTCCTATGGAATATATTGAGGGAAATAGATTATTCAAATGTGGGGGTCAATAATAGAGTCCTATTTTAGGAATTTTAAGGTGCTTATTTAATTTTTATGAGTTTTGTTTTACTTTTGTGTGGTATTAAAGCCAAATGTTATTAAATATGATAAATATAATTATTTGTAACCTATAATAATGTTGAAAGATACATATTTATCTAAGTAACATAATTTATATTAATGAATAATGAATATAGTTCTATATTAAATGATTTAAAAGCCATGAAAAATATATTTTTTATCAATTCATTATACACAATCCAACATTAAAATTAGTTAACTTAGAGGAATATAAATTTTTGTACATTTTACTTATAAATACCAAATTTCATGGGTGAACTAATCCATCCATTAATAACTATAATTTATTATGACTTATTTTAATAATGTTGGAGAATATATGAATCTATGATAAAAATGATTAAGGAATATTTTTTTTATAAAATCAATTTTAATAGTAAAATAATTTTGAAACCTTACAAGACATGTAACCCATTAATTAAACTATCTAATCCATCAAATAATTTATTAGATTGAAATATAATATTTTTTTAATATATAACTACAATGTCATAGAAGTAAATTCATGACCATAGATTAAATCAAGTGTGGTAAAATTATTTTGGTGAGACTATTTTGGGAGAAACCCTAGATACGAGAATGGAAAGATGGAAAATATCCTAAAAAATGGTTAAATGAAGTTTCCAAAACAATTTCAATTTTAAATATTCACCTCCATATCCAAGATAAAAAAACATTTTATTAATTTATATCAAATTAGAAAATAATATCCAAAAAAATAGAGAGATTTTTTTCTTTTAAAATGAAATATAAAATATAATTCCATGAGGATCCATAAAATTTGGGAGAAAAATCACTAAATAAGAGAGTGAGTGAGGATATGATCCTTGACTAAAAGTTAAAAATATTGATTTTTATTATTGATTGACAAAAGACTTCATATTATTGATCAAAACACCTAACACAATTTCCAATCATCATTATAATTTACTCATATTCTTTTATTTTTTTTAAATAAACCAAATTTTTGACTCACCCAAACCAATTTGTGACAAATTTTGACATCATGATATTATACTCCTCTTTTGAGACTAACTTGGATATCTATTATACTATAGTCTAAAATTAGGTTTTAAATTTTTTTATTAACATCCATGATAGTTTTGTCCCATACTCTTCATCTGACCCGTTAAAATATTTACTATATAAATTTACATGTAAACCTATAAATTAAATCTCATTAATCTCCCATATAAATTATTATTTGACTAAAATTACATTTATTTGATTTACAATAAAAAAATACCTAGACACATGGATAAAATGACTAAATTACAAATGAAATATTAATTTACAATGTCAAATAACATAGATATAAACTATCTAGACACTAATCAGGAATTTAAAAATAAATATTATTACAATCTATTCCATATTCACATCTAATTAATGATTCAATATAATTAGTGTAAGAAATATTGATTAAATGAAATAATAATTAAAAACATACAGCCTATAACAATATCCTATAAATATTGATATACACACCACCTTGAGTCTAACTCACTCGACATATCATGTTTTTTAGAATAATCAGAACATAAATTATCAATAGAATCTAATTACTGGAAGATATCATTTATAGGCTTTCATATAGATGACAATTCATTTGGTATGAAAAGAATAATTTTCATCTTAAATAAAAAATAATTTTTTTAATACCCCTATTATAATTACAATTGACAAAATCTACTTGGTAGCTAGAGGATAATCATTCGCCTCCTGGTGTAAATGACTAACCCTTATATAGTATATCTAGAGAAATCTATTTCCCAATGTCCCTATAATCAGGCACATAAGGAATTTTTCAAGTTACAAATGTTATGATGTTCAGTACACAAAGAATGTAATTCTTATAAATCTCATGAAAATAGTTATTTCACAAAAAAACTCAAAAAAATTAATTTAAATTAAATATTACTAAGATTATTATGTATGTGAAAATTATTGTTTCTAAAAAAAATACTATTATAATTCGCATCCACAATAATAATTAATTGGACACTATATCTAAAAAATAATCACTACCATTTATGAGTCTATCATTTGAATGAAACATTCACACATCTATATAACACACACACACACAAAATAATCACAATGTTTCTTAAAGAAACCCTCTTCCAAATATTTATAATAATAAATGAGATATCAACATGGTAATAATCTACCAAAAACTTCACATTATTTTAATTAATTTCTCAAGATATATATGGTATGTACATTCTCATAAATAACAAATGAAACACATTATGCACTCCAATAAACTATATAGGTATATTTTACTAATAGTTATCATACTTGACCTACTGATGAATCTCTAATGGAACTATAATTTGATGTGTGTAAGATACCAACCATTTATGGATATTTATTAGCCCTATTTAGAGGTATTATATTTCCTTATATTGAGAATATTTTCATGCGTTTAATTTTTAGTTCATTTGGGTAGAAAATTATAGAAATTTGGAAAGAGGAAGGAAATGCACTGTTTGCACACTATTTTCTATAACCATGAACCCATCCCCATAAATGAGATAAACCAAAATATAGAAAATTTTCAGGGATGACATGTAGTTTTTCAAACCATGTGTGTGCTTAAGAGTAATCATGAACCCTATTATAAGGGGTTCATTCATTGGAAAACCATGTTCCCCTACTCTGGAAACCATGCATATGGTTGTAATTATCCTAAAACACATTTATATATTCTTGAACACATGGTATTAACCCTAAATCATCCCTATATAAAACCTTAACAATTAATACCATTTTAGTGGTTCCTTGTAGGATTCTAATCCCTTTTTACCAATGTTCTTTATGATTCCATTACCAGATTGATAATCTACACCTCCCTGGGTATGCGGTTTCTTTCTGATTACATCTATCTATCTCTCTCTCTGTCCCACCCCACATTCAAGATAAAATATTGATGTCATATCAACTATAATCAATGTTTTATATATTGATGAAAGTTTGATTAATCATGACACAGTTGATATTTTTTCTAGGATTTTATTCAAGATATACTTATTCATTATGGGTTTGACCTATCCATTTCAAATAGGGGATTCCTATTGGCATGTGTTCATATTCAAGCTTGAAGTAGGTAGTATGTTATTCAAATACATAATTGTAAATTTCAATTATGTGTATATAATTTTACAATTTTTATTAGATGATTAGCAATTTAGTTTCATTAATTGAATTAATTAATTGGTTATGTTAAATAATTAAGGGATTATGAATTGAAATAATTAATTATTGATATAATTATTGGATATTGAGTGTGTAAGATTTTATTAATGAATTTTTGAATATATTAATTAGAGTTGTTGAGAATTTGAAATTTGGTTGTATTAGAATAATTAATTATTGAATTAATTATGGGGATATCAATATTATTGAATTTTATTAATTAATTGTTGAATTAATTAATTGGAAGTTTGATTATTACATAATTGGTTGAGTTCAAATAATTTAATTATGGGGATATTGAGATTTTTGAAGTTGGTCAATTAATTGTTGAATTAATTAATTGGAATTGTTTCCATTATGAAATTGATTGAAATTGATTAAAAAATTTCTTAATTATTTAATAGATGTTTTTATTATGGAATATGATAAGAAGTTTAATGTAGATTAACCTTGATTGATTTGATATATGTGATATTGTGATATATGATGTATATATGTGTGTGGTATATGGTCTTCTACATCCAAATCATATAGAGATGAATCTATTGATAAACATGTGTGGTATATGGTCTTCAACATCAGTATCACATAATGATGAATTAATTGATAAAAGAGTGCAAGACATGGTCTACTACATGTGAAGACCATGATGATGAATATTTGGATTGATGTGTGTGCTTCATGTTCTTCTACATCAAAAATCCCATATGTGATATGAATACGGGATATGGTCTGATGCTATAGAACCTCCTATGACATTGAGGTGTGGGATAAAGATTGAGTCTTTAAATAAACATAGGGTGTTAGAAAAGACGTTCTAAACCCATGAGTCTGAATTCGACTATGGTTTAAATTGGCCTTAACAAGAGTTTATATGAAATGATAAATGTTTATCAGGGGTATGCGATATGGTTCAGAATTTGTCATGGGGTGAAGAAGGTATTGAGATGTGGGTGTCCTCGAGATCCCCTTTGATTTTGTTGGAAATTAACAAATGATTGAAAATATAATGACTGTATACTTGTGATGTGTACATTATTATTTATACAACCTGATACACTATTATTTATTGGATATTTTAATTTTTGTTGTTGGTGGTAGACTTATGAGTTTTACTCATACCCTACCCGAAATATATTATCATAACCCGAAGAGATTTCATGGATTCTAGATATGATATGGGAATGAGAAGTTTTTAGATGGGTGATTCAGGATGATGAATGTATGAGTGATATAGACATGGTGTTAGGACCCACATGGAGTTATTTGTGTCATACATTTTTTTCATTTTACACAAGGTACATACTAGGAATAACTTATCTTTTATTTTATATTGGTTATTTTATTATTATTTTACGGGTCATGTGATACTGGAATTGTCGAGTTATTTGGTTATATCATCAGATTATTCATATTAATTTCCATTATTGTGCAAATTTGATAAATAAAGTATAGTCTTTCCATGATCTAGATTGACTATTACCGCTAATTGATAGTGTATTTTGTACAAGGATATGTTCTTCAGGTCATGTGACCAACTGATTCGGGCATCGGTGCGTGGAAATTGGGTCAAGAACATACAAAGTGATATCATTGGTTGTTTCCTTTATTTCCAATTTTTATTAGTATTTTGGAAATTTAGACAGGAAATAGGATGAGTCAAGGCTTGATTAAGAGCTCATGCATGGGAGTAGATAACCCATGAAAGTGGGTAAAATCCAAGTACCTAGAGAGGGACACAGTAATTGATGTGTGTTGTTACAATTGATGCCATTTCACCTCGAGTGATGCAGTGGTTGTGTGATGTAATTATTGTTTTTGAATTTTGTTGATATTTAAATCATGGACTGGGATGGTGTGAGATTTGTGATGGTATGAATTATTAAATGAACAAAAGAATATTTTGAGACATTCATTATATTAGGAATTAATAAGAAAATGGGTTTTAGGAATGTTGTTGAAATTTAACTATTTTCCATTCTTGTGAAATTGAACTAAATATGGTGCCTAATATGAAATGTTTTATTTAAAATGAAGCTAAATTTAAATAAATGGGTGTCTAATGGGAGACATAAATTTAATAATGTGACCACCCTTTAATAACAATAAATTATAATTAGTATCGTTAAGGGTTGTGATAGTGCCTCAACCATGACCATGTGGCGGGGTTTTAGGGATGATATTTTTAGGTTTATTGTAAATATTTCTTAAATTATCCTTATTAAATTTGTTTTATGTGTCCTATTATTTATTGTTTACATTATAGAGATATTACTCTATGATGATGTTGGTTGAGATGATGACATGGGGATATGGCTAGAGATGATCTACCAATAGTGGAACCTAAGTCACCGATGGTGCTGGGTGAGGAAATATATGACCTGTTTTGAGAGAAATTATCTCAAGTCATGAATTTTATGGAGAGATATAGAGACCATGTATTTAAGTGATAATTTAATTTTTATAAAATATTCAGTGGTAGAAAACCTCCGAATTTCACTGGAGATGGTGGACCTAAATTTTCATAATTCTATAATGAGTCCATCCAGACTAAACATGAAAATTTATAGGCTCTGGTTGAGAAGAGTTCCAATTTTGATAATTAGATGTTGTGAGGATCATCAATGTGTGGGTGGGTTGTTTAGGTCCTAAAAGGGTAATAATTTGTTAAGGACTATAAGGAATTTTTGGAATGTTCCAGGATAAATTTTAAATAAAGACACTGAGATAGTACAGAGAAACTAAATTCATATGAATGAACTGGGAGAGTATGTTTATGATGGATCATGTTTGTCTCTTTTATTTTAATTGTATTTTCATCTACTGTTGGTAAAGGATGAGATAACTACAACAAGGTGTTTTTAAGACCTGACTAAATGTGACATGAAGTACCATGTTATCATATTTCATTTAAAAACTTTTATTGAGGTGGTGGATCAGCATCTCATAGATGAGGGGAACATGAAAGACGATTCTAATGGAGGATATGTGTCTACTTCTATATGATCTGGGTGTTTGTCTTATGAGGTTATGATACTTTGTTTTGAGTGTTTTTTTCAGATCTTGGTAAGGAATTTTCTCAAGGGGGAATTATTAGTGAAAGAATATCTTACCTGAGTTCTTTTCCGAAAATATGGTATGTCATTACACTATCATAAAAACTATCCCCAACCACTGGTGGAATGTTGGTGTTGTAGTACAATGAGACAACTATAACAGTTCTATAGGAATCCTCTATAGATGGGTAAATATAGAGAAACTAGACAGAATTAGTGTGTCGAAAGGGGATCTTATAAACCATATTGGTCATATAGTTAGAGTACTACTAGAAATGTCAGTCAAGGTAGTGTTTGATTTGATTCTAGGCATGATTTCTTGTATCATTAGGGTGGTGTAGTTTATGGGACTCAGATTTCATCGTAGGTAAGACATGCCTAAAATCACATCAACATGGGGTTCTCCAGTTTTTTTCGAAGAAGGCAGATAAGACTCTAAAATTATGTCTTAATTAAGAAAATTTGAACGATATTAATGTGTATCACCAGTATGTTATTCCGTGTATTTATGAATTTTTATGACTAGTTTGGAGGAGCATGTATTTTCATCAAAATCAACTTGAGATTAGGGTATCGTCAGTTAAGAGTATTACCTTCTCATATATCATGTCCTATATTCTGAATAATGCATGGCATTTATGAGTTTATAGTAATGTTATCTATTTTGATAAACAGACCAGCTATTTTTATAGAACTGATAAACAAAATTTTCCATATGTATTTGTATCATTTTACAGTAGTGTTTGTGTATTACATCATGGGGAACTCTAAGAATCATGACGATCATGCCCAACATATTGACATCACTGTAAGTACACTAAAGTGAATTAAATATACACCATACTGTCTAAGTGTCATTTTTTATTAACCCAAAACACTTCTTAGGTCACATAATCTTAGTGGAAGGTGGGTCAGTTGACCCATAGGATTTTCATATAGTTGTATATTTTGAGCATCATAAGAATTTTTACAGGATATGTAGATTTATAAGATTATTTAGGAATTATCAAATATTAATCTAGGACATTTGCTGACTGGTAGCTCCATTTTTGGGATTGAAAATAAAAGTTGTTAATGTTTGAATAGTCAATAGCATGTGATAATTCATTCATATATTTTGAGAATCATTTGACATCGACACCGATCATGATCCAACATGGGCAAGGTGAGGAGTATATGATTTAATGTGATTCTTATAGGGTACTTATTGGAGTAGTGTTAATGTTGGGAGATCTTGTTGTGACATATGGTTATCGACATTTGAGACCACATGAATGGAACTACCCTATGTAAGAACTCTAATTATCAATAGTAGTTTATTATTTGATGTGTTAGTAACATTATCACTAGCACAAAATGTGTTCTTAGTATACGTATCACAAGAGATTAAAATACATCCTTTCAAAGTATGATTTAAATCTCTGGCACTAGATATGGTTTGATTAAATGTAGTTACTATTTTTTGATCAATGACTCATAGGAAGGGAAACAGTGTGGTTAAAGACTTAAGCAGGAGAACATAGAACTAGAAAATATAGGTGTCTAGTGCTGAGTGAATGTTGTTTAATTTACTAGATGATATTCATGTTTTTGATCAAGTGAGTCCTGAGAAGA
This sequence comes from Viscum album, assembly GCA_963277665.1. NCBI lineage: Eukaryota > Viridiplantae > Streptophyta > Magnoliopsida > Santalales > Viscaceae > Viscum > Viscum album. The sequence continues at coordinate 1,238,594,166 of OY728145.1, read as the reverse complement.
TGACTCTTGTATTAAATTCATTGGATTCTATGATTTTTAGGTAGATTAGATATGAGATGTATGTGGATCTAAAATTTATGTCTTTGAGGGAAATACTTGAATATGGGGAGACAACTTCATATTAAAGGATAGATGAGGAAGAGATCATATATTTAATGAATCAGGTTGTTGTGTGTACCAGTATAAAAGTAGAAAAGATACATTAATTTCATTCCTCAATGTGGGTGGTGCATCTAGTTGTTAAAAAATGTACGATGACATTTGATGATAGTTTTGGTGTCTGGGTTTGAAAACAATGATTATGGGGTTTGTGACATGATGATACACCTTTAATCAGGTGAAGAATGAGCATTACTAAATTGAGGTTTCCTATTTTGGTTCCACATTATTTAATGGAAGTGGGATGAGGATACCCTAGCATTTATGGTGGTTTTCTCAAGGATTCCTCATATAAAAGGCACTATTTCAGTGGTTGTGGATAGACTGATGAATGTTATGAATTTATAACATATACTAGTGAAATTATTAATGGAGTAGTTGGGAGATGTATACATTCATGAGATTTCACCCCTACATAGGGTTCTATAAAGTATTGTTTCATACCATGGTTTGTGTTTTACTACTTGATTCTAGAAGAGATTCTAGAAGGTCATAGGTACAAAAGTTTTACAAGGTAAAGCTTTCCACCCATAGATTTATGGGTAGTTAGAGAGCATGATATATGTGCTAGATTATATTCCTTAGGCATGTGTCTTTGACTTCTATGGGTCTTGGGTGAAGCACCTATATTTTGTGGGGTTGGAATATAACAACAATTTTAGGAAACTATTCAGATTGAACCTTATGATGCACTTTATGGTGGGCTATGCCGATCACCTATATGTTGACATGGAGGCATGTAAGCTGAAGCTATTGGGACTAAGTATCATATAGGAGATATCATAGAAGGTTCAATTTATTTGTAAACATATGTATAAATATCTAATTAGATAGAATTCATATGATGATATACATCGATGACCCCTATAGTATTTAGAGGGTGATCGTGTGTTCCATCAAGAGTCTCCCAGATTTGGTCACCACATGACATGAAGATAAGGAATGTTGGAACCAAAGATTGTTGGGACATTTTAGATTACGGAGAGAATTATTTCGGTTTCATACCAACTGTCTCTTCCGCTACCGTACAATGTTATACATTATTACATTCATGTGTTATAGAGTTGGAGGTATCAACCTGACCATTCTAATGTGATCAATATTAATGATGTTAATATTGAGATAGATGTGTCCCCAAAGGATCATCTGATACATGTGTTGGATCACAATGAGAATTATTTTTAGGGAAAGTTGGTGTCGACAATTCAGGTATTGTGGCATCATGGTCGTGTTCAAGGGGAAAAAAGGGAGAGAGAAGCGATTATTTCGGCTTAGTGGCACAATATTTTTGACATTGAATCTTAGAGTTGTGTGGTAGTATATCTTGAGGTTGAGCATTTATATGGTGTGGATATTTTAAGATATCTACCTTTTCTAGAGATGTCTTCATATTGTTTAAATGTATTAATTTTCTTGTTTTGATTATATTTTGATTGGATTGTATCTTGGAAGTTTTTGGGTGGAAAATTAGATAAATTTTGAAGGAGGGAGCCAATTTACGGTTGGAATACATTTAGCCCAAATTGTTCACCCAACCATGAAAACCATGTGAACCCAAACATAGATTACTCAAAAATCTGGCACATGGTTGGTCAAACTATTTCCCCTCTTCAGAGTAACCATTCACCCCTCGTATAAGAGTCAAATGGTTTAGGAATGCGGTTTGGCATGCCCTATGCCCATTCTAATGAAACCATACATATAGTTATAATTATCCTCAAACTTCATTTCAATATTCCCAAACACCTGAAATTATCCAAAAATCATCCCAAGATGATTGCCAAAATGTTCCCTAGTTTTTGAAGGATAACATATGGGTTTAGATCCATTATAACCTCCGTTCATGATGATTCGATGCCTCGATTGAAGACATTCTCCTCATCAAGTATGTGGTTTCTTTTGGACTAGATCACTCTCTCTCCTGATCCTCTCTCAGAATAAAAGTGTTATATTTTATCCATATTTGTCAAGGGTTTTTATACATATCTAGGTTTGATGGTAATAACCCATTTGACCTTATCTCTAGTATTATATTTATTATCTCATTATTCATATGGGTATGACCAATTCATTTCAAATTTGGGATTTCCATTGGCATGTGTTGATCATAAAATTTGGTGTATGTTATCTATTGTACAAATACCAATGTATTTATTACAATAACGTGTACATAATTGTATACTCTCCATTTGATTATTATCAATTGAATTTATTAAATTTAATTAATTAATTTGTTATATTAATTAATTAAGGGATTTTAAATTAGAATAATTAATTTATAAATTAACTATGGGACATCGAGATTGTTAAATTGAAATAATAAACTATATTATTAATTAATTGAAGTTTTTATTATGAAAATGGTTGAAATGGAATAATTAATTGTTTAATTAATTATGAGGATATCGATATTGTTGAATTGTTGTAATTAATTGTTAAATTAATTAATCGTAATTAATTTTATTATGAAATTAGTTGAATTCAAATAATTTATTATTGAATTAATTATGGGGAAATTGAGATTGTTGAATTTGGTTAATAATTTATTTAATTAATTAATGGTAATTGCTGGGATTATGTAATTTATAGAATTATACCCAAAACTTGTTGAATTAATTAATAGATGTTTTGATTATGGAATGTGATAAGAAGGTTAAAGTTAATTAACCTTGATTATGGTTATATAAGTGATATTATGAAAGATTATTGAAAATAGTGTGTGGGACAATATTTATAGCATTAAAAATTCTATAATGATGAATATATTGACCAGGGTTTGTGGGACATGGTTTCTACAAGAAAACCCCATTGTGATGAATTTGTTAATAAACATGTGTAGGACATGGTCTGCTGCATCAAAATCCCATAAAGATTAATTGATGGATAAAAATGTCTAGGACATGGTCTTCTGCATCAAAATACAATACGTGATAAAAATGGGATAAGCACTAATGTTACGAATAATCAATTGACATGAATATGGATTAATGGGACTGAGGATCCAAATACCAATGGCATGTCAATCACAGAGTTATACACCCATGATTTAGCTTTGGATTATTGTTCCAATTTTCTATGACATCAGATGATATGAAATTCATAATGATACCCTTTGTTATGCGACATAGGTCTGACATCAGCATGGGTCGAAGTAGGTAATGAGATTCAGGTATCCTTGGGAACCCAATTGTTTGTGTGATTTATTAAAGAATAATGTTAAATGTGATAAATGTTAACTTGTTAATTGAATTTTTTTCATAATATAGAAATGAGTACTCTATTATTGATTAGATATTGTATTAAACACCATCTATGATGTCATACTTAGTAATTCTAACACACTAATCAGGCTATCTGATCAGTACCAAAATTGATTTCATGGTTACAAGACCAGATATGGGAAAGAGCCTTTATTGGGTGGATGATTCCGTATAGAGCATGGATGATGGAACCAGACCTGGTTTTGGGATCATTTTGGGTTATTAATGAACTAATTTCTATTTTTTTCAGTTTACTCTTAGCATGTACTTTGGATAACATATCTACAGTTTTAGTTTGGTTATTGTATTGTAATTTCATTTATCATGTGATACTAGCATTGTCTTGTTATTTGGTTATATAATTTGCTTATTATTATTTATTTTCACTATTTTGATTCATTGATAATGAGGGTACTTTCTCACAATGATTGATATTGATGGTCACTACAAGTCGGCAGCCTCTAGAAAATGGGGAGACGCACCTGAATTCATGTGACTGACCAAGTCGAGGCACATGTGTGTGGCACCCGAGTTAAGATTTTAAATTGTGAAAATTTACCAAATCATATAGTATTTCAATAGTAAATAGTGGTTAATGATAAAGGAATATATAGCCCCAAATTGATAATAGTAAAACTATTTTTATACTAAATCTGTAGAGGTTATAGTCTCATTGAGCGATAAATGTAATGTCCTGACCAGGGATCCACTTTACCAGTGCCTCAAGCCAGTGAGTCACATTTCCACAAGTGCACCTACTCTTATGATAAAGGCTATGGACTAGATGATAGTGTGAAAAAGTGGTAGTGTGGGAATATTATACACTTATATTATAGTAGATTTACAGATTAAATAATTTTAAAGCCACAAGAAAAAGAATGATATAACATTCACTAAATATTGGAGCAAGAAACTTCCATAGAAAAAAGAATAATACAAAAATAGAGTTTTTTTTCTAATAATAAATAAATAAATAACTGAATAATAACATCAATATAGTGTTGAAAATTTCATATACATGGATTTATAGCATACTGATGTTCAAAATCTGAAAAATGGTATATACATTTACAACATCATATACAAAATGAATAAAGAGGATACCCTATTAGAATTTCTAGAATACACATGGTAACCGACACAAATTCTCCAAATATAAGTTAATCATGTTAAATATTAGTTGTTGAGCTCTTTCCATATTTGAAAAATAGAGAGAAGTAATCTACTCGACTTCTAATGTTTTCCAGAATAGGGTGTGAGATAAAATTCTATTAGGACACCACTAATTTTGTCCATAAGTAATCCATGTAGTGATCAAATCAAAAATATTTTCATGTATAAATAAATAATCAACAATGATGATTAAATAAACAATATCCTGCTGCAGTTCCTAAAAGAAAAATGGGTCTCTAGCTAATTCAGATAATTACTGGAATGTGTTTTTGAGAAGTAATTATATATATAATAATATATATATTAGCTATATATTGAATACACTTATATTTTCGATGTACATCATTACAGAAGTGGCCACATACAATGAATTCTTGGTGATGGAAATAATGGGGTGTAACTTAGTCATGCATAACTTGTCTAAATGAACATATAATATCATGAAAGATTCATCATTCCCTTCATCTCTAAATTATTTTGACATATTATTCTCATCATATGAGATGGTGGTGTGTATTCATGCCAACACATGAAATACGGGACATAGTGTAACATTCCAACCATTCGTCAGAGTCAATTGTTTGAGATATCCTACTCAACACCCAATGTAATGGTGCATAAATCCAAAATCCCAATAGAAACCTGACAATCCTCACATATGATATATCAAAGACATAATCATATTCCTAATATTATCCTTGAGGAATTATATCTCATGCATCTTATTATTCAATCCATAATACAATCAATGAATTACCATAAAAAAAAATCATTTAATAACCCATGAAAAAATCCGTGTTACATTTCAACCAATTATAAGTCATTTATTTAAATAATTTATTTCATTTAAGGAGTGAAAACCATCATTAAAAATCCGTTTAATTTTAATTCACTCAATTTAATTAATCAAAAATAGAAAATTCATTTTACAAGGCTCAAAGAGGCAATTAAAAGGTTCCATTTTCAATTGGGATATTAAAGATAATGGAAATTCTGTTTATAATTCATGAAAATAACTTAGGAGGTGAATTGGTTCAATAAAAATTTTCTTGGTATCAATTACATCACAAGAAGAACACTTAATAAGGGTTTCTTCATTTAATTAATTAATTATAAAAGGGAATTCATAATGGAACACTGATGGGGTGTCCTTGGTCAAGGTTGAAACTATATAATTACTAATATGTGATCATAGAGAGTATAAAATGGTGAGTATAATAATTTAAAATAATGAAATATATTTCAGGGATATTCACAGTGAAGGTGGGCATGTTCTACAATAATGTGACAATGAAAAAACAATATTTTTGGAAAAAATTATGAGACCACATACCCTAGGGATGTTGATGAGTTCTTATCTGATAGAGGCCTTATATTAGAAGTCATTTGGGAGAAATCAAAGAAATGGTCCAATTATATAACAATAGTGGAAAATATCATGCAAATAAGTAGCACAAAATATCTGAATATAATAATAGAATGGAAGGAAGTGGACTTGAGGTCATACTTATAGATATAAAATACCTTTAATAGATATTCATTCAAAAATAAGATGGAGAAGTTTTTTCAATACATTAGAAGAGAGTATTGGGAGCCCAATAAGAGGGGTTGGATTTCATCTACAAGATAAATGATGTTGTGTAGAATAATTTTTTTTAAATATTAATGAATGGAAAAAATTGGAATTTCCCCTAAAAATATATGGGCATACTATTTTGCCACACTTTTTTCCAAATAGTCTTCCAACTATGAAAATCCTTCTACCCAATGAGACACCCTGCATGGTTAAGGCACACCATTTCAATAATAATAACCAAAATGCACAAAAATACTTATCAAAATCTATAGACGGTATTCATGGGAATGTTCCTTGGGTTACCTGGTTGAGGAAAAACTGGGGAGCCCACTGTTCCTCAAAGAGACCCTAAACAGTTATCCTTCACTATTTCTAATAACCCTATAAAAAAAATATGACCTACCTAATTTCCCAATTTTCTAGAAATCTATGCTATGAACAATCCCCATATGTTATGGATAACTTCCTTAGATAGTAATTCTTATTTAACAAAATTAAAAATGATCCAAATTTAAAAAAAACACGTTTCACATTCATGAAAAGATAGGTCATTAAAACATCCCATGAAAAAAGTCACGCATCTCTCAGTTGACCTTCTGAGGGTAAAGATTTATTATCCAAAGGAGGTAAGGACACTAAGCTCATACAATAGGTTCATACTCCATGGTCTCATTCAATACCCAACCATGCTAAAATAGAACCAATTATTAACAACCTAAATTTCCTTTGTGTGTCTTCATGCTTTATTTCAATATACAAACTGGATACTCAACAAAAGAATCATCCACATCCAACTCAATTTTATCAGGATTATAAACTTGTGATAGGTATAAATAATTTCAAAAAATAAGTTATACATTAATGACATCATGCATAGATTAGTGTCTATGAGAAATGGCTATCTGGTAATCCACTAATACAATCTATTCCACAACATTGAAAAGTAAAATGAAATTTTTTTAGTGCTTACCATGCCTTAAAATACATATATGGATGAACCTTAGAAAGGCTCGTAAGAAAAATCAATCTCTGATATCAAACTCAAGAGTTCACTGAAGTATGTTGGCCTATTACTACTGTCTGGACTGAGCTATCATCACATTATTTCGGATCATCTTTACCTGCTCTATAGTCTCCAGAACAAGGATTTTCAAAAGTGATGCTACCTACCATAACTCTACCTTGCAATGAGGTGAATGAAAATTATTACCATATAAGGCTTGGTAATGATCCATCATGATGGTTTCCTCAAATATTTTATTTTATGTGAACACAACGATAGGTATGTGTTTCCTCTAAGAACCCCCAATATTAGGGACACATGCACATAGCATGTGCAATAGAAACTAAATAGTAGACTCTATCAGTCTATCTTTCTAAGGTTTATTTTTAAATTTAGAGGTAATTGAGTTCTCAAGGCATTCTTCAACAACATCCATATCCATGAAATAATGCAAGAATCTCTGTAAACAAAATTTGGAAAAGGGGAGCCATGAAAAAATATTACCTCCCAAACATATTTATTTCCTATAATGTCTACTGAGAAGGTCACTATCTCATAAGTAATAGGTTCATGAACTTCCTCAAATGATCATTGAAACCCTCACTGTATCATTCCAACATGATGACATATGTAAACCAATAATGAAATTCATAAAAATGTTAGCCCATTTCCACTTAGTAATGGACAATGGATGTAAAAGATCTATTGGTAGCTGATGCTACACCTTCACCTGCTAATAGGTGGAACACCATGTGATAAACAAGACAATATCGCCTTTCATAATAGGCCACCAATAATAGAATCATATATCTTGATACATATTGATGTCACTAGGGTGAACTTCCCATGATGTGGAATGAAATTCCCACATCATCCCCTCTCAGATGTCTGCTGGGACCCATAGACATCCTTAGAATAATATAGTATCATCCATATCCATGTTTTAACCAGAAGGTCAATCATAATTTGATATGATTTATCTTAGGTAAATGCCCTTTAGATCAGATAACTATCCCTACCTCACTTGATCAAGAATAGTATATGTCATGGTAATGGTTGTGATGACTGTATAACAATGATCTTCCCATGCCTTAATGTCAATATCTAATAATAAGTCCATGATAATCCATTATCCATCAGCCTCATGAATGGACTATGTATGAGTCTTTTAGCTCAGAGCATGAACTACAATATTTCCCTTACCAATCATGGAAGACAGCACGAAATCAAATGACTGTAGATTCTCAACCCACCTGTATTTCCTGGAATTTAGATCACACTGCATACATATTTCCATGAAGAATATTTGGTCAGTAAACACCACAAAATAATCTCCGAGTATATTTATTCTACAACATAATGGGGAAGGAGCTGCAGTAGCTAGATTTTTGTCATGCATTTGTTAATTCAACTCATAAGGCCTCAACTAATGAGAACCATATGTGAAACTTGCTCATCATGCATCAGAATAGCTCCAAGAATGATACATGATGCTTCATAGTAAACTATATAGATCATTAATGGATACAGTAGAGTCAGTATTGGCACTGATGTCAATTTCCCTATCAAATATTGAATGTATGCTTCACAAGTATATAACTATATGAGTTTCACACCCATCATTTTCAGGCCCGAATGTGGTTCTCCATGACTTTTGAAATCCAGGATGACGCATTGGTAATATCCTACTAGACATATGAAGGTTTTTATATTAAAAAAATCATTGGGATGCACCTATGAAACCACAACACTCACGTTCTATTGGCCTACTATAAAATTTGACGCAGAGATATGTAACATGATAAGTTATTTTTGGGATCCAAAAGTGTCATTTACTGATATTAGCATATGGATAATTCATTCTTAGTGTATTTAGATCAATATCCAAGTTTTTGGCTTGGTTGTATCTAAATTGTGAATACATTAAGATGTATTTAATAAAAATTAAAATGAGTGAAACCATATATTAGTGGAAACCCAATTCATAGGATCTATATATATTATAGGTGGATTTATAAGACCAAGTAGAAAAACCCTTGAGTTTTATACACTATAAAAGATATTGAAAGCTATGCAAGGTATTCTTAATGACCTAAAACACACTTGATGATATCGTGGCCTCAAATATTTCTTTAAAGACTCCCTTGATCCTCAAATATGATCAAAGAGGTTATATATTCTTGGAAATAGACACCTATTCATTATCATGAGATGGTTGAAGTGACAGTAATCCACATAATTCAAGAGGTTACTGTCTACCATCTATGAAAAAATAATTTTGAAATCCAAAGAGAATTATTTGGAAATATAAGGCCTCTAGCCTCCAGATCCTCTAACAATTTTTTGATCTACATAATCTCTATAGGTGTGATACTATAAAGAGGAATGGCCACTGACATTATTCCTTGCACTAGATCATTATTTAACTATACCTATCACCCTAGAGGTATATTGGGGAAGGCATCAAAAAATAAATCCCTAAAATGATCCATTGGTGGTTGAAAAATACTGGGCCATAACCCCTTGTTATCTTAGAAAGGAGTCTAGATCTGAGCTATCACATTACCAAGCCACTGCTGCTTGACTCCTGATTTCATAGCTTGCACAATCTATTCTCCCTTATGAACATGTGTACCATCGTATGGTGATGTAAACAGTGCCCTATAAAGATAACATTCAATATGTGCTTTATTGTAAATTGACCAGTCTATTTTGATGATTGCAATAATTCCCATCATGTTGAGGAAGACAATATTCTATATAAAGGGATACTACCTATCTAAAGGGGACTTTCCTTGCAATGGAGTATACTCTCTAATAAAATACCTAACAATGTATCAAGTTTCATAATGGCATTGAAGTGTATGATCTAAAGGCCCAAAATGTGATTGATTGCCTCAGATTTAAATCAGTGTTACACATTGATGTTTAATAAAGTAGACACTTATGTGGAGCCTATTGTAATAGTACATCAATCATTAGAAGGTATGGCACTCTGATCCTCTAACATAGGTGAGATTTAATGTAAGTATCCAATATCACAACCATAGGTCATTTCCTGACATCCCTAAGTAGGTCCTCTCTTCTAGTTTTTAGAATCACAATTCTTACTGTCTTTCCGTGAATGAGACCTTACTCTGAGTGACCCGTTGTATTCTAGTTTCCTTACCGGCATGATCATTCTATCCCTGCTATGAAACATGTGGTAGGCATTGATCCCCACTCACTAGGAACTGATGTGAATGTCTTGCCTAAGGGGTAGATATTCCCCATCGGATCATAGTATCCATATCCCACTAGTTATTGTAAGTACATAGGTTTCATGTGTCCTGGGTTCCTACATATGTGACATATCATAATTTTTTTCTACATGTGGAGCCTGACTATAGATAAGTCAATGAGTAGCCTTGAAATGACTCTTTTATCAAAAATAATAAACACTAAAAGATATAGTTGCTAAAGAACCCTCACTATCACTATCATCTTCATGAAAATATCACTCTTTAATAAGGATTAGGTTGAATATCTCTGATATAGTCTTAAAATGAAAGACATTGACATAAAAACAAATAAAGTATACAAGCCCATCCTCAAATTACCCCATGGTCATAAGATCATCACCCACAGGTGTAGGTGATAACCATTGCATCTCTTTTAAAAATGAGAGGATTATTCCAGAATAAACATGCCTCAATACTGTAGGTTTAGGAATTATCTTGCTCTGTTAGTACGAAGAGTCTGGGGAAAGAAATAGTCTCATAATATATTATATAAATTTTCCCAAACCATACTTATATACTAATCTTCTTGGGTAATACCATCCGAGTATCTCTTGGTTGAATAACTTAGTATATAAGAAGGATGGTTTACCCTCTAATAGGGAGGGTTATATAGATTCTCCAATAAAGAGATGATAGCATTGAGCCACAAATCTGCAACATGTGGTTTAACATCCCCAAAATGGTTGAGAAGATGCTTCTGCTGAAACTCTTTAATCAAATCCTCTATAATTGAGGTAGGTGGAATAATAACATGAATATTCTAAAACATATTATGAAATCCCTCTTACTACATGGATTCAAATCCTATATTGGGAAAATGAATATGTTCCTCAAGTGGTAATATTTGAGGGATCAATGGAATCTTATGGACCGCCACATTCATTGCATCGTCACCACCATCATCAAAATGTATTGATGCATGATGTTATGGAGGCATGATTATACAATGCCAAATGCATACCACATGAGAAATTTTAATATTTGAAAAGAATACAGATAGAAAACATTGATTGGTGCATATTCTTTTTATAGATTGATCATACCCCTATACACACTCCAATATCTAGGACTGGGTAGTAGATAAATACCGTTGTAGAACATAATAAAGTAGGAGACACCCCAAATACCCACTACTAATGTTGGGATTGGGTCTAGGTCTTTGTTTCACATATATATGATATTTATTTTAACTTTTAGAGTTATATTCATTATTGATTTTTGTTCATGAAAATATTTAAATATATTAATCTTGTTGAATTACATGTATCACCATTACCAATACCTAAAGACTCATACACCTTGTGAACCAATATATTCCTTCCATTTAATACATACCATAACAAGTTCTAGATAATGAGACTGAGGGTTTATAGCTCGACATGCCATTACTAACTTCTTAGGGAATCTTCTTTAACATATTTAGGAAAACACTATTAAGTTAAGGAAGACACATTAATTGTCAGTGATATTTTCACAGCACTGTTGGGAATATTAACACAATTAAATAGATAATTAAGGCCCTTTAAACATGATACAGGTAAATGCATGATGAAAATAGATGTCTCCTGAACAAATGAATGACAGATTTTCTATACTGTGCCTATAATGATTCATGTAATACAATATCCTCCCTTCAACAAGCCTGTGTAAAAGAAATAATTATTTCAATAACACCAATAACAATAACAAAAAAAAGACATCTACATCACCCGATGGTGAAGTCATATCAACAATAAGTTGCATAATCCATAACTACAATTACCAATCCATTGTAATTTTTGTTTCCCTAGTACATGTGTTTTCTACATGTAGGGATAGGTCCATTCCAAACTCCATTAACTACTATTATATTTCATAGTATAAAAAAAGAAAGGTGATATAAAAAATAATGATCTGACACCACATTGTGACATCTCAACTCCGGATCCACTTAACCTGTGCCCCATGAAAGGGAGTCACATGGACCTAAGCATTCCACCCCATATGCCAGAGGTTACAAGATAGTAGTGAGGGTGAAAAGGTGGTATAGTGGGAGTACTATCCCCTTATACAATTTTGGAACATAAGATCCAATTAATAAATGGAAAAAATTTCAAGGATGATATAACTAAAACTAAATAATGGACTTGAAACCTTCTGTAGTATAAATAATATTATAAAAAATATACTAAACAAATGCAAAATCATAAATAACTATAAAACTGAATGATTCCATCAAAATCAACTAAGTATTGTCATATATTTGGAATCATGGCATGCGGATGTACAAAAGGGGAAGGGGGGCTAAGAATACAAATCATTAAATAAAAAACAACTAATGGAACAAAAGGGTTCTACACAGGCATCATAAGCATGAGATAATTTCTCTACTCCCAACTATAATAAGATCATGTCAAATTTTAGTAGTAGGGTGCTTTCCCTTATCCATACTCACAGTAAGGTAATCATCTTGGGTTCTATAGGAAACCCATGTAGGGTGGGAGTTAAAATACTAGTAGGATACCACTAATGGTGTCTCAAATTAATCAATGCAGTACTCATAGATATATAGTGTGAAAATATAAATAAGTACTAAAAAATTATGAATTAATAAATACCAGCTTACTCTAGTATCTGAAGGACACATATAGGCTCTACCTGATTGGGCTCATGGCTAGAATGAGTGTATGATTAGTAACTAAATATATAGTAATATATTTATATATATAGTAATGTTTTATATTTCATCCACCTATATATTCCAAGTATGTGTCGATATAATTGGATATATACCAAGAATACAATGTGTTAAATGGACAGGGGCATAACTCAGTCATGCATAACTAGTCTAAACATGAATACAAGATCAATAAAAAAGTTATATCGCCTACATATCAAGATGATTGAGAGACTTCATGATCATCACTTGAGATTGTTGTTGTGTCTTAATGTGAAAACAAAAAACATAGGACAAGGTGCATTATGCCCATCATCGAAATAAATTCAATGGTGCGAGATGTCATGATGAACACATGATGTAAGGGATTTTGAATCATCATTCCAAATAGAATCCAAACAATCCTATAATATCCAATATAAATGAAGTAATTATATTTTTAACATTATCTATGACGTATTACCTCTCACTCATCTTATTAGTCAAGTCCAAATACAACCGTGGAATTACAATCCGAAATAAGAAATGGACAATTCATGTAGTAATCAGTGCGACCTTTCATCATTTTATAAGTCATTTCATTTAAACTATTTAATTCATTTAAAGTGGTAATCCCATCATAAAAAATCTATTAAATTTAATTAATTCTATTTAATCATCCAAAATATGGAAATGCATTTGATAAGACTCAATAATGCATTTAAAATGTTCAATTGTTTGTCGGGGAATTGCCTATATGGGAAATTCCATTTTTTAGTCAAGAAAATCACCTCGGATGTGATTTGGTTCAATAAACATTTACATGGTAGTGGTAAATTTCAATTAAATCCCATGAAATAAAATTATGTGTTATTTTAGGATTTTAATCAATTAATTACAAAATCTAAATTCATGTAGGGACATCCAAAGGGTGTCCATGGTCATGGTTGGTATACTGTAATTACCAAAAAAACCTTGGGAGTATAGAAAGGGGCATATAACAATTTAGAATTTTGAAATAAGCTTTGGGTGTCTTGACCCCCTCCCCCCATGGTGTACCCCTCATAGGACAACAATGTGAGAAGAGAGATATTGACCCATGAGTCCCACCTCCAGTAGGCCCTAGGTTAGCAACTAGCACAGATGGTATAATAAACAAACAAATGGGAGGAATTAACCTCTAAGAGAACACATTTTAAAGATAGATATAATATAGAAACCAACCAACACCAACTCATAATTTAATATAAATGAAAAACTAAGAACACATATGTAATGTCATGAAAAAACTACTACAACCAAAATGGAAATCAACAAGTAACTTCCAAGAGAAGAGAGCATGGTGAAAGGGTGTAGTTAGCCATCCATCATCCCAACAAAATGTTGGAGAAATCACCACCAGTGCTCAAAATCACCACGATTCTAGTTTCCCTAATTGATGGGTTTGAGTAGCATATAGAAATATAAAAATTATAGAATATACTATATCTTCAGACCACACTACGGGAATAACCTTGACTTAGAATCAACTGCAGCTAACGTCTCTCGGACTCCTGACTACCACTACTAAGAATAGGTATCATAAAATCACACATCCATTTAAATATATTTATTACATTACGTAATTACCTTTTTATAAAATCCACTTTACGTTAATTAAATATTTAAACATTTGTTATCCATTATCAATTTCACCTTACATTTCATTAGCATGACACCCAAATTCCATTGTTCTTTCAAATTAAAACCTCTGTATTTCATTTAAGGAAGTTCCAACACCATGGGTCAACAACATTTATTCAAACGTTTATTAACATCATTAAAAATTTTCCATATTACTAGGAATTATAGGAAAAAATTCTAAGCTACTAAACACAAGGGGGATCAACACAGTGGGTAGATGAATTACCCATCAAGTCTTTGCCACCTATAGCATAAGCATAGACCCATACTCCCTGAAAAACCGAAACTTGGAAAGAATGTGGAATTACCCCACCTATAATCTCCCCTTTTAGAAGGAAAGTAAGCAAGACCAGTTGCCTTGAGTAGTTGGGAAAGTAATGAAGAAAAAACCTAAAATATTTAGCAAGCATACAATAATTAATGTCTATCCCATTTCATCATCTCTGGTGTCCTCCCTGACACCCACATCCATACACCGATGTATCTTGCCACTCTAGGTGTCAACTACTACCACAACCAATGGGCCTACCTACCCCAACACATCATAATAGCAATCCAAGATAACCACTAAACACAAATATCTAGAAAACATCCATCACATCAAAAAGGCTCTTGGCCCTCAAACAAGGCATCCAACCATCAAGCATAACGAGATCTCAATTCTCTAAAGTCAAGGGCACTCATCTATACAAGAAAAAGGGTCACTTTGATACCGACTAGGAATTTTTTTTCATACAACTGATTCTTTAAACCTTATTTAATTAATTGATTTATTGTTTGTAGGTTCTAACTATAGGCAACCTAAATATTAATTTGCTACAAACAATTAAACATTCTTACTTAATGAATTTGATTAATACCAAATTACAAAAACAACAACAATATTCATTTACATGACTCTTTATATTTGACTATTAATTTACAATTAATCCATGTTTACATTCTTTACCAATTTCAATCAAGAACATCATTCTATATAAGGAAAACATTGATATCACACTATCGATAAAAACAATAAGCAATAACATATGATCGATACCAATTTATTTATCTTGTTCAAATATTTATTATTTCAATTACATTATGATATAGTGGGATTAAACATGATAACTATAAAATTTCACATAAATAATAGAGAATAAATGAATACCCTACCTCAAAAGGTTGTTGATGTTCATTATACAAGAACGATCCACGCAATGGATTATGATAACCTCCCCTACGACAATAACGTCAACCCGAGGATGTTGTGACATGACCACACCAACTGATACCCAAGAAAACCCCACATGAAGCATAGTGATCACATTACATAACATGGAAAGGAGAAATGGGAGAAGAAAGTTTGAATAAAACACAAAAACAATGATAGATCATACCTTCAATCGATGAGGGTTCCACACTTGCTGCTTGAACAAAAATTGGCGGCACACATGCAGTAGGAAGAAAATGATAGGGGAAAGATTTATGGATTAAGGTGTGATCACACAAATCCAATGGGAAGAAGGAATGGTTTGATATTATTGCAGTAGAGAACAAGATGGTAGAAAGAGGGGGGAAGATATCTCATTCCTTTAGATGATTTAATGGAGCAACTCTATAAGATATCCTGGGTTTTCCATTAAAAGTAGACCTCATTAAACAAGGTGGTTTGAACAAGTAAAGGCATCCTAATCCTTAGGAAAATTAATATAGGAGTTATGTTCTTTGAATTGACCTAAAATCCCAAAAAAACAAGGCCTTGAATGCGTTTTATGTCACAGAAAACGTCAAAGGGGCCAAACCGTATGATGATGGAAAAACTGTACACTACCAATGGCTCGAAACACTACACACCTATCGATGGCTGAAAACACTGTACACCTACCGATGGCTGGAAACACAGTACACTTACCAACACTGATAGTATAAGTGACTCACCAACATTAACTGTATAAATTACTCACCGATGTTGACAACACAAATCACTCACCAATGTTGATAGTACAAATGGCTCACCTATGTTGAGAGTACAAATGACTCACCAATGCCGACAGTATAAATGCCTCACCGATGACACTATTTATCCATCTCTCGTCAATGAAAATGTTCACATTTTTCTCATTAATTTCACTGCTCACGTTTGTCTCACCGATGACACTGTTCACAAAACTGGAAACACTGTTCACATAATTATAAATATGGAAATGTGTTAGGGATATGCCACATTGACCTCCCAAAAAATCTCAAACACGAAATGTTTAGAAAAGGAATGGACCATAGGGGTCCAATATATTACATTAGATACCTCTCAAAACATTCTCATTCTCGAGAATTCTAAACCAACCTAAAAGGAAATAGAAAAGGGGTCCAAAAAACCACCCATCGAGATACCTCTTAAAAGGGAGAAAGCCACAAAAATCATCATAATAAATCCATATCATAAAAATGAAAGGTATAAAACCAAATAGAGAACATCGTTACATGAAAAGGGTTAAACATAAAATAACTTGGGCTACTAAGCACATATATGCAACTCAAATTCCCATGTACTATCCTCCATGACACTATGTCACCACAAGACACAAACGAGGAAGATGGAATTCCATAGAACACCGTATCATTATAGTCCTATATCCCTAATTGCTACTCCTAGAAGGTCGCATCATGTTGAACATTGATCTCACCCCAATCGATGATGTGAGAGTCATCATAAAGATAATGATGGAGATTTGACACATAAAAAACATCATGTATCTGACTCATCTACAGGGGAAGTGGTACTCAATATGCCACGAGTCCGACATGATCCAACACATCAAAAGGCCCAAAAAACCTGGGATAAAGATTACTCACATGACCAAACATTCTCTTCCCATGATGGGGATTCACCTTAAAAAACATGTGATCCCCGAAATCAAATACCAAAGGTCTCCTCCTTTGATTGACATAGGATTTCTAACAATATGGCACTACATTAATCCTCTAACAAATCATCAGAACTATCTCTGTTGTGTTCTCTACATGTTCAGGCCGGAGAATATTTTACTCTCCCACCCCATTCCATCACAACAGTGAATAACATGGTCATCCATACATGTCTTCTAATGGCTCCATACAAGTCGTGGTGTAGAAACTATTATTGTATGTGAACTCCACCAAGGGTAATTTCCTCATCCATGAACATCCAAAATCCAGGACACAGGAGCGCAACATGTCTTCAAGATTATAGATGGTCCACCCTATATGATCATCTGTATATGGATAAAAAGTAGTTCTAATTCATAACTATGAACCAAAAGCATGTTGGAGACCTCTCCACAACCTGGAGGTAAACCGAGGATCTTGATCGGAAATGATTGTCCTCAGGACTCCGTTGCGTCTCCTCACCTCCTCTAGATACTATATTGAAAAAACTTCCACTGAGATCGAATCCATGATCACTATGAAGTGGGATGATTTTGTTAAATGATCTACTACAATGAAAATAGCATCATGGGCTTAATGTTCTCTAGGTAAAATAGTAACAAAGTATATTGAGATGTCCTCCCACTTCCACTGAGGAAAGTCCAATGGCTAGAGAAAACCATAGGGGACAAGGTGCTTAGCCTTCACCTTATGGTAGACTAATCATCATGACACTAACTCCGCAACTGTAAGCTTCTACCCAAGCCACCAAAACAGACTCTTCATGTCTCAGTACATCATTATCATACCAGGATGCACCAATAATGTAGAACTATGGAGCTCTCTGAGAACCATCTCACACATCTCCAAAGGAATGAAATGCTATCCCTAATACACCACCCAATGATGTTCATACTCAGACCAATCATTAGAGGAGTCACCATAAACAACTCAGTCTATCCATACCTCCACACAAGATCCCCCAACTGGGTCTCTTCCACCCGTTTTACTAGAGATGATAGCACCATTATCTAAAAAACACAACCTTGTCTGCAAACGTCTCCCATATTGAGATGTAATGATTAATGGTCTTTCATCACACTCTAGGAATCACCAAATTCATGCACTTCATCGCTACCCGACTTATTGATTAGCACAATAGGTACAAAATTAACTTTTTCAATTGTATATAAGATTTTAAAGCTGCAATCATGTTATAACTCCATCCAAAGATGCTACCTCATGTTCATGTCATATTGGGAGAAAACATACCTTAGGCTATTATGATCATTGAAAACAAAAATGCTCTCACCCATGAGGTAATGTATCATCAAATTCAGAGAAAACACCACAAATATCAACTCAAGATTCTAGGTGGGATAATTAATTTCATGGGGATGCAACTATTGAAACCCATAATAAACAACTGATCTCTACTGCATCAGAACAAAGCCTAACACTAGATGCGAAGAATCACAGAAATAATCATACTAAACTCCCTATGCTAGAAGAAAAAGAACTGGAGCACTTACCAACTTCTATTTCAGATAATAAAAAGATGACTAACACTGATCATTCTACATGAACACCTCATCTTTATTGGTCAATTCTGTTAGAGTAGTCGCAACCTGAGAGAAATAGATTACGAACCTCCTATAGTAACTTGCGAGACCCAGGAATCTTCTCACCTTTACAACTATTATTGGGGGTTCCCATGACACAAATATATATATATATATATATATATATATATATTAGATGTATCCACAACTACTCCCTACTGGGAAACCACAATCCCCATGAAATGAACTTCTTCAGCCCAAAACTAAAAATTCGACAACTTCCCCAATGAATTCTATTTATAATGAATTCAAAAAATGGTTGGTAGATGCTCTGCATGCTCCTCCATAGATGCAGATTATAGAAGTATTTCCTCAATGAATAACACCAAAAACTTATCCAGGAACTCCCTGAACACTGCATTCATCAATCACAGCTGAAGAATTTGTCACATTGAATGACAATACAATGAACTCGCAATTCCCATAACGACAACAGGAAGTAGTATTTAGGGTTTCCTCATACTTCAAACACATCTGATGATATACTGACTTCAATTGATATTTGATAACCATCTTTCACCCTTTAGTTATTTGAATAATTCATCAATCTTCTTAAGAGGATAGCGAATCTTCATTGTCACATTGTTTAAGAAATGATAATCGATACACAACTGCAAACTACCATCTCGCTTCTTCACGAAAAAAACAGGTGTGCCCAACGATGACAGAGTCAGCCAGACAAAACTATATTATAACAGAATGTCGAGCAATATATGTAGCTCCCATATCTCATTAGGGGCCATCCTATATTGAGACATTAAGATAAGAGATTCACCTAGCTGTAGCTTGATCCCAAACTTGATCTATCATCGATGGGGTAATTTGAAAACCACTTCTAGAAAGACATCAGGGTACTAATCTATGACCCAAGGATAATCCAACTGCTGATCCTCTGATGAACACCACATCAGCTCATCCATTAAGGATTACATGGATAGAACATGCCTCTAACCCATCTGAGGGTCTCACTCGCCAACAAAGATTGTGGGCTCTCCATCAGAATCCAAAACACCACATGCCAATGGAAGAAATCTACGATAGCCTACACCAAATAGAACCAATCCATGATGATTATGACATCATATGGTTGTACTTATAAACATGGGAAATCTACCTAAGAGAAGTTCTACCCCAACACTAGCTCACGATGTCTACATTCTCCAAACAAGTTACCTCAACCACTAACAAGCATATTCAATTCCAAAATAATTGGAAGTCTCTCTCCATCAAGTCCCAATAAATGGAAAAGAGAAGGTTATATGAATGAGTCTTTGTCTTTTGAGTCAGAAAGGAATAAAACCAAGTAAAAACATGAAAAGGGTACCTTAGACGACATCTAGCTCACCTGCCGCAAGCTGCGCTAAAGCATGAAGCCAACTATGACCTCTATGACACGGATAGCAACCACTACTAGGATCGTGCTCTAATATATGAGTACGGGGAGCATCACCTGGGTTTCCTATCCCTACCCCATCTGCTCTCTACTAATCCCATGTCGGTGCCACATGCTGCTACTACATTGGCTGGAACTGCCTCAACCAAGGAATGTGGAGCGGAACACCTAGTGCACAATGAATGCTCTGAATGGTCAATCACTCTCAATGATAATGACCTCACCCCAAGTTTCTGATCCCTAGGTATCGGCCTGAGAGCCACCACCCCTAGAGAAACAAGATGCTGCTGGCCGAGACCTACCCCTGACTGAACAAAAACTCTTTTCCGCTAAAAATTGGAATCCCTGAACCACAATTATGATTCATGAATAATTATGATGACTCCCCTATCATAAAGATTTGTTTATTTCTAATTTACTAAAAATGACCTCTTACCTCTCAAGCACATCAATATATGTATTTATCATAAATGGGGTGACCTGGCGCTGAATCTTTGGAAACAGGACCTCATTGGAATGCCTCGCCATTGCCTCCTCAACTAGAAAGAGGTCCTAATAAAATCCTAAAAGGTTCATGAAAATGATTCCAAAATCTAGCACACTGGAGCTTCCTTATTGAAGGGTAAGTAGCACTTGGCAACTGGATGCCTTTCTGGTCGAAGAAAGAAACTCAACTCTAAACTTGTCTCCTAACTCCTACTATGAGATCACCAACTCCTTACAATACCCAATGAACAATAACCACCACCACCTTGATATCCCATGCAACATTATTGCAACCAAAGACACATAGTGCTCCTTCCAAGAAATGAACAAACTGAGTGTTATCTCAATATCCTCCAATCGGTCTTCTATGCTACATCTGAAATGGAGCCCTCGTATATCTGCAGACTCTGGCATTGAAACTCTCTGACTATCTTCATTCAAGTGTCATCGTCGTCAACATCTACCTTGTGGCAATCTAATGGAATAGCTTGATGGACATATTCTATGAGAACATGATGAGTATGTCGACTTGGAGGCACTCCTACCAAATAAGAAATATGGAATAATTGAAATTAATTAATTAATTAGTTTCTTTAATTCATTTTAGGATAAACTGTATCAAGGTCTACACATTAAAACATAGGAAAAAATAAGAATAATTCATGATCTTTTCTTAAGTCTCTACCCCGCAACCAATATCACCCTGTTTAGTAGCCACTTTAAACCTAATGGTCCGTACATCAGATTATAGGGGGGACTAAACACCTATGTATTAGTCATTCTACAATGTTTATATAACTTTGTAAACTACACTAACACTATTTCCCTACGACAAATGAAATATCACCTATTACTAACACCAAATAGAATCATATCCCAAACCACGCCTCTCATATCATTAATTCATGACCCTCTCCCACAAGGTGTAACCCTCCTGGGTTGGTAATGCTAGAAGGGAGATAGTGACCCCCCAAGTACAACCTCCAATTGGCCCTGGGTTGTAATCTAGTAATAAGTGTAGAGAAATAACAAAAATGAGAGGCATTACCCTCTAAGAGAATACATGTTATAGAGAGAGATAAGACAGACACCAACCAACTCCAACTTAGACAATAATATAAAATAAAACCCATGTACACATATGTAATTTCATGAACAAACTACTTCAACTAAAATGGAAAACTTCATGTACCAGAAAGAAATAAAAATAGCAGTGACCATGAAGCCTAAACAACTCCTGAGACCCCAAGCTAGTAGTAACCAGCATGATCTACAACCTTCTCCAAGTGACATGAAATGTATTTTTGATATACATAGGGTGGGTATAACAATATACTTAGTAGGATACTCCCTGAATCCTCTCATTCAAATGTAATGAAAGTATGCTGAAGCACAGTGAAAAACAAGTGAAACAAACTCATCACCTATATAGGTATACTATGTTCCCAGCCTCAACATGCATACTCTCACAAAATATCACAATAATGTGTATATTATATACTAAATAATATCAAGGGTACCCCGCTACTACTTCCCAACTATTTTTATTCTTTTCCCCAACATCAAATGTCCTAAGCATCACTCACCAAAAAGCCTTTCCCACAGACAGCCAGGCAAAGGGCCAATCATGCACCTTATGCTGCACAACCACAACATCCACATAACCAAATTAACAGGGTAGTTTCCTGGATCCACCAAAACGTTCATAATGTGTGTCATATGTTGGGAATTATATGTCAAACCATTACATCACATACACTGCCTAAGGATCCTCAAGACATCACAAATTATACACGTTACATCTATAATTGTCCATAGGAATCTATATCCGGAATATGTGGGTGTGATCAACCAAAATCCATTACACCCCTCTACACACATATATAGGGAAAACTAAACACTATGCCTACCATCACATGTAACTACCAAGAGAAGAGAGTGGGCCCAAAGTGGGTAGTAAGCTACTCATCCTCCCATCAAAATGTTGGGGAAAACACCTCATAGGGCTCAGAATCCCTAGGTAGTCAATTTCCCTAACTGACAGGGTGGAGCAGCACATAGAAGCACAAATAAAACACAATATATTATATCTCAAAACCAAACTATGGGAATAACCAATTCATAGAATCAACTGCAGCAAAAATCTCTTGGACTCCAATCTACCAATGCTAAGACTAGGTATCACATTAGCACACAACCATTCAAAGAGATCTATTATATTGCATCATTCCCAATTTTCTGTTTCACATTACGATAGTTAAATATTTAAAAATTAATTGAGAATTATCGATTCCACATATCATTTCATAAGCATAAAAACCCTATTTCCATTGTTCCTTTAAACTATGTCCTCCACATTTCATCCCAGCAAGCTCCAACACCATGGGTTAACATCATTTATTCAATATTTTATTACATGTATTAAAACATTCTCATATTCCAATGAATTGTAGAAAAACATTCTAAGCTAATAAATACAATGGGGCTCAACAATGTGAGTATATTAACAACCGTAAATTCTTTTCCACATATAGTAGAAGTGTACACCCACCATCCCTTGAGAAGCTACACACGGAAAGCACGTGGCGTTCCCCACGCATCTTCAACCCTTTTAGAAGGAGGGTAAAAAAGACCTGCTAACTTCAGTAGATGGGAGAGTAAAAAAGATAAATAACTAAAAATATTCATCAATATTCCAGTCATTCATATCCATCCTGTTTCATCATCTGTGGTGTCCTCCCCAACACCCCATTCAAAAACCGATGCATCTCACCACCCTTGGTATCAACTACTCCAACAACCAATGGGCCTCCCTACCCCCGTACATCAAAACATCCCTCCATGCTCACATCCCAACAAAAAAAACCAGAACACAACCATTATATCAACTGGGCTCTTGGACCTCATACAAGGCATCTAGCCTTCAAACATAACGTGCCCATAAGGCTCCAAAGAAAAAGGCACTATGCCTTATAAGCAAGAGGGTAACTAAAAACCCTACTAGGCAT
Source organism: Viscum album (assembly GCA_963277665.1). Lineage (NCBI taxonomy): Eukaryota > Viridiplantae > Streptophyta > Magnoliopsida > Santalales > Viscaceae > Viscum > Viscum album. Next base: position 1,238,570,001 of record OY728145.1, on the reverse strand, counting down.
AATATTTTTTTCAAACAACCAGTTCTTTAATCTATCTGGAATTAACTGATTTATTATTTATAGTTTTTAACTACATGAATCCTAAAAAGTAATCTATCATAAATAATTAATCATTATTACCACATCAATTGGATTAAAATCAAATTACTATAAGGAAAACCAAATTAATTTGCATGCCTCTTTATATTTGAAAATTAATTTACAATTAATCCCAGTTTACATTATTTACCAATTTCCATTAAGAGTGACATGCTAAATAAGGAAAGCAGTAATATTACACTATCTATACAAATAATAGGAAATAACAAAATATCGATACTGATTTATTTATCTGATTCAAATATTTATTATATCAATTCCATTATGATCCAGTGGGATAAATAATGATAACTATACAGTCGCACGTAAAATAATGGAGAGAAATGTTTTGGATAACTCAAATGGTTCTTACAATTCTTAACCCGAGAACAATTCCCATAATGAATTATGATCGTGTCCCCCGCGACAACTGTATCCACCCGAGGACACTACGACATGACCGCACCAACCAAAACCCTATAAATCTCTTTCAAAAGCATGGAGATCAAAAGAAATAACATTTAAAGGATTAATATGAGAAGGAGTGAATGAAACACTGAAGGAAGAAATCTTGTTCGCTTAGATGATTTAAGAGAGCAACAGTTTAAGATACAATTTCCTTTACAATAATACCTCATTAAACCATGATTTTTGACCATGTAAAAGAATATAAAGACTCTATAAAATTAGGATAGGATTTATGAGCTTGGAATCATCCTTAAATCCCCAAAAAACAAGGCATGGAATTCAATTTTCATTAATGAAAACGTCAAAGGGGCCAAACTGTAGGAAGGTAGAAACAATGTACACCTAATGATGACTGGAAACACAGTACACCTACTGATGAATGGAAACGTTTTACACTTACCAATGGCTAGAAACATTGTACACATACTGATTACAACAATACAAATAACTCACCGATGCTGATAGTAAAAATGACTCACTGGCACCTACAATACAAATGACTCAACGACTCTGACACTACAAATGAATCAAGGATTCTGACAGTACAAATGACTCTTGGATGCTGACAGTAAAAATTAGTAACAGATAACACTATTCACATCAGTCTCATCGATGACACTGTTCATGTATATTTGACTGATGATGTAATGCCCCAACCCCAGTTACCCAGAGTCGGTGCATTACTTCGTAACATTGGCATGATCACAAAAGATCAAGTCTCGAAAGACTGATTAGTTTAGTAGCCTTGGAAACACTAGATATATTCATAAATGTTACATTATATCATAAAGTAAAACAAAACTACAAAAACATCTTGTCTTCATAACCCCTCATACTATCCCTGCAGGTCATTCATAATATACTTCTTCACTTCCTGGAAAAATTAAAACATTGGAAGGGGTGAGCTCAGATGCTCAGTAAGGATAAAAATATAGCAGAAGCTTTCATAAATAAACATAAACATTTAAGGAAATGTATAACTAAAAAAACATTTTAAACTTCAACTTCAGCATAATATGACAAAAGTAAAATGAAATAATGTCATTTACTTATTCACATTGATATTCTACTGGTTGAATAATCACATGAAATATCAATAAAAACATTCATAATGATGGAATTCATAATGCCAGACTATCATAACCATGTATCCAAGGCCTTGTGCCAAGACCACAAATAAGATTTTGTCAAGGCCTCATGCCAAGACACTAGTTTGTCTCATGAGACCTGCCGATGCATCGAGGAGCTATAGCGGGCTCCACCCGTCACTTATTAAGTCCAATGCATTCCTCATATGAACAGGTTTAAACATATCATAAACCATAACATAATCGTATCACATAAAACATGCATAAAAGAAACATAAAATTTCCACATTTCAATAACAAGATATCAATACAACACATTGATATAAAAAAACACTTTCAAAACCATTTTCAATACCAAAATAAAAGAAAATTAAAACTTGTTATTTATTTTTCATTTTAAAAAGGTTATGGATTATAGAGGAAGCCGAAACTCAAATAATAGTCACGACGGTGGAGAAGTCTTTGTCGCCGCATACGTAAGAAAAAACATTCCTTTTGTAGTTTAGTAAAAATGATTCATATAAAAATATTACTTTTGAATAAAAGTAAACGTCAAAGGGGTTTATACACCGTATAAAAGAAATTTGTGTATAAAACAAAATATGCCTCAATGAATCGTGATTGAGACGAAGTCCTTTACAAAGATCATTTTTTTAAATAAAATATATCTATTATGTGTATTCACTATAATTACACATAAATATAGTACAAATACAAGATAGGACATAATAATATCCTGACATAATTTGAAAGTAGGAGATTAACCCAAAGAATGGAAATTGGGTTAAGAAGTTCCCTTACCTCGTCTCCGACTTGACTCGATCGTTCTTTAAACTCCTAAATAAAAAACTAGAGTAAATTTATAATTGATTAAGAACCTTTTTCAAGTTCATTATTCCTTTTATATGACTTATTACCATGTTATGAGCATTATGTAATTATTTATGTTAATAATGGTCATTTTGTCGATCTTTGGTACTTGAGTCAAAAATAAACTTCTTATAATTGCAATTTGTTCATGTGGTGAAATATCCATTACATCCAAAATTATATTCATGATTTAGATGTCATATATATCATATATATCTATTATATACATGCATTTATAATATTACATAACATTTAGAGGTAAGAAATGAAATGCACCGTTCATGGAGACGGTAAGCCGTACGTATGCATGAATGCTACTTTCATTTCTATTTCGTATTTAATGGAATGAAATTATAATTATATAAAGGTATAATATAATTAAAGTATAATATAATGTATAATACCATTTAATCCATCCTTTATAAATTCCACATATGGCATTAATGATTCAAATCACTTTGAGGGGGCGGTAGTCCGCACTTCCTAAAATGAAAATATCGTGTTTACCCATAATGAAAACAATAAAGGTATGACATAAATGAAAAATAAATATTCTTAAGTAAAACATAAACATATTATATATCATATATAAATATAGTTACATCTTAATGTCCACCTTTGAAGGTGTTATATTAGTGTTGAACAATCATCGTTTCGTGTGGCAGAAATTCGCCATCCATAGAAACAGTATGTTCTTTTACCATTAGATGTAGGTGTGTGTAAATGTAGATATAATAATTATTATAACAAAATATTAGTATATTTATGATACTGGTGTGGTCACAAAAGATATGAATAAAAAGTGTTTAGGGGGTCGAAGAAGCAAAATAAAACATAAGTACACAAGAGAAAACACTACCTTTAAAACGGGTAACTCTTTTTGATTTGAGCTCAAAGGCTTCTTGGGAAGACTTCTGCCCAATTTGAGGCTTATAGGAGTAAGAGTGGGATGTGTAGAGACAAAATGGGCAGGTGTTGTCCGAGCCAAAGTCTTTGAAGGTGTGAGTAATTTGGTAGTGGTGGGGGCCTTTTATAAGAGGAGAGGAGGGGCACTCTTGGAAAGTAATGAAATGTTACTTTATTATATAATGATTTTCGGATTTTAAAGGTCCCACACTTATATATTTCGAGTATAAGGTGATAAGGGTTAGAAATCTACTCATCCAATAGGCTTTGGACAAGTTCAATTCTTAGATTTTACATTATCCTTCCATTTTATTAAAATCGTTAATTAATGAGGTAATCGCTGCATCATCATGGTGTCATAAATAATTTAATTTATTTAATGTCTAAAAATTAAAAAAAAAATATCATGATGTAGGAAATCATTCTATCTTTCTAATTAATATTTATAGTCAAAAATATGACTTGTATAACCCCATTTAAATATTTTTTAGTAAAACAACATCTGTTTGTGACATTTTTATTTTAACTTTAAATAAAAAGTTATTTCTGTCATTTTCCTACCAAAGTGGCTCCATGGGGTCCCCAAGTTGACCCATGGATTTTAGTGGTCGGCCATGACACATCCAATAGGGGTAGGATAAGTGTAAAGGTATTTTCAAATTTTTATAATATCATTTTTACCTTAAATTTCACTAATTACCTTTAATCATGATTAATTAAACATAAAAGTTAGTATTCACCAAAAAATTATTTTAATCCCATTGAAAAAAATTTTACTTCCTAATGACAACCATTTATGTCAGATTTTTGAAAATCAAATCACAGAAGTGGTAATGTTTCATTTAAACAAGAAATCAGTTTTTTAACTACCACTTAGTGGTTTCACTATTCATCAAAAATTGAAGTTTTTCAGAACAATGCCAAAATTTCACCCTAAGCTATAATTGATATTACAAATTCAAAAATTATGTATATTTTAAAAAATTCCAAACATATAAGTTGCATTAATTAATTTTATATTTAATTCCCGCTGTCACAACAAATAGCGTGTTTTTAAGAAACAATATATATCAAAAGATTGACAATTGTTTATGTCCAATTTCAAAGTGAAATTAATAATAATGACCACCATTGGATAAAATGGTAAAAATATATTCTAGTTTACCTTAAAAACACTAAATAGTATTATTTATCACAATAAATTATTTGGATTAAAAAAAGTTGTTTTTAAGTATTTTTCACTATTCATAAAAAATTGGAAGTTCTCAGAAAAATACCAAAAATTCAACATAGGCTAATTTCGATATTCTGAATCCAAAAATGAAGTCCATTTTGAAATATAAAATATATATAATTTCAAAACGTGGGTATTACTATTCATAATGTCTATTTTGATTGGTCGTGGTCTGTTAGAATCTTGAACTTCCGTACAATACAAGCTATTGCATTATTGAAAGAGAAGCGTATCGTGGAAGCTCGGGGTGTTACAGATGACATAGTTCAAAAAACTAGAAACACTATTTAAAGAACATGAAAATTTTCAATGTATTGGGGAGAAGCCTCCTTGACCTCTCAGAAAACCTCAAACACCAAATTTCAGCAATGGAGTGGACTGAAGAGGTTCGAGACATTAAATTAGGGGTTAAAATTTCTATAGCTGGAGTGAGGAACAATGAAAATTCTATGGAAACACCAAATTTTTTATGGATAACTATGCCATTGGGATGTTGAGGACCCTCATCTAACAGAGGCCTCAGATTCATAGTTAGTTGGTATAAAATGATGAAACGGACTAAGTCCCTAATAATAGGGAAAAATATATTGAAGATAAATAGCGCAACATATCCATAGAAAAACATAGAATGGTAGGGAGATGAATCAAGATACAACCCCATGATATCTGACACATTCAACAGATCATGATTTAGATATTGGTTCGAGAAGTAATCTCAATACCTATAAAGAGAATCTTGAGAAATCATAGGGAGAGGTAGGAGTTCATATTCTAGGGAAATAAAGTGGATAAGAAAGAAATTGTGTTTAATGATTAATGATGGAAAAATTGAAATTTCACCCTAAAATATAGGTATTTACTATTGGATAAACCATGAAACAATCGAGAAAATCCTCCTATGCAAGGAGAGACCCCACAATGTTAAAGAACATATTTTACCTATCTATGTTTAGTCCTTACAAATATCAAAATTTAAAAAATTCAGAGGCCCACACATGCATTTAAATGGGTCCGACAGTTGTAGGTGAACCGTGCAGCCATATACTGCTCAAAGGGACCCCACACAAGTTAAATTAACTGTGCGACATTCCTTGTTTGCCTATTTTTCAGGACTCTAGAATTTGAAAAAGCTCAGGATGCTCATAGTACCTTCCATAAGTCATAGTGAATGTTTACAATGAGTAAAAAAAGGATTAAAATTTCAATAAATGAATGATCTAAGACTCATGAAAAGTTGGGTCATTCTAATAAAAAACAACTTCTTAAAAAAATTAACAACAACTACCATATCATATCCATTTATAAACCAATTCTATTATAACTCATCCACCACTGTCAAATATTAATGGGATCTAAGTTGATAATTCTAGAAAACCTAAAATGGTTCCACATAAGGAAAACCATAATAGTTATTATTTTATATAGACTATAAAATGTCAAAATGAAACTCCCAAATTGAAGGAAAACCAATAATAAAAGTATATAACATATTCCCAATAATCAAGATAGTTCACCCATATTTTTATTTATCTTAGAGAAAAATCATGGAACTAAAATTCATCTAAATACTTATTTCTCTCTATTCCACCAAAAATAATACATAAGTAAATCATGGATCACTTGGTGAAATTTTTATACTAGGAATCACATGGGTTCTGATAATCTTATAAATACATAATTTCCCTAGGTTATTAACTACTAACATTTCCAAGATCAGTATGAAATGGTGAATATTTAATAGGATACTAAAACACAACAAAAACAATATCTCTACTACTATATAATTATAAAACAACTATTGAATAATCTATAAAAAAATTTGGAATTTAAAAATGAAAATAATTTAAGGGAAAGAAATTATATACAAGAGTGTCATGATCTACATATATCATTTAATATGTAAGGATTGTAAAGTGTAACACCCCTAGCTTCCATGATACACTTCTCTTTCAATAATGCAATAACTTCCATTGTACGCAAGTTCGAGATTCTAACAAACCGTGGCCAATCAAAATAGCCATTATGAATAGTAATACCCACTTTTTGAAATTTTATAAATTTTATATTTCAAATTGGATTTCATTTTTTTATTCTGAATATCGAAGTTATCCTAAGTTGATGTTTTTGTAATTTTCTGAGAACTTCCAATTTTTTATGAATAGTGAAAAATACATTAAAACAACTTTTTTAATCAAAATAAATTATAGTGATAAATTATACTATTTAGTGGTTTTAATGTATAATTAGAATAAATTTTTACCATTTTATCCAATGGTGGTCATTATAATTAATTTCACATTGAAATTGGACATAAACAATTGTCAATCTTTTGACATATATTGTTTCTTAAAAACACGCTATTTGTTGTGCCAGTGGGAATTAATTATAAAATTAATTAATGAAAATTATATGTTTGGAATCTTTTAAAATAGACATCATTTTGAATTCTGAATATCAATTATAGCTTAGGGTGAAATTTTGGCATTGTTCTGAAAAACTTCAATTTTTGATGAATAGTGAAACAACTAAGTGGTAGTTAAAAAATGATTTTTCGTTTAAATGAAACATTACTACTTTTGTGATTTGATTTTCAAAATTCCAACAAACATGGTTGTCATTAGGATGTAAAATGTGGTTTAATGGGATTAAAATAATTTTTTGGTGAATAGTAACTTTTATGTTTAATTAATCGCCATTAAAGGAAATTAGTGAAATTTAAGGTAAAAATGATATTATAAAAATGTGAAAATACCTTTACACTTGTCCTACCCTTATTGTAAGAGTCATGTAAGACCAAGACAATCCATGGGTCATCTTGGGGACCCCATGGAACCACTTGGGTAAGAAAATGACTTTAATAACTTTTTATTTAAAGTAAAAATAAAATTGTCACAAACATGTGATGTTTTACAAAGAAAATACTACATGGGGTTATATAAGTTACCTTATTGACCATAAATATTAATTGAAAATCTAAAACTATTTCCTACATCATGGTAATTTTATTATAATTTTTAGAGATTAAATAAATTAATTTTTTTATGACACAATGATGATGTAGCGATTACATCATTAGTTAACGATTTAAATAAAATGAAAAGATAATGTAAAATCTAAGACTTAAACTTTTCAAAAACCTATTGGATGAGTATATTTCAAACCCTTATCACCGTATCCTCTAAATATATAATTTTGGGACCTCTAAAACCGAAAATCATTTCATAATAATGGAATATTTCATGACTTTCCAAGAGTGCCCCTCCTCTCCTCTTATAAAAGGCCCCAGCCACTACCACCTTATTCACACCTTCCAAGCCATTTATCTCGGCCAACCTCTTCCAAAATACTCTATGAACTTTCCTCTCTTACTCCTAGAAGCCTCAATTTGGGCAGAAGTCTTCCCAAGGAAGCCTTTGGCTCAAATCAAAAAGAGTTACCCGATTTTAAGGTAATGTCTTCTCTTATGTTATTTTTTTATTTTGCTTCTACAACCCCTTAAAATCTTTTTATTACATTATTTTGTAACAACACCAGTATCTTAAATATACTAGGATGTTGTTATGAGAAGGATTGTATTTACACTTACACACACCTTCGTCTAATGGTTAAAGAACATACTATTTCTGTGGGTGGCGAATTACTGCCTCAAGAAACAATGATTGTTCAATCTTCTTTTAACACCTATAATGGTGGCCAATATGATGAAAATATTTTTATATATGATATATATTATGTTTTTTTCCTTATGATTCTGTATTTTTCATTTATGGCATACCATTATGATTTCCATTATGGGTAAACACAATAATTTCATTTTAGGAAGTGCGGACTACCGCCCCCTCAAAGTGATTTGAATCGTTAATTCCATATGTGGGATGTATAAAGGATGGAGTAAATGATATTATATATGATATTATACTGGAATTATAATATACCTTTATATCATTATGATTTCATTCCATTAAATACGAAATATAAATGAAATTAGCATTCATGCGTACGTACGGCTTACCGTCTCCATGAACGGTGCATTTCATTTCTTACCTCTAAATGTTACGTAATATTATGAATGAATGTATATAATGGATATATATGATATATATGATATCTACATCATGAATATAATTCTGGAGATAATTGATATTCTACCACATAAACAACTTGTAGTTATAAGAAGTTTATTGTTGACTCAAGTACCAAAGATCGACAAAACGACCGTTATTAACTTAAATGACTACATAATTTTCGTAACATGGTAATAAGTGATATAAAAGGGATAATGAACTTGAAAAAGGTTCTTAATCAAGTAGATATTAAATCTAGTTTATTATTAATGAGGTTAAATAACGATTGTGTCAAGTCGGACACGAGGTAAGGGAACTTCTTAGCCCAATTTTTGTTCTTTGGGTTAATCTCATACTTTCAAATTATGTCATGATATTATCATGTCCTATCTTGTATTTATAGTTTCTTTATGTGTACATAAGGTGAATAAAAATAATATATCTTTTTCATTTAAAAAATGATCTTTGTAAGGGACTTCGTCTCAATCTCCATTCATTAAGGCATATTTTGTTTTATACACAAATTTCTTTTATACGGTGTATAAACCCCTTTGACTTTTACATTTATTCAAAAGAAATCTTTTTATACGAAGCGTTTTACTAAAAGACAAAAAGGAATGTTTTAATTGTTGTACGTATGCGGCGACAACGACTTCTTGGCCGCCATGACCATTATTTGAGTTTCAGCTTCCTCTACAAGCCATAACTTTTTTTAAATGAAAAATAAATACCAAGTTTTAATTTTCTTTTATTTTGGTATTGAAAATGGTTTTTATAATGTTTTTATTATATCAATGTGTTGTATTGATATCTTGTGATAGAAATGTGGAAATTTTATGTTTCCTTTATGCATGTTTCATGTGATATGATTATGTTATTGTTTATGATATGTTTAAACCTGTTAATATGAGGAATGCATTGGACATAATAAGTGACGGGTGGAGCCCGCTATAGCTCCTCGATGCATCGGCAGGTCTCATGAGAAAAACTAGTGTCTTGGAACGAGGCCTTGACAAAATCTTATTTGTAGTCTTAGCACGAGGCCTTGGCTATGTGGTTATGATAGTCTGGCATTATGCATTCCATCATTATGAATATGGTTATTGATATTGCATGTGATTATTCGACCAGTAGAATATCCATGTGAATAAGTAAATGACATTATATCATTTTACTTTTTCCATATTATGTTGAAGTGTATGTTTAAAAGGCTTTTGTTTTAGTCATACATTGCCTTAAATGTTTATGTTTATTCATGAAAGCTTCCTCTATATTGTTATCCATACTGAGCATCTGAGCTCACCCCTTTCAATGTTTTATTTCTCCCAGGATGTGAAGAAATATTTTATTACTGACCTACAGGGATAATCTGAAGGGGATAGATGTGTGGAATATGGAGACTATGTAATTGTTAATTTTTTCACTTTATGATGTAGTGTGAAATCTATGAATTTATCTAGTGTTTCCAAGGATACTAAACTAATCAGTCTTTCGAGACTTGATCATTTGTGATCATGCTAATGTTACACAATAATGCACCGACTCTGGGTAACTGGGGTTGGGGCATTACAGTTGGTATCAGAGGTAGTTTAGTACTATCCTTGTAAGCTAGATTTAGATAAACTCTGATTAGAGCACATAGCCCTAAGATAGACTTTGAGGATTAGTATAGAAGAACTTCCTAGAATTTTGGTATTATAGAGATTTTGTGAGTTTTCCGAGCAATACATCCATGTCTGGATATGAGCAGGTAGAGGCAGCTCTGGCACATATGTAACTAGGGGTAAAACCCGAAAACACCGCTTTGATCTAGACTCGAACGAGAACTGGTGCATGACAATGGGCCTTGCTGCACTCTTGGTTACGACACTCCCGGGGGATATGCTTAGGATTATTCTCATTTTATTTAAAAACCATTATGAAGGGTTTATGAGTATATAATTCTCAAATAAAACATTTATTTTTATGATTATGGATTATATCCATAAATAGTTCAATTTATGTTAAGTGTTTTACAAGTATGGAATTATATATTTTTATTCATAAACTACTCTAGTTTATGCCATTTTTTAAAAATGGCACCTAGTGGGAGGAATGGAAACTATATAAATGCACGCACTCCACGTAGGGATTTCCCTCCTACTTAAGATAATTATTGTGGAGTTGGAGATACAACTGGTGCTGATCGACTTATCACCATACTGGGACAAATCACTCAGGTTATGAATAATAACCTTGCTCGTATAGAGCACCCTGATCCGCAACGTGGAGGATCAATGTTAGACCGCTTCATGAGGCAACAACCACCAACATTCAATGGAATTACAAATCCATTAGTAGCTGAGCAATGGATAAATTCCATAGAGAAAATATTCCATGCCTTGGGGAGTAGTGAAAGGGAAAAGGTTATCATGGCAGTTTACCGCCTCACTGGAGATGCTGATCAATGGTGGTCATTGATTCAAAATACAAAGGAAGATGAAGAAGTATCAAGTATGGAATGGAGAGAGTTCAAAGATCCTTTCATAGAAAAATAATTTCCTCGTGACCATCGAGCAGATATGGAAAGGCAATTTCTGAGTCTGAGACAAAAGGAGGATGAGAATGTCGCAAATTATGAGGCCAACTTGACAAGGATAGTGAGGTATGCTGCAGATTATATACGTAACCTAAGACATAATATTGACCGTTTCTTTGATGGGTTAAAACCATTTCTTCGTCGAGCTTTAGTATCACAATATTTCTCAACATACGAAGATATAGTCTCATGTGCTATCAAGACAGAAAAAGAATTCTATAAATCTTATGACAATAAAGTAAAGAAAGAGAAGAAGAGAACGGTGGAACAAGAGACAGATAAAGGGAAAAAGGAAAAGAAGTATTTTCCATTATGTGATAATTGTGGGAAGAATCACCCCGGTACATGCCTAAAAGGAATGGGATTTTGTTATAAATGTGAAGAAAAGGGTCACCAGGCTCGTGATTGCAAGGGAAAGAAAGAGGATATCAATGTTGAATGCTACAATTGTAGGGAAATGGGGCGTTATGCAAATTAATGTCCTAAGCGTCAGGGAAACTTATCTCAAAAAAGGCCAAGGGATCAAGGCCAATCTTATGTTGTTACTACAGTTGAAGTGGAATAATAAATGTGTTGGTGATTTTGGACTCGAGGGTTATATTCTGGTTGTAAGAATAATGTGATATATATAAGGATTGTACTGCAGTACTTGTTATTTTCACTAAGGTTTTAATATGATGAATGTAATCATATTTTTAGTATGTTACAATAAGAGAAACTTTACCTTGTTTGAGGAATCTGATGTTACAATTAATTTTGGAATTTAGAGACCTTTTAGAGAAAGTCTGGACAGAGGTATTTTAGATAACTATAAAGGTTGGAATGGATTAAGTTGAAAGCCTAATAGTATTGTTTAAGGTTAAAACATTTCTGAAGATTATTTTTGGAATATTATAATACTATATTTTTAGGAAAAGGACAACCTGTAGGTTGGGGGATAACCCATTCCGTCGGAAAAAGATGCAGGAATCGAACCCACAACCATAGTGCGACAAGCCTTTATTATCTACCACTAGCCTACATGAAGTCCCTGATTATTACAAATAGTTTTCCTAATCTAAATGGCATGGGTTGATATTTGGAACCTTGTACTATTAGGATAAATATAATATTTTTGAGTTATATTATCTTTTTGAGTAAAATATGGGTTTGTGGTAAAAATTTATTAAAGAATGAAAGTCTACATGACAAATATGTATATTTCTTTACTTTCTTATTAAATCTCTTAAATAAAGTCCTCAACTTTATGAAAGGTAACTTAAAACAAAAACATTGTCGGTTAACTTTTCCAACTCGGGATTCAATGACCATTTAACCAATCAGAAGTTTGTGATTTTCTTGTGGTTAACTTTGTTTTAATCCTGTTTTCTACAACTCGCCATCAAAACTTGATGTTTTTTTCTTCCATATCCATATTTTTATATAATCCTAGTATGGGATATCTTGGGTGACCTTTGTACTTCTATTTCTTTCTTTTAAAGTTATATTTTTATTATCCCTATTTCCGATGTGGGTTTTCCACAAAGGAATTTTCTACTTTCAACCTTTTATTTTCAAAGAACAATTTCAAATTGTGAGGATGCAATTTAATGATGGAGGGGAGAATGTAACACCCCGAGCTTCCATGATACGCTTCTCTTTCAATAACGCAATAGCTTCCATTGTACGCAAGTTAGGGATTCTGACACACCGCGACCAATCAAAACAGCCATTATGAATAGTAACACCCACTTTTTGAAATTTTATAAATTTTATCATTCAAAATGGACTTCATTTTTGTATTCAGAATATATCAATTATCCTAACTTGAATTTTTTTTAATTTTCTGAGAAATTCCAATTTTTTATGAATAGTGAAAAATACATAAAAACAAATTTTTTAATCAAAATAAATTATAGTGATAAATTATAATATTTAGTGGTTTTCAAGTATAATTAGAATATATTTTCACCATTTTATCCAATGGTGGTCATTATAATTAATTTCACTTTGAAATTGGACATAAACAATTGTCAATCTTTTGATATATATTGTTTCTTAAAAACACGCTATTTGTTGTGACAACAGAAATTAATTATAAAATTAATTAATGCTACTTATATGTTTGGATTTTTTTTAAAATAGACATCATTCTGAATTCAGAATATCAATTATAACTTAGGGTGAAACTTTGGCATTGTTCTGAAAAACTTCAATTTTTGATGAATAGTGAAACAACTAAGTGGTAGTTAAAAACTGATTTTTCGTTTAAATGAAACATTACCAATTTTGTGATTTGATTTTAAAAAATCCGACATACGTGGATGTCATTAGGAAGTAAAATGTTGTTCAATGGGATTAAAATAATTTTTTGGTGAATAGTAACTTTTACGTTTAATTAATCACGATTAAAGGTAATTAGTGAAATTTAAGGTAAAAATGATATTATAAAAATATGAAAATACCTTTACACTTGTACTACACTTATTGGATGAGTCATATCCGACTAAGACAATCCATGGGTCAACTTGGGGACCCCATGGAGCCACTTGGGTAAGAAAATGACATTAATAACTTTTTATTTAATGTAAAAATAAAATTGTCACAAACATGTGTTGTTTTACTAAAACAATTATTACATGGGGTTATATTTGTTAACTTATTGACCATAAATATTCATTGTAAATATAAAATGATTTCCTACATCATGGTAATTTTATTATAATTTTTACACATTAAATATATTAAATTTTTTATGACACAATGATGATGTAGCGATTACCTCATTAATTAATGATTTAAATAAAATAACAAGATAATGCAAAATATAAGACTTACACTTGTCAAAAACCTATTTTATGAGTATATTTCGAACCCTTATCACCTTATCCTAGAAATATATAATTGTGGGACCTCTAAAATCAGAAAATCATTTCATAATAATGTAATATTTCATGACTTTCCAAGAGTGACTCTCCTCTCCTCTTATAAAAGGCCCCCACCACTACCACCTTATTCACACCTTCCAAGCCATTTATCTCGGCCAAACTCTGCTCAAATACTCTCTAAACATCCCTATCTTACTCCTATAAGACTCACTTTGTACATAAGTCTTCCCAAGAAAGCCTTTGGATCAAATGAAAAAGAGTTACCCGATTTTAAGGTAATGTCTTCTCTTATGTTAATTTTTTTTATTTTGCTTCTCCAACCCCTTAAACTCTTTTTATTCTTTTCTTTTGTGAGAACACAAGTATATTAAATATACTAGGATGTTTTTATGAGAATTATTTTATTTACACTTACACACACCTTCGTCTAATGGTTGAAGAACATACTGTTTCTGTGGGTGGCGAATTACTGCCTCACGAAACAATGATTGTTCAATCTTCTTTTAACACCTCTCATGGTGGACAATATGATGGCACTAATTTTATATATGATATATATTATGTTTTTGTTTTCCTTATGATTCTTTATTTTTCATTTATTTCACACCTTTATGATTTCCATTATGGGTAAACGCAATAATTTCATTTTAGGAAGTGCGGACTACCGCCCCCTCAAAGTGATTTGAATCGTTAATGCCATATGTAGGATATATAAAGGATGGATTAAATGATATTATATATTATATTATACTGGAATTATAATATAACTATATATCATTATGATTTCATTACATTAAATACGAAATAGAAATGAAAGTAGAGTTCATGCGTACGTACGGCTTACCGTCTCCATGAACGGTGCATTTCATTTCTTACCTCTAAATGTTATGTAATATTATGACTGAATGTATATACTAGATATATATGATATATATTATATCTACATAATGAATATAATTCTGGAGATAATGGATATTCTACCACTTAAACAACTTGTAGTTATAAGAAGTTTATTGTTGACTTAAGTACCAAAGATCGATAAAACGACCGTTATTAACTTAAATGAATACATAATTTTCGTAACATGGTAATAAGTGATATAAAAGGGAGAATGAAATTGAAAAGGTTCTTTAGAAATTAGATATTAACTCTAGTTTGTTATTCAGGAGGTTAAAGAATGATCGAGTCAAGTCAGACACGAGGTAAGGGAACTTCTTAACCCAATTTCTGTTCTTTGGGTTAATCTCCTACTTTCAAATTATGTCATGATATTATTATGTCCTATCTTGTATTTATAGTTTCATTATGTATACATATGGTGAATACTCATAATATATCTTTTTCATTTAAAAAATGATATTTGTAGGGGACTTTGTCTCAATCTCCATTCATTCAGGAATATTTGGTTTTATAAAAAAATTTCTTTTATACGATGTATAAACCCCTTTGACTTTTACATTTATTCAAAAGGAATCTTTTTTATATGAAGCATTTTACTAAACAACAAAAAGGAATGTTTTTCTTGTTGTACGTATGCGGCGACAATGACTTCTTCGCCACCATGACCAATATTTGAGTTTCGGATTCCTCTACAAGCCATAACATTTTTTAAATGAAAAATAAATACCAAGTTTTGATTTTCTATTATTTTGGTAGTGAAAATGGTTTTGATAATGTTGTTATTATATTAATGTGTTGTATTTATATCTTGTGATTGAAATGTGGAAATTTTATGTTTCCTTTATGCATGTTTTATGTGATATGATTATGTTATGGTTTATGATATGTTTAAACCTATTCATATGAGGAATGCATTGGACTTAATAAGTGACGGGTGGAGCCTGATATAGCTCCTTGATGCATCGGCAGGTCTCATGAGACAAACTAGTGTCTTGGCATGAGGCCTGGAAAAAATATTATTTTTAGTCTTGGCACGAGGCCTTCGCTACGTGGTTATGATAGTCTGGCATTATGCATTCCATCATTATGAAAGTGGTTATTGATATTGCATGTGATTATTAGACCAGTAGAATATCCATGTGAATAAGTAAATGGAATTATCTCATTTTACTTTTGCATTATTATGTTGAAGTTTAAGTTTAAAAGGCTTTTGTTTTAGTCATACATTGCCTTAAATGTTTATGTTTATTTATGAAAGCTTCCACTATATTGTTATCCTTACTGAGCATCTGATCTCACTCTTTCAATGTTTTATTTTTCCCTGGAAGTGAAGAAATATTTTATGACTGACCTATAGGGATAGTCTAAAGGGGATAGAAGTGTGGACTATGCAGACTATGTTATTGTGATTTTTTTCACTTTATGATGTAATGTAACATCTATGAATGTATCTAGTGTTTCCAAGGCAACTAAAATAATCGGCCTTTCGAGACTTGATCTTTTGTGATCATGCCAATGTTACACAATAATGCACCGAATCTCGGTAACTGAGGTCGGGGCGTTAGATAAAGAGTAATCATATATTATTCCTTTTCATATCTTACATCTGATTTTTTTGGAATTGTGATATAGCATTTTCAAACCATGTTGAATTACACCTTGATTGATATGAAAATCATGCATTATTGTTTCTTATATTAGTGAATTATTTTTTTCATGTACACTGAAGGAAGATTTAGTAGTCAATGTTCATCTAAGAAACTAGAAACAACAATATATCATAAAATAAATAACCTATAACTCATTTTTTAGACTACCACTATTCTCTAAAATCATTATCTTCGATGAAATAATATAAAATTCCATAATACAACATTAACATGATAATATAATGCAAATTTATTTATCATTTTTAAATGAAACATGATTAGTAAGTGATGTATTTACTATATGAAAACATTATATTTCAATTTTTAACATAGTTCAACAACATCAATATTCCAATTTCATTGAATATAAAGTATATCAAGGTGAAATATAAAAACATATCCTATGCATATAGATTTTAGGATATTACAATGATACAAAAAGAGATATATATTAAACAAAATTGGTTGGTGCATACTAAAAAAGACTCCCTAAATAGATAATTTCGTTACCATCTCAACAAAATAAAAATACCTTCAACATGTGATTATAATTATGACTACTCGTCTAAAGAGGTATAAACTACAAATATCAAGAACTTAAACATAGTAACAATTCATTACAGAACAGTGAAACATAATTTTGATACCTCAATATGTACATAATAATGTTAATCATGTTGATTTTAAATATAATTGGTATTTGTTTCTACCTCCTCTTTATCAATATAAATGACATATTGTAGGTCGAATATTTGTGGAATTAATCATTTTTTCTTCAAAACAAACATTAAAACATATAGAAATGAGATGTCCTAAATAAAACGACAATAATAAAACTTCAATACAATTATATTCTTATCATAATAGAGATAATATAGTGATAATATTACTGTTTACCCCAATGGATATCACTATCATCACGTAATAAGTATTTAAAAAATAATTGATTTACTTTTATGTTTGTAAAAAATCTAAAAAAATCTAATAAAAAGGGAAATATTAATAAAATTATTTTATGACTAGGAGACTATAATGCCTTTATGAAATTTTAAATTAAAAACTTAATTCCTATTAGATCATGTATATATTAATATATATTCCAGAAACACAATGATGGTAATTCCATGTAAAGACTAAAAATACGAATCATTAATGAAAATTAAATTATGGAATGTACATTATTACAAATGAAATTAAAATGAAATAATAATGAAAATTATTTATTAAAAATACTATATATGAAACATCCAAATCTTTTACATTGAGATCATGAACACCTGACCAAATATTGATGTTAGGAAACCAATACTTCCCCTAATGATGATAAAAATATCTTAAAATGGATTAAATAAATTTAGTTCTTAATTTTGAGCTTAATAAGATCATGATATACTAAAAATTACATTGAGATATAATATTTATTCTTAAAAAAAATATAACCTAGATCCCCATTAAGAAATCATATTCATAATAATTGGTTATAGAATTTTTTTTTCTACCTAATTAATAAATCCCTAAAACATTTAATATGAAATATTATAAATAAGAATATATCTATGGTTAGTACCCATTACAATTTTTGTCACAAAAAGTTACCACTATACCTCTGTTAAATATGATAAATATTTGGAAAATGGAATCTTGAGTACAATAAAAAATGTTTCGTAAAACATCACTATTATCATCTAAAAATTCTTTATCAATAACAACATCCATAATTGAAGTGAATATTTTCAATTGACGTAATAAAAACTAGTTTACTTGGTCAGTATATTAAAATGTAGAAAATATTAAAAATTTATTTGAATAAAATACTACAACAAATACATGGTAAAAATCAATTTAATTGAATAAAACATCAAATATTACACTCAAAAAAAACCTAGAGTATATGAAGTATAACAAATAGAATATTTTTCTATAGCCAATTATGAAGGATATAATAAATGAATATCTATTTTCAGATCACTATTCCTCCCAATAGAATAATCTATGATAATATTTCTGTGTAAAAAATCTATAATCATTCTATAATAATAACAAAATTAGGACCTGAAAATTTTTGGAGTTCAAATGATCATAAAAAACCTATCAAATATAGTATAATTGATACAGAAATATGAAATTAAGGTAAAAATTTATAAAACGAATAAAATGATAAAATGATAAAATAAATTAAATGTGTAACATACAATTTGGGAACATTATGTTATCATAATTATCAGTTGATGAAGATAACCTACTTGTTAGCAAAAATACATCACACTATAAGGTGTATCCATTGGTTAAAAATAATTAATTAATGCTCGAGATGGACTCAGCCACTTATTAGGACATACTAGTTACACACTATATAATATGGAATAAATAGAGATAAATGAGTTGAGAATATTATCTTGAATCAATAGTAGGAATAAGGAAAACCATCATGATAGTGTTTGAACCCTTATTTAGTTAATGGGAAAATCTAATGCATTCACTCATTGATTATGATGTATGAGTTTTTATACTACTAAACATTATTTAATATAATGAATTGAAAACCAAATCCATGAATTTTTTTGTTGGACTAACCTGTTTTGATAATCCCAAATAATGTTTAATACTGATCATAATATATTAATTCATTTGATAATCACTTTTAATCTATCTTTCTATTATTTATCCTGAACAATATATATTTTTAGTCTCATTACTTTATTGCATTAGCTTACAGTTTACATTTCCCTAAGTAAAAGTTCACAGTTAAAGGCTACTGTTAAGAGCCTTCTGTTCAAGGTCACCATTATAGGTCACTGTTTATCAAAAGTCTCTATCATGATAAAGGTCACCATTGAGAACACTTCTGTTGAAGGTTGCTAAAGGCCACCATTGAAGATCTCTAGTCACTGTTGGAAGCTATCAGTCAAATGTCATTATTACAAGTCTACCATTGGAGACCAAATCTTAGAAGAAGAGTAACTATTACAGGTCACTATTGTGACAAGGTCACTGTTTTGAAGGCTTCTGTTAGAAGTCTACTGTCAGAATCACCATCGAAGGTATACTATTATATGGTTCTCAGTTCAAGTCTACCATGGGGAAAGTATACCGTTAGTGGAAGTCTACTGCTAGACAACTCCACCATTGGGTAAGTCTACTTCTAGACAACTCCACCATTGAGATAGTCTACTGTTGGAAAGGTCTACTGTTGAGCCTACTGATGAGGTCTACTGTAAAGAGATTACTGTTGAATTCCACCGCTTGACAAGCATCTGCTACCAATCTAAAGATAACCTATTCATTACTTTACTAATTTTCCGAATATTATCATAACGGTCATGTTGGACAATTTAATGAACCTGAAATTATTTAATGATATTTGCATGCATATCAGGAAACCGTACGAGTTACAAGGAAGACCACACATGGGTGGATCATTCCTCTTGTCGGCCCCTGCTGAATTAAAAAAGGGAAAGATTAGGTGGAAAAAGTATATATATATATATACCCAATGAAAAGGTGAATATATATACACATATATAGGAGTGTTGTAATGAAATTATTGAGGTACACACATAATTGAGACATATACAGTACCTGATATATGAAGAAAAAATAAGAACACTCGTGCACTCATTCTGAAGATCCCAATGCTCCCAAAGATCTATTGGAAGAACATATTCATGGCTGTGGTGTTGTGCAACAAAGAGCTTCTTATCCATGAAGCTGATCATCTTTACACCTGGAAGTCAGAACCTAGAAGTTGCGACACTCTATTTTAGAGGCAACTTGCAGAGAAGAACTAGAACATCATTTCCTTAATTCCAAGGTGTCCAGAGCTGATCTGCCAACACATAGAGCATTCTAAACTCTTTCCTATCATCTTTAGTTCTACTGTGTTTAGTATTTTACATTTGAGAGCAGTGTGTCTATTTGACACACACTATATCTTGTGCTTGAACTGGGGGATCCTAAAAATCCTCATACCGAACCCGCTCTACTCTTGTTTCCCACACTTAACTGTGGAAGAATCCTAGTATGGCTTGGGTGTTTGTTTTGCCACGTAAAACTATGGTAGAGGTTTCAAGGCCTGTACAGTTTGTGAAAACTAAAGTACTACCCGATACAGGATGTGTATAAAGTTTTTATATAAACTGCTTGGTGGAAAGTGATCACCAAGTGGAGAGGATTAGGTCTTGAATTAAGACTGAATCTCTTGTTTAAATTGTTGTGCTTATTTTTTAAGTACTCTGTTTTTCATTTATCAGCTGTTTATGTTTTGAAAGACAGAAATATGTTTTTATAATCACTCTGATAGTTAGTTTTGGTTAGTGTGTATATGTGATTAATTTAGTAAACTTTTTTCAAAAGATGAATTAGTGTTCACACTAATTCAGTTGAGTATTAATCAACCTGTGAGAATCCTGTTGAACAATAAATAATTTATATCTATTCTGCCTTAATTAACTGGGTTGTTTTAATTTGGAGAATTATTATTCTAATGTTTTTAAAACAAATTTTAATTGGAACTCCATTCACCCCCCTCTTGAGTATCCACTCCGACCAAAATTTTGTATCAAAGGTGTTTCTTATTCATACCATCAAAAAAGTTTTTTAATATTTTCAATTTCTTTTCAACTGTGATTTTAGATGCACCTCATAGATCTTAAAATTTATTTTATATCTAAGTTTTCAGTTCTTTAAACTTTTAGTTTTCTATAGATAATCGAGTTGAGGGTGCTGATACTAACAGACCACCTTTCATTAATTGAAATAAGTATGGTCAGTGGAAATTGAAAATGAAAATGTATCTAGAAAGCCTCAGTCCTGAAATCTGGGACACAATTGAAGAACAACATGAATTACATGCTATTGCTAGGGATACATGGTATCAATGGACTAATGCTAATTATAATAATAATTTTAAAGAAATGAATGACTTGAATTGTGCTTTAGGTGATGAGGGAATTCAATAGAATATCTTCCTGTTAGACTGCTTATGAAGTTTGGGATACTTGGGCTGTTTCTCATGAAGGAACAACCAATGTTTAAGAAATGAGATTAAATAACTATATTATTGAATATGATAATTTTAAGATGAAGCTTGATGAACCTATCTCTGAAATTTATCTCAGGTTCAATGAAATAGTGAACACCATGAGTCTGCTTGGGAAACTAGTGGACATCAAAGACCAAATCATGAGGCTGCCTAGATGCCTACCTGACAAATGGATAGGCACTTCTATATCAATTCGAGAATCATGTGACATCATCAAGCTACTAGTAAAGGACCTAATTGGAAATCTAATGATGTATGAAGAAGAGATTAAGGTGAACTAATAAATAGAAGAAGAACCAAGGAAGAATTCAGTAGCATTCATGACTTCTACCTCAAAGAGAAAAGACAAAGAAAAGGTTTAAGTACTTGTAGACAGTTCTACAAGTGAAGAGTAAAATTCAGACAGTGATGATGACATGAAACAACTTTCTAGAGTATTCAAAAGGTTCTACCAAAAGAATAAATTCTCTAAGAAGTCATGCTTCAAAGGAAAGTATGGTCATAAAGGACAATGGAAGAAAGACAGGAAGTGTAATGATAATACAAGTGAAATAGTATTCTATGAATGTAAATAAAAAGGTCATATGAAGGAAGACTAAACCAAGATCAAATTCAAGATAAAATATGAGGATAAGAGTAAAGGTTACAAAAAGGATGTGAAAGCTACTTGGAGTTCTTCAGAAGATAGCTCAAGTGAATCTGAAGTCTCTGACAGTGAACAGAACAAACATGATAACTTATGTTTCATGACAGAAACATCTGAGGCAACACTTAATTCCCCTATGCTTAATACTTATTATTCTAGGAATAAAATTGACTCTCATAATGATAAAGATATGGATAAAGATGAAATGTTTGAATATTGGGAGATTCTTGAGGATAACATTAATGAACTCAAGGATAAATATAAATCATTATAAAGATAGCATGAATTAAATGAAAATTACAAGTCAAATCTTGATATTGAAAAATAGAAATTTTTGAAGATACTAAAATAAAATACATAGTTAAAATTGTCTAATGAGCAATTAAGAAAGTATCCTGAGAAGTTCACTACTAGTAGGGATACCCTGACATAGTTTCTAGGAAAATAATTTGCTCAAAAAATATACAACTCGGCTAGGATATCAACCCAGACAGAGAAAAGTTAGCAAAACCAAATTTTTTCCAAAATCTAGACGGCTCACTGCTAGTTCTAGTTCTGGACCATAGTTTGAGAAACAATTTTATAAAGGACCAAAAAAAGTATTTATGTCTCAAAATATGTTTTCTGATTATAGGAAACATATAAAGTAAATATGGGTTCACAATGTTTTACTTGCTAACCTCTCTGGACCCAAGATAATCTAGGTACCAAAATTACCCAATATTTAATCTACTTTACAGGGAAGTTTCTTAAAAAGTTCCTGTAAAACCTTATCATACAAGGATAGTGGATGTTCAAGACATATGACAGGAGACTACTTTAGCTTCAAAATCTTAATTAATGTTGACGACAGACATGTCAATTTTGGTGACAATGCAAAGGAAAAAATCATCATCTTATGCCAAATAGGTAACCCTAATACAATATTAATTTCTAAAGTACTTTTTGTTTATTGACTAAAGTACAATTTACTTAGCATCTCTCAGTTATGTGATGATGGTTTTAATGTTAAATTTTATAATGATGCATGCAATGTTTTCAATTCTAAAAATGATATAGTTTTCACTGCAAGTAGAAATGAAAATGTATATACTGTTGATCTAAATTCCTTATCCAAGCAAAATGTTTCCTGCTTAAATGAGTATCATAAGGAATCATGCATATGGCATAGAATTTTAGGAAAATACATTGTGCACTCACTTAGGAAGCTATCTAAGAAAGGTTTAGTTAGAGATTTACCTAAATTAGAATTCCCACTTGACAAAGCGTGTAATCCCTATCAAAAGGTAAACCAACACAAAGTTTCTTTCAAACCAAAGAAAGAAGTTTCATCTTCTCAACCACTTTCATTGGTTTACATGGATTTGTTTGGACCATCACTAGTTTCAAGTTTAAATAGGAAGCACAATGTTTATGTTTTTATATATTACTTTTCTAGGTATACTTGGGTATACTTTCTAGCTCACAAAAGTGATGCTTGTTCATATTTTATCAAATTTTCCAAATCTGTAGAAACTCTTAGTGGACTTATAATCAAAACCTTGAGAAGTGATCATGGCCGTGAGTTTGAAAATCATGAGTTTGAATCTTTTTTCTCACATAATGGCTATAGTCACAATTTCTCCGCTCCTAAAACACCTCAAAAAAATGGAGTTGTAGAGAGAAGTAATAGGACCCTTCAAGAAATTGCTAGAACAATGCTCAATGAGTATGATTTACCAATCTAATTCTGGGCTGAAGCTATAAATATATCTTGTTATATCATCAATAGAGTTTTGATCAGACTTGTTCTTAAGAAGACCTCTTCTGAGCTTTGGAAAAATAGGAAGCCAAAGGTTAATTACTTTAGAGTTTTTGGTTGCAATGTCTTTATTCTTAAAACTAAATATAATATTGAGAAATTTTCTCCAAAAATTGATAAAGAAATTTTCCTAGGTTACTCTATCTCAAGTAATGCCTATAGAGTGTTCAATAATAAAACCAAATGTGTGGAAGAATTAGTTCATGTAAAATTTGATGCGACTAATCCACATGAGCCTAAAACCTCTCTTGAACATCTTGAGGAAGATATATCAATTCTGAACCTTAATGATAAAGATAGTGAATCCCCTATAAAAGTGTCCAATTCTTGGAATTTTCCAGAATCGTCACCTGTTGAGTCTGAACCAATAGACAACCATGAGGAATCGAGTTCAACCCTTCTTAGAGGCATTAGAACAATTAAGAATCATCCTCTAGATGCTGTTGTAGGTGATTTAAATAGAGGAACACAAACAAGTGCTTCCCTGAGAAACCAGGTTGAACATCAATCTTTTCTTTCACATCTTGAACCCAAAAATATTAATGATGCTATCAATGATGAATTTTGGGTAATGGCTATGGAAGAATAATTAAATCAGTTCAAAAGAAAAAAAGTCTGGGAATTAGTGGAGAGACCTAAGGACACATTAACAATATGCACAAAATGGGTATTTAGAAACAAAGATGATGAGTTTGGAAATATAGTTAGATATAAGGCTAGGTTAATTGCATAAGGATATAGTCTGGAGGAAGGAACAGACTATGAGGAGAGCTTTGCACCTGTATCTAGATTATAAGCCATTAGAATACTACTTGCATATGCAGCTTATCTAAATTTTAAAATTCACCAAATGGATGTTAAAAGTTCTTTTTTAAATGGGTATATAGTTGAGGATGTGTTTGTTGAACAACCCCCCTAGCTTTAAAAATCCCCAAGTTTATAATCATGTTTTTAATCTTTCTAAAGCTTTATATGGTTTAAAACAAGCTCCAAAAGCATGGTATGATAGGCTCATATCTTTTCTTATTTCAAAAAGTTTTACCAAAGGGATATCTGGTCCTACTCTTTTTATTAAAATGATTTCCAAATATTCTTTTATAGTACAAATTTATGTAGATGGTATTATTTTTGGATCATCTAAAAATTCATTATGTATTTATTTTTCAAAAATGATGAAAAATGAAATTGAAATGAGTTTAATGGGAGAACTCAAATTTTTCAATGGATTTCAGATCTTTCAAAATAAAATTGGAATTGTTTTGAATCAAAGTAAATATATTAATGATATTTTAAAATGTTTTACATTGGGTGGTAGTAAAGGTAGTGACACACCTATGAGTACCACTTTTATGTTGGATGCTAATGAAGCTGAAGAACCAGTGGATCAAACCATCTACATAGTTATGATAAGGAGTCTACTATATCCTACTGCTAGCAAACCTGACATTATGTTTAGTGTATATATGTGTGCTCTATTTCAACCCAATCCAAAAGTGTCTCATTTTACTGCTATTAAATGGATTTTCAAATATCTCAAATATACTCCCAACTTAGGAATATTTTAACCAAAAGGACAATGATTTGATTTGTTGAGTTATTCTGATGTTTATTTTTCCGGTTGCAAGTTAGATAGAAAAATCACCTCTAGGACATGTCACATTTTGGGAAAGTCACTAGTATCCAGGTGTAGTAAGAAACAGAATTCTGTTGCATTATCTACTACTAAAGTTGAATACATAGCTGCTGGTAGTTGTTGTGCTCAAATTCTATGGACGAAACACACTTTACTAGACTATGGATATCAATTCAAACATGTCTCTATAGAGTGTGACAATAAAAGTGATATTAACATTTACAAAAATCCAGTATCTCATGCTTGGAAAAATCATATTGATGTGAGACATCACTTTTAGAGGGATCATCATCAAAAAGGAGATATCACCCTTGAATCCATTGGTACCGAACATCAATTGGCTGATATATTCACAAAGACTTTGAATTATGAGAGATTAAATTACATCAAACATTAGTTAGGTATGATTAACTTTAGTATAGGAAACCTCACAGTCGAACCTCACTGTTAGGCACCTCACTGGTGTACCTCACTGTTAGGCACCTCCCTGGTGTACCTCACCGTTGGACCTCACTGGTGTACCTCACCGTTGGACCTCATTGTTGTACCTCACAGTTAGGAACCTCACTGGTGTACCTCACCATTAGACCTCACTGGTGTACCTCACTGTTAGGAACCTCACCATTATGAATCTCACCATTGAAACCTCGTTGTTGGATACCTTTCTGTTTGATTTTACCATTTATTCTATGTGGGAATCTGAATCATTTTTTTTATTTGATTCATATTATTTTCAATCCCTATGTGATAAAAATTATACATCAAACATATCTCAATCCACTCTCCCCCACTCTTGAACCTTGCTCTCGAAATCCCAAAACCCTAACTCTCTGATTGAACACTCAAACCTCTTTCAATCTCCATGGATAGAACCAAGTGTCCCCCGACTGTTAATGAGGATGTTCCTAGGCTAACGGGGACTCGAGCCGAGCCCAGTAGTGTTAGTAGTGCGCCAACATGGCCTATTAATCTGCACCTGTCATAGAGAACTATAGTGGTTAAGAAGGAACTGAGTGAAGAATGATTGATGTTGATAAACTCTTTAGTGCTGGAAGTACTATAAGTTCAAGGATGGATAAAATGATTCACCAAAAACAATGGGCCATACTACCCGAAGCTTGTGAAGGAATTCTATGAATTCATAAAGCTCAAAAAGGAAGATGAAGTGCATAGGATTGTGTCTAGAGTGAATGGAAATGAAGTTACCTTTACATCTACTGAGTGGGATACTTGTCTAAGAGTCCCTCATGAAGGAGTTTTTAACTACTATTCTAGAGTGTCTCTTCTAGATAGTGATATTTTTGGGTATGAGAGAGCTCTGGAAGAGCTGACTAGAGATAAGACTCAAAGGAAAATCATAGATGATGAGATGAATGGGGAATATAGGATATTATTTAAATTCATCAAGCATGTGATCAATCCCAGGAGAGGGGACTTTGTAGTACTGAAGTATCAGGACATATTCCAGATGTACCTATTGAAGCATGGGGAGAAGATCAATTTGTGCAGGATATGGATGGAACAGTTGGAGGATATGACTAAGCCAAGCTAAAAATCAAATGCCCTTTCTCATGCCAAGTTAATTTCAGTAATGCTAAAGGTAAAGGGTGTGGCTAGAGGAAAAGAAGAAATGATAGTGTCCAGAAATTGTATTTGTATCTCCAAGGTCATCTGTATGTTTTTGAAAATTAGCTGGAATCATTGGAAGAAGGCATGGGTGAATGATGAAGGAAAAATATGTGAAAATTTTGATCCTGTCACTCATCCATCTAGGCACAAAGACCAGAGGGATCCAGTCTTAAAGCCTGATGAGCCAGAGCCTATCTATTCAGATGAGGAAGTTGAAATAATTGTGGAGCTCGAAAGAGAGGACACCCCCATTGATGATGTGAGTGATCCTGATTTTCCAGCCAGTTCAGTTGTAGGGACAGCCTTTAGAGCACCTACTTCTCCAACAGAACTGCCCAGGAGAGAACCTGTTGTAAGAGATAGTGATAATATGACCAGTTAAGAAGAAGAATTATCTCAGACTACTATCAGAGAAACCTCAGAAGAGGATGATGCTGATGAGTCAGATCATTCTGATCATGAGGAATAAGAGGCTGGTGATGGAGATGAAGAGAATGAGGAAGTTGAAGAAGAGGAACTCAGTATGAGTCCTTTGATAGGTGAATCAGAAAGGAAAATGTCTGACTAGGAAGTATAAATGGAACCTATTGCCATTGAATTAGAGGTAATTGATGATTCTACAGAGGTAGTAGCTCACCCCACTTATGAATAAATGTATAAGATAGAGGTTGTAATAGTAGCTGCTAGAGTTAAAGCACTAGCTGTGGAAGTGCCAAGAGTTGAACCAGTAGAAGAGATTAATCAGGAGGTAGCTCCAAGTGAGGGAGAGCATCCTATTATAAGAGGATCTGTATCGGTCATCCATGACATTGAGTATTGGTCTGAAGACCCAGGGTATCTGGTGTTAGGGCTGGATTATGATGATTCTGATGGTGAAATGCCCAATAGAAGGCAATCCGTGCATTTACTTTTTTAGAGCCTACTATCGTACCTCCAGTGACTACAATTCCCAAATATTATGTTAGAAAAGTGTATATTGAATCTCTGAAGGCATATTTACAATGAATGTTTAATGATAGGTCTTCTGAAATGGAGAAGACATTAGCCTTTATTCAAGAGCTAACTACAGCTGAGATGGCTAGAGTTCAGTGTTCCATTCAAACTAATCTGACCCAGGAAATCTCACAGTGCCAGAATCATCACTGTGAGTTGAATCTGTCTATGGAGCTTCTAAGGAAATCTATGGTGAGCTTGACTGCTCTTACAACTTATAGGACTCAAGAAGATAAGGAAATTCAATAAGTCAGAGGAATTGTCCCGTAGATGGTCACTATTTTTGAATACTTTAAAAACAAAATGAAAAATCATGTGTAGAATCAGGATGATGATGTGAAGAATCCTATTAGTGGGTTGACCAAGTCCTTCAACGAAACTGTTGCTACCACCATAACACCTTTTTCTACTCTTGATACTGCTTCAACCTCAACCGCACCACCTATGGACTTGTCAGCTTTCAGAATAGTGTTCAATGAAGAATTAGCTAAGTTGTCTGGTGTCAGTATACCTGAGTCTCAATCTGTGACTCGGATTATCACTACTACCAGGGATGTTCAAAAAGCAGTTAGTGACTTCATGAGAGAGGCTTCCCAAGATCTAAAAAGTTTAAAGAAGAAGATAGATCATTTCTATAAGTGGATTTACTCTAAGCATCAGATGGATTCTCACTTCAAGATTTTGTTGGAAAATCTCAAAATTCCACCAGTCTCTAGAGCCTTCAAGGAACAAGTCAGCAAGCTGGGACATCTATCTCCTGCCAAAGAAAAATTCATAGAGAACAAGGATGATTTCATATTATCTATGGAAAGAGGAAGAAGTATTATTATGGATTTTAGAAATCTTCTCCTACCCTTTCTCCTTGTGGACTGTACTCCAGTAATAGTCCCTTTTGCCTTACCTACATCCCAAACCAGTGTTTCTTACACGATGACTCCTGTTGAGTCCATCAGAACCTTAAATATCTTGATACCTCAGAGAGCTACTTACTACAGGAACACATAAGCTTCTGTTGCTGCCCCTCTAGTTATACAAACAGCAATTCCCAAACCTGCTGATCCAACAGCTCACCCTCCACCTTCTTCTTCTAAAGGGAAAGAACAATTACCTGAGGCTAATGTGGATTGATTTTGTTTGTGTCTTTTGATAGGGACTTTGTATTTTTTTGGGTCATGTAATGTCATTCAATTAATACAAGAATTATCTGTTATCTCTATTGGTGTTTTTTTCTAATCACAAAGGGGTAGAAATGCCGTGCTAATATGATCACTAGAAATACTGTGCTTATATGATCACTAATATGATCCTGTGATTTCATTTATTGTGATTTCATTACTCTCTAATGGACCATGCAGTGCTAATATGATCGCTAGAGATACTGTGCTAATATGACCACTAATATGATCTTGCGATTTCATTTCCTGTGATTTCATTACACTCTAATAGACCTTTTCTTCTTTTCCCTACCATGTACCAATATCCTATGATATTAAAATCTTATTAATCTCTGATACCTGTGAAATCACAACTGAACTAAGGTTAACTTTGATTTCTGTTTAATAACTGTATTATATGATTATCTGTGTACCTATAATTAATACATACTGGCATAATTTTTGATTGTCAAAAAGGGGGAGATTATTAGACTCACCTATTTTGATAATCCCAAATCATTTTTAATGCTGATCATAATATATTAAGTCATTTGATAATCCCTTTTAATCTATCTTAATATTATTTATCCTAAACAATCTATATTTTTAGTCTCATTACTTTGTTGCATCAGCTTATAGTTTACATTTCCCTAAGTAAAACATCACAGTTAAAGGCTACTGGTAATAGCCCTCTGTTCAAGGTCACCGTTATAGGTCACTGTTTCTAAAAGTCACCGTCATGATAAAGGAAACCATTGAGAACACTTCTGTTGAAGGTTTATAAAGGTCTCCATTCAAGATCTCTAGTTACTATTGGAAGCTTTCTATCAAAGGTCACTATTACAAGTCTACCGTTGGAGTACATACCAAAGCATAGATGAAGAGTCATTGTTACAGGACACTGTTGTGGAAAGGTCACTATTATCAAGGATTCTATTGGAATTCTACTATCAGACTCACCATCGAAGGTCAACTGTTATATAGTTCTTAGTTCAAGTCTACCACGGGACAAGTCTACCATTAGTGGGAGTTTACTACAAGACAACTCCACCATTGGTGAAGTCTACTGATAGAAAAATACACCATTGAGACAGTCTACCACTGGAAAGGTCTACCGTTGAGTCTACTGAAGAAGTATACTGTGAGGAGAATACTATTGAAGTCCACCGCTTGACAAGCATCTCCTACTAGTCTACTGATAACTTATTCTTTACTTTACTATTTTTTTTAATTTTATCATAACGGTCATGTTTGGAAAATTTAATGCACCTGACATTATTTAATGATATTATCATGCATATGAAGAAACTGTACGAGGTACGAGGAAGACCACACATGGGGGGATCATTTCTCTTGTTGGCCCCTGCTGAATTAAATAAGGGAAAGATGAGGTGAAAAAATTATATATATATATATATACCCAAAGAAAAGGTGAATATATACATATATATATATATACATAGGAGTGTTGTAATGAAATTATTGAGGTACACACATAAGGGAGACACATACAATACCAGATATACGAAGCAAGATGAAGAATTCTCAAGCACTCATTCTTAAGATCCCAGAGCTTCATAAAGATTTGTTGGAAGAACATTTTCAAGGCTGTGGTGCTGTGCTACAAAGAGATTATGATCCAAGAATCTGATCATCTTTACACCTAGAAGTCAGGCTCTATAAGTTTCAACACTTTGTTTTAGAGGCAAATTGCAGAGAAGGACCAGAACTTCATTTCCTTCATTACAAGGAGTCCAGAGCTAATCTTCCAACACATAGTGCATTATAAACTTTTTCCTAACATCTTTAGCTCTACTGTGTTTAGTATTTTACATTTGAGAGCAGTGTGTCTATTTTACACACATTTTCTCTTGTTCTTGAATAGAGGGATCCTAAAAATCCTCATACCGAACTCTCTCTACTCTTGTTTCCCACATATAACTGTAGAACAATCCTAGTGTGGCTTGGGTGTTTGTTTTCCCTCGTAAAACTGTGGTAGAGGTTACAAAACCTAGAAATTTTGTGAAAATAGTTGAACTGCCTGATATAGTCTATGTATGAAGTTTTTATATAAACTTATTGGTGGCAGGTGATCACCAA
This sequence comes from Viscum album, assembly GCA_963277665.1. Taxonomy (NCBI): domain Eukaryota; kingdom Viridiplantae; phylum Streptophyta; class Magnoliopsida; order Santalales; family Viscaceae; genus Viscum; species Viscum album. The sequence goes on along the minus strand of OY728145.1, from coordinate 1,238,538,302 downwards.
GTGGAGAGGATTAGGTCTTTACTTAAGACTGAACCTCTTGTTTAAATTGTTGTGATTATCTTTCAAGTACTATGTTTTGCATTTATTATATGATTATGTTTTCAAAGATAGAAATATGTTTTTGTAATCACTCTGATAGTTAGTTTTGGTTAATGTGTATATGTGATTAATTTAGTAAACTTGTTTGAAAAGTTGAATTCATGTTCACACTAATTCATCTGAGGATTAATCAACCTTTGAGATACCTGTTGAACAATAAATCATTTATATCTCTACTGCCTTAATTAACTGGGATATTTTAATTTGGGGGATTCTTATTCTAAAGTTTTCAAGAAAAAATTAATTGGAACAAAATTCACCCCCTGTTGAGTATCCACTCCGACCAACATTTTTCTTTATAAAACATCATGTTTAATCATATCCTTTATAGTATATATAGTTTTATCTATTGATGTTTCTCTTTGAGGTCAAGGATGTGGATTTTATTATATAATATCCTTATGGTATCCCTAAAATTAGTCATAAAATATTCCATTATATTCATGAATTTCTTTCTAATTGAAATTATTATATCATACATCATGGTATGGCCTAAAAATATCATATATTTTCAGGTTTGGTCTCTCATAACCTATGGTGCACTGCATCTTTTTTAATTTCATATTATAATTCTGTGAAGGTTCCTTTAATGTTTATAAATGACTGGATCTATTCCCCATATAAGAAACATGATTTTATGTTTGTATTCAAAATGAGACTATACATTCATCATAACACCTAATATGATTCTATATCACTCTTCTCCTCCAATTCTCTACAAAAATATTCAAGATTACATTAACACCTTTATGAGGTTTTATGATTTTTTCTCCAATAACACAATTCATTCACACTACTTTGTTACATGAGGAAAATTATTCAGTGGAGTTTTCATTTTTCCTTTTTTCAATATTAGATATAGATAATGTTAGTATATAATATTCATGTATCTCACTTATTCATCAATGCAGATGTATCACTAAAATATTATTTCTTCTTCTTCATTAGAATTCATATATTTTAATGGTGTTTTCAATTGGTAAACCATCAAGTTCAAATGCCATGTGAGTATAATGATTGAGCACATGAATCATGGGAAAAAGTCTCATTAGATCACAATGAATTCTCTTGGAATAATAATCATCCATGAAGAAGGCACCTATCAGAGTAATAAATCCTTGAGTGTGAGACCATTAAGTATGTGTCTCCTAGCACATGAAACTATTACCAAATTGATGTCATGAGACATCAAGAATAAGACCACTGGAACATGTCCCCTTAGTGCGTGGATTCTTATAATGTAACACCTTGGGAAATATTTCTAGTACACAACCCCATTGCATGGGAAGAATAAAAAATTGATGTCCTAGGAATATATCATACTATGAAAACCACCCATGCAGAACAAATAAATTTATACATGATCTTTTATTCGAAGTACTCTGGAGTCCTTTGAAAATTATTCCACATGGATTAAAAAGTTACACTCTATATACTATAAAAAAATAAAATACTTTTTTATTTATATAAAATTTTCCACCACATCATCTTGAAAATACATAGTTCTCCATCAGTTCAACTGAATCAGATATTTTTTATTTTATTATGTCATATAACGTAGATCGAGAAATAATGTTCAAATCATGTGAATTTCCAAAATTGATCATATGTAATACATCAATTCGTGTGAATGTGTGAATATAAATTAAAATAAACCCAACTGGGTATTTGAATATGCAGTCACATAACCACACCACATTTTATCAACTAGCCTAACAAAGATCAAATGACTTTGATCCAATTAATTTTATCACAAAATGGTTCTGGTGTCACATTATTTCTCATAACCTCACAGGTTGGTCCAAAATATCATATGATATTTCACAACACTATCTCATAATCTCACTAATCTTATGTGATCATGTGACTGCTTCATCACAAATCTCCTTCCACACAATACAATATAAATTTTAGATGTCACTCCATTTACATGCTTCAAATTACCCAATCATGTTTTCAATTCAATCAATTGATCTCTAAAATTTTAATGTATATTTTGAGTATTGTACATCCAAACTATTTTATTTTATTTTTAAATTCACATGATTATGTCATGTTTAAAATATAGCTTATAATTTGTTTTCATACATGGTCACTTGTATAATAGTTAGTTACATGGTTTTGTATCCCATATGGGATAACGTGATCACATGATCTATATAAATATACATGATAACATGATCCATATAAGAATAATTGACCACCAAAACCTTAATAAATTATATTATTTTACTTCCAATAGTGTGTATTTCAATCCGAACAATTTAGAGAAACCTGTAAAATGAATCCAATTTCAAATCACATATCCTTCTTATCAACTAATTCATTTTATAATTGTGGCCCTGTTCTAGGACATCTTCAGTTTATCTTCCAAAATAAAAAACCAAATTGAGGATTTGTGCTTCTGTGGTCCTCTTATAAACCAACTTCACACTATCTTTAACTAATCATAGAAAACAAAAAACATGGTTCATAATATTTAAAAATATCAATGACCTCACTGTATTTCCCCAAAGAATGTCCTCATTAATTACAGAATCTCCAGTAATGAATTCAATCATCTACCATCATTATATATATATATTGTTTGATGGTAATATTTTTTAAAATTCCAAAATTATAAATTGGTCTTTACCCAATAGATACCACAAGAAAAAATGTTTTTTACACTCTAATACACACCCATTCTTATGATAATTTAATTATTAAATTATAATAATCTATTATACTATCATTTCTTCTTAAATTTATAAAACATGATTATTAAATTTAATGGGTTACATAACATAACCAATAAATTATGAATTAGTAAGTAAAAATAATACCCAATCAATGTATATATAGTAAAATTGAAATATACATCATCCAACTTGATTCCAAAATAATCTATTGAAATCATCATAAAATATATAAAAATCCATTAGAAAATCAAAATGGTAATATATATGAGATTTCGAAAAATCATGTCTTAAAAAAAATAAAAACTATTAGATTGAAGGGGAAATAGTAAGGGTAAGAAAAAAGGAGGTGGATCAAAATCTCATGGATTTAAAAATTCTTTAGAAATAATTTATTAGGTTTCTAAAATATAACACCTAAAATTATGCCCTCTATCAGGATAAAAAAACCAAAACCATTGGATTTATAGTGTCTCTAATTATATTGGTCGGGTTTCCATCAGGATTTCAATGGAATGTGATCTGGGATAGTGTAATTTTCCATCCCACATGAAATCAATTTTTATATCCTATAGATTATCATGGATCCCTATGATGGACAACTATGATATACATCTCTCTCATGTTGAAAATGGTCTCCTAGACCATTTCATGGTCTACACTATATCCTAAACCTATATTAAAAATTAAAAAATGATTCTAAATATTCTTTTCATTGATAGTTTTTCATATTTTAAATATCACCATGAAAACATTTCAAAAAATTTATCCATCCTCCCAATGTATTTTCACATAATTGGATATGTTGTTCTATCTGGTGCACTTTCAAATAAATAGTGGAAACAAATAATTTATTAGTGTATAACGTGTAATATATATAGTAATTTATTGAATAAATAATCACTTTAAAAACACATTATGTGTATAATATATTCCAAAATCCAATCTTATATTAAAAAAAACATCAATATAACACAGTAAAAAAATCTAACAGTTCCAAACCTGGATCACAACCAAAAGTAGTAAAAATTAATTTTTTTGAACATATATCATAATTAATTACATCAAGGACATTGTAAAATATACTATGGAAAGAAACAATTCTACATGATCTCCAAAGCCCACTATAGATGATCACAATTATTTAGATCACTCTAATCTAACTATATAGGGAAATTTTCCATTCATGAATTAATATATGTGATTTCTACATGATCAAAAGTTCTAGATATATGTGGTTTTATAATTGTATCCATATAGGATGAAAATACTATTCTCAAACATATAATTTTTCAAAAAAAAATTACATTTTGTATCATAAAATTAAATTATTATATTTATACAAATTCCACACATCAATCAATTTATTTTTCTTACCTGGAAAACTGACCATTATGTTTTTCCATATTTCCCTTATAATGAACAAAACATGTCACTGTCAAAAAATGTATAAAAAAATTAAGGCATAGTAATTATCATATTCAAAATCATTGAACATTTATGACTATTTGATAAATTAGTATAATGGGTACACTCGAAACTAACCATAAGCATTACATTTCATCTATAAACTAATCTCATATAACAACCATATAATTAGATTATATTGATAGATAATATTTATGATATAGAAAAACACTTTCCCCATGAGGATAAATCTATATAAGTAGCTTATCCCAACACATAGCTTTATATTATCAATGTATAAAACATTGATTTTCGCAAACACATAGATTATCTAATAATCATTCCGAATATTATTATAATTTTAACACACACACACACAAAATAGTCATTCCAAAATAATAAAAAACATATATCAATGTCATAATTTTTTTTCATAATATATAATTAAAAATAATTTATAAAATGAATATATATATATATATATAATTTTAACTATTAAATTAATAAATCTTTAATTCAACAACAAATACTCACAATTCATATTTGATCATATAATTTCTAGAATATTTCTCATTCTAAAAAACATATTTACATTCATGAAAGATATGAGTCATTAATACTATATAATTTTATGATTTTGAAATCACCCGATTATAATTTAAAATTAATATCAATAGGTCATATAACATATTAGAAGTTATCCAATGTCAAAAAAAATCAACTTTTAAAAATAAATTTAATTCACCACTCACCATTTTAAATAATTTACAGTTTAATGAAAAGCCACCTTAAAAATGATCATAAATTTAAAGGACTTATAAGATGAAAAATCTAAAAATAGTTATTTTATATTTTTCTTAATTCCTTAAAGATCTCTATATAGTAGTAAAATAAATAATAGTTTATATACATCAAAAAATTAATTTCAACATTTTCATTTAGTATAATGATTGATATTCTATAACATTAAATTATTGATGTAATATTTTTCACAATATAAAATGAAAATTAATCCAGAATCACATTTTATTATATGTCTAAATAATATTGGAAAATAATTCATTATATTTTATGAATAATTATTCCTTTTTATTAAAGTGAAAAAAATTATGAATTAGTCTTATTTTTTAATTTTTTTAGAGGGAAAAAGGGATTGCTATATACAAACCCTGGTTTTTTTATTATTATGGTTAATAGAATGGTTATTAGAAGTACCAAATGAATATAGATGAATTGTGATTGGTTTAAAAAACAAAAAAATCTATAAATAAAATCCATTGGTGATATATAAAATTGTTAAAAATAAATATATAATTTTATGGATCAAATATAATAATTTTAAATGGGAATGTAAGGGTGTCCAATTATAGGTAAATAATTTTCTATTACTAATGTGATGGAGGGAGTTGATCTTACCTAGTATTTTATAGAATAACTTTATATATCAATGATATGTGCATTTTTACCAATAATTATTATTAATTACCTACTCATGTGTAATATGATATAGGAAATATTTCAGATTTTATATTAGTTATATATGTTTTTTACCCATATAAATTGATATTTGGTTGATAGAAGCATATTTCATATGTTTTTTACATAGGAAGGCTAGGATTGGATATCTACTGAGAACTATAAAGAAAAAAATTAACATGTATCATTATAAAAAATATTATGTATTCCTACGTGAGAATATATACATATGAAAAATACTACCGTAGATATTTTCTTAATGATATATTGAACATGACCTTGAAAATGGGACTAGGATTTGATATTCCTACATGAATTATAAGAATTAATAGGAAATAATGATGTTTATAGGATAAATATCATCTGATAATAGGATGATTGTTTGAAATGTATGGAAATTTAAGGATGTAAAATTATCTATGGGAATAAAAATTTTCATGGAAATGGGATATTGTTATTTTTTTAGGGAAATAGTAGAAGGGGTAGAGATGTTATTTATGGAGTTGAAAACCAATTATGGGGGGTGGGGTCATTGTTATTATTTGTGAGGATGCTATTAGATATCTATTGAAAATGTTTACATTCTATTTCATAGCATTGATCATTAATATATTGGAATAAAAACCTATTAGTGTTTGGGATATATGGTAAAGGGGGTAATGTTTCAATTTTTTCTAGTAGTAAAATTTGTTATTTCATTACTTTAACTTAGTTTTAGTACAAAGGTATTATTTTGAATTTGATTATATCCAGTTTTCTATTTATATCAATTTTATTTGACATATGTTGATATCATAAATCTATTTATACATGTTTTTCTATATATGTATCTTGAAAATGATTCGACATGTTTTAATGTTAGTGAATAATTCTTCAATTTCATGGGAGTATCTTAACCTAATTTAGATTTACCCATTTAAACAAGGATTTATTTATTTCTTATTAAACAAGATGATTATTATATATAGGATTGATCATTTAGTTATTTTGAATCGATCAGGACTCACATTCACACTCAGCATAAGTTGTGGGATTTGACACTGTGAACTATTTTACTTATTAATTAATAATAAATTGAATTTATCACCCCAATACATGTATAATAATAATTTTTAATCCATAACATTAATCTAATCACAAAATTTCTTAATAATAAATACAATTTCTTTAAATTTATTTGTTCTTATCTAAAATTTTGACTCACCTTTTTTTGGACTCTTTATGACAGAATGATTTTTCACACCTCATTGCGGATTTTTTTTCTTCTACAGTGTGGTATATTCTTATGATCGGTTATAAATTTTTTTTATCACAATAATGAATTTTGTGTGAAAAACCTAGCCTTATTTTAAGGGATTTAGTGACCAATTCATAATGAATAATAAAATCCATTGTTTTCAGGACCAATTCAATCCATAATAATATATAACATTTTGAGGTAGAAATTGAGTTAACATTCTTACCATGAATTATATAGTTAATAAATAGAGTTATTTTGTCTCTAGAATTTTGAAAAATTTAAATAAATAAAATATAAGACATAAAATGATTGTAATACCCCAACCCCAGTTACCCAGAATTGGTACATTATTTTAATACATTGGCATGATTACAAGGAATGAAGTTTCGAAGGACCGATCAATTTACCAGTCTTGGAAAATAGATTACATACATGAATGTTACATTATAATTTATAACATACAAAACAACATAAATATTCCTTTATGAACGCCATTATTCTCTTGGATTAACCTTTCATATCAATCACAATACACTTCTTGAAATCCTCGGAAAAATAAAACATAGAAAGGGGTGAGCTCAAATTCCCAGTAAGGATAAAAATATAGCAGAAAGATTCATAAATAAGCATAAAAATTTAAGGCAATGTATAACTAAAACAAAAGCCTTTTAAACTTGAACTTCAGCATAATATGGCAAAGAAAAAATGAAATAATTCAATTTACTTATTCACATGGATATTCTACTAGTCGAATAATCACATGCAATATCAATAACCACTTTCATAACGATGGAATGCATAATACAAGACTATCAAAACCACGTAGCCAAGGCCTTGTGCCAAGACTACAAATACGTTTTTGTCACGGCCTCGTGCCAAGACAGTTGTTTGTCTCATGAGACCTACCGATGCATTGAGGAGCTATAGCGGGATCTACCTGTCACTTACTAAGTCCAACACATTCCTCATATGAATAGGTTTAAACATAACATAAACATTCATATTAAAACTAGCATAAAAATGTCAATACTTTCTCTATAAAACATGAATGGTATAAAAAATAACACATCCACATTCAAACATATCACATAACCTTTAATACAATATGGGAGTTTTGTATTATAATAAATCAACTTCAAATAATCTTAAAATCCATCAAAGGATGTTGACATAGATGAAATCAAAACTATTAGAGAGGAATATCTATTTTTTTGAAATCATTTAAAAGTCACATAATTAGAAAATATAACATTTTCTTTGAAAATATAATTATAATATTTTAAGGGATGCTTTGAAGATTTTATAACGGTGGAAAATAGCCGCACCAGCTGTATAAGTTAAAAAATACATTTTTACCATAATTTTGTCAAAAAGATTAAAAAAGACTTTGTTTGGAAAATGACATAAAGATTACTTTATAAAAATATTATAAAAAGTCAAAAAAGGGTATAAATGAATTTAAACCATATTCTATAAAATAGTAAGAATATTTTGAAATTAATTTTTAAGAAACATGGATGTGGATGATAAAGAAGTCCCAGTAGATAATTACGTATAAACAGCCTCAGATAATGAAGAGATTGTGAAATAAACCCTTACCTTGTACTTTTCCTTGGTTGGGGGTAGGTTAAACTCCTGTATAATGGTGAAATAATTGTTATTAAATTATAAAATAATCATATACATTAATATGATATCATATATGATCTTTTAAAATTTCTTTGTTTATAATATCATAGTATTATCGTCGTTTCAGGTGTTAACTTACTCATTTTCTTTTATATGTTTTGTTACATAAGTCGTGTTTGTTATGGATAGGTTGTATATTATTCATATAAAGAATTATATGAAGTCCTCAAACATTATATTTAATCATTAAATGAAAATTATACTTGAATGGATATGATGGGAAATGAATCTCATCGCGTTCGTGGAGACGGTAGTCTGTACGTACACACGAACGCTACTTCCATTTCATTTTTCATTTTAAAAGGAAATCAAAACCAAATTATACATAGGTATATTATTATTATATTATAATAAAATATCTAATATATCTTAGTTAATTTAATTAACACCATCATTTATACATTCCATGTATGGTATGAACGAGTCATATCACTTTGAGGGGGCGGTAGTCCGCACTTCCTCTAAAGAAATTATTGTGTATATATATACAACATGAAAAAAATAATTTTATGCTATAAAATGGAATTATAGAAGATTATATATATAATAAATGTCATTAATATCATATTTAATTACAGTTCCATCATAACGGACACCATGAGAGGTGGTAAGAGATAATTGAACAATCATCGTTTCGTGAGGCGTTTGGTTTCCATCCATAGAAACATTATGTTCTTCACCCATTAGATGGAGGTGTGTGTAAGTGTAGTTAAAATAATTATTATAAAAATATGCTAGTATATTGAGTATACTGGTTTTGTTACAAAAGGAAATAATAATAAGAGTTTAGGGGTTGGAGAAGTAAAATAAAAGAAATAAAGCTAAGAGAATTCGTTACCATTAATTTGGGTAACTCCCTTTGGTTTGAACAAAAAAGGACTCTTGAAGTGCTTTATTCCTAAGTTACGGATTATAAGAGGAATAGAGGGATGTAGGGAGATTAAATGGGTAGAGTTTGGACGAGCCAAAAGTCTCGAGAGGTGTGAGGAATTGGTTAGAAGTGGTGTTCTTTTATAAGGGGGGAGGAGGGACTCTTTAGTAAAAACTTAAATTATTATTTTATAATAAAATAATAATAGATTTATAATGGCTATAAAGTGAATTATTAAAAGTATAAGGTGAGTATAGGTCTAAAACAACTTAAAAATAGGTTTTAGATAGGTTTGTGTCACTTTATTAACCTTATCTTTTTGTTTTAACTCTTAGTTAATTAGTTTGACATTTACCATGTCACTTTGTATTTTTATATTATATAGCTAATAAACTTACTATATACATCCAACCGACCCCCAAGTGGTCTATTAATGATACAATGATCATGATATAAGTCCTTTGGCCGAACCATAGATTTTTTGGAATATAATATCAATTAATAATATAATATTAGTTTTTAAAAACTCATTTATGTCAATTTTGACACTATTCAACAATTGACTTTTGTTAAAGTCTTAACAACTTTATTAATTCGAATAAAAGTCATTTAAGCAATCCTAACATGTAATATTAACCAATAAAATTCTTTTATGGAATAAAAACTTTCAAATTATATTTATTTTAACTTTTATAATACCAATTATTTTATTCTTTCATTAATAAGGAAACTTCTGCATCATTATTGTGTCATAAATAAATTTAATTATTAAATGTATTAAAATTATAAATAAAATACCATTATATAGGAAATTTTTTTATATTTATAATGAATATTTATAGTCTAAAATATAACACATATAACCCTATGTAATTTTTTTTTCTAAAAGATATATGCTTATGTCATTTTTGTATTTACTTTAACTTAATTAATATAAAGTGTCATTATCACTTACAAGTGGCTACATGAGGTCCCAAAATCGACCCAAAGATGAACATAGTCGGAAATGTACCAACCAATCGGGTTAGGACACATTTTAGGGTAATTTAGTATTATTATAATATTATTTTTTACCCTTATTTACTGGATTTACCCTTTATCCGTGGTAAATAAAATATTTACCGAAGTAATTATTCAAAATGTCTAAAAATAAGAGTTACCTATTTACACAATTTGGACCTCCTGATTCTAAATATGGAATACATTTTTATAAATTCATAACATTGAAGTGGCAGAAATTAATTTAAAATTAATACCCGTTGTCGAAACAAAAAGCGTGTTTTTAACAAATAATAAATATCATAAGATTAACACTTTCTTATGTCTAGTTTAATTATGAAATTATGTAAAATAACCAACATTGGATTAAATGGTAAAATTATAATCTAATTATACTTTAAAATCACTCAAATGAATAATTTATCAATATTAATTTTTTCGATTAAAAATGTTGTTTTTAATTAAAATTTTGTAATTTTCACTATTCATCAAAATTTGAAAGTTATCTAGAAAAGTACCAAAATTTCACCCTAAGATAATTTAGATATTCTAAATCCAAAAATGAAGTCTATTTTACCAAATTAAAAACATAAAAGTTTCATTTATTAATTTAAAATTAATTCCCGCTGTCAAAACCAAAAGGCGTATTTTTAAGAAATAATAACTATCAAAATTTTGACACTTCTTTATGTCCAATTTCAAAGTGAAATTACTTAAAATTACCATCATTGGATTAAATGGTAAAAATATAATCTATTTATACTTCCAAATCATTAAAATGTATAATTTAACAATAGTAATTATTTTGATTAAAAAAGTTGTTTTCAGTTAAAATATAGTATTTTTCACTATTCAACCAAATATTAAAGTTATCAGAAAAACACCAAAACATTATTGAAACTAAATTATTATGTCCCAATTCTAAAGAAGAATTTCATTTTGTCAAATTGAATATATGAAAGATTCAAAATTTTTGATTTAAAAAGGCTTCTTCATTAAAAGCCGGTAAAATTGCAATTTTTTGAAAAATACTACTTTTATCTGAAAAAAATGAATTTGTTTTTAAATTATGTCTTAGAAACTCATAATATGGATTATAAAATTATAAGGTTAATATAAAATTTAAAATTTAGTTAATACTATTCATAACCGCTTTTGAACTGCTAGTTTGGTAAGTCATGGTGCACTTGAACTCAGTGTTGCGTAAAACACACAGTATTGTATTATTCAAAGAGAAGCATACCATAGAATCATGGGGTATTACATTCTTCCCTCATTCAATAAATTGTGTCCTCACAATTTGAAATAAAAGGTTGAAAATATAAAATATCTTTTTGGAAAACCCACATCGGAAATAAGGTTAATAAAAATATTACTTTAAAAGAAAGAAAGGGAAGTACAAAAGTCACCCAAGATAGCAGATAATAGGATTCTATGAAAACATGGATATAGAGGATAAACAAACCATTAAGGTCTGATGGAGAGTTATAGAAAACAATATTAGGAGAAAGTTAACTACAAGAAAATCAAAAACTTGTGATTGGTTAAATGGTCTTTGATTCCCCAGAAGGAAAAGTTAACCGAAAATGTTTTTGTTTTAAATTACCTTTCATAAATTTGAAGAATTTATTTTTGAGATTTACTAAGAACGTAAGGAAATAAACTTACTTGTCATGTAGACATTCATTCCTTACTAAATGTTTACCACAAACCCATCTTTCACTCCAAAAGGTAATAGAACTCAATTATATTCTATTTATCCTAACCGTATAGGGTTCCAAAAATAAATTTATAATTCATCTATAAGAACTTAAAAAAACTACATTATAAACTCCACGGACTTCACGTAGTCCAGTGGTAGGCGATAAATCCCAATCGCACTATGGTTGTGGGTTCAATTCCTACAGCTTTGTCTGACGCGACGGGTTGTCACATGGTCTGTGTGTTGTCCTTTTTATAAATATCCAAAAATAACCTTAACAATAGTATCCAATGTAAAATATAATCCATTACAACCTTTATACTTATCCATAATACTTCTGTCCAAACACTCAGTCCAAAATTTATATGGAAGGTAAACATAATGTAGATCATTTTTATCACGTAATAACATATGAATACCTTAATCATGCATTCTTTTAAATCACTGAAAAATCCTAAATTACCATAAAACCTTATTGATTACATTCATGCTCCCTTATTCCTTATAGAATACTGGATATACATTATCCATCCAAAAATGTTGTAAATTCCAACAATGATGGAATATACAAATCATTAATCAGTTTCAAGGTAGTCAATAATATCCAATATAATTTACCCAAATTAACCATATCTTATTCCAAAATCAGTACCTCAATATTAGAACCATATTAAGGTTTATCTTTCCTTCAACCATGTAATTTCCAAAATGTTTAACTTGCTGTAGAGTAACTTTTCTTAGTACCATAAAATCTCAAATCCTCAATGAAATAGTACTGTAGTACAATCCTTATTTATTTCCAGTACATCATTGATACAACACTTCAATAAAATAATTCCAAAATAACAACAGAAGAACACTAGTCATTCCTCTTAATTTGTGGTAGTATGATAACTTGATTATTATCCAATAGCATCATTTGTGGCATATTTTGATTATTGGGACATTGGTTCGCGTAGTGTCCAAACTCCATTCAGATTAAGCATTGTACATTTGAAACCTTTTTCTTACCCCTGTAGTCACGTAAATGGTGTCCTTTTTCTACACACTTATAACAAACTCCCATTCCTTTCAGGAATGTTCCAGGGTGTTTCTTCCCATAGTTATCACATATGGTAAAATTCTTCTTTACCTTCTTCCCTTTATCTGTCCATCTCTCTACCATCCTTTCCTTCTCTGGCTTCCCTTCAAAGCCATAGGACTCCGAAAATTCTTTACTTATCTTATCAACACATGATACTATTTCTTCAGATGATGATAATTCATGGGTGACTATTTCCCTTATAAATTATGTATTAAGACCATGAAAGATATGATCCTTCTTACTCTTTGGATCATGCGTATTGCTGGAGTTATCATTCCTTCTATTAGGCACCATTTCTAAACAATGTCATACACTAGATTAGTTTAACTTAATCACAATGTTGTTAATCACTGAACATAAATTAAACAGTTTATAGATATAATCCATAATCATAAAAATTTCTTCTTTGAGGAATTATATAATCATAAACCCACCATAATGGTTTGTAAAGAAAAAGAGAATTATCCTAAGCATATCCCCCGGGAGTGTCATAACCAAGAGTGTAGCAAGGCCCATTGTCGTGCACCGGTTCTCGTTTGAGTCTAACTCAAAGAGGTGTTTTTGGGTTTTACCCCAAGTTACATCGGTGCAAGAACCGCCTCTACCGGCTCATATCCAAACAGGTATGTATTCCTTATAAAACTAACTAAATCTCTACAATACCAAAATTCTAGGAATTTCTTCTATACTAATCCTCAATGTCTATCTTAGGTCTATGTGCTCTAATAAGAGTTTATCTAAATCTAGATTCCAAGGTTATTGCTAAAATTCCTTTGATACCAACTGTAACGCACTGACCCCAGATACCTAGAGTAGGTGCATTATTTTAATCCATTTACATGATTACAAGGAATCATGTTTCGAAGGACAGATCAGTTTAGAAGTCTTGGAAAATATATTACATACATGAATGTTACATTACACTTTATAACATACAAAACAACATAAATAATCCTTTTTTAATGCCATTATTACATTGTCTTAACCTTGCATATCAATCACAATACACTTCTTGAAATCCTAGGAAAAATAAAACATATAAAGGGGTGAGCTCAAATGCCCAGTAAGGATAAAAATATAGCGGAAACATTCATAAATAAGCATAAACATTTAATCCAATGTATAAATAAAACAAAAGCCTTTTAAACTTAAACTTTAGCATAATATGGCAATGAAAAAATGAAATAATTCCATTTACTTATTCACATGGATATTCTACTAGTCGAATAATCACATGCAATATCAATAACCTCTTTCATAATGATGGAATACATAATGACAGACTATCATAACCACGTATCCAAGGCCTCATGCCAAGACTACAAATAAGTTTTTATCAAGGCCTCATGCCAAGACACTAGTTTGTCTCATGAGAACTACCGATGCATCGAGGAACTATAGTAGTCTCCAGCCATCACTTACTATATCCAATGCATTCCTCATATGAATAGGTTTAAACAAAACATAAACATTCATATTAAAACTAGCATACAAAATGTCAATACTTTCTCCATAAACCATGAATGGTATAAAAAATAACACAGCCACAGTCAAACATATCACATAACCTTCAATACAATATAGAAGTTTTGTATCATAATAAATCAACTTCAAATAAGCTTAAAATCTGTCAAAAGATGTTGACATAGATGAAATCAAAACTATTAGAGAGAAATATCTCTTTTTTTGAAATCATTTAAAAGTAACATAATTATAAAATAAAACATTTACTTTGAAAATATCCTTATAAGATTTTAAGGGAAGATTTTAAGATTTTATAAGGGCGGAAAATAGCCTCACGTGCCATATAAGTTCAAAAAGACATTCTTACCTTAATTTTGTCAAAAAGATTAAAAAGGACCTTGTTTGGAATATGACGTAATGATTCATTTATAATATTCTTATAAAAAATCAAACAAGGGTATAATTGAATTTAACAGATATTCTATAAAATAGTAATAATGTTTTGAAATACGTTTTTAAGAAACATGGATGTGGATGATAAAGAAGTCCCCATAGATAATTATGTATAAACAACCTCGAATAATGAAGAGATTGTGAAATAAACCCTTACCTTGTACTTTTCCTCGGTTGGGGGTAGGATAACCTCATGTATAATGGTGAAATAATTTTTATTAAATTATAAAAGAATCATATACATTAATATGATATCATATATGATCTTTTAAAATTTTTTTGTTTATAATATCTTAGTATTATCGTCTTTTCAGGTGTTAACTTACTCGTTTTCTTTTATATGTTTTGTTACATAAGTTGTGTTTGTTATGGATAGATTGTATATTATTCATATACAGAATGATATAAAGTCCTCAAAAATTATTTTTAATTACCAAATGAGAATTATACTTGAATGGATATGATGGGAAATTAATCTCATCACGTTCGTGGAGACGGTAGTCCGTACGTACTCACGAACGCTACTTCCATTTCATTTTTCATTTTAAAAGGAAATAAAAAACAAAGGATAAATAGGTATATTATTATTCTATTCTAATATAATATATTATATATGTTACTTATGTTCATTAATACCATCATTTATACATTCCATGTATGGTATGAATGAGTTATATCACTTTGAGGGGGCGGTAGTCAGCACTTCCTCTAATGAAATTATCATATATATATATATACAACATGAAAAAATTATGGTATGCTATAAAATGGAATTAAAGAATCTTATATATAAAATAAATATCATTAATATCATATTTAGTTAGAGTTCCATCATAATGGCCACCATGATAGGTGGTAGGAGATAATTGAACAATCATCATTTCGTGAGGCGTTTGGTTGCCATCCACATAAACATTATGTTATTCACCCATTATATGGAGGTGTGTATAAGTGTAGTTCGAATAATTTTTATAACAATATCCTAGTATTTTGAGTATACTGTTTTTTTTACAAAAGGAAATAATAAGAAGAGTTTAGGGGTTGGAGAAGTAAAATAAAAGAAAATAAGCTATGTGAAATTGTTACCTTTAATCTGGGTAACTCCCTTTGGTTTGAACCAAAAAGGAATCTTGAAGTAATTTATGCCTAAGGTAAGTATTTTAGGAGGAGGATAGGTTTGTAGGAAGCTTAATTGGGCAGAGTTCGGACAAGACAAAAGGCTTTAGAGGTGCGAGTAATTGGTTAGAAGTGGTGCCCTTTTATAAGGGGGGAGGAGGGGCTCTTTAGAAAAAACATAAAGTATTATTTTATAATAAAATCATATTTGGTCTCTAATTGCACCAAAGTGAATTATTAAGAGTATAAGGAGGTTATAGTTCAAAAACAAATTAACCAATAGGTTTTAGATAGTTTTGGGTCGCTTTACTAACCTTATCTTTTTGTTTTAACTCTTAGTTAATTAGTTTCACATTTACCATGTCACTTTGTATTTTTATATTATATAGTTAATAAAATTACTATATACATCCAAGAGACCCCAAATTGGACATTTAATAATAAAAATATCATGATATAAGTCCTTTGGCTGAACATTATATTTTTTAGAATAGAATATTGATTAATTATATAATATTTGTTTTAAAAACTCATTTATTTCAATTTTGACACTATTCAACAATTGATTTTTTTAAAGTCTTAAAAACATTATTAATTAGTATAAAATTCATTTAAGAAATACTAACATTTAATATTAACCAATAAAATTCGTGTATGGCATAAAAATGTTAAAATTATATTTATTTTAACTTTTAAAATACAAATTATTTGATTCTTTCATTAATAAAGAAAATACTGCATCATTATTATGTCATAAATAAATTCAATTATTAAATTTATAAAAATTATAATTAAAATACCATTATGTAGTAAATTCTTTTATCTTTCTAATTAATATTTATAGTTGAATACATAACATATATAACCCTATGTAAAAATTGTTTTTCTAAAAGATATATGCTTTTGTCATTTTTGTATTTACTTTAACTTAATTAATATAAAGTGTCATTATCACTTACAAGTGGCTCCATGGGGTCCAAAAATCGACCCAAATATTCCCATGGTTGGAAATGTATCAAAAAATATGGTTAGGACACATTTTAGGGTAATTTAGTATTATTATATTATTATTTGTTACCCTTATGTACCAGATTTACCCTTTAACCGTGGTAAATAAAATATTTACCGAAGTATTTATTTAAAATGTATAAAAATAAGAGTTACATATTTAAACAATTTAGACCTACTGATTCTAAATATGTAATCCATTTTTCTAATTTCATGACACAGAAGTGGCAGAAATTAATTTAAAATTAATACCTGTTGTCGAAACAAAAAGCGTGATTTAAACAAATAATAATTATCATAAGATTGACATTTTCTTATGTCTAGTTTAAATATGAAATTATGTACAATGAAATACATTGGATTAAATGTTAAAATTATAATCTAATTATACTTTAAAATCACTCAAATTCATAATTTATCACTATTAATTATTTTGATTAAAAAAGTTGTTTTTAATTAAAATTTGGTAATTTTCACTATTTATCAAAATATGAAAGTTATCATAAAAGTACAAATATTTTACCCTAATATTATTTAGATATTCTGAATCCAAAAATGAATTCTATTTTAAGAAATTAAAAACATAAAATTTGCATTTATTAATTTAAAATTAATACCCGCTGTCAAAACCAAAAGGCGTATTTTTAAGAAATAATAACTATCAAAAGTTTGACACTTGTTTATGTCCAATTTCAAAGTGAAATTACTTAAAATGTCCATAATTGGATTAAATGGTTAAAATATAATCTATTTATACTTCCAAACCATTAAAATTTATAATTTAAAAATATAAATTATTTTGATTAAAAAAATTGTTTTCAGTTAAAATATATTATTTTTCACTATTCACCCAAATATGAAAGTTATCATAAAAACACCAAAACTTTGTTGAAAGTAAATTCTTATGTCCCGATTCTAATTAAGAAGATCATTTTGTCAAATTGAATATATAAAAGTTTCAAATATTGGATTTGAAAAGGCTTCTCCATTAAAAGGCTATAAAATTGGATTTTTTGAAAAATACTTCTTTTATCTGAAAAAAATGAATTTGTACGTAAATTATGCCTTAGAAACTCATAATATGGATTATAAAATTATAAGGTTAATATAAAATTTAAAATTCAGTCAATACCATTCATAACCTCTTTGAAAAGGCTAGTTTGGTAAGTCGTGGTGCACATGAACTTAGTGTTGTGTACAACAAACGCTATCGTATTATTCAAAGAGAAGCATACCATGGAAGATTGAGGTGTTAAAATGATCACTCATAATGATAACAATGCATTAATTATTACTCAATAAAATTACTATAAAATTACATTGATATTCTAAAATTTCTTTGATTACCAGGGGATATACATTAGAAAGGAGTGAGATATAACTACCAATAGATGAATAATAAAAGCCTAACATGGAGAATGTAAAACATGTCAGTAAATAAGAGAATCAATTTTTCATAAGAGTTTATGAATCATACATATGAACATAAAAAATAATATAAGACGATGAAAAAAATTCAATATAAGAATATTTCCACACCATAATAGAAGACATCATATGAATAAGTCATTTATAACTTGTAAAATCCCAACCTTTCAGGGAGGTGGGTTCTTTTATAACTTTTTTTGTTAAATCCCTATAATATGGTTAATGAATTTTTTCAGATTATATGATTGAACATGAGTATTATTTAGGGATTATTAGATTAAATAGGATGAAATGTGGAGATAATATGAAGGGAACATGTTTCAAACACTTATATTAATAAACATTCTTCTAAAAAATGTCACATGTACGAGGGGTGTTCATAGTTGGAAAAAATTGAAATGGCATCCTAGAATATATAAAACATTGGAAAGATCTAAACCCAAAACCTTCAAATAGTTTGTAAAATCATACAGGCTCCCCAAGAGGCTATATGAGCTAGGACACCTCTTGGATTGAAGGTGCGACATGGTTGGCACATTGTTTTTAATTCCCTGTTTCCGAACCACTAAACTCATTAAATTAGGTAATTTATAATTTTCTCTCTTAGACGTTATGAGATATTAACTTTTCTCCTCTCTATCCATATCTACTGTCCTGAGTTATGAACCATGATCCCCCCTTCTCCAAATGATTAGTCTCCTTTTATTTTGAGTCATTTAATGTGTTTTTTGTTCAGAATTGATGGTTCAGGTGAGTCTTCCCATCCCCATTCAACAATTTTTTTTAAAGAGGGCTTGTATTATTGTTATAATTACTCTAAATACTTAAAACCATTACATTCCACAAAGTTATATTTTTGGGATTTGATGTTTTTTTTATTATGAATCAAGGGATTTGTTTGAGTGAGTGTTCATGTATGAGAATATGGTATTTGGTTTCAAGTTATATTCTATTTTGATTATGGTTAACCAGGTTTATTTTGTTTTGGGTTTATATTGACGAGATACCCATTTTATCCCTTGATACGAAATTCTTAAATTGACATATAAATAGAGTATTGAACCCCTCATAATTAAAATTTTATCTATTGAGGATGACTATACCAAGCCTAAAGGGATTCCCAAGGGATGTATAACTACCTATTATAGGGAAATTGGGACATTAATTGATGAATTAAGGGGTTTATATTAATAAAAAAATAATTATGTTTTCAAAAATAAAAATGGAATAAATAGTCATTTGGATTAACTTATAAATGTTAAATGTGTTGTGACATTATAATGGGTAAATATGATAAGCTGTTAAAGAGGAATATACATGTGGATAAATAGTTTTAATTGAGAGACTGATAGTTGTAAATTTGATTAAATGGTGAAAATGGCCTGTTATGAAATTTTGAAAAAAATTGAATATGACAGACCTTGGAAATGTTATTAATGATGATGTAAACCCTTGTTGAAATTATTTGATTATATATTAAAGTATGATGACCATTTTGATGAATGATAAATGTAATTTTTGGGATTTCATACTGAGGATCCTCTCAATTTGGCCTGACTAGACTAAGGATCAATGCTACAATATTGTATTTTAAGCTTTAGGATGTCAGACTCATGCTCCAACCTCCAAAAATATAGGCATGAGGTGGATATGTGAAGTAATGATCCATGTTACATTGTTTAATGTAATTTTAAAATTATTAATCATGTTATGTAAAGTGTAGACACACTTTTTGTGTGGTTCAAACCTTTAGTGTAGGTCGATGTGGGTTTTAGAGTTTGGGTATCTTGGTTGAATATGTTGGATTAGAATAAAATTAATAAGATTCAAAAGTAAACATCATTATTTTTTAGTCTTGATTATTATTCATGCCACATATGGATAACATTTTATACAGATAAAATTTTTTATATATACTGTAGGCGGTGGACTAATAATTTATTATCACACTCTGTACAGTGTTCCATTGGTTACCAAATAATAATTCTTCATTATTTTTTGAAACAATATAGGAAAAGGGTCCCATTCTAGATGATTATTATGTTTTAGAGTATTGATGGGGGGACATTACATGGTGTGATGAACCAACATTGGAGTTCACCGATGTGCCCTTATTTTTAGTTCCCATCATCAGAGTAGACTTTCATGGAATGTAATATTTTAATTTACTAGTTTTTTAGTACATCCCCTCTATGGGAGTGTGGTATTTGTTTCATCGTTGTTTATTAATATTTCATAATGATCATTATATTTGTATATGATTTTGTATTATATTTTTGATGAGGATATAGTATAATAAGATATTTCATTATACCCTCGCTAATAGTTGGAAACATATGACTAACGAGGAAGTGCATAAAAGAACATATAGTGAACCTATGTATTGAACCATTTATAAAGACATCCTAGACAAGAAGATGAATGGTTGTATCAAAGGTAGACATGCAACCAGGATGAGTCCAACCTTGGTCGTGATCTTCTTCTAGGGATAATCTGACCCATGTTTGGGGAAAACTAAATTACCTTTATTTGTGATTTTTTTCACGACGTTATGTTGAATGTTATTTCACCTTGGGTGATGAACTTGATGTGTGATTTTATTTTTATGGAATTTTCCCACATTATGGAATGGAATGATGTTATGTATATATGAATCATTATTGGAACATAAATTTATGGGACATGCATCATGAATGGGACACATGGGGTAAATAATGTTGAATATGAGAGATAAAATTATTTTTAGTTTCTTAATAAATATGATTCAATTAGTTTAAATGAATAACATAAATTGAATTTAAAAAATAGTTCCATAGAGAAATATTTCACTGTATAAAAAATTAGAGTATGTTAAATGAAATGGTTAGTATGATTTCTAAATAAAAATTTAAATTTGAATGTTAGGTTTCCCAATGTTATCCATGGACAATGATAGGGATGTTTAATTTTTGTGTTATGGATATGACTATTTCTATTGGGGGTGTATATGAAAAGTTGGTTATTATTGGATGCTAGTGATCCAATTATTTTAAAATATGTGTAAGCTATATGTTTTGTGGTTTGATCATTATAGTAAGAATTTTATAAGGATTCCACCATGATTGTTTTTACCAATTATGAGATAGAAGGAACTCATGAAAAATGATACTCTTGTTGAGTTAATTGATCCCTATTTGATTTTGGGTGGTAGGGGGAAGAGAAGTTCAAAGTGATTTTTTTTATCTTATACATTTTATAATGAGAGTCACATGGCTGGTCCCCTGAGTATATTTTTCTTAATGAGGGAGTTTCATCGGTAGAACATTTCAATGTTTGATAGAGAAGGTAGACCTGAGGTAGTTGGGTTTTTGATAGATTCTATCAAGATGATTCTGGACTTCATAGGGACTCCTCCTTATAATTTCACCATGTTTTCATCATATATTAGATAATCAATGAAAAAATTATAGTGGGAAATTTTGGTTCAGATTTAGAATGAAGAATGTTTTTTAAGGATGGATTTCCAAGAATTTTTTTTGATTTTTTTTCATACACTCTAAGACATGAGAGAGAAAAAGAAGTTATGTGTTTAAAAAGGGACTATGTCTATTACAGATTGTGATGGCCTCCTCATCAAATTACAAAGAATTGTTCCAACATTGGTAGGGGATGAAGTTATAACAGTAAGTTATTTTTTTATGTAGATAGATGCGAGCTCAATTTTTAGTTAAATTTAATTGGTTATAAAATTTTTCTAAGGTATATTATTAAGAACTCATTTCATAATATAAAAAATGGATACTTTTATTAGTGGAAAAAAGTTAGTAAGTTTATTGGTATGATCATTGGTTGTATAAAAAATAGTTTTAATAGTATTCACCAGGATAATGGTACAAAGAATATCTATGGAAGAGTATAGTGCACCCCGAGTTGTGATCTGATGCTATGCGATCAATGTGTTAGGCTCAAATGCATGTAGTGGTTCGGAAAGAACACTAAGTATGTGGGGTGTGATTGAGGATAAATTCTAATATAGAGTGAAAGAAAGAGGTCTACTTCCAAATTATAGGAAGGAAGTTGGTGTCTGATTGGCTATATTAGTATGGGTGTAGGATGTGGTACTCTAGGGAAAATGTTTCTATATAATCAATGTACTATAGGTCCCTAAAATCGGTCTAGAGAAATATATATTTGGGAATTTCAAATTCACGTAGTTTAGCCTTTACATGGAGGTGGTGTGGGTGCTACATTGTATTTTTGAATAATTATTCATGTGACATCCATTCTTTATAGTGCTTTATTTGATACAAGGGACTCAAATTATTTTATATCTTCTCTGTTTGTGAATATTTCAGGTCCTGGTGTGAAATATATATGTAGGGTTATGTCTGTTGACACAATATTAGGTGTGGAAGAAGAATGTATCTTTCTTCTTATGGAGTTTACCCTTGAGGTTGGTGGGTACAGTCCCCATTAGGCTTGTACATGTCTAAGTTGTCAAGATTTTACATGATCTTATTGATGAAATGGTTGGATGAATTCAAGGATCACATTGATTTTTAATGTTAGATTTTGAGTTTCATGTCTCAAAAAGGTGACACTTATGTCTATTATGTATAATGGAATATTTTGGAAGACTATAAAGGTCTAGTTTTTCCACAAAATGGTTAGATGAAAAACATGTTTTGAGTCTATTCCGGGATGATGAGGAAGTAAAGAATATTTACATTTATCTTTTAGTGCATTAGTATCAAGAAATGATCCTAGAGAACATCATTGGGATTTATGTTGAGAGAGAGGTTGAGTTCATGTTTGAGCTCCTCATGGGAGATGAGATAGTTTCTGTTCCTCCACATAGATTGGCCTCTATGGTACATTAGGAGCCGAAAAATAAGTCGGATGAATTTTAAAACTAGGTATTCATCCATCCTAATATGTCACCTTGGTGTTAAATGTTTTTTTCTTAGTTGTAAGATATAATGTTTCAGTTGTGTGTTGATTTATGGAAGTGAAATCAGATGATGATTAAGAACTGATACCCTCTTCCACATATTATTGATCTTTTTGACCATCATAAAGGTTATTCATTCTTCTATGAATTTAATCTAAGGTATGTTTATGATCACATGAGGAAGATACATTATATGTACCACTAACTTCCATTAGAATTACACTTTGTTTATATGAGTTTATAAATATTTCATTTGGGTTGGTGAATTCATATATTATTTTTATGGTATTGATAAGATAAATATTTCATCCATGACTAGATTAATATGTGGTTGTTTTTGTCGAGGAAATTTTGATTTACTATAAGGCTCATGATGATCATTACACACAGCATGTAATTATCTTGAGTAAAATAAAATTGAACTGGTTCACTCCATGCTATAGTACTTTTTATTCTAGAACTATAATGATGTTTTTTTATGTTACATAATCCTAATGGAAGGTATTTTAGTGGGTCCAAAGAATGTTCAAGTATTGGTTTAATGGGAGAAACCCAAGAATGATTTTGATATTATAAGATTCATGGGATTATCATATTTCTAAATGAGGTTCATAAAATAATTTACATTTTTGGTAGAACAACAATTCATATAGACAAGTAAAGGTATGTTTTTTGAGTGATCTGATTCATGTGAGAAATCTTTTCAAGAGCTAAATAAAATCTTGACCTCTACACCAATCATGATCTTACTCGATATGTGTAAGGTGTATATTATTTTTGACACATCTTGAATTATTATTGGGGAAGTGTTAATTTAGATAGATAAATTTAAGGAATACAATAAATGGAAGTTCATCCACATGAATTGTAAAATACTAAACTTGATATTGAATAGGAAAAAATTATAAATTCATAAATATATTATTGGTATTATCTTTCGGGTTGGAATTTAATTGTTTATGGAGACCATAAAATACAAGGGTATATTTTTTAATATAAAAAATTAAATGTTTAGTAGTAGATATTTGTCATGTATAAGAAGCATTTTAAAATAGTTTTAGTTTGTATTCTAGGGTAAATAAGAATTATTGTGGATTCCATTAGTAAAAAAATGGACACAAATAAGTTAGGAGTCTATTGATGACTGGATTATTATGGATATTCTTATTCAGATGAAATTTTCTTCTTGAGTGGAGAATGTTTTGGAGACACTCGTTTCCTTGTCTCTTGAGTCATCTCATGTAAACAGTCATATGAGGATCCAATATGAGGATGTATAATGTATGCCTTTAGGATATAGTTTTTATCCTGGGTATTCCCCCTTCATATTAGAGAATCAATATGGAAACAATTATTCACAATCATGGTCATGTTGTTGTACCTATACCTATATATTTGAAGATTTTATGCATGAGTATCATCCCTTGAAGGTAGAGGAACATCGAGGTATTACCAAGATGTATTTTGACCATCATATCCAATACTGGTGGATGATAATGACATAATGTTTTTGATGATTTCATGACATGATACTACACCAGTATGTATGTGACATCTGAGCATCATTTACTGTTTAGTTTTTGAAACCATTTCCCATTCTGAAATGGAATTAGGAAGAAGTTACCATGTATTTTTTTGTATGAATATTAAGCATTAATTTAAAGAAATACATAATTTGATTGATTTGGAAAACATTTAAAAAGGGCTTATCATTTCATTCATATTTAAGAGGAAATCATTATGGTCCAACATGGGAATTTATTCAAATTGGTAGTTCATTTCAATGGTTTACCTAGAACTGGAGATTAATATTTTTGTTCAAATCTTTCTATACTATTCTCAAAAGGGTTGTAGAAGTTTCAAGATTATAATCTATTTATGATTAAGAAATTTCGCTAACAATCATAGGGGAAATCAGAATATACTATCTAGGTGTTAGAGGACCTATTGAGGGAATGTGTCCAATATTTTTTTTTGATGTAGTGTGAAACAACTTTCACTCATATAAGTTTTATATAAAAAAATTATCAAAATTCTATTCATATGGAAACATATGATGCGTTCTATTATAAGACATGTAGATATCATTTATATTGGATGGATGAAGGTGAGATACCATTTTTGGAACTATGTCTCATGTTAGAGACAATAGAGAATAGATATTTGACTCAAAATAATATAGATATGGTTCATTACAAGAAATTTTTTTTTGTTGATCGATGTCATCGAACAATTGAGTTTGTAGTGGGTTACCATGTGTTTCTTTAGGTGTTGATACAAATGGGTCCCCACTAGATTAAAAAACATTGAATTTTGGTATATGAATTGGCCCTTCCACAGTAGTAACTAGGAATGCATTATGTTTCCCACATGTCAAAAACGTGGATGTATCACCCTGAAAATTGTTATGACATTGTTGTTTATGGTGTGGATATAAAGACTCATGAATCATTTGAGGAAAATATTCTTTGTATATTGGATCAATGTGAGAGTTTTTTTGGGGTAGGAATGTACCGTTGGTCTATTTATTATGGAAGCAGTGATACATTTTGGAGTAATCTTGACAGAGGGAGGTAGATATATAGGTCGTGTGTCCTAACATTTTTTTACATTGGAATCTTACCAATTCATGGGATTGAATCACAAGAATGAGCAATTATAAGGAGGTGAGGTGTTAATATCCTAAAATTTTTTGGAAGTCCATTATAGTATATATAATGAGTTAAATCCCTTTAAAATGGGTAATGAAATGTTTTTTGAAAATATGAGGGATCATGTGGTCATCCTAGTGGTTCAGTACATCAAATAGTACTAAAAGAGGCTATAATATAAAGGGAACATTGTTGGAAAATGTTTAGTACTAACCAAGCTCCGTAATCTTGAAAAATGTAGGTGGAGGATTCATAATAATAAAACCAAGACTAGGGATCTTAAAAACCCTATGAAATTAGACAGAATAAAACAAATGTCCTCTATATAGTTTATTATTCTTTTTTGGTTCCCCAAGAGGTCATGTGACCTTGGTACTCTCTTAGATAATTTGTGTATCTGGTTGGAACATGTTTTAGTCAATCATGTATCCAAAAAATGAACCTCAATGAATGATGGATTTTACCATTTTCCCCTTATTCATTTGGATATGTTACCCAGTTTTTATCCTCCATCCATATTCAACATCTTTAGTGAAGAACCAGAATCCCCCTTCTTCTAAGGATAATTCTAACTCAATTTTGAGTTTTTTTATGTACCATTCCTTGTTAATTTCATATCTAGGGGAATCTACTAGTCATATTTGTTTTATTTTCATAAAGAGGCCTTGTTAAATTGTTTTTATCCTTCCAAATCAACATAATTTTTGTTTTCTAATAAATTTTATGATTGAGATTTTATAGTTTTTGATTTTGAATCAAGGACCATGTTTGAATGATCATTGGTCTACAAACATTAGGTTGGTTTCCTAACACTTATATCCCATAATATTAATGTTTATCCATGTGTATGTAGCTGTTATTTTATGTTGTTGAGCTATTCATTTGAACCCATGGTATGAAATTATAAAAATTGTGTTTTAATATAGTTCTGAACCAATGAATATTCTCATTTGATCTATTAAAGATGTTTATATTAAGACAAAAGGTCCACCCATTGCGTGTTTCAGTCCATTGTACATGGATTTGAGTCTCTATTTGATAAATTATTAGGATTATGTAATTGTAAAAAAATGAAATTATGTTTTTCATGATATGATTGAATAATGGATTGTTTGTATTGAATTATAAAAGTCAAGTGAGGTGGAACATCTTCATATTTAAATGTTATAAGTGGTTAAAGAGGCATTTTTGTACAGGTAAATGGTTTTCAAGGGGTGATTAATGATGAAAAGCAACCTTATTGAAATTATTGTCTAATAATTTCAAAATTGAAAAACCATGGAATGGATGGTAAATGATATGTTTGGGATATTAGACTGAGGATCCCCTCTTGTGGGTTATCCTAGACTGATTCTCTCAGATCCACTAAAGTATTGCATAATTTATATTGATATACAAATGCCCCAAAATACTAAAGTATTAATATTACATGGATACTTTGACTAATGATCCAAGTTACATCATTCAATTGAATATATAAATGACTACCCATGTGATATAATGTGTTGAAACCATTTGTGTATGGTTGAGGCCATATGATTAGACTGATGTGGATTTTAGTAGTTTAGTTTTCCAATGATATCTAAGGGCCAAGATCTGAAGGAATATTCATTAACATGTAACTTGATTATTTCCACAGTACATTTCATTATTATTTCCACTTCGTCATACAATTTTATTCGAATGGATATTTTTTTGACAATGTTTGTGGTTTCCTATTGAGTTGTACTCAAACCCTTATTTTTCCACCATTTTATTAGTGAAGTCATCATGATTAATGGATGGGATAAGGGAAATGGCACATTAGTAGATTTTTGATATGGGCTAGGGACTAGATATGGGGATCAGAAAGTGTGTTACAACCCAAAATTGGAGGCCATCGGTGTTTTATGAATTTTTGTTCATTACCATCATAGTAAGATATCTTGGAATAACACATTTTCTATATTGATTTGATAGTACTTCCCCTATTCTGAAATGTGTTATGTGTATCTATTTTATTTATTAGTATTACAAATTGAAATTAATTTTTATTTTTATTTTTGTTTTACTCTGGTATAATGGGAATTATTTCTTCAAATATTCCATCAGACCATGTTTATTTAATGGTAGCCAATGGAATATGTGGAGGGGTTCTTCAGGAGATGTGGAGAACCAGTTTGGGTAACTAGTTATAGTGTTAGCTGGGAGATGATTATCAATAAACTTAATGAAATAATAAGATATTATGTATATGTTATCCAAATATGAACCATACATTGTATCTTGTAAGACAAAAACACTTCACATTGCATTGGGGATTATATATTTCTGGTATGACCCATCAAATTAATTTTGTGTACATGAATATTTGTGGCATATTGATCATAAAATATATTAGCATCAATTATCAGATTTTATACCATGATTAAGAAGAGTGGGATACACACATACATGTTCTCAATAAATGTAGGACATGTATATATTGGTGAATAACATTAGATTGATACGGGGATGGGTATTCAAAAAACAATTTTTTGGCTTAAAAAATATGGCTAAATATCATATGTTTGAGGGGTATCCATTTAGATTCATAGAAGTGTTTAATGAGAGTTATATGTGGTATCTTATTACTTTTTCATCATAAGAAAATTAAAATTATGTTTAAAAGAATATTACAACATGAACATTTGAAATTCAAAGTGGATTAACAAAAAATAATCTCATTAATTAAAAGGAAGAGGAGTCAATCCATTAACTTGATAGGTAACATTTTAAATCGTAGTAAGATATTCTTAAGAGTTTAAGAAATCCATTGTAGGGATTGATATTTATAGGATGGAGAGGATATTTTTTCAAAATGGGTTTTTAGTGAAGTGGAATAAGACACTAGTTGAGTGATCATCCAAATGTGTGGTGATTTTTGTATAAACTATTAAACATAGGTATTGGACTGTAATTGAGAAAATAAAAAAAAACACACTCAATCCAATGAGTTTCAAACAAAAATTATATGAAATGTGAATTTTTTATATCTTATTATGATAATAATCTAACTCATTAAAATAATTCCTTTTATGATTTGGATGTGAGTCATGTTCCTATATAATTAATTTACAAAAATATAAATATAAACTAGTTTTCATAGGCTTTATTAATGGGTTTTATGATTAATCCAATTATATAAAAACAATATTCAAAAGGGTAAATCTATTTCTGTTCATGTAATTCCATTATAGTGTTTATAATGTCTCTTCCAGGCTCTTAGGATGTCATAATGCATATAATACCTTTTTACCTTATTTTATTTTTAACCAATAATTCATCTATCTCTGAAAATCATGAAAAATTCACCATTGACTAATTTCAGTGTACTGATTCAAAATATTATATTTATTTTTACCATTTTTTAAGTATGTGAAGTTATAGTTTTAAATAAAATACTTATAGACTAAAAAACACAAGTTTTTTATAGTAAAAGCATTCTGACCCATAATAAAATTAAGCTGGGCTTCATCAAATAATATTATCATTTTTATATAAATAGATTTTATAAAATAATGAAATTTTATGAACATATATTTAATTAAAAAATATTGAATTTTGTGGAAGATGTGGTTTAATTTCAACAATATATTTCCAAAAAATATGGTTTTAATTTCTTAATATCAAAATATTATTTTCATTAAACTCAGTATATAATAATATATATTTATTTGATGTAAAAATGAGAAACTGATTTATGCAATAAATATTTTATTTAAAAAATTAGACTCATTAATACTGGTGGGGTATAGAAAAAACCACTTATTAAACCCTCAAACTCCCTATGGCTATTGTGTACGATGGTGGTAATTTATTATTTTGATTTGATGAACATGGTTTGGGGGGTCACCTCAATAATATAGAAAATCTGACATAAACTATTTTTTCTAATGTTTCAGTTATTTACCATTTTCACGGTACCCGTCAATGGAAATGAATATTGTAGCAATCTACCTCAAGTCCTCCGATAAATGGCCTTTATAGAGTACAATCCTGTAATTTTGGTTTATCACTTCTTCTATAATTGTTAATTAGACATTATAATAACTTGTAAAATATACTAATAATAATTTTCACTATAGAATGTCTATATTATCAACATTTAGGATCCTTAATGGTATTTTGAGCTTGATATACATGTTATGGTCCAATTTAATATGGCATAATAATTAATATAAATATTGCACATGATTTTTCAATGAATACATTTTATAATAAAGAATTTATTCCTTATAATAGTAATTAAATTATAAATTATAATTTCATTATATTTATCCCCCCTAAAGAATTATTTTCCTATAAATATCATTTCATACAATAAAATAGATGAGAATCCTTATGATTCTTAACCTTTAACAGATCCCACATTACCTCCTCATGATTATGGTTATACCACATTCTTTCACCTGGTGAGTTGTCTTATTTCATAGAAAATCTTATCTTGGATCTATGATATTCATAAATAATTAAATCTATGAAACTTTTTTACCCACAGGTACTGGCTATGGATTGATTAACTATGAGGGTTATACTATGTACATCTAGAATAAGGATAGTTTTACTTAACATGAACTATATACTAGTAATTTGGAAACAAAATTGTATATTCCATATATCTGATGTGACTAAAGATCTCATAGGGTTTGATATATATAGGGATATCCATTTAACACACCCTGATCGTCAAAATTTTATTATATGGTGAAATTTAATGGAACTACTATTCTCTAACATGAAACTCCACGAGTCATCACAAATATTAATCATAGTGTTTCTACCATCTTTTCAAGTATTTTATATGATGTTTAATGGTTTGAAGAATCACTAATATCTATTATATAAATCATATGACAATTTATTTTTTCATCCAAAACCATCATACGATATTAGAGTATGATTGAAATGCCATATAAGGGCACATATGGTTATATTTGAATATTAGAAGTGAAACTATGGTTATATGAGAACTTCAATTGGAAAAAGGTCAAATCTAAACCATATCAAAAATCCGTTGAAAATTGTCTCAAAATTTCCACATGATTCTGTATGGTACTATCTTGTTGACCATATAGGTGAGTGAGATATCATGTACTAAATGTTATATCAATATAAAGTGAATCCATGAGGCTTCTATAAAACCTCACAGTAAGAATGAAATATTAATTAGATATAATATATTATTTTACTCCATGATATTATTATAAATCACATATAATTATATATATATATATATTAGTGATTTAGAATAGATAAAAACCATCATTGATAGTAATTTTGGTCCCTAACCATCATTATTGTTATAACAATAATTTCTATTAAAATTATTAAATTTCGCACATCATGTAACCCTAGCATTATTTTTTCATTAGTCATCTAAATATTTTAATTATTCTTGGATGAGTATAGAAGAATTAGTTTTTTTCATCATACCAAATTTCCTTATTTAGTTCTAGTTTTGATAGGAAACAAATATTGGCTACGAAACATATAAATCAATATTTTTTAAATTTTGACATTGAAATATTTTCTACCATTATATTAATATTCTCATTTCCTCTATTAGTCTAGTTTTCCTATAATGAATTTATTATTGTGAATTTAATTGATATTGGTTGTATGATATTCCTTTTATGATTCTCTTTTCCATACATTAGATCCCATGATCACTGGATCACATTAAATACAAATCATGTATATTTTTGTGGTATGCTTTATACGTAGAGAGTATTTCAAAATTTTCACTATCATAAGATTTTAATTTATTGGAAAAAAAGTGTTCTTGATTAGATTATACAACCTTCAATAAAGAATTTTTATCCCCTTTTATAGAATATATAGTTGTGTGATTTGTGATTTTTATATATGTAACACATTACCTATAAATATTATTTCATAATATATTCATTATGTGGAATAATATTTGAAATTATATATAATGAATTTTTTAGTTATAATAATTGTTCTTTTATTGATGGAATACACATGATATATGTGTTACAACTATCTTAATTTAACATCCCATGCCCTTTTCGAATGAGTTTTTATAGATGAAAAATCCATCACCACTAGTGGGTAATGTGAGTATAGTTTTAATTATTTTTATCTTATTAAAATCATTAAATCTCACCATTTGTTGATTATTACAGACTAAAATTCACCCATTTTAGTTTATATTTATTAATGTTATTGGAAATCATGAGAAGTTGCTCTAAAATGGAAGATAATTCCTAACTCATCAAAAGAAACTACGAGTCTTGGTTATCAATGTAATTTATAACATCGATCAATTACCTATATTCTTGAACAACCTGTTGATATCCCAATGACAGTGATGACATACCCCAATAATGTCTCTTATTCCATTCAAAACACACATTTTTATAGATTTCATGCTCTTCAAATTTTCTAACGGGCTTCAGTAAAATGTTCAAATACATTTCATTTCCAGACATTATTTTGATGGATATAATGATATCATTTTTATGTACCAACAATAATTTATATAGGAAATCCGGAAAGAAACTATTCATCATGTAAATAATGATTATTGGAACAATAGTGGGCCTAATTATTATCACTATGAACTGATATTTAATATAACTTGTATAAAAAAAACTTTGGGATATCTCTCTTCTTTATTATTACATGAATATATCCCAAATCAACATACCAAAAGTGATGAACGATGCACCCTGCATCTAAATGAATAAGTCATCAATATTTTGTATCGGATAATTTTTCATTTTAGTGATCATATTGAGCTCACAATAATTAATGTTGACATGCATTGGAATATCATTCTTCTATTGGATGAAAACCTGAACACCCCAATGTTAAGAACTTGGTTTTATAAATACACTATAAGGATTCACTTATTGTTGATTCTTTAGATATTAATGATCAAAAAGGGAAATTCTATATAGGTTATTGAATATGACCATAGAAATAGGTCATTGTTTAAAAAATAAAATAGCAACTAACTGGGGAGGAAAACTAGGAATGCAATTTGGAATCACATAAGTGTATTCTATTATATTCACCATGTTAGCAAGAATGTTGTTGTAATTATTCTTTATAAATTGGGAATGTTATTCATTCTCATAATATAATAATTCCCATGTGTAAGATATTGATTCCATAAGAGATTCACTATCCTCTTTAATGTGTTATATAATCAATGAGAGAATCATTAAATAGAGTGTTTTTCCTTCTCATGAAAAATATTTTGGCCTTATAGAAGGAAAATCATTCTATATCCAGAATATCATTTTATTCTATTACGTGAGTTTTACAAGGTTTTGTGGGAAATTCATCACACAAATACTATTATTTTAGATGTTCTGTATATGGGATAAAATAGTGTACACATTTTGTAATTTCACTGATATTTCAACATCTGTATTAGTAATTGGATTTTTTATAGTTCTACAAAACTCACATGATATTAATGAATCCATATAACAGGAATGAAATAGTATGTTTCCAATACATAATTGAAAACATATTGTACCCATCAACACATCAATTATGAGACCCCCTCTATAGTTTTGATGGCATATGTTTTCCATTGGATCATTAACCCATTGAGGTTTCATTTCTATTTTTTATTTTCAACAACCCTTTCCTTTGTTCTCTGTATCATATAGTTTCCTTTATCCTTATAGTTGTAGCATTAGAAAATAGTAAGAGGGTTGTATATGGAATTCATTATTCCTTGAAATTGGTGTCTCTATCCCATTAGAATTCTACACCTATGGGATCCTCCATACGATACCAATATTATTTCATTATAACATTCATTAAATTTCTTGGTTGTTTCTTCTTAAACATTTGACATTTACATGGTTGGACATTATTAACAATATAATATTTCACTACCACACTAATATAATTACAATACCTTCACCACTACTTAATTATAGACACATGATATTAATGAGATTCATTAATCTATATTTGACTTTAAGGGGACATCAAAAAAGTTTTTCATATATTTCAATGTCTTGAATTACTAATTCTTTTCAAATATTAGACATTATCCAACAAAATAAGTATTTAAATTTAAATTCATTGTTAGTGAATGGTCATTGGTGTATTATTAATGATTTTAGATGTTTAACACTAAATCCAAAATGGATCAATATTTTGTTAGATCAGGCCCCAGAACTCCATATCTTTTTTATGTCATAGAGTCCAAGGAAAATATTTATCAAAAAACATTTTACTAAATTAGTTCCACTCCATCGCTTCAATATCATCATTCATTTTTGTATCTCCATCGACTCTCACTGTTGTTCAACTTTTTTCTTCTAATAGTAATATATCCAGTAAGAATTTATATTTCTTAGATAATAGATACACATGGGAGATATTATGAATATAAAAGATCTGTATATTTCATGATTGAGGGACTGGTTGATCCATGGAATTTTAGAGACCTTTGTCACCTAACTGTCTTTATTGATAGATTTTTTATTATTATAGGGATTTGGTAGTCCCCATGATTGATGTTTCTATCAATAAATAAGATACATGAAAATGAATTTTCATGATTATTTATATTATTGTTCTCATTATATCAGACATCACTTTGGGTTAGTTATCACGTTTCTTAATGCATGGGATATTGATTCAGTTCCTCCTAGTAAAAGTGATTGACTAAAATTAAGAAAAAAGAATGAAAATTTTCATACTATTAAAAATATAATAGGAAACAATGATATGTTAAGGGATGACAATAAAATGACATAAACTACTTATCTACTAATTTTATATTTTTCAATCTGTGTTGTTTAAATTTTATTCCCAAAGAGTAAATTTAATTGGATTTTTCCCCTTCCAAGTGGTTTATAGTTATCTAGAGAATTTCACAAATAATTCCACCCAGGATATCTATAATATGTGTTAAAATAAATAGTTTTCAATTAGTAGGTGAAACTGATTTAATATCCAATTCACTATTTTTAGGGTTTCTACCCATTTTTAAAAATGTTCCAAAAACATATCCTCTTGTAGTATTTATATTGAGATTTTGTGTGATGGAAACCACTTATTCTTTACATAATAGGAATTTATAGATTTATTATATGTTTTGAGTTATACCTAAGGCTTCTTGAATGGATTTATAATTTTATTCTAAAAAAAAGTAAATATTTCCTTGGTATCCTATATAAAAACAATAATATTTTCTAGGTAATAACTCATGATTTATTACATAATGATACACATAATAAAGTCCTAAAAGATCATCAAGACCTGAATATTTGGGTAGTTGTATATACATTACATTAATGTTAGCTACTGAAGTAATGATATTAATTTAATAATTATAGCATGATATTAGAAGTTTATTGATCTTATAAAAATTCTCGAGATAACATGGGGACATATAAAAGAAATGGGAGAGGTATAAATACTAATAAGGTAATAATTATTTTATAACGTGATGAATCTATGAATAGTGAGTCAAGGGGAATTACTAGGTGATATAAAAGTGTTATTATCATAAAAATTATCAAGAAATCATTAAATAACATGATGGAATCAATAAAAAATAAGAATGAGGAAAAAATGAAAAACATGACAACATGAGTAGTGTTCAAGGATAACCACCATGAATTAGTAACATAGCATTATTTTTATAAAATTATATTGACTATATAAATTATACCATTAGATAAAAAACACACCCATTCCTTTGGAGGGAAATATAATTCTGGGCCTTCCAATAACATTCATATTATTTACATGAAATTGTAATCTACATGGATCATGCAAAATAAGAATATATTTCCTCAATTTTATTCCCATGATTCTAGTGTGTGAGATAAATACATGAAAGATCCCATGAAATAAAAGAATATAGATCCAAATTGTTACCCTTTATTCATTATAGGGATGTATATTCACATCAAAAAAGTTAATTAGGGAAAAAATACGATCATTTTGTTATAATAACTGGTGTGCATAAAGATTCATGGAGTGTATTAATGTGAGTGAAAGGTGGTTCCAAATTACATGGGAATCATAAGTACAATAAATTAATGTGTAAAAAACATTACAACCTAGTCACATTGAAATTAAATAGGAATATTATAAATAAATTTCTTCAGTAAAATTGATGATAGATTGCCTTACCTTGAGAGGGATCATCAAAATTCTTGGGATGATTTTCTTGGGATCATGGTAAATTTTTTGGGATTTGTAATGTTATATGGATATTATAATCATTATAAATGAGTTTTTAGTGAATAGAAATATGAGGATCGATTTTATTTATATCGAATGATATGGGTTCTTTATTTATTTATAAACTTAGATTTTGGACTCTTAGTGACAAAACCATGAAATTATGAAAATTAATTTGTTTTTCTCCATGTATTTCACCAAAGAGGAGTGGTTTTAAATTATTTATTATTAAAATAGCCTTAACTTACTAACATAATACTCTTATTAATGTGACTGTGAGTTTTTTCCATGATGAATTTATTTAAAATCATAAAAATACAGCAAAGGTTTTTGATGATTCATTGAATGAATAAAAAATTAATATCATAATATCAAAAAATTATCAATTTAAAGGGAAAATCTATTTAAGGAAATAGTATACCATTATAGTATAATTACTTCACATTTGGGCTATTACGTAGTCATAATTCATACCAAATAATTATACTCTATTTAATATTTACGAAAAAATTCGACAGTTTCATAAAATTATGAAAACATCACCATTAACTAATTTTCATGTGTGTATATAAAAAATAAAATTTTGTTTAAAAAAATTCTACAATTATTATAAATTAAAATTTCGAATAAAAAAATTATTTACTAGAATATAATGGTTTTTATGACATCATCAACTTCATCACCAACAAAACAATTACATAGGTATTTATTAAATTACCTTATCATTTATTATAAATTAAATATTATTTAATAATAAATATTTTGAATGAAATATTTATTATATAGAACCATGAATTTATCAAAATGTGTGTTTTAATTCAAACTGTATATATTCAAATAAAATATTATTTTCATTTCATTATATCAAAATCTAGTTTTTATTAAATTCATTATTTAGTTATATGTATATATATAATATATTAATGAAAATGGTATAAATATAATAGTTATTTGATTAAAATGATATATAAATATAGAGTAATTACATTTATATTCATAACCCCTTATTTCACTTGTATACTCCCATTGTGTAAGGTGAGGAGTGGTTTTGCATTTTTGTTCTGGTTCCAAAAACATGGTTTTGGACGTTACCTTAGTAATATTTAACAACCACCATAAACTATTTCATTAGAGTTTCATTAGATTAATATCAGGTAGGACATGGTCACGTGAAAATCCTATCAAATACATCTCCCTTGAAGATCAGATAAGTGCCTTTATAGGGTACTATATTACTATGTACATCATTCACTTCTTCTATATTTAATAGTTATAATTTATCAAAACCTATAATATATACTAATACAATACCCATATTTTATAATGGTACTGAAAAATGAAAAATTAATTTAGTTCATGTTTTTTCTAGAACTAAATATATTAGTATGAAATTTAATCATTAAAATGGGATTTTCATTTTTTGATGGTTGGTTCATTTCATCTCCAATCTGGTTTTGATATCAAAACATGTTTAATCTTATTATTTCCAATGTTTCATTGTCATCATGGATAATATATTAATACGATTCTCAAAAATTTCACAGTGGTCTTTTAAACACTAATTCCAAGAGGATTGGCTATGGTGAATGAGATATGGAGAGAATTACATTTATCTCTAAAAATAGCATGGGAGGTATGGTTATAAAACCAAAAACCTTGATAAATTAATAACGTTAATGGAAAAAAAGATTCTTTCCTTCAATGATTGTTCCCAAAATTAAGAATGAAAAACTTAGAGAAATAAACTGTACTATGGGTGAAAAATTGAAATATTATTTGTGTTGAATCAAGATGTAATGATATATATACCCATATGAAGCTATAAAATATCATCATATTTTAGTTTTACATCATCAATATCTTTTTTATTGTGATGGTAATTTACTTGATTCATCTACTATAGAACCATCAATTGATAAATCCCCAACAAAAGTCATGTGACTGATTAAGAACATAGATCAAAATTATCGATAATTTGGTACACCGGGATCATGAACTAGAGAATATTATAATAGAATACGTACATAATAAAATTTATTGAAATCTTAAATTTAAGAGCTAACTAATTTTGTTTTTAATATCATTATTGAGAAATACTGTATTCAACATACACTGGTAGAAGTATGTAGTCTTTGTTTTTCAAAAATCAATTATAACAGAAAATCCGCTCATGTACAGAAAACTAAAATTTTTATATCAACAATTTCAAATGTCATTATCAACAATCCATCAAAGGATGGACATATAATTAATAATCATAGTATGTTTTTTTAAAGTCAACACAATCAATCTTTATAAAAATTTCATAAAAAATGTCATTGACTTCCAATATTTGAATTTTTTTTGATAATAATATAATAATATAAACCTTATAACAACCATCCATTTCACAAATTCAATTTCTTGGATAAACATTAATATTATCCCCACTATAAATGGACTACCAAAACAAAATATGATGAGTCAATAAGGTTTTTCTTATGACTTTTTCATTGCTTCATTCATGGGGGAGATTGTTAAGTCATTGAGGTTTCCTTATGACTTTACCACTTCTCTTGTTTTGAAAATCACAAACACCTTATCTTAAGAAAAATTTCATTTTACCCTATACTTTACCCTATAAGGAATAATTTCCTTCCCAAATAACTTTATCCTTACCATGTTTTCATTACTTATATCATAATTTTTGTTTAAGTGTAAAATTCGGATTGTGACCAAAACCTCGGAATCATATAATACTTAGATATAAATCATTCTGTTTAAGACTCCGAATTCTGGTTATGAACTCTCATGAAGTTTAACTTTGAATTCTGGTTACGAACTCTCATGAAGTTTAACTCTAAATTTTGGATACAAATGTTATGAATTTCAAGTCCAAATTCTGGATACGAACATTCATGAAGTTCGACTCCGAATTCTGGTTATGAACTTATGTAATGTTCGACTATGAATTCTGATTATGAATTCTGGTTATGAACTTCTCTAAGTTCTAACTTCGAGTTCTCTGAATACAAACTTTGAAATTTTATGAGTTTTGACTCTGAATTCTCATGAACTCTAACTCCAAACATTGTAAGCTCAGGTTCTAAATTCTTGTGAATCCAGACTCCGAATTTCCTTGAAATCTAGACTCTGAAATTATACAGAATTCAGGATCCAAATTCCTAAAAAAATATTCCGAATATCCATGTATTATAGACTCCGAAATTTCATTTTATTACATTTTGAATATCATATTTCAGTTATACTTACACTCATTTTGTAAAAAAAAAAGATTTCGTGCATTCATTTATCAAACTTACATTTGTTTGAGTGACATGTGTACAAGTCCCATCGAAATTCAAGAAAAAATATGATCATTTGAGTAGGGAGTCGACCGTTGAAGTCGTTCCTATAAACATGAGCTCATTTGAAAAGATCTCAAGACTGAAATTTGACAATTGTGCTCAAATACTGTTGAAGTGATTTCTAGAGAGAGAGGATCTTATAAACTCTCATTCTTCCTACAAAAAGTTTTGAACTACTTGTTCAAACTTTTATTAGTGTAAATTTGCTTAGTGTAGAGGTTCGATTTCCTTGAAATAAAAGACTTCAGATTGTGATGTCAAAGGTACTTATTTCCTTACAAATCAAGGGCTTGTGGGGATAACAAGTATCACACCCGGTATTCACGTTGCGACATGTTTCTAATTTTTCTGTTTTATCTTAAAATTTTATCTGCTTCAAATGGTTAATTCTATTCTTATTTATATATATGTATGAAGTGCGGGCCAATCCCAACATGGGTTTTTCACTCTTGCACTGATAATTGATCATTTTGTCATTGAAAACTTTCAGTGCGCCGCTGTCGAAGCCGGGCGGCCTCACCTAGGCTGCCACACGTCCTCGCCAGGTTCTCCGTACGCCTATCTGATGTTCAGAAAATTAAATGAAATGAATTAGTAATGAATAAAATTAAATGAGTAATAAAATAAAAATAAGATAAAAATAAGACGATTTCACTGATAATGATAGTATTAATATTTGAGGGTAATAGTAATTATTATTGAGTATTATTATTATGTATATTAGGGATAGAAAATAAGTTTTTTATATCACTCTTGTTAGTTTTATTATTATTATTATTATTTTTGTTATTATTATTATTATTATTATTTGATTTTGTTATATAATAATAATAATTATTATTATTATTTTTTACCCTTTGTTAGGGTTGGTCGCGCCTCTCCCCCCCCCCTCTTTTTTTCTTCTTCTCCCGCGACCGTCCTCCCCTCTGCTCCCCCTTGCCCAAGCAGCATTTGCCGCTCTTTGGCACTTTCTTCCCCTTCAAAACCCCCACACCTTCCCTCCAACTCTCCCCCTCGGCCCGTCGCACCCCCCTCCTCCTGGTACCCCTTGTTGCACTGCACCCTCTTCCCCCCTACTGTCCCGCTCAAGTAGCGCTCCCCCCCACCTTTTTATTCTTCTTTTTTTTCATTAATGCCGCAACACCCCCATTTCTCTTCCCCTCTTAGCGCCACCGCCCTGCCTTACCCTCCTCGGCCCTCCGCTATTGCACATCCCTCTCTTGCTTCCCATTGTGCTACACCAAATTCGAGCCGCCAAACCACCCTCAACCTCGGCCTCCCCCTGTTGTGTGCTGAAGGTCGTCGCCGCCTCCCCCTTTGAGCTCCCCGTCGCACAGCCATAACACCTTGTCCGGCGAAACCTCTGGTGCCCTGCCCACCTTACACACAAGCAACCCCACAGGTTGAGTACTCTCCTTCACTTTATTTTATTTTATTTTATTGAGTTTTTGGTTTTCCAGTGGCTATAAGGTTCTTTTTAGGGTTTAATTATAAATTGTTGGTTCGATTTCTTGTTTAGGGTTCACATTTGAGTTTTTTGAGTTGCGGTTGACGTGTGATGGTCGTTGTACACCATGGTTGTGAATTCTTCTATGAAAAGGTAGGTGGTTCCATGCCTTTTCATCATTTACATAATTTAATTTGTTTTTTTATTTAAACTTAATATGTTCTATGGTTTAGTTGCATAATGCGAGTTGTGTTTAAAATTTTTGGGTATGATCTTTTGAATAAAATGGGTTTTTAGGAGTAATATAATCCTTTCATTTATATGTGTGTTGTGGTAAAAACTCTTGGTAGTGATGTAGAGGTTTTGAGAAATGCGTTTTGAAAATGTTGTGACATGCGTGCGTGATCAAAATTTCACGTGTTTTTTTTAAATTGTCATGTTTTTTCCTTTCGATCCTGTTGTGGTAAATTTTAGAAGTGTTTAATAATTGTTTATAAAGTGCCAATGAGGTTTTAGAAGGGCTAATTTGTGAAATTAATTTTGTAATGGTTTCTTTTTCAAGTGATGTGTTTTATATATTGAGGAATTGTTTTTTTAAGTGGTGTTTTGAGTGCGAAACATGGTTGAAAGGTTTTTAAGGGTTGTTTGGTTGGTGAGAAAGGTGTTTTCAAGTCACTTTAGGAGTTAGTGTATTTAAATAGACATTTTGAAAGTAAAATGAACCACTTTTGGGGTGTTTACCTTGTTCTGTACTTTTGAAATTGAAATGCAAAATTGTTTGAATAATGGAAAACAAGTTTTGATATGGTTACCTCGTGTATAATGTTTTAAAGTGATTACTCTACATAGAATCAAGTGTTTTTGGTGTAAAGTCTTCATGGTTTTTCTTGAAACGATTTCATTAATATCTCAAATGATTCTTTGATACATTAATATGACGCGAAAATGGTATTTTTAAGGAGTTGAATATGCGTTCATTATTATTAAAGTGGTTTGTTTTTATAAAATCAGACATGTCCTTGGTGTGCGTGTGTCTTTGAAATAGTGATTTTGTATGCAAGATCTGACCTTTTTATTTAATTTCATGTTTGGTTTGTGTAATGTGAAAGTGATTTGTTATGTGAATGTGGAACATGTTTGAGCACAAGGGAAAACCCTGGGTATCTAAGTGGGTAGACTAGAACTAGTGCGCTAGTGAGCCGGATGGGTATCATCCCTGTTTCACTTAGTTGGATTGACGATTGCAACACAAACTAAACATATGATGACTGAGGGTCATGGCCTTCTAAGCCATGTTTTCTGAGGGTCATGGTCTTCTAAGCCACGTTTCTGAGGGTCGTGGTTTCTAAGCCATGTTTCACCAAGACATGAGGTTCTAGGGTCCCACTCGAGCTAGATGAACCTTAGGGGAGTTACCCATAGTGCTCTACCATCTATGGCGTGGTGTCTTCTGTCGGCATATGGAGGACCACTTGGGTGTGTGTATGTGTGTGCCCATAATGATATTTTCTCTTCCTCTTTAAAATCTTGTTTGTGAAATGCATTCTTTTTAGTGTTTTCCTTTAGCATTTGGCTTTTAAATGTTTTCTTTAAAAGAATTTTGAAAGTATAATTTTGAATAAGCACATTGAATTGTCTTTTTGATGTTTTGGCATGGAAACTTTTTATTTGGGTGATGTCCTACTGGGCTTTTAGCTCACACCCTACATACACCCTTGGGTGTATGTAGATTTTGTTTCTTATACATTCCAAGTTGTGACTTCATGCTCAGCGTTGGTGGTTCTGGTTGTTGTTGGACTTCATGTGCAGGTTGGTGTTGGTAGCTTGGGGATGAAACTTCTCATGTCACATAAGATTGGTTTTGGAGTTTAGTTCTCTATTCTTGTTGTTGTTCATTTTGGGTTTTTATCTAAATAGTAGACTTTAAGCTTGTTCATAGTTTAAAGGAACGTTTGGTTGTCTATTTCTAATTTCAGTTTATTTATCTGGTTAGTTGTTTTTCTGATTTTTTTTCGGGTAAAATCGTTACCATGTGTTAGTTTTGATACCTGGGCACTTGTGCCAGCCCGTGGGGATCGGGAACGCCCTTCGGGCCTTACCGCAGACTGGGTCAGGCGCCGGGTCGGATGGCGAACCGGCCTGGTTCGTGACAAAATGGGATCAGAGGGTGGTTTTCTCTCTTGGGTCATTTTCTTTTCAGATAGAGTCAGAGTAGACCAAAATTATGGTTGTCAGAACTCGACGTTCTAGCTACGAGCAATGTGCCTGGCTTGCACACCTCGTGGCCGGGCTCGAGTTACCAAAGTTTGTTGAGGTGTGTCTGAGTTTTGGTCATTGCAGTTAATCTTGCCTAGGGAAATGAAAAGGGAGTAGGGTCAGTGGTCCCAGTGCGCTCGCAGGGTCTGGCAAGCCATGTGGAGCCATGGAAGCTGTCCTAGAATACCCTCTGTGGCAGTGGCGTGATTGGCGTATGACTGCCAGCCATACGTTCCAGTCACCCGCTGCCACAAGTTTTCTCTTGCGTCATTTCTCGTCTCTTTGTTTTGGATTCGTGGAAATTTTGTTTTTAAATAAAAATGTTTTGGACTTGGAAAATGTTTTCAAATGAAGTGGTTTAAAAATGAAATGGTGTGTGAGGTTTGAAAAGTGTGGGTTGAATGTTTTGGTTTTGAAAAACGGAATGGTTTGGTTTTGATCCTTGGCGCTCTCATGGGCAACCACATGCAAGAGTGTATATGAAACAGGAAAGAGTTAATGACACGAGCAGATGAGTGCCTAGATGGATATGAGGTGGGTGTTGGTGCAGCATTAGAACATGCATGTGCAAGGCTCATGGGACACCATTGGTGTTTGTGCAACCCACTGTCTTTGCTTATTTTCAAAATGTTTTGTTAAGGGAAAATTTGATGTTTTTAAATAACCGGAAATTGGGTGGTATGTCTTGACT
Organism: Viscum album; assembly: GCA_963277665.1. Taxonomy (NCBI): domain Eukaryota; kingdom Viridiplantae; phylum Streptophyta; class Magnoliopsida; order Santalales; family Viscaceae; genus Viscum; species Viscum album. Next base: position 1,238,494,054 of record OY728145.1, on the reverse strand, counting down.
GTTGGACTAGTTTGGTTGGGTCCATGGTTTGCTTTCTTGACTAGTGTATGCCCCAAATAAAGCTTTGACATGTGATTGAAGTGCGGCTATGGGTACCGCACCGTTGGCCGACCCTCCAGTTGATTAGAGGAATCTCTTCTTGAATCCCAGAATTGAACCCACCCCTCCATTTTACAACTAAGCGGATCCTCTCGCAGTGGGATGACATATGCGAAAGGAGTTGAAGAGAGTTTTGGTCTTTTGAGTGTCTTGACTCATCGAGTATGATTTTTTACACTGTTGTGTTTGAAGGTTCCCCCTGGAAATGGTGAAAGGAATTCCAGCAGGGAAGGGTGAAGGCGATTCAGAATTTCCAGTGTTGACCAGTGTATTGAAGGGATTTGTAGTATTTACATTGGCTTCAATGGTCATGTTTGGTGATATATTGCAGCATGAGGTCCCTTTTATAGTCAACGAACATTTGGAAGCGGTAAAGGAGACCCCGGTGGGGAAAAGGTGGAAGCAACCCGAAGTTGTTGGTGCGGTCTATTGTTCTAAATGAAATCCGGTCTTTGGTTTGTTTCGTTTATAAAAAGGGTTCGTGTTAGGCCACTAGTTTGGCAGACCCAGTAATATGAGGATGATATGGTTGTTTGTAGGAATCACATGGTGTTCTAGACACGATTTAAAGTCCTTATCAATGTAATGTTCCTCTCAATAGCAATATTCATGTTTAGGTGACGATTGGCGATGTCGTGTTCTCATTCAGTGTGACAAAGGGTGATGTGCATGCACCATTTCAACTCTGGTGTTGGTGAATGTTCCGAGTATGATCAGTCAGATGTTGTAATGTGTCATGTTTGTTGGTGTTGTCTTGGTTGCAGTGTGGTTGCATGTGACACTAAAAGGAGAACTTCTGTTTGGGAGTCTTCAATGCTTGACTGCGAGGCAGAAGATGCTTCAAACACCAGGACTCTATCCATAGGTCTCGGAGTGAAGCTCGCACGTGGTCAGGAACCCCATGAGTGTATGGGACTCCAACTTTATTTCATTCACTAATGTTAAAGGTAGAGGAAGTTTAAATTGTCTCCAAGGTTGTTCTGCTTTGAATGAGTTGTCGTGTTGCATAAGGTTTTCATGACCATGTGGACGCGTGTTCGTCTTGTGCCTTAAAGTCTTGGGGGTTGCGTCCCACTGGATGCAATCACTTTAGTAGTCCTTATGGGAGTCTGTTGGGTAAATCATTCTCAATTTTGAATGATACTCATCATGGGATTTGGGGATTTTGGTCTGTCTCCGGCCCTGGTTTTGACGCCCAGTAGTTAGACCCGACCCTTCTCGCCCCTGGTGGTGGGGTGCTTGGTCCCCGTCGGAAAGTTTATAATGTTCTGAATCCTTTGTTAGTTCTAATGGGGGATACACCCACGACGAGCCTCGCACAAAGGTCTCTGGAATAAATTGTTGTTGGCCTTTCTTTAATGGTGGGGAGTCTGCCCGGACCTCCCCATGTCGGTTTTCTAGTCTTGCCTTGGGCGTTGGTAGGTTCTTAATGGTGGGGTGACCCACATTGGGTCTCACAGGAATGTCTATAGAATGAACCAGTGCTGGACTTTTCTTTAATGGAGGGGAGTCCGCTCGAACCTCCCCGTGTTTGCTTTCCTGTCTCGTTTTGAGTGCAAGTGAGTTCCTAATGGTGGGGAGCCCCTCAGGCCTCCCCATGTTGATCTTTTGCTTCTGTTTTTACATATGGCTTGGTGATAAGTGATAAGTGTGTTCCTTGGATGTGGTACGACCTTGTCTGTTGAATCTAGATAAATGGTGTGGTTTCAGTTTAATAGCGCTTGAGGTGTTTCGGCTTGTGAGGTTGGTTTCTGTGGGTGCAAGAGCTCCCTTCCTTGATTAGTCAACTGGAGGCGTTCTAGCTCTTCGGGGCGGGTGACACATATCAGAAAGTGTTTTTATGAGTTTCTTGAAGTTATCTTTGAGTCACTTTCTCTGAGCATGATGCATTTGAATCTTTTCACTTGTTTTCTTAGGAATCCTCTTTGAACCTTAAGGGGGTGTCATTTATTCATTGACTCTCAACCTCAGTTGTGGATTTCCGGGGGTGGAAAGCTTTATGGTGGGGATAATTGCCACACTCGGTCTTCACGCTGTGACATGTTTCTAATTTTTATGTTTTATCTTAAAATTTTTTCTGCTTCAAATGGTTATTTCTATTCTTATTTATATATTTGTATGAAGTGCGGGCCGAGACCAACGGGGGGTTTTCACTCTTGCACTGATAATTGAGCGTTTTATCATTGAAAACATTCAGTGCGCCACTATCGAAGTCGGGCGGCCTCGCCTAGGCTACCACGTGTCCTCGCCAGGTTCTCCGTGCACCTGCCCGATATTCAGAAAATTAAATGAAATGAATTAGTAATGAATAAAATTAAATGAGTGATAAAATAAAAATAAGATAAAAACAAGACGATTTCACTAATAATGATAGTATTAATATTTGAGGATAATATTAATTATTATTGAGTATTATTATTATGTATATTAGGGATGGAAAATAAGTTTTTTTATATCACTCTTGTTTATTTTATTATTATTATTATTATTATTATTATTATTATTATTGTTATTATTATTATAATTATTTGATTTTGTTTTATTATAATTATTATTATTATTATTATTATTATTATTTACCCCTTGTTAGGGTTGGTCGCGCCTCTCTTCCCCCCCCCCTCTTTTTTTTCTTCTCCCGCAGTCGTCCTCCCCTCTGCTCCCCCTTGCCCAAGCAGCGTGTGCCACTCGTCAGTGCCTCCTTCCCCTTCAAAACCCACACACCTTCCCTCCGAATCTCCCCCTCAGACCGTCCCACCCCCCCCCTCCTCCTAGTACCCCCTGTTGCGCCACACCCTCTTCCCCCTACTGTCCCGCTCAAGCAGCGCTCCCCCCCTTTTTCTTCTATTTTTTTCATTCATGCTGCAACACCCCCGTTTCTCTTCCCCCCTTAGCACCGCCGCCCTGCCTTACCCTCCTCATCCCTCCTCTATCTCACACCCCTCTCCTGCTTCCCATTGTGCTGCACTAAAATCAAGCCGCCAAACCACCTTCAACCTCGGCCTCCCCTGTTGTGCGCTGAAGGCCGCAATCGCCTCCCCCTTTGAGCACCCCATCGCATAGCTGCAACACCTTGTCCGGTGAAACCTCTGGTGCCCTGCCCACCTTCCGCACAAGAAACCCCCCTGGTTGAGTACTCTCCTTCATTTTTTTTATTTTTTTATTGAGTTTTTGGTTATCCAGCAGCTATGAGGTTCTTTTTAGGGATGAATTATAAATTATTGGTTTGATTTCTTGTTTAGGGTTCGCATTTGAGTTTGTTGAGGTGCGGTTGACGTGTGACGGTCGTTGCGCACCATAGTTGTGAAGTTTGATATGACAAGGTAGGTGGTTCCATGCCTTTTCATCATTTAGATAATTTAATTTTTTTGTTTATTTAAACTTAATATGATCTATGGTTTAGTTTCATGATGCGAGTTGTGTTTAAAATGTTTTGGTATGATCTTTTGATGAAAATGGGTTTTTAGGAGTAATATAATCTTGTCATTTATATGTGTGTTGTGGTACAAATGCTTGGTAGTGATGTAGAGGTTTTGAGAAATGCATTTTGAAAATGTTGTGACATGCGTGTGTGATGAAAATTGCACTTGTTTTTTTTTGAAATTGTCATGTTTTTTTTCCTTTCTATCCTATTGTGGTAAATTGTAAAAGTGTTTAATAATTGTTTATAAAGTTCCAATGAGGTTTTAGAAGGTTTAATTTGTGAAATTAATTTTGTAATGGTTTCTTTTTCAAGCGATGTGTTTAATATATTGAGGAATTGTTTTTTAAGTGGTGTTTTGAGTGTGAAACCTGGTTGAATGGTTTTCGAGGGTTTTTTCGTAGGTGCGAAAGGTGTTTTCAAGTCACTTTAGGAGTTAGTGTATTTAAATAGACATTTTCAAAGTAAAATGAATCACTTTTGGTGTGTTTTCCTTGTTGTGTACTTTTGAAATTGAAATGCAAAATTGTTTGAATAATGGAAAAAAAGTTTTGATATGGTTACCTCGTGTATCATGTTTTAAAGTGATGTCTCTATATAGAATCAAGTGGTTTTGGTGTAAATTATTCTTGGTTTTTCTTGAAACGATTTCATTAATATCTCAAATGATTCTTTGATACATTTATATGACGCGAAAATGGTATTTTGAAGGATTTTAATACGCATTCATTATTTTTAAAGTGGTTTATTTTTATAAAATGAGACATGTCCTTGGTGTGCGTGTGTCTTTGAAATAGTGCTTTCGTATGCAAGTGGTGACCTTTTTGTTTAATGTCATGTTTTTTTGTGTAATGTGAAAGTGACGTGTTATGTGAATGTGGAACATGTTTGAGCAGAAGGGAAAACCCTGGGTATCTAGGTGGGAAGAATAGAACTAGTGAGCTAGTGAGCCGGATGGGTATCATCCCTGTTTCACATAGCTGGATTGACGATTGCAACACTAACTAAACATATGATGACTGAGGGTCGTGGCCTTCTATGCCACGTTTTCTGAGGGTCATGGTCTTCTAAGCCATGTTTCTAAGGGTCGTGGTTTCTAAGCCACATTTCATCGAGACACGAGGTTCTAGGGTCCCACTCGAGTTAGATGAACCTTAGGGGATTTACCCATAGTGCTCTACCATATATGGCGTGGTGCCTTCCATTGGCATATGGGGGACTACTTGGGTGTGTGTGTTTGTGTGCCCATAATTAAATTTCCTCTTCATCTATAAAATCATGTTTGTGAAATGCATTCTTTTTAGTGTTTTCCTTTAGCATTTGGATTGTAAATGTTTTCTTTAAAAGTATTTTGAAAGTATAATTTGGAATAAGCACATTGAATTGTCTTTTTGATGTTGTGGCATGGAACCTTTTTATTTGGGTGACGTCCTACTAGGATTTTAGCTCACACCCTACATACACCCTTGGGTGTATGTAGATTTTGTTTCTTCTATATTCCAGGTTGTGACTTCGTGCTCAACGTTGGTGGTTCTTGTTGTTGTTGGTCTTCATGTGAAGGTTGGTGTTGGTAGATTGGGGATGAAACTTCTCATGTCGCATGATGTTTTTTTTGGAGTTTATTTCTCTATTCTTTTTGTTGTTCATTTTGGGTTTTTAGCTAAATAGTAGACTTTAATCCTGTATATAGTTTAAAGGTACATTTGGTTGTCTATTTCTAATTTTAGTTTATTTATCTGGTTAGTTATTTTTCTGCCTTTTTTAGGTAAAATCGTTCCCATGTGTTAGTTTTAATACCCAAGCACTTGTGCTAGCCCGTGGGGATTGGGAATGCCCTTCGAGCCATGCCGCGGACCGGGTCTGGCGCCGGGTCGGATGGCGACCCGGCCTGGTTCGTGAAAGAAAGACATATATTGATCTTTGGATTAAGGGCTCACCTGGTTTTGGGTAAGGGAGACTTTTTTGAGAGTATAAATCAAGGGACCTCTTATCCAGGGTTGTTGGATACCCTCCTCTTTGGGTTAAAAGAGTTACTACTTGTTACTTGTAGTATTTTGTTTTCCACTGGGTATTTTAGTCGTTGAGAAAAGTATAACTTTCATATATTTCCTTAAACTTGTACCCTAATTTGATAGGATTCTATACGCTTTATGGTAGAATTTTAGTTGGTGTAATATTTTGTTAATTTTCACTTCCGAAATCACTTTTCTAGAATCAAGCAAGATAATAGAACTTAGAGGTGTTGTGAATTTTGATTTTTCAAAATTTCCTTAGGGATTTTTTTAAAGAATACAATTCACCCCCTCTGGTATTTGAGCATCTCATGTTTATATATTCGATCCTATATTTGGTATTATAGAGTATATCATACTCAAAAATACCATCTCAAAAATGTGTATCATAGGAGGTTTTTTGAAATACTTATGTTCACATATAAGTTTACCTTTCTCTAGTTTTTTTCCCTGCTGAGGTAGAACACCTTGTACCAATTCAACAATTGCTATCACTGCTCAAATTTTTTGGAATAGAATTTTTAGATTCATATTTTTCGAATTCATATTTTTCGTTTTCATTTTTTTCATATAGTTCATATTCACTCTAGCTTAGAGATACAATATCTAGTTTCTTGCTTAGGAAATTTTCTCTTGTTTACAAACTCTTACTACTAAAAAGTTTGTGTGGAAAATATTTTCTTAAGGATGGAAGGTTTAAAATTTGGTTCTATTGATAATATAAATCCTACCATACCTCATATATTTGATGGAAATGATTACGAGTACTGGAGAGATAGGATGAAGACTTTCAATATTAATACTAGAGTTGATAACTATATAATTCTGAAAAAATATTATAAGATTCCAAATAAGGAATTGAGAACCTTTATGAATCATGAGAAATCAGAATATTAAGAAAACATCAAAGTCAGAAATACTTGGTTATGTTCAATGACTAGGGACATATATAGTCAAATATAATCATGTGAAGCTGAAAACAATATCAGGAAGAATCTTAAAGTTACACATTTCGGTACATCTAATGTCATAGAGACTAGAAGAGCTATGTTGAGAGTTGAATACCATGGCTTTAACATTATTTATGAAGAACCTATAAGCAAAGTACAACAAAGGTTTATAACTATCTTGAATAGTTTATAATTTATGGGAGAAAAAGTTTGGATGATGAGTCTCTTTTTGAAAAAATCATAGATATCATGCCATATGAATTGGAGTCAAAGAACACAGCTATTGACGAGAACAGGAAAGCCACCCAAATTTTTTTAGATGAGTTGTTTGGAACTCTTCTTCAGCATGAAACCAGAATTAAGAGAGATGCTGAAAATGTTATGAAGAGTAATGGAAATGGAGGAGTTTATTTTACAAACAATTCTAAACATATGAAATCCAAGACCCTAGAAATGGTAACTAGATCAAAGTCAAAGAAAGTCATTATTCAGTTAGAATCTAGTGACATAGAAAGGATTGAGAATGAATTAGCTAGTCTTTCTCAGAGAATGATCAATAATGTAGCTCAGAAGAATCATAAGAATAAGTACAATAAGAAAGACAACAAAGATAATAAATATGGAGAAGTTACTTGTTATGAATGTAGAAGAACATGTTATATTATACCTGATTGTACATTGTTTAAAAATAAGGAAAGGAATTCATAAATGAACAAGAAGAAATTTTATCGATCAAAGCACAAGAAAAGACTTAAATATAATGATACATGGAGTTTTAGCTATGGATACTCTTCAGAAAGTGAATCTTTTGAATATGATTCATCAGCACAGAAGAATGTGAGATTCATTGCTTCTACTTCTTTCTATAATACATGTCTTATGGCCAAGGTATGATCTTCCAAGGCTTTAACAAATTTTTCTCTTTATATGAATTACTATTCCAAAAATTGAACTTTTAATGAAGATAATTCATCCTCAGAAAATAAAGAAATACCTTCATATGAAGAAGTTTCTAGATTCTCCAAATTACTTGAAGCAAGAAATTGTAAAATTTCTAAGAAATTAGAGAAGGAAAATATTAGAGAATAAATTCTTACAAAAGAGATTTCATATCTTTCTAGAGATCTTGGAGATAAAGATGAGATTTTAAAAAAAACATTCTAAAGAACTTGAGAAATCAAATTCGGTTAAGGAAGAACTTCTTAATGATCTGAAGAATGCTATTTTAAAGATAAATGTTTTTTAGGAAAAATCTAACTCTAAGGAAATGATTCTTGAGGATAGGAATTTAGTCATCAAACTGAAATCTGAAATATTTTCTCTTAAGAAGATTCTTGAAAACTTTACCTCTAGGAAGAAAAATTTGGACAATATGTATTCTCAAATTAAACCTCAAGGAAACACTACTGGAGTTGGTTATACTCACTAAAAACCAATTTTCAAAAACAACTATTTTTTTCCTTTTAGAGCCCCTTTTTCACTAAATGTCTATGTAGTGGTCATTGGAAGAATTATTGTTCCTTGAATAAAGTTCAATCTCTTGGGTTTCATAAATCATAATTTTCTAAACAAATGTGGATAACCAAAATTTTATTTTCCAACAATTCCTAATCCAACAAAGTTTGGATTCCAAAGGTCTAACCTTTTTATTTTCAAGATATTAAAGAAGGTACCAACAACAATACATTGTAAATAGATAGTGGATATTCCATGCATATGGCTGGTAACAAAAACTATTTTGAAAAGACTATCATGATGAAAGTAAGAAAATTAACATTCGGAGATAATGCTCATGGAGAAATTATAGGTATAGGTAACATCATTCTTATTAGAAAAACATTGATTTAAAATGTTTTATTTGATAAGGGTATTAATCACATCCTCATTATCATAAGTCAATTTTGTGATGAAGGCTACCTTTTGAATTTTAGGAATGATAAGTGCTTAGTACACAATTCCAAGGAAGAATTTATTCTTTTTACCAATAGGAATGGGAATGATTACCCACTAAACTTAGAAGACCTTATGAGCCAAGATCATCCTTGCCGTAGTGTAATGGAAGATCATTAATGGTTGTGGCATAGAATTTTAGGACACTGTAACCTTAGGAACTTATACAAAATTTCTAAGAAAAGATTAGTTAAGGATCTACCAGAGCTTAGATTTGGCTCTTCAAAATTTTGTAATCCTTGTCAATATGGAAATCAGCATAAATCAAGTTTTAAATCAGGTGGTGAAGTCATAACTACTGATGCATTATAGCTAGGGCATATGGATCTTTTTGGTCCTACACAAACTGGAAGCATTGGGGGAAAGTATTATGCATTTTCCTTTGTCGATGATTACACTAGATTTACGTGGGTCTATTCTCTAGCAAAGAAGTCTGAAGCTTTCTCATATTTCAAAAGCTGTAGAGCCCATGTTAAAAATGGGAAAAACCTTCCATGGAAAACTATTCATAGTTATCATGGAGGAGAATTTTAAAATTCTGATTTTCAAACTTTTTGTAGTAGAAAAGGCATTACTCGTAACTTTTCATCACCCAGGACACCTCAACAGAATGGTGTTTTTGAAAGAAGAAATAAAATTATTCATGAAATAACAAGAACCATGGTGAGTGAGTATTCTATATCCAAACATTTTTGGGCTGATGCTGTGAGTACTTCTTGTTATACTATAAATAAAGTTTTGATTAGACCATGTCTTAATAAAACTCATTACGAGTTATGGAATGGAAGAAAACCTAGACTTTCCTACTTTATGGTTTTTGGTTGCAAGGTATTCATTCTGAATACTAAATATAATATTCAAAAATTTGCACCAAAATCTGATGAAGGAATTTTCTTAGGCTACTCCACAACTTCTAAGGCTTATAAGGTTTTCAACAAAAACACTTGTACTATTGAAGAGACAGTACATGTTAAATTTGATGAATCTTATCCTTTTTTTTAAACAACCCCAACCTACATCCTCAAATGTGTTTTCAAAAACTAATTATCAGCCTTGGATAGAAGATCCTTCTGATAAGGAAAATGTTAAAGAATATACTATTGAATCATTTACCCTAGAGGATTCCCTAACATATGTTGATGAACAGGTTTTACAAAACCCAAATATGTCATTTCTAAAGAATCATCCTAGTGTTAGTATCATTTGTGATGTGAATCAACCTAGAAGTTCCTTAAGAAATGAAGTAGAACATCTAGCATTCCTTTCCCAATTAGAACCAAAAAGCACTAATGAAGCTTTAGGTGATAATGATTGGATAAAGGTCGTGCAAGATGAGCTAAATGAATTTGAAAGGAATAAAGTATGGACCTTGGTTGAATGACCTAAGTAAACTTCTATTATTGGGGTAAAATGGGTCTTTAGAAATAAGTGTGATGAAAATGGAATCATTGTTAGAAATAAAGCTAAATTAGTTGCTAATGGCTATAATAAAAAAGAAGAGATAGAATATGAAGAAACCTATGCTCCGGTATCTAGAATTGAATCTATTCGTATTTTACTTCCCTTTACAGAATTCTTTAATTTCAAAATTTTTCAAATGGATGTGAAATGTGCCTTCTTTAATGGTTATGTTTAAGAGGATGTTTTTGTTGAACAACCTCTTGTATTTGAAGATAAAAAACATCCTGATCATGGTTTTAGACTAATCAAAGATCTATATGGACTTAAACAAGCCCCTCGAGCCTAGTATGATAAACTTACATGATTTTTTCTTCAAAATAACTATGTTAAGGGAAATTCTGATCCATCCATTTTTATAAAGAATGATAATAAAAATGTTTTGATTGATCAAATTTATGTTGATGAAATTATTTTTGGTTCAACTCAGTAATCTTTAACCAATTCCTTTGTGAATCTAATGAAATCTAAGTTTGAAATGAGCATGATGGGTGAGTTTACATTTTTCCTTTGTTTCCAAATTTCTCAAAAACCAGAATGAATCTATATATCCCAACATAATTATATTAAATATATTCTTAAAAAGTATGGATATGACATCACTAAATGTATAAGTACTCCCATTGGTACCTAAAACACAATTGATCTTGATGAAGCTGGGAAACCAGTAGTTCAAAATGCATTTAGAGGTATGATAGGAAGTCTACTTTACTTGACATCTAGTTTTCCAGACTTAGTTTTCATTATTCTTATGTGCAAGATGTCAATACAATCCTAAGGAATTTCACTTAAAGGCTGTCAAAATAATTTTTCTCTACCTAAAGGGAAACATGGATTTTGGACTGTTTTATTCTTCTAGAAATGATTTTATCTTGAAAAGTTTTTCAGATACTGACTTTCGAGGATGTAGAATGGATAGAATGAGTATATACAGAACTTATCATTTCTTAGGAGATTCATTAGTTTCCTGTTCTTGGAAAAAGCAACACTCAGTAGCACTTTCCACTGCAAAAGCTGAATATATAGCAGCTGGAAGTTAATGTGCTCAAGTGTTGTGGATGCAACTCACACTCACAGACTATGGTATGAGTTCTATCAAAACACCAATTTTGTGTGATAATACGAGTGCTATTTCCCTTAGTAAAAATCATCCACATCACTCTCATGAAAACACATAGATATTAGGCATCAATTTCTTATGGATCACACACAAAAATGAGATATCATTCTTCAATTTATCAGAATGCCAGATGAACTTGGTGATATTTTCACAAAATCTTTACCCTCCGATAGATTTGAATACATTAAACAGAAGTTAAGAATGATAACCATAAGGTAATCCTCCTCTTTAAATTTCTGTTGAACCAATCTTCTTATAGTAATAAACTGCTTTTCTTAAGGGGAGTATATTGAATTGTAAGCTTATTATATTTTTCTTAATGAAGTTTATTTATTTTTTGTAATGATGATTTTTATATTTTTTGTAATGAAGTTTTTCATATTTTTTGTAATGATTTTTTTTTATTTTTCGTAATGACGTTTTTTTTATTTTTCATAATGAAGTCTTTATGTTTTTCGTAATGAAGTTTTTCATGTTTTTCATAATGAAGTTTTTTTTTCATATTTTTCATAATAATGTTTTTAATATTTTTTGTAATGAAGTTTTTTTTCATATTTTTCATAATGATGTTTTTTATCATTTTCGTAATGAAGTTTTTTTTCCATATTTTTCATAATGAGGTTTTTCATATTTTTCGTAATGAAGTTTTTTTCAACTTTTTCGTGTTGTAGTTTTTTTTGTAATTAAAATACTCGGACCTGATGTTTTTTGTAATGAAAATCCTAAAACTGGATGTTTTGGTTATGAAAAACCTTAGACCTGAAGTTTCTGTAATAAAAGAACTCGGACCTAAAGTTTTCGTAATGAAAATATTTGGACCTGAAATTTTGTTAATAAAAAATCTCGGATTTGAAAATTTTTGTAGGGAAGTTTTTTATTTCATATTCAAGTTTTTTTTCATATCCAAAGTTCTTCATGAAGAATATTCCTCATTGCAAATAATCTTACGAGAAATATGAAAGGAATAATTATTTATTGAGTTTTTCTTAATTACCTTTTACTTTCTGGAAGTTTCTTTTTTATTTAAAATTTCTTGAAATCAAATTTCCTTAAATCTGAATGGTTTCCTTTTAAAACCTCAATAGATCATATTCAACAAAAATTTTCTTTGTGGCTATTATTTCAACCATCAGATCAGATATCAAGAATTCTCAGCCATTGGATTCAAATGGGAAGTTCAACCGTCGATTCTAGTGCATATATAAAGGACCCCTGAAGGGTTGTCCCAGATCAGTTTTCAAGCTCTCACTTGCTGAAGCTCTGCTCCTCTACAAAATCCCGTTCCAAATTCTTCAGAAGTACTCAATTCCAAATGTCTACAGATGTTCCCTCTCAAGAAATGTCTTCTGTCAAGCCGATTGTGGAGTGGAAAATATACAGGGAGAGGTTAGTTCATCCGAATTTTTCAATAATTATGACTATATTATTTCTAAGAAAATCAAGCTCAATGGATGAGAAAGTATAGATATTTTAATGATAGGAGCTTAGGATGTTGCCTATCTGGATCTACTCATAGAATTTAATGAATCAGTTTGCATCTTTAAGGAAGATGGTAGGTAAAGTCTTCCTTTAAAAGTTATGGAAAGACTTATCCACTCTCTTACACCAAGGATGCTAGTTTGGTGGGGCTATCTTATAAAGGGGAGGCATAATTTTTCTCTCACAAACTGCCAGAGGATAATGGAAGATTTGTTAAGGAAAAGTATATAGAATTCCTTGGGCTCAAAGATGTAAAAATAGAAAAAATTTCCCATCTCTCTACCAATAATCAGATTCTAAAGTTATGGATTCAGGGCCTTATCGTACCGATGAAGGGTGACAAAGAAACCCTGAAGAAAAGTGACATGTACATATTTGATTTTTTGGTTAATCTATGGAAGGTTAACCTCATGAAGCATATTCTCATTATGATTGAGAATATCAAGAATGGAAATTTGAGAGCACAAATTATCATGTATCCTGCCCTACTCTCAAAGATGATAGTTCGGTTCCTAGAATATTTAAAGATCCCCTGCAGTTCCAAGCTGAGGAATTGCAAGGTAATGCTTATCAGTGATGATACCCTTAAGAAAATGAAGGTTGGATTCTCTAAGGATACAGGTGAGTTCTATGATCTTCCTAAGGAAGAGGCAGAAGCCATTCTGAAGAATGATAAAGAAGTTGAAACCTCTAAGAAATGTGGGAAGAAAAGAAATTTAAAAGAAGTGGAAGTAGAAAACAAACCCCCTATGTCTAAATAAGTCCAAACCGCACCTCCTAAACCCAAGAAGCAAAAAAATATCTTACCCAGAGGAAGTTGTAGCAAAATGGATGGAGGATAAAAAGAATAAAAAAGCAGGGGAGCCACAGTTCGGTTTGGATCCTGCTGAGGCTAAGGCCTTGAAAGAATAAACTATAGAATAGATTAAGAAGCATGCCAAGGAAAATAAGCTAAAGGAGAAGATGTCTGAGGAAGAGATTGTTCAATATCTTTTAAAAGCCACTAAAGTTGCATCTGAACAAATCCCTGTACCGAAATCCTTCCTTGTAGAACAATTGCCTGAGACTCTGGGTAAGAGGTTTATAACTCTGTATAATCCACAAGAGAATATTATGAAAGAGAAGAAAGCTTCAGAAGATGTACTAGAATCTGAGAGTAGTGGTGTCTCTGATGATGTGATTAAGAAAGTTGAAGATTATCAGGAAAAGGAAAGTGCTTCTGAAAAGTTGTCAATCCGGACTTCTCAAGCCGGATCCTCAAAACATGCTACTCCTGGATCTGATGAGAAGGGTGAAGAAGGGGAAGTGAATACGCTGTCAAAGGAAGAGAGTCATAATCACGACCTCATACTTCCTGATGCTGTTGAGGCCGGTGCTGAGAAAGAAAATGTTGATGAAGATAAGATTGTCCAATTATCTAAGAGTGAGCATGAGTCTCCAGATGAGGAAGTAGTACTGAAAATCAGTAAGGGTAAACAAGTGGTTGTTGATACCCCCACCAAAGATATTTTGAGGAAGAACGAATCTGGAGGAACCTATAAGAGAAAGCTGGTAGAGTTAGAGGAAGAAGCATCTTCAAGTAAATGTCTGATTCAGAGTCATCTACCTTAGGACATGATTTTGGTGTTCAGTCCCTGAAGAATCTGGTGGATACCATTCCGATCATTCCATAAATTGATTCTAGATTCTAGATGCTTCAATATATCATGAATCAAAAGTAAGAATCTGTATCCATGGTGATGGATAGATGTGTTAAAATTGAGGCTGATCACAAAAATTTCCTGATCAACTATGAAGCTCACAGAAAATCATGCAAGAGAATGACCAGATGGTCTTTGAAAATCTTTTAATATTTGTAAGAGCTTGATAAATTTCAAGAAGATTTCAAGGAAGCTTTTGATACCGAAGACACCAAAATAAAAAGTATTAAAGATAGCTTTTAGAAAAATCTAGCCCTTGAGCAAAATTCTCAGAGTCAAGATGTCAAAGATCTGAATGGGAAGTTGAGTTATATTGTCAAAATCTGGAAAATAGAGTGGGATCTCCCGATTGAGATTCGAGAAATGCTAGATAAGAAATATGACTTTCTAAGGGCTCAGTCAGAGGCCCTGAAGGCTCAAGAGGAAAGGATCAAAACATTAGAAAATCAAGCTGAGGAGGATCACAAAGAGCTTAAAAAGATGAAGACAATCAAGAAGATGTTGATGCCCAAGGAAAAAAGAAACAAAATAGACCTAAATCCGATCTTTTGTTGTATTGTTTTTCCTTGTACTAATACTTTAAATCATAATGAAATTGTGGTTGCTTGTTTTGTTTGGATGTATATACTAATATTTCAGGTACTATATTATTTTTCCATTCCCTCAAACTCTTTTTGAAAATCACAAAGGGGGGGAAGGAAAAAGAATTCTAAGGGAGACAATGAAAAAGGTTTCTATGTAAAGAATAAATATTCCTAAGGGGGAGTTTATTTCAGGGGGAGTTCTCATTACGAATATTTCCAAAACCTTGGAATCATATAATACATAGATATAAAGCATTCTATTTAAGACTCCAAATTCTGGTGATAAAATCCCATGAAGATCAACTCTGAATTCTGGTTACGAACTCTCATGAAGTTCAACTCCAAATTCTGGATACGAACGTTATGAAGTTCAAGTCCAAATTATGGACACGAACATTCATGAAGTTTGACTCCAAATTCTGATTACGAACTTATTTAAAGTTCGACTATGAATTCGGATTATGAATTCTGGTTACGAACTTCTCTAAGTTCTAACTCCGAGTTCTCTGAATACAGACACCGGAATCTTATGAGTTCTGACTCCGAATTCTCATAAACTCTGACACCTAACTTTGTAAGCTCAGGTTCCAAATTATTATGAATCTTGACCCCATATTTACTTGAAATCTAGACTCTAAAATTCTATGGAATTCAGGTTCCAAATTCCAAAAAATAGAATCCTAATATCCTTGTACTATAGACTCCGAACATTCATTTACTTACATTTCAAATATCATATTTCAGTTATACTTATACTCATTTTGTTATAAAATGAGGTTGTGCTTTTAGTTATCAATCTAACCATTGTTTGAGTGAAACGTGTACAGGTCCCTCTGAAATTCAAGGAAAAATATGACCGTTGGAGGAGGGAGATGACCATTAAAGTCATGCCTATAAATAAGAGCTCATTTGAAAAGAGATCGAGACTGAATTTTGAAAACTGTGATCACATAATATTGAAGTTATTTTTAGAGAGAGAGGATCTTATAAACTCTTAGGATTCGTGTAGAATGTTTTGAACTACTAGTTCAAACTTTGCTTCGTGAAAATTTTCTTAGTACAGATGTTCAATTTCCTTGAAATCAGAGACTTTGGGTTGTGAAGTCAGAGGTGCATATTTCCATACAAATTGAGGGCTTGCGGGGATATCAAGATAGATATCGATATACTAATTGAGGACTTACCTTGGTTTGGGTAAGATATAATTTCATGAAATTATAAATCAAGGGACCTCTTATCCAAGGTTGTTGGATACCCTCCTCTTTGGGTTAAAATATTTAATACCTGTTAGTTGTAGTATTTTGTTTTCCATTGTGTATTTTAGTTATTGAGGAAAGTATAACAATCATATACTTCCTTAAACTTATACTCTAATTTTATAGGATTCTATATACATTAATGTAGAATCTTAGTTGGTGTAAACTTTTGTTACGTTTCATTTCCAGAATCACTTTTCTAGAATCAAGCAAGATGATAGAACTTAGAGGTGTTGTGAATTTTGATTTTGCAAAATTTCCATAGGGATTTTTTTAAAGAATAAAATTCACCCCCCTCTTGTATTTGAGCATCTCATGTTTATATATCCGATCCTACATTTGGTATTATATAGTATATCATACTTAGACATACCATCTCATCAATTGGTATCAGAGGAGGTTTTCTGAAATAATTATATTCACATATAAGTTTTCCTTGATCATGTTTTTTTCTTACTGAGGTTGACTACCCTGTACCAATTCAACAATTGGTATCACAAATTAATGTTTTCAGAATAGAATTTTCAAATTTATATTTTTTGGATTCATTTTGTTCGGATTCATTTTTTTTATTCATATAGTTCATATTCACTCTTTCTTAGAGATACAATATCTAGTTTCTTGTTTAGGATATTTTCTCTTGTTTACAAACTCTTACTACTAACAAGTTTGTGTGCCAAATATTTTCTTAATGATGTCAGGTTTAAATGTTGGTTCTATTGATAATATACATCCTACCAGACCTCCTGTTTTTGATGGAAATGATTATGAGTACTGGAGAGATAGGATGAAGACTTTCGTTATCAATACTGGAGTTGATAAATATCTAATTCTGACTGGAGATTATAAGATTCCGGATAAAGAATTGAGAACCTTTACGAATCAGGAAAAATCAAAATATCAAGAAAACTTTAGAGTCAGAAATACTTTGTTATGTTCCATGACTAGGAACATCTATAGACAAATATCATCATGTGAAGCTGTAAATAGTATCAGGAAGAAACTTGAAGTTACACATTTGGGTACTTCTAAAGTCATAGATACTAGAAGAGCTATGTTGAGAGCTGAATACCATGACTTTTACTTTCTTTATGGAGAACCTATAAGAAAAGTACATCAATGGTTTATGACTATCGTGAATAGTTTACAATATATGGGAGAAAAAGGTTTGGATGATGAGTCTCTTGTTGACAAAATCATAGATATAATGCCAAATGAATGGGCGTCTAAGAGGAAAGCTATTGACGAGAATAAGAAAGTCACCTAGATTGCCTTAGATGAGTTGTTTGGATCTCTTCTTCAGTATGAAACCAGAATGAAGATAGATGTTGAAGAAGATAAGAAGAAGAATGGGAATGGAGGAGTTTCTTTTAAAACCACTTCAAAACATATGAAAGCCAAGACCCCAGAAAGTGTAACTAGATCAAAGTCAAATAAAGTCATCATTCAGTCAGAATCTAGTGACACAGAAATGTTTTAGAAAGAATTACCTATTCTTGCTTAGCTAATGAACAGGATTGTAGCTCAAGAGAATAATCAGATTAAGTACAAGAAGAAAGACTACAATGATAAGAAAGATGGATAATTTACTTTTTATGAATGTAGAAGAACATGTCATATCAGAACAGATTGTCCTTTTTTGAAAAAGAATGAAAGGAATTCAGAAAGGAACAAGAAGAAATTATATCGATCAAATCACAAGAAAAACCTTAAAGCTAATGATACTTGGAGTGCTAACTGTAGAGACTCTCCAAAAGGTGAATATTCTAAATATAATTCATCATGATAGAATAATATAGGATCCATTTCTACTACTTCTTTCCCTAATAGATGTCTTATGGACAAGGTACGCTCTACTGAGGATTTAACAAATTTATCTCTTGATAAAAATTACTATTCCAAAAATAGTACTTCTGATGAAGATGCTTAGTCCTCATTAAATGAAGATATACCTTCATATGAAGAAGTTTCTAGATTTTCCAAATTACTTGATGCAAGAAATTATAACATTTCTATGAAATTAGATATGACAAACACTATGGGAAGGAAAATTTTGACAAGATTTATTCTAAAATTAAACCTAAAGGAAACACTACTGGAGTATGTTATACTCATCAAAAACCATTTTTCAAAAAAAACTATTTTGTTTCTTCTAGAGAATCTATTTTCACTAAATGAAAAAGTAGTGGGCATTGGAAGAAAAATTGTTCCTTGAATAATGTTCAATCTCTTGGGTTTCATAAAGCATTGTTTTCTAAAAAATGTGGATACCCAAAATTTTCTTGTCTAACAATTTTGGATCCAAGAAAGTTTGGATTCCGAATGTATAACCTTTTTATTTTTAGGAAAATAAAGAAGGTACCAACAACAATACATGGTACATAGATAGAGGATGTTTCAGGTATATGACTGGTAACAAAAAATATTTTGAAAAGATTATCAAGATGAAATGAGGAAAAGTACCTTTCATAGAAAATGCTCAGGGAGAAATTATTGGTATAGGTAACATCGTTCTTCTTTGAGAAACATTAATTTCAAATGTTTCATTTGTTAAGGGTCTTAAGCACCACCTCATTAGCATAAGTCAATTATGTGATGAAGGCTACCTTGTGAATTTTAGGAATTATAAGTGCTTAATACACAATTCCAAGGAAGAATTTATTCTTTCTACCAATAGGAAAGAGACTTTTTACACACTAAACTATAAGACCTTTGGAGCCAATATCTTCCTTGCCTTAGTGAAATGAAAGATCATTCTTGGTTGTGGAATAGAATGTTAGGACTCTGTAACCTTAGGAAATTATGCAAACATTCTATGAAAAGATTAGTTAAGGATCTACCAGAGCTTATATTTGAATCTTCTAAAGTTTGTGATCCTTTTCAATATGGCAAGCAACATAAATCAAGTTTTAAATCAGTCGGTGAAGTCACAACTACTGATGTATTACAGCTAGTGCAAATGGATCTTTTTGGGCCTACACAAACTAGAAGCAATGGGGAAAGTATTATGTATTTTTCTTGGTCGATGATTACACTAGATTTACGTGGGCCTATTTTCTAGAAAAGAAGTTTTAAGATTTCTCTTATTTCAAAAGTTTTAGGGCCCAAGTTATAAATTAGAAAAACCTTACATTGAAAACTATAAATAGTGATCATGGAGGAGAATTTAAAAATTCTAATTTTGAAACTTTTTTGCAGTAGAAAAGGCATTACTCATAACTTTTCAGAACCCAAGACACCTCAACAGAATGGTGTTGTTGAAAGAAGAAATAGAATTTTTCAAGAAATAACAAGAACTATGTTGAGTGAGTATTCTATAGCCAAACATTTTTGGGCTGAAGCTTTGAGTACTTCTTGTTATACTATAAATAGAGTTTTGATTAGACATTTTCTTAATAAAACTCCTTATGAGTTATGGAATGGTAGTAAACCTAGACTTCCATAATTTAAGGATTTTGGTTTCAAGGTGTTAATTTTGAATACTAAATATAATCTTCATAAATTCACACCAAAATACAATGAAGGAATTTTCTTAATCTACTCAAAAACTTATAAGACTTATAGCATTTTCAACAAAAACACATGTACTATTTAAGAGACAGTAAATGTTAAATTTTATAAAACTTATCCTTTTGTTTTTAAACAAACCCAACCTACATCCTCAGATGTGTTTTCAAAAAAATATTATCAACCTTTGATTGAATATCCTTCTGGTATAGAAAATCTTCAAAGAAGATACTACTAAAACATTTACCCTAGAGGATTTCCTACCCTATGTTGATGAACAGGTTTTACAAAACCCAAATCCATCATTTCTAAAGAATCATCCTAGTGACAGTATCATTGGTGATGTGAATCAGCCTGTATGGACTAGAACTTTCTTAAGAAATGAAGTAGAACATCTAGTATTCCTTTCCCAATTTGAAACAAAAATCACTAATGAAGCTTTAGGTGATGATGATTGGATAAAAGTCATGCAAGATGAACTAAATGAATTCGAAAGAAATAAAGTATAGACCTTGGTTTAAAGACCTAAGGAAACATATGTTATTAAAGTAAAACGTGTCTTCAAAAATAAGTGTGATGAAAATGGAATCATTGTTATAAATAAATCTAGATTAGTTTCTAAAGGCTATAATCAACAAGAAGGGATAGAATATGAAGAAACCTATGCTCTAATAGCTAGACTTGAATCTATTTGTATTTTACTTGCCTTTGCAGCATTCCTAAATTTCAAACTTTTTCAACTGGATGTGAAATGTGCTTTCCTTAATGGTTATGTTCAAGAGGAAGTTTTTGTTGAACAACCTCCTGGATTTGAGGATACAAAACATCCTGATCATGTTTTTTTGACTAATTAAAGCTCTGTATGGACTTAAAAAATCCCCTTGTGCCCGGTATGATAGACTTACAAGATTCTTTCTTCAAAATAATATTGTTATGGGAAATGCAGATCCAACCGTTTTCATAAAGAAAGATAAGAAAAATGTTTTTATTGTTCAAATTTATGTTGATGACATTATATTTGGTTCAACTTAGCAATACTTAACCAATTCCTTTGCGGATCTAATGAAATCTGAGTTTGAAATAAGCATGATGGGTGAGTTATCATTTTTCCTCAGTTCCAAAATTTCTCAAAAACTAGAAAGAATCTATATATCCCAACATAAGTATATTAAATATCTTCTTAAAAAGTATGTATATAACAACAGAAAAATTATAAGTAACCCTATTGGTACCTCAAACACACTTGATCATGATAAAGCTGGGAAACCAGTAGATTAAACAGTTTTAGAGGTATGATAAGAAGTTTACTTTACATGATAGCTAGTCATCCATACTTAATGTTTTCAGTATTCTTTTGTGAAACATATCAATCCAATCCTAAGGAATCTCATTTAAAGTCGTTCAAATGAATTTTTTGCTACTTAAAGGGAACCATGGATTTAGGACTGTTTTATTCTTCTGGAAATGATTTTATCTTGATTTTTTTTTTCAGATGATGACTTTGGCGGATGTAGATGGATAGAAATAGTACATCTAGAACATCTAATTTCTTAGAAGATTTATTAGTTTCTTGGTCTTGGAAAAAGAAACAATCAGTAGCACTTTCCACTACTGAAGTTGAATATGTATAAGTTGGAAGTTGTTGTACTGAAGTGTTGTGGATGCAACACACACTCACATACTATGGTATGAGTTTTATCAAAACACCAATTTTTGTGATAATACAAGTGTCATTTCTCTAAGTAAAAATCCTGCACATCACTCTCATGAAAAGCACAAAGATATTATGTATCACTTTCTTAGGGATCACACACAAAAATGAGATATCATTCTTCAATTTATCAGAACGCAAGATCAACTTGCTGATATTTTCACAAAATCTTTACCCTTTAATAGATTTGAATACCTTAAACAAAAGTTAGGAATGATAACCATAAGGTAATCCTCCTCATTATCTTCTTATTGAACCAATCTCCTTATAGTAATAACCTCTTTTTCTTAATGGGTGTACATTTCATTGCATGTTGTTTATATTTATCATAATAAAGTTTTTTTTTTATTTTTCATAATGAAGTTTTTTATATTTTTCATAATGAATTTTTTCATATTTTTCTTAATGATGTTTTTTTATTTTTCATAGTGAAGTTTTTTTTATTTTTCGTAATGAAGTTGATTATATTTTTCATAATGAAGTTTTTCATATTTTTCATAATGATGTTTTTTCATATTTTTCATAAGGAAGTTTTTCATATTTTTTTGTAATGAAGTTTTTTTTCATATTTTTCATAATGATGTTTTTTATATTTTTGTAATGAAGTTTTTTCCCATATTTTTCATAATAAAGTTTTTCATATTTTTCATAATGATGTTTTTTTCAAATTTTTCGTATTACAGTTTTTCATGTTTTTTTTATAAAGAAAATCCTCAAACCTAAAGTTTTTGTAATGAAAATCTTCAGACCTAATGTTTTCGTAATGAAAAACCTCGGACCTGAAGTTTTCGTAATAAAAAATCTCAAAACAGAAGTTTTTGTAACGAAAATCTTTGGACCTGAAATTTTCATAATAAAAATTCATAGATATGAAAATTTTTGTATTGAAGTTCTTTTTTTCATATTCAAGTTTTTTTTCATATCCAAAGTTCTTCAAGAAGAATATTCCTCTGTACAAATCATCTTCCTAGCAATATGAAGGGTATGATTATTTCTTGATTTTTTCGTAATTAACTTTTAATTTCTGTAAGTTCCTTTTTCTTTTAAAATTTCTTATATTCTAATTTCCTTATATTTGAATGTTTTCCTTTTAAAACCTCAAATGATCGGATTCAACCAAATTTTTCCTTGCGGCTTTTATTTCATCCGTCAAATCAGATCTGAAGAATTCTCAGCCATTGGATTCAAATGGGTAGTTCAACCATCACTTATAGAACCTATATAAAGGACCCCCTAAGGGTTGTCCCACATCAGTTTTCAGGCTCTCGCGTGCTGAAGCTCTACTCCTCTACAAATCCCATTTTTAATTCTTCAGTAGTACTAAATTTTGAATGTCTGCAGAAGTTCTCTCTCAAGAAATGTCTTCTGTCAAGACGATTGAGGAGTGGTAAATATATAGGGAGAGTTTATTTCATTTGAACTTTTTCTATAAGTATGACTCTATTATTTCCATGAACATCAAGCTCAATGGATGGGAAAGTATAGTTATTTCTAGGAGAAGAGCTCTGGATGTTGTCTATATGAATCTACTCATCGAATTCTATGAATCAGTTTTCTTCTTTAAGGAAGATTGTAGGGAAAAGTTTTCCATTAAAAGTTATATAAAGCCTTATGCACTCTCTTACACCAAGGATGCTAGCTTGGTGGGGCTATCTTACGAAGGGTAGTGAGAATTGTTCTCTCATAAACTACCAGAGGTTCAAGGAAGTTTCATTAAGGCAAAGGCTATGGAATGCCTCTGGCCCAAAGATGTAATTTTTTTTAAAAAATTTTCCATCTATCTACCAATAATCAGATTCTACAGTCATTGGTTCAGGGCCTTATCATACTGAGGAAGGGTGAAAAGGACAGCTTGAAGAAAAGTGACATGTACATCTTGGATTTTTTGGTTAATCTAAGGAAGTTTAACCTCATGAATAATATTATCAATACGATTGAGAATATCAAGAATGGAAATTCGAGAGCATAAATTATCATGTATCCTGCCCTACTCTCAAAGCTGATAGTTCGGTTCCTAGAATATTTCATGATCCCCTATAGTTCTAAGTCGAGGAATTGCAAGGTAATGCTTATCAGTGATGATACCCTTAAGAGAATGAAGTTTGGATTCTCTAAGGAGTCAAGTGAGTTCTATGATCTGCCTGAGGAAGAGGCAGAAACTATTATGAAGATTGATGAAGAATTTGAACCCTCTATGAAAGTTGGGAAGAAATGGAAGTTAAAGGAAGTAGAAGAATAAGACAAAGACCCTAAGTCTAAGGAAGTCCAATTCGAACATCCTAAACCCAAGAAGAAAAAAAGCTTACCCAGATGAAGTTGTAGCAAAATAGAGGGAGGATATGAAGAATAGAAAACCAGGGGAGCAATAGTTCGGTTTGAATCCTGCTGAGGCTAAGGCCTCGAATGAATCAACTGTTGGAGAGCTTGAGAAGCAAGCCAAGGAAATGAAGCTAAAGAAGAATATGTATGAGGCATAGATTGTTCGATATCTTTTAAAATCCACTGAATTTGCATCTGAAAAAATCCCCGTACTGAAATCCTTCCTTATAGAACAATTTCCTAAGACTCTGGTTAAGAGGATTATGAATCCGGGAAATCCACAAGAGAAGATTGTGAAAGAGAAGAAAGATGCATAAGAAGTAAAAGAAGCTGAGAATAGTGGTGGCTCTGATGATGTGATTAATCTAGTTGAAGATTATTAAGAAAAAGAATGTTCTTCTGAAAAGTTGTCAATCCAGAATTCTCAACCCGGATCCTCAAAACTTGCTACTGCTAGAGCTGATGTGAAGGGGGAAGAAGAGGAAGTGAATAAGTTTTCAGAGGAAGAGAGACATAATAATGACTTCATACTTCCTGAAGCTGTTGAGGCTGATGCTGAGAAAGAAAAATTTTATAAATATAAGATTTTCCAATTATCTGAGAGTGAGCATGAGTCTCCATATGAGGAAGCAGTACCGAAAATTAGTAATGGTAAAAAATAGGTTGTTTATACCCCAACCAAATATATTTTGAGGAAGAAAGAAGCTAGCGGAACCTCTAAGTGGAATATGGTAGAGTTAGAGGAAGAACCTTCTCCAAGTAAAATTTCTCATTCGAAGTCATCTGCCTTAGGACATTTTTTTGTTGTACAGTCCCTAAAGAAGCTGGTGGATACCATTCTGATCATTCCAGCAATTGATTCTAGATTCTAGATGCTTCAGTATATCATGAATCAAAAGTCAGACTTTGTATCCATGGTGATGGATAGATGTGTTATGATTGAGGCTGATCACAAAAATTTCCTGATTAACTATGAAGCTCACAGAAAATCATGCAAGAGAATGAACAGATGGTCTAATAAAATCTTTTAAGATTTGGAAGAGCTTGATAAATTTCAAGAAGATGCCAAGGAATATTTTGATACCGAAGACACCAAAATAAAAAAAATCTTACAGATAGCTTTGAGAGAATGCTAACCCTTGAGAAAAATTCTCGTATTCAAGATGTTAAAGATCTGAATGGGAAGCTGAGTTATATTGCCAAGATCTGGAAAAAAGAGATGGATCTCCGGATTGAGATTTGAGAAAATCTAGAGAAGCAAGATGACTTGTTGAAGGCTCAGTTAGAGGCCCTGAAGGCTCAAGAGGAAAGGATCACATCCTTAGAAAAGCAATATGAGGAGGATCAAAAAGAGCTAAAAAAGATGAAGACAATCGTGAAGATGTTGATGCTGAAGGAAAAAGAAACAAAATTGACCCAAATCCGATCTTTTGTTGTATTGTTTTTCCTTGTACTAATACTTCCATTCATAATGAAATTGTGGTTGTTTTTTTGTTTGGATGTCTATACTAATATTTCAGGTACTATATTATTTTTCCATTCCCTCAAAGCCTTTTTGAAACATCTGAGGCAACACTTAATTCCCCTATGCTTAATACTTATTATTCTAGGAATAAAATTGACTCTCATAATGATAAAGATATGGATAAAGATGAAATGTTTGAATATTGGGAGATTCTTGAGGATAACTTTAATGAACTCAAGGATAAATATAAATCATTATAAAGATAGCATGAATTAAATGAAAATTACAAGTCAAATCTTGATATTGAAAAATAGAAATTTTTTAAGATACTAAAAGAATATACATAGTTAAAATTGTCTAATGAGAAATTAAGAAAGTATCCTGAGAAGTTCACTACTGGTAGGGATACCCTGACATAGTTTCTAGGAAAATAATTTGTTCAAAAAATATACAACTCGGCTAGGATATCAACCCAGACAGAGAAAAGTTAGCAAAACCAAAATTTTTCCAAAATCTAGACGGCTCACTGCTAGTTCTAGTTCTGGACCATCATTTGAGAAACAATTTTTTAAAGGACCAAAAAAAGTATTTATGTCTCAAAATATGTTTTCTGATTATAGGAAACATATAAAGTAAATATGGGTTCACAATGTTTTACTTGCTAACCTCTCTGGACCCAAGATAATCTAGGTACCAAAATTACCCAATATTTAATCTACTTAATAGGGAAGTTTCTTAAAAAGTTCCTGTAAAACCTTATCGTACAAGGATAGTGGATGTTCAAGACATATGACTGGAGACTACTTTAGCTTCAAAATATAAATTAATTTTGATGGTAGACATGTCAATTTTGGTGACAATGCAAAGGAAAAAATCATCATCTTATGCCAAATAGGTAACCCTGATACAATATTAATTCCTAAAGTACTTTTTGTTTATTGACTAAAGTACAATTTACCTAACATCTCTCAGTTATGTGATGATGGTTTTAATGTTAAATTTTAGAATGATGCATGCAATGTTTTCAATTCTAAAAATGATATAGTTTTCACTGCAGGTAGAAATGAAAATGTATATACTGTTGATCTAAATTCCTTATCCAAGCAAAATGTTTCCTGCTTAAATGAGTTTCATAAGGAATCAAGCTTATGGAATAGAATTTAAGGAGAATACAATGTGCACTCACTTAGGAAGCTATCTAAGAAAGGTTTAGTTAGTGATTTAGCTAAATTAGAATTCCCACTTGACAAAGCGTGTAATCCCTATCAAAAGGTAAACCAACACAAAGTTTCTTTCAATCCAAAGAAAAAAGTTTCATCTTCTCAACCACTTTCATTGGTTTACATGGATTTGTTTGGACCATCACTAGTTTCAATTTTAAATAGGAAGCACAATGTTTATGTTCTTATATATTACTTTTCTAGGTATACTTGGGTATACTTTCTAGCTCACAAAAGTGACGCTTGTTCATATTTTATCAAATTTTCCAAATCTGTAGAAACTCTTAGTGGACTTATAATCAAAACCTTGAGAAGTGATCATGGCCGTGAGTTTGAAAATCATGATTTTGAATCTTTTTTCTCACATAATGGCTATAGTCACAATTTCTCCACTCCTAAAACACCTCAAAAAATGGAGTTGTAGAGAGAAGTAATAGGACCCTTCAAGAAATTTCTAGAACAATGCTCAATGAGTATGATTTACCAATCTATTTCTGGGCTGAAGCTGTAAATATATCTTGTTATATCACCAATAAAGTTTTGATCAGACTTGTTCTTAAGAAGACCTATTATGAGCTTTGGAACAATAGGAAGCCAAAGGTTAATTACTTTAGAGTTTTTGGTTGCAATGTCTTTATCCTTAATACTAAATATAATATTGAGAAATTTTCTCCAAAAATTGATAAAGAAATTTTCCTAGGTTACTCTATCTCAAGTAAAGCCTATAGAGTGTTCAATAATAAAACCAAATGTGTGGAAGAATTAGTTCATGTAAAATCTGATGCGACTAATCCACATGAGCCTAAAACCTCTCTTGAACATCTTGAGGAAGATATATCAATTCTGAACCTTAATGATAAAGATAGTAAATCCCCAATAAAAGTGTCCAGTTCTTGGAATTTCCCAAAATCGTCACCTGTTGAGTCTGAACCATTAGACAACCATGAGGAATCGAGTTCAACCCTTCTTAGAGGCATTAGGACAATTAAGAATCATCCTCTAGATGCTGTTGTAGGTGATTTAAATAGAGGAACACAAACAAGAGCTTCCCTGAGAAACAAGGTTGAACATCAATCTTTTCTTTCACATCTTGAACCCAAAAATATTAATGATGCTATCAATGATGAATTTTGGGTAATGGCTATGGAAGAATAATTAAATCAGTTCAAAAGAAAAAAAGTCTGGGAATTAGTGGAGAGACCTAAGGACACTTTAACAATATGCACAAAATGGGTATTTAGAAATAAAGATGATGAGTTTGGAAATATAGTTAGATATAAGGCTAGGTTAATTGCACAAGGATATAGTCTGGAGGAAGGAATAGACTATGAGGAGAGCTTTGCACCTGTATCTAGATTATAAGCCATTAGAATACTACTTGCATATGCAGCTTATCGAAATTTTAAAATTTACCAAATGGATGTTAAAAGTTATTTTTTAAATGGGTATATAGTTGAGGATGTGTTTGTTGAACAACCCCCCTGGCTTTAAAAATCCCCAAGTTTATAATCATGTTTTTAAACTTTCTAAAGCTTTATATGGTTTAAAACAAGCTACAAAAGCATGGTATGATAGGCTCATATCTTTTCTTATTTCAAAAAGTTTTACCAAAGGGATATCTGGTCCTACTCTTTTTATTAAAATGATTTCCAAAGATTCTTTGATAGTAAAAATTTATGTAGATGGTATTATTTTTGGATCATCTAAAAATTCATTATGTATTTATTTTTCAAAAATGATGAAAAATGAAATTGAAATGAGTTTAATGGGAGAACTCAAATTTTTCCATGGATTTCAGATCTTTCAAAAAAATGGAATTGTTTTGAATCAAAGTAAATATATTAATGATATTTTAAAATGTTTTACATTGGGTGGTAGTAAAGGTAGTGACACACCTATGAGTACGACTTGTATGTTGGATGCTAATGAAGCTGAAGAACCAGTGGATCATACCATCTACATAGTTATGATAGGGAGTCTACTATATCTTACTGCTATCAAACCTGACATTATGTTTAGTGTATGTATGTGTGCTCTCTTTCAACCCAATCCAAAAGTGTCTCATTTTACTGCTATTAAATGGATTTTCAAATATCTCAAATATACTCCCAACTTAGGAATATTTTAACCAAAAGGATAATGATTTGATTTGTTGAGTTATTCTGATGTTGATTTTTCCGGTTGCAAGTTAGATAGAAAAATCACCTCTAGGACATGTCACATTTTGGGAAATTCACTAGTATCCAGGTGTAGTAAGAAACAGAATTCTGTTGCATTATCTACTACTAAAGTTGAATACATAGCTGCTGGTAGTTGTTGTGATCAAATTCAATGGACGAAACACACTTTACTAGACTATGGATATCAATTCAAACATGTCTCCATAGAGTGAGACAATAAAAGTGCTATTAACATTTACAAAAATCCAGTATCTCATGCTTGGACAAATCATATTGATGTGAGACATCACTTTTAGAGGGATCATCATCAAAAAGGAGATATCACCCTTGAATTCATTGGTACCGAACATCAATTGGCTGATATATTCACAAAGACTTTGAATTATGAGAGATTAAATTACATCAAACATTAGTTAGGTATGATTAACTTTAGTATAGGAAACCTCACAGTCGAACCTCACTGTTAGGCACCTCACTGGTGTACCTCACTGTTAGGCACCTCCCTGGTGTACCTCACCATTGGACCTCACTGGTGTACCTCACCGTTGGACCTCATTGGTGTACCTCACAGTTAGGAACCTCACTGGTGTACCTCACCATTAGACCTCACTGGTGTACCTCACTGTTAGAAACCTCACCATTATGAATCTCACCATTGAAACCTCGTTGTTGGATACCTTTCTGTTTGATTTTACCATTTATTCTATGTGGGAATCTGAATCATTTTTTTTATT
Source organism: Viscum album (assembly GCA_963277665.1). NCBI lineage: Eukaryota > Viridiplantae > Streptophyta > Magnoliopsida > Santalales > Viscaceae > Viscum > Viscum album. The sequence goes on along the minus strand of OY728145.1, from coordinate 1,238,464,892 downwards.
TGATTCATATTATATTCAATCCCTATGTGATAAAAATTATACATCAAACATATCTCAATCCACTCTCCCCCACTCTTGAACCTTGCTCTCGAAATCCCAAAACCCTAACTCTCTGATTGAACACTCAAACCTCTTTCAATCTCCATGGATAGAACCAAGTGTCCCCCGACTGTCAATGAGGATGCGCCTAGGCCAATGGGGACTCGAGCCGGGCCCAGTAGTGTTAGTAGTGCGCCAACATGGCCTATTAATCTGCACCTGTCAAAGAGAACTATAGTGGTTGAGAAGGAACTGAGTGAAGAATGATTGATGTTGATCAACTCTTTAGTGCTGGAAGTACTATAAGTTCAAGGATGGATAAAATTATTCACCAAAAACAATGGGCCATACTAACCGAAGCCTGTGAATGAATTCTATGAATTCATAAAGCTCAAAAAGGAAGATGAAGTGCATAGGATTGTGTCTAGAGTGAATGGAAATGAAGTTACCTTTACATCTACTGAGTGGGATACTTGTCTAATAGTCCCTCATGAAGGAGTTTTTAACTACTATTCTAGATTGTCTCTTCTAGATAGTGATATTTTTGGGTATGAGAGAGCTCTGGAAGTGCTGACTAGAGATAAGACTCAAAGGAAAATCATAGCTGATGAGATGAATGGGGAATATAGGATATTATTTAAATTCATCCAGCATGTGATCAATCCCAGGAGAGGGGACTTTGTAGTACTGAAGTATCAGGACATATTCTAGATGTACCTATTTAAGCATGGGGAGAAGATCAATTTGTGCAGGATATGGATGGAACAGTTGGAGGATATGACTAAGCCAAGCTAAAAATCAAATGCCCTTTCTCATGCCAAGTTAATTTCAGTAATGCTAAAGGTAAAGGGTGTGGCTAGAGGAAAAGAAGAAATGATAGTGTCCAGAAATTGTATTTGTATATCCAAGGTCATCGGTATGTTTTTGAAAATTAGCTGGAATCATTGGAAGAAGGCATGGGTGAATGATGAAGGAAAAATATGTGAAAATTTCGATCCTGTCACTCATCCATCTAGGCACAAAGACCAGAGGGATCCAGTCTTAAAGCCTGATGAGCCAGAGCCTATCTATTCAGATGAGGAAGTTGAAATAACTGTGGAGCTCGAAAGAGAGGACACCCCCATTGATGATGGGAGTGATCCTGATTTTCCAGCCAGTTCAGTTGTAGGGACAGCCTTTAGAGCACCTACTTCTCCAACAGAACTGCCCAGGAGAGAACCTGTTGTAAGAGATAGTGATAATATGACCAGTTAAGAAGAAGAAGTATCTCAGACTACTGTCAGAGAAACCTCAGGAGAGGATGATGCTGATGAGTCAGATCATTCTGATCATGAGGAATAAGAGGCTGGTGATGGAGATGAAGAGAATGAGGAAGTTGAAGAAGAGGAACTCAGTATGAGTCCTCTGATAGGTGAATCGGAAAGGAAAATGTCTGACTAGGAAGTAGAAATGGAACCTATTGCCATAGAATTAAAGGTAATTGATGATTCTACAGAGGTAGTAGCTCACCCCACTTGTGAATAAATGTATAAGATAGAGGTTGTAATAGTAGCTGCTAGAGTTAAAGCACTAGCTGTGGAAGTGCCAAGAGTAGAACCAATAGAAGAGATTAATCAGGAGTTAGCTCTAAGTGAGGGAGAGCATCATATTATAAGAGGATCTGTATCGGTCATCCATGACATTGAGTTGTGGTCTGAAGACCCAGGGTATCTGGTGTTAGGGATGGATTATGATGATTCTGATGGTGAAATGCCCAATAGAAGGCAATCAGTGCATTTATTTTTTTAGAGCCTACCATCGTACCTCCAGTGACTACAATTCCCGAAGATTATGTTAGAAAAGTGGATATTGAATCACTGAAGGCATATTTGCAACGAATGTTTAATGATAGGTCTTCTGAAATGGAGAAGACATTAGCCTTTATTCAAGAGCTAACTACAGCTGAGATGGCTAGAGTTCAGTGTTCCATTCAAACTAATCTGACCCAGGAAATATCACAGTGCCAGAATCATCACCGTGAGTTGAATCTGTCTATGGACCTTCTAAGGAAATCTATGGTGAGCTTGACTGCTCTTATAACTTATAGGACTCAAGAAGATAAGGACATTCAATAAGTCAGAGGAATTGTCCCGTAGATGGTCACTATTTTTGAATACTTTAAAAACAAAATGAAAAATCATGTGTAGAATCAGGATGATGATGTGAAGAATCCTATTAGTGGGTTGACCAAGTCCTTCAAAGAAACTGTTGATATCACCATAACACCTTTTTCTACTCTTGATACTGCTTCAACCTCAACCGCACCACCTATGGACTTGTCAGCTTTCAGAATAGTGTTCAATGAAGAATTAGCTATGTTGTCTGGTGTCAGTATACCTGACTCTCAATCTGTGACTCAGATTATCACTACTACCAGGGATGTTCAAAAAGAAGTTAGTGACTTCATGAGAGAGGCTTCCCAAGATCTAAAAAGTATAAAGAAGAAGATAGATCATTTCTATAAGTGGATTTACTCTTAGCATCATATGGATTATCACTTTAAGATTTTTTTGGAAAATCTCAAAATTCCACCAGTCTCTAGAGCCTTCAAGGAACAAGTCATCAAGCTGGGACATCTATCTCCTGCCAAAGAAAAATTCATAGTGAACAAGAATGATTTCATATTATCTATGGAAAGAGGAAGAAGTATTATTATGGATTTTAGAAATCTTCTCCTACCCTTTCTCCATGTGGACTGTACTCCTGTTATAGTCCCTTTTGCCTTACCTACATCCCAAACCAGTGTTTCTTACACGATGACTCCTGTTGAGTCCATCAAAACCTTAAATATCTTGATACCTCAGAGAGCTACTTACTACAGGAACACATAAGCTTCTGTTGCTGCCCCTCTAGTTATACAAACAACAATTCCCAAACCTGCTGATCCAACAGCTCACCCTCCACCTTCTTCTTCTAAAGGGAAAGAACAATTACTTGAGGCTAATGTGGATTGATTTTTTTGTGTCTTTTGATAGGGACTTTGTATTTTTTTGGGTCATGTAATGTCATTCAATTAATACAAGAATTATCTATTATCTCTATTGGTGTTTTTTTCTAATCACAAAGGGGTAGAAATGCTGTGCTAATATGATCACTAGAAATACTGTGCTTATATGATCACTAATATGATCCTGTGATTTCATTTATTGTGACTTCATTACTCTCCAATGGACCATGCAGTGCTAATATGATCGCTAGAAATACTGTTCTAATATGACCACTAATATGATCTAGCGATTTCATTTCCTGTGATTTCATTACACTCTAATGGACCTTTTCTTCTTTTCCCTACCATATACCAATATACTATGATATTAAAATCTTATTAATCTCTGATACCTTTGAAATCACAACTGAACTAAGGTTAACTTTGATTTCTGTTTAATAACTGTATTATATGCTTATCTGTGTACCTATAATTAATACATACTGGCATAATTTGTGATTATCAAAAAGGGGGAGATTATTAGACTCACCTATTTTGATAATCCCAAATCATGTTTAATGCTGATCATAATATATTAAGTCATTTGATAATCCCTTTTAATCTGTCTTAATATTACTTATCCTAAACAATCTATATTTTTAGTCTCATTACTTTGTTGCATCAGCTTATAGTTTACATTTCCCTAAGTAAAACATCACAGTTAAAGGCTACTGGTAATAGCCCTCTGTTCAAGGTCACCGTTATAGGTCACTGTTTCTAAAAGTCACTGTCATGATAAAGGAAACCATTGAGAACACTTCTGTTGAAGGTTTATAAAGGTCACCATTCAAGATCTCTAGTTACTATTGGAAGCTTTCTATCAAAGGTCACTGTTACAAGTCTACCGTTGGAGTACTTACCAAAGCATAGATGAAGAGTCATTGTTACAGGACACTGTTGTGGAAAGGTCACTATTATCAAGGATTCTATTAGAATTCTACTATCAGACTCACCATCGAAGGTCAACTGTTATATAGTTCTTAGTTCAAGTCTACCATGGGACAAGTCTACCATTAGTGGGAGTTTACTGCAAGACAACTCCACCATTGGTGAAGTCTACTGATAGAAAAATCCACCATTGAGATAGTCTACCACTGGAAAGGTCTACCGTTGAGGCTACTGAAGAAGTATACTGTGAGGAGCATACTATTGAAGTCCACCGCTTGACAAGCATCTCCTACCAGTCTAATGATAACTTATTCTTTACTTTACTATTTTTTTTAATTTTATCATAACGGTCATGTTTGGAAAATTTAATGCACCTGACATTATTTAATGATATTTGCAGGCATATGAAGAAACCGTACGAGGTACGAGGAAGACCACACATGGGGGGATCATTTCTCTTGTTGGCCCCTGCTGAATTAAATAAGGGAAAGCTGAGGTGAAAAAAGTATATATATATATATATACCCAAATCAAAGGTGAATATATACATATATATATATATACATAGGAGTTTTGTAATGAAATTATTGAGGTACACACATAAGGGAGACACATACAATACCAGATATACGAAGCAAGATGAAGAATACTCAAGCACTCATTCTTAAGATCCCAGAGCTTCATAAAGATTTGTTGGAAGAACATTTTCAAGGCTGTGGTGCTGTGCTACAAAGAGATTATGATCCAAGAATCTGATCATCTTTACACCTAGAAGTCCGGATCTAGATGTTTCAACACTTTGTTTTAGAGGTAAATTGCAGAGAAGGACCAGAACTTCATTTCCTTCATTACAAGGAGTCCAGACCTGATCTTCCAACACATAGTGCATTATAAACTTTTTCCTAACATCTTTAGCTCTACTGTGTTTAGTATTTTACATTTGAGAGCAGTGTGTCTATTTTACACACATTTTCTCTTGTTCTTGAATAGTGGGATCCTAAAAATCCTCATACCGAACTCTCTCTACTCTTGTTTCCCACATATAACTGTAGAACATGACTAGTGTGGCTTGGGTGTTTGTTTTCCATCATAAAACTGTGGTAGAGGTTACAAAACCTAGAAATTTTGTGAAAATAGTTGAACTGCCTGATATAGGCTATGTATGATGTTTTTATATAAACTTATTGGTGGCAGGTGATAACCAAGTGGAGATGATTAGGTCTTTACTTAAGACATAACCTCTTGTTTAAATTGTTGTTATTATCTTTAAAGTACTATGTTTTGCATTTATTATATGATTATGTTTTCAAAGATAGAAATATGTTTTTGTAATCACTCTGATAGTTAGTTTTGGTTAATGTGTATATGTGATTAATTTAGTAAACTTGTTTGAAAAGTTGAATTCATGTTCACACTAATTCATCTGAGGATTAATCAACCGTTGAGAGACCTGTTGAACAGTAAATCATTTATATCTCTACTGCCTTAATTAACTGGGCTATTTTAATTTGGGGGATTCTTATTCTAATGTTTTCAAAAAAACATTAATTGGAACAAAATTCACCCCCTGTTGAGTATCCACTCCGACCAACATTTTTCTTTATAAAACATCATGTTTAATCATATCATTTATAGTATATATAGTGTTATCTATTGATGTTTCTCTTTGAGGTCAAGGATGTGGATTTTATTATATAATATCCTTATGGTATCCTTAAAATTAGTCATAAAATATTCCATTTTATTCATGAATTTCTTTCTAATTGAAATTATTATATCATACATCATGGTATGGCCTAAAAATATCATATATTTTCAGGTTTGGTCTCTCATAACCTATGGTGTAGTGCATCTTTTTTAATTTCATAGTATAATTCTGTGAAGGTTCCTTTAATGTTTATAAATGACTGGATCTATTCCCCATATAAGAAACATGATTTTATGTTTGTATTTAAAATGAGACTATACATTCATCATAACACCTAATATGATTCTATATCACTCTTCTCCTCCAATTCTCTACAACAATATTCATGATTACATTAACACCTTTATGAGGTTTTATGATTTTTTCTCCAATAACACAATTCATTAGCACTACTTTGTTACATGAGGAAAATTATTCAGTGGAGTTTTCATTTTTCCTTTTTTCAATATTAGATATAGATAATGTTAATATATAATATTCATGTCTCTCACTTATTCTTCAATGCAGATGTATCACTGAAATCTTATTGCTTCTTCTTCATTAGAATTCATATATTTTAATGGTGTTTTCAATTGGTAAACCATCAAGTTCAAATGCCATGTGATTATAATCATTGAGCACATGAATCATGGGAAAAAGTCTCATTAGATCACAATGAATTCTCTTGGAATAATAATCATCCATGAAGAAGGCACCTATCAGAGTAAGAAATCCTTGAGTGTGAGACCATTAAGTATGTGTCTCCTAGCACATGAACCTATTACCAAATTGATGTCATGAGACATCAAGAATAAGACCACTAAAACATGTCCCCTTAGTGCGTGGATTCCTATAATGTAACACCTTGGGAAATATTTCTAGTACACAACCACATTACATGGGAATAATAAAAAATTGATGTCCTAGGAATATATCATACTATGAAAACCACCCATGCAGAACAAATAAATTTATACATGATCTTTAATTCGAAGTACTCTAGAGTCCTTTGAAAATTATACCACATGGATAAAAAAATTACACTCTATATACTATAAAAAATAAAATACTTTTGTATTTATATAAAATTTTCCACCACATCATCTTGAAAATTCATAGTTCTCCATCAGTTCAACTGAATCAGATATTTTTTATTTTATTATGTCATATAACGTAGATCGAGAAATAATGTTCAAATCATGTGAATTTCCAAAATTGATCATATGTAATACATCAATTCATGTGAATGTGTGAATATAAATTAAAATAAACCCAACTGGGTATTTGAATATGCAGTCACATAACCACACCACATTTGATCAACTAGCCTAACAAAGATCAAATGACTTTGATCCAATTAATTTTATCACAAAATGGTTCTGGTGTCACATTATTTCTCATAACCTTACAGGTTGGTCCAAAATATCATATGATATTTCACAACACTATCTCATAATCTCACTAATCTTATGTGATCATGTGACTGCTTCATCACAAATCTCCTTCCACACAATACAATATAAATTTTAGATGACACTCCATTTACATGCTTCAAATTACCCAATCATGTTTTCAATTCAATCAATTGATCTCTAAAATTTTAATGTATATTTTGAGTATTGTACATCCAAACTATTTTATTTTATTTTTACATTCACATGATTATGTCATGTTTAAAATATAGCTTATAATTTGTTTTCATACATGGTCACTTGTATAATAGTTAGTTACATGGTTTTGTATCCCATATGGGATAACGTGATCACATGATCTATATAAATATACATGATAACATGATCCATATAAGAATAATTGACCACCAAAACCTTAATAAATTATATTATTTTACTTCCAATAGTGTGTATTTAAATCCGAACAGTTTAGAGAAACCTGTAAAATGAATCCAATTTCAAATCACATATCATTTTTATCAACTAATTCATTTTATAATTGTGGCCCTGTTCTAGGACATCTTCAGTTTATCTTCCAAAATAAAAAACCAAATTGAGGATTTGTGCTTCTGTGGTCCTCTTATAAACCAACTTCACACTATCTTTAACTAATCATAGAAACCCAAAAACATGGTTCATAATATTTAAAAATATCAATGACCTCACTGTATTTCCCCAAAGAATGTCCTCATTAATTACAGAATCTCCAGTAATGAATTCAATCATCTACCATCATTATATATATATATTGTTTGATGGTAATATTTTTTAAAATTCCAACATTATAAATTGGTCTTTACCCAATAGATACCACAAGAAAAAATGTTTTTTACACTCTAATACACACCCATTCTTATGATAATTTAATTATTAAATTATAATAATCTATTATACTATCATTTCTTCTTAAATTTATAAAACATGATTATTAAATTTAATGGGTTACATAACATGACCAAAAAATTATGAATTAGTAAGTAAAAATAATACCCAATCAATGTATATATAGAAAAATTGAAATATACGTCATCCAACTTGATTCCAAAATAATCTATTGAAATCATCATAAAATCTATAAAATTCCATTAGAAAATCAAAATGGTAATATAGATGAGATTTCCAAAATTCATGTCTTAAAAAAAATAAAAACTATTAGATTTAAGGGGAAATAGTAAGGGTAAGAAAAAAGAAGGTGGATCAAAATCTCATGGATTTAAAAATTCTTTAGAAATAATTTATTAGGTTTCTAAAATATAACACCCAAAATTATGCCCTCTATCAGGATAAAAAAACCAAAACCATTGTATTTATAGTGTCTCTAATTATATTGGTCGGGTTTCCATCAGGATTTCTATGAAATGTGATCTGGGATAGTGTAATTTTCCATCCCACATGAAATCAATTTTTATATCCTATAGATTATCATGGATCCCTATGATGGACAACTATGATATACATCTCTCTCATGTTGAAAATGGTCTCCTAGACCATTTCATGGTCTAAACTATATCCTAAACCTATATTAAAAATTAAAAAAATGATCCTAAATATTCTTTTCATTGATAGTTTTTCATATTTTAAATATCACCATGAAAACATTTCATAAAATTTATCCCTCCTCCCAATGTATTTTCACATAATTGGATATGTTGTTCTATCTAGTGCACTTTCTAATAAATAGTGGAAACAAATAAGTTATTAGTGTATAACGTGTAATATATATAGTAATTTATTGAATAAATAATCACTTTAAAAACACATTACGTGTATAATATATTCCAAAATCCAATCTTATATTAAAAAAACATCAATATAACATAGTAATAAAATCTAACAGTTCCAAACCTGGATCACAACCAAAAGTAGTAAAAATTAATTTTTTTGAACATATATCATAATTAATTACATCACGGACATTCTAAAATATACTATGGAAATAAACAATTCTACATTATCTCCAAAGCCCACTATAGATGATCACAATTATTTAGATCACTCTAATCTAACTATATAGGGAAATTTTCCATTCATGAATTAATATAGGTGATTTCTACATGATCAAAAGTTCTTGATATATGTGGTTTTATACTTGTATCCATATAGGATGAAAATACTATTCTCAAAAATATAATTTTTCAAAAACAAATTACATTTTGTATCATAAAATTAAATTATTATATTTATACAAATTCCACACATCAATAAATTTATTTTTCTTACCTGGAAAACTGACCATTATGTTTTTCCATATTTCCCTTATAATGAACAAAACAAGTCACTGTCAATAAATGCATAAAAAAATTAAGACATAGTAATTATCATATTCAAAATAATTGAACATTTATGACTATTTGATAAATTAGTATAATGGGTACACCCGAAACTAACCATAAGCATTACATTTCATCTATAAACTGATCTCATATAACAACCATATAATTAGATTATATTGATAGATAATATTTATGATATAGAAAAACAATTTCCCCATGAGGATGAATCTATATAAGTAGCTTATCCCAACACATAGCTTTATATTATCAATGTATAAAACATAGATTTTCGCAAACACATAGATTATCTAATAATCATTCTGATTATTATTATAATTTTAACACACACACACACAAAATAGTCATTCCAAAATAATAAAAAACATATATCAATGTCATAATTTTTTTCATAATATATAATTAAAAATAATTTGTAAAATGAATATATATATATATATATATAATTTTAACTATTAAATTAATAAATCTTTAATTCAACAACAAATACTCACAATTCATATTTGATCATATAATTTCTAGAAGATTTCTCATTCTAAAAAACATATTTACATTCATGAAAGATATGAGTCATTAATACTATATAATTTTATGATTTTGAAATCACCCGATTATAATTTAAAATTAATATCAATAGGTCATATAACATATTATAAGTTATCCAATGTCAAAAAAATTCAACTTTTAAAAATAAATTTAATTCACCACTCACCATTTTAAATAATTTACAGTTTAATGAAAAGCCACCTTAAAAATTATCATAAATTTAAAGGACTTATAAGATAAAAAATCTAAAAATAGTTATTTTATATTTTTCTTAATTCCTTAAAGATCTCTATATAGTAGTAAAATAAATAATAGTTTATATACATCAAAAAATTAATTTCAACATTTTCATTTAGTATAATGATTGATATTCTATAACATTAAATTATTGATGTAATATTTTTCACAATATAAAATGACAATTAATCCAGAAACACATTTTATTATATGTCTAAATAATAGTGGGAAATAAGTCATTATATTTTATGAATAATTATTCCTTTTTATTAAAGTGAAAAAAATTATGAATTAGTCTTATTTTTTAATTTTTTAGAGGAAAAAAGGGATTGCTATATACAATCCCTGGGTTTTTTATTATTATGGTTAATAGAATGGTTAGTAGAAGTACCAAATGAATATAGATGAATTGTGATTGGTTTAAAAAACACAAAAATCTATAAATAAAATCCATTTGGTGATATATAAAATTGTTAAAAATAAATATATGATTTTATAGATCAAATATAATAATTTAAAATGGGAATGTAAGGTTATCCAATTATAGGTAAATAATTTTCTATTACTAATGTGATGGAGGGAGTTGATCTTACCTAGTATTTTATAGAATAACTTTATATATCAATGATATGTGAATTTTTACCAATAATTATTATTAATTACCTACTTATGTGTAATATGATATAGGAAATATTTCAGATTTTATATTAGTCATATATGTTTTTTACCCATATAAATTGATATTTGGTTGATAGAAGGATATTTCATATGTTTTTTACATAGGAAGGCTAGGATTGGATATCTACTGAGAACTATAAAGAAAAAAATTAACATGTATCATTATAAAAAATATTATGTATTCCAAGGTGAGAATATATACATATGAAAAATACTACCCTAGATATTTTCTTAATGATATTTTGAACATGACCTTGAAAATGGGACTAGGATTTGATATTCCTACATGAATTATAAGAATTAATAGGAAATAATGATGTTCATAGGATAAATATCATCTGATAATAGGATGATTGTTTGAAATGTATGGAAATTTAAGGATGTAAAATTATCTATGGGAATAAAAATGTTCTTGGAAATGGGATATTGTTATTTTTTTAGGGAAATAGTAGAAGGGGTAGAGATGTTATTTATGGAGTTGAAAACCAATTATGGGGGGTGGGGTCATTGTTATTATTTGTGAGGATGCTATTAGATATCTATTGAAAATGTTTACATTCTATTTCATAGAATTGATCATTAATATATTGGAATAAAAACCTATTAGTGTTTGGGATATATGGTAAAGGGGGTAATGTTTCAATTTTGTCTAGTAGTAAAATTTGTTATTTCATTACTTTAACTTAGTTTTAGTACAATGGTATTATTTTGAATTTCATTATATCCAGTTTTCTATTTATATCAATTTTATTTGACATATGTTGATATCATAAATCTATTTATACATGTGTTTCTATATATTTATCTAGAAAATGATTCGACATGTTTTAATGTTAGTGAATAATTCTTCAATTTCATGGGAGTATCTTAACCTAATTTAGATTTACCCATTTAAACAAGGATTTATTTATTTCTTATTAAACCAAATGATTATTATATATAGGATTGATCATTTAGTTATTTTGAATCAATCAAGACTCACATTCACACTCAGCATAAGTTGTGGGATATGACACTATGAACTATTTTACTTATTAATTAATAATAAATTGAATTTATCACCCTAATACATGTATAATAATAATTTTTTATCCATAACATTAATCTAATCACAAAATTTCTTAATAATAAATACAATTTCTTTAAATTTATTTGTTCTTATCTAAAATTTTTACTCACCTTTTTTTGGACTCTTTATGACAGAATGATTTTTCACACCTCATTGCGGATTTTTTTGCTTTAATAGTGTAGTATATTCTTATGATCGGTTATATATTTTTTTTATCACAATAATGAATTTTGTGTGAAAAGCCTAGCCTTATTTTAAGGGATTTAGTGACCAATTCATAATGAATAATAAAATCCATTGTTTTCCGGGCCAATTCAATCCATAATAATATATAACATTTTGAGGTAGAAATTGAGTTAACATTCTTACCATGAATTATATAGTTAATAAATAGAGTTATTTTGTCTCTAGAATTTTGAAAAATTTAAATAAATAAAATATAAGACATAAAATGATTGTAATACCCCAACCCCAGTTACCCAGAATTGGTACATTATTTTAATACATTGGCATGATTACAAGGAATGAAGTTTCGAAGGACCGATCAATTTAGCAGTCTTGGAAAATAGATTACATACATGAATGTTACATTACAATTTATAACATACAAAACAACATAAATATTCCTTTATGAACGCCATTATTCTCTTGGATTATCCTTGCATATCAATCACAATACACTTCTTGAAATCCTGGGAAAAATAAAACATAGAAAGGGGTGAGCTCAAATTCCCAGTAAAGATAACAATATAGCAGAAAGTTTCATAAATAAGCATAAAAATTGAAGGCAATGTATAACTAATACAAAATCCTTTTAAACTTGAACTTCAGCATAATATGGCAAAGAAAAAATGAAATAATTCAATTTACTTATTCACATGGATATTCTACTAGTCGAATAATCACATGCAATATCAATAACCACTTTCATAACGATGGAATGCATAATACAAGACTATCAAAACCACGTAGCCAAGGCCTTGTGCCAAGACTACAAATAAGTTTTTGTCAAGGCCTCGTGCCAAGACAGTTGTTTGTATCATGAGTCCTACCGATGCATTGAGGAGCTATAGCGGGATCTACCTGTCACTTACTAAGTCCAACACATTCCTCATATGAATAGGTTTAAACATAACATAAACATTCATATTAAAACTAGCATAAAAAATGTCAATACTTTCTCTATAAAACATGAATGGTATAAAAAATAACACATCCACATTCAAACATATCACATAACCTTTAATACAATATGGGAGTTTTGTATTATAATAAATCAACTTCAAATAATCTTAAAATCCATCAAAGGATGTTGACATAGATGAAATCAAAACTATTAGAGAGGAATATCTTTTTTTTTGAAATCATTTAAAAGTCACATAATTAGAAAATATAACATTTTCTTTGAAAATATCATTATAATATTTTAAGGGATGCTTCGAAGATTTTATAACGGTGGAAAATAGCCGCACCAGCTGTATAAGTTAAAAAATACATTTTTACCTTAATTTTGTCAAAAAGATTAAAAAAGGCTTTGTTTGGAAAATGACATAAAGATTACTTTATAAAAATATTATAAAAAGTCAAACAAGGGTATAAATGAATTTAAATCATATTCTATAAAATAGTAAGAATATTTTGGAATTAATTTTTAAGAAACATGGATGTGGATGATAAAGATGTCCCAGTAGATAATTACGTATAAACAGCCTCAGATAATGAAGAGATTGTGAAATAAACCCTTACCTTGTACTTTTCCTTGGTTGGGAGTAGGTTAACCTCCTGTATAATGGTTAAATAATTGTTATTAAATTATAAAATAATCATATACATTAATATGATATCATATATGATCTTTTAAAATTTCTTTGTTTATAATATCATAGTATTATCGTCATTTCAGGTGTTAACTTACTCGTTTTCTTTTATATGTTTTGTTACATAAGTCGTGTTTGTTATGGATAGGTTATATATTATTCATATAAATAATTATATTAAGTCCTAAAACATTATTTATAATCATTAAATGACAATTATACTTGAATGGATATGATGGGAAATGAATCTCATCGCGTTCGTGGAGACGGTAGTCTGTACGTACGCACGAACGCTACTTCCATTTCATTTTTCATTTTAAAAGGAAATCAAAACCAAATTATACATAGGTATATTATTATTATATTATAATAAAATATCTTATATATCTTAGTTAATTTAATTAACACCATCATTTATACATTCCATGTATGGTATGAACGAGTCATATCACTTTGAGGGGGCGGTAGTCCGCACTTCCTCTAAAGAAATTATTGTATATATATATACAACATGAAACAAATAATTGTATGCTATAAAATGGAATTATAGAATATTATATATATAATAAATGTCATTAATATCATATTTAATTACAGTTCCATCATAACGGACACCATGAGAGGTGGTAGGAAATAATTGAACAATCATCGTTTCGTGAGGCGTTTGGTTTCCATCCATAGAAACATTATGTTCTTCACCCATTAGATGGAGGTGTGTGTAAGTGTAGTTAAAATACTTATTATAAAAATATGCTAGTATATTGAGTATACTGGTTTTGTTACAAAAGGAAATAATAATAAGAGTTTAGGGGTTGGAGAAGTAAAATAAAAGAAATAAAGCTAAGAGAAATCGTTACCTTTAATTTGGGTAACTCCCTTTGGTTTGAACAAAAAAGGACTTTTGAAGTGCTATATGCCTAAGTTACGGCTTATAGGAGGAGTAGAGGGATGTAGGGAGATTAAATGGGTAGAGTTTGGACGAGCCAAAAGGCTTGAGAGGTGTGAGGAATTGGTTAGAAGAGGTGTTCTTTTATAAGGGGGGAGGAGGGACTCTTTAGTAAAAACTTAAAGTATTATTTTATAATAAAATAATATTAGATTTATAATGGCTATAAAGTGAATTATTAAAATTATAAGGTGGGTATATGTCTAAAACAACTTAAAAATAGGTTTTAGACAGGTTTTTGTCACTTTATTAACCTTATCTTTTTGTTTCAACTCTTAGTTAATTAGTTTGACATTTACCATGTCACTTTGTATTTTTATATTATATAGCTAATAAACTTACTATATACATCCAAGCGACCCCCAAGTGGTCTAATAATGATACAATGATCATGATATAAGTCCTTTTGCCGAACCATTGATTTTTAGGAATATAAAATCAATTAATAATATAATATTTGTTTTTAAAAACTCAGTTATGTCAATTTTGACACTATTCAACAATTGACTTTTTTTAAAGTCTTAACAACATTATTAATTCGAATAAAAGTCATTTAAGCAATCCTAAAATGTAATATTAACCAATAAAATTCTTGGATGGAATAAAAACTTTCAAATTATATTTATTTTAACTTTTATAATACCAATTATTTTATTCTTTCATTAATAAGGAAAATACTGCATCATTATTGTGTCATAAATAAATTTAATTATTAAATGTATTAAAATTATAAATAAAATACCATTATATAGGAAATTTTTTTATATATATAATGAATATTTATAGTCTAAAATATAACACATATAACCCTATGTAATTTTTTTTGCTAAAAGATATATGCTTATGTCATTTTTGTATTTACTTTAACTTAATTAATATAAATTGTCATTATCACTTACAAGTGGCTCCATGAGGTCCCAAAATTGAACCAAAGATGCACATGGTCGGAAATGTATCAACCAATAGGTTTAGGACACATTTTAGGGTAATTTAGTATTATTATAATATTATTTGTTTACCCTTATTTACCGGATTTACCCTTTATCCGTGGTAAATAAAATATTTACCGAAGTAATTATTCAAAATGTCTAAAAATAAGAGTTACCTATTTACACAATTTGGACCTCCTGATTCTAAATATGGAATACATTTTTATAAATTCATAACATAGAAGTGTCAGAAATTAATTTAAAATTAATACCCGTTGTCGAAACAAAAAGCGTGTTTTTAACAAATAATAAATATCATAAGATTTACACTTTCTTATGTCTAGTTTAATTATGAAATTGTGTAAAATAACCAACATTGGATTAAATGGTAAAATTATATTCTAATTATAGTTTAAAATTACTCAAATGCATAATTTATCACTATTAATTATTTCGATTAAAAATGTTGTTTTTAATTAAAATTTTGTAATTTTCACTATTCATCAAAATATGAAAGTTATCTAGAAAAGTACCAAAATTTCACCCTAAGATAATTTAGATATTCTAAATCCAAAAATGAAGTCTATTTTACCAAATTAAAAACATAAAAGTTTCATTTATTAATTTAAAATTAATTCCCGCTGTCAAAACCCAAAGGCGTATTTTTAAGAAATAATAACTATCAAAATTTTGACACTTCTTTATGTCCAATTTCAAAGAGAAATTACTTAAAATGACCATCATTTGATTAAATGGTAAAAATATAATCTATTTATACTTCCAAAGCATTAAAATGTATAATTTAACAATAGTAATTATTTTGATTAAAAAAGTTGTTTTCAGTTAAAATATAGTATTTTTCACCATTCAACCAAATATTAAAGTTATCAGAAAAACACAAAAACATTATTGAAACTAAATTATTATGTCCCGATTCTAAAGAAGAATTTCATTTTGTCAAATTGAATATATAAAAGATTCAAAATTTTGGATTTTAAAAGGATTCTTCATTAAAAGGCGGTAAAATTGCAATTTTTTGAAAAATACTACTTTTATCTGAAAAAAATGAATTTGTTTTTAAATTATGTCTTAGAAACTCATAATATGGATTATAAAATTATAAGTTTAATATAAAATTTAAAATTTAGTTAATACTATTCATAACCGCTTTTGAACTGCTAGTTTGGTAAGTCATGGTGCACTTGAACTCAGTGTTGCGTAAAACACACAGTATTGTATTATTCAAAGAGAAGCATACCATAGAATCTTGGGGTATTACATTCTTTCCTCATTCAATAAATTGTGTCCTCACAATTTGAAATAAAAGGTTGAAAATATAAAATATCTTTTTGGAAAACCCACATCGGAAATAAGGTTAATAAAAATATTACTTTAAAAGAAAGAAAGGGAAGTACAAAAGTCACCCAAGATAGCAGATAATAGGATTCTATGAAAACATGGATATATAGGAGAAACAAACCATTAAGGTTTGATGGAGAGTTATAGAAAACAAGATTAGGAGAAATTTAACTACATGAAAATCAAAAACTTGTGATTGGTTAAACGGTCTTTGATTCCCCAGTAGGAAAAGTTAACCGAAAATGTTTTTGTTTTAAATTACCTTTTATAAATTTGAAGAATTTATTTTTGAGATTTACTAAGAACGTAAGGAAATATACTTACTTGTCATATAGACATTCATTCCTTACTAAATGTTTACCACAAACCCATCTTTCACTCAAAAAGGTAATAGAACTCAATTATATTCTATTTATCCTAACCGTATAGGGTTCCAAAAATAAATTTATAATTTATCTATAAGAACTTAAAAAAACTACATTATAAACTCCACGGACTTCACGTAGTCTAGTGGTAGGCGATAAATCCCAATCGTACTATGGTTGTGGGTTCAATTCCTACAGCTTTGTCTGACGCGACGGGTTGTCACATGGTCTGTGTGTTGTCCTTTTTATAAATATCCAAAAATAACCTTAACAATAGTATCCAATGTAAAATATAATCCATTAAAACCTTTATACTTATCCAAAATACTTCTGTCCAAACACTCAGTCCAAAATTTATATGGAAGGTAAACATAATGTAGATCATTTTTATCACGTAATAACATATGAATACCTTAATCATGTATTGTTTTAAATCACTGAAAAATCCTAAATTACCATAAAACCTTATTGATTACATTCATGCTCCCTTATTCCTTATAGAATACTGGATATACTTTATCCATCCAAAAATGTTGTAAATTCCAACAATGATGGAATATACAAATCATTAATCAGTTTCAAGGTAGTCAAGAATATCCAATATAATTTACCCAAATTAACCATATCTTATTCCAAAATCAGTACCTCAATATTAGAACCATATTAAGGTTTATCTTTCCTTCAACCATGTAATTTCCAAAATGTTTAACTTGCTATAGAGTAACTTTTCTTAGTACCATAAAATCTCAAATCCTCAATGAAATAGTACTGTAGTACAATCCTTATTTATTTCTAGTACATCATTGATACAACACTTCAATAAAATAATTCCAAAATAACAACATAAGAACACTAGTCATTCCTCTTAATTTGTGGTAGTATGATAACTTGATTATTATCCAATAGCATCATTTGTGGTATATTTTGATTATTGGGACATTGTTTCGCGTAGTGTCCAAACTCCTTGCAGATTAAGCATTGTACATTTGAAACCTTTTTCTTACCCTTGCAGTCACGTAAATGGTGTCCTTTTTCTACACACTTATAACAAACTCTCATTCCTTTCAGGAATGTTCCAGGGTGTTTCTTCCCATAGTTATCACATATGGGAAAATTCTTCTTTACCTTCTTCCCTTTATCTTTCCATCTCTCTACCATCGTTTCCTTCTCTGGCATCCCTTCAAATCCATAGTTCTCCGAAAATTCTTTACTTATCTTATCAACACATGATACTATTTCTTCATATGATGATAATTCATGGGTGACTATTTCCCTTATAAATTATGGATTAAGACCATGAAAGATATGATCCTTCTTACTCTTTGGATCATGCGTATTGCTGGAGTTATCATTCCTTCTATTAGGCACCATTTCTAAACAATGGCATACACTAGATTAGTTTAACCTAATACCAATCTTGTTAATCACTAAACATAAATTAAACAGTTTATAGATATAATCCATAATCATAAAAATTTCTTCTTTGAGGAATTATATAATCATAAACCCACCATAATGGTTTGTAAAGAAAAAGAGAATTATCCTAAGCATATCCCCCGGGAGTGTCGTAACCAAGAGTGTAGCAAGGCCCATTGTCGTGCACCAGTTCTCGTTTGAGTCTAACTCAAAGTGGTGTTTTTGGGTTTTACCCCAAGTTACATCGGTGAAAGAACCGCCTCTACCTGCTTATACCCAAACAGGTATGTATTCCTTAGAAAACTAACTAAATCTCTACAATACCAAAATTTTATGAATTTCTTCTATACTAATCCTCAATGTCTATCTTAGGTCTATGTGCTCTAATAAGAGTTTATCTAAATCTAGATTCCAAGGTTATTTCTAAAATTCCTTTGATACCAACTGTAACACCCTGACCCCAGTTACCTAGAGTAGGTGCATTATTTTAATACATTTACATGATTACAAGGAATCAAGTTTCGAAGGACCGATCGGTTTAGAAGTCTTGGAAAATATATTACATACATGAATGTTACATTACACTTTATAACATACAAAACAACATAAATAATCCTTTTTTAATGCCATTATTACATTGTCTTAACCTTGCATATCAATCACAATACACTTCTTGAAATCCTAGGAAAAATAAAACATATAAAGGGTTGAGCTCAAATGCCCAGTAAGGATAACAATATAGCGGAAACTTTCATAAATAAGCATAAACATTTAATCTAATGTATAACTAAAACAAAACCCTTTTAAACATAAACTTTAGCATAATATGGCAATGACAAAATAAAATAATTCCATTTACTTATTCACATGGATATTCTACAAGTCGAATAATCACATGCAATATCAATAACCTCTTTCATAATGATGGAATACATAATGACAGACTATCATAACCACGTATCCAAGGCCTCATGCCAAGACTACAAATAAGTTTTTATCAAGGCCTCATGCCCAGATACTAGTTTGTCTCATGAGAACTACCGATGCATCGAGGAGCTATAGCAGTCTCCACCCGTCACTTACTATGTCCAATGCATTCCTCATATGAATAGGTTTAGACAAAACATAAACATTCATATTAAAACTAGCATACAAAATGTCAATACTTTCTCCATAAACCATGAATGGTATAAAAAATAACACATCCACAGTCAAACATATCACATAACCTTCAATACAATATGGAAGTTTTGTATCATAATAAATCAACTTCAAATAAGCTTAAAATTTGTCAAAGGATGTTGACATAGATGAAATCAAAACTATTAGAGAGAAATATCTATTTTTTTTGAAATCATTTAAAAGTAACATAATTATAAAATAAAACATTTACTTTGAAAATATCCTTATAATATTTTAAGGGAAGATTTTAAGATTTTATAAAGGCGGAAAATATCCTCACGTGCCATATAAGTTCAAAAAGACATTCTTACCTTAATTTTGTCAAAAAGATTAAAAAGGACCTTGTTTGGAATATGACGTAATGATTCATTTATAAAATTCTTATAAAAATTCAAACAAGGTTATAAATGAATTTAACAGATATTCTATAAAATAGTAAGAATGTTTTGAAATACGTTTTTAAGAAACATGGATGTGGATGATAAAGAAGTCCCCGTAGATAATTACGTATAAACAACCTCGAATAATGAAGAGATTGTGAAATAAACCCTTACCTTGTACTTTTCCTCGGTTGGGGGTAGGATAACCTCATGTATAATGGTGAAATAATTTTTATTAAATTATAAAAGAATCATATACATTAATATGATATCATATATGATCTTTTAAAATTTCTTTGTTTATAATATCTTAGTATTATCGTCTTTTCAGGTGTTAACTTACTCGTTTTCTTTTATATGTTTTGTTACATAAGTCGTGTTTTTTATGGATAGATTGTATATTATTCATATACAGAATGATATAAAGTCCTCAAAAATTATTTTTAACTATCAAATGAGAATTATACTTGAATTGATATGATGGGAAATTAATCTCATCACGTTCGTGGAGACGGTAGTCCGTACGTACGCACGAACGCTACCTCCATTTCATTTTTCATTTTAAAAGGAAATAAAAAACAAAGGATACATAGGTATATTATTATTCTATTCTAATATAATATATTATATATGTTACTTAAGTTCATTAATACCATCATTTATACGTTCCATGTATGGTATGAATGAGTTATATCACATTGAGGGGGCGGTAGTCAGCACTTCCTCTAATGAAATTATCATATATATATATATATACAACATGAAAAAATTATGGTATGCTATAAAATGGAATTAAAGAATCTTATATATAAAATAAATATCATTAATATCATATTTAGTTAGAGTTCCATCATAATTGCCGCCATGATAGGTGGTAGGAGATAATTTAACAATCATCATTTCGTGAGGCGTTTGGTTGCCATCCACATAAACATTATGTTATTCACCCATTATATGGAGGTGTGTATAAGTGTATTTTGAATAATTTTTATAACAATATCCTAGTATATTGAGTATACTGTTTTTGTTACAAAAGGAAATAATAATAAGAGTTCAGGGGTTGGAGAAGTAAAATAAAAGAAAATAAGCTATGTGAAATCGTTACCTTTAATCTTGGTAACTCCCTTTGGTTTGAACCAAAAAGGAATCTTGAAGTAATTTATGCCCAAGGTAAGTATTTTAGGAGGAGGATAGGTATGTAGGGAGCTTAATTGGGCAGAGTTTGGACCAGCCAAAAGGCTTTAGAGGTGCGAGGAATTGGATAGAAGTGCTGCCCTTTTATAAGGGGGGAGGAGGGGCTCTTTAGAAAAAACATAAAGTATTATTTTATAATAAAATAATATTTGGTCTCTAATTGCTCCAAAGTGCATTATTAAAAGTATAAGCAGGGTATAGTTCGAAAACAACTTAACCAATAGGTTTTAGACAGTTTTGGGTCGCTTTACTAACCTTATCTTTTTGTTTTAACTCTTAGTTAATTAGTTTGACATTTACCATGTCACTTTTTATTTTTATATTATATAGTTAATAAAATTACTATATACATCCAAGAGACCCCAAATTGGTCCTTTAATTATAAAAATATCATGATATAAGTCCTTTGTCTGAACATTATATTTTTAAGAATAGAATATTGATTAATTATATAATATTTGTTTTAAAAACTCATTTATTTCAATTTTGACACTATTCAACAATTGATTTTTTTAAAGTCTTAAAAACTTTATTAATTAGTATAAAATTCATTTAAGCAATACTAACATGTAATATTAACCAATAAAATTCGTGGATGGCATAAAAATGTTAAAATTATATTTTTTTTAACTTTTAAAATACAAATTATTTGATTCTTTCATTAATAAAGAAAATACTGCATCATTATTCTGTCATAAATAAATTCAATTATTAAATGTATAAAAATTATAATTAAAATACCATTATGTAGGAAATTCTTTTATCTTTCTAATTAATATTTATAGTTGAATATATAACATATATAACCTTATGTAAAAATTGTTTTTCTAAAAGATATATGCTTTTGTCATTTTTGTATTTACTTTAACTTAATTAATATAAAGTTTCATTATCACTTACAAGTGGCTCCATGCGGTCCCAAAATCGACCCAAATATTCCCATGGTTGTAAATGTATCAAAAAATTTGGTTAGGACACATTTTATGGTAATTTAGTATTATTATAATATTATTTGTTACCCTTATGTACCAGATTTACCCTTTAACCGTGGTAAATAAAATATTTACCGAAGTATTTATTTAAAATGTATAAAAATATGAGTTACATATTTAAACAATTTAGACCTACTGATTATAAATATGTAATCCATTTTTCTAATTTCATAACACAGAAGTGGCAGAAATTAATTTATAATTAATACCTGTTGTCGAAACCAAAAGCGTGTTTTTAACAAATAATAACTATCATAAGATTGACATTTTCTTATGTCTAGTTTAAATATGAAATTATGTACAATGAAATACATTGGATTAAATGTTAAATTTATAATCTAATTATACTTTAAAATCACTCAAATTCATAATTTATCACTATTAATTATTTTGATTAAAAAAGTTGTTTTTAATTAAAATTTTGTAATTTTCACTATTTATCAAAATATGAAAGTTATCATAAAAGTACAAATATTTTACCCTATGATTATTTAGATATTCTGAATCCGAAAATGATGTCTATTTTACCAAATTAAAAACATAAAATTTGCATTTATTAATTTAAAACTAATTCCCGCTGTCAAAACCAAAAGTCGTATTTTTAAGAAATAATAACTATCAAAAGTTTGACACTTGTTTATGTCCAATTTCAAAGTGAAATTACTTAAAATGACCATAATTGGATTAAATGGTTAAAATATAATCTATTTATACTTCCAAACCATTAAAATTAATAATTTAAAAATATAAATTATTTTGATTAAAAAAATTGTTTTCAGTTAAAATATATTATTTTTCACTATTCACCCAAATATGAAAGTTATCATAAAAACACCAAAACATTATTGAAAGTAAATTCTTATGTCCCGATTCTAATTAAGAAGTTAATTTTGTCAAATTGAATATATAAAAGTTTCAAATATTGGATTTGAAAAGGCTTCTCCATTAAAAGGCTATAAAATTGGATTTTTTGAAAAATACTTCTTTTATCTTAAAAAATGAATTTGTACGTAAATTATGCCTTAGAAACTCATAATATGGATTCTAAAATTATAAGGTTAATATAAAATTTAAAATTCAGTTAATACCATTCATAACCGCTTTGAAACGGCTAGTTTGGTAAGTCGTGGTGCACTTGAACTTAGTGTTGTGTACAACAAACGCTATCGTATTATTCAAAGAGAAGCATACCATGGATGATTGAGGTGTTAAAATGATCACTCATAATGATAACAATGCATTAATTATTACTCAATAAAATTACTATAAAATTACATTGATATTCTAAAATTTCTTTGACTACCAGGGGATATACATTAGAAAGGAGTGAGATATAACTACCAATAAATGAATAATAAAATCCTAACATGGAGAATGTAAAACATGTCAGTAAATAAGAGAATCAATTTTTCATAAGAGTTTATGAATCATACATATGAACATAAAAAATAATATAAGATGATGAAAAAAATTCAAGATAAGAATATTTCCACACCATAATAGAAGACATCATATGAATAAGTCATTTATAACTTGTAAAATCCCAACCTTTCAGGGAGGTGGGTTCTTTTATAACTTTTTTTGTTAAATCCCTATAATATGGTTAATGAATGTTTTCAGATTATATGATTGAACATGAGTATTATTTGGGGATTATTAGATTAAATAGGGTGAAATGTGGAGATAATATGAAAGGAACATGTTTCAAACACTTATATTAATAAACATTCTTCTTAACAATGTCACATGTACGAGGGGTGTTCATAGTTGGAAAAAATTGAAATGACATCCTAGAATATATAAAACTTTGGAAAGATCTAAACCCAAAACCTTCAAATAATTTGTAAAATCATACAGGCTCCCCAAGAGGCTATATGAGCTAGGACACCTCTTGGATTGAAGGTGCAACACGGTTGGCACATTGTTTTTAATTCCCTATTTCCAAACCACTAAACTCATTAAATTAGGTAATTTATAATTTTCTCTCTTAGACGTTATGAGATATTAACTTTTCTCCCCTCTATCCATATCTACTGTCCTGAGTTATGAACCATGATCCCCCCTTCTCCAAATGATTAGTCTCCTTTTATTTTGAGTCATTTAATGTGTTTTTTGTTCAGAATTGATTGTTCAGGTGAGTCTTCCCATCCCCATTCATCAATTTTTTTTAAAGAGGGCTTGTATTATTGTAATAATTACTCTAAATACTTAAAACCATTACATTCCACCAAGAGAATTCATTGTTATTAAAGTGGTTTGTTTTTATAAAATGAGACATGTCCTTGGTGTGCATGTGTCTTTGAAATAGTGATTTCGTAGGCAAGTTGTGACCTTTTTATTTAATTTCATGTTTGGTTTGTGTAATGTGAAAGTGATTTGTTATGTGAATGTGGAACATGATTGAGCACAAGGGAAAACCCTGGGTATCTAGGTGGGTAGACTAGAACTAGTGCGCTAGTGAGCCGGATGGGTATCATCCTTGTTTCACTTAGCTGGATTGATGATTGCAACACAAACTAAACATATGATGATTGAGGGTCGTGGCCTTCTAAGCCATGTTTTCTGAGGGTCATGGTCTTCTAAGACACGTTTCTGAGGGTCGTGGTTTCAAAGCCATGTTTCACCAAGACATGAGGTTCTAGGGTCCCACTCGAGCTAGATGAACCTTAGGGGAGTTACCCAAAGTGCTCTACCATCTATGGCGTGGTGTCTTCCGTCGGCATATAGAGGACCACTTGGGTGTGTGTGTGTGTGCCCATAATGATATTTTCTCTTCCTCTTTAAAGTCTTGTTTGTGAAATGCATTCTTTTTAGTGTTTTCCTTTAGCATTTGGCTTTTAAATGTTTTCTTTAAAAGCATTTTGAATGTATAATTTTGAATAAGCACATTGAATTGTCTTTTTGATGTTGTGGCATGGAACCTTTTTATTTGGGTGATGTCCTACTGGCCTTTTAGCTCACACCCTACATACACCCTTGGGTGTATGTAGATTTTGATTCTTCTACATTCCAGGTTGTGACTTCATGCTCAGCGTTGGTGGTTCTGGTTGCTGTTGGTCTTCATGTGCAGGTTGGTGTTGGTAGCTTGGGGATGAAACTTCTCATGTCACATAAGATTGGTTTTGGAGTTAAGTTCTCTATTCTTGTTGTTGTTCATTTTGGGTTTTTATCTAAATAGTAGACATTAAGCCTGTTCATAGTTTAAAAGAACGTTTGGTTGTCTATTTCTAATTTCAGTTTATTTATCTGGTTAGTTGTTTTCCTGATTTTTTTTCGGGTAAAATCGTTACCATGTGTTAGTTTTGATACCTGGGCACTTGTGCCAGCCCGTGGGGATCGGGAATGCCCTTCGGGCCTTACCGCGGACCGGGTCAGGCGCCGGGTCGGATGGCGAACCGGCCTGGTTCGTGACAAAATGGTATCAGAGGGTGGTTTTCTCTCTTGGGTCATTTTCTTTTGAGATAGAGTCAGAGTAGACCAAAATTGTGGTTTTCAGAACTCGACGTTCTAGCTATGACCAATGTGCCTGGCTTGCACACCTCGTGGCCGGGCTCGAGTTACCGAAGTTTGTTGAGGTGTGTCTGAGTTTTGGTCATTGCAGTTAATCTTGCCTTGGGAAATGAAAAGAGAGTAGGGTCAGTGGTCCCAGTGAGCTTGCAGGGTCTGGCAAGCCATGTGGAGCCATGGACACTGTCCTAGAATACCCTCTGTGGTAGTGGCATGATTGGCGTATGACTGCCAGCCATACGTCCAGTCACCCGCTGCCACAAGTTTTCTCTTGCGTCGTTTCTCGTCTCTTTGTTTTGGATTCGTGGAAATTTGGTTTTTAAATAAAAATGTTTTGGACTTGGAAAATGTTTTCAAATGAAGCGGTTTAAAAATGAAATGGTGTGTGAGGTTTGAAAAGTGTGGGTTGAATGTTTTGGTTTTGAAAAACGGAAAGGTTTGGTTTTGATCCTTGGCGCTCTCATGGGCAACCACATGCAAGAGTGTATATGAAACAGGAAAGAGTTAATGACACGAGCGGATGAGTGCCTAGATGGATATGAGGTGGGTGTTGGTGCAGCATTAGGACATGCATGTGCAAGGCTCATGGGACACCATTGGTGTTTGTGCAACCCACTGTCTTTGCTTATTTTCAAAATGTTTTGTTAAGGGAAAATTTGATGTTTTTAAATAACCGGAAATTGGGTGCTATGTCTTGACTGTTGGACTAGTTTGGTTGGGTCCATGGTTTCCTTTCTTGACTAGTGTATTCCCCAAATAAAGCTTTGATATGTGATTGAAGTGCGGCTATGGGTAACGCACCGTTGGCCGACCCTCCAGTTGATTAGAGGAATCTCTTCTTGAATCCCAGAATTGAACCCACCCCTCCATTTTACAACTAAACGGATCCTCTCGCAGCGGGATGACATATGCGAAAGGAGTTGAAGAGAGTTTTGGTCTTTTGAGTGTCTTGACTCATTGAGTATGATGTTTTACACTGTTGTGTTTGAAGGTTCCCCCTGGAAATGGTGAAAGGAATTCCAGCAGGGAAGGGTGAAGGCGGTTCAGAATTTCCAGTGTTGACCAGTGTATTAAAGGGATTTGTGGTATTTACATTGGCTTCAAGGGTCATGTTTGGAGATGTAGTGCAGCATGAGGTCCCTTTTATAGTCAACGAACATTTGGAAGCAGTAAAGGAGACCCCGGTGGGGAAAAGGTGGAAGCAACCCGAAGTTGTTGGTGCGGTCTATTGTTCTAAATGAAATCTGGTCTTTGGTTTGTTTCGTTTATAAAAAGGGTTCGTGTTAGGCCACTAGTTTGGTAGACCCAGTCATATGAGGATGATATGGTTGTTTGTAGGAATCACATGGTGTTCTAGACACGGTTTAAAGTCCTTATCAATGTAATGTTCCTCTCAATAGCAATAGTCATGTTTTGGTGACGATTGGCGATGTCGTGTTCTCATTCAGTGTGAAAAAGGGTGATGTGCATGCACCATTTCAACTTTGGTGTTGGTGAATGTTCTGAGTATGATCAGTCAGATGTTTTAATGTGTCGTGTTTGTTGGTGTTGTCTTGGTTGCAGTGTGGTTTCATGTGACACTAAAAGGAGAAGTTCTGTTCGGGAGTCCTCCATGCCTGACTGCGAGGCAGAAGATGCTTCAAACATCAGGGCTCTATCCATAGGTCTCGGAGTGAAGCTCGCGCGTGGTCAGGAACCCCAGGAGTGTATGGGACTCCAACTTTATTTCTTTCACTAATGTTAAAGGTAGAGGAAGTTTAAATTGTCTCCAAGGTTGTTCTGCTTCGAAGGAGCTGTCGTGTTGCATAAGGTTTTCATGACCATGTGGACGCGTGTTCGTCTTGTGCCTTAAAGTCTTGGGGGTTGCATCCCACTGGATGAAATCACTTTAGTGGTCCTTATGGGAGTCTGTTGGGTAAATCATTCTCAATTTTGAATGATTCTCATCATGGGATTTGGGGATTTTGGTCTGTCTCCGGCTCTGGTTTTGACGCCCAATAGTTAGGCCCGACCCTCCCCGCCCCTGGTGGTGGGGTGCTTGGTCCCCGTCGGAAAGTTTATAATGTTCTGTATCCTTTGTTAGTTCTAATGTGGGATACACCCACGATGAGCCTCGCACAAAGGTCTCTAGAATAAATTTGTTTTGGCCTTTCTTTATTGGTGGGGAGTCTGCCCGGACCTCCCCATGTGGGTTTTCTAGTCTTGCCTTGGGCGTTGGTAGGTTCTTAATGGTGGGGAGACCCACATTGGGTCTCACAGGAATGTCTATAGAATAAACCAGTGCTGGACTTTCCTTTAATGGAGGGGAGTCCGCTCAAACCTCCCCGTGTTTGCTTTCCTGTCTCGTTTTGAGTGCAAGTGAGTTCCTAATGGTGGGGAGCCCCTCAGGCTTCCCCATGTTGATCTTTTTCTTCTGTTTTTACATATGGCTTAGTGATAAGTGATAAGTGTGTTCCTTGGATGTGGTCGGACCTTGTCTGTTGATTCTAGATAAATGGTGTGGTTTCGGTTTAATAGCGCTTGAGGTGTTTCGGCTTATGAGGTTGGTTTCTGTGGGTGCAAGAGCTCCCTTCCTTGATCAGTCAACTGGAGGCGTTCTAGCTCTTCGGGGCGGGCGACACATATCAGAAAGTGTTTTTATGAGTTTCTTGAAGTTATCTTTGAGTCACTTTCTCTGAGCATGATGCATTTTCATCTTTTCACTTGTTTTCTTAGGAATCCTCTTTGAACATTAAGGGGGTGTCATTTATTCTTTGAGTCTCAACCTTAGTTGTGGCTTTCCGGGGGTGGAAAGCTTTATGGTGGGGATAATTGCCACACCCGGTCTTCACGCTGTGACATGTTTCTAATTTTTATGTTGTATCTTAAAATTTTTTCTGCTTCAAATGGTTATTTCTATTCTAATTTATATATTTGCATGAAGTGTGGGCCGAGCCCAATGGGGGTTTTTCACTCTTGCACTGATAATTGAGCGTTTTATCATTGAAAACATTCAGTGCACCACTATCGAAGCCGGGCGGCCTCGCCTAGGCTACCGCGTGTCCTCGCCAGGCTCTCCGTGCACCTACCCGATATTCAGAAAATTAAATGAAATGAATTAGTAATGAATAAAATTAAATGAGTGATAAAATTAAAATAAGATAAAAACAAGATTATTTCACTAATAATGATAGTATTAATATTTGAGGATAATATTAATTATTATTGAGTATTATTATTATGTATATTAGGGATGGAAAATAAGTTTTTTTATATCACTCTTGTTTATTTTATTATTATTATTATTATTATTATTGTTATTATTATTATAATTATTTGATTTTGTTTTTTTATTATTATTATTATTATTATTATTATTTACCCCTTGTTAGGGTTGGTCGCGCCTCTCTTCCCCCCCCCCCCTCTTTTTTTTCTTCTCCCGCAGTCGTCCTCCCCTCTGCTCCCCCTTGCCCAAGCAGCGTGTGCCGCTCGTCAGTGCCTCCTTCCCCTTCAAAACCCCCACACCTTCCCTCCGAATCTCCCCCTCAGACCGTCCCACCCCCCCTCCTCCTAGTACCCCCTGTTGCGCCACACCCTCTTCCCCCTACTGTCCCGCTCAAGCAGTGCTCCCCCCCTTTTTCTTTTTTTTTCATTCATACTGCAACACCCCCGTTTCTCTTCTACCCTTAGCACCGATGCCCTACCTTACCCTCATCGGCCCTCCGCTATCACACACCCCTCTCCTGCTTCCCATTGTGCTACACTAAAATCAAGCCTCCAAACCACCCTCAACCTCGGCCTCCCCTGTTGTGCGCTGAAGGCCGCAATCACCTCCCCCTTTGAGCATCCCATCGCATAGCTGCAACACCTTGTCCGGCGAAACCTCTGGTTCCCTGCCCACCTTACGCACAAGAAACCCCCTGGTTGAGTACTCTCCTTCATTTTTTTTATTTTTTTATTGAGTTTTTGGTTATCCAGCAGCTATGAGGTTCTTTTTAGGGATGAATTATAAATTGTTGGTTCAATTTCTTGTTTAGGGTTCACATTTGAGTTTGTTGAGGTGCGGTTAACGTGTGACGGTCGTTGCGCACCGTAGTTGTGAATTTTGATATTGCAAGGTAGGTGGTTCCATGCCTTTTCATCATTTAGATAATTTAATTTTTTTGTTTATTTAAACTTAATATGTTCTATGGTTTAGTTGCATGATGCGAGTTGTGTTTAAAATGTTTTGGTATGTTCTTTTGATGAAAATGGGTTTTTAGGAGTAATATAATCTTTTCATTTATATGTGTGTTGTGGTACAAATGCTTGGTAGTGATGTAGAGGTTTTGAGAAATGCATTTTGAAAATGTTGTGACATGCGTGTGTGATGAAAATTGCACTTGGTTTTTTTTTGAAATTGTCATGTTTTTTTCCTTTCGATCCTATTGTGGTAAATTTTAGAAGTGTTTAATAATTGTTTATAAAGTTCCAATGAGGTTTTAGAAGGTTTAATTTGTGAAATTAATTTTGTAATGGTTTCTTTTTCAAGCGATGTGTTTAATATATTGAGGAATTGTTTTTTTAAGTGGTGTTTTGAGTGTGAAACCTGGTTGAATGGTTTTTGAGGGTTTTTTGGTAGGTGCGAAAGGTGTTTTCAAGTCACATTAGGAGTTACTGTATTTAAATAGACATTTTCAAAGTAAAATGAATCACTTTTGGTGTGTTTTCCTTGTTGTGTACTTTTGAAATTGAAATGCAAAATTGTTTGAATAATTGAAAACAAGTTTTGATATGGTCACCTCGTGTATCATGTTTTAAAGTGATGTATCTATATAGAATCAAGTGGTTTTGGTGTAAATTATTCTTGGGTTTTCTTGAAACGATTTCATTAATATCTCAAATGATTCTTTGATACATTTATATGACGCGAAAATGGTATTTTGAAGGATTTTAATACGCATTCATTGTTTTTAAAGTGGTTTATTTTTATAAAATGAGACATGTCCTTGGTGTGCGTGTGTCTTTGAAATAGTGCTTTCATATGCAAGTGGTGACCTTTTTGTTTAATGTCATGTTTTTTTTGTGTAATGTGAAAGTGATGTGTTATGTGTATGTGGAACATGTTTGAGCACAAGGGAAAACCCTGGGTATCTAGGTGGGAAGACTAGAACTAGTGCGCTAGTGAGCCGGATGGGTATCATCCCTGTTTCAGTTAGCTGGATTGACGATTGCAACACTAACTAAACATATGATGATTGAGGGTCATGGCCTTCTATGCCACGTTTTCTGAGGGTCATGGTCTTCTAAGCCATGTTTCTAAGGGTCGTGGTTTCTAAGCCACATTTCATCGAGACACGAGGTTCTAGGGTCCCACTCGAGCTAGATGAACCTTAGGGGATTTACCCATAGTGCTCTACCATATATGGCGTGGTGCCTTCCGTTGGAATATGGGGGACTACGTGGGTGTGTGTGTGTGTGTTCCCATAATGAAATTTTCTATTCATCTATAAAATCATGTTTTTGAAATGCATTCTTTTTAGTGTTTTCCTTTAGCATTTGGATTGTAAATGTTTTCTTTAAAAGTATTTTGAAAGTATAATTTGGAATAAGCACATTGAATTGTCTTTTTGATGTTGTGGCATGGAACCTTTTTATTTGGGTGACGTCCTACTAGGATTTTAGCTCACACCCTACATACACCCTTGGGTGTATGTAGATTTTGTTTCTTCTGCATTCCAGGTTGTGACTTCGTGCTCAACGTTTGTGGTTCTTGTTGTTGTTGGTCTTCATGTGAAGGTTGGTGTTGGTAGATTGGGGATGAAACTTCTCATGTCGCATGATGTTTTTTTTGGAGTTTATTTCTCTATTCTTGTTGTTGTTCATTTTGGGTTTTTAGCTAAATAGTAGACTTTAAGCCTGTTTATAGTTTAAAGGTACATTTGGTTGTCTATTTCTAATTTTAGTTTATTTATCTGGTTAGTTATTTTTCTGCCTTTTTTAGGTAAAATCGTTCCCATGTGTTAGTTTTAATACCCAAGCACTTGTGCTAGCCCATGGGGATTGGGAATGCCCTTCAAGCCATGCCACGGACCGGGTCGGGCACCGGGTCGGATGGCGACCCGGCCTGGTTCGTGACAGCAAGACATATATTGATCATTGGATTAAGGGCTCACCTGGGTTTGGGTAAGAGAGACTTTTTTGAGAGTATAAATCATGGGACTTCTTATCCAGGGTTGTTGGATACCCTCCTCTTTGGGTTAAAATAGTTACTACGTGTTACTTGTAGTATTTTGTTTTCCACTGGGTATTTTAGTCGTTGAGAAAAGTATAACTTTCATATATTTCGTTAAACTTGTACCCTGATTTGATAGGATTCTATACGCTTTAAGGTAGAATTTTAGTTTGTGTAAACTTTTGTTAAGTTTCACTTCCGAAATCACTTTTCTAGAATCAAGCAAGATAATAGAACTTAAAGGTGTTGTGAATTTTGATTTTTCAAAATTTCCTTAGGGATTTTTTTAAAAGAATATAATTCACCCCCTCTGGTATTTGAGAATCTCATGTTTATATATTCGATCCTATATTTGGTATTATAGAGTATATCTTACTCAGAAATACCATCTCAAAAATGTGTATCATAGGAGGTTTTCTGAAATACTTATGTTCACATATAAGTTTTCCTTGCTCAAGTTTTTTTCCCTGCTGAGGTAGACTACCTTGTACCAATTCAACAATTGCTATCACTGCTCAAATTTTTTGGAATAGAATTTTTAGATTCATATTTTTCGAATTCATATTTTTCGTTTTCATTTTTTTCATATAGTTCATATTCACTCTAGCTTAGAGATACAATATCTAGTTTCTTGCTTAGGAAATTTTCTCTTGTTTACAAACTCTTACTACTAAAAAGATTGTGTGGAAAATATTTTCTTAAGTATGGAAGGTTTAAAATTTGGTTCTATTGATAATATAAATCCTACCATACCTCATATATTTGATGGAAATGATTACGAGTACTGGAGAGATAGGATGAATACTTTCAATATTAATACTAGAGTTGATAACTATATAATGCTGACAAAATATTATAAGATTCCAAATAAGGAATTGAGAACCTTTATGAATCATGAGAAATAAGAATATTAAGAAAACATCAAAGTCAGAAATACTTGGTTATGATCAATGACTAGGGACATATATAGTCAAATATAATCATGTGAAGCTGAAAACAATATCTGGAAGAAACTTGAAGTTACACATTTCGGTACATCTAATGTCATAGAGACTAGAAGAGCTATGTTGAGAGCTGAATACCATGGCTTTAACTTTCTTTATGAAGAACCTATAAGAAAAGTACAACAAAGGTTTATGACTATCTTGAATAGTTTACAATTTATGGGAGAAAAAGGTTTGGATGATGAGTCTCTTTTTGAAAAAATCATAGATATCATGCCATATGAATTGGAGTCAAAGAAGACAGCTATTGACGAGAACAGGAAAGCCATCCAAATTTTTTTAGATGAGTTGTTTGGAACTCTTCTTCAGCATGAAACCAGAATTAAGAGAGATGCTGAAAATGCTAAGAAGAATAATGGAAATAGAGGAGTTTATTTTACAAACAATTCTAAACATATGAAATCCAAGACCCTAGAAATGTTAACTAGATCAAAGTCAAAGAAAGTCATTATTCAGTTAGAATCTAGTGACATAGAAAAGATTGAGAATGAATTAGCTAGTCTTTCTCGGAGAATGACCAATAATGTAGCTCAGAAGAATCATAAGAATAAGTACAAGAAGAAAGACAACAAAGATAATAAATATGGAGAAGTTACTTGTTATGAATGTAGAAGAACATGTTATATTAGACCTGATTGTACATTGTTTAAAAATAAGGAAAGGAATTCAGAAATGAACAAGAAGAAATTTTATCGATCAAAGCACAAGAAAAGACTTAAATATAATGATACATGGAGTTTTAGCTATGGGTACTCTTCAGAAAGTGAATCTTTTGAATATGATTCATCAGCACAGAAGAATGTGAGATTCATTGATTCTACTTCTTTCTATAATACATGTCTTATGGCCAAGGTATGATCTTCCAAGGCTTTAACAAATTTGTCTCTTTATATGAATTACTATTCCAAAAATTGTACTTTTAATGAAGATACTTCATCCTCAGAAAATAAAGAAATACCTTCATATGAAGAAGTTTCTAGATTTTCCAAATTACTTGAAGCAAGAAATTGTAAAATTTCTAAGAAACTAGACAAGGAAAATATTAGGGAATAAATTCTTACAAAAGAGATTTCATATCTTTCTAGAGATCTTGGAGATAAAGATGAGATTTTAAAAAAACATTCTAAAGACCTTTAGAAATCAAATTCTGTTAAGGAAGAACTTCTTAAAGATCTGAAGAATTCTATTTTAAAGATAAATGTTTTTTAGGAAAAATCTAACTCTAAGGAAATGATTCTTGAGGATAGGAATTTAGTCATCAAACTAAAATCTGAAATATTTTCTCTTAAGAAGATTCTTGAAAACATTACCTCTAGGAAGAAAAATTTGGACAAGATGTATTCTCAAATTAAACCTCAAGGAAACACTACTGGAGTAGGTTATACTCACTAAAAACCAGTTTTCAAAAACAACTATTTTTTTTCCTTTTAGAGACCCTTTTTCACTAAATGTCTATGTAGTGGGCATTGGAAGAAATATTGTTCCTTGAATAAATTTCAATCTCTTGGGTTTCATAAATCTTAATTTTCTAAACAAATGTGGATACCCAAAATTTTGTTTTCCAACAATTCCTCATCCAACAAAGTTTGGATTCCAAAGGTCTAACCTTTTTATTTTCAAGAAATTATAGAAGGTACCAACAAAAATACGTTGTAAATAGATAGTGTATATTCCATGCATATGGCTGGTAACAAAAACTATTTTGAAAAGACTATCATGATGAAAGTAAGAAAATTAACTTTCAGAGATAATGCTCATGGAGAAATTATAGGTATAGGTAACATCTTTCTTATTAGAAAAACTTTGATTTAAAATGTTTTATTTGATAAGGGTATTAAGCACATCCTCTTTAGAATAAGTCAATTATGTGATGAAGGCTACCATGTGAATTTTAGGAATGATAAGTGTTTGTACACAATTCCAAAGAAGAATTTATTCTTTTTACCAATAGGAAAGGGAATGATTACACACTATACTTAGAAGACCTTAAGAGCCAAGATCTACCTTGCCGTAGTGTAATGGAAGATCATTCTTGGTTGTGGCATAGAATTTTAGGACACTGTAACCTTAGGAACTTATAAAAAATTTCTAAGAAAAGATTAGTTAAGGATCTACCGGAGCTTAGATTTGGCTCTTCAAAATTTTGTGATCCTTGTCAATATGGAAAGCAGCATAAATCAAGTTTTAAATCAGGTGGTGAAGTCATAACTACTGATGCATTATAGCTAGGGCATATGTATATTTTTGGTCCTACACAAACTGGAAGCATTGGGGGAAAGTATTATGCATTTTCCTTTGTCGATGATTACACTAGATTTACGTGGGTCTATTCTCTAGCAAAGAAGTCTGAAGCTTTCTCATATTTCAAAAGCTGTAGAGCCCAAGTTAAAAATGGGAAAAACCTTCCATTGAAAACTATTCATAGTTATCATGGAGGAGAATTTTAAAATTCTGATTTTCAAACTTTTTGTAGTAGAAAATGCATTACTTGTAACTTTTCATCACCCAGGACACCTCAACAGAATGGTGTTTTTAAAAGAAGAAATAGAATTCTTCAAGAAATAACAAGAACCATGGTGAGTGAGTATTCTATATCCAAACATTTTTGGGCTGATGTTGTGAGTACTGCTTGTTATACTATAAATAATGTTTTGATTAGACCTTGTCTTAATAAAACTCATTACGAGTTATGGAATGGAAGAAAACCTAGACTATCCTACTTTATGGTTTTTGGTTGCAAGGTATTCATTCTGAATACTAAATATAATATTCAAAAATTTGCACCAAAATCTGATGAAGGAATTTTCTTAGTCTACTCCACAACTTCTAAGGCTTATAAAGTTTTCAACAAAAACACTTGTACTATTGAAGAGACAGTACATGTTAAATTTGATGAATCTTATCCTTTTTTAAAACAACCCCAACCTACATCCTCAAATGTGTATTTAAAAACTAATTATCAGCCTTGGATAGAAGATCCTTCTGATAAGGAAAATGTTCAAGAATATACTATTGAATCATTTACCCTAGAGTATTCCCTACCTTATGTTGATGAACAGGTTTTACAAAACCCAAATATGTCATTTCTAAAGAATCATCCTAGTGATAGTATCATTTGTGATGTGAATCAACCTAGAAGTTCCTTAAGAAATGAAGTAGAACATCTATCATTCCTTTCCCAATTAGTACCAAAAAGCACTAATGAAGCCTTAGGTGATGATGATTGGATAAAAGTCGTGCAAGATGAGCTAAATGAATTTGAAAGGAATAATGTATGGACCTTGGTGGAATGACCTAAGGAAACTTCTATTATTGGAGTAAAATGGGTCTTTAGAAATAAGTGTGATGAAAATGGAATCATTGTTAGAAATAAAGCTAAATTAGTTGCTAAAGGCTATAATAAAAAAGAAGAGATAGAATATGAAGAAACATATGCTCCAGTATCTAGAAATGAATCTATTCGTATTTTACTTCCCTTTACAGAATTCTTCAATTTCAAACTTTTTCAAATGGATGTGAAATGTGCCTTCTTTAATGGTTATGTTTAAGAGGAAGTATTTGTTGAACAACCTCTTGGATTTGAAGATAAAAAACATCATGTTCATGGTTTTAGACTAATCAAAGATCTATATGGACTTAAACAAGCCCCTCGAGCCTAGTATGATAAACTTACATGATTTTTTCTTCAAAATAACTATGTTTAGGGAAATTATGATCCATCCATTTTTATAAAGAATGATAATTAAAATGTTTTGATTGGTCAAATTTATGTTGATGACATTATTTTTGGTTCAACTTAGTAATCTTTAACCAATTCCTTTGTGAATCTAATGAAATCTAAGTTTGAAATGAGCATGATGGGTGAGTTTACATTTTTATTTGGTTTCCAAATTTCTCAAAAAACCAGAAAGAATCTATATATCCCAACATAATTATATTAAATATATTCTTAAAAAGTATGGGTATGACATCACTAAATGTATAAGTACTCCCATTGGTACCTAAAACACAATTGATCTTGATGAAGCTGGGAAACCAGTAGTTCAAAATGCTTTTAGAGGTATGATAGGAAGTCTACTTTACTTGACATCTAGTTTCCCAGACATAGTTTTCATTATTCTTATGTGCAAGATGTCAATAAAATCCTAAGGAATTTCACTTAAAGGCTGTCAAAATAATTTTTCTCTACCTAAAGGGAAACATGGATTTAGGACTGTTTTATTCTTCTAGAAATGATTTTATCTTGAAAAGTTTTTCAGATGCTGACTTTGGCGGATGTAGAATGGATAGAATGAGTATATACAGAACATATCATTTCTTAGGAGATTTATTAGTTTCTTGGTCTTGGAAAAAGCAACACTCAGTAGAACTTTCCACTGCCAAAGCTGAATATATAGCAACTGGAAGTTAATGTGCTCAAGTGTTGTGGATACAACACACACTCACAGACTATGGTATGAGTTTTATCAAAACACCAATTTTGTGTGATAATACGAGTGCTATTTCCCTTATTAAAAATCATCCACATCACTCTCATGAAAAACACATAGATATTAGGCATAAATTTCTTATGGATCATACATAAAAATGAGATATCATTCTTCAATTTATCAGAATGCCAGATGAACTTGGTGATATTTTCACAAAATCTTTACCCTCCGATAGATTTGAATACATTAAACAGAAGTTAGGAATGATAACCATAAGGTAATACTCCTCTTTAAATTTCTGTTGAACCAATCTTCTTATAGTAATAAACTGCTTTTCTTAAGGGGAGTACATTGAATTGTAAGCTTATTATATTTTTCTTAATGAAGTTTTTTTATTTTTTGTAATGATGTTTTTTATATTTTTTGTAATGATGTTTTTCATATTTTTCTTAATGATTTTTTTTATTTTTCGTAATGACGTTTTTTTTATTTTTCATAATGAAGTCTTTATGTTTTTCGTAATGAAGTTTTTCATGTTTTTCATAATGAATTTTTTTTCATATTTTTCATAATAAAGTTTTTCATATTTTTTGTAATGAAGTTTTTTTTCATATTTTTGATAATGATGTTTTTTATCATTTTCGTAATGAAGTTTTGTTTTCCATATTTTTCATAATGAGGTTTTTCATATTTTTCGTAATGAAGTTTTTTTCAACTTTTTCGTGTTATTGTTTGTTTTTGTAATTAAAATACTCGGACCTGATGTTTTTTGTAATGAAAATCCTAAAACCTGATGTTTTCGTAATGAAAAACCTTAGAGCTGAAGTTTTCGTAATAAATGATCTCGGACCTAAAGTTTTCGTAATGAAAATATTTGGACCCGAAATTTTGTTAATAAAAATTCTCGGATTTGAAAATTTTTGTAGGGATGTTTTTTATTTCATATTCAAGTTTTTTTTCATATCCAAAGTTCTTCATGAAGAATATTCATCATTTCAAATAATCTTATGAGAAATCTAAAAGGAATAATTCTTTATTGAGTTTTTCTTAATTACCTTTTACTTTCTGTAAGTTTCTTTTTCATTTAAAATTTCATGGAATCAAATTTCCTTAAATCTGAATGGTTTCCTTTTAAAACCTCAATAGATCATATTCAACAAAAATTTTCTTTGTGGCTATTATTTCAACCATCAGATTAGATATCAAGAATTCTCAGCCATTGGATTCAAATGGGAAGTTCAACCATCGATTCTAGTGCCTATATAAAGGACCCCTGAAGGGTTGTCCCACATCAGTTTTCAAACTCTCACTTGCTGAAGCTCTGCTCCTCTACAAAATCCCGTTCCAAATTCTTCAGAAGTACTCAATTCCAAATGTCTACAGATGTTCCCTCTCAAGAAATGTCTTCTGTCAAGCCGATTGTGGAGTGGAACATATACAGGGAGAGGTTAGTTCATCCGAATTTTTCAATAATTATGACTATATTATTTCTAAGAAAATCAAGCTCAATGGATGAGAAAGTATAGATATTTCAAAGATAGGAGCTTAGGATATTGCCTATCTGGATCTACTCATAGAATTTAATGAATCAGTTTGCATATTTAATGAAGATGGTAGGTAAAGTCTTCCTTTAAAAGTTATGGAATGACTTATTCACTCTCTTACACCAAGGATGCTAGTTTGGTGGGGCTATCTTATAAAGGGGAGGCATAATTGTTCTCTCAAAAACTGCCAGAGGTTAATGGACGTTTCGTTAAGGAAATGTAAATAGAATTCCTTGGGCTCAAAGATGTAAAAATAGAAAATATTTCCCATCTATCTACCAATAATCAGATTCTACAGTTATGGATTCAGGGCCTTATCGTACCGATGAAGGGTGAAAAAGAAACCCTGAAGAAAAGTGACATGTACATATTTGATTTTTTGGTTAATCTAAGGAAGGTAAACCTCATGAAGCATATTCTCATTATGATTGAGAATATCAAGAATGGAAATTTGAGAGCACAAATTATCATGTATCCTGCCCTACTCTCAAAGATGATAGTTCGGTTCCTAGAATATTTAAAGATCCCCTGCAGTTCCAAGCTGAGGAATTGCAAGGTAATGCTTATTAGTGATGATACCCTTAAGAGAATAAAGGTTGGATTCTCTAAGGATACAGGTGAGTTCTATGATCTTCCTAAGGAAGAGGCAGAAGCTATTCTGAAGAATGCTAAAGAAGTTGAAACCTCTAAGAAATGTGGGAAGAAAAGAAATTTAAAAGAATTGGAAGTAGAAAAAAACCCCCTATGTCTAAATAAGTCCAAACCGCACCCCCTAAACCCAAGAAGCAAAAAAATATCTTACCCAGATGAAGTTGTAGCAAAATGGATGGAGGATAAAAAGAATAAAAAAGCCGGGGAGCCACAGTTCGGTTTGGATCCTGCTGAGGCTAAGGCCTTGAAAGAATCAACTATGGAATAGATTAAGAAGCAAGCCAAGGAAAATAAGCTGAAGGTGAAGATTTCTGAGGCAGAGATTGTTCAATCTCTTTTAAAAGCCACTAAAGTTGCATCTGAACAAATCCCTGTACCGAAATCCTTCCTTGTAGAACAATTGCCTGAGACTCTGGGTAAGAGGATTATAACTCTGTAAAATCCACAAGAGAAGATTGTGAAAGAGAAGAAAGCTTCAGAAGAAGTACTAGAAGCTGAGAGTAGTGGTGTCTCTGATGATGTGATTAAGAAAGTTGAAGATTATCAGGAAAAGGAAAGTGCTTCTGAAAAGTTGTCAATCCGGACTTCTCAAGCCGGATCCTCAAAACATGCTACTCCTAGATCTGATGAGAAGGGTGAAGAAGAGGAAGTGAATACGATGTCAAAGGAAGAGAGTCATAATCACAACTTCATACTTCTTGATGCTGTTGAGGCCGGTGCTGAGAAAGAAAATGTTGATGAAGATAAGATTTTCCAATTATCTAAGAGTGAGCATGAGTCTCCAGATGAGGAAGTAGTACTGAAAATCAGTAAGGGTAAACAAGTGGTTGTTGATACCCCAACCAAAGATATTTTGAGGAATAATTAATCTAGAGGAACCTATAAGAGAAAGATGGTAGAGTTAGATGAAGAAGCATCTTCAAGTAAAATGTCTGATTCAGAGTCATCTACCTTAGGACATGATTTTGGTGTTCTGTCCCTGAAGAAGCTGGTGGATACCATTCCGATCATTCCATAAATTGATTCTAGATTCTAGATGCTTCAATATATCATGAATCAAAAGTACGAAACTGTATCCATGGTGATGGATAGATGTGTTAAGATTGAGGCTGATCCAAAAAATTTCCTGATCAACTATGAAGCTCACAGAAAATCATGCAAGAAAATGACCAGATGGTCTTAGAAAATCTTTTAATATTTGGAAGAGCTTGATAAATTTCAAGAAGATGTCAAGGAAGCTTTTGATACCGAAGACACCAAAATAAAAAATATTAAAGATAGCTTTGAGAAAAAGCTAACCCTTGAGCAAAATTCTCAGAGTCAAGATGTCAAAGATCTGAATGGGAAGCTGAGTTATATTGTCAAAATCAGGAAAATAGAGTGGGATCTCCCGATTGAGATTCGAGAAATGCTAGATAAGATAGATGACTTTCTAAAGGCTCAGTCAGAGGCCCTGAAGGCTCAAGAGGAAAGGATCAAAACATTAGAAAATCAAGCTGAGGAGGATCACAAAGAGCTTAAAAAGATGAAGACAATCATGAAGATGTTGATGCCCAAGGAAAAAAGAAACAAAATAGACCTAAATCCGATCTTTTGTTGTATTGTTTTTCCTTGTACTAATACTTTAAATCATAATGAAATTGTGGTTGCTTGTTTTGTTTGGATGTATATACTAATATTTCAGGTACTAGATTATTTTTACATTCCCTCAAACTCTTTTTGAAAATCACAAAGGGGGGGGGGGGAAGGATAAAGAATTCTAAGGGAGACAATGAAAAAGGTTTCTATGTAAAGAATAAATATTCCTAAGGGGGATTTTATTTCAGGGGGAGTTATCGTTATGAATATTTCCAAAACC
Source organism: Viscum album (assembly GCA_963277665.1). Taxonomy (NCBI): domain Eukaryota; kingdom Viridiplantae; phylum Streptophyta; class Magnoliopsida; order Santalales; family Viscaceae; genus Viscum; species Viscum album. The sequence continues at coordinate 1,238,423,214 of OY728145.1, read as the reverse complement.
TTGGAATCATATAATACATAGATATAAAGAATTCTATTTAAGACTCCAAATTGTGGTGATAAAATCCCATGAAGATCAACTCTGAATTCTGGTTACGAACTGTCATGAAGTTCAACTCCAAATTCTGGATACGAACATTATGAAGTTCAAGTCCAAATTATGGATACGAACATTCATGAAGTTTGACTCCAAATTCTAATTACAAACTTATGTAAAGTTCGACTACGAATTCTGATTATGAATTCTGGTTACGAACTTCTCTAAGTTCTAACTCCGAGTTCTCTGAATACAGACACCGGAATCTTATGAGTTCTTGACTCCGAATTCTCATGAACTCTGACACCAAAATTTGTAAGCTCAGGTTCCGAATTATTATGAATCTAGACACCAAATTTACTTGAAATCTAGACTTTGGAATTCTATAGAATTCAGGTTCCAAATTCCAAAAAATAGAATCCTAATATCCTTGTACTATAGACTCCGAACATTCATTTACTTACATTTCAAATATCAGATTTCAGTTATACTTACACTCATTTTGTTATAAAATGAGGTCGTGCTTTTAGTTATCAAACTAACCATTGTTTGAGTGAAACGTGTATAGGTCCCTCTGAAATTCAAGGAAAAATATGACCGTTGGAGGAGGGAGATGACCATTAAAGTCATGCCTATAAATAAGAGCTCATTTGAAAAGAGATCGAGACTGAATTTTGACAACTGTGATCACATAATATTGAAGTTATTTTTAGAGAGAGAGGATCTTATAAACTCTCAGGATTCGTGTAGAAAGTTTTGAACTACTAGTTCAAACTTTTCTATGTGAGAAGTTTCTTAGTACAGATGTTCAATTTCCTTGAAATCAGAGACATTGGGTTGTGAAGTCAGAGGTGCAGATTTCCTTACAAATTGAGGGCTTGCGGGGATATCAAGATAGATATCGATCTACTAATTGAGGACTTACCTTAATTTGGGTATGATATAATTTCATGAAATTATAAATCAAGGGACCTCTTATCCAAGGTTGTTGGATACCCTCCTCTTTGGGTTAAAATATTTAATACCTATTACTTGTAGTATTTTGTTTTCCACTATGTATTTTAGTTATTGAGGAAAGTATAACAATCATATACTTCCTTAAACTTATACTCTGATTTTATAGGATTCTATATACATTAATATAGAATCTTAGTTGGTGTAAACTTTTGATATGTTTCATTTCCAGAATCACTTTTCTAGAATCAAGCAAGATGATAGAACTTAGAGGTGTTGTGAATTTTGATTTTGCAAAATTTCCATAGGGATTTTTTTAAAGAATAAAATTCACCCCCCTCTTGTATTTGAGCATCTCATGTTTATATATCCGATCCTACATTTGGTATTATATAGTATATCATACTTAGACATACCATCTCAAAAATTGGTATCAGAGGAGGTTTTCTGAAATAATTATATTCACATATAAGTTTTCCTTGATCATGTTTTTTTCTTACTGAGGTAGACTACCCTGTACCAATTCAACAATTGGTATCACAAATTAATGTTTTCAGAATAGAATTTTCAAATTCTTATTTTTTGGATTCATTTTGTTCGGATTCATTTTTTTTATTCATATAGTTCATATTCACTCTTTCTTAGAGATACAATATCTAGTTTCTTGTTTAGGATATTTTCTCTTGTTTACAAACTCTTACTACTAACAAGTTTGTGTGCCAAATATTTTCTTAATGATGTCAGGTTTAAATGTTGGTTCTATTGATAATATACATCCTACCAGACCTCCTGTTTTTGATGGAAATGATTATGAGTACTTGAGAGATAGGATGAAGACTTTCGTTATCAATACTGGAGTAGATAAATATTTAATTCTGACTGGAGATTATATGATTCCGGATAAAGAATTGAGAACCTTTACGAATCAGGAGAAATCAAAATATCAAGAAAACATTAGAGTCAGAAATACTTTGTTATGTTCCATGACTAGGAACATCTATAGACAAATATCATCATGTGAAGCTGTAAATAGTATCAGGAAGAAACTTGAAGTTACACATTTGGGTACTTCTAAAGTCATAGATACTAGAAGAGCTATGTTGAGAGCTGAATACCATGACTTTTACTTTCTTTATGGAGAACCTATAAGAAAAGTACATCAAAGGTTTATGACTATAATGAATAGTTTACAATCTATGGGAGAAAAAGGTTTGGATGATGAGTCTCTTGTTGACAAAATCATAGATATAATGCCAAATGAATGGGCGTCTAAGAGGAAAGCTATTGATGAGAATAAGAAAGTCACCTAGATTGCCTTAGATGAGTTGTTTGGATCTCTTCTTCAGTATGAAACCAGAATGAAGATAGATGTTGAGGAAGATAAGAAAGAGAATGGGAATGGAGGAGTTTCTTTTAAAACCACTTCAAAACATATGAAATCCAAGACCCCAGAAAGTGTAACTAGATCAAAGTCAAATAAAGTCATTATTCAGTCAAAATCTAGTGAAACAGAAAAGTTTTAGAAAGAATTACCTATTCTTTCTTAGATAATGAACAGGATTATAGCTCAAGAGAATAATCAGATTAAGCACAAGAAGAAAGACTACAAAGATAAGAAATATGGATAATTTACTTTTTATGAATGTAGAAGAACAGGTCATATCAGACCAGATTGTCCTTTTTTGAAAAAGAGAGAAAGGAATTCAGAAAGGAACAGGAAGAAATTCTATCGATCAAATCACAAGAAAAGCCTTAAATCTAATGATTCTTGGAGTGCTAGCTGTGGAGACTCTCCAAAAAGTGAATATTATAAATTTAATTCATCATGATAGAATAATATGGGATCCATTTCTACTACTTCGTTCCCTAATAGATGTCTTATGGACAAGGTACACTCTACCGAGGATTTAACAAATTTATCTCTTGATAAGAATTACTATTCCAAAAATAGTACTTCTGATGAAGATGCTTAGTCCTCATTAAACGAAGAAATACCTTCATATGAAGAAGTTTCTAGAGTTTCCAAATTACTTGATGCAAGAAATTATAAAATTTCTATGAAATTAGATATGACAAACAGTAGGGAATAAATTCATACAAAAGAGATTACAGATATTTATATAGATCTTGGAGATAAAGATGAAATTTTATAAAAACATTCTAAAGACCTTGATAAATAAAATACTATTAAGGAAGAACATTCTAAAGATCTTAATATTGATATATTAATGATAAATGGTTTTTAGGAAAAATCTAACTCTAAGGAAATGATTCCAGAGGATAGGAATTTATTCATCAGACTGAAATCCGCAATATTTTCTCTTAAGAAGCTTCTTGCAAACTTTACCTATGGGAAGGAAAATTTTGACAAGATTTATTCTAAAATTAAACCTAAAGGAAACTCTACTGGAGTATGTTATACTCATCAAAAACCATTTTTCAAAAAAAACTATTTTGTTTCTTCTAGAGAAACTTTTTTCACTAAATGAAAAAGTGGTGGGCATTGGAAGAAAAATTGTTCCTTGAATAAAGTTCAATCTCTTGGGTTTCATAAAGCATTGTTTTCTAAAAAATGTGGATACCCAAAATTTTTTTGTCTAACAATTTCGGATCCAAGAAAGTTTGGATTCCGAAAGTATAACCTTTTTATTTTTAGGAAAATAAAGAAGGTACCAACAACAATACGTGGTACATAGATAGAGGATGTTTCAGGTATATGACTGGTAACAAAAAATATTTTGAAAAGATTATCAAGATGAAAGGAGGAAAAGTAACTTTCATAGAAAATGCTCAGGGAGAAATTATTGGTATATGTAACATCGTTCTTCTTTGAGAAACATTAATTTCAAATGTTTCATTTGTTAAGGGTCTTAAGCACAACCTCATTAGCATAAGTCAATTATGTGATGAAGGCTACCTTGTGAATTTTAGGAATTATAAGTGCTTAATACACAATTCCAAGGAAGAATTTATTCTTTCTACCAATAGGAAAGAGACTTTTTACACACTAAACTTATAAGAACTTTGGTGCCAATATCTACCTTTCCTTAGTGCAATGAATGATCATTCTTGGTTGTGGAATAGAATGTTAGGACACTGTAACCTTAGGAAATTATGCAAACATTCTATGAAAAGATTAGTTAAGGATATACCAGAGCTTATATTTGACTCTTCTAAAGTTTGTGATCCTTTTCAATATGGCAAGCAACATAAATCATATTTTGAGTGAGTATTCTATAGCCAAACATTTTTGGGCTGAAGCTTTGAGTACTTCTTGTTATACTATAAATCGAGTTTTGATTAGACATTTTCTTAATAAAACTCCTTATGAGTTATGGAATGCTAGTAAACCTAGACTTCCATAATTTAAGGTTTTGGTTGCAAGGTCTTCATTTTGAATAATAAATATAATCTTCATAAATTCACACCAAAATATAATGAAGTAATTTTCTTAAGCTACTCAAAAACTTCTAAGACTTATAGCATTTTCCACAAAAACACATGTACTATTGAAGAGACAGTACATGTTAAATTTTATAAAACTTATCCTTTTGTTTTTAAACAAACCCAACCTACATCCTCAGATGTGTTTTCAAAAAAATATTATCATCCTTTGATTGAATATCCTTCTGGTATAGAAAATCTTCAAAGAAGATACTACTAAAACATTTACCCCAGAGGATTTCCTACCCTATGTTGATGAACAGGTTTAACAAAACCCAAATCCATCATTTATAAAGAATCATCCTAGTGACAGTATCATTGGTGATGTGAATCAGCCTGTATGGACTAGAACTTCCTTAAGAAATGAAGTAGAACATCTAGCATTCCTTTCCCAATTTGAAACAAAAATCATTAATGAAGCTTTAGGTGATGATGATTGGATAAAAGTCATGCAAGATGAACTAAAAGAATTCGAAAGAAATAAAGTCTAGACCTTGGTTTAAAGACCTAAGGAAACATATGTTATTAAAGTAAAATGTGTCTTCAAAAATAAGTGTGATGAAAATGGAATCATAGGTAGAAATAAATCTAGATTAGTTGCTAAAGGCTATAATCAACAAGAAGGGATAGACTATGAAGAAACCTATGCTCTAATAGCTAGACTTGAATCTATTTGTATTTTACTTGCCTTTGCAGCATTCCTAAATTTCAAACTTTTTCAACTGGATGTGAAATGTGCTTTCCTTAATGGTTATGTTCAAGAGGAAGTTTTTGTTGAACAACCTCCTGGATTTGAGGATAAAAAACATCCTGATCATGTTTTTTTGACTAACTAAAGCTCTGTATGGACTTAAAAAATCCCCTTGTGCCCGGTATGATAGACTTACAAGATTTTTTCTTCAAAATAATATTGTTATGGGAAATGCAGATCCAACCCTTTTCATAAAGAAATATAAGAAAAATGTTTTTATTGTTCAAATTTTTGTTGATGACATTATATTTGGTTCAACTTAGCAATACTTAACCAATTCCTTTGCGGATATAATGAAATATGAGTTTGAGATGAGCATGATGGGTGAGTTATCATTTTTCCTCAGTTCCAAAATTTCTCAAAAACCAGAAATAATCTATATATCCCAACATAAGTATATTAAATATCTTCTTAAAAAGTATGGATATAACAACAGAAAAAGTATAAGTAACCCTATTGGTACCTCAAACGCACTTGATCATGATAAAGCTGGGAAACCAGTAGATTAAACAGTTTTAGAGGTATGATAATAAGTTTACTTTACATGATAGCTAGTCATCCAGACTTAATGTTTTCAGTATTCTTATGTGAAACATATCAATCCAATCCTAAGGAATCTCATTTAAAGTCGGTCAAAAGAATTTTTTTCTACTTAAAGGGAACCATGGATTTAGGACTGTTTTATTCTTCTGGAAAATATTTTATCTTGATTTTTTTTTCAGATGATGACTTTGGCGGATGTAGAATGGATAGAAATAGTACATCAAGAACATCTAATTTCATAGAATTTTTATTAGTTTCTTGGTCTTGGAAAAAGAAACACTCAGTAGCACTTTCCACTACTGAAGTTGAATATGTAGCAGTTTGAAGTTATTGTGCTCAACTGTTGTGGATGCAACACACACTCACATACTATGGTATGAGTTTTATCAAAACACCAATTTTTGTGATAATACAAGTGTCATTTCTCTTAGTAGAAAACCTGCACATCACTCTCATGAAAAGCACATAGATATTATGTATCACTTTCTTAGGGATCACACACAAAAATGAGATATCATTCTTCAATTTATCAGAACGCAAGATCAACTTGCTGATATTTTCACAAAATCTTTACCCTTTGATAGATTTGAATACCTTAAACAAAAGTTAGGAATGATAACCATAAGGTAATCCACATCATTATCTTCCTATTGAACCAATATCCTTATAGTAATAACCTCTTTTTATTAATGGGTGTAAATTTCATTGCATGTTGTTTATATTTTTCTTAATAATGTTTTTTTTTATTTTTCATAATGAAGTTTTTTATATTTTTCATAATAAATGTTTTCATATTTTTCTTAATGATGTTTTTTTATTTTTCATAGTGAAGTTTTTTTTATTTTTCGTAATGAAGTTGATTATATTTTTCATAATGAAGTTTTTCTTATTTTTCATAATGATGTTTTTTCATATTTTTCATAATGAAGTTTTTCATATTTTTTTGTAATGAAGTTTTTTTTTTCATATTTTTCATAATGATGTTTTTCAGATTTTTTGTAATGAAGTTTTTTCCCATATTTTTCATAATAAAGTTTTTCATAATTTTCATAATGAATTTTTTTTCAAATTTTTCGTATTACAGTTTTTCATGTTTTTTTTATAATGAAAATCCTCAAACCTAAAGTTTTTGTAATGAAAATCTTCAGACCTAATGTTTTCGCAATGAAAAACCTCGGACCTGAAGTTTTCGTAATAAAAAATCTCAAAACAGAAGTTTTTGTAACGAAAATATTTGGACCTGAAATTTTCATAATAAAAATTCATAGATATGAAAATTTTTGTATTGAAGTTCTTTTTTTCATATTCAAGTTTTTTTTCATATCCAATGTTCTTCAAGAAGAATATTCCTCTGTACAAATCATCTTCCTAGCAATCTGAAGGGTATGATTGTTTCTTGAGTTTTTCGTAATTAACTTTTAATTTCTGTAAGTTCCTTTTTCATTTAAAATTTCTTAGATTCTTATTTCCTTAAATTTGAATGTTTTCCTTTTAAAACCTCAAATGATCGGATTCAACCAAATTTTTCCTTGCGGATTTTATTTCATCCATCAAATCAGATCTGAAGAATTCTCAGCCATTGGATTCAAATGGGTAGTTCAACCATCACTTATAAAACCTATATAAAGGACCCCCTAAGGGTTGTCCCACATCAGTTTTCAGGCTCTCGCGTGCTGAAGCTCTACTCCTCTACAAATACCATTTTTAATTCTTCAGTATTACTCAATTTTGAATGTCTGCAGAAGTTCTCTCTCAAGAAATGTCTTCTGTCAAGACGATTGAGGAGTGGTAAATATATAGGGAGAGTTTATTTCATTTGAACTTTTTCAATAAGTATGACTCTATTATTTCCATGAACATCAAGCTCAATGGATGGGATAGTATAGTTATTTCTAGGAGAAGAGATCTGGATGTTGTCTATATGAATCTACTCATCGAATTCTATGAATCAGTTTTCTTCTTTAAGGAAGATTGTAGGGAAAATTTTTCCATTAAAAGTTATATAAAGCCTTATGCACTCTCTTACACCAAGGATGCTAGCTTGGTGGGGATATCTTACGAAGGGTAGTCAGAATTGTTCTCTCATAAACTACCAGAGGTTCAAGGAAGTTTCATTAAGGAAAAGGCTATGGAATGCCTCTGGCTATAAGATGTAAATATTTTTAAAAATTTTCCATCTATCTACCAACAATCAGATTCTACAGTCATTGATTCAGGGCCTTATCATACTGAGGAAGGGTGAAAAGGACAGCTTGAAGAAAAGTGACATGTACATCTTGGATTTTTTGGTTAATCTAAGGAAGTTTAACCTCATGAATAATATTATCATTACGATTGAGAATATCAAGAATGGAAATTTGAGAGAATAAATTATCATGTATCCTGCCCTACTCTCAAAGTTGATAGTTCGGTTCCTAGAATATTTCAAGATCCCCTGTAGTTCTAAGTCGAAGAATTGCAAGGTAATGCTTATCGGTGATGATACCGTTAAGAGAATGAAGGTTGGATTTTCTAAGGAGTCAAGTGAGTTCTATGATCTGCCTGAGGAAGAGGCAGAAACTATTCTGAAGATTGATGAAGAATTTGAACCCTCTATGAATGTTGGGATGAAATGGATGTTAAAGGAAGTAGAAGAGTAAGACAAAGACCCTAAGTCTAAGGAAGTCCAATTCGAACATCCTAAACCCAAAAAGAAAAAAAGCTTACCCAGATGAAGTTGTAGCAAAATAGAGGGAGGATAAGAAGAATAGAAAACCAGGGGAGCAATAGTTCGTTTTGGATCCTGCTGAGGCTAAGGCCTCGAATGAATCAACTGTTGAAGAGCTTGAGAAGCAAGCCAAGGAAAAGAAGCTGAAGAAGAATATGTATGAGGCATAGATTGTTTGATATCTTTTAAAATCCACTAAATTTGCATCTGAAAAAATCCCCGTACTGAAATCCTTCCTTATAGAACAATTTCCTAAGACTCTGGTTAAGAGGATTATGAATCCGGGAAATCCACAAGAGAAGATTGTGAAAGAGAGGAAAGATGCATAAGAAGTACAAGAAGCTGAGAATAGTGGTGGCTCTGATGATGTGATTAATCTAGTTGAAGATTATTAGGAAAAAAAATCTGCTTCTGAAAAGTTGTCAATCCAGAATTCTCAAGCCGGATCCTCAAAACTTGCTACTACTAGAGCTGATGTGAAGGGGGAAGAAGAGGAAGTGAATAAGTTTTCAGAGGAAGAGAGTCATAATAATGACTTAATACTTCCTGAAGCTGTTGAGGCTGATGCTAAGAAAGAAAATTTTTATAAATATAAGATTTTCCAATTATCTGAGAGTGAGCATGAGTCTCCATATGAGGAAGCAGTACCAAAAATTAGTAATGGTAAAAAATAGGTTGTTTATACCCCAACCAAAGATATTTTGAGGAAGAAAGAAGCCAGCGGAACCTCTAAGAGGAATATGGTAGAGTTAGAGGAAGAACCTTCTCCAAGTAAAATTTCTCATTCGAAGTCATCTGCCTTAGGACATTTTTTTGTTGTTCAGTCCCTAAAGAAGCTGGTGGATACCATTCCGATCATTCCAACAATTGATTCTAGATTCTAGATGCTTCAGTATATCATAAATCAAAAGTCAGACTTTGTATCCATGGTGATGGATAGATGTGTTAAGATTGAGGTTGATCACAAAAATTTCTTGATCAACTATGAAGCTCACAGAAAATCATGTAAGAGAATGAACAGATGGTCTAATAAAATCTTTTAAGATTTGGAAGAGCTTGATAAATTTCAAGAAGATGCCAAGGAAGATTTTGATACCGAAGACACCAAAATAAAAAAATCTTACAGATAGCTTTGAGAGAATGCTAACCCTTGAGAAAAATTCTCGTATTCAAGATGTTAAAGATCTGAATGGGAAGCTGAGTTATATTGTCAAAATCTGGAAAAAAGAGAGGGATCTCCGGATTGAGATTTGAGAAAATCTAGAGAAGGAAGATGACTTGTTGAAGGCTCAATTATAGGCCTTGAAGGCTCAAGAGTAAAGGATCACATCCTTAGAAAAGCAAGATGAGGAGTATCAAAAAGAGCTAAAAATGATGAAGACAATCGTGAAGATGTTGATGCCGAAGGAAAAAGAAACAAAATAGACCCAAATCCGATCTTTTGTTGTATTGTTTTTACTTGTACTAATACTTCAAATCATAATGAAATTATGGTTGATTTTTTGTTTGGATGTCTATACTAATATTTCAGGTACTATATTATTTTTCCATTCCCTCAAATCCTTTTTGAAAAACAAAAAGGGGGAGAAGGAAAAATAATTCTAAGGGGGAGAAGGAAAAATGTTTCTATGTAAAGAAGAAATGTCCCTAATTAAGAGAGAGTTTATTTAATGGGGACTTTTTATTATGAATATTTCTACATAAAAATGAAAATTCTCATTCTGGAAATCTAGAATACGATACATAGAGTTCCAAAGCCTAAGGGGGAGTTAGTCGTATTCACCTTTGATCATAAGTAAAGGGTAATAAGATTTATTTCAATGTTCAGAAATTTTTTGTAAGTCCTTATATTCTTTTTTGAATGGATGTTTGTGTTTTCCAAAAAGGGGGAGATTGTTGAGTCAATAAGGTTTTCCTTATGAATTTTCCATTCCTTCATTGAAGGGGGAGATTGTTAATTCATTGAGGTTTCTTTATCACTTTACCACTTCTCTTGTTTTAAAAATCACAAACACCTTATCTTAAGACAAATTTCATTTTATTCTATACTTTACCCTATAAGGAAAATTTTCCTTCCCCAACGAAATTTATCCTTACCATTTTTGAATTACTCATATCAATTTTTTTAAGTGTAAAATTCAGATTGGGATAAAAACCTCGAAATCATATAATACTTTGATATAATTCATTCTATTTAAGAATACAAATTATGGTTATGAACTCTCATGAATTTAAACTCCGAATTCTTATTATGAACTCTCATGATGTTCAACTCCGAATTCTGGATATGAATGTTATGAAGTTCATCTCCAAATTCTGGATACAAACCATCATGAAGTTTGACTCCGAATCTTGATTACAAACTTATGTAAAGTTAGACTACGAATTCTGATTATGAATTTTGGTTATGAACTTCTCTAAGTTCTGACTCCGAGTTCTCTGAATACAGACTCCAAACTCTTATGAGTTTTGACTCTAAATTATCATGAAATCTGACTCCAAACATTGTAAGATCAGGTTTCGAATTCTTGTGAATCCAGACTCCAAATTTTCTTGAAATCCAGACTCCGGAATTCTACAGAATTCAGGTTTCAAATTCCTGAAAATAGAATCCGAATATCCTTGCACTATAGAATCCAAACTTTCATTTCCTTACATTACGAATATCAGATTTCAATTATACTTACACTCATTTTTTTATAAAATGATGCCGTGCTTTCAGTTATCAAACTAACTGTTGTTTTAGTGAATCGTGTATAGGTCCCTCTGAAATTAATGGAAAAATATTATCGTTGGAGAAGGGAGCCGACCATTGAAGTTGTACCTATAAATAAGAGCATATTTGAAAAGAGCTTGGGAGAGAATTTTGAAAACTGTGCTCACATGATGTTGAAGTGATTTCTAGAGAGAGAGGCTCATATAAACTCTCAGGCTTCATGCAGAAAGTTTTGAACTACTTGTTCAAACTTTTCTTCATGAAAAATTTCTTAGTGCATAGGTTCGATTTCCGTGAAATCATGGATGTCGGGTTGTGAAGTTAGAGGTTCTAATTTCCTTACAAATCGAGGGCTTGTTGGAATAACAAGACATATATTGATCTTCGGATTGAGGGCTTACCTGTGTTTGGCTAAGATAGACTTTCTTGAAAGTATAAATCAAGGGTCCTCTTATCCAGGGTTGTTGGATACCCTCCTCTTTGGGTTAAAAGAGTTACTACTTGTTACTTGTAGTATTTTGTTTTCCGTAGTGTATTTTAGTTGGCGAGGAAGGTATAACTTTCGTATACTTTCTTATACTTTTACTCTGATTTTATAGAATTTTTACGCTCTAAGGTAGAATCTTAGCTGATGTAAACTTTTGTTAACATTCATTTTCGGAATCACTTTTCCGGAATCAATCATGATAATAAAACATAGAGGTGTTGTGAATTTTGATTTTGAAAAATTTACTTAGGGTTTTAAAAAAAATACAATTCACCCCCCTCTTGTATTTGAGAATTTCATGTTTATATATTCGATCCTACAATTTGTATTATAGAGTATATCATACTCAGACATACCATATCAACAATATATTCATTGAATGGATACATAGTGAAATAATCTAATTAAAATATCCATCAATGATATCTTGAAGACATAATGGCCATCAAACTTGAAATATTTTTTTTGAATATATTATTAATATAAGGATAAATGTGAGTGTTATATAAAATATTAAAGCCTAGGAAACTTTTCCAATTGAAAAACATGATTTCAAACTACACCATTTGTCCATTTATGAATTGCTAGTGAAACAAATTTGAATTGATTTAAGGAAAATGATAAAAACACTATTAAAAAAACTAAAATAGAAAAAAAAATTAAAAAAAAAAATTTATTTCATGGTATATTGGCAAAATCATTAATAATTATTGATGATGAAACCCCAAATTAAATTATATACACATTGAAGAGATTTAAATTCATGAGCATTATAAAGTCCATGAACAGTTTTCATAAAAATAAAATGTTATTCAAGGAATCAGTCAATATAGATAATAATGATTATGGTAGTAGTATATAAACCATGTATTTTTAAACATTAACATTAAATAACTTTTTCATAATACACATAACATTACACAAACAGACACATGAAGACCGTACAAGTGTAGTTCCTTTGGAAGCGTGGACACATAAACACCTGTATTTAAACGAGCTTCATTATCTCACTCTAGGTTATTATTAAATATAACCATTTCTATACAAAAAAAGTTATTATTACCCGAAATGTTGCATTAACTTGGAATTATTCATAAAAGGGTAATATAATGTCCTAAAATAAATTTATATGAAATCGTAAATATGATTATGATTCCTATATAAGATATTAATATGTTTAAAAACATTATACATATGATTTAGAAAAGTATGGACAGTATCATACCTAAGGTAAGGGTTAATTCCTCAATGTCATTATTATATGAGATTGTTTATGTGTAAGTATTTACTAAGAAATATTTATATTCCATATCCATGCTTCATAAAATAAATTAAAAATTATTCTTTTATGGTTTAATTGATGATAATTTTTAACTAGATCTTAAATTTAAATGTTTTAATGATTTATTTTTCTAAATCAGTTTAAATAATGTCTATGTTTTGAAAATGATTTTAATGATTTATTTATATGGACATAATTGTTTTAAAAAGTTATTTCCATTCAAATGTTTAAACTTTTTATGGGAAACATTGATGCAAAAATCACATTTAAATTATATCTTTTATAAATTGTGTGACTTCTAAATGATTTCATGAAAACTGGAATATTTATCTCAATGAGTTTTACTGAATATTTTCATCTATTTCTATATCTTTTATTGGATTTTATTCTTGATTGAGGTTGATTTATTACAATAAAATATTCCATATTTATTGAATGATTTATGATATTTTGGACTATGCATGTTCTATTTTTATACCATTCATGGTTTATGATTAATTTATTAACATTTCATATGCTAGTTTTAATATGTATGTTTATGTTATATTTCACCATTTTAATAAAAGGAATGCATTGGTCTTTGTATGTGATAGGTGGGTCCCACTATAACCCCTCTATGCATTTGTAGGTCTCATTAGAGAAACTAGTGTCTTGGAATAAGTCCTTGACAGAATATTTGTGTATGTTCTTAGTAGAAGTCTTTGACATAGTGGTTAGGATCTCCTTCATTATACATTCCCTCGTTAGGATATTAGTTATTGATTTTCCATGTGATTATTTGACTATTAGAATATCCATGTGAATGTTTGAATATAATTATTTTATATATTATTTCAATATTATGTTGAATATATCAATTTAAAAGGCTTGTGTTTTAGTTTTATACCATTGCTTTAAAGTTTATGCATAATTGTGATAGCTTCCGCTATATTGTTTTTCCATACCGAATATCTGATCTCACCAATTATGTTTTATTTTCCCAGGATACCAAGATGGGTTTTCTGATTGATATCCATTGTTAATATAGGGGAATAATGGTATTATAAAAAGATTATATATGATTTGTTTTATGTAAGAAATTGTAATGTATTATTCATGTTTGTAATCTATTTTCCAATACTGCTAAACTGATCGGTCCTTTGGGACTTTATTCCTTGTAATCATTCCAATGTATTAAAATAAAGCACCAATCCAGGCTTCCCGGTTAGGGTGTTACACATAAATCTTTGTAGTTTATAAAACATTAATCAAAATGAAGTAAATAATAGATTCCATGAAATCATTATATAGGAGTAAGACAAGGAATTGTTGAAAACACATAAGTATATAATACGATTTCCATAGTATCCGAGGAATCACTAATATTAACATCCTAATTGAAAAATACATTTTCTAAAATGAGTAACCACCATTCCAGCCCTGTATTACTAAACCGAGTGTACCCTTATTCTTTCCATGTATTACTGAAGCAACTCACCTTCGTTCCCTCCCAATATATCACATCACATATAAATCATTACCTAATTCTTTGGGAGAGATATATGTCCTACTATAATATAATGAAATTATAAAAACCTGTTCAAAATATCATAAATAGACTTATCTTAAACCATAAAATGAAATGGGTATAGTAAAGTTGTATACATATCATAAATTTTGGAAATTTATTAGTTTCATAATCTTTTCATCATAAACATATCCTATTAAAAGAAGAAGTTTTGAAAATATTATAACATGTGAAAGAGAAATGAGTTTCATAAAATCATTCCATCAAAACATAAAACATTCAATAAATGAATATGAGTGGAAAGATTGAATAATTTCCCAAAAAAGGAATGAGTAAAAACAACGAATGTTATATTAATTGGGTAATAATTTTGAAATATATTTTCAAACATTTCTAGAGGAAAATACCCTTTCATCTTTGAAAAATACTTTTTATAAAATAAATCCTTTTAAAATCCTTTTTCTTGAAAATATATTTGAAAAATTATAAAGGGATCATTAAAAACTATAAAAAAATTTAAAAATACAATTACCTTGAAATTTATCTTCAAGGATTTTTTGAAAACATAATTGAAAACATTTTTAAAACATGGTTTTTGAAGAGATTATATTTCTGACTGAAGAGAGAGATAGCTATATTTTACATATAAAACATTAATTTTAGTACAAAATATTGTAAAATGGTACAAAAAAAGGGATATCATGAAAAATTCATGAATATGAAAAATCATGAATATTCATGAGAGATGGATAATAATATTTCATAATTGGAAGCATAAACAAAAACAATATTGGAAAGTGATTAGATTGTCTCAATAAACTCTTATAAGTCGATAACATGGGATCATACTCTCCATGTAAGAAAAGGAAATAAAATGAAGCTTAATATATCATGAAAAATATTTTATTAATGATTTAACATGTAAAACATAACTATATATACCTCCAAAAATAGTTTCGGTGAAGAAAAAAACATGAGTCTTAATGATGGAAAATTGAGACCAAACTGTTTTATCAATTTGGTAAAATTTGAAAGTTAATCTCCATGAAATAAGAATCATAAAATGTATATGCTAATACCCATAAATTTATGTATAATATAAATTTAATACAATCATTGTCAGTAAATACACCACAAAAAGCAAAAGAGTGTCAAACATAGCTTGTAACTCACAGAATTTAAAAGTTATATGAAATCCCCTTTCCTTATGTCTTAACTAACTCTATACTCATAAAATCTTCCTATATAATAATTATAAGTTTAGTATAGATTTTTTAATAAGAATATTATTATATTTATTACCATATATTTTTAGATTATGACTTTATATTACCTACTTTATAATGATCATATGTTATGGTTTCACTTCGGGTAATATTTTCTTTTTTCTTTGTAGGTGTCTTAATTGGTTATATAATTTCTCCTTATATATATCATGACACAAGAATGTATAAAATGATATAAATATCATTAATATATGTTATATGTATATTATTATAACTAATATCATAAATAAATATGAAATGAAATACACCATTAATTGAGACGATAAGTCGTACATACGCATGAACGTTGTTTCTGTCTTTGATGTCGCATTGAAAGGATGGATGTAAATGAAATTAATATATATATGTATGTATATATATGAATAATTATTCTAGTAGAATTAATATATCATATATATCATATTAGTTTACTATAATTTTCAATAAAACATTCCATGTTGTGTGTGATCAAATCACATCGCTTTGAGGGGGCGATAATCCACACTTCCTCAAACAAGATTATCGTATTAAAAAAAAATAGAATATAAAGAGATGTGTTGTATAAAATTAATACAGAAGCATAAAGGCATGAGAAATAAAATATATGAAATATATAAATAGAGTTTTCATAATAATGGACCTCAATATTGGTGGTACATGAAAAATGAACAATCATCATTTCGTGAGGCCGTAATTCCCAAAACACCGAAACAATATGTCGGTTGTCCATTATATGGTGGAGTGTGTAAGTGTAGAACTGAAACATAGAATAAAATATCTTATTATATTTAGTGCACTTATTTTCACAAAAAATACTTGAATAATGTTATTATATGGGTGGATAAGAAAAATAAAGGAAAAGAGCTTGAGCGAAGACATTTCCTCTAAATCGGGTAACTCTATTGGGATTATGCCAAAAGGATTCCATGATAGGATTACATACCTAAGGGAGAATTCAAGGTAGAAGGTAGGATTTTTTATAGGATACTTGGGAAGATATTTTCCAAAATTAAATGTTTTGAGAGGTGTGAGGAATGGGTAGTGGTGGTGGTATTTTATTGTGGTTGAGGAGTGACACTCTTGTAAATATTTGAAGAGAGAATTCCAGCTATATTTCTCATGTTGAAAGTTGAAAAAATTATGGGAAAAGGTTAATTAAATTTATTATAGTGTAAAAAAATGGACATACAATGGGTGTTGATAAACTTTCTTGGTCATTTTGGGTCTTAAATTTAAGGTTTAATACTTTATTAGAGTAATTTTTCTCTTAACCGATGTAATATATTTTAAATACATTCACTAATATTTTTGTGTTAAGAAAACTTTGAACTTATCAAAAATTATAAATTATGGTGATCATGATATGGAATCCATTTTAACAAATCATAATTGAAAAATTTATAGAAAATAATTTAAAATTTATCCCAATGTAGGGATGACACTGTACGTTTTTATATTAAAAAGGACAAAAAGTTTGGTAAGTCTTTATGTCCAATTTAAATGCGGAAATGGTTCTAATGAATTAAATTGGATTACTTGATAAAAATATTATCTAGTTAATATTCTAAATCCAATAAAAATATATTTCATAGATATACATAAATTAAATTAAAAATCATGTATGAATTAAAAAGCGGTATTTCTCACTATTCATCCAAAAATGATTTTTCTTAGAAAAAACCCAAAATTTCACCCTAATATAATTTTGAAATTCTAAAATTAAAAATATGGTTTTATTTTTTCAAATTAAATTTATAAACTTGTTTAAAATTAAATTTATTATAAGGACATTAAAAATAGTATTTGTCGACATAGAAGTATATTACCAAAAATAAAATAATTCATTATCAATATGTTTTATTTATATAAAACAAATGCATAAAATATTTGAAAATTTTTTATTAATATAAGTATAAATTTGATTAATGTAGAGTTTATGATTATCTTAATTAATCAATAAAATGATGTTTCGTAGAAACTCAATGTTGTATGTATCATACAAAAATACATATTCTATGTATCATATTCCAATATAGTGTGGAGTGTATCATACATATACTCAGTTTTTCATGTAACGTACGAAATGTTGACTTAGTGTGAAAGGAATCTTTAATATAGTGCATTTCAAAATGATGATTCTTATTTATTAAAAAATACAAGTCCATAAAATCTCAGGGTGCTATATTCTACCCACCTAAAAATAAATTTCACCTTCAGGATTCATCATTCGAGTAAAAACTAATGAGGATAATTCAGCTTAATCATATCCTAATATTCCCATGTTTCTTCCTCTAACATCGGATTTCTACACAAAACCATTACCAGGTCAGTAGTGATGTTTTGTAGAACATTATTTGATCGGTCTAGAATTTAAATAGTTTTATATTTGTAAGAATGATCTTTCTCCAGAGATAAGACCACTAAGTTTAGTACATGCAGAGGGTTTGGTGTGTACTAGATTCAGAGAGATAAATGGAACCCATCATGGAATTGTGTGATATTTGGAGGAAGTGACAAGCGATGGGCTACCATCTCAATACATCCATGAATTTTAAAGGGGTAGATATACCTTGTTCTTAGTTTCCCTTTCTTCCTCAATCTCATAACTTTCTTGTAGGGTGATATTTGCACCAACTCCTTTTCACCAAACTAAAATTTTAGATCAAACTGATGGTTATCATAAAGAATTTTCTATTGTCTTTGAGCTTCCTTGATATACTTCTGAACAGTAATAACCTTCTCGACTATTTCATCAATGATTGTAAGTCCTAAAATATTTCGTTCTCCATTTCATCCCAACATGTAGGTTCTCTACATTTCTTCCCATTGAGGTATTCATAATTGTCTATATAAATGATTTAAAAAAATCCATTATTGTATTAAAAATCAACTAGTGGAAGAAATTGATCCGAACGACCATTGGAATGTAGAGAAAAATATCTCAACATATCCTCTTGAGTTTGAATAGTTTTTTAGATTTTCCATCTATTTGTGGATGATAATAAATGTTTAAACTCAATTATTTATCAATTTCTTCTTGAAGGCTTCACCAAAACATTGAGTTAAACCTCATATCCCAATCTGATATAATATAATTTTATACTACATGCAACATTAAAGCATCCTCAATGTATATTAGGGAATGTTTTTCATGATAGAAATCCTTCAAAGTAGTAATGAAGTGTGATGACTTAGTATAGAGGTCAACTACAACTCATATAGCATTAATCATTTTATTTGTATTTGGTAGTAAAATGAAAAAATCCGTAGTTATTTTCTCCCATTTCTATTCTGGTATGAGTAAAGGATGATAAATCCCATTATAAATTTGTCTTCCAGCCTTAACTTTATGGCATATAAAATACTAAGATATAGAATGTGAAATATATCTCTTCATTCCATCCCACCAGAAGCATTATATCATGTCTTATAAATCATTGTACTTCCAGGATGAATAGAGAATGAAGAACTACAAGCATCTTCTAATAACACCTTCTTCAAATCTTCCGTTGAAAAAACATATACATAGTTCCATTGTAATATATATCTTCATTCCATAAGCATAATTCACTACTAATTCAACTACTAATTGGTTTGGAAGAATATTAACACCATTATAATATTATTTAGATATGAAAAAGTTGGGAGATATAGAATGAAATATGACATGAGCAGTTCTAGAGTGGATGGTATGTGTACCTTTCATCACATCATTATTGCACCCCTCATAAGATATAGTGATTGCATGAGATTTTCATCTTATCCCACAACATAAGAGGTTAC
This sequence comes from Viscum album, assembly GCA_963277665.1. Classification (NCBI taxonomy): domain Eukaryota; kingdom Viridiplantae; phylum Streptophyta; class Magnoliopsida; order Santalales; family Viscaceae; genus Viscum; species Viscum album. The sequence goes on along the minus strand of OY728145.1, from coordinate 1,238,403,739 downwards.
TAACATCGATCATCATTACAAAACCACGTGTTAGGGATATTGTTAGAAAAATTACCATATTCCATACACATGTAGCCTTGAATCATGCGAGGTGCATTCTGTGTGGATTTTTTTCCATTATTATTTTCAGCCAAAATCTTCCCATCCCCTTGAAAATAAATTGACCAATGGCCTTCCTTTCTACACCTAAGATGTTATTAAACCCATTATGAAATGTTCCTCAATGATTCTTCCCACACTTAGAGCATATAAGAAAGTTCATATTTGTTTTCTTCTTGGTTTTTGGAGCTTCCATGAAAATTCATCTTCCTCTTCCTGTCAATGGCATGATATTGATACGTGACTCTAACCTCCATTTATACCACTATTTCACAATGAAAAATATCTTAATATCTACTAATGTCTCTTATGGACAACGCCCTTATGAGAGTTGGAATTAAGACACTGAAGAACCTATCAAATTTACATTCAGTTCGGATGATAATACATTATGTTTACCTCTCATGTATTGTTAAATTATCCTCATAATATCAAAGAGATTAATCATTCATTTTCTTCAACTCAAGAAACTCATTCTCTATTTGGTACAATGAATTTTAAGAATATTATTTTTGAAAAATATGTTCTTGATCTCATACCAATCCAAGGATTCAATCTTATCATGTTGCCTTGTATTCTTGATTATAGTCCAGCACTGATATGATTCCCCATATAATCGATAATTATCCCAAATGACATTATCATGCTTCGTATGTTAAAGAACCGAGATTATCTTTTCAGTGGAATAAATATAATTTTTAGTAACAAGTGGATCAAAAGACCCTTTGAATTAAGGTGGATATTACCTAATGATATACTTAACATATTTTGGTTCTCCTATTTCTCATTTTGAATTTTAAGAAGACTCATTGCTAAAAAATCTATGTGATTAGGGAAAAATGATTTTTTAATATACCTCTCATAGCATTCGGTTACTTAAGAGAAATTTTTTTTCATTGTTCTTTGCAGTTACCGTTGACACAGTTCCTTCGGCTTCATTCAAAGGAATAAAGCAAAAATCATAGAGTAATATATAGTTATCATAATCCAGAACCACATAAACATGAAAAATCATTTTTTATAATTCTATATTACAAAACCATCCTTAATATATGACACATTAAGTTATCCCTGATTACTCACATCCAAATTCTATTTAAATCTTTCCTAATGGTTTTTTAAGTATTTTTGGATTCCCAAACCATATTCTCTAGGAGTCTCAAACAAGTTTTCTTGCAAAGATCATTATTGTGAACTAGATTACCCCAAGTCAAGCCCAAAACATCCTGTTAGAGTGGTTACCCCAAGGCACATCTGTGCCAGAGCCATGTGAACCCTCATTTTATCCTTTTACTATTGAACCAAGTTAACCATTTTTTATCCATGTATTATTGAATGGAATTAATCTTATTCTAGACTTGTTTATTTCATGAGATATAAATATTTACCCAATGCATTAGAGGGAGATATATGTCCCACCCGTCACATAATGAAATCATATATAGATGTTCCACAAGTTAATAAATAAAAATATCATAACCTATGAAACTAAATAGTTATCATAAAAATGTGAATATATCCTAACTTGTGGAAAAAGAGAAGATTAATAATCATTTCATTGTAAACATAACATGTGAAATTTAGAATGTTTCGAAAGCATATAACCCGTGAAATAAAAAGAAGTTTTATAAAATCAGTCTATCAAAACATAATCCATTTAGAGAAAAAATATGAAGGAAAAATTGAATTTATTTCCCCATTTGGGATTGAGAGACACTAAACGATATAATCTTATATGGTAAATAATTTTTAATGATATTTTAAAATATTTATTGAGAAAAATATCATTTCTTTCTTAAAAAATTTTATTTATAACATAAACACTTTTGAACATTTTTTTCTGAAAAATATCATTAAAAACATATAAAAGAATATTTGAGATAATTAAAAAAATTTAAAATAAATTTTCCTAAAAATATATCTTCATGTTTCTATTGAAATATTTTTTGAAAATATTTTCAAAAAACATTGTTTTTGAATACAATAGATTTTCGACTGAGTAGAGAAACAATCCAATTTTACTTTAAAAAAACATTATCTGAAGCACCGAAGAGTGGAAAATGGTACTGAAAAAAGAGGATATCATGAATAAGTAGTGTAAATGGGAATTCATTAATATTCTTGAAATATGGAACAAAATATTTCATCAAGGGAAGCTTAAATATAAACAATCTTGGAAATCGATGAAGTTGTGACAATAAACTATTATAACATGGTAACTTGGGATCACAATATCCATGTGAGAAAAATAAAATAAATTAATATTAATATATAATTAAAATATATATATTCCAGATAAAACATGTAAAATGAATGTATATAAAACTCTAAAAATAATTTAGGTACAAAACCAAACCTGAGTCTCAAAGAAGGCCAAACGAGACTAATCTATTTTACCGATTTGGTAACTATTGAATGTTCAAGACCATGAATGATGAATCCGAAAATAGATATTTGAGTACCCAAAAATTTCTTTCTATGAAACATAGAATAAAATTATTGGTATTACATACACCATACAAATGGAATGAGTGGAAAACATAGGTTGTATCTCATAAAATTTAAAAGTGAGATGAAATTCCTTTACCTTGTTTCTTCACTCTCCCCATACTGATAAAAAATTCATGTATCACAAATTTTAGTTTATTATATAACTATTAAAAAAGAATATTATTTTATCTATTTTAATATATGGTTTGATTATGACGTTATATTATCCTCTAATTAAAGATCCTATTATAAGGTTTCACTTCAGGTGATTTTCACTTTATTCTTCTCATGTGTCATAATTTTGTTATGTCATTTCTAATAGTACTTATATCATGATTATAGAATATAGAACATGGTATAAATATCACTTATATATGAAATATTTATATTACTATAATTATTTTCATAAATAATTTCAAAATGGAATACAACGTTCATGGAGATGGTAAGTCGTACGTATGCATGAATGTTGCTTCCATATATATTATCATATCGAAAGAAAGTAAATAAATGAAAAATGTATATATATTTATGTATAAATATATAAACCATTTTTAAAGTAGAATTAATATATCATATATATCATATGATTTCACTATACCAATGCATTATACATTCCATGTGGTGTGTGGATGAATAACATTGCATTTAAGGTGTAGCAGTCATTACTTCATCAAATGAGATTATCATATTAACACCAAATGGAAAGTAAATATATGTCAATTTTAAAAGTAATAATAAAGAATAATGGAATAATAAATATAATATATGAAATATATAAATACAGTGTCCATCATAATTTCCACCACGATTGGTGGTAAATGAAAAAAGAACAATCATCATTTCGTGAGGCAGTAATTCACCACACATAGAAACAAAAAGTTCGATATCCATTAGACAGAGGTGTGTGTTAGTGTAGGTAAAAATATTATAACAAAAAAATAATACTATATTTATAATAATGGGTTTTCACATAATAATGGAATAAATAGTGTGGATTGGGCGGAGATGGAAAATAATTTAAAATAGTTTGAGAGAAGACCTTACCTCTAAATCAGGTAACTCTTTTTTGTTTGTGCCCAATGGTTTCCATGAGAGGCTTTCTTACCAATATGAGGCTTCAATAGAGAAGTGTTAATTTTGTAGAGGCTAATTGGGATGATCGTGGATGAATGTAAAATATTTGTTGTAGTGAGGAATGTGTAGAGGTGGTAGTATTTTATAATGGAGGTGGAGTGGAACTCTTGTAAATATTTGAAGAGAGAACAGAAGCAACATTTTTCATGTTGAAAGTGGATCAAATAATTGACCAAAAAATTGATGATAGAGTTGCAATATAGACCCAAATAGTGTGTGGGAAAAGTCTCTAAGTTGTTTTGGGTCTTCAATTTAATATCTTAATTTTTTTTTATCAAAATTGTTATCTTAACCGATGTAATTAATTTTAATCACCTTCACTCATCTTTTTGGTAAAAAATTCAACATATTACGAATTATAAATTATGATGGTTAAAAATATTAAATCCACTTTAACAAATTCTAATCACATAAGTGGCATAATTTAATTTTATATTAACCCCTCTATCAGGATGACACTGTATGGTTTTTTAGTAAAAATGATCAAAAGCTTGTAAAGTCATTATAACCAAATAAATTTGTTTAAATGGTTCTAAAGACCAAAAATATATTAAATTATAAAAATATTATGTATTTATACTTTGAAATCAACTTAAATTTTTTATCATTATATATAAATGAAATTAAAAAGTACTTTTGAATTAAAAACCGATATTTTTAACAATTCATCCAAAAATGGAGCTCTGTAGATGTGGTCTCGATTATTCTCAGTGGTTTCTGTTGGGTCCATGTAAGTATACATCCATCGGAGTTGGTACTCAGCAAGACAATAGCATCCTTCCCGGGTCATTATGCAGTCGCAGATGGCGACCTCAGGATCACTTGGTGCCAGGGACGTCCTCTAGTGCTTCTTCTCCCATTCCTTTCGACTTGGTTTGCGGTGTTGTGGAGTTATGGAAGTTCATGTGTCTAAATATATGTTTACAAATCCCCTTAAATCATTCACCTCCTTCGATAGATCTGTTCAATTTCTATTTTGGTTTCTTTTTTTCTATTCTTTCTGATTTTGGCCTGGTGATATCCTTCTCCAGTGTCCTCGTCATGCTCTGGTGGCAACAGTGGTGGTTCTCTACTGGTGCGGTGGTTCTGGAACCCTGTGGAAGTTCACGGTGGTGGTGACATATACTTTGGTTTTTTACGAGGGTCGTTGAAGGGACATGGTTGTGTCTGATCTGAGGTAGATGTGTGGGTTAAACGTGATGGACAATAGTAGGTGTGTAGGGAGACGCTGGTGATGTCGATGGTTTTTGTGGTTGTTTTTTGGTGGGTCAATCCTGATAAGGTTCTTGATTGGTATGCTTGTGGCAATTGTGTTTATGTGTTTTATTTTTTGTTTTTAAGCGGTTCTAGTCCTGGGTTGGGTTCTTTAGCTGGACCACTGATGACTCTTTGTGGACGGTGTTTATTGGTTATCACTTATCCTTGAAAGTGATTTTATTTTATAAAATCAAAAAAGTTATTTGTCCATCGAAAAATGTAGTTTCTCAGAAAAATCCTGAAGTGTCAATCATAAATAATTTTGATTTTAGAAAATCATAAATGAGGATTAGTTTATCAAACTAAATTTCTAAATGTTTTTATAATATAATTTATTAGAAATACATTAATAACCATATTTTCTAGAGAGAAATCAAAATTTTCCAAAAATCATACCTTTCATTATCAATATGTTTTATTTATATGATGAAATTGCAGAAAATATTTGAAATGTATTTATTACATTTTTTCTAACAATGTTCAACATCTATGTTATTATAATCATACATAAATTATAAAATTATGTTACCTATAAACTCAATGTTGCATGTATCATACACCAGCTCATTTTTGGTTGTATCATACTCCAACTAAGTGTTTCATGTATCATACACCAACTTATTATTGCAGGTAATGTACGAAAAGTATGTTTTGATTGAAATAATTCTTTTAATTAGTTCATTTCAAGATGAAATTTTTTATTTATTAGAAACAAATAGTTCCATAAAAACTCAATATGTTTTAAATAGTGTAGTTTATTTATGGAGGAATGTTTCAGAATATGTTGAAAAACATCTTCCCAAAAATTTTCATAATATAGGGGTGTATATTTTTTCTTTCAGAATTTGATCATTTTCTTTCATTGATTAATTTTTTCATATAGAGTATTTTATCAATGTCATAAATCATTCTGTAATTTAATCTTTTTCTACCAAAGATCTCAAACCAATAAGAGTGGATGTCATTCTAGAAAAAGAATTCATTCTAGTTCAGAGTACCTAAATATGACTTTGTGAGAGTGTTGAATTTCATCATGAAAACATAAAATTATGTGCTCAGAATAATGTGTTATAAGAAACTATCTTATCCCCTCATAATCCCAGGAACAATATTCTAAAAAATAACAAATATATTCTAAAATGTCAATGAAAGTTAATTATATACCTTTTTTAGATAAAAAACATCTCAATTTAATGTTAATTATCAAATGAAATACCTAGAATAAGTGAAATCCCATTTTAATAATTTAATTTATTGTGCTTAGAATCATTATAGAGTTAATAATTTTTAGATGTAATTTTTAATTATGATAACAAAGGTGATTTCAAAATTATTTTAAAAATAATTGTGATCAATATGAAAATTTGGTGAAAACATTTAAAAATATATTAACTAAAAATTTCAGAAATGGATTTTCTTATTAATTATGCAGCAGAAAAGAAAATATTTTATGTTTTTTGTAGGAAATTCTGGGGATTGTGTTATGTAATAAAAATTGGATTTAATTTGGAATCCATCAATCTAATATGTAATTCAAACCACTACATCTTGATTTATTTTATGTATTTATAATGTAAAAATAAAATATACATGTGAATAATACTAAAAACTTTTAATATGTTTACAAATAATATTCATTAAACTTTTCAAAGGAAATGTGATTGATATATGATGTATTATTTCTGATATTGGTTGAAATGGTTCAGAAATCATCATGCATATAATTTTTCTTTGAATGGATGCGACACATATTTGGAAACATTATAAGATTCATAATTCAGTAACGTCATATGAGATTTTAAATGAAATATAAATTTTTTTAGAGTGTTAAATAATAAAATATAGTATTCAATTTATTGTAGTAATAAAAAATTCATTTTCTGCCCAACAAATCTTGACTAACCATTATAAAAAATATAAAACGTGATTTATTGCTTATGAGTCCAAAAGATATTGGTAATCTATATAAATTTTTTATATTAAATTAGTTGATAAGAAAATATTGTTTATTCACCATTTTTGACCACATTATTGAAGTATTGTAAGAAATAATATAAAACATTATTTGTGATGGTTGTTCAGGATATTTAGGGATTCCTATCACACTTGAGGATTATGAAAATTAAATATTAATATGTCATTATATAAGCCCAGCATATACGAGGTTTTATTTTTTACACTGAAATTCACCATGTACATTTTTATGATGTATGGTAAGTATTAAAGATAATTTAATCGAAGATTTTATAGAATTATTTCTTAATGAATTTATTGTGTTTGAAAAATTTATTTTCCCATCAATTTTATAATATAGAGAGTACTTTGAATAAAATCCCTATAATCAATAATTTGTTAAATAGTAATCAATTATTATTCGTGATTGAAAGGGGAATTGTTATTAGATATGTAATTCCATAAAATAGTATTTTTTTATGTAACCTAAAATTGTAGTTATCAATGTATCAAATTACCCTACATTAGTGATAACTGCTAGACTATTTATTAATTGAAGAGGATGATTTTTTGATTAATGCCAAGAGATGAGTTAAAAATGAAATAGAATACTACATGATAGGTAAAACTGACCTTTTAGATATATAAAATCAATTCAATGATAAACATAATGAAATAACTCTAGGTTATTATATTTATTTGTTTGATGTCTAGCTATCATGGCATGTATATAATTTATTTTTTTTAATTTGAAATTCCCCTCACATATATACCAAATAAACAATTTTTATATTTAATGATAAATATTTTTTCTTAAATTTCATGATCCACATCTTTATAAAATTTACTGTGAAGAAATAATATATATATATATATATATATTTTCAAAATAGAGTTATAATATATAGAATAAGTTTTCCATACATTAGCTTTTGGAAGCTATTTTGGACCTAAAATGTTTCTTAAAAGGCACCTGAATCTATAAAATTTTTGTTAATATTATTTAATGATCCATATTTGCAATGACTTGTTGAATTATTAACAATGATGATTTTGAGTCAATTTGAATTTTTAGCCATAGAACAAGGTCGATATGCCCCTGGATTGAATATTAATAGTTGGTGGATCATCACAACATGATGGGGACTGTAATTCCATATAAAGAGGTTGATCAAGGAGAATTAAATATGCATCGGAGGAACAATTACATTATTGTAGTATGGAATTTCCTTTACTTTATTTGTCACTATAATAACCAAACCCCAATAGTAATAGGTAAACCAATATATCTTTGACAATCCTGTAATGTTCACTCAAAAGTGCATTTATTACTGAGTATATTTAAGTATTTAATTTTAGAATGTTATAATTTTATAAAAAATAAATAAAATTTGTTCTTGAAATCAACATATTTATTTTATATTAATATATTTTTTAGTATTTTTCTATTAATAATTCATTTTAATGTAAATAGTGTAATATAACATTTTCATTAAAATAAAGAAATTTTTGGCAATTAAAACTATATAATTGTGATTTATAATGTGATGAAAAATTTTTGTTTTCTAAAAAATGAATATTATAAAATTTTCCTTTTTCATATTAATATATTTATATTGTTTATAATACAGTGATTTATATATTATAATAGAATTCATACTTTTCCCAAAAATTGATTTGATATATTAAACATTTATTTGGTTAAATTTAATTTTAAAAAGTAAATGGAATTCAAGAAAATATGTATTTATATTTCATAATTAATAGCACTAATTTATCTAAAAATGATGACATTGTTTATTGTCATAAATATAATGCTACATTAATTTATAAACAAATTACCCTGACAAAATCATATTTTTTAAAATAAAAAATTAAAGGGATAAGGGGATTAGAAGATGATTAAAAAAATACATTAATTAATTTAATGAGTTTTGTATCCACCATATATCATCCAAAATCCATTATTTTAAAAATTATGGTGTCAATGTACAATTTCAAAATTTGAACCAATTATATTATGTTGAAATATTCACAAATTTTTCTTACCGAACACTTAAAAGAGGGACCCTTTATGAAAGAATCAATACAAAAAGAGTAAAATTTTCCCCTATATAATCGACCCTATATTATTATACTAAAATAAAAATTCATCCTAATAATATATAATTCACAATATATTATTCTAATTCATTCAATTCCAATGAATCCTGATAAGGAAACACAAAGTTTTCAAATTATGTTCAATAATTTTCAATAACATTATTACATTATTCATTAAATTTAAAATATATTTCATAATACAATGTGAACATATGTATATATGTTGTAATAGTTTTTTTTATATTTTAATAATAAATACTATCCATTTTCCCTACCCACTAGAAAATAAACATTATCTTTTTTATGTTATGCAGACCAGTGCCTCCACGATGCAAGATGTTTGGTTTTACTTACCTACCTTACAAGGATTCACTACTGGAAAATAGGTCTATACCCATGGTTTTGCAAAAAACCCTGGGTATAGGTTACCCCTATACCCACGGTTTTCCAAAACCGTGGGTATAGGGATAGTATGTGAACCTATACCCACAGTTTTCCAAAACCGTGGGTATAGGTCATCTATACCCATGGTTATGCCAAAAACCGTGGGTATAGTTTTCTTTTAAGACCTATACCCATGGTTTTGGAGATAACCATGGGTATAGGGTATTTTCCGAAGATCTATACTGACGGTTCTTCATAACCGTGGGTATTGTGGGTTTTTTTTGAAGACCTATACCAACGGTTCTCTAGAACCGTGGGTATAGCTTTCCCGCGTTATGGCGCGCAAATAAAATTAGGCGGGTCATGGGAAAAATTTGGCAGGGATACATTTTTTCATGGTTTAGATTAATATATTTATATACATATAAATATAAACTAAGGAAATCCTTATGGATGAGTTTGTCTGTTTGTGTGGCGCGGTAGTGGATCACAGCGCACAACATGGGTTCGAAACCCCCTTGGTGCATTTTTTTGAATTATAATTACATATATTAATATATATTTGCAAATATATGTGTATATTCCAAATGAAAAATGCAGTTGGGTCGGTCCGTTGGAGTTGCCCGGCCGGGAGTCACTGTGCGCGGCGCGGTTTCAAATCCCGCTGAGAGATTTTAATTTTGAATTTATATACACCATATTAATATATATACGAAGATATATGAATACAAAACATATAAAAATAACAGACGGATTGGTCTGTTGGTGAGAGGCGCCCGTGAAGTGTACCCCGCGGCGCGGGTTCCGAACACCCTGGACGGGTTTTTTTAAAATTAAATTCCATACGGTTTTCAAACCGTGGGGTCTGTCGTTGGAACAATAAAAACACATCACAATCATTCAAAAAATTACGATATGTTCATGTATGTGGACATTTGGACATTTGACAACCTACATGAGAAAAAATAAACTTATTTCACGAATTACTATATGAACATAATTAATTGTATAATATAATATAGATTCCAAAATAATTAGTTTTCATTTTTTAGAAATTATATCATAATTTAATAAATTAATCAATAAAACAAAATTCAATCATCAAGAATCACGAAAACATGGTTTCTATCAATTTCATATTCAAGGAAAATCGAAAAAACACATAAAATAATTTTAAAAACCTATAAATATTTATAAATACCCTTTAATAGTATCTTTAATGAACTATTAATTATTAAATTTATAGAAACAAAAAATAAAGATAGTTGTATTACAAAACTAGTGTAAATAATCAATACTATAAATACACGATGTGTAATAGTGGATGACGTTTTATAGAGAATGAATATATAAATATATCATATATTCGAAAGTGGTTATAATTAATTTTATGAATTATTTGAACAATATAGTTATATTTTTGAAACTAGAGTTTAATGCAAGTCTTTTTAATGTGAAGCTAAGAGGAATGGGTTCTTCAACACAAATTACACTATTCAATATATGATTTTAATTATGAATCTATTATGAATCACAAGGTTTATGTACTAAATATATAAGATGTTATGTCATTAAATTAATTTTGATAATTCAATTTTATGATCAATTTAAATCCCACTATTATACATTTTTATGATTGAATTACAATTGAAACCATAACTGGGTATTTCCCTATCAATTTTTATTCTTTGAGACTCATTTTATATTCACCACCTATTTCATTTTGTATAGTTCACACATTTCAATGAAAGATTATTCACTACATATGTCAAGAAATTTAATGGATTTGAAAGCCAATATTATTGTCCCAATATTTTATATTTTATTTAGTAGTTATCAAAACCATTATAAAACTCAATATTTTCCATTGTGGAAAACTCATCCTATGATTTGGTGAAGTAAATGTGTTTATATGCTCTTATAAATTACATTTTGGTTGGGTTATATTAGTAAAGAACTGGTTTAATCAATAATCCACCTTGGGTTAATCATCCTAAAAATTATTGTTTAAGCATTGAAAAAATCATCTCTGTATTGCATGGTGAGTGATTCTAATACTACACATATAGATTGAAACTCCCATCATATATTCTTCATAATATTAAAACACTCATAATGATAAATGATGAAATATTTTTTATATCATTACATTGTTCTACAAAAAATGAAAAATATAGAACCCAAGTACTATATTACATGGATAACATAAAAAACTGAATTTCCATTGACTCTATATTACATTAATAAGTATACTTACTCTTAAAATGATGAATACCCCCACTATCCGAGTATATTAATTGATATTATTAATGAAAATCAACTATATTTATATTTATTTTATATATTGAAAAATGTAAATAATGTTGGGGGGTTAAAATAATTTAAAATAAGAGAATCTCCCCAAAGAATGATGAGAAAACCTATAGGGTGGGAGGTAAAACTATAAAAAAGAGAATTCAAACCAACATGATTCAACCTTGATTCCATGGCTTGATTATACTCATGCATGGTATTAAGGAGGTTGGTATTTTCTTTATTGAGATATTATCACCTATGGATATGGTAAATGATGTACCATGGAAGAGCTATCTGATAATGGAGAGAGTGTAGGATGACCTTCGATTTAGTTTCAATCAAAATCTAGATCAAGATTCTTCTCACCACACAGTTCTATCCCATAACATGTTTTATAAGCACCCACGAAAAAAACTTCCACTAGACTCAAGTTTCACCATATGTGGAGATCAATGCTCCATGAGTGTCAGAAAAAAATACCACCACCATTCATAATACCAAAGTTAAAATACCCATCAATATTGATTTTTGATCCAATTAAGAGGGGATTAAAATAGACCCTTTTTGTTTGTGGAGTCATATTCTACCTAGGAGAATAAGGGCCAAAATGATTTGATATACTCCTTATGTATGGGATATTCTCCCATAATTTGTGGAGGTAAACCATCTATTCTTCTTAGAACCATTAAAAAATATTCAGTAGGTGGTTTGATCTAACATTTCCCTCACACCAAACCTTGTTCTATGCTTCCCCAATACACCAAAAACAAAGACAAGGAGAATCACATGTGTTTCCTTTTCTGTGTAGCTAACTAATACCCCAATAAGATGGAGTTGAATAAATTCCCATGTAATAATTACTTTATTAAAAACCACATACAAGGTACCAAACACACCCCAAATGACCTTATCACTTTCACCATCTAAGAAGTGGTGAGAGATAGATTCTTCTTTCAGGTTTAGGCAATAAAAGAACTTTGATGCTATCCTAGAACATTTACTTTTAGTATTCCCATAAGTAGGGAGTTCATAGTTTAAAATTCAACATATAAGAAATATATATTTCCTAGTAAACAATTTTCAATAAGGAATATTACCAAATTTGACAAACACCTAATTTCTGTATAGAGCCCGAAGATATTCGTTCACTGATAATTAATTATTTTGGATCTTGTGAACTCAATGGATTCACACACAATATTAATTCATTTGATAAAAGGAGTCACAATACTATTGGTTTATTACTACATTAATGAATGTGTGGTCAGTGCTAGTGATCCTATGAAATATGTCTGGGGTTGGTAAACCAAGAGAACCAAGCACAACACTCGACATGTTATGGTCTCAGAAGTTAATATTCCCACAACTAATAATCCTGTGGGACTTTTCTAGAAGAAGTAAGATTTTTCATAAATATATTTACACATACCAAATACCTTCCCCTTCTTTTTCCCAATGCTATTCCCAAACATTTTATATCTTAAATTACCCCCAATGAGTCTGTTCTTTGATCACTAACATTGTGTTATTGGCTTTAAGACTATGCTTTATTTGTCAATCCTATTTCTAGTTGATTGAAACTTTATTCCAAGTTGTAGCTAGTCTTTCCCAAGAGGCTCAATGACACATCTCATAAGTGTGATAATCCAAAATGAATAATACCATGAGTTTCTAGATATCACTGATTGATGTTTTTTTAGAACCATACAGAGAGAGAGAGTGAATGCATTTGAGTGGAAGAGGGAACTCTATTGACCTATGTGATATGGAATTTATATGATGAAAAGTAATTCATCCAATTATTAGTTCTCCTATAAATCTTTTCATCTAATCCACTGATATATTGTATAATCATAAATCTAGGAGAGAATGGATCTCCCAGTTACTCCATTGGAAATATTTTCCAATTAATTTCCAATGAATATTCAATCACTTTAGTACGCCTTGATGAGAATTGAATTGGGATATACACTATAATTTTATAACTATTTACAATTTCCTTCTCCACCAATGGTATTCCTTCATAACATTTTTGATGAAATGAAGAGATCCCCTATTACCATTGAGAATAAAAACCATATCATCAGTGAATAAGATATGGAGGAATCCATTAAATGACCCATCTCATATAAAGAATAATGTCCCATATATTAAGATACATATTAATATACTTGTGAAGGGAATCCTACCACAAGAAAAATAGATTCATGGGTTCTAGATTCCATTGACTCATAACCCTATCCAATTAAATGACGCCTCACTTACTACCTATAAAAGTTATTGAAAACCAAGTGAAATTATAGCATCTAGAAAATACTTGTCTCCCTTTATGGTCTATTATTTTATTTGATACAAAAAATGGAATATAACTATTATATGATGGTTTGTGGATATATGATTGTATAGAATTATTTTGAATAAGGGTTGTGGGGACAATATTGACTACATTTAGAGGATAATAGTATGATATAACATGGAATATAAATGACCCTATTGATTTCATGGAACACTGTAGAAAATATATGTATGTTACTAATGAAAATATTTAATGAATATGTATTTTAGGATAATTAGTTGATAACCATAGTAGAGAAATGAACCATGGTTATGAAAAATTATCCCTCCTATATAAATTTTCTAAATAATACATAACATTGTGTAACAATGTGGGACTATTTGATATTATTACAACCTCTATAATTCACTAGAGCCATAAATCCAATGGTATTTGAATAATGGATATGGTCTGTAGAGAACTTATTTATCAAATTGGGATGTAATGAAATGGAAAGTCTATATGGTGGTATATAATTTGAAAAGAGATGCGAAAAAATGTTTCTAGATAATTTAGAATTTAAAATAGGATGATGATATATATTTCATTTAATGATGATATTTTAAAGAGTTATTTTTTTGAAAAATTCCATCACCCTGAGAATATAATGGAAAAATTATGGAATTTTCACAATCTTTTTAAAATTTAGGAGAAAAATATCTCTCTATATGAGGAAATCCTTAAATATTTATGTTATATGATATAAAAAATACATGTATAGCATAAATAAATACTGATAATTTCTTTTATGTGTTGATATAAATCCTTTGTTTGGAATAGGTATCTCAAACCATTTTATCATAGGGGGATATAGTCTAGTGCTTCATTTTGATAGAAAATTCATTCTCTATGATATATTTATTCAAGAGAAATTCGTATCATAAGAGGATAATTAAACATCATGAGAAGAACAATGTAGTAAGGGGGAATAATTAAAGGATGTTATTTACTACATGTGATGAATTTGGGAAGAAACAAACAAGGGATTCAGTATTGTAAAAAGAGTTCATTACCAGTGATGCAAAAAGTTCCCACAAAATTTTGAATATATGTGAAGCACTAGAGTACCCTTTGAAGATATTTGGTGGTTAGCCTTGACTCGTTCTAAAGTCATGCTTTATGTTGATTCCACATTACTATTACTCTATGTTTATATGATTCCTTGTTAATATTTTTTGATTCCATATGTTACATCCATTTTTATATCATTATGTCTTTCCCTCTATCCTGGGTTCTAATTCTTTTTCTAATGGTTATTCCCTTACCGGGCTATTTAGATCACCCTTTGTTCATGTGTTCCTTAGGGTACCCTATGTTAGGAGACCTATTTGAAGATGAAATAACGAAATGTTTTATTTAGTTCTATGTTTTCAGTTTTATGTACCTAGTCTTCCAAGACACTAGATTTTATGATCCTTGACTTATACTCTAATGTATAATTAAGATGACACTATGCATTATGATCCTTGGATTATACTCTGATGTATAATTATGCATAAAATCATGTAATATTATATGTAAATGGCCAGAGTTTCTATATTTAGGTACTGTAATATTGTTCCACTACAGATATATAATAAAATTATATTTATTATACATAAGTTTTGAATGAGTATGAAGATATTAAGGACATAATGTAAGGGGATTTCGTCTCACTTTTTATTTCTATAAGATACATGACTTAATCACAAATCATTTAAGATTTGTGATGTGTATACTTTCCATGGATGTATTATATGATTATTATAATTAAGTTTATGGGTATTTAAATATACATTTTATGATATTATTTTTCATTGGGGTTATGTTTCAAAAGTTACCAAGTCGATAAATCAATATTATCTCAATTTTCATTCTTTAAGACACATTCCATGTCATGATTCTCTTTTTTTCTATTAGGATTACATAATTCCTTATGAAATGTTTTATCACGAATAACCTTATATTAATCATATTGAAAGTATAATTTTATTTTATTCATTCCATCATGAATTGAAGTAACAATAATTCAAATAGTTGATTGCTATAATATCATTGTTAATCGAGATTGTTTATGATTTTTCTGCCGTTAATGAAACCTTATGAACCATATCTTAAGAACCCCCAAGAATTTTCATATCTTATGGATATAAATTTTATATATATATGTAATGGTACCATTTTCCAACTCATTAAAACTTAAGGTGGTTAAGAAAATGTTTTTAGGATAATCCATTATCATTTCTTCTTTTGGCCGGAAATCTACATTACATTAAAACCATGTTTTCAAAAAATGTTTTCATGTATTATTCAGATGTTTGGAATAAATTATTAATGAAAATGGTTTTCAATAAATCATTATTAGTTTTCAAATTATTTTAATGGAAATGTTTTTCAAATCGTTTTGATAATTATTTTACAAGTTTCCATAGAAAATTATTTTCAAAACGTTTTCAAGATTTCATTATATTTTTTCAAAGTCTTTTGATAGAAATAGTTTACAAAATGGAATTAAGATTTTTTAAAAGTTTTAAAGTAAAATTATTTTCTATATGTTTTTAATATTCTTTTATATATTTTCATGGGAAATGTTTTTCAATATGATTTAAATCCTCCTTTTTATGTTTTAAAAGGATTTTAAATAAAATTATATTCTAATGGTTTAATGTTTTAACAATTATTTATGAAGAAGAAGATTATTTTTCTCATGAAAAGGTTTCAAAATATATTTTAAAATTAGTTTCTATCTATGATGACATTCTTTGATGTTAATCATTATATTCTAGGAAAGGATCCAGTGGTTCCATTAAAATTCTTTCAAGAATTGTTTATGTTTCTATGGAATTATGCTTATGATACCTGTTTCTCATCCATTAGTTACACGGTTTGGAAACCCACTTATTTTCACGGGTAATGCCTTGATAAAATGAAAATAAAGAATATTTCTTTTAAAAAGTTTATAATGTGATTAAATTTTAATCATATCCATATCATTTCATGGGTTATGATAGGATATTTATAAAACCCATCCATTTTCATGGGTCAGTATATAATAAATGTTTTGGTGGAACATGGATGTATGGTTTCATTCTATTATAGGTGTGACCTATGTATCCGGAAATTAATTGGGTAATGATATGTTATAAATTATATCAAAGGGTATAAGGGTAGCAGCCCATGTTTGAATGAGAGAGGGAACATTGGTTGTAGCCCAAGACTTAATATAAGAAGGTACACTGATAATTACCCAATCCTAAAATTAAGAGGTAACATAGGCTGTTTCCCAATCATGAAAGTAACACAGAACTTGGGTTTTATCCAAATCCATAAATTATGGGGGTATGTGGGTTGTTATCCCAGTCCCAAAGTAGGTTTATGGTTCATAGAATTGTCCTTATATGTTATAAAGATCCTGGTTAGTATCCTTGAAATAAGATATAATATTCATATGTGAATGCCACAAATCCTAATTATTGTTACTTAGTTATGCTCTCATGGATTATGTAATATATTTAATTATTATTCTTGTTTTATAAACATAATTTTTTTATGACATGATTCACGATTATGATATTATGATATGCAGGGTATGATCTTCCTATTTTATTATCCTATTCTTATACCCCTACTATCATGTTTATTTTTACGTGTCTTCATTTTTTATGCTTATTGAGAAATCTACCTCAACATTTTTAATGTTTCCTTCCTTAGGATATGAATACATGTATTAGGTTTGAAGTGTATTATAATTTTTTTAGTCTTGAAGAACTTAGTGAGAGTTAACATAGCTTTCTTATATACCAGTGTTTATATTTCCATGTTTCCAAAGGAACTAAACTATACAGTCTTTAGGAATATTTTTGTGTGATGCTTTGAGTATTCTGAAAAAGTTATGTAATTTATATGTACATTAAGACTAGGTTGTTATAATTGGTATTAGAGTGAAGGTTTATTCAACCTTCAAGAATATGGATGATGAAACATTAATTAGATCCCAAAGTATATTTATAATGATATGTCTAGGGATGTACTTAAGGATAAGAATAAGGATGAGTAAACATTTAAGAAAATGTCAAGGAATTTTGGAGAAGGATTTAATGTGTGGTTTCAAAGAAATACATTCCAATTACTATACTACATGTGGATGTGGCTCTGGAATAGATGTACCTAGAAGTAATAAATATAAAAGGTGCATGAGGCCCAACTTAAAATAACCTGGAATACGACGATGAGCCTTATTTCACACCTAGTTCGACCCTTCTGGGGGGATATGATTTGGAAATTCACAAAATATTCACAAACCGTCATGAATTATTTAAATATATTATGAATGTGAATAACCTATGATAAAAATAAGGATTTATATATTAAAGATACAATATCTATGATTCAGGCAATTGATAAGTTATTTTTGAGAACATTTTCGTTCTCTATTTTAATAAGAAATGATCAAACTATGATTTTTTGTTTTTAAGTTAATGGATAGAACTAGAAGTAACTACATTAATGTTTCATATCATTGAAAAATTTCAGATGTTTAGATATATGGGATTGTCACTAGAGTGGAGTTTTTTTATCATACTTAATTAGTTTTCATTGAAAATTAATAAAAACATATACCTTAACCAAATATCAGACTCAACAAGGAAGATAATGAAGAATTCACACAGAGTTCACATAATGGATAACCTGAAGGAAAGAAGAATTAGGTTCTATTTTGTCATGAATGTGGAAATAATCCCCCATGTAAATTTATTATATGGAAAATAAGTTGTTCTGAATATAGAAATGAATGTTATAAATAAAGTAACTACAAAATTAAAATGAAAATTTCAATTAATGTAATTGATGAAAATATTGAACTCCATAAAATATTTTCAATTAATGAATTCTTTAAATGATGAAATTATGTGCATTATGAAAAATAATTTCCTATGTGGATGTCTCATGAAGAGAATCATTGAGGTGGTACATGTAATTGTTTCTCTACTGATGATGAAGAGACCACAAATGGTATGTGAAAGGTATGTGATGTTCATCTAAAATTTTATACAATAAATATAGGAATCATGAGTATATTTAAGTTGATACACCTTAAAAAATTATTCATATTTCATATTCTTTGAAATAATTATTACAGAATAGGATGATGTATCATATGTAATGGTTTATGAATAATGTTGGATGAATAAAGTATTTATGTTTTTGAATTATAAGATTATTTTATTTGAATAATTAAATATTTAGGTATTTTCATTATAATTTTTTAATCAGGTTGAACTAGATATTTTGAATGGAAATGAAGATTTATAAAATTGATACATTGATTTAGGGAAGTTATCCCAGAAGTGATCAAGATGTTGAAAAAATTGTGTTTATCTTGGATTATGCGATGATCTATGTTGATAAAGTAAATTGGATAGTTTTAATGACCTTATAACCAAATAAGGATTTGTTGAAAAGGAAAAATATGTCATAATGTACGATGCATAAATCTTATTGTATTCATGGAATATATCCAGTAAAAATTATAATAATGAAGCATTCATGTCTTTAAAATGGATTTATGGTTATTCAATGTTATGACAATTTCATGACATTCTTTCAAATGTTTTGTATTTTAATCTTACAGAATGGTTATATGGTTAATTTTTTTTGGAATGATTAAGTGACACATTGGATGAAGTTTCTGAGATTAAATTTAAAGACTCATAAAATTCATGGAAAATTTTTGCTTAATTTTTTTGGGATTTTACAAGAACGCGGTTTCTGACGACACATGATTCTGAGGCCCGGTGTGCGCGGAATTTCTATCCGAAGTTTAGCTCGGGTACATTCAGTGAACGAACGAGCGGGAATTCATAAATTTTGAATCGGTGCTCGGAATCAAATTACGAGGGCACCGATGGAACCGCAACACCAGTAATTGCTTAGGAACACCTTTTCAGGAGTTGCGTTTTCACGGGTGAAGTTGTTAAAATTTGTGGAAGCTAAAATAAAATTTAAACAACAAATTTTATTTATCTTTCTAAGTGTTTAACCTTTGGGTGGAAGTTGGGTAACCACCCAACTTCCCATGAGAGGTTAAGAGGCCGGTGGGGCCCATACGAACCCCACCCCTTAATATTCTCTAACCCCCCTCAACTCACCATTAATTTTTGACAACTTATGTTAATTCATTATGTGAGTTTAATTTGAGGGAATTAATTCAACTTTTGAATTCAATGATTAAGTTATGATAATAAAATAAGTGAAGGATTTATTTTATTATGGTTGTGTTTTTATGTGTTAAGAATTTGAGAGAAAAAGATAGGTCTTGAGGATTCTTCGTTCTTCGACGAAGAATGCGAAGAACACACCGCCGCCGATGAAGAACGCCGACCTCCGATGGCGGACGACAGCGAGAGACGCCTTCCTCGGAGATCAACTAATGCCAATGATGTTTTCTTTCGCGACAATCCTTTTCTTCCACGACGATCCTATTCTTCCGCGACGGTTAATTCCGCAATGAAGTCTCGTTCGACGATAACGTTGTGGTAGGGGTTTATCTTTGTTTTTGTTCGTGATTACTACCTTAGACGTTCTTCATGAATCATGACCATTTGCTATCGATTAACGGGAGGGGGCCGGACCGCACAAACATAGCCGAACCTCCTCCCTTTTTTATGTTGTTGTTACTATTGAGGATTGGAATGAGGATGGAGCAGTGATGTCGCACCGCTCGAGGTCATGCAGCAAGGTATGCGCGGCGCCGTCGCGCTGCGCCTTTGAATCGAACAAGAACACGGCGTCGTCGCGCTGCGCCAGTGAACCCCGAAAAACATCGAGGTCGGAGCGGGGCCACGATGGAGGGGCACGACGCCGTCGCACCACGCCAGACGGTCCAAGGCCATGACATAATCCGCGGCAGAGACGGGGAACCGGGGGCCGGATTCGGGCCGCCGGTGTTGGAGCCGGGGGACCGGCCTTGCCGGTCCCGTGGCGGCAACAGCCGGCCGGCCGGAGCAGGCCGACCAGACAGCGGATGAGCCAGGGGTTACAACCCCCGTCTGGCCATCTAGAGCGGCCCTATTAAGGGGGACCGCAATTACAAAACAGGAGGCAGGCGCCCCCCCCCCCTCTTCCGCTCGGCCAAACGTCTGAGCCACCTGCTGGTGCCAGCGTGCCAGTGCGCCGGGCCGGTTGTCCTGGACGGTCCGCCAGGTCGGGCTGCGCCCAGGCCGGGCCAGGCAGAGCCTGCCAGGCCGGGCCGCGCCCGAGCGGGCCAGACCCGGACCCGGGTCAGGTCGACCCGGTTCGGGCCGACCCAGGGGGTCTCGGGTCGGGTCGGTTCGGGCCCGAAACCCCCACTTCCGGACCTCTCACGGTCTTTTGCCCATAACATGTTCTACTGACCTCCGAACGACGCACCGTCAGTTGTGTAGCAATCCATTGAACGAGACGTTCATTTTGGTATATCGCACTCAAGGTTTCGGAGAACTTTGGGTTCGTCCAGATTGGTTCGTACATGAAACCAACCGGGCCCTCGGAGCGGAAACACTTATATCTTGAGTTCCGGACGTCTGATTGACCTGCCGTCGATTTTGTAGGATTCCTCTAAGTGAGACGGACCTTTTGGCTTACTCCTTTTGAGGTTTGGAATTAGTTATAGTATGGTCGGGTTGGTTTTGACTTAAAAACCAACCGGGCCCCTGGGACGAAAAAGCAAATAACTCTCAGACCGGGCGTCCGATTGACGCGCCGTCTGTCGCGTTGAGTTCCCGTTGACGATACAGAACTTTTGGATACATCAACTCTGGACTTTGTGTCAGTTGATGTATCAGCCCTCGGCTTGTGGAGCGGACCCTTCTCAGACGAGCTTGCTGTGTGTGGGAACCCTAGAGCTGGCTGTGACTATGACAACGAAGAAAACTGTAGAGAAATCCTCCTTGGATTCGACAGCGATGACTACAACACTAAGCGATCCTACCTGGATCACTGCTACCGATCCTGTGTGGGTTCGATCCTGTGTGGGTTCGATCCTGTGTGGGTCAGCGCTCAGTGGTCCTGTGTGGGCTAGCACCTACAGATCCTTTGTGGGTCCGATCCTATGTTGGTCATTGCGGAGGTTAGTTACCTTTTGATCCTTTGTGGGTCATTGCGGGGGTTAGTACCTATCGATCCTTTGTGGGTCTGACGGCTTACATGAATTAGTGGCTACGTCTGATCATCTCTATCATCTTACGAAGAAGTATACCTGTGTGAGCTGAATCTTGTTTTTCTTTCCCATGTGGATTTTGTTGTGCTATCCTGTGTGGATTACGTTATGCTTTCCTGTGTGGATTTGGTTGTGTTTTCCTGTGTGGACTGGGTAGTACTTGAGCTCAGATGTTGGAGCCGAATGAGAATTGGTGACATAGGTATATGTATGGGCATATACCTAAGTAGTGTCAGATGTTACTTTGTGATTGTATCTTTCCTTTGTGGATTCTTGGGAGACCTTCAGGGGTCTCGGGGTCCCTACTAAGTAGCTTATACTCACCCATGCACGGGCTATGCCCGCACTACGTTGTGATGGTTGCAGACGACGGACAACGCTGATCGTGGTTGAGGCTTGCAGAGCAGGATGGTACCTGGAGGTGGACCACTGGGCGGGATGTACTCGGAGTGGACGACTGGACCCGAGGAGCTGTGGAGGATATCTGTACCCATACTTCTGGTGGTACTTCCAATGGACAACTCGAGGATGCGACTTTACTTTTTAGTTGTTGTTTTCCCTTTTTCAGTTGTACTTTACCTTCAGTTTGGGTTTGTATTCTGGCCCACTTACTTTTCCGCACTTACTGTTGTACCTAGTTTTTACTTAGTGTTTACTTCTACTTGCTTGCTCTGTGGTGTTTGTTTACTTTACAAAGGCAATGCCTTCCCTATTTACCGGGAGTTACGCCTTGGTGCTAGTCACCAGCCCCTAGCCTATGGAAGGCAGGCTTGGGGTAGTCACGAAACGGGCCCCGAGGACGGGTCGTGACATTAAAGTATTATCTCAACACAAGAGTATTTATTCCTATTTGATAATCTATTCTAGAAACATTTTGTTAATGATAACTTATATCAAATGGGATGTCATATCATGGACCACATGATTTGTTAGTTCATCATGAATGAAAAAATAATTTTCTTTATAGAGAAAGATGTAATGTGGATAAAAACCAAAGATTTAGGTTTTCTGGAAATAATGAAAATATATATTTTCCAGCAAATTATTCATCTTTGGTAAAAAGGCTCTCACAACAAAAAGTTTTATCCTAGTACCTTTGTTTTTGATGAATAAAATTGACACTTATATTATCATTGATTTATATCTTTATTATTGTTAAAATTATCTTAAATATGATTTCTATCACTCTGTATCACAACTTGATTGTTATATTGTTCTTCCATGTACATGTCTTCACTTCCCAACATTGTTCTCATATGTCAAAACCTACTAATATGTTACTTTGGGTAACTACTATGTTGCCAACATTCCTTTTTTAAAGGAATATTTAGTATTTATTTTTATGATGTGGGGTTCTATGAATGGAACTTTCAAGTATTAAACCATTGTTAAATAAAATGAATTTTATAGAAAAATTCATTTTAATGGGGTTTAATGTAACACCTTGATATTTCTTGAAATTTATTTTTTCAAATTAATTTAATATTTTTTATATTTTTTATTTTCACGCAACATGGAAATTTGTTATATATATATATATATTTTAAAAGTATAAATTTGTCTTGATTTATAAAAAATACTATATCAATTGTAAAATAAAAACAATATGATGGTCATATTTTTCTACAAGAAATACCTTGGTTCGATTATATCATGTAAGACTGACTTCCCTTCATGGCCTACATAACAGGCAAGATCATGTTTTACGAAAAAATAATATATTAAAAAAATATTATTTAATATAATAAAATATAAATGATCCCTCAATTTGGATGTTATGAATAGGATTAACTAACTTATTAAAATAAATGGTTTATCAAATGGGTTATGAATTAATGACAAATTAATTTAAGAAAAAATTGAATATAGTGATTTTTTTTAATAAAACCCACTTTTATGATAACTAATGAATTTTATCCTAATAAATGAAATTGATTACTATTTTTGAATGAAATTTATGAAATATTTATTTTAAACGTCAAATAAATAATTATTTTATGTTAGTCTAGTAGATTTTTAAAGTATAAGATAGCCACCAACCATATATTTCTCATAAAAATCAACATTTTTATAAAGGCACTTTTACCAACATTTAAAGTGAAACCTATTTTAAATCATATTTTTTTATTTTTTGTAAATATTAAATTTTAAAAATTAATTTTTGAAATTTATTCCTATAATATAGATTATTTTTTTTTGTATTTATATGAGATTTTTTCATTTTTAACGAATATTGAAAAATACTGAATTTTAATTCCTTACTATTTTTTATTCTAATATATTTGTATAGTTAAATTATATTTTAATTTGGTTTTGAACAAAAATTTGATAAAATATACATAATTTAATCAAATTCAGGTTATCAAAACAAATTTAAAATTGGAATTGGATAAAAAAACATACCAAACATTTGATCTTTTTGTATTTAAAAACACGTACTGTCGTCCTGTATTCCTGATTAAATAAAAATTAATTTATGATACTTATGTGATTGGATTTTGAAAAAGTGTATTACATATTTGTAATTAGAGTAATTTATAATGTATAATAAGGTCAAATTATTCATTGAAGCAAAATATTTTTTAATACAATGAAAATTAAATACAACGAATAAGTTAAAATTAATCTTATTAAGGGAATAAACCATAAACTTAAGGTCACAATTGACCTCTTAAATTTTACAAAAAACATTTTGGGGACATATTTGGACCATAAAGCTTAAATTAATGTGTTTTTGGTTTTTTATAACTTTAGTTTGATAAAAAAAGTAGTTACACCGAACTAGATTTAGATAATTCTAAGAGTGTCCCCTCCCTTCTTTATAAAAGGCCACCACCTCTCTACCTTCTTCACTCCCCTAAAATTAATTACATTCCAACAATATCTTCTCAATTTACATCCAAAAATCCCTCCCATAATTTTTTAATAATCCATTTTTGGATAAATAAATCCTAGTATTCCATTTGGTAGAAACTAAAATGTGTTACCCAAAGAAGAGGTAACATCATTCCTCAATAATATTTATCTTATTTTAATTATCCACCACTCAAATATCATTATTCCATTAAAATACAACAAATATAGTATAATAAATATACTGATATATGGTTATGGTAATGTTTGTACCTAAACATACTCACAATTCTATATAATGGATAATGAATATAATTTTTATGTGCATGGTGAACTACATCCTCACAAAATGATGATTGTTTGTTTTTTTTCCTTTTTCCACATTTCATTGTTGAGAATTTGGATGGAAAAAATGTTTATATATTATATATATGATACATATTATATATGTATTCCTAATAAATTCTTTTACTAAAAATATCTTTATAATTTCTAATTTTTTGTCATTATGATCTTTTGTTCGTGGAAGAATTGACTACCACCCCCTCAAAGCAATGTGATATATGCACACTCTATATGGAATGTATTAAGGATGTGTATTTTAAGGCCCTAAACCTGAACTTCCAAATTAACTACTAAAATATACTGTGTATTTTTTTAATGGGAAATAGAAAATTACACATTACATTATACATCCATGGACCTTTGCAGGTCTAGTTTTTGGAGAATTAGAAATATAGTTAGTTACAATGAATTAGAGTTTTCAAAAATAATTACACAATAACTAATTGGATTCATCTACATAATCACCTTAACATTTCTTTTAAATTCTATGTATTCACATGAAAAACATTTTTAAAACATTTCATGATCAAAAAAATCTACGAAAGGGATAAAAATTGATGAAAACAATTGTTTGTCCCTGAATACTTCAAAAACCTTTTTCCATTAAACATAAAAAAATAACATTAGTTATAAAATCTAGAAGTTCCCATTAAAGAAAAAAACTATAATAAAACTTATTTTTTTCTTGGGTAGTTACTTAATTATGATTTTATCCTTTACAACTACCATATGATATATAATCTTTCTAGCTACCTTATAATGTATCCCTCTTAGCTACCTTACAATGTATCCCTCACTTCTACATTATGGTGTAACCATTGTAGTTACATTTGGTATAACTATACAATCATAGACCAATATAATCAAAACCAATGATTTTAACAGATATAGAAGTTAAAAACATCATCATAATCAATTACCAAGAACCAGAACATATTCATAAAACATGAATAATTTCAAAAAAACATTTCTTTTGAATTTCGTAAAATAGTATTTTATATAGATTTTAAAGGAATTTCCCCTAAAAATATAATAAAATTGACGTGGGAATTAATAGACTGAATTTATTATTTATATACTCTATAAATAAAAATATTACATAATAAAATAAATAAAATCATTACATAAATAATCTGATTAGTACATAATTAATGAAGTAGAAGTTTAACCCAAAGAATGTAAATTGGGTTAATAATTATATTACCTCAGGTTTGTCTTATATAAAACAAGTTTAAGCCTCTTATATAATAGATAAAAGAGTTTAATTAATATTTTAATGAATCTTATTAATCTTAATAAAACATTATATGATCATTTTATAACATCATTCCACACATATATTAATAATATTTTGTAATTTACATTGTTTCGTGTGAATTCTATTCATGGTAACCATGGTATGTTAGGAACATATTTCTTGTCGAATGGATGTGAAATAGAATTTAAATGATTTCTCACTAATATGTTTCCATAATTATAATGATACAAAACATTATTTTTTATGACATATGATGATGAATCATTAGATAAATCATTAATGACTTTTAGATCAATTTCACAGTTCTTTGATAATCACGAATGTGTTTCATAATATACCATAAATATTATGAATATATGGTAATTATAATACATAAGATATTTAATTTCATAAAATTAATTTTTTTATCCATTAAAATAGTTTTACAACCATATTTTAATGAAGTAAGGGAAATTGATGACACATCGTCGACGATGTTGATAAATAAATAAATCAAGGACAAGGTTTTTATTTTTAGAATAAGAGGAAGTGGAGAAGGAGAGTGATGAATTATTTTCCAATAAATATGATAAAAATTCAGAGTATATATGATACTGTAGGTTTTATTCCTCTTGGATTAGGGGAGTTGAAGGGAGTATATGAAAATAAAATAATTGAAATGAAAACACCAGAAAATGAAAGATGATTTTTACCTATTGATCTCTTCTCCCTAAGATTCATCTTAAAGACTTTGGTTTTGGCCATCTAGTGATACTAGTAGGTCATTCATGTGCGGAAGATTCTTGGTAATGGGATAGGGAATAATTTAGAAAATGATTAAAGCATTAGAGGTGTGAGAGATAGAGGGGATGCGGTTATTATTTTTATTGGTGGTGATGAGGGGGTTCCCATTTTTTTAATCAATAGTGTAATAATTTTTCTCAAGATTATGAATAGTCTTGATTCATATGACCCAAAATAGTAAAAAGAGCATGTTAATTTTAAGTAAGGGTGCTTACATCAGCCATGAATATTGGAATAGTGTATTTAACATATAATGTTTGGACACAGTAAATTACTATATTTCACTATTCATAAAGAATTCTAGTATTTATGAAAAATTCCAAATATTAACCATAAATTTTTTGATATATTTTTAATTAAAATATTTAATTCATTATATCAAAAAAAATTCCAAAAATTAATAATTTATTTATTAAATAAAATCATAATTTATTCAAAAAATAAAAAATTTAAAAGTATAACTCATTTTGTAACACCTTAAAAAATTGATCAATGTCTCATAAAATTATATTATATCAATAAGTAAATAAAATAATAATTTATTATTAAATTTTATGGAAATACATTTTCATTTAAAATATTTAATTAATAATAATGTTGTAATTAATTATTTATGAATTATAAAAATACCAACACTTATATCATGACCATATTGTCACTTATAAGATTTATTTTTATTTTACATTTATTGGTGAGGATAAGATTCATTTTTCTATTTTAATATTCACAAGGATAACATTACTATTTATATGGGTACCAGTACTATTCATAAGTGTAGGATACTATTCACTAAAAATTGATTCCTCTCAATTTGTTCTTTATACTTATATTTTATGAATTCACATATCGGTAAATAATAAGTTTTTATTATGTATACTTAATTAATTAGATGATCAAATGAAAATACGATTGATAACTATTTTTAAAAAAATACATTGTCTAATCACAAAAGTTGTCTAGACTGTTCCTCTAATACCAACTGTAAAGTGAGGAAGCTGCACTTTGAGATTCAATACTAAAATATTATGTGTATTTTTTCATAATGGATAATGGAAAAATATAATGAACATTATAAATCCATGTAACTTTTTTACTCCATGTTTTAGATAATTATACCAAAACATACATGTTTTGTATTAGAGTTTACAAAAATAATTAGAAAATAACTAATTGAATTCATCTCCATTAGAACCATAATTATCTTTTGAACATCTAAGGAATCACGTGAAAAACATTTTTAAAATACAGGATTAGAAAAAAAATCTTAGTATGCATTATAAAATGAATAAAAGAAATAAGTATTATGCAAATACATTTAAAACATTTTCCTTTGAACATAAATGTAATAACATTACAAATGAAACAAATAGGTTCCCAAAAAATAATAAATAGTATAAATAATAATTATTGGTAACATAGGGCATTATATAATTATGATTTTAACCCTTACTAATAACATATTATTTGGGACCCTATTTGAACCTTATAATAGAACCCTTACAACTCCCTTACAATGTAACCCTCATAGCTAACTTATGGGGTAACCATCATTGTTACATTGGGATTAACCATACGGTTGACCTCTTACATAATAATACCCATAAAATTGGAAGGAGATATATGTATTGACTTCATTCATAAGAAATTACCATGAACTATAACATTTTCACAAAACTTATATAATTTCATAAAAACATTGCCTTTGAATTTCATAAAAATGAATTTTAAAAGATGATTTTTAACAGAAAGTCCATTACAAATATATTATAATTGTTATTAGAATAAATTGAATAAATCGATTATTTGTATATTTTATAAATACACATAATTCAACATAAAATTATTAAAATAATTACAAAAATAATCATAGTAGAACATAATTAATGAAGTAGATATTTAACCCAAAAAATGGAAATTTGTTTAAGAATTCTCGTACCACAATTTCATCTTCGTTCAAACTTGTTAAAACCATGTATATAATAGTTAAAAGAGTCTTATTAATATTTTAAAGAATCATATTCATTTTTATAACACATTATATGATAATTTTATAACACCATTACACACATATATTAATTATATTTTGTTATTTACATTGTTTTAGGTGCATTCTTTACATGGTTTCCATGGTCGGTTTCAGAATGGATTTTATTATCAAACAGAAAAAAACAACTGAAGTTAAATGAGTTGTTGTTAAAATGTTTCCATAATTAAAATTATACCATAAATCGTTTTTCATCATATATGATGATGAATCATTAGATTAAACATTAATGATTTTTATATCAATTTTGCGGTTCTTTGATAATCACGAATGTGTTTCATCATATACCATTAATATTATGAATATGAGTCAATTATATAACAAAACATATATAATATCATACACATTAAATTTTTTTATCTATTTAAATTTTTAACAACCATATATTAAGGATTTCATGAAATTGATGACACAACATCCATGATGTTGGTAAATTGACACATCAAGGAAATTGATTTTCTTTTTAGAATAATAGGATTACGAGAGGAAGAATGTGATGATTTTTTCCATAAAAATGATAAAACCCAAAATATATGTAACATTTTAGAATTAATTCCTCTTTTATAAGGGGAGGTTAATAGAGTATAAGAAAATAAATGAATTGAAAACAAAACACCATAAAATGAATGATGATTTTTAGCATTGGATCTCTTCACATTGAGATCCTCTATAAGGCCTTTGGGTTTGTCCTTTTCGTAAATCCAACAGGTCATGGAAGTGGGTATAATCCTTGGAAAGTGTATTGGGATGAATTTAGAGAATTATTAATTTATGATAGAAGTTAGGGGAAGAGGGGGTTGAGGGTGGTATTTATAATGGAGGAGTGGAGGGGTTTTCCATTATTCTAATCATTAGTTTAAGATTTTTTCTCAAGATTATTAATAGTCTTGATTTATGTGATTGTAAATAGTGAAAAGAACATGTGAGTTTGAACTAAGGGTACATACATCATCCATGAATCTAAAAATAGTATATTTAAAATTTAAGTATGTATACGATAAATTACCCTATTACACTATTCATAAAATATTCTTGTATTTCAGAAATATCACAAAAATTAATCATGATTTTTTTGATGTGTAGAATTCAAAAAATGATATCCATTTTATGAAAATATTTTTATAAATATGTTTAATTTTATTTTTAAATAAAAACATAATTTATTTGAAAAATAATTATTTTAAAACTTTAACTCATTAAATAAAACATTAAAAAATTAGTCAAGGTATCATAAAATTATATTATTTCCATAATAAAATTAAATAATAATTTATGATTACATTTATGAAAATACATTTTCATTTATATTATTTAATTCATCATAAAACTGTAATTAAATATTTATGACTTAAAAAATACCAATACATATATCATGATCATGTTGTCACTTATAAGATTCATGTTTACTATACATTCATTAGTCCGAGTACTATTAATTTGGATATTGTACAATCCATAAGGGTAAAATTACTATTCAAAAGGGTAGGTAACTATCCTCCAAAAATTATTTAGGTTCTATCAGACTCAAAATAACTTTTTAATCGCAACAATTTATGTCTGTTTTTAGAAATTCAAAACACATAAGATGAAAAATTATGTTTATGTAACATCCTGGTTATGGAATTCACCCAGAGGTTCCTCGTACCCGGTTGGTCACATTTCCTCAAGCACATATCCCCACACACCAGAGGCTGCCGACTAGCAGTGAGGGATTGGGTGTGATAGTGGGGAAACTATGCCCTCATTGGAAGAGTACACAGTGGAAGTATACAAATACAGACAATAGCGGAAGCAGTAACTATCCCAAAATAGTAATCAGTGAAAAACCCGAATAATAAATATTTGGAGCACACATATATATAGAATGTTTCATGATACATATGTCTAGTAAAGCATCCAAACAAGTAACAATGCTGGAAATAAAAATAGTGTTAATCTAAAGTACAAAAGAAAAATATAATCATCTCCTCAGCATCGCAAGCCTAGTCTTGGTCTCATTCTCTCCAGATCCATAGCAAGTCAATTACCTGAAGTAGAAGGGTGCGTGCCCTTATCTATACTTCCAGCAATAAAATCTATTTGGTCCCAAAATCATGACCCAAATATGGTGTGAGACTAAATCCCACTAGGAAACCACCCAATGTTTTTTGCCTAATAGTCAGTGAATATATGGTAGGTAAAAGTACAAAAAATAGGAAATGGGAAATTACTCACCAGTAAATAATCCACAGTTTCAATATCAAGCAACAGAAAAAACAGCTAAACCACAAAGAGGAAACCCTCTGGGAAGTACTCACAGCCATCCCCTATGGTCCTACCTAAGAAGTAGAAGCAACTCACTGGGATGTGCACTCATTCTATCCCCTCTGGTTCAGTCATAATAATTCATAATTAATCCTTGAGGAATCACTCATAGTCAATTCCCCTTATAGCCCCAAGGTCAAAGACTCTCTGAGGATGCTCACTCGGTCAATTCCCCTTATATCCTAGGTCGTTCAAAGACTCTCTGAGGAAGATCACTCTGTCAATTCCCCTTATAGTCTAGAGTAATCAAGGTAATTCAATGTAAAACAATTAATCTTTGAGGAAGCTCACAATGTCAAATCCCCTTATAGTCTAAAGTACACAAAGAATCTCAGAGAAGGCTCACTCGGTTAATTCCCCTTATAGTCTACTATATCATGTTCTCATGACCCTGTGTAGGTTAACGAGAATAGAAATTAAATATGGCCAAAGTAAACCTATAGAACTACTTGGCTATTAATCTACAACATATTGAGCATGTCAGAGTACAAATATTCCACCATACAACTCTAGGCATGGAAAATAGGCAAGGCGGCCCAACAGGCTAAACAAGACCAAACAGTCATAAACAGAGAATGCCTGGGATAAACATCCAAATCATAGAAAAACAACCCCATCACATCCAAATAAACTCAACAAAAGCATGTGAGCATGGAAGGAAATCAACAGGCATAAAATGGTAAACACACAATAACACATTAAATGGTATTGGTGGAATTTGCACAAAATACTCAATGACATTGAACAGAAAGACACAAACCACCTACCTCGATGTTAGGAGATCTCTATATGGGAACCTCAAAACATGAATTTCTTTATAATGTTAAAAATATAAATGAATCTCTAAAAGGTTTAATGGAAGATAAATTGAGAAAGAAGAGGAATCATGAAATGAGGCTCAAGGAAAAAGGAGAACTCACTGATTTGATTCCAACGCAACCGACATTGTTCATTTTTGAGGAAAGACGCACTCTCAGTGGTTCATTGAATATCCATAGCTGTATGGAGCTCTCGGTCAATTGTTACATAATAAAAGAGAGTTCTGGCGATTAGACATGACCCCGGTGTGTTTAATGATAAAAAGAAGGTAAATGACATGTAATTTTGAAGTACAAACCGTGTACTCACTATTTCCGTAGTCCTCTTTAAGCGGCCTCCATGTCACTCCCATAAGGCCATGTGTGTGGCTACTACACGGCCAACACACGACCACCTGCGACAAGGCAATACATGGCGTGTAATTAGAAAATTTCAAGAATTTCCTATTTTTCTCAAAAACGACCAGAAAAGGAAAAACATACCTGAAAAGAAGACCTCGGTTCTTACAAACTTCCCCCTTAAAGAAATCCATACCCAAATTTCCCTAGCGCAGCATAGAGGATGAAACCCCGAACAGTTATGACCACTGTGATCGTAAATCGGCCTCCATCTCCCAAGCCACATCATGTACTCATCCGTGATACCATAGCACTCATACAAGAGGAATAGACCGGCCACAGAAAACCTTTGTACCATGATCAAAAATCCGGATAGGATGCTCCTCGAATGATGCGTCCAATTCAAGATCAACCTCCTCACATTGAAATACATGATATGGGTCTGAGAAGTAATATTAAAGCTAGGAAATGTGAAAGACATTGTGCATAGCTCGGTACCTATGAGGTAACTACAACCGATAGGAAACCGACCCAAATCTCTCCAACTCTGGAAATGGCTCGATGTACCTTGGTGAAAGCTTACCATGTCTCTTAATCTTATTGTGTCCCAACCTCGGTGTGACACATAGAAAAACCATATCCCCAACCTCGAACTCCAGATACTATCTCCACTGATCATCATAAGACTTTCGTCGATACTTCGCAATAGCCATCCTCTTCTGAATCAACTCTATCTACTCTGTGGTATCCTGAACAAAATGAGGTCCCAGTAAAGCTACATCTTCTACCTCCATCCAACATAAGGGTGATCGTCATGGCCTACCGTACAAATCCTCAGAAGGTGTTATCTTAATAGTTGCATGAAAACTATTCTTGTAGGAAAACTCCACAAGAGGTATATGCTTCTCTTAAGAACATCCAAAATCTAAAATGCATGCTCTGAGCATATCCTCAAGAACCAGAATCGTACGCTTGGATTGGCCATCTTTCTGGGGGTGGTAAGCTGTACTCAAAATTACTTGTGTACCCAAAGCCTTCTGCAGACCCTGCCATACCTGAGAAGTAAACCGCGCATCCCGATCTGAAACGATGGTGTGTGGAACTCCATGAGGATGGACAATCTATTGAATATACAACTGTCCCTACTCATCAACACTGAAGGTCTCTTGGATTGGCAATAAGTGAGCGACCTTCATGAGTCTATCAATGAAAACCCGTACTGCATCATTCCCTTGAGGTGACCTTGGCAAACCAATCACTAAATCCATCGCGACGTCATTCAACTTCCACTCGAAAATGTGTAACTGTTGTAAAAGCCTTGATGGTCGCTGATGCTCCACCTTCATCTGCTGACAAGTGGAACTCCTCATTCTGAAGCTAGCAACGTCCCTCTTCATACGTAGACACCCATAATGACAGTGTAGATCACGATAAATCTATGTGACTTCAGGATGAACTACCCAAACTAAGAAATGAAAGTCCCAGATCAGCTCCTCTCGTGTACCTACTGGAACCCATACACACCCTAGGAAACACAAGATTTCATCCTTTCTATGGTTCATCATGGAAGAGGGTTCTCTCCTGACACAGTCACCCTTAGGAGTAGGCCTTCAGAATCTGATAGGTGCCTCATTTGAACTTCACCAAGAAGAGTAGAGGTAACTGCTACAGAAGATAGAAAAGTAATCCCCTATCTGTCGTGCACCTCCAAATTCATCTCAGAGAACAGATCCATAAGACACCACTCCCTGATTCCCTCCTAAACTGCATGTATCTGAGTCCTCCTACTCAATGCATCAACTACTGTGTTTCTCTTCCTAGGCATGTAGGCAAGCTCAAAGTCAAAGGAATGTAGGTAATCGACCCACCTCCACTGTATTAAATTCAGATCATGCTGATTGAAGTTGAACTTGAGACGTTTTTTGGTCAGTGAAAACCATAATATGCTCTCCCAGAAGATAGTGTCTCCAACAACATAAGGCATGAACAATAGTTGCCAACTCTAGATCATGCGTTGGGTAATTCCTATCATGTGGCCTCAAATGCTGAGACCCGTACACAACAACTCCATATCCTTGCATTTTCATAGCTCCAAGCCTGATACCTGACGCATTATAGTAAATAGTATAGATCCTTCTTGACCTTGGAAAGACTAGTATCAGTGCTGAAGTAAACTTCCCTTTCAGCTTCTGAAAGGATGACTCACAAGAATCTGACCATAATAACTTCGCACCCTTATTAGTTAGACCCATCAGCGGTTCTGCTAAGCGTGAAATGTCATGTATGAAACATCTGTAGTATCCAGCCAGCCCTAGAAAACTTTTCTCCTAAAATATGATCATAGGATGCTCACAGGAAACCATAGATCTCACATTATCTGGGTCTACTGATACTCCTACCTCTAAGATAATATGACCTGGGAAGTGAATCTTATCCATAAAAACGTGTCACTTTTAGAACATAGCATATAACTGATGCTCCCTAAGTGTACTCAAAACGATTTCAAGATGGGTAGCATGGTCATGTAGAGTGTGATAGTACACTAATATATCATCCACGAAGACCACCCTGAAGGAATCCAAGTATTGAGGGAACACTCGGTTCATCTGTTCAATGAAAACTGACGGCATTTTCATGAG
The DNA here is from genome assembly GCA_963277665.1 of Viscum album. NCBI lineage: Eukaryota > Viridiplantae > Streptophyta > Magnoliopsida > Santalales > Viscaceae > Viscum > Viscum album. Next base: position 1,238,368,127 of record OY728145.1, on the reverse strand, counting down.
ACCGAATGTCATAACCATATATTTGTATAGACCGTACCTGCTTCAGAAGGCTGTAAGAGGTATATATGACGGTCTAACGTGCAATTGATGATAACTTGACCTCAAGTCAATCTTCAAGAACACCCGATCTCCTCAAAGCTGATCAAAGAGATCATAAATCCTCAGCATGGGATAATAGTTTTTTAATGTCAACTGGTTCAACTTCCAATAGTCCACACAAAGCCCAAGGGTGCTGTCTTCCATCTTTTCAAATAGGTCATGCAAACCCCAAGGAGAAGTACTAGGTCAGATGAAACCCATTTCCTGCAACTCCTCCAACTATTTCTTGAGATCCTACAACTCTAGTGTAGCCATCCTATAAGGAGGAATGGACACCAGTGCCACTCCTGGAACAAGATCAACCGAGAAGTCTACCTTACAATTCAGAGGAAAACCTGAAAATTCCTCTGGAAATACATCACTAAAACAATCCACCACTGGAGGAAATTCTATCTACGAAGTCCCTTGGTCATCCATATATAGACTAGCAATATAGTTGTATCTCCCCCCAACCCATGATGCTCTGGACCTGCTCTGCTCTCCTGGAAATCCCATTCGCCCCTATGAAGAAATGATCCACCCTCTGGTGATATGAAACTCACCTTATGGTAGTAGAAGTCGACGACTACCTAGAAAGGAACTTGAAAATCCATTCTGAGAAAGAAATCATAACATGTCATCTATAAGACATTGAGATCCCATAAGAAGTGACACCAACCAACCACTTGAGGGCACTCCATGAACTGACGTACAGTAGCCGTTCTAGTCCACAATGGTGTGTCTAGAATTAAAATATCGACAGAGGAAAAGATACAGATCCCAAGGATCTCCACAACAGAAACAAATATAATGATATGGGAAACCCCTATATCAAAAAGAGTAGAATCTAAAATTGAGGCTACTAAGATCGTACCTCGAACTGTGGAGTGTTTTGGATCCTAATCCTCCTGGGTCTAATCCACTGTAAAAGTATGGAATATGTTGTGGCCATGTGACCCTACTAGACTATTCTGAGCTGATCCACCCTACTTTCACTGAAAAACTGGTGACTAACTACCATGAACACGACCTCTACCTCAGCCCGAATGACCGGATGAACTACAGTTCACAGACTGGTGAAAAACTGGTGGTGCTACTCCTGAACGTGGAGTCATAGAAGAACCCCTATCACCTATTACTAGTGAGAAGAACTAACAAAAGTAATTAAGGTGACCCATATTTTCACAAGATCGGCACTACACTAGGTATCTTGGGAAATGTGGCCTCCTATGCTCGCTCTTCCAACACTGGTAGAACACCCCTAACTACCAGAAGACACATCCTACCTATTATGATTGTAACATCCCAAGTAAGTAATGAATAATAGATAATTTTATCTATGTCTATTAATGTATTAGATAGTGTTTTAGAGGCTTAAAATGAAAATAAATCAAATCTTAAGCATGGAATACACTAATATTTTTAAAAGAGTGTTTTACTGCCTTTTGATGGCAAACCATTTTTAAATCTATCTTTTGACAATTTTATAAGCTATTTTTGTAAAAAATAAACTTATTCTTTATGATTGGGACATCAAAATTTACTTTGTGTGAATTTTTGGTATTTTTCTGACAATGTTCATTTTTTAATGAATAGTGAAAAATACAGCATTTTACATCAAAACTGCTTTTTAATCTAATTTATTTATATGATTAGATTATCTTTTGAGTTGGTTTTAAAGTGAAATTAGAATACATTTTTACCATTTAATCAAATAGTGGTCATTGGAATCAATTTCACTTTGAAATTGGACTTAAACTGGTGTCAATCTTTTGATACTTATTGTTTCATAAAAACATGCTATTTGTCATGACAGCGGGAATTAATTATTAAATTAATTAATGTAACTTATATTATTTGAATTTTTTAAAATAGAAATCATTTTTGAATTCATAATATCAAATATAGATTAGGGTGAAGTTTTGGTATCTTTCTGAAAAACTTCAATTTTTGATGAATAGTGAAACCACTAAGTGGTAGTTAAAGAAACTGATTTTTCGTTTAAATGAAATTTTACCACCTCTGGGTTTTGATTTTAAAAAATACGACATACATGGTTTTCATTAAGAATTAAAATTTGGTTCAATTATATTAAAATAATTTTTTGTTGAATAGTAACGTTTATGTTTTTAATCGCGATTAGTGGTAATTAGTGTAGTTTAAGGTAAAAATAATGTTTTAATAGTATGAGATGAGCTTGACACATGTTCTACCCTAATTGGATGTGTCATGGCCGACCAAGACAATCCATGGGTCATCTTGGGGACCCCATGGAGCCACTTTGGTTGAGAAATTACATAAATAACTTTTTATTTAATGAAAAAGTAAAAATGACAAAAACATAATATGTTTTACAAAAACAATTTTTAAATGGGGTTATTCAAGTCAGATGTTTTATTATAAATGATAATTGGAAATCTAAAAAGATTTCCTACATCATATTATCTTTTGTATAATTTTTATACTTTAAATAAAGTAAATTATTTATGACATCATGATGATGCATCGATTACCTCATTAATAAAGGATTTAAATAAAATGAAATGTTAATGTAAAATCTATGACCTACACATGTCAAAAACCTATTGGATGGGTGGATTTAGAAACCTTATCACCTTAACCTCGAATTATATCAATGTGGGACCTTTTGAATCCGAAACGCTTTTTAAAATAAAGTAACTTATCTTTACTTTCCAAGAGTGCCCCTCCTCTCCTCTTATAAAAGGCCCCCACCTCTACCTCCTTACCCACACTTCCAAAGCCTTTGTCTCAGAAAAACCCTTCCCATTTTGTCTCTCCACTTCCCTCTCTTACTCCTTGAAGCCTCACTTTTCGAATAAGTCTTCCTAAGGAAGCCTTTGAGCTCAAACCAAAGGGAGTTACCCGATTTTAAGGTAATGGTTTCACTTGAGTCCTTTTGTTTTATTTTGCTTCTCCAACCCCCTAAACTCTTTTTATTTATTTATTTTGTAACAACTCCAGTATCTCTAATATGCTAGTATTTTGTTATAAGAATTATTCGAGCTACACTTACAGACACCTACATCTAATGGTTAAAGGACATACTGTTTCCGTGGATGGTGAATTTATGCCTCCCGAAACGATGATTGTTCAACATTCTTTTAACACCTTCAAAGGTGGACATTAATATTTAACTATATTTATATATGATATATAATATGTATATGTTTTCCTTAAGCTTTTGTATTTTTCATTTTGGGCATACCTTTATGATTTCCATTAGGGGTAAATGTGATATCTTCATTTAAGGAAGTGCGGACTACCACCACTTCAAAGTGATTTGATTCGTTAAATAGCATATGTGGGATGTATAAAGGATGGAACTATGATATTATATATTATATTATACTGGAAATATAATATACCTTTACATAATTATGATTCCATTCTATAAAAAATGAAAGAGAAATGAAAGTAGCGTTCATGCGTACGTACGGCTTACCGTCTCCATGAACGGTGCATTTCATTTCATACCTCTAAATGATTATGTAATATTATAAATGCATGAATGTACTAGATATATATGACATATATGATATCTACATCATGATTATCTTTCTGGATATAATGGATAAATGAACAATTTGTAATTATAAAGGGTTTATTTTTGACTCAAGTACCAATGAGCGTTAAAATGACCATTATTAACTTAAATAATTACATAGTGTTCATGACCTGGAAATAAGTGATATAAAAGGAATAATGAACTTGAAAAAGGTTATTAAGAAAGTATAAATTAAATCAAGTTTATTATTCAGGACATTAAATAACGATCGAGTCAAGTCAGACCCAAGGTATGAGACTTTGTCTCAATCTCCTTTCATTGAGGCATATTTTGTTTTATACACAACCTTATTTTATATGGTGTATAAACCCCTTTGACTTTTACGTTTATTAAAAAGGAATATTTTTTATACGAAGCGTTTACTAAACGATAAAAGGGAATGTTTTTGTCGTACGTATGCGGTGACAACGACTTCTCCGCCGCCGTGACCATTATTTGGGTTTCGGCTACCACTACAAGCCATACATTCTTTTTAAAATAAAAATAAATACCATGTTTTACTTTTCTTTTATTTTGGTATTGAAAATGGATTTCATAATGTTTTTATTACATTAATGTGTTGTATTGATATCTCGTGATTGAAATGGGGAAATTTTATGTTTCCTTTATGCATGTTTTATGTGATATGATTATGTTGAGGTTCTTGGGAATTATTATGAATATGGGTGGTTCCGTGATAAACTAAGGGCGGGTGAGCCCGATATAGCTCTCCAATGCATTGGGTAATGCGAAGGAGTGAAACATTAAGGTTTCTCCGAAGAGATTTAGGGAATATACTGTGATGGGTATTCCAAACGTAACCAAGAGGGTTACTCCCTACGTAAGAATGTTATGAATGCCTCAAGTTGCCTTTATGTCTTATGATTTCTATGATTTATTCATGATTTGATGAGGTATGTAAAAGTGCTTATGTTTTATGGGTAATGTATGATTTCATTCTTATGTATATATGAACTTATGTTTCCTTTCCATATTTTTTATAACCCATACTGAGATTTTTATGCTCATCCCATGTTTTTTTGAAATGTTTTTCATAGGTCAAGGGAAAGGTACATGATATGATGATAGTGTCAAAGAAGTGTCAAGAATGAATCCATGTTTTATTTTAAATATGTTTCCATTGATGGGAAAAATGGATACTGTCATTATGTAACCACTTTGTTTATATGTGGAATGTAATGCAAGTTTTATGTTCTAATTCTCTAAAACTCTAAACCCTTAAAGATCCTCAATGTGTAATCTTGTAACAACTCAAGATTAAGTAAGGTTTAAGTTTGGGGCCTTATAGTTGGTATCAGAGGTCGGTTTAGATAACTTTAGGAGTTAGAATTTTATTAAATGATTATCCAAATATATTTTTTTGAAATGATATAGCGTTTGAAGATTACCATGTTGCTTCATCTAAGACATGTTTGTTCAGAATGGTTTTCTGTAGAGGAAACAGGGAAGCAGTGCTAGGAAGGCATACAGAAGGAAATAACCTTCCGAATCAGCATCCTGAGATGGTCGGAATTGGAACTGAACAGTTTGTTGTAGTAATGGTGCAGTTGACTCAAGCGATAAATGGTGGTGGTATCCATGCACGAGATCAGCCAGATCAACCGCAGAGGAACATGTCAGTGGGGGAATATTTCATGAGGCAAAATCCCGCATCATTCAGAGGATCATCTGACCATGTGTTAGCTGAAGGGTGGAATAAAGCACTGGAGAAGATTTTCGATGTCATGGGGTGTTCAGACAATCAAAAGGTTAGTCTTTCTATTTACCGTTTGGAGGGTGAGGTTGATCAGTGGTGGTCTATGGTTAAAAATATCAGGGACGCCGATGAGATTGATGCTCTTGACTGGGATGAATTCAATGGTATGTTTCTTGAGAAGTATTTTCCTAAGGCTGTTTGACTTAGGATGGAAAAGAAATTCTTGGAATTGAGGCAAGAGGAAGACTCAGTGGCTGCCTATGAAGAAAGGTTCACTCGATTGGCAAGGTATGCTCCAAATTTTATCCGAGACCTTGATAGTAAAATAAATCGTTTTTACTCAGAATTAAAGCCAAAATATCGAAGGGAATTAGCTTCTCGTGAGTTTAAATGTTATGACAAGCTTATTTGATGTGCTGAGAAGGTAGAAATGGAGTTTGCCAATGATGAAGTGTTCTATAACAACGAACAGAATAAGAGACCGAGGTGGTAGGAAAAAGGTAAGAATTCTTCAAAAAAGTCTGATGGTAAGAAAACTAAGTTTCCATATTGTGATAAATGTGGCAAAAGGCATGTTGGGGAATGTCTTCTGAATTCTGGAAAGTTATACCGATGTGGTAAGATGGGACATAAGGCTCGTGATTGCACTGAAAAAGATCAAGGTGAAGGTAAGGCCAAATTTGATTTATAGTTAGTGAAATGTTTTAAGTGCAATGAGATGGGTCACTATGCAAACGAGTGTCCTACAAAGAGCATGAGTGATGGGAAGCAGTTAGACTACAAGTAGAAAGGGCTGGTGGAATCCTTTGCAACTACTTCAGCAGATGTCGGTCCATCAAATGAAGTTGTATCAGGTACTTTGTTTGTTTTTTCAGATGATTCCAGTGTGTTGTTTGATTCGGGGTCTACACATTCTTTCATCTCTAAAAACATTTCAAGTAAAATGGGAATACCATCTCAAGAAATGACTCTTGATCTTTTGGTAAAAACACCTGGGGGAAATGTTGAGGCAAAAAGAATTTATAATAATCTTCCTATCCTTATTTGTGGAAAGAACCTACTTGAAAACCTTATTGTTCAACCTCTAGTAGAGTTTGATGTTATCCTGGGTATGGATTGGCTCTCTACTTACAATGCTAAGATTGACTGTAGAGGTAAAGAAGTTTCTTTTCAGAAAGACTTTCAGTTTGTGAACAAGAATGAACCCTTACTGTTGATAACTTATCAAGAGGCCAAGAAACTTGTAAAAGATGGAAATGAATGTTACATTGCACACATCGTTGAAAATAAAGGAACTGTTCAGATTAATGATGTGCCAGTGGTAAATGAGTATCCTGATGTTTTTCCTGATGAGTTTCCTGGAATAATACCAGATCGGGAAGTTGATTTTACTGTTGACTTAGTTCCTGATTCTTAACCAATTTCAAAACCCCCTTATCGAATGGCTCAAATTGAGCTTTTAGAGTTGAAGGAGAAATTGCATGATTTATTAGAGAAAGGTTTCATTCGACCTAGCACATCACCATGGGGTGCTCCTGTCTTGTTTGTTAAAAAGAAAGATGGATCAATGAGACTTTGCATTGATTATAGGGCCTTGAATAATATCACTGTTAAGAAAAAATATCCTTTTCCTCATATCGATGATTTTTTTGATCAACTCCAAGGAGCTCAGTATTTTTCAAAGATTGAACTAAGATCGGGGTACCATCAGCTGAAGGTAAAGGAAGAAGATGTTCTGAAGACAGTGTTTCGTACAAGATATGGCCATTATGAATTTGTAGTAATGAATTTTGGGCTAACCAATGCACCTGCTGTATTCATGGAATTAATGAATAGAATTTTCCATGAGTTCTTGGATAAGTTTGTGGTGGTTTTCATTGATGATATTTTGGTGTTTTATAAAAGTAAAGAAGAGCATGAAAGACATTTAAGGGTTAATTTTCAAACCTTGAAAGAAAAGAAATTGTATGGGAAATTCAGAAAGTGTGAGTTTTGGTTGCAACAGATTTCTTTCCTTGGTCACATTGTTTCTAAAGATGGGATAACCGTTGATCCTACAAAAACAAAGGTTGTTGAAGAATGTCCAAGACCCACAAATGTAACTGAGATTCGTAGCTTCCTTGGTTTGGCAGGCTATTACGGAAGGTTTGTTAGAAATTTTTCACGGTTATATAGTCCAATGACTAAGCTAACTCGGAAGGGTGTTAAGTTTATCTGGACAAAAGAATGCGATGATTGTTTTCAGGAATTGAAATGAAGATTGGTGAATGCTCCAGTTTTGGCACTACCTTCTAGGAATGGTGAGTTAGTTATATACAGTGACGCTTCATTGAAAGGACTTGGTTGCGTCCTAATACAGAATGATCAGGTAATTGATTATGCTTCACGACAGTTGAAAACTCATGAGGTAAATTACCCAACACATGATTTGGAATTAACTGCTGTTGTTGTTGCTTTAAAAATTTAGAGGCATCATTTGTATGGAGTAAAGTGTGAAATATATAATGATCACAAAAGTTTAAAGTATATATTCACTCAGAAATAATTGAACATGAGACATAGGAGATGGCTGGAATTAATCAAGGATTATGATTGTACAATTCATTACCATCTGGGAAAAGCAAATAAAGTGGATGATGCTTTGAGTCGAAAAAGTAATGCTTCATTAACCATGTTGCGTTTGGAACTTGATCCTTTGGTTAAGGATTTGATGAAATTTGGCATAGAATTTGTTGGTACAGGATGTTCTTCTGTTTTGATTCAGGTATCAGTGAAATCTTCTCTATCAGATAGAATCAAGCAAGCACAGAAGCAAGACAGTGAGTTGCAGAAAAAGGTAGATCTAGTTCAGAAGGGTAAGTTGCCTAAATTCAACATTGATAGTGATTGTGTTTTGAGATTTGGGGAGAGATTATGTGTGCCTTGTGATTCACATTTGAAGAGAGAGTTGTTATGTGAAGCTCATAGTTCTCTGTTTTCAGTTCATCCTGGCAGTACTATGATGTACAGAGATCTGTGGGAGTATTACTGGTGGGATGGAATGAAAAGAGATATTGCTGATTTTACTGTGAATTGTTTGACTTGTCAACAGGTTAAAGCAGAGCGGCAGTTACCGAAAGGGATGCTTCAGACTTTACCAGTGCCAGAGTGGAAATGGGAGAATATATCCATGGACATCGTTGTGGGATTGCCGAAGACCCCTCGAGGTAATAATGCAATATGGGTTATTGTGGATCGCTTGACTAAATCTGCTCATTTCCCTGCTATACGAGATAATTTTTCCCTAGATCAACTTTCCTGTTTGTATCTTAAAGAGATAGTCAGGTTACATGGAGTTCCTCTCTCCATTGTATCTGATCGTGATCCCAGGTTCACTTAGAACTTTTGGAAAGGCCTTCAGAAGTCATTGGGTACTGAATTAAATTTTATTACAACTTTTCATCCTCAATCAGATGGGCAGTTAGAATGAAAAATTCAGACATTGGAGGATATGCTACGTTCTTGCTCTATGGATTATCAGGGATGTTGGGACCAACATATTTCTTTGGTTGAATTTTCATATAATAATAGTTTTCATTCCAGTATACAGATGGCACCATTTGAAGCGTTATATGGGAAGCGGTGTCGAACTCCAGCTTTCTGGGATGAAGTGGGTGAAAGGAAGTTGATGGGTCCAGAATTGGTAGAAGAGATGGCAGAAAAAGTTCAGCTGATTCAGAAAAACATGAGAACAGCTCAGAGTAGGCAGAAGAGTTATGCGGACAACAAGAGGAAGGATCTCTCTTTTGAGGTAGGTGATCATGTTTTTCTCAAAGTATCACCATGGAAAAGTGTGATGCGATTTGGTAAGAAAGGAAAGCTGAGTCCAAGGTTCATTGGACCATATGAAATTCTGGGGAGAGTTGGATCAGTTGCTTACCGAGTGGCTTTAACTCTGAGTTTATCTCAGGTACACAATGTTTTTCATGTTTCAATGTTAAAGAAGTACATGCCAGATCCATCTCATGTTTTGAGTGCAGAGGTAGTTCAGCTGGAAGAGAACCTATCTTATGAGGAACAACCGGTCCAGATTCTTGACCACAGGGAGCAAGTGTTACGGAATAAGGTGATTCACCAGGTAAAGGTTTTGTGTAAAAACCACATGATTGAAGAGGCCACATGGGAATCTGAAAATGCAATGAGGGATAAGTACCCCCATTTATTCAATAAGTAAATAAATTACGGGGACACAATTTTATAAAGGGGGGAAGGATGTAACATCCCATGTAATTAATGAATAATAGATATTTTTATCTATGTCTATTAATGAATTAGATAGTGTTTTAGAGGCTTAAAATGAAAATAAATCCAATCTTAAGCATGGAATACACTAATATTTTTAAAAGATTGTTTTACTGCCTTTTGATGGAAAACCATTTTTAAATCTATCTTTTGACAATTTTATATGATATGTTTGTCAAAAATAAAATTATTCTTTATGATTGGGACATCAAAATTTACTTTTTATAAATTTTTGGTATTTTTCTAACAATGTTCATTTTTTAATGAATAGTGAAAAATACTGCATTTTACATCAAAACTGCTTTTTAATATAATTTATTTATATGATTAGATTATCTTTTTAATTGGTTTTAAAGTGAAATTAGAATATATGTTTACCAGTTAATCCAATAGTGGTCATTGGATTCAATTTCACTTTGAAATTGGACTTAACCTGGTGTCAATCTTTTGATACTTATTGTTTCTTAAAAACACGCTATTTGTCATGACAACGGGAATTAATTATTAAATTAATTAATTTAACTTATATGATTTGAATTTTGTAAAATAGACATCATTTTTGAATTCAGAATATCAAATATAGCTTAGGGTGATGTTTTGGTATCTTTCTGAAAAACTTCAATTTTTGATGAATAGTGAAACCACTAAGTGATAGTTAAAGAAACTGATTTTTCATTTAAATGAAATTTTACCACCTCTATGTTTTGATTTTCAAAAATCCGACATACATGGTTGTCATTAAGAAGTAAAATTTGGTTCAATGAGATTAAAATAATTTTTTGTGAATAGTAACTTTTATGTTTTTAATCGCGATTAGTGGTAATTAGTGTAGTTTAAGGTAAAAATAATGTTTTAATAGTATGAGATGAGCATGAAACATGTCATACCCTAATTGGATATGTCATGGCCGACCATGACAATCCATGGGTCAACTTGGTGACCCCATGGAGCCAATTTGGTTGGGAAATGACATAAATAACTTTTTATTTAATGAAAAATTAAAAATGACAGAAACATAACATGTTTTACGAAAACAATTTTTCAATGGGGTTATACAAGTCAGATTTTTGATTATAAAAAGTAATTGGAAAGCTAAAAGGATTTCCTACATCATAGTATCTTTTTTATAATTTTTAGACTTTAAATAAAGTAAATAATTTATGACATCATGATGATGCAGCGATTACCTCAATAATAAAGGATTTAAATAAAATGAAATGATAATGTAAAATCTATGACCCAAATATGTCCAAAACCTATTGGATGGGTGGATTTATAACCCTTATCACCTTACCCTCGAATTATATCAATTTGGGACCTTTTGAATTCGAAACGCTTCTTAAAATAAAGTAACTTATCTTTACTTTCCAAGAGTTCCCCTCCTCTCCTCTTATAAAAGGCCCCCACCTCTACCTCCTTACCCACACTTCCAAAGCCTTTGGCTCGGCCAAACCCTGACCATTTTCTCTCTCCACTTCCCTCTATTACTCCTCGAAGCCTCACTTTGGGCAGAAGTTTTCCAAAGGAAGCCTTTGAGCTCATACCAAAGGGAGTTACCCGATTTTAAGGTAATGTATTCACTTGAGTCCTTTTGTTTTATTTTGCTTCTCCAACCCCCTAAACTCTTTTTATTTATTTCTTTTGTAACAACTCCATTATCTTAAATATACTAGGATCTTGTTATAAGAAGGATTCGAGCTACACTTACACACACCTACATCTAATTGTTAAAGGACATACTGTTTCCGTGGATGGTGAATTTATGCCTCCCAAAACGATGATTGTTCAACATTATTTTAACACCTTCAAAGGTGTCCATTAAGATGTAACTATATTTATATATGATATATAATATGTTTATGTTTTCCTTAAGATTATGTATTTTTCATTTTGGGCATACCTTTATGGTTTCCATTATGGGTAAAAGCGATATCTTCATTTAAGGAAGTGCGGACTACCGCCCCCTCAAAGTGATTTGATTCGTTAAATACCATATGTAGGATGTATAAAGGATGGAACTATGATATTATATATGATATTATACTGGAATTATAATATAACTTTATATCATTATGATTCCATTCTATAAAATACGAAATAGAAATGAAAGTAGCGTTCATGCGTACGTACGACTACCGTCTCCATGAACGGTGCATTTCATTTCTTACCTCTAAATTATAATGTAATATTATAAAAGCATGAATGTACTGGATATATATGAAATATATGATATCTACATCATGATTATAATTCTGGATATAATGGATACATGAACAACTTGTAATTATAAAGGGTTTATTTTTGACTCAAGTACCAATGAGCGTTAAAATGACCTTTATTAACTTAAATAATTACATAGTGGTCATGACATGACAATAAGTGATATAAAAGGAATAATGAACTTGAAAAAGGTTCCTATGAAAGTATAAATTAACTCAAGTTTATTATTCAGGACATTAAAGAACGATCGAGTCAAGATGGACCCGAGGTATGGGACTTCGTCTCAATCTCCTTTCATTGAGGCATATTGTGTTTTATACACAACCTTATTTTATATGGTGTATAAACCCCTTTGACTTTTTCATTTATTCAAAAGGAATATTTTTTATATGAAGCATTTACTAAACAACAAAAGGGATTGTTTTTGTCATACGTATGCGGAGACAACGAATTCTCCGCCACCGTGACCATTATTTGGGTTTCGGCTTCCTCTACAAGCCATACCATCTTTTTAAAAGAAAAATAAATACCATGTTTTACTTTTCTTTTATTTTGGTATTGAAAATGGATTTCATAATGTTTTTATTACATCAATGTGTTGTATTGATATCTCGTGATTGAAATGGGGAAATGTTATGTTTCTTTTATGCATGTTTTATGTGATACGATTATGTTGAGGTTCTTGGGAATTATTATGAAGACGGGTGGTTCCATGATAAACTAAGGGTGGGTGAGCCCGATATAGCTCTCCAATGCATTGGGTAATGCGAAGGAGTGAAACGTTAAGGTTTCTCCGAAGAGATTTAGGGAATATACTTTGATGGGTATTCCAAACGTAACCAAGAGGGCTACTCCCTACGTAAGAATGTTATGAATGCCTCAAGTTGCCTTTATGTCTTATGATTTATATGATTTATTCATGATTTGATGAGGTGTGTTAAAGTGCTTATGTTTTATGGGTAAAGTATTATTTCATTCTTATGTATATATGAACTTATGTTTCCATTCCATATTTTTTATAACCCATACTAAGATTTTTATGCTCATCCCATGTTTTTTTGAAATGTTTTTCACAGGTCAAGGGAAAGGTACATGATATGATTATAGTGTCAAGGAAGTGTCAAGAATGAATCCATGTTTTATTTTAAATACGTTTCCATTGATGGGAAAAATGAATACTATCTTTCTGTAACCACTTTGTTTATATGTGGAATGTAATGCAAGTTTTATGTTCTAATTCTCTAAAACTCTAAACCCAAAAAGATCCTCAATGTGTAATCTTGTAACAATTCAAGATTAAGTAAGGTTTAAGGCCAGGGCCTTATAATGTTCTACTCATTCAAATTCTCTGTGGTGCTTCCTACTGTCCAAAGGAGGGATACTAGCTCTGGATGTTGAACCACCCTAGGTCACTGGTCCAGAATCCCTCAGATTGTGCTCTGTGATCAATGCCTGGTGAAATATAGAAGATATCGAAGTCAACCTGAAGCTCTTCACCTGGGATCATATGTCGTGCCTGAGACCATCCTTAAAATTCCATGCAAGGAATAACTCATCACCTACTGGTATAGGCATGAAATGTTGTAGCTCTATGAAGAAAGAGGAATACTCCATAATAGAAAGAGTACCCTGCTCCAGACTTATGAACTCTCGGGCTTTATTGGCCCTCATGGATTCCAGATAGAAGTAATCATAAAAGATGTGCCAAAACTCATCCCAAGTCATATTCTGCTGGCGGGCCGCCTGTGAGATCACATCCCACCACCTCTTCATGGAGTCTCAAAGTATGTAGGTAGATAGCTTCACTTTTTTCTCTAGAGGTATCTCCAGATGCTAGAAAATCATCATATTGGCTTCTAACCATGACTCTGTAGCCTGGGGTCCTCCATCCCCTGAGAAATTTGGAGGATGCTACTGCTGAAAGACCCACATCAATTCTTCCATCGATGGGGTAGGAGATAGAACTCCCTGAAAGGTTTGCATTATCCTAAAAAATCCCTCCCTAAACTACACATCAGCACCTATGTCAGGTACAAAAACTGGTGCCATGGCTGGAACAACTAAAGGATCTACTGGGAGTCCCTAATCAACCATGTCTAGTGTCTGATCACTGCTTGAAAATTGGCAGAAAACCAGAGGACGTCTCAGTGGCCTGACTCTACATGGTCAGGAACACACCTTAGATCAAGATTATCAAGGACTAAAAACTAGAAGCATCATAAGGGAGCATGAGAAATAAATCATTCATGTTTTAAAAAACATAACTACACGGTGTGTACAATTACTACATAATGTATCCCCTTATGTCATTTACATGGGCGGGTACACCTTCCCAAACTGGCTGTGTAACACCTAAAAAAACACGGCGTTTTTTCATAACACACGACATGTACTTGAACCCTCTATCCCTACCCGAATCCTTCTACACGGTTAAGCCACATGGATCTCTTAAGGTAATACTACACAGTATATTCAAGGTAGACACAATGGGTACTAGACAAGATTTACTTGGCATGTGTTGTTAGTGTCAAGACCTGGCACATGGCTCACACTACATGGAATGTTCAAGACGGACACAACATGTATGTGAAAGGATAACACCGACCCGTGTTGTTAGTGACATGGCTGTGTACATGGGCCAGACTTCACAGAGTGTTCAATAATGACACGACGTTTATAGCTTTTGGTTTATCCGTCTGTGTAGTTAGTTACACAAGCCAAAACTACATCAATGCTATACGACATGCTAAATTGGTACATGGTGTGTTCCCACAAGAAAAACCCCTATCCCATGTCTCTGCGCACACAAATTATGACACAGTTAGAGACTACATGACGCCTAAATATAGTACACAGTGTGTAATTAAGAAAAATAGTTTCTTCTTGAATAGAAGAACACATGGCGTGTAGTCAAAACTACACGATGTGTATTCTTGTTTTTTCCAGACAGTAAACCATGAAAACTACTACAGAGCCCCGAAAAACACTGAAACGAACATTGAAAGTTCCAAATTCTGATCCATGAGGGATCATACTCCCTATAAATCAAAGATTGGAATCTATACATGTTATAAATGAGATAAACCTGATAATGATCCACCAAATTCCGGTCCATGAGGGCCCATAACACCTCAAGAACCCATGTTTGTCATCCACTCAAACAAAACCTCACACAACAATACCCTATGAAAACATCAAGTATTCTTATCAAAGAATCTATCCCTACAATATGCATATTCTACACAATGTTTATCACAACAACATGCAATATCTAATTCATCCTAGATGACAAGGCGCGAATGCATGCCATGTGATTTCTAGAAAGTGCCTATATGATGCATGAGATGGCATACCCTTATCTCATCTGCGAAAGAAATTGAACCTCAATAACATCAATGATAATATAACAATACATGTGAGTCACCTAATGGTTAAAATCAAATCAACCATAAAATCGCAAACCAAAACAAATTGCAATGACGAGGTAGATTGGCTTTTCCCTTTAGATGGGTTGGATACTCCCGGGCACAACTTATTACCAAGTACCTATTCCTTCATATCCCTAACCAAAGTCTCCAAACAGTAAATCAAGAGAAAATAATTCCTCTAATACTACTTTGTAATGTCCGGGTTCCGAAAACCACCTTGAGGCACTCCATACCCGGTTGGTCAAATGGCATCAAGTGCATTTCCCTACATGCCACAAGCTACCAACTAGTAGTGGGGGCTTGGGTGTGATAGTAGGGAAACAATGCCCTCATTGGTAGAGTACACATTAGAAGTAAACAAATACAGACAATAACGGAAGTAGTAACTATCAAACAACAGTAAACATAAAAAGACTGGAATAATAAACAGCCAGAGCACACAAATATATAAAATGATGCATGATACATATGTCTAGGAAAGTATCCAAAAAAGTCACAATGATTGATATACAGATATTACTAAACCAACGTACAAAAGAAAAGGATAAACAAACCCTCAACATCACAAGCCTATGCTTGGTCCCATGCTCTCCCGCTCCACAGCAAGTCACATGCCTGAAGTAGAGGGGCACCACACCTTATCTATACCTGCTGCAATATAATCAGTTTGGGACCAAAAGCATGACCCAAACGGGGTGTGAGACTAAATCCTAGTAGGCAACCACCCAAAGATCTATACCAAAGTGTTAGTGAATATATGGCAGGTAAAAGTAATGAAAATAGTAAAAAGTAAAGTACTCAGTAGTAAACAATCCACAGTTTTAATATCAAGAAACTAAGAAACAAAAATCTAAACCCCAAAAAATTAACCTTCTGGGAAGTACTCACAACCTTCCCTTATGGTCCTACCTGAGAAGTACAGAATACTCTCAGGGAAGTGCACTCAGCTTAACCCCACTTGTTCATTTAAAAGAATTCATAAATAATCTCTGAGGAAGCACTCAGAGTCAATTCCCCTTATAGTCTAAGGTAGTAAAGAACTCTTTGAGGAAGCTCACATGGTCAATGCCTCTTATAGCCCCTAGTCAAGGACACTTTAAGGAAGCTCACTTGGTCAATTTTCCTTATAGCCTAGGTCATTCCAATACTCCCCATGGAATCTCACTCAGTCAATTCCCCTTATATCCTAGAGTAATCAAGGTAATTCAATGTAAAACAAAGACCCTCTAAGGAAGCTCACACGGTCAATTCCCATTATAGTCTAAAGTGCTCAAAGACTCTCCGAGGAAGCTCACTCGGTCAATTCACCATATAGTCTACAACACCAGGCTCTCACGACCCTGTGTAGGTCAACGTGTATAACAATGAAATATGGGAAATGTAAACCTACAGAACTACTTGGATATTTTCCTACAACCTATAGTTCATGTCAGAGTATAAATATTCCACCCTAAAACTCTAGGCATGGAAAACAGGAAATGCGGCCCAATTGGCTAAACAAGATCAAATGGTCGTAGATAGAGCATGCATGGAAAAAATATCCAAAGCATAAAAAAAACCTTATTCACATCCAAATAACCTCTATATAATCATGCGATCATGTCATGAAATCAAAATGGGTAAAACAGTAAACACGCAATAACTCATTCAAGCGTATTTGTGGAATTTGCAATAATACTCAAAGACATTGAACAGAAAGGAACAAACCACCTACCTCGGTGTTAGAAGATTTCTTTACGTGAACCTCGATGCTTGAATATCCTTTGAACATCTAAGATCAAAAAAAATTCTAAAACATTCAACCGAAGATAACTTTATAAAGTTGAGGAATCATGAAATGAGGCTCAAGGAGACGAGAGAACACATCGATGTGATTCCAATGCAACAGACAGTGTTTGATTTGGAGGACGGACACACGCTTGTGGGGTCGTCAAAGATCCACAACCTTGTGAACCTCTCATTTGAATGATACCTAAATGATGAGTGTTCTGGTGATTATATGCCAGACCGATGCGTTTAATGAATAAAATAAAGTACGCGATGTGTAATTTTAAAGTACATGATGTGTACTTGCAGTTTTCATACTCAGCATTATGCGGCCTCCTAGTCACTCCCACACAGCCATGTGTGTGGATACTATAGGGCCAGCACATGACCTCATGCAGAAGGGCAGTACACAGGGTTTACTCCTAAAGTACATGGCGTGTATTTAGAAAATTTTCAAAATTTCCAATTATTCTAAAAAATGACCAGAAAAGAAAAAACATACCAAAAAAGAAGATCTAGGTTCTTTCAATTTAACGACTAGGATATTGACTCCAAATATTATTTAGTAGTTAATTTATGTACATATTGTTTCATTATAAAATTTTATTATATTACATTCTCCCCCCATTAAATGAATTGCGTCAAAAAAATTCATTTATTATATTTATAATTTCTGAATTCACTTATTTATAATTAAGAAAAACTATTTTATTATAGGTACTTAATTAACTAGATGTTGAAAAGTATATACTATTGATAAAATTCTTAAAAACATTTTATGAGAAAAAACCTAGTAAGGGATATAAAATGAATGAATAAAATTTTTAGTCTATAAATACTTATAAAACACTTTCCTTTGGATATAAACATAATAACATTAATTATTAAAACAATATGTTCCCAAAAAAGCATCAAAAGTATAAAAATACATATTAGGATCTAGGAGAAATACTTCAATTGGATTGTGACCCTCACTGATACCATATATTTTGTAACCATCATGAAAACCTTAAAATGTAACCCTCATGACTAAATTACAATGTAACCCTAACAACAACCTTATGGTGTAACCATGTTTGTTAAACATGGGGTAACCATATGGTCGACCTCCAACATAATCATACCCAATTAATTAGAGGGAGATATTTCTCACACCCTTAATCATGATTAATTCACATGAACCATAACATACTCATAAAACAATAATAATTTCATAAAAACATTCCATTTTAATTTTCTAAAATAGAAAAAATAGCATTTTTATAGGAAAGTCCCTTACACATAAAATATTATGGAAGTGATAATTAATAGAATGAATGGGTTATGCATATATGCTAAAAATAAACATAAAAAATCATATTATAACAAAAATAATTACACAAATAATCTTAGTATAACATAATTATGGAAGTACAAGGTTAACCCAATTAATGAAAATTGAGTTAATAACTCCCTTACTTCTGGTTCATCTTATGTAAAAACTTGTTTAAACCTCATATATAATGGTGAAAAGAGTGACATTATTATTTTATAGAACCGTAATAATTTTTATAACTCCTTATATGATAATTTTATAACATCACTCCACATATATATAAATAATTTTTTGTTAGTTACTTTTTTTCAGGAGCATTCAATACATGGTTTCCATGGTCTGTTCGTAAAATATTTTTTTGTCAAATGGGATAGAAACTCCAGAACATAAATGATTTGTTATTAATATGATTCCATAATTATAATTATAATATAAAATATTCTCTTATCATATATGATGATGAATCATTAGAAAAACATTAATCTTGTTTAGATCAATTTGGAGGTCCTTTGATAATCAAGAACTTCATTCTACATATACCATTAATAATTTGAATAGAAGTTAACTCAAAAACATAAGAGTGGTTATATCATACACTTTAAAATATTTTTCAACCATTAAAATGGTTTTACAACCATCTTTGTGGAAGTAAAGAAAATTAATGATATATCTCTATGATGTTGGAAAATCAACATATCAAGGACAATATTTTTATTTTTAGAATAAAAGGAAGAGGAGAGGAAGATTGATGAGTAATTTTTACATATATTGATAAAAATATTGAATATATATAATTATGGATATTTAATTCCTCTTGGATAAGGGGAGGTGAAGAGAGTATAAGAAAAGAAAATAATTGAAATGAAAAAACTAGAAAATGATATAGGAATTTTACCACTTGACATCTTCTCCTTGAGATCCTCTATAATGTATTTGGATTTTTCCATTTGGTTAGACAAGAAGGTCAGTGACATGGGGTAGAGCCTTAGGAATGAGATTGGGGAAAATTTGGATTACTCTCAAATCTTGATAGGTGTGAGAGAATGATGGGGATAAGGGTAGTAATTATAGTTTCTGAGAGGAGGGTTTTCCATTATTTTATTCATTTGTTTAATATGATTTCTCATGATTATGAATAGTCTTGATTAAGGTGACCCAAAATAGTAAAAAAGAGGATGTGAGTTTGAACCAACAGTTCTTACATCATCCATGACACTATGATTTGTGTATTTAACATATAATTTATGTATATGGTAAATTTATGTATTTCACTATTCATAAAAAATCAAATATTCTATAAAAATCCCAAAAATTCACCCTAATAATTTTTTGATATTTATAATAAAAAATTTACTCCATTTTATCAATATAATTTTTTAATAATGTTTAGTTATATTTTTAAACAAAATCATAATTTATTGAGAAAATAAAAATTATAAAAGTATAACTCATTTTATAACACAATAAAAATTTAATAATGTTCTCATTAAATTAACATAAAACCATAAGAAAATAAAATAAAAATTCATCATTAAATTTTATGGCAATAAATTTTCATTTAAAATATTTAATTAATCATAAAATTGTAATTAGATATTTATGAATTTTAAAAATAACAACACTTATATCATGATCATATTTCCAGTTATAAGATTCCTTTTTTTATTATACTTTCATTGGTCATGATAATATTATTTTTTTCATTTTACTATAAATAAGGTTCACATTACTATTTATAAGGGTAAAATTAATTTTCATAAGTGTACGTTACTATTCAACACAAATTCAGTTGGTTCTATGAGAAAACAAATAACATCCTGATCACAACCGTGTATGTCCATTTTTCAAAATACAAAACCCATAAGTGGAAAAATTATGTTCAACGACTAGGATATAAAGTCCACTTATTATTTAGTAGTTCATTTAAGCATAGAGTGTTTATTTTTAAAATCTCAGTATGTTACATTTTCCCCCCATAAATGAATTACATTTTTGCATTTATTCAATATACTTATAATTTCAAAATTCATGTATGAATAATTAAGAAAAAATGTTTTATTATGTGTACTTAATTAACAAGATGTTCCAATGTAAATACTATTGATATTTTTTTTAAAAAACTACATCGTCTAATCTTGAAATTTGTCAATATTGTACCTCTGATACCAACTATAAATCCCTAAACCCATAATTCTAGATTATGTATTTAAATATGTACTGTAGGTTTTTTGAAGGGTAATATATAGATACATAGTATATTATACATTCTAGGACCTTTTTTGGTCTAGGTTATATAGAATTAGATAATAACATACATAAATTGAATCAGATTTTACAAAAATATGTACAAAATAACTAATTGGATTTACCTACATTTTCATATTAACTGTCCATTGATATTATATGGAATCACATGAATGTTTTTTTTAAAAACTGGGATGAGAACAAAAATCTATTTAAGGGTTAAAAAATGAAGAAAATAAACTATTAGTCCATAAATACTTATAAAATATTCTCCTTTGAACATAAACATAATAAAATTATTTATAAAAACACGGGGTTCCCATTAAAGCATGAAAAAAATAAATCAAATATATTAGTAACGTGGGGCATTAGCAACTTTGGATTTTAAACCTTACAAATTCCATATGATTTGTATCCCTCATGAAATCCTTAAAATGTATCACCTACGACTGCCTTAAAATGTAACCATTCACGAATCCCTTGTGATGTAACCATCATAGTTACACATGGAGTAACCATATGGTCGACATCAAACATAATCATACCCAATGAATTGGATGGGGAAATAAGTCCCACACTTCATAATAAAAAATTCCCAAGAACCATAACATAATCGGAAGACATGAATACTTTCATAAAAACATTTCTCCTAAATTTCTTAAAATAGAATTTTAAAAGATGATTTTTGAAGGAATGTCCCTTACAAATATCAAATAACTAAATTGATAATTAATTGAAAGAATGGATTATGTGTAAACTATTTAAATCAGCACAATACATCATAATATAACTAAAATCATTTCAAAAAAAATCTTAGGAGTAAATAATTAATGTAGTAAATGTTTAACCCAATGAATGGAAATTGGGTTAAGAATTCCCTTACCCTGGGTTTTTATTACATAAACCTTGTTTAATTTTTTTTAAATTGTTAAAAGAGTATTATTAATATTTTACATAATAATATTAATTTTTATAACACCTTATTTGATTAATTTATAACGTCATTCCATGCATATATTAATAATATTTTGTTATTTACATTGTTTCGGGTGTGGTCTTTACATGGTTTCCATGGTCGGTTCATAAGGGATTTTCTTTTAGAATGAAAGAGAATGTACAGAAGTTAAATGACTTGTTATTAATATATTTCCCTAATTACAATGATACCAGAAATCATTTTATATCAAATGTGATGATGAATCAATAGAATAAACATTAATGATGTTTAGATCAATTTTGTAGTTCTTTGATAATCACGAAGTTTTTTCATCATATAAGATTAATATTTTTCATATAAGTTAATTTGAGATCCTATGACAGGTAATATCATTAACTTTAACATATGTTTCAGTCATTATAATGGTTTAGTGACCAGCATTGAAGGGTGTAAAAGAAATTGATGACACATCATCCACGATGTCAGTAAATCAAGACATTACAGATGATGTGATTATTTTTAGAATAAGAGGAAGTGGGGTGGAAGTATAATGATGAATTTTACCGTAAACATGATAAAAATACTTAATATATATAATACTAGATCTTTCCTACCAATTTCATATTGGGAGGTGAATAGAGTATAATAAAATACAATAGTTGAAAAGAAAACACTAGAAAATGAAAAAAAAAATTACCACATGATCTCATCTCTTTGAGATCCTCCTTATGAACTTAGGTCTTTTATGAGACCAGTTCATCTGGGACCTTGGGAAGAGTCTTAAGAAAGGGATTAAGAATAATTTAGACAATTCTCAAAATTTGAGAGGTGTGAGAGGATGAAGGGGTTGAGGGTGGTATTTATTATGGAGAAGAGGGGGGAGTTTCTATTATTTTAATCATCAGTTAATATTTTGGATCAATATTATGTATATTCTTGATTTACATAACCCAAAATAGTAAAAATATAATGTTACTTTAAACCAAGTGTGATTACATCATCCATGATTCTTGGAATACTGTATGTATCATATAATGTATGTATACATTAAATTACCATATTTAACTATTCATAAAAATTCAACTATTAAAGAAAAATCCAAAAAATTCACCTTGACAATTTTCAATGTGTATATTTCAAAAGTGAACTCCATTTCTACAAATTGATTTATTGAATATGTTTAATTTAATTTCTAAATAAAATCATAAATTTTTCAAACAATAAGAATTTTAAAATTATAAATCATTTTTGACACAATGAAATATTAATCATGGTCTTATAAAATTATATTTTCACAATAAGTCAATTAAATAATAATTTGTGATTACATTTTATGATAATACATTTTCATTTAAATTATATAATTATTCATAAAATCATAATTAATTATTTATGAATTACAAAAAAAACCAACACTTATATCATGATTATATTGTCACTAATAAGATTCCATTTTTATTATACATTCATTGGTGATGATTCTATTCATTTGATAATTTTAATATTCATAAGGGTCACATTACTATTCATTAGGATAACATTACTGTTCATAAGGGTAGGTTTCTATTCATTAAAAATATGTTGGTTTTATCAGTCTCCAAATAACTTACTGATCACAATAGTGAATTTCAATTTTCTAAAATTCAAAACACATAAGAGACAAAATTATTTTTAATGGCTTGGTGATAATGTCCACATAGTATTTAGTAGTTCATTTAATCATATAGTGTTTCCTTTCAAAATCTCAGGATGTAACAAATTTAGTAAAATTATATTATATATATGATTTAATAATTTTACTGTAATGATATTGTATATATTTTTAATTATCATTCTTTTCTTCAATATGACAATAAAATGGATATATCATTCATGGGTACGTACGACCTACCATGTCCAAGAACAACGTATTCAATTTCACACTTCTATATTCTTTAGATTATTTTAATACCAATATATTTAATATAAATGATATCTATATCATGTTTTATATTTTTTAAGTAATTATATAGGTATAATGATCAAAGTTATAAAATATTAATACACATTCAAGAAACCAAGCGATTATTACCTGAAGCGCAAGCATTACATGAAATTGTTAACTACCAGGTAATATAAAGTAATAATCAAACCATATATGTTATTATATATATTAATATAGTTTATTTATATGTATACAATGTAATTATATTTATTATATATGAGGTCATAATGAGTATAAAGTGAATCAATACAAAAAGTAATAGGATTTCATCTCACTTTTTATTTCTGTGAGATACATGACTTAATCACCAATACATTCATTTGTGTGGTGTGTATGCATCCTAGGAATATATTCTATGATTCATATATTTTTATCAGGAATTTATATATCCATTTGATGATATTTATTTCATGGGGGTTATGTTTCAAAAGGTACTAAATTGGTAAAGTAACTTTTTCTCAATTTTCCTTCTTTGAGACACATGTTATGTCATGCACCTTTTTTTTATTTAAGGTGTATATACAACCTTTTGAAATATTATATCCTTAATAAACATATTTTTATGATATTTTAAGCTTCATTTAATGTTATTATTTCCATCTTGAATTAAATTTACCAAAATGGTAACAATTTATTTCTACAATCTTGCCATTTATCGAGATTTTTTATGATTATGCTTCCATTGATGATATATATGGATAAATATCTCATGAAATCTATTTAATTTTCTTATCCTCAAGATATGAATGGTATATTATTCTAATGGTACTATCATCCACTATTTTATACATAAGGTAATTTAAAAAATAGTTTTTTTAATCCATAAATATTTATACTTTTGGACAAAAATCTATGTTCATTCAAAATAATGTTTTCTAATTTTATTTCATGTATTGACTATAATATTTCAATTAATATTAAATTAAAATTTATTTAAACCTATTTTCACTATGTATTTATATGTTTTTAATTTATTTTTAAGGTAATTTATTTTAAATCAATTTCAAGCTTATCTTACAATATTATGAGGAAAATTATTTTCAAAATGTTTTCAATATTTATTTATAGGTTTTCAATGTGTTTTCAATGAAATTATTTTTAATTTTTTAGAATATATAATATGTTTTAATGGAAAAATTGTTTGAATTCATTTTATATATTCTTTTGTATATTTTAAAGGTAAAATTTTTCTAAAATTATTTATAGACTTTTTTCAATGGATTTTCAAATAAAATGGGGTTTTTATGGTTTTTTGTTTGAAAAATCATTTTTAATGAAGAAATAATGTTTTCCTCCTGAAATGTTTTCAAAATATATTTTCAATTTTTTTTACATTAAATGATGAAATCCTTTGTTGTTACACTTACCTTTTTCGAAAGGATCTAACAGGTCTACTCATATTATTTGATTAATAGTTCATGTTTTGATTCAATGATTTCTTTGAAAAATATTTCTCCTCTACAAGCTATTAAATTTTGAAACCCAATTCATTTCATGTTTTATTCCTCAATGAAATGACTATGAATGATAACTCTTTTATTTTGGTCATTATGTGATGAAATGTTAATGATATTCATTTCATTCCTTGTTTTATGATTGGATTTTTATAAAAACCATATATTTTCATGGGTTAGAATATGATTAACGTTTTGGTGGAACATTGTTGTATGATTTCAGTATGTGATGGGTGGGACATATATCTCCCTCCAATGAATTTGGATATGATATGTTTTACTTGATCTCAAAGGAAAAATGAGTTGTAACTCAAGCTTGAAAGTAAGATAGCACACAGGTTATAGACCAAGCAGAAAAAATGAAGGTACATGGGTTATATCCCAAGAATGAAAGTAAGAGGGAACACGAGTTTTATCCCAAGTCTAAATGTAAGAGTGCACATGGTTTGGAATGAAATCCTGAAAGTAAGTTTGTACTAGAGTTGTTATCTCTTTCTGATATCAATTACATGAGATGTAGAGTAATCTTAACATGTTATAAAGGTCTTGGTTGTTATCATTGACATAAGATTTTCTATTTTATTTGCATGCCACAAATTCTATGAATTTTTCCTCAATTATTCTCTCATGGACTATGATATTTATTTTTTAATTATTTACTTCTTATTAACTATGATTATTTGTTCCAATATTCATGATTATGATCTTATAATATTTATGGTATGATCATCTAATGATATGATCACATTTTCATACCCCTATGTTCTTGTTTATGTTTACATGTATCCATTTTTTCCCTTACTGATCATCTAAGATAACCCCTTCTTATGTTATCTTCACCAATTTATGAATAGATGTTTTAGGTAAGATGTGTATACCATGGGTTCTAGTCATTAATATTCTAGGAGGAGATAATGTATCTCTCTTATCTTCCGGTGATTTGGTTTCTATTTTTCCAAAGGAACTAAACTAATACACGCTTAGGGAGTCTATTTTAAAATTGTTTTTAGTATTCCACAAAAGTTAGGAAATATGTATTTAACTTAAGACGGGGACATTATATTCCCATTGAAAGGTACATCATTTGGTTTGTACGAAGGGTATGTTGGTAGCATGTTTTTTTTTCATCTCTAGGACCACAGAGCGATAGGTAATTTTTCCAAATTGACTGGAATTACCATGCTTTTTGACATTGATCCATGATGTGTTCCATGTTTCATATCTTAAGAGGAATTAACCTGATACTTCATATGAAATTGGTTGGGAGGATGTGGATCTTGATCTCGATACCAATATTTATTTGCTTCCAGTTCAAATTATTAATCACAAGGACATGGTTTTGAAATGTAAGATGAAACCATTCATTAGGGTACTTTGGTTTTCTATAAGGGATAGCCATAATACATTTTAGAAAAAATAATTGCTGATGAAATAATAGAATTATCTATTTTTTGGGTGTGTGATCATGTGGAAATTATTTGGATAGAAAGCTATTATGATGGGTAAAATTGTGATGTACTCTGGGACATAGTTACTTCATTGTTGATTCATGCAATTTCTCTTATGTCGTCAAAAAAGGTCTAGGGTTTCAAAGGATGAAAACAATGGGGTTTGAGAGAAAAATTAATGTGCACTATTATAGTTCATGATTTTATTTACCATGTAACAAATGTGTGGAATGAAAGTATGACGTTCCAGTGTCATTTACCCAATTTTAGAATGGTTATTAAAATCATGTGACATGCCTAGAGAAAATAGTTAGGGGTGTTTAGTGTATTTATATGTATTTTACCTAGTTAGATCATGGTTTTCTAAAACCATAAGACCCTTAGTAAAAATCATGAACCCCTATAAAATTTATATTATGGGTTTATGATTAAGGTTAATTATTAGTTTAATTGTGCTACCTCTAACAGAAACCCAAACAACCTCCATGTGATCTTCTAAAAAATATGATTTTACACATTTAACATGGTTTTTAAAGCCTAGTAACCTCGAATATCATTTTGGATTATACTAATAATTTCCTAGTTTATAGGAGGCATATCCCTTTGTATTATATGTGTAATTACTTCTTTCTCAATGTATATCAATGGGTTTTGTTTCATTTTTTGTCTTCATTCTCTACTCCATTGTAGATATCCAGTAGATATCTTATTTTATCATTTTAATAGAACACAACTGGATTGATATGTTGGAAATAATGCTGAATTAAAGACAATTGGAAGGCTTCCTAAGGATATTGGATCATGTGGACATAATCTACTCTTCCCCCATATTTGTTTTTAGTGATGTTAGATATAACTTCATTCTTGATGTAGCTATTTATATTCATAGTGATAATTCTATGAATTCATTAATTTTGTTGTAAATTTCATTACTTCATTAATTTAATGGATTTGAATTTATATTACAATGGTAGTTTTTGAATGAAATCATGTTTTAAAGGGGGTTCTCTTTAAAATGTGTATTTTCACATTAAGTGACTAATTAAATTCTTTATTAGTGGGTTTGGTTCAGAAATGTGTTTTCAAACACTGATGAAGAATGAATTTTCATTGAAAATGATTCATAACTTTTGATCATAGAGTTTAAATGGTGTTGGAAAACCTTATCACAATGGTAACCTTGGGTATGTTGGGAATAGACATGTCACTCATAGTGTGTGCAATTATATATGAGATTTTGTTTCACATTAGTGTTAATAATTCCACAAAAGGTTATACTAATTGGATCTATCATATCCGAGATTAAGGATTTATTTATATTGACAATGAATACCCATCGAATAGATCCCAAATAATTTTCCAGGTCAATTTGCATTTTATTTTCACATGATGGATTTTTCATAGTTGTCTTCTCTTTTTTTCCACATAATGAATTGGTTATAGTTCTTTTCAAACATAATTTAACATGATTTATCGTAAATGTTTATTTTCAGACATATTTAACTTATAGAATACTATTTAATTGAATTGAATATTCTCCCATGAATTATCATTTATATATTATATAATATTTTTTGGAGAATATTACAAGTAATTTATGAAAAACAATGTGATGATTTATATTTTATTATGATTTGTGAAAATTCATTGTTAAATTTTATTTATTTTAAATCTAGAAATATAAAATTATTTATTTTAGAAATTTTAGAGACATTTTGTTGGTTTCATGCTGGGCTTTATCTCATACCGTAATTTTTTGATTCTAAGGTTATAAATGAATTTTTTCAGTACTCGGTAAAGTGAAGGGAATCACATAGCAGAATAGGTTGTTATTTCAATGTTTTCCTTATAGTTGAATGCTTTGTATTGTATTATTGGTGAGATAGAGACATTTTCGTCATGGCTGGTCATAATTTTTAGTTTATTGGGTTTAGATTATAATATATCGATATTGGATATATCATTTTCTTCTAAATTGTAATATATTTACATTTCTTGTTAATATTATATTTAACATTGTTTCCATTATCATGGTGCAACTAACCACAATGGAAATCCATCTTAAGAATCATGTCTTGTAACATCAGTTGGTTTTTTAGATGTCTCGACATGTGTTCCATGAATTATAAAAGGAATTTAATTTTTTCATTCGACTAAAAAATAGTTTTTCCCAACATTTTAAATGAATTTATTATGTATAGTTCAATTAAGGTTTTTATGTTTTCAAAATAATCAACAGCCTCAATTCCATTATTCCCTTATGGAAAATAAATATGAATTCATAGGTTATGTAAACTACCACTTCCATGACACAACATGATACATTTTCCATGAATGCATTACAAGTATGGATCTATTGATTGTATAAGGAAATAAATTTGACTTTTATGACATAAATTTATTTTTGTTATAATAATATTGTCAACTTATTATTTATTTTACCAAGAAATGATATTTATTAATTTAATAATGTAAAATAACCATATAAAGAGGAAAATATTTTATTTAGATATTTTAATATTTTTATGCACATTAACACATCTTATAATTCCTTCTAAATAATATATATGACACTAAGAATTAATATAAAAGACTTTCATGTATCTTGTATAATGGTATTATTATAGTACACCTCATAGACATACATTAAATTAGGACATCTGCGTGTATGATTTGGTTTAACAACATACTCAAAAAATACTCTAGATTTAACTGATGAATGATTATAAGAATATAATTACTAATATAATATAATATATATAGGTAAAATAATATTTTTCTTGTTTTTATATTGAGTTATTTTATCAATATTTAATTCACTAATTATGAAAACCCTATTTGATCGTTAAAAATGACAAAAAATACATGTTATTGATTTCATCATCCAGAATAATGACTACATAACTAATGAATAGAATTTAAAAAATATATAATTTTAAATAATTATGAAATTTTTCATTAATTACCTATTAATGATTGTCATTTGGGGAATGTTAAATACAAAAACCACTATTTCAAAATTATTATAGAAGATCAAAATAACCAGTACTCAAAGTAGAAAATATGTGGAATTAAAATAAAGAGTGACTATTTAAAATAATTATATATGAAAGTAGATTTAATTATACTATTAACTTAATTGATTATAATAAATATGTTTTTGGATGTTAGGATAATTATTAAGGGGTTTGGTCTCAAATTCCTCCCATTGAGTAATATTTCAATCAAACAAATATTTAACTTTATATAGTGATGATAATATTTATGTGAGATGTAATATCATGAAAACCATTTTATTCAAGTTATTTTAGAATCAATTTGAATCCCACACATACAATATCTTATGATTGAAATTCTACAATGATATAAGCTTTTATTTTATCCCACAAATTTCATTCTTTGGCACTAATTTTATCTTCACCCGAAATATACTTTGATATGGTGAATACATGTCAATAGATGAATTTTTAAAATATAATTCTAGATATTTAACTGATTTTAAAGGCAATATTGGCATCAATCTAACATATTTTTTTGATTCAAGCATTTCCTAACTCATTTAAAAACAAAATATTTTCTATAATGTAAAAACATCATATGTTTTTGTTAATGTAACAATATTTGAGGTTTATTTGTTAATACATTTCTATCATGATATAGTAAAATGGATGTGGATTTGGAATAAATGAACATGTGGGTAATCACTTTCAGAAGGGTTGTTTATGAATTGAATCAGACATCACTCTGATGGATAACGAATGATCCTATGACTACAAACCTACATAGATACTCCCAATGAATATTCACATGTTCTTAATGAAAAATAGTGATAGAATTTTCTAACCATTGATTTAGTATCCTATAATGAAAACTATTGACACCAATTATTATCATCCATGGATAGAAAAACATAATGATTCTTCTTTCACCATTGTATGAATATGATATGAGTACTTCCAATTATATTGAAAAAGTCCCCACAACATCCATGTTGATTAAGGGATGTTCTTTTATACATCAATATTTTTTTAAATAATGTAAAACTATTAGATTTTCGTATTTATAATTATATAAATAGTATTGTTTTTATACAACAAAAGGATTTATAGGGAATGGTATGACTAGACATGATAACTCTTACGTTGAACAAATTTTACTTAATCATGTGAGAAACGAGTCCATAAATCATTTATCTACTCAATCCAATGAGAAGATTCATTAGAAAAAACAACATTGGTTTTGTTGTATTCCACTTCCCATACTAGTACAGTGTCATTATAGAATCCCATGAATTTTTCTTTTATTATCAATAATTATGAATTCCATCTGTTTGAGATATAAGATTATTTATATGAATATTTTCATTTTTTACCATTGGTATAGAATTATTGCAATTTTACTTAATTATGGATTCAGGTTCATTGTTTATTCCTACAATATCACTAATTCAATTTATATTCTATGATATAGGCAACAATATTATACTCCTTATTGAGTATTTAACCTCAACCTTTTTTATTTTTCATTTTTATTGGAAACAAAGTGGAGATATATGTGTGAATTTATGTATGTAATGTTTTTTAAATAATTTTTTGTATTAATCAAGTATTTTAGGATTACTAATTTTTTGGATAATTTAGAAACACTTTTATTCTATACAAATAATGTAATATAACTATTATCTCTGGGTTTCAGGTTTATAGGATTTTATATTCATTATGTGGTGAATTTTATTGATATTGAAAATTAAATTATATTATTTATGATGGTTTATTACAAATTCAAAGTAATCAATTCATGATAGTTTATATGATTTATATATATTATAAAATTTCACGAGGATAATATGGTAACATCAGGAACTATAGTGCCATGTAATAATAACATTCTATGAGTTAGATCATGGAACGGAGAACGTATATCATATCCATTAAAGTGAATCAATCAGGATGGTGGGACAATCACACCATGGGAGTGGGGTTGTGGTGATCGACCTACCATGAAATATTAAGGCTATATCATGATGGAAGAAGGATACATAGTTAATAGATGAAGGCATCATTATGAGGGAAGTTGTTTGGGAAATGTTTCTTCCAAGGTGGTGTTTTCAACACAATGAATAGTCTAGTTAAAAAATGAAGTATTCAATGATATGATAGTAGATACAGATGGGGGATCATTTCTATTTCATGATCTATGTGGCCATACAATAATGTATAGTCATATGAGAGGCTAATTTCATAATTCCTTGGATTACTTCATGATATTACCATATTATCATAAACAATAGATGTGGATATATATCATTTCATTATTGAACTCCCCTATAGATTTATAATTAAGGGAGATGGTGGGAGGAAATTTAAAATATCCATTTACAATATAATTTTTTCTTATATATATCATGATTATGTGTTTTCTTTATGATGTTCAGTGGTAATTAAATGTATGTTCCTACCTATATTTCCATTAAACATCCCCAAATTTCCATGGAATAGAATTTGGGTGTCTCCATCATGCATTTTTTTGAATATTTTATAAGATCACAGTTTAATAGATCTGAGAACAAGGGGATGTAATTTAGATTGGATAATGAAGATCCAATGTGGATGAATTGTACACATTAGATTCCATTTTTGTGATATACTATTTCCTGGGGTTTTTTTGAGAACATTTCTCATCTGGTGAAATTATAGAAATAATTATTAATTATAATAATTAATTATAAGGTATCTATGGAATGGGGTTTGGGCTCTGGGATTTCCATGATCTTATAAGAGACATTGATGAATCTAGTCAAGGATATGAATATCTTGTTTAACTGTTAATTGGGTGTATTAAAAAGAAAATCCTTATTGTAAATAATGATATACATAGTAATGAAATTGTCGTGAATCCTTTTATTTTTATGTCAATTTTTGAAAAATATATAGGTTTTGAGAAAACGTTCTATTAACATATGGGATTGTATTGAGAATATTAGATATGAAGTAGTTTCACTGTTTCATTTTAATTTTTTTGAGATCAACAGATTACTATTTCTTGAAAGGGGAATAAGATTCTTGATGATGATTGAATTGTTCATGATATGTCTATTGATGTGACATGAGGTATGGATAACATAAGGGGAAATTTTTAGGCTTTATTGGGTAGGCCTCGGGATCTTGGGCCTAATGGTTGTGGGGGAGACACCTCTACATCTCATGATTTAGAAGAAATACGATCACGAGGGTTGAATGGGAACATAGAAATTTCCATGAGGGGGATAATACCTTGGAGGATTGGTAAATAATATATTATAAGTGTTCCTTAAGATTATGGGGTTGGGTCTCTCACATAGGGTTTATGAGATAATATTGATGCACAATCCATGATAATGATACCGAGGTCTTAATATTAGATTGGAAACCAGAGTTGGGAGAGACATATCTGGAAAAGTATTAGTTTATATGATTAGTAGGGGATGAAGAATCAAAACATGGGTTTTAATTGATTATAGATTCAATGGAATATTGAATCTTATATTCTAAGAGAACACTATAATGTGTTGGATATGTATTATAGAAAATGATTGGAAAATGAGAATTGTGTAATGACACTACTGGATTCATAATTTGGTGATACTATAAGGTTGATCAGTTCAATAAGAAATTTTTTTGTGATGAAATAATTTTATGGATATTAGACTCTATGACTAGAATGGAATTTTTGGAAGTATCAAGATGTTGTAAATTGACATTAGTGACAACCAAACTAGAGTAGTATTATGTATCATGTGGGAGAATCTATTTTTATATACATTTTGATTAATGAGTTCCCACTTATGTATATGTTAGATAGGGGCTGGCTAGAAATATTCACTATTTATAAGATGGTGTGAAATATTCAGTCCCTTATGTCAAAGCATTGGTGTCAATATGTTCAGTTGAGACCAATATATGTTGGCAAAGTATGATAGATGATAAGAAATATATTTGATGTTAGGAAAACATTGAGTGAGATGTTTTGGCTCTAAATCAATGTCGTGAAGCCTCTACTTTTGGAGGGGGTAATTTGAGTAATATATTTGAGATCCTAGTATGATGGATCAATTAAATAATTATTTTTATTCATCATTTGAGAGATTGTATGGATTATGAAATTGATATGTGAACAACAATGAAAATTGGGTTAGTTTATGAACATTATATAATACCTTCCACCAGACTGAGTACATTAAGGGATGGTCAAGAAAATTCTTCTAATAACAGGTAGTGGGCACTTTAGTTATAGAACAACCTAAATGAGGGGATGGTTTTAGTATTTTATGTGTGAACTAACTTAAGAGGGTCTAGTACTTTTGGAACATCCTATTACTCTTTAAATAGGTGATTTTAAACCACTGTTTGGGTTTTCTTTTTTCATTGCCTAGGTAGGTCTCAAAAAGAATTAGGAGGATACCTATAATGTCGAAGTCAAAGATTTGTTAGATTGTGAACATGAAAACCTGTGGGTTATAAAGTCTACTAGATAAATACAGGTTGTGTAATTTTTTTTTCATAATTTGAAAGTTCTAATGATGATAAAATCTGATTTTTATTAAAATTTGATGGGGTTTTCATAGATTTTTGAAATTCTAAATTACACAATGTGTAATTGGGTCACACGTCATGTAATGTCCCAATAGTTTTTTAATAGGAAGACTAGATTATTTCTATTTTAATTATCTTCATATTTAATTAATCTCAATGTAAGATCCATTCCCATATTATTTTGTCTCCCTAAAACCTTTTAGGGTTGTTTTGATCAGCGATTAATCGTTGTTGTGGTTGCACTGTGACTCATCTAGTAAGCCTTTTCCATATCTATACCTCTCTTTATCTTTCTCTCAAGGTATTTAGATAGATTATATTTTTATTGATGGATTTAAACCCATTTTATTGAATCTTGTTTCTAGGTTGAGTTCCTAGACCTTATGAACCTTCTTTCTAGTGGTTGGTTTCTGTTGTAGGCATTGTATTTCCATGAAGGGAAGTTGGATCTAATATAGCAGAAAAAAATATAAGCTGAATTTCAATATTTAATTTCCATAATTTTATTTAAATTAACCTTCTTGAAACTTATTTCAATTGGTTGATTAAAATCCCAATTCCATTTAATTGGGTAATTTGGTTATGGAAATTTTATTTTGGCACAAAATTGTGGAAAGCACTCAATTCTAGTGAATTGAGGTGTGTTTGAGAAATTGATGGAATACGTGAAATATAAATTGTAAAATTGGTTTGATGAAAAATTGTCTAAATTCATTTGATGAAATTTATTTCAAATTATAATTTATAAAAATGGCTTTAAAATGGTTTTGTTTGGAACCTTTGTGTTCTATCTTGGATAAGAGGATATTTTTTTATTAAAACGCCATGTCAGGGTTTTTGAATGGAAATTGGAATATTTGAAATGGATAATGGGATGAATTTTACTTTAAATAGTTTTTGAAATAAATTTCCCATCCATGTTCTTATACTAGAGAACATGAAAAACTTAGATAGTTAATGAGTTATTGGGATGAAACATTACCATTTTCGACATCCCAAAAAACAAATAAACCATGTAATATACCTTATGTGATGTTAATGAGTCATATTTTTCATAATTATATATGAGATTATATATATATTGATGATTCACCTAGAGTGTGTGGTCCCTATATCCTGGATCTATCATACCTTCTTCAGAAGATATCCATGTTCCTCTATTGTTTGTGTTTCAGATGAAAATATGCAATTGTATCGATTTTAATTACATTCTTTCAGATTTATATAAACTATTTTATATAATTGTTTTTTTATTTATGTGATTATTAAAAGAATTTACATCGTTATAAATTTATTCCATGTTTTTAAATGTAAATCATTATTGTTTAAAATGTTCTATTTATATGAAAAAACTATTTATTTGGAAAATTGGAAGCACTTCATAGGTTAATATGATATTGGAATCTGTTATAGAATACATTGTGAGTACCTAATTGGATTTTAGCTTACACCCAACTTATGGCTTTGGGTTTTTTAGATTGCCTATATCTAGGTTTGAACCGGGGTAAAGTGTCTATTGGAGGTGGTTCTTGCTATTGAACTATGGACTGGGTGAGTTTCATTTGAGTTGGAACTTTGGAATTTTATCCTCATGTTTTTCTAGTACTCTCTTGTAGTACAAGGGCTTGTTTATGCCTATTTGAATTTTGGAAAACTACTCATAGTGGAGGTTCTTATATATGTATATTGTCTTGTTTATTAATCTTCTATAATGTTTATGGAAAAATTATTCACTCTATCATTTTGTATGATGCCGGGTAGTAGTCACCGACCTGTGGAAATTGGGAATACCCTTAATGATATTTCATTTCATGCTCAATTATTGGGTTAATAGGGAACATGGGTAGGTTCATGACAATGTGGTATCAAAGAAAGGTTGAGATTTTGTATTATATTTAGTATGCATTTATGAAATCTTATTGAGACTTAAGAGGTAGTTGTAATTCATTGCCAAGGCATCTCTCATCGCAATGAGCCTTAATTCCCCAAGGGTGGTTTCAGAAGAATGTCCTGAATATTATTTATGGTTTTTTTTGTGAAATTTGATTTGGATATGTCGCACTCCATATGTTTTTTCTATCAGATAAGATTAATTTTCAATTGGTCCTACATTGGAGTTTTAATCAAATGCACTTCGTATTCTCAGTTAATGTTTTTTAGAATCATTCCTTCGAAAAGAAACGAAAATTAAATCTATGAGTAAGTTGTTACTTAACCTCATTGAAAAATCCACATGTGTATCTAAATATTTTTGTGGCAATCGTGCATATTATCCAAGCTCTAGGACATGCACTACCACTAGTTCTCATTCAAGCCCTAGTTGTGGAACATCAAAGAGAATATATCTGGAACCGTTCTTAGGAGTTCCTCCAATTGAATCCAACTACATTAAAGGTTTATACATAATCTTAATAGGATATGGAATAGTTGAAATGAACTTTACTGAGTTTGAGAATCCATTTTTAGAGATAGTGTAGTTTTTGACTCAAAGAGTATCAAATGATAATATAAAGAATACAATGTTTGAGTTGGGATATCGAATTGATATTAATTTTATTTTTTTCTTACTAATGATACATTATTATACTAACGTTGTGAATATAGTGCTAATGGTTGAAATGGATCTGGCTGGAATGTTCAGGTTATCAAGATTTTCATTATCTCCTAATGGCAGCATGAGTTCCTTCAAGGGAAAGTTGAAGCATGATGATTCTCATGGTAGTTCATGATATAAGGGTCAAAATAGACCTCCATCATTTCTATGTATATATCCATTTATTTGTTACAAGTGTGGCACACCAAGGAACTAAAAGATATTTTTACTGAGGCATCCATGATATAAGGATCCTATAGACACTCGAGGCACTAATTGTGATTACTCAGTGTTTATTATACTCTATGTAGTTGAACATGATTATATTCTCAAATAGAAACAGTGAGTTTAATTATACACATCTTGTGAAACAGTGTTCCATCAAAAATCATCTTGAATAAATCTTCTTTAATTAGTACAAGACTCTCTAGAGGAACTTGATATGGGTCCAATGACCATGAGATAAACCATTACAATAGTATCATAATTAGTGACTACTATATTTGATACTGGTTCATCTCATTCAATTTTTTCATCACATATTTTTAATATAATTTATCTTCCAATAGATATTTTATCTTGTTTAATGGATATGACTACACCCCTTCGTATACAGAGAGATCATAGTCTACATAACACTGAATGTGTTTTTTCTCTATCAATGGTTTTTCCTACATGGTTTTTCTTGCACTCAAAATGAGACTACATGAAATTATATTCAGGTTGGATTGGATCATTTGAAAAAAAATCTCGTATTGATTGATATCTTTTACATCTCTCCTTTATTACAGCTAGTGATATGTGCTATTTATTCCAAGGAGACTGATATCCAAGGATGATCAGAGATGTACTTTATTATACATTGATGTCTAAACAGATATATGTGTTTTAATTTGATCTAGAGTGGGAATCATTTAGTTTTGATGTCCCTACAGTGGTCATCAATTTTCCTATCATGTTTCCTTCAGACTAATATGGTTTTCCACTGATGATGGTGGTAGATTTTTCTATTGACTATGTTATGGATACTCAACCAGTTTCTACTCCCTCATTCTACATGGGAATAGAGTAAATGAAATAGACGAGGATAAAGTTTAATGTTCTTATATAGAAAAGATTTATACACATGATTGTCTACCCTTAGTCGGCTCTGGTACACTTTACTAAGAAACATGATCATTCACTTCTCTTATGGGTTGATCACTGAAATTGTTTTCAAGTTATGGTAATGAAAAAGTATTTTTTTCATAGATAGATGAACTATTTGAATAGTTGAAAAGGGTAAGTGACAAGACTTTGTCATTGACCGAAGGTATATTTTTTTTCTCAGAGGTCCCTCAAATTAATTATTACATGTTCTTATAACTTTAGTATAGTTGAAGTGTGGGGTCGATCCATAGGGAACCTTGGCATTGCATTGGTTCAATTGAGTTTATAATTAATTCAGTGAAACATACAGAATTCAGAGTGAATTTTCTTGGTTTGGATTGAGTGGAGCTGTTTTGTTTACTGTAAGAAAATGATTAACAAATTAAAGGAAACAACAAGTGATTTAAAGGTGTTTTAATAGGAAGAAAAAGTGTATTAAGGATGTGGTGATTAGGGAGTTTTTATGCAGATTGCTTAAATAGTTGTGTTGTTCATGATAATTCAACATTCTGGTTTTCCTTTTATCACAAGATTTCCTTGGTCTGGTTCCTCTTGTTTGGAATTGAAGAAATTGACTCCTTGTTCCGGTAGTTAGTGTTTCTCAATTCTTAATTTAGTGTAGTCCATTTATGAATCGGTGAAACCTTTGCAATGGTCATGAAAGCTTTCACCATTACTCTTCTTTTATATCGCTAATAATTCTTCCGTTGGTTCGGCTCAGAATTCTCTGTATTATTTAACAATGATTTAAGAGGAGTAAAGAGAATTAAGAGGAACGAACACAAATTCTAAATTAATACAACATAATATCGTCCTTCATCTCCCACAGCCCCAACACAAGGGGTTTAGTTACACATTGGAATCATAATAGGAACAATACACTTGATACCTGATGAATTCATCGTGAAAGCCTTGAGGAATGGTTTCGGTAGGTGGAATGGTGGAGCCACGACACCACGATGGCTTGGGAATGGTGGCAGCAGAACATCTCCCCTCCTTCAATGGTTTCCTCCCTAAAATACGAAGGCCAAGGCCACTTTTTATAGAAAAATAAAGTACAGGGCGTGTATAGAAAGTACACGCTGTGTACTTCCGTCAACGCGCTTTGGCGCTAATTTCTCCATGGGTAGGTGGCATAACACATCATCTTTGACTTTTGAACATGGCACTGTCTGGTAGTTGAGTGGACATGGCATGTAGTGCCACCATACACGGCGTGTAGTATAAAACATTGGCCAGCAACACCTTCTAGAATAGTAGACATGGTTTGTAAAAATGGAACATGCCGTGTCTCCTTCAACGGCCACATGGGCATATAGACTCTTCTCGGCAACAACCACTTCTAAAATGTAGTACATGGTGTGTAATGCTGCCCCACACGGCGTGTAGCTTCTGCCTGGTGAGATGGGCGTGTACTCCCTCCTTCAGTCTCTGTCCCATTCTGGATGTACACGGTGTGTATAAAAAGTACACGCCGTATAGTTTTAATTTTTTCACAGAATTCCCTTGATTTGTGTATTTTAGCCAGAAAGCTCTTGAATGTAAAGAGAATCACCAAAATCAAAGAATATGTTCATGAAACAATATATATTTTCTGAAAAAATGTTTTATTTTCAATAATATATATGAAAATGTATACACAAATCGAGTGCATCAAATTCCCCCACACTTAGTCATTTGCTTTCCCTCAAGAAAAATCTCAAGATCTAATTAAAAGAGCCTATACATTTAAAATAAATTCATTTGATTAATCAAAAGTATAAATGATAATGTTATTGAGGAAAATTCTAAAAGGCATAAACAAATTCAATTAATAAAATATTGAAATCATGCCTCATATATAATTTATTTAACTATTCTCATCCTCTTTCAACACATTTTTTAACCTTTCAAAAATAAGCATGGCACTTGATGATCTACGTTACCAATCAATATCACACTCCATAATAAAGATGTTTTGATTCAGATTTTTTCTCAATCGAAGGTATATACAATCTAACCATAGGTTTGCAAGTTTTCTTATTCTTTACTTCAGGAAAAATTGAATTACAATAATCATGAGGGCTTTATCATTAAGGTTCAGATGGCTCTATGGCTAAGGGTTGGTAGTTTCATATGTGAAAAATAAATGTTGAGGCTTGAAAAAGGAAGGATAATTCCTTTAAACAACATTGCATAATATTCAAAGTAATGTTTAATGAAAATGTTTCCTTCACAAGCTCAGTCGAATGCTGTTATAATCACCACCTTTCCCCTTAGTCAAGTAGGGTTCTGAAATCAAATGAGCACAAGGTTCCATTCTCTTCAATTTTTTTGATTTTTTTTTGATTTTTTAAGATAACTCAAGGGAAACACTTGAGAATACAATGAATAGTTGTTTGGAACCCTTTCTGCCCCAAATAGTCGAGAGTAATTCCCCGACATTTTATTTCATGGATGTGCACAAAATTATGCCATGTATTACCATCTCCCTCTTTAAAACTCCAAAATGAATAATCATGCAAAGTTCAAAAAGAAATTGGGTAGGAAGGGAAATAGTCTTGTAACATGGCTTCCTATAAAGGTTGTTCATGGCTTTTATGGGCTTAAAAGAGATTAAATGTAGGGTAGGTCTCAAGATAAAGGGGTGAAAACAATCTAGTGCCTCAATCATTTTACATCAATTCCAAAATTCTTCATGTTTTGAAAAGAAAACTTGCAAATTCTGGTAGTAATGAAAATCCTAAGAATCTATCAAGAAAGAGGGTATTCGAAAAGAAATACGATAAAGGGTTTAGAATACCTCTCAGGAGTGGGAAAATAATAAAGGTACAATCAGGTCATGACATGCATACCAATGATTATCCTAATCAATGTAATTAATCAAGGATTAAAAGTTGCAATTGAAACTATATCAGCAATCATTTTAAAATACTTTATAATCAGAATAAGCATGCAACCCTCAAAAAGTTCCTACTAATAACATAAGAATTTATAAGAATGATTATCCAAAATTTGCCTTTATTTTCAAATATATATTCTAAAAATGATGTCTCCTAGATTAGTTCAAGGGAAAAGAATAAGGTGAAATAGAGAGATGCAAACGCAATCCCCCCACACTTAATATGACATGGGGTCCACCAGGTGCAATACTAAGGTAAAGGGTGGGAAAGGGTGAGAGATGGGGGGAAAATGAGGGAAAGAAGTGGAAGAAGTAAATTAAAAAAGAAAGACAATAGAAAAGGAAAAATACTCCCCTCATGAAAAGTGATGCCCAAGGCGCTCTATGATACCTGTGACTGTCGAGGAAAAAGAAAACTGCAAACATGCATAACATCACAACACAAATTATGAAAAACTAGATATATAAGATACAGAAATATGTCACTATCATGGTGTTGCCTCAGGGGATGGAAAATCCAGTACAGAACTGGCGGGTAGAGACGGCGTAGGAGGCATGGAAGCTGGAGGCTCTAATGCTGCACCGGGAAGGGTAGCTGGAGATGTAGGAGCCGCAGGCATGGGATCCGAAAAAGGAAGCTCAGCAGCAGGCCCTGGACCTTCAGCAGTGATGGTAGCAAGAGGAGTACCAGTAGGGCCCACCGTAGACAGTAGAAAAGAATCTGTGGCCTGCACAAGAAAGGGCGGTGGAGCAGTAGCAGAAGGGCCAGTAGTAGAGGCATAGGCATGTGGTGGAGGCAACAAAAGACTGAGATGCTAAGAAATATGCGCCAACAACTTCTCCATGCGATCTTGGTGGCTGTCGAGGCGAATCAAATGTTGTGCAATGGTGTCCTGGAGGCCGATGATACAATCCATCTACTGTTCCATCTGATCCTATCGGCTGTCGAAGCGACCAAGGACCTGCTCCATCGCGGCTAGGTGGTGGGAAAGGGAAAGATCGACCGAGGGTGCTGGGGTAGGTGGGATGGGTGATGGGATAGAATAAGGAAGGCCAAAAGAGGTGGGGTTAGTAGGAGGTGGGTGAGGTGGAGAAGCGGGAGGGGGTTGGGAAGGAGGAGCGGGGTAATCAGCTGTGGTAGGAGGGTTAGCGGGTGGCTGGGGGCGAGCATGGGAAAGGATTTAGGCAACCCCCTTCTTCTGAACCATCCCCATGCGAATGAGCATGAGAAAGTACATCTATTGGGGTGAACCTAATAGGTCATGAGGCAAAGAGGGCTCGAATACCCCAAGGTGGTGGGCGAGACGGGTAGTGTAAAACCCACCGTTTAGGTTGCCCTGACGGCTGGTAAACATGGAGTGGAAATAGGAGGCGGCTAGATAGGGGAGGATTGGGTAGTCGTGCCGAATGACATAGGTAAGGAGATCCATGTCACGGCCAGTCACGACCCCCATATCCTCATGCAGGGGAAAAGGATGGCGCTGAAGCATAAGTGGGAAAAGAGGACAACGGGGTCAGTGATAAGGGTGCTCTTCTGGGAATTGGGGGAGTACTGATGGTCAAGCCCAAGGATCTCCCACCACATAGTGACAAGCTCAGAGCGCTCAGGCCTGGATAGGGTATAAATAGGAGGTGGGGTGATGGGATGGGGGTAGAAGCCGCACCCTCGGCCAAACTCAGCCATGGTGAGGGAGAAACGCCAGCCTCCTAGCCAGAACCATACCACGAGCACCTCATCTCCAGGTGTCTCCCGGTACTCTGATCCATCAAACTCAAATGAGGCTGCAAACTCCAAAAATAAATTGCAAAAAACATGAGTGATGACCTGGAAAATAGCTAGGAGCGGGGTATGCCTGAGAAGCTCCTCCAAGTCCTCTCAAATACCTAGCTACTGCGGAATGATGATGTCGAGGTATCATCCACTCAATGGTATCGGCTGGTGAGAGAAGTGTCAGACCATATCATATGCCAGGTTGGTTACCAGGAATACCGTGCAGGGATAGGGAGCACCTGAAGGTCCCGGCCTAGGTGCAGGTGCAGCAGTAGGGGTTAGCTCTGTAGGTGGATCTGCTGAAGTAGAGGGTGGCTCGGTGGAGGGAGGTCTCGATGAGGGACCAGCTGCTGATGAAGATGGCTCAGGGAGAGCGGTAGCTGGTAGAGAAGAAATGGTGGTGCTCGGAAGCTCGGTGCTGGAAGGTGGAGGTGCAACAGAAGTATACCCGACCTCCACTGAGTGAGTGAGTGGCGACAGAATGGATAATTGAAGGAGCTCGAGGACCAGAGCATCTGGGTCTGGCTGCGTCGGCGATCAGAGTCGGATCCAACGAAAGATGGACCCCTCTCCCTTAGTGGTAGAGTTTGTTCGCTTCCCTCAGGAAGGCTCTGGATCATCCATAATTTGAAAAAGCAAGAAAAACCAAACAAAAGAAAAAGAAAATAAAATAAAACAAAAGAAAACAAAAGAAAACAAAGAAAATGTTAGAAAATAGAAAAATAAAAGTACACGATGTGTAGTTGAAAATGTAGAGTTGCCTGTGTTTTCTGGATAGACATGCTGAGGGTGAAAAATAGACCATGTAAAAGTACACGACATGTACCAAACACACACGTGAAGTTCACTCAATGTTTAGGTAGTCGTGTAATCATAAAGGACACAGCCATGTTTGTGAAAACTACTAAAATAAAGGACACACCATGTAGAGGTAGGACACAACATGGCCTTTACCAGAAGAACATGGTTGTGTGGAGGGTGAAACACGGGCCTACCAAAAGAAATTTTATACACGGCGTGAATCGAACACACACGCCGTGTATAGGAACATGGGGTAAGAGGCTGCATTAGGTGTCACACACGGAGGGGCCAAAGGAAATGGTATACACAGTGTGTACCAAACATACATGCCATGTACGGGAGAATGGTGTGTGAGGCCTATGCAAAAGTGTACTCAGGCATAATGAAAAAGGACATGGTGTGTACCGAACACACACACTGTGTATATTCAAATTCGAAGTATTTTGTGTGTGGCCATGTACAGAAGTACACATCGTGTGTTCTTTATTTCGTGGTCATGCTGGCGGAAGCCGAACAGTCAGACGATCCGAAAACACCCCAAATGACTCTAAAAACTTGAAATAGAGGGTATAGAATGACGTACCTTGACCGAGGATCACAATGTGAGAGAAATCAGAGCTTGAAACGCACCAAATCGATATATCGGAGAAATGGGGGTGTGGGTGTCATTTGAGAGAAGAAATGGGAAGAAGGGGGATAAATAGGGAGCCACGTGACACGGGCTCAAGATGGGTGGCCTGTGGCCTATATAGCTGTGGTACACAGCGTGTATGTTTGGACTATACGTCGTGTATTACATTTTTTTTAGAACCTAAAATATACTATATAATAATTAATATTAATTAATTAAAAATAAAAATAAAACAAGTATATATATGTATATACAGAATTAAAGAGAAAATAAAATTATACACGTAATGTAGTGGGAAAATACATGCCGTGTGTTTAAAAAATGTAAAAAGATAAGTACAACCTTTGGTCCGCTGGTTGTGGTGAGGTTCGAACCGGCGATCGGCCGTTCCGAATGGAAGCCCTCAACCACTGGAGCGAAGGTTGTACTACTGCGCATATTTATCATTTATATATATTTATTATATATGCCCTATACACACGGGAAGGAAGAAATTCACGGTGTGTGGTGTTTATTTAGGAAAGGATTGGGATGAAGTGGGGAAATTAGCGCGATTCGAAACCTGGTCTTTTGAACCTTGTGCCAGGACTTTGCCAATCTGCCAAATTCACCCGCATGTTATTTCTTAATTTTAAAATGTTTTTAATTTATATTTGAAAATATTGTCTCACATGGCGTATATCGAAATGTACATCATGTGGTTTTATTAAAATAACAAATGATGGAAATGGGATTATTGTCTGGGTTCGAATCCGGGTCTTTTGGAACCGGATTACGATTCTATCCAATCGGTCCATCCCCATCATGGGTTTTATTATATTTAAACATATTTATAAATATATATGAAAAATACCACACACGCCATGTAAGTAAAAGGAGGAACCCCATACCTAAGGTAGGTCAGGAGGATTCAAATTGGGTACAACTCGAATAAACTCCAGTGACTGTACCATCGGCACCAGCAACATCCCTATTTATTTATTTGTTATTCTATAT
Source organism: Viscum album (assembly GCA_963277665.1). NCBI lineage: Eukaryota > Viridiplantae > Streptophyta > Magnoliopsida > Santalales > Viscaceae > Viscum > Viscum album. Next base: position 1,238,323,296 of record OY728145.1, on the reverse strand, counting down.
ATTTATACTATTAAGATTATAAATTAAAAAAGATAAGTACATGCCGTGTATATAAGTGGGACAAAACGTGTAACCTCTAGGTTGTCTCCCAGGAAGCGCCTTTGTTTTAGGTCGTTGGCTCGACCTACTTACCTTGGCTTACCTAAGCTATATGGTGGAAAATGTTCCTACAGTGTTGTCTGTAGGATGGTAAGCTTTCAACCACTACCCGTTTACCTTTAATTGTTGACCATATTCTCTAGAAATTTCTACCGCTCCATGATGGAATATGCGTACAACGTGGAATGGACCCGACCAACGTGACTTTAACTTCCCTGGGAATAAGCAAAGATGATAATTAAAGAGAAGGACCTGATCACCAGGATGGAAAGATTTTTGTGAAATCATCCGGTCATGTATGGCTATTATCTTCTCCTTGTACAACTTGGCATTCTCGTACGCCTCAAATATGATTCCATCTAGTTCCGACAGTTATAACTTCCATTTCTCTTCAGATGCCTTCATATCATAATTTAGGGCTTTGACGACCCGGTAGGATTTGTGTTCCAATTCTACTAGCAGATGGCAAGGCTTTCCATAGACGAGGTGGAATGGGACATTCCTAGTGGTGTTTTGAAAGCAGTCCGATATGCCCACAAGGCATCATCTAACTTCTTGGACCAATCCTTCTGTGAAGTGTTCACTATTTTCTCTAGGATCTGCTTGAGATCACGGTTGGAGAGCTCTACCTGTCCACTGGACTGGGGATGATATGGTGTCCGCATCTGATGCTTGACTCCATACTTCAACAGTATTCCTCTCATTAGTGTGTTGTTGAAGTGGGTCCCTCTATCACTGATCAGTACTCGTGGAACCCCAAACCTGCTAAAAATATTTTTCTTTAAAAAATTCATGACTACCTTGGTTGTGTCATGTGCTGTAGCAGTGGCTTCCCCTTACTTGGAGACGTAGTCGACGCAGACCAGGATGTAAGTTTTCCCAAAAGATGGGGGAAAAGGACCCATGAAATATATGACCTAGATGTCAAAAATATCGACCTACAGGATGGGGTTCTGGGGCATCTCGGCTCTACGTCCCACATTACTGGTCCTCTGGCATTGATCGCAATGGGAAACAAAGGCTCGGGCATCTCTATGCATGGCGGGCCAGAAAAATCCAGACTGCATGATCTTATGGTATGGTCTGGCCCATGATGTCCTCTTACTGGTGAGGCATGACAGAACTCCAGGACAGTGTGAACTTCATTCTCCGGGATGCAACAATGGATCAATCCATCTGCACGGGATCAGAGTAGAAGAGGATCCTCCCAGAAGTACCTTTTCACATCAGAGATTTTTTTTCCTTTTCTGGAAGGAGAGGTCATGGTGAATGAAACCTGTAACCATAAAATTAGAGATATCAGCATACTATGGTCTAGGTGTTTCATTGATCGAAAAGAGGTGTTCATTAGGAAAATCCTCTCTGATCTCCCGATCTTCTTCCTTCTCCAAATGAGGCAGCTCGAGGCGGGAGAGATGGTCAGAAATGAAGTTTTCACTCCCTTTCTTATCTCAGATCTCAAGATCAAATTATTGTAGGAGGAGTACCCAATGGATAAATCAGGGCGTCACATATTTCTTGTTTAGTAGGTACTTTAGTACTGCATGGTCAGTATAAACAATAACTTTAGACATCACTAAGTAAGAACGAAACCTGTAAAATGAAAAAACCACTGCAAGTATATCCTTTTTTGTGGTTGTGTAGTTGATCTATGCCTCATTGACTGTCCTGCTGGAATAATAGATAGGTCAGAAAATCTGATCAAGTCACCGGCCCAAGACTGCTCCCACTGCATATTCGCTCGCATCGCACATCACCTCAAATTGTTCCTCCCAGTTGGGAGAAATCATAACTGGAGCTTCCACCAAGCGCTGATTTAGATGCTCAGAAGCACTGACACATGTTTCATCGAACTCAAATATGGAATCTTTGGTTAGAAGATTGGTGATGGGCTGGGATATTTTGGAGAAGTCACGGGAAAACCGCCTGTAAAATCCTTCATGCCCAAGGAAACTGCAGATGGCTCGAACGGAAGTCGGTATAGGTAGTCGTGAAATGACTTCGATCTTTGCTGGGTCCAACTCTATCCCCTTTTCTGAAATTCTGTGGCCAAGGACTATGCTAATTTGTTCCATGAAATGACACTTTTCCCAGTTCAAGACTAGGTTACTGTGCTCACATTGTTTCAAAACTAGCTCCAGGTGCCGTAAACAAATGGAGAATGATTTTCCATAAATGGAAAAATCATCCATGAATACCTCCAGGATTCTTTCCTCCGTGTCATGGAAGATGGCCAACATACAACACTGGAAGGTGGAGGGGGAATTGCACATGCCGAATGACATCCTTCGATAAGAATATGTGTCGTAGGGGCAAGAGAATGTGCTCTTTTCCTGATCCTCTGGAGCAATGGATATTTGGATGTATCCGGAAAAACCATCAAGGGAGCAATAAAAGTTGTGCCCTACTAGTATCTCTAGCATTTGATCCATAAATGGTAAGGGGAAATGATCCTTTCTTGTGGCATCATTTAGATTCCGGTAATCCACCCAGACTCGCCAGCCTGTGATAGTGCATGTAGGGATGAGCTCGTTATTTACATTTGAAATCAAAGTGATACCCCCCTTTTTGGGTACCACTTGGAGGGGACTCACCCATGAACTATCTGAGATGGGATAGATGATGCCTGAATCTAATAATTTGATCACCTCTTTTCTTACAACTTCCTTCATGGGAGGATTCAAGCGCCATTGTGGTTGTTGAGATTGCTTGGCACCTTTTTCAGGTAGCACCTTATGGGTGAAAATAGTGGGGCTGATACCCTTCAAATCTGCAACTGTCCACCCAATAGCATGTTTCTGCTGTTTAAGAACATGTAGAAGTGTATCTTCCTACTCTTGTGATAGTTTTGCGTTAAGTATAATAGGAAACGTTTGATTGGGTCCTAAATACCCATACTTGAGAGAAGATGGAAGAGGATTCAGTTCGAGTTCAGGTGCCTTTAGAACTGAAGGCACTAATGGTTTTACTTCTGTCCTTTCTAAGATTTCAGGAATTACTACTCGTTTCCAGTAGTGTCCACCTTGGCCTTCAATGAATTTGAGGTCCTCTGGATCATCATTAGTAGGTATGTTTGGAAAATGCTTATCATCAAAAATGGAAGAGCATACCAGATCATCTTCTTGTCTACACAGTTTCTCATACAAGTTAGTCACATTGTAGCAGTCCTCATGCTCTGGTACCGATGCCTATTTGACAGCCTTTAAGACATTGTAGGAGACTCTTTGGTCTGCTACCAGGAAAATCAACTCTCCCTGGTGCACGTCGATGAGTGCCTTCCTAGTTGCTTGGAAAGGTCTTCCAAATATAAGTGGTGCCTCCTAGTCGTCCTCCATGTATAGGATAATGATGTCAGCAGGTAGAATAAATCATCCCACTTTCACCAGTACATATTCCAGTAGCCCCTTCGGATACTTAATGGATCGATTAGCTAGTTGGAGGGCTACTCGGGTCGGCTTCAAATCACGGAGTCCGAGCTTTTGGAAAACACCGAATGCCATGAGGTTGACACTTGCTCCCAAGTCACATAAAGATTTTCCAAATTCACAGGGTCAAATTGTACAAGGAATAGTAAAACTACCTAGATCCTTGAGCTTTGGAGGAATGGAATGTTGAACGACCGCAGAGAACTCCTTTGTTAGTGCAATAACAACCAGATCCTCCATCTTCCACTTATTGGAAAGGATGTCCTTCATAAATTTGGAATATGTTGGAATTTTTGTTAGGGCCTCCATAAATGGGATGTTGATGTGGAGCTTTCTAAAAACCTCCATGATTTTACCAAATTGATGGTCCAGTTTCCTCTGCTTCATTCTTTCTAGGAAAGGTAATGCAGGTAGAAATGGTCTGACGACTTCATTTCCCTTGCCTATTTGAGCCTCCAATGATGGTTCTTCAGATGTAGAGGGATCTAAAACTGATCATTGTTTATCAACAGGGGATAGATGTGCATTTGATTGGTGGGTTGGTTCTTTTATGGAAACGCTATTCCGCTACGCATGGTGATAGCATTGGCCTCCTCCCATGGGTTCTTCTTAGGGTTTCTCAATAGTGTACCAGGCTGCCTCCTTGATAGCTAGTTTGATATCTGGCCAATTTGATTCTTGAGGCTTCGTATGGAAGCCTCCTAGTTCTGGAATTTATTTTCAGTAGTTGATATAAATTTATTCATCATGTCGTCTAACCTTGATGTGTTCTCTTGCTGAGATGGCTGGGCAGGTGATAGAGGTGGTTGCTGCCTTTGTTGCTGCGGGCGAGGGTTCTGGTACCCTTGCTGCTGATAGGAACCCTGCTCGAACTGCTGTCTCGAAAACTGATTCTGGTACTGAAGCTGATTGTATCTGGGCGGTCACTGGGGCATAGGGTTTTACTGCTGTTGGCCCCAACCATGGTTCTGATTACCTCACCACGCCGGGTTTTGGTACTGTTGATATTGATTTGACCCTCGATTTTGAGCAACAAATCTCACATCGCTTGTAGAAGGTTCAGATGTGAGTCCCAGGAATTCTCACAGATTGTTGTTGTTACCATAGTCGCCGCATGCTGGACGGTTTGCCGCATGAACTTGAGATGCTCCTTTGAGATTCAAAGCGTTGATTTTTTGGACACTACATCCAACTGGGCAATAAGCATGGTAGTAGAATCTATACTATGCATACCTCTCTTTTGAGTCCCCCACTTGGAGTGCCACTAGAAGCTATTGACTGACATATCTTCCAGTAGTTCAAAAAAGTTCATCAGGAGACTTTCTCATCACTGTACCTTCAGCAGCAGCATCTACCACAGACTTGGTATTTGTTGTGAGTCCTCTGTAGAAGGTCTATACATGCATCTAGAGTGGGAGTCTGTGGTGTGGTAATTTTCATAGCATCTCTTTGAAACGTTCCCATGACTCATATAACGACTTGGAGTCGTGCTACTGAAAGTTGTGTATTTTGTTCCATAGCTTCACCATCTTCGATGGTGGGAAGTATTTGGATAGGAACGCCTGGGCTAGCTCCTCCCAGGTGAGGATAGATTTTTGTGGAAGCCCCTTGATCCAGTCTTTCCCATAGAGAAATGGGAAATAGGAAAAGATGGATGGTGTCTTCGGACACGCCATGGTAATGAAATGTGTCACAGATCTCTAGAAAGTTGGAGAGATGGGTGTTTGGGTCTTCACTGGACAGGCCTCCAAATTGGACGGTGTTCTGGATCAACTGCATGATTGAAGGCTTGATCTCGAAGTGCTGGGCCTAGACCGGAGGATGGACGATGCCTGTATCAGCTCCGTGAATTTAAGGAAGTTCGTACTCCATATGATTACGACCTGGAGGTGGCTGTTGAGGGGGTGGAGGTTGCAGATAATGCTGCTTCGAAGGGAAAAAATAGGGTTGTTGGAAGAGTTTCTGTGGTTGTTGCAGTTGGACATACGCTGGGGGAGGTTGCTGCAGTGGCCATTGGTAACCCCTCGGGAGGAATTCCACGAAGCCTCTAGGAGCCTACTCCGGTAGACCAGTAGCGGGTGGCTGCTGATCTTGGTACTGATGCTCAGCTGTAGAATCCACGACTGGTGCTCCCTCTTCCGTGTTCTCCATGGTAGATAGTTTCTATTGGTGTGTTTCCTTAAGTGCACGTTGACGACGAAGCAGGGTATGTTCGATATCTGGTCAAGCAGAAGTAGTTTTGGTGACTCGGTGCTCTTGGACCATGTAGGGCGTCTATTCATGAACTTTTAAACTTCTGCTCAATCACAACACGAATACCAGGAGTAACAAGGGAAAAATAAAAGTGAAAAAGAAATGGGATTTAGGAAATAAATTTTTGGGAATTTTTAATTTTTATTTTCACTTAATCAATTATTAACGCAACTTAAATTGTAGCACTGAAACAAATGAAGTCCCTGACAATAGCGCCAAAATTGGATAGGACTATGTCATTGATCGAAGGTATATTGTTTTTCTTGGAGGTACCTCAAATTAATTATTAACCTTTCTTAAAATGTTAGTATAGTTGAAGTGTGGGGTCAATCCACAGGGAACATTGGTAGTGCGTTGGTTCAGTTGAGTTTATAATTAATTCAGTGGAACATGCAGAATTCAGAGTGAATTTTCTTGGTTTGGATTGAGTGAAGATGTTTTGTTTAATGTAAGAAAAAATTAACAATTTAAAGGAAATAAAAAGTGATCTAAAGGTGTTTTAACAGGAATAAAAAGTGTATTTGGGATATGGTGATTATGGAGTTTTTATGCAGATTGCTTAAATGGTTGGTTCATGATAATTCAACATTCCGATTTTCCTTTTATCACAAGATTTACTTGGTCTGGTTCCTCTTGTTGGGAATTGAATAAATTGACTCCTTGGTCCAATAGTTAGTGTTTCTAAATTCTTAATTTAGTTTAGTTCATTTATGGATCGATGAATCTTTTGTAATGGTCATGAAATCTTTCACCGTTACTCTTCCTTTATATCGTTGACAATTCTTCCCTTGGTCCGGCTCAGAATTCTTAGTATTATTTAACAATCATTTAAGAGGAGTAAGGATAATTAAGAGGAACAAACACAACATTCTAAATTAATACAACATAATATCATCCTTCATCGCACACATCCCCAACACAAGGGGTTTAGTTACACATGGGAAGCATAATAGGAACAATACACTTTATACCTAATGAATTCATCATGAAAGCCTTGAGGAATGGTGTCGGTAGGTGGAGTGGTGGAACCACGACACCACGGTCGCTCGAGAATGGTGGCAGTAGAACATCTCTCCTTCTTCGATGGTTTCCTCCCTAAAATCTGAAGGCCAAGGCCTCTTTTTATAGAAAAATAAAGTACACGACATGTATAGAATGTACATGCTGTTTACTTCCGTCGACATGCTTTGTCGCCAATTTCTCCATGTGTAGGTGTCCTAACACACTGTATTTGACTTTGGAACACGGCGCCGCCTGGTAGTTGAGTGGAAAGAGCGTGTAGTGCTGACATACATGGCGTGTAGTATAAAACTTTGTCCAGCAACACCTTCTAGAATAGCAGACACGGTGTGTAAAAATGGCACATGCCGTGTCTCCTTAAACGACCACATGGGCGAGTAGAATTTTCTTGGCAACAACCACTTCTAGAATGTAGTACACAACGTGTAATTACACCCCACATGGTGTGTAGCTTCTACCTGGTGACATGGGAATGTACTCCCTCCTTCAGTCTGTGTCCCTGTTTGGATGTACACCATGTTTATAAAAAGTACACCCCGTGTAGTTTCAAATTTTTCACAGACTTCCCTGGATTTGTGTATTTTAGCCAGAAAGATCAAGAAAGTAAATAGAATTACCAAAATCAAAGAATATATTCATGAAACAACAGATATTTTCTAAAAACATGTTTTTATTTTCTATAATATATATGAAAATTTATACAAAAATCGGGTGCATTAGGAAGAGTGATTGATCTTTGATTTTATAACTATTAGTTAAGGATGAAAGAATCTTACATCCATAAAAATTCCTTTGAGAAAAGGTACAACCATTATTAGTAACTTTTTATTCCATTTGGTCTAACCAATGCTCATATAGTCTTTACTGATTTGGTGAATAGTATTTTTCATGAGTATGTGTATAAATTCATGGTAGTATTTTTCAATGAAATCCATGTTTACACTATGTCTTAAGAGGATCAAGTTCAACATCTGAGAACAGTTCTGAATTTTCTACGAAATAATTGAAATTATTCCAATATTATGAAATGTGATTTTTGGTTTCAATATGTGAAATGCATTGTATATGTGGTGTTAGAACATATAATATCATTTGATCAAGAGTAGTAAATTTCTATTATGATGAGGGAATAACCATATAATAGTTTCGAAATTTGTAAATTCAAGGATTTATATAGGTATTATCATTGGTTCATTAAAAAAATTTTAAATTTGTCTTCTCTGATGAAACCACTAACTCTGAATGAAGAAATATTTTCTCGGGATGAATGATGTCAATGTTCTTTTAGGGTGATGAGACATCTTTTGAGTAATACAATGTTATTAACTCTTCCTGAGACAGAACTGGGATATGTAGAATTTTTTGAAGCATCAGGTTTTGGATTGGGTTGTGGTATTATAAATGGTTATCATGTTGTTTCTTATATATAACTTTACCTTATGCCACATAGGACGAATTATCCAACCCATGTGAATGAACATGCAGTTGTTATAGATTCACTTAAAATTTTGCGGCATTACCATTTTAGATAATGTTTTTTCTTGTATTTAAACCATAATATCTTGATTTAAATATTCACTATAAAATTTTATAATATCCACTAGCGGTTTTCGGTGGAATACAGGAAGTATCACTATTATGACATCACCTATACAACAAAGAAAGGTAATTCCATTGAATCTTCATTGATATTGTAATTTATGACTGATGGAGTGAAAGAAACCCAGGAAGAGTGGAATTTTATGGATATATTTTCCCAATTTTATATTAGAGAATAGGAATTAAGTAACACGGTTTCCTTGGCTAGTGTTCAGATGAAATCATCTCCTCTCAAATTGATTCTTTAGGAATATTAGCTTAATGATTAGTTCATTAGAATTAGAGACTCTCTTAGTGGTGTGGAAATCGTACTTTATTTTTCATTCTATAAATAATTCATTCTATGCTTCTTGGATAGTTTGTGGCATCATATTCAGTAGGGAAATCTATAATGGGAGATTCTCATAGTTTTTAGTGGGTAGTACACCATGGATCAATCAAGATGTTCTATGAAATGTGGTGGATGTTATGGTGGATAGGTTTTATATGAGGTATTGATGTGTTTGTTTCAAGTTTCTATAAGTTTTGATAGGTTATGTTTGATCACTAAGAACCTTCAGTGTTGATTCAACCTCCACCAATCCTGAATTTGATGTGGGGTGATATCTCTATTGACATTGTGGTTGGGTTTCATCATACCTAGTATAAGAAAAATGAAATATGGCTTGTGATAAATATGTTGATGAACTCAGCGTATTGTTTACCAATTCATGATACAACCAAAGTTGAGGAGTTTTTAAATATCTAGGTGAAAGTGATTTTTTATATGACGTTACATTTTCTATAGTCTCTATTAGGTATACAAGGTTTACTTCTAACCTCTGGAGTGGCATACAAAATGTACTATGACCTCACACCCCTTTATATATGACATACCATCCAAAGTGTTATGTCCATATAGAAGAAGCCATGTAGATAATTTATGACATGTTCTATACTTGTGTTCTAGACTTTGGTGGCGCTTGGTATGATCACTTGGGGTAGGTTTAGTTATCATAAAACAACATCTACCAATCTGCAATCAGAATTTTCTCTTTTTATGTCCTTGTATTAATAGACTTGTGAATTTCTATTGCATTGGTAAAAGACTCTTGAAAGTTCATTGGATGGACTGAGCTTTCTACAAGAGATGACATCAAATATTTAGTTGATTAATCCGATAATTTTAATGGCAGAGAGAAGGTATAAGTCTTATATAGATCATTATCATAGACATTTTAAATTCTCAATTAGTGAATATGTATTCTTAAAAATTTCACCTCGGTTGGGTCATAGTTATATTAGGAATCATTGAAAGCATGATCCTACTATTTTGGGACCTTTTGAGGTTGTTCATTAGGTGGGTGATTTTATTACCATATACCAATTTGACCATAGCTGATGTTGATAAACAGTGTGCTGCATGTTTCTCAATAAAATATATTTATATCTGATCCATATCATGTTCTAGGATGGAGTGATCTTGAGGTTTATTCTTATTTATCTATTACTAAATGACCATATAGTACAGTTTATTCTGAAATTAATGTTCTTAATAGGAGGGAGATACCTTTGGTTTGTGTGCTATGGTAGAATGATTTTGAATCTCATGAGACATGAGAGAACGATGAACCAACGAGAGAGTATTGGCCCAACCTTTTTGATATAGAAGATACATTAAATGATTTATGGTGAAATAATGGTTCAATATATGGGAGGGTGTAACAACTCTTTACTATTTTAACAGGTGTCATTTAAAACATGTCATGTTTTTCCTTTTTCTTTTTCTGGGTAGGTGCATGGAGGAATTGGGAGGATATCTATAAGGTTAAAGTTAGACATTTATGTGATTCTCTACATGAAAACATATTGGTTAATTATTCTTCTAGATAATTACATGCTATGTAATTTGGTTTCATGACATGTATGTTATAATGATAATAAGATCTATATTTTTATCAATGGTCAACAAGTTTTTTTTTGATTTTTAGAATGTTCTATAGCACGACATATAATTTGGTTTCACACCATATAATGTGATGATAATTGTTTTTTAAAAGGAATACCCTGCAATTTCACCTTTTATCCACTCCAAATTCATTACTCATGACCCAAGATCCATTAACAAGGGATTTTGGATCCCTAAAACCCATCCAGGTTGTTTCAATCTGTGATTTAGCATCATCAAGGTTATGGTTTCACTAATTGGGAAAGAGTTTTCCCCATCTCTTCATCTCTTTATCTTATTTCTGTAGAGTTTTATAGATTATATTGGGGTTGATGGATGAAATCCCCATTCTGTAGAATCATATTTCTATGTTGATTGCACAGATCTTCTGCACCTTCATTCAAGTCGGTGGTTTCCATTGCAAGCGTTGTTTTTCTCTTGATGGTAGATATTTTTGTTATGATGGCCAAATTGGATTTTACCCAACTTTCCAAATTTTATTTCAATGGTATTATTTAAATTCATTTTATTTAACTACATTTTGTTGGTTTATTCAAAACCAAATTCCCATTGAATAGGGTAATTTGTTTTTTCCTATATAATTTGGAAAAACCCCAACTCTTGTGAAATGGAGTGTCTTTTCGAGGATTCGATGGAAATTTGTGAAATTTGAATTGAAAATTTAAAATTGTGAAATTGGATTAGTGGAAAAATATTGAAATTAATTTGATAAAATAGATTTCAAATTGTATTTGTTAAAAATGTATTAAAATGGGTTTGAAATTAATAATTAGAATCCAAAAGAAAAAAATCTCATTTTTATGATTAGAACCACATATTATGGGTTTTAAATGAAAATTGGAATTTTTGACATAAAGAATCGGATGATTTATATTTTAAACATTTATTATATTTTTTTTCACATCATTGGTTTTCACAAGATAATGTTCATCACTCTAGTAGTTAGGGTATTATTTGGTTGGAAATTTATAATTTAAAAAATTCCAAAATATAAATGAAACACATCAAATTCATTAGGTGATTCTGATGAGTCCATTGTCATCCGAATTCAATGGTGTGTTTCTACATATTTCAATGTCACAATGAGTGTGGTGTCCCTATAGACTCAAATTATGTTTCCTTCTTAGCCATATAACCTTGTTTATTGATTCTTTTTATTTCAAAGGAAAATATTCCATTTTTATGAAATATATTAAACTCCTTCAAATTTATATAAAATATTTTTTTTAAATGTTTTTATTTAATCCATTTTTATTATATTTCAATATTTTCAAATGTATCCCATATTTTGAAATGTAAATCATTTCATGTTGAAATTTTCACTTTATATTCCAAACGTGTTTATATTTAAAAATATTGAAGCACTTATTTGGGTAATTTTATATTGGAATCTATTATGGAATCATATTTGAGACCATACTAGTATTTTATCTCATATCCTACTTGGGACATCAGGTTTACTTAGATTACCACCTTCTAGGTTTGAGTAGGTTAAGATCATATATTGTAGGTTGTTTTAGCTCTTGACCAGTTGATATGGTGGGTTTCTCTTTAGTTGGATCTTGTAAAATTTATCTTTGTATGTTACTAGTATTTTCTTAAGATACTTGGGATTGTTTGGGTCTATTTGGTATCTTGTACAATACTTCCTATAGGGATTCATTTTTATCCACACTATATTTTGTCATTTTTTTGAAATATTTTTCACCAAATCATTCCCACTTTCATTTTGTATGATGACTGGTGCTGGTCGCCGACCTGTGGGGATTGGAAATCCCCTTCGAACTATGATAGTTTCTTCATGGTTGACAGGATGTCAAGGTTCCTGGTATGGTTTTTGGTAATATTTATGTTTTATATGTCCTCCATTTGGTGGGGTTGGATAAGTTATATTTATATATGCTACCTCTAGAGGAGTTATTGTCTAAGACATGGGGAAATACCCTATTATGAATTACAGAGTAAATGTAGATAAATTTGTCAAATATTTAAGATCATATTTAGTTCTAGGTTGGAAGGTGTGATACAAGGAGAATTTATCTCATCGAACAGTCGAATTAGATATGTTTAGGTACCATGATGGTATGGTAAGCACCTTTCAACACAACATGTATATTTTTTTTAACTTTTTCTTATTACTCATGTTTTGACAAATATATGACAATATATATTCTTATTATTTAGTGAAACCCTTCAAATATGTATTTGTTATACCTGATAAGTAAAAAATTACTTTATTTTATACCATATTATTCTTATATGTGCTTATCATTGGATGTGGAACAGAACATGATGGGGAATCTTGATAAGGATTGGACAAAGGTATGAGTAGAGGCTCTTGAATGGTTATAGATCCTTTATAATTTATTTTTCCTTTTTTTATAAAATCTACCATGTTTTTCATTAGTAGTTATTTATTATTTCAAGATATAATTTCATTTATTATATACTGTATATTTTTTGTTCGATAGTGCATTCTATGATGATATATATTGGATGTCCAAGGTTATTTAATTGTTATTTCTAATTATGATATCAACATCATATTATCCAAAATGTATGAATTTGACCCTCACTACAAGTTATTTTCATCCAATATTCTCAGAAGAAATCCTAACATTACATCATTATCTATTTAAGAAACTTTTAATCTCTTTGATGAGGGAATTACAAAATGATTTTTTCAATAAAATTGAAAGATAAAAAATTAGTTTAAATATTTCATAATGATTTTTTTTCTAAAAAGTGTAATTGAAAATTTTAAAACAATTTGAGTATAAAGAATATCTTTTATTCAATCATTTACCATTTTATTTTGATATTCCTATTTTTTAATGTGGATTATTTTTTATAATTTTTAGAAACTAAGACCACAAAACAGATGATTCTGGTTTGGTTTTAAATACTTTCATAACTAATATCTTTTTTAAATTTTAATTCCAATAATAAATCAACATTGATCAATGAAAACAACTTTTTAAAAAGATATTGGAATATTTAATGAGTATATAGAAAGTGACCCACAATACCTAAAAACCCAATAATCAAAAAACCATTGGATAAGCTAATTTTTCCAATAGTTGAATAATGGAATTATAAAAAATAATTTCAATCATAATATTAAATTTGAAATAAAATGTATTGAATAAAACATGTAGGATTATTCAGTATCAGAAAAAACCACACATGAAATGATTACCCATTATATGATCTCTAGGAAACGATGTCATATTCCAATGGAGGTTAATCATAAAGATAATTAGGTAGTCTAAGAGATGAATATTGATCTGGGTAAATTTAGAAATAAAATAATTTTTAATTTCTTATAGTTAGAAAAATAAATATTGAATCATTTGAGAAACTCATAATATACAATGGGTGAAAAATAGTTCCACTAGATAAGATAATTCAATAGAGATAATTTCACCATGAGGAAAAAGTGAAGCTCCACCAACAATCACGACACATAATGATTGTTAATGAATTTACTAGATGTAATGTCCATATTTACATTACTAATATTTATCATTTTGTTTGTTTTTTAGAAAAAAAATAACATAGTAGAGAAACCACTCATTATTAATTTATAAATGTAGAATGACTATTTTGGACAACTACTTGGTACAATAGTTGAGGTGGTCACACTGAAACCATATTTAAATAAAAACTAAATGGTCATAAAATTCCATCATATTCATTAATGTTTTAAAATTTTTATAAATTTTAATTTTTTCATACAAATTTAATTCATTTAGGGTAATAAATCATTCATATGGTGATGATATTTATCAGGTCTCATTTAAGGAATTCCTTATGTGTTTCCAATTTTTTCGGTTTTTAATTTTTTTATGTCTTTTAAAAACTATTCAAGTTGATATAATTTAATGTTATTAACCTATAATAGTTATGAAAAATTAATTTATATATATATAACACAATTTTAATGAATGAATAATGAATATAGAGTTATATTCAATATATCAAAAAATCCCTAAAATTTTAATTCGTTTCTATATTAAATACATGATATACTACCCAGTATTAAAATCAATTAGATGTGTATAATTTTACAATTTATTACATTTTAATTACAATTATTTAATTTCTTCAGAGAACTCATCCATTCATGAATTATTTGCATGTATTAGATAATCTATAAATAATATTGATGATTTTAGGAATTTTTTACAAAAATGAGTGAGGTAAATTAAAAAAATACATTTTTACTGCTCAAATACTATTGAAACCTTCCCCAAAACGAAATGATTAATTATTACACAAAATCCATGAATGAGCATATCAGATTCAGACACAATTATCCAGAATTTTATAAGTAAAATGGAAAAGATGTAAATGCCCAATCAATGTTAAAATAAATGGTGCGTTAGAGTATTTTTCTAATAAGATATATGGAGAAACGTAAAATATGGAATCCCATGAGGATCTATAAGATTTGGATAGTGAATCACTTAATATGGGAGTGAGTGAATGTAAAATTCATGAGTGTAAGATAAGCACCATGAGTTTTTATTCATTTCTATACAAACCCCATAATTCATTCATAAAATATTTAACACAGTAACCTACTAACATTTACTAATAGAAAAATCCTATACAATCGTTATATTAAATAATAGAACAAGATAAATCAGGTACAAATTTAGAAAAAACAAAAATCCCATTTTGATAACTAAATTACATAGAAATAAGAAGATATTATCAATAAATTTGTAAAAGTTATAATAATAGAATATTTTCTACGAATGTATGTAAAAATTTTCATTAGTGGATGAAAAATGTGGAATTTAATCAAATATGCTCATTGAGAAAATTTAATTAAGAATATATGGGATTAAAGATGAAATTGAGGGACATGGGTTTTAAAAGGGACATTATATTGTATTATGTTTTGATTTTTTAATTCAGAAATATTTTTTATGAAGAAATATCATAGAGTCTAATGTTTATTTTTAGTGGAATCGAAAATGATAACTAAGGGAATATATTTGTTGGAAAATAAAATCATTTTATTGCATTAAATTTGTTAATTTAATGATTTATAATGATTTATAAAAAATGTATCATTTTATTAGATATTTATAGTATTTCACAAAACTGAAATTACAGGAATTTATTTTTTTAGAAATTTTGGAAATTAAATGAATTTACATCTATTTAAAATCCCTTGATTTTTCATTCTATTAAAATATGGTCAAAGGAAACAGAAGTTGTGAATGAATCAATAAAAATTGAAAATGGTCTAGAGAACTAACATAGTGATGTGTATAATGTATTTAGTGATAAAAATATTTCTTAAATAGATAAAAATTATTTTCTAAATTATATTGTGGAAATTGAATTGATTTTTAAGTATAATTCTATAATTTCTAATGAATTTAAATTTTCCACTGGGTTGGAAGGGGCTGAGATTTCCCATGATACATAAGATTCAGTTCCGAACTCTCTCTGATATATAACATATATTTGGGGATCCATAAGGATTGACTATACAAAAATTGTATGACATTAAAAATGTTGGATTTAGTTTCCTAAAATAAAAGTCTTTGTATTTTATGATAACCTATATGCATTGTTTTTAATTTTAATAAACCTCATATCACATGAGGATTATTCTTTGACGTAACATAGTACATGATGATGTCCTAAGAGTATTTGTCCCACTAAAAGGTCTTAAAAGTTCCTTGCTATAATGAGAACATGTAATTCATATAAAACTATTCTTAAATATATATTCTATAGATAGATGTAATCATTTGAGCGACCCAAATGATACATGCTATTCTCAGTTGAAGCTAATATGACTTTGAGGCACCTTCTCCCACTATATAACCTTGGTAATGTCCAATGTATTATATTTTGGGTGTGCGACCCACCATTAGTATATCCACATTTATATGCATCATTTCATATTCCTAGCAGCAGATGTGTCTATTTTTACCTATAATTTAATATTATTATAATGAGTCTTATATGTAAGGTGCTTTGATTTACTGAAATAAATTGTGATGACATATGTTTGGGGTGTGGTTGGATACATTGGGCATGGAATAATTAATATTACCTTAATGAATGATGTGATAATGGATTTGAACCTAATTTTATTTAATATAAGATTATATATTATTCCCTTTTGTGTAAATTATATAGCATAAACAATAAATTTGCAATGGTATAATATAGGCACGTTCTATTTTTTGAAAGTCAATGAAATAGGCATTGAGAACATAGGTTTATGGCACTAGTGTGAATCCTTATTGAAAATAAATCTCAAGACAAGGTATTATATTACATATTGAGCATCTGTATGAGGTATTATGTCACTGTGGTATTAAATTATTTATATAAGGGTGCCTTAGAATGTTGTGAGATACAAACCATGGACTTTAGGATAATTCATGTAATGCCACTAAGAAAGAGTTATAGAGGGTCACACCCTAAGTGTATACATAATCTCAATAAAATTATATATTACTATTTACTATTTAACTTGTTGAATAAATATTATTTTCGCACATGGATTTATAATTATAAATTCCATCACGATCACATAAATTTCAACCCCAGTTTTTCAACATAATATTAAGTGATTGGAATATTTAATAAATATTAATTTTATATATTTTTAACAAAATATTTATTTATTTGTTGACAAATAATGCATTAAAAATAAATTAATAAAAAATATACATTATTCAAGAAGGGTTATATATTTTGGTGGAATGGAATAGTGAGTTGAATTTTCTGATTATAAAACAAATATTGATTATTACATGAATATGTAATATTTAATTTTAATTCACAAGGTAAGATAATGTTAAAAAATTATTAATATTAATATTATTATTGACATTGGGTGCTTCATGGAATTAAAATATAACAAGGGGTAGTTGTGTAATATTTATTTTTTACTTTATTTGTATTTAAACAAAATTATACTATTTTTCAGGAGATAAAATTCATTTTAGGTTATTTAAAAAGACAGATAGATAGAATCCTCTCATTACCTAGAATTCTATCTCTTGATGAAATCTCCAAATAATGGAGAGAGATATTCATTCACGTCACACTCTAGAATCTATTGTGATTATGGAGAACATGTTGTCTGTGATTCTCATGGTGATAAAAAAATAATGATGCAAGTGTTAGGATTTTCCGCACTAGCACCTAGAGATTCATACAACATCAGCTAGTGATATTTGGAACTCATGTTTATTACCACTAGATAGAATCTTCCATTGATTACTACAACACAAATATGGAACAATGAAAATCATTTTTCATATCCATGAATAATGAAATAATTATTGAATGGTAATTAATTAATTGAATAAAGTAATTTTAAATATTTTGTGATAATCCCATGGTTGTTTTTTGAATTATACCCCTTTTCTATTTTCATTGATTCAATTTTGTTGATTACTATTTTCATCATCATGAAAATCTCAATTTTCTCATCGATCATGATAAACATTGAAAATTTGGGAATGAACCATTACATGATTCCATTGTTCCTGTAACCATATAGTGGTATCAGAGTAGTCATGTAGTTAATTATATTTATTTAAATTTAATTTAATGATTTATTCATTTCACATTTAGTTTTCAATTAATGGTTAATTTCTCTTTAAAATGAATTTTGAGGACCAATTTTCCTCATTTTTTCCACATAAATCTAATTAAATTGATTACTTTTAAGAATGAAATATAATCAATGATCTCATTTAATGGTTCCATGGACATTGGGTAGATAACAAAAGAGTAAATTCCATGTACCCTATGATACATTCCATTTACTTGTGTCCAACACAGTAAGAATTAATTCAGAATTAATTTAAGCCATGTGAAATCAATACCCATGGGGTATTTAATTAAACTCCATGTGTTATCCAAGCTATCATGGATGACAGTCAACTAGAGTACATGTCGTGTATCCCACATATAATGAACATATCCATTAAGTCACAAATCGTCCATGTATCTGTTCACACAGATGACCATATTCATGGTCATGTAACTCATAGAAAACATGAAATGTATCACTTGTACACATTTTGTACACTATTTATTCTAATTCATGGTTTACACACTGATTCTCTATGAATGTACCATTAATAGAGAGTGAAAAATATATATTCCATGTAGCTCATTTGAACATGTCGTGTACTTATAACAAATTATTTGGAATTAAAATTAATTTAGTATACTCTGTAAGCCTTATCAATATGTGATTTAATGTGATATATATGATTATATAACATGAATTGTGTTGTGTTTTAATATATACATATATGTTTAATAAATTATTATGTAATGTATAGATCATCATATCTAGAGAGTTATATTATAGTTATTAGTCAACTTGATTTGAAGAAAAACATTTGACCCAAAAATAATGTAATTTGCGTAGTCATTAGGATAATAGTACATCCCATGAATATATATGATAATTAATGTATTCCATATGTCACAATTGTAAACATGATATGAGTATAATACATGATGGGTTTATTCGAATGGTTATTCACCACATTTCTTTGAAGGTGCATTTATGTAAATAGTTAAATTCAAATAAAAATATTTAATTGGATTAAAATTATGATGGATGAGAATCTAATGGTAAATAAAGTAGTTACAAAATTGAAGAAGATAATTAATTGATTCGAGCGTGATTAATCATAAATATAAAAAAATATTAATTGAATGATAATTTTATTAAATGTCTAATTTTTTTCATGCCTGTGTATGATTATGATCCCAGACCAGGCCATTTTATGGGATTAGTTCCATTTAATTTAATATTAAATTTAAATTTTTTCATGTGTTCCATACCACCTATTATCATTTAAGGGATTGTGTTCCCATGGTTTATTTTATGTAAACAACTTCCTCTCTCTTATGTGTGAGTGAAATCATATGTAACAAATAGATATACCATGTTATTAGAGGTGGATCATGTTTAGATATGAGGAAAAAACATTGGAAGAGAGATATATAGCAGTATAGATGGATTTCTATAGTGGGGACCTTAATTTGGTAAATTTTTTCCTCTATTGATGGTTAGTTTATCATCATCTAGATAAACTATCCATTAGTAAAATTTGATGATCATACAGATATTTTATTTTATATTTTTTTTAAATTTAATGGTTATTTCATTATGGTTGTTTTTCAATGATCACATAATTCTACAAATGAAAAATCATGAAAGATTAAGCTAAAATAAATTGTAATATGTGTAATTATTATCAAAGCAATTGTTAAATCATAAGTAAATAAAATTAATCTTAAGTATAATTTAATAATGGTAATTATTTTATATTAACACATAAAATGATAAAATCCATAAATAATATAAATTATGTTGGTATAGCCTTCCACTACATTAGTTAAAATCAAAGAATAGTTCAAAGTTCTTAAACAAATTAAGTTGGTGTGATTTCAATTTTTAGGGAATTATAACAAGATTATTTGGGTTTAAATTACTTATTTAACATCACAGGTTGAATGGAAATGTATGAATTAGTGTAATTTTGCGGAAAGTGTTGAGGAAATGAAATTTAAGGATTTTAGGATTTGGAAATCCAGTAAACAAATTAAAGAACTATGAGTTAATAGAGTTTTCAATTTGAATGTCTACCTAAAAATATTTATTTTTTTGAGCAGCCAATGTTGATTTAATGAGAATGTAGAATATGAAACTATTTCCTTTGAATTTACAAGAAATAGGTTATACCATAGTCAATGGGGAGGCCTTTGTGATTTAATAAAGTAGTTATCGAATAATAAATGTATTATTTATTTATCTATCCAAAATATATATTATAATTTATCAACATTATACTGATCTTATTTTTATAGTGAACAATGAAAATTTCATCAAACATATCACTATAATCCAGACATCAATAGGATAACATTCCCATTAGAAAAAATATCCTTGTGTGGAAAGTTGGTTACATGTTATCATTCATCATGATATTAAATTATATCTGTTGGAATAAACACATTTTTAAACATCCTAAAAATGTGTGTAGTGATGAAGAGTTATGTACCTTCACGAAACCTTTGAATAATTCTAAAAATGTTCAATGTTTCATGGTATCATCCTTGAATAATGTTCCTTTGATTCTATATGTGGACATGGATGCATATGGTATGATGTCTCACCGTTAGGATTCCTATGAAGAGAATGTGAGACAAGAGTTATTTAAGATCTCAAATGCTCTATTTAAAAATACTCATCGAGGGTCTGTGCCAGCTAGGCCACATGTAGTCAAACTTATTGGCTACATTTAACTCTTAGAAAACATAGGTAATAAATACTTGGATGAGTTGAACCCACATCTCATACATTCATCACAATACAATAAACTATCCTATTTTATTGTTAATTATAGGATGAGTAGAGATTAGAGAATTCATTTGAAAATTATTACATTGATCATCCATGTGGATGAGGACATGACTCATTATAAACACACATTCTCTAAGTTAATACTAAAATAATGATCCTGGTGAAGTGGTATAAGAATTATAAAAATCCCAAATCTATCGAGAACTACCCTTCCATGTAGAGTATGATACAGAAGAGGAGAATGGAAAAGGAGGTAGTACATTTTTGATGCGGAAAAAAGGACAATAGAAGAAGAACAACACCTAGATTAAAGTTTAATATAAAGGAAAATTCATTATCGAATGTAATCTTTCAATGTCAACACATTGGGTATTAGATACAAATTTTGGTGATCACATCCGTATCCAAATGTAGGGATGTACTAGATTCCAAAACATTGGTAGTGAAGCGGTGTATTTTAGAGATGATAGATTTGAATGGAATACTTCTATATCCATTGGTGATTACCTCCTTTAATTTGTAACATAAATGACTTCTGTTTTAAAATATTGTTATTATTCACCAGGTTTACCCATGTACATAATTTTATCATTATTCCAAGATGTAAATGTGATTATTTTCACATCTGGAAATAAAATTTGTTTCTTTTATAAAGACAAGATTTATTATAGTATGGAACATTTATATAATGTTCTTTATATATTTTGTTATGAAAAATAATTACTAGAAATTTATATGAAATCATGGTCATATGACTCATATAACACCGAACCGTGGAATCTATATTAGTAATATGTAAACAATAATTCATTGGAAAATCTATATCTGGATGGTTATTTAGAATCTTTTGGGATAAAACCACTTGAAAAACATCCTTATTTTTTTATTATGAAAAATAATGAAACAATTATTCAGTGGATTGGGTTAAAAGGCCACATAGCCTCTTGGATTAGTAAAAAATGTTCTATGTGGACCATATCTAATAGTTTATCAAGGTGGGTATTCTTACTTCAAATCTTATATTGATAACATGAGTATATTGGGTTAATTTTACTTGATGAGGAATAAGTCTGATTACTTTTCAAGTAATTAATGAATGAATTATAAAATAAATAGAGGAATAAGATAATGAATCATCAATTTTAATGAGGTGAGGAATATCTTGACCATGTGGGTTTCAAATTTCTACAGAGTTTTGGACTATATATAAATTCACACCACCTTAAAAACATAGTGGGATGGTGTTATTGAATGGAGAAACCATAGCTTGTTAGACATGGTAATGTTGATGATTATTTATGGATAACATTCATTATCCTTTTGTGGATATCCATTATAAACTGTGACATACAAATTAAACAGAGTTCCAATTAAAGTGGGATATTAAATTCCCTTTGAGTTATAGGGTAAAAAGAAACCTATTTTTCAATTATACATGTATGGGGTTGAGAGGAATTTGTTATGGAATTCTCAAGAACGAAACTAGAGCCTCAAGGAACATAGTGTTATATTAATATGGTTTCCTTGTGAAACAAATAGATACTAGTTTTACAACCCCCCAAACAAGAACATAATTATTATAAGGAGATCCATATGTCTAGAGATATAAAACAACTTAAAAATTGTTAGTATTATAATTATTGACTTAAATGAATTTGATGATCAATATACACAAGATTTTTTATTGGAAAAAATTATAGAGGTCCCCTTGGAAGAAATAGTTATTGAAACACAAGTATTTCATAGAAGCACAGGGGGTGCAAGATAACTAGAGAGATATGGTTTTCTATTCACTGAATATGGTGACTCATTATTAGTTGAAAATGATGAACCTTTATCTTATAAAGAGGCAATAAAGATATTATAAGATGCAAGATGGAAAGAATCCTTGAATTATGAAATGGATTCCATGTATAAAAATAGGGTTTTGGTTCTATTCAATGAGCTAGTTGATGTAATGAACATAATTAAAAAATGGGTATTTATGATAAAATATTACAGGTAAGGTAAGTTAAATGAATATACAAAAATGATAGTGGTTAAAGGGTTTAAAAATATCATTTAATTGATTATGATTAATTTTTTTTACCAGTTTTAACACTTAAATTTATTAGAATTCGACTTCCTATAGCATCTTAGCATGAATATGGAATTTGGTAGATGTACATCAAAACAACTTCCTATAACGGGAACCTTTGTTATGATATTTACACGACACAACCAGAAGGTTTAGCGAATTAGTGTGATTCCAAATTGATTTTCAGGTTATATAGATCCATTTATGCATTGAAGTAAGGATCTGAGTCATGAAGAATTTGATACAATGAATCCATAAAAGAATGTTGTTTTACTAATAAATAATGATATCAATGTGTTTAAAATAGGTTTAGTGGAAATTCAATAAATTTCACAGTAGTATATGTTGAAAACATAGTTCTTATTATAAATTAAAAACTTGTCTTACAGTCTCTTAGTGGCCGGTAAATAAATTATCATTGCTGGACCAAGGTGCAGATGACCATATTTGTGGTATGAAGATCATTCTTGATAGATCAAGGATGCTTCTTGGACTATGAAAAAATATATAAATTGACCAGATAATAAAGAGATTTAGTATATAAAAATCCAAGAGGATATTGGTTCTATTTTCACATTGTATACTTCATTATATGATATTTTTTCCTCAGATAGATCATGGGAAAGAGAGAATGTGTAATATCACATATGATTCATTGATATTATCTATAATGAATTCCATGTTGTATACTAGAATTTATATTTCTTATGAAATGATCATGGTAGGTACGTATTCATCGTATATTGGAGAACAAAATTGGTTTGTAGCTAAGTTTATCATCATGTATGTGAGAAGAATTAAGCACATGTTCTTGGGGTATAAGGAAGACAAATAGCTGGTCATCAAAATTTTTACTAATGGCAGTTTTAAAATATATTTGATAGATTTTAATTCATAGTCATATTATAAATTATCTTTCAATAGATGTGATGTGTGATGAAAGGGTTTAAATAAACATTTTGTTTCAAATTTTATAGTAGAGTTTGATCATATTGCAAGATATGATGCAACCAGGTAAACCATTTGGATATGAAAATTTTGGTAAGGGATTGATGTGCTACCAGGAAGTTAAGACCTAATAACTCTGTATGGTTACAATAATGCAATAGGGGTATTGTAAAAAAATATGTTCTCACACCAATAGGCAAATAATATACATTTTTAGTATCACCTCTTGAGGTATTTTTATCAAAATTGTGATATCGTAGTTAGAAGAGAACCCATGTAAAATAATGGTGCATCCCCTTGACTAATTTCCTATATAATTATAAGTATAAGTATCATGTGAGAGCTACAAGAGTAAACACTATTAAAAATTTTCCCTAGTTCAAGTGGGTGATTGTTGGAGTTGATGTCCAACAACACACTTTTATGTATTTTATGACAGCATATATTCATAGTTTTCAATATTAAAAAACACTATATAACAACATGATTATTTTTCTGTGTAACATATTATGTGATAATGTTCAAATAATTGATGTCGCACTAATAGATCATAGCAGTACCCAAATATATTTTTAACCCATAAGTTACCTGACAATATTATTTAAAATATGTTGTGTTTTTAGAATATATCACTTTAGGAACACAAATGGAATAAAATTTCTAGGGTTGAGTTTCATAGGAAATTGAGGCAGCTTATCATTGTGTACTCCCTTTGTAATATCCTGTGTAGAATATTATGAGAATGATACCCACCAATAGGAAATCCTCATTTATATGTGTCCTTTGATGTTCCTATCTACAATCATGTATATTGAAACTTAGACACTAATATTATTATTGATGAATATTATAAGTCACATAGTTTTATTTAATTATTAAAATCATAATGACCTATATTTATTGTGTGGTTGGATATGTTTGGAAACTCACAAGTAATACTTCATTAATAAATAATTAGAGAAATGATTTTTTTAAATTATATAATAAAAGATGATATCTCAGGCCCTTTGATACAAATGATGTAGCCTAAATATATAATTTTAAATGGTGTTCTATTTGAAAGTTCAATTTTTTGAAATTCAAAGAATGAGATATTGAGAACATAGGTGGGTGTCACATGCGTGTACATTTAATGACTAGAGATATCATGTTAGATTAATTATATTACATAGAGAGAGTTTGTATGAGGTATTATATAATTGGGTCATTGATTTCTGTCTCTATGGGTGCCTTCCTGTGTTTCTGGACACTAACCTTGTATTTTTGGCCTCTCCACCTAATTACACTTAGGAAGAGGCCTATAGGGTTACACACTAAGTGTATTTAGAAACTTAGTTATAAAATATATTAATATATATTATTTAACAATTTGAATAAATATTATATCTAAGTGTGCATTTATAATTAATAATTTTTGTTTGATCCCATATATTTCGTCACCAGTTACTCATGGGAATGTTATGTGAGTGGAATATTTAATAAATTTTAATACGTGATTTAATGATTATATTATTTATTTATTTATTATGGATTAATGATGTGATACATATTTAATAAATATATAACCATTATTCAAGGTTGATAAAGATTATGGGGGAATGGTACAATGGGTTTAATTATTCATTGATAAATAATATATACTAAATTTTATTTTACTAAATAATATATAATTGAATTCTCAAGTTAATCACTTGTTGAGAAATAATAATATTGATATTATCATTGACATGGGGTTATGCATAGATTAAATTTATATGAGTGGTCACTTATTCTATTATATATTTCTAAACATTATATTTTTTAAACCCATTTATATTATTCTTCACGTGATCAAATTCATTTTTTCTTTTTCACAATGAAATCTAGGGAGAATACTTTCATGTCCATGAGATATCCCTCTCAAATCATTCCCCTAATAATAGAGAGCAATCATTATCCAACTCCCACTCTAGATCCTAGAATGATCATAGAGAAGATTTGTAATCGATTCTTGGGGTGATCAAAATAGAATGACATAATTGTTTGTTTGTACTATTTTATCACCAATAGATTCTTACAATTTTGCTAAAACATTTGAAGAACACAGGTGGATCACCACTAGAAGGATATTATCTTGATTTCTTCAATACATAATTGAAAAAAATTATTTATTTTAGATCCATAAATGAATAAATAATTCCCAAAAGGTAATTATTTAATAGATTAATTTAATTTTAAATGGTATGTGACAATCATATGCTAGAATTCAACATTATTCCCTTATTTGTTTTCAATGATTCAATTATATTGATTTTGGAATTCAATGTCTTGTAAATATATGATTTATCATTTATAATGAAAAAAATTGGGTATGACTCATCACAAGCTTCCATAACTCCATTAGAATTTAATAAAAAGATAAAATTTAATATTATTAACATAAGGGTGTTCCTATTGTGAAATTTAATTTTCCCTAATATTGGGATATTAATTATGGTTATATATAGAGAGGATTTTTTTATAGTTTTATATGGGGAATTTAAAAATATATAATATTCTTTCATTAACCAAACTACAAGAGTATATTTCCATGTAAAAATGTATACTCTTGAAGAAAAACTAACACAAATATCATCTCAATTCAATATACAGCTTGATCATGAGAATGAGACCATGATAGTATCTATTTATGAGTTATATGTTGATATGCTAATGAATAAATAAAATAATCAACCTATCATCTAATCATTGAAATAAATACTTCATAAAGATTTTTTAGGGAAATCAAAATCCAAATGATAATATTTAAAACTCATTTCCTTGGAATCTTAAAAGGTTTTATTACATCCATGGAAGTGATGAATCTGATAAATAATGGTATAGTGTCTAATGATAAGGGGGTTGATGTTTTAGTTGTGGGTTTTTAGGTTGTCGAAATCCAATAATGGTTTTCCTCTGATCTGGTACCTGACCCAGTTCGAGGTAAGGCCCAAAATGTGTTCCCAATCCCCATGGGCTAGCACAAGTGCCCAAGAATTATTATCAACACTTGGGAATTATTCTATCCAAATTAAAAATCATAAAACCAAAAAAAATATAAAAAACCAAATTTGGAAAACAACAACCAAATGGGCCTTTACTAGTTTACAATTTCAACTCTACAAGTTTATACAAAATCCAATATAGGGATACAAAAAATATGGGACTAAAAACCATCCCAATGCCACCATTAAAAAGGGGTGTAGCTCCCACAATCATTCTCCACGACAATGTCAAAGAAGATCGATAGCTTCTGAAACCAAAACAACCAAAATCTTTACCATTACCTTTACCAGTCATGACCATGTTTTTGTAAACCCTAAGGTATATGAAGTGTGTGATCTATTACCCAGTAGGTTTCCACCCAAAAATTATTGAATGATCTAAATTTTAGATGAAAAAAATATTCATCCATCTTTCAAAAATTAAAAAAAGTGATGAAGTAATTTAAATGAATGAAATTTTATATGAAAAAACGTTTAAAAGTATTAAATTTTAAAATAAGACACTTTCACTTTTGAGGGAAACCCGAAATCCACACCATATGTTGATAGTGAGTGTAACATAGTCAATGGGATCAAAGTATGGGAGAGGAAATGTGGGTAATAGCTAGAGAATGGGACCCTAGAACCACCCATTTTGGTGTAAAGTGGTGTAAGAACCACAACAATCCACATTATCATGCATGATTCACAATAGAAGAGAAGAAACTGATATTCTAGTGGTCTATCATCATCACTATGTATATTTATTGTTGTTCTCACCAATCCAGCTAAGTGAAACCATCTTTTATCCACTTTTAAATCACTAGAAAAAATTTACTAGTCTTCTCTCATTTCTACCATTGCTTCTCTTCGTGCTCTGTCAATTTTCATAAGATACAAGACACACTACATATTCACACACATAACACACAAGGATTTTCTCACACTAAAAGCCATAATTTTCATAGAAAAAACCTTTTTCATAGTTTAACACCCACAAAAAACGTTTGAATACATAGTTCTCACCCCATACACAATTCAATAAGGTGTTTACTCAATTTATAAATGATTCCAAATTAACACAAAAAGGCCTCACTTCAAAGATAAACTAACATTACTGGAAACTTCATATTATTTTTTTTTCAAACCCAAAATCATCAAAAACTATATTCACAAAATATTTGTAGTTTATAAAACATGCTAATGGACCAATGAAATATAAATAAATTCATGAAGAAAAATATAATAATAGAATCACTTATATCTTGTTTAGAGACCCCCAAAATCTGGTTTGAAATTACTACCACACCATAACCACACCATTAGGAAAGCCGATTGAGCCCTAAATCAAGATATCAGGCCATTAATGATAAAGATGGGCCCTAATATCAAATCCCCAGGGCTGGAGATTATAAACCCACAAAATAGAAGAGAAAAAACCCAAGATTATAGAAGGATACAAGGATATGAGACACTTACTTGAGGACTCATGGAAGCTGTGCACCAAATACCACATTAACATTTTGCTACAAGATTGGAGGACGGTGGATGAATCACACCTAGGGAGAAAAATCACAAGATGTATGAGAAATGAGTGTGTTATGATGTTAAAATCGAGAGGATGGAGAAAGAGGCAAACTTGTTAATTTTTTGGAAGATCTTCATGGTTAGTCTGTATGGTTCTGTAAACCATTTTGTAACCTTGCAGACCATTATATTCAAATAAAGAACCACTCATGGTTACCATGGTCATGCTGTATAGCTATGAAGAAGCCTCGTGGTATGTTTTCTCTCCCACATTATGATATCCATGGTGGGTACATGGTTACCACTAACCATGTGCCAACTGTGTGTAGGGTCTACCCACCAAAAAACATAAATTTGCATCCATAATTTAAATGTGAAAACAAGGAGAAACTATAGACCAAATAATATATAAGAATATCTGGAAAAGATTACAGAGATGTGAAAATTCTCCCAACCATTAAAATTTTCATCCTCAGAAACACAACATGAATCGTGATCCAAAATGAAACGGTTACTCTTGATCTACCCAAGCATATTGCTTCCAAGTAACATGAATATAATTACCATACTGCCAAATGACATGAACCATAGGAATATAATTCCCACAAATCACCCTCTCCTAGGAATTATCCATCTGTATTGGTCATTCAAACATTGATAAATCATGTTATATCTCCAATCTGACCAATTCAACACATCAAATGGTTATGGATTATACTTTTTCAGTTGGGAGACATAAACCACATAATGAAAAGAATCCAACTATGTTGGAAATTCTAACTACTATGATACACTAACAATTCACGGGGTCGATATACCTTATTGTTAGCTTCCCTTACATTCCCAAATCACGATCACCCAAATAAGGGGCCACTTTTAGAAAGGCCCAATCACCAACTGATTACTCAAGATCTGGATGACTCTGATTTTCATAAGATGTATGGAAATTCAGAGCTGTCAATAATAGCTTTCTGATTAGTTCGACTTTCTTAGACGTCTCTTACACCAAAATCATTCCCAAAAGCAAGGTCTCACCAACCGTAGTCCAACAAAAAGGAGACCGACTAGGCCGTCTATGGAGCACCTAAAAGGGATCCATTTGGATAAAGGATTGGTAATTTTTATTATATGAAAATGAAACCAATCCCAAATATAATTCCCATAAACCTCCAATGTCCAAAACACACGCACATAGCATGTACTAAAGAATATGATTTTCTCACCAGTTTGACCATGTGTTGGAGGATGGTATGTCATGATCATCTTAGTCTATGATCCCAGATGTCTCTTAAGGACTTCCTAGAATGAAGAGGTAAATAAGGGGTCTCTTTCAGAAAAAATTGCTGATGGAACACCATAATGTATGAACTCCTCCTAAAGACAAAACCGGTCAACTTTATCTACACTGGATTAAGCCCTTGTCGTAATGAAGAGGGATGATTTGGTAAAACAGTCAATAAATAACAAAATAGAATTCATTCCATGAGGCGTATGAGTTAATTGAATAATGAATTCTTTGGAGACCACATATCACTTATTGGTAGTAATGGGTAACAAGTGGAGAAACCCAAAGGGAATTTGATGTTGTACTTTTACCTGCTGGCATGTATAGCACCTTGACAAACACTCAGCTATGTCACCTCTCATACCTCGCCACCAGAACTACTGACAAACATCATAATACATTTCTGTATAACTTAGATAGAAGTCCCACTGAGGCTAGTGGCTATCCTACATCCCCTCCTTTCACAGAGACAAGGACACCAAAAAAAAGACCCCAAGAACATAGAAGTCCCTTAGGAGACAATGACCAATCAGAGGACATCTCCCCACTATGAGGAAACTACACATACCACTAACACAACTCATCAGGTTTCTCTT
This sequence comes from Viscum album, assembly GCA_963277665.1. Classification (NCBI taxonomy): domain Eukaryota; kingdom Viridiplantae; phylum Streptophyta; class Magnoliopsida; order Santalales; family Viscaceae; genus Viscum; species Viscum album. The sequence continues at coordinate 1,238,293,142 of OY728145.1, read as the reverse complement.
GGCGAACCAACTAAATAAGAGACAGAACCAATTGCACACCTTCCAGGAAGGCACCTCCATTGCACTCCATGGACTATAAGTGCATCTGGGAAAATTATCCAATCAAAGTACACTCATCATAGGACTTCATGAAGTCCTGAATTGGCTCATTTACTCTCAAGGAATCCGCCACCACATTCCTCTTTCCCGAGGTATAAACCATATCAATGTCAAAACATAGTAGATATTCAATCCAATGATGCTACCTCCGATTGAGATCCTTTTGAAAGAAGATATAGGAAAAATTATAATGATCTTAGTAAGACACAAACTCCTTCCCAAAGAGGTTGTGAAACCATTATTCCAATAATGTATCTCCACTACTAACGCCAAATTGTGGGTCATGTAATTCTTCTCATGTGGTCGAATTTGGAAAAATTTTACCACACTGTTTCCCTCAGATTTCAGGGATGACCTCCTTTTGATGGGAGATTCAAACATTCCGATCGGTTTCTAACGGGTTTGTTCATAGAACTGAAACAATCCAATTATTCTTCATCCATTCGGACCTACTTTCCAAAGGTAGGTGCTTATTAGTTTGTGGACTGATGAGGGTTAGTAATTTGCATTAGTTGAGAGGATGGGAGGTCAGAGTCCTCACACCTTTTTGAGGGGAATTATTTTCTACTCCAGGACTCTCTTTATAGATTTAATTTATGTTCGTGAATCCTTATTACATTACCAAGTATAAAATGAGTTTTCATTTAGATCTGACAATCAATGATCAATATGTAGGAAATTTAGAGAATCTTTTATATGTATTTGAGGTTCTTCATCAATAGAGAATCATCTGTATTTATTAGATATTCTTGGTCAATGGTACCCTTCGACACATTTATATAGAAGTCTCTTGGTCATTATGATGACCATTCTGGTTTTAAAGCCACTCAGTGGGGCACTTGAAGTTTATTGGCATGCAGAAGGACATGGATTATTTCAGAGTTGGGATCGAACCCGCAGACGGGCTACCTACGTATCCTTTGTTTAGAAAAGGAATCAGAACACACGTAGTTCAATTAATACAATATGATGTTTATGATTTATGGCTCAAAGAAGGATGCCATAATTACTTTTACACTCTAAGCTCATGTGAGTCATGCTCGATGTGAGAAACAAGAGGTATTGGTAAAAATTATACAACTGTTCCATGAAAGATGCAATCATAAGAAATAATGTGGGTCTTATGTATGTATGACTGCCCGGATAAATGAAGGTTAGGATTTACTTTAGGGAATAAATCCATGAGCAGGGTCCATAAAGGTATATGTGCTTCATGGAGATTTTGAATACTCTAACATGGGGCTTACTCCTAAAAAGGAGGCCCAAATTAGGATAAGACTTATGATTGGGTTTTACTCCTGAAAAGGAATCCCAGATCAAAGGTAAATTATGACTAGTTAAGATAAATTAGGACTGGGGCTTTCTCCTAAGGAGGATGCCCAGATTTGAGACTGGGGCTTACTCCTGAAAAGGAGGCCCAGGTTAAGGATTATCACTAGGGATTATTCCTAAAAAGGAGGCCTAGGTTAAGGGAATTAAGGTTTGGGGCTTACTCCTAAGGAGGATGCCCAAATTAGGGGACTGGGGCTTACTCCTAAGGAGGATACCCAGATTTGAGAACATTAAGAATTGGGGCTTACTCCTAAGGAGGATGCCCAAGTTAAGAATTATGACTGGGACATACTCCTGAAAAGGAGGCCCAGGTTAATTGAGTTCTCTCATATTAAAGGATGAGGTTTAATGAATTAAATCTCAATCTTTAGTGACATAAAGATGTGTAAATCACTAGGTTTTGAGAGATATTCTACAAATTTCCTTTCAGATAAGGAATCAAAAATCAAGAAATCATGCCATAAATGGATTTGAAGTGTGTCTTGAGGATTGAATCTTGAATAGGAGAGGTGGAATGGATTAAGAGGTGTGAAATGGGGAGAAGGGAACCCAAAAAGGCAGGGGCGCGCAAGTCCTAGCAGGCACGCAGGTACTGCGTGGGTGCGCAAGTCCTGGTCGCGCAGGTATGCCTCCGCGACACATGGTTTACTTGCGCGACGGTTAAACATCAGGGTAATACTTGAGCAACTCCTGATTAATGCCTTTAGAATCCTCTTGAGGTTCTTCTAGAAAAGGGGTGTGCAAGTTCTATTGAAGGAGTATGGCGGAGCGCAAGTGTGGCCTTTTCCCTTAAGGGCTGGCCACTCAGGCACGCAAGTGTTGATGAGTTTCAACACTCAGGCCTTCCTCCCCCTCTTGAGATCTTCCATTCTAGGTAAGAAATTACCTTATAAGTTTTTCAGAATCTTTGAGAAGAGACTAGGGCGCCGGGATCTCAAATATGAGTTTCTGGAAAAAATCCTCTCTCAATCGGGGGACCACATGGTCTATTTATAGGCAGGAGAAGACCCCGGGCGGTTATCACTTAGGTCGCGCAAGTCGCTTGCGCGACCATAACACGTCGCGCAAGTGGACTTGCACGACTATGAGGAAACTTACGCGACTTATGGGCAATCTTCTCTTTGTTCATCCCTTTGTCGATTTTTTATATTTTTTAGAAAGGATGAATCAATTTGTGCTAAGTCATTTCCCTTTACATTCTTTTTCACTCTATGACGAAAAAGGAGCGTCAACAAAAGCCCCCCCTCAGAGTTGGATCCAGAGAGAAAAGAGGATTTGACTCTGAGGAGAAGAATAAAACAAATGGAAAGGCGGCGCGCAAATGAGCTTCGGGCGCGCAGGATTTGGCGCGTAGGGGTACGGCCTTTAGTCGCCCAGGGTACAACGCGAAGGGTTCTGGCCGCGTCTATAAATAGAGGGCCTCACTTCCGTACAGAGCATCCGGATTTCTGGATTTCAAACCTTCGAGCTCTCACCGCACAGGTCACCTTAGCTGCGTAGGTTGCTCTGTTTTCCAGTGTTTCCTTGATGGCGCGCTGCTATCAAGGTATCTGGGCCTATGTAGTGATACTTGCGCATCAAATACTTGCGAGGCACATCCATACTTGCGCGCCAAGTTTTAGATTTGCGCACCTTAATTCCTTTGCCATCTTTCTGAATTTTTTCACAAATTTTATGTAAAATAAACCCATTTAAGAGTTAGTTTATTCATCTTTTGTGCAGATTCAATGGCCTTAGACCCGGAATAGTTGATGAACTGGCTAGCAAGAAGATTGATGACATGATGAACATTGTTGTCCATGATTACTATGATATCTGCGACAACACTTTCCCAGAATTGGCTAAGTACTTGAAGAAATATCATCTTAATTTCCCACAGAGAATCTACCTGTCCCTGTATGGTCATGGTCATCTGCAAGGAGTCAATGTTACAAATGCAAAGAACTATACACCTGAAATGCAGCTGCACTTCTACTCCTCTATTTCTGTTATTCTGTGCATTAAGAGCAACAACAATGGTGTGAACCTTCAAATTTTTCCTCCATGTCATTTCCTTGTAGATATAAAAATGGAAAACCCATGGGCTGAAATGTTTTCCGCTGCCGGTTGGTGGAGGGAAGACAAAAATGGAATTAGAGAAATATCTGAAAAGAGTACTCTCTCCAAATGGATCTTTATTTCCAATGATCCATTCTCAAATCCATGTATCCATCTTCCAAGTATCTTGGACAGAAACATAGTCACTGTTTGTTCAGCAGAATATTTTCTCAAACCGCACTCAAGAACATTCTTTTACAATTGTTCCAAGAAGAGCTGGTATCACTGCGTATCTTGTGGTATCCAGTTTAATGAATGAATTCCAAGTGGTTGCTGATAAAGCTCAGGATGCCAGAAATCAAATGAAGAGTTATGTTGAAAGCCTCTTTTTAATTCTTGAAAAAGAAAAGAGACTCTAGTATGTGGATGTTCTTCTATCTCCTATGCATCAAATGAAAAACACTTTCATCTTCAATCTTTTGTACCTGCATTCTATTTTGCTACATGCTTTAGATTTTACCTAAGCCAATGGGCCTAGTAAGCATAGTTTGATTTTTACTAGGATTAATGTAAATAACCCTACAAACCTCGAACCTTTTAATTTCTCAATGTTACCTAAATCATAAAAAATGTATGTTTAGTGAGCTGGGAACTTGACTTTTATTAAGATTTCCCTTGTCTTTTGTGGGAAGTTTAAAGTCATGCACGTCGGACATAAAAAGGATAATGTTTAAGGTCAAAATAGCTTTGACTGAAATGGAGTAGAATTTACTCAATTCCTTGAAAATTCATCTGAAAGCATATTACTATACTCAAGTATGAGGGAAAATATGTAAGCTATGACTTAAGAATATTTGAATCTGAGGAATGAAATGAAAAAGAGCTAAAAGGCATTAGAATAATTAGTTTCCAAGAATGAAGTTACCATTATTTAACAAACCGGTTAGGGGGTTGAATTATGCAGGGCCACATAAGGGCATTGGCTGCATAGTTAAATAAAATAGTATATTTTGGATAACAAGTATGTTATGTAGACTGTTTATGGAAGGCCGCCTATGGGCACATGCTGCATAGTCAGGCAAAAGAACTCTCAGAAATTTACTTTCCTAGTGCTAAAAGCCAGTGATAGTTTATGGAGATTCAAATCTTCCAAAGTATAGAGTTTGCTGTATGGAAAGATGTACATTAATATGGAGAAGATATTTCCAAACAAGATTATCGAAGAACTGGATGGATATCACTCTTACGAAGGTCTGACCCAAACGTAGGGAAGAAGAATATAAACCATAGACTTGAATACATTCAGATCATGAAAAAGGATATGGGACAAATATGTTAAGGATGGCTATTTTTTTGTGGATCCCTACATACTATCATTTAAGAAAAATAAGGACAAAAGAGGAATTCTTCCCAAGAATGATGTTACCACTATCCAAAAAACCCGTTAGGGGGATGAATTATGCAGGGCCACCTAATGGAATTGGCTGCATAGTCAAATAATAGTATCTTTTGGCTAACAAGTCTGTTATGTAGACTATTTATGCAAGGCCGCCTATGGGCACGTGCTGCATAGTCAGGAAAAAGAACTCTCAAAAGTTTGACATTTTTGTGACTAGAAGTCATAAAAAGGGTTATGAGGATCTAAAAATATTTAAGGTTATAATTATGACACTTAAAGATGGGTATTGTTCAATATATATAGAGATACACAGATTAATGATAACCATAATCATGTTGTGGATGGGTCCTGAATTGAAATGTTGGACTTCAATACGTATCCCATAAGGATCAGAATCAAGCCATACATAGTTCTTAAACTACCGTTTAATGTCATGTGGGACAAAATTCTTAGAGATCTTAGTTTAGGGTTATAGAGCTTGGACCATTTTAAGAAATACACAGTGTGTGTTTTCATGGGGACTTTTCAGCCAAGGGACTAAAAGTGGAATTTGGGGTTAGTCCCAAAGACTTGGGGCTGGATTCGAGGGACACTCGAACATTTCTATGTATCCCATATGGATGGGAATCAATCCCATGTAGTTCTAGAAATACCCTATGTACAAATTTGGTTCATACATGTGAAGGGTGAAATGGGACTTTAGTACAATTCTGGTTTAACCCAAGATAAAAGGGTTGGGCATTGCCATGTATGAACATATTCTTTGAAATGAAACATGATTGAAAAATCAATGTAAATAATAGTTCCCTACCAGGTGAGGTTATCGAAGAATATTGTAGTTTATTGTCATACTGGACAAAAGTGTTGTATAGTTTAACGTCGTATAACAAGGACGAAAGTGAACCAATGTAAAGATATTGATTCTAGGGGCGGTTTCACGAATCAACATCGTATGAGATGGAGATGAACCAATATGAATAGATTGGTTTTGGGCTTGAACCTTGGGAGGTTTCCTACATACCTATCTTGGAAGGAAAGGATCAAAGTCCGCGTAGTTCAATTAAATAATGAATTAATGATCAAGTTGTTCTTGGGGACAATGACCTAAAAAATGACTTTGTGACTTACACATGCTTAGCGGCTCAGAGAGAGTGTTATGGTTGAGGTTTTCTCTAAGAACACATGAGTCATACTTGGTGTGAGAAACAATATGTAACAACAACCTTAACGATGCATAGTTTAATGTCATGTAGGACATATAAAGGGACTATGCAGTTTAAAGTCTTGCAGTTAGGACTATTGGTGCTGCATAGTTTAGTTTCATGTAGCAGGGACAAAATACAGTTTAATGTCATGTAGGACGTATAAAGGACTTTCTGTATAGTTTAGCATCATGTAGTTAGGACAATGGGGACAATAGAGTTTAACGTCATGTTGCATGAAAGGGGGACTATGCAGTTTAGTGTCATGCAGGGAGGAAAAAAGAGTACACCATTTAACATCATGTTGAATGGATTGGGGATTTTTTCCACAGTTTAGCGTCATGTATGACGAAAGTGTGAGTAGTTTAAGGTCATACATGACTTTTGATGATTATGTAGTTTAACGTCTTTCCGGATGTAAGGGACTTTTATACGGTTTAACGTCATGTATTTAGGACGTCACAGTTTAACGTCTTGCTGGACGTAAGGGACTAGAAAATAATTTAGGGTCATATGCATGGACTGTTGATGATTCTGTTTAAGGTCATACAGGACCTAGTTGCAGTTTATGGTCATACTGGACCATTTTGGAGACATAGTTTAACGTCATGTTGGACCAAATTGTAGTTTAAGGTCATAATAGACCATTTTTGTATAGTTTAACGTCATATAGCAAGGAAAATAAAGGTACGTTGTAGTTTATACAAAATAATTCTTCAATAAATCTGGCATTGGTTGGAGTAGTGATGAGTTCTCCATCCATTGAGATTAATGAATAAGCTCCATTGTAGTAGACCCTATGGATTGAATAAGGTCCTTCCAATTTTGGCTCAAGCTTGGGAGGTTTCTTTCCTGGTATCATTGGAGTTCTGAGAACTAATACCAATTCTCCTTGAGTGAATGAGCGAAGATGAAATTTTTTGTTAAAAGCTCATGCTATTCGATTCTGATAGACTTCTAAGTGGTGTAAAGTGCACAATATTTTCTCATCTAACCATTCCAATTCATTAAATCGCTTTTGATATTGTTCATCTGTAGATGATTGATCACAAATGACAACTCCAAGTGAGGGTAGTTGATCTTCAATGGGAATGATGGTTTTCGTTCCATATACCAATGAATATGGAGTTGACCGAGTTGTATTGCGGGTGGTAGTCCGATAAGCCAATAAAGCAAGAAAGAGTTTATCAGGCCACAAACTGTTATCTTTATCTACCATCATTTGCATTATATTTGAAAGAGTCTTGTTAAAGGCTTCTATCTGGCCGTTGGCCGCTGCATGATACCGAGATGAATGGTTGGATTTGATGTTGTATTCTTGATACAACTTCTTCACCTCGGATGAACAGAAATTGGTTCCATTGTCCTTCATCATGGTATGAGGGACACCAAATATAGTAATGATGTTAGATTTTATGAAGCTAACAATGCATTTAGAACTGAATTCCTTGAGAGGTATTGCCTCTTCCCATTTGGAAAAGAAGTCAGTAGCAGTAAGAATGTACTTAAACTGCTTGGCCGTAGCCGAAGGGTAAGGTCCCACCACATCCATTCCCCATGTGGAAAATGACCATGAGTATTTAGCTTTATGAAGTAACTCTGGAGGTTGATGAATGAAGTTGGCATGTACATGGAATGAATGGAACTTCTTTGTAAAATCGACAAAATCTCATATCATTGAAGGCCTAAAGTATCCAAGCCTTCGAATCTGATCAGACAGTCTATGTCCAGACTAGTGGGAACCACAAACTCCTGCATGCACTTCTTTCATGATAGCCATTGTCTCTTCACCATCAATGCATCTGAAGAGAACTCCATCAAAACCACGTTTGTAGAGAATTTTCTCTAGGTGATCTGGGATATCATAAAGAGTAAAATTAACCACACATCGCCAGATTAGTTCTTTCTCAACTCTATCAGGTGGAAGTGTTCCATTTTGAAGGTATTCCCTGATAGGTGACATCCATCCTGTAGTATGACCATATGGTTCAGTAATGGGACAAATTTCATGATTTTTATATGTTCTGATTCGAACATAAGGTGAAATTTCACGGCGGTGGGCAATACTAATGGTTATATCATCCCGATTTGGATCTGCCAGAGCTATGGCTATATTAGCCAATGCATCAGCTTGAGCATTTTGTGATATTGGGACATAAGAAAATTTCGGTTCCAAAGGAAATTATTCCATTAACTCTCCGACATAATCACACAAATGGATAAGTTCTTCTTTTCTGATGGCATAATCCCCATTGACTTGTTTGATTACCAGGTCTGAATCACCTTTCACCTTTAAGTGATTCACTAGTGCTTGAAGTGCTAATTCCAAAACTATGATGAGAGCTTGGTATTCTGCTTCATTATTGGTACCACCTTCCCACATTGAGAAATAATAAGGTAACACAACCTTTTCTAGAGAAATGAGCACAATTCCTAAGCCAACACTGTTGAATTTATGATTTTCCATTTTCCTCCCTGTTGGACTTCTAGAAGCACTATCAAAATACATTTCCCATTCCTGAGGACTTTCTTGAATAGAGAAGACTTCATCATCAGGGAGTTCAATATCTGAAGATGTGTCTTCCACTGAAGTGTGTTTAGCTAGGAAATTATCCGGAGCTTAGCCCTTTATCGCCTTTTGAGACACATACTGAATGTCGAATTGCTGCAAAATAACTGCCCACCTTTCCAGACGTGCTGTAAACATTGGACGACTTAGGATAAATTTATGCGGGTTATTGCGAGATACCAATTGGACCTCGTGATGTTTCAGGTAGTGTCTCAACTTCTGAACTGCAAAGATTAATGCCAGGAAGCACTTCCTTATACTTTAATACCGGGTTTCTACTTCAAGCATTGTTAGAATGAGATAGTAGAGACTGTTTTCATTCTCAGCATCATTATTTTGAGCAAGAAAGGCACCCAATTATCGCTCTAGAGCTGTCACATAGAGGATAAGTGGTCTTCCTTAAACAAGTGGCATGAGTACCGGTGGAATCAAGAGGTATTTATTGAGAATATCGAATGTTTCATGACATTCTTCAGTCCACTAGTAAGTGACTCCCTTCTTCATCAATTTGGTGAAGGGTAAACTTTTGCCTGCTAAATTGGCGATGAAACGCCGAATATAGGCTAAGATTCCTTGAATTCATCTGAATTCTTTCAAATTTTGAGGAGGTGAAATACCAAGGATTTACTTGGTCTTCTCAGGATCGACTTCAATACCATGATGGCGTACAACAAAGCCGTGAAATTTTCCTGAGGTTACCCCAAAAGCACATTTTAAGGGGTTCATCTTCAAATTATGTTGTCAAAGCTTGCAGAATAAGACTTTTAAATTAGACAAGTGATTAGAACATAGTTTGGATTTAACTACCAAATCATCTACATAGCATTAAACAAACTTCCCTAAGAAGGGTTTGAAGATACGATGCATGGCATGCTGATAAGTTGCACCTGCATTCTTTAAGCCGAAGGGCATTACCCGGTAGCAAAACACACCCTGAGGGGCTATGAATGCTATAGATTCCTTGGATTCTGGGACCATTCAGATCTGATTATATCTAGAATATCCATCCATGAAGGAAAGTGCTTCATAGTCAGCTGTTGCATCAATTAGAAGTTTTGTAATCGGAACTGGGAAATCATCCTTAGGACAATGCCGATTAAGATATCTGAAATCAATGCAAACACAAATTTTTGCATTCTTTTTCTTTACAGGGACAATATTAGCCAACAATTTGGGATATTGAACTTCTCTGACAAAGTTAGCTTTGATAATCTTATCCACTTCAGCTTCAATTTTGGAAGCATAAGCTGGGTGTGTTCTTCTCGCGGCTTTCTTAAATACTCGATGTTCTTCTGGTAAACCCAAATGATGAGTAGAAACATTAGGATCAAGCCCGGGAATTTATGTATAGTTCTAGGAAAATATATCTCTATTTTTCTTTAGAAAAGAAATATACATTTCTTTCTCTTCAAGAGTCATGGACGCACTGATTAAAGTGGGGCGTGGATCTCCTTTTGAACCCAGATTTATTTCGCTGAGTTCATCCACAGTGGTAGAGATACCCTCTTTAAATGCTGGAGGAGTATCTCTGAGATCTTACTCTTCTTCTTCATCATGTGTTATTTCTTCTGTTTCTACTTGCATAGTAGATGATAAAGTAGAATTCTCATGATCCTAAGAGATGTCAAAATTTGCATATCTTGAAGAAGAATCTTCCATTTCTGACCCGATTGATGATGAAGGGTCTTCTTTGGGTAATAAAGAGGAGATGATGGATTAAGAATCAATATCATTGTTTACCTCCAATGTTTCTATAACTTATTCTGGCCTAATTTTCGAAGCTTAGACTTGTTGGATTTTAGCAGATGAAATGAATACGTCACCATTTGTTCTTTCATCACTGCTTGGAAGATTACCAATTTCTCCCATGTTGTTTGGCTCGATTTCCGTAATTGACATTATGGATCATTCCATAAGAGTATTTTGATTTGGGTCTATCTTGTCAATTTGACTGATAGGAAACACATAATCTGTACTCACATGTGTAAATGGATTTACTGTAATTTTTTCCAAACCATATGGAGCATTAACTTTGGTAATCTCCTTTGTTATGGATTTATCCCTTTTCTTTATGTGATATAATTCTGCCTCAATTTATTGAGACTCAAATGTCTTGAATGGGGCCTTATCACCATGGAATGTCCCAACTTGACCATCAAAACAATATTTGAGACATTGATGGTATGATGAAGGGATAGTCGTATGTTGATGTAGCCAGGGTCTTCCAAGAAAGATGTTTAAGGCTGAGTCTTGATCAACAACCATGAAATCTGAATTGGATACCAGATCTCCAAACCGAGTTCTAAGTGTAACTTCACCCAATGGTTCTTGTTCATTTTATCATATCCCTGTAGCATCATGGTGGAAGGAGATAAATAAGATTCCATGAGGCCCAATCAACGAAGTGTTTGAATGGGCATGAGGTTGACTCCTGAACCATTGTCAATGAAAGCTCTTCGAACATCCACACCATTGACCTTTACAGACAAGTACAATGGTCTAATATGTCCATACACTACATCATCTTCATCGTCATCAGTAAAGGATATTATTTCATGGCATTCTGAAGGATTATTCTCTATGTTATAGACTTCAGCTGCAGCAATTTTAGTTTCAAACTCCCGAGGACTTGACAAAGCCTCGATGAGTGCTTCCCGAAGATCTTTTGATAGATTCAGAGAATCTAGAATTGATAACATGGCTGGTACATGGGCCAAGTGTTTCAATATATCATACTTTTGATCCAGAGGTCTGCGTTTCCCAATAGGAATATGTGGTTTAGTAGGTACCTTGGAAGTAGATGCTTTGGAAGTTGATGCATCTTGTATTGGGATAGGAGTTGGAAATATTCCTGGTTTTAGAAGATTAGACTGATTAGATCCATTTACTTGCTAAGAGGAAGAATATGGAACCTTCAACCAGTCTTCCAAAAAAACTGTGCTAGGACTGAATTTGCTATTGGTAAAAGAACTTGCTTGTTCTTGTTGACCTCGCTGAAGGGCTCTACCCCGAGTTTCTGCTACGTACATAGTTCTAGCCGGGGTAGAATTTGAATAGTGGCTTCTAAAAGATCCACGTCTTCCCCTGTATCCTGGGCCCTTTGAACTTCCTCTGATTCCACTGTTTGATACAGGGAATTTAGGCTCATTGAAATCGAAACTTCGACTGGCATATCGATCTATTAATTGAATCATATTAATAGAACCAAAGATTAACTCTCCGTCTGATGAAGACTCTGCCTGATTAGCCTATTTAGGCTGTTCCGTTTGGTGGGGCGGTGCCCGTGGCTTTGAAATAGATGGCATGAAGTCTACCAAAGTCAAATATAACTTAGGCTTTGACACATACTCATATTCTTCTGATTCGTTTTCTTTCTTTGAATAATGTCGTTTCTTTGAGGACTTTTCCTCTAACGAAGAGGTTTTTTCTGCAACATTCATGGCAGAAGACACAATTGGTTTCTTTAATTGTGTTCGCAAAATATCATGAGTTCGATTGATTGTCTTTCTAACCGTCCAATCATCATACTTCTGTGCATTTTTTCTTTTGACTTCTTTCTATTCACCTTCCTCCTATGGAACTGTAGCAGTGACACATGCTACCTGGGCTAAGAAGCCTTTCAATGTGACTTGTCCTGAGTCGACCATCTTTTGCAGGAGGACTTTGAAGACAAAACACTCTTGGATGGGATGCCCCAACATTTGATGAAAAGGGAAATAATTAGGACGGTCTTCATCTCCTTTCTTGTTTAGCCTCTTGGGTATTGGAAATTGAACGAAATTGTTTTCAAGAGCTAAAATGAAATAACCAGGAACTTGTTCATTTCAGAAAGAGTATGTTTTTCTCTTCAGATCCTCAAATTGTTTTCGTCTTTGATCTTTTTGATCGTCTGGATGAAAAGGCCTTTGTTGTTGGCGCTCAGAAGGTGGAACCCTTCGAGAAGATGAAGGTTTTGAGGTAGAAACAGGTACAGGTGCTTGTTTAAGCATAACTATAGCAGTTTCTACTTTACCCATTCTCCTTCCTGGAGCTGATGGAATTACACGAGATTTAGCCTTAGCCTGTATAATGGAATCTTCAATCTGCTGAGTTATTTAAGTAAGGTATCGAAACCCTCCTGTGTATTTCACATGGATTAACGACATGCGTAATTCGTGACACAGATTTGCCACACAGATTGGCAACAGTTCTTCTTGAGGGAGTGCTAAACTCAATGAATATTTTAATCCCTTCCATCGAGCAATGAAATCAGAGACCCTTTCATTACCCCTTTGCTTACAGTTTATATGATCGAAAACTGTTGTCTTTGGCAAAGTTTATCTGAACTTAAGGTGTAATTTTTGGCGAAGATCCTCCCATCTGGTAATTGACCGGGATTGCAAGCTTGTATACAAAAAAAGCTGGTCCTTGCAAGGTTCGAATAAAGCATATGAGTTTCACTACTTCTTGATGCTCCGGAGTTCCCATCATAGGATCACAACAAGACATGTAATGTGTCAAATATTGTTCAGGATTGCCTGATCCATTGAAAATAGGGAATACAGGGTTCCCAAAACTGGATGGGGGAGAAATTGAATCTACCCATTCAGGGTAAACTTTCTTTTCTGGTTGAATTTGCACACGTTTCCCTTCCATAGTTTCTAACCGAGCAGTTAATGACTCAATAGTAGTTATTATCTTTTTAGAAACATCCGGTTGAACTTGGACTTGGGTAGGTGCAATGACTGGAGCTTGGAAAGATGTGGCGATTGGTGCTGCAACTGATGGTAGCACTGCCAATTGTTGTTGCACTTGACCCATAGGATTAGACCTGTGAGGGTGTACTGAGAGAGGAGGATATTCTTGATCCATCTTAGTAGCTGCAACAAATTCCTTTGGCTGACTGACTCCAGTATGTTTAATAAGAAGACTACTCTGAAGTAGTTCTGCATTCAAAATTCTTAATTCCTTTATTTCTTCTTCCTGTTGTGCAAACCATTGCTCTAGTGAGAGCGATTGACCTTCTCTAGAGGAAGGATATGTAACTTGGTTCTTTCCCTTCCCTTTGTTGGATCCTTTTCGGAGAGGGGGAAGTTGGTTACTCGAAGTATTACCTAGGATTTGAGTAATCCTTTGACTTCATGTATGCACACCTTCTTCATTTGTGTCGGTGCGTACAACTTCTTGACCAGGAAACTCTTCATCTGAATCCCCTGAGTGAGCCTCATCAGGTGGATCAGCAACAACGGAATTGATGACATTGATTGATGCATAACTCATTGCATCTCTTCTATCATCATTTCTGTGATATTGTCTTCTTCCATGTCTTTGATGAGACATTTCCTTTGGTTGATTCGATCCCTCGGGATCTTCTTGGCGAACCATAATTTGGATTGAATCTACTGATAATTTGGCTCATCGTTCCTCTTGAGGTTTCTTCCCCAATCAAGAAAAGACTGACTTTCTATGAGGAGGGGATTGATGATTTGAAAAAGCCCCTAGTCCAGTGGACTGGGGCTATTCCTGCTGTTCTCGCTCAACTCCATAAATCATTTTTGTTGATTCTGAGGGTTGGTTTAAAAGAGTCCCCAGTATGGCGAGCTGGGGTGGTTCTTGACATGCTATGTCTGATAATTTCTTGAAAGTCCTCCTGATCTTGAGAACCTTAGTCCGGAAATTAGCTGGATGCATTAACCTGTATCCCCTTTTATCACCCGGTTCGAAAGACCATTGGATGTTTCTTGACACTTCTGTCCCTTGGTGACGTGCTTGCTCCAAACGAGAGGCCTGTTTAATATTCTCATTTGCTTGATGAAAGAGTAATTCAACAACTTTTTCTCTGTATTCTTGATTTTGAGAGGAACTAGTTGAAGCCTATTCTTGGGCATGCTTTTGATTACAAACAAAGCCCATTGACTGTGGCTAGTCATGGGAAATAACATTGCATGAGAACATTTTCGGCGGGCTTTACTGACTGGAGGGCACCGTGAAATACAGTGCTCCATGAACACCCCATCCTCTGACATGAATACCATATGGGACATTGGTAATTAACTGATGCAATCTTCTTAGTGCGCCAAGTCATGAACGTTGAAGGGCTCTCTACTGCTTTTCAGCCTTCGGATATCGAGAGACTGATAGAGATGCCAAATCAATCTGACATTGTAACCCTTCTATTATATTAAGATGGTTTTCATATTCATCATAAGATAATACTTTCTTTTTTAACTGAAAAAGTGTTTTCCATATGTTGAGATGAATATCATGAATTTCATCTTCTCTCAACGTTTCTGGAATATTATACTGAGAGTCAACCAGAGGCCAAAAAATGACTGGCAATTCACCTTTCTCCAGTTGTTTTCTCATGTCCAACATTTACTATTTATCATTTGATGAAGATTCTTCTACCTGATTTGACCAGAGTTGGTGTTTCCTGGTTGCTTCATTGGATTCAATAGGATTGGTAGAGAAATCATTGATCAAACTAGAAGATGCATGACTTAGGGGTGGTTCGGAGAATGACCTACACCCTGGGATATCTTTTTATTTATAAAGTATTTCACCTGCTAGCGATGACACTTCATACATGACTGGTTTCACATTTTCAAGTGCCTCAAGATAAGAGAGCTTTCTCGGCACTACATTGTCCACTGGAGCATTTTATGGACAATGTGCATCACTACTGTGGAGAGGAATTTCGCGGCGAAATTCATCATCATGGGGAGGACCACCATAACGGGTTACAGCAAAAGATGATATCTCTTTATCCTTGGTCTTCTGACCACACAGGGGGTTCCTTTGGCTCTCATATGAAGATAGAACTTCGAGATCGACCAAATTGTCATATTGCAAGCCTCCAGGAAGAAGTGTTTGTGGAAGACCTTCAGAATTAATGTTCCCACTATTGGTAAATGAGGGAGTAGAATCTTGAATTTCAACAGATAATTGTCTGAGGGCTTCAAGAACTCTAGCATCGAGCAAGGCCTTGTTACAGATTGGCTCTTGATCTCCTGACTGTGCTGGGCGGGTCATTTTCTTAGACGCCTTCTTACTCACCTTGGAAACCACTTGTTGACGAATGTGGCTGCTCTGAGAAGGTGTATATGCCTCATTAGGAAAGATGGACAGGTTAGGATGACGATCTCTACTCAAATCAGGTGTATGTGCCTGACTTGGTTGTCCATATGATATGGGGCAGTATACCCCACAACCCTCTTGGACTGGAACATATGTGTGTGTCTATTCCGGAGTGAATTGTTGATGTGTCACTCCACTGTTAGGGATAGATTTATGTATCTTTCCCTGAGATGCCGCTGAAGTTGTTATAATATCCTGGCAGGCATCCAGAATATGAGCAGGGATTTGCTTCTGCTCTTTCACCATTGATAGAATATGCTTGGTGACTTCAGCTGCCAGAACGAGAATATACGTCCATTTCGGGCTTGGAGAAGGTGTATGTGCCTGCTCCTGTCCTCCTTTTCCTGTCAGTGAATCCTGACAGTACTCAAGTGTGGGGGCAGAGAGTTGAGTCTTCCTTCTATTTGTTGTCTGGTGTTTCCAAATAACTTCTCTGAATGCTACCAAGAGAGACTGTTGATAGGCTTGATAAATACTAGAAGGTGTATGTGCCTGCTGATTGCACTTCGCCAAACGTGGTTGACGAGATCCATCATATATAGTCAGACGAGCCTACAGACTAGCTGATGATGTATAAACAGGTGTATGTTCCTACCTATAGTACTCCATCGGAATTTCCTGGCGGGATTGGCGTGATGCTGCCAGACGAGTTTTCTGGACAGCGGAATTAAAACAGGTAGATGTATGTGCCTGCTCGTTGCTTGCCACCAAGTTCGGTTGGTGGACTTCTCCGGAGATGGCAGAGATGTGAACCAGCTCACTGTTGACCGGATTCCGCCTCTGGTGGTTTGTATTTCTTGCTCAGGTTTGAGTAACCTGAGTCGAACGCCTGGAGTCGGTACCCTCATCATGTTGAGGGCGCACTGCTTCACGAGTCTGGCGGCGATTGTTGGTGGGATCCCTCAGGAATGACTCCTATCTGTTTGAATTAAGGCCATGATGGACCTGCTCATTCACCTCCCCAGAATAAGGGAGCGAATGGTGATTGTGTTCTGGGGATAATGACCCGAAACAGTTAGAGACAGTAGTCAGCACCGCCTGGTTCTTGATCACTGGTCGTCGTTGTCCGGACGACCAATGTGAGTTGTTTACTTGGAGGGCTTGTCGGGCAGCCTCCAGAGTTGGGATGATACTGTGTTGATGGTACTCATTAACCAGTGCGTTTGATACCCATCGTTGAGGACGCTGAGTAGGTGATATCATCCTTAGAGCAGACGATGATCCAGAAGGAGTATCAGCAGTAGCATTTGCAGCAGCAGTATTCACAGGTGTGAACTTGAGAGAAGCCATTCTAGAAATGCCGAAGATCTTGGAAAAGAGTGCCTGTTTGATATAACAGACATAATCAAAATAAATTCATCCACTACATCTTTTGGATGAGAACATATGTCAATGATTGTTTTTTTGTTGGCCCTCTCATTGAGTTTTAAATAGGAGCCTAATAAAATAGGTAAAACATCATTTTAACTTGGTTAAGGATTCACGTCGGGTTCACCATTTTTGTTTCCCTCAGATTCTGGGGATGACCTCCTTTTGATGGGAGATTCAAACATTCCGATCAGTTTCTAACGGGTTTGTTCGTAGAACCGGAAACATATAATGATTCCACATCCATTCGGTCCTACTTTCTAATGGTATGTGCTTATTAGTTTGTGGACTGATGAGGCTTAGGAATTTTCAATGATCGAGAGGATGGGAGGTCGGACTCATCACACCTTTTTGAGGGGAATTATTGTCTACTCTAGGACTCTCTTTATAGATTTAAGTTATGTTCGTGAATCCTTATTACATTCCTAAGTATAAAATGAGTTTTCCTTTAGATCTGACAATCAATGATCGATATATAGGAAATTTAGAGAATCTTTTATATGTATTTGAGGTTCTTCATCGATAGAGAATCATCTGTATTTATTAGAGATTCTTGGTCAATGGTACCCTTCGACACATTTATATAGAAGTCTCTTGGTCAGTATGATGACCATGATGGTTTTAAAGCCACTCAGTGGGGAACTTGAAGTTTATTGTCATTCAGAAGGACATGGATTATTTCAGAGTTGGGATCAGACCCGCAGATGGGCGACCTACGTATCCTTTGTTTCGAAAAGGAATCAGAACACACGTAGTTTGAGTAATAGAATATGATGTTTATGATTGATGGCTCAAAGAAGGATGTCATAATTACTTTTACACTCTAAGCTCACGTGAGTCATGCTCAATGTGAGAAACAAGAGGTATTGGTAAAAATTAGACAATTGTGCCATGAAAGATGCAATCATAAGAAATAATGTGGGGCTTATGTATGTATGACTGCCCAAATAAATGAAGGTTAGGATTTACTTTAGGGAAGAAATCTAGGAGCAGGGTCCATAAAGGTATATGTGCTTCATGGAGATTTTGA
This sequence comes from Viscum album, assembly GCA_963277665.1. NCBI lineage: Eukaryota > Viridiplantae > Streptophyta > Magnoliopsida > Santalales > Viscaceae > Viscum > Viscum album. The sequence continues at coordinate 1,238,274,990 of OY728145.1, read as the reverse complement.
ATACTCTAACTTGGGCTTACTCCTGAAAAGGAGGCCCAAATTTGGAGAAGACTTATGATTGGGTTTTACTCCTAAAATGGAATCCTAGATCAAAGGTAAATTAGGACTGGTTAATAGAAATTAAGACTAGGGCTTACTCCTAAGGAGGATGCTCAGATTTGAGACTGGGGCTTACTCCTGAAAAGGACGCCCATGTTAAGGATTATGACTGGGGATTATTCCTAAAAAGGAGGCCCTAGTTAAGGGAATTAAGGTTTGGGAATTACTCCTTAGGAGGATGCCCAAATTAGGGGACTGCGGCTTACTCCTAAGGAGCATGCCCAGATTTGAGAACTTTATGAATTGGGGATTACTCCTAAGGAGGATGCCCAAGTTAAGAATTATGACTGGGAATTACTCCTGAAAAGGAGGCCCAGGTCAATTGAGTTCTCTCATCTTAAAGGATGAGGTTGAATGAATGAAATCTCAATCTTTAGTGACATAAAGTTGTGTAAATCACTAGGTTTTGAGAGATATTCTACAGAGTTCCTTTCAGATAAGGAATCAAAAATCAAGAAATCATGCCATAAATGGCTTTGATGAGTGTCTTGAAGATTGAATCTTGAATAGGAGAGGTGGAATGGCTTAAGAGGGGTGATATGGGCAAGAGGGGCACCCAAAAGGTAGGGGCGCGCAAGTCTTGGCAGGGGCGTAGGTACTGCGTGGGCGCGCAAGTCCTGGTCGCGCAGGTATGCCTGCGCGACACATGGTGTACTTGCGTGATCGTTAACCAGTAGGGTAATACTTGAGTGAATCTTGATTAAAGCCTTTATAATCCTCTTGAGGTTCTTCCAGAAAGGGGGCATGCAAGTTATATTGAAGGAGTAAGGTGGCGTGCAAGTGTGGCCTTTTCCCTTAAGGGCTGGCCACTCAGGCGCACAAGTGTTGATGAGTTTCAACACTTAGTCCTTCCTCCCCCTCTTGAGATCTTCCGTTATAGGTAAGAAATTACCTTAGAAGTGTTTCAGAAGCTTTGAGAAGAGACTAGGGCACCGGGAGCTCAAATCTGAGTTTCTGGAAAAAGTCCTCTCTCAATGGCGTGCCCACAGGGTCTATTTATAGGCAGGAGAAGACCGCGGGCGGTTATCACTTAGGTCGTGCAATTCTCTTTCATGACCATAACGCATCGCGCAAGTGGACTTGCGTGACTATGATGAATCCTTCCTGATCTATGGGAAATCTTCTCTTTGTTCATCCCTTTATCAATTTTTGATATTTTCTGCAAAGGATGAATCAATTTGTGCTATGTCTTTTCCCTTTACATTCCTTTGCACTCTGTGACGAAAAAGGGGCATCAACACCCACTATATGGTCATCCTGCATACGGACATACCCAAGACCCAAACCTAAAACATCACAATAAACCACATAACCCTCTCCCAATTTCACCAAAATCAACAAGGTTGCGGTGGTCAACCACCACTTCTACCCCTCAAGATATCCTAGACAAACTGGGCTCCATTCAAACTTCACCACTTTCCTATTGAGTGTAGTTATAGAAGAATAAAATATTGAGAAATATAGAATGAACCACCTATAATACCCTGCCTGGCCAAGGAGACACCAAATCTCAAACATGTTCCTTGGCGGTTCCCATGACTTAACCTGTGTAATCAAATCATGGTCTACCAAAACTCATTGTTCTAAAATGAAATGTTCTAGAAATGTTACCTTCTTAATATAGAATTTGTATTTCATGAATTTATCATAAAGAAGATAATAGTGCATGGTGCCTAGTACAACTAGCAACTAGTGCACATGCTATTCTTCAAATCCAGAATAAACTATGATGTCATCCAAGAATTCCACAATGAATGAATCCAGATACTAATGGAACACCATATTCATGAGAACCATAAAGGCCACTTGAGGGTTTTTCAAACCCAAAGGCATGACCAAATACTTGAAATGGTCGTACCTTCTGTGGAAATCTATTTTCAAGATATCCGCCTATTTTACCCAATCCCAGTAGTAACCTGAATTCATTTCAATCATAGAGAACCATTTTTACCCTTTCAGTATGTCAAACAAAATCATCAATCTGGTGAAAAGTGTATTTTTTTCTTAATGGTTACCTTATTAATATTCACGTAGTCGACACACAACTGGTGAAATCTGTCAGCCTTATTTTCAAAAAGAGCTAGTGTTCCCCAAGGAGAGACACTCAGGTGAATGAACTCTGAGTATTCCAAATCATCCACCAGTATCTTTATTTCCTACTATTCAGTGGGGTCTATAGAATATGAGGGAGGCGATATAATCTATTTTGATAATGAAAAAATGACTGAAAGCTCCTTGTCCCACTCAATGGGTATTTAAGGCCCCAGCCTGAAACATTACTTAATCTTGAGTTACTTAAAGAATACACGTTGAGGATCTTTTCATGTTCAGAGTTTTAGAGAATTAGATCATAAATCATGCATTACATTCCACATTTAAACAAAGTGGTTACATAAAAGATAGTACTCATTTTTTCCATCAACGGAAACTTATTTAAAATAAAACATGGATTTTTTTCTTGAAACTTCCTTGACACTATCATCACATGATGTACCTTTCCCTTGACCTATGAAAAACATTTCAAAAACTTGGGATGAGCATTAAAATCTCAGTAAGAGATATAAAAGTACGAAATAAAAACACTAGTCCATGTATGAAATCATACTTTACTCATAAAACATAATCATTTTAACATACCTCATCAAATCATGAAGAAATCATAGAAAACATAAGACATAAAGGTAATTTGAGGCATTCATAACATTCTTACGTATTGAGTAACCCTAATGGTTATGTTTAGAATACCCATCATAGTATATTTCCTAAATCTCTTCGGAGAAACCTTAGCATTTAACTCCTTCATGTTACCCAAGACATTGGAGAGCTATATCAGGCTCACCCTCCCTTAGTTTATCACAAAACCACCTGTCTTCATAAATAATGCCCAAGAACCATGACATAATCATATCACATAAAACATGCATAAAGGAAACCTAACATTTCTACATTTCAATCACAAGATATCAATACAACACATTGATATAATAACAACATTATGAAAACCATTTTCAATCACAAAATAAAAGAAAAGTAAAACATGTTATTTATTTTTCATTTAAAAAAATGTTATGGCTTGTAGAGGAATCCGAAACTCAAATAATGGTCACGACGGCGGAGAAGTCGTTGTCACCGCATACGTATGAAAAGAACATTCCCTTTTGTTGTTTACTAAAACGCTTTATATAAAAAGATTCCTTTTGAATAAACGTAAAATTCAAAGGGGTTTATACACCATATAAAATAAAGTTGTGTATAAAACAAAATATGCCTCAATGAATGGAGATTGAGATGAAGTCCCATACCTCGAATCCGACTAGACTCGATCGTTCTTTATCCTCCGGAATAATAAACTTCAATTAATTTATACTTGATTAAGAACCTTTTTCATGTTCATTATTCCATTTATATCACTTATTACCATGTCATGAACACCATGTAATTATTTAAGTTAATAATGGTCGTTTTTTTGATCATTGGTACATGAGTCAAAAAAAACTTCTTGTAATTACAAGTTGTTCTTGTGGTAAAATATCCATTCTGTACAGAATTATATTCATGATATAGATATCATATAAGTAAAATCCCAGGTAAATAAACAATAATAATTTTTCATATTTATTAATATTTTTGAATTAAATATTAATTTTACTTTAATGGGGTTTCTATATTCGATAGCATACCCGATACGCAACAAAGAGTTTCTTTGAAATCTTACATTGCACACAAGTAATAAAATAATATTATTTTAAATGTTAGTTAACACGTAGCCATTTTATTGGTGGGAATAAATAGAAATAACTAAAATATGATTATATATGTGTTTTAAATGCTTTTACATTTATCCAATAAAGGATAAATGCTTAAAATACGAAAATAATTTAATTTTAGGCATGTATACTCTAATTTGCACTAAAAGGTCGAACTATCACCTTTTGATGGTGAACCCTCTTTAAATATAGTTTTGGTCACTCTTATAAATTCAATTGGACCAAATAAAATTCTTCTTTAGAATCGGGACATCAAAATTTACTTTGTGTCAATTTTTGGTATTTTTCCGATAAAGTTCATTTTTTAATGAATAGTGAAAAATGTTGTATTTTAATTCAAAACCTCGTTTTAATATAATTTATTTATATGATTATATTATCTTTTGGATTGATTTTAAAGTGAAATTACAATATATTTTTACCATATAATCCAATAGTGGTTGTTGTAATTAATTTCACTTTGAAATCAGACTTAAACTAGTGTCAATCTTTTGATACATTTTGTATCATAAAAATTCGCTATTTTTTTGATAGCGGGAATTAATTATTAAATTAATTAATGAAACTTATATGTTTTGAATTTTTTAAAATAGACATCATTTTTTAATTTGGAATATCAAATATAGCTTTGGTTGAATGTTTGGTATTTTTCTGAAAAACATCGATTTTTGATGAATAGTGAAACCACTCAGTGGTACTTAAAAAACTGATTTTTCATTTAAATGAAATTTTACCACCTTTGTGTTTTGAATTTCAAAATTCTGACATACATGGTTGTCATTAAGAAGTAAAATGTGGTTCAATGGGAATAAAATAATTTTTTGGTGAATAGTAACTTTTATGTTTATTAATCACGATTAGAGTTAATTAGTATAGTTTAAGGTAAAAATAATGTTTTAATAATATGAAATGACATAGACACATGTTCTACCCTTATTTGATGTGTCATGGCCGACCAAGAAAATCCATGGGTCAACTTGGGGACTTCATGGTGCCACTTTGGTAGGAAAATGATATTAATATCTTTTTATTTAATGTTAAAATTAAAATGTCACAAACATGAGTTGTTTTACTAAAACAATTTTTAAATGGGGTTATAGAAGTCATATTTTTGACTATAAATATTCATTTAAAAAATAAAATTATTTTCTACATCATATTATTTTTTTTATAATTTTTAAACATTAAATAAATTAAATTATTTATGACATCATGATGATACAATGATTACTTCATTATTTAACGATTTAAATAAAATGGAAAGATAATGTAAAATATAAGACCTACACATGTCAAAAACCTATTGTATGGGTTGATTTAGAACCCTTATCAACTTATCCTAAAAACACATCAATGTGGGACCTTTAAAATCCGAAACTCATTTGAAAATAAAGTAACATTTTATACCTTTCCAAGAGTGCCCCTCCTCTCCTCTTATAAAAGGCCCCCACATCTACCTCTTTACCCACACCTCTCAAGCCTTTGGATCGGCCAACCCATGCCCATTTCGTCTCTCCACATCCATCTTTTACTCCTAGAAGCCTCACTTTGGGCAGAAGTCTTCCCAAGGAAGCCTTTGAGCTCAAATCAAAAAGAGTTACCCGATTCAAAGGTAGTGTCTTCTCTTGTGTTCTTTTGTTTTATTTTGCTTCTCCAACCCCCTAAACTCTTTTTATTCTTTTATTTTGTAACAACTATAGTATCTTTAATATACTAGTATTTTTTTATAATAAGGATTTGAGCTACACATACACGCACCTTCATCTAATGGTTAAAGAACATACTGTTTCTGTGGTTAGCAAATTTCTGCCTCACGAAACGATGATCGTTAAACACTCATATAAAACCTTCAAAGGTGGCCATTAAGATGTCACTATATTTATATATGATATATAATATTTTTATGTTTTACTTAAGCTTCTGTATTTTTCATTTATGGCATATCTTTATGGTTTCCATTATGGGTAAACATGATATCTTCATTTTAGGAAGTGCGGATTACCGCCCCCTCAAAGTGATTTGATTCGTTAACACCATATGTGGTACGTATAAAGGATAAATTAAATGATATTATGTATGATACTATACTGGAATTATAATACTATTATGTATCATTATGTTTTAAATCCATTAAATATGAAATAGAAATGAAAGTAGCGTTCATGCGTACATACGACATACCGTCTCCATGAACGCTGCATTTCATTTCTTACCTCTAAATGATTATGTAATATTATAAATACATGTATATGCTGGATATATATGATATATATGATATCAAAATCATGAATATCATTTTGGATATAATGATCCTTTGACCACACGAACAACCTGTAATTGTAAGAAGTCCACTTTTGACTTAAGGACCAAATATCGACAAAACAACATTATTAACTTAAATGATTACATAATGTTTATAACATTGCAATAAGTGATATAAAAGGAATAATGAACTTGAAAAAGGTTATTAAGAAAGTATAAATTAACTGAATTTTATTATTCCGGAGGTTATAGAACGATCGAGTCAAGTCGGACTCGAGGTAAGGGACTTCGTCTCAATCTCCTTTCATTGAGGTATATTTCGTTTTATACACAACTTTCTTTTATACGTTGTATAAACCCCTTTGACTTTTAATTTTATACAAACGGAATCTTTTTCTATGAAGCATTTTCCAAAACGACAAAATGGAATGTTTCTTTTAACGTACACGGTGACAACGACCTTTTCTGCCGCCGTGAGTATTATTTTGTCTTTGGCTTCCTCAATAAGCCGTAATGTTTTTAAAAGTGAAATAAATACCATATAATATTCTATGTATTTTGGTATTGAAATTGGTTTTTATAATGGATTTGTTATGTCAATATATTTAAGTGATATATTGTGATCGGAATGTGGAAATGTTTTCTTTCCATTATGTTTGTTTTATGTCTTATGATTTTATAATGGTACTTGGAAATTTTACGGGTGGTTACGTGATAAACCATATGACGGGTGGTGCCGTGAATATCAGGACAGGTGGTTACGTTATAAACTCTAATGCATTGGGTATGGAAGTCGGCCGTATGGCTATTCCATTAAGTGATATGTGTGGAAGTTGACCATATGGTTATTCCACTTAAGTATGTTTATGTCCCAAGTTACCTTTATATGTTATGTGTTCTTTATATGGGTTTTATGGTAATATTTTGTTTACAAAAGGGTATGTAATGATATTTTATTCAGTGAAGAGTTTTTACTACTTCATAAAGGTGAAGGTATTACTTTGATAAAGTATACTTGGTTTACTTGATGTTTGAAAAACTAACAGTTTTCATTCTTTCTGTATCCCTTACTGTGCTTTTTATGCTCATCCCAAGTTTTTTGAAATGTTTTTCACAGGACTTAATGTGGAATAGGGTCACGGATGGGATCAAGGGAAAGTCATGCTATCTAAAACATATAACTAGACATGTTTCTTTTTAAGTGTTTTTATTTTATGGAAACTTAGTAGAACTGTCTAATTTGTAATCTTTTGAGATGTAATAGATATGTCTTAATTCTCTAAAACTCTAAACCTGAAAAGATCCTCAATGTAAATTATTCATTTAATTCAATATTAAGTAAGGTTTAAGGCCGAGGCCTATAGTTGGTATCAGAGGTCGGTTTAGACAAATTTAGGAGTTAGAAAAGTGTTAAATTATAATATGATTGAAATGATATAGCATTTAAAGATTACCATGTTGCTTCGCCTAAGATATTTCTGTGTTCAGAATGGTTTTCTGCAGAGGAAATAAAGCAGCTATGTTGGGATGACATTAGGAGGAAGGAAACCTTCCAAATCAGTATCCTGAGATGGTCAGAATCAGAACTAAATAGTTTTTTGCAGTGATGGATCAGTTGACTCAGGTGAAAAATGTTGGTTGTTTTTATTCATGATATTTTGGTGTTTTCTAAAAGTAAAGAGGAGCATGAAAGTCATTTAAGGGTTATCTTGAAAACCTTAAAAGAAAATAAACTGTATGGAAAATTCAGCCAGTGTGAGTTTTGGTTACAACAACTTTTTTTCCTTGGTCACATTGTTTCAAAAAAAGGCATAACTGTTGATCCTGCTAAAACAAAAGTTGTTGAAGAATGGAAATGACCCACAAATGTAACCAAGATCTTTAGTTTTATTGGTTTGGCAGGTTACTACCGAAGGTTTGTTGACAGTTTTTCACGGTTATCTAATCCAATGACTAAGCTAACTCGGAAGGGTGTTAAGATTATCTGGACAAAAGAATGTGATGATTGTTTTTAGGAGTTGAAAAGAAGATTGGTGAATGCTCCAGTTTTGGAACTACCATATAGGAATGGTGAGTTTTTTATCTATAGTGATGCTTCATTGAAAGGACTTGGTTGCGTCCTAATGAAAAATGATAAGGTAATTGCTTATGCTTCACATCAGTTGAAAACTCATGAGGTAGATTAACCTACACATGATTTGGAATTAGCTGCTATTGTTTTTGATCTAAAAATTTGGAGGCATCATTTCTATGGAGTAAAGTGTGAAATATATACTGATCACAAGAGTTTAAAGTATATATTCACTTATAAATAATTGAACATGAGACATAGGAGATGGCTAGAATTAATCAAGGATTATGATTGTACAATTCATTATCATCCGGGAAAAGAAAATAAAGTGGCTGATTCTTTGAGTCAAAAAAGTAATGCTTCATTAACCATGCTACGTTTGGAACGAGATCCTTTGATTTTTGATTTGGTGAAATTTGGCATAGAAGTTGTTGGTGCAGGAAGTTCTTCTGTTTTGTTTTAGGTATTAGTGAGATCATCCCTATCAGACAGAATTAAGAAAGCGCATAAGAAAGACAGTGAGTTGCAGACAATGGTAGAGCTAGTTCAGGAGGGTAAGTTGCCTGAGATTAACATTGATAATGATTGTGTTTTGAGGTTTGGGAAGAGATTATGTGTTCCTTGGGATTCATAGTTGAAGAATGAGTTGTTATGTGAGGCTCATAGTTCCCCGTTTTCAGTTCATCCTGGTAGTACTATGATGTACAGAGATTTGTGGGAGCATTACTAGTGGGATGGAATGAAAAGAGATATTGCTGATTTTACTGTGATGTGTTCGACTTGTCAGCAGGTTAAAGCAGAGCGACAATTACCAAAAGGGATGCTTTATCCTTTACCAGTTCTAGAGTGGAAATGGGAAAATATATCAATGGATGTTGTTGTGGGTTTTCTGAAGACACCTCGAGGTAAAAATTCAATCTGGGTTTTTGTTGATCGCTAGACTAAATCTGCTCATTTCTTTCCTATTCGAGATACTTTATCTCTAGATCAACTTTCTCGTTAGTATCTTAAAGAGATATTCAGGTTACATGGAGTTCCTTTATCCATTGTATCTGATCGTGATCCCAGGTTTACTTATAACTTTTGGAAAGGCCTTCAAAAGTTGTTGGGTACTGAATTAAATTTTAGAACAACTTTTTATCCTCAGTTAGATGGGCAGTCAGAATGAACAATTCATACCTTGGAGGATATGCTACGTGCATGCTCTATGGATTATCAGGGAAGTTGGGACCAACATCTTTCTTTGGTTGATTTTTCTTATAATAACAGTTTTCATTCTAGTATATAGATGGATCCATTTGAGGTATTATATGGGAAGAGGTGTCGAACTACAGCTTTTTGGGATGAAGTGGTTGAAAGGAAGCCGATGGGACCAGAATTGGTAGAAGATATGGCAGAAAAAGTTCAGTTGATTCAGAAACACATGAAAACATCTAAGAGAAAACAGAAAAGTTTTGCAGATAACCGGAGGAAGGATCTATCTTTTGAGGTACGTGATCATGTGTTTTTCAAAGTATCACCATAGAAAAGTGTTATGCGATTTGGTAAGAAAGGAAAGGTGAGTCCAAGGTTCATTGGACCATATGAAATTCTGGAGAGAGTTGGATCAATTTCATACCGTGTGGATTTACCTCCGATTTTATCTCAGGTACACAATGTTTTTCATGTTTCGATGTTGAGAAAGTATATGCCAGATCCATCTCATGTTTTGAGCCCGGAAGTAGTTCAGTTGGAAGAGAATCTATCTTATGAAGAACAACCGGTCCAGAATCTTGACTGAAGAGAGAAAGTGTTGGGAAATAAGGTAATTCACCAGGTAAAGGTTTTGTGGAAAAGCCATATGGTTGAAGAGGCAACGTGGGAATATGAAAATGCTATGAGGGATAAATACCCCCCACTTATTTTGATAAGTGAATAAAATTGTGAGGACGAAATTCCCAAAAGGGGGGAAGGATGTAACATCCCAGGTAAATAAAGAATAATACATTTTCATATTTAATAATATTTGTGAATTAAATATTAATTTTAATTTAAAGGGGTTTCTATATTTGATAGCGTACCCGATACGCAACAAAGAGTTTCTTTGAAATCGTACGTTGCACACTGGTAATAAAATAATATTATTTTAAATGTTAGTTTACACGTAGCTTTTTTATTAGCGGTAATGAATAGAAATAACTAAAATATGATTTTATATGTTTGTTAAATGATTTTACATTTATCCAATAAAGGATAAAGGCTTAAAATACGAAAAGAATTCAATTTTAGGCATGTATACTCTAATTTGCACTAAAAGGTCGAACTACCGCCTTTTAATGGGGAACCCTCTTTAAATATAGTTTTAGAAACTCTTATACATTCTATTGGACTGAATAAAATTATTCTCTAGAATTGTGACATCAAAATTTACTTTGTGTCAATTTTTTGTATTTTTCCGATAAAGTTGATTTTTTAATGAATAGTGAAAAATGTTGTATTTTAATTCAAAACCACTTTTTAATCTAATTTATTTATAGGATTAGATTATATTTTGGATTGGTTTTAATGTTAAATTAGAATATATTTTTACCATTTAATACAATAGTGGTCATTGGAATTAATTTCACTTTGAAATCAGACTTAAACTACTGTCAATCTTTTGATACATTATGTTTTATAAAAACACGCTATTTGTTTTGACAGCGGAAATTAATTATTAAATTAATTAATTAAACTTATATGTTTTGAATTTTTAAAATAGACATCATTTTTGAATTCGGAATATCAAATATATCTTAGGGTGATGTTTTGGTATTTTTCTGAAAAACTTCAATTTTTGATGAATAGTGAAACCACTAAGTGGTACTTAAAAAACTAATTTTTCATTTAAATGAAATTTTACCACCTTTGTGTTTTGAATTTCAGAAATCCGACATACATGGTTGTCATTAGGAAGTAAAATGTGGTTCAATGGGATTAAAATAATATTTTGGTGAATAGTAACTTTTATGTTTATTAATCGCGATTAGAGGTAATTAGTGTAGTTTAACGTAAAAATAATTATTTAATAATATGAAATGACCTAGACACATGTCAAACCCTTATTGGATGTGTCATGGCCGACCAAGACAATCCATGGGTCAACTTGGGGATCCCATGGAGCCACTTTGGTAGGAAAATGACATTAATATCTTTTTATTTAATGTTAAAATTAAAATGTCACAAACCTGAGTTGTTTTACTAAAACAATTTTTAAATGAGGTTATACAAGTAATATTTTTTACTATAAATATTCATTGGAAATATAAAAATATTTTCCACATCATAGTATTTTATTTATAATTTTTAAAAATTAGATAAATTAAATTATTTATGACATCATGATGATGCAGAGATTACCTCATTATTTAAAGATTTAAATTAAATGGAAAGACAATGTATAATATAAGACCTACACATGTGAAAAACCTATTGGATGGGTAGATTTAAAACCCTTATCACCTTATCCTAGAAATACATCAATGTGGGACCATTAAAATCTGAATCTCATTTGAATATAAAGTAGCATTTTATACCTTTCCAAGAGTGCCCCTCCTCTCCTCTTATAAAAGGCCCCCACCTCTACCTCTTTACCCACACCTCTCAAGCATTTGGCTTAGCCAAACCCTGCCCATTTTGTCTCTCCACATCCCTCTCTTACTCCTATAAGCCTCACTCTGGGAAGAAGCCTTCCCAAGGAATCCTTTGAGCTCAAATCAAAAAGAGTTACCCGATTCAAAGGTAGTGTCTTCTCTTGTGTTCTTTTGTTTTATTTTGTTTCTCCAACCCCCTAAAATCTTTTTATTCCTTTCTTTTGTAACAAATCAAGTATCTTCAATATACTTGGATGTTGTTATAAAAAGGATTCGAGCTAAACATACACACACCTTCATCTAATGGTTAAAGAACATACTGTTTCTGTGGATGGTGAATTTCTGGCTAACGAAACGATGATTGTTCGACAGTCATATAACACCTTCAAAGGTTGCCATTAAGATGTCACTATATTTATATATGATATATAATATTTTTATGTTTTACTTAGGCTTATGTATTTTTCATTTATGGAATAACTTTATGGTTTCCATTATGGGTAAACATGATATCTTTATTTTAGGAAGTGCGGACTACCGCCCTATAGCATCCCGCCTTTTTATAACATAAAATTTCATTACATTACACAAAACTAAGGATCATTAAGGTTTAGTGTCTTGGAAACCAGGAACATAAAACATGAAAACATAAAAAAAATTTCTTAAACACTTGAAAGGCTTCTCCTCATGTTCATCCTAGGTTCATTACTGCATCTCATAACCTGGGGACATACATCAAAAGAAAGGGTTAGCAGAAGGCCCAGTAAGGTAAACAAGAGAAACATTTTACATGTGAACTTGAGATACTTCAATAAGGTCATGAAAAGAACTCTAAGGAATGAGAAAGAAATCATGAGATATATCATAATAAAGATAACATTTTTCATAACATGAAGATGTGGATACAAAATTTAATATTGACAATCATTTCGTTTCACCAAGGTCCATCCCCTAGGTGTCATTAAAAATTACCGAGGTTATTCACCAAGGTATCAGTCTAAAAAGTCATCTCTAGAGATTAAGTCATTACCCAATGCATTGGAGTGATATCTGGGCGCACCCTTGATATGTCTTTATTATCATGTGATCCACATATATCCTCATCAATCATTTCATAAACAACCCATATAGAATAAAAGAAATGGGTTTCATTTCATAATCATAACGTTTTAAAAATTTCTTTAAAGAGAATATCTTTATGTCACTTTAAACCCACAGAAAAGGGAAAGAGGGATTCATGTATGTAAATACCAGAATTTAAAATAGAACATTTTGATATATATGTGAATACCCCTGTAGAAATAAGATCTTTTAGTATTCACCTAATAACATAAAATAATTTTGAGATAAAGATGGAGGCATTTTGAGACGAAAACTATGCAGCATAACGTCTACGATACATGGTTTTAGAAAACATTGAAAAGAGAGGGGACATGGGTCACCCACTCAAAAATGATACATAAAACAGTAGGGGAACAGAATATATAGTATTTAAGAACATGGTAATGAAGAATTAATGATATACCATATGAAACGAAGAACTTGAAAGGAAGACAAAAATAAGATTTCTCTTATGAGAATTCGGTAGCCTAACAGTGTCACTTAAAACTTCCAAAAATGGATTGACAAGATCAAATAGGGTCTCTCATCATATGAACATAAATGATCAGTATGATAGATATAGCGATCATACCCCAACATAATAAAAAGGAACATGAAAGACTTGACATGAAAGTAGATCTTGAAAACGAGAATGGTGAAAGAACCCCTTAGAAATTCGGCAGCCTAACGACACCACTTAAACATCAACAAAAATGAATTGATGAGATCAAATAGGGTCTCTCATCATATGAACATAAAATATCATTATTATATATATAGATATCATACCCCAACATAATAAAAAGGAACTTTAAAGACAAGAAATGAAAGTAGATCTTGAAAACGAGAAGGGTGAAAAAACCCCTTAGAAATTCGGCAGCCTAACGACGCCACTTAAACTTAAACAAAAATGAATTGATGAGATCAAATAGGGTATCTCATCATATGAACATAAAATATCAGTATGATAGATATAGAGATCATACCCCAATATAATAAAAAGGAACTTTAAATACTTGACATGAAAGTAGATCTTCAAAACGAGAAGGGTGAAAGAACCCCTTAGACATTCGGCAGCCTAATGGTGCCACTTAAACTTCAACAAAATTGAATTGATGAGATCAAATAGGGTCTCTCATCATATGATCATAGAAGATAAGTATGATAGATTTAGAGATCCTAACACAACATAATAAAAAGGAACTTGCAAGACTTGACATGGAATTAGAACTTTGAAAAAGGAGAAATGTGAAAGAACCACTTAAAAATTCGGCAGCCTAACGGCGCCACTTAAAACATCAAAATACTGAATTAAAGAGATCAAATGGGGTCCATCATCATATGATCATAAAAGATCAGTATGATAATTTTAAATATCATACCCCAACATAATAAAATGAAAGTTGAAATACTTTACATGAAAAATGGATCTTGAAAAATGAGAAGGGAGAAAGAATCCGTTACAAAAATTTCGGCAGCCTAACGACGCCACTTAAAACATAATAAAACGAAATAATGAGAGTAAGAGGGGATATATCATTATTTTAACAGAAAAAGGGAAGTAAGAGGAGTATAAAATAACATCCTTTAACATAATAACATGGAGGATAAATGAAATTACATAAAAGAGATTTCTTGAAAAGAAAGAGAGAGGTCAGATCCCTTGCCTTAAAATGTAACTCTTAAAACTCAAAGGTTTGGACCTTGAGGGCTTGGGGGAACCTTGGGAGGACTCTTTTGGAGGTAAGGAGACCCGAAATCTGTTGGAGGAGAGTGGGGAGTCGAAATGGATGAGAGGATGGCTTGGTATTTATAGGGAAAGTGAGGGGACAAGGCATTAATGGCCAAGGGACACCTCAAAAGTGGTTTTCTCAAAACCATGTGCTCTCCCAGGATATTTCCCATGAAGTTAGGCAAAATGGGGCCCACAATACAATAATTCATCACCTTTGGTTTTCCAACCCTTAAAATATCTCATGACATCATCATGACACATTTATGATGTCATTAAACATACCGAAACCCTAAAACGGTATTTTTATTAATCACTGAAAATTTAACTTTCTCAGAAAGATCCCAAAATTTCACCTTAACCAAATATCAATGCTTTGATTTCAAAAATGAACTCCATTTTATAAAAATAATTTTCTAAATATTTTTAATTTATTTTTTAATTAAATACACTATTCACCGAAAATTCATTTTTTCAGAAAAAACCCCAAAAATTACCATAACATAATATCGGTGCTCTAAGTTCAAAAATGAAATCAATTTTATAAAAATATTTTTTTAAATATTTTTAATTAAAAAACACTATTCACTCGAAAAAAATAATACTTCAATAAAAATTTATGAAACCGTTATTTAACCATTTTATTGAATCACGTTACTTAATCAAGGTGCCTAGATTATATTAATACTTTATTTAAGTGAGATTACTAATCCATTTGGACACATGACTAATCCTAATCATAAAATAACTATTCATAATTTACTATTCATCAAAAAACATGTTGATTTTATTAGACTGTAAATTTCGAGATGAACATAATTGTAGAAGACCGTTTTTTGAAAATCATTACACATTTTTAATTATTTAAGGTTTACATAAATATCTTTAAAATATAATTTTTCTAAAATTCATAAAAAATATGCATACTATATTTATCCGGTCATTTGAAAAGTCATAAACATCATCATAAGAAGAAATCCCAAAATTTATTTAAAACAATGGATTACACAAGGCAGTTACGGTCTCCTTACATAGCCCCTTATCACACCAGCATAGGACATAAGTGTAAGGTGTGTTAAGGTGAGAGAATTTGAGGGAGGCTCGACCAACATCGCACGAGTAGTAATTTCTATCAGTTTGATCTTCTCGCAAAGGCGATTCCGTTCTAGCTTCACTCGATGAAGTTCAGCTTGGGTTTGGTCCAGAGAAAATCCCAGTGGTGCTACCTCCTTCCCAAGTTCTTATAGATGGGCTTCGATCTGTCCAAGATTATTGGGTGAGGCCATAAAATCTTCTTTCTATAATAATTAACCATGATTACTTGTATTTAGAGACAATAATCAAAACATTTAGTTTCCAGGGGTCATATTGACCAATGGTCATATAACAGTCAAAACCCAACGGTATCATTTTAATTATACTCATGTTATCAAATGAAACATTTTTGTTGAGTATAAAAATAAAATAAAATAACACATAAAATTAGGAAACAAGATTTATTCAAAATTTCGGGTCATTTCAATCTTCCCCCATTAAGAAATTGCGTCCTCGCAATTTTTAAAATTGGGTTTTGAAATTTCATTGAAAGTCCCACATCGGAAAAGGAGTTAGTAAAACTATTACTTTAAAAGAAAGAAAGGGAAGTACAATGGTCACCCGAGTTATCCCACACTAGGATTCCATGTAGGAAAACATGGACATGGAGGAGAAAACAAAGGGTCATGTTCAGAGAGAGAGTGATAGAAAACATGATTAGGAGAAAGATAACCATAAGAAAATCCCAAACTTATGATGTGTGTAAACGGTCTTTGATTACCTAATAGGAAACGTAAACCAACAATGTTTTCGTTTTACATTCCATTTCATAATTTTGAAGAATTCATTTACTACATAGTACAAAAACATAAGAAAATATACCTACCTTCATGTAGAGTTTCATCCATTAATAAGTTTCTACCAAAACTAATCTTTTCTCCAAACGAGGAGAATTCAAAAACACTTTGTCTCATCAAAAGCACAAGAATCATTTTCTAGAGAATCACATAATCCAAATAATATTAACTATCTATTTCTTTTATCTTTAAACATTATCCCAAAAATAGAAAGGGTAAGGTAAAACAACTCTTCAAAAGAAATAATCCCATAGGAATGGAAACTAATTTTAAATCTTCAATGATCCATGGTACTACCCAAAGTTCATCGTAGACCATTCCATAAATAACTGTTCTTAAAATTCCTCAAAATAAACCAAAATAAGATTGAAACCCAAATACAAGAAGAATTTGTTAACACAGTCTTCCAAAATAAACATCATTATTCATCTGTAAAACACATCAACCACTCCTAACATCTTATAACAAATGTAGCTGACCTAAATATATTTTACCAAAGATAGGTTAATCATTTCAATAAGTAACCTAAATTACTATAAGTCCACCTTAAATTCATTGATTCTTCAATATATAAGTCATCCTTACCCCTTAATGAAAATACCGTAGTAATCTATTTACGTCGATCATATAGAGTCCCCAAATTAGTGAACGTCTTACAAAATAATAATCATCTTTTAATCCCCTAATCATCTCTGTCATATTAATACGACAATCGTCGCATTTCCTATCACTTTGGTTGTTGGGACATGTTCTTCCATTTCCCTCCATTAACTAAGAAAAGAAACTATAATTAGATGCTTAAATACTTAACCGATAATCATGAAAAGGAGATTAAAGCATATAAGGATAACTTGTAGAAGAAAAGTATACCCTAACTTGTGATCCCTGGGATTCAAACTAGGTTATCCATTATCATATATTCTTATGTGAATCTTTATTTTGTTTTATCCTTGTTCCTTTAATAATGGTTCATACTAAGATTATGAATTTACCAAAGCATATCACCCGGGAGTGTCATAACCAAGAGTGCAAGAAGGCCCGTTGTCGTGTACCGATTCACGTTTGAGTCTTGCTCAAAGCGGTGTTTTTGGGTTTTACCCCTATGTACATCTGTGCCAGAGCCACCTCTACCTGCTCGTATCCAGACATGGATGTATTTCCTTGGCAACCCATTACTCAATACTCACCAAAATACCAGGAATATTTCCTATATATAAAATTTTCTATAGGATTCTTCCTAACGTTTTCATATAATAATTTCCACAAATAACTAAACCATCATTTGATACCAACTATAGAATCCCACCTTTTTATAACATAAACTTTCATTACATTACACAAAACTGAGGATCTTTAAGGTTTAGTGTCTTGGAAACCAGGAACTTAAAACATGAAAACATAAAAAATTCTTCTTAAACACTTGAAAGGATTCTCCTCATGTTCATCCTAGGTTCATTACTGCATCTCATAACCTGGGGAAATACATCAAAAGAAAGGGTAAGCAGAAGTCCCAGTAAGGGAAACAAGAGAAACATTTTACATGTGAACTTTAGATACTTCAATAAGGTCAGGAAAAGAACTTTAAGGCATGAGAAAGAAATCATGATATATATCATAATAAAGATAACATTTTTCATAACTTGAAGATGTGGCTACAACATTTAATATTGACAATTATTTCTTTTAACCAAGGTCCATCCCCAAGGTGTCATTAAAAATTACCAAGGTTATTCACCAAGGTATCAGTCTAAAAAGTCATCTCTAGAGACTAAGTCTTTACCCAATGCATTGGAGTGCTATCTGGACGCACCATTGACATGTCTTTATTATCATGTGAGCCACATATATCATCATCAATCATTTCATAAACAACCCATATAGCATAAAAGAAACGGGTTTCATTTCATAATCATAATGTTTTAAAAATTTCTTTAAATACAAGATCTTTATGTCACTTTAAACCCAAAGAAAAGGGAAAGAGGGTTTCATGTATGTAAATCCAACAATTTAAAATAGATCATTTTGGTATATATGTGAATACCCCTTTATAAATAAGAGCTTTGAGTATTCAGCTAATAACATAAAATAATTTTGAGATAAAGAGGGAGGCATTTTGAGACGAAAACTATGCAGCATAACGTATACAATATGTGGTCTTAGAAAACATTGAAAAGAGAGGGGACATGGGTCACCCACTCAAAAATGATACATAAAACAGTATGGGAACAAGATATATAGTATTTAAGAACATGGTAATGAAATCTGAATGATATACCATATGAAACGAAGAACTTGAAAGGAACACAAAAATAAGATTTCTCTTATGAGAATTCGGCATCCTAACGGCGTCACTTAAAACTTCCAAAAATGGATTGATGAGATCAAATAGGGTCTCTCATAATATGAACATAAATGATCAGTATGATATATATAGAGATAATACCCCATCATAATAAAAAATAACTTGAAAGACTTGACATGAAAGTAGATCTTGAAAACGAGAAGGGTGAAAGAACCCCTTAGAAATTCGGCAGCCTAATGGCGCCACTTAAACATAAAAAAAATGAATTGATGAGATCAAATAGGGTCTCTCATCATACGAACATAAATGATCAGTATGATATATATAGAGATCATTCCCCAACATAATAAAAAGGAACTTGGAAGACAGGACATGAAAGTAGATCTTGAAAATGAGAAGGGTGAAAAAACCCCTTAGAAATTCGGCAGCCTAACGACGCCACTTAAACTTAAACAAAAATGAATTGACGAGATCAAATAGGGTCTCTCATCATATGAACATAAAAGATTAGTATGATATATATAGAGATAATACCCCAACAAAATAAAAAGGAACTTGAAATACTTGACATGAAATTAGATCTTCAAAACGAGAAGGGTGAAAGAACCCCTTAGAAATTCGGCAGCCTAACAGCGCCACATAAACTTCAACAAAAATGAATTGATGAGATCAAATAGGGTCTCTTATAATATGATCATAAAAGATCAGTATGATAGATTTAGAGATCATAACCCAAAATAATAAAAAGGAACTTGCAAGACTTGACATGGAATTAGAACTTTGAAAAAGGAGAAAGGTGAAAGAACCACTTAAAAATTCGGCAGCCTAACGACGCCACTTAAAACTTCAAAATACTGAATTGAAGAGATCAAATGGGGCCCCTCATCAGATGATCATAAAAGATCAGTATGATTAATTTAGAGATCACACCCCAACATAATAAAAAGGAACTTGAAATAATTTACATGAAAAATAGATCTTGAGAAATGAGAAGGGAGAAAGAATCAGTTACAAAAATTTCAGCAGCCTAACGATGCCACTTAAAACATAATAAAACGAAATAATGAGAGTAAGAGGGGATATTTCATTATATGAACATAAAAAGGGAAGTAAGAGGAGTATAATATAACATCCTTTAACATAAGAACATGGAGCATAAAAGAAATTACATAAAAGAGATTTCTTCAAAAGAAAGAGAGAGGTCGTATCCCTTACCTTAAAATGTAACTCTTAAAACATAAAGGTTTTGACCTTGAGGGCTTGGTGGAACCATGGGAGGACTCCTTGGGAGGTACGGAGACCAGAAATTCGTTGGGGGAGAGTGGGGAGTCGAAATGGATGAGAGGATGGATTGGTATTTATAGGGAAAGTGAGGGGACAAGGCATTAATGGCCAAGGGACACCTCAAAAGTGGTTTTCTCAAAACCTTGTGCTCTTCCATGATATTTCCTATGAAGTTAGGCCACATGGGGCCCCCAATACAATAATTCATCACCTTTGGTTGGAAAACACTTAAAATATCTCATGATATCATCAGGACACAGTTATGATGTCATTAAACATACCGAAACCCTAAAACAGTATTTTGACTATTCACTAAAAATTTAACTTTCTCAGAAAGATCCCAAAATTTCACCTTAACGAAATATCAATGCTCTGATTTCAAAAATGAACTCCATTTTATAAAAATAATTTTCTAAATATTTTTAATTTATTTTTTAATTAAATACACTATTCACCGGAAATTCATTTTTTCAGAAAAAACCCCAAAAATTACCATAACATAATATCGGTGCTCTGGGTTCAAAAATGAAATTCATTTTATAAAAATTATTTTTTAAATATTTTTAATTTAATTTTTAATTAAAAAACTATTCACTCTAAAAAACTAATACTTGTATAATAATTTATGAAACCCTTATTTAACCATTTTATTGAATCACATTAATTAATCAAGGTGACTAGATTATATTAATACTTTATTTAAGTGAGATTACTAATCCATTTGGTCACATTACTAATCCTAATCATAAAATCACTATTCATAATTTATTATTCATCAAAAATCAAGTTGATCTTATTAGACTCTAAATTTCGAACTGAACATAATTGTAGAAGACCATTTTTTGAAAATCATTACACATTTTTAATTATTTAAGGTTTAAATAAATATCTTTAAAATATATTTTTTCTAAAATTCATCAAAAATATGCATACTATATTTATCCGGTCATTTGAAAAGTCATAAACATCATCATAAGAAGAAATCCCAAAATTTATTTAAAATAAAGGATTACACAAGGTAGTTATGGTCTCCTTACATAGCCCCTTATCACACCAGCATAGGACCTAAGTGTAAGGTGTGCTAAGGTGAGAGAATCTGAGGGAGGCTCGGCCAACATCGCACGAGTAGTAATTTCTATCAGTTTGAACGTCTCGCAAAGGAGATTTTTTTCTCGCTTCACACGATGAAGTTTGGCTTGGGTTTGGTCCAGAGAAAGGCCCAGTGGTGCTACCTCCTTCCCAAGTTCTGTTAGATGGGCTTCGATCGGTCCAAGACTACTGGGTGGGGCCATCGAATCTTTTTTCTATAATAATTAACCAAGATAACTTGTATTTAGAGACAATAATCAAAACGTTTAGTTTCCAGGGGTCATATTTACCAATGGTCATATAATAGTCAAAACCCAATGGTATCATTTTAATTATACTTATGTTATCAAATGAAACATTTTTGTTGAGTATAAAAATAAAATAAAATAACACATAAAATTAGGAAACAAGATTTATTCAAAATTTCGGGTCGTTACACGCCCCCTCAAAGTGATTTGATTCGTTAACCCCATATGTGGTATGTATAAAGGATAAATTTAATGATATTATATATGATACCATACAGTAATAATAATACTATTATGTGTCATTATGTTTTAATTCCATTAAATATGAAATAGAAATGGATGTAGCGTTCATGCGTACGTACGGCTTACCGTCTCCATGAACGGTGCATTTCATTTCTTAGCTCTAAATGATTATGTAATATTATAAATACATGTATATGATGGATATATATGATATATATGATATCCAAATCATTAATATCATTATGAATATAATGAATCTTTGACCACACGAACAACATGTAATTGTAAGAAGTCCACTTTTGACTTAAGGACCAAATATCGACAAAACAAACATTATTAACTTAAATGATTACATAATGTTTATAACATTGCAATAAGTGATATAAAAGGAATAATGAACATGAAAAAGGTTCTTAATAAAGTATAAATTAACTCAAGTTTATTATTCAGGAGGATAAAGAACGATCGAGTCAATTCAGAAACAAGGTAAGGGACTTCGTCTCAATCTCCTTTCATTGAGGAATATTTTGTTTTATACACAAATTTCTTTTATACAGTGTATAAACCCCTTTGACTTTTAATTTCATAAAAAAGGAATATTTTTCTATGAAGCATTTTACAAAACGACAAAAAGGAATGTTTCTTTTAATGTACGCGGTGACAATGACCTTTTATGCCGCCACGAGTATTATTTGGTCTTTGGCTTCCTCAATAAGCCGTAATGTTTTTAAAAGTAAAAAAAATACCATATACTCTTCTATGTATTTTGGTATTGAAAATGGTTTTTATAATGGATTGGTTATGTCAATATATTTAAGTGATATATTGTGATCGGAATTTGGAAATGTTTTCTTTCCATTATGTTTGTTTTATGTCTTATGATTTTATAATGGTACTTGGACATTTGAAGGGTGGTTACGTGATAAACCATGTGACGGGTGGTTCCGTGAATACTAGGACGGGTGGTTATGTTATAAACTCCAATGCATTGGGTATGGAAGTCGGCCGTTTGGCTATTCCATTAAGTGATATGTGTGGAGGTCGGCCGTATGGTTATTCCACTTAAGTAAGTTTATGTCCCAAGATTCCTTTATTTGTTATGTGTTCTTTATAACCTATTTATGGTAATATTTTGGTTACAAAATGGTAAGTAATGAAATTTTATTCAGTGAAGAGGTTTTACTACTTCATACAGGTGAAGGTGTTACTTTGATAAAGTATTCATGGTTTACTTGATGTTTGAAAAACTAACAGTTTTCATTCTTTGTGTATCCCTTACTGAGCTTTTTATGCTCACCCCAAGTTTTTTGAAATGTTTTCACAGGACATAATGGGGAATAGGGTCAATGATGGGATCAAGGTAAAGTCATGCTATCAAAAACATGTAACTAGACATGTTTATTTTTAAGAGTTTTTATTTTATGGAAACTTAGTAGAAGTGTCTACTTTGTAATCTTTTGAGATGTAATAGTTGTGTCCTAATTCTCTAAAACTCTAAACCTAAAAAGATCTTCAATGTGAATTATTCATTTAATTCAATATTAAGTAAGGGTTAAGGCTGTGGCCTTATAATATATATCATATATATCCAGTATATAAATTAATTTATAATTTTACATAACATTTAGAGGTAAGAAATGAAATGCACCGTTCATGGAGACGGTAAGCCGTACGTACGCATGAACGCTACTTCCATTTCTATTGCCTATTTAATGGAATGGAATCATATTGATATAAAATTATATTATAATTACAGTATAATATAATATATAATATCATTAACTCTATCCCTTATACGTCCCACATATGGCATTAACGAATCAAATCACTTTGAGGGGGCGGTAGTCCGCACTTGCTAAAATGAAGATATCGCGTTTACCCATAACAGAAACCATAAAGGTATGCCATAAATGAAAAATACATAAACTTAAGGAAAAAAATAAAAATATCATATATCATATATAAATATAGTGACATCTTCATGGCCACCCTTGAAGGTGTTAGATGAATATTGAACAATCATCATTTCGTGAGGCAGAAATTCGCCATCCGCAGAAACAGTATGCTCTTTAACCATTAGATGAAGGTGTGTGTAAGTGTAGCTCGAATACTTATCATAACAAAATCATAGTATATTTAAGATTCCGGTGATGTTACAAAATAAAGGAATAAAAATAGTTTAGGGTGTTGGAGAAGAAAAATAAAACAAAAGAACCCAAGTGAAGACATTACCATTAAATCGGGTAACTCCTCTTGGTTTGACCCAAAAGGGGTTCTTGAAGAGCTTTCTACCAAAGGTAAGGCTTATAGGATGAATAGAGGGATGTGGAGAGATAAAAGTAGCAGATTTTGGCCGTGCCAAAGGCTTGAGAAGTGTGGTTAAAGAGGTAGAGGTGGGGGCCTTTTATAAGAGGAGAGGAGGGGCACTCTTGGAATGTTATAAAATGTTACTTTATATTGAAATGTGTTTCAGATTTAAAAGGTCCCACATTGATATATTTCGAGGATAAGGTGATAAGGGTTCGAAATATACTCATCCAATAGGTCTTTGACAAGTGTAAGTCTTGTATTTGACATTATAATTTTATTTTATTTAAATGGTTAATTAATGAGGTAATCGCTGCATCATCATGATGTCGTAAATAATTTAATTTATTTAATGTCTAAAAATTATAAAAAAATACTATGATTTAGGAAATATTTTTATATTTCCAATGTATATTTATAGTCTAAGATATCATTTATGTAGACAAAATTAAAAATGTTTTACTTGGGTGATAGATACATTATTTATACTTTCCTTTTAAAAACATAAAATGATAAAGTGTCACTTTCACCCAAAAGTGATTCCATGTGGTCTCAAATTTTGGCACAAGGCATCCCATGGTCGGCCATGAGAAAACCAGAAGCATTAGGACACATGTTGGGGTAATTTGTTATTAATATGATATTATTTTATTATCCTTAACTACCCAATTACTAACTAATCAAGATAATTAAAGATAATTACTGTCGTTACTATTCATAATGTCCAACAACAAAAGATTATTTATTAAATAACTTGGACCTTCTGATTAAAAATATGGAAACCATTTTACCAAATTCCAAACAAAAAAATTTCAATAATTAATTTGAAAATAATTCCCATCGTCAAAACAAATAGCAGGTATTTTTTGAAACAATATCTATGAAAATATTGGAACTTGTTTATGCCCAATTCCAAAGTGAAATTAATTCTAATGACCACCATTGGATTAAATGGTAAATATATATTCAAATTACACTTTAATTCCAATTAAAAATATAATCTAACCATATAATTAAATTAGATGAAAAAGCAGTTTTGATGTAAAATGCAGTATTTTTCACTATTCATTAAAAAATGAACATTGTCAGAAAAATACCAAAAATTTATCCAAAGTAAATTTAAATGTCCCAATATTAAAGAATAAGTTTATTTAGAAAAATAGATCTTATAAAATTGTCAAAAGATAGATTTAAAAAATGGTTCGCCATCAAAAGGCGGTAAAACAATCTTTTAAAAATATTTGAGAATTCGATGCTTAAGATTGGATTTATTATCATTTTAAGCCTCTTTAAACACTATCTAATTCATAAATATACATAGATATGAAAATATATTATTCATTACTTACTTGGGATGTTACATCTTTCCCCCCTTTTGAAAAAATCATCCCCGCAATTTATTTACATATCAAATAAGTGGGGGTATTTATCCCTCATTGCATTTTCAGATTCCCATGTTGCATCTTCACTAATGTGGGTTTTCCACAAATCCTTTACTTGATGAATCACCCTATTCCGTAACACTTTCTCCCTGTGGTCAAGAATATGGACCGGTTG
The DNA here is from genome assembly GCA_963277665.1 of Viscum album. Lineage (NCBI taxonomy): Eukaryota > Viridiplantae > Streptophyta > Magnoliopsida > Santalales > Viscaceae > Viscum > Viscum album. Next base: position 1,238,249,425 of record OY728145.1, on the reverse strand, counting down.
TTCCTCATAAGATAGGTTCTCTTCCAGCTGAACTACATCTGGACCCAAAACATGAGATGGATTTAGCATGTACTTTCTTAACATTGAAACATGAAAAACTTTGTGTACCTGAGATAAACTCGGAGGTAAAGCCACTCGGTATGTAACTGATCCAACTCTCTCCAGAATTTCATATGGTCTAATGAACCTTGGACTCAGATTTCCTTTCTTACCAAATCACATCACACTCTTCCATGGTGAAACTTTGAGGAAGACTTGATCACCAACCTCAAAAGAGAGATCCTTCCTCCTGTTGTCTGCATAACTTTTCTGCCTGCTCTAAGCTGTTCCCATGTGTTTCTATATCAGCTGAACTATTTCTACCATCTCTTCTACCAATTCTGGTCCCATCAACTTCCTTTCACACACTTCATCCCAAAAAGATGGAGTTCGACACCGCTTCCCATATAATGCCTCAAATGGTTCCATCTGTATACTGGAATGAAAACTGGTATTATAAGAAAACTCAACCAAAGAAAGATGTTGCTCCCAACATCACTGATAATCCATCGAACAAGCACGTAGCATATCCTCCAATTTCTGAATTGTTCATTCTGACTTCCCATCTAATTGAGGATGAAAAGATGTACTAAAATTTAATTCAGTACCCAACGACTTCTGAAGGCCTTTCCAAAAGTTAGAAGTCAACCTGGGATCACGATTAGTTACAATAGAGAGTGGAACTCCATGTAACGTGACTATCTCTTTAAGATACAAATGATAAAGTTGATCTAGTGAAAAAGTATCTCTTATAGCAAGGAAATGAGAAGATTTAGTCAAGCGATCAACAATAACCTAGATTTCATTATTACCTCGGGGTGTCTTCGGCAAACCCACAACAAAGTCCATGGATATATTCTCCCATTTTCACTCCGGTACTGGTAAAGGCTGAAGCATCCCTTTTAGTAACTACCGCTCTACTTTAACCTGTTGAAAATTCAAACACTTCACAGTAAAATGAGTAATATCTATTTTCATTCCATCCCACCTGTAATACTCCCGAAGTTCTCTATACATCTTAGTACTACCAGGATGAACTGAAAACGGAGAACTATGAGCTTCACATAACAACTCTCTCTTCAACTGTGAATCACAAGACACACACAATCTCTTCCTAAATCTCAAAACACAATCATTATCAATGTTGAATTCGGGAAACTTACCTTTCTGAACCAGCTCTACCTTTTTCTACAATACACTGTCTTGCTTTTATGCTTGCTTAATTTTGTCTAATAGAGAAGATTTCACTGATACCTAAAACAAAATAGAAGAAAATCCTGCACCAACAACTTCTATGCCAATGTTCATCAAATAATTAACCAAAGGATCATGTTCCAAATGTAACATGATTAATGAAGCATTAATTTTTTGACTCAAAGCATCAACCACTTTATTTTCTTTTGCCGGATGGTAATGAATTGTACAATCATAATCTTTGATTAATTATAGCCATCTCCTCTATCTCAAGTTCAATTATTTCTAAGTGAATATATAATTTAATATTGTGTGATTAGTATACATTTCACACATTACACCATACAAATGATGCCTCCAAAATTTCAGAGTGAAAACAACAACAGCTAATTCCAAATCATGAGTAGGGTAATTTACCTCATGAGTTTTCAACTGACGTGAAGCATAAGCAATTACCTGATCATTCTGCATTAGGAAGTAACCAAGTCCTTTCAATAAAGCATCACTGTAGATAAAAAACTCACCATTCCTGGAAGGTAGTGCCAAAAATGGATCATTCACCAATATTCTTTTCAATTCCATAAAACAATCATCACATTATTTTGTCCAGATAAACTTAACACCCTTCCGAGTTAGCTTAGACATTGCACTAGATAACAGTGAAAAATTTATAACAAACATTCAGTAATAGCCTGCCAAACCAAGGAAGCTATGAATCTCAGTTAAATTTGTGGGTCTTGGCCATTCTTCAACAACCTTTGTTTTTGCAGGATCAATAATTATTCCATCTTTAGAAACAATGTGACCAAGGAAAGAAATTTTTTGCAACCAAAACTCTCACTTGCTGAATTTCCCATACAATATATTTTATTTTAAGGTTTGAAAAATAACCCTTAAATGTATTTCATGCTCCTCTTTACTTTTAGAAAACACCAAAATGTCATCAATTAAAACAACCACAAACTTATCCAAGAACTCATGGACAATTCTATTCATGAGGTCCATGAATACATCAGGTGAATTTGCTAGCGCAAAAGGCATATCTACAAATTCATAATGGCCTTATCTTGTACGAAACACGATCTTCCGAATATCTTCTTCCTTTACCTTAAACTGATGTTACCCCGATCTCAGGTCAATCTTTGAAAAATATTGAGCTCCCTAGAGCTGATTAAACAAATCATCGATATGAGGCAAAGGATATTTGTTCCTAACAGTGATGTTATTCAAGGATCTATGATCAATTCAAAGTCTCATAGAACCATCCTTCTTTTTAAAAAATAAGACAAGTGCACCCCATGGTGATGTGCTAGGTCGAATGAAACCTTTCTCTAATAAATCTTGAAATTTCTCCTTCAACTCTAAAAGTTCAATTTGAGCCATTCGATAAGGGGGTTTTGAAATTGTCTTAGCATCAGGAACTAAGTCAATAGTAAACTCAACTTCCCAATCTGGTATTATTCCAGAATACTCATCAATAAAAATATAAGGATACTCATTTACCACTGGCACATCATTAATCTGAATAGTTCCCTTGTTTTCAACAATATGTGCAAGGTAACATTCATTTCCATATTTTACAAGTTTCTCGGCCTCTTTATATGTTATCAATAGTAAGGGTTCATTCTTGTAAACAAACTGAAAGTATTTATGAAAAGAAACTTCTTTAGCTATACAATCAATCTTAGCATGGTAAACAGAGAACCAATTCATACCTAGGATAACATCAAACTCTACTATAGGTAAAACAATAAGGTTTGCAAGTAGCTTCTTTCCACGGATAAGGATAGGGAGATTCATATAAATTCTTTTTTCCTCAACATTTCCCATAGATGTTTTTACCAAAAGTTCAGGATTCCTTTCTTGAGATGGAATTTCCAATTTGCTATAAATGTTTTCAGAGATGAAATAATGTGTACACCCTGAATCAAACAACACATTAGCATAATCTGAGAAAACAAACAAAGTACCTGACACCACTTCATTTGTTGGCCCAACATCTGCTGACATAGTTGCAATGGATTTCACCACCCCTTTTTTCTTGTAGTCTAACTTCTTCCCATCACTCATGCTCTTTGTCGGACACTCGTTTTCATAGTGACCCATCTCATTGTACTTGAAACATTTCATGAACTGTAAATCAAATTTGGACATACCATCACCTTGATCTTTTTCAGGGAAATCACGAGCCTTATGTCCCATCTTACCATATCGGTAGCACTTTCCAGAATTCAGAAGACATTCCCCAGCATGCCTTTTACCACATTTATCACAAACTAGAAACTTAGTTTTCTTACCATCAGACCTTTTTTAAGAATTCTTCCCTTTCTCCAGCCACCTCAGTCTCTTCTTCTGTTGGTTTTTATAGAGCACTTTATCATCAGCAAACTCCATTTCCACCTTCTCAGCACATCGAACAAGATTTTCGTAACTTTTGAACTCATGAGAAGCCAACACCCTTCAATATTTTGGCTTTAATCCGGAGTAAAAACGATTTATTTTACTCTCAAGGTCTCGGATAAAATTTGGAGCAAACCTTGCCAATCGAGTGAACCTCTCTTTATAAGCATCCACTGAGTCGTCCTCTTGCCACAATTCCAAGAATTGTTTTTCCATCCTAAGTAGAATATCCTTAGGAAAATACTTCTCAAGAAACATTACTTTGAATTCACCCCAGTCGAGAGCATCAATCTCATCAGCATCCTTGATATTTTTAACCATCGACCACCACTGATCTGCTTCACCCTCCAAATGGTAAATAGCAAGACAAACCTTTTGATTGTCTGAAAACCCCATGACAATTAAAATATTCTCCAATGATTTAATCCACCCTTCAGCTAGCACAGGGTTAGATGATCCTCTGAATGATGGGGGATGTTGCCTCATGAAATGTTCCACCACTGACATGTTCCTCTGCGGTTGATCTGGCTGATCTTGTGCATGGATACCACCACCATTTATCGCTTGAGTCAACTGCGCCATTACTGCAACAAACTATTCAGTTCTAATTCCAACCATCTCAGGATGCTGATTCTTAAGGTCATTTTCTTATGTATGCCTTCCTAGAACTGCTTCCCTGTTTCCTCTGTGGAAAACCACTCTGAACGAACATGTCTTAGATGTAGAAACACGGTAATCTTCATATGCTATATCATTTCAATTTTACCATAAAAAAATATTTTTGGATAATCATTTAATAAAATTATATCTCCTAAAGTTATATAAACTGACCTCTGATACCAACTATAAGGCCCCAGCCTTAAACATTACTTAATCTTGATTTACTTCAAGAATACACGTTGAGGATCTTTTCCATTTTAGAGGTTTAGAGAATTAGATCATAAATCATGCATTACATTCCACATTTAAACAAAGTGGTTACATAAAAGATAGTACTCATTTTTCCCATCAATGGAAACATATTTAAAATAAAACATGGATTCTGTTCTTGACACTTCCTTGGTACTATCATCACATCATGTACCTTTCCCTTGACCTGTGAAAAACATTTCAAAAACATGGGATGAGAACAAAAAGCTCAGTAAGGGATATAAAAGTTCGAAATGAAAACATTAGTCCATGTATGAAATCATACTTCACTCATAAAACATAAGCATTTTAACATACATCATCAAATCATGAATAAATCATAGAAAACATAAGGCATAAAGGTAATTTGAGGCATTCATAACATTCTTACGTATGGAGTAACCCTCATGGTTATGTTTGGAATACCCATCACAGTATATTCCCTAAATATATTCAGAGAAACCTTAGAGTTTAACTCCTTTTCCTTACCCAATACATTGGAGATCTATATCGGGCTCACCCGCCATTAGTTTATCACAGTACCACCCATATTCATAAATAATTCCCAAGAACCATGACATAATTGTATCATATAAAACATGCATAAAAGAAACATAACATTTCCACATTTCAATCACAAGATATAAATACAACACATTGATATAATAACAACATTATGAAAACCATTTTCAATCCCAAAATAAATGAAAAGTAAAACATGGTATTTATTTTTCATTTAAAAAAATGTTATGGCTTGTAGAGGAAGCCGAAACTCAAATAATGGTCACGGAGGCGGAGAAGTCATTGTCGCCTCATACGTACGACAAAAACATTCCCTTGTTTCGTTTAGTAAAACACTATGTATAAAAAGATTCTTTTTGAATAAACGTGAAAGTAAAAGGGGTTTATACACCGTATAAAATAAAGTTGTGTATAAAACTGAATATGCCTCAATGAAAGGAGATTGAGATGAAGTCCCATACCTCGGGTCCGACTTGACTCAATCATTCTTTAACCTACTGAATAATAAACTTGAGTTAATTAATACTTGCTTAAGTACCTTTTTTCAAGTTCCTTATTCCTTTTATATCACTTATTAACATGTCATGAATACTATGTAATTATTTATGTTAATAATGGTCATTTTGTCGATCATTGGTACATGAGTCAAAAACAAACTTCTTGTAAATACAAGTTGTTCAGGTGGTAAAATATCCTTTTTGTCCAAAATTATATTCATGATTTAGATATCATATATATCATATATATATAGTATATACATGAATTTATAATATTACATAACATTTAGAGGTATGGAATGAAATGAACAATTCATGGAGACGGTAAGCCATACATACACATGAACGCTACTTCCATTTATATTGCCTATTTAATGGAATGGAATCATAATGATATAATAGTATATTATAATTAAAGTTTAATATAATATATAATATCATTAACTCCATCCTTTATACATCCCACATATGGCATTAACTAATCAAATCACATTGAGGGGGCGGTAGTCCACACTTCCAAAAATGAAGATATCACGTTTACCCATAATGGAAACCATAAAGGTATTCCATAAATGAAGAATACATAATATTAAGGAAAACTTAAACATATTATATATCATATATAAATATATTTACATCATAATGGCCACCCATGAAGGTGTTAGATTAATATTTAACAATCATCGTTTCGTGAGGCATAAATTCGCCATCCATGAAAACAGTATGCTCTTTAACCATTAGATGAAGGTGTGTGTTAGTGTAGCTAGAATAATTCTCATAAAATCATCCTAGTATATTGAATATACTGGTTTTGTTACAAAATAAAGGAATAAAAAGAGTTTAGGGGGTTGGAGAAGCAAAATAAAATAAAAGAACACAAGTGAAGACATTACATTTAAATCGGGTAACTCCTCTTAGTTTGAACCAAAAGGGTTTCTTGAAGAGATTTCTGCCTAAGGTAAGGATTCTAGGATGAAGAGAGGGATGTAGAGAGATCAAATGAGAAGAGTTTGGCCGAGCCAATGGCTTGAGAAGGGTGGGTAAAGAGGTAGAGTTGGGGGCCTTTTATAAGAGGAGAGTAGGGGCACTCTTGGAATGTAATTAAATGTTACTTTATATTGAAATGTGTTTCGGATTTAAAAGGTCCCACATTGATATATTTCGAGGATAAGGTGATAAGGGTTTGAAATATACTCATACAATAGGTATTTTACAAGTGTATGTCTTAGATTTTACAATATGTTTTCATTTTATTTAAATCATTCATTAATTAGGTAATTGCAGCATCATCATGATGTCATAAATTTTTTTATTTATTTAATGTCTAGAAATTATAAAAAAAATACTATGATGTAGGAAATATTTTTATATTTCCAATTACAATTTATAGTATAAGAGATCATTTATGTAGACAAAATTAAAAATGTTTTACTCGGGTGATACATACTTTGTTTATACTTTTCTTTTAAAAACCTAAAATGATAAAGTGTCAGTTTCACCCAAAAGTGATTCAATGTGGTCCCAAATTTTTGCTCAAGGCATCCCATGGTCGGAAATGAGACAACCCACAGAATTAGGACACATTTTGGGGTCATTTTTTATTATTATGATATTATTTTATTATCCTTAACTACCTGATTACTAACTAATCAAGATAATTAAAGATAATTACCATTGTTACTATTCATAATGCCCAAAAACAAGAGTCTTAATTACATAATTTGGACCTTCTGATTCCAAATATGGAATCCATTTTACCAAATTCCAAACACATAAATTGAAATAACTAATTTAAAAATAATTCCCATTGTCAAAACAAAAAGCTGGTTTTTTTGAAACAATATCTATGAAATGTTTGGAACTTGTTTATGCCCAATTCCAAAGTGAAATTAATTATAATGACCACCATTGGATTAAATGGTAAAAATATATTCTAATTACACTTTAATTCCAATTAAAAATATAATCTAACCATATAATTAAATTAGATGAAAATGCAGTTATGATGTAAAATGCAATATTTTTCACTATTCATTAAAAAAATGAAAATTGTCAGAAAAATACCAAAAATTTATCCAAATTATATATCAATGTCCCAATAATAAAGAATAAGTTTATTTTGACAAATAGATCTTATAATATTGTCAAAATATATATTTAAAAAACGGTTCGTCATCAAAAGGTGGTAAAAAATCTTTTAAAAATATTAGAGAATTCTATGCTTAAGATTGGATTTAGTCTCATTTTAAGCCTCTTAAAACACTATATAATTCATAAATAGACATAGATATGAAAATATATTATTCATTAATTACTTGGGATGTTACAGGGTAACCCTAAAAAATCAGATGGGAATACATTCAAGAACTCATCCACCACTTGAGAAAATCCACCATCAGGAGAACCACCATCTTCCTCCAACTTGGGCTATGATAATTGATGAGTAGTATTACCGAATTTTTGGAGTGGATGCCTAACACGACCCAAAATGATCCCATTATCTGATAAAGTCATGAAAAGTCCCATACAAAACCATGAAACTAACCCACCACCGATAAAAATCAATATGTGCTTGGAAACACACCATCTTGTCCATGTAGAGGATCACATCAAATGGGTCAATATTCATGACCAAGAAATCTCAATCCATCTCATCCCCTAACACAAAAATTTCACATGATGGGAACCTATGGTCTTGATCTTTCATATTTCCTAATGGTGTCAACAACTACATCATAACTAAAAAAACTTAGTTAGTAAATTATATAGGTTCACAAGAGGTGAATATATAAATGACACAAACACAAAAATATCAAAAAAATGCATCTATAGAAGATTCAATCGGAATTATACCCCAAACAGTCGATAGAACTGCATCCTATCCCATGTTTCCTTCCCCATAACATGAAGGTGTATAATATCTACCTGAGTCTAACCACAATCACTAGATAGAGGCTCTATCCTGAGTTGACTCTTATTGGAAGAAGATCGGGTCCTGCCACCTCGAACACTGAACCAAGATCCTACTATCAGGAATGTTTATAACTGAGATATCATTACCCTAGAAGCTACTAATCCCACACCTCCCTGAAAATAATGTGCAACTTTTCAAAATCATTGCTTATGCCACAATGCTCCAAATCGATGATCATTTCGGGGGGAGACATAAGTGTAGGTTGAGTGTTTCCCACTTTCACGCATTAGTGGAACATGATGAACCTAGAATCATAAGCCATAGTAGAGGGCTACCTAAAAGGATGGGCTAAGCTACAACCTCCCTTCTTCCCTCTCTCCTCATGCTTCTTATTATTTTTTAATGAAATAACACTTCCCATTGTTGACATGGCACAAGAGTTACATTAACACCCATAATGGTGAATTTCAATCACACAAGCTCATTAAACAAGCTTTTCACAAGTATTCAGCTTGATCAAGAATATATGGGAGTAGATATCTAGCCAAAAACCTTTCTTAGACCATTGATCCTTCATCTTCTCATTTGAGGCTAATTTAGAGAAACACCAAACCAGTTCAAAAAAATGGCTGGCATACTCCATAAAAGATAGATCCCCTTGAACAAGGGCCATAAACTCCCTAGATCTAGCATACTCTAGAATCCCATGGTAGTATTGATCATTTAACACCTCCTTGAAGTTATTCAATCTCATTTTCCCATGGTTCCCAATAAGCATCACGGAGTCCCATCACTTTCTACTGAGACCTTCTAGATGAAATGAAGCTTTCTTACCCTTGACTTCTTCAGGGGTTTCCATGAATTCGAACATGAACTCGGTCTTCATGAGTAATTCCACTGTTTCTAAAGGTTACAAGATACCTAAAAAATAAATGGATTAGTTTTTAATGAATTTATAGGATTTATCATTATGAGAACTAGGCTCAGCATCCCTGACTGGAGTAGGAGAAAAACACACTCCCTATTTTAGAGGCTGAACAGCTTGAACCACCTCATCTACCAGACTCTGATCAAGTGGCAATGGAGAAATATCTTTGGATCCTACCCTTAGGTGAAAGAGATATTTTTAAGGAGGCATGTTTCTTAAAATAGAAACAATCACATTAAAAACTCATCAATACATAAAGTCTGAAAAATCACAGTAATAAAATAGAACAAATTAATCAAACAATACAAGGAAAAACATTGACCAAACCACCTCACCCCCATAAAATGTCCACATTCAGTCTCCATCAAGCACAAACCAAATGGAGGAGAGGAAAAGAATAATCCCAACATTATAAGGTGAATCTTGGTCTTCCACAAGGTATGCTGGAAAGGAACCCTACTCACAACTAGAACATCGATCTTGAATATTCATAGCTCATTACTGTCGAGACTCATCCCAAATAGCATAACTCAAAGAGCTTAACCATGTATGATACCATTTTTTCATTAACCACATCGTTTTTTCATTTAATCTGGTACCCGACTTGATCCGCATCATGGCTCGAATTGAATACCCAATCCCCACGGCCTAGCACATGTGCCTGGGTATCATTATCAAAACATAGAAATGATTTTACACATATTAACATACATAAAAAATTCAAAAATATACAATTAACAAAATATGGGAAACCACAAAAAACGAGCCTTTTCAAGGTTTCAAACTCAATTCTACAATTTTATACAAAACTAAAAAAGGGATATAACAAAATGGGGACATAAAACCATCTCAGAACCACCTCTAGGAAACAAGTGTAGCTCCCACAAGCCATATACACAACTCTATACACGAATATAACCATAATTTCGAACCACAATCACCTAAAGAATTACCTTTACCAATATCAAATATGACCAGGTCTACTTATACCCCAAGGTGTAAGATGGGTGTGAGCTATTTCCCAGTAGGATTCCACCAAAAAAGGATTCCATGCATCAAACGATATATGATAAATATAATTTAATGTTTTATAAATGAAGTAATGTGCTAAAGCAATTTAAAGAAATGAAATTTTAAAATAATCAAATTCTAAAAGAATTAAATTTTTAAAAAAGTCTTTTAACTTTTATGAAAATGCAAAATACACAACTCAATCCAATTGTGAGTGCAACATGTCCCATGAGAACCTAGTATGGTATTGTCTATATTTGAAATATCTATCGAACGAGTCCGTTGAACATAGAGTCTCATTGTAAAGTTGTATAGGAACAAACAAATCCATGCTGACATGTATGAGCAACTAGAGAAGAGAAGAACCCTATATTATAGTTTTCTCTGATCTTCATTATGTTTAGTTATCATTGTTATCATCAATCCTGCTAATGAAACTAGAATGTATACATTTATGAATCACTAGCATGCTAGTCATATTCCTTCCTACATGCAACCCAGGAATCCCATAGTGATCAATCAAGTTTCACAAGCCATAAGACACAAAAAATTTACACATGCAATAATAAAAATGTGCTACACACACTAAAAGCCATCAATTTCTTTCCCAAAAATAATATCACAATTCAAAACACATAAAAAACATTCTAAAATATAGTTATCACCCAATAAAAAATTCAATAAGCCATTTAATCCATTGATAAAGCATTTCAAAGGCACAAAACAAGGCCCCGCATTAATGATACACCAAATTTACCAGAAATTTCTCTTTAGGATGACTTTCAAAACCCCAACTATTAATGAAATATATTTTCACAACATTTATATTTTATATATCGTTATAATGAAACCAACAGAGCCAAATACATTAATCAAGGAATGTTTAAGCACAAAATCACCAACTTTTTGAGTAGAGACCCCCAACATCCAGCACAAAATTCCCATCACACCTTAACTACAACATGAGGAATAAATATATAGACCTAAATCAAGAGATCATGCTATAAATGACAATGATCAATGCTAAAACCAGAACCCTATTCATGAAGAAGATGAAAACCCCAAAAATAATATAGAAAACTCTATATTGGAGAGGTAAACAAAGAGAGGAGAAACTTATATAAGGATTAATGGAAGATTTTCATGAAATCCAAAACAACAATGGATCTCCAAGGGAGGTGGAAAGTGGGTGAGTCACATGTAAGGGAAAAAATCTGGACATGGATGAAAAATGGGGAAGATTCACAATTAAACCCAAGAGGAGAGAGAGGAAGAAGGAAAGTTGTTAATTTTTTATTAGATCTGCATGGTTAGTCCACACAGGTTGGGAAATCATGCAGTAATCATGTAGACCATTCTATTTTAATAGAGAACCCAACATGGTTTCTTGGTCCATGACACATGAAGGTGTAGAAGTCAGGTGACAGGTTATGTCTCCTAAAACATGGTTTCTTGTGGGGAGGGGAATGCTTACAACTAACTGTTTCCCAAAAAGGGAAGGGCTCTACCCAACCTGAAACATCTATTTTATTTCAAAATTTAAATTGAAACAATGTAAAAAATATTGACAAAAAAATAGCAGAATACCTGAAAAAGAGAACATAGATGTTGTGGTGGACATGTTTAAAACTAAATTGTTCTTAAACATTTAATGTATTTGGACACTTAGATAGAGGAAAAATAACAATAATAGAGATAGTTATAGGGGTAAAGATATATAATTTTATAATTCATGAATCAAAATTTCACTAAATAATCTACTTTTTCTAATATTTGATGTCTACTTTAAAATATGTTTATTGTTGTTCATGTAACTGTAGAGTGATTACTATTTCAGTTCACTGTCACCTAATTGGGATACTAATACTAACTACCCCTTAAGTAAATTTTCATTATATTCAACTAAATAGACATGGTTGTGTGATTACGTATCTTAATTTTTTTTTTGTGTGATGAATTTGGTAGACCATTTTTTATTGAATTATTAGTTCCTTAAGTTTATGGGGATTTACTGGATTAAAAAAATAATACATTTAATAATATGATATCATTGAATTTTTATATATATTAACATATGCATTGGTTGAGGTATTTATTAATCAATGATTATTTTTACACCAAGAATCACATTCACTCACAACCAATGGTGAATATTATGTGATTTTTTATTCATTAACAAGTTAGCCAACCATATATATAATTAATAATATTGAGATTAGGATAATTATAAAATTAGTGATCCAAGCCCATGATCATGTCACCAATAATCATGATAAAAACCCAACATGTCTATTTTTTTAATATTATTTTAATTTAAGAATCATCCAAACCATTTTTTGAATAATTTTCCCCTGTGATTTTATACTCCATTTTAGAGACATATTTTGATATCTAATATAATTTATTCTAATAGTTGGTTATAAATAGTTTTATTCACAGTCTCGATTGTTGTGTTCCATACCAAACATGAAATCATAAAATATAATTTCCCTAATGAATATTTTATAATAATTTTCATAATGAAAAAATTAAATTCATCAAATCAATTATTATTTTAAATAAATTCTATTTATATGAAATCAAACCAACACATAACAAAATAAATATATCAAATTACATAATTACACAAATAAAATTCGTTTAGGATATCATAGTTGATATATATAAACAATATATAGATTTTTCCTTAATTTAATAATTAATTAGTTTCAAATACATTACATATCCACATTAATTTAACTGTTTAATTAAATTATTATAATAAATAATAATTATAACAAATATAAAATTAAATCCAATCTAACTATAAAAATATAGTATGTATTTTTATATATTCACTACCTCCAGTCAAAGAGACTCAACATATCATGATTACCTTTAAAACAAAACATGATATTATCAATAGTATCTAATGATTAGAAAATACAATTCATATGTTTTCCTTTAGACTATAAATCAAAATGATATTCAAATGGTTAATTTTAGCCTAAATAATCGGTATAAAAAATGCAAATAATTATATTTTTTTTACGTTATCAACTTGAATTCGAGAGGATATTTATAGATAACATATTTTTATCAACCAACCTATATTTAATAAATATATATTTAACCTTCTTCCAATGTACCTATAACCAAGTTCATAGTTATGTTCTTCATGTTCATAGTTGTTCAATTTTATGAATACCAAATTAGAATGCTTATAAATCCCATAAAAAGGGCCCTTTTAAAAAAATATCCCAAAATTAATTTAATTCAAATCATTATAAAAATTAGTCATTAATTGAAATATATAGTTCTAAAAATACAAAATTGTAAAACATATAATTCATGAGAGGAATCAAAAAGTCTTATTTGTTGGAAACAATATAAACTAAAACCCCATTTCTATTTCTTATTCCAATATTTCTACAAGAACATTGCTATGATACCTTAACATAGACACACTATAAGAAAATTGATTCCTATGAAATCCTTTTACAAATAAATTAATAATTGTATCGGATTCCTAAATAAGGAAGAATTTATCACCAACATCACATTATTTTCATTAATTATTTATGATATAAATGGTTTGTAATACCATATAAATATAAAATAAAACACATCAAGCATTCCACTAAATAATTGAGAAAATTTAACCAATATTTATCATACCAACCATACTCATGAATTTAAAAGGGACCATAAACTTGATGGGATAATTTACTCTATCTTCCCATACTCAAATATTAAATAGTGGTGAATGCTAATTTTTTTTGGACTATGTGAAGAATAATAAAGTTCCTTTAATAGTATTTCTATATGATTTGTAGCTATTCTGACCTATAAAAACATATACATAATAATGTGAAAAATAATTATAGTATCTAATCCCTTTATAATTTCATTATATGATAAATCATAGAACTCTATCTAATATAAAGGATATTTACATATCCTTTCCTAAGAAACATTAAAAAGTTCCTTCTTAATTAATATTTGGTAGTTTTATCAGATATAGGATATAATATATCCCAATGTCACTTCAATATAAAATAAAAACAAATAAAAAATATAAAAAATATATGATCTATATTCAATATATTTCACTTATATTTCATATCATAATGGAGATAAATCAAGGTACTAAACTTGACATAAATACTTATTAATTTCCACAACACATACTATAAAAAATAAGTAAATCATGAATGAATTTGTTAAATTAGAATACAATGTCCCACATGAATTTTGAATATCTCACCTACAAATAAATGTAATATCTTTAAACTAATTACATTTCCCAAATAAATATGGAATTATAATATTTCATAGTCCATTCAACCGGAAAAAACAAATTTTTCACTACTAGATGATCAATGAAATATATTTTGGAAATATATAACAAACTAAATCATTACACCTATGAAATTATTCATCAAAATAAATATATCTACAAGTGTGTGATGCAATATATTTACCCATTTGTAGTTAAGGACCCTGAAGATAAGTCATACATCATATCTTTTCAACTTTAACATATAACTATTTCATATGGCCCTATGATAATACATTATAAATCCATGTATATTTACTCAATATGGGAAATGAAAATCATGCATTATGTTTTCTTATATATTTGAAGGATGAAAATTTTCATGTATATAGAAAGGATAAATAGTTGTCAATATTCAACTTAAAATATAGAACAAATTATATTTATTAAAACAAATAACAATGTAATCAATGTCCTTACTCCTAATACAATTCACAGAGTCAATCAGGGATAAATTAATAGTCAATTTTATAATAACGTACAAGCATTGTAATTTTATCCATATTAATGTTTTATTATAAATAACACTTGATTATCCATTTATGTCAAAATTATATAGTGTATTTAAATCAAGATTTCTACAATAGTACATAGACTGCAATATCACAATATATCGGAATTTAAACCAACTCAATGTAAAATGAATAAATATATCCTACCCACATAATCCAAGGAATGTTAAAATAATATAAAAAATAGATATAATGTAAACATAAATCGTTGATTTATAATAAAAAACCCTCTATAAATATATAATGTAGTTTCAATCTCAACTCATTCTATAATACCAAAAACTCATTATTCGAATTTAATTCACTCCTCTCTAGAAGACTAACATACTAATATCCATGTATAAATATGAATAGTCAAGAAATATTATAGCATAAAAAACTAATTTTGATTCCCCAATATATATGTAAAAATGATAATCTCTTTAATTTTGAAAAATAATCAGCGATTTTGTAGGCATCCACTTCAAAAACTCAATTGAGATAGTTCATTTAAAATACCGAGGATATTACACCAAATAGTTTTGAAATAAATTATTTTTTCATTACTAGACCTATGATATCAAAATAAACCACCAATTATAACACATACATATAATAAATAATATATTATGGGAGAGACCGTATCATTATTAAATTATTTTCCACTCCAAATAATATCACATGATTCAATTTATTAGAATTGAAAAAAACCTAATAATGATACATATTTATGAAGGATTTAAATATTTTAAATCCAATTGAGAAATTTTAGTAATAGAAAACTATGTCTTACTAACAATAATTTATCTTGAAATTTCTAATGTCACATTATGATTTTCATATGATCATGGATATTTTAACATATCTTCAATAAAAACAAAGATGAATAATTACACATAATGATTAATATTTGATTAAATAATTCTAAAACCCCTTTGTAAAATACTTTATTCTAAATCATATTACCATAATTTATCAATGAATACGATGAATTAAAAATACTACCTAAAAACATCCATATATTTTACACTGAGATGATGATCATTTGATAAATGCTAAATATTAGGAAACCAATAATCCTAATGAACATGTTAAAAATATCATAGATATGAATTAAAGGATAATAGATCATAATTTTTACATGAAAAAAATTATAATACACCAAAATTATCATTATGATGTGATTTGTTTTCATTAAATAATATTACAAAAGATCCCGTTAAGAAATTATATTACTAATGATGGGTTTTATCTAAATTCCATTTAACTAAATCATAACCACCCAAAAAATTTAATTTTCATTAATATATATAAGAATATATTTACATTCATTATCCAATACCATGTATTTGATAAACTCTATTGATATAAATATGCAAACTATGTGAATTATTTAGGAAAAAATTATGAAATATATTAACAATAAATTGAAAAACATCACAATTATCACTTAAAAATACATAAATATTTAAAATGACCATCCATGAATTAAGTATATGCAGTTTTATCTAAATTTAAATTATCTTAATTGTAAAAAATATTAAATAAACAATTAAACATAAAAAATTAGAATTAAAAAGAAATAAAAAAACAAATACTTGTCAAGAATAAATATAATCTGAAAAACATCAAAGAGATATTTTAAAAAATAACATCTTATCCTGACACATTTACTGTATAAAATATAATTCTGTCTATACAAACTTATGATTGTGATAAAATATAGAAATCACTTTATCAGCTCACTATCACTCCTATAAGAGACTTAATTATAATCATTTTAGGAACATATTTTATAATCATATAAAATAATAAAAAACAAGTATTATAAAATTTATTGCGATTCAGTTGAAGATATGAAAAATAACGAATTTTTTATAACCAAATAATAAACCATCAATATGGATCAACATGCATGAAATCTAAATATTGTGTAAATTATAATATGAAATGAAATGTGAGCGAAACAATATAATAAGATGTTTTTATCAACATTTTCACCTATAGTTTTCAAGATGGCCAAATTTTCAGATAAAATACATCACCCGTATAATATGTTTACATTGGTTAAAAATAAATAATTGATTCTCATGTTGGACTCTAGGAATCTCCGTGAAATTATTTGGCGTTTAATTATAATGGGAAAAAATGATAGAGTAATGGTTTGAGAAGATTACCATGAATCATGGTTAGGAATGAGGAACACTATCTTGATTATTTCTATTATTATATATTGATAATGAGACAATCCCATTAAGTAACTCATATATTAGAATGTATGAGTTATTTCAACTACCATTGATGCATTAATATCACGAATTAATACCCCCTCCAAGAATATTTTTCATATAAATGATCTTGTTTAATCATATACTATACTGGAGATTGGGTGTAACACATGAATGTTCCACTTTTATGTTAAGGTGGAGGATATTATCTAATAAAAACCTTAAAATAAACCTATAATATGTCATAAAATATGATTTTTTTTCATTAAATTCATTCATATAGATATTATTATATCATTCAATTTGATATGACCTACCCATTCACATATACTAGGGTTTTACGGAATATTCTGCCCAATATACCCTTCCCCAAATCCTCAAAATCCTTTTGTAATTTAACCGTATATTGTAACATATATAATAAATCATGAAACCATTTGAAAAAAACCTTTAGGAAGACATTCATAAGTCTTATATAATGCAATAATTAACTTTATGTTGTGTTATATCATATACAGTGTCATGCAACTAAAAATCTTGAAAAAATATTAGATATACTCAGAATCACTTTTTGAGAATCTTTTTGAGACAAATTGTATATCAATTATGTCAACCATAAATATTGCCCCCTTAGTCCTTTTGTATAATTAAAATATAGTTGAAATCATGGATTCAATAATAATTAAGTAAAAAAATGTCCTCTATATAAAAGTTTTTCAAATATTTCAAAAAAGGTATTTTGTGTCCATCTCACCAAGAAAATGTATCTTATTCATATAGATATTAGTTTCATATTTTGAAGGAATACCTTTTTATATGATCCCTTTATCTAAGACATCATGAAATCAAGGAATAATGAGTATTAAATTCCTATAATTGTATCTTATTTATTCTAATTTATCCATGTATACAATAACATGTTCAATAGATTCATCATATATCACTTCTCTTTATAAGAGAGAAGATCACATTTTTATCCACCCAAATCGGTAAGTACATCATATGTACTATCTTAGTGAATCCTTACACTATATATGTTTGTCTCAATTGATGGACCAAATTTTATACTATTTATACATGATGGAAAATCCAATATTTTACTAGTTATAACATATAACATGATAAGCAAAAAACCAGACTACCCCTTGACTATAATTTTCAATAATTTTGTAAGAAAAGTTTCTATATATAATGGTTATAATTCTGGGTTTCAATTCATCTTATAGTATTGGGGAATTCCAATATATTACTTTTAAATATATTAAGCGTAAGATAATTTTGGAAGCTCTTTTTTGTTCTTGGGACTGTATCACAACACGCTATTGAAAAGGTCTCAGAGTAAGGTGGTCACTGCATCTTGTCGGGTTATTTGGGATTTTAAGAAAAATGGAAGGTAAGGTAATCACATACTACTCTATAATATTCATCTCCATTTTGAATTAATTAATTAGTTAAATTAGAGTCATCAAGTTAAATAATAATTATTCGGCTTCTCTATAGCGATATATCCAAAGTGTGGAGTTGGAAACAAAAACAATAATGACCTAATCAATGGAGGTGTGTTGCTTGGAAACCTCTAAGGACCTTTCTCAAACTCAAGGATGATAAATCTTATATATTAGGTGTTGTGAGAGCATATTTCTAGGTGATAGATGAAAAATGGTATTTTATTTTCTGTTTTAGTTGTTTTTATGGACCATGAAATTTTATTGGAGAAGAAGTGAGGGAAACGGTAAGTGGGAAGAAGATGTGATGTCTCTTTAACATTAAAATTATTGATTTGGAATCTCTCTCTAGAGTCTTAGTGATTGAAATTTATAGGATTTATAGATGTCCATTGAACCTGGGAAACCTGATTTAGAAAAGAAGTATTTCATTGATCAAGACATTATGATGTGTAATATATAGATAGATTGTAATTTTAGAAAAAACTTTTTAGAAAGATAGATGGATCCAACTAAGCCTATAATAATTTACTTGTTTAATGGTCCTTTTATAAATTATTATTTGATTATTATTAGGCTTACATAGATAGTTATCAATACACTCACCCTAGTAATTTTCTATATTTGTATTTTGAATAATGATAGGTGATTTATCAATCAATACAAGAACCACACACATAAAAATGTTGGACTATCTTCAAAAACTATAACACACGATGAATTTTGTTTTGTAGAGAAAACTTAATGTATTTATATATGAATTAAAATATCATTTAATTTTTTAAAAATATATATCAATATATGTTTATCTATTCATACCAAATGAGAGAATGATAATTTTTAGATTTATTTTTGTATAATCATGACATATTTTATTATTAAAAATATATCAGAAAAATTAAAAATACCACAGATAAGAATATATCTAATATAACTAATTTGATAGACTACATGATCCTCATTATTTTTATTTTACATTTAGGGGTTCTATCAAATAGATTTCATCTCTATTTAATTCCTAAAACATCACATTGAATCCATATGATAAAACATTCCAACTAAGATCTTCAGTTTGGAACATTGTTGAAAAAATCCACATTGAGGATGGATGAGTATTTGGTATTTATAATTTAAAACTCTCAAAAAAACATATTCGAACAACTTACCATCACAATTTACAATATTATGATGTTCAAGAATTGTATTATCTATACAGAACAGTTTCTATTTTAATTATCATTATTTTAGTTTGAAATAAAATTCAATTGAAACTATAATGAGAAATTAATTATAATTTTTTTAATCTAACAAAATTTTTCAATTAATATATTTATTTACCACCAAAAACTAAATAATATTATTATATTATGTGACATTGACATTGTATTTTGACTATCATGGTCTATTAACAATTTATATTAAAGGCTACCAACTCAACCATCACCCTCCATGAATATCATAAATCCAAAACAATATCATCTTGTAACATCCTCCTCCGGGTGTTGACCACAAAATTTTAATTCCTCAAGGGGTAAGAGAAACAAATAGTCCCAATTAAAATATATAAAACACTTATTATATATAGTTTTATCACACTATGAAAATATATTCCTCAATATCTAGTTATTTCTGAGGACCATAATGCTCTCCACATTGTGGTAATGTTGCCATAAATTCAATGAAACACAACTAGTGATAATTCCATATCTCATATGGTATAGTTTCCATAATGTGAATGTAACATTCTATACCTATAATGAAAATATGTACCTCTATAACCTCATGAAACAACCTAGTTCTTTTTTGTAAGTTTAAAAAAACATTACAACATTTTGTGCTTCCTTTTGAAACTACACTAACTGAGAACTAATTAAATACCCACTATTGTAATTGATTATTTCATATTAATGATCATTACATTTAAAAGTGCTATCATTCCTAGTTTATGATTTCAATGGGTCTATAATACATGTGATGTCATATATGATCTAGTGGTAATACCCACACTTCCATGTTATCTACATTCATTGTCCACATTCATTAGTGTTACAAAAGAAAAAAAATACATGACCAACATTGAGTCCATGTCCACCCACTATTGAGATACCATATGATGAAAGAAATGAACTTCATATTTTAATATTTAAAACATTTTAAAAAATTCAATAGAGAAAGTGGAATCACATTACTATCTATAAAACCTCAAGATTATTACAATTCAATTCCATCTCATCTAGGTAGATTAATATATCATAAATGAAGTAAACTTGAACTATTCTATGAATAACATGAACATGGAATTTATGAGGCTGATGAACTCATCCAAAGTGTTCATGATAATGAACAACATGACTAAAAACTCAATGTCCAAATATGTGAATGAGAAGGGAGTATTGGGGATATCACCCACATTCACCCCAACGTGGGATATCCTGAACCTATATCTATCGTAGAAAAAACCACCTACCACTCTTAGTTGGTCGAAAAAATAATAGATCTATGGATGAGGGTTTTATTTTTGGGGAATCACTAGATAAAAAAATAGTTTTCTATATATACCCTCAATTTAACATCATCCTTCTTTTAAAATAACATTAAAGCACCACATGATTACACAATCGTCTATATGAATCCTTTTTTCATCAAATCATATATTATAATCATCCAATACACAACTTTTTAGGTTGATTCTAATAGGTATGAATCAAAATAAAAATAAAAATAGGTTGTTGATCTACATAAAATATGAATTAAAGTCAAGGGGTTAGAATGAAAACAACCTTTGGAAAAAATCTATGAACTCCATTTCAAACATGTGGTCCTCCTCCATCATATAATACACCAATTCAAATGAATACTTATCTACCAATGAATTAATGTAATCCTGATGACTAATTCCTATAATAAAACTCCTCCCTCCCATGAAAAGAACATGTTTTCTATATAAATCTATCTACATGACTCTTCTCCCTAAGTAGTCAATAACCAAACACCTAGAATAGAAATCTTAGTTCCAATGATGTCATATTATGGATGACTCATTACCAAGAAAATATTTACACTAGACTTATGTGGCCCCATAATAAATATACACCATCTTAATATATCAATAAACTTTTTATAGCCTCAAAATTTCATATTAAACACTATTTGTGGATTAATTCTCTATAATTAAATCCATAGAGTGCATACTATAATGGGTGAAACAATGATATTTGAAACTCCATAATTAAAATAAAAATAAAATAGGGTGGATGAATAACTAATCATATATTTAGTGATACTTTTAACTCTAATTATGAATGCAATACTACATGAAACATACCTTTCCCAGCTCTTATACCTCACTACTATCGGCCACATCCATAGCCACACTCATGTCATTGTCCTTGAACTCGTATAATATCTTGAGGTCGACCCAAACAATCTCAATCACCCATCTATAGATAATTACCCTAATAACACATATATTGAAACAACTTTATTAGGAAATGATTCTAAGGAATACACTGGCACAAAATAAGTCCTTCAAAATGAGCTTGATGGAACTATATAACTGATTATTAGGACGAATAAAACCCCAAAAAAATGGATAGTGGCCCAAATACACTAGTAATTGTAGAAAAACTATAGGACCTATATGTATAAGAGGGACTCACCTTTGTTAATATCACTACTAGTTGAAACCACAATGGTCCTGGTGGTTCAGAACTACCACTAACATATTTTTTTCTTATGGAAATATATTGGCTCCCATATTGTCATAAACCCGATTGTGAGTTCATCCATTGGATTATATCAACCTTCTTATGATCATCTAGATACATCATTAATGTAAAGGTTATAACTATATATTTTATATAAGAAGATTGTACGACTTAAATATTTCATAAGAGGGACTCCCCATTTAGAAAATTGTTTAGGGAAAACTCATAAGATATTTGATATCAATCTCATGGTACCACATATGCATACATTCAGACATATAATATTATAGATCAGACCTCTTATCATCCTTCAAAATTGATGAATAAAACTCTTATAATAAATAATTATAAAATATAAGCCAACAAAAATCATCATCCTTTCAATCAATTGGATGAAATCTCCTCCATTGGCTAATTAATTCACATATATAACTAAATTTTAGAGGGATAAAATACTCCTTAGGGGCCCTAAAGAAACTGATGATAATAATGAGATCTTGTAACATGTTTTCATTATCCAGATCATAAGAACATCCCACATACATTCCTAAAAACTTCTACTAAAATCCCCACAATTCCCATTATCAATCCATATTCTCCTTTTTTAGATTAACCCCCAAGTAATCAACTAGTGAAGCTAGGTGATCGATAACATCCTGAACAATGTCCGAATGACACCATGGTTTAATAGCTAAAAGGGAAAATAATTTTTTAATCTTGATATTATAGGATTTTTTTATGATTTATTATATTTATTTTATATATATTTGACCTAACAATACAACTCAACTCAAACAAGAAAAAAAATCATCATGATTCGTGTACCTCCCCAAAGATTATGATAAGAAATAGAAATAATGTTACTAGGCAATTCAGTAGGCCTGAAGTCTATGTATCAAAAAATAGTTTTCACTAAATTCAATTCTCCTAAAAAAATCACTAACCTATGTTTAATAACAATATCAACTAATTTCATTTCCATAAAAACACAGAAAATACTAATAGTTCCATAATCTATAGTCTATCCAATATTTTGAATATCACCCCTAATTATACTCTAATAGAAACAACCAATTCAAATATTACCCATTATATTATTCCAATGAGTGATGAGATATAAATTTCACCATTCCAACCTATCAGTAGAATTAGGGTTTTTGATTAGGACTGATGGTATACAAATCACAAAAATGAGAGAAATTAACTTTTATAATAATACGATTATGGTATGTTCTACAAAAAAACATAAATTCATGAAATAAAAAAATGAAACAACTATACCAAAATTTATGTATCAAATAAAATAGATAGATATAAGCTCTCATATAGAAATAAAGAATGAAAATTTGAGGCAACAACCTAGAAAAATCCCAATGTTCAAAACATGTAATTCCCATCATGGTCTTTTACATCCTCCTAGAAACCTGAAACCATTATATATATATATGGTTATAAATCATGTATAATCAGTATGGGGACAAAATAATATAATCTATAGGTGAAAATAGCATACTAATTCACTTTTGAGAAAATAGTATAACCAACAACACATAAAAAAGTTAAGTAATGAGTCTTATCCTCAAAAAAACATGATCCCCTAAAAAAGAGTTCATTTATAATAATATAAAGTGAAGTGTAATTTTAATAGGAAATCTACACCACTTTACCAAAAGTTTTCACAATCATACCACAATATTATATGTGTTGGTGCTACAATCTATTTCATACATCATAGAAAGTAAAGCACCACATGTGAATCATGTAATAAAATCACATATCGCATAGAGAAACCTATGTAATCGCCACATCACATCTCAAATCAAGATAAATGGGCCATCACATCACAACCAAAAATATAGAAGTAGGAAACAGTGAACATTAAGTTCATAAACCCCATCCCCTTATCCTAAATTTCAAGAACCACTCTATAATATCACATAACCTCACTAGATAAACCACTCTCGTATCTACTTTTAACATTAATTCTTCAAATCCCATGAATAACGACCTGTCTAATAAGAGAGATTTGGAATGTGGGGATAGATATATATCCATCCTCATTACATGGATATTAGATAAAACACCCACATATATAAATATATGGGTTTTATCACATGCTTATAATCATCAGTTTGGTTGATATTGAAATCACTACCAATATAAAGATATATATATATATATATATATTAGAAAAACATCATAATACCATATGTTTTAAAAACCAAAAGATACCAACCAATTGAAAACATCCCAGCAAACCCCCAATACAACCTCTATGGCTGCCACCACTTGATGTACAACTCCACCTAGCATTCCTGAAGCCCCATTCCAGATTTTGTATCTCCATTCTTGTTATAAAATTTCCAAATAACATATTGATATGATATTTTATTTCTTTAAAAAAAAATTTCCATTATTTATAGTCCATTTATTTTACATTATATTTTAACCATATTTATCCACATATCCCACTTTAATTCCTTCATTTTATAATCATTTACATTCACTAAACCATCCCAAGAAATTTTATTTTCATAATTATCATATAATTATTGTACTATATGGTATAATAGAACATAGAAAAGCCACACATAAAACCCATCATCCTTATAAAGAAAACCATCCTCAAATTACTACAAATATATATTAATAACTGCCATAAAAAATGGTCACAACTTAGTTCCCCATGGAACTATCAAACCTAAAAACACCCTTATTAGCACAAAATAATCGAATAATATTTCATAGTATACATGTGGATTCACCTCATTTCCCAAATAACTTTTAAGGGTATTCTCATAAAATTAATGATTTCTAGGTTAAAATAGTTATTTAGACGAATATACATAATTTTAAGTAACATGTAAATCCTGTAAAGCAACAATTTCAAGAGTAATATAAAAGATATAAACACAATTAATTTTAACCATCACCTATAAATTTAAATTAAATGGGTTAATTATATTTATTATGCCATATGAAAACAATCTTACCATAGATAGAAAAATCATTAACCATCTCATATGACACAATTGTAGATAAAAGAAGGAAACCTTAATCAAATAAAGATTTACTACCTCATTCTGATCCCAGAGGTATAGAATAATATGTCTGAAACATAAAACCTTGAAATGGAAACCATGGTTCAAACTACACCACATCGGTAGATTTTTAAAACATATCCAAACAAACTCCCAAATCAAAATAATTCCAATTCATCAATTATTTAAGGAATAATGTAATGAAAAATTAATAATTGATGGAATAAGGTATTAACATATATTACCAAAACATCACCACTAATATAAGAAGTCAATATTGAATGAAAAGTTATGGGCAAATCCATTAAAATAACATGGGGTTTTCCAAACAAACAGAGAAAAGTTACATAATGATATAAATATTATTTGAATAAGAGATATATATATGTTATAAATGAGAGACACATGAAAAAAATTCCACTATCATATAAAATGTTTAATTGTTATATGTATTATATGAAATAAAACCCCTAGAAATGTCCAAAAACCATTTTCTATAGAAAAACATGTCGGGTTGGGATTGAATTAACATTTATCTCAAATCCCAATATTATGAAATACACACCATTTTATTGGATACTCTTTTGGATAACTCATGTTATTAAAGTTTGGACACCCAAAATATAAACCAAATGATTATGCCAAAAGAATCCTTTTCAGACATGATGTCCCCCAAAAATTATAAAACTAAATATCCAACTACATTAAACCCAACATTATATACACAAAACAATATCCAACCATAAAACCATGGATTTAATGGCAATGAAACTTATGGGATGTTACTTATGGTTCTTATATAACAATAATATCATTTTGGTTTCTTATATTAAAAATGGAGTTTATATAAAATGGGGGAATATAATTATGATTATAATTGAAATAGATGAATTATAATCTATGGAATGGGTGGAGTTCATGAATTTATATTTTATAAATAACATTTTCTGTTTAATTTTAAAAAATATTGAGAGTTAATTTCTATAACTAATAAAATGGATAATGAGTCCAATTGAACCTAAGAAGAAAACATCAATGGTTTTATCACTTATGTCTCTACTTATATCTATATCCCTAAAATAATGACCAAAAATTTCCTTGTTGGCTTAAGTAAGATCTGGTTTTTTCTTGAGGAATTATTTTATTCTATTTAAATTGTTGGTTTTGACCTAATGTGAGTGAAATTTCAGAACATCAGAGGTTTGAGAAGAAATAAATGGATGTTATGAGTTCGAGGCCTAATATTTAGTGAAAACAAATAAAAAAATATATTTTTGAGAACCAGTGAAACCTATTCCAGAGGGTTACATGTAACCATGTAGGGATAAGAAGATAGATGAGGGAGGACACATAGTTTGACGAAACTGTGTACCCATGGGTGAAAACATTTTCTTTGGCTAAAATTTGTTTATCAGTAGAATGCGACATTGTTTTCACATGTTTTTTGAAACTATTCACATGAACTATGAAAGGTCTCCCTTTAGATAGTGATGGGAACACTGTTGGTGCATGGTTTGGCATACCATGAAACCAAACCATGCGACCCTGTAAAAATTTTGTAAGTACACTTTGTTCCTTTTAAATTTTATTTAAACAATTATATTTTCTTTACTACATTGGTGGATGAAATCATTTCATTGGGATCTCCCTTTGAAGATGATATCCAATGCTAGGATCCTATTCCTTCCTCATATAAATGAGTCAATCACCATTTGTATTTTTGGATCCACACTGGAACATTCTTTATAAATCCTTTTATGTTAATTGTTATAGTTTATATCAATTGTGTTATTTATGTGTAAGGTAATATTCCCCATATCAATTTTTTCATCCATTCAACATTCGTTTTCCAATATAGATTGAATCAAAGGTGATACTAGATTAGTTTTCTACAACATGTATATGTTAGATTATTTATACAATCACCCTTATGGTTTGGTGTTTTATAAGTTGTTATGTCATTGATTCACATGACATTTATTTTGTTACTTCCCTTAAAAATTGTTGATTCCTTGAATTATTTTCATTGGAAATTATTAGGTTTACCAATATTAAGATTGTCATAGTCAGTGGTATTTATCCCCATCAAAGGCCACAAATGGGTTGTTCTTTTTTATATTCCCAATTTTATACAACTCTATTGGGTAGGGGTGATATTTACACTAATTTAGGGATCCATTATTAATTGAATGAGATATATTTAATTTATTTGTTGAATGGTAGTAATTATGTTCATGTGATTACTTAATGTGAGATATTTTAATTTTCTAAATGGAAGTTGTTAAATGAGTTGGAAAAATGATGGAATTGGATTGGTTATGAATAATTGATTGAGTTTAGATGATGAATTATTATGGTAATGTATTTCATTGATGTGATACTTATATCCTTATTATATTAGATTCCATTAATGATTGCACAATGGATCTCTTTTATAGTAGTTGATGCCCTGTAACTATTTACTCATTGGATCCTAGTTCATTATGATTCCAGTGAACTTGTTACAATTATATATTTCTTCTGTGGACTCGCATTAGACATGATTTTTTGACATTCTCTATGGAATCCACTGAATACTTTATTGAGTTTCAACTGAGATTCTCTTGGGTCTCAACAAGGATTTCTTGTAATTTTATCAAACAGATATATCCCATCGTAGTCTGACACATGAATATATGGCATCGATGATGTGGATGTTATACACTATTACATTTCATTTATGATGTGGATGTTATAAAATTGAATACATGGAATTAACAATGTGGATGTTTTATATGTTTTTACATTGCATTGAAATTGTGGATATTTTTTTATACATTAAAGATGAACTAGGTGTGGGTATATTTTTATTGTTTTTTGGATGGACATTATGAAAAATTATTTATTTATTCATTGTATTTTCCCTTGTTTATGGGAGATTGAATATAGTCTATAGGGATCCATTTTTGGCTATACATGATCACTTATTCATCCTCATGTTAGCTTATATACTATTATACCAATGATATACTATACACTAATATTGTTTATATTATATAAAATGGATTTTTTTAAACATTATTGGTGGTATCCTACCGAGTTTTATCTCACACCCTATTCGGGGAATTGTTGGGTATACGCACAGACAGTATAGATGTATATTGGGACTCATGATATTACCCACTATATGATGATTAATAGATTATTATTAAGATTTGGGAGGAAAACGATCATGTTAGATTTATGATGATATCCAAACAGTGTCCATTTTTTTTGTATTTTTTCATTTTAATTTATTTATTTTACTAGATTCTTGTATAATTTGTTTATACTTTATAGAGACAATAATTGATCCTCATATTATATATGAAGGCTATAACTATTTATTATTATGTTCTTTTGATGTTTATATTTTATATTATGTTCATTTATTTACCTACATATTCTATATTGTTGATATTGTTACTCTTATTATAATACACTCTAACATTATTTCATACTCTACCAAATAACACACACATGTCTCTCACTAGTAGTCGACCGACATTGGCATATGGCAAGGAGATCATGAGGCAGTGTGACCCACTAGCTTAGGGAACTCTTTGTTATCTCTCATATTAGGTTGTTACAAAGTGGTATCAGAGGGTTTTCTTTTTTGGATTTACTGTTTTTGTACAATAAATATTATATTAGTAAAGTGTGGGAATTTTGAAATTTGTACTGCCTAGGTGTATCTAATCCATGTATCGAAAAGATCCAAATAGACTATATCTGAAAATTGATTTTTTCTAGACTTTTCAAAACAATTTTTATTTTATTCCACCAATGGGTGATGCACTTGAGTTTTAATGTTTATTTTTGATTGAATATTTCAATATATTTCCATTGAGATTGTTGTTTTCCATCTCATAATTTAAGGAACCTGTTAGAATTTACATTCCATGCATAATTCCATTACATATATAATGAATTGTTTAGATGAATGAAATTATTTTGTGTTCCTTTAGTGTTTTACCCATTGTTTTTAAATGAAATGTATATGGAATTGAGAAACATTAATTTGTACAAAGAGAGAATTCACTATCCTAAAAAAGGGGTGTCTTAGAGTTTCTATAGTAGTGAACATAAAAATCCAATTATGGTATGTTGATTCATGGACCATTGGTCCCATGTACTGAAACATGTTATGGTTTAGATTATGTAAACATCAAACATTGGTTCACAAGTAATATGTGATCGTATGGATTGAATGTGGTGACCCCCTTAGTTCAACCAGTTAAATGGAATTTTTAAATAAAGATTAAAATGAAATGAAATGAAATTATTGAAATATAGAACATGAACATGAACTGACATTTGATTTCATACTAAGAAATGTACCTGCTTCTTTTTATAATAATTTTGTTGAACATAGTCCAAGATGTAGGAGTAGGTAGAGTGGTGTAGCTAGTATATAGGTAGTTTTCAACCTATCTCATGAGTTCCTCTGAGAATTTTTTAAGAGTTATTTTTTAAAGTTGGTGTTTGGAATTGTAGAAACTTGTCATAATGTTAAACTCTACTCATACATGAGGAGGGCGGTGAAGACGCATCCCCAAAGGTTGTGTGCTATGAGTTACGAGTACATCCTCATGTAGATATAGATGAGGTACCAATATTAGTACATTATATAATAATATATCAAGATATTTCTAAGAGTAGAATAAATATCCATTAATCATTAGAGGATGGAAACAACAGTTCTATAGGAGATTAAGAGGAAACAAGAGGTCCATGAAGAAAATGGGTTTATACAATGCATTACATCTTTATGGGGTCCTTTGGTCCCTTTTACAAAAAAGGATAATAGTACACTCATGGTATGCGTGTATTATGAAAAATTAATCTAATTGATGGTTATGAACTCATATCCATTTCCACAGTTATATGATCTCTTTCACCATCTCCATGGAGCTCAGGTTTTCTCAATGATTTGTTCATGGCTAAGAGATCAACTTGTATGTGTTTTTCCCAGAGATCAACCTTGTGCCACTTTTCATAATAGGTATGGACTTTATGTATACCTAGTTATGGAATTTAGTTTTATGAATGAGCTATCAGTTTCCATGGTGCTAATGAATATATTTCTCCATACTTATCTTGATTTGATTATGGTGGTATTCATGGATGATATTATGGTGTGTTCTTAGA
This sequence comes from Viscum album, assembly GCA_963277665.1. Taxonomy (NCBI): domain Eukaryota; kingdom Viridiplantae; phylum Streptophyta; class Magnoliopsida; order Santalales; family Viscaceae; genus Viscum; species Viscum album. Next base: position 1,238,218,612 of record OY728145.1, on the reverse strand, counting down.
AATGGCATGATCAAGAAAAAAATATTGATATATTTCTCTATAACCAAAGTGATCTTCAGTTATATGATAAGATCAAAATTTCTACTTAAATATGGATACGATTCACATATTGGGTTATATTTACTAAGATACATGATTATTTATTGACTGAAATATGTTTAGAGTTATAGTTACATGGGAGCCTACAAATAATGTTATTGACATACAGACTTCTGTTGTAGTTTTATGACATTATATGTGTTTCATATGAGACTTAAAATTAATAAAGGACCCACATACATGCTTTACTATTATGGGTTTGAAGTTTGTATGTTTAGATTCTTTCAAGACAACCTTTTTGGATATGAAAGGGAGACTCACATCAGCATCAATCCTCATTCTCCCAGAACTATTTAGAGGATACAATATTTATTGTGATGTGTCATGTAATAGTATAGGATATGATTGGATGAAATAATAATGAGTCATGATGTAATAATCTTGTTAGTTGAGGACTCCCAAGATGAACTACCCAAAACATGATATTGAGTTGGTTGCTATAGTATATTCCTAGCGAAGTTGGACAAATTATTTACTAGGATTGATTTTATTGGGTATATGGACCAAAAAATACTCAAGTATATATTTATATTGTGTGACTTGAATATGAGGCAGTGAAAGTTTGTGGAGTACCAATAGTATTTCGACTAATTTCTTTCCTATTCACATGGTAAAAAATGAATTTTATAATGAATTTTCCTTAATAGAATTTATATAGGAAATTCTGGATGAAATTATAGAGTGGAGGCTTATGGAATTATTTTCCAAGATACACATAGATGTTTTGGATGGACAATAAAAGAAATTTATCTCATCCATGAAAATAGAAACCACTCGTCTTGATAGAATGATGATGAGAATGAAATATGATGTTGAGGGCCTAGTCAAACAAGAGAGTGTAGGTGGTGAGGACCCAAATCCTAGTTGGAACATGGGTGATGATAAAAATACATGTATTAATGGAATAATTTTTGTTTTAGTAGACATATGTTGAGAGATAATGTGGGGGTTTCAGGACTCATCTTGTGTTGTACATCCCAGTGCTACCATGATTTATCTATCGTGACCTATGATGTCCATTATGGTGGTCTGGGATGAAACAAAAGTCAGTTATTTTTTACCTGAGGCCTTAAAAACGTTATAATGTTAATATAGAACATTATCATCCTGTTGGTATTTTACAAAATTTACCAATTCTTGAATTGAAACGGGAAGATGTTGTAATGGATTTCTTAACTGGTTTTCCAAGATTGCCTTGAGGTAATGATTTTATTGGAATGTGGGGTATAGGTTCCAAAATAAAAAATCATTTTCTACTGATCAAGGAATATTTATTAGAAGATGATCTTGGATTATTAGAAAACAATGAGATAGATTTCCTTCACTGGGTTCCTCCAACAATTTTATTACATTGTGATCCCTGGTTTACATCTCAAATTAGGCAGAGTTTCAATAGTTTTTGGGAAAATAGGTTCTTCAAAGTTCCACATACAATGAATAGACAAATGACCAATTAGATGAAACTATACTATTTTATATGTCATTATTAGAGAATGTTTCATTGATTTAGTTGGATCTTGGGAGTGACATATAGCCCTGGTTGAGTTCATCTATAATAATAACTATTAGGATTTGTTATAGATGTAATCATTTGAGGATTTGTATGATTATCCTTTCTAGTCACATCTGTGATGATTAGAGGATGGTAAGTCTGCATTTCTCGATCCACATATCATTTAGGAATCTTTAGAAATGGTTTAGATAGAGGGATGAGGAAGGACACATTGTTTGAGGAAACCATGTATCCCATAAAGGATGATAGTGTAGTGGATCTTCATTTTTTAAAATAAGATTTTGACATAGTTTGGGCATGGTTTCCTAAACCGAGTACATGAACCATATGAGTAACCCCTTGACACTATGAAGGGAATATATTAAAAGAATGGGGTTTCCAAAAATGCGTCCTAACCTTGTGACCAAGTTAAAATGTGGACAATTACATTTCTACCAATAAAATGTTTTATATATTAATTATTTTTTTTTATTTTTATGGTAGAAAACCTATTCAAATTAGAAGGTCCCTTTAAAGCCAAAATCATATAATTAGATATGGTTTCTTCATTTGTTGCCTAATTCAAACACTATTTCTCGTGATCGATATATAAAAATTATTTATTCAATTCCTTGTGTAGTTTTTCATTAACATCATATCGACAATTTCTTTATGGTGCAAGGTAATATTCCCCATATCAAATATTATCATCCAATTGAAAATTTTCTTTTTATCTAGACTGAATCTGAGGAAGGTAATAGATGAGTGTCCTACTACACATATACGGTTGGTGGTTTATAAATTTTACCTTGTGTTTTTTTTGTTTTATATGTTTTTTTTTCATTGTTCTATATTTCAATCATTATTTTGTTTCCCCTAAAAGAAATTTATTCCTTGAATGCTTTTTTGGGGGGCGGATTAGGTTTCCCATCATTAATTGTTTTTTTGGTGGTATTCAAACCCATGCTAGGCCACACATAGTGTTTACTTTGTATCATTCGAATAATATAACTATACTATAGGTTCATGTGTGCTTACAAATGATATTGGAATCCTAAAAAAATTGAATAAGATGAATTGAACAGATTAGGTTATGATTATGCCTTTTTTTCATGTGATTACTTGATGTGGACAATTTTAATTACATAAAATTAAATTTATAATTGAGTGGGATTAACTAATGTAATAAAATGGTAATAAATATTTGAATGAATTCATATTATGAATTGAAATGCAAGTTCATGCATTACATGATATATATGGATAATGATTCCATTTGACACAATGGAAGATTCCAAATGGATATGGTTTACAATATGAGATTACTAGTACATATTTACTCTTTGGATTAGGAATATATAGAATTAAATAGGTCTTGGAATGAGATAGATACATATTTATTGGAATTGAATTTAAATGATTTGTTAACATAATTCTTGTACTCAACCAATGTTTTATAGAGTCCCCATCATGATACCCTTGAGACTCGATGAAGACTCTAGGGTCGTCTAGACCATGGATTAGGTCCTTCATGGTCAAACACATAATTAAACTACCTGGCCAGTGTTGATTTTATATGAATGATTACACAGTGAATGAATTGTGGATGTTATACAGTTTATTGCATGTATTTTCAAATAAATATATCTTAGTCCTGTTTTCAGGGTAAAACCATTGTGGTTATTTATCAATTCATTACAAATATTTATAGTATGTGTTTCTTTTTACAATTTTTAGACTAGACATTACCAATCATACATTATTTGTTATTTATGGCTACCCTAGATTATTAGATCAAGATCGTTGTTTATAGGGACCCATCATTCCATTTTAGGATCACTTATTCCTCCACACATTACATTCATTACTATTATACACATAATATACTACCCACTACTTTTGATAATATTAATATGACTATATTTTTTATAGAAACCACTGGAGGTGTCCTATCGAGTGTTATCTCAAACCCTATTCATGAAAACATTGGGTACCCAGAAAAACATCAAGGATGTAGGTGGGTACAATGTAAATTTCAGACAATTTATTTTTTTATTAGTTTTGAATTGGAGGAGGGGTGCACAAGACCCAGCATGAATCATTATGCTATCTAGATATATTCCATTTTGGAATTTTTTTAGAATTTAATAAATTAATTATAGATCATTAATATATACTAACTTCCAAAATTTGTAGAGACATGACATGAAATTATTATCATAATATATATAAATTATTTTTCCTATTTATTATTATAGTCTTTAGGATGTTTATATTATGTCTAATTTTTTGTAATTTATCTTCTTCTGATAATTTATTTATATGTTTACTACCACTATGATAAACTATTAAATGAGGAAATAGTCTCCCCATTGACACACCCAAAGCCCTTTTAACTACACAGACACCTCTAGTGTACTATGATATGATCTTCAAGACATGTTTCCTGCCTGCTTGGGGCACTGATTAGTGGATCTTTGGTCGGGATGTTAATGCATAAAATAAATTTTTAAGGCTTTTTCAATAATATATTTTAGAAGATATCAATATATTATTTTTTCTATGACACAAATTGATATGGAATTTCGGGACATCCATAATATCATTTTTAAGAAATTCTGGGAGGATTATTATTGACTCACTAGTGACAAGAATCAAGGAGAAGGAAAAAACATGTTTCTACTTCTGAGAATTATTGTATGATGTGTCAAGTATTTTCCTCAATGTTACAATGTGTATTATGTTTGGTAGCGTAGGAAATATTGTACAGAACATTCTATTTAATGAAAATATTATTGATAATATCCTAGATGAGAATAAGGAATTGATCAACATGCTACCAAAATACCATTCATTAAGTGTAAAGTGTTTGGGAATTATGAAAATAAATTCCCTAACAATAGATTATTTATATAGAATAGTCACATACAAAATCCTAAACAATAAGAGAAATAAAGATCATAAATTTTCACTTTTGATGAAGTTTAGTGTGAAAATGATGTAGAGCATGTTACAAGGATTCTTCACACCATACCAACAAATTTATTTTTTGATTCATGTTTTTTAAATTCCTTTCTATCACATAAGTCTTATAAGAATTTTTATTCACTGAAAATAAAAATTGATAATGAACAATATATGAAACTCAGGGTGCTTCAATAATATTATTCAAGATAATATCAATCATCAGATCATGGTAATTAGTATGGAATTTTCTAAAAATCTAATTCTTTGACAATGGTATTAATTTGAATAAAAAATTAAATTGACTGCTTATCCCTGTATAAGGAAAATGTTGGTTTTCTAAAACTGGAGTTATCGGGTCACATGTTCATTAATCCTAGGATCACATATATATGTAAATATGATTATGGGCATAATTTAGATTAAAATTCTATAAATAGTATATGACACCTAGAAACGAGGGAATCTTGTGAGAAATGGTCATGGTTCATGTCCAAATTGATTAAATTCCTATCATACTATTTTATATTTATTTATTTTTACATGAAGAACATGGTATTAAAAAATATGATGAGGTCAATTTTCAAATACACCTTATACATGGCTCTATTCATCCCCAATATTTTTTTATATAATGGTCTCCATTTACTATGAACAATTAATGAAGCTATATCATGAGAAAATGGATAATGGATTTGTATGCTTGAGTGATTCACCCAAGTGTTAAGAAATTTTTTTGTTAGAAATTATTTATTAATATTTCCCATCATCAAATATTTTTATATTATCAATATAATAAAAAATAAAAAATACCCATTACATAGAATTTCTGATTTTTTGACTAACATTGTGGAAATAAATATTTCTCAATGACTGACCCTCAATCCTGGTAACATCCCTTGAGGGTGATCAGAAAATATTTACTTAAGATATCCATCCACATAAGTTATGAAAATTATAAATTTTTAATTATTTAATTTTGTAGTATATAGGTTACCAATATAATTAGTGATTTTTTTAATATTGTATTTACAGTTTGTCATGAAAATGTAATGGTTGTCTATATTGATGATATTTTAATTATTCAAAGAGAAAAGAAAAAATATTATAAACATTTGTTAATTTTTCTATTGAAATTAGTAAAAGGTAAATTATAATCCATTGTATAGAATTATTGAATTTCAGATACAAAAAGTATCCTTCTTAAGTAATTTAATCAATATTCAGTGTATATTATTAGAATCATAAAAGAAAGAAGTAACATAAAAATATCCAAGATAGATCACTATGATAGAGTACATAGATTTCTTAGTATAGTTAGATTCTATCTGATTTTTGTGACAATATTCTAATGATTATCCCAACTAATAACCAAAATAACATGGAATGGATTAAAGCTACTTTAGATAGTGGAACATGAGTATGTTTTATTCAAGATTAAACATAGATTGGTTATAATTCCTATACTAAAAGTACATTACAATTACAGAGCGGTTGAAATATATATAATGGTTTAGGATGTGTTTTTATAAATAATGAGATGATGATTTATAATTAATCATGTTAATTAAATAATCTGGGGAAAAACTACCCAAATATTGATCTCATGTGGGAAGAATTAGTCCTTACATTGAAAACATAGTTGAATTTTCTCTATATTGAGAAATGTGATATTTATAACAACCAAAACATATTAAAGTTATTATTTAAAAAATATGATTATGTGATAAAGGATATTGTCATTTCAAATCAGGTATACTGATTGCTCTATAAATTATCACACTGGGAAGTAAAAAAGTGGGCAACCCCAATGGGAGGAGGGATCATTATATTTTATTCATGACGTTGATTGAAAATGAATAAATAATGACATATTTACAATGGAAAAATCATAATATGAAAAGGTAATTATAGGAATACTATATTTTCCCAATAATGGGCCAACCACAAACTCACATAATGATTGATGAATCCAAGAAAGATGATGGATAATTTTTTTGATGATTACCATTGGCCATATTTTTCTATTCAACAAGGAACAAAAAATATATAATGATCTAATGAAAATTATATAATAATAAAAAATGAATATGGAAATCACAAAACACACATCTAAGTTCTTGGTTGATGTCAAAAGTATGATATTTTGTGGGAACCATTACCTACATGAATTTTGAATTAGAAATAAAGTTAGTTTAATATTTTTTGGGTCTCAACTGCTTATCTGACATCTATAATAGAAGTTGGGTTTTAGTCTATCTCTAAAATAATTAAATATATTTTTTTTATATTAATAATGATATCTATATGGATTAAATCCTTAATTCATACATAAGTTATGTGGTATGATTTTATGTGGTTCCACAATCAATAGTATCTTATAAATATCTGACATTTAGATTGAGGTTATGGAGAATCATTTTGATGGAAATTGATAGGCAGTTGAGTTTCATTATTGATTATCAGGCATATATTGATGGTTAGTCTTAGAGGACCATAAAAAATTTGATGGATATGTAGAGATCATATTTAATGGAACTCGGAGTATGTTGGGATTAATACCTTCCATTGATATATCTTGTATGTAACTTTTTTTTTCTATTTTATAATTCCCATAAAACCATATATCAATTTTTATAGGATGATATGTTGGAATCCAACATGTTAAGAAACATTTTGAGATGGTATGTGGGTATGTCATCACCTTGTCAAGGAAATGATAGATATGTTTGAAAATATTCAATGATGAAGAAAATAATCATAGTGTAAATTGGATATTTATATAGATAACCACCAATGGGCCATAGAATACGAACTTGGTGAAATATTGTTCCTCTGGATATCTCCTTGGAAGTATCTTATGATATTTAATGTGAAATGGAATATGATTCCTAGGTACATATATCTCGTTAAGATCAATGATCATGTTAGAGTAGTAGTTTAGCACCCCATCTAATCCCCTCTAAAGTACAAGAAGTGTTCATTGTATCTATTTTTGTTATGTATATATGAGACCATTAACATGTACTACACATAGATGTTGAGAAGCTATATAATTATCTATGTTATGGTAAAAACCGAATGGAATTAATTAAATGAAGTGATTAAGTGTTCTTGAACAAGAGAACTCATATTTTTGATTTTATACAATGAAATCAAAAGGTTAATGGAGAAGTGTGGGGACTAGATGATGTAATTATAGAAAATTTAAATCACTTTTTTTTCATCAAAGGAATAAAATTTCTTGGGAAAAATATTTTTTATGTGGGGTAGTATGCAAGGACCCAGGGTTTTAATCATTCAATATATACTACACTTGATATGTTGGGTAATAAGATATGTACTATTTAAATTATTGGTAAAATATTAAATTAAAATTAGTAATATACCTATAATATAGATGAATATAGAAGGAAAATAAAATTTATTAATTTTAGATGTAAAATAAATAATAAAAAATAATATTGGAAATGGTGATTTTCTATTAAATTAGTTTAATTATTTATCATTCCTTATAAAATGATAAATTTTATAATTTAAAATTTTAACTTAATGAAATAAAAATTATTTTTTATTTCAACACAACAAAATTAAATTATTATTATATTTTAATTTTCTAAAAATATAGTTTTATGTGAAAAAATTCAAGAATTAATAAAAAATTATTTCCATGATTTTATAATAAAATATTTAGAAACAAGATGATTTGGAATCCATTAACATAATAAATCTAGAAATTATGTAATAAAATTAATTATATTGAAATATTATTTTTTATATTTACATTATTTGGAAATCATCATTAAAACTATTATAAAATGTTTCTTTAATATGAAAACATTTTTTGACCTCTTTTATATCATGTAATTTTATTGTGAGGTTTAGTTTTTAATTTTCATATATATCTCATATTATTTATTCAATTCATTATAAATCAATTTATATCCATAAAATTAGAAACCATGGATATTTTATAATTTATATAAATATTAAATCATTATAATTTTTATATAAATAAACCTCATGTGTCTATATTTCTTATATTATAATTATATTCACATACTTATAGAAATATATTTTTTGAATGTTTTTAAAATTTAAAGTGGAATATTTTAAATTAGATAATAAGTAGATATATGATTTTATTAATAATGTTATTTACTATGGTAATTATTGCTAGGATATTATATTAAAATGACTAAATATTGTTGATCATATTGTAAAAGTCCCAAAATTAAAATAAAAACACAACCTTAATTGAAATATTTTTCGATAAATCAACCAAGACATGTTTCCCAAAAAATATATTAAAATTTATGCCATTGATTCTTACAAATTTCGAAGATATAATTTATGAAATTAATAGTTTTTCATTACATTTATTTTTTAAAAAATAACACTTCTACCTATATAACATACACATCCTTATATCTATAAAATACTTCCATTTTACACTACATATAACCTTATACCATAAACATAGGCCTTTATTCTATCACAGTAATTCAAATACCTTTAATTAATAGGAGACTTTCAAAGAAAATTCAATTCCACATTATTAGTATTATCACTTTAATATATTTTCTTCTTTGACTTAATCTTCCCAATATCATAGAAAAATAAATTAATCGTGCGTTATGTGTAATTATTATACTGATATTTTTTTATTAATTGTATAACCCGTAATTATTTATTTCTATCATCCTTTAAAAACAAAATAATATCAATCATGAGTTTGGATGGATAACCAAATAATATAAAATATTTATTTTTATTTTCTTGTAGATTTTCATTACTTATCAAAAAACACCCTTGGTTGATACTTATTAGAAAAAATTAAAATAATATCAATATTATTTTATCAAAATGATATTTTGTAAAACTAAATTCTTAACTACAGTAACACTTATAATAAAAATGTGTCCGTGTTTGGATTAGTTTTACCACCTTATTGTATTAATGTTACAAAATAAAAACTATCATGGATAACAATGAGAACTTATATACTAACATTATTGTATTTTAATATTGTAACATCCCGGATCTGGGTGCCACTCAACGGGTGCCCCGAACCCGGTTCACCACGTGACCTCAAGCGCATTTCCCCAATTGCCAGAGGCTGTGGACTAGCAACGAGGGCCCAGGTCTGAATGTTGTGAAACTATGCCAACATTTGTCAAAGTGTAGTGTAGCGGAATACAATAAAAAACATATAACAACAGCGTAAACAATAAACCATACACATTTAATATAACATCTACGGTAAAGGATAACCAACCAGATATATAGATATGATGCAACATGCCTCAAGATCTATGAAAACTGCCAGAACATGCTACATATCAGTACAATAGAATACAGGGTACAACAAAACAGAACAAAGCAACCAGTAGCATCAAGAGCCTATGTCCGGTCCCATGCTCCACTACTCCTCAGCAGCAATCTAGTACCTGTATAGAGACCCTTACCCTTATCCAGACCTACAGAATAGTAATCTGTTTGGGCTGAAAAGCATGACCCAAATAGGGTGTGAGAAATAAATCCCAGTAGGCCCCCACCAAAGGCCCGTGCCCAACTGTGTAAAAATATGGAACAACTTTGTGCAAAAGTAAATGCAATAAACAAAGTAGTACTCAAAAGTAACTAACTTTATTAGTTATATTTCCATTGAACATTCATTTAATTGTTTATTATTAAGAAACCACCACAGAGAAATTCTATGTAAATAGTTAGTGTCCTCAGACATGCCAACCCTTACCCTCAGGTGATCAGGAAAATAACCCGCAGGTAATTACCCACATGCATAACAGATATTTCCCTCAGGCGTACAAAGTGTCACCCACAAGCATAGAATCAATTTCCCACAGGCACGAAAGAAGTTACCCACAGGCTATGTATTACACTGCCCATAGGCTAATCACAACACTTCCCATAGGCTAAATAAGTAATCGGGCCATGCCCAACATGTAAAAAAGCAGTTCAAATACAATTCCTATCAAGGAAAAAGTAAGGCATGAAATAGACACGACATACCCTCGGGTATCCTGACCAAACGGCTAAACAGAGGAACACACCCCTAGGGTGGTCCTGGATCCAAGCAACAATCCCAAATAGCAGTTTATTATCTCAATTAAATTACCTATACAGTTTTAGGTATTTAATTCAACAAGGCCTCAACCATACGACACCCCATTCGTGGGCACGTATCACAACAGTACATAAAACACACATCAGTTGGAAAATTAAACACCAAGCCACCTACCTTAAACTCCCCGGATCAGTATAATCGAACAATGTTCCATGAATCGTCCCAGAACAAGGTAGATCTGAGGTGAAAAAACCCGCTTAAATGAAAATAACTTGAATTAGAGGAAGAATTGGGGAGAATAATTTTAGAAGAGTGGAGGGATTACCCGTGCGGTTTCGACGAGATTATTTGAGGGGAAAATGGATTCCCAAAGCTCGACCTGGAGATCCTCGAAGATTCAGACATGCCCTCCCGAGCTCCCTTCCAGTTCTAAGCCTTCCTTGTGAATATGGTTGGCTACTGCCCATTTTAAGTGAAAAAAGTACACGGTATGTACTTCTGAGTACACGGCATGTTCCTCCATTATTTAACTGTTCATGTGGCAGCACCACCAAACTGTTCATCCATCAACAGTAGTACACAGTGTGTATTCCCGACTACACGGTGTGTAATATCGCCTAGTTGGCAGCTGATTTCCTGTCTTACTTTTCATCTTCCGAATGACAACACGACGTGGAAATGACCACTACACGGCGTCTAGTTAGTTTTTTTACACCCTTAGTCGAAAAAAATCTACACACCCTGTGTACTCATCCCACATGGCCAAAGTACATGGCGTGTGGAAAAATACACAGCGTGTAGTCCCAAAAGTTAGTATTTTCCCCAATTTTCCTTATTTTCTAAAAAATACATAAGGAAAAGTGAAAAAAAGAAACCCGTACCTCAATAATAAGAACCAGGTTCTTACAATCTTTCCCCCTTAAATAAATTCATCCCGAATTTCCCTTCCAAGGGTGGCGAAGATAAATCTCAGAACAGCTCTAGCCACTGAGCTCGTACGTCGGTCTCCTGCTCCCTAGTTTTTTCCTGCACTTGGCCATGCTGCCATATCACCTGTACAAGAGGAACTGACCGACCTTGGAGAACTTTCGTGCTCCTATCAACGATAGAAATCAGATTCTTCTCAAAGGACGCATCGACATAAATCTTAACCTCCTCGGGCTGAAAGATGTGAGACGAGTCTGAATGACAGCGGAACAACTGAGATACATGGAAGACGTTGTGCATGGATCAATACCTCTGAGGTAATTGCAACTGATAAGAAACCAGCCTGACTCTCTCAGAAATATCAAATGGACTCACATAACTTGGTGAAATTTTATCCTGTCTCCTAATCCCCCTGTGTCCCAACCTCGGCAAAACACGTAAGATAACATGATCCCCGACCATGAACTCCAATGGTAGTCTAAGGCGATCAGCATAAGACTTCTGACGAGAATGTGCAATATCCATACTCTCCTGAATCAACTAGACCTACTCAAAAGTCTCCTGCAAGAGATGTGGTCCCAATAAAGCTACCTCATCTGCCTCTAACCATCACAAAGGTGGTCGGCATGGCCTACCGTATAAATCCTCGTATGGTGCCATCTCAATAGTTGCTTGAAAACTATTATTATAGGCAAACTCTACTAGGGGTATATGCTTCTCCCAAGAGCCCCCGAACTCTGGGATGCGTGCGTGTAACATGTACTCAAGAACCTGTATCGTTCGCTCTGACTGGACATTAGTATAAGGGTGTGAGATATGCTCAGAAGCACTTGTGTACCCAATGCCATCTGAAAACTCTGCCAGAAACGATATGTAAAATAGGCGTCCCTATCTGAAACGATAGAATGAGGGACCCCATAAAGACGTACGACCTCTCGGATATACAAATTTATGAGTTCGTCAACTCCAAAGGTCTCTTTGATCGGAAAAAAGTGAGCTACCATCATGAGTCTATCCAAAAAAACCCACACGACATCATCGCATCTAGGTGACCTTGGCAACCCAGTCACAAAGTCCATCACGACATCATTCCATTTCCACTCCGGGATGGGTAACTTCTGTAACAGTTCGACTGGCCTCTAATGGTCCGCCTTCACCTACTGACAGGTGGAACATCTTGTAACGAAACCAACTACTTCTTTCTTCATACCCGACCACCAGTACTGACGTCTCAAGTCATGGTACATCTTGGTAACTCCGGGATGAACTGCCCAAGCTGAAGAATGAAACTCTCACATCATCTCCTTGCGTATATCCCCTAGAATCCATACTCATTCATGGAACCGCAGTACTTCATCATCACCTATCGTCAAACCAGGAGGAGGGTCCTCACTTGCCACCGACTCCCATAGAACTAGGACTTCTGGATCAGATAGTTGTCTCATCCTCACTCTATCTAGGAGGGTAGAAGTCACAACTAAAGATGAAAGATAAGTCTACCCCTAACTGTCATGCACCTCCAAATGCATCTTAGAGAACAAAGCCATAAGCTTCCACTTGTCACTGGCCTCCTGTACAGCCTGTATCTGAGTCCTCCTTCTTAGTGCATCAGCTACTGCATTACCTTTACCAGGTGTATAGGCAAGCTCAAAATCAAAGTACTGAAGGTATTTGACCCACCTTCACTACCTCAGATTCACGTCATGCTGAGTAAAGATATATTTGAGACTTTTGTGGTCGGTGGAAACCAAAAAATGTTTGCCCAAGAGATAATGTCTTCAATAGCATAACGCATGAACAACTTCATCCAACTTGAGATCATGTTTCGGGTAATTCCTCTCATGTGGCATTAACTACTGAGAACCGTACGCAACAGCTCGGTTGACCTGCATCAACACAACTCCCAGACTAATACCAGATGCATCATAGTAAACTGTATAGCTCTTCCCCTACTCTGGAAGTATCAAGACTGGTGCTGATGTCAACTTTACCTTCATCTCCTGGAAGGTTGTCTCGCAATATTTTGACCAAACGAACTTCACACCCTTCTTAGTCAAACCCGTAAACGGTGCTACTAAGCGGGAGAAGTCATGTATGAAGCGTCTGTAGTAACCAGCCAGCCCCTAGAAACTCTGTATCTCAAACACGTTCTTGGACTGATCCCATGAAACTACTGCTCTCACCTTCTCTGGCTCTACTGCAACTCATGCCTCTGAGATGATATGATCCATGAAGTGAATCTGTTCCATCCAAAAGTGGCACTTTGAGAGCTTAACATATAACCGATGCTCTCTCAGTGTACTCAATACGATCTCAAGATGGTTGGCATGGTCGTGTCGAGTGTGATAGTACGCCAAGATGTCATCGACGAATACTATCACAAAAGCGTCCAGATAAGGGGGAACACACGATTCATCGGAGCCATGAAAACTGATGGCGCGTTCGTGAGTCCGAATGACATAACCAAGTACTCGTACAGACCATACCTACTCGTGAATGCTGTGAGAGGTATATCAGATGGTCTAACATGTAGCTGATGATATCCTGATCTCAAATCAATCTTCGATAACCCTCGTTCTCCACGAAGTTGATAAAAAATATCATCAATCCTTAGTAAGGGATATCGGTTCTTAACTGTCAACTGGTTCATCTTTTGATAATCCACACAGAGTCTGAGGGTACCATTCGCCTTCTTCACAAAATGGACTGGAGAACCCCAAGGAGAAAGACTGGGTCAGATAAAACCATTTTCCTGTAACTCATCTAACAGCCTCTTGGGCTCCTGCAACTCAGGCGTGGCCATCCTATAAGGAGAAATAGACACCGATTCTACTCCTTGCACAAGCTCAATAGAGAAATCAACCTCATGCTTCCGAGGTAGACCCAAAAATTCATCTGGGAAGACATCCTTGAAACTATCAACCACTGGAGGGAAATCCACATGACATGTCCTGTGGTCATCTAGATATTAGCTCGCAATCATGGCTGTGACTCCACCTCACCCAAGATACTCTGGTCTAGCTTGACTCGCTTGAACATCCCACTCTCCCTTGTATAGAAACTCTCCTCCATCTGGTGATGTGAAATGAAACCTGTGATTATAGCAGTCTACAAAGACTCAAAAGGGAACCAACCAGTCCGTCCCGATAATGACATCATAGCTTCTCATCTCTAAGATATAGAGGTTCCATAGAAAATGACACCCACTAACATCAAGGGGTCACTCCTTGCACTGATGCACACTAGCCTTTATAGTTCCCAACGGTGTGTCTAGCATCATAATAGTAGAAGAAGAAACACAGAGCCCAAGGATCTCCACAATGGGCACAGATATAAAACTATGTGTAGAACCCATATCAAAAAGTACTGAAGATAAGACAAAAGCTACTAGAATAGTACCTCTGACTATAGAAGGTTTGGGATCCTACTCTTGCTGGGTCTGTTGCACTTCATATGCCTGCCCAGTGACATGGCCCTGTGACATAGCCTTGCTACCCTGAGATGTCCCGCCCTGTTGCCTTTAAGATCCTAGTGTCTGGCTACCATGGCCACGACCACCATCCCTGCCGGCACGCCCTAAAATATTCCAGTTACCTGACTGGTAAGAAGATGCTGGTCCTGCTCCCACACGCGGAGTCTGTACAGAACCCCTCTCACTAGTCACTAATGGGAATGCCCTGAAAAAGCGCTATAGATGACCCATCCTGCCGTAAGCCCGACATTCCACTGGGTCTCGTGAACACTGAGGTCGCTTGTTCCCCTCCTTACCAAACTGGTAGCACATGACTTGGCCACCTAAAACATTCTTCTGGCTGGTACATCCACCCTGATAGAATTCCATATGTCTCTTCCTCTTTCTAGTAGAAATAGTACCAGAAACTGGTGCTGAAATTCCCTGGCACACACCACTAGCTTCCTGCAGGTTCCTCTCTGTGATCAGCGCCTGGTTCACAATAGCATGTACTGAAGGCAACCAGAAAACATTCACCAGCACTCAGATGTAATAACGAATACCATCCTCAATGCGTATAGCCCTCAACGTCTCATCACCCACCAGAACGGGTGAAAAATGCTGAAGATCGGTGAAACGAGAAGAATAATCCATCACCAACATAGCTCCCTGCTGAAGGTTCATGAACTCTTGAGCTCTATCTGCCCTCAGCATCTCTGGGAAGAAGAAATCATATAAGACTACCTGAAAATATTCCCACACAATGTCTCTATGATACTCTGATTGGGTGGTAACATCCCACCACCTCTTGGTAGAATCACGCAGCATATACGTCGTGAGATTGACCCTCCACCCTGGAGGCATCTCAAGGTGCTCAAAGATAGTCTACATGGACCCCAGCCAAGACTTTGCATCCTGTGGTCCACCATCCCCAGAGAATGTCAACAAATGCTACTAATGGAATATACAAGTCAGCTCAGCAATAAATGTGGTAGCCAGCGGTGCTCCCTGAAAGGTCTGTATAAACCACATAACAACTTCACGGAACCGTGCCTAAGCACCTGTGTCTGATATAATGTCTGGTGCCGCATCTGGATCTACTGGAGGACCCACTGGTATCCCATGGCCCACTATATCTGGAGTATAATTGTTGTCGCTCTCCTGGCGGACAACGCACTGTCGTCTCGACAACATGACTCTAAAAGGAAAAACACACACCTTAGAACAAGATTATCAAAGACTGAAAATGAAGGGAACAAAAAGGGAACAGGAGGAAGAAGGAATTTAAAATTTTCAAAACAAGACTACATGGCATGTATACTCACTACACGACATGTACATGACTTCTCTTCCCCTTCCCGGGTCCTTCTACACAACTAAGCCACACATATCCCATTGAAAAAAACATACACGACATTTATATCATATACACGACGTGTATAGTGTAATTTCCAACTTCCTGTGTCATTTGTGACACGGCTGACTACTCGTCTTGATACTACACGACATGTTATACCCACACACGACCTGTACACCACCCCATTTTCCAGCCACCCAGCCAAGTCCACACAGTCTGTCCTCGAACAAGACTACACGGCGTGACCCCTAGGAACACAATGTGTTCTAGACGAGCTTCGCCGACCCGTGTTGTTAGATACATGGATGGATGCATAGCTCACACTACACAGCGTGTTCCAAATGAACACAACATGTACATGAAGGGATCACACTGACCAATGTTGTTCGTTACACGGTCGAGTCCCCAGGTCAGATTACACAGTATGTTCCATAGTGGACATGATGTGTATGCCTTAAGGTCTCCTCCATACATGTTGTTAGTTACATGGGAAGACTCCAGGTCAACACTACACATCATGTACTTCCGGTACATGGTGTGTGCACCCGAATCATTTCCCTTCCCCGTGTCCCCTCCCACACGGTTTGTGACACGGGAAGAAACTACACGACATGTACTAGGGGTACACGACATGTACTCAAAAAGTTTTCTTTTCTTCCTGAATAGAATACCACACACGGTGTGTTTAAGGTACTACACGACGTGTATACTGGGTTTTTTTCCGGACAGTATGCCTGATAAACTTCTCCGGACCCCAAAAAATACCAAAAAAACAACACCTAAGTGTAAAATTTTGATCCTTGAGGGCCCATACTCCCCATGAATAAAAGTTTGACATCTTATCTGTGTTATAACAAAATAAACAGCTAATGATCCACCAAATTCTGTTTAATGGGGGCCTATACTCTCCAAAAACCAATGTTTGGCATCCATTCTTTCAACAGGCTCATACCAAGATACCATATCACATAATAGGTATTTATCAAATAGCTATCACAACAACATGCTTTTCTAGCACAACCACTATCACAATAACATGCAATTTCTAATGCACCAACATGGCATGGAACTATGCATGGCATGTGATTTCTAGCATATGCGTAAATGATGCATGAGATGGAATACCCTCATCTCATCAGGTTGCAAGTAAATAGAACCCATAGATAACATGTAAACAACACAATCACAAGTGCATCAACCAATGGTGAAATCAAATCAACTGTAAAATTTTCAAAATCAATAGAATTGCAAAAATACAAGGTAGACTGGATTTTCCCTGTACATGGGTTAGCTACGCCCAAGCACAGCTTATTACTAACTACCGTTCCATCCTATCCCTGACTAAAGCTCCCAATAGTAAGTTAAAGAAAAGAAAATCCTCTAATACCACTTTGTAACATCCCGGATCCGGGTGCCACTCAATGGGTGCCCCGAACCTGGTTCGCCATGTGACCTCAAGCACATTTCCCCAAATGCCAGACGCTGCTGACTAGCAGTGAGGGCCCAGGTCTGATAGTAGGGAAACTATGCCCTCATTTGATAATGTGTAGCACCGCATAATACAATAAAAAGCATAAAACAACAGTGTAATTAATAAACCATACACATTTAATATAACAAATGCGGTAAAGGATAACTAACCAGATATATAGATATGATGCAACATGCCTCAAGTTCAAAGAAAACAACCAGAACATGTTACATAGCAGTATAATACAATACAGGGTACAACAAAATAGAACAAAGAAACCGGTAGCATCATGAGCCTAAGCCCGGTCCCGGGCTCCCCTACTCTTCTACAGTAGTCAAGTTCCTGTGTAGGGACCCTTTCACTTATACAGACCAATAGAAACATAATCTGTTTGGGATGAAAAGCATGACACAAACATGGTGTGAGAAATAAATCCCAGTAGGCACCCACCAAAGGCCCGTGCCCAACTATGTAAAAATATGCAACAACTGTGTGAAAAAGTAAATGCAATAAACTAAGTAGTACTCAAAAGTAACTAACCTTAATAGTTATATTTCAATTTAACATTCATTTCATTGTTTATTATTAAGAATCCACCATAGTGAATTTCTATGTAAACAGTCAGTGTCCTCAGACACGCAAACCCTTAACCTCAGGTAATCAGGAACGTAACCCACAGGTAATTGCCCACAGGCATAATAGATATTGCCCTCAGGCATACAAATTGTCACCCACATGCACATAATCAATTTCCCACAGGAACATAAGAAGTTTCCCACAGGCTAAGAAGTATACTGCCCATAGGATAATCACAACACTACCCTTAGGCTAAAAAACTAATCGGGCCATTCCCAACATATAAACAAGATGATAAAATAAAATTCCTCTCAATGAATAAATAATGCATGAAGTAAACACAGCATACCCTCGGGTATCCTGGGAAAATGGCTAAACAGAGGAACACACCCTCGGGGTGGTCCTGAATCCAAGAAACAATCCCAAAAATCAGTTTATTATCTCAATTAAATTACTTATACAGTTCTAGGTATTTAATTCAACAAGGCCTCAGCCATACGGCACCCCATTCGAGGGTGTGTATCACAACGGTACATAAAACACACATCAGTTGGAAAATTAAACACCAAGCCACCTACCTTAAACACTCCTGATCAGTATACTCGAACGACGTTCCACGAATCTTCTGAGAATGAGGTAGATCTGAGGTGAAAGAAAACTCGCTTAAATGAAAATAACATCCATTAGAGGGAGAATTGGAAAGAACGGTATAAGAAGAGTGGAGGGCTTACCCATGCAGTTCTAATGAGATCATCTGAGGTGGAAACAGATTCCCGAAGCTCGACCTGGAGATCCTCGAAGATTCGACCGTTCCCTCCCAAGCTCCCTTCTGGTTCTAAGCCTTCCCTGTGAATTGGGTTGGCTACTACACATTTTAGGAGAAAAAACAGAATACATGATGTGTACTTCTAAGTACACGGCGTGTACTTCCTTCATCTAACTATTCATCTAGCGGCACCGCCAAACTGTTCATCCGTTGATATGAGTACACGGTGTGTATTCCCGACTACGCAACATGTACTATCGCCCAGCTGGCAGCTGATTTCCCGCATAAGTTTTTCGTCTGCCGATTGGCTACACGACGTGTAAATGACCACTACATGGTATGTATTCGGTATTTTACAACCTTATTTGCCAACAAGGCTACACACCTTGTGTACTCATCCCACACGGCCAAGGTACATGCCGTGTGGAAAAGTATACGGTGTGTAGTCCCGAAATTTAGGAATTTTCCCATTTTTCTTATTTTCTCAAAAACACTTAAGAAAAAGTGAAAAGAAGAAACTCATACCTCAATAATAAGAACCGGGTTCCTAGAAATAAGAATCGAAATTTTTGGTTCATATGTCTAGGAGTTTTATACTATTCTTTAATTTTAATAATGAAATCAAAACATCAATCACAAAAAACTAACAAAATTTTCTAACTATTAGGCAATTTTAATGAAAAGATAAGGAAAACCGATATAATAAAAAGGACAACTATATCATTAATATAAATTATATCATGATTATTTTTACATATACATTCCATTAATATATCTATAGATGATAATTAGGGTTATATACATTGGAAAATTAGGTAAATGGAATAATATCAGAAAACATGGAGGAAACATCATTATTCAAAATAGACTATATAATCCTTTATATTTCCTATATGCTATTGAACAACTAGGGATAACATCTGGTTATACATAATAAATCTACGAGATATAATGAAAATTATGTGAGTAAAAAGTAATAGAATTTGATAAATAATTCCATGTTTTAAAAGAGGAACATAAATATTACATAAGAGGGTTGAGAATCATAATCTTGAAATATGCAACACAATGTAACGTGAAAGCATATCGACAACATAGGAAGGTTGAATGAACAGTAAACATGACATCATAAGAATAAGGCAAGACTATATACAACGAAATCATAACATAGTATGAATAATATCACATCACATAAACCATAAATGGAATCCAACAAGATTAAAAACATTACCCAATGCATTGAATGGTTATATAATTCTGATCCCACCAATAACATTCTTATCGTGTACATGAATAAGTGTTCCACATAGATCATACAAATGAAAAATATATTTCATCAATTGTAAACCAACAATTATGGAGTCTTGGTTAAATACATGTAAATCAATACTAATTAAATTGTATTGATAATTAGGCAGTTACCATTGATTGGAATTAGATATTGGAATTCGATACACATATTTTACGGCATGTTAAAACACAACATAATTTTTGTATAATATTAGGTGTATATAATGGTTTGAAAGAGGAGTGAATAAAAGTGAAAGGGGACAAAATTTAATTGGGAATAATATTTATAGTATTAGATATGTCTAAAGAATGTCATATTTATTTATTGGAAAGAAAAGTGCAAGATAAAGAGAATGATTTCAAATAAAAATTACATGCATATGATCCATTACATTGAATGGAATCTTGAAATATTGGTAGTGCATAATAGGAGATCAAGGGATCCTTTATAAGGATATAAAGAGGAAAGGGAAGAGTATCATCATTATAAAATGTTTTTTAGTTGAGAGAAATAGGGGTTTGGTTGGGTGTATATTTAAATGTGAGGGGAATTCTATATTAGTTTCAAAACATAGTTTTTGGACTATTTAATAAATTAATTCCTATCTTAGAACATCACATGTATTTTTGAATGGTTTCTAACAAAAAGGATTTGGTATATATATTTTATAAATCTATTAGAAAAAATATTTTACATGATAAATTTGTTTATGTGGAAGAAAATCATTTTTATAGAGAATTTATTTTAAAACCATAAAATATAATATAGGTTTTTGGGTAATAAATAAGGGTTTATAAAATAAATCAAAATCAAATTAGTTAAGTTTTATTTTGAATGGAAACCATTTTTTTATCATGGATGCCCTCTATTGTAATTATTACATCAGTTTTGATATTTTATTAAGTAATAATACACAATGTATAATTATAACATAATTAATTTTGACAAAACAATTCACCACTCTCTAAAAATTATGAAAAATTCACCCTTGGATAATTTAAATAGGATGATTCAAAATATAATATTAATTTAATTAAATTGGTTATCTATATATGATAATTTACAATTTTGAACAAAAAAGATCACATTTTTTGAAAAAATAATAACTCTTTTTTTTCAATAACATATTTTTTACAATTATAAAAATTATATTTAGACACATAAAATTATATTATCTTTTATATTTTATTAATATTATATAGTAATAAAATGTGATTAAAATATAATTTTTCTACAAATTTTTTTAATTCATCAAAATGGGTGTCTTGATTCAAATTATAAGTTTTCAAAAAATACAAATTATGAATCATTTTATCAGAATTTATTTTTTATCATAGAAATTATATAATTATTTAAAATTGATACAAAATTATTATTTTTAATATATTTTTTGAAATTAAAATATTATAATTCAGAATTTTAGGGTTTAGATACATTTCACTTTATAACTCCTTCTTATGGAGTATGTGTATAGTGGGTGATGGTTATATTTTCTTTATGTGGTTCAGAGAAGAGGGTTTTGTTCCTGATCAAAGTGAAATTGAACTTACACTATAAATTGATTCACTCATGATTTGGTTTGTGAATTTTACCATGGTATTGGTAATGGTAAATTTATTTCTATACCATTTCCCTTAGAAGCTCCAAAAAATTGGTATTATTATGTGGGATCCAACAGGTTGAGGGAATCACTTCTTCCACCAATGTCAATTTGAAATTATCGTAACCCATAATATACTAATAATAATGTTAACTATATAAATTCTATATTATAAATGATTATAATGCTTAGTGGGCATTCAAATGTTAAATCATCTGGAGTCCTAGGATGAAATACATGGGTTTGTTTTAAAAACATCCAAATAGATTTGGAAAATTTATTCCTCATATCGTAATAATTTTTAATTCAACCTCTCCTTGTTCTAATAACAATCATTATGAAACAGATTCTATATTCTCTTATCTCATGTTATCTCACAAGATGTTTTACATTAAATCTATAGACATATTAATAATTCTTGGATGAATATAGAACAATGATTTATGTTCATCATCTATAAGTTTCTTTTTAAGTTAATTTTTTATTTTAAATATATCCTTGTTCCTATCCTTATATGTCCATATTTACAAATAATGATCTAAAAAATATTCACTAATTTTTTTATAGTACAACATAATTCATTTGAGATTACATGATCCTCCATAGAAAGAATGGATGAGTTGTAATTTTAGGTACGAAGGGTGGATATCCTTTTAATAATATTATATCAAAAATTTTCATTTATATAATGATTATATCCCATGAAATAGCCATCATGGATATAGTTGTTAGGTCAATTATACTAAGTTTATTCATCCACATTATTTTTTTCTTAGTATGTGAATGCATTGAACAATCATAATACATGGACATATTTAACAACCATAATTGGAGCATATAAATCATATTTATTTGAATGAATAGTTAAGGAATTTATAGATGCGATATATTTCACACTTATATTTATATTGGTATTTTTTCCAAATCATAAACATGATGTTCAATAGAGAAAAATAGATACCATTTTTTATATTTTCATTTTCATGGATATTAATTTATCAGGAGGCATAAGAAATCATTTTCATCCTTGATCTTTACTAATCTTAAGTCCTATTTGAATGGGTCACTATACAAAACAAATAATTTTTCATAGGTGGGTAATTTAATTACATGGGATGTGATTATCTAAATCTTTATCTATGAGAATACCTTTTCAAACTAATCTTTAGTGGGATTGAACTAAATTATATGTTTATCACATATAAAAAATAGTTCCCAAAAATAGTTGAGAACATTATTCTTCCATCATAGATGATAGTCTTTGATATCTATACAGTTATATTGTTAATGAAGGATCCATATACATCACCTTATTAGTGATAGCATGCACCTGTAAGTTCGAATTCTCCATCCACTACCCATATTGAATGTACTTTAGAAAAAAATCACTTTTCAAGGAAATCATTAAAAAATTAAAATTATACCAACATTACTAATATAGTTTTTATTTTATAATAATATTATCTGTATATAATCCCTAAAATATTCCAAGGAAGTCACTAAGGACTATATTCAACAAGTCAATGTGTATTTTTTGAGAAGAAATGAGTCCAAATAGAATCTCTATGATTTCAAAGTTTCTAGACCATGTAAAAAATAAATCCTTTAGGATATCATACTTAATCATCCAGAATCTATAAAATAAAGAATATAGATTAACCATATTGAAGTTATATTCTCTATCTATATGATCAACCTCACAACATAGAGGAAGACCAAAAAATACTGGAAGAAATACATTTACATATCACTTAACTATGAGAATGTATTCAATGATTATCTTATCCCTATTATAAATCATTTGAGCTACATAAAATTTCCCAAAGAAAAATATTATCCATTCAATAGAAAATGATAAAATATGCATTTCGTCCTCTTACTTTCAGTTTTATAGAATCAGAGTATGATTGCTAATAGTGAGGGTGATTTCCTTCTTTTGGAAATTAGTGACGGATCTAAATAAGGAATTCCAATCCATAAACAAAATTGAATAAAAGTTTTCTAAAAGGTGTATCACATGTTTTTCAAGGTAATACATTGGAAACATATGGTCATGGAATGAGTTTTATGCCAGTGATGGATAAATTAACAAATTCAATGTCTTCACCGATAATTCTACATCCATTATACTCTTTGCTGTTTCCATAGTTTTAACAATATATATTTACATGAATGAGATCATAGAAATAAAATAAAAAATTATATTATTTATTCATGAATGAATAAATAATCTAACTTTCATGAAATCAGTTTCTGGAACCTCCTTATTATTTGTGTTTCCATAAGTTCAAACTTTCTCTACCATCCATGTAGGTAGTAGTATTTAGTTTTTGATGATTACCCTTGTTTAATGGAATAGATTTTCAATGATTAATTTCTCTCTATAATGGAAAAAATATACAATGGGATGAGATTGAATGGGATAATTCATTTTATTCATCACATTTGTGGGTTTCACCCATTGTAAATTAAATTATAGGTCACCTTTCTTCCCAAACATCTAGTATTTTTTTGTCCCCTTTAAGAAAATTCCTTGAGGATAATTTTTAAATTTTTGGAATGTGGGAGGCCGGACTTTATATAGTCCATGATAATTTTCCACCACACCACTAGAATTAAAATCTATTCTCAACTAGTTATCTCTAGACCCATCATAACATTAACGTTGATTGATCTCCATTCCACCTTTGAGGGGACATTGAAAAATTTCCACATAGCATTCAATGTATCGAATATCTATGTCTCTTTATAAACTCCACATTACCCCACCATGAAGGTGATCAACATTGCATATAAGAGAAATTAAAAAACATTAGGTGTATCACAGATGTGTTGTGAAGTTCTCCTGAAACACCCTAATGGATTTTTCATCATTCTTTTGAGCAGAATTATGTCAGTCTCTATTTTTAGTTATTACGTAGTAAGAAAATATTTATCAATATAAATTTTTCTAAATTTTTTGAACTCTATTACATTTATATTATAATCAGGTTTTAAATGTTTTCACAATGTACACCATTGATGAAGTTCTACTTTTATATGATAATGGGCCAACATGACCTTATAATTTTCAGAGAATTAATGGATGTATACTATAGTTTCAATGTAGTTAAACTATTGTTCAATGATTGATGTATTAAAAGACCACTCAAATTTGTATCGTTTTATCAAGTGAAGGTATAAAACACAACATTATATTTATTTAGTGTGTTTTATCTTCCCTTCTGACTCATGTTTTTCTAAAATATTTTTTTTATGACAATATTATTATGATGTTCTCAATTACTTCACCCTTTGGGTAAAAAATATCAATTGGGAAGTCTTCACATTTCCACATAGAATAGTTGTATAATTGGTTACTACAATCGCAGTCTGATAAAAAAATATAAATGGAAATTATAGATGATTATTTTAACAATATTAGACACATAAATGGGAAATAATTTAAATTGATGATATATCTGATAAATGATATTAATTCCAGAAAATATGAATTTAATGTACCCATTCTTTTTTTCCAGGATTTGTTTGAAAATTTAAAATTTGGTAGTCATTTTATTCCCTTTTTATTTTTTAAGGTATTTTGTATTTACCAAACCATATAAATAGAGAGTCTGAATCTAGGTGTGTAGAAAGCCATATTTTGATGCACTAGGTGATGATTATGGTAAGTCCAATGTGCCATACTGTGGGTTGTTACCCATAAGAACAATTTTTACAGATCCATATACACTTGTAGTATCTTGAAAAGGATTTATATGATTGGAAAATAATTAATATCTATTTAAATATAATTTAGTATTTTTTTCTAGGATTCGTATTCCACATAGGATCTAACTATTGTTTTGTAATTATAATACTAAATAATAACAAGGTGTTACTATGATAAAAACTATGAGAACCCATATCTTTAATAAAATTTATTTTATGATTTATCATATAATGATAAAATTAATATAGTCCTAGAACATTGTGACACCTCTTATAATAGATAAATTATGTAAATGACATAATTAAAATAAACATGGAAACAAAATAATTAATTGAAAACTATGAACCATGCTATTATATTCCATATATCGATTATAATTATATACGACAACATGGGGGTGTACATTTGAAAGGTGTGAGATATAAATCCTAGCAAGGGTAAAAACAAAGCCTTTTAAAAACTAAATAGTGCATATTACTTAAGTGGAGTGTCAATATAACATAATTGTGGTTAGAATCACAATCATGAACTATGAGGCATGATAAAACATGAAAGAAAAAAGACAATATGGGAATGTGGTAAAAATATAAAACATCACATCATAAAGTTAAATTATAGGTAACCAAAAATGCATCATATCATATTGGGATTAGGATTACCTACCATACACTATTTATGGAATATAATTAGATTAAAACCTTACATAAATTATTTTACTGGTACATAATTCGGTTCCCAAATGTTACATTAAAATCAAGTACATTCATAAGTGTTCCACACATATCATTCAATATAATATTTCATTTCATCAATTTTATCCCCATTATTAATGACTGTGACTAAAAAAATTTAAATCACTAAATAATGTATGATATGAAAAACTAGGTTAATATCATTGAATGGAAATGTGGACATGTATACACAAAACAATTTTTTTCCATGGAAAAATGACATGATGATTTCGGTTGCATAATAGGAGTAGATGATGTCTTATAGAATTCATGAAAGAGAGTGAAAATTATCCGTTCTTACATGGGAATCATAGGAATACTAAATTGTATGTGTAAAAATATATTTCTCAACATGAATTATAGGAAGTAAAATTCCTTGAAAAAAAGATTCATCAGGAATAATTATGAGATATATTGGATCCATTCCCCTTGCATAAATATTTTAAAGCCATTGGAGAAGCAATTTAAGATGTCACATGATCCTTTAGAGGTATCGTTAGTGGGAAGGGATGGGTACCTTCATGTATAAGTATATCGAGTAAATAGATATGGGAGACCTCCTAGTTTTATGTTTTTCAGTATACGGGAATACATTATTATTTTCTATTCATAGTTTTTTGACTTTAAATTATAAATAAATCCAATCCACAAACCATCCCATGTTTTCCTCCTTGTACCATCCAAAGAGGAGTATATTTAGTTATTTGATATTATCATGATCCAAAATCTTTAAAATAATAAAATTTTTGGTTTTGAATTGAGTGATTTATAGAGAGGCATGATTTAAAAACAATAAAATATTTTATGAGTTTTGGATGATTCATTTAGGGTTTATAAAATCTATCAATTAACATAAAAAATTATTTAATGGGATAACATTTTTCATTGTGTATAATTTTTATATTATCTATTAAATCCCTTTTTGGACTTTACGATGTCACAATTCACATCATTTATTAACCTTGTATTTAATTAGGACCAAAAAAATTCTATTATCTCAGACAAATATTCAAAATTCACCATTCTATAATTTTTTAATACTGATTTCATTAATAGAAAATATTTTATCACATTAGAGCTCTAAATATGAAAATTTATCTGTTTAAATAAAAATTACCCATTTATAGAAAGTTATTGTTTTTTACCATAATATTAATCTTAAACTTATAAAATTTAATATTGGAATTATAAAATTACTTTATCATTTATATTTAATAGATATTTTTTATTAATAATAATCTATCAAAATATATTTTATTTCAATAATTCATGAATTAATAAAAAAATATGTTATTGATTGAAACTATATATTTTGGAAGAGTACAATCTATGTTTCATTGTATCAAAACAAAATTTGCATGAAACTCATTAAATTATTATTTAAAATTAATAAATTAATAGAATAAATATAATTACTATATTAAAGAAATGAAAATATACATATTCATACTATTAGTGTCTGGATACATATCCCTTTATCACACCAGCATATAACTTAATGTAAGGATCATGATGGAAATATTTAATTTTTTTGGTTAATATAATATGTTTTTTAATAATAATTACTTTATGAAATATTTTTTCATAACAAATTTAATTTCCCAGATAGCTTACACTATAAGAAACACCAAGATACAATGAACTGTGATATTCTATAAATATTATTATTTATACATTTCAATTATAAAATATTAATTAAAAAGAGTAGTCTAAATATTAATAGTTACATTATATAAATTTTTACTACTATTTTATATAAATATATCATATTTATAAATAAATCACACAATTTATTTCAATGCATTTATATTCATGGATGATAAATTATCTCACAAAATCAATTCAATAATTTTATGTGGAAAAATAATAAAAGTAATATTTTAAAATTGGTTAAAATTTAATTTAGGAAAGAATATAATTTTTGGAAACTAATTGTCTAAATTTTAGTTTTCTGAATATTATATTTTTTATGAAAATATTATTTTTTAAGAATATTAAAAGCATCAAATTTTTATTTAAAATTTATTTTTTAATGTATTTTCAAGAGCCATTTTATTTTATTATATGTTTAGAATTAAAATAATTTAAATTATTTGTAGATTAATCCAATTTATTTCATTTATATCAATTCAAAATTGAGAGTAGATATTAAAATTTTATATTTCTGTGAAAACACTTTCCTTGGGACCACACGTTTTTGTCAAATCTAAGGGGTTGATATTAAATATAATTTCACCACACATAAGATTTTAGTTTTGAAATATGGTTCAATATTGTTAATCATAATAATTAATATTTTATAATAAGGTCTAAATAATCTTATTTTACAGTGAATACTAACAACATTAAATATTAATTTCCAAGGTTATTGTAAAGAAGTGTTTATCAATGGTTAAACAAAAAGCTATGTGAAATATTAACTATAAAAAATTGCAAAATAATATTGTGTTTCCATATTAAAATTGTTTACTGTACTTATAATCTATGTTCATTTGGAAAAACTTTTCTAGGGAATGACATTAATTTTTTTAATTTTTTGAGGAAATTTCCAAGAAGTTTCCAAGTGGGTTCCATTCCCCAAAAAATAAGGGGATATATCCACTCCACCCCTATTCACAAATCCATATCCATTATATTTGCCCAATATAATCCCTGTTACACTACTTACATCACAACCCATATGCCAAATGACTTAATTTGGTTTGAAAACTCTTCTATGAAGGGTTTTGGTGAAAATAAAATATGCTTTCCAAAGTAGAGTTATCTTTCTTAAATAACATTTTTTTATTTTATTTGGTCTTCCATATCATTAAATTATTATTCTAATATGTAGAAATACAAAAATTAATATTTTTAATTTTTTTAGATTTTATTATATGAATGATATAATCTATATATTTTTTCCTTCTATACAAAATGGGGAATGAAATTGTCGATCATTTGATTGGAGGACTATCCCCTCATGAAGTGGTATAATACAATTTCCATTACATCCGCTCATAGTTGGATATAATGATGGATGTAGAAAAATTATATTCTATTTTTGAAATCATCTTAATTCAATAATTACACAATCACATCTACTTTCAAACCTTATAATCCTTTTGAAAACTATAACATCCCTCTTGCATTCAAGTGGATTTCAACCAATATGAAGTGATGTGATATGTTTTTATTTTTATTTAATAAAATATAGTAATAATGATATATAAAAATAATATATATGATTTATATTTCATATAAATTATTATTAAAAACTGATATATTATACACCTTTATTTCATTTCATCACATAATAAAATTGAATTATTGTTCAAGCATTCGTACGACCTACAATCTCTATGAATGGTGTAATCCATTTATCAGGATAAAAAATTAATGGTTTACTAAAAATATAATTGTACAGTCAATATTAAATATTAATATCATTATTTATACGTTAAATATGTTTTATCAATGATTATCCTAAATGTGATTAAAATAACAATCCAAAACATACATAAAAAATGAAGCAGTTTTTAGAAGAAATGTGATTCTTACAAAAAACAATATTAAAAATTGTGTAATAAAAGGACATATTTAAACCATATATGGTATGATATAAAAGTTTATTATTATTGAATAAATTTATCATAAACCTATATTTATAATAAAGTATATTTTTGAATATATATATTTATTCAAAACATGAGGTATTGTATTTCTATCTCAAATTTTATTCTTTTGCACAAATATTATGTTGCATTCCCATCATATTTTTTGAGGTGTACATACATCCACATTGTTATGTTATGTCATTAATATAAAACATTTAATTTTATTTATTATTTTTTATGTTATTAATTAATGTGGATTACAATTAAATAGTATCAATATCGGTAAGGGATTTTTATCTCACTTTAATTTTAGTGAGGCACATGGAATCTGTACAACTTGATTCATTTATGTTCACTATATACAACAAATAAATATTTTCTATAAGGATTATTATTAATTTTGATGGAATTTATGTATCCATATAATGTTTTTTCTTTCATCGAGCTTATTATAAAAAAGAATCTAATGATGTAAGGATTTTATTTTACAATCCCATTGTATTTCAGGGTTGTTTATAATTATATTACTAATGATGAATTAAAATTTATATACCTAAGAAAAAACATGATTTTTCTTATCCGTTGTATTTTTCAAGTGAATAGTTTTTTCCATTTATTTTATTCTCATTTTGAACTCAAGAGACAAAAATAATAATTTTTAAAGAGAATAATCGTATTTCTATCTTCAGTAAAAAAACATATTCTTTCATAAATATGATTACAAAAAAATCAATAATATTCCAATATTAGTCTAAACCTTTTTAAAGTCATTTATCCTTAAAAAAAATAAAAAATGGTTTAAATGAATTTTCATTTAATTATTTAAATAATTAAATTTTTAACTCTAATAGAAAATGAGAAATCTATCATTGATTTAAGGATTATGAAATAAACCCAAATTTTCACCATCATAACCATTGAACATTTTTTTTTGAACATAGAAAATATTTATTTTATAAGGAAATTAAACCACGTCAAAATCAATGAGGTATGAAATAATGAATTCCCAATACATATTTTCTAACTTTTTTTTGACAACAATTAAGTATTGACCTCGATCTAATTTTGGCAGTATGGCTTCCCCACTACGTTCTTTCAGAATAAAATAATATGCAACTCCATTTCCCTCACTCCATGTATGTTCAATATCCACACATTTAGTAAAAATAGTTTTTCAAAATCTATCATTATAAATAATATAATAGTGAAAGTCACTCTAAACTGTGAGATATTAGTGTAACAAGATGGATTCCAACACAATCTCTTGAATACTAATTCTAGAAAGCCTCAATAAAATATTTCCACACAAATGTGAGTTTTTCTATGAATTAAGAGAAGAGATATGATCATAAAAAATAAATTAAAAATAAAAATGGAACCGGATAATATGAATAAATGGATCAAATATCATAATACCCATATCATGAGAACCATGGGTATTGATCTTCCTTCCAAAAACTATCTTGATCCATCATGCCCAGTGATAGTTCCTAGAGGAGAGATACTGATTAAACACGAACTATATCAAAATACACATGAGGATAGGGTACTTAACCTTCCACACGATGAGATCACCAAGGTCCTCAATTAGGGGTATAATTGTACCATTTTTACCACTAAAAGAGTGTTGTTGTTAATTAAATCATACATTATTGAAAGCCTCCCAAATAACCAAACACTACACAGTAGTGAAAATGTATTATAGATTTAGCTTCCCAAAAAACACCATGAATCCAATGATTAATTGAATTATACAGAGTGACTGAGTGAATATCAATAAGTTTCCAACTACCAAACATAATCCCAGTGAATAAAAACAACTCACTAGAAAAATATATGATAATGTTTCATAATTGGAAGAATCAAAATTGTAACATTTCAAATATAACTAAATACATCTCGTTTGCACCACTTCTTAAATGATCATCGTGTGAATATAAATTTTCCAAATGGGAAAATTAAATTTGAAAATATTACCCCTATACCAATATTTATATAACACACCGACCCCATAACACTAGAATCAATGCATTACATTATTACATTTGCATGATTACGAGTAATCAAAACCCAATGGACCAAATTGGTTAGTTATGATGACCTATATATTTATTACAAAATAATACATGATTTATTTTATATTAGTATAATTAATACATCTTATAATATTGATATGTATGGTGTCTTTAGTAATTAGGTACATTATATAACATCTTATAATAGGATGAATATCATATTTATAGAAAAAAAACATAATATTCTCTCACTTAAAACTACGTGGGATCCCCTTGGGACATTCATTAGAAATGGGGTGAGATATAAATCTCAGTAAGGTAATGAACATGTGAAAAAATGGAAAGAATAATACATGTTAGACAATATTTATATAAATGGGTAAATGGTTTTTGAATCACAATTAATAACCATAAGCCATGATATAACATGATAATCATATATGAAACATGGAAAATGTGGCAACAACTTAAAACACAACATCTTAATCATAGGTAGGGGATAAATTCCAATACATCATGACTGTTAAAATCACACGAATGAATTTGGTTTATTTAATGTTTGAATGTGGTGTCTCAAAAGACTAATCATTACCGAGTGCACTAGAGCACTACACAATACAAGGTTCACCCATAACATTAAATTATTTGACATGTTAATGTTTGCCAAAGATATCAAACAACACAGATTCATTAATCATCATATTTTATTCCATGATCAATGAGTGGGGAATACATACATGCATGTACCATATCAAATAATTATAATTGTATAAATATGAACATCATTAATTGGAAATCATTATCGTATTCACTACAAAATTTTATTTTGTTATGAAATATTCGGGTAAAACATTGGCCGCACAGTGTCATCAATTAAAAATTCAAAAAATGGGTTCACGAGAGAGAAACAAATCTCTCAACAATTTGAAATAATATGGTCATGACAGGGAAAAGGAAAAAAATATCCCAATATTAGGAATTAAAACTATAAGGCATAAGATAATAAATAAACTTGAATAAAAATGAGAATATGAGGATCCATTAATTAATTTTGGCATGATAACAAGTGTGCATAATGGTTAATGGGATGGATTAAAGAGATTTAAAGATGAATATCATCATATATAATTAAAATGAATATTATGGGGGATATATGATAACATATCTCAATATAAACAAATTGAAATTTAGAGTCATAAAATAAATGAGGTGATGAATAGAAATGAAGGGAGAGAAATCATGTACTTTAGTTTTTGACTACTAAATTCATGTAGGGGATATTTAGAAAAAATATAACCTTGGGAGGACTCTAGAGTGGGGTAAAAGAGAAATTATGTGCTCTAAAAAATATCAAATGATGAGAAATGTGATATTGGGTGGGTTTATATAGGAAATGAATGGAGAATTATTGATTATTTCTCAAAAATATTTTTTAGAATCAATAAAATTTAAAAAAAAAACCCAAACCATATCATAGGTTTTTTTGTTTTAATTTTTTAAAATATAAATTTCTGAATTTAGTAAATTTATAGCCATTCGGATGAGTAAGTAAGTCAGACTCATTAAAATTTGAATTTTAAAAATTAAAACATGTGAATGGTTTTAGAGTATTCATAATGGATATATAAAATTTATAAAATGAAAATAAAATATCATTATTTTGAAGTAATAACCTATATTTTATTGTTGATATAATTTATAGTATTTATTACATCACCTTTGGGTCATTATGATTTTATAAGACACAAAATATATTTATACGGTATTTAAATTTTAACTGAAATATAGAATTAATTAGAAAATTATGAAAAAACTACCATTGGGTAACATAGACATTCAAGTTTCAAAAATATTAAAAAAAATCAACAGAAATCAAAATTTTTTATTTTCACTTTTAAAATAAAGAGCTATATCTATTGAGAAATACAAGGTTATTTGAGAATAACTAATTTTTAACCATTATAAATGATAGAATTGAATTCATAAAAATTATTTCATCATTTATATTTAATAAAAATTATTTACTAATAATGTTATATTAAAATATTACTTCTTTCGAAAATCCCTCAATTCATCAAAATAAATTCCTTAATTGAAAAAGAAATCAAATTAAAATAAAAACACTTGTTTAATTGTATCAAAAGAAAGAACATTTATGAAGTATTAATAATCAGATGAAATTGTAATCATTATTCTATAAAAAATAATTTAAATAAAAATATTTATAGGGTCTTAATATATATCCCCTGAATACACTTGGAAATTCCTTAAGGGTGTGTTCCATGATATTGAGACATTCATAGGGTGGTTTGATGAACATGGTTTGGGTCATGATCCAAATGCATATTAAAATACCCTATAATATTTTTCTCCCAGGCATAATTTGTTGTAACATAGATTTTTCATGGTTAAGGAAAAGTACCAAAGATGTTTTCTCCCTCAAAATATCTGATAAATGGGCTTTATAGGGTATGATACTATAGGTTGAGTCTTCCACTTTATTTTTCTATGTCAAATGGATTTTTTAAAACACTATATTTCTACTAATAATATGATCACTCTAAAATGGATATATTGTCCAGTGTAATATTGACTAATAATATTTAAATTATGATACATTAAAACTAAAAGAGATGAGGTGTTTTCTATAACCAAATTACCTAATTATATATTTAATTGAATCATATTATAAATTTTATTTATAAAATTTTAGGCCGTTATATTTGTAGGTTGGGAATCTATAGTAGAAACTTAAAATCCATTTTATATTTTGGATCAAAAAGAGAACATAAGAAATGTAAAATATATGCATCATGTAAACTCATTCCGTGAATTTATTTTCACACAATTGTCAAAGGATATATAATATGGGTGATCTCAGATGCTCATTAAGGGTTTTTTACAACAAAATTAATAATGGATCAATGAGTTGAATCATTATTGAATGGTAAATAACTATAATCTCTTTCCATTTATTCAATAATCTTAGAATAAATTGAATTGATAGATTTTATCATTGTGAAAATCACATAAAAAATTATTACTAAATATTGAATAATGGAAATGACAGATTATTTGATGTTCTGTTTTAGGAACATAAAATCCAATACAGTTATCACAATTCACAATAAAATTTAAAACTATAGGTAATAAAATCGTTCAACATTGGGCATCTGATTTTTCACTTGACAACATATAAATGCGTCAAGGAAGTATGAAGATTCCAGGACCCACCCATCACATCCATTCCAAACAATTCCTCTCATTTTGAGTAATCAATTTAATTAATGAAAAACATGAGATATCATCAATTATCTGTATAATTTAAAAGATACAGATTTATGAACATTTCCCGATTAATCAAATAACTATCAAAGTGAATATGATATATAAAAATGGTATATGACATATTGAATATTAAATTCCATTGCAGGAGAATACATATATATAATATAAATTTAATTTATTATATAAACAATTATAATGAATTTATTTTTTAGGAGAAAAAAAACATTTATCACATAAAGTGTTATTGCAATAATAACTTTTACCATGAGATGATTTTCTGTAAAAGAACCCATCGATGAGACAGTTCAAAGTGAAAAATAAAATAAAATTAATTATTAGAGATTCATGATACTAAGTGATAATGGGGCAGTATATAATGAAAAATAAATATATTCTGTCCATAACAATAAATAAGCCTCAAAATAATGTAAATTTAGATGAATTCTCTTTCCTTATAATCCCATTTTCGTTGAATGGTCATTCAAATCATGTATAATAGTATTAATAATGTTATTTTTTATAATAGAACCATATTAATGTTAATGATATAATTTATAATCAATATATAACGTATCATATCCCATTCATTATTAATATTTCATCATTTTCAACATTTCATGTGTTAATAGCCTTGTTTTCGAGTACAGCTAAGCTTGTTACATTTGGTCTAGTCATTTAAATCATTATTTCAACTTCTAAAGGATGTAAAATATTATTTAAGTAGCATATATATTAATTAAATGTGTATTTAAAATAACCAATTAAATTTAGTGATAGAAAACGAAATGCATTAATCATGGAGATAGGAGGTCGTATGTACGCATGAATGCTACTTCTGTTCCATTTTCTTATTTAAAAAATAATTGATATATATATATATTTATATATATTTATATAATCATTATAATAAAATACTTATGTCATATATTTCTCATATGATAACTAAAAAAATCCTAAATATACTCCATCTACAGCATGACTAAATCACATCACTTTGAGGATTTGACAATCCACAGCTCCCCAAATGAAGTTATCATATTCCCAAAAAATCCAATGCAAGATTGTAAAATTCATATAACAAACTTCTATAAGCTTCATTCAATTATTAATATAATATATATACTATATTAAATATACTCCCATAATTATTCAATTCCATGAATGTTGTAAATGGAATAACGATCAACATCTGCTTATGATGTGGTAGCCTTCTATAAAAACTAATGACGATTGTTTATCCCTCTTAATAAAATTTTGTGTCAATGTAGGTCATAAAAATATGATAAAAATTTTTTATATATTGAAGATTTGATTAATATTCCAAATGGATTCTAATATACAAATATGATGTTACATGTCACATGTCACTACAAAATAACCAAAATAAGTATATAGGTCTAGTTCACAATACTTGTGAGAAAATAATAATAATACCAAAAGTATCCCAGATATCATCATGAGTAGCAACTAAGTCCTATGCTCCTTTTATCACAAGCAACAATCAATAACTTGTAGAAGGGTTATTTCCTATGTCCATAAATACAATGATATATTCATTTATGGTACCCAAGGTGGCCCAAATGGTTTGTGAGACATAATCTTAGTTGGAAATGACCCACGGTCAGGTGAACTCCAGTATGTTGGTATAATACAATCACAAATTTCATGAAGGAAAATAATTTTTGTATAATTATTAAAATTAGACATCATATAAATTCCATGTTCTCATTTAAAACTAAATTTACAAAATAATCCAATTCCATTTTATAAGTGAATATAAAGTCTTGTCAAAATCCCAACATCCCCCATGGAATGATATGACCAAAAATCCTAAACAGAACATCCATAATGTGTACGAATAAGTTCAAATTGAATATTTTTACTTGGGTCGGCAGACACATTATGTATTTCATAAAATTTATTATTCAATTATAAAACTAATATCACCATTAGAATTATTAATTTGGGATCCATGTATCACTCTAGGTATAATATTACCCAACACCGACAAGCCGAACCATTGTGATCCACAGAAGAACCTAGGTATCTCTATTGGTGCAGTATAACATCTCTTTCATTTCTGTCTGTCCTTA
This sequence comes from Viscum album, assembly GCA_963277665.1. Taxonomy (NCBI): domain Eukaryota; kingdom Viridiplantae; phylum Streptophyta; class Magnoliopsida; order Santalales; family Viscaceae; genus Viscum; species Viscum album. Next base: position 1,238,181,095 of record OY728145.1, on the reverse strand, counting down.
GTGGTCCACTATGTGATCCCATGTATCAACTATGGAATATTTCATCAAATTCAGTTTGAAACTATATTTGGAAATACAAAGGTAGTCTGAGTATCACTCGACATATAGTTGTTTGCCCATATGATTTTATCCTTGATAATCCATATGAGGAGTCCATGTTTCAATCAGGTATAAGATGGGTACAAGACAATTGAGTGAATCCATGGTATTAATATTTGAATTCACATGTCACCCAAGCAATATAAGCATTTAATTAGTTAAATAAAATTTAATCAATTCACATAACCATGTCGAGTTCAACATGTTTTCATTTTCATTCAAATTCATCTCATAATTTGGGCCATTGAATGGATAAGCATAGTATGGTTAGTCTTCAAGGTAACTCACATGGGAATTTCAATATACAAATATTCTCAGGCTTGAATTACCAATACATTGATTTTGGGGAAATGGATTACATTACCATTTCATTATCATGTCACTTCATAATTTATATTACCATTAAATTCATATATATATTCAACATTCAATTCATTAATCTAAACCACAATTTAATTCAGAATTGGAATCCCGTAACAAGGTATAAAATTACACCACTTAAAATTTGATTCAAGCTCAATAAAACCATGGTTTTCCAAGTAATTAAACAACATACCATGAGAGGATTGGTTCCAATTTAATGATCAAAACTTTAGTTAAGTAACAATGGGCCTAAATAACTGCATATTATGTACCTAGAAATTTAATTCATATATTTAATTCAATTTAAGGGAAAAACATTAATATTTTGGTGTGTGGAAAAATGAAATATATATAAACACTTATAATATCAATGATAGTAATGAGAACATCTACCATAGGTTCATTGTTGATAGCTCATCCATTATATGTTGGTTATTTGACTTAGCTCAGTCAAAAAATGATGAATGGATAAATAATCTATAAATATGGAACATTAGCTTGCACTTAAATAGCATAGTTGATACTAAGATAAATGTGTAAAAGATAAAAAGATATAATGAAATTACCTAGTGGAATATAATGAGATAATTAACTCTTTATTCCGATTTTTGTTAGAGAATATTCCTTAATTATATGTTTAGTCACCAAAGGGGGCTCTTGGATAATGGATTTTCTTTATTGGAGAGGAATATAAAGATTTTGATTCATGTATGATTAAATTATATAAAATTGGTAAATTCCTCAAAACCATTGGGTCACAAAATTCACTAAATCATGCTCCCACCATGTGTCTTTGCTCTAGGATGGGGCACCCTTCCTGGTTAGTACGCTCCAATTGAATAACCATGGAAAATACATATAAAACGTCACTAAAACAAATTGTTGAAATTCTTTCATGTGTGTGTGGAACAAATAACAAGGTTTAACCATGTGTGTGGCCTATATACTCTCAATATCTATATGTGTGTGGTTTCATCTAACACGGTGTCTTTCCCCACATGTTTTCTTCTCACTATACAACATGAATGTTTCACCCAAATATTGGTTTATGGGATGAAAACCTACCCCGGACACCATTGATACCTCTAAAACGTGAAAGGGTGTTCAACATAGGAAATAATTAGTAATTTATGATGTATATTGATAGAATGTAAGGGATATTAAAAACAATAAATAACCATGTTTTTAAAAACTCACCTCTTAAAGAAATTCATCCCTGAATTTTTCTTCCAAGACTGGTGAAGCATAATCAAATAATAAATGTGGCCATTGTTCTTGTATAGCAGCCTCCCACTCCCTAGTATCATTCAATACTTAGCCATAATTCAATTATACATGTACTAAAAAACCAATTGTCCTCGGAGAACCATAATTCTATGATCCATAATATACATCATATTCTCATCCAAGGATGCATCTACCAAAAACTCAACATCCTATGGTTGAAAATATTATGATAGTTTCAAATATTAATGGTGTAGCTGAGATATGTAGAAAATGTAAAACTTGCCTCAGTACTAATAAGGTAACCGAAACAGATAGTCTACCAACCCAACTCCCACAAAATTCATGCATAGCTCGACATACCACAATGAATGATTACCCTATCTTATAATCCTCTGGTATCCAAACCTCTGTGATACACATATAAATACATAATCCTCAACCTCAGAATCTGGAGTTCATCTTTAGAAATTAGTGTATGATTGCTATTGAGACTATATAGATTAAATCTACATTATAAATATCTAAACCTATATTGTGGTTTCCTAAAAAAATAAGATATCCTAGTATAGCTTCATCTCTTACCTCTGACCAATGTTGGGACCATCAACATGGGCTAATGTAAAAACACACACATAAAGAACCATTTGAATAGAATCTTGAATGATATTGTCATAGAAGAATTATAAAATAGGTATATGAATCTCCCAATAGACCCCAAAATCTATGATGAATTATCAGATTCAAGTCCCCAAGCACACAAATAATATTCTCTGACTAACCATCTATCTGAGGGTGATATTCTATACTCAATATCACCTATGTAATTATAACAACCCTGCTCTTTATTAGAAACATAATCATGATTAATTAATAAAAATTAACTTTAGGCAACTATGAGGACCTATAGGTCTAGTGTCTTGGTAAATTAATAACATTACCTAATAACATAGAACATAAAATCCAACATCTTTATTGAAAACATCTTTTACATGACCACAACAATCCTTCGTACTTAGAATTGCATGGGATAACCTGAGGATATTCATAAGAAACTAGTGAGATATAAATCCATGTTAGGGAGTAAAAAATGTATATCATGAATAATATAGTACATGTTAGGCAACCAGAATATCAATAGAGAACCAGCGAAACATGAACATAAAGGCATGATAAAGCATGATTACCAAAACATTGAAATGCATCATCGACATTTAACTTGATATTACCATGATCTAAGGCTCATTTCACCTGAATTATTTATAAACCATCATTTCTTATGAATTATAATTATTAAAACCTCATTTCACTTGAGGTATCATGATACTAATCTATAACCAATTCATTAGAGTGCTATTAGGGCACACCCTTATTAATTATATCATTTCATGAATAAGTGTGTCACATAGATCATACAACATGGATTCAATAAGAATACTAATTTATTCCACAAATAAGAGTTTTTAATACATAAATGTAATTACATAAATAAAAATTACATGTTCATAATGTTGAATACCTTAGATAGAGAAATGGGTATGGTATTCACTTGTAAGATTTTGTCGTGGGAAATTTGGTGTAACATTGGCAGCTTAAAGATGTCAAATAGAAATAGTAAAATGGGTTGATGAGAGAGAAAGTGGTATATCATCATTTATACATGAAATGGATAGTTACAAAATCTTGGAACATAATATACCAACATATGTAATTTAATTTTGTTTCATAATATACAAAATTTCATTAATGTAAATGAGAAGATAGAAATTCCATACAAAATTTCGGCACGGTAACGAGTGTACATGGGAGACATGAATAAGAGATAAAGAGGAATATCATAATTAATACATTTGGAGGTAAGTGTGTGTGTGGGGGGGTTACAAATCAAAACCCAACATCTATAAATGAAAATAAAAGTGTATTACAACATTAGAAAATTTGGAAAACAATAGAATGGAAAAAATACCTTACATAGAAGTGTGATCCAAAAGGCTTGGGAGAGGCTTAATAGGAGCCTCTTTGGAGCATGGGTTACCTTTGGAGGATTATATAGGTAGGAAGTTAGGGGTTGGTCATGTTTCAAATTATTTTAGTGAAGTGGAATGGGAGATTATGTGAGTATATGTAGGAAATGAGAGATAATTCTTTATTGTTTAGGTTTTTGACACAATACATTAAACTAATAAAAAAACCATAAAATGGTTTTTCCCTAGTTTCTTTTCCAAAATTGAGTATAAATAATTATTTTTTAATGAAAATGGCCTAAAATATTAAAAAACTCATCTTTATTAGGTTTTGGTGAGTCATACTCGCAAAAAAATATATTTTAGAAGGTTAGAATCTTTTATAAGCCTTAGAGGGTCCACTATAGCTTTGTAAAATTAATAAAACGAACATAAAATGACATTATTTTAATGTTAAAACATATATTTACTAAACAACATATTTATATTATTTTTTTACATCAGTATTGGGTCATTATGATTACATGAAACTCATTATATAATTAAATGATATTGAACTTTTTCCCAAAAATTCAGACCCCTATGAAAATTATGAAAAATTCACTGTTGAATTACATCAACATCCTGATTCCAAAAATAATATTAATTTTATCTACATAATTTTCTAAATATGTGAATTTTTTAGTTTTAAATTAAAAACTTACATTCATAAAAAATTCATTGGTTTTTACAAAAACGATTTTCAAACCATAATAAATATCACAATTGTATTCATAAAACATAAAAAATAATTTATATTTAATAAAAAGTAATTTTGTAATAATATTTTATAAAAATAATATTTATTTCAAAAATCCAGTAATTCAACAAAATATATTTCATAATTGAATAATAACTAAAAATACTATTTGTGCATTAAAAACTATTCAAAAGTGACAATAATAAAATGAATGTATATTAATTGTTCTATAAAAAAAATTCACATATTAGTAGTGCTAGGATATTATTACATAAACCCTTATAAAACCCTTATTTGACTAAAGGTTATAGTGTGGGATGGTGATAGACACTTGGGGTGGCTCTGATAACATCGCTCAGGTGGTAATCTCTATAAAATTCCAATTCTCTTGTAGATGGTTCTATTTGAGCATAACTTGTTAAAGCTCGGCATGGGCTTGGTCTTGAGTAAATCCCAATAACCCTAGATCGTTTATATGTCTAGAAAATTGGGCTTCGTATGGAGCAATTATACTAGATGAGGCCGCCACTTCCATTTTCTAAATAAACTGGACTTGTTAAAGCTGTATATTTGTACAAATCATGTGATCACTGTTGAATGGCTATATTAGAAATGGTAACAATTCATATTGGTATTTTAAAATCCAAAAACATAAATCCAAAGAAGATCACATGTTTTAGTATATGTCATGTTTTAGGTATGTACTTCCTCAAGAGTGATACATGGAATACATCATATACTTGTGATAGGTTTGGTGGGCATGCTAGTCGATATGCCACTACTCCGATGCGATCAAGGATCTCAAAAGGGCCAATGTACCTTATCCTAAGCATTCATTTATTTCAAAATCTCAAAACTGTATTCCATGGTGATATGTGGAGAAATTCTATTTCCCTGACATCAAACTCTATGTCTTATCAACTATTATCAATATTACTCTTTTTTCGACTCTATGAAGCATTAATGTGGTGTTGGATGGTCTTAAACTTCTCCACCATTTTATCGACCATTTATGTACCTAGAAGTTTTCCCTCACCAACATCATCTCAACATGTCGATGTTATGCACCTCTTCCCATAAAGGGCATCATAAGAAGCTATTTGGTTGCTCGGGTGGAAACTAATTTTGTATGATAACCCAACTTGAGGAATATGTCAATCCCCTCCTCCTTTGAAGTCCATTGAGAAAGCTCTCCACATATCCTCAAGTGTATGGATAGTATACTCAAATGGGCCATCATTTTGAGGAAGATAAGTCATATAGATGTTCATATTTGTATTCAAATCATTTTGAAGTCTCTTCTAAAACATAGAGGTGATTCATGGATCTCGATTAGATAAAATCGATCACGGTACTGCATGCATCCTTACCACTTCTCTGATGTACATCTATGTCAGTTTATCTAATGATAAATCCAAAATTTTTAATATGAAGTGATTTGTCATTGTAAGATGATCCAAAAAATCCAAGTTAGCATTGTTTCCTTTTTATTTCTTTGGGGGATCAGTGGAAAAGTCCATGATGATGTTATCCCATTTCCATGTTATTATTGGTAATAATTGCATTATCCCCTTAACTTCTGCCTCTCATCATTCACATGGTGACATACCAGAAACATTGATGTATACTCTATGATATCTTTCATCATGTTTTCCCACAAATAAATATCTCTAAAATCATGATACATCATTGGGTTTTCTAGATGAATAAATAAATTCAAATTATGTGCATTGTAGCACCCCAAGCTTCTACGGTACGCTTCTCTTTGAATAATGTGATAGCGTGTGTTGTAGGCAACATCGAGTTCTGACACACCACAACCAATCAAACTAGTCGTTATGAATAGTAATACCTACTTTTTGAAATTATATATATTTTATATTTCAAAATGGACTTCATTTTTGGATTCAGAATATCGAAATTATCCTAAGTTGAATTTTTGGTATTTTTCTGAGAACTTCCAATTTTTATGAATAGTGAAAAATACTTAAATTTTTTTTAATCACAATAATTTATAGTGATAAATTATACTATTGAGTGGTTTTAAAGTATTATTATAATATATTTTTACCATTTTATCCAATGGTGTTCATTAGAATTAATTTCACTTTGAAATTGGACATGAAAATTGTCAATCATTTGATATATATTGTTTCTTAAAAACACGCTATTTGTTGTGATAGCGGGAATTAATTATAAAATTAATTAATGAAACTTATATTTTTGGAATTTAGTAAAATATAAATCATTTTTGAATTCGGAATATCAATTATAGCTTAGGGTGAAAATTTGGCATTGTTCTGAAAAACTTCAATTTTTTATGAATAGTGAAACCACTAACTGGTAGTTAAAAAGCTGATTTTTTCATAAAACATAATTTTACCACTTCTGTGAGTGGAATTTTGAAAATCCAAGAGACACGATTAATATCAAGAAAAAAAATGTTGTTCAATGAGATGCAAATAATATTTGGTGAATAGTAACTTTTTACTTTTATTTACCACGGTTAAAAGTAAATAGGGTAATTAAGGGTAAAAATGATATTAATATTACCCTAAGACATATCCTAATTCTATTAGACAAGTTTATCTAGACCAAAAACAACATTAGGAATAAAATATTATCATTTAGGTCCAATTGGATTAGATTATGACATTTTTTATTATTTAATTCAAAGAAGTGTTAAGAGAGTTAAAATCAAAGTTTATTTACTAAAACATTTTTAATATATGGGTTATATATAATATAAATTCTTTTTTATTAATTAATTAGAAATATAAATATATTTCCTACATAGTTATATTTTATTTATAATTTTTATACATTAAATAATTTAATTTATTTATGACACAATGATGATGCAGTATTTACAATAATAGTGAACAATTAAAATAATTGATATTATAAATACCCAAATAAATATAATATGATACTTTTTATGAATTAAACTAATTTTATAAGATAATATGACATGTTAGTATTTATGTAATTAACTTTTTTCGAAGTAATCATTCTGTTATGAGTTTTATAAAAATCAATTATTGAATAGTGTCAAAATTGACATAAAAGCGTGTTTAAAAAACATATAATATTATTAATTAATAGTAAATTCCTAAAAATATATGGTTCGGCCAAGAGACGTATATCATTATAGGTGTATCATTAATTGACCACTTGGGTGTCTATTGGATGTATATAGTATGTTTATTAACTATTTATTATAAAAATACAAAGTGACATGGTAAGTGTCAAACTAACTAACTAAGAGTTAAAACTAAAATTCAAGGTTATTATAATGACCCAAACCCGTATAAATTATATTGGATGAGTGGTTTTCGACACCTACACACCTTAAACTTTAAATAATCTACTTTGGAGCCATTAGAAACCAAATATGAATTTATTATAAAATAATATTTCTCACTTTTCCAAAGGTGCCCCTCACCCCTCTTATAAATGGGCACTCCCCCTTCTCCTTAATTCACACCATCAAAGCCTTTTGGTTCTTCCTAACCCTAACCAAATACTCTCTAAACTTCTATCACTACAACCTAGAGTCCTTAGTGTGACCAGAAAGCCAACATAAGGAGCCCTTTGATCAAATAAAAAGGAAGAACCCGAAGAAGAGGTAATGTTTTCACCACCCTTTTTCAAATTTATTTCTTCTTCAACATCATATTTCTTTGTTATTACCATTCTAAAATAATTAATCCATTATATCCTATATAATTTAATATTATTATAAATATGGTACAACCATATTCATTATTCTATCCATCCTTTGAATGACATGTCACCATACGTGCGTTTGTACGGCTTACCATCTCCACGTCGTGGTGTAGTTGTTATTCAATATATTATTATTTGGATGGGTATAATAATGATGTGTAATTAATGTAAATAATAAATATAACATGATAATTATTCTTTATATATTATATACCATCCAATTATATATTATTTTAATATCAAAAGAATGATATTGTCGCTCGTGGGTACGTACGGACTACCGTCTCCACGAACGTGATGAGATTCATTCTCCATCGTATCCATTCAAATATAATTATAATTTTATGATTTAAAAATAATGTTAAGGACTTGATATCTTTCTTGATATGAATAAGATACAACCTATCCATGACAAACATGGCTTACGTAACAAAACATATAAAATAAAACGAGTATGTTAACACCAGAAACAACGATAATTCTAAGATATTATTAACAAAGCAATGTTAAAAGATCATATATGGTATCATATGAATGTATATGATTCTTTTATAATTTAATAACAATTATTTCACCATTATATAAGTGGTTTACCTACCCCCAACCAAGGAAAAGTACAAGGTAAGGGTTTATTTCGCAATCTCTCCATTATCCGAGGTTGTTTATAAGTAATAATCTACTGGGACTTATTTATCATCCACATCCATGTTTCTTAAAAATGTATTTCAATACATTTTTACTATTTACTATAATATGGGTTAAAGTCATTTATACCCTTGTTTTAAGTTTTATAAACGGTTTATAAAGGAATCTTTTCGTCGTTTTCAAAACAAGGTGCTTTTTAACCTTTTCGACAGAATTAAGGTAAGAATGTTTTTTTAAACTTATATGGTGGGTGCGGCTATTCTCTGCCGTTATAAAATTGTCTAAGCTTCCCTTACAAGCTTATAAGGATATTTTCAAATAACATGTTTTATTTTATAAATATATGACTCTTAAATGATTTCAAAATAGAATGAGATTCTTCTGTAAAAAGAGTTTTGATTTCATCTATATCAACATCCTTTGATGGATTTTAAGCTTATTTTAAGTTGATTTATTATGATACAAAACTTCTATATTTTATTGAAGGTTTTGCGATACTTTTGACTGTGGATGTGTTATTTTTATACCATTAGTGGTTTATGGATGAAGTATTTACATTTCATATGCTAGATTTAATATGAATATTTATGTTATGTTTAAACCTTTTTCATATGGGAATGCATTGGACTTAATATGTGACGGGTGGAGCCCGCTATAGGTCCTCGATGCATCGGTAAGTCTCATGAGACAAACTAGTGTCTTGATATAAGGCCTCGGAATAATCTTATTTGTAGTCTTGGTATGAGGCCTTGGCTATGTGGTTATGATAGTCTGGAATTATGCATTCCATCATTATGAAAGTGGTTATTGATATTTCATGTGATTATTCGATTAGTAGAATATCCATGTGAATAAGTAAATGGAATTAATTCATTTTATTTTTTTATACTATGTTGAAGTTCAAGTTTAAAAGGCATTTGTTTTAGTTATACATTGCCTTAAATGTTTATTCTTATTTATGAAAGTTTCCACTATATTGTTATCCTTAGTGGGCATTTGAGCTCACCCCTTTTCTATGTTTTATTTTTCCCAAGATGTGAAGAAGTAATTTATGAATGACCTGCAGGGATAATATGAGGGGATAAGAGTGTGGAATATGGAGACTATATTGTTGTAGTTTTCATTTTATGATGTAATGTAAAATTTATTAATATATCTTGTGTTAACAAGGCTACTAAACGAATCTGTCTTTCGAGATTTGATCTTTCTTGTGATCATGAAGATGTTATGTAATAATGCACCGACTCTGGGTAACTGGGGTCGGGGCATTACAGTTGGAATCCAAGGAAGTTTAGTAAAAACCTTGGAAGCTAGATTTAGATAAACTCTGATTAGAGCACATAGATTTAAGATGGAATTTGAGGATTAGTATAGAATAACTTCCTAGAATTTTGGTATTGTAGAGATTTTGTGAGTTTTCTGAGAAATACAACCCTGTCTGGATACGAGCAGGTAGAGGTGGCTCTGGCACAGATGTACCTATGGGTAAAACCCGAAAACAATGCTTTGAGCTAGACTCGAACGGGAACTGGTGCACGACAATGGGCCTTGCTGCACTCTTGGTTAAGACACTCTCAGGGGCTATGCTTAGGATTACTCTCATTTTCTTTACAAATAATTATGAAGGGTTTATGAGTATATGAATCCTCAAGGAAAACATTTTTTTGATTATGGATTATATCCATAAATAGTTTAATTTATGTTAAGTGTTTTATAAGTATGCAATTATGTATTTTGATTCATAAACTGATCTAGTTTATGTCATTGTTTAAAAATGGCGCCTAGTGGAAGAAATGGAAACCGCATCAATTCACGCACTCCATGTAGGGATTGACCTCCTGCTCAAGATAATTATAGTGGAGATGGTGATGCAACTGGTGCCGATCAGCTAATCACCATACTGGGACAACTCATTCAGGTTATGAATAATAACCTTACCCATATGGAGCGCCCTGATCTGTAGCATGGATGATCAATGATAGATCGCTTCATGAGGCAACAACCACCAATGTTCAATGGGAGTACAAATCCCTTAGTAGCTGAGCAATCGATAAATTCCCTAGAGAAAATATTTCAGGCTTTGGGAGTAGTGAAAGGGAAAAAGTTATCATGGCAGTTTACCACCTCACTGGAGATGCTAATCAATGGTGGTCATTGATTCAAAACATGAAGGAAGATGATGAAGTATAAAATATTGAATGGAGGGAGTTCAAAGATATGTTTTTAGAAAAATACTTTCCTCATGACCATCGAGTAGATATGGAAAGGAAATTTCTGAGTCTGAGACAAAAGGAGGATGAGAATGTCACAATGTATGAGGCTAACTTTACAAGGTTATCAAGGTATACTGGAGATTATATATGTAACCCAAGAAGTAATATTGATCGTTTAATTGATGGGTTAAAACCATTTCTCTGTCGAGCAGTAGTCTCACAATCCTTCTCGTCATACGAAGACATTGTCTCATGTGCTATCAAGACCGAAAAGGAATTCTCTAAGTCTTATGACATTAAATCAAAGCAAGATGAGAAGAGATCTACTGATCAATCTAGGAATAGAAATAAGGGGAAGAAGGGAAAGGTTGAATATCCATCCTATGGTAAATGTGGGAAGAAACACCCCAGTACTTTCTTGAAGGGAACAGGAGTCTATTACAAGTGTAGTGAAAAAGGCCACCAAGCACATGAGTGCAAGGGGAAGAAGGAAGCTACCAATGTTCAGTGCGACAATTGCAGGGAGATGGGACATTATGAAAATGAATTTCCTAAGTGTCAGTGGAACTTACCTCAGAAAAGTCAAAGGGATCAAGGTCAAGCTTTTTCTATCACTACTGCTGAGGTAGAAGCTCCAAAAGACGTGGTGGAAGGTAATTTAATGGTTTCCTCAAGTTTATCAAATGAATTATTTGATTCTGGATCAACACATTGTTTCATATCTTCCCAGTTAGCTAAGAAAATTAGATATTTTCAATTTGATTTAACAAGGGAGTTGTCAATTAAAACACCTAAGGGAAGTATCATTACAACAATGTTTTGTGAATCAGTCCCCATTAGAGCACATTAATGTTCTTTATCTGCTAATCTCATCGTCATAACTATGATTGAGTTTGATATAATCCTCAGAATGGACTAGTTTTCGGACCATGATGCGAAGATTTATTATAAGAAGGAGGTTACGATTTTTGATGATGATGATAAGGAACACCTTATCTTTAGAGTAGAATTGTCACCACCTTATTCTTATCTAGATCCACCCCAAGTAGCTAAACTAAATTCAATTATTGGGGAGGAAGTGAATGAAATGACTGGGTGAGGAAAGGAATGTTCAAATAGAGGATGTACCTATTGTGAAAGAATATGTAGATGTGTTTCCAGAAGATTTACCTGGACATCCTCAAGAACGAGAAGTTGAGTTTTCCATGGATTTAATTCCTAGATCAAGGCCTATATCGAAGACCCCTTATAGAATGGCCACTATGGAATTAGTCTAACTAAAGAAACAACTAGAGGAATTGAGTAATAAGTGATTTATTCTCCCTAGTGCTTCTCCATGGGGAGCCCCTGTTCTTTTTGTTAAAAAGAAAGATGGATCTATGAGGTTATGTATCGACTACAGGGAGATCAATGCTATAACAATAAAGAACAAGTATCCCCTACCTCGCATTGATGATTTATTTGACCAACTACATGGAGCTCAATACATTTCAAAGATTGACCTTCAATCTAGATACCATTAGCTGTGTGTGAAGAAGGAAGACATTCTGAAGACAGCATTTCAAACCAGCTACGGGAATTACGAGTATAAAGTAATGCCTTTTGGATTGAATAATGCACCCTCTGTATTCATGGATCTGATTAATATAGTTTTCAAGGAATATATCGATGAATTTTTGGTGGTATATATTGATGATATCTTGGTATACTCCAAAAGCGATGAAGATCATGAAAATTACTTGCGCATTATTCTAAAGTCTCTCAAAAGACATGAATTATATGGGAAGTTTAGAAAGTGTGAATTCTGGATTTAGGAGATTTCTTTTCTTGGCTATATTTTCTATAAATATGGAATCTATGTTGATCCTTCTAAGACCAAGGAAATCCAAGAATGACCTGCACCGACGAGTATAACTGAGGTACATATTTTCATTGGTTTAGCAGGATATTATGGACATTTCATCCAGAATTTTTCCTTATTGGAAAACCCATTAACAAAGCTCACACGTAAAGGGGTTAAATTTGTTTGGACAAAAGAGTGTGAAGAATGTTTCGATGAACTGAAGAGAAGATTAATCAATGCTCCTATATTGACTCTACCATCGGGGAATGATGGGTTTTTTATTTATAGTGATGCATCGAAGAAAGGACTTGGTTGTGTCCTTATACAGAATGATAGGGTTATTGACTATGCATCACGATAGTTGAAAATTCATGAACAAAACTATCCTACTCATGATCTTGAGTTAGCAGCTATGATCTTTTCTTTTATGATATGGAGGAACTACCTCTATGGTAAAAAATATGAGATTTATACTGATCACAAGAGTTTGAAGTATATTTTCTCACAAAAAGAACTCAACATGAGGAAAAGGAGATGGCTTGAATTACTCAAAGATTATGATTGTATGATACACTACCACCCAAGGAAAGCAAACAAGGTGGCAGATGCTTTGAGCAGAAAAGATCATAGAGTTTTGAACAATATGAGAATTGAAAGGGATCCAATTTTCATGGATCTAGTGAAGATGGACATGGGAATAACCAAGGAAGGTGAAACATCAATGATATTTCAAATGGTTGTCAAACCAAATTTACTATAAAGGATTAAGAGTTCTCAGATCGATGATGAAGAATTTCAAAAGAAGAATAAAGCTATGAGTGATGGGAGATTGAGAGACTTTGTGTATGAAGATGGAATTTTGAAATTTGGGAAGAGGCTTTGTGTTCCCTATATACTTGATCTAAAACGGGAATTGCGGGATGATGCTCATAGTTCCAATTTCTCTATACACCTTGGGAGCACCAAAATGTATAGATATTTGAAGGAACATTTTTGGTGGGACAACATGAAGAGGGAGATTGCCGATTTTGTGTCAAGATGTATGGTTTTTCATCAAGTGAAAGATGGAAGGAAAAATCTTGGTGGAGTATTGCAACCTCTTCCCATACCTGAGTGGAAATGGGACAATATTACGATGGACTTTTTCATGGGGCTACCAAAGACTCCTTGAAGGAATGATGCAATATGGGTTATTGTTGATCGCCTTACCAAGTCAGCACATTTTCTTGCTATAAGAGAAGATCTACCACTAGATCATCTAGCAAGACTATATATTATTGAAGTTGTGAGACTTCATGGAGTACCCCTATCAATTGTTTCTGATTGTGATCCCTGTTTTACTTCAAGATTCTGGAAGAGTCTTCAGAAATCCCTGGATACTGAACTTCTTTTGAGCACTGACTACCACCCTCAGACTGACGGACAATCAGAATGGACTATTCAAACCTTAGAAGACATGTTAAGATCTTTCTCACTTGAATTTTAGTGTATGTGGGATCAATATTTACCTTTGGTAGAATTTTCCTATAACAATAGCTTCCATTCGAGTATTCAGATGGCACCATATGAAGCGTTATACAGAAAGAGATGTCGCACACCAACCTGTTGGGATGACGTTGGTGAATGAAAGCTTGTAGGTCTAGAATTGGTGTAGGAAACAATGGAAAAGGTGAAGGTAATCCAGAATCACATCAAAGCAGCTCAAAGTAGGTAGAAGAGATATGCCGATAATCGAAGGAAGGATTTGGAATTTTAAGTCGGTGATCATGTTTTCATGAAGGTATCTCCATGGAAGGGAGTCATATGTTTTGGTAAGAAAGGTAAATTGAGACCTAGGTACATCGGACCTTTTGAAATTCTAGAATTAATTGGGGATGTAGCTTATCGATTGGAAATGCCGCCAAGTCTCTCTAAAGTTCACGATGTGTTCCACGTATCTCTATTGAGAAAATACACAAATGACCCAACGCATGTACTCATCTATGAGGGATTAGAACTGGAAACCGATTTTTCTTATTGCAAAGAGCCGATCAAGATTCTTGATACGAGAGAAAAAGTACCGAGAAACCGGACGATGCGTCTGGTAAATGTTTTGTGGAGAAACCATAAGATGGAAGAGGAAACGTGGGAACCCGAGGAACTTATGATGAAGTACCACCAAAGTATATTCATGCGGTAGTATTCTAGAAATTTCGAGGATGAAATTATTTGAAGGATAGGAGAATGTAGCACCCCAAGCTTCTACGGTACGCTTCTCTTTGAATAATGTGATATTGTGTGTTGTACGCAACATTGAGTTCTAACACACCACAACCAATCAAACTAGCCATTATGAATAGTAATACCTAATTTTTGAAATTATATATATTTTATATTTCAAAATGGACTTCATTTTGGGATTTAGAATATTGAAATTATCCTAAGTTGATTTTTTGGTATTTTTCTGAGAACGTCAAATTTTTATGAATAGTGAAAAATACTTAAAAAAAACTTTTTTAATAAAAATAATTTATAGTGATAAATTATACAATTGAGTGTTTTTAAAGTATAATTAGAATATATTTTTACCTATTTATCTAATGGTTTTCATTAGAATTAATTTCACTTTGAAATTGGACATAAACAATTGTCAATCTTTTGATATATATTGTTTCTTAAAAAAACGCTATTTGTTGTGACAACTTGAATTAATTATAAAATTAATTAATGAAACTTATATGTTTGGAATTTTTGAAAATAGGCATAATTTTTGAATTTGAATACCAATTATATCTTAGGGTGAAATTTTGGCATTGTTCTGAAAAAATTCAATTTTTGATGAATAATGAAACCACTAAGTGGTAGTTAAAAAACTAAATTTTTCATAAAACATAATTTTTCCACTTCTGTGAGTGGAATTTAGAAAATTAGAGAGACACAGTTAATATCAAGTAGTAAAATGTGGTTCAATGAGATGAAAATAATTTTTGGCGAATAGTTACTTTTTACTTTTATTTACCACAGTTAAAAGTAAATAGGGTAATTAAGGGTAAAAATGATATTAATATTGCCCCAAAACATGTACTAATTCTATTGGAAAAGTGTATCTAGACCAAAAACAACCATCGAAATAAACTATTATCATTTAGGCGCACTTGGATTAGATTAGGACATTTATTATTATTTAATTCCAAGAAGAGTTAAGATAGTTAAAATCAATGTTTATTTACTAAAATAGCATTAATATAGGGTTATACATAAGATAAATTTGATTGAGAATATTAATTAGAAGGATAAAACGATTTCCTACATAATTATATTTTATTTATAATTTTTATACATTAAATAATTTAATTTATTTATGACACAATGATGATGCAGTAATTACCATAATAGTGAAAAATTAAAATAATTGAAATTATAAATACCCAAATAAATATAATTTTGACTTTTTATGAATTAAACTAATTTTATAGGATAATATGACATGATAGAATTTATTTAATTAACTTTTTTCGAAGTAATAATTCTTTTATAATTTTTATAAAAATCAATTATTGAATAGTGTCAAAATTGAAATAAAAGAGATTTTAGAACAAATATTATATTATTTATTGATATTAAATTCATAAAAATCTAAGGTTCATCCAATAGACATATATCATGATAGGTGTATCCTTAATGGACCACTTTGGGGTCTCTTGGATGTATATAGTAAGTTTATTTACTATATATTATAAAAATACAAAGTGACATGGTAAGTGTCAAACCAATTAACTAAGAGTTAAAACTAAAATATAAGGTTAATATAATGACCCAAAACCTATCTAACTTCTATTGGTTGAGTGTTTTTAGACCCATACGTACCTTAAAATTTATTTAATCCACTTTGGAGCCATTAGAAACCGAATATGAATTTATTATAAAATAATATTTCTATCTTTTCTAATGGTGCCCCTCACCCCTCTTATAAAAGGGAACTCCCCCTTCTCATTAATTCACACCTTCAAAGCCTTTTGGTTCGGCCAAACCTACCCAAATACTCTCTCAACTTCTCTCAGTACAACCTAGTGGCCTTAGTTTGACCATAAAGCCATCCTAAGGAGCTCTTTTGATCAAATCAAAAGGAAGAACCCGAAGAAGAGGTAATGTTTTCACCACCCCTTTTCAAATTCATTTCTTCTTAAACTTCTTCTTTTTTTGTTATTACCATTCTAAAATAATGAATCCAGTATCTCCTATATACTGTAATATTATTATATATATGGTTCAACCATATTCAGTATTCTATCCATCCTTTGAATGACATGTCACCATACGTGCGTACGTACGTCTTACCGTCTCCACGTCGTGGTGTAATTGTTATTCAATATATTATTATTTTGATGGGTATAATAATGATTTTTAATTCATGTAAATAATAAATATAACATGATAATTATTCTGTATATATGATATACCATCCAATTATATATTATTTTAATATCAAAAGAATGATATTTTCACTCATGCGTACGTACAGACTACCGTCTCCACGAACGTGATGTGATTCATTCTCCATCGTATCTATTCAGGTATAATTATAATTTTATGATTTAAAAATAATTTTTATGGACTTGATATCATTCTGGATATGAATAAGATACATCCTATCCATGACAAACATGGCTTACGTAACAAAACATATAATATAAAACGAGTAAGTTAACACCAGAAACAATGATAATTCTAAGATATTATTAACAAAGCAATGTTAAAAGATCATATATGATATCTTATGAATATATATGATTCTTTTATAATTTAAAAATGATTATTTAACCATTATACATGAGGTTATCCTACCCCCAACCAAGGAAAAGTACAAGGTAAGGGTTTATTTTGCAATCTCTCCATTATCCCAGGTTGTTTATAGGTAATAATCTACTGGGACTTCTTTATCATCCACATCCATGTTTCTTAAAAATGTATTTCAAAACATTTTTAATATTTACTATAATATGGGTTAAAGTGATTTATACCCTTGTTTTACTTTTTATAAAAGGTTTATAAAGGAATCTTTTCGTCATTTTCCAAATAAGGTGCTTTTTAACCTTTTCGACGGAATTAAGGTAATAATGTTTTTTTAAACTTATACGGCGGGTGTGGCTATTTTCCACCGTTATAAAATTGTTGATGCTTCCATTACAAGCTTATAAGAATATTTTAAAAGAAAATGTTTTATTTTATAAATATATGACTCTTAAATTATTTCAAAATAGAAATAGATACTTCTTTAAAAAGAGTTTTGATTTCATCTATGTCAACATCCATTGATGGATTTTAAGCTTATTTGAAGTTGATTTATTATGATACAAAACTTATATATTGTATTGAAGGTTTTGTGATACGTTTTACTATGGATGTGTTATTTTTATACCATTAGTGGTGTATGGATTAAGTATTTACATTTCATATGCTATTTTTAATATGAATGTTTATGTTATGTTTAAACCTTTTCAAATGGGAATGCATTGGACATAATATGTGACGGGTGGAGCCCGCTATAGCTCCTTGATGCATCCATAGGTCTCATGAGACAAACTAGTGTCTTGGCACAAGGACTTGGAAAAATCTTATTTGTAGTCTTGGCACGAGGCCTTGGCTATGTGGTTATAATAGTCTGGTATTATTTATTCCATCATTATGAAAGTGGTTATTGATATTGCATGTGATTATTTGATTAGTAATATATCCATGTGAATATGTAAATGGTATTAATTCATTTTATTTTTTCCGTACTATGTTGAAGTTCAAGTTTAAAAGGATTTTGTTTTAGTTATACATTTCCTTAAATTTTTATTCTTATTTATGAAATTTTTTGCTATGTTGTTATCCTTACTGGGCATTTGAGCTCACCCCTTTTCTATGTTTTATCTTTCCCAAGATGTGTAGAAGTAATTTATGAATGACCTGTAGGGATAATATGAGGGATAAAAGTGTGGAATATGGAGACTATATTGTTGTAGTTTTCCTTTTATGATGTAATTTAAAATTTATTAATATATCTAGTGTTACCAAGGCTACTAAACGAATCGGTCTTTCGAGATTTGATCTTTGTTGTGATCATGCCAATGTTATATAATAATGCACCGACTCTGGGTAACTGGGGTTGGGGAATTACATGCATCATAAAAAAGTTCTTTTATTTACTCCAAATTTGATGGAATGCTTAGTCTTGAACCAAATCTCACAATTCCATCTTCCTTAACATTGAACTCAAAAGATTTCTATTTATTTATAGTTTCCACTTTTATCTAAATTAACAAATCATCCTGTTATGATCCCATATCCTTTCCAAAAGAGAATGTTGAGAAATCATTTCTAAAAGAATTGGTGTTGTTACCATCATTATGATTCCCATACCCATCGTCATCAAATCAAAGAAGATTGAATCCTTTAAAATTCTCATCAATGATAGAATAAATGGGTTCTCTCTACTTAGAGAATCTGCCTCCTTTTTCTCATTCCCATTGTGTTAATGGATTGGGCAGTCATAGTCCTTAATTAGATCTAACCATATTCATTTGTGCATATTCAACTCTTTCCGTGTGAATATAAAATTGGGGATTTTGTGTCTTTTATATATTTCACACTTCTCCCCAAATAGGTAATATTTCCAAATTTTTAAAGCAATGATCACTACATCAAACTCCAAATAACGTGTTGTATAGTTTTTTACATGAATATTCTATTTCCTTGAAGAATATGAAATGAATGTTTCATTTTTCATCAACACACATCCATGACGATAATATCCAACTAACCCCAAGAGGCTACGGATATCCATTAGCAATGTTGGCCTCGACTATATGTCAATTGCAGCTATCTTGGATGGATCCATAGATATCTCATTGATTGTGATGATATGACCCATGAATGAGGCCTCCGTCAACCAGAAATAAAACATGATGTATTTTTATAGTGCTTCTCATTTCACACAGTCACTAGTATGGTGCTTAGATTCTTCTCATGATCCTCCTTGTTTTTAGAGTATATTATATTGTAATCTATAAATATTACAAAAAATTTGTCCATATAATCTATAAAGTCAATAATCATCTAGTATATGATGATTTCTAGAGAATTAATGTGTCCAAAAGGCATTAATATGAATCCATAGTGCCCGTATCTTTTATGAAAAGAAAACTTGGGTATATCTTCCTTCTTCACCATTACATAGTAATATCCCGAACAAAAATCAACATTGAATAAGTATTGTGCTTTGCATAAATGATTGATGAATTTATAAATTCAGGGTAGATAATACATGTTCTTTATCGTTATTTTTTTGACCTCACAAGAATCAATGAAACATAGCATTGACACATCCTTTATCTTGAGGAAGAGGATAGGTGCAACACATGGTGGATCACCTGGGTATATAAACCGTTTATTGAGATTCTCCTGTAGTTGTTTCTTTAGCTATTCAATATCCCCAACAACCATTCTATACAGTGTCTTGGATATTGTCAATTCCATAGGTATAAGATCAATTTACAATTCAACACCTCTTTTAGGAGTAAGACTAGTACTTCTATGGGAAACAGTTCGGTGAATTCCCTCACAATAGGCATGTTTTCAAGGGCGGTGTCTTCCTTAGAATCAATCATCTAATCAAGATACAAGTGCTCAGAGTGTAGTAATATCCATCCTCAAGATGATGGTTCTATAGAAGATTTATCCTCCTCCTTGAACATTAATATAATCGGTGGTCAATTCGCCATATGGAGAGTGATTTCCCTCCTAGGAAAATTTTTGGTGGCTCTGTTTAGGGAAATCCAAACCATTCTATGAATTGCATCAAATTCCACAAGAGGATGTATGACGACGTTTTTTAGGAAGTTCAATACAAAAATTGTGATAGGAACAGAGTTATATTCCTGAGTTGCAATGATTTCCCCATTTTGGTTCCCACCTACATCTTTACATTTATGAATCCTGGTGGTGTTGTGATTGGTCTACTAAACATTTGGGATATAAAAGAATGTGTAGAACTAGAATAAAAAATATCATTCAATATTTTTTTAATGAATAACTACCATATCTATCACCAATTCATTAACGAGGTTCAATTTGGTGGTATTGATGCAAAAAAGCTCACATTTTCTACCGTAGAGAATTTTGGTTTCATCAAAAAAAAAACTTTTCCTTAGGGTACTTGTTTGAAAAGTACCATGATTTTTGGCTATTGAAATAATTAACAATGCATTGAGGGTCAAACAAAGTGTTCCTCTCTTCTCTTATAGCTGCACGATTTTCTTTTCAGTAGTTAATGGCCAAGTGCCCTTCTCTTCCCCAAATAAATAATTTCCTCATCCCATTCATGCTATTTTAGGGTGCTTCATTCCACACCTTCGGAAAGTGGGGTGATGGATTTTCATAGAACCATTTGATTTATCTATCGAACCACTAGAATTAAATTCCACCTTACACTTTTTATCCCCAAAATACCCCTAATATTCTTCGATCTTTATTATTACTTTGAGGGCACCACAAAAAATTTCCTCATAGATCTTAAAGTCACAGATCTATTAATATTTTCATAGGCTACGTTTTAGCCAACCAATGAAATGGTGAACCTTGCATTCAGGGTTAATGACAAAGACAGAGTGGTATCCACAATCTCTTTGAACTTTTCATTGTACGCTCTAATGGATTTATCGTTATTTTTCTTGAGGGAAAGGAAGTCTCTTACCATATTATATTAGAGGGTTAAAAGAATATATTTGTCAAAAAAATATTTTCTAGAAATCCTTATATTCAAACAAATTTATCTCGTCCTCATGATTTTTATTTTTTTCAAATTCTACCATTGATCAGCTTCTCCCTCCATACGATAAGCATCTAGAAAAACCTTCTCTTGTTTGGAACACTGAAGCATAAATAAGATATTTTCAATGGTGTCGATCCATTTTTCAGCAATTGAGGGATCTTATGATCCATTAAATATAGGAGACCATTGTCTCTTAATGTTCTCTATTGTGACGTTTTATTTCTAAGTGTTGGGGGGTGGGGAGGGGGTTAACAATCCTCATGACCCATATTTGTATTCAAAACATGAGTTAAATGATACATTACCGTGAAAATATTTGTGATTACAACTCCCATTGGATTGGGAGTCTCCTTAGAACAGTCATCACATTGATCTTTTCATCAGTTGTTAGCCTCTTTCCTCCTATTGAAGTTTATTTTCCGGAACAAAATTAATGTTATTGGTAACACATAAAGTGGAATATAATAAAAAAAGGATAACATATAAATTATATTTATTTCCTTAACTTATGAATATCTAGGATTTAATATATGTTATCCATGATCTATATCCTAATATAAATTCAGAGGTGGAATTTTTTCCCATAATAATGGTTCATACTAAGCTCATGAATTTAAAAAAG
This sequence comes from Viscum album, assembly GCA_963277665.1. Classification (NCBI taxonomy): domain Eukaryota; kingdom Viridiplantae; phylum Streptophyta; class Magnoliopsida; order Santalales; family Viscaceae; genus Viscum; species Viscum album. The sequence continues at coordinate 1,238,158,860 of OY728145.1, read as the reverse complement.
AATATCCCATGGGAGTGTCGTAACAAAGAGCGCATGAAGCCCTGTTTTTATGCCCTAGTTCTCATTTGAGTCTATAACAAAGATGTTTTTTCCAGTTTCAAACCTAGATACATATGTATTAGAGCGACCTCTACCTAGTCGTATCCCAACATGGTTGTATCTTATTGATAAATCAATTTATCAATACTCACACAAATATAGGTATGTTTTATTATACTTTGTCTTATATCTAAGGATTTGAATAGGGTTTTCTATCATAATCCCATTAATAACAAAACTTGTCCTATGATAACAACTATAACAACCCTGCTATTTATTACACACATAAACATGATTCATTTCATAAAATTGAACTTAAGAAAACATTGAGGATTGAGAGGTCTAGTGTCTTGGGAAATTTGGAAAATTACATAACAATATAAAACCTAAAACCCAACATCTTTATTGAAAACTTCTTAGAAATGACAACAACATTCCTTCATACATATCATTGCATTGGATAAACCGAGGAACTTAATAAGAAAAGGGTGTGATTTAAAGACTAGTAATGGAGTAAACAAGGTATAACATGAATAATATAGTACATGTTAGTAAATATTCATATCAATGGATAACAAGAGAAACATGTACAAAACAACATGATATATCATGATTATCATAACTTGGAAATGTGGAATAAACAATGAAAATTATATTAGCATGAGCCAAGGCTCATTGATCATAGTGAATGATTAAAACCTCATTTCAAATGAATTAACAATAGTAAACTCTCATTTTACTTGAAATATTATTATACTACTCTTTACAAAATGCATTAGAGTGCTATCAGGGCACACCCTTCTTAATCATTTCATTTCATTCAAAAGTGTGCCACATAGATCATACCACATGTATTCATTAAAAATCGCAATTTATTCCATGAATAACAGTTGTGGAATACATAATTATATTTAATCAATCATAAAGTACTTGTTAATAAAGGTGAATACCCTGGATGGAGAAATGGGTATGCAATTCACTTAAGAAATGATTTTTGGATGAATATTTTGGTGTAACATCGACAACATAACGACGTCAAATAGAAATCGTAAAATGGGTTGATGAGATGGATTATGGAATATCATCATTTATACATGAAATTAAATGTAATGAAATCATTTAAAAAAATATACTAACATATATAATTGAATTTAGATGCATAATAGAAAATAATTTCTTTAATGTAAATGGGAAGAGAGAAATTCCTTACAGAATTTTGGCATGGAAACAGGTGTGCATTGGAGGCACTAATGAGATAGAAAGAGTTCTGTAATTTTTCAAACATAAGGAGTAAAGTATCAAGGAGGTTCAAATTCATACCCCAACATTTATAATTAAAAATAACAGTGTATTACAATATAATAAAATCTGGAAAAAAAATGAGAAAGCAAGAAATCCACCACATGGAATTGTGAAACCAAAATCATGGGAGAGGCTTCATAGAAGCTTCATAGGAGCTTGGGGTGCCTTGGAAGGATTATAGTGGGTGGAAGTCAGTGGTATTTGGAGCATAAAATGGTTTATGTGATGATCAATTGGAGATTACATGAGTTTATATTAAAAATGAGAGATAATTGTTTATTATTTATGTTTTGGATGCCACACATTAAACTTATCAAAACCACAAACCAACCCATTTTTTGCCAATGTTTTTTTCCAAAATAGAGTTAAATAATTATTTTATAATTCCAATGGACGAACATATTATAATACTAGACTTTATTATGTGGGCGTGAGTCTCACTAACAAGGGAAATATTTTAAAATGTTAAATGATTTTTTGAGATTTTGAGGGTCCCTTTAAGCTTTTTAAAATAAATAAAACAAAACTAAAATCACTTTATGTTAATTTTAAAACATATATTCTCCTAAAATCCTTTCATAGTATTTTATTATATCACTGTTGGGCCATTATGATGTCATAAAACACATTATATAAAAAAAAGTATTTAAATTTTACCCTAAAATTTGACTGTCTCTAAAAATTATAAAGAATTCACCATTGGATAATATAGACATCGTGATTCCAAAAATAAAAATCAATTTATCTTAATAATTTTCTATATATGTGAATTTTTACTTTTTATATATAAACTTATATTTATTGAAAATTCATGGGTTTTGACAAAAACGACTCTCAATCCTCAATGAAAATCAAAATTGTATTCATAAAAACAAAACTATCATTAATATTTAATAAAATGTAATTTAGTAATAATATTTTAATGAAATATTTACTAATTAAAATATCCATTAATTCTTCAAAATTGATTTTATAATTGAATATTAACTAAATATACTATTTTTACATTAAAAACTATTTACAAAGTAACAATAATTAAATGATGTATATTATTTGTTCTATACAAAAATAATTCACATAATCACAATGCTATGGCCTTGTTACAAAACCCCTTACAACACCCTCATATGACCTAAGGGAATGGTGTGCAATTGTGATTGACTCTTATGGTGGCTCGGATAACATCACTCATGTGGTAATTTCTATCAACTTTCACTTCACATGTAGGTGGTTTTGACAAAGATTAACATGTTGAAGTTCAGCTTGGGAATGGTAAAGAGCGAATCCTAGTGATTCCACCAACATTCCAAGATCAAAATATTGGGCTTCATTTAGAGAAATTCTACTTTATGAGGCCATCACTTCTTTTATCTGAGTAAATTGGATTTGGTAAAGACCTATATTTATAGTAATCATGTGATCACTGTTCAACACTTGGTAAATTTAGTGTGGGAAGGATTCACATATGGGAGTCATTAGACATGTATGTGACCATGTATTCCTTTTTCTCTATAAGGATGAATGATATTAATGTCCATAATTGTACTGCACCTCTATGTACATCTCAGAGAACAAAACCTCGATCTTCCATTCAATTCTAGCCTACTGAACTCCCTATGTTTGAGTATTTCAGTGAAGTGAATCTACACCTATATTACCATTAAAATGCATTTACCAAATGTCAATGTTGAGAAACAATTAGTATTAAACCCACCATCACATCCTCATATTCAAATAACTCTGTGTAAATATGTACTGGACGGTTTTTGGTATGTGTACACCACAAAATTCTCTCAATTTGATTATTGTCTCCAAAATATAAATTTGTGAACAATAACTGCTAACTCAAGATCATGCATTAGGAAATTTATCTCATTTGTCCTCAACTATAAGGATACATACACCACAAATCTATCTCACTCAATAATAACTTCTTCTAGTCGGATACTACATGCATCATAGAAAATAGTTTAACTTATTTTTGGCTATGAAAAAAATCAGTATCAATGCTAAATTTAATTTACCAATCATCTCTTGATATGCCGTCTCATAGGAATCTGAACGTATAAACATCAAACCATTCTTAGTCTAGAACGTAAGAGGTTTAGAAAATATTATGAAGTCATATATGAAACTAATTTTGTAGCAAGATATCACAATGAAACTGCATACCTCAAAAACATTATTGGGATGCTCCTAGTAAGCTTCAGGATTGACCTTCTCATTTTTAATTCATAATATTTCTTATCAGATAGTGTGACCCATGGAGGGAATATAATCTATCCAAAAGTGGTAACTTGTGAGAATAATGAATAATTGATGCACTCCTAATGTAATAAATACCACCTCATGATTTTTTGATTGTCTATATCGATTTTGAGAATATATTAATTCATCATCCACAAAATCCACCACAAAAAAATACATATAAGGTTGGAAGACTCTATTCATCAGTGAAATGAAGACTACTGGTGTGCTTGTTAGACCAAACGACAAAACAAAACAATCATATAGACCATTCCATCTATATAATTCTATTTGAGAGGTCTAATGTAATTACATGCAATAGATGATAATTGGATCTCATATCAATTTTTGGGAACACCCGATCACCTAAGAGCTGTTGGAATAGTTCATTTATCCATGGTAGAGAATATTAATTCTTAATTGTTATCAAGTTTTAATTATTATAATCCACACATTTCATTAGAGATACATCCATATTTTTTATTAACATTATATGAATATCCCTTAGAGAAGTATGGGGTTAGATGAAACACCTATTACTCTAAATCATCTTCCACCTCCTTTGATCCTATATCTCAAAATAATCAATTATATAAGGAACAATAAATACTAGTGTAGCTCTATGAACTAGATAGATAGAGTAATATACTTCTCTCACTATATGATATATTGATAAGTTATATGGGAAGCCATCATTAAAGCGATCAACTACTTGGGTAAAATATGTCTGACATATTCCCTGTTCATCAAGATATAAACTCACAATCTAGATAGACATACAACCTATCCCATGATGCGTGGTCCATATTGGTTCCCTGTACATCCCATTCACCATTGTCAATAATCATGCTTCCCTATAGTGTAGTGAAATTCACCTTTTGGTGATAAAAGTCAACAAAATCATGAAATGGAACCAACTAGTCCATCCTGTGAATGAACTCAAAACAAGTAATCATGAAGATATAGAGGTCCCATAAGAAGTGACACCAACCAATATCAACGATACCCTTCATATAATGATATAAATTATCCATTATTATATCTAACATAGTGTCAACTGTCATAAAACTATTAGAAAACTAAACAATGAGGCCAGGGCTCTCTACATTAGGCATATATATAAACTTATGAGAATCCCCTTTATAAAAAAAATATATACTAATGTTGAGGATACTAAAAAAGTAACTCTTGCTTTGAATGTTCTGGGATCATGCTACTCAAGTGTCAGTTTCACTATATATATTTGGACTATTCTACATCTCTGTGATACTGCCAAGAAAGCATGAGTAGGTTTACTATACTATCACTACAAAAATGTGTTCGGAATACTATATCCATTTCCACCACCTCAGTCTGATTGGGTGGTTGTACTCCAACACCCTTCCTAAAGAGAACCTTCTTACCCTAATCCTAAACATGGATCCTGTGTATATGATCTCTCACCAGATTTTGAAGGAAAATTTATTAAGGTATTTTTTAGATAACCCATCTTTCTTTTGGATCAATACTCGACATGGTCCCTCATACACTGTGGACTTGTATTCCCCAGCCTCCTACTTGGTAGCACCTCACCTAACTACCCGAGTGAGTGGTATGGATACTATTGCCCTTGTGTTGAGGATACAGATGATTCTTCCAAAAGCCACTTGTTGTTGTAACAGATCTAGATACTGAAATTCCCTAGATCACCTCTTCATCCTCTCTTTTGTTATGGCCTTTGATCAATCCTTGATTCAGTAATCAATAAAATGTAGTTAGCAGATATAAATTTTAATGGGATCAGATGTCATAACTGATACCATCCTTTAATAACAATGATTTAGATTACTCGTCTCCCATTATAATAGATTTGATGTACCTATGTTATGTAATAGGGTCCCAATAATCCATAAGTGATAACACGCCCTACTCTAGGTCTATGAACTCTTGGGCTTGATCATCTCTAAAAAACTCAAAATAGATGTAGTAATTGAAGTATATATGGAAATCAATCAAAAACAACTCCTGATGGGAATCCATATATATAACAACACCACCCATCTATTTGTAGAATCAAACAACATATAAGCAGATAGACTAAACCATATATATGGAAGCATCTCAGGATTCTTGAAGATAGATATAATGGAATTTATCCATGAATCCATAGCAGGTGTTCTTCCAACCCCTAAAAATGTAGATCAATGATACTACTAGATCTCATTCCTTAACTCAGTCATGGTACGAGAAGGTCAAAATTCTCCTAAAATTGTATGCATTAATCCCAAGAATAATTCCTGAAACTATACCTCTACACCAGTGTCTAGTATTATCACATGTACCCCAGCTGGCAGTATTGGATGATCAACTAGTATCCCATGGATTAACACCTATGTGGCATGGTTTTCACCACCCTCCAAGAATATTAATGGAAGAAATATTGGTGGAATACACCTATAAATAATAAAAAGACACTCTAGATTGATATTATTATTAATTCTCATTGATCAAAAGAACATATATTGAAATAGGGTAGGTACACTCCTTCAAATATAAGAACCCACCTCTCTTCGTGCACTTTGAGATATATATGGGTGACATATAACTCATATTTAATTTAGAGATACTACCTAGTTCCCACTACTATGATTGGGTTTGGGTCAAGTTCCTTAATATAGAAAATTTCATTTTCCACATAATTTTTATACAAAATTCACATTTCATTTATTTCACATTTATCACAGTTCATTTTAAATTGTTAAACTAATGGTTCATCAAATTCAGATTGCGAAGGGTCCATAAATTTTATTAATAAAAATGTGGAACCCACCTAATCCATACCATAACACATTCTAGAATACCTATCGATGTAGTTTTCATTTCTATTGTGAAACCTAAAACACCACCATGAGAAATGTAATACATCCCAAATGGAAAGGAATAATTCATGGATTTTGATTCACGTATTGTGTATATGATGTTGTATGAGATGTAATACCCTCATCTAATTGGGTTTCATCAAAATATAATCCATAATAATTTCAAAAATAACATCACCATTCAAGTGAATCACACAATAAAGGACCACATTATCAAAAATAGTCAAAATAGTGAAAATAATAATTTATGTTTTAGGAGATTTGGATTTTTTTCCTATATAATGGTGAGTTATACCTAGACAAATCTCATAAAAAAAATCTAATTACTTTATTTCCCTTTATAATGCCTCAAAATTATTATCTATCCTAGAAAAAAATTTCCTATCATACCACTTTGTAATGTCCCAGCACAAGATGCTAGTAATGGTAGCCTGAGCCTTATTAGCCACATATTCTCAAGAGCATATCCCCAAACATGAGAGTCTATTGACTAGTTGTGGTGGAATATTATTTTATGTCAGGAGAATATGAAATCATCAACAAAGTATATCATAATATAAAATAAATAACAAATAGATATAGAAATTAGTAGATTTCATGATAACAGAATGTCAATTAGAAAATATAACAATGTGAAATAGAGCCTCATATAAAATTATGATCATACATGTTATATATATCTATTAAACTGACAAAAATGTATAAATGGAATTTTTAAAATTCATGTGAAAAGAGTACAAAATGCCAATAGTGTCCCAACTAAAATCATGAGCCTCATCTCTGTCTTGTCCACCCCTTCTCTTAAGTAGCAGTCAAAAACCAATAGTTGGGTACTTTCCATAGTACGTATATACAATCATATATGATAATTGGGTACCAAAGACAGCCCAAATAGGGTGCGAGATATAATCCCAGTAGGAAAACACTATAGATTTCGTACCATATAGTCTATTAGTATATAACAATTAATGTGTGTATGAAATAATAGAATATGGAAGGAAGTAATAAATGTAAACAAACATTAAATTTCAAGATCCCATTTTTAATCAAATTCATTTTTCAATACTTTTCCATTTAATATATATGTCTTGAGACTTTTTATAAGGAAAAACGTCCCATGTGGAATGATATGTTAATGGGTTTATAAAGAGGCCATCTATAATGTACAATAAAATGAAAGAATCTAAACTTTTTATTAGGTTTTGAAGACACATCATTTAATTTTATTCATTTATTATTCAATTTTAAACTAGAAATCATCCCTAACACTCATAATTTTGAATCTAGATATCAAACTAGTTATAATATAAACCAAAACCCTATAATCCCACCCATTGAGATCTTCCCAATAACCAATGTTTCACTCTAGGTGTAGTATTACATCTCTTACATTCATGTCCATCCTTGAAGGTCCAAAAAGGAATCCCAATTATCTATTATGGTGAATATGAATAAATTACCTGAGATTCAATCCCTAGAAATCCATATAGAGTCCAAGTAAAAATTAATATATAATATCCATCCCATAGGATGCAATATGTGGAAGTCCATATGAAGAGTCCAAAGGTCACTCGAGTATAAGAAATGTACAAGGAAATTAAATCTGTCCATGACATTATTATATGAATCCATGGGTTATTCAAGGAATATAAGAATTTAATCAATTACATAACATTTAATATATTCATATAATAATGTGAAGGTACCCAATTTGTTCTTTTAAATTCAAATTAAAAAGGTAATTTCATTATAATGAGTATTTCATTCTTAAACAACCAATACATGGAAGGTGTCTAGGATCATGCCTTCTATTCCATTTTCTAAATCAAGTCAATTCAAAATTGATATTATAATTCAATTTAAATTTCAATTCACCAGTCACTTCATCAATATAAATATCAATTTAATTCATTATTGATATATCATTTCAAGGGAAAAAATGAACACCTAAAAGGTGATTCATGATCAAGACACCCATGGTGGTCCATGTGATTAATCAACACACCTAGAAAGTGGTGGTTCAAATTTTAAGATCATACCTTTTAATTAATTAACAAAAGGTCTCAATAATTTCATTAAATATACTTACCAATTAAATTCATGGGTTAAATTCAATTTTAAGTAAAAATTTAAAATTGGGAATGCAGCATAATGAAATGAAACTAAGCACATCAACATCTTAGTAAAATCACGATACCACCTAATCTAGATTCATAGTGTAGATCTCATAAAGTTTCTTCTCCATATTAAAATCTTATTGGGTCAAAATTTACAAATGGATGAATAACCTATAAATTGGGAATATTAGTTTTCACCTAAATAGATTAGATAATACCAAATGAAATGAGGAAAGGCCCAATAAAATGAGATGTTACTGAAATGGATACTCTGGACCAATTGGATTTTGATTCTATAATTGGGCATAGATGATCCCTTAACTCCAACTTTAGTCTCCAATGATGTATCTTAGATGGAAGATTTATTATACAGTCCATGATTGGGAAATTAGGTTTGATATAAAATATAATTTTGGTAAGATAGTAAAATAAAAAAACTGGGTCTCACGGTTTGGCCACATGGTTATCCAAATTGTGTGAAAACCATGTGATCTTTAATTTCATAAGGGGAAACCTTCATGGTTTTTTTTTCACAATTTGACTAAACATACACAAAATATGCGATACAACACTGTCAGAATTTTTTTTCAATCATGTAAGAGCGTGTGTCCCAAATCACATGGGATAGAAAGCCATGTTTCATTTAGCCTCTAGCTATCTATCAATAGATGGATTTATCTAACTTTTTAGTATTCACCTCTTAGTTTCCACAAACTATGTGACCAACCATTTCACCAAAAAGCTGTGTTTTCACCTCTGAAAAAGCCCAAGACACCCCTGATACCTAAATGACTTCAAAGGGAATTCGATATGGGGAATAATTAAGTAATTAAACTAAAAATTGATATAATGAAATGTATTTTTACCTTAACATAGAACTAGATTCTTACAGAAGAGGTGAGGTAGGGGAAGTGTGATTTAATATTTATAGTGGAGGAGTAATTTCATTGTTGTCAATATCAAAAGGTAAAAACTATTAGGAGGCCTTTATTAACTCATTTTCTTACAAAATAAAAATATAATAAATTAAATTGAATATTTTGTCTGTCCAAATATGCCTAAAAAATTAGTTCATTTTAAAAAATTTGTTCGTTAAATTATATGTTTCCCAACATTTACCAATTTTGTTTCTATTATGATAAGTTTTTATTTATCCTAAGTAATTGAACCATTAATAATAAATAAATTTGGTATTTCTTATAAGATTTGTAAAAAAATATTTTTTTATATTATATTTAGTTTCAAAATAAAAAAACCATTTGTGTTTGAAAGTAATTATATAACTAGTTCAAGTACACTGTAAAAATACATCATTAACCCAAACTGTGCAAACAATGTATTTACTATTTAGGGGTCAATAAGTTCATTATATAAGATAAATTTGTATATGAATATTCCATGATAAATCAATTTGTAGAATTTATGGTTTTTGGAAAATTTTAAATCTCTAAATAAAATATCATTTATTAAAAAAGTATATTATTATCAATTTTGATATTGTTTACTTAATAGAAATATAAAAATATGAAATAACTAATTGAATTAAAATATATAATGTTCAAAAATAGGAATGATGACATATTAATCTACAAAAAATAATGTAACACAATAATTCAATAAATTTTCCTCACTATTAATATTTTTAGTATCATTACTTTTATTTAATTATTGAATAAATAATCCCTGTAATGGGGTTTCCTAAGAATTTTATGTAACAAATTCATAACTTTGAATTAATTATAAATCATTACTATTAAAATAAATCATTCATATTTCAAAAGGAAATTTATAAACTAAAATTTTATGTTTTTTTAATATCACATGGATTTTTAAATGTCAATGGTATAGAAGGTATCATTTTTTTCTTACATAACATATTATATAGGTCAAATTCATGGAATATTATCCCACTATCTAATATGTTTAGAGATAATAGGGGATATGTTATAAATATGGTAATCTAGAGGCATGTGGAAAAGTTTTTAGTACATTTTTCTACTTAAGAATAATGATTACCCACCATGTAAACTAATATTTACATTAATCTCTACAATTATTTTTAATTACAATCACAAGTATTTTTTCAAATACTAAAATGAAATTATAATACATTAAATATTATAATAATTCCAAATATTTAAACATATTTCTATATATTCAATTATCTGATGTGATAAAAATAAATTTTAAGATAATTTCCAAGATGTGGTGAGAAATACAAGTTTTAATGTGAAAACATGAAAACGTTCACTTTGTTATTATATCTAAATTCCATATAAAAAATCTGGAAATGAAATAAAATTATTAAAAAAATTAATTTATTTTTTGTGACCTTATAAACAGATTAAAATATAATATAAAATTAATGATTTCTTAATACAAAATTCAATGCTCAATGGAAATGGGGAGTTTTCAATATTCATCAAAAAATAAAACGTTTTTTAAAAAGATAAAAAATTCATAGTAATATAATTATGAAATTCCACATTAAAAAATGACTTATATTTTAATTAATAATATTTATAATACAATAAAAAAATTATTTCAAAAGAGAAGAACTATTAAACGGTGTGTAAACATTCTTTAGGAAAATAATACCTTTTATGCCTCAAAATGGGTTTGGTCATATTAGACATCTATAAAATGTATTTGATTAATTTCAAAACAAATGAATGAATAAAAGTATAAAAATAAATATATCATAATGAATTGTGATTTATTAACTTTTATTATTTTTCTTCCTTGTATTATAGTCAATCAATGGGGGTCAGTATTACATGTAATAAAAACCAATATGGTGTTGTGTATAAAGAAATATAGAAAAAAAAATTAGTTTACTCTAAATGAAAATATTATAAAGTCCTATTGTATTGAATTCTTCCCAACTTAAATAAATTTCATCTTCAGAATTTAAACATGATAACAAAAATTAGGGGATTAATATTTTAAAATAATATTGTTGAGAGGTGAACATAATTAATATCATTAATAACACATTTTATTAATAAGAGTGAAATGTAAATGTGAAGGTAAATGAAAAAATGGGCTTTTAAAAAGGATTAAATTAGTGAAAAATAGTACATTGTAGAGAAATATTATAATCACGTTTTGTTGGAGAGTAATAGAGAACATGTTCAGCTAAAATATGATGACAATAAATCCTTAAACCATAGTTCTGTAAATGGTCATTGATATCATAAAATTGATGATAATATGACCAAATTTCATTATCTCAATATTGTTTTCTATAGAGTTTAGGAATTTCTTCACTTTATAAAAATATAATTAAATACAGGTTTATATTTCATATCCTTAATCATATACTTTGTTTGTGCCATGAAGTATTTCTACTTCATTTCGTATCACATGTTGCATAAAATTTTGATGTTTTAAATTAATCTATAAAACATAATTCAAAAATCATCTAAATTAATAACATTAATGGTAATATTTTTTATATTATAATGATGGAAGACTTTATGAAATTAGATCATTGAATTTCCAAAATGAACATATTATTAATCTATACACTATAATGTTTGTCTTAATTGTAAAATTTCCATCCAATGAACACTTTTATCTAGAACTCTCATGAAACAAGGAAATAACATGAATTTCATGAAAATATAATTGTAAAAATGAATGCTTTATTTTTTCATCAATATTACATAGATTATTGGATATATTCCTTATATCAACCAGTGTTAAAAACTCAATCAATGATAGTATAAACCACACAATCAAAAATTTATTAAACTTTTCCAAGGTAGTGTGTAATATCTAATATACTTTATCCAAATTAATCATTAATTTGTCTAAAAAAACAATATCTCAACATCACAAACATTAATAGGGTTGTCATTCCCAAAACTACGTGTTTTCTGAAATGTTTAAAATGATACTAAATCACTTTTCTTTGAACCATTCAATATATGCTTTCAAATCCTTAATGAAAAGTACTATAGTAAAATCCATATAAATTTTATAATTATCATGCCCATTAATTCACTAAAATAACATAATTCCAAAACAAAAAACATGAATATTAATCATTTATCTATGTTTATGGTAGTAGAGTAATCATTCCCGTGATTGATTACCCTCTTTTGTTGTATATTCTTTTGGCACTTGATTCAATGACTTGTGTAGTGTCTCATCTCATTAGAGTTGAACCATTAATCATTGGAAACATTTTCCTTATCTTTATAATCAAATTAATAATATACTTATCTCCACACAATTAAAAAACCCCCATTACATTTAAGAAAGTACCAGGGTGACTATTTCAAATATTATTATATGCTCAAAATTACTCATATCCCTCCCTCTAAATATCCGTATTTTCCCCTAAGTCCTCTTTTTCTTATGCTTCACTATAAATCCATAACATATATATATATATATATTATTATAATATTGTACTTTGTATTTTGATTATCATTATTATTGGGAGACTAGTTATCTTTAAAATATTATCTCCAAACCATAAAATAAAATATAATTCTTAATCTTTGGATCATTTTGACTGGTGTGGTTCACATTCCTTCTCCTAGGTGCCATTTATAAATAATTTCATAGACTCAACTAGATATTATCATGTATAATCTCAAAATTAGTGAAATACATAACATAATTGGAGAAAATTATGTGTTTTTAATATTGTAGTCACACAAATTTTTTCTTTAGTATGTTCTTATATACTTATACTTAAATTCAATCATAGGCTTCCGTTCTGAAATCTTTGTTTTCTAAAATCTAGTTTCCAAGTATTATAATCAAATTTTATAGATACCAACTACAATGCCTCAAAACTAGAAGACTTTTGTTGGTGCCATACATTATTAATTTGGCAGGATTACGTTTAGTCAAATCCTAATTGACTAAATTTTGTAACAATTTTCGAAAACCAAATTACATACATGAAACCCATTTTACATTGCAGATAGATGAAAAAATAAAAAATATAAAATATAATAACCCCATAAACTCATTCCAAAAAATTATATTTATACTATGGGTAAGGTAATAAAATAAGACTGGTTCTATATTATTAGTATGGGTTCTGTAAAAGTGAATTAATAATGAATAATTTAGCATAATCAATATGACATGGTAAATAATTTAAAACACATTCCATTTATTCAATATAGAGAGAATAAAATAAATCCATTTATTTTTTTCATGTAATTTTCTTGAAGATAATAATAACTAAATACGTAATAAATTAAATTATTGATTATTACACAACATATATGAGGAAAATGAGAAACTATACCATCAATACCATAGATAAGAAAATTTAAAACAATATATAAAAACTATTTTACATTACCCTCGTTATTTATCTCATGAAAACCACTTAATGAATCGAGGGGATATTTAAATTACATTCCACACTGATAAATTCTAGTATAAATCAGTACTCATATATTTAGTAATCAATTTAATTAATGAACAACATGAATTGTCAAAAAATTATCATATTGATTAAAATATACCGATTTGTGAATGTTTCCCCAATTAATCAAATAATTGTTAAAGTTAAAATTGATTGAAAAATGGAATATGGTTTAACAAATAATTTGATAAATTACATGATAATATTGATATTAATCTAAAATTATTGTTCAAAACAAATGATCATTTGGAAGTGATTGATTCAACATAAATTTAACAATCACTAAAGAAAGTGTTATTGCAATGATAACATTCGCCACGTGGTAATTTTCAATCCCAAAACCATTAGATAATATAGTTTAGAGTGTGAAATAAAATACTAGTATGTATTAGTGGAAAATGATATTTAATGAAAAATGGGTTGTATATAAACCACATTAAAGTTATATGGAAAATAATGACAAATAAATCTCAACGGAATGAAAAATGGGATGAAATATCATACCTTACTATCCCTATTAGGTGAATGGTATTTAACCTCATATATAATTATTTTAATAAATTTATTGATGTATAATATATCCATATTAATATTTTTGACATGATATATAATCATTCTTTATGATATCACTACAAGTTCATTAATAATATTTCCTCATTTTCATCATTTCAGGTGTTAATTGCCATGTTTTTGAGTATCGATTGGCATTTTATTTTTATTCTTATTATTTATATGATGATTTGATCATATATATGATTTAAATAATTATATATATGTATATATATATCATATATATTCATTAAATAGGTATTTATAATAATCCAAAAAAATGATGTTGGAAATAAAATGCACCATTAATGGAGATGGTAGGTTATCCAAATTCATGACCGCTACATCCATTTATTTATAATATTTACAATTAAGTAATATATATATATATATTATAGTGTCAATTTTATATCATTTATTTCATATATGTGTATTAAATCCATTCTCGATACGTTATATGTATTTCATGAATGGATCACATATCATTTAGTAGGAGATAGTACACACATCCACAAATGATGTTATCATATTATTGAAAAGAAAAATAATTTTGCTACGTGGTAAATAAAAAATTCCAGTATTCTGAATACATTATAAATATCATATATACGATATATAAACTATAATTCCATTATAATTCTGAAAAATTAATAGATTAAATGGAAAAACAAATGACATTGGTTCACGAGGTGGTAGTCCATCATACACATGAACCATGAGTGAATATCTGATTTAAAGAAATTTGGTCTAGGTTTTGGAAATAAAAATAACAAAACTAATCTCAATATATTTATGATATTGATGTCATACCAACAAAATGTAAGAATAATTAATGGAGTAGAGAAAAAGAACTAAAGTGATCATTGAATAGTGTTACCACTTTTTCATATAACACCTTATACATTCTACCAAACAACAAATTGGTATTATTACATTCAAACATGATGCATCTTTTATTATTTTAGGGATGAAGGGATATTATTTGGGAAGGTATTGTATTAGCCCATTTTTCATTATAGTTGCGAGGAAGGGGGTGAGTAAATTCGTTTTTTTAGTTGAGGAGGAGTGGAATTATTGTAAATACCAATAGGTTAACACTATTGTGAGGTCTAACATACATCGTGTGACCCAAAAATATAAAAATAATGGAGTAAAGTGAATTCATGATCAAAAAAATATCCAACACAAAAAATAAGTATATTTTTTAAAATTTTGTTTCTTATCATCTATGTTTTCTTACTTTTACAATTTTGATTTTTATTAAAGTAACTAGTATTATAAAATATGTAATTTCACCATTAAGATTAAATTAAATTGACAATTATTTGAAAAAAATACCCATATAATTCTATATATTATATCTTATAAGAATATAATAAAACCCAACTTTATGGAATTTAAATTTAAAACAAGCACATGTAAATTACAAAAACAGTACATTAAACCAATTTGTTCTAATTTTTATTTCTAATTAGAGGATAATATGTTCATTATAAAAGATAAATTATTGGATTAATAGACCATATTTGATATTTATTAACACTTATAAATAATTTTATTGAAGATATTTTTTTTGTAAATTTTAAAAAACATTAATAGATTCCATGTAGAAGGAGATAATCGGAGAAGGAATATAGGTTAGACTGCAATGTTGAATCCCCCCCAGTAACGATGATGTAAATACACCTATCCATTTTCCCATGATGTGGTAGGGCCCTACACCTTCCTTTGATTCCACTATTCACTCCTCCCATTTCACGTACCCCGACTGACATCCTTTCCCTCAAATCTCACTCAATCTTAAGGTCCTAGATCTATTTAGTGGTTTTCCGAACCTTTAGATCTCTACATCAGAGTTCAATGCAATGTCCAATAATTTTAATTCTATCTTTATTATGTGGTTTAAGATGTATTTCCCCTAATTCAACTCCATCGATTAGTTTATCCTTGAGTTTTGAGGATTACAAGACTGATCAATGGTAGGTGTGCTCGATAAGTGCCTCATTATGATCCAGTTTACTTTTGAGGACAACCTGGTATGGTCCGGGTCCAGTGACCACATAACTATAATTAATTACAGTAATAACTATTTATCTTGTCTTTTGAGTTACATATGAAATGTTACATACCAACAATAAATATTTGGGTTAGTTTCCCATAGCTCCGTATACCTTTTCAAAATGCAGTGATTATACGCATGCTAGTGATTATGGTTGCTAGGTATCTATGATATGAAGGTAGAACAATGTCATTTTGTAACCCTTTTTCTACTAACATTTTCTTGGAAGTTGATGTCTTGATGGTGCCTATAAAATTTATTTGGATCATAGTAGAAGAAGAATTTCGACACATGTCGGATGTGTGTTTCGAATGGTTGTTGGATTTTTTTACTCTTATAAGAAGTTGGGTCACTAAACCCATTTCATTTGGAGAGGGTCTATGAACTATTATCAATTATAGATTTATGTTTCTAGAGGAAACAACAAGGGCATCGAGGGAGGTGTTGGGGAATGTCTTATAGGGAAGATTTAGTTCGAAACTTTTATTAACCCAGATAATGTCAATGATGTTCAACACAAGCCTTAAGAAGAAATCAGTTTGTAGTTGACGTCTTCTTGTGGCTGCATAAGTATATATATTTTGACCCTAGCCTTTTAATCACATCATTATAATATTTTTATATTGTTTGAACATCATAATACATGCAATTTAGTATAAAGACTTTTTATTACAATAGTAGTTAAATAAAACTGAAATCATTTGATAAAAGAAAACATTTAATTATCTGGAATTTATTTTGAGATCCAAACATACATTGTGCTCCTACATCTACATAAGATAACCTGGGGATAACCTGAACAAAAAGATAATCTAAAATCCCACTATGGGAATTAACATAGGAATGATGATTTTGAATATGGGTTATAAGGCAATAAATAATGATATAAAAATCATGGTACATAAAAAATCATAACAAATAAATATGGAATCATATATATGTGGAATAATAGTACTGTGGCCTCAATATAAAACATGAATGTATTATTATTAAAGGCTCATTTCTCAAAGAATACCACAATTAAAGGTCAACCATAATGATCATTGCACATTGTAGCACAATTCAAGACTTACCACCAAGACCATTGCACATTGTAAGAAAAGTCACTACAAACTACCAATATTGTTGCACATGGTAGCATAAGTCAAGGCCAACTAACAGCATAGTTTCTTATAACATCTCATGAGACTCAAAAGGACCCAATAAAATGGAGTGAAATATAGGCTAACCCATCATAATATGTACAGTAATATGTTGGGAAAAATAAAGAATCATACTTAATCGATCAAATATAAACATAAGGGTTACCCATGGAAGCAAATGGGTATCATAATCTTCTCATAATACATATTAAATGGAAATATCATGAAACTACACTTGAATTTATGTAATTAAATCGCACATGGTATTCATAAGAGAAAAAGGCATATATCACGACAGGTGATGTAAAATAGTAGTGACAACTTAAAAGAATGGTTTTAAATAAACTTTAGAATTAAAACATTTTAGTGAGGTTTTTAGTAAAATACTAAACAGAATTTAAAATAAAAAAGCATAATATTTTATATAAAACAAAAATTTAACCTTGTGAGTTTTCATAATCAATATATTGGTTATATATATATAATTTTTTCTTAAAAGAGATGATATTGTGCACTTGAAAATGGGAAGAAATTTGGGAAGCTCCATTAAAATAGGTTTTCTTATTAGTATGTATTATGGAGTGAACCAATTAAAAACAAATATATCCCAAAAATAGATGATGAAACGGTCTTGGTACCTAAATTTGTTATATATAAGAAGCATTTTTCATATTACAATAATAATAATTGATACCTTTGTTTGGGTAAACAAAGAGATAAAGAAACCTCAAGGTATAAACGAGGTTGGGGTTTAATCCCTTACAAAATCTAGGCATGGTAAATAGTGTACTTAAGAGGGACTAATGATAGACTAATGGATGTATCATCATTTTTATATCATTAGGTATGTATGGGATAGGTGTGAAAATAGACCCTATCATTATGTATTAAAAATAAAAGGGAATTACATAGAGAAGATTATTGAACAAAAGTGAGAAAAACACGATCCCTTACCTTATGTTCAATGGTGTTCTCCTCTTGATATTAATGTACTTAATAAAAAAATTATGTACATTAATTAATAATTACAGAACCAATTTTACAAGTAATTATTTTATTTTAATCTTTTTATGTTCACTCTACATCATTCTGGTGGGTAAAGAGGTTCAATTCATTGTTTGGATTTGTCTGTTTCATGATAAGTTTACTTATATATATGAATAGATAGTCATGTAAAATGAGTATGGTTGTAAAGATTTGGAGTTATATTTTCTTATTGAACATCCAGAAGGTTACATGGTTGTAAATTTAATTTATATACTTAGTGTGATGCTGAGTCATTATATAAAACATTAATAATAACCTTGTGGGTTCATTGGTGGTTTTTTTATCACAACAAACAAAATTTTATGTATAAATCAAAACCATGAGTAAAAAAAGATTCAAGAACCATAAATGAGAAATGGTAGATATATTATAGTATATTTCAACCATAAAAATGATTTCATAAATATAACTGAAGATTGTAAAGGAAATTGAAAACCTGTAGTCCTTGAGTGTGATGAATTTACACATCTTGGATGGTGTTTTGATTTCTAGTATAAAATAAGGGTAAATGAGAGATGATAATAATTTATTCCATTATCATATAAACATTATAGTGCATTTAAGGCACTAGATTTGTCATAGTATTTCGATGATGAGAGGTATAGATAGAAAATAATACAACTGAACATGAAAAAAATAAATGAATTAAAAAAATGAATTAACCTGTGGAATTAATATTCCTTGAGAGCCTCATAAAGGGAAATGATTTTACCTTTTGAGTTTACCAATGTATGTTGGATTTGGGAAAGGAGAATTGGTAGAAATTTGAGTATAATTTAGGGAACGAACAGTTCTTGAGATGGGTGAAGAGAAGAGGGGAGTGTTAGTGGGTTTTATAGTGGAGGGGAGGAGGGTTATCATAATTGTTTATCCATTATTTCATTATTTTTTGATATAAAAAGGAATTGTGATGAATACATGACCAAAGGTAGATATATGGGAATGTGTGTTTGAACCAAGGATGATTACCTCAGCAATGATTCCAGGAATAGTGCACTTAACTTATAATGTATATTTAAGACAAAGTATTGTATTTTACTATTTGTAGAAATTCATGTATTTCAAAAAAATCCCAAAAAATCACCCTTACCATTTTTAAACATGTAGAATAATAAATTGAATCCATTTTTGAAAAATAATTATCTAAATATGTATGATTTAATTTTTATTTAAAATTTTAATTTACTTGTAAAACTTGTTTTAAAACTATAACTGATTTTATGAATCTTTAAAAAATTGCATACGATGTAAAACAATTATCTGAAATCAATTTTTTAAAAATTTATAAAAACCCTTTAGCAAAATATTTTTTCTTTTTAAATTAATTAACTATTAGTAAATAATTATTTTTGTGTTTCATATATACCAATACATTCACTCTAGTAATATTATACCTTATAAGATTCATAAATTTTATTTATACATTCACAGGTGAGGTTACTATTCTTTTAGATGATATACTATTCCTAATGGTAATATTACTATTCATAATCATAAGTAACTTTTCACAAGGGTAGGTTAATATTCACCAAAACTTTTGTTTGTTCCATCCGACCCCAAAAATCACACAGAACACAACGGTGTATATCAAATGTATGAAATTCAAAACACAATAGTGGAAGAATTTTGTTTAATGATAATATAGTACTTAGTAGTTCAAATGGTTGTGATTTCAAGTGATTATATTACATAATTATAAGAAGGAAATTTACATTTATTAGACTTTGGGTAGTCATAACATAGGTTATCCCATGCCATATTTATTTGTTACTCTATGTCCTACGAGTATGGAATGGGTTAGTATGGCTGAGGTATTCAATTCTTCCCCCCAAAAAACAATAGTGGTCTCCCATGGAGGGGTTTGGAAATGTAGCTATGACGTCATTATTGATGTGGATTCCAATTTGGGTGATGATTGAGGTGAAAGGACTCCCAAGGCTACATCATATGTTGATATAGTAAGTTCACAACTAGGTTCTTTAGAAATAGGGTAAATCTAGGAGACTAATAAACTAGTATAGGATCAAAATGTTAAAAGGGGTCTAAGCCTGATATTAGATTCTCATTTTCTAAATTAGAAGAACCGCTTTGAGGGTTTGGATGATAAACTGGACTAGGAGGTAGAAGCAGTCTAGAATGATTATCCAAATGTTTAGGGAGTCCCTGGAGATGCATCCAATGGTGAACAATCTTGTCAACTCTTGTGAGATAGTAAAAATGATTTTAAAGGTGAAGATCTCCTTAATCATAGGATTATGAAGTGTCAGAGAGTCAATAGAAATGTTCTGATGTATTATTCCAATTTTCCCTCTTAGTGTAGAAAAGATCCTCAAAACATACAAAATCCATGGAGTTGGTTGATAATCCAAAGGGTTCTAGCTCCCTTTTATGTGCATAGGATGCAACCAACAAGGAACGTACTAACAAATGGACTCTTGATGGTCCTTAGTGAGAGAAATCCCTAGTTATAGTGCATAATTTGGAACTTCTCATGTATTCATTTGATGAAATGGTGGAGGAAATTATGATTATTAATGCCATAGAGGAGGATATTAAAAAATTATGGGAAGTTTTTTTATGAATTGAAACTAGTAGTGAGGAATAAGACTTGATTGATAAGAATGAATCTATATTGATAAGAGGCTTCATTGTGGGGAAGATAAAAAAAATGAATACCTGAAAACTTTTCACTATTAGGCCTAGAACATTGAGGACCCTGTAAAGGATGATCTAGGAGCACATGCATCTTATATTCCTATATTTTTTAGGGAGAATGATTCCTACCAGAATATACTATCCCTCAATTATTATATAGTTTATTTTAGTGTTTTTATTTTTTAATCTTTTTAGATTCTCATTTTTCCCTTTAATGTGTTTTGACTATAAAAAGTCAATTTTTAGTCATCTATAATGTTAATTTTGAAACTATTTAATTAATTTCTATTTTGAAATATCAAGACATTGATGGAATACCAATTTTTTAATTTATCATCTATATAAAATGACGTATTAATGTATAAAAAATCAAGAAAATCAATATTCATTATCTTTTCCTCACTTTTAAATATTTTTAGTATTATATATATTATATAATTATGAATTAAATAAGCATTGCATTGGAATTTCCTAAACATTTACATAAAAAATGTTCTCTAAAAATTATTGATAAATAAATTTAATTAATATAATCCATTTATTTTTGGAATGATATATATTACCAGAAATATGCTTGTTTTTTCATTTCTTATGGATTTATAAATGTTAACACGAAGGAAGCTTTCCTTTTGTCATTTTCCATATACAATTTATTATATTGGCCAAAATCATGGAATAATATCCTAATAACTAATGAAATTAAATCTTAGAGTGGATATAGCCTAAATATGGGTTTTTGTTGTATTTTGGGAAAATTTATATGTCATTGGTCCCCATAATATTAATGTTTAACCACTAAGCCAATTAAAATATTACTTTACTATCTTTAATTAATTTCAATTACTTTCACAAATATATTTTGTTAAAAAACTTATTTTAACATATCAGACTATAAATTACATAATTAATCCAAATGTTAATATCCATTTTTAAAAATTCAATTCATAGAAATGGAAAAATGAAATTTAAATCCAATCCAGGAAATGTGGTGAGAAAGCATTTATTTAAAGTGGAAATGTTCAAATCATTACTTGGTTTCTATATATATATTCAAAATAAAAATATTTCCAAAGAACTAAATTGTATTAATTTATATATTAAATTTATATTGGGACATTGAATTTTTTTTTAAAATATTATTAATAACTATTTAAATGAAAAATGTTATTTTCAAATACAATATGTTATTTTCTCTATTTATCATAAAGTTAAACATCCCATAAAAATATGAAAAATTGGATTCAATATATTTTTACATAAAAAATTAAAAAATAAAGATTATTTTGACAAATAATATTTATTAACGTGTCAAAAATTAGATTCAGTATAAGTGCATCATAAAAAGGTAGTCAAGAATCCTATAAAAAATACAGCTTTTAGGAATAAAAATATATTTTCTCATTATATATCTATTAAAATATATTAGATGAATGTTAAATCATTTTAAATAAAATCTACTTTTAAAAAATATCCTAAAATCTTGAGGTGTTATACTTTTCTTTTCCAAGCACCTTAATGTTGATGAACATGCGATCTTCGTCACAGATCTCCCATCATAAAAAAACAAACATAGATTTTGTGAAAATACATCAATCATCCTCATTAGTGAAGAAACAATCCTCATATATATCTTTTTATCATAGTTGATTAACACCATGGTAAAATGTGGTTAAATTATAGAATCCCAAAGATTAAATTTGGGAATTGGACGTCCATGGAAATACAATAGATGCCCATCCCTTTAGTCCTTAATGAAACTAACCTAACCCTCCCAACGATCCATCACAACAAATCACATAGGCTAAGAATTTGATCAAACAATCATAACTATAATTAAAAATATTTTCCATGAGACATAGTGTACATAGAATCACTATAATTATATTTGGAATGATTGAATATTTCATAGAGAGTTAAACCATCCAAGATCCCCCAATTGATAGTTACATGAAGGAAAAGAAATTTTCCTCAAAATTTTTCATATTTATGAATGCCTAAGAGAATATTTTATCCAATGTATCCCATATCTCCCAATGAACTTCCCCAAAATATAATAATCCCATATTAATTCTCTTATCACCCACTCAATTGATGTTACACTCAATTTTGGGTCCCAATGGATGGCCATTATATGAATGGGTATTGAAAATAACACATTGATAAATAAAGTAATACAACCACAAAATAAAAGGAACTAGATTTTTGATTTTTATACTGACTCAACGTGTGACTAAATAAATAATTAAAATTTTTGAATCATACATGTTCTTAGAGTCATGGGAGAACCGATATAATCCATTGGGAAATTTGAATGAACCATTACCAATCCCTCCACAAACTATTGCAATCTCAGAACCAAAATGATCATGGGTTGGTTCATATTTCTCTTGAACTTTTTTATCTTCAAAACAATCCATTTAACATATTAATCTATAATAATATTAAATCCATGGATGGACCTATAGATTCCATTGAGAAAAAATAACATATCCGAAGAAACAAAGGGTGAGAAATACTAATAAAAAACATAACTATAAAAGGAATAACCACAATCCCACTAGAGATTCATTGATAATTATTTATAACAAATATTGTTTCATAATAAAGAGGAAAGGGTTAATATTATCACTTTTGTGATGTCCATTAGTAGACATAATAAAACCAAAACATCCTATACTTTATAGGAACTAAAATATAGGGAGATGGATAT
This sequence comes from Viscum album, assembly GCA_963277665.1. NCBI lineage: Eukaryota > Viridiplantae > Streptophyta > Magnoliopsida > Santalales > Viscaceae > Viscum > Viscum album. The sequence continues at coordinate 1,238,134,737 of OY728145.1, read as the reverse complement.
TAGTAAAACAAAATTTCATAGAAACCCTTAGAAAAACCAGAATACCTCATTTCCTTGATAATAAAATGATACTTTAATTTTTCATATGATTTATCGATTTTGACCATAAATAGAATATTCAGACCAATCCTTTTTCTAGAAATCACGTCAACTGTCTCATTAGAATGAATGATATCCCCAAGAATGCTCGTGATCTAGATAAATTCATGATGTTCCTCAAAATTATGTTTTGGGATAAAGAATGAATTACTGTTGCTCATAATGGTGGAAATGAAAATATAAGTTAAATTAAATAGATAAATGGGCTGATATTTCCCAATGGAAACAAGACCCCTCACATTGGGAATGAGTACAATGGTAGAGGCACATGAAATTCTTTGAATAATTAACCCTCTATGAAAATTTTTCAGTGCATCTTATTGGTTGTTTTTAATAATATCCCATTTAGATGAATAAAAATACCTTGAAAAACATCATTCTGTGAGAAAAAAAATGATTCAAATAAATTACCACTCATAATTTTTTCTTATAGAGAAATATATATATGACATGAATTATTTGAATAAATGAAAATCCTTGGACTGTGATGAAAAAATGGATCAATATCAGTACCCCTCTGGTACCCCAATAAGAAAATGAACATTCCATTCCAAGGGATATTAGAAATGAGTCCCCAAAGATTTCTAATCATGTCCACATCATTTTATTTCGAACCATCTACAACCATAAAATTGAAATTCCTTATATATTTTCATTCTTCGATGCAATCAAGATACAACACAATATTATGGTTTCCATACTTTAGATAATGAACCACCACTCTTTCCCTTGATTCCCTTTTTCCCAAAGCAGGACTTTAGAGATCAAATCATATTTATACGTAATGAAATAAAATACTTCATCTCCCCATTTCTATTATAGGTTGAGATCTGTTTGGGAAATCAGATTTATGCAATATTAAACACCTTATGGGCCATCTAGAGGATTACTCTACCATATTATAATTCAATATTTTAGGCATAGGATGTTATTATAAAGTAACACCCATTTATTTCACAAAATGGGACAATTATATGATATATAAACTACATCTAGAAAACCATCATAATATGTCCACTTACTCCCAAAATTTAACCAATGAATTCTCTAGCTATTAAGACTCATATCGCTAAGACATGGGCATGGTATGAGAGTAATAGAGTATGATGAGACACCAAATAATGTTGAAATAATGACATACCCTACATATTCATAAAACAACAATCAATGACACTCCATATCCTATGACTATTTCTTTTATTATAACACCATGTAATTATAACACCAGTGAATCCCATATTAACCTAGTTATTTCTAATAAAATTTCCCTTAAAATGTTGGTTGGATATTTTTGAATATATCCATTCCATTTATTATCATCAATGTAAATTATTATATTTAAATTACACCAATAAACAACCAATAAGAGTACTTGTTTATTTTAGAAAGTTTTTTCCTTATAACCTCTTTGTATTGAACTGACCCCAGTTACCCAGAGTCGATGCATTATTAAATAACATTGGCATGATCCCATGTGACCATGTCCTAAAATAATGATCAATTTAGTAGACTTGGATGTAGTAGATACATAAGTAAGTTTGACATTACATTATGAAATATAAAAATTCAATTGTATGTAAACACATATCCCTTAGTCCATCTCTATAGGTAAATCATAATATAGTTATTCGCATCCTAGAAAAAATAAAACATAATAATGGGGTGATATCAGATACTTAGAAAGGATAATCATATAGCAGAAACTATCATTAATAAGCAAAAAAATTGAAGGCGATATTTAAGACAAAAAAAAATCTTTTTAAAAATAAATTTCAGCATAATAGAGAAATGATAAATCAAATAATTTCATTTAATTATTCAAATAGATGTTCTACTAGTTTAATAATCACATGTAATATCAATATCTTATCTCATAATGATTGAATGAATAATGTGGGACATCATAACCACATCGTCAAGGCCTCACGCGATGAATATAAATAAAATAATGTCAATGCCTTATGCCAAGAAACTAGTTTGTTTTAGGATGTCAACTGATCTATAAAGGGGCAATAGCAGGACCCTCCCATCACTTACACCATCTAATGCATCCCTCATATGAAAAGAGTGAAACAGAACATAATCATTAGTATTAAACTGGCATTCGAATTGTTAATTATTTAACCATAAACTGTGAATGACATGAAAATTACATATCCACAGTCAAACATATCATAAAACTATCAATACAATATGGAATATTGTATCACAATAAATCAAATTCAATTAAATATAAAATTCAACAATATATATTGACATAGATGAAATTGATACAAAAACTATTTGGGAGAGAAATATCTTAATACTTTGAAATAATTTAAATGTTTCTTAACTATAAAAGAAAAAAATTTATTTTTAAAATATTCCTATAATCTTTTAAGAGAAGCTTTGCAGGTTTTATAATGGTAGCAAAATAGCTGCACCGTTCATATAAGTTAAAAAACATTCTTTCCTTAATTTTTCAAGAAGTTCATAAAGTACATTGTTTGGAAAATGATAGAAAGATTTCATTAAATAAATATATAAAAAATCAAACAAGGCTATAAATTACTTCAGCTCATAGTATATGAAATAGTAAAAATGTTTTGAAATGCATTTTTAGGAAACACGAACACTGATGTTAAAGAATTATCAGTAGATACTTACATATACACAAACTCAGATAATAAAGAGATTGTAAAATTAACCATTACCTTGTAAATTTCCTTATTAAGGGGTATGATAACGTCATGTATAATAGATAAATAATTTTTATTAAATTATACTAGAACCACATACATAAATATGATATCTTATATCATCCTTTAATATTGATTTTCTAAAAATATTTCAGTAGTATCACTGTTTCAAGTGTTACTTATTTATTTTAAATTATATATTTTGTTACATAAGTCACATTTGTTATGGATAGGATGTATTATATTCATATATATAATGATATTAATTTCATTATAATTATTTTTTAATCATCATATGAAAATTATTCTTGAATGGTTACAATGTGGAATGAAATCTCATCGTGTCGTGGATACGGTACGTCTTACATACGCACGAGCGATAATAAAATTATCTTGTAGGTAAAATCATATATAATTGGATTGTAAATAATATATAAATAATTATTAACATGTCATATTTATTATTTACATCAATTATACTCATAGTTAAACACATCCATATAATGAAGTGTTGAATAATGAACTACACCATGACTTTGAGATAGTAAGAAATATTTACACATGTATTGTGAATTTCTCATTCAATGGATGGATAGAATAATGAATATAGTTATACCATAATCAAAACAACATATCATTATGTATACGTTACTCGAGTTATTATTTTAGTATGGAAACCAAAAAGAAATAGGAATTATAAGAAGAAAAAACTTTTAAATATGTTATAAAATAATTACCTCTACTTTGGGTGATTGTTTTTTATTTGAACAAAAGGGCTCCATATGATGGCCTTATGATCAATGTATGGCCTCTAGGGTAAATTGGGGTGGCTAGGAGTATATTTGAGTAGGGTTTGGACAAGAAAAATGGCATTGGTGGTGTCAATTTAAGAGAAGGGGAATTATCCTTTTATAAGAGAGGTGAGGGGCACTTTAGGAAAAGCTTGAAATATTAATTTATTATAAAATTATTTTCGGTTTCTAATAGCTTAAAATGTCTTTATTTCGACGATAGGGTGGTTATTGGTCAAAATTATCTCAACCAATTGGTATTATACATGTTTCGGTCACCATATTAACCTTATCTTTTATATTTAACTAATAGTTAAATAGTTTAAATTTATCTTGTCTTCTTGTATTTTTATACGACATGGTTAACAAAGTTACCATAAAATGTCAAGATAACATAATGTGGGTCATGAATGACATACTAAACATTATGTAATTCGTTTTTTTGAATCATATTTTTTTTGGAATATTATATAATATAATTAAATATTATTTGTTATAAAAACTCAATTATGACAATTTTGACACTTTTTAGTATTTGATTTTTGTTAAAGTTGTCACAATATGATTAAATACTAAAAAAATACATTAAATCAACCCTAAAAATAATATTCACCTATAAAATTCATGGATATCATAAAAATTTTTAATTTACATTTATTTTAATTTTTATAATGTCATTTATTTTAATCATACATTAATAAGGTAATTATTGCATCAATATTGTGTCAAAAATAAATTTAATTATGTAAGGTCTAAAAATTATAAACAAAATTCTATAATGTAGGATATATATTTATATTCCTAATTAATATTTATTGTTGATTTTATATTAGTTGTAACTCTATATTAAATAATTTTTTAGTAATTAAAATTTTAATTTTACACTTTTAAGCATCCTTTAAATAAAAAATAATAAACATCTTAATATAACAAAAGTGGAAAAAGGATCATATTTATTTCCTAATGTTTATTTAGGAAAAAATACTTATCCATTAGAATTAGGACATGTGTTGGGTTATTTTGATATTATAATATTAATTTTACCATTAATCACATTATTTATTTTAACCGTGGTAAAAAATAAAAAATTTACTATTCAAAAAAAAATATTTTCATCCTATTGAACTTCATTTTACATATTTATTACAAACATGTCTATAGTATTTTGGAAATTAAATACACAGAAATGGTAAAATTACATTTTGTTATTATTTTCATATCTGCATAAAAGGTGGGTAAAAGATGTTGAAAAGTTCAATTAAAATTTATATAACTAATCATATTATAAAATGACTCCAATGAATTACATTTGACTAATAATAGTATTATGAATCTATTTTGATATTAAAATAATTTTAAATTAAAAAAATTATTTAAATAAATATTCGCTTCTAAATAATAATGTAGTGTTTTTCACTATTAATTAAAAATTGAATGTTTTCAAAAAAATACAAAAAAATCACCCTAAGATGATTTTGATATTCTGAATCCAAAATAAATTCCATTATGAATAAAACATTATAAAATTTCAAAAATTTGGTATTAATTTTCATAACTACTTTTTAAATAAATAGTTTTATTGGTTGTGGTGTTTTCTAGAACTTGAAGCTGGGTATAGAGAAAGCTATTCTATTATACAAAGAGTAGTGTACCATAAAACATGGGCTGTTACATTCTTCCCTACCTCAAATAATTTCAACCTCAATATTTCTAGAAAACTATTTCATAAAAGGATTCATGTGTTTCTTCATCATAAGTTCCTTAGGTTACCATGTTCCCTCTTCCATTTTATGGTTTCTCCATAGAACTTTTACTAGGAATTCATTCAGTTTCTCATCTGTTGTTATCAAGTATCAGGATTCCAGATATTCTATTCACATTATGAAACATCGAGTTCCTATTACATTTCATCATATGTCACCACATGTGTTGGGATAGAAATGTATTTTCCAAAAAGTGATACATTCAACACATCATGAATGTTGGAGAGACTTGGTGTAATTTCCAAACAATAACCCATAACTCCAATTCATTCTAGATTTTCTAATGGCCTGATGTACCTGTAACATAATTTACCCTTCTTACTAAATCGTATAACACTTTTCCATGGAGATACATTCAAGAAAACAATATCTTCTAATTAAAATTACAAATCCTCCTTCGGTTATCTACCTAGATCTTTTACCTACATTGAGATGCTTAGATGTAGGTTTGGATAATATTCACCTTTTATATTTTATTCCTCACCAAGTTATGGTCATTCTAGTTTTCTTTCACCAACATCATCTCAACAAGTTGGTGTGCGAAATCTCAATCCATATAATGCTTCATATTGTTACATATGAATACTTGGATGGAAGGTGATGTTATAGGAAAATTATAACAAGGGTAAATAATGATCCCAAATACCTTGAAAGTCATGTGAGGAAGATATAAACATGTCATCTAAGGTTTGAATAGTCTGTTCTGATTGTCCATCTATTTGAGGGTGGTAGTCAGTGCGGAAACGTAGTTCAATGTCTTGAGATTTCTGAATACTATTCCAGAATCTTGATGTAAAACGAGGATGATGATAAGAATCAATTGATATGGGTACACCACAAAGTCTTATTAATTCATTAATATATGGTCTTTATAAATGTTCAAGTGTTAAATATTCTCTTATAGGTGATAACTTGGTAAGACGATCGATAATGATCTATATTTCATCATTATTTCTTTGAGTCTTTGGTAGCCCCATGAAAATTTCCTTCATAATATCATCCCATTTTGACTGAGGTATGGGAAGAGGTTGGATGACTCTTCTAGGATGTTGGCTTGCAGTCTTTTCTTGTTGTGATACCACACATCATTATACATAATCAGAAATCTCCATTTTCATTTTTTGCCAACAAAAAAGTTTCTTCAAATCCTTATAAATCTTAGTTCAACTAGGGTCTATTGAGTAATTAGATATATTAGCATCATACAATAATTCCCTTTTTATATCAGGTATATTGGGAACCCAATTCCTCTTCCCAAATTTCAAAATTACATATTCATATAAGTTTTCATTCGATCTACCATTATTTAAAGAATTAATTTAATTTTGAAACTCGTCATCATCAGTTTGAGAACATTTTATCCTTTTAAGTAATTATTGTTTGGAAACCATTTAAAAAGTATCAATGTTTCTCCTTCCATGATTATTCCCATATACATATTTACTAGATCCATGGACATTGGATCTATTTCAACTCACATCTTTTTCAAAAATCCATGATCCTTTTTCTCAAAGCATCTTCCACCTTATTTTCCATCCTAGGGTGGTAGTGTATTGTGAAATCACAATCCTTGAGTAGTTAAATCCATTGTATTTTCTATATGTTGAGTTCATTTTGAGAGAAAATATAATTCAAACTCTTGTGATCAGAATATATCTCACATTTTCACTATATAGATAGTGTCTCCATATATTTAGAGAAAATATTATTTACACTAAATAATGATAATGAGTACGATAGTTTTTTTCATTATTTTTTATTTATCGTGATGCATAGGCAATAACACCATCATTATCCATAAGGTCACTTCCTAGTCCTTTTCTTAATGAATCACAATAAATAAAATACCCATCATTCACAATGGTAGATTCAAGATAAGAGAATTGACTAATCATCTCTTCAATTATTCTAAACATTCTTATAACTCTTTTGTTCAAACAAATTTATCCCCATTACATGTGAGCCTGGATAATGGGTTAGCCAATTGGAAAAATTTATGGAAGAAATTTCAATAATAACATGCTAAACTAATAAAATTGTGTACCTTAGTTACCCTCGTCAGTGTTATCCATTCTTTGATTTCCATTGCCATTGAAGGATAAATAGAGATTCCATCCTTATAGACAATATGGAAACGAAAATGAATCTCCTAATTCCATATTTCACACTAGCTAAATGTTCTAAATAATTCATTTCTTGTAAGAGTTTTTAGAATAGTACACAGGTGATTTTTATAATCTTCATAGATTTTGGATTACACTATGATATCATCAAAAAAAACCACTAAAAATTCATCATGTTATTCATTCAAAACTCTATTCATTAGATTGATGAAAACAGAGGGATCATTAGTCAGTCTAAAATGACTTACTGAAAACTCATAATGCCCATACCTAGTTCAAAAAGCTATCATTGGAATGTCTTCCTTCTTCACACACAACTGATGATATGCAGATCAAATGTCAATATTTGAGAAAAATATTGGGATCCATGAAGTTTATCAAATAAATCATCAATGAATGGTATGGGATTCTTGTTAGTTATTTTTATAGAAATGATCACTTTATAGTCAATTCAAAACCTCAAAGATCTATATTTAATCGTAACAATAAGAACATGGGATCCCCATGGAGAAACACTAGGGATAATAAATCCAATATTACTCAATTCTCGTAGTTGTTTCTTTAGTTCAGCTAATTCCACAGTGGCCATTCCATAAGGGGTCTTAGATATGGTCCTTGGAAGAGGAATTAATTTAAGGGAAAATTCAATTTACTATTCATGAGGATGTCAAGGTAAATCCTCTAGAAACACATCAACATATTCTTTCATAATTGGTACATCCTCTATTTGAATATTCTTTTCCTCACCCATACTTATTTCTCTATCTTCCTCCCTAATAATTGAATTTGTTAGAGCTACTGGGGGTGGATCTAAATGAAAACAAGATGGTGATGTTTCCACTCAAAAGATGGGGGATTCCTTTTAATCATCAAAAAATTCAACCTCCTTTATGTAATAAATTTTCACATAATTGTCTGAAGTCCAATCCATACCAAGGATTATATAAAATTAAATCATTTTTATCACAATAAGATTATCATATAAAGAATATTTATATTCTATAATGATAACTAATTGAAAAAACATTGTTTCTATGATACTTTCCTTATGCGTTTTGGCTGACCACATTCTTGCCATGTCAAAATGGAAATATCTAATTCTCATGGAAATCTAGGATGATATAAATTAATAAAATGATCCAAAATCAAATAATGTATTGGATAATTCTGAGGAAATGATTAAATTACCAGCCACCACGTCATTAGAAACTTCAACCACAGCAGTAGGGATCCCATAAGCTTGGCCTTTATCCTTTGCCTTTTCCTAAGGTATGTTTCCTTGGAACTTAGGTTATTCATTTGAATAATTCCCTCATATATTAATAATTGTAGTGTTGAACAATTAAAACCTATTTCTCCCCATTTCCTTCACGAGCCTGGTGGCATTTTTATCCACACTTGTAACAAGTTAACATCCCCTTTAGGTATATACCAAGTTGATTCTTCCCACAATTACTGGAGGATGGAAAGTCAACATTTCCCTTCATCCCATTATTTACTTTTCTAGAGTATTTATCAGATCTCTTCTTCTCTTGCATCGCTTAAAATTCATAAGACATAGATAATTCATTTTTTTTCTTTATAGAACATGAGATTATATCATCATACGAAGAGAAAGATTGAGAGATTAATTCTAAATCATGATATGGTTTTATCCCAAAACATAATCGATATATATTACTTCCTGGGTTATGTATATAATCTACAACATGTCTTTCTAACCTTGTAAAGTTCACTACATACTTTGTAAAATTATCATACTCTTTTTCCTTCAAATGTAGAAATTTCCTTTCAATATCCATTCGATGTTCATGAGGAAATTATTTTTCTATGAAAATTTATTTAAACACTCTCTATTGCATATATGACACTTTTTCATCATCCTTTGTGTTTCGAATTAATTACCACCATTGATCTGCATCTACTGAGAGGTGATAAACTGCCATGAAAACATTTTCTCTTTCAGTACTCCTCAATGCATGAAATAGTTTATCAATCGAACTTATCCATTTATCAGTTACACATGTATTTTTACAAACATTGAATGTTGGTGGTTTTGGCCTCAAGAATCAATCTAACATTGTTCCTCCATGTTGTGGATCTATGTTCTCCATACAAGTAAGTTTATTATTCATAACCTGAGTGAGTTTCCCTAGAATGGTTATAACATATTCATCACCAGTTTCATCACCATCTACACTATAATTATCCTGAATAAGAGGGAATACCTGCATGGATTACGTGCATCATTACGGTTACCATTTCTTACAATAGACTCTATTTCAAAACAATGGAATACACTATATTAGTTTATGAATTGCAATGCATAATTCCAAACCTGTAAAATACATAACATAAATTGAACAGTTTATGCATGTGATCCATAATAATAAATCTGTTTTCTTTGGGGAAATACTTAATCATAAATCCATCACAGTGGGTTGTAATGAAAATGTGATTTATCTTAATCATATCCACTGGGATTGCAAACAAAGGGAATTGTACGGTTTGTTGTCGTATACTAGGACACAGTAGGATAAGCCCAAAAATTAATGTCGAAATTTTCAATACTAGGTATATATGTTTCATAGCCACATCCACTTGTAGTATCCATACAGGGATTTATTTCATAGAAACACCACATTATATCTATATTAACAATTTTTTTTCTATATTAATTCCCAATTTCTATATTAGGGTAATGTTCTCTAATCAGAGTTTTTCAAAATCTACTATTCAAGGTTTTTACTATAATTCCTCCAATACCAACTATAATTTCCAGACACAAGTTACCTAAAGTAGGCACATTATTACATAACATATTCATAATCATATGATATAATGTATTGAAATAGCGATCAATTTAGTAGCTATAGAAGTCATAGATACATACATATGTTTTTCATTAAATTATGAAATAAATATAAATAAACAATGTGTACAATAATATCCATTTTCTTATCCATGAAGTCTAATCATAATATACTTCTTTACATTCAGGGAAAAAAGAAACATAAGAAAGTGGTGAGATTAAATGCTCAGTAAGGATAAAAATATAGCTGAAACTATCTTAAATAAGCATAATCATTTTAGTCAAAGTATATAACTAAAACACAAACCTTTTAAACATAAACATCAACATAATAAGGAAATAATAAACCAAATTATTCCATTTACATATTCAAATAGATATTCTTCTAGTCGAATAATATCATGTTATATCAATAGATAATCTCATAATAAAGGAATGTATAATGTTAGACAACATAGCCACATATTCAAGGCCTCGTTCCAAGACAAAAAATAATTTATTGTCAAGGCCATGGGCCAATACACTAGTTTTTCTCATGAGACCTAGCAATGCATCAAGGGGCTATAGAAGGCCATACACATCACATAATACATCCAATTCATTCCTCATATGAATAGATTGAAACATAACATAAACATTCATATTAAACTAAAATACAAAATTTCAATACATTAACCATAAATAGTAAATGACATAAAAAGAGAACAACCATAGTGAAACATATCATAACACTATCAATACTAAATTGAATATTTTATCATAACATATCAACATAAATTAGATATAATTTCCAATAATATATGTTGACATAGATGAAATCAATACACAAACTATTTGAGTGAAATATTTTTCTAAATTGAAATCAATTAAAAGAACATAATTATAGAAGAAAAATTTTATTTTGGAAATATTTATATATTATTATAGTTGAAGATTTGAAGGTGTTATAATGGAAGAAAATAGATGCACCCTCCATATAAGTTAAAAAAACATTAATTCTGTAATTTGTTGAAAAGGTCATATTGTACCTTGTTTGGGAAATGATGAAAAAAATCCATTAAAAATATTTTATAAAAAGTAAAACATGGGTAAAAATGACATTAAATAATTTTCTAGGAAATAATAATTTTTTTTGAAATACATTTATAAGAAACACAGATGTGGATGATAAAGAAGTCCCACTGGATACTTACGTATAAACAACCTCAGATAATAAAGATATTGTAAAATTATCCCTTACATTTTACTTATCCTTAGACGAGGGTATGTTAACCTTCTGTATAATAGTTGAATCATTTTTATTAAATAAATAAAACCACATACACAAATATGATATCATATATGATCCTCTAATGTTTCTTTTTTAATAATATTTTAGTAGTATCATTGTTTTCAATGTTACTAATTTATTTTCCTTTTTATGTTTTGCCACTAAATTCATATTTTTTCTGGATATGATATATTATATTAATATCCATAATTATATTATGTTATTAAACATTATTTTTTAGTAATCAATTGAAAATTATTCTTGAATGGTTACAATGGAGAGTGAAATCTCATCATGTCATGGAGACAGTAATTCGTATGTATGCACGAGCGAGAACATCATTCTATTGATGTTGAAATCATATGTAATTTAATGGTATATTATATATAAAAAATCATTAACATGTTAGGTTTATTATTTGAAGTAATTTTTCTCATTATTATACCCATAAAAATAATGAAATGTTGAATAACAAACTACATGATGACGTGGAGAAGGTAAGCCATACGTATGCACGTAAGGTGACATTGCCATTCATAAGATGGAAAAAATAATTAATATGGTTGTACCATATTTATGAAAACATATATAGAGTGAAAAAGTTATTGGAGTTATTATTTTAGTGTGGAAACAATAGATAAATAAGAATTAGAAGAATAAATGAACTTTTAAATACGTGATAAAATAATTACCTCTTCTTTGGGTGCTTCCTTTTGATTTGAATAGAAGGTATCCATAGGTTGTCTTTATGACTGATGTAAGGCCTTTATGTAGAAGTGGGGGTTTTTTGGAGAAGATTTTGGTGGGGTTTTTCTATGCCATATGGATTTGGAGGTGTGAATTTAAGTGCAGGGGAAGTACCTTTTTAAACTGGAGGTGAGGGGCACTTTAGAAAAAGATTATAGTATTGATTTATTATAAAAGAATTTTCAGTTTAGAATTGCTAAATATGGATTTGTATTGAAGCTAATGTGGGGTGGGTTGAAATACTCTCAATCAATAGGTTTTATACAAGTTTAGGTCCCCATATTAATCTTATAATTAAGATTTTACTCTTTGTTAAATTGTTTAAATTTTATCGGGTTTTCTTTTATTTTTATATTGAAGTTTATGTCACCTCTATTGTTTCTTTAATGAAATATATAACATTATCTAAGTCATTTTTTGGAATCCTAGAGTTTTAGGAATATTATATCATTTAATAAAATAGTATTTTTTTAAAAAAATCATTTATGTCAATTTTGACAGTATTTAGTATTGGTTTTTGTTAAAGAAATCACAACATGATTACTACCAATGAAATAAATTGAATCAATCCTAACATGTCCTATTCACCATGAAATTATGTGGATTTAATAAAAATTTGGATTTACATTTATGTTAATATTTATAACATAATTTATTTAAATCATTAATTAATATAGTAATTATTTCATCATCATTGTGTCATAAATAAATTTAATTATATAATGTCTAAATATTATAAATAAATAAATATTATGTAGTAAATCAATATATGTTTCTAATGAATGTATATTATTTAATTTATATTTTGTATAATCCTATCTTAAAAATGTTTCTATTATTAAAATTTGAATTTAACACTTTTAATTATTCTTTAAATAAAATATAATAAATTTCATAATCTTGGCCAATTTGATAAAAAACGATCATATTTTTGTCCAATGGTTTGTTTTGGTCAAAAATAATTTATCTAATTTAATTTAGACATGTTTTGGAGTAATTTTATATTGTAATATTATTTTTACCATAAAAAACCCTATTTACATTTAACTATGGTAAAAACAATTCAGAAGCTACTATTTTAAAACAAATATTTTCATCATATTGAACCAAATTTTACTTACTAATGACAATCATCCCTATTAATGTTTTGAAATTCAATTCACGAATGTTGTAAAATTAAGTTTTATAGAAATTTGAAAATTTGCCTAAAAGGTGGGTAAAAGACGTTAAAATGTTCAATAAAATTTTATATATCTAATATTATTGTAAAATAACTCCAATGAATTACATTGGACTAATATTGGTATGATTTATCTATTTTTTCTTTAAAGAAACATTAACTAAAAATTAATTATTTATATAAAAAGTAAGTTCTAAACAATAACGCAGTGTTATTCACTATTTAACAAAAAATGAAAGTTTTCGAAAAAATCCTAAAAATTCACCCTAAGTTAAATTGGATATTCTGAATCAAGAAATGATGTTCATTTTGAAAGATAAAATTTATTAAATTTTAAAAACGGTGTATTACTTTTCATAACTACTTTTTTAAAAGGCTAGTTTGATTGGTTGTGGTGTGTCCTAGAACTCCATGTTGTGTAAAACACATGCTACTGTATTCTTCAAAGAGAAGAGTATTGTGGAAGTTTGGGGAGTAACTCACCATTTCCAATGAACCACACATAATAAAAAAATTTGGATGGATATATTAATAGCAGTAACAAAAATAAATTTCTTCTTTAATGAATTAAAAATATTAATTGAAATGATATGTTTCAAAATATTTGAAATTTGTGAATTAATTGGGTCATAATTTAAAATTTTTGAAGCAAAAAACTTGGGATAAATTTCTTATGGAACTATATTTCTATGTATTCTCTAATATAGAAACTATATAACACTCATTTGAATAAAATCCATTAGAGATTAGATCAAATAATGGTTGAGGCCATATTCCATCAACATTACATATCCAAACAACATGTTACAAATCTAATATGGGAAGAAGTCAGAATAATTGAGCAATTAACCAAGGGTAAAGGTTATCGTTGTTGAAGATAACCCTCACCTGAATATAAGAGAACCAAAAAATACTTGGAGTTAAAGGAAATGCAACACATGATATCATTAGTTTGGGGAACTGTCCAACCCTAAAACGATTTAAATTAATACCCACATTTCCATAAGAAATCATATATATTTCAGAGGATGCGAAATGATCACTAACCCTATAACCATTTAATGATTCCATGGATAAGTAAATTCCAATAAGTACTCCAAAACACCACCAATATATTACCAATCTTACTAAAAATATCTATCAGAATATGTATCCTCATATGGGGGTTACACCTAAAACAACACTCCCCCATACAGAAAATGATGAACTACCATGACCTCATGACCACCCCCAGGAGGGAATGGACCATATTTTTACGTGCTATCTAAACCAGTCTTTGTAACCATCATATTAATGAGGTAGATGCCATGGGGTAATAAAGATGAATGAAACAGAGGAAACCAATCTACAGATGTGTCACCTTGAGGGATTGGATCCATGACCACCACCCCCATTGATTAAACCACATGGCCACATCCAATAGACAATTCACCAAAAAGCAAGGGTGAAATGGATTCAACTAAATGATCCATCACATTATCAAGGTATTGATGTGAAGAAGAAAAGGGTATCAAAAATAATTCAGCTGGGTTAGTATAATTTCTCATATGATGCTTTTAGAATAAATATCATTCCCAATTTAGAAATCCAACATCGATCTTAATAAGATAAATATTAATCTCGCACAGATCCAATCATCATAAACCCAATCATTCAAAAAAAAATTCAAGTATACATTGATATAGATGGACTTCCTATTACCCGAAGAGAAAATTGGGGGAGTAGTAGTCCCCCTAGAGGAATAAAAAGAATTATCAAAACTAGAGACTGTTGTACTACAAAAAATTTCAAAAGCAACATCCATTGGTGGTGAGAAGTATCGACAACCAAATAAATCATAAAGAAGCTGAGTGAAGGAAAAATGCCAAACATAGAGAAATTTGGTGAAGTAATAGAGACTATAAAAATGAATGAAATTATTACCCTAATTGTATTGGGAGTAAAACTTGAGAGAACAAAATTGAATGATTTTAGAGGAAATAAAGGCTAATGATAGTCACTAGAAGAATGATATGGAAGATCCATCATGGTTGTGGAAGAGGGGAATACTGGAGGCCCATCAACAATGAATGAGGGAAACACTAGATCAGAAACAAGAAACCCCAATGAATAAATCAATGGTCGATAGAATTGATGATATTAGTGGAATATTAGGCCAATACACCAAACAAAACATTTTATCTATCAATATTCAGATATTATAATTATAATATTTTATTTTAAATGAAACACATTTTGAAAACACATTTTGAATTTTCATTTATAAAAAGTGACCTTCATATTGAAAACGTTATTTTCCTCATGAATGTTTCAATGATCCTTTAATGGGGTTTTTATTAATCAAGGAAAAATCAATTATGATTATAATAAATTACACTAGGAATGATCAAATGATACCATCCTTATCCTTTCTATGTACAATTAATGATTACGATGAAAAGGTGTTCATGAATTCGGTTTATTTTCCATGGTTTATGATACAATGATATTATGAAATACATATGAAGCCCATTTAATTCCCAGTGTTAGATATGATTAAATTATTATGATATTTTAAACAAAATATTAATGATTGTAATTTTGTGATGAGTGGAAACTAAATATCCATTAAATTTATTAGGTTATTATTGAAATATATTTTCATAAACAGAACTCGAATGTGGTGTGTATTCAGTTTAGTAAGAAAAAATATTCAATATTATTGTAATGGGAGTGAATATTGACTAATAAACTTCTTTGGAGAGAGAACCCAATACAACTGGATAGTCTATAGAGTAGTGCTTAACTACTACAAATGTTTGGGTAGTGAACCCAATCCAGTATGATAGTCTAGGTAGAAATCCATTACAATAATGGATAATATTTTCTATTTATTTTTTGTATTCAAAATAGCTATTACTTATGAAATTTTATTTCTCTTGTCCCTTAGGTTAATTAACTAAATTATTATTCATTCATTTTGAGCTTCTATGTCTTATTCCATCAAACAATTTTATTTATGTTCTTCTTACCCTTATGCTCATAATATATTGATATCTCTATTGATTACGCTTATTAAGAATTTTAGATCACCCTATCTTATATTTTTTCCATTCCTATAGTTATTAATAATTTTATTATCTATGATATGTATATGAAGGCTTATAGTTATGAATTAAATATTAAGAGACACCTTATTTTACTAATGAACCACATGTTTATGTATCCAATTGACCAGGGACACTAAAACCATATAATATTGGAATAAATTATTATGTTATATAATGAATAATCTTCTATTGATAAGTGATATTTATTTTTGAGAAGTGTGTGTCATTATTTTGTGTGTCAATTCAGTCATTTAATTATCCTTTGGAATTTTAGGTGAAATATTATAGTAAGAACTGTGTGGATAATTATATTCATTGGTAAATATTATATAATTTTCATTAAATTTTGAGTGAGTGATTTTTATGAAACATCATCATTGTATTGATATTAAATGTTTATGTGGATGTATCATTGGTTTACCTAGGTATAATAACTCTTAAAAGGGAATACTGGGATTTGGAACCATTGTAGCCCAATTCATGATAAAGGTCCTTGGTTCACAACAGCTATGATAATCTTGGACATTTTTTGGGAATGAAAAAAATCATTTTGTTAAACTAGAATGATTTCAATAAAATATAATAATAAAGGATGTAGGTTATTCATATGGTGTGTTTGATTTAAAATCAAGCATCATGATTTAGAAATCCTGTGGAATATTTTCCATGATAAATCACTCCAATAAAATATTGATGAGGATCACACAATCTATTCTAGATTTAGTATCAAATTAAAAATTGAATGATGATGTTGAACTGGTATTAGGTATGATAATAAATTTAACTACTCAATTTGATCATAGTTATGTTATTTAAAATATGTTATAAAAATTTAAAATGAATGTTAATTAATATCATCAATGATTAGATGATGAATTTGATGTTAAACCTCATAATGGAATGAGGATCTCATATCAATATCACGTTTCTTATCTTGTTTATATTTATAATTTTATTCATGGAAATCTAATTCTCCAACATATGGTTCAATTGTGACTATATATTAGAAATTTATTACATTTTTATACTAAATCCTATATAAATTTTTGTGGAAGTGAAGTCACATTTGATATTACGAACAAACCTATAATCGTGTATTGGTTTAGAAATAGATAAATAATCCTCATAGATATAACATCTATTTTATATGTCATGATTACAATACAAAATAAGTGTTTATCTAATAATTATAGAGATAATATCAACAACGATGATATGGTTATTATATTAGATTTTATTGACATTATTCTTAAATATATTCATATTCTTCTATATAATCATATATCTAGGTTTTACATAAAATTCATAACCTATTATACACCTATATTATAGACACCCTAGAGAATATAATTGATTGAGTTGAAAAAATTAAGGAATATAATATAATAGAATTATGAAAATAGATTTATTCATCCATGTGTGTCCCCTTATATAGAACATGTTATTTTTTTGAAGAAATAGATAGAGGAAACTATGCATTGATTATGAGGAACAAAACAATATTTCAATCATAGAATAATATCTCATAACACGAATTGATGTCATTTCTGAAACTACACAGATCTCAATAAATATTGAAGAGTGGCCATCATTCTAGATATCATAATACGACCTTAAAAAATGATGACATACCTAATAAAACTATTCTTACTAGTTATAAACTCTATTAATGTATCACCCTAATCTTCCATGGTACGCTTCCCTTTGAAAAATGCAGTAGCTTGTATTGTACGCAACATTGAGATTTAACACACCACGACCAATCAAACTAGCAGTTATGAATAGTAATTCCCACATTTTGAAATTTTTTAAATTCTATTTTTCAAAATGGACATAATTTTAGAATTTGGAATATCAAAATTATCTTATGGTGAATTATTGGTATTTTTCTAAAACCATTCAATTTGTGATGAATAGTCAAAAACACAGCGTTATTGTTTAAAACTGGATTTTTATATAATTAATTAGTTATTTTATTTTAATTTATTTTAGGTAAAAATTGATATCTAATACATATATATGTTAAATACAATTCATTTGAGTCATTTTATAATAAGTTTGTATTTATAAAAATTTTATAGAAATTTTTACCGTTATTTTCCCACCTTTTAGGAGTATTTGCAAATTTTCTTAAAAAAGAATTTTATCGGTTTTGTGAGTTAAATTTCAAAAATTTAAGAGACATGGTTAAAATCATTATGTAAAATTTGGTTCAATAAGATGAAAATATTTTTTTGGTGAATAGTAACTTTTGACTTTTATTTATCATGATTAAAAGTAAATGGGGCAATTAAGGAAAAAATGATACAATAATTACCCAAAAACATGTCCTAATTCTATTAGATAAGTGTAATTCTACGAAAACCAAGCTTATGAATAATGTATGATCCTTATTGGTCCCCTTGTTTTAGATTAGGACATTTATTATTATTTTATTTAAAGAAGAGTTAAAAGTGTTGAATTCAGTGTTTAATAAGTTATCCATTTTTAATATAATGTTACACAAAAAATAAATTATACTATAAATATTCATTAAAAATATTAATATATTTCCTATATAATGGTATTTTATTTATAATTTTTAGATATTATATAAATTATTTTCTTTATCACACAATGATGATGCAATAATTACCTTAATAAAGAAATATTAAAATAATTGATATTACAAATATCAAAATAAATGTAAATTGAGGCTTCTAATTAATTCCACTAATTTTATAGGTTAATATTAGATGTTAGAGTTGATTAAAATAATTTTATTAGAAGTGATACAAATTTTATGGCTTTCGAAAAAATCAAATACTAAATAGTGTCAAAATTGACATAGTTGAGTTTTTTAAAACAATACTATATTATTAATTGATATAATATTTCTAAAAATATATGGATTTGTGAAAATACATAGATAAGGATATATATTTTAATACTGAACTACTAGGGGTTCTTTTGGTTAGTTATAGTTGGTTTAAAAACCATATAATATATAAATACAAAGAGACTAGGTAAATGTGAATCTATTTAACTAAGATTAAAATCATAAAGATAAGGTTAATATGGTGACCTAAACCAGTCTAAAACTTATTGGTTGCGATTTTGGTGACCCATACCCACTTTATATTCTAAATAAATCATTTTGGAGCCATTAAAAACCAAAAATGATTAGATTATAAAATAATAATTCATTCTTTTTTTAAAGTGGCCCTCAACTCTCTTACAATGGGTACTTCCCCTTCTCTTAATTTCAGATCTCCAAAGCCATTGGGTGGGACAAAAACATACACAACTATCCTTTAAAATGTCTTCAATTAAAATTATAGGCCTTACATTGAACCTAAATAGAACCAAAGTATCCCTTTTGATCAACTCAAGAGGAAACACCCCAATAAGAGGTAATAAATTCACCACCCTCTTCTAAGTTCTTTTATTCTTTCACTTCCACTTTATTTTTTGATTTCATATCAATATAATAACTCAAGTACCTTATACATATGGTGATGGTATTACAAATATATTACAACCATGTTCATTACACTATCCATCCTATAAGTGAAAAATTCACCATACATGTGTGCGTACAGCTTACAGTCTCCACATCGTGGTGTAGTTTGTTATTCAAAAACTTCATTATTTGGATAATTTTAATAATGAATATAAATAATGTAAATCAGAAAAATAAAATGGAAATGCTTTTGAATATATGATATATCATCCAATTACATACGATTTCACCATCAATATAATGATATTGTCGCTCGTGCGTACGTACAAATTATCATCTCCACAAACACGATGAGGTTCATTACCCATCATAATAATTAAAGGATAATTTTCATTTTTTGATTAAAAATAATTTTTATGAACATAAGATAATTCTGTATATGAATCAAATACATCATATCCATAATAAAAAATGTCTTATGTAACTAATCATATTAATGAAAAAGAATTAATTAAATCTGGAATGATGATACTACTAAAATATTATTAACGATGAAATATTGTAAGATAATATATGATATAATATTTATGAATATGATTCATGTATAATTTAATAACTATGATATAACTATTACACAGGAGGTTACCATACCCTCGACTAAGGAAAAGTTCTTGGTAAGGGTTAATTCTATATTCTCTTAACATATCTGAGGTTGTTAATACATAAGTATCTACTGTGACCTATTTATCATATACATTCATATTCTACTAATAATGAAATTGAACTTTTTTTGGTATTTACTAGACTATGGATTAAAACCATGTATAAATTTATTTGACCACCTATTTTTTGAATGAAATCAATCCATCATTTTCCAAACAAGGTACTTGACGACATTCTTGACAAAATTATGGTATGAATGCATTTTTTTATCTTATATGGTGGGTGTGGCTATTTTCCACCATTATAATATCATAAAATCTTCCCATACAAGATTATAATAATATTTTAAAAATAAAATTTTTCTTTTATAATTATTCTATTTTTTAATGATTTCAAAATAGAAAGATATATTTCTCTACAAAATGGTTTTATTTCATCTATTTCAACATCCTTTGATGGGTTTTAAGCTTGTTTGAAGATGATTATTATGATACAAATATTCCATATTGTATTGATGCTTTTGTGATATGTTTTTCTATGGATGTGTTATTTTTACATCATTAATTATTTATGGATAATGTATTGACATTTCGCTTGATAGTTTTAATATGAATGTTTATGTTATGTTTAAACATTTTCCTATGAAGAATGCATTGGAATTAGTAAGAGATAGGTGGAGCCCACTATATCTCCTCGATGCATTAGTGGGTCTTATGAGGAAAGATTGTGTCTTGGAACAAGTCCATGACAAAAATCTGATTTTTACTCTTGGAAGAAGGCCTTGAATATGTGGTTATAATTTCTGGCATTATCCATTCCAACATTATGAAATTCTCTATTGATATTACATGTGATTATTAGACTAGTATAATATCGATGTGAATAAGTAAATAGAATTATTTGATTTATCTTTTCCATATTATGATGATGTTTATGTTTAAAAGGCTTTTGTTTTAGTCTAATAAATTTCCTTAAATTTTATTCTTATTCTTGAAAGTTTCCACTATAGTGTTATCCTTACTGAGCATTTGAGATCACTCCTTTCTATGTTTTATTTTTCCAATTATGTGAAGATGTATATTATTACTGACCTACAGGGATAATCTTTGGGATGAATGTGGTCAATGTAGACAATGTTATTGTTGTTTTTCATTTTATAATATAATGTAAAACTTATGAATGTATCTAGTAATTCCAATACTACTAACCTGATCGGACATTCATGATTTTTATCCCCTGTGATCATGCCAACATTATGTAATAATGAATCAACACTGGGTAAATGGGATGGGTGTGTTATAGGTGGTATCATAAGAAGTTTAGTACAATCCTTGGAAACTAGATTTAGATAAAATATGATTAGAGCACATTACCCTAAGATAGACTTTGAGGATTGGTATTGAAGAACATCAAATAATATTAGTAATGTAGAGTTTTTGTGTATTTTACAAGAAATACATCCATGTTTGGATAAAACCAGGTAAAAGAGGCTATAGCACATAAGTACCTAGGAGTGAAAACTACAACAAGGAATTTGGGGCTTGGGCCGAGGAATCCTAGTACACGACAACGGGCCTTATTGTACTCTTAGTTATGATACTCCTGGGGGATATGATAAGGATAATTCACATTTTCTTTAGAATCCATTAAGAAGGATTTATGAGTATATACCACCTCAAAGATTTTTTTATGATTATTTATTATATCCATAAACTGATCAATTTATGTTTAGGGTTTTACATGTTTTGAATTATGTATTGTGATTCATAAACTAATCTTGTGTATGCCATTGTTTAGAAATGGCGACTAGTAGAGGGAATGTGAACTATATCAACACACATAATCAATGTAGGTATTTCACTCCTACTCAAGATAATTATAGTGGAGATGGTGATGCAATTGGGGCTGATCAGCATATCACCATTCTGGGACAACTCACTCAGGATATGAATAATAAACTTACCCGTATGGACCACCCTGGTCCACAATGTGGAGGATCAATTTTAGATCGCTTGATGAGGAAAAAAGAACCAATATTCAATGGGAGTATAAATCCATTTTTAGCAGAGTAATGGATTAGTTCCATAGAGAAAATATTTCATGCTTTGGGGAGTAGCGAAAGGGAAACAATCTTCATATAGTTTATCACCTCAGGGGATATGAAGATCAATGGTGGCCATTAATACAAAACAAAATATAAGATGAAGGAGTATCAAACATGTAATAAAGGGAGTTTAAAAAGATTTTCTTAGAAAAAAATACATTACTCGTGACCATCAAGCAGATATGGAATGTCAATTTTTGAGTCTGATGCAAAATGACTATGAGAATGTCACAAAGTATGAGGACAACATTACATGGTTAGAAAGGCATGAAACTAATTATATATGTATCCAAAAGAGTATGATTGATCGATTCCTTGATGGGTTAAAACCATTTATCCATAAACCACTTGTCTCACAATCATTCTCATCACATGATGATATTGTCTCATGCGCTATAAAGACAAAAAAGGAATTATTTATATCTTATGATTCCAAAGCCAAACATGAGAAAAAGAGATATTCTGATCACTCTGGAAATGAAAATAAGGAGAATAAGTGTAATTTTGAATATCCATCCTATGGTAAATGTGGGAAGAAACACCCTGGAACTTTCCGGAAGTGAATGTGAGTCTGTTACAAGTGTGGTGAAAAATGCCACCATGATCGTGATTGAAAGGGAAAGAAAGAGGCAGTCAATGTTGGATGGTACAATTTTAGAGAAAAGATAAGTTATGAAAATTAATTTCCTATGAACCAATGGAACATACCTTAGAAAATGACAAGGGGTCATGGAAAAGCTTATGCGATCACTACTTCTGAGTTTGAAGCTCTGAAATACGGGGTGGCAGCTAATTTAATGGTTTCCTCAAGTTTATCCAATGCTTTATTGGATTTTGGATCATCACATTGTTTCATATCTTCCTAGTTTTCTATGGAAATGAGATATTTTCAATTAGAAACAACAAGTTAGTTGTCATTGAAAACTCATAAGGGAACTAACATCGCAACACAATTTTGTAAATCAGTTCCCATTACGACATATAAATGTGCATTATCTGCTGATCTCATCATCATACACATGATTTAATTTGATATAATCCTCAAAGTGGATTGGAATTTGGACCATGATGCAAAAATTAATTGTAAAAATAAGGAGGTTACAATTTCAAGTGATGATAAGGGGTACCTTATATTTTTAGCAGAAACGTCACCACCTGATTTTTATCTAGATCTACCCCCAGTAGCACTACTAAATTTAATTATTCAGGAGGAAGAGAATGAATTAAATATGTTTGATGAAAATAACTTTAAAATAAAGGACATACCTATTGTGTAAGAATATGTTGGTGTGTTTCTAGATGATATACCTAGACATCCTCCAGAATGAGAAATTGAGTTTCTCATTGATTTAATTCCTAGTTCACGGCCCATAATGAAGACATCTTATAGGATGACCACAGTTGAATTAGTGGAACTAAATAAACAACAGTAAGAATTCAGTAATAAGGGATTTATTTGACCTAGTGTTTCTCCAAGGGGAGCCCCTGCCATTTTTTTAGATAAAAGATGGATCTATGAGGATGTGCATTTTCTATAGGTAGATAAATGCTAGAAAAAAAAATAACATGTATCTTGTTCCTCACATTGATGATTTATTCAACCATCTTCATGGAGCTCATTAATTTTCAATGATTAACTATCAATCTAGATATCATCAGTTGTGTGTTAAGAAAGAGGACATTTTGAAAACAGCATTTCAAACCAGGTATGTGCATTAAGAATTTACAGTAATGCCTTTTGGATGGACTAATGCATCCATTGCCTTCATGGATTTAATGAATATATTTTTCAAGGAATATTTTGACGGTTTATAGTGGTATTTATTGATAATATCTTGTTTTACTCAAAAATTATCAATGATCATGAAAAGAACTTGCACATTTTTCAGAAACCCTTAGAAGAAATGAATTATATGGGATGTTTATAAATTGTGAATTCTAGATTCAAGAGATTTCATTTCATGGACATACTGTCTTTAAGGATGGAATCACTATTGATCCTTCAAAGACCATGGAAACTCATGAATGGCCTGCACCGACATGTATAACTCAGGTATGTAGTTTTGTCAGTTTAGCATGTTATTATCGACGTTTGATCTAAAATTTTTCCTGGTTGGATAACACATTAACCAAGATCATGTGTAAAGGGGTAAAATTTTTTTTACATAAGTGAGTGAAGAATGTTTTGATAGACTGAATAGTAGATTATTCAATGATCTTATCTTGACACTGTAATCTGGGAATGCGAGGTTTGTTATTTACAGTGATTATTCAAAGAATGGACATGTTTGTGTCCTTATACTAAATGATAGAGTTATTGCCTAAGAATAACGATAACTAAAACATAATTAGAAAAACTATCCCACTCATGATCTTTAGGTAGTAGTAGTAATCATTGCTCTGAAGTTATGGATACACTATCACTATGGTGAAAAATGTGAGATTAATACTGATCACAAGAGTATGATGTATATTTTCTCAAAAAATGAACTCTAAATGAGGCAACGGAGATGGATTTAACAACTCAAGAATCATGATTTCACAATACACTACCACCTAGGGTAGGAAAATAATGTGGAAGATGCTTTAAGAAGAAAGTATCATGGAGTTTTGAACAGGATGAGAGTTGAAAGGGAACCGATGTTCATGGATCTTGTAAAGATGGATTTGGGAATAACCATGGATGCTAAAAAATCTATACTTTTTCAAATATTTTCCAAACCATCATTAGTAGAATGGAAAAAATGTTCTCAGACTAATGATGTGGTGTTTCAAAATAAGATTAAAGCTGTAAATGAAGGGAGATCGAGTGACTTCGTATATGGAGATGGAATTTTGAATTTTTGGAAGAGATTTTGTGTTCCCAATATACCTAATCTAAAATTGGAAATGGTGGATGATTCTCATAGATCCAATTTATCTATACACCATGGGAGCTCTACAATGTATATAGATTTTAAGGAATGTTTATTGTGGGACAACATGAAGAAGGCGATTGCTGATTTTGAGTCAAGAAGTTTGGTTTGTCAACAAGTGAATGCTGGAGGGCAATAGCCTAGAGAAGTCATGAATCCTCTTCCTGTAACTGAGTGGAAATGGGATAAGATTATGATGGAATTTTTCATGGGGATACCAAGGATTCCTAGAAGGAATGATGAAATATGGGTCATTGTTGATCGTCTAATCATGTCTGCACATTTTCTTGATATAAGAGAAGATTTACCACTTGAACATCTAGCAAGACTATATATTATTGATGTTATAAGATTCCATGGTGTACCCAATTAAATATTTTCTAATTGTGATAACCATATTACAACAATATTTTGGAAAAGTCTTCAGATGGCCTTGGATACTGAACTTCGTTTGAGAACAACTTACCACCCTCAAACCAATGGAAAATCAAAATGGACTATTCAAACCTTAGAAGACATGTTGAGATCCTACTCACATGACATTCAAGGTATGTGAGATCAACATTTACCTCCTGTAGAATATTCTTATAATAATAACATCCATTAAATTATTCACATATCACCATATGAAACATTATATTGAAAAAAATGTCACACACTAAATTGTTGGGATGATGTTGGGGAGAGAAAACTCGTAAGCCCAAAACATTTTAAGGAATCAATGAAAAAATGTGAAGATTATCCAAACCAACATCAAAGCAGCTCAATGTTGGAAAAAGAGTTATGCCTATAATTAGATGAAGGATTTGGAATTTCAAGTAGGAGGCCTTGTTTTCTTGAAGGTATCTCCATGGAAGGGTGTTATAAGATTTAGTAAGAAGGGTTAATAGAGTCTATGGTACATTGGACCTTTCGATATTCTAGAACTAATTGGAGTTATGGATTATCATTTGGAAATTTTTACAAGTCTCTCCAAAGTTCATGATATGTTCCATGTATCACTGTTGAGAAAATATATGTCTGTCCCAAAGAATGTAATCACCTATCAGGAAATTGAATTGGAACCTGATATATCATATTGTGAAGATCCTTACAAGATTCTTGATACTAGAGTACCAGTGCTGAGAAACTGGACAACTCACAGTGTAGACGTTCTATGGAGAAACCATAAGATGGAAGAGGCAATGTGGGAACCTAAGGAACATATGATGAAGAACCAAGACAATCTTTTTATAGAGTAATATTTTAGAAATTGTGAGGACAAAATTATTTTGAGGGGAGATTGTAACACCCCAAGATTCCATGGTACGTTTCACTTTGAATAATGCAGTAGCATTCGTTGAACACTAAATGGAGTTTTAAGACACCATTACCAATCAAACTAACTATTATGAATATTATTAGCCTCTTTTTAAAATTTTATAAATTTTATTTTTCAAAATAGACTTCATTTTTGAATTCGCAATATCATAATTATTTTATGGTAAATTTGTGGTATTTTCTGAAACTTTCTATTTTTTATGAATAGTGAAAAACATTGCGTTGTCGTATAAGACCGACATTTTATTTAAGTAATTAGTTATTTTATTTTAATCTTTTTAGGTAAAAATAGATACATAATACCTATATATGTTCAATGTATTTAATTAGACTAATTTTATAATATTTTTAGATATATATAATTTTATTGAACTTTTTACCATCTTGTACCCACCTTATAGGATCATTTGCAAATTTGCATAAAACATAATTTTATTGCTTCTGTGAGTTGAATTTAAAAATTCCAAAAGACAAGATTGACATTAGTATGTAAAATGAGGTTCAATATGATGAAAAATATTTTTTTTGGGTATTAGTAACTTTTTACTTTTATTTACCATGATTAAAAGTAAATAGGGTAATTAAGGGTTGAAGTGATATTATAATTCCCCAAAAAGATGTCCTAATTCGATTGGATAAGTGTAATTCGACCAAAAACAACCTCAGGAATTAAATATGATCCACTTTGGTCTAGTTGGATTAGATTAGGATATTTATTATTTTTTTTAAGAAGAGTTAAAAGTGTTAAAAACAATGTTTAATAACTAAACAATTTTTAATATAAGGTTACAGACAATATAAATCTGATTATAAATATTCATTATAATTATGAAATGGTTTACTACATAATGGTATCTTATTTATAATTTTTAAATATTAAATGAGTTTATTTATTGAAGACACAATGATGATGCAATAATTACCTAATTAATGAAATATTAAAATAAATGATTTTATAACTATCCAAATAAATGTAAATTGAGACTTTTGATAAATTACACTAATTTTATATGATAATATTGCAGGATAGGGTTTATAAAATAATTTTTTTCAATGTGATAATGTTTTCATGGCTTTCAAAAAAATCAAATACTAAATTGTGTAAAAAAGTGACATAATTGAGTTCTTAAAACAAATACTATATTATTAATTGATATAATGTTATTAAAAATATATGGTTCAGAAAAAGGACTTAGATAAGGATATATATATTAATACTAAATCACTTCGGGTTCCCATAGATTTTTATAGTATTTTTATTAACCATATAATATAATAATAAAAAGAGACATGGTAAATGTAAAACTATTTAATTAAGTGTTAAATCTAAAAGATAATGTTAATATGGTGACCTAAACCTTTCTAAAACCTATTTTTTGAGAGGTATTCGACCCATACCCACCTTAGAATATAAATAAATTATTTTGAGCCTTTATAAACTGAAATATATTTTATTTTAAAATAATATTTCAAGCATTTCATAATGTGACCCCCACTCTCTTATAAAAGGGTACTTCCCCTTCTTTTAATTTCACACCTCCAAAGCAATTTGTCTCTTACAACCCCTACCAAATATTCTCTAAAGTATCCTCCCATCCACCTAGAGGCATTATATTTATCATAAATCCATTATATGGAGCCATTTTGATCAAATAAAAAGGGAGCACCCGAAGAATACGTAATAATTTCACCACCCTCTTTCAAGTTTTTTCATCTTCCACTTCATCATTCACTATTGTTTCCATACCAAAATAAAAACTATAGTACCTTCTACATACTGTGACGTTTTTATAAATTTTGTACAACCATATTTGTTTCTCTATCCATCCTATAAATGACAATGTTCTCATACGTGCGTATATACATCTTATTGTCTCCAAATCGGGGTGTAGTATTTTATTCAAAGAATTCATTATTTTTATGGGTAAAATAATGAGAATAACTAATGTAAATAAAAAACATAACAATTTAATTATTTGGTATGTATAATATACCATGAAATTAAATATTATTTCACCATCAATATAATTATATTATCACTCGTGTGTACGTACAAATTACCGTCTCCACGAACGTGACAAGATTTATTCTCCATCATAATTAATCAGGACTAATTGTCATTTTATGATTAAAAATAATGTTTATGAACATAATATCATTATGTATATGAATCAAATACTTTATATCCATAACAAACATGGCTTACCTAACAAATCATATAATGAAAAATGAATCAGTTAACACCTGAAACGATGATCCATCCGATGGCCCGAAGGCCTTCATTTTTATTGATTTTTGATAATACACCTTTCAAGGGGTGAGTTGGAACCCTTAAAAGTCCCGTAAGAATTATTATTATATATCCTGTAGGCATTATAGTAATTTATTTTCCATGGGATTCAAAGTATAGACATTTCGTAAGTATTGACATTTCGTAAGCATGTTTGAATGTTGATGTTGTATTGAAGGTTTTTTGATATGTTTAAATATGGATGTTATTTTTACACCATTCAGGGTTTACGGATAAAGTATTGAAATTTCATAAGCATTTTTTAATATGAATGTTTATTTATGTTTAAACATTTTCATACGAGGAATTCATTGGACTTAGTAAGTGGCGGGTGGAGGACACTATAGCTCATCGATGGATAGGTAGGTCTCATGAGACAAACTAGTGTCTTGGCACATGACCTTGAAAAAATCTTATTTTTAGTCTAGGAAAAAGGCCTTGTCTATGTGGTTATGAAGATTGGAAGTATGCATTCCAACATTTTGAAATTGGCTATTGATATTACATGTGATTATTCAACCAGTAGAATATCATTGTGTATAAGTAAATGGAATTATTTGATTTATCATTCCCATATTATGATGATGTTTATGATTAAAAGGCTTGTGTTTTAATCTTATATATGGGATTTATTGGTTATGATTATTCTTGAATGTTTCCTCAATATTGTTATCCTTACTGAACATCTGAGCTCACCCCTTTTTTATGTTTTATTTTTCCAAGTATGAGAAGAAGTATATTATGACTGACCTACATGGATAGTCTAAAAGATGAATGGGGAAAATGGAGATAATTTGGTGGTTTTTTTCATTTAATAAAGTAATGTAAAACTTATGAACGTATCTAGTACATCCAAGGCTACTAAACCGATAAATCTTCAAGTTATTTATCCCTTGTGGTCATTCTACTGTTATATAATAATGCAGGAGCAATAGATAACTTGGGTCGGGGTATTATAATAAATAATATAGTAATTCTAATTTTATAATTTCACTACTAACATTTTTTATTTAATAAATAGAGTCACTTATGATTAAATTGATTAGTTTCTTTATAGATATTATAAATGATAGTTTTTTTCAATTGAAATATATTTCATATGAATGCAGATTAGTTTATAATTTTACAGAATACCATTAGGTAGTAAAATTTGTATGAAAAATTTACCATGTTTATATTGTGGAAACAAAATGTTTCATGTGTTGTGTATGAAATATAATGGGAGGGTGTATCAAAAGATCAGTAAGTGAAGGAGGAAATTAATCATTAGATCTGAACATCCACTATGCCTAAGATCTAATGTTTTCTTGTATTTTCTAGATATTATCATTATTTTGTTGAGTTTTTATTTGACCTATCTAATTAAGTGACCATATTATCTCAGATGGTATCCATTTACCTTTGGGTAATTGAAAATGAGGAAAATTTTGAAGAACTAATAGTTAGGATTTCCAATGAAAAATAATTACATTAACATATTGTATAAGAAGGATTTTTAATCTATAGTAATGCATTGAATAGTGAATTGAGATTTATTTTAATATAAAATAATATTGTGATATATTATTTTCAATGAAAATTAAGGGTTTATGTAAAATATTACCCATATCAAGATTTCAGCTTAAATGCTGTAATTTTTCATTAAATATATATAGGAATTAACCTTATTGAGAAATGAATAATATATATAGTCATTATAAATGTTTAAATAATATATTCACATAGAAGGATACAGATATGAACAATAGAACATGGTTGTTTCTGATTACATATTGTGACTACTAAACACATTACCTCCATAGGAATTTTAACAAGGATTCCAATGCATTTTATTGAATAAATCATGATATCTTATCTATGGTAAGATTAAAAATATATCGATAATTTATGGATTAGTATAGATGGATCTAGAAATTTAAAGGGATTTAGGGATGTAATACCATTCTCTAATGGATGTTCAACCATAAATACATGTGAAGATTAAATAATTGAAGAATGATGATGTAGAGGAATAGAAGAAAGAGACAAATGTTTTTTAGTTTAATCATCATTGTGATAGAATTATATTTCTTAGAAACTATGATACTATTTCGTATATAGAAAATAAAAAATGGGAGATGTCAGATGGCTCACAATTCTTTATTGTCAACTCATCTTTGAATTATCCTGATGTATTGAGATCTGAAATCATATTTATTATGGAAGAACATGATGCAAGATTTTCCATATTTGTTATTTCAATTCATAGTATTTCAACTTGTTATGGATGATGGAAAATGTTTACGGTGATGTTACAACCATTATCCATAACATAATAGAAATTTCAAATAAATACTGTGGATTTGGTCACTGGAAACCCCAAAACATCTAAAGACCACAATGTTATATTGGTTTTAGTCGATAACCAAATAATGATAACACAAATTATTAGTATCTATGAGTATTTTTATATTGATCCACTGTTTGGGGGATACATTAACATAGTTATAAGGTTTCATGGAGTACTATATTCTCATGTATCTGATTGGGATATGAGGTTTACCTAAATAACCTCGGGACATCCTTAGAAAGCATATGATATAGAATTGTGTATTACAACTTCTTAACATTCAAATACATATGTTCATTATGATATAAAAATTAAGACATTATTGTATATGATGAGAAATTTTTATTATGATTACAATGTTAGAAGATATCATTACCTTCTTGTAGTTGTGTTTTGATAAAACAATAGATTTCACTCGATCATTCAAATGTATTATTAGGATTCTCTCTATAGAAATTCATGTAAAACCCCAATTTTTGGTATTATTTTCAGAATATATAGATATTTGGAATATATATGGATATAAAATGGTGTAGAATCTGAGAGATAATCATGAAAAACTAGAAGAAATGCAATTTTTGCAAGAAAATTTATGATGATAATCATCAATGTGATCTATAATATTTATTTTTTCAGAAGGGATTTCTATTAATCTCACCATAGAATAATGTTATGGGATTTGAAAATATAGGTAAGTTGGGGCATAAGTATTTTTTCCCTTTGAAGATTCTTTATTGAATATTGACAATTACATATCTCTAAGCACTTCCACAAAACCTCTCTCGAATGCATGATGTCATCTATGTATATATTTGGGTGAACCGCAGACCTCATAATTATAAAAAAACAATTCATACAAAAATTTTATTGATAACGATCCTTCCAATGTGGAATAAAAATTAGTGATTATGAAACATTGAGATAATGAACTACGAAATAGGATCACCTTCCTCGTCATTGATTTATGGTTAAACAACTATACAGTAAAACCTTCATGGGAAACTAAGGATATGTTGTTGCTGAAGTATCATTAATAATTAGTATTATAATAATAGAATATCAATGGTGAAATTCATTTTTGGGGTTAAGTGTAAAATATCTATGAATAGAGACGCATTTTTTTCCTGAAAATTTTAATTTTTAAATAGATTTATTTAAACAAAACTCATAGTTTTAACATACTATGAGAGAAAATTATTCTCATTAAAAAAATGAACATTATAATTTAGCCAAGAAACATAGATTTATGAAAATTAATAAAAAAATTTAAAATATATTATAACATTCTGATATAATGATTTTTTAAAAGATATTATTAATTAATTTTAATGTTTTTATTTTATTTTCAAATAATATTTTATTCAAATAATGATTCTATTTATTTCTATAAATTAAAACAAATCTTCATATATTGAAAATTTATATGAAAAAGTAAACATAATTTTTCAAATGTACATGTCAAAACTGTAACATCCTCAGTAAATAAAGAATAAGACATATTTTATATTTAGTAATATTTTTTAATTAAATATTAATTTTACATTAAAAGGGGTGCTATGTTCGATAGTGTACCCGATACACAACAATGAGTTTCTTTGGAATCTTACGTTGCACACTAATAATATAATATTATTATTTTAAATGTTAGTTTTCTCCTAGACATTGTATTAGTGGGAATGAATTAAACTAACTACAATATGATTATACATGATTTTGAAATGTATTTATATTTATTCAATAAAATGTTAGAGGCTTAAAATGTGAATGAATCTAGTTTTTAGAATTATTTACATTAAAAGGCCGATTTATCGCCTTTTAATGGAGAACCCTCTTTAAATATAGTTTTTTTCACTTTAATAAATTCTATATGACCAAATAAAATCTTTCATTAGAATGGGGACATCAAAATTTACTTTGTGCTTTTTTTGAAATTTTCTGATATAGGTCACTTTTTAATGAATAGTGAAAAATATTGTATTTTTATTCAAAAGTGCCTTTTAATATAATTTATTTATATGGTTATATTATCATTTTAATTTGTTTTAAAGTGAAATTAAAATATATTTTTACCATTTAATCCAATGTTGGTCATTGGAATTAATTTTACTTTGAAATTGGACATAAACAAGTATCAATCATTTAATAGTTATTGTTTCTTAAAAACATTCTATTTGTTT
Organism: Viscum album; assembly: GCA_963277665.1. Classification (NCBI taxonomy): domain Eukaryota; kingdom Viridiplantae; phylum Streptophyta; class Magnoliopsida; order Santalales; family Viscaceae; genus Viscum; species Viscum album. The sequence goes on along the minus strand of OY728145.1, from coordinate 1,238,100,945 downwards.
TAACAGCAGGAATTAAATTTTTAATTAATTAATGCCACTTCAATGTTTTGAATTTGGAAAAATAGACATGAATTTTTATCTTGAATATCAAATAATTCTTAGGCATAATGTTTGGTATTCTCCTGAAAAACATCAATTTTTGATGAATAGTGAAACCACTTAGTGTTAGTTAAAAAACTGAATTTTTAATTTAAATGAAAATTTACCACTTCTGTGAATTGAAATTAAAAAATCCAACATACATGGTTGTTATCAAGAAGTAAAATGTGGTTCATTATGATGAAAATGATTTTTGGTGAATAGTAACTTTTGACTTTTATTTACCGCGGTTAAAGGTGAATAAGGTAATTCATGGTAAAAGGAATATTATAATAACATTAAATTACCTTAACACTTGTCCTAACCTTATTGGTTGAGTCATTAACGACGATGGGAATCTTTGGGTCGATTTTGGGACCCCATTGAGCCACTTGGGAGTGATAATGACAATTTAGATTAATTAGTTTAATGTGAAGACAAAATAGACATAAACCAAAATAGTTTAGCAATTAATTTTTATATAATGTTATATAAGTCCTATATTCAACTATAAATATTTTTTGGAAATATAAAAAGATTTCATATATCATTGTATTTGTTTTATAATTTTTAGGCATCAAATTAATTAAATTATTTATGACATAACAATGATGCAATATTTACCTCATTAATAAATGATTTAAATAAATAAGATTATAATGATTAAAATATTATCCAAAACAGGTCAAATTCTGATTGAATGATTTTATTTATACCATGACTCATATTATATTCGAATATAATGATTTTTGGACCATTAAAAACCGAATATCATTATATAATAAAATAATAGTTTCACACTTTCCTAAAGGGCCCCTCCTCCCCCTTATAAAAGGAGACCACTTCTAACCAATTCATCACACCTCTCAAGCCATTTGGCTCGCCCAAACTCTAACCAATTAAACTATAAACATCCCTATACTCCTCCTATAAGCCATACCATAGGCATAAGGACCTTCAAGAAGTCTTTTTGGTTCAAACCAATGGAAGTTACCCAAATTAAAGGTAACACTTTCTCTTGAATTGTTATCTTTTATTTTTACTCTCCAACCCCTAAACTCTTTTTATTTCCTTTATTTTATAAAACACCAGTACCCTAAATATACTATTATGTTGTTATGAGAAGGATTCTAACTACACTTACACACAACTCCATCTAATGGATGAAGAACTTAATGTTTCTGTGGATGGAAAACTAACGGCTCACGAAACTATGATTGTTCAATTACATCTTACCGACTCTCATGGTGGCCATTATGATGGAACTGTATTTATATATAATATATATTATGTTTATGATTTCCTTATTCTTCTGTACTTCCCAATTATATCAGGCCATTATGGTTTTCATAGTGGGTAAATACGATAATCCCATTTGAGGAAGTGCTGACAACCGCCCCCTCAAAGTGATTTGATTAATTAATGCATTATGTGGGATGTATAAAGGATGGAGTTAACAATATTATATATGATATTATACTGTAATTATAATATAACTATGTATAATTATGTTTTATGTCCATTAAAATAAGAAATATAAATGAAAGTAGCGTTCATGCGTATGTACGGCTTACCGTCTCCAAGAATGATAAATTTCATTTATTACCTCTAAATGTTATGTAATATTATAAAAACATTTATATACTGAATATATATGATATATATGATATCCAAATCATGAATATCATTCTGGATATAATGAACCTTTGACCACATGGACATCCTGTAAATATAAGTTGTTCATTTTCACTCAAGTACCAAATATCGACAAAATGAAGGTTATTAACTTAAATAATTCCATGATGTTTATAACATGGTAATAAGTGATATAAAAGGAATAATAAACTTGAAAGAAGTTCTTAAGTAAGTAGAAATTAACTTTAGTTTATTATTCAGGATATTAAAGAATGATCGAGTCATGTCAGATGTGAGGTAAGGGACTTCGTCTCAATCTCCTTTCATTGAGGCATATTTTGTTTTAATACACGATTTTCTTTTATACGCTGTATAAACAAATTTTACATTCCATTTCACTCAAAGGGAATATTTTTATATGAATTATTTTACTGAATGATAAAAAATAATTTTTTTTAACGGAAGCAGTGACAACGACCTTTCCGCCGCCGCGAGTATTATTTGATCTTTGGCTTCCTCAACAAGCCGTAATGTTTTTAATAGGAAAAATTAATACTATTTACTCCTTTTACGTACTTTGGTATTGAAAATTATTTTGACAATGGATTCATTAATTCAATATCTTGAAATGATATTTTGTTATTGCAATGTGGAAATGTTACCTTTCTTTTATGCTTATGTTATGTGTTATGATCATGTTATGGTTCTTGGGAATTATTTATGTATACGGGTGGTTCCGTGATAAACCTAGGGTGGGTGTGCCCGAGATAACTCTCCAATTCATTGGGTAATGTGATGGAGGTAAATGTGAATGTTTCTCCTAACAGATTTAGGGAATATACTGTGATGGGTATTCCAATGTAACTCCCTATGTATTTGTGATAGCTACAATGTAAGTATGATATGGATGCCTCAAATTACCTTTGTGATTAACGATTTATATGTTTCTTTCATAAATCTTATGATTTCATGAGGTAAGTAAAAGAGTTCTTGTTTTGTATGTATTTATGAACAAATGTTTTTTTATTTATTTTATAACCCTTACTGAGCTTTTTATGCTCATCCCAAGTTTTGAAATGTTTTCACAGGACTTAACAATGAATAAGGTCAAGGATGGGATCAAGGAAACATCATGCAATCTAAAACATGGAACTAGACAAGACTCTTTTTTTCAAGAGTTTTTATTTTATGAATAAATGGAAACTACGTGCATATGTCTACCTTGAAATCTTTTGAGATGTAATAGTTATGTGCTAATTCCCTAAAACTCTAAACCTGAAAAAATCCTCAATGTTAATTATTCATTTAATTCAGTATTATGACATTTTTAAGGCTAGTCCTTATAAAAACTATCATTGAGGGTATATTTTAGAATACCTTAAAAATATAATTTTTTTAATTATTAGTTAAAAATAATGTTTTTTATTAAAAACTCTCTTTTCTCTTATTGAATTCAAAATCAGATTTTTTTTTCTAGATTTATATAAATTGAAATTTAGTAATAAAATATATTTTAGAATACTATTTATTTAATTAGAATAAATTTTATATTTAAATTAGATTTGAAATACTTTATATACTTATGAAATCATTTTCGTGGAAAAATGTTTTTATCGTCGCATCTATGGGTTTAAAATTAAATTGAATTATTCCATCTTTTTAATATGAATTTTTATAAAATATTAAATATTGGTAACAATAATAGATAATATTTAATATTATGTTTAACAATAATATCATTTAAAATTAATAGTAAAAAACTAAGAAAATAAATTATCATCCTTAAGGATAAAATGGGTTTACCATGGGTTAAACAAAAATATAAGGATTATAATTCCGATATGTCTTTTATAAATATTACCATAATGAAATAATTCATTATAAAAATATCACAAGTTCTAAACTATATTCATTTTCAAACATTTTTATTAGCAATGAATTTATCAATTTTGATTGTATTTGAAAATTTATTTTTAATTCAAAGTTGGTTCCATTCCACAGTTACAAAAGAAAATCTCTTCTTCACCACTCTCCACATTTATAAATAAATTTATATCTACAAATAAGTTAGAAAATACTTTCATTACACCCTTAAAAATGATCTATAAGACATTTTTTATTTGTAATACCTCTAATTAAATATTTTAGTGTAATCCTAAGTATGTTTTTTGAAGAAGAGTTATCATTCATAATTGTGCCTTTTTATTTCATTTTATCTTCTATCTCCATAAATTATTGTTAAAAATTGATGATATTAATGAATAACTATATCCAATATAAGGATATTTTTATTATTTTAATGTAATAAACTCAATATATCTCCACCTCAATCAAATAGTGTACACGACCACCGATATTGTCTATGGCAGACAACCTCCTCGTTAACCGATGTAATTCATTTTCCATTACCACATATCATGGATGGATAAAATGATATATTTAGGATAATTATGAAATAAATACACTTCAATAAATATATTTTCACATCAATATTATTACCTTTTAATGCGTTGTAAAGTGATAGGGCCACTTGTGTGTATGTGTGGACTACCGCTTCCACAAAAAAAATATGATACATTTCTATTTAATTTAATCATGGATGGTAATATGTATATATTAAATGAAAATATATGATTTCAATAAAATATGAATTATTTTATATTTTTTATATTCTATATTCCAATATTTCATTTTAGCTGTCAGGAAAATGGATATTGTGTTCACAAATATGTTTGACCAATTGGCTCTATGGATGATGTAATGTCTTTTCATATATCCTTCATGAATAGATTTCTATAAATAATTATACAATGAATATATAAAATATTTATATTATTATAAAAATGTTTAATTGAATATAAATATGGTCAATGTAAATAGTCAGGAAATACCGACCCAAAACATATATAAAAAAGAATCAATTACCCAAAACGTTATTTTAACAAGGATTTTATTATAAAACAGAAATAAATGTTCATTATTAAATAATTAATGGTTTTATATAAATTATTATGGTTCTATAATTTCTTTTTTATAAATTTATACTTATTATATTGGATTATTTATTGATATGATGAAATTTGAGTCTCAAGGTCATATTTTACTATCACAAATTATCTTCTTTGAGAAATATGTTTTCTTATGAACCCATGTTGGATTATTATGTGTATATATGACCACATTGAATTATTATAACTTGAAAAAAATTCATTTCATGATATTTAATGTCCTGTTATATGTTTTTCATTAATTGGTATTTTAATTCAAAATATTCTTATGAAGTCGATGATTTTCATCAAACATTTATTTATGTGTGAAACCATCCACAGTCACTATAGATGACATTTTTATGGTGTATATACTACCCATGTGTAATGGATCATGTATTTATATTTAGCCCCTTTATGCGTTCTATATGTTAAACATTCTTATAAGAGGCTTAGAGTGGGTCTCTAGGTGTTGGGCAATTGAAATCTAGTAATAGTGAGAATTCAAAATTCTTATGGTTTTGACATTGTGAATATGTTGTTCACTACAAGTGTTATTTATATTTCCTGGGGTAGTTCATGATGAGATTTAATTCATGTAATTTTTTTTACAGAGTCTGATTTTATTTTATGACTTTAACTCATATACATTAATGATGTAAAAAGGTTTTACCATTGCGAAATCATCGATTAATCCCACCATTATAGTTTGTAGAAACTCATGTTTTGTAAATCCCATGGACCCTCATCCCAAACCAAAGACAACCAATATATTTATATTTAAAAAAATTAATCCCTTTGATAGAGATAAATTCTTGTATTCTTATATTCAATATATGGTGATACGTTGTATGACACAAATTTTTCTCTCATGGTTCATCAATACGTATTATCCTACATCATATTGTTATGTGATGGTGATTTTTGTTCATCATTGTAATGATGTTTTATTGTTTTCTTGTGGGTGTGTTTTTATAATGGAATCCATACAAAGATGTAACTCTTTTAGAAGGGGAAATTGTGATATATAACATTTTTCTATTTTCATGAAAAAAACATTGAAACCTTTTAGGTAGTTTATCCATTAACTGACATGTTTAATTAAATCCCATCATAGTGATAACATGGTTTATAAATTTTTATAAAAAACGAATTTGGATGATGATGATTTAAATGGATAAATAATGAATTAGATAACGACTGTTGGAAGATGATTGATACCATGCTAATGGATCTCTCCTTGATTTTATAGACATTGTTCTATCTATGTTTTGTTTTTTGGCATGTTATTTGATTATATGTATTAGCCTATTGATCATGATGAAAAACTGTAAGTAATATAAATCTAGTAATTTTTGGTTGGATAATGAGTTAATGAAATTGAATGAAAAATGAATATGATGTTTTCTGATGTTTGATTTTAATTCCAATACACTCAATTTACATTCTTGATAAAATGTGACTATCCATGATTATGTATCTGATAAAGAATGTGTAAAATGAAATTTATTATTTTGAAAGATGAAATAGAATGACATGTAAATTTTAATAGAACACCATTATGTTTTTAAGGTTGGTTTTAAATCTATATTCATGTTCATCATTTGATATCTTGTTATAGATTGATACCTTTGGTTTCCCATACGAGGAATATATTAACAATTATTAATTTAATTCAATATATAATTAAAAATAATTATTTAATTTAGAAAATTTATGCATACTGATTTTCATATTTCCATGATATGAATGACGACAATGTGTTTGGATCATTGACAAATCATTTATATGTGAAAGGTCAATACCTTGTTTTAGGGACTATATTTTCTGGTTATTTTTTATTTTTTATATCAAACTAATTTGGATATTTTATATGGATGTTAGCTTTTCATCATGACTTTTTATAAACCTGGGATTGATGATGTGGTATGGGTGCTGAGGCATGGATAATGTGGCAGTAGTTGATGATTATGATGGAGAGATGCAACATGATATCCTTGTGGGTGTTTGGGATGATGCAAGGGATTATAAAATTGTATTAAGTTATGTTTAACAATTGATCTGATAAAATATTATGCATTCTTGGAATGAATTTTTTTTATGTTTGATAGTTAGGTTTTTTAATTTAACCACATCCCTTCCCTACTACTAGAGGCAGATTGGTGTTCTAGGATTAATGTTTCCTCTAGTCTGTAGATAAATATGGATTTCATACAGTACCTATATTATAAAATGATGCAAATAATGAAAAATAATTGAAATCCCATGGGGTTGGTGATGATGGAATGGAAATTTTAAAATGATGATAATCTCGAGAAATTGCTGAATTAGATAGAATTATTTATATTGGGCTTGTAAATGTTGTTAATTATAAAGAGAATATACCTTAAAATATGGTTAATAGTTAATTTAATGGATAAAAATTAATTATTGAATGTAAAATAATGGAACAAAATATTCATTTAATGTAATACATTAAATTTTAGTTTCCATAATTGAATTATTTTCTATAGCATGCGTAGTTAGTTTTCAATGATATGATAACTATGGTTTTCTTAGGAATAATATTTTCCATAGAGTTGTATTGCGATAAACTATATCATTTATAATATTAAATTTCTTCCAATACCCCAATTGTATCATCCAGGGAAACTGAAACCATGTTTATTCATTAAGTGAGTTTTCCCAAACTGCCCAATGGGATAATGAATTGCTGACTAGACCATCTATCCCCTACTCTATTCTCTTGATGGATACATTCTCCCGAATTCTTGACTATTAGTTTCCGCAAACAAGTGTGTAGAGAAATTCCATATATTTTTTTCTATTTAATTCTCATGTATCATTAGATATAATTTACAAAATACGATTATAGTAATGATTTATATAGGCAATTATGGCTCGAGTTTAATTACTATTTGTATGGTATATAATGGATTTAGGTATAATAACTATTGTACAGAAAATGTTATATGTGATATAGTGGATCTTGGAAACTATTTTTTTATAATATAGATATGGGGAATAAGATGATTTTATGATTTAATACAGGAGGTGTATATTATTATTCCTTCCCTTGGTATCTTCGTGCTAGTGTATTTTGGAGATAGATGGCTCGAGACATATGATGCAGGGGAAGATAAGAAAACTTCTGGGGAAGTAACAGTAAAGTTACCTTTATGTTTTTATTATATTATATTCAATTTTATATAATATACATTGTTTGAAAAATCCATGGTGAGGCAAGGAATATATTATTACATTTTATGTGATGAGTTAGTTTGAGTGTTAGTCACCTTTCTTTAGTGTGATTTTTTTATCTCTTTCATGAGAGGATATAGGGAGAATCATAATTAGTAGAATGTTATGTTTACCATATATAATTTTATTTATTTTAATTTTAATTTATTATGGGTATGTTAGGAATTAGGAATTATATTACTATCTCATAAGTTCAATTATTTTGTTATTATTTAAAAGTCGATGTCATATCTTCATTTGGTAGATCTCATTTTGTTTTTTTATTTTTTCATTATAGAATGAAATATTCATTCATGTTCTTTTAATTTATTTATATATCCTTGCATGTGTTTATTTGTGTAACTATCTTATCTCTATGTTCTACATATTCTAATATAAGGATGTTCCTCGAATATGTTTGTGGGTTATTTGGTTAGTGCTAGTCTCCAACCTATGGATAACAAGAAATATGACTTGGGAAGTCACCATCTCCATTCTATAATTTCCATCTCATGATGGGTACTCATTTAGTGAACGTGGTTGTGAAAAGGCATTATCTAATGTTTAGGTGAGGGTGTAATGGATTTTTTAGTTTTGATGATGTGATATTTCATGTGTAATTATGGAAATATTTTCAGTAATGTCTATTATGTAATGTTAACTTGTGAGACTGGCTAAGGAAATAGAGTTTAAGGCCCCTTCATATCTATTGCACATACATTAAAATTTACTGATCCAACTAAATTATGTTACAAATGAATAAGTTTAATATCTAGGAATATATCATGTATCATTGTTCGTTGTTCATATGGATGAAATTAGTATACCTTGAAATATGATAAACCCATAGAAAGATAATAGGTTATTAATTAAATGATATAAAAAATTTTCATATTTCATGTTTAATATTCTATTTTATTGATGGAATGGATCATGGATGACTTCCTAAAAAAGTTTGCATGTAATATGTTTAGCCGTATATGATTAAATATTACCATAGAGAGGAGGTTGAACATAACGACACATGGAGGATGAAAATATGAGGGTTTAAATGCTACAGTCTATAGAATTATGAGGTATTATTTTATATTTAGTCATTAAATACTGATAGTAGGTGGTGGAGATAACATTTAATTGTATACATTCTAAAAAATTTATATACATTTCATTAGCTTTGAATAAAATGCATGGAGTAGTGAGGAAGTATAGGTTCTTATTTCTTAGTGATTTTAAGGATTTAGTGGCCCTATGGTAGAAGTTCCATGAATGGTTCCAAGCATATTTACTATAATGAATTCTGATGGTGGCAGTTTCTAGGTGATGGTTGCCAATCTATAGGGGATTTATATCAAAAATTAGTTTGGGATTCATTTAAAGGTCGTTAAACAATGTGATTGAACCATTACTTATAGAAGATAAGGCTTGGGTAAGGCACTTTTACAAGGATTTTCATCTCGATATCCATCACTATGTCACCCTTTTTATACTGAAGTCATATCTCATAGTTTTTGACAGAGTTGAATTCATTGAGATGATGTAGGATAAAATCAAATTTTCCTTATCGAAGAGTTTTTGGATTCCCTAAGAAGAATAGTTGTGTTCTTGGGATTTCAGTTTCTAGGATAAATTATCTTTTGATCATATAGGTGAATTTAATATCCTTGACCATCTCACATATCTAGGTAACTTGTCTCTTAGACCAATTCCATGGGATCATAACTATTTTTATCTTATAGGGGAATAATTCATCAGTAGCGAGTTATCATGGAATTTCTATAATGATAGTTCCCAACAGGTTCTCCACAAGAGGATACTCTATTATGGAACGTCCATCCAAAGTGGAATCATCGTTGTGTTTCTGTTTTTGATAATAAAAGAGAATGTGTTGAATTCAGAGTAAATACTCAAGTTATTCCTTGTCACTAGAGTGTAGAGCATGACCATAGATTCATAGTGTTCATGGAGTAGGTCATGGTCATCTTTACGATATAGAGTTACTAGTGCAGGGTGAGAAAATTGTCCTTCAAGGTATAATTTTCTTATGTTGAATATGGGGTCAAACATTTTTTTATTTACGGGAGACATAATACATTATATAGCCTTACCTCATCCGTAATATGGGACATGAGGTTGAAAAGAATCTTGTTCCATTATCAAATACATTTCTAATTAGAGGTGGATTAGAATTATTTATTTTATGTGGATACTATGAGAACATTATGGAGTATATCTTCTCTTTGCGATACTTCATACATTTATTGTAACAACCATATCAAATCATTGTAATAATGGATTTTATGTTCTGGAAGCAAGCTTCCATGAATATATTTAAGATATAGGTTTTGTTCTATAATGACAATGGAGATCTAGTTTTTTTATGGTTTGAGATATCCTTTGATGGGTTAGATGAATATTCTATCCATATCATTCTAGACGGAAAAGTTTATACTAATATATTTTTTTGTTTAGAAATCTATGTTTCCTAGGATTGTTTCAGAGTATAATGATATCCTTCCATGTACGTTTGTAGTGTTACCCCGTTGATGAGAGATTTTGTTTGGGATTAAGATACATCTTGGAATATATCCTATCGTTGTGTCTCTATGTTGTATAAACCATTCATTGTTGATAGTGATGTGAGTAAATCATGATGATATATTTAAATGAGGTTTTGTTTGGAAATGTTTGTCACATTTGGGTGCTCAAGTTTTGTTCATGTAGAAGGTTGATTGTGGTAAGTGAATTTGTATCAATTTTAGTCACATTAAATAAGTGAATGTATAGAAATTATATCAAATTTAATATAATGATACCTTATTCGATAAAATAATGGGAGAATTTTGGTTCCCAAAGATAAATCTACGGTCAGGATATAATTAGATGTGGGTGAAAGATATTGATATTCTAAAGAACACATATCATTTTAATCTAGGGAATTACATGTTCATTAAGATTCTATTTAGTGAGAAGAATTATCCCGCTGTGTTCACAGAATATTTGTATACAATTTTTATATAGGTAATGTATATGTTTTGGGGGGTTTTCATCAAGGAAATCCTTTTGTAATTTACATCTGAGGAGGATCATGGAGAGAATATAAATTCCGTATTAGGACTTATTCTTCATGAGTAGTTTATTTGTATGTTCCAAAATTGAGAGTTTTAGGAACTAGAATTTCATTTTGGGGGCATTTCATGTCCCAGTAGAGAGTATATATGGATCATAGAAGATTGAGGTATTTGTTTCATCGGTATCCCCCTAGAGAATGGTATAGGTTTTAACTTTCCAAGGTCATTAAGGCTATTACAGGAGGATAAGATGCTATTTATTTTGGTTTATGACTATAATTTTATCTATGATAAGAAAAGATTGTTTATTCACGTGGAAGAGAGTGTTTGAGGAATATTTTTAGAGCTTTAAGAAGACATCATTGTCCCTATAGTCCATTTTCCCATTAGATGGTGTTTTGTCTAAAGTTGTATATGATTCTTCACATATTGGGTTAGGATATATAGTGATTTAGTAGATATTGGTTGATTATTTAGGGTATCAATAATTATGTTCCCATAAATGAAATTGTGCCACCCATGATCCTGAGTTGGTTAAAGATGTGTTCACTATGATGTTTTAGGTATATACCTAATAAATGAGTGTTTTGAGTTTTTTAAAAACCACATGTGTTTTAGATATATATTCTCGTAGTGTGAAATGAGAAAGCATCCACATTTGTTGAAGTAATTATCTTAGGTTTCTGAATTCATGATTTCTTATATTTCAAGAATGAGAAATATTGAAGCTAATTAATTAAGTTGGAATTCACAAATATATCTTCTGATTGAAACTACAGTTTTTTGGATAATTATGAAATAACTATGAAATATTAATCAAGATATTGGAGACATTATTGTCAAAGGATATATTTATAGATTACAGTATAGATTTCTTTAGTGAAGTTGGTGGAGGAGTCCTAAAAAGAAGATTCTGAGGTGGATGTTTTGACGAACAAAAAAATCTTTTAGTGTTTCCCCTTATGGTTCATTTATGAAACTACATCACATATTATTATTTCATAAACTTCATTTCAACACTTTAATGATTCATGATATGGTTCTCTATGAGATACATATCTCAAGCATTGTGGTACATCCTGGTGTGATAAAGACATATCGATATCTGAGAGCCCAGCTTTGTGGCCTTCATAAACACTTGAATATGCAATGTTTTTTTCCTGATGTTTGTTCCCCCGCTAGGGGAAGGATGAGAATCATTTAATTTATTATTTCTTCTATCCATATAATAGTACATATATAAAGATATATGAAATCGTGATGGAATAATTTTCTTTTTCCATCATTCTCTAAGAGGCTATTATTCTATGTTGGTGATAATGGATTTTTTTATGAAATAATAAAATATTAATGAGATCAGGGAGTAGAGATCAATTCTTGTTTTATTTAAAAATTATCAAGAAGAGATTTTGTGCTCCAAAAATTCTAGAGGGCACTATTATCTGATCGAGAGCATTTCATTACCTATAGGGTTTGAATATGTCTCCAATATTATTTTGGATTCCATTTATGCCTTAATAATGATTTTAATCAGTTGATAGATGGTTAGACAATGTATATAATCCATCATCTTAAAATAATATTTCAAAATTTAAACCATTGTGGTGAAACATTTCCCATTCTCCATTATGAAGGAATGGAATCAAAATGGGAGAAATTCAAATGTTGGGACTAGTAATTAATATGATAGGGATGAATCATGTATTTCTCAAGAGTATTAATGAACATAGGACTGTAAGAAATCATATTCTGATCAAAAGAGGAGAAATTTAAAGATTAAAGTGGGAGATATAAAAGTCTACATGATATATATAAAATAATAATTATGTAATGATTGATATTTTGGTGATGGTGGCATAATTTTATCATAGGCCATAGTCAACCAATAGAATATATCTTGGGCATATATGCCGAATATGGTAAAAATGATTAACATCATCTTAAATGATTATATAATTTTATTTTACATGATAATAAGTTAAATAAGTGAAAAATGAGAATTAATAAATTACTAAATCTTATAAATTATTAATGTGTTTTTTTAATAAATAAGTTATAGAATTTACATGAAATTTATATTCCATGAGAGGGATATTATTTTAAAAATATTATTTTCACGTGTCTCATGCATCCTATTTTATTCCATGTAAAAAATTTCAAATTTATTTTGGGATGTATTTATTTGTAAATTTTTTATAAATGGTTATCTTATGTCAATTTTGAATTTTATTTAATTATTTTCAATAAGAATATTTTATGTTTTTAATATGGTATGTTTTTATAAAAAAGAAATATAAATGTTATATTTTAACATATAGTGAATCAATGCATTCTTCATCAACTACGTCATATATTTCATTTTTTGATTCATGTACATGAATTAATGTTATATTCAATGAAAACCCATATTTCCCATTCCTTGGTGATTGTTTCTTATTAAGAATATTTTTTACTTGAAAATAGTATTTTGATGTGAAAAATATTTTGACGTACAAATTAAAAAATAAATTATCAACAGTTTTATGATGAAATATGATAGAATAAAATTTATTCATGACATCCAACATATGAATTATATATGATACATTATGTAGCCTCATAAAACATATGTGATGGGTTGTTACAAATTATATCTGAGGGGTTAGCCTGATATAGCTCATAAGAAGGGTTATATTTATTATAGAAGTCTAATGCATTCAGTATAGGGAAATATTTATCTTATTTAGAATCTATAATTGGTGATAGAAATACAATTTAATGGTCATTCAATGTATCACCATGATGATTATATCAAGTGTAACTATGATGGTCACTCTTTGTATTAAATTATATATATTTTCATTACTCTTTGGGTAACTGTTATTATTATACATCTATAACTATGATTGTAAAATTGTAGAAAACTGTGATTGGAATATGATTATATGATATTATAATATGTTTTATCTATGGATTATATGAGGATTAACTATTTTCTTTAGGAAAAAGGTTTTTGTAAAAAAAAATTAGAAGTGATTACTTAAATCTTCTTATAGAATATTTTATTACTGGTAACTATTTGATGGGGTATAATTTTTTAATGGACTTCAAAATTTATTTCTTCTTCTGTACCATAATAATATTTATGTCCTATACCATATTTTTTAAAAATCACTATATTTTAAGGATTATTGGCCGCTCGTATGAGGTCATCATAAAAATTGTAATTATATAACATCAAAAAAATGTTTTTAACTTTAATGTTTTATATTTTAGAAAAAGGGATACTAAGTTCAAGTGTCCAAATTGTAATGTAATATTTATTTTTTCCATGGTTATAACTTAATTACAAAAAAAAATTATATTAAATTATATGTGGAAGTGAATGAAAAATTAATTCTTGTAAAATATTACAAAATTATGTAGTGTTTATGTTTAGATTATTATAGTTGGTATACGAGTAATGAGCTCGATAAAAGTAGGTGTTAGGATAATTATAATATATTATAAATTAATGATTTTTTTAATTGTTTTATAGGAAGATATAGAATGGTATGATCAACAAGTTAGTTATTAAAAACATCCTAATATGAAGTAAATAAGCTGTAGTATGAAAGAGCCAATTGTATAATCCCATTACACATTGACAACCCAAAATGTTTGGAATCTCATATAGGTAATTTATTACTATAATGCATTTTTATAAAGAATCTACAAATGATGGTGGTATTAATTCCATAGAGTATCAATATCTACCAAATAGGAACATGTTGATAGGGGAAGATTTTATAAGGAAACACCCACCTATATTTAGTGGATCTTTTAACCATATGGTTGTTGAGGGTTTATTAAATCTCCATAAAAGATATTTGATGTAATGGGTGTTAATATCATCAAAAGGTGAGGCATACCACATACCATTTTTTTAGTTGATGTTTATTGATACTGGTATATTGTTATGAATACCAATTTTGGATTTGAAATTGATTCCACAGAGTGGGACTCATTTATGAATATTTTTCTTGACAAATATTTTCCAAAGTTTTTTCAAATTAGGATAAAGAAAGTTTTTTTGAATTAATGGAAAATATTAAAAATTCTATGTTATAATATAAATACAACATCACATGATTGTTCTGGTTTGTTATATATTATATTCGAGACATTTGAAATTAAATTACATGATTTTAATTGGGAATGAGACCAATTGGATGAATTGATTTTCTTATATGAGAATTTAAAACCATTATTTTCTTTTTTAAGGATATTTATAATGGATTTTGTTGATTAATTTTTCCCTTGAGTGAAAAAGAGTATGAAATGTTCAAGGTGGAATGAAATATATAAGTAATTAGATAAATACCAAGAGGTAATCCACCATGATTTTCCATGGGTGGCAAAAAAAATATTTCAGTGAATGATATTAAGGTTTTAGAAAATGTTATCGATGTGGTAATATGGGGAATATAACCCATGAATAAAATTGGAATGATCGTAGTCATGTTTAATAGAATTTATATAAAAAATCAACATTCTTTTTTAAATGATGTAATATGGGTCATTATGTTTACGAGTTTATGAATACAGACATAAATTATGGGACTTATCATCACAATTATCAGAAGTGTATAGTGATTTCATTTGTTTTTACTTCAGAAGATTTTTGGCCATAAAATTATGTTATAACAACTCCTATGTTCTTATTATTTTTCAAATATTAACTTATGGTCCACATAAAACTAGCTGAGGGTGAAAGATATTGATATTCTGAATGTTATATTTTAGACTAGATGTGGGAGTTATGTGTTTTTTGTTATTCCATTTGGGTTGAAAATCCACCAATTGTATTAATGGAACTAATGATTAGTTACTTGAAGGAATTTTATTATAATAATATTTTTGTTTTCATTGATGAAAGTTTGAATGATTCAAAATGGTTATGAGGACCCTAAAACAAATAAGGATTATTTTTTTCATATATTTTGTTTTGAAAATTTGGAAACCCTTATTAGATGGAATCAATATATTTGAAATGTGGTGAAGTGGAAATAGTTTTTGGATACATTATTTTAATTATATATTATAGAAGGATAAATGATAATTTGGGATAATATTTTCTTGATATTATGAAATTAATATTTGTTGAACATTATTTTATTAGGTGAAAATAAAATATAATTCAAATCATAGAGGATGAAGTGTTATTTGATAATAAATTACATTTTTGAGCAAGTTCCTAATATTTCATGAGGTGTTGTCTAAATTATATGGTTTTTTAAAAGATACAACCAATTGGATAGTTAGAAACCAATCACAACTTGAAATTGCCTAAAGCTTGAACCCATAACTGAAAGGGGGTAAGGGTGTATCTCGTACCACTATCATACGATATGCTCATGTTAGTATAAAATTGTTTTGCATGAATTAAATTATTTGAATGATAAAGGCTCTGGATATTTTTTGAATATATGAAAAATCATAGTGATAACCACAATATTGAAAATGTGATTTAGTGGAAAGGAGATTAAATTAATTTTGGAAGAAGTTCCCTACATTGGAAACATTATATGACTCAGGTAAAAATAAAATTTTGATTATATATTTTGGGCTTAAATGATGAATAATATTTTAAATAATGATTTGTATAGTATATTATAATGATTCATATCTTTTATGTTAATGATTATCATATCATTATTATTATATGATTATGGAATATTATTCTTGAAATGAGACATTATGTTATTTAGAGAAAAGTGTAAAATCTATCATTGAAGAACATGTGATCAAATATTTATGAGTTTTAGTTTTTCTTCATATTATGTAATAAAGGGATAAATATTAAAGAATATCTATTTAGGTAGTAATTTAGTTTGGTATTTGCTTTTGAGACAATATTTTATAGAATGATATTTTGTATCTAAATAAAATGGTTTATTAATTTTTTAGATTTATCTCATCACGTCATAACTATTTAGTTTTTGGTTTTTTTACTAAGGTAAGGTGGAATATCATATTAATATATTACAGATTATTTGACCTATTATAATTCAATTCTAGTTTATCTGAAATGATAAATTCATATTTCACACTAATCATTTGAAAAAAAAGATTATACTGTGGATGAATTTGATTAATCCTTGAAACAATAATTTTTGTATAAGAATATTTCATTATTTTATTAATCCATATTTTATGAAATTACTAAAAAATATGATAATTATAATATATATACAATGTTATCATATTACATTCAATTTTTGATGAATTTAGGATATCTTCACCCATCAATGATTTAAGTTTTTTTACCATTATCTTTCCCCGGGATATATTATATTGCTTTATATATCTGTCCTTGGGAATTTTTATTTTTATTACATGTCTATATTTTCACCTTCCACTCATAAATTCATATATAGAAACCTGGATATTCATTGTTTGTGATGACCTTCATACTTCAACTATTCCAATTTCATGTGGAAATTTAATTTAAATTTTATATGATGTTAGATTTCAAAAAATGTACACTAAAAAGTAAAAACCATTATTTTATAGAGGTATCTAAAATTGTTAATATGTCTGTTAAATTTTAATGTAATTTAACATAGTTAATTATTAAAATAAAGTTATTATTTTCAATAACTTGCTTGACACATAACACCTTGAATAAATGTAACAGAAAATATATTTATATAAATATAACTCCTACAAACTAGATACAAAATTACTAGGTATTATCCAGATTAACCGCATTAGAATATAAATATATATAATACCTAAATCTATGATAAATTTTTTATTAAATCATACATAATAATCACTTTATTTTTAGTAATGTCGTTTCATCTTTAAAAAATGTGTTTAAATAAAAATATTAATAATTGCTTATTGTGATTGATAGTATTAATCAATTTTGTGAGGTATTATGATATATATTTTATAAAACATATATAATTCATTATATCATGTTCTAAAAAATAACTTCTAGTAGAAATTTGTGATTTTAATAAAATGATTTATTTGTCAATGAATAGTGAAAGTTTGTTTTTTATTCTAGATCAATCATTATATTAATCTAATTATAAACTCAAATTCAATTAAGGATTATTATTTAGATTTGATTAGTTATTTATTTTTTAAATTATATAATTATAGATTATAGAATTCATTAAAAATATAATTTTGAATAAATACATTTTATACTTGAAATGTCATTTCTATGGTGAAAGAATGTTGTGTATTTTTTTAATTTAATTTAAAATTCAAGACATAAATTTATGACTTTTAAATTAAAAAAGGACATTATATTTGGAGTATGTGGTTCCAAATCTAGTAAATTAGTCCATTTTATTTTTGTTCATTCTGTATAGTGAACAAATTAATTATATTACGACAATAAAGGGTAAATTGTGTAAATATTGTTTAAAATGATTTTATACGAACTGTAAAATGAAAATTAAACATTCATTAATTTTATTATATGAATCCATTTCATTTTTACTCATCCAATATTCCATTATATTCCCTCATGTATCTATTCATTGTGATTTTTACCATTATAATATATATGTAACAAAAAGTCAAAAGTATCAAAAATTGTTTTTAATAACTATATCATTTTTAACATGATGACAAATGGAGAATATTGTTAGTTATTATCTTAATTGGAAATATATTATTTTCATAAATATGGCTATTTTCATTTAGTTTTTAGTGAAATAATAATTATGTAAAATTCAAACACAAGGCTCACACAATAATTATTCAATGAAATGAAAAAATAAATATATTTATATTAAATATATTATAAGAAATATAATTTGAAATTGTTAATTTCATATATTAATATTTTTGTAAAATATAATATTTCATGGAAGTAATAAAACATTTTTGGAATATATATCTATTTTTCTATAATTTTTTAGAAATAAATTAAATTTATTTAACATTTTTATTATTGATATTTTATAAAAAATAATAATTTATTAAATTGTATAAAATTTTTAAAAAAATTATATATTCAATAAATTTATTGGGGAAATGGTTAAAATATAAAAAAATACAATTTATTATATATTTGACCAATTATATTAAATATATGTATACCATAATATTAAAAAAGTGAAAAAAAATTATTGTCAAATTGGATAATGATCGTTTAAAAAACACATATAAGTGTAAAATATTTACCAGAACGATTAAAAATCTTATTATGTTATGGTAGGTACACCTAGACTTAATTTAAATTAGTGACATATCAATTTGGATCCATTTGGACTTCAAATTTAATTTATAGCAACTAAATTTATTTATATTCTAAGAGCACCTCTACACTCTTTTATAAAACAATACATTTTCTTCTCATTCATTAACTCTTGAAAACCCATTTTCATCACCAAATAAATATCTAAATCTCATAATATAAGGACCATGTATTTAAAATCATGTATATCATATCATTATATATTAATATTCATTTTATTATAAAACCACAAGCCTACTGACTGTAAATTGTCAGTGTGTTTAGAAACTGGGAACACATTCTTCTAATTTGGTATAAAATATTCAAAATCTCCAACAATGGTATCCTACATTAGTAGTCCTATAAAAAAAATTTATTTATCAACTGAGGAGTTCAATCAAAAGAAATGGTTAGCTCAGATACTCATTAAGGATAAAATGGAAGATATATAAGGATTACATGAGGATAAGGTTATTAAAACATGAGAATTACATTAAATGTTATTACAATTAATATTAAAGATTGTATACATGTGTCAGGGAAGAAAAATTTGATTTCTATAAGGAATGAATCCTAATATCATTACTTGAAAAAGAAGGTTATACCAACGGTTTAAAACCACTGTTATAGGCTGGAGAACCATTGGTATAGGCTATACCAACAATTTTCCAAACCGTTGGTTAGTAAGCCGTGAGGAAAGACTTATACGAACAGTTTGATCTAAACCATTGGAATATTGTTCTATTAAATTTCTCCCAATGTATACCAATAGTTTATAACCGTTGGAAATGCATTTAAGAATTTTTATACAAATGGTTGAAACATATTGGTAATGTGATTTTCCAGACACATATACCAACGGTTCTAAACTGTTGGTATTCTGTTTTTCCAAAACACATATAACAACAGTTCTAAACCATCGGTATTGTGTTTTTACAGAATTCCAGAAAACATATACCAATGGTTCTAAACCGTTGGTATAGGTGTTTTTCCAGAATTCCAGAACACCTATACCAATAGTTCTCAACCCTTGGTATAGTGTTTTCCCAGAATTCCAGCACTCTTATACCAACGGTTTAGAACCGTTGGTATTGAGTTTTTCTAGAACTATTTCACATCAGCCCCCTCCAGTATCCCCTCCACTATACACCTACACCTACAAAACAATATCACAAAAAGCACATACGAACTTAAAACAGTATAAAAAACACCTAAAATAGCACAAAAAACACATAAAACCATCAAATTCATCCAACCATGTCATGAACTACAATTCCCTATTTCAATATTCATATGAAATCTATCATCCGATAGTAATTAACCTCACCCCTACACAACCCCCAAACCAGCACATCCCCCCGCCTCCCCATCAAATTCTAATAGGAAAAATAGTATGAGAAATACCTATTAGAGTTGAATAAGAGTTTGAAATTGGCTCATATCCCAATTTTTTAATCCTAGATTTGGGTAAGTAATGATTTGTGATGAATTTTGAATTGAACTTGTATTGTTTATAATATATGGTGAAAAGGTATTTTCTTAGGAGTCTCTTCACTTATGACCCCATGAGTGAAACTACCCAACTCATGAAAAAGTGTTTGCAATTATCGCTGATGACTGTAAATTTAAGTTGTATTCACATAAAATGATGTCCTTTTTAAACAAAATAGAGAATTTGAGTAGTGTCATCCACACCAATCCTCAGATTGAGGCGGGGTTGACTCGTACATGTCACATATGACCCATGTATTGTTTTCCTAAAGTTTCAACAGAATCCGAATGCGTTTGGTCAGTTTTCCATATGCCGGTTGTTGTTTTCACCTAAAATCCAATCCATTTCAAATAAAAGTGAGACACTTTGAGTGGTACCAGACACACCGTGCCTCAGATTGAGGCGGGGTTGACTCGTACACATCCTAAATTATCAATATAATCTGAATGCGTTTGGTCCATTTTCCGTATGTCAGTTATTGATTTTACTTAAACTGTTGTCCCTTTCAAAGAAAAGTGAAACACTTTGAGTTGTGTCGGCCACACCGTGCCTCAGATTCAGGAATGGTTGACTCATACACGTCACAAATGACCCATGTATATGTTTCCTAAATTATCAACACCATCCGAATGTGTTTGTTCTGTTTTCCGTATGTCGTTTATTTTACTTAAAAGCGCATCCATTTTAAACAAAAGAAAGCCACTTTGAGCAGTTCCGTCCACACCATGCCTCAGATTGAGGTGGTGTTGACTCGTACACATCAAATATAACCCATGGATCGTTTTCATAAATTTTCAACAAAATCTGAATGCGTTTGGTTTGTTTTTCGTATGCCGATTTTTGTTTTCACTTAAAATCATATCCATTTCAAATAAAAGTGAGACACTTCGAGTGGTACCAGCCACACCGTGCCTCCAATTGAGGCAGGGATGACTCTTACACGTCAAAAATGACCCATGGATACTTGTCCTAAAGTATCAACAGAATCCGAATGTGTTTGGTCTGTTTTCCATATGTCAGTTGTTGTTTTTACTTAAACTGTTGTCCATTTCAAAGAAAAGTGAGACACTTTGAATGGTGCCGGCCACACTGTGCCTCGAATTGAGGCAGGGTTGACTTTTACACATCACAATGACCCATGGATCGTTTTCCTAAAGTATCAACACTATACGAATGTGTTTCATCTATTTTCCATATTTGGTTTATCTCACTTAAAAGTGCATCCATTTTAAACCAAAGAAAGACACTTTGAGTTGTTCCATCCACACCGTGCCTCAGATTGAGGCGGGGTTGACTCTTACACATCACATATGACCCATGGATCGTTTTCCTAAAGTTTCAATAGAATAAAAATGCGTTTGGCCGGTTTTCTGTATGCCGATTGTTGTTTTCACTTAAAATCCTGCCCATTTCAAATAAAAGCGAGACACTTCGAGTGGTACTGGCCACATCATGCCTCATATTGAGGCAGGTTTGACTCGTAAACGTCAAGAATGACCCATGGATACTTGTCCAAAATTATCAATTGAATCCAAATGTGTTTGGTCCATTTTTCGTATGTCAGTTGTTGTTTTTACTTAAACTGTTGTCCATTTCAAAGAAAAGTGAGACACTTTGAGTGGTGCCAGCCACACCGCACCTTAGATTGAGACGGGGTTGACTCTTACACATCAAAAATTACCCATGGATACTTTTCCTAATGTATCAACAAAATCCGAATGCGTTTGGTCCATTTTCCGTATGTCAGTTGTTGTTTTGACTTAAATTGTTGTCCATTTCAAAGAAAAGTGAGACACTTTGAGTGGTGCCGGCCACACCGCACCTCGGATTGAGGCAGGGTTGACTCGTACACGTTGTAAATGACCCATGGATCGTTTTCCTAAAGTATCAACACAATCCGAATGCATTTGGTCGGTTTTCCACATGTCATTTATTTTACTTAAAAGCGCATCCATTTTAAACAAAAGAAAGACACGTTGAGCGGTGCCATCCACACCGCGCCTCTTATCGAGGCGGGGTTGACTCGTACACGTACCATATGACCCATGGATCATTTTACTAAAGTTTCAATAGAATCTGAATGCATTTGGTCACTTTTCCGTATGCCAGTTGTTGTTTTCACTTAAAATCCTATCCATTTCAAATAAAAGTGTGAAACTTCGAGTGGTACCTTCTACATCGTGCCTTAGATTGAGGCGGGGTTGACTTTTACACATCAAAAATGACCCATGGAAACTTTTCCTAAAGTATCAACATAATCCGAATGCATTTGTTCAGTTTTTCGTATACCGGTTGTTGTTTCAACTTAAAATCATGTCCATTTAAAATAAAAGTGAGAAAGTTTTAGTGGTATCAGCCACACCGTGCGTCAGATTGAGGTGGGGTTGACTCATACACGTCACAAATGATCCATGGATACTTGTCCTAAAATATCAACAGAATACGAATGTGTTTGGTCCATTTTATTTATGTCAGTTGTTGTTTTGACTTAAACTGTTGTCCATTTCAAAGAAAAGTGAGACACTTTGAGTGATGCTGGCCACAACGCGCCTTGGATTGAGGCAGAGTTGACTCGTACACGTCACAAATTACCCATGGATCGTTTTTATAAAGTATCAAAACAATCCGAATGCGTTTGGCCTATTTTCTGTATGTCGTTTATTTTATATAAAAGCACATACATTTTAAACAAAAGAAAGACACTTTGAGAACCAAATGCATCCGCAACGAAGACACCCTCCCTAAAGGTCTATTTGAAGAGGACATCATGAATGATCAATATTATGCACCATATAACAATATTACTTTCCATCCAAGGATAATTTTTTATAACGTGTTTAGAACTCACATGTTGGCCCAAATGAGATTCCAGTTCAGCAATAACCATTTTGTGCTGACTTCATATCATAAATCCTAGCAGAAGAGACTTGTCCTTTTAATTAAAAGAATACCCATCACAATAGACACATTGAACTTCAAAATATCCAAACTATTTATTTCCCTAAATAATTTTCCACCACGCATCTGCACGACTAAGCAACAGTAGAAAGCATAAATTATATTGGAACAGGATTGCAAAATTTATTCTCAACAAATTGAAACAGTAATCCTGAAGTAACATACCTTTAAAATAATAAAAGGAAACAAACTCAATGAAACATGCAGCAGCACCCCCTCCAACCTCAGAACCCCCCCTACACAGCCCCTCCCCCCAGCAGCCCATCCCATGCCCCTCTCCCCCCTCCCCCTGCCCAAACTTTTCCCCCAGCAACCCCCTCCCTCCTGCCATCACCCAGCCCCTACCCCTCCCCTCCTGCACACCCTTTTCACCCATCAGCCCCCTCCCCTCCCCTCCCCGCCCCGCCCTCCCCTCCCCCTCCCCTCTCCTCCCCCCTACCCACCCTTTTCCACCAGCAGCCCCCTCCCCCCTGCCCAACCATTTCCCCCCAGCATCCCCCTCCCTCCTGCCATCACCCAGCCCCTCCCATACCCTCCCCCTGCCCACCCTTTTCCTCCAGCAACACCTACCCCACCCCTCCCACCCACCCTTTTCACCCAGCAGCCTCCTCCCCTCCCCTCCCCCCCTTCCCTCCCCTCCCCTCCCCCCTACCCACCCTTTTCCTCCAGCAGCCCCCTGCCCCTCCCCTCCTACCCACCCTTTTCACCCAGCAGTCCCCTCCCCTCCCCTGTGCCCAACCTCTTCCCCCAGAAGATCCACCATTACTAAAACAAAAATCATACCCTGAACAGAATGGAAATTCAAAAACAGCACGATTCACTTCAAAAATACAAAACTAAGAACATAATCAATAATGTACAATTACTAATTGCAAAATCACATTTATTTGCATGTGATTATTCCACACATGTTATTATCAGGCATAAAACTATCAGCCATAAATGACATAAAATGTAGTTCTATGGGAAAATGACATAAACATGAAATGCATGTCTAACTAGGAAATCTAAGTAATAGAAAATAGAGAAATGGGTATCATAGTACCAAGGAATACTAAAGGTCTATGTAGTAGACTAATCATACAATAAGAATCAAGTGTAAAAAAGATATCTAATAACAACATCCCTATGAAGCAGAGGAAAACTCCAGAGTGGAAATCTAGGTTAAAAATATAGAGTTTTACAGAATTCAAAAGTGTAATGGATCAATTTTCCCCTGATCACCATCACCAACACCACTATCATCATCGGTCTAATCCTCGCCGCCATCTCTAGCCTCGTCGTTTTCCTCATCATTGTCCCCATGCTCATTGTCAGCCCCCTCCTCGTCCTCAGCCCCATCATCGCCCTCGACCCCATCCTCGCCCTCGGCCCCATCCTTGCCCTCGTCCTCTTCAGCATCCTCGTCATCACCAGGAATTCCATCATCTCGACCGCCACTAGAGACTCCACCTGGTGCATTGGATAATGCACCCATCGACATTATAAATGTCTGACAAGCCGCACTAGCCTCTGGTGGAAGTGATGAAGAAAAAGCTTTCATCAGTTTCATAAATTCTTTGTCCCTCTTTTGAACTTTTACTTCTATCTCTATGACCTTTTTATCAGACTTTCATGCATGCTCCTTGACCTGTTCCAACTCGGTGGTACTAGAATGGATACCTGGAGAGGACCAATACCTCATCGGGACTATATTCTTACCCGGTCGGCAACGTACTTGACCAGAGTGCTCCTCACCCAAAACATGATATAAATGTCGTGTGGCCCAAAATTATCAGGATTCTGGGCATCAAGAGCCTCTAAAGTATTCTATTATAAATATTAATAGATTTATAAATTTCAAAATAGATATTAAACTTTGAAATAAGCAAATAAAAACATACAATCTTTTCTTGGGCTGATACATTTAACGTAGTTCCATCTTTTTTTCTTCCACTCGAGAAAAACAATTTTGCTCGAGGGATACATCCTTAAATATTCAACTTGTGCTTCTGTAATGACATTGAAACAATATAAAGTGCAAGTATAAGCATATATTCAATATTCAATAAATCACATAATTTTAGTAGGAAACAATAAAAATGGAAAGTCCTAAAAAATTATAAAAGACTATATCGTACCAGCTGCCTCTCAAGATTTAACATAGTTGTGCGCCCCAAAGTGTGGAGGTATTGATTTGAATCAATTTTATTTTTGTTTTTTAGAAGATTCCTAAATAATGTTTAATAATAAATAAGATTATATTAATGAAAAATATGAAAACTCTCATTTAAATACCTCATATGAGATTAATACCTTAAATTTGGCAGTCGCCCAATGGGTAATCATTTGGCGATATTGCTCTATCGGGAAGACATCCACGATAGGTAATATCTCTAACTAGGTGCCCACTCTATCACACCAGCCAACATATATGTCATGCTTATAAACTCTCCAAATCTTTCCTAACTCTTTTAAACACGCTGGTCGTGCACCTTCACCATCAGGGGAGTTAAACCGAAGCTGAAACCCAATAGATTAGTTCATATAAATACAAAAAAATACTAAATTAAATCCAATAGATTTTCTACCCATATTTGTGCCCACACATTATCTTTGACTTCATGTGGCAGATGACTCTAAGAGAGAGGGCTGACTGGAATGATATCGGAGTATTTTGCTAGCGTCACCAAAACACCCCGACATTCCTGCCCGGATTTCTCAATCATTTGGCCATCAACATTGTATTCAATCATCAACTATGTCTGGTGGTTCCATACCACACGCAAGTGAGTACTCCCCCTCCCCTGCCTCCTATCTGTAGATGAATCTGTTATTAAAGAAAAATAATATTAGTACAAGTTATAATAAAATAAATTTTGGTATAAAAATTTGATAGAGTTATATAAATATACCTGTGGTAGTCGGATCAATGGGCGTCACTGGATGTGCAGAAGCTGAAGAAATATCCTGTATAGGCGGAGTGTCCCTCAGTGTATGCTCCTCAGCCACATACTGTGTTGCAGAAGGAATTGAAGAATGTGGAATATAATAGCTCGGAGATAATGAACTAGAAGAAAAAGATGATGGCATAGACGTCTGACCAACTGGTAGTGTAAACATCGGAGGCCTAAATATCCCGTGTGTCCCTGAAGACACACCATGACCAAAATGGGGCAAAGAAGATATGTCTGTGGAAGTGGATCGTCTAACTCTATCCCCACGAGCCCTCATACCACCGGCCTCAGAACCGTGACCTCTAGATGATCATCCATCTCTAACGCCACCCCCTCCTACCACCAGCCTCTCTACTGGGATCAATATTAGGCTCCTCGTTAGATATCTCTCATCTAGGGGGTCGATCCTGAAAAAACGTTTAACAAAAAAGTAAACACATGATATTGTAAGATATTATAATATTTATATTTGAAATAAAATACTCATAATAGGGATGAGTGGAGGAACACTCATCTATATCATGCGACGATTATTATCTGTCATCTTTTTCGGTCGCCTCTCTTCAATGGGTGTCATTTCCTGCAACGAAAAAAAATATGTAAGTAATTGGAAACAGATAACTAATGTGTAACCCAAAAAAAATATAGAAAAACCATTATGATAAAAAAACATAAAGTAAAAGAACATTTATGGTGGTTTGAAGGTAAGTACTATGATACACACTCTAAATGATATAGGTGAAACATGTAGGTGAGAACAGGACTGTAGGATTATATATATTTCCCACCAAAACTTCAGGTTCACAATCAACTCTGACAATTGAGCTATTGGAATCATCATAGGTAATAAACGGATTTCTTCCAATTGCAGTAGGGATAGTGTTAACTTCATCATCACCATCATCAAAAACATGTCTGGGATTTACTTTAATAATTACACCTAATTTAGGATAACAATGATCTTTAACGTAAAAAACTTGTTTCACCATTGATGCCCATACATATGGTTCATCGGTGGAAAGAGTTCGAGTCATGTGAATAACTCGAAATCCACAATCATCAATAAAGGTTCCTTGACTCATCATTGAATAAAACCATTGACATTTCATCATTGTGAATCGACCATGCGAGTAATAATCCAAAATTATTATTTTCTCCATGACTCCATAATAAGAAACATTTTCAGAACAAGGTCTAGTATCTGATGAACTGGCATAACAGTCTGTTGTGGCAGTTAGCATAACACCATTATGCTGTGTTCTCTTGTTTCTTGCTCATTCAGTGATAATAAATTTGTATCCATTGATCACAAGTGATTTACAAGCACAAACCACGGTATTAGGACCAAAAGGCAAAGCTCTTATTTGCTCAGAAATAGAGTCTGCAAGCAAAATCGATACCTGAAATATAAACAAATAGAAAAGTTAATTAAATATTATTTTTATTTAGTTATTACAGAAATATTTTTACCTTTAATTTCAACCAATCAAAAAACCCTTTTCTATGCAAAGTCTCTTTCCTTCTCAGAGATAATGAACAATTATTTCTATATATCAATTCATTATGTTCCATGTAGGTAAATATAATAATAGTATAACAAATATTTAAAATTAAAAGAGATAAGATAAGAGATACATGTACACTTTACTTACTTGATATACTCATCGAACAAATCACAATTGAACAACACTTTACGATGTGCCATCTCTCGCTCTTCAAGGCTTAATGTCGTCAATGTATATGATCCCAGAATTCCACCTGTCTGAGGAAGTGATGGAAAACTAGGTTCAATTTTCCCCTATTGTTCTTCATTAATTCTAATTGGTCTATTTATTTTCATAGTAAGATCAGACAAATACATTGCGCAGAAATGCATACATTCTTGAGCCATGTAACCGTTCACAATAGAACCTTCAGGATAATTCCTGTTCAGAACATATGATTTCAATGTGCACATGTTTCTTTCAGTTGGATACATCCAACGGAAAGCAACTGGTCCTCCAAGAAGTATTTCAGTCGGAAGATGGACAGTCAGATGCAAAATGCATGTAAACAATGATGGAGGGAATATTCTCTCTAACTCACACAAAATTAATGGTGTCTCTGCCAAAAGTTTTTGTAAGAAGTAATTGGACAACCTCTTACCAAAAATATCTCTAAACAAATATCACAACCAAATAACTGAGACTCTAACATTACTGGACAAGAGATGATGGATTTCTATTGGACCAACTCATACAAAAGGATGTGATAATCATGAGTCTTCAAAGATTTCAGCTTCAACTCTTTTCTATTGACCCATTTTGATATATTTCATGAATAGCCATCAAGAACTTCAATAGTCTCTAGCACTTCCAGAAATTGATTTTTTTCAGCAGGTGTCATCAAATAATAAGCACATGGAACTTTCCATTTATTTTCACTGATACACCCAGGATGCAATTCTGGTCTGATCCCCAAATCTACCAAGTCACATCGAGATCGTAAATCATCTTTTGTCTTCCCCTTGAAATTTAGAAGAATCGAAAGCAACATTTCACATATATTCTTTTAAATGTGCATTACGTCTAAGCAATGACATAACAATTTGGTAGACCAATACGAAAACTCAATGAATATACTCTTCTTCTTCCAATTGTAAGAGGTATCATTGGAAACATTTTTCCACTTTCTAGATTTCATTACACCCTTCGCAAATGAATAAATGAAATCTTTCAATTCATTAAGAACATCAGTTCTAGACATACATTTAGGTGGATCATCATTCTCCATGGTATTGTCAAATCTTCGACGATGGTTTCTATATGGATGGTTAGTTGACAAGAATCCTCAATGTCCCATAAAACTAAAACTACGATGATATTTCAGTCTTCTCGATCAAGTATTATTCATTCAAATCTGACATAACAATTTTCCTTTTGTGCTCCATCCAGACATCATTGCATAAGCAGGAAAATCATTGATCGTCCACATAAGCGTAGCACACATATGGAATACGTCTTTCAAACATGCATCGTATGTGGGCACACCCACATCCCAAATAAGTTTCAACTCTTTTATTAAAGGTTGCATGTATATATCTGTATCATTTTTTGGATTAGAAAGGCTAGATATCAGTATACTCAAGAAAGTGTAAGGATTTTTCATACACAACCAAAGAGGAAGGTTATAAATGTGTATGAACACCGGACATGTGATGTGTGAAGTAAGCATCTTCCCAAATGGATTAAAACCATCACATGAAAGACCCAGTCTCACATTACACACATCAGCTGAAAATTCAGGATATTGAGCATCAAATCTCTGCCATGCAAATCCATCTTCAGGGTGAACCAACTCTTCATTATTCTTTTTTCTCTCGGTGTCATGCCATCGCATTTTTAAGGATATTTCATCAGACCTGAAAAGGTTCTGTAATCTGGGGATCAATGGAAAGTGCCAAATTACTTTTTGTGGCACACGATATGGTGTTCTATCATATATTGAATTCCATCAGGAGTTTCCACATTTTATACAATCATTTAGATCAGCATATTCCTCCCAAAATAAGCTGCAATCATTCGGGCAAGCATGATTTTTTTTGAGAATCCTAGTTCATCAACAATCTTCCATGCCATACAGTGGTTTGAGGGAATATATGCATCATCTGGAAGTAAGTCCTTCAAGAAGGTAAGAATGTAATCAAATGCAGTATTTGAAATACAATACATAGTTTTCCTATGAAACAATCGAATTAAAAATTCCAACTTTTTCATTTTACCACATTGCCGATATACTAGAGTTGTCGCAGCATCATTCAATTTTTTCACCCTATTAACATCATCATTTTCATTGGACACAACATGTGTGCTTGTATCGAAATACTGTTGGCTGGACATCCTTTCCTTCTCATGATGCCAAATAAATGGAAACCAATCATATATCAAACTCTCCAATTCAGTCGTATCATTTGGATCATCAACATTTAGATATTCCATTTTCTCTCCATTGTGATACCACATATAATAGTTTCTTTGGAAACCATATTTGGTTATATGATAGCTTACTGCATCATGACTCAACCAAGGTCTTCCAACATAATTAAAAAATGGTTATTGTATGCGAACACTATCTGAAGCCTTGTCAAATGCGAAATCTTGAAAGATGTTCAAACTATTTTGAAAATCGGTTGAAATCCGATCAGTTTCGTACATCCATCTTTTGTCCATTCTGTAAAAAAATAGAAATAAGTCATTTCAAATAAATTCAATAATATTGAAGTTTAATCAAAAAAAAATTTAGGTAAATGACAATTGTTTACTTTATATAAAATACTAACTGACACATTACTCTAAATGACAATCATATTAAGAAATACAAAAAAAATACAGTGTATATAAGAAAATAATATACAGAATTTCTAATGTCTATATTCAAGGATTTCCCAGTAAGATATTGGAATTGGATCAAGGAATAAATAATCCTTAAGGATCTTGTTGGGAGTATATGAGTTTTTTAATTTAACTTCTTCAGGGGGGTCAGGATGAGGAGTGGGATGAGGATCAGGGGAGTGGCGGCACTATCCAAGTGGGGTGTGGGGTGTCCAGGCGGGGTGCGGGGTGTCTAGGGGGTGGTGGGGCAGTCTGGGGGTCGGAGGTGTCCAGGGGGTGGGGGCTGTCTAGGGGGGTTGGGGTGGGCAGGTGGACGGGCTGTCCGCGGGGGTGGTCAGGCTGTCCAAGGGGGTAGGGGGAGTCCAGGGGGTGGGCGGGCTGTCCAAGGAGGTGAGTGGGGGGTCCAAGGGGTGGGTGGGGCTGTCCGGGGGGGTACGGGGTGTCCAGGGGGTGGGCGGGCTACCCATGGGGGTGGTGGGGCTATCCAGGTCGGTTTGGGGTGTCCAGGGGGGTGGGCGGGCTGTCCAGGGGGGTGGGCAGGCTGTCCACGGGGGGTGGTCGGGCTGTCCACAGGGGTGGCGGCGCTGTCCAGTTGGTTCGGGGGTGTCAAGGGGGTGGGGGGGGATTTCCGAGGGGTGGGGGTGTCTGGGGGGATGGGGGTGTCTGGGGGTGGTGGGTGGGTGTCCAGGGGTGGGGTGGGTGGGCTGTCAACAAGGGTGGGGGGCTGTCCAGGGGGGTACGGGCTGTCCAAGGGGAATTTTCAAACCTTTAATAAATGAGTTCTTTTGAAATAGCATAGATTCTCCTACTGTAATATTATCATTAACCAAATATAATTTCTACTACCACAGAACATTATGATAAATCTAGATAAATCAGGGAATTCAATCCTAATTATTGAATTCTTTTTAATTTTTTATGTATCTTGATATTAAAACATTATTCTTAATATATAGTAATGAAATCCCTCATAAGTATTATTAACTATGGGTCTATCACACACTAAAATCCTTAGAATATTTTTTGGGATAAATGACAACCTATAAACAGGTTTTATAAACATCATTGTCTGAATGAATAAAATTCCTAAATGATATCATCACGAGCTATAATAAAATGTTTTAACCATATTCTATTGATTTTTTGGGTTATGATCCCTCAAATGAAAGGATTAACTACCAAACATTCTATAGAAAATTCCCTATATTATAAGTGACTTGTTCTTCATTTACTAGGGAGGATAACTCATCCCAAGGCATACACTCAACCCACTATTGAAGATGAGTTGCTGATGTGGCGAAAACATTCATTTACCAGGCACCAAAATGAATATAGAGGAGAATGAAACAACTTGAAATTATGATAAAATATATTTACACTAGATGTATGTGTGATGATCTCTCTAGTCACAGTCACACACTTTATTGGAAATAGTAATATTATCTAAAAAATAAATTAATTATTGATGTTAAATGACATGGTCCTTTGGTAATGTAATCCCCCCTATACTAGAAAAAATATGTATTATCTATACATTAAGGCCGTTATAAATTATAAATAACCCATGAATGTCATTTTACATCTCACAAATAAAAAAATTATACCAATCAAATATAATTCATTTCAATAGTTTAATAACATGATAGGTGCCACATCAACAAATTTGTTCTAGCTCTATATTTCACTATCATAGTTTCACACCAATTAGTACATTCTATTGGATCATCATCCCTATGAAGCCAAGTATATAATATCCCATACAAGTAATTTTCTCTAGAGTTTGATTAACTCTTATGAATATTAATCTAGCTAATGAATTCTTGATTCATCGATCAATGATTAATAATAAGGTTCATGTAACATTCTATGTTTTCAACCATTCCCTAAGAATGTATAACTCACAAAATAAATTAATTCCCTGAATCTTTAACCCTTATGTAGTTTCAATTTATAAAATGAGGACCCATAAATCATTGGTGTCATTTTAGAAAAAAGAACTCCCACATGGTATGAATGGTATCATAATGACACCTATATATTGAAAATATTCATATAGAATTAGAAATAATTTTATGTTATTAGGTTGATAAATATACCTATAGAAGAATTTAACCATACCTTAAATTAAGGTCAAAACAATGAATGCCACGTTATGGTTTTATTTAATACATTACTCAAACTCAAGATTTACTTATACACAACTCAAAGAAATTTGTTAAAATCATAAATTTCCAAATATTAGTCATTGATTCACTATCAAATATTGTGAATCTTAAATTTTTTTAAAATCCCTAAAATAGGAAAAAATGATGTCATCTTTTGAGATATTGAAATAAATGTGGAAATCGGAGTAAGAGACCTTGTATTTGGGAAGAGGTTTAAATAATCTAACCTGGATGATGGAGTTGCAGATGATCGGATGAAAGAAATCGGGTTAGGGTTCACTGGGTACCATGGCTTCTGCAAATTGGGGAATGTTCTGTCACGGGGGGCCTCTGTAATTGAATGAATTCGAGGAGAACTTTCCAAACAGTTTGTAAAAACCATTGGGAAAAGATAAAAAAAACACAGTCTTTCCCAATGGTTTCTTAAAACTGTTGGAAAATCCTTCACAAAAACATTGTTTTTTCCAATGGTTTTTTAAAAGCGTTGGTAAAAAACACTTATACCAATGGTTCTGGAGAACTGTTGGTATATAAGTGTTGGGAAAAACCAATTTTCCAGTAGTGTATAAACAAATAACATGGTCGAAAAGAGTATGATACTGGTAAAAGATAAGAAATTTTTGGCATACACATATGCTTATAATATCATATATAAATGATACATAAAAATACAATCATAGTTTGATAGGATTCAGCTTATTACCTGTGTAACTACATCACTATAGGGATGGGTTAACATGTGTATTCTAGTTTAAGTCTTAGGATAACCTCCCATTTACCCTCATGTTGCAGCCTTTGGATGACCTCCCATGTACCGTCTTGTTTCTCTCTTAGGATGAAATACATTGTAGCCTTTGTGCTAATAGAAGATTTTTCATTACCCAATTAATTTATGAGACATATTGGGCCATCAAATAATATAATTAAACCCTTATATAAGTGTTCCACAATAAAAAAAATCATTCATCACATCAGAACCCATGTAGAGAAATGAGTTTTATAAACTGTTCATCATTACCACTCTTATGGAAAAGAAATATGTTTCATAAATATCATTCCATAATTATCATAAAACAATCTTTGAATTAATAAGATCAAAACACTTGTTAAATAACCCAATTAAATAATATGGAATATCATACAATTTCATTTTACATGTAAAATTATTGTTTATATATTACATGAAATAATTCATTAAGAAAATATCCTTTCCATTAGAAACAACACTTTTTAAATCATAAAACATTTAAAAAAACATTCTACATGAAAATAACATAAAAAATATTTAAATTAATCCTTTTAATAAAATTTAAGCACCATTTAAATCTAGTTTCTTTAAAATTCACAAAAACTTCCTTTAAAACATTTTTAAAACATTTTCAGAAATCATTGTTATTGTAACACCCTGAGATTTTAAGTGAAATATTAAATCTAATTTCTTTGATATCTTGTGTTGTACTCTACACCATGATTATCTTGCTCTATATACAACATCATACTTTCTTGTATTATAACCAAACAATATACTTTTCTTGTGTTACATGCAAGAGCGACCTTCCTCGATAGCTTGTGAGGTAGGCAATTCTGAGTTTCATTAAACAATGATATATTATAATATTATTATGAACTAGAAATTATTAATAGTATTATCCAAATTTTTAATTTTATAACATTATCATTCTTTATAAACACTATCTAGAACATAGTATGAGAAAAAAATAAATTTTTCGGGTAAAATAAGTATTTTTCAAAAAATGTGGTTTTGTTGCCTTTTGGTGGTGTGCCCAAATTAAATCTAGTTTTGACCTATTAATAAGTTCAATTTTATGAAATTAACTTATTAATTTCAATAAGGATATAAAAATTAACTTTGGATAATTTTTTAATTTTTTTCTGATAAACTTCATAATTTGATAATTAGTTAAAATACGCTAAATTTTAATTAAAAACAACCTCTTTCATCGAGATAATTTATATTGAAAAATTATAATATTTAAGGATTTTAAAGTATAAGTAGAATATATTTTTACAATTTAATATAATGTATGTCATTATTATTAATTTTACAATGAATTCATATGTAAAAACATTTCAATATTTTGCAATGTTTTATCTTTTAAAAACTATTTTCTCAACAACAGGATTAATTTTAAATTAAATATAGCAACTTATGTGTTTTAAATTTGGAAAAATGGATTCCATATTGCAAATCAGTAGGTCCAAATTATGTTAATCGACTACTTATTATATTAAGGCATTATAAATAGTAACTACGGTAAATTTTATTTACAAAAGTTGATTGTAAATCAGTAAATTATGGGTAAACATAAAATTATAAAATTACCCTAACACTTGTATTAATATAATTTGATGATTATATTTCTAAAAAAATAAACTTTGGTTAATATGTTATCTTTTGGAACCCACATGGATGTGATTAAGACCTTTATTTTATTTTATTTAATGAATGTGAAATATGTCTCACTCAAACTTTAATAATTAAAGTATTTTTAATATAAGGTTATACAGAATATAAATTCGATTATAAATACTCATTTTAAAGCTAAAATGTTTTTTTTATTAGGGTAAGTTTTTTTTTTTAATAAATATATAATTACGTTAATAGCTTATACATTAATGATGTAGATATTATTTATTAAGTGAAAAATCAATAATACAATTTTTATTAAACTAATAATGCTCATAAAAGGCACAAACATCTGACCAAAACTTATTGGTCATGTACATATAAACCATAATCATCCAATGGTCTAATTGTTGACCATTTTTAGCCTCATAAAAGTGATTATGATACTTATATTATTTTATTTTTAATAATGTCAAAATTGTCACCTTCATACATTAATAAATATAACAATTTAAATGTTTTAATTTTAAGATGATAAATTTGAGTAAAAGTATTCTTACGAAAGATATTAAATTTTTCTACATCATAGTATATATGTTTTTATTTTTATGCAACATATATGTATATTAAATAATTATAAAAAAATATTGTAGTAATTATTTTATTAAGAGAAATATCAACTAAATGGTTTTAAAAAATATTAAAATAAATAATATAAGAACAAATTAATGTGAAATTTTTAGATGAATATGAAATTTTAGGAATTTATTAATTTTTTTGGTTTGAATATATCTTCTTTGTGGATTTTATTTAAATTCAAATAATTGAATAGTGTCAAAATTGACACTATTGATATTTTATAAAAATACAATTATATTAAATTGTTTAAAAATCAAAAAAATATTTAAAAACTAAAAATTAAAAATTATATGGTAGACAATGTAATAATGTATATAATTGTAGAATATTAAAAACACATATGTATGTATTTATACTAATTTAAAAATTAGAATATTATTACCAAAAATAAAATTAAATAGATTAAATAAGGATAATTCAAAATGATAAGGTCTAAAATAAAACTAAAACATGTATAAATTTTATTTTTTGATGATATTAAAACGCTATATCATCTAATCACATAATTGAGTGATATTTGGGGGTTTTTAAGTGTGGTTTGATTTTATTATTAATTAGTATTTTTGAGGTTTCAAAAAGTGACCCTCTCTTCTCTTATAAAATGGAATCTAATCCCTCAACACTTAACACAATTTTGAGCCTTCAAACTCAGAAAACACCAGAACATTACTCTTCTCAACTTCCCTATTAACATTCTGGAGTTTTTGGTCTTCTAAAAAGATAAACTCTTGTCATTTAAGTGGAATCTTAAAGGAGGTGCGTTGGGGAAGAGGCAATATATTCTACCGATTATTTCATGTTTCATTATTATTATAATTTTCTTTTGTTGTTTTATTATAAAGTAATAACATAAGTATAGATAAAATACAGATATGTTTTTATAAATTTTAAACAACCATATTTCACCTTCTATCCATCCTATGAAAATTGAAATCACCGCACGTGCATACATACGACTTACCATCTCCACGTCGTGGTGTAATCTATTTTTCCACCACCACCATACTTGGATGGGTATAATTGTAGAAATAATAACAATATATGATTATTATAACATCATACTGATTATGAGATATTATCCACTCTAAGTCCATTTAATAATTTTGGGAACAATATCATCGCTCATGCGTACGTACAGATTACCATCTCCACAACGCGATGAGATTCATTCTCCATGTTAACCATTCAGAATGATTATAATGTATATATAATAAATAATAATTAAATATATGATATAATAATGATATTTTATTTATGTATATGTTATTTAATTACTTCCATAAATTTAATAGGGAAACGAAATCAACGTTCAGGTGTATGTACAGCTTACCATCTCCATGAACAATGTATTTCATTTAATTTATCAATCTATTATATATATGTATATTCTAAATATATATTATATATAAATCATGTTTTAAATTATCGATCAAGGTAATTTTTATCTAAGTAATCATATGAATAATTGCAAGTCAAAACACATACGATAAATGAAATGATTTTATCCAAAACACTGCTTTAACATGGAATTGAAAAATGAACGGCTAATATAAAGTCGTAAGTGAATATATGATATAATAAATATTATTATGGTTCTGTTACAAGATAATAATATTTTTAAACCCACTATATAGGTGTCTCGGACACATATGGGAAAAAATGGTCAATAGGTAAGGGATAATTATTACAATCTTGTTCTTATTTGGGATTGTTTATTTGTATGTATTTATTGGAGTTATGTTCATCATCCATATCCATGTTTTCTCAAAATGTTTTCATAAAAAGTTTACTATTATTCCAGGTAAGTTTAAAGTCATTTTTACCCTTTTTGACTTTTACCACATGGTATGAATGGAATATTTCTTTTGTTTTCCATACTAGGTACTTTTTGACTTTTCTAGAAAAAGTATGAGAAAAATGATTTATTTTACTTATATGGAATGAACCGATTTTTACAGTTTTATAATGGCCTATTTTCATGAATCTTCCTCTAAAATATTTCATGATTATTTTCAACCAAATCATTTTCTTTTAAAATTTCATGGAATATAGAGAATAGAAAATGATTTTGAAGAATAAATGATATTTTCCTCATGAATTCATTTCAAGTGTTTTATCAAAACTATTTTTCATCTAAGGTGACATTATTTAATATGTTTATGTTCAAGTATAATTTATATATTATTTACATGGTTTTATTTTTCTTATGATGAAATGTTATCCATTTATACTATATGGATTATGTTATAATGGGATGATGTTTACAAAACTCATTTTAGTCATTGGGTTCTGATTAATGATTTATGTTTATTTTGTGGCACACAATAGAATTATTTCATTATGAGATGGGTTGGAACTATATATCCATCCAATGAATTGGGTAAAGATTTATATCTCATGAGATAGACATGGTTAGAACAACAAGTAAAATCTGCTTCAGTAATACAGGACTGGAACTACAAGTAAACCCAATATAGTAATAGACTTAGTCCACTATGATGGTCTTGGCAACAATACCTTGGCTACTATGGAAATCATATCATGTGATTAATGGTTTTCCATAA
This sequence comes from Viscum album, assembly GCA_963277665.1. Lineage (NCBI taxonomy): Eukaryota > Viridiplantae > Streptophyta > Magnoliopsida > Santalales > Viscaceae > Viscum > Viscum album. The sequence goes on along the minus strand of OY728145.1, from coordinate 1,238,062,224 downwards.
TTAAATACATTATTTTATCATGATCAATGTTCCTTTGTGACCTAGGCCATATTTATTTCCAAGAATTATGTAATTACTCACGTTTTATGTTCATGTTTTTACGTTCAAATGTTTATGGATTGTTTTATGTTCTCTATGTTTACCCATAATTAGAATTTGAGATCAACCTTTTTATGTTTTTTCCCAAGTATACAAAGAATGTTTTTAGTTAAGAAAAAAAGGAGAAGATCATTATGGGAGATGTTGAAGATCTTTCACAAAGATTAGAAGATTATGTTCTGAGTTTTGAAAGATATAAAACTAATACAGTTTGTGGGCATCATTTTTTGTCATGTTTTATGTATTTTGTAAAATTAATGTAGTGACCATTGCGTCAAGATTGGGTATCTACAGTTGGTATCAGTACAAAGGTTTAGTTATCCTTTGGAAACTAGTATGTGAACACTTTATTGTGTTCTCTATAGATATTTATAAGGTATGTCTAGGGATGTCCATAAGGTTAAGTATAATGTATAGGTTACAATACTAGAATTTTGATCATGATCACGAATAACCTAGTTTTAAACCTATGATTTTAGGGATTATAAGTACCCTACATTGATTATTTTTTTAGTATGATTTTTTCCTTTCACACTATTCTTTTTCGGTTTTAGAAAATTACTGGAAACCAGAAGATTCATGTTAATGGAGAATATAATAGAAAATTTAATGATATTATTCATGAGAAAATAAATTAAATGGGATTTGGAAGTCCAAACATCGTTATTATGCCTAATAATCAATCTCATAATATGATCAATAATCTCAACATTGATAAGTTTCTTGACTCAGCTAATAAGAGAAAGATAGAGTTCCATGATGATCATAGAAGAATGAACGTTCAATTTCCCTGATGTAAATAATGTGGGAAGAGGAATCAAGGATAATGTTTCAAAGGAACTGGAAGATGTTTTGGGTTTGGAAAAGGAGGACATGAAGCCAATAATTGCAAAGGAAAAGGTTCGTTTAACATAATGTAGAAGAGTAATAGTATTTATAAGACATAAACAATGGTTAAATGTTTTAAATTTGAATTTATGGGCATTATGAAAATCGATGCCTTAAGGGAAAATCTCATGAGGAGAATCAGCATGGTCATTTAGGTAGTATTTATGTTGCTGATGACGAAGATAATATAAATGATATATGAGATGAAAGAAGTAAAATGTTGAAGCTCAGACAATGTTTTAAGAAGGTAATGGAATGATTTTTTGTTTATCAAGAGTAATGTTGTATAGTTAATTTAATTGGAATTTGGAATAAAGAAAAATGTAAGGATTGTTATCGTATTGTTTTTCCTAATATATTTGAAAGTATATGTTGAATGGTACTAGTAACCATTAAAGGTTATTCAGATATTTTTGGAAAGTAGATGATATGAGCATAATGAAGGGATATGGAGATAATGAGATGTTTGATAGTATTAATGAGCTCCTGACTGTTATAAGGACAAAAAGATATCATTGTTTGAATATATATATATATTTTTTGGGATTTTGGTATGTGTAAAGAGCTAACTTTTAACAACATTCATGTTTTCACTAAGGTTTTGTTGTAACTAATGTTTCAAGAAAATTCATGATTAAGGTATTCACATGTTTGGAATGTGACCAACAAGATATATCTTACGATATATGGGGGTAAATGATGGTAATTCACATGCTCGGTAGATGACCATTCTAGTAATTATTTTCATTATACTATGAGATTGGATGTAATTATTTTCAATAATCCAGAAGGTTGAAATGGATTAAGTTGGACTTCAGATTGTATTGTTTAAGGATAAATTTTTTTTTCTATAATGTGATAATAGTATAGTTTTAGAAAATTACAACCCGTAGAATGGGCGACAACCCATCGCATCAGACAAGCCTGCGGGAATCGAACCCACAACCGAAGTGTGACAAGCCACTATCGCCTACCATTGGGCTATAGGAAGTCCCTGATTTGTAGAAATTAGTTTTATTTTATTAAGTGGTGTGATATATATAGTATAAGTCCATTTTTGGAGCCATATATGATTAATATCACCATATATGGACATATGTATATTTAATAACTTTTTCTATCATTTTGTTTGAGACAGATGGAATGACCCATCATTCTATCACATGATCTTCTAACACTTCACAAATTAAAAATTAAACTTCATTTATTTAAGAGACTAAGTGGAAATTGTTCATGGAATGACCAATGATGATTTTACACTGAAATCAGGTAAGTATTTATCCTTATGAAAAAAAATCAACTTTAGGAAATGATCTTGAACTCCAAAAATGTTGTCCTAGTACCCACATATCCGATGAATCAGATGATACCATAGATCATCACAAATTTATGGCTTTGTGATGGTCATCTTTTTCATAGCCAGGTTCTCTACCACTCTTCATCAGAGCATGATGATTATATTTCTCTTCCATATCCATATTTTCACCTATATTCTCTTATGTGGAAACCCAGTGTTGAGTTACTTTGGGTGACTGTTATGTTTCTATCATTCCTTTTTAAAATTAATTTTTAGTATTCCTTTCTACGATGTGGGTTTCTATGAAAGAAACATTCAATTAGAAAATGATTTATAACCGCAACAAATTTCGAGGGAGAAATTCATTTTAAGAGGGGTAGAATGTAACACCCCCAGATTTTATGTGAAATATCCTTTTTTATTTCTTTGATATCTTGGTTGTACGCTACACCAAGATTAGTTTGTGCTATATGCAACACCATATTAGCTTGTAGAATATACAAACAATATACTTGTCTTGTGTTATAAGAAAAAACAACCTTCCTCGATAGCTTGTGTGGTACACAATACTAAGTTTTACTATACAATGATATATTATAATATTATTACAAAACTATCCATTATTAATAGTATTAACCACATTTTTAATTTTATAACATTATCATTCATCATAAAAATTATCTAGAACATGGTATGATAACAAAATAATGTTTTTCTTGAAAAATAATTATTTTTCAAAAAATGAAGTTTTGCGGCGTTTTACTGGCGCACCATCATTAAATCTAATTTTTGACCTATTTATAGGTTCATTTTGACATAATAAACTTATTCATTTCAATAAAATTATAAAAATTAACTTTGGATAATTTTATAATATTTTTCTGATAAACTTCATAATTTGATGAATAGTAAAAATATGCAAAATTTCAATTAAAAACTACTTTTTTCATCAAGATAATTTATGTGGATAAATTAGAATATTGAATGATTTTAAAGTTTAAATATAATAAATTTTTAACATTTAATATAATGTATGTCATTATAATTAATTTTATAATGAATTCATAGGGAAAAAATTTCAATCGTTTGCAATGTTTTAACTTTTAAAACCTGTTTTCTCAAAAGTGGGATTAATTTTAAATTAAATACTACAACATTTGTGTTTTGAATTTGAAAAGTTTGATTCCATATTTGGAATCAGTATGTCCAAATTATGTTAATAAGATATTTTTTATTTAAAGCATAATAAATAGTAACTACGGTAAATTTTATTTACAACAGTTTAAGGTAAATCAGATAATTAAGGGTAAATATAATATTATAAAATTACTCTAACACATTTATTAATATAATTGGATGATTATATTTCGTCTTAAATTATACTTGGGTCAAAATGGTATCTTTTTGAACCCACATGGATGTGATTAAGACCTTTAATTTATTTTTATTTGAAAGAATGTGAAATATGTCTCACTCATACTTTAATAAATAATGTATTTTTAATATAAAGTTATATAGAATATATATTTGATTATATATACTCATTTGAAAGCCAAAATATTTTTTTTATTATGGTAATTTATTTTTATTTTTTAATAAATATATAATTATATAAATATCTTATTCATTGATGATGCAGAAATTATTTATTAAGTGAAAAATAAATAATACAGTTTCTATTAAAATAATAATGCTCTAAAAGGCACAAACATTCGACCAAAACATATTTTTCATGTACATGTAAATAATAACCATCCAATGGTAGAATATTTGACCATTTAGAGCCTTAAAAAGTGATTATGACACTTATATTATTTTATTTTAAATAATGTCAGAGTGGTCACCTTCATACTTTAATAATATAACAATTTAAACGTTGTGATTTTAAGATGATAAATTTGAGTAAAAGTATTGTAATGAATGATATTATATTTATCTGCATCATAGTTTTTTATTTTTAATTTTTATACAACAAATATGTATATTAAATAATTATACAAATATGTTGTAGTAATTATTTTACTATGTGAAATATCAAATAAATTGTTTTAAAAATATTAAAATTAATTTTATATGAAGAATTTAATAGGATCAATGATTTTTTAGATGAATATGACATTTTAGGAATCTATTTAATGTTTTGGATCAAATATATATTCTATTTGGATTTTATTTAAATTCCAATAATTAAAGTGTCAAAATTGACAATATTGATATTTTATAAAATTAACATATTATTAAATTGATTAAAAATCACCAAAATTTCTAAAAATTACAAAAAAAACTTATATGGTATAAAATTTAATAATGTATCTAATTATGGATAATTCACAACACATAAGAAAATTTTTATAACAATTTAAAAATTAGAATATTATTACTGCAAATAAAATTAAATAGATTAAATAAGGATAAATCAAAATTATAATGTCTAAAATAAACATAAATCATGTCTAAATTTTATTTGATGATATTACAACCTAATCCCATCTCATCTTCTGATTGAGTGATTTTTGGAGGTTTTTAAGTTGGGTCATATTTTATTATTAATTAATACATTTGAGTTTTCCAAAAGTGCCCCTCTCTTCTCTTATAAAAGGGCACCTCATCCCTATCCTATTCAAAATATTTTGTGCCTTAAAGCTTTGCCAAACCCTGACCAATACTCTTATAAACTTTCCTAGTCACATTCTGGTGGTTTTTCTCTTCTCAAAAGACCCACTCTAGTACCATAAGATGAAGCTTAAAGCAGGTGCGTCGAGGTAGAGGTAATGTCTTCTACCGATTCATTCAATATTCTTTATTCTTCTACATCATCATCATTTGTTGTTTCATTATAAAGTAATAAATTCAGTATAAATACTATACTTATATGTTATTATAAATATGAAACAATTATATTTCATCTTTTATCCATCCTATAATAAATGAAATCACCGCGCGTATGTACGTACGACTTACCGTCTCCACACCGTGGTGTAATATGTTTTTCCACCACCACTATACATGGATGGGTATAATGGTGGAAATAATAACTATATATGATTATTATATGATCATACTGATTATGAGATATTATCCACACCAATTCCATTCAATAATTAGCGGAACGATATCATTGCTCGTGCGTATGTACAGATTTTCGTCTTCCCGAGGTGATGAGATTCATTCTCCATGATAAATATTCTAGAATGATTTTAAAGTATATCTAATAAATAATCAAGAAATATATGACATAATAATGATACTGGATTTATGTATATGTTATTTACTTACTTTTTTTAAATTTAATAAAGAAACGAAAAAAAGTTTATGCGTACGTACAACCAACCCTCTCCATGAACAGTGTATATCATTCCATTTATTGATATATTATATATATGTATATTCTAAATATATTTGATATATAAATCATTTTTTACAGTTTGGAGGTACGTAATCATGATATAAGTAATCATATGAATAATTACAAGTCAAAACACATACAATAAATGAAATGATTTTACCCAAAACGCTGATTTAACATGGAATTGACAAACGAACAGGTAATATAAACTCATAAGTGATTCATAGATGATATCATAAATATTATTATGGTTTTATTACAAGTTAATAATATGTTTAAACACACTATAAAAGAGTCTCGGACACATATGGATGAAATTGGACAAAAGGTAAGGGATAATTATTCCAATCTCGTCCTTTTCTGGGATTGTTTATTCATAAGTATTTACTGGGGTTATGTTTATCATCCATATCCATGTTTTCTCAAAATGTTTTTGATTTCAACAATTTCACTGGGGCACACGCATCCGCCTATGGGGACGTGCAGTTATTGTCCCACATTCCCACATTCCAAATGTGGGCAGTATCCATTCCTTGTTCAGGTACATTTTCTCCTTGATCGAAATGGGTTGATGTGATGTTGGTTATTCCTTCTGTGGATTTCTCCCTGGAACTCATCACCTAGTCTGGGACTCCCTCAGTCATGGTTCGTGAATCTTGTTCCCAGTTCCATATCTTTGTGGATGCCGGTTAATTACACTACTTCCGTCAGGACATTACATGGGGTCTTGACATGGAAGAAACCTTCGGTGAGAGAAGATGACAACATCAGGCATGTAGGGGAATCTCTGGGTGCGTGGGCATTGGGGAACCTATATTCCTCCTCGTAAGAGGGCATCTAAGGGGTGCAGAACCTGAGGCATCCCACATCGAATGCGAGGAATCATATTCCATTGGCATGCATCTGAGGTTTTCCTCAGCTTCCCATGATTAACATAGGGTATGCCATGAGTTTAACTTCTTGTGGAGATGGTTACACCATAGGCATGTCATCTGAGGTTTTCCTCAAGCTTCTCATGTTTAACACGAGGTAGGCTGTGAGTTTAACATATTGCGAAGACCGAATTAGGGTGATCAGAACATCCCATAGAGACAGGTCATATTGATACCTACCAAGGAGGGAACACTTGGATGATGAATGGATCAGAATGCCCAATGAGGATGGATCTGAAGTGGTGTTCCCCATGGAGGGGAGATATCACACCGTAATGGTTGATCTAAACACCACTGAGGGCGGATCAGGGAATGTGCACCCCAGGATGGGGGGACACCCCGGTTTACCATTGGCTGGGATTGAACCTCATGGAGGTTTCCTATGTACCCTGTATAGAGAACATGGATAAAAAACCACATAGTTAGAAGGGGTGATGAATCTGGGTGTACATAGAGGACAACGACCCGGAGAAAAACTGGGGCTTATGCATAGTTAGCTTCCCGGGTTCTACTAGGAGTAGTGAAGAAATGGATGACATGATCCCACAGGGATATGGAGGCTTGGGTAAGAATCAGGATGGACGATGGAGAATTGAATGAAGTGGAGGGGGAATGAGATGGAACCGATGTGAGGATGACGGTGATGTTGGGCTTGAGCCTCGAAGAGACTTCCTACGTATCCTCGTGGTAGGGAATCAATGTATGCGTAGTTCGGTGCGACGATGGGACTCCTGAGGAGGCGTCCCTTGAGAATGGACAAATGGATGGGACCTAGAGGAAGTGGAACCTCCAGGTTGGTGCATGACCTTCCTAAGACACATAGGATCAAGGGAGAGATCAGGATGAGACATGAGTGATGGGCTTGAGCCTCAGGGAGGCTTCCTATGTTCCCCCGTGGTAGGGAATCAAATTCCACGTATTTCTTCTAATGACAGATTACTGAAAAATGTGGTTGACAATGGATTACAGCTAAATGAGGTCGCAACGGCTTACCGCTTGATAAGGATGTCAATGGATTACCACTGAAAAGAGTGACAACAACTTACTTCTTAATGGAGGTCCACATTTCAATATCATGTGGGATAGGGGTGAACAAATGTTAAGGGTGATGGAATGACCGAGTGGTGGGATTGAACCTCATGGAGGCTTCTTACGTACCATGCATTGACATGGATCAAAGTCCCCACAGATCGGGTTGGGTTTTGTCAGTGAACTAACATGAAGATGAACCGGGGGTCTAATGGATGACAGGATTGAACCTCATGAGGCTTCCAATGTACCATGCATTGACATGGAAAAAAGTACTCGTAGTTCGAGTTGGGTTTTGTCAGTGAACTGACATAATGTTGGACCTTGGTATGATGGGTGATGGGCTTGATCCTCGTGAGGCTTTCTACGTACCATTCCTTGACCTGGATCCTTGTCCATGTAGTTCAGAATGGGGTTTTGTCAGTGAACCGACGTGAATGTGGACTCGGGGGCCCACTGGTGGTGGGCTTGAACCTCAAGAAGGCTTCCTACGTACCATTCCTTGACATGGATCAATGACCATATAGATTATAATGGTTATCAGTGAACTGACGTGAATAAGGACCTTGGTCTGATTGATGTTGGGCTTGAACCACAGAGAGGCTCCCTACGTATCATGCCCTGACATGGATCAAAGTCCATGTAGTTCGGAATAGAGTTGTGTCAGAGAAACAACATGAAGATGGACTAGGGGTCTGATGGGTGATGGGATTGAACCTCATAGAGGCTTCCTATGTACCATGCCTTGACACGGATCAAATTCCTTGTAGTTTGGAATGGAGTGGTGTCAGAGAACCAATGTGATGATTGACCGGTGGTCCGATGGGTGATGGTCTTGAACCTTGTAGAGGCTTCGTACGTACCATGCCTTGACACTGATCAAAGTCCTCATAGTTCGGATTAAGAACCTGGAACACCGACACAGAAGTTGTCGAGACCAATGGTTGGTGGGATTGAACCTCGAGGAGGCTTCTGACATACCATGCCTTGACATGGATCAAAGACCATGTAGTTCAGAATGGATGCTGGTGAACCGATGTGAATAAGGACCATGGTCTAGGTGGGCGATGGGCTTGAACCTCATGGAGGATTCCTACGTACAATTCCTTGACACAGATCAACGTCCTAATAGTTTGGAATAGGGGCTTGACACACCGACACAGAGGTGGTCAGGACCAATGGTTGGTGGGCCTGAACCTCAGGGAACATTCCTATGTACCATACCTTGTCATGTACTGAAGACCACGTAGTTCAGAATGGGGTTTCATTAGCGAACCAACATGAATTTATACCTGGTGGTCCACTAGTGGTGGGCTCACAATAGCTTACCGCTAGATTGGGATGTAGTTTAACATCATTCGGGATGGTGGCATGTCGGAGAACCAATATAAATAAAGAGCTTGGTCCTGGTGGATGGTGTGCTTGAACCTCATGGAAGCTTTCTACGTACCATGCCTTAACATGGATCAAATTCCATGTAGTTTGGGTCGGTCACAATGGCTTACCGTTGTATTGGGATGCAGTTTAACGTCATGCGGGATGGGAGAATTTGGGGCTCACACTCTGTGGTGGCCCTAGGTGTGTCATGGTCGGTGCTCACTCTAAGCTCACGGGAGTCATACTCAGTGTGTGAAAAAAAGAGATCGCAGGGAGCTGACGATCACATCACAAAGGGTGCGTTCGTGAGAAACAAAGAGGGGATTACGCATTGAGCAGCCCATGGTGCCAGGAAATACTCTAGGATGGAGGACCAAGGGCGACAAATTGCATCATTAGAGGGGGATTTGGCACCCAAGATTTAAGGAGGGGGTCAGTCCCTTATCAAGTCATCCGCTGGCCTTGGGGGCCGAAGATGAAAGGAGGGAGGAGGGGGATCTGCCTCATGCAAGGATGACTAGGGGATTACACCAAGGTGGATACCCTGCTGCCGCTGTGGAGTGGCAACGGTGAATAGATATTACAAAAGAAAGCTGCACGGGTGCCGCTGTGGAGCAGCAATAGTAAATGGGTCTTAGACAAGGAAACCGCCCATGTGTCACTGTGGAGCGGCAACTGTGAATGTGGCTTACACAAAGATGTTTCCTGAGTACTGCTGTGGAGCGACAACGGTGAATGGGGATTACACAAGGATGTTGTCCTGGTGCACCAATGGAGTGGAAATGTTGAATGGGGCTTACGTAAGGAACTTGTCCGGGTGCCACTGTGGAGCGGCAACAATGAATGGGGCTTATGCAAGGAAGCTGCTCGGGTGCCACTGTGGAGTGGCAATGGTGAATGGGGCTTACACAATGAAGCTGCCTGGGTGCCATTGTAGAGCGGAAACGGTGAATGGGGCATACACAGGGAGGCTTTCTGGGTGCCGTTGTGGAGCAGCAATGGTGAATGGGGCTTACGCAAGGAAGCTTCCCAGGTGCCGCTATAGTGTGGCAATCGTGGATGGGGTTTATGCAAGGATGTTTCCCGGGTGCCGCTCTGGAGTGGAAATGGTAGATGGGGTTTAAACAAGGAAGCTGTCCATAATATCTTCATCATGTCTGGCCATGAGGGCATCCAAACAAAATGGTGGGTTGATGCATTTTCCTTTGAACTAGTTCACAAGTGGGATAACGCCTTGGGGCGTTGGAATCTGTCTGATCAAAGGGAGATAAAAAGTGTGAATCATATGAACAACATTCGGAACGTGGTGAGGGTGGTGTGACGATGGAGGATAACTATTGACCGTGATTGAAACGCAGCATCCATATCACATTAGCCTGAAATGGGGACAAACAAATGAGGGTCAACGGCTGACCATGTTCGAAACACAAGACCTGACTCAATGTGTTGTCAAAAGTCTTCTGGGGAATTGGCCTAGGACGTTAGGTGAGACAATGCGACAATGGACCGGGCCTTTAGGGTGTCCCTCCAATCATGTAAGTGGATGAGGATCCAAATGAAGGACATGAAAAGCGTGATGTAGAGTGATGGAATGTTTGAACGGATTCCAACACTCATGAAATTACACCACTATAATCATGGAATTAGGCATCTCATTCATGGAATATAAGGCATCTCTCATTGGGAGCATGAGTCATCCTATGATTGGAATATAGGGAATACTACCTTTTATAGTCATGTAGATAGGACTGTTGGAATCTCATGCTTCGAGCATAAAGCATCTCTTGTATTGGGCAAGAGGCATCCTATATTGATCATATAGGGATTACTACAGTTTAATGTTTTATAGATAGGACTATTAGGCATCTTATTCTTAGATAATAATGCATCTCTTGATTAGTGCAAGAGGCATCCTATGATTGGCATATAGGGTGCACTACAGATTATAGTCATTTAGAAATAACTATTGGCATCTCATGATTGGAGAATAAGGCATCTCTCGTATTGGGCAAGATGCATCCTATATTGATCATATAGGGAATAATACAGTTTAAAGTCTTGTAGATAGGTCTATTAGGAATATTATGCATGGAGCATAAGTCATCTCTTGTTTAGTGCAAGAGGAATCCTATGATTGGCACATAGGGTGTACTGTAGTTTGTAGTCATGCAGAAAGGACTTTTGGCATCTCATGCATGGAGCATAAGGCATATCTCGTATTGGGAAAGAGGCATACTATATTGATCATATAGGTTTCACTATAGATTAAATTCATATAGATAAGACTATTAGTAATAAGGATCCTAGAAATGGTTGGTGTTGGTACTTACATAAGGCCATCCCTTTCTAGTTCCACCTCGCATAGGATCCAAGTGATTGGGTTTGGAGGGGTTTCCTGAAGAATGGATCGACTAAAGGTACCCGGGAAGTTGATGATGAGAATATCAAATCATGACATGTGAAAGGGATAGAGAGGAATATTTCGACTCAAGGTGAGTCATGGTGTGTGGAGGAGTATCATAAATCATGTCATTCTATAGGTGGAAGGAGGGTGCACAATGGAAAATCCAGACATCTAGGACCAAAAACTTCACAGTATGACTCTCAATTTTTCATGGGGGTTAGTGCCAGGTTGCGGTCCCAGCCAGGGGTGCGGGGCCGCAGCCACCGCATTATGGACCGGTGGCCGCGGAGGTAAGATCCTCACAAAGGATAGGTCTTGGCGAAGTAGCTTCGCGGAGCAAAGACCTCTCACGGAGCAAGGGCGGCTCTCGCAGAGCAATGTCGGCTCACAGAGCAAAGGCCTTGTATGGAGCAAGGGGATCTTTTGGAGAATAGTTCTCTTGCGGAGTACTTGTAGATCATGGACTCGCACAGCTGCATCAGGGAGCATTGGCTTGCGGAGCATGGACTCGCGGATCATCGGCTCGCAGAGCAGCAATGCGAAGGAAGCTGCTCGCAGAGCATGACCTTGTGGAGCCGGAAAGCGGAGCTCCGTGAACCAGGAGGTCGGCTGCCAAAGGGGTGAAGTGTCCATACAAGGGAAAGAGTGAGATGGGTATTTATAGGAAAGGTGCATCGTGATGTATACCTTGCTCGGAGCGAAGATGGAGCTTGCTCCGCTGTGGGTTCGTGAACATCAAAGGGGGTCGTACAGTGTCCCGCCTCCTTGCTTTGCCGCGGGACTCCCCAGTGCATCACGAACGAGAAACACGTTCATGGATCTTCCCACCTATTTTGATTCAGTGTGGGTTCACGAACATCAAATGTATTCATGGACCATCCCACCTCCTTTCCTTTGCAGCAGCGCTCTGCGATCGCAGAGGGGGCTTTGTGATTGGGCTTCATGACCCAGTTTTCTAGCCCAACTTAAAATGTCCATAACTCCTAATTCATAACTCTGTTTGGGCCCTATGACATACCAAATCGAAGATTGTGAAAATTAATATGATCTTGGATCGTGTTTGGAAGAATCTGGAAAATTTGGTTAATGCTTTTTCCGGGGACTACAAATTCCACCCTTAAGAACGGGGTCCAACGTGGATGAGGAGGGCAAGGAAGACCGCATTCTAAGGAAACATCTAAGGAAAATGTGGGCCTTGAGGTCTATTGCACATTAATCACATTGAGGAGATAACCATATAAATCTCTAAGCATGTGTGAGCCATGCTCGGTACGGGAAACAAGAGATAATATGAGCTGATTTACATGAATTTTAAACAATGGAAGGTGTGAAGGGATCAGCATGGTACATTTATCACCATTTGGGAGAATCCTAAAAGGGAGAGGGGTCACAGATAGAGAACATGGCTCTATGGACAACTGACATGGTTCTTCTATCGCGCTCTAGTGCACAAGTGGGATAACACTAGGGGAATTTGAATCAATCGGAATAGAGCGAAGTGAAAGGTGTGAATAACGATACCCAAAATCCAGAACACTATGGGGGTGGTGTGATAACAAAGAATAACTATTGACCTTATTCAAAACAAAACATTCTTATTGCATTAGCCTGGAGTGGGGATAAAAAATGAGTGTCCACCATTAACCATGTTTGAAACACAAGACCTGGCTCAAAGTGATATCCATTGGTCTTCCAGAACGTCGGCCTAGGACAATAGGCGGGCCATAGGCCAAGCATCCATACTGTTAATGGGTTCCTCTAGACATGAAAGAGGACGAGGGTCCAAATAAGTGGAATGAAAATCATGGAATGAGGAGTGAGGGTTTTTTTTAACAGAATCCAACACTCTTGAAATTACTCCACCGTGGCGGAAGCACACTGGGTGGATGCATCGGTTTGATCATGGATCATTCCTTCTTTGAGATAGGGCCTCTCTGGCGAAGGGGCTATTGCTTCCCAATGGTATCGTGGGGCATCCCAAATATGTTCGGGGAAAAGTTACAGTTGCACGGTTCCCCACAAAGGGTCAGGCCAGGAGGCCAAAAATGGGGAGGTATATGATCTTATGATTCCTGGGGCTGGACACTAGGCAAAATACCGAGGTGTCTCAACATATCCCATGAGAATGGGGATCAAGCCGTACGTAGTTCTGGAAGCATAGTGTAATAATAGACTAATACTGACAGGTGAAATCCTCTCTATAAGAGGCTCTGGTGCATCCCATGACTAACATGGGGCATCCTGAACTTGTTCAGGGTTGAACCTCAATTTAGTGTCATGCGTTGGGGACATATGGATTCCTGTAGTTTAACGTCATATGATAGGACATGAAAGGGAAGATCCCAGCGAGCATGTGGTGGGTTAGCTATGAGACTTACGTGAATGAGGACTTGGAGTCCAAATCACACCACAAACCCCCAGAGGAAACAGTTCAGGTCGAGAGACCAAGAGTGAGAATTAGGCTGGGCCCGAAGCAGAGTGGTCGGGCGTTCCTACATACCACTTGAGGATGGGAATCTAGTTGCATGTAGTTCTTGTAGATACCCGGGGGGGTAGGATACGCTAATGAGGAAGTGTACGACATGGCGAGTAACCTAATGTGAATGATGACATAATCTCATACCACACTGCATAATCCCAATAGAGAATAAGGGACTAGGTCTCAGAAAGGCCAAGGGGCCTGAGGCTGTGCCTCAGTCATGAAGGCCTGACCAGCTCGCAGTTTAACATCTTGCAGTGAGGAAAAGGTCCAGATAAGGTGTCTCCTCTTGGGATGTGTACAACATGGTGAGAAACCCTACATGAATGAAAACATAATCCCAAACCATATCGTACAATTCCATGAAGGAGAACTTGGGCTGGGGGGCTTGAAGGTTGGCATCTCCTGGAGGAAGTTCGTCACTTGGAGATACAATGAATAGAATGAACCACTACACTCGATGTTTGGGACAACTTGGGGTGGACCTAACAGTCTAGGACAACTGTTGACCATGTTTGAAACACAGTGTCTGGAGAAACAAATGTGCATCGATCACAGAACATATTCAAAACGCAAGATTTGTATCATTTTGTTCGCTCGACATCCACGAGGGCGTTGGACCAAAGTGGTAAGAGAGTTCCCTTAGGCCTAACATTCATACCATTTAGGGTTCCTTCCTTACATGGAAGGTGATGGAATCCCAGTCAAGGAGTGGGTGAAGTATATCTGTACCCATTACTTAAAGGGGAGAATGTCTCTAGGGAGTGGGACGTATAGCTGAATCAGGGTTAGCTCGACACTAATTGGGGAAAACGTGCATCGTCGCTATACATATTAACCCTGGGGAAGATTCTGTCATTTTGGTTTGGCCAACAGTTGTAATTTTAGGGCGTTACTATGTATCCCATAAGGATGGGAATCAATCCATACGTTGCTCTAGAAGGCCATGAAGTTTAACATCATGCAGTAAAGACGTTGGCGATCTTAGTTTAAGGTCATAGAGCTCAGGCCATTTTGCAGTTTATTGTTATGCGAGACAAATGTTGGGTGGTTTTACATCCTTCAGTTGGGATGGATCATGCAGTTTAATGTTGTTTGATATGGATAGTTGTGATCATAGTTTAAGGTCATATAACTTGGACCGTTTTGCAGTTTATTGTCATATGGGATGATATTGAGAAGTTTAACGTCATGATGGATGAATAAGAATAGTTTAACGTCATTAAAGATGATGGTGCAGTTTAATGTCATATAAGACGATAATGAGCAGTTGAACATCATGGCAGAAGAAGATGAACAATTTAACGTCATGCAGGACGATGGTGCAATTTAATGTCTTGTTGGACGATAATGATCAGTTTAATGTCATAAAAGACGAAGATGAACAGTTTAACATCATGCAAGATGATGATGCAGATTAATGTCGTGCTAGATGATGATGATCAGTTTAACATCATGACGAAAGAAGATGAATAGTATAACATCTTGCAGGATAATGATGCAGTTTAATGTCATGCTGGGTCATAATGTGCAGTTTAACGTCATGATGGACGAAGATGAACAGTTTAACGTCATGCAAGTTGATGATGTAGTTTAATGTCATGATGGACAATAATGTGATGTTTATTGTCATGATGGACGAAGTTAAATATTTTAACGTCATGTAGGATGATGATGTATTTTACTATCATGTAGGACTATAATGATCATTTTAACGTCTTGACGGAAGAAGATGCATAGTTTAACATCCTACAGGATGATGATGCAGTTTAATGTCGTGTAGGATGATAAACCACACATATTGTGTTGGTATAGGGATGTTCATCTCAACCCCATTCTTGTGGGTTAGGATGATGGGGGAATCTATATGATGCGATTTCCATAAAATCCACTGATCATAATGATCCTTCAACGAGATGGTTTCAAGGCCATAAGGAGGACATCTGTGGTTGATGCAACTTGGTTTTCGGGATGACACAGAGTGTCGCATGTGTAGTAGGGATGAGTAAATTCCCTCGGTCTAGAGGGACGAAGAAGCCAGCATCATAGGTACAACGGGGCGATGGAGCCTAGAAGGTGTGGATGCCTGGAGCATCGGTACGACGAGGCGAAGGATCCCAGAAGGCGTGGAAGCCTAGATGACGGTATGATGAGGATGAAGGAGATCGTAAGGCATGGATGGCTGGACATCGGTATGACGGTGGCGAAGAAGCTAGGAGGGCGTGGAAGCCTAGAGCATTGGTATGCAGGGGGAGAAGGATCCCAGAAGGCTTGGAAGCCTAGAGTGTCGATACGACAAGGTGAAGGAGCCCTTATGGTTTGGAAGCCTGGATGTCAGTATGACTGGGCGAAGGAGCCCAGAAGGCATGGAAGCCTGGAGTGTCGGTACAATGGGGCGAAGGAGCACAAAAGGTGTAGAAGCCCGAACATCGGTATGATGGGGGTGAAGGAGCCCAGAAGGCATGGAATCCTGGACGTTGGTATGATGGGGTGAAGGATCCAGGAAGGCATGGAAGCCGGGACATCGGTACGATGAGGCAAAGGAGCCTGAAAGGCATGGAATCCTGGAGAGTCGTCCTCCACAGTGGTTGTTGGTACTATTGGAGATGCACCATTGGATTGGGGGTGGTTTTCTCCTATGAAACCCATGAGGAAGGAGAAGTTCGGGAGGAGCCGATAGAGGTGGGTGGCGGATGCCACCTACGTAGCCTCTTGAGGCGGCAGAGTCGGTGAGGAGCTGATGGAGTCGGGTAGTGGATGCCGCCTGTGCGACCTCTTGAGGCGGCATAGTCGGTGAGGAGATGATGGAGATGGGTGGTAGATGCCACCTGCGTGGCCTCTTGAGGCGGCAGATTCAGTGAGGAGCCGATAGAGTTGGGTGGCGGAAGCGACCTGTGTGGCCTCTTTAGGAAGCAGAGCTGGTGAGGAGCCAATGGAGATGGGTGGCGGATGCCACCTGCGTGGCTTCATGAGGCAGCGGAGTTGGTGAGGATTCGATGGAGGCAAGTGGAAGATGCCACCTACGTGGCCTCTTGTGGTGGGAGATTCGGTGAGGAGCTGATAGAGATGGGTGGCGGATGCCACCCGCGCAGCCTCTTGTTGCAGCGGATTCAGCGAGAAGTCGATGGAGTCAGGTGGTGGATGCCACCGGCGCGACCTATTGAGGTGACAGAGTCGGCGATGAGCTGATGGAGATGGGTGGCAGATTCCACCTGCGTGGCCTCTTGAGGCGGCATAGTCGATGAGGAGCCAAAGGAGAGGAGTGGAGGATGCCACCTACATGGCCTCTTGAGGCGGCGGAGTCGGCGAGGAGCCGATGGAGTTGCGTGGAGGATGCCACCTGCACGGCCTCTTGAGGCAGTAGATTCAGTGAGGAGCCGATGGAGTTGGGTAGAAAATGCCACTTGCGTGGCCTCTTGAGGTGGAGAAGTTGATGAGGAGCTGATGATGATAGGTGGCGGATGCCAACTACATGGCCTCTTGAGGCGGTAGATGTAGTTAGGAGCCGAAGGAGTGGAGTGGTCGATGCCACCGGCGCTGCCTCTTGGGGCGGAAAAGTCGGTGAGGAGCCGATGGAGTTTGGTGGTGGATGCCACCTGCGCGGATTCTTGAGGTGGTGGAGTCGGTGAGGAGCCGATGGAGATGGGTGGAGGATGCCACATGTGCGGCCTCTTTAGGCGGTGGAGTTAGTGAGGTGTTGATGGAGATGGGTGGCGAATTCCACCTGCGCGGCCTCTTGAGGTCGAAGAGTTTGTGAGGAGCCAATGGAGTCAGGTGGCGGATGCCACCTACACGGCCTCTTGAGGCAGAGGATTCGGAAAACAGTCAATGGATATGGGTGGCGATTGCCACATGTGTGACCTCTTGAGGCGGCAGAGTGGGTGAGGATCCGATGGAGATGGGTGGCAGATGCCACCTGTGTAACCTCTTGAGGCGGAGGATTTGGCGAGGAGCTGATGGAGATGGGTGGAGGATTCCACCTGCATGGTCTCTTGAGGTGGTGGAGTCAGCAAGGAGCCGATGGAGATGGGTGGCGGATGCCACCTGCGCGGCCTCTTGAGGAAGAGGAGTCGGGGAGGAGCCGATGGATTATGGTGGATGATGCCACCTGCGTGGCCTCATGAGGTGGCAGAGTCGGCAATGAGCCAATGTATATGGGTGGTGGATGCCACCTATGTGGCCTCTTGAGGTAGCGGAGTCGACAATGAGCCGATGGAGTCGTGTGGTGGATACCACCTGCATGGCCTCTTGGGGTGGCAAGATCAGTGAGGATACGATGGAATCAGGTGGCAGATGCCACCTGTGTGACCTCTTGTATTGGCGGAGTCAGTGAGGAACCGATGGAGATGGGTGGTGGATTCCACCTGTGCGACCTCTTGAGGGGGTGGAGTCGGTGAGGAGTTGATGGAGTCGGGTGGTGGATGCCACATGCTCTTCCTTTTGAGGTGGTGGAGTTGGCGAGGAGGTGATGGAGATGGGTGGCGGATGCCACCTGCGCGGCCTCTTGAGGCGGCGGAGTTGGCAAGGAGACAAAGTAGCGGAGTGGCGGATGCCACCTTCGCAACCTCTTGTGGTGGCGGAGTTGGCGAGGTGCCAATGGAGTAGGGTGGCGGATGCCACCTGCACGGCGTCTTGAGGTGGCAGAGTCGGCAAGGATCCGATGGAGTTGGGTGGTGGATGCCACCTGTGTGGCCTCTTTAGGCGGCAGAGTCGGCGAGGAGCTAATGGACCATAGTCATCAAACACGGATGTTACTAATCCTCTCACATACATTGGAGAGGGGATTAACAAGGGTGATGCCTCAATTTTCCCGCCATATTTGGTCTAATCGATATTGAAGGAGAAGAGCTTCACATCGGGTACACCATTTCTATTTTTGATGCATTCACCAGGGTGTGTGCATCTGCCTGTGAGGAATCGCATCTGTTGCCCCGCATTCCCACTTTCCAGAGGTCAGCGACATCTGTTCCTTGTTTAGGTACGTTTTCTCCATGATCGAAACGAGATGATGGGATGTCGGTTCTTCCATCCGTATATTTCTCCTCGAAACTCTTCACCAATTCCAGTCTCCCTCATAGATTATGTCATGGTTTGTGATTCTCATTCCTGGGTCCATATCTTTGTGGATGCCGGTTAATTATAGTACATCCGTCAAGACAATCGCTGAGGTCTTGACTTGGTAGAAACCTTCGGTCGGAGTAGATTACAACATCGGGCATGTTGGGGAATCTCTATGTGCGTGGACATTGGGGAACCTGTATTATACCTCATAAGAGGGCATATCAGGGGTGAAAAACCCGAGGCATCCCATGTCGAATGTGGGGAATCATATTCCATAGGCATGCATCTGAGGTTTTCCTCAACATCCCATGTTAAACATAGGGTATGCCACGAGTTTAACATCTTGAGGAGACAGTTACGCCATAGGCATGTCATCCGAGGTTTTCCTCGGGAATTTCAAGTTTAACACGAGGAAGGCTATGAATTGAACATCTTGAGGAGAAGGAATGAGGGTGATCAGAAAGTCCCAAAGAGATGGACCAGATTGGTACATACAAAGGAGGGAACACCTGGAATGTGGATGGATTAGAATGCCCAATGAGGATGGATCCTAGGTGGTGCACCCCATGGAGGGGAGATGTCACACAGTAATAGCTGATCTGAACACCAATGAGGGTGGATCAGGGAAAGTTTACCCCAGGATGGGGGAGACCACGGTTTACCATTGGCTGGGATTAAACCTCATGGAGGTTTCCTACAAACATTTTGTAGAGGACAGGGATAAAACCCCACGCAGTTTGAAGGGGTGATGAATCGGGGTGTACACAAAGGACAAAGACCTAGAGAAAAACTGGGTGTTACGCATGGTTAGCTGCCCAGGGGCAGCTAGGAGAAGTAAGTAAATAGATGACATAATCCCACCAGGATGTGGTTTCCCGAGTAAGAATCAAGATGGATGATGGAGAGTTGAATGAAGTGGAGGGGGAATGAGATGGAATTGATGCGAGGATGATGATGATGTTTGTATTGAGTCTCGAAGTGACTTCCTATGTATCCCCGTGGTAGGGAATCAATGTCTGCATAGTTCGGTGGGACGATGGGACACCTAAGGAGGTGGACCGTGAGAATTGTTGCATGGATGGGACCCAGAGGAAGTGGAACCTCTGGGTTGGGGCATGACCTTACCCTGACACATAGGATCAAGTGAGTGATCAGGATGAGACATGAGTGATGGGATTTAGCCTCAGGGAGGCTTCCTACGTACCCTGTGGTATGTAATAAAAGTCCACGTAGTTCATATGACAATGGATTACAAATGAATGATGTTGACATCAAATAACCACTGAATGGGGTCACAACGGCTTACCACTGGATAAGGATGTCAGTGGCTTACCGCTAAAAAGAGTGACAATGGATTACCGCTGAATGGAGATCCATAGTTTAATGTCGTGTGGGATGGGGGTCAACCAATGTGAAGGGGGTCAGAATGACTGAGTGGTGGGATTGAACCTTAGGGAGGCTTCCTATGTACCATTCCTTGACCTAGATCAAATTCCCTGTAGTTCGGGTTGGGTTTCGTCAGTGAACCGATGTGAATATGGACCGGGGGTCCAATGGATAATGGGTTTGAACCTCGTGAGGCTTCCTACATACCATGCCTTGACATGGATCAATGTCCAAGTATTTTTGGTTGGGTTTCTTCATCGAACCGACATGAAGGTGGACCTTGGTCCGAAGGGTGATGGGCTTGAACCTCGTGAGGCTTCCTACGTACCATGCGTTGACATGGATCAATGTCCATGTAGTTGAGAAAGGGGGTTCGTCAGCGAACTGACATGAATGTGAACACGGGGGTCCACTGGTGGTGGGATTGAACCACAGGAAGGCTTCCTATGTTTCATTCCTAGACATGGATCAAAGACCACGTAGTTTAGAATGGATGCCGGTGAACAGATGTGAATAAGGACCATGGTACAATTGATGTTGGGGTTGAACCTCAAAGAGGCTCCCTACGTACCATGCCATGACATAGATCAAATTCAACGTAGTTCAGAATGGAGTGGTGTTGGAGAACAGACATGAAGATGGAAGAGGGGTTCAATGGGTGATGGGCTTGAACCTCATGGAGGATTCCTATGTACCATGCCTTGACACGGATCAAAGACCTCATAGTTTAGAATGGAGTGGTGTCAGAGAACTGACGTGAAGATGGACCGGGGGTTCGATGGGTGATGGGCTTAAACCACGTGGAGGCTTCCCACATACCATGCCTTGACATGGATCAATGTCTTCATAGTTCAGAATAGGGTCATGGCACACCGACACAGAGGTGGTCGGGACCAATGGTTATTGGGCTTGAACCTCAAAGAGGCTTCATACGTACTATGCCTTAACATGGATCAAAGACCATGTAGTTTAGAATGGATTCTGGTGAACCGACGTGAATAAGGACCTTGGTCCAGGTGTGTGATGGGCTTGAACCTTGTGGAGGCTTCCAACGTACCATGCCTAGACACAGATCAAAGTCCTCGTAGTTCGGAATTGGGGCCTGGCACACCGACAAAGAGGTGGTTGGTACAAATGGTTGGCGGGCTTGAACCTCAGGGAGGCTTCCTACATACCATGCCTTGACATGGATCAAAGACTACATAGTTCAGAATTGGGTTTTGTCAGTGAACCGAGGTGAATGTGAACCCGGGGGTCCACTAGTGGTGGGATCCCAATGGCTTACTTCTAGATTTAGATGTAGTTTAACGTCATGTGGGACGGGGGAGTGTCAGAAACTGATGTGAATAAAGACCTTGGTCTTGGTGGATGGGGGGCTTGAACCTCATGGAGGCTTCCTACGTACCATGCCTTAATATGGATCAAAGTCACCATGGTTCGGGTGGGTCACAACAGCTTACTGCTGGATTTGGATGTAGTGTAACCTCATGTGGGATGGGGGCGTTTGGAGCACACACTCTACGGTGGCCCAATGTGTGTCATGGTCGATGCTCACTCTATGCTCACGAGAGTGGTACTCAGTGTGAGAAACAAGAGATCGCCGGGACCTGACGATCACGTCACGAAGGGTGCGTCTGTGAGAAACAAAGAGGGGATTATGTGTTGAGCATCCCATGGTGTCGAGACTTACTTTAGGATGGAGGCCCAAGGTTGACAAAGTGTAGTGGGAGAGGAGGATTTTGAAGCTAGGAAGAGAGGAGGGGGTCGGTCCCTTATCACGTCCTCCGCTGGCCTTGGGGACCAAGGAAGAAAGGAGGGAGCAGGGGGATCTTCCTCCTGCAAGAACGGCTATGGGATTACAACAAGGTGGATGCCCCGGTTCCACTATGTAGTGGAAATGGTTAATGGGGATTACGCATAGAAGTTGACCGGGTGCCGCTGTGGTGCGGCAACGGTGAATGGGGCTTACGCAAGGAAGCTACCCAGGTGCTGATGTGGAGCGACAACGGTGAATGGGGATTACGCAAGGATGCTTCTCGGGTGTCGCTGTGGAGTGGCAACAATGAATGGGTCATACGTAAGGATGATTCCTGGGTGCCTCTGTGGAGTGAGTATGGTGAATAGGGCTTATTCAAGGAAGATGCCTAGGTGCCACTGTGGAGCGACAATGGTGAATGAGGCTTATGCAAGGAAGCTACCCAGGTGCCGCTGTGGAGCGGTAACAGTGAATGGGGATTACACAAGGATGCTTCTTGGGTGCCTCTGTGGAGCGGAAATGGTGAATGGGGCTTACACAAGGAAGCTGCCCGGGTGCCGTTATGGAGCAGAAATTGTGGATGGGGCTTATGCAAGGATGTATACCAGGTGCTGCTCTGGAGAGGCAATGGTAGATGGGGCTTACACAAGGAAGATTCCCATAATGTCTTCTTCAGGTCTGGGCATGAGGTCATCCCAACCCAATGGTGGCTTGAGGAATTTGCCTCTATGCTAGTTTACAAGCAGGATGATGCCAGGGGCGTTGGAATCTATCCAAACAAAGGGAGATGAAAAGTGTGAATCACATGCACTACATTTAGAATGCATAGAGGGTGGTGTGACGATGAAGGATAACTGTTGGACATGTTCAAAACACAGCATCCATATTGCTTTAGCCTGAAATGGGGACAAGAAAATGAGGTTCAACTGCTGACCATGTTCGAAACATAGGACCTGACTCAAAGTGTTGTCAAAAGACTTCCTCGGCGTTGGCCCAGGATGGTATGTGAGCTGATGCAGCATTGGACCAGGCCATTAGGGGGTCCCTCCAGACATGGAAGTGGATGCGGATCTGAATGAAGGACACTCAATGAATGAGGTGGAGTGATGGAATGATTGAACGGATTCCAACACTCTTGAAATTATGACACTATAATCATGGAATTAGGCATCTCATGCTTTGAGTATAAGGAATCTCTCATTAGGAGAAAGAGGCATCCTATGATTGGAACGCAGGGATTACTATAGTTTATAGTCATGTAGATAGGACTATTGGCATCTCATGCTTGGATCATAAGGCATCTATCGTATTGTGCAAGAGGCATCCTATATTGGCCATATAGGGATTACTACAGTTTAAAGTCTTGTAGATATGACTATTAGGCGTCTTATTCTTGGAGCATAAGGCATATCTTTTTTAGTGAAAGTGGAATCCTATGATTGGAAGCTAGGGTGTACTACAATTTATAGTCATGTAGAAAGGACTATTGACATCTCATTCTTGGAGCATAAGACATCTCTCGTATTGGGAAAGAGGCATCCTATATTGATCATATAGGGATTACTATAGTTTAAAGTGTTGTAGATAGGACTATTAGGCCTATTAAGCTTGGAGCATAAGTAATCTCTTGTTTAGTGCAAGAGGCATCCTATGATTGGCACATAGGGTGTACTACATTTTATAGTCATGTAGAAAGGACTGTTGGCATATCATGCTTGGAGCAAAAGGCATCTATCGTATTTGGAAAGAGACTTCCTCTATTGATCATATAGGGTTCACTATAGTTTAATGTCATATAGATATGACTCTTAGGCATAAGGTGCCTAGCAATGGTTGGTGTTGGGACTTATGCAAGGGAAACCCTTTCTAGTTCAACCTGGCATATGAGCCAAGTGATGGGGTTTAGAGGGGTTTCCTGAGGAATGGATCAACTCAAGGTACCCAGGAAGTTGATGATGAGAATCTTAACTCATGACATGTGAAAGGGACCGAGAGGAATATGTCGACTCATGGTGAGTCATGGTGTGTAGAGGAGTATCTCAAATCATGTCATTCCATAGGTGGAAGGTGGGTGCGCAATGGAAAATCCCAACATCCAGGCCAGAAAAGTTTGCAGTGCAACTCTCCATTTCTCATTGGGGTCAGTGCTCGACAATGGTCCCGGCCTGGGGTGCGGGGGTGCAGCCCCCGTGGTATGGAATTTTGGGCACAGAGGTAGGATACTCACAAAGGATAGGTCTTCACAAAGTAGCTTTATAGAGAAAAGGCCTCGCGGAGCAAAGGCCTCTCTCAGAGAAAGGTCGACTCTCTCGGAGCAAAGGCGGCTTGCGGAACAAAGGCATATTGTGAAGAAAGGGGGCTCTCGCAGAGCAATGGTCTCTCACAGAGTACTCACGGAACATAGAATCACGAAGACGTATCACGGCGAATTGGATTGCGGAGCATGGACTCATAGAGCATCGGCTCATGGAGCTACAACACGAAGGAAGCTGATCGCGGAGCATGGCCTTGCAAAGCCTTAAATCGGAGCTCTGTGAACCGGGAGATCGTCCGCTGAAGGGTAGAAGTGGCCATCCATGGGGTAGAGTGAGCTGTGTATTTATAGGCATGGGGCTCTGAGAAGCAGAGCTCGGTCGGCATGAAGAAGGAGCTTGCTTTGCGGTGGGTTTGCAAACGTCAAAGGGGGTCGCGGAGCGTCCTGCTTCCTTGCTTCACTGCGGGTCTTCACGGTGTGTCGTGAATGTCAAACGCGTTCATTAATGGACTTTTTCCACTATGATGGAATGACAAGTAAACTCGGTTCATTAATGGAATTTTTCCACTATGATGGTCTTGACAGTAATGCCTTGGCTACTACAGAAATCATATCATGTGCTTAACAGTTTAACTCAATTAAATGTTTTATTTTATTATGATTAATGTTCCTTTATGATCTTTGTCGTATGTACTGCCATGCTATATGTCATTACTCATGTTTTATGTTCATGACTTTACTTTCAAATGTTTATGGATTGATTTATGTTCTCCATGTTTACCCTTACTGAGCATTTGAGCTCACACTTTTTATGTTTTATTTTCCCCATGATATAAATAAAGGCATTAGGAAAGAAAACAAAAGGGTAAGATCATTATGGGAGATGTTTAAGATCTTTCACAATGATTAGAAAATTATGTTCCAAGTTTCCAAAGACAGCAAACTAATATGGTCTTTGGGAGTCTATTTTTGTCATGTATTAAGTATTCCGCAAAGGTAATGTAATTTCCATGTGCGTCAAGCTTGGTTATCTATATTTATCAAGGAATAGATATTTTTGACTAAAGGGAATATTATTAAATTTAACATATTGTATAACGAAAAGAATGATATTCATGATAAAACAAGTAGAAAGTATTATATAAAAATCATAAAGTAATAATGGTGGGTAACCTAAAACATGACTCAAAGAAATAAAATTGAGAGAAAACTCCCAAATATATCTATTATCTTATTTACTATAAAACCCATGTAAAAGTGATCATAAAATGGATATGAAAATACTGATTAATATTCAGTAAATTAATAATAAAATGAATTTATGGGAAGTATATATAAAACGTATACTAAATAAATAGTGAAAATGGCTTGTTTCTCCTCGAAGATATAAGTGCAGCGGAAATCCATAACTTTATGTATTGACTCTATTTGTACTCATTCTACCCTCCTCTTCTTTGGATATATCATTTTGATTTGTGCCAAATGGCTACATTCGTTGGATTTTTAGCCAATTTAATTCTTAGAAGATGATGTGAGGAAAGTTATTATGGTATTTGGATATATTTCGGACGAACCACATATGTTATGATGTGTGTATACATGAAATGAAAGGGTTCCATTTTATAAGAGGGTGATTTTGAACTTTTTAAATATCTCAAATTATAAATTTTTAATAAATTTAATCACATTCAAAATACATCGAGAATTACATTTATTATAACATAATATATAATAAGTTTGTTGTAACATCAACCAATATATCATAGATAATTATTTGGGTCATTTTAAAACTTATCATTTTGATTAACCCATAGTTAAGGCAATTTAATTTTAACTAAGATAAGACAATTATTTAATATTAAGAGGACATCATTTATATATATATAATTTATGTTTGACCGTAAATGAAATATTAAATATATTTTCTACCATATCCTTTACCCTTATCCTTATTTCATTTTATTATTATTTTTAAATAATTTAATACAACATTATTTACCTAAAACATCATAAGTGTCAATTTTTACATTATTCATAGCAATGACTTTAAGAAAAAAATACGACAAGATCATTTAGAACTATTTCATTTAATACAATAATAAAATGGAATATTTACCTATAAAATTATTTTTTAACATAAAATATGTAAAAATTTATTTATTTTAATATTTATAATTTCATTTATTTTATTTTTTTATTAATTTAATAATTAGTGTATCATCATTGAGTAAATAGTCATGAAAAATATTTATCTACTAAAAATTAATAATGAAATTCCATGATTTAGAAAAAACATTAATATTTCATAAGAATATAAATTGGGGATCATATATTTCATTTAATGCAATATTAACAATATTAAAAATATTAAATGTAAGAGTGTGAGATTTTATCACATTTTTTAGGTTTAATAATATGTAAGTAGTTTTCAAGGAAAAGTGTCCATTAAGAAAAAATAATCCTTATGTGTAAAAAGTTGAATAAAATTCATCAAATATAATTTTGGAATGTTTTAGGGTAGTTTTATAAGATTTATATAATTATTTACAACATGAATTTTCAAATTTATCATGATCCATGGAAATAAAAATTACTAAATTTAATATTAATATTTTCCAAAATTAATGTGGAGTTATTTAATAAATTTGTATGTTCTAATTCCAAATATAAAATATATTTTTCATATTTTAATATATAGAATATGATAAAATTAATTATAATAGAAATCATTTATTTAATAAGGAAATATGTTTTTAAAGTGAAAAATACTAAAAGATTTAAAGGTTTCATATCCAAATTCAATGTCAAATTGATTACAATGACCAAAAATGGATTAACTGATAAAATTTTACCTAATTAAACATTAAAATCAATCAAATATGTAATTCAAAATAATAAATTATTATGATAAAATATATTTTGGAATTAAAATTCCTCATTTTTCAATATATATCAAAATATGATTGTTATCAAACAAATTAAAGGAATTAATTCAAAAGTAAATTTTGTTACCACACATTCAAATAAGAAGTTTATTTTTTCATATATAATTTATAACATTTTCAGAAACAATTTTTAAAACAAGCGCCCCATCAAATGGTGGTAGAGATACATTTTTTGAAAATTCTTTTTTTATACATAAAAAAATATTTGATATTATATGATATCTAAAAAACACATAAGATTGATGTTCAAAATTATATATAATATATTACATAGTTATATCATTAATATTATTTAACATGATTTATTTGTTTATTTATATATATAAAATACAGATTTGTACATTTAAATATTTTTTCTCAAAAAAATATCTTTTATTTTAAAAATTGTCTTACATTTATTTATAATTACTGGGTCAAGACATTATATATAGACCATAGTATATTAATTCAGTTAATCTGGTTCATACCTACCATTCTCAATGTTAGTTTATAAATTTATTGTTTAGGTATATCTATTAAATAGATATTTTGTAAAAACTCATTAGTTCTGGTATGAAGAGATAATTCTGTTTTGTTTGTAGCTTATTATTATATTGGTGTAGTGTATTAGACAAGATATGATCAAAATTTAACTTTTTCATGTGAAGGATGATTCACAAAAACGAGGGATGTTATATTCTACCCCAATGAAAATTAATTTCTCCCATTAAATTCAACATTATAATATAAAAAACGAGGATACTTCACCCTCATTGTATCCTCAAGTAACCAGAGAACCTCTTTAAACTTGTTGTTTTCTCTACAAAACATTAACATTGTGAGTGGTTTTATTCTATACACTGTTATCTCTATTATATAAAATTTCTACCAGTTTCTCTTCATAAGAAGGATCTTCCTCTATTGTTATGACCACTCTATTTAATACATTTTATGAATTAAGTTTCGACATTATCAAAAAAGGTACAGAGAATATATCATGAAAAATGGATAGATTTGGTGGAAGTGATAACATATATGTAACCATTCCAACACAATCATAAATTTACAAAGGAAATCACATCCTTGGAATTTAAAAGTTCAGTTCAAAAATAAATGGAGGATTTTGGACAATTCATTTATGGTAAACCATCTTCATAAAAAGTGTCAATACAACATCATCTTAATAATATAGAAATTAAAAAGGGGGGGGGGGTATCACCACATTACATGGATTATCAAAATTTTTAAACATGTACATAGAATATTATTCCAAGGATAATTTTCTAATTGACAATGATAGATACATGGTCATTATAAAGTTAATCATCACAGAATGATAAATCTGTGATGATCTAGGGGACCATTATATTCCTCAAAAGATAATGGTACTAGATTAAACTATTTATTAGAAGATAATTTTCCTAATTTTGAAGAATATTTCAAATGAATATATACATACTTAAATTCATTCAATTTTGTACCCACAATCTCATAACGTGGTTATGCCTTGATAAATTTCTTCTTCATATCTTAGTATATGAAATTATGATGAAAATATAATTCCCAAATAACAGGAGGATAATATGATATATAATGAGACGATTTATCATTTCTTCTATATCTAGTTATCACTGCTAGAAAATGGTTAGAACATGTTATCCAATGTTTAAAAAAAGAATCACTAATGTCAAAAACCTCATCCAATTTTCTTTGTACATAATTTTATAAATAGTTACCCTTATGATCTTTCAAAAATATTAGAATCTATGACTGTTGAATTATAATCCCCAAACATTGAGTTTCTACCTCAAAAACATATTGTAACACTTAATTTACACAAATGAAACATGTGAAGTCTATTATCATGTATTCTGAAAAAAACATGGTAACAACATTAATTACCTTATTAACATAGTGAAAACATGTATACCTTCCAATATTAACTCTATCATGATACCATAAATCCAAAAATTCTATAAACTATAACATATATATCAAAAAAAAATTGTCATCATATATGTCCCAATATCAGACATACAATCCCATTTATAATAAATAATCTTTTTTATTTTAGTATCACATAATCATTAACATATTAAGTGTTATAATTTCTATAATAATATTTTCTATAAAAATATCATCATTCCATTAAATCTCTTTTCTTATACAATAGAACCCTTCAACATATTCTCATATATCCCTAGAAAAAAAAGAAATTATAAAATACTCATATATTTCACAATTAATATAACATAATTCTTGAATTAAAATTCATATATACATCAACTGTTTCACTTTAAGCTTATGAAATTAACAAGGCTGATATCATCATGTTACTTAATACCTCTTTCCTTTTACATTTCACCTATCATATTATCATTTACAATTATATAACGATATCATTTATTTGTATTCTGATTATTGTCATGATATTACCATATTCGACATAGATTTTCAAAATTTCAATTATTTATATATATGATGAATTCATCAAGTGATAATACCTTATAAAGGCCTATATTCCCATCCATTTCATTAACAGAACTTCTAATTTTTCTCATTTTAGTTACTTGATTTGTTTCCTTATTTTCCATAGTGAAAAATCATAATGTTCCTCTAATACATCATTTTGGGTTCTTCTTCCAACATATATTATAGAAAAGAAACTGAATCTTTTTTCCTTAATGGTATCCGCTACAAGAATTCTAAAATATCACATTAATTCTCTTATTGGGAGATACTGATCAGTGATTAAGGCATTATTTTTTAATTATATTCCCTACAAAATTATTAGTAAGGATTGAAAATTATTTCACTTAAGTGATTATCCCACTTGACTAATCATTTTCAAATTGGGTATCACATTAAACGGTAGTCTTGTTCCCTATGGTTCTCACCACCAACTAAAACATGAAACCCTAGAATGAGATTCACTTTTCCTAGAATAAAACCACATAAAATGAAAAATCCATCTATGGGATGCCTAAATCATGACACCTATTTAATATATGACACCATAGGATTATCCTCAGAAACATTTTTAGACATATTTGTAGAAATATACCTTGGGACCTCTCTAATGTTTTATCATTTGATTTGACAAAGGTTGATTAAGAAATTGCTCACATATTGACAATAACAACACATGATTTCGAAAATTGATATTATACTATTCTAGATGAATATTCATTAAAATACAGAATCACAGTCTTGATGACCACAATTGTTTAGATCTTTTGGATTCTTAGAATAAATTCTTGTATATTACTAAAAAAACATCAACAAATACCATTAAAATATACCCCTTTAGTACTCCTACTTTAAATATTTCACATTAAAACGAGGAATTAAAACATATTGAACGGTGAACCCAGATAATTTGTAAGGATAAACAAGAAAGATAAATAGTTATAATACGAGAATAAGGTTATCAAAAGGTGATGATAACATTTTATATATTGTGAGTTTAACCATGAACCTACATTGGTCTTGGAATGATCTACCATCAACCTTATTGTTTTGGGATTAGGATGAAATCTCATATACCCTCTTATTTTATGATTATGATGAACTCCCATGTACCCTCTTATTGTGGGCTATAGAAGACCTCATGTGTACCCCTTGATCTCATTGAACATTTATCATTACATAATGCATTGGAGAGAGATATTGGTACCAACCACCACTTAATTAAAACCACAGATATCTATTCAACATGAACATAAATCAATTAACAAATCAAAACCCATGTAAGGAAATGTGAATTATAAACACTTCATCCTAACCTAACTCATTTAAAATAAATAGGTTTCATAAATATCATATAATCATAAACCTAAACTATTAAATTAATGAATAATAATGTAATACATGGTTAATATCCATAGAAAATAATAGGAAACATCATATAATAAAATCTTATATTCAATATGATTTCTAAATATTATGTGAAATAATTTTGTAGAAAAACAACCTTTCCATTAACAAATTTTTTTAAATATAAAAACATTTTGAATACTCACGACAAAAAACAATGATAGAATATAAAGATATATTCAAATACCGTTTTAAACACCATTGAATCCCTTTTCCTTGAAAAATATTAATTGTTCATTTAATAACATTTTAAAAACATTTTTAGACAATATTATTCTGATGGAACACAATTTCCAAATAGAAGAGAGTAATATTACATGAAACATATACTATCTTAAAAATAATGATATTCAAGATATAACATTTTTAGGGAAATATTTAGAATTTTTTAAATAATATTTTATCATAACATAAAATTTATTTCAATGAAAAAAATTTATAGACAATAGTCTTACCGATTTAGTAACTTTTGAACTGTAATCCTCATGTAAGAGAGATCATCAAATAGATATGTACATGCCCAAAAACATAATTTTACGACTCATAATACAAATTCAATGGTATTATATACCCAAAATATAAGAAACAGGTTGTGAAGATGGATTATGTCTCATGAGAAAATAAAATTGAGACAAAAATATCTTACCTAATGTCGTGAAACTCTTTATACTCATTCAAACATCCACTTCTTTAGGTATCTCATTTTGATTTTCACAAAAGGACTACAATGGTTTGATTTATAACCAATATATGGATTTAATGATAATTATAGGGGATTTATTTGGATATATGGATAGATTTTTGGTGAACTAAATATGTTCTAATGTTTTTATGAATAAGAAAAAGTGTTTCCCTTTAATAAAGGGGAAGCGATACTTTTGGAATTTCTAAAAAGATTAATTTACAATAAATTAAATATCATAAAAAATTCCACAATAGTTCATTTATTGAAATATTAGATATGATATGGTTGAAGTAAAATCAATAAATATATTCTCTAAATGATTCTGTTTCATTTTAAAAAATATCATTTTGATTAACCCTTAGTTAAGAAATTATTATTTTAACTATGGTAATAGCATTTTCAATATTAAGATAATGAAATTTTCACTAATAAAGATTATATTTGAATTTAAATGTCCAACATAAAATATTTTCAACCATTTCTCATCCCATATACTTATTTTATATTGTTATGAGATTTAAATAATTTAATAAAATATTATTTTCATAAAATATCATTAGTGTCAATTTTGACATTATTGATATCATTAACTATAATAAAAAAATAACATGTGATAACTTTGAACAAATTAATTAAACCAACAGATAAAATTTACAATTATACTTTAATATTTTGGGGATATTATTAATTAAACTATATTATATTTATGTTAATATTTGTAATATATTATAATTGATTGTTTCATTAATGGAAGAAGTACTCATTCATGATTGTGTAAATATTCAGGATAATTTTTTATCCACTAAAAAATAAAAATTAATATTACATTTTGAATAAAATAATATTATGAATCTTAATAATATACATATTTGATCATATATTTTATCTAATTAAATATTAAACAAATTATACTTTTTAAAATTTTATTGTGACATTTTGGCACTCTATTTGATTTTAATAATATATAATTCATTATCATGGATATGTTTCAATTAATGAAATTTAATTTTAACCCATAGGTGTATTTAAATGAATTAAAATCTTCCAATAACATTAATGAAATTTTAATTTTAGTTTTACAATATTTATTAAAATATTTTTACCATTAATTAATTAATTTCACCATTAACTATCTTAATAAAAATTACTATCATAATTAGACGTGTTGTCCAAAAATAGAAGAGAAATCGGAAATAAATTATGGACATATGATTTACAATAATGAATACATTTTTCATAATTCCAAAGAAATAATTATCTAAAATTAATTTAAAATTAATCTCAGTGATGGAAGGAGAAATCATGTTTTTCAAATGAATATGTCCATGATTACAATGTTTTTATATCCAAATCCAATATTATGTTTATTCCAAAGATATAAATTGGATTAACTAAAAAATATTATCTAATGATAATTTATAATCCCTCAACAATATAATTTAACACTATATATTTTTTCTATGAAAAAACTATTCGCAATTAAAATTAAATTGTTTTCAATGTTCATCAAAACATGAAAGTCTTTAGAAAAATATCAACAATTATAACAAAAAATATATTCATACCAATTTTAAAAATTAGAAGTTTATTTTATAAAACATAATTTATAAATGTTTTAGAAACAGTAATTAAAATAGATGTTCCATAAAAATGAAGGGAAACTACATTCTATGAAAAATACAACTTTTATGCATAAAATTGGATTTGTTCATATTTCATGTTAATACAAAACATAAGATGATTATTAAAAAATTAAATTAATATCTATATTATATATTTTATTAATATAACTAAATAATATATATTTTTTAATAAAATGATCTTATTTGTATTTAAATAATTTTATCAGTAAAACATTTCTTTTTATTTTTTAAACTATTTTACATTAATTTATAAATAATTTGTCACAGAATTATGGGTAAACCAACATGTCTAAATTTAGTTAACACTATTCATTACTAACATTTTAAAAATGAGATAATAGTTTATATTCAAATAATTATAATAAAATGTTGTTTTATAGTACCTCAATATTTCATGTAAATCAATCCATCCCAATGTAGTATGTAATGGATATTTTTCTTAGTGTATCATATAAAATAAGGAAATCAAATAAATATAATTTATTTATGAAAATAATAATTCATAAATACTTTTTATGTTTCATTTTCATGCCCTGTTTTTGATAAATTATTTTTTTGTATAATACAATCCTTATGGGCATTATGGTGTAAAGAAACGATGTTGTTCAAAGAAGAGATATAGTTATTCAGTGAGAATTATATTATATATTTTTTAATATCCATAAAATATTACATATACATGATTATATAATAAATTTGGTATATTCTATATATTTTTTATTTTACATTCTAATGGAATAACCTATATCAATTTCTATCTGTCGTCCAATGGGAGTGGAATCCATCGTTCTTGTGCATGGTGAACGATGACATTGAGAGCTGATGTAATTTGTTTCCATCCCCATCTAACATTGAGGATTATAATGATGGAAGTATTTTAAAAATATGATATTTATTAAACATTAATCATTATATAAATATAATATATCATTTACTTTCATACCTAACCAATCATTTAAAAAATATAACATCGTTTGTGCATACGTGTAGACTACAACCTCTAAATAGTGATGTTATATGATTTTCATAACAACATATCATGAATGATATATATATATATATATATATTTAAAATGATGAAATGGTAGTTATGATATAAATATTAATCTAGAAAGATTAAATATTTCATACCATTTTTCTAAAATGATTCATGTAAATTTTAAATGTTACTCAATTTTACGTATGACATACCATCTCCACGATTGTAATATAGATTTTTCCGTAACCATATACTAATATTGGTTATATTATTATAGCTTATTTATAGAAATAATAATTATATCAAGATTGTTTTCATGGGGATGTTGAGGTATAATATCCTTTGACCGTAGTCTACCAACCAAATCCACTTTTTACATATGATTTGAATATTATAAAAATGAAAAAAATGATCTTAAATGATTATATTATAGTATATGAATTGGTAATAAAGGAAATAAATGGAATAATAAAAATGTATTTTTCAAAATAATTGATATAATTAATATCCTTTTCTTATTCATGGTCATAAGGACCGTATGTGTTGGTTTAGACTCAAGATAAGTCTCTTTATTTTACAAAACTTCCATCAATTCTTCCATTCAAAGAAAATTTATTCTATGAAAATATTTTCTAAAATTATTATATTTATGTATTTTTATATAAATCAAAGTGTTATAAATGGGTATTTTTATATATTTTTAAATTAATTCAATGTTTTTCAAAATGAATACTTTTACATACATTTTATAAAACAATTTGATATTAAGACAAAAGAAATCAGTATTTTAACACACATGATATAAATGGTCTTCCCACCACTGTAACTTGTATTTATTTATTTAGATTATATTAAAATATTTATTTTTTCATTTTATGAAAAAACATTTTTTTCTATTTTCGGTATTTTTATTTTAAAATGGGGGTTTAAAATAAATGCATATTTGGATTTGAGAAGATATTTTACATTTGGTTGTTAATGTTTTTCGAGGGCTTGTTTTTGAAAATTGAAAAAATTAAATAGTATAGTCATTATTGGGTACATGAGGATTATATATGAGAAATTATTGATCATATTACAAATTATATGAAATTTTGAGTCCCATTATAGCGTATGGGTGATCTTGATCGAGCTTATATAAAGGATTATCACCATTATCGACCTCTAGTTCATTGGGAAAATGGATGGAGGTAAAAAATTGTTTATTTTATGAATGATTATAGTAATGTATAGTTATTTTTCAACAAAATATAATGGTGAGGGTTATTTTATTTTTAACTTGGATGGTTGCTCAATATAGTCATGTGTTGTTGTGTCGGTCAATTCAAGTATAATGATGTAGGTCATTCCATTTGAAACCATTATTATTACTCCACATACAATATTGATTGGACAATTATACCTCATGTTCCCTACACATATAATCAATACATATATGTATTTTATTAGAGAAAATGTGGTAAAAATTGTTTGTTATTTTAAAATAAAAATTCCTTTTCTAATCCCATCAAAGAATAATGAAATACAGGTAAACATTTCATTGGTAATCATGTCCTTCAAAAGACTAATGGATTTCATTATTTTAATTTCCCTTAGTGATATTTTTATACTCATTTAACATATTTAATTTTTTTAACAGTGTCATATAGATTAGAAGGGGAATGAATTAGTTAAAAATCAATGTTTTGAATATATGTCACAAAAAATAAAACATGTTTATTTTTAATATTTTATATTATTTTAATAATTGTTAACAATGGAATTATAAATATATAATTTAATATGTCTTTTATAACTTCTAGTAAAAAATTATAAAAAATAATGAATTTGAAAATCATTGGAAATGAAGAGAAATTAATTATTCTCAAAATACTATAGAATATGTTATTATTAATTTTGAATCCTTATAGTTTTTATCTGAAAGATAGTTTATTGTATATTTTTTAAGACAATAGAAATACAATTTGCATAAAAAATATACTCATTGGTTATGATAGAATTACATATAATTTTAATAATACCATTTGTCATGATCAAAACTATGATTGTTCAGAATGGTTTCCCTTAGAGGAAACATGGATTTTGTAGACTAGAGGAAAAAAAGAATATATATAATTCTGACTAATTAATTTTGAATGGATAGAATTGAAACAGATTAGTCTTTCTCTATGATGTATAAGTTGTGAAAATATTAAATTGTAAGTGGTACCAATCCTAGACTGGAACTAGATCCACCAAAATGAAGAATGTCAATAGTGGACATTTTTTTAAGACACACATTCCAACATTTAGTGGATATTCAGACATAGTGGATATTCATACATAATGGAAACATAAAAAAACCTAATACATCTATTTATAAAATTAAAGGTAATTAATATCAGTTAGGATCATTGGATATAAATGAAGAATGGATGAGATGAAATTAAATCCACTAAATGAGAAACATTTTTTAAATTTTTTATTGAGAAATATTTTATTGTCATTGTTATCTAAGGGATGAAGAAAAATTTTATGGAGTTGATTCCAAAAGATAATGATAATATGAATTAGTATAAAAAATATCATTATTAACTTGTAATGTGCCCAATTTTATTTGGGACACTGATAATAATATTAATATATTGAACCTAGAATTGAAATAGTGTGTAGAAAGAGATTTAGCTACACTTGCATTTATATTCGTTGAAAATGTTATTCATTGTTCTGATAATGTTGAGATGTACATATTCTAAACTTATATTCACTGTGATTACGATAGTATGAAATGATGAATTAGGCGGGAATCATAAAAACATCCATCTAATGATTCTAGAGGTAATCCCCAAAAATTATTCAAGTGTCGAAAAAATATATCTGGGAAAGTTTGATAGGTTCTGAAAAGTGATATTAATGTTGTACATGGGGAATAAGGCAATTTAATTAAGTAACAAATATCATTTTACTAGTATAGAAAATTTTGACTGTAATTAAGTAATGTGTTTTAAATTTTGTGAGATGGGTGGTCCATGTATTAGAGTTAATGGAAGAAAAAAATAATGTGGAGAATCAAGTATATATGTTTAAAGTTTTTCTAAAATAAAATGAAAATAATTAGTAAGATGTGGGGACATCATACAAATAAATAATAGCTATAGAGAGATCACTATTTTTTATATATTTAACTATGTTTGGGGAACCATAAGCTAAAGGTGAATAAGGATGAAATTTTGAACATTAAATTTAGGACTAAAAACAAGAATTTAGTGTTTTTGGTTAATACCATTCTGTGGAAAAATAACCCAACAGGGATTGTGTATCATATGAGTGGATTCTTCACTAACAATTTATATATTTCAATGTTT
Source organism: Viscum album (assembly GCA_963277665.1). Classification (NCBI taxonomy): domain Eukaryota; kingdom Viridiplantae; phylum Streptophyta; class Magnoliopsida; order Santalales; family Viscaceae; genus Viscum; species Viscum album. The sequence goes on along the minus strand of OY728145.1, from coordinate 1,238,024,465 downwards.
TCTTAATGATGATAACCTGGTTGGTTTAAAATTTATATGAGGTTCATGAAAAAGTTAAATAATTATTCTATTGTGGGTTTTGTAATTAATATTTTGAAACATATATAAGATTTAATTGTTAATACCGAATAGTGGTGTCAAATTTATAGTTTTTAGAGTAATTATTTTAGAGAAATATATTAAGAAGATATTATATAATTTTAGGATAATATTTTATTTATGATAAAGAAATAGTGTTAAATAATTATAAAAATATTTTGTGAAAAAATGTTCTTTGAAAACCATAAAGGTTAAAAATGTATTCGAGAATTAATGAAATTTAATAGTAATATAATCAAATTTATGGAAATGATAATAGAAACATACAATTTTCAAAAAAAGAAAAATCACAATCTAGGAGACAATCAATTGAATATGTAAATACTATGTTTCCTGAACCCATAACAGAATGTCCACAAAGGTGCGTTTCATACCACTTCTTATGTGATTTCATACTTAGAATTGATTTTTATTTAATGAATTAGTTTTAAAGATGAATGTGGATTTTATATATAATTTTTTTTTTCTATAATGGTAACCATGGGATTGAAAATTTTATTTAGTTATTAGGTGACATGATTTATTTTAGATGACATTCACTATTTTTTCAAACAAATATTATTAAGTAAAATAATAAAAGGGATTTTATTTGAGGATTAATGCTTTAATTTTCTATTGGAGGAATATATTACAATCTTAAGGTTTTTAGTGAGATAGTTATTTTATGGAAATGACAACAATATCTTCAAGATTATATGACTTGCGTATAAATTTTTTGGTATGATACCATTGGAGTGATTAATTTTATTACGAGAGAAATGATAAATTTCACATTGAATAATATCTCATCATAACCTTATAATTATTAAGATTCAATATTGTTCATAAATATATTGATCCATTTTAAAGAATTTGTTTTTTGAATTTTTTTAATCATTTGGTATTGCTAAAATAATTTTTAAGTTAATGATGTATTTGTTGGTATTATAGTGTAATAATTATTTGAATTAAGTTTTCCTATCTTACAAAATTTTTTATCTGGTTAATGTCCTATTACATAAACAATATCATTTTATTAATTGATGAATTATGTTACCCATTAGATGTTTATTCTAGTTCTTCATTTCTGAATATTCATTGTGAATGCTCATTATTTAGAGAAATAGAAGAGATTGTGATGGAAATTGATTACAGGCCAAACATATATTTGTAATATAATAATATTTCATCATGTTCTTAATCTATATGATTATAAAGTACTAAACTCTAGAAAAAATTCAGGAAAATACAATGTTTTCCAATGTTTTTTTTCTAATGATTCTATGGTCTCTTCACTGATCATTTATTTAGGAATTTATTATTGTTATCATTCTCCCTGACTTGTTCTCTATTACTATTTATCATCCCTAGGGAGTTTTTTTTTCTTCTAAGAAAATGTATTCACTTCATAAAAATATTTTCTTACATGGAAAACATGTATAGAGTTAATCTTGAATAATTTCATAATTCCATTTTCAACCATTTTAAGTAGAAGTTTTATTAAGACATTTTACGATCTCAGGTTTCAACATATATATTTATAAAATAGAATACTTTTGTATGTAGCCTGAGTTAAAATTTTGATTGTGAAATTTAATTTAGGGGGAGGATTTCATATCCTAAAATTTTATACAAATTATAACATGTTTAATAATGTGTGTGACACAACACAACAGCTTAAAAGAATAGTGAAATAATATTATTTAAATTTCAAAACTACAACCTACCTATCTAATTGATTATTATAAATGGTATTACAAAATATATGAATATATATAATGGTCATAAATCAATTAAAATTAATTGATTAATTCATATGAAATAATTAATATAGTATTATTAATGTTATATTAAGATTCAAAAATATGTGCCAATTAAGAATGGTTTTTGTTTAATTTTTTTGATTTAATATTATAAATAATATAAGAAAATTTTAGAAATTTTATTTAATAAAACATATTTTTTTGAGATCAACATATAAAAATTAACATATTATAAAAATATTATATTTCTATGGAAATTTAATATTTATCAATGAATATTAAAATATATAATTTTTTATTGAATATAATTATATTTATAAAATTATTATAAAATAAAATACAAATAAAAATTGGTTTTAAAATATATTTGTTAACTTTTTATTTTTTATTATATAATTATCTTTTATTTTAATTAATTTTAAATGGTAATTTATTATAATAAAATTTTATACTTGAAAAGTCATTTTTCTAAAAAATTATTTTTCATCACATTTTGACTATTTAATTTAAAATTTATTTCTACCATTTTTATAATTTGAATTTTGAAAAACGATCCGTATTATTAATCAGTGGTTCAATTTTTGGTAAATACTTCAATTTTATTTTCGATCAATATGATTAAAATATTAGAAATTTTATTTCCCTGGAAAAGGGTAATCCAAGTAATTAATTTTAATAATACAATGATAAGAACTATAAAATTACATTTAAACATGCCTCAATTTTCTTAGATAAGTAAATTTAACAAATATTATTCTTATATTTCATTATATTTCCTTTCTTATATGTTTATTTCGTTATGAAAATGATAATTGTTATGTAATCAAATGTAAAAAATGTCACACTATTATTTTTAATAACAATAATATTTTTAACATTTAGATAAAAAGAAGGCATGCATTATTATAAATTTTCATTTTAATGATAAATCATATATATTCATCATAATAATTAATTTATAATTTATGTTGATGTTATAATTATATTGAATTATTTCAAAATGATGATACTGTAATTATTCAATTAATGGGAAAATTAAATAAATGAGATTGAAGACATTATTTTTAATATAAATTGAAATAATTAATGAAATCCATGAATTTAATATATATATATATATGTAAATTTTGGGGATTTATTAAATTATTTTATTCAAATTTCTTTCATTTTTATATTTTTATTGATGTCAATTTAAATAAATACTTAAAAAATTGAAAATAATTTTATTTTATAAATAAGAATTTTTTATCAAGTGATATTATATTTTAAAAAATTGTTTATCCCCAAAACGTATTGTGATTAGGATTTAAATAATATCCATGTTACAATGATGCTTTGTCTTTTCATTTAATGTAACTATACTAACCCATTTGTTGTATCCAATATTGATTTATCCATGTTTGGGAACTTATTAAAAAGAATAAGAGGGGATAAAAAATATATGGGGAAATATTGGATCTGAATGCTTAAATATTTTATTAGATGGGATAAATTTTACTTATCCTAAATGTAGATTATAATCATTTCTATTTTTGGTAGTATATGTTAAAATTTTAATTTTTATTAATCTAACATTTTATTAAATTACCTAACTACCTCTACCCTCTATTATGAAAGGGATTATCATCATCTCATTTCATTAAATATAAAAATAATTTTCATTTTTTGTAACCTATACAAAATCCATTCTGTATATCCCATAATATTTTATTGAGGCCCCATATTTGGTATATTAAAAAACATTTGATGTCAGAAGAAGAGTTATCATTCTTAAATGAGAATTTTTGTATTATTTATTTTCTATAACCTTAATATATTTCTTATCCTTGATAAAATAATGAATTATTTACCTCCCATATTCTTATATTTTATTATGTTTATGGAATAACATACATCCTTCTCAACCGCCATACAATTGTAAGGTAATCAATCATTTGTGTTTATGGAGGACTATTGCCTTATGAGATGACATAATTCACATTCCATCGTTGTCTCACATAGAATATTATAATAATGAAATTAATATTTAAAAATTCTAAGCATGGAATATTTTACATTTAAAAAAAATAACATTTAGTGCCTTATCTTTCCATTTTCTAAAAAACTATTACCTTATTTATGTGTACTTGTGGACTAAAACCTCTATAATGGGATGTGATACATTTTTCATAACCACATAAAATGGATGATATATATTATACATTTTATAGGAAAAATTTGTTTTTCTGATATAATGATCATTATATAATGATAATATATTAATTATATTATTTCTATAATTATATTTAAAATATGGAAAAATTACCATTGTGTATATATGATCTATTGTCCCCATGATTGTAAAATATACCACTTTTCATTTGTATAATATATGATTTTTTATAAAAGTAATAAATTATATATAAAAAATTATAATTATTTCAATTTTATTATTATTGATATGGGGTAGTAATGTAATCTTTTACCATAATCGTCATATCGAATCCATTTTTGACCTATGCGCCATATATCATCAAAACAGAAAAATGTGAAATTAAATGACTAAGTAATTTTTTATGAAAAGTTAACAACTAAAACAATGGAAATAAAAAACTTGAGAAACCATAATAAGAAAATAAATTATGTAAATATGTTTATTATTCCGGAAGGTAAGGAACATATGTAATGAGTTAAAATCAAGTCAAATGAATTATTTCCAAAGTCATCTACGAATATTTCCCGTTGAAATCATTTTAATCTATTACTATATTTCTTAAAATTGAATTATGGATGTATTTATATGAAAATAATTTATTTATAAATGGTAAAAAAATATCTATTTTCAAATCCTTTCTATGATTTTTAATAATATTTTTATAACATGTTTTATACTGAATGTTTTGAAATAATGACAAAAGGAGTGATATATGTTAACATATGAAGAATTAGTGGATTTAATGAGAGGATAAAGGAATATTTATTTATTATCTTATTTTAAAAGATAACATTTTTTATTTAGTGGAAACACAAATTTCACTTTTCCTAGGATTTATTTTATTTCAGAATATATAAATTGGAAATTGTATTTTTGATATCCAAAAGTGTTTTCAAGTAGTATAAATTATCTTGTAAATGGTATTATATATAAATGTTCAAGAATAAATGATTTATTATTCATATGGTACATGGTTATTATGTTTTAGAAATGGGTTAGATTCATATAACATGTACAATAGGTTGAGCCTCATTATATCAAATAGGTGATCCCAATATTAATTATGTAATTACGATCCCCATTATTGATCATATATTGATTTTAAAAAAGTTAAAAAGTTACCAATAAGGTTTATATAGGGTTAATTTTGGAATATATTATGATGGTTCTTCCATGTATAACCATGAAGGTTATTTCATGTTTACCATGGATGGTTACTGCAATCATTAAATTTTAATTGTGGCGGTTACTCCATGAATAACAATGATTATTATTTTATGGGTATCTGTGGGGGTTACCCAATATATCATAATAAAAAATGATTCCATAACTTTAAAAAATTTGTAATCAATGTTTTCTATTTGTTTTAAAGGTTTTATTTCAGATAAATGTGATAGTGATTTTCATGTGAAAATGATTTTTGGAACCCTCTCAATGAATATTTATATAATGGTAAATGTTTCATAGGTTTTCATGTTTTTCACTAGTCCAAATGATTCTATTCCATTTATATCCCTTATTTGGATTATTTTACATCCCATTATTTAATTCATTTTTCATAATTTTTGAAGGACGAGTATGGACAAGGATGATTCCATGTTCAAAATTTTAAAGATATATATTAATGGAAATATACGTTCCTCTTTAAAGTTTTATATTATTGTAAAATGGATAAAAATATGAATTGTACATATTTTAATGTAATATTTATTTAGGTATGTTCAATGAATGAATTATCTAATATAGTATTCCTAAATGGTATTTTGTAATGAATAAAAACAATATACTTACTAGGCCGTAGAATATATAATATTTACGGCATGATCATTTTACATAACCCCACCAAGTATTATTTCACAACTGATTTGTGAGGACTATAATTTGGACACAATAATTTTATATAATTGTTACCAAATTTGGAAAAGTTATATAAATTTATCATCCACACCCTTTATTTGGTTCATATATATTTACTTATATAGTGTGGTTATTTTTTATCACATTCGTTGTTCCTTTTGATATTATTTTGGAATCCCTAGTTGAGGTAGGAGGTTCAATAAATCTTTTATATTATGCTTACATTATGGAACTAGATTTTTTCCTTCTTTTGGTTAATGATATTGACCGTGATGAAACATAAAATGAATTGTACATAAAAAACTTATGTGAAAGTGATTTTCCGTCAATTTTTACTAGAATCCAAGAAATTTTTTATTGGATTATTATATGTCTCCTATTATTATGTAATTTCAGTATCCTTACAAATAATTATTTTCCTATAAACATTTTTTGTAATCACCCTTAATAAAAGTCTAATAAAATAAATATATTAAATGTACTAATTATAGGAGATTGGGTAATTCTCTTCGTTACTTCCATAATGAATTTCGGTTATGATAGTTGTCATTGCTAAAATTGGTAATTATATTCCTTTGGGGATTTTGTGACTTAGTTGATAGTTTTTTATGTATATTTTAGTGTTTTATGTTTTTGTATGTGTTGTTGTTTTTTATTTATATTTGTATTGGTAATTATTTATTCACAATAGATGGTTTGTTTTTATGGTTTGGGAAAGTTGTTTTTTGAAAATGCATTTGGATGTGTATTGAGATATTGGTGAGTATGAGTATTTTAAAAATTGTATAAAGATTCTTTGATTTGAAATTAAAGTGGGAATGTGGAGGAAGTGGTACAATGAAATCGTGGTTGTTTGTTGTCAGATTGTTTATTGTAATTTATAGGTATCAGTAGAATATAACCATTATTGATGAACAGAAAAACTTGCATGCATAGAATTTTATTTATGTATGACTATAAATGAAATATTGAAACCTGAATGAATAGAAACTAGTGGAATTATATATGGTTAATGGATGTAATAATTTTTAACTAAATATGGAATATTTTAGTGTAACATATGATATTTATTGTATTGGTTAGTAATTTTAATCATTTATAAATGGCTGAATGATTTTAATGGGTTTTGTATGGGAGTTTAGATTATTAGAGATTTAAATGTGGCATGAGTTGTTAATTGTATTGTTTAGGAAATTGTGTAATTTTTATGGGTTATTCTGGGGAATTTTTGGTGTGAACATGTATGGTTAGTATTTTGTGGGGAATTTTATACTTATATTTTCATATGATTTTGTTTGAACCCCAACTAAGTAGGATAGTAATAAAAGTGACCCCATGCTTTTTTTCTTTGGGGTTTTACCTATACATCTTGCATAGAAAGGTAACTGATCGATGAATATTCCATCTTCTTAAATATAACATCTCGCTATAGTGAAGTGTATTAGTTATCTCTATAGAGTGATGATAATTTATTAGGGTCATGAAAGGTAGTATGAGATATTTATGTTAAGATACATCATTTTCATAATACCTTATTTAGATGGATATGTGATTAGTTAGAAATGAGTGGTTGATATGTTGAAATTTCATATATTTTAATGGAATGAATAAAGTATGACTATTATGTGGTGATGGTCGTACATGTCACTAGCATAGATAGGGCTATGGTTTGACCCACATCAAATGTGATGGGATTGTTGTGATGTGTTGGGATATGTATAAAAAAAGGATTCGGATGATAAGATGTTTTATATTGGGGTTCCTGAGAGAAAACGTAGTGGGTAAGTGATCTTACACTATAACTTTTTCATATTTATTATATTACTATATTATGACTGTATGCATAACGTAGTGAATGAGAATTATAAAGGATATATTATTGATGCACTGGAAGGTTTTTTTTGGTTCTATTATTTATTACCTAATGTGTTAGTCTTCTTCATAAAAATTTAAATGAGCAGTCTCTAGTACGATCCTATTGATTATACATGTTATTCTCACCCCTATTTAAATATATTAATTTTGATGATGCAAGGAAATTTTACAGACCGATTTTCATACTATTAGCACAGGGCATGCAATTTTCTATAGAGTTAGTACTTAGAAATATTATTTGGAAGTTTTTGGATATTGTTATTTTTATTGAAAATTATGTACTTTAGATTAATGTAGGTTATTTTTATTTTATTTAACGTTTTTCCTTAGTGAACATAATTTTATCCCTTATATAAATGGGGAAAATATTACCTATTTGATGGTTTTATACCATTAGTTCTATTCTCTAAATAGGTTCATATTGGAGACAGTCAGATGTGGTCACACTCATCCTCCTTGTACGCCCATGTGTGTTTTATAATGGGGTTGTGTTGTGACTATATAGTACAATAATATTGTTTAAGAGTGTGGAAATAGTATGGAGTTAGGAATATATGAGGAATGAATTGGGTGGTAGTGCTGGGAAAAAATCCCTCAAGGTTACATAGAATCATTTTTCGGTTGATTGTGTTTGTTGAAAAAGTAGGTAACCATGGTGAATTATTGAGTTCTAGAGATGTTGTTGACAATCAATGTTGAAAAAAACCATTAAAAATGAATGGATTATCTGGAGGCGGTATAAAAGAACAGATACAAGGTGGAACCTTTTTCCTTGATGTTCTAATTTAAATATGGAATAGGCATGAATTTCATGAAGATAGACTTCATGGATTAGATTTTGTGAAGACCATAAGAATGTTGACGTGGGTGCTACATAATTACAACGACCTTCGCGAATGGTAGAGGTTGACGAACATCGTGGCAGTGATGTTCTTTGCGAGGGAGCATCACGGAGAATATGCGAAGGTAGTTCACAAAGGTAGTGTGATTCACGACAAAAGAGATGCATGGTGGCTAATCTAGCTCCGTGAGAGTCGTGTGCTCCGTATTGGCTTAGTGAGCGTCACAAGAGAAGTTGATCTTCAACAACTTGAGCTTCGGGACGACCTAATCATCTCGAAGGCTTGATCTTCCCGAGAGTGCTCCATGAGAGTGCTTTGTGAAAAGGCAGGATTTTCACGAAGTCTTGGCTGAGCATCACGAAAATGGGAGGCTCGCGAAGTAGGGTGCTTTGCGAAGGTTTTTCCTAAGTGATTTTCCCAGTGTTCAGTGAAAAATGGGTATTCATCAGTGGATGAAATTTTAACTTCAATAAAGAATCTACGTGCATTGGAGGATGCATTAATTAGTGGTATTAGAGAGACCTACAAGTCTCTAAATTGTGAGTGGATCTTCTGAAGAAGTAGTGAACTCACATCAGTTGAGAGTGCAGTGAGTTATCAATTTGTCAGTCGTTGTAAGCCAGGAGGGACAGTGAGGAATGTCGTGCCGTGTTTGTTCGACCCATGCAATCCACATTAGGTGATAACAATTATCCACCATAGAACCAAAATAATTGTCAAAGAACATGGGTAAAATTCATAGATTAAAATAATCAAATTCCTCTACCTTGTAATCGGTGTTCGCTCAGCAGAGTCACGGGAAGGCGGCACTATTCCGTTGATGTTGGGAAGAGATGACGTCATCGTCGGCGATGTTCTTCGCTAGAGGCGTCTTCCATTTCTTGTCCTGGTTGGAAAGGACAAAGGTGGCATCATCGTTAGTTTGTAGAGACGAGCATTCATCATTGAGAGGATATCGTCCTTTGTTGGAGATGATACTGTTCTTCATGGGAGAGGATATAATTCTTCATTGGAGAGGATACTCTCTCTCTATTTCTCCATGGATCCAGTAATTTATTATGTGCCTACCCAAAATATTAGAGGATGAGTCTATTATTTGTTGGCACAACAACACAGAAGAGTTGTGTTTAATTAAAATAAAAAAATCACTAAATTAAATGGGGTTGAAGAATTCAAACATTTTCAAAAGATAATTAATTGAGGCATTTATTATATCGTAGGTGTGTTGACACCATTAAGGGGTAAATCAAGAGTATCACCTATTAATGGGGAACTCAAGGGTTAAAGGGATTTTAAGGGGGTTTGAGCTCATGTGGGACCTGCCACATAATATACTTGCAAAGGTGGTTATGCATGGGTGGACCCAACCTGTAACCTCCCCTTGGAAGACTAAACCACCACTGAAATAAAAATATGCTAGACATATTTTTATTTAATTTATTTAAAAACCCCAAAAAAGAACATCCAGCCTCGATTAAACAAAACTGTGGTGATGGTATCCTTATGCGAATACCGGTGTTGCGAATTCAAAGGTGCCCTCAGATTTCAATTTCGAGCACCAGTTCAAAATATATATAATCCCGAATGTACGTTTACTGAACGTACCCGAAAAAAAGTTCGGAAAATTATTATCAGTCACCCTCAAGCCGTTCTGGTTGAGATCAGACTCTTCCTAGGTGAAATACGCCCCAACGAACCCAACGGTACTATTGGATTTCTAATCCGAGTTACCAATTAAAATTTATGAATTTTACAATAAAATAATTGTCAGTTAATTATTTTATTTGCAGCCAGAAACTAACTTCCCTGGTGGCCCTTTCCGACCCAAGTTAGTATCTTCTTAAACAAGTTTAGCGGTGGTATCATATTTTTAATCCATGTTTCTGTTTTTGAGTTATAATCAATTGAAAAATAAAATAACATTATTTAATTATTTTATTTACGGTAATACCATTTTCGGGTTTTCTCACAGGAAGGCCACATTGACTAAACCTAAGTCACTCCTAGGGTAAATCGGTCATCCTGAGCACAATGGTGGCCTCAGATTTCGGATCCAAAAAACCTTTTAAGAGTAATTCCACTTTTTCTGGAAAACTCCATAAGCGCGCTAATTTAAGATTTACAGAACTTCTACAGATTATTACGAGCACTTCGGGCCTTGGAATCGAGGGCCATTAGAAATTGGGGACTCATAAAATTCCCAATTAATAAAAACATTTCTACAGAAATTTCTAGTCTTTAAATTCTCCCCACATCATGGATTTACGTCCCCATAAGCTACAACTCAAACCAAGGGAACAAAAAGGGGGTACTGAGCATGCATCTGAGCCCCCATCTCCCATGTGCTCTCCTGGAGTTTCTCGTACTACCATCCAACGTGAACCAGAGGTATTGAATGTCCATGTAGGACCCCCTACTATCGATACTCCATCTCTAGTGGAACCTCCATGAAGGTAGCCCCATCGTCAATGTCCAACTCACTATGGGCGATGATGTGGGAAGGGTCAAGCATGTATCTCCACAGCAGGGATACGTGGAAGATGACATGCACCTGGTGGAACTGAGGTGGAAGAGCTTAGCAGTAAGACACCTCGCTGACTATGCTGTGGACCTAGAATGGTCTGATGAAGCTCAAAGATAACTTTCCGCCTCATCCAAAACACTGTAGAACTCATCGAGGTGAGACCTATAGAAAGACATCGCCGCAATCCTTCAACTCCAGAGGTCTCTGCATCCTGAAGTACATGGAAGACCCATCCTGAAGTACATGTATATCCAATCCTACTTCTACTCTGGGACCTCCAAAGGCTGAAAAAAGCCTGCTTGTACCTGTTGTTCTGCCTTCACTTGCTAATTAATGAGGCATCGTGAGAGAAACTCTGCCACTTCTTTCTTCATTCCCGACAACCACTTCAATCATCGGAGGTCCCTGTACATCTTCGCCACTCAAACATGCACCGCTAGAGGAGATGTGTGGAACTCCCTCAACACTTCCTCTTGAAGTTCATATGGTATTATGGTACATCCTTTGAAAATAATGAAGTGATCCCCACCTTCAGATAATAATCAGGTGTCTGCCCTGTGGATATCGGAGCACGTCATGTCACACAGTCAACATCACCACACTGTGCCTCCTTGACTCACTGATGAAGTGGATGAGTGATTGTGAGAGACTGCAGAAAGATTGATCCGTATCTATCCTCAAAGGATATCTGTAATGCGGCCAGCTACTCTGTCACCTCTCCCTATAACAGAATTCCTGATCTCTGACTGATATCATCTACTATGAAACTCCCTTCCTAGGAGTATAGTCTATCTAAAATTCATAGTCCTGGAGGATGTTGCTCCGTCTTTTCAATCTTAGGTTTAGGTCCTTCCATGATAAGATGTACCTAAGACCCTGGTTGTCAGAGTAGACTGTAAAACGTTCTCCTATCTGATAGTGTAGCCAGATCTTCAAGGAAAAGACCATTACTGCTAACACCAGGTCATGGGTAGCATAGTTTTTCTCGTTCTATCTCAAATAATGAGAGCCATACACGATCACTGCTCACTCCTACATTAGGACACACCCGAGTCCGGTCCCTGATGCGTCGCAGTAAACTACGTACCCAATGCCCTCCTCCGGTAACCTCAAGATTGGAATACTAGCCAACCTCTATCTCATCTTATGAAAGCTCTATTGACATCTCTATGACCACATTAAGGGTTTCCCCTTCATTCAAGGATGATAGTGGTGCTGCAAATTTTGAGAAGTCTAGAATGATCTTTTGGCAGTATCCATCCAAAGCAGACATCCCTCCCCATATTAGGGGGGGGGGGGTAATCCTGGAAACATATTTTGAAAATATTTCCCCATGTATTGTCACTCTTGTTTATAACTGAAATCATAGAGTTCCTACGACAATGATGATAAGGTTGACTGATTCGAGAGTGATTGGTTGCACCCTCCTATGCATGAGTTTAAATGTGCTGCCTAGGTTTCCTTTTTCGCCGACTAAGGAAAACCTCTTCTCAACATTGTAGAAAAACCACAACCATTTTGACTAACACAGTCAAGATGTGTATGAACTATGGTTGCCCAGTCCATACCCAAACTAAGGTCGTATGGCCTCGACGATGCCACCAAGAGGTTCCAAACAAATCTCATGCCTCAAGGATCAGATCACACTATCCGTGTAAGTGTGAGTATCGAGTCTCCTTCCAATGGTATCTCCAGACATGAGGGTTATGGAAATGGCTTAACTTGAAACTATGGGTCTAGGACAAGATTCGTGGAAGGAAGGAAGGAATCATATCTATGTCTATTGATACCATAGCTAGTAGTAGACACAGATTGTAACTATAATCATTCCTAGGGCCCTTGGGTAACACTCCTTGACAGCATGTAGGAACTCTCTTTCCCTGCCCTGCAGCTCCCTATGCCTGACGGGGACAACAAGGTGGGTGGTTTTGACATGTAGAAATGTTCACCACCTCATGCTGCTCTCCTAGATCTGCTTCCACATTTGTTTCCCCGCAGATTCATATGTCCTCACAACTTTCTATTCTCGAAACATTTTACACTCTCAAGACTCTAAGACTAGCGCCAGTTACATGCTTTCCAACTGCTAACATTCACTAGCTGTATTTTCTCAGCCAATGAACATTCAATCACTAGGGTTATATATTGCACCCTAACATAAGTAGGAATACAAAGAGGAAAAAAATTTAGGCTCAGATATCTTTAAACACACCTCACTCATAGGTCCGAGCTCTAAAGAACTGATCGAATCACAGTCATCGAGTTCCAGGAAAGATTGGTATGCATCGATGAATACTAAACTACCGACACATCATCCATACAAAGATGTATATACTCTATAAAACTCTTAGTCACCTCCTCAAGCCAGTACTCAACTACCTAGGAATTTGTCTCACCTCCAAATCTCTGAGGCATCTGCCGCTGGAACTCATAAAACGCACTCATTCAGCATGCATAGTCCACAAATGAGGCTAGGGGTATCTACTACCCTACATGTGGTGGTGCTACTGGTACACCACCCGATGGTGCCAACAAATAAACATGCCCCTAAATCAGAGCCTCGTCGCTTGGGGGGGTCGTCATCGTGTACTCTCTTAGAAACCCTAGTTGGCTATCTTTACACTGGGATCCTAATAAGGAACAGATGCACCATAATCAATAATTTATACCTGGTGAGATAATTACGAGAGTTCACAAAGAAGACTCTTTAAAACACACTCACTATCAGTTTTTTCATGCACTTAGTCAGAAATTAGAAGTCAGGGTCCTGGTTTATGGATACGTCAGCCACCGCACCAATACTAGACTCCTAGGACTGAAAACCACACTCAATACTCTTAACATTATTTCTTTATAATAAGACAATTTAGAGTCCTATGTTCTGCGGTAAAACTGACTCCTTTGATACCAATTTGTCATGACCCTTCCCCTGGGGACCGTATCATGACTACCCCAAGCTCACCGTCCATCGGATAGGGGGAGGAAACTAGCACCAAAGGTGTAAGTCCCTAAACTTGGAAGGCATTGACTTTATAACAGTAAAAAAACCGAGTACGCAATGAGAAGCAACACACTAAGTAGAAACTATATACGAAAGTAGTGCTGAAAAGTAAAGGGGCTAGAAATACAATCCTAACTATAAATTATATGGAAAAGACAAAATAAATGGAATGTGATAGGCAGCTCTTGGATCTTCCACCATGGATCCTACATAAAGGGTAGGTACAGTTGTCCTCCTCAGTGCTCCACCTCTGTTAGAATCTTCTGGGGTGAGTATAAAAATACTCAGTAGGGGACCCTGAGACCCCCGAAGGTCTCCCAGAATCCACAAAGGATAAACCACAAAAGAAAAATACAATCATAAAGTATCAACCAACCCTACGTAGGTATATTCCTATACATATACCTAAGTTATCAATCATAGTCCGGCTCCAACTATCGAGCCCAAAAACAACCCATTCCACAAAGGATGTAAATCCAACAATATTAATGATATCGACTAAAATTCAAGACCCAGCTCACACTGGTATACATATTTGGTATAGTGATAGAGATAATCAGATGTAGTCACTGATTCATCTAAGCTGTCATACCCACATAGTATACAGGGCCAGCTAAGCTGACAGACCCACACAGGAGATTGGACCAGCTAAGCTATCAAACCCACAAAGGATATAGGACCAACTATTCTGTTGGACCCACACAGGATCTAGGAATAGATGTCAGAACTTTAGGACCCAAGGGGGATCTCAGTACAGTAGTCATCACTGTCGAACCCACTGTGGATTCCAGTACATTAGTAATCAATGTTGAACACACGAAGTATTATGGTATAGAAGTCTTCACTATCGAACCCATGAGGATTCTGGTACAAAATTCATCACAGTCGCAACCAGCCCTTGGGTTCCCGCACACAACATGTTCGATTCCGCGAGGGTCTGCTTCTCGAGCCATGTGTCGATTCATCTACTATCACAAAGTCATGATTTGATGTATCCCATAGTTTTGTCTCATAATAAGGAACCCAATGGGATATATGACGCGTCAATCGGATGCCCTATCTGAGGGTTATTGGCATTTATGTTCCGGGGCCCGGTTGGTTTTTAGGATCAAACCAACCTGACCATACACCAATTGTGTCCAAACCTTAAGAGGGGTATTCCAAAAGTATATTCTCACTCCATGAATTACATCACCGTAGGAAGTTCGTCAATAAGACACATAAAGCCCAAGATAGGGGTGAAAAGTTGAAAATGTCCATACTGGGTACGGGTCCGATCTGACCAAGTCGGACCTACCTGGCCTGACCAGGTCCGAACTGGGGTATGACCCGGTCTGCGGGTGTGGCCCAACCCAAGTGGTCGGCCCGACCCTAGTGGGTGCCCTGAACCAAGGGAGTGGCCCAAACCAAGGGGGCAGCTCGGCTCGGAGGAGCGGTGCGGCCCGAAGTCGCGGCCCAGCCGTGGCGGCCCAGCTGGCCGTGCGAGGGAGGGGGTGTCACACCCCTCCCCAGTTCATAGAACAGAACCAGTACCTAGCGCCAGTTCAGGGGTGGCAGGACCTGAGTGGTCCCGCCTGTCTAGCTCCACGGTGGCCCTCCTGACCGACCACCACCACACCTCCACCGCAGCACGACGACACCACTGTCTTCCTGCTCTCTGCACTGCACAACGGCTCCACGCCATCCCCACCACAGCTAGACCTAGCCATGGCCTTTGGCTCCACCGTGTGGCATGCCATCACCATACTTCTCCATCCACCACGGCACTTTCGGCCGTAGTTCCTCTCCGGTGCGGCGTGGCGGCGCAGCAACCCTTTTCCACTGCCTGCCCTGGCTGTGGTTCTGCACCTACAGCATGGCGCGGTGTGATGTCACCACAACTATTTCGTCCACCCTGGTTCTTCTCCGGCACGGTGCGATGGCACCACGCCCTTCTGGCTCTGCCTTCAACTTCAACCAAAAAGGAATCAATGTAGGAATGTCGGGCCTTGTTTGTTAAACCCGCACCCTCCGCATTAGGTGATTATAATTGGCCACAATTGAAACAAAATAAACGTCGAAGAACGAGTGTAAATTTCATACATTAAAATAATCAAATTCCCTTACCTTGTAAGTAGTGTTTGCTCGGTGGAGTCACGAGAAGGCGGCATCGTTCTGTTGACGTTGGGAGGAGATGATGTCAACATTGGCGTTGTTCTTCATGGGCAGGGTCTTCCCTTTCTTACCCATGTTGGAAAGGGAGAAGATGACATCATCGTTCCTTGGTGGAGGCGGGCGTTATTTGTTGAGAGTATACCATTCTTCATTGGGGAGGATATCGTTCTTTGTTGGAGAGGATATCATTCTTCGTTGTAGAGGATTCTCTCTCTCTATTTATCCAATGCTCCACCAAAGTATTTTGTGACAGCCCAACATAATAGAAAATGTGACTATTATTTGTTGGCAAAACAACACATAAGAGTTGGGTTTAATTAAATTAAAAAACTCACTACATTAAATGGGGTGGAAGAATTAAAAAAATTTCAAAATATAATTAATTGGGGCATTATTTATCTCTTAGGTGTGTTGGAACCATTAAGGTATATATTTAGAGTTTCACCCATTAATGGGGAACTCAAGGGTTAAAGGGGGATTAAGAGGGTTTGAGCTCATGTGGTCCCCTCCACATAATATACTCCCAAGGGAGGATATGTGCAGGTGGACCCCACCTCCAACCTCCCCTTGGAGGATTATACCACCACTCAAATAAAAATATGCGAGACATATTTTTATTTAATTTATTTAGAAACCCCAAAAAAATAAATTCCAACCTCAATAAAACACAGCTACTGTTATGGTCTCCTTAAGTAGATACTGGTGCTGTGAGTTTAACGGTGCCCTCAGATTTCAATTCCGACCACCGGTTCAAAAGATATAAAATCCTAACTGTATGTTTACTGAACATACCTGAAAAAAAGTTCAGAAAATTATTACAAGTCACCCTTGACCCGTTCCGGTCGAGGTTAGGCTCCTCCTAGGTGAAATATGCCCCAACGAACCCAAAAGTACTCTTGGATTTTCAATCTGAGTTACTATTTAGATGTAACGAATTTTACATCAAGATAATTGTCAGATAATTATTTTATTTATGTCCAAAAACTAACTTTCCATGGTGGCCCTTTCCGACCCAAGTTAGTATCTACATAAAGAAAGCCTACCCTCATGAGTTTAGCGGTGGTCTCAGATTTTTAATTCGAGTTACCATTTGTGAGTTATATGCATTTTAAAAATAAAATAACTTTATTTAATTATTTTATTTCAGGTTATACCATTTTCGGGTTTTCCCACAAGTGTCCCGTGCCGACTAAACTTAAGTCACACATAGGGTAAACCCACCATCCTAAGCACAACAGTGGCCTCGTATTTCTGATACGAGTAACTGTTTAAGAGTTATTCCAGTTTTTCAGGAAATCGGCATACACGTGCTATCTTATACTTAACAAAATTTTGACGGATCATTCCAAGCACTCAGGGCCTCGGAATCAAGCACCGTCAGAAACTGCGGACTCATAAAATTCCTATGTATTAAAAAAAATTCACGGAAATTCTGGTTCTTTATATTCTCCCATCCCAAGGGATTTACACCCCTATAAGAGACAACGCAAACCAAGGGAACAAAAAGGGGGTAATGAGCACGCATATGGGCCTCCATCTCCCATCTTCTTTCCTGGAGGTTCTCGTGCTGCCAACGAACGTGCACCATAGGTATCGAACATCCACATAGGACCCGCTGATGTCGATCCTCCATCTCTTCTTGAACCTCCATGAAAGTCTCCCTCTCGTCAACGTCCAACATGCCATAGGATCAACTGGGATACATGGAAGACATCATGCACTTGGTGAAACTGAGGTGGAAAAGCCAAGTTGTAAGTCACCTCGCTAACTATTCAGAGGACCTGGAAAGGTCTAATGAACCTTAGAGATAACTTTCCGCATCAGCCAAAACTCCAGAGAACGCATCGAGGTGAGACCTGTAGAAAGACGTCGCCGCCATCCTTGAACTACATAGGTCTCTGTATTTTGGATGTACATGGAAGACCCATCATGAATTCCATGGATATCAAATCCTACTTCCACTCTGGGACCACCAAAGGCTAAGCCAAGCCTGCTAGTACCTATTGTTCTGCCTTCACTTGCTGACAAGTGAGGAATCATGAGAGAAACTCTACCACTTATTTCTTCATTCCTGGCCACTAGTGTTGTCGTCGGAGGTCTTGGTACATCTTTGAAACCCCTAGATGTACCGTTGGAGGAGATGTGTGGAACTCCCTCAACACTTCCTCTTGAAGTGCAACTGGTACCATAGTACGTCTTCTGAAGAGAATGACGTGATCCCCAACCTTCATAAAATCATCAGGTGTCTGCCTTGTAGATATCTGTGAACGTTGCATCTCACAGTCAACATCCCCACCCTGTGCCTCCTTGACTCACTGAAGAAGTGTATGAGTGACTGTGAGAAACTGCAGATAGGCTGATCCATCTCTATCCCCAAAGGATATCTACAATGTGGCCAGCTGCTCTATCACCTCTCCAAGAAGCTGAATGCTTGATCTCCTGCTGAGAGAATATGCTACAATGTTCCCCATCTAGGAGTACAGACTATCTCAAAGTCATAGTCCTGGAGGAACTCGAGCAATCATTGCTCTCTCAGGTTCAGGTCCTTCTACGAGAAGATGTACCAGGGACTCTGGTGGTCAGAGTAGACTATAAAACGTTCGCTCATCAGATAGTGCTGCCACATCATCAAGGTGAAGACCACTACTTATAATTCTAGGTCGTGGGTAGTGTAGTTATTCTCGTGATGTGTCAACTGACGAGAGCCATATGCGATCACTGCTCGCTCCTACATCAGGACACACTCAAGTCTGTTCCCTGATGCGTTGTAGTAAACTATGTACTCAACGCCCTCCTCTGGTAGCCTCAATATGGGTGCACTAGTCAACCTCTGCCTCAGCTCTTGAAAGCTCTAATGGCATTTCTCTAACCACACAAAGGGTCACCCCTTCCTTGTCAAGGCTGAGAGAGGTGATGTAAATCTAGAGAAGTCTAGAATGATCTTTTTCTAGTATCCAGACAAAGCATACATCCCTCCCCCATTGGGGGGGTGGGTAATCCTGGAAACATCTTTTGAAAAGATTTCCCCTTGTAATGTCACTCTTTTTTGGAACTGATTACTCAGAGTTCCTGCTGCCATGATGTTAAGGCTGGTCGTTTCAAGAGTGATCGGCTGCACCCTCCTATGCATGAGTTTAACATGTCCTGCTGGGGTTTCCTGTTTTGCCGACTAAGGAAAACCTCATCCCAATGTTGTAGATAAACCCCAACCTTTTTTCCTAATACAGTCAATTTGTGTATGAACTGTGGTTGGCCAGTCCATACCGAAACTAACGTTGTAAGGACTAGACGCTACCACCAAGACGCTCCAACCAAAATTCTCACCTCAAGGGTCAGATCACACCTTCAGTGTAAGTGAGATTTTCAAGTCACCTGCCAAAGGTATCTTCAGACGTGAGGTTCAAGTCAACAGCTTAAGTAGAAACTCTAGTTCTGGGACAAGATTCATGGACGGAAGGAATGATTTGTATCTATGTATATTGATAATACAGCTAGTATTAGACACAAATTGTACCTAGAATCATTCCAAGAGCCCTTGGGTCACAATCCTTCACCGCATGCAGCAACTCTATTTCCCTTCCCTCCAGCTCCCTGAGCCAGACGGGGACAACAAGGTGGATGGTTGTAACATGTTGAAATGTTCACCACCTCATGCTACTCTACAAGCACTACATCCATGTCTGCTACCCTGCAGATTCATCTGTCCTTAACAATTTTTTTCTCGAAACATTTTACACGCTCAATTCTCTAAGACTGTCACCAGTTCCATGATTTCTTACTGCTAACATTGACTAGCTGTAACTGCTCAGCCAATAAATATTCAACAACACGGGTTCTATCTTGAACCCTAACATAATTAGGGATGCATAGATGAATTAAATTGTATCTCGAATATCCTTAATCCCACCTCACTCAGAGGCCTGATCTCTGAAGCATTGATCATATCATATTCATCGAGTACCAGGAAAGATTGGTATACCTTGATGAATACTCAGCTATCGACACATCATCCTGACAAAACTGTATAAACTCTAGAAAATCTCAGCCACCTCCTCAAGCTAGTCCTCAGCTACCTGGGAATCTATATCACCTGAAAACCTCGAAGGCCCCTACAGCTGGAACTTGTAAAAGGAGCTCAGTCTGCATGAACCATCCGCAAGTGCGGATGGGTGTATCTGCTGCCCTATGAGTGGTGGTGCTATTGGTACACCACCCGATGGTTCCAACAAATAAAGATGGCCCTAAATTAGAGCCTTTTCGCTCGGTGGGCCTTTATCAAGTACTCTCTCGGAAAACCTACCGGGCTGTCTTCGCAACATAATCTGTATATAGAACAGATGTGCCACAATCAATAAGTTATACCTGGTGAGCTGACTCAATCAGTTCACAATTAAGACTCTTGAAAACAAACTCGCAATCTGTGTTTTCGTGTACTGAGTCGTTAATCAAAAGTTAGGGTCCTGGTGTATGGATACGTCGGCCGCCGCACCAACACTAGGCTCCATGGACTAAAAATCACACTCAATACTCTTAACACTATTGATGCATTGTGAGACAGATCAGATTCCTATGTTCTGCGGTAGAACCGACTCCTTTGATACCAATTTATCATGACCCGTCCCCTGGGGCCCATATCGTGACTACCCCAAGCCCACCTTCCAAAGGCTAGGGGATGGAAACTATCACCAAAAGCTTAAATTCATTAATTGGGAAGGCATTTCCTTTATAATAGTAAACAAAAACAATAGAGTATGCAATTATAAGAAAAAAATATGTAGAAACTATATAAAAAAGTTGTGCTGAAAAGTAAAGGGTTCAGAAATACAAGCCCAACTATAAAGTACAAGGAAAAGACAAAACAGTTGGAAGGTGATCGGCTGCTCCTGGATCGTCCAACTTGGATCCTACCAGAATGGTAGGTACAGATAGCCTCCTAGGTGGTCCAAATCCATTAGTCTCCTCTGGGTACCGACTCGTTGTGTGGTCTATATCCGGGTACCGTCCAGTACTCATACACTCCGTCTCGCCAGCACTGTCCGTCGTCTACATCCAACATGACGAGGTGTGGGAAAATCCCGTGCAGGGGTGAGTATAACAATATTTCGTAGGGGATGGAAAGACCCCCAATGGTCTCCTAGAATCCACAATGTATAAACAACAGAAGAAAGATACAATCACGATGTATCAACCAACCCTACTGAGGTATATGTCAACAAATATATCTATGTTATCAATCACTGTTCGGATCTAAATCTTGAGTCCAAGAACAACCCATTCCAAAAAGGAAGTAAAGTCAATCAACTCGATGATATCAACTAAAATTCAAGACCCAAATTACACCAGTATACATCTGTTGTAGAGTGATAGAGATGATCAGATGTAGTAACTGATTCATCTAAGCTGTCAGACCCACACAGCATACATGACCAATTAATCTGTCAGACCCACACATGATACATGACCAACTATTCATCACAGATTTATCCAGGCTATTGGACCCACACAAGATATAGGACCAGCTATGCTGTCGGACCAACACAGGATATAGGACCGACTATTCTATCAGACCCACACATGATCTAGGAACAGATGTCAGAACTATCGGACCCACGGAGAATCCTGGAACAGTAGTCATCCAAGTCTAACCCACGGAGTATTCTAGTACAGTAGTCATCGCTGTCGAATCCACAAGGGATTCTAGTATAGAAGCCTTCACTGTCGAACCCATGGAGGATTTCGGTACAGATGTTATCACAATCGTAGCCAGCCCTAGGGTTCCCACACACTACACGCTTGATTCATGGAGGATCCTCTCCTCGAGCCAAGTGTCGATACATCAACTATAATGAATTCATGAGTCGATGTTTCCCATATTTTAATATCATAATTATTAACCCAATGCGACATATAGAGCCTCAATCAAATGCATGGTCTGGAGTTATTGACATTTCTGTTCCAGGGCCCGGTTGGTTTTTATGTTCAAACCAACACGACCGTACCCCAACTACACCCAACCTCAATCGGGGTATTAAAAAAGAATTTACTCACTCCATGAATTCCATCGCCATATGAGGTTCATCAATCGGACACCCAAAGCCCATGATAGGGCCGAAAAGGTGAAAATGGCCATAGCGAGTCTGGGTCCGGTCCGACCCAGTCGGATCAACCCAGCCTGGCCTTTTCTAAAACGGGGTCTGAACCGGTCCATGGGTGTGGCCCGACCCAAGTGGGTGGCCTGAACCAAGGAAGTGGCCCCGCCCAAAGGGGCAGCTCGACTCGAATGTGCGGTGCAGCCTGAAGGCGCGGCCCGACCCAACATAGGGGCGGCCCAGCCGTGGTGGCAAGGCCCGTGACGGCAAAGCTGACCACGCGAGGGAGAGGGTGTCGTGCCCCTCCTCAGATCATCAAAACGAACTAGAACCTTATGCCGGATCAGGGGCTGTAGGAGCCAGGTGGTCCCACCTGTTTGGCTCAATGGCGGTCTACTCGGCCGACTGCCACCACACATCCACCACGACGCGACGATGTTACCGTCCTCCTGCTCTCTACGCGGCATGACGGTGTCGTGCCGTCACCGCTGCGGCCCGACCTAGCCATGGCCTTCTGCTCAACCACGTGGTGCGATAACACTGTGCTTCACCATCTGCCCCGGTCCTCCCGGCTGCAGCTCCTCTCCGCTACGGTGTGACAGCTCCCCACCCCTCTTCCGTGACCCGCCCACGCTGTGGTTCCACCCCTCTGGTGCAGCACGACGCAATGTCACCATGCCTCTTTCGTCGGCCGTGGTTCTTCTCTAGCATGGTACGATGGCACCACACCATTCGAACTACGCCTATGACGTAAAACAAACAAGAATCAATGGAGGAATGTCGGGACATGTTTGTTCGACCCGCGCCCTACGCATTAGGTGATAACAATTGGCCACCATTGAACCAAAATAAACGTTGAAGAACGAGGGTAAAATTCATACATTAAAATAATCAAATCACCCTACCTTGTAATCAGTGTTCACTCAGTGGAGTCACGGGAAGGTAGTGGTGTTCCGTTGATGTTGGGAGTAGATGATGTCATCATTGGCGACGTTCTTCGCGGGCGACGTCTTCCCTTTCTTACCCTAGTTGGAAAGGGAAAAGACGACATCATTGTTACTCGATGGAGATGGGCATTATTCCTTGAGAGGATATCATTCTTCGTTAGAGAGGACATCGTTCTTCATTGGAGAGGATATCATTCTTCATTGGAGAGGATTCTCTCTCTCTATTTTTCCAAGGCTCCACCAATGTATTATGTGCGAACACAAAGTAATAGAGGAGGAGTCTATTATTTATTGGCACAACAACACACAAGAGTTGTGTTTAATTATAAAAAACAAGTCAATAAATTAAATGGGGTAGAAGAACTCAAAATTTTGCAAAAGATAATTAATTTAGGCATTAATTATCTCTTAGGTGTGTTGGCACCATTAAGGGGTAAATCAAGAGTTTCACCCATTAATGGGGAACTCAAGGGTTTAAGGGGGTTTAAGGTGGTTTGAGCTCGTGTGTGCCCCGAAACATAATATCCTCCCAAGGGAGGTTATACGTGGGTGTACCCCACCTCCAACCTCCGCTTGGAAGATTAAACCACCACTCAAATAAAAATTTTCTAGACATATTTTTATTTAATTTATTTAGAAACCCCAAAAAATCAACTTCCAACCTCAATATAACATAACTGTGGTGATGGTCACCTTAAGAGAATACAGGCGCTGTGAGTTCAATAGTGCCCTCAGATTTCAATTCTGAGAACCAGTTCAAAAGATATAAAATCCCAATCGTACGTTTACAGAACGTATTCGAAAAAATGTTCGGAAAATTATTACCAGTCACCCTCGACCCATGATGGTTGAGTTTAGGCTCTGCCTAGGTGAAATACACCCTAATGAACCCAATGGTACTATTGGATTTTTAATCCGAGTTACCATTTAGAAGTAATTAATTTTACAACAAAACAATTGTCACTTAATTATTTTATTTGCGGCCAAAAGATAAATTTATATAGTGGCCCTTGCCGACCCAATTTAGTATCTTCTTAAAGAAAGCCTTCCCTCAAGAGTTTAAAAGTGGTATCGTATATTTAATCTGAGTTACCTTTTTTGAGTTATAGGAATTTGAAAATTAAAATAACTTTATTTAATTATTTTATTTATGGTTATACAATTTTTGGGTTTTCCCACATGAGGCCCGTGTTGACTAAACATAAGTCATGCCTAGGGTAAACTCACCATCCTGAGCGAAATAGTGGTCTCAAATTTTTGATACGAGAAAACGTTTAAGATTTATTCAACTTTTTTAGGAAAAATGCATACACGTGCCAATTTAAGCTTATGAAAACACCGAAGGATCATTCTGAGCACTCCGGGACTCAGAATCGCGTGCGGTCAGAAACTATGGACTCATAATTTTCCCAAGTAATAAAAAGAATTCCACGGAAATTTTGTGTATTTACATTATCCCCACCTATGGGCCTTACGTCCTTGTAATATACAACTCAAACCAAGGGAACAAAAATGGGTACTAAGCATGCATCTGAGCCTCCTGGTCCCATGTGCTCTCCTTGATGTTCTCGTGCTGCCAACGAATGTGCACCAGATGTATCGACCATCCATGTAGGACTCGCTCATGTCGATCCTCCATCTCTGCTAGATTCTCCATGAATGTCGCCCCAACATCCACGTCCAACTCACCATGGGCGATGAAGTGGGAAGGGTTGTGCAAGTATCTCCTCAACCAGGATACATGGAAGACATCATGCACCCGGTGCAACTGAGGTGGAAGAGAAAATTTGTAATTCACCTCGCCACCTCTGTGGAATACCTGGAAAGGTCCGATGAACCTCAGAGATAACTTTTGGCCTCGACCAAAACATCATATAACTAGTGGAGGTGAGACCCCTAGAAAGACATGGCAGCCATCCTCGAACTCTAGAGGTCTCCGTCTCCTGGATGTACATGGAAGAGCTATCACGAAGTCCTTGGATATCTGATCCTACATCCACTCTGGGACCGCCAAAGGCTGAACCAAGCCTTCCGGTACCTATTGTTCCTCCTAAAATTGCTAACAACTGATGCATTGTGAGAAAAACTATGCCACTGCTTTATTAATTCCGGCCACCAGTGCTATCGTCGGAGGTCTCGGTATATCTTCGCCACTCCTAGATGTACCGCTGGAGGAGATGTGTGGAACTCCCTCAACACTTCCTCAAGAAGTGAAATGGGTACCATGGTACGTTCTCTGAAAATAATGATGTGATCACCACCATTATAAAATCATCATGTGCGTACCCTGTGGATATCTGAGCACGTTGGGTCTCATAATCAATTTCCCCACGCTGTGCATCCTAGTCTCAATGAAAAAGTAGTGGAGTGACTCTGAGAGAGTGTAGAAAGACTGATCCATCTCTATATTCAATGGATATCTGCAACTCAGCCAGCTGCACTGTCACCTATTGAAATAGAGCTATTGTGGGTGCCCTCAAATGATTAGTGTGATTTTGGGGTACTTAGGTGCAGTAGAGTGGTGGACCAAGGTCGTCTCTCAAAGGAGGAAGTGAATTAAAAAAACTTTTTAAAGGTATTATAAATATAAAATAAATGAGAATAAAAACACTAATTTAAAGTATGGGGGTTGGTTATAGTTTATGAATCTAGAAGAAGTTTGATGTAAGAAGATTGTATTTTTTTAGTTTTGAAATGAAGTTTGATTAAAATGACACAACAAAACGATGTTTTTTTAGACAATATTTAAAAGATGTAATCGATCTAACTATACCTCTTAAATCATTTATTAATAATTATCATTTAAATTAATATTCACTTAATTATGATCCCTTAATTTGATAACTTCAAAACCCTACAATTATTAACTTTACCATAAAGATGAAATCAATTTAACCCTAGGCTAGCTTTGTAACATGCCCTCGTAACACCCTTCTTTGATTGATGTTCTAAGTCTAGCTTATGGTTAGTGGTAAATTAAGGCACATAACCACTCTGGAAATGAGGATTAATTGAATTTAGGTATTGTATTTGAACTTTACAAATTGATCTCATGTGGTCTTGTATTACCGATTAAGACCGCGCTCTCACAATTCACACAAATCCCGACCTCGCGCGTTTTGTGATAGTTGTTCAAGTGCTCACTTAGTTTCTTTTAATTTGGAAAATAAATTTATGGATTATGTTTATATAATTATAGTATATCATTGATACAAAATAAATGAATGAAGAAGGTGATAGGTAGATCTATTACTAAAAATAACTACTCTTCCATGGGAGGCGTAATCATCGTAGAAGCGTTTTGCATGCACA
This sequence comes from Viscum album, assembly GCA_963277665.1. Classification (NCBI taxonomy): domain Eukaryota; kingdom Viridiplantae; phylum Streptophyta; class Magnoliopsida; order Santalales; family Viscaceae; genus Viscum; species Viscum album. The sequence continues at coordinate 1,237,997,829 of OY728145.1, read as the reverse complement.
AAGGTTTATAATGGGTATAACCCAATAATTATTATACTCAATAATTCCAGCCCAAATAGGAAGATTAAGAGAAGAATAAATTTAAATAAAACATAAGAAAAAAGAATAAATAAAAGAAAAACAATGTTTATTAAGAAAACACAAACATTACAACATGAGGAAGAAGAATAGGGCTTCGACGAAGTGATCTTTGCTTCAAGAGCTACCATTTTTGAATTGCTTGTAGAATTGGAGTGGAACCACTTATCCTCTTCCCTAAACTTCCTAATTCATGTACCAACCCCTCAAAATGATAAAAACTCTAATTTATAAAGAGGAGGGGAGTAGAGGTTACAAGTGGTTTGAAGTGTGAATGTGGAAATTCGGCCAAATATTTTATTCCAAATTTAACCACCCATTTGAGCATCATCACGCGTGAATTGTCCAGTCTTTCAGAAGGATCATATGTTTGGATATGGGTCCTTTATATCATCTAGAAACATGGGCTTAACCCAGGCCCAGATTAAGGAGTTATTTCCAAAATACAAAAGATTCTTCATTCTGGCGTGTCCAGCCCACCTTTGATTTTATGGCCCAATTAATCCATCCAAATGCATTCTTTTGATCTAGTGTCATGAACGAAAGATGTAGAAAATTATGTTATAAAAACTGTTACAAAACTTCAAATTCAAATAATAAATATAAATATATTTAACATTGAAATACTACAGTGCACTATAAAGGGTAAAACTGGAATTTTCACCAAATTTTCAAATGAATGATCAAATCCCAATTATTTTATAAATAAACATATTTAACAAAATGTGAGGAAATTATATAATTTATTATTGATAAAATATTCAAAAAAATAGTGTTTTATCAACTCCCCCACACTTACCCTTTTTCACTCCTGAGCAAAATCTCATATTAAGAAAACATCAATATCAAATCAAAACCAATTTTAAAACACATATCCTTGAGATCAAAAAATTACACGCCAAGAAACAAAATATATCATGCCTCATAAAAAAACCATTATTTCAAGTTCTTCATTTATATCATTCAATATATTTACACTTTATTTATCCTCCCATGCACAAAACACGTACCTCACTTGAATTTTCTCTTATCACACAAATATCAATTTTTTTTCAATGTCTTTCTCATCCAAACTCATAAAAGGGTCACCATAGGCTTGATAAATTACTATATGTCTACTCTTTGTGAGTCAAGGACATATGTTTATCATGAGTACTTTTCAGGGTTGTTCTGTGGCTTTTGTTTGGTAGGATTAAGATGTGAAAAACTCTGAGGCTGAATGAGGAGGGCTTGACTCTTTTGAAGCAAAATTGCATTAATCTAATTTTTACTTAAATATGGTCTTCTTCTCAATCCCCATGGTGTAAATTCTTCTCCATCATCATGAAAAGTCATGAAAATTTTACACCATTCATCATTTCAGCATAAAAAATATCAATCTTCTCAAACATGATTTTCTTGAAAGCTTCAGATAGGCACAACTTTCCACCTCAATTAGAAGCTCCAGAAAAGGCATAACTTCACTTGTCATGAAAGCTCCAGAGAAGGAACAACTTTCAATATAATTAATTTCTTCAACAATAAACACATCTCTTCAAAATTTAATTTTCCACCCAAAGTATCACATAATGTGGTATCACAACAGAAAATATCTTCCCCTACACTTAAGCTCAACTAGATTATGCAATTTCACTTCAAGAGTTGGTTGGATAGGGAATATTTGCTTGTAATGTGGATAACCTAACAGGCTGTGCATGGATTCTAAGGGATAAAAGGATTAAATGTTCATGGTAGGCCATTATAAAAAGGATTATTTTAAATAGGGGCTTTAATATCAAACAAATTCCTCAATCATTTAAACATAAGTACCTCATACCCTCAAGTTTTGACATAAATAAATCAAATTCTGGTTAAATTAAGAATGGTTTGATTCTCTCAAGAAGTGAGGTGAATGTAAAGAATATGAAAATAATGGATCAGAAGATTCACAAGAAAGTGATTTCAAATATTAAGACAGTGAGATGTGGCATGGTATTCAAAATTCAGTGTACTTTTAATGAAATTACTAAATATTTGAACATGAAACAATGTCATTTAAGCATTCATTTAAGATTAGTTTCAAGGGATAAATTATTTCACTCATTGATATGCATTTCAAAATTGTGGTGAGAATAATTTCAGCTGCAAAATTTCAAAAACACAAAGAAAATTGAAAAATAAACACACCAAATTTTAAAAACACAGAATGTTTTTTTGTTTTTTTTAAACAGGAAAACAATTGAAATTACTAAACTAAAAGGGTCCCTCCCCCACACATAAAATATTTCATTGTCATAAATGTGATCCCATGAGATGATATATGCACATGAAATGAAGAATTTTTAAATAGGTCAAATAATATAAAAGTGAAAGGGTTAGGAACAGCCTGATGTGCTCAGGTGATTATGGGGTCATGCAATGTGATAAAATCCACTACAACAGTAGGAAGTCCCTCAATGAATCCCTTCAAACGTTAACATTTGATTTTAAAGCTTCTTCTAGTGTCATCTTGTGGGATATCCACTGCACCATAAGGAAAAAAATTTGACATAATATAAGGAACTAACCATCTGGAAGGCAACTTACCAGGAATCAGCTTCAGTTGTGAAATGTAGAGAAGGACTTTCTCTCCAACATGAAACTCCCTTTATTGGATCATTCTATCATGAGCTACTTATGATTTTTTCTTTTAGAGCCTTGAGTTCTCATATGAAGAAAATCTAATCTCCTCAAGCTCTTGAATTTGCAGCTTTCTTTGGATTCCAGCTTGGGCCATATCCATGTTACATTGCTTTATAGCCCAATAAGCCTAATGATCAACTTCCACTGGGAGATGACATGATTTCCCAAAAAAAATCTGAAATGGGGTCATAACAATGGGTGTCTTGTATGTTGTCCTATAAGCCCACAATGCATCATCTAAGTGCTTGCTCCAATCCTTCCTATTTGGCTGCACAGTTTTCTCTAAAATTTTCTTCAACTCACGATTTGAAACCTCAGCCTGACCATTTGTTTGGGAGTGGTATGGTGTTGATGTTTCGTGTGGTCACCCCATACTTTTTAAGAAGGGATGCAAGATTCCAATTGCAGAAATGTGTCACTTTGTCACTGATGATAGCCTTTGGTACTCCAAACCTGCAAAAAATCTGTGCCTTCACAAAATCCACAACGACCTGAGAATCATCAGTCCTGGTGGCCTTGGCCTCCACCCATTTACACACATAATCAACCACAACCAAAATATAAAAAAATACAAATTAACTAGGAAAAGGACACATAAAATCAATGCCCCATACATCAAAAATATCATAGAATAGTATGTGTTGTTGGGGCATCTCATGTCTCATAGAAATGTTCCCAGTGTGTTGGAAATAAGAGCATCACTTACAAAACACATGGGAATCAAGGAATAAGCCAGGACAATATAATCCAGAGTCCAAAACATTCCTAGCTATTCGTTGGGGACCAAAGTGTCCCCCACAATCAAGTGTATGACAGAAATTCAAAACAGACTCAAACTCATGATCGAGAACACACCTCCTAATGACATAATCACTACACATGCGCCAGAGGTAGGTATCATCCCACACATAAAACCTAGACTCACTTTTTAATTTTTGGACATGATGTTTCTTTAAATTTGCTAGGATTTCAGAGGAAATAATGTAATTAACTAAATCAGTATACCAAGGATGCGTACCTGAGATGGTATATAGATGCTAATCGGGGAAAGTTTCCCGAAGTGGTACCTGGTCCAAGGTGTCACCCTCTGGGGTGTGAGTAAGCCTACTCATGCGATCTGCCACCAAATTATCTGACCACTTCTTCTCCTTTTTCTCAATATCAAATTCTTGAAGAAGTAGCATCCATCGGATCAGCCTGGGCTTTGCATCTGTCTTCTACTAGTGGTACCTCAGACCTGCATGGTCAGAAAAAACAACTACTTTAGAGCCCAATAAATATGAACGGAATTTATCTAAAGAAAATATAATAGCAATAAACTATTTCTCTATTGTGGGGTAGTTTTATTGGGCAGAATCCAACGTCCTCGATGCATAGGCGATCACATGTGAACGTCCCTCAACCCTCTGAGATAAGACCACTCCAACCACGAATTTGGAGGCGTCACACATAATCTCAAAAGGAATCTCCCACCGTGGGGGCTATATGATCGGTGGAGTGGTTAGACACTTCATTAGCTCATCAAAGGAAGTCCTAGAAGAATCATCAAACACAACATCAGAATCCTTTTGGAGTAATCGTGACATAGTAAGAGCAATCTTACTAAAATCTTTGATGAAGCGCCGATAAAATCCTGCATTCCCTAGGAAAGATCTAACATCACGCACACATGAAGGATATGGTAAGGATGAAATAATGTCTATCTTAGATCTATCAACCTCGATCCCATGTTTTGCAACTAAATTCCCTAAGACAATGCCATGCTCTACCATGAAATGACACTTTTCAAAGTTTAGAACCAGATTCTTCTCAATACAATGATTCAATACCTTTCCCAAATTATTTAGAAATTCATCAAATGAGAATTCATACACTGTAAAATCATCCATAAATACCTCCATTCATGTCTCAATAAAATCAGAAAAAATGCTCACCATGCATCTTTGGAAGGTACCTGGGGCGTTGAACAGTCCAAATGGCATCCTTCGGTAGGAAAATGTGCTAAAGGGACTGGTGAATGTAGTCTTCTCCTGATCCTCCAGAGCTATAGGAACCTGAAATTATCTAGAAAATCCATCCAAGAAACAATAGTGTGTTTTACCAGATAGTCTCTCAATCATTTGATCAATAATTGGGAGGGGTAAATGGTCCTTGCGAGTGGACTGATTTAGTGTCCTATAATCAATACACACATGCCAACTATTTTGCACCCTCATTGGAACTAACTCATCTTTATCATTTTTAACAACAGTAACACCACTCTTCTTAGGTACAACCTGAATATGAATTACCCACGGAGAATCTGAAATGGGATAGATTATTCCAGCCTCGAGAAATTTCTGAACTTCTTTTTTAACAACTTCCAGGAGGGTGGTATTGAGTCGCCTTTGTGGCTGTCTCACCAGTTTAGCCCCATACTCCAAGAGAATCCTATGCATTCAAATGGAGGGGCTAATACCTGATATGTTTGCCAAGGTCCACCCAATCACCGTGATGTTCTCCCCCAAAATATTCAAAATATTTTCTTCATGTTCAAAAGGGATATTGTTTTCAATGATAAGAGGTAATTTCTCACCACGTAAAAAGTATTAGTATTTGAGATTTGGTGGAAATGGATTGAGTTCTAATGAAGGAGGGTGTAGAATGGATGGAGACATTGAAGGAACTGAAATATGTGCACAAAGAGCATCAGTATCAGAATAGAAATCATCAAAATCAGTGAATAACACATCAAATCCATCAGCATACTCAACAGCCATGTCGTAATCAGAGTTCACATGGTCAAAATCAGAATATTACTCCATTTTAAAATCAAATATTAGAGAGTCTTGTTCCTTAGATATAGGTATGGAAGTTCTCTTAGACATTAAATCAAAACCAATACTCATAATCTCCCTAGGCATAGGACAATCCAATTCCATGGTGTTTTTACTTGTTGGTTCAAAATGGGAGATAAAAAATGAAGAATTATCCTCTAAGGGGTACTTCATGGAATCCATAACATTAAATATCACAACTTCATCCCAAAATTCCATGGAAATTGTACCCTAATTGAAATTTATGATAGTTTTTGCAGTTTTGAGGAAGGGTCTACCTAAGATTATGGGAGCCTGAGAACTTAACTGATCATCCTCCATGTTAAGCACGTAGAAATCTACTGGAAATATCATGTCTCTTACCTGGACAAGTACATCCTCAAGGAATCCTATTGGATATTTCGTAGCTCTATTCTCCAATTGCACCACTACTCTCGTCGACTTCAACTCACCGACTTGTAAAGAATAGAATAAAGAGTGAGGAATCACATTTATTGAAGCTCCTAAATCACAAAGAGCATCAGAGGAGTGCACCTCCCCTATGGTACATGGGATGGTGAATGTCCTGGGATCCTTGCACTTTGTTGGCATTGATAGAGTTGGTGTAATGAGTGCTGAGACATTCCTTCCAAGGTTAATCCTCTCATTTCCCTTGAGCCATCTTTGATTGTTGCAGAGTTCTTTTAAGAATTTGGCATACCTTGGGATTTGCTTAATGGCATCAAGTAGAGGAATGTTGATCTCCACATGCTTGAATGTGTCCAAAACCTCCTTTTGCATTGCTTCTTCAGCCATCTTCTTGGTTTGAACAACCCTGTTTGGAAAAGGAAGGGGTTTAGGAGGAACATCAACAATATTTCTCTTACCTTTATCTTTATCCTTGGATTTCTCATCAGTTGGTATAGAATGCGGCTTCTCTTGAGTAGAGGTGAATCTCAGTGGAATGGTAGGTAAATATGTATCATTCATTTGCTTCCCACTTCTCAATGTGATGGAACTAACATTCCCTTTTGGATTTTGAGTGGGCTGTGAAGGTAGATTTCCGGAAATCTTACTTACAAGTTCATGGAGGGTGGTGGTAATCTGGCTCATCTGAGTCTTCAACCCCCTCAGCTCCAAACTTTGACTCTTCATCTCATTCTGTTGACTAAGAACAATTTGTTTCAAAAGATCATCAGTATTAGAATCTACCTTTAGTGGGGGATTCCCTTGTTGTTGGATTATTGATTCTTGGGCTTCAAATATCTTTTGGGGTTGTTGGAAACCCTGATGGTAAGGCGAAGGCTGTTGGATGTTTTGTTGAAAGGGTGGCCTTTGTTGTTGTCTAGAGCCATACCTAATGTCTGGTTGATGTTTCCACCCTTTTTTGTATGTTGGAGAAAATGAATCAAACATCTTTTGGGGATATGGTTGTTGTTGCTACTGAAATGGTCTCCTTGGTAATACTGATGCACAATCCTCTGTCTCTTGTAGTTGTGGGCAACAGTTAGTTGGGTGACTTGTCTTAGTGCAAATGCAACAAGGCCGTGAAGGAGGGGGTTGGGATGTCTTTTGATCCAATGCAATCTTCCACACCATAGTGGTAAATTCTTCCAACTTGGTATCAATCAAATGACGTTAAAGAGATGGACTTACATGATGTACTCCCCTAACATGTGGTGTACCTCGATCGCCAAATTGTTGGGAGTTTTGTGCCATCTTGTCGATCAAGGCACGTGCGGCTACTGGTGTCTTGTCCACCAATGCACCTCCTGCTACGGAATCCACCATGCTCCTCTCCATAGGTGTGAGTCCTTTATAGAAGTACTGAATGAGGAGTTTCTCACTAATTTGGTGATATGGACATCTTGCACACAACTTCTTGAATCTCTCCCAATACTCATACATTGACTCCCCTTGTGATTGCTTGATCCTCGAGATCTCCTTATGAATGGAAGTGGTCCTCGATGAGGGAAAAAATCTCTACAAGAAAAGACGCTTTAAATCGTTCCAACAAGTTTCATCCTCGGGTTGTAAATAATACATCCAATCTTTCGCAGCTCCATCAAGTGAGAATGGGAATACTATTAATTTGATTTGATCTTTAGAAACATTTATTGGTTTAAGGGTTGAGAAAACCACATTAAATTCTTTAAAATATTTATTTGGATCCTCACCAGATAAGGGATGAAATTTTTGAAGAAGGTGAATTAACCCAGATTTTAACTCAAAGTCTGATTCGAGATTCGGGTATTCAATACAATTTGGTTGATAGTTAATATTAGGTGCATCCAATTCTCGAATGGTTATATTAAGTTCATTTCCAATATTTCCTGCCATTGGTTCCTAATTAATGTTTGAATTTGAATTTCTTCCAATTTCAATGTTTCCAGTAGAGAGTAATACACCAACTGGTTGAATATTGAAACTTCCAGTAGACTGAGAATGTTTGATTCGAGCCCTAAGGCTACGTTCAATCTCAGGGTCAAGATCTAAGAGATCGTTGGGATTAGTTCGTGTCATAAATCAAATACAAATGAAAAGAAAGAAAGTGTACCATTGTAAAATAAAAATGAGAAGTTTGAGTTGATGGTCTAAAAAGAAAAGAAGAGGATGCAAAAAAATGAAAACTTGAGAAAGGGGAAAGATGAAAGAGAGAGGTGAATAAAATAATAAAATGAAAAATAAAATAAATACCTCTAAATGGTTGAATAAATTAATTTCCTCCCTATAAATGGTGCCAATTTGAAAGAGCGTTGTCTTGGGTGCCCTCAAATGATTAATGTGATTTTTTGGTACTTAGGTGCAGCAGAGTGGCTGACCATGGTCGTCTCTCAAAGAAGGAAGTGAATTAAAACAACTTTTTAAAGTTATTCTAAAAATAAAATAAAAGAAAATAAAAACACTACTTGAATGGATGGGGGTTGTTTATAGTTTATTAATCTTGAATAAGTTTTCTAGAAGAAGAATTTATTTTTTTGTTTTTAGTTTTGAAATGAAGCTCGATTAAATTGACACAACAAAATGATGTTTTTTTAGACAATATTTAAAAGAGCTAATCGATCTAACTATACCTCTTAAATCATTTTTTAATCATTATAATTTAAATTAATATTCACTTAATTATGATCCCTTAATTTTTTAACCCATGAACCCTACGAGAAATAACCTCACCACAAAGATGAAATTAATTAAACCCTAGGCTAGCTTCCGAACATGCTCTCGTAGCACCCTGATTTGATTGATGTTCTTAGGATAGATTATGGGTAGTGGTAAACTAAGGCACATAAACACTCTAAAAATGAGGATTAATTGAGTTTAGGGATTGTATTTTAACTCTACAAATTGATCCCATGTGGTCTTGTTTTACCGATTATGATCGCGCTCTCACAATTCACACAAATCCCGACCTCACGCGTTTTGTGTTAATTGTTCAAGTGATCACTTAGTTTCTTTTAATTTGTAAACTCAATTAATGGATCATGTTTAGTTAATTACAGTAGATCATTGGTTCAAAATAAATGAATGATTAAGGTGAGAGGTATATCAATTACTAAAAATAACTACTCTTCCATGGGTGGCGTAATCATCGTAGAAGCGTTTTGCACGTGCAAAGGTTTATAATGGTTATAACCCAATAACACTTCTACTCAAGAATTCCATCCCAAAGAGGAAGATTAAGAGAAGAATAAATTTAAATAAAACAGAATAAAATATAAAAAATAAAAGAAATAAAAATAAGTTTATTAAGAAAACAAAAACATTACAACATGAGGAAGTAGAATAGGGCTTCGACGAAGGGATCCTTGCTTTAAGAGCTACCCTTATTGAATTGCTTGTATAATTGGAGTGGAACCTCTTCTCTTCTGACATAAACTTCCTAATTCACATACCAACCCCTCTAAATGAGAAAAACTCTAATTTATAGAGGGGAGGGGATGAGAGGTTACAAGTGGTTTCAAGTGTGAATGTGGAAATTCGGCCAAATATTTTATTCCTACTTGTACCGCCCATTAGACCACACAAACGCGTGAATTAGCCAGCCTTACAGAAGGAGAATATCTGCGGCTATGGGTTCAATATCTCCTCTAAAATTTGGGGCTTAATCCAGGCCCAGATGAAGGAGTTATGGCCGCAATACAGAAGCTTCTTGATTCTGGCATGTCCAGCCCACCTTTGACTCTGGCCCAATTACTCCATCCAAATGCATTTTTTTATATAGTGTCTTGAATAAAAGTTGTAGAAAATGACGTTAGGAACATGGTTAAAAAATTTAAAATTCAAATAATAAATATTATTATATTTTTCTTCGAAATACTACAGTGCACTATAAAGGGTAAATTTGTAATTTTCAACAATTTTTTAAATGAATGATCAAATCCCAAATATTTTATAAATAAACTTATTTTACACAATGTAAGGAATTTATATCATTTATTATCAATAAAATATTCAAAAACAATTGTGTTTTATCACCTATCCTAGAAGATTAATGCCTGATCTCCTACTGAGAGGATCTGCTACAATATTCCCCTTCCTAGGAGTATAGACTATCTCAAAGTCATAGTCCTGGAAGAACTCGAGCCATCGTCGCACTCTCAGGTTTTGGTCCTTCTATGACAAGATGTACTTGAGACTCTGGTGGTCAAAGTAGAATATAAAATATTCGTTCATCAGATAGTGCCACCCCATCGTCAAGGAGATGACCACTAATGCTAACTCTAGGTCATGGCTAGCATAGTTCTGCTCGTGCTGTCTCAAAAACAGATAGCCATATGTGATCACTACTTGATCCTACATCAGGACACACCCGAGTTCTGTTCCTTATGCGTCATAGTAGACTACTTACCCAATGCCCTCCTCCAGTAGCCTCAAGATGGGCGCACTCGTGAACCTCTGCCTCATCTCCTAAAAGCTCTGATGGCATCTTTTCGACCACACGAAGGGTTTCCCCTTCTCTCTCAAGCCTGATAGCGGTGTTTCAAATCTATATAAGTCTACAATGATATTTTGGTAGTATCCAGCCAAATTAGACATCCCTCCCCCTGGGGGGGGGGTAATCCTGGACACATCTTTTGAAAAGATGTCCCAATGTAATGTCACTCCTATTTCGAACTGAAAACTCAGATTTCCTATTTCCATGATGGTAAGGATGGATGATTCAAGAGAGATTGGCTACACCCTCCTATGCATGAGTTTTACATGTGCTTCCTGGGATTCCTTTTTCTCCATCTAAGGAAAACCTCATCCCAACGTTGTAGAGAAACCACAACCTTTTTTCCTAATACAGTCAATCTGTGTATGAACTATGGTTTCCCACTCCATACCCAAACTAATATTTTCAGGCCTTGATGCTACTACCGTGAGGTTCTAATGGAAGCTCTCACCTCAAGGGTTAGATCACACTTTCAGCATAAGTGTTATTTTCAAATCTCCTCCCAAAGGTATCTCTTGCCGTGAGGGTCAAGTCAATGGCTTAACCAGAAACTCTTGGATTGGTAAAAGATTCTTGGAAGGAAGGAATGATTAGTATCTATGTCTACTAATACGACAACTAGTAGTAGACACAGATCATACCTAGAATCATTCCTTGAGCTCTTGGGTCACACTCCTTGACAGCATGCAACAACTCTCTTTCCCTACCCTCCAGCTCCTTGAGCCTGATGGAGATGACAAGGTGGGTGATTGTAACATGTCGAAATGTTCACCACATCCTGCTGCTCTCCTAACTCTGCTTCCATATCTGATGCCCTGTAGATTCATCTATCCTTAAAACTTCCTCTTCTCGAAACATTTTACATGATCATGTCTCTAAGAGTGGTGCAAATTTCATGCTTTCCAACTACTGACATTCACTGGCTGTATCCGCTTATCAAATGAAAATTCAACCAAAAGGGTTCTCTATAGCAACCTAACATAAGTAGGAATGCATAGAGGGAAAAAAATGCTGGCTCGGATATCCATAAACACACCTCACTTAGAGGTCCGAACTCTAAAGCACTGATCGTATCATATTAATCATGTACGTGGAAAGATCGGTATGCCTCTATGCATACTCAGATAACAACACGTCGACCTTCCAAAGCTATATAAGCTCTACAAAACTCTCAAAAACCTCCTCAAGCCAGTCCGTAGCTGCCTGGGAATCTGTCTCGCCTAAAAACCTCGGAGGCTTCTGCCGTTGGAACTCGTAAAATGTGCTCAGTCGGCGTATACCGACCGCCAGTGCGGCTGGGGGTATCTACTGCCCTATGGGTGGTGGTGATTCTTGTACACCAACTGATGGTGAAAACAATGAAAGAGGGACCTAAATCAGAGCCTCGTTGCTCGGTGGGCCTTCATCGTGTACTATCTCAGAAACCCATGCTGGCTATCTTCCCAGCGGCAACTTGATAAGGAACAGAAGAGCCACAATCAATATGTTATACCTAGTGAGATGACTCAAAGAGTTCACAAAGAATACTCCTGAAAACACACTCACAATCAGTGTTTTCGTGCACTGAGTTGGATATCAGAAGTCAAGGTCCTAGTGTTTGGATACGTCGGCCGCCGCACCAACACTGGACCACCTGGACTGAAAACCACACTCAATACTCATAACATTATTGCTTCATAATAAGAAAAATCAGAGTTCTATATTTTGCGGTAGAACCAACTCCTTTGATAGAAATTTTTCATGACCCATCCCCCGGGGCCCGTATTGTGACTACCCGAAGCCCACCTTCCATAGGCCAGGGGATGGTGACTAACACCAAAAGAATAAATCCCTAAATAGGGGAGGCATTGCCTTTATAACAGTAAAAAAACAACAGAGTATGCAATGAGAAGAAAATCAATAAGTAGAAACTGTATAAAAAATGTAGTGCTGAAAAGTAAAGGGGCCGAAAATATAACCCCAACTATAAAGTACAAGGAAAAGACAAAATAGATGGAAGGTGATAGGTAGCCCCTGGATCATCCACCATGGATCATACCTAAAGGGTAGGTACAGATAGCCTCCTCAATCCTTCACATCCTTCAGTCTCCTCCGGGTACTGACTCGTCGTGTGGTCCACCACGGGGTACCGTCCAGTACTCGTACACTCCGCCTCGGTTAGCAGTGTCCATCGTCTGTATCCAACATAACGAGGTGCGGGATATGCCCTTGCATGGGTGAGTTTAAAAATTCTCCGTAGGGGTCCCTGAGACCCCCGAAAGTCTCCCAGAATCCACAAAGGATAAACCACAGAAGAAAGATAATCATGAAGTATCAACCAACCCTACTTAGGTATATTCCCATACATATACCTAGGTTATCAATCACAGTTCAACTCTAACTCTCGATCCCAAGCACAAACCATTCATAAAAGGAAGTAATGTCAATCATATCAATGATATAGAATAAAATTTAAAACCCAAATCACACCAGTATACATCATTTGTTGCGTGATAGAGATGATAGGATGTAGTCACTGATTCATCTATGTTGTTGGTCCCACATAGGATATAGGACCAGCTAAGCTGTCGGACCCACACATGATACAGGACAGCTATTCATCACTGATTCATCTATTCTATCAAATTCACATAGGATACAGGACCAACTAACCTGTCAGACCCACACAAGATATATGACCAGCTATTCCGGTAGACCCACATAGGATCCTGAAACAGATGTCAGAACTGTCAGCCCCATGGAGAATCCCGTTACAGTAGTCATAACTATCAAACCCATGGAGGAATCTAGTATATTTTTCATCACTATTGAACCCACATAAGATTTTGGTAAAAAAGGCTTCACTGTCTAACCCATGGAGGATTCCAGTACAGAAGTTATCTCAGTTGCAGACATCCCTAGGGTTCCCGCACACAACACACTTGATTCCGGGAGGGTCTGATCCTAAATCCAAGTGTCGATACATAAACTATCTTCATGTACTGATTTTATTTATCCCATAGTTTTTTCCTATCATAAGTAACCCAACATGACAGACATCGCGTCAATCAGACACCCAGTCTGAGAGTTATAGGCATTTCTGTTCCAGGGCCCAGTTGGTTTTTAGGTTCAATCAAACCCAACCGTACCAAAACTACTTCCAAACCCCAAGCGGGGTATTCCAAAAGAATATTCTTGCTCCAAGAATTCCATCTCCATAGGTAGTTCGTCATTCGGACACCCAAAGCCCAAGACAGGGGCGAAAAGGTGAAAATGGCCATACCGGGTCCGGGTCAGGTCCTACCCTGTTGGACCGACCCGGACTAACCCGGTCCAAACCAGGGTATGACCTAGTTCGTGGGTGCGTCCTAACCCGAGTGGTCGGCTCGACCTAAGTTGGAGATCCAAACCAAGGGAGTAGCCTGACCTAATGGGGTGGCGTGACCCAAAGGCACGGCACGACCCGACCGAGGGGCGGCCCGAGCGTGACATCCCGACCCGTGGCAGCCCAGCTAGCCATTCGAGGGTGGTGGTGCCAAAACCCTCCTCAGTTCCTTGAAACAAAACTGGCGCCTTGTGCATGTTTAGGGGCTATGTGACCCAGGTGGTTCTGCCTGTCCAGCTCCACAGTGGCCCTCCCGGCCGGCCACCACCACACCTCCACCGCGGCGTGACAGCATCGCGGTCCTCCTGTTCTACATGAGGCACGACGGCGCCGCGCCAGCCTCACCTTGGCCCAACCTGGACACGGCCTTCAGAACCCCCACGTGGCACGATGGAATCACGCTTCTACATTCGGCGCATCCCTCCTAGCCACAGTTCCTCTCCGGTGCGGCACGACGACACCACACCCCTTTTCCGCGGCCCTCTATGGCCGTGGTTCCACCCCTACGGCGCGATGCGGCGCAACAACACCACACCTCTTTTTTCTACTGCGATTCTTCTCCAGCATGGTGAGATGGAACAACACCCTTCTGACTCTACCTCCAACAACACCCTTCTGACTCGACCTGCGCCCTCCGCATTGGTTGATAAAAATTGGCCACCATCGAACCAAAATAAACATCAAAGAACAAGGGTAAAATTCATACATTAAAATAATCAAATCCTATTACCTTGTAATCAATGTTCGCTCAGAGGAGTTGTGGGATGGCGGCATCATTCTGTTGACGTTGGGAGGATATGACGTCATCATTGGCGGCATTCTTCATGGGAAACATCTTCCCTTTATTTCCCTTGGTGGAAAGGTAGAAGACATAATCATCATTCCTCGGTGGAGACAGTCATTCTTCATTGAGAGGATATCGTTCTTTGTTGGAGAGGATGTCGTTCTTTATTGGAGAGGATATCATTCATCATTTGAGAGGATATCGTTCTTTTTTGGAGAGGACTCTCTCTCTCTATTTCTCTAAGGCTCTACCAAAGTATTATGTGCCAACACAAAATAATATAGGGGGATTATATTATTTGTTGGAACAACAACAAACAAGAGTTGTGATTAATTAAATTAAACAACTCACTAAATTAAATGCGGTGGATGAATTTAAAAGTTTTCAAAAGATAATTAATTGAGGCATTAATTATCTCTTAGGTTTGTTGGCACCATTAAGGGGTAAATCAAGAGTTTCACCCATTAATGGGGAACTCAAGGGTTAAATGGGGCTTAAGAGGATTTGAGCTCATGTGGGACCTGACACATAATTTCACCCCAAGAAAGGTTATGCGCGGGTGGACCCCACCAACGACCTCCCCTTGGAGGATTAAGCCACCACTCAAATAAAATTATGCTAGACATATTTTTAATTAATTTATTTAGAAGCCCCAAAAAAATTACTTCCAACCTAGATAAAACACATTTGGGTGATGGTCTCCTTAAGAGAATATTGGCGCTGCGACTTCAGGGGTTCCCTCAGATTTCAATTCTGAGAACTGGTTCAAAAGATATAAAATACCAAATGTAAGTTTACTAAACGTACCAGTATAACAGTTTAGAAAATTATTATCAGTCACCCTCGACCCCTGCTGGTCGAGGTTAGTCTCTACCTAGTTGAAATAAGAGCCAAACAAAACCAACGGTACTCTCAGAATTTGAATCTGAGTTACCTTTTAGAAGTTAGGAATTTTACAATAAATAACTGTAACTTAATTAACTTATTTTTGGCCAAAAAATAACATTCTCTGGTGGCCCTTGCCGACCCATGTAAGTATCTACTTAAAGAAAGCCTACCCTCACAATTTCAGCGGTGGTCTCAGATTTTTTTATCCATGTTACCATTTGTGAGTTATAAGCGTTTGAAAAATAAAATAACATTTATTTAATTATTTTATTTATGGTTATTCTATTTTCAGTTTTTCCCACTAGAGGCCCGTGATGACTAAACTTATGTCACGCCTAGGGTAAACCCACCATCCTGAGCACAATGGTGGCCTCATATTTCTGATCCACGTATCCTTTTAAGAGTTATTCTACTTTTTCAGGAAAACTACATAGGCTTGCTAATTTAAGCTTAACAGAACTTTGATGGATCATTCTGTGCACTCCGAGCCTCAGAATTGCATGCCATCAGAGGCGGAGGAAACTACATAACCAACACCCTCCTCCAGTAGCCACAAGATGGGAGCACTAGTCAACCGTTGCCTCAGCTCCTAAAATCTCTAATAGAATCTCTCTGACCACATGAAGGGTTGCCCCTTCTTTTTCAAGGCTGATTGTGGTGCTGCAAATCTGGAGAGTTCTGGAATGATCTTTTGGTAGTATACAGCCAAAGCAGACATCCCTCCACCCTTTGGGGGGGGGGAGTGGGTAATCCTGGAAACAACTTTTGAAAAGATGTCCCCATGTATTGTCACTCCTGTTTGGAACTGAAAACTCAGAGTTCCTACCGCCACGATGGTAAGCCTTGCCGATTCAAGAGTGATCGGCTACACCCTCCTATGCATAAGTTTAACATGTGCTGCATGGGTTTCCTTTTTCGCCAACTAAGGAAGACCTCATCCCAAGATTTTAGATAAAACACAACCTTTTTGCCTAATAAAATCAATTTTATTATGAACTTTGGTTGCCCAGTCTATAACCAAACAAACGTCGTAAGGCCTTGATGCTACCACCAAGAGGTTCCAACCGAAACTCTCTCCTCATGGGTCAGATCACACCATCGGCGTAAGTGTGATTTTCGAGTCTCCTCCCAAAGGAATCTCCAAATGTGAGGGTCAAGTCAAAAGCTTAACCAGAAAATCTAGGTCTAGGACAGTATTTGTGGAAGGAAGGAATGATTCGTATCTATGTCTATTGATACAGTAGCTAGTAGTAGACACATATTGTACCTAGAATCATTCCTAGAGCCCTTTGGTCCCACTCCTTGACCGCATGCAGCAACTCAATTTCCTTGCCCTATAGCTCCCTGAGCCTGACGGGGATAACAAGGTGGGTGGTTGTAACATGTCAAAATGTTCACCATCTCATGCTGCTCTCCAAGATCTGCATCCATTTCTACTGACCTGATGATTCATCTATTCTTAACACTTCCTCTTCTTGAAACACTTTACATGCTCAAGTCTCTATGACTGGCACTAGTTTCTTGCTTTACAAAAGCTAACATTCACTGGATGTATCCGCTTAGCCAACGAACATTCAACCACAAGGGTTATCTACAGCACCCAAACATATTTAGAAATTCATAGAGGAAAATAATGATGGCTTGGATATCCTTAAACACACCTCGCTCAGAGGCCCGAGATCTAAATCCCTGATCATATCATATTCATCGAGTACTAGGAAAGATCATTATTCCTCGATGAATACTCGGCTACCAACACGTCATCCCGCTAAAGCTGTACAAGTTCTAGAAAACTCTCTACCACCTACTCAAGAAAGTCCTCATCTTACTGGGAATCTGTCTCGCCTTGAAACCTCAGATGATTCTGCCACTGGTACTCATAAAACGTGCTCAGTCAGTGTGCATCGTCTGCCAGTGTAGGTAGGGGTACCTACTTCCCTACGGGTAGTGGTGCTTCTGGTACACCACCCATTGGTGCCAACAATGAAAGAAGGCCCTAAAACAGAGCCTCTTCACTCGGTGGGCCTTCATCGTGCACTTTCTCAAAAACCCAAGCTAGATATCTTCACAGTGGTATCCTGATAAGGAAAAGATGTGCCACAATCAATAAGTTAAACCTGGTGAGCTAACTCAAAGAGTTCATAAAGAAGACTCTTGAAAACACACTCACAATCAGTGTTTTATTGTATTGAGTCGGAAATTAGATGTCAGGGTCCTGGTGTTTGGATAAATTGGCCGCAACACCAACACTGGACTCCCTGGACTGAAATCCACACTGAATACTCTTAACACTATTTCTTCATAGTATGACAGATCAGATTCCTATGATCTATGGTAGAACCGACTCCTTTGATACAAATTTGTCAGGACCCGTCCCCCGGGGCCCGTATTGTGACTTCCCCAAGCCCGCCTTCCATAGGCCAAGGGCTGGAGACTAGCACCAAAGGAGTAAATCCCTAAACTGGGAAGGCATTTCCTTTATAATAATAAACAAAAATGAATAGATTACATAACGAGAATCAAAACACTAATTACAAACTGTATACAAATATAGTGATGAAAAGTAAAGGGGCTAAAAATACAAGCCCAACTATAAAGTACAAGGAAAATTCAATACAACTGAAAGGTGATAGGCAGTTCCTGGATCATCCACCATGGATCCAACCTGAAGGGTAGGTACAGATAGCCTCATTAGCACTCCACATCCATCAGTCTACTCTGGGTACCAACTGATTTTGTGGTCCACCTTCGGGTACCATCTAGAACTGGTACACTCCACCTCGGTCAGAAATATCTATCGTTTGCATCCAATACAACAAGGTGTGGGTGAATCCCGTGCAGGGGTGAGTATAAAAATACTCAGTAGGGGACCACAAGACTCCTGAAGGACTCCCAAAATCCACAAAGGATAATCCACAGAAGAAAGATACAATCACGAAGTATCAACCAACCCTACTTAGGTATATGCCCATACATCTTGCTAAGTTATCAATCATAGTCTAGCTCCAACTCTTGAGCCCAAGCACAATCCATTCCACAAAGGAAGAAAATTCAATCATCTCGATGATGTTGACTAAAATTCAAGACCCAACTCACACCAATATACATCTTTTTTAGAACGATAGAGACGATCAGATGTTGTCACTAATTCATCTAAGCTGTCGGACCCACATAGGATACAGGACCAGGTAAGATGTCGGAACCACACAGGATACGGGACCAGCTATCCATCACTGATTCATCTAAGATGTTGGAACCACACAGGATATAGGACCAGCTAAGATGTCGGACATGCACAGGATACTGGACCAGCTATTCTGTCAGACCCACACAGGATCTCGGAACAGAAGTCAGTTCTGTCAGACCCACGGAGGATCCTGGTACAGTAGACATCACCATCAAACCCAAAGAGGATTCCAGTATAGTAGTCAACATATTCAATCCCCTGGAGGATTCTGGTATATAATTATTCACTTTCGAACCCATGGAGGATTCCGGTACAGAAGTCATAACAGTCGCAGCCAGCCCTAGGTTTCCCTCACACAACACGATCAATTCCGGGAGGGTCCACTCCTCAAGAGAAGTTTTGATACATTGAATATCATGAATTCTTGAGTTGATGTATCATGTAGTTCCATCTCATCATAAGGAACCCAATCCTATAGACTACACGTCAATCAAGTGCTCGGTCTGAGAGTTATTGGCATTTCCTTTCCAGGGTCCCGATTTATTTTTAGGTTCAAACCAACCCAACCATACCCCAACTACATTCAAACATCATGCGGGGTATGCCAAATGAATCTTCATTCTCCATGAATTCTATTTCCACAGGCGGTTCATCAATCAGACACTCGAAGCCCAAGATAGGGGCGAAAAGGTGAAAATAGCCATAGCGGGTCCAGGTCAGTCTAACCCGATCCGAACCAGGGTCTGACCCAGTCTGAGGTTGTGGCCCTACCCAAGAGGTTGGCCTAACCCCAGTGGGTGGCCCATACCAAGGGGGCGGCCCAAACCAAAGGGGAGGCCCGACCCAAAGGCGAGGTGCGGGCCGAAGGTGTGGACCAACCCGATTGAGGGGCGGCCCAGCCATGGTGGCCTAGCCCGTCACGGCCCAGCCGGCGACACGAGGTAGGGGTGATGCACCCCTCCCCATTTCATTGAATAGAACTGGTGCCTTGTGATAGTTCAGGGGATATAGAACTCGGGTGGTCCCGGTTCTCTGGCTCCACGGTGTCCCGCCCGACCGGCCACCACCACACCACCATTGTGGCACGACAGCACTCCTGTCCTCCTGCTCTCCACGAGGAGCAACGATGTCGTGCCTCACCGGTACGGCCCGAACTAGCCTCGGCCTTCGACTCCACCGCGTAGCCCGACGACGCCATGATTCTACATCCACCGCGACACTCCTAGCCGCAGTTCCTCTCCGGTGCAGTGTGACGGTGCCACACCCCTTTTCCACGGCCCGCCCTTGCCGTGGTTCCGCACCTCCGACATGGAACAGTGGGACGGCGCCATGCCTCTTTTTTCATCTGTGGTTCTTCTCTTGCATGGTCCGATGGCACCATGCCCTACTGAATCCCCCTCTGACATCAACCATACAAGAATCAAGGAAGTAACGTCGGGTCATGTTTGTTCGAACCATGCCCTCCATATTAGGAGATAACAATTGGACACCTTCAAACCAAAATAAACATCTACGAATGAGGGTAAAATTCATAAATTAAAATAATCAAATCCCCCTACCTTGTAATAGGTGTTCACTTGGCAGAGTCGGGGGAAGGCGGCGTCATTCTGTTGACGCTGAGAGAAGATGACGTCATCGTTGGAAACATTTTTCGTAGGCGACGTCTTCCACTTCTTACCCCGGTTGGAAAGGGAGAATACCGAATCATCGTTCCTCAGTGGAGATGGGTGTTCTTCGTTGAGAGGATATAATTCTTCATTGGATAGGATATAGTTCTTCATTGGAGAGCATATCGTTCTTCGTTGGAAAGGATGATCTCTCTCTATTTATCCAAGGCTACACCAAAGTATTATGGCCCTAAAAATAATAATAGAGGAGGAGTCTATTATTTGTTGGAAAACAACAAACAAGATTTGTGTTTAATTAAACTAAACAACTTACTAAATTAAATGGGGTGGAAGAATAAAAAAGTTTACAAAAGATAATTAATTGTGGCATTAATTATCTCTTAGGTGTGTTGGCACCATTAAGGGGTTAATCAATAGTTTCACCCATTAATGGGGAACTCAAGGGTTATAGGGAGTTTGAGATCGTGTGGGCCTCACCACATAATATCCTCCCAAGGGAGTTAATGTGAGGGTGGACCCTACTCGAACTTCTCCTCGGAGGATTAAACCACCACTCAAATAAAAATATGTTGGACATATTTTTATTTAATGTTTTTATAAATCCCAAAAAATAACTTCCAACCTCGATAAAACGCAACTACAGTGATGGTATCCAAAAGTGATAACCGGTGCAGTGAGTTCAAAGGTGCCCTCAGATTTCAATTCCAAGAAATGGTTAAAAATATATAAAATCCCGAACGTACGATTTCTGAACGTACCTGAAAAAATTTTTAGAAAATTATTATCAGTCACCCTCGACCCGTGTTGGTCGATTTTAGGTTCTGCCTAGCTGAAATACACCCCAAAGAACCCAACAGTACTCTCGTATTCTCAATCTGAGTTACCTTTTAGATGTTATGAATTTTACAATAAAATAATTGTCACTTAATCATTTTATTTGCAGCCAAAAACCCACTTTCTCTGGTGGCCATTGTCGATCCAAGTTAGTATCTACTTAAAGAAAGTCTACCCTCATGAGTTATGTGGTGGTATCTTATTTTTAATTCAAGTTACCATTTGGGAGTTATAAGCATTTGAAAATTAAAATAACTTTATTTAATTATTTTATTTATGGTTATAACATTTTTTTGTTTTCCCACAGGAGGCCCACGTCGACTAAACATAAGTCATGCCTAGGGTAAACCCACCATCTTGAGCACAACACTGGCCTCATATTTCTGATCTGAGTATCCATTTAAGAGTTATTGAACTTTTTCATGAAAACAGCATACCTGCGCCAATTTAAGCTTAAAAAAACTTTGACAGATCATTCAGAGCACTCCGGGTCTCAGAATCACGCACCGTGAGAAAATGCGCACTCATAAAATTACAAAGTAATAAAAAATGTTTCCATGGAAATTCTGGGTTGTTAAAGATTCTAGTAATTATTAGTGTAATTCCAGACATTTTATCATTTTTTCCATTAGTGCTAGATTATATCACGTTGCTAATTTGAGGCTGGAAATGAGGGTCAAAATGTTCCTTGCAACAAATTGAAGATCAGACCTTAGTGGATACAATATTTCAAAATATTAAAAACATAGGTTTTATATACTATGAACACATATATTTTCTCTATAAAAAAACTCATATCATTTAGTTCCACTCCTAATAATTTCAAAAATATAAAAATTCTATAAATGAATAAAATCAATGATTTTTTTTCACATCACAAATGTTCGTGAATCTATGGATGTAAAAAAATCATTGGAACCCATGTCAAAACTCCAATCATCATTGTATTGTGAAATGTGTTATGAATCTAACATATTAAATGGGGAGTGATTTAAAACCTTATGATTGATAATATTAAATTAAAATAAATGTAGAGTAATATTCAATCACTACTAAATAAAAAAAAAATCATATTAAAAACTCCAAAATAAAGTAAAATCATTCACAATATGCCATATAATCTAAAACATTCCATTCAATAACATTATTTTATATAGTCATATAAAATGAAACATGAATAACTAAAAATATATAGAATATTAGTCCCACCAGAGAATTTTTAAAATATAAAATATATCAATGTAATAATTGTCATCACTTGTGACCATTTAAATTTTGAAATTTTACTTCCATTAAAAATATAGTGTAATATGCATGTTTTCATAATATAAATCTACTTATTTGGTGAAATAAAAATATTTGTTATGAATGTAAATCTAAAATTCTCTTCTACCATGGAATGATCATATGTGGATCATGAAATACTATAATCTGTTATTTATGTATCAAAAAATACCCATAAACACCATTTTATGTTAACCAAGATATCAATAAATAATGTTTTTCCTATTTTTTTAAAAAAAATGGGGAATACCCCATTTCAGTATCAATAATATAATATCCAAACTCATTCCACATTCAATATCTTGGTTAAACTACTCAATTATCAACATCCTAAAATAAACCATGATAAATCAAAAATAGGTGACCAACCAATTATATACTGTATCAAACATAAAAAATACATATAAAAATCATATTTAATATCTTCTCTAAAAAATATGAAATCATTGAAAATCCTAAATCAAGGACCATCTCATGATAGACTGTTAAATATAACAGTGAATCATATATGTTAATCATGCCACACCCTATTATAATTCATATCAAAACACCTTTCTTAATATCATTATATATTATCCGTAGTTTATTACAATAAAAATAAATACACGATATGTTATAAAAAATATAAATAACCTCATAATGTTATAATATGATAAAAATAGATTTTAATATAACAAATAGTGTAGAGATATACATTTATTCATAATATAGAAGATAAATACAATGCTACAATTGATAAATCATTGTTCGATAGTAACATTCTCAATATCCTTATATAATAACATAATTTATATTGAATGATTATTTCAAATAATCAAATCTTTATAACAAAAAAGCATCAATAATAAATTTTATAGTTGGTTAAATTCATGAAAGAACCTCTTAAGTAATTCAATTCAATTTTATTTAATTTAATAATATTTTATTTTATTTAACCAATTTATATCTTCTTAAAGATGTTTAAAAAAATATAATGTCAGAAAATAACATTAGACATTTACAAACAAATAGAAATAAATATTTAAATCAATAAATTATTTCCAACCCAGTAATTATGAATTAACTTGAAAAATAAATTTTAAATTCATCTTTACAAACTTAATGTTATTATATGAAAATATTAGTCAATAATGGTATATATACACACAAAAAATGAATAAATCAATAATATTTAACAAAATATAAATTAATTTACTCATAAAATAATTATATAGTGGAATAATCTTTTAATTTTACCCTTAAAATTTTTGGAAATGAATAAAATTAATATTTTATTGTTAATGTCAAAATATAAGTTTTTTCTTTAATTAAAAATATAAATTAAAATATAAAATATTCAAATTAATATAACATCATTTCTGTAACATTGACCATAAGAAATTGAAAATACTCTTATTTAGTGTTTAATATAGTTAGTGGGTGATGAATCAAATATTAATAGAATGTTAAATCATTTGGGCTAGAAAAGAAAATTATACTATTAAATTTTCTATCCTATATATGATATTTTGATTTGGAAATATAAGTTTGGAATTTTATTTTATGACTGAAAAATTATATGTTTCCATTGAAAATAATTGTGGCCAGGAAGATCAACTGAGTTCCTAGAGGATAATTTCTATCCACCCATTGGTCACGAGGCACTTATAGTTATCTATTAGCCTCTTGGTTTATATTTATAACGAATTACTTATATTATTTATATTACATAGTAAAATCTGGAATCTACTAGTGACATAGTGGTGAAATATAATATGAAACTTTAAAGACTCCAAAAATAATACCCAGCTAAAATTTTAATCACAGAGAAATTTAAATTTTTTATATAAATGTAACCATTAGAGAAAAGTTTATTTAAATGATACTTTAGGATGTGACTTCAATCTGAGCTAGGAAAAAAGATTTTTTTAATAGTTGAAATTGAGAGGAAAATATTTGATTTGATATGATAATATATATCATAAAATAATATATTTCCTCCAATTATTAAAAATTAATTTGACCTACCATGAATATTTTGGGACATTAGATAATATATTCCCCTATTTGTGATATAATTTTATTTGGTAAATTGAGAATGTTTTAGAATTAATCTATAGATATATAACCAACATGATATATTAAATTATAAAATAATAGAATGAAATTACAAACTCATCATGAATATTATATGATATGTGATAGGAGATAAAAGACACACATCGATGACTATTCATTAATATTGATAATGATTGAAAAAGAGTGATTACATGTACATGGCGCATGATAAAAGGACGAATTGACTCATACTTTGTGATGCATGTAGTATAATGCTGGTATAACACTACACATATCCTTTTGGTTAGTTTATGGGCCTCTAGGTTATGTTATGAGCTTCATGCTCATAGGGCCATCGGGCAATGTAATGACCAGATAAGGATTTGATGGTTGGGTTATCTATCAGGGGGGATATGACCTACCTTTTGGGCATGTATGTGTGTATTTAATGTAATTATAACCCTAAGCACCTTATATATATATATATATATATCATGGGTATTTAAACCCATGCTATCGGTTTATTAGACACTAAGTTATATTATTTACTAGAAATTCCACAAGATGCGAATTGTGATTATGAGACTCTCAAGAACAAGTGGATTTATCAAAATATATAATATATAAATAATTTATAATGATAATATTATAACATATGTTTAAGGTTCCAAAAATTATTCAACTCCAACATAGGGATGTATATTTTTTTCTTTACAGTATTTCATTTATAACAATGATCACCTATATTTTATATATAATATTCCTTGACTAGATAAAAGCTTTTGGATAATCATAAGGAGAAAATCCATCAGATTTTTTCTACATTAATATTTGACAACATTTATGGTCAATTTATTTTTTAGGATATTTTTTTTGAAATATATATATATATATATATATATTATGTGAGTGGAAAAAGATTATCCATTATTATAATATTCTATAAGCTACAATTACATATTTCACTACATTGAATAATTAATTTTCCTTGAATATTCTATTCATGATGGATTTGGATAATAATGTGACGATTTGTGAATTTGTATACCATGATTTAAAGGGATATGGTTTTTCAAATTGGATCCCTAAACTAGAAATCTATTATATTGTATTACCCTATGATTTTAGAGTACATTTTCTCTTAAGTGTAATTTTAAAGCTTATATTGCATGCAACACCAGCTTGGCTTGCGTTATATGCAAGATTGAGTTTCTACGAAACAAAAAATTTGTATTATAATTATTTAAAAGATATATTTCTTTATCAATTAAATATTATAATATTAATAGTAAAAAATAAATTTTAAATGTTATTTATAAATAAAACATATTTATAATGAAATGTGTTTGTTTTGTTAAAATACTTGTATATTTAGGAAGACTATTTACATCCTTTTGTGAACAATAATAAAATTAATTTTAGACACTCCTAACAATTTAATTTGTTAAAATAGAAATCATTTTTGAATTTGAAATATCAAAATTATCTTTGGGTGATTTTTTTTTATTTTTTTGAAAACATTCAATTATGATGAATGGTGAAAACACTGCATTTTTGTTTAAAACTGACTTTTTATTTGAATACTTTTTTTAAAAAAAATTTAAATTTATTTAAAATTCAAAATAGATACATAATACTTATATTAGTCCAATTTAATTCATTGGATTTATTTTATAACAATATTAGATATGAAAAATTTTATTTTAGATTTTAATTTTTTTACCCATCTTCTAGGTGCATTGGCATATTTTCCTAAAATGTAAATTTACCACCTAGGAGAATAAAATTTCAAAAATCTAACAGACATGGTTGACATTAGTATGTAAAATTTTGTTCAATAGGATGAAAATAATTTTTGGTGAATAGTGACATTTGAATTTTATTTACCACCGTTAAAAGTAAATATTAAAGTTAATCAAATATTTTAATAAAATAAAATTACCCCAATATATGTCCATATTCTATTGGATAAGTGTTTCTCAAAATAAAAACTTAGGGCAAAAATATTGTCTTCTTTATATTAACTTGGTTTAGATTAGGAAATTTATTATATTATATATAATAAAGAGTTAAAAGTGTTGAATTCAAATTTTAATAACTAAAAAATTTTAAATATAGTGTTATACACCAGATTAATTCAAATATAAATATTCATTATATTTTTAAATATATTTCCAACATCATCGTATTTTATTCATAATTTCTACATATTAAATAATTATATTTATTAATGACACAATAATAATGCAGTAATTTTCTTATTAATGAAAGGTAAAACAATGATATTATAAATATTAAAATAAACATAATTTATATGTTTTGATGCTATCCACTAATTTTATTAATGACATTGATATATTAGGAATTAATAAATAACTTTCTACTGAATGAATAATTTTTTTATGACTTTTCTAAAAATCAATTACTAAATAGTTGCAAAATTGACATAAATTTGTTTTTAATTCAAATACAATTTTATTAAATGATATAAAAATCCAAGAAATCTACAGTTCAGACAAATAACACTGATAGTAAATAAAATCTCATAAATTATCCACTTTAGGATCTTTAATAATTTTAGAGTTAATCTATTAACAATGTAGTATAAAAATTCTAGAAGGCATGGTAAAAGTTAAGCTATTTATCTAAGAGTTAAATCTAAAATATTATAATAATATGGTGACCCAAACATGCCTAAAACCTATTGGTTGAAAGTATTTTGACCCATAAACACCTTATCATATACATAAATCAACTTTGTGCAATTATAAACCTAAAATGATTTTACAATAAATTAATATCTCATGCTTTTTATAAAGTGCTCCTCAACTCTCTTATAAAAGGGTACTTCACCTTATCTTAAATTAAAACCTCCAAACCAATTATTCTCTACCAAATTCTACCCCAATATCCTCCCAAATTACCTCAATTAGACCTAGAATCCTATCCTTGTGCACAAAGCTAAACTAAGTATCCATTTTGTTTAAATCAAAAGGAAACACCAGAAGAAGTGGTAATTATTTTGTCCCCTCTTTCAAAGTTCTTTTCTTCTTATATATCTTATTTCCTTGTTGTTTCCATTCTGAAATAGTAACTCTTATAATATATACATATTGAGATATTATTATAAATATGGTGAAACCATATTAGTTATTCTATCCATCTTATTAATGACAAAGTCACCATGCGTGCATAAGTACAGCTTACCACCTCCATGTCATGGTGTAGTTTTTTATTCAACCCTACTTTATTTGGATGGATATAATATTGAGTATAATTAATGTAAATAATAAATATCACATGGTAATTATTATTTATATATAATACACCATCCAATTAAACACAGTGTCACCATTAATAGAATGATATTGTTGTTTGTGCGTACGTAAGACTTACCATCTCCACGACGCGATGAGGTTCATTTTAAAAGATCACCATTCAAAATTTTTTATAACAACATATATATTAATTAATTATGATATATATGAAATAATATTTATAATAGAATAAGTAATATTTATGTAGATAAATATATTGTGTTTACATACTTTAATACTATACGATATGAAAACATAATCAACCTGCATGCGTACGTACAAACTACCATCTCAATGAACTATGTTTCTATTTCATATATCTAGATATTATACATATTTATATTACAAAAATATATTATATACAAATGATTTTTTATATTATGGAATTATGTAAATCATGAACTATGTGACAAGATTAAGAATAACAAGTTAAAACATGTACGATGACGAAAGTGATTATTACCCGAAATGTTACTTTAACATGTAAATTATTATTAAATGGGTAGTATAAAGTCATATATGAATCATATATGATATCATAAATATTAATATGGTTCTGATATATTTTATTAAAAAAACTATTGTCCTTATAGATGTTGTTAAATTCAACCTCATGTAATGGAAAGTACAAGGTAAGGGTAAATTACACAATCACATTATTATCCGAGATTGTTTATGTGTTTGTATTTATTGGGTCAAATTTATAATCCATGTCCATGTTTCCAGAAAATATTAAAAATGAATATTTTAATGTTTTATGGACGAGAATATTTTTCTAGATCATCATTTTAGATGTTTTAAAGATGTATTTTTCTAAATCTTTGTAATTAATGTACATTTTTTAATAATGATTTAATGATTTATTTATACAGACATTATTGTTTTAAAATGTTAATTATATTAAAATTATTCAACGTTTTATGGGAAATATTGATCCAAAAATATCTATTAGGTGGCTTCCTTTACAAATTGAGTGACATTAAAATGATTTCCTGAAAAATAGATATTTCTCTCAAAGAGTTTTACTGATTATTTTTAAGGACGTCAACATCCTTTATAGGATATTATTCTTGACTGAGGTTGATTTATTATAATAAAACCTTTTATATAGTATTGAATGAGTTTTGATATGTTTTATTATGGATGTACAATTTTTATACCATTCATGTTGTATGATTAATGTATTGAAATTTCATATGTTAGTTTTTATATAAATGATTATGTTATATTTCACCACATCCATTTGAGAAATGCATTGGACCTAGTTTGTGATGGGAGGGGTCCGCTAAATCCCCTCGATGTATCTACATGTCTCAGGAAAAAAACTCTTTTCTTAACGCAAGGCCTTGAAAAAATATATGTGAATGGTCTTAGCACAAGGCCTTGACGTAGTAGTTATTATGTCTGGCATTATGCATTCCATCGTTACAAAATTATTTACTATATGTAATTAATCAAATAGTCAAATATCCATGTGCATGTTTAAATGGTAATGTTTTAATTTTGCTAACAAATTATGCTCATTTTTTACATTTAAAAGGATTATGTTTTTATTATATATATTTCCTTAAAAGTGTATAGCTTCTATTGATTTGTTTACCCTTACTGAGCATCTGAGCTCACCCCTTTTTATGTTTTATTTTCTCAAGATGCCTAGATGTGTTTTATGATTGATATGTAGTGTTACGATAGGGGAATACTTCCATTATCAAAGGATTATTTATGATATTTGTTTTGTAAGAAATATTAATGAAAATGTCGGGTATTGTAATATATTTTCCATGACTTGTAAACTGATCGGTCCATCGGGACATGATTCATTGTAATCAGGAAGATGTATTAAAATAAAGCATTAGTTCCAAAATTCTGGGGTTAGGAAATTATAGTTGCTATCAGAGGATGTTTAGAAAAAACCTAGGAAATATATTTAGAAAACATAGATTAGGGATTATTACCCTAAGATTAACATTGAGAATAAGTATAGAAGAACCCCCTAAAATTTTGGTAACGATCATGGATAATATAGTATAAATCCTTAGATGATATAGATTGAAAATACCTTCTATTCCATATGTAGTTTTCATTAATAATATTTTTTCTCACCCTGGGCTTTTTGAACTTAGTTAATGGAATAAATCAAATGTAGTTTTATTAACCTTGAATTTTATGGATAATATAGTAATTTTGAGCAATAAAATCAGAAAATGACCGGAGAGAAAGATATTTTGATTATGCTGAATCAGTTATTATGATATATGATTGATAATGTGATATTTCATTTCATTCATATCATATTTCATTAGTGGATGTTGATCATTTATAAATTATAAAATTTTAAGAAAAATTGAATAAAGAAGATTCAGTTTCCATCATGTCAAGAGGAAGAATACCTGAACCATCAGGAATACCTCAAATGGAGGGGATGTTGTAATATCTGTGAGAAAACAGGTCACTGAGGGACCAATTATTTTGGAGTTCAATGTCTCATCTGTGGAAATCCTTGGCATTACCCAACATAATCCACAAAAGTAAATAGCTTCATATAATCTAAGATGGATATGTTCATTGAAACCCATTAAATTGGAAGTATTGATGTATTCATGTTTTTTGATCCAAGAATTAAGAAGAATTGAATTATGTATGGATTAATTAGTTTATGTTTTTCGCTAATTATTTTCAATAATATTTTGGATTTTTATAAAGTTCAAGAAATTTATTAAAATTAAGATTATATTTGGATAAAAAATGATTTTGGTAAAGATATCCCTTAATATGTTCTTTATGTTATTAAAATTTTATTATGTTTCAATAAGTAAATTGGATGATTCATGTTTCTTGAAAACTGATATTTGATTATTCAACAAGAGCATTATGCTATCATGGATGAAGTGTATAAATTCTAGCACTTGGGGAATAATTCACTATGATTTGGAAAAAAGGAAACATGAATGTTTTCAATAAGGATATCTAATAATTTAGGTTGATACCGTGACTCTTGAAAATGAATGATGAAGGTGATCACATATTTGGAATGTGAAAACCAAGAATATCCCTATTAGATATAAGAGATAAATGCTTATACGATTTTATTCGCCTCCTTGAAAAGTTATAGATTTTCAATTTATGGATGGATTGTAAGATTATGCACTATTTGATAGTATAAGTTATCCTCCAGTTGATCCTTTTTAGATTAATGTATTATCTCATTATATGTATACTTATACATATGTGATAAAATGTTCTAACAGTTTTGGTGAGACATATGAAATGACCAATAATTATAATTATGGATCTCATGATCTTATATAATTTTAATAATGAAAAGTTCAACTTAATTTCATAGTGTAAAAGATGAAGTGAAAATAGATCGAATCATTACCAAATGATGATATTATGATTACGATAGGTAATGAAATCAAGTATATTTTCTTGATTTCTTATGTTGATATTAAATGAATACCTCCTCTTCAAAGATAATTAACATAAAAATTGTGTTATCCTATTGCCTTATCTTTTGATGAACTGATGATATTTTATATTATCATTTATTTAGGGCTTTGAGGCCCTCAATTTTCTATTTATGGTTCAATTATTTGTGATTGTTGACCTCAATCACTCCCAAAAAATATTTACATTTTCCTCGAATTGTATTTCAATAACTTTAACAAATGTTATCCTATTCGAAATCCTAATATGGTGGTGAATTTTTTATTTCCCATTTTGTCGTATTAAGACTAAATTTTATTTACCATATTTCTATGGTGGGGTTTCCACAAAGGTATTTTATATTTTCAACATTATATTTTTTATGTAGAATTTCAAATTTCATAGGAACAATTTATTGAAGGAGGGGAGAATATAACTCTCCATGTTTTCATAGTATGTTATCCATTTATTGTAATTTAATAGCTTATATTGCACGAAACACCAACATGGCTTGTGTTATACTTAAGATTGTATTTTATGGGGAAACACATTAGTATTATAACTATTTAGACGATATATTTATTTATCAATTATATGTCTTAATTTGAATATTAATAATTAAAATGTTAAATTGTAATTATAATTTTTTTATAATTAATAAATATTTATAATGAAATGTATAAATTTTCTTAAAATAGTTATATATTTAGGAAAATTATTTATGACCATTTGTGATCAATAATTAAATTAATTTTAAACACTCCAAAAAAATTGAATTTGGTAAATTAGAATTTATTTCGATACTTAAAATATCAAAATTAGCTTATGGTGAATTTTTTGTATTTTTCAAACAAATTTCAATATTTGATGAATATTAAAAAACACTATATTATTGTTTAAAACCAACTTTTTATTTAAAAATTATTTTTTAAAAATTTATTTTAATGTCAAAATAGATAGATTATACCAATATTAATACAATTTAATTAATTGGAGTCATTTTATAATAAGATTAGATATATAAAATTTTATTAAATTTTTTACGTTTTTTACCAATCTTTTAGGCACATTTGAAAATTTTCATAAAACATAGTTTAACTGGTCCAGGGAATTGAATTTATAAAATTCAACAGACACAGATTTCCTCATTTTGTAAAATTTTGTTTAATTGGATGAATATTTTTTGGTGAATTGTAAATTTTGTATTTTATTTACCACAGTTAAAAGTAAATAGGGTGATTTTAGGTAAAATAATATTATAATAATATAAAATAACCCCCAACATGTGAAAATGCTATTGGATAAGTGGTTTTTGGTGATAATAATCCTTAATAAAAAACTATGACCCTTTTTGATTCAGATAGGTTATATTAAGACATTTACTATATTTTATTTAAAGAAGATTTAGTTATGTTAAATTCATATTTAATGACTAAAACATTTTTAATATAGTTCAATACATAATATAAATTTGACTGTAAATATACATTAAAAATCTAAAAATATTTCCTACATCATGGAATTTTATTTATAAATTTTATAGATTAAATAATTAGATTTAGTTATGAAACAATGATGATGTAGTAAATACCATATTAATGAAAGGTAAACAAATTATATTATTAATATTAAAAGAAAAATAATTTGAATGTTTTGATGTCATATACGAATTTTCTAGATTCAACTGAGATATGTGGTATGATTTAATGCATTTGGATTGAGGGAATCATGTTGTTATGACTTTATCAAAAATCAATAACTAAATAGTTTCAAAATCAACATAAATGAGTATTTAATATACATACTATATTATTAAATGATTTAAAAATCCAAAAAATATATTGATCAACCAAGTGAAATGGATAATGATTATAATTTTAAAAATAATACACATTATGTTCTATTGTCATTTTATAGTAAGGATATTAACTATGTAGACTACAAATATAAGAAGACATGGTAAAAGATAAAATATTCATCTAAGAGTTAATTCTTAATGAAATGATTAATATGGTGGCCTAAAATTGTATAAAACCTATTGGTTTAGATTATTTACACCCATAAACACAACATTAATAAATTAAATTCATTTTTATCTATTATAAACAAATAATTTTTTTTAATAAATTAATATTTCAAGCATTTCCTAAAGTACACCTCACCACTCTTATAAAAGGTTACTCCCCATTCTCTTAAATTCACACCTCCAAATCCCTTTTTCATGGCACAAAACTACCCAATTCTCATACCAAATTCCCTCACTTCATATTAAAGGCCTTAACTTGGGCAAAAATCCATCCTAAGGATCCCTTTGATTCAAATCATAAGTAAAAACCGGAAGAAGAGGTAATTTTTTTCACCTTTTGCAAGGTGGTTTTGTTCTTCTACTTTCACATTCATTGTGGTTTCCATAATAAAATAAAAACTATAGAATATTATAAATACCAATATGTTATAATAAATATAGTAAAACCATATTAATTATTCTATCCATCATATTAATGACAAATTCAAAATATGTTCTTACGTACGACTTATCGTCTCCAAGTCGTGGTGTAGTTTGTTATTCAACACTAAATTATTTGGATAGGTTTAATAATGAATATAATTAATGTAAATAATGAATATAACATGGTAATTATTCTTTATATATAATATAAAATCCAATTAAACACTGTTTCACAACTAATAGAATGATATTGTCGCTCGTGCGAAAGTACGACTTACCGTCTCCAAGACGTGATGAGATTTATCTTCATCGATCATCATTCAAGATTTTTTTAAATATATATATTGATTAATATTGAGATATATGAAATAATATTTATCCTAAAACAATATGTATTTATGTAGA
The DNA here is from genome assembly GCA_963277665.1 of Viscum album. Lineage (NCBI taxonomy): Eukaryota > Viridiplantae > Streptophyta > Magnoliopsida > Santalales > Viscaceae > Viscum > Viscum album. The sequence goes on along the minus strand of OY728145.1, from coordinate 1,237,963,756 downwards.
TAAATATACGTCTTTTACTATCTTTTATACTATACAATAAGAAAACGGATAAAACATTCATGAATATGTATGGACTACCATCTTCATAAACGGTGCATCCATTTTATATATCTATGTATTATAAATATTTATATTCCAAGTAGATATTATATATAAACCATTTTTTATATTATAGAATTATTTAAATCATGATCTATGTGATACGATCAAGAATAACAAGTTAAAACATTTATGATAAAGAAATCGATAATTACAAGAAATGTTACATTAACATAGAAATTATTATTAAATGTGTAGTATAAATTATAAATGGATCATATATGATATCATAAATATAATTATGGTTCTATTATAACTTAATAACATTCTATGGTCATTATATAGGTGTTTAAATTTACCCTTGACTAAAGGAAATTAATAGGTAAGTGTTAATTTTTCAGTCACATTATTATCGAAGATTATTTAGGTGTAAGTATGTACTGGGACATATCTATCATCCATGTCTGTGCTTCATTAAAATGTTTTAAAAAGCAATCCTTTTAAGGTTTCATGGAGGAAAATATTTAACTAGATAGTTATTGAAATTTTTCTGAAAATTTATTTTTATAAATATTTTTAATTAATGTTCATGTTTCAATAATGATATTAGGAATTTATTTATATGGAAATTATTTTTAAAAAATTTAAATTACATTAAAAATATGAAAGTGGTATGGAAAATTCTGATTCAAAAATATCTTTTCAAGGCTTCCATTATATATTTTGTGACTTTAATATAATTTCATGAAAAGGGGATATTTCTCTCAATGATTTATATTGATTATTTTAAACGATGTCAACATCCATTATTTGATATTATTACATATTTAATTTGATTTATTGTAATAGAATCTTCCATATTGTAATGAGTGAGTTATGACATGTTTGACTATGGATGTGATATTTTTATACCATTCATGGTTTATGGTTAAATTATTTACATTTCCTATGCTATTTATAATACAAATTTTTATATTAAGTTTCACCCTTTTAATAAGAGGAATGCATTGCACATTGAAAGTGATGGTTAGTGCCTGATATAACCCCTCAATGAATCAGTAGGTCTAATGAAACAAACTAGTGTCATGGAATAAGGACTTGACATAATATTTGTGAATGTTCTTACAAAAGGCCTTGACGTAGTGGTTATTATGTTCCACTTTATGAATTCCATACTTATGAAATATAATATTAAGTGTGATTATTAAACAATTATAATATCCATGTGCATGTGTAAATGGTAATATTTAACTTATTTTTACCATATTATGTTCATGTTTTTATAAAGTCTTTTTATATTATACAACTTTCTTTAAACGTTTATAGATTCAACATAATTATTTACCCTTAATGAGAATCTAAGCTCACCCCTTTTTATTTTTTATTATCCCATGATTCCAATAAGTGTGGTATGATTGATATGAAGGGTTATGCTAGGGTAATAATGTAAATCTCAAAGGATCATCTTTCTTGTGTTTTATGTTAGAAATTTTAGTGTAAAGGTCATGTATTTTAATATATTTTCCATGAATTCTAAACTGACCGTTCCTTTGGGACATGATTACTTGTATACATGCCAATGTATTAAAATAATGCACCGACTCCAAGATTCTAGGGTTAGGGAATTATATAAATTATTTAGTATCATGTTTTTAATACCTTGTGAAATTCTATAATAGTATATTTATTTTGATGTTTTTTATTTAAATTTTATAAGGTAAGATATAGAGATCCTTATACTACATGATAATAGATCATTAATTCATGAAAACAATCAGTTATTTTTTATTACAAGAGTGATATTAGTTATTGGTAACAAGATAAGATAAAACTATTGAGTGGAATCATACAATTGTAAATATATTAAATTGTGTTTGGATTTAAATTCTATTTATTGATACCATTAAATTTTCAATCCATAAAATTGAAAAAACTACTACAGTGGATATTTTTGTTTGACACAATATTTCTTATTTTTTGTATCTATCATCTATTTATGTCTTATTTACACTCATTCTTTAGGTTTATCATTTTATTATATTGGAAAATATTCTCAAATAGGTCCTATACTATTATAATAACATTTTTTATGAGAAATGTTAAATTAAAATATAGTCATATGAAATAACATAACAAAATATTTTCCAACTATTTTTTGAATTGGTGGAATGTGACACAGATCAGTAATGGATGAAAACTCTTATAATTTTTTTTAAAATAATTTTTTTTATTCTATTATGAAACATACAATGAACTATAAAATTATGAATAATATTTGAGTAGAAATAAACATTTGAAACCTTGGGAATGGTAAATAAATTTGAGAGAACTTATTTAAAAATTAAATATATCTTCATGAAAATAAAATATTGTAGTCAGATCAAAATAAGATCATTTATGGGAATAATAATAAATACGTTTAACCATTAATAACGAACTATTTGAATCTAACCTAACGACGTGATACCCTAATCAGAGTCAATAGTGGGATATCATATTCCATTATAATCCCAACATCACTATTGTAAGGATTAAGGACTAATTTTGAAGGGTTTAAAACATTAAATGAAAGGAATTATGTTATAGAGAATAAAAATTGTTATAATTTAAAATAGAACCCATAACATTTAATAATTAAAACATATCAATAAAAAATAATAAATATAATAGATTTATCAATTCATTAAAAAAATATGAAAAATGAATGATAGCAGTACATATATAAATCATTTGGTAACACATAACATGGATAAAAAAACAAACACCCTCTATTCCACCATAATTAACAATGAATTTCATAACCAATATTGTAATTATATAATAAATATTAAATAAACATATATTTCATTGTTATTATTGTAACATGACTATAACCATGTATATATATTTATAGATGAATTTCTGTACATAATCTATAGTGTATCTCAAAATAATGAATGGTAATGTTACTATCATATAGTCAAAAGAATAATGTAGTTAAATCATAATAATTATCGCCTCCTTATGCTGTATAAAAATCATAGATATTAATGGGTAAATATTAATTGGATAATACTCGCATCAAAAAACACTCACTAGTTATTTCATATTCAAACAAGGACTCGATTCTTCAACATTCATTAATCTTACTTGCAATAGTTTATGATTCCCAACCATATAATAAACATGACTCCATAAAAATGTTTGTACAGTAAAATTTACAAATAAAAAATATATAGGGAATTAAAAACAAACACCCCTCGTTATTTCCCACAAATTTAATGTTAAATAACATACCTCAAATACATTATTATGTCCATGTTAAATTCACCATAGGATTATCAAATCAATATAAAAAACTAGAAAAAATACAGTACATATACAGTTCATATTAAAAATTTTGTTGTGCTAAGGCATACTATATTTGGAATCCAATTATTCAATATAGTTACAATATAATTTTAGGTGCCCAATAAATTACCCCATGGGTGGTAATTTCATTTTTAATGTAAATAAAATCACAACAATTGTGTTTAATTACAATACTAATTGACTCACAAAATTGTACATAGATAGAAAAGACTATAACCTAATCCACAATACTTAAATCTATGAAATAATAATTTATTCACAATCTATATCATTATTTTATCAGTATACAATCAATAGAAACTCCATTTCCTATCTAATTATTGATATAAAGTTAAGGCAATCATATTGAATGGGTCTCAATGTATGAATATAGTTCATCCTTATTATCATTTATGATGAGATGAATATTAATTATAAACTAACTTACAGACAACACATTGAGAAAGTGCTTTAGTTAAGCTCAACATCTTATTATTGTAATGTAGTGAGCTATAAGGACTTCCAAATTCAATTATGGAAAAAATTCCATGAAAAAAAACATTAAATACGAGAAAAAATATAATTCATAACTTGATATACTATATATAATCACTTTATATATGAAAAATATCTTCAATAATTACAAATAGAAAATTATGTTCATAAAATAATTATATTTTCCTAGATTCATGAAGAATATCCTAAAATTATAATATCATATTGATTTAATAATAAATAAATGTCCTTATAAATATGATAATGATTGAAAATCCCATTGATGTGATCATTGGAGTAAGAGTCATCTAATATTTCTCTTGTTTTCCTTGAACACACTAATAATTAAAATTCAATTTTTTATGTCACAAATAGAGTAACAACAAATCCCACAATAGAGATAACTGTAACACTCTCCATAATAAAAAGTCATTTGAAGTTATTTGGGATCATTAATTCTCAATATCAATATTTATTTCGTTAAAATTATAAATAGATATTTTAAATAATCACTAATGGAATCAAATATATATAACACCTATTATATAACTAGTATATCCACTAAAATATAATTTTCAATTTTTAATTTTGTACACAAGTGTGGAAGAATGTTTTTTATTTTTAATTGTATAAATGTTATTTAAAATAATAAAATAAGGTTTAGTTCAGTGTTAGGTAGGTGGAAGATAATTATAAAACATCCAAATGTCTCTACATGAATTAATCATGTATTCCAAGTCCCCCAAAATTAATTTTTTTTGGGATTAATGGTTAGCCTTCAACACGTCATTTATTCATAAGTGTCATGTAATATTACACATAAAAATTAGATTTCCCTCATGGTAACTTCTTATCTAACACCAAATAATTAAATTCAATATTAATAAACCCTCCAAACTAGTCTATTAGTATTGATGTCTCGCCTATATTAGAACGTTTAAATCATGAGAAACAACCCATATATTTTCCAAAAAACCTTCAAATATTTAATCACTATATAATTTAACATCTAATTGTTATTATTGAATAATATAAAAAACTCTAATACCATAAATCCATTAATTTTAAAAAAACAAAATCAATCCAATATATCTATATCTATAATTTTATGTATAGTCTACTATCAAACATTTGAACATACTAAAATTTTCTAAAACACCCTGTCACATTACGTGTTATGAGTTCCTCTTCTCTCTTATAAAATTTCATGGTTTTATAAAATATAATACATAATTGATTAATTTCAGTGCATGAAATAAAACATGAAAAAATATTAGAAACTATTATTTTAGCATGATCATTATAACCTAAAAGCTAAATTTTAGCGTTTGAATAAAAAATAATATATTATGAAATATATATTAATTCTCTATTTAATATATATTCTTTATAAATACATTGGAAATAGACAAACGACTTTTCATAAAGTCATTTTATTCTTCAAATATAAAGATTAATCAAAAATAGAATTTATTGTTTTATTTGTGATCACAATAACAATAAATTAATCAAACATTTTAAAAATGTTTTTATAAATTTTACATAATTCCCGATATCATTATATTAAAATTAACTTACAGTGTTTTGGAATTTTTTAAAAGATATTTATTTTAAAAAGAGTATTGAAATATAGAGATATTTATTAAAAACTGTATTATTATTTGAAACATTAAAATGTAACATTTATTTTATGTATTAAAGTAAGTTTTATAAAATTTTATTATTAATAATACAATTATATTCATTATAAACAATTCCATTGTTGAATATGGTATAAAAACGTTTTTACATTTAAAATGGAATTATTATGAAATATTATTTTTCTTCAGATTGTTCCAATTTAATTTCAAATTATATTCTGAAAGTCATGTGTTTTAAATTATAAGAAATATATTTAATATTTAAAATAAGTATTTTAAATTTTAATAAATAGGCCCTATTAATTTTTGGACAATATGAATTGTATCCTTATTAATTCTTGTTACCATTATTATGGTTAAATTTGGCAACAAATGGAAAAAATAATATGATAAGTATAATATAATTACACTAAAAGAAATCATAAGTTTTGTGTACGAGTAATTATTGACCAAAATTATGATTGGATATAATTTATGACCCTTTGGATCTTCCTGGTTGACATTAAGTCACTAATAATAGTTTATTTTATGAAATGACAAATTTGTCACACTATTTTTTTAAATAAGTATATTATTTTTAATATATGATTATATAGAAGATATGTTTGACCATATCTGTTATTAAAAGATTAATTAATTTTCATCATCATAGATACTTGTTTTTAATTTTTATATTAGAAATCGTGGTCTTAATGGCTTGCACAATGATGATTTGATAATTATTTAATTTATGGAAACCCAATACATTGATTTAAATTAAATTGATAAGAACAAATAAATTAAAGAAAAACATGTGTAAATTATATTTTATGACAAACTATTATCTATAATAATTCAATTTTCGGGTTTATATCCATATTCTTCCTTTAGAAAGTGATAATTACCCTTCTAGTGTTTTATTTAATTATAAGTCAAATATGTCATAATCTTGATTTAAATAAGTATAATATCACTAATATTATGTTATAAATAATATATGATCATCAATAAATATTGAATATAAATTTAAATTATTTATCTATATCATTGTACTGTATTTTTAATTTTACTGATGAAATAATTGAATTAAATAACTACATAATGGTGAAGAATATATTATTGAATTAATTGTTATGTAAAATAAGTTATATTAAAATTATAAAAGTTATATAATTTTTATTAGTTTTGTTGATAATGAATTTTATATATTCATATGCAATATTACGGATCTATTAGTCTTGTTATTTTAGAGAAATGTTATTACCATAATGTTAGCGAAATGATTAAAATAAAATTTAAAGAAAATGATATAATATATATTTATTATTTTATTGACTTATTAAAAAATATAAAAAAATTATAAATGGGAACTAATGGGATATTTTTTTGTCTAAAATTTCACTCTATTTTCAATTATAGTACATTTTGAATAATTTTTCTCTAGATTAGCTTTATTATATTTTAATATTTCGAAAAATTATTAATGTACCCACCACCTAAATTATAAAAGGTAACCTAATAACTCATATATTAGAAAAATGTAAATACTTATAAATAAACAAAGCACTACCAATTTTTCATAAAAAAATCTTTGTACACATTATCAATTTTCTTATATCCCTACAATACTAAATCAATTTTCCATAAAAGGATATCTATAGAATATATGCTGAATAAGATTTAATAAACCTCTCAAACCCATTCTTGTTTATTTTTCCAATAATTACTCTTCATATGTAATTTCTCCAACAAATTAAAAATTAGGTTATCATCTTTTATGGAATGCAATTACGATTATGATAGAAACATATTCCACCTTTTATCCAACCTATAACAAACCATTTCACCGTGCATGTCTATGTACAACTTACTGTATCAATGTCGTTATGTAACTATTATTTAATTGCCATATTACATGGATGGATATAATTAATGAAATAATGGATATATATTATAGTAATGATATTTATGAATTTATGAGATTTAGTATATCTTGAACACCATTACAATTTCAATCAAGTAGGGAATGATATAATCGCTTGTGTGTAAGTACGACCTACCGTATCTACACCACGATGCAATTCATTTTCCTAGTTTGATGTTCAATTATGGTCATAAAGCTATATTTAATGATTAAATATTCTATAAATAAGATAATTATAAAACTTGTTATGATGTTCCTATATCCAATGATAAATAATTGGGTCATTCATTACAAATAATGCCTAAGAAAAAACCCAATATACTCCCAAAACAATGAAGAAATGTTATTATTGAATTTGTAGTAAGATGTTAGAAAAGGATTATATAAGATATAACAAATATTATTCAAATCATGTTATAAATTAGTAACCTATTTGAAATTATTATATATTATTTTGGAATGCATTTGAATGATGTCTAAGGTGAGGGAAGGGTTTCTTATATGACCTTTATTTAGGTGGGACATATGCCTTATTCACCCTATGTAACCTTTGTGTTATGTATATGTTTCCATGAGTGAATATTATGATAAATATTATGAATCTTATTGGGATCTAAATATCCTTGTGATGTATTTTCTTTCCTGGTAATTATGATTGAAATGACTCCCATGAGGTGAGGGTTTACTTCACAGCCAATCATTATACATGATTGTTTATATTCATGTCTATGTTGCTGAATATTTCAATTCCATATTATTGGATTGTAAACAAATTCAAAATGGTTTTTTCTATACTCATTTTGTTATTTAAAATCAATTTACCTATATATTACTTTTTAAAAAAATGTTTTTATGGGAATATTCATTTCTTCTAAAAAAATTCGCATTTGTATTTTATCAAAAAATTTAAATGAATATTTGATTTAGCATTTATGGAGTTAACATAATTTCTAATATATCCTGAAAACTAATATATTGTAAGGAATATTATATTTATTTCAAATGTTTCATTTAATGAAAATTATTTTCAAAATTATCCATTGAAATTTAACATTCAAAATGTGAATTTCAATCTGAAAAAAGCTATTTTCCTCAATAACAATATTAAATATATTTTTATTCATGAATGAAATAATATCATTAATGTATATTTGTCCCACTAAGAACATGTCATATTTATTTCATGCTTATTATTTCTATGAATGTTTTATAATATATTTGGATGTAAATGTGATATTTTTATAATATTCAAAAAATTACACCAGAAGTTTTTTAAATTTGCTTATTGAACAAGGGATGTGTTTTCTTTTACATATGGCAGTTTCATTTAAATTTTTTATGTCTCTCTATTTTACCACTCTATTATAGATATTTCATTTGACTTACTATGAGATAGGTGGGGCCCACAATATACATTATTTTAATCATTTTGTCTTCTAAGACAACTAGACAATGTTTTTTCTAAGGCCTTAATCATTTGTGTAGAATTATTGACTGAGGACATTATATTATATTTTAGACATATTTGATTAGGTAATCCATCATTGTGAAATATTTTATTAATAATAGTTGTGATTATTCAATTATTATAATGATCATGGTTATTTTTCATTACCATGTTATTATTTATGTTGAATTATTCGACCATCATTTGTTAATTCCATAATATGATTATGTTATTTATTAAATGGAATGTGTTTTAGTTATTTACAATTCCAAATATTTAGTGATTTATTTACATATTTTTTGATGTATACCAACCCTTAATGGGTATCTTAGATCACCCCTTTATTATTATTTATTTTCTCAAGGATATAAGGATGTCTATTATGACTGATTTTGGGAATATATTAGGGGATAATGGAATTCTCAAATTGAATTCCATTTTTAATTTTATGTTCTAAAATGTAATGTAAGATTCTATTTTGAACCAGGTTTAACATGACTACTAAACTATTAAATCCATTAGGATGCATGTATAGGTATGTTATGCCAATTTAATAAAGAATCCATTAACTCTGGGTACTGGGGTTTATGTCTTTATAGTTGGTATCTGAAAATTTTTAGTAGAATCTATTGGAATGTGAACTCATAAATTGTGAATTAGAAAAAAATATTTTATGATTAGTGTTTAGGATAAATCTTTGAATATGATATCATCGTAATTATTTTTAATGGACATTGATAATATAGATTAATCATTAAGACCCTATGATTATTTATTGTATTTGAATATTTAGACATCCCATTAAGGATTCGTCATGGATAAAAAAATGATTTGTGTTTCCCACACAATGATTTGGGTTTTAGCCACTCATGAGAAATTGGTGGTATAGAGTTAATATTGATTGTGATTGAAAATGTGTTTGTGAGAAACCAAATGGAATTATAAATATAGTTAAGGATATTTCAATAATTACTTATCACTTATCATTATATGTGATTAACAAGCATGCACATTAACCTTCTCCTAGAATCACTTAAAAAGCGAATGATAGTGGTTTTTGATATATCAGGTGGTAATGACTATAAAAGATAGAAAAATTCAGTTTTCCATATTATGAGAATATGTGAACAAAAATAATTGAATGTCTTATAGGTATGGGAAAATTAGTTTTTTTATAAAATATTTATATAGATTAATTAATTTCTATGAAAAAAAGAAATTTTTTGAATAATGGTTTCTTATGGTATTATCGATTGTTGAATGATATAAATTTAGAAGAAATGGGAATTTTTTAAACATATGTTATAGGTGGGAAACTTATGAAGATAATGTACATTCTATGTAACTAATTTTTATAATGCTTGTGAAGGAGATACTAAAAATAAAAATTGAAAGGATGCAAGTATTATGAAATAAGATGATGAACCATAGTTAGATGATTAAAAACGAAGTGTAATTGTTAAAGTGTTTGTGTATTTTTATATGAGAATTATTATTTCAATGATGATATGGTTTTATGAATCAGGAGATATATATGGTTAGTACTTCAAAACATATTTCTATATTTTTAATTATACGATGAGTTGTATTGGTAACAAATAGAATAGATTTTGTGGTATGATGATATTTTGAAAAAAAACATGATTTGGAGTAGATGACTGGTAAATGACTTCTATGTATTGGTATTATTGATAATGAGTTAATTTTGAAAAATTAATTGTGACCATGATGGTTTCTAGTGATTTTATATTCTATTTTATCTTTCTTGGGATTAATAAATGTTTGAATCTAAAGAATATATTCAGGAAACTGGGATATTGTTTTTGTATGAATGAATGATTTAATTTTGGTATTGAGTCAATAATTATGATCATATATGTAATATCTAAATTATATATTTATGATGGAATTTATTGTCTTGTTAATTTTGAAAATTTAATAATCATTCTTCTAAATATTTTCACATTGTATTCTAAAAAATGTTTTATAGATGTGTCTTAATATAAACTACTTCTTATATGGATTAGAATGAAATTTTCATATTATTGTATGTTTATAAAATATGATAACTGTTGTGGTTTTGGTTAATATTTAATCTAAAATTAAATGATATTTGGATGTTATGATTGATTAAAGTGCTCTAGGAATAAAAATCTAATATTGAATATCCATCTCATGGAATTAGAGATATAGTTAATATTGATAGACACAAAACCAATTAACGGGATTAAACATATGGCATGAACTAAAATCTAGTATGTTCATACATATATAGTAAAATAATCTAAAAAACAAAGATAAATGATTTGGAAAAAAATTGCCCTTTTTATTTTCATTTTGAGAAACCAATTATCTTTGAACTGATGATATATTTCTGTGTTTGTGATTGATAAATTCTAATGATAATGTTCTATATCACTCTCTATAATAAATTTATTGTTTTGAATTTTTTATATATATATATTCACATCCCGATAATATTCTCCCACTTTAATGCCTAGTTTTTTTGGTGACCTCCACAATTCAATTTACAAATATTTAAGAGGATGTTCAGTTATTCATTTCAACAATATGGGTTTCTCACAAAATAATTTTCAAAAATGGAGCTTGGATTTTTAAAATAAAATCTCAATGTGATAGGATTCAATTTACTGATTTCATGGAGATTTTACAACCTGTTATTATAGAATATTTAAAGTGAAATTTGTAGAATGTTGTTCAAGCAACATATAGCATAAAACTAGGATTTTAATTAAATATTATTATATAAAAATGAATGTTATAACCAAAAAAATTAAATTGTTGGGTTTGATGAAAAATGATAATATTATGTAATATATATAAGGGTCAATTCGAGTAAAAAATTATTTATTAATGAATTGGGAAAATAATTTTTAGTAAATTCAATATATTATTCAAATATATATTTAATCAAAATGTTATTTTTATTTCTTTATATGTGAAGACATATATAAATAATTATTAAAAAAAATTTAAACATTATTTTATAAAATTAAAATTAAATTTTAAATTGGTATATCAAAATAATATTAAGGTTATTTTTTTTGGTTCTAAAAAAATTTAGTTTTCATCGAATGGTGAAAAATACTTTATTGTAATTGAATTATATATTTCTACTTCCAACATTAAGAATATATATTGTATATTTATTTGAAAGTAAACATAATAATATTTTATTAATTTTAATCCAATTATATTTATTTCTATCAATTTCATGTCAAAATTTGGAATGGAATCATTTTTATATTTATAAGAGAATTTTTCCATAAAAATTTATTTCATTTCACTTTTCTAGATAATTTTAAACTAAATTTTACTAATTCAATGTTATTATTTACGAAAAATGTTATCCACAATTGTTATTATTATTTATAAATAAATTAAATAGGTCCCCATATTTTATTGTCAACAGGAATATTAAACATAGTAATTTGTCATCACACTCTTTTTCTAATATGTGTATCATTTTTATTATATGGTTATCAAAAATTACTTCATAAGCCATAAATATTTTTTTAATAAAAATATAATTATCAAACCATGTTAACATATTTTAAATTTTTATGTAATACATGAATCCCATAATTGCATTCATGAAAATGACACAATAAATATTTATTTAATTATAAAATTAATAAAAATATTTTCATTAAATTGATAAGAACCATCAAATTAGTCAGAAAAGGGAATATATTTTAGCATGATTATGTTTTTTTCATAATCATTCATGGTTATGAGTTATTTCCATTTTTTCCATTAGGAAGTGGTTATGACCCTTATAGTATTTTATTTAATTAAAAGTAAAACATTTCATTTTCTTTTTTTAAATAAGTATACTATTTATATTATGGTGTATCCAGAATATATGGTTGACAATAAATATTATTTAAAAATCTAAATGACTTCACTAAATTTTTTTATTTTATTTGTAATTGTTTTGAAGAGATTGGATTCTTTATAAAATTACACAATGATGATGAAATAATTTTTCATTTAATGGAAAAGTCATAAAAATTATATTAAAAATAATAGAATGAATATAATTATAAGTAATTAATGTATAACAAGAATTTTCTAGTTGAATATAAAACAATTTTGACGTATCAATAATATTGTTTCAAAGTATATATTTTTTATGTTGGTTTTAATAATGTCAATGTAATGAATATTTTCAAATTTTACAATAACAATATCATTTAGAATAAATATGTTATTTAATTATATAAAAATAAGAAAAACAATACATAAAGAGAAAGTGGATAATATGTGGACTAAAAATAAATCACTTATTCCTTTATAGAACATTTTTATGTCTCTTGAACTAGAATTTCATTATTATATTTTATAATTTTTATATATTCAAAAATTGTCCCTCACCTCATTTATATAAGGAAAGATCATCCCTCACATTTTGAAAACACATTGAGAGTTCCATCTAGAAAAAAACATATAAATTTTACTACCAATATTTCTTAGAATTTTTTTAGGTGTTGGTATCCTTGAAATACATTTGGTATTATCCTTAATAAGAGATCTAAAGGAAGACTTCCGAAGAAAATGTAATCATCTTTATTAACTCTTTCATGTATATTTATTATTATACGTCAAATTTTTTTGTTATTTACCCCATATATATATATAATATATATACACTATTATGTTATTATGATTATATGGAAACCATATTCCACCTATTATCCCTCATATTAAAAACAAATGCTTCGGGCTTGGGTACATACAACGTACAGTCCCCCCACTGTGGTGTAATGTTTCTCATCGTCTCATTACATGGATAGATAATATGATGGAAATTTATTATTTGAATTATATTATATAAATTACAAACATTTAAAATCTCATTTACTCCTTACATTTAAACTCATTAATGGAAATATATCATCACTCATGTGTTTGTAAGATTTATCATATCCACAACGCGATCTGATTAATTTTCAATATTCAACATTACAAAATGTTTATCAAATATTATTTATTAATTTTATATGATACTCATAACATTAATATAATTCTGGAGATAATGGATCTATATCCTATAAAAATGAAACATGTAATTCTTGATAAAACAAGAAAGAGAAAAAATGGAATTAACTCCCAAAACAAGGGAAATAATGAAATATAATTAATGATTTTGTGGTAAAATTTTATAAATAATTGTATATGATATTATATATTTGATTTTGTTTATTTTATAAATTATGAATTTTTTTAAAATAATTATACAATATTTCTTAACATATATTACGTATATCAAACCTCAAGTAATGGATTTTTGGCTTACCTTTATTTCTATGGGACATATGCCTTATTCACCACTTGTATCTTTTGTGTGGTGTATATTCTGACGATGAATTACTATTAGGATACATATTTTTAATGTTATTAGGATAAATATATAAATATGAATAACTTATTTCATGGGTATTATATGTCAAACTATACAATAGAGGTAATTATTTATTTCCTAATTTCATAATTATACACGATTCTTTATGTTTAAATATAAATTGGTTTATATTTAAATTCAATGTTAATGTGATCTAATTTTTTTAAATAGTTTATAATATTATGATATAACTAGTTAATATAATATTAACCCATATTTTACTTTTTACAAATGTATTTTAAAGGATTGTTCATTTCTTTTTCAAAATAATGCGAGTTTATATTTTATCGAAAAATTAAACATAATATTTTCATTTCCATGTAAAACATGAATAGAATTTTTATCTATGAGGACCACTAAAATATTTGTAATCTCCGATTATATTTTTATAAATAAACATACAATAAAATTTATTTGAAAACTCTTTTGTGAAAATTTAGTTTTAAAAATTGAATTTCAATGTGAAAAATGATATTTTCTTCAAAATGTTTTAATGGATATTTTTATTCATCAATGAAATATACCCTTTAATGAAAATATGATCTACTAGGTATATGATGTATTAATATCATCCTTGTTGTTTCTATCGATGGTTTATGATTAGTTTTTCTTTGGTTGTATAATATTTCAACCATTAAACATTTAGTTGGGATGGTTTAGGATTATATTTATGGAATCTGGATAATAATTACATTTTGTACACCAGTATCAATATAATGGTTTATGTTTTTATGTTCTTCCCCTTCATTAATATGATTATGTTGGACCTAATAAGTGATTTGTTGGGCATATTATAGTCCCTCCATGAATCAGTATGTCTCAAGACACAAAGAGGACTAAGTGTTTTCCAAGGCATCACCAATTTATGTATACTTCATAGATGTGGCCTTTATGGTATGTTTTAGATGTATTTTTTATGTATTCCATAATTATATATTCATTTATTGATATCCAATTTTATTATTTTATTAGTATAATTTTAATTGATATGTTATATTTATATGTGATTATTTATATGGAATTATTTGAACATCATTTATTGCTGCCATATTATTCACATGTTAATTATTAAGCTTTTTTTAATTTATTTATTTTAATTTCATATTGTTTATTCCATATTTCACCATTTCATCTTCAATATGCTTACCCATACTGGGAATCTGATCTCACCCATTTCATGTGTATTATTATCCCCAGTATATGATAATATTTTTTTTATATTTTGGTTCAGACTAAGGGGAATAATTGAATTCATGAAGAATTATATTTGTTGTAATTTATGTTTTAAAATGTAATTTTAGACACAATAATATATCTTATTTACCAAAACTAATAATTTATTCAGTTCATTGGGATTTGATTCACTGGAAATTATGAAAATTTAATTAAGTAATCACTATCTCTTGGAGAGTGGGGTCAAGGTATTTACATGTTCACTCTTTTATTACCAATTATATAGTTCCACCATTCTAAGGCTCTAATATTCCTCTACATGGTTAACTGTGAGTTTTTAGGGATGTTTTCTATCTCATTCCATTACAAAAGGAAAATATAAAAAATCCAATGAATTTATATCAATAAAAAATATAGAATTTTTATTTATTGATTTTTCTACCCTCCTGTTATTTATTACATAAATTTATATAGTTTAATGATAATCACTCCCCCACTCATTTTTCGTATATTATAGATTGTAAATAGTTTCGAAACGGTTGTTTTGAGAATTTTATGTCATATTTTATTTTGTCCTTGTTAATGATTTATAGTGACCATGAAAAACATCCTAGATAGAGGATGTGGGTGCCCAATAGAGTAAAATTCATTTTTCATCAACGTTATAATATAACCAATAATAAATATTTTTTAAATAAATATTATTCATAATAATACAATTCAAAACCTTTTAATATAATTATAAAATTAAGCTACACATGAATGGCTTTTAATGACGAGTTTATTTTAATTCATATATTGGGAGGACCTTTATATACTAATTTCATATCATTTAGATTGCGTATAATCTATAATGGATCCAAATGTTCATTTAAAGACTAAAATTTAATTAAAAAAACACGAATGTGGTGTAAACGTGGTCCACTATCATTTTTTATAAGTGTTAAATGATACATTTCAAACAAGAAAAATCTAAAATGATAAATTATAAATTTAAGATAATATTTTTATGTTATTATCTTTTATCGTCAAAATAAAATAATTCAAGTTCATTGTTGAATTAAATAAATGTCTATATTTAATTCAAATTTATAAATTAATAACTCAAATAATTTGCACCAATAACCACATAAATTAAGTATTATTATTTTAGTTAAATGTTACCATAAATTAATTCATTCATTGTAATTAACAAGGATAATATTACATATTTACATAAAAACTATAAAATAATAAAAATATAAATTAAAATTATCACACTTCAAAAAGTGAAATTTCATGATTTTTAAAAAGATACACATTGAAAAATATTAGTCTTATATAATTCATAATGCACACAACAAAAAAGGTTTAATTAAAAATGTAATGAATGTCACAGAAAAACAATATGAAATTTATAACCACTATGATGTGTTATGAACAATAAATAAAACCTAATAATGTAACATTATATAGTTAAAAAGGGTATTAAATTAAATAATGTTAGAATTTTAAACCAAAATCTAGTACAACAACTCATTGGTTATCCTCCCAACAACTCCAGGCTTTCATCGCAATTCAAAACAAGGTTTATCCAATATACATATGAAATTTGTGTCATGAGGAATCATGATGATATAGTAATATAATTTAATCAGATGTAATTATAATTTTTTAAACACCATAAAAATAACAACAATATCTCATTAACTATCTAATATATCATTAAAGTAATATATATATATTTTCTTAAGAGATTCATCAATTAAACATAGTAAAACATGATTATCTTAGGCAAAATTAACTACCTATAGAAAATAAAACTAAAAAATAATACATAAAAATCAATTATACATAATACTATAGAACATATAGTGAGGCATATGGATCACCCATATATTTTATTAAGCAGCATATTAATTAAAATTAAAATGATTTTAAAAAATTTAACAAACATGTAAATTTATCATTATAATATATTTTATAAAACTCCACGACACTTCTGGATTCTTCATGAAATAGAATAATTTTTTTTCATACAATAAATTGTATATATATTTATTTGAAACCATTTAATAGATATTCAATATATTTTTTATTGGGGTTTTATATTAAAAATATTTATTTAGTGGGTTGATATAGAATACATCAATTCTAAATAAGAATTAAAATAATCCTAAAAAACTAATATTATTTTATAACCATAAACATATATTATATTAAGGAAATTTCATTTTAAATGTAACACAATTTATATTATTTTATACATTTATCATATACCATTATTAAGTATTTAAATTTAATAAGTAGTTTTGAAACAGAACAACGAGTTTATCTAAAGACATTTGTTTTGTACAATATTGAGTTATACTAGACAATAATATATAATTAATATTAATATTTAATATAGTCATTTGCTTCCATTTAATGGATCACTTATTTTAAATCAATTTTTTTAAAATATGAAATTTAAAATAAAATATTTTTTGGAATATAAATTTCAATATTTTCATTGGGTGATTTTTGGGTATTTTGTTGAGTACATTCATGTTTTCATGAATAATGAAAGATAATTAATTTTAGATAAAAAAATATATTTCATATGATTCATTTCTATAGTTAATTATTTAATTGGGTTTAATGTATAATTAAATCTAATTTAAATAATTTTTTCTAATTTAAGTCTTTATAAATAATTTCACATGGAATTTAGATATAAAAACTTAACAAACTTTTGATATTTTTTGTTTAAAAACCCAATTTTTCATATCATGTTCGTGGTTAATTTTAAATTATAATCTTCCACTTATAAGATTTTATTTTGAAAGAATGGATTCAATATATGGAATCAAAATAATTTATATTTTCCAATAGTGACTTTTTTTTCAAAATGAGTTCTGAATGTTATTAAAATTAATTATACGGACCATATTAGAAGTGTAGAAACCTAGTGGGAAATTTTTAATCTTAATAGTAAAAATGATATATTCATATTTTTGAAAACAATTTTGTTGTAATTATTATACCATATAAGATATTTTATATAATTTTATATATTATTTGTGTCAATTATTTAACAGATATCTACCAATAGAATTTAACTTTTTTTATATACAAGAATGCCACTTCCCCCTCTACTATAAAAAGAAATTCACCAAACCAACTAATTCAAATATCTCAGGAAACTTGGATCATTAAAATCAATACAAAATAAGATCCTAATATCCTACTCTTCAGCCTACAATACTCCATTGGTGAATAAATCTATACAAGGAATCCCTTTGGTGTAGACCAAAAATAGTTACCCAAAAAAGTGGTAGCATTCTTCATTGTGCATTTGGGTTTTCTTTATTTCCATATAACATAATATTTTATCATTACATGATTATGTTAAAAAATTGTTTCTTATATATACCGATATTAATTTTCATTAAGTGTTATACATATAGATACACATTCTTCCATTAAATGGGTAATGGAATTGTTGTTTGTCTTTGGAGAACTACATCCTCCCAAAATGATGTCATTGATTTATCCATTACCACCTCTCATGGATGGGAATTAATAATGTCACCATATTTTTATAAGATATATATGTTATGTTGTTTTAATACTTTTTACATTTCTATGTAACATATTACTATATGCTTTACATTTTTTAAAAATATGATAACATCCTTTTTGGACTTGTTGACTACCACCTCCTCAAAGTGGTGTTAGACGATCGCCCATTACATGGAATGTATTAATGAGGTTTTTATTTTAAAATTTGTAAAAAAAATATCATATATATAATATTAATGGAATAATTAACATTTTAGAAATATAATTCATGAAAATAATTAATATAAATTTATTATTATGGATGATAAATACAGACATGAGATGTCATACTCAAGGCAAGGGATGGTTCATCTCACATTTTTACATATGTGAGATAAATGTCATATGCAAGACTTACTTATTTTCGTGTATTATTTAATGAATCATTTTATAAATTTTGAAATGAAATATTATTTTTTAATGGTATCAAAATTATCAACTGATGATTATTACTTTATTAGATTCTAATTAAAATGTTACTACAGTTGAAGGTATTTTGTCTTAATCTCCTTTTAATGAGGTATTTCATATTGATATGAATCTTTGTTCTATTATAAGGTATATTTACATCCTCTATGAAATTATATATCTATATTTTATCTATTATCATGTAATTAACGTTTTTAGAAATGTTATTATTTCATGGGACGTATTATTTAAACGTTCATAGTGGAATGAGACACAATGATTGTTTAATGATATAATTTTAAAATTATTTATATAGGTCAATGTTATTTATATTATTTAAAATATTTATTTATACAGATTCAAAAGGGTAATAAAAGTAATTTTATATCCAATTTAAATTTAATTAAATAGTTTTCGAATAAAATTTTGTCACATTTTAGAAAAGGAATATTTTCACAAATGACAAATGAAATGTACTATTTTTAATGTATGATGATATTGACCTTTCACGTCAACCTGGCATTTATTTTAATTTCATCTTCCTTTGAATTATTAAATTTTTTCTCAAATTAAAAAATTTATTTCATTTTTTGGTTATTTTGGATTTGATGTTCTTTCCAATAAAATGATGTTTGGGTATTAATAATGGGTTCTAAAAAAATGAAATTTTATCCGAATGTGATTTCATATGGATTTACAACGTGTTTTTAAGAGTATTATGATGATAGTGTTTTACTCTTTATATGGAACATAATCATTTTATGAATTGATTGAGCTTGATACAGCTTATACCATTGGTTGTGCCTCATTATATCTCATGAGTGGGGCTATATAACTTATACGAACGATTGTGAAAAATTAGATCTCACAAGCGATCCCGACACAACCTATATGCAATGTTAATCCCCATTATAGCTAATGAGAAACAAGTGGTACCTATATATCTTATACGAATCTTCAAACCCCATTATTTCACACATGTTTGGATGATTTAGCTTATATGAAGGATGTTCCCCACTAGAGATCTCCAATGCATTGGGTATTGATATTGATCAAATTAATCCTAATGATTATTCCAATAAAATTGGTCTTGAGATGGTTTATGTATATAACACTATAAGTCACCTAGATGAGTTTGGATTTATTTGTTGGATTATTATTTATTTTATTTGTGAAAATTGTTTGTTTATTTATCAGTTGAAAATTCTTTATTCGTATTCTCAAATAATGTTTAATATGAAGTTAATAATTATATGATTTATTATGATTTTATCAAAATAATTCTTTCCCATCATTTTATATCCCTTACTGAGATTTTTTCCCATCCCATGTTTTAAAAAACAAACACTTTATTTAATGATTATCATGGAATTGGAAGATGGCTAGTTGAATTTCATGTAGATTTTTCATTAAAGTGAACATGTTTTTTTAAATGATTTATATTGTGGAAAAATGATTACTATTTTGATGTGTCCAAATTGTATTATATAGTTTGTTATGTATTAGATATGTCATAATTCTTTAATACTATTATCCTTAAAAGATCTTCAATGTCAAAGAAAGTAAATTATTGACTAAAAATAAATATTGTGTAATGATTAAGATTTGGTCCTGATTATTGGTATCATTGGATTGGATTAGATGACATTAGAGGTAATTATATTGTAAATATAAATAAATTAGATTATTTAAATTTTAGGTTAGGATAGAATTATATTTTAGTGAAATATTACCATGTTGATTCACCTATATTATGTATTTTAATAATGGTTTTCTATATATGAAATTTTGATGATATAGTAGTAAGGAACCAATAGAAAAATATCATTTCAAGTCACCATCATAATATTTTTAGAATTTAAATGTAAAAATTTTAATAGTAATTTATCATTTGACACTTTCTATAGTGGTGATGTTTTCAATGAATGATATAAACCAGATCTACACTAGATGAACATGATGATACTCGAGCATTTTATAGGACAACAACTCACATCACTTAGAGTGTTATCTGACCTTGTTCTAGTTGAAGTTTTTATTAAAGATCTACAAATGATATTTGATGTTAATGGTTATTGGAATAACCAAATTTTATCTCTTTCTGTTTATCAATTTTTCAGTTGAAGCTAACTATTAGTGGTATGTTTTTTAATATATCACATAAAGTGAAAATAATTATGCCTGATAATGGGAAGAATTTATAAACATTTTCCATGATAAATATTTTCCTATGGTTTTTTGACTATGTATTGAAAAGAAATTCATGTACATGTTTGTGCTTTTTTAATAATATATCATTTTGGTATATTATAAAAATAATTAAGGGAATTTATGGGCCATATCAATGTAGATCTATGCTTTGCATTTTCCGAAGGAAAGTACATCTCGAAGGATGCTCATAGGAAGTTTGTAGGGGATGAGGTGTTGAGAAAATGGAGTACGTAATATTCATGGTGTGAATATGGGTTTCACACCATGTAAAAGAATTTTTGTATGGGAATGTGTAATTCACATAATGAAATATTTTGGTGTTTGAAATAGAAAATAAAAGTGATAGGATATGTTTTTTCATTGGAAAATATCCTTGAGGCATTGCATGAATTGAAATGAGATTACACTTTTATTAATCCCACGATATTGTAATGTTTTAATTGGTCGTATAAAAATTGAGTTTTCAAACCCTATGTATATCACTTATGTCCCTTTCATCCCTAGAAAAATAACACTCCCCTATTCAATGTTTTTGAGATCCCTTCGATGGGAATTAATCTCGAGCTACAATATTCGATCCGCGGTGACTCATCATGATAAGAGGTGTTTTTCCTCTATTTTATTGTGTTCCCTCATGGAATTGATTTCATCTGATATTCTATATTCTCACCATTAATTTTAGGTTGATTACCCATGGTTTTAAGGAGGTTTCCCTCACTTTATTCTTGTGTGGGGGTGCTGTAGAATCATTTATAGGATGAAATTCTAGCAGGAAAGGTGATCAGAGATCCATTGTGTGGTGCATTCTCATACGAAGAATGTCGGCGACCTTTTGAGTTAAGGGATTCAATACATAATTATTTATTTATATTAAATCATATATCTTTTATGATTTTCCCCATAGAACATAATAAAATTGACCGAATTAAATATCTGAAATATGTTAAGAAATGTTTTTTAATAGTATAGTGATGTTAAATTTTTTTACCATGATAACAATTTACCTATTGACATGAAAGGTAGTGTGATATTTATTCCTTCCATGGTTTATCATGTTACTCATGATGAAAATTAACAAAGTTATCTTAAATAGGGAATTAATAATTAATTAATTAGGTAAAAGATAATGAGGTAGGTTTAATGAAATCTTTTTTTTTGTTAATTTGATGTTAATCAAATTGATGAAAAAACATTTTCAATTCAACTAGTTAATGAATATAGGGCCTGATGACGATTTCATTAATGGAATTTAATTCATATTAAATAATTTTTTAATTAATTTGAGATAGTTATGACTGCTCGTGGCTTAGTATTCCTACTGTTGGAACATATGAAAATGAATCAGTTAATTAATGATCTGACACGAACCATTAGTGGGATCAATGATAATTCTTTCTTTTTCTTGATTTTCTTAATTTCTTGTAAATAAAAACTGTCTTAGGCTTTAGTGATTTGATAGATCATTCTGTGTTAAGGATGGATGCCTTTATTTAGGCCCGATTATGAATTATATGTTTAATATATCGAAGATTTTGATGTGATTTGATCCTAGGATGGATGATCCTGGATAACTATTGTGGTATGTGTGGCAGGGAGGCCCAGATGTGATGTGAGCCAAGAATGGATGAGTAGGGAGGGATATTATGTTATGAGGGGCAAGGAGGCACAATTATTGTGGAATCAGATGACTCCTAGAGTAGCAAGATACAACAGGAAATGATTTTGGATATTGGGAGGACATTAGAGTTGAGAAAACAGGTTAAAACAAGGGTTAACAATTTTTATAAATGGTAGATGTTTGTTTTAATATACTAATTGTCCAAAATCCATGTTCTTGTTGAACATCATACATTTTCCCAGTATTTTAGGAAAATGGTTTCGTTTACTATCTTTCCTTATGAGGCTATGATTTTGTAGGGTATTCCACATGCTTTAGATATTTAGCTTCTTCTTGTTGTATGAGTCTACTCTCAAGATGTTGTTGGAAAAGATTCGATGGGTAGTTCATTTATTCACAGTGCTGAGCCCTATTTGTTTGGTTTCATAGAATTTTTTCCTATATAACATAGGGATATGGAAATTATTGTTGTTAGATAAATGAATATATATTTAACCGATGGGGTTGTAGCTTTCTTAGATAAAATACTGAGTTTGAAATTATTAAAATCCATGGACTCAGTTTTCATATGCCTTGAGAGAATGAATATTTATTGAAATTGTATAGTGATGTTATGTGAAAATGATAATGGATAATTAATTTTTAATAATTTATTAAAAAAGTGATACCGATACAATGGGATAAATTAATTTAATGTATCTTTTTAAATAGTTTTTTTCATATTTTATATCATGTTTTAGCAGTGGAAGCCAAGAGTCTGAGAGATGTTTGCTATAGTGAAATATATGATAATTTTATTTCCATATTGTGGTTGTGTTCTATATTATATCTTTTTTTTTTGATTCTATATTCTACCCCACCCTATACATTGAGGAAAATAATATCCCATAAATTTTGAGCCCTAGGGGGTGTTTTCCCCAATAACATTGTGAGTGGATGGATGGATAAATACCCAAATTGTCCCTTCTATATTATCTTGTTGGTTACTTATGATCATATGAAGAATCGATATTTTCCAAAATACATATGTGTAGAGGGTAGTAATGTCTTGTGGTTATTTCACAAACATTTTTTCTAGATATAGTTTCATAAATAATAGTATTATAATAACCTGTATAGGTTTTGAATGGTTCAGGATCCTTACTCAGTGTATGGGATGTGATGGCTTGAGGTATAAAACCTAACGTATGATACATTTATGAGAGATGTGGTGGATCCCAAATACTACCTTTTTTACTTTTTGTTTTAGTTACCTGAGGGTGTGTTGTACATTGTGCAAGTTTTGGTGCTTTGCCCAGGTGTTTGTGTGATTTCATTTTTAGAGATATATGCTCAGGACAAGCGAGATTGGGGAAAAACTACTAGGTAACTAGTAGTAGGGTAACCATGATATTATTTATTATATTAAATGATTTTGTATAGAATACATGTTATGAATATCTATAGTGAGGCTGGGAACATTGTATACTTTTTAGGTGATGATTTAGTTTCACTTATTGTTCCTGTGATTTAGCATGAATCATTAAAATTTCTATGAGATCCTCCTGGATGGATCCTAATAAGTATACTTTTTTACACACCCTATTTATATATAAAATATTTTTAGGTTGGGTGAATTTGGTTGCAGATTAGGTTTCTTACCACTATCTTGGCGTTTTGTAGTTTCTTTTTGTGATTTATGTAGGCTTCCAACTTTACATTATTTTGGTACATGCAATTTTCAATTTTTTTATTGTAGTTTATGATTGACATTACAATTTTGTACATAGGATTTATTTTATACTATAGTCAGATATGGAGTTAGTTAGTGACTATCTAATCTCTATCTTCCGTATGTATGTCTCTTAGAGAGTAATGCCTCCCACGTGCATGTTTATCATACCCTATATGCTAGTCACCAACCTAGGGCCTACAAGAGGCAAGACTTGGGTGGGGGGGGGTGGGGGGTTAATATCTCTCTTCTCCCATTTCTGGCTAATAAGGGGTAGACTTTTTGGGTGAAGGGCTCACGATAGAGTTTTATCATATAGCAGTTTAAGGGATATTATAGTGTTTGGAGTTTTCGTTTGGTGTGGTTGCATGGGTTGGTTGGGAAACAGTGTCAGCTAGGTTATTCAAGCACTTTAATCATGGGAGACTGGTTGAGACACCATTATTTTGGGCCCCTATGAACTTATGCAATGAACATTAATCATACAAGGGCTTATAAATTAAGGGATGTTGTTTTTAGGGTACATACAAAAGCAAGGTTCAGGAATAATTCAACAATGTTCTTGTGTTGGAGTGGATATGTCAAGGGATATGTTGACCTAAAATAAATAGATAATAATTAATTAATTAATTAATAGTAAGTCTTCCAAATTCTAGTATTAAGATCTCTAATTGTTTATTCTTTTTCAAGTATGGATCAAGTGTGACACCCCCGCTATGTTTCTATAGAATATGTTTAATAGGATATGACATTAGATCAAATCAAAGTATAAGTTGACAAGGAACATACTTTTTAGAGGACACAATGAGAGTTTCAGTGATAGAGTCTGTAGATATATGAGGGATTTATTTCTGGTACAGCCACAGAAGAGTACATGGAGGAGGTTCAAAAAGCCTTAAGTAAGATCCATGCAATGAAGGGAAACTAGGTATCATTGTATTTGATGATGATGAGTGGGGAAGTGATAGAGTGGTTGTTCTTATTCCTTGGGGATCACGAGGAGTCGATAATCTCACTAGAGGAGTTCTATAACCATTTCAAAAAAATGTTTCTTTCTTTAACCGTGAAGGTGGCTAGTGGTCAAGAGCTTCTTTCCCTTTGGTTGGGGAGCTCTAGTGTGCATGATTTTGGAATATGCTCTATGAACAATTTTTTATATGCTTCAAAACTATTTCTAGATGATGATTCTAGGGTAATGAAATTCGAGGAGGATTTTTTTCTAGAGATCATGCACCATGTAACCCTGATTATGTTGATGATGTATCACAAGGTACTAGAAAGAGAAGGGCCATCAAGAGGAACATATCTAGAACTTGATCATCATGGGAGGGTAGTTTTCAAGACTCCTCAAGAACTAGAGTTGTGTTCTGGGGTCCCAGCTATTAGGATTGAAGAAAATTCGATCGGTCAGGGGTAGGTCCCAGCCCTTAATGTATTCTTTCACTAGGGGTGAAGGATCATAGACAAATGATAAGGGATTCAACAAATTTTTCTTGATGGAGTCTGAGTTCATCAGTAGCGAGAGTGTCTGACCATTCTGAAAAGGAGTCATGTGCCAATTGGTCCGCTTTAGGTCCCTCTATTGAGGATGTTCCTCCTCTATCAGTAGCAACAAATTATTGTAGTTTGGGATCACGGGGGAAAAGATGTGTAGGCATATGATATCCCCAAGAATATTAAAATTCTCATAGTGAATAGTGATCCCATAGAGGAGGTTTTCATAAATGTCATTGATGTCACTAAGTAGGTTGTGGTTATCTTCTTGCTTTAGCAGTCCAGCGTGTCACGACCCAACCTGACGGGGCCTAGGCCTCAAATCCCAAAGCCTACATCCAACTATCCAGGGGCTGGTGACTAGCACCATAAAGGTTTATAACTAAAATGGAAGGCGTTACCTATTTACATGTATGCATGAACACTTATACATGGTCATGATATACATAAATGTAAAACCCCAACATGACCAATCTATGCCTACATAAATATACCACAAAAAAAGTTCAATAGAAGTACTAAAAGAATAAAGGTAAAAAAAATTCCCTAAAAAGAGAATTGTAAAATCAACCAACCTACATAGATGGTGGGGATATCTGTCATATAATATTTCATGAAAGATCATTAGCCATAATCTGGTAAACACCTTAGTCTGTCTAGCTCACTATTCTTTGCATGACTCTCTTCATCTTTGACTCTGTAGATAGGCTTCTGGTCTCTAGAAGAAACAAAACATGTGTATGGAAAAACAAATCATTGGTGTGTATTAAAGTACACAGTAGCTTCCCATAAAGCCCAAATGAAAAAGGGATCAACAAAAATGTATCAATCTGATCAACCTAGCCATAGGGATCCCAATTGAGAGAGAAACTCTATCATGAACCATCCTCGACTATACATGAAAAGTATAAAGAACAGACCCCAATTGCTTGAAGACTGTGCCATATTTAGTTACATGGGAATGATAACAAGAATGATGTATCATCGACGAAAGAATAATTTTTTAGTTTTGGGAAACCATATAAATACATCATTTCAACATTAGAAATTGAATGTAATGACGATATATATCTATATATTCAATTATAAAAATCCATGACTCATAGAATATCCCTTAATATCATTCATTATTTACTTCTTCACATCCAGGGAAAATAAAACTGTAGAAGGGGTGATCATTTATTCTTTATAATGGTAAGAAATACAGTGGATGATATCATAAACATAATTATAGGCATGGTGAATAATTAAAAAAACAAGCCTTCAAAAAATATATGAACACAATATTGCAGGAATAAGTGATGAAAATATAATTCCACAATAAAATATAATAATGGGTATTATACTAGTCAAAAAACCACATGATCTGTCAATTAAAAACTTTATAATGAATAAATTTGTAATGCCAGACCACATATTCATTATTTCAATCCCTCATGTCATGACCATATATAAATAAGTTAAACCCCAACTAGGTTATCCCATGAGACCGACAGATACGTCGAGGGTCTAGAACGTGACCCTCCCATCACATAAAGAGTAAAATGCATTCCACATCTTAAAAGGGAAAAAAGTAAATCACATACATGTTTATATAGAATGTAATATATAAAATCTAAATAATAGTCTCCAATAATTAAATATGAACCCTAACCATTCAGAGTAAAATGGTGAATCAAATCAGGATAGCACATCCACAGTCAATCTAATCATAAACCATTCAATAAAATATGGTAGATGATATCATAAAATATTATTCCCAATTGAACATAAGAATCAAAAATACTATTGATAGAGATGAAAATACCATTATAAAATCAATTAGTAATTCTTGAGAGTAATACTCTTTTACTTTGAAAAAGAAAGGTTACTTTTTAAAAATTTATTTCATTAAACTAGAAGATAATTAAAGTATTTTTTCATAAAATAAATATGTGATATTATGAAGATATTTTTTTCTAAAACATATTGTATAGTTCCTTGATAATAGGTAAGAAATCCAGAGATTCCAATGAATCAGGCTTGTATTTCATGATGAATTTATTAAATATCCTTTTAAAACATGTTTCCCCCCATTAAAAAAAGAAGGATTCTAGTTGGTACACATATATAGTAAATTAAAAAACAATTTATAATTATTAAATAATAATAAATAAGAATCAAATTGTGTTTAGAGATACAATGTGTAAACTGAATGAAAAAGAGGTTATGGAAGAATACCATTACCTTATATCCAAATATGTTCAGCTATTGAAATTAATGATCTAGAATATACAATTAGACTTATAAATAACATAATTAAGAAAATATTAGGCATCTATTTAATTTATAATAATTTTATTAAGTCTATTTTGGTCTTTATTGATAGGTTATAAGATTTAATTTCATTGTTCTGGAGTGTTCATTTCCCCAGTTTTCACAATCAGTAAACTTGTATATGAGTATTTTTGTTCAGGTCGAATGGATATAATCTTCCATAATTAATTTTTTATATTATTTATGAATATGTATAGGAATTAATGAATATATATAACATTTTCTTACACTATATACTGATGAATTTTTAAATATAACATTTATGAAAATCACATATATTATTTAGGTGGTATTTTGTTTATTACGAACTAGTTTGGTCGTATGGGTTAATATAATGTACCTATACATTTTAGTAAATAAAAAAATATTTTATAATAAATATTTTAACCTCTTTTTCAAATATAAAAATGTTTTCTTGACTATTATTAAATTATAAATTGAAGAACAAGACCTCATCATCCATAAAGGTTAGTAAATTGGCACCTCTTGGATTATGATTTAATTTATAACATAAAAGATATATATATAGAGAGAGTAACAAGATTGATAATGGGTTTTACATTAACATAATATAATACTAGTATATAGATAATACTAGTGTATTCAAGATCATTAAGAATATGGAGGTGAGTAGAAGATAACAAAAAAAGAACATAAAATTTAAAATTACAGGAAGGTAGATGGGGATTTGCCTCTTGAATACAATTCCTTGAGAACCTCCATAAGAGAAGGTATTTTGGTCTTTTGGAAATACTAAGGGCTCCTAGATGAAGGGAGTGTCTAGGGAAGATTATTTTCAAAGTATATTGAGGATATTAAAGGTTTATATTAGTGAGGATAATAGATAGTGTTAGGTGGATTTTATAGTGGATGAGAGGTGTTATTTCCCATTATTTTTATCATTATTTTATTGTTATGTATAAAAGAATGTTTATAATATCCATTCCTTTGACTCAATATTTTAATAATTCAATGTTAATTCAAATAAATTTCCATTTAATATCATTCATGTCTAATGCATGATGCATAAATGCATTTATTAAGCATATTTCCTAAATTATCTAATTTGACTATTCACAAAAAATTTTGGTATTTAAGAAAAATCAACAAAATTCACCATAACCAAGATTCGAAATATTTATTTTAAAAAAGAACACTATTTTTTTAATGTAATTTACTATTTAAGTAAAAACTAAATTTTTAAATAAAATACTTATTATATTAAAAAATACATATTTTAAATTTCAAAATGATTTTATAATACCTTCATAAATTAACTACGGTCTCATAAAATTATACTAAAATAATTGTACATAAAATTATTCATTTATAAATAATGTTTAGGATGATTAATTTTAGCAATTTATAAATTAAAATTTGTAATTATATATTTATTAATCACAAAAATATGAACACTTAATTATTAATTTTTAAAATGTTCTATTTCATTTATAATGTACCTAAATTATGATTATACATACATGTTTGATGGTACTATTTGTAAGGGAAAATTTTTATTCATAAGGGTGTGTTACTATTAATAAGGGTAAGTTAATATTAACCAAAAATGTATGTTGATTATATTAAACTATAAATATCATACTGATCGCAATCATGTATGTCGGTTTTTCAAAATTCAAAGAACAGATGTGGACAAATTTTGGTATACTAGGTAGTTTATAACAATTTGGTATTTTGTTGGTACTCTTTGTTTTTGGGATTTAATATTTATTTTATTTTTGAATCCTTTTGTTTTTAAATTCTCCCCAACTACCAAAATGTTTTTTGGAATTCCATATTGGTACCTTTTTAAAATCATTTGGGTAGTTCACCAATATAAGCTCTTTAGGTTCCCTGGATGCTTCTTTAATTTTAGGATTTTGACAAAGTAACCTTACCATTTTGGTCGTCTGAGTCATCAACACCTGTTCATTGTTTTTAGAATCCAAATAGGCACTTCATTGTAAGATAAATTATGATTCAATTATTTATATTCACAAGTGAGGATATGCATTGGATTTGGCATGTAATTTCTCAACAATGTGACATAGAACACATTGTGTTCTTTAGACGGGCTATGTGGCATTGAAAAATGAAAATACAAAGCCCCAATTCTCTCAAGAATTTCAAAAGGGACAATGTACGTAGAGCTCAGTTTCTCTTTCATCCAAAAACAAATACCACCCTTCCATGGAGATAATTGGATGAAAACAAGATCTCCCAAAAGAAATTCAAAACCTATCCATCGATTATCAGCATAGTACTTTTTCTTGCATTGAGCTTCTTTGATATGGGTTTGAGTATTATTTTCCTTTACGTTTATTTCCTCCATAAGACTGAGAACCATATGCTTCCATTCAGTGACTTAATCCCACCATGTCGGTGAATTACATATCATTCCATTAAATTCTTCATATGTTTCATTTGAATGCTATAATGTAAACTATTATTGTAGGAAAACCCATGTAAAGGTAAATAATTTTTGATAATTCCTTGAAAATAATGTGACAAGATCTCATAATGTCTCTTAAAGTTTGAATCATCCTTTCTGGTTTCTCTTTAGTTTGTGGGAGATAATTTGTACTCAATAAATTCTCAGATTCCAAAGCATTCAAAAGACATTTCTAGTATTTGTATATAAATAGAGGATCATGATCCCAAACTATTGAAATAGGTAATCCATAAATTTTTACAACATTAACGGTATAGATAAATGCAAGGTGATATAGTGGTAAATCCGTCCTTATAGTGTGGAAATGTACAGATTTGGTAAGTAGAGAAAACATTACCAGTATTACATCATTGTTTGTTGTATTTTTGGGAAATCCAGTCAAACAACCCATTTTTATTTAATCCCATTTCCATGTAGGAATAGGTAGTGGATGAATTACTCCTCTAGGATGTTGTCATCCAGCCTTCAAGTGTTGACAGAATAAACATCTTCCTATATAATCAGAAATTTCCCACTTCATGATTTCAAAACAATAATGATCCTTCAAACCAACAAATATATTATTGATACTAGGATATATAGACAAATTTGAACTATGGGTATCATCCAATAACTCCTTTGTAGCTCAGGAATAGTTGGAACACAAAGCCTTTTCCCAAATTTTAGAAATCCATCTTTATTTTTGATGTCTTGAAATATCCCATCTTTCACATCATTATGTTTATTTAGAATTTTCTCATTATTAGGCTATGAACTTTTAATTATTTCCAATAATGATGGTTTAGAAACCAATTGAAAAAGTAATCATGTTAATCCTTCATTGAAAATTCCTAGGTCCATCTCTAATATATCGATGAATATAGGTTCCCTTTCTATCATTATTTTCTTTAGAACTCCATGATCCTTCCAAACTAATGCATTAGAAACACAATTTTCCATTTCATGGTGTTCGTTTAGGGACTAATCATAATCCTTAAGTAGTTATATCCATCACTTTTTCTTTATATTGATTTCATTCTATGAGAAGATATATTTCAGACTCATTAGATTCATATATAACTCATATCATTCACCATATAGATAATGTCTCCATATATATAGTGAAAATATCATAGAATCTAATTCCAAATCATGAGTAGGATAGTTTTTTTCATGAAATTTTAACTAACATGATGTATTGGCAATAAATCTATCATTTGGAAAAAGTACACAACCATGTAATTTTATTGATGCATCGCTATATATCACAAGCCCATCATTCCAATATGGATGAATTAGGATTATAGAATTCACTAATATCCTCATTAATTCATCAAATAATTCCTCACATTCTTTTTCATATATAAACATAGCACCTTTATGAGTAATATTTGTTAATGTGATGCCTAATTGTGGGAAAATCAAAAGGAAACACTTATAATAACATAGTAAAAAAATAAATCTTCTTGACTTAGTTATGTTCATTGGTTTAGGCTATTAATGTACAATATTATTATTCAATTCCATCCTTAGAGAAAATATAGCCAATAGTGGAAAATGAATGAACCTAAAATTCTAACATTCTAAATATCCCATATTATACATTTCTTCTATGAGTCTTTAGAATAATGCACAGTGATATTCAAGATATTTGTCGATATTTTAGTATACCACAAAACCATAAATAAATACAATAACTTTCTAATTATTATATTCCTTGAAAACCATATTCATTAAATCAATGAAGTCATAGGGTCTGTTAGTCAGAAAAAAAGTCATTATTGTAAACTCGAAATTCCCATACCTGATTCAAAATATTTTCTTTAGAATATTTTCATTCTTCACATGAAAGTGATGATATCTAGACCATATGTCAATATTCAAAAAATATCTAGGTCTATGTCATTTATCAATTATATCATCAATGTGACATAGGGGATACTTATTCTTTAATTATATATAATCGACCTCACTAATTTCAATGCACTAACTCATAGATCAATCAATTTTTAATGGAGATAACTGGGGCTCCCCATAGAGAAATACAATGGAGAATAAATCAGTTTACACTTAATTCATTATATTTTTTCTGTCATTCTACAAATTCCATAGTGGACACTCTATACGGAGTATTAGATATAGGACTTGAAACATGAATAAAATCAATTGAAAACCCATATTCATGCTATGGAAGATGTAAATGTAAATCCTCTTAAAAACATGAATATATTCTTTCATATTATATATATCCTTGATTAGAAAATTTCATTCCTCACAAATTGATATAGAGTTCTCATACTCCCAAATAATTGAATTCCGTAGAGTTAATGTGGTTGGATTTATATGAGAATCGTATGGTGATGTTTCTTCCCTAAAGACAATGAATTCCACATAATTATAAAAAATAGTATGTTATTTATTGTTGAAATATATTTTTGAATCATAATATGAAAGAAAATACATAGTGATTATTATATCAAAGTCATTCATGTGTATGATGATGAAATTGTAAGATAAATTATGTTCATATTCCATAATGGTGACTATATGACAAATATTTAGTGAAATGTTACTTACCTTATGATATTTTACTGGAAAATATTTTATTAAATCAAATTGTAAATGTTTACATTTCATAGAAAACTATTAATATATAAACAAATTCAATGATCCAACATCAAGTAAATATTTCAACATGTTTGAGGAAATGATTAAAGTACATACCACCACTTAATTAAAAACTTCAATCATCATAGTTGTGACAAAATAATCACGGCCTTTCTCCCTTGGACTTCATTGTAGAAATTTTCTTTGATTCATAGGAAAATAATTTTCGTAATATCCCATCTCCTTGAAATTGTAGCATCCATCAGTGGTATCTTCCTTCTTCCGCTTTCACTCACGAGAGTGGTGACCTTTATATAGACACTTATAATGAACTCTCATTCCATCTAGGTGAGTACCGTGGTGTTTATTCTAACAATTATCATAAGGTGGAATGTTAACCTTTCCTTTACTACCCATTTACTATGTTTATTTTCCTTCTAGATGTCAAAAGAGACTATATATTCGTATGATGTAAAACTTTGGGTGACTAGCTCCATTCAAAGAATTGGTTTTAAAAAATAAAATAATCGATGAATCTTACTCCATAGATTATGCATGCAGTCCATGGAATGTATTTCTAAACGTGTGATGTTATCATCAGAATTTTAAACATTCTCTTCAACTTTTTTCCTTATATTCATTATATTCCTTCCATGTATTCTAAATGATCACGAGGTAAATATTTTTAAGAATATTTCCTTTAAAACACTATATTTCATTTCATCTATTTCTTCATACTCCTTTGTGTATTGAATCTATGACCACTAATGATATGAATCTACTGTTAGTCTATAAAATACCATGAAAACCTTCTCACATTCATCACCTCACAAACTGAGAAATATCCTTTCTTGGGATCTTATCCATTTCTCACCTATAAATGGTTTCATAGTTCCATTGAATGATGGAGGTTGTTGTTTCATAAAATAGTCTATCATTGATCTTCCATGTTTTGTATCAAGATTCTTCTTATCGGAATCATTATTGTTCATAACCCAATTCAACAATCCCAATATAGATACAAATTTCTCAGTACCTATCAAATCAATAGAGTAAACATCATTATCATGCATTAAAGGGAAATCCCTTAATTAGATACACACATTCACAATATTTTAATTCCTTCCATTATGCTCTATTTTATGATAATGTCATAAACATGAAGAGGATATAAATCATATTTTATAACATCAAATTTGAAAAATAAAAAACATAAATTGAAATCCTCTTGAATGATAATCTCATACTCATTAAAATGGTTTCGTTGAGAAAAACATTAAATTTAATTCCTTCATACTAGTTTATAAAGAAACATTGAATTATCTAATGCATATAACCTTGGAGTTTCAAACTAGTTGCATGGTAAGGCCTGTTGTCATGTACCTAGAAATCTCAGGTCAGGCAAGAAACTTCTTGTCGGAGTCATTACACCTAGGTAGATCTGTGCAAGATCCACATCCACTTATAGTATCCTGATAATGATGTATTTTCTTAATAGGTCAACACAATATATTCCTTCCAAAAATTCTACGACGTTCTTGTATTTTCATCCTCAAATACTATCTTATTATTTTTTTCTCTTATGTGCATTTTCTAAATTTTGTTTCCATGTTTTCTACTAAACATGCTCTAATACCAACTCTAAAGACCTAAACCATGTTTCTCGGAGCAGGTGGCTTATTTCATTACATTGACATGATTAAAAAAATTTCATATCACAAAGAAATGAATATTTTATTAGTTTTGGTAAACCAGATACATTCATAAGTTCTATATTAACACATGAAAGGAAATACAATATATATATATATATATATATATATATATTCTATTAGAAACATCCTTGAATCCTAAATTATCCATGCAAGTAATTCATAATTTATTTCTTCATATCATGGGAAAATAAATCAAAAGAAATCGGTGATCTCAGATGATCAATAAGGGTAATCAGTATAGAAAAAAATATCATAAACATAAACACTAGGCATGTTGAATAACTTAAAACACATGCCTTTAAAAAAATATTCTAGAGCACAATATGGGAGTAATAAGAGCTAAATAATTAATACCACAATAAAACAAAATCATGGGTATTATACTAGTAGAATAACAACATGCACTATGTTTTACTCTCTTTAAAATGAGGGAATTAATAATGTTGGACATAATAATAATTATTTCAAGTCCTCATTTGGAGACTATATATAAACAGGTAAAAAGACAAACTAGTTTGTCTCATGAGACATACTTATGTATCAAGAAGCTATATCATTCCCCAACCATCATGTAATTTGTACAATTAACTCCACATATTAATGGGTTTAAACATAAATATAATATAATTTTTTTGTTTAATATAATAATGGAAATTTAAATAACATTCCACAATCATTAAATATGAACAATAATCATTCAGAGTAATATGGTGAATAGTATTAAGATAGAATATCCATAGTCAAACTAATCATAAACCATTAAAATAATATAGTAGATGATATCATAAAATATTAATCCCAATTGTACATATGAATCAAAAAACGTTTGGAAAAAGACGAAAATACGCATATAAAATCATCAACTAATTCATGAGATAATTATATTTTTTCTTTAAAAAGAAGAGTTATTTTTAAAAAATCATTTTATAAAACTAGGTTTGAAGTAATTTAGTTTTTTAATAGTAAAATAAGTGATTTTAATAAAAATAATGGTAACTATAAGCATGTTATATTTTTCTCTTAAAATAGATAAGAATTGGAGAAAGTCCCTAGAATTGGGTCTGTATTTCGAGATGGTTTTTTTAAAGTTCATTTTAATGAATGTACCTCTTAGTAAAATAAAGAAGGATTCTAGTTGGTGAACATATATAGAATATTAACTTGTAATTAAATATTTTTAATAAGAAAAAATAAGTATTTAAATTGTATTAATATAGGGAACGATTAATCATATTGAAGAAGGGGGTCCCGGTAGAAAACCCTTACCATTTCACCGAATATGTAGCTATCTTTTACATAAAGTCATATAATATGAAATTATAAATATTAATAAAATAATTAAGAAACTATTATACATGTATTTAGTTTTTCATAATTTAATTATGTTCATTTATATCTTTATTGATAGGTTATAAGATTGAATTTCATCATTTTGGAGTGTTAGTTTCTTTGGTTTTCACAATCAGTATACTAATATATGAGTGCAGATGTTCATGTGGAATGGATATAATTTACTTGTAATGAAATTATATATTATTAATATATATAAATAGGTATTAATGGTTTTATAAATGAATTGGTTACATCATATGAGGATCAATTAATAGATGAAATATTATTGGCCATCACATAGATTAATTTGGTTTTATTTTGATTATTGTGAACTAGTTATGTCATATGAATTAATATTATGTACATATAATGTTTGTTGAAAAGTAAATAGGTACTAATGTAGTTTTTATAGTCTATTAAAATAATAAAAATATTCACAGGACTGGTATTGAAAGTTAAATTAAAGAAGAAGACTATAACATCCATAAAGGTTTGTAAATATGCATATCACGAATATTGATTTCATTTATAAAATAAGAGAAAGATAGAGAGAGATAATAAATATATATATAATAGTTAATATATTAACATGATATAATTACAGTATATATATGATACTTGAGTTATCATGATCATTTGGATAGAGGAGGGGAGTAGAGGATAAAAATAAAATGAAACATGAAATGTAATTAAAAGAAACATATTGTAGATTTACATCTTGAATAAACCTCATTGAGAACCTATATAAGGGATGGGGTTTTGTATTTTTTCAATACTAAGAGATTATGGATGTTGGGATGGTCTAGGGAAGATTATTTGGGATGAACATTGAGGATCTTCAAGTCATAGAGGTGTTAGGAGAATAGAGAGTGATAGGTGGCTTTTAAAGTCAGGGAGAGGAGTTATTTCCAATTATTTTAATCATTTTTTATTATTTGGGCTCAATAAATTGAATAGTATTGACTCATGTGACCCAAAACAGTAATATTTTCAGGTGATTTTGATCCAATAACCATTTAAATCATTCCTTAGTTAATCATGATGCAGATAATATTTCCAAAATTATCAAATTTCATTATGCACCAACAATTAATTTTTTTGAGAAAAATCCCAAGAAATAAAACTAAAACTTTTCCATGTCTATAAATAATAATTGAACTCCATTTTATCAAAATAATTTTCCAAATAATATAAAATTAATTTTTAATAAAGTAATTATTTACATGAAAAATACAGATTTTATGTTTAAAACTATTTTTATAATACTTTCAAAAATTAATTAAGGTCTCCATAAATTATCCTGAAATCATAAGAAAAAAAAATTCAGTTAGCAATATTTTTTATGAAAATTAAATTTATTCATTGATTAATTTTAAATTTTAAATAATTATTTATTACTCACAAAAATACCGACACTTAATTATTAATTATTTAATATTCTATTTCAATTATCAGGGGCCAATATTTTATGCATACTTAAATGGGTGAGGTGACTATTCATTTATGTATGTTTCTATTCATAAGGGTATGTTACTATTTATCAACTGTATTCTGATCCAATCGGACTCTAAATATCATAGTTACCAGAACCGTGTTTCTTAGTTTTTCACAAGTCAAATACGAGATGTGGGAAAAAATATTTTTACTATATAGGTTATAATAATGAGGTTTTGGTAGTGACTCGGTGTTTCATGAATTCAATATTAAATTTATTTATAAATACATGGGGTTTTATTAAAATTCATCTTGGAATTCAAGGGATGTCAACCCTGACATACGACAACACCAGAGGGACTCCCAGAAATCACCCAGATATATTCTTCTCAGACCATAATTCCTATAAGGTTTCAACATCATTGATAGAAAAATGATTCCATTCATAGTCTCTAACTGGGAATTTAAACCCAGAGACCAAAAGCCATGAGCTCATCCATCCAATATAGAACTCATCCAAGAGATTAACTCCATCGAGAAGAAATCTACCATTCCCAATGATACATCTAAGAAAACATGCTCCATCCAAAAAATATTACTAGGTTAGAATCTACTACCCAAAACTAGAGGTCCTATCATAGCTACCTCATGACCATATGAATCTATATAAACCCATGGGAATAAGACCTCCCATTACCACTGCACAGAGTTGAGGGATCACGGCTCTAGACTATGCACCATGTGCGTCCTCTCTATCAAGAGAGAATGAAGGGACTCACCACTCGCCATTGCCCCATTGTTGTGTAATTATTGCTCCTTAATATTTCATGAAACATATGCTTCTCTTATAAAGAGTGGCCAACAAATAATTTAATTGAAGGAGATCTAAACCTTATCTAGTTATTTTATCATCAAGAGTATGGGCATTCTCCTCGTAATAGTATGCAATAGCCGAGGGAGTTCCCACTCAAATGGAGGACCTTCTCCCTACTGCCACTAAGAGATGGGGATTAGTACTTAATAAGTGTTTAATTACACCCTGTTACAGCATGGAATTAATACCCATGAATGAACCACACCCTATTATAATAGTGGTGTACAACATCGTAAATCGAGGACCCACTACCTAACCCAATAATAGGGCACTAATCACTAGCTAGATTACACGCACCCCAAAATGATATTAGAGTATTGAATCTATCAAATCATTCACTATCAAGGACATGTAACCTGATACAGTAGGGGGATACCAAACCCATGCATTAGGACCAACTCCCTGACATTTCAGGGGAGTACTGAATCATCTGGAACAACACTTATAGATGACATGTTCCTTAGAATGATGGAGGTATGAAAACTCCTATAATAGGGGACCATCACCCCACCAAGTAGGGGAGTAACCACTCTATCTATATGTCATCTAGGGAGGATAATCACCCTGATCCAATAGGGTAGTGTAGACTCCGTGAATATAGGATCCTCTCCCTTGTTCAAACAGTGTGTACCTTCTATACCTTTATGAACGTCATGGGGAATCCCGCACTATAGTGCATCAGTGGAGTAACAACTGAGAAGAGTATACCCCAGGGTAATGAATCCATGATGATGATGTGGGCATTTCAATCTACACCTAAGAAGATAGGTATAGATAATCCTCTCTTTTGTTGATCAAAGGAGTAATAGTCCCATCGTATCTCTACACGTACCACACGAATCACTAGCATCGACTCAATACAACTCCATAATATTATTTTTCAATTTACAAAACCTCATATCACAAAATCCATAACAGATTCCACCATTAAATTATACAGGGAAAACTAATCATGATAGACTACTCACAAGACTGAATCTGAGTCCTAGATAAAGAGATGCTTAATTTGGATGATCCCTTGAGGTTCTCCGAGTAGTACATAATGTGCACCGGGGCACAGACGCAGTGTGAGAACACCCGAGCACCTTCCAATGTATCATTTCCATGTTAGTTCCAAACCATTTAGTGGTACATGGAGTTTATAGGAGTTAAGTTCCATATCCCTCGTCTCTCAACCCACGGTCGTCTTCCACTTCTACATGTATTGGAAATACACTTCCCTTATATGCCATGTATCCCCTACTACACAGAGTGTTTGAATAAATGGACACCAACCCACATAGCTCTCCCATGTCCATGTTCCTCACACCATTTCTGTGTATATTGATAGTGTGTTAGTAAACGACCATGTGTTTTCACATGGCTATCCCAATATATGTCCCATGGTCACACGATTTAGGGAACTACACACCGTGATACCCAATACACGGTGTGTTGTCCCAAAATCTCATCTTCCCTGAACAAGAAGATCTACATGACATATTTGAATTAACATAATTTAGTGTGGATGGTGATTCCAGTCTGAAATCACCTCCTAAACCACCAAATTTTTATAGTCAATCAAAATACCATAGATATACCTAGAAGGTATCAAATTAAATTTCATAATGACTCTTGAAACATAGAAGAATTCAAACAATACTAATTGGGAACAAAATTAAAATATTCCAACATCATTTTTGAAACACCAAATCTATGGACGAAGAAAGATTCTTTGATATTTCTTATTCTCAATATCATGATGATATGCTTGAGAAATTGAGATCAACACCACCTCGTTGAGTGGATTCAGCATTGGATTCATAATCGTCAAAGGGTGGAGAGGCACATATCTCCATCATTGTGTGTTGTAATGTGAGGGGAGGGGGGTATTAGGTCTAATAAAAAAAACCAAATATTTTCTATTTAATTCCATGTCACCCAAAATGGCCCTTGATCAATACTCCCAGTGCAGATGACCATTGGTTGTGGCTAGGGTAAAACATGACATTCTAGACTCAACTGCGATCTCATAAATCTGGTCCACGACTCCAAATATGAGATATTTAAATTTCAATAAAACTTAATGCATGTGTAAAAAATCAATACTTTGAATATATTTTCATTGGGGCACCCCAGGTATTGACATTCCACTATGACTCAGTGCTCAACTATATAAATATTTTCTGAAATACTCTAAACTATTTTGGGTCAAAATTTTCATCATTACATTCTCCCCACCTTAACTATTTTTCCATGTATATTGAATGGCATAACATAACGGATGAAACTAAGTTCCCCACTAGACACCCACAGAAGTGAGTTCACAAAGGGTTCCTATGTTGCTTTCTAGCACACACACAGAGGAACCACCAATATTAAACATGTGTTATTTCCCGCATCAACTAGGACAATATCATTCCACAATGGGAAAAAGTCTCCTTACCTATGATAGGTGGGAAAACACAAACCATTACAGAACAAATACATTCATAGGGTCTATTGTTACACCACCTTGATAACATGATATAGATACTGACGGAACCCAACAATTCACATATATGAAGGATAGACTATATAATATCCTCCTCATGTGTCTTACATTTTAGGTCGATACAGTGAACATGAGTGTATTCACTAAAAAACGTGGCTTCCTAAGAGTAAATATCATGTCTTACTAGGACCTTCATATAAAAACCTCCATCTGTAACATATCTCACCAAAACAGACACCCTACTGAACCCACTAGTGGCATCCCAATTGAGTATGGATGGTAGGAAACCAATCCATAATGCAAAAACATGTCACGGTCTTAATCTTTTTCTATGAAATAATTCTATTAAATTATCTCCCTCAACCAGGGCCTCAATGTTAAATGGGGTCAATCTGGAAAACACAACTGATAGGGCAAAGACCATATCTGAAACATCATTGCATAACCTCACCTTAAACATGAAAGTATGAAGAACTCATCAAATGAAACATGATATTGTCCACTTTGGACCACACTGACCAACCCATATAGTACTAATCATGTCACAAAAATTTGTCTCAGTTGGGAAAGCATCTCCCATCACTCATGATTTCAAAACTACGTCAAACTACACCACATACTCCTCTATCCTGCTATATAGAAACATAATGCCAAATACCTGGGGGAACTCATGAATAAAAAATGGTAGTCGAAGATTCTCGGGGACTTTCTGGGAACTCTGCCAGAAATCCCAAAATAGGGTTCTTCTAACACCATGTGTTACCCTTCTAAATCCTTAAGAATAAGCATAATAGAAGGAGCACCTACAACAGTGTCTAATAATAGCTTCTACAAACTGTGGTAATTAAAAAGGTTGTACCTCTATTTGTCCCTAGAGCTTCTGTGTTAATAGGCTCTATGGGTTGCAGCTATTCCCACCCACATCATCCGATACCCTAGGCCTGGTGAGGACCAGCTAGGGGTGGTGGCTCTAAGGTGTCGATCTGCCTACAACCTCTTTCCACTCTTTTAACTCTTCCACATAATATACCACCTCATGACACTCATATGTCCCTCTACTATCTCTACCAATATGGATCATCATCTATCTCCCTCTCAGTATCAAGAAGCATTATAAAATATCTAAAAAGAATTACCTAGCCGTTATAGGAATAACACCCCCACTCATGTGGCATATCTGGTCATTGGAGATACTCTTTTTTATATACCCACATGCTCATGTCCAGGAATGGGTATTCATTATGCATTGTGATCCTATCAACTATCATATACCAGCTCCTACATATTCCTTTACTTTATGACCACTGCTCTAGGTAACATCAACATGTTCCTCATCTAGGAGGATTTCTACCACTATAGATCTCTCTTTCACTCCAGTGTATGTGTGAATTTCACTCTAGAATCATAGACACCATAAAAATCCAATTAATGACCCACTCAAAGGTTCTTTCTGTGAAGAAATAAATCCAAAACCATATTCAAATTTTCATGAAAAGTGTGTTAACCTCACCGAATACTACACCATTTTCATGATACCATGGAAATTCTATATAAGATCTTGGATACACAATGATCTAAACATATATGGGTAAAAATATTCCATATAGAGTCTCTAAAACTCCTTCTATGTGAGCATCACCTCTTCTTGATTATTTATTATATGAATCAACCATCTCTCGGTAGAACTCTTCAAAAGGAGTGCCACAGGGACCACTATCTGATCGGATGGTGTCTTCACCAATGGTAAAACTCACATGAATTCCACGAGCTAGTCATCTTCCACCTAGGGGAATGGATCACCCCAATACATAATAGGTCACTACCTTTAGAACTAATCCAGAGCACTCATCCAACATGCATCCTCATCCTGAATTTCATGTAAAACCTACTACTCTGTGGATGGTTGAACCAACCGTTGAACACTCAAAGGTAACACCTCATAATAAGTACCCATCAAAGAAGACTCATCATTTTGTGGATCATTATCCTGATAAAACTATAGAATCTTATGTGGCTATCCTTTTAAAGGAATCCTAAAATAGAAAGAAGACATACCATAGTAAAATAATATATCTATGGTGCAGACAAAAGAAGGATAGAGAAAAAACCATAACCCAATCCTATACGATGAATGTACAATATATTTCCCAGTGACCAATAACATAATGTATTGAGTAGTAAAGTAGGTTATCAAAGATTTGGTGAATGGATACATCATTCATCGCACCAACACTACAACAGGTAGCCTGAGATCCCACCTCGAAACATCCTTACACTGTCTCTATGAAAACTAATCCATGATAACAACAATACAGTCCCAATGGGGAAATAACCATCTCTAATACCACTTTTTCATGACCCAAGATGATGGGGACCATGAACTAACTCCTCAAGCCCTAATCCATTGGGCCAAGGGTTTTCAACTATCCTCGATATGGCATATCACCATAATTGGAGGAATTTACATAGTACCTATATGATTGCAATCATCTCCAAACTCACAAAATTCTGAAATTTGAAAACCAAAGTCAA
Source organism: Viscum album (assembly GCA_963277665.1). NCBI lineage: Eukaryota > Viridiplantae > Streptophyta > Magnoliopsida > Santalales > Viscaceae > Viscum > Viscum album. The sequence continues at coordinate 1,237,919,566 of OY728145.1, read as the reverse complement.
CCTATGAATCCATTCATATATATCCCACAACAAGAGTAAAAAAGTTTTAATGAAAGCATAAAAGGGGGAAACACCACCCAAAAAAGAAAATTGTAAAATTGTCCAACATGCTCAGAAGGAGGGGTTTGCTGTCATTTGCATCTTCCATAAATCTCTTCTTCTATGGTCTGGTAAACATCTCAGTCTATTAAGATCCATAGGTTCCTCCTATCTTGGGTCATCTGTGGACTCCATATAAAGGCATAGTGTCTACAAAAGACACAAAACATGTGTGGGTAAATCTTGTGTGTGGGTGTTTATACAAATACTCAGTAGTTACAATGAAAACACTAAAATATTAGTGGTATCAATTGAAAGGCAACAATCCGATCAACCTAGCCATTGGGAAACCCAATCGAGAGATAAAATCTATCTCAAACCATCCATGGTGGTACATTACAAGTCATATCAATCTATATGGTCCGTCAATCATATCATGTGACAACTACACAAGGTCTCCTAGAAATCTCCGAGATATATTCGTCTCAGATACTAAGTATCGGGAGGTTCCAACCTCATAGCCAGGAATAAGATTCTATTCATAGGATATAACTATAACAGGAAACTAGGAGGACACACTCCTGGAGCATAGCCATCATATATGGAACATGTTTGAGAGATGCACACCATCGCTAACAACTCTACCATTCCAAATGGTATGTTCGAGTGAACGTAGTCCACCAAGAACATCTTACAATGTCTGGTGCTAGTTTCCAGCACCAAAGGTCCATTCATCTATACCTTGTTCCCTTGTAAAGATAATGAAACCCAAGTGAAGAGACCCACTCCTCACAACTACAAAATGTTTATGGAGAACTAAATCAGATTATGAGCCATGTGCATCCTCTCTAACAAGAGATAACAGAGGGACTCAAAGCTCGCCACTACCACACAGGGGTGGGAGTACTAATTCTATGTAACATGTGAACCCTCTATCACTCCAATAAGTGTGGCCCACAACTTATTCCATTAATGGAGAACTAACCTAAATCTATGTTTCGTTCTCATCCAGAATAAGGTCCTACTACTCATAATTGAAACCGATAGCCTGGGGAGATCTAACTCTAATTGTAGACCTGTACCCCAGTATTACTCAGAGATGTGGGAGTACTACTTCATAGGGGATGAATCTCATTATGACACATTAATGGATTAATAATCATGAAGACCTTCAACCAACTATGATTGTGGAGCCCCACTTCATAAATTGTGGACCCAAAACCCAACCCGTAGAACGATTAGGGAGTACTGACATTGCAAACATGCTCACAATGTGAGATTCGTACCCTGACACAGAATGGGATTACCAGCCCTGGGCATTTGGACACTCTCCCAAACATTATTGGGGAGTACCAACTCTACCATAATAAAATGTATTGAGGACCTACACCCCATAAGGACATGGGAGTATCGACACCTATAATAGAGGACCCACACCCTACATAGTTGGGCAGTATCCAATATATCGATACATCATATATAGAGGAACCATTCCTTGTTCCAACATGGGAGTGATAAATCCACAGATAGAGGAACAAATCCTTGGTCCAATAGGGGAGTACCCACTCTACCATCACAAACAACACAGGGAAAGATGCACCCTAGTCCATCATGGGAGAAACACAACTGAAGGAATCTACAAAAATGTAAAGAACCCATGTCCATGACATGGTGAGACCCGTTTATACCAAATAAGAGAGGTATGTAAAACCCTCTCCCAAGTCCATGAAGACATTAAAAGTCTTAGTGTCTTGATAAAAAAACCATACTGATCTCCCACATCGACTCTGTACCGCTTCAAAATCATCATTATCGATTTGCATCTCCTTATATCTCATAATCCATTACAGTGGCCACCATCAAGTCCTATATTGAAAAAAACTCTACATAGACTACTCATAAGAATGAATCTGAGTCCCAAAGAAAGAGATATGAAATGAAGAATATACTTATAGGATATCCTGTTAGTACACGACATGCACCTGAGCACACAAAACGTGTGAGCCTATCGACCACCTAATCATAAATCATTTCCAAATAGGTTCCCACCCATATAGGGGTACAGAACTGGTCGTGGAGGTACACGCCGTGTCCCTCATCTCATGGTCCCTAACCATGTTCCACTTCTACACAGACTGGACTACCATTTTCCATCTCAAAATGTGTATACCATAATAACCATTTTGTTCAGATAAACGACCACATGCCCGTGTAGTTTTCCTATGTCCACATACTGGACCCTATTTCCATGTATATTTTATGTGTATTAGTACATGGACATGTTTTTTAACCTAAATATCCCAATACATGTCCCATGGTCACACAATTTATTATACTACATGTCGTGTACCCCTGTATATGGTGTGTAGTCCCAAAATTTCATCTTCCCCAAATATGAGGAGCTAAATTGAATGTGTCACTGAAATACACATCATATAGACAGTGATTCGAATCAGGAACCACCTACAAAATCAGCCAATTCAAACTTATTCTACCCAAAAACCATATATCAACCTAGAAGGGATCTACAACAATTGAAAAATGACTATAAACCTCATAACAATGCAAAAAATGAGATCAAAACCAAAAATAAAATTCTCATACATTGTTGGTGAAACACTAAATATTAGTATCAAGAATGACACATGAATCTTTGTTATTGTTGATATAATGACGATTTTCATCATAAATGGAGAGAAAAAACACCTTGTTGTGTGGATTAGACATTGGTTTCATCATCACCAAAGAGAGTAGAGGCAAGACTCTCATTAGTTTGGAACTCCAACATAATGGGAGGGGGTGAGTCTATTAGGATAAATAGCATTAAACTTATTAATTAACCTTCCTTTCTACATCACCCAATATAGCCCGTGAAAAAATATCCCAATGGGTAAAACCATATGTCATGCCTAGGTAAAACAAGACGTTTAAGACACAAACGTGGTCTCAAAAATCTGATCCAAGAATCCAAATAGGTGTTATTTTAGGATAAAATGAAATTAGATGAATGAAACAAAACATACTTAATATTTTTCATATCCGTGCACTAAGACACCCTAAGCCCTAGCTTCCCACATAGACTAAACAAACAACTCAAGATATATTTTCTAAAATATTCTATTGTTCTTCTTGTTAAAACTGAGGTCATTACATAGTGACAGGTGAGCCAAACATAATTCATGGTACCGATTTCTTTTTTTCTAAAAGTGTTTATGATTTTTTTATCCTAGATAGAATCACCCATTAATATAATCTACCCTTGTCCACAGTTTGGTACTTGAGGTATATTGTAATCAAGTTCCCTTAACATTAACAATGTTAGTTGGAGTCTGAGATGACATGTTTTGACAATGTAGAATCTTTGAGCAGCTATTGGGGAATGAAAACCATTTTCTAGATTTCCTATTTTTATAGACACAACCATATAACATAATCCTAGTCATGGATTAGTTGTATATGGTGTAGGATACTGTGGATTTTTTAAGGTTTCAATTTGTGTTCATCATTGCAGATGGGTAGCTAGTTGTATGTTTGGAGAGAAAGAACCACATATTGGTAAGATGAATGTTTTTTCTTATCATCATTTTTGGTTGAGCTAATTCTGAGTTTTTCATAAGTTCAATGAGAAGTATTTTACAGGGATATAGAAGAAAAACATGATGTCTTTCCAGATGAGGTTGTAGCGTTACCCCCTCGAAGAGATATTTTGTTTGAGATGGAACTAGAACCATTCAAGTATCCCATATCAATTTCTTCAAGAATGATGACACCTTTTGAGATACTAGAGAAGTATATTTAGCTCGATGGTCTATTGTTGTGTGGTTCTGTTCATCCCATTGGGTCTCTATGGGGTGAAAATGTTTTCATTACATAGAGTGATAATGGTTGATTGTTGTTTACTATCAAATAGATTCTCTTGATCAATGTGAAAATGAAGAACTGTCATCCTATTCCACTAATTTATGATTTAGTCAATCAACTAAATGGTGAAATTAGGTTATCTTTGATCTATTTCTTATCATTATATCGCCAAAGTAATTTAAAGGATGAAGTTATTTTAAATAAAACATTATGTTTTCTTCATGGTCATTATGAGATTATTTTGATACCATTCAATGTAAAAAAATTCTACAAATATATTAATGTGTTTAATAAATGATGTGTTCTATGACATCCAAGATATGTTTTTGGTGGTTTTCATCAATAACATCTTTATTTAATTTTGACGAGGAGTATACAGATAATCTTTATGTCATCCTGAGAGTTCTTCATCATGAGATGTTAATTGGGTTGTTGTGGAAGTGTGTGTTTAGGGCATCTGAAGTTAGTTTTTTTGGGGCACGTTGTATCCCAACAAGGAGTAGGAATGGATTCATCAATTATAGATGCAATTTTGTCTTGGGAGGCCCTTATATAGTAATATAGGTGTGAAGTTTCCTTTTCCTTATAGGATATTATTGGGGGGTTATAGCTGATATTTCTCAGTTCTCAACTCCACTGATAATGTTTATCAGTATGGATAAGGCATTTTTGTGGACTGATCAGGGTCAAAAAACTATTGAGTTTATAGGGAATAAGTTGGTTGGGTTTTCAGTTCTTTGCTTCCATATAGAAAGAGTATTTTTTTGAATATTTCTCTAAAGCTTCACACCTGGTTTGGGATGTGTTCTAAAGTAGCAAATATCAGTCATTTCCTATGGATCTCTATAGTTACATCCCCAAGATCATATATATTCAATGAATGATCACCAGTTTGCGGTTGTGGGTTTATCTCGAATTATATTCAGAAATTACGTCATAGGAAAGTGCCTTATGGTCTTCATCAATCATAATAGCCCGAGGTATGTTTTCTCCAAATGTGAGATGACCTTTTTCCAGCATTGATGGATGCCGTTATTATAGTATTATGACATTGAGATTACATATACACATAGAAAGGGGAATTATTTAGTTGATGTGCTAAATGGGATGTCATGTAGCGATGACGTGTGATAATATGGTGATTCCTAGAGTGTGATGGAATAACCTTTAGCATTCCATCTTGATATAGGTGAAGTATACGGTAGTAGTAGTTCTTTTCAGATGACGGTGGAGTCAAATATGGTTTATAAGAGGGATGAATCCCCGCTGGGGGATCTTGAGGTGGAGGTCAGGGGAGACCGAATAATTTATTTTGAGGCCACTGATCGTTGGTTTTAGGATGAACGATACAGGTTTTGATCAAAAGAAAGATTCTCCATCCCTTGTAAATGTGTGATATGGTTCTTAGAGAGTTCCATAAATTCACATTAGTGGTATATTATGGCATGTTAAATATGTAACAAAATTTTAGAGGTTAGTTTTGGTGTCCTAGGATGATGTGTTCAATTGTAGAGTTTCTATCTTGGTGGTCGTTCTTGCAGAAGGTGAAGATCAACTAATGTGTTCCTAGTGGTTTTCTACACCCATTAGATAATCATCATTGGATGTGAGAGGACATCGCAGTGGAAATTTTTTCAGGTTTACCTTGATCCCATGGAGGTTATTAAGCTATATTTGTGTTAGTGGATCATTTTATGAAATATTCGCAATATATTGAAATCAAGGAGTTGAACATTGGACAGGTTTTATCGATGCAGTATTTGGAGGAGGTTGTGAGACTCTACAGAGTCCCGAAGATGATCAATTTTTATTGAGATATTTTTTTTCTCTAGAGTATGAAGAGGTCTCTAATTTGGTTTTTTTTCTCAGCTATTCCATAGAACTAATTTTAATTTGTAGATTGAGTTTTATAGAAATTGGACCATCCAGACTAGTAGTGAAATTTTACACTCATATGTCTTGGATTTAAGAGGTTCATAAAATAGGCACCCTCCCTTGGTAGTGTTATCTTAATACAATAGTTTTCACTCAACCATCTGTATAGTGACATTTTAAGCCTTGTATGGATAACCATTCCATTTTTCATTGTGCTAGACTACAGTTTGATAGTTATCACTTCTCCTATCAGAACTGGTATAAAATAGGACAGAGATTGTTTAGCTGAATAATGAGACCACGAAAGTAGTGAATGATCATCAGAAATCTAATGTTAATAATAGATGGAAAGCTATATAGTTCTATTATAGTGTTCAAAATACCTATTGGTGGCTCCCTTTCAAGGGAATTAATGGAATGTCCACGAGGGAATGATTATCCAAGGTTTGTTAGGATTTTTTCATTGTGGGCTCATGTTGGAGCTCTGATTTATCAGATAGCGCTTCCCCCAAAGATGATCTGAATACATGATATTTTTCACATGCTGTAGCACCATAGATATCTTTAATATGACTCTCACATCATCGATTGGGGTGAGATCAATGTTGATTATGATACGACCTTTGAGGAGCGGTCTATAGAGATCTAAGTCCACCTGGAGACGTTTTTTTGTGTATATTCTATTTTATTTGATTGTGTCTTGTGTCATCATGATGGTGAGGATGATAATACCTAGGAATTTGAGTTTTAAATACAAGATTAATACCCTATGTTGGTTAAAAATTATATTTTCTCATATAATGTTATCTATTTTATTATTTTAAACCATTCTGGTTTGTGAGATGGATTTATCTTGTTTCTTGTTCTGGATTTCATTCTATTGAGAGGTATCTTCCTCAGAAGAGTGATTTAGTGTAGGTTATGGTTATTCTGTGGTTTATATACAATTATTCTAGTGAGGTGGAGAGATGATGTGGTGATGATATCCTTGAGAGGTATCTCTTGGGATGTCTATTTAAATGACCAATTTTCGTTTTCTCACTAGGATGATTTTGGATTCTTGAAGATAATAATAATTTGAGAGTTATCTAATATAAGGACCAAGATCTACAAGGATATACCATTTCAATGTTTCTATGCCTTTGGAATCTTGGTGGAGTCTTAGAGGGTGTATGGAGGGACTCATGATTCGAGAACTAGGAGTAGGGATATTTCAAGGTGTGAATGTGGTTTTTACTCCATGTAGATGGATTTCATGATGTGAATCTGGGATTCACATAATGTAAAAGTTTGGGAATTTTAAATGAAAATAAAATAGAAAGGTGATTTTTTTTCTGCCAAAACCAACTTCAATGAATTATATGACATCAAAGGGGATTAGACCCTATGTATTCCCCCAACATTGTAATGTTTTAAATATTTTTTATAGCCACCCAGTTTGCTAAACCCTACGGCTACTGATTCCCTCCCTCTCATCCTAGGAGACCCTACTATCCCCTCTTTAGAATTTTTGGGATTCCATCGACTGTATTCAATCTATGGCTCCCATCATCTATCTGTGGTGAATCGATATGATCTACGATGCATTTTTTTTTCATTTTTATAGTTGTTTATCCCAATTTTGTTCTTGTTTCTTATAATTTAATCTCACTAATATATGATGGTTTGTAAAATATGGTTCAAATGGGGTTTATTTGGGTTGGTGTTGGTGTAGTGGTGATATTTCATCCGCAGTTAGATGCAGTTATTAAAGGAGTGGTTATTGGAGATCTGTTGTGTGGTCTATTGGTAATGATCATATACTGATGATGTAGCATCCTACCATGATAATAGTCTGGCTCTGGATTTTCTAGATATTATGATATCTCTGCTTTATTGGTCTATCATTTTGTTCTTGATTGAAATTTTTAAATAACATAAATCAAAAATTAATTGATAATTTATTATCTAAATGAAAAATATGCATGTTCAATGAATCTGTTTGTTGTTGTAATTTTATTTTAATAAAATAGATACACGAACCCATGTTTAATTGAATTGACAAATTAATATAAAACATAATGATTTTCATTGATAAAAGAGTTAATTTCATTTAAAATTAATTGAATAATTATTTTTTGATACCTGTAACAACTAGTTTCTTATGTTTTTCATAGTAATAACCTATTAATAAATAATCAATTAATTCAAGATGGGAAGAGAATTGGTAATGTGATAAAATATATTACCGTGTTGGGACTTACATGCTTGCACGCCTGTAAATGTTGAGTGACTTGGGCTTTTGGGCCATGATACATCATTGTGTGTAATTGATGGATTCCTTAAATTAGGGTAGGGATCCCGTTACGATATTGGTTTTTGGATACAGGTGATGTTTTGTGAGCCTGGGATAACCAATCCTAGATGACTACTGTGGTATGTGGGGCTATTAGGCATGGTTGTTCAAGAAGTAGTTGATTATTGGAGTGGAATGAGTCATTGATATATGGATCTGGATGTCGGGGTGGAAATCAGAGATGATGGAATATGTTGATGTGGGGTTTACCCATTGTTTTGAAAGATGGAAGCTTCATTGAATTAGTTAAATGGACAAATGCCATGTTGTTTTTTATCTGCTTACCATTCTACACTACTCAAGGTAGTTATTTTTTTAATGGTGGGGGCCAATGTCTCATTTATTATTATATCAAATCAAATACCTATTTTAACCGGGTAGAGGGAGACCTATTACATATCCGGAATTCCCTATGGGCATTTAGTCCATTACATAGCCTCTTGGACCAAATTCGTGGCCCAAAGCCCATTCAGTGAATAGTACTACTATAGAACCCACCTGATATAGTACCGCACAGTACCCTTCCTCCACTACAATACCCTTCCGCCACTAGTATGACCTACCGCTGCTACAGTACCTGCCATTGATATAGTCCAGTCACTGCTACAATATTCTACAGTACCTGCACCCAATGGGTTTTGAACCCCATTTTTTATATAGGATTATGGGGTGCTTACCACTAAGAAAAAACCCAACTACACTACTTTAGGGAGTATGTTTTAGTTAATCTTCTTAAAACAATGACAGAGACACGTAGGGTATGCCATAAGCTTTCCATGTTTTTCTTCTCTTGGTTGGATGAGTATACACTAATTCTATCAGGGGAAAATACTTAATGGGTAGTTTATCTACTCTTTATATTGATCCCCTTGTGTAAAAAAGAACATAATGTTGTCCTAGAATACCTAGTCATATGGTAATCAATGTTTTTATATAAATGAATAAATTATTATCCCATGGGTATTTTAGATTGTTTGAATGCAACCCTGAGGTAGAAATTCTAGAAAGCCATGGAATCAGTTTAAATAATCCCTGATGGCATGTATCTATGTTTAAATGATAATGATTTGTGATAAGGAATTGATAAAGGTTAAAAATTAATTTCCATAAATGACACTGATGATAATGGAAATTTAATTTAATATATCCCTTTTAATGGTTATATTCATATAGGATATCTTGTCTTAGATGTGGAAGACAGGAGTCTGAGAGACGTTATCTGCAGTTGATTTCGAGACTAGGATATTCCCATAGTTTAGTTGTGTGCTATATTATATCTTGTACATTTAGGGTTTCTATATTCTACTCTGCCATACTGGTTATGGAAACTAATACTTTAGGGATTCTGATACCCTGAGTGGTGTTGTCCCTAACATCCCAGTGGGAGAAAGGATGGATGACTACCCCCTTTGACCCCATTCTATTCTCTTAGTAGTAACATTTTTTGGTATGCAACTCATTTAGTTTTCAAAATAGAAGCGTTTTAAGGGATATAGTGGCTTGTGGTTATTTCAAACTAATTTATTCTAGAAATATATTCCTATGTAATAATATAGTCATAACACATATCAGTTGTGATGGTTTCAGGATCCTTGCTTAGTGTATGACATGTGTTGACGTGTGGTATAATACACAATTTACGATACACATTATGAGAGATTTAGTGGATCCTATAATATACATGATTTTTTGGTTATGTGGACTTGGTGGTGTATTTCATGAGTTGCATGTTTTTGTGCTTCTCCTAGGTGTCTGTGGACTAGCATTTTGAAGAGAGACTCTTAGAATGTATGGTATTGGGGCATATCAGGCATCTAATGGGGAAGTAGTAATGAAGTAACATTGATATTATTTAATATATTATATGTTATGTATGTGATACATGGTGAGAGTATCCATGGTGATGGTGGGAACATAGTATTCATATTTATGTGATGAGTTAATTGCACTTGGGCTTCATTGTGGTTTATCATCCTTTCATTACCTTTTTCATGAACGGTTTCATGGTGGATCCCTTTGAGTTTAATATTATACTCACCTGAGATATATATAAACTATTTTTTGGTTAGTTGGAGCAGGAAGGATATTATGCTTGTTACTACTATCTTTGTGTTTTTCAAGAGTTGTTAGGGCTTCAAGGTCACCAATGTCCTTACTTTTATTTGGTATGTGCAGTTTTCCCTTTAAATCGTAGTAGTTCTCAAATGATATTCCAATTTTCTGCTGGGATTAATTTTATAAATTTTTTCTAAATAGAATTTAGTATTTTCATCTTATCTTTCTATTTGGCACACATTTCTCATAGGGGGTATTTCCTCCCATTATTAGGTTTATTATATTATTAAACCTAGGCACTAACTAGTGGCCTACATGAGGCAGGACTTGGGGGTCATAATACCCCATATACTATATTCATCCTAGGATGAGTATACTTAAAGGGGAGGGGTTCTTGATAACAATTAAATGACATTAAATATTCTTATCCTTAGATTTGTATGATTTCGTATTCTATCACATAGACTATGGTTTCTCAAAAATAAGTTATGTACATCAAGAAAAAATAATGTGATAATATTTTGGAACATAAAACAGGGATCATAAATGATCTATTTTGGACATGCCTTCTAGGTGTAGATATTTTGTTTCTTGTTGTTATGCTTTATTAGAAGGACTTTGTTGGGTCCTAATGATGAATGATTATGTAACTGATTATGTTTCATAATAGTTGAAATCTGATGAGTTAGATTTTCGTATATATTATTTAGAATTAACTATTGTTTTCTAGTCATTAAATATTTGGAGGAATCATTTGTATCTTGAATAATTTTAAAAATATATTAATTTGAAAATATTGAAGTATATATTCACTCTAAAAGTAGTGATCATGAGAGAATAATATGGTTGTTACTAATCATGTATTATGATTTTAGGATTCTTCATCATCCTGGAAAATCAAACAAGGTATCAGATGATATGTGTCAAAAAATCTATTCTATGATAATCATGTTTTTTTAGGAACTTGAACCTTTAGTGAATTATTGGATTATTTTTTTTCCTAAAAGTTTTGGATTCATTGAAATCGTCTGTTTTTTCATGTTTTAGTTCATTCATCATTCGCATAATGAATTGTGTGTTTATATAAGGTGTATCAAATTTTACAAGAGAATTTAAACTCTATTAAGCATGGAATGTTTCCAGATTTTATTATTAATAAATATATTTTTTTTGATTCTGAAAAATATTATGTGTGACTTTTGATTCCTAGTTGAGGAAAGAGTTATTGGCTGAATCTCAATGTTATCCATCTTTTGTTCACCCTAGAATCACAATGATATAAAATGTTCTTGAAGAGAACTACTGGTAAGAAGGAATGAAAAAAGATATTGGTGAATTTACCATGATGTGTTTGACTTGATATCATATAAAATAAGAGGCAATGTTACTAAAGGAGATACTTCTACCATCACCAGTACTAGGTTTGAATTGGGAAAATATATAAATGCATTTTCTGAAAGATTTTGAAATACTTTTCAAGGTAATAATTTATTTTGGGATATTAATGTTCTATTAAATAAATCTAAAATTTTTCATCACCTTATATATTTAATGTATTTAGAGAATATTTCTATACTATATCTAACAGATATTATTAGGTTATATAGAGTGTCTCTCTTTATTGTATCGGACTGTGATCCCATGTTCAAATATTATTTGTGGAATGGAATTCTGGATTCATAGGGAACTTAATTAGTTTTTAATATGTAATTTCATCCTCAATTGGATAGATAGTCTTAGCGAACGATTTAGAAATTAGTGGATATTCCTTTTTCATTTTCAGTAGATTACCTGGGATGTTGAGATCAAATTATTTTTTTGGTTGAGTTTTCATATCAAAAATGTTTTCATTCTAGTATAATGATGGAACCTTTTAATGAATTATATTTAATGTGGTGTCAAACACTGGATTTTGGGATGATGTATTAGAAATAAAGATGATGGGACCCGAGTTTGTAGAGTAAATGGGAGGGATTGGTTAGTTGATTCCACAAAACATGAGGGCTACAATGAGTTGGAATAAGAGTTATGGGGATAACTAAAAGAAATATCTTTCTTTTGAGGTAGGTGATCCTGTCATTTTAAAATTTTCGACAAAGATAAGTGTGATGAGTTTTTCTATGAAGAGGATGTTGGGTCCACTTTTCCTTGTACCATATGAAATCATTGAGAATGTTGGATCAGTTTCCTACTGAGTGGATTTACCAATGAGTTTATCACAGGTATTCAACCTATTTTGTGTCTCATAGTTAAAGATGTATGTACTAGATTCATCTAATGTTTGGAGAGTGGAAGTAGTTCAACTGGTAGAGAATCTTTATTATAAATAAAAACTAGTTTAATATCTTGACCATAGAGAGAAGGTATTGTGTAATAAAGTGATTCATTAAATTATGGTTTTATGGAAGAAAATATGGGAAAAGCAAAAACATGAGAATCGTAAAATTCTGTGAGGGAAAAATGTACCCACTTATTTTATAAGTGAATAAAATTACGATGATGTAATTTCAAAAAGGGCAGTCATTTAACATCCCAGGTAATCGTAGAATAAGTTTTTTCCATATTTATAAATATATTTGAATAATAAATTAATTTATTCTTAAAATTGACTCTACTACCAATAGCATCCAACACACAGAAAAATGAGTTTATATGAAGTCCTTTATTTCACGTAAGACTAGGTTATAAAGAACAGAAATATATTGTAAATATTATTATTTTATATGGTTGTTTTGCTGATTTTTATTCTCACCGTAAGTTGAAATAATTTTTTCTAGAAAATTATTAATTTTATATGAAAAAATACACATAATTATTTAATGAGAATATCAAATATATTATTGGTGAATTTTTTTTTATTTTTCTAAGAACATTCATATTTTTATGAATTGAAAATAATACTAAGTTTTAGTTCAAAACATAAATTTGATCGAATTTATTCATATTGTTTTGTTATTTTTTAATAGGATTTCACATATAATTATGTCAATATTATATAATTTAAATTTTTTTTTACCTTATAAACAATTTAAAATTGAATATATATATAAAACCCTAGAAGATTTTATCTCATATATACAATTAATATTAAATTAATTTTATTCAATTGTATTACATAATTTTTTGAAATGTGGGTCATATTTGGAATCATAATAATTTATAATGTATATGAAGGTTAAATTTGGTATTTTAATGGAATAATAGTTCAGGTAATAAATATTAATTGCAATTATTATGGTAAAAATGTGGTTACTTTGTTGTTAAATTTAATCATACCAGTCTACATTAACATGAAAATTGTAAAAAACTCATTAGATGGAAAATATTAGACCACAATAACAACTTTTATGACTTGGGACCATTAATGGAGTCACCTTAGTTATCTTATACCTCCCAATTGTGTTTACCTGTTTATATTTACAAGAATTCCACTACCTCTCCTCTACAAAAAGGCATTCATCCTCCCCACTTCATCTTATATCTCAAGTACTTTGGATCATCCAAAAATAACAAAATAAGTTCAAAACATCCATTAATTAACCATATTGTCATAATAATGGGTATAAATAAAACTGATTAATGACATTGGTAAACTAAAAGGAATTACTTTGAGAAAGAGTTATCATTCATTAATGTAATTTTGTGTTTTCTTTTTTTCTCCACCTTTTCTTTTCATATTATTACATTATTTCATAATAAAATTTTTATCCAAAATACACATAAATCATGTTATTTTAATCTTTTTAGGAACAAATACGCACAATTCAATGAATGTGTAATGAAATTTCTATTCGTGTATGGAGGACTACTGCCTCACAAAATAATGTTGTTTATTTTTGATTTACCACATAATAACATACATAATTATGATCAAAACCCAATTTCTATATGATATATATGATAATTATTCTATATTAACACTTATTTTGTTTTAATATAACACATGACATTATTATTTATGTTTTTTATAAATATTATAACCTCATTTGTGGGCATGTGAACTACCACCTCCACAAAGCGATGTGATACGTTTAGACAATACATGAAATGTATAAAAGATAGGTTTAACTAAAAATATGTGATATTAATAAAATATATGTGATATTATTGATACAATTACCATTCTGTAAATACAATATATCATTTTCTCTATTCCCCATTCATACAATGAAAGATAGATAACATCATCTGTGGATGTGTGGACTACCAGCTTCTCAATGTGATGTGATTCATTTTACATAACAAAAATTTTATAGATAAAAATATATGATTCAATAACAAGGAATTTATGATATAATGATCATTCTGGAAATTTAAATTATATTTAACATATTTTAATAACTATTTTTGAAAAATGGGAACAATAATCATCCATATGTATGGCCCACCGTTTCCATGATTGTAACATTAGTTAATTATTCATAACAATATTTTTTGATTGGTTTCGAATGTAATATTTAATTGTAAATATTATAATTATTCCCTGATAATATTTCATTTTAAATATTTTAATAACCCCATTGACCATAGTTTACCTACCAAAGTTGCTTGTGACACATAAACCAAATATGGTAAAGCACCCAACATTAATAGAGTTCTTTAAGTAGTTTTAAAAAATGTTGAAATAAGTGTTTTAAATGTTATGATAATGATTTAAATGGTCAAGGAATAAGTATTTAATTAATACTATTTTATAATATAGTATTATATGGATAAATGTGAGAATTCAGAATTGAGGTAAGGTATTTTTCATCTCACTTTTTACATATGTGTGATAAATGTCATATGCACCACTTACTTATTGTTTTGGAATATCTACAACCCATTATGATATATTAAATCATTAATTCGTTTATATTTATAGAATTAAAAGGTTTTAAAAGGTGATTATTTATTTTGGAGTTTCTAATTGAAATTTTCCCAAAACTGTAAGGTATTTCATCTAAATCTCCTTTGATTGAGCAATTTCTTGATGATATTTACCATTATTGTTTTATAAGCTGAATATGCGTCACATATATAACCTTATATATCAATTGATTGTCTATTTATATTCTATTTAGTGATTTTTAATTGTTATTAATTCATGGGGATTATATTTAAATTGGTCATAGTGGCATGAGACACATTAAATGATTAAATATTTGACTTTGAAATAATTTGCTGATGTAAATAATTTTGATATTATTTTACATATTTATTTCTGTGGATATAAAATGGTTATAATGGAACTTTTATGTCTATATATATTTTTAATTTATGGTTTTAAAATGGATTCTTTTAATGTTTCATAAAAAGAACCTTTTGAAAAATCACAATGGAAATATACAATATTCAATGTACCACGATTATAATCATTCATATCTTCAATCAATTTATTTGATTTATATATACCATTACATGATTACATGATTTATTAAATTAAGAAAAATCTTTCCTATTGTTTTGTTATGTTCTTATTAAGATGTGGTTTTCAATTAATAATGTTTTTGTATATTAAATATATGTTCTAAAAATAAAAGGGTGTTTTATCCAAATGTGATTTTAAATGGATATAAAAAAGTGTTTTTATCTGTTTTAGGATGATAATGTGTTACTCTTGATATGTTAATTGAGAATAATATGAAATATAAGATCTTGAGATATCTTATTTTATTCGTTTATCCATATTATAGCTCATAGGTGATCTTGATATGACTTATTCGTATGTTTGAGCCCCCATTATATTGTATTGGGGACCCTGATATAGATTATACAAAGGGTTGATACCTGTTAAAGCACTTAAGAAACGGGTGACGACAATATATCTTATACAAAGGGTTCAGCCCCATTACAACTCATAGGTTATCCCAATGTATCTTATATAATGTATGATCCCAAATATATATCTCTATTATACTTAGTAATGACAATGATGCATGTTGGACTTATATTTATTGAAATTAAAATGGTTTTGAAAGGGTTTATGTATACGATGTTATAAGTCTCATATATTTGTTTTAACTTCATACTATTTATTTTAATGTTTTGAATTGATATAAATGTGTTTTTTTCTTATGAAAAATATTTATTTTATATTCTCAAAGAATATTTAAGATAAAGGTAAATGTTATAAGAGTTTTCATGTTTTTAAAAAACTAAGGGATTACATTCTTTTTATATCCCTTAAAGAATGTTTGTACTAATTCAATGTTTTATTATAAATGTATTGATAGGATTTAATGATGATTAAGGGATTATAAGAGGTCTAGATTAAAGTTGATATGTTATTTAATTAAATAGTCCATGAGTTATTATTTAAAAGTTTTATATAGTAAAAAATGTATACTATTTTTTACTGCCCAATTTGTACTATATGGCTAGGTTTTGTATTAGATATGTCATAATTATCTAAAAATCTAGGCCTAAAATTGTACAAAATATGAATGAAGTGAAATTCATGACTAAAAAATTATATTATGTAATTTTTACTGGTGGGGTCATTTTATGTTTATTGTATAGGAAGAATGTTATTCGAATAATTTATTATATTAAAAATATAAAATATTATAACATAAAATGTAATAAAAATTTATATATAGTAAGAAACATATATCATACATTCAATAAAAAGATTATTTTTTATTAAATTAATTAAATAAAAAAATTGTACATAAAAAATATTCTTCCACAATGAATCTTATATGAATCATGAAACTACTTTTCTATATAGTGGACTTGTAAAATATTATAAATATAGAATATATTACATGTAATTAATGATAGAATAAAATGAATATATTTGAAATAATTAATCTAAAAATTAGTTTAAATGTTGTAATAGAGTCTCCTATATTCAGTCAATGGATATTTATTGAACTTTTAGCAAAATATAATTAAAAATAGATTTATTTTAATAAGGAAAAATATGATAGAAATAATAAACTTGTTTTGAAATAAAATATAAATATGTAAATTCATATATATATATATATAATATGTAATCTATTATGTTTTGATGAGAAATTTTACATTATAACTAGAATTATCTAACTTAATTGGCCTTACTCGGATATGATTGCACTTTTTTCACTTCACCTATAATGCGTTGTTGATGAAATTTCAATTGTTTACATATTATTCAGGGAAAACCCAATTAAAATATAATTGAATTCGTTTTTATGGCAATATTATAACCAAAATCCTTTCAATTGAAGTATTATATACGATTTGAATACCAAGTTTAGGATAATATATCCTATAGATTTATTAACAATGAATATATACTAATGATAATTGATTACATCATAGAATTGATGTATAAAACTAGAATATAGTATAAAATATTTTATGGAGAAATTATAAAAAATGTTCAAGGAACTCGGGTTTTCAAAATATATGATCACATAGTCTTGTAAAAATCAGAAACTAGATGCATATAATATTCTCACATTAGATTTGAAAACATGTAATTGAAATTAAAATTATAGATACCCGAGCCTTTTACATATATCATTACATGATTTCAAAAATAAATATATATCATAATACAAGAAAATTATTTTAAATAATAGTTTCTTAGAAGACTATGAACATAAAATGGAAAAAATGGGACAATATATAACATTTCTTCATTAAAACTTCATATTGAGATCCAAACAACATTTTTGATCATACATCGTCATAGGATAACCTGGGGATAACATGAAAAAATGGATTAACTAAAATCCCAATAAGGGAATGAACATATGAATAAGGATTTTGCACATTCATTAGAAGGAATGACACAATGATATAAAAATAACGGTACATATTAAAACCTAACATATACCCATGAGATCATAAAAACATCGAATCCTTGTAATGTGATAGCAACATAAAACATGACATTAGCATCAGTCAAGTCATGTTACACATAGAGGATCACAATTAAAGGTTAACCACCAAGACCATTGCACATGGTTTTACATTTCATGGATAACCCCCCAGACCATTTCACATGGTAGCACATGTCAAGGCTAACAGCCAAGACCATTTCACTTGGTAGTTGAAGTCAAGGATAACCGCCCAGACCATTGCACAATAAGGTATCATGAGACTAAACCTTATCCAATGAATTGGGTCCCTATATAGATTTACCAATATCAAAATGTTCATGAATCGTTTTACAACATAATGAATCATACATAATGAATCATACATAAATATTTGGGTTAACAATTGAAAGAAATGGGTATCATAATCATGAAAAAATACATAATAAATGGGAATATCATACAACTGTCCATAAATTTACGGCATTAAATCATAAATGGGAATTTATAAGGGAAGAATTAATATATCATGAAAATTTATTTCATATAGAAGTGACAACATAAAAATGTATTAATGAAATAATGGAATTAAAATATCCTAATGTAATTTTGAGGAAAATAAAAATTGAATTTAAAATTTAAAATAGAATAATATTTTATATAAAACTTGAAGTTAATGAAGATGGTTTTAAAAATAATGACTTTTATTTTATAAAAATAATGTTGTATAAAATAGATGATATTGTGCACTTCAAATTGGTATGGAATTCAGGAATTTCATTTAAAGCAGATTTTCTTATAGGAAATTATTAAGGAAGGAACCATTTAAAAACATGTACATCCCCAAAAGGGATGATAAAAGGGTCTTGATACTTGAATACGGTGTATAAAAATATAATTAAAAATATGTACATAATAATAATAGAAAACATTGATTTAATAAAAAAAATTATAATGAAACATAAAGGAGTAAAGGTGGTTTAGGATGGATCACTTACGAAACCTCAACATGGTAACAGGTGTACATAGGAGAGATTAATGAGAGAGAAAGGGGTATTTACTCATTTATATACCGTGAGGGTAGTATGGGGTAGGATTAGTTAAAAACCCATCACTAAGTGTTAAAAATAAAATTCAATAACAAAGAGGAGAATCTTGAATAACAGTGAGAAAAAGAGGATCACATACCTTAAGTTTAAAGGTGTTCTCTACTTGATATTAATTACCTCCTGAATTAATCATCCTTGAGAGTCTATTTAGGGGAGTGGATATTGTCTTTTAAGGAGACTGCGGGCTTCTAGATGTGGAGGAGGAGTTTAGGGGTCCATTTGAGTAGAATTTATTCAAGGCACCAGAATTGAGGGGAGTAAAGAGAAGATGAGAGAGTGAGTGGTTTTTGTAATGGAGGGGAGGATGGTTTTCAAAATATTGTAATAATTAGTTTATTATTTTTCTATAATATATAAAATAGTGATTATTCCATGATAAAAAATATTAATATGTGCATGTGACATCTAACCAAGGGTTCTTACCTCAATGATGATGCTAGGAATAGTTCATTCTACTACTAATGTACAAATAATGTAAATAAATGTACTTCACTATTCATAGGAAATTCATGTATTTTTTAAAATAAAAAAATTCACCCAAACCATTTTTCAATGTATAGAATTAAAAATGAAATCCATTTTTAAAAAATAATTTTGTAGATTTGATTAATTTAACTTTTAATTAAAATAAAAATTTACTTGAAAAATACTAGTTTTAAAACTATAACAAATTTTATAATGTGTTTAAAAATTACATAGGGTTAGTTAAAATTATCTTATTACCCAATGAAATAAAATTGATATTTTATGAAAACGTTTTAGGAAAATAAATTTAGTTTTAACTTAAATAATAAATTGTAATTCATTATTTAGGACATTAAAAAATACCAATACATTCATTATTTTCATATTAAAACATATATGATGAGTAAATTTTATTTAAACATTCATGGGTGAGGTAATATTATTTTGGATGATTTAATATTCATAATGGTAGGTTACTATTCCCCAAAACATAAATTTATTCCATAAGACCCAAAAAATCACCATGACTGCAATCGTGTGTGTCATATTTTCATCATTCATGACATAGAAGAAGAGAAAATATGTTTAATTATCACAAGGTATTTATTATAAAGCTCATTATTTTTTTCCTAATATGATTATTCTATAAGGTGTAATTATAATAAGGTAATTCAATTGATAAAACATTGAGTCATTACACAATTTCTATATAGAATGTTATAATTTCTTCAGGTACATCCTTATGGTCAATCAAATTTCACATTTGAGTACCCTATATAAATGTAAATAATAAAAGGTTGATATCTGATACACACTAATGTATTATAAAAATTTTAATATATCAAATAATTAACAAGGAATGTTTAATATGGTGTTGATAATCAGAAATTAAATAATACTCATAAATATTATAATAAATTTGTAATATATCAAAGGATGAATTAAAAATTTAAACAGTCACAGTAATAATAATAACAGGTTTTATAGGGATTGAATGAAATGGTTTGAAAATAATAATATTACCATGAAGGACTTGATAAAAGAAGTTATAATTAAATTGGTAATACATAAAACAAATAACAAATATATTTTTTCTCATGTTCCCTAAAATGCATTGATGGGATACAATGGGTTCACACATTAGAAAATAAGCCCAATGAACTCACCTTATGAAGGTCTTGAATAACAAAAAATAATGAAAATTCAACCTTCCATAATTATCAATATGCATATGTTTTGGAATAGTAGATATATGGAATATCAATACATTTCCCATTAAATAAATGAAATGGCATGATTATAATGAATATTGAATAAATAATATGGATTTTATTACATCACATATCCCTAGTACAATAAAATTCTATTTAGGGATGTTGACATTAATGAAAAATAATTTCTAAATAGCATTAGATAATTTGTTTAATATATATATATATATGGAAATATCTATTTGAATTTTAAAATAAATCTGAAATAAATTCATCAAGGGACACATTTTTAATCAATGAAATGAATATTTAAAAAAAATTTCAAAAACATTAAGGTTAAAAATAGTTTTCATAATAAATGATTATCATTTTCACAAATCACGATGTAATGAGAAAATTTAGAAAGATAAATTAACGGATATGATAAGAAATACTTTTTGATACATTATCTTTGGAAGAATTATCCATAATGAATCAAATGAAATAGAATAATGTTAAAATTCTTATAGGGTATAAGATCATTAAATGGATGAGAATATTTATTACAAATTTTAAAATAACATTACTGAAAACCCACATTGTAAAAAAATTAATTAATATTCATGTTAAAAATTTAATGAATGGAAATATAATATTTACATGAAATAATAAATAATTTATCTCTAAAATATGAGTTAGACCATTACCAGTAAATGAAAATATAATCATAGAATAAAACTTGAGTATTTAATAGGAGGAGAAATATTGATATCAATGAAAGAATTTTATTAGAATAAAAATATTTATAGAATGATTATACAATTAATATTTTATTTTCCCCTAATAATAATATAATTAACCATATAATAAAATATTATTGTGGATAAAAACAATCATAGATGATAAAATTTCATGAAAAAACATTACAAATAAATGAAACTAGAGAGAGTTAATAGAATTCCTTACAATTAATGTTTATATATGAGAAAGTTATTTAACCTCATAAATATTAATAATAAATATCATAATCAAAATAATTCATAAAAATATTCTTATCTTAAACAATTAATACTCTTCAATTTTAATCATTAATTATTGTGTTTTTAACATGTTATTTTTTTATAAATGGATTTTTGTAGTTTTTTTCCTTGAAGTAGTTTGGTAAAAATGTTTTCAATGATTATTCTCTTAGATATAATTTAAAAATTAAATTATAAATAAATTTAAATAATATAAATTTTTTAATTTGATTTGTAATTTTCTGATGTCATTACCGAAATGTTTTATTTATGGGTTGTTAATATGAAAAACGGGGTGAGATTATTTTTGTATATATTAACGAGTGAAATATTTTTTATTAATAAAAATTAAAAAATTAATATAAAATATAAAACAATAATAATGTTATGGATGTAAATTTTTATAATTAACCACATCCATATAATAATCCATGTTTGGTGATCAAGAAAACAAATTGTTTCAATGTACAGGTTGTTGTCCATAAGTTCAAAACAAATATATTATTTTTCCATAGAATGAGCGGAATGATTGAAATTTTTTAACATTTTATAATCTATATCATGTTATAAATACCATATTAGTTCATTAAATAACCTTTTGGAACTATTCAAGTATATAGGTGATGAGAAAAAAAATTAATTTATAACTGTAGTATACATCATGTATGCATGATGACATTATATTTTTCCAATGGTAAAAGGGTGAAAGGTATTAAATATTAAATATTTATACATAGAAACATATTTCTATATAAATAATACTTATTTTATTTTTTAAAATTTGAAATATATATTTCTGTTAGAAATGTTCTATTAAAATATTTTAGATGTCGATTAAAAAATATATTGATATTTTGAACTCCTATTGAAACTATTCTTGGAAAAGAATGACTAAACCAACATCAACGAACTAGAGGATTAGGGACATGGAATAGGATTATAATTCAAGTAAAATGGGTTAATATCTATAAGATAATAAAATATATAGCTTCATTTAAGCTTTCGTAGAATAATCCTTATATAATTGAAGGTAATGCAATTTTTAAAATCTATAATCTTAATAAAAATGAATAACATGTTTCTCATGAATAGTGGAATACAGAGGGAAAATTAATTGTGAGTAAATAATTTCTATATGATAATCACCATAAAACACATTTGGAGGCATTTTTTTTCTCACATTATCTATCTTTAATACTTAGTTTAACTCTTTTTACCCTTATTTTACATTATCATGGTAAATAAATTTTCAAAGATGCAAACTATTTTTTTACGAATACAAATAAAAATTATCATATTAAATAATTTATAATACATTTTAAAAGAAATTAAAATAATATTTTCAATAAAAAATATTGATCGGAAATATTCACTTTAAAATTTATAGTCAGAATGCATAAAAACAAGTTTCAAAAATGAATTTAAATAAAAAAGTATGTATAAAATAAAATTAAAAAAGATAATTGAAATAAAACCAAAATTATTATTACTAATAAAATATAATTTTTTGTTTCATTAAATAAAATCCAAAACAGAAATTGACATTATGAATATTATTTCAATAAAAGTGCATCTAGAAAATAGTTTTTTCTAGGGATAAAACATTTATTTAGTTCAAAAATGATTAACATAGGACTATAAATTAAATGTAATATGGTAAAAATATAATTATAATTATTAAATGATGATATAAATTGTAAAATGATTTCAATTTATTTTATTAATTAATTTATAATAATGATGATTTAAATGTAAATGTATTTTTAAAAATGATATTTTTTGGTATATAAATAAAAACAATATTAATATAATTATGCTCTAAATTATCATTTTTTTATTTTTAGGGAATTAAAAAATAAAGGATATAATTTTAAATAAATACAATTAATATATATATATATATATAAATATAACATTTAAATCTACTAATTAATGAAGTCTTTTTTAGAGTGCTTATTATTAAGTAGTTTTGAGAAATAGTGATTACCTGCTATAGTGGGGATTTATATATTACTTGTAATACACTCTTAACTTCATATTTTGTTATCAGTCCTCACCGATCACTTAATATGTTTTCATATCACTATTTTAAAATATAACATTCATTAATATATTTCAATAATGATTCTTTACTTCTTTTATAATGATATATTGTTGTTTTTAAGTGTACGTAAAATGTCTTGAATGTTATTTGGGAATATAATAAATTTGTTTCATATATGGATATTAAATAATAATATATATATTTTTCCATATTAAATATATATCTATCTATGTTTTAAAAAAATTAACTTCTATTTTGGTAAATATATATACCTTTATTTGTAAAAAATATTGAAAAAAACATATTTAAAATATTTGAATTCATAATTTTATCCATATGAATCATAATAATATATTCAATTGTTGAAATATATCAAATTATAAATAATTTAATAATAATTGTTTTAAGTATTTTAGTATTTTAAATATGTTACTATTAGTAACATTGGTTAGTCACAAAAACTATAACCTAAAATACATTGCCTATATTTTAAGTCCTGGCATATTGAAAAAAGTGTGATGATTTAGATAACCATTATATCAGAATAATGGATGTATGAGATTATTAACTATCAAATAACTATGTTAAATTTATGTCTAATTAATAAACTAGTAATTAATGAATACTTTATTGTTAATTTTAAAAATAAAAATGTTATTTTGAAATCACATATTATTATGATTCTGTTTGCATAATATTTCGTTTTCAATGCTTGAGTGTGAATGAAATTAATGAAATGTGTTTCTCCATTAATTATATCTATTTTAAGAATTAATTAATACTTTATACAAAATATAATTTCATGGATTATTTTTTTACAAGAAATTATTATTACTAAATTTTCTTTAATTTATTACTATATTATTTATTTTATATGTTCAATTATATTTATTGTGAAATATTAATGTTGATTTATAGTTAAAAATAAATCATTCAAATGATTATTACTTAAATATTTTTTAAAAAACAAAGTATTATGGATCCCAAGATTGAGTTATTCAATGTATTTTTAAAAACCACCTTGTTAAAAAATAACACATAAAAATGTTAAAATAAATATTAACTCCGTCATTATAGCCTCTATATTTTATTTATAATATTTTAAATACATATTCTAAATTGGGGGCATTATTCAATTAAAGTGTATGTAAAATCCCTATAAGGGGAATAAAAATAATGATGATAATCAAACCTGTATCCAAATTAGTAGATGGGTGAGCATAACCATCATAATATATAATAATAATTGAATTAAAATAATTAAAATAAATTAATTAAACCTTATAATTTGTCATAAACAAAATAATTAAACAGTATACGTCGGGACTCACATGAAACACATTATAACATTATAATGAAAACCAACTGAATAATATCTACACATAAAAATATAAATAATGGTAATTATAGAATGACTATGCATAATGAAATTATGAGATAATTTTTTTACACAATGTGTTTTTAAGATGTTTAAATATATTCCCATCGTGAATACTACAATATTCTCCTAATCAGGATTTATACAAAGAAATTAGATTTAAAACATCAAGAATCAACAATTAAACAGATGATAAAAGAATGGCTTTGATTATAATGTCATAATAAATATGTCGAAAAAATAGATGTTTACATTTTAATAACATAAAAAATTTAGTCTAAAATTTCACATAAAAACCATTACTAAAGAAATGAAAATGAAACAATAATAGAAGAATAATTTCAATGTTTGGAAAATAATATCACAATTTAAAATCCCTAGTTGTGTATTAAAATCAACCCACGTTAATTGAAACATGAATATCATCAGAATAAATAATGAAAAAAATATATTAATGATATTTTTATAATACTTACTTATTATTGATTTGAATCATGGGGGAAAGGGAGATTAATTTTTAAGATAAAACCAAATGAATAATAATGGGATTTAGAGTACCCTTACATTACGTATTTTGTTGTTTCATCGTGATTACATATTCTACAAAACAAACATAAGTTCATTAAATAAAGATATAAATATAAATTAAAATTGATGAAATATTGATAACATGAACACAAGGATAAGGAAAATTTATTAATCAAAATGATATTGGGTGTGAGAGTGTTGATAAAGGGTTTTTTACAACACTTTGTTTTTAAAAAAGGAATCTAATAGGTTAGAATCACACTATGGTATATCATCTCCTTCCAATTGAAAACTTTTATGTAAGAATAATACACTAAAAATATTTCATTCTAGTATATATGAGTCAATTTAATATATAATTAGATAGTGAATCCAATCATATATACAATCTAATTTGTAGCTTCCCAGAGAAATGGGTAAATCAAAACAAGTATTTAATAAATATCCATTTGTGAAAAATGGTAACATGATATGTTTGTTTTATTGACCTAAATTTCATTTTTATTTCATGTTTTTCATTCAATTTAATTTATTCATTTTTAAATTTACATCAATTCATAATGAAATCAATTAAATTTTATATTAGATACTATTTATAGGTTATATTGACCAATAATTATGGTGGTGACCAATATTGAATTTAAAATTTCAAAAATTATGTGAAGTCCAAAAATATCATGAAATTATTAAAATTAAAAATACAGTTATATCTATTTAAAAATTGTATAAAATAATAATATAATTTCTTTAAGAATATGTTAGGTAAAATAATGATCTATAATTGTTGTTAAAATCCCTGACATCCCCAAGTATCATCAATACTAGGGGATGATTGTTAATTTTTAGAAATTAAAAGATATAACACATTTAAATGTTAATAGAATTATATTTTATAGATATTTAGTGTCCTATGGTCAAACCATAGGGAACATAGTAGATCCTAACGAAGCAGTAAATTCTGATTTTATAGAGAATTTGATGATAATGAACTAGGTACACCGAAAAGATTAAGATGAGGAATAAAAAATTGATGTAATACACTGAGATTTAGAAAATAGCAGTCTATTCAATTGCATATACCATAAACTATTCCAAGAGTAAATAAACAAGAAAATATTTTCAATTAAATTTTATAGAAACAATTTAACTATTTAATAAGAAATTAAGAATAGTATATCATTTTTAAAATCAACTTGTCAAAATTAACTGAAGGTAATTTCTTCAGAAATTTTTTTTATGATTAGTTATTCAAAGAATACTAAAAATAATTAAAACCAATAATCATTGTGTTATAACCATTAATATTAAAAAAATATTTCCACATAGTGGAAATGAATATGATAAAATTATATGATAATTAGAATATTGTGATTAATATTTTTCAAATAGGGCCCTTTATTTGTTTTCTTCATTGTGAATAGTAAGTTCTATAAATATTTGTCATCATTGTAAAGATAAATCATGTAATAAAGGTTTTTCATAATTTAATAAGGCCTGAAAATAATTTCAAAAAATATCTGATAATAACTTTTATGATTTATTTCCAACCATTCCCATATGATATTATATGTTATAGAAATATTGTGCTACTATTCCATGAAAATGAATTATATATTATTTTACATATATAAAAGTAAAAAATATAACCCTATTTATTTATAATTTCTTTTACATGATCTCACAGGGAAAATTAACTTTCGAACGATTAATAAATGAAAATTTTATAATAATTAAATTATATTTATTATATAAGTTTACATCTAATTTTTTTATTATAAAATTATATAATGTAATTATGTAATGATGACATATTGATTTTCAAAGAAACAGAAAACTATGGTAAATGGTTTACAATACACTAAAAGTAATTTTTTATGGGTGTTATATAGTTTTCCAATATATATATATATAACATAGTAGGGTTATTTTAAAACTCTTGTTTATAATTTAAATAATATGTTGATGATATCAATGTGAAATTATATATATGATTTCCAAAATTACATTAATTATATTTTGTAATATGTAATATTTTATTAAATAATTTCTAAATCATAAAAAGTTATTTTTTTCCATGTGAATGGTATATGGTTGATTATATAAATAATTTTAAATTAATTAGGCACATAAAATTTTAATGTTACCTTATTTTATTCTAAATAACTAAACCCTTTTTGTCACTGTTTAGAATGGTTAAAAAGGATTAAAACTAGGAGATATGTGTGATAGAATCACCGAAACATTTATATTTTCTTATATATGATAATATTTAGCAACATATTAACCATATAATTATAATTTATATTTTTTCCTTATTTGAGTAAATATGGATTTATATTAATTTAATACTATATGTAATCCCCATAGTGTCATCCCATTCACTTATAAAATAAAACATCTTATCCAATATTTTTCCCAATTTTAAAGCACTACAGTTCATCCATTCCCATCCAATACCATCCCAATGACCCTCCTCAAAATGAATGTTGTCTAATTTTTGTTAGAATACTAACCATAGAAGGCATAAGGTATAATGAAATAGTGATTTTCTAAATAATATGTATATATTTTAATCAAATTTTTTAATATCATTACTCTTTTAAAATATTGAAGAATCATCCAAAAAATTTAAATAACAATATAATTCTATACTATATAAAAATATGTTATTATTTTAAAATGTTAACATTTATCATTCCCCTTCTTATATGAAATGAAAATGGAAACAATAATTCATTTGTAGAAAGTATTACCATATCATAAAATGATGAAATTCATTTTAAATAACCACCTATAATAGTTGTTTTTAAATATTTAATTAATGTATGTTAGCTATATTCATTAAATTATTATAATTTATTAAATATATTTCATCTTCACTTCTATTAAATTTCTATCCATTGTAAATAAAAACAT
Organism: Viscum album; assembly: GCA_963277665.1. Taxonomy (NCBI): domain Eukaryota; kingdom Viridiplantae; phylum Streptophyta; class Magnoliopsida; order Santalales; family Viscaceae; genus Viscum; species Viscum album. Next base: position 1,237,890,959 of record OY728145.1, on the reverse strand, counting down.
TTTTCATCCATAAGTGGGGATAAACTCCTCTACGAATGATTTTGATTCATTTTTTGTTACTAAATAACATGTTTGATTAGTATAAGTTATTAAAATATGTAACATTATATATTTAAATTAATCATAACATTCTATATATAAAAGACACACATAAAATCTTTCCTAAAAGATCACTAGAAAATGGAAATGGTAATCACATGAACAGATGGCCTACCATCTCCTTGATTGAAATATAATTATTTTTTTCATAATAACCATTCATGAATTAATTTAAAATTATAATTAATGTGATAAATTTTAATGATGTATATATTATTTTTATTGATATGATAAAACAATGACCGATTTTACAATGTTCTGGATACTGAATTAATTTAGATGTTATAAAAAAACATATCTAGAACATCCAATATGGTTTTAACTGATTAATTAAACTAATATATAATTATAAAAATTATGTAAAATATTTTTGGATGATGCATTAATCTTGTAAATGGTTAAAAATAAACAATCTAACTAATTTAACTATATTATAAAAGTTTTATTGCACATATATAACACGCTTGAACCAGATGTAATGGTTTTCCTATCAATTTTAAATTATTAATGATTCATTTAATATTATAAACATAATAATTTTTTATGTTTTATATACATACTATATATATTGTATATCTTGAATCATTCTTATTTCATGATTTTTTATGATACAATTAAAATTAACAGATCCATTGGAATCTGACATGAATGTTAATATGTAGTAAGAAGTTTTATAATATTTTTTTTATTTCATTCAAATATATGAATTATTCATTGATTGTGTTATTCCAAATCTTTGTGTAAAATGAACTTTAAATTATAAATATTTATTTTTTTCTTTTGTTTTATAATTATATTTTTACCCCAAATTACTCCATTTTCTAACTCAAAAATTATTGATACCATCACTATGGGTGTTATTCCTCTAAAATATTATTTAATTGGGATGTATGTTTATATTATACCCCAATATAACTTGAGAATGTGAATATACATCAGTATATAATTTTTATATCATGAATATTTTTATTTTATAGAAATTTAATGATAAAATTGTTGTTATATTTAAATTTTCTTCACAATTCAAAATTTACCAAAGACGTACATGGTTTCAATATCATTCCCTTTTCCATCAGGATTCCTTATGCCAGATTTCAAATGAATTAAATTATATAATCATAATTTTATAAACCCAATTTATTTATATTCTTCTATATATATTTTTAGAATATTGATTTCTAAGTGTCATTTTTTTCTTCTTGGGAGACAAAATGTATTATAATTTGTTTTCTAAGAAGACCAATCCATATATTCCACCATTAAAAAACAATGTAATTTTATTCTAAAATAATTTATTCGAATTGTTTTAAATAATAATTTTTTTATTATTTAGTGATGTCTTAATTATATTTTTATATGTGTTTCATGTTTCAAAAATAGTATTTAAAAGAAACATTGTGTCATTTTCTAATAAAAGATCATTTTAGAGAAGTTTTGACCAAAATAAATATCGTATAATTTAAGGTATTATAGGAATTTACTCCCATTATGGATAATCAGTGATTTATGGATTTACCTAATTTTTTTTTGGATTTCTTAAATTGAATGTTATAATATGAAAAAATGAAATATTCAATGAAAGGAGGGTATTTTACTCGAGGTTAATTTAATGGTATTGGTATATTAATTAAATTCCTCAATGAAAATAGCTATTTAGATTAGTTATTATCAAAAATAATATAATGTGATGATAAAATCATTTTTATTCATATAAATAAACTATTATTACATCAACTATAATTCATTGGAACACATTTTTTTGATTCATAAATAAATCAATTAAGTAAAATTGGTTTATATTATGATGAGAAATTCAATATTTCATTTATTATTACTACATTATAGATCATTTACATTTATTATGTTAATTATTGAGCTCGATATAGCTCATTATTATGTTTGATCCTTTTATATATCTTAAATCTATTATGCATTGTGATTGAGTGAAACAGATATACGTTTCGCCTAAGAATTTATTATGCCAAGGTAGGTTATTCAATTTATATGATTGATATTATGGGTATTATGAAAATGATGTCCTGAGATATTGAAATGTTTCTAATTTATTTGTGGGTTTCCAATGGACCCTTTTCTCAAGGATATTTTATTCAAATGGAACCAAATCGTTTACTTATACTATTTGTGTCATTTATTAACGTGTTATTCCAGGTCTCAAGATTTATAAACCATGTTTTTATGTATATTATTTCTCTTTATTTATTTTCAATGGTACTGATAATTTTATCAAACCCTTATACCCATATTGTTATCATTGATGACATTCAATCGTTAAAAAAATTTATACCATTAATAATCATTTGATATCAAAATTATTATGTTCTTTATTTCCTATATTATAAAGGTTAATGATGAATATAAAATGTCTAAAAGGGATTCATGTGTGAATCATTTTATGATTGATGATATAGACCAAAGGTGGAAGAAAATAACATGGCTATTATAAGAAAATTCTCACATAATGAACTGGTAATTACTAAAAATAAATGTGTTTGTGTTTTGAAAATTTTCAATAAATATTAAAAAAGGTCTATTGTTATATAAGTGATATAATGTTTCTTTTTAATGTTTTATTATATGGACTATTGAAATTGGATCACATTAATAGGAAAAAATATCAAATTTTAATTTTATTGTTTTTAATGAGGATATATGAGGGTGGTTGTGGGGTGGTTATAGTGGGAATCAATGTTTTTTATATATAACATTTTCAATTATTATGTTTTCAGGATTGTTTAACATAATAGTTACAAATACAATCATTGGATTTATGAGTCTATGAATTATTTTAATTTCAATGACAATAAATGCCATTTTATTTTTTATGTAATGATATTTTTATATGACTAATGATACATAGGGAGATATTTTATTTGGATAACGCGTATGTTATCATTATGATTAACTTGATGAATTAATTGGGATGAATTCCATTAAATTTCATGGGATATATGATGAAGGATAAAATATAACCTTTGTGGATTAAATGAAATTAATGTTTATGTAATTGAGTTTAACTAGCTAATTTTTTAAATTATTTTTGGAATTTTTTAATTTTAGATGTGGATGTCATTTTTTAATTGTGGAAATTAATGTGTCATATATTAAAATATTGGTTTGTACATATTTGATATTAGATTATTATTTATTAATATTTTTAGTTTTTTCTAATATCTCAAAGAAGGATATTTTTTTACTTTTTTGGATTATGTTATCTAATATAAGAGGATTATATTTTATTAAACATGATATATTCATCATGAATTCTAATAATTTGAAGAATAATGAGATTATTGTTAAAATTGATTAAAGGTTTAAATTATACATTTCGGGTATCTATATATCCTTATTCTCTTAATCACAAAGGTAAATTATATTTTTAACTAAATTAAATTGATATTGAATAATAAATATCATCCTTTTATGCTTATTTATAATAAATTATTGGCCATTTTCTTATCTCATTATTTTATTGATTTATAGTAATTTTAATTCTCAGAATCATTACATTCCTTGTTAGCAACATTCTTAATCAATATTTATCATTATTAAAAAATATTTTATAACAATATTCCCATATTTTATCTTCCCTCTAATATCATTTTATTTACTAACCTAGTTATGTGTTATTATATATGGAAATAATACTTTACATTCCCTAATTTAATGACAATTTTTTATAAATAATTTTTATGATGTAGGTTTTCAAAAATGTATTTCATAAATTTAAAACCAATTACAATAAATATAATATTATGATTTATAGGTTAAATTTTATTAATTTAGGGGATAATGTAACACCAAAATATTTTAAAAGTACTATATGTTCAATATTTCATAAAATATGTATCCCTAATTTAAATCAAACCATGAAATATAATTATAAAATTTTTAACCATGTGATCTTGGAATTGGATTGTTGGATATAAAATTGTGTAAAAAGTATAGGAAATATATTTTAATATCCATAATAAATAAAATTTATCGATAAATTATTTTAAATGAATTAACAGTTTCCATTAAATTCATTATATGTTCCAAAATACATTTTCTTCATATAAGAATATAATTATTTTTCTAGATTTTTTAATTATGTTCTGAATAATTTTTAAAGTTTATTTGATAAAGAGGATATAATTTTTAAAATCTAAAATTATAAAATTTTAATGATGAGTTTTTAATTTTTATGATGTGACTATATTTTTAATAAATAATATAAATAGAGAATTTTTTATAAATATCTATTTTTGATAAGAAGTAACAATTTTCCTTGAAATTCATATAAAATTTCCATAAATTATATGTAATTTAATATCACTATATTTTATACATTTTAATTATAATTATATATTTTTTGGGTATATGTCCAACTTTGTTCTTAGAAACACAATTTATAGAACAAAATTTTTTGTGTTATGCTCATGTAAATTATATATGATATATTGCACATATAAGAGTATAATTTGAGAATGTAAACACCATAATTTGATCAAGAAGGCTCAATTTGGGTAAATGTATCCATTTTTAATTTTTTTAAATATTTACTATATATATTTTCAAAAATTGTCAACTAGGAATTGAAGAATCTTGTAATTAAGGATAACAAAATTCAAAACTCCGGAAAAACCCCTAACAGACTCATGCCAAAAATTGAAATTCAAGGGTATTTCTCTAAAAAAATCTACGTTATAGTAATTTTTTGAATTTTTTCTTTGAAATTTACTTATATATATAATTTAATGTAACAAAAAAATACAAAACATTTCTACATTTCCTTAAAATATATCATATATGTTCATATTAGAAGAATTATTAGATATAAAAAAATCATAATGGGTTTTTTTAATAATTGGGTTATTATAATGATGGTATTTTAGTATTCATTTTTAGTAATTACATTATTAACATAAAGACATTATTTAAAATGAAAATGGGATTCTGAAGCAGTTGAGTGATCAACTAACTAACTATAAAAATCCTAAAAGTATTTATCTCACTAAGTTATAGCAAAAATTATATATATATATTTATATCATATATGGGGTGTTTTATAAGACTATATTTCAATTTCTGTTTTATCATGAGGATTTAACTCTCCAAATAATGAATTATTGATTTTATATTATATACAAAATTTTGTTAAATGATTTCAAATGAATAAAATTCCACTATTTGTAAAATTGTATTATAATTTATTTAAAAGATAAACCATTATGCATTATTAATTTTATTGATCATTAATGTAAAATCATGACCCTAAAGATTAAAAGAAATTAATACATTAGTTATATTCAAAAGTGTTAACTAGGTATTTGAATAAAGGGATAAGGATGTCAACCTCACCTAATGATGTGAATTTTTTTGATGAGTATATATCAACAAAAAAAATAATATAAAATAAATATTTAAATTTTCTTCCATATTTCCATGAAAATGTTTATATATTTGTTTAAAACATTATTTAATTCCAAGAGGTCCCCTCCTTAAACATATAGCAGTTCACCTCATATCCCCTTTTCTTGACAAAACTTTAGTAATATAGATGGCTAAATACCTGAATAACTACCTTAAAAATCCATACCCATATCCTAAAGGTCTTAATCTTCTCATTATATCAAACTATATTATATTAATATATAATTAAATATAGGTTGTTCAATGCGGGTTTAGGGATTTTAACCGAATGGTTATAGTTTAATTAATATTATTCATCCCAAAAACCCCTTCTAACTATCTGGATATTATAACAAAAATACCTTCAATATACTTATATTTTTTTATGAAAATCTATTACCGTTAATACTTTGACCTATTCTATCATAAGGGATAGAATACCATCATTAAATTGTACAACAGTCTCCTATCTCACAAACTGATGTAAATCAATTTTGATAACTTCCTTGCAGTGATTTTTATAATGATTGATTTAATATATATATATATGATATATATGATACACAAATAATTATATTAATATTATTTATAATAAATTTTATTATTTTTACACACATTGGAAAATAATAACGTTGTTCTTGAATATATGTGGATTACCACATCAATGATCATATATAATTTAATTTTCATTAATTCCTCAAATAGAGGATATAAATAAACTATTTAAATTCATAAAATGGAACTTATTATTTAAAATTAATTTATTGTGGGTGAAATAATACATAACTATTTTTTCTCATGTTTTTTGAAAAATTGACATGTCATTTATACAGGTATATGACTTATAATCTTATGAATCTAACCAAATTCATCTATCATAATATTTCTTTCTGATTGGTTTCTATTGTATAATTAATTTATAAAAATTATAATTGTATAATTATTATTTTTATGGACATAATGGAATAAAAATCTATTTGATCATGTTCAATACACCAGAGTAATTTTAATGAGATTTTCATTGATTCGTTAAAATACACTATGTTTAAAAAACCGAATATGTTATTAAATATGAATTTATCCTAAATGTAAAAAATATTATAGGGATAATGTATTAGTCCATTAAAAGTACCACAATACACAAAATTATTTAAATATGATTATTATACTGTTTTGAAAAGGACACACATAGAAAATATGGATTAGTTGTAATGGATTTCATCTCAAGTTCCCTTCATTACATAAGTTTTTTTAGAAACCTTATTTATCTTATATAGTGCATATACATTAATTTTACATGTCATATATTGTATCCATAATACATCATTGTATTTACATCCCAATTAAATTCATTCAATCTAATGGGATTTTACTTGAATGTTAACTTATAATAAGGGTTCCCTTAAAAAAAATTTCATGGGGATATATCACTTCTTCATTGCTTATATTAAGAAAATTATAGTTTCTAAAAATCAATTAATTCACTTATATTGCCTTTACAAATTTTCTCTTTTCCATTTATTACACATACTATAAAAATTGATTAAACCTAAATTCAATGACACGATCTTTGTAAGGGTTAGTCATCTCATATTTTATTTATTTCTGACATTTGATTATATTATGAAACAACCTTATTTGTTTTTGTGAACATAGGGGCCATTATAAATCTTATATCCTTAATATAATAATATTAATTATAATTAATATTTAATGTAAAAATATTATTTTAGGTTGAGTATGATTCAGATGACACAATAATTTTATAGGGATTATGATTCAATCCCATTATAGTTAATATATTTTTGTGTCGAATTTCCTTTTATAATATTATAAGAACCTTATTTGTGTCACCCATTTAATTTGTATTTTTCTATAGATATTTTTTTATTAAAATGTTTATTTATAAATTATCTCTCATTTTTTATAAAAGTTTTTCAGAAAACTGTTTTAAATAGAGATGACTGTATTTCTCATCATTTCGATTGAAAACTATCTTCTTTGATATCCATTTTTAAGATTGTTTTCATGAAGTATTTTCCAACATAATATATAATTATTTAATTAATTTCTTCCCATGTTTTAAATTTAAATTTATTTTATTAAAATTAAATTTAGTAAATTTTTTTGGCAATATACTTTTTAATAAATTTATGAACAATATAATTTTATTAAAAATTATAGAATGAATATAATTTTCTACTTACATGGAAACTAAAATAATTGAAGCATCCAATTAAAGACACCATAGTTATAAACAATTACAATTATTTTCTCAAAAATCTTCAAGATTATAAAATGTATCCTCCAATTTGGAAATGGTATTTTCTATTATAATATTTTTAATTATATTTTTAAGGTATTTTGATTCATCAATGTCATCAACCATTGGTTTTAATTACGAAACCCTATGTATGAGTAGTAATAATAACATCATTATCCATTCCCTATATGGATAATATTTTTTTTAATTATATTTTCAGGGAACTCATTTATTTTACCTCTATAGATCATGATATTAAAAAATAATGATTATTTTTTTGTAAGAAAAATGAAATTTTCATGTTTTCTGATTTTTTATGATTTATGGAAATTTATTATGTTAATGGGTTAGCCCAATATAGATCATGATACTGGTTGAGCCTGATATTGATATCCAATTTTATGTATCCCAAGGCTTAAAAACATTTACATTATATAACTATTACAGAATACATAAACATTATAAAAATAGATGCCCAAATACCTTGGATGGTATAGTACCTTTGGAAACATGGAAACATAAACACTAATACATTTGTGAGCTACATAATCTCCCACTAGGTTCTTCTTGACTTGGACCCTTCTTAGACACATCAAACATAATACATATCATTATAACCTGGGGGAAAGGAAACATAAAAGGGGTGGTATAAAATGATCATTACGAGTAAAAAATGCCAACAGGTAAGCATAAACACAAACATAAGGGTATGAGAACATGATAATGAAAATAGAAGATCATACCGGACCTATCGAAAATCATATTCCTGAATCATGGTAGAAATCATGGAAGTTCGTAGGAATGAATCAAAAGGATGTAATGGACATTATAAATGAAGGAATATCAGAAGAGTAATACATGGAATTGTGGCAACATATAGGCATATATTGATTTCCATAGTAGCGATAGAATTTATGTGAAGACCATCTTGGTGAATGAATTCAATTAATGAATTAGGTGAACCCCCATTCCAACCCCGTATTACTGAACTAAGAAGACCCACACTCCATCCCAGTATTACAGAACTGTGTAAAACCTCATTCCACCCCTGTATTAGTGAATCATGTAAAACCACATTGTAGTATTGTATTACTAAAAATGATTAAATCCTCGTTCCTTCCCTATATTACTTAAATGAGTTAACCTGAATTCTTGCACTATATATCTCATGAGATATAAATATTTACCCAATGCCTTAGATGAAGATTTAGGTCCCACTAGCCACTTATTAAAATCATATATACATTTACCCCAAGATCATAAAAAAATGTAACATATCCCATGAAATTAAATGTGTATCCTAAACATGTAAACATATCAGAACCTGTGGAAAGAAATTTATTTCATAATCATTTCATTAAAAACATAAATCGTGAAAAATAAAAGGGTTTCAAAAGAATATATCCCATAAATGAGAAACACATTTTATAAACATATTACCTATTAATGAGAAATGGGATTCATAAACATATTACCCATTTACTAGAAATGGGATTCATAATAAACCTAACATAAATCATTAATAATTCATAGAAAGTATAAAAATTAATCATTTATAACATTCAATATAATGGAAATAGTAACATCAACAGATGATATCTTAGATGGAATATAATTCGGTTATATACTCTAAAAATATTTCATGTTGAAAATAACTATTCTTTTTTGAAAAAAATATTATATTTAAAACCATTTCAGAAGGACATTCATTTAAAATACATTTAAATCTTATAATGAATACATGATATCATTTTGAAAACCTTTTCCATTAAAACATTTAAAATAATGTTGAAAGTATTTTATAAAAAAATATATTTGAAAAGAGTTGAAAATTGTTAATGAATGATTGAAAATGTTTTGAAAACCATCTCATTGAAAATAAGATGAAATCTTCTAATTAAATCTTTAATTTTTTTGAAAATATTATTTCTTGAAAACATATTAAGAATCATGAAAACTATTTTAATACAATTTCTTTGAAATCACATTTAAAACATGTAAAGAAGACTTGATAACATCTTTAAAACGAGTTTTCATAAAAAAGTATTAATTTTTTTAGACCATTTTTATAGAAAATTACTTTAAAATTACTTTTAAATTTTTTTTATAAAATATTAAACTTCTTAACTATGAAAAAGAAGCTTTGAAGAAAATACTATAGGTAAATCTGTACATGTCATATGAGGTCAAAAAAAACAATACTTTTTCATTGTAAAAATTGTAGAAAAGTGTCTTGTTCAGAATATGGGAAGAACAATATATTGAAGGGATTGGTAAAATAAAAAAAGGATAACCATGTCCTTTATGTATTATTGGTTAATGGTATAATATTGATGGAAACTTATATTAGAATACATTGACTTCTGACTAAGGAGAGGGTAATGTCAAGTTTTCCTAAAAACACATTCTTTACTAATATATGTATCAAAGAGTGGAAAATGGTACCAATACATGATTATATCATAAAATTATGGAGGATAAAGAAAATAATCTTTATTATTGAGATAATGATCATATTTTTTTATCAATAGAATCATAAATATAAACAATAATCAAAAGAAATGTAATTGTATCAATAAACACATAAAACTTGGTTTAATAGGGTCATGACCTCCATGCAAGTAAAAGAAACTTAATAAATCATATATTTTCATTAACTGATTTATATTCATGATTTGTTAGGTAAAAGGGAAGTATTTTTACCTGAAAATTTGTTTAGGAGCATACGAAATCATGAGTCTTAATGAAGGAAAATTGATACAAAAGAATTTTTTAAAATTTGGTAACTTTTGAAACATAAACTTCCAGAAATAATGTTCATTAACTGAGAATATTAATTCCGATAATTTTATGTACATGATACATATAATTTAATCACTGGAAGTACATATACCAAGAAAAGTAAGGAGTTCCAAACATAACATGTATCACACAAAAATTAAAAGTGAGATAAAATCTCATTAACATGTGTATTGATTCTCTCCGTACTCATACAAGATTATTTTATAATAAATATATGTTTATTATAAAAAATTTATGTAAGAATACTCTTATATCTATTACCATGAATTATTTAATTATGACATTATATTAGATTCTTGTTAAGGATCTTATGTCAAGGTTTCACTTTGGGTAATATTCTCTTTGTTCTTCACGTGGTTCTTAATTTGTTAAATCATTGATACCTATACTTATATCATGATTCAAGATTGTATAAAATCATATAAATATCATGTATATCAATTAAATGTATATTATAATAATCTACAACATAATATTATACATAATAGAATTTAGAGTTCATGGATATGGTAAGTTGTATGTACGCATTAATTTTGATCTTTGTTTTTATTGATATTGATTTATAGTATGTAGATGATATATATATAAAAATATCACTGTTAAATTATAATTAATATATCATATATATCATATAAATTCATTAATCCCATCCTAAATACATTCCATGTTGTTTGTCAATAAATTACCTCACTTTGAGGGGGCAGTAGATCACATGTTCTCGAACGAGGTTATTGAATTAACACAAAATGGAATGTAAAAATATGTGAATTATAAATAGAATATAGATTCTTAAATACATAATAAATAAAATATATTACATATGTAAAAATATTTTCCATCATAATGACAACCATGAATTGTGGTAAAGGAGAAATGAGAAATCATCTTTTCCTGAGGCAGTAGTTCGCCAAACACAGAAACAATATGGTCAACATCCATTTGATGGAGGTGTGTGAATGTGTTTGTCAGAACCTTTTAATAACACCAAAATAGTATATTTGGGATACTGATTTTTTATTAAAATAAGGTAATAATGAGAGTTGGGTGGTGGAGATGTACAATAAAGGAACATAGCTTGAGAGAAGACGTTACCTATTAATCGGGTAACTCCTTTTGGCGTGTTTCAAAATTGATCCTTGGTAGGGTTTATAAAAAATGGATGCCTCACGGTAGAAGGTAGGATTGTTTGGATGAAATTTGGTTAGCCATTGGAAGATATTAATGTTCTTTATATGTGTGAGTAATGGGTATATGTGGTGTCAATTTATAGGTAAGGAAAATGACTCACATGGAAGGTTTAGAATCAAATTAAGTGTTTTCATGATAATACCAAAGAAAGGTCATATAAAACCAACAAAAATAAATAACTTATTTCTTATTTTTGGTATGTATAATTACAATGGTTTTTAGGAATGTTTCTAGGTCATTTAGGCTATTAATATTACGGTTTCCTCCCTAATTAAGAAAAATTTACCCATAACCACTGTGATTAATTTTAATCACATTCAAATGGAAGATTTGTTCATTGAAACACCAATTTTAGAAATGGATACTAAAAAATCCCTTAAAATGGAAATTTGGAACCATAATGATTACCCAATGTAACATATAATTATTCTTCCACATAGGAGAACATAGGATAGGTGTGAAGATTGGACAATGTGGAAAAGAGTAAATATTTATAGAGAGTGACTAATGTCATTAATCAAAAACAAGTTATTGATCTAAAAACAATTAGGACCTGAAAGTAGTAAATACATGATGATTTAAAATTCCATCATCGCAATGGATTTTTCCGTTTTATGACAACATTTTTTTGATCACTTTCAGATCAATGTGTAATTATTAATAAATTTCTATAAACAAATTTCATTCTTGGGTTGTTCGTTAAATAATTTACAATATAGAAATTAACACAAGGAATGAATGGATAGAAATTTTCATTGACAAATAGAGCACTAAAATAAACTTTGAACAGATCTTAAGCCCCCCCAAATAATAAAAAGCCTAACTATTTGTATCTTAATAAAATAAACATGCACTAATTTATTAAAAAAAATTAACAAGACTGTAACATCATAAATATTTATTAAAAAAAATAGTATACATTACCCAGGACACCATATAGGCTAATGATAGGCATGTCAACCTTATTGTTCTTTAGTCACATGTTCTATACTTGCAGCCTTGCTATACTTGATTGGTTGTCACCCGATATACGTGATGTCCTTACACAACTAATATAATATATAATTTGTACATACTTGAAAAAATTATATCACTGATTATATTTTTAACTAAGGTTTTCAACATAGACAAGGTGCACATATACATCCTCTAAAGATTATCATAAACTTTTTATGAATGTATAACCATATAAACCATCAATAAGATGAAAATCCAAAACCGTAGATAGATAGTCATGCTATTTGATTGTCATTATTTCTCCAATATCACAAGGAAACCATTGGTCGTAATGTTCCATGCATGTTAATAACTTAATAATATATTCTCTAGAAACATGGTAAATCTTGAATTAACATAAATACGTTTGGAAAATAAGGATGCTTCCTCATTCAAATGTATATTGGCTTTTCTAGTTAGATCATAAATTCTAGTATTCTTAATTAGTAGTTGTTTAAATCACCTATAAATGGGTCCTTTCATAGTTATAAGGTAATCAGTACTGTCTGATTTATATACTCATATCCCATGAATCATTATCCATAATACAATATTTTAACATAAATAGATTATTATGTGTCACCTTCTCATAGTGAAAATGTTAAATTTCATGAGATAACCATTCTATTCCATCGCTACCATTCAACATATTCTTGTAAATCCCTAACAAAACATAAACTAAACAATCAATACAAAATTCAAAATTCACAATTCTATAATCAAAATACATATTTACATTGATTACTTCATCCTTATTCTATTAACTATGCTACCTCATCCTATTATAAACAACAAATTTTCATTCACATTTTATTTGATGTCCCTTCATCAACAACAATGTAACAATTACATGCACTACCTTGTTGATTATCATTTGGAACATTCCTCTTGGGACCATGAGTTTCATAATAACAATTTTTCACAAACATAAGACACTTAACCTTCAATGATGAATTAGGATGACCAAAATTCTCATCACTGTCATAAATTGAACTCTTCATTTTTCCTTTGCAGTCACATTTTTGGTGACCTTATTTTCCACAGTAAAAACATATTCTTGTTCCTATAATACATTCACATTGTTTATTATTTCCACATTAAAAACATAATGAAAACCAAATATTCATTCATCTATGGTCCCAATTACCCAAACTCTTAGTTAACTTCTTATTTCTCATCCATGTTGAGTTCAAGAGTTGGTTAAGGTAAACATTTTCATTCATGTTTCAGGAAACATGGTTAGGAATGATTATAAAATATTTAACTCTAGTGATCATCCCCCTTAACATACAATTATATGTACATCCACCACATTAAACATTAATGCAATTACTTTTGGTTCCATATATTTACTAAAACCAAAAACCCTTGTCTGATCAGTACTTATCAAAGAAGAATACAATATATCTAAGAAAAGAATTACTTATTGGACGTTTAAATAATGAATCCTTCTATTATATATATGATATATTGGGTATATCCTATGTTAGTCGTAGCTAACATATATCTAAAACCATCATGATGGTTCATAATGAATTTTTGAATTTTAAACATATCCCCCTAGAGTGTCAAACCATGTGTGCAACAAGTCCCATTATCATGTACACGATTACCCAGAGTCAAGCCCATAACATGTTATCAGATTTTTTACCCATAGGTATATTTTTTTCAAGATACACATCTACTTGTAGTATTAATATTGAATTTTATGTTTTGGAATCCACTCACTCTATCATTTAACAAAAATTACCTGACATTTTCTAAAATGTTAACTCATCATTATAATTATACTTAGAGTCATCTCTATACATTTACGTAGGAATAAACATATGGATATTACTAAGGATTTCACATTCTATTTTCCAAGGTTAAATATACCTTTACTCTGATTATAATTAAAGTGACCCTCACATTATAAACATTGACATTACATAACTTTTTCGGAATACTTAAACATTATACAAAGTGAGGCCCAATGACTATAGTTGGTATAGTGAATATGGAAACATAGAAAGATAAAATATGTTAAATATGTAAGCTACATCATCTGGCACTGGGTTCTTATTGACTAGAACCCTTATTAGAGATAACAGATATGCTACATATCATCGTAACTAGGCGAAATGACAGAAAAAATGGGTGAGGTAAAATTCTCAATAAGGGTTAATAAAAGATACATGTAAGCATAAACAAGAGAATAATGGTATGAGAACATGATCATGATAAAAAATATCATGCCCTTCATATAAATGATCATATTCAAGTCTAATGGAATAAATCTTATAAGTTTATAAGATATGGATCAAAATAAAGTAAGGAACTTAAACCATGAATGAATAATACAGGAGTAAGACATGGAATTGTTTCAACACATTAGTATATTCCGATTTAAATAGTATCACATATATCAATTTCCTGACCATATTAGTTTAAAAAGTCCTTTATTGAACCAGGTGAACCCCCATTCCATCACTGTATTACTGAACTGAGTAAGCCCTCATTCGATCCCTTTATTAATGAACTAATTGAACCCTCATTCTAGCCATGTATTACTGAACCAAGTAAATGATAATTCTAGTCCTATATTATTAGATCAATTAAACCCTCATTGAAACCACATATTACTAAACTGAGTAAACCGTCATTCCAGCACTCTGTTACTGAACCAAGTAAACCCTCATTCAAACCCTAACTATCACATGAGATATAAGTATTTACACAGTGCATTTGAGGTAGATATAGATCACAACCGCCAGATAATGATATCATACAAACATGTTCCATATAATCATAAACAAAAATATCACAACCCCTGAAATGAAATGGGTATAGTAAACATAAAAATATATTATAACATATGGGAAGAGATTTTATTCACAATAATTAAATTATAATTATAATAATTATAAAAAAGTGGGTGTCAAAATCATACATCCCATGAAAGGGAAACCAGTTTCATAAACATATTACCCATAAAAGTGAAATGGGTCTCATAGACATATTACCATCAAAGAGAAATGGGTTTCAATAATACCCTAGCATTAATCCTAACTCATTCATAGAAAGGATATCAATGGACCCTTTAGATAATTTCCTAGAAATACCTGATTAAAATTAATAGATCTTATCTTAGTTGAAAAATAATTTTCAAATAGAATCTAAAAACATTTAGTGAGGAAAATATAGTATATTATTGGAAATTTTTTATAATTAATAAACCAATTTGAAAATAATATTCATTTAAAATACCATCAAAACATATAATGAATAATTATAGTCATTTTTAAAACATTTTTCCTTGAAAACATTTAAAATAAGCTTCAAAACATTTTAAAACCCATTTTCTCTGAAAACACTTGAAATCATTTAATGAAGTAATGAAAATGTTTTGAAAAACCATTTTTATTAAAAATACATTGAAAACATATTAAAAAATTCTGAATATGTTTTCAAAATCATTTTTCATCAAAACTTATAACGATTCATGAAAACATTTTGAAAATCATTTCATTAAAATCACATTGAAAACATGTAAACAAGACTTCAGATATATTTGAATATATTTTTCCTGAAAATATATAAAATGAAGTTTTAAACCATTTTGAAAACAAATTTCTTTAAAAATAACTTTCCTAAATTTTCTTTCTCAATTATTAACATTTTTAATAATGTAAAGGGAACCTCAAAGAAATGAATGTGGGTAAATACATACATGACATATGTGGTGAATGGAACATTAATCTTTTATAGTAAAAGGAAAGAAAAGTTACTTTTTCATAAAGGTAAAATAAGATTACCTTGGATAGAATGGTAAAATTTTATGTGGTAAAAATTTATTTTAGTTATTATAGGGTAATGGTATAATATTCGTGGAAACTATTTTTAGAAAACATAAATTTGTGACTGAATAAAGGGTAAATTCAGTTTTTCCTTAAAAAAAATCTTAACTAACATATGTACCAAAGAGTAGAAAATGGTACCAATACATGAGTATATCATGAAAATATATAGGACATGGAAACTATTGAATACTAGATATGGATCATAATATTTCATCAAAGGAAGCATAAATATAAACATCCTTGAAAATTATTTATTGTGTCTCAATAACATTTCTAACCTGGTATCTTTTAATCATGATATTTATGTAAGGAAAGTAAATTACATGAAGAATATAATATCACTATATGATTTATATTCATGATATGGAATTTAAAATGGATGGATATTCACCATAAAAAGTGTTTAGGTGCATAACAAAACATGATCATTAAGGAAGGAAAATTGAGAGAAAAACAATTTTACCAATTTTGTATCTTTTAAAACATAAACCCCATGAAAGAAGGATTATCAAAAAGTAATGTTAATAACCATAAATTTAATTAAAATATAAATATAATAAATTCAAGGGATGTACATACCCAAAAAATGGAAATAATGGTAAATATAACCTCTATCTTAGAGAAACTATAAGTAAGATGAAATCCCCCAACTTTGTGTCTTGACTCTCTTCGTACTCATACATGATTCCAATACAATAAATATAATCTTGTTATAAATATTTTCAAGAATAATATTCCTATATCAATTAACATATATTATTGGATTATTAATTTATATTAACCACTTAATAATGATCTTATGTTAAGGATTTACTATGTCTTATATTCACTTTGTTCATCACATATGTCTTAATTTGTTATATCTTTGATTGTTATACTTATATCATGATTATAAAATTTATAAAATTATATAAATATTTGTTTTAGGTTGTATATGTATTTTATAATAATTTACAGCATAATGAAGTACGTAATGAAATACCCCATTCATGGAGATGGTAAGCATTATGTACGCATTGACGTTGTTTTCCAATTTTTTTGTCATATTGAAAGAAAGTATCTAAATAGAATATGTATATACATGAATTTATATATATATATATATATATAATTTTAGATTAGAATTAATATGCCATATATATCATATAAGTTCATTAAACTCATCCTTAATACATTCTATGTGATATGTGAATGAATCACATTTCAATAAGGGGTGGAATTCCACACTTCCTCCAATATGGTTTTCATATTAACACTAAATATATGGAAAAAATATGTGTGTTGTAAAATAAATACATAAACTTAAATAAATAATAAATATAATATATTACATATGTAAATTCATTTCCATCATAATTTTCACCATTATTAGTAGTAAAGGAAAAATGAACAATCATTATTTTGTGAGTATACAGTTCGCCGTACAAAGAAATAATATGTTAAATAACGATTATATTGAGGTGTTTCTAAGTGTAGATTCAATCCATTTCATAAAAAATAATATTATATTTAGTATAATTTTACTTTTATTAAAACATAATGTAATAATGATAGTGGAGGTGGTGGAGAATAAAAATTAAGGAATGGAACTTGAGAGATATTGTTGCCTCTTAATCAGGGAACATCTTTTAGTTTTGGTCCGAAAGGATTCCTCAAGAGGTATTCTTCCCAAATTGAGGATTCACATTCAAATGGTATATTGTAGGGAGGTAATTTGGGTGGCTCTTGGGAATAACAATGTGGTAGGATAGTTGTGAAGAATGGGAAGAGGTGGTGGCCTTTTATAGGGATGGAAAAAGACTCACAGGGAATTTTAAGAAAACAATTAAGTGTGCACATGTTTTTGCCAAAAAATGTAGTTCCAAACTAAAAAAACTCAATAATGTAATGTTTATCTTATAAATTTGAAAATAAAATGTGTGTTAGGTTGTGTCTAGTTCATTTGGGACCTTATTGTTATGGTTTATTCTCTCATTATGCTTAATTTGGCCTTAACCACTACAATTAATTTTAGTTACTTTTACTAATTATTTTGGTCAAAATTTATATTGGTATTATTATACTCTAAATAATATATAGAATACAATGGTGTATTTATGATTTTTTAAATTCCAATCATAGAAGTGGCAAAATTAAGTTTAAATCTTATCTCGTAGATGGGATAAAATAATGGGGTTTTAATATATGAAAAAGTTCAAATGATTATAAAGATTTATTGTTTAATTTCAATGTGAGGATATTCGAAATGAATTTAATTATCCTATAAGATGTTATTTTCATCTAATGAGACCTGGAAAAATATTTATAATATCATTTATCAATAATAATTAATTAGGCCAAAATTTAGTTTTTAACAAAAAAACATTATTTTGTAACTATTTATCAAAAAATGATTTTTCTCAAAAAAATCCTAAAAATTTACCCGAGGATAAGAGTGATGTTATTAATTAAAAAGTGAAGTTTATTTTATTTCATAAAATATATAATTTTTTAAAATTAATTTTATTATTACAAGAAATTCATTTAACGAAACAATATTTTTAACATAAAAGGATTATGCCACACATAATATATTTCATTATAAATATGTTTTATAATTATAAAAAAATTTAGAAGTAGTAGATACAAAAATATAATGGCTAGATTAATATTTATTTAATTTAAATATTTAATAAAATTATTATAGATGTCTCATAAAAACATAGTGGTTCTTGTAGTTCAAGCCATGTTTGTTTTGTAGGTAGGAAATCCTAATTGGTATTGCTTGTGAAAGGAGTGATTGAATTAGTGTTTTAGTGTATATATATATATATAAATATATCTAATGAACTATTTCAAGAGTCGTGTAAATTGAAAAAATCCTGAAAGTATAAATTAATTAAATAATAATAATTCTAAAAATATCATTGTGTTACTCAATTAATGGGGTAAATCGACGAATTTTATAAGTTATATGTTACTCTTAAGATATAATTGGAATTTAACATGTATTTTATTCAAATTTTATGAGTGATTTTAATTGTTATATAAGAATGAGTTTTCATGAGAAAAAATTGTTTTATTATTTCATTCTATGGGTTCATAATTGATCCTTTTCACAAGGATTATTTTCAAATGGATCATGAATATTAATTAATATTATAACTTTTATTTTTTAAATATTAATCATAAATTTTATGAATTATTATCCATTTGTTCAAACATATTTTTATTCTTATGTGATAATAATGAATTTAGATTATCCCATCATTCCCAAACAGTCATCTCATTCTCACTGAAAAATTATATTTTTAATAACAATTATTATCTTTAATCAGAATTTGAGGTCACCCTTAATATTTTTTCAATTTTTTCTGGAATATAAGATTAATTTTAAATTAATTATTTCTATATAGGATTCATGTTTGATAAACTTTATTAAAGAACTTGATGAACTAATGTGGCATATGAGATGGTATTTATCGTGTAAAATTATTAAATAATCTAACGGGTATTAATATATATTGTTTTTTACAAAAATTATAAAAAACCGATTCCAAAAAAGTTATGTATTCATAAAATAATTCAAATCTTTATTTTTTATGTCAAATGCTATCTATTATTGAAGATAGTTCACATTTATTGTAATAATATCCTGAAATGAAATGATTATTTTTAAAGCACCAGACCAAGGAAATTGTATTCATGGATTTAATAAACAAAGACTGTGTTGATGATATTAAACTAGTGATGATTAATAATTATATGAGTAACAAAGATAACTATTTTATTTTGGAGGTTATATTCATTATATTGTATGAATGTCAAATATTATAAATCATTATGCGTGGTTACCATTAAAAACTTATCAGGGTAACAAATTTATTTTTATCAATGAAATTTTTTAACATTCTATGTGTATTAGAGTCCATTATTGGAGGTTATTAATTAAGAAAAAAATTCATTAGATTCATCCCTATATGTATTATGTAGATTTTATTCTATATATTTCTCCCCTTTCCCCTCTATCAAATTGGGAATATCACATTATAACAATGAAATTCCTTATGTGATAATGGGAAATAATTTTAAATTTCCCAATGGGAAAATAATCAGCCCCTGGATATATATTAGTTCAATGAGGTAAATTGAAATAATTATCCATCTCTTATTGATCAATTATCATCTGAAATACAACTCACTAATGATTGTTTTGTTAGCCATCACATGATAACATGTCAAGATAGTGGTAAAAAATACATACATGAGTAAGGATAACAAATAAATCATCTTTAAATTACTATAAATGTACTTACATGAGTAATACGATCTCAATTAAAAAGAATTATGTTATACATAATCAACTCAATAGAATGTATTGATCTCTCCTTGGAATGTGTCTTTCTTGATTACTTTGACTTCTAGTGTCGAACAAAATTTATTTAATGTTATTATACATATCGCTTTTAAATAAGCAATGATATAACTTAAATTGTTTGGATCACACCATCTTGTACCCACACATTTCACATAATAAAAAATTAATATTATGTATTTCCCACATAGTGTTTACTAACTCCATTATCAAAACTTGTTACTAAGAGATTGGGAATATGTTTTCTTAATTAAAATCAAAAACCACATGATATCATGGAATATTTATCTCAATATAGTAAGTCATAGTTTTATTAATATATATTTAGGTAGATTTTTTTGTGGATCCATACTGAGGTATAGAGGTTATCTACCCAAATCCTCTTTATTTTCTATTTGTGACACTCTTCTCAATGCTAGAAATTATTCAATATAGAATAATCACAGTTATAGTATAAATAATTATTTTTCCTTATTATCCTTTTTAATAGGATTCCAATTTTTCATTACATAATATATACTTTAGAATCACATTTAAATAACATAGTATTGTCCGAAACCATGGTCACTAGTTCTCAAATAAATATACTGCTACCCCAAGCCAAACATTCCTTTTTCATCGTAGTGCTTTTTTATCTTATCCCTCCTCACTCCAACTCAAAAGTGGGGCCTTGAATAATGGTTGATATCGATGGATTATGTCAATGATGATATCTACTCATTTGAATATAGATCACATAGTCTATAATTTTTGGTAATTCTTCATCATGTTTCATCACAGAAGTTCTACCACAGTGAAGCTACTTATGAAATCAACCCAATTCATTCTCCCATGGTAATTATATGGTGTTGATTCCTTATGTATACCATGGTATAATCTCTTATATCGGCACATAAGGAATATCATATTTCATTTTATAATATATTGTAGTGGAACATTATGGTATGACACATCCATCCAAAAAAACCTCACCTGAAATCACTTAATCTAGTTAGAATATAAATATTATTTGAAAATTATTTAAAAATAATGACAAAAGGAATTTTTGACTAGAAAAATATTCTCAAATTAAGGCTTAATAATAAATAATTTTATGCTTATTGAAATCATCTAAATTTAATATTTCCTTTCCCCATTATAGATATTGATATGTAACTAAAATGGGGTAAACTATTATAATGGCTGTATTCAATTTAACACATTGAAAATCAAAAGGACATAATTGCGAATTTCAATAGTACAAAACATATCCATTTCATAGTGTTCAAGTCATGATTCATACAATTTATAATCAAGGTTTATTATACTATCCTACTCACACTAATAAAATATTATGTGATATATATGATATTTATCACTTACCTCTATAGAAATTCCTTCCACTAATCACCCAAGATAATTTAATATATTTTTCTCAGTATGATGTGTATAAAATATATGCATAATCATTATGTAATTTACTCTAAAAAAACAACAATTATAAATTACATTTTGATGAATTTTTAGGATTATGTTTGGTTCAATGTTAATGAACTATTTAAGGATAACAAATGGGGATGAATTTATGACAGTGTATAATTTTATATATGGCATGTGGAAAAAATAATATATTCCCCCAATATCCCTCTAATTGTGATTAGCTTGACTTCTTTCTCTGCTACTAAAATGGATCATTACATCATTATTTAGCTAGGTTATAGATTCTATTCTTTTTATAATATCGTCATTTTGTACACATTATTTTTTCATGCTATATATGATCCAATAGTATATAAGAATAAATAGATATTTAAATTTTTTGTAAATAATCATTATATCAAAAAGTAAAATTTCCAACTCAACACAATATTTTCATTATTTACTAAAAAAACTATAAAATATTGACGGTGATGTAACATCATGTGAATATACCAAATAAATATTGAATAAAGTGAAAATTTAACATTAATGGGGCTACCTAAAATTTAATATAATTATTTCTATGTGATATTAATTGATCAACCATAACAATAGGTATTAAGAATAAATTACCAAATATTTAAATGATCAACTCAAACAAAATAAAATGGTTAAAAATTATCATTTAATGAATGAAAAATCAAGAAAAATAATTATTATTTATATCATGAGAATACTTCATTAAACGGTACTGACTGAAAATGTTAAAATTTGAATAAAACCTCCCAATAATGAAAATCTTAGAAAACATAGTCTAACCAGGAGATTTTGAATAACAATAATTTTTTTGATCATAAATATCCATAAACTACAATGTAAAATTAAAATTATTTTTCTATGAATTTTACAAATACATTAAAAATTGATTAGCCAAGTTTATTTTAAAATATCCACCTATTTGTAGATAATTTTATGACGATGAATAATAACATTCTTCCACAATTCAAATTCATTGCTCTAAGTAAAATTCTTACCAATATTTAGTTGGTGGAAAAATTAAATTGTGCATAATTATATATTTCACTCAATTTGAAACATAATTTTTAAAACATATAATAGAGTAATAGTAAATATAGAAATACAATGCTATAAAATATGTATCAGAATAAGAATTATTTCTCCAAAATAGTATTTTATTACTTGAAATATAAATATAATTTTCACAATGAAATACACGAAAATGTAAGTGAGATGACTTGGGATATAAATGGTTCACTGCCAATATTTATCTTAAAAAATATATTTCAGTGGAATAGAAAAAGATTATATTTTTAAGGGAAATACCATGTATATACGGATGGTTTTAATAAGAAAAGTTACTTTATAAGATAATATAGTATATGGATTGAGTAATATATGATAAAAATGTAGAAAAAAGATAACCATAATGATTAAATAGATAGTAATACAACAAAACCTAAGCCTCCTCTGTAGGTTCATAAATCCCCTATTTGGAGTAGAATGATTTAGTATAGAATGATACTGAGTGGTTATATATTTCTCCTTTAAAACACCCAAAATATCTTTGAGGGAGGTATAATTATATTATTTTCTTCCTTGGATAATTCCTAATTATTCTTAGTCCTCATTGGTTAGGAATTATCTCTAATAAATATGTATCCCATTTAAAATGTTTCTCAATAAATAAGGGAAAAAAGGATATCTTTAGTATTAATGCTGTTTTCCCATCTTTTATGAAAGGTAGAATGATTTTGATGATGGCTACATGACTGGGAAGCTCAAAGGGGTCAAAAGATAATCCCATTTTGGGCTCCATTCATTGGTGTGATCAATGAATTTGGCCAGAGTATCGATCTATCTAATGTGGAATGAGGGGTTTTAGTGTTCATAGCCGAGTTTAGGTGTACTTTTGAGTTCATGTTTCAAAGTAGAAGCTTTGTGGGTGGAATCAAGTAGGGGGTCTGAGGTTCATAAGGTAGGTCAAAAACATGTACCAACATAACATCACACATTTTTCTCAAAAAATTGAATGTCAACTAGAAGGAGACCGATAAAAGCTATGTCACTTCCATATGTGAAATGAAAATTGAAAAAGGTAGAACTCTAGTAGGAATTAATTTTTTCTTAAGAGGGTGGGTTTGAGATTTATCTATTTATATGTTATCATTACCTACATCACTAATTGAATCAATATAGTATCTAGAATTCAATTCAATGTTTATAATATTAATCCATTTCTATAACATATTAGCTATTAATGTGTTATAAATCAACTTAATGTTATCTTGTTTTGTCGTTGATCATGAGCCAAACAATTCATTAAGAACTAGGTTAGGTTAACTTCATTATTTATAAAATGAGAGAAATAATATAATTATATTATTATAGCCATATATATTTATTTTTTTCATATATGGAATAATGAAGGTTTTTAATAATTTAGCAGACTGTCTCCTAGGAGTCACCCATGTTTGACCTTCCATGAGATATTAGTGAATAGAAAATCATAATAATCACCGTTTTGAATTTGTTTTCTTGTCTTTTTGGGAAACCTATTGAAATTTTAGTTGAACAACCAAACTATTACACATTTCCAGCACATTATGAATTCCAAACCAAATTTATAGTGATATATAAGATGTAGGTCCCACAAATTATGGTCCGTAGATATACAATTTAACCCCAAACATATAAAACATTTTAATTCAATATTTTTTATAATGTTTTTGAAAATATACTGAAATATAATCTCTAATGACATTAGGAACAATAATATGGGTTCTCAATAAGTGTACTCCATGAAAAAAAGACAATGCACATGATGAAAAATTACAAGACATTCTATAATGTTAGTCGCTATCAGAATCTATCAATGTTCATATAAATAAAAAAATTAGTTCATTACAATTATTTCCATTGTAATTTATTTTTTAATGTACTATTATTATTGTCCATGAAATATATTAGGTTTTCTAAGTGTGATGGATCAACTAATAAATAGAAATAATTTGTTATGGTTTGGGATGGGGAGTTAGTATAGTATTTTTTTAGTTTCTAGAGATGGGGATGATATAGGTGTTAGTCCATGGATAATTTTATTATTTCTCTTCATAAAATATGTGAGGTATGTGGCCATTTTGGTTTTCCCATAGGGAATATAATAAAATTGGGTTAATGAATTTTTCCGATAAGATTTTTTGTTTTCTAAGTTAATGTTGTTGGGTGGGTGCTACATTTTTTTGTTTTAGATTTATGTTTTGAGAGATGAGTGGTTGAGATGATAAATTATTTTGAGGACGGTTTAGATATATTAGAGGTGGATGGTAAATAGTTGGTACATTTCATGTGCACTATGAATGAGGAATATTAATGATATGATTCCTTTTGTAAAAAGGATTTATTTATGGCTATAGAGTATGAAAGCAGAAATATTGATACATATAGATAAATTTTATATAAAAATTGTATAGTGGAATTTCATGGGTAAAGTGAAAAAAACTACTAGATGTTTTAAAATGGAATGATGTGGATGATAAAAAGTAACCTTATGTGTTTAGTTTGCAACTTGAAAGAGAAAAATATATCATGAATGAACTATAAATGATAGAGATTTTGAGCAGGTATTACATGGACAAGAAATGAAATTATTTTTCACCAATGATGGAGGTCGACTTCCATCCTTTTCCCCCTTCTCGAATCCTGAGTGTATTCATCTATTTCCTTAGATTTCTCTTAGTCCGAAGGTTCCAGAGATATTCAATAGAGCCCCACAATTTTCGATCTCAAATCTACAGTTCACGAATGCATCCTCCTTATTGCATCAGATGCTTATTGAAAAGTTCAATCACTGGTGTCCATCGGTCGATGCTTTCGATAGCTTCATCTTTGGTTCATGGAATTTATAATAGCATGCAACAGTAGGGATCCTGGACTCCAAACACATCATGATTAGGTTCGCCTCAGATGAATATTTGATATGGGAATGGTCGTCATCTCCTCGAATCTGCAATGGATCTCGATTTATCCTCTTCAAGTGGTCATACGACATTCATATGAAACGAGATGCTCCTACAATGGCCATTTGGTTGAGTCTTCCTGAAATGCTGATATCGTTTTAATATCTGTCGATCCTCCATATTCTTGGTAACCTTGTGGGTTATTATTTATGCTCGTATAGTAGGATGAGGACCATCTGTCAACCGATTTCACTGAGAATATGGGTTGAAGCTGATATGTCTAAGCCACCTGTAGAGTTCTTTTGGGCCACTGTGGGAGAATATTTTCATCATAAGAAGTTTTTGGTCTTTGAATCCTTGTATGAATTCTATCCCCGATGCAAGAAAATGGGTCATCAGGTATAGGATTATAGGTGCGGGAATATGATGCAGAATGAATTTGGTTTGAGCGACAGTAGACAAGCTTGGTCCTGGGTGAGACTAATGCTGTTAGGAGTAATCCCTTGGTGGTCAGTGGGTCATCTGGTCATGAAGACCCTGATCGACCTGTCAAATAGGAAGCTGACTTGGGGGAAGTAGTCCACGGAGTGTCCAAGCCTGAGCACATGCTTCAAAAACCAAAGGTTTTAGACATTTTTGGCAGATTGAAGAGTTACCTGGGTGAGGAGAATTATACAAATTCTTTGTTGTTTAAGGGTGTTGTAGTGACTTCAGATGATAGAGTGAAAGGGGCATCTGTTTTAATTGCCAGTGCAGAGTATTCAGACTCTACGAATCAAGGAGGAGATGACCGAACTGGCTACAAGGATTTAACTATTGGGGAATTCCATGAGGAGGATGTGGGACCCTCAGTACTCCATTGGATGTTTTTTTTCACTGAGGCAGTCTTGTCCGGAAAAGGTATCTCTAATGAATCATAGAAAGTGTTCCTTTCAGACTCAATCAGTTTAATCCCTAGAATGAAGGTGGTTGATATCAAAGTGGTTAACCGTTTTGAAGGTTTGGTTAATGACGATCTGATATAGGAGTTAGAAACTTTCTTAACTAGGTCGGAAGAGCAGAAGGACCATGCAAATGAGTCCAGTGATGAGCATTCCAGCCAGTTAGTTGGTGATTTAGATGAATATGGACAGGGAAATAGACTTCCAAGCCCAAGAATAATAAAGAGCCGACGTGGTGTCCATAAAGAGAGGAAGAAATACTCATATTTTCCACTGCCTATGGAGACTAGATCCACTAGGAAGTCAAAATCTTAGCTGGTGGGAGATGAACCCAAAGATGTCTGCCAAAAGGCGGCACCTATCAAAGTGCAGGATCAATCATTGGATTTGTTAATGGACTCAGGAGAGGAGATGCTGGATTCCATTCTGACAATTAATGATAATGATGAAGATTCCAACTGAATGATGAGAAGGTTATTAAAGGTATCACCTAATGAGGAGTAGTGTTCTTGGATCGACAAGCAGGATCATTTAATGATAAGAGCGTTCAATGACTGGAAGATCAATGTAGTGGAGTACGTCAAGTCCTAGGACTACCTGGAGTTAATTTTTTATGATCTTTTAAGGGATGTAACAGATACACATGTAAACAATATGTCCTCGAAGTTATTTAGAGAGTTCAAATCTGGTTGGATTAAGTTGTCTTTAAATGAATCTGCTATTTATTTTTGTGTTTGAACTATGGGATTCTCACTTTCTCCCCAAAAGTGTTTGATAATAATAAAAATCTAATTTTTAGTCACTCTATAGAGGTGCAAGATATTTTAATGGTACTCAAAATGATACTAATTTGGTTATCATATCTATATGGTGGACCTCCATATGCTACACCATTAAATATAGATAATCTGGTGAATTACTAAATTAATAATTTATTTTGTGATGCATCTTTTTTTTCATGGTGGATGGCCCAATAATTCGACCATTTATGAATTTCCTCCAATTCACAACAACAGAATACTTTGTAATTATAGGGATATTTATTATCACCTCATATTATAAATGTTATTCCTCTATCAACTAACTTGTTATAATGTTCTAGATACACTTTGGGGAGGTATGCCTTTCTCATTGATGAAATTAATCATCATATAGTCTAATTTAATCCTTACATTTCTCTAATAAAAGGTATACAAGGAACCCAATAGGGATTCATGGTTGTGTAATTTGGTGGCATTTAATCAACAATAAACACTAAAAATTTAGAAATTTACCTGAAAAATAATGGTATTTAATGAAAAATAAATATAGAAATAACTATGGTTGTCTTCCAGTTTGAGAATTATTTAAAATAGGAATCATAAAATATATTGAATGTTATTAAAAATAAAGGTAAATGATACTCCATAATAGATTTATGCAGAAGTAATGCCAATGGTGATTCCATGAAACTATTAATTTTGGTTAATCATTCTTTTAATAATCTATATCACCATTAGGGGAATGATTTATGATAATGAATGGACAAGAAAAACATAACTACAATGTCCCTAAATACAAATTATAATGTGAATGAAAATATACATTTTTGTATAAGTGTTACTATTTCATTCGAATATATTTGTTATTATATCTTTTTATATTATTAAAATAGTTCTCATAATTATAATTAGAATTCATATGTACGTCTATAAACTCAAATAATTCATGATATAGTAGCATGTCAATATCATTGTCAAAACAATTAAATTTCTTTAACCACCCAAACTGATTAGGGAGTGTGATTAACTAGAAGTTTTAATGGATTCCCTACAATATTTGCAATTGGGACATCTTGAATAATATCATGAAATCTACATGTTAATCCCATATATAATCTTTTATCATTTTTCACCAATAATTTCTATGTAAATATATATATTATCTAGATTCGTATTAAATTATCAGTTAGGAAACTCTATGTGCATTTTGTTTTGAGAATGACTTTGAGTTATTATATTTTAATAAATCAAAAATTTCATCAATATTTATTGTTTTATATAATTATCAAAATATATACCCATATTTCTAATCAGTTTACATGGTATCCTAAATTAGAATATTTGATTTTTTAAACTACATGGTAATAACTATACTTGTGTTGGTCATGGGGTATGTAGTCTCAACCCTAGGATTCACAATGTTTGGGGAAAAGACATACTTCTTATTGTGTATTTATTCTCCCCAATATAGATTCTGTAGTATAATCTAATGAAAAATTAAAATAGATGATATAAAGTCACATTGTATCTCACCTGAGTCCCACATGAGGTTCTTTATACTACATCTCATAGTGTTACAAGAATCACACCGGCCTGCTCCAGAGTCACACATAAGACATACGCTCCTGAGTCATATAGGTTACTTCCTTCTCCCAAACAACAGGAGATGTTTCCTCCTTTATTTGAATATGTGATACACTGATGAATGATATAATGATATTCCCTCATGAGCTTTCTAAATCACACTTGTCCTTGTACCTATTCAAGAATCTTCAATAGCCTATGGTAAGGTCTTTTGGACATGCATAATAATTATGATCATTTGTACTGGTCAGTTGGATTAGTGAAACAATGGTCATGTAATTGTTTCTTCCTCTTATGTTGTTCTCGACTCAATTATATGTTTACATATGGCACATACAATTATTTCTACAATTTCAATATGCATGAATGATCTTGAATAGTATTAGTTCTATCTGTCTTCTTGAATTATCAATCACTATCAACTCAGATATAATGTCTTCAGTAATTCTATTCAACTTTAGTCTCAATAAAATTCCACATCACACATGGGTTTCATGGCATCAAAACCTTTTATATTTGGGTATCTCAGTTAATTATGGTTCATGCATGTGTGGTATAGAATTCAAGACATATTTCCTTCCATATATAAATTAATTCTTACACATTGACGTGATTATGCATGTTTTTATGAATGTATAATAGGTTTCTTGTAAACTAGAACACACACTGTTCACTAGAATCATTTGTTTAGGTTCATTTTGTGTATTTCATGCATATAAAAATATAAATTTCACTCAGTTCATTATAATTATCAACATGTACACACAACTACTTTTTATCATGTTATTGGGATTTCATGTATGTTTTGACCTGATTTATAAACCCAAATACACATTTTTTCACTTCTTTTATTATTTTGATACTCGCTTTTTTGTTGAGGATTCTTATAAAAAACCATTGTAGATTTATGTTGGGGTGTGTGCTAATGCATCTTATGAACTAATTGATATGAGTATGAGTATATTGTTCTTATTTATTAATATTCTTCCCATGGGGAAGTGTATATGTACACTCTCTCAGGAACACACACCTTCATGCAGAATAGAGGAGTGCATGAGATCACGTTTCTTAGTTATTTTAACTCTTCATTTAGTCAGTTATTCACATAAATCATAGATCTTATTCCCACATCATTTGTAGATCTCTTTCATGGATCAATATTTTTTAGGTAAGTATCAACCAATACACATGAAGTATAAGGATATTGTGGTTCCAGATGTGTCTTGATAACATGGGAGGTGTTATGCACTTTCCCAGTATGGAATCACCAATCAGATCTTCCCAAATAAATTCAATAGTTCAAATCAACTGTTGGGTGCTCATGGGTGAGATCTCCTTCAATTAGGGTTATCATGAAAAGGAATTCTTGTTAATCTACAAGGAACATCTCTGAATGATGCTCATTGCTTTTGGGAAATATTTTTTTTTTTCAGTTTTCATAGCATTAAACCATTAGCGAAGCATTCACTATTTTTACATTAGGATCATTGATTTCCAGCACATTCAAACCCCATAAGAAATTTCATTCAAATAATATCATTGAATTATAGAGAACCTCACCTTTCAAATCAACAAATATGGATCAAGATATGATGCATCTGTCATTTTGTTTTTTTACATGTGAGATTCACTTTTATGGTGGTCAAATCATGTGCAATTGTT
This sequence comes from Viscum album, assembly GCA_963277665.1. NCBI lineage: Eukaryota > Viridiplantae > Streptophyta > Magnoliopsida > Santalales > Viscaceae > Viscum > Viscum album. Next base: position 1,237,859,680 of record OY728145.1, on the reverse strand, counting down.
AATGGTCACAAGAAACTCATTTTAAAGAATGTTTGATCTACCTGACATGGCCTCACACATTTGATTTTACAACCAATGTTCGATCTACATTCTTTTGTTCCATGCATGAATTTTCAATAGCATTCATGGTATCATAAATTCCAAACTACCATAATGTGATGGATCAGCTCTTCAACAGTGGTTCTAAAATCATTCATGAGGGGTTGGTCACAACCCTGGCATACAGAGGCGTCGGGTGGTAAGAGGTTGAATATGATTTCAAGGATGATTTTGTTGATTGATCATCTTTAAGTGAATGAAGGTGACATGTTTTCACTTTTAAAATGGATGAACATAACAGATTATAAACGATTATATCGAATGATGGGTGATTGACCTCAGTTATAGAACATGCATTGAGGTTTCCCACATCAAAATGAACCACAGTTTTTAGCACATTTATATTAAATTCCATGATATAAGTGGCTCAGAATACTCCTTCCCGCACCACGGTACCTGCCCTTACTGTTTTTTCATACATGAGTGTTCTAGAACCAATCTTATAAATTTGTTATACCCCGCATGGTGGTTCTTTTCTATCACTCCCATTCACCCCATTCGGCATGCTCAAGTGTTCCCCATGAACATTATTGGTCTAGTACTAGCTTGGTATGGATCGGGCTCAGCCTATCACATTGTGGTGAGTTCTGCTCAATTGACTATATGGGTACTAGGTTTAGGAAACAATTATTTTTAATAAAGGTTAATTAAAAAATATTTCCCAACAGAAATATAATTTCAATCAAATAAAATCCCGAACCAAAAACCTACAAATCGTCCATTAAAACATCCTCTGGAAAATTACAAAATTTTTTATGGATCTCTTCTTGAACCTCAACAAATATAGTAAATAATGTGCATCGACATTTTCACATGTCACTAGGACATAGGAACATCATTAAAATAATCGAATTTTATCAAACATCATCCAATTAGAAACCAGTGGATGGGTCTCCCAAATTCTTCATGAAATAGTGTATTTCATGGAATTCCTAAAATTTTTTAATAATGTTTCATTCATTGAAAATTTTATTGTAATATAGTATCATGGATACAATCACATAAATTGCTTATGCAAAATTTATAAGCATGTAGTTCCATGTGATTTCTTATGTCCAAATTAATTATCCAAGTAATAAAATCTTTGGAAAAAATTCATTCTAAAAATCATTATATTTATTGCAAAGAGATATTCATATCTCAGTAATCAATATTTCCAAATAATGAAATATTTTCAACAAATATAATCCATAATCAATGTGGGGGAATCTTCACTAATTCAATAAAATACATTAAGAATCACCACTTAAATCATAATCAAAACTTCAATCATTACCTTTTCATACATATATAGGAACATTATTGAAAAAAATGTAACGCAATGCAAAAAAAATTCCCCCTTTGTATGTTTTCTTCAATATCTGCTAAGAAAACATTATAAGAGTCAATATGTATGAAATCCTTTTCTCACCCTTATTGAAAGACAAATTCAATGGTTAAGTAGGGAATGTTCAAAAACATGTTGTCATCACTTTGAAGAATATCTTCTTTAATGTTTCAAAAGGAGGGATGATATCACATTGTTCTCTTAGAAAATAGCATTTATTTAATGAACTCTAAAGTTACACAGTATAACCTAGTGTAAAATATAATAGAGATATGATCAAGGTAATCAATGATGTCCCTAAAAACCATGCATTAGAAATCTTTCTTAGAATGTGTAAATTATAAACCATGGTGCATGAAATAATTATATTTATTGATGAAATAATAAATCATTCACATACTTCACCAATCATATTAAAAAGTTAAAATGAAAAGATAAATCTCCACCATTATCATTTCTTCTTGTCATCAATCATGAAATCCACCTTAATATACATGATAAATATAATAATGAATAATGGATGAATGTGTGATTTGAATACCTCATGTTTCAACATCTAGAGATCATATGAATTTTAATATTTATCATCAAATAATCCATGATATAAAATCCATCATATTTTCTACCCCTCAAGTGGTAAAATCCATTTGACTTATCATGGTAGAAAATATCATCAAATAAAATCCAAGACATTCATGTGCATAATCTTCCACATTGGAACATTCCATGTTTTTCTAAAATCATGTATAATTATTACAACTTGTTGTTCATCACTTTGTTAAATCAATTTTCATCTTGATAACGACGTTAACCTTAAATTTAATACAATGTAATTACAAATATATAGAAAAAGTATAAGGGAATAAGATGGGACAATTGTGCGATTCATAATATAAGAAACAGGGATGATAATTTCCTCTAATCCCATGAACTCCATTAATTATAGAACTAATGTGTATGGTACTCATCATGCTGGTGTCTCCTCTACATTTAGAATTTTGATCATTCATTGTCAACATGAACCATTGACATCCAATTTCCTTCAACGTTTTTGGATTTTTTGTCTATATTTCATATAACAGTGATGTATCTTTCATTGGTGCATAGTTATCAATTTTAAACATTTTTTTGAGATGGTTAAATAGTTATAAATTGGTTTTAATCAAGTCCATCAATATTTCACTTTCAACACAATAATGGTGAGACACATTATTTTTATGTGTTAAATACATCTCATGAGATTTAAATTCTTATTCATTTGAAATTATATGTTTCCCCTTTTCCTTGGATTTAGCTAGTAATACATTACTAGAGCTTTTTTAGTTCTCTAGAATATTACAAATTGATCCGTATTGATAACTAAACACTACATATTATCATATTCCTATTTGGATATTCCACATGACTTCTAAAATTATTTCATGTAACCATTCTCAGGAATCTTTTCAAAATTTTCATTAGAAATATCTTCAATAAATCCTATAGTATCATGGATTGATTCACCTTTCAATTTCATCTTACTTTCAATCCATTTCCATTTTTTTGTATGGATCCTTGGTATGACCATTCTTTCCATAGTTGAATAAATATTTCTTGGTAGTGATGACATTCTTGGGATCGAGGTTGAACTTCATCTTGGTAAATGTTTTTTTCACTATCTTCTTGACTTCATTGTTTTTCATATTCCCAATTGAATACTTTTAAACTATTATTAATTTATTCGACATCTGTTGTGTCCCTTTCTACTTATCAACAAATGAATTATTCATGGTTGGAATAAACCAGCATTGATAATAACTGTGATGTCTTCTTTTTCAATTATCACAGAATTTATCAAGATATTAAATTATGTTCATGACAGATAGATTCTTCATCATATGTGTTTTTTGTTATAGCTTTACATGACGCTTCTTTTCATCATATATACATTCATGGATTTTAGGTATTCCATAATTTTCACATGATGATACATAATGCTAGAATCAATTTTCCCAATTCGCAACCTTCCAACACCACCAATAGTAGCCAATAAATATCATTATTTTTCTTATAGTATTAGTCTGGATAAATTTAGTGAATTATTGTTTCTAGAATTTTATTTCATTCATTATTGTATCCATTGGGTAGTTATTGTTATTAATCATTCTAGTGTCCATCCAGGATGTTTTGATGGATGTAAAAATATTTTTATCAATCCAAATCTTCGGAGATTTTGGCATTAGACATTTACATTTTGATGAAAATGAATTAGGAAAATAGAAATAATTAGATTATGGGACACCATATTCTTGTAGGATATTTCCATTCGATTAGTGGATGATATCATACACCCTTTGGAATCATATTCCCCAATAAATGATTGAGTGGTGACATCAAATCTTACACTTGATTGGGTAGTTACAACATTCACTGATTGATGATTTTTCAATTTCACCACAATCTCTAAACACTCCATTTTGTGAGAGTTCTTCTCATACTAAACTAATCTTACATTACTTTACCATTTCCAATTTATCATCTTAATTTTTTCTTCATTAAAACTTCTGAATTATTTCAAGGAAATGTGGAGCTCTTTTATTATGTTTTCTTTGACTTCTTGTTGAAATATTTGAAAATCATAGAAACATTATGCAATTTTTTAATAGAATAGAAATATTCTACAAATAGAATATCAAAGAAAATTTTCACATCAATACCACCTTTAAATTATTCAATAATACCTTTATGTATTTCAATTCATAGAAAATTTGTTTCTTCCTTTACATTTACATGATTTTAGAGTGTATTTGACATACGGACTCTCTTAGCCAATGCATCTTCCAGGGCATCCCCTTCTTCATCCAACTATAACTTTTCATCATTAAGAGTGTAGATTCTTGAAGAAATATGTCTTACCACTTCTCTTGGGATTTTCTTTAGATGTTATGTGATTGAATATTGTAGATCATTAATGGATCTATCATCACCACACCATGACACAGATTCAGTAGAAGATTCATAATGAAATGAATAATTAAATGTTATAAATTCAATATTACCTTTATTATGAGGTGTCTCTTCATTAGAAGTATAATTATTATTTATATCCTTTCCGTGTTTATTCCTTCTATTTGTGTTAATATTAGATGAAATATCTATTTGAGTTTTTTCACCCATTTTTAGAAATATAGATTTTATAAATACTCCCTTGTATCTTTTAGAGGCGACCGTAACTATGATATCGATTGAAGTACCCAGATCAATGTTAATTTAATGAAACATGGAGGGGGTGAATGAGTGATCCTGATAGACTTTTTAAAAATTTATTCTTATCAATTAAACCACTATGTCTAGTTAAGTCATTGATCCCCCCTTCTTGTGTATCTCAACCAAACCAGGAATATTTCTGTAAATTCAATAATTGCAAACACAAAGATTTACAATGTTCTGTACAAATACATACTCCGTTTTTTGTTAGTTATTATCCCCAAAACAAATTCTCCACTAAAAATTGATTAATAATTATAATGGATGATACATATTTACAATGTATCTCTCTTGAGTCCCACAAGAGCTTCTTCATATTACATCTCACAATGTAACCAGAAACTAACCGGCCTTCTATAGAGTCACAATAAATACATCTTTTCCTAAATCGCACAAGATACATCATGCTACCAAATAACATGAAAATATACCTCTATTATTTGAATATGTGATTCACAATAGATTGATATTACTATCTTCCTGAACAAGCCTTCGAATAAAACATTCATGTGTACTTGTCCATGAATCATTAATAGCCTCGGGTATAGTCTTTTGGCCTTGTCCAAAAATTCTGATCACTTTTACTGATAAGTTACTACAGTACAACAATGATCAGGAAATTCATTCTTCTTATAATTAATACCCAACCTCAAATATATGTGTGTATGTGGTGCATACAATGTATTCAAGAATATTAATATGAAATAATTATCTTTCACAATATTAGCTATGTCTATCTTCTTGAATTCTAAAACACTATCAACTCAGATGTATGATATTCTTTAATTATTTTGGGCTTTAGCCACAATAAAATTCCACTTCATTTATGGAATTCAAGGAATCCCACAATTTATTATTTGGGAATCTCACTTAAATATGATTCATTCCTGAGTTTTAGGTACTTTAAAACATATTTCCTTCTATATATTAATTATTTCTTACATGTTGATGTGATTATAAACATTTGTATTCATGTATAATGTGTTTATTGTAAACCCCAACACACAATGTTCACAAGAATCAGTGGTTCAGGTTCAATTTTTTTTGACACGACTCTAAAAATATACATTTCACTTAGTTCCTTAACTTCGTTAATATTAACACACATCTCATATTTTTGTGTGCATGGGAATGTATTTATTTTTAGATCTGATTTTATGCAACCCGAATACAAAATTGTTCACTTCTATCCTTCTATAGATATTAACTATTTAATTAATGATTCTTAAAAAAATAAAGAGAGGTTCACATTAGAGGGTTGCCTAATACCTATTGTGAAGAAACATGTATGATTATTGGTTGATGGTGCACTTGGATTATTATTCTTCTCAAGGATAAGTGTATATATACACATTTTAAATAAATAACAACTTTGTGTAGACCCAAGAATAGAATGGATTCTTGTTTCTTCCCTAAGTGAATTCTATATGGAACTGGTTTTTCATGAATAGAATATATCATCTTCAAAATGGGTGTGAGAATTACCTTCACATAGAACCATTCATCATAGAAGCCTCAACTGAAAAAAAATAATTATAATGGTTTTGTGGTTCTGGATGTGTCATGAAAACAAGAGAGGTGCTACACACTATATCTATATGGCTTCACGATCCTGATCTTTAAGAAGAATCTCAACCATGAAAAGAAATTCTTGGGTGTTAATGGGAACCTTCCACTTCACATAGGGTTATTATGAGAAATCCATCTTTCCTCACATAATAAAAAGCTATGTAGAACCTCTTTTCACCATTCTCTGTTCTTTCATAAATGAGAGACTTATATATTTTTTCAACACAAAACCATTGGTCAGGGATTCTATATTAATAGGAGAAGATCCCCTTGTTTCATGACATTCAAATCCCATTAAAAACATCATTCAAATAATCTTTTTGAATAGATGACAACATCAACTTTGAAATCATCAAAAGCAGATAGAGATATATCATATATCTCGATTTGTTTCATTTTCATATGGGTTCCTCTTTTGTGGTGATTAAATCACATTCATGTGATGATGGTCACATGAAACTCATTTTCACAAATTCCTGAGCTCCAAAAGATGGCCTCTATCCATCAATAGAATCGGCCACATTCAATCATCATTATTACAAAGCATGCATGAAAATGTAATTGAATGCGTGGTTTTGTGACTTGCAGAGGACAATAATGCGGTGGAAAATCTCTTCAACAGTGGATGTAGGATCAATCATGGAGGGTCAGTTACAACTCTAGGATACATTAACATTGGGTGGTTAGTGGTTGAATATAATGTTGTGGATGAAATAAGGTCATTAGATTAGCTCTGATCAAACAGACACAACATGTATTCATTTTTAAAATAGATCAACAGGTCAGACTATATGTGATTAGATCAGATGGAAGGTGTTTGATCATGGCTACAGTACACACATTGAGGTGGTCCTATATTGAAATACACTATGGTTTTGGGAAACATTATATTACAAGTTGTGACATCCGTAGATTGTATTACTCCTTCCCCCACTATGGTACCACCCTATACCATGTTCTTCTTCAGGAACACTCTACACCAATCATTTGACATTATGATAACCCACACTGAGGAACAGTATTGCCTCTATCATGTTCCCATATGGGAATTCTCATGTGTTCCCCATGCACTTTCTTGGCTTCATGCTGGCTCGACTAGTTCCCTTATTACCCTCCCACTCTATTCCCAGTGCCCCTCACCAGGCTGGTTGGGTAGTAAGTTGAGGCAACATTGTTTTGTAATTATGTATCTCTAAAAATACATCCCAACTGAATTATAATTTACATCAAATATTACCCAATACCAACATCCACTAAATCCTCCATAAAACATCCTCTTGTAAATTAATCCATTTTTCATGTATCTCTTCTTGGTCCTTGAAAAATGTAGTAAAAAAGGGTCATCGACATTCGCTCATGTCATTTGAACATTGGGAAAACATTACAGTCATCAGTATTTCTCAAACACCACCCAATTAGAATCCTATTGATGGGTCCACTAAATTCAACATTTAATAGATTTTACTTGTCCTTCTTGAAATGCTGTAACTATATGACATTCATTGAAACTTGTCATATAATTTATGATCAATGTTATAATTGATTGAATTGGATGTGGATATTGTTTGATAAATACATCGGAGGGAATTTCATAATTCCTTAATTTTTCTCAATGTTACATAAATGTTGGAACAACATCATCATAAAAAAATCATCAAATTGATAGCAATAATATATTTCAATCCCATTGATCACCAATGAAAACCAATGTCATTTATTCAATACATACAATCCATAATCAATGTGAGGGAATACAAGCTTTGTCAATAACAATATTTTAATCATCACCACTTTAATCATCATCACCAATTCAATCATTAGCATTCCATACATAAATTGATACATTATTGACAATAAATGAAACACTATTCCCAACAAGTCATCTCATATATCTTACAAATATTCCTATTTTGTTGAATTTGGTCACATACATAAAATAAAATTATACTAATCCATTGTAATAATGTCTAGAATATGTTTCAATATACATATCTTCTCCACATATCTCTATGTTTAGTGATGTACACTAGTTGGTGAGGAATTAAAAAACTCCAGAATCATTCCTTTTCATTATTGGGATCACATATTTTGATCAGCCAATCATATCATAATGTAAAAATCCAAGGATCATCAAAGAAATAGTGGTTAAAATTTGTAAAAAATTATTTTATTGATAGAATATTTGTTGAATTATTTTACTTTTTGAAAAGTAGTTTTCAATGTACTCATTTTATGACTTCATTTTTAGGTCCAATAAAAAATGACCATTTATGAACTAATAAAGTAACACAACTTAATTTCTTCTAAATGTATTATGGAATTAGATTGTAAAGAGGTGTTTATGATATTATTTCACACCCTTTATTTTCATAAACATATATTTAATACTCTTGTAATACTAAAATCTATCTGATAATGAAGGGTTTTGATTTCAATTTTTTTATCATGTAGTTGAGGAATAATTATTAGTATGGACTACAATAATAGAGTGAATGTGGTATGGTGTGCACATATCAAAAGGAAATACTACAAAAAATAATTTTGTATTCAATTTGCTATAATTAAGGTGTGCTTCAAACAATATACAACTTGTATAGTAAAGCCATTGAAAAATCTTATTCCAATTTTTTTCTAAAAAGTTAATTCTTCTATAAAATTATTATCATAAAATATTATGTAAACATTGTCTTCATAATTCAATGGTTTCATAGTGTTATTATTAAGAAAATATTAAATTATTCCTGGAAAATAATACTAAAATTCTACAACAAAATTGAATTCAACATGTTTCAATAAAAGGGGAGTAAGTGGTTTTAAGTTATATATATATATATTTGTTGGAAATCCAAAACTAAAATCCATCATGGAAGAAAAAACTATTTCTATAACACACGGTATTTGCTACATGAACATCCTAATAAAATTAATTTTCATGTGGTTAATTTTAATGTTTTTCATTAGATAATCAGTGGTAACGAATAATTCCAAACGACAACTTTTAAATGAATTTTACACAATAAATAAAAAGTAATGTCTCCCCACATATTTGAAGAACAAAATCCATGTTACTAAATTAGACATGAAATGAACTTTAACAAAATGATAAGTCATCCAAATACTAATCTAGGAAGTAATTTGATGACCAATGAATGATATGATACATACACATCTAAAAAGTGATTATGGAATTATATATATGTACTGATATGTAGTGGAAGAAAATTTTTCTGTATGGGAAGATAATTACATATTTTCATTGTCCTGGGGTTCATATTGAATCTTATTGTACCATGAATAACCATCCAAAAAACAATAATACTCATTCTTAGCTAGCCTCTATAATCCTTAGTCAATAAAAGGAAGGGAAAAACCATTATTGTTAATTTATTCAGCAAAATATAGTTTAAAAAAATCTCTATATTATCGTTATGTAAGTACAGATTTTATAATCGATATTATTTAAAAAAAATAGGAATTCATCCTTAGGGACATCCATAGTGAGGTCATGAATTATTTTTTTGAAATGGGGAAGATGATTCCCATAATGAACTATTCCACTACATCATTTTTATCAACTTCCTTCATGGTATGGGTAAATCTTTTTTATTCCTACCGTGTTCATTTTTTTCATTATCCTAATAAAAAATTGTGGTAATTCATGTAGAAACATATACAAATGATAATATAAATACTATTTTTTCTTTATTTATTTTATAGTCACACAATGATAAATTTTGATATTTAAAACCTTAATAATTATTTCCATAAAAAATTATCCTTTTAAAATAATATATTTTAACCAATAATTTTATTAGAAAACCATGAGATATTACTCTATTTATATATCTCTAACATTATTTACATTGTTTTTACCTTCTTATTTCACAAATATATATTCCTTAGTAATCTTACTATAAACAAATGGTAATTGTCATCAGTAGTGGTGATAAGATTAAAAAAATTAATTTATATCCATATTTCAATTAATTTTTAAGTTGATATCTCCTACAAAAAACCCACATTTTGGTTGGAAATAGTTCGGATCCATACCTGAAATAAAGAATTAGAGAAAAAGGTTGATTAGTAAACCTCAAATTTAATCCATTTCAAGACTCAAATAAATTACTAGGAGCATGAAACTTACAAACCATTAATAAAATATGTCACGAACCAGGCCGGGTCGTCATCCGACCCAGCGCCCGACCCGGTCCGCGACATGGCCCGAAGGGCGTTCCCAATCCCCACGGGCTGGCAACTAGTGCCGGGCATCAAAACAAACCATTTGGGAACGGTTTGGCCCATGACAAAGACAAGCAAACATGAACTGAACAAGCAGATAACTAAAGGAAAATAAATTGAACAACGTGGCAGCGGATAAAGGAATAAACAAAGAAACGTGAAATACCTCTGGTGACCCCACGGATCACCACGGTACGACAACCACACTCACTCCCAAAAGCGATCCAAGACTGAACCCTGCAACTGAAAAGTAATGTAGGCGTGAGCACCGAGATGCTCAGTAGGAAAGCCAAAAACAACCACATCCTATGCCTCTGCCTTTAATAAGAAATCCAACCAATGCCAGTTTGGAAAATAAGATATACTAAAATAGTATTTTCCTTCTTTTCAAATTCAAGTAACGAGTTTGCATTTTCAGGTAAAGCCTTTTACTCCCACTACATTTTCAGAATGGGTTTCAAGCATGCATTAACATTTCAAAATGAAAAGAAACCAGTTTGGGTTAAAATATGGTTTTCACAAACAAGACATCAAGTATGAAACAACTGAAAAGAAAGTTACATCATTAGCAGCATGTCAAAAAAATGAGCACCATGGGTAATCCCTATAGGCAGCTAGAACAAGTGGGAACCTAAAGACCTCGTACCTCAGTGAAACGTGGCTTAGAAGACCACGACCCTCAGAAAACGTGGCTTAGAATGCCACGAACCTCAGAAAACGTGGCTTAGAAGGCCACGACCCTCAGAAATTCATATTTTTAGTTAGTGTTGTTGCGTCAATCCTGCTAGATAAACCGGGATGAACCCCTGCCGTGTCATCTAGCGTACTAGTCCTGGTCACCCACCTAGATACCCGGGTTTCCCATTGTTCTCTATTTCAAATGGTGGTGAGTTTTCTTTATCAAGCAATCAAACGAATACATTACACATTCTTTATCTAAAACTAATTCAACCTTTCACCACCGCACACCCTACTTAAGTGCATTCCCCCTCTTTACACCACACAAACACACACAAGCCTTTACACTAGGCACACACCACAAACCACCCATCAACAATTGCATCACATTTTAATTTCAAATTTAGGGGAATGACTAAAAAGGGGTTTTCTATTTTTCGCAAACCAAATATTAAATGTAACGCCCCGACCCGAATTACCTAGAGTCGGTGCATTATTACATAACATTGGCATGATCATGAGAAAGATCAAGTCTCGAAAGACCGATTAGTTTAGTAGCCTTGGAATAACTAGATACATTCGTAAATTTTTACATTACATCATAAAAAAAACATCTTGTCTTCATATCCCCTCATACTATCCCTGCAGGTCATTCATAAATTACTTCTTCATAATCCTGGGAAAAATAAAATATTTAAAGGGGTGAGCTCGGATGCTCAGTAAGGATAACATTATAGCAGAAGCTTTCATAAATAAGCATAAACACTTAAGGCAATTTATAACTAAAACAAAAGCCTTTTAAAATTGAACTTCAACATAGTATGGCAAAAGTAAAATGAAATAATGCCATTTACTTACTCACATGGATATTCTACTAGTCGAATGATCACATGCAATATCAATAACCACTTTCATAATGATGGAATGCATAATGCCAGACTATCATAACCACATAGCCAAGGCCTCGTGCCAAGACTACAAATAAGATTTTGCCAAGGCCTTGTGCCAAGACACTAGTTTGTCTCATGAGACCTACCGATGCATCGAGGAGCTATAGCGGGCTCCACCCGTCACTTATTAAGTCCAATGCATTCCTCATATGAACAGGTTTAAACATAACATAAACATTCGTATTAAAACTAGCATACGAAATGTCAATACATTAACCACAAACCATGAATGGTATAAAAATAGCACATCCATAGTCAAAAATAACTCATTAGATACAATATGGAAGATTGTATTGTATCACATTAACCTCAATCAAGAATAATGAAGGATGTTGACATAGATGGAAATAATCATCAAAACTATTTGAGAGAAATATCCCCCTTTTTCTTGAAATCATTTAAAAGTCACACTATTTGTCAAGAAGCCATTTAAAAATAGATTTTTCAATCAAAGTGTCCCATACCACTTTGAAACTTTTTTAAAAGGAGTTTTAATTTCTAAACTTTAATGTCCATATAAATAAATCCTTGAAACCATTTTTAAAACATGGACATTAATGAGAAATATTTATATGAATAAGTCTTTAAAACATTTAAAAACGGTATTTTAGTTAGAGATTCTAACCAAAAGAGAGACAATTGAATACAAATAATTAAGGTAATCAAAACTTTGTAATATCATGAGAATAAAGGGATTCATGATATACTACTTCAAAGTACATTATATACACCACATAAAAGTGATTTGGTGTATATCAACAAAGAAGTCTCAATGGAATGTAAATTGAGATGAAATCTCTCATAAAGGCTATATCCTTAGGTTAAGGATAAATCAACGACATAATTATGTGTGACAAATATAAATACACTAAATATGATTGGATATTCAGTGTAAAACAATCAAAGGATATTCACACATATTCTTGTAAAAACAACAACAACGAATTGGATGTTTAACTCAACAAATGGTGAATGAGTTAAAATTACTCTTATCAAATTCATATCAATGACTTGAGAATTACCAATGAGTGATTATGTGTATCAAACTTATATCCACAGGAAGGGGAGTGGAAATTATGACATAATCAAATGAATAGTGATTCCACACATAATCATGGAGTAATATAATCAATGAAATATGCGTAAAGCCAAATGAGTGGTAATTGAAATCTCAAATTCCCTTATCGATTAGGTAACATACGAAACATACACCCATGAAAGAATTATCATACCATGATGATGTAAATACCCATAAATAAAAGTATATAACACAATTAATACAATCATGGGCAGTACACATACACCACATGCAATAATTAAGTGGTGGTCAATGGAATTCTCACGGAATTAAAAGTGAGATAAGAAAATCACTTACTTTGTACTTTTTCCTTGGTCGATGGTAGGTTTACCTCCTGTATAATGGTGAAATAATTGTTATTGAATAATACAAGAATCATTTACTTTAATATGATATCATATATGATCTTTTAACATTGATTTGTTAATAATATCTTAGTATTAACGCCGTTTCGGGTGTTAACTTACTCATTTTCTTTTATATGTTTTGTTACATAAGTCATGTTTGTTGTATCTTATTCATATCCAGAATGATATCAAGTCCTTAAACATCATTTTTAAATCATTAAATGATAATTATACTTGAATGGATACGATGGATAATGAATCTCATCGCGTTCGTGGAGACGGTAGTCCGTACGTACGCACGAACGCTACTTCCATTTAATTTTTTTATTTTAAAAGAATCGAATCCAAATGATACATAGGTATATTACTATTCCAGTATAATATAATATTTTATATATGTTACTTAAGTTCATTAACACCATCCTTTATACGTTCCATGTGTGGTATGAACGAGTCATATCATTTTAAGGGGGCGGTAGTCCGCACTTCCTCAAATGAAATTATCGTATGTATATACTACATGAAACGAATAATGGTATGAAATAAAATGGAATTACAGAAGCTTATATATAAAATATATATCATTAATATCATATTTAATTACAGTTCCATCATAATGGCCACCATGAGAGGCGGTAAGATGTTTTTTAACAATCATCGTTTCGTGAGGCGTTAGTTTGCCATCCACAGAAACATTATGTTCATCATCCATTAGATGGAGTTGTGTGTATGTGTAGTTTGAATACTTCTTATAACAACATCCTAGTATATTGAGGATACTGGTGCTGTTACAAAAGAAGGGAAATAAAAAGAGTTTGGGGGTTGAAGAAGCAAAATAAATGAAAATAATTTAAGAGAAATCGTTACCTTTAATTTAGGTAACTCACTTTGGTTGGAACCAAAGGACTTGTTGAAATGCTTTCTGCCTAAGGGGAAGCTTCAAGGAGGAGGAGAGGGATGTGGGGAGCTTAGTTGGGCAGAGTTTGGACGAGCCAAGTGGCTTGAGAGGTGTGAGGAAATGAGAAGGAGGAGTGCCCTTTTATAAGAGGGGTGAGGGGCACCTTTGGAAAAGCTAGAAATATTAATTTATAATAAATTCATATTCGGTTTCCAATGGCTCCAAAGTTGACTATTCAAAGGTTGAGGTGGGGATAGGTCGCAAACAACTCATCCAATATAATTTATACAGGTTTGGGTACTTATATTAACCTTATCTTTAAGTATTAACTCTAAGTTAATTAGTTTCACTTTTACAACGTCTCTTTGTATTTTTATATAATATGGTTAATAAACTTACTATATACATCCAAAAGACCCCCAAGTGGTCCATTAATGATTAACCTATCATAATATAAGTCTTTGGCCGAACCTTAGATTTTTAGGAATTTAATATCAATTAATAATATAATATTTGTTTTAAGAACTCTTTTATGTCAATTTTGACACTATTCACTAGTTGATTTTTGTGAAACTCATAACAGATTGATTACTTCGAACAAAGTCAAATAAATCAATCCTAATATATCATATTATCCTAGAAAATTTGTTTAATTCATTAAAAGTTTAATATTATTATTATTTGGGTATTTATAATATCAATTATGTTAATTTTTTACTATTTTAGTAATTACTGCATCATCATTGTGTCATAAATAAAATAAATTATTTAATGTCAAAAAATTATAAATAAAATATAATTATGTAGGAAATCTTTTTAGCTTTCTAATGAATATTTATAATCTAAAATCCAGCATATATAACCCTATGTAACAATTGTTTTGCTAAAAGATATATGCTTGTGTCATTTTTGTATTCATTTTAACTTAATTAATATAAAGTGTCATTATCACTTACAAGTGGATCCATGGGGTCCCAAAATTGACCCAAAGATGCCCATGGTCGACCATGTATCAACCAATAGGGTTAAGACACATTTTAGGGTAATTTAGTATTATTATAATATTATTTTTTTAACCCTTATTTACCGGATTTACCCTTAACCATGGTAAATAAAATATTTACCGCAGTAATTATTCAAAATGTCTAAAAATAAAAGTTACCTATTTACACAATTTGGACATCCTGATTCCAAATATGGAATCCATTTTTCTAAATTCAAAACACAGAAGTGGCAGAAATTAATTTAAAATTAATTCCCGCTGTCAAAACAAAAAGCGTGTTTTTAAGAGATAATAACTATCAAAAGATTGACACTTGTTTATGTTCGGTTTAATTGTAAAATTATGTCCAATGACCAAAATTATATTAAATGGTAAAAATATATTCAAAATATACTTTAAAACCACTCAAATTCACAATTTATCACTATTAATTATTTTGATTAAAAAAGTTGTTTTTAATTAAAATTTAGTAATTTTCACTATTCATCAAAATACAAAAGTTATCCGAAAAGTACCAAAATTTAACCCTAGGCTAAATTCGATATTCCGAATCCAAAAATGAAGTCCATTTTGAAATATAAAATATATATAATTTCAAAAAGTAGGTATTACTATTCATAACGGCTAGTTTGAGTGGTTGTGGTGTGTTAAAATCTCGAAGTTGCGTACAATGCACGTCATTGCATTATTCGAAAGGAAACATACTGAAGAAGCTTGGGGTGTTACATTAAAGTGAAAACGGGCCTTTCATAAAACATTATTAAGATGCCAAACCTACTTAATTACATAAAGGGAACATTTTTTAAAAACAGTCGGCCAAAAGGCCAAACACCTTTGGAAATACACATTACTAATTCAAAACCACTTGAGAAATCAATTTTTCAATAAAAGGGTCACTTAAGACCGATAGCATTAAAAATACATTTAAATTTCCAAATCAAAGCCGTAATCATTTCTAGCAACCGTAACCTGATTTCATAGCATGTGGATATAGCGTAAATGTAAAACATATTTTTAAAACAAGCAAGCAATTATGAATCTCAAATTAAAGGCATAGGCATAGAGGACCTACCTCAAACTTGTCACTGCTTGAAGACGAACATTCAAACTGATCCTTGGCGCGCACACGCACATGAATTTATACATATATATATATATACACACCCATAGGTGCACTGCACATATATATATATATATATGCTTTACTTTATGCATGTGCATGCGGGGTACCTCGACACCCGCCGCCCAAAACCATTGTAGCGGGGTCCTGCGCACTCCACAAAACATGTAATAAATTAAAAGAACAAATTATGCAATACATCAAAATTAGTACCAAAAAAATTCACACAAACGAAACACACCCAAACTACATCATAGCGCCACATCAAAACCACTCGCACGTCAAAATCATTGCAAAACATGAATCTCATAATTTATACAGATTAAATAAACCATCTGCGCCACTTATAAAACAGTTTAAAAAGACATAACACAACATAAAACAACAACGCACCCGAAAGCCACTTATAAGGCCAAAAGCATACCGAAACAGACTCCAACGTAATAAAACGCATCCCTTGCATCATTTAATAAACTCAGTGCACAGTTCATAAACTACCAGTAAAAGACACATTGTGGGTTTTTATCAATAAACACACTCGATATCACAATACCTTTTACAAAACTAATAAATCAAAGCATACTAAATTTTCTTCAAAACAACTTCGCACAAAACAAATTAATTGTAGTACATGGTAAATCAATTGGACAAGAAAATTATTTCAGAAAACAACATTTAATATAAAATCACCACTTTTAAACATGACCACCTCAAATCCTTTCACTAAATCAAAACATTCCTAAAAAAAATAAACACACTATGAAACATATCTAAATCATATTAAACATTAAGCGAATCTTCATTCGCACCAAGAAAACTAATAAATGAGTATACTAAATTAATTAAATTCGAAAATTAATTCGTCGAACAAAACATATATTCGGAAACACATACCTTCGATATCGAAACATCGCAAACGCGACGCGCAAACTCCGCCGCACGACAACCACACCACAAACAATGCAATTAACCCTAAAAGCAATCAATTGGACCAATTACACCATAAACAAACGAATTGCAAACCCTAACCGCAACACCACAAAATTAAAAGGATGAAAAAAGAGGGACTTCTCACCTACGGCGAGGGGTCCGAGAGGTCTTCCGGAGGTTGAAGGGTGGTGTGCGGCCTGCTGGACAAGGATTTGCTTGGTCAAGGAGGGTCCGGCTGGTCCGGCGAGGAGGCTGGGTGGTGGGACGTCAGCTGGACAAGAAGGATGATGCCTAGGGGGGGATGCGGAGGTGGTCGGGAGGTGCGGCCGACAGCGGTCGGGTGCCGGCTGGGAGGAGGGGGAGTCGGAGGGATGCCGGCGGTGCAGAGGGGGCAGGGGACCGGAGGTGCGGCATGGCCGGAGCGGGAGGACGGGACGGTGGCGAGGGCGGCGGTCGAAGCGGATGGAGGCGCGGGATGGCGGTCGAAGCGGATGGAGGCGCGGCGAGGGCCGGACGGGAGGGAGGCGGGCAGAGAGAGGCCGGAACAGAGCGGAGGGGGGTCGGGACGACGAGGGAGGCCGGCTGCGAGCTGGAGAGTGAGAGGGAGGGGGCCGCCGGATGATTAGGGTTTCAGGTGGGGAGGGGGTAACGCGAGAAGAGGGAAAAAAACGGGAGGGGGCTGTGCGCGACACATAGGAAAGCAGGGAGGAAAAAAAACAAGAAAAGAAAAGAATAAAAAAAATAAATAAGAAAAGAAATAAATAAAAGTAAATAAAATAAAACAAATAAAACTTTAATAATTAACAATAATAATAACCTTAATAAGGATTTTAATAAACCCCAATAATAATAATAATAATAATAATAACTTCATAATAATTATTATAAACTAAACCGTAATATTATTATTAATAATAATTAGAAGAAAAATTATAATGAACTTGTTAATAATTATATCTATTAACCATACTAATAATAACATTAATAAACATTATTATAATATTGAACTAACTCATGAAAACACATTTTATCTATTCGCCTTGTACAAGAGGCACGCCGCGCGGTGACCCGAGCAAAGCCGCGCGGCTTTGAACTTGCCATGCCCATGCACCGGATGCTGTCAAGGGCAAAGCATTCGTTCATCAATCAAAATACAAAAAAATTCAAACAGGCTTGGTCGCAGCTCGGTAGAAATTTTCAAAATCTGATAAAATAATAAGATGATATTATCTTAAAAGTTCGGGTGTGACAATTCTCCCCACCACAAAAACTTTCTGCCCCCAGAAAGTTGCCCAGTCGAACGAGGAATCAAAATCGAGTTTGAAACTAAACGTGGCCAACAAGATCACAACTCGGCGTGACTTTTCACTCTATCAGTCACACCCGACCAACTCTGAGGGGAACTGAAAAGAAAAGAACCATCAGGAAAAGAGGAGGGTTCTCCCCACCACAAGAACCCGACTAGCACAACCGACATTGAGACTCTTAGCATGAATTTACTCTCGAACTGCTACTTGATCCAAGAGGGAACCTCCACACAGACTAAACCTTGAAAAAAGGCACGACAAGATTCATGGTGGGTCTTCCCACCATTTAAGGACTGACCAGCTTTAACTAGTGATCACAGACCAGTACGAGAAACCCATCACAACCGACCCATGAACTCTCCGCATAAACTAGACCCCCACCACATGGGGTCATCGACGAAAGACCCCAAACCGAGTAGCGGACCAAACCCCTATTCATTATCTCCCAAGACGCATATGTCTCGGAAACGAGCGCATCCCAAAACAAGAACGAGTTACTAATGGAGCCAGCCACATGAGAGAGATAATCATCTTGAGACTCACAGCCATAAAGAAAAAACTCCAAAGCTCATATTTGGGGAGGCGCAACTACTAAAATTTCCTAAAAGACGAGATCACCATGCCTTCTTACCACCACAGTGGGGTATTCAAAGAAAAAATACCACAACGAGAAAAGGAGACTTTTGCGCCTCTTACAGAAAAACAGAACCTTCAAAGACAGGAGAGCTACAACAGGAATGTTCAGACCGTCCCCATTTCAGCATCGGAGACAAAACTTAGACCAAGGTTCCCCACACCCAATGATTCCTGACTGCGTGAAAGGCTTCACTCCGAGACCTGTGGTTGGAGCTCTGATGTCTTGAAGCATTTGCTGCCCCGCAGTCAGGAGCTGACATTCTCCTGTCGAGACTCCTCCTGAAAAATCCGCTAGCAGAACCTCTCCAAGTTTCCCAAATAGCCACACCGACAGCAAGTCTTTAATGGATGATGATGACAAGGCAGCTTAAAGTACCCAAACAGGCCACACAAGAAGCGAACAAGAGAGTGGCCCGACTAATAGAAGATGGAATTGACGAGAAAGCTTGTCTGAGATGGGTTCCTCCGGCTCGCTCTCACAAAATGGGGAACCATCCCAAAAACCAAAGGGAACCGGTCCTTGAACAATAGACGAAGACCCCACACAAGAGAAACTTTAACTGATTCTGCAACGTTATCTTTGGAGAAAAGGGAACCAACTTCTTGAGATGCCCAACATAGGCCTTCACTATTCGATGGCATTACTGGACACTCACGAGCCTTGTCGCTTCCATCACCTTCACTTCCAAAAATATAAACCAACTAATGAGAGTGGCCCTAAACACCTTCCAAGTCATACCATCATAAAACGACGCTGGTATTATTTCCTCCGCCAATCCAGAGTTTCACCTTCAAAGGAACCCAGACCAACACAGACTCTCATAGTTTTGGGAGTTTCCAACAACCTGGAAACACCAACGATTTCACCAAGCCAGTTTGCTACCTTCGATAGATCACTATCACCATGGTAGCTGGACAACAACCGAAAAGAATTCGATTCCACCACCCCGCTAAGAGTCTAGGTAGAACCAACAACTAGAAGAGACTCACTAGAATCTTCTTGGACTTTTCTGGGCAGCATACTCAAAAACAAGAAGCACAAATCCGAATCAAAACCCATCATGAATCAAAATTCCACACCTCAATCACAAACGAATGCTCAAACTCAAATCACTATTTCAACCACAATTCAATATGTCAAAACCAAGAACCCACGAAAAAGAATACTTAACATGAAAAGAGAACGCTAAACAATTCCTCGCTCACTTTTCTAAACGTTTGAAAAACCCCTTTTGAAAACCATTTTTCAGCAAAAAAAACAACTTAGATATCCACCATTGATATCCCATGAAGTCTCACACATACCTATCCATGTGCTAGATCAAGCACCCATCCACCCACGTCACCAACTTCCCCACTTACCACATGCGCACCTCAATGTATGTGATCACTCATAGAAATACCAAGGGTCAATTCAAGACACTTATCATTTCCAAAACATACCATTAAGCACACATCACAAATTCCCAACCAATTTGAAAAAGTAACTTATCATCAAGGAAATACATTTCCAATTTCCATAAACATTTCCAATTCACATTCCAAAAAGTGTTACTGAGATTCCAAAACAACTTCCAAAACACATCTCATTTTCCCTTTTGAAACCACACATTTGTTAAAAGAAAACAATTTCCATTTCAAAACCACTTTTCCACTCTAACACCACATTCCCAATTCAAACCACCTTCACAAAAATCCATTTTCATTTTTAAGATCTACTCACACCAACCAAAATGAAGGTCAAACATAACTCACATCAAAATTTCCAAAAATAAGGGACTAGTGGCGATGCCAACCCGGTAACATGGCTTAGCAGGCCATGCTCCAAGCGAGCATCAACCACAGGAAGCATCTTGAACCGTGCACTTGGGCCGTACATGGGTCGCTACTCCATGCAGGCTTGTCACGTAACACCGGATCACTTCCCATGTCATCCCTCATCCACACCGACCAAGCAAAAGAAAAACTCAAATCCCATACTACCCCTGGCAACTCGAGTCTCGGGATGGGCAAGGGTTCATGACGTCCTTCCCACACCTACCTCTCGAGTCTCGACACACCTGATCACCAAACTACTTGACACCCCAAATAACAAAGGCACCTCTGATACCATTTTGTCACGAACCAGGCCGGGTCTTCATCCGACCCAGCGCCCGACCCGGTCCGCGACATGGCCCAAAGGGCGTTCCCAATCCCCACGGGCTGGCAACTAGTGCCGGGCATCAAAACAAACCATTTGGGAACGGTTTGGCCCATGACAAAGACAAGCAAACATGAACTGAACAAGCAGATAACTAAAGGAAAATAAATTGAACAACGTGGCAGCGGATAAAGGAATAAACAAAGAAACGTGAAATACCTCTGGTGACCCCACTGATCACCACGGTACGACAACCACACTCGCTCCCAAAAGCGATCCAAGACTGAACCCTGCAACTGAAAAGTAATGTAGGCGTGAGCACCGAGATGCTCAGTAGGAAAGCCAAAAACAACCACATCCTATGCCTCTGCCTTTAATAAGAAATCCAACCAATGCCAGTTTGGAAAATAAGATATACTAAAATAGTATTTTCCTTCTTTTCAAATTCAAGTAACGAGTTTGCATTTTCAGGTAAAGCCTTTTACTCCCACTACATTTTCAGAATGGGTTTCAAGCATGCATTAACATTTCAAAATGAGAAGAAACCAGTTTGGGTTAAAATATGGTTTTCACAAACAAGACATCAAGTATGAAACAACTGAAAAGAAAGTTACATCATTAGCAGCATGTCAAAAAAAATGAGCACCATAGGTAATCCCTATAGGCAGCTAGAACAAGTGGGATCCTAAAGACCTCGTACCTCAGTGAAACGTGGCTTAGAAGACCACGACCCTCAGAAAACGTGGCTTAGAAGGCCACGACCCTCAGAAAACGTGGCTTAGAAGGCCACGACCCTCAGAAATTCATATGTTTAGTTAGTGTTGTTGTGTCAATCCTGCTAGATAAACCGGGATGAACCCTTGCCGTGTCATCTAGCGTACTAGTCCTGGTCACCCACCTAGATACCCGGGTTTCCCATTGTGCTCTATTTCAAATGGTGGTGAGTTTTCTTTATCAAGCAATCAAACGAATACATTACACTTTTTTTATCTAAAACTAATTCAACCTTTCACCACCGCACACCCTACTTAAGTGCATTCCCCCTCTTTACACCACACAAACACACACAAGCCTTTACACTAGGCACACACCGCAAACCACCCATCAACACTTGCATCACATTTTAATTTCAAATTTAGGGGAATGAATAAAAAGGGGTTTTCTATTTTTCGCAAACCAAATCTTAAAGTGCAAACGGGCCTTTCATAAAACATTCTTAAGATTCCAAACCTACTTAATTACATAAAGGGAACATTTTTTAAAAACAGTCGGCCAAAAGGGCAAACACCTTTGGAAATACACATTACTAATTCAAAACCACTTGAGAAATCAATTTTTCAATAAAAGGGTCACTTAAGACCGATAGCATTAAAAATACATTGAAATTTCCAAATCAAAGGCGTAATCATTTCTAGCAACCGTAACCTGATTTCATAGCATGTGGATATAGCGTAAATGTAAAACATATTTTTAAAACAAGCAAGAAATTATGAATCTCAAATTAAAGGCATAGGCATAGAGGACCTACCTCAAACTTGTCACTTCTTGAAGACGAACATTCAAACTGATCCTTGGCACGCACACGCACATGCATTTATACATATATATATATATACACACCCATAGGTGCACTGCACATATATATATATATATGCTTTACATTATGCATGTGCATGCGGGGTACTTCGACACCCGCGTCCCAAAACCATTGTAGCGGGGTCCTGCGCACTCCACAAAACATGTAATAAATTAAAAGAACAAATTATGCAATACATCAAAATTAGTACCAAAAAAATTCACACAAACGAAACACACCCAAACTACATCATAGCGCCACATCAAAACCACTCGCACGTCAAAATCATTGCAAAACATGAATCTCAAAATTTATACAGATTAAATAAACCATCTGCGCCACTTATAAAACATTTTAAAAAGACATAACACAACATAAAACAACAACGCACCCGAAAGCCACTTCTAAGGCCAAAAGCATACCGAAACAGACTCCAACGAAATAAAACGCAGCCCTTGCATCATTTAATAAACTTAGTGCACAGTTCATAAACTACCAGTAAAAGACACATTGTGGGTTTTTATCAATAAACACACTCGATATCACAATACCTTTTACAAAACTAATAAATCAAAGCATACTAAATTTTCTTCAAAACAACTTCGCACAAAACAAATTAATTGTAGTACCTGGTAAATCAATTGGACAATAAAATTATTTCAGAAAACAACATTTAATATAAAATCACCACTTTTAAACACGACCACCTCAAATCCTTTCACTAAATCAAAACATTCCTAAAAAAAATAAACACACTACGAAACATATCTAAATCATATTAAACCTTAAGCGAATCTTTATTCGCACCAAGAAAACTAATAAATGAGTATACTAAATTAATTAAATTCGAAAATTAATTCGTTGAACAAAACATATATTCGGAAACACATACCTTCGGTATCGAAACATCGCAAACGCGATGCGCAAACTCCGCCGCACGACAACCACACCACAAACAATGCAATTAACCCTAAAAACAATCAATTGGACTAATTACACCATAAACAAATGAATTGCAAACCCTAACCGCAACACCACAAAATTAAAAGGATGAAAAAAGAGGGACTTCTCACCTACGACGAGGGGTCCGAGAGGTCTTCCGGAGGTCGAAGGGTGGTGTGCGGCCTGCTGGACAAGGATTTGCTTGGTCAAGGAGGGTCCGGCTGGTCCGGCGAGGAGGCTGGGTGGTGGGACGTCAGCTGGACAAGAAGGATGATGCCAAGGGGGGGATGCAGAGGTGGTCAGGAGGTGCGGCCGACGACGGTCGGGTGCCGGCCGGGAGGAGGGGGAGTCGGAGGGATGCCGGCGGTGCAGAGGGGGCAGGGGAACGGAGGTGAGGCATGGCCGGAGCGGGAGGACGGGACGGTGGAGAGGGCGGCGGTCGAAGCGGATGGAGGCGCGGGATGGCGGCGAGGGCGGCGGTCGAAGCGGATGGAGGCGCGGCGAGGGCCGGACGGGAGGGAGGCGGGCAGAGAGAGGCCGGAACGGAGCGGAGGGGGGTCGGGACGGCGAGGGAGGCCGGCTGCGAGCGGGAGAGTGAGAGGGAGGGGGCCGCCGGATGATTAGGGTTTCATGTGGGGAGGGGGAAACGCGAGAAGAGGGAAAAAAACGGGCGGGGGATGTGCGCGACACAAAGGAAAGCAGGGAGGAGAAAAAAACAAGAAAAGAAAAGAATAAAAAATAATAAAAAATAAGATAAGAAATAAATAAAAGTAAATAAAATAAAACAAATAAAACTTTAATAATTAACAATAATAATAACCTTAATAAGGATTTTAATAAACCCCAATAATAATAATAATAATAATAATAATAATAATAATAATAACTTCATAATAATTATTATAAACTAAACCGTAATATTATTATTAATAATAATTAGAAGAAAAATTATAATGAACTTGTTAATAATTATATCTATTAACCATACTAATAATAACATTAATAAACATTATTATAATATTGAACTAACTCATGAAAACACATTTTATCTATTCGCCTTATACAAGAGGCACGCCGCGCGGTGACCCGAGCAAAGCCGCGCGGCTTTGAACTTGCCATGCCCATGCACCGGATGCTGTCAAGGGCAAAGCATTCGTTCATCAATCAAAATACAAAAAAATTCAAACAGGCTTGGTCACAGCTCGGTAGAAATTTTCAAAATCTGATAAAATAATAAGATGATATTATCTTAAAAGTTCGGGTGTGACAAAATGTATACCAATATTCCACTTGGTTATTTTAAAAACATATTAAACAATTAAAACGAATCTTCAGTGAGTTTCAGATTCATTAATAAAATATTCACATGAACATTAAATTATATCAAATAAACACTTACCCTTATATGACAACGTGTTTAAGTAAATTTGAATGATCCAATCATGTTGTTGATATAAGTATTAGTGGGATCCAAGACCATAAGAGAATTATTTAAAAAAACTAAATAATTGTTCTCATTGACGGAATCCTCAATGATAACTTACAAACACATATTTATTAGAGTATAGTTATTTCAAAAAGCATATCATAGAATTTCATTTATGAGATTTACTTAATGAATCATATTTCAATTTCAATAGACGTAAACATAGCCAATATTTTTATCATTCCACTATATTTCAACGAAATCCAAAGTTGGGATTGGAAAAGGGGTATAATATGGTGGAACATCAATTATATTAACAATAATTACCTCATGTGTTTCTATAATGAGTTTTTTTAAAATGAATCACTTTTCTTCTTTTGATTTTTTTTACATTTAAATTATTTCCATATTCTTCATCTATAAAAATATATTTTATCTTTTATGATTTTTCAAATATATATTTTAACATATCATGCCTCTATTGTTCTTACCATATTGTTTACTAGAAAAACTTCATTTTAATTCATATATAATCTTTTGGAAAGATTTATCAACAGTGTTTTCATATTTCTAGGGAACCCTTAATGATTCGTCAAATAATTATAAGGATTTGATATAGTTTCCTCAACAATTCAATGAAATTTGGAATTTTTCACGATATATCTTTTTACCAAATACTTCATAGAAATGTTTTCTATCATAGTATTTTTTTAAAACTATATATGTTACTAAAATGATGTCATATATGGAATATATTACTAATTGGTGATTATAAATGAATTTTCATCATTGGAAAACATTTGAGGATATTTATTTAATATTAAAATAAATACATGATAATATTTCTACCACTTATTCTATTAAACTAAAGTCACTGCTTTTTAAATGTTATTTTTGGTGTTCATTTAATTATGGTTTTGATTTATTATGTTCCTCTCAATGACTTATTTTTCATATAATTTATCTTAATAGTAATTTAAAATCTATTAATCCCTAATATTTTCACTATAAATTACATGAGGAACCTTACAGGGTTTTCCTTGATTCATAGTATCTTTAAGTGTTTCTATTTTATTATATGTGGACTCATGTTGAGATTCTAGTTTTGTAAAATTATCTACATATTTTAATCCTTTATATTTCTAACCTATCACACTATTCCGTTAAATAATATGATTAGTTATATAAAATAAAATATGTTGGGATTTCATTTGGATCTTCCTTATAAATCGGCATTCTATAGTTATATCAAAAATTAATATTCAATTGTTTTTTATCCCAATGTAATATTTATAAAATTGCATCCAAATGGTCACTAAACAATATGGGAACCACTATATAATCGATTTGAATAACTCAAAGGACTAATAATTCATTTTTTTTATTATTATTGAAAAATTTTCATATCCCTTACATGAATCATTATATTTTATATAGAAAATTATATTATAGTAACATTTAAAATTATATCTACCCATGTTTTTGTAAATTTGGGTAGTTGTAACATTATCCAATCCTTTTTATTACCTATTAGTAAATATTGGGTAAGAGGGTGGTGAATATAGTAATCAAAGACTCCATAAATCATGAATGAGTCATAACACTTGTGGTATTCAATATATAATCAATGTGGTAATCATTCTTAATTCAATTAAATTTTTTATTTATCTATATAACTTATAATATACTCTTAATTAGATCAATATTATTCACTTAAATGGGTGGTAGAACAATACTATGGTTGTACCCTTCTATAAATGTAGGTTCTTAGTTCATAAAATTAATCTCTTGGGGAAATTTTCAACATAAAATGATTTAAAATGTATTATTTTCGCTATTTTGGACTGTTTAGTTGATTTACTTTTTTTATTTTTGTTTTTATGAAATATTACAGTAGATAGATAGTTCAAATTTATGGGTTTCCTTGAAATAAAAAAAACAAAATGTTATTTAGTTAGAATAGATCATGAATATACATCCAAAAAATACAATTTAAAATATTCTTTCATATCATAAAGGAATAAACAAAATGAAAACAGAAAATATGGGATGAAAATGTTGAACAAATATAATTTTACATAAAATTAAGTGTAGTTATACTTTATTTCCTTGGAAATGAATAAAAAGTCATGATATATCATTGAAAATTATTAACTCATTATGGATCATTTTAGATAATAGAAATCATAACACCAAATAATATTTACTAGATCAATGATAATATAGAATATAAGTTTAATGTGTTCATTTCAAACCAATAAGTAGACAAACCATACTAGGATACCCTATAATAATGGTACACAATCTAAATTATGATAACCCCAAAGGGCTAATGTGATCCATACTATGATGATAACAAGAATTTGAGAATCAATCAAGAACTAGAGGGAATTTTTTTCCAACTGGGGGGAGATAACATGACCTACAAAAATATACATAAATAAAGACCATAAGAAAAAACAATTAATTTTATCATAATATTTAGAGAAAAAAAGAGACACAACTAGAATAGTACAAAGACATTCCCCATGAGACAACGCTAATGGAAATGGAAGGAAAATATAAAATATCCCCTCCAACAGTCTCCATGTGATAGAATGGAAATCTA
The DNA here is from genome assembly GCA_963277665.1 of Viscum album. Classification (NCBI taxonomy): domain Eukaryota; kingdom Viridiplantae; phylum Streptophyta; class Magnoliopsida; order Santalales; family Viscaceae; genus Viscum; species Viscum album. The sequence continues at coordinate 1,237,831,561 of OY728145.1, read as the reverse complement.
AAAAAATCACACTTATAGCTTCAAAAACACAATTGAATAAAAAATCATTTCCATAATTCTGTCCCCTTTTGGTCCATGTATCAATATATATAACATGGTTCATGAACTACATAAGTGGTGTGAATTGTCTAATATAGGACAATCTATAAGATACCACCCATGTGTTCCAAATAAATTTTTTATAGAATAATCCAACAATGATTAAATTTAATGGTAAGGGGGTAATTAATAGTTTTACATTTTTATATCAAAAATAATTTTATTTCCCCTTTTCCAAATTTCTAATTAAATATTTTGAATCATTTCATTGAATTTCATATAAATAATTATTCATTTCGAAACAATGAAATTATCGTATATCATTTCAAACCTATAAAATAAAAACAAAAATAGTACAAGTAAAAGAACATGTAACTTCATTAAAAGGATGACACATAGTCAGTATAACTAAGAAACTCATACCAAACATAGACAATCACACATATGAACACTTGATATAAATGAATTAAAAATAGAGAGCTGAATAACATAACAAAGAGATATACCCTTAATAGGGCTAGAAGGTACCTTGAAAAATATGACTATGGAGTTGAGGAACACCCCAATAATGAAGCCCTCAATGATGGATGAGTCTTTTTAATATAGCTTTAACTGTGTGGCCAAATATTCCCATGTGAACTAACTTCCAAACCTATTCCAAAAATCACTTCATCCAAACAAGGATTGGTTAACTATTTTACAAATTTATTTAATACATATTTGAAAAATAATTATTCATTAACCAAAAATAGGGGAATCCCAATATTTATCGAAACCCCATTTCTGCACTGAAAAATAAAATTTACCAATTTTTTTATTCTATTTATAAAATAATTTTATGAAAAAATGGTATTAGTTTACCCAAAACATCTTATAGATGGTACTACATATCTCAAAAGTTTGGGTCACACATGCCATTAATGGGATCCATCAATACGAAGAAATGAAATGTTAGTTAATGGTTTATAATCAATACTCCCAACTATTAGATTATATTCTAAAAAATTATAGTTGGAAAGGGTAAATATGGAAAACCCATGAATAATGCACACCCTCTACACCATAAAAAATTAACAGGGAGGAAGATCACATAATAATTCATGAAGAAAAAAAGATAAAATTCCTCATAGATCAATGAAACTAAAAACATAATGCAGTGAGACTATCTTCATAAAAGGGAATAATGTATCCAATGGAATAATCACCTAGATAGATGCATCCCAACAAGAATAGAGGATAATCAATTAAAAAGTGATTAAGATGTAAAGGAGGTCCCCAAAATCACCTAGGAGAGAATCTTATTAGAGAGAAAAGAGGATACTGTTGAATGAATTGAGAAATAAACCATAAATCTCCCAAAAATAATATATCATGAAATTTAAATGATCTTAAAAAACTATTCACATTATATAGTCTATTAAAATAATGAACTCTAAAATAACTGTTCTAATTTTATTAAGAGAGCCATATTTTACCATATTCATATTAAAAAAAATATACATTATGTGTAATAATTTAATTCTATTCACCAAGATAATGACTTTTTCATGATGAAAAATGCATGATAAGTAATTTCTATACAAGGATTTTAAGCTATAAATTGGTAATTAAGAAAAAAAATTCTATAGAAGATATCATATTAATTCTGAAATTCTGTAAACTTGAGCAGAATATTGTTAATCCAATATATGATTATACCAAAACTAAATAAATTTAATCCAAAAAAAATCCATTAACATTAGTTCATTTCATTTTTAAGATTATTAATATCCTTAGAAGCACAAAGACACACCCAAAATGTGTGAAAAAATAAAGGAAAGGAAAATAATTGAATGAGAGTTTTGGGATGATAAAAACTCACCATCACAAAACAATCCATCCCCAAGAATTCATGTTGAATAGTAATGTTTAGTAAAAATGTGATTCTACTACCCCCAAATTAACAATTCACTCTTCAAAGTCTGATGATAATATGAACTATGATTCCATAACACAATGAAAATGAATTTATTTCTCATGAAATATGTTCCGTTAAGAGTAAATGTCCCCTAATTTTTCTCCATCGCAATAACATCTATTTTGTACTAAATCTAATCCCAAATTGAAATGAAAGAGGGATCATGAATGTATTTTTTGAGTTGGTAGATGTTGTAATCATAATGCATGATTTATGAAACATATCCTAGATTTTTAGTTACATCAAATGGTCAAACATATCTTTGATTAAACCTTCCCTATTTGCATTGTAAATAGTAACCAAAATAAGATGAAACAGTCAAGAATACCCATTCAATTATAGAAAAATATAAAAAGACTTTTTGAACTATTTATTATTTAAGTCAACATTTATCTATAACCATATTATAATGTATATCGTGATTCATTGAAAATGTATCCTATAATAATCTTTTATCCAACAAAAAAACTCTTATCAAATCTAAAAATTAAGTAGGCCATCTTCATGGGTGAACATACAAAGCCTCTAATGGATAAATTATAATTAATGAATGATAACTATTGTTATTATAAATATACACTAGTCACATGTGTCAATCCCAATATCCACAAAAATCGATGACACATGCATAAATTATATCATACATGGTCTGAATTAAAGACTTCGTCTAACATTATGTATATGGGAAAAATGTTTTACACAACATTAACTAAGTCTCCATAACCTCCTAGAGATTCCTAAAAACTCAATGTAAAATGTTGATCGGGTTTATATATAATGGAAGAAGGAACCCTATGTATCCTCCAAATATCATTCACATATATGTTACCCAGATCATTAACATTAGTGGTGTCCCTAATCAAAATGAAGTGAAATGACTTTTTTCAATCGAAATACCATCACATAAATAGTATTCAACCCTTAGGTATTCCATGGTAAAAAATTAACAAAATTGATGACTACATAATCCTATTTAATAAATGGAAATAGAAGATTCTAAAGAAACTATAGGGATTTTTATGCTTTTCTTTTAAATATAGTCATGTGTAACCATGCGACACATAATTATGAATTTTACACATCATACCCATCCACCAAAATCTCTATCCCGTATAAAAATACATATTTTTAATGGAAAATTAATGACCCTATAATATCTATTACCATAAAATTATACATTGATCCTCACATATTCCAAGATCATAAAGAAACAGTTTTTCCACCATAAAGGGTTTCTCAAATTCATATTAACACAACATCCTATTACTATCACTATAGAATGGACTCATTAACAGATTATGAAAGTTGATAATTTTTTAAAACCATAACTAATACATCATTCAAAACATGTAGACTCAACCAAATATAAAAAACCATGAGATTCTACACTTCATTAAATTCTAAAACTGCATGTGATGATACCTTATACCCAAGAGCATATACTAAAAAAGTCCCATTCCTTAGGGGGTGGGTGATATCAAAGTAAATTTTTTAAATATATTCCACCCAACACAACCATTTCAGACTGTAGAATTTCTATGAAAATATATATCTAAAACTCATATGGTTATAATTGACTATAAATTTCTTCTCAAAAAGATAATTCTTTTAATACTTATGTTCATACATAACTACAACAATATCTAAGTCATCATTGTGGTAATTATTCTTATACAATCAATGATGGAGAGGGCTATAAGATACAACATCATTGTCCTGCATGTGCACTGACACATAATAGTTTAATAATTATCTCATAACACAACATAACCCTTACTATTATCAAGGAAGAACATAATTTCATAGTTTGTTATAATTTTTTTTTCTGTTCATATAATAAAGACTTATATTTTACATCGCATATGAATATCACTACTTTCTAGGTAAGTGATGTCAAGGGTTACATAAACATGTGAAATAATTTATAAAATAATAATAAAACCATGAATGAAAATAGACATTATGAATCATAATTTCATTCTATGGTTCTTAAAAATAACAAACAACCTTCACCATTTTAAGATCAACTCATATTTCATGCTCAGAAATCTCATATTACATGAGCTACACTTCTTGGATCTGAATTTCATTGATAAATATTTCCTTACAAATAGTGACTTCTCATTATTTTCATACTAAAACACAAATGGTTCTCCGAGTTATGATAAACTCATGAATAATGATGAATATTATAAAAGAAAACTACAAAAAATTATTGATTCAATAATATAATCTGTGATTCATGAATGTTAAAAAATTGAAGCAACAATAGCCAATATAAATATAATAACATGATAATTTTAATGGTTGTACCTACTCCTAAAAGATATATTCGATATATCAATCTAACGATATATAATATGATGATATCCTGGTCGAATATTGATCATTGAAACCCACATTCCTCTGTTATGTAGTTGAAAATCATCAACATGACAAAAATGATATATATTTTTAACTATTATCGAGAAGAACATCCTATAGTTCATGAAATATTAGATTGAAATTCCACCCTTCCTGGATATTAACCCATGAAAATCCCAACCCAAAACATTATGGAGAACAAAACCCTTCATAATTAGATCAAAAAACTTAAATTTAACCCTTTTTACTCATCGGTGCTTGGAATATAACTATCTCAAAATGTGATGTGTACTTAACACCATTTTAATCACAAACTCCATTTACATTGCTAGAGGAATCCAAAAATAATTTCTTTTGAAAACCTAAGGATAATCCAAAACCATGTTAGGATGATCGACATTGAGGAATCATCATTGGTATCTACTACAACAAAATACAAATGAAAATATTGAGCACTATGTTGGATAGGCCTGCACACCCAGACCATGGAAACCACTATACCTAAAACACTAAAGGGAACCAATTGACTAAATGAAACAAGTCACACTGATGATAAAAATAATCCAAAAAAATTTGGTAAATAGACCAATCAATCTAGATCATGACATCAAATAGATCCCAATTGAGCATAAGAAAATATACGGACAACTCTACATAACCAATCAACAGTTCAAAAGAAGGATATAGAATCCCCTACTCAATCCTTTTACTAATTGGTGTCTCTAATTTTAAAAAAATACATTGTATTGATTGTAATGTTAAAAACATTAATAGAAAATAATGTAATAAAAAAATTGGAAGTACCGATATCATACAAAGTAATCAATACGGGAGATCAAATAAAGATGGTACCTCCCACTATTGATGGACCCACAATACAGTTTTCCAAAAATTAATATATTTAGTAATGGGTTTTAAATACTTATGAATATGTTTAGGTCCAATTATTTTTTAAAATCATTTGACTACACCACTGTTTCCTTTGTAGCCAACAACCACATACCATAACGAGGAATAAACATAGAATACCAGAAACAATGATCATAACCATAAAATCCTTAACTGTTTCACATATTTCCAAGTGAAATACAATAATACCAAGTTTTTTTAACTATGTCACACAGATAACATGTTATTGGTACACAACCATTTTCATATAAGGGTTCAGAGGTGGTATATTTTTGAGAACATCCTCAATAACTCCTTTTTTCTTTTCACTTCGACATTTTTCATTGAATTCCATTAAATAAACCACTAGGTGGTAGGTACAAATATAGATATATAATAGTGGTTTCCCTATTCATATATTCCATCATAGTAGAATCCAGTCCCTCTACATACTTCAATAACATTATTATAAATATCTGTGATATCATTTCTGGCCTTAAACCCCAAGGGTACTTCTATCCTTTTATCATGTAATTATTTACCTCATCTAGTGAAAAATTAGCCTTCTTAGAAAATAAATTAGTGTAAAATTTATAGGAGACACCTTGTAATATAAAGAGAGGATCTCTATAAAAAATCCATCATCAGATACTTTAGAATAGGATGGTGGAATTATTTAATGTAGAATCGCTTCTATTCCAAGCCCACATGTCAATTTACCCATACAATGGAATATAACCATTTCATTTTAGTAACAATTTATAATCACCATGTACTTCAATTTTATAATCTCCTGGATATCTAGGATGTTAAAAAATGGATCATTCATTTCAAGAAAATCCTCCACCTCTTGATGATTCTTCGCACCATTTATGTGAAGTGGATTTTCATCCAAGAACACCTATGATCAATATTTGTCTCCTTTGGTTCCTTGATGTACATAAATTCTAGTGTTATAGAATTGTATAATATCATAGTTGATAGAAATAACTACCTAAATGAGATCCTAGATATTATTATGATATATAAGTATATTATCTTAAGGATAATAAACTATAACTTATTTTGGAACCTATATAAATCATATGGGAAGAATAATTATACAAAATGAAGAAAATAGATTTATCCTAAAACTATAAAACATAGTTAAAACCAGAAAAACATAAGTAAAATTTGTGATTAAGGTTAAGAACAAAAAAAGGGGGGAAAACATCCTAAAATCCCATGGTAAGTAGAGTCTCATCATTGAATGATCTAGTCATTACTCAACAAGACCTAATAATCTAAACCCAAAATTTTTCTCTCATGTCTAGAAACACTCCCAATATAAGAAACCCTTAGGATAGACCTCCTATGATAGCTAAATATTAATAAAAAATCCCGGATACCCTCTAAAACTAGTACTCAACCTGAGTTTCCACAAACCCAAAGAGAATTCCTAATTACTATAGTATGTGGAATAGAACCTATGTATCAAAAAATAATTACAAGGAATAATATCACCCCACATGTAGAAGAAAACATCAAATATATACATAAATAGAATGAAATTTCCATATAAAACAGGAAAATATATAAGTTATAAAAAATTATAAAATTTAAATCAATATATCTAAAACGGTAGAAACCCAAACTTTATGTGACAAGTCAAACCCAAAATGTTGAAAATACTGAAATAGATACTCCAATAGTCTACATGTGATATTGTGGGATACCTCTAAATATATTACTATTGTCTACCAAAATTATTCTAATATTTACCATGCCACTTCACTATGGAGTAATTCCATTCCCAATAATGAAAGTGGTAACAATGTGTTTTCCCTAGTGAGGGGGTGAGGACGGTTTGAGCTAATAGGCTTAGTAGGATCCCACACAATTTTATCATTATAATGTCTCTATTAAAAAAATATGAACATAATAATGTATAAATAATAAAATGAATGTAAACTAGTTTGAAATCATTATATTGAAAGAATAGAAAACATTTAATTTAAATTTTTTATACATATCCAATTAATCAAGGTAAATCAGTTTAAAGAATTATATATAAAAATAATAATTAAAATAAAAATAAAATAGTCATCATATATATTATCATGTCCATTGATGTGAATCCCAAATAGTAAAATATGGGGACCAAGTTACGTCACACAAACAATTATATGAGGTCAATATATTAAGGACCGTAATACCTAATATATAAAATCACTCACATAAAAGAAGTAAATATATGTATCAAAACTAGAGAGTATATGAATATCCCATAAAATGAACCTCTCAATAGGTCTAACATTAAACATGAATAATATGCCTTTGTAGTATAGAAACAAACCATTACTGAATTACGTGACAGAGGATGAGGAAAATTAATACACTATCCACCTATGTACACAAGTTGTCCAATTTTCACTTTTTACCCAAAGAATCAATAAACAATTTCCTAAAAACATTAGTTTGGTAAACATTTATCAAATAAATTCATTATAATTTGATATCAAATTTTCATTTTCCAAAACATAGGGAATTAAATATTTTATCCAACAACCCATTTTGACACATAAAAATGAAATTTGTCAATCATGCTATTTCATTTATAATATAGTTTAATAGAAACAACACAATGTAATGAGTCCAATGCAGGATAGATAGAACTAAATACCTCAAAAATTGGGATTATGCACTCCCAAAAAGGGATACGCCTACAAGAAGAACAAGATGATGAAAATGGAGGCCCTATATTCAATCATAACATATCGTAGAATTGAGTCAACACCAAAATATAAGGATAAAATTGTAGATCATGAAAACCCTTGAAGAACATATACCTTGTAAACCACAAAAAATTGAATAGCCTTAGAGGAAGAACAAAAAATGGATATAGAAGAAAACAAGATAAAACTCATTAGAACTCAATATACTTGATAACCCATGGAAATGGCACTACTACAATCAATAGAAATGAAAAATCCATAGGATTACTCACATATAGAGATGAAACCCATCCAAAATGGTTATGAATCATTGAATTAGATGAATCAAATAGATCATTGATCCCAAAAATTTATTAGGAGAGCACCTAGGTCAAGAGAAATTAGTATATTGATGAATTAAAATTGAAAGCAACAATGAAGTCCCCTATCCTGAAAAATCCTGACATCTACATGTAGTTGGGGTTTGGATTAGTGGTAAGAACCCATTAATTCTACATGAAAATGGGGGTTCAAAACCCATTGGGCGGAGGTTACTGTAGTAGTACTGTAGCGTACTGTATCAGCGGCAAAAATGGAGCAACGACATGCACTATAGTGGTGGTAGAGTACTGTAGCTGCGACAGGTACTACGCAGCATTGTAACAGCGGTGGGTACTGTAGTAGTACTATTCACAGAATGGGATTTTTGCCTAAAAAATGCGCCTATGGGCCATGTAATGGGATAAATTCCCACTTGGCCTTAGTTCTATGTAATGGGTCTCCCTCTACCCAGTTTAAGAGGTCTTTTCTTTTCTTTAATAATAAATGACGCTTCATCCCCAACCATCAAAAAAATCCTGACATTTACATAGTGTGAAATTAATTCAAATATAGTGTAATCAGTTAAACTCATGTACTTTTAAAACCTATCACATTTCTATTAAAATAATGATTTTACGTTTTACATTTCATGTGGCATTTATATGGAGCATACTCCATTCATGATCTGTAACATGATCAATAATTCCTTGTAGTGAATAGTAAAAGGTACAAAATCTTTATCAAAATCATATAATCTCACATAAGATAGGGAATACACTATTTTTAGTAGAAAATACTATATTACAAGGGAATTATATAATATTGAGGAGACCTATGTAATGTTATATCACCGTTACACCTTGACTCGATTTAGTCAAAAATAAATTCACCACTAAAAATTATGTAATCCCCCCCCCCACAGGAGTCCCAGGATATTCCCAAACAGAGATAAAAAAATATAGAGATGTGACATTACTAAAATATGTTAGTATATTGGTACAAATGAGATAAAAGTCGATCCTAAAATATTTTTTGGTACCAATAATTTGATTATAATAATAAATTGATGTAAATAAAATGAATAATATTGACTAAGGTGTGGTGTATATGAAATAATGAATGCACGGTAGAGATGAAATTGTGGTTAACTCATTTTTATATGACAAATGAAAATTCTACAAAAATTCCTGGTGATGTTTTCCTAATTTTGTCTGACTTATAAATTTTATGTAATATGAATATTTATTATTTTTCAGACACCATTGGATAAAAAATCTAATTGTTTGTTATAAATTATCACATCCTCACCCCATTTGATTTTTTAGGGAATCTAGTATGTTGTAGATGGTTTAGATTCTACCTCATGAAAAGAATGAGGAATGATGTCAATATATATCTCCTCCACTATCATATATCATATTATGTATCATTCCATAGTATAAATCCAATTTTCTTTGTTACTAGGGAATATTATTATAATATAATTAATTCATCTTTAATAAACAAAACTAATTCATTGATTTGATAATTCATGTATTGTAAAAAAATTATTGTCATATTGTAAATCTAATATCCTGTAATATACTACTCCCTCAAGATGGGATTGTAATCCATTTCAAGGGAATTACTGAACACTAGAGGTGGAAAATAAATATGAAATGAAATTATTTCAAATGAAATACAACAATGAAAATACTAAACCATTAATTTAATCAATACTGTAATATAAAGCTGTAGACATGAATTGTTATGTAAATATATCAAAAATTGTTTAGATCTCCCATTAGATTATATTCATAAATATATATACAATTTCATGATTCTAACCTTATTTTATAATTTTTTAAAAAAATCCCCGTAGAATATTATATTCAACTGAATAAATATTGTGTTCATCATAATGGAATTACATTGAATGTTATGACATCAGCCTTTTAAAACAAGGATTACTCACTACGAATTGGAAAAATTATACAGTGCAAATGGTTTCAAATGTTACTATTAAATTACTTAATTGTTTAAAATTTTGATCTTTTGATGACCATTGTACACACATGACATGATTTAATGGCATGGGTTGTCTAGTTGTAGATTTTATTTATTTAGATTATGGAATATATGTGTACTACAATGTTGAAGCCCGACTGAATAATATCCAGGGATTTTCAATTCTATTATCCTCTACTCCATAATAGAAATGATAATGAACATGATTACCTCATATATCCCATAAAAGAAATCTTAGGACACACATATATTTTCTTTTTTAATAAATCATCATGATTAAATAGGTTAATCATTATTATCTAGTTATAATCTCACAATATAACTCGTATGATGACTAGTAGTTCACAATTCAGTCTATCATCACCATGTATCTTACATAGACATCTCATGCACACAAAAACCCTTCACAATCTTCTATGACATATAATTTTCTTTATATAACTATGTAATGGTTGAACTCATTTCACTACATCATGCCACATTCCAAATATTATGGCACTAGGTCAATTTGGATATCTTTTATTATGTATTTTATTTATTTCATAGAATTTTTTCCACCATGGAACAAAAGATTACTAAGTGTCCCAAGTTCATTCCCATAATGTTATCATATAGTATTGATTCATCAGCTATATTTTTTAAACGTCTTTACCTTCATTACATTAGGTGACCCTGTCATGACCCGTCCCCTGGGGCTCGTATTGTGATTACCCCATGCCTTCCTTTCATAGGCCAAGGGCTGGTGACTAGAACAAAAGGAATAATTCCTTAAAAATGGGAAGCCATTGCCTTTATAAACCGTAAACACACACAACCAGAGTACAACAGATGTAAACACTAAGAAAAAACTGTATAATGGGAGTAATAAATGTAAAGGGGTATAGAATACAAGTCCAATAGTAATGTACAAAATCAACTGAAAACAAGTACAACTGAGGAAGGGACAAACAGCTGAAAGGTGAAAGTAGCTCCTGGATCATCCTTTGGGGTTCCTACATGAAGGGTAGGTACATATGGCCTCCTCAGAAATCCACATCCGTTAGACTCCAACGTGTACTGACAGACCCTATTGTCCACCTTTGGGTACCATCCATTCCTAGCGATCTCAGCCTCCATCAGCATTGCCTGTCGTCTGCATCCAACACAAGGATGTGTCGGCATAGCTCGTGCTGGGGTGAGTATAATGATACTTAGTAGGGACACCGAGACCTTCAAGGTCTCACAAAATCCAACAAGGATAAACCAAAAAGTATTATTTCAACGGATAACCATTACTTTGGTATATGCCCATACATATACCTATGTTTATCAAGTAACCCATCTCAATAATGGGGAAAACAAAATGGTCATTGACTCAGGTCAAACTAGGATTTTCCATCATCAAAATCATAGATGCTAGAGAAATACTCCTCTATTGAGTACAATGGTCCTATCGCGACACCGAGGCGCTTATCACTGACCTTAGACAGTAGAGTTACTCCTCTTGTTGAGTACCGTGGGTTTGCTATGAAACCAGGAGCTCCGTCTGCTGTGGGTCTATCGCCAAACTGGGTGCTCCATTTGTCACAACCCGCCTCACTTGGTCATGAACCTTATCATCTGATACCATGGGTCTCCTATAATTCCTTGGTTTCCTTCCCATCACACCATAGGATATTACTCACTAGGGTCGCTTATCAGACTAATGACTATCTGCACAAGCCAAAACATGTTATTTCAGTGTATTTTTTCCTCACTCACACATGCCATGGGAAACTTCCCAGAAGGTCACCCATCCTGATTACTAGAAGAAAAGCATTCTAAATAATGGAGTACTAATCAGACAGGCTCCTAAAAACAAATGTGCAACTTGTTTACATGGGTAGTAATATTTTACATTTTCAGTCTCACTTTTCTAGGGGTGTCACATTATCCACCCCTTTCAAAGAAAAAATCTCTCGTTGTGGACCCCAAGCCTCAAACCCAAGTAGGGCCTAAGAACTTCTGGCTGGGTATTGTCTCTGATACCATTTGACATGACTCGCCTCCCCGAGACATGAACCTTATCATCTGACCCCATTGGTCTCCTATAATGGCTTGGTTTCCTTCCCAACACAGCATAGGATATTACTCACAAGGGTGTCTTATCAGACTAATTACAGTCCCCACAGGCCAACACATGTTCTTTCAGTGTGTTTTGGCCTCACTCACACACACCCTGGGAAACGTCCAAGAAGATCTCCCGTACTGATTACTACTCCATGAAAAGCATGCTTAACTGTGGAGTTCTATTCAGAAAGTATCTAGAAAACATAGGTGCACCTTGTTGACATGGGTAGTAACATTTAGCCTTTTACGTCTCACGTTTCTAGGGGTGTTATAGACCCTTCATCCACTACACTGAGTATTTTGGTTTTGTGCACTAGTTTGAACCATTCATTCATCAAAATCACAAAAAATCATGAAATAAACATTGAACGTAATAATAATCCACAAATCAATGAATGAAATAAAAAAGATAACATTAAATTATCAAACTATACTAAAATTTTATTCCTATAGTGTCAAATAATTATATTAATTGAAAACAATTTTTTTAAATAGCCACAAAATTCTCTAAAATGGTCATTAAAGTGGCATGCCAAAAAGAGAAAGAGATATAATTTATAAATTATATATTACTCATTCTGACATTATAGTATTAATGTATCATTTATTTGTATTCCATATAACAAATAATTAAATTAGGGAAGAATTTTATATAGGTTATAATATGAATATAAAAATTAGAAAATTAAAATCGAGAATGGAAAATGCTGCATCATCTATAAATATTATATATTTAATATTAATTAATGCCTTGAAGTCTAGGTGTTGTGTAATTAAATAAATTATCTATCTATATATGAATAATTACATGAATTATATATATTACTTAAATAAAAATGGGATGGTATGAGTTGAAAAATTCTATGTGGGTTATATGGTAATTTTATACCTGAAGGGGAAGGTGGATTTTGGTTAAAATATTGAAAAATATATTATTTTGACAACACATCCTTTAATTGTGGTTAAAATATTGTGGCTATGAATAGTATATTAATATAAATACATATTAAAATTAAAATTAATTCATTTGATAATAAAATTTATATATGTATAAAAATGAATGGTGTATAAAATGAACACATAGTTTTCTATTCCAAGTGTTTATCTTTGAAAATAAATGAAATTAATATTTTGTATTGAAATCAAATTTATTGAATTTCATTATAGTATATGTAATTTTTTAAAAACTTTGGGCCATATATATCATTTTTTTATTTATTAGTTCATCATTATTTTAATAATATACAATAGAACATGTTATATTTAAACTAGTACATTTTTTCAATTTAACAAAAAAATCATGTTTTTTTAAAAAACAAAAAAAAAATAATATCTCCTTCATAATTCAATAATGATGATTAATCAAATGGAAATAGTCTATAAATAGTATTTTTCTATAAATAATGATTAATTTTTTTTACTATTAATGAAAAAAATAATGGTTTAAAAAAAATAATTGAATCTTTATTAAATTATATACACATGTAATTTCATTGAGTTTTTTATATAAATTTTAATTTCACTAAATTATAATATTTACATTTACATATTTTATATATTATAAAGATTATTTAAAACCCATTTTACTATTCCATTAGAATAATAATATTCTAAATGTTATGTTACTATTCTAATAGGCATGATATTATTTCAATATCTTTGTTAATATTTTAATATTAGAATTACAATTAAAATGGTCATAAAAGATTTATAATTGTTGGAAATACATGGAATTCCATTTGATAATCATTAATTTACATTTTATACACTGTTCTCTAAATCAATATTAGAACCTAATCATATTTAATATATTGTGTTTTCATTATATAGTATTGTTGGAGGGAGAGACCTTTCTTGGAGACAAAAATATTATAAATTTTAAAAATCACCTTACATGGTTTACACTTATTTATTTTTCCATATTTACAATGACAATAAGTGTGTCTATAAAATATATTGATTGTTATATTATGATTAATTAATTTAGTACTTTAGTTGATATACGTTGATAATTGGTTCATATTGTACATTATATATAAATTTGAATGATACATATATTATGATGGAATATCTTCTATAAAAAACAGGACAACAAAAATTAATTATTGGTTTCGAATTTTAATCCTTGAAGAATCATTTTGAAAAACTTTTTTTAAAAAATCATTGTACTTCAATTTCAGTAGTTCCTCGGAATTCTTTATAGGCTCTTCACACTAATCGTAATCTAAGAGTAATTTGAAAGGTTTTTTTGATATAATGAATGTCCTCTCTATATTTAAATGTAATCAAAATTTTATCTATATAATATATGCCATGATGACATTTTACCAGTATATTTTTTTATAAATTTGTATTTTTAGGTGTATCCTTCCATGTAAGAGATACATGGAACACATTATATACATTTATCTAGTTTTTTTAGAATGTGACTAAATACATTATAGCTCCAACAAGACCAAGGATCATGAAGGGGTAATTTTTCATAGGATAATCTATTTCATTATTCTAAACCCCATAACCCACATGAATATCAATACAAAAATTAATTCCTCAAAACTAATAACAAATTATAGGTATATTATATGATTTATTATATCAAACAGTTTTCAATGTTAAGACTATGCAATGTGTGGTTGATCCGATCAAACCTTCCCTATCTCTTTAGCCATGGAGAAGTCAAAGTGGCTACCATTCACTAAATTGTTCCTAACATAATGGATTTCAATATTTTTTCCAATATAGTGATTCATTTAAGTGAACTAAATATATTAGTGGGTACAATATTTTTAGAACTCTTCCAATAAAAGGCATTGATCACAAATTCATTTACTATATATCATGCAATATATATTCTTATCATAATGTGTTTTCATATTATATTCATATTTTTTATTATTCATTGTGTGATAGGAATCATTGAGGATAAAATATAATTTCAATTCATTTTTAATGATCCTCTATAGCATTGATGTGAACATTGGATACCAATTTGTTCAGATTGAAATTGGTTTCATATTTCACCACACCAATCCCATGATATATACAATTAATAATTGATCAAGTAATAATTCATCTTATGTAGAGATAATCTACAAATTATTAGTATGTTAATACACCATAACCAATATGTAATTATATATTTTATATTTATATAAAAATCAAAACAAAAATACAGAATAATATCACCAAATTTCTTGATGTATGGTCTAATTATTACATTATACCCATAGATTTTTTATTATCATTATTTTAGTACTAGTAACAAATGAACAATATAGATTTTTTAGTATTCTATTAAATCATATTTCACAAAAGAATGTTACCCCCATGGATCATTGTATATGAAAGTAAAATTTAGGGGGACGATTAAATATGAGATATATGAATCATCTCATAAAATATATTTCTTTACAACCATTGATAATAGAACACATTGTATATTTCCAATAAAAAATAAATCATCATTATTAATGTTGTATCTATGATAAATCCAATGCTTCTTTTCTTTCACATTTTTTTTGAACTTCTATATATTAATTTATTATTCTTTTAATATTTCATTGATTTGTAGTAAGAAAAACATTAGGAATAGTTTTGATGTCTTCCTCACCATCATTAATTCAATATTTATCATTTTTTAACCATGAATATATATTATTTCTCAATTATCATCATTAATAAGTCAGTAGGTTGGATTTTTTATGATAATTTGAATCACTTAAGCTAAATCTAAGTTAATATAAAATTTAAATTTTTCCTATGAATAAATATGTGAATAATTACTCTATATGGGTAACAAATCTATAATATCATCCAAAAAATCAAAATATCCCCCTCCATATCATGCATTGGGTTGTTATATTCTTTTATTTTTCAATTTTAATATACCAAATTTATTCACTCTATCAACTAACATGTGCACAAAACTGAATACATTCATTCAAGAATTATTTATTTTCACAGTCCATAGTATAGAATAATGAATTTTTAGTTTATATATATTGTTTATATTGTTATTATATCAGCTAAAAATCCATATAAAAACTTCATTCATTATCCCCTTTTTTTATTCCATATTATTATAGTCCAATCAAATGAATGTCCATACAATATTTTGACCATGTTTTATTATAGATGTGTAAATACATGAAAATGTTGGATCTCAATTAATCATATTCCTTAAAACTATTATTTTATTAATATGTCATAAATTTATCCACATCTATTCATTATTACAGGATTATTTTGCCCAAGAATTATTTATATAGAATCAACAAGTGAATCATTCTGAATATAGATTACTTGTCGTCTATCATTTCAATCATCAACAAAATTCTCATCTTTTAAATATTTTCATATAATATTAAATTATTTGATAATACCATCAATAAATAGAACAATAAAATAATAAAGTTATTATTAATATACAAAATTCTTAATATAAAAAATATTTCATATTAATTTAAAAATCTAAATGGAATTTCATTGAGAGATCACAAAATTACATTGAGATCACACCAAATTACTTATTCAAAAACTAGAAAGTGTTAGATAGATATATTTATTCAATGATGTAGTATTAACATAATAATTATTCTATTTATTATTATATTCTGATTGTAAATAAATGTAGATTAAGACTATTGATTCTTTATAAAATTTTCATAATCATTTTAAATGGATTCTTTAATTCTTAAACATGAAATATTGTCTCTTCATATTGACATGAATATATAAATGGAAATAAATTTTAATAAAATATTTTCATATACTATTCATACTACAATAATTAAATATTTAAATTATTTTATAATCATTATAAAATTTAATAATTAATTATATTATCCTTAAACATGGTTTATGAACATACTATCATTCATTCAATAAAATAATGAATCAGAAAAAAGAAAATTTCAATCATGATAGTCAATTATATCTCAATATCTAGATCAATATTTCCCCAAAAATAATGGTGATTTTGGTTAAATGATGGACTCATGAGTTAATTTCAAATTCATTGGTGACAGTGGGTATATATCATCGTTTAGATTGTTATTAACAACTTGGCAAATGTGATTAGGTAAAATAATTGAGTTATATTCTTCATATCCCACCATAATATGAATATTTTTATAAAAATAATTACATTAATGATAAAATGTTTTTTGGATGGTTTCCTCTTATTTCCTTCTATTTTCATGAATATATATTTTTTATTAAAAATCATATGTCGATAAAACAAAAATAATTAATATATTTATATTAATAACTCACTATTGATTTATTAAACAGTGGAATAATGAGGTTCTACATATGTTTTTATTACTTAACAAATTTAAATAATTAAAAAAACCATTCCCTAATAAAGAATATAATAACCCATAAAAATTATTACTATATATTTGAATGAAATCATAAAAAATATTATACAACCAAAAATAAAGATATTTAATATTATTGAAAAAATATGCTCATAAAATTAAATTTATAAAACAATAACCATTTTATGCATAATTAAACAATTTAATAAACTTTTTGGTTTAAAAATAATATAAATTATTTATACCCCATTGGTATAGATATAATTGAATGGGTGATATAAAATCCAAATATATGGGGGAATGATAAGATTAAAAATGATAAAAAAAATAAACTTCAGTATTTGAAAGAGTATAATTATTATAATTGTATCATATGTATAGAATCTTGTGACTTACTATGATACTATTATAATTTTTTACTTAATAATTGTTTAGATAATATTATAATTTAATAAATTATTACTTGTAATTTAAGATTTTTGAGTACATTTCTTATGTAAAACATTTTGTGATATGGTTGGAGTAGCCACACAAAAACAGTTCCTTTGGCTTAAAATTTTGAAAATATTATTTTTAATGTTAGTGTAATGGAGTGGGGTTAATGTGAAAATAGTGTGGCATGATTGGGAAGTTCTAGTATACACTTCATTATTAGTAAAAAACATGCAAAACCATCTGAACAATCCATATAGGTATAATATAATTGAAATTATTTAAAATTTATGATCCTCGTAAATTAAAAACCCCTATGTATAATTCATATCCCCTTTTCACTACTTGAGAACCCAATCCATTTACAACATAGATTCCATTACCCATATAATATTTATCTTTTTATATTATATAATAGATTTGGATACATAACGATTTTTTATGGATTGTCACTGGCAGTGACTCAAATTTTAACTATTCAGAAACTACTCTAGGATTCAGTTTTCCCTGTCACTACATCACTTTTGGTAGAAACCTAGGTTTTGGTTTGGCACCAATTTTTTGATCCATTTACATATAGAATGTGTGATATATTCCTTGAGTTCCATTCATTCCATAATTTATGTTCCTCAAAATCAATGTTGGATTCGATGATAATTATACCATTCTATGAAATTTAATTTTATAACAATTTATTTCACGAGTCTTAAATATTTTTTATAATGTTAGTATAATGTTTCTTTATTTTATAATATATAATTAATATTTATATTAGTTTTATTAAAATTATATTCTGTATTTCTATTATAATATATGGATCCATCTCGATTTCACATCCCAAAGACACTGAAATAAAAATATATTTCCTATTTGGATATTCTAAAATTATATTATAGTTGTAAGAGATGTCTGTTACCATTATCATAGATATCTAAAATCATTATTTGGCCTTTAATGGTTTACTTTTTTTATAATATAAATTTTAAATATTTTGAACATTATGTAAAATTCAATAGTTGATGGAAACTTTGTTTCAATATATCTTTTTTATTTTATATTTTCTAGTGGATAATTTTCCATAATTTATTATTGAGAAAATTTTAAAAATTAATTATTTTAATTTTGAAACACTTTTATTCCCATTACCCTTACAGTACACAAGTTTTTATTTTTTATTATCATAAACCACATGTCACTCTCATTTTGGGATTTAATTTATTTATTTCATAGTATTATTTTTTAAAAATTATTTGTTTAATGATATTGTATTGGAGGTGAAGTGATTTCTACTAGTTTTTTATACTTTTTTATATTAGAACATATTTGTCAGATACTAATAACCACTTTCATTCATCATGGGAACCTAGTTAGCATATTAACAGATTGTGATTTATGGAATACTTGTTATGTCTCACCGTAGATTTTGACCAATTACTATCTATCATTTTAAACCAACTAGATTTCAAATGTGATTTTTATATTGGTAATACTAGGTCTAGTATATTGAATTTCACACAATAAATGCTTGTAGTTGACCAATTTAAAGAGACCTAAACATCTCACACCTAGATACCACATATTAATATATAAATTTTCATTACATATTAAAAATTCTTTTCAGATACCATAAGGGTTTAGTGCCTTTTGAGAAGTTGTACAAAATTTTTTTGTTTAGAGAAAAGTCATAAAAATCCCCCATGAATATCATACACTTTTTTATATTGTCTAAATCATACCTATATAAAACCATTATTTATAACATAGAAAATGATACATAAGAAACATTGATCTCAGATGATTAGTAATAGTAAATATGGGAAATATTTATACATAATATGAAAATAATGGTATAAGGTCATGAACATAACATATTAATATAATTAACATTCTATAAGATAAAAATATAGTGTTAAGGAAGAATGATTGTAGTTAAAAAGAGATTAATTTAAATAGAAACAATGAACATGTTCCTTCATGAGAAAACATTGGAATGAATCATTGATTTTTCATATACAATTATTCTCATAACATTATGAACATGTATAAATAGATACAGATCTTGTAATTTTCTTATGGATTAGGAATTGTTACGTTTAAAAGACATATGGATGTATTAATAGGTGCATAGTTAAACTTATGTAAATGAATGAAATATCGACACATATCATTATTAACATGTAATCTGGATCACACATGACTTAATTAACACGTCATCTATTTCATGTATAACATTCTAAATATCTAAATAGGTTTACACATTTTAAAATTTAGCATGATTTATCCATATTTACATAATACAATGAATTTATATATAGCTAAAACCCAAGAAAATTCTATACATATGTGTGTTATTAAATCCTAAAATATTCATCATACCATAACCTAAAAAAATGGATCAATTTCCATAAATAATTCATTATATTATAACAAATAGATTTACACAGGATTCACAAATATCTTTTCATCGTATTCATAAATCATTTACCTAATAAAAATATATGTTATCATTACATCTTGTCCATATTTGTGAATATATAACATTATAAGATTTCATCTTTGATGTAAAATGATTTATAAAAATTTCAAGGATTTTTTCTTTAGTAAAATATCATTTCTGATTAGAAAAAAATTAAAAAAACAAGAAAAACATTCTAAAATATTCAATTGAAAATAAATATGTTATCATATAATTTATGTTTTAAACCAATGTTTGTTCATGATATTAAGAAAATACTATACACGTTAAGACCAGATTTGATTAAATTTGATGAGTTTAATGAGAGTAGGATGATATTACCTCATTATTTGTATAAAAACTGTTAATAATCTGAATAAGTAATGATAATGTATCATAAAACCTTTGTTAAATTTATAACATTAAATTGTTATCCGAATTAAATATATATCCATTATTGGACAAGTAAATCAAAATAAGTTTTCGCAAAAAAATAAATAATTAATTTTTTGGGATCTATACCCACATAGATGATGTAGTGGGTGGATATTTCTTTTTTTTTCTCAATGAACTGAATAAGTGAAACTAAAATCCACTATAATGAGTTCCTCTTTCCATGAATTAAATGTCACCTCATGTATAATAAATATTATATTATAATAAATCTATTATAATAACAAAATAATGTATATAATGTCATCTATTATTTACATGTACACTTTTTCAAAACATTATTAACAATTCAGAGATAATATTATGTTTCGGGTATGAAATTTCATTATTTATCATTTCATTCGTGGATTGGTATTTTTGGTCCTTTTATATTTATCACGGTTCCATATTTTGTATAATTATAATTATAATAAAAAATATAACATATATTCCTTATATTTTTGCATATACTAATACATTAATTTTTAGGATATAAAATAAATTTCCACTTTCTTATAGAAGGTAGGGTGTATATAATCCTAAATGTTATTTCTATTTTTTGGACGGATGGATGAAAATGATGGTGAATAATCATGGTTTTTTCTTCAATAATTATTATATATATATATATCATATATTTATTTTATTTAAACAATATTAGATTAAATGTAAAATATAAGTAAAAATTGAATCACTTAACTTCACAGGGTGGTGGCCTCTCCTAGATATGATCGACCATATTGTATCCTCCAAACATTGGATAATAAAATGGTATATATGGAAATATAATTAATAATAAAATTATTTTTATAGAAATCCTATAAATAAATTTTATCTATCAATTTACCCATCCTTGAAAGGTATATTTATAAAATTTGTTACATCAGTTTGCAGGGAGGTAATCCAACGTATATACAAGAGACGTTGTAGTTTCCTATTTAATGAAAGAGAATAATATATTATCTCATGAAAATATCATAAAAACATCATATTATATTGATAATAAGGATATGTTTATGTCATTATTTTCTAATAATACTCTAATGAGTTGGTGGTAGAAATAAAATAAAACTCTCGATTAGAGACGCTAACTCTTCCGTTGACATATTTTTCTAGTTTTAAAGACAATACATCATAGGATGTCTTAAAAACCAAAATTAGGCATATTTGATGAGATAAAGGTTGTAATTAATTTCTATATCATGTAATTGTACTAGAAACTTTTTATTGAAACAATGAAGCTGGGTAGGTAGGCAGTTGACTTTTATAAGTTATTTGAGTGGGTAACTAAATATTTTTCAAAAGATAAAGGCCCACCATTGTTTTCTGTTTAAAAAAATTTCAAAAAATATAACATTGTTGAGATTATAAGATATAAATTCATAATATACACTTAATATTGGGATTTATATGTTATTTTACAACTTATCGTTTCTTTATTAATCCTCAGAAAACAAATTTTCATTTAAACCGTAATAGTAAATTTTTAAAAAATTTAATATTAATTAAAATAAAAAAATAAGTTTAAAATATAAAAAACAATTATGATACCAATAATACAATACTTTTATAAAAATTATAATCTTATAGATGGAATAATTTATGTTAAAATTAAACTTAATGATGTGACAAAAATGTGGTTTTCCACAATTTGGTTCCCTAAATATAGAATGTTTCAATATCAAAATACAATATAATAATTACTAAAATGATATAATATTATTAATAAATATATTATTCAACTAATTTCATGTTTTAAATTATATTACATTTTTTTGTAGGTTTCTAATATTGTACGAAAAAAGGAAACTCTTAATAAAATGAAATAGTACTCATAATTCAATAAAAAATTTATCTTTTCTAAATATTCTCCAAAACAAATTTTAATATATTTTAGACATGTATATTTAGAAAATTATTAATAGTTTAAGAAATATATTTTTGAAATTTAAATAATTTTCTATTTTTATTTTTTCACAAAATGAAATGATTTTTTTAGAAAATATTATTTTCGAAACATATAAATAAGCTTCTAGAAATTAATTATATTTATCATAATAATTTATTCATTTAAAATAGTTATAAATATTAATTAAAAAGTTAATATTTTTTTACATACAATTAATTTTAATTCCTAGGTTATTATAGTCTTGTTTTAATTACCATATCTATAGTTTTTTCAAAATTAATGGTCACATGTAAAAAAGAAATATATAGTTTTCTCTGTATCACAAGCTATCTCTTAAATAATATGTATATATATCATATAATCATGGGGTGTTACAAGCATGATTTTGGAAAAGAATAGGATCACCTCACTTAATCACATAGGTTGTGGCCAAAGATATTTGTTATAGATACATATTATTTTTATTAATATTATTTAATTATCTTTAACATATACATTTTAATGATAAATAAGTAATATTTAAAAAAACATAGCTAAGTTCACTATGGTTGAAAAGATTATTACATAATGGTATCCATAATGGGAATAATTACAAAATGAAAATTTTCATTCACATATTATAGTTATTATACAAAAATTTAAATATGATTATGAAAAGTAAATTATGTTACATTCCTAGAGAGAATGAGTTATAAATATGCATGAGTAATGTTTCAATTTCTAATGATCATGATTGAATTAAGGAATGTTTTATTTTATATTATGATGATAACAATTATATCATTAATATAATATTATTTATTTTAATACCCTTACATATACTGTCAATTTTATGTGGCAATAATAATTGGAAAAATTAATGACAACAGTTCTTGTGGTAGTAGATAAACTTACATTCAAACGACATTATAATTTTAAATAGAATGAAGTTTTAAAAAATGTATTATATATTAATTTTTTATAATTAATAATATTTCACGAATTAAATATATGAACATATATTGAAATCCTATTATATTCTAAGTAACAAGTTAATGAATAATATATCACATAACACCATGTGGTGGTATACTTCCACACACACCAAATACATTATGATCATCTCAATGGAATGGAATATAAGATTTTATATCTGATGTTAAAATTTATAAAGATTAATTATATCAATAACGCCATATAGAATTATTAAAATCAATAATTTATCCTTTTATGCAAATTATTGATCAAAAATGTGTTATGTCAATTTATGAGGTGGTGGTCACCTATACACATGATCAATACTTCCATTTTCCATTTGAGGGAGCATGAGATTATTGAATGTAGATAAATTACCATAGAAACAATGTAGTACATAAAAGATACAGATTTTGTCATAGCATCAAAAAAAATTAACATATGATGGTGTAGGAATAAGAAATAAGAAAAATTCTTGGTTACAGATGCTATATCTTCTTTGATAACATCTTGAGTATTTTACCTTAAATCATCCATGTATATTATAATGATCAAAAAATTTCATCAAGGATGAGTAGAGAGAATATATTTATTGAATTTATGATATTTCTATAATCAATAGGGGTTCTATTTGTGTAAATGATAGGAGTGGGGATTACATTCTATAATTAGGGGAGAAGTCAAATTTAGTGTTTTTGAAATATAAAAATTCCAGAAACATTTTTCTCATGAAATAATTGTACAATTTTATTTTTTTCATGAATATGAAAATATAAGGTGTAAATATAAAAATCTGATATGAATTATTTATGTTTTGGTAAATTGTTTCCTCTATATTTGTATTTTAACAACCTGTAAACCAATTCTAGTCCCAAGTAGAGTAAATAATATGGTTTTTTTTTAAAATTCATTATGTAAAATTAGTATAATGATCTTATTAGTTAATAAAAATAATTATGTTTCAAAATATAGAATCCAATATTTAAAATTAAGTTCAATCATTTAGAATATTCTTATTCCAAAAATAAACATAAAAATTCATTAAAAAAATTATTTTTCCAATAGAAAAAATTCAAATTTTTAAAAATATTTTATATCATAATTCAACATGAAATTGGATATAAATAACTAAAATAGTTATATTTTAAAAGCATGTAATGAAATTTCGTGATATAAAATTTAAAAACTAATATTCAATGAAAAAAATATGATGAGAAAAGTTTTTAAAAATAATATTTTTAGTATTCATTACAAAAATTATTCATTTTGGAAAATATTCAAACATTATACCAAAATTTAAATTTGATATGGATTTTAGGAAAATCTAGAAAAATTATAAAAATTATACAAAAAAATTACACTTTATATAAGAAAAACACTACCACACTTCCATCTAGAAAAGAATTAATATTTCAGAATATATTTCTTTTTAATTCAAATTTTTCATATTTTTTATCTAGTTAATAGAATACCATTTAATTCGTATTATAAAATTAATACAGAAAGAATTTTTACAATTTAATTTTATATATTGATACTTAACAATATAATAGGTAGGCTATAATGTTCATTATTAAATAATAATATTTTAATGGATTATCAGGTTTCATTTTAAAATCATCAAAGTGTGAATCATGATATTTCATAGAGAAATAATTTACATCAAATAAATAAATATATTATCATGTTTTAGGTTGTTACATTGTATTAATATTTTTTTGTTTCGTGGTATATAAACTATCAGTTATGATTATCTTGTTTTAAAATCACAGGGTTTAACATTCTAACCCCGTAAATATGTTTCACCTTAACTAATTAATCTTCACCCAAGTAATCAAGTGTTTGATATTCAAAAATTAAATTTTGGGAAATCGAAAATTATAAGAAGGGGTAATAAAAAATTCACATGAAAAGAGGTAAAGAGAAAAATAAGGTTCATAACATTAGTAAATTTCTACAAAGAATATGAATTTTTAGAATTTAAAATATAGAGGTGAAACATAAATATTTATGGTGATTGATATGGTACATTGATCACCATAATGTGAATGATGATGATAAATTATACTACAAGAAAACCATAAACTTGTGATGAGTTAAAATAAAATTGTTTCAAAAGATATGTAGGAAATAATATAAAATTTCATTCAACATCCTTTCCCTATAGTTGATGTATTAATTTACATTATTGAATAATAACATATGAAAACATAATTACATGAAATGTATAATATTATCCATAATTCATTTTCATCGAAGTCTCATATTTTCACAAAATGATGAGTTTTGAAGAAACAATATCACACATGATGTAATAAAATAAAATTTGAAAAAAATAATATAATTAATAAAAAAGATATCAATATATTATTTTTTCTATTTAAGAAATAATAAAAAAGAGTAATCAGAAGTTAGGTCATTCCATTAAATGGATAGTCATTCATATTAATATAAAACACCAATTTTTTAGTTAAACTATTCTATATCTGAGAAGGAATATATCCCAAATAACTTCAATGTTAAAGAATATAACATTTTATTCCTAAATAGTTTTTCATATTTTATTACATGTTAGACATATGGTATTCATATACCTTATCCTGATGAAACATTTTCAAAAATTGGATTAATAATATTAAATCCTATATTTTCACAGAGACATCATCTTCTCAGATTTTTCCCAAAATAAAAAAATCTACTAAAGCAATTATTTAAAAATAAATTCATACTAAAGAATCCACCACATATTCCAGTGGAATGTTGTGGACCCTTAGAAACCTTTGGTTATGGGTTCAATCCCTATGGCCTTGCTCACTATGATATGTTATCACCTAAAATAAACTATGAAAATAATATAAAAAATTATTTATATAATTCCAATAATTCTCACAAAAATATGATGTACATCCTCAAAATAACGTTCATCATTAAATTATTTTTCATCTTCTAAGATATTCCAAAAAAAATATTTTCCACAAAATAAAATAATATTAATATAAGGTTTTTAAATTAATAATAATGTCTAGAAAATCCTTAAAGGTTACCAATTCCATTACTATTATATGTAAAAAAATATGAAGTCATTCGGCCACAAATATTTTTTTTAATAAAACCCACTCTAAACACATGGGTTATTTTCTTTTATATATCACACTAAATACTGTTAATCATAATATAAAAACATAATATAAAACAAAAAAAATGGTAATTTATTAAATTTAATGTATGATAAAGCATAAAATTATCGACCAAAGACACTTTTGATTAATCAAAATTCATCCATGATATTCATCTATTCATTTCATTTACAATGGTTAGAAAATACATGATGAATTTTAAAACATATCCCTCAGGAGTGTCAAACCAAGGCCATATTAAGGTCGGTTTTCAATTACCAGGTAATTATAAAGTCAAGCGTAATGCATTTTTTGTAGTTTTTACAAATATGATCATCAATTCTTGAAGCACGTTTCTATTTATTAATCATAATATGATTTTGTTTATTAGAAACCATTTAATATATACTTTTCTATGATTCATTTATATTTTTATAAATAGAGTCTTATCTATATGTGCATCCATTGCAACATACATAGGATTATCATTATGTTTTTATCATTGTATTCTATAGAGGATAAAAAATAACATTTTATTATTATACACATTTCAACCCTTTCATTTTAACTATATCATTAAGTGATTTTTAATATAACAAATATATAATTTAAAAAAAAATCATGATGCTGAAGACTATTATTATAATAGATCAAACTAAACTAAAACAAGTCATAATTCTTTCTTATATTTTATAGATATCTCGTAAAACCATACGAGCTCCAAAAATGAGTAGAATTACATGAAAAATACGTAGAAGAATGGGGTAAGGTAGAAATTCAATTTAGGGAATTCACATTCAATTAAACAAAACATGTGTGTCAAATATATATAAAAAAATCATAAAAGAGATGGTATTTCAGTAATCAATTTGGAGTGTGACATATAGAAGAAGGTTTCATATGAACATAACATCATTGAGAATGTGGAATTAATTTAAAACATGACATAAACATAATGCCATGTTATCTTCCAAAACAACATCACATGGTGGAGAGATCTCATCATGGATTAGGTTAACTTTTTATTCATATACATAATAACTAATGTGGCTAAATCATTACACAATGCACAAGAGGGACAAATATATTGGATCCCAAAACTCACATTACTTTCATTTACATGAATATGTGTCCCACATATGGAAAAAACTCATAATAAATAACCTAGGAATAAATCATGTAACAGAAATTGGTTATATAGTCTTGCCTAAAATCACAATGAAATTAAATGTCATAATTAATTATTTTTATAAATTATTATAATGAATTTATTCACCCATAAAAGGATGTTTTAGTGATACAAGTATATATTTAAGATAAATATAAATGTTCTAAGAATATTCCCTGATATCAATGGAATTTTTATGAAATAAAAAATCCATATTAAAATATTGAAAAATTCCCAAGAATAATATATTTTAAAATATCTAAAATTTATTTTAATAAAATTAAATTCACAAGCTTTTATTTTAATAACATTCATTTAAATTCTCCTTAGAATAAAATATATTATTATTTAAATAAAACAATTGAAATGATGGTTGAATTCATATCTATTTAAATACATTATCACAATTATATGAAGTACTAGTGAGAAGAAAATGATAAGATTACTTAAAAAAGTCATGGAAATATATTGGATAAGAAAAAGAACCTATATTATTAGAAAATTATCTAACAATCACTATCTATAGATATTTATCCATGAATAATCTTGATTATAATGTTATTGAATGTTAACAGCTTATAGTTTTGTTAAACATTCATTCATAACCCAATGAAAAAACAATGTGAATTAAAACATAAAATTAAATGGTGTATTAAAGATACTTAGTATAATATAAAAATGGATATTATATAAATAATTTAAATTAAATTATATTTATAAAATAACATGTTTCTCAAACAATAATGTTTTTATATGGAAGACCATACCTACACACATAATCATTTGGTGTGCTACATATCATCCTTAATAATAATCACATTTCAATTATTTACATTCTTAAAAAAACACGATTTTTATAATTACGTTGTTTTTTTACAAATTCATATTTAATTAAACAGAAAATTAATCTCTCATGAGACATTTTAATGTTAAAGAGCTCATATGTATAAAATCACATTGGTATGTTTAATATGTGCAAATATATTTTTATTTAATCATATCCAAATCGATAATCATTAAATAATTATAATTTTTATAATATATTTATTATCTGAAAACTAACCATTAAATGTGGACATTATAAATGATATATGTAAAAATATGGAAAAATTTTGTTGATTGTAATCTTGAGTAATGTTCAGATTTATCATTGATAATGATGGGAATGAGTAAGTGTAATTTTTTATTTTCATAATAAAAATAATATCACAAATAAAAAATACGATTATTTATAAAATCCAAGTGACGTGGTATTAATAATATTTAGAAAATAAATCACATCACTTTTTGAGAAGATAGTCTAATTTACATACGAATGATGTTTTCATTTTCAATGGATGGTGATGTAATAAAATATATGATATATTTATTTTATATAATGAATACAATTTCATCACATGAACATATAAACATCAACTTAATCCATATTTCTTTCCATTTAATGTGTATGAGATAAAAAATCACACCTAAAAAAAGTTCGTAGTCCATCATAGACATGAATGATGAAATCCTATTTTCTAATGAAGGTAAATTTTTGAATTCTATGTCATATTTTAATTTAAAAAAATTAATATTATCATAAATATATAAAACAAATAATAAATTGCACATTTTGTAAATTAGTTTCAAGTGGTGATGAAAAATTAGTTATGTTGGTTTTTGTGGCGGTTATCTTTTGTCCACATGATCAACAGTTTTGATTCATATTTGAGTGAGGGGCAGAATGTTTTTTTACAACATGAAAATAATAATAAACACATTTATTTTATGAAATGTTATTATTACTTCAACATGTATTAATAAATCATTTTGGAGGAGGAAGCACGTATTAAATAAAATTCACTGTAAAGGATGCTACCTGTTATTTGGAAAAAATCATTAGGTTTAGATCAAATACCTTACAAGATGGATTTATTGTAAAACTTGTATTCTAGGATTTAGTTAGGGAAGTGTTTAGGCTATCTTGGTTTGTGTCTTCTAGGAATTTTTTGGTATGTGTGCAATGGATAAGATATATATTGACATTTTATAAGTGGGGAGTTGAAACTTTTGTAATTTTTGGCGTGAATGAATCCTTAGTTTTTCAATATTCATTTGGATAAAAAATAGTACATTTTCACAAATTTAATGTTATATGGTCTATATATGACCATAAAATATGAAATATATTAATTTTCGATAATTTTGTCCATTATATTTTTAGTTTAGCCATTGATATTCGCATTTTTACCTTAACAGTGATAAATATTTTTTTGTAGTTTTAACTATTTGATATGGTTAAAATTCATTAAATTGATAAAAAAATTAAATTATTATATTAAAATTATATAATTAATTTATTAAAATTAAATAAATATAATTATATAAATTTATTTTAAAATTAAAACTGCAAAATCAATGGTAATATAGATTTTCCAATAAAAAACACTCAAAATTATTAATGCTTGTAACCATAATTTAATAAAAAATAATTTAGATGAACTAAATTAGAAAAATTGTAATATAACTGAACATATTTTATGTTATGAAAAATGTATATTTGAATAATAATTTTAAAATAATTTATATATTAAATTTGATTTCAAGAACGATAAACAATTTTCACAATTCCTCAAAAGTTAATCTTCTTGAAAAATATTTAAAAACACAGGAATAAAATTATTTTATATTTATATTTAGATAAATATATTTTTTAGATAAATTTTATTAATGTGGTATTAATGGATTTTATAAAATGAGTGAAATATGTTACAACAATATAGTTTTGAAAATTTTAGTTTTTCTAAAAAAAAATTATTTCACTTGGTATTATATTATATTATTTATACACAATTGATTATAATTTAAAATATATTATACATTTTTAAATTGTATAATTTTTTTAATTATGAATTTGTATTTATATCCCCTAAAATTAACTTTTGGCTATAATAGACAAGATTAAATTATAATATTTCAAAATAATATCATGTTTGGTTTAAATCGGAGGTAGTATTCCTCACATAATATTGAAGAGATGAAATATAATTTCAAAATTAATTATATTTACATAGTTATTATGTTAATTTCTCTTCAATTGTTGGTGTTTAATTTGATATACATTATCACACACGATGTTCCGCTATTAAAATTTCCAGGAGTTAGATGTATCGTTTTTGGGATTATATTATAAAGGATTCCCTTTTTTCCTGAATGTGGACTAGGTATATATTCATTGTATGAAGAAAATTTATTTTATTTAAAGGGTAGTATATGATAATATAGTGTTTCATATAGTGTTTTATTTCATTATACCATTATTTTTTTCCATATTTAAATAAATCCCTATGTTTTTTCATAAATGGATAGTTTGTTTCAATTAGTAGTTTGGAATAATATTTTAGTCAATGCATTTGGAATTAATGGATTTTAGTGAAATATTGTAAGTGATTTCAAGAAGGGTTTTTGAAAAGGTTTTTTGGAATAAGCTTTTGGATGGATGAGTTGGAAATGGGGGTGTGAGAAATTAAATATTATGTATTGTTTTTAATTTACATAAATAATGAACAGTTTATTTGTGATTTATTTTTATTTTATAATTTGTTTAATTTGATCATGAAAGAAAGAAATATAATATATTTTAAAATTTTAGTATATTGTATAATTAATTAATAGTTAAGAAAATGGAAAATAGATTTGGGGCATATGAAACCTTCTTATACTCACTCAAACAATTTATCAACCTTTCAGGATTTATTTTATATCGTGATTTTTCATGGTTAATGAATTGAATTGGGATTAACCACATTGACATGTAAGGCCACACAATGGTTAATGGTTTATATTGTTATCCTTGTAATTATTATTCTATAAGAAAACATATTCACATCTATTGTATTTTTTCATCATGGGTGGTGCATCATATATATTGACACATCACGATGGATCTCACCAGTCATTTATCAAGAGGGTATTATATGTGTGATGAAAGATTTCATTACTCCTAATTGCTAAAATATTTTATCTTTCCCACATTTTTCTTCTACTTTGATATTATAAATACATCATAGATATAGATGTGAAATGTATGAAATGTATGTGTTTATTTTTTGGTTCATTAAACTATATAATTATGTTAAACATTAATCCCAAGTCTATTGCATATATTCCTAATATGTAGATTCATTCCCGTTGGGATTGGGAAATCATGTTGAAAAGGCGGTTGACTGTTTTTGGTAAATATTATTGTGGACTCTTGGGTTAGTTCCTTTACAATAACATTAAATACTATCTTTATCACTAAGGTATACGGGACATATAATTTCTTGTAGTTATTTGTGTTCATTATGGTAGAATGTAGATATTAATAATATGTTAATTTAGGATGTTTATACAAGGAGAATCTTTTTTATCTTGAGAACCATAAGCCTCGTCCTTCCATGATTTGGGGGTATATAATATTGAATTTATGATTTCATTGAGAATATTTATTTTTGGTTAATTTTCTTCTATGGAATTATATTTTTTTAATGGAGTTAAATTTTATTTTCAGATGTGAACATATAATTTTCCATTAGTGCGAGGTCAACATTCAAGATTGGATAATCATTTTAGTGACCACATACATGATCATAAAAACGTCTTAAGAAATTTTTTGTCGTTGGCTTGTTGCACATCAAACCATGTTGTCATGTTTGAATGGTTATACATTCCATTATGTGTTGATATTGAGACCCCATTCAGTGACAACCATTTATAAGAATATTTTAATGTGGGCCCTCTAATATATTAATGTAATATTTAATTTTTGAGAGTTTCTTTTTATGTTTTATTTGAGTGGTATTTATAATATTTTTTTTCTCTAAATTTGATATTTTATGTAAAATATTTGAGTTCTAAAATTTATCAATTAGGCATTCATGTAAAATATAATTGGTTTTAATTTAATGATTTTTGATATATATGGTTTTATAATGATATTCAAAAAGTATTTTGGCTGTGAATCCTAATTTTTGGACTAATGTACAAGGTTATTGACCGCATTGTAATATATTTTCCTGATTTATCTATTTTAAAATGGAAATTTTGGAGTATGTTAAAGGATAAAACTTCTGAAAAAATGAATATTTTCACATAATAATTAAGAAATATAGGATATGCTTGAATATTTCAACTAGTTTTCTATTTAAAAATGTATTATCAAATGTTTTTTAAATAGGGAAATTATAATTTTTGGCAATTCCATAGTAAGAGGTTTTGAAAATCTAAATGTATAATGTTTTTGTAAATATGTAGTGAGTTGATTTATATGTCTTATGAATATTTTATAAAACATTTTTTGAGAATTTATTTAATTTAATATATAAGTTAGTGTTTTGAAAATTTTATTTTAAAAAGTAGGATATTTTTGGAATTTTATAAAAGGTAATGGAATGTGTTTTATTTTATGACTTAGTCCATTGATACAATTGTGAAATGCTATTTTAGTTCTATAATCATGAATGAGTGGAACTCATTTCTAGTTATATTTAAAATATTCCACATATAATGAATTTTTGGGGAACAAAGAAGTAGAATTTTAGCATTAACCACAGATATGAACCCATTAATGTCCTGTATATATCTTATGTTAATTTGGAATAACCTACACTTTTAATGAAGTGGTTGTAGTTTTGGATCATTATTTTTGTGAATTATTTTTCCTTAGAGATTTATTCCATGATTGGTGGGTTCAATGGATTTATCCCAAGGTCATTTGAGTGGTGAAAATATTTGAATATTGAGTACACAATTTTTATGTAAACATTATAATGGATTGGGTCAACTACATTTTAGTTCTTTAGAAGAGGTATTTATTTATTCCCTACATATATTCTTTAGTTAATATATAGAACAATAAACTTAATTTCACATAGTGGCCATGTGATCCTCACTATGAATTGTGATGGTTGTTTGATGCACCGTTAGTTTCCTTGTATGTAGACATTAAGAGATAATTTTTTAATTAGGCCCTAATATTGGGAGGTTAATATTTTTTGATTAATACATGACTAGAATAAAATAGTTGTGGTTTTTATGTTTATTGTAGTACATTTAATTTTGGATCATCATTTTCATTTCCTTGCCATATTCATGATCATTGTAACTAAGGTGGAAATAGGTTGGGATTATTTTTTTAGTGGATTGAAAACAATAAAATGCGGGTTTTATGCTACTGTATTTGGGGTGTGCTATTTTATGATAGGATATCTATACTAATGGGTTTTATTTTACTATTATGATTGCAATGAAGAGAAATCAACGAATTTGAACAATAACTTACTATTAATTAGTTGTTTGTCCTTATTCTTAAACATTGTTGTCTTTTTTAAGAATGTATTTTTTAGAGTAATTTTATAGTTTTATTTTGATGAAGTGGAATATTATTTATGTTTGGTGGGATTTTTGGTTTTTCTCTCTGTTTATATTCCTTTGAAATTTTATTTACCTTGAGGAAGATTAATATTAACGGAATCATGATTGTAATATCTTATGAAAAGTATAATTTATTTATTCCATAACTATATCTATTATATAATTAAATTGTAGAATTTGATAGGTTTATAATTTGTTTCAAGGAAACCATGGAATATTTTTCATATTTAGTTATCCATTTGATATATTAAGATGTTTTGGGGAATTTTTTGTATTTGAATTATTGAATTTTTAAATTTAGATTAATAAATGGTGATACCTTTTCTTTTAACCTCGACCAATTCATAAATTTCTATTCAAAACCCTCCAAAATCATATATTAGGTCAGGGTAATATCTTCATTCTATTATCATCCACCATCATATTTGGGAGTTTTTAGGGAAAAAATTGGATTGGTAGTGGGATTGTAATACAACATGATAAGGTTATTAAAATTTTTATGTTTATGTTATATTTAATTTTATATTATTTAAAATTTTAATTAAAATAAATAAAATCAGTTACATTTTATTTTTATAGAAGATTCATATTTGAAGGATGGCCATACTTCAACCATGAATTTGAAATTTTAATTTTAATAGTGTCATTATACATAGATACAACATGATTTCTAATGCCATGTTGGATCCTAGAGAAAATATTGTAGAATATATAATAAGTCATATATGCCCTTGTATATATAGAACATGTTTTTCCAAAAAGTGTAGAAATAAAATTGATGGTCAATCCAAATAATATTTTCTTAGAATTTTAAATTTAACCATCTCATGTTAAAATCCTATAATTTCTTTCCTAACCCTATATCATTTCACAAAAAACCCCAAGACATGACCACTAGGGTGGGACTAACACCTTCTAGTTATCTTCCCATCATTTCGAAAAATGATTTGGTTACATTGTAATTTAATGCCAAATATCTATTTTAGTGACTCATGTTCTATTTATTCCCCATGTCCATGTGGTTTCTTA
This sequence comes from Viscum album, assembly GCA_963277665.1. Lineage (NCBI taxonomy): Eukaryota > Viridiplantae > Streptophyta > Magnoliopsida > Santalales > Viscaceae > Viscum > Viscum album. The sequence goes on along the minus strand of OY728145.1, from coordinate 1,237,795,995 downwards.
ATCCCTAGTTATAAAAATCATTTTTGTAAGTAACCTAAGATACATGTATGACGAAATTTTTGAAATTCCTATGAGTTTGGGGCATGATTTTTTTAATGTTACCTTCACCCTATATATTGATGATCCAAACCAAACTACATGGTTTGAAGGTAAGTTTCTTAATTCCATTAGGATTTATTTTAAAACATTTTTATAATTAGTTTGAAAATTTTTAAATTTTTATATGATTATATTTGTGTGATATTATTGACATTTAATCATGAAAACTATATTTTATCTTAATTTTCATGAAAATAAAAAACATTATTATTTTAATGGATTGTAAAAATCGAAATTCCCATCCCACACAAACACCATATGTTATTTGTATTTAATTTTTTCACTTTAAATTTTATATTTGGGATTCCAATGTAATCATTTTCATGAATGTTTGATTCCAAAAATATTTCATTTTTACATTGTGTATTTCCCTGTAATAATATATAGTTATTGAATTCCTTGAAAAATATAGTATGTTGAAATGATGTTGGGAAATTATTTTTAATGACTGGTTATTATATTTATATACATTGGGAATATTTTCTAAAAATCCTATTTGGAATATCCAGAATATTTTTATTCCAAATATTGGAAAAATCATTTAAATGTTGTGGTTTATCATATTATCCAGCATGTTCATTTAGGATTCAATATAGGTCCATAGTTTTTTCAATGATTTTTGGAAAATTTTATTATTGTTTAAGTATATTATCAATGAAATTTTTAATTACATGTATCCTTTATTTTGTTATTTATATATCCGATTCCTATGCTACATGATTATGCTATCCAAATAATGGTTTTCTGTAGTTAACTTTATATATTTTTCATGGTTTAAATGTTTTCTATAGTGATGAAAATTGATTTATAATTAATTATCCCTTGATTGTGTGTGATTATAATACACATATATATATTATTTTTATAAATGTATAGTCTATTTATTTTAAAAAAATCATGAAATGTATGCTAAAACTGGTTTCATTTAAAATATTTTTGAAAAAATATAATTTTATTTAAAAAAAGGTTTCTTAAATTGGATTTTTTAAATAAATATTTTTATTGGTGTGTTAATGTTGAAATCCTTATCTAAATATTTGATTATTTAGTGATTTTATTAATTAAACATATATAATTAAAAGGCATTTCAACATAGAAATTCCTTTTTGACTGGATTATATTATATAGTGGTTCTTGGAATAATACAATCGTATATATATTCTATTGTATGGATTTTTTTCTTTAATTAATTTTTTATAATGTGGAAATATGGGTGGGGGTGACTCTTCTTATCAATTATGATGAATAAATTATATTCTTGTTATTTGTTTCATTTCAAATATATATTTCTTATTGGTATTTAATAGCATTGGGATATGTTAGAGTAACATGTGAGGTCACATGGACATTACTAGTTTAATTTGTTTTCATGGTATTTATTTTGGTACACTCCAAATTTCCCTCCCATATTTTACTTTTTCAATATGGATGGTGCGTTATAAATATTTATTCTACGAGATAAATCAAATATATTATTTCTATGGAGGGATTCATAACTGATATGTTGTATTTATTTTCATTTAAATATTGAAACTCTATATTTTTCAAACCGATTTATTATTATTAAATATAATATATTTATCTTGATTATGAATGGTTTATATCAATATTTATGATGAAATTATAATTCTCTTTAGTTATTTATTTGTTTATTTAAATTTTCATTCTAATGTGTATACCTTAAACTTATAGGAAATGGTTGTTAGCATGTTGTGATTGGGATTTCCCTTTTATGCTAGTAGTATTGTAGATTCTGTGATTGTTCATGTAGAATATAATGCTACTATATGAAAAATTGTAATAATAACAATCAAATAAAGAAGTCATGGAACATTACATATGAATAAAAATGAATCAAAATAATTGAATTCAAAGTGATAAAATTTTATATCCTTACCGAGCAATATAATTACACAATTGTTTCACTTAACATTATAGTGAAGGGAAACTATATCATTTATATACATATTAATATTATGGGTGTATAATTCATTATATGCTTGAGTGGAGATATATATTGATTCCCAACCCACATATCACATCATGATATCGCCCAAATCCTCAATTACATATAAATAAATTTACACCAAGAAAAATTAACATATAAATATGAGATAAATTAATTGGGTTCCTAATATCATCACATATATAAGGATAAGAAAAAACATAATTATAGAAATTACATTATGGAAGAAAATATTGTATTTTATTGAAAAAATACTAAGAAACACAATGATAATGAATTAAATGTTTCAAAAAAAATTATTTACAAAAAAATCATTATGCGAGGTTAACAATCTATCCTAGAAAGCCAAAAAAATTATATATACAAGGGTGAAATGAAAAATTAAATTAAACCCATTTGGATAGTATAAATTTGTGATTGAATACAGAAAATGGGGAGAATTATGACAAATATTGTAACCCCAAATGAGTTTAAATGTGTTTATGAGTCCCACTATAAATGTTTATCTTTTAATTCACCACATTCACATCACATTTATAACGAAATATTAGATATATTTAAAAGTATACATATAATTAAATGATATAATTTTTTAATTAGTTTTAATTAATAATCATAATATTTTATTTACTAATAGATTAATTTTGATTTAATGGTTTGATTCTATATTCATTCGAATTAACTCATATTCATTTCAATTTCATAGATTTATTACATTATAATTTATTTTATAGATAAATTATATCCAAAAGTAAAATTATATATATAAATATCTTGAATATTTTTCACTATATATCCTTGAAAGTAGTTTTTTTTAATGTGATTGATATCATCATTAATGTTTACTAAAATGACTATTAAGAAGAAATTTGAATAGATTGAACAAAATATCTATATGTCAAAAATATTTTATTAAAGTTAGATTGTAACTTTAATATATATATATATACATGTTATCAAAACCATCAAAACTATTATTATAAAAAATAGTCGATTACGTCATTATAGTATAGAAATATTTCCATTAAGAAATAATGTTAAAAAGTGTGATATAAATAACAAAATAATTTAAAAAACTATGTATAAATTCCTATTATATTATAATATTTAAAATATATTGTTACATAAAATAAATAATTTTTAGGTAATTAAATTATAAATTTTTATAGGAATAGAAAAATATAATATTGAAAAATTAATAGAAGTGTGTGAATTATTAACTTGTCCTTGCTGTTTCTCCTTAAAAAATTATCCAATGAAATAGATTTCTATATGCCTGTAATATAATTAATTACATTATTACTAATATAACAATAGAATTTATCATAGAATTTGTATTGTATAAGGTCCCATAATTCCCCAGATCATTTTTTATTTTTACATATTGGAGGAATCTTGAAATGCACGATTTGTTTATTTAACTACCCAAATTTATAATTTTAAGAACATGTTGTTTTAAATTTCAAGAGACAATTTTATGATATTAGCTTATATGTTTAGTTTAATTTCAACATGATGGATAAGATTATGATATGAGGTTCTTTTTTTAATGAGGTATTCAAATTATTATTTTCGAGAATCTTTTTTATCTTACGGTATTATATTAAAATGTAATGACAATGATTATGGATTCAAGGGTATTTAATTGTGGAATGTTTCATCATTGTGAGGGGTATTTCGTCATGGTTGCCTTGGTGGTCATATTCTATTATCCATTAGGTATGTGACCAGTTTGAATGTAATTCAAATTGTTATGTTGTGAACATTTAGATCATTTGTTTCAAAGATGATGTCATATTAGACATGTATGGTGATCATGACATATATAATATTATTGGGAAATATAATGGTGATAGAATCCAGATATAATCATGATTTTTAATTTTTAAAATAATTATAATTTATAGTTCCCACTAATATATTCCTCTATCCCTTTTACCACTCTGAAATATTATACACCTCATGGATTATTTTATGTGATAATCAATCTCCCATGGAATATTTTTACTCATGATGTCATAATAAAAAATTTCATGAGATCTATAGTGTGAAAATATTCAATTACCCCCTCATATTTTTTGAATATAATTATTTGAAAAAATAGAGTCTGTTATCCTTCATGAAAGGTGGAATTGTGATGAGATATCAGTATACTATATTTTTATTTTGGTTTTGAATGTTTTAAAGGAAATAAAATTTCTATTTGACAACATTTCACTCCAATATCACTGATATCAATTTTGTATCATCATTAAAGATATACAAATCATTAATTATCCATAATTATTTTTTGAATCATACCGAAATTTTTTACCACTGAATCAATTAGATGAATATTATAAATTATGATAAAAAAGATAATGAATCAAAGTAATGGAATTAATGATTAATTCAGGTGATTCAAATGTATTTTAAAAGATTCATGGTTATTTTTTAAATGTTGATGATACTCGATCAATCGTAACTATTATAGATAATATCATGGATTATGTTTATAGGATTGACTCAACTATTATTAAATTTAAATCACAAAATTTCACAATAGATTGATATTATGGGATTCCAAAATTTTAAAATTTTTAATAAATGAAATAATGATATAATATAGATTAATGATTAATTACATCTTATTAAATGTGAATCATTACTGTGTTATTATTTTATAGTATATTTATATAGTTATTTATTTCATGGTTATAATGGTATTGGATTTTTGTCAAAGTTAATTGGGATGGTGTGGTGCTGATTGTTTATGATGATATATGAGGAGCTATTTTCTGATCTAATAGAAATAGCATCAGTTTTTGAAGAAAATTTCTTAGTTTTATATTTTTTATTGTGGTCCTATAATAGTATTATTGTTTTTGTAATGGGTGAAAATGAAATTGATTATTTTATTGTTTCCCAAAAACATGTATGCATGACTAATTTAAATGAATGAGATATTGAAATAATAGTTATGTAGTGGGATTAAGGGATAATTTTTTTCTTAAACTAAGAATGAATCCTGTTAGTAAATTTGGGGTCTTAATAAGTCATGGTGATGTTCTATGAGTGTTTTCATAAGGAAGCTAATGGATTGATAAAATGTATATTAGTAATTATTTTTTTTTACATTAAATCTTTTAATAAGTTGTTTTATATATAAATAATTATTTATCATGAATTTAATAAATCTATTATTAAATATGATATTTATATATTATTTTGAAAAAAATTATTTTCGTGGGAATGATGGTGTTGTATTTTTGGGATGGGTTAATGATGCGACTTGGTGGTATTGATGATCATGCTACAAGATGGGTTATATGATATAATTCTAACAATAAGAAAGATGTCATATTTAAATGTTATACATTTTATTATAATGTTATTTATTACAAACACCCATGTTGTGTAAATATACTAATTACCATGTTGTATAGGTTTTTGAGTGTGATACATATTATATATTTTTTAGAGGGAATTTATGTGTAACTACTCTTAAATCTATTCAATATCTTTTAGATATTTTATAGGGTATAATCTGATATGATTAAAATAAATTGGTTGTAAATTGCACTAGTAAGACTATCTATGTTTTCATGTTGTTATAATGATGAAAAAGATATTGTGATATGTAATTGGGGACATGTGTCATCGAACTGTAAAATGATGTTTGTGACTTTTATATTAGAAGTATCCTACATTTATTTATATGTGATGCATAATTTTTATATGGTGATGTGGAATATTGAGTAAGTTTTAGGATGATTGGAAGTTGTTTGTTGTATGAAAATTTGAGAATATAGTTTGGGTTATTAATATTTTATATATATACATATAAAAGGTATTGGAGATCAATAGTGTGTTTTCCTTATCATGTGAGAGATATTAGATCAGTGAGGAAGATTTTGCAGGGTACCCTCTAGATATGTTCCTATTATTTTGTTCTACTAAACAAAAATATATTATTAGATATGAAAAATAATAATGTGGATGATTGTGGAGGACTTTATTTAGGGGTGTCTTGATTCTATAGTTTCATTAATGAGTTATTAGAATTATCATTCCACAATTTGAAATGTTTTTGTGTGATCATCCAATCAATTTTATGTGTGCAGTAACACCTTTATATATATGTATATGTTCCAAGGATTGGTTGTCTTGGTTGTATCATTAACCAATTTTTTCATTTATTTGTTTTATTTCTCATATCATGTCATGATATATTTGTTTAAGGACTATGGGACATATATTTAAAATAATAGAAAAAATATTTTATTCTATGACATTTACCATTATAGCATAAATTATCATGGGGATCAACATTAAAATTCAGTAAATGTATTTAAAATAATCAAACAGAATATGAATCAGAAGGACGTTAAATGAATAAAATATCCACAAGTGGGTTCTATTCTTCAACAATACGAAAAATCTAGTGTATCTATTTGTATATGATAGTTAATGATTTCATGATATGTTTTCTATTGTTAAATAATTATATATTTTTTTCATAATATGACATAATATGTCCTAATGAGACAAAAATTTGAGAATGTTTTATAATTAGTTATTATTCATTATCCATTTCATGAAAAAGTTTGTATACTATATAGAAAAATAATGAACTATTATCCATCTATTGAATTTTCTTAGAATAATGATTTAAATAAAAAATATCATACACATGATCATATTCTTAGGTTACAAATTATATTATCAAAATTTAATATATAAATATAATGGAAGGTAAGAGTAAAAAATAATTTAAATTGTTATGTTGTTTTAAATCAAACACATAATTGATAGATATATGAGAAGGAGATACATGTATTTAAAATAATGACTAATAGTATATATAATGGATTTATTACAAGTCTATTGAGCATTAATTTCATATTATCATTTATAAAATTAAATCGTAGTACTAAATTTCATCATATTAAACAACGAAATGTTTTTAAATTTAAATTAAATACTATTTATCAAATGTTAATCAGTGAAAAGTATACCCACGGTTTTGGAGAAACGACCTATACTAATGGTTCAAAAATGTGGGTATAGCCCCCAAAATCGTTGGTATAGGCTATACCCACGGTTTTGGGAACCGTGGGCTGGAGCGGCGTCGGTATAGGGGTCTCAACATATATCCATAGTTTTGGCGGACCGTGGGTATAGGGCAGTCACAGTGTGCACCACAACTGTTCCAGCATGGCACACAATAGATCCCACGGTTTTCAAACTGTGGGTATTTAAATTTCAAAAAATCCTCAACAGCAAGGATTCGAACCTGAGTCTAGCGGACCGCGGGATTCGAACAAGAGTCTAACGACCGCACCTCCACTAGTAACCATTCGAGCTACAAAAATACTGATTATATAAATTTATATTTTTATAAATATAGTAAACTAAAATGTCAAAAATTATCTTCCAGCCAAATTTTTTTCATGTCCCGCCTAATTTTCATTCCCCGCCATAAGCTATACCCACGGTTCTACAAAACTGTGGGTATAGGTCTTCAAAAAAAACCCAATACCCATAGTTATCCAAACCTGTGGGTATAGGTCTTCGGAAAATACCATATACCCATGGTTATCCAAAACCGTGGGTATTGACCTATTTTCCAGTAGTGGTAATGTCGAATGAAACAAATTGGAACTCAAAATTCCATGCGACATAATAGAGAATGATGTATTTTTTTACATTAATAAATAGTAAATGAATTTTTGAACGTTAGGTAAATAAAATAATTGAAAGTAAATGTTAAATAAATATGAAAAATTGAAATATTTACATTCTATATTAAATTAAATTGCTTAATGAAATGAATATTTATACTTATTCAAAATCCAAATAAATATAAATAGTTGATCATTTTAATTGACAGATGATTATTCTATTCAATTTTTCTTATTCACAATTGTTTGATATTCACTAAAATTATCATTATGATCCTATAATGTTGAACTATATATGTTTTATTCATTGTCAAATTCAAAACATTTATAAATATATATTCAAGCAATATGTTAAGTAAAATTTCGTAACAGATGACTAAATAAAAGAGATAAAGTTTCAATACATTAATATATTCAATTCATATCCATCAAGAAGTTTCATAATTTATGTTCTTTTTCAATCTATATGTACTTAATTTTAAACATAAATCAATCACCATTCCATAAAATAACTATCCATAATAAATTATGTAGAATAGTTAATAGTGAAAGGTATATGCCAAAATTTATAGACAACAATATTATAAAAATGATATCTAATATGAAAATGATTTATATTGTATAACATAGTCCTTCAATCGAATATTATTTTACATCAAGGAACCTATATATTAGTAGAGGATAATTCAGTGTTGGGTGTTAATAATAAGAAAAAATTCACTAAAATTATATATAATTTAGTAAAAACTTTCCCATTTTTTTGACATTAGAAAGGGATTAAATCATTGATATTATCAATTGAAAAATTCTAATATACTGACATTTTTTGGAGTTGAAACGCAATTTATTTTAGGTATTTTTACTACCTATAGTTGATTAATATTTTTTTGGGTTTTTAATTTGGGGTTTGTTTGATAGAAAATAGGGAAAAATGAAATAAAGAGGTATTGTGCATAGTTGTTTCACTGTAAGGGAAAACTAGGTGACCTAGCCGATCTAATCATGAAATTCATGGTATAGTTGATTCATATGGTAAGTGCATGGTTTGGAAATCCATATAACCTTTTTGGAGTAACTGTTAACCTCTAAAATAATAGTCTAATGTTTGGAACATGATATGTTAAAATAGTGTGCCCCATACTAGGAAATAATTCATTGAAATTAAATTATCCACAAAATTATTTTAATATTTTCTTGACAATGCAATTTATCCCCAAGTTATCACCCATTCGAACCATGGGTGTTTATCATGATTTTGAAGATCCCTTGATGAATTCCAATCCCTACTAACCTCCATTCTTTCCATTATGATACTCAGATCGAAGATATTCTCCACTCACATTAAGTGAGAAATCTCTCATTGTTTTCTCAATCACCCTCATATGTTCGGTCCCTTTTTAGTCAAATTATCATTATATTTATACTAGATCTTGATCTATTATTGATATATATTGATCTATGTTAGTTGATCTATATCAAAATCTAAGAGATCTTTATGTGTTAAAAAGTTATTCAAGGTAATAGTCCAACATAAATTTATTCAAACAAAGAACATTCAAAACACAAGAGGGGTTGGACCAAAGATCAAAAGAACGAATGGGCCTAAGTGGGGGTGAAAATTGTGGAGGCCGAGGGCATCCCCTCGAACCAAGTTGACGCCCTTCGCCTTCATGGTGGTAGCAGTGTGAAAACAGCAATGGGCCGAACTAGGGACGTCGATGGAGGTAAGGTAGTCCGCAACCTTATTCCCCTCGCGCCAAGTGTGGACAACGCTCATATTGCTATTGATCATGTCCCTGCATTTCCTGGTGTCGTAGTGGATAGACCATGGGATTCTGGATCCGTGGATGGCATTGTGGAGGATTAGGGAATCAGTTTCCACCTCTGATAGGGTTATCCCCTCTTGGTGACATAAAGAGAGCCCCATCAGCAATGCCTTGGCCTCGACCTGGAGAGAAGAACCTTGCCCCAGAGAAGCAGAGAAGGCCATAATGACCGACCCAGAAGAGTCCCGAACCACCCCTCCTCCTCGGATCGACCCCATGATGCATGATCTGTTGGAGTTGAGTTTGAGCCCTCTGTTTGGCGGTAACCAGCAAACCAAGTTGCCTCTCTTATAAATGCTACCTAAGGTATCAGTATCGATACATGTCTGGAGACGTTGAAGAGTGGGAGCCACCTTCCATTTTCGAGAAGAACTGAGCACATCTAGAAGGAGGATCTTGGTGCGAGTAATGATCTGCTGGCCGGAGGTGGGGTTTCATTCGTACTGAGCCTTGTTCCGTGCTTTCCAAATCGACTAACAGCCTGCATGGAGGACCATCGTGCGGGCTTTCTGCTCTGGGCTCTTCTCCTCCGCACCATGAAACCATCGGTCCAGAAATGGCATGTCAGCCATGTGGAAGTCAAAAAAAGTAGTGAACTCACCAAAGTGCAGCCACACCACCGTTGCCCAATCACCTTCAATGAACAGGTGATCCACATTCTCCTCGTAGTTGTATGAGAAGCAGGGTAACCTTGAGGCCAACTGGATGCCACAACGATGGATTTTTTCATCAGTGGGAATGGCCTTATGGCGCAGACGCCATGTAAGAAGGCTCTGTTTGAGCGGAGTGCGTTTGGACCATATGATCTCATTCCACAGATCGCTCCGACCACGAGGGGCCATGGAGCGTCGATAATCCCTAGAGGTGAAGGACCCCGTGGAAGAAAGAGAAAACACGCACCTGTCCGGATCATAGTCGATCTCAATTAAGTTGAAGGTATCGCGCTGGTCCTCGTCTAAGATCGCTTCAATGAAGGCCGGATATGTGCTTTCCTCCTTGAAGGTTATCAATGAGCACGGGCACCCGGGAAAGCCGAGGATGGTTCTAGCCCAGTTGTGATGCCAGATAAGGATGTCCCCCCTCCCCACGATCCATCTAGACTGTGGATCGAGAGAGGCAATGAGGGGGGAGATCACTGACCATAAAGGAGAGGTTTGGCTTCCATCCCTAGCCTCGGGACCAACATGAGAATTGTGCATGGTAATTCCTCATAATGTACGTTGTTCCAGAACCTCCCAGGCGATCTTGGTATGCATGCATTTGAGAGTGTCTTCGAGCCGACCGACGTTGATGCCCCCTTCCCCGGCTGGTCTCTCCACCTTGTCTCATGAAGCCTAGTGACGCCTGCCCTCCGAACGAGGATCCCAGATAAAGCCGGATCTGATCTATGTAACTGCCCTACTCAATTTTTGGGATTTTTTGTTTGATTATTCATCAATGAATTAATGTAGGTTCTCTAATAGGATAATACTATACTTGTGATTAGATTTATATATTAAATTTATTTAATTTCTAGATTTAATTAGTAGTTTAAATCCTTACATTAATTAATTAATGTGGTAAATTTATTAATTTTGATAATTATGTAATTTTGAGATTTTGGGATTTTTTAATAGGATAATTAATTGAAGAATTAATTTGGAGAACTTTGGAATTTTTAATAGATAATTAGTAATGAAAATTTATTTTCATAGAATTGAGAACGTTGAATTTAATAAATAAATTTGACAAAAGTATAATTAATTGTTGAATTACTTATCAATGTAATAGTTGGGAAGTTTATGAAAATTATTTGTTGAGTTAATTATCAAATTGATGAATTGTAATTTATAATAACACATTTTTCAATTAATTATTGGATATTGAAATTGAGAAATGGTTAAATAATAGTTGAATTGATTAATTTAAATTGATATAGTTAATTATTTATTTAATTAATGAACAAACATTGATTAATTAATTTATAAATTAATTAATGGAAGTATTGGTGGTTAATTGTGAAAATTGGATTAATTTTGTTAAACATGGTTGTGAAATGCTGCATTAGACATGATGATGTAAGCCCAGTAAAAAATGATATAAATGAATGGTTGTGAAATGAGGTATTAGAAATTATTATCTACACCTAGAAAATAACAATATAAATAAATGGATGATATTTGGGGTATTATAAATGGTGTTCAACACAATTGAATCATATGAATAGTTTAGAAATTGTATGCTATACATGGTGTTCTGTACCAATGATTGATCTATATGTATTGTTGATAATTGGGGTTTCAAACATGTAATTCTAAACCAAATATATTTTCACATGATTTAGATTCAGGGTTGTAGATTCTAAAGTCTACCCCAATGATGTATATAAATGATTTAGATTTGAGGTTATAGACACGACCTTATACATGAAGGATAAATATATATGATTGATAAAATAAGAACAAGATAGGGTGTTCCACAACCCAAAACTCTATATTGAAAAAAGGTTCTAATTAGTTGTAATAATGATGTAAAAAATAAATGGATATTGAAAAAACATTTTTTAAAATTGAATATGAATAATAATATAACCTGCTTTAGACCTGGTGTTTGTCGGAGAAGGTATTGAGGTATGGGTAACATCAAGAACCTAGGGTTCTATTTGGTTAATAAATATTTGTTGATAATGTGATAAGTGTTTACATATTAATTTTAATTATTTTCATTAATCAACTACCTACACTTGTTATTGACTGGATATGATTTAGACACTATTGGTGGTTTCCACAAGAGTTGTACTCACACCCTACATGGGATACCCAATATTTACCATGATATATTTCTAGGATACATGAAATGAAATGGGAAGGGGACCCATATTTGAGGGATGAGTTGGGATGGAGCATTATTGAGGGAACTAAATGTAGTTTAAGACCCACTTAGTAGTTGTTAATGTGTTAATTTTGAGTTTTTTTTTGGAAACTTATCACATATAATGGACTTTCATGTATTTATGATATTATTAGGATATAATATTATTGTATTGGTTATTATGATTTATTCATATTGTTTCTTGTTATGTATTGTTCAATTATCAATTATTTATTTAATATATTGTATTACTCCGATAAAAGATGGCACAATCTGCCTATGATCGACTTATCTGACCCTCACTTCGATTTAGTATCCTCAAGAATACAGAGTGTCTTTCTTGAGGTGAAGTGATTGCCTAATTTGGAGGACAAGTATATGGCACCCAATCCAGGATGACAGAAAGTTGAATTAGATGGGTTTTGTTTTCTTCTGCAATTATCATACTATTTGGGAAAGGTATATGGGAGAATAGTATGATTTGGGGAATTTACATGAGCTCATAAATGGTTGTAGCGACACCATAAATTTATAAGAAACAATGTTTTATGGGTTATGTTTTCTTTTTTAGTTTAATTTTATTTCACATTGGGTGATGCACTTTTCATATGATTTGATTACAATTTTTTAGATTTTTTGAGATATTATCATAGCCCTAAATGGACCGAGAGTTGAGAATACATGCATAATTCTAGGAACACAATGTTATTTTGTGGACATGAAACATTTTAAGAAGATAGAAGAAAATGATTTTTCGGTATGTTGATGAACGCATATAATTTTTACGATATGTTAAATTGAGTTGCGGGATGTTCCTAATAAAAAATAAAAAGTGGAAAAAATGATAAAATTATGTATATATTTGGGTTTCAATATAAAAATCATGAGATATGAATTTTATTTACCCTTTTCAACTATGAACTAGGTGTATCATGGTTAAGGGTAGTAATAGAGCCTGAGTTATGACCACATAGTGAGGTTTTGGGAAAAGAATTGATGTGGCGTGTTATAATTTTCCTCTAGTGTTATTGTGATAAATCTATGTTATTATTCATAACACATTTGTTGAAATTTTATAAATATTCATCCATTCTAATTCATATTGAGGGGAAAATATTGGAATATGGTAAGAGATGATTTATTTGTAGTGGAACGTATGGAACTGATAGTGTTGGCTGAGGATGTAGGGGAGAGATTCCAATATAATGATGCTCACATCTTGAAATTCATGGGAGGAGACATAGGGTGTTTGAAAAGACAATGTATGACATGATAAGGGAGTTTAGGTTTCATCACCCTCCATATTTTAATAGAGTGGGTGGGCAAGAAGGAAATTAGTTATGGGTTTAGTTGATAGAGATCAAACATGACCATTTAGAGGCTCATACTAAGAATAGGGTCAAGCGGGATACATGTATGCAATGAGGATCCACAAATAACTTTTTTGAAATTTAGGTGTTAACTGGACTGACTTAGGGTATTCTATGGAAGATCATTTTGGAGTAGTTCCTATAGCACTTTTACCCAAAAGCAGTAAGATTGGAGAGAGTTGCTGAGTTCATAAGATTGACTCTAGGGATCATGTTTGTGATGGAATATGTTATAAAAATCATGAATTTTAAATGATTTGTGCCAAAATATGTGGGAGATTATTATAATACATAAAAATTGATTTCAGGATTTAATTAATTTTGCAATCATATATCATGCGAATATCTCTTGGCTGAAAATGTTTTCAGAATTAGTGAATTAGACTCCCATCATGGAAGGGAACCTCAAATAGTATTTCATTGGTCATAATTTATGTTCTTTTAAAAAATATGGTGGTGCTTATTTCAATATTGTGAAGATTATTTATGGGAATCTTAGATAGAATAGTTGGAAGTAGAGTTTCTAGTCTGAGGTAGGGGTGGGGGAGGGGGGGTTCAGTTACATAATATTTTTCAAACATATTTTCTACCATTTTGGTAGAACATGGAACTTTCTTAATCATTTTACTAGACCAAAAATGGAGTGTAGAGACTTTAGAATGTTTGGACTTCAAATGTGGTTCTATAAAAACTCATGACAGAAAGTTAGTGATGGAGGAAATGGATAGAGCCTAGGTTCTGGGAGGGGCTCATCTGCATCATATAAGTATGGTAGATGGAGTTCAATTGGACTAGGAGGTAGAAGTATTTGACATGGTTGTTCTTGGATAGATATCCCATAACAGTATGCTGTTGCAACTCAGGGGATTTAGATGACATCACATGGAATATGTGGCAAGACATGTGAAAACAGTGAATCCTACACATATGTAGAATGTTGCTGGTCCATTAATAGTGAAATGTAAAATTCAATTATATTAAACCATATCTAGTTTCTAATTTGATATGGGTTCCTCTCATTCATTTATATCTGTAGAAAATATTAATGATTTGAGCATAGAGAAGGTTCTTTTTTGCTGGCAAAAAACTATAGAAAAATCATTGGGAGTGCAGTCTAGGGATATCTGAATGTTAAAGGTATGTTCTCTTCAATTTAGGGATTGTAAATTTCCATTTGATCTCTAAATACTTTAAATGTTAGGATTTTACCTATTTATATGTTTTTACTATCTATTCATATATTGATACCACATATATTGTTACAGGATGTGAGTGAATTTTACGTCTCGTAAGGGTAAATAGAATTGTTATCTGTGGATGTTGAATATCTTGGAAGGGTTAGTAGAAATAGTTACTCATCAACTATAAGAGCTCAAAAACCTGGTTTCTATTATATTGTAAGATGACAGGGGTATTTATCATATTGTCTTTCCACCTTTGGTGAAAAAAATTCACGATGTTTTTCCTAAACACTAGATCAGCATTCCACATGATGGAGATGTGGAATTAACAGTTGAGATCATTCCTAGGGCGCATCTAGTATTTATTCAACTATGTAGAATGGAACTGAAAGATCTTCATGAGATAAATAATCAGCTAAAAGACATGGACAATACAACATTTATTTCTCCAAGCACGTCACCATGAGGATCACCTATATTTCTTGAAATGAAATATGACGATATTTTCTGCATGTTTTCCAATTTGTTGATGTTTAACATAAATAATGAAATGGATGTTTCTCTCCTTACACCTATCATCAACCTTTTTAGAAAGTTGAGAAGATATTTCAGGTTCTCCAATATTGACATGAGGTTAGAGAATCATTAGCTAGGATTTAGGTCTTCTGATATATTAAGGACTATATATCCAGGTAGGTACAACATATATGATTCTTCATAATTTCATTTGTGTTGAATTATTCACCCATATGTTCTACGGAATTAATGAAATAATATTCCATATGTACCTTGATTAGATTGTGGTGGTGTTCATGGATGAAATCTTTGTGTACTCCATGACACATGATGATCATGACCAACATCGTTACATCATTCTGAGTACACCAAGAGAGAATTAGATATATTCCATGATATCTAATTATTTGTTTTTTATTTACTAGGTTAACTTATTGGGGTGCAACATCTTGATGGATGATGTCCTAGTAGTCCCAGAGGGTGTCTATGTGGTGTTTTCTTAAGAGAATATGTATAACTACATCAATATACAATGGTTTATGGTGTTATGTAAATATTTTTATAGCTTCATCCAAGAATGTTCTAAGAGGGAGAACAAATTGAAGTCCAAACTATGAAGGATTCAATATTTTAATGGACAAAATCTGTGATAATTACATCCCTGAGTTGAAGAATAATTTTAATTCGACAACAATATGGATCCTACCTTAGGATTGTGAGGAGTACATGGTGTATTTGGATTCTTATCAAATCAAACATAGTGATGTGTTGATAAAATTATAATGATTCACCGTGTATGATCTTGATAATTGAGACCAAAAAAATGGATCTACCATACACATGACATTGAGCTAACAGTCATGGTTTATGCTTTGATGTTTTGGAAACACAATCTATTTGGTGATAATTTCACGGTGTATACAGATCAAAAGATTTTATTTTATACCATATCAACGTGATATTGGAATTTTTGGTTGTGGATATGGGTTATGTATATGTATTTTCTGATTTTGAGATATCATATTAGCCTAGGAAAGGGAAAATTTTGGATCAAAACTTGTGAAGGAAAAATAAAACACTGATTGTTGAAGAATCAATTGTTGAGTGGAAGATGATGGATATATTGGATTAAATGTGTGTACTATCTTATGATATTAACAAGAAGATGAATTTGATATCAGTTTCTGTGGATTATACACTATTGAGATGGATTTATGATATGTAGTCTAAGTATTCTGATTATTTTACTGTAATGTGAATCTTTGAAAGTGGGGATTCACCTTCATATTTTACAATAGAGTATGTGATCATATATATCATGAATCAAGTTATAGTGTCTATGATCATGTGAGTGTAGATCATATACAAATTTCATTCCTCAAAGTGGGAGGTACCTCTATGTGTGAAAAAAATGTACCCATACCAAAAATGATATTTTAGGTGGTCAATCAAGAAGAAAGAGATAGGGGGGCTCATGATATGATGTTACATATGTTCGTAGGTGAAGGTCCAACATCATTATCCTGGAGGTTTGCAATAGTCATTGCTCATTCTAAAATGTAAATGCGACGACATGAAATTTAATTTGATTGTGTATATTACAATGAAGGTAATTATTAATGACTATGTATGGGTTGTTGGGGACCGATTAAAGAAATGTACACATTTCATGTCTATATTGGGGGACTTTCTCGGTCTGGAAGCTGGGAACATTATATGGTAAAGAGATAGTCCACCTACATGATGTTCCACATACTATTTTTACATATCAAAATTTACACTTATTGTAGGGCTCGCTGAAGTCACTCAGTATATAGGTTTTATTGAGAATGGCCATACACCCACAGAAATATGGTTTATCGAAGAATAGTATACTTGTTTGTGATGATATGTTGCTAGCATGTGTTATTGACATCAATGTATATTCATAGAAGAAAATTTCCATAGTGAACCTTTCCTATTAAAATAGTTATAAGGAAACTATGAAAATGTGATCGTAAGAAGATCATTATGGTATTCCATACAGATCACTATTATGCAGGATGAAGGCAGGTGATTCAGAGTTGTCGGCACCAAGTCTTGTATATAAGATATTAGACTGAGTAAAACTTACTCAAAATCATATGGATATTGATTAGAGTAGGAATATAGTGTATGCTGATATATGGATATGAATCCTAGTGTTTACATAGGGTTATTGTTTATTCCTTTTGGTGTTGTATATTTTTGTTCACCACATGATATAGGGGTAATGAAAAATGGCGCAGATGTTTGTAGGACAATTTGAGATTGCTGATTGAATCAGGATGGTGGAATACCGATTGTATCTTCCAATGAACTACAATTCTATTCATTATTTTTTCTATGTGTTAGAACAATGGATTTATCTCCCTCACCCATCTCATGTGATCGATGTAGAAGATGTTGGTATTGAGATATATGTGTCCTTTTTAGAGTGTCTGATACTTTGGTAGGTTTTCAAAAGAATGTGTTTTGGTGAATAACCATGTTGATAATTTGTGTATTATGGAAACAAGGGTGGGTATAAGAGGAAACACAAGAAATATAAAATGATATGTGGGCCCAGTGATGTGATCTATTTTGTTCTGTTTTTTAGAGAAGTTTGTGAGTGCTGCTTGATTACGACATATAATAATGTTGGGAGATTTTAATATCCAAACCTTTTATATAGTTGACTCTGACATCATTTTTTGTATTCTATTTACAATGGGATGAGATCTATTCATTCGGAATTTACATTGGGGTGTCTTTGGGTGAAAAATGTTAAATATTGATAAAAAAGGGGTTGTGCATGGATTGGGAAACCCATGCACCCGAGCCCAATTATCCTTATGTACTGAGATACAGGGGATTCACACAATTTTTTAACTATTTAGAAAACTACACACCATCATAGGAGTAACCATGTACCACTAAAATAATAGGCACATAGTTGGTACATTGTTTTGGAAAACCATTCACCCATACCCACAATACTATTCATAAGAATTAAATTTTCCCAATAATTATTTTAAAATTATTCCAAACCCCCCTAATTAACACCAGGTCAATCCCATGTTTTCCTTAGGTGATCATTCATGATTTCATAGATGTAAGAATTAATTCCAAGCACACCTAACCTTCATTCAAACTAAATTTTGGATTAAAGATCATATACTCTTTGGATATCTGGATCTTATCTCATTGTTTTCCCAGTTGTCCATCTATCTTCTCTCATTCCTTTGGGGGAAGTAACCTTCTGTTTTCTTATATTACGATATAAATTTGAGAAATCTATGTCTATTTTTGTAGATAAATATCATCATATAAGAGATTATAATGTGATTCATTATTGATTTTGATAATGGATTCAGATCAGATATACATCATCATTCTACTCAACTTTGGTGATTTCTATTTGGTGGTCCTTGGTCAATAAATCATGGTTGGTGGTCTAATTTTAAATCCCTTTGTCCTAATTGGATTTCATATATCTATGTTGTATAATTTTTATATTTTTTTTATAAATTTAAATCCCTTTTTAAATAAATTTGATATCTAAACTTAATATTTTAAATAAATGTTAAATAGTTTGATTTAGGGATCCTCACAAAATGTAATTAATTAGAATATTAATTTTGATATCATGAAATTTTTAATTTGATAATTTATTGGAAAAATTAATTATGATGGAATTGTTATAGTTTAATTGAGTAATTAAATATGAAATAAGGGTAATTATATTTTGAATTAATTATCAATGCATTTGTAGATAAATTAGTATAATTAATTATGAAATTAATTCAAAAATTCTTTAATTGAAATTAATAATATTTAATTATAATTATTTTTAGGATACTGATATTGTTAACTAATTAATTGATTATTCATTTGATTAATGGAAGTGAATATTTTAAATAAATTTCAGCGTTAATAAATGGACATAGATTAATTAATTTATGAATTAATTATAGGAAGTAGTGGCAGTTTATTGTGATAAGACGAATAATTTTATTTAAACACGGTTGTGAAATTGGGTATTAGACACGATGATCTAATCCCAGTAAATTATAGTACAAATGAATAGTTATGAAATTGGGTATTAGAAATGATGATCAAGGACTATTAAATAATGATAGGAATAAATTGATGAGATTTTCAGTTTTATTCATGGTGTT
Organism: Viscum album; assembly: GCA_963277665.1. NCBI lineage: Eukaryota > Viridiplantae > Streptophyta > Magnoliopsida > Santalales > Viscaceae > Viscum > Viscum album. Next base: position 1,237,776,346 of record OY728145.1, on the reverse strand, counting down.
CACTCCGATGATCTGTATGAACATTTGAGAAATGAGGTGACCGATTGGGCATTCTACACAAATGATTGATATATCTGCATGGTAGATAATTGGTGTGTTTAACCTGGTGATCTACACTAAATATATATGTATATATATGATTGAGATTTTGGGTATTTCACTGGACGTTCTACACAAAGGATGTATAAGTATGATTGAGTCTTAGGGTGCTAGTTATATAATTCTAAACCAATGATAAATATTTTTGATTGTTAAAAATGGTACTATATATGGGATTATATAACCAAAACCTACATATTTTATAGTTGTTTTAAGTGTTCATAAATTATAAATTTAAAAATAAATAGATAATTAAATCCCATTTTCTGAAATGAAATGTGAATTGCATATGAAATAAAGTTCATACACAATGTGGGCCAAAGTAGGTATTGAGGTAAGGGTGTTCTCAACAACACGATTGTCTATGTTTATAATAATATAAATTGATAGTGTGCTAACTATTTTATTATGCATTAAATTTATTTTCTTTGTACAACCACATATCGTAGGTATTTAATACATTTGTTTTAGACACCATTGTTGGTGGCCTACTCAGTTGTACTCACACACTTCTCGTCCTGCCTGATCGGTACACAAATATATTTGATGGACACAAGACTGGTTAAGGGAAAGGGCCCCATGTTAGATGGTTGGGTTGGGATGAAGCATGGATGACAAAACCTAATGTGGTTCATGACCCTCTTTGTTTTTTTATGTATTTCTTTCGAGATTCATTTTTGACAATTGACACATATATTGGCATGAAATAGCTTTTTTATCTTAGTTGGATATTTTATTGACCTCAATTATTTTTTTAGTTTTTGGTATTTTTTGGTTGTATATTACTCTGTTGTTTATTTATTTCTACTCATGTATTAGTCAGATAAAAGAGATTACAATCTCCCCATGCTGACATTTCATACCCTCACTACCTGTCAAAAGCCTCTGGCAATTGGGGAGGTGCGTTTAGGTTCATATCGTAGAACAATTTGGGGAAATAGTATGTGGAACTGATGCCAATATGTTACTAAATCATACATGGTTGGGGGACATTCAATTGGAAATATATGTCAAAATCGAGGTCTAAGAAAAGATAGAAGGGTTCTAAAGAGAGATGATGACCCTTATTTATGTATTCCCAGTAAACATCATGAACAATGTAAAGTTGAAAAATTATATCTAAATTATAAATTTCTATATAATAATTCAACTGATAACAGATATCATGCAGTTAAATTCTATTTTAGTGTTAATATTATTATTGAATCCATTAAAAATTTTCAGAGTGATAAGAATGAAAAATACAATAAAAAAACTAATTCACCAACATTATTATGATAAATTGTACATGAGAAAATACTACATTAGAATATTTTTCATTTATAACATTTTCAAAGTAAAATTAGAATATCACATAATTTCATAAATCAAGGGGTACAATATAATTACTAAATAATATAAATATCAATTAGATTTCAACAGTAATGATCGATTTATTTGAAAAAATTACTGTGAATTAATGTCACCATTATTAAATATTTATATAGAGATAAGATATAACAAATGTTAGTTATAGTAGGAGAATGTGTCTTTGTATATTTTTCACATCATAATACATTTTCTTCATGAATTTTTAATAAGGATATTCTAAGAACCTATCGAAATCAAAAGAAATATTAATTCCATCCAAACATTTTTTTAAAATTCAATTCTCCATTGAACCCATTACAGGGATATCCAATGGAATGATATGTCATTTCTAAAGATCATGTCACACCAAAAAGTTGAATTAGGTCAATATTTAATCAATTGTATAAAATTAAATATGAATTAATAGATAATACATATGAACATTTAGTCCAAGTGAATCAATATTTCAAAATAAATCCAAACATGAAAAATACAAGGATCACAGATTATAATGACAAAAACATTGGAATGCCATGTTTTAGTTAAACTATATATTAAATAGGTCATTTTTCATTTCAATCAATGGATTCCATAAAAAAAATTGAGTTAAATATTTTATGGGGAAAATGGATCCTAAAAAACATTAATCAATTAAATATTTTAAAAAAATTAAAAAATTTCCCATGGAGAATCTTCTATAATGATTTCTGGAAATAAAAAACACTAACATGAAATTTATAAGATAATATTTAAATAAAATTGTGTAGTTAGAAATGAAAAAATGATATTTATTAGAATATTTATCCGAATTAGATGTATTTTTTTTATCATAGAATTGATGAATTCTTAATTCTATAAATATTAGTGTTTTTCTACATGATGATATGAACTGTAAAATTTCACATCACACACACACACACACACACACACACATATATAAGATTTTAGAAAAAGGAAACATGGAAATTGAAACATAAGGAAACAAAAAATGAAATATTATGAATTTATATGTATAATATTCAAGATACACGTTATTTAAATCATGAATTTGTGTAGAGAATCGATATAATATAGTCACATCCAATGCTTCATTTCTATTTACATCATTGATGAAACAATAAATTTATAATTGAAATTATATAAATACATATATATAAATAATTTAAATATTTAATAGGGAAATAAATATGATATAAAATTAAAACTAAATTTATAAAATAATTAGAGCAAAATTTTATATAATAATTGATGTCTAAAATCATGAAAAATTCCTAAGAACATATATAACTCTATAGGAATATATCATCTTTTTCTAGGTATTATTGTATCAGAATTTTTTGTTTGATCCTTGGTGGTCGAGAATTATTCAGAGATGGAGATCCTTTTATGGAGAAAATAGACAAATTATCAATGATGTATTATTATTTTAATTAACCGAGTTTGGGAATTAATTGGGTTAACTGTGTCTTGGATTCATGGAATGTAGAGAATCATTATAAGGGATTAAGGTTGATTAAATGGAGAATGGATAGAAAATTCTATTATAGAATATTTAAATACCATGTAAAGGGATTACACATCATGTAATTGTTTGTGGGGTTTTAATAAATAAATTCTAGGTGACGCCTTTTTAAATAATTAAATTAAAAACATATACAAGATTTATAACCAAAATATAGACAATGTAAATGCTCAACCTATTTTTTAAAACATACTACACGACTGATTTTCATTCTAATTAGTTGTATCTCATCTCCTCTCAACCATTGAGAATTGTCCCTAGGATTTTCAGGTACCAAATTCTATTAGGTTCATATCATATGTTTGGGAAGTCCTGAATAAGTAATTTTGGTTTGATTCTTCCTTTTGTCCTTTATTCTTAAACAATTGCGGTGAAATTATTTTTCCCAGTTCAATAGTAGGTTTTGATATTGATCATTTTTTATCTAGGAACCTCTCACAAATCATCCTCACCGTCTTCCTCATGGGAATAGATTATTGGAAGCATTTTTGAATCTAAAGGTAATGATAGGGCATCAAAATCTTAAACCTATGGTCCATAAATTTTCACATACATTAAATTATTTTATTTAGCCATCATTCCATTCATCTATATGAATTATATAATTTAATGAAATAATTCATTAAATTTAATTGGTATCAAATGGATTGGTAATTTTATAATGGTTTAATGAATTTTTACCATGATATATGACCTAGAGTGAATTCCTAGTATGCAGTCCCTAAATTGGGGATTATTGATTATTGGTATAATTGTTAACAAGTTTTGAATTAAATTGAAATTGAATTATGAAAAAATAATAGTAATTTGCATAATTATCCATTGGTAATTTCGATGTGATATTTTTATATACAAGCTAGATGATAGAGAATGTGTTGTATGTTGTAATACTAATATATCGAGCTCGACCCTAACATATACACACTTATATGTAGTAATGATGATTTTGAGTGGGATCGATTTAGTCCCATGTGGTAATTCATATAGGGAGATGTATATTCTTAGTTGTATATTGAAATTCTTATAGAGCATTGAAATATAATGTTGAAATTATTATATGTCATTGACCTAGAATGATGTAATGATTACACGGATTTGAGTATGATTATTGTGACTATACCATGGATACATGGTTGTGGTTGGAATGGATGTAAGACATGATCATAGTTATTTTGACATGGATATGATGATGGTTTTGATACCTTTGTTTTATTATTATAGTTTTATGGGTCATAAGTGAAGCTTAGAGATATTCTAGAGGAAAGATGAAGTAGGTTGTTGTATTTATTTAATTGTTTGATTTATTTATACACATGTTTACCACTTCATTCCATACACTTCTCATAATATTGGATTTTTCTAGATATAATTGTTTTGACCAACTTAGTTATACTCACACAAAATTTGTGCCATCATTTAGAACATGATCGGATTTCATGGATGTAGGTTTAGTCAAAGGAAAATGACCATGATGATTATTTATTGTTTGTTATTCGGTTGGAGTATGGACATAGGACTGATGAAGGGGTTTATGACCTACAAAATTGAGTATTTTATTTGATTGCAATGTAATTTTCTATATATTGTTCTTGCATTACATTTAGTTACATTGAAGAACATCATTGCAATATTCACTTAGTATTTAATGGATTATTCAGTTGGATTTTATTATTTTATTTCAGAATTTGTATACTTTGATAATAGTTTAGACTTTTTAAGAATTCATAAACTACTATGATATTTATTTCTAGTGGGAATAGTATCCCCAAAATTTAAATTACATCTCCTCTACTAGTTGGAAACCTCTGGAATATGGGTAGGTGTGATTTAAATCTTATGACCAACCCTAAATATCTACATGAGATATTACATGATTGGGGGATGATAAATTGTGGTATCAAAGTATCACATTTTCCTTTTCTTCTGTTATACTAATTTCAAAAGAGCAAAAATGTTACTAAGATTTTCTAGGAATTGGTAATGTGTATGTGCATGTGATTACCTAACCTATGTATTGGTGAAATCCGAGTACATAGTGATGTGATTGTTTTCTATGATGTATGCTTGTTACAATTAATGATATTTCTACTTTTTTGATTCCCATGGTGTATGAGGATATTGTTTTACAATTTTATTATTTCCTTTGAATATAATTGTGGCCAGTTATGGCCCTATGTGAACCAGAATGTATGATAATTGTCACATGGGGATATATTAATATGGATAGTTCATGATAGGGATATATTTATTTATACATGTCATATATACTTTCCTAATGAACTGAAATATGTGACATCTGGTTAACTAGATAAATTAAATTTGTTGACATATAATGATACAATAATTATCTTCAATGTCCAGAGGTACACAGTTATTTTATTTCTATATTTTAGTTAGATATTTTATTTAGCTCATTTCTAGAATGTTATATAATGTATGCATTTTTTCCTTAGAGAAAATTCATTCATTTCATCTTCAACGTGTGTTATAGTATAGTGGAATGCAGAATCCTCATAATATATCTAAAACAGTTGTTACTATATTTTATGTCGTTTAGATGGATTTTTTGATTCACGATATCTTCCTAAGGTTTATTTGATCCTTTTAAAGGGAGAATGTTCATAAATATCCTTAGATGTATGACCAGATATGAGTTTTTTTGCATCGACTTCCAATTATGTATATCAGTGATGGAGGTCCCCTGGAAGTCTCTTTCTAGGTTGATTCTATTGGTATAATCTCAAAGAATCTTGATACACCAATAAATTTGATGGTGAATAATTTTATATAGATTACGTATGGACCCTATATTATTTGGTGGGATATTATAATGAAACTAAGAATCATGATGATCAATATTGTAAGGACATCAAGACAAATTTCTTGAGCCATTTATATCCCAAAACCTTGATAATGAAAATATTCAGGAGTTTAGGAAGCATACATATGAGTGTTTTTTATTTCTGATCTTCTTTATATGTTTTAACATCTGAAAAAACATTGTGTAATCATTAAAATTTAATGATAATTCCAGGGCAAGAGATTTCTAGGATGTTCTTCATTATGAGATTAGGTCACACGTAAATGTTTTCCTTTTAAGAGGATTTGAAGAAGTTATGAAACATACAGTCATCACTGAAGGGAATATGTGAGATCGCTTGAGTAGCGGTCATGTTGTGTCATCATGTTGTTCTATAAGTACTAATGTGAATTGTAAGAAGCACCATTATGACATTATTTATTGAGTATTAGTGGGAGGAGCAGTCAGCGTAGTGGACTACCATCTCAAGATTGTGTTCCATTTCAAAACCATTTGAGGGGAATGTTTGGCCCCAAGTGTCTGCAATTTAATTACCTAGTTGTTGAGTGTCATATCTATGGCATGTTTGGTAATATTTAGAGGTTTACTGTAACCTTTCTATAGAAGAATACTGTAATTGGATTAGGACATGAACCACAAAAAGGAATGGAGTTAGTTACCCCTTAGTATGCTGGTATCTAGAGTTTTATAGGCCATTCATGCATAGGCATGGGATGTGGTACCCCAACACATGACCTAAAATAGTAAAAAATTGATGTAGATTAGGGTAGTCATACTAGATCATAGGGAATATTGACAAGATAGTAACTTATTAAAAAGCCACTTCATTTAACAAGGATGTAGGATCATCTATCTCGAGAGGTAAAATTAATGACTAATATAGCTTATGTTTTTCTTTATTTGATATAGGTGAATCGCATTATTTTTTATATTATCATTTGGAAAACATTATAATGTTATATATAAAAATATATGAAGATGTCTAAACAATTGACACACATTTATGAGGGGAGTCATAGAATATCAAACTTTTCAAGGCATTTTATCTAGAGACTGGTATTTCCATTTCTTTTCAAAATTATTCAAGTTGCAAATGATAGGATTTGACTTGATTCATGGTATGGATTGGTTACATCTATACCAATATCCTATCAATATTTATTATTGAATATTTACCTTAATATCTCTAAAATGAAATATATATTCTCACCATGTTATGTGGCTTTATCATGCATGTCATGTGTGACCAATTTATTTCATATTATATTTTTTCATGGATGAAATCACTAGACATGCTCTAGAAAATGGTGGAATGTAGCTTGATTATTCTCCTTTAGTGGTATACCTTTTTTGGGACGATTCCCTAATTACTTCTATTTGTTACCTCATTAATTGTAGGTGGATTTCATGATCGAGTTGGAGATTGGAGCACAACCATCTTCTATCCAACCATTCCAAATAGAACAAAAAAAGTTTTGAGAGTTTAATGTAAAGTAAAACATTATAGAATCTAATGGATTCATATGGAATTGTATATATCCTTGGGTTTCTGGAGTTTTATTTTCCTAAAAATATAGAATATCTTCACAAATATTTATGGATTATCGATGTATGAACCAGATTATTGTCAAGAAATAGTGTCCTCCACCATTCTTTAGAAATCATTTCAATCAGTTGAGTGGTCCCATGATCTTCTCCATGATTTATTTTAGATCAAGATATCCTCAATTAAGGGGGATACTATGATACATTTTCTAGTCTACATTTAGGAGAAGGTATGGATTTTTTGAATTGTTAGTTATTCAGTTGTGGTGGACTAATATGACCTAATGTAATCATGGACATAATGAATAGGATCTATCATCCATTCCATTATTATTTTAGGGTGGTTTTCATCAGAAAACATATTGTATGTTCCCTGAGAACTGGCAATCATGACAAACATCTTCACATTATCTTTAGTAAATTGGGAAAAATAGTCTTTACACTAAGATAGCCAAATACTGATAATGGAATAATAAAGTTCATTTCATTGACAACATCAACTTATAAGCATTATTTTTGGTGGGACGAGAGAGTGATGCATCCATGATATCATGTTAATAGCCCAATAACATAAATAAAATTCATAAATTTCGGCGATTTGTATGATATTACTGGAATTTTATTCATATTTTATAACATTTTGAAGTACCAATGTCTGATATTACTAATAAATCAACGATTCTAGTTTAGTAAGATGTTTACGGGAGATATTTTCAAGCATTGAATGTCATGCTGACTTTTTCACCAATCCTTGCATTATATGTGCAAGGTAAAGAATATAATGTGTTTTGAGACAGTTCAAGATTGAGACTTAGAGTAGTAATAATGTTGGAGGATCATGGGGTTGATTAGGGTAATAGGAAGCCAAAAACACTTGAATGGAATTACCCTAATCACAATATGGATTTAATGGTAGTGGTTTATTCCATAAGATGATTGAAAAACAATCTAATGGGTGATAGCTTTGTGGTATACCCAGATTACAAGAGCCTCATGTACATATTTTCACATTGAAATATTATCCTTAGGTAGAGAAGGTGGGTAGAGTATCTATTTTATTTAAAATGGAATTGGATTATACATAAGGTAAGGGAAATGTTATTTCTGACACATTGATCCAAAATAAACATAAAAGGCATTATGTGTGTCTTGTGATGAGTGGGGGATACCGTCCCTCCTTGTAGCCATGTATCTCGACTAAGACTGGGTAGTGTGTTTATCCAGAGTAATTTTTTGAGAGAAATATTATATGGTTGGGAGACCCCATCATGGTGGTCTCTTGAGAGTGGAAATTATCTTTTTTCTGTGTACATGAATGGGTTTCATGAGCTTGTGTGAAAAGATGATGAGAGAGATTTATGCATCTAGATGGGTGGTTTATCTGGGACTGAAAAATATATATCATGTTCTTTATAAACTATAATGGTAGTCAACAATGAAGAAGTAGTTCGAAATTATTGTGTCTATATGCTTCCCCTATCTATAGTTGAATAGACAACATCATATTTCAGCTAGGTTTCTACAGATTTTACACACTGTTTTATTAAAATGGGATGATGTCACAATGGGTTTTGTGATATGATTTCTCAGAATGGCCTATAATAATGGTTTCTTATGGGTTATTTTGGACCAAATGAATAAGGTAGAGAACTTTTGGCATAATAGGTTACCATTAATGGTTTATGGTGTGGGAAATATTTATTTTTTTGGGGTCGTTTTGTTGTATTGAGTTCTGGGGAGTATCATTTTAGACTGAGATACTTGTTTCACATCACATTTCTATAAGTGTCTTTATAAATATATGGGATAAAATGTTATATTATTCCCAACCTATCATCCATAAATTGATTTTCAATATGAACAGACATACGGTTTAGAAGGATATATACCGAGCATGTGTTTTATATTTTGGTTGTTCATGGGAGAAACGTATGGATCACTTCGAATTCGCATATAATAATTTCTTCTAGGGATAAATTAATATGGATTATATTTAGTATTTCTATGTAATTAAATGTCGTGAACCTCATTATTGTATGGAGGAAGATGAGTCAACAAATTTTGGGCCATGTCTCTTGCTCAAGAAATCTGAACAAGATTATTTTATCAAATAGAGGTTGGTTACCATACAGAGCACACATAAATCATATGTTATCCATCATAGATGATCTATAGAATTTTAGGTTCTTCATCTTGTTTTCCATAGGGTGAATTATAGATTATATAAATTCAGTATTAGGATATTAGGAATGCTTGGACCTAGGTTTTTGGGTTCGTTTTAAATTGCAACAAGTGTCATTGTAGTGCCATATCATTTAGCCATTACATAATGCTATAGTGCCATGACTTGGTTGTTACCCATTTCTCATCTATGAAAATATCATCAACAGAATTCCCATGTGATAGACTTATCAAACATCAAGAATTGTGCTAATGCTTCCTTTAAGGTGAATCTGATACTGGTTTGGGATCATAGTCATAAATTTCCTCAGTGTCAGGATAAACCATTAGGATGAGTGTAGTGGAAACATTGGTGAGTTCAGGAGGATAACTAGGAGTAAGAATCTAACATGATAACACATTGTCTAGAACTATTCACTATGACCTCAATGTGAATCTTGTAGGAGATTATTGATGAGCTGTAATAAGTTCGGGAGCTTGTAAGATCCCATATTTATCCAGGTACGTTTATCTCTAGGATTTTTGTTTCAGATTTACTGAATGAATATTTTTTGAAACGAAGTTCCTTTTCTGATGAAAATGACAGAATATTTTGATAAGTATGATTTTTTAAATAAATATATTAATTATATTAATTATGTTATGTGTTTTATGGGTTTTGGGAACATTGAGAAGAATTAATTGGATTTTAAGTTGTTTAAAAGGAAAATGGGTAGAAAAATAAACTAAAAATAATTTACACTTCCTATAAATTGACAACACATAATGTAATTATTCATGGTTTTTAATAAAATAAATTAGAAGTAATTTTTTATTGCTAATTCTAGTATGCACATTTACATGATGTATAACCAAATTACCCATCATGAAAATGAGTGAGCTACTAATAAAAACATGTTTTGTGGGAAATTTCCCTTGTAATCATCTATTTTTCCTCTCCTAATAATCCATGAGAATTATCAATGGGATTTTTAGTATCAAACATCTCGTATAGGTGTTTCATATTCCTGAGAAATCCCTAGTAAGTATTTGTGGTTTGGTTCTTAGTTCTCTTCCTTCTTCTCTAATAGTTGTGGTGAAATCCATTTCCCATTTGTGTTTTTTGGGTTTTATCAAGATTAATTCGGATCTTGAAACCTCTTCATAATTTAATGCAGCTTATTTCTCATAAGATTTGGCTGTTGGAGTAATTTTTGGATTATTGGTTAAAGGTATTGGTCTAAATCGTAATGATAAAGTATGAAAACATTCTTTATTTCTATAATATTGTGATTTCTCCATCATTGCTTATATTTTAATCAATTAATTAATTGAATGAGGTAATTACCTGAATTCATTTAGATTTAAATAGATTTGTAATTGGATAATTTATTAATGTATGTTTATCATGATATGTGACCTAAGGTGATTTCTTCTTCAAAAAACCCAGAATTGTATCCTATTTCTTACAAATAATATTATTAATAAATAGTGAATTAAATGGTATGTTTCTTATGAAATATTAATGGTAATTCTCATAATAGGGTATTGAGAAATGTGATGTGATATTGTGATATAAATGTTTTATGAAAGGGAATGTGTGCAAATAAATGATGCTTATATATCTGGGTCAACACTGTCATGTGTACACTTATATTCTATAATGCTAATATTGAGGGGGCTCAGCCCAGTCCCATGATATAATTATTATAGAGATAATTCTATACCTAGTCCTATACTTTAATTCATATAGGGTTTTAACCTAAAATGTTGTAATGAATATAGGGAATTGACCTAATATTCTATAATTCATGTAGGGAGTTTACCTAGATTGTTGTGATTATACCATAGTTGTATGGTCAGGGTGTCTATAGTTATAAGATACACTCAGAGATATTTTTTATTGGCTTTAAGGCTATCTATTTTGCAATTTTTATATTAAATGTGGTTGGTATAGTCAGAATATAGACTCACAGTGAATATAGCATGGAGCTAAATCATAAGGCTATATTTATTTAAATTTCATAATTAATTAGTACAGTTATTTATCACTTTATGTAACACACGTCATATTAGGCTGGTTTTCTTCAGATATGGTCGTATTAACCTAATGTATTATACTCATTCCCTTTTCTAGAATCTGTTTTTTATGTGGGAAAATATTTTGGTTACAGGTTTTTTCATGGGAAAAAAACATTAATTGTGTTATCTTGTTTTTTGATGGGATGAAGTTTAGAGAAGGTACCAACATATGTTTTGGACATGGGACATTGAGTCTTTTACTTGAGTCTTATAGTATTTTTCTTGAATTGTTTAGGAATGGAATTTAGTTTTACAATAGTATATCATTTTATTATTCTTTTATTATTTATTGGATTATTCAATTGACTTTTATTGTGGTCTTCCACTATATGTATACATTGAATATCTTTTTTCATATTTTTATTTGTTTATACTACTATAAAAATTCATAAAAAGTGGTATAGTATCCCCACTATATACATTAATCCCCAATTATTAGTAGAATTATAATATCATACAGGGAGGCACACATGATATTTCATAACCAACGCTTTCCATCCAAATGAGAGAATACCAGATTGGGGGATTATACAGATGATGATATAGTAAAATGTTTATATGGAAGAAATAAATAAATTATAATGTAATAGAAATGTGTTATTATAAAAGTTGGTCTACGATAAAAAAGTTATATATAAGGCAATATAGTCGGATATTTTGAAATATGAAAATAAAAAATAAATTTTGTGGAAATAAAAATCATATAATAAGAGGATAATGTCAATTTGTTTCAAAAATTTTGATATTTTTATATATGTAGGATTTAAATTTAAAATATTATGATCAAATGAAATTTTATTTCAAAATAATCTATATTATTAAAAAATAAATGGTATTGAAATTTAGAATTGTAATAAAAATAAAATAATTAATAAGTTATAATTTTATTTCATATTTTAATTCATAACATGGTGAGAAAGTAAAATTTTGGACATAGTTAATTAGAATAAAATATGTCATCTTATCAATATAATTATATATACTCTCAATTACTATGAAATTAAAAAACTTTTATATAAAAATATAGAACCATACCTCAACCAATATTCTTTAATGTTCACACTAATTTTAATATATAAAAAATATACACCAAAATCATGCCAATAATTATATCAAAATTAAATTGAATTATATAAACTCATTGATTCCAAAAAAATCCTTATACTGAATCACATTCTATAATTATGTATTTCCATAAAAAAATATCATAATGATTCTTTAGGGTCAGATGAATTATGATAAAATTTTACATATATAACATATAAACATCAAGGTGAAACCATAAATAATTGATCCAAATAATTACAAAAACAACTAATTTTATAACCCATTCATAAAGAGAAGAAACAAAATCAAGAGTATCTAAATCACTAGATATTATTACCAATCCATACTATAGTGAGATGTTTATTTCGCCTTCATAATTCATTCCATGGATTTACCACCAATTCATAGTTTTTGAACACATCTTCAAGATGGGAATCATTGTCATCCCAAGGAAAATTTCAAATAAAGGTGTTTTTTTCAGAATCAAATACATAGAGAGTTATTATTCTAGAAATTGAACGAATATTAGAGGATACATTAGTGCTATAAAAATCCTTTCATTTAGACCATGTTAATAATAGATGAAAGTATGAAAAAACTCACTAAAATATATAATTTCTACAATGAATTGGAATAATAATCACTCTAAAGGCAATGGATTAGTTTGGACCACTAAAATAGTATTACAAAAATAGTTGCACAGCACAAAAAACAATCAGTGTGACCTAATACCCTAATTCAGTTATATATAGAAAAATTATCATTATAGGAATAATAATATTACATAATTGAAGGAAAAGATAATCTATAATATGTTTTACTCTATTTATAATTATATGGTAATATTAGAATAATAACAGTATTTCTCATATGATCACTTTGAATTCCACGATCGTCACATCTTAAATGTGCTATATTTTCAAGGGATCTTTATTTTTATAATCCCAAATCTATAAAAAAAATATATAATCAAGTTGTTGAATACTAAGATATATTATGTATTCTATTAAGATAACATTTGAGAAAAAATAACACATTTCCTAAATGAATCTATAGAGTCCATTATGAGAAGAAAGATAGATGAAATTTTAGTTCTCTCAATATAAGGAAAAGATCATTTTTAGATGATTTGAGGATTGAAAGGGTTCTATATATTCATATATACAGGAATGAGTTTGGTAATATGTTAAACAGTTTTGGTTGGGATCAAAAACATTTCATTTTATATTTCCCAAATAAATAAAAAATAATCCATTAAATATTTCATTTTTATCATATAAATTCATCTGGGTAATCATTCCTTTGTAAATTATAATGATAAAAAATTAATTTAAATAATATGTAATTTTATTAAACCTAAAAAATTAAAAATCCCAAAAATGAGGTTCTAACAACAAAATGTTGTGAGCCATTTAGAAAAGATTCAATGTTATTAGTCCAATAATAATGAAAATAATATTTTATGTATAAATGTTAATTAAAGGTGTGAAGTAAATAATTTAAAAATTGACTTATTAAATATAAGTGGTCTGTCAAATGGGGGTTCATTATTTATATTGCAATATAATTCTTAACTGCATGAAAAATAATGGAGATAATATATGATGTAGATTCCTTCAGTTCGTCTAGTTTAAGCCGAATGGGATTGTAGAAGAGAAATTCATGAGTTATTATAATTTAAAAATTTTATGGATTATAAATTCCCAATAATTTTATAATTTCTTTTCCTTCCATCATATGTATATTCAAATAATGCATGTTATTGAAAATCATAATGTTTTGGTCTTCAATTATATATATATATATTATCATTTCATAAATAATAGAGTATAAACATGAATGTGTATAGTGTTTTAGTTCTCTATTATATGTGATAAGTAATTGTTATAGAAATAAAACAAATCCCATCCACAATTATTGGATATTTAAATAATGAATAGTTTGAAAAAAAATATTAAAATATATCAAAAAAGAGAGATTAGTTTATGGAACATACCCGAAATTATATGATTATAATGACCCAATTCATATTCTATTATTTCAATTAGACAACTCATATGTTTTTACATTTAATGAATTATAATTTTAATAGTTTTTATATTTTTGATAATTCCTTGAATCTAAAAGGTAAAAAAATATGTTGTATTAATATTTCCTAAAATAATAAAAATTAAGGTTATATTATTTTGTAAATATTGGGGGCATATTTGGGTTCATGAACTTAATAATAATGAGAAATCTAAATTATTTTCTATATCTTTGAAACATCACAATTACTTATTTACTAATGTGATATATAATTGGTGTTAAGATAAACAACTAGTATCACATACAATGGGTCGACCTACTACTAGTCAGTAGTCAAGCTTTTGATGATGATAAAAAATATAGAAAAAATATACATCATAAAATCAGGTGAAATAAAAATTACTATTTGGATTCATGTTTGAAGAAAAAATATGAACTACATTATAGACAATAGTACCTGAAATGAATTTATGCAAAAGATTAAGAAATGAATCATGAATAGTAAAAAAAGTATATATTGGATTCAAATCACGATTATAAAAAGTATTTTGTATAACATTAATTGAATCATTCCTTGTAAAAAAAATATGAAGTTGTTATCTTTAACATCCCCAAAACCGCAAAATAATATTAATTATATACAAGTAAAATGATCAAGAATCATATTTTTCAAGATATTTAAATTCATCATTATAATTGATATAATATTAATTATAACATTTTAGAGAAAAAATAATATTAGAGAAAAATAATATCATAAAACAAAACCATCAAACACATGTTTAACCTATGTCATCTAAAGCTAGAGATTTAATGTTTTTTTCAATCATTATTTCCTTGATTAATTAAAAACCAAAAAACCTTAAAATAATCAAATAATATTATAAGAAATATATAAATTTAAATCAAAATGTTCAATAATGAATAAAGATATGTAAATTATTAATAGTGTTTTAAACTCTATCATTTTTTTTCCAATGAAGTACATTTTCATTATATATCTATAATACAATAAAAAGGCATATTATTGAGATAAGATATTTTTAAAATAAAAAAACTGAATAAAATGTAGCACATACAAATAATATAGATGTGTAGAATACACCCTATATTATTTTATTCTGCGATTATACCTAATATAATTATAATGACAGTCATTCAATAATTTTGTTAATATATATTTAAAATTAATTATACAACTATAATAATAAAACAAAAAATAAATTAATTAATATATACTTTGTATCATAAAAATCATTAAAAATATGAAAATTCTCATTGATAATTTAGATTTTTAATGAATAATATTCTTAAATGGATTTAATATGAAAACATATCCAGGAAATTAACTATAAAAAAATATTTATATGTAGTTGAAAAAATAAATAAAAAAATAATTTTCAAAAATATAAAATATTAAAACCTGAATATGAGTAATTTTAAAGGATACTGGTATATTGTCACACCCTTGCCAGGTTTGAGGCACGACTTGCGCGTGAGTTATAAAATGGTGTGACAACACGCTGTTTGACTTAATAGGGGGTCAGTGCCTAGTGGCACGGTTATAGCGCAACTCACTCAACCACGCAGATGACAGTACTCGAGTCGTGCGGTTTCCCAACATCCAGAATAATTAAATTAATTAATTAATGTATAAGTGAAATTACATAAAGAAAAATAATAATTAAATAAAATAGAGTTTTGTAAATAAAAATAATACATAAAATAATAATTTTATAATATTTTTAATAATATTTTTATTATTATTTTGGTTGTTATTATTATTATTATTATTTTATGTTGTTTTTTCATTTAAGGGAAACCCTATGGGGTCCACCTCCTATCTTATCCCAATGTGCACTACATGCCAATGACCCCCCCCCCCCCCCCCCTCCCCATGGTCCTCAACTCTCACATGATGTCCAGCCTCCTCCCCACGCTGGTTAATCTCAGGCGTACTGACCACCACAATCTGCCCTTCGTGGACAGCTCCCCTCGCTACGCCTCCTCCAAGTGTCTTGCCCCAATAGCTGCACTACTAGTGGTTCACCTGGTTCCCCCTCCCTCTCCAGTCGTTCACAGTCTTCTCCGATGCTTATCACATCGGCATCCTCCCCACACCATTCTCACCTCCCTCGGAGGTGCCCCTGGTGTGTCTGTTGTTATCAAATTTTGGGGCTTCCATTACCATAGAGGTACTCATATGTTTAGAGTTTATTTTGGTCTAGTTTTCCATGGGAATTAGGGTGTGTGGTTGGTCCGTGAGGGCTCTTCACCCTTTCCATTGATGTTTGATGATGTTCACACAATGTTAAGGTATGTGTTTCCATACATTTCTATTTCAGAACCATTTTCTGGTACTTATGTTCATTAAAATATTATTTTTCCTTAATTATATGCTTAATGAGAGAGATAATTAGTCCATTATTATATTTATGGATTATTATAACATGTTAAAAATAGTATTAAACTGTTCCTTGGAAATTTTTACGCATTTTAATGCCCAAATATTGTATCAAACAAATAGAGAATTTATTTTGGTGTTTTATCGATACTATAATCTGTTAAAAATATATTGCTAATTGAATATTCAGCTATTTCTAGGTTTTCATGTATCAAATGTTTTTGGTTAAATGTCATTTCTGATTTGAATAGTAAAATTAGATGTTTTATGTTGTGTGAAATATATTTCAAAAGTTTTTTTGACATGAGTATATGTTGAAATAGGATTTTCTTAAGCATATGGTTATGTTTTCATGTGTGCATCTCGAGGGTACTTCTTTATAGCATTATTAATATTGTAAAACTAGTGTGAAATGTTTTTTTAATGTAAATTGAGATATTAATGCATTTATGGTGGGTTTTTATAAAGGGAATGGAACATTCAGGGATGTTGAGTGTTTCTTAGCTTCAATTGTGATTTGAAAATTAGTAAAAATATATGAAATTACATTTAGAGTAAACTTGGATTTGTGTGTGGGTTTTAATAGGGGTCTTTCCCCATAAAAAGAGATGAATTGAATATGTGTCCATAGGAAAATTTCAAAGGGGTTTTATAAATATATTAACAAATTGTAAATGCATTTGAAAATTGGTTTTCATGTTTTTGAATATGAAAGTGGTTTTTTATAGTAAATTGTGTTTTCTTAAAATGATGTTTTCTTAAACAATTCATTGTTTTCTAAATGTAGTCATTCCCTGGTGTAGTTTCCTAAAGTAGTTTAAAAAGGAAGTATAAGAATGGTGAGGCCCATTTAGAAAATGCTTAATGAAAATGAGATTTTATATTATTGAAAGTTTATTTTAATGAATTTTTGATAAATGTATTTAGGGTGTGAAAAACATAACAGTACATTTGAAATTCCTCACTTTGAAATAATGTTTCATTTGATAACGATTTCTTCAACAGTCTTTTGATTTCTAAATAATGTTCATTACATTATGTTAATTAATTAATTCTTCAGTAGCTCCTTGGTGGTGCACAAACCCACATACATTGGTATGTATATGTATATATATATATATATATATATATTGATTTTATATATTCCCTAATGGAATAAGGAATATATTGAATGGATTAAGTGTATATATATATGATAATGTATGTGTGTGATATTGTGGGTATTTTTCAACAGAATCTTCAAGTGACGATGTGTCTCGGCTTGGTCTGCTTTCTTATATGAGGTAGGATTCAATATACAATTTACATTAAATAAAATATTTATTTCATTCTGTAATTTCACTCATTTATTTATCTTTTTAGAAATTTATGGTTTTTAGAATAATTGGTTATTGTGAAAGAATTTAATACCCTATGTGTATTTAAATTTCATGAATCTATTTTATTAAATGCTCTAATTAGTAATTTTAGAAATTCTCATTTGGTATTTATAATGGTTTTTTGGTTTTAAAGTGTTGACTTGGGTTTCCTATATGTTGTTCCACGTGCATTCTTGGATTCTAAAATAGAGTGAATGTGATTCTTTAAGAAATGGTTTTGCTTGAGAAAAATCGTGTGAGGCCCAGTTGCCACTTTTTTAAATCATGTTATGTCTAAAAAAACATTCCTTGGATGTGGTCCACACTCTTTAGTTGAGTATTATATTATGTGGGTCCACTATATAGGACTCCTATGTGATGCAATTTTAGAAAGGTGATGGACATATTCCATACGGTGACTTGAGTGAGGCATGTTGTGTGTGTGTATATATATGTGTGTGTGTGTCTTTGATTTGATGCTTGACTTGCATTGGTTGGCTCACCCTTTTGTTTACAAGTGATGACACAGGTACATGTCATGGTAAGTGATTCTTCTATGAATGATTGTTGTGCTATTTTAGACTATGCATCGGCTAAGGGCCTATAGTACTGCCTTTTCTCTCCTTGGGGATTGGGCCCCTCGGTCAGTCCATGTAGGGAAACCCTGAGCGTTTGGGAATTATTATGTCATCATGAGTCAGTATTCCATTAAGATGATTCACATGTACAGTATGTTATATATTATTCATGAGCTCTTAGGTTCTCTCATGTAATTTGGCACTTAGTTGTCTGGGGTGGATGAGTTTTGTGCCTTTTTTGACTATTTATTCATGTGCCCTATTTTACATTACCTTTATTGTGTGGTTGCCGACCCTACTTCCTTATATAGTGTAACCTCCTTAATAAAATGATGAGTTGTTTTCCAAATGTTTATGAAAAATAATTTAAGAATTTTTTCACCATATTTAATTCATTTTAAGAGAAAAATACCTTTTTTCTCTCTAAAATGTTAATGTCTCTTCCGTTATTAGGAACACGGTTTAAAATGAAAACGGGAAATGGAGCATGGTTTATTTTTTAAAAAATATGTAAAAACCTAGTTATATAAATTTTCTTTTAATCTAGAAATCGATGGAATCTTAATATAAAGTAAACTCACATGAGAATAGATTGGTTGGGCATGCATACAAGGTTTTAACACTCATGCCTATATTTTTGTATTTGATTTTAGTTTTGGGTGTTGTGCCTTGGGTGTATTTGGTATGTATAGTATGACATTGGAATGAGGGTGGGGATGACCCCTAAGGTCATATGGAGGTATATACAACATTTTTTTCTCATCGAACCTTATTTTAATTATAACCATTTAGATTTTGTTTATTTATTTTTCTTTAATTTATAGACAAAATCAATACAACATGTTTTTTTGAGGCCCGACAACAGTTTCCAGCACTAGGGGATTAAGAATTCCCCTCCGGCCATGTTGTGGGCCAGATCGGGTGATCGGTTTGTGTTTGATTCGAGTTGGTTCATGAAAAAATGGAATCATGGATGGAAATTGTATTTGGGATGTCCGTTAAATGGATAATAGGATTTTCGTGGCTCATGAAGTTAGTTTTGGGTCGGTGCCTGATCACCACCACCCGTGGTGAGACCTAGGTTGCCAGGGGTAGTCTGAGATTGGATTCATTTGTCCTTTTTCTTAATTGATGGATTAAAATATAGGTTACTTGATGTCATGTAGTGACCCCACATGATGTTTTTATCCCTGTGGAGCACAGGATCTCGGTTTATGGTCCGCTAGTGTTATGTCTTATTTGGTTCGTGTATCATTGCCATGTCTCTAGGTTGTGCATAAGCACTAATTTATCATATTAGTTGTTCATTTTTGGTTGTGATTTGTATTTATTTTGGTTGTTTTTATTGTGATTTTTAAAATGAATGTGGTTTTTAACTGAAAGAAATCTTTCTCTAATAGTTTTATAGCCCGAAAAAATGGTATTTCATTCAAGTTGTTTTGAAATTGGTGAAGTGGGTTTTAACTATGAAGGGTTTAGATTTGGAAAATTTGGCTCATGTTCATATTTTTTAATGGAACAAAAAGGGAAACTCATGGTATTCTATAAGATCATCCTTATATGTGTGGTTAGACATATGAAGTACATGTTCACAAATATGTATATGTGATTTGAGTGGAAAGGGATGAAGTTTTATAAGGTGGTCTATAGGATGACATGGGTAGGGTTTCAGAAATAAAGGGTTTTATAGATTTTTCTAAAATGGACATGAATAAAAAGTGATTTCAGGATGTAGATGTTCTTTAAATTTTGGTTTTTCTTGTGTTTGTATATGGTTGAATTTTGAGTATGTTACCCTTGGATTAGGTTGTTTTCTTTGGTTGGGTTTAGTCTTGTTTGGGATTCTAGGCCTGTTGTCTCGGTTAAGGGTGTTTATTTTGATTGAGTTTTGGTTTGATACATATATCAGTTTTTTTATTCATGTTTTCCTGAATATTCCTCCCATAAATTTCCTCAAAAGTTGTTAATGAGTCATTCTGAATTTTGCTTTCTATCAAGTTTTTCTTGTCCTTCGAGGATTTTAGGGTAAATTAGGGGCTGCGAAGTTGTATAAGGAGAGTACAACATGTAATCTTCTGTTTGGGGAATCATCAGTTTGATAGAGATTGTATTTTATGGGATTTAGTGGAGGGTCCAACCTTGGACTAGTATAGGTGGATGTCACATCATAGTTGGAGTTGGGATGTTGTGGGTTTTGGTAAATTCCATCTTTATCGAATGGATCAAACATAAGGAGGTGAAGGTGATAGGGGGTAAGATCCCATCCATAGTTATCAAGTCCAATGGTAGGTGAAGGCATGTTTCATCCACTTTAATGGATCAACATCTAGTGTGCATGTGCTTGAAAAAACCGGCACCTCACGTCATTTGTAAGGGCTCCCCATCTAGCGAGCCTGTTGTATTGGAAGAACTCAATTATGGAGAATTCCTTTCATCGTTGTCGACGTATAGTTCATCATACCAGCTTCTGATGTGCCATCAGTATGACCGGTTTAGGCATTCCAATATGCCTTGTCTCATACCTAAGTATAATTACTATCATTGTGACCATTCAGGTCCGTGAGGAATGTTCTATTTTAAGTGATGTTGGAGGAGGTAGATCTAATTGGGAGATTCTAGTGTTTGAAGGTGAGGCATATGATTCTTCATCCATTAGAGCACCAGCCTCAAGTCTCGGGCTGAAGCTTGAGCAAAATCATGGTGTCAGAGGCATTTGAGAACATTGTTTGTTTCTTTATATTTCATCTTGGAATATAGATTTTAAGGGATTCCTTGTTCACGTTTCCCTGATTTTGTAGGTTCATCATTTATGGTGATAATGAAATGAACTTATTATTTGTCACAATAGTAGTTTTGTTCTTCTAAATGTGTCCTTTAGCATCAATTTTTTTCCTACAAGTGTATTTGTCCCTTATGTAGGTTGGTCATGGTTTAATTATTGATCGTTTGGAGATGTGAGTGTTGGGTATTTTGTACTTGTTTTGAGAGTTTCAGGTTTTAGCGGAAGTGTTGTCTCAATAATACTATGGGATTTTGATGTGTTAGGAGTATTATATCATGTGTGGAATTCATAGTTCCAACCATGTTGTTTTATAGATTTCCACGTTTTGGGGACATGGTAGGCTAGGTGGCCCTGTAGTGTTGTTCTGTTTAAGTCTCAGTGGTCTCGTTCAACTCTGGTGGAGGACTCAGTATGTTCAGGCTGGTAGTAACCATGTTAGCCCCTCCTTAGGTTGGTGTGTGTGGGTTTTAATGTTTCTATATTAGAAGAGTTCTTATGGTTGGGAGATCCCTCTCATATTATCCCCCCGTTTTATGTCATGGTATCATTGTGATCGGCAAGGTGTGACTCGTTATGTGAATCATCAACCTGAGGTTCCTAATTTTTCTTGTGGATTTTTTTCAGGCGAAGACAAAAACAATGGTTATCTTTTGACATGGAAACTTTCTTTGGGTAGAAGGTCTCTAGGGTGGGGATAATTTTCACTCCTCAACTGGGTTTGATGCACGACTTTTGTGTATGTTATCAAACTGATCGAAAACGCACAATATGACTGTGTAGGCTGTTAGTGCCTGGTGGCACATTTTGAGCACAACTCGCTCAACTGAACACTTGCCGACACACGAGCCATGAAGTTTCCTAATATAACAAATAACTAAATGAAATAATTTAATGATATGTGAAATGGAATGAATTAAAATAAAAATTAAATAAAATATCATTTTATAAAAAAAATGCTTAAGCATAAAATAAAAATTTTATTATAATATTATTAATAATATTAATAATATTTTATATATTATTATTATTATTATTATTATTATATTTTATGTATTTTTATTTTATGTGAATCCCTATAGTGGGGTGACCCCCCCCCCTCTTCCTCTTTCTGAGTACGTGCTCGCGACCACCCTTGGTCCTCCCCTCTCGCACACTGGGAAGCCTCCTACCCTCGTCACTCATGGTCAGGTGGCCTAATAGTTGTGCTTCCCCCCAACCCCCTTAGAGGATGGATCCCCTCTCTATGCCTCCCCTATACACTTCACCCTAACTGCTGTGCACCCAGAGGTGCACCCATGTTCCCCCGTCCCCCCTCCATCCAACCACTACCTCCTCTAAGGATTCTCTCATTAGTGTTTACCCCACTCTAGTTATGCCTCCCTCGCTGGTGCCTCTAGGTTGTGTTTTCATTCAATTTTTTTTCATTACCATTGTGGTAATCAAATGGATAGTGTCAATTTTTTTATGGATTTATTTGGGTATTTGGGTGTGTCGTTGGTCCGTGAGGTCTCTCTGTAATGTTCATTGACGTTTCTTGGCATTTTCACAACATCAATATAGGAGGGTACATACCTTTTTTTCTTGAGTAATCTTTTTTTTGCTTCTATTGCTTCAAATATTATTTTTCCTTGATTCTATACTTAATGAGATATTTAATAAGTCCATTATGATGATTATGTATTATTATAACATGTCAAAAATATTTTTTGAAGTGTTTCTTGTTTATTTTTATGGATATTAATACAAAATTTTTGTTTTAATCACTTAGTGAATTAATTGGGGAGTACTATTGATTTTATAATTTGATAAAAATATATTTCAAAATTAATCTTCAATTATGACAAGGTGTCCATGTTTAAAATGTTTTTGGTTAAATGTCATTTGGGTTTTAAATAGTGAAATTAGATTTTTTATGTGCTGTAAAATGTATTTGGAAAGTGTTTTTACATGACTATATGGTGAATGAGTCTTTTCTAAAGCTTATGGTTATGTTTTTATGTGTTCATAGTTAGGGTACTTCTTAGATGTGTTTTTATGATTATTCATAAGGATTGAAATGTGTTTTCAAAGGCACTGGAGATAAGAATGCATTGTTAGTGGGTTTTTACAAAGGGAATGGATCATTTTGGAATCTTCACTTTTGTTTTTCTTTTTCAACTTCGATTTTGGAAATTAGGAAAATGATGTGGAATGACTTTTGGAGAGAACATGGAATTGAGTGTTTGATTTGAAAGGGGGATTGCCCCATAAAAATGGTTGAATTGAATATTTTTCTTTTTGATAGTTTAAAAGGTGTTTCATAAATTTTTTACCGAATCTTAAATGGATTTGAAAAATGGTTTGGGTGGTTGTGAATTTGAAAATGGGTTGCTTATGAAAAATTATGTTTTCATAAAATCATGGTTTCAGAAATGGTTTATTTTTTTCTAAATGAAGTCAATTCTTTATGAAGATTCTAAAAGTTTTTTAAATGGATGTATAAGAAGGTTGAGGCCTATTTGGAAAATACTTAATGAAAATGGGAATTCATATAATTGAAAATGGAATTTGATGTTTTTTTGTAAATGTATTTGGGGTGTGAAAAACATAATGGTCTGTTTCAAATTGGTCACTTTAAAATATTGTTTCTTTTGATCAAGATTTCTTGAATGGCCTATTTGTTTCTAAATCATGTTGGTTTTTCTGGGTTAATTAATTTGATCTTGGGTGGCTCCTTGGTGGTGCTCTTACACACACACAGGTACATATATGTATATGTATATATAAATATATTTCATGAACATATTGCCTCCTGGCATGGGGAATATGTACAATGGATTATGATTATATATATATATATATGAGAATTATGTCTGTGCTAGTGTGGCCATTTTTCGTCAGAAGCATCAAGAGCCGAAGTGTCTCGTCTTGGTATAATTCCTTCATTGTAGTAGGTTTCCATATGAATTATTCATTAAAATAATTAATTATTATTTTCTTGCATTTCACACCATTATTTCACGTTATTTGTATATTTATGGTTTTTTATGAATAATATCTTATTTTGAATGAATTTGATAACCTATGTGTATTTAAATTGCATGGAAATGTTTTATTAAATGTGCTTAGAAGTGTTTCTAGAAATTATTCATTGAACCATATAAATTTGCATCATAATTATAATAGTGAATTGGATTTATTAAATGGAATTCATGTGTATCTCTAGTTTCCAAAATCATGTGAGTTTGATTGTTTAATAAATGGTTTTCAATGAGATAAATTGTGTGAGGCCAGGTTTTCACTTTTATAATGATATTTATCTCATGAAAAATATCCTTGGATGAGGTCCCCTCTCTTTAGTTGACATTTATGTTATGGATGTCCACTATGTAGGACTCCTATGTGATCAAACGGTAGAATGGTGAGGGACATATTCCAATGGGAAACTCGGGTGAGGCATGTTGTGTGCATATATATATATATGTGTTTGTGGGTGTGTGTGTCTATGATTTGATGACGGTCTAGAATTGGATGGCTCACCCTTTTGTTACACCAGTTGTCATTGGGACATGGCATTGTATATGAATATTCTATGAATGATTTCTACACTAGTTTAGACAACACACTGGCTATTGGCACTTAGTAGGATCTTTGGTCTTCGTGGGGATTGAGACCCTCAGTTAGGCCAAGTGAGGCAACATTGAGAATTTAATAATTATGATTTCATAGAGAGTTTTAATTCCTTAATGATGAGACAAATATATAGTTTTTTATAGAATAATCATGGGCTCCTAGGTTTTCCTTTGTATTTTGTTAGCCAGTTGTCTGTGCCGGATGATTGAAGTGCCTAATTTGAATATTCATTTATGTGCTCTATTTTCTATTTCCCTTGTTGTGTGGTTTCTAACCATTATTCCTTGTGTATTTTAACCTCTTTGAGAAAATAACGAGTTGTATTGAAAATGATTATGGAAAATAAATTAAGAATGTTTTTCACCTTTTATCTTCCTTTTTATGATGAAAAAACCTTTTTTTCTCTCTAAAATGTAAATGTCTCTATCATGAAAAAGAACATGGTTTTAAATGTAAAAAGGGAAATAGATGATATATTGTTTTAAATAATATAGTTAAAAACCAAGTTCTATAAATCGTGTTTAAAACATGAAATTGTAGGATTCATTATTTATAATAAATGAATAGGAGAATATATTGTTTTTGCAATCCAACTGTTTTTTAATAGTCCCACCTATAGTTTTTTATTTTGTTAGCTTTAGGTGTTGCGACATGCATGGATTTGGTCTCCATATAGTAGCATTTGATTGAGGCTAGTTTTTACCCCTAGGGTCACATGGAGGTATGTACAACTTTGGTTTCTCGCAGCCCCTTGTTTTCATTTTAACTATTCAGTTTTTTGTTTTTTATTTTCCTTCCATTTATGGGATAAATAATTCCCAGTTGTTTATTATTGATTCCTCACAATAGTTTCTTGTCTGTGGGAATTGGGAACGCCCCTCAGGCCATGTCGCAGGCTCGCTCGGGTGATTGGATCAAGGTAATCCCTGGTTAGTTTGGGACAAACATGATTACATAACAATTTAATTGGTTTTTGGAGAACCCTAATCGGATGAAATGTATTCATAAAATATAAAGAAAAAATCCCACAAAAAATATAGTTAATGTGAAGAATTAAATAACAATTTAACTCTAGTGATCAAATCGAGTTAATGAAAAACACACCCTACATGCCGCATAAGATGTCATGTTGCTTGAAATACCAAAAAAAATGTTAATTCTAAAACAGAGACCATGATAATTAAAAATTTAAGATGTAATTAAAAAACAAATATACTTGGACCAATTAGTTTATGTGGATAATTGAAAGAATAATTAGATGTAATAGAATAATTTCAAACAACATTTATCTCTGAACATATGATAGGATTCATACAAATAGTGAACTACATACCACATGATATATCTGGATTCTTCCCTTCCCCATTCACATGTGAAACTGAATAAAAATTCCATTTGGAGTTATAAGTTATATCCCTTTAAAAGACAATGATATCATGTATTGAGAGAGTGAAATACTCACCTACTGAACCATTTATAGTCAACATATAATTATAGAAATGAATTTATTAATATATAATCTCTTCCACCACAATAGATCTTATTGTTTTCTTATTATTTGAAATAATTAAACTAACCCATTAGAATATATGGTCACACACACACAATTATTGTTAATCAATTTCTACAATCATTTTTTGATGTTCTATGATGTTCCATGATTTTTTGGTAATTTTATATGGGATATATATTAAAATACTATAAAATTTATATTTTATAAATCATCATATATCATTTTTAAAACCAAGGATGTGAGTAAAAAATGTGCATGGGTTGTATTTTTTGTGCATCCACTCATGGATGATAATGGAGATTTCAACGAAAGGGATCACACAGTTAAATCCATAAGTAGTTTTGAAGGTGAAATCGTTTCCTAGTGTTTTTCATATTTTTGTTGTCCAAATTTTTGGCAATGGAATGAATTTAGAATAGTTGTTTTCCTTCAAGGTCTCCTGAAAATATATAAATTGAATGAGTTTCACAGATATTGGCTTTGTGAAGTGTGTTTCACAATGAAATGAATGATTTTGAATGCACGCATTGTGGTTACGAGACTTTCTACACAAAACTATGATTTGCGGTGCAACATTGCGGTGGTGTGAAGGGTGTTTATGAAGATCTCTATGGTTTCTATGAGAATTACTTAGAGAGATATGTGCCGCAAAGACGTGTCTCTCCGATTTGGACTTCATTCATGAAGCAGTAGAGATCTGTGTTCAACCATGCCTATAAATAAGAGGCTACCCCTCTTTATTCTAGATGATTTTGAAAAGGGAAAATTTTGGATCCCTTGGGCTTCACGAATCAATGGGTGCTCTACAGTGCAGATTGTTCTATGGGATGGTGATCTTCATTAAGATAATTTTAAAATATTTAATAATGATAAAGCTTCTATGTCATGAGGGATTCGTGAATATGCGGTGTTCCATATTGGCTCTATGAACTTTGTGAAGTAGATTTATCTAAGAGGTATTGATTTCCACAAAGGGTTGTGCTCTGCGTGGAAAATAGATATGTGAAGGGTTGATCATTGCGAAGTGGTGTGCTCTAAAAATAGGTAAGCATGGTGAAGGGGATTTACAAAGGGTTGTTTTGAGTATCAGTTTTGAGTGTTCTGGGCTTTCAGTGAGATTCTACATAGGTATTTGAATAAAGAAGTGTCTCAAGATGGACAATGAAAAAGGCATCAATGACAATCCATTTAAGTAACCTTCATGTCGATAAAAAGAGTTAGACATCTATTATTATAGTGAGATAATGGGAATTTATAGAAGTGTTCTAAGGGGAGTGGTGAACCATCCCTGAACATTTTTAAGGGATGTGTGCCTAGAATAATGTGACTATGAGAAAAATATTTTACTCCACAACTATTGAAGATTAGTAGATTTATGTATGACTGACGCACTGTCGACATAGGCTCCCTGTAAGTTACTCTTATTATTGAGCAAAGTAAAATTATTGTGTCATGTCTATTAATTCATTTGATTGAAAAATTTAACAAGTTCCTACCAACATAGGAATAAGAGCCTTAAATTAAAAATGAATCATTTGACACCCTCATTCACTCCTACCCTATCAAGGTGTTCCGGGTTCCCTCAATCCGCACACAAAGATTTATCTTAAATGTTAGAATTTAATCGAATATAAATTTTTCAGAAGTATCACATGAATCATGACTCTGAAGATTGTTACAGAAATCAAATCCCAATATGTTTATTACACTCCATTGTAACATTAAAAGTTAGGTGAAAATATTTTTTTTTGATATTTATGATTTTATCTGAGTTTTTTCATTTTTCATATTTTTAGAGATTATCATAACAAGTATCATCTTGAAGGATA
The DNA here is from genome assembly GCA_963277665.1 of Viscum album. Classification (NCBI taxonomy): domain Eukaryota; kingdom Viridiplantae; phylum Streptophyta; class Magnoliopsida; order Santalales; family Viscaceae; genus Viscum; species Viscum album. The sequence continues at coordinate 1,237,747,616 of OY728145.1, read as the reverse complement.
TTGGATTAAATTTTATAATTTTTTTTATTCGAGATCTATGCTATGAGGAATATTTTGTACAATTTATAATATAAATAATATTTTAGGGATTCAAAAAATGTATAATGAAAATATAGGACACAATAGTTCCTTTCAAAAATGATATTTGAGATGAATGAATGACTCTGGTGTATTTTTCTTATGTTGTGGAAGGATTGTCACACTCCACTAGGTGTATGAAATGCAATACAACAACATTACTTGAATAAATACTTTATAGTTATTAAACAATGTTAAAATTTTACATTCTATTAGAAAACAATTTATTCCATTAATATAATAGATGTTGTAAGATGTTATGGAGAAACCTACCCATCAGGTAAGAAAGCGTTGTGTTGAAATCTACCTTTAATCATCAATAGAATTCAAACAAATTTTTTGACTTGGATATTTCATTATGTTCTAGTGTTTATTTGGGAATCCAAAAAACAATTCTTTTGATTTTTGATGACTGATATCAACTAGGAACCAATATAGCCATTTTATTTAATGAATTTTTTTTTTAATTTTAAAATTTCAATTATATTTAAAAAAAATTATTCATATAATTAAATATAGTTAAATTGGAATAAATAGAGTGTAAAATCACATTAATTTATATATGATAGTATTTAATATAGGTAATAGTGTACGATTATTGAATATATTGACTTTTTAAGAGAAGGTAGTCAAAAATAATTTAATTTATTATTAGGTTTATATGGTTGATAGTGTTGTGAATTTTATTTAAGAACTCAAAATGAATAACCTAAAAAAATGGAGATCATCCTAGAACATTTGTTTTGATTATATTTATTTGATATCCTCTGAATAAAGTACATTTATTTCAAATAAATTATTAATTCCCTCTTGATAGAAATGAATTGTATAGACAAAGAGTTTATTTACAAAGTATATGTCTGGAGATCATACTAAATATTTATTTCACAAACTAATGAAATTTTGGTTTACATTAATAACAACACATCACTATTTTGTTCACCGTGGTTGTTTCCATTTATTGTTGAACTTAGTAAAACAGTTTTTATATTTATTTTATTTTTTATTGGTTCATCATAATCCTACAAAAATATTCAATGGTTTTTTCTAATGCAATGTAGGTGTAACATCCCAAGTATTTGAACTTACTATTTATATATTAATAAGTATATTAGATTATAATTTATTAAATGGGCTTAAAATAATATTGTTTGACATTAATGTATTTTCTTGAATAGAAATAAAATTTTGAGCGTAAGATATTCAACTCATAAAATATGTTTCAATAATGAAAAAGTATTTTATTCTCCCAGATGTAAATATATTGTTTAAGGAAATAGAATTGTTTAAAATTGAAATTTATTATTATTATTATTAAGAAATGAAACATATTTTTAAGAAATCTTCCAATTGAAAAAATACATTTATTTTTTGATATTATATTTATTTAAATAATAATTCAATAAAAAAATTAATTTGGATAGTTTTGAAAAAATATGGATTTTAAATAAAAGTTATATATATAAATTAATTAAATTATTGAAATAATCAATATTAAATGAATAAATATATTATATAAAATATAATATTATTGTTTTGATGTATAAATACGGGAAATATTTTTATTTTGGATATATGAAATTATGAATATAAATTTTATAAATCTAGATTAAAAATATTAATTTATAGTATCTTATAAAATATAAATATTGATTTTATAATAATATTATAAATTATGAAATTAATAATACAGTAAATAAATAATAATATGAAGGTAATAAATTTTTATGAATTTTTTTATATTGTTTTTAAAATTATAAATATATAATTTAAGAATATTAATTTTGTTATTATAAAAAAATTATAATTAAATTATTTAAAAACAACAATATTATGAAAATCTAAATAAATAAATCAAATAAATAAAAAGAAAATATACCTTTTAAATGATGAAAAAAGTTAAAATGAATCCATAAATAATGATCGACATTATGGGGGGTTAATGGGTCTCAAACATGGAAAAAGTAGAGGTCATGTTGAGCAATGATGGGGTCTAAAGAATATAATATTGAGAAGTGATTGCTGGATCATTTTTGATTGAATAATTCATATTTTGGATGATTCGAATCCCAGAATGCTGAGAGGTTGTTGATGAAGCATCAATAGTTTGAGATGGAGATCATACTTTATCTCAAGCTCGTAAAAGGAAGATAAAATTTGTAAGGGTTCAGAATATGATGGTCGATCACAATTATAATTAAATACAAATAGAATTTCATATTTGAATTTGGATTGAAATGGTTTCATTCATGGTAGAGGGTTTGGGAATAAACGGTTCTTCATCTCCAACATCCTAAAAATCGGTTTGCTAATTTATTGTATGTTTGTGTCTGAAATGATTTCCAGTTATAGAATTTTGATTCATGGTTTCCTCATTTTTCAATATATTATTTCATCAATTCCCTATTAGTTTTATTTATTAATTTTTCTTTTTTCAATTCATTATCTATTTACTATGTTCATGATAATATTGTATTTTTCTTAAACCAAAGTAACTTCTTGATAGTAGATATTTAATACTTATTAAATCGACTTCATCTTGTTTGAAAAAAATATATGTAGTTATCTTTTTGATTAATTAAATAATAATGAAGCTTCATATTCCATTTGATTAAATACAAAATAAATAAATAAATATTTTCTATATTCTTTGAGTACATAATCACTTCAATTCTCATTTTTGGTAATGCATGGATACACAATAGTTGGTTTTCATTCTTCTATCATCATCGACTTCTGATCGAATTTCCATATCTTAAAACTTCCTTCATTGAGACTAAAACATTTTGGCATATGAATAATGATACTATATAAAAAAACTATATTTTTCATCTAGTTTTGAATACCAAAAATATTGGCATAGATTTAAATTTATAACATAGATGTATTAATTTTATTAGGCACAAAAAAATTATAAGGTACACAATAAAATACTACAAATAGATTTTAGGATAACTCTAGGAAAAAATATTTCAATTCATCAATAATATCATTCTTTATAACATTCTCAGTATAATCATAAACCAACTATATTCTAAATTCATCTTAAGGAATTGAAATTAATTAATTTCCTAAATTATTCTATTTTTGATAGTTTAAATTTTTTTTATCTTGATATATTATTAATTCTGTATAGAAACACGGGTCGGTAATAATTTCTTATGGTGGAATTTTTAATTTATATGGCTGTTCAAAATTCAGTTATGAATTTATGTAATGTTTTTATTTCTTGATGATTGGGTTTTTTTTTCAAAAATAAATATTAAGAGAAATATTTTTTTTAATATAAAATTTTATTTTCAATTATATCTAAATACTTTCTATTTTTGAACTCTGAAATAAAGAAACAGCAAGGCCTAAATAGTTATTGTTTTTCTTTTAATTACTGTGGATTTTAAATTTTTTGAAAAATCTATCATTTCATGTTTCTAGGTATGATATTTTATTATTTTATGATATAATTTTCTGTTTATTATTTAGAATAAGTTTTAAATATAAAAATATAACATTTTATGCGGGAAAAGTACGTGAAAAATAATATATGTTATTTATAATATAAGATATGTCCATTATCTATAACTCATATAATATCATGCATTAAAAATTTATGTACTAGTTTTATTATGTGTGTATATATATGTATTTGTATTTAATTAATAATTTTTATCAGGGAACTAATTTTTTAAAAAAATTTAATGAGGTTTTATTAATTGAATGTGTGGATGAGAATTTTTATATCATTAACATATTTGTAAAATTTAGTATTCATGATATTTTTTTGTCCCAAGAATTTTTCTGAAGAATTAATATATATATCCATATAACTATATGTATAAATGTTTCTCAAAATTGTAATGAAAAATTTCTAGCGTAATGTGTATATATATGTAACGATAGCTTCAAAAGTTTTTAAAATATTTGGATATTGAATATTTTAAACAAGATAGCGAAGTGGGAAGTGACCCCATCAGTCCGAAAAGTGCGTAGGCCTTGACAACCTTGAATAATTCTAGTGGCTCTATGGTTTTATTATCATGATATTATAAAACTATCTCATAAAATAACTGGATTAGTTTTTAATAATTTTCAATGTATAAGTATTTTTATTGGTATTTTAAAAATTATTTTCAATGGTATTTTCAAAAGTATGTAAACATTTGTTTTTGAAAGGTATTTTCATAAAGACTTTTCAAAAGTGATTTTTATGGTTTTAAAACCCCTTGAAAGAATATGTATATTCATCCCATGTTTTAAAAATATTTACACATATATTTTATTGAATTTAAGACGGACAATAATGATTTTAGAGTTAAAACATGCAATAAAAAATAGTTACATTATTTAATTTCTATATAACTCTGTTAAATTTTAAGTTATTTTCTGAATCTCCAGATCCTATACTAGAAATGTCCCTCAATTATATCGAGTACTTGTTATTTCTTAGTAATCATTTATAAAAAAAGTATGAAGCATGTGTTTACATTGAATTAAGAAGCACGGGTTCGAGGACTAACATTTTTTATCTCTGGAAATAGTTTGATAAAATATAGATATTAGGCATTGTCTATTGATGAAAATAAAATCAATGTGATAGAAATATCTTTAGACAACTAATTTCCCATATATATTTATGTTTTTTCGTAATTATATTGATAGAGATTAATAATTATCTATTGTATGATAAAAGAATTGTGAGAGATCAATTGATTTATTTGGTGGGGGAAGAATATAACATCCTAGGTATTTAAATATAAAATGTAATACTTAAAAAATATATAGTCTTATAATTTACTATTTTATTAATATAATAATATATGAAATTATGGTATTTTCTCCAAAAAAAGTTTATTACATTAATAAATTAAAATTATAAAATATTTATAATTAAATAAACCAAACATATTTTCTCCAATAAAAATTTATTATTTATGAAATTTTTTTTATTCATATTAAAAATTTGATTACATTAAAATTATTATTTTTTGGAATTGAGACTTCATTTTATGAAATATTAAAAATAAAAATAAATATTACTAATTATAGTATTACTTTCCATAAAATAATAACTTCACTAATTTACTCATTTAGTTATTTTTATAGGAATAAAATATTTTAAATAAAAATAAAAATTTAAAAATATATATAATATGATGAAATTAAGAATACTTTTAAAATAATTGTATTTTGTAAAATAAAAATTGATTATTTTGAATTGTGAATATAATTTGTATTTTTAATCTTGATTTATTAAATTATGAATATTAATTTTATAAATAGATAATATGAATATTAAATGTAGATAATCTTATTAATTATATAAACTTAATATTATATTAAAAATATTAAATTATGAAAATAATAATATAGTAAATAATTAAAATTATGACAGTAATTAATTTTTTTGAATAATTATATAAAGTTTTGAATGATATTTATTAAAAAATACGAAATATGAGTATTATTATTATAAAATATATTTATAATTAAAATATTTTTATAAAATTAAAACAATGATTAATTTTAAAAACTAATAAATAAATAGAATATTTACAAAACAAATAATTAAAAAATAGGAAATTATTTGATACCGAATACATGAGTAAAAGTTCTTATTGTGGGTCTCTAACTAAAAAAATGTTGAGGATTAGTCAAGAAAATATGGGGTTCAAATGAGTTGAGATTAATCAAAGACCAAGGGATCAAAGACGATTAACTATTTTCAATTCAAGAAGAGTTGAATCTGAGAGAAATATGGGTGCTTCAATGATGGATCGACAAATGATGATGGATATCAGGTGAGATCTAGACCTCATAAGAGGAGAATCAACCTCATATGGTTTTCGATTCAGAAGGCCCAACACTGTTAATGTGAAATATCAAATGAGGATTTTTTTCATATGTTGATGGAAAGGGTTTTGTATATGGATGAGGGATCAAGGACAAGATATTCAACACCTTCATCTTCCTAAAAATAATCATGAAGAAATATTTTAGTTAGATGTCCAAATTGTTTTCAGGTTATTAAATTTCCATTGTTTATTTCTTCATTTTTCATTACAATACATCACTCATGACCTAGGATTTTTCTTTATGAAATTTTTCTACTCCTATTCACCATCTGTTGTGATATGTTCATCATTTCCTAGAATTTTCTTTAATGGATGTCTCAGTTTGGTAGTAGTGATTTAATGTTTATGAATTCTTTTTATCCTGTTTTTGAAATTTTTTTATGTGTTTTATATCTATTTATTTAATCATCATGATACCTAAAAATCTGTTTGAATAATAATTATATGTATATATATATGTATATTCTATAATTTTTCATTTTCGAATCAGTTTGGTTTTAATTTTTTGTAATTCCTAGATATAAATCTGTGTGTTTTATACTTTTTTTATACATTCAGTACTGCTTGGATTTCCTTATATGAAAACCACAATTGTTGACACTAAAACATGAATATAGAAGAAAAATGACATTACATCTAAATATCATATTTCATATCTAGTTTTTAATATAGTGAGTCTTGTTAATGATATGAAGATTAAACATAGATACATTTATGTAATTAAGATGAATTAGAATTCATTGTATAAAAAAGACTTATATAAATAGGTAGAAGGATAACTATAGAAAACATAATTTTTTTTCCTTAAAAATATATTAATTTCTCAATTTTTTAGTATTCTAACACACATGTAAATGTCAAAATTATTTAGAAGGTAATGGAATTATTCAATGTACCGAATTATTCTATTTTTTAGTTTATAAATTTTTACTGAATGTGATTACAAATATTTTATAGAAATATGTGTTGATAATAATGTTTTGATGTTTGAGTTTTTAATTTTTTAGGATTTTAAAATTTTAGTTATGTTTTTTTCTGAATGTTTTATTCCATAATGATTTTTACCGAAATATATGTTTTAATATAACTATGTAATAAAAATTATTTTTTTCATATCATTTTATGTTTGTTAGTTAAAATATTTTAAATAATAGAATTATCATTTTATCAGTTCCATGTACATGTACAATCATTAAATGAATTTAAAATATAGAATATTTCAATAATATATAACTCATGAAATATCATGAATTTAAAATATATGCAATATTTTTATTATTTTTGTATAAATATATATATGTGCGTGTTGAATAGGTATTTCCTTAATAGAGATTTTTTTTTTCAAAAAACAATATAATTGTTTTTTATAAGTAGATTACATTGGTAAATATTATCCTTTCATTAACATACCATGAACAATTAACTACTCATGGGATTTGATTATTACAAGAATCGTTCTTTTGAATTTGTAAATAAATATATTTATAATCATTTATACTTATTCAAATATGGTTTTATTTATGGAAAGAAAATATCTAGTAGAAATCTATATACATGTATGGAAAGCATAAAACGTTTTTATAAAATTCTTTTCTTGAATATTGAAAATAGGATGGGGATGTGGAAGCGAACACATGACATAGGGAAGTGTCTAGGACCAGACATCCTTTGATGATTCATGTGGCCCAATGATTTTCTTTAAATATATTATTTTTATTTCACAAAATAATTGGATTATTTTTAAAAATGTTAATAGTGTTTGTATTTAATATTATATTTTAAGTGTTATTTTTAAAATTATTTTCATAGGTGTTTTCAAAATCAGGTATAATAGTTTTTCTAAATGTAATTTAAAAAAGAATTTTCAAAAGAGTATTTCACCTCTTTTATATCCCCTTAATGGGAAATTTATTGTTATCCAATGTTTTGATAATATTATTGTAGGTATTTTAGTGGATTTTAGATGGGAGACTTCACTTTTGTAGTTAATTTTCTTGATCTAATATTATATTTTTATTTTATTTTGTTAATAGTATGATTAATTATTAAGCAGCTTATAAGTTCATAAAACCTAGATCAGAAAATTTTCAATATTTTATAAATCACTAGGTATTTTTCAATTGTATTTATAAAAAAATAAACATCATGCTTCTTCACTGAATCCAGTAGTGCATGTTTACCACATTATCTGAGGTATCTATTTTTTCAAGGGTAAAATTAGTCAACAATCATTAATTTGCCTCCCCCTTAAGATATAAATTTTGGCCATGGGTTATATAAACTACTATAAAATTCATTTCATAATTAATGATTTATGTGTAATTGTTTATTTCATGGAAGGAATTTTTTATGAACATGGTATATCTTTTAATACCAGAAGATTTTATGAAATATATTCTTCCATATAATATTTTTTTTCATTGAATGTGTTATGGGCATCACAGTTTTTTGAATAACCATGATATACTATTTATGTTATTAGTTAAACATGATCATTATAAACAATAAATTAAATTTTGTTATATTACATAGAATAGTAACCTATTCATAATTATTTACAATGGTTTCTTATAAAGAATATATATTTATCAAGAGAAACCAAAATTTGATTAATATATCTTTACACATTGAAACGTTATTTATTTAATATGACTTTTATTGACATGTTTAAAGAAGATACTTTTTTTCATTTGTTTAATAAATTGACTTAATAATTGTAATAATATTATAATTATTTATCTAGGTAGTTTTTTTGATAATTTCTTATTATTAATAAATATTCGGTTTATACTAAGAAATTATTATTTCTGTTAAAATATACCATTTTCAATTAAATAATTTATGATGATAAATATTATTTAATAATGAATTAAAAGAAAAATTATCTTAATTGTGTTATTATTAATCCAATTAAGGTCATTTTAATCAAATTAATGTTGAAAATTTATTTTAAAACATAATTTACATTAAAAAAATTTCATTGGTGAATTAAATTTTCTTTCCGTACATGTCTTCATTTTCAAATTATGATTTCCACATTTGTAAATGTAGATTTTAAATTTGGGTACCATATCTAAAGTCATCATAATTTATATAATATTATATGTTCAAATTGTTTTGGCCAACTTAAATAGTAAAAATATTAAACATTAATGAATGTGGTAAAACATAAAATTATTTTTCCTAGGGGTAAGATAGACAATATATTCAATACAATTACCTAAAATCATTTCAGAATCTATTTTTATATAATATCATTGTATTTATCTTATCTACTGATCAGTAATGTTATATTTTCATTCCATTTGTCATTTTTAAACAACGATAATAATTTTTTATTTTAAAATTTTCATTTGTGTCCTCTCCCCCACATATAAAAGGCCTCCCTTTCCCTTTAATCAAGAAAATATATATTTCCTTTTTATTCCATTACATAATTAATTTTTTTTCTCACATATATAAGCACATATTATTGGACATATTTTGATTAGTAATACTTCTTAGAAATCAATATTATGAAAAAATAATAGGTTGGGTTAATTATATATATAAATGTCATCAAATTTTTATTTCGTATTTCACTTCCTTCAAATAATAACTGATATTTATGATATAACAAAATACAATTATTCTCATTTATTATATTTTATTATTTCATTGAAATAACTAATATATATTATCCGCTATCAAATGGTAAATGAAATTATCGTTCTTATGTATGGAGGACTACCACAACATGAACCGATGTAATTCATTTTCCATAACCACCTATCATGATTTTATATAATGGTGGACTGATATTTTTATATTATATTTATGAAATAATATTTCTTATCAAATTATAATGTAACTCTTACATTCCTAACTATCAATCTGTGGGAAGGAAAATAACATCACTCGGGCATATGAATGGACTACAACCTCATTGAAGAGAAGCGATACGTTTTTCATTTATTTTTTCAATATTGGAAAAAATTAAATATTTAATTACTATATATTATATATATATGATATGTATTGAATTTTTTAAATCTGATATATTATTTAAATTCATTTCATTCCATTTTTTTGAAGAAAATGGGAACAACATTCAAGAGTACATATGGTGTACCTTCTCCCTAAAAGTAGTAATTCTTTTTATATATATATAATTAATGGATTAATTATAGAAAATATATATTGAATATATGTTATATTAATATAATAGTAAAAATTATAATCCTGGTGGATCTAAAAGAACCAAATATTCACAATGGAAATTCACATAAAAACGAATATGAAATTGCCCAAAATATGATTTTGAAAATGAAATCATTAACAAATGTGTAATAAATTGTCATCAGTAATTCCAATATAGTAATATATATATATATACATATATATGAATATTATTTTAGAATATATGTATAATGAACCTATATTTTTAATATTATATTTTAACATATACAAATATTCTTGAGACGTGATGTACAAGATTTATAAATCACTTTTAACTTTTTGTGGTAAATTCCATATTCAACAAATGTAACTTTTTTGTGGTTTATATAATACCCATAAATATATTTTAATATTCTTCTTATTAATTTTATTGGTATTTTTAAATCCATCTTTGATATTTCGTTTAATGTATATTTTGATTAAAAAACAACCAATGGGGTAATGATTTTTGTGTTATAATCCCATTTTAAAGGATTTATTATGATTATTGTTCTAAGGTTGAAATATTATAATTTACCTAAAAATAATCTCAATGTTTTCTAATGATTTTTTTATTTCTATATAATTCTAGTTTTCCATTAATCTTAAAATATAGAATAACTAATGAGAAAAAAAAATTATATGAAAAAGATATTATTTCACTGCTTAGTCAAAGAAAATTCATTCATGTACTTGTTTTATAAATTATTTTTAAATAATTTTTTCAATATTACCAAGTGATTTTTGAATGATATTTTTAATTTTTTTAAATTTTTCAAAATATATATTAAGGGATCAGTTTTTATTTATTAGAATGAGGTAGTTTTGAAATTTTTAAAAAATGAGAATGAAATTTTTTCTTTAACATACATCAATTTATCTAAATTGTAGTCCACATAGATCACATAATTCATTGAGTATTACATTATATGTTTTTATGGTTATTTTCTATGAAAAATATTTCATTTATATATGTTAAATATTTATGTTTAAGAAATGTAATTTCAAACTTAAATTGATATTTTCATCAAGAAATATTCTCTTTGAACTTTCAAAATCATTTCCCATATATGATTACTAATGAAATACTCTAGATATACAAAAATGATAACATCATTATTATTTATTTGGATATATTATTTTAATGATGAAATGATATTTATGAAACCCATTCCTTTTCTGTGGTATATAATATGATGAAATGATTTAATGTTTATGAAAACAGTTTCTATTCCAAAAGGTATACAGTGATGAAGTGTTTATGAAAACCATTTCTTTTCGTGGGTTATTATATGATTAATTATTTTTTATTTCATGTCTAAAAAATGAATGTATTATTTGATGGTTGTGAGCTATATATCCCTCTTATGGATTATGTAAATATGGATAACCCATGTGTTAATTTTCTCAATCGTGAACACGAATTCATGATCAGAATATTATCAAAAGACTTGAATCCATGCCCATAAATTTTTCTATATACATTATTTAATGTCCATGAGGATATTTTTAAACATACAGTTAGATCTATATGTTGATTCTTGGAACTATATTCAGGACTATAATTTTATTTGAAATTGAGAAATTAAATCCTAACATAATGAGTGAACCCATTCCTCTTTATATATATTTACTATTTTATAAGCATATATTTATTTATAAAATCTATTTATCCTGAAATTGATATTATGTACTTTCTCCTAATATTTTATTTCTCAATAATTCAATAATTATGAATGGACAAAGTATTTTCCTTGTACGAATATCATGATTTATGATATAAAAGTTATAGTATACAAATATTCATTTAATATTTTAATATTGTTTTACTCATATAATGTTAATATCTTCCATATTAAACCATAATCGTCATATAAGATATTTATTTCATTTATTTCCATTCCCAATTTTATGAGTAATAATTTTATGTTTGATTTATCAATGAAAGAATATAATTATATTGTAAATAGAGGTTGATGATGAGAATCAATTATGGAAATGTTTTTTAGGATTCCACATTTACATTGAAACTAGACCTATACGAATTAGGGATGGATCATTGTGTTATGTAATAAATATTGTGGTATTAATATGTAATATCTATGTTTAAAAATTTTGGATCACTATAGTTCATATCATATAATGGTTTACATTACTATAAGAAACTCGTATGAGGAATCATCGATGATATCCTTAACTATATGATCCTATAAAAGATATATATTATAGAAATTTATTGAAGGATAGTGCATCTGGTATCAATAAAATTGCATCCCTATCAAAAAAAATCATGTTGATGTGGATATCTCATATATATATTATTGATTAATAACTCTTAAATGGTGAATTGGGATTTTAATTGATAATCATATGGTTTACAATTATGGCCCTTGTGGTTCACTTGGTTTGACTCTCCCGGGGTATATGTTTTGGAAATTTAAATTCCATTTATAAACTATCATGGCTAATTTCAATAAATTATTACAATGAATAAAATATCATTACACAATGGTTTCCAAATTATAAATAATGTGACATGAGTTAGACATACTATAAAGGATTTTTTAGTATAATTTTCCCCACTATTTTTATTGTCACTCACACTACACTTTTTCGTTTTATGAGATAGATGGAACATATAATAATTTGGTGAACAATGACTGTTAATGGAAATGAAATGAATATATTTAGGATATATAAAAGGATTAGAAACTATAATGAATTATATCATTACAATTCCTACTCACCTCTCTTAAGAAATATGTGGAAAAACATGTGATGAAAAATATTTTAATTATTCAAGGATAGAAAAAACATCGATTAAATATATAATGAAACAAAATCAAACATCCTTACATTATACCTCTAATCCATTAGTTTCATAGAAATGGATTAAAATAATGTAACATATATTTTATGTTTTATTAGGTACAGTGAAAAAAAATTAAATTTTGGTTCTCTACCATTTGACATGCCAAGAAGATCAATGGCTGATTCTTATCAATAATAAATGGTGAAAAGATGACATTTAGTCAATGGAATTGGATAAATTTGAGAACATATTACTCAATAATTACTTTCCTTGTATTATTTGTAGAAACAAAAGTGTGTATATTCATTGAGTTAATTTGAAATAGTGATGAATCCATTTATATATACAAGGAACATTTTACATGATATTAATGCTACACATCAAGAATTATCATCAATACTGTATAAAAGGTTAATCAATTATTCAATGGCTTAAAACCAAGATTATCATAGGTTTTATACATAAAATAATTCTGTGTCTATTTTGAAATCATGTTATGTTCATTTAAAGAGGATAATGATATAGGAGTTACACAAAAATCTCAGGGATTTGATATGAAACAAATATTTAATTCAATGTATTCCTAAAGTCCATTGTTATAAGAAGATGGTTATTCATTCCTGGTATACGTGTGGAAGGAAACATATAGGAAAATACCTTGAGGGTACTCCTTAGTTTTTTATATGTTGAAAGGGAGGACACATAGTAGCTAAATGCTAATTTAATAGGAAGAGTACTCTTATCGATGTAGATTGGGGTAATGCTCCTTTAGATGCACCTCCCACACTCTGATGTAATAAATTTATGGAATATTGTAATTATGCTAAATAATGATCAACATCAATTGGTACTACTAATGATCCACATTGGAAACCTCTTAATAAGAGAGAAAAATTCAATTATCATGTGATGAAACTTTATAATGAAGGGTATGAGAATGACTTGGTGAAAGCTATGCACACAATGTACTCTATAAAATTTAATGTCTTATTAAACAATGGATCTACCAACAATTTAATGTGTGATTAATATTCACAACGAATAAAAATTACACACCATTTATTACATTTTAATTTAGCAGTGGAAACATCTAATTGTATGATTATCACCTCTCATGTATATGATTCATATCGAGTTGGGTTTTATTGGAATGTTCTTCCTAAAATTATTGTACTTCTCCTTGTAATTGAATTTTATATAATCTTTGCAGAGTATATACATTAACTATATAAAACCCACATCAATTTATTTGTAAGGTAAGATGAATTTAGTATAAAAACCTAACAAATGGAATATATCAATCTAATTATAAATATGAACATATGAGGGAAATCATAAATGTTTTATGAGACTTTATTTGACTTCAATAGGGGTTGATCCTCTATTGTTAGAAGATGACAAAATATTATGAATTTCCTCTATCATGTGATATTTATAATATCATTTTGGGAGAGTTAACACAACATTTTTTGAAAAAAGAAATTTAGATTTCAATATATATAATACATATAATTATACCAAATTCAAGGAATCCTTATAGAATGGCCCCAATTTAGTTCTAAGAATTTAATAAGTCACATTATGATAATATTGAAAATTTATTCCTCTCGACTTTTATATTATAATATGGTTCACAAGTTATATTTGTAAGATAATCATTGGATTTATAAAACTATTAGTTGACTACTTGGAACATGATAAGTTCACAATCAAGAACAATAATATTATACCCCATATTTATGACTTGTTTAATAAATTTATTTGACCTCAATTATTTTACTATATTGACATGCATTTTAAATATCATTATTTTATTTTTTTGATGGTTGATATAACAAAGATGATATTTTTTATGTGTAATGGAAAATATTAATATAGTGTGATGCAATTTTTCCTCACTATTACACCATCAATAATTCTACAAGTAGTGAATAATGTATTGACAAATTATGTTTACCAATTTATTATAGTAATTATAGATGATGTTATAATTTATTAAAATTGAATGTATGAGCATAATGATCAGATGAAAATTTTATTATGGATTTTAAGGAAGAAAAATTGTATGAAAAATTTAAAATTTAAGAACTATTGCTACAAAAGAATTCATTTTTGGGTATTACCCTATCATTAGAGAGTTTATCAATCTATTAAATACTGATGCTTCATAACAATGTTAGAAACCAACTACGGTGAATGAAATATTTATTCTCAAGAGTTATTATGTATATTATAGATTTTACATGGAGTGTTTATAAAGACTATTCAATCCATTAACACGTTAAATTTGAAGAGATCCAAGTTACATTGGTTATATGATTCCTATTAAAATATCAAAGAACTAAATAGATGTTCAGTTAGAAAACCTATCATTAAATTATCCTATAGTGTATTTTCATAATCTATTGTGATTAAAAAAATGGATTGTGTAGAATTATCCTTCATAATGAAGTGGTTTTGGGTTAGCCTAGTGAAATTGATGGTTCAGGAGAAATATTAACTATGTCATTATTTGGAGTGAATTATTGTAATTTTTAAAATATATATATATGAAAGAGTTTTCTTTATACAAAATTTTGTGATATATATACTAATAATATGGGTCCCTTATATATATTTATAAAATGGTAATTGAATATGGTCTCTTGATGATTTGTTTAACATATTAATGATTATGACTAGTCAATACATTAAAAATTTAGAGAGTGAACATGGTTGTTGATGATTTAACTCAAAATGATAACTCAATCCTATATATGATGGTGATAAAAAATTTATAATATATATATATATATATATTCTAAGGAAAGATCTATAAATCGTTATGAGAGGTGTATAATCTTCCCATTCATAAATAATTGTTCAACCATATATCGATTTAATGATTAATTATTTGTTGAGGAATGACAAAGAGCTATAGACGAAGTTTAAAAATGATCTTGATTTTAGAATTTATATTTATTGAATTAAGTTGTTGAATAATTGTGTATGTATCCTTTTCTCCTAAATTTGAGGAAGGCACTATAAGAGGAGGCTCATTGTTTATTATTTTAAATTTATAATGGATATATTATGATATATAGAGACCTCAAATATTATTTTTGTTTGGATGAAATAGAGATAGATATTATTGATTTATTATCTCATTTACATGTATTAAATTGATAAATGTTGAGACAAAAATGTCTATGATGATGCTCAAAACACTATCCATCATTATTTAAAATTGTAAAAAGTCATCATGGATTGTTTTAATTGGACACCCCAAACAATAAAAATTCCATACTGTTATATGTGTTATATTATATCTATTTATTATGTAAACAAACTTCATTTCTCGAAAATAATATATATCACAATATCTAAATTTTATGATATAAATAATATAAGTGGTATGTTTTTATAGAGTGTAATAGTATATTGTGTCTCATTGGAATTCTAGGAACATAATAATGTTTTGGAGAAGTCTTCATCATTCTCTAGATATAGTGATCAGGTTTAAAAATTCATATAATCCCTATAGAGATAGTCAATCCTTGAGAACAATTCAAACCATAGAGTTTATTCATAAATCATGTTTTATGGATTTTATTTGTGGTTGGTGAGTACATATCCCTCTATATTATTTTCACAGACTGAGTATAATTTCAGGATGTTTTGTGGTTTCATAATAGAGCTAGTTTAAGTAAATTAATATAAATATTTTTTGATAAAATATTTTAAAATATAATATTATGCAAGGATTTTTCAATTCCTACATGACCTGAACCAATATTATTTTATGATGTGTACATGATTATATATATATATATAGTTAATTTTTATAAAACAATATACCGCATAATTTATGAAATGGATCCGAGTGTGTGGGACATGGGATGTCTCACTTGGAATTATAGACTATTTATAGGAAACATTGGATTTTAGGACATTTGGTTAAAGATAGTTTATGATACAATAAACTTTTATAATATTAAAATAAAATTTTAAAATGTTTTAGGACTTAGGAAATTAGTTACAAAATATAAGGGGGATGATTAGGAACCACCCATATATCTCTTCTTGATAATAATAAAACAATTATTATTTAAATGTCAATATCATTAACTCTTTACACATTTAATAACATATAAAAAACTTAAATAATCTATATAAAATGTCAAATGTCACTTGTCTCAAGTATACCTCAAAATATCAATGGTATTAAAAAAATATATATTTTATATTGCAAAATGTCCATACATTCCCAACAAGGGAAAAAAATCAAGGAATATTTAAATATTTTACCTTTTCAAAAGAATTTGATTCATAATATGATTTTATTATAGATGGAAAGGAAGTGAAACCTCATTAATCATAGTATCAATATATATCCATTTTCATCATAATTTATGTATTTTGAAAGTATCATTTTCTAAAACATCAAATAAAATATTGTTGGGAAATTTAGAAAAAAATTATATCAGATGTTTTCCAATTTTAATTCATCAAAACATATTTTATAGAAATATTACTTTTCTAAATTTTATAAATCATAAATTAAAGGATATGCAATTGTAAAATTGAATAATGTGAAATTGAATTATCCCAAAAACATTTTTTTAATACATAGACCTCCTATTATTATGAACAACACAAAATATAGAAATTTAATGAATAATTGATAATTGTATGTGTTATTGGATGAAAATTATTAATAAAAATTTATATTGTCAGTGATAATTAAAATATTATTTTTTGGATGAATAATATCTATTTCTAATCATGGATAGTGATACATAGAGTATGAAAATGTGTAAAAAAAATTGTGAGGGTGTAATTAAATTACGTGTGTAGAATACAACATCCTTGGACATAAATGCTATCTAACTCATAATAATCTAATAAATATGTATTTTGAAAAAAATGAGATCATTTGAATTTTAATAAAATACACTTAAATTAAAACAAAATATTTATAGAAATATGTTATACGATGAATTTGTAAATATATAAAATAAAATGTTGAGCATTTATAAAATAGGGGAAAATAAAGTTAAAATTAAAACTGTAGTATTATAGCTAACATAATTTTATATCCAATGTAACTAATATCCCCAAATAAATATTGATTATAGGGATATAAAGTACTGAAAAATCAATAACAATTTTTATCATTAATTATGAAGAATTTGGAGATGGATTTATTAAAAATTCTATTATGCCAGGTATTTATAGGTTAAATAATATCCATTTATATATTGACATTGGGAATATTTTTTAATAAAATAATATATAGGAAAAATAGTGAGTATGATCATTTCCATTAAAAAATGTTTTATATATCATATGATATATTATATGGTTAAAAATTAAAATATTTATTATAACACAAATACACTCTATACTATTTAATAATTTTTAATTATAGATTGTAATATATAAAAAATTGGTTTAGTGTTTAAAAAATATAAATACTTATCTAAATTGATACAATATAATTTAATAATATCTTTTTGATAAATTGTTTTAATAATATTTATATAGAAAACTTATAGAAATAATTATTAATTATTTCTTCGAGATGTAAAATAACTATGGATAATAAAATTTTATTACAAAAATATTTATTCTAGTTGTAATATAACATATTTAAACAATAATAGAATAAATGATAAATTAAATTTCATTATATTCTGGAATTAAATAACTAATTTTGAGTATGGATAAGTTTAATAATTTTTTCATAAAAATTATCTTAATAATTAACAACCTGTACAGAGTAGTTACATACCATAAATTAAAATATAATGGAAAAGGTGATCAATCGCATGTGAGTGTTGTCAACTAGGTAGACCCCATTATGATAGAGTGTGACATTAGGTTTTCATATCTTCCACCTAACCTAGGTAGTTGTGCATAAGATTCTCATGGAAAATGCAATAGGGTGGATGAGACCATGAGGGCATACATGTGTATGATTTTTAAGTACCATTTCACTGGTGCATTTTTATAGAGAAAAGATTGATGGATCTGATATATATTCAAGTGTAATAGGCCAAAAATATATTTCTATGGTTGTTGAAAAATAGTGAAATGCTCCCTCAGATAAAATGTACTAAATTTAACATTGGTTGATCCCTCAAGATGATATTAGTATTGTAACATCCCAAGTAAGTAATGAATAATAGATATTTTTATCTATGTCTATTAATAAATTAGATAGTGTTTTAGAGGCTTAAAATGAAAATAAATCCAATCTTAAGCATGAAATACACTAATATTTTTAAAAGATTGATTTACTACCTTTTGATGGCAAACCATATTTTAATATATCTTTTTACAATTTTATAAGCTATTTTTTTCAAAAAGAAACTTATTATTTTTGATTGGGACATCAAAATTTAATTTGTGTGAATTTGTGGTATTTTTCTGAAAATGTTCATTTTTTAATGAATAGTGAAAAATACTGCATTTTACATCAAAACTGCTTTTTAATAAAATTTATTTATATGATTATATTATCTTTTGAATTTTTTTTAAAGTTAAATTAGAATATACTTTTACCATTTAATCCAATAGTGCTCATTGGAATCAATTTCACTTTGAAATTAGACTTAAACTGGTGTCATAATTTTGATACTTATTGTTTCATAAAAACACGTTATTTGTCATGACAGCGAGAATTAATTATTAAATTAATTAATGTAACTTATATGATTTGAATTTTGTTAAATAGACATCATTTTTGAATTCAGAATATCAAATATAGATTAGGGTGAAGTTCTGGTATCTTTCTGAAAAACATCAATTTTTGATGAATAGTGAAACCACTAACTGGTAGTTAAAGAAACTGATTTTTCATTTAAATGAAATTTTACCACATCTGTTTTTTGAATTTCAAAAATCCGACATACATGGTTGTTATTAATAAGTACAATTTGGTTCAATGAGATTAAAATAATTTTTTTGGTGAATAGTAACTTTTAAGTTCTTAATCGCGATTAGAGGTAATTAGTATAGTTTAAGGTAAAAATAATGATTTAATAAAATGAGATGAGTTTGAAACATGTCCTACCCTCATTGGATGTGTCATGGCCGACGAAGAAAATCCATGGGTAAACTTGGGGACCCCATGGAGCCACTTTGGTTGGGAAATGACATAAATAACTTTTTATTTAATGTAAAGTAAAAATGACACAAACATAATATGTTTTACGAAAACAATTTTTAAATGGGGTTATACAAGTCAGCTTTTTGACTATAAATATTCATTGAAAAGATAAAACGATTTCCTACATCATAGTATTTTGTTTATAATTTTTAGACATTAAATAAATAAAAGTATTTATGACATCATAATGATGTAGCGATTACCTCATTAATAAAGGATTTCAATAAAATGAAAAGATAGTGTAAAATATATGACTTACACATATCCAAAACCTATTGGGTGGGTATATTTCGAACCCTTATCACCTTAAACGCGAATTATATCAATGTGGGACATTTTAAATCTGAATACCATTTTCAAATAAAGTAATATTTCTTAACTTTCCAAGTGTGCCCCTCCTCTCCTCTTATAAAAGGCCCCCACCTCTACCTCCATACCCACACTCCCAAAGCCTTTGGCTCGGCTAACCCCTACCCATTTAGTCTCTCCACATTCCTCTATTACTCCTTGAAGCCTAACATTGGGCAGAAGGCTTCCCAAGGAAGCCATTGAGCTCAAACCAAAGGAAGTTACCAAATTTTAAGGTAATGTCTTCACTTGAGTCCTTTTGTTTTATTTTGCTTCTCCATCCCCCTAAACTATTTTTATTTATTTCTTTTGTAACAACTCCAGTATATTAAATATACTAGGATGTTTTTCTAAGAATTATTCGAGCTACACTTACACACACCTACGTCTAATGGTTAAAGGACATACTGTTTCCGTGGATGGTGAATTTATGCCTCCCGAAACGATGAATGTTCAACATTCTTTTAACACCTTCAAAGGTGCCCATTAAGATGTCACTATATTTATATATGATATATATTATGTTTATGTTTTCCTTAAGCTTCTTTATTTTTCATTTTGGGCATACCTTTATGGTTCCCATTATGGGTAAACTCGATATCTTCATTTAAGGAAGTGCAGACTACCGCCCCATCAAAGTGATTTGATTCGTTAAATACCATATGTGGGACATATAAAGGATGGAGTTATGATATTATATATGATATTATATTTTAATTTTAATATAGCTTTATATCATTATGATTCCATTCTATAAAATACGAAATATAAATGAAAGTAGCGTTCATGCGTACGTACGACTTACCGTCTCCATGAACGGTGAATTTAATTTCGTACCTCTAAATGATTATGTAATATTATAAATTCAAGCATGTACTGGATATATATGAAATATATGATATCTACATCATGAATACCATTCTGGATATAATGGATACATGAACAACTTGTAATTATAAAGGGCTTACTTTTGACTCAAGTACCAATGATCGTTAAAACGACCTTTATTAACTTAAATAATAACACAGTGTTATGACATGGAAATAAGTGATATAAAATGAATAATGAACTTGAAAAAGGTTATTAAACCAGTAGAAATTAACTCGAGTTTATTATTCAGGAGATTAAATAATGACCGAGTCAATTCGGACCCGATGTATGGGACTTCGTATCAATCTCCTTTCATTGAGGCATATTTTATTTTATATACAACATTCTTTTATACGGTGTATAAACCCCTTTGGCTTTTACATTTATTCAAAAGGAATCTTTTTTATACGAAGCGTTTACTAAATGACAAAAGAAAATTTTTTTGTCGTACGTATGCGGCGACAACAACTTCTCTGCCGCCTTGACCATTATTTGAGTTTCGGCTTCCTCTACAAGCCATACCTTCTTTTTAAAAGAAAAATAAATACCATGTTTTAGTTTTCTTTTATTTTGGTATTGAAAATGGATTTCATAAGGTTTTTATTACATCAATGTGTTGTATTGATATCTCATGATTGAAATGGGGAAATGTTATGTTTCCTTTATGTATGTTTTATGTGATACGATTATGTTGAGGATCTTGGGCATTATTATGAAGACGGGTGGTTACGTGATAAACTAAGGGCGGGTGAGCTCGATATAGCTCTCCAATGCATTGGGTAACGCGAAGGAGTGAAACATTCAGGTTTCTCTAAAGAGATTTATGGAATATACTGTGATGGGTATTCCAAACGTAACCAAGAGGGTTACTCCCTACGTAATAATGTTATGAATGCCTCGAGTTACCTTTATGTCTTATGATTTCAATGATTTATTCATGATTTGATGAGGTATGTTTTATGGGTAAATTATGATTTCATTCTTATGTATATATGAACTCATGTTTCCTATCCATATTTGTTTTATATAACCCATACATAGCTTTTCATGTTCATCCCAAGTCTTTTTTGAAATTTTTTTCACAGGTCAAGGGAAAGGTACATGATATGATGATAGTGTCAAGGAAGTGTCAAGAAAGAATCCATGTTTTATTTTAAATATGTTCCATTGATGGGAAAAAATGAATACTATCTTTATGTAACCACATTGTTTAAATGTGGAATGTAATGCATGTTTTATGATCTAATTCTATAAAACTCTAAACCAGAAAAGATCCTCATTGTGTAATCTTGTAATAACTCAAGATTAAGTAAGGTTTAAGGCTGGGGCCTTATAGTTGGTATCAGAGGCCAGTTTAGATAACTTTAGGAGTTAGAATTCTATTAACTTATTATCCAAAAATATTCTTTTTTGGTCAAATTGAAGTGATATAGTATTTGAAGATTACCATGTTGCTTTATCTAAGACATGTTTGTTCAGAATGGTTTTCAACAGAGGAAATAGGGAAGCAGTGCTAGGAAGGCATGCAGAAGGAAATAACCTTCCGAATCAGTGTCCCGAGATGGTCGGAATTGGAACTCAATAGTTTGTTGCAGTAATGGCGTAGTTGAATCAAACGATAAATGGAGGTGGTATCCATGCATGAGATAAGCCAGATCAACCACAGAAGAACATGTCAATGGTGGAACATTTCATGAGGCAACATCCCCCATCATTCAAAGGGTCATCTGACCCTGTGATAGCTGAATGGTGGATTAATGCACGGGAGAAGATTTTAGATGTCATGGGGTGTTCAGACAATCAAAAGTTTAGTCTTGCTATTTATCATTCGGAGGGTGAAGCAGATCAGTAGTGGTTGATGGTTAAGAATATCAGGGACGCTGATGAGCTTTATGCTCTCGACTGGGATGGATTCGAAGGTATGTTTCTTGAGAAGTATTTTCCTACGGCAGTTCGACTTAGGATGGAAAAACAATTCTTGGAATTGAGGCAAGGGGAAGACTCAGTGGCTACCTATGAAGAAAGGTTCACTCGATTGGCAAGGTATGCTCCAAATTTTATCCGAGACCTTGATAGAAAAATCAATCGTTTTTACTCAGGATTAAAGCCAAAATATCGAAGGGAATTAGCTTCTCGTGAGTTTAAAAGCAATGAAAATCTTGTTCGATGTTCTGAGAAGGTGGAAATGGAGTTTTCTGATGATCAAGTGTTCTATACCAACCAGCAGAAGAAGAGACCGAGGTGGCAGGAGAAAGGAAAGAATTCTTCAAAAAGGTATGATGGTAAGAAAACTAAGTTTCTAGTTTGTGATAAATGTGGGAAAAGGCATGCTGGGGAATGTCTTCTGAATTCTGGAAAGTGCTACTGATGTGGTAAGATGGGACATAAGGCTCGTGATTGCACTGAAAAAGATCAAGGTGAAGGTAAGACCAAATTTGATTTACAGTTAGTAAAATGTTTTAAGTGCAATGAGATGGGTCACTATGCAAACGAGTGTCCGACAAAGAGATTGAGTGATGGGAAGCAGTTAGACTACAACCAGAAAGGGGTGGTGAAATCCTTTGCAACTACTTCAGCGGATGTTGGGCCATCAAATGATGTTGTATCAGGTACTTTGTTTGTTTTTTCAGATTATGCCAGTGTGTTGTTTGATTCGGGGACTACACATTCTTTCATCTCTGAAACCTTTTCTAGTAAAATGGGAATACCATCTCAAGAAATGACTCCCGAACTTTTGGTAAAAACACCTGGGGGAAATGTTGAGGCAAAAATAATTTATAAGAATCTTCCTATCCTTATCCATGGAAAGAACCTACTTGAGAACCTTATTGTTTTACCTCTAGTAGAGTTTGATGTTATCCTGGGTATGGATTGGCTCTATATTTACCATGCTAAGATTGACTATAGAGCTAAAGAAGTTTCTTTTCAGAAAGACTATTAGTTTGTGTACAAGAATGAACCCTTACTGTTGATAACATATCAAGAGGCCGAGAAACTTGTAAAAGATAGAAATGAATGTTACCTTTCTCACATCGTTGAAAATAAAGGAACTGTTCAGATTAATGATGTGCTAGTGGTAAATGAGTATCATGATTTTTTCCTGATGAGTTGCCTGGAATAATACCAGATTGGGAAGTTGAGTTTTCTATTGACTTAGTTCCTAATGCTAAGCCAATTTCAAAACCCCCTTATCGAATGGCTCAAATTGAACTTTTAGAGTTGAAGGAGTAATTGCAAGATTTATTAGAGAAAGGTTTCATTCGACCTAGAACGTCACCATGGGGTGATCCTGTTTTATTTGTTAAAAAGAAAGATAGTTCAATGAGACTTTGCATTGATTATAGAGACTTGAATAACATCACTGTTAAGAACAAATATCCTTTTCCTCATATCGATGATTTGTTTGATCAGCTCCAGGGAGCTCAGTATTTTTCAAAGATTGACTTGAGATTGGGGTACCATCAGCTGAAGGTAAATGAAGCAGATGTTCCGAAGACCGCATTCCATACAAGATATGGCCATTATGAATTTGTAGTAATGCCTTTTGGGCTAACCAATGCACCTGCTGTATTCATGGAATTAATGAATAGAATTTTCCATGAGTTCATGGATATGTTTGTGGTGGTTTTCATTGATGATATTTTGGTGTTTTCTAAAAGTAAAGAGTAGCATGAAAGACAATTAAGGGTTATCTTTCAAACCTTAAAAGAAAAGAAACTGTATGGAAAATTCAGTAAGTGTGAGTTTCGGTTGCAACAAATTTCTTTCCATGGTCACATTGTTTCTAATGATGGGATAACGTTTGATCTTGCAATAACAAAAGTTGTTGAAGACTGGCTAATACCCACAAATGAAACCGAGATTCGTAGCTTCCATGGTTTGGTAGGCTATCACAGGAGGTTTGTTAGAAAATATTCACGGTTATCTAGTCCAACAACTAAGCTAACTCGGAAGGGTGTTAAGTTTATCTGGACAAAATAATGTGATGATTGTTTTCAGGAATTGAAACGAAGATTGGTGAATGCTCTAGTTTTGGAACTACCTTCCAGGAATAGTGAGTTTGTTATATACATTGATGCTTCATTGAAAGGACTTGGTTGGGTCCTAATGCAGAATGATCAGGTAATTGATTATTCTTCACAACAGTTGAAAACTCATATGGTAAATTACCCTACACATGATTTGGAATTAGCTGCATTTATTTTTGCTTTAAAAATTTGGAGGCATCATTTTTATGGAGTAAAGTGTGAAATATATACCGATCAGAAAAGATTAAAGTATATATTCACTCATAAATTGTTAAACATGAGACATAGGAGATGGCTGGAATTAATCAAGTATTATGATTGTAGAATTCATTACCATCCGGGAAAAGCAAATAAAGTGGAAGATGCATTGAGTCGAAAAAGTAATTCTTCATTTGAAATGGTGTGTTTGGAACGTGATCCTTTGGTTAAGGATTTGACGAACATTGGCATAGAAGTTGTTGGTGCAAGTTGTCCTTCTATTTTGTTTCAGGTATCAGTGAAATCTTCTCTATCAGACAGAATCGAGCAAGAAGAGAAGCAAGACAATGAGTGGCAGAAAAAGGTAGAGCTGGTTCAGAAAGGTAAGTTTCCTGAATTCAGCATTGAGAATGATTGTGTTTTGAGATTTTGGAAGAGATTGTGTGTGCCTTTTGATTCACAGTTGAAGAGAGAGTTGTTATGTGAAGCTCATAGTTCTCCGTTTTCAGTTCATCTTGGTAGTACTAAGATGTACAGAGATCTGCGGGAGTATTACTGGTGGGATGAAATGAAAAGAGATATTGCTGATTTTACTGTGAAGTGTTTGACTTGTCAGCAGGTTAAAGCAGAGTGGCAGTTACCGAAAGGGATTCTTCAGCCTTTACCAGTGCTAGAGTGGAAATGGGAGAATATATCCATGGACTTTGTTGTGGGATTACCGAAGAGATCTCGAGGTAATAATGAAATCTAGGTTATTATTGATCGCTTGACCAAATCTGCTCATTTCCTTTCTATACGAGATACTTTTTCCTTAGATCAAATTTCCCGTTTGTATCTTAAATAGATAGTTAGGTTACATGGAGTTCCCCTCTCCATTGTATCTGATCGTGATCCCAGGTTCACTTCTATCTTTTGGAAAGGCCTTCAGAAGTCGTTGGGTACTGAATTAAATTTTAGTACAGCTTTTCATCCCCAATCAGATGGGCAGTTGGAACGAACAATTCAGACATTGGAGGATATGCTACATTCTTTCTCTATGGATTATCAAGGAAGTTGGGACAAACATCTTTCTTTGGATAAATTTTCATATTATAACAGTTTTCATTCCAGTATACAGATGGAACCATTTGAGGCGTTATATGGGAAGCGGTGTCGAACTCCAGCTTTCTTGGATGAAGTGGGTGAAAGGAAATTAATGGGACTAGATTTGGTAGAAGAGTTGGCAGAATAAATTTAGCTGATACAGAAACACATGAGAACAGCTCAGAGCAGGCAGAAGAGTTATGCGGATAACCAGAGGAAGGATCTATCTTTCAAGGTAGGTGATCATGTTTTTCTCAAAGTATCACCATGGAAAAGTTTGATGCGATTTGGTAAGAAAGGAAAGCTGAGTCCAAGGATCATTGGACCATATGAAATTCTGGATAGAGTTGGATCAGTTGCTTACCATGTGGCTTTATCTCTGAGTTTATCTCAGGTATACAATGTTTTTCATGTTTCGATGTTGAGGAAGTATATTCCAGATTCATCTCATGTTTTGAGCCCAGAGGTAGTTCAGTTGGAAGAGAATCTCTCTTATAAAGAACAACCAGTCCAGATTCTTTACCGAAGAGAGTAAGTGTTACGTAATACGGTGATTAATCAGGTAAAGCTTTTGTGGAAAAACCACATGATGGAAGAGGCATCATGGGAATATGAAAATGCAATGAGGGATAAGTACCCCCATTTATTCGATAAGTAAATAAATTGCGGGGACACAATTTTCTAAAGGGGGGAAGGATGTAACATCCCAAGTAAGTAATGAATAATAATAATATTTTTATCTATGTCTATTAATGAATTAGATAGTGTTTTAGAGGTTTAAAATGAAAATAAATCCAATCTTAAGCATGAAATACACTAATATTTTTAAAAGATTTTTTTACTGCCTTTTGATGGAAAACTATTTTTAAATCTATCTTTTGACAATTTTATAAGCTATGTTTGTAAAAAATAAACTTATTCTTTATTATTTGGACATCAAAATTTACTTTGTCTAAATTTTTGGTATTTTTATAACGATGTTCATTTTTTAATGAATAGTGAAAAATACTGCATTTTACATCAAAAATTCTTTTTAATCTAACTTATTTAAATGATTATATTATCATTTGAATTGGTTTTAAAGTGAAATTAGAATATATTTTTACCATTTAATCCAATAGTGGTCATTGGAATCAATTTCACTTTGAAATTGGACTTAAACGGGTGTCAATCTTTTGATACTTATTGTTTCATAAAAACATGCTATTTGTCATGACAAGGGGAATTTATTATTAAATTAATTAATGCAACTTATATGATTTGAATTTTGTAAAATAGGAATCATTTTTAAATTCAGAATATCAAATATATCTTAGGGTGATGTTTTGGTATCTTTCTGAAAAACATCAATTTTTTATGAATAGTGAAACCACTAAGTTGTAGTTAAAGAAACTGATTTTTCGTTTAAATGAAATTTTACCACTTCTGTGTTTTGAATTTCAAAAATCCGACATACATGGTTGTCATTAAGAAGTAAAATGTGGTTCAATGAGATTAAAATAATTTTTTTGGTGAATAGTAACTTTTTAGTTCTTAATCGCGATTAGAGGTAATTTGTGTAGTTTAAGATAAAAATAATGGTTTAATAAAATGAGATGAACATGAAACATGTCCTACCCTTATTGGATGTGTCGTGGCCGACCAATAAAATCCATGGGTAAACTTGGGGACCCCATGGAGCCACTTTGGTTGGGAAATGACATAAATAACTTTTTATTTAATGTAAAAGTAATAATGACACAATCATAATATGTTTTACGAAAACAATTTTTAAATGGGGTTATACAAGTCAGAGTTTTGACTATAAATATTAATTGGAAATCTAAAAAGAGGTCCTACATCATAGTAGTTTTTTTATAATTTTTAGACATTAAATAAGTAAAAGTATTTATGACATCATAATGACGTAGCGATTACCTCATTAATAAAGGATTTAAATAAAATGAAAAGATAATGTAAATTCTATGACATACACATGTATAAAATCTATTGGGTGGGTATATATCGAACCCTTATCACCTTATCCTCGAATTATATCAATTTGGGACCTCTTAAATCCGAAAAGCATTTTCAAATAAAGTAATATTTCATAACATTCCAAGAGTGCCCCTCCTCTCCTCTTATAAAAGGCCCCCACCTCTACCACCTTACCCATGCTCCCAAAGCCTTTGGCTCTGCCAAAACCTACCCATTTTGTCTCTCCACATCCCTCTCTTACTCCTTGAAGCCTCAATTTGGGTAGAAGTCTTCCCAAGGAAGCCTTTGATCTCAAACCAAAGGGAGTTACCCGATTTTAAGGTAATGTCTTCACTTGAGTCCTTTTGTTTTATTTTGCTTCTCCAACCCCCTAAACTCTTTTTATTTATTTTTTTTGTAACAACTCCAGTATCTTCAATATACTAGGATGCTTTTATAAGAAGGATTCGAGCTACACTTACACACAACTACATCTAATGATTAAAGGACATACTGTTTCCGTGGATGGTGAATTTATGCCTCCCGAAACGATGATTGTTCAACATTATTTTAACACCTTCAAAGGTGTCCATTAAGATGTCACAATATTTATATATTATATATAGTATGTTTATGTTTTCCTTAAGCTTCTGTATTTTTCATTTTGGGCATACGTTTATGGTTCCCATTATGGGTAAACGCGATATCTTCATTTAAGGAAGTGCGGACTACCGCCCCCTCAAAGTGATTTGATTCGTTAAATAACATATGTGGGATGTATAAAGGATGAAGTTATGATATTATATATGATATTACACTAGAATTATAATATACCTTTATATCATTATGATTCCATTCTATCAAATACAAAATATAAATGAAAGTAGCGTTCATGCGTACGTACGACTTACCGTCTCCATGAACGGTGCACTTCATTTCTTACCTATAAATGATTGTGTAATATTATAAATGCATTCATGTACTGGATATGTATGACATATATGATATCTACATCATGAATACCATTCTGGATATAATGGATACATGAACAACTTATAATTATAAAGGGATTACTTTTGACTCAAGTACCAATGATCGTTAAAACGACTGTTATTAACTTAAATAATTACATAGTGTTCATGACATGGAAATAAGTGATATAAAAGGAATAATGAACTTGAAAAAGGTTCTTAAACAAGTAGAAATTAACTCAAGTTTATTATTCAGGAGATTAAAAAACGACCGAGTCAAGTCGGACCGGAAGTATGGGACTTCGTCTCAATCTCCTTTCATTGAGGCATATTTTATTTTATACACAACATTCTTTTATACGGTGTATAAACCCCTTTGACTTTTACGTTTATTCAAAAGGAATATTTTTTATACAAAGCATTTACTAAATGAAAAAAGGTAATGTTTTTGTCGTACGTATGTGGCGACAACGACTTCTCCGCCGCCGTGACCATTATTTGAGTTTCGGCTTCCTCTACAAGCCATATCTTCTTTTTAAAAGAATAATAAATACCATGTTTTAGTTTTCTTTTATTTTGGTATTTAAAATGGATTTCATAATGTTTTTATTACATCAATGTGTTGTATTGATATCTCGTGATTGAAATGGGGAATGTTATGTTTCCTTTATGCATGTTTTATGTGATACGATTATGTTGAGGTTTTTGGGAATTATTATGAAGATGGGTGGTTCCATGATAAACTAATGGTGGGTGAGCCCGATATAGCTCTCCAATGCATTGGGTAAGGCGAAGGAGTGAAATGTTAAGGTTTATCCGAAGAGATTTATGGAATATACTATGATGGGTATTCCAAACGTAACCAAGAGGGTTACTCCCTACGTAAAAATTTTATGAATGCCTCAAGTTACCTTTATGTCTTATGATTTCTATGATTTATTCATGATTTTATGAGGTATGTTTTATGGGTAAAGTATGATTTCATTCTTATGTATATATGAACTCATGTTTCCTTTCCATATTTCTTTTATATAACCCATATTGTGCTTTTCATGCTTATCCCAAGTCTTTTTTGAAATGTTTTTCACAGGTCAAGGGAAAGGTACATGATATGATGATAGTGTCAAGGAAGTGTCAAGAAAGAATCCATGTATGTTTATTTCATCCACTAGGTTATCTCCATAATGTATTTTAACAGCATAGAATTTATCATTTCATGTGATGTCAATTTTTTTCAATTATCAAGGATTTTTGTAAAATCCAAATTAAATTATTTCATGGAAATAACCAATCAGATTCACAATCCATGTATATTTTACATGTCACCGATTTTGAATTTTATTGGATCTAGTTTCATCTTAATGAAATATATACATACATATTTATGTACTAATATGTTTATACAATTATATATAAATATGAATCCTTTTTTACAATATAAAAAATAGTGATATGATATTAAAAATGAATGGAATAAATGATACATTGATAAAATGATTTACGAATAAATAAAAACATTTCAGTTCTTAAATTGATTAGAATATTGGGATTAACGCCCATATTTGAAGATGGGTAGGCCCTCTAAATAATTCAGTAATTTATGTGGCCTCATGTATTTTTTTTAATCGTGTGATGTATTTTTCAAAAATATCACTTGATTGATTCAATAAGAATAATATTTTAATATATTCATAGGATATTAATATTTTATATTTTTGAATCCTTAATTTTAATTCAATAATTTATTATTATAATATAATTGCTGTTTCAATTTTTATTTCAATTAAAATATACTAATATATTTTTTTAATATGGATTTCACTGTGTGTATTATTTATAAGAAATGTTTATTTTAGGTTAAAATTTATTTTTCATAATGATAATATTTTAAGTTTTTAAAATAATTAATTAAAATGTATGATTATATTTATATTTTTATAAGAAATGGGTTTTTAAAATGATATGTATTGTTAAATGTTTTTTTAAATATTTTATCATCTAATTATATTATTAAAACTGTTGATATATATTTTGTATATTTATTTATTATATAATTTATTTTACATTTTAAAAAAGGATTAGAATGTTTTTATTGTATTTTTAAAAGGTTTTATCCCCATTTTTTAAATCCCCTTCTTGGAAATTGTATGTTTACCCAATGTTTTAAAATTACCATCACAATATTAGTTGAAGTTCCACAAGTGTGTGATTTAATGTAGCAGTTATCGTGAGTGATAATAAATAGATGGTTATTGATTATTTTTATTTAATTTTTTTATGATTTATAGTTTTTTAATCATGTAAAAACTAAAAAAATAATATACCCTTATTTTTGAAGAATTATATATATATATATATATCAGTTCTATAAAATATATAACTTGTTTTTTGTAATAGATCTGAGAGATTGGTTCTCAATATGTTACTTTTTTCATGAAAATTGATCTATGGATGTATTTTATGTTATTTGGGATGAAATTAATGGAAAAATCATGTTTTATTGTCCACTGTTATATTCTTGATTATGTTTAGACAGTTCTTTATCACTTGGTGAGTCAACCAAACCTATCTCAATCCACAAAGTTTTCTATGTACCAATCATATCTAAGTACATGCCTAATATTTTACATATACTAAATGGATTGAACAAACCACCATCTCATGATGTTTATAATTTAGAAAATCTTGTGAGGATTCTGGTTCATAATAAAAATATTATTTGAAGTAAGAACACTCACTTTTTAATGTTTAATTTATAAACCACCAAGTTGAGAAATATATTTGGGAACCAGTGGATATGATGGGGCCAATGTGTCCCATGTGGTTGGTATCAGTGTGGTATAATTTAGAATGTGAAATTAATTTAATGTGGTGAAGAATGTATGACATCATTATTTTATAGAGTATTTGTTCCAAAAATAAATTCTTGAATAGAATGGGTTAAATGAAACATTGTGTATTCATGAATTTTGATACACCATTAATATTGTTATTTAAACTATAATATTATAACATATATCTAAAATTTGTTAATATGAATATGAATAAACAATTTTTTTTTCTAATTTCCATTATATGTTTTATGTAATTGACGTATCTTAATAAATATGAACTTAATTTTTAATAAATACTTTATAATCCATATGAGAGAATTTTATGAAAAAATCATTTTTATTGAACTATGTGAACAAATAGAAAAATTATGTAAACAATTTAAAAAAATTTAAAAAATAAGATAATTTTTATATAGAAAATTAAAAACTTACATTCTACTAATTTTTTAGATGTATTTAATAATTTTCATTTTTATTGATCAGTGAAAAATATTAAATATTATTAAGATATTTATTTTTTTAATTAATTATAAAATAATTATTAATTACACATATTTAGAAATTGAAATTATAACAATTCTTTTCTTACATAGCAATTTAAGTCATCTGAATAATATTTTTGAGGACTTGTGATATCAAAACATTCAACGCTTCTTGAAATTTTTTCTTTGGAAATTTTTTTTTTCACCACATCTACAGGACTAATTTTATATTTTCATTTTTACACATATATTAATGGAATTTATAAAAAAATTGGATAAAATAAATCATAATGATTTTATTTATATAATATTTTAAATTTTATTATTTTAAAAAATTATATTAAAATAAATTAAATTTATCTAAACTGATTATGGTCAAACCAGGTTTTCCAGTGGATAAAGAAAAATTGATAAGGGGTAAAATGAAATAATAACTTATCAAGATAATGTTTTAAGGAAATATTTTAACCTCGTTTAATTTATTGTTTTCTATTTATTTATTTTTATATTATTTAATGAATAAAACATGTGTACATATATATCAATTCAAAAATTTCATGTGTGTATTCTGCACAATATAAATTGGAACACCTATTATCTCCCCTATAGACATTCAAATCATTATTTTTCTTCCATAAATGAATAATATATATATTTTTCCATACCTAACCACATCATATATGCCTTATATTGATTAATAATCCTTCTAATTAGGGATTTTTGTGAATACTTATGAAGGGTATTTGAAGAACATGTTAAATTCTTAACCAATTGTTTTTAAAATTGTCATCTTCATACTCCTTAAAATAACATAAAAATAAGATTAAATATTAATATTATTATCTCCAATATAATTATATGTTATCATTTTAAGGACATTACCTATATCCATCACCTCCTCTATTAAATATAAAAAAATCATCAATTGGGTTGATGGTGGACCAATGGTTATGAATAAATGTAATTAAATTTCCATCATAGGTAGTCATGGATGAATAAAATGATAGATAATAGTTTCTATATGATATTAATTAAATAATTTTATTTATGTAATTATGAAAACACATATTCTTTCTTAATTTCCAATCCATTGAAAAATGAAAACATCACTCTTGTATATATGTAGACTACTGCCTCCACAAAGTGATGTGATACATTTGTCATTAATTTTTTGACATCAATTGTAAATAGTGTAGGTTTATAAAATATAAAATATATATATGAAATATCAATTATTAAATTAATTTAATATTTAACTGACCTTTATTATTTCCCATTCTTCGAGGAAAAGAGGAACATCATTTATTTATATATATGACATATGGTCTTCGTAAATAGTGTATATCAATTTTTATATAATTCATCGATGCGTTATTATATGTAAATAAATGATGCATATATATTATATTTATGTCTAGGATGATGTTTTGTTGATGATGGAACTGACTGTTACAGAGAGACCAAACCATGAAATTCATGGATAATAATGAAATTATACCCTGAGTAGGGATTTTAATAATGAAATAATTGGTGATTGATTAATAAAGGATTAAATGTAAATAGTATATAGAATTATATATATGATTGGTGTTCTATAATATTTATAAAATAAACATATTTATTTTATATAGGGGATCAAGTGTATATTATGAATGTCGAGACTTGGTGTAATGGATTTCTATATCACATTTATCTCGGTGAGGCACTTTCCATTTAACAACCTTTTTCATTATTGTGTTGTATATAATTTCCATGACAGTATTTTATTATTATAATTATTATTTTGAGGGGAATTTATATATCCATATATTTTTTTATTTCATGTGGATTACGTTTCAAAAAAATACAAATATGGCGATAGTTTTTATTTTACAATTTCATTATTTTGTTTCGGTTTTTTATAACTATGATTCCAATTATAAAATATTTTAATATATCTTTCAATAAAATAATGAATTTTATCTTATATAGTAATTTCTAGGGTATAAATCTTTTCATTTCATTTTCCACTATTTATGAACTATATAGTCAAAAATGTTCCATTTAACAATAATATACATTATTTACATATTTGGTTGTAATAAATTATCACCCATGCCCATGTTTTCTAAAATTATTTCAAATAAACACTTTAATATTATCTATTGATTTTTAAGAGACGGAAGTATTTTTTTTAATTTAGTTGTTTTTCAAATAGAATTTTTTTTAATATCTTAAATAAGAAACTTTAGATAATTGACAAAAAATGATAAACGAATTTTTATTTTATGAGACATGACATGAAAATAATTTTCCACCATCATGACCACTATATTATTTTAATATTTATTTGAATATATTATTGGGTATATTCAAAAAATATTATTCTAAATTCATTAATAAATAATTATTTTTAAAAAATATTATTTCTGTGTGAAAATGTTTTTTTCATTATAAAATTTTCTAAGTGAGCATTAAAAAAACGTACAAACAAAGATGAATTATTTATTTGTTAAAAATACATTCCCTGAGATATTATCTATTAACACAATTCTTATTCTTCATTTAGTGGTTTATATCCTTAATGACGTTATTTTTATGAATCTTGTACATTTTCATTGTGTAATGTTATGATGAATAGCTGAAATTTTTATTAATCATATTTTATATCCATGTGTTATGATAAAATGAAATTTCTATGAAATTAATTTGTGATTACGTGTTATTATATTATTACTAGTATATAATATCATGATGCATAAATGTAGAAATTACAATTTGGGTCGGAACTATATCTTACACTAATGTATTGGTTAATGACGGATAACTCATTAGTGAATAATGTTATGTGTGAATCTGATTTGATGTTTACACTGTTATGAGTGGAACTTCATAAATTCCCCATTGATTATGAGTGTACATGATTTCATGTTTTTAACTCTATTTTTGGACCTCATTTCATGTACATAAGGTTATTCCTTTACATACTTTTAATTAAATATTTTTATTCAAAGGGATGATTTCATGTCATTGATGTAATGATTGAACCAAATCGAATTTATATGTGTTAAAAATTTCATATTCTTTTGTGTATGTGACAAATATATGTCTTTTATCATTGTTTTTGTCTCATGGATCATGTCATTTCATTCCAATATGATTTATGTCTTAATAACACACATGATTTATTTTATGACCCATGTTTATGATCTATGATATACTTGGTCTCGTTATAAATTTTGTTATCTTATTCTCATAGTCTTATACTCATTTTATGATGATATATAACTATTCCAACCATATTTAAAATATGACCTAACAAATTCTTATGATTCCATTTACTAGGTTATCACGAAAGTTATTATGTATTTTATGGATAAGAGGGGATCTATTTATGAATAATTTAGTGCGAGATGATATAGATCAAATATGTACTATTTTTTGTTTCCATGTCTATAAAGGAACTATACCAAAAGGATTATAACAAGTATAGATATATTATATATTTAATAGTAATTTATTAAGAAGTTATATCTATATATTAAATTTTTGGGCCAATCGGTATTTTTATTTGATGCGTTGAATTATCACATTTGGAATATTATAATGAGATAACATCTATAATCTATTTGTCTTGATGTACAATATACAGTATTTCAAGGTTTATATCATTATTTTGAGATATATATATATATATCTTATGGATTTTTTAAGTGGAAAATAATAATGGGATAAAAATTAAAAAATCCATGAATATGAAATAAATTTGAATGATATAAAACGAAATACCTTATAAAAAAGATTTGATAATTTGAAAATGATTTCTTATGGAATCCTTATTTTTTCAAGATTACTATAGAATATATTGGATAGATATTAAGAATTGGTCATTGAATTATTTGACTAATATATAATAATGAATATCCCTAGATAAGAACCCCTGATATAATTGCCAAAATCAATAGAACAAGAAGAAATGGATCTTAGAGTGTTATCTCTTTATAAAAGAGATGTGTTTTTTATATGGGATATTAGTGATGTTATATTTTTATTTTGAACAATCATCTTAGTTTATATAATTTAAATATATTTAAAATGTGGAACAATATGATAATGCTTGGGAATATTTCCTCCCACTTGCAGAAAAAATGTATAATAGGGGAAATTAAATTTTTGAAGGTACAATAAGTTTAACATATATCATCTAAGGAAAGGTTGGAAACATAACTAATATGTGTCCAATAATATTTTATCAATATTTATTTACTTTTAATTCAAAATAAAAGATGAATATTTATCCCCATAGAATTAAATTATGTTGTGAAAATTTATGTGAACAGATATCTCATGAAAGGTATTTGAATGAAAAGTGGAAAGGAATCTTATTGAAGATCTACTAGAGGGTTTATATAACAAGTTTTTCTTAGAGGTGGATGATTATTGTATGGAATCCATTGAGAAATACAAATAAATTATTGAGTAAAATGATAAAGAAAAATGAGTAATTTACCTCAATTTGGAATTTTAAGTGTTCTTAATGATATATATCTATAAATTTAAAACAATAGGAAAATCGGAGGATCATTAAAATAATATTCTTCTTATGTTGAAAAAAATGAATAATAAGATTTTAATTTTGAGAATATAGTTGATGAATGTGATAATAATCCTATGAAAATATCAAATCCATGAATTATAAGATGACGGTTGAAGAACAATATTACATAATTAATTAACTAAATAGAAAATTTAGTGGTTTTGAAGCACATGAAGAAGACATATTCCTATATGAAATAAGCTTCTACCAAATATTAAGATTAATTTCACATAAACAGGCATTATATTGTTATGTTATTGTATAAATTAATCAATTATATTTATAAATAAGTCACAAGAACATTTAATTAAATTTTTAGTCCTCAAAGATCCTGGGGTAGGGTAAGTATTGTTAATTGATTTCTTGTTAAAACATGTAAGATAATATATATAAATAACTATTCAATATGGATATTCTATGTATCATTATTATTAATAATTTAGAGCATAGAAATAGTTAATAGTGTATTCCAAAATTGTATATTTGTGGAGAAGTGGTAACAACATGATATTTCATTAACGAAATAAATGTGTTTGGGGTATTATAACCCATAATATGACTTTCTATAGGGTATGTGAACCAATTTAATTGGTGATGATATTGGAATCCCTAAGAGAATATTTAAAATGTAATCTTTTTATCATGATTTTAAAAAATAAATTTTATATAGGTAAACTTCATTATTTATGTATTAATATAAAGGAGTATAAGAGGATGATCATATTATAAAATCTAATGGAATGAATGTAACTCCAAACAATTCATTTCCATGGAAGAAATCGTTTTATCATTTTAATTAAAAATAATTTGTTACTTACTTCCTCTAATGATAATATTAATAGACCAAAAGGACTTAATTAATCTAGATTATACTAGAGTGAAATAATGAATATCGATGAGCTTAATTTGGCTGAAATATCTGTTAATATTTAAAATAAATGATACACATGTATTTTGGATAGTGGTTTTTTATTACCTATTGGTAATATAAATCTATAGAAAACATTAATGGGATGTTGTGATAAAATAAAGAGGATCCAAAAAAATATAGAAATAAATATTAAAAAACATATAATTAAATTTTTATCTAGTGGTGGTAACAAGAATAGAAATGATTTTTAATTTTATATAATGTTTTTAAAATTTTATGAAAATAAATATTACATTCTAAATTATAATTTTTTAATACAATTACATAGATATTGTAACATCAATGGAAAATCAATGAACTATCTATTGATTTTATCGATGAGAAGAATACAAATGTATATCAAGATTAGAGGAAATAAATTCTTTTCATATTGTAGTGGATGAGGACAATAGATTATAACATTAGTGTAATGAGAATAGTAATCAATATAATATTGATAATGTATCATAATTAATAGCCGCTACAATTATATCAAATTTAACATCAGGTATGTAAAGTATTTTTGGACCATGTATATTAAAATAAAATATTTAAATCTTTATCCACCAATGTAATGAAAGTCATTGGGATTGTCAAATTTTATTCACAATAATATATATTTTATCTAATATGTCAGAAAATAACTTATAGAAAGAGATATTTCATATTATTTATTATCATCTTTAGTATAATTGGATGTATTGTGATTATTAAATAAAAAATAATATTTCAAGATTTTATAATGTTCTTATGAATAATATAAGAATATAAAACATAGATAATTATAAATATTAGTAGATTAGAAAATGGAATTTAGTTCACATATTTAGAGGTGGTGAAATACTCTAAAAAATTGTTAATTAATAAGGTTTTTCCCAAGATAAATACCAACTAATACAATGGGATTATATATAGAATGAATTTTTATTTCAAAAATAGAATAAATATTTTAATGAATGAAAATTCAATTTCTTTTCACTATAGGAATAAATCATTTATTTTTTAAATTTTTACATAGAAAAAGTATTTAATAGGTCTTTTGGTAGAGGTGACACCATTTTAAATGTGGCATGGATGGAATCTTTCATTAATGTATTTAGGTGTGTTTTATTTGAAATAAATAATGACATCAGGGAATTTTTTAATAATGATGATGAATGAATATTATTAGGGAACTCATCAAATAGTAAGTATATTCTGTTTATTAATAAGATAAACCATATAATTGTTGTGATAAGTGATGTAAAAATAGTTACAAGTAAAACCAAATCAAATAATAATGATTATATTTTATGAATATATATTCATATATGGATGTAAATTATTTTAAATTTAGAAGATTACAAAAATATTTAGAATTTTTAAAATTATGAAATTGAATCCATAGAAGTATACATTAAAT
Organism: Viscum album; assembly: GCA_963277665.1. NCBI lineage: Eukaryota > Viridiplantae > Streptophyta > Magnoliopsida > Santalales > Viscaceae > Viscum > Viscum album. The sequence continues at coordinate 1,237,707,869 of OY728145.1, read as the reverse complement.
GATGGATTTAATCAATTATCATTAAATAATTCAAAAGGTAAAATTTTAATTGAGAAATATCATTGGATAAATATATTCTCCAACTCAAAAATAAATGATAAATATAATGGATTGTATTTTTTCTATCTTATATAATACCCACCATTTATAAAGAAACCATGAAAGAGGAAAAATGATGGAAATCCATCTTTTAAGAACCATACAATAATAAAAAAATTAATGAAATGGTTGTATCGTTTTTGAACAAAAGATCATAATGTTATTTTGGAAAGTGTTTATTGATGAATTAAATAAATATAAATGGAAATGTAATTTGTAATAACGTAATGATTTATTATTTGGGATATTATATTATTGAAATAATTGATACAAAATAGACATTTAAACAAGGTTTAGGAAGGAAATTTAGTAGAATTTAATTTATTAATGGTTGTCTATAGAATATTGAATTTATTTCAAACTAATGAGTAAATAAATTTTTTTATTATAGTTATCAATGTATACATCTATATCAAGAAACACATTGGATCGTTATTGGAATTTATTATTATAGAGTGTTGATGTGGAAAAATTAATTTTATATCATAATTAAATAACCTCATTCTTCATATGCCATGTATAGATTCCTTTCCGAGTCATATTTGAATCCAAATAAATGGGGTCATTATAACCACAACATGAAATTTTTAGAGGATGATCTGTTCATGTTATTGGTTATATTTTATGAAATAATATTTATTTGAAGCATATAGGATTATATTTATTTATTATAAATAAATGATTTCTTAGTATTAGATATGTATAATTATATATTAGAAATATCTTAATGAACTTATTGTTTAAAAAGATATAATTAATACACTCATCACATAAGTGAAATATATAGAATAATTTATATTGAACATTATAATGGAAGAGTGAAATCCAATTTGTACTCTTATATAGGTTAGAAAAAAAATATAAAAATTAAATGATTGAGGGATTTTACTCAATATTTTCTAGAATAAGCATTTAATTTTTAATTTACCTTTCAATAATATTGTTGGAAGTATTTTATGTTACATGCATTATTGAATGAATGAAAAACATTTTTCCGATAAGGAACCTTCAAGAAGTGATGAAATTCAAGATACATATTCAATAATCATTATGTAATGGTTTTGTATTGAAGGATTCAATTGATCCTTTTTTATTTGATTATACTTATTGTAATTTGGATACATAAATATTGGGTCAAATTTCCGCAACTAGAGTATTATTATTCTATGGATGAATTTATGTTTAGTGGTCCTAAAAGAAATAAGACAATGATTATTTATGAAAAGAAGATGCATGGATATTTATATTTCCCAGGAAAGGACAAAACAAAATTGGATGAAGTATCAGTTATATGTCATTAATGAATTGGTGAAGTAGACAATAATGATTTAGTTCAATAATAATGGGATATAGGGTTGAAAAAATATAATTCATCACTCTTAAATAATGAATATTTCGATCGAGTAGCATTTTATAAAAGATATATTATTATACAATGATCAGAGTCTATGATTTTATGCAACTCAATATTAGATTTAAAATATACTCAAATAATTATTGATCATCTATTCTAAATGTTTTATCATTTGTAGAAAAAAATATCATTGACATGGAGTTATAATAAAAATAATTATATTAAAATGGACATTTAATAATTAATATTACTAATACAAATGATGAACATATTATAAAAAAAATATCTATTATAAAAATGAATTAAGATCCTATTTTTTTATTATTAATCAAGGATATCGAATAAATGTGAAGACAATTGTGTTTTAGGTGACTGATAATATATGGAGACTACATGGAGATTATTTTCCCAGATTTGAAGGAAGAACATTATTTTTGGACATGAAATAGGTCTATAGACTATGATATTACACAATGTGGTTGACTCTGTTTCATGATGTCAAATTGTGAGTTCTATTTTCAATCTATTAACTCTATGAATTTATTCATACAAATAATCAAAAAATTAACAGTCGATTGATTTTTTATATGTGGTAATTTAAAAAAATGCAGTATATATTGGAATTATATGCGATGTTCCCCCAACTGGGAAAATAGACTTGTAGATTTGGTTAATCAAAATACATTTTATAAATCCAAAATTACATATATTTTCAATAATTATAGATGATCAAAAAATGTTATTAATAATTATTCAGTTGTGGTTTAACATGTTATCTTTCACCATGTTTATCCCATAGTATATCATTACTTCCATGTGTCATGTATCTTAGTTAAATTTCAATTGCAACCTACATTGTGAAAATAATTCATTCTTTATTTTCAATAATATGTTACTTTAAATAGGATGTTTCAATTGGATTTATTCAACTTGTATTATACCTTACAATCAAAATCATAATAATAATTCAAGATAAGATATAATATTGTGAATTTAATACTATTATTTGGTTGTCAATATTGAAATGATTTACGTCAACATGAATGTGTATTTTTCAATGGAATAAAAAGAAGTAAATTATGTGGATTCCCAGATCATAATATTTCAATATTTTATATGATAATCAATCTAAAATAATTTTTATATATAAAAATAATTTATATTAATATATTCAAATGTGTTTGGTTGAGGAAAAAATATGGAATTTTATTAAATGTAATATGAAATTAATCCTACCCATCAAATATAATCAATATTTAAATAATATGGAATTATCTATATGGAATAATTATTTTTTATAATACTCAAAATATAATAGGAATATTATAAGAATATATTTGTGGTGAGAGGTATATTGGAGGTATATTTCTATTTTATAATATAGTTATGAAAATAAAATTCTATAGTAATTTCTATGGTAATTTGTTTTGGGAAAATTAATAGATCATGAATGAATTCACTCATTGACATGTTTCTCAGTCTGATATTATCAGTGGAATTTCAATATATTTTTAATTCATTCAGATCATTCTAGCAGGTGTGTATTGTTTTGTCAATGGTATGAAATATTATGTTGTATCATTCTTTCATATAATGAAGTTTTGCTTCATCCTAGAGTGATGGAATATTCATAAAATAAATGGTGATCCCCATATTTATAGTATCTTCCTTTCTTAAATAAAAGAGGATAAATCATGTTATATACTTGTAAACTATTATATTGTTTTAATAAAAAATGAAATATATAGTAATAAGGAAATACTATAAATCTAAAAAAAACTTTAAAAATGAATATGTTCTCACAAAGAGTCCAAACCATAAAAACATATTATTTTTGTTGGTTTATATGATATTTTGTGAAAAGTAAGGAGGTGATTCCAAAGAGTGAATGGATATTTTAATATGTCATATGGGTTTTATTTTAATGAAATTATTTATAATTATACTAAGAGGTACAATTGATTTAACCCTCCTCATATTATTAGTACACTAATGGTTATAGTTCATAAAATCGGAATCAATGTGATGTCCCAAAAGAAATTTTATGATTCCTTGGTGTTACATAGTGAACAAAATTTATTTATTAAAATAATTATTCATTTTTATAGAAATAAAATTCATGTACGGAAGGACCATAATTATAAATATTTATTTCAAAAGTAAAAGAAATGAATTGTATTTCCTATGAGGGATTTCCAACAATTGTGTGGGGTGGTTCTTGTACATTTTTTGATTAGAGAAATATTGATGTTTATGGGATGGAATTGAAATAAATACATTCAATATTTTCTAACAATGTGATTAAAAACGATATGTGTTAAAAAATAACTATAAAGTGTGGGATAAAATTAAAATCATATATGAGGGGAATATCTAGATAAAATAATAAATGATATAACAACATGACAATTAAATTTAAAGATACCATAATTTAATAAAATTATAATGTTGATAACTATTTACCTACGTGGAATTTGATATTGAGTCGTACCCTAGGAATTGTGGTAAATCATGTTGAATAATCATTAGTAGAAAAAATAATAAATAATTAATCTAATAAATTCAAACCAAATTTCATATATTTGGAATAAATTCATGATATATGTATTTATCATCTTCACAATACCGTCTAAAATTATGAGATAGTAAATGAATTAATTTTAATTAAAAAATTAAAATTTTAAAATTTTAAATAATAATATATTTCATTTCCATGAAAATGAATGTGACACGTTATGTTATTCTGATGGATATTTTGAGAGTGTTTAAAATCAAAGGAAAAGAATGTCTCTTATATCAATAAATAAAATGGAAAATAAAAAGTAAATATTTCAAATAAATATTTTAAATTTGGGGGAACTAGAGAAATTATTATAGAGTTCACTATGAAATTGAATGAAATTTAATTAGCCAAAAATGAAGGCAAAAATTAAATAAAACAACAAAGGATATCTAAAATCAAGAATAATTCAAATAATTGGAGGAATAAAAGCATTTTTAGCATAAAGTAAAAAAGACTATACTTCTTAATTTTTTTATTAACCAAAAAAATGTGCTAGATGGGGCACTTATTTAATGAAAGAGTAATAAGATAAGAAGATTGTTCCAATAGAATAGAAGAATATTACGATGATGCCTCTATCTATAATTCCCTGACAGTGAAAATTACAGAATCTTGAGCTAAGTCATGAATTAATATTGAGGATCAATTCTGGAATATAGATTTAGATAATTATACTATAGCTATTACAAAAAAACACAAATTTATACATAGTGAATACAATTAAAAAATATCAATTTCTGCCTCATTATATACCTTTTTAATAATAAACATGGTTGACTTCCTCGATAAAATTCATCATGACTTATTCCATTGTCTTATCTATCCTTATACCCTATGGAAGACATTTCAAAAACGTGGTATGAGTATAAAAATATCCCCATGAAATATAAAATGATGAATAATGTTTTTCATTCATGAATATTTTTAATCCATGGTTACATTTTCACAAAATCATACCGTTCACCAATATAACATAAAAATTTAAACATTCCTCAAGAAATCATAATATTCATGAAAAACATCATAGAAATAATTAATGATAATGTTATCTTGTGGAATCCATATCATTTTACATTGTAGAATTCAATGTTACGTATTGAGTAACCAACATGGTAACACTTGGAATACCCATCATAGTTTATTACCTAATTATCTTAGTTTGAACCTTAATGTTTACCTCTATCTCGATACCAAATTAATTGGAGAGCTATAACGTGCTCACCATCCCTTAGTTAATCATAGAATCACCAGTATATATAAACAATTCCCATGAACCATAACATAATCATAACCCATAAAATACACATAATGGAATCATAACATTTACACATTGAAATCAAAAGGGAGAATTTAATGATATTGACATAAATAATCCTTTTTCAAAACCATTTTCAATGCCAAAAATATATGAAAATGGTATATGGTAGTTATTTTTCTTTTAAAAACATTACGTCTTATAGAATAAGAGAAATATCAAATAATGGTTACAATAGCAAATAAATTCATTGATGCCCTAAACGTTAAAAACATTAATTTTTAAATTTAGTGAAAATATTCTTATATAAATATTATTTTTTTATTACCATTGATTGAAAGTAAATTTCAAAGGGTTTATTATTCATAGTATAAAATAAGGAGGTGTATATTATCAAAACGAACCTCAAGGACAGGAGACTGAGATGAAGTCTCTTACAGTGAGTCTAGAATATATCATTAATTCATTATAATCATAAATAATAAAAATATTTTAATTTATACTTTTTTCAAAAACATTTTAATTTTTGTAATTCACTTTATATCACATATTACCATTTTATAAAAATTACATAATTATTTGTGTACATATAAGATGTTTTGTCATTATAAATAACTTGACTCAAAAATAAACTATTTGATGATTTATATTTCAAATGTGGTCATAAGTCCAACACCTACAGAATAATATTTATGAAATAATAATGACTTTCATAAAATAATTATTCTATTTAAATCAAATTAATATTTATTGTTATAAAAAAATAACAATTTTATACTTTTGGAGGTGGTATGTTATACGTACACATGAGAAATGTTTTTCTTTCATCATTGATAATTATTTAAATAAGTTAATTATTAATTTATATTTATATAATGGTCATAATATTATTATCATAATAAAAATTATATAATTAGAAATATATATATCATAAAATTAATGTGGTGATTAAAAATAATTTACATCGCTTCATGGATGTGATAATTCACACGTATGCACGAATGACGTTATTGTTTTTATGTTCTTGTAATTTAAAAATATAAATGAAATATTTTTCTTTTAAAATGATCAATCTGTATGGCATATCACATATGAATACTAATTCCATCATTATAACTAATCTTGATAAAGGATATGAAAAAACAAACTAAACCTGATCATGGAGGTGATAATTCACATGTACACACGGACGATTAATTCAATGCCTATTTGATAGAAGTATATATTTGTTTTAGGGATGATATTAATATAATGAAATCATACTATATTTATGATACAAGAGTTATTATCTCATCATGGTTGGAGTATATTTTATGGATATAAAAAATGTAACAAAGTAGAAACCCTTAATGAAAACCGATCTCTCTTCTTTGGATGATCACCATCGATGAAAAAAAATGACACCATTAAAGATAATTTTATTCCTAAAATAAGGCCTAGATATTATATGGAGGGATTCTAGTAATGGTTTTGATTTGAAATTGTCTGAACCAGATGGTCCTTGATTAGTATTTCTTAGAGAAGAGTGGGTTCCTTTTATAGGAGAGTCGAGGGGAACCCCTAGATATTATTAAACAATAAAATTAATTGTAGAGACCCGAAGCTTATCTTACATGGACATTACATTACTTTTGCGGAATACTTAGTACATAACAAAAACACACATACAAGGATCGTAATAGTTTAGTGTCTTTGGAAACTCGGAACGTAATCTTCTTATCGTGGTGAAAGATATTCAATATCTCTCATAAAGATCTTCCCTTTTTTTACCTATAAACCTTTCTTTATATCCTGGGGAAAAGAAAACATAAAAGGGTGAGCTCAAATGCTCATTAAGGGTAAACAAAAGAAATATCAATCACATCATATACATAAGAACATAGCTTTTTGGAAATCTTAACCTGCAAAAGAGCTCATAATATCATAACATGGGATAAATCATAGAATTGAAAATGAGATCCCCATAATCATAACATGAAACTTGAAACATTGTGGCATGCACACATAATCATAGAAAAGCATTTCTTGTTAGTCATGACTCATTGCCAAGACTATCTTAGTGGACAAAGTCCCTTTCTGAATTGAGTAACCCTCGTTTCAGTCCTGTTTCACTGAACCGGTATAACCTACCATTTCAGCCATGTCTATCTCATGAGATATAAAATCTTTACCCAATGAATTGGAGGGAGATATAGGTCCCACCCATCTCATAATGATACCATTATTATGTGTGCCACAAAATCATAAATCATACATCATTTCATAACCCATGTAGTAAAAAATGGGATTCGTAAACATCGTGACATCATAAAACAATTCATATAAGATAAAGGAATTCATAAAAATAATTCCATCACAAAATAACCAAATCAATGTAATAATAGGGATAGAAACAGAATCCTATGTTATCTTAGATGAAAAATAATTTTGATAAAATACTTGAAATGAATTCTTGAGGAAAATATCCTTTCTTCTTCAAAATCAATTTCTTTTCACAAAACATCATGCAATTTTAAAAGAAAGAGATTTTATTGAAAATAGTCATGAAATCTTTTGGAGGAAGCTTCATGAAAATAAGGCTTTATAAAACCGTAAAAATCCGTTCGTGCCGTATAAGTTAAAAAAAACATTCTTCGTACTTTTGTCGGAAAAGTCAAAAAAATCACCTCGTACGAAAAAAGAGACAAAAGATTCCTTTCATATTCTTTACTAAAAACTCACTGAAGGGTAAAAATGGATTTAAACAATTTTAGGTGGATGGAAATAATATTACATATTGATGAAACATGTATTTGGATGATAAAATACACCCCAGTAAATACTTACGAATAAACAATCTCGGATAAAAATGAGACTGTGATATTTCCCTTACCTTAGGTCCGACTTGCTTTGTAAGTGTCCGAAGCTCCTGTATAATGGTTTAAATAATGTCATTGACTTATTAAAGAATCATATTCATTTTTATGATATCATATATGGTTCACTTATGACATTATATTACCCGTTCTTTTGTAAATTCCATGTTAAAGAAGCGTTTTGGGTAAAATCGTTTCTTTTATCGTAGGTGTTTTGACTTGTTGTTATTGAAATTATTATTACATATATCATGATTTACTTACTTTCAGAATATAAAATATGATTTATATTTCATATATATTCAGTATATATATATATATATATAATAGATAGATAAATGAAATGAAAAACACCGTTCATGGAGATGGTAGTCCGTACGTACGCATGAACGCTGTTTTCCTTTCCCTATTGTCTTGAATGGAAGTAAGTAGATGAAATACATATATATATACATAAATCCAGTAGCTTTATAATGTCATATATTTCATTATTATTTCTTATATATACTTTATAATCATTCTTAAATGGTTAACATGGAGAATGAATCTCATCGCGTCGTGGAGACGGTAGTCCGTACGTACACACGAGCGATGATATCATTTCCATAAATATTGAATTGAATTGGAGTGGATTATACAATATATCAGAATCAATATGATGTTTTAATAACTATGTATAGTTATTCTTTACACCATTATACCCATCCATGTAAGGTGGTGGTGGAAAATAGATTACACCACGGCGTGGAGACGGTATTCCGTACGTACGCACGCGCGGTGATTTATTTTTCCGTAGGATAGATAGATGGTGAAATAGGGTTGTTTCATACTTATAATAACATATCAGTATATGAGTTATACTGATGTTATTACTTCATAATGAAACAACCTAAGAAGAAGAAGTGGAAGAAGAAATAAAGATGAATGAATTGGTAACGGTAATTACCTCTTCTTTGAAGTGCCTCTTTGAGACCTCCTCTTAGGGCACTAAAATTGGTCTATGAGGAAGACCAGAACCTCTAGGATGTTGCTAGGGAAGTGGGGAGGAGAAATTTGCAGGGGTTGGCCGAGCTTGAGTGCTCAAATTGGTGTGAGGAGGAGAGGGGCACCTTAGGAATATCTCAAAATATTATTTTATATTAAAGTAAAAAATCGGTTTATAATGGTTCCAAAGGGTCTTATTTCGAAGCTAAAGTGGGGATGGGTCTAAATCCTATCAAACAATAAGATTTAGACAAGTTTAGGGTATTATTGTAACCTTATCAATTAGATTTAACTCTAAGTTAAATAATTAAACCTTTACCGTGTATTTTTGTTTTCTTTCACTATATGGTTAATACACTTACTATATCATGCCAAACGAACCCCAAATTGTTTATTATTAATATATATATCCTTATCTAAGTCATTTGGCCGAGCCTTAGATTTTTAGGAATAAAATAACAATTAATAATATAATATTTCATTTAAAAACTATTTTGTGTCAATTTTGACACTATTTGATATATGATTTTTGTGAAAGTCATAACAGAATTATATGTTCGAACCAAGTTGATTACATCAACACTAATATATCATAGTAACCTATAAAATTAGTGGAATTCATAAAAAGTCTCAAATTACATTCATTTGAGTATTTATAACATCAATTATGTTAATATTTCTTTAAAAGGGTAATTACTGCATCATCGTTGTGTCACAAAAAAATTAATTTATTTAAAGTCTAAAAATTATAAATAAAATATAATTATGTATGAAATCTTTTTAGCTATCTAATGAATATTTATATTCGAATTTATCTTCTGTATAACCCCATATTAAAAATGTTTTAGTGAATAAACTTTGATTTTAACTCTTTTAACTATTCTTTGAATTAAATAATAATAAATGTCCTAATCTAATCCAAGTGGGCCTAAATGATAGTATTTTACACTTAAGGTTGTTTTTGGTCGAGATACACTTGTCCAATAGAATTAGGACATGTGATAGGGTAATATTAATATCATTCTTACCCTTAATTACCCTATTTACTTTTAACCGTGGTAAATAAAAGTAAAAAGTTACTATTCACCAAAAATTATTTTCATCTCATTGAACCACATTTTACTTACTGACATCAACCATGTCTCTCGGATTTTTGAAATATCATTCACAGAAGCGGTAAAATTAAGTTTTATGAAAAATTCAGTTTTTTTAACTACCACTTAGTAGTTTCACTATTCATCAAAAAATGAAGGTTTTCAGAAAAATGCCAAAATTTCATCCTAAGCTATATTTCATATTCCGAATTCAAAAATGATGTCTATTTTACCAAATTCATAACATAGAAGTTGCATTAATTAATTTTATAATTAAATCCCGTTGTTAAAACAAATAGCGTGTTTTTAAGAAACAATATCTATCAAAAGATTGACACTTGTTTATGTCTGGTTTAAATGTGTAATTACATCCAATGACCAACATTGTATTAAATTGTAAAAATATATTCTAAATATACTTTAAAACTACTCAAATTAATAATTTATTACTATTAATTATTTCAATTAAAAAAGTTGTTTTTTAATTATAATTTAGTAATTTTCACTATTCATCAGAATATGAAAGTTATCCGAAATGTACCAAAATTTCACCTTAGGCTAAATTCGATACTCCGAATCCAAAAATGAAGTTCATTTTGAAATATAAGATTTATAGAATTTTAAAAAGTGGTTATTACTATTCATAACAGCTAGTTTTAATAATATTTTAATAGCATATCGTTGTTTAGTGAAACTCGGTATTGCGTATTACACACGCTATCGAGGAAGGTCGCGATTGCGTGTAATGCAAGGCAAGTCAAGGATGCGTGTTGTGCAAGCTCTTTTTGGTGTAGCGTACAACACAAGACATTAATAAAATTAAAAAGAATATTTTTTATAAAATCTTGGGCTGTTACATTCTACCCCCCTTAAAATGAATTTCGCCCTCGAAATTCGTCGGGGTTATAAATGGTTTACTATTTGAAAGTTTCTTTAATAGAAACCCACATCTTAAAAAGGAATATCAAAACCAATCTTTAAAAACAAAAGTATGAAATGTAATGGTTACCCAAATAAACTAATCATTGGGTTTCCACATAGGTGAAAATATGGATATGGAAGAGAAATCTAACCATCATGTTCTGATGGAGAGTGGTAGAGAACATGGCTATGGAAAAGACAATAATCACAAATCCATAAATTTGTGACGATCTAAGGTACCATCCGATTCATCAGGTATAAGATCACTAGGACAACATTTTTGGTTTTCAAGATCATTTCCCTAAAGTTGAAAATTTGAATTGGAATAAATACTTTCTTTATTTTGGTACAATCTCACTATTGTCCGTGCCTAGAACAATTTCCACTTCATCTCTTAAATGAAGTTGAATTTGTTATTCGTGAAGTGTTAGCAGATCATGTGATAGAATGACGGGTCATTCCATCTGTCTCAAACAAAAGGTTAGCAAAAATTATATACATAAGTCGATCTATAGTGAGATTAATCATATATAGTTCCTAAAATGGACTTATACTTCATATATCATACTGCTTAATATAATAAAACTAGTTTCTACTAAACAGGGAGTTCTTGTAGGTCAGTGGTAGGCAATAAAGGCCAGTCGCACTTCGGTTGTGGGTTCGATTCCTACAGCCTTGTCCGAAGCGATGGGTTGTCGCCCGTCCTGCAGGTTGTCCTTTTTCTAAAACTACGTTACTATAACATCCCATCAATAATATCGAAAATCTTCTATCCTTAAACAATACTAACTTATGTCCAACATAATCCAGTCTAATCTTTAGTCTTATACATAATACTGCAGTCCACTCTCATAATATAGTAACAACGATTACCAGAGATTTAATACTGTCGTTGATCCCCACATATCACAAGATATGTCTTGTTGGTCACATTCCAAACATTCAAAGTCCTTAATCATGTATTCTCTTGAATACCTTAGTGAAAACATGAGTGCAGTTAAATGTTAACACTTTCCACATACCAAAATCGTCAAAATTCTATATACTCAAACCATGATATCACTTAGTCCTTATATCAATCATGAGATCATGAATACTATTAAACATTTCATTTTCTCGTCTTCATTATGCGCATATCATCTTATTTCCAAAAAATATCTCAATCACTTTGAATACCACATCAATAAATATTGCAATACTCAATGATACAACATTATTTTGGAATCCCATTACATAAACACTTAATCATTCCACCACATCGTTTTCATATTCTACATTGCCAATATTGATCGCATGTGATTTCCCATTGTCCATTGCCTTCAGTGGTTTCTCATGTTGATCATCACTAACCCTTGGATTAGGGAAATTATTAGCATAATACCCCATTTCCTTGCACTTGAAGCATTGAAGTGTTGGCGGTGCGTTCTCTGCAGTGTTTGCTTTATTCACATCATTAGAAACCCTTTTTCCATTACTTCGACACTCAGCTGCACGATGACCTTCTTTTCCACACTTAAAACATTTTCTAGTCCCTTTAAGACAATCTCCACCATGCTTCTTTCCACACTTTGTGCATAAGGAAACATTCATCTTCTTTTCACCATTATTCTGATATTTCTCCTTGAACTCCATCTTTTGTTTCTTGTCAAAACCATGAGATGGATATGTAACACCAACTTCCATTTCTACCTTGATAGCACAACGCACAATTTCTTCATAGCTACTGAAGTCTCTTATAGCTAATGCCCTTCGAAGATTTGGTTTTAAGCCACTGAAAAATCGATCAACTTTACTTTCAGGTTGGATGATAATTCCAGAAGCATACCTTGCAAGTCCTGTAAAATTTGCTTCATAGGTACCAACAGATTCATCGTCCCTTTGCTTCAGTTCAAGAAACTCTTTCTCCATCTTTGTTCGAAGAATAAGAGGGAAGTACTTACTGAAAAACAAGTTCTTGATCTCGTCCCATTCCATGGACTCAATTTCATCTCTTGGCCTCGTATTCTTGATAAGATTCCACCGTTGATCAGCTTCACCTTCCAAACGATATACTGCTAAGATGACTTTATCATGATCAGAACATTGAAGAACTGAAAATATCTTTTCAGTAGTACTGATCCATTGTTCAGCCACAAGTGGATCAGAAGACCCACTGAAAGAAGGTGGACGTTGCCTCATGAAGGACTCAATATAATATTGTTCCCTTCTCTGCTCATTTGGAAGTCCAGAATGATTCATAGCTTGTGTAAGTATAGCAATATAATTTTTCATCCATCTCCCAAAACATTTGTTTGTTCAGGAGGGCAATCATTGCATTGTCCATTGCATTGATCAACACGGTTCCTTCGGGTTCCAGCCATCGTCTAAAACCCAAAAAGAATAGTGTGAGAGGCAAAAATCATTCTAGGGAAAACAACATAATAAAGGGGGAGTACCTTCAATATCCAACATCTTAGGATTAATTCTATGATCGTTAGCGTAATTCTATTACTATAACCTATACGTATACTTATCCCTAGGGACATCCCTAGACATACCTTAGAAATATCTCTAGGGATCTCACTAACGTTTTCGCATCCTAGTTTCCAAAGGTTGACTAAACCTTTCCTCTGATACCAACTGTAGAGACCCGAAGCTTATCGTACATGGGCATTACATTACTTTTGCAGAATACTTAGTACATAACAAAAACACACATACAAGGATCGTAATAGTTTAGTGTCTTTGGAAACTCGGAACGTAATCTTCTAATCGTGGTGAAAGATCTTCAATATCTCTCATAAAGATCTTCCATTTTTTTACCTATAAACCTTTCTTTATATCCTGGGGAAAAGAAAACATAAAAGGGTGAGCTCAAATGCTCATTAAGGGTAAACAAAAGAAATATCAATCACATCATATACATAAGAACATAGCTTTTTGGAAATCTTAACCTACAAATGAGCTCATAATATCATAACATGGGATAAATCATAGAAGTGAAAATGAGATCCCCATAATCATAACATGAAACTTGAAACTTTGTGGCATGCACACATAATCATAGAAAATCATTTCTTGTTAGTCATGACTCATTGCCAAGACTATCTTAGTGGACAAAGTCCCTTTCTGAATCGAGTAACCCTCGTTTCAGTCCTGTTTCACTGAACCGGTATAACCTACCATTTCAGCCATGTCTATCTCATGAGATATAAAATCTTTACCCAATTCATTGGAGGGAGATATAGGTCCCACCCATCTCATAATGATACCATTCTTATGTGTGCCACAAAATCATAAATCATACATCATTTCATAACCCATGTAGTAAAAAATGGGATTCGTAAACATCGTGACATCATAAAACAATTCATATAAGATAAAGGAATTCATAAAAATAATTCCATCACAACATAACCAAATCAATGTAATAATAGGGATAGAAACAGAATCCTATGTTATCTTAGATGGAAAATAATTTTGATAAAATACTTGAAATGAATTCTTGAGGAAAATATCCTTTCTTCTTCAAAATCAATTTCTTTTCACAAAACGTCATGCAATTTTAAAAGAAAGAGATTTTATTGAAAATATTCATGAAATCTTTTGGAGGAAGCTTCATGAAAATAAGGCTTTATAAAACCGTAAAAATCCGTTCATGCCGTATAAGTTAAAAAAACATTCTTCGTACTTTTGTCGGAAAAGTCAAAAAAATCACCTCGTACGAAAAAAGCGACAAAAGGTTCCTTTCATATTCTTTACTAAAAACTCACCGAATGGTAAAAATGGATTTAAACAATTGTAGGTGGATGGAAATAATATTACATATTGATGAAACATGGATGTGGATGATAAAATACACCCCAGTAAATACTTACGAATAAAAAATCTCGGATAAAAATGAGATTGTGATATTTCCCTTACCTTAGGTCTGACTTGCTTTGTAAGTGTCCGAAGCTCCTGTATAATGGTTTAAATAATGTCATTTACTTATTAAATAATCATATTCATTTTTATTATATCATATATGGTTCACTTATGAAATTATATTACCCGTTCTTTTGTAAATTCCATGTTAAAGAAGCGTTTTGGGTAAAATCATTTCTTTTATCGTAGGTGTTTTGACTTGCTGTTATTGACATTATTATTACTTATATCATGATTTACTTACTTCCAGAATATAAAATATGATTTATATATCATATATATTCAGTATATATATATATATATATATAATAGATAGATAAATGAAATGAAATACACCGTTCATGGAGACGGTAGTCCGTACGTACGCATGAACGCTGTTTTCCTTTCCCTATTGTCTTGAATGGAAGTAAGTAGATGACATACATATATATATATACATAAATCAAGTATCTTTATAATGTCATATATTTCATTATTATTTCTTATATATACTTTATAATCATTCTTAAATGGTTAACATGGAGAATGAATCTCATCGCGTCGTGGAGACGGTAGTCCGTACGTACACACGAGCGATGATATCATTTCCATAAATATTGAATTGAATTGGAGTGGATTATACAATATATCATAATCAATATGATGTTTTAATAACTATGTATAGTTATTCTTTACACCATTATACCCATCCATGTAAGGTGGTTGTGGAAATTAGATTACACCACGGCGTGGAGACGGTATTCCGTACGTACGCACGCGCGGTGATTTCTTTTTCCGTAGGATAGATAGATGGTGAAATAGGGTTGTTTCATACATATAATAACATATCAGTATATGATTGATACTGATGTTATTACTTCATAATGAAACAACCTAAGAAGAAGAAGTGGAAGAAGAAATAAAGATGAAAGAATTGGTAATGGTAATTACCTCTTCTTTGAAGTGCCTCTTTGAGACCTCCTCTTAGGGAACTAAAATTGGTCTTTGAGGAATACCAGAACCTCTAGGATTTTGCTAGGGAAGTGGAGAGGAGATATTTGCAGGGGTTGGCCGAGCTTGAGTGCTCAAATTGGTGTGAGGAGGAGGGGGAGGAGGTGTCCTTTTATAGGGGAGGAGAGGGGCACCTTAGGAATATCTCAAAATATTATTTTATATTAAAGTAAAAATCGGTTTATAATGGTTACAAAGGGTATTATTTCGAAGATAAAGTGGGGATGGGTCGAAATCCTATCAACCAATAAGATTTAGACAAGTATAGGGTATTATTTTAACCTTATCAATTAGATTTAACTCTAAGTTAAATAATTTAACTTTTACCGTGTCTTTTTGTTTTCTTTCACTATATGGTTAATACGCTTACTATAACATGCCAAAAGAACCCCAAATTGTTTATTATTAATATATATATCCTTATCTAAGTCATTTTGCCGAACCTTAGATTTTTAGGAATAAAATAACAATTAATAATATAATATTTGATTAAAAAACTATTTTCTGTCAATTTTGACACTATTTGATATATGATTTTTATGAAAGTCATAACAGAATTATATGTTCGAGCCAAGTTGATTAAATCAACACTAATATATCATAGTAACCTAGAAAATTAGTGGAATTCATAAAAAGTCTAAAATTACATTCATTTGAGTATTTATAACATCAATTATGTTAATATTTCCTTAAAAGGGTAATTACTGCATCATCATTATGTCATAAATAAATTCTTTTATTTAAAGTCTAAAAATTATAAATAAAATATAATTATGTATGAAATCTTTTTATCTTTCTAATGAATATTTATAGTCGAATTTATCTTATGTATAACCCCATATTAAAAATGTTTTAGTGAATAAACATTGATTTTAACTCTTTTAACTCTTCTTTGAATTAAATAATAATAAATGTCCTAATCTAATCCAAGTGGGCCTAAATGATAATATTTTACACTTAAGGTTGTTTTTGGTCGAGATAAACTTGTAAAATAGAATTAGGACATGTGTTAGGGTAATATTAATATCATTCTTACCCTTAATTACCCTATTTACTTTTAACCGTGGTAAATAAAAGTAAAACGTTACTATTCACCAAAAATTATTTTCATCTCATTGAACCACATTTTACTTACTGACACCAACCATGTCTCTCGGAGTTTTGAAATTCCATTCACAGAAGCGGTAAAATTATGTTTTATGAAAAATTCAGTTTTTTTAACTACCACTTAGTAGTTTCACTATCCATCAAAAAATGAAGGTTTTTAGAAAAATGCCAAAATTTCATCCTAAGCTATATTTCATATTCCGAATTCAAAAATGAAGTCTATTTTACCAAATTCATAACATAGAAGTTGCATTAATTAATTTTATAATTAAATCCCGCTGTTAAAACAAATAGCGTGTTTTAAGAAACAATATCTATCAAAAGATTAACACTTGTTTATGTCTGGTTTAAATGTGTAATTAAATCCAATGACCAACATTGTATTAAATTGTAAAAATATATTCTAAATATACTTTAAAACTACTCAAATTAATAATTTATCACTATTAATTATTTCGATTAAAAAAGTTGTTTTTTAATTATAATTTAGTAATTTTCACTATTCATCAGAATATGAAAGTTATCCGAAATGTACCAAAATTTCACCTTAGGCTAAATTCGATACTCCGAATCCAAAAATGATGTTCATTTTGAAATATAAGATTTACAGAATTTTAAAAAGTGGTTATTACTATTCATAACGGCTAGTTTTAATAATATTTTAATAGCATATCATTGTTTAGTGAGACTCGGTATTGCGTATTACACACGCTATCGAGGAAGGTCGCGATTGCGTGTAATGCAAGGCAAGTCAAGGATGCGTGTTGTGCAAGCTCTTTTTGGTGTAGCGTACAACACAAGACATTAATAAAATTAAAAAAAATATTTTTTATAAAATCTTGGGCTGTTACATTAATATAAATTGGATTTTATTCCAAATGACTCCAAAATGAGATATGGAGATGATAAGATATGTTTTGTTAAAAATACCCTAATCCTATTATTTTTAGACATGTATTAATTTTATTTTAAACATTAATTTTTGGTTGACACATAATTATTCCCTTTCAATTTTAATTGTAGTAATAAAACTCCAAATAATAAAGGGCTATAAATTTTAATTATTTGGGGTAAATTAACCATAAACATAAAATTAATGACTATATAGACAATATAATATCCACTATTTAATTTTAATATATATATATTTTTTAAAATTATTTTAATAAAATATTATATTTATAATATTTAAATAGTGTCAATTTTGACATTATTCATTTCATAGAATTTAATTAAATTAAAAACAAATAGATAAATTTGATCAAATCTATTTAAATGAATTGTAACATGAAATATAAAACTATAAAATTACTTTATGACATAAATTATGTCATATATAATTTATTAGTATTTATAATATAATTTAGTAGATATTTCTCTTAATAAAGTAGTTATTTTATCACTCTGGTGTCAATATTTTGGGAATTTATTTATTCCCTAAAATTGTTATATAAATTACAATTAAATATATAATTAATAAGATTTACTGATAATATTTATTATCATAGTTTAAATAAGCATATCACTATATTAATATTATAATACTGATTGTTTTGTCCTTATCATGTTGTTTTCCCCAATTTACCAAATTTACCTTTAAACGAGGTAAATAAAAATTACCATAGTTACTATTAATAATTTTCAAAAACTAAAAGTAACCTAATAAAAAATGGTAGAATCTAATTCTAAATATGGAATTCCGTTTTTCATAATATAAAATAATGAATTTTGTGTAATTAATTTTATTTTTTTCAATGTTGTTAAAATAAGAAAACATGTTTTTTATATAACCATCAAAATATTGGCATGTGTTTATATAAAAGTTCAATGTGAATTTACATCCAATGAAAAAGTATGAATTAAATGATGAAAATATAATATAATTCAAATAAAATTAAATGGATAAACATAATATATAAATAAATCAGAAGAAAAAGCAGTTTTTGATTAAAATGATGTATTGTTCACTAATCATTAAAAAATGAATATTTTTTGAAAAATCGTAGATATAAACCAATGTAAATTTTGATATTCTGGATGAAAATAAGAAGATTATTTTTTCAAATATAACATATTAGGTGTCAAAAGATTTAAAATATTCACTCTATCAAAAGGAATCAAACCTACCATTTAATTTCATTAGAGTATTTTATGTGTAAATTAGATTTATTCTCATTATAAGTATCTAAAATTTATTAGATGAATGTAAAAAAATTATTAATCATGTGTAAACATAATATAGTTATCTCGGTTCATTCCCAGAAATTCAATGGCTAGGTGATAAGAACCATTAAAAATAATAATAATGATGTATTATTTTTCATTATAATTGATTCTTGTGTGAAATATAAGATTTTAGTTAAACCTGTTGTTGTGTTTTGCTTATTCTGTCACACATAGTGTCCAATTAAAGCTTAAAGTAATATCTAATTCACCAATATTAATATACAATAAAAATTATAATTCTGTAAATACCTCATATTTTACATTCCACCCCTTCACATTTGGAAAATGCATCCTCAGAATTTTAAAGTTGGGATTTGAAACTAAGGCTTTAATTTTCAAAAAAAATTTATTTCAATCCCACATCAAAAAGAGGTTTATAAAACTAACACTTTAAAATATATAACATGAAGTAAAAATTGTCACATTAGGTAAAACATACTAGGATTCTATATAGGAAAATATAGATATGGAAGAAAATCTAAACATCTTGTTCTGATGGAGAGTGATAGAAAAAATTATTAGGAGAATATTAACAATCAAAAACAAACAACCTGTTTATTGGTTAAATGGTCATTTATTTCATAGTAGGAAATGAAATGTGATTTTTTCCTTTCAAGGTATCATTTATAAAGTTGTGGAATTATTATATTACATATAATAATAAAATAAGTAAATATATTTACTTGACTAGTATAGTTTCATCCTTTAATAAATTTCTACAACAAACTCATATTTTCTCCAAACAATGAGTATTCTAGAAGACATGGTCACACATGATGCACTATAATCAACTTATAGAGGATCAAATAATCCATAATTGATGAATTATATATTCATACCATATGGAAACATTAACTGAAACCAAAATTTTTTAGATAAGATATGATAATATCCCAAAATAATAATCCATTATTAAAAAAATACTACATTTAATCTCCAAAATTCAATAGTAATACCCATATTCCATAATAGACTATCCAAATAATAGCATTCCATAAAATTAATCAAATAATCTATGATACGATTAAAACTCAATATTCACATGGATTATATCACGTAGTATTCAATGATATAATTTACAGATTATCTCAGAATAACATCAACCACTCTAATTGTCTCATACCAAAATGTAATATCTTAATCACATATTATCCATGATAGTTTACTCACTTATATAAATAAATTCAATCACTATATGTCAACAATAAAAACATATATTCATCCAAAATATAGTTAAACAAATTCTCCTTAAATAAAATCCCATATTATTCTTTTTTCATTAGGTTTATACGGACTTAAAAGTGGTGATAATCCTCCAACATATCATTTATCAATCAATACCTAAATAAATCTATTATTAAGATCTTTTGAAATAACAAAATACTGAAAATGGAAATATGGTATTTAAATTTTGTTTAATAAAATTATGACTTGTAATGGAATCCAAATACCAAATAATGGTTATTGTGGTAGAAATGTCATTATCACAGCGTACATTAAAAATATTAATTTTTTTAATTTTGTAAAACAATTCATATAAAAAGATACTATTTTAAAATTATTATACGAAATTATAAGTCCATGGGGTTTATAAAAAAATGTATTAAAAATGATAAGTACAGTTTCATGTTATCCCTTAATGAAAGGAGATTGATACAAAGTCTATTTCCTTTATTCTGAATAATAATGTACAATCATTATATTCTTGATTAATAAAAATAGGTTAATTTATACTTTCAAGAGAACCATTTTTTTATTATCCCTTTTATATCAATTATTACTATTTTATAAAAATAATATAATTAATTATTTTCATATCACACATCTTGTCTCTATTCATTACTTGAGTGGAAAATGAACATGGATTTGATTCCACTAGTCGATGTGGTCATATTCACATAATCACAAGATAATTATTCATGAAATAATAATTACATTTATACATTAATCATTATTTTTTAATCACACCATTAATTATGGTTTTGAAATAGGTACAATGTTATATTCTTGGAGATATTAGGTCGTACATACGCATGAGTAAGATTTTCATTTTTAATTGATCATTATAAAAATAAGGCACTTAGTATTTTATCTTCCAAGAGTTTTCATAATATTATTAGAATCATAATAATCATTTAAATATACCTATATATGCTTAACATGTTATGTGGTGAATAAAAATTATTCACATCTCTTCGTGGAGGTGATTATTTTCATGTACACATGAACGACAATTTTTTTTGTGCATTTAACATAAGAACATAATTGAAATATTATTATTTTCCAGTGATAAATAAGTCATTAATATCATATATGAATATTAATTCCATCATTATAACAAATCATGGTAGATATAAATGTAAAATGATCTTGGTCAGTTCATGAAGGTGATAATTCACACATACGCATGGACAACTAATTTCATTATCATTTCTCAAAAGTAGATATGGATTTTGGTGATGATATTAAAATAATAACATCTATGTATATCGATGATATTGGTGTTACTATCTCATCATGGTTATAAAACACATAAAGGAAGTGGAAGAATAAATAAAACTGAAATAGATAAAGAAAACTATAGCTCTTCTTCGGTTGATAACCCCTGAATAACATCTTAACACATTTAAGGGGGTGTTATATCTAAACAAAGGCTTCAATAATTTGATGACAGATTATAGAAATGGTTTTCTATAGATAATGGCCAAACTAAAAGGATTTTGATGTGTAAGTATTAGAGAATAAAGGGTACCTTTTTATAGGAGAGGAGAGGGGAACCCTTATAATATTAAAATATAAAATTAATAACAATTAATTTTTTATAAAAATGAAACAAATATGAGATAAATGGAATATAATATGAGGATTGTTTGAAATACCATCATAAAATATTTTCAGTCCTGTAATTATTTTATTTTAAAACTTATCTGTTCGGTTTACCCTTAATTAATCTCTTTTAATTTTAATTATTGTATCAACATTTTAATTTTTAAAATTATATTAATATTAATTGTTGGTGATAAATTTAACATAATTATATAATTAATAATATTTAGACCTTATCATATTCACATTATGATTTTATAATATTTTTATGTTTTCTAATTAATTTAACAAATTACCATTTTTATAAAACATAAATTTTTTAAATTTTTACACTATTCATTTTATTGAATTTAAATAAAATAAAAAGAGACAGATAAATTCGAATCATAGAATTTAATACAATTATATCATGTCATATTCACCTATAAATGTTTTTGGTGACAAAAAATTCTTCATATAATAACTATTTTAATATTTTTAATATCAATTATTTGATATTACTCTTATTAAGATAATTATTATATCACTCTTGTGTTAATATTATGGTCATTATTTAAAATCAAAATATACTAATTAAACTCACATGATGTAGATAATTTCACTATCAATTTGTAAAATAATTATGTTCATTATTTTATTGTGTATTTTACTACATTAAAATTATTCTACATATAAGAGATAAAAGAGTGACATGTTTTCACTTTCTTTAGTTTTAATAATAATTATATAAAATTCATGAAAAAATCCATTTAATGAATCAGTAATCATAATATGTTGATAAGGGTAACATTAATTCATCAAATTGGATTTTTTTTCACGTGTTATGATAATTCTGTTGTCTATATCATATTGTTTGGGATCCAAATTTACCAGATTTACCATTAATTGAGGTAAATTAAAATTACTATGCTTATGACTCAAAATGTCTAAAAAAAGATATCTATTTACATAATTTGGGAATTTTGATTACAAATATGGAATCCATTTTTCTAAATTCAACCCTTAGAATTTGTGGTAATTAATATAAAATATATTCTCATTGAATAAACATGAAAAAACTTTTTAAAAATAAAAAACAACAAAATATTGAAATGTGTTTATACATAATTTAAATGTGAGAGAATATATGATGACCAAAACATGATTAAATGATAAAAACGTAATTATATTAAAAATTATCATAATCTAATAGGATAAAATTATTATATAAATAAATAATATTACAATGAAAATTTGAATTAAAATGTAGTAATTTTGACTTTTCATTAAAATTTGAAATTATTCAGGAAAATACCAAAATATTAACCAAGGTAAATATTGATTTCTTGTATCCAAACATTTAGTTTATTTTGACAAATAGAACATAAAAAAGGGGAAGAAACAATATTTAAAAATGTTTTACCATCAAAAGAAGGTCAATCTACTTTTTAAAAATATTAGAATATTTTATGCTTAAAATTTTAATTATTATCATTTTAAGACTCTACTTTTTTATGACTGTAAAAAAATTTAAAAAACATTTGTTGAAATAATTTAGTCATTTATACACATTCCATCAAAAATAATGGATAGTCTTGAACTACCATTTAATATAATAATTTTAATAATTTATTATTTTTTCGTATAACTCTATTTTGTATGGAACATATGATTTCGGATAAACATGTTGTTGTGGGTCAGGTACTCTATTAAAAAAGCTTCACAATTTTAGAAAAATTAATATATAATTCAAAAATAATAATAAATAGAAATAAGTAGTATTTTATAAATACCTAGGATATTACATCATTCTGCCTTTTATAAATTGTTCCCCTGCAATTTTATAAGCTTATCAAACTAGTGGGATTATTTCATTCAAATGTCATTTGTAGATTGTTATGTTTCCTCTTCAACAATATGTAGTTCCCATATATACTTAACTCAATGAATTACCTTATTTTACAACACATAGTCGTTGTTTTCATGATTTTGTATGTGTTTTTCCTCATAAGAATGATTTTCTTCCAACTAAACTACTTCCATACTCATAATATGAGGTGGATTCAACAAAATATTTGTCAATATTAAATCATGGAAAACAATGCATACCTATGATAAAATTATAGTAAAATAAACTTTATATACAACTAATTCATCTTTATATAGGATTTCTTATGGTCTAATGAACTGTAGAATCACCATTCCCTTCTTAACAAAATGCATCAGACTTTTCCATGGTGAAAATTTGAGAAAGGCAATATCAGATTCCTTGGAAAGAAGATACTTCCATAGGTTATATGTATAACATTTATACATTATCTTTGTTTTACTCATGTGATTTTGAATCAACTGAAAATTTTCTTCATCCACTTCTTCCAATTCTGGTCCCATCATTTTCCAATTCACATAATTCATCCAAAAAAGATGGTGTTTGACACCACATTCCATATAATTCTTCAAATGGATCCATTTGTATACTAGAATGAAAACATTTATTATAAGAATACACAAGAAAAGAATTATGTGGATTCCAAATTCCATTTTAATACATTGAATAAGCATGTAGCATATCCTCTATGTTCTGAATTATTTGTTCTTACTTTTAATCGGATGAGGTTGAAAAGATATACCAAAATTTAATCATGTTCCATGATCTTAATGACTCTTGAAGGCCTTTAGAAAAGAAACAAGTGAACCTAAAATCACAATTAGATAAAATGGAGAGATGAACTCCATCAAAAGTGACTATCTATTTGAGAAACAAATGTGAAATTTTATCTAGAGACAAAGTATCTCGAAAAAGAAGAAAAACATAATCCTTATTCAATCAATCAACAATAAATCAAAACAAAATTTTACATCAATAATTCCTGGGTAATCCCTCAAAGAAATCCAGGAAAATATTTTCTTATTTCCACTCTATAATTGGAAACAACTAAATAATCCATTTCGGTATCTGCCTCTCTACATTAACCTATTGAGAAGTCAAACACTTCATAGTAAATTCTGCAATATAATTTTTCAATTTATCCCACAAGTAATAATCTTGAACAAATCTGTACATCTTAGTACTACAAGGATTTATTGAAAATGGAGAAGTTTAAACTGCACATAAAATATCTTTCTTCCCCTATGAATTACATGGCAGACACAATCTCATTACAATCCTAAACACACAATCATTATCAATATTAAATTCAGGTAAGATACATTTCTAAACCAACTCTAAATTTTTCTACAATACACTATCGTTCTTCAACACTTTCATAATTATTTCTGATAGAGATGATTACACTGAAAAATGAAACTAAATAGAATAATTCCTTACACCAAAAACATTCATTACAATTTTCATAAAATCATTAATCAACGGGTCATGTTCCAAACATAACATGGTTAATGTATATTTACTTTTTGGACTCAATGTATCATCCACTATGTTTTCTTTTACATAAATATAATGGATTGTAGAATCATAATCCTTGATTACTTCCAATTATTTTTTATATATCATGTTTAATTATTTATTAGTTAATATATACTTCAAAAAATTATGGTCAGAATATATTTCACATTTTACTCCATTCATATGATGGCTCCATATTTGTAAAGAAAAAACAATAGCATCTAATTCCATATCATGTTTAGGGTAAATTTTTTTAGAATTTTTCATCTTACGTGATGTATAAGAAACTACTTGATCATTATACACTAAGACACAACCAGGTCCCTTAAAAAAAGAATCATTATAGAACAAAATTCACCATTTCTTAATAGTGGTTGCAAAACTAGATCATTCGACAATATTATTTTTAATTTCTGAAAACATTCAACATATTCATTCATCCGGACGAACTTAACACATTTTCAAGAAAAAATAGGTAGTGGGAAAGATAAACATAAATTTTTTAATCAAATGACTGGTAATAACATACTATAAAATGATAATTATGAATCTTGGTTACATTGGTGGGTCATTATACATTCTTGGCCATATTTTCTTTTAGTAGGATCAACAGTTTTTTAAAATTTAGAAACAATCTGACCTAGGAAGGAAATATTTTGTAACAAAAACTCACACATTTTGAATTTCCCTTACAGATTCATTTAATTTAAGGTCTCCATGAGTAACCTTTATTGACTTTCATTCTACTCTTAACTTTTTTAAATATACCATAGTATCATTAATAAACTCAACAAAAAACATATCCAACAACTCATTGAATATTATATTCATAAGAACAATAAATAATGATGGTGAATTAGTTATCCTAAATGGATATAATTTAATAATTTCTATATCTAGTAGGAAACACAGTCCTCAGAATGACTACTCATATTATATTAAACTAATGGAACCATGACCTCACATCAGCCTTCAAAAAATATTGTGCTCCCTAGATCTAATCAAAAAAATCATCAATATGAGGAAAATGATAGTTATCCATTAATGTTATGTAATTCAAGGATCTATAATCAATGAAAAGTATCATTAAAATATCTTTTTTTAACAAAAAATACATGACCAACCCATAGTGATGTTCTATTTCAAATTTGACCTTTAAATAATATCTCCCTGGATTCATTTAATAATACTGAATTTCCAATTGACCAAAAATTATATTAGAAATAAAATAATGTGTAGACCAAAAATCAATAAAATCATTAACATAATCTGAATAAAAAAATAATGTATCTGATACCACATCATTTTGTGGCCCAATATATATTGAATTAGTTGAAAAGGATTTCACCACCCCTTTCTGTGTATAGTATCAATACATCCCATTATTCAAAATCTGTACTGGAAACTCATTCACATAATGACCCATTTTGTTGGATTTAAAAAATTTAACTTAATGTATAACAGATTCCATTTTAGCATTATAACATTTAATACAGTTACAAGCCTTTTTTCCCATATTACCACATCAAAATCACTTAACAGAATTCAAAATTCAGTCACATATGCAATTTTTCCACAATTCTCCCAAATTTTAATCTTAATTTTATTACCATTATAATATTTTGAATAATTGTTCCCATTGGTATGCCGTCTTGACAACTTATTATTCTTGTTAAAAAGGAAAACATGATCATCACCAAACTCCATTTATACCTTCTCTACACATAAAAATATATTTTTATAAATTTGGAACTCAAGATAACCCAATTCCCCCTAATTCTTCAGCTTTAATAGTTTTTTATTTCTTTTACAATCTTGATATCATATAAAAATATGGATCATACCTTACTAATAATTTGAATTTGGCTTCATAGAAAGCTACTTTGTCCTCCTCCTCCCTCAATTCTATGTAATTTTTTTCATCTTAAGTCAAAACCCTATTGGAAAATATTTCTCAAAAAATATACCTTTTAATTTATCCCAATAAAGATCATCGATCTATTCAATATCCCCGATATTCGTAACCATTGACCACCATTGAATGACTACATATTCAAAATTCTAAACCACAAGACTAATGTTTTGATTTTTTGACCACACCATGATATCAGAAATATTTTCTTGTGATTTAATCCACTTTTCAGCTTGAATAGTGTCATTTTTTACAAAAATGATAGAGTAAATTGCCTCACGAAATGATTATCTACCAAAAGATTCCTCAATGGTAGACCTGGTTGATCCCACACCTAGATAACACAACTATTTATAACTTTAGCCAACAAATCCATACCTGAAACAAACTAATCAATTTTGATTCTCACATTCTCATGATTCGTTTTTGCACAGTTGTTTTCATTTGGAAGTTATCAAATAACATATTCTTTGTTTCCTCTACAGAAATCCATTCTGAAAAGACATATTTTTTATGAATCAACATGGTAATCTTAAAATTCTTTTTCAAATTGACCACAAAAAAAATATTTTATGGATATTCAATAAAAAATATAATTACTGTTAGAGTTATCCATACCGTCCTGTAATACCAACTATAAGTCCCCAATATTAAACATTACATAATCATGATTTATGTGAAGAATTCATAGTGAGGATATTTTAAGTTGTGGAATTTTAGAGAATTAGTCCATTCATATTATATATTATCCCATAATCATACAAGAGGATACAATCAAAATGATATCCATTTTTTCCATCAAAGGAATCCTTTTTATAAATAAAAAATAATTTCATTGGATGATATAAATATTGTTGACTTATACCTTTCACATAGTCATTCTTATATGTAGTGAATGAATTTTTAAAACATATGATGAGCATGAAAAATCAGTAGATGATAAAATATTGAATGATAATATTAGTCCAGAAAAATTTATAATCCAATGAATTCATAAGATTCATGAAAACTATATAGAAATAATAAATAATAAAGGTATCTTGTGGCATTCATATCATTCATACATTGAATATTTCATATATACATAGGTAGTAAACATCATTGTTACGTTAGAAATACCCATCACATTATATTTCTTAAATATATTAGGAGATATATTATTGTTTAACTCCATATCATTACCCAATTCATTGTTGAGCTATCACGAGCTCAGCCACATATGGTTTATCAAAGAACCACCCATATACAAAAAATATTTCCCATGAACCATAACATAATCACAACACATTAAACAACTAGAAAGGAAAAATAAAATTTCTACATTTGAAACATATGATATATTTTCAAGTTATTGATAAAATAAATCAATTCTAGAAACCCTTTTCTAAACCAAAAATAATGAAAAATGGAATATGCAATTTAATTTTTGTTAAAAAAAATATGAAGGCTTGTAGAGGAATCCAAATACCAAATAATGTTCATCGCAGCGAAAAGGTCATTGTCACCACCAACATTTAAATTAATTCCTTTTATCATGTAGTAAAAAGATCCATATAAAAAGATTACTTTTGAAAATTATTGATTGATATTAAAATTCAAAGGGGTTTATTATACTCCATATAAAATAAAGAGGTGTATAATGTCAAATTATATCTCAATAAATCTAGATTGAGATGATGTAATATACATTGAGTCCGAATCCTCGTGTAAAATTGTGATATTTCTAAATAATAAAAATATATTAAATTATACCCACTCAAGAATATTTTCATGTTTATTAACCCTTTTATAGAAATTTTTACCATGTTATATAAATGAAATAATTATTTATGTTCAAATCAGATGTTTGAATTCCCCATAAACAATGGCCAGAAGCTCAGGGATCCTCTCGATGACAGATCCCTAGAAGACGTTCAAAGGAGATTTCCCCCTTCCTCTAGGTGGGAAGGGGGGGGATTGACTAGTTTTATGACGTCTAGGACCGTAGAAGCATATTGTACCCTTCTCCAACACTAACTATCGTTTGTAGTTCACAGTAATTTCATAAGCCAGAAGGTTTGTAATCTCCACCTTGGTCATCCACACCACACGTTCTCTGTGTTGGAGTTCTCGGAAGTGACAACATAACTAGATCTAACTCTGGTTGATTGATTCAATTTCCAAGTTCCTTTGGTTGATGATTTTGATCATTATTTTTTATAAATGGGATTTGGAAGTCATCAAGGTCACCGTAATTCTAGATAATCGCCAATTTATGATTCAATATGATTCAGATGATGATTTGATAGATGCGTGGTCCAGCATTCCCCAACGATGTAATGGTTTCATGTTTTTATCCTTTGGTGGATGTTTGATCTCTTTATGACTCATGAATCATCCTCCATTCCGATTTGGGTAAGTCTTCCACATCAACCAATACCTTTTCAAATCCAAGTTATTATTCGTATTCTTTGGAACCTAGTAGTTACTTTTCAGGGTTTTGATATTAGTAGATCTACTAGGATTAACCTGGTAAAAATTTATTTTTTATGAGGTGGATATCTCGAAGACTCTGGGTGAATGGATTTGTATTTCAGTGGGAAAATAATTTAGATTTAAACAGGATGTCGTTTATGAATCCTCGATGGAGTACTGCTCATCCTTCAACTAATTGGTGCGTTTAGAATCTATGTTCCACAGTGGAGCCATAAGTAAGAGGACACTTGGTCCAGGGAGGAGGACATGAAAGGTCATTCGCAAGAGGATGATGCCAGATGTAAATTATCAGCCTAGCAATACAGCTAGTATTGGACCTCAGGATGCACCAGTTCTGGATAATCCTATATGAGTTCCTTATAACCCAATGGTTTCTAGAGTGTTTAATAGGATCAAACATGATCTAAACATGGGGAATGGTGAAATGGAAAATGCAGTCAATGGTGCTGCTGATACTGGTTGCATTGAACATCCATCACGCGGACATGTAGATGCATAGGATAATCAACAAGTTAAATAGGTCCACATTCACCAGGCACAATATGTTCTTGCTCAATTTGATACCAATAAGAAGGAGGGTGAACATCTTGAGGGAGATGCTGTTGGGTTGTAGGAGAAGGAGTATGCAAATGTGGCAACAAGGGAGGGACATACCTGTGGTTAGGACCATTGCACCATGGTTGTTGATACGAATCCCCAACAACAATTCACAGGATGATGATTTGTGCAACATGCATGAATAGATAGTATTGTGCAGGAATCCTATGAAACTTTTGGCACTGACTCATGGGATCCTTCCAATTGGGGTCTATTGAAGGATGTTGAGATATTCCATTATATGGTGGTTGAAGTGGCTAGTTAGAGGATGGGGGATAATAGTGGAGTAATGAGTAAAGGACTTCAAGGGTATTTTTTGGACAATATTAAGGATAATATACATGGGTGAAGAGGGCGCTCAGAGTCTTCAATTCAGATTCCAGTCTTCTTGAGTAACAGGATTGAAGGGATTGTTGAGGTAGTGGTGATAATTGAATCATTTAATTTGGTTAAGGGATAAGAGATTCGTGTAATGGGATTTGATGTCCTCAACATGGATAGTTTGATCACTGACCCAGAAGACCCAAATTGTACTAATAAAGACTATGTGGAGGATCCCATGGTATACAATAAGAGTTTTATTGGCTGGGTAATATAGTCCATGGAGAAACAAGAGTAATAGGAGGAAGAAGGGAAGGAAGGACTACACCTCCTTGACACCTTCTTTGATGAATTGGTAAGAAAATTATATAATGGATGAGGTGATGGAAAGCGAGTCCATGTGTTAACCGAAATCACATGGTCTGACTAAATTATACACATATTTGATTAGGTGTTCGGATGATAAGGTAATAGTGCCGGTGTGATTTCTCATTGCCTTATAAGGGAAAGCTTCCAGGATGATGGGTCAAACTATTGAATGGTGTCTAAATGAGGAGAAATATTCTTGGGTTGATAAACATCACATAATACTTCTTGGGGGTTTCAATAAGGGGATGATCAGGCTCTTACAGTACATTCATGTCTAGGATAAACTAATTTCTACTTTTGAAGACCAGATTTGTGAATAACCACACACTCAGTTAACTACTATATCCTAGATGTTATTTAGGGATATGGACTCTGGAAGAATTAAATTGATTTTCAATGGTTCTTCATTATCCAATTTTAGTTAATTATTGGTTTTACATTTTTCATTAAAGTGTTTGGAATGAGGAAGTAAATTATCAATTTGCATGGCTTGAGGTGAATTTGGATGTTCTGATTCTAGATTTTTACCTTCTTCTGCTTTAGTTGGTGTTAAAATAATGAGTTTATCACGTATTCTTGGTACATGGAGTGGAAGTATGAGATGGTATGGCTTGGACATTTGTTTCAAGCCCAAACATCATTTCACGATACTTTTTGCGGAGTACCCATGCTTTGGTGGCAAACCTTTCATCGATGAAGTTTCTAGTGTGAGGCAGGACTATTATTTTTCACGGGGTTCATCTGTGTTGTTTTATTTGGTTGTCTTGATATATTTTGGGTTTCTTACATCTCTTTTAAAAGTGATTTTATATGAAAATAAAAAAAATAATTTTCAATCGCATCAGACGTTTTGTCAATATTCGATACTTGAGTCGAAAATGAACATGGTTTTGATGTAACTAGTCCATGTGTTCATAATTCCATTATCTCCACAATAGTGTTAATGTAATAATCAAAACACTAGTACATTAAAAAATACATTTTAAATAAAACCATTAATTTTTGTTATGAAAATTTCACAATGTAATATTCATGGAGATGGTAGGATGGATGTACATATCAGTAACATTTTCATTTTTAATTGATCATTATAGAAATAAGTTAATTATTCTATTATCTTCCTAGAAATAATATAATATTATTATCATCTTCATAATCATTTAAATATATTTACATATATCATACATGTGATGTGGGGACTAAAAATGATTCGCATCGCTTCATGGAGGTGATAGTTCACACATACAGTCGATCGATGTAATTTTAATTATGTGCATGGAAGGTAAGCAAATAATTGAAATATTATTATTTTTCAATTAAATATATGTCATTAATATCACATATTAATATTAATTCCATTGATATAAACAATGTTGATTGATGACAATGGGAATCAAACTATATCGGGTCGTAAAGGTTATAATTCACACATAAACATGAACAGTTTTTCATATTCTCATGTGATGGAAGTAGAGATGGATTTAGGTGATGACATTAACATAATAACATCTCATTATATTGGGTAAACATGAATTATTTTGTCATAATGGTTGAAATATACTTTAAGGAAGTGGAAGAATAAATACAATTAAAAGACTTAATGAAAAATGACACATCTTCTTTGTTTGATCACCCTTAAGAACACCTTAACACCTTTAAGCTGGGTGTTCTACATAAAAAAAGATTCAATAATTTATGGATATATTTTTAAAAGGGTTATGGATAGTTATTGGATGATAAAAAATGAATTTTAAGTATGTATATAAAGGAATAGAGGTTACCTTCTTATGGAATATGGGAGGGGCACCATTTGAATTATTAATGAATGAAATTAAAAAAATTTACTTTTTTAATCAAAATAGATCCAAATTATATAGTTCTTAATAAAGATGTGGATTTTTATAAACCATTTCATCTATGAATTTTGAGGGTTGTATTGATTTTATTTTAATCATTATCCTTTTAGTTTACCCTTAATTAATCTATTTTATATTTAATTATGGTAAAAATATTTTAAATATTAAAAGAATATAAATTTTACTTATTTGGGGTAAATTCCACATAATTATATAGTTAATGAACTTCTAGCCCACATAATAGTCACTTTGTGATTTTAAAATAATTTTATTGTTTTTAAATAATTTGATAAATTATTATTTGTTTAAAACATCAATTCTGTCAATTTTTACTCTATTCATTTTATTTGATTTAATTTAAATCCACATAGAGAGAAAACATCAATCAAATTCATTTAAGTGTATCACAATATGTCATATTCACCTACGAATTTTGTGGATAACATAAATATTTTCATATATTATCTATTTTTAAAATTATAATATCTTTTATTTGATATTTATTTTAAAAAATTAATTATTGTATCACTGTTATATCAATACTTATTATAATTCATTAATCATTAAAAATCGTACATAATTTTAAATTATGTAGATAATTTAATTATATTTTATAATACCATTTATGTTTGTATTTTCATAATTCTTATCAAGAGATTATGATTATTATACTTATAAGATGTAAGAGATTGACAAGTTGTCACATTCTTTCTTCATAATAATAATTATATTAATTTTATAAACAAAATTCCATTAAAGGAATGATGTATCATCCTTAGGTGATACATTTAAACATTAATTCCTATAATACAATTTTGGTTGGTGATAGGTTTATTTTTCCCCTATCATATTGTTTTTTACCTTAATTTACTATATTTACCACTAACTGTTGTAGATAAAAATTACCAAAGTCACTATTCATAATGTTTAAAAATAAAAGGAACCAATTATATAATTTGGATTTTTTAATTAAAAATATGGAAATCAATTTTTACTTAATTAAAAATAATGAAGATGTAGTAATTAACTGATAATTATTTCACATTGTCCAAATGAGATAATGAGTTTCTTAAAATAAACAAACATCAACATATTGACATTGGTTCATATCGAATTTCAATAAGAAATTACATCCAATGACCAATACTGGATGAAATGATAAAATATAAATTCAATTAAAATTATCACAAATTAAAATTATAACATAAATATATAAAAAAATTATAATAAAACCGATTTATGATATAAAATACAATATTTTTTACTATTCATTAATATATGAATTTTTTAGAAATATAAAAATACTATTTAATCATAATTTAGTTAATTCTATTAATTCCCTCTAATAAAATAGCTAGGTGTTAATTTCCATTTAAAAAAATAATATTAATTCTGTTTTATTTTTTGGTATAACTCATGATTATGTGCAACATAATATTTCAAAGAAACTCGTTGTTCTGTGTCAGGTAAGATATCGAACTAAGTATCCAATTTCTGTAAAATTAATTTTTAATTCATAAATCATAATATATATGAAGAAATATTATTATATAAATACATATCATGTTACACAAATAATTTTATTTCAAATGAAATCACTATTTACATTTCCATTTCCTTACTTAGTTTCAATAAGAAATTTCGAATTTCAAAATCAAATATCAATTTTCTCATATTTTGATGCTCGTTCAGTTCAAAATCTATCATAGGAATTAGTTATATAAATTTATTGAATTTACGATAATAAAAATATTCAATACTGAAATTAAATTAATCATTAAATCATTTTTATCCAAATCCATTCATCCTTCAAAAAATCCATCACACAATTTCAGTTGCATGGGTATTAGGGATTGTTTATTAAAATTATTAAACATACAACTTAACATCAAATAACATCAAATATATTTTTTATAATTAACTTGAAATATATGTTAATAAAATAATGAACATCAATGAATAAATTATAGTCTGTATGGATATGAAAAAAAATCTATTTAATTATAGAATTTAAAACCACATCAATAATAGGAACATCAATAAAGAATAAAGGTATGATGATTAAAAAAATTAAACTAAAATTTTTGATCCATTAAAATTTATTTTACATCCATCAATATCAAGATTTTATATCAAAATCTAATGAGGGTAGAGTATAATATCATAATAACCTATACGAGATATGATCTACATACCATAGGGGGATCATACCTCCCATTGTCAATAAAAATCCTAAGTGAAATGTTATTTAGGATCAAAAATTTCCCCATGGGTGTCACCAAGGATTTTAAAAAAATAGGGGAGAATGTGGTTGATTAGTCACAAAAAGTGTGTTTAGGGATTGTTAATATAATTTTTTATGTATTAAAATACAATGTTCAAGGCTTCTGAGGTATGGTTGAGAAGTTAGACAAACCATTCTCCCTAATTGTATTGCACTAAAAGTGTAGTGCATTTTTTCTCCTAGGACGACACACAATTTTTGAAACCATGAGACAACCATTAATGTACTCGGTTTATGAAGTTTTAATGTTTCTTGGTGTTCTATAAATGGTTTGAAAAAATCACAAACCCCCTGCCAATGGATTACAATATGGATCATAGTTAGTATAATAAATAGAATGGTTTTCCCTAACCATATCCCAAACAATAACAACCCATTGGGATACTAAAATCATCTAAAATAATATGGAAAGATACCTAGAAAATATGAATACAGATGTAAATAAGAAAGTTTTATTTAATAAATAAATATGGTAATGGGATGTTATAAAATTTTAGGTATTGTTGATTTTTACATGCATGAGTTGAACTGTAATAGGTTTTGGTTATTTATTGAGTGATTAATGTTAAACTTTGGATTTCATTATAGTATTTTATACGGTTTAGATTAATTTATTTAATCATCATATAATTGTTTATTCATATTCTATTGGTCATTATCTTCTTTGATGTTATTTTTTTCACTTTTATAATAAGATACAAAAATATTGAAATAATGGTTATAAAAATTATTTAATTCAATGAGAATCATTTTCATTTTCTAAACTCATTATC
The DNA here is from genome assembly GCA_963277665.1 of Viscum album. NCBI lineage: Eukaryota > Viridiplantae > Streptophyta > Magnoliopsida > Santalales > Viscaceae > Viscum > Viscum album. The sequence continues at coordinate 1,237,671,717 of OY728145.1, read as the reverse complement.
CAAAATTATTTGATTTTCATTATTTTAATATTAAAAATTTATCTTCGATATACATTCATTTGAGGGTAGGATAAAATATATTTGGAAACTGATCAACACACACAATTGAAGGATGATATTATTCTTTTATAAATTGATTGAAATCATGTTTGTTTATTTTCTCATATTGTAGATCATGATAGTAAAAAAAAAATCCACAATCCCATGAAAAATTACTTGAAATATATATTGTATTAAATGGATAACATCATCTAAATATAATGGTATTATGTTGATACATCTTCACGATTATTAGTTTGTAAAAGAGTAATCAGGGTTTCAAAATTGACATATTTATTAAGTCTAACAAATTAAAAATTTCAATTTTATTATCCACTCCATATTATTTATATTTATATTTTTTAATTACAATGTTCCATTTTCTAGACTTCATTTGAAAATAGTGTGTTTTCATGCCTCCAATCACCCATATAAATTCATTTTAATTTTTTCCCTTTCTTAACTTCATAAACAATTCTTTTTAGACACAATATAAATTTCTAGAGTATATATCTTCATTAATGGGATTATAATACGAAAACCCTGCATTTTAATGAGATATACCTTTTATGGTTTGTTAATATTGTGGGTTTTGAATATATATATATATATTTATTTATTTATGGAATACATATTTATTCAATTTCTAAAAATATATGATATATGAGACTACATACTCAAAATAAATTTAAGATTATCATGTTTAATACGCATTATAAGGGATTCCTTATTTAAAGGTCATGTAATTTACTTTAGTATAAAATCTTATTTTGAAATATGAAATAAATTATATAATAAATTAATATGATTAAACTGGATGTTTATACTATTTCTTATAAATATATATTTTTTATATATTTTTATTCAATCATTGATTTTTTTCCAATGAAAATATAGAATTCAATTTAAATAAATAATTTTCAATTTTTTTATTCTATTATCAAAATTTTAATTTTGTAAATTTTTAATATATTTTATCATAAATGAACATTGTTCTCAGATTCAACATATATTAATTATCTTAGGATTAGTTTTTACTATTTTTTATAAATGTTTATATTTGACGTAATAGTGAAAAATAATGATTTTATGGATAATATAAATTTTTGGAAATCATTATTATTTTAAAATAAAAAAATACATGAATCCATTTTCACATGCTAATATATATTTCTTATGTAATATATAATATTGGAATATTTTATGTCGAATTCAAATAAATTTGTTTTTCATTTTAGAACCCATTATATATTTTAATGTAATAAAAATCAATATTTTGTTCATTTAATTTAATTGAAGTAAAGGAAGGTTCTATACAATTTTTTCCTACATTAAACGTTTAAAACCGATTGGGTTATTATTAATTAACAAATAAATATTGAAGGACTTAATATTTTTCATTATTATGATATAAATTTTGCTATATTCATTGAAATTATTTTTTTAATAAATTTTAATTCATTATAAGTACATTGATTAAAAATAAAATTGTATACCTCTAAAAATGAAATCCTAATGATGCGGAAAAATAAATATATTAAGGGATAATGTATCAAAATATCAATATATAATCAATATAAATTAGTTGATAAATGAATTTTCGAGAACCTGATTATTTATTTTCAATTATTGTTCAAATTGGATTCTCATTCCATTAGAAATCATTCTTTTTTTAATATTTTGAACTAAATTATCCCAAAATTTCATCTCTCTCATCTATAAAAGTACAACATCGAAAATATTCTATACAGTCTATATCTAAATCACATAATACTCCTTTTCCCAAATATCTTCCCTATATCCTAGTTTTCTTATTATTCTATAAATACTAATCAAATAAAGATTTATCTACGACAAAATTGGTGATATCCAATAAATAGTTAATGGTCAAAACAAAGTTATTTAAGTTTATTTCATCTCAAATCTCTTATAAATCTATAATAACCCAACTAAAATAATAAAATCATGGCCATTATTATATTTCAAATTTTTATATTGATTGTGTAACAATTATATAAATTCCTTTAAATCATATTAAAATTGATATGTCACAAGTATAACATGTGGAATACTGCCTCCATAGATAACTTATTCCATTTTTCAACACCCCCATATATTGATGGTTTTAAAAAGATCAATTTTATGTAACTATGATCTTTATAACAATATTAATTAGTGGAATCTAAATTTGATAATTCTACTAATAAAATCAATGGTAAATGTTTTTCATAGTATTTAAATTGAAAAATATATTATATTTTGAAATTTTACTTTTATGGATATGTTTTTCGGGTAACATAACTGATTTTATAAATTCATGTAATTAGAATGTCAGATTTTTAAAATTTAAATAATGAGTTTTTATTAATTTAGTACTGGTAATATTTATTATTAACTCATAATTAGGATACAATTTTTACATTGTAAAATACACCTTATATGGTTTTCAACTATTACAATCATAATCATACTTCAATGGAATAATCCAAGATGATGAAAATGAATTATGAACCATTTTTTCGACAATGACTTTACGTGATCATTTTTTTGGAAATACATATAGTATTATTGTAATTTAATTATATTTGGAGGATTTTAAAATATATTTACAAATTATAATGATATGAAATTTAATCATGATCGTGTTTATAGTTTGTATTGATGTAGTGGATGATATGAATATTATTGATTTAAAATGATTGAGAATATTTTAGAGGAAAAAAGGCAGTAGTTTGTTTTGGTGAAGTGTGTGATCGGTGTTAATATATCGGATAAACAAAAAATGGTATAATAGTTTTCATTGATGGTTACCATAGAATAGTTATAGTGTCTATTATTGTGATATCGTAGATACATTCGGATCCTTCGAGTACCAAATTAGTCATAGTATTGGGGAAAATGATCTATTAAATTGTCATGAAATATTAATGTGAGTGTCATTAGAACTCTATAAAAGAGTAAATAGAGAACCATAATAGGTTTATTTATGATACATATTGAACTGTTTTACTAAATCTTCTACATGGATAAACTGTGAACTAGTAGTCTCAATTATATATGATGTATTAAATGAATATAAAATCCTTAATTATTAGATCGTGGTTGTAAAAGAAAAAAGGAATGTCATGGGAGATACTATTATTGAACACATGTTGAGAATCATCCACAATGTATAGAATAAAAAAGCATTCAAATCCATTGTTAAATGATTAGAATATTATAATTACACCATTTACAATGGCGTTTTAAAAACAAAATTACTAAACCATACCATAGTGTAGAAGACCAAGGTATTTTGTAGGTCACATTGTAATATCAAAAACACTATGCCAAAATTAATTATATTCATGGAGATGAGATAGTCATGGTCTCTAGAATATTTTCCAATATAAATCTACAGAAGGCCAAATTGTTCTTGTGGATGATGATTAAAATTGTTTACAATGGTTAGCATTCCATAAATAATATTGTTTTTATTTCAGGGAGAAAGTATAATAATTGGGTAGGACGCTATAGGTGTGTTGGATAACATGTTATAATTGTATAAGGTGATTCATTGAAGGATGTGGTAGTGTCCCCTAGACCAAAGCCTATTGAATTTTAGAGTGTTAGGAGTAGAGGCCATTTTTTATTTTTAGGTAACTTTTAGAACATGTCAAGTGATAGTGGAGTTGTGGGGTTTACATGAAATTTTTGTAGGATATTTATATTGTTTTAGGAATTTAATAAATATTCAATGCAAATATTTTGGATAATACTCAAAAAATATTTTTGGTAACTATATATGAGATAACACATTTTATAGTGTGGATTTTTTTTGTAGATAAATATCAAAACAATGTAAAAGGATGATCGACACATGATGATATGATTTTTTTAAATTATAAATTTCCAAATATACTAAATTATAATTAAATCCATATAAAAAATTGATATGAAAAATCCATTTTAGTATATAAAAAATCAAAATCAGTCATAGTGATGAGAAGAAAAATGACATAGTCATAAAAAATATATGGATAATTTATTTGATATACACTAGATTATTTGACCTCAATAAAATTGTTTGAGACACATCGTATGATCATGATAGATAGAGGAATGATTTATACTCCTGAAATTTGGAAATGAATATATTTTATCATTGATATAAATTATAATACATTGAATAATATTATTGAATTTAGTAATAGAGTCAATGTGGGATTCCAATGCCAAGGGAGGTTCATTTTTAATAAAAAAAATATACCATTAGAACATGATTTCAATGAAATAATGTATTATATACTGAACAATGTTATTTGTGGGAAATAAGGTAAATAAATTAAATCAGAATGTTTGTTTTAGTTTAGTCACGAGATATATGTTCTCCATGTCAGTTGTTTCTTTTAAATGTTGTCGTGAGAAGACTAATAAAATAATTAATAAAATAATTATTTTTAAAAAGATAACAACCTATATTCTCATCTATTTAAATATAGTTATGTAACATCTGATGGTTATTTTTATAATCCTAAGGTGATGGTGGATTTTTTCAAATATCATTGACAAAAATCGATGAGATAGTGGGATGAAGTTATTTTGGCCATGGGGTTTGCCTTGAAAAATTGAGTTCTGGGATCTCTCCATCAACAGTGGCATGATACCTCTATCTAACTATGGTTGATCCAAAATCATGGATGGATTGTTTTATTTTTTATTTTATTCCTATGTTTTATTATTCCATGTTCACCATGAATCAATAATTTTATCAAATTCATTCTTTAGTTGATTGTTGATTTATGTTACTATAATTTGGAAGTGATAATGTTTTGGTTATTGCATGATTTTTAGTTTTGTTTATCATTTTCCAATAATCGTATTGACTTCATACTGATCAATGGACAATTTATTGTCCTCAATTTTTGGTATAATGATATTATTTGATCATTCATAATGTTATAAGCATTGGTTTATGTATTTTAATGGAAGTGCAATAATATTAGGAATATTATAGTTATGATGTCGACCATTGGTGTAACAGATGCCTTTTATGGATTCATTATATGGATTGAGATGATGATTGAGTTGAGATGTGGTCATATAGAATATTAGACATGTATTAGTGATTCTAGGTTTTTGGTATTTTACAATTTTGTGATACAATCTGATAGGGATGATTAATGAGAAGAATTAGTGGTGGAATTGAGCCAAATATGTTGATTCATCTTCTATAACACTCAAATATTTGTTATGAGGAATATTTTTTAGTAGTGGAGTTAATGATACACATAGAAAAAAGATAAAATTATTGAAATTTATATGTTAAATAGTGTGTCGTTTGGAAGGAAACACACCTTATGTTCCCCTTTCTATTGTAGATAGGGTTTCAAACAGAAGTAAATATAACATGTTTTCTGGTATTTTCACACATAATGTGACCGATAATGATTAACCTGGCTATGCCCAGTGGTACATGGGCATATACATATAAATGAAACATAACACTGTTTAGGGTACAGAGGTCTAACCAGTATATAATTTCATATACATAGATAAATTACCCAAAAAATAGCATTCTAAACAACCCTCACCAAAGAACAGATGAATGAAAAATGACAAGACGATGAGATGGAAGATATGAAAATGGTATTAATGAAAGAGTAATAACAATAATATAATGTAAAATATTTTTCAATATATATATTTTTTACATCCACCAAGGATAGTTTAAGACATCATTCAATTTATACTAGATGAGAATCATTAGTGTATGTTCCCCTAGTCCATTCCCATGAGGGTATGGTGTGGTATCCTTTGATAATAAGGGGATGAATGATTCCAATTAGATATCAATATTAGATATATTTTGTTTCCCCTTTCAGTTTAATAAGGATTCATACTCCTTAATTCATCTTATGGTTTTTTCTGGTATGATATTATATAAATTCAGTGCATTTGAAAATATTCCTCTCCTTACTAGAAGGTTATAATATTTTATATTTTTTTCATGTATTGCGACCTCTTTATGTTTTTACTATTTTTAAACTATAATGTGTGATTTATTTGCAACATGAATCATTTTATGAATTCTTATATTTATTTCTATATTATATAATTTTTAGATATATGTCTATATATACACGTACCTTTTGGTAAGGCCTCAAATATGTGTGACATTCATACTTAGTTCTTGTCTCTAGTCATTGGACCATTTGAGAATGTATTCAAATGTCACCCAAATCATATATCTGGAATTGATGGCCTCTATTGGTTATGTCATGAACATGTTTATTAGATTGGTTATCCAGGGCTGGAGTGTAGAGATTGACTAGATATTAGGTTTTTTAGGAGATAGAGAAAAAACATTCAAAATACAATAGCTCAGCTATCAGGCTAAAGAGAAAACTGATGGCCTAAAAATAAACATATCTCTTATACATGACTCAAATAACATATTTTTTGACTTTATACATATTGGCACATTTTTGGGGGAATGGATCAGAAGATGAATCGTATGTGAATGATTTAATGATTCCTTTTTATTGTTACGTAATCAACCATGATATAGTCATTTACCATAATATATTTTTACTTCATTTGGATTAAGCCAAGATAAAAAATTTGTATGATATCAAAGAGTAATCATGAGGATTAACCACATAGTGAAGAAGATTAAATTTAGGGACATATACAATAGGTGATTCCTTAGGAAGGCTTTCTGATCATATAACCACCTGTTTAGTAGTACATTTCTCTAGTATAACTAGATGTGATGTGAATAGGATTAAAAAATCCTCATTATTTCATGAGTTATAAACCATTATGATTTCAGGAAGAATCATAAATTGAATAATCATTTGAATTCTATTTAGGAAGTTGTGAATATTTTTCTCCAAATTGTGATCACTCCATGTTATTTGAGGGTTTTTAGGGGAATCCATAACCATTGATACATGTTGTGATGGGGTAGTCAAGTGACTTAGATCCATGATGACTCGAATTTTAATTTGTGATAGTTTGAGAAACAATTTTCAAATGAGATAAAACAAATGATGATGTGATTCATAAACCATCAAGTGCATTTTAAGATCTAAGAAGGGAGAATGAAATATCTATCCTATGCGTTGAGGTTCACAAACATCTCATGATACCCCGTTGAATTTTTTTTTATGTGTAGAATTCAAAACACACCATTGAGTGAATACATTGAAGATATATTAGTTGTATCTGGAATCTACCTACATTCCTACTTATATTGGTTTTTCAACCAATAATTAATGTTGGGGAGATTCTCTATAGTAAAGTCGAAAACTATTGGTGTTTTCATAGGGCACCCTGGGGTAGAGACATTAGTATCTATAAGTATATTAATGAATTAAGGGTATTGTATTTTGATTAATTTATAGATAATTTATTAGGATATATTCTCTATGTTAGATGGATCACATGATGGTTCTAGTAATATTATAGAGAGATTATGTTAATCTTTTGATGGCCCAGGATGCATCGCATGGGAATGTATATCCTGCTACACATGTAGAAAAGTAAAAGATGTATAGAACATAGAGTCTAAGGTATTATATTAATAATATAATTCTATATGATGGTAGACATGGAATAATATATGGTAGATCCATGGAAGATGGATGATCATTTTATAGGATTCAATCAAAACATCTTGGTGGTTCAAGAAAGGCAATGGGTTATGGTGCATAGGAGTGTTTATTGCTGAAATTGGTGGAGCTTTTTGAGATTTTTGATCAATGAATGATTTTATTAAAATCTATATATTATATAATTTATATTTATTATCAATAAAAACATTCATGATCAACACTTTTCTATTGATTTCCCATGGTTATGTTTCAGAGATTCTTGTGGAGCCTTTAGCTTGAGCATTGCATTCATCATCTTTGATAGGGGATGATATAGTGATCACACACAATTACCGTCAGTTTGAACGTACTATTGTAGGATGTTGATTCATACATTTATTTTTTAATATATGGTGTATTATGATTCCATTTTATGTATGGACATTATCTTGGTGGTTTATGTACAAATTGTTAATTTTAGTTGTATGATGTTTTCCTGAGTATAGAGGATGAGTTTCTCCTTCATTGATAGAAGGAAACCTCAGTAGAGGATAATGTAATCATACATTAGTGGAAAAAACAAATTAGTAATCAGTTGGTTAATAGTACCCTTAGTGCAGCTAATTCTATTCTACTTCAGATTCTTGTCATGGTGGGATGGTATGAGGATGCCATCCCTAAGGAGTGGTTAGGCATACCAACCTATAGGAAGATCAACTATTATATATAGGTGAACCCATGTATGTCTCAAACAACTTCAATATTTTATTAGATTGACACCATTGAGATTTTATTATATTATGATCTATTATATGATTATAAGGGGAATGGATTTTTCACACCTTATGTGCATCCTTGGGCATCCCTACCTAAGTTCTCCAAAAAGGTAAAATATAGAATTAGGTTCAATAAGGATTATTTTCACCTTAATAATTATATATTATTTAATAACTATCCACTCATTCAAATAAGTGAAATCTTCACACAATTCAAAATAGGGTAGTGGTTCTCTATGAATGAGAATATGCCAATATTCACAAGACTTTCATTCAAGATAAGGATATATATAATACGATGTCATAATGATGTTATAGTTACTATTTGAAGATGGACATGGAATTTTCCATGATGGACATCTTTGAAATGTTCACTATTATTTGGAATAATATTAAAAATTCCCTAATAGAGAAATTATTTGTTGTCATCCACTATGATATCATTATATAGTTGGGGATAGAGGAGGACAATGTAAGACACTTGGTAATAGTGTTTGATATATTCTAAGTGATACCGATTTGTGAGAATTATTAAAGTTCATGTTTTTAAACATGAGTGCTGAACTTAAAATGAGATATAATATCATAATAGTGAGTAGATGTGAATACAAAAACAGTTGAGGATGTTTGGGCTTGGGATCCACCATTCATCGTTTTTGAGGTACGAAGATTCTAGCAATTGGCCGGATAATATAATTGTAATTCATGGACCGTAGAATCTCGGATCCTGTGCCTTATTACATTATGTTGGCATTATTACAAGTATAGAAATCTTGGAGAACCATTTAGTTTAGCAGTTTCTGAAATTTATATTATATATATGATATCCATATTACAATTTGAAAACAAAAAAAACATTCTACATAGTAATTTAAATAAACTACATCTATAAATGATTATTCAAATATATCTTCTTAATTACCTGGGGAAAGAATCATGATAAGTGTTAGCTCATCTGCTCAGTAAGGGTATGTAAAATGGAAGTAATAATGAATCAATCAATAAAGAAAGGTAAATAATTGAGAACACAATCCATAAAAATAAGGAGATAAGGCATAAATAATGCCGCATAAGAAACTCAAACACACGCCAAAAGTCATTAAACTGATAATGAACTACATATATAAATATATAAGAAAAAAATCTAAAGGAAAAATAATAATTGATACTAAATAAGGGAAAAGTATTTCTTATCATATGTCATGTATCATGCATGAAAACTTGTTACCACCAATTCCTTTCATAGGACAGTTTAAAACATGGGTAGAAACCAATTTTATTTCACCTACTCTCTTGTCTCTTGAGAACCTATTGACGCATCAAGGACCCATATAAAGTTTGAGATACACCCATCATTGTATTTCTAAATCATTCCTTATATATAATAATAAAAATATGTAATATGACTTACCTAATATCCATATTGAATGTGAAATATAGATATAATAATAATTCCCCAAACAATCAAATAATTGTCAAAGTAACCACCATATAAAAAATGGTATAAATTATTGGAAATACAAATATCAATTGTATAAGAATATCGAAATTCAATTATATTTCAAATAAAAAATAATTAAAATAATGTGAGTGTCAAGGGAAAGTTTACGATCACAAAAGGATGTGAGATGAAGAACGTTTTTGGAGAATAAACGTTAAACATTCCAATGAGACTATTATCACATTAAAACATTTAAATCATACTATAATGAATGTTATGACATCAATTTAAACTAAATATATCTTGGGAAAAAAAGGATTCATGATATAATATATCAAAATGGTACGTTGGTCTGGTACATAGAAGAAGTAAGTATTTAAAATGACATTAATCTGACAGAATTAAAATTTGAGGTAAAAATCCATTACGTTAAACTTGCTTTGGTTATATGGGCTTTAAAAATATTTATAGTGGTTAAAATATGTTACTAACTAATACCAGAACGACCCTAAAGTTTATAAATCTTTATATTATCTTCTTAAAACATTTTTTTACCCATTTGTTAAAATTCATTGATTATTTTGACTTGTTCAGGTCTTAGTGGCCTAGTATTCTCAATTACATTTTGACATGTTAATTAATATTTGTATTAAATATATCATGGTTTAATAATCACTAGAATATAAAAAATATGACTAAATTCAGTACATATTTTCTTTATAATGGTCTATAATATTTGTATATTAGACATGAAGTTCACCGTTCATGGAGACGGTTGGTCATAGGTAGGCATGACAGCTGGTTTCTTTTCTTTGTTGTGTTAGAATAATAATGAATACATTATAAATATTTATATTATAATTATAGTTTAATTTTTATGTGTATATTCTATCTAGGTTACATAAAAATATCCTTTATATGTTTTATCTATGTAATGGATGAATCATATCTCCTTGAGGGAGAAATAGTCCACCATTCCTCAAAAGAAATTATTGTATTTACACAAATTGGATAGAATAAATGTTTTATTCAAATAAATATCACATAATAAAGATACATAATAAATAAAATATATAAAATATATAAATATATTTTGTATCATAATGGACACCATGAGAGGTGTTAGGAAAAAATTGACCAAGAATCACATTAGGAGAATTTATTTCACCGTACATAGAAATAGTATGCTAATTACCCATTAGACAGTGATGTGTGAATGTTTAGGTAGAATCCATATAATAAAAATATCCTCGTGTATTTAATATGTATTAACCCATATCTTATTTTCAGATATCTTTTTTCTTTTTCTAGAGTTTCTAATAAAAGATGTGTTTCTGGAAATTTTTGAAGTACACACCATGTACTTTATTAGTACACGCAGTGTACTTCATTGGCACATGAGGCCATGTGCTAGCCATGTCATGGAAACACACATGGACTTGTGGGGTGATGTGGAGGCCACCTAAATCAGGGTACAGAAAGGGAAATTACACACCATGTACTTCAAAAGTACACACAGTGTATTTTTTTCATTAAATGGACTGGGGGTCACGTCTGATGGAGAGGGGTTTCTTATTCTATGACTGAGACATCCCAGTGCACTCGTACGGTGTCGATACATCATTGAGCCCCTGGTCATGAATCCTTTTTCAGAATCTATCTCCGTCGAATGCATTGGAATCACAGTGGTATGCTCTTTCTTCACATTGAGCATGATTTTCCAATTCTTTTTCTTTTACACGTTATCCCGGGTTGAATGATTTATGAATTTTTGTAGATCCATGACATTATAATGAGATTCAAGATTTGAGGTTCAAGTATATTGATATCCTAACAATGAGGTAGGTTGTTTGTGCCTTTTTGTTTAAAGTATTTGAGTTTTATGTGAAATTTCCACCAATACCCTTGAATAGGGTATTTCGTGTTTACCGTTTTTAATCGGTTGTTTATCTGATATGCTGGTATGCCTGAGTAGATTATTATTGATTTAGAATAGGGTGAATTATTGTTCTATGGATTTATTTCCCATGAAAATTTTTCATGTTTTTAAATTTAGGTCTTGTTTTCTTGTGTGGTTGTTGTTTACTTTCCCCAACCTAGCTGAAGGATGGTGTGCCTATTTCCCTATTTTCCTATTATGTTATAGAATACTAGCCATGTAGTTATTGAGGTTTTCTTGGGCCGTTACTCACTGCTACACTTTCTTGAATTACATAGGGCCGTGAGAACCTGGTGTATAGAACACATTGAGAATTGACGTTGAGGGATTCTCTAGAGTGTATAATTACAATGCGAGGCCACATGGGGGAATTGACGTTGAGTGCTTCCCTAGAGTGTATATAGTTACTCAACATGGGCCACAGGGGGAATTGACATTGAGTGCTTCCTCAGTGTGCCTTTTCTACGATACATGAATATAAGTGTAATTGATGGTCAGTTCTTCCACAGAGAGTCTATACTACAGTTGAACTTGAAGGGCGAGACAATGTGTGATACATAGAGGGTTGCTTGTATATGATAGGTAGGACTGGTGGGTTACCTTTTGTGTTAACTATTTTTCTATTTCATACTATGTGGTGTTTTTAATGCATAAACTATGGATTTCATACTGCATAATTTTTCCTTATTTACTACTTTCGGTAGATTTACCTGCTATATACTCACTGACTATTAGGAAAATATCATCAGGTGGTTGCCTATTGATAATATGTCTGAAACCCTATTTGGGAAATGATTTTGTCCCCAAAGAGATTATATTGCTGAAGGTATAGATAAGGGGAAGTGCCCTTCGACTTTAGGTACATGATTGCATTGGAGCTACAGAGCATAGGACCATGCTAAGGCTTACGATTCAGATGAGTTTCTCATCTGTTTTTATTTTTTACTTTGGTTTAGTATTGTATTCAGCATTGTTACTTGTTTGGTTTCTTTCCTAGACATATACGTATCATGCATCGTTTATATATATTTATTCTCCAGTTTCTTCTTTATCAGTCTTCTGTTTATTACTTTTGTTGGATATTTACTACACCTACTATTGTCGATTTGTTTCCCTTATGTGGTGTTACTCTGCCAGTGTGGGGATAGTTTCCCCACTATCACACCCAAGGCCCTCGCTCCTAGTTAGAAGCCTCTTGCATTTGGAGAAATGCGCTTGAGGCCATGTGACCAACCGGATACGGGGCACCTCTAGGTGGCTTCTGGAAGCGGGGCATGAAAAAGTTGTATCAGAGGATTCTTTTCTCTTGACTTATTGTATGGAGCCTATAGCCAGGGATATGATGAAATAGGTACTTGGTAATAACATGTGCCTTGCAGTATCTATCCTTGTTATAGGGAAAATCCAATCTACCTCGTTATTCCAATATTTCGAGTTTGAAATTTTACAGTTGGTTTGATTTCACCATTGGGTGATTCACATGTTTTGTATAGTTACCGTTGATGTTATTGAGATTATATTTCTGCCGAAACCTAATGAGATGAGTGTATCCCATCCCATGCCTCATATAGGAACTTGTTTGAAATCACATTCCATGCATTCTTTCCATGTCATCTAAGATGCATTAGCAATTGCATATTGCTTTAATAGAACTTTTCTATATTATGCATGCTGTTGTGATAGATACCTTGATAGAGATACCTACTGTTTGATAGGGAATTGTGTGTATGGTTTTGTTTGGATGAGAACCAAACATTGGGTTTTTAGGTGTTATGGGCCCTCATGGAATGGAATTTGGTGGATGATTTCACTATCTTTTTGTTTATAACATGTATAGGGTTCCAAACTTTTATTCATAGGGAGTATGGGCCATCACCGATCAGAATTTGGTACTTGAAATTCTTTTCTCAGTGTTTTCTGGGTTTCAGAGTAGTTTCTGAGGCTTACTATCTAGGAAAACACTAAATAAACGCTTTGTAATGTTACGTACATACCATGTGATCTTCTATTCAGGAAGAAACTATTTTTCTTAAGTACACATCATGTACATTATATACACGCCATGTAGTCTCTTATCGTGTCGTAGGCCGTTTGGGCAGAGACACGGGATGAGTAAATTCTAGAGTGAACATGCCATGTATCTTCTATACACACCGTGTAGAGTCATCCCCATTCCCCTCATGTCAGTAACAACACATGTTGGCCGATTTGTATCTAATACATGTCGTGTGCCATCAACGTACGCAATGTAGTCTTCCCCAGGTAACTGGCCATGTCACGAACAACACGGGTTGGTGTTTCCCTTTCTTGTACACGCCATGTCTGACTTGAACTGGCTGAGTAGGTTTTCCTAGGTACCCAACCATGTCACGAATGAAACAGGCTGGTGTTATCCATTCACATACACGTCATGCCCATCTGGAACATTCCATGTAGTGTGAGATGTGTGTTTGGAAGTCTCACTAACAACACGGTCCATGTGAAGCTTGTCTAGTACATTCCATGTAGGAATTTTACACACCATGTAGTCTTGCCTAAGGAGAGCTGTGTTGCTTATCCATGTAGAATAAATTAGGCAGGGAAAGAGGATTCAAGTACACACCATGTTTTTAGACAACACACTATTTGTTTGGGGTGTTACACGACCTGTTTAGGTAGGAGTACACTCCCATATGAATGACATCCAAGAACACACCATGTAGGAAATACACACACCGAGTAGTCATGTTTTGTAAAAATGAATGTTTCATTCTCTTATTCTCTTCTTACACATCCTTGTTTCAGTACCTATTAATTCTTGATCTATGTTCTGGGCTTGACCTTGCTGATTCATCCCACCAAGACATCCTCTGATTTTCCACAAGTTTCCAGACGGTGATCTGACACTGAACATGGCTGATTAGGGACCACATACAGATCCTGTTATAGTACGAGTCTTAGCACCAGTGGTTATACCTTGTTTCGTGCGGAATCCGGGGATGACCTCCTGGACGGGAGATTCAAACGTTCTGATCGGTTTCTAACGGGTTTGTTCGTAGAACCGGAAACATCCAAGGATTCCACATCTGTCTGGACCTACTTTCCAAAGGCAGGCACTCATTAGTTTGTGGGCTAATGAGGCTTAGTAATTTGCATTGGTCGAGAGGATGGGAGGTCGGACTCATCACACCTTTTTGAGGGGAATTATTGTCTACTCCGGGACTCTCTTTATAGATATAAGTTAAGTTCGTGAATCCTTATTACATTACCAAGTATTAAATGAGCTCTCCTTTAGTTTTAACAATCAATGATTAAATATGCAAGAAATTTAGAGAATCTTTTATATGTATTCGAGGTTCTTCATCAATATAGAATCATCTATATTTGTTTAGAGATTCTTGGTCAATGGTATCCTTCAAAACATTTATATAAAAGTCTCTTGGTCATTTTGATGACCAGGCTGGTTTTAAAGACACTCAGTGGGGCACTTGAAGTTTATCGTCATTCAGAAGGACATAGATTATTTCAAAGTTGGGATCGAACCCATAAATGGGATACCTACGTATCCTTTGTTTTAAAAAAGGAATCAGAACCCACGTAGTTCAAATTATAGAGTATGATGTTTATGATTGATGGCTCAAAGATGAATTTCATAATTACTTTTACACTCTAAGCTCACGTGAGTCATGCTCGGTGTGAGAAACAAGAGGTATTGGTAAAATTTAGACAATTGTGCCATAAAAGATGCAATCATAAGAATTTGTTTGGGGCTTATGTATAGATGACTTCCCAGATAGATGAAGGTTTAGGATTTACTTTTAGGGAGAAAATCCATGAACAGGGTCCACGAAGTTATATGTGCTTCATGGAGATTTGAATACTTTAATCTTGGGGCTTACTCCTAAGGAGGATGCCCAAGTTAGGAGGGGACTTATGATTGGGTTTTATTCCTGAAAAGGAAACCCAAATCAAAGGTAATTTATGACTGGTTAAGAGAAGTTTAAGGGGACTTGGGGCTTATTCCTGAAAAGGAAGCCCAAGGTTATGACTGAGTCTTATTCCTAAAAAAAGGATACCCAGGTTAGGGATTAAGGTTTGGGGCTTACTCCTGAGAAGGATGCCTAGGTTTGAGGTTGGGGCTTATTCTTAAGAAAGATGCCCAAGATTAGAGGACTTGATTGGGGAATACTCCTGAGGAAGATGCCCAAGGTTATGACTGAGTCTTATTCCTAAAAAAAAGGATACCCAGGTTAGGGATTAAGGTTTGGGGCTTACCCCTGAGAAGGATGCCCAGGTTTGAGGTTGGGTCTTATTCTTAAGAAAGATGCCCAAGATTAGAGGACTTGATTGGGGCTTACTCCTGAGGAAGATGCCCAAGGTTATGACTGAGTCTTATTCCTAAAAAAAGGATACCCAGGTTAGGGATTAAGGTTTTGGGCTTACTCCTGAGAAGGATGCCCAGGTTTGAGGTTGGGGCTTATTCTTAAGAAAGATGCCCAAGATTAGAGGACTTGATTGGGGCTTACTCCTGAGGAAGATGCCCAGATCAAAGGTTTTATAACTGGGGATTATTCCTGAAAAGGAGACCCAAGTTAGGATTTTCTCATCTTAAAGGATGAGGTTGAATGAATGAACTCCCCGTATTTTAGTGACATAAGGATATTTAAATCACTAGACTTTGAGAGAGATTTCACAGAATTCCTTTCAGATAAGAAAGTCAAATCAAGAATTCATGCCATAAATGGTTTTGAAGAGTGTCTTGAAGACTGAATCTTAAAAAGGAAAGGTGAAATGGCTAAAGAGGGGTAAAATGGGCAAGATGGGCACCCAAAAAGATAGGGGCGCGCAAGTCTTGAAAGGCGCGCAAGTCCTGCGGCGGCGCGCAAGTATTGGTCTCCCAAGTATACTTGCGCGACACATGGTGTACTTGCGCGATTTTCAATCAGAATTGAAATACTTGAGCGACTCTTGATAAAACCCTTTAGAATCCCCTTGAGGTTCTTCCAGAAAAGGGACGCGCAAGTTATTTTGAAGGAATTAAGTCGGCGCGCAAGTGTTTGATAAGTTTCAACACTTAGGCCTTCCTTCTTCTCTTTAGATCTTCCGTTATAGGTAAGAAATTACCTTAGAAGTGTTCCGGAAGCTTTGAGAAGAGACTTGGGCGTCGGGAGCTTCAATCCGAGTTTCTGAAAAAATATCCTCTCAAATGGGGGGCCCACATGGTCTATTTATAGGCAAAATAAGACCCAGGGCGGTTACCAATTAGGTCGCGCAAGTCACCTGCGCGACCAAGGTAGCCGCGCAAGTATACTTGTGCGGAAGTGGTATCACTTGCGCGGTGGATTTGCTGTTGATACTTTGTTCATGCCTTTGTCGATTTTTTATGTTTTCTTCAAAGGTTGAATCACTTTGAGCTGAGATATTCCCTTTTCCGATCTTTAGATTCTGTGAAGAAAGGAGCGTCAACATACCTGTAACTAGTGCTGATGCATAGTTCAGGGAGGGTTTTTTGAGGATGATGCAGACCATTCAGGGAGCGCCGCATCCTGCCCCATCAATGGCTGATTTGATGCAGGTCTTCCAACAGCAGCATCCTCCCACCTTCTTAGGGGAAGGAGGACCGTAGGATGCTGAGTCATGGTTCGATGCCATGCTGATGATCTTTGATCATCTCGAGACACCTCCATAGAGGAGAGTCAAGCTCACTACCAATATTATATGAGATTCTTCCAAGAGATGGTGGGATGTGATCTCACAGGTTGGTCATCAATAGGTCATGGCTTGGGAGGAGATCTCGCGCATCTTCTTTGAGTACTTCTAACCAGAGACCCTAAGGGCCGACTGAGCCTGGGAGTTTATGAGCCTTAAGAAGGGTACCCTATCGGTATAAAGTATACTAATTGTTTCACAAAGAATGAGCATTTCAAACAGTTCCTACGAGGAGATGGGTTATTCCAGGAAAGGATGTTTGAAGATGGCCTAAGATAGGACATCCTCTCTCAAGTGAATATCTTCAAGTTGACTTTCATTGCTTCCATATTCATCCAGGAACTGATCACGGAGCAGAATCTGAGAGAATCTGGGGTTTTGAGCAAGGGCAGCTCAACATCCATAGTTTGTGCTCCACTGACTGATAGTCGAAAGCACTGCAGTGAGAATACACGTGGAGATCCGAGTAGGCAGTATGCATCTTCTGGTATCCAGGTGATGTTCTACAAGTACAGGAGAAGTGGGCATACAAGGCCACAGTGCTAGAGAGACCTGGTGGAATGCCGATGTTTCAGCAATTTAAGAAACCTTAAATATTTTTGTCAGATCTTTTAATCAGTAGCTGGTGACAGGGGTTTATCTATGACTCCTTGTACAAGAGAAACTCTTCTAGTTTCTCACCAGTCTGGGAACTGGAGTTCTTCTAGCCGTTTAGGCTGAGGTGGAGGTTGCGGCCACAGTGGTCAGTCACCAGGACACCAGCGACAGCATGGTGGATTAGCTCAGAGTATTCAGGGATGGTCATAGGGCCACATAGCTGGACAAACTTTTTCAGTGGAGTAGACCCAACAATAGCAGGATACCGAAACCTCTACAGTTCAAGGTAAAATCCTAGTTTCCATGTTTCTATCTTTAGCTCTTTTTGATACTGGTTCTACACATTTCTTTATATCTATCACTATTGAGGAGAGACTTATGCTCTGTATCTTATCTTATGTAGATATTTTTACACTAGACAGTCTGTTGGGGATAAGAACCTCTAGTGTATGTTAGTGAAAAGAGTTCCCTCTTGTGGTTGGTGGGTGTCACTTCCTTTGGGATATCTATGTCCTAGAGAAGATAGGCTATGATGTCATTATCGGAATGGACTGGTGAGTTACCTTCCAGGTTTTCATTGACTTTTATCGCCACAGGGTGCGTTTCATATCACCAGAGGGTAGATCTATTCTTCATAAGGGAGAGGGTGATATATAGGCAAGCATAGCAGGTCTAGAGCATCATGGGTTGGGAGTAGTCAGAACCCATATTGCGAGTCATTATCTGAATGACCAAGGGAATTCATAGTTAGGCTATATTTTAGTGGTGGATAGTTTCAGATAAGTCTTTATAGATGAATCTGTAGGTTTTCATCTAGCGTGTGAGGTAGAATTTTATATTGATCATTTTACAGGGGCGGCACCAGTGTCCATTCCACCTATAGGATTTCTACACCAGAGTTGCAGGACCTCAAGAAATAGTTGGAGTAGTTTAAGGCCAAGGTATTCATCTGAACCATTACTTCTCCTTAGGGTTCACCTGTCCTATTTGCAAATAAGGAAGATGGTACCCACAGGATTTGTCTAGATTATTGAATTTTTAATTAGTTGATGGTCACTAACTGATATCCATTGCCTAAGATTGTTGATCTCTTTTATCATCTTTGAGGATCCCGGTTGTTCTTGAAGATTGACTTGAGGTCCGATTATCATCAGCTGCACGTTAGACCATCTGATATACCTCTCACAACCTTCGAGAGCAAGTATGGTCTATACAAGTATATGGTTTTTCCATTTAGTCTCACGAAAGTGCCTGTAGTTTTCATGTCACTCATAAACTAATTGTTCCATCCATACTAGGATTCATTTTTGGTTGTTTTCATGGTTGATATCTTGGTGTAATCTCACACTCGGCATGACCATGCTACCCATCTTGATATCATTTTGATTACACTAAGGAAGCAACAGTTATTTGATAAGCTCTCAAAATGCCACTTTTGGATAGACAATATTCACTTCATGGGTCATGTTATCTCAAAGACAAGACTGTTGGTAGACCCAGAGAAAGTGAGGGAAGTAATTTCATAGGAGTAGCCGAAAAATGTCTTTAAGGTGAGGAGTTTCCAAGGGCTGGATAGATACTACATACATTTCATACAAGACATTTTATGCTTTGCAGCACCGCTGATAAATCTGGCTAAGATGTGTGTGAAGTTCTTATGGTCAGATTATTGTGAGTCAGCAATTCATGAGCTGAAAGGGGGGTTAACTTCAGACAACGATTATAGCCTTTCTAGAGTTGGGCAGAAGATAAACCATTCACTGTGATTCATCATGTATCGGGGTGGGAGCTATGCTTAAGCAGGGAGATTGATTCATTGCATATAGGTCTCAGCAGTTGAGGCCACATGAGAGGAATTACCCGATGCATGATCTGGAGTTGGCAGCTATTGTTCATTCCCTATGTTGATGGAGACATTAACTTCTAGGAGATCACATTGTGGTTTTCACCTACAATAAGAGTCGCCTGTACATCTTCACTCATCGTGGTATAAATTTGAAATAGAGAAGGTTGGTTGAGTACCTTTAGTCTTTTGACATCGAGCTTTCCTACATGCCGTGGAAAGGCAACGTAGTGGCTGATGCATTGAGCAAGAGGACACCGATAAAGGTAGTTCGAGAGGCTAGAAGTGAGTGGCATCTTATGGATCTATTCTGTGAGATGCATTTGGAGATGCATTACAGACAGGGGTAGACTTTTCTATCATCTGTAGCTATTACCTCTACCCTTGTTGATTGATTACTAACGAGGTATCTAGGAAATTCTGAAGTCCTAGTTCAATGGGAAAGCAAGTCAAGAGAGGACCCAATTCCTGGGTGGACCATAGGCGATGATGAGATCCTGTGATTTCAGGGATGCATATGGGTGTTATACGATATACGTGTGGAGTTGATGTGGGACTTTCATTCTCAGTTTTGGCAGTTCATCCTGGTGTCACCAAGATGTATCATGTTCTACACCGCCAGTATTGGTGGCCATGTTTGAAGAGGGGTGATCCTAGTTTCATCACTAGGTGTTCCACTTGTCAGCAGGTAAAGGTGGTGCATCAGCGACCATCAAGGATTTTGCATTATTTACCCATTCCCAAGTGAAATTGGTATGACGTTGTGGTGGACTTCATGACTTGTTTGTCAAGGTCGCCACGAAGGAATAATGTTGTTTCAGTTGTGATTTATAGACTCAAAAAGGTTGCACACTTCTTACTGATCAAGGAGACCTTCAGTGTTGATGAGTTGGGGTGGTTTTACATCTAAGAGATTGTACATCTTCATGGGGTTCCACACTCCATTGTTTTAGATAGGGATTCACGTATTACTTCTCGGGTCTAGCAGGAGATTTAGAAGGCTTTGGGCACACATGTACTTTTGAGTAGATCTTACCATCCCCGGACAGATGGCCAGTCTGAGAATACAATTCAGGTGCATGTTGATATGCACTGATCATGCATTCTGGATTTTGGAAGATCTTGGGAGAAGCATATACCTAATTTAACATTTTCCTAAAATAATAGTTTTCAAACGACTATTCATATGGCACTTATGAAGCATTTTATGGTAGGCTACGTCAATCACACTTTTGTTGGTTGGAGGTAGGAGAGGTAGCTTTGCTAGGACCTCATCTTGTTCTGGAGACCTCAAAGCAGATAGAGTTGATTCAGAAGAGGATGGATTTTGCACAGTCTTGTCAGAAGTCTTATGTTGATCAGCGGAGACAACCTCTAGAGTTTGATGTCGGGGATCAGGTTTTCCGGTGTGTCACACTGAGGTTGGGACAGAAGTGGATCAGGATACATGGTAATCTTTTTCCGAGGTACATCGGGCCATTTGAGGTGATGGAGAGCATTGATCCAGTTGCCTATCTGTTCCAGTTACATCAGAGGTACTAGGATATGAAAGAAATCATCAACATTTCTCACCTTCAACGTAACTTTTCATACCATTCTCATGGTTTCCAACCCAAGGAAGTTGAGTTGGAGATGGATTCATCTTTCGAGGAGCATCCTATCCAAATTTGTTATTGTAGTATGAAGGTTCTTCGTGGCCAGTATATTCCTCTAGTATGGGAGCTATGGCATAATTAGCGAGTACAGGACAAGACATGGGAGAGGGAAGCCGATATACAATCGCAGTGGCTGGATTTGTTCGGGGTTTCTTCATCTACGCCGCTATAGGGAAATTTGCGGACACATTTCATTAATGGGGGCAGTTTTTAAGAACCCAGATCTTTTTTTATGTATGTTCTTCCATCTTATAGAGTTTTTGGGAAAAGTGGAGTTTCTAGAAATTTTTATGTACACATAGTGTACTTCGGTTACGCATGAGGCCTTGTGCTGGCCGTGTCACAGCCACACACATGGTCATGTTGGGTGACATGGAGGCCACATAAAGAGGAGTACAGAAAGGGAAAGTACACATTGTGTACTTCAAAAATATGAACCATTTATTTTCATTTCTTTATTAAATAGACTCAGGTCACATCTAATGGATAAGGGTGTCTTCTTCCTCGGCCTAATCATCCCGGAGCACACGTATGCCACTAAGACTTCCCTGAGCCCCCAATCTCACATCTGTTCTCTGAATCCACCACTTTCGATTGTGTTGTAATAATAAAGGTAAGATATTCCTTCTTCTAGAGAAACATTTTCCAATTCCTCCTCTTTTATATGTAATCGTGGGTTGAACGATTTATGTGTTTTCGTAGATCTATGATGCTCTAAGGAGATTCAAGATTAAATGGTCAAGTATATGGATCTCCTAACACTGAGGTAGGTGGCATGTGCCTTTCAATTGAAATTATTTGAGTTTTATGTGAAAATTCCACCAATACTCTTCAACAGGGTATTGCTTGTTTACCGTTTTGACCCTATTGTTTCCCTACTATGCTGGTATGCATGAGTAAATGATTATTTATTGAGAATAGGGTGAATTGATGTGCTTTGGATGTATTTTCCATGCATGTTTTTCCTGTTTTCATCTTTGGGTCTTGTTTTCCTGTGCGGATGCTATTTACATTCCCATGCCAAGTTGTAGGATGGTGTGATTATTTCTCTGTTATCCTGTAATGTTGTAGAATACTAGCAAATTAGTTCTTGAGGTTTACGTGGGCCATTACACACTACTACACTTTCTTGACTTGTACAGGGTTGTGAGAACTTGGTGTATAGACCATGGTAAGAATTGACATTGAGGGCTTCTCCAGAGTGTCTTATAATTACGATGTGAGACCACAAAGGGAATTGACGTTGAGTGCTTGCCTAGAGTGTTTGTAGTCTTCGACACGGGCCACAGGGGGGATTGACATTGAGTGCTTTCACATAGAAAATTTAGTATGATACGATACTTTAGATGCAATTGACGGTGAGTGTTTCCCCAGAGATTCTATACTATAGCTGAACCAGAGGGGTAAGACTAGGTGTGCTGCCCAGAGGGTTGCTTGTACTCGATAGGTAGAACCATAGGGTTACCTATTATGTTAACTATTTTTCTTTTTTATGCTATGTGGTGTTTTGAATTCTTAAACTGTGGATTGTTTAATGAATTGTTCTTCCTTGTTTACTTATTTCTATATTTTACCTTCCATATACTCACTAGATATTAGGCAAAAATCTGCGGGTGGTTTCCAATTGGGATTTAGTCTCACACCCTGTTTGGGCCATGCTTTTGGGCACAAACAGATTATATTGCTGCCGGTATACACAATGTAAATTTCCTTACAAATTTAGGTACATGATTGCATTAGAGCTAGAGATCATGGGACCAAGGAGAGGCTTGTGATTCTGAGGATTCACTCATCTGTTTTTCTTTTGTACTTTGCTTTAGTACGGTATTCAGCATTGTGACTTGTTTGGAACCTTTCCGAGACATATATGTATCACACATCATTTATATATATTTATAGTCCAGTTGTTTCTTTATTATTCTTCTACTATTGGTGTTTTTGGTTATTTAATACTTCTTCTATTGTCTATTTATTTCTCTTCTGCTGTGTTACTCATCCAATGAGGGCATAGTTTCCCCACCATCACTCCCATGTCTCTCGCGGCTAGTCGGCAGCCTCTGGCATTTAGGGAAATGCACTTGGGGCAATGTGACCAACCGAGTACAGGTCTCCTCTAGATGGGTTCCAGAACTGGGGTGTTACATTGGATATAGGTGTTGTTATGTAATAATAAAATGATAATATTTTAGTGAGTGAAGAAATGTATTGAAATTATAAATCATGAGAGAAGTTGTAACCTCTTAATCCGGTAACCTCTTTTGAATTGAACCAAATGCATCTTTGAGATAATTTCACACTAAGTTAATGATTCTAGTTATAGGGAAAGGATATTGGGAGTCTATTGGGTCTAGACATTTATGATAATTTGTGGTTTTATATGTGTTAGGAATGGGTAGGAGAGGTGTCCTTTTATAAGTAAAAGAGAGTAGTACTTTTATAAATACTAAATGGTATTCAATAATGGGAGTTTTATCTTACCTAATGTTCCTCAAAAATTAAAAAATATATATTAAAGGACAATAATCGTTGATAAAAAATCTCATCCACACAAAGACATAATAATTTTAATAATTTTCATCCATAACTTATAAGATTCACCAATTTTATCATTTTTATTTTTATTAAGGTATCGTATTTTAAAATCTAATTTATTAAAAAATTAATACTAAATTAAAGTTATATTTAATATAAATTATATATCCACTGAGTTATTAATATGATACCGTATTTAAATAATAAAATATTTAGGTTTTTTGAAAATTATTTTTTAAATAATCGCATGTGATTTTCTAAAACGGTGCGTGAACTCTGATGGTGTTAAGAGTTATTTCACAGTATATGGTTCAATATGATAATTATAAATGATTAATTGGTCAATTAGTAGTGAAAATTTAATATTTAAAAAACCCATAAAAATTTATTTTCAGAATATAAGTTTTTTATTTATTTTTAATCATTTTATAATATTAATTTATTGGTAAATACCAATAATGTTAATTTTGACATTATATATTTATTGTTCATTTTAAAATGTAAACCTTATATTTGAATTAAAATATAATAGGATTAAATTTGTATATAATATTATATTCATATGAAAAAATAAATAATGATTATAAATTTTTCAATTAACTTCAATTTTAATATTTAAAGTATCATTTATTTTAGTTAATTATTAACTAAATAATCACTACATTGACCTCTCTTGTGATTTTTAATACCTGAAACATCTCTAAAAAATAATGATAATTTATTATGAAAAAAATAAACCATATATCATTAAAAAGGATATCTAAAATCTAAAATTTTATGTTATTTACATATTATAATGTTTTATAAATGTTTAAGGTAATGAAAGTTCCCTTTTTGTCTTTTCCCTTACATACTTTGACATATAGGGCACTTCAATTTAATAATATAACATTAACCAATGTATTTTGAACAAGGTAGGAACATGGACAAATATAGTTTAACCAATGGCTTTAAGACATGTTTCCAAGTCATTTTTTCTTAAATACTATGGTTTAGTCCCTTATTAATTTTAATCATACCTTAATCGCCGTAGTTTATTTTCATAACATTCACTAATCATTTTGGTAAAATAATTAATTTGATAATATAAGCCAGGAATTTAATAATAATTACATCTATTTATGTTGTATGTTAAAAATTATAATCATATAAGTGGGAAATTTATGATTAATGCCAATCCTATCGATGAGGCGAAGTAATGTGTTTTTATCATAGAAAAATGTTAATTTTTTATTGTTTTATATAAATTTTAAAAGTAAAATTTAAAATATTGAACATGATTATATAAATAAATTTATAATTTATTTAATGTGACTCTAAAAAACGAAAATTTAAATTTCCATGTATAATTATTTAAAAAAAATCCTATTTGTAACTAAATTGTGGTACTTCTCACTATTCATGAAAAGATATTATGTTTCTCAGAAAAATCCCAAGAATTTGTATAGAGATATTTAAAACATTCAAAAGTTAAAAATGATTCTTATTTTTTTAAAAAAATCATAAAACTATCAATATATAAATTTCAAATATGTCCAAAAATAATTTCTAGTAAAACTCAGTCTTGCATGTAAAATATGTTAATTTAGTGTCGTATGCAGCGTGAGATTAATATTATGTATAAAGCATTCCCACAAAAAATATCTATTCTAAATGGAAAATATGGTAATGTCTTTTAGTGTCCCATTATCCCCACATTAAATACATTTTTTTCCATGCAATTTAAACAAGAACTTAGTAATCTATGTATAAACTATTTTTGAATTATCGACATCGTAAAAAGGGTAAATATATTGCATTTAATTAAAAAGAGATAAATGAAATTACAATGGCCACATATCTTTGTTCCCTGGTTGGAGAATGGAGGTGGGAAATGGAAACATGTATATGGAAGAGACATATTCCCATAAATTTATCAAGGATAATGATAGAGAACATGTTCAGATGAAATTTTTTGACCACAAACCCCTAAACCAGAGGGGTGAATAAAAGTCATATATATCATAAAAAATGATGATTATAAAAAATTATTTTTTCAAAATCATTGTTTTCCATAGTTCAGTGATTATTTCAATATATTATAATATATTTAAATATATGTTTCTATAAAAATAACATTTTTCATTGATTACATCTCATGATATTTGTACTTTATATCTTACAATATGATACATCATATAGTGATGTAACACATTGACCTCTAAAATATCATCCAATTATAGTCATCATCCATTTTACAAATGGTTATATTTTTTAGATGATTATAATCCATTCACATCTGAATAAATTTCCATAATTTTATATAATGAAATTTCCATTATCCATTAATCCTCAGTAAGGTGCTTTTAATTTTCACGGCTAAACATTTGATTAACATCATTATTTGTCCTCTTGAAATACATTTTTCACTGAATTCAGCATAAAACCTTATTTGAAACATGAATTATTCCCTCTTCCTTATTTATGAAGCATGTTATTGGATATAGTATTTTCGTATAAATGTGTTGTAAACTTCATCAATGATATCATATACCACTTGTTGAAATGTTATTAATTAGTTCAAAGGTATTCAACACTAATCCAAATAAATTATTTCATCACCATTAAATCAACATGAGAAAAAATGTAACGGTTTTCTATCTGTCAATACTAGTCTTAAAAAATGGTTTAACATTCTATGAAATATATTTCCCTGACTCCATTATGCATATGGTCTCAAATGATGGACATAAAAATAATATAAAGCAATCCTCATATATTACAAAATTCATATAACCTGTAAATTTCTACTATAATATTCAAATTTCATATTTCATGAACTAGTATATTAATCATTCCTATTCATTAGTGGAATTATAATAACTTCATCACTATCCAATATCATCATTGGGGGTATATTCCATTAATTCTTGGTACATTGATTTACATAGTGTACCATATTATTATAGTGGATGGACTGAACATTTCAAACCTATTTCATTCCAAAAAAAGCAATAAAATGGTGTCCTTTTTCTCAAAACATATAACAAGCACTCATTCAAATCCTGAATTTACCACGGTGATTTTTTCCACAATTATCACATGTCTGAAAAATTCTTCTTTCCCTTCTTCACTTTATCAAGATTTTTCTCAGCTATATTCTTCATCCCTTTAAATCCATAGGAATAATAGAATTTTTTTAACATATCTATTTGAAAAATTATAATATTTTCATATATGATGATAGTACTTGCGAGACTATCCCCCTTTAAAATGATAGATTAAGACCATGAAAAATAATATCCTCCTTACTCATTGCATTGTGTGAATTTTTTGTGTTCTTATTCTTTCCACTGACATTTATAAGAATTTCCATATGCTAGGTTAGCTAATAAAATTATGAAAATACTATAACTCTAAACATGATATAACACATAACACAAATTTATGAATCATAAATCAATTGATCATACAATTTGGTTACATTTGGGACATCATTAATCGTAAATCCTTCATAATGACAGTTAAAGATAATATAATGTATCCTAAGAATATCTCCCAAGAGTGTAAATCCAGCTATGAGGAAAAGGCCATTGTCATGTACTAGGTTACCCCAAGTCAGTCATGGGACACCTTTTTAGATTTGTCACTCATAGTTACATTTTTTCCTGAACCATGTCCACTTGTAGTATCTAGAATGGTATGCATTGATTTGAAATACCACAAAATATTTAATTTCAACCAATTCAAGGAAGTTATTCTACACTTATCCCCGATATTTGTATTAGGTTTTTGTTCCCTAATATTTGTTTTCAAAATCTACCTTCCATGATAGCTGCTAAACATCCACTGATATCAACTATAATGACCCAACCCCAAATTCCCGGAGCTTGCACATTATTAAATGACATTGACATTATAAAAGGAGAAAATTTTCAAAGGCCATTTACTTTAGAAGTATTAGAAATCAATATTACATACCTGATATAGATAATATATTGGGAAAATAGAATAAAACATTCTACACAATAACTTAAATAAACATCACCCACAATCTCTTATTCAATTTTCTCTTCTTCATAACCTTGGGATAGAAACATAATATGGGTGAGATATGACTATAAAAAAGGTTATGTATAATGGAATAAATAATGAATCCATTGATTTGGGATGGTAAATAAGTTAGTTCAAATTCTATAAATATTACTTGATATTGTATCAATAATATTGAATGTATGAAACGGAAACACATTCCAAAAATCAATAAAATGAAAATGAACTATATCAATTGTTATATTAGTGATAAATCTCATGGAAAAACAATATATGATAATAAAGGGGGGAAATTGCTTTTTTATCATGCATCCTATCTTGGGATAATGGAAACCTATTACCATCAAGAACATTTACTAGATGGTTTAAAACATGGATAAAAACACTTTTAATTTATCCAACATATTTGTCTCATGAGAATGTGTCAATGCATCAAGTATCTATATAATGTCCGCACTTTACCTGTTATTTCCAATAAAATGAATTACACATATTTAATAATCAGAATTACTAATATGACTTAGCATTAATCCATATTGAATGGGATATATAGATTTAACAATAATTCCACAAATAATCGAATTATTTTCAAAGTAACCACCAATTAAAAAGTGGTATAATGTTAAGAAATACTAATATAAATTGTATGAGACTATGTATATTGAACTAAATTTACAATTAAATATAATTATAAGAATGTTATTGTGTCATGGAATAGTTAACAATTACAAAAGGATGTGAGAATAAGAACATTTTAGGAGAATAGTATTCAATCATTCCAAAGTGTCACATACAACATTGAATCATTAAAATCATAATCTCCAAAAGTTATAACATCAATTTAAACTATAAATATCATGATAATTATAGTATCAATGATTAAACATATGATAATTTTCTGTAGTTATGGAACACAAAATAAGTAAATAATCAATATGACAATAATCTCACAGATTTAAAAAAATGGGATGAAAACCACTCATACTAACTACAATTTTTTTTATGTGGATTTAACCTCATTAATAGTGGTTTAAAATCTGTTAATAACTAATACTATAAGCACAATCATTCATATAATACCATATATATAATTCTTACTATATTTTATTACCCATTTGTTAACACACATTCACTATCTTGACATTTTCGTATGTTTATTGCCTAGTTATATAATTTATGTTTAGAATTTTTATTTAATATTTTAATTAAATATATTATGGTTTCATCATAACCATATTATAAACCATGACTAAACTCAGCACATATGTATTTTATAATATTCCATAATATTTGGAGATTAGACATGAAGTGCGCCATTCATTGAGTTGGTATGTCATACATACGAATGGATGCAGCTTTAATTTCATTATTTTATTAAAATAATTAATACTAAACAATACAATTGAATATTATAATTATATTATCATTTCTAATTTATATACTTTATATAGTATTTTTAAATATATCTTTTATACATTCCATGTATTGCAAGAATAAATCCTATCACTTTGCGATGTTGTAGTGCACACATCCTCAAATAAATTATTGTATTTACAGAACTTGGATAACAAAAAAAAAGATTCAAAACAAATATGATTAAGACGTAATAAATAACATATATATCTGATATAAATTTTATTTCCATCATAATGTCCACCTTGAGAGGTGGTAGGGAAAAATTGAACATTCATCGTTTCATGAGGCTGTATTTTACTATACATAGAAATGGTATGTTAGTTACCGCTTAAATAGAGGTGTGAATAATTTTATGAAGATACCATAGCCGAAAAAAAATCCGATTTTTTTTATACTATGTTTTTTATATAATAATAGTGTAAGAATATTAGGGGGAGTGGAGAATGAAAATGAAATTTCAAAGCAGGAGAGAAGAAATTACAACATAATGGGATAACCTCTTTTGGTTTGTACCAAAAGCATCATCGAATTGATTTTTCCACAAGGGGAGGACTCTAGGTAGAGAGTAAGGATATTTGGGGACTATTTGGGAAGGTATTGGATGATATTAGTTATTTATATATGTTAGGAATGGGGAGAGGTGGTGTCATTTTATTGGGAAGTTGGAGCAGCAATTTTTTGAATAACAAACGGTATTCAATAATGGTTGGACAATAGTACCAATAGTTCATCCAAAATGAATAGAAAATAGGTTAAAAAGGAAACATGGTTGAGAAAAACCTTATCCACAAAAAAATAAGCACATTTTAGTAAAATGGTTCATTATCATTTAGGATTCCAAAATTTTATCATTTTAGTATTTATGAAAGAATCTAATTTTATAATATAATTAATTTAAACATAAACACTATATTAAATTTGAGATTTAATATAAAATATATATCCACAGAATTAATAATATTATATAATATTTATTGAATAAAATACAAATGTTTTTAAAAAATGTTTTTAAAATGAGTGTATGTGACACACTAAACGCTTCTTGAACGTGGACAATGTTAACAATGTTTTTACAGTATATGGTTAAATATGTTAATTGTAAATGGTTTATTGGTTGATTAAAAGATCATATTTAATATTTATTAACAGTTAGAAATAACTTGTAATGTAACGCCCCAACCCCAAAATCACTGAGCCGGTGCATTATTTTAATATATTGAAATGATTATAATGAATATAGACCAGAAGAACTGATCAGTTTAGTAGTCCTGGAAAATATATTACATATATGAATGTTTCATTACACATTCCGAAAAGAACATAGAATAAATAATCCTTTTTATATTTCCATTATTCCCCTAGATTAAAAATTCATATCAAACAAAATACACTTCTTCTCATACTGGGAATATAAAACATAAGAATGGGGTGAGCTCAGATGCTCATTAAGGGTAAATAATATAGAAGACGTAATAAAATTTTTAGGAAAGATGTATAATCAAAATAGCAGCCTTTTAAACATAAATCATGAACATAATATAGTATAAATTAGTCAAAAATTACCTTATAAACATATAAAAGAATATTCTACTTGCTGAATAATAACATTTAATTATTAATTTAATAACAAGGTAATGCATAATTCCAGACATAATAAATACTACATCACGACCTTATTCCAAGACTATCCACAAATATTCTATCAAGGACTTGTTCTAAGGCACTATTTTGTCTCCTCAGACCTACTAATGCATCAAGTGGCTATAGTGGGCTTTGTCCGTCACATACTAAGTCCAATGAATTCCTCATATGAAAGGGTGAAAGATAACACAATCATTCATATTAAAACTAGAATACGAAATTTTGGTACTTTAACAATAAACATGAATTGTATAAAAATAGATCATCCAAAGTAAAAAATATCATAAATAATTCAATACAATATGGAATATTTGTATTATAAAAGATCTATCTAAATCATAAATTATATCCACTAAAGTTTATCAACACAGTTGAAAATGATCCGTAGAACTCTTTGAGATAAATATCCATTTTTCTTGAAATTGGTAAAATGTCACAGAAATTATAAAGGAATTAATTTGAATGATATTTTTGAATCAAAGTGTCTCATACAACATTGAAAATTTTTAATGGAATTAACATTTAAATAGTTATGTCTATATAAATAAATCCTTAAAATCATTTTGAAAACATGGACATTCATTAAATAGATTTCGAAAAATAATTATTTAATAAAAATTAAATGTTGATATAGTTAAAGAGTCACATCCATAAAAAAATATTACTTTTGAAAATATTTTTATTAAAGATGGATGTTAATGATAAATATTTCCCAGAAAATACTTATACATAAACAATCTCATATATTAATGAGATTGATGAATTAACTCTTACATGTTACTTTTTGTTAGTCAGGGGTACGTTTAGAATCTTTTATAATAACCATAGAATGTTATTAGATTTTAACAGAACCATATTCATATTTATGATATCACATATGTTTCGTTTATGACATTATACGACTTATTTTCAATAATTTTCTTGTTAAAATAACATTTTGGCTAATAATCACTTTTTTATAATGCATGTTTTAACTTGTTATTCTAGATCATATCATGTATATCAAGATCTACATACTTAAATAACTAAAAATGGCTTATATATCATATATATTCAGAATATAAATATGGTTAATAGATGGATATGTGAAATGGAATCACCGTTCACAGATATGGTCGCCTGTACATACGCATGAATATTATTTCTGTTTTCTTCTCGTATAGTATGGTCTTAAGTAAAAAAATATATTTATCTAAAAAAACATATTATTATATCAGATAGATTATTTCATATATATCATTCGTATTTATTATGTTTTTTATATTAATTCTTGAATGATGATCGTTGAAGTTGAATCTCATCGCGTCGTAGAGACGGAAAGTCGTACACAAGCATGAGAGAAAATATCACTCTATTAATGGTGAAAAAGTGTTTAATTGGATGGTATATTAAATATAATGATTAATTAACAAGTTATATTTTATATTTAGATCAATTATACTCATTATAATACACATCCAAAAATGAAGTGTTCAATAACAGACTCTACTGTGACGTGGGGACAATAAACCGTATGTATGCATGTATGGTGAATTTGTTATTCAGATGATAAATAAAATAATTAATATTTTTGTACAATATTTATAAGAAAATCACATCAAGAAAAAGGTATTGAATTTATTATATTATTATTGAAACAAAAAATAAATACGATATAGAAGAATAAAAGATCATTGAAAAAAGTGATGAAATAATAACCTCTTCTTCTGGTGCATTATTTTGATTTGCATAAAAGGGCTCTTTAGGATGGATTAATGATCAATGTAAGTCCTATATAATGAACTAATCATATTTTTAGGACATTTGAGTAGTTTTTCACAGAGAAAAATGGCTTTGAATTTGTGTAATTAAGAGAAGGGGAAGCAGCCTTTTAAAAGAGATGTGATGGGAACTTTAGGAAAAGCAATGAATAATTTTTTACTATGAAATTATTTTCAGTTGATAATATCTCTAAATGAATTTATTTATAGTATAAGGTTGGTATGGGTTTATATTCTCCCAACCAATAAGTTATAGACATGTTTATGTCACAATTTTAACCTTACCTTTTTTATTTAACTCCTAATTAAATAGTTTATCTTTAACCCTGTCTTCTTTTATTTATATACAAAATGGTTAATAAAGTTACTAGGAAATTATAAGAGTTCCTAAAATTGTTCATTAATGAAATATATATAATTATCTAATTCATTTTTTCAATAATTATATTTTTATGAATATTTTATCATTTAATAAAATGATGTTTGTTTTAAAAACTCATTTTTGTCAATTTTGACAGAATATTGTATATGGATTTTTTGAAAGTCATGAAATCTTGATGACATCAAAAAAACATTAAATCAACCCTAACATGTCATATTATTCTATATAATTCTTTTATGACATCAAAAGTTTCAATTTATATTTATTTTAATATTTATAATGTTCATTATCTTAATCTCTGATTACTAGTGTAATTATTGCACCATCATTATGTCATAACTAAATTTAATAATTTTATGTATAAAATCATAAATAAAATAAAATGATCTAGGAAATATTTTTATCATTCTAATAAATATTTATAGTTTAATTTATCTTATGTAAACCCCTGTATTAAAATTGGTATTGTTATTAAATTTCAAATTTAACACTTTTAACCCAGCTTTAAATAAAATATAATAAATGATGTGGATCAAAAAGGGTAATATTTTTTTCCAAAGTCTGATTTTGATCGAGATAAACATATATAATATAATTAGGACATGTGGTGGTGTAATTTTAAATTATTAGAATATTATTTTTACCTTTAATTACGTTATTTACTTTTAAACAAGTTAAATAAAATTCAAAAGATAAAATTCAAAAAAAATTATTTTCATCCTATTGAATATAATTTTACTTACAAATTAAAACCATGTCTATTTTATTTTTTAAATTCAATTCACATATGAATTAAAAATACATTTTTTGAAAATTTACAATTGTTCTTTGAAGGCGGGTAAAAGACGTTAAAAACTTCAACAAAATATTATATATCGAATCTTATTACAAATTGACTCAAATGACTTGAATTGGACTAATATAAGAATTTTTAATCTATTTTTATATTAATATTGATTTTAATTAAAAAATTATATAAATGAAAAAGTCGGTTTTTATGTAATATGCAGTATTTTTCACTATTCATAAAATATTAAATGTTTTCAAAAATATACAAAAAATTCACCCAAAGATAATTTTGATATTCAAAATAAAATATTAAGTATATTTTTCCTAATTAATGTTTTATGAGTGTATAAAATTAATTTCATTATTGTTCACAAAATGAAATAAAAAGGTTTTATTTTAAGCTTTTTTCTCTAATTATATAACTATTTGAATAAATCATATACATTTCATTATAAATATATTTTATTTGTGTGAATATTTTATAAATACCATTTAAATTATATTTTAATCTATTCATTTCACAATATATAATTTGTTAATAAATATATCATTTAAATAATTATAATACTAATGTGTTGTTGTGTAGAATCTAAATCTTACAAATAATTCAAGCTTTGTCAGGGGTGCATGCCATATATTCTATTAAACAACGTTAATGAGATGACATACTATGAAGTCATGGGGTGTTACATTCTCCCCTACATTAATAAATTGTGTCCTCCCAATTTGAAATTGAAATCTTCAAATAAAAGGATGTCACTAAAAACATTGTGGAAAATGAACATCTAAATAGAGTTAGTAAAAGGTCTAATATAAAATAAATAAATAGAAGTATAAAAGTTTCCATAGATAAAACATAATAGGGTTTCATGTAGAAAAACTTGGAAACAGAAGAAAAACCTAACTATCATGTTCGGATAGAGAACATGATTAGGAGAAATTGAGCAATCAATGGGCTATAAGTCAGTGATGATCTAATGAATCATTGGATTTTTCAGAATAAGTACTATGACAATTTTTTTTAAATAACCTATAATAAAAAATAAATAATTTTAATTTATATAATAGGAATAAAAGGAATCATATTTATTTTCTAATTTCAACCCCATGCTCATATTTCACATCAATATATAATAAAACTAAAAAATATTCTATTTATTATAATCATATTGGGTTAAAAAAAAATTTATAATTCATCAGACTGGAATTTTAAATTATAAAAGTATATTATTCATACCAGGACATCACGTAGGCTAGTGGTAGGTGATTCACCCCTATCACCCTTTGGTTGCGGGTTCAAGTCTTGCAGCCTTTCCAGACACAACATGTTGTCACCTGACATGTGGGATATCTTTTTCATAGAACTACAATAATATAAAAATAATATTAAGAAATTTTTATCCTTAATCCATAGTATCCAATGTCCATGTTAATCCATTACAAACATTAGGATTATCCAAAATACTTCTATCCAAAGTCACAATCCAAAACATTATAAGGAATTTCACATAATGAAGATCTCTTTTTTCCACATAATAACATGTGAATACCTTCATCATTTATTCAATTAAAACATGGTAAAACCCTGAATTACAATAAAACCCTATTGTATACATTCATTCTCTATTATTCTATATAGAATACTTGATATACACCTTAGATCCCAACAAAATTGAATACTCCAATAGTGATGTAATAAATAAACCATTAATCATTTCCAAGGTAGTCATGAATATCCAATATAATTTATCCAAATCAACAATCTATTATTCCAAAATCACTGCCTCAGTATCAGGATCATATTATGGTTTCTCTTTCCTTTGCACATGTATCATCCATAAATCTTAACATTTTATTGTGTCACTTTTATTAATACTATATAATATAAAATACTCAGTAAAATAGTACTGAAGTACAATGATTATATATTTAAATAATTCATAAAATTAGTAGATCATTAATACGACACTCAAATGACCTATTTCTTTAGTCCAAAAAAAAATTAAATATTCCTCATTTACTATAGTAATAGATTAGATTTGACCTTGATCCCATTGATTCTTCTGAGCTATATTCCGGTGATTCTTAGGACATTTATTTGTGTAATGTCCAGTTTCACAAAAGTTCAAATGCTGAATATTAGTCTTTTCATTGTTCAATTTTCATTCCATTTCTTGATGACCCTTTTCTCCACACATATAACAAATACCCATCCCTTTAAAGAAATTCCTTGGTTGATTACATCTAAAATTATCACATTTAGGAAACTTCTTCCTTTCTATCTTCCCTTTATCCATCATTCTTTATTCCATTCTATTATTTTATGGCTTCCTTTTGACGCCATATAGCTTAGAGAATTATTTATTTATCTTATTAACATGTGATATTATTTCCCAATTTGATTAAAATACTTGGGAGGCTATTTCCCTTGGAAATGTTGTCTTATTACTATGAATGATAAGGTCCTTCTTACTATTTAGAGCATCTCAATTGGTGGGGTAGTCATTACATCTACAAGGAACCATTTATAATCAATTTCATACACTATACTAGGTTATGAATCATAATACAAGATTCTAAACTATTGAACTACAAAAAAAATAATTTGAAAAAAGTATTCATATCTAATCTAATAATCAGAATAGTGGATTCATTACGAATATATTTAATGATAAATACATCATAGAGTGCTATAATGAAAATGTGAATTATCTTATGAAAATACAGTAGGAGTGTCAAAATTGTTGTGTAGTAAAGCACATTGTTGAGTACTAGGATACCTCAGGTCAAGCCCGAAACTCCTTGTCTGTGTTTTCACTCCTAGGTATATCTGTTCCAGAACAACTTCTTCTTTTATTATCCAGATAGGGATGTATTCCTTGAAAAACCCACATAATATCTACATTACCAAAACATATGGATGTTCTTCTATACTAATACTCAATGTCTATCATATGGTAATTTTCGCTAATCCAGTTTTATATTAATCTAGTTTCCAATGTTATATCTAAGCTTCCTATGATACAAAATATAATTCCACATTCCCAAAATCCTAGCACTGGTTCATTGTTTTAATAAATTGGCATGATTTCAAGGAATCAATTCCCAAAGAACCAATCAGTTTAGTAGTCTTGGAAAATTGATTACATACAAGAATGATACATTACACATTCTATCATAAAACATAGAATAAATAAATCTTTGATAATTCCATTATTCCCTTGGCTTTTCCTTTCATATCAAACATAAAAAACTTCATATTATCCTAGGAAAATAAAACAGAAGAAAGTGGTGATCTCAGAAGCTCAGAATGGGTAAATAATTCAGCAGAAGCTATAAGATTTTAAGCTAAGATATTTAAAAAAATAAAATACTTTTAAACATAAGACATGAGCATAATATGGTCAAAATAAGTCATACTTTACCATATAAAATTCCATGTGAATATTCTACAAGTTTGATAATAACATGTAATGAAAAATTTCATTATAAGGGAATGCATAACGCCGAACATAATACCTACTACCTCACGGCCTTGTGCCAATAACATTGACAAATATTTTTTCAAGGTCATGTGTCTAGACACTAGTTTGTCTTATGGGACCTTCCAATACATCAAGTGTAACGCCCCGACCCTAATTACCTAGAGTCGGTGCATTATTACATAACATTGGCATGATCATGAGAAAGATCAAGTCTCGAAAGACCGATTAGTTTAGTAGCCTTGGAATAACTAGATACATCCATAAATTTTTACATTACATCATAAAAAAAACATCTTGTCTTCATATCACCTCATACTATCCCTGCAGGTCATTCATAAATTACTTCTTCATAATCCTGGGAAAAAATAAAACATTGAAAGGGGTGAGCTCGGATGCTCAGTAAGGATAACATTATAGCAGAAGCTTTCATAAATAAGCATAAACACTTAAGGCAATTTATAACTAAAACAAAAGCCTTTTAAATTTAAACTTCAGCATAAAATGGCGAAGGTAAAATGAAATAATGCCATTTACTTATTCACATGGATTTTCTACTAATCGAATAATCACATGCAACATCAATAACCACTTTCATAATTATGGAATGCATAATGCCAGACTATCATAACCACATAGCCAAGGCCTCGTGCCAAGACTACAAATAAGATTTTGTCATGGCCTTGTGCCAAGACACTAGTTTGCCTCATGAGACCTACCGATGCATCGAGGAGCTATAGCGGGCTCCACCCGTCACTTATTAAGTCCAATGCATTCCTCATATAAACAGGTTTAAACATAACATAAACATTCGTATTAAAACTAGCATACGAAATGTCAATACTTCTACCACAAACCATGAATGGTATAAAAATAGCACATCCACAGTCAAACATAACTCATTTGATACAATATGGAAGATTGTATTGTATCACATTAACCTCAATCATGAATAATGTAGGATGTTGTCATAGATGAAAATAATCATCATAACTATTTGAGAGAAATATCCCCCTTTTCTTGAAAACTTTTAAAAGCCACACTATTTGTCAAGAAGAAATTCAAAAATAGATTTTTGAATCAAAGTGTCCCATACCACTTTGAAACTTTTAAAAGGATTTTTAATTTTAAAACTTTAATGTCCATAAAATTAAATCCTTAAAACCATTTTTAAAATGTGGACATTAATGAGCATGATTTAGAAGAATAATTCTTTAAAACATTTTAAAATGGTATTTTGGTTAGAGTTTATAACCAAAAGAGAGACACTTGAATACAAATAATTGAGGTAATCAAAACATTTTAATATCATGAGAATAAAGGAATTCATGATATACTATGTCAAAGTACATTATATACACCACATAAAAGTGATTTGGTGTATATCATCAAAAAGTCTCAATGGAATGTAAATTGAGATGAAATCTCTCAAAAAGGTTGTATCCTTAGGTTAAGGATAAATCAACGACATAATTATGTGTGACAAATATAAATACACTAAATATTATTGGATATTCAGTGTAAATCAATCAAAGTATATTCACACATATTCTTGTAAAAAAACAATACCAACGAATTGGATGTTTAACTCAACAAATGGAGAATGAGTTAAAATTACTCTTATCAAATTCATATCAATGAATTGAGAATTATCAATGGAGTGATTATGTGTATCAAACTTATATCCACAGGAAGGGGAGTGGAAATTATGACATAATCAAATGAATAGTGATTCCACACATAATCTTGGGGTAATATAATCAATGAAATATGCGTAAAGCCAAATGAGTGGAAATTGACATCTCAAATTCCCTTATTGATTAGGTAACTTAAGAAACAAACACCCATGAAAGAAAGATCATACCATGATGATGTA
Source organism: Viscum album (assembly GCA_963277665.1). Taxonomy (NCBI): domain Eukaryota; kingdom Viridiplantae; phylum Streptophyta; class Magnoliopsida; order Santalales; family Viscaceae; genus Viscum; species Viscum album. The sequence goes on along the minus strand of OY728145.1, from coordinate 1,237,632,252 downwards.
AATACCCATAAAATAAATTATATTACACAATGAATACAATCATGGGTAGTACACATACACCACATGCAATAATTAAGTGGTGATCAATGGAATTCTCACGGAATTAAAAGTGAGACAAGAAACCCCTTACCACGTTAATCAACTGAGTCGCATGGCCAAAAGTTAATAACCACCAAATGATTTACAGAATAACACGAATATAAAGTGAATCACGATAATATATATCAAATGGAAGTACACAATACACCACTTTCAATAATTTAGTAGCGAACAATGGAAATATCACGGAATTGAAAGTGAGATAAGAGAATCCCTTACCTTGTACTTTTCCTTTGTTGGGGTAGGTTAACCTCCTGTATAATGGTTAAATAATTGTTATTAAATTATACAAGAATCATATACATTAATATGATATCATATATGATCTTTTAACATTGCTTTATTAATAATATCTTAGTATTATCGTCGTTTCGGGTGATAATCGATTCGTTCTTCTTAAATGTTTGGTTACGTAAGACATGTTTGTAATGGATAGATTATATATTATTCATAATCAGAATGATATTAACATTATTCTTAACCCTAAAATGAGAATAATACGTGAATTGATAAAATGGATAATGAATCTTATCGCGTTCGTGGAGACGGTAGTCCGTACGTACGCACGAACGCTACTTCCATTTAATTTTCATTTTAAAAGAATCAAATCCAAATGATACATAGGTATATTACTATTACAGTATAATATAATATTTTATATATGTTACTTAAGTTCATTAACACCATCCTTTATATGTTCCATGTGTGGTATGAACGAGTCATATCATTTTAAGGGGGCGGTAGTCCGCACTTCCTCAAATGAAATTATCGTATGTATATACAACATGAAACGAATAATGGTATGAAATAAAATGGAATTACAGAAGATTATATATAAAATATATATCATTAATATCATATTTAATTACAGTTCCATCATAATGGCCACCATGAGAGGCGGTAAGATGTTTTTTAACAATCATCGTTTCGTGAGGCGTTAGTTTGCCATCCACAGAAACATTATGTTCATCATCCATTAGATGGAGTTGTGTGTATGTGTAGTTTTAATACTTCTTATAACAACATCCTAGTATATTGAGGATACTGGTGTTGTTACAAAAGAAGGGAAATAAAAAGAGTTTGTGGGTTGAAGAAGCAAAATAAATGAAAATAATTTAAGAGAAATCGTTACCTTTAATTTAGGTAACTCACTTTGGTTGGAACCAAAGGACTTGTTGAAATGCTTTCTGCCTAAAGGGAAGCTTCAAGGAGGAGGAGAGGGATGTGGGGAGCTTAGTTGGGCAGTGTTTGGACGAGCCAAGTGGCTTGAGAGGTGTGAGGAAATGAGAAGGAGGAGTGCCCTTTTATAAGAGGGGTGTGGGGCACCTTTTGAAAAGCTAGAAATATTAATTTATAATAAATTCATATTCGGTTTCCAATGGCTCCAAAATTGACTATTCAAAGTTTTAGGTGGGGATAGGTCGCAAACAACTCATCCAATAGAATTTAGACAGGTTTTGGTACTTATATTAACCTTATCTTTAAGTATTAACTCTAAGTTAATTAGTTTCACTTTTACAATGTCTCTTTGTATTTTTATATAATATGGTTAATAAACATACTATATACATCCAAAAGACCCCCAAGTGGTCCATTAATGATTAACCTATCATAATATAAGTCTCTTGGCCGAACCTTAGATTTTTAGGACTTTAATATCAATTAATAATATAATATTTGTTTTAAGAACTCCTTTATGTCAATTTTGACACTATTCAATAGTTGATTTTTGTGAAACTCATAAAAGATTGATTACTTCGAACAAAGTCAAATAAATCAATCCTAATATATCATATTATCCTAGAAAATTTGTTTAATTCATTAAAAGTTTCATATTATAATTATTTGGGTATTTATAATATCAATTATGTTAATTTTTTACTATTTTAGTAATTACTGCATCATCATTGTGTCATAAATAAAATAAATTATTTAATGTCAAAAAATTATAAATAAAATATAATTATGTAGGAAATCTTTTTAGCTTTCTAAAGAATATTTATAATCTAAATTCCAGCATATATAACCCTATGTAACAATTGTTTTTCTAAAAGATATATGCTTGTGTCTTTTTTGTATTGATTTTAACTTAATTAATATAAAGTGTCATTATCACTTACAAGTGGATCCATGGGGTCCCGAAATTGACCCAAAGATGCCCATGGTCGACCATGTATCAACCAATAGGGTTAAGACACATTTTAGGGTAATTTAGTATTATTATAATATTATTTTTTTAACCCTTATTTACCGGATTTATCCTTAACCATGGTAAATAAAATATTTACCGCAGTAATTATTCAAAATGTCTAAAAATAAAAGTTACCTATTTACACAATTTGGACATCCTGATTCCAAATATGGAATCCATTTTTCTAAATTCAAAACACAGAAGTGGCAGAAATTAATTTAAAATTAATTCCCACTGTCAAAACAAAAAGCGTGTTTTTAAGAGATAATAACTATCAAAAGATTGTCACTTGTTTATGTTCGGTTTAATTGTAAAATTATGTCCAATGACCAACATTATATTAAATGGTAAAAATATATTCTAAATATACTTTAAAACCACTCAAATTCACAATTTATCACTATTAATTATTTTGATTAAAAAAGTTGTTTTTAATTAAAATTTAGTAATTTTCACTATTCATCAAAATATGAAAGTTATCTGAAAAGTACCAAAATTTCACCTTAGGCTAAATTCGATATTCTGAATCCAAAAATGAAGTCCATTTTGAAATATAAAATATATATAATTTCAAAAAGTAGGTATTACTATTCATAACGGCTAGTTTGATTGGTTGTGGTGTGTTAAAATCTCGAAGTTGCGTACAATGCACGACACTGCATTATTCGAAAGGAAACATACCGAGGAAGCTTGGGGTGTTACATTCTCCCCTCCTTAAATAAATTGTGTCCTCGCAATTTTTAAAATTTTGCTTGGGAATATAATGGAAAGTCCCACATCGGAAAAAGAGTCAATAAAACTATCACTTTAAAAGAAAGAAAGAGAGGTATAAGGGTCATCCAAGATAACCCATACTAGGATTCCATGTAAGAAAACATGGATATGGATGATAAACTAAGTGTCATGTTCTGATGGAGAGGGATATAAATCATGATCAGGAGAAAGTTAACAATGAGAAAACCACAAACTTGTGTTGGGACAAACGACCATTAGTCTCCTAGTAGGAATGTAAACGGACAACATTTTTTTTTAAGTTACATTAGATAAGGAAGAGTAATTCATTTATGATATTGACTACGAACATTATGAGATATACTTACATTTTAAGTAGATTTTCATTCTTTAATAAATTTCCACCACTAACTCATTTTTTTTAAACGATGAGTATTCAAGAAGACTTGGTCACACTGGAAGAGATGGAATAAACTTCTATAGAATCACATGATCCATGAAGGATAAACCATATATTTACATTGTCTTTGAAGATTAATCAAAACCAAAATGGTCAGTGAATGATCTAATGATCCCCCAAAAGGATATTCATTGAGATAAATATACACTAATCTTAATTTCTAAAATTAAACCAACAATACCCCAAAGTTAAATAGATACCATTCAATAACCAATTGTCCTTAAAATCATTTAATATAATCCAAACTAATATTGAAACCCAAAACATAGAAGAATTTGATTATGTAGTCTCCCATGTTAAATTGTATCTCCAAATGACATCAGATACTCTTAAAGTCACATACTCAAAAGTAATTAACCTAATCACATATTCTCTATTATAGGTTAATCATTTCCATAAATAACCCAAATCATTATAAATCCACAATAAAAACGTAGATAAAAATCTATCATTACTCCACAAATGAAACCCCATAATATTCTATTTTCCTTGGGCATATAGTGTTCCCAACAAAGCGAACATCTTCCAAAATAACATTTATCACTTAATCACCAAATCATTTTCCTATACCAAGGGTATTCTATTGATATGAAATAAGAACCCAAATCAACTTATTATTGATCAATAAAATCATTTAACTAAAAAAAAGTCACACTAACCAGGGACTTCACGTAGTCCAGTGGTAGGCGATAAATCCCAATCGCACTTTGGTTGTGGGTTCGATTCCCATAGCTTTGTCCGACGCGACGGGTTGTCACACGGTCTACGTGTTGTCGTTTTTCAAAAACTATATTTTATAATATTGCCAAAATGAGATAAATTCCTCAAAATAATATATCATAAATTTAACCACAAATGTTATATCATACCTTGAATCTTCATCCCAAATTAGAATAACTTATAATTCTCTCAAACCCCAATGATCATATAAATCCAAATGGTTATTTATACCCATATCCACAAGAGAAGAGACAATTCTTCCACAAATATCATTCTCACATGGCAAACTGCGGGGTTACAAATACAAGAGAAAATTATTCCATAGTAAACCCATCAACAAGGAGTGCTAATACTTTTTAAATATTTCTCCAACCATTTATTCCCACATAGCTTCTTCTTTGACCAAGAAAATATCCTATAGAATAGGACATTCACTCGGGTAATGGCCAGGTCCCCTACATTTACGGCAAAAGACTGTAAATGGACTCTTGGGACCATTTTTATCTTCTTCCATAGTACTCTTCATTTTTCTTCGGCAATTCTTTACTTTATGTCCTTCCTTCCCGCACGTAAAACATTTCGTTGTCCCATTGAGACACTTTCCTGGGTGTCTCTTTCCACATTTCCTGCATGATGAAAATTGAGGGTTCTTTTCTCCATGGTCTCCATTGCTGGAACTCTTCTCATTTATCACCTTTCTCTTCCTTGTTGAGTCTGGGAGTTGGTTAATATATATGTTGTTGATCATATTTTTGGAAAACTGATTTGGCATAAAGACGATATCTTTTACGCCTATCAACATTCCATTTTGTTGCTCATTGCCACCACCGTTCCCATCTTGTACATCATTCTCAAAGTCACTATGACTTCCTTGGAATCCAGCCATTGACTAAAACCATAAAGCATTGTGTGAGTAATAGTAGTCGTAAAATCATTTAGAGATTAAAATGTCACCATATTCTCAATTTGAAACATATTAGGATTAACCAAGGTCATTTACTCTCATCTTATATATATATTACTTAAATTGGTTTGTAAAGAAAATGTAAATTATCCTAAGCATATCCCCCGGGAGTGTCGTAACCAAGAGTGCAGCAAGGCCCGTTGTCGTGCACCAGTTCCCGTTCGAGTCTAGCTCAAAGCGGTGTTTTCGGGTTTTACCCCTAGGTACATCTGTGCCAGAGCCGCCTCTACCTGCTCGTATCCAGACAGGGATGTATTGCTCGGAAAACTCACAAAATATCTACAATACCAAAATTCTAGGAAGTTCTTTTATACTAATCCTCAAAGTTCATCTTAGGTCTATGTGCTCTAATCAGAGTTTATCTAAATCTAGCTACCAAGGTTTGTACTAAACTTCCTCTGATACCAACTGTAACGCCCCGACCCTAATTACCTAGAGTCGGTGCATTATTACATAACATTGGCATGATCATGAGAAAGATCAAGTCTCGAAAGACCGATTAGTTTAGTAGCCTTGGAATAACTAGATACATCCATAAATTTTTACATTACATCATAAAAAAAACATCTTGTCTTCATATCCCCTCATACTATCCCTACAGGTCATTAATAAATTACTTCTTCATAATCCTGGGAAAAAATAAAACATTGAAAGGGGTGAGCTCGGATGCTCAGTAAGGATAACATTATAGCAGAAGCTTTCATAAATAAGCATAAACACTTAAGGCAATTTATAACTAAAACAAAAGCCTTTTAAATTTAAACTTCAGCATAAAATGGCGAAGGTAAAATGAAATAATGCCATTTACTTATTCACATGGATTTTATACTAATCGAATAATCACATGCAACATCAATAACCACTTTCATAATTATGGAATGCATAATGCCAGACTATCATAACCACATAGCCAAGGCCTCGTGCCAAGACTACAAATAAGATTTTGTCAAGGCCTTGTGCCAAGACACTAGTTTGCCTCATGAGACCTACCGATGCATCGAGGAGCTATAGCGGGCTCCACCCGTCACTTATTAAGTCCAATGCATTCCTCATATGAACAGGTTTAAACATAACATAAACATTCGTATTAAAACTAGCATACGAAATGCCAATACTTCTACCACAAACCATGAATGGTATAAAAATAGCACATCCACAGTCAAACATAACTCATTTGATACAATATGGAAGATTGTATTGTATCACATTAACCTCAATCATGAATAATGTAGGATGTTGTCATAGATGAAAATAATCATCATAACTATTTGAGAGAAATATCCCCCTTTTCTTGAAAACTTTTAAAAGCCACACTATTTGTCAAGAAGACATTCAAAAATAGATTTTTGAATCAAAGTGTCCCATACCACTTTGAAACTTTTAAAAGGATTTTTAATTTTAAAACTTTAATTTCCATAAAAATAAATCCTTAAAACCATTTTTAAAATATGGACATTAATGAGCATGATTTAGAAGAATAATTCTTTAAAACATTTTAAAATGGTATTTTGGTTAGAGTTTCTAACCAAAAGAGAGACACTTGAATACAAATAATTGAGGTAATCAAAACATTGTAATATCATGAGAATAAAGGAATTCATGATATACTATGTCAAAGTACATTATATACACCACATAAAAGTGATTTGGTGTATATCATCAATGAAGTCTCAATGGAATGTAAATTGAGATGAAATCTCTCATAAAGGTTGTATCCTTAGGTTAAGGATAAATCAACGACATAATTATGTGTGAAAAATATAAATACACTAAATATTATTGGATATTCAGTGTAAATCAATCAAAGGATATTCACACATATTCTTGTAAAAAAACAATACCAACGAATTGGATGTTTAACTCAACAAATGGAGAATGAGTTAAAATTACTCTTATCAAATTCATATCAATGAATTGAGAATTATCAATGGAGTGATTATGTGTATCAAACTTATATCCACAGGAAGGAGAGTGGAAATTATGACATAATCAAATGAATAGTGATTCCACACATAATCTTGGGGTAATATAATCAATGAAATATGCGTAAAGCCAAATGAGTGGAAATTGAAATCTCAAATTCCCTTATTGATTAGGTAACTTAAGAAACAAACACCCATGAAAGAAAGATCATACCATGATGATGTAAATACCCATAAAATAAAGTATATTACACAATGAATACAATCATGGGTTGTACACATACACCACATGCAATAATTAAGTGGTGATCAATGGAATTCTCACGGAATTAAAAGTGAGACAAGAAACCCCTTACCACGTTAATCAACTGAGTCGCATGGCCAAAAGTTAATAACCACCAAATGATTTACAGAATAACATGAATATAAAGTGAATCACGATAATGTATATCAAATGGAAGTACACAATACACCACTTTCAATAATTTAGTAGCGAACAATGGAAATCTCACGGAATTGAAAGTGAGATAAGAGAATCCCTTACCTTGTACTTTTCCTTTGTTGGGGTAGGTTAACCTCCTGTATAATGGTGAAATAATTGTTATTAAATTATACAAGAATCATATACATTAATATGATATCATATATGATCTTTTAACATTGCTTTATTAATAATATCTTAGTATTATCGTCGTTTCGGGTGATAATCGATTCGTTCTTCTTAAATGTTTGGTTACGTAAGACATGTTTGTAATGGATAGATTATATCTTATTCATAATCAGAATGATATTAACATTATTTTTAACCCTAAAATGAGAATAATAAGTGAATTGATATGACGGAGAATGAATCTTATCGCGTTAGTGGAGACGGTAGTCCGTACGTACGCACAAACGCTACTTCCATTTAATTTTCATTTTAAAAGAATCAAATCCAAATGATACATAGGTATATTACTATTCCAGTATAATATAATATTTTATATATGTTACTTAAGTTCATTAACACCATCCTTTATATGTTCCATGTGTGGTATGAACGAGTCATATCATTTTAAGGGGGCGGTAGTCCGCACTTCCTCAAATGAAATTATCGTATGTATATACAACATGAAACGAATAATGGTATGAAATAAAATGGAATTACAGAAGATTATATATAAAATATGTATCATTAATATCATATTTAATTACAGTTCCATCATAATGGCCACCATGAGAGGCGGTAAGATGTTTTTGAACAATCATCGTTTCGTGAGGCGTTAGTTTGCCATCCACAGAAACATTATGTTCATCATCCATTAGATGGAGTTGTGTGTATGTGTAGTTTTAATACTTCTTATAACAACATCCTAGTATATTGAGGATGCTGGTGTTGTTACAAAAGAAGGGAAATAAAAAGATTTTGGGGGTTGAAGAAGCAAAATAAATGAAAATAATTTAAGAGAAATCGTTACCTTTAATTTAGGTAACTCACTTTGGTTGGAACCAAAGGACTTGTTGAAATGCTTTCTGCCTAAGGGGAAGCTTCAAGGAGGAGGAGAGGGATGTGGGGAGCTTAGTTGGGCAGAGTTTGGACGAGCCACGTGGCTTGAGAGGTGTGAGGAAATGAGAAGGAGGAGTGCCCTTTTATAAGAGGGGTGAGGGGCACCTTTGGAAAAGCTAGAAATATTAATTTATAATAAATTCATATTCGGTTTCCAATGGCTCCAAAGTTGACTATTCAAAGGTTGAGGTGGGGATAGGTCTAAAACAACTCATAAAATAGAATTTAGACAGGTTTGGGTACTTATATTAACCTTATCTTTAAGTATTAACTCTAAGTTAATTAGTTTCACTTTTACAATGTCTCTTTGTATTTTTATATAATATGTTTAATAAACATACTATATACAACCAAAATACCCCCAAGTGGTCCATTAATGATTAACCTATCATAATATAAGTCTCTTGGCCGAACCTTAGATTTTTAGGAATTTAATATCAATTAATAATATAATATTTGTTTTAAGAACTCTTTTATGTCAATTTTGACACTATTCACTAGTTGATTTTTGTGAAACTCATAAAAGCTTGATTACTTCGAACAAAGTCAAATAAATAAATCCTAATATATCATATTATCCTAGAAAATTTGTTTAATTCATTAAAAGTTTCATATTATAATTATTTGGGTATTTATAATATCAATTATGTTAATTTTTTACTATTTTAGTAATTACTGCATCATCATTGTGTCATAAATAAAATAAATTATTTAATGTCAAAAAATTATAAATAAAATATAATTATGTAGGAAATCGTTTTAGCTTTCTAAAGAATATTTATAATCTAAAATCCAGCATATATAACCCTATGTAACAATTGTTTTGATAAACGATATATGCTTGTGTCATTTTTGTATTCATTTTAACTTAATTAATATAAAGTGTCATTATCACTTACAAGTGGATCCATGGGGTCCCAAAATTGACCCAAAGATGCCCATGGTCGACCATGTATCAACCAATAGGGTTAAGACACATTTTAGGGTAATTTAGTATTATTATAATATTATTTTTTTAACCCTTATTTACCGGATTTACCCTTAACCATGGTAAATAAAATATTTACCGCAGTAATTATTCAAAATGTCTAAAAATAAAAGTTACCTATTTACAAAATTTGGAAATCCTGATTCCAAATATGGAATCCATTTTTCTAAATTCAAAACACAGAAGTGGCAGAAATTAATTTAAAATTAATTCCCGCTGTCAAAACAAAAAGCGTGTTTTTAAGAGATAATAACTATCAAAAGATTGTCACTTGTTTATGTTCGGTTTAATTGTAAAATTATGTCCAATGACCAAAATTATATTAAATGGTAAAAATATATTCAAAATATACTTTAAAACCACTCAAATTCACAATTTATCACTATTAATTATTTTGATTAAAAAAGTTGTTTTTAATTAAAATTTAGTAATTTTCACTATTCATCAAAATATGAAAGTTATCCGAAAAGTACCAAAATTTCACCTTAGGCTAAATTCGATATTCCGAATCCAAAAATGAAGTCCATTTTGAAATATAAAATATATATAATTTCAAAAAGTAGGCATTACTATTCATAACGGCTAGTTTGATTGGTTGTGGTGTGTTAAAATCTCGAAGTTGTGTACAATGCACGTCACTGCATTATTCGAAAGGAAACATACTGAGGAAGCTTGGGGTGTTACATCAAGGGCTATAGTCGTCCCCGCCCATCACATAATGAGTCTAGTGCATTCCTCATATGAAAATGGTGTATCATAACACAATCATTTGTATTAAAACTAGAGTATGAAATGAAAATACTTAAACTATAAATGGCGAATGGTATAAAAATATCACATCAAAAATAAAACATATCAAATATAATTCAATAAAATATGGAAGATTCTATTATAATTAATTATCTTGTATCAAAAATAATATCTAGTAAGCATATTGTCATAGTTGAAAACGATCAGTAAAACTATTTGATAGGAATATCAATTATTAATGAGATCATTTAAAAGTCACAAAATTTTTAGAAGAATCCATTTAAAATATATTTTTCAATCAAAGTGTCCTATACCAAATTGAATCATTGGATAGTAATTAACATTTAATCAAACTTTTCCATTTAAATAATTTATTAAAATCATTTAGAAAACATAGACATTAATTAAATATATTTTAAAAAATAATTCATTAAAACATTTAAAATTATAATCATTATAATGATTACATTCCATAAAACATAAATGATTCCTTTTAAAATTTATTTTATTAATCATGGAAATGGATGAAAAATATGTCTCAGAATGTACTTACTCATAAACAATCTTTGATAATAATTAGAATGAGAAATTAATCCCTACCATATACTTTCATTTAGTCGATGGAACATTTATCCTCTTATATAATGATAAAAATATGTTATTAAATTTGAAAAGAATAAGATTAAAATTTATTATATCATATATGATTCATTTATGACTTTATATTACCTTTTTAGTAATAATTTCCATGTTAAGGTAACATTTCGGGTAATAATCCCTTAATTTATAGTAAGTGTTTTAATTTGTTATTCTTGATTATATCACATAGATCATTATTCACATTCATTAATAATATAAAACATGATTTATATATCATAAATAATCATAGTATAAATATGTATAATAGATAGATATATGATATGTAAACACCACTCATGGAGATGGTAGCCCGTACATACACATGAGCATTGTTTACTTTTTCTTATCATATTGTATGGAAGTAAGTAAATGAAATATATTTAAAAACATAAAAATAATTTATTATATTATAAATATTAATTCATATATCTCACACTTAATCAATATATATAAATATATATTAAAATTCATGATCGATGACCATTGAAGATGAATCTTATCGCATTGTGGATATTGTAAACTGTATGTACATACGAGCACCAATATCATTCTGTTGATGATGAAAAAGCATATAATGGGATTATATATTTTATATAAATAATTATTAATATGTTATATTTATTATTTACATAAATTATATGGATTACTATACCCATTCAAATAATGAAGTGTTGAATAAAAAACTATACTGCAACCTGGAGACGGTTAGCCGTACATACGCACGTATGGTGACTTTGTTATACATAGAATGTATACAATAATGAATATTGTTTTACCATATCTATAATAAAAGAATTTTATGAATAAGGGACTGGATGTATTATTTTGTTATGGAATCAACAATGAATGACGTAGTATAAGTAGAATAGAATTTAAAAAATTGTGATGAAATAATTACCTCTTCTTCAAGTGGATTCATTTTATTTGAACAAAATGGATCCTTATGTTGGATTTTGGATCAAACTAAGGAATCAAGGATGAATTGAGGGTAGTAAAAGGAAGAATTATGTAGATTTTGGATGGGTAAAATGGCATTATAGGTGTGAAATAATGAGAAAGAGAAGTGCCCTTTTATAAAAGAGGTAAGGGGAACTTTAGTAAAATAATTAAATATTATTCTCAGTTTCTAATAGCTCCAAATTTATTTATTTCGAGGATAATGTGAGTATGGGTCTATAAAATCTCAAAAAACAGGTTATAGAAATGTTTTTTTTCATATATTAACCTTATATTTGAGATTTAACTCTTTCTTAAATAGTTTAACTTTTATCATATCTTCATGAAGATTATATTACATGGTAAAAAAATTTACAATAAAATGCTAAGAGAACATCAAGTGGTTAATTAATAAAATATATAATGTTATCTAAGCCCTTTTTGTGAATCATATATTTTTAGGAATATTATATCACTTAATAAAATAGTATTTGTTTTATAACAAGATTTTTGTCAATTTTGAAAATATTTATTAATTTGTTTTTTTTTGGAATTTCATAAAAACACGATTACATCGAAAAAAATACTTTGAATCGACTCTAAAATGTCATATTCCAATATAAAATTCATTTATCGAATAAAAAATTTAAATATACATTTGTTTTAATATTTATTATATCAATTAATTTATTAATTCATCAATAAGTTAAGAACAACATCATCATTACTTCATAAATACATTGACTTATTTAATTTCTAAAAAATATAAATAAAATCATATGATGCTGGAAATATTTTATGCCTTATAATGAATATTAATAGTTGAATTATTCCTATGTGTAACCCTATATTCAAAACAGTTTTATTATTAAAATTACAATTTAACACTTTTAACACATCATTAAATAAAATATAATATATTTTTTAATCTAGTCGGTGTGGATAAAAAAGGGTCCAAATTTTCTTCTAAGGTTAAATTTGGTATAACTAATCATATTCAACAGAATTAGGACATGTTTTTGGGTTATTTTATATTATTATAATATTATTTTTACCTTCTATTACGTTATTTACTTTTAACTGTGGTAAATAATATTCAATCCTTACAATTCACCAAAAATTATTTCCATTTTATTGATAATGATTTTACTAATTTAGACAACCTTATCTATTATATTGTTGAAATTCAATTCACATATGCAGTGAAATAATGTTTTATTCAAATTTTCAAATGTGCCTATAGGGTTCGAAAAAGATGTTAAAAAGTTCAATAAAATTATATATATATAATCTTATTATAAAATGAATCAAATGGATTATTATGTACTAATATATGTATTATGTATCTATTTCTACATTAAGATAATTATTAATTAATATAAATTATTTAACTGAGAAATTATTTTTTATGTACTATATTTTATTTTTCACTATTCATAAAAATTTTGTTGTTTTTAGAAAAAATACCAAAATTTCACCATAAGCAAATTTCGATACTCAGAATTTAACAATGAAGTATATTTTTGGAAATTAAATTTTTAGGAGTGAATAAATTTAATTTTATTATATTTCAAAAAATGCATAAAAAGTAGTTTTGTAAGAGAATAGTTTTTTTTAAAATATATAACTATTGTAAGAAAACAATTACATTTCATTATAAATATGATTTTTTTGTGAAAAATTTATAAAAACATTTAAAATTAATTTTTTACTATTCATAATATAGTATTTAAATTTAAAATAAATATATTGTTTAAATAATTATAATACTAATGTGTTGTTTCCTAGAAATTCAATCTTGCATATAACACAAGCCAAGTTAGTGTTGCGTTCAATATATGCTACTAAATTAAATTAAAGAGATAATATAATAAAAAATCTTATGGTGTTCCATGAAAGAATATATGATTTCTATTAATTAAAATTCAATTAATAATATTATTTTATTGTAAAATAATTATAATGCAAATTTTTCCATTATTTATTTAATGTTTTGTTTAAAATATAAAAATTGTATTTGAATTAAATATTTTAAGTCCACATGTGTTAATAATGATATATTCATATACACAAATAAATAAATAAAATCATTAAATCAATTAACATCACTTTTAATATTTATTATATGATTTATGAAAGTTAGTTATTAACTAAATAATAACCATATTGACATTTCATAAGATGTTTAGTTAAGTAAACCATCTATAAAAATGATGATGATTTAATATGTTAAAATAACCTATATTTCTTTAAAAAGGAAATCTATAACTGAAAGTATGATGTTTTCTTCATATATTAATGTTTTATAATTGAAAAAAGGTAAAGAAACATCTTTATTTGTTTTTTTCCTGACTTACCCTCTTATATAGGTCACTTCCATTTAATAATATCACAATATCCCATATATTTCTAACTAAGTGGGTGCATGGTCATATATTTTGTACCCAATGGATGTGGATATGTTTCCAAGTCATTTTATTCATTAATACTATTTGTTAGTCCCTTATTGGGCATAATCATACCTTAATCACTGTAATTAATTTTAGTCAAATTCACTAATCCTTTTTGTCCAAAATATCTATATAATTTTTATAAAATAAATTTAATACTAATTAATTTTTTTTATGTTAGATTTCATAAAATATAATCATAAAAGTGGGAAAGTTAAAATTAATGCAAATCCTGTAAATTGGGTGAAATAACAGCTTTTAAAAGAAGAAAAATGTAAAAATATTAAATGTTTTTATTCAATATCAATGTAAAATTTACTATAATTAAATTTTGTTTATAAATATAGGTATAATTGATTTAATGTGACACTAAAACAAATCTGAAATATAATTTATCATTAATAATTATTGATACGAAAAGGTTGTTCTTAACAAAATTGTATTAATTTCAACTATTCATCGTATAATGATGTTTTTATGAAAAATCCCAAACATTCACCCTAAGTTAATTTCAATATTATGAAATAAAAAATAATGTTTATTTTTTTAAAAAAAAATCATAAAACTGGGAAAATTTATTTTTACAATATGTTCTCTATTAAAAGGAGGTAAAAATCATTCTTTCCTATAACCCATGTTTATTGAGTGTCATATGTGGCATAATTTTATCATTGGGTAAAT
This sequence comes from Viscum album, assembly GCA_963277665.1. Classification (NCBI taxonomy): domain Eukaryota; kingdom Viridiplantae; phylum Streptophyta; class Magnoliopsida; order Santalales; family Viscaceae; genus Viscum; species Viscum album. The sequence continues at coordinate 1,237,617,174 of OY728145.1, read as the reverse complement.
ATCATTCCGATAGAAAAATTATAATTATTCTAAAAGGAAATTTTTTTTATTTATTGAGATGTCACAATAAAGGATTTTTGAATAATTTTTCTAGGATTTCAATACCCCGAACAACATTAACATGAAATGGGAATCCATAAATATAGATATAGTGATTAATGTAGAAATTTTAGGTGTTCTTTTATAGGTTAAAGAGTATATCAATATTTATAATTTTATAGGTTGGTGATGAGTGTAAGGAGTTCTACGATGCATCTAGGACATGGGTTTCAAGAATAATAATAAATATGAAGGTTGTAATTTACTTTGGGTCCTAGCAGTTGAGTCCACAAGAGATTAACCATGGGAAACATGACATAGTGTTGTTGTCGTAGTATTCAACCTGATGAAGTGGTGAGATTATGGTATGTGTGAGTGGTTAATTATTTTTTTAACATAAAATTGTGAGGTAAATCACTTTGTAGAATGTTCTTATCATTTTATTGAGAAAATGTCTATAATTAATCAAGTATTATGACTAATATGATACTATATACTCCTATAATGTTTAACATGGTAGAATATTCTTTTACTATGAGATTTTGATAAAAGTTTTTATGTGAGGAATTAGAGCATTTAGCCATATTATAGTTGTCCTTAATAGAGAATGATGTGTCATATTACTTATAATAGATGATTATTTCACCAATATTTCAATAATTTTTTAGGGATTCATAGTATAAATTTATCTATTTTTAGTCTTTATGATATTATATATCAACTGAAGTTTCTCCGAATAGAACTTATATGTGGTGTATCATGATCATATTTTTGAGGATGGACCCTGGAACCATGGAAACAATGATTGGATGTTCCCTGAGAGTATCATAAACAACCCATATATAACATAATATTTTGGGATATGATATACTAAAAAATTGAGTTCAAATGTCTACATATGAATAGGTTAATAGAAATGGTTCTCTCTCGATGCCTAAAGTTTCATCCAGTGAAGGATGAACAACATGTTATCATTGTTTGGGATCAACACATTGAAGATATGAAGTGGAATTGGGATGTTATAATAATATACATTATTATTGGAATTCCATGGTCTACTAGATGGCTTCATTCCATTTGGGTGATAATAGATCATCCTAGAAAATCATTCCACATCAATCCAATATAAAGCATAGTTCAATGGAGAGAAATGGAAACATGTATAGGTAAAGGATAATATTGTTTTTGGTATTTAACATGATAATATTTTTATCCCATTATACACTCTTCACATTGAAATTTAACAGAATATTACAAGAGAACTTTGGACTCATTTCGGGTTGAGCATGAAATTTCACCCTCAACGAGATAGCCGACAAAAGAACATAGTTCATGTTTTTGATTATATTCATTGGGATTTCATGCTTTAAATATTAAATATTTTGGATATTCATAAATTCATGATGGAGTTTTATATAATAACAATTACTACCCTAGAAGCAGCATCATACCATTCTATCCCTTATATTGGAGACACTGAAAGTCACCACTATGATATACTGATCGAGATGAGTCATCAATCATGGTCCCAATTTTTATGATAATGACAATTTTAAACGTAAATATTACCTAGGAGTAGATAATGAGTAGACAAATATGCCATATTTTATACAGGTATTGATTAAAAAATACTTCTGAGTTCTATGAGGCATACCATGTATTCCATATGGTATCTCCTCACAATGGAATACTGTTATTTTGATATGTGAAATTATTCTCAATAATAATTGCTCATTCTTATATTCTTCATAGATATTGTGACATGGTGTATCACTTATACCTACCACAGTGGTTACATTGGGTACATGGTGTCTCCTACATTTCATATTATAGGAGGTATAAGCATGATCTATCCCATGTAATTGAATTGAGAGGGCTAAATATTGATAACATATCTTCCATATTCAGTAACATTTCAGGGCTTGAGAATCTGTAGTAGATGACACCTTGTGGGAATTATTTCCTTGGTTCATGTCTTCTGGAACAATATGAATGTTTAATAGCACACATGGTCGTGAGTGATCCACATGAAAGAAATGTTACATACACTATTTTTAATTTTTTTAATTTATTTGAAAATAAAACATTATGTAGGGTAGAATATAATGAATCGATTTTTTTAATCATTTAATATTTTAAAGAATTATATTTATAACTCAGAAAGCATTAAGCAAGAAAGTTAGGTGCCTAAAAAATTTTACTGTTGATATTAAAAAAATATAATATATATTATATCATTAATATATAGATTTCATAAAATATTTTATATCTAATAAATGGTGATTCAAGCAATAAATCAAAGAGCATCCTTTAATTTTATATGAAGTCTTTTCCTTAGGAATAAAAGAAATTATTCATCATGTGTTTTATTTGAGAGTATTTGTGGGATGATTAATAAAGAAATAAATTATTCTATCTATTTATTATTTTTAAAATAACATGCTCCAACATATCCTCTACATTATCATGGTAATTGGAAGTCCCTTATGATATCCACATAACATAGGGTATTTGAGAAGGCCATGGAGGATATCTATAATGAATATCATCGAGATCACATATTGATGATTAGCTTCCCATAGGGTTCATCGTAAAAATTGGAAGTCTTGCATATCAGTAATAAAAATAACACAAACTCCTTCTTCTTAAGTGATAAAAAAGATTTATTTATAAATATTTATTATATTTGATTAGTATTCAATTTTATTATTCCATTATGAACATGAATAAACTATTCTAAAAAAATTGATTTTGAAGATATATTTTTTATTCTTCCCTGAATAATGATTTGAAAATGTGTTGGGTAATATAAATATTACCCTAGGGTTCTACATTTTTTCTATAAAAATATTAAGATCAATCGAAAAAGTGAAAATTTTTATTCCTCACACCTTTTTTGTGATTTTACCACATTGTTCAATATTTACTCATTATCATTATTTCCATTCAAGTAGTTGTTCAAAAATACCCAGAATTTGCTAATTATAATGCTGACCAATGTTACAATATGAAATTTTAACAAGGCTACTGCTAACATAAATAGAATGATTGTTTTATGATGTTGTTTGATGTGCGATACTGTTTGGAATTGTGATCTTTGGTTTTTTTTGGATTAATTTTGATGTGATCGAATGAGGATGATGCATGAGCAGATATGGATGCACAAAATGACCCAATGTGAACAATTGATTATTTCTCAACCTGATGTTTGGTTTCCTTGTATGATTTTGATATTAACCCACTGGTGATGGTGGAATGAATTATAAGTATAAAACTATATAGTAATTCAATAAATTTTATCCTTACACTAAGTGTTTTTTAGATGAAAACAAAATATATGGATCCCTTATGTCAGTGGATTTTGTCTCATGTAGTTTTAAATATCACACACCACATAGTTTTTCCATTGGTTAAGTGACATGACATTGACCACCTGATGTATAACCAGTAGAACAAAGGCAAATACAAGTCCATTGTAAATGAGTGTGAACATAGTACACAAACATAGAAAAAGTAAATAACACAACTATAGTACAAGAGTATGGTCTAGTGTTTACATGAATTTTCAAAATGACATATGAATATGTAAAAAAGACATGATATGTAGTGAAGACCATATATATTGGATCTACTTATCCTAAGTTAATTTTAGGCCCTCATTCACATCAGTCTAGAAAATTATCAGTATGGTAACTTCCCTTAGCCTATTACCATGTGGGTATTGTAAGGTATCACCTCCTAATCATATGATGAATAATACCATCTACATATTATTATTCAATAATTTAATATATCCCTAAATGTGGACTAGGATGTGATCCTATATCATTTTTCCCTTGGTTGGGATAAGTATTCAATTAATGGCCTATAGGGAATGTGATTAGCAACCTAAGTATTATATCAGGTAGGGTTATATATCAACCATATTCCTTAGTTTTGATCCATTATTTGTGTATTCACATAGTATGAGTTCCATCCTAAACTTCTTTCTTGTAATGATGGTGGATACAACCTATCCGATGAATCCCATCACTTCTAACAAGATCCAATGGGGATATCTCCCAATCATGTGTTACCATGAGGCTATGATCAGAATCCATGGATGATAGATTCGTTTTTAATATACATTTAGACATGGATTCAATCAATAGTATATATTGGATAATGTTATCATTTTTTTTGTTCTAACTTGATATGACGCATTTGGATTGGTTGTTTTATTTTGCATTACTAGCTATTTCATACTCATCCCTTCCAGGGATCCTTCTAACCATGTCCTGACTTATACAGAAGACAGTCCTCATAGTGGAGTCCTAGGTTGTCCAACATAAGTTGGTTAATAGATGATATAGATGGTATATTTCCATTTTCATGAGTTACATATGATACTATTCTAGTCAATTCAATTTGGATAGAAATATTTGATGTTGTGGTTGGTTTTATTTGGATCAGTTTCCTTTAATTGTTTTAGACTCATTGGTATAGATTATTAAATAAATAATTCATGGAATTAATTTTTACATTCCTTTATCTATTATGTTTGTGTTTGGAGATATATATTCATATAAGGGTACACTAGGATATGGAATCCCATGAATATGATATTCCTATCAGCTTCGTGTTTCTAGCCCCTAACGTTATGGAGTAACACTTATGGTATCAAACTTGGTTAACTAAATACTAGGAGGGACCCAATTGGTTTGGTCATTACACTAATGCTGGAAAATGTTGGAATTTTAATATATAGATATAACCTTCACTGAGTATTTCAAGAGAAATTATTGGATTGAGAGAATATATCATAAAAAAAACAATAGAAAAAGAAGGTATAGTTAGAGGGCATGTATCTTTTGAAATATTCAATTTTGAGAGTGTGAAGAGATCCACCTAACTAATATTATTATTCTGGGATAAGAATATTTAGTGAAACTAAATAATATTGTTTTATATTCATTTATTTGTAGAGTGGATCCTATAGAAGAATAAAGATATCATTGATATACCTAACAAAATGATGAATATAATTTAATAAGATAAATCAATTTCAAAATTATCTTCATCCAGAAGAGGTTTAATTTTCCAAAATTTTATATTTTTGATGAAAAAGGGTTACTGAAAATTTTAGAGGATTCCATAATCTTATTATAGTATATTATTAATAGAAAATAAACCATTTATCATGAGTCAATGAAAAATGGTTTGAATAAGGGGATATTATGAAATGAAGATTATTGTAATGAATATACTTGTAGAATAATTTGTGTGGAGTTTCAGTGATCATTTACTTATTAAATAATGACCAACATCATTATAAACTTTTATAGAGATCCTAATGTTTATAAATTGACCATTACTACCATGATTAGATTATGAGAATAGATGTGTATAATTTTGGATTCTATCGATAGTGAATTCTTCTAGAAGCAATTATAATTAAACCAGTATGTGTATTAAAACCATAGAACACTAAAATAATCACTTGTGTGTGATTCTAATATTAACCCTTAGTGTTGAAAAATGTAAAATCCATGAATATGAATTCTTTAATTCATATATTGTTTTTATAATCCGATAGATAGGAATAATATATATTGAAATTTAACATGCTCATTATAATATGGGAACATTTTTTGTAATTCTAATGGACTGAAAATTAAAAATGATTAAATCATTTTTTTCTATTATCCAAAACCCCTTACAGTGTATTAAGTATTTTTTCATTAAGTGGTATAAGATCTTAATGGTTCTGGCATTGTAGTTCAATCTATATCCATTTTTCATTTATTACATGTATGGAATTTATAATGAAAACTAAATTGTTTAAAAGAACCATCTACGATGGATTGATGAATAAAATTTTACAGTTCATTTACTCTTATAGAAATGGGTTCATGTATTTTTTTTAAAATATACTATATTTTTAGAAAAATAGGGAGGCAATTGGTGATTCTAATATATAGAATATCCTTATTATACCGTTATCTAATGATGTTCTGAAGAAGAAAAATCAGTTTTTAGATCATTTGATATGTGGGTTGCTCATGAAAAAATTATATAATGATAGTGGGCGTATATAAAATTGACGTACCCACTTCCATTGAAGATAGAAAAAACAATGTTCGTAAGCAAAACTAGTGAAGACTTTTATTGAAGTGTTCCTTATGAAAAAATAACAAGAATATGATTAAAACCATGGTAAGGTATCTTATAAAGAATGAAACTCAATCTAAGGTGAATGATAATGATTTTATTTTTCAATATATTATAAAAACTATTCAAGACAGTACATGAAAAAATAAAATACTAAATCTATCATAGAATTTGGAATAGATGGATAGTCTATAGAAGAAGTGGAAGGTGTTCCAACTAGTGAATTTTACCTTCATTCATATAGGTATCAAAAAATTATTGAGTAAAAATATGACTTTTTTATTCAATATAAAACATTTTTTTAATTGGGTCATTAAATTATAGAATATTAAAAAATGTAGAATTACTAGTTTATGAATGTTAAAGTGGCCATAATTTTTACATAACAAATAAGGGTGAAACCATGATTATTTAATGTGATTTTCTTGGAAAAAACATAATAAATACAGTAAAATATAGATAAATGGAATAAAATAAAGGAGATAAACATCTATATCATTATATAATTTTAATACAAGAGATGGTTTTTAAACTAATCAAGGCCAATTTTGAAGGTGTTGAATTCAAAATTGGTAAAAATGATTGAGAATTCATGGAAAAAAATTACTGTTTATGATACTACATTAAAAATAAGATAATTACTCTTTCATTATCCTTAACAAGTGAATTATGTAGTTTTATAGTTCCATAAGAAATGATTGAAACAATGTTTTGTTCCAAATATTGATATAAATTCTCTATTATGAATGTGGTAACCACATGATTTTACATTAGAACAGTGTGTCCCAATTTGATTGTGTGTATTGTTGTCTAAGGGTTTATTTTCAAATGATGACCAACTAAAGAAAAATCATTATCAATAATTTATTGTAAGAGGTATTATTTCAATGAGAAAATTTTATATGGATTGATACAAAACACATTGAATGAAAATTTAGTGTGAGGTGAAGTAAAAAATTATGTTCAATTCCTCATTTATTATTAAATAATAGAATGAATATTACACTAGAAGGAACACATTTTTCTAGAATGTAGTTTTAAATATTTTATGGAGAGTAATATTTTAAAACCAATGTTTAAAAATAAAATATCATATTAAACTCACAACTTCCATAGTTTAGAGAAGGAAATACTATTTAAAAATTTACAATGAAATAATATGTTCTCTTTCTCTATGGTTGAATTCAATACACTCTATAAATTATTAACCAAGGAATACTAATATGACAGTTACTATTATAGACATATAAGAAAAATCATGATGTATTATTTTTTTATCACATATCAGAACATAACTTTATAGTTCAATATAAGTATAATATCCCATTAATGTGGATGGTAGAATTGTAATGGATGTATTTCCCCAAGGAGCGTAGTTCAGGGGTTCTGCTCCTGTTGTATGTGTGGTGGTGAGTTGAGGAGGTCTTGGTTTCGAGCTTCCGCGTTTGCATATTTTCTTTCCTTTGCACCCCTCCCCCCAATCCTACAATGTATAATTGTTATGGATGTATAAAAAATGTATTTTTGAGCGAGTCTGTAACATCCCATGTAAATAAAGAACATGACATTTTTCAAATTTATTAATATTTGTGAACTAAATCTATATTAATGGGGACACTATATTTTATGGCGTACCTGATATGCAAAAATGGGATTCTTTGAAATCTTACGTTGCACGCTAATAATATAATAGTATTATTTTAAATGGTAGTTAACACAAATAAATTGTAATGTCAAGAAGGAAATGAACTAACTAAAAAATTATTTTAAATGTTTGATAATTTTTTTTACATTTATCCAATAAAAGTTAGAAGCTTAAAATGTGAATGAATCTAATTTAAGATATAATTTACTTTTGAAGGATGATTTACAACATTTTTTTAGAAAACACTCTGTAAATCTAGTTTTAGTCACTTTTATATTTTCCATTTGACAAAATAAAATTCTTCATTAGTTTTGAGACATCAAAAAATACAATGGGTAAATTTTTGGTATTATTCGGATAAAATTCATTTTTTATAAGTAGTGAAAAATACTATATTTTAAATCAAAAGTGAATTTTAATCTAATTAATTTATATGGTTATATTATCGTTTTAATTGGATTTAAAGTGTAATTATATAATTTTTTTTACCATTTAATCCAATATTGGTCATTGGAATTAATTTCACTTTGAAATTGGACATAAACAAGTATCAATCTTTTGATAGTTATTGTTTCTTGAAAACACGCTATTTGTTTTCAAAATGGGAATTAATTTTAAACTAATTTATTCAACTTCTAGGTTTTTAAATTTGGAAAAATAGAAATTATTTTTGAATATAGAATATCATATATATATTAGGATGAATTTTTGGTTGTTTTGTGAAAACATCATTTTTTGATGAATAGTGATACAACTAAGTAGTAGATTAAAAACTATATTTTTCATTTAAATGAAATTTTACTACTTCTGTGAATTTTATATCAAAAATCCGACATACATGGTTGTTATTAGTAAGTAAAATGTGGTTTAATAATATGAATATTTTTTTCTCAGAATAGTAATTTTTTGACTTTTATTTACCGTGGTTAAAGGTAAATAGTGTCATACAAATTAAAAAAAAGAATATTATAATAATTCAAAATTACCTTAAAAATTGTCCTAAAATTAATGGTCGAGTCAGTTACGATCATGGTCATATTTTGGTCGATTTTGGCACCCTGTGGTGCCACATGGGAGTGATAATGACACTTTAGACTAATTAATTTAAAGTAAAGACCAAAATGACACCAACAAATATCTTTTAGTAAATTAATTGTTACATGGGGTTATATAAGTTATCATTTTGACTATAAATATTCATTGTAAAGATAAAATTATTTCCTATATAATGGTATTTTTTTTTATAATTTTTTTACATCAAATAAATAAAATTATTTATGAAAAAAAATGATGTTGTATTTACCTCATTAATAATTCATTTAAATAAATATAACAAAAAATATTAAATAAATATCCAATCCAGTCCAATTCTAATTGGATGATTTTACTTCGACCATTATTTATCTTATCTTCTACGTTAATTTGTATTTTACATTTATAAACCAAATATAATTATACAATAAAATACTATTTTCGCACCTTCCTAAAGAACCCCTCCTCCCCCATATAAAAAATCTCACCTCTAACCCATTACTCACACCTATAAAGCCCTTTGTCTCATCCCTCCATAGCCCATATAAGCTCTCAAAATCCCCATATTCATTCTAGAAGAATTACCTTAGGCAGAAGGAACTTCAAGAGGACCTTTTGGTTCAAACCAATGGGAGTTACTTGAATTTAATGTAATTGTTTCTCTTAAATTCATTTCTTTTATTTTACTTCTCCACCCACTAAAATAATTTTCATTAATTTATTTTATAACAACAACTATATCCTAAATATACTATGATATTGTTATGAGATTTATTTTAACTACACTTACACACATCTCCATCTAATGAGTAAATAACATATTATTACTGTTGATGGAAAACAAATGCCTCAGGAAACAATGATTGTTCAATTACATCCTACTAACTCTCATGGTGGCCATTAAGATGGTAGTATATTAATAAATGATATATATTAATTTACCTTTTATTTATACTTCTCTATATTCCATTTATTTCATTCTTATATGGTTTCTATTATGGGTAAAATGTGAAAATTTTATTTGAGGAAGTGCGGACTATCGCGTCCTCAAAGTGATATGACTTGTTAATTCCTTATGTGGGATGTATAATAGATGGATTTAGTGATATTATATATGATATTATACTAGAATTATAATATTCCTATGTTTAATTAAATTTTAATTCCATTAAAATACAAAATAGGAAAAAAAAAGTAGCGTTCATACATATGTACGACTTACCATCTCCATGAATGTCACGACCCGCCCTCGGGGTCCGTGCCGTGACTACCCCAAGCCCGCCTTCCATAGGCCAGGGGCTGGAGACTAGCACCAAGGCGTAAATCCCGGTAAAAAGGGAAGGCATTGCCTTTGTAAAGTAAACAAACACCACAGAGTAAGCAAGCGGAAAGTAAACACTAAGCAAAAGCAGAGTACAACTGAAAGTGCGGAAAAGTAAATGGGCCAGTATACAAACCCAAACTGAAAGTAAAGTACAACACGAAAGGGAAAACAACAACTTAAAAGTAAAAGCCGCTACACCGAGCTGTCCACTGGAAATCCCACCTGAAGGGTGGGTACAGATAGCTCCACTGCTCTATGGGTCCCGCCGTCCGCTCCGACCACGTCCCGCCCAGTGGTCCACCTCCAGGTACCGTCCTGCTCTGCAAGCCTCTGCTAAGATCAACGATGTCCGTCGTCTGCAACCAACACAACATAGTGCGGGAAAAGCCCGTGCAGGGGTGAGTATAAGCTACTTAGTAGGGACCCCGAGACCCCTGAAGGTCTCTCAAATCCACAAGGATAAACCACGAAGAAAGGTACAATCACGAAGTAACAACCGACACTGCTTAGGTATATGCCCATACATATACCAAAGTCATCAATTTCAAATACGCTCCAACCTCCGAGCCCAAGTACAACTCAGTCCACACAGGAAAGTAAACGTATTCCACACAGGAATGCAAAACGTAATCCACACAGGATTGCACAACACAATCCACACAGGAAAGCAACAGGCTTCAGCTCACACAGGTATACTTCCTCAAAAGATGATAAAGATGATCTCTGATCCATCTAAGTCGTCGGACCCACGAAGGATCGATAGGTAACTAACCCCCGCAAAAGACCCACACAGGATCGGGCCCACAAAGGACCTGTAGGCGCTGGTTCACACAGGACCGCTGAGCGCAAAGACCCACACAGGATCGGACCCACACAGGATCGGGCCCACACAGGACCTGTAGCACTGATCCACGTAGGATCGCTGAGCACTGTAGTCGTCGTCGTCGAATCCACACAGGATCGGGCCCACACAGGACCTGTAGCACTGATCCACGTAGGATCGCTGAGTGCTGTAGTCGTCGTCGTCGAATCCACACAGGATCTCTGTACTGTCGTCGTCACAGTCACAGTAGCAGTAGTAGCAGTAGTAGTCCCAGTAACAGTCGCAGCCAGCACTAGGGTTCCTGCACACAGCAAGCTCGTTCGGAGGGTCCGCTCCACGAGCCGAGAGGCTGATACATCAACTGTCACAAAGTCCAGAGTTGATGTATCTAAAAGTTCCATATCGTCAACAGGAACTCAACGCAACAGACGGCGCGTCGATCGGACGCCCGGTCTGAGAGTTATTGGCATTTTCGTCCCCGGGGCCCGGTTGGTTTTTAAGGCAAAACCAACCCGACCGTACTCCAACTACGTCCAAACCTCGGGTGGAGTATGCCAAAAGCTCCGTCTCACTAAGAGGAACACAACAAATCTGACGGAACGTCGATCGGACGTCTGTCGCTCAAGATATGAGCGTTTCCGCTCCGAAGGCTCGGTTGGTTTCGTGAACGAACCAACCCGGCCGAACTCAAAGTAATCTGAAACCTTGAGTGCGATAAACCGAAACGACCGTCTCGATCCAAGGATCGCATCGCCGCTGACGGTTCGTCAATCGGACGTCCAGTCTGAAAGATATCAGCCTTTTCGTCTCACACCCACCTTGGGAAACATCCCAGGAGGTCACCCATCCTGATCACTACTCTAAGCCAAGCACGGTTAACTACGGAGTTTTAACCACGTAGGCTCCCGAAAAAGAAGGTGCGCCTTGAGTATAGTATACCGAAACGACCGTCTCGATCCAAGGATCGTGTTGCCGCAGACGGTTCATCGATCGGAGGTCCGTGGCTCAAGTTATGGCCAAAAGACCAAAGTCGTCTCGAAAACGGGGGGTCCGGGTCCGGGCCGACCCGGCCCGACCCCCCACTGGTCTGACCCGAACCGGGTCGACCCGACCCGGATCCGACCCGAACGGGGTCGGACCGACCCGGTCCGCTGGACCCGGCCCGGCCGGTGGCGGCGCGGCGGCGCGGTCCGGGCAGCGGCGGCGCGGCCAGGGGGCCGCGCATGTGCCGCACGTGGGGGGGTAAACCCCCCCTTTTTTCGGATCTCGGCCGGCCTAAGGCCGGCCGTTTCTTTCTCGCGCGGGACCCGCGGGTCCCGCCTCCTAACCAAACCGGCGGCCGGCGCGGCCGTAGGGCCGCGGCCCTTCCTGATCTCCGCGCCGGCGGCCCGGCTGTCTGCCGGTCGCCTCCTTGTTCCGCTGCGGCCCATCTCCGGCCGCGGTCTCTTTCGTAAACAACGACGCGGTGCGTCGGCACCGCGTTTCTTCGTCGCAGCTCGCTCCGGCCATTAATTCTTTTGTTCCTGCGCGGTTGCGACGACACCGCGCTGTCTCCGCTAAATTAACACGAAAGAATAGAAGGGGGAGGAGAATCGGCCGTGTTCGTGCGGTCTGGTCTCCTCCCGTTATAACGATATCAGTTGGCCAATCGTATAAACACAACAATGAATGTTTCACAATTTTTAATAAAATTTGGAACTACGCCCAACGGATTATTCTTTCATGTTCGAGGGAAAGAAAACACGTAATTTAAAAAGGACAAACCCCCTACCTTGAAAATTGACGTCACACGTCGGTTATCGCGGAGGAAGGCGTCGCAGCGTCGGACGTAGATTCTGTGGACGTCGGGGTGCGTCCGAGGAGGGAACGTCGTCTCTTCACTTGTCGCTTAAGACGAAGAAGAGAGGTACGTTGTCGTTGGCGATGATTACCACGGTCGGCGACTTCTCCCTTGTCGAGGAGGAAGATGAAGACGGAAGAATCCGGGATGCCGAGTCTCTATGGTCTTGGGATCGATGTTCTCTGTCGGGGAAGTACCGTTCTTCACGTTCTTCGTCGAAGACGAAGAAGATCTTCAAGTCTCTCAACGATTCTCCCAATCCTCTCAAGTAACAAAGGAACTAACCCAAAAATAAATCAAGCTTACACTTAATTTATTAACACAAACCAACCTTTGGAATTCAAGAGTTTGAATTTCAAAAACTCAAAATTAAACTCACTTATTAATTATACATGAGTTGTATAATTAATTAAAAGTTAAGTTGTCAAGCCTTTAAGAGGGAGAGAGGGGAGTTAGGGAATTTGAGGGGTTTTGGCACATTAAGTGCAAGGGAGTTTAAGGGGGTAGAAGAGAGTTAAGGGGAAGGTACTGGGTTGGGGCTCGTGTGGGCCCCACCTCACCTTAATCCTCACTTGGTTAGTTAGGAACTTGTGATTCCACCCCAACTTCCACACTTAGGATATAACCACTTAAGAAGATAAATAAAATAAATATTGTATAACAAATTTATTTTACTCTTCATTTCATCCAGAAAATTAAACATCTCCTCCTAGGAAAACGCAACTTCTGGAAAGGTCTCCTTAAGCGAATATCGGCGCTACGAGTTCATCGGTGTCCTCGGATTTCAATTCCGAGCACCGGATCAAAAGTTAGGAAATCCCTCTTGTTCGTTCACTGAACGTACCCGAGCCAAACTTCGGAAATTAATTCCGGGCACTCCAGGCCTCGGAATCAGGTTCCGTCAGAAACCGCGCTCTTGTAAAATTCCAAAGAAAATTAAGAAAAAATTTCCATTGAATTTTACGGGTCTTTACATTACTCCCACCTCAGGGCTTTACGTCCTCGTAAAGATACATCAAAACTAGGGAAACAAATGAGGGTACTGAGCACGCATCTGAGCCTCCCGCTCCCATGTGCTTTCCTGGAGGCTCTCGTGCTGCCATCTGATGCGCACAAGAGGAATCGATCGCCCACGTAGGACCTGCTCCTGTCGATCCTCTATCTCCACCGGGACCTCCGTAAAAGTCGCCCCATCGTCAACGTCAAGCTCCCCATGGTCAATGATGTGCGTCGGGTCATGCATGTATCTCCTCAGCTGAGACACGTGGAAGACATCGTGCACCCGGTGCAACTGAGGTGGTAGAGCCAGGCGATAAGCCACCTCACCAATCCTGCTGAGGACCTGGAAGGGTCCGATGAAGCGCAGAGATAACTTGCCGCCTCGGCCAAATCTCCGAATACCACGTCGACGTGAGACCCGCAAGAAGACGTGGTCGCCACCCTCGAACTCCAGTGGCCTCCGCTTCCTGTTAGCATAAGACTTCTGCCGGCTCTGAGCTGTACTCATCCGCCCCTGAATGACCTGGACCATCTTAGGTCCCACAGGAGCTGCAAGATTTCTTCTTTGCCGATAAGAGAAATCGGGTCTCATCCCCTGGATGAACCACATTCTTCGCCTAAAATAGTCAATCCTAACATGGATGATACTAATCCATACCAAGGATGACGTCGTAAGGCCTCGACGCTACTACTAAGAGATTCAACCGTTACTCTCGCCTCCAAGGGTTGAGTCACACTGTCGGCATCAGTGTGTGGTAACTGGGTCTCCTCCAGTAGATGTCTCACAAGTGAGGGTCAAGTCAACAGCCAAAACTGGAACCTCTTAGTAACATCACGAAAGAGTACATGAACGAAAATATCACAAAGGTATGCGTCTTTTATTATTGCAGCTCATAAAACAAGACGTTACACAAAAGCAAAAAGGAACCATAAGTACAAAGGATGTATCCACTAGTTCTGCTCCTGTCCACCTACTCTCGGAGCTCTACTGCCTTGTCCACTACTCGGATGTTGCTCAAGCACTCGCCGCTACTTCTGTCTCAGTGGCTCCTCTAACACCCGCTGATCAATCGTACGAGGAGTCGGACAGTCACATGCCAGGTGACCCTTCCCGCCACAGGAGTAACATTGTCCGTTTCTGGCACGCCTGGCTCTGACCCCACCTCGGGTGCCCCGCACCACCGGTCCTAAAACCCGAAATCGTCCAACTGCTAGTCTGGTCCTCCTGGACCTCTGCATCATCTGTCTACTGCCCACAGATGACTTAGCTACTGATCGAAAAACACGCGGCAAAGGTAGAAGCTCCTGTACACGCTCGGGGTGTAGAGCTACTGGCACAAACTCCACCCTGAAGAAGGTCTCGAATTCTTCCCATGCGAAGGTCATCCCATCGCAGAACTGAAACAAGTGGCTCCACCACCTGCCTGCTGCTGCCTGAAGGAGGCTGGCAGCAAAGATCACCATGAAGTCTGCTGGCATCCTCACTAGCCTAAACACACGTACCACTGCCTCCAGCCATTCCTCTGCTACCTGGGGATCCGTCTCCCCGCGAAACCTGGGTGGTCGCTGGTGCTGAAACTCATGAAGTGCGCTGAGGCGACGTGCATCGTCAGCGGCTGGCGCTGGAAGCATCGGGGGCTCGGCGGGTAGTGCTACCGCCGGTGCAACTGCTGACAAAGGGCCCTGCACCGAGGCCTCGTCCCTCGGTGGGCTGTCGTCACGCTCGACTCTCGGAACCCTAGCTGGCTGCCGTCGTGGGGCCATCCTGAAAGGAAATAGGTGCCCCACGGTCAAATAGTATACCTGGTGAGCTGACACAAGAAACCACAAAGAAAACATTGAAACACACACGCAATCAATGTTTTCGTGCATTAAGTCGGAAATCAGAAGTCAGGGTCCTGGTGTACAGATACGTCGGCCGCCGCACCAACACTGGACTCTCTGGACTGATAACCACACTCAATACGCTAAACATTATTGCTTCACATAGAAAAGATCAGAGTTTGCGGTACAACTGAACTCCTTTGATACCAATTTGTCACGACCCGCCCTCGGGGTCCGTGCCGTGACTACCCCAAGCCCGCCTTCCATAGGCCAGGGGCTGGCGACTATCACCAAGGCGTAAATCCCGGTAAAAAGGGAAGGCATTGCCTTTGTAAAGTAAAAAAACACCACAGAGTAAGAAAGCGGAAAGTAAACACTAAGCAAAAGAAGAGTACAACTGAAAGTGTGGAAAAGTAAATGGGACAGTATACAAACCCAAACTGAAAGTAAAGTACAACTCGAAAAGGAAAACAGCAACTGAAAAGTAAAAGCCGCTACACCGAGCTGTCCACTGGAAATCCCACCTGACGGGTGGGTACAGATAGCTGCACTGCTCCACGGGTCCCGCCGTCCGCTCCGAGCACGTCCCGCCCAGTGGTCCACCTCCAGGTACCGTCCTGCTCTGCAAGCCTCTGCTAAGATCAACGCTGTCCGTCGTCTACAACCAACACAACATAGTGCGGTCAAAGCCCGTGCAGGGGTGAGTATAAGCTACTCAGTAGGGACCCCGAGACCCCTGAAGGTCTCTCAAATCCACAAGGATAAACTACGAAGAACGATACAATCACGAAGTAACAACCGACACTGCTTAGGTATATGCCCATACATATACCTAAGTCATCAATTTCAAATACGCTCCAACCTCCGAGCCCAAGTACAACTCAGTCCACACAGGAAAGTAAACGTATTCCACACAGGAAAGCGAAACGTAATCCACACAGGATTGCACAACACAATCCACACAGGAAGGAAACAAGCTTCAGCTCACACAGGTATACTTCTCCAAAAGACGATAAAGATGATCTCTGATCCATCTAAGTCGTCGGACCCACGAAGGATCGATAGGTAACTAACCCCCGCAAAAGACCCACACAGGATCGGGCCCACACAGGACCTGTAGGCGCTGGTTCACACAGGACTGCTAAGCGCAAAGACCCACACAGGATCGGACCCACACAGGATCGGGCCCACACAGGACCTGTAGCACTGATCCACGTAGGATCGCTGAGCACTGTAGTCGTCGTCGTCGAATCCACACAGGATCGGGCCCACACAGGACCTGTAGCACTGATCCACGTAGGATCGCTGAGTGTTGTAGTCGTCGTCGTCGAATCCACACAGGATCTCTGTACTGTCGTCGTCACAGTCACAGTAGCAGTAGTAGCAGTAGTAGTCACAGTAACAGTCGCAGCCAGCACTAGGGTTCCTGCACACATCAAGCTCGTTCGGAGGGTCCGCTCCACGAGCCGAGAGGCTGATACATCAACTGTCATAAAGTCCAGAGTTGATGTATCCAAAAGTTCCGTATCGTCAACAGGAACTCAACGCAACAGACGGCGCGTCGATCGGACGCCCGGTCTGAGAGTTATTGGCATTTTCGTCCCCGGGGCCCGGTTGGTTTTTAAGGCAAAACCAACCCGACCGTACTCCACCTGCGTCCAAACCTCGGGCGGAGTATGCCAAAAGATCCGTCTCACTAAGAGGAACACAACAAAGCTGACGGCACATCGATCGGACGTCCGTCGCTCAAGATATGAGTGTTTCCGCTCCGAAGACCCGGTTGGTTTCGTGAACGAACCAACCCGGACGAACTCAAAGTAATCCGAAACCTTGAGTGCGATAAACCGAAACGACCGTCTCGATCCAAGGATCGCATCGGCGCTGACAGTTCGTCAATCAGACGTCCAGTCTGAATGATATCAGCCTTTCCGTCTCACACCCACCTTGGGAAACTTCCCAGGAGGTCACCCATCCTGATCACTACTCTAAGCCAAGCACGGTTAACTACGGAGTTTTAACAACGTAGGCTCCCGAAAAAGAAGGTGCGCCTTGAGTATAGTATACCGAAACGACCGTCTCGATCCAAGGATCGTGTTGCCGCAGACGGTTCATCGATCGGAGGTCTGTGGCTCATGTTATGGCCAAAAGACCGAAGTCGTCTCGAAAACGGGGGGTCCGGGTCCGGGCCGACCCGGCCCGACCCCCCCTGGTCTGACCCGAACCGGGTCGACCCGCCCCGGATCCGACCCGAACCGGGTCGGACCGACCCGGTCCGCTAAACCCGGCCCGGCCGGTGGCGGCGCGGCGGCGCGGCCCGGCCAGCGGCGGCACGGTCCGGCCAGCGGCGGCGCGGCCAGGGAGCCGCACATGTGCCGCACGCGGGGGGGTAAACCCCCCCTTTTTTCGGATCTCGGCCGGCCTAAGTCCGGCCGTTTCTTTCTCACGCGGGACCCGCGGGTCCCGCCTCCTAACCAAACCGGCGGCCGGCGCGGCCGTAGGGCCGCGACCTTCCTGTTCTCCGGCGCCGGCGTGGCCAGCGCCCCTGGCTGCTCCGCCGCGGCCGTAGGGCCGCGACCCTTCATGATCTCCGCGCCGGCGGCCCGGCTGGCCGCCGGTCGCCTCCTTGTTCCGCTGCGGCCCATCTCCGGCCGCGGTCTCTTTCGTAAACAACGACGCGGTGCGTCGGCACCGCGTTTCTTCGTCGCAGCTCGCTCCGACCATTAATTCTTTTGTTCCTGCGCGATTGCGACGACACCGCGCTGTCTCCGCTAAATTAACATGAAAGAATAGAAGGGGGAGGAGAATCGGCCGTGTTCGTGAGGTCCGGTCTCCTCCCGTTATAACGATATCAGTTGGCCAATCGTATAAACACAACAATGAATGTTTCACAATTTTTAATAAAATTTGGAACTACTCCCAACGGATTATTCTTTCATGTTCGAGGGAAAGAAAACACGTAATTTAAAAAGGACAAACCCCCTACCTTGAAAATTGACGTCACACGTTGGTTATCGCGGAGGAAGGCGTCGCGGCGTCGGACGTAGATTCCGTGGACGTCGGGGTGCGTCCGAGGCGGGAACATCGTCTCTTCACTTGTCGCTTAAGACGAAGAAGAGAGGTACGTCGTCGTTGGCGATGATTACCACGGTCGGCGACTTCTCCCTTGTCGAGGAGGAAGATGAAGACGGAAGAATCCGGGACGCCGAGTCTCGATGGTCGTGGGATCGATGTTTTTTGTCGGGGAAGAACCGTTCTTCACGTTCTTCGTCGAAGACGAAGAAGATCTTCAAGTCTCTCAACGATTCTCCCAATCCTCTCAAGTAACAAAGGAACTAACCCAAAAATAAATCAAGCTTACACTTAATTTATTAACACAACCCAACCTTTGGAATTCAAGAGTTTGAATTTCAAAAACTCAAAATTAAACTCACTTATTAATTATACATGAGTTGTATAATTAATTAAAAGTTAAGTTGTCAAGCCTTTAAGAGGGAGAGAGGGGAGTTAGGGAATTTGAGGGGTTTTGGCACATTAAGTGCAAGGGAGTTTAAGGGGGTAGAAGAGAGTTAAGGGGAAGGTGAAGGGTTGGGGCTCGTGTGGGCCCCACCTCACCTTAATCCTCACTTGGTTAGTTAGGAACTTGTGATTCCACCCCAACTTCCACACTTAGGATATAACCACTTAAGAAGATAAATAAAATAAATATTGTATGGAAAATTTATTTTACTCTTCATTTCATCCAGAAAATTAAACATCTCCTCCTAGGCAAACGCAACTTCGGGAAAGGTCTCCTTAAGAGAATATCGGCGCTACGAGTTCATCGGTGTCCTCAGATTTCAATTCCGAGCACCGGATCAAAAGTTAGGAAATCCCGCTCGTTCGTTTACTGAACGTACCCGAGCCAAACTTCGGAAATTAATTCCAGGCACTCCGGGCCTCGGAATCAGGTTCCGTCAGAAACCGCGCTCTTGTAAAATCCCAAAGAAAATTAAGAATAAATTTCCCTTGAATTTTACGGGTCTTTAAATTGAATGTCACATTTCATTTCTTATCTCAAAATGTTATGTACATTTATAAATATATATATAAACTAAATATTATATATATGTAAGATATCTAAATAATTTATATTATTGTGGAGAAAATGGACTTTAGAAAAAATTGAAATTTTTTAATTATATCAAGTTCATTTTGACTCAAGTTCCGAACATTGATAAAATTTACAATATCAAATCAAATAATTAACTAATTGTTATAGATAGGTAATAAGTGATATAAAAGGAATAATAAAATTGATAAATGTTCTTAATTGAGTATAAATTCACTTATGTGTTATTATTCAGGATGAACAAGGAACATACAAGACAAGACGGAGTTGAGGTAAGGGGTTTCTTATCTCGATTTTAATTCCATGAGATATACATTGTTCGCCACTAATTTATAGCATGTTGTGTTTTGTGTACTTATATTTGATATATATTATTATGATATTATTTATATTCATGTTATTATGTGAATCATTTGGTGGTTATTAATTTTTGTTCATACGACTCGATTGATTACAACATGGTAATGGATATTCGTCTCAATTTTTATATTTGTGTGGTTCGTGCTATATTTTCCACTATTTATTTTAATGTGGTGTATGTAATTCCCAATATTTTATTAATTATGTAATATGATTCAATTTATGGGTATTTACATTTTTTTGTATGATCCTTCTTTCATGGTTGGTATGTTTCGTAAGTTCCCATATCGGTAAGGGAACATTTCAACCCATTCTCCATTCCATGGGTTAATCTTCTAATTCTTTATTATATCATGCTATAATTATGTGTGGAATGACTATTTATTTATTTTATTGAAATTCCCACTCCATTTTTAGGGGATATAATTTTCATAAACATAATCACTCCATTGATAAATTCTCATGTTATCGATAAAAACTAGATAAGAGTAATTTTAACTCAATTTACATTAATTGAGTAAAACATCCAAGTCATTGGTGTTGTTTTGAGATAAATATTTTTGAATGTCCCCTAATTGATTTAGACTGAATATCTAGTCATATTGAATGTATATATATATTTTACACATAATTATGTCATTCATTTATCCTTAACCTAAGAATAAGGTCTTTATAAAGAAATTCATCTCATCATATATTCAATTGAGACTTCTTCATTATTAGGCATCAATTCACTTCTAATTGGTGTATATACTATACTTTGAAATAGTATATGATGAATCCCATTAATCTCATGATATTATAATGTTTTTATTTCCTCAATTACTATTACTGAAGAGTCTCTCATATGGTTTAGAACTCTAACTAAAATATCATTTTAAATGTTTTAAAAATTTATTCTTCAAAGTCATTCTGATTAATTTCCATGTTTTAAATATGGTTTCAATGTATTATTTATATGAACATTAATGTTTTATATTTGAAATTCCTTTTAAAAGTTTCAAAGTGGTAAGGGACCCATTGATTCAAAAATCTATTTTAAACAACTTCATGATAAATATTGAGACTTTTAATTATTTTCATAAAATATGGGATATTTCTATCAAATAGTTTTAATGACTAATTTCATCTATGTAAATATCATTCAGTTTATTTTATTCTTTATTGAGGTTGATTTATCCTACTACAATAATCCATATTGTATTGAATGAGTTATATATGACTATGGATGTTCTATTTTTATGCCATTCATGGTTTTTCGTTAATGCATAATCATTTTGTATGTAAGTATTAATATGATTGTTGAGATTATGCTTCACCCATTAATATATGGAATGAATTGGACTTAGTAAGTGACAGGTGGAGCCCGCTTTAGATCCTCGATGCATCAGTAGGTCTCATGAGATAAACTAGTGTGCTGTAAAAAGGCCTTGACAAAATCTTATTTGAATTCTTCGCACGAGGCCTTGACTATATGGTTATTATTTACAAATTTATTCATTCCATCATTATAATATTAGCTATTGATATTTCACATGGTTATTCGACAAGTATAATACCCATGACATTGTTTTATAATGGAATTATTTACTCAGTTCATATTCCTAACATAAAGTGTTCATGTTTACTATTTGTAAAGGCATGTGTTTTTTATTATTCACTATGTCCAATGTTTATGTTATATGCCACTGTATTGCTTACTCTTACTGATTATTTGAGCTCAAACCTTTATTATGTTTCATTTATCCAAGACAAGAAGAAATTATTTGTAAGTGACTTGTAGAAATAATCATGGATGTTTGGTTGTTTCTAATGTAATAAATTAATGTTTTTTCTTTTCAAGTTGTAATGTTGAACCTATGTATGTATCATGTTTTCAAGACTACAAAATGGATCGGTCATTCGGGACATGATTCATTGTAATAATGCTATTGTATTAAAATAATGCTCCTGCTCATGGATTCTAGGGTCCGGGTGTTACAGTTGTTATCATAGGAATTTTAGAACACACATTGGAAACTAGGTTTAGATAAATTATTATTAGAGAACATTTACCTATGATAGACATTGAAGATAAATATACAAGAACATCCTAGAATTTTTTAATGTCGGTATTTTATGTATTTTCAAAGCAATACTTCCCTGTCTAGATACGAGCAGGTAGAGGTTGCTCTAGAACAGATGTACCTTGGTGTGAAAACATCGACAAGGAGTTTTGGTCTTGACACAAGGTATCCAAGTACATGAAAACAAGCATTGCATCACTCTTGGTTACAACATTCTGGGGGGATATTCTTTGGATAATTTAAATTTTCATTACAAACAGATTTGATGAATTTTAATATAAGATGAGAATAAATGAACTTGGATAATCTAAAGGTTTTTCAAATTGAAAATAAGGTGACCTGATATTCTCAAAATGATTTTATGACTATTGATATTCACACAATGATTTCTAGTTTTAGTCAATGGATGGATCCCCAGGAAGTCATAGTAACTTTGATAATGATGTAAAAGGAGGAAACATTGGTGGAAATGAGAAAAAAGTGGTATGTTTATTAGATAAAATTATATCTTGTTCATGCCGAATCAGTTATCCAACAATATGACCAACAACATATATATTATTCAACTCTTGGACTCAAAAAATAAGAGAATGGAGATGAATGATAAGAGATCTAGCAGTGGAGGCCCTGGAGAAATGAATCCTCAATTTCCATCATGCAGGAAACATGGAAGTAGAAAACTAGAAAATTGTCTCAATGGAACAAAGAAATGATTTATGTGTTGGTAAGATGTACATAATGTAAAAAATTATGAAGGAAAAATTAAGAGTACTATGGAAGAAAATAAACATGGTCCCAAGAATCCATTTACAGTCATTTTCCACAAATATAGGGGAATTGGCCATTAAATGAGTGAATTCCCTATATTATAAGATATCCTCTTGGTCAAGGAAGAATCTATATGGAAATAAATTGATGGAAAAATTCTTAAAAGTAATAGTGATCTTTTTTTGATGGGATTACATTGGAAGACTATTTACTTTTATTTGTAATCTTATAGTTTGTCATGTGAAAATTATTTTTGAGGAAGAATTATATTATCTCTTGTGAATACAGTTATAAAAAACCATTTGGTTTTAAATGATCATTGTGTTCGAGGAAATTTTATGTTATACAATTTTATAATGAAAATGCGAGGTATGAGATAAAATTTGTGGTTAGATTATGTTATAGTTATTTTGAGGATGTTATCTTATTTTGGTAATTTTATAAAATATAGTTTTTCAAAATGGACAACACGCAGACCATGTGAAAACCCATCGTATCGGACAATGAAGTGGGTATCGAACCCACAACCAGAGTGCGATTGGGATTTATTGCCTACCACTGAACTACGTGAAGTCCCTGGTTAGTGTGACAAATTATTTATAGTTAAATTATTTTATTAAGTTGATTTGGGACCTTATGTATTATCAAATGTATATTCATAGAATAGAAAAATGATTTGGTGATTAAGTGATAAATGTTTTTTTGGAAGACGTTCACTCTATTGGGAACACTATATGCCTAAGGAAAATAGAATACTATGGGATTTCATTTTAGGAGTAATGGTGAATTTTTATCACTATTTTTATTGTGGATTTATAGTGATTTGGGTTATTTATTAGAATGATTAACCTATCATCGAGAATATGTGATTAAGTTAATTAAATTTAAGTAAGTTACATTAAGAGTAGTCGGTGTCATTTGGAGGTACAATTTAACGTGGAAGACTACATAACCAAATTATTCTTTGTTTTGGGTTTCAAAATCAGATTGGATTATTTTGAAGGATTTTAAATACAATCGTTTATTGAATAGTATTAATGTAAATTTCGGGTATTGTTGGTTTAATTTTAGATACTAAGATTAGTATTTCATTCACTAAAGAATTATCATTTTTGGGATCATCTAATCTGGTACATACCATTTTGGTTTTGGTTAACCTATAAAGGCATGGTAAATATATTTGTTATCCTTCGTGGACTATCTGATTCTCTAGATGATGATTCTAGGTCTTCTAGTGTGACCAAGTCATCTTGAATACTAATCATTTAATAAAAATTAGTTAGTGGTAGAAATTTATTAAAGACTGAAACTCTACTTAAAAAGTAATTATATCTCTTTATGTTCTTAGTCAATATTATAAATAAATTCCTCAACTTTATTAAATAGAACAAAAAACAGAAAAAACATTGTCTGTTTAATTTTCCTAGTGGGAAACTAATGATCGTTTATCCCATCACAAGTTTGTGGATTTCTTGTTGTTAACTTTCTCATGATCATGTTTCATATCCCTCTCCATCAGAACATGACACTTACTTTATCTACCATGTCCATGTTTTTTGACATGGAATCCAAGTATGGGATATCTTGGGCGAGCTTTGTAATTATCTTTCTTTCATTTAAAGTAATAGTTTTATTGACCCTTTTTTTGATGTAGGATATTCAATGATGTTTTGAAGCCCAGTTTTAAAATTATGAGAATGCAATTCTTAAAAAGGGGTAAAGAATGTAGCATTCCTAGTAAATAAATAAAATGAAAATTTTCAAATTTATTAATATTTTTGAAATAAAATTTTCTTTAAATGGTACGCTATGTTCGATGGTGTACCTGATACGCCACAATGGGTTTCATTGCAATCCTATGTTTAACACTAATAATATAATATTATTATTTTAAATGGTAGTTAACACATCATTTTTTTAATGGTGGGAATGAAAAAGACTAAATAGAAATTGATTATATATGTTTGTTAAATGTTTTTACATTTATAAAATAAAATTTAGAGGCTTAAACTTTGAATTAATCTAATTTTAAGAATAATTTATTTCAAAAGGCTGAATTAAAACCATTTAATGGAGAACCCTCATTAAATCTTGTTTTGGTCAATTTTATATGTTCCATTTGTCAAAATAAAATTCTACTTTAGAATCGGGACATCAAATTTTACTTTATGTAAATTGTTTGTATTTTTCGGAAAAAATTCTTTTTTTACGAATAGTGAAAAATAATATATTTTAATTCAAAAGTGACTTGTAATCTAATTTATTTATATGGATAGATTATCTTTTTTATTATTTTTAAAGTGTAATTATATTATATTATTACAATTTCATCAAACATTGGTCATTGGAATTAATTTCACTTTGAAATTGGACACAAAGAAATACAATATTTTGATAGTCATTGTTTCTTATAAACACACTATTTATTTTGATAATAGGAATAATTTTTAATTTAATTATTGAAACATTTATATTTTATAATTTGTTAAAATATAAATCCTTTTTTAATACATAATATCAAATATATCTTACGCTGATTTTTTGTTAGTTTTCTGAAAAACATTAATTATGATGAATAGTGAAACCACTAAGTTGTAGTTAAAAAACTAACTTTTCGATTTAAATAAAATTTTACTACTTCTGTGAATTATATTTGAAAAATCCATCATACATAGTTTTTATTAGTAATTAATATTTGGTTCAGTAAGATTAAAATAATTTTTAGTGAATAGTAACTTTTGACTTTTATTTAACGTTGTTAAAGGTAAATAGGGTAATTCAAGGTAAAAAGATTATTATAATAAGATAAAATTACCTTAACACTTGTCCTAACATTATTAGTTGACTCAGTTACGACCATAATCATCTTTGGATCGATTTTGGGACTCCATCGAGCCACCTGAGTGTGATAATGACACACAAGATTAAATAATTTAATGTAAAGACCAAAATGACAGAAACAAGTATCTTTTAGTAAATTAATTTTACATGGGGTTATATATGTTATAATTTCAACTATAAATATTCATTGGAAAGATAAAATTATTTCCTATATCATGGTTGTTTTTATATAATTTTTAGATGTAATATAAATAATATTATTTCTGACACAAAAAATGATGTTTTATTTTCATTATTAATAAATGATTTTAATAAATAAGATTATAAATATTAAAATAACTTCCAAACCAATCAAATTATTATTGTAGGATATTATTTATACCATTAGTCAGCTTATCGTTGACTTTAAATAGAATTGGACCTTTAGAAACCGAATATAATTATATAATAACATAATATTTTCAGACTTTCATGAAGAGCCCCTCATCCCGCTTATAAAAACCCCACACATATAAGCAATTACTCACACATCTCAAGACCCTTGAATCATACAAACCATGAAAAAAAAATCTCAAAATATCCCCCTATTCCTCCTAGAAGCCTTATATTAGGCCAAAGGCTCATTATGAAGTCCATTCAGTGCAAACAAAAGGAAGCTAAAAGAATTAAATGTAACGGTTTTTCTTAAATTATTTTCTTTTATTTTACTTCTCTAACCCCTAAAATATTTTCATTAATTTATTTTATAACCTCAAAATATACTAAATATAATAGGATGTATTTATGAGAATTATTCGATCTACACTTACTCACACCATTATCAAATTCGTAGAGGACATATTGTTTCTGTGGAAGGAAAACTAACACCACACGAAACGATGATTGTTCAATTATATCATACAGCCTCTCCTGGTGACCATTAATGTATAACTATATTTATATATGATATATATTATGTTTATGTTTTATTTATGCTTATGTTTCTTCCATTTATATCACTCCATTATGGTTTCTACTATAGGTTAAATGTGATAATTTTATTTGAGGAAGTGCAGACTGGCACCCCAGCAAAGTGATATGACTCGTCAATGCATTCTATCAGACATATAAAGGATGGAGTTAATAATATTTTATATAATAGTATAATTTAATTATTATATACTTATGTATCATTTTGTTTTAATTCCATTAAAACACAAAATAGAAATGAAAGTAACGTTAATATGTATGTACGACTTAACGTCTCCATGAATGGTGCGTTTCATTTCTTATCTCCAAATTTTATGTACGGTTATAAATATGTATATATAATGGATATATCATATATATATTTATCATATCAAAATAATGTATATAATTATGTTGATAAGGGGCTTTTGACCACATTGAAGAAGTGTAATTATAACAAGTTCATTTTGACTCAAGTTGCGAACATCGATAAAATATCCAATATATACTAAAATAATGAACTAATTATTATTGAAATGTTATAAGTGATATAAAAGGAATAATAATCTATAAAAATTTTCTTAATCAAGTATAAATTAACTTTAGTTTATAATTCAGTAAGAACATGGAACATACATTACAAGGTGGACTTGAGGTAAGGGGTTTCTTATCTCACTTTTAATTCCCTCAGATATCCATTGTTCACCACTAATTTATTTTATATGGTGTATTGTGTACTTAAATTTGATATATATTATCATTATACTCATTATATACAAGTTATTATGTTAATTATTTGGTGGATATTAAGTTTTTTTATATGATTTGATTGATTACAACATCGTAAGGGATTTTCATCTCAGTTTTTTTTCCATGAGATTCATGATATATTTGCCACTTTTACTTTTTTTGTGTGGTGTATGTACTTCTCAATATTGTATTCATTGTGTAATATACTTTAATTTATGGGTATTTACATTTTCATTTTATGATCCTTCATTCATGGGTTGTATGTTTCATATGTTACCAAATCTGTAAGAGAACATTTTAACCCAATTACCATTAATCGGGTTATTCATCACGTTCCTAATTATGTCATGCTATAATTATGTGTGGAATAACTATTTATTTATTTATGTTGTAATTTTCATGCCACTTTTTCTGGATATACTTTTGAAACCCATAATCAATACATTGATAAATTCTCAATTCATCGATAAAAATTTGATAAGAATAATTTTAACTCATTATAAATTCATTGAGTTGAACATCCAAGTCATTGGTGTTGTTTTTACAAATTTTCACGCCACATTGTCTGGATATAATTTTGAAACCCATAATAAATCCATTGATGAAATCTCAAGTCATCGATAAAAATTTGATAAGACTAATTTTAACTCATTTTACATTCATTGAGTTGAACATCCAAGTCATTGGTTTTGTTTTTACATGAATATTTGTGAATTTCCCATGATTTATTTACATTGAATATCCAATAATATTGAGTGTATTTATATTTTTCACACATAATTATGTCATTGATTTATCCTTAACCTAAGGATACAGTCTTTATAAAGGAATTCATCTCAACTTACATTACATTGAGGCTTCTTTGTTGTCATGCACAAATTTACTTTTATTTGGTGTATATACTGTAATTTTACATAGTATATCATGAATACCTTTATTATCATGATATTATAATTTTTTGACAATCTCAAATATTTTTATTCAATAGTCTCTCATTTGGTTAGGAACTATAACAAAAATATAAATTTAAATGTTTTAAAAATTTATTCTTATAAATCATTCTCAGTAATGTACATGTTTTAAAAATGTTTTTAATGTTTTTTAATAAGGAATTTAATGTTTTAAAATTTATATTCTTTTTTAATGTTTCATAGAGGTATGAGACACATTGATTAAAAAATCTATTTTAAACATCTTCTTGATAAATATTGAGACACTTAATTGTTTTCCAGAAAAAGGGGATATTTCTCTCAAATATTTTTAATTACTATATTCATCCATTTCAATATAATTAAGTGTATTTTATTCATTATTGAGGTTGATTTATCATAATACAATAATACATATTGTATTGAATGAGTTTTATTAAACTGTGGATGTCCAATTTTTATGCCATTCATGGTTTGCGGTTACATTATTGACATTTTTATACTAGTTTTAATGCGAAGGTTTAGGTTATGATTCAACCTTTCATAATAGGAATGCATTAGACTTAGTATGTGATTGGTGAAGCCAACTATAACTCCTTGATGCATCGGTAGGTCTCATGAGAAAAAATATTGTCTTGGCACAAGGCCTTGAAAATATCTTATTTGTACTCTTTGAATGAGGCCTTGATTGTACGGTTCTAATGTCTGACATTATGCATTCATTCATTATAATATTAGCTATTGAGCTCACCCCATTCTTATGATTCATTTTCCCAGGATATGAAGAAGTTAGTTATGAGTGACTTTCAGGAATAATCTTATAATCTTGGATGTTTCTAATGGAATAAATGAGTGTTTCTTTTCTTTTCAAGTTGTAATGTTGAACTTATTTGTGTTTATTTTTTCCAATACTAATAAACTGATCCGTCCTATGGGACATTATTCCTTTAAATCAAGAAAATGTATTAAAATAATGAACTAGCTCTTGGATTCTGGGGTTGGGGTGTTACAGTTGTTATCATAGGATGTTTAGTACAATCCATGGAAACTATATTTAAATAAAATCTGATTAGAGAACATTAACCTAAGAAATACTTTGAGGACTAGTATAGAAGAACTTCCTATAATTTTGGTAATCATGAGATTTTGTGTATTTTCTAAGAAATACATCCCTTTCTGGATATGAGAAGGTAGAGGCAGATCTGTATTAGATATACCTAGGAGTGAAAACTCCGACCAGGAGTTTCGGGCTAGACCTGTGGTATCCTAGTACATGACAACCGGCTTGCTGCACTCTTTGCTATGAAAATCCCGGGGGATATGCTTAATATAATTTACATTATGTTTATAAACCGATTTGATATATTTTAATATAAGATGAGAATAAATCACCTTGGTTAATCCTAAGGTGTTTTAAATTAAATATAAGTTCACATGGCATTCTTGAAATGATTTTTTGACTACTGTTACCAACACAATGCTTTCAGGTTTTAGTCAATGGTTGGATTCCAAGGATGTTGTAGTAACATTGAGAATTATGTACAAGGTGGGAATGTTGGTTTAAATGAGAAAAAATAGAATGTTGATAGGTGTAATAGAAAAAATGTTCATGCCAAATCTGTTTTCCAAAAATATTATCAATAACAAATATATTGACCAACTATAGGACTCAATAATGAAGGGAATGGCGATGAATGATAATGGCTCCAACAGTGGAGACCATGGGAAAAGAAGCCTCAATTTTAATCATGAACAAAATATAGAAGGAGACACCTAGAAAACTGTCTCAATGGAAAAATTAAATGCTTTACGTGTTGTAAATAAGGACATAACATAAATAATTACTGAAGAAAAATGAAGAGTATAGGGAAGAAAATAAAAACGGTCCCTAGAATCTATTTACAGTCATTTTCCATATATGTAGTGGACTTGTCCATTACCCGAGTGAATTATTTATTCTATAAGATATCCTCTTGGTCAAGGAAGAAGATATGTTGAAATAAATGGATGGAAAATATTTACAAGTATTAGTTCTATGTGTTGATGGGATTACTTTGGATGACTTTTCTCTTGTATTTGTAACCCTACAGTTTTTCATGTGAAAATGGTATTTGAGGAAAAATTATATTTTCACTTGTGTATATAGTTATAAATACCAATTTGTTTTTAAATGATCCTTGATTTTGAGGAAATTACATATTAGTAAATTTTGGGATGAAAAATCGAGGTATGATATAACATTTGTGGTAAATTATGTTACAGTTATTTTGAGGAATTTATCTCATTTTGTTAATATTATAAAATATTTTTTTTGAAAAAGGAAAACATGCAAACCGTGTGACAACCCATCATGTCAGACAATGATGGCATCCTAGTATGGTTTATCTAGAGTGACCTTTGAACATCTCTTTCTTTCTTTTAAAGTAATAGTTTTATTGACAATTTTTCTAATGTGGGACTTTCAATAATGTTCCAAAGCCCAGTATTAAAATTGGGAGAATGCCATTCCCAAAAAAGGGTGAATAATCTAGAATCCCAGGTAAATAAAGAACATGAAAATTTTCAAATTTATTAATATTTGTGAAAAAATTATACTTTAAAATGGAGGCTATGTTTGATGGCGTACCCGATAAGAAACAATGGATTTCATTGAAATCTTACGTAGCACACTAATAATATAATATTTTTTTTAAATGGTAGTTAACACCTATTCTTTGTAATGGTGGGAATTATAAAAATTTACTAAAAAATAATTATATATGTTTGTTAAATGTGTTTACATTTATCGAATTATTGGTTGAGGCTTAAATTGTGAATGAGTATAATTTTAAACATATTTTAATTTAAACGGTTGATTTATCACCTTTTAATATATAACCCTATTAAAATTTTGTTTTATTCACTCTTCTATGTTCTACTTGAAAAAAATAAAATTCTTCTTTAGAAGTGGGACATCAAAATTTACTTGCCGTAATTTTTTGTTATTTTTTGGATAAAATTCATTTTTTTATGAATAATGATATATACTATATTTTAATTCAAAGGTACCTTTTATTATAATTTATTTATATGGATAGATTATATTATTAATTATAATTAATGTTTAATTAAATTATGCTTTTATCATTACATCCACTATTTTCGTTGGAATTAATTTCACTTTGAAATTGGACATAAACAAGTTTCAAACTTTTGATAGTTATTATTTCATAAAAACATTATATTTGTTTTGATAATGGGTAATAACTTTAAATTAATTATAACAACATCTATGTGATTGAATTTGGTAAAATAGACATCATTTTTGTATTCGAAAAATCAAATATAGCTTAGGCTTAATTTTTGGTAGTTTTCTGAAAAATTTAAATGTTTGATGAATAGTGAAACCAATAAGTAGTAGTTAAAAAACTAACATTTTCATTTTAATAAAATTTTACTAATTTCTTGAATTGGATTTTTAATATCTAACATGCATGGTTGTTATTATTATATAATATATGGTACAATAAGATGAAAATATTTTTTTGAATCGTAACTATTGAATTTTATTTACCTCCATTGAAGGTTGATTGGGTAATTCATGGAAAAAAGAATATTATAATAATAACAAATTACATTCACACTTGCCCTAAATTTATTTGTTGAGTCATTTACAACCGTTGGCTTATTGGGGTCGATTTTGGGACCCCATGGAGTCACATGGGAGTGATAATGACACTTTAGATTAATTAATATAATGTAAAGACAAAAATGACAGAAACAAATATATTTTAGTAAATAAATTTTTACATGGGTTTAAATAAGTTTTCATTTAGACTATAAATATTAATTGGAAGGATAAAATTATTTCCTATATCATTTTTTTATTTTTTTTATTTTTTAGATATCATATAAATAAAATTATTTATGACACAAAAATAATGCAATATTTACCACATAAATAAATGATTTAAATAAATAAGATTATAAATATTAAAATAACATCCAAACCCTATCCAATTATTATTGGATGATTTTATTTCGATCATTAGTCATTTTAACTTTGAAGTTTTTTAGTTTTGGACCTTTATAAACTGAATATATGTTTATAATTAAATAATATTATAACACTTACCTAAAGAGCCCCTCCTCCCCCTAATGAAAAGACCTCACTTATAACCCATTCCTCACACCTATCATGCCCCCTGTCTCATACAACCACTTCCCAAATAATCTCTCAATATCCCCTTTTTCACCGAGAAGTATTAGATTTGGCAGAAGGGACTTCAAGAGTACCTTTTGGTGCAAACCAAAGGGAGTTACCCGAATTAAATGTAACAGTTTCTCTTAAATTCATATCTTTTAGTTTACTTCTCCAACCACTGAACTCTTTTCATTCCTTCCTTTTATAACAACACAAGTAATATTAATATACTATTATGTTGTTATGAGAAGGATTCTAACTACACTTACACACTTCTCTATCTAATAAGTAAATAACATATTTTTTCTGTGAATGGAAAACTAACGACTCATGAAACGTTGATTGTGCAATTATATACTATGGCCTCTCATGGTTGTAATTAAGATAGAAATGTATTTATATATGATATATATTGTGTTTATATTTTATTTATACTTATTTTTTAGCCACTTTTATCATTTTTTATGGTTTCCACTATGGGTAAAATGTGAATACTTTTTTTGAGGAAGTGTGGACTACCACCCCCTCAAAGTGATATGACTCATAAATTCCTTATTTGGGATGTATAACAGATGGGGTTAATGAGATTATATATGATATTATAATGGAATTATAATATAAGTATTTATAATTATGATTTAATTCCATTAAAATACAAAATAGAAATGAATGTAGAGTTAATGCGTACATACGACTTACCGTCTCCATGACAGGTGCATTTCATATCTTATCTCCAAATGGTATGTACGGTTATAAATATCAATATATACTAGATATATAATATATATATAATATCTAAATCATGTATATAATTATGAATATAATGGAATTTTGACCACATGGGAAATTTTTAATTATAACAAGTTCATTTTGACTCAAGTTCCGAACATCGATAAAATATCCAATATGAACTCAAATAATTTTTTAATTGTTATAGAAAGGTAATAAGTTATATAAAAGGAATAGTAAACATAAAAATTATTCTTAATTGAGTAGGAATTAACTTATGTTTTTTATTCATGAAGAACAAGAAACATGCAAGACATGTCAGACTTGAGGTCAGGGCTTTCTTATCTCACTTTTAATTCTTTGAGATATTCATTCTTCATCACTAATTTACTACATGTGGTGTATTGTGTATTTTAATTTGATATCTGTTATCATGATCCTAATTATATTCATGTTATTATGTGAATCATTTTTTGGTTATTACGTTTTGGTCGTATGACTAGATTGATTACAATTTGGTGAGGGATTTTCATCTCAGTTTTTTCCTTGTGATACATGCTATATTTACCACTATTGATTTTATTTGTGATGTATGTACTTCCCAATACTGTATTAATTTTTTAATATAATTAAATTTATGGGTATTTAAATCTTCATTTAATGATCCTTCTTTCATGGGTTGTATGTTTCGTAAGTTACCAAATAAGTAAGGGAACATTTTAACCCAATTACCATTCATTGGTATAATCATCAAATTCTTAATTATGTCATGCCATGATTATGTGTGGAATCACAATTTATTTATTTATGTTGTCATTTGACCTCCAATTTTTGTGTAAATACTTATTATACACATAATCACTCCATTGATAAATTCTCAACTCATCGATAAAAACATGATAAGAGTAATTTTAACTCAATTTACATTTATTGAGTTGAACATTAATGTCATTGGTGTTGTCTTTACATGAATTTTTGTGAATGTCCCTTGATTGATTTACACAAAATATCCAATAATATTGAGTGTATTTTTATTTGTCACACATAATTATGTCATTTATTTATCCTTAACCTAAGGATACAGTCGTTATAAAGGAATTTATCTCAACATGCATTGAGACTTCATTGTTATCAGGCAGAAATTAACTTTTATTTTGTGTATATACTATACTTTTACATATTATATCTTTAATTTTGTTATTATAATGATTTTATAAATTTTTTATTATCTTAATATTTTGTATTTAAGAGTATCTCATTTTCTTAGGATCTCTAACTAATATATCATTTTAAATGTTTTAAAAATATATTCTACTAAATGTTTCTCATTAAAGTCCATGTTTTAAAAATAGGTTTAAATTTTATTTAATATGGAAGTTATAGTTTTAAAATTGAAATTCATTTTAATGGTTTCAAAGTGGTATGGGACACATTGATTAAAAAATCAATCTTAAACATCTTCTTGATAAATATTGAGACATTTAATGTTTTTCAAGAAAAATGGGATATTTCTCTCATATAGTTTTAAAGATTATTTTCATCCAGACCTATATCCTTTAGTGTATTTTATTCTTGATTGAGGTTGATTTATCATAATACAATAATCCAAATTGTATTTAATGTGTTATGTTTAACTATGGATGTGATATTGTTATTCCATTCATGGTTTGTGGTTAAAGTATTTACATTTTGTATGATAGTTTTAATGCAAAGGATTAGATTATGTTCGAACCTTTCATATGATGAATGAATTGGACTTAGTAAGTGATGGGTGGAGCCCTATATAACTCCTTTATGCATCTTTATTTCTCATGAGACAAACTATTTTCTTGGGACAAGGCCATGAAAAAAACCATATTTTTAGTCTTGGCACAAGGCCTTGACAAGGTGGTTATGATGTCCGACATTGTTCATTCCTTAATTATGAGATTAGCTGTTGATATTTCACATGGTTATTCAACAAGTAGAATACCCATGACTATGTTTTATTATGTTATTATTTACATAGCTCATTTTCCTGCCATAAAGGGCTTATGTTTACTATTTGTAAAGGCATGTGTTTTCGATTATTCACCATGAATAATGTTTATGTTATATTCTGCTGTATTTCCTACTCTTATTGAGCATTTGAGATAACCCCTTTCTTATGTTTCATTTTCCAAGTATATGAAGAAGTTATTAATGAGTAACATGCAAGAATAATAATAGAATCTTCGATGTTTCTAATGAAATAAGCCAGTGTTTATTTTCTTTTCATGTTTTAATGTTGAGATTATGTGTGTATCTTATTTCCAATACTACTAAACTGATTGGCCCTATGAGACTTGATTCCTTTAAATCATGCCATTGTATTAAAATAAGGCACAGACTCGGATATTCTGGGTTCGAGGCGTTATAGTTGGTATTATAAAATGTTTAAAAAAAACCATGTAAACTAGATTTAGATAAACACTAATTATGGCACATTAACCTAAAATAGAATTTGAGTATTAGTATAGAAGAACATCCTAGAATTTGGGTAATGTAGAGATTTTGTGTATTTTCCTAGCAGTGCTTCCCTTTCAAGATACGAGTAGGTAGAGGCGGCTCTGGAATAGATGTACCTATGAGTGAAAACTTCTACAAGGAGTTTTGGGCTTGACCCAGGGTATCCTAGTACATGACAATGGGCCTAGCTTTACTCTTGGTTATGACACTCCTGGGGGATATTATTAGGATAATTTAAGTTTTCCTTACAAATTGATTTGAATGATTTTAACATAAGATGAGAATAAATGACCTTCGTTAATCCTATGGTGTTTTTAATTGTAAATAAGTTGACATGATATTCTCTAAATTATTTTATGACTATTTTTACCAACACAATGAATTCTTGTTTTAGTGAGTGGCTAGATTCCAAGGATTTCATAGTAACATTGAGCATAATATAAAAGGTAGGAACAATGGTGGAAATGAGAAACAAAATGAAATGCTGATAGGTGTAAAAGATATCATGTTCTAACTGAATTGGTTTTCTAAAAATATGATAATGAACATATATACTAACCAAATCCCAGACTCAACAAAGAATAGAAATGTGATAAAGGATTAGGGCTCCAGTAGTGGAGACCATGGGGAAATGAAACCTCAATTTTAATTATGTAGGAAATATGAAAGGAGAAACCCTGGAAAGTGTCTCAATGGAACAAATAAATGATTGACCTATGGGAAGGAAGGACATAACGTAAAGAATTACTCAGGAAAAATAAAGAGTAATAGGGATGAAATTATTAATGGTACAAAGAATCCATTTAATGTTATTTTTTGTAATTGTAGGGGGCCTAGCCATTACCCAATTGAAGTACATATTCTATAGGATATCCTCTTAGTCATGGAAGAATATATGTGGAAATTAATGGATATAAAATTTTTAAAAGTAGTAGTTCTCTTTTTTTATGGGATTACTTTGGAAGACTTCTCTCTTGTATTTGTAACCCTACAGTTTGTCATGTGAAAATGATATTTGAGGAATAATTATCTTTTCTCTAGTAGACATATTTATAAATAACAATTTCGTTTTAAATGATCATTGAGTTTGAGGAAATTACATGTCATTAAATTTTGGCATGAAAAAATGAGGTATGATATAACATTTGTGGTTTAAATAGGTTATTGTTATTTTAAGGATTTTATGTCATTTTGATAATTTTATAAAATATAATTTTTGAAAAAGGACAACATGCAAAATGTGTGAAAACCCATCACGTCAGAAAAATATGGAATCTTGGTATGGGTTATCTCGGGTGACGGTTTTTACTTCTCCATCTCTCATTTAACGTAATAGCTTTATTGACTCTTTTTATGATGTGGGTCTTTCAAGGATGTTTCCATGCCTATTTATAAAATAGAGAGAATAAAATTCCCAAAAATTCAGGAGGTATGTAACATACCAAGTAAATAATGAACCTAAAATTTTTCAAATTTATTAATATTTGTGAACTAAATTATACTTTAAAGGGGATGCTATGTTCGATGGCGTACCCAATATGCAACAATGGGTTTCTTGTAAATCTAACGTTGCACACTAATAATATAATATTATTATTTTAAATGGTAGTTAACACCTAGCTGTTGTAATGGAGGTAATGAACCGAACTATATACAAAATGATTATATATTTTTGTTAAATGTTTTTAGATTTTTCCAAATAAAGGTTGAGGCTTAAAATATGTATGAGTCTAATTTTAAACATAATGTTATTTAAAAGGTTGATTTATCACCTTTTAATGGATAACAATCTTTAAATCTAGTTATTGTAACTTTTTTATATTCCATTTGACAAAATTAAATTTTTCTTTGGAATCGTGACATCAAAATTTACTTTGGGTAAATTTTTGGAATTTTTTCTAATAAAATTCATTTTTTATGAATTGTGAAAAATACTATTTTTTAAATCAAAAGTTCCATTTAATATAATTTATTTATATGGTTATATTATCTTTTTAATTGGTTTTTAATTGTAATTCTATTATGTTTTTACCATTTCATCAAATGTTGGTCATTGGAAATAATTTCACTAAGAAAGTTTTCATAAATAAGTATCAATATTTTTATAGTTGTTGTTTTCTTAGAAACATTCTATTTGTTTAAATAACGAAATTTAATTTTAAATTAATTAGTGCAACATCTATGTTATTAAATTTTGTAAAATAGACATCATTTTTTAATTCGGAATATCATATATAGATTAGGCTTAATTTTAGTAGTTTTATGAAAAACATCAATTTTTGATGAACAACGAAACCACTAAGAAGTAGTTAAGACACTATCCTTTTCATTTTAATGAAATTTTACTACTTCTGTGAAATGGATTTCTAAAATCTGACATATATGGGTGTTATTAGTATGTAAAATCTGGTTCAATAAAATAAAAATAATTTTTGGTCATTAGTAACTGTTGACTTTTTTAACACCGTTAAAGGTAAATAGGTTAAGTCAATGTGAAAAATATATTATAATAATACAAAATTACCTTATCAATTGTACTAACATTATTTTTTGAGTCATTTAAGACCATGGTCATCTTTGGTTCGATTTTAAGACCCCATGGAACCACATGGGAGTGATAATGACACTTCAGATTAATTAATTTAATGTAATGTCCAAAATGACACAAACAAATATATTTTAAAAAATTAATTTTTACATGACGTTAAATAGGTTATATTTTCAAATAAAAATATTCATTGTAAGTCTAAAATGATTTCCTTTATTATATTATTTATTTTAAAATATTGAGATATCATATAAATAAAATTACTTATGACACAAAAATTATGCATCATTTAACTCATTAATAAATGATTTAAATAAATAAGATTATAAATATTAAAATAACATAAAAAACATGTCCAATTCTTATTGAAGATTTTTATTTCAATAATTAGTAATTTTATCTTTTACTTTTTTAGTTTTGGACCTCTAGAAATAGAATATAAGTATATAATAAAATAATATTATCTCACTTTCCTAAAGAGCCCCTCCCCCCCACCCATATAAAAAGCCATCACTTCTATCCCAGTCCTTACACCTCTCAATACCCTTGGATCATCCATCCCCATGCCAAATAATCTCTCAATATCCCCCTATATCTCTAAAAAGCCTTAATTTAGGGAGAAGGCACTTCAAGTGGTCTTTTTGGTTCATACCAAAGGGAGTTACACGAATTAATGATAATAGTTTCTCTTAAATTCTTTTCTTTTATTTTACTTATCCAACCACTAAAAACTTTTCCTTCCATTATTTAATAACAAAAACAGTAACATAAATATACTAGGATGTTTTCTTAGATGGACTCTAACTACACTAACACACACCTCCATCTAATGGGTAAAGAACATATTGTTTCTCTGGATGGAAAACTAATGCCTCACGAAACGATGATTGTTCAATAATATCCTATTGCCTCTCATTGTGGCCATTAAGATGGAAATATATTTATATTTGATATATATTAGGTTTATGTTTTATTTATTTCTCATTATCTTCCATTTATATCATTTCTTTATGGTTTCCTCTATAGGTAAAACGTGATAATTTTATTTGAGAAACTGCGGACTACCGCCCCCTCAAAGTGATATGACTTGTTAATGCAATATGTGGAATGTATAAAAGATGGAGATAATGATATTATATATGATATTATACAATAATTATAATATACCTATGTATAATTATGTTTTAATTCCAATAAAATACAAAATATAAATGAATGTAGCGTTAATGCGTACGTAGGACTTACCGGCTCCACGAAAGGTGCATTTTATTTCTTATAACCAAATGTTATGTGTGGTTATATATATGTATATATACAGGATATATAATATATATATCATATCTAAATCATATATATCATTATGGAGATAATATTCTTTTGACCACATGGAAAAAGTTTAATTATAAAAGTTCATTTTGTCTCAAGTTCTGAACATCAATAAAATATCCAATATGAACTCAAATGATTAAAAAATAGTTATAACAAGGTAATAAGTGATATAAACGAAATAATAAACTTGATAAATCTTCTTAATATATTATAAACAAACTTATGATTATTATTTAGGATGAATAAGGAACATAAATGAAAATCAGACTTGAGGTAAGGGTTTTCTTATCTCAGTTTTAATTCCCTGAGTTTTCCATTGTTCACCACTAATTTATTGCATGTGGTGTATTGTGTTCTGAAATATGATATAAATTATAATGATAATCATAATATTCATGTTATTATTTGAATAATTTTGTGTTTATTATGTTTTGGTCATACGAATTGATTGATTAAATCATGGTAAGAGATTGTCATCTTAGTTTTTATTTCCGTGAGATTCATGATATATTTGCCACTATTTTTTCGGGTGTATGTACTTCCCAAGATTTTATTCATTGTATAATGTAATTCAATTTATGGGTATTTAAATCTTAATTGTATGATCCTTCTTTCATGGGATGTATGTTTTTTAAGTTACCAAATCTGTAAGGGAACATTTTAACCCAATTACCATTCATTTTGTTAATTGTCCAATTCACAATTATATGAAGCAATGATTATGTGTGGAATCACTATTTATATATTTATGTTGTAATTTTCACTCCACTTTGTGTGGTTATTATTTTGATACACATAATTACTCCAATGATAAAATATCAAGTAATCGATAAAAACAGATAAATGTAATTTTAACTCAATTTACATTCATTGAGTTGAACATCCAAGTCATTAGTGTTGGTTTTACATGAATATTTGGGAATGACCCCTGATTGATTTACACTAAGTATCCAATCATATTTAGTGTATTTATATTTGTCACATATAATTATTTCATTTATTTACCCTTAACCTAAGGATAGAGTCTTTATAAAGGAATTCATCTCAACTTACATTCCATTGAGACTTCTTTGTTTTCAAGTGAAAATTCACTTTTATTTGGTGTATATTCTGTATTTTTACATAGTATATCATGAATCCCTTTATTATCTTAATATTATAATGTTTTTTATCTCAATTATTTTTTTTCAAGCGTTTCTCATTTGTTTAGGAACTCTATCAAAAATATCATTTTAAATGTTTTAAAAATCTATTCTTCTAAATCTTTCACAATAATGTCCATGTTTTAAATTTTTTAATGTTTTATTAATATGGAAATTAATATTTTAAAAATGAAATTTATTTAAAAAGTTTCAAAGTGGTATGGTACACATTGATTCAAAAATCTATTTTAAATAGCTTCTTGATAAATATTGAGACACTTAATTGTTTTGAAGAAAAAATGGATATTTCACTCAAATATTTTTTATGACTATTTTAGTCAGTGTAAATATCCTTCAGTGTATTTTATTCATGATTGTTATTGATTTATCATAATTCAATAACCCTTATAGTATTGAATGAGTTATTTTTAACTTTGGATGTCCTATTGTTATGCCATTTATGGTTTGTGGTTAAAGTATTGAAATTTTGTATGCTAGTATTAATTTTAAGGTCTAGATTATGATTCACACATTTATATGAGGAATGCATTGAACGTAGTAAATGATGGGTGGAGCCTGCTATAACTCCTCGATGCATTGGTAGGTCTCATGAGACAAAATATTGTCTTCACATAGGTCCTAGAAAAAATATTATTTGTAGTCTTCGCACGAGTCCTTGACTATGTGGTTATGATGTCCAGAATTATGCATTCCATAATTACGAGATTAGCTATTGATATTTCACATAGATATTCAACTAGTAGAATAACCATGACTATGTTTTATTATGGCATTATTACTCACCTCATGTTCCTGCCATAATGTGTTAATGTTTACTCTTTGTTAAGGCATGTGTTTTCGATTATTCACCATGACTAATGTTTATGTTATATTCCCCTATATTGATTACTCTTACTGAGAATTTGATCTCACACCTTCTTATGTTTCATTTTACTAGGATATGTAGATGTTAGTTATGAGTGACTTGCAGGAATAATCATAGAATATTGAATGTTTGTAATAAAATAGTTTAGTGTTGTTTCTCTTATCAAGTTGTAATATTTAACTAATGTGTGTTTCTTGTTTCCAATACTACAAAATCAATCGGTCTAACATGAATTTATTCCTTATGATCATTCCAATGTATTAAAATAATGCACCGGATCATGGATTCTGTGTTTAGGGCATTATAGTTGGTATCAAAGGATTCTTAGTAAAAACCATGAAACTAGATTTAAATAAACTCTAATTAGAGCACATTACCCTAAGATAGACTTTAAGGATTAGTATAGACGAAAATCCAAGAATTTTGGTAATGTATATATTTTGTGTATTAATAAAGCAATACACCCCTTTCTGGATACGAGTTGGTATAGGTGGCTCTGGAACAGATGTACCTAGGAGTGAAAACTCCGAAAAGATGTTTCGAGCTTGACCTGGGGTATCCTAGTACGTGACAACAGTTCATGCTGCAATTTTGGTTATGACACTCTCAAAATATATTATTAGGATAATTTACATTTTCAATACAAACTGAATTGAATTATTTTAATATATGATGAGAATAAATGTCCTTGGTTAATCCTAAGTTGTATTAAATTGAAAATAAATTGAGATGATATTCTCAAAATGTTTTTATGACTCTTGTTACAAACACAATGCTTTCGGGTTTTTGTCAACAACGGGATTCTAGGGAAGCCATAGTAACATTGAGCTTGATGTACAAGGTGCGAATAGTGGTGGAAATGAGAAACAAAATGTTTGATAGGCTTAAAAGATATCATGTTCATACGAAATTAGTTTTCCATAAATATGATCAACAATATATATATTAACCATCTCCCAGACTCAACAAAGAATAGAACAACGATCAATGATAAGGGCTCCAACAGTGGAGACCATGCAGAAAAGAAACCTCAATTTCAATCATGTAGGAAATGTGGAAGGAGACGCCCAGGATAGTGACTCAATGGAACAAAGAAATGCTTTCATTGTGGAAAAGAAGGACATACAATAAATAGTTGACAAGGAAAATTAAGAGTACTATGGGTGAAAATAAAAATGGTCCCAAGAATCCATTTATAGTAATTTTCTGTAAATGTAGTGGACATGGACATTACCAGAGTGAATTACCTATTCTATAGGATATCGTTCTGTTCATCGAAGAATCTATGTGGAAATAAATGGATAAAAAATGTTTAAAAGTTATATTGCTCTTTGTTGATGGGATTACTTTGGAAGGATTTTCTCTTGTATTTGTATCCCTACAGTTTGTCTTGTGAAAATGATATTTGAGGAAGAATTATCATTTTATTATGGATATAGTTATAAATAAAAATTTGGTAATAAATTATCATTGAGTTTGAGGCAATTACAAATTTTTAAATTTTTGGATGAAAAAGAAAAGTACGATATAACATTTGTTGTTAAATTATGTTATGGTTATTTTGACGAATTTATCTAATTTTGGTAATTTTATAAAGTATTGTTTTTGAAAAATGATGACACACAGACTTGTGACAACCCATCCTGTCGGAAAAAGATGGAATCCTATAATGGGTTATCTCGAGTGAGATTTTTTACTTCTCTTTTTTTTTTAAAGTAATAGTTTTATTAACACTTTTTTCAATGTGGGACTTCCAATGATGTTTCCAAACCTAGTTTTAAAATTCCGAGATTGAAATTCCAAAAATGTGGGGAAGTATGTAACATCCAATGTAAATAAAGAACCTGAAATTTTTCAAATTTATTAATATTTGTTAACTAAATTATACTTTATATGGGATTCTATGTTCAATGGTGTACCCGATCACAACAATGGGTTTCTTTGAAATCTTACATTGCACACTAATAATATAATATTATTATTTTAAATAGTTGTCAACACCTATCCATTGTAATGATAGGAATGAATAGAACTAACTACAAAATGATTATATATGTTTGTTAAATGATTTTACATTTATCCAATTAACATTTGAGGCTTAAAATGTGAATTTGTATAATCTAAAACATAATTACGTTAAAAAGTTGATTTATAACCTTTTAATTTAGAACCCATTTTAATCTATTTTTAGTAACTTTTATATGTTCAATTTTACAATATAAAATTCTTCTTTAGATTCGGGACATCAAAATTTACATTGGGTAAATTATTGCTATTTTTCTGATAAAATTCATTTTTTATGTATAGTAACGAATAATATATTATAATTCAAAAATGACTTTTAATGTAATTTATTTATATGGTAATATTTTCTTTATAATTGTTTTAAAAGTGTAATTAT
This sequence comes from Viscum album, assembly GCA_963277665.1. NCBI lineage: Eukaryota > Viridiplantae > Streptophyta > Magnoliopsida > Santalales > Viscaceae > Viscum > Viscum album. Next base: position 1,237,573,023 of record OY728145.1, on the reverse strand, counting down.
ATATTGTTTTTACCATTTCAACTAATATTGGTCATTGGAATTAATATCAGTTTGAAATTGGTCATAAATAATTATCAATGTTTTGATAGTTATTGTTTATCAAAAACATGCTATTTGTATTGATAATGGGAATTAATTTCAAATTAATTAGTGCATCATCTATGATATTGAATTTGGTAAAATAGACATCTTTTTTGAATTCAGAATATCAAATATAGCTTAGACTTAATTTTTGGTAGTTTTTAGAAAAACTTCAATTTTTGATGAATAGTGAAACCACTAAGTAGTAGTTAAAAAACTAACATTTTAATTTTAATTAAATCTTACTACTTCTAAGAATTTTATTTCTAAAATAAATCATACATTTTTGTTATTATTATGTAAAATATGGTTCAATAAGATGAAAACAATTTTTGGTGAATGGTACCTTTTGACTTTTATTTACCGTCGTTAAAGTTAAATAGGGTAATTCAAGGTAAAATAAATATTACAATAAAACAAAATTACCATAAAACATTTCCTAAACTTATTGGTTCAGTCATTTACAACCATGGGCATCTTTATTTAGATTTGGGGACCCCATGGAGCTACTTGGGAGTGATAAAGACACATTAGATTAATTAAATTAATGTAAAGACAAAAATTACAAAATAAAAAATCTTTTGGTAAATTAATTTTTAAATGGGGTGAAATAAGTTATCATTTAGACTATAAATATTCAAAATAAATATAAGAATATTTACTATATCCGAGAATATATTTTATAATTTTTAGATATAAAATAATTATAATTATTTTTTACACAAAAATGATGCAGTATTTACCTCATTCATAACTGATTTAAATAAATAAGTTTATAAATATTAATATAACATAAAAAATATGTTCAATTCTTATTTAATTATTTTATTTGGATCATAAGATATTATATATATGACTTTATTCAGTTTTGGATCTTTTTAAACAGAATATTAGTATATAATAAAATAATATTATCCTACTTTTCTAAAGATCTCCTCATCCCCCTTATAAAAATAACTGACTTATAACACAATCCTCACACCTCTCAAGCCCCATGGCTCATCCCAACCCTTCCCAAATAAGCTCTCATGATCCCCCTATTTCTCATTGAATCCATACCTTAGGCAGAAGGCACTTAAAGTGGTTCTTTTGTTTCAAACCAAATGGAGGTACCACAATTAAAAGTAACAATTTTCTATTAAATTATTTTCTTTTATTTTACTTCTCCAAACACTATAATCTTTTCATTACATTGAATTATAAAAAAATAGTAACATAAGTATACAAGTATTTTTGTATTATAAGGATTCAAATTAAACATAAACACACCTCCATCTAATGGGTGAAGAAACTATTGTTCATGTGAATGGAAAACTAACACATCACGAAACGATGATTATTCAATTATATCCTCCTACATCTAATGGAGGACATTAAGATGACATGGTATTTATATATGATATATATTATGTTTATGTTTTATTTATTCTTCTGTATTTTCCATTTATTTCATTCCATTATGGTTTCCATTATTGGTAAAAGGTGATAATTTCATTTGAGGAATTGTGGACTACCACCCCCTCAAAGTGATTTTACTCGTTAATACCTTATGTCAGATGTATAAATGTTGGAGTTAATGATATTATATAAGATATTATACTATAATTATAATATACCTATGTATAATTTTGTTTTAATTCAATTAAAATATAAAATATAAATGAAAGTAGCGTGCATGCGTACGTACGACTTTCCATATCCATGATCGGTGCATTTTATTTCTTATATCTAATTGTTATGTTCAATTATAAATACATATATATACCGGATATATAATATATATATATGATATCTAAATAATTTATATCATTCTGGAGATAATATACTTTTGACCACATGGAAAAATTTAAATTATAACAAGTTCATTTTTACTAAAGTTCCGAACATCGATAAAATAACCTGTATGAACTCAAAAAATTAACGAATTGTTTTAGAAAGTTAATATGTGATATAAAAGGAATAATAAACTTGAAAAATTTTATTATTCGAGTAGAAATTATCTTCTGTTCATTATTTTGGAAGAACAAGGAACATACAACACAAGTCTAACTTGATGTAAGGTGTTTCTTAACTCAATTTTAATTCCATGAGATTTCCATTTTTCGCCACTAATTTAATGCATCTGTTGTATTGTTTTCGGACATTTGATATATATTATCAAGATCATATTTATATTTATGTTATTATCTGAATAATTTGGTGGTTATTAGTTTTTATTCACACTACTCAATTGATTACAACATGGTAAGGTATTTTCATATCACTTTTTATTTCCATGAGATTCATGCATTATTTGGCCCTATTTCCTTTTGTGTGGGGTATATAATGCCCAATATTGTATTCATTTTTTAATATACATAAATTTATGGGTATTTACATATACATTATATGATCCTTCTTTCAGGGGTTGTATGTTTTGTATGTTAACAAATCGGTAAGGAAACACTTTAACCAAATTTTTATTCCTTGGGTAAATCTTCTAATTCTAAATTATTTCAATCAATTATTACGTGTGGAATCCCTATTTCTTTATTTAAGTTGGGATTTATACCCCACTTTGTGTGGATATATTTTTGATACACATAATCACTCCATTGATAAATTCTCAAGTAATCGAAAAAACATGATAATAGTCATTTTAACTCAATTTACATTTATTGAGTTAAATATAAATGTCAATGGTGTTGCTTTAACATGAATATTTATTAATGTAGCCTTATTGATTTAAACATAATATCCAATCATATTGGGTGTATTTATATTTTTCACACATAAGTATGTCATTCATTTATCCTTAACCTAATGATACAGTCATTATAAAGGATTTCATCTCAACTTACATTCCATTGAGACATCTTTGTTGTTATGCGTGAATTCAGTTTTACATCATGTATATACTTACTTTGACATAGAATATCATGAATACCATTTTTCTCATGATATTACAATTTTTTTATTACCTTAGTTATTTGTATTCAAGTGTCACACATTCGGTTAGGAACCCTAACTAAAATATCATTTTAAATGTTTTAAAACATTATTCTTCTAAATATTTCTCATTAAAGTCCATGTTTTAAAAATGGTTTTATGGATTTATTTATATGGACATTAATGTTTCAAAATTGAAATTCCTTTGAATAGATTCGAAGTGGTATGGTACACTTTGATTCAAAAATCTAATGAAAACAGATTCTTGATAAATATTGAGACTTCAAATTGTTTTCAAGAAAAAGGGGATATTTATCTCTAATAGTATTAATGACCATTTTCATCCATGTCAATATCCTTCACTATATTTTTATAAGTATTTTATTCTTGGTTGAGGTTGATTTATCATAATACAAAATTTCATATTGTATTGAAAGGGTTATGTTTGACCATGGATGGGAAATTTTTATGCCATTAATGGATTGTGGTTAATGTATTGACATTTCGTAAGCTAGTTTAAATAAAAATGTTTATATAATGTTACAACCATTCATATGATGAACGAATTGGACTTATTAAGTGATGGTTGGAGCCCTCTATATATCCGCGATGCATCGGTATGTATCATGAGACAAACTAGTGTCTTGGATAATGGCCTTGACAAAATCATATTTGTAGTCTTGGCACAAGGAATTTCCTATGTGGTTATGAAGTCCGGCATTATTCATTTCATCATTATGAGATTAGATATAAATATTTCACTTGGATATTCGACTAGTATAATAACCATGACTGTGTTTTATTATGGAATTATTTACTCAGCAAATATTCCATCCAGAATGTTTCCATTTTACAATTTGTGAAGGCTTGTGTTTTCAATTATTCACAATGCCTAATGTTTATGTTATATTCTGCTTTTTTTCTTACCCTTACTAAGCGTTTGAGCTCACACCATTCTTAAGTTTAATTTTCCAAGGATATGAAAAGTCAGTTAAGAGTTACTTGTAGGAATAATCATGTAATCTTGGGTGTTTTTAATGAAATAAATTAGTGTTATTTTTCTTTTTCAAGTGGTAATGTAGAACTTATGTATGTATATTGTTTCCAAGAGTACTAAACTGAACATTCCATCGGGACTTGATTACTTGTCATCATGCCAATGTGATAACAGAATGCATCGTCTCCTGGATTCTGGGGTCGAGGAATTACAAAGTCTTATATAATAGTGACTAAAAAACCCATATGGTGTAATTGTATTCATGAAATATCATAATTATTGTAGGGGAATTGAGATATCTATTATTATATGTGGAGCAAAAAAATGAAAAATTAAAATTATTAGATGTATTTTATGAATAAATGGTTAAATCCCCTTATAACCAACAACAATCTTTAAAAAAGAATATTCTTAGGTAACCCCCATCAGATCAAGTATTTAGTTATACTATATAACAAATTGGGACATGTAGGGTTAAATGGGTGATATGATTCAAGTGGAATTAACATAAAAAAAATAGATTCATGGTGTGAGATTTTTTTCATTGATGAAATAATTATCCACCAAATGTGAATTACAATGTTGGGAATTGGATATATGAGAGTGTGATCCAAATTTAATTTAAAAATTGTTTTCTATTAAGAGAAAAGGAAACCATTTTCTGGAAAAAAATCTCATTTTATAGGAAAAAATGTAATAAAATTGCAGATTCCAAGGATTCATTGAATGGATCATGTGTTAAATTTCAAGCCCTAGAAATTAAATGAGTGTAATGAATGTTTTGGATGCCTCTTCGAAATTAAATATTGCATTTCTTGATGATGGCATAAATTTTGAATGAAAATCTATTGTCTAATTTATATAATACAATTAATTAATATTGTATACTTGTTATATAGAAACATGGTGTTATATTCTTGGTGGTCTTCCATGATTCATTATAGTATTTAAATGATAAAAAATGTAGCTACATACAATAGGATGGTATCAACGTGTATTCTATCAAGATAATTATTACCTCAAAAAGTAGTATACTCCTCATTTAATTTAATTAAATATTATGAGGTAAAATTTATTTAGTTATTTTATTAGATGAAATAAGTATTCCATTACAAAATATATATGGATTTAATGTATATTTCAAAACAAAAGTCAATAATGATATAGTTTATTGTGACTCTTATTTCATTAATTAAGCTATGATGATGTATGATTATTATATTTGATTACATGTTACTTCTATTTGGTAATTCATTCATTAAAGATTAAAATTTTAAATGCACATTTTTAAGAATCATCTGTGAATGTAGAAAGGGAAATTCCAAATATATGATATGATTTGTTGGAATTTTATGTTAATTTGGAAAATATTTATGTATTAATAAAAAATGATTGAAATCTTATTAAATATTGAATTATTAAAAAAAATTAAGGTGATTAGTTCACATAAAATATTGTATATGTAATGCCCCGACCACAGTTACCTAGAGTTAGTGAATTATTACACAACATTGGCACGATCAGAAAAGATCAACGTCTGGAAAGAATGATAAGGTTAATATCTTTGGAAATACTAGATACATTCATAACTATTACATTACACTATAAAATAAAAAAACAACTAAAATATTGTCTCCATTGACCACATTCATTACGAAGAATATCCCTGCAAGTCTGTCATAATATAATTCTTCGCATATTATGAAAAATAAAACATATAAATGGGTGTGCTCAGTTGCAATGTAAGGATAACAATATAGTGGAAACTTTAAGGAAAAAGCATTAACATTTAAGGAAATGTATAAGACTAAAACAAAAGCATTTTAAACATAATGTTCATCAAAATATGGAAAATATAAATCAAATAATTTTTTTTACATATTCACATGGATATTTTACTAGTCGAATAATCACACGTAATATCAATAGCAAATTTTATAATGTTGGAATGCATAACGCCAAACATCATAACCACATAGTGAAGGCCTTGTTCCAAGAATAAAATTAAGATTTTTTCAAAGCCTTTTCCCAAGACAATAGATTGTCTCCAGAGACTTACCGATGCGTCGATGATCTATAGTGGGCTCCACCCGTCCCATACTAAGTCTAATACATTCATCATACGAAAAGGATTAAATATAACATAAAATTTATAAATACAAATAGCATAATAAATGGAAATAAATTATCTATAAATCATATATGGAATAATAATTACACATCCATAGTCAAACATATCACAAAACAATCAATACAATATTGACGATTTGTGTAATAACGGTCAACATCAAACAAACCTAAAATCAATCAAAGGATGCTGACATAAATGAAATCAAAAAATTTTGTATAGAAATATCTTTTTCTATTTTGAAATCTTTTAAAAGTCCTATAATTATAAAAGAAAACATTTATTTATAAATATTCGTTTAATCTCGTCTGGGAAGCTTCAACACTATTATAATAGTGGAAAATAGACGCACCTGCCGTATATGTTAAAAAAATGCATTCTTACCCTAATTATTATTATAGAAGGTCATAATGTACCTTGTTTGGAAAATGAGGGAAAGATTACATTGAAAACATGTGTGGTAAAATAAGTGTATAAATGAATTTATCCCATAGTTATTTAAATAGTAAAAATTATGGGAATTACATTATTAAGAAAACATGGATGTGGATGATAAATTGGTCCCAATAGATACTTACGTATTAATAACCTCAGATAACTAAAGAGAATGTAGAATTTACATGTACTGTGTAATTTATTTAGTCAATGGTATGTTATCCTCATGTATAATAGTTGAATAATTGTTATTAAGTTATTCAAGAATCATATAAATAAATATGATATCATATATGATCTTTTAATATTGCTTTGTCAAAAATATTTTAGTAGTATCATCATTCTGAGTGTTAACTGATTTATTTTCCTTTATATGCTTGTTTACACAATCCGTGATTGTCATGGATCTAATGTATTGGATACATATTAATAATGATATTATGTTCATAAACGTTATTTTTAATCATAAAATAAAAATTATTCTTGAATGATTACGATTGGGATGAATCCAATCTCGTTCGTAGAGATGGTAATCTATACGTACGCATGAGCTAAAATATCATTATATTGATGGTGAAATCATATTTAATTGGATTTTATATCATATGTAAAAAAGAATTAACATGTTATATTTATTATTTACATTAGTTTACTTGTTATTATACCCATCCAAATAATGAAGTGTTTGAATAAAAAAATACAACATGACGTGGAGACGGTATGCCGTACGTAAGCACGAATGGTGACATTGAAATTTGTTGGATGGAAAGAATAACGAATATGGTTTTACATATTTATAATAACATCAGGGTATGTAGAAGGTATTGGATTTATTATTTTGGCGTAGAAACAACAATGAAAGAGGAAGGGGATGAAATTTTTAACTCTTCTTTAGGTGTTTCCTTTGGAGATGATAAAAAGGGCTCCATAGATTGGCCTTCTTATCATAGTAAGTCGTCTAGGATGAAGGGAGGATAGTTTAAAGGATATTTGGGAAGGGTTTGGCCTTGATAAATGGATTTGGAGGAGTGGAATTTAGAGAAGGGGATGTACCATTTTATAAAAGTGGAGAGGGTCACTTTAGGAAATGCTTGAAATATAATTTTATAACAAAATCATTTTCAGATTCTAATGGATCTAAAATGATTTATATATAGTATAAGGTGGGGATGGTTTTAAAAACTCTCAACCATTAGGTTTTATACAAGTTTAGGTCACCATATTTACCTTTTCTTTAAGATTTAACTCTAAGTTAAATAGTTTAACATTTACCATGTCACCTTGTATTTTTAAATTACATGGTTAATAAACATACTATAACAAGACAAGAAAACACCAAGTGGTTATGTATTAAAATATTTAACCTAATATTATCCCATTTTGTGATATTTATATTTTTAGGAATATTATACCAATTAATAACATAGTATTTCTTTTAGAAACTCAAATATGAAAATTTTGACACTATTTAGTATTTGATTTTATTAAATGACATAAAAATTCTATCACTTATAATAAAATTTATTTAATCAACCCTAACATGTCATAATAACCTATAAAATTATTGTAATTCATCAGAAGTCTAAATTTACTGTTATTTGGGTATTTATAACGCTAATTCTTTTAATATTTCATTATTAAGGCAATTACTTCATCATCATTGTGCCATTAATAAATTAATGTTTTTAATTTCTGAATATTATAAATAAAATTACATTTCACTAGGAAATCTTTTTACCTTAATAATTTATATTTTTAGTCCAATTTATATTGTGTTTATCTTTATATTAAAAATGTTTTAATTATTAACCATTGAATTTAAATCTTTTAACTCTTCTTATAATAAAATAATAATAATTGTCATAATCTAATCCATGTGGACCAAAGGGGATCATATTTTATTTATATGGTTGTTTTTTGGTTGAATTAAACTTATCCAAAAGAATTAGGACATGTTTTAGGATAATTGTAATATCATTTTTACCCTTAATTACCCATTTTACTTTAACTGTGGTAAAAAAATTCAATAGTAACTATTCACAAAAAATTTTTTGTCTTCTTTTTTAAGAAAATATTAATTATTGATTTCAACCGTGTCTCTCAGATTTTTGAAATTCTACTAAATAAATTGTTAAAATTATGTTTTATGAAAATTTTCAAATTCTTTTAGAAGGTGGGTAAAAGATGATAAAAAGTTCAGTAAAATTTTATATATCTAAACTTGTTATAAAATGGCTCTAATGAATTGAATAAAACATATATAGGTATTATGTATCTAATTTTACCATAAATAAATAAAAAAATTGACTAATTACTTATATAAAAAGTCATTTTTAAACAATAATGTGGTGTTTTTCACTTTTCCTCAAAAATTGAATGTCTTCAAAAAAATACCCCAAATACACCCTAAGATAATTTTGATATTCCAAATTCAAAAATGAAATACATTAAGAGAAATAAAATTTTTAAAATTTTAAAATGTGGGTATTACAATTCATAATATCTAGTTTGATAGGTTGTGGTGTGTTAAAACTCCATGTTGTATACAACGCAAACTAGAACATTATTCAAAGGGAAATATACCATGGAAGCTTAGGGTGTTATATTATCCCCTCCATATAATAAATTCATTGTAGACATTTAAAAAATATTATTGAATAAAATTATTTGGGTGGTTCTTCATCATATGTTCCTCACATTCCCACATTGCATCTTCCATCTTATGGTTTCTCCATAGGACTTTTACTAGATGAGTTATATATTTTCTCTCCTCATGTTCTCTAGAATCTAGAATTTTGACTTGCTCTTCACAGTAAGATAGATCAGGTTCTAGTTCAATTTCCTTATTAGAGAGTACATGCGTTGGGTCGTGCATATATTTTCATAACAATGATAGATAGAACACATCATGAACTTTGGAGATATTTAGAGGTATAGTCAAATGATAAGCCATAACTCCAATTTACTCCTGAATTTTGAAAGGTTCGATGTACCTGGGACTCAATTTATACTACTTACCAAATTGTATAGCACCCTTTAATGAAGATACCTTAATGAATACACAATCTCCTACTTTGAGCTGTTTTTTGTGTGCTTGGATAATCTTCACATTTTTCATTGTTTCCTCAACAAGTTCGGGGCCTACATGTTTTCCTTCTCCAAATTCATCCCAACAAGTAGGTGTGCGACAACCCTTTCCATATAACACAATATATGGTGCCAACTGAATACTTGAATGGAACCTATTGTAATAAGAAAATTCTACTGGAGGTAAATATTGATCAAACATAGCTTGAAATGTCAAGTGAGAATGATATAAACATGTCTTCAAAGTATTGAATAGCCTGTTCTGATTGTAAATTGGTTTGATTGTGGTAGGATGTGCTCAAATGAGTTTTAGTATCTAAGTCCATCTGGTGACATTTTTATGATCTCGATGTAAAAAGGGGTTTGTGATCAGAAAAAATCGATAGGCATACATCATAGAGTCTTACAAATTCATTAATATATAGTATTTATAGAAATTCAAGTGGTAAATATTCTCTTATAGCAAGAAAATGTGCTTACTTGGTAAGACGATCAACAATGACCCATATTGAATCACTCCATCTAGGAGTCCTCGGTAGCCCCATTACTAAGTTCATCATAACAATATTCCATTTCAACTCAGGTTTGGGAAGAAGTTTCATGACTCTTCTAGGATGTTTCCTTGCATCATTCACATGTTGAGAAACAATACATCTTAACTCAAAATCATATATATTTCTCTTCATGTTGTCCCGCCAAAAAATGTTTCATTAAATCTCTTTAACTCTTGGTGCTCCTAGAGTCTATAGAGAGATTGGCACTATGATCATAATCCAACAATTACAATTTCAATTATGTATATTGGGAACATAATGTCTCTTCCCAAATTTTAAAATTCCATCTTCATATACAAAGTCACTCAATCTCCCATCATTTAAATCATTATTCTTCTATTAAAATTCTTAATCATTAGTCGTAGATCTTTTTATCCTTTCAATTAATTATTGTTTGGAAACCATTTGAAAATATTATTTATGTTTTACCTTCCATGGTTATTCCCAAATCCATATTTACTAGATCTATGAAAATATGATCCCTTCTAACTCTCAACATGTTCAAAACTAAATGACCCTTTCTGATCAAAGCATCATTGACCTTATTTACCTTCCCTGAGTGGTAGTGTATTTTGAAATCATAATCCATGAGTAGTTCAATCCATCTTCATTTCCTCATTTTGAGTTCATTTTAAGATAAAATATTCATCAAACTCTTATGATCAGTATAAATTGCACATTTTCACCATAGAGATAGTGTATTCATATCTTCAGAGAAATGATTATAGCTGTTAACTCATGATCTTTAGTGAGATTGTTTTTCTCTTGAATTTTAGCTATCAGGATTCAAATGTTATAAATCTATCATTCTACATAAGGACAGAACAATGTCCTTTAATTAAAGAATCACTAAAAATAACAAACACATCGTTCCCAAAAGGTAGAGTACAGATAAGAGCTATGGTTAATCTTATATTAAGTTCGTCAAAACCTTCTTCACACTCTTTTTTCAAAACAAATTTAACCCCTTTACGTGTGATATTGGTTAATGGGTTAGCTAGATAAGAAAAATTCTGGATGAAACATCGATAATAACCTTCTAAAAAAATAAAACTGTATAACTCAATTATACTCATCTGTGCTAGAAATTCATGGATTTCATTGGTCTTTGAAGTATCAACTGAGATTCAATCCTTAGGGAAAACATGTACATGAATAGAAATCTCTTGAAACTATAATTCAGACTTTCTAAACTTCCCATATAATTCATTTCTTTTGAGGGTTTTTATAATAGTGCACAAACAATTTTAATTATATTTTTAGCTTTTTTAGTGTAACAAGATATCATCAATAAATACCACTACCACGTGATCGTGATATTTCATGAAAACACTATTCATTAAATCAATGATGATAGTGTGAGAATTAGTCAATCAAATAGGCATTACTATAAACTCAAAATGTATATACCTGGTTCAAATTGTAGTTTTCGGAATGTCTTCCTTCATCACACACAACTGATGATAACCAGATCAATGGTCAATCTTTGAAAAATATTGACCTCCATGAAGTTGGTAGAATAATTCATGAATGCATGGAAGGGGTTACTTTTTTCTCTATTTTTATAGCATTTATCTTCCTATAATCAATTCACAAACTCGTAGATCTATATTTCTTCTTATCAAAAAGATCAAGGGATCCCTATGGAGAAACACTTGGGAGAAGAAATCCATTATTACTCCATTCCTATTATTATTTTTTAGTTCCACTAATTCTAAAATGGACATTCTATATGTGGTCTTCGATATGGGTCTTGAAGCAGGAATTAAATCAATGGAGAACTCAATTTCTCGTTTTGGATAATGTCCATGTAAATTTTATGGAAACACATCAATATATTCTTGCACAATATGTATGTCCTCTATTGGAACATTATTTTCCTCATCCATATTTATTACATTATCTTCCTCCACAATAATTGAATTTAATATAACTAATGGGCGTGGATCTAAATTAGAATCAGGTAGTGACGTTTCCGCTCTAAAGATAAGGTACTTTTTATCATTATCAAAAATTGAAACCCCATTCTACTTACAATAAATTGTCTTATCATGGTCTAAAATCCAATCCATTAAAATAATTATATCAAATTAAATCATGGATTTGATAATGATAATATCCAATTAAGAACATTTATATGCCCTAATGGGAACTTTTTCACAAAACATTGTTGCGATGATACTTCACTTAGGAGTTTTGACTGACAACTACTCTGTTAAGTCATATTAAAAATATATAATTTTCATAGGAAAATAGGATGATATGAAATAATGTGATGATCTAGAATTAAATAAATCATTTTCTAAACATGAGGAAACCTTTACATTACTTGTCACTATGTCTTTGGGATCTTCGACCTTAGTTATAGTGATCGATTAAGCTTTGACATGCTCCCATGGCCTTTCTTGAGGTATGTTCCCTTGGCGAATAATACATTCATTGGAATAATGTCCATTTTCTTTTCAATTTTAGCATTCTACATTAACAACCACTTTCTTATCCTTGCAATCACAAGCTTGGTGGCCTTTTCACCACACTTTTAACAGACTCATATTTCTTTCAGGAATGTACCGAGGTGTTTCTTCCAACATTTACCGTAAGATAGATATTCAACTTTCCCCACATTCCCCATATTTTTATTTAAAGAGTGATTAGTAGATCTCTTCATTACTTTCATTGTTTTGGTTTCATAAGACAGATGGAATTAATTTTTTATCTTGATAGAGCATGAGACAATATCATCGTACGATGAGAATGATTGTGAGACTAATGCTCAATGGGGAAATGGTTTTAACCCATCAATTAATAGATCAATCTTACTTCATAGGTTAGATATATAATCTGATGCAAGATTTTATATCCTTGTAAAGTTATTCTCATACTTTGCAACATTCTCATCCTATTTTTGCCTTAGACATAGAAATTGTATTTCCGTATCCACTTGATGGCTATGATGAAAGTATTTTTCTAGGAAAATCACATTAAACCCCATCTATTCCATATTTGATACATCTACATCTTCTATTTTGTTTTTGATTAGTAACCATCATTGATCTGAAAATCCCGTGAGGTGATAAAATGAAATGAAATTTTTTTCCCTTTTCGCGACTCCCCAAAGAATGAAATATTTTCTCTAAGGAACATATAAATTTCTCAAATACTAATTGATTTATACTCTCATTTAATGTTGGTGGTTTTTGCCGCATGGAGAGGTCTAACTCTGATCCTTCGCATTGTGTATCAAGGTGCTCCATACATGTAAGTTTATTATCCATAACCTAATGGAGTTGTCCCTGTATGGTGATAAGCCGATCAGCACCAGTTGCATCACCAGTTTCACTATAATTATATTGAGTAGGAGGGAAATCCCTACATGGATTGTGTGCATTGATAATATCTCCATTCCTTCCACTAGGCTGCATTTATATACAATGGAATACACTAGATTAGAATATGAATCATAATACATAATTCAAAACATGTAACACAATTAACATAAATTGAAAATTTTATTTATATAATCCATAATCCTAATAAAAATGTTTTTTAGGATATATATACTCAGAAATACTTCATAATTGATTGAAATGTAAATGTGAATTATCTTAAGCATATCCCCCGGTATTATCATAATTGAGAGTGCGACAAGGACCGTTGTCATGTACTCGGATACCCCAGATCAAGTTGAAACTCCATGTCCGAGTTTTCCTTCCTAGGTATAGCTATGCCAGAGCCTCCTCTACCTGCTTGTATCTAGATATGGATGTATTTCTTGGAAAATACCCAAATTCTCTACATTACTAAAATTATTGGAAGTTCTTTTATTACAATCATCAAATTCTATCTTAGGGTAATGTGCTCTAATCATAGTTTATCTAAATCTAGTTTCCTCATATTGTACTAAACTTCATCTGATACCAATTTTAATGCCCTGACCCCTATTACCCCTAGTTGGTGCATTATTACATAACATTAGCATGATCACAAGGGATCAATATCCCAAAATACCTATTAGTTTAGTATTCTAGGAAGTACTAGATACATTAGAATATTTTAAATTACATTATAAAATGAAAAAAATAAAAACATTGTCTCTATTGACCACATTCAACCCTATGAAAATCTCTGCAGGTTAGTCATAATTTACTTCATCACATCCTGAAATAAAAAACATAGAAAGGGGTGATCGAATATATGCAGTAAGGATAACAATATAGAAGAAAAATTAAAGATTAATCATAAACATTTGAGGAAATATATAAGACTAAAACACAAGACTTTTAAAATTAAACATCATCATACTATGGAAAAGATAAATAAAATAATGCAATTTACTTATTCACAGGGATATTCTACTAGTCAAATAATCACGTGAAATATCAATCTCCAATTCCATAATGTTGGAATGCATAATGATAGACTTCATAACCACATTGTCAAGGCCTTGTGTCAAGACTACATGTAATATTTTTTCATTTATATGTACCAAGATAATAGTTTGTTCCAAGATACCTATAGATTCATTGAGGATCTATAGTAGGCTCCATCGATCACTTAGTAAGTCCAATTCATTCCTTATATGAAACAGTTCAAACATAACATAAACATTCATATTAAAAATAGAATAAGAAATATCAATACATTATCCATAAACCATTAATACTATAAAAATATCACATCCATAGTGAAACATATCAAAAAACCATTAATACAGGATGGATGATTTGTATTATAACAATCAACATCAAAACATCCTAAAATAAATAAATGGTTGTTGACATTGATGAAATCAAAACTTTTTTTAGAGAAATATCTATTTATATGTTGAAAACATTTAAAAGTTATATAATTATAAATGAAAACATTGATTTTGAAAATATTCTTATAAGATTTTATAGTAAGCTTCGATGATGTTATATTGTCAGAAAAGAGCCGCACCTGGCATATAAGTTAAAAAAGTCATTCTTAGCTTAATCTTGTCAGGAAGGTCATAATGCACCTTGTTTGGAAAAAGATATAAAATTTATTTCAAAAAATATTTCTTCAAATAAGTGTATTAATTCCTTTAGCCCAAATAATATTAAATATTAAAATTGTTTGGAAATAAATTTTTAAGAAAACACGGATGTGTATGATAAACATGTCATTGTAGATACTTACGTATTAACAACCTCAGATAAGTAAAGAGATTATAGAATTAAGTAATACCTTGTACTTTTCCTTATTTTAGTATATGTTAACTTCCTGTTCAATATTTCAATCACTGTTATAAAATTTACAGAAATCATATACATAAATATGATATTATATTTGATTTTCTAATATTTCTTTGTTAATAATATTTTAGTAGTATTATTGTTTCAGTTGTTAATTGATTCATTTTCATTTATATGATTGGTTATGTAAGCCATGATTGTTATGTATACGATTTATTTGATTCATATATAGAGTGATATTATGTTTATAAACAATATTTTTAATAATAAAAAAACATTATCTTGAATGATTGTGATTGGGAATGAATCTCACAGCATTCGTGGAGATGGTAATTCATACATATACACGAGCGACAAGATCATTATATTGATGGTGAATCATATGTAATTGGATGGTATATCATATATAAAAAATTATTAACATGTTATATCTATTATTTATATTAGATATACTCATTATTATACCCATCCAAATAATGAAGTGGTTGAATAACAATCTACACCACGATGTGGAGACGGTGAGCCATACGTACGCATTCTTGGTGACTGTAATTTATAAAATGGATTCAATAACGAATATGATTGTACCATATTTATTACAACATCACATTATGTATAAGGTACTGATGTTATTATTTTTGGCATGGAAATAACAATGAATGAGGAAGTTAAAAAATGATCTTGAAAGAAGGTGGTGAAATTATGACATATTCTTCAGGTGTTTCCTTTTGCTTTGATCAATAGTGCTCTTTAAGATGGATTTATGATCAATGTAAGACCTCTAGGATGAAGTTAGGATAGTTTATTGGATATTTGGTTATGGTTTGGCTGATCCAAATGGCATTGGTGGTGTGAAATTAAGTTAAAGGGCAGTTCCCTTTTATAAGAGAGGCGAGGGTCACTTTAGGAAAATCTTGAAATATAATTTTATAATAAAATAATTGTGGGTTTATAATCCCCCAAAAAGATTTATTTAGAGGTTAAAATGTATATGGGTTGATAACTTTTCAACCAATAGGTTTTAGATAGGTTAAGGTCACCATATTAATCTTATCTTTTATATTTGACTCTTAGTTATGTAGTTTGACATTTACCATGTCTCTTTATATTTTTAAATTATATGGTCAGTAAAAGTACTACAATAATCCATGAGAACCCCAAGTGGATCAGTATTAATATATATAACCTTATCTCCATCCGTTGTCCCAACAATATATTTTTTAGAATATTATATCAATTTATAATATAGTATTTGTTTTAAAAACTCAATTTTGTTAATTTTGACACTCTTTATTATTTGGTTTATTTGAAATCCATAACAACATTATCACATCGACTAAAATTTATTTATTCAACCATATAATTTTATATTAACCTAGAAAATTATTGTAATTCCTCATAATTCTCAATTTTCTTTTATTTGGAAATTTATAATATCAATTATGTTAATATTTCATTGTTAAGGTAATTACTGCATCATCATAGTGTCATAAATAAATTAAATTATTTAAAAAAAAATTATAAATAAAAGAAGCTTATGTATGAAATCTTATTATATTTGTAATTAATATTTAAAGTTGAATTTATATTCTTTGTTACCCTATATAAAAAATTGTTTTGTTAATAGTCATTGAATTTAACTCTTTTAACTCTTCCTTCAATCAAATTATAATAAATATCCTAATCTAATCCATGCGGATCAAAGAGGATCATAATTTATTTCTAAGGTTGTTTTTGGTCAAATTAAACTTATCCAATATAATTAATACATGTGTTATAATTATTATATCATTTCTACCCTTAATTACACTATTTATTTTTAACTGTTGTAAATAAAAGTCATAAGTTACTATTCACCCAAAATTCTTTTTTATCTTATTGAACCAAATTTTTCTTACTAATGTCAACTGTGTCTCTATGATTTTTGAAATTAAACTCACAGAAGTGTAAAAATTATGTTTTATGAAAATTTGTAAATGCTCAATGAAGGTGGGTAAAGGACGGTAAAAAGTTCAATAAAATTTTATATATCTATAATTTTTATAAAATTACTCTAATGAATTAAATTTAACATATATAGTTATTACATATATTTTTTAACCAAATATAAATTAAAATAAAATAAAAAATTACATAAATAAAAATTCAGTTTTAAATAATAACGTAGCGTTTTTATGTATTTATCAAAAATTTAATGTTTTTAGAAAAATAAAAATATTTAACCTATGCTAATTTCAAAATTCTGAATTAAAAAATAAATTCTATTTTGAAAAATAAAATTTATAATATTTCAAAAAGTGGGTATTACTAATCAAAATCTCTAGTTTGATTGGTTGTGGTGTGTTAAAACTCTCTGTGGAGTACAACACAAGCTACTACATTATTCAAAGGAAAACATATCGAGGAAGCTTGGGGTGTTACAATATAGGAACATGTATTTTGAAGGGGTGAGAAAAAACTATTCATTTAGATAATATATTGATAAACACTGAATGAGGAGATAAGGACCCAATGTATTTTATTGAGAAATTTTAAGAACGTTATTTAGATCATATTTGTTATTTCATTATTAATTCAAAAAGAGATAATGTTCCAACCATGTTTTTTATAGTTTTACATGATAGAAATATATATGTTTTTGTTAAATTGTCCTTATATATGTTTGATCTATTTTTTTATATTTTGAAAATGTCAGGAAATTGGATTATCACTATGTTCATGATATGTTTTGGAATAGTGGATTATATTTCTTTTAAGGTATGTAGTAATTTGAGTATATTTTAGAGATTGTGCAATGATAAACATATATCACGTGTTAGTTAACAATAGTAACCATGTAAAGGTAGCATTTGAAAACTATAAATGTATATAGGGAAGTTCATAAGGGAATCATTAGATTTTCTATTTGTGTATAAATCTGAATTGGTAGCAGTTTTAAAGTATACATTAGACCATAATGGTAAAACTATAAGAGTACCATAATCCACATATGTGTTGTTAAATTCATATGTAATGTTCATTAGTTCTAAATATAATGTTAAATATAGAACTGTGCAAGGTTTAACTATTCTCTATACTAAATTATTGAAGTTACATACATGCATTCTTTTGTTGGGAACTTTTATTATCAATCATATAATAAGGATTTTATGTACATATCCTATGAATGGATTTTATCATGATAGTTGAATAATATTTAAATATTAGGGATTTATTGTTACTCAATTTGAAAAAGAGAATCCTACATGTGATAAATTAGAAAACTAAATCATAACCACTATAAGATGGAATTAAAATTGTCACTATGTCACAGAGACTATATTTCTGAATGAATAATTACTACACCACATCGTGTATCATTATATAGATTTGTTTTTCAAAGAATAATTCTCTATAAGAACCCCAATGAATATTGGAATTTTAATCTACATGTTTATGTATGTGGGGTTTTAGGTTTTATTGTCAGGAAAAAAATGGTGAATGCTATAATTTTTATTTTGAGGAAAAACAAAATAACTTTTAAATAGTTTCAAAACCATGGATATTGGGTTTTTGAGGGAGAATATGTGATAAAAGATGGAATATATTTTTATATTGGTCAATAGGTGGGATTTAATATAGTGATCTATCTTTTAATGTGGGAGAGAACCTCGATAAATAATCCAATGTGTTTTTTAGTTCTTAGTTTAAAGAGAATGAAGTGTTTTTAACTGAAGAGAAAAAAATGGTAGTGTGTGGAATGGATTCACCACCATACCCAAAAAAAATATTTTGAGTAGAATTCGAATCCACACCTCCCACAAGGAAAAAAAAATTATATTATAGATTTCTGGAATTATGTCCTCGCCCTATTAATTATTTTTTGAAGGAATGCTATGTAGAGTTGAAGAAAAACATTTCATAATAACTACTAGTAAAAGTTTTACTTCTTTTTAGTCCTATGTTAATTTTAATTTTTTAACCCAAAATGGTATGCCTATTGTATTATAGATTTTCAAAAATTCATAATATATTCAATGTATTTTCAATGACTTTTTTCCCAAAAAATGCTTCCAATCCTAATGGGGAATGATATTTATGATGAAAAATAAATTTGGAGAAATAATTTAGATTAGTTAGAATTTTTTTTGTTCATGTGGACTCGGAAGGCATGCCATCCCTTTAATATTTATGATACCAAATACATTTTTCATATAGAGAACTGTAGGCTCTATGTTAATCATCTTGATCTTTTCTCTTACAACCCTTAAATATTTGATATTCTATATAAGATCATCATTTTAATAGTATTAATGAATCACAGTCCCTAAATTGGAAATTATATGAAATAAATATCATGCTATAGAGAATAATTAATCATTTATAATGAGAAGAGAGTATAAATAGTTGAAATAATTCTATGCAGACTTCAAAAGTTATGATATTTATGTTTTTTCATACCATTCGATGTGTATTTTTATATATTTTAAATTTTTTATCCATTTCAACATATATTGTATTACTATATACTTATAAAAATGAAGATATATTAGATTTTCCATGATTCAGCTAAAAGGGGAAAACCTTATGTAATGATAATTAATGATAGTGAAAAACATATAATTAGAAAACACCATCTATTTTAATAAGATCATGTTGGTTATAGTTTTAAATATTTCCCTATCTCAATTATAATAAACCTATATGTGTTGGGATTATTTCATAACATCTATATACCCATAACAACCCAAAAAACAACCTCTTTCCAAGATATTCATTTATATTTTTGACCCATGGTGAATATCGTAGTGACGAGGTCATACATTCTATAATAATTTCCTGAGGGTTTTGTTTTACTCTATACCCCATTTTCACTAAATTAATATTTACAATAAATTCAAATGGACATCTATTGTAATATTTTCATTTAAGGACCATAAATGGATGATGAAAATGTGATGAACATCACTATGGGATCTTTATATAGGATGTCATTCAACATATTTTTTGGATAGAATTTATGTTTTCACTACTGCAGTAAATAATTAAATGTTGATGTCATGACCTGTCCCCTGGGGCCCATGTCGTGACTACCCCAAGCCCACCTTCCATATTCCAGGGGATAGTGACTAGCACCAAAAAGTTATCTCCCAAAAAGGGAAGTCATTGAATTTAAACTTGTACACACACCTAACCACATCCCAACACATTTAGAGTGGGAAATAAGTATACAAGTAAATCATAGCCAAGTGAATGTACAAGTGAATGTAAGTGGCCCAGAATACAAACCCATAAATGAATTAAAAACAACAAAGTACAAAGGGAAATTCTGATGGCTATCTGTGGAGAATTCCACATGCTCTTGAGAGTAGTGATGCTATTAAATTTCTATGTAGTATGTCCTACCATAGCTGTCCTACTAGGCCCAAATAGTTCCTAGAACAGTAATTATACTATTTCAGCTCTCGTCAATCCTGTCTCCCAAAGCATCTCTGTCGAAATGTTGATAATCTGCACTAGCCACAACATGTGTGGGAAAAGCCCGTATAGGGGTGAGTATAAAAATACAATGTACAGACCCCAAGACCCCCGAAGGACTCTTAGAAATCAACAGAGTAACACATCATATTTAAAATACCCCAAAGGTAACACCACCAACCAAGATTTAAAACACATAACATAAAGTCAAAGGCATAGTTCAAAAATGCTATAACTTAAAGTATAAGAAGTATATATGATTAGTCGTAAAACTATATCATCTTATTCTGTTAAGAGGCTCTACTGCTGACCCACACATGATCTCTAGGTGTTATCCCAATGAGGATCATTAGGTGCTGACTCACAGAGGATCGCTGGGTGGTGACCCTGAGAGGATCTTTAGGTGCTGACCCCCAAAGGTTACAAATGTGTTGAGCCACATAGGATCGCTAGGTGCTAACCCAAAGAGGATCGCTTGGTGTCAACCCTCAGAGGATAGATAGGTGCTCCCCCAAAAATGGTCTCTTGGTGCTGTCCCACAGAGGATCGATAGGTGATGAACTAGAGAAGATCACTAGTTACTAAACCATAGGGGATCAGTAGTTGTTGACCCATAGAGGATCACTAGGTACTGAACCACTCAAGATCGCCATTTTTTCTCCACGTCGTAGACATGAACTGGTTCCCACACATAGCATGCTTTATTTTAATAGGATCCACTACTCATGCCATCAGCCACACCTCAATCATCATGAGGACCAACATAAAGTATCCCCACTGGACAGTCTCGTCATAAAGGTCACAACAAAAAATATGGAGCATTGACCAGACATCCAGTCTCTATGTTATGATCATTTTAATAAAAATGACCAAATTCGATAAGATTCTGTTCCAACCCGGCCATACTCAATCTTCTTCCAAAACAAAAGTGGATTTTTTAGAAAGTACCATCCTATCTCAAGGGTCCCATCTCCATAGACAATGCATCTGTCAGATTCTCGGTATGAGAGAGAAAGGATTTGTAGTAAATCGTGGTTGGTTGTATCTGGGCCCAGTCTGACCTGTTCGGACCGACCCGACCGACTCTGTTTTGGGGTCCCAGATACCCCAGTTTAATTATACGAACTCAACCTAACCTGGATTGGATTGGGATGGGTCTGGTCCATCCTGGATAGTTGTCCAGGACCAATGGGCCATGATGGAACTAGTAGGGGTTGCTGAGCGTCGAGCCCACCAGCTCGCACGGCTACCCAGTCATGTTCTGCCCGAACCAAAGCGAGTGGTCCTGATCTTCCAGCATAGGTCTGGCTAAATGAGTATGGGTCCAACCAACCAGGTGCCGGTTTGGTCTGCCGACATGGGTCTGGACTGGCCTGCTGGATGGGGCATGGTACACGAGGTGACGAACAGTCGTGCGGTGCGGTTGGTTGGGGGGGGGGGGGGGGTCATCCCGTCGGGACGTGGAAGTTGCACCTAATATGGACCCCGCTAGACCATGAATATGAGGCCCCCTCTTGCCATATTCGATGGAACGTGGCTCACCAACCCTTAGATGGCCCGGACGAAGGTCATCCCTCTATGCAGCACCTGGTGCCACATCTCCCGCTATTGTCACGACTAGTGAGTTTCGGCCCTTTGCCACCTCAGTACGCCGATGAGCATGCCGTTTCACCCTACAACTATCCTGGACAACAGACCTCGGTCCCATATTTGGTCATGCAGCTGACTCTAATATATGCCACAACCTGCATCATCATTGCAGAACTTTTAGCAGATCCCCAGATGCATTCCAGTGGTCTGTTCTTAACGTTGCCACATCTATGGCCCACGTAGATCACCCTCTTCACCGCGAAGATCTCAAATCATTCTTCCTTTCAATTTGAGATTTTGTCCATGAATAACACCAATGATTGAGGGGCTCATGAATTGTTTGTGTTGGCATTTTCCCTCTATGTTAGAAGTTTATAATCAAGAGAGGTCTAGGGATTTCACATTGATAAACAAGGATAATTCAACTCTGGATAATGAAATCCCAAAATAAAAGGCACCATCTGGCATAAATGCATGAATCACAGATCAACAGGTTTATTTGTTGATCTATGTTCTTTATTTATAAGAAAAACAATGGGGAAGAAATTTTAAAAAATAAATAGACTCTTACCTAATTGACGTTCGATGTGGAAGTGTTCGTCCTTGAGATTTCAAGATATCAATGTTGCTTCCAGCTCTGTTAATCGAGGCACGTTAAAGATGTTGAAGTCTCACCAGCATTCTTCATTCTATGTTGGGGAGGAAAATTGTCAATAGTTAATAAGAGAATCACCGTAGTTTAATTATCTATTCTCCCACATGTTGGTTTAAAAATAATCTTGTCACATTGTTTCTGTTACGTTGTGACATTGCATCCTTACACTGTTTAATTTATGAAATAGAATCAATGATAAATATACATTTGTTCCCAATTATGCTGCATGATATAGGCCATTAATGAGCATCATTAATGTGCCACATCGTCACCTGTTCAATGCACCACAACATCATTATTCGCCACCCAATTGTGAGAAAAATAAATAAAATATTTCGTTTATATAATTTTATTATTTTTCTCAAAATTCTGAAAAATAACTTTTTCCCTCAGTCCTTGATGGCGGATCTTTTGTAATTTCTAGGGGAATCTCGACAATCTGAGTTGAACTATCCCCTCATATTTTCGATCTGAGCACCAGTTGAAAAGATAGAAAAAAATTCTCACATGTTTATGTATCTTACCATAAAATAAGTTCAAAAAAATTAACATTCACCCCCAACCAACAACGGTTGACATTGGTTATAGCCTAATTGTAAAACACCGCAACAATGTCAATGGTATTCTATGATATTCAATCTGAGTTACCATTAAGGTTTAATATGGAATTGAAAATAAAATAATTGATATATAACTATTTTATTCATGGAAAAAAACTAACATCAACTATTGTACCCCGCCATCCAATGTTAGGGTCTACATAAGGAAAGTATACCCATATGATCTCAATGGTGGTATCTGATGTTCCCAGTTAGGATCCAAGTATCACTAAGAGGGGGAGGGGTGAATCAGTGATATCTTTTTCTTTTTATGTTTCCCCTTTTTAAAACAACCTTCACCTCCTGTTAAAGATTTTCTTCCCTGCTGAACACACACAACCACAGGAACACAAGATTTACAAGGTTCATTACTCAACAAGAGTAGCTACTTCCTTGGTATGGTACGAAAACAATCCATTACCACACAATCCTCTAGAAAACAATTATTTGATGTGGAATACAATGAGTAGGATATACCCTTACACTCGTGTAGCACTTTGAAAACAATTTAATAGTGTGTGTGATCACTCTTAGCACAAATAGAGTAACATAATGTTTCAGTGCTTCTTTACAATTGAACAGATGCATTATCTGAAATACAAATCTTCACTTTCTTACACAGAAGCCGGTAAGAACTCTCATACGCACTACTGAATACGTGCGAAGAACCCAAATATTTCACCCAGTCTTTAGGGTGCCTTGCGCACAATTAAAATGGCTTGCACGTAAAAATTCCCTTTTGGAGTGGAAATCATTTTCGTTAAACATCCATTTTTTCGCGCAAATATTCAGTTTTCACGCTGCTTTCAAATTTTTTGCGCAACTGTCTTTATTTCGTGAAAACCTCTTTCTTTTCGTGAACCCCACTTAGCGTAAGATTCTACGTGCAACAGAGCTCGGAATTTCCTCTATGTGTCAAGTCTTACCAAATGAGAAGGGTTAGCCTAATATTTATAGGCATTTTTGACCCTACGTGCAAAACACAAATCCTCATGAAAAACCTCCTTCATGTGCGTAACAACTGTTTTATGCAACTACATATTTCGCGCCATGCTTCAATATTTCGCACCTCTCATGCCTTTTCAATTTTTCATCCTTTTAAGCATGAAGCACCACTTGCACGCAAAATTCCACAGTGCATTCCATATTGCGCGCAAATTCATCTTTTCACACGACATCGTATTTCACGCAATGATCCAATTTTTCGCACAGCTCATGCCTTTGCAAATTTTGAGTTTCTGATCTTGAAACACATTTTTCGCGAAAAACTGCATTCCTCTATTTCGTGCATCCTGGAGATATTTCGCGCAACCCACTACTATTTCGCGCACCAATTTATTTTTTCGCGCAACCTGCCTAAATTTCCGCGCACTCCATGCATTTATCATTTTTCGATGTTCTGACCTTGAATCATGCCTTTCATGAAAAAATCTAAACCATCTTCAATCTGGAAAATGGTGCCACCTTAAACTGTGCTTTTCTCCCATCCCCAGATTGTCCATTGCTTTGTCATTTTCTCTCTTCACTATTTACCATAACCATATTTCTACTCTTATAACAAATCCCACTATCGTGATATTTATCCATTGATATATCAGCTTTAGCATCATCAGAGTTGCAATGGGAACTGAAACTTCCCTACCCCCCAGCAGCATCATTCCTTTCAATCAAAACTTTATATGACTGGCATCATCATTTCTCTCCCTTTCCATCATAAGGCTTGCATCACAAGTTCTCCTAACTCATGATATGTGTGAAATACATACCAGCAATGCATCTTATGATTTAAGATCCTTCTACAAAGGGAATTGATTTATCTTATTTGACAACAAAATACAACACTCTGCAAAGGCTAACTCTTCAAACTTTCATCTCCATTCAACTTGGTCCCAACAGTATCCGATTTTTAATCCATTTCACCATTCAAGAATTATAATAATTTCAAAAATAAAGTATAATTATTTAATTACATTTTTTATAGTTTGTCCATTTTGGGTTTCCTCACTAGGGGGACGCAATGACTAAACTTAGGTCATGCCTAGGGTAAACCTGCAATCCCGAATGCAATGGTGCCTCCAATTTTGTATACTTCCACCCATTTAATAGTTATTCCACTTTTTCTGGAAATCCACTCATGAACAATATTTAAATAGTATCATTTTTAGGGATCTTTTTGGGAACTATTGGCCTCATAATCACATGCCTTAAAAGCATTTTGTCTTGAAATAATTCCATGTCATTAGAAAATTACACTGAAATACCATGATATTAAATTCTCCTCATCATAGGGTTGTACTTCCCCAAAATCCGACCCAAAACTAATCAAATAGATAGCAGAACTAGGCACACATCTAAGCCTCTTGCTCCCATGTGCACTGTTGAAAATTCTCTTGCACCCACTGAACTCAAAATAGAGGAATTGACAACCTACATAGGACCAACTCCGGTCGATCTTCTATATCCACTACGAACTCAGCAAATGATTCCCTGACGTTAATGTCCATCTAACCTCAATCAAGGACGTGTGATGAATCATGCACGTATCTCTTCAACCGCGACACATAGAAGACATTATGCCCCTTCTGCATCCATGAGGGAAAATCTAGGCCGTACAACACCTCACCAACTCTACTATGTATCTGAAAATATTTGATGAATCTTAGAGATAACTTGCATCCCCGACTAAATATCACCAATCCTCATTGGGGTGAGAACTAAAGGAAAACATTGTCTCCATCCCAAAACTCCAAGGGTCTCTGTCTCTTATTAGTATAAGACTTATATCCCATCAATACAGTCCTTATCTATTCTAAGATGATCTAAAACTTATTAGTTGTATCCCATTCCAACATTGGACCCATGAGTGTTGACACTCCTTGGTCTGCCTTACAGAGTGGTGATATGCATGGAAACCCATACGAGGCCTAAAATAGTGACATGTAAATGGTGGAGTTATAGAAGTTATTGTATGAAAATATCACGTGTGGTAGGTATCCATTCCAACTACAATAAAATAGGGACACATGAATGATGCATTTCCTCCATGGTATGTATGATCTACTCAGTCTGACCACCATTATGTGGGTGAAAAGTTCTGCTCAAACACAACAGCATCCCGAATACCTCTAGACAATATCTTCTGAAACAAGGATGTAAATCATGCATGATAAACTAATATGATCATTTAAGGCACCTCATTAAGCCGTACTATCTCTTGTACATAGAGGTGTCACGTGGCATCAACCAGTCATTACTCCCAGATGGGTAGGATGTGAGAAAACATTGTGAGTCGGTCGGTGATCACCCAGAAAAATCCATGGACCTTTGATATGTGTGGTTACCCCATTGAAAAGTACAGTTGGATACCATCCTATTTCCACATCATTACCTCATTTTAATGGGGAAAGCCTAGTGGAACTAGATGCTCCACCATTACATCTTGATATGTAAGGCATCGTGAAATGAACTCTGCCACCACATTCTTCATCCCCACCCACTAGTTCTATCATCATAGGTATTTTTATATCATCTACACTTTTGGATGTACCTATAGGGGAGATGAATGTAAATTTCTCAAATAATCCACCAGTAACATCACTGGTACTATGATGTTCCCTCTGAAAGGGAGGACATGCTCCCAACCTATCAAAAATCAATCAAGAGCTTTCCTTGGGGATGACTGAGAACATCGAGCCTCATAGTGAACACCGACAAACTATGCCTCTCTGACTCACTGTTAGAGTGTGGGATTGACAGCCATTTACTAATGGTAAGCCGCTCCATCATAATCCATGATGGTCATTGGAATCACGACTAGTTTCTCCATCACCTCACTTAACTTTTTGTAAACCAGACCTCCTATTGAGCGCTTCTTCCCCCATGTCCCCTTTCCCCGGAGTATTGACTATCTCAATGTCATCGTCCTAGATTAAATCAAACAATATCCATTGTCTCAACTACTGAAAAGATTACAAGAACCATTCAATAAATGCAAATGGCCACCCATTTAAACTGATTAATGCCCATCAGACATTTGGACGTGGTTACTCATTTTCCATGACCACCCAGTTAAAGGGATGGTAATCCACACATAACCATGAAAACATGGTCTTACTAAACCCTTACTCTACATGTCCTCCACCTACATACCCTACTCATGATGGCCTATGAAATACCATTGATATATTGATGATGATATGAGTTCCATCTCAGGGTGTATAATGATATAGAATTCCTTCTCCCTAAGGGGATGTAAATCATGGTTCCATATTTGGAATGGAGGTTCCAGAACTCCTCCACTACTGTTGTGAAATAAAAATTCAAAATATATTATTCCACGAGGGTATGTCATGCCAGATAAAGAGTGATCAGTTGAAACCTCATATGCATGAGTTTATCATGTGTTGCCTTTGTTTCCTTTTTCATTGACCAAGGAAAAACCCATTCAAATTCTAGAGATATATCACATCCTTTTTTCATGAAACAATCAATCTGATCATGAATTATGGATGATCATTCCATACCCAAACTAACTTGGTAAGGAATCAATGATAACACTAATAATTTCAAACTAAAACTCTCGACTCAAGGGTCTGATCACACTGTTGGAATAAGTATGATGATCGAGTCTCCTCCCATAGGTATCTCTGGACATAAGGATCCAGTCAATGTTTTAAACAGAAACTCATGGACTTGTAAAAGATTTGTGAATGGAATGAAATTTTAGATTATATGACTATTAATTTGGAAACTAGTATTATACACAGACCGTACTTTGAATCATTCTGAGAGTCGTTGGTTCATACTCTTTGACAAGATGCTGCTGCTCTCTTCTTATTTTTTTATGCTACATAAGAATGGTGTGGACCATATTGTGATGGTGGTTGTCACTTTTTGAAGTGTATACCACCTCATTATACTCTCCTAGCTCGTATTACATGTCTTCTACCTTCCATATTCATTTGTCCCTATAACACCCTCTTCCCAAAATATTTTCCGCATCCATGTCTTGGAGACTAATGTTGGTTTCCTACTTTCCCACTGTTGACATTCACTATATATATCTTCCCATCCAAAGAAAAGTAAATTTCAAGGGATACCTCTTGCATCCTAACATAAGTAGGAATTCACAAAGGGATAATGTGTGATCATATTTCCCAAAACACATCTCACTTGGTGGACCGAGCACTGATGCACATGTCATATCGTATTCATCATGTACCTGGAATTGCAGGTACGCCAAAATGAATATTCAACTACCAACATGACGTCTGGAAAAATCTATAAGAGCTATTGCGAACACATACCCCTTAGTGTTTTTTAGAAGGATAACCCTTATTTGATAAAGGGTCTCAACCTATGTCCCTATAAATAGTCACCTCCTCGTATGATAGAGGTTATCTTAACCATTCCATCTCTTGGATGAGCCATGTATAGGGCTCCCTTCTAGGACCGACATATGATATAATGGTTCCCTATATAGAATACCTCTTACTCACCATCTAAATACAGTACATAACCTCATGTGATTTGGTCTTTCTTCAGAACCTGAGGGGTATTTTTCACTAAAGCTCATGTAAGGAAATGTCTGTAGCATCCTAGGTAAATAAAGAATATTACCTTTTCATATTTATTAATATTTGTGAATAAATTATAAATAATACTTTAAAGGGAACGCAATGCCTGATGGTGTACCCAATACTCAACAACGAGTTTCTTTGAAATCTTACGTTGCACTCTAATAATAAAATAATATTATGTTAAATGGTAGTTAATGCCTAGATATTGTAATGGCAGGAATGAATGGAACTAACTAAAAAATGATTATATATGTTTGTCAAATATTTTTAATTTTTTCTAATAACTGTTAGATGCTTAAAATTGAATGAATCCAAATTTAAGCGTAAATATTCTAATATTCTTTAAAAGGTCGATTAACCACCTTTTGATGGAGAACCACTTTTAAATCCACTTTTTGAAAATTTTATGTGTTATATTTGTCAAAATAAAGTTCTTTTTAGAATCGGGACATCAAAATTTACTTTGTGTAATTTTTTGGTATTTTTACGATAAAGATCATTTTTAATGAATAAGGGAAAAATGTTGTATTTTTATTCAAAAACTCATTTAATATAATTTATTTATATGATTAGATCATATTTTGAATTAGATTTAAATTTAAATTAGAAAATATTTTTACCATTTAATCCGATGGTGGTCATTGGAATTAATTTCACATTGAAATTAGACTTACACTAGTGTCAATCTTTTAATAGATGTTGTTTCTTAAAAACACTCTATTTGAAAGAAAAAATAAATTATAAAATTAATTAATGCAACTTATATCCTTTGAATTTTGTGAAATAGACATCATTTTTGAATTTGGAATATCAAATACAGCTTAGGGTGAATTTTTGGTATTTTTCTGAAAAACATCAATTTTTGATTAATAGTGTAACCAATAAGTGGCAGTTAAAAAAACTGATTTTTCATTTAAATGAAACTTTATCACTTTTGTGATTTGATTTTAAAAAATATGACATAAATGGTTTTCATTAGGATGTAAAATATGGTTTAATGGGATTAAAATATTTTTTTTGGTGAATAGTAACTTTTAAGTTTTATTAATCGCGATTAAAGGTAATTATTATAATTTAAGGTAAAGATAATGTTATAATATTATGAAATGAACTTGAAAAATGTTATTACATTATTTTATGAGTCATGGACGACGAAGACAATCCATGGGTCAACTTGGGGACCCCATGGAGCCACTTTGGTTGGAAAATTACATTAATAACGTTTTTTAATGTTAAAATTAAAATGTCACACACATGTATTGTTTTATTAAAACAATTTTTACATGGGGTTATACAAGTCATATTTTTGGCTCTAAATATTCATTAGAAAGATAAAAAAGTTTCATACATCATGATATTTGTTTTATAATTTTTAGATATTAAATAAATTGATTTATTTATGAAACCGTGATGATGTAGTGATTACCTCATAAATGAAAGATTTAAATAAAATGAGAAGATAGGGTAAACTATAAGTCATAAACCTGTCACAAACCTATTATATGGGTGGCTTTAGAAACTTTATCACCTTAGCCTCAAATTATATCCTTTTGGTAAATTTAAAATCCGAAAATAATTTTATAATAAAGTAATATTTTATTACTTTCCAAGAGTTCCCCTCTTCTTCTCTTATAAAAGACCCCCACCTCTACCACCATTCCCACACCTCTCAAGCCTTTGGATCAGCCCAAAACTGCCCATTTTGTTTCTCCACATACCTCTATTACTCCTAGAAGCCACAATTTAGGAAGAAGACTTTCCAATGAAGCCTTTGAGCTCAAATCAAAAAGAGTTACCCGATTTAAAGATAAGGTCTTCTCTAGTGTTCTTTTGTTTTATTTGTCTTATGCAACCAACTCAACTCTATTTATTACTTTCTTTTGTAACCAAACCAGTATATTTAATATACTAGTATGTTTTTATAAGAATTATTCAAGCTACACAAACACACACATCCGTCTAATGGTTAAAGAACATACTATTTCTATGGATGGCAAATTACTGCCTCACGAAATGATGATTGTTCAATATTCTTTTATCACCATTAAAGGTGGACATTATGATTTCACTATATTTTATATATGATATATATGGTATTTATTTTTTCTATATTCTTCTTTATTTTATATTTAAAATATACATTTATTCATTGCATGTTGTGCAAATGCGAAAATTTTATAAGAGGAAGTGTGGACTACCGCCCCCTCAAGTGATGTGACTCCTTCATGCAATACATGGAAAGTATAAAGAATGAAATTAACGAACTTATGTGACCTATATAACATATATATTATAATTTAATTATAATATATATATATATCTCAATTATTGTTAATTCAATGAAAATAGCGTTCATGCGTACGTACGGCCTGCCATCTCTATGATGGGTGCATTTCATTTCATTTTATCTCCAAATGTTATGGAATAGTATAAAATGAATATGTACTGGATATATATGATATTTAACTCATTAATACTATTCTGGAGATGATGTATTTATAACTACATGGACAATTCTTTTCAACAAGTTCATTTTTTACTCATGTACCAAACATCGACAAAAACATTTGATATGAACTCACATAATTAACTAATTATTATAACATTATAATAAGTGATATGAATTGAATAATAAACTTTAAAGGAGGTCATTAAGAAATTATAAATTGACAAATGTTTATTATTCAGGAATATAATGAAACGAACAAGACAAGTCAGACTTGATGTAAGGGATCATACCTCTATCGTTCTTTTTATGTACTCTCTTTTATGTCATGTCTTTTAAGATCATATTTATTATTTTTGGGGGTGTCATTTTATATTCCACACACTGTATGTTTTATTTTCATAATATTATAGACCCTATTTGATCTCATAAATCCAATTTTTTAGGTTTTATGTGGCGCTGTTAGGCTGCCGAGTATTCATAAGGTATTTTCATCTCACTTTTATTCCCGTGACATCTATGCAACATTTGCCACCATTTTCCTTTGAGTGGTGTATGTACTGCCCATTATTATACTCTTTGTGTAATATAATTTATTTAATGAGTATTTACATCAATTTTGTATAGTCCTTTTTTCATGGGGAGTACATTTAAAAAGTTACCCAAATCGGTAATGGAACCTTTCACCCTAGCCTTTTTAAAAGACGTCTTTTGTTATGTCTTTTAATTTACATCTTATTATGTAGGGATATGTTATTATATATACTTAATTATGTAAAATTTATTTCCATGTGATGATATAATCTTTTTTCTCATCATCTCATTTTTGTAATTTTAATGGGACGTTGTTAGGCTGTCGAAATATTTACAAGGGAACTTCTTAACCCAATTTTGATTTCTTTGGGTTCAACATGTAGTTATTGAATATTTCACCCTATGAATATGTGTGATTGACCTATGGTTGTTTTAAACTTAGTATCCACTTATATTGGGTGTATTTATACTTGGCACACATAATTAGGAGATTGATTTATCCTTAATTTAATGATAGCTTCTTTATAAGGGATTTCATCTCATTTTACATTTCTATTAAGACTTAATTGTTGTTATGCACCAATTCACTCTTATATGGTGTATATACATTCCTTTTAATTATTATATCATTAATATATTTATTATAATGATATTATAAAGCTATGATTAAATGTTATTCCTCAATTATTGTATTCAAGTTTCACTCATTTTGTTAAAAACCCTTTAACTAAAAAATCATTTTAAATGATTGAATGATTTATTCTTATAAATATTTCTCATTAAAATCCATGTTTTCAAAATGGTTTTAAGGATTTATTTATATATATATTAATGGTTTAACATGTTAAAAGCTTCGAAGCTGTATGGGACACTTTGATTCAAAAATCCCTTTATTAAAAGTTTTAAATGGTTTTGAAAATGGTTTTTATAATTGATTCATTTTTTCATTATCTTAAAATGTTATATTGTTATTTCAATGTGGGAATGTTATCTTTACTTTATGCTTAATTTATGTGCTATTATTATGTTATAGTTATTAGGCATTGTTTATGAAGACGGGTGGTTCGGTGATAAACTAAGGGCCGGTGAGCCCGATATAGCTCTCCAATGCATTGAGTAACGCAAAGGAGTTAAACGCTAAGGTTTCTCCGAAGAGATTGGGGGAATATATTATGATAGGTATTACAAACGTAACCATGAGGGTTACTCCCAACGTAAGAATGTTATGAATGCCTCAAGTTACATTTATGTCTTAGGATTTCTATTGAGTTATGAAAAAATCTTATGATTTCATGAGGTATGTTAAATTGCTTATGTTTTATGGGTAAAATATGATTTCATTGATTATTAGGTATAGATGGACTAATGTTTTCTTTCCGTATTGTTATAACCCATACTAAGCTTTTTATGCTCATCCCATTTTTTAGAAATGTTTTTCACAGG
Source organism: Viscum album (assembly GCA_963277665.1). Classification (NCBI taxonomy): domain Eukaryota; kingdom Viridiplantae; phylum Streptophyta; class Magnoliopsida; order Santalales; family Viscaceae; genus Viscum; species Viscum album. The sequence continues at coordinate 1,237,539,294 of OY728145.1, read as the reverse complement.
ACATAAAGTGTAATAGGGTCAACGATGGGAACTAGGAAATGTCATGCTGTCTAAAACAAGAACTTGACATGAATCTTTTGTTCAAGAGTTTTTATTTTGTGAAAAAATGGAAACCGAGTGGATGTGTCTACCTTTTAATCATTCAGATGTAATAGTTATGTCCTGATTCTCTAAAACTCTAAACCTGAATATATCCTCTATGTGAATTATTCAATTTAATTGATGATTATGTAATGTTATAAGGCCGGGTCCTTATAGTTGGTATCATAGGTCGGTTTAGATAACTTTAGAGGTTAGGGTATCCTTTAAGCAGAATTGACATTAACATAATGGTTAGGACTTTAGAAAGGGTCATAGTTTTTGATAATGTTAATGAGTTTAAGATAACATGAATAAATATATCTTAGTATTATATGATGATTCTAATGATATACTCACATTTACATTTTTGGTTTAGTAAATGGATGGATCTAGCAGGCACCAAAGTGACAAAAGAAAATGTGGTGGTTTTCTAATTAAGAGACTGGATAAAATAAGAGATTCAATGAGAAATCTCATGGTTATTCTAAACAAACTATCAGGAGGAATGATTAACCACTTGAACCTTGGTGAGTTCTTTAATGCATCATGTATGAGATGAGCAACTTGATGTGGAAGTTCAGGTAATAATTATAAAGGTAACCATTAGGGTTTATATGGTCCTTACTTTTGAGGTAATTATGGGTTATTATATCTTATGATGGAAAATGGAAGGCATGAGATAAACTTGAGGTTAAATTATGTTATGGTTATTTTTGAAGATTTTATCGCTTTTTGGGGAATGTTATAAGAATCATGTATTTTTCGAAAAAGGACAACACGTAGACCATGTGACAACCTGTTGCGTCAGACGAAGATGCGGGAATCGAACCCACAACTAAAGTGCGGTTGGTATTTATCGTCTACCACTAGACTACGTGAAGTCCCCGGTTAGTTTGACTAATTATGTTTAGTTATATGATCTTATGAATATAGAATAAGTTGATTTTGGGTTATCTATGGAAATTATTATCCTATCATGGATGATATGTGATTAGATTAATTACTTTTCAGTATGAGACATTAAAAGTAACTGATGTTATTTAAAGATAAATGTTAAGGTTTATCTTGGAAGATTATGTGATTAAATCCTTTGGAGATTTGGGTTTCAATCTTAGTTTTGTTTACATTGAATAATTTTATGGATAGATGTTTATTGAATGGTCTTTTTTGAACTTTGGGTATTGGTTGACAAATTTTGGATATTAAGAACATAATTTTTTTTAAAGGATTATCTTTTTTAGGTATTATTTGATCTCATACTAAGCTTTTTGTTTTGGTTTTGGTTAAGGTCTAAAGACATGAGAAATATATAGTTCTCTTTTGTGGATTAGGTGATTCTCAAGAAGTTGATTATAGTACACTTAATGCGAACAAGGCTTCCTAAATACTCACCCTTTGGAGAAAATATGATTTTGAGTAAGGAATATAGTAAAAGGTGAAAGTATAAATTACAAGTATGTATGTTTCCTTATGATTTAGTTAAGCTAAAAAATAAATTCCTCAATGAAAATTAACATAAAACAAAAATGTTGTCTATTAACTTTTCCTACTGGGGAATCGAATAACGTTTTACCCATCACAAGTTTGTGATTTTCCTGTGGTTAACATTCTCCTAAACATGTTTTCTATCACTCTCCTTCATAACATGACCCTTTTGTTTCTTCCATATCCATGTTTTCCGACATGGAATCCTAGTATGGGTTAACTCGTGTGACCTTTGTACTTCCCTTTCATTCTTTTAATGTGATTGTTTAATTTACTCCTTTTCTGTTTGTGGGGCTTTCAATGAAGTTTCCAAGCCCAATTTTAAAATCGCGAGGACGCAATTCCCAAAAGGGGGGAAGAATGTAACATCCCAGGTAAATAAAGAATATTACCTTTTCATATTTAATAATATTTGTGAATAATGTATTAATATTACATTAAATGGAACGCTATGCCTGATGGCATACCTAATACGCAACAATGAGTTTCTTTGAAATCTTACATTGCACTCTAATAATAAAATAATATTATTTTAAATTGTAGTTAACTCCTAGCCGTTGTAATGGTGGGAATGAATGGATCTAACTAAAAAATTATTATATATGTTTGTCAAATATTTTTACTTTTTTCCAATAAAAGTTAGATGCTTAAAATGCGAATGAATCCAATTTTAAGCGTAAAAATTCTTATATTCTTCAAAAGGTCGATAAACCGCCTTTTGATGGCGAAACACTTTTAAATCCACTTTTTTGACAATTTAATGTGTTATTGTTGACAAAATAAATTTCTTTTTAGAATCGGGACATCAAAATTTACTTCGTGTAAATTTTTGGTATTTTTACGAAAAAGTACATTTTTAATGAATATGTGAAAATATTGTATTTTTATTCAAAACCTCTTTTAATATAATTTATTTATATGAATAAATTATCTTTTGAATTGGATTTAAAGTGCAATTAGAAAATATTTTATCCATTTAATCCAATGGTGGTCATTGGAATTAATATCACTTTGAAATTGTACTTAAACTAGTGTAAATCATTTAATAGATATTGTTTCTTAAAAACATGCTATTTGATAGTGAGAATTAATTATTAAATTAATAAATTCCACTTATATATTTTTAATTTTGTAAAATAGACATCATTTTTGAATTCTGAATATCAAATACAGCTTAATGTGAATATTTGGTATTTTTCTGAAAAACGTAAATTTTTGATGAATAGTGAAACCACTAAGTGGTAGTTAAAAAAACTGATTTTTCATTTAAATGAAACTTTACCACTTCTGTGATTTAATTCTCAAAAATCCAAAATACATGGTTTTCATTAGGATGTAAAATTTGGTTCAATGGGATTAAAATAATTTTTTGGTGAATAATAACTTTTATGTTTTATTAATCACGATTAAAGGTAATTAGTATAATTTAAGGTAATGATATTGTTATAATAATATTAAATGACCATTACACATTTCCTACCCTTATTGGATGAGTGATGGCCGACCAGGACATTCCATGGGTCAACTTGGGGACCCGATGGAGCCACATTGTTAGTAAAATGACATTAATAACTCTGTATTTAAAGTTAAAATTAAAATGTCACAAACATGTATTTTTTTACTAAATCTATTTTTACATGGGGTTATACAAGTCATATTTTTTACTATAAATATTCATTATAAATCTAAAAAGATTTCCTACATCATGATATTTTTTTATGATTTTTATACATTAAATAATTTAATTGATATATGACACCGTGATGATGCAGTGATTACCTCATAAATGAATGATTTAAATAAAATGAGAAGATAGGATAAAATATAAGTATTACAATTGTCACAAACCTATTGGATCAGTGGATTTAGAAACCTTATCCCCTTATCCTTGAATTATATCCTTTTGGGACCTTTAAAATCCAAAATGCATTTTATAATAATGTAATATTTTATAGCTTTCCAAGAGTGCCCCTCCTCTTATCTTATATAAGGCCCCACCTCTACCACTTTACCCACACCTCTCAGGACATTGGCTTGGCCAAACCCAGCCCATTGTGTCTCTCCACATTCCTCTATTACTCTTATAAGCCTCACATTGGGTAGAAGTCTTTCCAAGGAAGCCTTTGAGCTCAAATAAAAAAGACTTACCCGATTTAAAGGTAAAGTCTTCCCTAGTGTACTTTTGTTTTATTTTTCTTCTCCAACCCCCTAAACTCTTTTTATTACTATCATTGGTAACAACACCAATATATTCAATATACTAGTATGTTTTTATAAAAAGGATTCAAGCTACACTTACACACAGATTCGGCTAATTGTTAAAGAACATACTATTTCTGTGGATGGAAAAATTACTGCCTCACTAAACGATGATTGTTCAATATTATTTTAACACCTTTAAAGGTGGCCATTTTGATGTCACTATATTTTATATATGATATATTTGGTATTTATGTTTTCTATATTCTTCTATATTTTATATTTAAAATATACCTTTATTCTTTGCATGTTGTGCAAATGTGATAATTTCATATGAGGAAGTGTGGAATACCGCCCCCTCAAGTGATGTGACTCGTTCATGCAATAAATGTAATGTATAAAGAATGAAATTAACGAACTTATTTTACCTATATAACATATATATTATACTGGAATTATAATATATATATATCTATCAATTATTTTTAATTCCATGAAAGTAGCGTTCATGCGTACATACAACCAACCATCTACATGAACGGTGCATTTCATTTATTTTTATCTCCAAATGTTTTGGAATAGTATAAAATGAATAGGTACTGGATATATAGATATTTAAATCATTAATAATATTCTGGAGATGATTTATTTATAACTACATGGATAATTCTTTTAAAACAAGTTCATTTTTGACTCATGTACCAAACATCGACAAAAACATCTGATATGAACTCACATAATTAACTAATTATTATAATATTATAATATGTGATAGGAATTGAATAATAAACTTTAAAAGAGGTCCTTATGAAATTATAAATTTTCAAAAGTTTATTATTCATGAATATAAAGAAATGAACAAGACAAGTCGATCTTGAGGTAAGGGATCCTAAATCTCTCGTTCTTTTTAAGTACACTCCATTATGTCATGTCATTTAAGCTCATATTTCTTATGTTTTGGGATGTTATTTTATATTCCAAATACTTTACTTTTTATGATCATATTATGAGAGAACATATTTGATCTGATAAATCCATTTTTGGAAGTTTTAAGTGGGGTCGTTATGCTGCTGAGTTTTCATAAGGGATTTTTCATCTCACTTATATTCCCGTGAGATTTATGCTACATTTTCCACCATTTACATTGAGTGGTGTATGTACTTCTCATTATTATAATCTTTGTGTAATAAATTTTATTTTATGAGTATTTACATAAATGTTTTATAGTCCTTCTGTCATGGGGTGTACATTTCAAAAGTTACCCAAATCGGTAAGGGAACCTTTCACCCTCCTCTTTTTAAAAGACTTCTTTTGTTATGTCTTTTAATTTACATTGTATTATGTAGGGATATGTTCTTCTATATACTTATTGATGTTAAATTTATTTCCAAGTGATGAGATACCCTTTTTTCACATCAACTCATTTTCTGAATTTTAATGTGACGTCGTTAGGCTGTCGATGTCTTTACAAGGGAACATCTTAACCCAATTTCAATTTCTTTGGGTTCAACTTGTTGTTATTGAATATGTCACCCTTTGAATATGTTTGAATTACATATGGTTTTTTACACTTAATATCCACTTATATTGGGTGTATTTATACTTGTCACACTTAATTATGAGATTGCTTTGTCCTTAATTTAACGATATCATCTATATAAGGGATTTCATCTCATTTTACATTTCTATGGAGACTTCATTGTTGTGATGCACCAATCCACTCTTATATGGTGTATATACTATCCATTGATGTATTATATCTCGAATCCCTTTATTCTCATGATATTATAAATTTATGATTAAATTTTATTCCTCAATTATTGTATTCAAGTGTCACTCATTTTGTTAAAAATGATTTAAATAAAATATCGTTTTAAATGATTTAATGATTTATTCATATAAATATTTCTCATTAATATCCATGTTTTCAAAATGGTTTTATGGATTTATTTATATGGAATTTAATGGTTTAAAATGTTAAAAGCTTTAAAGTGGTATGGGACACTGTGATTCAAAAATCTATTTATTAAATGTTTTAATTGGTTTTGAAAATTGTTTTTAGAATGTATTGATTATTTCATTATCTTAAAATGTTATATTGTTTTTCCAATGTGGGAATGTTATCTTTACTTTATGATTATGTTATGTGCTATGATTATGTAATGGTTCTTGGGCATTGATTATGAAGACGGGTAGTTCCATGATAAACTAAGGTCGGGTGAGCCCGATATAGCTCTCCAATGCATTGGGAAACGCGAAGGAGTTAAATGATATGGTTTCTCTGAAGAGATTTAGGGAATATACTATGATGGGTATTCCATGAGTTATGAATAAATCTTATGATTTCATGAGGTATGTTAAATTGCTTATGTTTTCTAAGTAATGTATGATTACATTGATTCTTAGGAATACATGGAATAATGTTTTCTTTCCATGTTTTTATAACCTTTACTGAGCTTTTTATGCTCATACCATGTTTTTGAAATGTTTTTCACAGGACATAAAGTGGATTAGGGTCAAGGATGGGATCAAGGAAATGTCATTCTTTCTAAAACAAGAACTATATATGACTCTTTTGTTCAAGAGTTTTTATTTTTTTTTTAAAAATAGAAACTGAGTAGATGTGTCTACTTTGTAATCTTTGAGATGTAATCGTTATGTCCTGATTCTCTAAAACTCTAATCCTGAAAAGATCCTCAATGTGAATTATTCAATTTAATTCATCATTAATTAATGTTATAAGGCTGGTTCCTTATAATTTTCCTAAATGTGTCATCTACCAGTAGTCTCGGTAGTAACCGGTGACCAACATGCAATGGTTTTTCTCGGACACCACCCGAAGGTACCATCTCGGGAAACGGTCTCTTTACAAAAGTTGTATCACTCTATGGACCATCCTCAAGTTCATGCATTGGAATGTAATTTGGCTGATTTTGTAGAGGCATCTTGAAATAGAATCAAGATGAACCACTGTTAAGACAATTTTCTTGGTGAGAAGAATCATAGAAAAATAACATAATGATACACTTACACAACCAATGTTTTCAAGTACTGTACAATAAAATTGAATTCAAGGTCATGGTGTTTGGATACGTCGACTACATCACCAACACTGGACACCCTGAATTTGAATGTCGCACTCGCAACACATAACATTGTTCCTCAAAAACAAAACAAAAACTCATAGTCTCTGTAATCAGAAATAACTTTCTTTGATACAACTTTGTAACGACTCGTCCACCAGGGCCCATGTCATGACTACCCCAATCCCACCTTTCAAATTCCATGGGCTGGTGACTATCACAAGAAATGCATATCTCGAAAAGGAAAGGAATTTCATTTTCACCTGTACACACACACATGCCTAACCACATCCCAACACAATGAGAAGAAAAACAATATACCACTAAAACTAATCTATGTTCAATTAAAACTTAAATTTAGTGGTCTAGAATAAAAACCCAACAAGGAACTGAAAACAAAAATGTAAAAAAGAAACTCGAATGTCCATCCATGTTAAACACCACCTACTCGTGGGAGTAGTAATGCTACTGTATTCCAAAGTAGTATTTCATACATGCCCGGTCCTACTGGGCCCCACCTATTCCTTGTCCACGAAGTCCACCATTGTAGTTCATGTTTGTCTCGTATCCCTAAGAACCTATGTCGATGCATTGATCATTTTCACTAGACACAACATGAGTGGGCGAAACCCAAATATGGGTGATTATAACAATACATAGTAGAGACCCCAAGACCCCTAAATGTCTCTTAGTAATCCATGAAGAAAACACCATAACACATATATCATAGAGGTAGTTACACCAAACTAGATCCAAAAAACATAACATAAAGTAAAGGATGCATCTCACACTAGGAATAACTTATATAGAGATTTAAATATGAGTAGTAGTAAATCTAGATCATCTTATTTTGTCTAGAGGCTTTTCTATAGACCCACACAGTGTCTTTAGGTGCTGACCTGCCGAGGATTTCTAGGTATTATCCCAGAGAGGATCATGAGGTGTCAACCAATAGAGGATCCCTAGTTTCTGACCCACTGAGGATTTCTAGGTGCTGACCCACAGTGGATCGCTAGGTGCTGACCCATAGAGGATCCCTAGGTGCTGACCAACAGAGGATGGCTAGTTTCTAACCCCCATAGGATCCCTAGGTGCACCCCTACAAAGGATACCTATTTTCTAAACCACATAGGATATCTAGATACTTTCCCATGGTGGATCTCTAGGTGCTAACTCACTCAAGATCACTATTCATTTTTAACGTTGCAGCCAACGATGAGATTCCATCACTTTGAACGAATAATTTTTGGACAATCCACTCATTAATCCATTAGTAGTTACTCAAATGTTATAATTTTCCAAATAGAGTAACATCAAATGATTGTCTCGTCAAAAGGGTTTAAATGCAATACACAGTTCATCGATTTGATTTCTCGATCTATAAGTTATGGGGTTTTTTAAAAAATGGTCTGGATGGGTTCGACTCTTATCAAACCCAAACATACCCTAACCTCTGTAATAAAATCAGGTGTAGTATATAAAAAGTACCACCTCATCGCATGGGTCCCAACACCACTTATGTTACGTCAATCATATGCATAGTCTAAGAGATAGAACCATTTTTGTAGACATGGGATGTTTGCGACGAGCCCCTGTCCGATGCAGTCAGAAAATTCTGACCTACTCAGCCTGGGGGTCCCATGTACCCTATTTTAATTAGAAAGACCCGACCTAACCCATTTTGGGTCATGGTCGGTCAGCTCTGGCCTAGCCAGTGGGCAATTCCCAATGGGCCTTACTGGACATGACCTTGGGTGGCTGAGGGTTGATCCCGCTAGGTTTCCTGACAACTAGTTCTAGTCAATCCCAGCCCGGAGTGTGCAGGACTAACCTACGGGAATGGGTCTGGCCCTCTTGGTGATGGTTCAGCCTACTGGGTGTAGGATGGGCCCTCCAGATGTGGCATGACCCACTAGCCGAAGACTGGTTGTGCGATGTGGCCGATGGGGGCTTGTCCAGCCAGGACGCAGTAGTCACACCACGTTAGGCCCCTGAAGGCATAATGGATATGGGGACTCATCCAACTATGGTTGATAGACCGTGGTTCTCCTGCCTTTTGATGGCCAAGACTTGCGCCATCCCTCCGTGAAGAGTTCAGCACCGCATCTCATACTGTCGATGAGCCCTCATGTTGCCTCTGTATGGCGACTGGTGCACCACTCCACCATGTCATTGGCTCAATAGGGGGCCCTCAGTCCAACTACATTCTGCTACCACCGGGACGATGAAAAAATCATCAATGGATCACCAGATTCACTCCAGTGGTTCGTTCTTCGCGTTACATGCTTCTATGGCCCATGATGATCACCCTCTCCACTGAGAAGTTCTCAAATAAATCTTGTTGTCGATTCAAGAGATTGGAAAAAAGAACACCCAAGGTGGAGGAGCTTGATCCTTGTTCATTTTGGATTGTTCCCTCCAAGTTAGAAGATTATAATAAATGTCGGTCTAATGATTCCACATAAATAATCAATGATAATTCTATATCATATAATGATATCCTAAAAGAAATGTTACCATCCCGCATAAATTCACAAACTAGAAATAAACATAATTGGGGTTTGATCCATGTTCATCATGTCTAAGAAAAAGAATGGGGAACAAAATTTAAAAATTATACAACCCCCAACCTTGTTGACGTTTGATGCCGAAGCATTTTTCCTAGAAGTTTCAAGATGTCGATGTCGCTTCTGGATCCATTCATTGAGGCACGTTGAAGACAATGAAGTCATATTGGTATTATTAATTCTTATTTGAAGAGGAAACTGCTGGCAGTTTGTCATAGGATCCATATTGTTTAAATCCACACTCTACCACATGTTGGTTTAAAATAAGTCATGTAAAATAATTTTTGTTATGGTGCGACATTGCATAATTACATTTTTTCATTTATGAAACAACGTCTTTTTTATTCTTACATTAGTGTGTCGTTATGCTATCTGGTATGATCCATTAATGAGCCTCATTAATGATCCTGATCACTTCCTGATCCCAACACTACAATTTTGTTGTTTTCCAACGAAAAGTTAGAATAGAAATAAAATAATTCATTTAAATTATTTTATTATTTTTCTCAAAATTTCCAAAAAATTACATTTCCTCTCAGCCTCTTCCAGAAGAAGTTTATACATTTCAAGGTTAATCCAAGTGTTTTGAGTTCAATGTTCCCCTCATTTTTTGGATATTTGTCTCATTTCTTATTATAGAAAAACCCACTCACCCATTTATTGAACGCACCTTAACAAATGTTCAAAAAAGATTAACATTCACCCTCGACCCACGCCAGTCAATTTTAGGCTCTGCCTAATGGGAAATGCCTTTATGAGTTCAACGTTACTCTTAGATGATCAATCTATGTTACCCTAAAGGAGTTATAATTATTTGAAAAAAAATTGTTACATAATTTTTTTTTCGAGGACAAAAACAAACATCCACTCTTTTTCTGCACCATCCAATGTTAGGGTCTACCTATGTGAAGCATACCCTCACTAGCTCAATGGTGGTGTATGATTTTTATTCTGAGTCACCCTTTTTTGAGTTATATGATTTTGAAAAATAAAATAACATTATTATTTATTTTATTTAATGTTATTCCATTTATGGGTTTTTTAGTGGAGTGTGGTGCCAACATAAATTAAGTCGTTCCTTGGGTAGACCCACCAAAAAAAATGCAATGGTGACCTCAGATTTATGATTCGGGAACCCTTTTAAGAGTTATTCTACATTTTTAGGAATACCTCTCAAATGCACTTTTTAAATATTAACATTTTTTGATGGATCATTCCGGGCACTCCGAGCCTTGGAATAATGTGTCATCAAAGCATGCAAAATCCAAATAATTCCATGAAATTAAAAAAATTACATTTAAATTCTACGATAGTACAATTGAGATATGATATATAGGGTTATATGAGGTTATTGGTATATAATGGACCATTTATCACTAGAAAAAATTATTATCCCCCATTTTCTCATCCATTGAATCCCATATACATACATGTTCTATTTACTTTATGCCAAATTTTTTATCAATAATTCTCATTCGTGGATGATTATAATGGACCCCATAATGGGGGACATGTCTGATGGACACCTTCATCCTTCATTTATGTGGGATGACATTGAAACGACCCCCTTCTTAAAAATGAATTAGAATCATGATATAAAAAATGATGTTATTTTAGTTGATCTTTATAATATATTAGACAACCAATTTTCATATTTGATTTAGGGATTTTAAATTATAAAAATCATGAACCTATGAATGGATTTTGGGGATGTGTTTGATCAAAATCAATCAAATATTCCCTTATTTCTACTAGAAAAAGTGTCTATAAGGTGGTTTTGATAATGGGATATCTAAATTCACCATAGAGACGATGTATTATTTTAGTTTGAGACATTATTTACAAATTTTCATAGTACTAGGGTATTGTCAATGTGATGATCAACAATTATAGTTAAAAATTAAACGATTATAATGGTGGACCATATTTAAACATGGAGACAAATTTACACATTGGCCTTTATATATATGATGATATACCATCTATTAGGGTGGATCTCCAAGAGAAATTCCCATCATAGAAATCTGGTTAAATTGCATTTTATCTAGAGATAGATGATATCTCACATGGGGGATATGAATTCATCAATGAAAAGATGATTCAAATTTCAGGATTTAGCCCACATTTTCAAAGTATATAATGGGTGAATATGTTAATGTTCAAGCCCAAAGAAGTGATGAACTAACACTACTGTGATGAGTATTTTTTAAATTCTCATTACTCCCTTTATATATCAATAATCCTGAATGATGAAATTAGAAATAAGATAAGATTTAGGAATTACATTTATTTGAGGGAAGGATTTATAGAATCTATATGTGATGTGTAATTAATATATTGGGGTTATTCACTATTAATATTTGGATTCCAATTCAATTATTTTTGAAATATGTTTATTATCTCTATCAAAAGTGCATGTAAGGAAGAATTTATTATGATTGTTTTATCCTTATATAGATCATCCATTGTTGTATCCATATTTTCTTTTTTATTTTCTTTACAATTTATCATTAATTAGACAAGTGTAAAACTAGTTCTAAGAATAAATATTTCCAAATACTGTAGACCAAAAAAAGAAGAATATTTGTTGTCTCTTCTTTTTTGTTGGAAAAATCAATACTCACATTCTGTACTTCCATTAATGGATCAGAAATTTCATATAGGTTAGTCACCACTATTTGTAGCATGTTTTATTGAACCATAGTAGCGGCTCACCTCCCAAAGGCTAGGGCCTTGTGACTAGAACCAGAGAGGCATAAACCTGAATGGAAGGCATTGACATTAAACTTCTAAACACACAGAAAGGGAAAATAAAACCACCATAATAAAAAATTGTACAGTAAAAGAAAAAGGGGGCAGAATACAATCACAATTAAATGAAAGTACAATAAATTATGTACAATCTCTGCATTCCATACACCAAGGATTCAACCTAAAGGGTGGGTACAACTCACAGTTGAAAGTCATAGTAGCACACAACATCTGATGATCCGCCTACAAGCATAGTCCAGTCCTAGCTCCCCACTATCCTAATGAACAGATTTCTTCAACTGCACAAGACACAATAGGTTCGGGTTAATCACGTTCATGGGTGAGTATAACAATGCTCAATAAGGACCCCAAGACCCCTGCAGGTCTCCCAAGAATCCTCAAGGAAAACTACCACCAATAAAGTTCTTAGACACATAGTACAATGTTAGGACCCCTCTCACATAATATAGTGTAATGAATCAGCTCCCATACCATAGGTTAAAGACTCAGCTCACATATCATAGTGTATAGACTCATATCACATTAGGTATAACATAAATTACAGACGTAAGGATGATTACTCATAAAGATAGATCATCCAATTATATTGGGATGTTATACTGCTCATCCACGAAGGGTCGAGGTACTGTTGATACACAACGGGTCTCTTTGCTACTAATCCTAGAAGGGTCTCTCTATTTTTGTTATAAAAAGGGTCACCCTACAACTATTCCACAATGGGTTTATCTACGGATGATCCATGTCATGTTGTTCTCTTGTTGATCCATGAATGGTCTCTCTCATGCTGATCCATGAAGGGTATCTTTTATAATAATCTAGGATGGGTGGCTTTTAGGTAGATTCAGGAAGGGGAACTCTTTATTCTTCAAGTCAAATCCACCCACTAGATTCCCATACATAATACGCATGATTTCAAAAGTATTTTCTCCTTAAGTCACTGGATGTATCTCCACCACACCAATGACCCACAAAGATTTAACCCAATGGAACATCTTGTTGTAAGGGTTCTAGTTCAACAGACGACACATTGATCGAATGCCCAACCTCTATGATACATGATTTTTTTCTAAAATGACCCAGTTGGATTCGAGTTGGATCTAGCCTGTCCATACTCCAATCTACAAAAAACTAAAATAATGTTTCACTATTGGATTGAACTATTGAATGGGTCCTTGAGCAGAAGACAGTGCGCCAATCAGACGTTTGGGAAAGCTGTGTGGGTTCGGCCTGGAAGCATGGATCTAGCCCACTGGAATGTGGTTCCGGCCCAACTTGTGGGTTCGTCCTGCAGGTGGCCCAACACACCTTCCAAAACCTGGCAGGCAGAGCATGCTAGTTGAAAGACCTAGACGCGGCTTGGCCATGTCCTATTCTCTAGCCAGTGGCGCCAGCTTGGACCACATGTTCATCGAGCAAGGTCGACCGAGTGGCTGGCTGAGTCCCCTGCAAGCAATTGATTGGCCGCGTGCCTTCGGTGTGTTAGAGCGGCAAGACACGACCGCTCCTCCATGCGGTGTCAATGGGTGCAAAAAATCCTCATTGTTGTGGGCAACATGATGCGGCTCTCTGCCATCACGACTACTGATGGGCGCACCACCATCTTCCACTTTCGGCCACAGCAGTAGGCCCCTTTCTGTTTCCATCGGCACTTCTACTAGTGCTAGTGCAAAAAAATGTTACTCAGTCAATCACCGTTGGTTATTTGGTGGTCGATTCTTGACAACACCTTCCCCTTTAGTCCCACTTAATCACCTTCTTCACCAAGAAGGCTTCAAAACCATCTCGATGATTAAATTCAGAATAGAACCACCAATAACGCACAGGTGGAGGTTCTCGGGCCCTGTTAGTGGCATCTTGGGCCCTCTGTGTTAGAGGTAAATAATGTAGGGAGGTTTAGGGATTGAATTAAAATCATACAATCAATATATCCAACACAAAACCCCAAGTGAAGCACCCACAAAAAAGAATATATGTTCTCCATATCAACCAATTTCTCAATTGATCCACGCTCCTTGTTTTAGAATGAAGACCTAGGACAATTAAACATAAAGTAAAATGCTACCTGGGTACGTTGGATCTGTTATAGGAGAATGAAGGTTTCTGGATCGTCGTCGATCCACGATTGTTGGCATTCGTCACCGCTCTTCAATCCCTAAATTCGGTTCTCAAACTTTCATCATTCCATGGTCTTTTTCACCATTGGAGATGAAATTTTCTGGTTGTTTTTAAGATATCTCTAGTCGATTAATTTCCCTCAACCCAACAAATCGACACAAATAATAAAAAATACATCACCAAACTTCTTCATTTATGAAACATCATCGAAGTTTTGCGTAATTAACACATCGATACTTTGTCCGTCCAAAATTCCTCCTGTAATCCCTTCCAAAATCGAAAAGTAAATCATGCATCATGATATGAGACTATAGTAAAAGGCACTCGATGAAGTGTCATGATATTCTGTATATAGAGGTGTCCCAAGACCCTTACTGAACCGTTATATAGAATAGAAAGGAATTAGGCTGACTTGGTAAGTCGATCAAGAATCACCCAGATGGTATTGTGTCATCTAGATGTACGTGGTAATCCCACCATGTAGTGTAACTCCCCGGCCACAGACTACCCCAATGTTAGTGCACAGTTGAATAAAACATGATGTATACTTTTTTTATAAATGAAATGTTGAATGAAAACATCATGTTCCCCTAAGGATTATCTTCAGGTCTTAGTCTGAGATTTTTAGATACACTTATTATAATTCGTTCAAAACTGAAAAGGAAAATAATCTCTACAATGCTGGCACCAAATAGAGTATCTAAAATCTATAAAACCTTTTAAATTAATGATAAAACATAGGGTGAGCATAAGAATGCCCAGTAAAGAGTTTCATAAATAAAATAACGCTAAAATTGAAACCCTTGGAAAACATTATTTTAATATTATTTATAATATATTTTCATATGGAGAGCATCACATAACATTGGATCACAAAATAAAAGTGAAAATTTCACGGAGTACATACCAAGTTAAAATGAAACTTGTTCCAAACATAAGCATGATCATATGAAATGTTGGGTGTGCAGCATATAAAGAAATAATCAGTCTAACATTAATAAATGTGACATGAAAAAGTTTTTGTACCAAATTTACAACCAAAAGTAATACATGATTAGAGTTACACATAAAATAGTAAATTCAATTGAATTCATTACTAACTATAATCCATAACTAGCTATTAAATTCACTGAAAGACAAATAAACATCTGGCCATAAGAATTTACTTCATCTGATTCTCATTAGTAAAATCTCATTAACAAGTAATATTCTACTAATCGAATGATCATTTATTTAATTAAATTTCATAGTCATAATGTGGGAAGAGCATATGTTATATTGTGTAATGTCGTCATACCAAGACCATAAACTCGGTGTCAAGGCATCATGCAAAGACCATAAATCAAAATGGTAAATGCCTCGGCCAATTCCACTTCTAGATGGCCTAATGATATCTATCGATGCATCGTGGGGCTATAATAGGCATCATCCGTCAAATAATAAGTCAAATGTATTCCTCATTTCCCTAAATGTAAGTGCTCATACCAATTTGATTTAGAAAATTACTTATCAATCCATGTTTCAAATATTACTTTGTTTCTCATTTCCTATTATTCAAAGTGTCACTACCACTTTGAATAATTTATTTCATATTACATATAATTCAATGTGTCCCACACCACTCTGAATAATATCTTTCTTTTTTCACATTATTAAAAGTGTTCCATACCTCTTTGAATAATTTAGTTCTTAATTCAATAAAAATATTATTTATGTTTAATTAAATTCTCTAGCATAAACATAAACATAGTGAGTCATGCGTACAAGTGTGTATAGAAATACTAACAACTGCATGGCTATGGAAACAAATGAAAAGTATCATAAGAAGATTATAACACATTTGACGGTAAATAATGCAAAAAAATTTATACATGTTTTGTCACATAAAATGACAACCCTAACTTCAAAAATCTAATTAATAAAATTCATATTGGAAATTCATCATGGATTAGATTCATAATTAATTTACAGCTGAACACAATATTTCATGTGGGGTATTAAACACATCTATGTCCCTATATTTCATACCTGTGTTCTTATGTACAACATATCACAAGGATAATTTAAATTATTTACACACAATATTATGAATTGAAAATATTGAAAATCAACCATAACTAATACCATGTAATATTTATGAAAGTAAGAGAATCAATCGTATGTGTATAAGAGTGGAAAACCCCAAAAAATAAAACTCAGAAATTCTTTATAATTATTAAATACTATTTATGTAGTTTTATAAATAAATAAGTACAATGAATAAGTAATTAGATATAAAATTATCATTTTTTTAATAGCCTAAACCCTTGGGTTCCCATGGACACTCGATCCCCAACTCCTTCTTGGGCCCATGGTGATGTCTAAAACATTCCAAATTATCATTTCCTAATTCATTTAACAAATGCGATTTCATTATCCATTCAATTTAAATTCTTGATATGTCTAACTAGAACCATATTCCAATTAAAATATTTTATTCATAGATCGTAATGTCTATTTCCCCTTGATTATTTTTAGCCTTAGCCCCAGTCTCACACAATATGGGTATTTGGAGAATCATCCCACATCTCATACAATTTTCATGCACGCCTTGGGACAATAATGCCATTTCATGGAACCTGTGTGTTTATAGAGCATCATTTTTTTCCAAACCCTATAGCATCAATCATTAACACATATCACATGTATCAAATATCTCACATATCACATTTATCACAAGTATCACATATCTCACATGTATCACATATATCACCTCTATCACAATAATTAATTCAATAAATAATTAACTATGTTAAGAACATCACTAATTAATAAATTAGTTTTTTCACATCATTCACAATAATTAAATAACAAATTAATTTATATATAATGTACCATTAATCAATTAATGAAATTATTCTATAAATCTAGAAACAAAAATACACCCATAATTAATTATTGAATTAATTATTCTTATTCATCACTCTAAATATTTAAATAATTAAGTTGAATATTAATTTTTTTTATTTACAATTCAACAATTCTATAATTAATTCAAAAATTAATTGTAACAAATTTCACGATCTAATACCTTCATAATTCATTCAAAAATCAATTATCACAGTTCCACAATTATCGTTATTCGATCAAATCACCAATTCCTCAATTAATTAATAGACCTTGTTAATTAATTTCATTTGGAATTCCAATTTCTAAAAAACCTAAGATATTATACAATCACATACATGTAATTGATTTTAAGGAAATGCGACATGAATAATATACCACCTACCTCGATTCAACGATGTGCGATATCCCAATAGAAATTCTGAAAATTTATTGGAGTAATGGTATCTAATTAGATTAGAATCTATAACCCTAAATTAATATTAAAAAATTCAAGATCTATGAAAACTATATATAGATACAAAATCTTATATCTACAGTCATCATATCTATATTCATCAAATCTATATCTTGATCTTGAATGATGGATGACAACAACCCACCAAATGAACTGGTGATGATTAGAGTATGAATGATAAAGTAAGAGGATATGATCTACATATCAACAAGGATGTAGATCATTATTCTATTAAACTAATAAAAAATAATTGATATCATAAAGGAATATAATTCATTTGGAATGTTTTAAAATCATGAAGTAGTGCATAGGGTCGAAAGGGTTGTGGTTCGTGTGTATGGGAGATTTTAAATCTAATTTTCAGGTGGGATTAATTCCCATGAATGGTTAATTGTGTCAGGGACACGTTTTATCCCAACCACAGGTCTAAAATGTGTGCCTGTTATATAGCTTAGAATGGTTAATCATAAGATGGTGCACCATTTTATAAACAATGGGCCAACAATTAAATTCACCTTTTTCCTTGGTTGCAAGGTTATCTAGGATAGAGAGGACGATTAGGAAAAAATGTTATCCAAATATGAACAATCTTATTTCTTCCATTTTCATAAAACATTCCACATAAATTCCTGCATGTTATAAACCAAATAATTTAATTCAATAGGGAAAAAAGTGTCAATAAAATCATGACTGATTCAACTCCATAATAGGTTTGGATCTTTTAATCTCCATACCATACAAATACTCATCCTTGAACAACATTTGAAGCATCTCTAAGATTACGAGTCAAAAATATCAGGTCACTAAGCCGACATATCTTATTCCCTTTCCAACCATTCCTCATGAACATGACCATATTTCCACAACCCACAGTCTATCAGCATGGTTATTCCATGCAATACATTCTCACTATGATCCAATATACCGTTCAATTGATACACAAATGTTGAATCTATCTTATGAAAAACAACATTTAAGTCAATCACATGAGGAGGATCAAGTTGATACCATTATAGTTATGACACATATAAAACATCATGAGAAACATTGCATTAATAATTATAATCTAATCGACACACCACTAGCATAATTATCTCCATAATGTCTCAATGTCCAACAAAATTGGGCACAAAAATTTCTTATATCCATATCATAATCTGCCCCTAATCAGGAAATACCCGAAGGAATACAGAATCACCCTTTGTAAACTCTTGCTTCCATCGAGGTCAATTATCATATGGATTATTTCTACTCTGATTCATAGAAATAAATTTATGTATCAATTGAACCTATTATAACCTCTCTTGAATGAGACTCAATCCAATCATCGTAGACTCACCTTCCCCCATCTAGCATATAGGTGGTATTTAGGGCCTACCATAATTTTATCTATATGGTTCCACCAATATCATATCCTGATAACTATTTTTATCGAAAACATAATCAAATGATAGGTGTTACACCCAAGATGCACCAAATTAAAGGAAATAATCTTGAGTAATATCCTCAAGCACATATATAATATACTATAACATCCCGACGCTCTATGGGTAAAACATGTAATCAATAACACATTCGTACCAATCGCCCTCTGTAATACCATCTAGAATCATGATGTAAATCCTGAGTCACAGTGTGAAACTATAGATGTGGAACTCCATGTAGATGGAATTTGTCCTAATCATAAAAAATTACCATATAATCCACTGAGAATGTATATCATATAAGATAAAAATCTTCTA
This sequence comes from Viscum album, assembly GCA_963277665.1. NCBI lineage: Eukaryota > Viridiplantae > Streptophyta > Magnoliopsida > Santalales > Viscaceae > Viscum > Viscum album. The sequence continues at coordinate 1,237,519,907 of OY728145.1, read as the reverse complement.
CTTTTGTTATTCAATCCACAATAACCCAAATAACATCATTGTTCTATGTTTTCATTTGGAGACCCACTATAATATCATTGGTCATGTTATCCCACATCATTTTTAGAATGGGAAATGTGTGTAGAATATAACCAAGTCATTGAATATTCACCTTGTCATGATTAAAGGGGAAGCATCATGTCAGGAACACTACTATATCATTATTCATGACTTCCCAAAATACCTAACATTATAGGACACTACAAATTTTTCGCACCTAATGACGTGCCATTCACATTGTAGAATTCAATTCTAACATCAAAACCTCTCACATGATCATTTTTAGAAAACCAGAATTACTAAAATAGTATATTTCATCTACATTTATTCATTAATATGTATATTACTCCCCGCATTCAATGAATTCCCTCAAGGTCAAGTCCTTTATATCTTATTACTTTATATATCAAATCCAGTTTAATTGAGTATAATCCACTGAGAATGATATGGTTGTATTCCCCTCTTGGATCTCCTAAATATTAATGTTCATATGTACTAATAAAGACATCATCTTAAAATCAATAATAGAATTATGTACAACCTATGTTTTTGTCTTCCTTGTTAGATAATTAGCAACATTGTTCCACTTTTTTGGAATATATGCTATCTCAAAATGAAATAATACACATTATAATCCAAACATATCTTCCCTAGAATCAAATCCCATTTAAAGAAGATATACATTAAACATTTGGTGTTAGTATACACCATAAAATTATCAACAAATGGACAGTTCCACCAACACATTAATGCATAAACAACAACTACCAAATCGAGGTCATGTGTAGTGTAGTTCCATTCATAAGGGCATAAATGTCATTGACCATACACAATAACTCAATCTCCCTTCATCAACACTACTATGAGTCCAGCCCCATAAGAGTCAAAATAATCATTATACTCCTCTCCTAGATTGGGTAAGATGAAGATCAATGCCGATTTCAAATGATTCTTCATCACATAGATGTAAATTTCCCATTTTTCTCACCAAACAAATATTATCCTCATTTGGGTTGTCTCTATATATAGTGTTTCCAATCCTGAAAACTCATGGATGAACCTAAAATAATATTAAGATAAACCCAAAAAGCATCACATATCAGAAACAGTCTTCGGACTATCCAATGAAACGACTACCTATACATTCTATGGGTATAGGGGCACACCTTCCTCTTATAATATGTGACCTAATAAATGTACCTAATCAATCCCAAACTGAAACAAAGATTGATAAGTGTATAGAGGATTCCCACTTAGTTTACTCAGGATGATGTGAAGGTGCTAGTCATGATCATCATGGGTTATAGAGTACAACATGATATTAACCACCAACACTACAACAAATAGATGCAGATATAGATAGAAGATGGTGTTGATCAAGTTCATAAAAAATTATGGTGCTTTTATCAACCCAAACAGAATTATGATTAACTCATAAAAGACATAACTTTATCTAAAAGAATTCCCCAATATATCAAATGATAAAAATATCATCAAATGATAAAAATATCATCAAATGATAGCTTAATATCAATTCAATATCTCTGAACACAAATGGTAATATCAACTGGTCAAACATATCTTCATTATAAAGATAAGGATTCTAATTCATCATAGTCATCTGGTTTAATGTTCCATATTAAACAATCAACTGTTGAGTCTCCTCGACCATTTTTAAGTATAAATTGGTTAACACAAAGGCTTTATAATTAAGATAGATAAATATTTTATCCTCTAACGCCTCTATGCTATTCATGAGCTCTTGAATATATATTAGTTCTTTTCAATATGGTTAAATTGAAATTATCTCATCCCTAGAATGAGCTCTGTGGTGAATTTATCATCCCTTTTATGTGAAAATCCTAATAACTCTTCAGTAAATATTAACCAAAACGTGTAAACTATATGACTAAGGACATACTTCTTGATATCTCCATCATCAAGTAATATACTAGTAACGATATGAGCTCTCATAGTTTCTGGGAAATTTTTCACTTCTCTGCCCACCACGATATCCAACTCACCATGGTGAATGTAGTTGACAACCTTAAGAGATGTAAAAGTCACTCTCATCTAGTAAAAATAAATGTTGGATTAATATGATAATAACCATTCCATAACCAAAAATACAGTCTATGCCTAACATTTCATGTGTATAAATATCCCACATATAATGATACTCACCAATATTGAGATTACACCTCCTTGGACCATTAGATATCTCATAATCATACTCCCTATGATTTATAAATCTTCATGAAACAACATACAAACACCACCACCAAGCACAAACCATTAAAATGTTGTTTAAATTTGATGGAATTAGATGAACTAGTATCAGATAACGAACTAGATAATGTAGAAACTACAAGAATATTACCTCTCACTGTCGATTGTCAAGCCACTCATTCCACAAAAACATGATGGATATCCTGTAACTATCATACCCCAATTCTTAGTGATGTATTTTTACTTTCCTATGAAACGACACTCTACTAATATATATTCTCTTTCCTGCAAGCACCACATCTAATACCACTACAACCTCATCTATTATAAGTCTAACCTCCATTCCAATACGGTGAAAAATACACAATTCCCACACACTAATAATGTCAATATCCTTTTTCACAACCTGTCATTCTAGGTTTCATACGAAAATTTATAGATAACCTATATAGGCATATTCTCGGAACTATATAAGTGGTCAGTGAAAATGGATATAAATGTGGCCCAATCGACCACACATATAGAAAATTACATTGTTAATTTCATATGTAACATATCCCTATAATGATCTACTTTTCTTCCCACTGTTCTAGTTAATGTTATCATAATTATGAATCTTACTCTTGGAACCCATACCTAAAAATCATCTAGTAGAAACCACTTCTCAGCTACTGCAATCCACTTTTAGGTTCCCTTACATGATGATATCCTTATTTACCTATTCTGAGAAGTTCTTTAGCCTAATGATATTCATATGATCCTTAATTTCACACAAATGAGCACCCTAAAACTGTATTGCTTAAGTAGCCACACCTTCTACCTAATCTAGAGAAAAATTATTCAATTCTCTAGAGAATAAATAATATTCTTGTACATACATACATTCTTATGTCAACCACATGAACCTAACTTCCCCCTCATATCTTAGTGAGTCAAGATCTATGGTCTGAAGAATTGTTTCTTGAAATTTATTATACAAAATAATATACATTTTCCATCCTGACATTGGATTTCCTAGTGTCACTCCTCCTAAACCCATAACATATAAGATGTCAATATTACTCTGTTCACAACTAGAGGAATCATTTGGAAAACTGTAATCTTGATATACTAAATCTAGAACTCATCTCCTACATGTCCAGACCCTAGAGTAATAGTCAGAGGGTGCTAAAATTGGAAATCATTCATCTGATAAGACATTCTTTTTAGAAACCACCCATGGTATCTCTCTATTAATTTCATTAAGCGAGTGAATTTCTCATGAAACTACTTTCATTCTTAAACAATCAAAAAAATTTAGTGTCTCAGGTTCCAATACTGTTGAAGTATCTTCATTCATATTCTCTATTCACCCACTCAACAAACATCATCATGTATGAATATATCTACAATGAAAACATGCACCTTAAGACATATTTAATAACATAATCATGCCTAATTTCATGGAAAATGTAGCCATACACAACATATCTTTTTACCTACACCTGACCACATGATAAAAACCAATGTTCTATAACTACTCATACCCATCCAAAACCTAATTCCTGGTTTACCAGGGTATAAACATTATCATTATTCATGTGTTTACATTAAACACACATTTTTCTCATTTTTCATCATTATTAATATATTAATTTAATAATTGGGACCTTTTAAATTTCAATTTCACTAGAAAAGTAAACTAATTCATGGTCAAAAAGTTACCCAATTTCCTTTTTCCCAAGCTTGCCTAAAATGATACAAATCATGAATAATTCTACGTTCTTAGAACAATGCATCAAGACTTAACTCTTTTTCTATGATGTTCTATTATCCAATTCTCATATATTTTCATATATAATAGTTTCATCACATAATAAGTGTCTCAGCCAAGTTGAAATAGAACAATACTATAACAACCACAATAATGACAACAATCCCAACCTACGTACTATGGTTTCCCACCAATCATGGGGTTGTAACTACCATGCATGTGCTCATTTACAATGCTTGAATATTCAAATCATCGTATATACCCTTATAAAATTATAATACAAATTAAAAAATAAAATAAAAAAAATTTTGATACTATTTTTTAACGTTTCAACCGAAGTTCCACACTCTGGTTCCTTGAGTTAGTCTTCCACATGACCTCAATTGTACCTCTGCATATGTAAGAGGATGATCACTAGTATTGAAGGTAGAATATATATCATGGGGAGTATATTTCAAATATTATGAAAATAATACACTAGTGGAAAATTAGAATAATTATAATAATAACATATAAAAACAATCAAAATAGTACCGATTTCACAAGATGACCAAAACTGGAGATACAATATAAACATTTGATTATAGATATGATATGCTATAGTACGTGCAAGGTGTCAGAATGAAACATTATATGTAAATATGATAATAACTCCCAAATGGGCCTCTAACCGTGTTTGATTTTCTCATCTTTTTTTTACCCCAATCCATCCATGTAACAAAGGGACATTGCCCTTATCTCATCCTTCAAACATGTCTTTCGATTTGGGTACATATAAGGCTACTCAATTTGGGAATGAGTATAGCTTATTTGGAAGCCCCCAATGATTTCTAAATCTAATCCAATCAATAATTTGGTTTCCAAATTTTATAAAAAATTAAAAATACTGAAGTTAAAATTTATCACATTACCATATTTTTATTAATTATCCAAATAATCCCCCAGGTTTTCATGGACACATGGCGCTCAATACACAATTAAACCAGTACTAATGCCTGAAACATACACAATTATCAATTTAAAATTCATTTTAATTATGGGTTTTCAATATTAATTTAATTTAAATTCTAAATATGTATTATTAGAATGATAGTAAAATGCCACTATTTTATGTAGTGATTTTCAAGTTTAGGACCTCATGATAATTTGAAGAATCAGTCCCTGTCTCACACATCAAGTGTATTTGGGTCATTAGTTCATGTAACATACAATTTTAATGCATACCTTACGTATAGATTTATATTTCCTGGAAACCATGGGTACTTAAGGAGTAATTCCATATACAAGATCCCATTTTCTCAATCAATCACATATATCACATGTATTAGATATCTCACCTTTATTATATAACACATATATCTTCATAAATAATTCATTAATTAATTAACTTTTCAAACAAAATTATTAATTAAAGAATTAAAATATCACATCATTAACTTTAATTATGATATAAATTCATTAATATCCTTAATAAGAATAATTAATTCACTAATTGATTAACTAAATCTATAATCACAGATAGTCACAAAATAAATTCATCAATTAATATTCCTTATTCATCACTCTCAATATTGAAATAATTAATTTAAAAATGAATAAATCTATGTTCACAATTAAACACATCGATAATTGACTAAAAAATTATTTTTCCATAGTTTCAAACTTCAATACCTTGATAAAAAATACACCAATAAATTATCCCAATTCATTAATATCTATTATTCAATCAAATCCCCAGTTCTGCAATAAAAAAATGACAAAATTATTTAATTCAATTATGAAATAAAATTAGAAAAAATCATGAGAAATTTTATTATCACATACACATAATTGATAGTAATATTATCGGATTTGATTAATAGACCACTATCCCAAATTCATTGATGAATAATCACTCAAAATATTTCCCCAAATACACAAGAGTAATGGTCTCGAATGAGATACAGATCTATAACCATAAATAATGATTAAAACAATTCATGACAACTTATGTATATATATATATATATCAATATGAATATAAATACAGTCCTAAAATATTGATATAGATATAGAAAAATAGTTGACAACATACCAGAAAATGAATGAGAGAAGAACGTTGGAAGAACGATAAACAACGAGATATGATCCACATACCCAGAGGGATGGAGATCCTTGATTCAAGATTCTAATTTTGAGGAATGAATATATAAAAGGATTTGAATTCTTCCTAAGATATATTAAATAGTCAAATATTACATATTTATAAATGGCGGTCGAATGGGGTGAGTTTCGGGGTTTTGGGTGATTTAAAATCCATTTTTTATCTAGCTATAATTCTTGCACATTTGTTTCAAACTAGGGGTGCATTTTTTTCATAACGATGAACTAAAACTATGTCCTACTTTAATAGGTTCACACTGATACTTCAAATAGGGTTCATAGATTAGAAAACTATGTGCCAAGTGTTCAATTCCCCTCTCTTTAGTGTTGAATGATTAGCTGGGCTAGGGTGTAATGTTAGGGAAAACTGTGTGCCAACCATGAACAACCTTATTTAATACATTTCTCTAAAAATTCAACAGTAACACACTCCATGTTATAACCTAATAAAAAAGTACTCATCTATGGAAAAAGAGTAATTGAAACATAACACAAGTCATCTTTTAGAAATGTATGGGATCTTATAGAAAGATTTCCCTAAATGGGTTATATTAGAACACTGTAAATTATAATATTTAAATACTTCCATTATTTTTATAGTGTGTATATAGGAAAATTTTATCTTTTTTAGTTTAACTATCAAAATACCCATTTTTACCAAAATTATGGTAACTAATTTATCCAGTATAAAATAATTATTTTAGAAATAATATAGCTTAATTTATTACACATTATAAATAATTAAGTCTCTATGTTTGGAATCAATTTTTCCATATTAAATATAATATACTTTAAGAAAAAAATAATTTAATAGTAATCCCATAGAACAAATAAGAATACCAGTTTATTAACTAAAAATTATCAAATGTTTATAATGATTTTATTTCCAACATCAGTATTAAATTGATTCAGATGACCAAAATGGGATGAATAGATGTATTATATAACCAATAATTGAATAAATGATATTTATATTTAAAAATAAAATATCATAAAACACACTTTTCCATTAAAATTCATTATTTTTATTTATTCATTTGAAAATGATACCTTTTAGAAAAAACTAGATAATTAAACAAAAGATTATTCTGTCATTCTGAATAAAAAATGATGTATCTTTTATCAAATTAAATTTATAAAAATTTTATAAACAATCATTTATTTTATTTCAGAAAAACGATCAAATTTTTTTTAGAATATATTATTTTCGAAACATATAAAAACATTATCAAAATTATATATTTTATTATTAATATATACTCATTATACATAAAAATTATAAGTAATATATTAAAATTTGTAATTATTATTCATATCACTATGTTTAATTTATAATTTATAATGGTCAACGTTAAATAACTACATTAATAAGAAACCATTGTTTTTTTTAAAACACATTGTCTTGCAGAACACCAACTATTCCAGTGTTTTATATAGAAATTGATTAATTTGATTTAGAATGAAATAGAATACATTATATTAATTGAATTTATTCAAAAGAAATCATTTAAATTCATGGGGTAACATTCTAACCCCCTAAAAAGACTTTCTCCCTCGATATTATCCACCATAATACAAACAAATAAGGATACTTTTTCTAGATAATTTCTATATATTCCAATTTAGATTTCTATAACTAATGGGTTTACCACAAATAGTTACCATGTGAGTGGTACAATTTATCATAAAATTATCTTCATGATCTAGAATATACACCCCTTTTTTCACAAAAGATAGATTTTTATCCAGTAGTATAACATATGAGTTTAGTATATTTGAAGGGTTAAGAACATCCTCAGGAGGTATACATGTAATAAATATTGGGATTGATTGTGTTTTTTTGGTAGTTACAAAGGATATTATACCCTAACAATGTGATCAATAATTTCAAATAGATCGATATTCAAAGGTATTAGTTTTAATTTATTATGGATTCTCATAACATTAATCAATGTAAAAATTCATAGAATCAATTTATCACCAATATTAAATTCTAGATCAAACCAATGTTTTGTAGCATTAATTATTTACTGACTCTGAGCTATCATGATGTGCTTCTAATTTGATATAACATTCTATTCCATTTATTAAGCCACAAAAGGTCAAATATCATTATTTCCCCCAATACTTTCTATAACATTTCATCTCAAAATTTATTTCCATAGAGGGATTCATAAGGATCCATATGATTGGTTGAGTGAAATTTTTTGTTATAATAAAATGAAACTATAATATGGTGATAATCATAATAATATTAAAAATAAATTGAACGATATCTCAACATATCCTCTATGGGTTGAACTTTTTATTCAGAAAGACCATCTGTTTGAGGATGAAATTTTGGGGCATCGAATGAAAAAATCCATGTTGATTTTTTCACATTACCATACTGTTATAGGTAATAGATGAATCATCCCATTGAAATTTTTTTATTTCAGTGTTTCCTTGTTGTCATAAAAAGCACCCAGAAAAAAATATGTGTTATATCTTTTCCTGTCATCCCACAAGATGTATTTTCTCAAATAACTATACATAATTTTACTTCCAGTTTGAATAATGAATGAATAACTATGAGCTTTCCCTAACATCACTTTGAATTATTGTATTTGTGAAATTTTTACATGGTTCTGAATCCCCATCATTTAATCACAATCATTCTTATACAAAGTTATATTTCTAACATGATTTTTTTTATATCTACATCTTCTTTCTGTGCTTATTTTGACATTACATTTATACACGATAAGAAATTGAAATGAGAAATATAATTTTTACCATTAAATTACAACTTCTAGACTAATCCTTTTCAAATCCATAAAAATTCAATATTTTATTATACTTATCTTGGAAATGATATATGGATAACATTGACACAAAGCAGTGACCAAAATGTCCCCTTTCATAGGGTGGTAACAAATTGATTATTAAAAATAATTAATTAGATCTAACAATATTAGTTGGATAATATTAAATGTCTTATATATGAATATTTTTTTATTGAAATTTTTATCATTATGCGTACCATAGTTTTGTCCATAAAGATAATTCCACTATATCCATAATGAAACAATTACCGTGTGTAACCTGAATTAAAGATTTGGGTATTTTTTTCTATAATCCTAATTTCTCACAAGGTGTTAGATATAACCATGTTAATTCTCAAATGATCTCTTCCCAATTCCTTATTAGATACCTCAGATTATGAACCCTTATATAACAAAGGGTAATGTAATACAAGTGAACTGAATAATATTATCCTTAGTTTATTGAATATTTCTTCATATTCAAATATCATAAAGAGCATGGCTCCCTCTTGGTTTAAAATGGATGTAGGATTATATATAAAATAGATATTATCAACAAACCACTGATAATATCCAGCAAAACTAAGGAGACTATGCATATCGGTCACAATGGTTGGTTTGGGAAAGCATTCATTAGCCTCTTTCTTTTATGTACCATATTATATACCATATACTGAGATTATTTGAACTAAAAAATTAATTCTTTAATTGCAAAATATTCATATTTTTTAAATTTTTCATATAGACTATCCTTCAATAAGGACTGTAGAAAAATTCATTTCATATCTTAATCTCTTCCAAGATCAATTAGTAGTTAATAAAATCGCCTATAAAGACTACCATAAACATTCAAGGAAATATCTATTGAATGTATTCAATAAAATGAAGAAGATTAAAATGACCCAACATTTTCTTACATTACTATTACGTCATTTCAAAGATAACAAACATAATAGTATTACACATAGAGGATTCAAAGGTATAGTGTCTTGGGAAAACTAGGACCATATATAAGAATTACAACATCATGCATAAACATTTATTTAATTTCTTTTTCTGTAGCTTCATATTGGAACTTGTCCTCTTTTTAGTATATGTCTCCACGTGGGGATATACATAATAATGGGTGAGACAGAAGCCTAGTAAGATGATATATAATAACAATATAGCATGGGGTTAGCATAACAGTAACATGGGAAAAAGATCATGAACATGAGAGGAAGCATAAATATAAGACTTGAAATCTGACAATGCATAACAAATGAAACATCATTTCTTAGTCATTAAATACCACACATAATTGTGTACCATGATATCATCTTGTTCAAACATCATTTCACATTTACTCATGAGGTTCATCACTTTTCCCATTGCATTGGAGCACTATATAATTTCAGGCGCACCCGTCACATTTATTCATTCATATTGCACTATATAATTCTGGGCGCACCCGTCACATCATAACATTATCATAAACATGCTTGAAACATGGAACATATATAAAAATTCAACATAAATATCCCATGTAAAGGAATTTTTTACATCTCACATAACGCATTCATAAACATTGGGTTCCCAAAACAAAGAGGGAATAACATACTTGATACAAGAACCATCAACATTGAATGAGAAGTAAAATTTGAGTTCTTAAAAGAAGCTTTCTTTTGGAAAACATTTTGTTTGACATAAAAAGTAGTGCCAAATATTTATATCCCTGAAAATGAAATACAATGATGAAAAAATGATCTTTAATGAGTAACTATCTCAAAAATGGAGTGGAAGAGGGAGAACCCGAAGGAAGAAAATCGGGTTCGAGATTTCTCGTAACCTTGTATCTGAATGTTTCTTTCTCTTAAATTTCCTATATAAATACATTATATTAATTAATTAGAAATCCAGAACCCTGTGTACATTAATATGGTTTATTATTGTTTCATTAAGTGATTTTATGTTCCATTGGATGAGTTATATAGTTTTAAAACATTTCTTGAGAATGTTTTCATGGTTTTCTTAACTGGTTCACTTGTATTATTAAATTGATGTTTGGGTAGAACATTGGTAAACATCCATAACTGATATTACATGTCATTAGAAATAGTACAGGAGTTTGGATGATCTTATAATGAATCATATTACATCCATGTGGTTGAATCATTAGATAAGAATTAATTTATGATTGTTTGGGTTCATTTGGGCGGTTTTTCGATCACAACGAACTTGTTTTAATTTTTCACTTATCAATATAGCCATAATTTAGTTACAAAACTTTTAATAAGAGATAATACATATATAATATTATGTTTCATCCATAAAAATGGTTTCATAACAAGATATGAATGTTGAAATGGAAGAAGAAAGCATTTCGTTCTTAAAGGGGGTAAATTAACACATCACAAACAACTTTCACTTTAATAAAATAAAATGAAGAGTGAAAGGGGTCGGATGATATTAGAATCATAAAATTACATTATATTTATAATAATGGAGTTAAAATACCATTTTTCTTAAGATAGGTGTGGAGAGATCAAGAAATGAACTGGAACATAAAAGGAAAATAAAGGAGAAGAGGGAGAGAAATTACCTCTTAAATCCTCCTCTTGAGATCCTCCTTAAGGAATCTTGGATTGGTATATTGATGAGACCATCAGCTCATGAACTTGGGAGAGGGGCTAGGTACGTGATTTTGGCTGAGTTTAGAGAAGTCTTGGAGCTGGAGAGGTCTGAGGAAATGAGGGTGTGTAGGGTGGTATTTATAGTTGAGGGGAGAGGGGTTTCCTTAACATAAAATTCAATAGTTTATTATTTTCTCCTAATACAAATAATACTGAGCCATCCATGACCAATAATATTAAATAAGGAATGTGAGTTTGATATTATCATTCTTACATAACTTGAGATGTCCGGAATAGTGCGTTTTAATTATAATGTTTTTATATGGTAAATTTATGTATTTTACTATTCACCAAAAACTCATGTATTTTAGAAAAATCCCAAAATATTACACCAAACATTTTTTGATGTTTTGAATCCTAAAATAAAGTAAATTTTTCAAAAATAATCTTCTAAATATTATTAATTTAATATTTAATTAAAATCATAATTTAATTAAAAAAATATTTTTTATAATTTAAATTGATTTTATAGTGCTTTCAAATATTTTGTAGGGTCATATAAAATTATCTAAAAAATATATGACACTGATTCAATAATTTATAAAAACATTTTAGTAAAAAGAATTTTCTTTAAAATTAATTAATTAATTATAATTAATTATTTTGGACTTCCAAAATATCAAAACATTTACTAAGGTCAAATTATCACCTTCTAGGATGTCTAAATTTTATATAATTATTATTGGGTAAGGTTACTCTTATGTTTTATGATATAATATTCATAAGTTTTATATTACTATTCATAAGGGTATGTTACTATTCTTAAGGTTAGGTTACCATTCACCAAAAATTATTTTTGTTTCATCAGACTCCAAAAATATTCTTGAACACAACCATGTATGTCAGATTTTCAAAATTCCAAACACAGTAGAGACAAAAGTTTTTTTAAAGATCACTTATCACATAGTAGTTCATTATGTTTTATTTTCATGTGATTTTAAGACATGATTATAAAATGGAATTTCCATTGAAAAACATTGGGTCATTACATTATTCCCCCCATAAGAATTTTCACCCCGGAAATTTCACTTTACACAAAAATCTGAGGGTACTTCTCCTTCATTGCTTCTTATGGTTCCCAAGTTGCTTCCTCAAACTTATGGTACCTCCACAACAATTTGACAAGATGGATTTCTTGTTGTGTAAAACATTATCTCTCCGATACATAATCTTTACTGGTTTCTCCTTATAGGAGTGATCATCTTTGAGCTGTAACCCCTCTGAGTTTAGTACATGTGAGGGGTCTGGTATGTACTTCTTCAATAGTGAAACATGAAACACATCATGAACGTGAACCATATTTGGTGGAAGTGCAAGATGATTGGCCATGGTTCCTATGAGGTCAACGATCTCAAAGGCGCCAATATACCTTGGTCTTAACTTCCATTTCTTCTCGAATAACAGGACTCTCTTCCATGGAGATATTCGAGGGAAGGATTTATCTCCAATGTCAAACTCCAAGTCCCTTCCACGATTGTTAGTATAGCTCCGTTGCTGACATTGAGAAGCATTGATGTGTTTCTGGATGACTTGATCCTTCATTGTCATCTCTTGAACAAGATCAGGTCCAAGTAGCTTTCTTTCTCCAACTTCATCACAACAGGTTGGAGATCTACATCCCTTTCCTTAAAGAGTTTCATATGGAGCCATTTTAATACTCGAGTGGAAGCTATTGTTGTATGTGAACTCAACCAATGGGAGATGTTGATCCCATCCACCTTTGAATTCTAGAGAGCAGGATCTTATCATATCATCAAGCGTCTGAATAGTTCTTTCAGACAGGCCATCAATTTGGGGGTGATAGGCCTTGTTGAAATTTAATTCGGTTCTCAAAGCATGTTGAAAGCTCCTCAAGAATTTCGATGTGATCCTTGGATCATAGTCAGGGGAAAATGAGAGTGTAACATCGTGCAGTCTCACCACTTCCTTCACATATATCTTTTCATGTTGTTCAAGTGAGAGATCATCCCGAATAATGATAAAATGGCCAGTCTTGGTGATTCGGTCAACCTCAACCCATATCACATTTTTTCCGTTCGACGTCTTCTGGAGACCCATGACAATGTTGGTAGTAACATTTTACCATTTACACATGGGTATTTGAAATGGTTTCATCATACCTTTGTTCTTTTGTTGCTTTTCTTTAACATGCTGACATACCAAGTACCTTGATATGTATTTTGCAGTCTCCTTCTTCATTTTATCCTACCAGAAGTATTCTCAGAGATCACAGTACATTTTAGTTCTCCAATTATGGATAGAGAATGTTGATCTATGCGCATTTTCCAGTATGTCCTTCTTTATCGTGGGTGATGAAGTCACACATAGCCGCATTCCAAACCAAATCACACCATCATCATCGATATGGAACTCTTACAGCTTCACTTCGTTTACTGCATTCACCCTCGTTTGTACCTCCACATTATCCATTTGTGCTTCCTTAATCTTCTCCTGGATGGATGGTTTAACAATAATATGGGCAAGGTAAGATTTATCCCTTTCCCTTATGATTTCCAAATCCATTATTTGCATATCAAGGAAGATAGGGTCTTTCTCAATATGCAACATGGATAGAGTAGATGGTTCTTTTCTACATAGAGCATCTGCTACCTTTTTTGCCTTTCCAAGATGATAGTGAATAGAGAAATTGTAATACTTGATTATCTCTAACCATCTCATTTGACATATGTTGAGTTCCTTTTGTGTTAACATATACATTAGGCTCTTTTGGTCAGTGTATATGTCACACTTCTCGCCACAAAGGTAGTGCTCCATATTTTCAAGGCAATAATCACGGCTTCCAGCTCTATATCATGTGTCGGGTAGTTCTACTCATTGATCTTCAACTGTTGTGAGGTGTAGGCTATCACATTGTCATTTTTCATGAGTACACTTCCCATGCCTTTTTTTGAAGCATCACTATATATCACAAAACTTCTTCCACTTTTCAGTAGTGTGACTACAGGTGCAGTGATCAGCCTTCTCTTTAGCTCCTTAAAGCTTCCCTCACATTCTTCCCTCCAGACATACATTACCCCTTTCCTTGTTTACTTAGTTAGTGGGCTTGAAAATCGTGAGAAGTTTCCCACAAAATGATGGTAGTACCCAGCTATTCCATGAAAACTACAGATTTTTGTGACACTAGAGTTCCTGGGCCATTCCTCAATTGCCTTTGTTTATGAAGGATCCACAGAAATTCCCTCACTTGTGATCACATGCCCCAAGAACGTGACTTGCTTCATCCAAAAGTAACACTTGATGAACATGGTCTACAACTTATCGTTTCATAATGTCGCCAACACAAGACTTATATGTTCTTCATGTTCATTCTTGCTCTTGGAGTATATGAGAATTTCATCAATAAACACTAAAACAAATTTTTCGTGGTAATTTCTAAAGAGTCTTTTCATAAAATCCATGAAGATTGCAAGGGCATTAGAAAGTTCGATGGGCATCACCAAAAACTCATAGTTCCCATACCTTGAACGGAAGGCAGTTTTCTGAATATCTTATTTCTTCACCCTTACCTAATGATATCCAGAACAAAGATCCACCTTTGTGAAGTATTGAGCTCATATTAACTCGTCGAACATGTCATAAATCCTTGAGAGAGGATACCTGTTCTTTATGGTGATCTTGTTGAGTTCCCGTTAATCGATACACATCCGCATTGTTCTATTATTTTTCTTCTTCTTCACAAAGAGCACCGGTGAATCCCAAAGCTGATGCACTAGGAAATATGAACCCATTGTCTAGATTCTCTTGCTTTATCTTCTTTAACACCTCCTGTTTGATAGGATCCATCTTATAGGGACACTTAGAGATAGGAGTATCTCCAGGTATGAGTTCAATTGAGAACTCTACATCACGATCTGGATGAATTCCGGGTAAATCTTCAAGAAATAAATCACTGTATTCCCTCACGATGGGAATTTCCTCAAGGTTGGCACTTTCCTTCTTCTCAACCATTTGGGTGGGGTATGCATCATCATAGGGAATCAACACCCTCATCATGTAAGGATTTTCTAAAGGATATTCACAATCATCCTTAAATTTGTAGAGGAGCATGGGATGGTTCAGAATATGAAAAGATATTTCCTTTTCCCGACAGTTGATATGTGCTCTATATAATGATTAACAATCCATTCCCATTATAGCACAGAATTCCACCAAAGGATGTTTTACGAGATTTTATGGAAGAATCTCCCCACATACTCCAACAGGAGAAGAGTTAAACACTAGGGTTTCAATGATTTCACCACTTAGTATTTTTATAGATATCTCTAAATCAAGGTTTCGTGGATTTTATTCTATAGTTCCAGCAATCTTTCAAGATATAAAGGAATGTGTAGAACTAGAATCAAATAAGTCTTTTTCCATTACAGAGTGAATAGGAAGTGTACCCTGTATGACTTCATTATTATGCTCCACCTCCATACTATTGATGGCATAAGCATTATGTTGTTCCTTTGGATTTGGTGTCTGCTGATGATGATTACCCTCGAGAACTCAAGGTTTAGTGCACTAGTTTTCATTGTGCCCAAGCTCCCTACATTTGTATCATTGAACTGTGAGTGGTTCTCTCTGATCATATGCTATATTCTCTTTCCTTTTTGTGACATTTTGACACTCTTGAGCATGGTGTCCTTCTTTCCCAAACATAAAGAACTTCTCCGTCCGTTTGAGGTAGTTCCCATGGTGCAACATCCCACATTTTTGGCATGTGGGTTGTTGAGTTTTCATCCCACCTTTATCATTAGATCCACCGACTTAAAACTCCAGTTTTCTTTTCTTATCACCATAGCCATGGTACCATTCTATAAACACCATCTCCACATTGAGGCCACATCTAAAAACTTTTTCATAACTCCCAAAGTCTCAAATTTCAAGAGCCTTTAGATGGTGTGGTTTTAATCTACTATATAATCTATCAATTTTTATATCATTGTTGATAATAAAACATGAACCGTACCTTGGAAACCTTGTGTAATTCACTTCATAGGTTGTGACAGATTCTCCTTCTTTTTTCTTGAGCTCTATGAATTCTCTCTTAATACTCGTGTGAAGAGTTCGTGTGAAGTACTTATTAAGAAAAATTATCTTAATTCCTTCCTATTCCGTCCCATCAATTTCCTCCCTTGGAATGGTGTTCTTAATCATATCCCACCATTAATCGCCTTCTCCATCTAGATGATAAACCGTTAGGGTCACCTTCTCCATCTCAGAACAGGGAATAACAGAAAAGATCTTCTCCATGGAGTTGACCCACTATTCCACAACTAGTGGATCGGAAGATCCACTAAACGTCAGTGGTTTTTTCCGCATAAAACATTTGATAGAAGTTTCTCCCTCTTTGGTGAAGGAGGACGTTCCCCATTATTATGGTTATTTTTCAAAACCTGTGATAATTGGGTAACCATCTCAATTAAGTTCTGAACTCCACCTTCTAAATCATTGGGGATGTCATTTGGGCAATCGTTGTATTGGACCTCACATGAGTTGTTGGCCTGATTTCTCCTGGTTCCCACCATTTTCAAAAATAGAAAAGGGCTAGAACAAAACATAATTAAGCAAGACATGAATAACGTATTAATTTAAATAATTTATACCAAAAACATAACAAATGGTATCCCTATGTAAATATTCTTGTGTACATATTTATTCTTAGTCTCATGCTATGGGTTTTCTCTAGGGTTCTCTAATCCTAATTCCCAAATTAACTAATCATTTCTTTTGATACCAACTATAATGACCAGACCTTTTATTACATTACAATTACATAATTTAAAAAAAAACATGATAGTATTAAACATAGTGGATCCAAATATTTTGTGTCTTGGGAAAACTAGGATCATACATAAGAATTATAACATCAAGCATAAACATTTATTTCATTTTTTCTTCTCTAGCTTCCTATTGGACCTTGTAATCTACTTAGTATATGTAGCTACCTGAGAATTTAGATCAGAAGGGGTGATATAAAAGCCCATTAATAGGATAGATACAATAAATATATCATGGGGTGAGCGTAATAGTAACATGCGAAAAAGATCATGAACATGAGGGGAAGCATAAATATAAGACTTGAAATGTGGCAATTCATAACAAATGAAACATCATGTCTTAGTTGTTAAATACAAAAAATACATTTGAACCAAGATAGAATCTTTTTAACACATCATTTAACATTTACTCATGAGGTTCATTAATTTTCCCAATACATTGGAGTGCTATATAATTCCGGTCTCACCCATCACATTCAATCATTCATATTGCGCTATATAATTCCGGGCACACCCGTCACATCATAACATTATCATCATCATGCTTGACACATGGAACATATATAAAAAGTTTAAATAACTAACCCATGGAAAGGAGTGTGTGACATCTCAGAAGAATAAATTCATAAACTTTGGGTGCCTAAAACAAATAGGGAATAATATACTTGATACAATAAACATCAACCTTGAATGAGAAGTAAAAGGTGATTTCTTAAAAGAAGAGTTCCATTGGAAAACATTTTGTTTGAAAGAAAAGGTAGTGGTAAACATTTATATCCAAGAAAAGTAAATACAATGATGAAAAAGTGATCTTTATGGAGTAACCATATCAAAAATGGAGTGAAAGAAGGAGAACTTGAAGGAGGAAAAATGGGTTCGAGATTTCCCCTTACCTTTTATCCGAATGATTCCTTCTCTTAAATGTTCTGTATAATGAAATTATATTCATTAATTAGAAATAAATAACCTTTTGTACATTAATATGGATAATTTTGGTTTCATTAAGTGATTTTATGTTCCTTTGGATGAGTTATATTGTTTTAAAACATTGCTCTAGAATGTTTGTTTTCATGGTCTTCTTGACCAGTTCACGTGTATTCTTAAATTGACGTTTGGGGAGAACATGGGTAAACATACAGAACTAATATTACATGTAATTAGTGATATTACCGGAGTTTGGATGATCTTATAATGAATCATATTATATCCATGTGGACGAATCATTAGATAAGAATTAAATAATGATTGTTTGGGTTCATTTGGGTGGTTTTTCGATCACAATGAACTTCTTTTAATTTATCACTTATTAAGATTTACATCAGTTAGTTCGATAACTTTAAATAGGATATAATACATATAAAATATTCTTGTTCAACAATAAAAATGGTTTCATTCCCTGATCTAAAGGTAGAAATGAAAGAAGAAATAATTTCATTCTTAATGGTGGTAAATTAACACCTCACGAACAACATTCTCTTTAATAAAATAAAAGGAAGAAGGGAAGGGGGTTGGATGATATGAGAACCATAAAATTATAGTATATGTATAATACTGTAGTTAATATACCATTTTGATGAATATATTTGGGGAGAGATCAAGAAATGAACTTGAACATGAAAGGAAAATAAAGGAGAAGGGGGAGAGAAATTACCTCTTAAATCATCCTCTTGAGATCCTCCTTAAAGAAGCTAGGATAGGTCTTTTTATGAGACCATCAGCTCTAGCATGTGGAAGAGGGGATATGTACGTGATTTTTTCAGAGTTTAGAGAAGTCTTGTAGATAGTGAGGTGTGAGGAAGTGGGGTTGTGAAGGGTGGTATTTATAACGGAGGGGAGAGGGGTTTCCTTAATATAAAATTCATTAGTTTATTAATTTCCACTATAAAAAGGAATAGGGAGCCATCAATGACAAACAATAGTAAATAAGTCACGTGAGTTCGTGATTTGGGTGTTTAAATCACTTGTGATGTCAGGAATAGTGGGTTTTAATTATAATGTATTTATATTATAAATTTATGTATTTTACTATTCACAAAAAATTCTTGTATTTAAAAAAAATCCCAAAATTTTACCCCAACCATTTGTCAATGTGTAGAATCCAAAAATGAAGTCATTTTTTCAAAAATAATTTTCTAAATATTATTAATTTAATATTTAATTAAAATCATATTTTACTTAAAAACAATTATTATAATTAGAACTGATGTTATAGTGCTTTTAAAAATTTGATGGGGTCTTATAAAATTTTATAAAAACTATAAGACATTTATTAGATAATTTATAAACACATTTTAGGAAAATAAATTTTATTTTTAATTATTTAATTAATTAATTAATTATAATTAATTATATAGGACTTACAAAATACCAAAACATTTACTAAGGTCAAAATGTCACCTCTAGGATGCTTAAATTTTATTTAATTATTCTTGGGTATGGTTACTCTTATGATGGATGGTTTACTAGTAATAAGGGTAATATTACATTTCATAAGGGTATGTTACTCTTCATTAGGGTAGGTTACAATTCACCAAAATTTATTTTTGTTTCATTATACTGCAAAAATCTTCTTGAACACAACCATGTTTGTCCGATTTTCAAAATTCCAATCATAGTAGAGACAAACGTATATTTAAAAGCCAATTATCACTTAGTAGTTCATTATGTTGTGTTTTCATGTGATTTTATAACATAATTATAAGAATGAAATTTCCATTGAAAAACATTGGGCCATTAAAAAGAAAATATGGTAATTAGTCAAGTCAAACGTTATCACTATATATTCATAGAGTCCATAATATTTATATATTTTTTATTGGGTGTATAATCATTGTTGACCCTCAATTAATGATATCCATGATGATAGACAACCATGCAAAGTATTGATCAATTTCTAGTTGTTCAATGAAGTATTCAACTTTGAGAGGAGAAAAAATGATCATAATTTTGATATGTGTCATTAAACGATAATAAATTTATTGTCTCATTAATACATTATTAATTTTCAAAAAATTTATAGGCACACCATAATGTGACACTCATGTTTGAATGAATGTTTTTTCTAGGATATCCTACAGTTTTTTTCTTAATTAATATAAATTATGAATTTCTAATCAATATGGATTCATTGAAATTTTTAAGGCATAGTTAATGAGATTTTTTGAAAATTAAATTTATCATTTTGTGGAAGGACACAAAACTCTTCCCAAAACACATCAGAAAATTTCTGAAAAAACAATATTCATCAATGTCAATTTTTTCCCAAACCATTTTAGATAATGACACCTTTTGAATTGAAATAATAACCCATACAGTGGATGTAATATTCACTATATGTTAATAATTATTGTCACATTAATATGGTATCATTTGTCTATTTGGAATATGAAACTTAACTTTTGTTCCTTGATAATTTCTATGGGATTTATGTATCATAAGATTACACATGCCTAAAATGAAAAAATATTCACCGTAATGAAGAATGAAATGATATATGGAAATCATATTATCACCAATGTAAACTGAATAAGATTTATATAATTGACTTGTGATCATCATACAATTTCGGTCTTTGACTTAAAATTCCATATATAATCTTTTAGGTGGAATCTTGATACCCGCACCAAATTAATTATTTTTGAATTAATGGATAAATATAGACTAAAATAATAAATTAACTATTTTAGTGTGTATTATATATATACCATTCACCACATAGATATCACATTAATTATAAATAATGATCATATAAGATTTTACCTTGTCCCTCAACTTAATAGGATTCTAACATCAATCATCATTCTTAACCCTCAGGTATTGGGAACTAGTTAGAATAATGCCCATTATCCATAAACTTGATGCACTAATGAATTAGAGGAGTATTGAATGAAAATATAATTTATTTGTATCATTAGTTAACATCAACCCATGAATTTGAAATTAAATTTCCTGGTAATATTCCCTTCAACTCTTAAATAATTTAATATTCACCAATGAAAATTTCATATAGGCTTATTTCACACACATTGATCAAAAATGTAAATCTCATACTCTCCTCTCCATGGTTCTTCAATTCTATAGTGAACCCTCCATTCCATTTCTTATCAAACCCATGAGATTAATTAGTAATAATAATGTCAATTTCCACCATGACAACACATTGAAAACCCACTTTATATCTACTAAAATCAAGTGTGGATAAATCCATTATAACACTTTATTTTAATCAACTGATTAATCATTAAAATTTATATTTATTTTGAATGATAATTATAGAATATTACCTTGTATTTCATGTTAAATTTTCTTCAAACATCCCAATAAATTCATTATAAATTTCATCTAGATCATGGGGATCCTTATATACCTTCATATTATCAATATAATGAATTTACTTATTGAAAATTATGATCTTGAACTAATCCCAATTAATGTATTCTATTTCATCAAGTTTCCTCAGATTCATGATAAGATTCAACCATTGATTAGGTTCACCTTCCAAATGGTTTAAAACCAAATGATTTTATTCATGTTCATAACACCGGTGAATAGAAAATATATTATTTGTGGAACTCATCCATTACTCAAAAACTAGCAGATCAATGGATCCAATAAATGAATATGTACGTTTCCTCACAAAGGAATCTATTAAATTCAATTGCCTCTTTTTTTCATATTGAATTACAACAATATTCATTGCTTGATAAATTTTTTATGCAAAGAAACATGATTTTTATTCCATATCTAATAACATTTGGATTAACAAGAGAATGATATTTGTAAATTCCATTTTTTGATTCATTAATTTAATTAAATAAAGACTTAGTGATTTATTGTATCTAAAAAAAGTCTATGAAACAATAATCATAGTGGGGAACCACATAATCTAGAAAAAACAGTTAATGGTTGTATAAATGATTAAAATATATTCTTTAATCTATAACACCATTGGTTTTTCCTAGGTAATTTATTGTAATATTTTATTTTAATTCATCATAATAGTTAATAACAAGTTTGAGAATTTACAAAGAACACTTCACATGGGTGTCAAACAAAATGTGCAGTAAGACAGACTATCATGAACCTATTCTTATACATTTATAACTCAATACAATATTTTTAGGGTTATTATCTCTAGGTACATCTATTCCAGATTGACATCCACTTGTAGTATCTTTGCAATGATGTATTTATATGAAATCACTCCCTATATCCTATACCAAAATTCAAAAAAAATATTACAAAACATAGACTCATATTTTTCATTATACTTATATATTTCTATAGGGATCAAAATAAGTTTTTATAATCCTTTTTAAAATTGATTACTAAAAAATCATCAAATACCAATTATTGAGACATGTGATTTTTATACATAGAGATTACATAATTTTTTATGGAAATTATTGAAACAACACAAACACATGCAAGATGACCATAATTGTTTAGATCCTTTTAAAACATGCCGATACAAATACTATTCAAAATATGAGATAAATCATTTCTCACTTTGTTTTTCATAGCTACAACCCTTTAATGAAATATCATTAAAAAAATATATGAATTACATGGGTAAATAAAATCTGATAATGGGGTAATTAGATTATTTGTAAGGGTATGATAGGGTGATACATAAGAATAACAAGAGAATAAGGGTTTGAGAACCTAATAATAACAATTGAAAAACATATCATACATATTAAAGATCATTATATTTAAATCATTTCATAATTTTTTGAAGTTCATAAGAGATAAATAATTAGGGAATCAACGAATATGGTCCCTTAGAGAATAAAATTGGAATAAGAGAAAGAATTTGTTCCATACATATAAAAAATCTCAATATAAGTCAAGGATTACTTTTATGACCATCATTGGTGAAAACGTTCATTACTAAACTGAAAACACAACCGATTTCTCCTTGTATTACTAAACCAGGATCACTTCCCATAACATCCATGTCAAACAAAATAGAGTTCACGCCCACTTCATATTTATTTAATCACATGATATATACTTCTATATCTAATATATTTGAGGAAATATATATCTCACCCTCCATATAATTTAAAATATTATTTATGTGTTTCATAATGTAATAATCATTAATTATTTAATAACCTATGAAATTTAATCGATACCATAAGCATTTAATTATAGAATAACCTATATAAAATAGATAGGTTTCATAATAATTTATTCATACCATAACCAATTAAATTATGTAGGTTTTATAAGAATTTTATAATGTTATAACTCGTTGATGTAAAAAATGATTCATAAACATCATTCCATCGTTACAAAAAAACTGGATAATTAATATGAATGATATCCTTGGATCATATCCCTAGTAATGCATAGGTAACAACAACACATTCCATCTTAGGTTTAAAATAATTTTAAAGACCATTAAATTCATTTCTTGAAGAAACTCTCTTTTTAGCATTGAAAAATAATGTTTAAAACAAAAAATATTTTGAAAAAAACATTTACTTTTAATGTAATCCTTAAAAAAATATAATGTATGCTTTGATGAAATTATTTGTGATTATTTCCAAATTTTTTTTATCATGACATATATGTTAAAAATAACATTCCAACACATTTTCTTTAAAATAAAAATGATCATTATTTTCAAAAATGAAATCAAAATTCATTACATTTTTTAAAAAAATAAAAAATGGGTATTTTTTTATTCTAAAAATTATTATTGAGTGTTAAAAAAATTGAAAAAAATTAAGATTATTTGGTATTTTATGTAAACAAATTTATGACAGAAGAGAGAAATAAATGTGGATTTTCATAATAAAATATTAATTATTTTAAATACCAAATATTGGGAAAATGGTAATGTTAATCAAATATAAGACTTATAAAAATAGTAGAATAAAATTATTTTGAATATTAATATATGGATTATAATACTTTATCATCATAATCATATTAAAAAAATTATAATAACTGGTGATATTGTGTTATGAAATCATTACCACTTTGGTAATATTGATTCAGAATACCCAGGATGAAGTAATATAAAATTTAAAAGAAATTATCTTGAGGATGTGTAAATTCATGATATTACTTTAAAAAGGTTATATATGAAATCTTCATGAAAAATATACCTCCATAACATTAAAAACATCCCAATTAATATCCATTTAGACAAAAATCAATAAATGAATTAGTAATATATTGAAATGTACTCACAATGAAAGAGATATCCTAAACATCAGTATAATTATCAATAATGTTCAGTACAAACATTATAAAATTAATTTTTAGTATTATAGATAACACATATATATTAGTGGTTAATATTTTATGTTTATTAACGATATAAAAGTTGAGATGAAAGTTCCATTCCATAAGTCTTAACATATGAAAAAATCAATCAAAAGACATGTAAAATTTAAATTATTTTATTATAAGTATATTAAAAAAAATATTAATATATATTATACCATATATAATTATTTTATGACTATTTCATTACATTTTTATTATCCATTTCAGGTTAAAAATATGTTTCATCTAATAAACACTTTGCTTTTTATTTGTATTTGGATTTTTAAATATTTCTTCCTCGTATTTTTATCATGGTTCCATCATATAGAGAATAATGACAATGCTTTAAATATAATTAGTATTCATTATATATTTATATATTGTTATTAATAATATTTTGTAATATGAAATGAAATATAAAATTTGTGTAAGTGATACTCCATAAATAGGCATGAGTTCTATTTTATTCTTTCTCATTTTGGTTCGAACGAATGAAAATTAAATGATATATAGTATCATTACAAAATCATTTTTAGGACATATATATCCCATTTTTTTATTAAACCCATATTAAATGCATATAATGTAAATCATGAATGTTTGAAAACTTTTTTGGAGGTGGTACTCCTCCATACACAAGAGTGATGTTATCATATTCCAATAAAATAGAGATAAGATGGTATGCGTGACATTAAAATTAAAAAATATTAAAAAAATAATAAATATCCAAAATACAATATATTATATACATATTTATATATAAACATTAAATCCATCATTAAAACCTAGCTTCATATATGGTAAAAAATTGAAAGACATTGGTTCACAAGATGATATTCCTCCGTAGATAGAAACATTGTTTTCATAACCCATTTTGATAGAATTTTTTATTATTGTAGGTATTAAAAATGTGATAAAAATATTATTATATGTTATATGTTGTGGATATGAAAAATCATGACATAATTATAAATCATTTGGGTGGAGGAGGAAATAAAAATAGAACACTTTTTAAAGAACTTTTAAACTTCATTGGACATCCTCTTATGTTTTAAGTCATATTCGTCCATAGATTTATTTTGGTAATAATAATGATTATAATATTAGGCGATAGATATTGTAATTTTATTTTTAAATGGAATGGTAGAACCACATTGTAGGGATGTTGTGAATAAGAGAAAAGATGGTGTGGCCTTAAATAAGTAAGGTGAGTCACAATCATTTGAAAATTTCAATGAGAGAATTCAACATAGTATTTCATATTAAAATGGATTCCAAAATTCAAAAACAAAATTAAATCCTTAGGCATGGTATTTTTTAAATACTAAAACCCAATATTTTTAGGCAACTATATAGGTATATTTGACAATTATGTTATTATTTTACACCCTATATATACAAATTTTTACCTTAAGGAGAGTAAATAATTTTTTATTTAATTCATTTTTAATTTTGGTAAAACATTAATCTAAAATTATAATAAATTTTACATTTTCCTGATTATAAATATTTAATTCTATTTTTATAAATCCATCCATAGACAAATATATAATTAATTTAATATTATTTGTGCAGGCCTGATTAGAATGTGATGTTTTAACGGGAAAATGATCAAAAGATTAAAAAGTATTTATATCCAATTTTATTATAAAATTTATCAAAATTGAATTAATTTGATTAATAAATGTATAATTTAACTAATTTTAATTTATAAATTTTTTAATATGTAATTTATCACTTAAAAAAATTGACAAAAAAGTAATTTTCAATTGAAATTTAGTATTTTCACAATTCATCAGAAATAAAGCATTTTAGAAAAATAGAAAAAAATTTCTAGAACATAATTCTAAAATTATGAATTTAAAAATTAGTTTTATTTTATAAATAAATATTTTTAAATTTTTTAAAAAAGATATTTTTTTAAGAAAAATTACAAAAACATTTTTTTGAAAATATTATTTTTTGAAATTTAAAATGGTTGTAAAAAAATATTTATTTTATAATAATATTTTTTATATAAAACCATTATTCTTATAATTTAGAATGTATTTATTAATATTAACATCACTATGTTTAATGGATGTGTATTAACTATGATGTTTAAAAAACTATATTTCTAATATTCCTGGGTGGTTAAAGCTGAGTGTCACTTGTAACAAGTGATATGTTAGTGTGGAATATAGAAAAATATATATATGGTGTTGATTTAATTATAATCCATCATATAAATATCAATTTTTATATAAATAAATTCCAAAAAATTAATAGTTTATCAAAGATATTGTTATATAGTACTTCCCATTTTTTATGTAGGAGTGTTCAAAATGTATCTTCTTCTAATGTCAAACTATAATAATTTTCATGATAGTATTAGGTTGGTTTGAGTTCCTACTCATTGGTGTTACCATGTTTTTTGGTTTTTTTATTTGATTGATATTTGGATGTGATAATATTCCTAATTTATTTATTTTGTCCCTCAGTGGGCTATCACGGTGTCTCTGGTCCAAGGGACTTGAGTGAAAGCCCTTAGGGTGACCTCCTCATCATCATGAAGACTTGATTCCATGAATATTTGGATTTGGATTTTGGTGGATATGGACTTTCTCAAAAAATAAAATGTATTTAAGGTGAAGCATATGGTGAACCCATGATTATTATCTCTAATTATAGGGAAAACTTTTTTATTATCTTTCATTGAAACGCACTTGTGACTGTTTGATATGGCGATTATTTTGGTCTTATTTTCATCATCTAGCTATCACTCGATGGACTTCTAGTGAGATTTAATGTAACTAGGGGATTATTCTATTACCTTTAAGTATATTATAGATCCATTATGTGGTACCCATGAAAAAATGTGTTTTGTACCTGG
Source organism: Viscum album (assembly GCA_963277665.1). Classification (NCBI taxonomy): domain Eukaryota; kingdom Viridiplantae; phylum Streptophyta; class Magnoliopsida; order Santalales; family Viscaceae; genus Viscum; species Viscum album. The sequence continues at coordinate 1,237,492,329 of OY728145.1, read as the reverse complement.
TGTTATAGATATAATGACATTTATGGAATCCTCCATACAAATGAGGACCCATCTTGTGTAGCAGCCAATGGATTTGTGTGTTTTAGATAGTAATACTCAATTTGGATTGAAAATAATTATAACAAGAGTCACTTTATATGTATACATTGAAAATAGAATTACATAATCCCCTAAAAGAAATTTTTTTATAAATGAACACATGAATGATCAATTTTTCTAAAGGATCCATGGTGGGAGTCTTTTTTTGGAGTTTTTGAAAGGAACTATCATGTTGTTAAAAGATTTATTTTTATTTGTGTACAGAATTAACATTGATTTAACCAATATTTATGATGATAATAAATATTCTATATAATTAATCATTGTGCTTTTAAATATTATTTCTCTATATTACGCTATGATCTATTGCATTTAATTTAGTGCCCCTATTTGAAGGCTTCCCGAGGATTTTATTCTAGAAACTAGAAAAACCCATATTATCATATATCAAGTTATGATTTATTGACCATATTTCAAAAAAAAATATTACCATAGAGTGATTTAACAAATAAAACATATATACTCACATTGTTCGAGTTGATGGTGAGTTTGGATCATCATACCCTTTCAATTAAGAGTTAATTTCTACAATAGGACCCTCTTTTATTTTTTTGTAATAGTCATGATACATTTTTATGACTTAAAAATAAACTGGCATCATATAAGAATTTAAATCAGTCAAATATAAATACATGACTAACCATTTATATATATCAAAAAAATATCAATTAAAACAATGGTATCTATCAATGTTACTCTGTTTAGAGATCAACATATATACATCAATGGATACCCCTTTCATTTTTCTACTTAATGGGTGATTTTAAACCTAATCATTTATATACTAAATCCACATTTTGATCTTCAGTGTTTATTTCCTTCAAGATAGGTCGATAGAATTTTGAAATTGTTATGGTGACCTTAATAATAGATTATTTTATATAATTATGATAATTATTACAACACATGTACATCAATGACAATTAAAAGGACATGAAATAAAAATTATTGTAATATGACATGGAACTATACATAAATTTTAATGTCATGTGTTGTGTATATCAATTAGTAAGAGGCCTAGTAATTGATATTGTGCGACTTATATCTATGTGACAATTTTTAATTTTTCCCATGTCTAATATGGCCCAAACAAATGTATTGGTACAATAAGGAATGTAATCCTTAAAATATATCTCTCACCAAGAATGATAAAACCATATTTGTTAAAAAAGAGAGAACCAAAACGGAATATGGACATCAAGATCATGAACATCATATAATTGGTAACATAATACATGAAATGTAGTGTAGGACTTTGAATTTCATATTATAACTATGGGATATATTTTTGCACGTCTCAAAAGTTTACGAATGGAATCCCACAATGTTTGAAATATTTGGGTCATGAACCTAAGATGGAGGCTTAATGTGGATATTTTATCATCTGAGATATATGATCCCCATGAATCCCATGGGAGTAAGGCTCCATATGAGAAACCCAAGGTTGTGTATAGTTTGGTACTTCTCAGTGTCTCATTCAACTACTAAAGGATATGGGGTAGGGTATTGAAGGATAAATGATATCCTATAATAAATTCTAGAGGCATAATCCATGAGGGATTCAAATTTTTTCCACCTTCTTAATTATTGAAATGTAGTTGAAGGAGAGGCTACATGTTATATGTTGGGCATGTCACATGATAATTTTTTCATATTAGTCAATAGATTATGTTTTTCATACCTAGTATCCATTCACCACCACCACTTTGACATGGGCACTAATTACCCCTACAATTCATTGTTATGGAAATAATGATGATTTCCCTAGATAGAATGGTAAAATTTTGAAATTAATTTTCCACAATAATGCATGATATATTAAGGACATGCTGGTCTTTCATATCCATAGGTTGACTGAATATGGGAGAGGTCTCAATGACGGTATTCCTATTTTTCATAGGATATGTGAAGGCATATGGACTATTTTTTAAGGGGCCAATATGGGTCCAAAATAACTATTGATAGAGAGAATCTTGGAGGGAAATAAAAAATAACCATTTAATTCCACATTTTATATACTTTCCCATGTTATGTGTGGTGGGGAATATTGTTGGTTTCTCTTCCATGAAGGAGAACTCATTTTTAGTTGTTTTTATTTTGAGGGTGCATGGGGATTCAATTTTAATGTGGTCCAATGGGTCTTTCAATGAGGGATCTATTTATGGGGTCTCTATTTTTTCTCTCACTCAAATTTTATGGTAGATGAATTAACTACTAGAATCATTAAAAAATATTTACATTCCAATATTCTATCCCATTAAATTTCATCAATGATTATGTATTTCTTAGACTTATAAAATTACTTTTTCCACTAATTTTATGTTTTATATAGATAATTCCAATCACCGTGTGATTGAGAAATAAATTCCTTCTTGTATAGAATTACTATTTTTAAATATTATTAGGGGAATCCAATAAAGTGAAAATTGATATTTTTTATGTATAGTTGTGAATAATCATTCCTTACATTAGATGTGAACAAAAAAATTATTATGGGGATTAAAATCACTCTATCAACCTAAAAAAATTTGTTTTTGGGGGTTTTGAAAAGGGTTCCTCACACCCCAAATGAAAATAATGTTTGTGAGGTTGTGGGGGGGGGGGGGGGGGGGTTGGTTCGGAATTCACCTCCTCACACTAAAAAATATGAAAAATGATTTTCTCGACATCCGTGTCAACTCCTCTTCAAAAAAAATCCCCATTTGCTGGCGAGGGTGGGGTCTTGGAATCACAAACATTCCCCGCATATAATTTTTATTTCTAGGAAAACTTTTTTTGGTACTGGTATCTCATATTGTGAGTTCTATGATGATGAGATGTGAAGCTTTTCGATCATGATTACATTACATATTTTAGCTCCCTGAACTATTTTCCAACCAGATTCTCTTTTTCCAAAATTCAAAAAACATCCCCATGCTTCGTATGAATATTTTCAAGCACTCTAAACATTTAAATGTGTATGTATTTACACAATATTAAAGATATTACCTATAAAAATAAAAATATTCATTGATGGTGGTAAATTTAAATGAATACAATTTCATCACATTTATATATCGTTGATCATAACTTATCCTCTATTATTGTGGTTTTATGAATTTTATAAATTTATAACATAATCATAATCATATTTATAATATCATATATGATTCTATAATAACATCATATCACCTACTCATTAATATTATTTCATTATTGCCATTTATGTCGGTGTTATGTAATTCAATTTCACATGCTTGTTTTATAATGAAATGTAATATTTTTATATACAAGATATAAATAAATCATTGAAAAAAATATAATAGTGTAATAAATGTAGAATATATTCATCTTATTAAATTTTAGGAACCTTCATGATATATTAATGATTAATATAAATAACATGATTTCCTTTAGATGTTAGGCCACACTAACTTATGAGTTATTCTATAATATATTAAATGGTTGAATGGATGAGGAACATGATTATGTGATAATTTTATAAAATCAGAATATTGACAAAATTTTCATATTATTTAATTATTTCCATCTGTATTACTATCCATTTCATTCAGTGATGGAATACTAATTTCCTCTATTCAAAAAGCTATAGTCTTCCATAAACCTGAGTAATGTTTTTATTTCCAATGGTATATATAATGAAATGTATATATATTATTCCATCTACATAAGAACATTTTATAATAAAGGTGATACTACTATAAAAATATTAAGATTATTCTTTCACAATTGAAATTCATATAAAAACCATGTTTTGAGTATGATATTATTAATGATGATTACCTTCACATAGAAATAACCAAATTGGGATCACTTTTTAAGGATCACTAGGATGGTATTTTGAGAAGAAAAGGAACTCTATAACACATGTACAGATTTATGGGAGATATTATGGAAGGTTTTTATTAAACCATGTGGACTTAAAGATATTAATTAGTTATGGAAATGGGTTTAGTTTTATAATTAATGTAGAGTAGAATTATTGTAAATTCCTAAAACAATTCAGTAATTTGAAGTCACTCTCAACCCATGTGCATCCAAAATCATAAAAAAATATGTTGGTCAGAGTGGATAATCAAGAGAGGGGGGGTGAATTGAGTTCCTATTAAAAAAATTTCTGTTTAAAAGATTTATATTGAAATCCCCCAATTGATAAAAAAAGTTAAAATGTTATGAATTTATAAAGATTGTAAGTGTTCAATTAGTTTCTCAAATGTTAATTATTTCTTAGTTATCATAATCAGATGATTAAGTTAGATTTTGAAACTAAATTACTGGTTTACAATAATTACAAACACCTTCTAGTTCAACTATCAGAGTTACATTAAAACAGATTTGAATTTTAAAGAAATTCGCAGCGGAATATTGAAAAATAGTTTTTAAACTATAATAAGATGCACAGTACATTTAACCAAGAGGTTCAGTCTCAAGCTGAAACATATTCCTCTAAAACAATTTATATAAAACATTGATCCACACCAAGGATTGGGGTTTAAAACAATAAATAGATTGTCCAGGACCTCATACCTCTACCATAGTTCTACATGAGAGAGAAGTAACAACAACAAATCGGTTGTCCAGGTCCTCATACCTCTACCACAGTTCTTCGTGGGATACAAATAGGTATAAAGAGTTTGGTGTAAAGATTTTAGTATCCTCCATTTGAGCTTTGGTGTAAGTATGTATCCAATTATACAGAAGCCAACTTTTCTCGTAATAGAATAAAAATTATCATAGCAGAGCAATAATCTAGAGATATGTTTAGAATTCACTTCTATGATGTCAATGATGCTCTGGACTGCTTTGGATTGAAGCAGATGAAGCTTTGAGTCCTTCTTAGGAAGTTGTCTAGAAAATAGAGTGTCTTTGTTTTGTTTCTTCACTTCTAATTTAGTTGTTCAACTGGAATGTGAGAGTATTCCATGTAGTGCTTGAACCTCTTAATTTAACATCGATTCAGTATGTGTATGATTGGTCTTCGAGTTCTTCGCGTGTTTTTCTCTGCATGTATGTGTTTATATTCTATGATTCATTAATTATATGTCTCCGTGTATCTATGTACTCTGTAGTAGCTCAATATTCCTTTTATTCCTCTTTAACTCTGGCATTGCGAATGATTACCTTTTATAGGTATAAGGTATGATCCCATGACACACCAACAACATACATTAATTAATAGAAGTTGTATTAAAACCACAAAATATAACAACTGTAAATTAAATCGAATGAAGAAAAAATATTTTCAGAAACAGTGTCACAGTAAATCATGGAAATGGTGTCTCCTTCACTTGGTGTCTAGATTGATAACGGTGTCTGAGTGTCAGGATGCATTTTTCCTAGTGTCTGGTTTTCACGATGACTTGTTCACTGTGTCTTGTTCACGGTGTCTTGTTCACAGTGTCTATCTATCATGGTGTTTACTTCACAGTAGCAGGCTTTCACGGTGTCTGCATCACATTGTCAAGCGTTCACAGTGTCTGCTTCATGGTGCTAGAAATACATATCCAATGGTAGACTCATGGTGTCTTATACTTTTCAAAGTAATTGTGTTTACACTTAAATAATAATTAATATAAAATGTATTAAACTTAATCATTTTTTAAAGAAGGTATTAAGAGAGTAGATCAAAGATAGTATAATGTAGGTAAACAAAATTTAGAACAATTAAGATCTTGCATGGAACTTCTTAAATCATGAGAAATCTTTAAACGTAAATACACATGAATAGATAAAATTTTTAGGATGTAACTTGGTTGAAAAAGATTTGGGATCAAATAAGATTTTTGATCATTAAAACATGATTAATACATGAGGAGTCCAACAATTTCCTCCATTTTGATGATCACAAATCACCTAAAGTTAATGTTTATAATGGATTAAAATATAAAGATAAATGGCTAACATATAAAAAATTATCCCCCTTTTCTTATTATAAAAAAATATGGAATAAGAGAAGTCAAAATGCGCACAGTCTATTAATAGTAAATAAGTGACAATATAACAAAAAAAATCAATAGTATCCTTATCAGAAAGGGTAATCATTGTTCTTCATCATGGGATGGCCTTCTCATTAACTTTAGCAACAGTGGTAGAATAGGATGCCATAGTGGAAGAGTTTGAGGTAGAAGAAGGGAGATAAGTGGCTGATAAAGAGGGTAATGGAATGCCTTAATAGACTGAGGGAGCCAAGGTAGGAGTAGTAGAGGATCTAGGCAGTTGCTGATAAAGAATCATAGGTCTGATCTGACTGAGTGCTTGTCTGATAGACATGGTGGTTGAGGCTAGAGAATATGAGATGGTGGGAAATCCCGATTTGAGAGGTGTAGCTGCTGGAGCAATAATGGATGTACTCTGGGCATGAAGATAGGGCCTCAGGTGTTTAATGAAATCATTAATGATCTCTGTTGACACTCCTTTCTATCATAGAGTCTAAAGGAATGAAAAAGGAAATACCTTGAACTCAATGTGATTCATCCGTTGAATAAACATAAAAAATTGACAAAGGCATGAACAAAGATTCATTTTCAATTGGGTCGTGCAAGTTCAACTAAGGTCATGCACGTAAACCTGCACGCTGCCAAGTGGTCGTGCACGTGACTAGCATGCACTATCTGAATTTCTCCTAAGGTCTTCACCATCTTATAAATACCCCATGTGGGTCCCCCATTTTAGGACGAAAACATTCCAGAAACTCAGATTTAATCTCCATGGGCCCTTCTTTCTTCTCAATGCTTCTCAACACTTCTAAGGTATTTCTTTACCTAGAATGAAATATCTATAGAGGGGGAGTAAGGCCTAAGTGCTGAAACTCATCAACACTTGCAAGCTTAAGTGTCCATCCCTTAAGGGAAATGGCCACAATTGAGCGCCACCTTACCCCTTCCACAGACCTTTCATGCCCCTCTTCTTGAAGCCACTAGGGATAGTACTAACGACATGAGCCATGTCTCTCCCAAGTAATACCTCAAGGGTTGACGGTCACACAAGTACCCATGTGTCACGCAAGTATACTTGCACGACGAGGACTTCTTTCCCACACAAGACTTGCACGCCCATGAAGGACCTGTATGCCACCTTCTTTTTGTGTGCCCCTCCTACATATTTCACCTCTCATATTCCTATCCACCTATCATTTTCAAGATTAGGCCTTCAGAATTCTCTCCAAATCCATTCATGGCATGATTTCCTTGTTGGCTTCTTTATCTGAAAGGAATTCTTTTGAACATCTCTAAAACCTAGTTATTTACATATCTTTATGTCGCTATGGTAAAATATTTCATTCATTCAACCTCATCCTTTAATATGATAGAATCCTTAAACTGGGCCTCCTTTTCAAGAATAAGCCCCAATCAAAGTTTTTAAATATGGGAATCCTCCTTATAAGTAAGCCCTAAATCTACTAACCTGGGCCTCCTTTTCAAGAATAATCTTTATTTCATGTTCCTAAATATAGGAATCCTCTTTATGAATAAGCCCCTAATCCCCTAACATGGGCCTCCTTTTCAGAAATAAACCCTAGTCCATGTTCCTAAATATGGGCCTCATTTTCATGAATAAGCCCCAGTCCAAGTCCCCTAACCTGGGCATCGTCCTTAGAAGTAAGCCCTGGTCCAAATTTCTAAATCATTGAATCCTCCTCAAGAGTACGACCCAAGTTCCCAAATATGTGCATCTTCCTCAAGAGTAAGCCCCAATCATAATTCTCTTAACCTGGGTTTCCTTTTTAGTAATAAGCCCTAGATTCAAAGCCTACAGATATGGGCCTCCTTCTTAGGAGTAAGCCCCAAGTCCCTTAACTTGGGCCTCCTACTTAGGAGTAATCCCAAGTTCATGAATCCTTTTACATGGGACTCCTTTTCAGGAATAAGCCCCAATCTTAATTTCCATTAACCAGTCTTAATTTACATATTATTTTGGCTTCCTTCTCAGGAGGAAAATCCAATCATAAGTCCCCTCTTTATCTGGGCATCTTCCTCAGGAGTAAGCCCCAAGTTAGAGTATCCAAATCTCTATAAAGTACATATACCTTTATTGACCTTGTTCCCGAGTTTTTTCTGATATAAATCCTAATCTTCATCTATTTTCAAAGTCATACATACATAAGCCCGACATCATTTCTTATGATGTCACAATTCTCTAGTTTTACCAATACCTCTTGTTTCTCACACCGAGCATGACTCAAGTGAGCTTAGAGTGTAAAAGTAATTATGAAATCATTCTTTGAGCCATCAATCATGCATAAAAATCATACTCCCTTACTCGAACTATGTGGTTTCTGATTAATTTTCTAAAAAAAGGATATGTAGGTAGCCCATTGGCAGATATGATCCCAACTCTAAAATAATCCATGTCCATCTGAATGACAATAAACATCAAGTTCCCCCCAGAGTGGTTTTAAAACTAGTATGTTCGTCATAATGACCAAGAGACTTTCATGTATTGAAGGATACCATTGAATAAGATTCTCTAAAAAATATATATGATTCTTTATCGATGAAGAACATCAAATAAAAAAAAAGATTCTCTAAATTTCCTACATATCAAATCATTGATTGTCAAATATAAAGGCAAGCTCATTTTATACTTGGTATTTTAATAAGGATTCACGAACAATACTTAAATCTATAAAGAGAGTCCCGGAGTAGACAATAATTCTGCTAAAAAAGGTGTGATGATTCTGACCTCCCTTCCTCTCGACAATTGAAAATTCCTAAGTCTCATCGGTCTATAACTAATGAGCACCTACCGTTGATATGTAGGTCCAAATGGATATAGAATCATTGGATGTTTCCGGTTCTATGAACAAGAACGCTGGAAACAGATTGGAATTTTTGGACCTTAAATCAACAAGGTCATCCCTAATTCCAAGGGAAACAAAAAATTGTGAACCCGACCTGAATCCTTAACCAAGTTAAAGTGATGTTTTACCTATTTTTTAGGCCCCTATTTGAACTCAATGAGGGGGTATCATATGAGCTTATCCAAAAGATGTAGTGGTTGGACTATATTGATTATGTCTGTTATATCAAACATGCACTCTTTTACAAGATCTTCTACATTACAGAAATGGATTCTCTTAAGTTCACAACTTTGAATACATCTGTTGTGAATGCTGCTGCTCCTACTCCTACTGGATCTTTATCCGCTCTAAGGACAACATCTCCTACTCAGCATATTCAACGCTAGTTATCAAATGTCCTGGTTAAGGAGTACCTTCAACATGGTACCATTCCATCTCTGTAGGCCGATCGACAAGCCCTCCAATTCATTAATTCAACATGGTCGTCCAGAAAGCGATGACCAGCGATCAAAATATAGGTTGTGCTAGACACCATCTCCAACCGTTTCGAGTCGTTATCCATATAATGCAATCACCATCCACTCCCATATTCAGGGGAGGTGAATGAGAAGGTCCCTCGGGGCCTTAATTCAAGAAGACAGGGGTCCTTCCCAAGGGATCCCATCAACAATCGCTGACAGACTCTTGTGGCAGTGCATCAACAACATGATGAGGGTATCGTCTCCAAGCATTCAGCTCAGGTTCCTCGAACAAGAGTAGGCAAGATTAACAGACAGAGGTGAAGTCCGGTCAATAGTGAGAAGGTTCTCATCTCTGTTATCTCTGGAGTAGTCTGTCAACCTAACTTGGTGGAATGCAATGAACATGCACACACACCTATCCATTTTAATTAAGCTGTCCAGCAGACTCGTCTGGTAGCAACAAGATAATACCGCCAGGAAATTTTGTCTGTGTATTCTAGACAGGAACATACACCTGTTTATAAATCATCTGCTAGTCAGCAGGCTTGTCTGACTACATATGATGGATCCCGCCAACCCAATGTGTTGACAACTGGTAAAAAGGCACATACACCTGCTTACACTCATCAGTGCTGCCAACATCCACATATATCAGTATTGAAGGAAGTTATTCAACCACGTTCGGAGGAGTTCAATCAGAAGGCACATACACCTGCTAGTATTGATCAAGCCTACCAACAGTCTCGTTTGGTAGCATTGGGTGAAGTTAGTCGGAATGCTCCGGTGACACGTAGGTGGTAGACTCAACTCTCTACCCCCACAACTGAGTACTATCAGAAATAAATGATAGGAAAAGGAGGAAAGGAGCAGGAACACACAACTACTCCAAGCACGGAATGGACATATATCCCCATTATGGCAGTTGAAGTCACCAATCACATTCTGTCAATTGAGAAAGAGAAGAAGCAAATTCCTGCTCATATTCTAGATGCCTTCCAGGATATTATAACAGCTTCAGTAGAATCTCAGGGAAAAAAACATAAATCTATCCCTACAAATGGAGTGAAACATCAACATATCACTTCATAATAGACATACACCTCTGTTCCAGTCCAAGAGGGTTGTGGGGAATACTCCCCCATATCATAAGGACAACAAAGTCAGGCACATACACCTTATTTGAGTGGAGATAATCAGCCTAACGTGATCATTTCTCCTGAGTAGTAACATACACCTTCCCATAAAAAACCACTTTCATCAACAAGTGGTTCCTAAATTTAGTAAGAATGCGTCGAAGAAGATGACCCATCCAACACAGTCAAGAAATCAAGGGCCAATCAGTAACAAGACCTTACTCGATGCAGGATTTCTTGATGCCCTTAGACAATTATCTATTGGAACTCAAGATTCTAATATCTCAGTTCCCATTAGTGGGAACATTAATTCTTATGGTCTGTATCAGATACATCCTCTTGAAGGATTGCTTCACAACAATTCGTTTGATCTCGATGTTTTATCTTCAGATGAGAGCCGCAGGAACCCTCTGTGTGGTCAGAAGACCAAGGAGCAAAATGTTTCATCATTTGATGTAACCTACCATGGTTGTCCTCCCCATGATGATGAATTTGTCTTTCAAAGTCCACTTTACAGTAGTAATGCACATGGCTTGAAAAATGTTCCAATGGGAAATATAATGAGGAAAATGCCCTCTTATATTGAGGAAATTTCAAATGTGAAGCCAGTCATGTCTGATGATTTACCGCTTGTAGGTGAAATTATTTCTCCATAAGAAGATATCCCATGGTGTAGGTCATTCTCCAACCCACCCCTGGGCCGTTCATATTCTTGTTTGATCAGTGAATTCTCTACCAATCCTATTGAATTTGATGAAACAACAAGGGAGCACCAACATTTTTCCAATCAGGGAGAAGAACCATCATCAAATGATAAATAGGAAGTAATGAATATGAGAAAACAACTAGCGAAAGGTGAATTTACAGTCATGTTTTGGCCTTTGGCTGATTCTCAGTATGACATTCCCAAGATGTTGACGGAAGATGGAATTCCTGAAATTCGTCTCAACATATGGAAAACTCATTGACAGTTGAAAAAGAAAATTTTATCTTATGATGAATATGAAAATCATGTTAAGATAATAGAAGGTTTACAACACCAAATTGGCTTGGAATATATCTTAGTTTCTTGATATCTGAAGGCTGAAAAGCAGTAGAGAGCCCTTCAGAATTCATGCCTTGGCGCACTAGAAGATTGCGCTAGTTAATTTCCAATGCCCCATCTGGTATTCATATCAGGGGATGGGGTGTTCATGGAGCACTAAATATCACTGTAATCTCTAGTCAACAAAGCCTGCCACAATTGGTCTCATGCAATGTTATTTCCCACAGCCAGCCATAACCAATTTGTTTTTTTGTAATCAAAGCCTTACTCAAGAACATGCCTCAACTAGTTTCTCCATAAATCAAGAATTTAGGGAAAACTTTTTTGAATTACTCCTGCATCAAGTGAAAAAAATATTGAACATGCCTCTCATTTGGAGCAAGCACATCATCAAGTGATAGAAGTGTCAGAAATCATCAAACGGTCTTTTGATCCAAGTGATAAGAGTTGATGTAGGTTGATGTATCTAGCCGATTTCTAGACTGAAGTCTATAAAATCAAGATAGACATCAAGAAAGGCTCAGATATAGCATGTCAAGAACCACCCCAGCTTGCCAGACTGGGGACTCTTTTAATTCAATCCTTAGAATCAACAAATAGGATTCGAGGAGTTGAGAAGAGATAGCAGGAATAGCCCCAGTCCACAGGACTAGGGACTTTTTCAAATCCTCAATCTGTTCCTTAGAGAAATTCAATCTTCTCTCAATTAGGGAATAAGCCTCAAGAGGAATGAAGAACCAAATTATTTAGAGATTCCCTATAAATTACGATTCTTCAAGAAGTTCCTGGGGGATCAAATCGACAAAAGGCAGTGTCTCATCCGGGACATGGAGGTAGACAATATCATAGAAATGATGATAGAATGGATGTAATGCATTATGCATCAATCACTTTCATTAATTCCGTTGTTGCTGATCCCCCAGATGAGGATCACAGAGAGGGATCAGATGAAGAGGTACCTTCTCAAGATGTTGTACACACAAATACAAATGAAGAAGGTGTGTGTACATGAAATCAAAGGATTACTCAGAATCGAGGTAATACTTCAAGTAACCCACTTCCTCCTCTCCTAAAGGTGTCCAATAAGAGGAAATGAAAATATCAGGTTACATACCATTCCTCTAGAGAGGCCAATCGCTCTCATTAGAGCAAATATTTACACAATATATTGAAGAAAATAAGGAATTGAGGAGGTTGAATACATAACTACTTCAGGGTAGTCTTCCTCCTAAGCGTGTTGGAGTTAGGCAGCTAAGGGAATTTGTTACGGCTACAGAGATGGATCAAAAATATCCTCCTCTATCAGTAACCCCTCGTAGGTCTAATCCTACGGGTCCAATGAAAAAAAAAATCAGCAGTGCTACCATCAGTTGCAGTGCCAGCCACCACATCTATCCTAGCTCCATCATTTCACCTGCTCATGTCCATGCTTAACGAGATGTTTTCTAAATGTTGATAACTAATATTGAGTCATTAATAGATTGGTTGGAAGCTATGGAGGGAAATCATGCTCAAATTCAACTAGAAAAGAGTGCTTAACCTGAATTGGTTGATGTAATTCCTCCCCCATCAAATATTGAAAGTACCACATTCCAAATCATTAATGGTTCGGGGACCCAGAGAAACACTTAACACATATTGTTTCTCATTGCGACCCTATGATGAGAACCCCTCATCAGCAATAAGTAGTTAAGCTCAGGTGATTTTTATTGTCATTACAAGGGCCTGGCTTTATCTGGTACACAATCTTGCAATCCCGGTCAATTACTGGATGAGAGGATCTTCACCAACGCTTCCTTCTTCAGTTCAGCTCAACTTTTCCAAAGACAACAGTTTATGATCTTACAAACTATAAGTAATGGGAAAATTAAATGGTGTCAGATTTCATTGCTTACTAGAACGGATTAACATTGTCTCTGATCTTAGCACTCCCTCATGAAGAATTGTTGCCAATCTATGTGGAACATTTGCGTGATGAGTTGTGCACACCGTTGATCCCTGTGAAATATACAGGAGGGTTTCAAGACCTTACATCGATCACTCAATAGATTGAATATTTTGTTATGAAAACTTAGGATAAAGATCGTGTAATTCCATTAGATCTAGGATGTTAAACAGGTAGAGAAGAGACTTCTATAGTTATTCTTAAACAAGCACCTGTACCGGCTTCTACTTGAAAGCCTTCATCTTCCTGAAGGTCTTCACCTCGTGTGAATCATCAAAACATGATTTTTCATCAATATGATCAACGAGATCAAAGACAGAAACAATTTGATGATCTAAAGAGAAATGTTTACTCTTTTTGGAATGTACAAGTTCCTGGCTACTTCATTTCGACTCTGGAAAATAATTTGGTTCAATTAGCAAGGCCCAAAAGGACAAACAAGGAACGATATCAAGACCATCCCAACTATTTACCATCTCATCAGATGTTGGGGGTATCCCATTCAGGTGTGTTTTGTCTTAAAAGGCCTCCTTCAAAAAATGGTCGACTCGGGACAAGTCAAACTGAATAGTTCTTCATCTCAGGTAGCATGTCTTACTACTACATATATAGAGGAGGAAGGCGAGTAGCAAGATGTCAAGAACAAAAATGCACAAAAATATGATAATTGGATGGTTAGAAAAAAGATCAATCGAACTCAAGGTATTTTGAGAACACAATTGAAGAAACCAATTGTGTCTTTTACCAAGAATGCCGCAGCAAAATTCTCTTCATCGGAGGGAAAAATCTTCCAAGAAATAGCATAATTCAAATAAAGAAGAAGAATCAGAAGAAGATGAGTATGTGTCAAAGCCCATGTTGTCTTTGACTCTGGAAGATTTTATGCCATCTACTTCAAAGACACAGGCACCACTTCACTAAATGGAACAACCTAAATTAGCTAATCAGGCAGAGTCTTCATCGGATGAAGTGTTGATCATTTGTTCTGTTAATATGATTCGTCTAACATATCCTTATGCCAGTTGCAGTTTGGATTTTGATGACCTTTAATTCCTTGTATCAAACAGAGGAATCAGAGGGTGTTCTAGGGGCTCAGGTTACAGGGGAAGACATGGATATTTCAGAGGCCACTATTCCAAATCTAGTCCTGCTAGAACTGTGTATGCAGGAAAAACTCATGGAAAAGCCCTTCAACAGGCTGAACAAGAACAAGCAGATTCTTCCACCAATAGTAGACTCAGTCCTGTTACAATTATTCTAGAAGATCGGTTTGAGGTTCCACCTTCTTCCTCTTAGTAAGTAAATAGTCATATTCGGACCAATATTCCAAATCCAGGAGTATTTCCATCTCCTACCCTGATACAAGATACATCAACTTCCAAAGCCTCAAATTCTAAGGAACCTAGGAAACCACATGTTCATGTTGGGAGATGCAAACTTTTGGATAAATAGTATGATGTATTGAAACATTTGGCCCAAATACTGGCCAAGTTATCAATTCTGGATGCTTTGAATTTATCAAAGGATCTTTGGGAGGCACTTATCAAGGCTTTTGCAAGTCCTCAGGAATTTGAAACTAAAATTGCTGCTGCTGAAGTCTACCATGTAGAGAATAATCCAGCAAAATGACATGCAGTGATATCTTTTACTAATAAAGATGATGATGATGTCCTACCTGGGCATATTAGACCTTTGTACTTATCTGGAAAGGTTTGTGGTGTAGATGTCCGAAGACTTTTAATTGATAATGGTTCAGGAGTCAACCTCATCCCCATTCGTACCCTTCGTCGATTGGGCCTCATGGAATCTGATTTATCTCCTTCTGCATTGATGTTACAAGGATATGATAAAAATGAACAAGAACCACTATGTGATATTACACTTAAAATTTGGTTTGGAGATCATGTATCCAATTCAGATTTCATGGTTGTTGATCAAGACTCATCCTTGAACATCTTGCTTGGTAGACCCTAGCTACATCAACATGTAGTTATCCCTTCATCATACCATCAATGTCTCAAATATTGTTTTGATGGCCAAATTGGGACATTGTATGGTGATAATTACCCATTAAAGACATTTTAATCTCAATACATTGAGGCAGAATTCTATAACATGATGGGAATGGAGAAATCCACAGCAAGGGAGATTACCAATGTTAATTCTCCATATGGTTTGGAAAAGATTTCAGTAAACCCATTCACACATGTGAGTACAAATAAGGTATTGCCTATCATTCAAATTGACAGGATAGACCCAATTCAAAATGCTCTTATGGAAACTTCCATAATGTCAATTACGGCAATCAAGCCAGACATCATGGGAGAAATTGGTGATTTACCATGAAATGATGAAAGTTCAAATGGAGATTTCTTCATTTCATCTGTTGAAATCCAGAAAGTAAATACTTCACAAAACAGGCCAAAAGAAGTTATAGAAATTTAATAGGCGAATGATGATATTGATTCTCAATCCATCATCTCCTCTATATTACCAAGGGAAGACCCTTCGTCATCAATCAGGTCAGAAATAGAAGCCTCTTCTTCAATATGATCAAATTTTAACATCTCTTCTGATCATGGAAATTCTTCTTCATCATCTACTATGCAAGTATAAGTAGAAGAAATAACACATGTCGAAGAAGAAGAGAATGATCTTAAGGATGCTCCTCTAGCAATTGAAGAGGGTATCTCTACCACCGTGGATGGACTCAGAGAAATAAATCTGGGTACAAAAGAAGATCCACACCCCACTTTAATTAGTGCGACCATGACTCTTGAAGAGAAGAGATGGATATTTCCTTTTTAAAGAAAAATTGAGATATATTTGCTTGGAACTATACAGAGAAGCCAGGTCTTGATCCTGATGTTTCCACTCATCATTTGGGTTTTCCAGAAGAACATTGGGGATTCAATCATGCCTCTAGAATAACACACCCAACCTATGCTTCCAAAATTGATGCTGAAGTGGATAATATTATCAAAGCTACCTTCGTCCGAGAAGTTCAATATCTCTAATGGTTGGCTAATATTTTCCCAATAAAAAAGAATAATGGGAAAATTAGAGTTTTCATTGATTTCAGAGATCTTAATCGTCATTGCCCTTAGGATGATTTTCCATTACCGATTTCAGAACTCTTAATTGATGAAATAGCTGGCTATGAAGAACTTTCCTTCATGGATGGATATTCTGGATATAATCAAATTCAAATGGCACCCGAAGATGAAGAATATATAGCTTTAGAGCCCCTCAGGGTGTGTTTTTCTATCAAGTAATGCCCATTGGCCTAAAGAATGCAGACACAACATATCAGTGTTCCATGCATCGTATCTTCAAACCATTTTTAGGGAAGTTTGTTGAATGTTATGTAGACGATTTGGTGGTCAAATACAAACATCATTCTAATCACATAGTTTATTTGGAAACCATATTCCACAATCTTCTATAACATAATTTCAAGATGAACCCCTTAAAATGTGCTTTCGAGGTAACCTCAGGAAAATTTCTCAGCTTCATTGTACGCCAACGTGGAATCGAGGTTGATCCTGAGAATACAAAGTCATTCCTGGGAATGTCACATCCTCGAAATTTAAAGGAATTGAGAGGAACTCAAGGTCACTTGGCCTATATTCAGTGTTTCATCACCAATTAGGAAGGCAAAAGTTTACCCTTCACCAAAATGATGAAGAAGGGAGTCACTTACCAGTGGACTGAAGAATGTCAAGAAGTATTCGACATTCTCATGAAGTATCTCATGAGTCCACCAGTGCTAATTCCACATATCGAATGAATACCACTTATCCTCTATGTGACATCTCTAGAGTGATCATTGGGTTCCTTACTTGCTCAGAATAATGATGATGGGAATGAAAACAACCTCTACTATGTCAGTCGAACTATGCTTGAAGCAGAAACTTGATACTCAAATATTGAGAAGTGTTGTCTAGCATTAATATTTGCAGTTCAGAAGTTGAGACACTACCTGCAACATCACAAGGACCAATTGGTATCTCACAATAACATAATCTAATTCATCCTTAGTTGTCCAATTCTTATAGGACGTCTGGCATGTTGGGTAGTTATTTTGTAGCAAATTGAAATTCAATATATGTCTTAAAAGGAAATTAAAGGCCAAGATCTGGCAGATTTCCTTGAGTAGAAGATACATCCTCAGATATTGATCTTCTTAATGAGGAAGTATTCTTTACTCAAAATAGTCTTCAAACATTAGAAATGTACATTGATGGTTCTTGCAGAAGTCCAACAGGGAGGAAAATGGAAAATCCTAAATTCAACAATCCTGGGATAGGAATTGTGCTCATTTCTCCAGAAAGGAAGTGTTACCCTATTCCTTCTCATTATTGGGAGGGGGTACAAACAATAAAGTAGAATACCAAGATGTCATCATAGGATTGGAGTTGGCACTTCAAGCAAAAGTGAATAACTTAAAGTTGAAAGGTGATTCAGACATAGTAATAAAACAAGTAAATGGTGATTATTCAATCAGAAAAAAATAACTAATCCCTTTGTATGATTATGTCAGAGAGTTAATGGATGAATTTCTTATGGAACCAACATTTTCTTATGTCCCATGGTCACAAAATGCTCATGCTGATGCACTGGCTAATATAGCCACAGCTCTGGAAGATCCAAATCGGGACTAAAAAACCATCAGTATTTCCCACCGTCGTAGAATTTAACCTTATGTTCAAATCAGAACAGTGAAAATCAATGAAATTAGTCCCATTCTTGAATTATATGGTCATACTATAGGATGGATGACACCTATCAAGGAATACTTTCAAAATGGAACACTTCTGCCTGATAGAGTTGGGAAAGAACAAATCCAACGACGTGTGGTAAAATTCACTCTATATGATAGCCCATATCACCTAGATAGAATTCATTATAAGTGTGGTTTTGATGGGTTTCTCTTCAGATGCATTGATGGTGAAGAGACAATGGATATCATGAAAGAAGTACATGCAGAAGTCTCTGGTGCCCACTAGTCTAGACATAGACTATCTGGTCAAATTCGAAGCCATGAATACTTGTGGCCTTCAATGATACAAGATTGTGTTGATTTCACAAAGAAGTGTCATTCATACCAAGTACGTGCCATATTCATTCATCAGCCCCCAGATTTTCATCACACAGCTAAATACTCATGGTCATTTTCCACATGTGGAATGGGTGCAGTGGGACCTTATCTTTCACCTACATCCAGGTAGTTTAAGTACATTCATACTGCCACTGACTTCTTTTCCAAATGGGCAGAGGAAATACCCCTCAATGAAGTAAGTTCTAAGTGAATTGTAAGCTTCATAAAGTCTAACATCATTAACAGATTTGGTTTCTCTCATACCATATTGATGGACAATGGAAAAACTTCTATTCATCCCAGGTGAAGAAGTTTTATCAAGAATAAAACATCAAATCCAATCATTCATTAAGGTATCATGCTGCGGCCAATGGCCAGATATAATCTTTCAAGAAGACTCTCCCAAACATACTGCAAAAGATGGTGAACAAAGATAAGAAGTTATGGCATGATAAACACTTTTATGATTTATGGGCTAATCGAACGACCACCCGCACTGCAACGCAGTCAACTCCATATTCTTTTGTATATGGAATATAAGCAGTCTTTCCCATTGAGGTTCAGTTACCCTCACTCAGAGTATCCATTTGTGATTTTTCATCTTCAGATGAACAATCTCAAAAGCGATTGGATGAATTGGAACGGTTAGATTATAAACGATTGTGCACCATGCACCACTTGGAAGTCTATCAGAATCGAATAGCACAAGATTTCAACAAAAAGGTTCATCTTCGTTCATTAGTTCAGGGAGAATTGGTATTGGATCTCAAAACTCCAATGATACCAGGAAAGAAACCTCCCATGCTGGATCCAAAATGGGAAGGACCTTATTCAATACATACAGTCTACACAAATGGATCTTATTCTTTAATCTCAATGGATGGAGAACTCATCACTACTCCAACCAATGCTAGATTTCTGAAGAGGTTTATTGTGTAATACAAATACTATCATCCAACATGATGTTAAACTATATTGTCTTAGCTACATGGCGCTAAACTGTACAGCATCCTATCATCCAACAAGAGATTAAACTTCACCATAATCGGTCCATGCATATGAACATAAACTATTTTCATCCATATCGTCCAACATGATGCTAAGCTGTATTATTCAACATGACGCTTACTGTATCGTCCCTTTTTTTCCAACATGACGTTAAACTATGAAATCATCCAGAAAGACTTTAAGCTGCAACATCTATGGTGTATGCATATGACCTTAAACTATTCGCACCATCATCCAACATGACATTAAACTATGACGTCCTAGCTACATGATGGTAAACCATACAGAAGCCCTTTATGTCCTACAAGATGATAAACAACATGATCAGTTGTGGTCCATGCATACGAGCTTATACTATTTTCATTCCTTTCATCCAACATGATGTTAAACTGTGAAAAAAAGAAAAAAGTCCATAATACGTCCAACATGATGTTAAACTATGTCCTCTTTGTCCTTAATGCATGACATTAAACTGCACAATCCCCCTTTCGTCCAACATGACAATAAACTGTATTGTTCCAATCACCTAAGCTACAAGATGCTAAATTGTATAACACCCTTATTGTCCAACATGTTGCAAAACTGTGTTCACGTCCAACAAGACGTTAAACTATGTCCCTAGATTTGTCCTACATGACATTGAACTATACTACTCATTCAACCTACATAACATAAAACTAGATAATGTACCATTATAAATCCTACATGATGTTAAAATTCATTTTTTCCCTGCTACATGACACTAAACTATGCAGCACCAATAGTCCTCACTACAAGACTTTAAGTTACAGAGTCTCTTTATACATCCTACATGACATTAAAAATGTGCATCATTAAGGTTGTTGCTACCTCTTATTTCTCACACTGAGTATGAATCACGTGAGCTTAGAGTAAAAGTCAACCATAACACTCCCTATGGGACTCTAACCATGCGTAAGTCCCAACACCATTTTTTAAGTCATTGTCCCCATGAACAACTTCATTACTAATTCATTCTTTAATCGAACCACGCAGACATTGATCCATACCTTCTAGGCTGGGTACAGAGGAAAAGTTCTGAGGTTTAAGCCCATAAACAATCTATTCACATCGGTTCACCTCCATCTCATACGATGTTGATTCGTGAAGCAACCCCCAGAATCAGTCTCTTCACATTGGTTCACCTTTTTCCTTGCTCTATGACATTAAATTATACAACACTTTTGTCCTGTATGACCATAAACTACATCATTCTTTGATAACTTCATCAGAGAGGGAATCAGTATTTACATTTATTTCCAATCATGTAAAATTCCAAAGACTACGCACATACATGGAAATTCCCAAACCATTTATCTTTGGTTAATCCATCATTGCACTAAATTCCCCTTTCACCCTTCACTTGTACGAACCAAATCTGTACATAGGGTATTTCTAGAACCATGTGGGCTTGATTCTCATCCTTATGGGATACGTAGGAACATCCATTCATCCCTCGAATCCAACCCCAACTCTTTGGGACTAACCCCAAATTCCACTTTCTGCCCCGTGGCAAAAAAATCACTATGAAAACACACACTGTGTATTCATTATTATGGTTCGAGCTCCATGACCATAAACAAAGATCTCCCATAATTTCGTCCCCCATGATGTTAAAATGTATTTCAAGAACTACTTATGGCTTGATTCCCATCCATATGGGATACATAGTGATGTCCAGCATATAAATTCAGGACCCAAACACAACATGATTATGATTAGCATTGATCTGTGTATATCTATAAATATAGGAAAATACCCATTTTTATGTGTCACAATCCCAACCTTAAATATTTTTAGATATTCATAACCCTTTTCTTGACATCTAGTCACAAAATGTCCAATTTCTGAGAGTTCATTTTCCTAAAAATTTAGCATGTGACCTTTGGCAGCCTTGCATAAACAGTCTACATAACAGACTTATAATCCAAAGGAAACTATTATTTGACTATGCAGCCAGTGCGCTTAGGTGTCCCTGCATAATTCAACACCCTAACGGGTTTTTTAAATAATTGTAACTTCATTCTTGGAAGGAAAAACTCTTTTTTACTTAGTTGTCTTAATGAAAATATGCAGGGATCCACAAAAAATAGCTATCCATAACATATTTTTCCCATACTCATTTTCATAATCTGAAAGTATTCAAGTCTATGGTTTATATTTCCCTTCCCTACGTTTGGGTCAGACCTTCGTAGGAGTGACATTCATCCAGTTCTTAGAAAATATTTTCTGGAAATATCTTCTCTATATTCATGTACCTCTCTCCATACAGAAAACTCTATGCTTTGGAAATTTTAATCCCCATAAACTTCCACTGGATTTTTACTAATAGAAAAGTAAATTTCTGAGAGTTCTTTTTCCGGGCTATGTAGCACGTGCCCTGAGGCGGCCTTGCCTAAGTAGTTTAAATATAGGACCTATCAACCAAAAGATTCTATTATTTGACTATGCAGCCAATGTCCAAAGGTGGCCCTGCATAATTCAACCTCATAACGGGTTTATTAAATAGTGGTAACTTCATTCATGGTAACTACTTCTTTAAATGCATTTTAGCAATTTTTCATATCATTCCTTAGATTTAAAATTTCTTAAGTCATCGTTTACATATTTTCCCATATACTTGAACATGGAAATATGTTTTCAGATAAATTATCAAGGAATTGAGTCAATGTTAATCCATTTGGTCAGATCTATTTCGACCTTAAACATTATCCTTTTTATGTTTGACATGAAAGAATTTAAACTGCCTAAAAAGACAAGGGATCTTTTAAAAAAAGTGAAGTCCCAATTCACTAAACACACATTCTGTATGATTTTGGTAATATTAAGGAATTAAAATGATTCAATGTTTGTAGGATTATTTATAATAATCCTAGAATGATCCAAACTATGATTACTAGGCCCATTGGCATAGGTAAAAATTTAACACAGGTTAAAAAAGAATACATGCACAAATGATTGAAGATGAATGTATTCTTCATTTATGCATAAGAGTTTGAAGGACATCTACAAACTGGATTCTCTTCTATTTTACAAGAATTAAAAAAGGATGTCAACAGAAGCCTTTATTTGATTTACTGCATCCCCAGCTTCATCAACAGACATTGGAAGCTCATGAACTCGACCAAATTCACTCTTTTCAGCCTGATGGAGTGCTTTCTTGGCATCTTCAATGTCTTTCATACCATTCTCTTGAGCTCCTTCCAGTGAATTATTATGTTGGTCATGTTCCTCAGTTACATCATCTAACTGTTGCTGAAGGTGCATCTGTAGGATGACTTTATCTTTTATCTTATGCTTCAGCTCCTTTAACATGGCATTATAATCAGCCTCAGCTCGGAATACCGCAGCCTCAAACATGGTGATATTGGCTGATAGCCTCACCCTGGTCAAATCTTGATGGCCCTTTTGACCCTGCTCCCACCTTAAGATGACTTTCTTCACTGCAGCATGGATCTTTTGATATCCAATACTGCCAAGTCCTAACATGACAAATAGGGATGACAATCTTGGGATCTTCGATGATATCTCTACAGGAGGAACATCAGATATGATCTTCCATATGTTTTGAAATGCCTTGCATCATGAAAATTGGAGCGCCTTTTGCACTTCCGGATCTGACTCAGCATCACTGTCACATGGGGGAATATAATCCGGGATTAATGAACTTAGGGAAGTTCCCTGTTCTGCTACTCCCCCCGTGACCCATTCTTCTTCACTTTCAATTCCCATTGGGGAAGAGGCTGAAGCTTCACCTCCAGATATAGCCACATAAATTGATGGCCCTACATAATCAATTGAAATCTATTGTTATTTTCAAAGGATAACAAAAGTTAATGGGTTGTCTGTAAAATTAAGTAAGTTGCAAATATTGTTATCACATACCCAACGGTAGATTAATAACTTGAGAAGGCTCCTCCCCATCTTTCCTAGCATCAACATGATTTTCAGGGAGATTTTGAGGATGCTCTATAGGGTTTATCTCTACTTGAGCTAATGTCTCTGCAATAGTTGGGTTTTCTGTACCCACTTCAGGCATTGGTAATTTAGAAGCTTGATCAGATAGATCTTTACATTTCAACCGATCATGATAAGAGATGTAATAAGAAGTTATTTTTAATAGGACGAAGGACAACACTCACATTCATAATCTTCAAAATTACATGGTAATTTAACATGATATAAATAATCTTTAAAAGATGTGCCATTTCCCATCATTTCATCCAATGAAATCTCAAAATCCTGGTTAATCTCACTAGTGGGAGAATTCGATATATCTTCTTAACGACCTTCATTCTGTGGCCTCTAATCTTGAACAGCCACTTCAGATAAAATTGCAGCATTAGTTGAAATGTCTTCCAAGAGCTCTGGTGCAAGGGTTGAACATTAATTATCACATAATAGAAGTCAGTTGATGTTTCATTCAATATTTTTTGAATCATTGCTAACTTACGAGAAACAGGCTCTTCTCTTCTTGCAATAGAAGCAGGTGGGATACTGGGAACAGATGTTGGCTCTTCTCCAGGAGCATCCAAGTCAGCCTAAAATTGTGATTGTTCACCAGTACCCTCTATGGTCCTCAAAGGAGGATCATCCCTCTCCCTAAGAGGGGAAATTGAAGAAGCCCCTACAATCCCATGAAGTATAAGAAACCATTTTCATTGGTTAAGACTCATGATTATCCAAAGGACTTGCAACTACTGATGAAACATTTAGCTATGGACTTCATCCTTTGATGTCTTATTCTCTTTGTTGTTTGGGTGTGTTGGAAGTCTCCGTTACCTGTACATGAATTATAGAATGGAAATCCATATACAACTCCACATCAATGGATTGCTGTCCGGGAGATAACTCGCCCGACTCATGAGGTGATTCAACAGCATCCCCGATGGCAGTACCACCAGAGAAATACTATGGAAAAGGAACCTCATTGGTCCCTTTCAATGCAACCTACAGGATGAAGAAAATAACCTCCTTGAGTAAAAAAGCTGGGACTGAAATTAAATTGCAATGAAAATAAGGAATGAGACTTACATATTCCGGAGCCACATAATCATTCCACTCCTCATATCCGGAAGCACCAATCCCCTCAGTGGTGCTGCAATCAATCATTTCCTTTACCCGCATGGTGATAGAGATGGAATCATCAGTGGCATATATGATCATTCCCAGCTCTCTGATGTACGCCCGCACTTCATCAGGGTTATTCTCGAAACAGATATGTGTACAATCTAGAAGATTCCCTATTCTAGGGAGGTGTATCCCCTCACACAAATCCATCCAAGCAGTTTTAGTGTCACAGTATAAATTCCTCCATGTCTGGACAACCTCTGGTCATAGATATTCAGTATGTGTACCATAAGGCTACGAGTAAGGTCCTACAATCTTGGACTTCAGAATCTTCCCAAATCCTGCAACTACAAATAGAGAATAAGAAAACAAGACTTGTTTCATTATAAAATAATGCTGATAAAAGTGCCTTAAATGAAGTAACTCACTAGGAGATGATGGAGTTGGTCTTTTGATTCTGACTGGAGGATTATATCTAACACGAGGATACTTTTCCCCATGTGGTGCCTCATCATCCCCATCCTGGGAATCCGAAAAATCATCTTCGGGTGGTGTTGATGAATAACCTTCGAGATGAAGGGTTCTTTCTCTACAGTGAATTTCCTTTTCCCCACCTGGTAAACCGGGTGATTCAACACCCATCTTGGGTATGATGCTATCCTATTCTCGGCATACCATGTAGTCAATTTATTAGTCTCTTTATCAACTAGTAGATCAAATACTGCCCCGTTATTCTCCCAAGATGTCAGCAACCATTTTGGACGGGCAACCATCAGATGTTTCTCTGACCCGACATCTACTAGGGGAGATACAATAGTCTGCTGCAAACACTTAAATTAACGTGAAAATCAATATGGAGCGTAGGCCTCACATATAATCTCTCCATCAATCTTGGTGACCAGCACGCCCTCTCAGTAGGCTTGCATGTATACCCTTAATTCCGGGCTGGATGTTCCATCATCATCAAACCACCCGTTTTGTGTATTTTTATAGGGAAAGAAAATGAATTCTTTATAAATGCTCAGACTAACCTTCATGTCATAGGAATTGAGTGCTAGTGGAGCAATTCCAGAGAATTACTGCACTGATGGCCTGGAAGAACATCCAAGAATTTGTACTCCATTCTGTACATTATACGTCCTGAAGTGAGTGTTGATCCATCCCCAAAAAAATTGGAATGGTCCCACTATTCTCATAGGAGACTTACCCATGATGATATGGAGTAAGAAGCTGTGAATCATTGCTAAAATGGGGGTATCCAACTTAACCATTTTCCCCTCAGTCAATTTGGATGCAATAATGAAGGTCCCTGGCCTGACGCCTCCCTTCGAGTCCCTGACTGGCAAAAGATAAAAACTGAGCCACAAGGCCAAGAAGAACGCAAGAAGATTCTTCTTTTGGATTCTCTGATTTATTTCGTATCCCCACTTCTCAAATTCTCTTGCTTCCAGAGTCGGCCAGAATGTGCCGGGAGCACCCCTCTTCTCTATTTTGAGGCAGGTGGTAGGACGAGTGGGCCCCTTATCCTTGGGCCCCTTCCCCTTCGATCCCCTCTCATTCGATCCCTTCTCCTTCATCTCCTTCTCCTACTTCTTGGTAAGAAAAATATTCATCCACTCTTATGGATGAATATACTTTCTAGAATTACTTAAGGAGGTCACTGAACTCTTGAGCTTGTGAAATATTTTCAAAAATCCCTAAGCCAAAGCTGGGGTGTTCTCAGAATCATTCCAAGTCACCTTGGGGGGATGAATTCATCATACATATCACAAAAATTTGGAGCGGCTGAGATCTTGTGGACATCCCACAGACTAATTCCTACTTCTCCATGAGTGAGATTGAATGAATTGGTTTCTGGGCTCCAATGGCTGAGTATCTCTGGCACAAAATCATCATTCCTGTAAACATATGTTTTCCCATTCTAGGCGGCTTCATAAATTGTAGATACTTTCAAATCCTCGACAAACTCTGCGCTGGTTTGCTGCACCCAGTATGCCCACATCCAATTTGGGTTCACACCTCCTCTAGGACGAAAGTTCAAACTCTTCTTCCAGCCTTTGGATTGAGCCATCTGAGAGTTTCAGAAGATTAAGGGATAACAATGTGGTTGCAGCACAAGATTGTGAGGTTTCATATCTGAGGTACATGGGCTATGATGCATTATGTAGGCCTTCTCCATGATTATAGCATTTAAAAATTCTCCTAATATTGAGATATTTTCTAAAGAAAAATTTGTGTAATTCTGAAACCATGACTTTGGGAGATAATTCTTTGCCTCTGGAATGGTGACTTCTCATAGATGATCATAGCCATAAGAAGGTAGATAAATACTCAGTGAGAAGTCAAGATGATACATCTTCGGGTACTTGGCTAAATCTAGAAGAGTGTTGTCGCAGATAGTATAATAATCGTGGACAATGATGCTCATCATGTCATCAATTCGCATGCTATCCAGTTCATCAGTGGTTCGGTCTCTTGGGAGCCATTTTATCTGCACAAAATTTGAATAATTCACTCTTAAGTAAGTGGATTTTTTTCATAAAATATGTGAAGAAAAGTGAAAAAATGGATAAGGAATTAAGGTACGTAAGACCCAAAGTCATCGCGCAAGTATATGTGTGTCACATAGGTTTTGGAACATAGGTATCACCTTGCAAGTCCAAATACCTCTATAGTAGCGCGACATCAGAGAAACAGCAGAAAATAGAGAACATGCACGGCGCAGGAAGCTTGCACGGAGAGATCTTGAAAATCTGAAATTTGTTGCTTTGTGTGAGGAATGGCCACATATATATAGGACAAGCCACAACCCTACGCCCATAAAAGCCAGAGTGTGCAACCCTGCGTGCCTAATGACAACACGCTCAACACTTGCGCGCCGCCCTTTGCACGCTCAACACTTGCACACCACATGTTCCTTGGATTTCTTCTTTACCTCATATTCCCATCCTCATTTTCTTTCAGATCCAACTATGAGGGGGGAATTTTGTTGACTCTACTTTCTGTCATAGATTCTAAATAAATGAAAAGGGAAATACCTTGAACTCAAAGTGATTCATCCTTTAAAGAAACATTAAAAATTGACAAAGGCATGAACAATGATTCTTTTGCACTTGGTTCGCGCAAGTAGACTTGTGTTCCGCTAGGTGGTCGCGCAGGTGACTTGCTTGCCCTATCTGAATTTTTCCCAGCGTCTTCACCAGTCTATAAATACCCCATGTGGGACCCCTATTCGAGGATGGAAAAATTACAGAAACATAGATTTGAGGTCCCTATTCCCTAGTCTGTTCTCAAATCTAACGAACACATCTAATGTAATTCCTTACATAGAACGGAAGATATAAAGAAGGGAAGTATGGACTAACTGTTGAAAATCATCAACACTTGTGAGCTTAAGTGGCCAACCCTTAAGAGAAATGGCCACACTTGCGCACCGCCTTAGCCCTTCAACATAACTTGCGCACCCCTCTTCTAGAAGCCACTAGGGATAGTACTAAGGGCTTGAGCCATGTCTCGCCCATGTATTACCTCAAGGGTTGACCGTCGCTCAAGTACCCATATGTCGTGAAATTATACTTGCACGACCAGGACTTGTGCGCCCACATAGGTCTTGGGTGCCACCTTCTTTTTGGGTTCCCCTCCTACCTATTTCACCTCTCTTGTGCCTATCCACCTATCCTATTCAATATTATGCATTCAAAATTCTTGCCAATTCCATTCATGGCATGCTTTCCTTGTTGTGTACCTTATCTGAACGAAATTTTGTGGAACATCTCTTAAAACCTAGTGAGTTATATATCTTTATGTCTTTATGGTCATAGATTTCATTCATTCAACCTCATCCTTTAAGATGAGAGAATCCATAACCTGGGCATCCTTTTTAGGAATAATCCCCAGTCCATGTTCTTAAATATAGTCATCCTCCATAGGAGTAAGCCCGAAATCCCCTAACATGGGCCTCCTTTTTAGGAATAAACCCCAGTCCAAGTTCCTAAATATGGGCATCCTCATTAAGAGTATGCCCTAAGTCCTCTAACCTGGGCAACCTTTTCAGGAATAACGCACAGTCCAAGTTCTTAAATATGGGCCCCCTTTTCAGGAATAAGCCCTAGTCCAAGTCCACTAACCTGGGCATCCTCTTTAAAAGTAAGCCCTAGTCCAAATTTCTAAATCTGGGAAACCTCCTCAAGAGTAATCCCCAAGTTCCCAAATATGGGCATCCTCCTTAGGAGTAAGGCCCAATCATAATTCTCTTAACCTAGGCTTCCTATTCAGGAATAAACCACAGTTTAAAAGCCTATAAATATAGCCTCCTTTTTAGGATTAAGCCCCAAGTCCCTTAACCTGGACCTCCTCCTTAAGAGTAAGCCCCAATTCAGAAATCATTTAACTTGGGCCTCCTTATCAGGAATAAGCCTTAGTTTTAATTTCCCTTAACTAGTCTTAATTTAAATTTTATTTGGGCTTCCTTATCAAGAGTAAAACCAAATCATAATTCCCCTCTTAATTTGGGCATCTTCTTCATGAGTAAGCCACAAGTTAGAATATCCAAATATCCATAAAGTACATATACCATTATGGACCTTGTTCCTTGGTTTCTCCATGAAGTAAATCCAAATCTTCATCTATTTGCGTAGTCATACATACATAAGCCCCATATCATATCTTATGATGGAAAAATTGACTTGTTTTACCAATACCTCTTGTTTCTCACGCAGAACATGACTCACGTGATCTTAGAATGTAAAAGTAATTGTGACAGCTTTCATTGAGCCATCAATCATGCATTAACATTATAATCCCTTACTCGAACTATGTTGGTTCAGATTTCTTTTCTAAATAATGGATATGTAGGGAGCCCATCTGCGGGTACGATCCCAACACTGAAATAATACATGTCCTTCTGAATGATAATAAACTTCAAGTACCCTACTGAGTGGCTTTAAAACCAGTATAGTCATCCTAATGACCAAGAGACTTTCATGTATTGAAGGATACCATTGACTAAGAATCTCTAACAAATACAGATGATTCTATATCAATGAAGAACTTCGAATACATATAAAAGATTCTCTAAATTTCCTATATATCAAATAACTGATTTTCAGATTTAACGGAATGCTCATTTTATACGTGGTAATTTAATAAGGATTCATTAACATAACTTAAATCAATAAATAGAGTCTCAGAGTAGACAATAATTTTCCAAAAAAGGTTTGATGAGTCCGACCTCCCATCCTCTTGAAAAATGAAAATTCTTAAGTCTCATCGGGCCCTAACTAATGAGCACCTACCTTTGGAAATTAGATCCAAATGGAAATCGAATCATTGGATGTTTTCGGTTCTACAAACAAACCAGTTGGAAACCGATTGGAATGTTTGGACCTTAAATCAACAAGGTCATCCCTAATTCTAGAGGAAACAATCTCTCTACCATACTGCATGTCTTTCTCAAAATCTTCCTTGTTCTCTATAAACGTGTCCTACAATGGAGTAAACTATGTGAGCTTCTGGACTTGGTTCTTGAAAGCTTGAGTCAGAGGAGGAATCTGTATATTTTATAAAAGGTACTTGAAATGGATTGTCATATCAGTTTTAGAAAATATTTTGTTGAAGTAGAAATCCAGTTTCTTGGAAATCTATTGTTGAGCATCATTAGCAATTTTGGAGAGCATTTGTACTAGGTCAAGAACTCTATCACTGTTCTTGACCACTTCCGATAAAGAAGTCGTATTGAAGCCACTGAGGACATTCTGAAGCTCTACATTGATATAGTTTTGGGAAGATCACTATCTATGGAGGGGTTTGAGGAATTACTAGATTCTTTGATAGTTTTGGTTAGGGATTTTAGTTGATTTAGCACCATTCGAAGTCACTCATTATACTCAACAGTGAGATTATTCCAATTGGAAAAAAGATCTTTCATTTCTTTCACAATTTGTTTGTTACTTTCAGCGATATTTTAATATAATGATGATAGATAAGGTTGCATCTGAGACACAAAAACTTTTGGGATTTGAGGTGTAGCAGGTTCTACAGGTGGAGAAATAGACTCAGATCTCGAATGTAGCTCTCTCTGTATGTCTTCAATCATACTTTTTAGTGTCTTTACTTAATTAATGAGAATCTTATTTTCAACTCTTACTTCATGAATCTCATGGATCATCTTTGGTTGTATTTTACAAATAATTTTCTCCAATAATAGTTAGGCATCTCTCTCACATAAATTTTTCACATGATGAGGTTGAGTATTGCTGCGTTTATCAACTCCGGATAAGATATTAGCACCAGATTCCATCAGATCATCTTTACTCAAAAAGGATGGTTGATCAGATAATGTTTTAGGAGTAGGAACTGATACAGGCTCCGACTCCTTCTCAGGTAAAAAATTGGAGGCTTATTTTAACTAAAATAGGGAGGAAATATCATGTATGGTTTTTGTAACCTGATGTGAATCATTCATATCTTAGACACTAAGAAATTTCTACCGAGTTTCTACCGGACATGACTCACATGGATGTAAGGACTCAACATACTCAAGATTTGGGGTTTTCTCCCCCTCAATTGATGCCTCCTTCTTAGGACTGAAATGCTTTGGATCATTGTCTAATTCCATAGACTTAGATCTAGGTAGCTCACTCATTTCCTATCTATCCAGCTGAAAGGCTAGCTCTATCCTCTCTTTAGCTGAAAGGATGATTTTAGGAACAGATTGTTCCACAGGGAGTTCCTCAAGATTGACCTCTTTCTAAAGAGGGTTGTCTTCCACTATAGGCACTTCCATGGAATGCTTTTCAGATTCTTTGGCAACTAATTTTGTTACAATTTTGGGTTGAGTTTCCAAATTAATACCTTCTTTAGGAGTATGTACTTCTTCTTCAAGTACTAAATGAAGAATAGTAGTCATGTATTCCTTAGCAGTAACAACTTCCCTAAGTGGCACATTAGCCTCTTCTTCCTCTTATTCAGGATACTCTAAAATCTCATCTATTTCCAAACCAGGATAAAAAATATTTGTCGGTCTTGAGGGATAATGCACCAGATTGAATTTTTCCTAAACACTATCATTGTCATCCATCCATTCCATTTTCTAATTCTTCCAGTTTATCTTCATTCTTATGATAATGGATTTTGAGAGACAATACTCAAAGTATATAATTACTTCATCATTAGATCCAACCATACCCTTAGCAAGAAGCATGGCTTAGATTAGTATAGTATAATAGAGAAGTTTACTTGGATGTGACATTGATCAAATCACACATGGGTTATATGGTATACTTTCATAGGTTGATCATATGAAAAAATTTTATAAGGTGAATCAAAAACACATCTTCATATTTTAAAACAGAATAATCAACTTTTCTTGGACTAACAAAATTATGTAAACACTTGAACAGAAGCCTTGTTTCTCCATCATTTTCAACAGTAATGGCTGTTCTCTATGTGCCATTTCCAGATAATGTTTTCTAGGCATCTTCTAAATCAATGAAATTTGTTTAAGGTGGAGGTCCTCTCTGATAATCCTAACTCATGCCTTCATGATGTATCCTAAGCTATGTATCCCATAACCATGACGAGAATGAGAATCTCTGTCCATTGAACCAGCATCTCACAATATAACTGTCACCAGAATCAAAAGAAAACTGTACATATTGGTAAAACTGAGCCACTAACCTAGGATAGATGGGTGTGTCCTCCTTCGAGAACCATTCTAACCAGCCTTGTTGTTCTAACACATTAAATACCAGAGATATACTAGACAGAATCCATTTGGGGAAAATCTTTTTCTCAGGTACTACAATGTTGTTTACCAGATTTGGATTTGAATGTTTGTCTGGTGTCAGCTTTGGTGCAATCTTCTTCTTCTACGAGCTATGCTTCATAGGTGTCGATTATGATGGGAATTTAAATCTTGGAATTAACTGATGGTTCAATCAAGACAATTGTGTAAGAGATTAAGAAGGGTTAGAAAATATTATGTAGAAGAAACCTCGAGTGAAGAATCGAGTGATAGTTACTTTGTTTTATCATTTAGGATTACCAAGCGTCGCAAAATTAAAAACACAGGACAATAAAAGAGGTGAAAATGATAATTACCATGATTTGAGGTTTAAAAAATCCTAATTAATTTTTACGGTGAGACCATGAGTCCTCATTACGGTGAGACATTAAAGGAGTTTCATGCTGAGACCATGAGAAAACATTTCAGTGCGCGTTCCGGTGATTAGTAAACGTTAGACCGTAAGTAAAAAATACTAAAGGTGAGACCGTAAATATGAGATTAAGTAACTGAAAAATAATAATCATAAAACAGTAATGTATAACACAGTAAGATATCAAACAGTAAGGCCTGAAATAGTAACAAGTAAGGTATCTATTTGAGATTTAGCATGCCTATTTTATGTATGATGTAGTCTATTCTCTTAGAATATAATGGTTTAGTGAATATATCAGCAAGTTGATATTCAGTACTAATGAATTCCAAAGTGATTTCACCATTTTGATAATTATCTCTCAAAAAGTGATGTCTTACATCAATATTCTTTGTCCTAGAATGTGAAACAAGATTTTTTGAGATGTTAATAGCACTTGTGTTTTCACAATTTATAGGTACATGTCTGAATTGATATCAATAGTCTAGTGATGTGTGTTTCATAAAAAAAAATTCACAACAACTACCAGCAGCTATTTATTTATCTTTTGGGGTAGATAATCTAGAAAATTTTGTTTCTTACTACACCATGATACTAGTGACTTGCCTAAAAGGTGACATGTTCCAGAGGTTCTTTTTCTGTCTAACTTACAGCCATCAAAATATGCATCAGAATTACTAACTAATTCAAATTAATGTCCTTCAGGATAAAATAGTCCTAGATTAGGTGTATGCTTAAGGTATTTGAATATTTTCCTTACATCATTTAAATGAGATTCCTTAGGTTTTTCTTGAAAACAAGCACACATACACACACTCAACATAATTTCAGAACAACTAGATGTTAATTAATGTAATCTTCCAATCATTCCTTTATAAGTGGTTAGATCAACAAATTTTCCATCATCATCAAGATTTAACTTACAAGTGGTACTCATGGGAGTGTCAATACATTTAGTTCTATCTAATGTAAAACTTTTTATAATATCCTTTGTATATTTACTTTGATTTAAAATAATACGATTTTCTTTTTGAAAAACATGAAATCCAAGAAAATGTTTGAGTTATCCCATTAAACACTTTTCCAATTCGTTTTGCATCATATTGAAAATATCAAAACAAAAAGAATTCTTCTTAGATTCAAAAATAATGTCATCTAAATCTTTTTGAACAACTAAAATATCATTAGAAATCTGTATTATAAAAAGGGTAGGATCAACTATTACTTTTGTAAAACCTTTGGAAATAAGAAAAGTACTCAATCAGTCATACCAAGCTCATGGATATTTCTTCAAAACATATAAGTCTTTTGATAGTTTAAAAATATTTTTTGGAAACTGGGTGTTTTAAAACCCAGAGGGTTGTTCAAAATAAACATCCTCATCAATATACCCATTGAAGAATGCAATCTTAACATCCATTGGATATAGTTGGAAATTCATATGTGTAGCATAGGCAAGCAGGATTCTGATGGATTCACGTCTAGCTACTGGTGCAAATGTCTCCTCATAGTCAATTACTTCTTCATGACTATAGACATGTGCAACTAGTATAGCCTTGTTTCTAACAATTTTACTAGCTTCATCGGCTTTTTTCCTAAAAACCCATTTTTTATCTATGGTCAAAATGTTCTTAGGCCTGTCTACTAATTCCGAAACATTTTTTCTTTCAAATTGATCTCATTCTTCGTGCATATCCATCACCCAAAATTCATCATTGATTGAATCATTGATGTTTTCATGTTTAAGTAGTGAATGAAAAGCTTGACGTTAATCCTGGTTTTTAGAGAAGCTATAGTTTGTGTCCCTCTATCTATATCCCCTACTACAACATATAAATGATGATTTTTAAGAGTCTTAGTTGTTCTAGAGAAGGTAGAGATAAAAATTGTAGTTTAATTTACAGGTTTGGGTTCTACTGAAATAGGTTCTTTAAAATTTCTAGAACAGGTTGTATGAACAATAGGTTCACTGTTCTTTTCATTAAGGTTTAGAATGGACATATATTCTTCAATATTTTCAAGATGGGTCTTAGGATCGTGTGGATAAGTTTCGTCAAATTTGATTTGTATAGATTCATCCACACATTTGTTTCTCTTATTTAATACTCTATAGGCTTTACTTGATATTGAGTAACCTAGTAAAATTCCTTCATCACTTATGAATGAATGTTTATTAATATTATCTTTAGTATTAAGGATAACAACTTTTCAAACAAAATCTCTAAAGTAATTAACATAAGGCTTCCTATTGTTCCAAATATCAGAAGGGATCTTTATAATAATTGGTCTAATCAAGACTCTATTAATGGTATAACAAGATGTATTTACAGATTCATCCCAAAAATAAATAGGTAAATAATATTAATTGAGAATTGTCCTAGTAATCTCTTTAAGAGTCCTATTTATTCTTTATACTACACCATTATGTTAAGGTGTTCTAGGCGAACAGAAGTTGTGACTATAGACATTGTGTGATAAATAAGATTCAAACTCTTGATTTTCAAACTCACGACCATGATCACATCTCACGATCATGATCCCAAGTCCACTAAGGTTCTCTACAGACATGAAATATTTAATAAAATAAGACCAAACTTCACTTTTTTGATCAAGAAATTATGCCCTAGTGTACCTAGAAAAATCATCTACACGAACATAAATATAGTGATTCCCATTTAGACTTGAAACTCTTGATGGTCCAAACAAATCCAAGTGAACAAGCTTGATAGGTTGAGAAGTAGGAACTTATTTCTTTGATTTGAAAGAAACTTTGTGTTGTTTTCCCTTTTGACAATGATTACACACTTTGTTAAGTGGGAATTTCAGTTTAGGAAAGTCTCTAACTAAACAACACTTAGTTAGCATTCTAAGTGAGTTCACATTTCAGTGTCCTAGACTTCTATTCCATATCCAATATTCTTTATGAAAATCATTTAAACAAGTAACATTTTTTTTAGCTAATGATTTCAAATGAATAGAATATATATTTTCATTTCTTAATGTTGTAAATACTAAAAAAATTAGATTTATAAACAATACATGAATCATTTTAAAATTTTACATTGAAACCATCATCAAATAGATGAGTAATACATAGAAGGTTGTATTTTAATCCATCAACAAATAGTACTTTACAAATTTAATTGAATCAATGTTCCCAATCTAGCCTAATACAATGATTTTTCATTTTGATTTATCCCCAAAGGTGACATGTCCTCTATCAACATTGATTAACCTCTTAATGCATGAGTAGTATGATGTCAAATTCCTTGAACATCCACTGTACAAGTACCATATCTTCGTACATGAACATTTCAAGTGAGTCTCCTACAAAAAATATTCAAACAGAAGATAATTTTGGTACCCATATTTTCATGGGTCCAGAAAGGCTAGCAAGTAAAACTTTAGGCACCCATATTTGTCTTATAGGATTACTATAATTAACAGATTCATATTTTTTTGATAAGTAAACAATGTTTGTCCTGTATGAATTTGAATAGATAGATAAATAATAAGAGTTTCTAGAACTTGAACTAGTAGTATACTGTCCTGATTTTGGAATAAATGTATTCTTAACAACCTGTCTCTATCTAGGTTGGTATCCTAAACCAGTAGTATACATTGGAGCAACTTGTTTGCCAAGAATTTTAGTTAGTGTATTCGTTACATTTGTGAACTTCTCTATGTCCTTTATAAGATTCTCATTAGACATTTTGAGTTTAGTATTATCCTTTAACAATTGATCATTCTTTTCCTTTTTCTATAATCAGATCATATTTATCATTACTAATCAAAGAATACAATTTCTTTAATGATTTGTACTTATCTATTAGATCATTACAAGTATCTTCTAACATATTACAATATAAAAATAATTCAGATTTAGACATGATATCATCATTATCTGAATCACTTTCATTACCAGAATAGTAATCATTCAACATTGGGGAAACATGCACCTCTGATTTTTTAGTCATGAAACCCATGTTGGCATGATTATTTTAATTAGTTAGAAGATTTAGATTCATTTGAGCTATCTTCTGAAGCACTCCATGTTTCCGTCATTTATTTCTTATATTTTTTGTCCTTATAATCATATTTCTTCTTAAACATCAATTTTGGACCATCATCCTTAACATGTCCTTTCCTTTTATATTCATACTAGACAATCTCATCATTTTTATTAGCTTTTTTTCAATCTCTCTTACAATTACCTTTTCGGTCATACATACCCTTATAATTTGATTTTCTAAATAATTTATTCTTTCTATAGAATTTCTTGAATCTCAAGGCTATAAGAGCCATCTCTTCTTCTCTATCTGAATTTGAACCATCACTAGTTGAGCTTTTGACAGGAATGTGAACATTCTGCTTATCCTTGGTCATTGAGGTAGAAGACATAAATGCCAATAACTTTTTCTTCGGTTCATCATCTTTATATTAATTTACCTTCAGCTATTCTTCATACATCATCAATTTTCCAATCAACTCCTTGACATGTACCTTGCCAATGTCACATCATTCACATATAGAGACAGATGTTCCACTCAATCTGTCTTGTTGACATCTCAATATCCTCATGATTTGGTCCTTTTTTAGAACATCTTTTCCTATTGGGCATAATGTATTGAATATCTCATAAAATTGAGATACATATCAAAACTACATTCATCATATTTTATTTTTAAATTATCATACTTAATAGTTTATGTATTTAGTCTCATTTCCTTAACATTAGTTGTTCATTTCTTTACAATTATTATTGTTAGCATCTTTCATGGATTCATTCCAAGTAGTTATAATAGATTCTAGAATCTTATACTGAGTCTCTATAGTAGTCCAGAAGTCAAATCCCATTATTTCTAAATGAATTTACAATTTTATTATCCATTGGGCATAATTGAAACCATTAAATAATGGTTTCATGTTGGTAGCTACACGTTCTACATTGTAATCCATAATAACTATTAAAAAAAACTTTTATCAACCCCTCTAATAAAAAATGATGGTGGGATTGGATACACATAGGGGGGGTGAATTGAGAATCTATTAAAAAATTTCAATTTAAAATATTTATATTGAAATTCCCTAATTCATAAAACAATGAAAAATATAGTGAATTTATATATATTGTAAGTGTTCAATTAGTTTCTAAAAGAATGATTATTTCTCAGTTAAATTAATCTGATGATTAAGTTATATTTTGAAAATAAAATACAATTTTACAATAATTACAAAAACTTTCTAGTTCAAATATCAGAGATACATTAAAATATATTTAAATTTTAAAGAAGCTCAGATCAGAATATTGAAAAATAGATTAAACTGAAAAAAGATGCACAACAGTTTTAACCAAGAGGTTCAATCTAATGTTGAGCCTTAGACCTTTCAAACAGTTTATATAAAACTTTTATCCAAACCCAAGATCAGAGTTTACAATAATACTCAGACAGTTTAAGTCCTTAGACCTCTACCACAGTTCTAAATGGGAGAGCAGCAACAACAACACACCGGCTGTCCATGTCCTCATACCTCTACCAATGTTCATTGTGGGATACACAAAGGTATAAAGAGTTTGGTGTGAGTATTTCAGTATCCTCCAGTTTAGATTAGTAGTTATTATGTGTCCAAATAGACATAATCACACACTTCTCATAATTGAATAAAAATGATCACAGTAGAGCAATAATATGGATATGAGTTTAGAATACTCTTGTGTGATGTCAATGTAATTATGGACTCATTTTGATAGAAGTAGAGGATGCTTTTAGTCTTTATTGTGATGTTGTCTAGAAAATAGTGTGTCATGGTGTTGTTTCTTCACTTATAATTTAAGTGTTTATCTTAAAGGTGAGAGTATTCCAAGTAGCGCTTGAATATCCTCTTTGAACATCTGTTCTTGATGTGTATGGGGGTTCAAAAAGTTCTTCGTGTGTTCTTCTCTTCATGTACTTTTGTATATTCTATTATTACTTATGTATATTTATCCATGTATCTCTGTAATTTACAGTAGCCCGATATTCATTTTATTCCTCATTTTCTTTGGCAACAGGAATAATTACCTTTTATAGTTATGAGGTATGGTTCCCTGACATGCCAAAAACCCACATTAATTAATTGAAGTTTCATTAAATGCACAAAATATGACCGTTGGAAACTAAATCGAAGGATGACAAAATAGTTAAAGAAATAGTGTCACGGTAAGTCCTGGAAATGGTGTCTCCTTCACATGGGGTCTAGATTGATCATGTTGTCTGAGTGTCATGGGGTTTTTCTCACATTGTCTGGATTTCATAGTGTCTTGTTCACGGTGTCTTGTTCACAGTGTCTTGTTCATGGTTTTTGGTTTTCGCGGTGTCTACTCTACTGTATCGGGATTTCACAATGTCTGCTTCATGGTGCCAGGCGTTCATGGTGTCCACATCACAGTGCCAGAAATACCTAGCTAGTTGCAGGCTCATAGTATCTTAGAATTTTCAATGTAACTATGTTCAGACATAAATAATGATGACAATAGAAAGGATTATACTGAATCATTTGTCAAAGAAGGTATTAAGAGAGTAAAATAAAGATAATATAAAGTAGGTAAATGGAATGTAGAACAATTAAGATCTTTCATGGATCTTCTTAAAGCAAGATAAAACATTAAACATTAATACACATGATTAGATAAAATTTATAGGAGGTAACTTGGTTGAATAAGAATTAGGATCATTAAAACATGATTAAAAAACATTTTTGATAATTAATACATGATTAATACATGAGGAGTCCAAAAAAATGGATTTGATTTTAAGTATGAGACAAACTTCCAATAAAAAACATGTTTTGAACATTTTATTCCCCTAACCTCCATGATTACTCATTTTTACCATTTAATTCATCTCCATATAAAATAGTTTAATTTCATACGATATTTATCCCTTATGTATTAAATATAATAATATATATTAAACAATTTTGACCCACTAATTATAAATATAAAATCTAATTGTCAAATAATATTTATATGAGTGTTTAAACTTAATATTACCACAATCCCTTGTAAAGGGTTACATAATTATTTGACCCTAACCACTGTAATTAATGTTTATTTTTATACAAATAATTATAACCACGAATCAATTATGTGTTATTGAATTATACTAATTTTTATGTATCATAAATTTGAATAAATTTTATAATGGTAAATCTCTATAATTAGTATAAATAAATGTCATATGTAACCTGCAATCCGTGATAAATATAGTACTTTTTAGAAAGTGAGTTTTTTGAGGAAAAGTAGCTTTTAAATTAAATAGATGAGTTCAAATAATAATAAAAATACATTTAAATTAATATTTTTTGATATATAATTTATACCTTTATTTTAAATAATTCATCATTTTGTGTTATTTTAATTAGCTAAAATAGGGAAATAATTTTAAACTAAAATGGTATTTTAATTATGTGTTTTAGGATTAAAATTAAGGTTAAACAAAAAATAGGAATAATGATAATTATAATGATATTAAATAGATTATATTATACATATTTTTAATTATGTTAATTTGAAATAAAATCCAATTCAAAATGGATATTTAATAGTACTTAATTTTTTTATAAAATCTGTGTTTAAAAAACATGATATTTTTCACTATTCACGAAAAAATCCAACATCTATGAAAAATATGAAAAAATATCCCAACAATTAATGATAAATTATTATATAAAAAATGAATATAATTTTATCAAATAAATTTTCATAGTTATTTATCCCTATTCATATCTCCAATATGAAGGTTTATATCGTAATAATCACATTTAAATGGTATATCATGATTCTTTTAGGCTCAATGTTTCATATCGTAAACACTATATAACATAATTTTCATATTTTTAAATCCAAGGGGTGTTAAAAGAACCCTATAAATCCTTTGTAAATTTTTATTCTATAGTGAAACTATGAAATAATTAATTTAGGACCCAATTCCATTATAAGAGGGAATTTAATGATTATTTTAAGAGTGATATAAAAATGATGTCCCAATTAATATTCATTATTATTATTATTATTATTATTTATATGAGATTTTTTTAGAAATTTAATTTAATTTATATAAAATATATCTTCATATTTTTTAATGGATCATAATTATTAACTCATTACTTCACAATTTGATCACTAATGACTTATGAATAGATTTATGCTAAGACAAGTTATATATTGTCTATGTTATATTATGTATGATTTCATTATGATGTGTTCATGCACAATGATTATGATCTCATAAAATTATTTATATTATATTCTCAATTATCATCATTGATTATTATCTTTTATAATTTATGTTGTACTTTTTTAGGTCACACTTCATATACTAATAGTTTCTTAGGAAATTTATAAGAGTATTACATAAGATATGTGACGAATGGTATCATGCATGGTGAATTTTCTTGCAGTCATTGAAAAAATATTATGGAATAATAAATTAATTTTTATAAGTGAAAAAAGTGCAGTATATAAGAATGATAGAGATTTTAATTGGTTTTTATTTATCTTTGTAAATGTAAACATTATGAATTTCATGTGAATGAATCTCAATTTTTTATTAATATTATAATTAAGCATAAAAAAATTTGGGTTTCATTTGTTAGTTTAAAAGAAAATATTAAATTAATATATATTTTTCACCTCATTTGAGTGTATTTTAATAAGAATCACATTGATCATAATTATATATTTGGTAATAATTTATGTTTTTGGGGATATTACCCATTATTTTATCTGAAAATATAGAGGGAAATATTTTCAATAGGAAATGTTAAGTGAAAATGGTTTGATATGTATTTAGTGGGACAATATCAATGCACAATACTATTTCCAATGTATATTTCACAATGCTATGACATAAATAATCATAGTTATTAATTAGATCGATTTTTTTATTTTATATATTAAGAAAAAAAATACTATTTTAACCATGTAAGATTTTTTAATAGAATCCATTGAATTTTAATATGAAATGTAAAAAATGTGAATGTAAGGATGATGAAATAGAATTAATGTAGGTTTTATGGAGTTAGATAATTATTAGAAAAATTGGAGATTAAATTTCTATTAGAAGTAAATAAAAAAAATTTATAATGGCATTTTAAAATAACTTTACGGGTTAGTGTGGTTGAAAAATTCTACTACAGTTTATAATTTTTTAGAAAATTCCTTAATGGTGAGATTGTGACCACTATAAGATTTATTAGGTTGATTTTTTTGTGATTTTTATGTAATATAATAACATTAAGTCACATGAAGATCCCTATAGTTTGAGGATAATTAGTGGATGTTTTGTTATAAAATTATGGCACAATTCATAGGTTTCACCATGAAAAAAATGCATGAATCTATTTCTATTAAAAATCACTATAAAATTGAAAACAATTTTTTGATAAATATTCTATATGGTATGTCTCAAAATTCCATGGAATGAAACAAATTATAACATGTCTAATTTACATCACAACGACATGATATTGTATATGAATTTATTTATATACTATATTTTATGATTTTGATAGGGAGAGGTGGTGTTTAAAATAAGATGGAATATTTTTTATCATAATTAATTTTTTAGAATGTTATGTGGATCTATTAATTGAAGATCAATTACAAAAACTAAATACCCTAGTAAATTAAATATTTATGGAATTTTTAATGATTCTAAAATTTATATAGAAATTTTATGATAAAGTAGTAGTATCAAGCCATATTTTTTACAGGGTATGTTCTCTTTTTTTTGTTAATTTTAGAGGC
The DNA here is from genome assembly GCA_963277665.1 of Viscum album. Lineage (NCBI taxonomy): Eukaryota > Viridiplantae > Streptophyta > Magnoliopsida > Santalales > Viscaceae > Viscum > Viscum album. Next base: position 1,237,449,703 of record OY728145.1, on the reverse strand, counting down.
TCAGCCCAAGGGTTAACTGATGTTTTTCAAGAATTGAGATGTTAGATTAGCAAAAACATGGACACTTAACAAATAATTGATGTGTATCTAAATATACAACATTTATTTTCATACACAATGTGAATTTTGATGACCATATATACTTTCATTTAATGTTTATTCTTTTACATTGGATAGATACAAAAATATTACACTACATGAAATAAATCAGTACATATTTTAATTTCCCATGGAATGTCTCTAATGTTAATAGAATCACATTAAAAGATCCCCTCATTTTTTCATGTGTAGGATAAGATCTGCATGAGGATATACCCAATATCGATTCTAGGATTCATCAGTTCTCCTCTATTTGAGCTCTATTCACCTCACATCTAAGTGCATTAGATACTAATACATATCCTCTACAATCCTCTTCCATGTATTCCTATACTATCATCCAACCATATTGACTATTTATTAAATATAATAATAATTATATTTAAAATTTTGTCTGACTTTTCATTTTCTCCCGTTATAGATCAATTCAAAGGTAGATAAAATATGTGTTTTCATCCCTAATACTATGTTTGGTGGTTTATCTTCTCCCCTCAATTTTAGTACATTATTATAATGCCCTATTTTTCATTACAGTGTAACTTTGTGACGATCCTCTAAAATGTTTTATAAATTTAATTGGATGATTTTCAATCTAAAAAATTATCTTACCAAGTATTTAATCAACCATTCGGTAGATCACCAAAATGCTATCCACACCAAAGGGTGTTCCATCCCGTAAAATATTATTATCCCTTATACTTAATTTTTATAAAAATTACCTGACTTTTTTTCTAATGAAAACAATATATAAAGATGATTAATTGATTGTAAAGGACAGTTAGTTATATGTTAGTCCCTTTTCATTATTCAATACTTGAATTTCATAGTGTAAGGAAATTAACATCTTTTATATAATAAACATATTCAAATTACTTATTAAATAATAAGGTATATAAATAGATAATGCAATTGCTAACTATTATGAGGGATATACAAGGGTCCTGACTTATCGAATACTTGGGTAGGCTCATCATTGTTAATAAATGGTAAATTTTTATGGATTATAATTATGCATGGATAGATTATTGGAATTACATTATAGGATCTCCATGTGTTTTATTAACCACTATATGAGTGATACTAGATCCCTTAGATAATCACTATTTATGAGATTAGTGGATAATGTTAGTACCAATTCACAAGGCATAATTGGTCCCCAAAATTAGATAGCATGTATGTCCTCAGAGGTTTCCTTTCATACCGAGTAGAGTGTGAATCATCAAATTCAAATTATAAACATCCATAAGAAAGACCATTATTGAATTTTCACATGATAGTTACCGTGGTGTGGCACATATAATTGCATATAGAACACATTATACAGTCATAGGTAACCTCATAATAATTGAAAAATTGGATTTCAATTAATTAATATTAATTTGTAAATGAAATTCCAGGGAGACATCTTCCAAACCAAATCAATTTCTAGGGAATTGTCTATACCTAGATACATATTTTCCTTAATTAACATTATTCCATACATAATAATTTTATAGGTTCAAATTTCTTCAGAGAGATATGACATTTTCCAAATGTAGGTGGAGTCAGTTGGGTATCACCGAGTGAACTAGGTATAAAGTATTTATTTATTTTTTAGGCCTTATATTAAATTTTATTAGAACACTACTTATTTTATAGAAGTGTAATATATTTATATTGTCACCAATGGTTTGGGCCAACGAATTATATTTATCACTCTACATGGGCCTCCCTTGGTTTCTATGAATAATTAATGATTTATTGTAATGAAAATGTGAAGCGGCCATCAACTGATGTATGATTTTGAGTTGTATGATGGAGTACAAGAGTAGAGGAACAATACAATACTAGTGGTTATATTAGTATAATATTTTTTTTGTGTTTTTTATTGTATATAATGTGTTATATAATTGCTTTCTATGTATTCTATGCAGTCATTTTGTATAGCAACATGGATAGAACAACATCACCATTTTGAGTCTATTATTTGTTATCATCATCCCCATATTTATTTATCTCAGATGATTTGTCATAACTTTTTAATTTTGTTCATTTATATTACATTGTTATGTTTCAAATATAATTATTGAAAATTGTGTTATACTTTTAATCATGAGTTTATAGTCACCCAATAGACACACCTTAGGCCCTCTCTGCTAGTTGGTTGCCTTTTAGTTAAAGTGTTGTTTGGTTGGGGCAATGGGGATATCCATCATGGCACACAACATAGTTTCTTTCACGGCTGGATTCAATAATCTGGTATCAAAGATCTTAGTTCCTTTTCTCATACAATTTGGGATTTTTACAAGTGACTAGGATGTATTTCAATTTTGTAAAGAGAATATTTTTGGGAGTACTTAAGCCCTATATAGGGGTTCGAAAATTACCTAGGATGGGTTATTAATGTTTTAGTTTTTTTCTTGATTTAGGTGTACTGATATCACCATAGGGTCAATGACAAGCACTGTGACCTTATATTTTTCAAAACAATTATAATAAAACATATATTATTTATCACAATGAGATTAGGACATTTCAATTCTTTGATCACACTAAGGACCTTATGTCTTAAATGTCATGCATAATGTTATTCTATATATATATATATATATTTCCAAGATTTTTATGTATTAATTTGTGCTAGTGTTTCGTAGACAAATAACATTGTTGGATAAATTGAAGTACCCACATAAATAAAAATGGTGTTTTCCCATATAGAATAATTACAAAACATTAATTTTCAAGTTATGCCTCATTTTATCCCTGAATATATGGTCTTGTGGGATATAAATTTTTAATTTTATTATTTAATAAAAATATAAATTTAAAAATTATTTACTTATATAAATTTATATTTTTATTTCTTTCAATCAAATCATAATATCTAACCTTCTATGTCCTCTCATTGGATACACATGCGAGAATAAAGACATGTGACATTCCGAATACAAATTATAGTGAGAATGTGAATTAATAACCATGTCAATGATGGAGAAATTAAATACACCGAGATATATACATGTAATAAAGTAATAATAATTTTCAATAAATTAATAATTAAGAACGAAAAATATACTGTTACAAGGTTATTCTATTTACAAATTAATGTGTGTTTTCTGCTATACCATGAAATTTAAAATGCATATACTAGATCCTCTTCAATTTTTTGTTGTTCCATGACCCTATTTATAAATTATTAGTGGGCAGTAGGTTTTGTCTCATGTGTCCAATAGGGAGGTATCCCTTATCAAATTGACCTATATATTTGAGACGAATGATAGGTGTGACTTATTGTAGAAAGGATATTTTCACATCCTCTCACATTTGAATTTCTCCGATAATATGATGTAATTTATTTTTCAATAAATGTTCTTGTAAATGGTATATAATTACTTCTTCATCATTTATCTAGTATAATGCCTGAATGGTGGTGGAAACTAAACTCCAAAGGTGGTGGAACATGAGACATAGGTAGTACCTCATATAGATCTATTAATGGAACCACCTGGTGATCTTTCATTAGGCATTGATGATAAGTTATGAGATATTTTCTATCAATTTATAAAGTGAGTAATGTTTCCACCTTAGGATTCACATACTATGACATAACCAAACTATGAACTATATTAGAAGCAACCTCACACCATTTTGGGGGATGTAGGACCTCAGGTTACTAAGGATATTATATATACCACTCTTTTGATCATGGATAATATTGTAAATCTTCCAGAGTAGAGGCTCATGCTTGATACCTACATGCTATGTGATTATTATAAATGTTGGTGGTATGTCATTACCCTGGGTGGACATCATCAGGATATAGTATTGGTGGGATTATAGAGAGACATCTCTGGCTACTTATTCCACCTAGAATTGCATATGGACCAACCATGAAAATTTATACACCATCATCACGCTGCTCTTCCAGTGATAGATTAATTGGTTAGTTTCAAAAAGTTCCAAATTTTTGTGCCATTTTTGATATGTGATGATATGACCATTGAAATATATTTTTTACGATGGGTTTTCATACTCTATATGATCAGATATGATTTTTTTGATAGACCACCATTTCAGAAATATTAATCATGTACCTTATCATAGTGAGGAACCGGAGGGATAATGGAAATCTGATTTATGGAAGTTCAATTTCTATATAGGGATATTGTTTGTCCTATGGAAGGATGAAACATTTTGAGGGTTCATGTGGGAGATGTTGAAACTATATGACATAATCAAATTGTTATGTAGTGTATCACTCATGTTGAAGGACTGGTCAAATGAATCCCCAATGTATGGGGAACCTGATCGAAGGTGGATCTTGCAGCATGATTGTTCATTTATATCACTTGTTATGAACATTTCCACACCAATATTGTGAGAATGTATCCATAAAGACATGTATTTTAGGTATTTGATTAGCTTCTCAACATAGTGATGGGGATTTTTCTACTACCTTCTAATATATGAATGGATGTTGAAGTTGACGATATATTCAAAATATAGTGGATTAGATCCACCATTGACAACCGATTTAGGTTAGTAAGGGTGAATCTCAACACAACAGTTCGGGCCATATCAATGCAGTTCAACCTACACATACATATAAGATACAAGAGAAGTATATATTATGAGATACTATTATAGTAGCCATGGCTATAGTTTTATTTCGTATTTGATAGCTATGTATTGCACCTTTTATATCTATATATATTATGGGATGTTTGTTCAATTGAGAGAGTAATTCAATGAATTAATGATTGTCAACACACTGGTAAGAGTACTATCAGTGGGATTATACTACTTAAAGGTGTCATAATTTATTAAGGAAGATTTGAATTTCTTATATAATTTATTCATAAATTAATTTACCGGTTTTGAATTTATTATTGTGATGAACGAGCTAGTTCTTTATCATGTCAATATTGATTAGTACCATTGATGTGTGTTATTCACTCCACTCTAGTGAACTGATTTTAGTAATAAGGGATAACAGAAAGGCCATGTGAATTGAGATAGTCCCATGTGTACTATAGTGTTCCGAGTTAATACCAAAATAACTAGTCTCAATAAGAACAATCCAGATATGCGACTAGTTTCATTCCTTCTAGAAGTTGAAAATTTCATGGTTTTTATCCTTGAAGATTATTATAGTTTCCTCTAGTGAGAGAAGTATATTTCACCATTTATATAGTGATTGGTGCGGAACCGATTTCCATTCCTACCTATAAGATGGAATGAAAAGAGAACTATGAACTCAAAAGTATTCAAAATAATTATTGCAAATGGCTGTTTTCTTTCCCACCACTTCACTCGTGGGTTCAACAATCATTTTATCCATGAATGATGATGATAACTTCAAATTTTGTGTGGATTATAGATTATTAAACTAGAATATAATGAAGAATGAGAATCCATGGCCTTGTATAAATAAGATGTTATACTAGATATGAGGTGGAACAATTTATCGATGATCGATTTGTGGTCGGGATAAAATTTGTTGTTTGTGGCTTTCACACATACCATGTATAACATTATGAAAAAAGTTTGGATTGTATGCATTTCTGATTTTTTATTTTAACCCTATGATCCTATATAGATCTCATAAATCCATATTTCTACACCAAACAAGATTAATTTTGGGTGGTATTTTTCAATTACATTTTCGTATAATCCCATAAAACATATATCCATAAAAATAATTTTTTGACCATATAGAATAATCTGATTTAACATTATCTATATTTTATGCTTATTAATGAAATTTTAGGATTGATATGGTTCACATTGTAGGTGTTATAATTTCAGAGGTCTGCATATCTGTTGATCGAGAGAAGGTGAGTAACATGGTTTCTTAGAAGTATCCCAGTAATTTCAATGAGTTAAAGAGATTAATGGGGAAATGTTCCTTTTATAGTCAACTAAATCATGATTTATAACACATAGAAGTGACTCTTATGGGACTAAATAAAAAAGTGTGTGAAATTCATATGGCTATACACATGTGATAAATACATTCAAGAGATAAAATAGAGACTAGAACCATCACCAAAAATAATTATTACATGTTTAGTTAGAAGCTATACTATTTATTATGATTATACTAGAATAACATAAGGAGATTTGTTTTTTGTATAGTGACTGGGTTGTAGTGTATGTGTCTCACCAGTGGAGGCCAACTTAGTCGAATTACCCTATATAGGACCTCAAGATTTCTACAGTGGTAAAAAATTTACACTATTTTAGGAATTTTTTTATCTATTATCATTTCACTATTTACATGGATAAAGAAATTTATAATATATCTCCACATAGTGATATATGAATTCAATGTTGTTCTCGTGGGTAGAGGACCCGATGTTTTTTTGACATTGATCTTGATTATACACTCATAATGTGTAATTTTTGTGCTGACCCAATCAGTTAGAAAAGTCAAATACAAGACATCTATAACGCTAGTAGTGACTGTCCATTAGTTTTATGTTTTCATCCATGCACCTGGGGGTTTAGGGACATAAAATGAATCCTTTCTTATCATAACTAACAATAAATTCACATCTTATGGAGGATGAGAATGGGTAATAGCTATCACTACCCATATGCATCCTCTTAATGAAGGGCGTTTCAGGTTATTACCAATGACCATGATGGGTTATCAATGATAATGAGATCATGTACGTCCATTAATATGCTTGGGTTCTTTATAACATATATGAGTATTTAATGGGGAAATACCATTCCTCAATTTAGGTTGTTCACCCTAGGCCCGCCTTGATCTATCGAGATAAAAATCCTCAGTATTGGCTGATAGGTTTGATGATCTATAGTTGATGTTTTATAACTATGTCATCCTCTTATCAGTGGGTGAAGGCAGAACACCATCGACCTGTTAGACATCTAAAACCTCTATCCATTTCTGTGTGGAATTGGAATCCCATCACTATAAATATCATGACATGCTTGTTGAGATCCCCTTAATGTAACAATGTATTGTGGATATTAAATATGAATACAATGGTCTCTCATTTCTTGTAAATTTTGGAGAACATATTTGTTAATGAAAATTGGAGAATTTATATCTATGAAAATTTGTGCCTTAGTTGTTTTCACCATTCTATCTTATCAGACTAATGATCCAACATTACATTGTTGTTATAGTAGAGGATAAAAAAGTAACAGGGTTCGAGAATTCTTTTGAATATATCTTATCACCCTCATATTTATGAGATGTTTGAGTATATTATATGGGTGCTATATTTTATTATTTGGGAATTCATCATTGTTTTCGAAGGTTCAATGGATAAACATATTCTGCTTATCATGTTTCAATACAAAATAATCAATCAAGAAAGAATATTGAAGGAATCTTATGAGGCCCTTTATGGATGGACATGTATTTCAACTCTATGATGTTTTTAGGTGGGTGAGTTAGCTCTATTGGTTCATCATGTCATTAAAGAGTCACTAGAGAAATTAGAGGCAATTCAAGATCATATTGTCATAGGTTTATCTTAGAAGAATTCATTCACCAATCATTGTCGTCAACCTGTAGAGTTTGAGATTGAATATCATGTAATTCTGTGAGTTTCTCCATGATTGAGTCATTGAATAATTTAGAGATAATTAATGTTATTACATCGTTATGTTGGTCCCTATTAAAACAAGTATATAATCAGGATGGTAGCCTATCATGTTATGTTATGTTATAAGTATCATTCCATTCATGATTTATCTAGAAAATCACAGCCTCACTAATACTATTATGACATTATATACTCATTAGATAAAGAGGATTTGGAGAAATATGTTATACATCCATGGAGGAGAATCCAACATATATCCAGGATCGTAGAATGAATGATCTATGAGGAATAACAGTTCCTCTAATTTGGTGCTACTGTAGAACGACCATGTATAGGTTAAGACCAAGTAGAGCGAGGTAAATGTATATACTCTAGGGGTATAAATTTTCATATATGATGCTCTATAACCCTCATAAGGGAATCCTTTTCAAGAAATGTTTTGTATGCGATGTTCTAACATATGATGTTTTTAAAAATGTTCATTGTTGTTTTATTTTAGTAAAATACGGAGACTAACCTGAAGGTTAATTTGGTTATTTAAAAAACAAGAGGTAGAAGATGGCTAGGGAAATGAAATTAGACCAAATAAATGACGTGTTTCTAAATAAATGATGTGTACCCAAATAAAATATATGTATTTAAATAAACAATGTGTATTTGGCTGTGTAGAACCCATATCATAATGTGTATTGTCTTTTCCAAGGTAGGGAAATTCTGAGCATTACACAAAGTGAGACGCATTTACACATCATATTAATGACCTGGTAATGTTTTTAAAAAGTGGTAGAAGATCATTTAAATATAGTCCCCATTTTTCACCCTACTCAATGTGGTGTAGTGTGATGATATCCCACCTACCAATGCTAAGATTCTTTGGTTATCCCTCATCTATGTTCCATTCACTTCACTGCATGGTTTTGTGCATTCCTCTCAATAAGTTTTTCACTCCACTTCTTTATATTCTTATTTTTTTCATCCATTTTTTTTATATTATGGTGTGAGATGATATGTTTTATTTTTAGAGTTTTTTATTTTATTTATATTTTACCTCATTCCAAATAAAGAAAATGATAATAATATATGAGTGGTAATCTATGAACCTTATGTAGGTTGTCAAGATTATTTATCACATGTTAAGAGAATTTATATATTGTAACATTGCACTGCACATTATCCATTATTAGCGAAGCTTAAATTTTTTTATAAATTATATTGAATTATTTTATATGTGAAAAGTTTCTAAATTAAAGTGATGCATCCATTTGGGTTTTCATATTAACATAATCCACCCCCATTGGCATTCCTTCCCATAAAGGCCTATTTTTCGTTATCAAAAAATTGTCTAAACACCATTAAAGTTGTGTTTGAAAATTTAATAAATATACCAACATGGTAAATTAATTTATTGGATGTATGACCATGAAATAGGCCCTTTTTATTATGACATTACTTGAATTTGGTAATTTAATGAAATGTATATTATAAATAATGTTTCCTAATTGAAATTAATTGTTAACTAATACGAGATGTCAATTTCTAACTTACTTTTAGATTTTTACAATGGTTATAAAAGGTTACTGAATTAATTATTCCTTAGATGGGAATAAAGTTCATTATAAATGATAAATGTTAGTGATTATGCATGCACTAGGAGTGACAAATTGTATTCCATGGACATGCTCACCATGTGTTAACATTACCTTTATAAGGGAGATACATGTTTCTATGGGATACATTATAGATGATATAGGTTCTTATATAGTATTACTAGTTCATGAGTGTTACTCAGCCCCCTAGGTGAGATACCACATATAGTATCTTATGGGTTGTTACCAACAATTTTTATTATTACATGTGGTGTTCAATAATAAGGATCAACATAGATTAAATCTTTTGGTATTATGAATTTACACTTCCCCTAGATAATTACATTGGATTATATCTTGGATTGGATCAGTTTTCCTCTACTTCATTATAAATATATATCTAAATTAATGAATCAGATTTTCTAATAAAAATTCTTATGATTTATCTTCAAGAAAAATCACATTCTTAATCCTGTTCTGTATATTGATACATTATTTATTATGACCCAATAAACATTATATCATACTTTTAGAGGATTAACATGGTTCAGGTACCCCCATCTTGGGCCGAAGATGGTAGAGTCTATCATGTTTCCCATGAGAAACCCAGTTTTTTTAATTTATTTATTTATTCGTCACATTTATTATTATTATTGAACATATTATTTTATATTAACATACTAGATTGATCTAGACACCAGTGGTTTTTTCCTACTATATATATCTCAGAAACTGTTTTGTACATCCTTGGTCCCCAACAGACTTTATGATTATATGTATAGATATAGGGAATATGGTAACATCAGATGTATGATTATGAGGGGTATGGTAGAGTACATGAGTAAGGCATCAATCCTATGATCACGATTCTTATAATGTACGACTTTTATCTTTTTTGTATTTTTTAGCATGTGGTTTATTCCTAAATCCCCATTATTTATTGTACTATAATTTTATACCTACAAGATATGATCAACATCCCATTGTATCTATTATCTATTAAAATCATCCTCCAGTTTTTTTATCATAGATTATTTATCATTATTATCTTACCCTTTTATGTATATTATTATATTACACTACTTATATTATTTTTTTTTACCATTGTTCATGTCTTTGAATTATGATGGAATAGTCTACCAATATACGCACCCTAGACCCACACTACTGGTCATTATCCTATAGTTCATGGGACGTCACACAAGAAGTTTTCTATCCAACCATCCCAAGGAACTTTTTTGTAGTATTCGTGGTGGGCCGATACAATAGCTCACTCCAAAATGGTTATTTCAGTTGTTACAATGATTTTAGAAATCTAGTTCTTATAAACATAAGTATTTTTTATCACAATTCCATGTTCAATCAATGTATACAAATATATTTAGGCTTATATGTTACAAAAAAAATGAATAGTTGATTGTTGAATGATTCATATGTTTAAGACAATTTCAATCTAGAATTATAGTCATATTTAAAACTATATTAGGATGTAACGCCCATGAAAATTTAATATATTTCGCTTCATGAATATTAATTTTTTATAATGTAGTGATACATGAAAAATAGAGTATAAATAAACCATGATATAGAATAATTTTATATTATAGTTGTCAAATTGTTTTAATTAAAAGGAATAATAAATATTTAAAATTTTTAATAACGTTTTTTTAATAAAGTTTATATATTAATAAATAAATACATAAATTTTAATAAAGTCACTATATGCCTCAAAAATATATTTTTCCCTAAAAACACTATTTTTAACATTTAGGAAATATACAAAAATTTATTTATAACATTTTTATAATCATGTACAATAAAAATCATTTTATAAATCAGGATAAAAAATTTATCTTATAATGAAATAGTTTAATTTTATTTAGAATGAATGATCTTTATATACATTTTAAAAATTACTGATATTTATAAAAAATTATATATTGGATCGATGTATTCACGAAGTTCCATTTTAATTTTAATAATATAAAATTAGATAATTTATATTTTTAATATTCCAATTCTGGATAGTATAATTATTTTTTTCTTGTATTATGGTATAAAAAGAATTTACTCATCAAGACAAATTTTTTCCCTAGAAAAATAATTTTCAACACATTTTTATGGATTAATACTTAATTAAATGTTATCTTTATTATAATTATATTTTATTAAATTTTTTCCATATTGGGTATTTTTATCTGATGTTTTTAATGTTTACACATTCATTATGGCCTTGATTAATATTAAAATTAATAATGATACTTAATAGTGTTATAGTTTAAAAAAGGTCTATCATGGGGTTAAAACAAGATATTATTGTGTGTTTTCACATTTACACATATAAATACTCTTTTAATATGTTATTGAGACCACATAATATACTTCCCTTGAATATATATGAATTTGGTCACAGTTTGGATCAAATTAAGTTATTATATTTTATTCTTTTATAAAATTTAATGTGTTTCCTCATCCTATATATAAAATAACTCAAATCATTAAACATGTTTACACAACCATGGACAATATAAAAAATCCAGAAATTACCTATTTCAATTAAAAATAACCTATATATGAATTAAAAGTGATAGTATTCCAAAAATAATATTCCATGGGTCCTTAAGAATATATCTAAACAAGGAATATATAAGAAGTGGTAACTATCATAACTCACCTATTTTAAATTATCTATTCTACTTATACTATGAATTCATTGTTAATGAGAATAAAATAATATATATAGTATCCCTAATAGTTTAAAACACTTTTATGATTAAATAACTACTATCCTCAATTATATATTCAATTAAATGGAAGGTTAATGTATAACTCATGAATTCGTGTGGACTACCGACTAGACATCAAAACATAATAAATTATACATATTAATAATTCTAGGATTTTTATTATGATGGGTTTAAATATTATATTTGATATTTAAAATTTTATTTACCTTCTAGTATTATATTTTAAAATATACCATCTTACCTTCTAATTAGTTCCAAAATGTTGATGTTTGACATGTTTATGTGTGGAATACCACATCCGTGAAGTGATGAGAGACATTTATCATTTACACTTAAAATTGATGGTAATGAAGATAGATTTACAAATATTTGTTTTAGATTGGATTTATTAATTTTTTTAATGATAAAATATTAATTAATTTTTTTATTTATTCCGGAAACTTGAAAGTATTATTTTTGCGTTCATTCAACCTACAATATTAATGAAATGTGAAATTCATTTCTATATATCATAAATTTATTAAATAATTGAAATAAAAATATAAATTATTATATAAAATATATATATCATGATTATAATTATATTTATGACAAACCCATTATCAATATACAAGGACTATTAATACTGAACCAAAATTCGTGGGAAAATTAAAATAGTTAACACCTGAAAATGATGATTTTAATAGGAAATTATTTATAATTTACTGTTGATATGTTATTAGTGCATAATACAGAATAATATTTGAATATAAAATAATATTATTTATAATTTTAATCAATATATTTTTATCCTAAATCGGTAACAACATTATGGAAGCAATTGAATCGTGTGTTAACAGATTTATCAAACTATCAAAATTTACTTGAGATTGATAATGATTGAATTACCATTTAAATAAATTATCCACTACTTGTCTAAAAAAGGATTTGATTTTAGTCTATTTTTTATTCATTTAATATTAATGTAATTGTATATTTTAACAGTCATGATAACTATACTATTTCAATAAAATGTTATTAAGACAAACATATTATTTCTACTTATATGAGGGATAATTTTGTTACATGACCATGTTTTAAAAAAACATTTTCTTGAATTATTTAAATATTTCAATATGATTTTTAATGGACTTTTAAATAAATGGATGATTAAAAATTCATACAAAATGAATAATACTATCATTTTCTCAGTGATGTATTTTTTAATTTTTAGAATTTATGTGATGGGAATATTTGTTTTTGTGTTCAATGTATTAATGTAGTTTCTCAAATCTAGGATTAATCAATGATAAGAAACACCATTTACACATTTCCATAGTTTATATTATAGAAGATTTATTGTTTATTAGTAGGAAAAATTTTACATAATTAAATTAAGATTTCAATTTCAAAAGGGTATATATATATATATATGTTCTAGTGATCATATAAATGATTTTTTCATATATAATAATGTCCTATGATGTTTTTTAATCAATAATAGGGTTATTATCAAATTATAAATCCAGTTTTTTTATTTGGAATGTTTATAATTATGATTATTTCTGTATGATTCTATTGAAATGATCCCTTACCACGGTAGAAATGATATTTAATAAATCCAATATAAAACTCAATTCCTTTTTTTCATTATACTAAAACTTTATATATAAATTATTATAAAATCTATTTCTATTCCTTGCATCAAATTTCAATGAATGGTTAATGATCATATTGAACAGATATGTAAGATTTAAATTATGTGAATGGTGATCATGAAAATATATATCCCTTCAATTAATTAGGTAAAGGTAGGTATCTCATATGATAATAAGGATTTTAATGGTGATTGATCCCTTTTGTTTATTAGATATCAGATAATATTTGTAGTGATTATTGTCTAATAATTTGTTGGAATCGGTAGTGAACCTACTCCACTATGATAGTTTTGGAAATACACATTGACTAAATATATTTTTTTCCATGCTTATGTGTCAACAAAAACATATTTATTTTACAAATGTTATGATATATGGAATAATACCCATTGATACATTTAATGTTTAGGTACTTTAAACTACCCTGATTTATTGCATGATTCAGGGTTATGATCTATGACTAATTTGTATTCATTTTAAAATGATATTATCTTGTTATAATATAATTATACTGATGTTAGGATTATATTATAATTTTTATCTCCATTATATATGATTTACTATTATATTTTCTCACCCTATCTAATGATTCATTTCACTATGTTGTAATGATTTTTTGTTTGAAATTTTAAAGATGTATTTTTGTTATAAAGAACAAAGTTTGGCTTATCGTAGATCACATATAAATTTGTTTTCTACATATCCACTTTTCAGAAAACACTAAATTTTTTTGATTCAATTGTGGTTCATAATATTATACATTTTTATTAAATCAATGAATATTTGATATTTATGTATGAAAAGTGTGGGTTGTAATAGTATGTATTAGATATGGTATAATCACCTTATTACACTAGAATGATAAAAAATATGGGAAATCCCTATGGATAATAATATGTATTGATGTATGTGGAAATTTATAGTAATTAAATGAGTGAATTTATATATGAAAAACATCACCATCTTGGAACTATATGTAATTGTTGTTTTAGAACAAAATCGTGTATGGTTAATAACCTTGAAATTTATTAGATTACTATAACTAGGGAATTATTTTGTGGCATGGTGAGTATTCCATGACAATGTATCTACTTTATAACTCATAGGGGATATCCTTAGGTATGTTCATATTTAATTTATAAACCGTCATGAATTATTTGAATAGATGACCATCATGGATAACCACCCTAAAACCAATGTAGTCTTAGATTGAAAGTAAAATTTCATGATTTAAACATCATATAAATGATTTTATATGATTATGTGAATTACCAATAAGATAAATGTGTATAACATTATGAATTTTTCTATTATTTAATGGAAGGTTATCAAAGGAACTATGTTAATACTCATTGTGGTGGAAAATAATTGATTTCCCCCCTGAGAAGAGAAATGTTATGTGATGTGGAATGTGAAATTTTGTTTTTATGGTTACACTTATTCCCAAAGATATAAATTTTGTTGATAATACAATTTTAAAATTGTGGGAAAAAATTTCACTGTATTGTTCATAAAGAAACATCTACATTCATATATTGGGTACACTAATCAATCATTTACATTGTAATGGATCAGTATAACTAAAAAACTATTTTTATTTCAATATTGGTAATAACATGAAAAAGGTATTTATCATTTTATCATTTGGATAGTTAATTTGATCAAATTTGGACACTTATAATGATATTGTGTTATTATGAATAATGTGAATCTTTTGAGTTTTATATGATTATGAACGTAACTTCGAATAATTAATTTTCTTGTATTATTTTTATAAACATTGTGATGTAATTATTCAATTTAATATATAATTATTATGAATAAATTAATATATTTGATGACATTTTTTTCAATAAAAGTGATATATTATTTTTTTATTGTCCTCAAACTAAAAATTCTTATGCGTTAATTTTTTAGTGGCTTAAAAAACTGTCTATTGTGAATTATACATAACAAGCATCAATAAAAATGACTACGTTAATCGATTTTCTATCAAGGGGAAAATAGATATTATAGATACCCATTAATATCACTATTTTAATAAGATTATAAATTTTGAAAAGAATGAAAATTATATATCAAATGTATAAAATATTATGAGAATTCATTTACACACAATGAATAGATGAATAAATATATTAGATTAAATTAAGGTGAGTGTTTAATATATTATGTGTTTGAAAACTAATTCTGGATAATTTAATACTAAATTTATAAGAAGAATATGAATTCCAATGATAGAGAGAAAGATCAATAAAATTATCCAACCTTATACCAAAGCTTCATATTCATGGATTACGGTAATTATGCAACCCTTGATAAAATATAAGGTTATTTATGTTGGTCAATGTTAAAAACCTATTAATCCTAGAGACAAAAGCAATTACTATGCGATCATTATTTTTCATGTTGGGTATGATTATGAAGTTGTGAAAGGTACATTACAATCCACTCGACATCCAAAAATGTATTATTTTGAATCTAACAAGATTAAAATAATAAAAAATGTCACCTCCATAAGGTATTGATGGAATATTTAATCCATTTCAAGGAGCTCCAAAATTTTCCATGATTGAACAACATTTTGGATATCATGAATTGAGTGTCTAGATAGAGTACATACAAATTAAATAATTCCATATATGTTATGGAACCTATGAATTTACAATGATTCTATTAGATTTTTTTAATACCTGTTACTTATTGAATTTAATAAACAATGTTGTTACTAATTAAATTTATTGGTTTTTTGTGGAAATTATTGTTTATATTTTAATATATTCTATAAGAATGGAATATATTTCAGTATATATGAGGATTCTATTGATTATAATAATGAGGTATAAAATATTTGTAAAATATTTAAAAATTGAATTTTTAATCTAAAAATATTTATTTATGGGTTATATAAACTCATTTGAGGGAGCATCGATGGATCCATCAATTTTAGAAGTTATTTAATGTTGTCAAATAAAAATAAAAATTATAGATATTTATAATTTTAATCAGTTTGAATGATATTATTGGTGATTTTTAGAAAATTTCTCAAGGATTTATAATCCACTCAAATTTGTTTCACATATGAGACATGCATTCCATTATACCGATGAATGCAATTTAAATTGAAAGAAGCTGTATATAATGTTAGTAAATGAAATTGTTCTTAAATTACCAAATAATGGGTAATGATTTATATTTCTAAGTGATTCATCAAAGTATGTAATATGATTTTATGTAATATAGTATGAAATTTTGATAACTTATTATGAATTTCATGTAATGTTTCTAGAGAAACATTAGCCTACTCAGGGTTTGGAGATATTAATAATAATTTTATTATTAATGATATAAATTTATTATAATTATAAGCAAAGGTATGATATATATATAACAACAAATATATTTTAATTAATATTTTCACATCAAATGAGATTAATATGTTAAAAATAATATTTTTGGAATATATTATTTTCTAGGACAGCTCAATACATTACCACCTTAGGAAAAAACAATGTTACTGATGCTTTGAGTTGAAATGATTGGTATAACTTTTCTATGATAAGGGTAAAAAAGAAAAAATATATATGTATTTAAAATGGATATATATATATATGGATATTTTGATGGAATGTGGGAAATATTATTTTTCTAAAAAAACAATTTACGTCCTTCAAACTGATGATTAATGATATGAATAAGAATATAGTAGTTATCCAAAAGAGGATGTGAAATGTCCATAATTTTAACTATTATTTTGATGAAATAATATGATTCAAGATAAATGTGTGATTTCTATAAATATTTATAAGAACTAACAGATAAATCCTATATTTAGGAATTATATATTCACCATAGAATACAATATATTTATAAATATCCAAATGTGTACTTCTAGGGGGGCCACATAAAGAAATACCTTTAGTGTATATATGGTTGTTCCTAAAATTTTAGAATATTATGGATTAGAGATATTATTATAAGGTGGGGTTAAATCCATTACCCATGGTATAATGGAATTTAGGAAACACCACCTAGGATTTTCCTTTAGACTTCTTCAAAACATTTAATGATTATAATGACATTTTATATATATTTGATCACATAATTGTGAGAAATTTTTTAATTTAAATATTATCATATATTTCTATTGATCATATTTCAAGTTTATACATTATGAAAGTCATATTATCCCATGGTTTACCACCTTCTATTGTATCTGATCAGAATGTGATGATTTTTATAAGGTTTTGGATAATTATTTATAATGATGTGGAATTAAAGATATGTTTTAGTATTGATTAGAATACCATAATTATTGTTATATTAGAATAATAATTAAAACCCTAGAATATATATTGATTTATTTTTCTAGAAATTTAATGGTGGTTGGGATCAATAACTTTTACTTTTCGAGTATTCTTACAATAGTAGATTTCACTCAAGAATTCAAATTTATATTTATGAAATCCCATAGAGAAAGATGATTATAACCCTATTTATTTTAAATGATGTTGTAGAAGGTAATTTATTGTGTTATGAAATAGATAAGGACATTATTTAGAAAAATATATATATTCATTGATACATTAAGGTATCTAAATGTCATAAAAAATGTAATAATTACATTCCATTAAATAATATGGAATTAAATACTGGTGATAAGGTATTCCTAAATATTTCACCACGAAATAAGCTTTTGATAATCATAAATAATTGAAAGATGATCCCAAAGTATATTCCCCCCTTTGGGAATTTGATCATGTTGAACTGGAATATTATAACTATATACATCATCTAATCTTATCTGATGGTCACAATATGTTTCTCATATATATCCATGGGAGGTAGAAACATGAACCTCCCAATATAACATAATAAATGGTTATATTGAAGGATCATGATACTTTATATAAATACTATCAAGAAAAAACCATCTATACTAGAGGTAATGTGTTATGTAATAAGACTAATCACCAAGTTAATGTTATATTGAGGAATAATAAACTGAATAAGCTACATGAGATCCTAATAATGTTATGAAATAATGATATAATAAATTTTTTATATCAAGAGGAATTAATTTTGATTATGAAATACTTATTATGGTGGTCTATAGTGCAATTTATTGATATATAAGGACATTTTTCACTTCAAATAAATTTATGATCACTGATATATTAGCATACGTGAATATATGGGTTTAAATGATCTAATATATAGTATACAAACATATAATGACAATTAAATTTTATGAATGATGATGAATAACCTTATTTTTAAAATTATTTATAAATGTTTTATTGAAGGAAAATATACTGATAAATAATTACTAAATTTTTAGTTAAGTGGTTGTATGATTGAAAAATACATTTTATCATTAATAATTAATTTTCATTCTAAATATAATCATGTAATAAAAATAATTTTTCCAGAATAATTTTATAAAAATTGAATATTATTTTCCATATTCCATATAAAAATTTAGATTTGAGTTATATTTTACGATTTTTCTAAAATGATGATTTTAAAATTTATAGTGAAAATTAATGATTTTTATGGAAAACTATCATTTAACATCAAGAATTTATGAATTAATTTTTTTAATTGGATTTAAATTCTAAATTAGTTCATTTACTTCACTATTAATTCAATTATGGAATTTGAAATTACATATGTATTTTAGGTTTTATAATTGTTATTTATTCTAATATAAAAAATTTCTACAAAATCTCTTTCAATTTATTTTTTATTGGTTTAATTTAAATTAAATTATTATAATTTTTTTGAATTTAATATTATCAAATTTCTTCCATATTATTAATTTTTTTGTACTGTGATGAATTTCATTTTTTCTATTATGTATAGTATTAATAGTAAAAAAATACAATGTGATAAAGGGTAAAAGCGGTTTACCGGAGGTCAGACCAAGACACATTTGTAATTTTTCCTATTAGACCTTAAAAAATTATTTTTTATCCCATACTAAAACATTAACCAACTCTAATATACTATATATCCTGTAGGATAAATGTTTCATTATAATTATTTTATTATATTTTTTTTCATTTTATTATTTATATTGTGTCCTCACCCCGAGACATAAAATAACACTCATCCATTCTCTTATTTACAATACCGTGATCCATTTATATAGATAATACCATAACCAATTTTCTTATCAATTAATATATATATTATACTAGTGTTGTTATACCTAAAATACCATTTCCATGGTCCTTAATAACATATCTAAATATATCTGATAGAAAAATTGGTCATCATCACACTGGACCTATATAAAATTCTTTCTTATTATACATGATATAATTATGTGGTATTAATGAAATAATAATTACATAATTTCCCTTAATGTAATTTAAATATTTATGACTACAGAGCCACTAATATCCACAACCATTTCCATCAAATGATAAGTGAAATTATCACTCGTGCATATTTATGGAATTCTACATCCACATATCAATTTAATTCATTAGGTATCTCCATATTTCATTGATGATTATTATAAAAAAATTAGTATTTATAAATTATTAAATAACATGTATTTTAGTTTTATTATTTTCTCATGTCATATGAAATATTTTCGGGAGCATAGTATGAGACGATGTGTGATTCTGAGGCTTGGTGTGTATGAAATACATGTTTTAAATATATGAATTATATTAAAAACACATACATAGTTTTCTAAAATAATTTGAATTAAACTTGAATGGATAACTAGATAATAAATCTAAGGGATCATTGATTTCAAAATTTGGGTTTTATTGTATTATTAGCATAATATTTACTTGAATGTGGTGTTTATGAAATATATTTCACATGTAGAAAAAAATATATTAACTAAATTTTGTAATTTTTATTTTTTCAAATGTATTAGAACATTTCCTATAAATAAATTATTATATATATTGTATATTGTATATCCACGACTACTAATAATCCTATAGAGATCATTGGAAAGCATTCATGGTGAATGATGATACCTTGTGACTGGATTGAGGATAATTGCACCAAATTTTTTTATCTCATCAGCCATGGGAAATGAAACTATAATTTTTTTAATTATTGAACGAAATTTCAATAATATATTCTGATTTCGATTTTCCATACCATTTAATTATCCTCATCGAATACTGATCTATTCCATGAATGGAAATAATTTTATCATCAAAGTAAAAATAAGTTTTTATATAATTAATTTTTTCACTTTATTGATTATCCGTTTCCTCTAAATATTACTTCAAAATGGAATGGTGGATAAACAAACAATGTATGCAGTTCAATCCCCATGTTTTATGGGTTATGTTTTTCTCCTCTATTTCTTATCACATTCAAAATTGGAATTTCCATTATCCCATTATTCGATGTGTCTTGGGAGTTCAATCATTTCACCACAATTATTCCATGGAAAATAATTGTTACCTCTTATGAAATTCATAATTTGGGATAATATTGATGTTTGATGATGATGGTATGTGAACATAGGAATATATTAACAAATTTATGGTTGTTGTTCTTCCATGTTTTTTTCTAGTGGTTATAAATTGACTCAAAAGATCATTTTTCATGTATATTTGAACTCATATTGTATCTATCAAATATGATAAGGCTTGTTTGACAATTAATATATTAGTTCAGATGAGGTTGTTAGCTTTGGTGATGTGCGATGCAACACATATGATGTCCTAATGATTCAATAAAATCTCATGACACAATGTGTGAATTTAGGATTTCACAATATGTGGGACCCTTTTCTTTCCAACTAGGGTTTCATAGTGAGTATAACATCACACATTGGGTGTCCTTGTCAATTTTCCTATGACTCTACCCTAGAGGCATAGGGTGTATATCATATGGTTCATGCACATCTGTAGAAGTACATGGGCTCAGAAATTCCATGTAATCTAACATGTCCATGAGTAGTGGTAAATTGTAACAACTATGTGACATGGGTAGGGGGTCGAGTGATTTATACATGAATTTTAATATTCCAAAAATCTATGTATATATATATTTACATGAATCATGATGTTGAACCATATGAGTGGTTCCAAGATGTGCATGGTATGATATCTACCCTACTTACCACCGGTTTACTCGCTTAGAGACAACATATAAAGAATGATATCTTTAGTAAAACCATTTTTGATAGTGGGTTTCCCCATTGGACTTTTTCCATGTGTGTAATATATGGTATTATGTAAATATCTATATATTTTTACCCAATATATAGGATGAATCCAATATAGAGTTTGCGGGATTACTCCGTGAAATTTGAGTGAGACCTTCTATGTTATTTATAGAGAATGTGGGTTTTGTGGAATCACATTGACCTCCATAAATATGGTGTTGGTCCTCTATCAAGCAGTTTTGATCACTCTGGTCTGTGATATCATTATCATATGATCACTTATACAAAGGTTTGATACAGATTCATTTTTTAGTTTCCCACATTAGTTATAGGTGTTACCCCATATATGACCATCATGGTCTTATGAGACGGGTGGTATTTCTTTTATGGGATCCAATGATATTGATCTCTTGATTTAGTGTCTTTGATGATAACATTTCATAAGGAGTGAGTTCCCTTAAAAAGACCATAGAATCATGAATAATCATGTGGTTGGTTGTTGGTTGTGACCTCCAGATGAAATCATGTCATTCCATAGACTATGATTTTGTTTTCTGTTATACGTTTTTATTATATCCTTGAATTGAGATGATTAAACAATACTCATTTTGTTTAGTGTTATTAGGGTGACATAGTGGGTATTTTTATACTATCCCCAAGATGGTCTAATCCTAAACATTTCATGTCTTATGTAGATTAATTTTTTTTGACATTGTATTGCTAGGACATAGGGTAGGTGGAGGGTAGCTTTATATAGATAAATATATGTTTTTCAGGATATTTATATTGATTATTATAATCATTGTTGGAGTAAGTTAGACTATATATCGGTTATGGTTGGTCTTGTATTTGGTGTTTTATTATATTTTTTACATTAACATTATACAATAATTTTGGTATTTTAGAAGTATAGATTATTTGGTGTTAGTTACATAAAATATCATCTTTGTATGAAATTTTATATGTGTGCATGTATAATGTCAAATTTCATTAATGCCTCCCTTTTTTGAGATATGTGAACTTAGAACTAGTATGCATCCCCTAGACTATTGGAAGGAGGCTTCTAATAGTAACTGGATATACCCTAGGGTATCGGTTCTTGAAAGAGTGGTATGAATGGTTTCATTTATACCTTTTGAAAGGTTACTATAATTTATTGGGAAATAGTGTTAAGTGTTTAATGTTCTTCTTTCGGGCTAGGGAAATTAGTGCTAGTGTGATGGTTGACCTATGTATAAAACGTGACTCTGATCACAAGCCTTTTTACTGGGAACATGGAGAAATTTTTTTCTTGGATGTTTTTTGCACACATGAATCATATAATAATGGCATTTTGATTTTATCTCTTTCATAATTCATCTCAATTGATATAATCTTTAACCATGGTAAAAAATTTTTATTTTAGGATTCCTATATAGAGACAACCTACCCAGATTTGACTTTTTGATCATGAGGATGATATATAGGGTGATGAGACAATATTATAGTGTCATATACTAGACAAATAACCTATATTTGGTTTATCATCTATACCACTACCCATTTATTAGTAACTTGAACTAGTAGTGGCAGTAGAAGATGCCCTCATGATGAGTGCATTACCTATTTTAATAAATTCACATTTAGGGTATTCTATATCTATATAAGATATATTTTTCCATGATGTAGTTACATTGAGTTTTACTTTTCTCTCATGATACTACATGGATGTGGTCCGAGTTCTATTTTTCAGAGCACAAACATTGGTTAAAGGCTTATAAAGGAACATTATGGATACAGTGGTATCCCTTTTAATTCCCACCTATGATAGGTTGATTAAGTAATTATAGTCAGTTGAGAGGATCATAGTACAGTATGAACTGATAGCATGTGTTGATAAGTTTTACCCATGATCTGAGAGCTCGATAGAATGTATTTGATAATAGTTGCAAGGATCCAAGCATGTCAGATTCATTAGGAGACAATATAAAGACACAATCTCACAAGTGATGTTCTTTCAGGATGGTTCAAAACATCAAACATATAGAAGGTTAATCTTCTATGATGATCGAGGAAATATGGAATGATATTTAATGATTCCCACAAACAACAAATATAGAGGATTAATAGGGATATACAAGACAATGGAAGAGGTGTTAGAAGGGAGTAGTCATGTGTTGTAGATGTAGAATATGTATTGTAAGAGTAGAATGATGTTTCCATAGGTTTGAAATATTAGAAAAAACATCCCTAGGTGGTCCACTCTAGTCTCCTTAGAATGGTTTACTATAATAGGATCAGCTTTAGGATGTCTAGGCCAATTATCCTAAGTCATAATAATATTATGAGGTTTTATATATGTCTTTTCTACTATATTTTATGTGTTTAATTTCAAGGGCATGTGTTATTCCCCCAATTCCTATACTATGGTTAAGGACCTACATATTTTAGATAATCCATGTGCTCAACCCATGTGGTTAAAGAGTGCAATTGGTGGTTTCATAGATATTTCACACTTTATCTGATAGAGTGATCTATCACATGGATGAATGAGTTTTGTATGTGGTCTTTCTGAAGTGTCTATGAGGCATTATCGAATAATATTATGTATAGACTGGATATCCATGGTTCATTAAAAAATTGGCTATTTTAGGTAGAGGATACTTTTTTTCCACCATAATTGGAATATTGTTTCCTTCATGGGTGAAATGGAAACCATAGAATAATATTATGGGCCCCAAAATAGGAGATATATGTTGATTAATAAAAATTTAGTGTGTGACTATTGACGAAGTGGATTCTATGGGATATCAGTTTCCCATAGTGGTGTCTGAGTGACTGGATATATTTTTCGAGGAAGTTCTAGGCCTACCTCTAGGAAAAGAGAAATACTTATTCATTTAAATACACCTCGGAAACACCCTAATTTTGGTGTTACTATATTGAATTGTTTCCATAGATTATCGTGACCTAAGGGTGAAATTAGAGATTTTTTTTAGTGAAAGTATTTATGTGACCCAACGGTTTCCTAGGTTATCTCCTATTTTTGATTTCCAAGAAGGATGATAATATGGGTTTAGTTTTAGATTTTCAATTATTGGACTAGTTGACTGGGAAAAATATGTATCCACTATCAATGATTTATGATAACATAGATTAGTTTATAAGATTGTGATTGCTCTCAATGATTGACCTAAGATCATGATTCCCCCTACCATGTGTATGAGATGATGATATATCGATTTCAGTATTTCTATTATATTAATCTCACTATGAGTAATTGTTGCTTTTTTTGTATGAATGTCACACTATTAGTGTTAATGGAACTCATCAATTATATATTTCATCCTATATTATATTGGTTACTGGTATTCTTCACTAATGGAATCCAAGTGTTATCGACACTTGAGGAGTAGCACATGATACATATGAGGGTGCTCTTAGACAAACTATAATAGAAGTAGTTTTATGGGAATCTATAGAAGTGCCAGTTATGGAATTGAGAGGTCCAATTCCACTGACACATGATCTCATTGGTAAGATTACTGGTAGACTAATTAAATTTTGCCATTGTTCTTGCATGGGTCGCACCCATTATTGTTACTGAGGTACAAGATTTCTTTCTGTTAAAAGGTACTACCATTGTCTAGTGATAAAATTATTTATAGTGGTAGCATGATTGATAGCCTTGTCATGAAAGGGAGTACCTTTTGTATGGATGGGATGGTTCCAACAATGATTTAATGAGGTGAGATAGAGGTTAATGAGTGGTACAATAATTATATTCTTAGATGGGGGTATTGGGTGCACATAGTTATGTGATGCATAAAGGACCAAGCATGGTTGTGTTCTGATGAATAGGTAGGTAATGATTTCTGATTGTTCATGTTAGTTGATACAAGATGAGAATAGCTACATGTCCCATAATCATGAGTTATAAACAATATTCTTTGCATTGGGGATGTGGTGACACTACCTTATGATATAGGAGTCTATTATTTATTCTTACCATTGGAGTCACATGTTATATTACATGATATAGAGAGTGTCATTAGATAGTGGTGATAGATAGAGATCATCCCAGGCTATGAATTAATGGTTTTATATACTCATGGGAAGGGGAACATGGTGTAATATTCACTCTGTACGAGATCCTGTTCACAGTTATAGTCCGTAGCATCCTAGAAGTCAGCCTCATTATGTATTAAATTATCGATATGTATGGAGACACATATATTGTATAAAAGTTCCACCTTAGAATTTAAAATATTTATGGTATTTTTAGCATAGAGATACCAGCTATTTCACCCTATGTACTGAGATATCCACTGTACGTTCTTTTGATGGAAAGTAATATAGTGTGGAGAAAACTATAAATTTAATAGGATAAGAGATTTTACATTTGATGTTATGGGATGTGGTGTTGTTGGAGCTTTATAAAACCCAATTCTTTATACATGCGGGACTTTCAATGATGATCATAGACGTCTGACATCAGTTTTGGTTGCAGGGAATTAAGTGATATCTGGCAGTGTTTTTCGTTGGATGCCTAACTTTTCATCAGATGAAGGCGGAGAACCAAGTTTCAATGGGTCTTGGTCAACCAATTTAGGTTCTTGATTAGAAGTGGTATTGGATATACATATAATTCATAGAGGTGCTACCACATACATTGTAATTACATGATTCTATCTTGGTGATCGTTGATCAACTCACCATGTAGGACCACAACTTAGCTAATCCAGATTATAGTTTAGTAGCTTTCTTAGATCCCCACTATGGGATATGGATATTATAAATCCATTTTATTCTATTGATTATATTTTTAGACATTGAATTTGACATCACATCATAATTATGGTTAGTACTTATAGAGACCTTAGAGACTCATTTACTCTTGAATATAGTGTTTGACCCTCAGACTCTCAAATAGACTGAGAAGACCATTCATGCCATGGAGGATATCCTATGAGAGTTCTTGATAGACTTTGGCTATTTATTGGATAATAATATTACCTTAGTATTGTTTTCCATCAATAAAATCAACCATTACACCAATGGTATTGGTTCATTTAAGGCCTCGCATAGGTAACTCTAATGGAAACACATTGTTGAAATGATCCAGGTGATTCAATATTCATGGGTCTAGAGTTAGTGCAAGATTCTATTAAGAAGGAGAAGATCATAAACTACTAGATTAGGACTGCATAGAGCCATCTGATGTCCTATTTGGACCGATGAAAATGATCTATATAGTAATAGGTGGGATACCATGTGTTTTTGAGGGTCTCACATCAATATATATTATAATGAATTTGGTTGGGGTGTAAAGTTATCTTTGGTATACATTGGATCTTTTTTGATATATTAAAGATTTGGAAAGGTGGTGTACCTATTTTCCCTACCAAAATAGATGGACAGGGTACAAAAACTCTTCCATGGGTCAGAACAAGTAGATGTGCGTATAAACAATTGCACATTATAATTTGGGTAAATCCAGACAAAAATCATGAAGTTATATTTTATGAGTTCCTAGTAAATATCGAGGATCCTTAAGAGAGGATCCTCCATTGGTGAATGATTTTCATTGTTCTTGTCTGGTGTTTTCAAAGGAAAATTAACAAGATCACATAAGAGAGGGAGATATAGATTCAAGGTATGTGTATGGTATTTTTAGTATGGTTTTCTCTTTTTGGAATGAAAATACATATGGTTGGGAGAATTTAATGGCTCATACTTACTATATAATATTATTGGATATTATATAAAATATTTTCAAGACAAGAAAAGAAGAAATTTAATTATTATGAATACCATCATTACTAAAATATATGTTTAAACTATAGAAAATATATGAAATGATAGGCATGTGGTGTTTTCATGAAAATGTGGAATGAATCAAGAATGGGGCCTAAAATCAGAAATTTGATGGTACCTTTGAGCTAAGATCATGTGTTTTACCATATGCATCATATAACCTAAGTTGACACAGGCTATTTGTGAAACATTCATTAGAGGTTCTGAATCATAGAAAATAGTTAAATGATTCAATTTATCTTCTTTTATGATCAGATTAAAATTTTATATAAATCAATGCTTATAGATTTTATCTCAGGGTTATCCACTAAAGCCTAGGGACCGTGATAGTCATTTGGATAGTAGTTATGAAGGATGATGATAGATCAAGAAATCATTGATTATCCTTGGGACAAATGAGTTTAGGGATCTCATCAATAATAGAATAATTAAGCCTTTAGTCATAAAAGGCAAATCCAATCTCTATATATAATGTTTAATTTTGAGTTTTCTATATATTTACTTTTTCCTAGTCGATAAAAGATATATTTTAATAATAGATTTGGTTTGTGCATCAATTGTAGATTAAAAATTTATAAAACTTATTTGTTAATTGTGTAGATTATCTTCTTCAGCTATATTTTTTAAAAACATTGATCTATGTTGACAAAAACAAATTGAGTTTCATTCATCCCAATTTATGGCCTGTGGTATTTTCCTCTATTCCATCACATGTTCGTCTTGGGATACACTTTTGGCCGATAGTCCAATGATTATCATGTACTCGATCATTGAATGACCATTCTTCGATAGAACATATCATTACCCTAGGTGGAGATTATGATCAATGTGTGATAATGTTGGTGGTCAAACATAAGTTGATCATAATAGATTTATGGGATCATTTGAAATCAATTTTGATGGACCTTATCATATTTTCTTCACCACTCATTTTATGAGAGTATATAAACCCCAATTATGACCAATAATGATGGAAGGCCCTACCATCCTCTGATCTACACATTCTGATATAAGAATTATATCTAATTAATTTCATAATGAAACAAAATATATCACAATAGATATATAAAATACTATGATATATGGCATTTATTTTAGTATTAAATTCATTTTGGGACCCTAGAATGTAGTGCTAGAGATTCATGTTGAGTTAAATATAACTTGTTATTTGATAAGGTCACAAGCTATGTGAACCTCCCCAATCATCCTAGAATGTACATTTTATGGTGGACGTATATGTTCAGGGTTACGATGCCTCATAACATCCAAGTAATATGATACAGACATGGCCAACAGTATAATTGCATGACAAGACAACATGGGAAGGGTGTCATGTGATTTCTATAAACCATGTAGTCTACCTATATTCAATGTATATGGATATTTACAAATTGTGTGATGAATAACAAAATGGGTTGATCCAAGATAAGAAACACATTTTGAGTACCCTTCATAAAATCCATATAATTCCTTAGAGATATCTTGCAGATCATGATCACTTTAATTCAAAATAATTTTATTGAGTGGTTTTCCCCATGATCATTTCCCATGGAGGTACCTTTAGATATTGTTTTGATATCTCTAAATTTTGACCCCCTATAGTGTATGAATCCATGATAGTGTTTTTGGATTCCCTCTTTTAGACTGGAGTGAGATCCTCCATCAACTTCATACCCTATGTGGGGTTTTTGGAATTAGTCTAACCACATCGATTCAATATTTGATCTTCTAATTAGAATTCCCTTTCAATGGGTTTTGTTGTATCATTGGCATATATTACCCTATATATATGGATGATATAGATTTGGTTTTTGGGCCCCCTTATTGGATCTGGCTATGATCCCTTATCTAAGTATTAGGGTCTTATGATATTAGTATGATTTCATGGGAGAGTCACAAGGATCATGACATCTTGGTTGTGTTTATCTTATGATGGCATGGATCATGATACATGTTTCGCATAGAATGAGAATTGATTAGAGTAGAATCTTATATCTAGTAGTTTTTATGACTTCCTCATGGAACTATATCCTTTAGGAGTTTATATGGGCGTTTTATACTATAAACTGCTTATCATATATTTGTAGTAGGATGATTATACATTATTCTTCATGCTTAGTGTTTTTGGGGTTTCCTACTATGTATTATTATACTATCCCTACCATAGGATCAACCCTCACATATCATGTCTTATGGATAAGAAGACCATTTTATGGATTCTTAGAGGAAATGAAACAAAAGGTGTGCTTAATAATCTAGTTGTATAATAGAGATTTTTGGGATCGTTTATTTGATTATAGTCCAGTCCCTCGGAACAGGACAACCTCTTTCATGATTTCAGTTAGTCATTTATTTCCCCCAATTTACTCTATTTGTACTTTAATATCATACTATTGTTATGGGATTTTATATGTATGAATTTATAAGACTGTGTTTTTTTAAATTTTGATATTTTAGGGTTTTGGATAACTGTGTTTCTACATGGAATCTAGGGTAATATCTCTCATTTTAGGGATAAGCCTACTCGGTGTTGATCACCATCCCTCAATTTATTTTTGTGAGGATTGTGGTAATTAAAGGATGAAAACTAGTAGGTCAGGTCCTGAATTATTATATTTTAAATATTAGTATTCAACTCGAATTATAATATTGTACATAACTTCTAACATTACTATCTATTTAAGAACATTAAAGTCTATCATGTGTTGGTACCACTACCACCTCTTTGAATTAATGTTATTAGTTTTTCTTTTATACATTGCATGGAATGTAATTCGAATCGGTAAAATTAATATATATATATATATATGAAATATATTTTATAATAATGATTATTTAATGGGGAATTAATATTTACACCATGTTTTTTCAATCGTTCAATAAGAAAAAACATGGTTTATCGATATATACCACAAACCATCTCTATAAATAGTATAATTACTTTATTTGTTTAGATGATTTTATGGATGAATATAAATTAAAATATAATTTATATATTTGTAATTTATTCCATTATTAAAATTCATGAAATGATGAAAGAGGGATCAATTTACAGGTACTGTAACTATCAAAGTGAAATTCTCCTGAAAAAATGTTATATTTTCCATCTAAAAATGATGAATTGGTAATGAATTTTTAAAGAATGGGTATTTAAATTTTAAATTTGGATTATATATGATATTATAAGATTTTAAATGAATACAATATAGAATTATACTAAACATATATTTATAATATATGGTTTTTGATTGAATTTTATGAATGTCAAAACAAAGGTAATGAATTTTAGTTTGAAGATAAATTTAATCACGAATAATTATTATTGAAATCAAAATAATGGTAATTATATAATAAAAATATAAAAATATAATTTGATATTAATATACTACTACTATTACTATAATATATGTGTAATATTTGTTTTTCCTCTCTTTGGTACTTAAAAATATCTTGATTTTTTAATTAATAAATATACACATTCTTTCTTGATTAGTTAGTATTATTTTTCCTCAATAACCATGATTTAAAAAAAAGATTTAAATAATTTAATTGTTATTCTGAATTTAATTTCAGTGACATTTTTATTAACTTTTATTATATATGAGTTTTCTAAATGGAATTTTATATTTTTTTCATAATTTCTTAATTTTGACATTTTAAAAAAAGTGAATGGAATAGATATTTTCACATGCGTGGATGAATGGAATTTTAGTCCATTGGGGCTTCTCAATTATATTAATCTTACCTTGTATATTTCCATTGTAAATTTTAATGTGTTTTCCCATTAATATTTTTTGAATGTGTGGACATTATATAGGTGATTTCAATGTGAAAATGATATCTTCAGAAAGAAATTTTCATGTGATATTTGAATGGAATTTGTCATATATATTGACATCCCTATTTTACTTATTAATTGTTGGGGTTTGGACCCAATTATAATTTCCACTTTTATTATATGAATGGTTCATGATTATTTTAATGCTATTTTTGATAATTCTATGAATCAATTTCATTTCCAATGAGTTAATTAACTAATAATGAATTCATTATGATTAAAATTTCCTATACCAGTGTTATTATATGAAATTTTTCATAAAATGATTATAAAACCCATTTAATTTCATATGTTTTTCAATGATTAATGATTTATGATATTATAGAGCACATGTGTATTATTTTATTTATATTATTCATCAACCATAATAATATATAACTCCAATACATTATGTGAAAATGGATATTTGAAGAATTAATAAAGATCAAAATTTTCAAGACACCCTCCCCTCAACGTGTACCCATCTTTAGTTATAAATGAGATAACGAGGATAATGACCCCCAAATCTGGCCTCCAGTATGCCCCGAGTTGCAGACTAACATCGAGGGTATAGGAAACACACCAATGAGAGACCCTGCCATCTCTATGAAAACACGTGGAAGAGATAATGATATTATAGAAACCAACCAACTCCAGATCACACTACAATATAAAATAATTATCGGGTACAAAAATGTAATCTCATGAAAAACTACTACAAAAAATGGGGAAAACTACAACTACCAAATGAATGTAAAATGAATTTGACAATGAAGTATGAACAAATCCTTGAAAACCAATGACCTATTAGTAACTAGATTGATCTCAAAAGGTCTCCAAGTGACCTGAAAAATAGTTTTGATATGATATTTCGAGTATAACAGTATACTCAGTAGGATCCTACCTATATCCTCAAATTGAAATGTAAATAAATCATGTTAAATAATAGTGAAAATAAGTTAAAATATATCACAACCTAAATATATGTACCATGTTCATATCCTCACTATGAATACTCTAATAAAATATCAGATACAAGAGTATATAATATAATAAATAATTTCTAGTGTACCCTGGTACCACTTCCCAAGTTGTTTTCTAATTTCAACCAATATGGTGCATCCTGAGAATCTCTCTACATAAAGGCTGACCTGAAGACACATGGGTGAGCACCAAAAGATCCACCTCATGTAATTAAAAGGATTCCCCAAATACAACATGGCGAAAACACACCATCCACACATCCATAAGTAACCATGTTGTTTCAGGGCGCCACTACAACCCAGATAATGTACATTCTACATCTGGTATTAGACATTAAACCATTACAACACATACGCTAAGTATGGATCCCCAAGCCATCACAACCTATATAAGATATACCTATGACAGACCATATGAAATTATATCGATAATTTATGTGTGTGAAATAACCACAATCCATTGCATTCCTCTACACACATATATGGTGAAAAATATCCTCTATGCATACCATCACTAGTGAATTCCTATAGAAGAGAGTCAGAGAAAATGGGGAAGTCATTAATCCATCCTTCCACCATAATGTTGTGGAAAGAAACCCCATGGATCAAAATCCCTAGGATGTCAGTCTTCCAAATTTACAAGGTGGAGTAACTTATAGAAATAAAAAACCTTACATGATATAACTCAGCTCACAACCACACAATGAGAAAAACCTACTCTTAGAATCATATACAGCTAACATCTCTTAGATTCTCGTTTTCCGATGCGAAGAAGATGTATCCAATAAGAAGAAAACCTTTTAATGAGCTTCATTATGTTACTTTATACCTCTTTATAAATTTCACATTTTGTTAATTAATTCATTAAACAATAATTTTCTTTATTCAAACCCATGTCACATTCGATTTGTATTCCTACCAAGATCTATTCCCTCCATGGATAACCAATTTGAGTCCCTGGATTTTATGATTCACCCCCTCAGCATTGCAACCCAGCATGATCCATCCCCATGGGTTAATAATTTTTTCAATCAATTATTCTTCAAAATTATAATTTACCATATTTCCAGGTATTTTAAGATTTCATTCAAAGATACCAAAAAAGGGGCTCAACATATTGAGTAGGTGAGATACTGTTCATGAGTTTTCCACCTATAGTAGAAATATAGACCCATAGATACATAGGATTATAATCATGTAAGGAAAATTTCATAACCCGAAATATATTAACCTCTTTGGGAAGGAGGGTAATAAAGCCCATATTTCTCAAGATGTTGGGAATGTATAATAGATAATCTAAAAATAGTCTCAACAAAAACCACATTCACATCTTCTGGAAAGCCAAGCATTACCCGGTTCCATCATCCACGGTGTCCTTCTCATCTCTGACATGCACAAACTGATGAATCTCACCAATATAGGCATGAAAATCTCAGAAACAATGAGGCCTCCCTACCCCAATTACCACAACAACCTTCTAGGAGAAGCCATCCAAGGCTCACGTCACATATGGGAATCCCAGTCCCCACCACCAGAAGTCTTGTTTCTACAGAACATCACAAACAAAATGAAAAAACAATAATGTTCTCTCTACCCAAAAACAAGGTATCCATCCTTCACCCATTTTGAGAAATCATGGATCCAAAGCACCTGGCACTAAGCCATTATAATATAGTGGGAAACACCATCCTGATAAAGGCCATATATTTATCCTTCAACGAGTTATTATTTAATCTTGATGTAACCAATTCATTATTTCTAGGTTCTATCTATAAGAAACCTATGAAAAAATATATCACAATATGTAACCAAATTAATTCAATAATTAATTTATCATGTCATTACTTCCATTATCATGAATAATCAACATGCTTTATGAACATCACCAAATTCCAGTATACATGAATATCCACATCAAAATGATTAACAACAAATTATAACAACAACAACAACAACCAGATTCATTAAACATACCTCTTTGTCTTTTTGCAAACTAATTATCAACCAGTAATATCATTTCATTCATTACCAATTTCTTTCATGAAATACAATATAAATCAACCAAGATATTTATATCACACTATCTAGAAAATAAAAGTGCAAATCGATATCACTGTATAAAGAAACAACATATCTATGTGATCGATACAAATTCTTTAATTAGTTTTATATATAATGATGTAAATTTCATTTAAACATATACAGATAAATAATTATAGCACTTTAATTTCATGTAAGTAAATTTATAATAATTAAATCCCCTAACTCAAATTCCCTTTGAAATTAATCACATGAGAACAGTTCAAATAAATATATTATGATCACATCTCCCACAACAACTACATCAACTCGTGCACGCCATGACACAGCCACAGTAACTAGCCATTAAGAAAACTCAATTAGAAACATGGAGATCATGCGCCACCATATAAAATAGATAAACATGTGGGAAACATATTGATGAAATATGAAGAATAGAGGTATATCATAACTTACATCACTAATGGACCACTACAGATCGAATAAGTGAGTGAGGGATCATTCATTGACGAAGAAACCCACAATAACCTCAAAAGTTGGCATGGGGTCAGCAGTTTTCAAGGCAGAGCCACTACTGCGGTAGGAATGAAAAAACCCAAGAAGATAAAAACAAATTAAACATACAGATTGATGGAATTACATGATATTAAATATTCATTCTTGTCAATTAATGCATCGAGGTTGAGTTCCACTGAAAAACGTGTCTCCACAATGATTTATTATATTTTTTGAACAGTAAAACATTTCACAGCATGAATCCTGCTTACTCTATGTGTAAAAACCAAGGAAAAAATAATTCAAATTATGTAATATAGTTAGAAAACATAAAATCCCCCTTCCCATATTCTACTTAACAAAACTTCTTCCAACTTCTTCTGAGCCACCTTCAAGAACTTCAATCGGAGAAATCATGTGGAGGCATAATGTAGGTAGATCTAGGCCCTTACAAGAATGTAGAGTGAGATATGTTATGTAATGGAATATGTCCACTATTTTAGTATTGGGAGTGAACTTTTACAAAATATACAATGAAATTGGTAGAGAACAATATCCAATACGATATTTTTTTAATTGAGACATGATTAAGGAAATTATATTCATTGATTGTTTATATTCCAAAGGCTTTTGTCCTAAACTGATGCAATGCTATCATAGAACATGTTCTTGGATTAATTTCTGATTCATGTATTATTAAATTATATGATAAATTATATAGTTCACTATTATAATACACGATGTGAAGGGAATGGTTCTCAAATGGAATGATCAGGTTATCTTTCCCTTATTATCATGTTATGGATATGTTAGTATAGATATATATTTTATTTACCCATATTGGGAATCTGAGATCACCCTTTCATGAATCTCTTTTTAATGGAATATTTATAATATTATTAGGTATGATATTTTTATGATTGTTGAAAATTATGATGAACAGGGTGGGGGTTGATAAAGATCACATATGAAGATGTTTTTATCTATGTTTCCAAAGATGATAATCATACGATTTTCACATGGATTATCAAATTATATGTTACATATTAGTATAATAATATTTACTATTTATCAATGAATTATATAATAAAACAAAATTGGGGAAACCATCTCATCACAACATTGAAAATCATGTGGATTTGTAATTGAGTTTATCTATAGAATTCATAATAATGAAGATATGGCCATCCCATTGGGAACAAGAGGTTATTTTCTATAATATAATTAACCATTCACATTTCATTAGTAGAGATGAACAACAACTCAATTAAATGGATATATTTTATGTATAAATAAATAGAATATTCAAATTTGAATTAAAATTATATTTTATACTAGATAGAGAAAAATATTAGAGTACATGAAGATATATATATTTATAAAAGCATAAATGTATCGATAATAACATTGAATATTTTGAATAAAAAATTTATAAAATTATATTTGGATTCTAAGAATTGATTTTTTGAAGAGTAAAAAATTTTTATTGTCTGATTTTTATGTTAGAGTTTTTTATGAAGAATATTTATGAAATTTAATCTCTTAATTTAACTACATAAATTTCACCCTTGTAATTTCTTATCAATTATATTTATTTTATTTTTTTTCTTTGCCATATTACTCAATTATATATTTGATTATCTTTTGAATACAATGTGTGGTAAAGAGGAGTACATCAATGTCCATGGGTGAGTAGTTAGTTCATCTCAAATATTGTAATCACATATTAATTATGTTTTCAATAATGGAATATTAAAACGTAATTTCTATTTTCTTCTTGGAAGCATCATTTTATAGTTGAAACAAACAAAATCATGTTCACAAGCTCTTTATTGTTGTTGTAGTTACTGTAAATTTACCAAAATAATATTATATTATATTATACAACATGATGAAATTTTTTAATAAACTAGATTTGAAACCCCTCCATCTTATTATGTTTTTCTATGGAATCATATGTTATAAATTTTATAAAAAAAAATATATGATATAGAGGGTGAATGTATTAGAAAATATTATCTCTAGATGTTCAATGAATGTTTACATGAGTTTCTTCTATAAGAGTTTCAGTTTTTTTAATAGTGATCTTTTAATATGAATTTGTATAATTATTTGGATTATTTTTATATTTTTATTATATTGTTTTTACAGCACCATTTTTTTAAATAAACATTATTTACAATATTTAATACATTTATTGACACTGAAGGTTAATAAACCAGGAAATATGTTAATTTCTTTTACTATTGTATCATTTTTTAATTGGAATGTATAGAAAGATGTAAAAAATATGAAATCAATATAAACATCATGATAAATAAAAATATAATTAAAAGTCATTATAAAATAATGGTATAATTATTATTAATTTCATGTTTTTCATTAAAAATTAATTTTTATCACAAAATTTATTAAATTATTTTTTTAAATATATAGTAAAAAATTTTATAGAAATTTTATTTATAGTATTAGAAATAAAGAATAAACAATTTTAAATAATCATTTAAAAATTATCCTAGGGATAAATTTTTAGATTTTTCTAAGAGGATTTATTTTCTATTAAAAAGTGAAAAATAGTAAATTTAGTGAAAAAAATGAATTTGTATTTCATGAATGAAAATAATTTAATTTTATATTAATATAATTTTAATAAAAAAATATATGGTTAATATTATTAATAATCTTTTTATTATCCTTTTAATTGGATTTATTTTTGAATATTGTTTAAAATCATTTTTAAACATAAGAATGATTTTTTAATAAATAAAATTTTCCCTCCCAAACATACATTTTATTATGAAATGAAAATTTTCTATATTTTAAAATTCAATCATGAATAAATAATTAAATATTTAGAATACATTGTTTAAATTTTCTAAATATTTAAATTTTATTTTTTGTCTAAATTATAAGTAAATGTTTTTCATCATGGTAATGGACCAATGGGTTACTTAGGGTTATATCAAATGTGATAAGACATCAAAATTCAATCAAAGTATCTCCATTATTTTAATAGATTAGTTTCTTTTAATAATAATAATCAGAAAATACATAGTTGATATTTTTTAATTTTCCTTTTTTCTATTATAATAACAAAGAAAAGGAAACATTCAAAAATTTTAATTTCTTTCTATTAATATAAACAACATATTTTAAAATTTATAAAAATAATATATATTATTAAAATTAGTTATTTATTTATTAATGAAGAATTTCTATGGTTTATTTTTAAATATTTTTATATTTGAAATAATTTCCTTAAATGCATTGCCAATTCCAATACAATTCCTTTGAAAGTATTACAAACATAATGTAAAAGATTTTCAAAACATTAAATGTAAAAAAAATTGGTGAGGAAGAGTGAGTAATGAATTTTGAAGATCAATATATTATATTTGATATTTTAAAAAGGTATTTTTTAATATTTTTATTTTTTATTTTTTTAATGAGAAATTATCAATATTATTCATAAAAATTCATTTCTAAAATTTTATATCAATAAATTTTCATTAAATGATTTAGAAATGAAAATAATAGTTCATTTCTAATATCATAATGATGAGTGTTCTAAAATTTTCCCCATTGATATTTATTAGTGAATTTTAAAATTTCATATTAATTTTATTAGCCTTATATACGAAAAAATATTTATCATCAGTATTATTAAAATTTGTAAACGAATTGTTGAATAAAAAATATAAGGTGAAAAATAATCTAAAAACCAATAAATAATTTATTTTATTAATATATTAATACCATATATTAGTTATATTCTATATTAAGTACATTAAAATCCATTTTAAACCAGTTAGGATAAAATTATGTTATAATATTTCTTGTATTTCAAAAAATTAGATTAGAGACATTTTTTTGTAAAAATATGTTCTTAACAATTTAAAAAAAAATAATTATTGACTTGGATATTGTTTACACTACAAAAGAATTTCATTTATAGGAAAATTTCTCGTTAATTTTATCATTAATTAACAGCAAAGTGTGAAGAACAATGATATCAATATAATTGTAAAATTTATTACTTGTGAGTTAAATATATGACCAAATGATATGAAATTACCCCAAATATATGATAAGTTTATATAATGAAATAATTTAATCATATCATGAACTAATAATCGAGTTATAACAATTTGGAGTAGAATTTCATTGGGAAAATAATATAATTTAATTAATTATGTCAGGAAATTCCATCATTGTCCTTTCACACCATTACAAGAGCCTCCCACATGATTTTTCACTTTTATTTACAGAAAATGGTGAAATATAGTTCAAAATATCACATTCCAATTTCCATTGTAAAATCCCTTCTCCATGATTTATATCTTTTTATATTGTTAAATTTTTTTTCCTCGTTTTCCTATGATGTGATCAAAATGAGGCATATCCAGGAAGAAGTAGTTGTATTACAACATAATATATAAATTTACTTCTTTGATTAAATAAACATATTCATTGTGATTTAGTATTCAATAATAAAATTAATATCATAAAAATTCTAAAATATTATAATGATTTTATAAGCATAAATCACCATGCTCTATTTTATTAAATGAGAAGTAAAAGTATAGCTCATTTGTACCTATGTATTACCAAATCCATGTAGTGATATGATAAGTTTTCCAACACCATATTTCAAGGATGTTTATTATAATAGGATTACTATTAATATATGATAATTTTAAAATGAATATTATTATAGACTTATAATTTAATATCTAAATTCTAATCATCCCATCAGTTGGAAAACCGTAATATTGTGCATGTTTATTTGTGGACAACCACCTCTCAAATGTGTTGTGGTAAAATTTTTTGTTGGTTTACATGGACTGTAATAGTTATGGATTTAATATAAATACTTTACATTGAAATTATTCTATAATGGGTAGTTACTATTTATCTTACTTTTGTTTTATGCTTTTATATGATAAAATTGAATCCAGAAGTATGTACAATCTATTATCTCCATGAATGGTGTGATCCATTTAACTATCTTGAAATATTAGTTATTTATAAAAATATTTATAATATATATATATAAGTATGTATTTTATGATAATATCATAAAAAAATTATTAATACAATTAAACTATAATCCACATATATTTATCTGAACTACTAAACTAAAAATGTCATTAAAATGGAATATTTATCTCTCAGTAGTGTTGATTTTAAAAAAC
The DNA here is from genome assembly GCA_963277665.1 of Viscum album. Classification (NCBI taxonomy): domain Eukaryota; kingdom Viridiplantae; phylum Streptophyta; class Magnoliopsida; order Santalales; family Viscaceae; genus Viscum; species Viscum album. The sequence continues at coordinate 1,237,409,594 of OY728145.1, read as the reverse complement.
AATTTTGAATAAATATGTCTTCAAATGTTTTAAGTACACCATGTATGTTATTATAAATATTGTATTGACTATTTCATATATATATAATATATATAATTTTCTTATACATGTGGTTATAATGACTTTTATGAAAATCAAACATGTGGTAATGGAGTTTCAACTCGATTTTATTTCCTTAAGAGGGACAGAATATTCACCACTTTCTTCTTTTATGAAATGTATAATGATCCCATAAATTTATTTAATTTTTGATATATCAAAATTATTTGGATTTGTAAATACATTTATGTTTCCCTATTTCATGAGGTTGTTTATATATTACTAATTTAGTAAAGAATTTATGTTCTAGAATCATTTTAATCAAGGTTTTTTATATTTGAACTTTCATTGTAGAAACTTAAATGATCTGTTCAAGATAAATCTATTTTATTTTATTATCCAATTTTAAATTTATATTAAAACATGATTTCTTTTCAATTTCATGAAAATATATACTTAACAATCCAAATTATTTTTTTGATGAAAATTTATTGTTGTTTCTATATTTGAATGAAAATCATATTTATTCTATATAAATAATTTTAAAAATATTTTAAATAATTATTTTTATATTATTTTATTATTTTATAAGTCAGTAGTCTTTACCCATGATTAAATTAAAAAAAATTAAAAATATTATTCTTGTATATTTCTAGAAGTCATTTTTTATTTTTAATGAAAATTTTAAAGGAATATTTTTTATAACATACAAAATATGAATATAATTTCCCATCTCCAAGACTGAAAAATTTATGTAATATTATATTTCATTATTCCAATTTAAAATTCTGTTAAACAATTTCAGTAATATATGGGATAATATAGATGTAAAATTTTGATTTAAAAAAGAAATCATTTTTTACCATAGGAAATATTTGAGTGATATTTTAAGGGGATTATTTTATCAATGAAGAAATTAATTGATATTACATTGGATTTAAAAGATATAATATATGTTAATACTAAATTTATTCGTTCATGGGATGGTTTGTCATTAAAATGATTAAATAAAAATTTAACAGGATTGATTGTTCATATAATATGATATGTTGAATGTTTTTTTATTGTGTCATAATAATGAAGGAATTCATGATAATGTGGTTTATGGGACATGATTTATATATCCCTCCGAAATTGTGGGTAATTATTAATGTTCCATGAGATTAATGGGTATGCCATAGGTAATCCTAAACCAAGAAGTTTTCACATATTATGATTTCATAACCGCAAAAATGATATTAAAGTGTTTATCCAAATCTCAAATTAATAAGAAATATAGTCAGTGTAAGAGGAATATGTTTATAATATCATCATGTGTATCCTTGTTGTAATATTTTTATTATTGTGATTATCCCACAATTTATAGCTCTCATTAACAAGAATATTATATCCCAATGTTATGTTCATGTGTATCATGTTATTTGTTCTATTAATCATTATGGATTCTATAAATAAAAATTATATTTTTTTACTAATAATTATGATCAATGATTTTCAATCTATGTTTTTAAAATTTTAATATCATTTTATCATACTATTTGTCTAACGTTATGTTTATATTGTCATTGATATCATAATTGTTTACCCATACTGAAAATCTAGGATCAATTTTTTTGTTTCATTCATTCTATCTATGAATAAATGATTTATATATGATAGGTCTATGAAGGGAACCAATTATTATGAATATAATGGGAGATCATGTAGAATATTTATGTACTGGTTTTTAAAGACCCATATTTCTAATGAAAATTGTAACACCCTAATATTTTATGAGAAACATTTTGTTATTATGTATTATGTTATACACAACACCAAAGTAATAATTAACTACACATGACACTGTCTTGCCTTGCATTAAAAGAAGGATAATCTTTCCTCGATAGCTTGCATTAAACGCAATAACGAGTTTCACTAAAAACTGATATGTTATTAACATATTTTATAAACTAGCCCTTATGAATAGTAATACACACTTTTTCGAAATTTTATAAATTTTATCATTCCAAATGGACATCATTTTTGGATCATATTATCGAAATTAACTAATAGTGACTTTTTGGTATTTTTAAAAACATTTAATTTTTGATAAATAGTGAAAGATGCTGAGTTATAGTTTAAAAAATAATTTTTATTTAAATAAATATTTATTTTAATTAAATTTATTTTAGGTAATAATAGATAAATAATACCTATATATGTTCAATGTAATTCCTTGGAGTCATTTTATAATAATTTTAGATATATAAAAATTTTATTGAACTTTTTACCGTATTTTAACCACCTCTTTGGAAGATTTATAAATTTACATAAAACATAATTTTACAGCTTCTGTGAGTTGAATTTCAGTATTATGAGAGACACGATTCATATGAGAAAGTATAATGTGGTTCAATAAGATAAATATGATTTTTGGTTAATAGTAATTTTTTAATTTTATTTACCACGGTTAAAAGTAAATAGGGTAATTAAGGTTAGAAATGATATTACTATTACCCTAACACCTATCCAAATTCTATTGGATAAGTTTAATTCTTCCAAAAACAACCAAAGGAATAAAATATAATCATTTAGGTGCACTTGGATTAGATTTGAAAATTTATTATTTTTTTAATCAAATATAAGTTAAAAGAGATAAAATCAATGTTTAATAAGTAAATAATTTTTAATATAGGGTTATACATAAGATAAATTTGACTATAAATATTAATAAGAAATATAAATTGAGTTCTTACATAATTGTATTTTATTTATAATATTTAAACATTAAATAATTTAATTTATTTATGACACAATGATGATGCAATAATTACAATATTAATGAAATATTAACATATTTGTTATTATAAAGATCCAAATAAATTTAATTTGAGACTTTTTATAAATTACACTAATTTTATAAATTAATATAACATATTAGGAATAGTTAGATGAATTTTTCTCTAAGTGATAATGCTGTTATGAATTTATAAAAAACAAAATACCAAATAGTTTCAAAATTGACATAAAAGAGTTTTTTAAATAAATATTAAATTATTAATTGACATTCTATTTCTAAAAACCTATTTTTCGGAAAAAAGACTTATATAATAATATATATGACATTAATGAACCAGTTTTGGTTCTATTGGAAGTTTATAGTATATTATTTAACCAAATAGTTTAAGAATACAAGAAGACACTGTAAAAGTTAAATTATTTAACTTAGAGTCAAATCTAAATGACAAGGTTAAAATGGTAACCTAAACATGTCTAAAACCTATTGGTTGAGTGGATTTCATTCCATCCCCACCCCATCCTCAAAATAAGCCACTTTCTAGCCATTATAAACCGAATATGAATTTATTATAAAATAAGTTTTTCCTAAGGTGACCCTCACCCCTCTTATAAAAGAGAACTCCTCCTTCTCTCTAATTCACACCTCCTATGCCATTTTGAATTGTGAAACCCTACTCCAATACCCTATAAACTATCCTCCCTTCATCCTAAAGGCCTTCCTTTAGTCATAAAGACAACCTATGAATCACTTTTGATCAAATAAAAAGGAATAACATGAGGAAGAGGTGATTCAGATACGTACGATGTATATCAGACCTAAGGTAAGGGAAAATCTCACAATATCCTTTTTATCCAATATTGTTTATACTTTAGAATTTAATGGGGAATATTTATCATAAACATTAATGTTTCCTCAATATGTAATATTATTCCAATCCTCCAATAATTGATTAAATCCAATTTTACCAATTGGTGAATTTTTAGAAAAAGATATGAAAGTAATCATTTCTCTTCTTCATTATGAGAAATTTTTTGACTTTTCCAGCCAAAATGCAAGAAGAATGTTTTTTTAACATATATGGCATGAATGGATTTGTATGATTTCATATGAAATTATTTCTATGAAACTTCCTTTACATGTTTTCATGTTTATTTTTAATTAACTTCTTTTAGTTTAAAATTGTATGACATGTTAAGAAAAGAAAAAATATTTTTGAAATAGAAAATATTTTTTTTTCAACAATGGAGTTCAAGTGTTTTATCAAAATTATTTTCCATCTATGATAATATATGGTTCTATTTATATCCCTATTTTTACATTTATTTGATTATGTTATGATGAAATTATTTTTATGAAGTCCTTTTTTCTTATATGGATTATGTTATGATGGCATGATGTTTAAGAATCACATTTTTATTACACGGGTTATGGGATGATATATGATTTATGATTTTCGGTAACACATAAGAATGGTTTAATTATGATATGGGTGGGACCTATATGTCCCACCTATGCATTGGGTAAATACTAATATCTCAAGAGATATACATGGTTGGAACGACAAGTTAATCTGGTTCAGTGATAATGGATTAGAACGAGGACTGAACTCGGTTCAGAAATGGACTTTGTCCACTATGATAGTCTTTCCAATTAGTCTTGACTAATATTAAATGATTTTCTATGATTATGTGTGTATTCCACAAATTTTCAAGTTATATGTTATGATTATTGGTATTACATTTCACTACTATGATTTATCCAATGTTATGATATTACGATCTCTATTGCGGGATAAGATTTTAAAAATGTTATGTTCTTATGAATATTATATGACTGATATTTCCTTTTTTTACCCTTACTAAGAATTTGAGCTCACCCTTATGTATGTTATTTCCCCAGGCCATGAAGTAGGGTATTAAGTAGGATATGTCAAAAGGAACTCTAGATATGATGAAATATATGGGAGACAATATAGATTCTTTATGAGACATTTGTTTATGTTCCCAGTTTCTGAAGACACTATACCTATACGGTTCTATCCTAGTTTTGTTATATGGTGTAAAAATTATGCTTCAATTATTAAGTAATAAAAATGTATGTAAATTATGGGTTGTTATAGTTGGTATGAGAGGAAAGGTACAGTCAACATTTTGAAACTGGGATGTGAAAGCCTTAGTAAGAACACTAAGGATATGTATAAGATTAGAACACATTATTTGTGTTTTAGAAATCGATATTAATAACCTATGATTAGACCTAAAGTGTGAAATTTTATTCATGAATATGTGGTTTTCGTATTATGATTAGTGTTTCACACACTATTCGTATTGGTTTTAGTCAATGGATGGAACCTGAAAGAACCATGTTAATGATGAATGCGACGAGAAATGCAATGATTATCCCCATGAGAAACCAAAATTTATGGGATATGGAATGAAAAATCTTTTATCCATGGTCACTCAACCTTCTAAAGCAATGAATCATGCATGACTTCTAAACGAGAAAAAGAAGGAGCAACATTCTATTGAATCATTCATGAGGCAATATCCAGCCTCATTCAGTGGGTCTACTGATCCCTTAGTGGCTGAACAATGAATTAGTACCACTAAAAAGATATTTTCAATTCTTTAATGTTCTAAACTTGAAAAATTCATATTATCAATATATCATTTGTATGGTGAAGCTGATCAGTGGTGGAATCTTATCATGAATATGAGGCAAAGAGACGAAATTGAGTCCATAGAATGAGACAAGTTCAAGAACCTATTTTTCCATTTTTACTCCATCATATTCTACGAACAATGATGGAGAAAGAGTATCTAGAAATAAAGAAAAAGGATAAAGAATCTGATGGTACCTACATATAAAATTTACGACATGCAAGGTATGCTTTCAGAATTATTATCCAACATGAGAGTAAGTTTGATTGATTCTTTAGTGGCTTAAAACCTAGTCTTCAAAGGTTGTTAGCCATAAGGGACTTCAATATCTATGAGGAAATATTTCTATGTGCTCTCAAGTTTGAGACGAAGATTGGAGTAACCCATCAGTCATATTGGTTTGATAAGAAGAGGAAAATGGAATTCAAAGGAAAATATAATACCACACTCAAAAGAAGATGAGTTTTCCCTTATGCACAAATTGTGGAATGAAACATGGAGGGAATTGTCTTAAAGGTAAAGTAAATGATTCAAATGTGTAAAATAAGGTTATCGGGCATTTGAATGTTGCAGTGATGGGAAAAATATTTCTAATGATTAGAACAAGTAAAAGGCTACACAGAATGCTCCTCCTACACTTTAATGTTACAAGTGCACAGAAATGGGGGAATTATGCTAATCAATTCCCTAACCCAAGGGTTGTTGATGATGATTGATGTAAAAAACTCTTAAGTCCAAAGGAAATGGAATGCCACATGAAATTTCTATCAGCGAAGTGGAGTATGATAACCAAGTGGTGAAAGGTACACTTACCATCAACTCTAAAGTAGAAAATGATTTATTTGATTCTGGATCAACCAACTCTTTTATTTCGGAATAATTTTTTAAGGGTATCATTGTACTCCCTCATTAATTAGCTGTTGAGTTAGCTATGACAACTCCTAATGGAATGACAGTTGTATCAAATGTTTATAACTCTTCATCAATTTACATTTGTGGTAAAGTGGTTCCTGAAAATGTTGTGATCCTTCCTATTGTAGAATTTGATGTGATTCTTGACATTGTTTGGATTTCCTTATATTCACCTCATATCGATTTCCAATGAAGGGAAGTCACATTTCATATTCCAGATCAATCTATGATAATCTATCGATGCAAGGATGAATATAACCTTCCAGTGGAAATTTATTCAATCTTATGGGTGTTGATTCCAATAAATTAAGGTTATTTATCTCAAATTGTTGGAGAGAAACACGTGATTAAGAATATTCCCATTGTATAGGAGTTTGATGATATCTTTACCGAGGAATTTCTTGGTCTTTGCCAAATCGTGAAGTAAATTTTTCAATAGAACTCATAGCGGCTGTTATGCCCATTTGAATGAAACCTTATAGAATGGCCCCAATTGAGTTGTAGGAATTGAAGAAGAAACTCCTAGAGAATCTTGATAAGGGATTCATGCGCCCTAGTGCATCACCATGGGGAGCACTTGTTTTTTTTATGAAGAATGATGGATCAATGAGACACTATATTGATTATCGAGAACTTAACAAGATCAATATTAAGAACAAATATCCACTCCCAGGCATTGATGAATTGTTTTTCCAACTATGCAGAGCTCAATACTTTTCCAAGATGGATCTTCATTCAGGGTATCATCAATTAAGGGTCAAAATGGTGGGTAAAACAAAGATGGCATTCCATACAAGTTATGTACACTTTCTATTTATAGTGACTCCATCTGGTCTTACTAATGCCCCTTCTATCTTAATTGATCTAATGAATAGAGTCTTTATAGATTATCTTGATCAGTTTTTGGTTGTCATTATAGATGATATTCTTGTCAATTCAAAAATCAAGGAAGAACATGAAGATCACTTGATAATTGTATTAAATAGAATAAGAAACGATAAGATTTATGCCATATTTACCAAGTTTGAATTTTGGCTTAAAAACATTCATTTTTGGGTCACATAATCTCAAAATAGGGGATATCTGTAGATCCAGCGAAAACAGAGGTTATCTAAAGATGGTTGAGACCAACAATAGTAACTAATATCCAAAATTTTTCTTGGTGTGGCTAGATATTATCGATTTTTTGTGAATGGCTTTTCATTATTATATAATCCAATCACCAGGTTGACTCAAAAAAGTGTTAAGTTCATTTGGACGGAGTATTATGAAGAGAATTTCAAGGACTTAAATGGAATGTTATCCAGTGCACCTGCTCTCACACTGCCTTTTAGTGGAGAAAGGTTTGTGATCTATAGTGATGCATACAAGAAAGGATTGGGGTGTGTTATCATATAAAATGATATGGGGATAGCTTATGCCTCACAAAAGTTGAAAATACATGAGAAAAATTAAGCAACTCGTTATTTTGAATTAGATACTGTAATCTTTTCATTAATGATTTGGAGGTATTATCTTTATGGTGAAAGGTGAAATATTTATACTGATCATAAAGGTTTGAAGTATATTTTCACACAAAAGGAGCTGAATATGTGCCAAAGATGTTGGTTGGAGATGATTAAAGATTACGACTGCTCAATTAATTACCATCCTGGGAAAGCAAACAAGGTGGAAAATGCATTAAGTCGACACGACCATGCTAGATTATCCATGATGAGGATAAAAAAGATCCAATATTCATATATTTACAATGGATGGATCATGGAATTATAATTTAAGGGGAATAATCTTATCTTTCTCAAATGAATGTTCGACCATACAAACTTGTGATGATTGAAGAGGCACAGGAAAAAGATGTAGAGTTACAAAAGAATCTAAGAAATGTTCCTAAATTCCACATTAATTGTGATGAAATAATAAGGTTCGGGAATCAGGTTTTTGTTCCTCCTATCCCAGAATTAACGAAGGAAATATTGGATGAAGATCATAATTCTTCATTCTCTATTCACCCTGGAAGCTCAAAGATGTATAGGGACATGAAGGAGTACTTCTGGTAGGAGGGAATGAAAAGATATGTTGTTGAATATGTCTCTCAATGCTTGATTTGTCAGCAAGTTAATGCTTAGAGACAGAAGTCTAAGGGTATGTTACAACCATTACTCGTACCAAAATGTTAATTGGAAAACAACACTATGGATTTTGTCACTGGACTTCCTAAAACATCCAAAGGCAATAATTCTATCTAGGTTATAGTTGATCATCTTAAATTTTCGACAAAATTCATTTCTATTAGATAATATTCACCTCTTTAACATCTTTCTAGGATATATGTGAAGCTGGTCATAAGATTGCGTGGAGTACAACTTTCTATTACATCTGATCAGAATCTGAGGTTTACCTCAATGCTTTGGAGATGTCTTTATCATACTCTAGATAAAGAGTTGAGTTAGAACACTACTTATCATCCTCAGACAGATGGTTAGTCTGAGAGGACAATTCAAACCCTAGAAAACATTTTTAGAGGTGCCTCTATGGATTTCAAAGGTTTTTGGGATCAATACCAACCTTTGGTTGAATTTTGTTATAATAAAATCTTTCACTCCAGTATTCAGAAGGCTCCTTATAAAGCTCTCTATGGAAAGAAATGCAGAACTCCAACTTAGAGGGATGAAGTTGGGGAAAGAAATCTATTAGGACCTGATCTTGTTGATGAGATGGTAGAAGTTGTAAGAACTATTCAACAACATATAAGAGAAGATCATAGTCATCAAAAAAGTTAAGTTGATAACCATTGAAAAGACCTAGTGTTTGAAATGGGTGATAATGTGTTTTTATGAATATCTCCTTAGAAGAGAGTAATGAGATTTGTAAAGAAATGCATGCTGAGCCCTAGGTATATTGGTCATCTTGAAATACTAGATCGTGTTGGGAAGGTAACTTACCGATTGGAACTTCCACTGAATCTCTCTCAAGTTCAAGAGGTGTTCCATGAATCTCTCCTGAGAATGTACATACCCGGTCCTTCACCTGTAATAAGCTCAGAAGTTGTACCGCTGGAGAAAGATCTTTTTTATGAAGAACAGCCAATAGAGATTATGGATTGTAGAAAAAAAAATTCTATGAAGCAAGACCACTCGCTTGTTTAAAGATTTATGATGGAACCACCAATTATAATAAGCTACATGGGATCATGAGGTTATGATGAGGGAGAGGTATCCTCATCTGTTTGTTATGAAATGACAAATTTAGAAGGCGAAATTCCTTTTAAGGGGGGGGGGGGGCAGAATGGAACACCCGGAGATTTTATGAGAAATATTTTTGTTTTATGTGTAATCTTATATTAAACAACTGAGGAATATTTCACTACACACAACACTGTCATGGCTTGCGTTACACTCTAGAGCAACCTTTCTCGATAGGTTGTGTTGTACGCAATACCGAATTTCACTAATCAATGATATGTTATTAAAAAATTATATAAACTAGCAGTTATGGATAGTAATACACGGTTTTTGAAATTTTATAAATTTTATCTTTCCAAATGGACTTCATTATTGGATTCAGAATTTCGAAATTAGCTTTGGGTGATTTTTTTGTATTTTTCTGAAAACTTTCAATTTTTGATGAATATTAAAAAACACTGAGTTATAGTTTAAAACCGAATTTTTATTTAAATAATTATCTATTTTATATAAATTTATTATAGATCAAAATATATACATAATACCTACATAATATCAATGTAATTCATTAGAGTCATTTTATAATAATTTTAGATATTTAAAAATTTTGTTGAACTTTTTACCGTCTTTTACCCACCTTCTAGGAGAATTTGAAAATTTACATGAAACTTAATTTTACCACTTTTGTGAGTTGAATATAAAAAATCTGAGAGACACGGTTGATATCAGTATGTAAAATGTGGTTTAATAAGAGAAAAATAATTTTCTGTGAATAGTACCTTTTTAGTTTTATTTACCACTGTTAAAGGTAAATAGAGTAATTAATAGGTTAAAATGATATTATTATTATACTAAAATAGGTCCTAATTCAATTGGATAAGTTTTATTCAACAAAAAAACTTAGGTATAAAATATGACCATTTAAGTCCACTTGGATTTGATTAGGAAATTTATTATTATTTAATTCCAAAAAGAGTTAAAAGAGTTAAAACCAAATTTTAATAAGTAAAACAATTTTAATATTGGGTTATACATATGATAAATTCAACTATAAATATTAATTTTAAAGATATATTAATTTCTTACATAATGGTATTTTATTTATAATTTTTAGACTTTAAAAAAGTTAATTTATTTATGACACAATGATGATGTAGTAATTACCTTATTAATGAAATATTACCATAATTGATATTATAAATACCCAAATAAATGTAATTTGAGACTCTTTATAAATTACACTAAATTAATAGGTTAATATAACATATTAGGGTTGTTCAAATGAATTTTTTGCGAAGTGATAATGATGTTATAAATTTAGAAAATACAAAATACCAAATAGTTTCAAATTTGACATAAAAGAGTTTTTAAAACAAATATTAAATTATTAATTGACATTATATTCCTAAAAATCTATGTTTCAGCCAAAATAATTATATAATAATTTATATGAAATTAATGAACCAATTGGGGTTATATTGTTATTTTATAGTAATTTTATTAACCATGTAGTGTAATAATACAAGAATACATGGTAAAAGTTAAATTATTTAACTTAGAGTTAAATCTAATTGATAAGGTTAAATGGGTAACCTAAACTTCTCTAATACTTGTTGGTTGAGATGATTTCGACCCATCCCTACCCTATCCTAGAAATAAGTCACATTGGAGTCATTATAAACTGAATATAAATTTATTAGAAAATAATATTTTAATTATTTCTTAAGGTTCCCCTCACCCCTTTTATAAAAGGGCACTCCCCCTTCTCTCTAATTAACACCTCCAAATCCATTTTGTTCGGACAAACCCTACCCAAATACCCTATCAACTATCCTCCCCTTAATCCTTGAGGCCTTCCTTTAGTCAAAAATCCATCTTAAGAAGCCCTTTTGGTCAAATCAAAAGGAAGAACCCGAGAAAGAGGAGGTTCATATATGTTTGAATCATATCAGACCTAAGGTAACAGAAAATCTCACAAACTCATTTTTATCCGAGATTGCTTATACTTCAGAATTTACTGGGGCATATTTATCATCAACATCCATGTCTCCTCAATATGTAATATTATTTCAATCCCCTTACAATTTTGTAAATCCAATTTTACCTATTGGTTAATTTTTAGTAAAAGATTTGAAAGGAATCTTTTTTTCTGTATGAGATATTTTTAGACTTTTCCAGCAAAAGTACGAGAATAATATTTGTTTAACTTATATGGAATGAATAGATTTTTATGATTTCATAGAATAATATTTCCATGAACTTACATTACAAGTTTTAATTTTTATTTTTAATTAACTTCTTTCAGTGTAAAATTTTATGGCATGTTAAGAAAGGAAAAATGTTTTTGAAGTAGAAAGGATATTTTCCTCAATAATAGAGTCCAAGTGTTTTATCAAAAATATTTTCCATCTAATATAATATAGTGTTAGGTTTTTTCCCTATTTTTACATTGATCTTATTATGTTATGATGGAAATATTTTTATGAAGTCCTTTTATCATATATGGATTATGTTATGATGGCATGATGTTTAAGAATCTCATTTTTATTACATGGGTTATGCTTTGATATATGATTTATGAGTTTTTGGCACACATAATTATGGTTTCATTATGAGCTGGGTGAGAACTATATCTCCCCCCAATACATTGGGTAATGATTTATATATAATGAGAGAGGCATGGATGGGACGATAACTTAATCCGGTTCAGTGATACAAGACTAGAATGGAGAGTGAACTTGGTTCAGATATGGAATTTGTCTGCTATGATAGTCTTTGCAATGATTCTTGACTAATATGAAATGATTTTCTATGATTATTTTTGTATTCCACAAAGATTCATATTTTATGTTATTATTATTGGGATTATATTTCACTAATATGATATATCCCATGTTATGATATCATGATCTCTTTTGTAGGTTATGATGTTCAAAATATTATGTTCTTATGAAAATGATATGATTGATATTTCCTTTTTCTACCCTTACAGAGCATTTTAGCTCACCCTTTTTAATTTTTTCTTTTCCCCAGTTCCGAAAGAAGGGTATTATGAAGAATATGCCAAAAGAAACTCTAGATATGATGAAATAAATGGGAGAAAATGTAGATTATTTACAAACCAATTTTTTATGTTCCCTGTGTCTAAAGACACTATACATATAAAATCTTATCATGATTTTGTTATATGATGTAATAAGTATGCTGCAATTATGATGTAATAACACTGTATGTTAAGTATGGGGCGTTATAAAACTAGTCATATAAAATTCTATTATACAGTGTAATATAATATATTTAATATTTATCTAATAAGATGTTTTATATATGTATGAAAGGTTTGGGATTCTATTGTTGTTATTAGATACGGGTTTATTTAATCTCTCCTGATCTAGAATAATTAAAATTAGTGGGAAAATAATGTGTCATTTTAAATATAAGATATCATCATTATGTACAATAATATAGAGATTATGTGGTTTTATAGAAATTAATAATTATCAAGAAAGAAGTGGACATTATTATTATTAAGATGATTTTATGTTTAATATTAATTATAGGGTTTCCAAATATATATAAGAGACATCATTCTCTATCATGATGATTGTTACCTTATTGAGTATCTAAATTGAAATGACTCTTTATTATTGGGTTAATACACATTACAATCACTTATGATGTATTTGAATATATTATTATAATGGATTTCCATAGATTAATCTACGGTGTAAAATATTGGGAGTAAGGGGTCTTGATTAAGATATTCTTAGAATGTTTTTCATTATTATATGATTCATCGCTCTGACTATTATAGATAATGATTTGTTTTTTTAGTATATTATTATATAGAAAAGGATTCATATTTCTAAAACATTTCTCATAGAATGGAATTATTTTTTCAATATGAAACAAAATTAAATGGTAGATAGAGATTTATTCCTTTATATTATTCTTAATAATGTATCTTTTAATACTATAAACAATCAATACATGGGTTAATTTAATTCCATAACAAATAATAGAGTTATTATGTCTATAGAGAGTAGTTGATTCAACAATTAATATATCATGTATGTAGGAAAAACCACTCCATGATATTTATAAAAGGAATAAATATAGATTTTATGTTTTGAAACAAAAGGAAAAATATATAGAAATTATAAGAAAATATATTTTTTTCATAAAGGGAAATGATGTTCATTTTATGCTACCATTTATATTTCAACATTTTTTCTTTGGGGGAATATTGAATTATTTGATCAAAATACCCAATAATGATTTTATCAATTAGACCATAGAAGGACATATGAAATACCATTATTTAAATTAAATATATTTATGTATTAATGTATTCGAACTCAATAATTATTCAATACTGATATTATATGGATGTTAATATGGATATAAAAACCATGAAACACTTATTTACTATTATGTACCATTTGATTCATTAAATATTTGAAAAAATACATTCAATGAAAATGATTATAGTTTATTTTAATTTAGTAGTAAGGTGGTAATTTATTGTTAGTATATAAGGATGATTTTAATTTATGAAGTATGTGGGATAGTATGGGTAATCATTAAATGTTTTACTATTTTTAGGAAAGAGTGATTTATTTCATATTTAATAAAAAAATAATTTTTGGATTTTCTTTAAGGTAGTTAGTGATTTTAGTTGATGGCTATGTTTTTTTTGTATTTGGAACCATATATTATTTCCATTTGAGGTAGGTTATGTTTCACCGAAATCATCAAGAATTTATATTATTAATGTTGATTAATTGTTCTATGTCATAAATTAACCGTTTGATGTTCTATGTGATGTGATTATATTTTTATTTGAATGATTTACTTGTGTTTTGTAAGAATAAATTATTTTTATTTAAATAATGGTTTTTTAGTATATGGTTTTATTTCATATAACTTACGGTGGGATATAGATAATATTGTTGTTTGAAATGTGATCAATTGATAATGAATTATTTTTGGATATATTTATAGTTAAGATAAGATAATCTTTTTAGGTTACTATCTAAATTTCATTCTTGATATTTTAATAAATTTAACTACATAATATCATTATAAACTAATTTATTGGGGTTGTTAAATATATTTTAGGAGATGCTTCACTAGGATATGGTATATGTGTCCTTTATATTTAATTGTTTATTAAAAAAAATAATATTATTGAATAATATAATTAATTAAGTGGTATGATTTCAAAAAGTTATAAGACAAAATTTTATATTAAATTGGTCTTTATTTTTCAAAATGTAAATGTATTTCAAGATATGGGATTATCTATTTATAGAATGATCTATGTTGAATGTGAGATTTTTTATAGAAATTTCTAGTAAATATATTATTTATTGTCACCGTGGATTATAAATTATGGATATTATATAATGTTGGGATAAAATTGATTTTTATTAATTATTTATGATGGTTGGAATATAATTTTATCCATGTATGGATTATGGGAATTCTTATATATTTATTTTAGGGTTTTTTCCCTAAAAACAGCTTTAATACTCATTATTTCGGGAAAAGATGAGATTTTTTTAGAAATTAAAAAAATTAATTGTAAATGTCAATTTTGTATATTAATTTATGTTATAATTTTATAGGGTAATTTAATTACTATAATATATTAAAGGGGACTTCAGTTAAAATTATTCCCTATTATGATCATTTTTTATGAATCAATGGTTTCTTTCACATCTTGATATACAATTTTTTTGGTCATAATGGTTTTCAGGTTAATTTACATTATTTAGATAATTTTTCTCAATAAAACTCTACCATAATTTTGAATTTTTATTTTACTCAAAATATATTTTTAATTCCTACTAAAATGTTCTTTTACAGTAGCATATTTAGATGTAAGTCCAGATGAATTTCATATTTTTATTTCAAACTTTTAAGGATGATTTTTTATCATCTATATTTATAATGTGGAGTTTCAACAATAGAATATTCAAATATCACACACTATATGACCATAAAATAGTAAAAATATATTATATTTGATATTTTAATGTGATGGTTAAGTAAAACCACATGTTTTTAAAAGAACACCATATTTGATAGTGTGTACATCACACATCATTGATCAATAATGATCCATTAAATTATATTATTTAATGATGATTATAATATAGCGACTGAATTGGTGTGAATGTATACATGTAACAAAATAATTAAACGTTTATAATATACATAATCTATAAAATTGTATTAATATATTTTGATGAAATAAGAACTCAAATTTCATTAATGTCATATTATTCTTTAAATTAATTTTTAGTCAAAAATATTTGTATTGAAAAACAATTTTTACATGATTTGGTTACATAAGATTAAAAATTAAGTACATATCATTTAGAATTTTTTTATAAAAATTATATTTTTTTAAATCAATATATAAAAAATATCATCATATAACTTTTTTGTATTTTTTTCTAATTATTCATTTTCCATTAAATTCTTAAAAATATATATTTTTATTCAAAAAAGTTTATATTGATTCAAGCATATATAGTGTTTTTTTATAATAAAATGGGTTTAATGAAAAAAATATATTAACTATATTATAAATAATTTATATGTTTTTTTGGAATCTAATTTATCATTTTATTTGGGGTAAATTGTTTTTTACTAAATTCTATTATAAATATTTGCATTATATAATTTGTTTTAATATTCAATAAAATTTATCCAATTAAATAATATTAATCTAAAACATGTTTTCCAAATTTTGAATCCTGAGAACCTAATTTATTAAATGTTTATATTTTATTTTTGGCCAACATAAAGAGTAATCATAATAAGTTTCTGATATTATGATAATGGTAAAATATGTTAACTATGGATATAACTAATGTGAATGTGCATAATATATATTGAAACACATTTAGATATTTTATCAGATTATTATATTTTATAAATTATTTTATAAAATTAATAATTATACCTTTGATTCATTTTATCACATATTTTAACCTATAAAATATGTTTGTAAAAGATATATTAAAAATTTCACATTAATTCACTATATATATATATATATATATTAATTTTTTATATGGATTAAAACAGCATATGTTATATTATAATTGTTTATTTTAAATATTAAATATTTTTATGATAAGTATTTTTTGATTTTTTGTTGTGGAATAATTAAGTTAAATTCATATCTAACCCTAATATAATGATTATGGAAGAAGTAAAAACATAAAAAAATGAATTTAGAAGATATTTAATATTGTATTTTCGAAATAAGGTTCTCTATGAATTTTGTAGATAAATATAACATATTTTATTTTGTATTGGGTTTATGTCAAACATACATTTTTTATTATTTTATATAGTCAATTTTTTTGAATATTTCGTGAAATTGCATTAATTGTACTATATGTCAAATATATATTATAAGATTATTTAAAAATAATAAATACATTAAATTGGAAATGTATGATAATGAATGAACTAAAATGTCATATAATTTCAATTTACATATCAATTTTTATCTTATATATAATATTGTAAACCTTTAATATTTAACAAATTCATTACAACAAATAAGTTAAAAATTGGTTAACCAAGGGTATAAAAAAATATTCATTTTAAAATGATATTTATTACTATAAAAATATTATTTCTGATTATATTCATAAGTTAAATTACATATCTTCTACTAAATTTCATTTTTTAATCTTTTTATATGAAATAGATACATTTTATAATATTATATTTCTTGTATTTCAAAAAATGATAATTATAATATTTTGAAATAAAAAATATTTTATTAATTTTTTTAATTCGTAAGGATCATTTCTTCTAAAAATTCAATTTGATATGGTTTTAAATATCATATATTGTCAACTTATCACCCAATTTTCCTTTTGTATAATCATTCCTGACCCCTAAACAGTAAAAAACATTAAAATCATTGTAATTGTAAATGGGTTCAATGTGAGGTTATAACTAAGGGATATTGGTAAAAAAATAACACAAAAATTTAGAAATTTTATAATCTGAGAAGAATTACAGTATTAGTAACGTAATATTAATATTACAAAAATTTGGAGATATTTTTCAATGAAAATTATTTAATATTATTTTAATAAATTAACTAATACCAACTATGTCATTTCCATTCCTTATAAATGTATAGTCGTTATCTCTTTTATTTACACCACTTTGAGTAATATAGATAAATAAAAAATAATTATTTCCTTAATAAACACTCCAAGATATGGTATTAAACTTTTTATTCCCAAATCACCATTACAATGGACTTTAAAAAATAAATCTAAATAGGGCCTATAAAAAAAGAGTTAATTGACTTACCAAACACATTTAATTTCATTTAATTATATATGTACATTAAATATGCATTAGTCATAATGAAGAAAATCATATATTATCCATTATATACATAATTATTATTATAATTATGTGAACACTAAAATAATCCCTCTATTCCATAAAATGTGATGTGAAAGTGTCACTCTTCTGTATGTTTGGAATACCATGTCAATTTTGGGATACAACTCAAATTCCCTCACCATTATTCGCTGATGTTAAATATGGTTATATTAATATTTATATTCAAAAATAATTATATTATTATTATTTATGTATTATAACATCATATTTACCCTCTTAATTCCACATCTATTAGAAAACTATAACATCACTCGTGCGTACATGGGTACTAAAACCTTTACGAAGATATTTGATAAATTTAAAATTTCTATGATACATGGATGGTAATTTGTAAAAATATAAAAAATATATATATTATAATTGATAAAAAAATTATTCTCGAATTTTTTTTATTTAATATTTTGATAAATTGAAAAGTGGAAAAAATGATATTTCATACGTATGACCTACCATCTCCATGAAGATTGTAATTACTTTCTTTATCTCTAATTTTTTTATTAAATGAATATATATTTTAATAGTTTCATAAACAATAAAAATAAAATATAGAACCATGATTAGAATATGGTGACTTGATGTACGAAACACAATTGATATTGAAAAATGACACATTTAATAGCTTGAAATGATGACTTGAAAAAGGAATTATTATTATTATTTAAAATGTTATAAATTAATGATATATATTATTATATATATATAAATTTCTCTATATTGAATTATAATAGATATAAATTTATATTGTTTTATATAACAGTTTGTTCAATGAAAATAAATCAATAGATGAAGGATTTCTCTCTCACATTTATTTTAGTGAGACAATCCTTATCCATCACATTTTTCATTATGTAGTGTATACAAATCATGTGAATGTAATTTGATTTTATTATAAATAATTTTTAAGGATCTAAATATTTTTCTAATTCTCCCTCTTTCAATAAGTTTAATATTGTGATTTCCAAAGTAGTAATTTATTTCTGTCTTAATCTCATTTTATTAAGGAATATTTATCCTTGAATATTAATTAAATAAATATATATCATCCATTTATGATGAATCATTTTAAAATATTCATATATGTATTTTTTCATAGATTAGTTTTTTCCATTAATTTTCCTTACTTTAGGGACACGTGATTCTAAAATTTTATTTTTATAAAAACACATAAGTATTTCATTATTTGGTTGAATTTAATTTACTTTCAATATAAAATTTTTTGGAAACAAAATCAAGAAATATTTTTATATACTCATATTATTATAAAATTATATTTACCCATGGTTTATATTTATAAAAAATGTGGCTTGAAATTAATTTTTTTTTGTCTTCTAAATGAGTTACGTTGAATTTATTTTTTAAAATGTTGAAGGAATTATTATTTTAGAAAAAATGACTAGAACCAAATTTTACACCATCACGACTGATCAATTCGTTGATGAATCCATTAAATGTTTCCAATTAAAATTTAAAAAAATCACAATATATTCTAATTTTTTTGATTTTATCTTTTTTTTAAATTTAAATGGTATTTTCATAAATAAATATTCTAGTGATCCATTAATGGAATTTAATCATTGATGAAATACATTATCTTTTCAATATATTTAATTGGTATATGATCTTATAATTCAATAATTATTCTTTGTCTAGATTCTATATAGTTAGGATGAAAAAATACGAAAAATCTTATTTCTCTTTCCATTGGATATGTTTTGAATAATGTTGTTAGGATATTGAGATACACATAAATTGGATATTAAAATATGTGATAGGTGTGATTGAAATTAAATATCACTCTAATTATTTGGAAAATGTGGAATATTATATAATCTCAAGGGGGACCTAAGAGGAAATATTAATCCCAAACCTTGGTACACCAGAGCTTATCTGAAGAATAAAAGTGGTTACATGGGATTTTGTTTACCAATACCAATGTAGGTACATTAGAATTTATCCTAATCATAACATGTAGTAAATGAATTATTTGGTATGTTTGATATAATAATTTGATGCTCATATTTGTACCACATTATATTCCACTCTTTAATAACATAATATTATTCAAATTTTCAGTTCTCAAGTCTCATGTTCATTGATCCCATTATAATCCCTATAATATTTAGCGATATGATTAAATAAATGAATCAGGATTAAGATATATTACAAGATGGTAATTTTATTAAAATTTTATTACCATTTTCTCACACCATTATGACCATTTTATGTATAATTTATCCATGTCATCATGATTATTTACCATTATAGAGAATCTATGATCTCACATTCCTGTGTTTCCTTACACAATTATATGTGTAATGTATTTATGAATTATATGGCTAATAAGGTGACTATTTATGAGTAAAATTATGGGATATGAGGTATAACATTTATATACATATGGTTTATGAATCTATGTTTTGATAGGATCATGGACTTTATGATTATGGCATGAATCATTGTTTTATATAATCTATATTAATCTTATAAGATTAAATTTTTTTGAAAAAAAGACGAGACACTATAGTGTTGATAGGTGGTTCATTTTTATATTCTATGTTCTGATGAGGTTAATTCCTTCTATACTTGTTTTTATATCTTATCATTGCAAGTCACCAATTTGTGAGCTATTAGAGGTATTACTCGATGGCCACTCTAATATCCAATTCATGCTCAGGTTTTGTATCACCATGGAATGGTAATGGAAAAGGTGTATTATATTTATGGTCGAGATTATTAATGATGTTTTGAGTAAGAAATTGGTGATAATGAAATGTTTTTTTGGAATAAAATATTTTAGGTCAAAGATAGTAGTTCTTATAAAAATATAAGAAAACTAAAAAAAGGTTTTTAGGGTCACCTATTGATTAACTAATGACTTTAAGATCCTAAAACACTCATTGAGATAAAACTGGTCATCTGATAGAACACTTTTAGAGGTATGTGTACTATTATTCTCTTTGATTGTGATTAAATTGTATTGATTTTCAAAATTAATTATATTTAATTAAAATATATTAAATTAAAATTATATTTTTGGGATCTGGGAATAACATAATTTATAATAAATATTAGTCATGAATTCATCTTCTATATTTTATTATGGCTTGGTTGGTTTGGTAGGATTCTATAATTTTATATATAACTGTTGACCCACCTGTGTTGGATAAATATTAGAGGGCAACACTGAAAATTTGTTATCATCATTTATAAAAGAAATATGATAGGAAATTCTCTAAACAAGATACAGAGTAGTGGATATCAGATTATGGGATAGCCTTTTTTCAAATCTTTATAAAGAAAGGGATTGGAAGAACATTTTTAAATAATCTAGTAATACATAATACCCCTCAATGGTGTTTTATATTTCATAATGAATTATAGTTGTAAAAGAAAACATTTGATTATTTACAAATTTAGTTGTGTGAAGAGTTTCTCTCATCATTGTTGAATGCGACTAAGAATAAAGAATTACTCACACCTTCTTCTATAAGTGGTATGAATGTGTAGGATCTGGTGGAACATTACAAGTGTAATATAATATATTCCCATAACCATTTAATCAAGAAGGATTATAAAGATAGTAATGTTTCTGAATTTATGCGACAAAATATCTAAAATTATGTCTCCCTATTTATGATACCTATATATCTAATGGTGTGTGTTCTATCAAAAGTTATTGAGAATATACATGCATGGTAAGGATCCCATTATTAAGAGATTTATTGCATCATTTAGAGTATGGTTGGTGATGCATGTTATTAAATGTTAGGGAATTTATGGTTTTATCATATAGTGATTTGATCATATCCCACTTCTTACATCATTGTTACTATTTGGTGTTGAATTTCAATAATGGGCTTCAAATCATGTTTCTTCGATTAGAAAAATAAATATTTTAAAAAAAGAATATTTGGACTCTCTTTGTTGAATACACAATAGTAGTTTCCTATTACTCATTATCAACCACATTATAAGTTGTATTTTGAGAACTTGAGTGTATATTAATAAGATAGATAGAACCACCACCTTGTCCCTCACTCATAGTATCTATAATATAAAATTAGACATGGTGGTGTTCATTAGTATGGTATTTACATTACATAGATATGACATTGTGATATTAATTCTATAGAATCTCTAACACCATATTGACTAAATATTCTAATAGCTACCATATGCTTATCATCAACCTCTTCTTATGCATGGTTATATTAGATATCTCTTAAAATATTCATATAACCTACCCTTGTATAATTTCAATGACTGTAGTTATAGAATAATCTTGTTCCACTTGTGCTGTATATATTTTCAACAGTTAATACAGTTTTTAGGATGTGTTATACGGTTGTGGGATAATGATCATGTAGAGAAAGACGTCATTGTGTTTCATATTCTTTTAGATAAAACCATTTGATGAAATTATACACATGGAAATGTTAATTTTTTTTAAATAATTATCGTAAAATTTTGGTGGTGAATATATACCATTGACATAAAATGACATATGATCTATTTATAAGATATATTGGATATCAAATGGTTTAAAAGTTTGTAGATGAAATAACATCTCATTTGGCGGATTTGTTTTTTCATTTGGAGGAATTATAATGAATGATGTACCATATAGTTTTAGATGAGATTATAATTATATTAACTAAATTTGTTATTACACTACACCCTAATTGTGAAATTTAAATTTGGAATGGATTTAGCTTGGTGTCTCTATAATATTCATGGAATATTATAGAATCATAACTTATTAACATTTTGATTTGAGGAAACATATTGTTGATCTATCAAAGAAGGGTATTAGTTATACAAGTGTGTCACTATGGGGTTATCTATTGTTACTTTATTTGAAGTAATTTCTAACTTATTTTTTGTATATATACATTATTTAGTTGAACTAGGTGACGAGGAAGACCCATTACCAACTCTAATAATAGATAATATATTTTATTTGTTGAAGACGTCCATGTTATTTTCAAGGAATTATTTATTATAAAAATCTTTATATATGGTTAAAGGAAGCGGATTTTCTGAAGACTACTTTTAGTTTTCATTTTGGGAACATATTCATTATTTTTATAATGTTAACTATTTTTGAATCCCCATTACTTTTATTCAGACAGATTACCTCTATACTTATTTATTCCGTGGAACTGTTTTTAATTGTGTTATTCGATGAAATTCATATATACATGATATTCGAAGATCATCATGGAAAACATTTAATAATAATTCAGCATATATTCTGGTATAATAACCTCTATAGAAATATGATAATGATCATGTTTTCAAGATGAGAGGTGCAATTTCGTCATACTATTGGGGCTTAAGAAGGCGTAGTGATATATTCATTAACGATTTATGTAATTTCTTCCTTTATATACCAAAAACATTACACATTGTTATACAATTTCCTTGGAAATTTGATATAATATATATGGATCATATATAATTTTTGAAATATTTCATCCTTTAATCACCTTTAATCATTACATACTAGGCCAATCCATGTTATGATCAATTTCTATATCTTATAGTTGACGAAATAATAATTTTATCAATTCCCATATACATTGCTAGATAGGGGAATGAGTAATGTTTATGGTTTGATGTTATTATATTCATATCATATTTGGTTTCGTAATAATGTATACAATGATATTGATATCTTATGATTCATGTAAAGTATATATCAGTATGAATAACTAGTCCTCCTATGATTTTACATAGTTACACTATTGTAATTTAAGAAATTTATGTAGAGGAAAAACATTTACTTATAAGGCATAGAAATATTTCTATATAAAATTTTACAAATATTCATTATGATGGCGTATGATTTTGAGGTTTGGTGTTTTGAAAAGTAATTTAATAAAATTATTAAACAAATTTGTTTCTGCAATTGTGCAGTCTCTTAAGGAAAAAGTGATAACTCCAACATGAGAGTTCAAATAAGAAATAGAAGTCCACAGTTTAGTCTTTAATGCAATTTTTAGTATAAGAATGACCCAAAATAAGTTTTCATGGGGAATTTATAAATATTAGAATTTGGAGGGTATTTTTAGTTAAAATAAAGATCTTCTATTTATATGTATTAATTAAATTAACCTAATAGAGTAGTCTAAAAACCTAGTACTATAGATAATCAAACAAGGTTAGCTAAATATATCCTAAGTGGATTATAGAGAACTATTCAAACTTACATTGGGAAATCACTTCTAATGATGAAGAGACTTCATATCAGGAATTATCAGGACACATCAATCTCAGTAAATTACTTCAATAATTTGTGATCAAAATATTCAATGTAATAATATTTAATTTCCAGGTAAGACTAAAAAAATTGTGCATTTCAACCTTTTTTTTAATTTTTTTGGAGAAAGTTTATTCTATTTATAATATGATCCAATTTATGAACATTTAATTTCTTACGTATTGAAATTAGATAAGATATTCAATTGTTTTCTAGCCAGAATTTCACAATTTAGTTTTTTGCCATGAATTTTTGGCTGAAAAATTATTTTTAATTGTTATTATTTCATTATCATACCAATTTATTTTTTTCATCATTAGAACATGGGTTATTGAGTAGAAATTTTGTGGAAGGACTTATCCTTATTAGACTCTTAGACTCACCATGGTTTCTTGAGAAATAGAGTGACCAATAATCATTAATGGATTTAGTGATAATGAATGGATATAGGACCCACTATTTCTCACAGATTGTATATTCTAGACTGATAGGAGGCATGGAGGATGATTGAAGTTTGCATATATCTAGAGCATTTCAATGAGTACTTATTTTATTCAAAAATATGGCTGAAAATAGTGAATTGTGGATACATCACCAATTTTATACAATAACGATGCTGGATCTAATGGTGGAACAACCTAATTTAAAATCATGTCTTTTGAAATAATGTCATATAGAAAACATGACTACACTCCATGTTGTTTTATGAACACACTATGTGTATCCCATATGCTATTTTAGTTTGGGTTTCATATATTTATGAGAATCACACACAATGTGGGAGCCACATATTCAAAGTGACCTTATCATAGTGACCCAATGTGTACATTGGGAAAACATAGGAATGGGAATGGCCAAGAACATGCCATGTGATGTAGTATAGAAACAATCGACATACATGGGTAGAGAACCATGTAGATGGACACACAGTGTAACAATATACACACATTTGATATAAATTACATGAACACAACCAAAGAGCATGGGCAGTAAACCTGGTGTCTTGAACATACTGTGTTCACCCTATACACTCCAGTTAATCTCACATATGATGATGATCCATAATACTCCTAGTAAACAACTTGGTGATGGAGTAGGACGACACACCATATGGGTCCCATAATAGGTCATGTTTCCGTTATCCCTTTTATAGACACATCAAACTCTTACATTTCATTCATTTAGACATATATTTTTTCCTCATGTATCATATAATGAGTGTTTTTCTATGTAGAATTAAATGCATCCCTCCCCTTGGGATTTAGGGATACGTTGTAAGACATTACTATTATTATGATTATTTATGTATCACCCAATGATGAAAGGGATCAGTTGTAGGATCACCAGTGATACATAGAGTGGAACACAACCTTATCATGAGAATAGGTTCACTATCAAATGAGTAGAACCACCAATCAGAAATGGGATAGTTCCCCATGAAACTAGATTTGAATCCACTATCATACTAGGTCATAGTTCACTAACCTATTCAGTGGGGTATCTTATCTACTGGGGTGTTTTTTCTCGATCAAATGAGTGGAACCTGATACCAGATAGGGTTTGGTTCTATAAGGGAAAAGAGTGGAACACCCATTATGAACTAGCGAGTAGTCAACAATATATAGAGTAAAACCCCCTCATCAACATGGGATAGGATACTCTATGGATACATATATAGTGGATGCCCTATAATACACAATAGAATGGGTCCTCTACTTGGATATGTTTCCCACAGGATATGTTTCCCCTTGATGAAGTGTGTACCTCAACACAGGTACTTTTGCGAGAACTTGTGCGATGCTAGGAATTGATGATGGTATTTCGGAACATTTCAATTCTAATTCCATGGGAATGTTTATGAGAGGGAAATCCTTTTCACTTTCCTTTGGGATGATTTATATATAAAATATATATATATATATATATATTTGTATATATGTCGAATTTTTTTGGTATTAAATTTCAATGGGATGAAGATATTCATGTGGTGGCCCACCTACACACCATGTTGATACCCTGATGTTTGGGTGATTATACTCTCTTAGTTTGGGTTGAGCTATTATTTTCATCATATTACTGAATTTTTATACCTATTAGGTCTCGTATTTCTCCAACTATAATATTTTTGGGAATGTAATTGGGTTAGTATATACACCCCCCTATATGGGATTTTTCCACACATGTATTGTCTTATAAAAATTATGTAAATGATTATAGTGAATTTAGAGAAGAATTGGGATTCATAGTGAATTGGACTTATAAAAATATTTACATATTGTTTATAGAGAGATATGATCTATCAATATTTTGATTTTTTGATTTTTGTTTGGGGAATGTTTCTAGTTGGGCATGTATTGTTCCACTATAATTTTTAGTGTTCACTATATTACTCTTTTATACCATCATGGTTTTTTATGATTAATTTACATTATAACTATTTCATTCTTATAATATTATTCCAATAAAATTCCATATTGTGATCTTCAGGTGTGTGTATAAATACATTATTGAAAGTGTTAAACTTTTGGATATTAAATACGGTGCATGTCGGCAACCATTCCACTTGGAGGTGTTCCTGTTCTACATATGGATTGACCCCTATCTAGTGTTTCATCATGATATATTGGTATTCACCTATTTGATTATATTTTTTGGAGTAGTGTTCTTATGTGTATATGGATGTGGTTTAGATAGAAAATTCAATGGTGTCTTTATTAATGCTTTAGGACCTAGTGATATTATAGGTGACCAATATATCCATTCACCGGGACTTTAACTACCCCCTTTTCGACTCGGTATACCAATAAATTTGTTATAGGAATCAGTGGTAGATGAATAATGTTTGAATGAGACTTTTACATTACATATTAAATTATCTTCCTTTGAATATATATATATAAATGATCATCTGATCATGATATGTTTTATTTAAAATTTCAGGATGCCTCTGTATTGACCGCTAACCTGGATACCAGTTCTAGTCCATTATTAATATCATATGAGAGATGAGGAATCATTATTTATTCCATCTACTGATATTATTCTTCAGGGAGGATAGGTACTAAAACTCCTATGTGTTTATCTGAAAAATATACCGTCAGATGAAAGATGAGATTATTCATTGGTATAGCACACTCCATGTGTTCCATTGACAGAGGCCGCTAATGTTCCATGGCGAGCTTGATTCCTTGGTTATGGAGGATAGGATAGAGTCTGTTGGATATATCAATTTTCATATCTACATACGTATGCATCATGTGATATCAATTGTATGTATCCTTTTCCTATGATTAACTGGGTGGTAGTGTAGTAATGTTACTGTGATGCACAATGAGTCGACACTCTCACGGCCCGAAAACCAGTAAATCATTCATGAAGAGTATGAAGCATACTATTTATTATTAGTTATGATTCAAGTGAATATATAGTTTTAAAATGGGGGGATGAAAGTTGATGAGTATATAGTGATCTTTACAGAACATACACATTACTCCCATTACATGATCTGGGAAGGCTATTTACATACACAAAAATATTGATCTGGGAATCCACAAAGTGATATGTGCTTGCAGTTTTTATTTATGTATCCTAACCAATGATTGGGTGTTGAAGAATTAAATATTGAGAGTTATCTTCCTAAAATATGGACAGAATATAGCTAGATATGGCATGAGGCATCACAGGACTGGGAATTTTTCAATTGCTAGCTGGATCTAGTTGACAAGATCACATCAAAGGAAACCTCTCCCTAATCAGAATCATGCACCTGTTCAAGGAAAGAGAATAAAACTAGAGAATTTTCGAGAGTTGTTATGATATAACTATAATGGGATTGGTAGTGTATCATGTTATTCTTCGACTATATGTGATATGGAGTTCCAGTAGATAGATGACAATCGTTTACAGTAAAAGCTACACCATGATCAGTGTTATCCCAAAATAGGTAAGGAAATCCTCTATGAGGTGGATCTTGAAAAGTAAATAGAGGAACTACGGTTTGTGGAATATTTTATTTCATCCTTCCACCACCATCATAAGTCATCCAAAATTATGCTCTAGAAACTAGCAGTTGGGGAAAAAGATAACTACAGGCTATGTAGGCCTTTGAAATCGTGACACACGAGATGATTTAAGGTAAAATTTATATTTTCTCAAAACATGATTCATAATTATTAGACACATGAGTGATTATTTTCTTCATATCTATAATCTTGGTTCATGTGAATGAGATCCATGTTTTTCTGGTATCTCAAAAACATCGACTAGAGGTTCTTATAGGCAACACACCTTCTATATATTTTATTTGTTAGCATTGTGAGATATCGATTGGTGGAAACTGCATCATGTGGGACCTTTCCATCATCATGATACATCACTATTACTTTATCATGGGTATATAGTGGATCCTTATGGTTTAAGCCTACCTTAAATATCACTATAATCGAGTTAGATGCATTGACACAAATGGGATGAGATTTACATTCATGGGTGTGAGAGATCTCATGGTGGGATAATTGGTTTCTATGATCAAGATGCTACAACACATCACCCATGATTTAGAGACTATACTCCATAGTGAAGGAGTCTCTTTATTCATCACGAGTAATGATTTTTTGTACTATTTCATGTACACATTTTCAGAGGATGTTATAGGTTAACCTCCAAAGAGAGAGATGTAGTTTTGTATCAACCTATATCTCAGGATTACGCCGATATCATCTGTAGCATATCTAATGTCCCATACCGAGATTTGAGAGATACAGTTTTTTTAAAGGATATTATAGGGATGAGAATTTTCAATCCCAGTGTAACCCCCTTGTTATATCTGATTTTAGTTTTCAAAAAAGGACCAAAAGAGATGGAGATTTTTTTTAAATTATATTTTCATGAACCAGGACATGATGAAGTACAATATACCCATACAAATTATGAGCAATCATTTCATCCAATTTTATGGTGCAGAAAGGTTCTCAATGATTGATATCAGATCCAACTAAAACCAGTTGAAGGTTAATAAAGACAATATTCTGAAACTTCATTCTTATGTTTCTAGGGAAACGTTGAGTTTCGAGAAATGAAATTTGGTTTGATTAATTAATAGTCCTTATTTATGGTTTTTATGGAAGGGATCATCCATTAATAAAAAAATAGTATTAGGTTGTATCAATTGAATACATAATTATATATTATTCATCACTAGAGTAGGGCAAAGATCACATGAGGGTGGTTCAAGATTAACTTCAAAACTAGTAGATTTATGGAATTATAAAAAAGATATAGTTCTTAATTAAAGAGGATCACTTTACAATGAATTTCATTGGTAAACATGGATTATACTTCATACCAATAAAGATCGACATTGTTATCACAAGGTAGACATAGAACAACATTTCCTAGGTGTGGGAATTTCTTGGTATGACAGGGTTATACATGGATATTGTGGTAGAATTTTATATTATATTATTCCCTTTGACTAACCTAACATGGAAAGCGACACCATTTACCTGCATTAAGATGTGATAAATGTCCTTTAAGAAATCGACTCTGAATATGATGACTAATATATATCAAGTGAGGGGAATACTAGATGAGGTTATAGAGTAAATACTATATTGATATTCCTCATGAGTATGAACCAGATGTGTTAGGATATAGCAATAGATAGTTATCACATATGAGATGTGGTATTTGAGAAAAAAAGTAGAAATAATTAAATTATGATATGTAGTGTGTAGTGATTGTAGACCCCTTGAGGATGTGGATGAACTATCTTATAAGAGAGAGAATTTTGGTTTCCCAAGACCATCGAAGACTCAGGTAAATTATACAATAGGGGGACTTGAAAATGAGATAGTATATGTTGATGGAGTTCCACTAAGACATTGAAATTGATACATTATATACATTAGGTAAGATGAATGTCATGAGAGATTCACTATGTAGGAATTACTGGGCTCACATGGTGAAAAATTCTTCTGAGTAGTTGGATTTTTTCTGCTAACTCGGGTGGTGTATAAGGGTGTATTTTTTTAGCCTATATTGTTGATTCCTCTTCTAGATTATGTGATAGAGTAACTTTTTAGTGAAATTGACTATTATTTATTTCAGGCCTATATATTCATATTATATTCTTCAGATTGACATTCTTACAGATAGAATCATGTCATCATTTTTGAAGGACTGACAATGGTCCCACTCTCAACTGAGGAGGGAGATATGTGAGAGTTCCGCACATCACTCCTAGATCTACATCGACGTGTAGGGAAGTCGTACAATGAACATTAGTGGGTATTATATTGTTTAGGAATGTGATAAATTGTTTTTGAGTTTCTTTTATAGTTCCTCACATTTCATTATGTGAAGGTTTTGTAATAGGTTTTGAGAGGATTAATACACTCCCTTTAGGATCTAGAGTGGTTGTGGGAGAACATATTCTTAAACAATGTTACTAGGTTTCTATGGAATGTGAAGGTCCAGGAAACCATCTGGTAGATTGTTTACCAACTCGTGATTTTATATCACTTCATTCCTATGAGGGAGTAGAGTTCATGGGATAATATTTTACAAATTTACATACAATAGACATTTCACCTTCATGGGTTTCCATTGACTATCGTCTACGACCATGTTGTGTAGTTTACATCATGGTTGGGGGATTCTTGTAGGATTAATTCCAGTCCCAAATGTGGTTGAATAGATATCTTCACCCATAAAATGATGTGTATACCATGTAAACTATGCTTGTGTTGGAGGATTGGCTGAGGGCTTGGATGTTCTTTAGGGGATGTAGATGGGAGGACAATTTCTCATGTTGTAGTATTCCAAAAACAACATCTACCACTTTACTATCTATGTGGAATCATTGATGGACCTATATGGGATACAATACAGGCACTATTTTACTGTACAAATGTTGGTCATACATCTATTATGGGTCCATAGATGGTGTATGTTTTGACATAGATGGTCCGGGTAATCCATGATCATATGGGGATTTTCAAAATAATACATAAATATTATACATTCTGACATCAACATCAATTGGCGCTTGAATAGGGAGACAACATTTTCATGCCAATATCTCCATGATGTGGATCGCGTAGATTGGGAATGTGAGTGATGCTATCATGTAGGTTCAACAGAATGTTCAAGATCATGCATATGGTTGGTGAGGTTTCTTACTACCTCACCGTACTCCCATAATTCGTGTGGGTGTATTAAATATTCCATGTTTTTTTATCAGAGGAGATATGTGAAGAACCCCACACATGTCATTGATGAGGGTGAGTAGGACATTGACGAAGAATCCTCTTTTTTGGAGAAACAAGTGGGGAACAAGGTTCAGTAGGAGACAAACCTTCATGGATGGACCATCCCAATGGTTCTTGTGTTGTTGTTGTATAGGAACATGTAGGATATTTCCACGGAGAGGGAGAGCCATATGTGGGCTCAATATCCACTGCTACATGTTCTTTATTTATTTTCGTAGAAAAACTGCTAAAGGAGGGAATGTTGTGGAGCCTTATATTTATACATAATAGAAATTAAAATATGTATAAATTTGTTTTCAAAGCTTATAGTTGGCACAAAGTGTGATTTTGAGTCTTGGTTTTATAATACTTATTTTTATAAAAATAATTAATATATTTTATATTTCACATGTTTTGATTGAAAACTAAAATTGTATAAATCATAAATCCCAATAGAACAGAAATATGAGAGCACAACTGAGTCCACAAATCACCCTATACCATTGAAAAAACCAAAAATATGTTATCTTAGGGCGTTCTTATATAGGTAACATTATAATGTGTATTTAGTTAACATAAATAATGAAAGCATTTCATCAGAATTGAATTATCCATTTCCAGACTTCTATGAATCCATTGCTATGGATATTACTCTATTTATATCTATATATACAGTGGGAGGATTATAGGGTGTTCTTTCTCCTTCCATTGGAAAATTTCTTCGTTTGATGAACAGACTCTTGGTCGAGGAAGATTGGGACACATTGAAGGTAATAAATTCCATCAATTATTGGGGAGAACATTATTCTATGACACAGAATAGATTATCTTGGAAAGACTCCCAAAAAATATTATGAATCCTTTTTTAAAAATTTATTGAAATTATTCATCACTTTTAATATCTATGTCAATTTAAAACCATTGCATGCACATGAATATTGAAATAAAATTGGATATTATATATTATTATAAAAGGGATCCAAAAATTATTTTTGTTTTCCACAATGTATTCGAAAAATATTTATTAATGCTCCATATTTTTCCTTTATAACAAAACTTTTCCATGGTTGGAATCATTGGACCACAAGGTCAAGGTGTGAAATTGTCAGGCATGACCAAGACTGATTAAAAAAATGATTCAATATAGTTTCATCAGGAATGAAGAAGTTTGAAATATGTGATGGATTTGGGGATAAATAATCGAATTACCGAGAACAGTTTATCATGGATTTTAGTTCCATGAATAATGTGATGTGTGCAGAGTGATTGGAGTTCATTTTGTTCACATTTGTTTTAGTAGAAACCACTCTCTGGACAATAGATGGTATGAAACAAAAAAAGGCCTGATACATCAATGTTTTTTGATGTTGTGGATGGATATGAAGGTTGAAAAACCATACATAATCACCAAATCAATGATATAGTTTCTATGAAAAAAAACAACTACATGCCATGTAGTATTCTGAACACATTACATGAAACCCATATGTTGTAGAGGATATGGTTTCAACAATTCATAATTATCCCATTCAGTGTGGGAGCCCATTTAGCCATGTCACCGAAAGTTGGAAACCCAACATGTCCTCAGGGAGTTCATGGACCTTGGAATGTCCAACAACATTCCATGTTCTACTATAAATGAACATAGAAGCCAACATGTGTAGAGCCCCGTGTTGATGGGACTTTCATGTAACAATGTACAATAACATGACTATATAGAATTGCAGAGACCGTAGGTGTATTACATGTTCCAATTAAACCATTTACATACCATGTAAGGTTATATGGTTTGATGTGGTTTGTACATCCAATGACATGGCTAATAGATGGAGTGGGACCACATTTCATGTGTGTCCCTTTAACCACCTTGTACCAATTGGTTCCTTTTAAGGGAAAAAACTCTCATATCTCCTTCATTTGGACATTGTTTTGGGGTCTTGAGTAGCCTATCTGAGGTTCCATTCAATATTGAACATGATGGTTTCCTACATTTGGTATTTTGTGATATGATGTTATATGTTATTGGAAGGTTAATTATTTATCCGGATGTTGATGATGACAATGATCATGCATAAGATCAGTAAATACACATATAAGGGAAACCCCATCATATTTTTCATGGTTCATCTATCTACCAAGTAGAAAAACCTATAATATAGGGGATGAGACCTCATGAAATGATATTATAACAACCCTATCCTAGTAGGGAATATGTCTTCAACCAATATATTGTAACCCCCATTATCTTGGGTGCGAGTCCTATATCAGTACGGTGGAATTCAATATTGGATATGGTATGGGTGCTCGATAAAATATAGTTTAAATCTATGGTAAACTAGGTTAAAGAACAATGACCTGTAGATTTTAGCCCCTCATCATCTTTGGAACAGGTCCTTTATGGATACTTATATAGAGGAAACTGCATGACACACTAGGGTGAGAGTCCGCTACTAGGATATTGTGACCCATCGAAAATGTGGTATGGTGGAATGGAATATACCTCAATATGATTACTTCTTGGAAGATCTGTTTGTTGTCTAGAATCATTATTGGGATTTTGGAACAATTAGAAACTATTTCACATGGGAGGGATGTGAAATGAAGATTCCCTTTCTCTATCATTGGATATTCTTTTTTACAAAGAATTTACACACACGCACACACACATATATATATATTTTTTAACCATGTTTTGGGATTTTGTTAATCTCTTTCCATGCATTGAAAAGTTGATAATTCATTTCCACCTTCCAATTATTTTTACTAATCATATTGTCAGATAAATTTACTCTTATCTTATTGGTGGAAAATACTACATGTTTATTCCACTAACAAATTCTGATGATCTACTTGTGTATGGATGATCAAACTCTATAGGTTTGTGTTGAGAATTTCAATATGTACCATCTACCTTCCTTTTATTACAATTATGTATTTTATGTCTCCCCATTCAGCTTTAATGGTGTCCAACTTGGTATTTATATACCAAATCATGTATGGGATTTTCCCATATGTTTCATGCCTTATGTAGTCTATTAATTGGTAGGTGATTTCTTCATAGTAGTATAGTTATACTGGGAGAATAGGCCACATACGATGGCCCTAGATTAGTGATTTTTTGTTGGGATTTCTCAGTGTGTTACTTTCTAGATTTTTCTATTTTGGTCATCTTTCTAGCTGGGAATTTATTTCCCCTCTTACATTTTCGTTGTCAATTTCATACTCTAATAAACAGTCAAATCAATGGGCCTTTCCATTGTTATAACTAACTCCCTTCCCAATCCTCTCCCACATGACCTAGTTTTTTATCACAAAAATACATTCAAAGGATCCTATTTTTTAAATATAGCACTTACAATGAGGTGATATTTTCAATATATATATTTTAATAAACATTCTATTCTACCTGCACCACATCTGTTCTATTAAACCTAAAATAAAAACATCAATATACTAAATAAACATAGTTTTTTATGTTTATTTTATATCCATTTCTATACTTCCCTAAAATAAATTTAATTGGAAATTTGTTTCATAATATGTTCATATCACCACCTGTGTGATCAACATATATCATTTTCCACCAACTCCATCATGGATAGTATAAATACAATCATTATGATTTGAAATTTCAATAATTGTCATGTTATATATTAAGTCAAATTTTAATATATATATATATAAGAATAGTTACAACTAAAAATGTTTTACAAGGTTAGAAAACCCCCATAAATGAATTTTGTATTTATAAATAACAGAAATACCTTATAAATAAAGATTAATTTTTAATACTATATGATAAATAAATTTAAATCATATAAATTGAAATTATCTCTTTAATATTATACATATGGTGTTACAAAACATTTTCAAAATGATCATTCCTAATCATATAGTAGTTACGTGACTTATAAACCACTAAATAAATGACCTTTATAGTGATGAAATTGAAAAAATATTTCTATAAAATTGTTAAAATTATCCCAAAATCATATTACTATATCATATATACTTGATTTAGGTTCTAGGAAATCTCTCAAAAAAATATCTTATATGATTAATATATACATATATAGAGTGTGTTGATTGGATCTATACACTTGGTATCAAAACTCTCATAACCATACACTTTTTTTGTGTAAGGCCTTTTGACTCTCTACTTCACATTATCTATATGGATTTTTTTATTAAAATATATAATATTTTTTGAATATTTACTTTTCATATATAAATATATTTTCTCTTTTTTGTATATAAAAGGTTTTTATGTTATTTTATATAATAATTTATTATGGTATCCATATTTTAAGGAAATTATTCTTTCTTATTTGATAATTTGAAACACCCCATAAATTGATTTGATTTAAAAATGGATTTCATTAAATACTATGTATTTAATCAATAAACCTCATTTTTCTTATATATTTTTATGATCAATAATTTGTGATTATATTCATTAAATATATGAAAACATTTTATTAAAACACTACTAAAGATGATCAATTCTAAAATCAGTTCCCCTCAATTATTTATGTAACATTAATTAATCTGAAATACAGATTTGGGAAAATACAAATGTATCCATATATAATAAATCAAATTTTAATTCCATATTATATTTTAAATAATTCATTGATTTTATATGAATATTATTCCATTAAATATTTAATTTCATGTTTATTTCGATGGATATCTTTTATGTTAATGTTGTATATATGATTTTATTTTGTTGAACACATATGAATGTATAAGATATGATATGTGCACAAATATTTTACAAAAAATTAGTTTGGTATTTTTATACCTCATGAGATTATTTGAATGGGAATAGGGAGTAAAACTATTAAATTGATGTTCTCTTCCCACTATTTTATGATGTATTGATAGAGAGCCTTGAATTATTTTTTTCATGTTTTTTATGATAAAATTTACGCATTTATATGATTAAAATTTTGTATCAGGTAAACATTACTATTCCATGATTGCATATAATTATTCTCTAGTTGTGTTCTTTATGACCTAATGTTATTCTAAATCATCATACATTATGCCTCATTATTAGGATAATTCCTTAACCAGGCATCGTAACTCATCACATTAGTTTATTTATTCTAGAGTCTATCGTAAATTGTTTTCTAATATAAAAGAGACTTTTTATAATGGAATATATGATTAAATTATTATTTTTCAGTTTAGTTTGATAGTGATGTTTTATGTGCCAATTATACTAAGGACACTAGGATTTCAAATCTAATGGAAATGGCTCTTTGATACTTATGAAGAAATCTCTTAGTAATATGTGCTAGTGGATTGGATGAAATAATAAAAAATTGTATATTTTCATTGTTTCATCACTTGAAATTATGAGGGTAAAAACCACCACCCTAGTTATGTTGCTGCTGAACCCCTCTATTACTCACCACATTGTGCAATTTCATGTATTTTTAGTATGAGTGTGTGATAAATTATTTATTATTAATTAACATATTTTTTATAGAGAATGTGATAAGGAAATGCCTATTAAATTTTAATTTCATTCAAAACTATTAGAAATGTAGTGATATAATATTCAAAAGAAAATTTTATTTTCATAATTACTATAAAATGTTTGGTGTTTAGTATTTTTGACAATAAAATAACAGATAAATGATGAAAAAATCTGAACAGATTTACTATTGTAATTTAATAGGAAGTTCTGTAAACTAAAATGGCTCATTGAAAAACTAGATCAGGAAAAAGTATTTTAGAGAAATGTATCGCATCATTTCATGTATAGGGTATGAAATATTATTTGACTATAAGAGAGAATTTTTATTTCCTCAATATGGTTTTTATTAATTAAATCAAATATTAAATTGTTCTAGAATTAGAATGTAAAGGGATACCCACAAAATAAAATATATATGATTAAGCAGTTTTTTAAACCAACATCCTTTATTTAAGAAACACATTTTGGACCTTGGTCTAACTAGGACAAAAAATATCATCACCATATCGAAAACACTGTAAGAGTATCCTAAAAGATGACAATTTCAACAACAATATTGTTTTTGGGTGAGAGTTTGATGGAATCTACAATTGTATTAGATTTTATAGGAGAATATCAAGAAAAATGGTTTCGAGTAATTTTAATTTTGTTTAAACCTATGATACGCTACTCCCTTTTTGATAAAATTGGATTTGTCAACCATTTTCTATGCATAAGATCGATATATAACCAATTACTGAAACTATTATATAGTCTAAAAAGGATTTATAAGAATATTAATGATATGTTAATGGATTTGTTTATAAATCTGATGGATGATAGAATAATATACCTAATTTTAGAAATCTGCAGTAGTATTCCATTCCCAATTTGGCATAATAAATGAGTGTTAATGGTTTTAACCAATAATAATAACGAGAAATTTTTTGAAATTAATTTAAATTATTATAGATTCTAAAATATATATATATATTAATTTTTTCACCATGAAATAACTTTTATCATTTCATTCATAAATGAAATTAGTAGGTAGTTAGTTATTAATGAATTTTACTTTTTTCTAAGTTGTTTAGTCTTATTAAATATATATTTTTATCTTCCATTAAATTCATGAAAATAAAGAAACAATCACTAATGGAATTAGATGTTTTTGCGACGAGAAATTTGTGAGGGAATCCCATTTCAAATAAGCTTTAGAGATGGGGCCCTATCACAAATAGCTCGTTGCACAAAATGACATCCCAAATACTATTTTTTTTTTGCGACGGGCCTGCCGCAAATAAGTCTCTGATTTTATACATTATTTATAAATAAACATTTAGCGATGGGACCATTGTAAATACAATTTGCAATGAGGAACTTCCTATTTTAAAATATGTCATTGATTATATATATTATATATAAGTAATCCTTTTACAACGGGGCTGTCGCCCCTTCATAACTACTTTTTAAAAAATATATATTAAAACTATTTATGACAGGCTCCTTTCGCAACAAGTCCCATCGAAAATACTAAACAATGTAATACATATATATATATATATAATAAAATTATGATTATTGAAAAATTTATTTTAATATTATTAAAATAATAATAAAATATTAAATATTATAATTCTAAATATTCTTAAAAAATATAAAAAATCATAAAATATTATTATTATAAATATTAGTAAAATAAAAAAAATTAATTAATATTACACTAAAAAATTATATTTAATAAAATTATAAATAATGAAAAATAATATTAATATTATTAAAATAATAAAAAATATAATTTTTTTAAAAATTCTCAATATTAAATAAAATACAAAAAAATTAATAAAATATTAATATTAATATTTTTTTAGTGAAATAAAAAAATATAAAAAAATAAAATACTAATAATGAATAATACAATATTAAAAAAAATTATGCAATACTCACACCCATATAAAAGACAGAAATAATAAATATTTCATATTACTACAAATCTGGAATTCAGATGTTTTTAACCTAAAAAATCACTAGGGGTCGTCTTCTGGGATAGGAGGAGGAGCTATAGGAGATGGTGGAGGAAACCCCATCCTTAAACTATGAGTCAAACGTCGCATGTACTCAATCTTCTTGTAATGATACTGCTACTACCATCGACGCATATCCTCCTTTTACTACTACATTTGTGGCACCTGCTACTGATTCATCTCAATAGTCTGCTTCTGCAAACTCTCCATAAGCTCAGTCTGAGTTCACAACTGATCCTGAAACTATGAGGAAAAAGATGATTCCACTCCACGAGCTCCTCTCGAGCTAGATGAGGGCATTTTAGTAGTACCAGAATAAATACCAATAGTCATATGAGGGATGATACCAACTACTCGGCCCTTCTCAAAGCCATACTGAGTCCCCTATATGCATGTCACCTCATTGAAATGGTGGGCACTGGTCTAATCAGTCGTCTCATCCCAACTCTCATCCTTGGTCAGATAGGTCACAACCTCATATGACTCCATCAATTCCATGTTGAAATTAAATTTGTGAAAATATTATATGCAGTTAATTGTAAAACTGAAAAAAAATACTAACCACAATTTGAAACTAGAGATCACCTGTAATCTCTCTAGTGGCTGGATCATTATACATCCTCTGACAAACATCGTACTCGGTAATATCAGGATTCACGACTACCTATATAAATATAAAATAAACTATTTATATTTAATGTTATATAAAATATTTAAAAAATATACTTACAAGATACCCTCTATGTGTATTGAATGTACGACTACCAGCTCGATGTGTCACCTCCTGTCTCTCCCGGTTCTACCGACCCACTGAAGATATTTTCTGAAATCCACCCCCAACTAGTGTAAACATAATCCATCCCAAAAATGAGATGAAATCTACTTTGGTCTATGGGCTCTACACGAATCATCAAATTCTCTCACTCCTACTTTCATAGGGGCCATCCTTCTCAAATTGTGAAAAAACTAACTGAAATAGTCACGCATAGACACCTACCATGCCGCATGGATATTTTCATGAAAGCTATCATCGATGGGATACCATAAACCATACAAATAATTTATAATACCAATTTATAATTAAAACAAATTTCAAAATAAATATTATTTATATACATACCCGCTAATGATTTAACATGTCGATCCACTCATCAATGAGAATCTATTCCCATGTTATACATGGTTGGGAAAAATAATTGCTCAAGATAGTGCTATCCTATCCTACAAAAACATGCACAAAAATGTGAAAAAAGAATAAATAATCAAAAAATTAATATATATATAAATGATTTAATGAATGATAAATAAAATATACATTTTTCCATACCTCAGTGTGCATGGATTAAAGCCAAGACGTTGTCGTCGCTTGGGGATAGGGTAAGGAATCATCAGTCATGCAAGATCGTGCCCCCCACCACGTACCCCCTAAACTGCCAATAGGATGAGGGTCAGATGATCCAAAATCCCCCTCATCGAAAGGTAGCCCAACCTCCACCAACTCACGAAATAGATCGGGGTCCATCTGAAACACAAAATTATAGCTATTAGTAGATAGTTGAAAATAACTATTATATTTAGATATATATTTATTATGATTATAACTAGAATTTAACTATGTCAATGTTCACATTAATCATCATCATCATACTTATTTATGTCAATGTCTTTATATTCCTTATTGGAATCATCAATATCCATATGAGTTTCAGTTTCATCATCTCTTCTCATTTCAATGTCATTTGTAATATCATTAACATCTTCGTCACCATCTATCTTTAATTGTTGGGTGTTATCATCAATATTCTCATCTCTTTGTGAAAAAGATATATTTTCAGTAGTATCTTGAATATTTAAAATTCCTTCCACTTCAGCGGAACCACATTAATTTTGAGTAAACATATTTTCATGATATTTCAATTTTATTATTCTCCACCAATCACTCAAGTCACATGAATTAGCACAACACATTGCATAATAAATTTTATGTTCTTGTCGTGCTAATAAAAATGGTTTACTTACTGCACAAATATATTTATATTTTATATCAACGATTCCATGAGTTGGATGAAAACTCAAGCCTCTCTCAGTATCCATCCATAGAAATTTAAATATCATTATGAAATTCTATGCTAGATAACACAACACAATAATTTATCTGAAATGCCTAAATGTCAACTGCATTTCACTGTTATTAAATCATGTCATGAAAAATACATTTTTCATTGTTTTTATTGTTTCCCCATATGCATGTGTATGAAATCTGAAACCATTCGCCACATATGAATTATAAGATTTATCCATTGTGGATTGTGGGTTACTCAATATACACAGTAGCTTACCAATTTTATCAGCATGTTGATATTCCTGAAATTTTTTAAAAAAATTCACAATACAATTAAAAAATAAATGTAATTGATTTTAAACCATCAACAATTTTGGTTAACAGTTTTTGAAACCATTGATAAAATTTTCTTGTCAATGTTTTTCAAGAGTAGCTACTGTAATTTGTGGATTTTTTTTCTTGATATTATTATCATATAAAATACTAATAATATAAGAATGCATAATGTATCCTAAATTATAGAATAAGTGATAGAAGCACTCCCAGTAAAAATGATGTCATTTCTTCACAGTTGAGCATAATAAATGTATGAGCTATGTGATGTTCATCATCTGAAATCCATCTTTCATGAACTCCACCAAACCCCTGATTTGGCTAATTAAATACTAATAATTGATTTTTCATTTCATCCTTAACATTCCCCTCATTCCATACCATGTAGTTGTGTTTTGAGGGATATTCAGATTCAAAATAATTACAGCAAAAAAAGCAATATCCCGTTGAAAATAAGATTTACCCTTTGAGCCTTTAACTGATCATTTGTAACGTACTTTTTTCTTCAATTTCTACATGCATCACTCAAATGGGTACCTTCATCGAAACAATATTAGACCTCTACATTTAGCTTCTTGTGTAAAATACAATATTAGATGTTCGATTGAGTCAACGAAATATGGTAGAAATATTTTTTCGAAATTAAATATAATTACAGAAACATATTCTTTCATGTTTTCTAAGCCCATCATAGTTTGTTTTCAGTAAAAAAATATCTCGAACGATATATGATATGTTTGTTATCAAATTGTAAATCATTGATTCCAAAAATCATCTCAATCTAATCGACATTAGTCTTTACATTATAACATGACAATCAGGACTTTTTAATATGTTAATATAACCATTATTAACACATCTTCCCAAATTGAAATCATAGCCATTTGAAAGTCTCAAATCAGCAATCCACTGACAAAATAATAAGAGACTCTCTTTGGACAGAGTATAAGATGCCTTTGGACCTGCGACAACATGTACTAAATTGTGAAACTGTTTCAGATTCGTAATCAGGTTATTAGTATCTTCTCTGTTAATCTGTTCAGTATCTTGATACCAAATAACATAATCTGGATGAAAACCAAACCACAAGAGAAGTCCCCAAACCTTGTCAAATGTGTCAAAAGTTATTAGGGAACATTTTTTACAAGGAATCGTTATTGTTCTTTCTAAACCATATTTGGGTTTTGATGATGCAAATGATAAGAAAACTTCAATGCAGTCAATATATATAGGATGTAAATGAGAACCATTTGGATTTTTTCACTAATTTATCCAAGAGCAGTCATCTAATAATGGTTGTGGTCAACTTCCATGTTCTTTGTTTTTCTAAAAAATATAAAATCATTACTATTTTTGAATATTTTGTAATTATAAAAACACTATATAAAATGATAATATAAATAAATACATCAACTTCTTAATAATAACCATTATTCATGGGAGACACAGTTTCTAGTAGATTAATGGATAATTGTTTGTTTGACGGCTCATTTACATTCAACATTGTCACCGTAAAACCACAATGAAGAATCTACTCAGAGATATGTATATTCAGCCTCGTGCATATGAGATTGTATAATCATTCCTCTATAAAGATTCTTTTTTGTAATTTCAGTATGATAATGTTTCAAGTAAATGTGCCGTAGGACAAAAGAGACCCCTTTTTGTTAATGAATTATCTTCTTGCAACTGTCTCCACCATAAAACATGATGAAAAATGTTGTCCTACAAATTCATTTTCAAACTTGTGCATACAAGAGTTAAAATGCATTTGTAGAAGGATATATTTCATAATCTTTTGAGTTGGTGAAAGTTGAACGAAGAAGGGTCATCGAGTAAAAGAGTGTCACCAATCTACTGGAAATTGTTCCATTTTATTATAAGTTATTACAATTTATTACAATTTATTTTATACCTATTTATTATTATATATTACAATTTATTTTATTCATATTTATTCCTATTTAATGCAATTGATTTTATTCCAATTTTTTGCAATTAAATTGTTTCCTATTTATTTCTATTTATTGCAATTGTTATTTATTCATATTTTTTACAATTGTTATTTATTAATATTTAGTTCTATTTATTCATATTTATTTCTATTTATTGTTATTTATTTCAATTTAATTTTATTTATTTATATTTATTTATATTTATTACTGTTTATTCCTATTTATTTCTATTTATTACTAATCATTTCTATTTATTGAAATTTATTCCAAATTACTGCCATTTTTGGCTATTTGTTGTTATTTGTTGCATTTATTTTTCCAATTTTTCTATTTTTTTCTACTTATTTCTATTTATTGTTATTTGCAACTATTTATTGCTACTTATTACTATTTATTGCTATTTATTGCTATTTATTTATATTTATTGTTATTTATTCCTATTTATATATATTTATGGCTATTTATTGATAATTATTTCTAATTATTGCTAATTATTGCTAATTATTGCTATTTATTGC
The DNA here is from genome assembly GCA_963277665.1 of Viscum album. NCBI lineage: Eukaryota > Viridiplantae > Streptophyta > Magnoliopsida > Santalales > Viscaceae > Viscum > Viscum album. The sequence goes on along the minus strand of OY728145.1, from coordinate 1,237,365,697 downwards.
AAATTTTTATTATTTATTGCTAGGTATTTCTAATTATTTATAATTATTTGTAATTATTTCTAATTATTACTAATTATTACTAATTATTACTAATTATTTCTAATTATTAATATTTATTACAATCATTTACTAATTATTACTAATTATTAATTTTTATTACTATTTATTACTACTCATTAATATTTATGACTAATTATTAGTGATTTCTACTATTTAATACTATTTATTACTATTTATTACTATTTATTACTATTTATTACTATTTATTACTATTTATTAGTATTTATCAGTATTTATTAGTATTAATTTGTATTTATTAGTATTTATTAGTATTTATAAGTATTTATTACTATTTATTAGTATTTATTACTAATTGTTAGAATTTATTAGTATTTATAAGTATTTATTACAAATTCATTATAATTATTAATAATTATTACTAATTATTAGTATTTATTAATAATTATTAGTAATTAAAACTAATTGTTACTAATTATTACTAATTATAACTAATTATTACAAATTATTGATAATTATTGCTATTATAACTAATTAATACTAAATATTACTATTTATTCATATTTATTAGTATTTATTCCTTTTTATTCCTATTTATTCATATTTATTTCTATTTTTTAATATTTTTTCATATTAATTACTATTTGGGACTGTTTACTACTATTTAATCCTATTAATTAGAATTTATTCCTATTTATTCCAATTTATTCCTAATTATTACTAATTACCCATAATTTAAACTAATTACCCAAATTATTACTAATTACCCCTAATTATTACTAATTACCCCTAATTATTACTAATTACCCCTAATTATTAATAATTACCCATAATTATTACTATGCACATCTAATTATTACTAATTACACTTAATTATTACTAATTACCCCTAATCATTATTAATTACCCCTAATTATTACTAATTACACATAATTATCTCTAATTATCATTAATTACTAATAATAACTACAATTTACCACTACAAATTACTAATTATCGCTAATTATTTATATACAATACTAATTCTCGTTAGTAATGATTAATTATTATTAATTATTAAGAATTAGTACTAATAATCTCAATTTATTATTATAAATAAACATAGATAAAAAATTTAAATAAATTTTAATTACATGTAATCAACAATAATGAATACTAACTTAAAAAATTAATTAAATACTAAATTAAATAAAATATTAATACCTTTTAACATGATCTTCTATTGATTTACACATTTTCACAACCTCTTCGTAAAAAAACAAACTCAGATAAATTTTCACTCTTAAAATAGAGTTTATAGAGAGAGAGGAAGTGAGAATTGAGCGGATGAGATGGAAAACAGTACGGGGTATATATTGGTTTGATTAGTTGTGATGACTATTTGAAATAGGTTCTCAATGAAAATAGTTCTATTTCTGACGGGTTGCATCACAAATACGTTTGCATTTATTAATTACCGTCGTTGGATAAAAGGAGATTTGTGATGGGTCCCATCGCAAATACTTTCTAGCTGACACACTTTTTTGTGACAGGACAACATCCTGTCGCAAAAACCTATTCACCTATGTCGGTATTTGCGACGAGACCCCTCGCAAATATCCTCTGACTGATGCACTATTTGTGATTGGGGAATCCCCCTGCCGCAATTAGTTTCGTGTCGACTCACTATTTGCAACGAGACAAAATCCCGTCATAATAAAAAACTATTTATCGCTCCCGGTATTTGCGACGGGGGAATCCCCCCATCCCAAATAACCTTTCGGCAGATTGGAACGCAGACCATGCCAAATTGCGCCTTACGTTTTGTGACAGTACCCTAACTCCCGTCACAAATAACAATCTATTTTCGCCAGGTCTAACCCCACATCATAAATAACATCTAGGAAGGAGTATTTTCGATGGGAATCAATCCCGTAACAAATATCACGTCGCAAAAAATCTTTTTCCCATAGTTAATAAGTCCCTTTTGAACATTTTCATTCCTATTAAAAAACGTTTCATTGTGTGGTTCTCACACCATTTTTCAATGATTCATGCTGGATAATTTTCTATACATGATTGTGATGTTAAATTATACAGTCAAGGATTGATTTTCTCATTGTTTGAGCTATTTTTGAGAACATGCAGGAGAATTATAAATTATATTAGAAAATTGTAAAATATGAAAACCTCATTTTGAATTGGTAAAAATTAATATTTATCTATAGATAGAATGTTTATTAAAATTATGTTTTCTCAGAGGGTAATAGATATTGAAACTTCTAAAAATGTTTTTATTTATTTGTTTTCCCCATTTAAAAATGTTATGGTTCTAGGACCTTTTTATATCATGATCTTTTAATAAACATTCAAAAAGGACTTTTTTAATGACAACAATGAACATTTTTTTAATACTGGATAATGATAATACAATATTATATTATGAGAAATAACCTGAATATTTCATTATTATTATGGGAAAATTCACTTATCCAATGATAATTTCTACCCCCAATTGTATGTTAACATGAAAAATCACGAGTTAGGGTAGTGACTCAGTTATTATAGAAATTTTGTGTTAGAGAAATGAAAAGATGTTGTTTGTAGTGAATTATTATACAAGGTAAAAAACTGATGCCTAAAATAACTACAACATCACAACAAAGGGAAGTATTTTTATTCATTTTCTATTAATACATATAGGTAATATATTACAATATTTAAGGTTATTATTTTTAAATACCATTCATATGTGAAATATTTCATAACCAACAAATTTGATAATCTTAGTATTATTATAATTAGCCTCATATTTTAAGAGTTTAAAATAGAAATAATTAATAATAAAAGAGTTCCAATATGTTTCCAAGCATTCTGGTATACATTTCATTATGTCACCTAAATAATTTTTTTTAACTATTTATTTGATGTATATTTTTTAATATAAACTACATAAATTATTCTCCCTCCTTAAAAATAAATATTATTCTCAATTATAGGTTTTATATATTATAGAACGATAATAATTTTTTAAAAAAACTATTAAATTGATTAAAATATAATATTCATTTAAAATTATTATAACAGGAGTGTTCTAAATTTGTAGATTGTATATATTATTGGAGAAAATATTATAATGTTTCAAAACAAATTTTTTAGATAGTGATGGATGATGATTTTTATTTCCTTATGGATTCAATTTGTGAGAATCCATTAATTAATCTCTAGGAAATAACTAATTTTTAGGAATATTTGGGTCTCTATTTTATATAGTAAATTGAATTTAAATTTCATGATTATATTTAAAATGATATGATCTTGAATTATATGGTCTATGAATTGAATTCATAATCCTGATTATATTTTTTATGGTATGACTATTAGTTGGATCTAATCATGTCTTAGTATTTATTATTGTCTCTACTCCGTCATCAATTATATTATATGTCAATTATTAAGATAATCTATTGTATGAGTGAATTTTGAGTTATATGTATGTTAACCACAGGGAAAAAGATAATTCTGCATCAATAATTAAATATAAAATGTAGTTAGTCAAATTCCACTAAAAAAATATTAAATATGAATGTCAATTTAGGAAATGGTAACTATAATTTTCATTAATATTTCCTTTTTGATAGAAACAATTTATTTTATTTGAGAGAGTATTTTTTAAATTCCATTATTGAAGATAATGTATCATTTCACATTAATGTAGATTCAGTTTAGGTTGATTTTTCATTCTCTACATGTGATGAATTCAATGGCTGAGGATATGAAATATTTTTTGTGTGTTGTAATTTGAGGTGGAATAATTTTGATATTTGTCAGGGGCATCGATTTTATCAAATTATAGTGTTTTGGTTCTAAAATTTCTATTAATTGAAATTTTTTTAGGTATCAATCATTTTTAGTAAAGAATATTTTCTCTAAATATTATTTAAAATATGAGATCTTTTTTTATTATAATTCACCAAAAACATTTTTTATTTGTTTCTATATTTTTAAAAATTTATAATTTATAATGTTATTTTTAAATTATCAATTGAATTACTTTTTATAATTTATTAATAATATATTTTTTGTTATTGTAGTAAATTTTTATAATATACATGTTTCTAGTATTAATATTATTTATTGGTAAAATAATTTAACTCTCTATTTGATGTATAATATTCCATCATTTATTCAGTTTTGGATTATATATATATAAATTCAATTAATATTATATTTTTTTAATTTTTATATGTTCATATATAGGATAGTCTATTTTTATTAAAAATTTTAACTAATAAAAGATAATGTTTTGGAATATTAAACAATATTTATGTTTTTTATGTCTCAAAAATATATAAGCATCATTTGTACATTGGTAAGATCATTTTTGAAAAAGTAGGTGATACATGCCATTTTACCCTTTTTCTAATTAAAAAATATTGATCTGTAAGAAAAAGTTTCTCTAATAGATGATATATATGTTTTTGGAGTTATGTGTAATTGTGGGAGGTTTAAATAATAGTTATATTCTTCATTATAAGTAATACATGGGATATTTTCCTTTGATAACATTAAAATAATTCACTTACCATTCTAAAGAGATTATATGATAGTTAATAGTGGGTGCATGTAATATCCCATACATTGTTAATTTAGATATATTATATAGTTTTTCAAGTTTTTCAAGACTAAAATTAATATATATATATATATGTGATTTAATAACTTCTTATTTATCTAAATTAATGATATGGGAACACAAACTGATGAGATATGTTCTTAGCGATCTACTTGAATGATTTCATTTGTGTTTTCATTGAAAGAAATAAAGATAAAGCTATATCTAAACATATATTTCAAATAGATCATAGTGAAACACAGTAAAGGATTTATTATTTTAAATGGAGTTGCTATTATAATAAATAGAATATTATACGTTGAAAAACATTTATGGAAGATGAGGATTCAATTAGATTAGTTGATAACAATTAGAGGATCATTGAATTAGGATTTATCATTGTATATAAGAAAATTCAACCCATAATTGTTTTTCATAGTCTATATCATTTTTTATATGACTTCTTTTATATATTTGATTATACCAAATATGATTAACAGAAAAACATATCAAGGAGAATGTGATATATTGTAATTTTTTCATCATTACAACTTTATTTCATTTTAATTTCGTAGTTTCATAATTTAAACCAACAATATGATTCATTCAAAAAAATTTACAGTAATCAATAATCCATTGTATTTTATCTGGATTCATTTTTAAAATTCATAATGAACAATTTTGTCCAATATCTATTGATAAAAAGTCCTTTTTAGTCATAGAGAAGAAAAAATATAGGATCATTTGAGAGGTATATTTCAGATAAAATTAGAATCATTTCCTTCTTTTTGTTGACTAATTTCCCAAATTAATAATTCCAGAATTAGTTTAATAGCATTTTTTTATTGGGTGGTAGTACACCATGTAGATGTAAAATAACCCATTTTTGGTAAACTATTATCCAATTAAAACATTACATTTATTTACCGTTAAAACTATCAATCAAATGTATTTCAATCTCTATTCCAGCAATTATTATTCATTCATATACATATATAAGAAAATATAACAATAATGAACCATATGTGCTCTTAATAAAGAGATCCATCAATATGGATGACTTAACCCTTAGTGTTTTTGATGTTATTAGGCAAAGTATAGACAATTTTGTTTTTATAAACATTAATATAGAAGGGTATATCCTTGGAACCATGATAATTTCAATATTCATGTATAATGTATGAAGCCACATGATGGTTTTTTAGAAATTAAATTTATCTTTTACCATTTCAATGTAGTTCAGTAATGAAGGATTAACATCTCTTCTAGTTAAAATTTGATTGAATTACCTCATCAATGCTCACAAATCTAATATGCTTACACTTATGTTCTTTTGAGGATACCAAATATATTTATCTCAATATACCATATTTAAAATTATTATACATCCAAATTGTTGATAAATATATAATATTAAAATCTCTCATTATTATTATTATTATTACTCAACATGTAGGATGTTGTTTCATATTAGAGTTTGAATGACAATTTTTTTATTTAAAAATATACTATCTTATAATATTAATAGATTTCATTTTTTATACTCATATATTTAATTATAATTCTATAGTAGTGTGGCCTATTATTTATTATTCAATATAAAAATATATATTACCAAAAAGCAGGAATATTATTTACATAATTAACAAAGTATTAATTTTTCTAAAATATCATATTTTCACCTATATTATATTCATTATCATGGGCCTATGGTTTAAGTATATTCCCCTTTTAAAAATTAAAATGGTTTTATCAAGAAAATAACAAAAATATGTATGGCCTTTGAACTTTTAGGTCTATAATCTTTGTTCATATATTATCAATCCAAATGACCATATTTATTCATTATTTAAATCCACTAAAATAATATTAATTTAACTAAAAATGATAAATATAATTTTTATTCTTTTTCATTTATATTTTAAATTGAATAAAATCTATCTTTAATGAACAATATCAACACTTTCATAGTCATATGGTATGAAAGTCAATGTAATTAAAAATCCATGTTTAAGGAAGCATACCCTTCATCATCACATTTATCATGCACCACAGTGTGGTAATATACTGTTTGTTGAAATATCATTAATATGGATGAACCCATATTATAAATAACTTCACAATATATATATTTACATAACTGATCATATCTATATAATTTTTAACTCCAATTATTTCATAATTATTTACCTCAACCATCATAATTGAGTTCATTTTCTTGAAAAATATTTTAAAATTTTATCTTGATATATAATAACTAACGATCAGCATTGAATCATAACAATTTTAATAACATTACATTATTTGATTATATAAATAATTCAAGTTTATAAAATTAAATAGATCATTGAAAAACAATATCGGGAACTAACTATTTTAGAGAAATTCATAGTAACTTTTCATGTATAGGGTGAGAAATGTTTTATGACTATAATGGAGATTTTTTATGTCATAATTATGAATTTTCTTCATTAAATCAAATATAAAATTGTAATGGAATTTTAATGTAAAGGGATACCCACTATGGATAATATATAGGATTAAGTAGTTTTTTATGCCTACATCCTATATTTAAGAAACAAATTTTGGTCCTTGGTCTACATAAGAAAAAAACTATCATTCCTATATCAAACACACTGTAAGAGTATATTAAAATATGACTATTTCAACAAAATGATTCTTTTTTGGATGAAAATTTGATGGAATATACATTGGTCTTACCATGTTTAGGAGAATATCAAGAAAAATAGTTTCGATTAATAATAATAGTGTTTAAATCTATGTTAAGCTACATCTTTGTTGATAAAATTGGACATGTCGACAATTTTCTATTTATAACATCAACATTTAACCAATTACTAAAACTGTTATATAGTATAAAAAGAGGATTTATCTTAATATTAATGATATGTTAATGGATGATTTTATAAATCTGCATGATGTTAAAATAATACACCAAATTTTAGAAATCTCCATTATCATTGCTTTCCAAATTTCACATAATGAATGATTGTTAATGGTTTTAACCAATAACAATAATGAGAAAATTTTTAAAATTAATTTAAATAGTTATATATTCTATATAATATATATATATATATATATTAATTTCTTCCCCATCGAATAACCTTTTTAATTTTTTTCATAAATGAAATTATTGGGTAGTTAGTCAGAAATAAATTTTACTTTTTTCAAGTTGTTTAGTCTTATTAAAACTATATTTTTATATCCCATTATGTTGATGAAAATAAGGATAAAAGAACAACTGGAAAAAGAGGTATTTGTGATGGGCTATTTGCGATGGAATCCCATCACAAATAATCTTTAGAGGTGGGTCCCTTTTGCAAATATCCCACTATAGAAAACAATGTCACAAATTCTAATTTTTTTCAGACGGGCCTATCACAAATAATTCTCTGACATTATATATTATATGTAAACAAAACATTAGTGACAGGACTGTTACAAATACTATTTTCGATGAGGAACATCCCCATAATAAATAAGCCTCTTATTATATACATTATATATAAATAATTCATTTTGCAATGGGCCCATCCCAAATAGATTTTTCAATGTGCCCATCATCCCTTCATAAATAGTTTTTAAAAAATATATATTTAAACTAGTTGTGATGGGACATTGTCATATAAAGCCCCTTCGTAAATAATATACAATGTAATATATATATATATATAATAAAATTATGAATATTGAAAAAATACTATTAATATTATTAAAATAATAAAAAAAAATTAAAAATATTAAAATTCATAATATTCTCAAAAAATATAAAAAAATCATCAAATATTGTTATTTTTTTTGTTATTAAAATAAAAAATTTAAAAAATATGATACTAAAAAATATATTAAAAAAATATGATTAATTAAAAAATAATCTTAATAATATTAAAATAATAAAAATATATAAAAAATATTAAAATTCTCAATATTCACAAAAAATATAAAATAAATCATAATTTATTATTATTATTATTATTAGGAAAACAAATAAATATTAAAAAATATAATACTAATAATAAATAATAAAATATTAAAAAATAAAAAAAAATTATACATTATTTGCACCAATATAAAATATAGGAACTATAAATATTTTATATTACAACAAATCAAGAATTCAGATTTTTTTAACATAAAAAAACACAAGGGGACATCTTTTGGATTAGGTGGAGGAGCTATATGAGATAATGGAGGAAACTCCTTCCCTAAACTATGAGTCATACGACACATGTACTTGATCTACTCGTGATGCTCCTACTACTGCCATAAATACATATCCTCTTCATTCTACTAGTGATACGGCTACTGATGCTGATGCATCTCTTCCTGTTGTTTGTGAAAACTCTCTATAATCTCAGTCTTAGTTTTTAACTATTCATGATACTGTGAGGTAGAAGACGATTTCACTCCACGAGCTCCTCTTGAGCTGGATGCCGACATCACAGGTGTACTATAATAAGTACCAGAAATCAAATCATTGCTGATACCAACTACTCGGCCCTTCTCAAAGCCATACTGAGTCGCCTGCATCAGTGTCACGTCATCGAAATGGTGGGTACTGGTGTGATCAGTCATCTCATCCTAACTCTTAGCCTGTGTCTTATAGGTCATAGCCTCATATGACCTCTTCAATTATAATTTTAAATTAAAATTGTGATAATATTATATGAAGTGAATTGTCAAAATTAAAAAAATACTAACCACAATTTGAAGCTGGCAATCACCTTTAATCACTCCAGTGGTTGGATCACTTTACATCCTTCGATAAACATCCTACATGGTAATATTGGGATTCTCAACTATCTATATTAATATAAAATAAACTGTTTATATTTAATTTTATAAAAAACATTTAAATAATATACTTACCAGATGCTCTCTATGTGTACTGAATGTACGACTATCAGATTGATGTGTCACCTCATGTCTCCCTTGGTTCTGCCGACCCATGAAACATCTCCTCTGAAATCCACCACCCAACCAGTGTGAACATAATCAATCCCAAATATGAGATGAAATGTACTCTAGTCGATGAGCTCTACACGACTCATTATATTCTATCACTACTACTTTCGTAATGGCCTTCCATCTCAAATTGTGGAAAAACTGACAGAAACGGTCATGCGTAGACCCCTGCCATGCCGTGCGGATATTGTCATGCATTATATCATTGATGGGATACCACAAATCATAGAAATAATATAAAATATCTTTTTATTAATAAAATTAATTTCATAATAAATTTTATTTATTTTCATACTAGCCAATGATTGAACATGTCAGGCCACACATCAGTGAGAATATTTTACCATGTGATCCGTGTAAGAGAATTTTTTTTCAAGATAGCGATCCATGTCTAATAGCAACATGAACAAAATTTTGAAAAATAATAAATACTAATAAATTAGTTTATATATAAATAAATTATTGAATGATAAAAAAAATATACAGGTTTCCATACCTCTGTGTGCATGGATCAAACCCAAGACGTAGATGTCACTCAAAGATAGGGTCAGGAATCATCAGTCACGCAAAACCGTGCCCCCTCCACGTACCCCCTGATCCTCTATTAGGTTGAGGGCCAGATGATCCAAAATCCCCCTCATCCAATGGTATCTCAGCCTCCACCAACTCCTGAAATATATCATTGTCCATCTAAAACAGAAAATGATTGTTTTAAGTAGATAGTTGAAAATAAGTGTTATATTTAGATATATATTAGTTATGATTAAAAACAAAATTTAACTATGTCAATGTTCACATTTATAATCATCTTTATATCTAATTATGCCAATGTCATCATTTCTTTCTTGGCATCACCATTATCTCAATGATTTTATGTTTCATCATCTCTTGTCATTTCCAATTCATTTGTAACATCATTAACATCTTCAGCACTATCAATCCTTAATTATGGAATGTCATTATCGATATTAATGTCTCTTTGTCAAACAAATGGATTTTGAGTAGTCTCTTGAAAAATTTAAATACCTTTTACATTAGTGGAACCACATTCAGTTTGAGTAAACAAATTTTATTGAGATTTCAATTTTATTATTCTCAAACCATTACTCAAATAATATGATGTAGCATAGTACTATGCATAATAAATTTTATGTTCATGTTGATCCAGTAAAAATGGTTCTTTTACTATAAAAACACATCTATATTTAATATCTACGATTCCATGAGTTGGATGAACACGTAAGCCTTTTTAAATATCCAACCACTGACATTTAAACGTCATTCTTTAATTCTATACTAGATAAAACAGCTCAATAATTTCATAAAAAATTTCTTAAACGTCATCTTAAATTTCTCTATGATGCGATCTACTCAAGAAAAATCCATTGTTTATGGTTTTTATCGATCCCCCATATAAACGTGTATGAAATCAAAAACTATTCACTACATATGCATTATAATATTTAACCATTTTGGATGGTGGGTTACTCAATATATACATTCACTTATATATTATATCAGTATGTTGGTACACCTATAAATATGTAAAAAATTATCAATATAATAAATAATTAATTGAGTTGATATTAAATAATCAGTAATTTTTGTTACCAGTTTTTGAAACCATTGTGAAATTTTTTTGTCTATGTTTTTTTGATCAACTTCTGTAATTTTTGGAAGTTGATTCTTGATATGATTTTCATATAACATACTAATAATATAATTTTACGTAAGGTAAATTAAATTATAGAATACTTGAGAAAAGAACTCACAATATAAATGTTTCCATTTCTCCACAGTTGGGCATTACAAATGTATGATCTCTACGATGTTCATCATCTAAAAATCTTCATTCATGAACTCCAGGCGGTTGTGTTTTGAGTAATAGTCATATTCAAAATAATGAGAGAAGAAAAAAGAAATTTCCACATACAAATAATATTCACCCAATGAGACTTAAACTGATGCTTTGTAACATACTTTTTTCTTCAATTTCAACATGCTTCTCTCAAATGGGTAGCTTCATCAAAACTATAATGGACCTCCACATTTATCGTAGTGTGGAAAATGTAATATCAGATGTTTCATTGAGTCAAATAAAGCATGAAGAAATACTTTTTCCAGTTTACATATAATTACAGTAACATCTTCTACCAGTTTTCTTGGCACATCTTAGTCAATTGTCACTGCAAAAATGTCTCGAAAAAATATGACATGTCTGTAATCGAATTAAAAATTGTTGAATTCAACAATCCATTGAATCCAATTAGCATAAGTCATTCCATTATAACATGGAAATAATGGCTTTTAATCTGGTAATATAACCATTCTTAACACATCTATCCAAATTGTAAGCATAGTCATATGAAAGTATCAAACTGGTATTCCACTGACAAAATAATATGCGAATCTCTTTGGATAGTATATAAGATGCTTTTGATCCCGTAACATCATGTAAGAACATTTTGAATGTTTACAGATTCAGAATCAAGTTATTAGTATCTTCTCTATTATTTAGTTCAACGTATTGATACAAAAAACATAATCTGGTTGAAAACCAAACCACAAGATATGTCCCCCAACCTTATCAAATGTATCAAATGTTCTCAGAGCACATTTTTTACAAGGAGTAATTATTGTTCCTTCTAAAATAAATTCTGTTTTTGATGATGTGAATGATAAGAAAGCTTAAACACCCTCAATATATACTGGATTTAAACCAGAACCGTTTAGATTTTTGTGCTGATTTATCCAAGAACTATCATTTAATAATGAATGTTTTCAACTTCATTGTTTAGGTTTTTTCTAAAAAAATATAAAATCATTACTATTTTTGAATAATTTGTCTATAAAACACTATCTGAAAAAATAAATAATTAATCACAACTATTTCTTAATAACAATAATTATCCATGGGTGACACAATTTCCTGTTGCTTGATGGATACTCATTTGTTAGACGACTCATTTACTTGCAACTTTCTCCCACTGAAATCACAATAAAGAATCTTATCAGAGGAACATATATTCATTCTCGTGAATACGTGAATGTGTAAGCATGCCTCAGAGTAGATTATTCATTCTAATTCCAGTGTGAGAAAGTTGCTGGTAAATGAGCCCGCAGACAAAAGATCCCCCTTTTCGTCGATGAATCATCTTCTTGGAACTATCACCACAAGAAAAAATTATGAAAAATGTGGTTCTACGAATGCATATTAAATATTGAGCATATGAGATTGGACATGCATGTATAGAATGATACATTTCATTATGATTTTTGTCAGTGAAAATGTGGTTGTTCGTATACATATGTATTAATTATTCCAATTTATTCCTATTTATTACAATTGAATTTTTTCTTATTTTTTCCTATTCATTTCAATTTTTTATTACTATTTATACTTATTTATTATAGTTTTTATTTATTTCAATTTATATTTATAGCTAATTATTCTTAATTTTTGTAATTGCTATTTATTCAAATTTATTGCAATTAATTACAATTTATTTCTATTTATTATTATTTATTGCCATTTATTTCTATTTATTTCTATTTAATCCTATTTATTACAATTTATTCCTATTTATTTTATATATTTCTAATTATTTCTATTTATTCCTATTTATTAATATTTTATGATATTTTAGGATATTTTTTGCTAGTTTTTTCTATTTATTGCTATTTATTGCTATTTTCTACTATTTATTGCAATATATTTCTATTTATTTCTATTTATTTCTATTTATTACTATTTATTTCAATTTATACCAATTTATTTATATTTATTTTTATTTATTGTTATTTATTCTTATTTATTTCTATTTATTGTTATTTAATGCTAATTATTGCTAATTATTTCTAATTATTGAAAATTATTTTTAATTATGGCTATTTATTTCTAATTAATGCCAATTATTTCTATTTATAGAAAATTATTAATAATTATTAATAATTATTTCTAATTTTTGATAATTATTTCTAATTATTGCTAATTATTGCAAATTATTTCTAACTATTTATAATTATTACTAATTATTATTACTTATTAATAATTATTACTATTATTTAAAATTTATAAATATTTTTTACTAATTATTTCAAATTATTTCTAATTAGTACTAATTATTACAATTTATTAATATTTATTATAATTAATTAATATTTGTTACTAATTATTACTAATAATTACTAATTATTACTAATTATTAATAATTAATACAAACTAATACTAGTTATTACTATTCATTAGTTTTTATTATTATTTATTACTATTTATTTGTATTTATTTGTATTTATTAGTATTTATTAGCATTTATTAGTATTTATTAGTATTTATTAGTATTTATTATTATTTATTATTATTTATTAGCATTTATTAGTATTTGTTAGTATTTATTAAAAATTATTAGTATTTATTAGAATTTATTAGTATTTGTTACTAATTATTAATAATTATTACTATTTATTACTTATTATTATTATATATTATTAATTATTAGTAGATGTAACTAATTATTACTAATTATTATTAATTATTACTTATTATTACATATTTTCACTAATTATAACTACTTATTACTAATTATTACTAATTATTACTAATTATTCCTATTTGTTCATATTTATTATTATTTATTCTTATTTATTCCTATTTATTCATATTTCTTCTTATTTATTCATATTTATTCCTATTTATTACAATTTATTAGTATTTGCAACTATTTATCCCTATTTAATACAATTTATTCGTAATTATTACTAGTTACACCTAATTATTACTAATTACCCCAAATTATTACTAATTACACCTAAATATTACTAACTACATATAATAATTACTTATTACCCCAAATTATTACTAATTACCCTTAATTATTACTAATTACCCCTAATTATTATTATTTACCCCTAATTATTACTAATTACCTGTAATTATTACTAATTAGCCTTAATTACTATTAATAACTACAATTTACAACAACAAATTACTAATTACCACAAATTATTTAGATATAATAATAATTTACTTTAATAATTATTAATTATAACTAATTATTATGAATAAGTACTAATAATTCCAATTTATTATTACAAATAAATACAGATAACAAAACAATTTAAATGTAATTTAATTACAACTAATCAACAATAATTAAGATTAACATAAAAATGGAATAATTACCAAATTAAAGAAAATATAAAAACCTTCAAACAAGATCTTCTATTGATGAAGACGACTTCACATCCTCTTTGTAAAAAAAACTAACACCAAGAAATTTTCACTCTAAAAATAGAGTTGAGAGAGAGAGAGGAAGTGAGAATTGAGGGGAAGAGTAAGAAAAAAGGAAGGGGGTATATATAGGTCAGATTAGTTTCAATTTAACTATTTACAACGTGTTGCAATCACAAATAGTAATATTTCGTTACGGGTCCTTTTGCAAATATGTTTTCTTATATTAATTACTCTCGGTGGTTAAAAGGGTATTTGTGACGGGTCCCGTCTCAAATAGTTGCCTGCCGACACACATTTTTCAATGGGAGAACATCTCGTCACAAAAACCAATTTACCGCCGCTAGAATTTGCGATGAGACCCATTTGAAAATACACTCTGACTGACGTAGTATTTGCTCCGGGGGAATCCCTCCATCCCAAATAGATGCCTCATGACTCACTTATTGCTATGGGTCAACATCTCGTTGAAAAAAACCTATTTATTGTCGCTGTTATTTGCGACGAGACTCGTCTCAAATACCGTCTGTTCGACTCACTATTTCCAATGGGACCCCAAATCATGTCAGAAATAACCAGTTATTTTCGACGGGTCTAACACCCCATCATAAATAACCTCTAGGAAGAACTATTTTTGATGGTTTGAACCCCCGTTAAATAACTTTTTGTTAGTGGATCTCATAAAATTTTTCAATGATTCATGCTGGATAATTATATATACATGATTGTGATGCTAAATTATATAGTCAATGATTGATTTTCTAATTGTTATAGCTATTTTGGAAAACATCGAGGAGAATTATGAATTATATTAGAAAATTGTAAAATATGAAAACCTTAATTTGAACTGGTAAAAAATAATTATTTTCAATAGATGGAATTTTTATTAAAATTATGTTTTCTCAGAGGGTAATAGATATTGAAACATTTAAAGATGTTATTATTGAGAAATTACATTCCAGACTCATCCCATGTACTCACTTATAATGGAGTATAATTGGAGCCAGACATATATTACTATAAATAGGCTATCCAAATTTTGAAAACTAATGAATATGAGTTATGAAATCACACAACTCAGCAGGTACAGTTAATATAGAAAAATAAAAAAAATTAAGAGGTGGAATCTGAGCCTGACAAACTTAAGATGAAGGACTACCCAAATATTTTTCTGGGGAAACATTATAGAAATTTCAAGGATGGAATTTTTTGTAAGGTGGTATGAATGTAAATACCAATGGATTAAAAAATAAATTTAATATAAAATGTAATGCAAGAAAATTTGAGTCACTTCTAAAAAACATTGTTTTATTGTAACCTAACCATTAAAGATAACAATTCTACCTCTCTGAAGTGGATATCATAAAACGTACATAAACAGTTGCGATCATTATGATATATAGGGTTTTATAATAACAACATACATTTTTGGGGAAAGTAATTTGACCTTAAGAATGGTAATATGACCATTATGAATAGAAAATCATCTTGATGAATAGTATCCACACCCCTTAGAGTATAATTAATATTTAGGGACCCTATAAATGAAACAATGATACAATTATATCATTTTATAAGTTAGTGAATATTTAAAAATTACTAAATAAGTGTTGGTATTTTTGTGAATAATAAAAATTCAATTGCAATTTTATAGTTAATAAAATAATTTAAAGGAAAAACCAGTTTCATAAAATGTAATTGTAAATCTTTATTTCATTATCCTATCATTTTAGTCAAATTTAATAATGTCATTGTTATATTTCCATGGTGTTACAAAATCCAATTTAATTTTAAAAATTATAATTTTGATTAAATGTAATTTTGATAAAAATTTTAATTTATCATATATATATAATTATTTTCATAAAATAGTTTTTAGTTTTTAATTCAACACAATGAAAAATGATCTGGTGAATTTTTTTTATTTGTTTTCAATACTAGAACTTTTTATCAATAGTAAAATTTGGATATTTGATGTATAAATACGTTATATAGAGTACAAATAGTTCATTGAGTCATGTATAATTTATGGGAACTTGGTTAAAATTCACAGGCACTTATTAATTTATTTATTCATATGAATCAACACTTTTGGTTGTCTTGAAGAAAATAATTAAATAATGAGAAATTACCCCTCTCATCCACTATAAAATCCACCCATCAATCCCACTTCTACTCACACTTTCAAATCATTGAGACTTATAAATTTTCAGCCCAATACTCTTCCAATTATCCTTCCCCATGTCCCATGTATCTTATTATCATCAGAAAATAAAAATCAATCCCCTTATGGTGATTTATAAAGAGGATTGTTCAGGAGGTAAAATCATCTTCATTTTCCTTTTATTTTTATTTTCACGTTCATTATTTTATTATTCTATCCTCAAATCCTATTTCCAAATAATAATGATAAATCTTGTATTATTTATATTCTAGAATTATATTATTTTAATTTAAGAATTATCATCACCCTCTTTAGTTCCTCTATTTTTTCTAAAAAATTAAATCATCATCTAGGATGTACTAATTGAAGACCTTAAGGGATAAGGAAATTTTTTTCATTAATTTATCCTTCATGTCTAGTCATGAAACCATTTTTATGGTTGAACCAAAATATAAAATATGAATTAATTCTCATGTAATGTTCTGAAAATAGTATATGTATAATAATATTTTATATGACAGAACAAGTACATGGGGATGGAAATACTGCTGTAATAATATAAATAGTTATCGCTTAATGTATTATCAAAATATTAATCCTCATACCATATAATAATATTATATATAAAATGATTAAAAATTTTAAATGATCAACAACAACATGAAATTCCATGTATGGATAATTATTCCGATTTACATGAACATCATTACTAATATATAAGTGAACCGATCATGAAAACCATGAAAAAGAATGATCATGAATGATGAAATTAAACTCCATAACTCAATAATAAGGCCGAAATTGAACGAAAAAAACAATAATAAATAAAATATCTATATTAATTTTTCTGAATATATTATCTAATGTAAATAATATATTTATCCAGGATGTTATTGTCGAGTGCAGAACTCAGTCAGACATAAGGCAAGGGTTTCCTTCCCGATCCATAATTTTCATTCGGGCTGTAATTTATTTATCAATAAACCAATGTAATTATTTTTTAATTTTATATAATTATAATAAATTATTTTTATATATTAAGAAATGATATATTCTAATTAGTTTATTTTTTGGTGGAAATTACATGATTTGAAATGGCTCCATTCTAAATTAATTACAATAAGAAATTCCGATTGAAGAGAAATTCACTATTTATAAAGTATTTCCATGTTCCCTCAATAATCTATTTTAAGACATAATTATTTTTCTTAAACAACTAATTTCATCAAAGTGAAACTAACAATGTTCATTTTTGGATTTACATAATGATTTTTCCAAAATAACTATTCTATTCAAAGTAAAAGTGTATTTCCCTAAAAAATTCATCATTGATTTTGTAATATTATTTTTCTCTATATCTAAAAAAATGATTAATTTTATGAATTATTTGGGTTAATATCTTATTTTTATCAAACACCATATTTTATTAGATGGTTTGTGATTAGTTTTACTATTTTTTTTCTCTCTTGATTTGATTCCCTGTACTACTCAGAATGGATTGAAATTATAATTACAAATTATTGAATGTTATTTAAATTTCGTATATTTATATATATGATATTTATGTTAGACCCCATTCAAATAAGAAATTCCCCAGAGAGAGTATGGGATTGGTGGGGTGTAAAGACCCGAAAATTTCAAGGAAATTTTTTTCTTAATTTTCCTTGGAATTTTACAAGAGCGCAGCTTCAGAAGGCACCTGATTCCGAGGCCCGGTGTGCCCGAAATCAATTTCCAAAGTTTGGCTCGGGTACGTTCAAT
Source organism: Viscum album (assembly GCA_963277665.1). Lineage (NCBI taxonomy): Eukaryota > Viridiplantae > Streptophyta > Magnoliopsida > Santalales > Viscaceae > Viscum > Viscum album. The sequence continues at coordinate 1,237,346,941 of OY728145.1, read as the reverse complement.
GAACGGACGAGCGAGTTTTTCTATCTTTTGAACCGGTGCCCGGAATCGAATTCTGAGGGCACCGATGAAATCGCAGCTCCGGTATTTGCTTAGAAACGCCTCTTCCGGAGTTGTGTTTGCTCAGACGTGGTTTTTAAATTTTGGGGCTTTAAGTCAGAAATAAAATAAAGTTTGTGCGACAACTTTATTTTATTTCACTTAAGTTGCTTGGAAGCCACTTGAAGCCACTTAAAGACGGCTTGAACTGTGTTGAACTGGATAGGATGCTATCCAGAAATATCCTACCCCCTTGGTAGGATATTTGTGTGGTGGGGCCCGCACGAGCCCCGCCGTTTCTTTCGCTAAGTAACGCACCCGCGAAAACCCGTCAAAGTAACTGAAAAGTCAACCGACGCGTTTTCTTTAATTTCTTAACAGACCATTTAATTGGGCGGTTTATTTCGTGAATTAAATGGGCTGTTTCATTCGTTGAATTAATTCAACGAATTTAATGGGTCGTTACTTACGCGTTTGCGTTTGTTGACAAAATAATAAAATAGTCAAACTTGTCTATTTTTGAGGATTGCTATCGTTGTGCAATTCCTCTGAACCTCCACCCTCCCCGCGAAGAACGCGAAGAACACGAAGAACGCGAAGAATGCGAAGAACGCCGGCGACCGGAATTCGACGACGCACACCGTGATCTGCGACGTCGACGAGCTCTACCCGCGACGTTCTTCGGCGATGCCTCTTCTTCCGCGGCCGATCCTCGTTCGGCAATTAAGGTGAGAAACGAATTGTTTATTTCTCCCCTTTTTTATAATTCAATATCAACGGATTTAAATTAATCCGTTTGATCTTGATCCTGAGATTGGCGACGCGACGTCGGATACCGCGACGACGCGACGATCTCCTTCATCCGTGACGAGCGATTCCGCGACGACCTCTCGTCCGACGACGACGACAAGGTAAGGGTTGATTGAAATATTTTCCTTTCCCGTGATTTTATTTCTTTTAAAGTAAAGAACCTGATCTTCGAACAATTTTAATTTATTTAAAATTGTTGTTGATTATTTTCTTTTCCGCCCGATGATGTTTATGACTAACGCGGAGGGTGCGGATCTAACAAACAAGACCCGACAACCCTCCGCCGATCTTCCCTTTTTTGTGCGGATCTGGCGGACGACGACGAACCATGCGGCAAGGGCGATCCGTTGATCCCGCAGTAAAGATCGGCCCCCGGGAGGAGCAACGGCGCAGACGGGAGGCAAAACGGGCCACCAGAGCAACTCCGGCGGCCCGCGGCGGCGCCGGCGACCGGAGGCGGCGGCGCCCGGCGCGCCGCCGGAGGAGTCCGCCGCGGCCGAGCCGCGGCGGCGGCGAACCGCCGGACCTCGTCCGCGGTCCGGCCACCCAGCACGCGGCCCGCGCGGGCCGCGTTTCTCCAAAGCCGCGGGTCAAACCCGCGACGGCTCACTCGGCCGCTTGGCCGAAGCCGAGCCGGCCGGTCCGGTCGGCCGGGCCGCGCCCAGGCCGGACCGGACCCGGCCTAGCCGGGTCGGGCAGGGCGGGCCGACCCGGTTCGGGCCGACCCAGTTCGGCCGACCCAGGGGGGGGGGGGGGGGTTCGGGCCGGGTCGCCCCGGGCCCAGAACCCCCGTTTCGGGCCCTCTTCGGTCTTTCGCCCATATCTTGGGCCTGGGACCTCCGATTGACGAACCGTCAGCGGCTGCGCGATCCTTGGATCGAGACGGTCGTTTCGGTATATTACACTCAAGGTTTCGGAAGACTTTGGGTTCGGCCGGGTTGGTTCGTACACGAAACCAACCGGGCCCTCGGAGCGGAAACGCTCATAACTTGAGCTATGGACGACCGATCGACGTACCGTCAGCTGTGATAGTTTCCTCTAAGTGAGACGGAACTTTTGGCATACTCCGCCCGAGGATCGGATACAGGCGGAGTACGGTCGGGTTGGTTTTTCCCTAAAAACCAACCGGGCCCCTGGGACGAAAATGCCAATAACTCTCAGACCGGGCGTCCGATTGACGCGCCGTCTGTTGCGTTGAGATCCTGTTGTCGATACGGAACTTTTGGATACATCAACTTCGGACTACGTGTCAGTTGATGTATCAGCCTCTCGGCTCGTGGAGCGGACCCTCCTAAACGAGCTCGCTAAGTGCGGGAACCCTAGCGCTGGCTGTGACTTCGACGACAGAGCAGAGATCCTCCGTGGACTGCGAGGACGGCAGAGTAGAGATCCTCCGTGGACTGCGACGACGGCAGAGCAGAGATCCTCCGTGGACTGCGACGACGGCAGAGCAGAGATCCTCCGTGGACTGCGGCGACGACTGTGCAGAGATCCTTAGTGGACTGCGTCGACTACTGCACTCAGCGATCCTACGTGGATCAGTGCTACAGGTTCTGTGTGAGCCCGATCCTATGTGGGTCCTTACTACCGGTTCTGTGTGAGCCACTGCCTACAGGTTCTGTGTGAGCCCGATCCTACGTGGGTCTTTGCGGGGGTTAGTACCTATCGATCCTTCGTGGGTCCGACGACTTAGATGGATCAGTGATCATCTTTGACGTCATCTGAAAAAGTATACCTGGTTGAGCTGAATCTTATGTTACTCCCCTTTGTGGATTGTGTTGAACTATCCTTTGTGGATTTACTGTTTACTCTCCTTGTGGATTTGAGTCTTGCTTTCCTTTGTGGATTGAGTTGTTCTTGAGCTCGTGAGCAGAGCTAGAATTGGGGACTTAGGTATATGTATGGGCATATACCTAAGTCGAGTCAGATGTTACTTCGTGATTGCATCATTCTTTTGTGCTATATCCTTTGTGGATTTCGGGAGACCTTCGGGGGTCTCGGGGTCCTTACTGAGTAGCTTATACTCACCCCTGCACGGGCTATGCCCGCACCTTGTTGTGTTGGATGCAGACGACAGACAGTGCTGATCGCGGTTGGGGCGTGGAGCAGGACGGTACCTGGAGGTGGACCACTGGGCGGGACGTGCTCGGAGTGGACGTGGGACCCGAGGAGCCTGGAGGCTATCTATACCCACCCTTCAGGTGGGATTGCCAGTGGACGACACGAGGCCGCCGTCTTTTCTTCAGTTGTTGTACTTTACTTTTCAGTTGTACTTTACAGTTGGGCTTGTATTTCCGCCCCCCTTTACTTTTCTGCACTCTGTAGTTACTTTCCGCTTGCTGACTCTGTGGTGGTTGTTACTTATAAAGGCAATGCCTTCCCTGTTTACCGGGAATTTACGCCTTGGTGCTAGTCGCCAGCCCCTGGCCTATGGAAGGAGGGCTTGGGGTAGTCACGGCACGGGCCCCGAGGACGGGTTGTGACAAATTGGTATCAGAGCTGGTCGGTTCTACCGCAAACTCTGATCGTCTTTTCTTTCTATATGAAGCAATAGTGTTTAGTGTATTGAGTGTGGTTATCAGTTCAGGGAGCCCAGTGTTGGTGCGGCGGCCGACGTATCCGTACACCAGGACCCTGACTCCTGATTTCCGACTTAATGCATGAAAACATTGATTGCGTGTGTGTTTCAAGTCTTCTTTGTGATTACTTGTGTCATCTCACCAGGTATACTGATCTGCTTCATGAAAGTCTCAAGTTTTCCTTGTGATTACTTGTGCCAGCTCCCCAGGTATACTGTTCTGACTGTGGTGCTCTTGTTCTTCTTTTCAGGATGGCCCCGCGACGACAGCCAGCTAGGGTTCCGAGTGAAGGGCGCGACGGCAGCCCACCGAGCGACGATGCCTCGGTTCAGGGCCCTTTTCCAGCAGTGGCACCGGCGGTAGCCTTACCCGCCGAGCCACCGATGCTTCCAGTACCAGACGCTGACGATGCACGTCGCCTCAGGGCACTGCATGAGTTTCAGAGCCAGCGACCGCCCAGGTTTCGCGGTGAGGCGGACCCCCTGGCTGCCGAGGACTGGCTAGAGGCGGTGGTACGGATCTTGAGGCTAGTGAGGACACCAGCAGATCTCATGGTCATTCTCGCGGCGAGCCTCCTGCAGGCGGCAGCAGGACGATGGTGGAGCTTGATGCTCCAGGTTCACGATGAGGCATCCTTGCTCTAGGCGGACTTCGAGAGCCTCTTCCGCTCTGAGTTCGTCCCGGCCATCCTCCGAGCGGTGCGCATCCAGGAGCTTCTCCAGCTGCGCCAGGGCAGCATGACGGTCGCTCAGTACGCGGCGAGGTTCACTGACCTATCTCGCTACTCGACCGACATGGTACGGGACCCCTTCTTCCGGGCCCGGACCTTCGAGCAGGGCTTGCGAAAGGAGATTCGGGCGTCGCTGATCTCCCTCAGCATTCCGACCCAGGCGGGAGTGCTGGAGCGAGCCCTCCTGATCGAGAGCTTCCTGGCAGAGCCTTCTTCAGCGGCGAGACCTAGCGCAGGGCGGCAGGTAGCTGATTCTTCGGCAGTAGGTAGCCGACGGATGACTCTCGGGTCCAGGCAGACCATACCCCCACGCAGACGGCCTCAGGACACCGGCTCAGCAGTGCGAGGCACACAGCGGAGTGCCAGCCTTCAGAGAGGCAGGCTGTGCTACTCCTGCGGCGGGCAGGGTCACATGGCTCGTGACTGCTCGACTCGCCGATCAGAGGAGCATCAGACGGTGGAGGGGCCACCCAGGCAGAGGCAGAGGGTCGACCGTGGCGGTCCGCAGGGAGGAGGCGGACGAGGCAGAGGAGCTGGCCAAGCAGCGGGTGGTGGGCGACGCTTCCAGGCTCTACCCCCACCACCACCAGGAGGGCCACCTCGACCACAGGGAGCTGGCGGGGACGGACAGGCCCAGCTCCAGGCAGTGGAGGCCTACGACCCCGACATGCCAGAGATGATTCGAGGTACGATCTGTGTCTATTCCACCCTTGCTGCAGTACTTATAGACACAGGAGCGAGTCACTCTTTCATAGCCTCTGCCCTTGTTCGGAGCTCGGAGATTCCGACTGAGCCGTTGGCTCGATCCTTACGGCTAGAGACTCATACGGGAGCAGACTCGACGATTACGCACTGTTGCCGGCAGTGTGAGCTTACTATAGGAGGCGAGAGCTTCGGCTGGGATCTCCTTGTAGTGGCATCGAGGCCTTACGACGTCATCTTGGGCATGGATTGGCTATCCACAGTTCATGCCCAGATCGACTGTTTTAGGCGCAAGGTGCGATGTGTTCGCACCGACGGGAGCAGGTTTACCTTCACCAGCGAGAAGGGAACCTTTGCAGCACAGGATGGACTTCCGCGGAGGAGAGTGCAGCCCATCTCTCATCAGTTGGCTAGCCTCATCCTAGGAGCAGTGGACGTGCGGAGTCCAGTTTTTCCTGCAGTGGTGGACCAGTACGTGGACGTCTTTCCCGACGACGTTCCAGGGATACCTCCTCGTAGAGAGGTAGACTTTTACATCGACTTGTACCCCGGGACAGCCCCGATATCTACTCCAGCATATCAGATGGCCCCCGCCGAGCTTCGGGAGCTGCGGGTACAGTTGGAGGACTTGCAGAGCAAGGGGTTTATCCGACCCAGTGTTTCACCCTGGGCTTCCCCGATTTTGTTCGCCAAGAAGGCGGACGGGAGCTTGCGACTGTGTGTCGACTATCGTCGCCTGAACCAGGTGACAGTGAGGAACAAGTATCCGCTGCCACGGATTGATGACCTCTTCGATCAGCTCAAGGGAGCGCGGTGGTTCTCGAAGATAGACCTCCGGTCAGGCTATCATCAGCTCAGAGTTCGAGACGAGGACGTGCAGAAGACGGCCTTCAGGTGTCGGTATGGCCATTATGAGTTCTTGGTTATGCCGTTCGGCGTAACCAATGCTCCAGCAGTGTTCATGAGCCTCATGAACAGGATCTTCCAGCCATACCTCGACCGATTTGTCGTGGTCTTCATTGACGACATTTTGGTATACTCGACGACTGAGGAGGAGCATGCCTACCACCTGCGAGTTGTGCTAGACACGCTCCGAGAGCACCAGCTTTATGGAAAGCTCTCAAAGTGCCAGTTCTGGTTACGTGAGGTCCATTTCTTGGGGCACGTCATCTCTGAGGCGGGAGTTGCAGTGGATCCCGCGAAGATCGAGGCAGTGCTAGCTTGGGAGCCACCCAAGAGCGTGACGGAGGTGCGGAGCTTCTTGGGCCTAGCCGGATACTATCGGAGATTCGTGCCAGACTTTTCCAGAGTTTCGGCACCACTCTCAGCATTGAAGAAGAAGGGGAAACCCTTCGTGTGGTCAGACAGATGTCAGCAGAGCTTCCAGGAGCTGAGACAGAGATTGACCAGCGCACCTATCTTGAGGTTGCCTGAGGAGGGATTTGGATACGTAGTTTACTGCGATGCATCAGGGATTGGACTCGGGTGCGTCCTGATGCAGGAGCGGGCCGTGATCGCCTACAGATCACGTTAGTTGAGGCCGCATGAGCAGAACTACGCCACTCATGACCTGGAGTTGGCAGCAGTGGTCTTCGCTCTGAAGACTTGGCGGCACTACCTGTTGGGCGAGCGCTTCACAGTCTTTTCTGACCACCAGAGTCTCAGGTATATCTTCTCTCAGAAGGACCTGAACCTGAGACAGCGGAGATGGCTTGAGTTCCTTCAGGACTATGACTTTGAGATAGTCTATACTCCTGGGAAGGGGAACGTGGTAGCTGATGCCCTCAGCAGGAGGACGGGCATTCAGCTCCTTGAGGAGGCGACGGATCAGCTAGCCTACTTACGGATATCCTTCGTGGATAGAGACGGAGCAACCTTTCTTCAGTCTCTCACAGTCTCTCCTCCACTTCTACAGCGGGTCAGAGAGGCTCAGTGTGGGGACGCTGACTGTGAGACCCGACGTGCACTGATATCCTCAGGTCAGGCGCCTGATGGTTTCTCCCTTGGAGCAGAGCACGACATCCTTTTCAGAGGACGTGCCTTCGTACCAGTCGCTTTACAAGAGGAGGTGTTGAGAGAGTTTCACACTTCTCCCTTGGCGGTGCATCCCGGAGTGGCGAAGATGTACCAGGATCTCAGGCGACAGCACTGGTGGCCGGGCATGAAGAAAGCTGTGGCAGAGTTCGTTTCACGATGCCTCACCTGCCAGCAGGTGAAGGCAGAGCATCAGGTACCAGCAGGCTTGGTACAGCCCTTGGAGGTCCCGGAGTGGAAGTGGGATGGCATATCTATGGACTTCGTGACTGGACTTCCACGCACTTCCAGAGGTCACGACTCCATTTGGGTGATTGTCGACCGACTCACCAAGTCGGCACACTTCTTACCCATCAGAGAGCAGGGCTCAGTGGAGAGCTTGGGACGTCTTTACGTCCAGGAGATCGTACGACTTCACGGTGTGCCATCGTCTATCGTCTCCGATCGAGATGCTCGTTTCACTTCCCGGCTTTGGAAGGGGTTGCAGGAGGCGTTCGGGACGCGGCTCCATCTGAGCACAGCCTTCCACCCTCAGACGGATGGTCAGACGGAGAGGACCATACAGACACTCGAGGACATGCTCCGTGCATGTGTTCTCGACTTTGGTCGCAGCTGGGAGGACCACCTACCCTTGGTGGAGTCCGCGTACAACAACAGCTACCACTCCACCATCAGGATGGAACCATACGAGGCATTGTACGGCAGACCCTGCAGATCACCGTTGTGCTGGACAGACCCTGGGGAGTCAGCACTCGTGGGACCGGAGATGGTCCGAGCCACGACAGAGAAGGTCCAGATCATCCAGGAGAGGATGAGGACAGCTCAGAGCCGGCAAAAGTCATATGCTGACAGGAGGCAGAGGCCACTGAAGTTCGAGGATGGAGACCACGTCTTTTTGCGTGTCTCACCTCGACGTGGTTTACGGAGATTTGGCCGAGGCGGCAAGTTGTCTCCACGCTTCATCGGGCCTTTCCAGGTCCTCAACAGGATAGGAGAGGTGGCTTATCGCCTGGCTCTACCACCTCAGTTGCACCGGGTGCACGACGTCTTCCACGTGTCTCAGCAGAGGAGATACATGCACGACCCGACACACATCATCGACTTTGGGGAGCTGGACGTGGACGATGGGGCGACTTTTGCGGAGGTCCCAGTGGAGATCGAGGATCAACAGGAGCGGGTCCTACGTGGGCGGTCGATTCCTCTTGTGCGCGTCAGATGGCAGCACGGGAACCTCCAGGAGAGCACTTGGGAGCGGGAGGCTCAAATGCGTGCTCAGTACCCCCATTTGTTCCCCTAGTTTTTGATGTATCTTTACGGGGACGTAAAGCCCTGAGGTGGGAGTAATGTAATGACCCGAAAATTTCAAGGAAGTTTTTTTCATAATTTTCCTTGGAATTTTACAAGAGCGCAGCTTCAGACGGCACCTGATTCCGAGGCCCGGTGTGCCCGGAATCAATTTCCGAAGTTTGGCTCGGGTACGTTCAGTGAACGGACGAGCGGGTTTTTCTATATTTTGAACCGGTGCCCGGAATCGAATTCTGAGGGCACCGATGAAATCGCAGTGCCGGTATTTGCTTTGAAACGCCTCTTCCGGAGTTGCGTTTTCTCAGACGTGGTTTTTAAATTTTGGAGCTTTAAGTCAGAAATAAAATAAAGTTTGTGCGACAACTTTATTTTATTTCACTTAAGCTGCTTGGAAGCCACTTGAAGCCACTTAAAGACGGCTTGAACTGTGTTGAACTGGATAGGATGCTATCCAGAAATATCCTACCCCCTTGGTAGGATATTTGTGAGGTGGGGCCCGCACGAGCCCCGCCGTTTCTTTCGCTAAGTAACGCACCCGCGAAAACCCGTCAAAGTAACTGAAAAGTCAACCGACGCGTTTTCTTTAATTTCTTAACAGACCATTTAATTGGGCGGTTTATTTCGTGAATTAAATGGGCTGTTTCATTCGTTGAATTAATTCAACGAATTTAATGGGTCGTTACTTACGCGTTTGCGTTTGTTGACAAAATAATAAAATAGACAAACTTGTCTATTTTTGAGGATTGCTATCGTTGTGCAATTCCTATGAACCTCCACCCTCCCCGCGAAGAACGCGAAGAACGCGAAGAACGCCGGCGACCAGAATTCGACGACGCACACTGTGATCTGCGACGTCGATGAGCTCTACCCGCGACGTTCTTCGGCGACGCCTCTTCTTCCGTGGACGATCCTCGTTCGGCAATTAAGGTGAGAAACGAATTGTTTATTTCTCCCCTTTTTTATAATTCAATATCAACGGATTTAAATTAATCCGTTTGATCTTGATCCGGAGATTGGCGACGCGACGCCGGATACCGCGACGACGCGACGATCTCCTTCATCCGTGACGAGCGATTCCGCGACGACCTCTCGTCCGACGACGACGACAAGGTAAGGGTTGATTGAAATATTTTCCTTTCCCGTGATTTTATTTCTTTTAATGTAAAGAACCTGATCTTCGAACAATTTTAATTTATTTAAAATTGTTGTTGATTATTTTCTTTTCCTCCCGATGATGTTTATGACTAACGCGGAGGGTGCGGATCTAACAAACAAGACCCGGCAACCCTCTGCCGATCTTCCCTTTTTTGTGCGGATCTGGCGGACGACAACGAACCGTGCGGCAAGGGCGATCCGTTGATCCTGCAGTAAAGATCGGCCCCCGGGAGGAGCAACGGCGCAGACGGGAGGCAAAACGGGCCCCCGGAGCAACTCCGGCGGCCCGCGGAAGGGGGCGGCGGCGCCCGGCGCGCCGCCGGAGGAGTCCGCCGCGGCCGAGCCGCGGCGGCGGCGAACCACCGGACCGCGTCCGCGGTCCGGCCACCCAGCACGCGGCCCGCGCGGGCCGTGTTTCTCCAAAGCCGCGGGTCAAACCCGCGGCGGCTCACTCGGCCGCCCGGCCGAAGCCGAGCCGGCCGGTCCGGTCGGCCGGGCCGCGCCCCGGCCGGACCGAACCCGGCCTAGTCGGGTTGGGCCGGGTCGGGCCGACCCGGTTCGGGCCGACCCAGGGGGGGGGGGGGGGGTTCGGGCCGGGTCGCCCCGGGCCCAGAACCCCCGTTTCGGGCCCTCTTCGGTCTTTCGCCCATATCTTGGGCCTGGGACCTCCGATTGACGAACCGTCAGCGGCTACGTGATCCTTGGATCGAGACGGTCGTTTCGGTATATTACACTCAAGGTTTCGGAAGACTTTGGGTTCGGCCGGGTTGGTTCGTACACGAAACCAACCGGGCCCTCGGAGCGGAAACGCTCATAACTGAGCTACGGACGTCTGATCGACGTACCGTCAACTGTGATAGTTTCCTCTAAGTGAGACGGAAATTTTGGCATACTCCGCCTGAGGATCGGATACAGGCGGAGTACGGTCGGGTTGGTTTTTCCCTAAAAACCAACCGGGCCCCTGGGACGAAAATGCCAATAACTCTCAGACCGGGCGTCCGATTGACGCGCCGTCTGTTGCGTTGAGATCCTGTTGTCGATACGGAACTTTTGGATTCATCAACTTCGGACTACGTGTTAGTTGATGTATCAGCCTCTCGGCTCGTGGAGCGGACCCTCCTAAACGAGCTCGCTAAGTGCGGGAACCCTAGCGCTGGCTGTGACTTCGACGACAGAGCAGAGATCCTCCGTGGACTGCGAGGACGGCAGAGGAGAGATCCTCCGTGGACTGCGACGACGCCAGAGCAGAGATCCTCCGTGGACTGCGACGACGGCAGATCAGAGATCCTCCGTGGACTGCGGCGACGACTGTGCAGAGATCCTCAGTGGACTGCGTCGACTACTGCACTCAGCGATCCTACGTGGATCAGTGCTACAGGTTCTGTGTGAGCCCGATCCTATGTGGGTCCTTACTACCGGTTCTGTGTGAGCCACTGCCTACAGGTTCTGTGTGAGCCCGATCCTACGTGGGTCTTTGCGGGGGTTAGTACCTATCGATCCTTCGTGGGTCCGACGACTTAGATGGATCAGTGATCATCTTTGACGTCATCTGAAAAAGTATACCTGGTTGAGCTGAATCTTATGTTACTCCCCTTTGTGGATTTTCTTGAACTATCCTTTGTGGATTTACTGTTTACTCTCCTTGTGGATTTGAGTCTTGCTTTCCTTTGTGGATTGAGTTGTTCTTGAGCTCGTGAGCAGAGATAGAATTGGGGACTTAGGTATATGTATGGGCATATACCTAAGTCGAGTCAGATGTTACTTCGTGATTGCATCTTTCATTTGTGCTATATCCTTTGTGGATTTCGGGAGACCTTCGGGGGTCTTGGGGTCCTTACTGAGTAGCTTATACTCACCCCTGCACGGGCTATGCCCGCACCTTGTTGTGTTGGATGCAGACGACGGACAGCGCTGATCGCGGTTGGGGCGTGGAGCAGGACGGTACCTGGAGGTGGACCACTGGGCGGGACGTGCTCGGAGCGGACGTGGGACCCGAGGAGCCTGGAGGCTATCTGTACCCACCCTTCAGGTGGGATTGCCAGTGGACGACATGAGGCCGCCGTCTTTTCTTCAGTTGCTGTACTTTACTTTTCAGTTGTACTTTACAGTTGGGCTTGTATTTCCGGCCCCCTTTACTTTTCTGCACTGTGTAGTTACTTTCCGCTTGCTGACTCTGTGGTGGTTGTTACTTATAAAGGCAATGCCTTCCATGTTTACCGGGAATTTACGCCTTGGTGCTAGTCGCCAGCCCCTGGCCTATGGAAGGTGGGCTTGGGGTAGTCACGGCACGGGCCCCGAGGACAGGTCGTGACATGGGGTCCACTATATCCCCTCGATGAATCAGTATGACTCATTAGACAAAAAAATCATTTAGTTATAGCTAAGGTGTCACCCTTGTATTTTCTAAAGTCTTGGTTGAGTCCATGAAAAGATATTTTAGATATCTAAAAATATACATTCACACATTATAATACTAGTAATTTAGATACCTTGTGATTATTTAACCAGTATAATATCCATGGTTATGTTTCATTTTATAATGATAATTTGTATGGATGTATTTAATCATCTTCTATTTCTTCTATATTAATCTCTAAATTATTTTGAAATTCCGGTGTTTTTAGTTATTCATCATGAGTAATTTTTATTATTATGATAACATATATTTTATTACATACCGTTAATAAAAATCTGAGATAACCCATTTCATATCATTTATTTTTCCCAAGGATGCAATGTTAAATATTTTTATGAATGATGTTTAGGAATAATATTAATGTTTAGGGGTGTTTTTAATGGAGTTGTAATGTTTTTTTCACATTAATGTTTTAAATTAGAATTTATGTTTTTATTTGGTATTCAAAAACTACTAATATATTATGTCTTTTAGAATTGAACATCCTTTTACACCTACCAATGTATTAATACAAAGCACCAGCTAAATAGGAATTGGGATCAGGGTCCTTAATTATTGCCACAGTTTCTCAATGTTCATACCATATTATAAAATAGAATTGTTGATAACTATACTTAAGTCAATAATTAATGAATTAATAAATTATTACCTTGTGAAATTAACTCTTAAAAAATATATTATATGCTCTATATGTAAATATTTTTTTCTAAAACAATTATTTTTGGGTGGTTACATATACATAGTCACATACCAAGTTGTTTTCCAAATGATTTATAATCTTAACTCCAAAATTAACTAAAACACTCTCTAATTCAAAATATTGAGATAATACGTGTTCTGACATTACTATTATATCTTTTTATTGGTAAATGATATTATAGTGTTACATAACATGGATCTAAAGGATTGTTGTCTTCAAAAAATTAGCACCGTACAATACTTTTTTATACTAAAAAATTACCATTAATTTAATTTCTTATTATCTGTCTTCTTATTGTACCTCACATTATCCATAGTATAATTAATCGCATGAGGATATACATGAATTAAAGGGATGAGCTAAAAGTCGAGTAAGAGGATAGATAAGAACATGAATCTATATAACATGGGCTGATAATAAAAATAATCATAATAGCCTAGGAATATGATCATAATCATAATCATTAGATGAATCATTATATAAAGTAATGTAATATAGAAATGAATATAAATTAAATATCCTATCATAGTGGTCACATACCACACATCGTTTGGAATAAATATATCATTATTTTCATTTATATCAAATGTGTATAATAATTAAATTATCATTTCCAAGAAATATGACATAATGATAATTCATATTTCACATTATATAATGATATACATCACCTTACACAACACATTGTTGTGAAAAATATTTTTGGTCGCACCCATCTAATTATAACATTTACATCATCCTGCATGCCGCATAGAATGTTTATGAATCATAGACATCAAATAACCCTTGGAATGGAATGTGACTAATTTCAAAATTAATATATTTATGAAAAATCCATTAGTTTCCCAAACAAGAATAAAAAATATATGATAGAAATCATCAATATTTATTGACCGAGAAATAATATCAATGAGATGTAAAAGATTTTTTTAGAAGGTAGAGTTATTTTTGGATTTTTTGTTGAATATATAAAAAAACACAATTGGAAGAATATATATAATAAAAAATAATATATAATAACAAATAAATTGTATTTTAGGAGTAATAAAATATATTCCACATTAAAATGTTGTTTGAATGTATAATAAACCAATGAAAGGAATTTAGCTTTAACAACCCCCTTAACTTTTGTCCAAATTCCCTCTTCACTTTAATATAATGCATAATTAAATGAAAAATATTTATTAATAAAATTTAAACCTATTATATATTTACTTTATTTATTATGATTTAATTATGTTTATTTATGGGCATTCTGATGAGTTATATAGTACAATTTCGCCATTCATGAGTGTCTATTTTTGTCGGTTGACATGATCAGGTAAATTGAATACATGTATGGAAGATTGTTTAAAATGGGGATCATTGTCAAAAAATAAAATTATATATTTTTAGTGAAAAAATTTATATTTAATTAGTCCTATATTTTATTTTGATTCTAAATATAGTGTTACTTTTAGATAATTTTTTAACGATAATTGCTTAGAATCACTTTGATAGTTTTTGACCGCAATGAACTCATATTGATTTATTATTTAATATTATATATATGTTTTTTTAAGATCCTAAAATAGGTTTTAACATAATGTTTAAAATATATTTCAACTATTATAATGGTTTTATGATCATCATTTATGGTTGTAATTCAAAATGAAAGCAACTAATCCTTAATGGTGATAAATCAATACCACATGTATTACGTTCCCTTTTTAGAGTAAAATTGTAATGAGAAGCTGAATTCTAATATATTATTCCATTAACATGACACCGTTTTAGTATATTTAATATACCATAAGAATCATCTCACATGGACGAGGGGATCTTAAGAGCTTATTAGGAAAAAAAGAACTACAAAAATAAGAAAACAGGGGAGGGTTTTACATATTGAACGCCTTCTCCTCGAGTACCTCATTAGAGAAATATATTTTGGTATTTTTTTGTTAAAAAGTATCTTGGACATCATGGAGGGGCTGTAAAGAATTATTATTATGAAACTGTTCAATCTTAATATCATGGTAGCTATGAGGAGAAGTGGCGGTGAGGGCCGATCTTTATAAAGGTAGAGATAAGTGGTTTTTTTATTATGTTATTGAATATTTTACTATTTGTATCAAGAATATAAATATTTTGAACACCATTAATAGGTTTATCTCATAATAATGAATTATTTTCCATGAATATGGTCTTACATATTTCATATATAATATAAAACTCAATAATTCATCTATGTGTTAAATAATATAATTTACCGAATTTCAATATTCAAAAAAACTCATATTTATGAAAAATCCCAAAAAAGAACCCAAACCATATTTAGACATATAATTAAATAATGAACTTTATTTTATGAAAAATTAATTTCCAAATATAATAAATTTAATTTTTTATTTAAATCATCGTTTTCCTAGAAAAAATTGATTTTAAAATTTATAAAATTTTATAACACTTTGAAAAATTAATTAAAATCTCTTAAAATAATATTATAATCTCAAGAAAGAAAATATAAATTTTTGATCAAATTTTATGAAAATAATTTTTCTTTTATTTTATTATAATAATTCGAAAGTTTAAAATAAAAATTTATGCTTTATAAAAAAATAAACTCTTAATTCTAAATATTTAAATCATTTATTTTTATATACAATGACAAAAATATATAATATTATCTTTTATAAGTTATTTAAATTTTATTTATACTTTTATAGATGAGTTTTATATTTTACTTTCCTGATTATTATTTCTTATGTTTACATTAATATTCCAAAGATATAGTTACTATTTTTTAGGTACAGGTTCCATAAATGCCCAAAATACCTCTTATTTAATTTTTTCATCATTTTAAATCTTGTATTGTTTTTTATGTTATTATATTATATTTATATTATATGGAATAATTATAATAATGGAGTTCAATTGATAAAATTCTAGGTTATACAACCATCATCATCATCATCATAATTATCTCCATCATCATCACAACACTTTCTAATAATTTTCATTGCTATGTGATTTTACAATGACTATAAATAAAAAATCTTATGGTGAAATTATGAACACCCCCATTTAGTTATCTACTATTTAATTGGGTGGGATTTTATTTATCCATTGTTTATATGAATTGTATTCTATCCTCATGGTCAAGAATAATTATGTGTCTTGTTGTCTTAGGAATATGGGACATGAGGATTCATACCATATACATGTGGGAGAATGAATATATTAGTGTGGGAGGGGTTGGATATGGTATCTATGAAAAATTCCATCAATCCTTGGGCCTTATGGTGACACAATTTTTTCATTGGGGGAAAATTTCTATTTGGTGTTTCAAAGATACATATAATTCTAATGTGTCCTCATTGGTATGTTTAAATCAGAATGATGAGGGTTGAGGATTGACACACCCATGTACCCTATGTGGGCATGTTCTTGTAGTTGTAATCCTCTAACACCAAATAAAACAATTATTATAATTATAATTCTAATTATTATAATTATAATTATTCTAATTATTCTAATCATTACTATCCCTAATATTACTTTGATGGACTCTCATTATGAAATTGTTTTGTAGATCAACGTATGGTTTGAGGGGAGACATCTTTATTGGAATTTTTGGGTGTGATGGGGGTCTCAATGACCTCATGGATGCTTCATAGTAATAAAAGAGAATTTATCCAAATAAAAATTAACGGATAAAGTTATTTCCCTTCATTACTATAATGTGATCATATTGGGATCATTAGAGAGTGATAAAAATACATTTCCTAGTAAAATCAAGTGATTATAAATGTATTTCAAAATTTATTTTAATATTATATCATTGAGAGGGTTGGTTATTATTGGAAATAAAACCCATGTATAATGAATATATTTTGTAATTTAACATTATAATATTTATAAATTTTTTAAATGTAATTTTTTTTAAATGGTTAGTTTATACATTGATATTTATTTCCAAACATATTATCTTAAGAACGAGTATTTGGTGGTTTGTAAATATTCTTCATCAGCCAATTTCTCTCTATAATTAATAAATGAATAAATGGTTTTATAATGTTAGTGTTATAAATAACATGGTCTTGATTTTTATTCTGTTTAATAGGATTATTTATAATCAATGTAATATTAATATAAATTTAAATATCACTTCAAAAATTTGTATTTAAATAATAATCATAGGGAGATTGAATCTACTCACTTTATTCATTATGTTATTGATATAGAAGAGATCCACAAAGAACATCATTTATGTAGAAGTAAGTTTTTTTACTGTACAATGATAGATTTTTCATAATGTTGTTTTTGATAAAATACTAACTTTTTAATCATGTTATTTAATTATAGTCGATTCAAAAGACAATTTTTATTGAGTGGTCAATTTTAATTTTATCTCTAATATTAAATAATTTAAAACAATATTATAAAAGTAGAAATTGTAAAAATAGTTTTAATTTGAAGGATAAAAATTCAAAATGAATATCTATAACAAATTTTGAATTCTTTTCCTCATTTCAACTACACTAAAAATTATCAATACTATAGTTGATCATTTGAATATTATTCTAGAATATGTAATAGTAATAGAATCGTATTATCAATTAATTGTGACACCGTGCATTTATTTTGTGGTTGTTAATGTTGTACTGAAAACTACGTATGAGGACATATGTAATATTTCCATACATTTAATCATGGTTGAATAATCATAGATTCTTGACATTTCACTCATGTATTGTATGTTAAAAGTAATCTCCCAAGAAAATAAAATAATCTACATGAATTCCCCTATGTATAAGAGATATGAAATAATAATTAGTATTGTAATACTTATTTTTTAAGTAGATTACTAATCCATATACAAGGATTTTTTGTATTATAAAAATATTTTGTATTTTATCTGATATAGTGTATAAGCTGATGGAATAGCAGTAGGATTATGGGGGTTTTATACTAGAAGGGAAATTCGAAGAGAAGGAAATGAAGGGTGTTCCCAAATTATCACAGTTAATCACTATTTTGGATTAAACGAAAATATGTGTATATTTATACATAGAGTAAACTTATGGTTCTTATTTATACGATATAGGATGAAATATATCATAATATTGAAATAGAAAAAGGATGTGTAACTAGGTTGAAAATAAATATAGTGACTGTGTTTTATTAAAAATATGTGTTTCATATATAGATTCATTTTTTAATTTTAAGATTCACTTAATATAAAATGTTATATTTAAAACATTGCCTCCATTTATGATAAACATAGTTAAGGACTATTCTCTATTGGATACAACTATACTGGATTGGTCAAAATGGGTATATAATGATGGGCAGATGATTAAGGTAAGAAGTTTCTTAATTAAATGAGATGCCTACAATTTTAATTGATGATTGTAGTTTTTTTCATTTCATACATCATTTTAACAATCATATAATTTTATTTTCTTTTATTAATATATTTCCGATACTTTAGGCTCTATGAGTAACATGGTTCAACTAATCTTATTAATAATATTATTCCTATTATACAACTTATTAATATTATTTTTGTTATTCTTGATGTTTCTCTTTAGATTATATATATATATATTTCTATTACATATTCATATAATGTTGTTAATGATTATTTTTGTTATTATTAATGTTGTTTTTTTTTAATTTTCATTTTTATTATTATATTTTTAATATAACAGATAACACCACTATAATAAATTGGTTCCATGGTATAGTGTGGGATCATAATTGGAATGGGGATTAAACTCATTCGGGTGATGATTAATGATATGTTTATTATTTATTATGGAATAATATTTATGTATCAAATGGTTATTTTTTTTATCAAAATGGTATCACCTAAATATTGTATGGTTCTGGATCATTTTTCAGCAGAATCAATGGAATTTTTTTAATAAAAATTAATTTTTTTTTATTTCAAAATTTTTAGACTAATATGATGGATAATTGGTTTCTATAGAATATTAATATTCAATCTATAAAATTTTTCTATTAAATAAATGGTAAGAACCATGTTTTTTGGCGATGATTAAATAAAATTTGAATGTTTGAATCATGAATTTTACGGGGAAGGTTCACATGTGATTTTTATATGGAGAGATACTTGGTGATTCTACTATATATTTTTTAATGATCCATGGATTTCAATTATACTTTATATGAAAAAATTATTAGTATCATAGTTGAAATAGAATTTATATGTGATGATGATGTTCCATAGAATAATATATAGAGATTGTTTGAATAATCTAAATAAAAGCTCATCTAATTTGAAATCGAGGTCCTAGATGTACCATATTATGATATAATGGGTTATGTTGTTTTCAATGATTATAGAATAAAATAATAGTTAGATGACTCAACACATCAATTATTTCACCAATTATGATTGGAGGCATTGAATTTTAGGATTATGATGTTTATTAAGTATATACCTAGTGTATATGTACAATACTATTATTGTTTTCAATGATCCCATTTTAAATATCAGATTAATATATAGAGCATCATTGGAAAATTAAATAAACAATTTATCATCAGAATTCACTATAAATCACATTTTATCATAGATTGTTCACCTAATACACAAACATGTACAATTTATTTTTATATGAAAATTTTCAAGTATGGGGTTATAGTTTTCATTCAATTCATATCTCACTTTGGATTTGATGATATCGATTATTATTATAATAATTTCCTCACTTATCATTAGATAGGGGTATAGTAACTGTGATTTATAAATCATATACCAAGGTTATAGTCATTAAGAAATTTATATCATCGCTTACGCTGCCTATAAATTTGATCGTTTGATCTATTGTATGAAATATGAATTTATGTCCAATTATTTAGACTATATAATTCCAGGGACCCTGTAATAGTATCATAAATGGTTGATCTTCATGGGAATTCAATGTTTTAATCTATAAAGTAAGTGAAATATCACAATGTTCCTATGAATAATTAGGTAGATTCCTCTCTATAATAGTTTTCTTGATAAGAGATATAGCCCCTTAAAGGTTATTCTCATTCTAAAACCCAGATGCATAAACTAATGTAATTAATGGTGAAGGTGAGAAATAATTGGAAGAGGCTTTATAAGAATATTAATATTAAAATATAATTAATCATATAGATACATAGGTTCTTTAAATTGTTAGAAGAAATCACATTGAGTCTCTAAACCAAGTGATCACATTATCCTCACCCTTTTTCAGTACATTATTTTATCATAAGTGTTCATTTAATTGTGCCAAATATTATTTACAAATCATAAAAAAAATAGAATACTGGTTATTTCCATTCTGATTGGGTGGTAGTTTTTTACATAGTATCCCATGGGACCACACATAGATAAAATAAAAAAATAGATTGTATTTTATCTTCCTTTTTGGTGGTATTTTATTCTACAAAATGTGGATTTGTGATTATCTATATAATTATGGTAACTCCATGTCATATTTTTTTAAAATAATATTGAATATGGTAGAAACATATTTTCCAAGGGGATAGTTGAAATATTAAATATACGATGAGAATATATCTAGTGGATACATTTTTTATATTAGGTATGTATTATCATAACTGAATAATGTTGAATGAAAATAACTATGAACTATAGAAAATTTTGGTTACTTCAAGAAAGTGGTAGATTAGTATGGTCAATGTGAAAATAAATCTGAAAATTTCTTAATTTCAGTAAATTAATTTGGTATATATGAAAATAAAAATATTTAATAGGTATAGAATGGTTATGGATAATTAATATATACTATACTGATTTCCACTAAAATCAAAAAATATATTATAGAGTATCCATTGAAAAAGATAAATTTTATGATATGAGGAAGATACACCCAATGTTAGAGTACCCTTTAATGTTTTGGGGAATAGATCTATATTTAATAAATTATCATTACCATTTATAGTATCTAATTATTTGTAAATTATATTATATTTTGGTTTTATACAATTGATTTCATTATAATTCATTTTGATTTTACCTATTTGAAATATAATATTTCTATTTTTACCTTATCCAGGTTCATGGATGAACATTTTTATTGTGGAAATGATTAATCTTATTTGGAGTTTATGATCAATGTTTTTGTGTTGAATCATTTAGTTTTTTGATATTTCTTGTAAATTGTGTGATAAGCACTCCGAAATCATTTTAAGGGATTTATAACATCTTATACACTATCAAATAAAAATTGTACTGCATTGAAACAATACATGAATACTTTTATATGAGTTGAATTGATAAATTTTTTTATTAAAATTAGATTCATCCTTATACAATAAGATCAGTTGTTCCAATTTTTTTTGCTTTTGTTTTATTAGGATAATTGACAACCAACTGCTAGAGGAATTTTCTAGGGGAAACCTTGGATCTAGGTAATAACACACTTCACAGGAAGTAACTCTTTGAATCGATAGTTATATAAAACCACGTGTTCAATTATAAGAGTGAAAAATAGATATACACTATCTCAGTTTCAAGGAATTTATAATTTTGGTCCAATTATATAAAATCAAATGGTTCTTTTGAGTGAGAAACTCATTTACTTCATCATCATGAAACTCAAAACTACTATACAATATGGAATAAGTTTTTCAAAAAATGGTTGAACATTTCACATTATGTGAAATTATTCCTTAATAATAACATTCAATGTTTGATGATTAAAAATATATTATTATTAAACTCATAATAATCATCATCACATTATGGTTCAAATTTTTATTGATAGTTATGGAATAATAATGAGGTTGAAACAAGGATTATGACTCATCATGATAATACCCTTGAATTTCCTACATGATGTTGTGTTCCACACTATTTCTTATTGAACATAATGTTATATAAGTGAATGCTCTAAAATATTGTTCCAAAGTCATATATTTTGTGATTATATCAAAAGAGTCCAAAATTAAATATAATCATCACTAATTTATTAAAGATTTGGCTAAGGTCACTTCATACAGAAAAACACTTAATGCTTTCTTTATAACCGAATTTTTTTGTATCCAAAATTAATTTTTGGAATTTATCTTTAATTAATTATGAATCAAATTATATAAAACAACCCCTGAATATTCATATAGTACATTTTATGGGCACAATCATGAATTCATTTGTGGTAAATTTTAATGATTTATAATTTGGATCCTCATTCACATTATAAAATATTTGTACATCACAATATTTTGAAGTATGGGACAATATTTTAATTCCTAAATCTGTAAATGTGACCAATGTTAATCTTATAGTACGTTATCAATGTTATTCATTCTACAAAAAGATATTTAAAAAATATGAATAGAATAAATTTATCTATATGAACTCATAAAAAGAAATTATTTTATGTATATATGCATCTCCATATGATCCAATTTTCCTATACATAATCCAACCATGGTATTTGGAGGATTTATATAACATATATATAAACTCATACATAATCATTAAACTGAGTCTAGAATGTTTCTACCATGGAAAATGTGACATTTCAGTCACTATTATAAGGGATAACATCACATTTCTCTCAAAATATAGATATTCGATCATACATTATCTATATATGGCCACACTCATACTTAGTCTATCTTAATAAAGGTAATATATATCATAATCTTCATATGAGATTGAAAATACCCTCTCAATTAATATCCAACCAAATAACATGATAAAAAACATGAGCTATGAATAATGATTGTATAATCCACAAGGATTATATATCAAAATATTATAATATAGATTTTTCTCATTTTTTGAATATCTGCAACCTCAAGTACAAGTAAATCTAAATATTAAACATGAAATGAAAGTAAATAATATTTGTTGTTTATGAAACTATTTTTGGTAATTTATATCAACGTCAAAAAGTGAAATAGAAACAAAAATTGTTCCTTAGGATAATATTTAATATTTTGATATAAGAATACTATCAATGATAACATTATAATATTTTTACAACTTTCAATTCTACCTAATGATCATCAATTAGGGATAACTCAAAATCAATATTTGAGTGGTTAATTTATATTAAACATGTTTCCAGGATGACAACTATTGACTACCTTTTGAAAAACATGATATGTTTCAATAATTTCAATATATTAATTGCATTAACTAAAATATACATAATAAAATTTTTAATAATATCATATATTATAAAACCCTAGATTATATTTATTATTTTTTCATTTTATGTATTTATTAAATTACATAAAAATAAATTTAAGTCATTCCCAATTTCATGTTTTCTAAATCATAAATTTTTTCCGTTAAACTCTTATATTGATGAACATTTATCATGAGGCATAGGAATCGTCATCCTCAAGATAAGTTAATTAAAAGATTAAAAAATTATTATATTTGATAGGATTAAACGTTATGATGTAATTTTTTTTATTCAGATTAATCTTTCTATGTTTATGATTATAAAAATTCCTACGAATTTTCCTCAAGAACATTTTGTGGGATCATTTTGGTGAAAATTTAAAATAATTCCATTATCTATTTAGAAAAAAAATATAATATAATTTAAATTATTATGTGATATCATAATATTTATGGTAATGGAATGTAAAGAGTTAAATTCATCCTTAACTACATATAATAAAATAGTTTTTTTATATTAAAGAATATTAGAATTATATACTAACAAACATAATTTTTAATTATAATTTTTATTTTTGGATTATCTATTTTCAAAGCATAAACCAAATATAACCTTATAAATTATTTATTATAATAATGATGTTCTAGATGGTTTTTATTGGATGTTGTTTTTTAAATGAATAAGTCAACTATCATTATGTGTTTGTAATCGGGGGAAAATAATTAATAAATACATTCAATGTTGAGATATACAACATGGAATTACAATGAATCATATGTATTATATCTCTATTTAATTATAAATGTTTATAGAGATCCATTCTTCTCTTACAAAATTATTTCAGTTGAGTTGATTCTACGTTTTCTAATGTAATAGTATTGATCTTATGATTCAACAGAAGATATGTTAATGAATCTATAAATAGTTTATGTATGGGGAGAGAACCATATATAATAATTTTATGGAGGATGTGATCTTTTTGAAGGAAAAGGATAAATAATTAGTTAGAGTGATTCCATATGTTACCAGAAAGAAAGGCTACTATAATAAATGTAGACTATCACAATAATTAATATTTGAGAGTGTCAGGTCTATTACTTATGTTGACAAAAGATGTGAAAATTTTAATTAATATACATAATATTGTTTCATCATATGTTACAAATTCTTTCAAATTTTATTGAAAATATTAATAAACATTCATATGTATATCATAATTCCATTTTATTTTTTAATGATTGTTTTGTCAGAGAATATTTAAGGAAGGTTGGAATAGATTTTTGGAAGTTCTAATAGATATACATAGATAAAAAGATTATTTCGGTCATGTTTATCTTTAAAAATGGTTATTTTTATGCATGTAGTAATAAAATTACATAATCAGTAAATAAAAAAGATAAATTATAGCTTAATAAATCTTCTCACAAGATATTAAACATTAAAAATGCCTGAAAAATTGGAAAAATTGAATTGTTAAAATATCAATGATAAATTATGAAAAATCATCTATGACTAATTATAAATTATATGATAATATAAAAATAGAATATATCATAAATTACAGTAGATATAATCAATTTTTATGTAATTTTGGAATTTTGAAAAAAATTATTTTTTGAACAAATGAAGACATCCAAATAATGGACAATCAATGAATCAACCACAAAATTTTAGAGAACTCAGAAACAGAAAGAACATAAATAATTCATATCTACTAAATATTTTTAAATTAATGTAATTTTTATATTTATAATTTTTCAAATGAAAATATATTATATTGGTATGTAAAATATTTTTCATTTTATATCTATTTTATGTAAGGAATTATTAAAACAAAAAAAATATTGTGACAGAAAGGATAATTAAATTAATATATAAAATATTTTTGGAGGATTATATATAAAAATATAAATGATTTAAACTATATGACAACATATATGTTATTAATGAATTTATACATTAAATCAACTACATAAGAATTTTAAAACTAATCAATGTTTTCAGTGATACATAAATATTTTGAGGAAATTTTTTTTTATATGATTCATATTATTTTATTAAGAGATTAAATAGAATTAAGATATATGAAAAATATATAGGTATATAAAATAACGATAAATCTATCTATTTTTAAAGGCAATTCTTTTTATTCCTTATGTAATAATATTAATTTTTGAAAACATTGAGTACTCTATTGTTCCATGTGATATGACACTAATTTTTATTCCTGTAAAATATCAGGGGGTTTTACAAATCAATGTTTAAAGATAAAATTACTGCAGAATGTTGAAATTAAATTTATGGAATTTGAAATTTAATTTTTAAAATCATTATTAATGATCATAATCGATGATTTCTATTATGAATATATTATAACATGATTTAAATAGAGAATAAGTATACAATAACATTATAGGGGTTTTATATTAAAATTTTAAAAATAATTTTCATGTGATTTCATGAATAATATAAATTATGAACAAAATATTTATATATGAATAATAGAATAAGATACTACATTTTGATAGTTTAAATTAAATTGAGTCTATTGAGGAACTAATACTATAATATTGTGAGACTTTTTTTCATAAATGTGAGATATACTAATGATATTCTGTTTATCATCTCTTTATTATTAAGTATAAATAAAAAGTTTTTTAGAATAATAATAATAATAATGTAATGGTTTCATATT
Organism: Viscum album; assembly: GCA_963277665.1. Classification (NCBI taxonomy): domain Eukaryota; kingdom Viridiplantae; phylum Streptophyta; class Magnoliopsida; order Santalales; family Viscaceae; genus Viscum; species Viscum album. The sequence goes on along the minus strand of OY728145.1, from coordinate 1,237,321,634 downwards.
CTCTGATATCAATATATTATATATGATAATTATAAAGAAAGAATATAACAAGTGATAATTATTGACATTGAAACTACCTATTGATAATTTCCTTGTGGTGATCTTTGGGAATTATGTGGAAGAAGAAAACATGAAGAATCCTATTATCAATAAACATTCATCATTATGTGACTAATTTGATAGTAACATGGTCCATGTGAATGAAATATTTTTTAATATATAATGGATGTTGAAGTAAAATTCATGAGTAAGTTAGAGTATTGTGTAAGGATATTGTTATATAGATTAAAAGTATGTATACCAAACAAGAGAGTAAATAATTCTAGTAACATTTATATTATCATGAAAAAATATTTGGTCAAATATGATAACTTTATATTGGTTTAGGATAATACCTTCCCATCCCATGTAAATTTTAAGTTAAGGAATTTTCTTTCTCACACATTTGTTAAAATTTTAATTTATATATAATTTTGTATGTCTTTATCATGACCCAATCAAATCATAGATAATATATCCAATATATGATCATAAAATTTAGGAAAAATATATTTTTTTTCTTTTATTAATTTACTATAATAAATATGGGTTTCTGTTTTATGATTATAAACATCCATCCTTCTTATTTGAGACAGTTCTTCAAATATCTTGAAGGGAAATTAAATGAGATATGAAATATATAAGATATTCCTCATTGATTAAAAATATACGTACAATATAAAAAAAGAATAATATTTTGTGATATGTGTGATATTTCAAAATCATATGAAATATGTCTGTTAACTATTAAAAAAACATTTAAAGGTGAATACACTATATATTAAAATATAAGTATTCTAATAATTTATTATATGTTATTATTTTAAAAAAAATATTAAAAAGAAAATATTATTGAGGGATACATTAACTTATTTATGTTACCTTATTCTTTTTCAAATATATAAATTGTTTTTATGGTGTTTAGAATGAAATATAAAACATGAAAAAGTGTTACACATTCTGGATTGAATTTATATCTATATACTACAACACATATGATTTTTTTCTTTTGTAGGGATTTTTATTATATGAGAAATAATTTTATTTTGTGTGTTTTAGGATTGGTGATGAAAAGTTATTTTTTGTGTTTTAGGTTTGGTAGACTATTTTTAACAAAGAGAAAGAATCTATTGATATTTTAAAAACTAAATTGTAGGAAAAATTAAATAAGAATAATAATAGATGAAAATCTGTAAACTGGGAATTAACTATAATATCCTTATATAATAGAAGATGATTTAATAAAATGATAAAAAAATGATAATTTCGAGACACTATAAACTTTCAATGAACATTATTTTGTAGCCGTGAAAAGAATGAGTAATAAGGAAATATAGAGAAACATTATTCCCCTATTCAATAATCATTCATAGAATTAAGTTGAGAAAAAAAAGAAAAATGTATATGTTATCATAAGATATTATTGATTGGTTGTCAAAGATCTATTCCCAAGGAAGTCCTAGGAGATTAGAATATTGTATTGATCCAGTATAAGAAAATATATACAATTTATGATACTAGAAAAACATTATGAGATGGATACTATTTCAGGATATGTTTGATTCATGGATGATTATTTTTCTATGGTTAATGATGATACAATCCTATCTCTTTTACAGTTTTTAGTAATGATAAACAATTTTCTCGTTTTTATAATCATCAAAATTTGTTAATAATAATATGTTTCTCTATATTACGCAAATAAGTAAAAATATTCTATACTGAAAAATTAAAAAATATAGATATTTTATAATATTTATCTTCGAATATTAACTGATGAAATTTAAATATAAAATAGTTTTTGAAATATAATCACATTAATCCCCCCCCCCCTCAAGTGAATATATGATCTATATGGGACATAATATATCTTATTGATATATAAAAACTCATTCATGATTATTATATAAAATGTATTTCATCAAGGTTGGAATAGTAAAAAATAAAATATGAACCATCATATTGTATACTGTATTCTATATCTATAGACTTTTTTTCTAAAAATATTACTATTTTTCTAAATTACTCCACTACTATTGTTGGAATCATGTTCATTATATTTTGATAAGATAAATGGATAAACAAATTATCATTGGATAAAAATCAGTCATCATTACATTTTTAATGTAGATGTTAAATTATCTATTGAATCAAAATCCATGAGTATAAAATAATCAAGTCATTTATTTTGTGAGATTTCATTGTTTACAAGTATATTTTAAAAAAAATCAGAAAAATCAAAAAAATACTCAAACATTATAAAAAATAAGTTTAACATATAAGTGATTATTTTATCTTATTCCTTAATTGGAAAAATCCTTGATCGGTAACTATTAAAGAAACATCAATCTTTTTCATCCACTCATTATGATCCATGAACGCTACTATATATACAAACAATAGAATAAATGATTCTATTATCAAATAAGTTTGTTAAAATCGACAATCATATTTCTATATCATCACATTTTTAATGCACTCTAAAAATAGTTTCCTAAGAAAATCAAGAATCTCTATTCAAATAATTATACAATAATCATGGTTTCCATACCAAAATAATTCTCATTCATTATATACTCATCCCAAGAGGTTCAATTTCATTAATAAATATCAAAATATTTAGTTTTAATCCATAAAAATTTTATTTTATTTTTTTGGATTGAACTTGTATGATATCTAATTTTCATTTATAGTGATCTTGTCTGGACATCCCGTGTTGTACTCAACTATACTCAAAATATTTATTATCTTGAGTAAAAAAAATTGGAGTTCACTAAAATTATAATTCAAAAAATCTATAAGAAACGTTCTAGAAACCACTATAGAATGCAATTAATATTTTGGTAATGGTTAATTTATCACTCTAATATCTCCTTTTCATTTAAATGAACAATAATAATGTGTAAATATAGTAACAATTTAGTGCAATCTAATAACATTTACTTAAAATGTTCTTATATATTCTGAATTTTAAATGACTATGTTCCTACAAATACAACTTTTTCTTTTTATCAATCGTCATATATACATTGTTGGTTGCTTCATTTCTATTTTTGTAAACATATATGCAATAATATATTAAGAAAATCAAATATGAAATATGATTATGTAAAACAATATTCAACTCATTACGTGATTCTTCATAATGGTTTTAAATTGATTTAATGTTTATAACATATAAAATTTATCTCCCTCTTTATGAATAATTCTAGTTTTTTTAAAACTATGTAAGAAGATTCTACAAATATATTATTATCTTGAATGTTTCATCACAATGTCAATGATGATGATTATGATAACATTACTAAAAAAATTATGTTATTTTATTGTATTGTTTGTAACAATTATTTAATATTTTATATTATAAAATTTTCTCACTATTAAATTATAACACCATTTAAACTGGTCATATCTATTTATTGGCCAAGATCTAATTTACATGATGAAATGAGACAACTTTAGTGTTTCAAAAAAAGGACATCTAATAAAGAGGTACACTAGGATAATAATATCATACATTAGGATTGTATTTTTGTGGAAACCAATTTTCCCTATCAATCAATTTGATAAACACTGTACCATTCCAATGGTATCATTCCTTTGTGTTTTCCACCTATGTGTATCCCAAATCTCAGAATGGGAGTTGGTTAACTAAATTTTTAGGTTTTACATTCACACTATTCTTTAAAAATATGATTCATGTGACCTTATATTGTCAAAACCTAACTAATTGATTGATTGAGGTGTTGATATATTAATTATTTTTAAGTGAGAAAACAAACTGTATTACATAAATTGTATATAGTATCATCATTAATAATCTTGTATTATCATTACATGTATAAATAAAATTCATTATTTATATTGATATATTATTTCATATACAATATCACTATTTTTTAATCAATAATGTGTTTTAACCCTTTATATGGCTAATAGAATTTTTTCAAACCATAATTAGTAGTTATATATATTCTAAAATATAAATTTTTACCCTAATTAAATGGTATATTAAACCACTTCTCTTTAATTTTTTAATCATGATCAGTTTAAAACCCAACATGATTAATCTTAGAAAAATTATATATCCAACACCACTTGACTAGAAAAGTAATTAGCCTCTAGGCCAGTGTGTAATCTGACGTAATGTCTCTCTAATAATGAATAAATTACAGTAGAATTATTTTTACCCCATCATATATATAAGAAATAATATATATAAATCATAATTATATTCTCAAATCAATATAATAAAATAATAGAAGACAAATCCATTAAATAACAAAAAAATAAAATATCATGCATACAATGTAAATCATTACATTCATATATGATAGTTTACAAACAGTTTAATTATTCCAACTACTTTATCTATCAAAGATATAATATTATAAATTATATGAAAGAATAATTTATATAATAAATGATTAAATTATAAATTTATAAATTAATGCATGAGATAAATAATTTATTACTAATTCAAAAAAAACCCCTACATAATTAAATCATATATAAACATGAAAAATTAAATTTTGTGACGTTGGAATGATTTATATTAATATTAATAATCTTTAAATTTTAAATTCTCTCTATTTTAATTGTGAGATATTTTATGACATTTTATATTATTGAATAATAATAATTTTATATTTAGGGTAAATAACTAATATATATTAAATATCGTGAAATTATTGTAATTTAATCAAAAGAGAAAAAAAAATTCCAAAAATTATTTTTATAAAAAACCTAATAATTATAAAATAAGGATTTAATATAGGAAATTTAATATAATATTTATGAAAAATTCATGAAAAAAAACAATATCTTTCGTATTTTGTTGTATTCAATTTATAAATACATTATGTTTTAATTACCAATGAGATAAAAAATTGACATTGATAAAATATTAAAAAACATCATTAGATCGATTAAAATCACCACTAATATTTTGAATTTTATATGAGGAATAACTACAATGATTTTACTTGGGAATATAATTATAATTAATTTCATTTTAATATATTTTTGAAATGGATTAGACAATAGTGTACAAAACCCAATTGAGAAAACACTTTCCCTGGGTTGGCCACAAATTTTTTTATTTGTGTATTCAGTAGGGAAACCATTTCATATTTTATATAAGTTAATCACTATCTCAAATGTCATGTGATATGATAGGGAATGTGTTTGATTAAACCAAAATATGGGGACCTTGATTGGAAATAAAAAATTTAGGTCAAACTTCGTAATACAAAAAATGACTTGGTCTATGTCATGGAGAGTCATAGTGGAGCTAAACCATGTAACAAAATCCAATTAGATCACAAAGTAGTGCGGCTTCCTATGATGCAAATTGTTTTTTGGATTTATTATAAAATTTGATATTAAAATTTTTCATGAACTATATCATGTTATGATATAACTGAGAACTAAAAATTCATTTTTAGATAGAATATATCATAGACATTAATTATATGGAATTAAAAATATAATTTTGTATTTAAAAATGCTACGACTCTTAGAAGACATCTTTTTAATATTTTATTTGTCCATTTGAAATTATTACTAAACATGGATACATTTTTTTCATACCACTAAAATATTTCATTATAATTTATAACATCCAAAATGTTATTGAATAACAACTCTATGAACACATATATCTCATACATTATCAATACATTGATATACATTTAAAATTTATAATGAAAAGTATGACATACCTTATTCTATTATATTTTTTCCATTTAATATTTTCATAAGTTTTTTATTAATATCATATAGAATTATTAACAAAAATCATTCCTATGGAGGTATATATGGAACACAAGAATTACCCAACACATGAGTATAAAATATGTCATTCAAATAATTGCTATGACATTTAGTTTTATTTGAGGATTGAATCAAGATCTATGAATGATATATATATATATCGAGTTTTAAAAAACATTTTGATACTAAATAACTGAAAACGACATCTGATTATTGAACCCCTTTATGCATGAACAAAAGAATCCCAGTATTCTTAATTATGTTGAGTAATCATTTCCATAAATGATTAAATATTTGATACATCCCATTGTCATTTTGAATACAATTTTAATGTTTACTATTTGAATATTCATATTTTAATCAAAATCCAAAAAATAATTTTCACATCATTGTTCTATCCAAAAATGATTGATGGGTTTGAATAATGTGGGAGAATAAATGATAATATTAAAACATCATAATCCTATTATATTATAAACCATACCTGGTGAATCACACTATATTATAGTTTACATAATATTAAACCATGGTATTGTCTATGACAGTAGGTCCCGGCTAGAATTTCAGGGAATGTATCTGACAAAGTCTTTTGTGTTATTCATTTTGTTGGTTTTATTATTATGGTCTATACAAGGGATGAGTAGTAAGTTAAACCTGATTGGAACATAATGGATGTGTGTTCAAATGCTTATAGTATCCATTTTTTTGTGGATCTTTCTATAACTCTTTATCTAAATGTACTATTGTTACATTGGTACTTTCATAGAATTGATACAATAGTAGTAGTATTGTAGGAATTTCTATAGTGATTCTATTTATAAAGGCTCCATTTTTTCAAAAAATCATTATTCCATATTATATTTGAACCATTATATTCATCATTCATTAATATATTTAAAATTTTAATGGACTGACATAGATGCAGTCATATCACTGGGGAAGGATGAGGAAAGATTCATGAAAGTCCAATAAGTATATGTTTGTGTGAGTCTATTTTCATTGTAACCCCGCTACATAATAGTTATTTATTTTTTCATTTTTGTTTTAATTTTTTTAATTATTAATTATATAAATTATTTTTATTATACTTTTTTATACTATTTATTTGTATTTTTTATTATTTACATTATTATTTATGTTATTTTTTTATGATTATTAAAGTATTCTTTACAACTATTCCTAATGGTCTCACCTAGAGAGGATATCTATTTATGTGATCATCATGGGTTTCATTTGGAATGTGTATACATTTTTAATGTTTAATCTATCAGAATAGATACATGGGCAGTGAATTGTCAATCACATAGTAGCATGGTTAGCAAAATTGTGAGTAAGTGACAACGGTGTTATTATGCCTCAGTGGATTTATCAAATAGTGCTTTGAACTTGAATCTAGTAGGGAGATTCAACATTATTGAAAAATAGGTTGGCATAAGGGGTCCAAGACATTGTCCATTTTAAATAGAAGGATAAAGGTAACACAAAAATTTATCTTTAGTAGGATATGGTTGGTAATATATTTTCATGTGAGATGTAGATGGATGTTGGTATTTATAACATTATAATAGAAAATTCATTATGAAAATAAATCTGGATTTTGAATCCAATGTTTTCATGGGGAATAAAAATTAGAATATTAGTTTTAAGGTCAATCACAATCACTGTGAGAAGGGAAAAGTATTTACCCACATAGTCACATAATGTGACTTATTTTTTTGTGGATGTTGACCGTAATTCTCCCAATGTAGTAAAATATAATAATCATTATCAGATGATAATCACCCATTTCCTCATTTTTCCTTACTATGATGGATTCTAGTTTTAGTCAATGTTCTGTAGTTGGACTTGTTTTTTATGATCATTTTCAATATAATTATTTTTCAGAATATTCTTATAACATTTTAACATATTTAATTTGTTAATTTTATAATTATATGATTTGTTATGAAATCATTTTTTACTATAATATCATGTCATTTTTTCAGGGTTCATTATTTTATAAAATTAATAATTGGGCGAAAAAGCAATATAATATCATTGAAAGATCCTCTTATATTATTTTTGAGTTATTTGATATATATTTCTTAAAGGTGTATGATTGAAACAACAATTAAATTTTTTTCAATAATCAAAAGGATGTTATTATTCATAATATTCAGCAATATTATTTAATTTAAATGAAATAGATTTTAAAAATAACTATTTAAATGTGGTCGTTGTGACCTACCCATTGAATTTATTTCTACGATATGGGTAAAACAATATCATTTATATATATAATAGTTATACATAATGAATATGTAATTATTAATTCATAGAATTTAATAACTCAATTTTAGTTGAAGTCTTTTTATATTTAAATAATGAATTATAATAATAAAATTCATTTAATAAGTCGATATTACAATTATTTTCTACAAAGTTTTTATAATTCTATTTGATAAATGTTTCATAATATATTAAATTATAATATCATAATTTTATTAAGGATATGGAATGTGACTATATGAAAAAACAATTATTTAATACAGAATATTAAAGAGATAATGATTTTTTTTTTGAAAAATCACCATTCATTCCATGTATAGAGAATGATTAACATTCGATACAATAGATTAAATATTAGTAATCATCATTATTAACATAATATAATTTTGGAATGTTAAATGTTTTTTAATAATGTTTTATAACATTATTTAAACATTGTAACCTCAATAAAAGGGGTAAAGTGGGTCCAAACAATGGTGTAAAACAATAAAATATAAATGAAACATTTCTATACATTATTTTATGTCAATATTTTTCTGAAAAATGTATTACTTTTTGGTAAAATAATTTATTTTAAATATAATTTTTATGTCTGATCAAAATAATGTTTTTTATGGAGATATGTTATATTTTATTGAGATTAAAACTTTTTTTTTCTATTTTAAATTAATAAAGGGTTTGAATATTCCATTCAGTATTTCATTTTCAAAATGTCAAAATGATATCATATTATTTGTTTTAACGAGAAACATTCATTTAATCCAATTAAATAACATGTTTTATTAAAAAATTATATGTAATCATAAATCATGTAACTCTGTTAAAACTGTTCTCCAAGAATTCCATCATTTTAAATTTAACGTAAGTTCTAAAACATGTATAAATTATGTCTAATATATTTTATTCCAAATGTTGAATCATAATATAAAGATTATATTATATGTTCCATTTTATTTTTTATTATGTAATTGTGACATAATGATAAAATATTTATCTTATTGTAGTGAAGGTTAAAATAGGTCTATAGTGGTTCATCTAGAAGATATGTCATATATGGTTACAAACCCATGAAAAAAATGCAATTATATTATTATATACTAACCACAAAACATTGAATCTGGTAATTTTGGGTTCCAAGATTCCATCATCAATGTTGGAGATATTTATATTATATAATACTTTTATAATTTCAAGTCTCTCCTTCCCCTCCCATATAAAAGAATACCAAATATCCTCTCTTATATACTATTAATGGTCCTTTTAGAAAACCCAACACCATTTCTATTTCATTTTATAGAACCCATAGAACTAGCACATAGAGATAAAGAACATTAGTAAAGCTGAATGTACTAACCAGATCATACTCATCCATCAATTTCATGTCTATCACATCATCATATGGTAAGAGCTTCAAAATAGAGATATGAGATAAAATGAAAAAATAATGACCCATCTAAAATCATTATAATTTTATTTTTTATTCATCTTTACCCTAGGGAAATATTTAAAAATCATAGTGAAACCATTTTAATAAAATTTCATATTATTTTCACATTGTTGGTAGCTCATAAACTCCATGGTATTTTTAAATACCCCAATATATGTATTTAAATAATTTGTTAAATAAATATAATGTCTTTAACCTATAATACTCATATTATTTAACCATAAAAATTAAATCCCACCATCTCTTTTTCTCTACTCGCACTTGAAGGAAACAAATTTCAATATTATCAATTCAATAATTTATTTTAGCTCAAAATTTACATCATGATATAAGGAAAAATAATTTTATTTTTAAGGAAATTAAATATTTGGAAATCTTGTGGGTTTTTACTATGATACAGTTGATTACAGTCCCTATATTCTTCCCTTCATTGTTGAAAACTGCTTCCTGATCAATAAATATTTTATATACATGTGCCAAAGAGTGGAAATATACAAAATTAGTGAAAATTTTATTCGTCATTATAGTATCTTATCCCTATGGATCTCTAGTATCTTCATCCAATAACCTATTCAAACATCAATATGAAAGAAGGATTCTACACTACATCTAAAAATATGACACAAACATCAGTAAGGATGCAGAAATCATGAGCTCAATCAAGAATCACAAGAATAAAAAAGTAAACATATAAATTAGGAAATGACATAAAATCAGATCTTATTATTCCTCTTAGACAATTTTCTTTAAACATACATGGTTACTTATGACTCATTATGATGATATTTGGATATTTATTATTTTTAAACTACGCAATATTTGAAATAAATAATTATTCTTTTCTACTATGAATGATACAACTAAATAATAACATCAATGAAAGATTCTCAAACTAATAATCTCATATTATTTTTCTCTAACTTGAACATATACCCTTGTACACCAGTAATAGAGCTAGTCATGAAATTTCTCATATGGTATTACTAATACCCATTTTTTGGAAGCTATCACATTTCATCATAAAAATAATCATGTGCTAAAGATATTTTCCACAAAACAGACGAAGAAAAAAAATTACAACCCTTTATTATCAATATTCCCAAAGGGATGGTTCTATAAAAATATCTAGATAAATTTATAATAGTACAACATTTAAAGGAAAGAAATATACAAAGGACGAAAATAAAACTTTTCCCATTAAACAATGGAATCACAAGTCCACTGGTCACTTATATCACTCTAGGTCTGAAGGATAATGAAAATCCACATAATCAGGGTGGAACATTCTGATTTAAATGATATAGAATATGATATTATAAAAATTCCTGATGGAAATCATAGTGTGTAAGCTGAACAACCCAGTAGGGTCTGACAATGTTTTCCATGATCAATTCTATGAAAATTAATCCAATTATGATTCAAATTTAAACAATCCATTCCATATCATGTAATTTACAAAAAATCAATAAAAAATTACTTCATAATTAAGATTATAAATGATATATCAATAATAAATGAAATGAGTCTTATATATATTAGTTATATAAGGCTGTGGGCATGAATAAAATATATCATTAATGTATTGAATGTAATCCTCAAGTACAACATTACATTGAACCATGTAATAATACCATATTTTTTTTGATTATATTATTAGGATCCTAATATTACTTAATCAACGATCATATGTCAATGTGTGTTCACGTACTACAAAATAGGTCACCAGAAATCAGCTAAACATCATGGAAAATTATACAAGAGTATGATTTTGTTAGTTTTGTTAAAATAAATTCATTATTAATTGGTTATCTCCAAGGTTTCATATATATATGAAATACTAACTACATATCCTCACATGTTTGTTATTCAATCAATGAATTAATCTTGGTAAAATAAATCATTTTAGTCTGATAAAATTATAATTTCCTAGTTTTTTGAATCTTACAATCCTTTTTCATATCAAAATCAAATTATAGTTCTTTCATTAATTCATATATTTCCAAATACTTCATTAATATATATAATTTATCATAACATAAAATATTTTAAAAAAAATTCCAAATATATCAATAAACACATTTCAAATCAACACAAAAATTTCTATTTCATTTCATTTTCTAGTTTTTCACAAATGTTAATCCATTTTAAAATTATTACAACAATCATCAAATATAAAACATTTTAAATAAAGTAAAAAACATTTAAAGGCAATAATTAAAATTAAGGTCTCAATTGCAAGGAAAATCATATGGAACCACCAAACATTAAATCATAGTAAAATATCAACACCCATTAAGGGGAACATTGTTGAAGAACAATTCCATAAAAGATCATGAAATCCATCAAAGAATCAAGATCCATAAATATAGAGGTAAAATCTATCAATAATGTGATGATCCATCAAATTCATTATATGAGTGACATATATATCCATATAAACCACAATAGGGTATATTTACTCATTGAAAATAGATCGAATGTGATCGTTCATGCATTTGTTCTTAAGGAGAAGTGGTTTTTTGTACAAAATTCCTCATTGAATAAATAAATATTTTATATATTGAATGATATTTAAGAGTATCTATGATTGAATTTAAATTTTTTTGGTATATTAGAATATGTAAAAACATAGAAAACAACATAGTCTTCTCAGGACCATGATAAAAAAGGATTAATGAAACCAAATCACATCTGATGTTCCTCAAATAGTGCCATACAAACCCATGATAAACTAGAATCCATGAATTATAACCTATAAAACCTCAACACCATTCCATAGGGTTAAAATATTTGGATAAAATACCAAAATGCACATACAATTCCTCTATGGTGTAACCGAATGTCTACAATGTGGCTTTGTCAAAATTTGGAATAGCTACCAAAACCATCCCCTATGCCTAGAGAAATCTTACCACCTAATAAATAGACCTATCTGAACTCAAGAACCTTTCTTTTACAGATTGATCATATAATAAATTCTTTTGACTCTCCAGGATGCAGCCCTTACACCACAACATCGCTATAAACTAAAAACCATTACCTATTCCAAAAAACCCAAAATTAGAAGGAATATATAAAACAAAAACATTTAAACATTTTTACATTACATCATTAATAATACAAACATATTTCCATGAACATTAGATATAAAACGTTCAATAAATACCATAAATATTATATCATGGTGATAAAATGTAGTAAAACAATATTATTATCGAAACAAATTAATTATAAACTAAGAAATAATTTTTTTGTTTTATATAATAATAATAAATTTTAAATATAAATAATTATCAATAATAAATATATATTGACATACATGTATTGAAATGTTTTCAAACACATTAAAATAACTGAAAGTACATTTGAAAAACATTTATTAATTTATTAAACAAAAAACATATAATTTTTTTATAATTAAAAAAATAAATCTGAAACATGAAAATCATTTTTTATAATAAACCTATAAAAAATAACTTGTAGTTAATTTTTGGGATGTATCTAAGAAAAATTATTTTATAGTGAAAAATAAAAATAGTTGTTTTTATTGAAAACTATTACTTCAATGAAATCATTCAAAAATTACAATTTTTAAAATATTTTATAACTAAAAAACGTTCAATTATTTTATTAGAAATAGAAATTAGTTTTAGGGAATAATTACCATGTATAAATTTCATATATAAAACATATTTAATGTATGAAAAAATTTCCTTTTAAAATTGTTTTTGTCAGGTCTAAATGATAAATTAAAAATACAATATGGCTAATTTTTATAATTGAATATTGAAAACATTATTCCATATTTGAGATTAGAATAGTTAATATTATTTAACAATTCAAACTTCCTTTTCTTTTATAATTAATACAAGAAACTACAAAAAAGTATTTCCACAATTATTGTTATGATGGGGTTTTCCAGGTGTCAAAAAATAATGATGAGGTATATATTGAAAATTTTTACCAACTACAATTTTATAGTCATACATCTAACTTATATTGTATTAAAGATGTGAATTTTTTATTTTGGATACTTGTTTCATGTGTAAAATATGGGTATAAAATCAAATGATCACAAATTCTATGTTTTTCTTCTCCCTTACGTTTAAAAAGAATCATCATCTACTCTATGTTCTACACATTGTATGAATTTGGTTTTAGGTGATTTGTTAAAGAATATCTTCAATAGTTACCTTCCAATGTTCTGATTTCCTTTTATTTATCAGAAAGTTTGTCTAGGTAGGATTTATGTACAATCATAAAGATGTGGTTTAAATAAAATGTATTATTCTTAATAGAAAATCATAATTTTATATTTTATTCATCCTCTATTATGTATTACTCAATCATGTTTTTATAATAACATCATTATCTATTATATATATATATGTTATTTTTTAATGTTAATAATTTAAAACCTTACCATCTTTAATCAAATGTGAGGTGAATCCATCATTTATTTATTCGGTTGACTACCACGTCATGTACAGTTGAAAATTGTTATCACATAATCTCCTCTTAGGGATGTTTCTTTTGATGGACATATTATTTATATATGATATTAATTGGGTATTTATAATTACTTCAAATTAATACATCTTATAAAATATTAGGTTAACATCCATGGAAAAATTATAACATTGTTTCCATATATAATGACATACATCCTCATAATGGGATGTGATTAGTTTTACATTACCACATCACATGGTTTGTTTTTGTAAGTGGATTTGATGAAATGGTATGATATTTAGGGTAATATTAAAAAAATTTAATTATAATATAATACATACCATGTTTACATCATGATAATTGAAAAATGGAATCATTACTCATGTGTGTGTATGACCCACCATCTCTATGAATATATAATAGTAAAATTTTAATATCCATAAATAAGGATTTATTTTAAAATTATAGTTTAAATATACAAATTATTATTATATAATAATTATTATTATATTGATGATTTAACAGTGATTCCTTTTTCTAAATTCATCAATCTGATCCCATTTTATAATTACGATCTATGCAAGTTTAAAAATTCCATTGTTGACACAACTGTATATTTAAAAAAAAGTTACAAATATAAATGAATTAAATTGTAATGTATAAGTGATAATACAAGGAAAATTATCGTATGATAATAATAACTTATTTAAATGTATTATAGAGGATAAAAAAGAATTACATGACACATATGGTCGTAATATATGTTAGTTATCATCCAACTATTACTTCCATGAGACATATGTCACATCCATCACTTATTTCATTTTAATGGTAAATATACCTATATTTTAATATAATATAATGAATATATTTATCTTCTTTGTATTATATTTTTCATATGGTTTTACTTCTTTCATGGATGTTATGATTTGATTGTTTCCATATTGTAAATTTTTTATTTCTCGATCACAATAATATTCAGGATTGTTTATGTTTAAGTCTGTATTAGAAGATTTTTTACATTTTTACATTTTAAAAATATTAATTTATTACATTTTTTTTATTCATGAAAATTTCATGTAATAATATTGTAATACCCAATCTTCCACAGTAATCTTCATCTTAATAATTCAATAGCGAGTGATGTATGCAACACCGATTTCAAAACCACCACAAACTATCAAATTATCCATTTATAAAGAATTTATGAATAGTATTATCTGCATTTTTTATTTTATATATATCTAGTATAATCTTAACCTTCATATTTTTTGTTTCATAGACATAATAT
This sequence comes from Viscum album, assembly GCA_963277665.1. Taxonomy (NCBI): domain Eukaryota; kingdom Viridiplantae; phylum Streptophyta; class Magnoliopsida; order Santalales; family Viscaceae; genus Viscum; species Viscum album. The sequence goes on along the minus strand of OY728145.1, from coordinate 1,237,306,362 downwards.
TAGGACAAATTCAATTTTTTAGATAAAGGAATTATTTTTCAAAAAAGAGGTTTTCCCACCATTAATTGGAGAATCCTTTTAAAATACCATATTTGACAATTTTATATCTTATATTTGATGAAATTAAATTCTTCACTATAATAGGGCGATAAAAATTTAGTTTAGATAAATTTTTTGTACTTCTCTAATAACTTTTATTTTATAATGAATAGTGAAAATACAACATTTTAATGGAAAACAAACTTTTAATCTAATTTATTTACGTAGTTAGATTTTCCTTTTAATTGTTTTAAAGTTAAGTTGGATTATATTTTTATCACTTAATCAAATGTTTTTCATTGGATGTAATTTCACTTTTAAATTGTTAATAGGTACATGTCAAACGTTTGATAGTTATGACTTCTTAAAAATTAGATTTTTTGTATGATAATGAGAATTAATATTACATTAATTACTAAAACATATATGTTTTGAATTTATAATAACTAATTCCTTATTTTTAATCACACTGTTTATATTGGGTAAATTGGTTTCTTTTATTTTCAGACATTATGAATATTAACTTCAATAAAAAATTTATTTAACATTGTTAAAGGGTAAATCTGGTAAATAAGGGTAATAAATAATATTATAATAATATTAAACTACACTAAAACATGTCCTAGTCTTATTTAATGAGGTATTTCAAGCCATGTGTTTCCTTCGGTCAAAATTGGAACCCCATTGAGCCACTTGGATGTGAAAATGATATTTTTTTAGGAATTAATTTAATGTATTGAAAAATAGAACATAAACATGTGTCTTTTACTAAAACAATTTTTATATGGGGTTATATAAATGATCTCTTATAATATAAATATTCACTATAAAGTTTAATATATTACCTACATTATGACATTAGATAAATATATTAATTTATGACACAGTAATGATGTATTATTTTCTATATTAATCAATGAACCAAAAAATGATATTATAAATATTATAATAAAATAAATTTGAATATTTTGATTCCATACACGTTTTTATAGGTGAATATGACATGTTAAAGATTATTAAATGATTATTTTATAATTAATAAAGTTTTTATGAGTTTCACAAAAACAAAATACTAAATAGGGTCAAAATAAACATAAATGGGTTTTTAAATAAATTTTGTTTTTATTAATTGATATAATATTCCTAAAAATATAAGATTAGTCCAATGGTATTATATAATGGTAGAGATGTAATTAATTAACAAATTTAGGTTCTCTTCATATTTAATACTAACTATATAAACCATTTAGTATAAAAATAAAAGAAGACATGGTAAAAAATAAACTATTTAACAAAGAGTTAAATATAAATGTTATGGTTAATATGGTAAACTACCACGCCTAAAACCAAATGGTTGAGATTATTTCCACCCATACCCAAATTATCATCGAAATAAATCTTATTAAAGCTATTAGAAACTAAAAATAATTTTATAATAAAATAATATTTCATGATTTTCCTAAAGTGCCCCTCCCCTCTCTTATAAAAGGGTACATCCCCTTCTCTCAAATTCACACCTCTAATGAAATTTGGTTCATACACCACCTATCAAAAACTCCTACAATCTACATTATGTTAATACTAGAGGCATTACATTGATCATAAACTCATCATATGGATCCATATTTTTCAAATCCGAAGAAATGACCCAAATAAATGGTAATTATTTCATCACCTCTTTCAAAGTTATTTTATTCATCCACTTCCTCTATTTATTATTTTGATAATAAAATAATAACTACCATACATTATAAATACTGATATGTTATTATAAATATGTTATAACTATATTCAATATTCTATCCACCCTATGAATGAAAAATTCTTCATACGTGCGTACGTACGACTTACCGTCTCCAAGTCGTCGTGTAGTTTGTTATTAACCACTTCAATATTTGGATGGGTATAATAATGATTATAATTGATTTAAATAATAAATGTAATATTTTAATGATTCTTTATATATAATTTACCATCCAATTACAAATGATTTCACCATCAATTGAATGATATTGTTGCTCGTGCGTACATACGGCTTACCGTCTCCACGACGAGATGAGATTCATTCTCCACTTTAATCACCCAACAATGATTATAAAAAAATTTTATTCATAATTATTAAATAGAAGACATAATATTTATAATGGAATTATATATATATACATAAAGTTTTCTATTTCACATACTTCCATTCAATATGATATGAAAACAAAAACATTGTTTTTTTGTTAAGTACGACCTACCATCTCCATGAACGATGTATTCCAATATATATATAAATATATATATATATATATATATATTTAATATATTTATATTATGAATATATATGATATATATATCATATTATACATTCTATAAGAATGTAAATCATGATATATGAAAAATGATCATGAATAACGAGTCAAAACAAGTACGATAAACAAATCGATATTACCTAAAATGTTGAATTAACATGGGATTGATATGAAATAGGTAACATACAATCATAAAATAATCATATATGATATCATAAATATTATTAGTATTATTATAGAAGTTACTAATATATATAAAAACATTATACAGGGGTTTCAGCGTCCTATAGAGAATATCAGAATTATGGTAATGAATAATTCCTCAATCTCCTTATTATCCAAGATTATTTATAGGAATGTATACACTAGGACAGATTCCTAATCTATGTCCATGTCTCATAAAACTGTTTTAAAAAGAAATATTTTATGTTTTTATGTAAGGTAATCATTAACTAGATCATCATTTTTAATATTTTGATGATTGATTTTTCTAAATCTATATAGTTAATGTTAATGTTTTCAAAATGATTTTTTGGATTTATTCATATAGACATAATTGTTTTAAAATGATAATTACTTAAAAATGTTTTAAAGTGGTATATGACATATTTATTCAAAAATCCCTTCTAAATTACTTCTTTTTTAAATTGTGATACTTTTAAATGATTTCATGGAAAATGGATATTTATCTCAAATATTTTAACAGATTAATTTCAACTATATAAAAATTCATTATTGTATATTATTATTGATTGAGGTTGATTTATTATAATACTCAAAACCTTATTTTATTGAATGAGTTAGGATATTTTAGCATGTGGTTGTTCTATTTTTATACTATTCATGGTTTATAGTACATGTATTAAAATTAAAAATGCTAGTTTTAATACGAATGTTTATTTTATGTTTCACACCTTTAATACATGGAATGCATTGGACGTAGTAAGTAATAGGTGGGGCCTGCTATATCCTATAGATGCATCGTTAGGCCTCCAGATACAAACTAGTGTCTTGGAATAAATTCTTGAGAAAATATTAGTGATTTGTTTTGGAATAAGGAAATGATGTAGTAGTTATTATATCTTGAATTTTGCATTCTCTCGTAATGAAATTTTTTATAACATTTGATTAATCAACTAGTAGAATACCCATATGAATTTTTAAATGGAAATTTTTGATTTATTTTTTCAATATCATCATCAGTTTTATTTTTTAAATGATAAGGTTTTTATTATACATATTTCCTTACATGTTTTGAGCTTCCACTAAATTATTTACCCTTACTAAGATTTTTAGCTCACCCCATTCTTATGTTTTATTTTCCCAAGAATCCAAGAAGTGTATTATGATTGATTTTTTGGGTTAAAATGGGTTTATTATGGAATTCCTAATGGTTTATCTATTTATTATTTTATGTTATAAATTATAGTGTTATGTTTTTGTATGTAATCTATTTTCTGAGACTGCTAAACTGATCATCCTTTTGGGACATAAAATATTACGATTATGCCAATGTTCTGTAATAATGCATCAACACTGGATAACTGGGGTCTGGGAATTATTATTTGCATAAGAAGATGTTTAGAATAAACCTTGAAATTAGATTTCAAAGACATTGATTAGGGATCTTAACCCTAAGATAGTCGTTGGGGATAAGTATAGAAAACCCCCTTAGAATTTTGGACATGTAGGGATTTTGTGGATATTCCAAGCAGTACAAACCTATGTATATACTACAAGTGGGCGTAGTTCATAAACATGTGTACCATAAGGTGAAAACTCTAACATGGTGTTCTGCGCTAGACTCAGGGTAACCTAGTACATGACAACGGGCATAACAAGACACCTGGTTTGACACTCCCATTGGATATGCTTTGGATAATTTTTTTAAAAAAACTCATTATTAAGGATTAATGAGTTAATATGTCCCCAAAAAACCATATTTATGATTATAGATTAGAGATAAATATAGTTCTTAATATATGATGATTATTTTACAATAATAGAATTATTCATTATGATTAATATCCTAATCTATTGTATGTCATTGTTTAGAAATGGCGCCTAGAGGATGAAATTTAAATCGTATCAATGCACGTAATATTTATAAAGATATTCCTCCTATGAAAATTAATGATAGAAGAACTTGGGAAAATCTATTACTGAACAGCTTATAACCATACTAGGGCAGCTAACACAGGTTTTGAATAATAACCATAAAAATATGGAGCATATGGATCCACAATGTTGAGGATCAGTGATAGAAAACATCATGAGATGAAAACATCCAACATTTTATGGGGCTACAAATCCTTTTGTATCAGAGAAATAGAGAAGTTAGTTAGAAAAATTGTTTCCTTAATGGGTAGTAACAAAATGAAAAAAAATCCTTAATGGTAGTTTTTCATCTCTCTCGAGATGTGGATCAATTGTGAATATTAATTCAAAACAAATATAATGATGATGAAGTGTGAAATATGTAATGGAGGAGATTCTGGTACATTTTCTTGAGAAATACTTTGCTCGTGAACCGTGATCTAATATTGAAAAACAAATTCTAAGCCTGGGGAAAAAGAAGGATGAGAATGTTAAAATATATTAGGCTAAAATCACAAGGTTATGAATGAATACTATATACTACATACATAATCCAATATATAATATTAATTGATTATTTTTTGGGTTAAATCCTATCCTCTGATATGTATTAGTATCACAAACATTCTCAATGTTTGAACATATAGTCTTGTTTTCTATCTAGACAGAAAAACAATTCTCTATGTCATATTACATTAATGTAAAGAAATATAAGAAGAGTATGGTGGAACACGAGATAGATAAAGATAAAAATAGAAAAATGATTTTCACTTTTGTTATAATTGTGGGAAGAAACACCCTGGCACATGCCTAAAAATAAGGTATGTTTAATACAAATGAGATGGAAAGGATCATAAGGATCATGATTGTATAATAAAGAAAAAAGTTGTGAAATGTTATAATTGTATTGATATGGGACATTATGCAATATATTATTGAAATTATTAGATAAATATAGCTCATAAAAAGAAAATTTTTCAAGGTTAAGCTTATGCTGTTACTAAAGTCGAATTGGAATAATTAATGAATTGGTGTTTTTGGATTCAAGATTTATTTTCGGATTATAATATGAATGTGATATATATATGGATTGTATTTCAATACCTTTTCATTTCAATAAGGTTTTAATATTATTAAGGTAATCACATTTTTAGTAAATAAGAGCATGTTTATGTTGTTTTTGGAATCTAATGTTACAATAGATTTTGGAAAATTAGAGACTATTTAGAGGTAGTTTGGAAAAAATAATATTGGATAACACTAATGTTTTTAAATAATTTTTTTGAACATTGGGTTGAATTGTTTCTGCTTGAAACATGTTTTCTGATTTTATAAGTAATGTTAAAATACAATAGTTTTAGACAGAAGAAAACATGTAGGTCGAGAGAAAACCCATCAAGTTAGACAAAGATGTGGGAATTGAACCCACAACCGATGTGTGAAAATGATTTATCACCTACCATTATCCCACAGGAAGTCCCTAGTTTTTATGAAATTTTTTTCTTCATTTAAATGGTATGTTTTTATATTTGAAACTTATAAGATTGCGATAAATAGAAATTTTTTTAGATTTATCTAGTAAAGAGAAAGTTGAGTTTGTGGTAGAGGATAAAACTCCACATATTATTCCTTTTATTCGTAGTCTATGAATTAAATTAATTATAGAACACTAGGTAATGGTACATAAAACCAAAATTCTTTTCCATGTACTTTCTTTTGGGATGAATTAAATAGTCCCTTAGATTATTGATAATTTATTGCTTTCTAGTTTTTAACATTCACCTAGTAATATTATCTATCATTATCCAACCAAACATGATAGTTATTTTTCTATTCATTATCCATGTTTTCTTAAATTAAACATAATATGTGTTATTTATGATAACCTAAATAGGTACCGTTGGTTATTTTAGAATAGAGGACTCGTTAATTCATTTTATAATGTGGGAATTCAAATAATATATTTTGAATTGCGTAACCCCTAATTTTTACACTTGTGTTTAAATCACAAGGATGCAATTTATTTATGTATTGGATAATATAACACCCCAAGCATCCATGGTATGCTTATTCTTAATAATTAAATAGCGTGCGATTTACCCAACACCGAGTTTAAGCGCACACTGATATAAAAAATGGCCTTTTAGAAAGCAGTTATGAATAGTATCAACCACATATTTAGTTTTATATATATAACATATAATTTTAACATTCATATTTTTTTTCTTAGAAACAATATAACAAGAAATTAAATTTATATGATAAAATAATTATTTTAAAAAAATGCAGTTCTTCAGCCTTTTAATGAAATACCCTTTCTAAATCATATATCTGAAACATTTATATAATAAATTTTATGAAATTAAATTATTTTTTATTAAAGGTATGTAAAAATAATGTTCGGATATATATTTTTTACTTTTCTGATAAATACCATTTATTTAATGAATAGTAAAAATACTGCATTTTAATTTAAGACATAATTTTAATATAAATTATTTATATAGTAATAGAGTTCTTTTAAATAGTTTTATAGTATAATTGTATTATCTTTTTTTCACTTAATACAATTTTGGTCATTGTATGTAATTTCATCATTAAATTGGTCATAAGATCATTTCAATCTTCAAAACGTTATTAGTTCTTAAAAACCCTCTTTTTAGATTAATAGTGGAAATTAATTTTAAATTAATTAATACAACATCACTATTTTTAATTTGGAAAAATTTATTACAGATTTGGATTCATGATTTCCAAATTTTTTAAATTTGTTAGTTTTATTTTTTAACATTATGAATTGTAATTTCATAAAATATTTTACATAAAATGATTATAGGGTAAATATGTTAAATAAGGGTATACAGAATATTATAATAATATTAAACTACCCTAACACATGTATTAATCTAATTATATGAGATATTTACAACCATGGTATTCCTTTTGAAGATTTTGGGAACCCATGGAGCCACATGAAAGTGAAAATGACATTTTATAAGATTTAATTTAATGTATAGAAAAAAATAACACAATCATGTATCTTTAACTAAAACAGTTTTTATATGGGGTAATATAATTTATCAATTCATCTATAAATAGTAATCGTAAATAATAAAATATTTCCTATATAATGGTATTTTTTTTAAATTTTTTATACATTATATAAATATATTTACTTATGACACAATAATGTTGCTACATTTTCCTTAATAATGAAAGAGTCAAATTAAAGATATTATAAATATTAAAATAAATATTATTTGAATGTTTTGATTCCATCCACTAATTTTCTTGGAGAATATGACATTTTAGGTTTTATTAAATTTATTTTTTATATGTAATCATGTTTTTATAAAATTTATGAAAATTAAATACTAAATAGTGTCGAAATTGACATAAATGTGTATATAAAAAAAATTCAATTTTATTAAATGATATATTATTCCAAAAAATATAATATTATGAAAAACGATATATATAATGTTGGATATGGAATTAATGAACCACTTGGGGTTCCATTTAAATTGTTTTGTAACTATATTTACCATTTAATATAAAAATACAAGAAGACATAGTAAAAGTTAAACTATTTAACTAAGAGTTAATTATAAAAGATAAGGTTAATATGGCGACCGAAACATGTTTGAAACATTTTAGTTGAGAAGGTTTATACCCATACCAACCATATCCTCTAAATAAATTTATTTTTAGATATTATAGACCAAAAATAAATTTATAATAAAATAATATTTCATTTTTTTCCTAAAGTGCCTCTCACATCTCTTATAAAAGGGTACTTCCCCTTCTATCAAATTCACACCCCCAATGAAATTTTTCCCATTCAAACCATACCCAAAAAACCTCAAATCTACCCTCACATGATTCTAGATGTTATACATTGATCCTAAATCCATCCTATAGAGCCCTTTTTTCGTATAAAATGTAAGCACCCGAAGAAGAGATAATTATTTTGTCACCTATTTCAAAGTTCTTTTCTTCTTCCACTTCCCCTTTCTGTGTTGTTTCAATATGAAAATAATAACTCCATTACCTTACACATAATTAAATGTTATTATAAATATGGTACAACCTTATTTCTTATTCAATAAATTCAATTAATGAAAAAATCACCCAACGTTGGTACGTACGGCTTATTATCTCCATGTTGTGGTGTAGTTTGTTATTCACCACGTCATTATTGGGATGGGTATAATTGTAACATCCCATGTAAATAAAGAATATGACCTTTTCATATTTGTTAATATTTGTGAATAAAGTATTAATATTACTTTAAAGGGAATGCTATGCCCGATGGCATACCCAATAAGCAACAACTAGTTTCTTTGAAATCTTACGTTGCACTCTAATAATAAAATAATATTATTTTAAATGTTTGTTAACGCCTATCCATTTTAAAGGAGGAAATGAATGGAACTAACTAAATAATTATTATATGTGTTTGTCAAATATTTTTAGTTTATTCCAATAAATGTTAAATGCTTAAAATACGAATGAATCTAATTTTGAGAATAAATATTCTAATAATATTTAAAAGGTTGATTAACCGCCTTTTGATGGAGAACCTATTTTAAATACACTTTTAGAAAATTTTATGTGTTATATTTGACAAAATAAAATTATTTTTAGAATCGGGACATCAAAATTTACATTGTGTAAATTTTTAGTATTTTTTTGATAAAGTTCATTTTTAATGAATAAGTGAAAAATGTTGTATTTTTATTCAAACCATATTTTAATATAATTTATTTATATTATTATATCATCTTTTTAATGGGTTTTAATGTCCAATTAGAAAATATTTTTACCATTTATTCCAATGGTGGTAATTGAAATTAATTTCACTTTGTAAATTGAACTTAAACTAGTGTCAATCATTTAATAGATATTGTTTCTTCAAAACACGCTATTTGGCAGTGTAAATTTATTATTAAATTAATTAACAAAACTTATATATATTGAATTTTTTAAAATAGACATCATATTTGAATTCAGAATATCAAATACAACATAGGGTGCATTTTTGGTATTTTTCTGAAAAATATCAATTTTTGATGATAGTGATACCACTAAGTGGCAGCTAAAAAATTGATTTTTCATTTAAATGAAACGTTACCACTTCTCTGATTTTATTTTCGATAATCCGAGATACATGGTTGTCATTATGATATAAAATGTGGTACAATAGGATTAAAATATTTTTTGGTGAATAGTAACTTTACAGTTTTATTAAATGCGATTAAAGGTAATTAGTATAATTTAATGTAAAGATAATGTCATAATAATATGAAATGACCTTGAAACATGTCCTACCTTTATTGGATGAGTCATGGACTACCAATAAAATCCCTGGGTCAACTAGGGGACACCATGGAGCCACTTTGGTAGTAAAATGACATTAATAACTTTTTATTTAAAGTAAAAATTAAAATGACACAAACTTGTATTATTTTATTAAAACAATTTTTTACATGGGTTTATACAAGTTATATTTTTTACTATAAAAATTCATTAGAAAGAATAAATTATTTCCTACATCATGATAATTTTTTTATAATTTTTAGACATAAAATAAATTAATTTATTTATGACACCGTGATGATGCAGCGATTACCTCATAAATGAATGATTTAAATAAAATGAGATGATAGGGTAAAATATAAGTTTTACATTGTCAAAAGTATATTTTATTTGTGGATTTTGAAACATTATCACCTTATCCTCAGAGTATATCCTTTGGGACCATTAAAATTGGAAAATCATTTTATAATAAAGTAATATTTTATAACTTTCCAGGAGTGCCTCTCCTCTTCTCTTATAAAGGCCCCCACCTCTTCTTTTGAAACCATTAAAGGTGGCCATTATGATGTCACTATATTTTATATATGATATATATGGTATTTGTGTTTTCTATATGCTTCTTTATTTTATAATTAAAATATACCATTATTCTTTGCATGTTGTGTAAATGCTATAATTTCATAAGAGGAAGTGTGGACTACCGCCCCCCTCAAGTGATGTGACTCGTTCATACAATACACACAATGTATAAAGAATGAAATTAATGAACTTATATGTCCTTTATTACATATATATTATACTGGAATTATAATATATATATCTCTCAATTATTTTTAATTTCATGAAAGTAGCGTTCATGCATACGTACGGCCTACCGTCTCCATGAACGGTGCATTTCATTTATTTTTATCTCCAAATTTTATGGAATAGTATAAAATGAATATTTACTGGATATAAATGATATTTAAATCATTAGTACTATTTTTGAGATGATGTACTTATAACTACATGGACAATTATTTTCAAACAAGTTCATTTTTTACTCATGTACCAAACATCGACGAAAACATCTGATATGAACTCACATAATTAACAAATTATTATAACATTATAATATGTGATATGAATTGAATAATAAACATTAAATTATGTCCTTAAAAAATTATAAATTGACAAATGTTTATTATTCATGAATATAAAGAAACTAACAAGACAAGTCAGATTTGAGGTAAGGGATCCTACCTCTCTCGTCCTTTTCAAGTACTCTCTTTTATGTCATGTATTTTAAGCTCATATTTATTATTTATGGGGATGTTTTTTTATATTCCTCATACTTTAGTTTTTATATTAATATTATGAGAGACCCTATTTGATCTCATAAATCCATTTTTTGGATGTTTTAAGTGGCGCCGTAAGGCTGACGAGTTTTTATAAGGGATTTTTCATCTCACTTTTATTCTCATGAGATTTATGCAACATCATCCACCATTTCCTTTGAGTGGTGTATGTAGTTCCAATTATTATACTATTTGTATAATATACTTTATTTAATGAGTATTTACATCAATTTTGTATAGTTCTTCTTTCATGGGGTGTACATTTCAAATGTTACCCAAATCGTAAGGGAACCTTTCACCCTCCTCTTTTTAAAAGAATTATTTTGTTATGTCTTTTAATTTACATATTATTATGTAGGGATATGTTCTTCTATAATCTTAATGATGAAAAATTTATTTCCAAGTGATGAGATACCATTTTAATCTCATCAACTAATTTTCTGAATTATAATGTCATGCAGTTAGGCTGTCGAAATTTTACAAGGGAACTTCTTAACACAATTTCGATTTCATTGAGTTCAACTTGTAGTTATTGAATATGTCACCCTATGAATATGAGTGAATGACCTATGGTTTATTTACACTAAATATACACTTATATTGGGTGTATTTATACATGTCACACATAATTATGATATTGATTTATCCTTAATTTAATGATACCTTCTTTATAAGGGATTTCATCTCATTTACATTTCTATTGAGACTTCATTGTTATTATGCACCAATTTACTCTTATATGGTGTATATATTTTTCTTTGAAATATTATATCATTTATCCCTTTATTCTCATGATATTATAAAGTTCTCATTAAATTTTATTCCTCAATTATTGTATTCAAGTGTCACTAGTTTTGATAAAAACCCTTTAACTAAAATATCATTTAAAATGTTTTAATGATTTATTCTTATAAATATTTCTCATCAATATACATGTTTCCAAAATGGTTTTAAGGATTTATTTATATGGATATTGATGGTTTAAAATTTTAAAAGCATCAAAGTGGTATGGGACACTTTGATTCAAAAATCTCATTATTAAATGTTTTAAATGGTTTTGAAAATGGTTTTTAGAATGGATTCATTATTTCATTATGTTAAAATGTTATATTGTTATTTCAATGTGGGAATGTTATCTTTACTTTATGCTTATGTTATGTGCTATGATTATGTTATGGTTCATGGGCATTGTTTATGAATACTGGTGGTTCTGTGATAAATTAATGGTAGGTGAGCCCGATATAGCTCTCAAATGCATTGGGTAACGCGAAGGAGTTAAACGTTATGGTTTATCCATAAAGATTTTGGGAATATGCTATGATGGGTATTCCAAATGTAACCATGAGGGTTACTACCTACATTACAATGTTATGAATTCCTCAAGATACCTTTATATCTTATGATTTCAATTGATTATGCATAAATCTTATGATTTCATGAGGTATGTTAAATTGCTTATGTTTTATGAGTAAATTATGATTTCATTGATTCTTAGGTATACATGGACTAATGTTTTTTTCGTATTGTTATAACCCTTATTGGGATTTTTATGCTCACCCCATGTTATTGAAATGATTTTCTTAGGACATAAAGTGGAATAGGGTCAAGGATGAGATCAAGGAAATGTCATGGTGTCTAAAACACGAACTAGACATGACTCTTTGTTCAAGAGTTTTTATTTTGTGAAAAAATGGAAAGTGAGTAGATGTGTCTTCATTGTAATCATTGAGATGTAATAGTTATGTCCTATTTCTCAAAAACTCTAAACCTGAAATGATCCTCAATGTGAATTATTCAATTTAATTCATGATTAAGTAATGTTATAAGGTCGGGTCCTTATAATTGGTATCAGACGCCGGTATAGATAACATTAGATGTTAGGGTATCATTTAAGCACAAGTTACATTACCATAATGGTTAGTATTTTAGAAAGTGTCATTGTTTTTGATAAAGTGAATGAGTTTAAGATAACATGAATAATTATATCTTAGTATTATATGATGATTCTAATGATATACTCACACTGACATTTTTGGTTTAGTAAATGGATTGATCTAGAAGGCACCAATGTGACAAAGGAAACTAAGGTGGTTCTCTAATTAAGAGACTGGATGAAATATGGGATTCAATGAGAAATATCATGGTTATTCTAAACCAACTATCAGGAGTAATGATTAACCACTTGAACCTTGGTGAGTTCCCTAATGAATCATGTACGAGATGACCAACTCGATGTGGATGTTCAGGTAATAATTATAAAGGTAACCATTAGGGTTTATATGGTCCTAAACTTTTAGGTAACTACGGGTTATTAGATGTTATGATGGAAAATGGATGGAATGAGATAAACATAAGGTTAAATTATGTTATGGTTATTTTTTAATATTTTATCACTTTTGGGGAATGTTATAAGAATCATGTAGTTTTGAAAAAATGACAACAAGTAGACCATGTGACAACCTGTCGCGTCGGATGAAGCTGTGGGAATCAAACCCACAACCAATGTGCGGCTGGTATTTATCATCTAACACTGGACTACGTGAAGTCCCTCGTTAGTTTGACTAATTATTTTTATTTAGATGATCTTATGAATCTAGAATAAGTTGATTTTGGGTTATCTATGGAAATTATTAACCTATCATTGAGGATATGTGATTATGTTAATTACTTTTCAGTATGGGACTTTAAGAGTAATTGATGTTATTTGAAGATAAATGTTAAGGTTTATCATAGAATACTATGTGATTAAACCCTTTAGAGATTTGGGTTTCAATCTTAGTTTTTTTTACATTTGTCGAATTTTATGGATAGATGTTTATTGAATGGTCTTTGTTGAACATTGTTTATTGTTTGAAAATTTTTGGAGATTATGAGTATATTTTTTAAAAGGATTATCCTTATTGGGTATTACCTGATCTCATACGAAACTTTTTGGTTTGGTTTTGGTTATGGTATAAAGACATGGGAAATATATAGTTCTCTTTTTTGGATTAGGTGATTCTCAAGAAGTTGCTTATACTACACTTAATGCGAACAAGGCATCCTAAATACTTACCGTTTGGAGAAAATATGAGTTTGAGTAAGGAATCTAGTAAAAGTTGAAAGTCTACATGACAAGAAATTTTGTTTCCTTATGATTTAGTTAAGCTCGAAAATAAATTCCTCAATTAAAAGTAACTTAAAACAAAAATTTTGTCTATTAATGTTTCCTACTGGGGAATCGAATACTGTTTAACCCATCACAAGTTTGTGATTTTCTTGCCGTTAACTTTCTCCTAAACATGTTTTCTATCACAATCCCTCAAAACATGACCCTTTGTTTTTTCTTCCATATACATGTTTTCCTACATGTAATCATAGTATGGGTTAACTCGTGTGACCTTTGTATTGACAGTTTAATTTACTCCTTTTCCGATGTGGGGCTTTTAATGATGTTTCCAAGCCCAATTTTAAAATTGTGAGGACGCAATTTCCAAAAGAGGGGAATGATGTAACATCCCAGGTAAATAAAGAATTTTATCTTTACATATTAATTAATATTTGTGAATAAAGTATTAATATTACTTTAAAGGGAACACTATGCCCGATGGCGTACCCAATACGCAACAACGAGTTTCGCTGAAATCTTACGTTGCACTCTAATAATATAATAAAATTATTTTAAATGGTAGTTAACGCCTAGCTGTTGTAATGGCGGGATGTAATGAAACTAACTACAAAATGATTATATATATTTTTCAAATATTTGTACTTTTTTCCAATAAATGTTAGATGCTTAAAATGCGAATGAATCCAATTTTAAGCGTAAATATTCTAATATTATTTAAAAGGTCGATTAACCTCATTTTGATGGCGACCCTATTTTAAATCCACATTTTTAGAATTTTATGTGTTATATTTGTCAAAATAATTTTTTTTAGAATCGGGACAGTAAAATTTACTTTGTGTAAATTTTTGGTATTTTTACGATAAAGTTAATTTTTAATGAATATGTGAAAAATGTTGTATTTTTATTCAAAACCTCTTTTAATCTAATTTATTTATATGATTATATCATCTTTGAATATGTTTTAAAGTGAAATTATAAAAGATTTTCACCATTTAGTCAAATTGTGGTCATTGAAATTAATTTCACTTTGAAATTGGACTTAAACTTGTGTCAATGTTTTAATAGATATTGTTTCTTAAAAACATGCTATTTGACAGCGGAAATTAATTTTTAAATTAATTAATGCAACTTATATATTTTTAATTTTTTAAAATAGACATCATTTTTGAATTCGGAATATCAAGTATAGCTTAGGGTGAATTTTTGGTATTATTCTGAAAAAACTTAAATTTTTGATGAATAGTGAAACCACTAAGTGGCAGTTAAAAAAATGGATTTTTCACTTAAATAAAAATTTACCACTTCTGTGATTTTATTTTCAAAAATCCAAGATACATGGTTGTCATTAGGATGTAAAATTTGGTTCAATGGGATTAAAATATTTTTTTGGTGAATAGTAACTTTTAAGTTTTATTAGTCGCGATTAAAGGTAATTAGTATAATTTAAGGTAATGATAATGCTAAAATAATATGAAATGACCATGAAACATGTAATACATTTATTGGATGATTAATGGCCGACCAAGATAATACATGGGTCAAATTGGGGACCCCATGGAGCCACTTTGGTAGGAAAATGACAATAATAACTTTTTATTTAAAGTTAAAATTAAAATGTCACTAACATGTATTGTCTTACTAAAACAATTTTAAATGGTGTTATAGAAGTCCTATTTTTGAATATAAATATTCATTAGAAAGATAAATATATTTCCTACATAATAATATTTGTTTTATAATTTTTAGACATTAAATAAATTCATTTATTTATGACACCATGACGATGCAGTGATTACCTCATAAATGAATGATTTAAATAAAATGAGATGATAACGTAACCTCTATGTCATAAATATGTCACAAACCTATTGGATGTGTTTATTTAGAAACCGTATCACCATATCCTCAAAATATATCATTTTGGGACCTTTAAAATCCGAAAATCATTTTATAATAAAGGAATGTGTTATAACATTCCAAGAGTGCCCCTCCTCTTCTCTTATAAAAGGCCCCAACCTCTACCAGCTTACCCACACCTCTCAAGCCATTGGCTCACGAAAACCCTGCCAATTATGTATCTCCACATCCCTCTTTGACTCCTAGAAGACTCACTTTGGGCATAAGTCCTTCGAAGGAAGCTGTTAAGCTCAAATCAAAAAGAGTTACTGGATTTAAAGGTAAAGTCTTCCGTAGTGTTCTTTTGTTTTATTTTTCTTCTCCAACCCCCTAAACTATTTTTATTACTTTCTTTTGTAACAAAAACAGTATCTTCAATATACTATGATGTTTTTATTTTAATGATTCAAGATACACTTACACAGACATCCATCTAATGGTTAAAGAACATACTGTTTCTGTGGATGGCCAATTACTGCCTCACGAAACGATGATTGTTCAATATTTTTTTTAACACATTTAAAGGTGGAAATTATGATGTAAATGTATTTTATATATGATATATATGTTTTTTATGTTTTCTATATGCTTCTAAATTTTTTATTTAAAATATACCTTTATTTTTTTCATGTTGTGCAAATGCGATAATTTCATAAGAGGAAGTGTGGACTAGCGCCCCCTCAAGTGATGTGACTCGTTCTTGAAATAATGGAATTTATTAAGAATTAAATAAATGAACTAATATAACCTATATAACATATATATTATAATTTAATTATAATATATATATATATATAAATTATTTTTAATTCCATGAAAGTAGCGTTCATGCTTACGTATGGCCTACCATCTCCATGAACGGTGCATTTCATTTATTTTTATCTCCAAATGTAATGGATAGTATAAAATGAATATGTACTGGATATATATGATATTTAAATCATTAATACTCTTATGGAGATTATTTACTTATAACTACATTGAAAATTCTCTCCAAACAAGTTCATTTTTGACTCATGTACCAAACATCGACAAAAACATATTATATGAACTCACATAATTAACTAATTATTGTAACATTATAATATGTGATATGAATTGAATAATAGACTTTAAAGGAGGTCCTTAAGAAATTATAAATAGACAAAAGTTTATTATTCAGGAATATAAAGAAACGAACAAGACAAGTCGGACTTGAGGTAAGGG
This sequence comes from Viscum album, assembly GCA_963277665.1. Classification (NCBI taxonomy): domain Eukaryota; kingdom Viridiplantae; phylum Streptophyta; class Magnoliopsida; order Santalales; family Viscaceae; genus Viscum; species Viscum album. The sequence continues at coordinate 1,237,289,062 of OY728145.1, read as the reverse complement.
ATCCTACCTCTCTCATTCTTTTTAAGTAATCTCTTTTATGTCATGTCTTTTAAGCTCATCTATCTTATGTTTGGGGATGTTCTTTTATATTCCTCATGCTGTAATTTTTTTTTCATATTATGAGAGACCCTATTTGATATCATAAATCCATTTTTTTATGTTTTAAGTGGCTCTTTTAGGCTACCGAGTTTTCAAAATGGATTTTTCATCTCACTTTTATTCTCGTGAGATTTATGCTACATTTTCCACCATTTCCTTTGAGTGGTGTATGTACTGGCCAATATTATACTCTTTGTGTCATATAATTTATTTTATGAGTATTTACATCAATGTTGTATATTCCTTTTTTCATGGGATTTACATTTCAAAAGTTACCCAAATCGGTAAGGGAACCTTTCATCCTCCTCTTTTTAAAAGTCTTCTTTTGTTATGTCTTTTAATTTACATCTTATTATGTAGGGATATGTTCATATATTTAATTATTTATGTAAAATTTATTTCCAAGTGATGAGATACCCTTTTTGTCTCATCAACACATTTTCTGAATTTTAATGTGACGCCGTTAGGCTGTAGAAGTTTTACAAGGGAACTTCTTAACACAATTTTGATTTCTTTGGGTTCAACTTGTAGTTATTAAATATGTCACCCAATGAATATTTGTGAATGACCTATGGTTGTTTTACACATAATATCAACTTATATTGGGTGTATTTATACTTGTCACACATTATTATGAGATTGATTTGTCCTTAATTTAACGATACCTTCTTTATAAGGGATTTCATCTCATTTTAAATTTATACTGTGACTTCCGTTGTTGTAATGCACCAATTCACTCTTATATGGTTTATAAACTGTCCTTTGAAATATTATATGATGAATCCCTTTATTCTCATGATATTATAATGTTTTTATTAAATGTTATTCCTCAATTATTGTATTCAAGTGTCACTCATTTTGTTAAAAACCCTTTAACTAAAATATCGTTTTAAATGTTTTTAATGATTTATTCTTATAAATATTTCTCATTAGTATCCATGTTTTCAAAAAATTTTAAGGATTTATTTATATGGATATTAATGATTTAAAATTTTAAAAGCTTCAAAGTGGTATGGGCCACATAGATTCAAAAATCACTTTATTAAATGTTTTAAATGGTTTTGAAAATCGTTTTTAGAATGAATTCATTAATTCATTATATTAAAATGATATATTATTATTGCAATGTGGTAATGTTATCTTTCCACAATGCTTATGTTATGTGCTATGATTATGTTATGGTTCATGGGAATTTTTTATGAAGACGGGTGGTTCCGTGATAAACTATGGGCGGGTGAGCCCGATATATCTCTAAAATGCATTGGGTAACGCGAAAGAGTTAAATGCTAAGGTTTCTCCGAAGAGATTTTGGGAATATTCTATGAAGGGTATTCCAAATGTAACCATTAGGGTTACTCTCTATGTAAGAATGTTATGAATTCCCCAACTTACCTTTATGTCTTATGATTTCTATTGTGTTATGTATAAATCTTATGATTTCATAAGGAATGTTAAATTTATTATGTTTTATGAGTAAAGTATGATTTCATTGATTATTAGTTATACATGGACTAATGTTTTTTTCCCATATTTTTATAACCCTTACTAAGCTTTTTATGCTCATTCCATGTTTTTGAAATGTTTTTCACAGGACATAAAGTGGAATAGGGTCAAGGATGGTATCAAAGAAAATGTCATGCTGTCTAAAACAAGAACTAGACATGACTGTTTTGTTCAAGAGTTTTTATTTTGTGAAAAAAATGGAAATAGAGTAGATGTGTCTAATTTTTAATCTTTGAGATGTAATAGTTATGTCATGATTCCCTAAAACTCTAAACCTGAAACGATACTCAATGTGAATTATTCAATTTAATTTAGGATTATATAATGTTATAAGACAGGGTCCTTATAATAATAATGAGTATAATTGGCGTAAATTATAGATATCTAATGTAAATAATTATTTATATATAATATGACATCCAATTAAATATGATTCCACCATCAATAGAATGACAGTGTCGCTCATGCGTACATATGACTTACCGTCTCTACAACGCGATGGGATTTATTCTCCCCTTTTACCATCCATGAATGATTATAAAAATATCTTATTCATAAATATGAAATAAAAGACATAATATGTTTATATGAATGATATATATATATATATATGTACATATATTTCACTTAACTGCTTCAATTAAATATGATAAGAAAATAGAAACATCATTCTTCCGTACGTACGGCCTACCCTCTCCATGAACGGCGTATTCCATTATATATATATATATATATATAATATATTGATATTACTAATATATATGATATATGAATCATATTATACATTCTATAAGTAATTAAATCATGATCTATGTAATACTATAAAGAATAAGAAGTCCAAACATGTATGATAATGAAAGCCATTTTAGCTAAAATGTTTCATTATCTATAAATTTTTAATAAATTGAGAATATAAAGTTATAAAAGAATAATATATGATATCATAAGTATTATTATGATTCTGATATAAGTTAATTGTGTGATTAAAAATTTTATTCATGATTTTTAGTGTCGTATGGAGAATATCAGACTTAAGGTAAGGGTTAATTCCTCAATCACATTATTATATGAGAATGTTTATGTATTTGTATATAATGGGATAAATTTATCATCCATGTCCATGTCTCATAAAACTGTTTTAAAAATAAATATTTTATGTTTTTAAGGAGGGTAATTTTCAACTAGGTCTTTTTTTTAAATATTTTTAATGGCTTATTTTTCTAAATTTATTTAGTAAATGTTCATGTTTAAAAAATAAATTTAAGGATTTATTCATATAGAAATAATTGAATTAAAAATTTAATTCTTTTCAAATGATTAAAATTGGTGTGGGATACTTTGATTCAGAATCACGTTTAATTTACCTCTTTTATAAATAGTGTGACTTTTATATGATTTTCATGAAAAATGGATATTTCACTCAATGTTTTTTATTGATTAAATTCAACTATGGAAACAAATTTATTGGAAATTATTATTTTTTTATGTCGATTTATTATAATGAAATCATATATATTATACTAAATGAGTTATGATATGTTTGAATATGGATGTTATATATTTATACCATTTTTGTTTTATTGTTAAATGTATTAACATTTCATATGCCATTTTTAATACAAATGTTTATGTTATGTTTCACCCTTTTCATATGAGGAATGTTGTGGACATTGTAAGTGATGGGTGGGGCCCAGTATATCCCATAGATGCATCAATAGGTATTCTGAGACTTACTAGTGTCTTGGAACAAGGCCTTTATAAGATATGTGTGGATTTTTTCTACATAAAGTTGTGACATAGAAGTTGTTATGTCCGGTTTTATGCATTCCCTCCTAATGAAATTATTTATTACATGTGACTATTTAACTAGTAAAATATCCATGATAATGTTTATATGAAAATTTTGATTCATTTTTTCCATTTTATGATCAATATAATGTTTAAAATAATAATTTATTATTATACACCACACCTTAGAAGTGTATATTGTAACGTCCCAGTTCTGGAAGCCACCCAGAGGTACCCGGTACCTGGTTGGTCACATGGCCTCAAGTGCATTTCCCCAAATGCCAGAGGCTACTAACCAGCTCAGAGGGCCTTGGTTTTGATAGTGGGTGAAACTATTCCCTCATTGGCAGAGTACACAATAGAATAAAAAACTAAATCAATAGAAGAAGTAGTAAACATCCATACACGAGTAAACATCAGAAGAATGAAAGTAAAAACAATTGGAAGACATATACAAATGATTGATGATACATATTTCTAGGAATGAATCCAAACAAGTCACAATGCTGTAATATAGATAGTACTAAACCAAAGTACCAAATAAAAGATAAACAACTCCTCAGAATTGTTATCGTATGCTTGGTCCTATGCTCTCTAGCTCCACAGCACGTCAAGTGCTTCAAGTTGAAAGACACATTCCCTACTCTATACATGAAACAATATAATCTTTTTTGGCCCAAAGGCATGGAACAAATAAGGTGTGAGACTATATCCCAGTAGGCAACCAACCAATGTTTTGTTCCTAATAGTCAATAAATATATGGAAGGTAAATTACAGAAAATAGTAAATAGGAAAGCACTCAGCAGTAAACAATCTATAGACTCAATATCAAGAAATAGCTAAAAAAATAGCTCATCACAAATAGGTAACCTATAAGGCCCCAGCCTTAATCATTACATAATCTTTAGTTACTTCATGAATACATGTTGTGGATCTTTTCAGGTTTAGAGTTTTAGAGATTTAGATCATAAAAAATGCATTACATTCCACATTAAAACAAAGTGGTTACATAAATGATAGCACTCATTTTTCCCAGCAGCGGAAACATATTTAAAATAAAAAATGGATACTTTCTTGACACTTCCTTGACACTATCATCACATAATGTAACTTTACCTTGACCTGTGAAAAACATTTCAAAAACTTGGGATGAGCATAAAAAGCTCATTAAGGGTAATGAAAATATGGAAAGGAAACATGAGTTCATATATACATAAGAATGAAATCATACTTTACCCATAAAACATAAGCACTTTAACATATCTCATCAAATCATGAATAAATCATAGAAATCATAAGACATAAAGGTAACATAAGGCATTCATAACATTCTAACATAGCGAGTAACCCTCTTGGTTACGATTGGAATACCCATCACAATATATTCCCAAAATCTCTTTGGAGAAACATTAACGTATAACTCCTTTGCATTACCCAATGCATTAGAGATCTATATCGGACTCACCCTCCCTTATTTTATCACTGAACCACCCGTATTCATAATAATTACCATGAACCATAACATAATCGTATCACATAAAACATACATAAAGAAAACATAACATTTCAAAATTTCAATCACAAGATATCAATAAAACACATTGATATAATAGAAACATTTTGAAAACCATTTTTAATACCAAAATAAAAGAAAAGTAAAACATGGTATTTATTTTTCATAAAAAAAGTTATGGCTTATAGAGGAAGCCGAAACTCAAATAATGGTCACGGCGGTGGAGAAGTCGTTGTTGCCGCATACGTATGAAAAAATCATTTCCTTTTGTCATTTAGTAAAACTCATTGTATAAAAAAGATTCCTTTAAGATAATTGTTAAAGTAAAAGGGGTTTATACACCATATAAAAGAAGGATCTATATAAAACAAAATATGCCTCATTGAAAGGAGATTGAGACGAAGTCCCATACCTCGGGTCCGACCTAACTCGATCGTTCTTTAATGTCCTGAATAAAAAACATGAGTAATTTCTACATGATTAGGAACCTTTTTCAAGTTAATTATTCCTTTTATATCACTTATTATCTTGTTATGAACATTATGTAATCATTTAAGTTAATAACAGTCATTTTGTCGATATTTGGTATTGAGTCAAAAGTGAACTTCTTATATTTACAATTTGTTAACATAGTCAAATATCCATTATCACAAAAATTATATTCATGATGTAGATGCCATATATCATATATATCTAGTATATACATGCATTTATAAAATTACATAATCATTTAGAGGTATGAAATGAAATGCACCGTTAATGGAGACGGTAAGCCGTACGTACGCATGAACGCTACTTTCATTTCTATGTCATACTAATGGAATTAAAACTAAATGAGAGATATGTATATTTTAATTCAAGAATTATATTAATCATTTAGATGTAAGATAAACCACATATATCAATTATATATATGTACTTATAAAATTACATTACATTTGGGGATAAGAAATGAAATGCACCGTTCATAGAGACGGTAAGTCGTACGTACGCATGAACACTACTTTCATTTCCTTATCAAACATTAATGGAAAGAAATAATAATTATATAAGGGTATATTATAATTCCAGTATAATATCATATATTATATCATTAAATCTTTCTTTTATATGTACCACATATGTTATTAATGAATCAAATCACTTTGAGGGGGCGGTAGTCCACACTTCCTAAAATGAAGATATCGCGTTTACCCATAATGGAAACCATAAAGGTATGCCCTAAATTAAAAATACAGAAGCTTAATTAAAACATAAACATATTATATATCATATATAAATATAGTGACATCTTAATGGCCACCTTTCAAGGTGTTATATGAGTTTTGAACAATCATCGTTTCGTAAGGCAGAAATTCGCCATCCACAGAAACAATATGTTCTTTAACCATTAGGTGTAGGTGTGTGTAAGTGTAGCTCGAATGCTTCTTATAAAAACATCATAGTATATTTATGATACTGGAGTTGTTACAAAAGAAATGAATAAAAAGATTTTAGGGGGTTGGAGAATAAAAATAAAACAAAAGAACATTATAGAAGACTTTACCTTTAAATCAGGTAACTCCTCTTGGTTTGAACCAAAATGGTTTCTTGAAGAGCTTCCTGTCTATGTAAAGGCTTCTAGGATGAATAGAGGTATGTGTAGAGAATAAATGAGTAGGTATTGGCCTAGCCATTGTCTTGAGAGTTGTGTGTAAAGAGGTAGAGGTGGGGGACTTTTATAAGAGGAAAGGAGGGGCACTCTTAGAAAGTTATAAAATGTTACTTTATATTCAAATTTGTTTCAGATTTAAATGGTCCCACATTAATATATTTATAGGATATGGTGATAATGGTTCAAAATATTCTAATCTAATAGGTCTTTGACAAGTTTAATTCTTAGATTTTACATTAACATTTCAATTTACTTAAATCGTTTATTAATGAGGTAATCGTTTCATCATCATGGTGTCAAAAATAATTTAATTTATTTAATGTCTTAAAATTATAAAAAAATATACTATGATGCAGGAAATCATTTTAGATTTCCAATGAATATTTATAGTCTAATATATCATTTATGTAGACAAAATTAAAAATGTTTTACTTAGGTGATACATTCTTTGTTATATTTAACTTTCTTTAAAAATAAAAAGATAAAAAGTCATTTTCACACAAAAGTGATTACATGGGGTCCCCAAGATTGGCCCAAGGCATCCCATGGTCGGCCATGAGACAACCAGTAGCATTAAGACACTTGTTTTAGTCATTTGTTATTATTATGTTATTATTTTATTATCCTTAACTACCCGATTACTAATTAATCAATATAATTAAAGATAATTTCCATCATTACTATTCATAATATTAAAAAAAGTATTCATAATTAAATATTTTGGACCTTATGATTCCAAATATGGAATCCATTTTACCAAATTCCATAAATAGAAATATCAATAATTAATTTAAAAATAATTCCCGTTGTCAAAACAAATAGAGGGTTTTTTTGAATCAATATCTATGAAAAGTATGGCACTTGTTTATGACCAATTACCAAGTTAAAGTAATTATAATTACCACCATTTCATTAAATGGAAAAAATATATTACAATTACACTTTAAGACCAATTAAAAAGATAATATAAGCATATAATTAAATTATATTAAAAAGAAGTTTTGATGTAAAATGCAGTATTTTTTACTATTCATTAAAACAATGAACATTTTCAGAATATACCAAAAATTTATCCAATATAAATTTAAATGTCCCAATAATAAAGATTAAGTTTATTTTGACAAATATAGCTTATAAAATTGTGAAAATATAGATTTAAAAATGGTTCTCCATCAAAAGGCGGTAAAACAATCTTTTAAAAATTATTAGAGAATTCTATACTTAGGATTGGATTTATTCTCATTTTAAGCCTCTTAAAACACTATATAATTCATAAATAGACATTGATATGAAAATATATTATTCATTACTTACTTGGGATATTACATTTTTCCCCCCTTTAGAAAATTTCATCCCCGTAAATTATTTACTTATCGAATAAGTGGGGGTATTTATCCCTCATTGTATTTTCAGATTCCCATGTTGCCTCTTGAATCATGTGGTTTTTCAAAAAAAACCTTTACCTGATGAATCACCTTATTCCACAACACTTTCTCCCTATGGTCAGGAATATGGACCGGTTGTTCCTCATAAAGTAGGATCTCTTCCAGCTGAACTACCTCTGGACTAAGACATTAGATGGATCTCGCATGTACTTCCTTAACATTGAAACATTAAAAACATTTTGTACCTGAGATAAAATCGGAGGTAAAGCCACTCGATATGAAACTGATCCAACTCTCTCTAGAATTTCATATGGTCCAATGAACCTCGGACTCAGCTTTCCTTTCATACCAAATCGCATCACACATTTCCATGGTGAAACATTGAGAAAAACATGACCACCAACCTCAAAAGAGAGATCTTTACTCATATTGTCCGCATAACTCTTATGCCTTCTCTGAGATATTCTCATGTGTCTCTGTATCAGCTAAACATTTTCTGAAAATTATTCTACCAATGCTGGTCCCATCAACATCCTTTCACCCACTAAATCCTAAAAATCTAGAGTTTGATGCCGCTTCCCATATAATGCCTCAAATGGTGCCATTTGTATACTGGAATGAAAATTGTTATTATATTAAAATTCAACCAAAGAAATATGTTGGTACCAACTTCTCTGATAATCCATCGAATAAGCATGTAGCATATCCTCGAAAGTCATAATTTTTCGTTCTGACTGCCCATTTGACTGAGGATGAAAAGCTGTAATAAAATTTAATTCAGCACCCAATGACTTCTGAAGGACTTTCCAAAAGTTAGAAGTAAACCTGGGATCATGATCAGATACATTGGAGATGGGAACTCCATTTAACGTGACTACTTCTTTAAGATACAAATTAGAAAGTTGATATAGGGAAAAAGTATCTCATATAGCAAGGAAATGAGAATCTTTATTCAAGAGATCAACAATAACCCAGATTGCATTATTACCACGAGGTGTCGTCAGCAATCCCACAACGAAGTCCATGGATATATTCTCCCATTTCCACTCTTGTACTGGTAAAGGCTGAAGCATCCCTTTCCGTAACATCCAATCTACATTAACATGTTTACAAGTAAAACACTTGATAGTAAAATCATCAATATCTCTTTTTTCATTCCTTCCCACCAGTAGTACTCCCGCAGATCTCTTTACATCTTAGTACTATCAGGATGAACTGAAAATAGGGAACTATGAGCTTCACATAACAACTCTCTCTTCAACTGTGAATCACAAGGCACACAAAATCTCTTACCAAATCTCAAAACACAATCATTATCAATGTTGAATTCAGGCAACTTACCCCTCTGAACCAGCTCTACCTTTTTCTACAACTCACTGTCTTGCTTCTGTGCTTGCTTAATTCAGTCTGATAGAGAAGATTTCACTGATACCTAAAACAAAACAGAAGGACATCCCACACCAACAACTTCTATCCCAAATTTCATCAAATCCTTTAACAATGGATCACATTCAAAATTCAACATTGTTAATGAAGCATTGGTTTTTCAACTCAAAGCATCAGCCACTTTATTTTCTTTTTCGGATGGAAATAAATTGTACAATTATAATCCTTGACTAATACTAGCTGTATTCTCTGTCTCATGTTCAGTTATTTCTGAGTTAATATATACATTAAACTTTTTTGATTGGTATATATTTCACAAATTACACCATAAAAATGATGCCACCAAATTTTTAAAGCGAAAAAAAAACAGCTAATTCCAAATCATGTGTAGGGTAATTTACCTTCTTAGTTTTCAACTGACATGAAGCATAAGAAATTACCTAATCATTCTACATTAGGATGTAACCAAGTCCTTTCAATGAAGCATCGCTGTAGATAAGAAACTCCCCATTCTTGAATAGTAGTGCCAAAACTGGAGCATTCACCAATCTTCTTTTCAGTTCCTGATAACAATCATCGCATTCTTTTTTCCAGATAAACTTAACACCCTTCCATGTTAGCTTAGTCATTGGACTAGATAACTGTGAAAACTATCTAACAAACCTTCGGTAATAGCATGACAAACCAATAAATCTACGAATATCGGTTACATTTTTGGTTCTTGTCCATTCTTCCACAACATTAGTTTTTTCAGGATCAACAGTTATCCCATCTTTAGAAACAATATGACCAAGGAAAGAAATTTGATGCAACCAAAACTCACACTTACTGAATTTCCCATTCAATTTATTTTGTTTTCTGGTTTAAAAGATAACCCTTAAATGACTTTCATGCTCCTCTTTACTTTAATAAATGACCAAAATATCATCAATAAAAACATTGAAATTTTTTCACCTGAGTCAATTGAGCCATCACTGCAACAAACTGTTTAGTTCTAATTCTGACCATCTCAGGATACTGATTTGAAAGGTAATTTCCCTCTATATGCCTTCCCATAAAATCTATTCTGTTTTCTCTATGAAAACCCATTATTAACAAAGAAATATCCTAGGAGAAACAATATGGTAATCTTCAAATGTTATATCATTTTAATTTGACCATAAAAAATATTTTTGGATAATCATTTAATAGAATTATAACTCATAATGTTATCTAAATCGACCTCTGATACCAACTATAATTCCCCAACCTTAAACATTACTTAATCTTGATTTACTTCAAGAATACACGTTGAGGATCTTTTCAGGATTAGAGTTTAAGAGAATTATATCATAAAACATGCATTACATTCCAAATTTAAACAAAGTGGTTACATAAAAGATGATACTCATTTTCCCCATCAACGGAATCATATTTAAAATAAAACATGGATTATTTCTTAAAACTTCCTTGACACTATCATAAAATCATGTACCTTTGCCTTGACCTGTGAAAAATATTTCAAAAACTTGAGATGAGCATAAAAAGCTAAGTAAGGGTTATAAAAATATGGAAAGGAAACATGAGTTCATATATATATATGAATGAAATCATACATTACACATAAACATAAGAACTTTAACATACCTCATCAAATCATGAATAAATCATAGAAATCATAATACATAAATGTAATTTGAGGCATTCATAACATTCTTACGTAGGGAGTAACCCTCTTGGTTACGTTTGGAATACCCATCAGAGTATATTCCCTAAATCTCTTCAGAGAAACCATAACGTTTAACTCCTTCGTATTATCGAATGCATCGGAGAGCTATATCAGGCCCAATCTCCCTTAGTTTACCATGGAACCACCCATCTTCATAATAATGCACAAGAACCATAACATTAACATATCACATAAGACATACATAAAGGAAACATAACATTTCCACATTTCAATCACAAGATATTAATACACCACATTGATATAATTGAAACATTATGAAAAACATTTCCAAAAACAAAATAAATGAAAAGAAAAACATTGTATTTATTTTTCTTTAAAAAAAGATATGTCTTGTAGAGGAAGTCGAAACTCAAATAATGGTCATGGCGGCGGAGAAGTTGTTGTCACCACATACGTACGACAAAAACATTCCCTTTTGCCGTTTAGTAAAACTATTTGTATAAAAAAGATTTCTTTCAGATAAATGTAAAAGTCAAAGGGGTTTATAAACCTTATAAAATAAGGTTGTGTATAAAACAAAATATGCCTCAATGAAAGGAGATTGAGACGAAGTCCCATACCTCGGGTCAGACTTGACTCGATCGTTCTTTAATGTCCTGAATAATAAACTTGAGTTACTTTCTACTGGCATACGAACCTTTTTCAAGTTCGTTATTATTTTTATATCACTTATTATCATGTTATGATCATTATGTAATCACTTAAGTTAATAACAGTCTTTTTGTCGATATTTAGTACTTGAGTCAAAAGTGAACTTCTTATATTTACAATTTGTTAACGTAGTCAAATATCCATTATCATAAGAATGATATTGATGATGTAGATGCCATATATCATATATATCCAGTATATAAATTCATTTATAATATTAAATAATCATTTATAGGTAATAAATGAAATGAACCGTTAATGGAGATGGTAAGCCGTACGTACGCATGAACGCTACTTTCATTTCTATGTCATACTAATGGAATTAAAACTAAATGAGAGATATGTATATTTTAATTTCAGAATTATATTAATCATTTAGATGTAACATAAATCACATATAACCATTATATATATGTACTTATAAAAGTACATTACATTTGGGCATAAGAAATGAAATGCACCGTTCATGGAGACGATAAGCCGTACGTACGCATGAATGCTACATTCATTTCTATCTCACACTTTAATGGAAAGAAATAATAATTATATAATGGTATATTATTATTTCAGTATAATATCATATATAATATCATTAAATCTATCTTTTATATGTACCACATATGGTATTAATGAATCAAATCACTTTGAGGGGGCGGTAGTCCGCACTTCCTAAAATGAAGATATCGCGTTTACCCATAATGGAAACCATAAAGGTATGCCATAAATGAAAAATACATAAGCTTAAGTAAAACATAAACATATTATACATCACGAATAAATATAGTGACATCTTAATGGCCACCTTTGAAGGTGTTATATGAGTGTTGAACAATCATCATTTCGTGAGGCAAAAATACACCATCCACAGAAACAGTATGTTCCTTAACCATTAGATGTAGGTGTGTGTTAGTGTAGCTAGAATTCTTCTTATAACAACATACTTGTATATTAAAGATACTGTATTTGTTACAAAATAAATGAATAAAAATAGTTTATGGGGTTAGAGAAGCAAAATAAAACAAAAGAACATTATAGAAGACTTTACCTTTAAATTGGGTACCTCCTCTTGGATTGAACCAAAATGGTTTCATGAAGACCTTCCATCCTATCTAAATGCTTCTATGATGAAGAGAGGGATGTGCAGAGATTAAATGAGTAGGGCTTGGCTGAGCCAATAGCATGAGAGGTGTGTGTAAAGAGGTAGAGGTGGGGGCTTTTTATAAGAGGAAAGGAGGGGCACTCTTAGAAAGTTATAAAATGTTACTTTATATTGAAATGTGTTTCAGATTTAAATGGTCCCACATTGATATATTTCAAGGATAAAGTTATAAGGGTTCTAAATATACTCATACAATAGGCCTTTGGAAAGTTTATGTCTTAGATTTTATGTTATCTTTTACTATTATTTAAATTGTTTATTAATGAGGTAATCGTTTCATCATCATGATGTCAAAATTAATTTAATTTATTTAATGTCTAAAAAGTATAAAAAAATACTATGATGTAGGAAATAGTTTTATATTTCCAATGACTATTTATAATCTAAGATATAATTTATGTAGGAAAAATAAAAAATATTTTACATAGGTGATACATTCATTGTTATATTTAACTTTCATTAAAAATAAAAATATAAAAAGTCATTTTCACACAAAAGTGATTCCATGCGGTCCCCAAGATTGGCCCAAGGAATCCCATGGTAGGGTATGAGACAACCAGTATCATTAGGACACATTTTGTTGTCATTTGTTATTATTTTGATATTATTTTATTATCCTTAACTACCCAATTACTAATTAATCAAGATAATTAAAGATAATTATCGTCATTACTATTCATAATGTCCAAAAACAAAAGAGCCTTAATTAAATAATTTGGACCTTATGATTCCAAATATGGAATCCATTTTACCAAATTCCAAACATAGAAATAGAAATAATTAATTTAAAAATATTTCTCGTTGTCAAAACAAATAGCGAGTTTTCTCGAAACAATATCTATGAAAAGTATGGAACTTGTTTATGACCAGTTACAAAGTGAAATTAATTATAATTACCACAATTGGATTGAATGGTAAAAATATATTATAATTACACTTTCAGTCAAATTAAAAAGATAACCTAACCATATAATTAAAATAGATGAAAATGAAGTTTTGATGTAAAATGCAGTATTTTTTACTATTCATTAAAAAAATGAACATTGTCAGAAAAATACCAAAAATTCATCCACTGTAAATTTCAATGTCCCAATAATATAAAATAAGTTTATTTTGAAAAATAGATCTTATAAAATTTGGAAAAGGTAGATTTAAAAATGGTTCGCCATCAAATGGCGGTAAAATAATCTTTTTAAAAATATTAGAAAATTCTATACTTAAGATTGGATTTATTCTCATTTTAAGCCTCTTAAAACACTATCTAATTCATAAATAGACATTGATATGAAAATATATTATTCATTACTTACATTGGATGTTACATAACCCTCTAGGAAGGTACTCACAACCATCCCCTCTGGTCTTACATAATAAGTACATGCAACCCTCTGGGCATCACACTCGGTCAAACCCCTCTGGTTCTGTATATGAGGACTATCTGAGGAAGCACTAATAGTCAATTCCCCTTATAGTATAAGGTAGTAAGGAACTCTCTTAGGAAGATCAAACAATCAATACCTCTTATATCCCCACGTTTAAGGACTCTCTGAGTAAACTCACTAGAATAATTCACCATATAGCCCAGGTCATTCATAGACTCTCTTGGGAAGAACTCTCCCTCAATTCCCCTTATAGTCTGAACAGTTTAGGAATAAAATCAATGACTCTCTTAGGAATCTCACTCAATCAATTCCCCTTATATTCTATAAAAAACAAGGACCCTATGTGGAAGATCACTCGGTCATTCCCCTTATAGCCTCAAGTGGTTCTAGGCTCACTGAGGATGCTCACTAGGTAAATCCCCCTTATATCCTATGTTCTCAGAGACTATCTAGGAAAGCTCACTCAGTCAATTCCCCATATATTCTTCTAAACCATGTTCTCACGGCCTTTTGTAGGTCAAAGATCATAGAAGGGTAATATTTCCAAAGTAAACCTACATCACTACATGGCTAAACAGTTCTACAATGTATGAAGCATTTTAGAAAACAACTCTCCAACCTACAACATCAGGCAAGGGAAACAGGAAAATCAACCATATGATAAACAAGTCCAAACAGTATTAAATAGATCATGAATGGGAAAAACACATCCAAAGATTAGAAATCGACACTAATCATATCAAAATAGACTTTACACAACATTCAATCATGGAAAAAAATCATCCTGTGTAAAACTGTAAACATGCAATACCTCATTCTAGGGTATTTGTGGAATTTACACATAATACTCAATGATATTGAATGTAAGGTCACAAAACACCTTCCTTGGTGTTGGAGGAATATATAAGTGAACCCCAAAGCTTGAATCACCCTAAGACGCTGAAGATCTATAAAAATTTCTAAAACATTCAACCCATGATATCTCACGAGAGAAGAGAAATCACGAAATGAGGCTCAAGTAGAAGAGAGAACTCACCGATGTGATTCCAACACAACCAACAGTGTTTGAATCCAAGGAATGATGAGGGTTTGGGGGTTCGTCAATGATCCACAACCATATGGAGCTCTCGGTAAAATGAGACCTAAAATAAGATGCGTTTGGCAATTAGATGTGACCCTGGTGAATTTAATAAAACAAATAATGTACACGGTGTGTTCCTTTGATGTAAACAACGTGTAATCGCTGTTTCTGTACTCTCCTATAAGCAGACTCCAAATCACTCCCAAATGGTCATGTGTGTGGCTACAACACGGCCAGCACATGGCCTCCTATGGAAAGGAAGTACATGGAGTGTACTAATAATGTACATGGAATGAACTTTGAAAATTTCTAGAATATCCTTTTTCCTAAAAAATTACTAGAAAAAGAAAAAACATTCCTGAAAGGAAGTTATTAGTTCTTAAAAACATCATTCCTTAACGAAATTCATTACCAAATTTCCCAAGCATGGCATAGAAGAAGAAACCCTGAACAGTTCTGGCCAGTGTGCTCGTAGATCAGCCTCCCTCTCCCATGTATCATCCTTTAACCACCCATGCTACCATAACACTCGTACCAAAGGATCAAACCGGCCACGGAGAACCTTTGAACTGTGATCTACAATCCGAATAGGATTATCTTTAAATAATACATCCACGTAGAGCTCAACCTCCTCAGGTTGAAACACATGATACAGGTCTGAAAAGTTATGTCGATCCTGAGAAACATGGAAGAAATCATGCATAAATTGGTTTCCTTGAGGTAACTACAACTAATAGGAAACCAGACCACCTCTCTCCAACACCAGAAACGGCCCGACATACCTCAGTGAAAGCTTAACCTATCTCCTAATCCTCATGTGTCCCAACCTCGGTGTGACTTTTAAGAAAATGTAATCCCTAACCTCGAACTCCAGAGGTCATCTCCACTGATTAGCATAAGACATCTGTTGAGACAATGCAGTATCCATCCTCTTCAGAATTAACTCTACATACTCTGTGTTCTCCGGAACAAGGCGAGGTCCTAGAAAAGCTGCTTATCCTGTCTCCAGTCACCATAAGGGTGATCAGCATGGCCTACCGTACAATGCCTCATAAGGTTCCATCTGAATAGTTTATGGAATACTATTGTTATTAGAAAATTCCTCAAGAGGTATATGCTTCTACCAAGAGCCTCCAAAATCCAGAATGCACGCTCGGAGCATGTCCTCAAGCACAGGAATTGTACACTCGGACTAGCCATCTGTCTTATGGTGGTAGGCTATACTCAAAAGTACCTGTGTAACCAAAGCCATATGAATCCACTTCCATACCCGAGAAGTAAAATGATCATCCATGTCTGAAACGATAATGTGTGGGACTCCATGCTGACATACAATCTCTCAGAGGTACAACCATCCCATCTCATCAACACTGAAGGTCTCCTTTATCAGCAAGAAGTGGGAATTCTTCGCGAGTCTATGAATGGTAACCCATACTGCATTATTCTCTCGAGGATACTTCAGGGAACCGGTCATGAAGTCCATCGCAACATCATTCCACTTCCTCACGGGAATGGGTAACTGCTGTAAGAGCCATGTTGGCCGCTGGTGCTCCACCTTCAACTGCTGACAAACGGATCACCTCATGATAAAATCCAAAATTCCCCTCATCATACCTGGGCATCAATACTGACGATGTAGATCTCTATACATCTTGGTGATTCCAAAAAGAACAACCCAAACCAATGAATGAAAATCATGCATTAGCTTCTCGTGTATGTCTACTAGAACCCATACACACCCCTAGAAATGCAATACCTTATCCCCCACTACTGTTTGTATAGGAAGAGGGTCCACTTCTAACACACTCTCCCGTAGGAAAAGGCCTTCAGAATCTACTAGCTGCCTCATTATAACTCGATCAAGAAGAGTAGACGTAAAAGATATAAAAGATAGATAAGTCTGCCCCTGTCTTTCATGCACCTCCAAATGCATCTCAGAGAATAGATCCACAAGCTCCCACTCACTACTATCCTCCTGAACTGCCTGTATTTGAGTAATCCTTCTAAATGCATCATCAACCACATTACCCTACCCCGGCATGTAGGGAATCTCAAAGTCAAAGGACTAAAGATACTTGACCCACCTATGTTGTCCCAAATTCAGATCACGCTGAGTGAAGATGTACTTGAGAATAATTTGGTCAGTGAAAAACCCAAAGTGTTCTCCCAAAAGAAAATGACTCCAACAATGTAAGGCATGACGAACAGCTTCCAAATCCATATCATGCATCGAGTAATTCCTCTCATGTGGCCTCAACTGCCGAGACCCGTACGTGAAAACTCCATCTCCCTACAACAGCACATCTCCCAGCCCGACACATGATGCATCACATTAAACAGTATATATCTTTCCTGAATCTGGAAAGACTAGTATCATTTCTAAAGTCAACCTCCCTTTCAGTTCCTGAAAGGATGACTCACAATAATCTGAAAACAGGAATTCTGCACCCTTCTTAGTCAGAACTGTCAGTGGTGCTGCTAATTGGGAAATGACTTTTATGAAACATCTGTAGTATCCATCTATCCCTAGATAAATTCTAACCTCAAAGAAATTCTTCGGTTACACTCAAGAAACTATAACTCTCACATTCTCTGGATCTACTGATAATCCTACCTATGAGATAATATGTCCCATGAAGTGATTTTGATCCATCCAGAAGTGGCACTTTGAGATATTAGCATATAACTAATTCTCCCTCAGTGTACTAAAAATGATCTCATGATATATAGAATGGTCGTTTCGAGTGTGAGAGTACACTAATATATCATCCAAAAAATAAACCATGAAGGAATCCATGTATGTATGGAACACTCAGTTCATCGGTTCCATGAAAAATACAAGCATGTTCGTGAGGCCGAATGGCATAACCATATACTCTTATAGACCATACCTGCTCCGGAAGGCTGTAAGAGGTATATAAGATGGTCTAATGCATAATTGGTGATAGTCGTACCTCATGTAAATATTTGAGAACACCTCGGAACCTCGAAGAATATCGAAGAGATCACCAATCCTAGGAAAGGGATACCAATTATTGGCTATCAACTAGTCCAACATCTAATAGTACACACAAAACATGAGTGTTCTGTCTGCCATCTTCACAAATAGGAAAGGAGAACCTCAAGGAGAAGTACCAGGTCAGATGAAACCCTTTTCCTGTAACTCCCCGAATTGTTTCTTGATCTCATGAAATTTACGTGTAGCCATCCTATATGGAGGAATGGACACTGGTGCCACTCCTCTCACTAGCTCAAACAGTAAGTCTACCTCGCGCTCCGGAGGAAAACCTGAAATGTATTCTGGAAACAAATATCTGAAACGATCCAAAAATGTAGGAAAGTCTAACTGTGAAGCCCCCTAGTCAACCAGATATAGACTAGCAATATGGTTTGTACCTCCTCCTAACCCATGATTCTCTGGACCTACTCTGCTCACCTGGTCATCCCATTCACCCCTATAAAGAAAGGATCCACCCTCTGGTGATACAAAACTCACCTGACGACAATAAAAATCATCGAATTCCTAAAAGGGAACTATCCAGTCTATTCCAAGTATGACCTCATAGCATATCATCTCTAGGACATAGAGGTCCCATAGAAATTGACATCCACCAACCTCTAGTGGGAACTCCTTGCACTGATATACATTAGCTGTTATTGACCCCAACGGTGTGTCTAGAGTCAATATATCGGAATAGGAAAAGATATAGAGCCTAAGTCTCTCCACAACCACAACTGATATAAATCTATGAGATTCCACTGTATCAAAAATAAAATATGGTAAAACTGAGGCTACTATGATCATACCTCAAATAGTGGAGGGTCCGAGATCCTGCTCATGTTGTGTCTGCTCCACTACAACAGTATGTCATATACCACAGCCTGATGACCTTGCATGTCCTCTATGAGCTGATTCAACCTGCTGTCACTGAAGAACCAACAACTGACTACCACATGCATGACCTACAACTCAGCAAAAATGGCTGAAAGGACTCCAGTTCCCAGATTAGTGGGAAACTAGTCGTGCTTCTCTTGAATGCGGAGTCATAGAAGCACCCATGTCACCAGTTGTTGATGAGAATAACTGAAAAATCACAAAAGGTGACCCATCTTGACTCAAGATCGGCACTTCCCTGGGTCTCTTAGGAATCGTTGCCTCGTATGCCCACTATTCTCACACTAGTAGGACACCACCTGGCTACCAGAAGATGTATCTCGCCTACTATGATCTCCACCTGCAAACTCCCCACGGTGCTTCCTACTATCCATAGGAGGGATACTTACTCTGGATTTTTAACCGCCATGGCTCACCACTCTTGAATCCTGTAAATTGTTCCATCTGATCAGTGGCTAGTTGAAGATAGATGAAATATAATACAACTTGATGATGTCCACCTGAAATCAGATGTTGAGACTCAGACCATCCTCAAACATCTATGTAAGGAACAACTCATCGCCTCCTAGAATAGGCGTGAAACGCTGCTACTCTGTGAAGTGATATGAATACTCTGTAAAGACCTAGAAATTGCAGGGAATTTTTTTTCTTAATTTCTTTGGAATTGGACAAGTATATAGCTTCTGAAGGCACATGATTCTGAGGCCCTGTGTTCCCTGAATCAATTTTCTAAGATTAAATCAGGTACATTCAGTAAACGAATGACCGGGTTTTTATATCATTTGAACCGGTGCTCGGAATTGAAATCTGAGGGCACCGATGAACTCACAACATCGATAATGGCTTAAGTGTACCTTTACCACAGTTTCATTTGTAAGGGTGGAGAAGTTAAAAATTCTGGATTAAATGAGGAATGAATAAAATTGTGAATCAATTTTATTTTAATATATAAGGTGGTTTTATCATACATGGGGGAGCTGGGGTGGGACCCAAAAGCACCTAACTACCCATGTGAGGATAAATGTGAGGTGGGACCGACATGATCCACAACCATTCACATTCCCATAACTCACTTTTAACTCTCATAAGCTTCCCCTTTAAAATTGTGAACTCCCCCTTTAATTATGTAACTCTTCCACTACCTTATTAAAATTTTCAACCTACTTCTTAATTAATTAAACAAATCTACATTTAATTTATTAAGAGGATCTTATTTTCAAAATATGAATGGCATGGCATGTTCAATTAAAATAAGGTGGAAGAATATTTTAATTAGGTTGACACTTGTGTTGGGAAAATCTTTTGGACTGAGATCTCTACAGTTTTGAAGAACTTATTCCTTCGACGAAGAACAATTCATCTCCTTTGTTGAAGAATTCCAACTCTCCAGGGAAGAACATCAACTTGACAACCTTGGTTTCTCCATCTTCTCTTCCTTCATGACAAGGGATGAGACACTGACATGGGAAATTCTCCAATGACGTATCACCTAATTTTCTTCTCTCCATGACAAAAAGAGGAGATGTCGCTTCCTCCTCGAATGCTCTCCGTCGACGTCTATGAAACCTCACCCCATGACGTCGTCTTCCGTGACGCCGACGTTTATTATATTCTGTTGAGGTAGGGGTTTAATTTGAGAATGTCAATATTCCCATTATTTTTTCCTTATAAAAAAAAGAATGTGGATCAAATAATTATTAAGTTGATCTGCGAATGTTTTTTTGTGTGGATTGGGAATAATTATTTGCAGGGGAATTGTTGGGAATTAATTTAAATTTTAGTAAATTAAAATTGTGCCTCGTTTGTCGTTTACCATCATTTTTGTTCGACCTTTTGCTATCGACTAACGCGGAGGGCGCGAGCCGAACAAAGACATCCAGACGACCCTCCGCAGATTGTTTGTCTGTGCGCTGATTGACAAGCGATGACGAAGCGGGCCGCAATGGATATTTGAATACTCCTCGGTGATGTTCGGGTCTCGAGGTGATCTTAGGTGGAGACGAGAAGAAAAACAGACCACCGGAGCGCATCCGGTGGTCCATGGAAGGAGGCGGCGATGCCCCAGCGCGCCGTTGGAGGAGATCTTCCACGGCTATGCCGCGGTGGCGACACGGTAAATCGCGGGAGGTCGTGGGATCTAGGACAACCCGAGGCGGTGCATTGCGCCTCCGACATCAATCAACAGCGACCCCCCCCCCCCCCTCCACGTATTTCTTGGCTAGGTTGGCCGAGCCACAACCTGCTGCTGGGCCGGACCGCCAGAGCCAGGCCGGGCCGCCAGCACCATGCCGGGCCGGGCCGGGCCGCCACTGCCCCGATGGGCCGCGCCAGCACCGGGACATGTTGCACCAGCTGAGCCGGGCTGCACCAGCCGGGCCGAGCAGTTCCAACCGGGTCGGGCTGTGCCCAATTGGGCCAGACTCAGACACGAGTCGGGTCGACTTGGTTCGGGGCAACCCAGGGGGTATTGGACCGGGTCTGACTGTTCCCAAACCCCCTATTTTCAGACCCTCTTCAGTTACACTCTCATATATTGGGCCCCAGACCTTTGATCAGTGCACCGTCAGTTGAATAGGAATCCTTGGATCAATTCGGTCATTTTGGTTTATTACACTCAAGATTTATGCAATGTTTGGGTACGACTGGGTTGGTTCGAACACAAAACCAGCAGGGCCCTCGGAGTAGAAACACTCACAACAAAATGATAGGGCATCTGATTGATGTGTTGTCGACTATGTTGGATTCCTATTGATGAGATGTATCTTTTGGAATAATTCACCTAAGGTTTGGTCGCATTGGAGTACGGTCAGGTTGGTTTTAGCTTAGAAACCAACCGGGCCCCTAGAACGGAAAATAAGTGACTTTCAGAGCAGGCGTCCATTTGACAAACCGTCAGTAGCGTTGGTAATCTCGTTGAGAAACGGTCCCATTGAGTATACCATATGAGAGCTCGTGGTACAATTGAGACACGTTCGGGGTGGTTCATACATGAAACCAACCAGGCCCTAGGGATGAAAATGCTAATAACTCACAGACCAGGCATCCTATTGATGCGTCATCTATTGCGTTGAGACCCCTGTGATGTGTCGGTCCTTTGTGATACCACTTTATCAGACTTTGTGATACATGGAGTATCGAACAGTAGCTCATGGAGTGGATCCCCATGGAGACGAGCGTACGGAGTGTGGAGACCTAGAAGCTTGGACCTGACGACTGCATGACCGATTCGACTTGGAGTGAGTCAAATAGCCCAGTTGATGGAGCACCCAGTATTTGTCGGCAGACCGACGGCGGACTGAGCATCTGGTAGTTGGCAGTAGACCCGTGGTACTCAACTGTAGGAGTACCTCTGTAGGCTATTAGGGGAACCACTGCTGTGTTTAGGCGGCAGACCCCTAGCCGGGTGCAATAATTCTTTTGGGTGCGGACCCATTATACTCAATAGGTTGAGTACCTCAGTATTCTAAGGTTAGAGAGTATCACATCATAGTTGTGACAGGACCACAATACTCAACATAGTAGGATTTCTCCAGCAGCTGTGGTTTTGACATCATGAAAAAAATCATGTTTTGAGCTGAGTCAATGACCTTTGTGATTTCCTCATGATTGAGATGAGTTACTTGATAACATAGGTATATGTATGGGAATATACCTAAGTTGTGGTTATCCATTGATTTCATATCTATGTGATACCTAATGATTTATATGGGTTACTTGATAACTTATCTATAAGTATGGGCTTATACCTAAGTAAGGTTTATCTGTTGGGATCCTTCATTGTGGTTATCCTTGTTCTATTTAGTGAGACCTTGAGGGTCACGTGTCCCTACTGAGTATCGTCATACTCACCCATTCATTGGCTATGCCCGCACCCTTTGTGATGGATGCAAACAATGGACAGTTTTAACAGAGGCCGTGTGAATAAGGAATGGACAATACCTGGATATGGACCTCACGACGAGTCGTTACCTGGAGGTGGACCACAGAAAGAGTCAGTACCAGGAGGAGGATAACGGACGAGGGCGCTGAGGAGGCTATCTATACCTACCCTTCATCCAGGATTTGAGGTGGATGATCCAGGAACTGCACTATTTGTACCTACCCTTTAGTTAGGATCTTAGGTGGATGACCTATGAGTTGCATCCAACTTCCAGATGTTTTCCATCTTTAGTAGTACTTTCATTCAGTTATAGCTGCACTTTTCATTTGGATTGTATTCTGACCCATTTACTTTTCAGCACATTCTTTTGTACTTAGTGTTTACATCCGCTTGTACTCTATAGTGTTTGTTTATTTATATAATAGTAATTCCTTCCCTTTATATCAGTATATTTGACTTTTGTGGTAGTCTCCATCCCTTTTCCTATGGATGGTGGGCATGGGGTAGTCACGGCACGGGCCCCGAGGATGGGTCGTGACAAATTGGTATCAGAGGACGTCGGTACTACCACAGAACATAGTACTCTGATATTTTTCTTTCTGTGAAGCAATAGTTTTAAGGGTATTGAGTGTGGTTTTCAGTTCAGGGAGTCCAGTGTTGGTGCGGGTGGCCGACGTCTCCATACACAAGGAACCTGACCTCTGATTTCTAACTCAGTGCACGAAAACAATGATTGCATGTGTGTTTTCAAAATTATCTTTTAAATCAGTTCAAACCTGGTCATCTAACCAGGTATAATCTTTTGACCTTGTCACATTTGTTTCTTTCAGGATGTCTTCACCTAGTCAGACAGCACATGTACCGTGTGGAGAGCGTGTTGATAGCTCACCGAGTAGCGAGACCTCAGTACAGGTCCCTCTACCAGTTGAGACACAAGTAGAGAGTGCACACCACTTGAGCGTGATGAATGAGTTTCAGCGGTAGGGGCCTCCGACGTTTTGAGGCGAGTCAGATTTTCAGACCGCTAGACACTGGCTGGAGTTTGTTGTACTATTTTTCCACACAGCTAGGACACCTGCTGACTTGATGGTGTACCTAGATGTTAGTATCTTTTAGGTAATGGTTTAGAGGTGGTGGAGCTAGATTCTCTAGTATTCCTAGGAGATGACCTTCACCTGGGGAGACTTAGAGACTTTCTTCAGGGTGGAGTTTATACCAGCGGATCTATACTCTGAGCGTGATCATGAGCTTCTTCCTTTGCTGTAGGGTTTAAAATAAGAAGTCGAGTCATCTGTAGGTAGTAGACGGATGATATAGGGGTCCAAGTGGACCAGAACTACAGGTGGGAGACCTCTGGTTAATGATTCAGCTGTGCAATGCACACAATGCAGGGCCAGCCATATGAGGAGCAGGAAGTGCTATGCATTCAGCAGGAACGGTCACTTGGCTTGAGACTGCCCGACCTATCCAGTAGATGAGCAGCAGGCAGTAGAGGAACCTACAAGGCCATGTCAAAGGATCTATCCATACAGACGGTGGGGTACGATGCATCAATGAGTTTCCACCACCACCAACAGGTGGTCCACCCTGACTGTAGTGAACAGGTGGATATGGGATATCACAACTGCAGTTAGCTAAATCATACGACAATGGAGCTCCAGAAGTATGAAGATAGGAGCAGGACTAGTTCTAGGCATGTAGGACTTTGATCTTTGTGCTTCTAGTTTCCATGTTGTCGTTGTTTATGTTGTTTATGTTATGTGTCTTTCTACTTTGAGCTGCAGTAATAGAAGACACTTTTCATGGAGACGTTTACTTTCCTGTCCTTTTTGTATGGTATATACTAAGAGATCTGGTTAATAACTATTGACTTGACCCTCACTTTTTATATTTCTACTGGAGGAGACCCAGTAACCACGCACTGATGCTGATAGTGTGACTCAACACTTAGAGGCGAGAGTGATGGTTGGATCTCTTGGTTGTAGCATTGAGGCCTTACGATGTCATCCATGGAATGAATGTATCATTCATGTCAGGATTGACTGTATTAGTCAAAGAATGTGGTTCATCCAGGAGATGAGACTAGATTTCTCTTTTCGGGAGAGGAGAAATCTCAGCATCTCTTTGGTAAAACATAGACGAAGAAGGGTGGAGATGGGTTCTTACAATTGTCTATTCTTGCCCATTATTCGTTGACCGAATGATTTGTAGTTCTCTCGAACTCAATAGTCTTAGGTGTATCATCTCCCAGAAGGACATGAACCTAAGACAACAGTGACGGCTTCAATTCCTCGAGGACTAACACTTCATGATTTCTTATACTCCTGGGGAGGGGAATGTTGTTGCAGATGCTCTTCACAGGATATCGGTCTTCCAATTGTTAGGAGTGGAGAGGAATAAGCTAGCCACATTTTAGATATCCATTGTGGATAGTGATCGAGTCAGCACGTGTAGAACCAGAGATGGTTAAAACTATAATGGAGAAGGTTCAGATCATCCAGGAGCGGATGAAGACTACACATAACAGACAAAAGTACTATGCTAATAGGAGACGTGACCACTGGAGTTTGAGGGTGGTGACCACATATTTTTATGGGTCTCACCTCAATGGGGTCTATGGATATTTGGATGGGGTGGTAAGGTATCTCCGTATTTCTTCTAGCCTTCCACCTCAGATGCACCGGGTGCATGAAGTCATTCATGTATCTCATCTGAGGAGATGTGTGAATGACCTATCCATCATCATTGACCACTCAGAGCTGTACATCGATGACGTGGAGACTTTCATGGGGTTCCAGTAGAGGTTGAGGGTCGACAGGAGTTAGTCCTACATTGATGGTTGATTTCTCATGTGTGCTTTCACCAGTAACATGGTAACCTCTAAGAGAGAACAAGGGAGCGGGAGGGTCAAATGGGTGCTCGATACCTGATTTAGTTTCCTTGGATTGTGTTGTCACTTTACGGGGACGTCAATCCCTGAGGTGGGAGTAATGAAAAGACCCAGAAATTTCAAGTAATTGTTTTTCATAAATACTTTGGTATTTTACGAGTCTCTGGATTTTGACGGCACTTGATTCCGAGGCCTGTTGTTCCCGAAATCAATTTCTGAATTTTAGCACGGGTACGTTTAGTAAACGAATGAGCAGTTTTTTCTATCTTTTGAACTGGAGCCCGAAATTGAATTCTGAGGGCACCGATGAACTCGCAACGCCGGTAATTTCTTAAGGGTACCTTTACCGCGATTGAGTTTTCATGGGTGGAGAAGTTAAAAATTGTTGATTAAATGAGGAATGAATAAAATTGTGAAAAAATATTATTTTTATATCTAAGGTGGTTTTATCCAACATGGGGGGAGTTGGGGTGGGACACAAAAGCACCTAACTAACCTTGTGAGGATACATGTGAGGTGGGGCCCACATGAGCCCCAACCTTTCACATTCCCACAACTCACTTTTAACTCTCATAAACTCCCCACTTTAAACTTGTTAACTCCCCCATTAATATTTTAACTCTTCCACTTCCTTAATAAATTTTACAACCTAACTCTTATTTAATTAAACAACTCTACATTTAATTAATTGAGAGGATTTGATTTTCAAAATTTGAATGTCTTGGGAAGTTCAATTAAAAGATGGTGGAATCTTATTTTAGTTATGTTGAAACTTCTGTTGGGAAAATCTTTTGGAGAGAGATCTCTAGATTTTTGAATAACTTCTTCCTCCGACGAAGAATGATTCATCTCCTTTGTTGAAGAACTCCAACTCTACGATTAAGAACATCAACTCGACAATCCCGGTTTCACTATCCTCTTATTCCTCTGTGACAAGGGAGGAGACAACAACATGGGAAACTCACCAATGAAATATCGCCAAATTTTCTTCTCTCTGTGAAAAAAGGGGAGACGATGCTTCCTCCTCGAATTCTCTCCATTGACGTCTATGAAAACTCACACCACAACGCTGTCTTCCGCGATGCCGATGCTCATTATCATTTGTTGAGGTCGGGGATTAACTTGAGAATGTTAATATTCCCATGATTTGTTCCTTCGAAAACAAAGAACGTGGATCAACACATTATTATGTTGATCAAAGATTTTTTTTATTAGCAGGTTTGGAATAATTATTTGCAGGTGAATTGTTGGGAATGTAGTTCAATTCTAATTAATTAAAAGTGTGCCTCATTTTTCATTTATCATCATTGTTGTTCGATCTTTTTCTATCGACTAACACGGAGGGCATGGGCCGAACAATCACGGCCCAACGACCCTCCACAGATTGTTTGTCTGTGCACGGACTGATGGGAGAAAACGAAGCGGGCCGCAATGGCGATTTGAAGCCTCCACATTGAAGTTCCGTTCACGAGATGACATTACGTGCAGATGACAGTAAAAACAGAGCACCGAGCTCATCCGGTGGTCTGCAGAAGGAGTCGGCGACGTGCCATGCCGGCGTGGCAAACCCGGTGATTGGAGGTGGCGGATGTGCCCCAGTGCTCCGTCGAAGGAGAACGGCCACAGCTGTGGCGCGGTAGCAACGCCGTAAACCCCGCATGGCCGCGCGATATGGGTCGACCCGGCGTGGCGCTTTGCGCTGCTGACATCAATCAACGGCGATGGGCTGAGCCCCCCCGCCCGCGTAACGCTCGTCTAGGTTGGATGAGCCGCAACCGGCTGCTGTGTCGGGCCACGCCCAACTGGGCGGGACCCAGACCTGAGTTGGTTTAAACTGGTTTGGGCAGACCCAGGAGGTATTGGGCCGGGTCGGACCGGGCCCAAACCCCTATTTTCGGACCCTCTTCAGTTAAATGCTCATATTATAGGACACATACCTCTGATTGATGCACCATCAGTTGCGTAGGAATCTTTGGACCGAGACAGTCATTTTGGTATATTACAATCAAGATTTCGATGATGTTTGTGTATCGTCAGTTTGGTTCGAACATGAATCCAACCGAGCCATCGGAGCGGAAACTCTCATAACTTAAGGATCAGATGATTGATTGATGCCCCGTCGACTATGTTGGATTCCTTTTGATGAGAAAGGTATTTTGGATTACTTAACCTGCAGTTTTGATGTATTTGGAGTACGGTTGGGTTGGTTTTAGCTTAGAAATCAACCGGACCCGTAGAACGGAAAACATGATAACTTTCAGACCAAACGTCCATTTAAGGAACCGTCAGCGGTGTTGGTAATCTGGTTGAGAAATTTTCACTTTGAGTATACCCTATCAGAGTTCTGGGAGCATTTCAGATATGGTCGGGTTGGATCGTACACGAAACCAACCGGGCCCCCGGGACGAAAAGCCTAAAAAGTCACAGACCAGGCATCCGATTGACGTGTCATCTATTGCATTGAGAATCCTATAATGAGGTGGTCCTCTTTGATAGTTCATTGTGGGAATTTATGATATTTGGAGTATCGACCAGTATCTCGTGGAGCAGATCTTCCCGGAGACGAGTGTACGAAGTGCGGAGACCTAGTAGCTGTGGACCTGACGACTACTTGACTGATTCGACTTGGAGTGAGTTGACTAGCCCAGTAGATGGAGAGCACGGTATTTGGCAGCCGACACAAGGTGGACTGAGCGCCTGGTTTTTGGCAGCAGAACCGCGGTACTCGACGGGAGGTGTACCTCTGTAGGCTATTAGGGGAACCACTACTGTGTTTAGGCGGCATACCCCTGGCGGGGAGCACTACTGTGTTTGTGTGCGGACCCACGGTACTCGACAGGAGGAGTAACTCAATAGTCTAAGGTTAGAGAGTAGCATCTCAGAGTCGGGACTGGACCACTGTACTCGAAAGAGGAGGAGTTCTCAAGCAGTTGTGGCTTCAACATCACGAATAAACTCATGGTTTGAGCTGAGTCAATGACCTTTGTGATTTCCTCATGATTGAGATGGGTTACATGATAACATAGGTATATGTATGCGCATATACATAAGTAGTGGTTATCTGTTGATTTCATATCTATGTGATACCTCATGATTAAGATGGGTTACATGATAACATAGGTATAAGTATGGGCTTATACCTATGTTAGGGTTATCTGTTAGGATCTTAATTTGTGGTTATCCTTGATGGATTTAGTGATACCTTGAGTGTCTCGAGGTCCTTACTTAGTATCATCATACTCACCCCTGCACGGGCTATGCCCACACCTCGTTGTGTTGGATGAAGATGAAAGACAGTGCTGACGGATGCTGAGTGAACGAGGACTGGACAGTACCCGGAGATGGACCTCATGACGAGTTGCTACCCAGAGGTAGACCACACGATGAGTTGGTACCCAGAGGTGGTTGACGGACAAGGGCACTGTGGGGGCTATTTTTACATACCCTTCAGGTAGGAATCGAGGTGGGCGATCCGTGAACTGCACTATTTTTACATACCCTTTAGGTAGGATCCGAGGGGGACGACCCAAGAGCTGCATCCAGCTTCTAGTTGTTTGCCTTCTTCAGTAGTTTTTTGTTAAGTTTTAGTTTTACTTTTCAGTTGGGTTTTTATTCTGGCCCATTTACTTTTCCGCACTAAATTTGTACTTAGTGTTTACTTCTTCTTTTACTCTATGGCCATTATTTATTTTTATAAAGGCAATGTCTTCCCTTTTTATCAGGATTTATGCTTTTGGTGCTAGTCGCCAGCCCCTGGCCTATGCAAGGCGGGCTTGGGGTAGTCACAGCACGGGCCCCGAGGACGGGTCATGACATACTCCATAACAGTAAGAGTACCCTACTCTAGACTCTGGAAATCTCTAGCTTGATTGGCCCTCAAGGTCTACAGATAAAAGTAATCATAGAAGATTTGTCAAATCTCTTCCTAATCCATATTCTACTGGTGTCCCGGCTGTGAGATCACATCCCACCACCTCTTGTCATAGTGTTGAAGAATGTAGGAAGCGAGCTTCACCCTCTTCTCTGGAGGTATCTCCAGATGCTCTATAGCCTGGGGTCCTCTATCCCCTACGAATGTGGGAGGATGTTATTGCTGAAAGATCCATGTCAAATCATCCATCGACGGGGTAGGAGGTGGTTCTATCTAAAAGGTCTGTATGATCCTCATAAATCCATCCCTGAACATTCCATCAGCGCCTATGTCATGTACAATAGCTGGTGCCAATGCTGGCATAACTGGAGGATCTGCAGCTAGTCCTTGAACATCCATGTTCGGTATCAGATCACCGTCTGGAAACTAGCGCCCAACTGGAGGACATCTCATTGGTATAACTCTACTAGGTCAAGTGCACACCTTAGATTAATATTATCTAGGATAGAAAACAAGGAGTGTAAGAAGGGAATAGAAGAATGAAAGCACTCATGTTTTAAAAAACATGACTACATAACATGAACATTTTATACACGGTGTGTTCCCTTAAGTCATTGATATGGGCATGTATTCTTTCCTATAATAGTCATGTAACACCCCAAACACATGGTTTGTTGTCTTAACACATGGCATGTACTTGAATCCTCTTCCCCTACTCAAGTCCTTCTACATGGATAATCCACACAACTCTCCTAAGGTAAGACTAGACTGTGTGTTCAAGGTAGACACGACATATACTAGACAAGATTGAACTGGACCATATTGTTAGTGACACGACCTAACAAACAGGTCAAACTACACGGCGTGTTCCAGAAAAACACGGCATGTAAATGAAAGGATAACAATTACCCAAGTTGTTTGTGACATGGCCAGGTACCTAGGATAGAATACATGGTGTTTTCAAGGATGACACGATGTGTATATCTTCATAATTATCTATCGGGGATGTTAGTTACACAAGTGGACACCAGGTTAACACCACACGATGTGTATAGAGGGTACACAGTGTGTCCCCGCAAGAAAAACCCTATTTCGTGTCTCTTCCCATATGGCTTATGACACAGTTAGAGATTACACGACTTGTACAAAATGTACACGATGTGTACTTCAGAATATATGTTTCCTCCAAAAAAGAAGAACACATGGAATGTAGTAAAAACTAGACGGAGTGTATTATAGGTTTTTCCAGAATGTAAGCTCCATAAACTACTCCAGATCCCCAAAAAACACTAACAAAAATAATAACGTTTCCAAATTTCGATTCATGAGGGCCTATACTCGCTATGAATCAATGTTCGGCATCTTCTACATGATATAATAAGGAAATCAATGCAATCTGCATCCAAATTCCTATCTATGAGGGCTCATAACGCCTCACGAACCAAAGCTTGGAGTTCACTCCAACAAAACCTTACACAAAAAATACCCTTTAAAAAAAGAAGGTATTATTATCAAGGCATCTATAAAAACAACATGCATATTCCACACGACGTCTATCACAACAACATGAAATCACTAATGAATCTTAGATGACAAGGCCAGAATGCATGACATGTGATTTCCAGAAAGTTCATATATAACGCATGAGATGAAATACCATCATCTCATTGGGTTGTGATAGAAATAGAACCTCAATAACATCAAAAGTAATAAAAAAACATTCGAGTCACCAATCAGTGAAAATAAAATCAACCATAAACTTGAAAAACCAAAATAAATTGCAATAAACGATGTAGATTGGTTTAACCATGTAAATGGTTAGCTAATACTGGGCACAAATTATCACCAATTACCTACTCCTTCCTATCCCTAGTTAAAGGCTCCAAACAGTAAATAAAGAGAAAATCATCCCTCTAATAACACATTGAAATGTCTCGGTTCTGGATGCCACCAAGTGGTGCCCCATACTCGGTTGATCACATGGCCTCAAGAGCATTTCCCCAATTGCTAGATGCTGCCAACTAGAAGTGAAGGACTTGGGTGTGATCGTGGGGTAACTATTCCCTCATTGGAAGAGTACATAGCGGAAGAAAATCAAAAGCAATCGTGGAAGTAGTAGACATCCATACAAGAGTAAACTGTGTAAGACTAAATGTAAAAACAACTAGAGAACATATATAAATGATGCATCATACATATATATAGGTAAGAAGGCAAAAAAGTCACAATGTTGGAATACATAAAATACTAAACCAAAGTACAAAATAAAAGATAAAAAGCTCCTTAGAATCGCAAGCATATGCTTGGTCCCATGCTCTCAAGCTCCACAGCATGTCAGGTACCTAATGTATAATGGCGCTTTCCCTTATCTATAACTGCAAGAATATAATCTTTTTGGGTTCAAAAGCATTACCAAAACATGGTGTGAGACTAAATCCCAGTAGGCATCCACCCAATGATTTGTGCCTCACAGTCAGTGAATATATGTTAGGTAATGTACAGAAAACAGAAAACATGAATGTACAAAGCAGTAAACAATTCACAGTCTCAATATCGAGCAATATCTAAACAAACAGATAAACACAAAAAGGTAACCCTCTATGAAAGTACTTAAAACCATCCCCTATGGCCCTACATAATATGTAAAATCAACCCTCTGGGAATAAAACTCAGTCTAACACCTCTGGTTTTCTATATGAATACTCTCTGAGGAAGCACTCACAATTAATTCCTCTTATAGTCTAAGGTAGTCATGAACTCTCTAAGGAAGCTGACGTAGTCAATTCCTCTTTTACCCCATGGTAAAGAACTCTCTAAGTAAGCTCACTCGGTCAATTCCTATTATTTCCCAGGTCATTCATAGATACTTTGAGGATGCACTCATAATCAATTCTTCTTATAGTTTAAACAGTTCAGGAATAAAATCAAAGACTCTCTGTGGAAGCTTGCTCAGTTAATTCCCCTTATAGTCCAAAGTAGACAAGGAATCTCTGAGGAAGCTCACATGGTTATTACCCTTATATCCATAAGTGGTTCTAGGCTCTCTGAGGATGCTCGCTCGATCAATCCTTCTTATAGCCTAAGTGCTCACAAACTCTCTGAGGAAGCTCACTCGATTAATTCCCCTTGTAGTCTACTACACTAGGTTCTCACGGCCCTATGTAGGTCAACGAGCATTGTAGTGTAATATAGACAATGTAAACATATAACACTATTTGGCTAAATAGTTCTAAAATATATCAAGAATTTTAGAAAACAAATCTCCATCCTACAGCATCAAGAATGGAAAATAGGCAAAGTAGCCAAAGGCTAAATAGGACCAAACGGTCGTAAACAGAACATGCATGGGAAAAATACATCTAAATCATAGAAATCAAACATATTCATATACAAATAGCCTCTATACAAGATGTGAACATGGAAGACAATCAACAAGTGTTAGACAAAGAACCTGAAATACCCCTTTCATGGGTATTGGTGGAATTTTCACATAATACTCAAAGACATTGAACAGAAGGGCACAATCCACCTACCTCGATGTTGTAGGAATGATATACGTGAACCTATAGTTTTGAATAACCCTATGACATTGAAGATTAATAAAAAAGCCTAAAATGTTCAAAGCATGATATCTCATGAGAGGAGATAAATCATGAAATGTGGCTCAAGAAGAAGAGAGAACTCACCGATGCGATTCCAATGGAACCAGCGATGTTCAAATTGGAGGACATAGAAAAGATAGTTGGCTCGTCGAAGATTTGTGGCCATACAGAGCTGTTGGTCGAATGAGACAGAAAAGAAGATCTTTCTGGTAATTAGACATGACCCCAGTGTGTTTAATGAAAAACAAAAAGTACACGACATGTACTTTTTATGTACACTGCGTGTACTCTCTATTTCCATACTCCACATTAAGCGGCCACCAAATCACTCCCACATGGCCATGTGTCTGGCTACTACATGGACTACACAAAGCCTCCTACTACATGGAAGTACACGGTGTATACTCATAAATTACATGGTGTTTACTTAGAAAAATTTCTAGAATTACCTTTTACCTAAAAAACGACCGGAAAAGAAAAAACATACCTGAATGGAAGTTCTGGGTTCATACAAATAGCTTCTGCTGAATTATTTACCCTTAATAAGCATTTGAGCTGACCCATTTTCAAGGTTTCATTTTCCCATGATTCCATGAAGTGTATCATGATTGATATTAAGGGATAAGCTATGGGATTAATGACATTATCAATGGATTTTGTATGATGTAATTTATGTTAATAGTTGTAATGTTATGAACTTATATGCATTCAATTTTCCAATAATACAAAACTGAACGACCATTCAGGACCTTATTTATTATGATCATGATAATTTAATTTAATAAAGAATCAATTTTGTGTAACAGGGTTCAGGGTTTTACAATTACCAAGTAACAATATTTGGTACTTAAAAAGATTGTGAACATGATTTTATGAAATGCAGATTTTATATCCCTCTTTAGTCAAAAATCATTTTCCCTATATATCCATGTCTTCTAAAAAAATTTAATGAACTTTTTTAACATAATCCAAAATATTTATAATGAAATTTTTACCCATAATTTTTTTATTTAAAATTTCAGATGTAATATTTTAGATGACTTAAGAATGAGGTTCTTTTAATCATATTTTAAACTATGATAAATAAATGTTTTTAAGCATACATAAAATTTATTTAATTAAATATTGTTATGAAAACTAAATTTATAAAATCATAAAAATTAAGTTTCCATGGTTATTTTTTAAAAAATATATATTAAAATTGAGAACTTATTATTTTTTAATAAGGTGATTTCATTATGAAATGGGCATTTTCATCAATAAATATTTCATATAGGCCTATAAATATGTTATCAATATTGTTGAAAACCATTGATTTTATTTATTTCATTAAAATTAGGAATATATTTAAACCAATTACATGTATAACTTATTCTAAAACTATTTTATCAGTAAAACAATTATTTTCTTCATTTCTAAAATTTATTTTTCATGGAATACTTTTGGATTTTTATATGAGCTAGATTATTCATATTATTTAATTTTGGTAGCTACTTATTTTCCCCAAATTTTTTTATTTATTTACATATATGGAACATATATGAATCTAAATGATATTAATGTTATATGTGGGACTATAATTATATTTACATCCAATAAATTGTATAATGTTTTAGTCTCGAGATATGAAATGTATGAGATTATGGTGGAACTTAATACATTATGTGACTCTTCCCACCAGGTGCTGATGTATTATTAGTTATGTTTTGATTATATTTATTTCATGTATTTTATTACTATCACATTTAATATTTCCTCATGATCATACAATTCCATGTTCCATAATTTATTCTTCCATGTGATTACTGAATACAATTATTTTTTTGATATCATGTTATAACATTGAATCAAACATTCGGATTGATTTTTTATGTTTATTCCAATTTAATAATTATATTAATTTTTAAAGTTTATTCACATGTTTTTTTTGGAACTCAACCATTATTTATTTTATTATTGATATAAAAAACATAAATATTCAATGAATTTTATATATTAGTTATCCTTTAACAATTTGAATGATATGATGAATAGTATTAATGAACTAGAAAAAAAAATATTGGTATATTTATATTTTCTTCAAAAAACCATGATTTTGGAATATATAGAATTTTTTATATTCATGATGATGATGCAATTTTCTTTAATTAAAATTATATTATTTCAAAGAATACAATGAGAGGGATAAAGAATAATGGCTAAAAAAATAAGCTATTCAATGACAACTGTTTTTTTTTGAAAGTTCATCATTTTATTGAGAGTGGTATATGATCAAGGTAAATTTTGAAAATAAAAATTAAATTAATTTTTAAATAATTTGAGCAAATTTAATACTATTATATGAGAGTCAACTGGACACATCAAGCACGACCATTGGGATTGAGCCTATAGCTGAAGGGTGAAAAGGGGAAAAGCCAACCACATTTCGATGTGATGTACTTGTTAGTATTTCATTATTTTAAAATAATATTTTTATATATAAATAATGAGTTGATTATTGGAATCATATATATGGATAAATTATTTACCAGTTTTATAGGTTTTGATTTGATTAATGGTTTTTTGGGATTGATTTTATTTGGTTCAGTTATATTTAACCCATATAAATAATATTTTATTTTATATGAATGATTATTTGGGATCAAAACAAATGAATCTTTCTATAATGGGGATATGTGATATATATAGTTATTTAGATATGGAATTATTTAAGTGAAACATTTAATTTGGATATAAATATGAATGCGTATTCATTTGGTGAATTATATTTCCATGATATTTTAATTTATGATTTTTTATAATTCATAAAAAAATATATCTTAATGTCTTTTAACGGATTCATTCCATCCATTAAAAGATAACATTTACCAATTCATGCATAAAATATAATCTTTAATACCCATCTTGTGGATAAAATGATAATATTTTTGAAAACATATGATTAATTTTAGGAATTATACGTATAATGTAAGTACATTTTTTTATGATCACAATATAAAATATTAAAAGATAACTTAACATTTAAAAATGGATCCCGAAATAAAATATATATTTATTTTTGATAAAATGATGTTCAGTTCTACCCTAAATTAGTTATGAAGTTCTATAATATATATATATCATCTTTCCAAATATATTTATCCCCTTATCATAAATTTAATACTTATAAGGAATAATTGTATTTAGTTAATTTAGTTCACCTTCCTATATTCTTTTCCAAATTTTTATTGAATGTTTATTTCACTTATTTTACTATGTGGGTTTCCCATAATAGGATTTAAAAATATTAATTACATGATTACTTAGAAGATGTCCATATTGAAAGGAAATGATTTATTTATAGTTTTTATAATTTAACCCCATGGTAAATTAAAACAAAACTGTTTTCTCATGTGTATACAAAAACATAGACTGAATTTTATGGATACATGATATACTATTATAATATTATTATTTGAACCAAATTATAAAATCAGTCATAAATTTTTTTCAGAATGAATAATAATAAAAACAATTTTAAAATTAATTATTATGGACAAGGATAACAAAATAATTTCTATGTATTTATATTATTTATTTTATTGTAGTTATTGAAAATAAATTGTTCATAAAATGATTTTTATTCATTATATAAAAGATTAATTTAATAAATTTTTTATAATTTAAGAAAGTGGTTATCAAATACACATAATTTTGGGAACAAAAATCATTCAATTATTTTAGGGTGAATATTTTATATTTTTATCAAATTTAAATTTTTTTAGTGAATCATTAAAAATATAGATTTTAATTTAAAATAGGTTTGTCATTTTAATAATTTAAAATTTTTTAATGGAATAAAAATAAAATTATTACAATCTTGTTATTATTAATCATAATTATTTCATTATAATAAAGTTGTTCTATAATTTTTATATTAATAAATCTTATAATTGTAAAAACAATTTCATTGGGAAATAATGTATATCTCATCTCCATGATTAATTTGAAATTAAATTTAACAAATTATTTTATTTGATTTCTTAAAAATGGATTTCACATTATTAAATAAAAATAAAAATATAAATATAAATCCTTAACATCATTTTTTCTTAATTTACAGTATAAATAGTAGAAAATGATAACTCTTATTAATGTTAAAACATTTCCACTTGGGGTTTAAATAAGAACGCCAATAGAGAAATGACAGAAAAAATGTGAAGATATTATTCTAAGGAAATATGTTGATATTTTTACAAATATATATTTATAATGATCCAGTCATTATAATTAAGGATTTTTAATGTCATGGGAATAAATTTTTATTTTAAAAAATACAATGTGTGTCATCACCCCAATATGGAAATGGGAACCTATTATACTCTACATTATGTAGTTAATAATCCTTGGAACATTTTAATATATTTTTTTTTCTTTCCCTAGATACTATCCCCATTATTAGTGGCATTGTGATGGACATAAATCCAATATACAAAGTTGTTAGATAGAATACCACATAGCTGGTCCAAAGAAGAGGTATCATAATTAAATGTGCATCGTTGAATTAGTTCTTCTTACACCTAAAAAACACACTTAATCATGATGATATACTAATTTAAATATCTTCCATATATGTTATTTGTTATTTTTTTGAAGTACTAACCTAAATCAATAATATATTCTTTCCAAGGGGAGAGAAATTCATATCATGAGTATATTGGACTACTACCTCTATCTATTCTTAGAGTTGTTTATGATTATGGATTTAATATTTATATATGATACTCATTTCATTGTATGAAATTTGGAAAATTCATATATCATTTGTTAACATACCATACAATCTATTTAATAATTATAATTCTATTCTTATTAATGACGGAATACCTTCATGGTAAATGATATGATTCATCTTCTTATTATGACATCACATATATTACATATGCAATTTTATTTAAATAAATAATATATTTCTTTGTATATTAGTATAAATTTTCAAATAGAAAATTAATCTTGCCTTCTTTCCATCATGTTCATTGAGAAGTGGAAATGATACATATGTTTACATAAGACCCATCATCTCCATAATATTATTCTATAGCATTTTTCAAAACCATATTACATCGATAATTGTAAAATAAAAATTAATTTTTAATACTGATAGTTATATCCTAACTAAATTTTTGTATTTTATGTTAATATTTCACATTTTACCATGGTCACCACACCAATTTCAATTGGAAATTATTAATCAAGAATCATAAAAACACTCATTTTGGATATATATGTATAAGTAATTAATGTTTTCATAAAATTATATAATTAAAAATTTTTATAAGATTATAATTCTGTATATTTTTCATAAGAATAAAAATAATTTATATAAATTTTTTATGTTGGTGATAAATTATATAGAAATTTAATTACGACTGAATTGTAATCGATTATTCAGAAAAGTATTTATTTCATGATACACAAGCCAAACTAATCAATTATTTATTTTTTAGTATATATAATTATCTTTTAATGATATATCATTTATCTATTTGTCTTCATGGTATTTAATGGTTTCTTATTTAACTCATTAATGGTATTTATTATTAAAAAATTACTAATGTGGTAAGATTTTATTTCACAGTCTCATCTTTATTTGGGATTTCATATCTTTTATACTTTCATAGATCTATTATTTAATATTTATACCATAACACAAATGTATTTTCTTATACAATGATTATTATAGAAATTTTCATGTAATAATAGAATTTCCCCTGTTGTTATATAAAATATTGATGAAATATTTTTAATAAATATTACTTTGGTTCCCTCTTTAGTCAAAAAATCAAATTCCATAGATATCAAAAAAATGAAAAAAATTAAAAATATTTGCAACATTATATGAATTATATATTGATGAAATTCATTCAACTATTTTTCATTGTACACAAAAATTTTAACAGAATATCTATAAATTTATAATGTCGTATTTATCTATCATTTTTATAATAGATTCAAAAGTAATTCTATTTTAAAATATAAAAAATGTAAAGAATTACCATCAATAATTATTAAACAATTATTTAAATAATTGTTTTTATGTTTCCACTATAATTATGAAATAAATTTTATTCAATATTTTTGTTTGTATTTTTTAAACATTAACATATTGATTTCAATTTTAAAAGGTTGATTTCGACTAGAAATATATCATTTATTATTTTAATGAAATTTTCATCAATGAATTAATATTTGAAGTTATGTATTGATCAAATATTATATATATTTATCTCAAATTAGTACTTATCTTATTGTTCATTGTGTTCATGGGTTAATTCATTCCATACATTAATTTCAAATATTTCTTATTTATAAAATGTCATATGACTGTGATATGTGGAACGATTATGTGTCCCATTTTCTTTTATTGGGTAATTATTTTTTTTATTCAATTTGAATGGGTTCAGTATTTGGAAAACATATTTAGGTAAAATATATTTAGGATTCATGTGGTCCCAAAATTATATATCCCCCATTGAATTTCTTTATTTTATATTGTCAAGATATGTCATTTATGAGATTAGTTAGTGATACAAATACAGAATGGGAATCTATAAATCATGTGTTGATGTCTCATTGGTTTTCCTTGAGTTTTATTTATATTATCTTTTATGTTTCTAAATCATTTACAATTTCAACATAATATTATGATACCATGTTTTTAATGTTATTATTCTATGTGATTACTCATGATACATTTGTTTAATGAATTAATGTTAGACCTTTGAATAACTTGTTATGTTTAATTAAAATGTTAATTAAATTAGTGGGATTTTTATATCACCCCTTTTATATACTTACCCATTAGTTCATCCCATTTAGCATGGGTATGGTAAAGCATTTAATAAATTACTAGTGAGAACAAAATAAATATGTTTTTTAATTTTCATTTTTATGTTTTTTAAACCTATCCTTCTAATAAAAATAGTTTGCATAATTATAGGGATGTAATTATTTATGTTTTAAATTAAAAAAATGTAACAATATGTGTTAAATTCTTGGATTACTATCATATGTTCATAAGAAAATTGGTGGATGTGATTTAAAATAGATGTTTTCATATAATTATGTGTGATTATGTTTTATTATAACTATTATAAAATGAAAATTATTGAACATGATATGGAATATTTATGTTCACATTTTGATGAACGTGTTCGATAAAATTAAGCATTTTATCACAATAATATATCAGATCATTATATTTTTTATAAATTTTAATATGATTATGATTTATTTTGATTATAATGAAAATTTTATTTGTTTTAACCCCTGATTTATGATTAATTATTTGGCACTCATCTTGATAATAATTCTATAAATAAGTTGATTTAGGAATATTATGACATATGCTTCACATTATGTTAATATTTAAAATTTTAAAAAACTCATGTGATATTTATTATACCCTTATGATCATCATATACTATAATGACTATTATGTTCCTTATTTAACCTTGTTGAGAAACTGAGCTAAAAATTTATTTTTTTTCTATAACTCGATTTTAAAGATATATTCTTATGTCTGTTACACTGAATAAGGGTACTAGATGTGATGAACATAGAGGGATACTTTTCACTATTTTATGATCTCAATGTATATGTTACCATGTTTGAAAATAATTCATTTCATTATGGTAGTAGCATAAATAATGATTTTATATAATTAATAATTATCATGTATAATGGAATATTTAATTATTATTATTGTGGATCACTATAGTTATTATTATATTAGCGTGTTGTTAACCCTTAGCAGGTATTATTATTGACATGTGGTGATAACCCTAATGGTATATCTAAACAGAGGATAACATCCTAATTTTTTGATAAGTATGGTATTATTTTGAATTATTTCAACATATCACTCTCTATATAATAAAAGGGGATGTGGTCTTAGAAATAATTTATCAACGCATAGAAACCCAAAAAATTATAGTCATTATATATATCAATATTCATTCTGGTCTACAATGAGATTTCCCTTTCGGTGCACCAGTTTGACAATCTAGGGGTATATTTCTCATAAATATCATATTTTAATTACAAATAATAAATATGTATTAGAAAAATAATGACCCAAGATGTCAATTGTTTAGTTTAATAATAAATTAATTTAAAATATGGTGTTAGGATAAATAATTCTTGATTATATATTTTCATGTTTTCTAGCTCTATAAATTATTTTCCCCAATATGATAATTGGATTTATAAAATGCCGATAAGTGGGTGGAATTGTTTTAATGTTCAATGATAAATATAATGGAAGATTTTCTTCACGAGAATCCATGTGAACTGGTATATATAATTTAAAACCATATGACTATGCCTAATTATCTATCTCATAATATGATTAAAAATCATTCATTTGTGAGATTATTATGAAACCTAATAATATAAAAACTAATTTTCATCACAACCATGTAGGAAAAAAGATTATATTTCTTAAATTACATGTATATGGAAGTAAGAACATAAGGAAATATCCAAAATTTTAAATTTATGTTTTACGCATTTAAAATATTGGAATAAAGAATGTAATTGTTGAGGAAAAATGAAGTGTCTAATGAAGGCATATAAAGTTCATTCTAAGCATCGACTTGTACATTAATGCCTTTTCTATGGGAAATATATGTTTTTTTCTTCTCAATTTCTACATCAATGGGTTAACAACAACACCATGGAAATAAAAATTTTATGAAAATCATTAAATTGAATGTATTGAATTTTTTATGTATTTGTATAATTGAATTATGTTATAGAGTTCAATATTAATGATATTTTGTTCTCGATAATCATGAAAAATATAAATACTCCCATACAATTTATTTTTTATTGATTTCAATTGTATTAATAACCATGAAAAGTGATTTAATAGTTAGGTTTTGTTTTGAGAGAATATATGATTAATGGAAAAATAACCCTTAATATGTACTTGATGATGAGTTAATAATTTTTATTTTATATAATTTTATAACTGAAATTAGAAAAATAAATGGGAATGTGTTGATAAACATGAAATTCAAATGTGATTTGATGAAAAATTAATTTACTACCTCTTTTTTATGATTGTTTATCTTTTGTATTTTTGTAATATATTAGATAGTTTAAATTATTTAAATAATATTTTTTTCATAGAGTTTAATTTGTTAGATAACTTATTAAAAATTTATAGTAAAACATATAATGAAGTTATTCAAATGTTTTTTGGTAAAATTGAATGATACATTATTATTTTGAAGGATGACATTTAAATTTGATGACGAATATATATATATATCTCTATGTGTTTATGTGAACAAATAATTATGATTTTTTGTTTTTTATTTTCTCAATCCATATTTTCAAGGAGTCTTAATGTTACATATTTATTAAATAGAATGTGAGTGAGTTTAAATTTTATGTATCCATATTAGATATCATTTGATAAACATATGTGTTTTTGAATATTTTTTGATATTGATAGATTGACAATAAGATACCAAATGTATGATGAGGTATTATTCACTATAAAATTTCTCCAAACACTATTTTAATGGTAAATTAAACACTTTATAGGGGGACAAAGGGTTTACAATACAATATAGTGGGGAGGTAAATATTGTTCAAGATGAATGCTTGGATTATGGTTTTACTAACCATGTTCCATATTGATAAAGTCTTGTAATGTGATGAAGTATGGTATTAAAAACATGTAAAATGACTCCAAGAGATAGTGTAGCTTGATACACATGGGTAATGGAACTTGCATTTCTATTTCAAGAGTTTTGAAACCATTCGGGTGTCCTAGTAAAATAATGTAGCTTAGTTTCCACTAGGATATGGGAGAATGTAAGGGTTGAACAAGTTATAACTAACTATGTGACCAACTTTATTTCCACCTAAAACTAAAAAATTATATATTTTCCTTCCAAACAATAAATTATTCTTCACCATAATTTATCTTCTTTCACATCCAATAGAAAAGAGAGGAAAATATGCGATCATCCATTACAAAGTATCCTTATTATTTAATTCTATGTCATTTCTATAATTTTTAGTTGAATGTCATTCCATTAGGTCAGTAATTGTCACTAGCTCATTCTATTTCTTATAGGTTATAATCATTGATTACACATCGTCTTTGAATGATTAATATACCCACATGTTGGGATTTCATTACTATTTTGAGTAGTTCAATTTTAGATTGAATCGGGGAATATAGTTAGATGATTGTTTTTCCATAATAATGATGATGTTGTTTTGTATTATTTTTTAAATTGTATTGATGTTTTCATTTTGTATATGTTTTTGAAAGTGTTTTTCCTTAAGATATTTTAATTTAACAAAAAAATAAAATTAATCTTTTGAGTTAAATTGTGGTGTGAAATCATTTAGGGATCCCATCAGGACTGTTGATGATTTGTGTCAAGGCCTTTGGATATACAAGGGGTATTATTGTCCCTTTAAATCAGTTTACTGAAATTTTAACTGTTGAGATATAGAATATATGT
The DNA here is from genome assembly GCA_963277665.1 of Viscum album. Lineage (NCBI taxonomy): Eukaryota > Viridiplantae > Streptophyta > Magnoliopsida > Santalales > Viscaceae > Viscum > Viscum album. The sequence continues at coordinate 1,237,245,064 of OY728145.1, read as the reverse complement.
GTTGAAATGTTAGTTAATTGTTATTTTCTATGAAATAATAGTTAAGGTATATGCATAATAATTTAATAATATATTATTTCAACATGTTAAAAGATTCAATTTAAAAAATTTAGAAGTCAATTTTTTATTAAATTCGTAGTAGTTTTTACATGGATTGATGGCGTGACATGGATTTTGATTAGGTTGTGATTTTAAATGAATTAATTTTTTCATAAATATTGATGATATTTAGAAATTATATTTCCTATAATTGTTTCAAGAATGTGGCATTATAATGAACATAAAAAGTTGATATGAATTTTTTTTCCCATTTTGGTGAAAATCCTTCTTATATTTTTAATATTGTTAGTGAAAATGAAGAACTATTTCATTCATGAATTTTCGAAAAAGAAAGAACCATGTTTATAATGTTTTGTTCGTGTTGTTTTCAATTCTATTTAGTTTCAATTTTTTATAATGACTAATAATGGGAAATTGAATATATAATAATGGTGATGGTCAATGTTACTAATATTTCCAAATGAATGTTTAAGATATGTGATAAATTAGGATATATTTATAGATTTTGATTATAAAAATGGGTTAAGGATGATTAGTGAAATAAAATATGTTATTAATGGTATGTAGAATATGTGAACCTTTGATTTGATAATGTTTTCTAATGTAATTTGTTTTATACATTGTAATTTTTATTTCTAAGATGTTTTCTTGTAGGAAATGAAGCTCAAAGACTATAGTTATTTATGGAATGAAAAAAATTTCAACCTCAATTATAATAAAGAATTGACAAAGCCATGTAACTCAATGGAATTTTTCATGAAATGGTTTTCAAAATTATTTATTCATAATGATAGACATTATACTCTGTATTGGTGGCTATGGTGAAGCATGGAGATTCATAAAATAATGTAATTTTATATGATATGGTTATTTGTATTGGTGCACCATGATATGTAAAATTAAAACTATGAAAACACTCGCATGATATTTAAAAATTCAACCATTTTTATTGATGTTCCAATCTTCGACACATATGAAGTTGTATTTGTGGGTTGGTTATCATAGTAGAACCCAAGGACATAGTGGGAAACTAATAAATTATGTTTAAACTCATTAATTTTTTTATTCCCTATATATTTGATCCCTTATACATATTCATACTGTAATATTTTTTATATATGTTATAGTTTTACAATTTTTTTTATTTTCGTACTTAGTTATACTAACACACATCTCATGCAACAATGATTATTAGTAACTTAAGAATATATTACTTTTTTCCATGTACCTGTTATTTAAAGAGACCATGCTTTTTATTTATGGTCGGATGATAGGATAGAGAATGTTATTTTGGTACTGAGATTGGAATCGAGACCCTATTTTGGTTTTTACGTATAGTTTTTTTATTTGGGTTTCATGATATGGGACTAAATTACTGATAAAATATATAATAAATTTTAATATAATTCATTACATTTAAAATTTTCATAAATTGTGGGTTTTGGGTGTACTTATTGATTATACTAGTTTTTTTATATATATTATTTATTTATATTATTTTTTACATTGATAATTATATAAAGTCTCTACATTATATTTTCATATATCTATACTGGTAGTCATCAATTTCTATTTTATAGGGGGTATTCCTCAGGTCAACTGACAAATAGGCATATGAGACTCATTTAGTACATCTCAGGCTAGGAAATTAAAATTTAGCATCATTGTTAATTTCTTTTTTATTAAAAAATTGGAATTATATATAAGAGACTATGATTTTTATGGATCATGTAAATGATCCCATGCATGGATTCCTAAATCCCCATGCATGGAATAAAACATGAGTTTCCTGATTTTTTTTTCTTTTTTCATTTTTCATTAATTGGTTTACAACCAAATGTTGTGAAATTAGATATGAAGGTTCCGATTTATGGGTATTTATATCTAGGATATATATGAGTATCTGGTTTCTAGTACTTCACCATTCTATCCACATACTATTGATAGTTTATCGCATTATTCTAGATAATGATAGTTCTATAGGATTCTATATACTACTTGTGTATTTCATTTTTGAATCTATTTCTAATGGTCATTAATATATTACTATGGATGTAAATAATGTATATTTTTTAATATTTAATGTTTCATCAACCATTTATATGTTATATATATTTTTATAGAGATACACTACATATAAAACTATATAGATGACTACATGGTAATATGATGGTATAAATTTATATTATGGTAATGATTATCATTAAATATTTTTCTAGTTATAAATTCTGTATTTTTTGTCCATTAAAACATAGTAAAATAAATTCTATATATCAAAAATAAAATTTTAAATTTAGATAATACTAAAAAATATTAATTTTTTCTTAATTAAATGTCTTCAAATACGAATCCATAATTATCCAAATGGTAATGATTAATTAATGGGAAATGGGAAATGATGGATCTAATAGGGATATTGGAAATGGGAATCTATTTTGTATTTACACAACCTTTGTATGGGTTGTTTGGGTTCTTTTGGTATACCCACATTGATATACATAGTATTCTATTAGAAGGATTTTATGAGTACAGATTTTTTATATAGTGGGATAGTTCTTATTTAACCACAATTTAGGTTGTGACCTATATGTTGTTTGTTGTTTTCTAATAACATGGTCATGGGGGCCCTCAATGGTTGTAATTGTGAATATTTTATATTAGACCTTGAAACCAGTATCTTTATTTGTTATTCTATTTTTAGAGGTTTTGTTTAAATTACCAGGAGACCAAAGATAATTGTTTTATTAATTTTTTAGACACCATGTGTTTTAGAATATGGATAGGATTGTGTCCCTTGAGAGGTTATTTGTGAGAGGATATTCGTGAATTTCTCAATGTGAGAAATAATTTTTATAGGAATGTTTCTTGGTTGTTTTACATTACCTTGTGGTTTGGGTAATCATGAGTATTCATGGGGGAATTTATTCAGTGTTATGTGTTCATTGGAGTGTGATTCACATGTTGATATTTTGGAGGTGGAATTGATGCATGGTGGGTTCCATAAATTTTATGAAAAATTAATGGTTCATCATGTGTTTAATTTCCATGTAATTCACATTGATAGTTTGTTGTTAAATTTAAGACTAGTTTTAGAATAAGCGAATCATTACAATGACTTCAGATTCTATTTTTATGATTTTCAATATAATGACTACTGTTAAGCATGGATGGACATGATAAGGTAGACTGGTGGATAGATGTGTTCTTATTTTATTTGGATGACGTAAATGATGATGGGTAGTCATGCGGAATGACCTCACTTATGTGATATACAATTTACATTTATGGAAATATCATGGAATAGTAATCCTTGTTGAGGTGTATTGGAAAAGGGTTGTGGTTGGATATTTGAGAGGGGATAGAGCATATTTTTTATAATTAATGACTCATGGGATTTTGAGTTGGATATAGTATAAGGCCATAGGAAATCATGCTTAAAGGAGTTTCTAGTGAAGATAAGACGATATACATGGGTTGGAGGGTATAAATACTATTTGGGATATACGATCAGATGTAAAAATAGTAAGATATTATTCCATTTATTATAGTCAAGTTGATGTGTTTTAGTTGTGCATGGGAACATTTTTTTTCATTGTGTAGTGGACTATATTAATTTTCATTGAGATTAATTTCTATTATGGGGGAAAACTAGAGCAGTCTGATGGTTCTAGAGATGAAAATAATGTTACCACTCTAGTATATATAATTTATCCCTAAGGGATAAGTGTGTTTTAAATATAATATTTTTCAAGGATTATGAAAGCTAAGAGATGATGAGACACTTGCGGGTATGTAGATGTGGGGACATTTCAGTCCTTTAAATATCTCAATAGAATGAGGTGGAATTATAAATCTATTACTTTGTTATGATAATCACTAGTAATATATTTATATACTATCATTTTGGACACAATCATTCCCAATATCATTTTTTCCAATTTTTTTCTGAGATAGAATCAACGATACAGTGGCCTATGTAAATGTTATTTGTAGATAGATGGATGAATTCCATGGTGTTTTTTATCATGGAATAATACAAGTGACCCAATATTGTTTTAATTATTCAATATATTATCTTGGAGTATAGTCTTTTAGATTTAACATATATTGAAAAATATCATTGGTGGTGATCTCTAGAGTAGGGAATGGTTTAATTTTCAATATATCTCTCTTAGAAAGATTTAAAACACCCCTTCTAGTGTTTTGCAATGAAATGGAATATCCTTTTTTAAGTGTTTAATGAGTTTGGTAGTGGAAAAAATGATCATGTTAGTATTTATGTCTTAACTATAAGTGTATGACCCATTTCAGAGAATAATTATCGGAATGTGAAACTAGTTGCGTATTAGACTTGGTGGAATTAGGGTAACCATGGTGAATTTGTTTGTTGTTTTTTAAATATATTTTAGAAATTAATTCATGAAAGTTGATATAGTAGATGATAAAACAGATCATTTTTTATGATATCCAAGTAGTTATAAATATAATCAATGGTGTGAATTTCCAATATGCTTTAGTATTGTAGAAATTTATAGTGATTATTTTAACACAATAGGGGATTAAATACAAAATACATCATTATTTCATGTATTCAACATTGTAGGAATGTTTTTTTGGTCAATTAATTCCTCTAATCATGATATTATTGAAATCTGGAAAGATAGAAATATGGTCATGGTTTGAAATTTGTATTTTCAAGAAGTGTTGGCTATGTAATTCCTATATTAGATAATGTTTTGAACAAAGGTGGTGAATTTTTATCTACATCTAGCATGTCATCCAATAGATGATGGGTGTGAGTTCAGAAATAAAACTAATAATTGAGGATAATCCATATTTTTCTTAGTAAATTCTGGAACAATGACTATGCATTCATTTAATTTGGTATTCTATGATGCCTAAGGTTGATAGTGTTGATTATAATCCTTATGGGAATTGTGGAAAAGTTGTTTTGGAACTTTGTTTAGCATTTTGTGAGTGTGTGAGTTTGTGGATCTATGGGTATTTTAATATGGTATAGGGGGCATGCATTTAAATTTGGTGGGGGTGAGATAAATCCTATTTTTAAGAGTATTATTTGTCTTTCATGTGATTAAAAAAACATAAATGATGTTTTAGTTGGATAGGATCATATAAACATATTGTTGTAATTTTAGATTTGACCATGTGTGTTGGATTTTGTAATCTCAGAATAAGCACCATGATTTTGATATGGATATGTGGTTAATTTTCAAGGCCTCCGAATCTATACATGGTAATTGGATATATTTTATGATGAGAAATTGGCAGGTGGTGTGGATAGTATTCCACCAACACCACTCATCTAAAATATTTACTTTATAGAGAATGATATATTCTCCCATCCATATGATGAGGTATCATACAATTTTTTTTGAAAAAGTCATTTTAAATAAAATATTAAACAAATACCTGAAATAGGTAAGGACTTAGTAGTATACCAATGGTTGGTACTTGATGACGTATTAAAGAGATTATTGTTATATTAATTTAACATTTGGAGCATATTCATTAATATATTTACATGATGTTCGTGCATCAATGTACAATGAGGAAGCATCATTTTCAACCCGTGAAAGGTCTACCAAGAGACAATATCGACCGATCTCCTTATATAGAGGAATATATATAGAAACCAAAATATTATTCTAACCACATGGGTGTGCCAAACAATCTAGGTGGTTTCATTTTCACAATGATAATAGTGATAACACACATGGAACAATGTTTTGAAACCCAAATAGCCCAAACAAGTTACTCTTCAAAGGTAGTAAAATAATAATTCACACCCATGATAAATATTTCTTACCGTAATTTCACATCATTTAAAATTAAATACCATTGATTGATAACAAATATCTCTTTCTATTCTATGCATTAGTCACCATAAATTTCAGGGTGTTTGAAGTGTTGTTTAGTGCTTGTAAAATCACCTGGTATGTTTCCAACACCGATTCACTATATTTACTATAATATTATTTCTATATAATTTCAATTTTTAATGAATCTTGTGAAGAATTTTTTAATTTACTTCTTCATTATGAGGATTGAGGCCATTTTTTGAATGAAGTGTCATGGTTTATTAGGTGGTTATCTTTATAAATAAAAATCCCACATCATTAATTGTTATATCATGCATCACTTTTTTTGGAGGTTTTCTTATTTTCATCCGTTTTTTGCTTATAAAACGTTTTTTTTGTGATATTTGATGTTGTTATATATATATTTTTATAATAATATGTTTTTATATTTTTCCAATTGAATCTCCAGAGATCTGTACTACTAACTATAATCTTTTAGAAAATGATGTTGAACAGTTGATGTCATATAATGAACCATATCATGTGATTGATTTGTAGGATTTTGATCTATGAGGTTACAATTTATTATCATTCATTAATTGAAAATATTATCCAATTAATGTTATTTTTTAAATATTTTTTCAATAATAATATAACGTTTATTTTCATTTCAAGGAGTGACAAATGAAGAGGGGATTTATCAAATTATCACCAAAGGATGAAACTATGCTTATTAAATTGAAATAAATCATGTTATTATATTTTCTTATGATCTCTATATTGATACTAAAATAAACCATTGACATTAAAAAAAGGTAATATGAAATATGAAATTTTTAATTTTACCATTATTTATGACCAATTGAGTTTCTTTTCACGCATCACTAATTTATAGTTCTTTGGTCATAAACATTTCCATTACCATGATCATTGTCACTCTTTAATAGCCATTGAGGGTAGTTTTATACACTAATTATATAATTTAAATACATTTATTTGTTATTATTATATTGGATCCTAGTAATTATATATTTTTATGTAACCACTGTGAATCACAATTCAATTTTTTCATGGATGATTTAGTATCCCACTGAATGATGTGGGATTTTTATATAGTTATTTTCTAAAATTTAATAATTAATGACTCAGATGAAATTATAATGGGGTAAATTATTTTATAGGGGTTAGTTGAAAACCATTTACATTTATCATAGATTGATAGTATGATCAATAAATGTAATTATGCCAAAAAACAAATTTTTGTCATATTGAGATATGTAATAATTTTTTAAAATGTTGGAATAATAATTTTTCACTTAATTATTGTATATGAATATGGGTAATAACATTAATATATATATATATATAATTTATTCTATAAATAGTTATTATAATTTTAGTAAATAAACACTAAATTATATATTAAGTGAAATTTTCTTCAAAAATAAATTTCCATCCAAAGAATATTTTAATTTCTATTTTTTATGTAAATTAAAGTATTTATTAAATTTTTTTACATTTTATCTAATTTAAATGATATAATTTAGAAATAATATTATTTAAAATTTTATTTGATAAAATATTTGGAATTTCCCTAAAAGATGTATTTTATAGATAATAGTTTAAAATATTAAATTTTATTAAAAAAATTATTTTACATTAAAGAATATTATATGTTTCATGTTATAAATATATTTCATATAAATATTATTCCATTTATATTATTGAAAATAAATATTTTTTATGGGAAACTATTTTGTGCTTAATTTTTGTACAAAATCCATTTATATGAATCATTTTTTTATGGAAAATATCTTTTCATCAAGGTTTTTGTGTTTAATTTATATTAAAAATTATCAAATATTTGAATTAAATATTAATAAATTTATTATGTATTTGGAATCATAATAATTATTATAATAAAAAGAAGAAATTTATTTTATTCAATGAGTAATAATGACATCAAAATATTTTGTCACCATAGAAAAGAGGAAAATTCTATAAATTCTATGGGGTAAAACAAAAAAAAATAACTTAATTATATTGTATTCTTATATCATGGTTTGTGATCAGAATAATTCATCTTAAAGAGATAAATAATTTAATTAAAACATTATTTTGAAATTGTTTACTCAATCACGACTTCTGTAGAGATATTTTATATTTAAATAAAAAATAAAAATATATTTAAGACATTTAATTTAGTTAAATGGTTTGATTACTTCCTTAAATTATCGCATTTCACTAATATGTAAAGAAATTATTTTATTTTTTATAGTGAATAAATTTCATGTAACTAAATTTATTTTATTATTTCATTGTAAAATTATTTTTACTCTTAAATAATGTATCTGATAAAAACCATTTTTATTCATTTTGTGCTCATATATTAAATGTAATTTATACCTCTAATTGAAATTATGTTTCTTTAATATTTTATAAAACAATTTATGAGTACCCATTTCAAAAATGGTACGATGTTCCATTTTATTTTAGATCATATACCTCTGTTGTCATGTTTATGATGTCACAATTAAGAATAAAATTATTTAAAGAGGAATAATACAAATATAATGCTAATAATACATCAAAAACATAACCAAAATGTGATTTTTTAAAATAATTATAATATATTGATTATAGATATTCAATTTTATATGTATTTGTTCTAATTGACATGATTATGATATTTATATATTTAATGTTTTTTGAAATTCAAAGTATGTCTAATCGCTTCCCTATATAATGATACCACCTCTACACTATTCCCAAAAATGTAATAAGAGTTATATATTGGAAACACCCTAACAATTCTCCTTACTATATTCCTACTCTATTTTTAGAGTTTCAATTCATTACATAATATAGTTTTTTCAAATCATAATGTGCAGACCAAACAAGACTTCTCAACAAGGTGGTATAAAAAATGTAATGTATTTTAATATTATTTCTTCTTATAAATAAATTAAATCTGATTAATATATTATAAAATAACAAAATCAGAAATCTCAGAGTAATAACATTTTATTACAACTATGTATCCATCATTATCTGACCTCTTTTCCTTCAAATGATAAGTGAATCTGTCGATCATGGGTACATGTGGACTACCTCCTAAACATTGCGATAAAATTATTTTTCCATTACAATTTTTCATTGAATATTATTACTATGTTGGTATGTATTATGTATTAAATATATTATGAATTATTCTCATGGAATTATAAAATTATATTTACAATATTTCCTTCCAATCCTTTGGAAAACAATACTGTTTCTTGGGCGTTCATGTGAAAAAACTCCTCCATAATGATATATGATTTCTGTTTTATTTAGGATTTTCATTTTTTATATTATAGATAGATTAAGTGACTATATATATATATATATTATAACAATGATTATGTAATTACAATTTTTTATTTACCATTATTTCGTTCGATCCATTAAAAAGTTAAAAAAATTATTTCATATGTCGGTTTTTTTGTGCTAATTATGGGGTAAAAAATTTCTATACATAAATTTTGTAGATTATATTTAATATATATTTGAAAACATTATATGATAGTTATGTCATTACTAAAATTTTTGAGATGATGTGTCTATGATTAATGAATTATGAACAAAACTACATAAATGTCAGCATCATGAAAAACTATATAATTAACACATACAACTGTTGAAATTAAATTCTTAATAACATGGTTTTTTAAAATTTATAAATTTATATCATAAGATACTATAACGATTATCATGGTTCATGTGTATAAAAATAATTAATTTTTTACATTATAATACTATCTATTAATTCATATTGGAACAAAGTCATACATGACTTATGTCTTTCTCATCATGAATTTATTTCTATCCGATATATTCCAATTTCACAACATGTTTACACTATGTGGTGTATATGCATATTATAATTTAAATTTATGATAAATTTAATTGAAATAATGTTTCTTTTAAATTTATTTTTTTCCTTGACGTTTTTAATCTATTATTTTAAAAGCTATAATGGTTCTCCATCTCAATATTTTTTCAAAGGGGCGTGACATATATTTTATTATTATTTATGTGTATGCGGTGTATATAATTATGATTTTCATGTTTTTTTAATGAAACACATTTTTGAATTATATTTAGTAGTTTATTAAATTTTAATCATTCATGGGGCTTACAAATTAAATGTAACCAAAGTATTTATGGTTTTTGATTACAATCTCATTATTCAATAATATTTTTTATTATTATTTTTCTGATGATGATATTTCTTGATCTAACTAAATAAAATTTAATAAATTTTATTCATTTATGGTTATAAATAGAATATTCAATTATTAATAACATTTTTATGTAATTATTTTGAGAAATCATTCTCATATTAGTGGATTTCCTATTTTGATTTCGTAAAACACTATAAATTTCCAAATTTTTCATTTTTTAAAATTCATTGTCCATGTTTATCTATTTTGAAATATCTTATAAGAAAATATACCTTATATTACAATCGTTAGAATAATTATATGATGGGATTATATAAATTATCATAAATGTTTTTCATGTTTCTTATATCTTGGAAACAATATCACATATGGTGTTGTTAAGCGAAAATATACGCCAAAATATTTACTAAATAATGATACTATATGGATTATTAGAAATGATGATAATCATATGTGGAATTGTGTTAAGATAAATATTATACCTAGAAAAGGTAGAGACACGATAAATTTTATTCCTATAGATATTAAACATAGTCGATGTAACCTGAATGACCAACCCAAACAGATTCTCGAGAATGAAATTATTGATTGTGAGTTGAATATCAAGAACAAGATAAGACCACCATAAAAAATTGAACATTGATATTGAAATAATGTGTATAAACATGAAATTAAATATCATAAAGTCTTAATATAGATATTTATTATTTTCAGAGTTTTTTTAAAAAATTATAAATATTCGTTTTCTTTTATAAACATTTCTAGTAATTGATTTTTGACTGCCACTATTTTTTTACATTATTTTTATTATCACAATCATTATCATCATCATCCAAATAGTGCAGGGAATATAAATATCATTCAGTGTATTGGTGAGAACCAATAAATATTAAAGGTGATAAATAGATTTTGTAGGAATATATAAAATCATTACCCAATTAAATAAGAAAATATTTACGAAAAAATAAAAATATTATTCAATTGATATATATATCATTGTGGAATTAATTTAAAAATCCATTAGAAGAAAATATGATCATAATTCTACAATGAATGATGTCTTGTGATGTATTTTTAATAGTCTAGATTTTTTTTAATGACACATATAATTTAGTGTTTTTACATTACTAAAACATTATTAATTATTTTTTCTAACTATATAAAAGGTTTGAAAATAGTATGAGAAAAATCGAATGGATACTAAAGTTGTTTTAACAATAGTTGAATTCTTTATGATTGAATTCAAATTTTATATTCAAAAAAATTAATTATAGATTTTATATTTGGATAGAAAAATGAATTCAACAATATAAAATAGAATAAATTATAGATGATATATATATAAGAGAGTTTTGTGTTCGTCATGTAATCTATGAAGAGGATGATGTACACGAGATGAAAAAGAAAAATGATAACACTATGGATGTCATTATATTTTTATGATTCTCTTTATGTTAAAATATAAAATTTTATATAATTTTTATCAGATAGAACAGTACTTATCTATAGAGATAGAGGGCTTACCCGTGAGTTTAGTGATAATCAATACTATTTCTTAAAAATATAGAAATTCTATTGGAATTTGTGATTATGATTTTTACTTGATCAATCCAATTATTTTACTCATCAACTTGATTATTTGACCCTTTAATAATATGATAAGGTTATTGTGCTTATTCATCAAAGTTTTTTAGATTTATATAAAATCATTATTTCCTGAACATCATTTGTTTAAAGGAATATATTTAAATAGATATTTATAAATAAGTTATGTCATTGTGTCACCCCATTATTTTCTCAATCAATTATTATTAATTTTTTTTATAAAATAACAATCCTTCATATATTATATATTTATTCTTATTAAATTAAATTGATCAGTTTTAGATGTGGTTTATTATTATATTTATTGTTTAAATGGGTAAAATAATATAATAAAAGTTTTATAATTATAAATTGATAATAATATTATTAAGAAGAATTAATGTTTTAACAAGTCATGTCACTATAAAAATAGTTTTTACATTATAATTATTATTAATGATATAATGGATAAATTATATCATATTTTTTTTAATTAACATTATTTTTGTATACATCACATAAAATTCATATTTCATTGTGTTTTTAATATTTTTCTAAAAGAAATTATTTTTTATAAAATATTGAAAATAACTATTTTCCAAATAAAATTACTTTTATGAATTTATTCAAATATATATACTCCATAAAAATATATAATATATTTTTTTAACATTAATTTAATTTAAAAGGTATAATAATTAATTTAAAATTAATACATTCAATTATAAATATATTCATAACTTTTTAGAACCTATGTTATGTTCATTTGTTAGAAAACTCTAATTGGGATCTTTAATTTAATTATGTATTCACCATGATCCATTCAATTTTAACTTACGTTAAAAGTGAAAATGAAATCCTTATTTTCATAATAAACTCTCTAATTTCATTGGAATAAATGTTTAAAAATTATTTTTTAATTTCTTTTTATGATTAAAGTGGAATATTTATAAATAAAAGTATTTGGTTTTATGAAAAATAATTTTTTGAATATTACCTTTTACATCCCTAAATAATTGAAATTTTAATATATTTAATACTTTTAATTATAATTTTTAAATTTTTTTAAAGATGTTTTTATATTTTTGTAATTATCTATGTTACTCATTTATAAATTTAGTACCCATAATATTTTTAAAATGTTGTCAACAGTTATACATCTATGTGATAAATTATAAAAATATTAAAAAATCATTTTTGTAAAGGTGAAGTGTTCATATTTATCAACAATGATTTATCTTATATTGTAACGCCCCGACCCTAGCTACCCAGAGTCAGTGCATTATTACATAACATTGGCATGATCATGAGAAATATCATGTCTCGAAAGACCGATTAGTTTAGTAGCATTGGAATAACTAGATACATCCATAAATTTTTACATTACATCATAAAAAAAACATCTTGTCTTCATATCCCCTCATACTATCCCTGCAGGTCATTCATAAATTACTTCTTCATAATCCTGGGAAAAAAAATAAAACATTGAAAGGGGTGAGCTCGGATGCTCAGTAAGGATAACATTATAGCACAAGCTTTCATAAATAAGCATAAACACTTAAGGCAATTTATAACTAAAACAAAAGCCTTTTAAACTTGAAATTCAGCATAAAATGGCAAAGGTAAAATGAAATAATGCCATTTACTTACTCACATGGATATTCTACTAGTCGAATGATCACATGCAATATCAATAACCACTTTCATAATGATGGAATGCATAATTCCAGACTATCATAACCCCATAGCCAAGGCCTCGTGCCAAGACTACAAATATGATTTTGCCAAGGCCTTGTGCCAAGACACTAGTTTGTCTCATGAGACCTACCGATGCATCGAGGAGCTATAGCGGGCTCCACCCGTCACTTATTAAGTCCAATGCATTCCTCATATGAATAGGTTTTAGCATAAAATAAACATTCGTATTAAAACTAGCATACGAAATGTCAATACTTTAACCACAAACCATGAATGGTATAAAAATAGAACATCCACAGTCAAATATAACTCATTTGATACAATATGGAAGATTGTATTGTATCACATTAACCTCAATCATGAATAATGAAGGATGTTGACATAGATGAAAATAATCATCAAAACTATTTGAGAGAAATATCCCCCTTTTCTTGAAAACATTTAAAAGTCACACTATTTGTCAAGAAGCCATTTAAAAATAGATTTTTGAATCAAAGTGTCCCATACCACGTTGAAACTTTTTAAAAGGAGTTTTAATTTGTAAACTTTAATGTCCATATAAATAAATCCTTAAAACCATTTTTTTTAAAACATGGACATTAATGAGAAAGATTTAGATGAATAAGTCTTTAAATCATTTTAAAAATGGTATTTTAGTTAGAGATTCCAACCAAAAGAGACACTTGAATACAAATAATTGTGGTAATAAAAACTTTGTAATATCATGAGAATAAAGGGATTCATGATATACTATGTCAAAGTACGTTATATACACCACATAAAAGTGATTTGGTGTATATCAACAAAGAAGTCTCAATGGAATGTAAATTGAGATGAAATTTCTCAAAAAGGTTGTATCCTTAGGTTAAGGATAAATCAATGACATAATTATCTGTGACAAATATAAATACACTAAATATGATTGGATATTCAGTGTAAAACAATCAAAGGACATTCACACATATTCTTGTAAAAAAACAATACCAACGAATTGGATGTTTAACTCAACAAATGGAGAATGAGTTAAAATTACTCTTATCAAATTCATATCAATGACTTGAGAATTACCAATGGAGTGATTATGTGTATCAAACTTCTATCCACAGTAAGGGGATTGGAAATTATGACATAATCAAATGAATAGTGATTCCACACATAATCTTGGGGTAATATAATCAATGAAATATGTGTAAAGCCAAATGAGTGGAAATTGAAATCTCAAATTCCCTTATCGATTAGGTAACTTACGAAACATACACCCATGAAAGAAGTATCATACCATGATGATGTAAATACCCATAAATTAAAGTATATTACACAATGAATACGATCATGGGCAGTACACATACACCACATGCAATAATTAAGTGGTGATCAATGGAATTCTCACGGAATTAAAAGTGAGATAAGAAAACCCTTACCACGTTAATCAACTGAGTCGCATGGACAAAAGTTAATAACCACCAAATGATTTACATAATAACATGAATATAAAGTGAATCATGAATATATATCAAATGGAAGTACACAAGACACCACTTTCAATAATTTAGTAGCGAACAATGGAAATCTCACGGAATTGAAAGTAAGATAAGAGAATCCCTTACCTTGTACTTTTCCTTGGTTGGGGTAGGTTAACCTCCTGTATAATAGTTAAATAATTGTTACTAAATTATACAAGAATCATATACATTAATATGATATCATATATGATCTTTTAATATTGATTTGATAATAATATCTTAGTATTATCACCGTTTCGGGTGTTAACTTACTCATTTTCTTTATATGTTTTGTTACATAAGTCATGTTTGTTGTATCTTATTCATATCAAGAATGATATCAAGTCCTTAAACATCATTTTTAAATTATTAAATGATAATTATACTTGAATGGATACGATGGAGAATGAATCTCATCGCGTTTGTGGAGACGGTAGTCCGTACGTACGCACGAACGCTACTTCCATTTAATTTTTTATTTTAAAAGAATCGAATACAAATGATACATAGGTATATTACTATTACAGTATAATATAATATTTTATATATGTTACTTAAGTTCATTAACACCATCCTTTATACGTTCCATGTGTGGTATGAACGAGTCATATCATTTTAAGGGGGCGGTAGTCCGCACTTCCTCAAATGAAATTATCGTATGTATATACAACATGAAACGAATAATGGTATGAAATAAAATGGAATTACAGAAGCTTATATATAAAATATATATCATTAATATAATATTTAATTATAGTGCCATCATAATGGCCACCATGAGAGGCGGTAAGATGTATTTGAACAATCATCGTTTCGTGAGGCGTTAGTTTGCCATCCACAGAAACATTATGTTCATCATCCATTAGATGGAGTTGTGTGGATGTGTAGTTTGAATACTTCTTATAACAACATCCTAGTATATTGAGGATACTTTTGTTGTTACGAAAGAAAGGAAATAAAAAGAGTTTGGGGGTTGAAGAAGCAAAATAAATGAAAATAATTTAAGAGAAATCGTTACCTTTAATTTAGGTAACTCACTTTGGTTGGAACCAAAGGACTTGTTGAAATGCTTTCTGCCTAAGGGGAATCTTCAAGGAGGAGGAGAGGGATTTGGGGAGCTTAGTTGGGCATAGTTTGGACGAGCCAAGTGGCTTGAGAGGTGTGAGGAAAAGAGAAGGAGGAGTGCCCTTTTTATAAGAGGGGTGAGGGGCACTTTTGGAAAAGCTAGAAATATTAATTTATAATAAATTCATATTCGGTTTCCAAAGGCTCCAAAGATGACTATTCAAAGGATGAGGTGGGGATAGGTCGAAAAAAACTCATCCAATAGAATTTAGACAGGTTTGGGTACTTATATTAACCTTATCTTTTAGTATTAACTCTAAGTTAATTAGTTTCACTTTTACAATGTCTCTTTGTATTTTTATATAATATGGTTAATAAACTTACTATATACATCCAAGCGACCCCCAAGTGGTCCATTAATGATTAACCTATCATGATATAAGTCTCTTGGCCGAACCTTAGATTTTTAGTAATTTAATATCAATTAATAATATAATATTTGTTTTAAGAACTCTTTTATGTCAATTTTGACACTATTCATTAGTTGATTTTTGTGAAACTCATAACAGATTGATTATTTCGAAAAAAGTCAATTACATCAATCCTAATATATTATTTTATACTAGAAAATTAATTTAATTCATTAAAAGTGTCATATTATATTTATTTGGGTATTTATAAAATCAATTATTTTAATTTTTCACTATTATAGTAATTACTGCATCATCATTGTGTCATTAATATTTTACATTATCTGATGTCTAAAAAGTATAAATAAAATATCATTATGTAGGAAATCTTTTTATCTTTCTAATGAATATTTATAATCTAAAATCCAACATGTATAACCCTATGTAACAATTGTTTGGCTAAAAGATATATGCTTGTGTCATTTTTGTATTCATTTTAACTTAATTAATATAAAGTGTCATTATCACTTACAAGTGGATCCATGGGGTCCCAAAATTGACCCAAAG
Organism: Viscum album; assembly: GCA_963277665.1. NCBI lineage: Eukaryota > Viridiplantae > Streptophyta > Magnoliopsida > Santalales > Viscaceae > Viscum > Viscum album. The sequence goes on along the minus strand of OY728145.1, from coordinate 1,237,228,133 downwards.
ATGCCCATGGTCGACCATGTATCAACCAATAGGGTTAAGACACGTTTTAGGGTAATTTAGTATTATTATAATATTATTTTTTTTAACCCTTATTTACCGGATTTACCCTTAACCATGGTAAATAAAATATTTACCGCAGTAATTATTCAAAATGTCTAAAAATAAAAGTTACCTATTTACACAATTTTAACATCCTGATTCCAAATATGGAATCCATTTTCCTAAATTCAAAACACAGAAGTGGCAGAAATTAATTTAAAATTAAATCCCGCTGTCAAAACAAAAAGCGTGTTTTTAAGAGATAATAACTATCAAAAGATTGACACTCGTTTATGTTTGGTTTAATTGTAAAATTATGTCCAATGACCAACATTATATTAAATGGTAAAAATATATTCTAAATATACTTTAAAACCACTCAAATTCATAATTTATCATTATTAATTATTTTTATTAAAAAAGTTGTTTTTAATTAAAATTTAGTAATTTTCACTATTCATCAAAATACAAAAGTTATCCGAAAAGTACCAAAATTTCACCCTAGGCTAATTTCGATATTCCGAATCCAAAAATGAAGTCCATTTTGAAATATAAAATATATATAATTTCAAAAATTAGGTATTACTATTCATAACGGCTAGTTTGATTCGTTGTGGTGTGTTAAAATCTCGAAGTTGCGTACAATGCACGTCATTGCATTATTCGAAAGGAAACATACCGAGGAAGATTGGGGTGTTACATTCTCCCCTCCTTCAATAAATTGCGTCCTCGCAATTTTTAAAATTTTTCTTGAGAATATAATGGAAAGTCCCACATCGGGAAAAGAGTCAATAAAACTATCACTTTAAAAGAAAGAAAGAGAGGTATAACGGTCATCCAAGATAACCAATACTAGGATTCCATGTAAGAAAACATGGATATGGATGATAAACTAAGTGTCAAGTTCTGATGGAGAGGGATAGAAATCATGATCAGGAGAAAGTTAACAATGAGAAAACCACAAACTTGTGTTGGGACAAACGACCATTAGTCTCCTAGTAGGAAAGTAAACGGACAACATTTTTTTTTAAGTTACATTACATAAGGAAGAGGAATTCATTTATGATATTGACTATGAACATTATGAGATATACTTACATTTTAAGTAGATTTTCATTCTTTAATAAATTTCCACCACTAACTCATTTTTTTTAAACGATGAGTATTCAAGAAGACTTGGTCACACTGGAAGAGATAGAATAAACTTCTATAGAATCACATGATCCATGAAGGATAAACCATATATTTACATTGTCTTTGAAGATTAATCAAAACCAAAATGGTCAGTGAATGATCTAATGATTCCCCAAAAGAATATTTATTGAGATAAATATGCACTAATCTTAATTTCTAAAATTAAACCAACAATACCCCAAAGTTAAATAGATACCATTCAATAACCAATTGTCCTTAAAATCCTTTAATATAATCCAAACTAATATTGAAACCCAAAACATAGAAGAATTTGATTATGTAGTCTCCCATGTTAAATTGTATCTCCAAATGTCATCAGATACTCTTAAAGTCACATATTCAAAAGTAATTAACCTAATCACATATTCTCTATTATAGGTTAATCATTTCCATAAATAACCCAAATCACTATAAATCCACAATAAAAACGTAGATAAAAATCTATAATTACTCCACAAATGAAACCCCATAGTATTCTATTTTCCTTGGGCATATAGTGTTCCCAACAAAGCGAACATCTTCCAAAATAACATTTATCACTTAATCACCAAATCATTTTCCTATACCAAGGGTATTCTTTTGATATGAAATAAGAACCCAAATCAACTTATTATTGATCAATAAAATCATTTAACTAAAAAAAAACAAGTCATACTGACCAGGGACTTCACGTAGTCCAGTGGTAGGCGATAAATCCCAATCGCACTTTGGTTGTGGGTTCGATTCCCACAGCTTTGTCCGACGCGATGGGTTGTCACACGGTCTAGGTGTTGTCCTTTTTCAAAAACTATATTTTATAATATTACCAAAATAAATAACATAATTTAACCACAAATGTTATATCATACTTTTCATTTTCATCCCAAATTATAATAACTTATCATTTTCTCAAACCCCAATGATCATATAAACCAAATGGTTATTTATACCTATATCCACAAGAGAAGAGACAATTCTTCCTCAAATATCATTCTCACATGGCAAACTGCGGGGTTACAAATACAAGAGAAAATTATTCCAAAGCAAACCCATCAACAAGGAGTGCTAATACTTTTTAAATTTTTCTCCAACCATTTATTTCCACATAGCTTCTTCTTTGACCAAGAAAATATCCTATAAAATAGGACATTCACTCGGGTAATGGCCAGGTCCCCTACATTTACGACAAATGACTGTAAATGGACTCTTGGGACCATTTTTATCTTCTTCCATAGTACTCTTCATTTTTCTTCGGCAATTCTTCACTTTATGTCCTTCCTTCCCGCACGTAAAACATTTCGTTGTCCCATTGAGACACTTTCCTGGGTGTCTCTTTCCACAATTCCTGCATGATGAAAATTGAGGTTTCTTTTCTCCATGGTCTCCATTGCTGGAGATCTTATCATTTATCACCTTTCTCTTCCTTGTTGAGTCTGGGAGTTGGTTAATATATATGTTGTTGATCATATTTTTGGAAAACTGATTTGGCATAAAGACGATATCTTTTACGCCTATCAACATTCCATTTTGTTGCTCATCGCTACCATCGTTCCCACCTTGTACATCATTCTCAAAGTCACTATGACTTCCTTGGAATCCAGCCATTGACTAAATCCAGAAAGCATTGTGTGAGTAATAGTAGTCGTAAAATCATTTAGAGATTAAAATGTCACCATATTCTCAATTTGAAACATATTAGGATTAACCAAGGTCATTTTCTCTCATCTTATGTATATATTACTTAAATCGGTTTGTAAAGAAAATTTAAATTATCCTAAGCATATCCCCCGGGAGTGTCGTAACCAAGAGTGCAGCAAGGCCCGTTGTCGTGCACCAGTTCCCGTTCGAGTCTAGCTCAAAGCGGTGTTTTCGGGTTTTATCCCTAGGTACATCTGTGCCAGAGCCGCCTCTACCTGCTCGTATCCAGACAGGGATGTATTGCTCGGAAAACTTACAAAATCATTAAAATACCAAAATTCTAGGAAGTTTTTTTTATACTAATCCTCAAAGTTCATCTTAGGTCTACGTGCTCTAATCAGAGTTTATCTAAATCTAGCTACCAAGGTTTGTACTAAACTTCCTCTGATACCAACTGTAACGCCCCGACCCTAGCTACCCAGAGTCGGTGCATTATTACATAACATTGGCATGATCATGAGAAAGATCAAGTCTCGAAAGACCGATTAGTTTAGTAGCCTTGGAATAACTAGATACATCCATAAATTTTTACATTACATCATAAAAAAAACATCTTGTCTTCATATCCCCTCATATTATCCCTGCAGGTCATTCATAAATTACTTCTTCATAATCCTGGGGAAAAAAATTAAAACATTGAAAGGGGTGAGCTCGGATGCTCAGTAAGGATAACATTATAGCACAAGCTTTCATAAATAAGCATAAACAGTTAAGGCAATTTATAACTAAAACAAAAGCCTTTTAAACTTGAAATTCAGCATAAAATGGCAAAGGTAAAATGAAATAATGCCATTTACTTACTCACATGGATATTCTACTAGTCGAATGATCACATGCAATATCAATAACCACTTTCATAATGATGGAATGCATAATTCCAGACTATCATAACCCCATAGCCAAGGCCTCGTGCCAAGACTACAAATAAGATTTTGCCAAGACCTTGTGCCAAGACACTAGTTTGTCTCATGAGACCTACCGATGCATCGAGGAGCTATAGCGGGCTCCACCCATCACTTATTAAGTCCAATTCATTCCTCATATGAATAGGTTTTAGCATAAAATAAACATTCATATTAAAACTAGCATACGAAATGTCAATACTTTAACCACAAACCATGAATGGTATAAAAATAGAACATCCACAGTCAAATATAACTCATTTGATACAATATGGAAGATTGTATTGTATCACATTAACCTCAATCATGAATAATGAAGGATGTTGACATAGATGAAAATAATCATCAAAACTATTTGAGAGAAATATCCCCCTTTTCTTGAAAACATTTAAAAGTCACACTATTTGTCAAGAAGCCATTTAAAAATAGATTTTTGAATCAAAGTGTCCCATACCACTTTTAAACTTTTTAAAAGGAGTTTTAATTTGTAAACTTTAATGTCCATATAAATAAATCCTTAAAACCATTTTTTTTAAAACATGGACATTAATGAGAAAGATTTAGATGAATAAGTCTTTAAATCATTTTAAAAATGGTATTTTAGTTAGAGATTCCAACCAAAAGAGACACTTGAATACAAATAATTGTGGTAATAAAAACTTTGTAATATCATGAGAATAAAGGGATTCATGATATACTATGTCAAAGTACGTTATATACACCACATAAAAGTGATTTGGTGTATATCAACAAAGAAGTCTCAATGGAATGTAAATTGAGATGAAATTTCTCAAAAAGGTTGTATCCTTAGGTTAAGGATAAATCAATGACATAATTATGTGTGACAAATATAAATACACTAAATATGATTGGATATTTAGTGTAAAACAATCAAAGGACATTCACACATATTCTTGTAAAAAAACAATACCAACGAATTGGATGTTTAACTCAACAAATGGAGAATGAGTTAAAATTACTCTTATCAAATTCATATCAATGACTTGAGAATTACCAATGGAGTTATTATGTGTATCAAACTTCTATCCACAGGAAGGGGAGTGGAAATTATGACATAATCAAATGAATAGTGATTCCACACATAATCTTGGGGTAATATAATCAATGAAATATGTGTAAAGCCAAATGAGTGGAAATTGAAATCTCAAATTCCCTTATCGATTAGGTAACTTACGAAACATACACCCATGAAAGAAGTATCATACCATGATGATGTAAATACCCATAAATTAAAGTATATTACACAATGAATACGATCATGGGCAGTACACATACACCACATGCAATAATTAAGTGGTGATCAATGGAATTCTCACGGAATTAAAAGTGAGATAAGAAAACCCTTACCACGTTAATCAACTGAGTCGCATGGACAAAAGTTAATAACCACCAAATGATTTACATAATAACATGAATATAAAGTGAATCATGAATATATATCAAATGGAAGTACACAAGACACCACTTTCAATAATTTAGTAGCGAACAATGGAAATCTCACGGAATTGAAAGTGAGATAAGAGAATCCCTTACCTTGTACTTTTCCTTGGTTGGGGTAGGTTAACCTCCTGTATAATAGTTAAATAATTGTTACTAAATTATACAAGAATCATATACATTAATATGATATCATATATGATCTTTTAATATTGATTTGATAATAATATCTTAGTATTATCACCGTTTCGGGTGTTAACTTACTCATTTTCTTTATATGTTTTGTTACATAAGTCATGTTTGTTGTATCTTATTCATATCCAGAATGATATCAAGTCCTTAAAAATCATTTTTAAATTATTAAATGATAATTATACTTGAATGGATACGATGGAGAATGAATCTCATCGCGTTTGTGGAGACGGTAGTCCGTACGTACGCACGGACGCTACTTCCATTTAATTTTTTATTTTAAAAGAATCGAATACAAATGATACATAGGTATATTACTATTACAGTATAATATAATATTTTATATATGTTACTTAAGTTCATTAACACCATCCTTTATACGTTCCATGTGTGGTATGAACGAGTCATATCATTTTAAGGGGGCGGTAGTCCGCACTTCCTCAAATGAAATTATCGTATGTATATACAACATGAAACGAATAATGGTATGAAATAAAATGGAATTACAGAAGCTTATATATAAAATATATATCATTAATATAATATTTAATTATAGTGCCATCATAATGGCCACCATGAGAGGCGGTAAGATGTATTTGAACAATCATCGTTTCGTGAGGCGTTAGTTTGCCATCCACAGAAACATTATGTTCATCATCCATTAGATGGAGTTGTGTGTATGTGTAGTTTGAATACTTCTTATAAAAACATCCTAGTATATTGAGGATACTGGTGTTGTTACAAAAGAAAGGAAATAAAAATAGTTTGGGGGTTGAAGAAGCAAAATAAATGAAAATAATTTAAGAGAAATCGTTACCTTTAATTTAGGTAACTCACTTTGGTTGGAACCAAAGGACTTGTTGAAATGCTTTCTGCCTAAGGGGAAGCTTCAAGGAGGAGGAGAGGGATTTGGGGAGCTTATTTGGGCATAGTTTGGACGAGCCAAGTGGCTTGAGAGGTGTGAGGAAAAGAGAAGGAGGAGTGCCCTTTTTATAAGAGGGGTGAGGGGCACTTTTGGAAAAGCTAGAAATATTAATTTATAATAAATTCATATTCGGTTTCCAAAGGCTCCAAAGTTGACTATTCAAAGGATGAGGTGGGGATAGGTCGAAAAAAACTCATCCAATAGAATTTAGACAGGTTTGGGTACTTATATTAACCTTATCATTTAGTATTAACTCTAAGTTAATTAGTTTCACTTTTACAATGTCTCTTAGTATTTTTATATAATATGGTTAATAAACTTACTATATACATCCAAGCGACCCCCAAGTGGTCCATTAATGATTAACCTATCATGATATAAGTCTCTTGGCCGAACCTTAGATTTTTAGGAATTTAATATCAATTAATAATATAATATTTGTTTTAAGAACTCTTTTATGTCAATTTTGACACTATTCATTAGTTGATTTTTGTGAAACTCATAACAGATTGATTATTTCGAACAAAGTCAATTACATCAATCCTAATATATTATATTATACTAGAAAATTAATTTAATTCATTAAAAGGGTCATATTATATTTATTTGGGTATTTATAAAATCAATTATTTTAATTTTTCACTATTATAGTAATTACTGCATCATCATTGTGTCATTAATATTTTACATTATCTGATGTCTAAAAAGTATAAATAAAATATAATTATGTAGGAAATCTTTTTATCTTTCTAATGAATATTTATAATCTAAAAGCCAACATGTATAACCCTATGTAACAATTGTTTTGCTAAAAGATATATGCTTGTGTCATTTTTGTATTCATTTTAACTTAATTAATATAAAGTGTCATTATCACTTACAAGTGGATCCATGGGGTCCCAAAATTGACCCAAAGATGCCCATGGTCGACCATGTATCAACCAATAGGGTTAAGACACGTTTTAGGGTAATTTAGTATTATTATAATATTTTTTTTTAACCCTTATTTACCGGATTTACCCTTAACCATGGTAAATAAAATATTTCCCGCAGTAATTATTCAAAATGTCTAAAAATAAAAGTTACCTATTTACACAATTTTAACATCCTGATTCCAAATATGGAATCCATTTTCCTAAATTCAAAACACAGAAGTGGCAGAAATTAATTTAAAATTAAATCCCGCTGTCAAAACAAAAAGCGTGTTTTTAAGAGATAATAACTATCAAAAGATTGACACTCGTTTATGTTTGGTTTAATTGTAAAATTATGTCCAATGACCAACATTATATTAAATGGTAAAAATATATTCTAAATATACTTTAAAACCACTCAAATTCATAATTTATCATTATTAATTATTTTTATTAAAAAAGTTGTTTTTAATTAAAATTTAGTAATTTTCACTATTCATCAAAATACAAAAGTTATCCGAAAAGTACCAAAATTTCACCCTAGGCTAATTTCGATATTCCGAATCCAAAAATGAAGTCCATTTTGAAATATAAAATATATATAATTTCAAAAATTAGGTATTACTATTCATAACGGCTAGTTTGATTGGTTGTGGTGTGTTAAAATCTCGAAGTTGCGTACAATGCACGTCATTGCATTATTCGAAAGGAAACATACCGAGGAAGCTTGGGGCGTTACATATATACATTATTTTAATATTTTGGTCCACTATAATTTAAAATATACATGAATTTATGATATAGTGTTGAGAATTTAATAATCCAATGAATCCACTCGCAATTATTGTAGGATACCATCACTAACCACTTATTCTCATATATAATGAATCATACTAGATGAAACCACTATATATTCTCCTTAAAAAATATATTTACCTTTTTTTATAGGTTCTGGACTCACTAAAAGATCATTTTATTATGGTTTGAATTATTTTATAATGGAATATTTCAAAAATTGATGTCATCGGTTTAACATAGTTATTTCATAATTGTTATTCTCCCACATCAGAATAATATTTTATACTAATAATAAAATTATGAAATAAGTATTATTGTTTTTATATTTAAACATTATTATGATTACAGTTTTATCATTGTTAGTCTTCCTCCATTACATTCATAAAATGAGAACGTCACCTATGTTATGTGTTTAGTACCTCCTTTATGAATGACATGTTTCTTTTTACATTACCACCATACTTATCTTGAAATAAAAATTTAATTAAAAATTAAAAATTATATTATTGTTTAAATAATTTATTTTGAATGGATATATAATCTTTCAATAAAAATCAATGATCAGTATAAATCCACATGATATATTCATTAAATAAAATGATACATTCTCATTAAGGATTTCATTCTCAAAAACCATATCCATATATTTCTTAAAATAAATATGAAACTAATTAAAATGAGTGACAAATATTATTTAATTAACTATTAGAATATAGGAATTATTAATATCGTCTGGAATAGTTTGGGAAAACATCACCATTAAGAAACATGTACAAAACATTAAAAATTACAATAATCTGTTGAAAAAAATAAAAAATAAATAACAAATATATGTGTATTGAGTGATTATAATTTATTATAATGAATTATAAAATAGATGAATAATGTTATGAAGGTTTTAAAAAATAAGTTATTATATTGGAGGATATAATATTTTTTAGTGACTAGTTATTTAACGTATGGTTTTTGATCTCAATATTCCTTCATTGGGGCATGATTAAAATTATGGACATATATTCATTTTAATGATTTATATACCTAGTATTCGAAATATTATATCTGGAATAAATCAATTCTAATGTGTTAAATGTTCCATTTCATGTTATTTTTGTTAAAGAGGTTTTTATTTTCAACATCAGAATGGGTTTTCTGTAATGTAACTCATTTAAACATTTGAATTCTTTTACAGAATATTTTTTTTAACATCCATGATTTCAATTTTTTAATTCCAATGTTTTTTATGATCATTAAATGATTTTTTATTTCTATTTTCAATGATTTTAATCTTTCTATATAATGTTATTGATGTATTATTCTTAATATTTTGTATACAAGTCCCATTCAATAACACATATAAATTTAATTTTATTAAAAAAAATTTCGTGATGAAATTTACTACCAAAATTAACAATTTTTATTAACATTAATTATTATGTTCACATGTTTTGTCAATTAAAATATGATTCCCAAGGTTCTGTAAATTTCGAAATTTTAATAGTAATTAATATAAATGGATATTTCTATTTTTTCAATGTAAAATTTTAAATATTTGTAAAAAGTGGTTTTCAACTTCATAATCCTTATTTAATTGTTTTTAATCATTCATGGGATATATTATCAACATTATATTTTTTAATACATCAATTTAATAAATTAAAATTATTTTGTAGATAACATACTCCATATGCATCACTGAAATAAAAAAATAGCAAACATGATATATGAATATTTTATATAAAAATATAAGAAAAAAATGCTTCATTGAAAAAACATAAATTATACAATACAATTTTATTACACATCTTGATATATAATTTTTATGGATAAATATTTAGAATGATTAATAATTCTTAATTAACAACTTCATAAATTCGTAAAATAAAATTGACAAAATTTAAACGATTAATTTGATAATATATAATTTTTTATTATGTTATAAACTGTATTGACATTATATAGATTAGATATTGATTTCAATAATACTGAGAAAATATAATTTAAGAATGCATTTTTTTAAAAAAACTATCAATTTTTCAAATTTCACTAAAAGGAAAAATTTATACTTTTAATAGTTTGAATTTTAATATATTCGCATCATTTTCAATTCCTAACTTCAATATTATCCGTAGAAAATATTTCTTATTTTTATAAATTAATAGTTCTTATTAGAGTATTACATTTCTTTTTAATTAAATCCTTTCATTTTATGTCCATATCAAGAAAAAAGCCTAATAGAAAAAATTATTAATAATATTTTTTGAATCATGTATTTATTTTAGTAGTAAACCTATGTATTTCAATAAACTAATTTTAATTTCTTAACCTATTATTTACATCCTATGTAATATTTTCCGATAAATTTTTTTTTATTTAATTATATATATATATATATATATTAATTTGGTTAAATTCTATTTCAGATTAATTTTAAAGACAACTATATATTAATGTTTTTAAAATTACCATATTATGACATTAAAACCTAATTAATTTAATATTCCATCCTATAAATATATTTAAATATATAAAAAATCCATTTTGAAAAAAAAATTGTTCTGTACATTACATGTGATAATGTTAAAATTAACATTTACTATTAATATATAATATAATGAATAAAAATTTATAAACATAATCTGTAGGTTAAAATATTTTATAAGGGAATTTTTTTTATTTTTATTTATAGGGGTAATAATTTCATCAAAATATTTTAAAATAGTAAAAGAAGAAAATGAAAAAAACTAAAAATTCTAAAACACAATGACATAAAAACAAGTTTAATCATTAGTAAAAAAATGATTGTTTCAGCATTTTCAACCATATTTCATTCCAAAATTAATTATTTATCATTATTTTTTCTTTTTTTACAAGTAATATTTTTTATTGTTTATATTACATTGAAATACAAAAAAAATAAAAAATACCATTTATTAATTATGGAGACCCACACTCATTCAAGACCACTATAGAAATTATTATTCCTTAGGAAAACCATACAATCTACCATACACTAAAATTTCATTTATTTTTTCTATCTTATATTATTAAGTTAATACATTAAGAAATCCATTTTTTGGGAATGTTATATTTAAAAAATTATGAATTTATTTAGAATCAGTCTCTCAGTATATGTACGGAATTACTGTAAGGATATCTTGTCAAAATTTTAATTTCATTATGTATATTACTTATTATTCACAATGAAATCAATAATATTTTGTTCTTACTACCTAATTATTATATTTCACATTTTAATTTTAAACAAGAGTTTTAAATATCTATTTATTTTTCTTTCATTAAATGGATTTTTATTAGATGTATACCATACTCATAAGGTTATTTGGTTTCTCGAATCCCTTCGTTGTCTTAAATTTCATTGTTATTATATTTATTATATTAATATTTATTTTATGAATCCTAAAAAATTATATTTCACAATATAAAATAATCCAATCTATATAAATATGAATTTTAATTACCATTATTTTACAACAATGAATTTTATTCTATATTCTTTTTTCATTTTCAAAATATCACCCTTAATTTGTAACGATGGTTTCTATTCAATGTATAGTTTTTTCCTACACTTATATTCTCTATTTTATATTTGGTAAACTAATTATTTAAATTTCATTTTATCCTTATCTTTCCTGTCTCACCTAGTGGATTAATTTTTTTTACTAATGTTACTATTGATGTGGGATTCTAACAATGGTAATTGAAAATATTCTACGATCAATTAAAACCCAGATGTTATATATTGATCACCACTTATATTGTGATAAATATTATCTAATGAAAATAATTTTCTAGTTATAATTCCTTAAAAATTTTGTGATTTAGAAATATTTAAATTCAAAATATGAATCATTTATTTTATTTTCATGGATTTTTTATTTATGAATAATTTTAAAATGGAAAATTTTACTTTACATTTTAACTTAACCTTTATGAAAATTTATATTAATTTAGAAGAGTAAATTTATATTATTATTTTAAAATATTTATGGAGTGAAATAATTTCTATTTTATTTTTCAAAACAAAACATTCTAAAAATTGAATTTAAAAGTTACGATAAATTTATTATTTACTCCCAAGGTAAAATCATTTTTTGAAAAGTATTTTTTAATATCTTAATTATTAAAACATTATATATAATGGAATTATTTCCATATATTTTTTTTCAGGAATCATCATCAAAATGATCCAATAATATAACTTTTTTTGTGATTGAATATTGTATATTAATAAATTTCATGTATAATTTCAGTGTATTAAACCATATTGAAGTGTTTTGAATTTTAATTTTATTTCCATGCTCTATTTAAGATATAATAAATGACTAATTTCATGATTAACTCAAGTGAATTGATTATTGATATGTGGGTTCATATGTCAACCCCTAATTAAGTGGTGATATTTGGTTATATCATTTGGCAAGGATACTGATAGTGGGCATTTGGTTTGGTCAAAACATAATTCATAGGGAATTTTTAATTTTAATGACATTCATAATTCGAATTAGGTGTGTTTAAAATATATATTGTGTAATTTTTTGTTCATTGTTGGAATCTCATATGTTTTGTTTAACCATAATGTAAAGAGTGAATGTTTTTTTTTATAATATTAATTATTTTAATTTCCATACTCTCATGTGTGTGCTGGTGTTTGATCTTATGATAATATTGAAATAAATGATACATATATATGAAAATTTACAATTATTGTACTCTATAGGCCTTGATTATTATATCTTGATTCCACAACAATTTAATATTGAACATGTTTTTTCTTTTAACTTTATATAACCTTTTATAGTGACTTTTAATAAATTATTTTAGCTCCAAGATCATTTTTATAAAAAAATTACCAAAGTCATGTATCCTCATATTTCTATAATTTAATCCCTAATCACATGGTTATTTTACACTTAATAAGGATTCAAAATAATCCATTTTCCTTTTTCCATTTAAAATTTATTATAATAATATATTTAGAATAAGATTTTAAATATAGATAGATTATTGTAATTTATTAAGAGTTAAAAAATAAATATAATTAGAGTGGACCCAAAATCATTTTTATATGATAATGAAGAGTGATTTTATCAATAATGATATTATTCCTTTAATTATCGGAATTGATAAATTTATTCTTATATGTAATATTTATCGTCCTGTAATGGTGTAAACAATCATTTGTTTATTTTAATTTTTATCATATAAAATATTTGGAGATAGTTTTTATAGTACTAGACATTGGAGTTCAAGCTTAGGGAGATTAAAATTTATTCTAATAATACCATTAACCATATTTTTCCTTATCACATGTGATTATTTTTTGAATAAATCCTAGTGAAACACATTTAATTGACATGGGTTAATTACGATTTAATTTAATTGTGTATGTTCTTATTCTCTTATAAAACACAGGTATGTAATTTTCTTTATGAAATGAATGAGACTAGAATTATATTGAAATAATATTAATTGGGTAAATACTAATATATTATAACACACTATTCAAGGGACTGGGGCTGAACCCAATCTATTATAGAATATTTCCCACCATGGTTTAGTGGGAATATGGAAATAATATGATCCATTATAGAAAACATTCAACTATATAAATTTGGTCTTAGTAGTTTATTTTTAATATGGAAATATTTTTCTATACCTATGTAAGATCCAAAAAATAATTCTATATTATTATTCCTATTTTATTCACTCATGTATTGTGATTGATTGATGTTTTAAATTTTTTATAAATCATGTCATATAATGTTGAAGGATATTATGTTATGGAATATAATTTTTTTTTCAGGGTATTATTTGGTAAAATGTTTTATTACTATTATGCTGTATCTTGGTTATTTTAATATAACATTTTTCCCATATTATGATAACATATGATATATAATTACTTTCTCCGATGATTATCCTTCATGATAATTTGAGCTCACCGCTTGTTATGCATCAACATCCCTATGATTTGAAAAAGAGTGTCATGTGTGATAAGACCTGAAGTGTTCTATGATTTAAGATTGTTTTTTGGATATGTTGATGAATGGTTCGATAAATAAAAATTATTATGTATATATTCTTAATAAAAATTATACCATTTGGATCAAAATTGTGAATTATTTTAATAGATATTGAATATTTATCTAAAAGTATAAAATTTTCTTGTTTTTTACGTTGAGGTGACCTGAGGATGTATCTTCAAGGAATTTTGATTCTATTAGTGATTAGTTAATAAGGACTATGAGGATATAACCTAAAATAACCTATGAAGATAAAAACGTGATACGGGATGAACATAAATTTCTTCTCATGAAGGAATGTTTTCTAATTTGAAACATCATACAATTTTTTCCCCCTATCATACCCATGACTATCCAAAGTGAATGGGAGCTATAATACCAAATCATGTGGATATCATCACAAAATATTACCATGATGTTTACAATAATATGAATCATGATGTACACCAAAATTCACCAAGTAATTACTCTTCATTGATTTATTTTTGCTACAATGTCCACCTTCCTTTAGTGGGTCTTCAAATTTAATAAATTATGAGAATTAATGTAGTATAAGGAAATTGGGTTATAAAAAATTACAATCCAAGGAAAAATAAAATATTTATTTAGTTGTTTACTATTTATAATGTGCCTCTAATCAATAAAGAATTTTTATCAATAATGTGAGGCAATAGAAAAATATTGAATCTTTGGAATGAGAGGTGATTATCAACGTATATTTTGGTAAGTATATTCTATAAACATGGTAGAGAATTAGTATATTTAAAATATAAGGTTGATGAATACATTTGTAACTATAAAAAATTCATTTTTACTAGGTATTATTATGATTTTATCACGGTCTATGAAAATTTATTATTGGATCATTAGTTTCATGAAACCATGTATTTATATGATAGGTGTTATAAGTTTATTTGGTAGATATGGATAAATCATTCAATTTTGTCATAGTGTATGAATAGAGATTGGTGACTCTAATTGGACATGTGATTTTGGGGATATGAAATGAATAATAGAATTTAGAGTGATCTAAGGTTTTAAATATTATGGAGGAAATAAAATAAATATTCTCTCATGAAAAAGCCGGTTGAATTAAAAAAGTGTTAAATTTTTATAAGTGTATAAGTAAATGAATCAATTATAGAAAATATGGAAATTAGAAAAATTATTTAAATAGGCATATAATTATTTAACAAAATTAAAATAATGGAGAAAATGTTCATCAAAATGAACATCCCATATTCCAATAATAATATTACATGGTGTATATACATTTTGAAAACTAGTGGAATACTTTTTGGATGAATGTTGATTGTTTTTGTTGTTAAAATATATATTCATGTTAAAAAGGAAATGTGGATGCAGATATAACAATTGATTTGTGTCATAAAAAAAATTGATGAAAGGTACACTTATCATCCATTGAAGATATAATATTTTTTTGTCAAATTCTATAAAATATATTATTTAATTAAAATTTATTAAGGATGTCATGTCACCACATCATTTATTAGACAATGTCTAATCCAAAAAAAACATCCATCAGTAATATTATTTCATCTCATGTATAACTCTTCATTAGTAAATTATTGTGGGAATTTTATTCAAAAAACTATTTATATTGTACATATAATAGTCATTTATGTGATTTTCTGTATAAATTGGCAATTCAAATATTGATCACCAATCAATTTACAAGAGAGTGAATTCATTTTTCATATCCCAAACCAACCTATGCTAATTTATTTATCCAATGATTACTACAATATCATAATGGGTGTCACATCTATTATATGGTTATTAATATATTCCAATTAGAGGTATTTTTTTCAAATTGTTTGGGATAAAAGTAGAATTTATTATATACTAATTTATCTAGATTATGTTTATATATTTACAGAAGGGATTTTTTACCCACATATCATGATGTTGAGTGTTACAAATAACACATACAAGATGATATAACTATTTTAATGAGGCCTTTTTAGAGTGGAAATGACCATGCAGTTGGAATTAAAGAAGAATGTCCAAGATAATCTAGAAAATAGATTTATAAACACAAGTTTTCACCATGTGGTGAACTAGTTCATTTAATAAAAATGATGTGTCAATGAATCTCTTCATCGATAAACATTGAAATAATAAGGTCATGGTAAATAATAATTATCTTTTTTCCTTATATTGATTATTTTTTGATCAACTACTTGGGTGAAAATATTTTACAAATATTGAACTTTATCATAGATATCATCCAGTAAGGGTCAAATTTCATGAAATATCAAACAGAGACATTCATAAGTGGTACGTGTACTATAAATTTATAGTGATTCCATTGTGAATTTAAAATTACAAAAATATATTCATGTATCTTCTCAGTAGTGTATTTATGTATTACCACGACCATTTAATGGTAGTATTTATAAATAATGATTATGAAAAATATAATATAAATGATGATCCTAATGATTATTTTATCATTTAAATAGAAAAATTGAGAAGGGAAACATTGTATTCTAAATTTTGAATGTGTGAATTTTCGTTGGATAATGTATCATTCATGGGTCATGAATCAAAATATGGTGTATATCAATAAATCAATAAAAATTATATATTTTTAAAGAATATTCCTAAACATCTACTATTATTGATATACCTATCCATATTATATTTTTGGATAAAATAGATTCTTTATGAAATATATTTCACAACTAAAAAAATCTCTAAACCATGTTTGCATGGAAGGGAAATATGTATCTTCAGATAGATTAATTTGAATAAATTTACAAGGATCATAAGAGAAGGATGGTATTGACACCAATAATAAAATTACTATGTAGATGAGAAGGGTTCCTAGATCCTTATTGATGCATCAATGAATGGATTGATATGTTTTGTAATGAAAATAAAGTAGTGTTATTTAATTCTTCACACAAATTATTGTTTTATGTGTAAACATATCTGAATCTTTCTATAGAGCATGTTGTTTTTATTTTTCCCAATAAAATATAATGGCATTATCTATATGGTGAATTGTGTGATATATATTCTGATCAACATACATTTTATTTTAGGTCCAAATGTAATAATATTAATTCATGATAAAAGGGAATTTTGGAATTGATAAATTATTTTGAATTCTGAATATATTACCACAATGAAATGAAAAATGAGGTTTCTGATACCATGAGTAGAAGGATCATACTCCACAATCATTGATAATAAATAAATTTACAAAATACTCTTTGATTTATAAACTAAAAACAACGAGATCATAAGGAAATGGTATAAATATCATCACACCCAATTGAGTGATTAAACATCCATCTATGTAAAGATCAAAATAGACTAGCATGGGTATGTAGTGATTTAAAATGCAGTTAAAAATGATATAAAGTGTAATAATGACAATGATGTAATGATATGATTCATGTACTAAATAGGTGTTCCATGAACAATATTTTTTACCAATGAGATGTTGGAAAATAAACATTTATCCCTATTTTCTGTCCACAATCATTGAATATTAAAGTATATAGATATCAATAATCAATTATAATTGTGAAAAATGTAAATGGATGTTATATAGTATACATAAACATCAATGGTATGTAATCATGTTGAGGGTGAATGTATTAGTTCTAAGAGTCCAACAAATATATATCCCATTATAATTTAAAAATTGAAAAACATTACCATGGATTTAATTATAAAATTCCACAAGACATATAAAAGTACATAATTCCATTTGGGTAATAGTAAATCACCCTAGGAAATTATACATTTTTATTACTACCAATGTTGCTTTATTTCCTAAAAAAATGGTATGATATTGAAAATTTATGATATAAAAAATCAGGAAGTATATTCATAAATATTATCAAATTAGGATCATTGTATTATAATGATGTTCATGATATGAATTTTGTACAAATTTAAAATCTAATTGGATATTTGTATCTACGGAACATACTCAGTATGAGGCTTTATTTGAGAGAAAAAAGTCAAATCCTATAATATATATTGTGATCATGATCAATGGATATTGAAAGATTCTAGAATAATCAAATACCTTTTTTAGTTTTATCACAGAACAAGGATTAAATTTTGAGATTTCATATTGAATTGAATAATTAATTGTATGAGTGGTGGGACTGAACCCTAACTAGCTAGAATGAATTTTGAGAGCATAAAATAATGTTCGTGGATAATTCTCAAATATAAGATCATCATAGGATATGTCGGTAAATATTCATTTTTTTGATAATTTTAACTAAACTGTATACTAAAAAATAATACTTCCATGATCATTTTAGAAATACTAACATACCTATAAGAGCAATATAATTATTAAAAATATCTCTGTAGAGGAATTTAATTAAATTTTTAATGAAGGGAATTTTGTTCCGTGAGTACATATTCCATTTCAAAATCCTCAATAATAAAAAAATGTAACTTATATTCTTTGAATACCATAAATCTTATTTTATATTAAAAATTTATTCTACTTATTACTAAAAGGGTATAATTGTACAAACAACCATATGTAATGAGGTAGTTATGTATAATTACCTTATGAGTGAGAAGTGGAATAAATTATATAATGAGGATGCATTGTTTAGGTGTAATTATTGAAACTTCAATATATAATGAAGTATAATAATTCTCCTTTTATCATTAATGTATAGAGATTTTGAGGGTGAAATTAATTTAATGATTGTCTAATATAACACATAACAATTATGCTATGTATATTCCCTGTATATTTTGGTGAATAAATTTTATAACCTTTAACACTATAATAAACTAATAAAATAAAAATTGTAAACTATTAATGTATTAAAATTTATAATAAACATTAATATAATCGGAACATAAAATATGAAACATCAAAGAAATTATATGAATGGTGAAAACATTAATTAAATAAAAAGTGAATAATGTTCATTGTTAGAAAAAGTTATTTCATATATATAATTAATTTTTTTGTTTTATAATAATAATCTAAGGTAATAAGATAAATAATTAATGGTATCTTATGAAATTTAGTTAATATTTAATAGTTTTGACAATCAATGAGTTATTGTTTTTATGTAGAATATTTTTTTCTCAAAATAGTAAACAGGTAACCTTTAAAAGACTATTAAAACAAATGTTTATTTAATGAATAATATAATATATTAACATATTTTTATTATATATTGATATTGGATAAAATTATGAAATTTTTTTTTTAAAAAATCCTTTTTTCATGAAGGATATGTTTCATTGTATTGATCATTTTAATTTAATTGGAAAATTTGTAAAAATAAAAATATAAATTTCATAAAATTATGGTCATTTTTGTATTTATATTATCAAATTATGTTGGGATAAATTATTGTTTAATTATAATGTAAATGAGGAATTTCATGGAGATTGCATTAATAAAGTTATTTAAAATAACATAATATTGATGAAATATTTACAATATATGCTTGATATAAAAATATTCAAAACCATCTGATCTACTAAAAGTAATTTAATATTTAAAATAATATAATTATAATAAATATATTGTATTTTTAAATTAATACAAAATTTCATGAAAAATAATTTTTCATTTATTTAAAAAATAAAATTTATTTGGTCATTCTCCTTTAATTATGTATAAAAATTAATCTTTTTGGTTTTCTATTTCATTTAACATAAATTAACACTAACTTTTTTATTCTACATCAATAAATTTCATACTAATCAATTCTATAAATTATTTTTTTGTATATTATTTTTTATTTATTTATTTATATTTATCAAAAAATATGTTTTATTATTTTCTCATAAAAAATATTAGAATTAATATACACTAACATTAAATATTGAATTTCCAAATTTTATTTCATTATTAATATCATCATGTAAAAAATTATGTCATTATTATGTTGTGAAAAAGATAATATATCAGTTCTTGTGTTTAAAATAGTATTATTATTTCTGTGGTAAAACGAGTTAATAATAGCCAAGTCAAAGTGATAAATTCTCACAATGTTAGAAAACCAATGCCTAAATGTTAAGACTGGTTCTTGATAAATTAAAAGATATCCTCTAAGAATTATTTTTACCATTATATCTACTTTTCTTGGGAATTCAGATTCTGTTAATATGATGTAATATGTAATAACAAAAAATATACCCAACTCACAAATAAAATAAAAATTTGACAACTGTATTATTACGCACAAAAGAAAATACGAGATTAGAAAAATATCTATATCTCCATATAAACTCTCATTACCAGCTTATATATGTTTTGGGAAAACACATAGGAGCGATACTCCAAAATTTAGTGAAAAAAACAAATATATTATTTTCTAGATTCAATTCCACGTGAGATGAATCATGATTAATATAAATATATTTCTTTAATTTAAACATAACATCTTAAAACAACCCCAAAACCAAGGAATTACAATCCTTGTATACTATCTCCATAAAAATAATATTTTTTATAATTTCGTCAATATATCCTATAAAACATCACAATATATGAATTCCTTCAAAATATAGCCTTCTATATAATATTTTAGGGATATAAGTAACTGAAGAAGGGGTAATATAAAACACTCAGAAATGAAAAAAAATATCAATGAAAAATAAATGTGTTAGGTCAGAAAAATAAAATAAATCAATGAAATTGGTGTAGTGTCTGTTGGAAAAGAACTAATGAAAAAAGATATAATTATAATCTGGACATATAGGAATATAAGACTAAAAAATGAAATATATAGAGTGGTGTAATAAATGAAAAATAAAATTTTATAATCTTTTGATATGGAAGACAACATAATGATGAGGTCTATAAATGAAATAAGTTATGAGCATAATCATTGAAAATAATTCCCCTATGAACATAGTGAGACACAATCATGTACATGCCTCAACAATAGATAAGAGGTAAACTAAAAAATGTCCCCACATCATCTTTTTGGAAATTAATTACATTAGTCCCATTAAAATATTACATTGTGAAAATATCAAAATGAAATCTAATTCATGAATTATATATTGAAAAATTATAAGCATAATCCCGTTCTTTCAAAATATTGTGAACATAGTTAAAAAGATGCATTATGGAATAATATATTGTAAAAATAAATAATAATAATCACTTTCATGGATAATAATATGAACATTAATAAATAAAATAATACACAAAATGTATTTTTTTAATATATCTTATCTATATCTCCTTAATGTAGTTTTTTTTTAGCACAAATAAACACAATCACATTCATGAATTGTATTTTGGGATCATATAATCAAAATAATGTTAACCTATTATCGCATGTGATATAAAAATATAACAAATTATTTGGAGGGATATGTAGAAACCAAAAAATTCTATTATCTTAATTCATATATATTTTTACACATGCAATAATTAATTCATCTAATCATAATGAACCCATCAATAAAAATATAGTTTTCATATCATTTTGAAATTATATCATATGAAATGAAATCTCAAATTATATCAAATTATACTAAAATATCCAACCACAAAAATGGATTCTTTTTTAGGAAATAGTTTTTATTCCTTAAAAATTACACAATATGAGGACAATATTTTTGGTTTATAGAGAAAATTGTTAAAAAATGTAATAGTGTATTTACAAAAATAAAATAAAATAAATTTACGAATCCCATTAAACTGTCATTGTTGAGATATTTACATGAAGTTATTTACTGGAGTTATATGAAATGGATTATAAATAATGAAATGAAAAAAACACTTAAATCATATTAAAAAGAAATATTTATATGATGATAAATGGTAATAAAACGAAAAGAAATTGTTCTTTATATTGTAATAGTATGGTATTATACCCATCATCATTAAAATATTATTAAATATTAATTTAGAAAAAATTTACAAATATATAAATAATTATATCTAATATTTATTTGGTTATGAAAAATAAGAATGGAAAACATTAAGGGAATTAAAAAATATCGATACGATGAAAAACTATAATTAAACATGATGAGAAACTTTCATAGTAATGTTATAATTTTGTGAGAAAGAAATTTATCATGGATGTTTATTTGAATTAATAGATTCATTGTCTTTATAAATAATTTATATTCACCATATAATATAAATTTTTTGAGGAATAAACCATACAAAAAATAAATATCATCATGATTAAATCAAATTAAACAATGAAGGGTTGTTTAGTAAAACAAATACATAAAGATAACATTATCATTGATGGAAAATTTCTCATAAATGTGTTCATATTAAAAAAATATAAATCCCTATAAAATTTAAAAATATAATATAATTTAAACATATGGTTAATGAAAAAAATTAGGTTTGAGATTAAGAAAAAAAAATGTTACTTGATAATATGAATTTTGAGTTAAGCAACTTCCTTCCTTTTATTATTGACTTACCTGAAAGTTATTTGACCTCAATATAACAAAAATAGATTTATTAATAACATATTTAATAATTTTATTCATATTTTTCATTTATATTATTAAATTAAACATAATCATTAAATATTTATTAGTTTTATATATTTTTTATGATTTGGAATTTATAGATGTTTTAGTTGTGATAATTTAATACAATGTCTATACTGGTCATATTTATTTAAAAAAGATAAAAATACCTATGTTATATATGTTATTATAATTTATGTTGCATAATTTATTATGATTTAATAATATTATTTCATAATTTTATTAGTTATTTTTTTGAATATGGAACCATTGATAAGTTTGATTAGATAAATTTAGTGGAATAAGGGTGATTAAATAAAAAAGACAATGAATGAAGATATTACATATAATGATAAAAAAACATTATTTAATCATTAATACCAAAATATTACATTTATTATGTTTCCAAATGTATCCTTGATGGGATTTTATTGAATCATTCAATAATGGTGTTTGACCATGTTATATAAGAACATGTAATCATAAAAGGATATGTACAATCATGATGTAATTTAGATATAATATCATTTTTATTGATGAATAATGTCAATAAAAACTACATGTAAAGATAAAACTCATGTAATAACAATTAATAATGCGGGATAATTACCCCCCAAGTCCCACCCCTTGTTGTCCCTAGGATGGAGAATAACAAAAATAGTATAAATATATCACAATATGGAAGTAATTTATGATTTTTAAACAAGATCATGGGATTTGATAGATCATCCAAAAAAATACTATAATAAATATATAAAAAAATTGAAAACCCATAACATATGAATGAATAAGGTATCATTAGTAAAAGTAAATAAAACTCCAATGTGAATTACCCAAAGGAAATCTAATGTAGTGGCTCAACAACCCTCCCAAAACCCAAGCTAGTAAAACCCACAATGGTCCACATAATCCTCATAGAAACATGAAATGTGTTTTATATATGAAATGCTAGAATAATGATATACTCAATAGGAGAATGAAAGACTCCCATGAACATGTAATGGAACCATAAAAATTATCCCTATAGAAAACAAAATAATCAAATAGAACATAACATTTATAATGAACATCCCAACATCACGAAGGCTCTCTATCAAAAAATTTCTTTTTTATGTAATATAATGAACAATGATGATGGGGTACCACATACAACATCCCACTGATTATTTTCTCTTTAGAAATAGAAAAAATCATCACACTCATACAACCTCCTCATGTACCATATCAGAACCCTCCAGCACACACTTGGGCATCAAAAACCACATCATATCCAACCCACAAATATCTAGTCCTCGAAAATCACATCACATCATGACCACACAAACCAGGGCTTGAGAAATTATATCACATCCCATATGTATAAACATTGTCCATAATATATTTCACATCCCATCATGGCAACACATGGTAAATAACAACCCCTCACATCCTGAAGACACATAGAATATATGAAATCATCCCATTCCAAAGAATCATAAGAAAAAATTGTCTCATTCCAAAGACACATAAAAAATAACAATTCATCCCATCCCAAAGACACTGGGGAAAGAAAAACATATCGGTACTCACAAGGTCTTCATAAATCAACAACCTAATGAATGGATACTAGGAAACCACTACCATGAATAGGTAGCATAGAATAGAGGGTGGTCAACTAACCTTCTTCCCCCTTGGATAATTGTGAAATTAACCCTCCCCAGGGATGATAGGGGAATTAGATACATATTGGATGAGTTGGGTGGAATGTGTATATATATAAACATGAATATATAAGTATATAAATATATGATTCCAAAAAACATGGCCATCATATGGATTCCAATAAACAAAACCAACAAAAAACTACCACCTATACTATTACCTCTTAATGAAATCACTAAACAACAAGCCACAACCTATTTTTAATTTCCAAAAGAAAATTTAACCACCATAATAATTTTTTTATTATTTTTATCTTCATTTAACCATACATCCAATAATTTATTCATCCATAAACCATTTCAATTCTGTTATCCAAACCAACTAAATATATTGAACATTTCATGAACTAATTATTTATTCATTCCATCACTACATGGGAAAGTGCAAACACAACACACCACAAATAACATTAAACATTCATTTTAGAAGGTGAATTTTCTGATAAAATAATGTGGATATACATTAAATACACATAATTTCTTATTATGCATGTTTAGTACCTGTTATTAGTTTAACATGAATCAACAGAACCATCCCCCAACTCACAACTCCTCGTTGTTATACATAACCACACAACTGGATCACAACCCTGATGCACACCACCTCTCATCCATTCCACAATCAATCAATATATAAAGCTGAGATTCCATTTTAATGGTTGGATGACATATCATATAATAGTTCATCCATAACACCACTCAAGAAAACCCACACCACAAAACTGTGATCATAGGAATACCACTTCAATTATTAGAGCAAACCCACACATCACAACATGGACACCTAATAATTCATTTATCCCATGCAAGTAACTCCCCTAGTATGATCACCTATAATCCTTCTACAATATTGAAAAAAAACTATGTTGGGTTTTTTTAGATTGGTATTTTTAATAGGAGGATCATCCCCCCAACTCATCTCACTTTCATGTGTAGACTGGCTCAGGGAAAAGTCCCTTCATAATCTTATTTACAGGTCATTGGTATTTCTATTAGTTCTATCTATATACATTTTCATCAGTATAGGGAGGAAATGGGTCACCTATTTCTGAGTTTATCCACAACCACATATGTGGAAATCACTTTATGATATTTTGGAAGTTTAAATCCTGAATGTTTATGCAGTCTGAGACGTTCATGATGGTATTTTATACCTTCTTATATATCTTATGTTTTTATACATTTCTATGTTGCTGCTACTATACATGTACACTCCATGTGGATAGGGAGAATCAATGTACTTCATGATGGAGTTGGCTTTAATCCTCAGGCCAGCCATGCAGGAATGATTTTGTGTTCTAAAAAGTGTAATGCTCCCTCGCAATGTTTTTTGTCACAACTAGGTGAATTTGTTTTTCAGTTTATTGGTATATAAATGTTAAAGATAATTTTTAGCCTCATTTGGGTAAAATGGAAGTATTTTTATATCCTCATTTTTGGGTGGGATTAAATTTAATACTGATGGATCTTCCAGATGAAATTTGGGTCCTTCTGGTTCTGGGTTTTTTTAAGAACATCTTTGGAGATATTGTGGGTTGCCCCTTCTGCTCTTGTGGTATTGCCTCCTCTCTTGAGGTTGATATTCTACGAGTCATTTCTGCTATTGATCTTTCTATATAGATGGGTTTGAATAGGATATGGTTTGAGTGTGATTCTAGCATGGTTTTTCATGAAATCATAACCTATTCTACTCATTTATTTTGAAGGAAAACAAATAGATGGATTAATTTTTTGCAGTTCATCTCATCTATTGAATTCATTATTTCCCATGGGTTTAGGTAGGGAAATTCTCGTGTTGATAGTCTGGATAACAACAGAAGAGATGTGGGGATCATTTCTTGGTTTGATCAAAATTGTAAGGATTTCATTCCTATTTTTTATAGGGAGAAACGTAAATTTTCATATTTTAAAATGGTTTGACATCATGGTTTTACTTACATATGTGGCCCTATTTTCTAGCAGGTGCTCATTTTCTTCAGAAAAATAAGGGCATTATCACAGAAACTAGATAATGGGGAATCTATTCATTATCCAAATTTATGTGATTAATATATTTTCATATAATATGTTTCAATGGGAATCAATAAACATGGAACCCATTTAGTGAACAAACATGGTTCCCCAACATCCATGATTTTCAATATGTCATCAAGGCTGTTTAATCAAAATAACACAATAATAATATCAAAACTATAAAGCATGGAGATTGAATCACCCTACCCCTTTCAATTTAATTTATCTGATTCATATATTTGATTAGTTTAGAGGAGGAATGTTTCATAGGTTTAAAATGTAAATACCTCCCGCATGATTCACTATTGAAGGGAAACTATGGAAATACCCCCATGAAGAATCATATGAACTCATCAATGCACTATAGGGGGAACAACAATTTTGACAAGAGGTAACCACAACAAAAGAAATGTGGATCACACTTTTACACACAATAATAGTATCAAAACACTACCCAAACATCCAACTCAAGATAACTCGTATCATGTCTTTGAATTTTGAGGAAAAACAAGAGGAACCAGATGAAAAATAGAATAATAATCACCACTGATTGACCATAGATCAAAAAAAAATCCACCAATATTAACAGATCATGGATGGATGATTGGGGAATGATGGACACCTTGGGGTGTCTAGAATGTTTCTAGAATGTGAGGAAGAAGGAAAAAACTCTTAATTAATGAATGTTTGGATAAAACAAATTTAAAAAAACTGGATTAAGGTCTTACTTGATGGTAAAAACACTTTCATATTGTGTATTAGGTTTTCTCCAAAAAATCATATCACCATTTGATTTATTTTACATTTAATTCACAAATTATTACATGATTTGAAACCTTCTAGTAAGTCCTTAAAACATATTTTCATGTCTTGTGCTCTTAATACATGATGTTCAATACCCCTACTTCAATATGTTTCCAACCAAACATTTCCACACTCATTCTAAACTCCCCCGAACTTCTCTAACCAAGAAAAAATTCAATGAGATGTAACAGGAGGGAACAAACCATTAAATCATATAAATATAATAAAATTTTAACCATTTATAATCCAAAATCATTACCAAAGTAAGGATGGGTCCGAACAACCATGATGGATGATAGCTCTCAAGGATCCTCCCACACATGAAACACTACTAAATTAAAAAAACATTATGTTTCAACGATAAACTCTGTTTTCTTGTTCAAAAGCTTTGTAGAAACACCCCCATAAAATAACAACTCAACCAACATAATCAAAAAAATATCAAAATGTCAATCTAATTGACCATAAAACAAACCACTCGAGCACAAAACCCCATTGTAAGAACTTCTGAATTAGGGAATTTTGTTCTCTATGTCAATATATTATTTTCTCTAGATAGCATTGACCCACCCACACATGTTTAATCCCATCTCAATTATTGTGCATTTATTAGGAATCAATTCATCCCCATTCGTCATGTCAAGAATCTATCACATAGGGAACCACACATAACACTGCCAAGGGAAGACGACTCATCTAATTTAAAACCAGGTCAAAGCCTTTTATTTCAAAAAAATTAGAACAATGAAAAACATAAAACAAATCTCCGAAATGGGAACAGATATGAATTTCTCACTATCTGAAACAAGACTCTTATCCACCATTCATCCATAGATCACGAATCAACGAAATGGTTCATCTGCAAAACACAACCTCATAATGATCTGGGATCTCCACTGGCCATTCAACAAACATCAAGCCATTATCAATAACAAACTATCCCATGTAATGGAAATAGGAGTAATAATATAGGTACTATCATATTTGTGAGACGTGGAAGACGCCATGGATACTTTCCAACTGTGGTGGAAATTCCAAACTATACACCACCTCACACACTCACTCAAAATTCTCAAGGGGCCTAACATACCTTGGAGAAGTCGTTCTCCCTCTACAAAACCTAAAACTCCCTCATTGTGGTGAGACTATTAGGAACATGTGGCCCCTATCATCTAACTCTAAGGGTCTCCATATGTGATTAGAATATGACCTATATCAGTCATGTACTACCTTCATCCTCTCACAAACAAGTTGAACTTTCTCAGTCATTCCTTTCACCAAATCCGAACCAAGGAGAACTATCTCCCCAACCATCTTCCCACATATTGTAGAAAAACATATTTTTCTATACAATGGCCCAAAAAATATCTGATAACTAAAAAGATATAGCTCATATTATAAGTTATATCCACCCAAGTCACACGCTACAACCAATATCTGTCATAGTTTATGACACCCAACCACAACATTTCCTCCGATGTCTAGCTAGTCTGTTATGTCATCCCATATTTCTACGGGTGGGATGTAATGTTGAGGTGTAACTAATTCACAAAACCATGCTTCAATCCCATTTAGAATCATGAGGTAGACTATGCATCCCCATATGAGACAATATTCTTCAGAACTCTATGAAACCCCACCACTGCATCAATATAACTGTTGGATAAGGAATTCATTACGACCAACTCCTTGATCATAATGATGGTGGTATATTTCTTCAATTGATCCACTACCACAAATATTTATTCACAAAATACTTGTTTTTTGGGTAACCATGTGATTAAATCCATTGTGATATCATTCCACTTCCACTCAGGAACATCTAAGGACTGAAAAAAGATATCAAGAATAGGGTGCAAGACCTTTACCTGTTTTTATTACATGTATCATTCCATAAATTTCCCTATTGTCCGCTTCATATTGGGAAACCAAAAGAGCATCCTCAAGCCACCACTCATCATAGAAACTAATAGTTTTACATCTAATTGTGAGGAATGAATCTTATGAAATACTAACTCACACATTTTCATCGGAATAAAAAAAACCGCATAGAATATCATCTGGTTCATACTGTCCTCTTACCATCCCTTCAAAGCATTACCAAGGACATCTCTTAAACACAAAACCTTTTCCACTATGTCTCCCCACTAAGACTCATCCTCTTACGGCATCAGAGAATATTTAACTGTCACCTAAAACAAAAAACCTCTACCATAGTACACCCCTTCATGTATGTTCATGTTTTCTAACTCATCCATTGACTTCTAAGCATCCACAGATTACCAAAAAACCTATCCCTACAAGTACCATAAAGAAATCAAAAAAAATAACCCTTCCAAGGTGCAGTAGATCTAAAAATTATATTCCTAAAGAATGTCCATCCACATTCGTTATTTCATGTTCAGATTTCATTAGTAAGGGATATATATCATGCACTTGAGATATCTAAAGAACAAAAAATTGTCACTAATACGGAAATGATTCCATAACCTTTTTTAACACAACTAATACCGAATCCATATTCTGGGTGTTGTATTTATGTTCATGAAGATTTAACAACATAAATTTATAATAGATCACTACTTATTTCGACATCAGGAGGCATTCCAATCCCAAACAAGAAGAATAAAAAAACACCTCAAACATCATACCTATCAATGGAAAATAAGAACACTGACCACACCATCAAATAGAAAAATGCTACTTGTCACTGCTCACTCCACACAAAATATTTTTTCTTCCAAGACAGATATTTTGGAAGAGATACAACTCATTATTAGTGGATTATAAACCACCGATAATAACTTAACAGACCAAGATAACATCAAAATTATAGATTATTCTTGGGTTGTTGATAAGAAAAAACCATGTCATCCTTAGATTGTTTCACTACCACACCTTATAGATACACCACATTCCTATTGAAATTTACATCTTCAATCCCTTAATTATACTTGGAAAACATTATGTAGAATTGGTTGTTCCAAAGAACCTATAAGATGGTCCTATAATTCTCAACATCCTCCTCCTCTAAAATTGAGTATATGGAGATTCCATCAAAGAAAATGATAATAGAATGGTATAAAAAGTCATGTAAAATAGATTTCTTCATCCCCATGTTCATGGATACAAAATTCATAACACTGAACGGCCTGACTGAAAACATGAAGTCCCCATACCTTCATTTTAAAGCATTATTCGGGATATCTCTCTCATTCAACCACAAATTAGGGTATCCATATCATATATCGATCATTGAAAACCATGTTTCCCCTCACATATGGTTGAAAAGATTATCTATCTATGGACGACGGTAATAGTTCATGACTATCGCCAGATTCGTCCTTTGGTTGACTATACACATCTAGAGACTATCATCAACCATATTTTCAACCAACAATGGAGCAACGTATTTTGACACACTGGGCTAGATAAATACCTTCTTCATCATATCAACTACTAGAATCATCATCTCTCACAACCTAAAATGTTTCATATGATATGGTTCTATCAAAATTGGGGAGGAAAATGTCTTCATGTATATCCTGAACTCAACATCACATGGAGTTGGTAACATCACAAACTCCCTAGAAAAAATATTAATGAACTCTCTAAGGACCCTTGGATACTCTTCCATATCTAAGTCCACCGATTCCACTTATAACTCATCTAATAATTAATGAAAAGTATCCATTTTCAATCTTCCAACCAGACAACTCTTCCCTCGAATGAAAAATGCATGCTGGCTATCTATGTCTGAAAAAATGACTCTCCTCTAAAAATATTCAAAAATAAAATGCATATAATACAAAAATTTGAATATTGTAATGACATAATATGTCTTCATATATAGTAATAAGAGGAAAATATGTGACTTATATGTTCTAATCATCAGTCTACATCCCCATCAAATATCAATCAAACAGGTCCGGCCTATCATCGGCATAATCAATACGAGGGGTAAGGGAAGCATCTCTATGTCTAATAATAGAGAATGGATTATATATTGTTCAAAAATGGAGTGATAAACTCTTATATAAAACAATAAAAAAGATTATTAAACAAACTAATCATACGATTGATGACCTCAGACCCTATAGGAATCACTTCCTTCAATGTGTGCAATTGACCATGCCCAACTCATAACCCTCTCAGATGATGAACACCTCCACAATCAGACACTCATCAAGGTCCTTGACCATGAGGAACATTATATGTTTGGCATCTAATATTTTCACCTCTACTCGGTGGAACATTATAATACTGCACATACTGCTAAAACAGTATGACTGGAAATTGTAACTGTCATAGGCCCTAAACATGTACACCGCCTCCATACTGAGTTTGAACCACTGTTGAGCACTATGATATAAGATTTTTACAAACTCCAAAAAATAATAGTATTGGTCCTATGTTCATATGAAATTCATGTGTACCAGATGGTAGAAAATGAATTCGCTGTGGTCTACTCCCTTCCGGTCAAAACCTCAATGGTCATACTACCTGAGAACTACCCATGGGATCCCTACCTCAAAAAGAACAATAATGGATCCCCTCTCATAGTAAATATCACTGCGAGTGTGTCATCTTGGTCACCTATACCTTATTCAAAATCACTTGGTATGTTAGTAAGGCAAATGGAGTTACTACATACTTGATGGAAGGATGGAGTAACTCTTCAAGTCATATTGCACGAGAGTCCTCATCACGAAAGAGATATACATAAAAACTATAGATAACCTTAAACTTGATCCCCTACTCTCTTATTGACATACTACCCTAGTGAATGAAGACTATCTCCTACCACTTTTGATCCTTTATGATCTAGGAATAGAAGTATTCTCAGAATTTCTTCTTGAATTAAAGACAGAAATTGTCTATCTCCTTCAATATCCTCATATACAACATCTTCCAATAACACTCATCCCTCCATATATGATTGAGTAATAAAACAACTGAGTGCTTCATTAGGGCACATGTCAAAATGATGGTGATATCAAGCCCCTTGATCTTGATCTCCATAAGTATGTCAAAAAAACTTCCCTCACATTCCCAAAGCCTATTGCAAGAGTGCACACAACATCCTCTACCATTGATCATCCTCCTCAATAGAATCAACCCTTCATAGATAAATAAGGTCATGTTATTGAGCCTCCACTACCTAAACCTCTCACATATGATAACTATGGTATATAACAGAAAAGGAAAATATATATTTTATTTTCCCATGTAGTATAAATTTATGATTCATTTTAACTTGTTTAATTCATTTCATTCACTTTTTTCTATTTTATCTTTTCCATGGCATACCAATTCAATCAATAAAAAAAGTCATTATGAATCATGTGCCTTTTCTATGTCTCTTCCATAAAAAATTGAATCCTCACTAGGTTGTTTAGTAGGATCAGTTTCCTTTCGTCAGATCACAAGGGGACACTAAAATATCACATACTAGATGGTCTTCCTAGGCCTATGTAATTCCCTAAGATCACCAGACACTATTTCCTTACAAACCCATGAAATCATGACTTTTTCTAGATCCAAAATCCATCATATCTCTCAACCACTACCTCTGATACCATTGAATAATGATGCCTCCCTCAGAAGATATGTCTCTTGGGATGGAAATGAATAAAAAGGTGATAATGATCGCCACCTCATGCCTCCAGTGGACCCGGAGATCACGATTAGAACCAATGGTATACATATCACACAATATTGAAGGAATTATCTATTTCATAAACCATATTAGAAGATATGATGGTTCATCAAAAAAATCCAAGGAATATATAATCTAAATTAAAAAACAGCCATAGTTGCATGCATACAATAGAACTATTCCAAGTACTATAAAACTTTAATGTAATGTACCCTAAAGAAAGCTAATGTAGAGACTCAGAAACTGTCCCAAAATCTGAGATATTAATTACCAACACAGTCCATGTAGTCCACCTAGAAACCTAAAATTTGATTTATATACATAGGGTGAGAATAGAAGTTTACTCAATATGAAATCCAATGCTCCCATGCACATGTGAGGGAAACATGCATATACACCCTTGAGAAAATAATAGAACCAAAAAACACTTAACACATATTCTAACAATCCAAAACTCACCAAGGAATGATAACCAAAGAACAGAAGTCATCTAATGTAATATAGTGTTCATCGAGGATAGGGTACCCCTCACGACTTCATTTTGATTAGCCTCTCATTCCTAATAGTATATTTCTGTGTACTCCCACCTCTTACAAATGTACTATTTCACAACCCGATTAAAAAACAGGCAACTTACAAACCACATTACATCCCATGTGCACTGACCTAGACCTCAAAAACCACATCACATCATACCCTCACGAAATAGGTCCTCACAAACTACATCACATATCTCCCATAGGCTCCTTAGACACAAACAATTTCACATCCAACCCCGAAGAAATATGGGAAAGAATAACGCATATCATTTAGAAGAATCATGGGAAATCAGAACTCATATCATCCCAAATATTGTGGGGACAAAAAAAATCATCTCACCCTAATAACACCTAGTAGAACACAATACATCTCATCTATAAGAAAATGGGAATGAACAAATCACCCCACAGACCTAGGCCTCACGAACCAAAATCATCTTAATGGATCTTGGGATATCACCACCTAGAAGTGGGAGTAGGGAAGAGAGGGTGGTCAACCATCGATCCTTCCAATGAGATGTTTAAGAAATTCACTATCCCCTATGAATATAGTGGGGTTCAACATTTAGTGCTCAACTAGGTCTTCTGGCTTATAGAAATCTTAAAGAAAATACATATATTTAAATATATGTTCCAAAACACTCAATCCCAACCATTGTGTTCCAAGATAGAAAACCAATGCTAAACTACCACCTTTGTTAATACCCATAAATCCAGTCCCCACCTAACAAGCCAAAACCTCTTTTCCATTTCCAACTATTTTTTTGAACAACCACATTCATTTAATTGTTTAACATTAACCAAATTTAACCACAAAACCCATCATTTATTAACCCGTTAAACTTTTTCATTATGATATCCAAAACAAACCCAAATCATTTCACATTTCATTAACCAATAATTTATTTGTTCCATCACTACATGAGAAACTAAAAACACAACAAACCACAAACAAAACAAAATAGTCATTTCATATAGTGATAGTCATGATTAATTATGGTAAATCCACATAATAGTCAAATTATTTGAAATTATCATTGATTAATACCCACTTTAGGTATATTATAATTCAACAAAACCAAACCCCAACTCAAAACTCCACCTTGTAAAATATTACCATACAACTAGCCTACAACCCAACTATAAAACACAACTCATCCATTCCATATCGATCAGTATCTCAACCTAAGATTCCATTACATATCCACGTTAATTTATCGTCTAAAATTTTATCTATAACACCACAATTGTCAAACCCAAAACACCCAACTATGATCCAAGAAATATCACAACATGAACTAGAGTAAACCACACATCACAACATATCCACCACATAAATCATTTATTCCTTGAACACATCAAAAAACATTCAACACATATCATCAGAGACAATAAGGTAACAGCTTTTTGGATTTTTTAAATGGAATATTTATTTAATTATACATCATTTTTCATGGGTTTTATCTCCCAAACCAAATCCAGGAGCATCCATTCATTATCCAGATTTACATGATTATCCAATTATCATATAGTATGATTCATTATGGATTAAAAACATGAAACCCAATTAGTGTTCAGTAAAATGTCACCAAACATCTCTGATTATTAGCATCGCAACAATTGAATATAATATTAATATATCAATCCAAATATCAAAATTAAAAAATAATGTAGAATGAATCCCCCCACCCCTTTCAATTTTATATAACCAATATATATATTTTATTAACCTTGGACAACCACAAACAATTAGAGAAAAAAGTAAATTCCTCCTCCATGATGCAAATTAATTTTAAAACAAAGGAAATCATACCTCAAATAATCTTTTAAACTCGTATATGCATTCCAGAATGATAAAGAATCCCCGCAAGAGCCCACCACACAACAAAAAACACTTATCTACCATTTTATCACTATAATATTATCAAAATGATACCCAAACATCCAAATCAACCCATCATGAATCACATATATGAAGACCAAATAATTAATAAGAGGAAAACATGAGAAGTGTTGAAAACTAACAGTGTTTCAATCACTGATCACCAAAGAACAACCATATGGATTGATAGATAAAGTGGGGAGAAGAGGGAAAATAAGGTATCCTTGAGGTGCCTAGAGACATCTAGAATTGGATGAAGGAGAATAAATAGATGAATAAATGAATATTCATCCAAAAATAAATGTTAAAACAAAAATAGATTGGTGTATTATACGTTGTCTAATACCCTATCACACAGTGTAGTACATGGTGCTCAGCTTTCACAAAAACATTTGTCATCTCATGATTTTTTTTTCAAACACTAAAATATTACTAGCTATGAGACCTTATTACATGGAATGAATAAGAGTTTCAGTTCATGTAAGAACATTACCTGACATGTAATCCCCATACTTCTAGCTGTTACTAATCAATCCTCTCTGAACTAATTCTATAACTCCCTCGAACACCTCTAATCACTAAAAAGATCAATGTAACAGACCAAGAGGACAATGACTGTTAAAAATTATAACATAATTTATATATAATAAATTATATATATCATAAGTTATAGGCATTATAGGAAGATTTAAATTTATTTTGAAACTATTTCATTGAATGTAGATTTAGTTTTCCTAATTTGTATGCTTATTTTACGTAGTAAAATTATAAATTATCTTTTATTGAATAAATAATAATAAAAGAAAAATATATATTAAAAAAATATAAAACATTTCCTTAATATAATATATAATCATTAATCCTGTTTTAGTAACATCATTGAATGTGTTTGATGAAAAATCAATTACCTTAGTTATGGAGGTCGTAGTTCTTGAATAATATGAGTAATATTTTCATAGTTCAAAAATATTGGATAAAATTATAAATTATTCTTAAATTATTAATATTAGATTTATTGATACTGATGCTATTTATATTAATCTATTATTACAGATAAAATTATTTTGATTATTGTTGGATTTCAAAGAAATAGATAAGAATGATTCACAGTGGATATTAATGATGTTAAGAGATTTAGTACACTCTTGAATGACATAATGAAAACCGAGAACATGGAATAAATGATATTTAAAAAGAAATAAATCATGATAACACATCTTATAAGAGAAAAAATTTATTGGTTTTTATGATTTTCTTGAAGGAAGTTGATTTTATTATGAATGTTAATCTATGCTCCTTTTATAGCTGAAAAAGAGGCATATTTCATTGGAATAATTTTTTATATAATTTTTAAGGAATGAATTACATGATATTTTGATGATATAGGTTATTAACGGTCAGTGAGACACCTTTTGATCAATTTAAAACAAAAAATATTTCTTTAAAAAGGAAACTGTTTCAACTAAAAATAAAAAAAATTGAATCCACTTTATGTGACACATGTTTATCGCTAATAACATTTACTAAATATTTACCCCGATAGTTGATTTTTACTATAATATAATATGAACAATATTACACAATTTTAATATTATGATTCTAATTTTTTTTTCATTTATTATAATTCAATATCTAAATATGAAAAATAAACTATTAAATATTTTTTTGAAAAACATATTTTTGATAAAACAAATTCTTACATTATGTGTTTTTATTATTTGTTTCAATCAAATATTTCTTTTGTGGGTTTTAATATTCATAATGAAAAAATATTTTTGAGTAAAAATTGGGTCTGATTTAATCAATTTAATCATTACTCATTGATTTTAAAAATAATTCAATGAAGAAAATTTATCTTCAAAACTAATATTTTCATTACTAAACTATTTGAATGTTAACAAAAACAAATTAATCGTGTTAAAAATGATATACTAATTAATGATATTGAAATTATTTTATTACATCCAAACTCTAGAGTTCAAAAAAAAATAATTTTATTATAATCATGCACATAAAATAAAATATTTAGGGAAAATATGTTTCATATAAGAATAAAAATATTTGCTTATTATTATAATCCTTGGTGGAAATATTGTATGAATGTAAATTTATTTACATATATATATATATTTATTTATTTATTAAAAATAAAATATTTTAGAATAATTATTTAATAGTGATAAATAAATAACTAAATAAACTAAAAAATGGGTTCTTTGAAAAATAACACTTTCATATTAAATTATCTTGAACCAAATAAAAAATTATTTATAGATACCAGGAAAGTTAAGGGCTCAAGTGAACTAAGTATTAAATATTTATTTAAAAAATTAAAGTATAATGGAACACACCAAACACAGTGCACAAACACACTACCAAAATACCATAGATACACATAGTGCGACCCCAACACAGCAAAAGTCTAAAGACTCACACACAACCAGACCCAAAGACCCTCAAGTAATGGCTATACCCAGTATCCATCAGAAACTCAAATCTAGCCCGATAAAACATCTAGGATCTCTTATAGGCACATGAAATCAACCCATAATCTGTGAAAACACCCCTCCTCCCACATAATGAAATATCCCTCATACCTAGGGCAGCAACATTCTCACAGGAAAATACAACCTATCTGGTTGGCTTTCCTGCATCATGAGTGAAGAATTGTTCGCAACATCCAACGTTGTAGCCTACTGTCAAGACGCTGCCTCTATTCAAGTCACCACCATCACAAAATCCTCACAAGAGGAAGGTTAACCCACTATCTAAATAATCCGTGCCATCCAGACTACACCATCCACACCCAGCACCACCGCTGGGATCCCATACCATCCCCAGCCATTCACCTGCCTGCAACACCATGACGACGTGACCGTGACCACATCCTTCTCCCATTCTAGGGACGCCACCACACATGTCATGGCCAGATCCTCTTTCACCCCATTAGAAGCCAGACCTTTAAACCCCCACTCTACCAGTCCTTGTCGGGTCACAAAGGCTTCGGCGGGTCACAACTCTCTATCGCAACTCCTTACTACTTCGCCAGCCGTCATACACCATTACATTTCATCCAAGCCTTTCCTCTTCGATTTGACATTGCAAGACCACATCATTCCATCAAATATTCTTACCTATCCATCAGTCAATAGATCCAAAAATCCATGCATCACCACAGATCTAAAAGGATCCACCCAGATTTACCTCGACCTGAAGTAGTGCACACCCACACAACCCCCTACTCACCGTCGATTCCTATGGACCCTTCCTCCCATGAGGGACTGCTCGAATTTACACCAAAAAATAACTGAAAAAACCTGATTTTCCACAATAGTCAATCATTTGATAAGGGCTAACAATCTCATCAGATATTTGTTCCTGAATCTCCCCACTAGATTAAAGAGAGATAAACTCTTTATCCTTGAGAGAGTAGCTCTCCATTGGTCAAATTGTTTATATATATTTTATTCATATAATTATATTAATATAATAAAATAAAATAATATTTTTTGTAAATTTATCATATCCGTATTTAATTATATTATTAGTTAATTTTTAAAGTCATACATTTTTTTAATAAATCATTTTAATCAACTATTATATGTTTTAAAGAATTTATTATTTGTGAAATATATTATTTTAGAAATATATAAATTTATAATACATTAAGAATACATGTAAATCCATGTACCATTTTACCAAAAACATTATTCTAATTTAACTGTATCTTAATGACCATATATATAATTATTTCGGTTTAGATCCTATTAATACACATTTGAAATTCATTAATCCCATCCACACATATTATGTCACAGTTATCAGTTATTATTATTTATTTTGTATAATGATTTCACATGAAGTGATTATTTTTCACCTAGAAACATTAGTTCCACAAATTTTTATTCTTAATGGTAAAGACTATTAAGAGGGCTTCTTAGATTTAATTGAATTAATCATTTATATTAAGTTTCCCTATTTAATTTATATAATACAACTAGATGTAATCTCTTTGTATGTGATATTTGGTTTCATATATTGTAATTATAATGTATTATCTAAATAATTTGAATAAATATATGTTTCTATTCCATATTGTGGTTGAAGAAATATATTCAACCAATTATTTATTTAAATTCATTTTTTTTAAAAATAATTCCGCATTACATTTACCCCCAAAAATAAATTGATTCCATATAATATTAATTATAATTCACTAACAAAAAGGAATATTGTTTCATTTTATTATACTACTATCATGAACATATTTAAAATGAGTTATTATCATAATTATATATAGAAAGAAATTAAAAATCTACTTTCCAATATAATGGGTATAGAAAAAAATTGAGTATTCTCTCTAATAATTTTACCAAAATCACCCTCATGATTCGGTTTGAAGACCTATAATATGACATTAATTTTTCATGGATTTTTTTTAATTATACTAGAATTGATTTATGATATTTAGGTGATTGGGAAAAAAAATTTCATTTCCCAATTTCAATAATAAATTAGTGTCATTTTGAGTCACTCAACCAATTTCCTAAAATCACATTAAATTGATCTAATGGAATTGGAATATGACAACCATTAAGTACATTAATTTCTCATTAATATGGGATGTATTAATCCTAAAAAAATATCATTTATCCTATAATTAATTATAAAATCATTATTGTAGTTATTTGTTAATTTATTTGTGAATGTTCTCCATGAGAGAATTCTTATTAGGGTGCATATATTATGGTCTAAGAAAGATTAGTACATATAATAGAGTGGATAGAACTAGTTTATATTAAAACATATAAGAATAAAACTTGATCATAAGTGTATCATAATTATTATAATTTACTTACGTGTTTTCAATTTGGAAGGTTCTTCTATATTCCATTGTTTTAGAGGTTCTTGGTGTCTATTAAAATCATTATCCATATGATTAATAAAAAAGTATCCATGTGGAGAAAACTCATATAATTTAAAAAATTGATATGTTTCTAGTTCATTAGTGGGGACTATATCCTTACATCACTATTGGAATGGCTAGCATTCCAAACACTTTTATACTAATGGTTCATAATATACGTTGGTATAGGGGTCCTTTACCAACAGTTTTAATAAACCGTTGGTAAAGGTGTGGTTAGGGAAGGATTTATCAACAGTTTGAAGAAACTGTTGAGAAATACATGATTTTACCTATGGTTTTAAATAATCATGGGGAAATCCCCCCCCCCCAATTCACTTATATAGAACCACATTCTGCCGACTCCTAGAAGTACTTGATTTCCAGAAGCACATTCCCCCAACTCCTAGAATCACCTGCCCAAGTGAACCTCTTCCATCCGATCAACTGAAACTCCACCATTCAGTTTAGACTCATTAAACCTCTTCACATATTAGCTAAGGATATTTTTATATTATTTACATCTCTCCATTTATATCACTATTTAGAAGGCTCATGCCATTTTCCCTTATTTATAGGGATTTAGGAAATTTTACTATTCACAACTCCCTTCACGAATTGTGTACACATATCACTTAATCAATTTACACATTGTCCAATTAATGTTTTCATTACACATATACATTTATTTGGGTGTGTTCAATTTCTAGTGTTCTGATTTTGTTAATTCATAGTTCATTTTTTACTCTCAATGCTCCAAACATTATAGCTTCATGTATATGAACTAATTAGATATTTTTTGTAATATTTATTCATAGTATTTCATGGAAATCACTCATTTCATTTAGATCATATGAAACCTGAAGATCTTATTCATCTTTATTTTTGTACACTATGTGGGTTACATAACAAGTATGTATCATGTTTCTATCAAAATAATTATATATATATAATGACATACTTTTCACTTGTCCCTTGCATAATAAAACATATGGAGTATCATCTTCAACATTGAAAAATAGTTTTTGGTCCCTAATTATTTTTCACAAATGAAATAAGAAATGCATGACCATACAATCCAATGTTCTTTATGAATAAAATATCTACAAAGGGAACTCTCAGTGGGACCTCTCCATCACCCATTTAGTAATTATTCCTTCTTCACAAAACTAATTCACAAAATGTCAAATTTGCAATATTAAGGAATATGAGTTTTCGTAATATAACCATTAATAATTCTCACTTTAACGTCATACATGAGTTACTCAATCACCATTTTAAAACAAAATGAACATTTTCAATGATTTGGGGTTCCTCAAAATGCCCGGGAAAATAAAAAAACACATGTATTGAATCGTTCTTCACATATAGTTCCATGGATACAAGTTCATCCGAAAAATCATGTCTGTGTGGTTCAAATATAATGAGGACCATGGGATTATTATTCTTCACACAAATAAAGTTTTTTTAGCATAAATCAAATTATCCACTCTATTTCACTCCCAAAAATAATTATTAGTATGTATTATAAAACCAAATAGAACTTGTATGGAATGTACAGATATGGTACTTTCTGTGGGAAAGTGGTTTTCCTTTTTTTAGTGGGGTGATACGGTAACTTTTGTGGAAATTAGATTGAGTGTTATGAAATGTAATAACTTTTCACGATATTTCTATTTTTTAGCATTAATAACTTATTTAAAAAACTCTTTTTACACATTGTGCAACGTTCATGAAAATCCACCACATTGTAATATCTTGAACAATGTTCTGTCAGGTCTATGGTGTCTTCTTGTATGTGAGAAATGAAAAAATTACAAAACACATCTCACCTCAAATTTAGGCACACATAACTGAATTTGTATGTATTTTCATTGTTTTAATAGTTTACTAAATTAACTAGAAACTCCTTCTTTTATCGTTTACAAAAATATATTTTCGATTAAACATTAATCTTATTGATTTTCTTATGAAGAAATGACTTATAACCATTCTTTTTAAAGAATGGATAGAAGCTGGATGTATGAAACCGATCAGATCTCAAGTGATTTTAAAAACAATTTAGAGAGATTTTTTGATTTAGCATTTCACAATGCTTCAGATAGGGGTCTCATACACTGATAATGTTCCAATTGTGTTGTTGGACCATGGTTGATTCATAACGAAGACAACTAACACATAACCAAATATGTTTTTAAAGCAAACTACTATTTGTGGAATCACAATGGGGAGAAAATGAAACCTCAAATTGTTGATGATCGAAATGAAAGGACTAGACCGGAGAATTTATTAGATGACAAGTTTTCATTTATTCTTCATCATGAAAAATATTGGATTTCGACTCAAGAAGACATAGATATGAAGATAAATGATTCATCTAGGGAATATGAAGATATTATCATGGTGAAAAAATTAAATGATGCTGCCACGACTATAATATATCGACAATGTGATAAAATGAAAAGTCTGGAATTCTTAATATGATAGTTTCATGGGAAAACTATATATCAGATTTTTAATAAAAAAAATGAATATATTATTACCCTCTTGAAAAATTTACTTCTAGATGATGTATAAATTCCATCAATAAACTATTTGGCATGGAAGTTAGTTGAGGAACATGGATTTTCAAGAAAACAAATCATGCTTTCTCGAAAGATTGCTGTTTATTCTAGGAGGAAACCGCTTAATGAAATGATTGTATAAAATGTGGCAGATCCTTCTAGAAGTCAAAATCTAATGGAACATCATCTCACTTTCCACATAAAGTAATGTGGCACTTTCCATTGATCCCCAGACTCCAGAATCATTTTATTTCTGATGAAATATAAATAAAATGTGGTGGCATGATACCGAGAGAAAGAAGACAAATGATGAGTTGCTTCACCATGCAGATGGATTTTCATGGCAGTTATTTGATGTTCTATATCTTGATTTTGTAGCTGACATGCATAATGTGAGGCTTGGTCTTTCATGTGATGGTTTTAATTCATTTGGGTAGATGATTATTTCACACAGAACATGGCCGGTTTTTATACACATTTACAATCCTCCCCCATGGTTGTGTATGAAAAAACCATTGAATTTCATGATTATACTCAAATATGGCCCTTCTAATCCTGGAATTAAAATTGAAGTATACATGAAAACTTTAATAAATGAGTTGAAACATCATTGGGATGTGGGTGTGCACAAATATGATGCCTATTCAAAAGAAATATATCAGATTTGTGATGCTCTTATGTGGACGATCAATGATTTTCAGGCTTATGAAATGATGTATGGATAGATCACGAAGGAAAACTATCATGTCCTATTTTTAGGAAGAATACCAGATCCATAAGACTGAATTATCATTGTAGTTTCAGATTTATGGGACATCAA
The DNA here is from genome assembly GCA_963277665.1 of Viscum album. NCBI lineage: Eukaryota > Viridiplantae > Streptophyta > Magnoliopsida > Santalales > Viscaceae > Viscum > Viscum album. The sequence goes on along the minus strand of OY728145.1, from coordinate 1,237,184,622 downwards.
TGATTCATTCTAGTGGACCATCCATACAAAAATAATAGTAGATGATTTAATAATACCATAGAGACTAATGATCCACCTCAGCATATGTCTAGAACTGATTTTCTTAATGAAGTGAAATATTTCATTTTTTTATTCGAGAAGGTTCAAATGAAATATGGAAAGAGAATGATTGTTTCCACTAAATCCTGTTATAATTTAATGAAGAGGAGTATCTTCTTTGATATTCCTTATTTTTCAACAAATTTTTTACATAATTTCTTAGAAATAATTCACATTGAAAATAATATTTGTTAAATGTTGCTTTTCATTCTTATAAATGATAAGGGAGTGATAAAAGATGATTTACGGTCTCCGTGTGACATGGTGGATTGGGGAATCAGAGCAGAATTACATCATGTTTGTGTCAATGAAAATAAATGAAATGTTCTATGTTCTTGTTATGTGATAACACCTATGAAAAAACAATATCTAGAAGTATTAGTGACTATTGGAGTTCCTAATGGATATTCAAGAAACATATCTAAATGGGTCAACAGAAGAGAGTTGAAGCTAAAATATTTGAGGACTCATGATTAACACATTATTCTGAATGAGCTTATTACAATAGGAATCTATAATAATTTGTATAGTAATGTAAGGGTGATTTTTATTTGGTTGTTCCATTTGTTTAGAGATATTTGTGCTAAAATATTTTCCATGTAATTCTTGAAAAAAGTGATGAATGATGCCCCATTAATTTTTTGTGAGTTGGATAAAATATTTCCTCCACCATATTTCACATGCATGCTGCATCTGATTGTCCACATACCCACTGAAATACTTCTCGGAGGACCTGTTTTCTATCATTGTATGTGTAACGCCCCGACCCTAATTACCTAGAGTCGGTGCATTATTACATAACATTGGCATGATCATGAGAAAGATCATGTCTCGAAAGACCGATTAGTTTAGTAGCCTTGGAATAACTAGATACATTCGTAAATTTTTACATTACATCATAAAAAAAACATCTTGTCTTCATATCCCCTCATACTATCCCTGCAGGTCATTCATAAATTACTTCGTCATAATCCTGGGAAAAATAAAACATTGAAAGGGGTGAGCTCGGATGCTCAGTAAGGATAACATTATAGAAGAAGCTTTCATAAATAAGCATAAACACTTAAGGCAATTTATAACTAAAACAAAAGCCTTTTAAAATTGAACTTCAACATAGTATGGCAAAAGTAAAATGAAATAATGCCATTTACTTACTCACATGGATATTCTACTAGTCGAATGATCACATGCAATATCAATAACCACTTTCATAATGATGGAATGCATAATGCCAGACTATCATAACCACATAGCCAAGGCCTCGTGCCAAGACTACAAATAAGATTTTTCCAAGGCCTTGTGCCAAGACACTAGTTTGTCTTATGAGACCTACCGATGCATCGAGGAGCTATAGCGGGCTCCACCCGTCACTTATTAAGTCCAATGCATTCGTCATATTAATAGGTTTAAACATAAAATAAACATTCGTATTAAAACTAGCATACGAAATGTCAATACTTTAACCACAAACCATGAATGGTATAAAAATAGAACATACACAGTCAAACATAACTCATTTGATACAATATGGAAGATTGTATTGTATCACATTAACCTCAATCATGAATAATGAAGGATGTTGACATAGATGAAAATAATCATCATAACTATTTGAGAGAAATATCCCCCTTTTCTTGAAAACTTTTAAAAGTCACACTATTTGTCAAGAAGACATTCAAAAATAGATTTTTGAATCAAAGTGTCCCATACCACTTTGAAACTTTTAAAAGGATTTTTAATTTTAAAACTTTAATGTCCATATAAATAAATCCTTAAAACCATTTTTAAAATATGGACATTAATGAGCATGATTTAGAAGAATAATTCTTTAAAACATTTTAAAATGGTATTTTGGTTATAGTTTCTAACCAAAAGAGAGACACTTGAATACAAATAATTGAGGTAATCAAAACATTGTAATATCATGAGAATAAAGGAATTCATGATATACTATGTCAAAGTACATTATATACACCACATAAAAGTGATTTGGTGTATATCATCAAAGAAGTCTCAATAGAATGTAAATTGAGATGAAATCTCTCATAAAGGTTGTATCCTTAGGTTAAGGATAAATCAACGATATAATTATGTGTGACAAAAATAAATACACTAAATATGATTGGATATTCAGTGTAGATCAATCAAAGGATATTCACACATATTCTTGTAAAAACAATACCAACGAATTGGATGTTTAACTCAACAAATGGAGAATGAGTTAAAATTACTCTTATCAAATTCATATCAATGAATTGAGAATTATCAATGGAGTGATTATGTGTATCAAACTTATATCCACAGGAAGGGAAGTGGAAATTATGACATAATCAAATGAATAGTGATTCCACACATAATCTTGGGATAGTATAATCAATGAAATATGCGTAAAGCCAAATGAGTGGAAATTGAAATCTCAAATTCCCTTATCGATTAGGTAACTTACGAAACATACACCCATGAAAGAAGGATAATACCATGATGATGTAAATACCCATAAAATAGAGTATATTACACAATGAATACAATCATGGGCAGTACACATACACCACATGCAATAATTAAGTGGTGAACAATGGAATTCTCACGAATTTAAGAGTGAGTTAAGAAACCCCTTACCACGTTATTCAACTGAGTTGTATGGCCAAAAGTTAATAACCACCAAATGATTTACAGAGTAACATGAATATAAAGAGAATCATGATAATATATATCAAATGGCAGTACACAATACACCACTTCCAATAATTTAGTGGCGAACAATAAAAATCTCACGGAATTGAAAGTGAGATAAGAAAATCCCTTACTTTGTACTTTTTCCTTGGTCGATGGTAGGTTTACCTCCTGTATAATGGTGAAATAATTGTTATTGAATAATACAAGAATCATTTACTTTAATATGATATCATATATGATCTTTTAACATTGATTTGTTAATAATATCTTAGTATTAACGCCGTTTCGGGTGTTAACTTACTCATTTTCTTTTATATGTTTTGTTACATAAGTCATGTTTGTTGTATCTTATTCATATCCAGAATGATATCAAGTCCTTAAACATCATTTTTAAATCATTAAATGATAATTATACTTGAATGGATACGATGGATAATGAATCTCATCGCGTTCGTGGAGACGGTAGTCCGTACGTACGCACGAACGCTACTTCCATTTAATTTTTTTATTTTAAAAGAATCGAATCCAAATGATACATAGGTATATTACTATTCCAGTATAATATAATATTTTATATATGTTACTTAAGTACATTAACACCATCCTTTATACGTTCCATGTGTGGTATGAACGAGTCATATCATTTTAAGGGGGCGGTAGTCCGCACTTCCTCAAATGAAATTATCGTATGTATATACTACATGAAACGAATAATGGTATGAAATAAAATGGAATTACAGAAGCTTATATATAAAATATATATCATTAATATCATATTTAATTACAGTTCCATCATAATGTCCACCATGAGAGGCGGTAAGATGTTTTTGAACAATCATTGTTTCGTGAGGTGTTAGTTTGCCATCCACAGAAGCATTATGTTCATCATCCATTAGATGGAGTTGTGTGTATGTGTAGTTTGAATACTTCTTATAACAACATCCTAGTATATTGAGGATACTGGTGCTATTACAAAAGAAGGGAAATAAAAAGATTTTGGGGGTTGAAGAAGCAAAATAAATGAAAATAATTTAAGAGAAATCGTTACCTTTAATTTAGGTAACTCACTTTGGTTGGAACCAAAGGACTTGTTGAAATGCTTTCTGCCTAAGGGGAAGCTTCAAGGAGGAGTAGAGGGATGTGGGGAGCTTAGTTGGGCAGAGTTTGGACGAGCCAAGTGGCTTGAGAGGTGTGAGGAAATGAGAAGGAGGAGTGCCCTTTTATAAGAGGGGTGAGGGGCACCTTTGGAAAAGCTAGAAATATTAATTTATAATAAATTCATATTCGGTTTCCAATGGCTCCAAAGTTGACTATTCAAAGGTTGAGGTGGGGATAGGTCGAAAACAACTCATCCAATAGAATTTAGACAGGTTTGGGTACTTATATTAACCTTATCTTTAAGTATTAACTCTAAGTTAATTAGTTTCACTTTTACAATGTCTCTTTGTATTTTTATATAATATGGTTAATAAACTTACTATATACATCCAAAAGACCCCCAAGTGGTCCATTAATGATTAACCTATCATAATATAAGTCTCTTGGCCGAACCGTAGATTTTTAGGAATTTAATATCAATTAATAATATAATATTTGTTTTAAGAACTCTTTTATGTCAATTTTGACACTATTCACTAGTTGATTTTTGTGAAACTCATAACAGATTGATTACTTCGAACAAAGTCAAATAAATCAATCCTAATATATCATATTATCATATAAAATTTGTTTAATTCATTAAAAGTTTAATATTATAATTATTTGGGTATTTATAATATCAATTATGTTAATTTTTTACTATTTTAGTAATTACTGCATCATCATTGTGTCATAAATAAAATAAATTATTTAATGTCAAAAAATTATAAATAAAATATAATTATGTAGGAAATCTTTTTAGCTTTCTAATGAATATTTATAATCTAAAATCCAGCATATATAACCCTATGTAACAATTGTTTTTCTAAAAGATATATGCTTGTGTCATTTTTGTATTCATTTTAACTTAATTTATATAAAGTGTCATTATCACTTACAAGTGGATCCATGGGGTCCCAAAATTGACCCAAAGATGCCCATGGTCGACCATGTATCAACCAATAGGGTTAAGACACATTTTAGGGTAATTTAGTATTATTATAATATTATATTTTTAACCCTTATTTACCGGATTTACCCTTAACCATGGTAAATAAAATATTTACCGCAGTAATTATTCAAAATGTCTAAAAATAAAAGTTACCTATTTACACAATTTGGACATCCTGATTCCAAATATGGAATCCATTTTTCTAAATTCAAAACACAGAAGTGGCAGAAATTAATTTAAAATTAATTCCCGCTGTCAAAACAAAAAGCGTGTTTTTAAGAGATAATAACTATCAAAAGATTGACACTTGTTTATGTTCAGTTTAATTGTAAAATTATGTCCAATGACCAAAATTATATTAAATGGTAAAAATATATTCTAAATATACTTTAAAACCACTCAAATTCACAATTTATCACTATTAATTATTTTGATTAAAAAAGTTGTTTTTAATTAAAATTTAGTAATTTTCACTATTCATCAAAATACAAAAGTTATCTGAAAAGTACCAAAATTTAACCCTAGGCTAAATTCGATATTCCGAATCCAAAAATGAAGTCCATTTTGAAATATAAAATATATATAATTTCAAAAAGTAGGTATTACTATTCATAACGGCTAGTTTGATTGGTTGTGGTGTGTTAAAATCTCGAAGTTGCGTACAATGCACGTCATTGCATTATTCGAAAGGAAACATACCGAAGAAGCTTGGGGTGTTACATTCTCCCCTCCTTCAATAAATTGCGTCCTCGCAATTTTTAAAATTTTACTTGGGAATATAATGGAAAGTCCCACATCGGAAAAAGAGTCAATAAAACTATCACTTTAAAAGAAAGAAAGAGAGGTATAAGGGTCATCCAAGATAACCCATACTAGGATTCCATGTAAGAAAACATGGATATGGATGATAAACTTTGTGTCAAGTTCTGATGGAGAGGGATAGAAATCATGATCAGGAGAAAGTTAACAATGAGAAAACCACAAACTTGTGTTGGGACAAACGACCATTAGTCTCCTAGTAGGAACGTAAACAGACAACATTTTTTTTAAGTTACATTACATAAGGAAGAGTAATTCATTTATGATATTGACTAAGAACATTATGAGATATACTTACATTTTAAGTAGATTTTCATTCTTTAATAAATTTCCACCACTAACTCATTTTTTTTAAACGATGAGTATTCAAGAAGACTTGGTCACACTGGAAGAGATAGAATAAACTTATATAGAATCACATGATCCATGAAGGATAAACCATATATTTACATTGTCTTTGAAGATTAATCAAAACCAAAATGGTCAGTGAATGATCTAATGATCCCCCAAAAGGATATTCATTGAGATAAATATGCACTAATCTTAATTTCTAAAATTAAACCAACAATACCCCCAAAGTTAAATAGATACCATTCAATAACCAATTGTCCTTAAAATCCTTTAATATAATCCAAACTAATATTGAAACCCAAAACATAGAAGAATTTGATTATGTAGTCTCCCATGTTAAATTGTATCTCCAAATGACATCAGATACTCTTAAAGTCACATACTCAAAAGTAATTAACCTAATCACATATTCTCTATTATAGGTTAATCATTTCCATAAATAACCCAAATCACTATAAATCCACAATAAAAACGTAGATAAAAATATATCATTACTCCACAAATGAAACCCCATAGTATTCTATTTTCCTTGGGCATATAGTGTTCCCAACAAAGCGAACATCTTCCAAAATAAAATTTATCACTTAATCACCAAATCATTTTCCCAAATCAACTTATTATTGATCAATAAAATCATTTAACTAAAAAAAAGTCACACTAACCAGGGACTTCACGTAGTCCAGTGGTAGGCGATAAATCCCAATCGCACTTTGGTTGTGGGTTCGATTCCCATAGCTTTGTCCGACGCGACGGGTTGTCACACGGTCTACGTGTTGTCCTTTTTCAAAAACTATATTTTATAATATTGCCAAAATGAGATAAATTCCTCAAAATACTATATCATAAATTTAACCACAAATGTTATATCATACCTTGAATCTTCATCCCAAATTAGAATAACATATAATTCTCTCAAACCCCAATGATCATATAAATCCAAATGGTTATTTATACCCAAATCCACAAGAGAAGAGACAATTCTTCCTCAAATATCATTCTCACATGGCAAACTGCGGGGTTAAAAATACAAGAGAAAATTATTCCATAGTAAACCCATCAACAAGGAGTGCTAATACTTTTTAAACATTTCTCCAACCATTTATTCCCACATAGCTTCTTCTTTGACCAAGAAAATATCCTATAGAATAGGACATTCACTCGGGTAATGGCCAGGTCCCCTACATTTACGGCAAATGACTGTAAATGGACTCTTGGGACCATTTTTATCTTCTTCCATAGTACTCTTCATTTTTCTTCGGCAATTCTTTACTTTATGTCCTTCCTTCCCGCACGTAAAACATTTCGTTGTCCCATTGAGACACTTTCCTGGGTGTCTCTTTCCACATTTCCTACATGATGAAAATTGAGGGTTCTTTTCTCCATGGTCTCCATTGCTGGAGCTCTTATCATTTATCACCTTTCTCTTCCTTGTTGAGTCTGGGAGTTGGTTAATATATATGTTGTTGATCATATTTTTGGAAAACTGATTTGGCATAAAGACGATATCTTTTACGCCTATCAACATTCCATTTTGTTGCTCATTGCCACCACCGTTCCCATCTTGTACATCATTCTCAAAGTCACTATGACTTCCTTGGAATCCAGCCATTGACTAAAACCATAAAGCATTGTGTGAGTAATAGTAGTCGTAAAATCATTTAGAGATTAAAATGTCACCATATTCTCAATTTGGAACATATTAGGATTAACCAAGGTCATTTACTCTCATCTTATATATATATTACTTAAATTGGTTTGTAAAGAAAATGTAAATTATCCTAAGCATATCCCCTGGGAGTGTCGTAACCAAGAGTGCAGCAAGGCCCGTTGTCGTGCACCAGTTCCCGTTCGAGTCTAGCTCAAAGCGGTGTTTTTGGGTTTTACCCCTAGGTACATCTGTGCCAGAGCCGCCTCTACCTGCTCGTATCCAGACAGGGATGTACTGCTCGGAAAACTCACAAAATCTCTACAATACCAAAATTCTAGGAAGTTCTTTTATACTAATCCTCAAAGTTCATCTTAGGTCTACGTGCTCTAATCAGAGTTTATCTAATTCTAGCTACCAAGGTTTGTACTAAACTTCCTCTGATACCAACTGTAACGCCCCGACCCTAATTACCTAGAGTCGGTGCATTATTACATAACATTGGCATGATCATGAGAAAGATCAAGTCTCGAAAGACCGATTAGTTTAGTAGCCTTGGAATAACTAGATACATTCGTAAATTTTTACATTACATCATAAAAAAACATCTTGTCTTCATATCCCCTCATACTATCCCTGCAGGTCATTCATAAATTACTTCGTCATAATCCTGGGAAAAATAAAACATTGAAAGGGGTGAGCTCGGATGCTCAGTAAGGATAACATTATAGCAGAAGCTTTCATAAAAAAGCATAAACACTTAAGGCAATTTATAACTAAAACAAAAGCCTTTTAAAATTGAACTTCAACATAGTATGGCAAAAGTAAAATGAAATAATGCCATTTACTTACTCACATGGATATTCTACTAGTCGAATGATCACATGCAATATCAATAACCACTTTCATAATGATGGAATGCATAATGCCAAACTATCATAACCACATAGCCAAGGCCTCGTGCCAAGACTACAAATAAGATTTTGCCAAGGCCTTGTGCCAAGACACTAGTTTGTCTCATGAGACCTACCGATGCATCGAGGAGCTATAGCGGGCTCCACCCGTCACTTATTAAGTCCAATGCATTCCTCATATTAATAGGTTTAAACATAAAATAAACATTCGTATTAAAACTAGCATACGAAATGTCAATACTTTAACCACAAACCATGAATGGTATAAAAATAGAACATACACAGTCAAACATAACTCATTTGATACAATATGGAAGATTGTATTGTATCACATTAACCTCAATCATGAATAATGAAGGATGTTGACATAGATGAAAATAATCATCATAACTATTTGAGAGAAATATCCCCCTTTTCTTGAAAACTTTTAAAAGTCACACTATTTGTCAAGAAGACATTCAAAAATAGATTTTTGAATCAAAGTGTCCCATACCACTTTGAAACTTTTAAAAGGATTTTTAATTTTAAAACTTTAATGTCCATATAAATAAATCCTTAAAACCATTTTTAAAATATGGACATTAATGAGCATGATTTAGAAGAATAATTCTTTAAAACATTTTAAAATGGTATTTTGGTTAGAGTTTCTAACCAAAAGAGAGACACTTGAATACAAATAATTGAGGTAATCAAAACATTGTAATATCATGAGAATAAAGGAATTCATGATATACTATGTCAAAGTACATTATATACACCACATAAAAGTGATTTGGTGTATATCATCAAAGAAGTCTCAATAGAATGTAAAATGAGATGAAATCTCTCATAAAGGTTGTATCCTTAGGTTAAGGATAAATCAACGATATAATTATGTGTGACAAAAATAAATACACTAAATATGATTGGATATTCAGTGTAGATCAATCAAAGGATATTCACACATATTCTTGTAAAAACAATACCAACGAATTGGATGTTTAACTCAACAAATGGAGAATGAGTTAAAATTACTCTTATCAAATTCATATCAATGAATTGAGAATTATCAATGGAGTGATTATGTGTATCAAACTTATATCCACAGGAAGGGAAGTGGAAATTATGACATAATCAAATGAATAGTGATTCCACACATAATCTTGGGGTAGTATAATCAATGAAATATGCGTAAAGCCAAATGAGTGGAAATTGAAATCTCAAATTCCCTTATCGATTAGGTAACTTACGAAACATACACCCATGAAAGAAGGATAATACCATGATGATGTAAATACCCATAATATAGAGTATATTACACAATTAATACAATCATGGGCAGTACACATACACCACATGCAATAATTAAGTGGTGAACAATGGAATTCTCACGAATTTAAGAGTGAGTTAAGAAACCCCTTACCACGTTATTCAACTGAGTTGTATGGCCAAAAGTTAATAACCACCAAATGATTTACAGAGTAACATGAATATAAAGAGAATCATGATAATATATATCAAATGGCAGTACACAATACACCACTTCCAATAATTTAGTGGCGAACAATAAAAATCTCACGGAATTGAAAGTGAGATAAGAAAATCCCTTACTTTGTACTTTTTCCTTGGTCGATGGTAGGTTTACCTCCTGTATAATGGTGAAATAATTGTTATTGAATAATACAAGAATCATTTACTTTAATATGATATCATATATGATCTTTTAACATTGATTTAATAATAATATCTTAGTATTAACGCCGTTTCGGGTGTTAACTTACTCATTTTCTTTTATATGTTTTGTTACATAAGTCATGTTTGTTGTATCTTATTCATATCCAGAATGATATCAAGTCCTTAAAAATCATTTTTAAATCATTAAATGATAATTATACTTGAATGGATACGATGGATAATGAATCTCATCGCGTTCGTGGAGACGGTAGTCCGTACGTACGCACGAACGCTACTTCCATTTAATTTTTTTATTTTAAAAGAATCGAATCCAAATGATACATAGGTATATTACTATTCCAGTATAATATAATATTTTATATATGTTACTTAAGTTCATTAACACCATCCTTTATACGTTCCATGTGTGGTATGAACGAGTCATATCATTTTAAGGGGGCGGTAGTCCGCACTTCCTCAAATGAAATTATCGTATGTATATACTACATGAAACGAATAATGGTATGAAATAAAATGGAATTACAGAAGATTATATATAAAATATATATCATTAATATCATATTTAATTACAGTTCCATCATAATGGCCACCATGAGAGGCGGTAAGATGTTTTTGAACAATCATCGTTTCGTGAGGCGTTAGTTTGCCATCCACAGAAACATTATGTTCATCATCCATTAGATGGAGTTGTGTGTATGTGTAGTTTGAATACTTCTTATAACAACATCCTAGTATATTGAGGATACTGGTGCTGTTACAAAAGAAGGGAAATAAAAAGAGTTTGGGGGTTGAAGAAGCAAAATAAATGGAAATAATTTAAGAGAAATCGTTACCTTTAATTTAGGTAACTCACTTTGGTTGGAACCAAAGGACTTGTTGAAATGCTTTCTGCCTAAGGGGAAGCTTCAAGGAGGAGGAGAGGGATGTGGGGAGCTTAGTTGGGCAGAGTTTGGACGAGCCAAGTGGCTTGAGAGGTGTGAGGAAATGAGAAGGAGGAGTGCCCTTTTATAAGAGGGGTGAGGGGCACCTTTGGAAAAGCTAGAAATATTAATTTATAATAAATTCATATTCGGTTTCCAATGGCTCCAAAGTTGACTATTCAAAGGTTGAGGTGGGGATAGGTCGAAAACAACTCATCCAATAGAATTTAGACAGGTTTGGGTACTTATATTAACCTTATCTTTAAGTATTAACTCTAAGTTAATTAGTTTCACTTTTACAATGTCTCTTTGTATTTTTATATAATATGGTTAATAAACTTACTATATACATCCAAAAGACCCCCAAGTGGTCCATTAATGATTAACCTATCATAATATAAGTCTCTTGGCCTAACCTTAGATTTTTAGGAATTTAATATCAATTAATAATATAATATTTGTTTTAAGAACTCTTTTATGTCAATTTTGACACTATTCACTAGTTGATTTTTGTGAAACTCATAACAGATTGATTACTTCGAACAAAGTCAAATAAATCAATCCTAATATATCATATTATCCTAGAAAATTTGTTTAATTCATTAAAAGTTTAATATTATAATTATTTGGGTATTTATAATATCAATTATGTTAATTTTTTACTATTTTAGTAATTACTGCATCATCATTGTGTCATAAATAAAATAAATTATTTAATGTCAAAAAATTATAAATAAACTATAATTATGTAGGAAATCTTTTTAGCTTTCTAATGAATATTTATAATCTAAAATCCAGCATATATAACCCTATGTAACAATTGTTTTGCTAAAAGATATATGCTTGTGTCATTTTTGTATTCATTTGAACTTAATTAATATAAAGTGTCATTATCACTTACAAGTGGATCCATGGGGTCCCAAAATTGACCCAAAGATGCCCATGGTCGACCATGTATCAACCAATAGGGTTAAGACACATTTTAGGGTAATTTAGTATTATTATAATATTATTTTTTTAACCCTTATTTACCGGATTTACCCTTAACCATGGTAAATAAAATATTTACCGCAGTAATTATTCAAAATGTCTAAAAATAAAAGTTACCTATTTACACAATTTGGACATCCTGATTCCAAATATGGAATCCATTTTTCTAAATTCAAAACACAGAAGTGGCAGAAATTAATTTAAAATTAATTCCCGCTGTCAAAACAAAAAGCGTGTTTTTAAGAGATAATAACTATCAAAAGATTGACACTTGTTTATGTTCGGTTTAATTGTAAAATTATGTCCAATGACCAAAATTATATTAAATGGTAAAAATATATTCTAAATATACTTTAAAACCACTCAAATTCACAATTTATCACTATTAATTATTTTGATTAAAAAAGTTGTTTTTAATTAAAATTTAGTAATTTTCACTATTCATCAAAATACAAAAGTTATCCGAAAAGTACCAAAATTTAACCCTAGGCTAAATTCGATATTCCGAATCCAAAAATGAAGTCCATTTTGAAATATAAAATATATATAATTTCAAAAAGTAGGTATTACTATTCATAACGGCTAGTTTGATTGGTTGTGGTGTGTTAAAATCTTGAAGTTGCGTACAATGCACGTCATTGCATTATTCGAAAGGAAACATACCGAAGAAGCTTGGGGTGTTACAGTATGTATCCAACTGAAAGAAATATGTACAAATTAATTTCTTATGGCCAAAACATGAATCATCCCTAAGGTTTTGTTGTGAACGGTTATATAGATCAAGAATGTATGGATTTCTGTTTAATTTATTTTTCTGATCATGCTACAAGAATGAACAGAGCAATGTGAAATAAAGAAGAACAACATGAAAAAATTGAACCCAGTTTTCCATCACTTCCTCAAACAGGAGGAATTCAGGGATCATATACATTGAAGACATTAAGCCTTGAAGAGTGGGAGATGGCACATTCCACAATTTTTTTCACCTCTGGTTTTTTTGATGACTACGTCAGGTAACTAAATTGAGTATGAATATATTACATATATATATGCTAAACTATTCAGATTTTTTATCTATAGAGAACATAAAACAATGATAAATATAAATAATCATTCTTTATCTTTGATAAGGAGGGATACTTTGCATAGAATACAGTTTTATTCTTGGTTAAATTTGAAGGTATAAAAATTACTGTTTAAAATAATTAAATCAATATTTAATAATGTTAAATATTCATTTATATTGCTGGTATTGATTTTTCCTTCTAACTCTATCTCTGTGGAAATAAGAGCTTTGGAATTTGGTCCTAATACAATGGTTCATGACTGTAAATCAATTGTTATCAATGGGTACAAATTTATTGTCAGTGAAGGAGAAATGATCATGAGAATACACCATGATGGTGTTATGGTTACTGCCACAAGAGTTTTTTGTTCTTGTTCATCAAGATAGTAGACCATTATTTGAAAATGTGGTTTATTATGGAGTCGTCGAAAAAATAATAATGTTGGATTATTATTCTCATGGATGAGTCATGATGATGAAATTCCATTGGTGTGATTCAATGATGATACATGGAACATTTATTGATTATTGTGGATTTTGAGTAATTAATATGACTCACACATGTGCATCCAAATAACCTTATGTATTGGAATCAATGGATAATTTTTTTTATGTCAATGACCAACTTCTACCAGAATTTGGTGTTATAGTTGAAGTTATTACAAGACATACTTTTGATGATGGTGATAATGGAATTGACACCATCCCTACTTCCATTAGAACCAATCCATTTATTTGTTTAGATGACTACAATATATCAATTGTTAGAGTTGATTGTGAACCTGAATTTGAGGAAGGAAATATATAAAATCATCCATTCATGTTCTCAATTAGCTTACATCGAGTTGGGCTGTTATGGTTGGTTCTATTCAAATAGATTTAAAATGGAAACTTACATCATCTACCTAACATAAGGAAATTACATTTCTCATTAATTTTAACAATTGATTTTCCCTATAATTTATTTTGTTTTTTGGGTTACACATTAGTTATCCATTTCATTTAACATCGATATTTGTTTTCAAATGTAGTAAATGAAACCAATTGAAGAGAGGTGAAGGAAAAAAATTATGGAAAACAATCGTCGCATGACCAAGCTGGGAATTCCTGAACTAGTGCCTACAGTGAGTATTTTATTTTAAATATATTTATTTAAAGTATATATAATGTCATGTGATTAATTTTATTTAAATCATTTTTCAAGATCCATATATTAGGTGACAGTTATGTGATGAGATGCTGAGTAGTGGTCCCAGCACTTGGGGTGTTTCTACGAGGGGGGTGGTAAGGGAGCTAGACGATCTAGTCAGCTTTCCAGATTAGACCATGCCCCTCCCATTGACATACCATCCATCCCACATTCTAATCTCAGTGTTCTGTTAGTTAAAAACTTGATATTTAGGCCTCCCATATTTTCACAACCCTTTACATCTAACCCACCTCACCTGTCTGTACCATATCTGATGATGATTCCCATTCCCCATCCAACATTTGTCCACCCATCACTATCATTTTCTTTTACTACTATATCAATATCTACAGGCTATTATCTTCCATCTTCTTCGACTCCTACTCCACCTGAGTATGTCCTTGTGGAGCATACATTGGGACTCACTCCATCTGTATAGAGTGTTCCATTAGTTCTTGCGGATCCAGCGTCAACCATTGATCAGACTACCGTAGGTATACTTATAAAACCCTAACAAATTGTTACACCATTATTTATTTTCATTATAATATGTATTGATAAAAATTTGTTTTTCTTTCATAACTGATACATCTAGTGGTAGGAGGTGGGGTCGGGGGCAGACACGCATGCGTGTAGTGTGGGACCACCTCACACATTTTATGGTGGACTACAACGAAAATATTCAGATGATTGAAAAATCAGGGTAGTGGTGTCGGTGTTTTTTGGAGATACATGCCAAATACGTTGACATCATTCCTGTCATCCCGATCTCCTGGAGACAACTAACAAATGATGTCAAGGATAAAGCCTGGGCAAATATATAGGTAAAAAACTCAGTTGTATTTAATGAAATATATAAATTTTTTATTTATATGAATGAATATTTTTGTTTCTGTTGTGGTATAATTTCCCCAACAGTGAGGGTTCACGGCCATCACGTCTAAAGGATTTAGGTGAGCTTTGGAGAGCTTATAATAAAGAGTTGAACATTGAATGGCATGATATAGTGGGAACATACTTTGAGGAAATCCTTGTCGTGGATGATTTTCCATTGGAACAATATCGACAGATGATTACTCATTGGGTGACTAACAAATTTAATGTATTAATAAAATTAGAAGTATTTAAATGAAAATTTTCATTTTTTTCATTCATAAAAATTATTTAAT
Organism: Viscum album; assembly: GCA_963277665.1. Classification (NCBI taxonomy): domain Eukaryota; kingdom Viridiplantae; phylum Streptophyta; class Magnoliopsida; order Santalales; family Viscaceae; genus Viscum; species Viscum album. The sequence continues at coordinate 1,237,169,021 of OY728145.1, read as the reverse complement.
TTTATTTAGGATGCATCTAGATGAAAAAAATTTACGCTAAGAAATAAGTCCAAATATTATGACATACTACGATACCAGATCATGAGAGATAGCTGGTATGGCACTTTGTAATCTTTCTTTACGACTTTCACATTCTATTGCTTTCTCAATATTTTAGTCGATTGCTAAAGTTGTTATATAATATTAGTTATGAAATTACTGTTATATTTTATCCTATTTTTAGTTATGTTTTCCAATATTCAACTTCATTTTTGAGGAAAAAATTTAATATAGAAGGATGTGTTCCTAGTGAAAAACTATTTTTCTCTCGTCTAAAGAAGAATGATGGTAGTGAAGTTAATATACCAACTCAACAGTAGATTGTATGTTTTAATTTATAGACGTGAAATTTAAATCTCTATTTTTAAACTCAATATTCTATTAATATTTTCAATAGTAAGCTTTAGAGGCCCTTGATGCCTAGGAACCTGACGATTTTGGGCCAAATGATTACTTACATCAGATTTTGGTAGATGAGCACCCTAGTATAGTACACTGATGGCCTGGGAAGATTATAGTTATGATGATGTATTGGACCTCCTCAGGAATGAGTGGTAGTTCCACCGAGTTGTAGCAGGTTAAGGCGCAGGCAAAACATGCTGAAAAAAAGGTCACAGAGGCGGCATCATAGTCTACTGTGGTAAACACAACATTTATGAAACTGATGGAACTTTACGTCCCAAAAATCCACAGAGGCCAGAACTACTTGTGACGATTTTTTTTCATCTATGTGTTCTATATATGATGAAATAGGTGGTATTTATAGCGGTGGTTGAGATTATGGTGAGGAGCATGCCGAGGAGGAGGAGGAGGAGGAGGGTGTGGAGGAGGCCCAGGCAGAGGAGGAGGGCGAGGAGGAGGATGAGGTGGAGGAGGAGGGAGATGAGGAGGATGAGGATCTGTACGAGGGTGAGGAGGAGGGCATGGATGTTGATGTGGACGATGATGATGATGGTGATGATAGTGATGGTGATGAGTGGCAGATTGATCCATTACATTTTTTAAAAATATTACTGACCTTGGATGATTATTGATTTGTTCAGCCTAAATATATGTGTGATTTTTTAGGTAACATTACCTTTATTTATTTATCTATAAATAATAATACTTGATTTTATGTTTTTATATGAAATATATCTATATTAAGGAAATTGTAATTTTTTAGAAATTTATATTAGGAAATTAATTTTTAACCTTGAAATAATTTGTATAGAAAATATGTAAAAACAATCCCATGAACTCAAAACAACCCCCCAGACAGCCCCCAGATATCCCCCCACCATCCTCCCTAGACCCCGGACAGCCCCCTAGACACCCCCCAGGATAGCCCTCGGACAGCCCCCCCAGACAGCCCCCCAAACAACCACCCCACCCTCCTACATGGACCCTGAACATCCCCCTATAGAGCACCCCCCCCCCCCCCCGTACAGCCCCACCCTCTTTCCTGGACCCCAGACAGCCCCCCCCCATCACCTAGATCTTCAATCCAAACTTTAAACCACTCAAAACACCATGTGAAGTATACGAGTCAACCCCACCTCAAACCAAGGCACAGTGTGGCGGGTAGCACTCAATGTGTCTCACTTTTTTTTTAAAATGGACAAAATTTTAAATGAAAACAACAAATGAAATTTGAAAAACAACCAAACAGATTCGGCTTGTGTTGATACTTTTGAAAAAAGATCCATGGGTAATATGTGACGTGTATGAGTTATCCCCACCTCCATACGAGGCATGGTGTGGCCGGTACCACTAAAAGTGTCTTTCTATAGTTTAAAATGGATACTCTTTTAAGTAAAAACTACTCGCATACAGAAAGCCAAACAAATGTATTCAGATTGTTTTGATACTATAGAACAATAATCCATTAGCCATTTTTGACATGTAAGAGTCAACCCGGCCTCAAACCGAGGCATGGTGTGGTCAGTACCACTCAAAGTGTCTCACTTTAATATGAATTGGACAACATTTAAAATGAAAACAACAAATGAAATATGGAAAAGTAACAAAACAGAATCAGATTGTGTTGATACTTTAGAACAATGATCCATTTGTCATTTGTGATGTGTACGAGTAATCCCCTCCTCAATCCGAGGCACTGTTTGGTCGGTGCCACTCAAAGGGCATCACTTTTATTTCAAATGGATAACAATTTAAGTGAAAATTAAAACTGGCATATACAAAACTAACCAAATGCATTTGTATTCTGTTGATACTTTAGGGAAACGATCCATGGGTCATTTGTGACGTGTTCGAGTAAATCCCGCCTCAATCCAAGGAATGGTGTGACTGGAACCACTCAATGTATCCCACTTTTATTTGAAATGGACAACATTTTATGTGAAAAAAATGGCATATGAAAAACCAACCAAGCACATTATTAGTGTGCTAAAACTTCCTCACAACGATCCCTAGGTCAATTTTCACATGTATGAATCAACCCCTCCACAATTCAAGGTATGGTGTGGCTGGTACAACTCAATAAGTCCTTATTTTGTTTAAAGTGGATATTCTTTTAAGTAAAAACAACTGGCATATAGAAAACTGACCAAACATATTCGGATATTGTTGATACTTTAGAACAACTATAAATGGGTTGTTTGTGACGTGTATGTGTCATCCTAGCCTCACAATGAGGCGTGGTGTGGCTGGTACCACTCAAAGTGTCTCACATTTCTTTGAAATGGACAACATTGTTAAATGGAAACAAAAAATAACATATGGAAAACTGACCAAAAAGATTCATATTTTGTGGATATTTTAGCACAACAATCCCTGGGTCATTTTTGACATGTACGAGTCAACCTTGCCTCAATCCGAGGCATAGTGTGGCCAGTACCACTGAAAGTCTTTCACTTTTATTTGAAATGGACAATATTTTGAAGTGAAAACATAAACTAGCATAAGAAAAAATGACCAAAAAGATTCAGATACTATTGATACTTTAGAAAAACTATATATTAGTCATTTGGGATGTTTATGATTCAACCCCTCTATAATACGAGCCACAATGTTTTCAGTAGCACTCAATGTTCCTCAGTATAATTTGAAATTGACAACATTTTAAGAGAAAACAACAACTAGCATACGAAAAACTAACCAAACACATTATGATTGTATTGATACTTCATCTCAATGATCAATTAGTCATTTTTGACGTGTATGAGTCAAACCTGCCTCAATCTAAGGCACAGTGTGGCCGATACCACTCAAAGTGTCTAACTTTTATTTGAAATGGACAACATTTTAAGTGAAAAGAACAACTGGCATATACAAAACTGACCAAACAAATTCGTATTCTATTGATACATTAGGAAAAGGATAAATGGGTCATTTGTGACATGAATGAGTCAAACCCACCTCAATCCAAGTCATGGTGTGTCCAATACCACTCAAAGTGTCTCTCTTTTGTTTAAAATGGATACTCTTTTATATAAAAAAACTAGCACATGGAAAACTGGCCAAACACATTTGGGTTGTGTTGATACTTTGGGAAGATGATTTATGGGTCATTTTTGAGGTGTAAGAGTCAACCTCGCCCCAATCTGAGGTGTGGCGTTGCTGAAACCACTCAAAGCCTCTCCCTTTTATTTCTAAAGGACATCATTTTATGTAAATACAATAACTCACATATGGAAAATTGACCAATGGAATTCAAATTCTGTTGAAACCGTAGAAAAATGATACATTGGTTATAAATAAGGTGTAAAAGTCAACCTCACATCATTCCAAGGGCCATTGTGGCCATCTCCACTAAAACTATCAAACTTTTATTTTAAATAGACAGGATTTAAAGTGAAAACAGCAATTGGCATATGGAAAACTGACCAAACACATTCATATTCTATTAAAAAAAGGAAAACAATCCATGGGTCATTCTTGACATTTACGAGTTAACACTGCCTCAATCTGAGGTGCGGTGTGGCCGACACCACTCAATGTGTCTCTCATTTCTTTAAAATGGACAACATTTTAAGTGAAAACAAAAACTCACATAAGGAAAACCAACCAAACACATTCAGATTTGGTTGAAACATTAGGACAATGTTCAATGGGTCATAGGTGATGTATACGAGTCAAAACTATCTCAATCCGAGGCACAATTTGACCAATATCACACTAACTATCTCTCTTTTGTTTAGAATGGACATCATTTTAAGTGAGTAAAACAAATAGCATATGGAAAACAGACCAAACGTATTCAGATGGTGTTGATACTTTAGAAAAACATTCCATAGGACATATGTGACGTGTATGAGTCATAATTTCAACAATATGATGTCCGATGTGGCCAAAACCACACAAAGTGTCTCACCTTTATTTGAAATGGAAAAAATTTTAAGTGAAAACAACAACTAGCATACGAAAATCAGACCAAACACTTTCAAATTCTATTTATACTTTATGAAAATGATCCATGAGTCATATGTGATGTGTATGGGTCAAACCTTCCTCAATTCGAGGAATGGTGTGGCCAGTATCACTCAATATATAGGACTTTTGATTAAAATGGACATCATTATAAGTAAAAATAACTCGTATACGGAAAACCGACCAACGTATTTGGATTCCGTTGATAAATTATTTTGGGGTTATTAGATTTTAATTTATGTATTCAATCGTGTATGTGTTATAAAAAATCTATTTTATATATATTCTTAATTCTGTATAACCCACCCCCTAGACACCCCCACCCCCGTGGACATCCCCCAGCCCTGGACATCCCCATCCCCGGGACACCCCCAACCCCTTGTATGTCAACTTATATATGTGGTATATATAATTCAGAATTCTGTATGCAATATAATTCATTCTATATGTGTTACTGATTTTTAATTCATAATTCATCACATAATGCATTCTGCATGTATTCAATTGAGAATTCAATTAAGAATTTTGTGTTTCATAGGTTAATTGGGTTCATATACATGATTATAATTGTGGTGAATTCTATGGTTATAAGAGTATCTTATCTTTATGTGCTTTGTGTGCTATATCAGGTGTTTTTTATTGTATTAAGAGTGTATGCATGTGTAAGTAGTTGAGTGCTCAGTGGAGGATATTATAGGTGGTTGTTCAGCCAAATTTAGGAAATAAACTATACAAACAGTTTACTAAAACCATTGGTATAGTGATATGCATATTTTTACCAATGATATTAATAAAGGGTTGGTAAAAAATGGAAATGATAGTATTTCAAACGATAGTAAAAACCATTGGGAATACTCATATATAGCAACGGTTATTTAAATCCTTGGGAAAATAGAAATTACACTACATTTCCCAAAAGTTATACTAAAACTGTTGGTAATGGGATTACCCAATGCCTTACATACCAATGGTTTTCTAAACCATTAGTATTTATTATACCAACAGTTTTAAATCCTTTACCAATGGTCTGAAACTGTTGCTAAAGAATTAATTTTCAGTAGTCTATATTCCATTTTACAAATTATTTTCCATTTTTTTACAACCTTGAGTTCAATGTCTAAGCCCTACCAAGTTAAAAAATTTACTTATTCCTTTAATAAAATCATTGGGGTTCATCTTGTGATATTCTTTATAGACAATATGTTGAATCATCTTTCTTCCATGGAAAATTACATAAATACATATTTGAAACTCTTTATTAATCCTCTTTAGTTAGTACATGTGTTTTGTATGGTTTTGGTTGATAAGAATGACTTTTGATATATGGTTAAGAATAACTCTATGAGTCATCACCCCTAATTTCATGTCATTTATTTTCAAACATGGACAATAACCACTTTTCTAGTTGTATACCTTGTAATATAGACTTCCACTCTCTCTAGCCAATATATAAATAAATTATTTCTATCATTCGAGACAACATAGATTAAATAATATTTATATTGAATATATAATATACAAATTTTGAAATTAAATTGATGTTCATCAGATAACTTTTGAATATATATGATTAAATCTTGGTTTTTGAAATTAATTTTCTTATTTTGTTATCTAATTAATCTAATAATATATTACATAAAACATAAAATATCAACCTTTTTATTGGTCTACAAAGAGAATTTGAATTGATAATGCATAACCATTTAATGTGTTAAGGTAGGTGTTTAATTAGACCCACTTCCATTCATATAGTAATATATATATCTATTGTTTATTTATTTGTAATTGGAATAAGAATTATTCCAAAAAAGTTCTTTTCTATAATAATCATTCGTAAATTATTATTTTTGGAATATTTTGTTACAAATATTTTTATTTGAAGGATAGCATCTAAATATTATACATAATAAATTATCAATGAAAAATTTATTTGAATCTTCTAAATACATCACCATAATGTTTTTTGTGATGGATCATAATATTTATTAGAAATTATTATTTCAGAAATAATGAAAATACATTATAAATAATTATTTGGGTTTAATATTCCCATATATATATATATAAATACATCATTTAAATATATGAAATCCACTAAACCTTTTAAATAAAACCATATATCCAAAAAAAATATGAAAAATAAATTTTTTAATGTATTTGTATATAAATAAAACAATAACTTCACAAATGAGGGTTTGGATAAACTCCATTTTGAAGATTAAACTACAAACTTCCTCCACATGTATGTACAATCATACAATCCCTCAATGTATCATGTTTTTTTCCAAATTTTACAATTCTCATATGATTAATTTTTTATATAATCTAACTCTTTCTTTAATGTCCATATGAGCTCAACATGATCTCACCACCTCTAATCGTTATCTTCATCAAAAAACATTTATGATGATGATCCCACATGGGATCCCTTAGACTAATTTTGTGATATTAATTTAGTTCAAATGTAACAATACAAGGTCAACTGTGAACATAGGACAATAACCCTACCTCTCTAAAGACCACTCTTTGTCACTTGTAATCAATATAACTTATCAATGTTTGAATTACTCAATCCATGATTATCACCACCATCTTTCACATCCTAACTCTCATACATGTGGGATGAAATTTCCCCTATTATCTCCTAAAATATTATAAATAAGAATTAATTATAAAAAACATAGATATTTTGTTACATAGATAGGTACAATAATAGTAACCATAATATAGAGCAACATATCAAAAATAATCATTATTAGGATATTAGTTTAGATTCTTATATAATCGTAAAACTATATATATTAATGTATGATTAATGATCTCATAGATATGTGATATTCGTATAGTTTTGACAATAAATACCCATTATTTATTAAATAATATCAAAATCCCAATTTGGAGGGTGTTTACAAAATTTAGAAACCCCATATTTGTTTGTGACATCTTGTTTCCCCTAATTTAATCAATTAAAATTTAAAATACATAGGAAATTATTTCATATCTATTATGTGAAGAATCCCACTAGTTCATGTGTTAGAAATAATATTTTTTATTATTCCAATGAGACTCATTAAATAATATTTTAGTTGTTATCAACAAGTCTCTCTTCAAATTTATATATCGAAACTATTGGAAAAAACTATGATTTAGAGGCTATCATGATTCTAAAATATAATATATCATACTCACCTATACATCAAACCATAATCCATGATTATATTTTATTATATTGGAAAATAAAAATAAATAATTTTCTAAAAATATACAAAACATATAATGACATATAAAATATGTTATTCAATCATAAAATGATGAAACTGGATATGATATGGATCTCATGGCTCGCTAAGAGGAGTCACACAATTCCTCAAGAATAGAACTAACCTATGTATTATATTTTTATGAAAATTATATAAAATTGACAATAAAAATTATGATTAATTGTTATTAAAATATTTTTTTTGAAAAATAAATATTTTTTTTATTTACATCTTCCAATAAAGATAAAAGTTTGAATTCAGATGAACGCATAAAATATTAACTAAAATCATTAATTGTTAATGTCCCCAGCTACACCTAGATTTTATTGTCAAGTTTCCACCCTCAACTAAAATATCAGAAGGCTGATTATTGGGTAGAAGATCAATAACCAGGATAAATATCCACTCTTCTTAATTCCCTTGATCCACCTGAATCATAGAAATAATATTATTTTAGAATTAATATTCTATAGAAAATTTTTATAATATTAATATTATATAACATTTAATTGAAATATTCTTTATACAAATAAACTCAGATGATATAATTATCATTCCATATATAAAAAATAATATCCTTGTAAATATTTTTTGAAAAAATAAATAATTCGACATCTTCAAATTCATCTTCATAATGGTACATGTCTTCATCTTCTACCATTGACATATCAATTTCTATAGTAACATAAATTTCATTTTCCACCACAATTTTGACGACAAGGTTCACCATGTTGAATATTGAAACACCATATGACCATAATTGTGTGGCTACATCAACAATTTAATTATATCTATAAAAATGATATATTTTATATGATATTTCATGAGATATTTTTGTATCCATCAAATCAATTAAACCGAAATAATTTTTCATAGACATAATTTATTGAGATTTAATTTTTATTACAATACAAAATTAATTTAAATTTCATAAAGAATTATTTTAAATGTCATAAGAAATAAAATATTTGTGATATTCTAGAAAAAATGGATCATTTATTTCTATATTTATTTTTTCTTTTTTATTAATTATTTGTTGTCTAATAAATGAACTAAACATTCTATTATAATATAAATAGTAACCTTCAATAATTTTTAGGTAATTTTTTACTTGAAAACATCTCTTAATTATTTTTATCTTTCTTGCTAAAAAATTCAGTATAGCATAATTCATGAATAGATTCTTTTAGATAAACAATATTATCCATTGATTTTTTTTCTATACATTTGTATATGAAATGTGAACAGAAAATTCATTGATTTATTATATGATTTGACCAAGATGGATGGCGGATAATCAATGAAAATAATGAAATATTGATATTTATTCAATTTTATGGTACATATATAAATAATAAAATTAATATTATATAAAATAAAAAATTTGTTTCATGTTTTTGATAATAAGAAATTTACTTTATCGTTAATTGATGACATAAGTATTGATTACACATTTTAATATACTCTAGTGAAATTGAGGTATATTTTTCAAATAATTTTCATATGATGATTGTGTAATCTCAAAAAGTAATATTCTCAAATTTTATAAAATTAAAAAATATATGTAAATGTAATTTTAAGACCCAGAGTCGTTTCACGTATAAAATATTTAGTAGAACATATGTATTATATCTTTATAATAATTTAGTTAAAAAACACTCATTATGAGCACTAAATACGTCACTAAACAGATAAAATACTAACAAACAGTGGTGTATAATATCATCAACTTCACACTCATTAGGTTTAACATCTAATAATTTAAAATGAGAAACACTATTTTTTGATATTTTATATAACATGATGCACCCAGAATTCAATAAAATGTAACACCATTAGAAATGGATATATATATATTAAATAAATTATATTACTTCAATACAATGGGATTCATGAATCTCTAATTTTAAGATAAACATGATACTCTATGAAAATATTATTATTTTAACATGTCCAATGTATCCTACACATTATGATGGAGTGTCTAGACATAACTTTGTATTTTGCTAATATTATATATTTTATACAGGTATACAACAAATTCACCAGTAATATTTTGTCTACACATAAAATAATAATAACAAAAAACAATTTTGGAAAAAATTATTTTTCAAAATGTTAATTTAGTAATTAAATTCATAATTAATTATAATAAATTTTTACATCACTTTAAAATAATTTAAAATATTATTTTAAAAATATATATCGAATTTATCATTGGGTAAATTTTTCAGAATTTTTATGAAATAATAATTTTTTATGAATAACGAAAAAGAATGATTTTTTTAGAATGTGTTTTTTGTTTTATATTATTTTAAAAGAATAAAAATAATTTATAATATTTTTAGATATTTAATTAGTTTCAAAATATTACTATATAAGTAATCATTTTCATTGGATTCAATGAAATATTTCATTAATATAAATTATTTTTAATCATTTTAATGTTTTTCTTAATAAATTCCATTTTTATCACATTTATTTATTAATTGGTTTTGTAAATTAATCTTCTTATATCTGATTAATTTAAAAAATATTATGAATATTTTTAATCAACATATTTTATATTATTTATTATTTTCAAATTAAATTATTCTTAAATAAATTTATAAAATATAAAATATTTATTATGACAGATAACTTGAAAACATGTTTCTCGAGTGTTAAATAAAACATTTAGTGTAAAAAATATCACAAAAATATATAATTCTTAATGTATGGTAATATTTAGACTATATCACTTATAACAATCTAAAATGGTATTTTTTTTATATCTATGGAATTAGGAAAATGTGGTTCAAATTTATTCTTTTTAAAAACTAACAATGTGTCCTCTTCATCAGTTATAAAATCCCATAACATGAATTCTCTTTTATTTTTATAAAAATAACATTTGATCTATAGATCCCAACAAAATAATTTCAATGATTTCATCCCATCATCCTAGGATCCTTGTTTTCTTCATAACTAATTTCAAAGATGTCTTTTTTTGAAAACCTAATGATTTCTTCTGAAGAAGTGGAAACACCCTTAACCAAGAGTTTTATTTTATTTACTCACTTAACATCCAAAAATATTATAAATACCTGATGATATTATGGCTTCATTATTTTCAATATTCTAATACATTTTTATTTTATGGTAATTATATACAACTATATTTTCCGCAATGATATGGGAAATGAAACTGTTGATAGTGTGTACAGTGGATTAGCTATTCAAGAAAATGACCTAACTCATTTTCAATCATCTCTTATAATGGATGGGAATAACAATGTATTTTATTGTATAACACTATATTAACTATATAATTACATGTATCAAATAATTATTCCATAAATACCTATTTACATTCCATTCTATAGAGAAAATAATGATGTCACTTGTTTTTTCAGTAGACCACTGTCTCGGGAGGGGATGTGTTTTATTTTTTCGCATATGATTTACTTGAAAAACAAAAAGGAATAATTTTTTTCTAAATATTGATTTAATGAAATATTAAAAATTATTTAACATAAATAAATGATTTTTTAATATTAAATTTCTACACATTTAAAATGATAACATAGTTCATTTGTACAATGAACTACTTCATCATAATGGGATGTGATTCATTGTTATTAATATCATTATTATCACATTACATAGATTGAATATTTAGTTTTATCTAAAAAATATTATTTTATATAAGATATAATTAAATTACGTTTAATATAAAATAAAATGTACAATCTTTTTATTATGATTGTGGAATAATGGAAACCTATCTTATGTGTACGTAAAACCTACCATCTATATAACTGTAACATGTTTTATTTTTTAAAATTATAATTCATGATTTGTTTAAAATTGACAATTTATTTATAAAAATTTTAATTGTTTAATTATTTACATTAAATATTTTTATAATTATTATTTTAGTTAAACTTAGTCACCAAAATATTGTGATTTTTTACATATTTTCCATTTATCATCAAAATTCACAACCTCAAATAAATTTGTTATGTAATTGAATAGGACATAGTAAATTAGTAAAATAAACTGAATGGTAAAATAAAAAAAAATATAATCGATAATGTAAATAATGTAAATTTTTTTTATACTAGTTGATATGTAATGGAACTCACAATTCATGATCAAGGTAAGGGTTTCCATCTCAAAACATGAATCTTTAAGACACATGATCTTTTACAATCCTATTTTGTTTTTAGTGGTATATATAATACCAAGTTTGATATCATAAAATTAAAATGTAATAATTTATTTTATTTTATGCTAAAATTCACTAACTATCCATCATGGGTTCTATGATTAATTATTTACCAATATCATAGGGGTTTATGCTGCGTTCTCATTTTAATCTGGATTGTTCATCCTAGAATTTCCAAATAAAATGGAATTATAATTTCAATTTTAAATTAAACAAATTTATTTTATCCTAAATTGTATATTCATGTTGTTTTCAAGTAATAATACCAATTTCATATGTTTTGGTAGTTAAAATTATAGATAAATATATTTAACAATATATTATATAGTTTTTCCCTTCGATCAAAAATAATTTCTCATAAAAAAAATATTTTTATTGGTTGTTTTTATAAAATATTAATGAATTTTTCTAAATCCATTATTCCCAATAATTGGATTTTTTTATCAAATTATATAAATTGAATAATATCCTCATTTTCAAAAAAAATATCTTTTTAAACTTCATAAAATAATTTCATTCAGATATATTTTGGTAATGAACTTATAATTAATAGAACATTTCTTCCATCCTGATCATTTTTTTCATTGATGATTCATTTATATGTTTTGAGGTATATTTTCATAGAAAATTCTTTCAATAATAATTTATTAATTGTTCACTACATAATGTTATTTCAATATTGGAAATGAAATTTTCCACATGAAACAGATATGTTTTTAAAATTCCACTATAATATATCTAAAAATACAAAAATAATGTTATAAGTGCTTCTAATATTTATATATATTTTAAACAAATATATACAATTATAATGTTCCCTTACTTTATTTAGTAACACAATCCTTATGCTCATTTATCAAATAAATTTATTATAATATTTTCATTCAAAATGACTTAAGGAAGAATTATGCAACCCATTTTAATTCTAAGGGAAATTTTTATATTACTCCACATGACTAATTTCCTTGGGTGGAACAAATATTTATGTAAAATAAATGAATACGACGGGTGGTCCTAGATCCACATATCCTTCCAATGCATTAGGTAATGTTTTATTCTAATGAGCTATAATGTATGGTATTAGGGACTGAATGTAATCCATTATAAGACTCTATATACTATGTGATGTATTTTCAAAAGTTACCACTAACATATTTTTACAATATGGTTTAATATTTCTTCACATTCCATTTGATGTTATGAGCTTATGATACCATGTTCCTTATGTTATTCTTGTAATTTATTTCTATTGGGCTTTACCACTAATGATATAATTATATATTAGTGATACACATTTTATGCTTATGTATCATGTTTATTCTATTACTGGGATTTATATATCACACCATTATTATATTAGTTCCATAGGTTATTTTATGATGTTTTTATCAAAAAATGGATATAATATCTTGCTGCAGAAAAGGAAAAAAATTCGATGACATGTTTTAGTTTCTATATTTGTATTATTATTTTATTCCTCTATATATAATATTTATCAGGGTTTATATGTTGTGATAAATTTATATTTATGTTATAAATTAGGTAATAATTTGCAGAAAATGGATGGTTAGCTATATTGGGAGTCATTTGTAAATTTTTTGAAGTATACGTAAATTACAAATATTAATAGTCGAAGATAAATATATTATCCTATAAGTAAATTTTTGTACTTGAGAATTTAAACTTATGATTTTCTACATAACTTATTTATCATTTATATATATCACATTATTAGTTTTATTCATTAGAGGTTTATTGGACCTCTTTCTTTAGAATGATATTTCAATAAATGTTCCATTGAGACATAGAATGGTACTAAAAATATATTTTCCAATTCACATATGGTTATGAAGATATGTTTTTTTGGATAATATGCATTTCATTATAATTTATTTGTATTTTATAAAAATATAGAAATAATATGAAATATTAATAAAACATATATTAATTAAAATTTTGAAATCATTATGAATAGAATAGGTAGTAATATTTTAATTATCATTTTCAATCATTAATTTTTTTCTCAGTATCGTGTTTATTAATGACACAAACAGAAAAATTAGATGAATAAACATCTCTTGACGACTATCATTCATAGAATTATTGAGAAATAAAATTTCATCTTTATAAATTCATAGGTTTCGTAAGTGCTCATGAAATTGTTTGATCATTAAATTTTAGTTGACACATGTTTTTTAAGTATATTTGGGAATGATAAAGATATGATTTGATATTTTTTTGATTTTTCTAGGTTTTTTCAAACATATTTTAAAATATATCATCCATAGATGTATTTTCAATATGATTTATATCAGACATATAATGAATACAAAAATAAATTATTATAGAATCTCACCAAACTTTCCCTTCTCTATTGATTTTTCATTTCTCTGAAAGACAATTATATTTTTTCAAGTTATAGGTTTCCCAAAAGTAATAATTGGAAATTAAGATTAATTAAATTTTAGATGAATACATAATAATATTCATTGAGGTTTATCACATTCAATACAATTATTTATGAAATTATATTTAGTCCACAGAAATGGGTGATCTATGTGAATAAATCACTGATGATAGTACATATAAAATATTTTTTTCAATCAAAAATATAAATCTTATCATTCACATATTATTTATGGAATTAGTTATGGAAATTTTGTAATTCATCAAGATAATAAACTACATACTATGATATCATGATTTTTTACATTTTATGGTATTATGAATAATATTACGTAATAAAACTACATTATATATTGGTCTAAAAAATTCCAACCTAGGAATGTGATTAGGAAGGGAGGGTCGATCAATTCTTTTAATTGATTAAAATTATTATTTATTAAATAATGAATATCTTATATTTAATTAAAAATGAATCTTGTTACTATCTTAGAAGAATGATATTATGTAACCCAACTATTGAATGAAGAGTGTCTCAATTATCCCAAGCCAAAGAGTCTACCCATTTCAATCAATAAATTGAATCTCATATATTGCTCTAAGAAATAATTATGCAACTCCCCCTTTGAGATCATCCATGTTATCTAAAAAAGAATCCATGTATCACTTGTTCAATGGAGTAACCACCTTACCATTTATCTCATGCTTGGGTTTTCCCCAAGAAACCAGTATCCCTTATATGATGGTAAATAAAACAAATGGTCATCCCATCCTACATACAATCATTATAACTCCTTGTGTATGAAGTCTGAACAACCTATGATCCCATCCTTGGAATTATACAAAAACGATTATAAGTAATTCTAAAGGTGTTAAAAATTTATTGAATAATTAATCATTCATATTCTATCAATATGGGGTGAAACACAATATTGATTTAAATTATATGAAAAAGGATTCCATATACCCAATCTTCCCAAAACATATTATGAAGACACTCAAAGAGGGCCTCGCCAAAAAATATTTCATTTAATTAATCATTGATTCCTTCTCATTATTATTAAATGTCCTGATTTGATTTAATATATGAATGTTGGGTGGTCATCCTATAGAGAGAAACTCTATACATGCACAGAAGATTAAACACCAATTTTTAAAATCATACCAATTTGATTTTGTATGAGAATATATTCACATCCATTAAGATATGATCCAGTAACTAGGTGGATATATAGTGGGGTGATAAAACCTACCACATTCACATTTAAATAACTCACTATGATTCATAATATAGTTCAACTCATTGATAGATTATATTAATTATACTTAATGTAGGGACAAAACTATTAGGGTGGTTCAATATTAATCTTCATAACATGTAATATTATCAAATTAAATTCAAATGGGAAAATAGATTCGATACATTAGGTTATAGAAATAAATATTTATATTTTGGTGGCATTGTACAGAAGGACCAGAACATGGAATAATGGTGCAATTTATAATATACTTTGACATTGAAGAAATTTTAATAGAACGCTGACCATATACCATGGATTTTAAACTCACCGAATATAGTGGCTTGATTTGACTTATTTTTAGGGAAATTATAGAAAAATTTGAAAACCATGAAAATATGGTGAATAAGATTTCCCAAAAATAGAACTACAAGAGACGAGATAAAATAATAATAGTGGAAGGATGAGTAATCGGCATAATGAGGGATCACTGATACAATTGAAGGTATTTGAATATGACAATGGATGGGATAGATCTCTACATCCCATATAAATGATATGAAGAGCTCAAGAGGTAGTTTCATGGTCCTCAAAAATAAGAAATATATGATTTTGAGAAAATAAATTAAAATGGATGGGAATTTTTTTATTTCTATCATCATTAATAGGGATAAGTTTTGTCCACCTAGTTTTTTATACATTCGGACAACCCTAATCATTCAAATTTATATAGATTGGATTCAAATGGTTAATATGGCCAGGATGGGAAATCATGCACCAGCAATCAATTTTTCTTTTCCTCATGACTAGTAAGAAGTCACACCGTTGATCAGCTCCTCATAAATAGTTATAAAAAATCATATAAGACTTCATTATCTTTAGAAAGTGTCAATCATTTTCCCATTGTGGATTCATTGTTTTGGAGAACCGATGTTCCCCAACAATTCCCTCTAAATTTTGTGTTTCTTGTGTATGATGTTCCAAAATATCATCAAATCACTCCTGAAACATCTCGTACCATAGACTAATTCTAAAAATAACACATTTAAGTGTCCAAACTATATTAACACCATTATAAAACATATTTCTGAGAAAATGGCTAATCCACCAAATTTCAAATTTCATTTGAACATCATCTTTCCCAGAACATGACATGTTATTATCTCTACAGTTTAAAAATTAATGATATACAACTAAAATGACACATGACCTACTCGATAGTTAAAACATTGTTTAAAAGTACATGATGCATATCCAAACATCTAACACACCTCTAAGTACAACTTAATAATATTCTACAAGAGTCGATAATAATTGATTCAATGATTGT
This sequence comes from Viscum album, assembly GCA_963277665.1. Classification (NCBI taxonomy): domain Eukaryota; kingdom Viridiplantae; phylum Streptophyta; class Magnoliopsida; order Santalales; family Viscaceae; genus Viscum; species Viscum album. The sequence continues at coordinate 1,237,152,170 of OY728145.1, read as the reverse complement.
TTTTATAACCAAAAAAATGACATGAAGCATACCCATTCCCATATAACATCAGAAATGATCATGTTATCATCTCCTTAACCATTTTACTAAGGGAGATACCCAGAATTTTTTCTACTATAAAAAGGCCTATTATGAGTCATGATATCACTACTATTGGAATTTAAATTTAACTGTTCCCTTAGCTATCTGAATAACACATGACATGACTCTTATCTTATTCAAATGGTTAACTCCCAATTGGAAACACTTTATATAGTAGAGTCTACAATTTTATTAAAAGAATTTGATTATATTTTCATCAACTGCAACTCAACATGATTATGTAACAAAATATTTCCATACCATCATATTTCATCAAAATGGGAACAACACTAGTCAGTAAACATCTAGACAAAAATTCTCAAAAATCTTAGAATAGATGATCAATGTAACACAACTGAAAACAATGAACCTTCCTCCATGTCACCTCACATTTATCTTAATGACACTCCCCAAATCATACACCCAACTTATAGTGACATCTCCATGATTAAATATCACCTACAAAATGATGTTATCATGCTTCAGAATGATTACTGTTACATAATTGATTTAGCACACATGGATCATTTCCCTTATTAAATTCCATCTAAACCTAACCAAAAATCAATGTATCCTTGAAACCATAAACTATAGTCTAATAATTACATCCAATGTCATCCTATTGTCCTATTTGTATGATACATGTTTGTATAAATTTAAATGTCTAGTATTAAAAACAATTTCTCTTCCCAAAGCATCATTCCCATGGTGATCAAGTTAATGAAAAAAGATGGTGTTTGTTGGTATATTAATTAATTCATACATAGAATGCAATTTATCACTAAGGACAAACCATGCCTTAGAAATAACCACTCATTTAGAGAGAAACTCTAATAGAGACCACCTCACAAGCACACAATGTCTTAAATTTCTTCCAACATATAATATCTTATAAATTTCTATACCAAAATGATTTTCTAATATAACAATTTATCATTAATAAAATAATTTGAATCTATAGGGATTTAAAATGTCTTCAAAAGGGATGTGGGACACTACTACTACCCTAAAATATATTTTTTGGTATTCTATAAGACTAACAGTAAACCTACTATGAGAATAATGAGAAGTATATCCAATACTCAGTAAATTATTTTATTTAATGTATAGATTCACCTACTAACACATCTTCATTAATCAAAACTGATTCCTTTACCAATATGGAATATTTATTATACTAAAAAACAAACAATATTTACCTGACACTCTACAACATTAAGGGTGTTCTTTTCATCATCTTTAATGGATACAGAATCCCAATTCATGAAGAAATCTCCATTAACCAAAAATAATTTGTTCTAGAGGTGGTGAAATGATTTCTAAAGCATAAAACTAAATGATGAGGTTACACAAGACTCTTTCCAGTTAAAATGATATATATTTATGTGAAATATATTTTATAAAATCTGTTTCAGTCACATCCACTTGTTTAATAACATGTGGCGTGAAAACCAATACCAACAGACTAGCATGTCAAAACCCCCGACCCATATTAATATTTCATCCCACGTATTGGGAAATGTTTTATTTCTATTAACACCAGGTTACTATAATTTAATATTACCTTTAATCAATATGTGATATCCAAAGGATTAATGGATTATTATAGTTCTCAAAAGGATCACAGAATCCTTATGAGAAACTCGATGGTTATATAGGTATCAATGAATACCATAATGATGTTTAACTAATAAAACACCAAATACTTGATAAAATTTATAGGCTTATCATCCAATTCATCTTAGAAAATGTTGTATTATATGTGACATAATTGTTGATTAAAAGTTCCCAATATGACTATTAACCAAAATGATGACTTATTGATTCATCCATCACTAAGTGGTAGGAATGGTGGTTACACAAAACTATATACATGAAACCTTAACATAGACATGTATAAAAAAATAAATATAATAATTATACAACATTCACGACAATACCATAGGTAAAAACAATCTACAACCCTCCCATTAATAAAAACTTGTCATCTTAGAAACTAAATATCCCATGTAGTACACTGAAACCTCCAATTTAATGTAGTTCACATGCATTTTTTCATGATATTATGATTATTAGGTTTCTAACAACCTTGGGATAACCCCTTATAAGATAAAAATCATCTTGCTTAAAACTAGATCATACTGTCATGAACTCCATGAAATATCCAAAATCATTTATGATCGATCTATGGATGGATAGTTCTAAGAAAATGATCAAATCACCATTACAAGGAATCACATAAGAAAATATAATTTACCCTTAAATATGGATTAACGAAAAGAACCCATCTTTATTGTTTTCTAGTTAATAAATATTTTAACCTTTTGTATTTATCATTTTAAAGCCTCATTTTTAATCCCAAATAACATTTCAAATAGAAGATTATGAAATTTGTAATAAAAATCCTTTTAAACATTTATAATTTAAATGATATATTGTCATATATATAATATTTATCTTGTAACCTTAATTTTAATCATCATTCATTTATTCATTATTTTATCACAATGGGGATTCGTAAATGAAAATTTCAATTTAAATCAATTGAGATAAAAACACTGTAGGCTGAATGTTTTTAATTAACTGAGGATTATTATATAATATTGGAGTTTAAAAGTACATAATAGGTCATGTATTTACCTAATAGGGTAGTTCATGTAGTAATTCATCAGATGTTTATATATGAAACTATATTGAATGATTCATACATTTTAAATAATCATTCATATAAAATGTAATTATATCCCATTGGGGTTATGTTATAAGGCCTAAAAGATAAGTAAACATATTTGGGTACTGAAAATCAACTTATAGTTCATCTAAGAGAAATAACAATTTATATAAAACATTTACACTTTTAAAACACTATAAATGGGTTTCTTTTAGAAACACAGTGCAGCATGATCGACCTACTGGGGTTGTGTCATTTCTATCTCTTAAATAGAATTCCACAATTGACTTACTCTAGTATGGTTGTTCCTTTTCTAGATTTATAAATATTGGTCATCATTCCAAATTAATATAATTAAAAAACATTAATATTGAAACCAATTCATTCTATGTAAAAATTTTATCAACATTTAGAGATAAAATATATTTTAATAATTTTATATTTATATATAATGTTTATTTAATGGTCATATTTACCCAATTTATAAAGTAAAAAAAAAATTTATGGATTTAAAATTGGCTCCCATGTCATCTCAACTGTTATGTTGTTGTTGGACCTTTAATATCAAATTGTTTTTAAAATTACAACTATGCATAATGAAATTTTAAAAAATATGAGTATTATATAAATTATCACAAAAGTATGTCCCATAATTAAAATCACACTAATTAATATCTAGTACATGTTTTGAAAATATAAAATAAGTATCTAGTAAAACACTCCACATAGGAAGACGATATAAAGAAATTACACATCACTTTATCATACCATCATGAAATTTAATTACCAATGAAGATATCAAAATAACAATTATAAATAAAATACCTATCATGGAATATATCCATCATGTTAATAAACACACATGGTACATTACAAAAAGAAAGAGATCCTATAAATTAATCTACATGCCTTCATCTGTGCATGGAATACAATTTTCAATGTGCCTAGAATGATGCATGTCTTGTTACACCCTCATATACTGGCCAATGGTTAAAATTAATTGAATCTCATTAAATAGAAATTAGTAGAATATAACCTTGTAACTCAATGTTCAATCATAATAAAATCTAATAAAATAATAACAGATTAAGAATATCATCTGATACATGGTGTTTTTACTATATGTGGGTTGATCAAACCAATAAATGAATATTTACTAAGCATATAGATATTCCTAATAAGCTTTCTATAAACCCAAAAAAATTAATTCTGATGAACTTAATGGCCATGGTACAACTTTTTATCCTCCTACACTAAATAAATATCAAACCAGTATCTGGACCAGTCTCTACATGATCTCTAGCTTGCCTCTAGTGTGAGAGAGGTTTACAACTAGTGGGGTGGGTCTAATGGTGGTATGGTGGGGAGATTATGCCCCCATTAGCATAGTATCACATGGGTATATCAGATATCAATAACCAAAGACAACATCGTAAGAAGTAACAACTTATGAAAAACCATCATAAAATAATATATTATCTTATTAAATTTCTGAATAATAATATAACATGATGACTACAAGATCAAATAATGTTACATAACTAAAATTGTATACAAACACTTGGATGAACACTTAAGTATAGTACATGTTTAAAAAAATTATCACAATATCAACGGGATAACTCTTCAACCATCTGAATCACAATCTCATTTATGTGTTCTTAATCTATATTTTATAATGCAAAACAAGAGAAATAATCCAAGGACCAAATAACATGATGATATTAATGGGAGCCACATTGAAATGGTGGATCGAGTAGGGTGCGATCTATACTCAATAGGCCATCACCATAAATTTATGAATCCAAATAAATGATTTATATACTTTGTAATACAGAGTGAAGGAATGAAAGTTAAAGATATAATTAATTGAATGACATTAATAAAGTCATCTCCCATTCCAAATTGATACCATTTTGACCAAACCTACTTTGCTCTAATATTAAATGTATATCATTAAGGTGGATATATAAAAATAGGATCATGTTTAATAATTAGTCAACATAATTATTATAGAAATAAAGGTTTGATCCCAGACATGTGATTCAGAATGTCAGATGTTCCTGTTAATTTAATTAATTAATATATACATTTAATAAAACATGAGTCTCCAATATTTAATTAAAATAGATTCATCGGCCCATACTATGATAATATTAAATAGGTACAAATAATTCACACTAGGAGTGTCAAAATAAATGTAATAAAACAATTATTTCTATTATATATGTTAATGGAATCCCAAGTACCACTCTTGAAAATTTGATAAACCTGTATGCTCTGAGCCCGTACCTAGTACCATAAAAGGGGTCAAAGAATATAAGGACCCAACCATAAAAATTAAATAATGTTTAACAAAGTTAATAATTCACATTGAGGATTTTTTTATGTTTATATCATTATGTAAATAAGTTATATCTTATATATACAACATGAAAATTTCATGTAGACACTTCTAATCAATATCTATTTTTTCATAAAATTAAAACTCTTAAAAAATGGTATATGTTTAGTTTCATGTGTTAATCAAAAGTAATTTTCCATGATCCCATCGATTACCCTATTACGCATTATGTGCTATTAAAAACATTTCAATAACCTATTATGAGCATAAAAATCATAGTAAGGGATACATAAAGACAGAAAACTATTAGATTTCAATACAACATGTAACCCATGAATAATTTGTCATAATGTAATACATTTTACCTTATTGAAGTAGAAATCCAATTCACCTAATATAAGCTAAATGATTACTTTTATTTTGTAACAAAATATTTCCACAAAACCCCTAGAAATCAGCTTACAACATATAAAGGTAACATGGGATGTAGACATACTTAAATGGAATAACTATATGGTCAACTTCCAAAAATCATTTTTAGAAATGGAATATCGATATGGACTACATCCATACCTAATGAATTGGAGGTTATAATATATCCACACATTTTAAATTTATCACAAAACTAACCATCATTTGTTTTATCACAAAACCACCAATCGAATGTCTAATTACAATTAAGTAATTAAAACACATAAAATATTGAAAATAACAACATTTCACTAAAAAATTTCATTTCAATCACATGATATTATTTCAAGATATTTAAATACAAAATATATTTCAAATACCATTTTAAATTCCAAAAAACCCAAAAAGGAAAAAAAGTATTTCTTTTCCTTGTAAAAACAGTAAGGCTTACTGAGGAATATAAATAACAATTACGGTAGCGGAGAGGTCATTTTCATCACATTAATTAAAAAAAAATTCATTTTTCATTTAGTAACATTTTTCATCGAAAAAATTACCTTTTAATTAAATTCAAAGTTACAGGGGTTTATTATACAATGTTTAAAATAAGGAGGTGAAAACTATCAAAACATGCCCCAAAGAAATGATATTGAGACAAAGTCCTTTACCTCGATTCTGACTTGTCTCGTATGTTTATTATTATACCTGAATAATTATCATATGTTTATTTATACTTGATTTAGATCCATTTTTATATTTATCATTCCATTTATATCAACTTTTACCTTGCTATAACAATTATTTAATTATTTGAGTTCATATCGTACATTTTGTCATTGTTTGGAACTAGAGTAAAAAATAAACATGATATAATTAAAAATTGTATTAGTGGTAAAAATTACATTACCTATAGAATTATATTTATCATTTAGATATCATATATATCATACATATCTTGTATATAATTATTTATAATAGTCCATAACAATTGGATAAAATAAATGAAATTCACGGTTTATTTAGACAATAAGTCATACGTATGGATGAACACTGATTTCATTTACTTGTTTTATTTAAATGAATAAAAAATGATACATAGGAATTTTAGAATTCGAGTATAATATCTATGTTATATATTTTACATAATTTCATTAATTCCATCCTTTATATATTCTATGCATATAATGAATGACTCACATCACATCGAAGGGATGGTAGTCTGCACATCCTCTAATGAAATTATCTTATATATACATCATGGAAAACATATAGATATGTTCTAAATGTGGATTATTGAAGAATAAATATAAAATAAATATCATAAATAACATTTATAGTTACAATTACATCATAATGGACACTATAAGAGGCAGTAGGTGAAGATTGAATAATCATCATTTCACGAGGAAATAGTTTTCCGTCCACAAAAACATTATATTCTAAACCCATTAGACCGATGTGTTTGTAAGTTTAGTTTCTAACATCTAATAAAACTAATCTAAAATATGAAATATAGAGTTTTTGTTAAATAAATTGAATAAAAAGTGTTGAGGTGGTTGGAGGAGGAAAATAAATGAAAGAATCTTGAGAGAAGGCATTACTTATAATTGCGTAAATCCTTTTTATTTAAGATAAATGATATTATTTAGTAACTTTATTCACAATTTACGGCTTCTAGGATAAATAGAGTGATGTTGGAGGCTTATCTGGGCAATGTAAGGATATAAAGAGGGGGCTTGAAAGGTGTGAGTAAGAGATAGATGTAGAGTCCTTTTATAAGTGGGAGAAGGTACACATTAAAAATGTTTAAAAATAGTATTTTCTTGTTAATTTATTTTTGAATACTAATAACAAAAATTAGATATATTTCAAAGACTATATGAGAATGGGTCAAAATCCTTTCAGAGAATATATTTTCAGAAATTTTATGTCATTAAAATAACACAATCTTTTAGCTTTAACTGTTACTACTCTAATTTATCTTTTACCATGTCCTATTGTAAATTTATAATATATGGTTACCATAGTTACAATAAAATACCAAACGACCAAAAAATGAATCATTAATGAATTCTTAAACATCATATATGCCAGTTGGATGAATCTTATATTTGAGGACTCTTATATCATTAAATAATATAATAATGTATTTAAAAACTCATTTTTGACTATTTTATACTATTCATAACATGACTTATTTAAAAATATATAAATAATTTATTAATTCTAAAAAACATCATTAAATCAAATATAATAAGTCATATGTATCCATAAAATTCTTAGATACAATAAAAATTTTCAAAATAAATTTATTTTAATATTTAGAGTCTCATTTTTTAAAATCATTCATTAATAAGGTAATCACTACATTACCATTGTGTTATAAATAAGTTTATTTGTTTAACATCTAAAACATATTCATAAAATTACATGATTTAGGAAATATATTTATCTTTATAATGAATTTTTAGTGTAAAAACGATAACTTATATAACCCCATATAAAAATTGTTTAACTAAAAGATACATGTTTATGTTATATTTTACTCAACATTAAATTAAAAGTAAATAAACGTCAAATTCACAAAAAAAATGGATTTATGGGGTTATAAAATAAACCCAAGGATGAACATGGTTGTAAATAACACATATAATATAATTAGGACATGTTTTTATGTTATATAATAATATATTTTTACCTTTATTTACTAGATTTAGTCTTTAACTATGGTAAATAATATATTTACCGAAGTTGCAATTCAAAATGTCTAAAAATTAGAGTTACCTTTTTACACAATTTTGACCTCCTGATCCCATATATGGAATATTTTTAGGTAAATTCCAAACATATAAGTTGTATAAATTAATTACCATTGATAATACCAAAACACATGTTTTTAAGAAATTATAACTATAAAATGATTTACATGTATTTATGTCTAATTAAAAAGTCAAATTACATCCATTGACCAAAATTGGATTAAATGGTAAAAAATAATACAATTATACTTTAAAACAATTTAAAAGATAATCTAACCACATAAATAAATCATATGAAATGGCAGTTTTTTCTTAAAATGCAGTATTTTTCACTATTTATTTAAAAATGAACATTATTAGAAAATTATAAAATTTACCCAAAGAATATTTTTTGTCCCAATTATACATAATTAGTATATTGTTTTTCAAATGGATAATAAAAAAGTGAAAAAAGTAGATTTAATAAGGGTACTCCATCAAAAGGCGATAAAACTAATTTTTTAAAAATATTAGAGTATTTATTCTTAAAATTGGATTGGTTCTCAATTTAAGACTCTAAAATTTATTAGATAAATGTAAATACATATAACAATAATTTTTAATCATAATATGATTAGTTATATTAAATACCTCTAATAAAATAGTAGGCATTAACTACCATTGGAAATATTATTATACTATTTTTCGATATAACTCAACATTGTATGCAACATAAGATTTCAGAGAAATATGTTGTTGCATGATGAGTACAATATCAGACAAAGCTACCCCTTTATTATAAAATTAATATCTTATTAATAGGTATTTATAGAAATAAAAAGTATTATTCTGTAAATACATGGGTCGATACATCCTCCCCCCCTTTCAGAATTGCATCCCCAAAATTAAATTCACTTATCAAATATGTGGGGATATTTATCTCTCATATCATTTTTAGATTCCCTTAATACCTCTTCAACAATGTTGTTTTTCCAAAAAACCTATAAAAAATGAATTACCTTCTTCCAAAACACTTTCTATATTTTGTCTAAAATATGGACCGATTGTTCCTCATAAAAAATATTCTCTTCCAACCAATGTAATGCTAGTCTCAAAAGAGTTTATGGTTATGTATTATACTTTCTCATCATTGAAACATGAAAAATATTGTTTACTTAAGATAAACATGTATGTAAATTTTTTATGTTGGAAAATGATCAAACATTCACAAGGATTTCATATGATCCAATGAACATCAGGCACATGTTTTCCTTCATATAAAAACACATCACACTTTTCCATGTAGAATCTATGAGGATGTCAAAATCACCAACCCCAAATGAAATATCCTTCCTTTGATTATTCGAATAACTTTTCTGTCTGTTCGGAGATGTTCTCATGTGATTCTGAATCAACATAACTTATTATGTCATCTCTTCTTCCAATTATGATCCTGTTAACTTCCTTTCACCTTCTTCATCCCAAAAAGCTAGTGTTCAACACCGATTTCCATATAATGCTTTAAACACAGCCATATGTATACTGGAATGAAAACTATTATTATAATAAAACTAATGTAAATTACGATATTCATCCCAAAATTCCTAAAATCAATTGAAGAAGAATGTAGCATATCTTCCAAATTCAAATTTGTTCATTTTAAGTGCCCATCTGATTTAGGATGAAAAGCTATACTAAAATTTAATTCTATACCCAATGACTTTTGAAGGCCCTTCCAAAAGATAGAAGTGAACCTTAGATCACAATCAGAAAAAATAGTGCAGGAAACTCCATGTAACCTAGTTGTCTCTTTAATATAAAATCAATAAGTTGATCTAGTGACAGAGTATCTTGAATCGGAATAAAATGAGTAGATTTATTCAATCAATCAACAATTACCTAGAATGTATTGTTACCTTGGGAATTTATTGTTGATCCGACTATGTAATTCATGGGCACTTTTTCCCATTTCCATTATAGTAATGAAAATGGATGAAGCATCTCATTTAGTAACTACCACTCTACATTAACTTGTTAACAAGTCAAACACATCGCAGTAAAGTTAGAAATATATCTTTTCATTCCATCCCACTAATAATACTACAGAATATCACATAACATGATAGTATTCCTAGGATGAACTGAAAATAGGGAACTATAAGTATCACATAACAACTCTTTCATGAACATTGAATCACAGGGCACACATTATATCTTTCCAAGCCTCAAAATAAAATCATTTTCATTTTTAAATTCGGGCATTTTACCCTTCTGAAATAACTCTACATTTTTTCATCTAACTTTCTTCATTCAGTTCATGCTTAATTCTGTCTGATAAAGATGATTTCATTGACACCTAAAACAAAACAGAGTAATTTGCTGTATGAATAACTTATATGCCAATGTTCATCAATTCATTAATCAAATGTTCATGTTCTAAATGTAACATTTCTAACGTAGCATTACTTTTTCCCCTCAAAGAATTAGTCAATTTATTTTTTTCCATAATGATAATGAATTGTGTAATAATAATCCTTGATTAATTACATCTATCTTCACTATCTCAAGTTCAATTCATTCTGATTGAATATATAATTCATACTTTTGGGGTAAGTAATAATCCTTGATGATGCATCTAAATTTTTAAATCAAAAACAACAGCAGCTAATTCAAATCCTGTGTAGGGTAATTTAACTCCTGAGGTTTCGAATAAAGTGAATCATAGGAAATTACATGATAATTTTTCATTAGGAAAAAACCATGTCCTTTCCAAGAAGCACCACTATAGATATCAAATTCACCATTTCAAGAAGGCAATACCATAACTGGAGAATTCACCATTACTCTATTCAATTCATAAAAACAATCATCACATTAATTTTTCCAGATAAACATAACGCCTTCCCATGTTAACATAGTCAGCGGTCGAGACAACCATGTAAAATTATCAAAAAACTTTCATTAATTGCTTGACAAACCTAGAAAACAGTGAATCTTAGTTATAGTTTTGGGTCTTGTCCATTCATCAACAACATTTTCATTAGCATGATCAATAGTTATGCCATTTTTGTAATCTACATAACCAATGAATGAAATTTTTTGTATCCAAAACTGAAACTTACTGAATTTTCCATACAATTTATTTTCTTTTAAATATTTTCAAGGCACCCCTTAAATAACATTCATGTTCCTCTTTAGTTTTATATTATAACAAAATATCATCAATATATAAGACCACAGAAATATCCAAAAACACATGGAATATTATATTCATAAGATCCACATATAAATAATGTGCATTTTTTGACCCAAAAGGCATAACTACACATTAATAATGGCCATATATAGTACAAAACGTGATATTCAAAATATATTCTTCCATTACATTCAACTGATGGTACCCCGATCTCAAGTCAATCATCAAAAAATACTGAGCTTTCTAGAAATGATCAAACTACTTATCTATATGATTCAATGAGTACTAATTCTAAATAGTGATACAATTCAAGTCTCTATAATCAATGCAAAGTATAATAGAACAATCCTTCTTTTTAAAAAAGAAGATTGGAGAACTGAATAGTTATGTGCTAGGTCAAATTAAACCATTATCTAATAACTCCTACAATTGTTTTTTACATAAAAGTTTAATTTGATACATTTGATAATAGTATTTTGAAATTGGCATAGCCTCATGAACAAATTCAACACTAAGTTCAACATATGAATAAGGTATAATACTAGTAAACGCATCATGAAAATCATCATAATACTCATTTATTACTAGAACAATATTAATCAGAATAGTTACTTTCTTTTATCTTATATGTGTTGGGTAACATTCATTTCCATATTTCACTAGTTTATCACCATATTGATATGTTATTGGAGATAATAGTTTATTCTTGTACAAAAACTGAATATCTTTCTGAAAAGAATCCACTTTATCTCTACAGTAAATTATATCTCAGTAAACATAAATAAAATTCATTCCCAAAATAACATTAAAATCAACTAGAGGCAAGAAAACAAGGTTTGTATGTATATTTTTTCAACAATTAAGGATAGAAAGATTCATATAATTTCATTTTTCATCTACATTTCCCAAAACTATTTTTACCACTTGTTCAATATTCATATCTTGAGATAGAATTCCCGATTTTCCAGAAAATTTATTAGAAATGAACGATTGTGTAGATCCTAATCAAACAACACATTAAAATAATCTGAAAAAAACAAAGTACATTATAGCACTTCTTTTGATGGTCCAACATACACCATATTAGTAGCAAACGATTTTACCCAACCCTTCTACTTTTAATCTATCTGGTTTCCACCATGGATAATCAATATTAAACAGACATTGGCCTAATTTTCTAAATTATTATAACTAAAACATCTTTCAATTGTCTTTCTATTTCCTACTTGATCATATTCCATACAGTTACGAGCAATATGACCAATCTCACCACACCGAAATCACTTCCCATACATTGATAAACATTCTCTAGGATGACTTTTAAAAAACTTCTTAGAATATGGAAATTTTATTTTCAAACCTCTAGGATTGTTTGATGAAATATTTATCTTTTCCTCCCAATTGGACAACTTATTTTCCTTTCATTCTTAGAAAACATGGTCATCATATAACCCCATTTCAACCTTAACTAAAAATCTGACATGATTCTCATATATATTTAAATAATTAGTGGGAAATGATCATAGATGTTGCGGATTCATCACTTAATTAAATCAACTTATCTTTCTATCAAGACACAGTATGAAATTTTCATAATACCTTGCTAGTAGAGTGCAATTTTCTTCATAAGTAGCCACAGAGTTATCATCCTTCATCAATTCCAAGATTTGTTTATATCCTTAGTGGAACCACCTTAGGAAAATATTTCTCAAGATATGTACCTTCGAATTATTCCAAAAAAAGAGGAGAAATCTCTTAATTATCAATGATATTTTTAACCATTGACCTCCACTAATTTGCTTCTCCATAAAAAAACAGAAAGTATAATCATTTGATATTCGGTACAACCCATGTCATAGAAATTATTTTCCATTGCTTTGATCCACCCTTCATTTTGAAAAAGGTCAGATGATCCTATGAATGATGGGGTTTTTTGCCTCATGAAAATGTAAATTATTGACATGTTCCACTATGGTTGATCTGGATGATCTCACACATGGATACCACCATATTTATAGCATGATTCAATTGTTCCATCACTACAATGAACTGTTCAGTTCTGATTCGGACCATATTAGGATGATCATTTTGAATGATGTCTTTTTCTTGATGTCATTCCATCATAGCTACCGTGTTTCCTATATGGAAAATAATCCTAAACACAAAAATATCTTATGAGAAGAAACATTATAACATTTAAATGATATATCATTTCAATCATAAAATAAAATAAAAATAATTAAGAATATTAATTTAAAAACATCCTAACTCCTAAAGTTTTCTAAACTGACCTCTGATACCATGCATAAGGAACCATCCTTAAACATTACATAATCACAAATTAAGTTAATAATTAAAATTGAATATTTTTTATGTTTTGATATTTAGATAATTAATTCATAACATATACATACAGCAAGATAATTTCATGCAGACAGTTCAAATCAATATCTATTTTTTCATAAACTAAAAACTCTTAAATTAATGAAATATATTTAGTTCCATTTTTTAATTAGAATGATTTTTCCTTCATCAAATCATTCACCAAATTCCAATATATATACTTTGAAAACATTTCAAAAACATGGGATGAGTATTAAAAGCTATGTAAGGGATACATAATGTGGGAAAATTGTTTGTTTTCAAAACATCATGTAAACCACGAATACTTTATCATAATGTAATAATTTTCACCTTAAAGATGTAACAAAAGACATCACAGAATAAAATATCATTGCATAACATTTTTTTGAAACCAATATATTACCTTAAAACCCATAGAAATAATCATATATGTAACGCCCCGACCCTAATTACCTAGAGTCGGTGCATTATTACATAACATTGGCATGATCATGAGAAAGATCAAGTCTCGAAAGACCGATTAGTTTAGTAGCCTTGGAATAACTAGATACATTCGTAAATTTTTACATTACATCATAAAAAAAACATCTTGTCTTCATATCCCCTCATACTATCCCTGCAGGTCATTCATAAATTACTTCTTCATAATCCTAGGAAAAATAAAACATTGAAAGGGGTGAGCTCGGATGCTCAGTAAGGATAACATTATAGCAGAAGCTTTCATAAATAAGCATAAACACTTAAGGCAATTTATAACTAAAACAAAAGCCTTTTAAAATTGAACTTCAACATAGTATGGCAAAAGTAAAATGAAATAATGTCATTTACTTACTCACATGGATATTCTACTAGTCGAATGATCACATGCAATATCAATAACCACTTTCATAATGATGGAATGCATAATGCCAGACTATCATAACCACATAGCCAAGGCCTCGTGCCAAGACTACAAATAAGATTTTGCCAAGGCCTTGTGCCAAGACACTAGTTTGTCTCATGAGACCTACCGATGCATCGAGGAGCTATAGCGGGCTCCACCTGTCACTTATTAAGTCCAATTCATTCCTCATATGAACAGGTTTAAACATAACATAAACATTCGTATTAAAACTAGCATACGAAATGTCAATACTTTAACCACAAACCATGAATGGTATAAAAATAGCACATCCATAGTCAAAAATAACTCATTAGATACAATATGGAAGATTGTATTGTATCACATTAACCTCAATCAAGAATAATGAAGGATGTTGACATAGATGAAAATAATCATCAAAACTATTTGAGAGAAATATCCCCCTTTTTCTTGAAATCATTTAAAAGTCACACTATTTGTCAAGAAGCCATTTAAAAATAGATTTTTGAATCAAAGTGTCCCATACCACTTTGAAACTTTTTTAAAAGGAGTTTTAATTTCTAAACTTTAATGTCCATATAAATAAATCCTTGAAACCATTTTTAAAACATGGACATTAATGAGAAATATTTATATGAATAAGTCTTTAAAACATTTAAAAATGGTATTTTAGTTAGAGATTCTAACCAAAAGAGAGACAATTGAATACAAATAATTAAGGTAATCAAAACTTTGTAATATCATGAGAATAAAGGGATTCATGATATACTACTTCAAAGTACATTATATACACCACATAAAAGTGATTTGGTGTATATCAACAAAGAAGTCTCAATGGAATGTAAATTGAGATGAAATCTCTCATAAAGGATATATCCTTAGGTTAAGGATAAATCAACGACATAATTATGTGTGACAAATATAAATACACTAAATATGATTGGATATTCAGTGTAAAACAATCAAAGGATATTCACACATATTCTTGTAAAAACAACACCAACGAATTGGATGTTTAACTCAACAAATGGTGAATGAGTGAAAATTACTCTTATCAAATTCATATCAATGACTTGAGAATTACCAATGAGTGATTTTGTGTATCAAACTTATATCCACAGGAAGGGGAGTGGAAATTATGACATAATCAAATGAATAGTGATTCCACACATAATCATGGAGTAATATAATCAATGAAATATGCGTAAAGCCAAATGAGTGGTAATTGAAATCTCAAATTCCCTTATCGATTAGGTAACATACGAAACATACACCCATGAAAGAATTATCATACCATGATGATGTAAATACCCATAAATAAAAGTATATAACACAATTAATACAATCATGGGCAGTACACATACACCACATGCAATAATTAAGTGGTGGTCAATGGAATTCTCACGGAATTAAAAGTGAGATAAGAAAATACCTTACTTTGTACTTTTTCCTTGGTCGATGGTAGGTTTACCTCCTGTATAATGGTGAAATAATTGTTATTGAATAATACAAGAATCATTTACTTTAATATGATATCATATATGATCTTTTAACATTGATTTGGTAATAATATCTTAGTATTAACGCCGTTTCGGGTGTTAACTTACTCATTTTATTTTATATGTTTTGTTACATAAGTCATGTTTGTTGTATCTTATTCATATCCAGAATGATATCAAGTCCTTAAACATCATTTTTAAATCATTAAATGATAATTATACTTGAATGGATACGACGGATAATGAATCTCATCGCGTTCGTGGAGACGGTAGTCCGTACGTACGCACGAACGCTACTTCCATTTAATTTTTTTATTTTAAAAGAATCGAATCCAAATGATACATAGGTATATTACTATTCCAGTATAATATAATATTTTATATATGTTACTTAAGTTCATTAACACCATCCTTTATACGTTCCATGTGTGGTATGAACGAGTCATATCATTTTAAGGGGGCGGTAGTCCGCACTTCCTCAAATGAAATTATCGTATGTATATACTACATGAAACGAATAATGGTATGAAATAAAATGGAATTACAGAAGCTTATATATAAAATATATATCATTAATATCATATTTAATTACAGTTCCATCATAATGGCCACCATGAGAGGCGGTAAGATGTTTTTGAACAATCATCGTTTCGTGAGGCGTTAGTTTGCCATCCACAGAAACATTATGTTCATCATCCATTAGATGGAGTTGTGTGTATGTGTAGTTTGAATACTTCTTATAACAACATCCTAGTATATTGAGGATACTGGTGCTGTTACAAAAGAAGGGAAATAAAAAGAGTTTGGGGGTTGAAGAAGCAAAATAAATGAAAATAATTTAAGAGAAATCGTTACCTTTAATTTAGGTAACTCACTTTGGTTGGAACCAAAGGACTTGTTGAAATGCTTTCTGCCTAAGGGGAAGCTTCAAGGAGGAGGAGAGGGATGTGGGGAGCTTAGTTGGGCAGAGTTTGGACGAGCCAAGTGGCTTGAGAGGTGTGAGGAAATGAGAAGGAGGAGTGCCCTTTTATAAGAGGGGTGAGGGGCACCTTTGGAAAAGCTAGAAATATTAATTTATAATAAATTCATATTCGGTTTCCAATGGCTCCAAAGTTGACTATTCAAAGGTTGAGGTGGGGATAGGTCGCAAACAACTCATCCAATAGAATTTAGACAGGTTTGGGTACTTATATTAACCTTATCTTTAAGTATTAACTCTAAGTTAATTAGTTTCACTTTTACAATGTCTCTTTGTATTTTTATATAATATGGTTAATAAACTTACTATATACATCCAAAAGACCCCCAAGTGGTCCATTAATGATTAACCTATCATTATATAAGTCTCTTGGCCGAACCTTAGATTTTTAGGAATTTAATATCAATTAATAATATAATATTTGTTTTAAGAACTCTTTTATGTCAATTTTGACACTATTCACTAGTTGATTTTTTTGAAACTCATAACAGATTGATTACTTCGAACAAAGTCAAATAAATCAATCCTAATATATCATATTATCCTAGAAAATTTGTTTAATTCATTAAAAGTTTAATATTATAATTATTTGGGTATTTATAATATCATTTATGTTAATTTTTTACTATTTTAGTAATTACTGCATCATCATTGTGTCATAAATAAAATAAATTATTTAATGTCAAAAAATTATAAATAAAATATAATTATGTAGTAAATCGTTTTAGCTTTCTAATGAATATTTATAATCTAAAATCCAGCATATATAACCCTATGTAACAATTGTTTTGCTAAAAGATATATGCTTGTGTCATTTTTGTATTCATTTTAACTTAATTAATATAAAGTGTCATTATCACTTACAAGTGGATCCATGGGGTCCCAAAATTGACCCAAAGATGCCCATGGTCGACCATGTATCAACCAATAGGGTTAAGACACATTTTAGGGTAATTTAGTATTATTATAATATTATTTTTTTAACCCTTATTTACCGGATTTACCCTTAACCATGGTAAATAAAATATTTACCGCAGTAATTATTCAAAATGTCTAAAAATAAAAGTTACCTATTTACACAATTTGGAAATCCTGATTCCAAATATGGAATCCATTTTTCTAAATTCAAAACACAGAAGTGGCAGAAATTAATTTAAAATTAATTCCCGCTGTCAAAACAAAAAGCGTGTTTTTAAGAGATAATAACTATCAAAAGATTGACACTTGTTTATGTTCGGTTTAATTGTAAAATTATGTCCAATGACCAAAATTATATTAAATGGTAAAAATATATTCTAAATATACTTTAAAACCACTCAAATTCACAATTTATCACTCTTAATTATTTTGATTAAAAAAGTTGTTTTTAATTAAAATTTAGTAATTTTCACTATTCATCAAAATACAAAAGTTATCCGAAAAGTACCAAAATTTAACCCTAGGCTAAATTCGATATTCCGAATCCAAAAATGAATTCCATTTTGAAATATAAAATATATATAATTTCAAAAAGTAGGTATTACTATTCATAACGGCTAGTTTGATTGGTTGTGGTGTGTTAAAATCTCGAAGTTGCGTACAATGCACGTCATTGCATTATTCGAAAGGAAACATACCGAAGAAGCCTGGGGTGTTACATTCTCCCCTCCTTCAATAAATTGCGTCCTCGCAATTTTTAAAATTTTACTTGGGAATATAATGGAAAGTCCCACATCGGAAAAAGAGTCAATAAAACTATCACTTTAAAAGAAAGAAAGAGAGGTATAAGGGTCATCCAAGATAACCCATACTAGGATTCCATGTAAGAAAACATGGATATGGATGATAAACTAAGTGTCAAGTTCTGATGGAGAGGGATAGAAATCATGATCAGGAGAAAGTTAACAATGAGAAAACCACAAACTTGTGTTGGGACAAACGACCATTAGTCTCCTAGTAGGAAAGTAAACAGACAACATTTTTTTTAAGTTACATTACATAAGGAAGAGTAATTCATTTATGATATTGACTAAGAACATTATGAGATATACTTACATTTTAAGTAGATTTTCATTCTTTAATAAATTTCCACCACTAACTCATTTTTTTTAAACGATGAGTATTCAAGAAGACTTGGTCACACTGGAAGAGATAGAATAAACTTATATAGAATCACATGATCCATGAAGGATAAACCATATATTTACATTGTCTTTGAAGATTAATCAAAACCAAAATGGTCAGTGAATGATCTAATGATCCCCCAAAAGGATATTCATTGAGATAAATATGCACTAATCTTAATTTCTAAAATTAAACCAACAATACCCCAAAGTTAAATAGATACCATTCAATAACCAATTGTCCTTAAAATCCTTTAATATAATCCAAACTAATATTGAAACCCAAAACATAGAAGAATTTGATTATGTAGTCTCCCATGTTAAATTGTATCTCCAAATGACATCAGATACTCTTAAAGTCACATACTCAAAAGTAATTAACCTAATCACATATTCTCTATTATAGGTTAATCATTTCCATAAATAACCCAAATCACTATAAATCCACAATAAAAACGTAGATAAAAATCTATCATTACTCCACAAATGAAACCCCATAGTATTCTATTTTCCTTGGGCATATAGTGTTCCCAACAAAGCGAACATCTTCCAAAATAAAATTTATCACTTAATCACCAAATCATTTTCCCAAATCAACTTATTATTGATCAATAAAATCATTTAAC
Organism: Viscum album; assembly: GCA_963277665.1. Taxonomy (NCBI): domain Eukaryota; kingdom Viridiplantae; phylum Streptophyta; class Magnoliopsida; order Santalales; family Viscaceae; genus Viscum; species Viscum album. The sequence continues at coordinate 1,237,132,297 of OY728145.1, read as the reverse complement.
TAAAAAAAAGTCACACTAACCAGGGACTTCACGTAGTCCAGTGGTAGGCGATAAATCCCAATCGCACTTTGGTTGTGGGTTCGATTCCCATAGCTTTGTCCGACGCGACGGGTTGTCACACGGTCTACGTGTTGTCCTTTTTCAAAAACTATATTTTATAATATTGCCAAAATGAGATAAATTCCTCAAAATACTATATCATAAATTTAACCACAAATGTTATATCATACCTTGAATCTTCATCCCAAATTAGAATAACTTATAATTCTCTCAAACCCCAATGGTCATATAAATCCAAATGGTTATTTATACCCAAATCCACAAGAGAAGAGACAATTCTTCCTCAAAATATCATTCTCACATGGCAAACTGCGGGGTTAAAAATACAAGAGAAAATTATTCCATAGTAAACCCATCAACAAGGAGTGCTAATACTTTTTAAACATTTCTCCAACCATTTATTCCCACATAGCTTCTTCTTTGACCAAGAAAATATCCTATAGAATAGGACATTCACTCGGGTAATGGCCAGGTCCCCTACATTTACGGAAAATGACTGTAAATGGACTCTTGGGACCATTTTTATCTTCTTCCATAGTACTCTTCATTTTTCTTCGGCAATTCTTTACTTTATGTCCTTCCTTCCCGCACGTAAAACATTTCGTTGTCCCATTGAGACACTTTCCTGGGTGTCTCTTTCCACATTTCCTACATGATGAAAATTGAGGGTTCTTTTCTCCATGGTCTCCATTGATGGAGCTCTTATCATTTATCACCTTTCTCTTCCTTGTTGAGTCTGGGAGTTGGTTAATATATATGTTGTTGATCATATTTTTGGAAAACTGATTTGGCATAAAGACGATATCTTTTACGCCTATCAACATTCCATTTTGTTGCTCATTGCCACCACCGTTCCCATCTTGTACATCATTCTCAAAGTCACTATGACTTCCTTGGAATCCAGCCATTGACTAAAACCATAAAGCATTGTGTGAGTAATAGTAGTCATAAAATCATTTAGAGATTAAAATGTCACCATATTCTCAATTTGGAACATATTAGGATTAACCAAGGTCATTTACTCTCATCTTATATATATATTACTTAAATTGGTTTGTAAAGAAAATGTAAATTATCCTAAGCATATCCCCCGGGAGTGTCGTAACCAAGAGTGCAGCAAGGCCCGTTGTCGTGCACCAGTTCCCGTTCGAGTCTAGCTCAAAGCAGTGTTTTCGGGTTTTACCCCTAGGTACATCTGTGCCAGAGCCGCCTCTACCTGCTCGTATCCAGACAGGGATGTATTGCTCGGAAAACTCACAAAATCTCTACAATACCAAAATTCTAGGAAGTTCTTTTATACTAATCCTCAAAGTTCATCTTAGGTCTACGTGCTCTAATCAGAGTTTATCTAAATCTAGCTACCAAGGTTTGTACTAAACTTCCTCTGATACCAACTGTAACGCCCCGACCCTAATTACCTAGAGTCGGTGCATTATTACATAACATTGGCATGATCATGAGAAAGATCAAGTCTCGAAAGACCGATTAGTTTAGTAGCCTTGGAATAACTAGATACATTCGTAAATTTTTACATTACATCATAAAAAAAAAATCTTGTCTTCATATCCCCTCATACTATCCCTGCAGGTCATTCATAAATTACTTCTTCATAATCCTGGGAAAAATAAAACATTGAAAGGGGTGAGCTCGGATGCTCAGTAAGGATAACATTATAGCAGAAGCTTTCATAAATAAGCATAAACACTTAAGGCAATTTATAACTAAAACAAAAGCCTTTTAAAATCGAACTTCAACATAGTATGGCAAAAGTAAAATGAAATAATGCCATTTACTTACTCACATGGATATTCTACTAGTCGAATGATCACATGCAATATCAATAACCACTTTCATAATGATGGAATGCATAATGCCAGACTATCATAACCACATAGCCAAGGCCTCGTGCCAAGACTACAAATAAGATTTTGCCAAGGCCTTGTGCCAAGACACTAGTTTGTCTCATGAGACCTACCGATGCATCGAGGAGCTATAGCGGGCTCCACCCGTCACTTATTAAGTCCAATGCATTCCTCATATGAACAGGTTTAAACATAACATAAACATTCGTATTAAAACTAGCATACGAAATGTCAATACTTTAACCACAAACCATGAATGGTATAAAAATAGCACATCCATAGTCAAAAATAACTCATTAGATACAATATGGAAGATTGTATTGTATCACATTAACCTCAATCAAGAATAATGAAGGATGTTGACATAGATGAAAATAATCATCAAAACTATTTGAGAGAAATATCCCCCTTTTTCTTGAAATCATTTAAAAGTCACACTATTTGTCAAGAAGCCATTTAAAAATAGATTTTTGAATCAAAGTGTCCCATACCACTTTGAAACTTTTTTAAAAGGAGTTTTAATTTCTAAACTTTAATGTCCATATAAATAAATCCTTGAAACCATTTTTAAAACATGGACATTAATGAGAAATATTTATATGAATAAGTCTTTAAAACATTTAAAAATGGTATTTTAGTTAGAGATTCTAACCAAAAGAGAGACAATTGAATACAAATAATTAAGGTAATCAAAACTTTGTAATATCATGAGAATAAAGGGATTCATGATATACTACTTCAAAGTACATTATATACACCACATAAAAGTGATTTGGTGTATATCAACAAAGAAGTCTCAATGGAATGTAAATTGAGATGAAATCTCTCATAAAGGCTATATCCTTAGGTTAAGGATAAATCAACGACATAATTATGTGTGACAAATATAAATACACTAAATATGATTGGATATTCAGTGTAAAACAATCAAAGGATATTCACACATATTCTTGTAAAAACAACACCAACGAATTGGATGTTTAACTCAACAAATGGTGAATGAGTTAAAATTACTCTTATCAAATTCATATCAATGACTTGAGAATTACCAATGAGTGATTATGTGTATCAAACTTATATCCACAGGAAGGGGAGTGGAAATTATGACATAATCAAATGAATAGTGATTCCACACATAATCATGGAGTAATATAATCAATGAAATATGCGTAAAGCCAAATGAGTGGTAATTGAAATCTCAAATTCCCTTATCGATTAGGTAACATACGAAACATACACCCATGAAAGAATTATCATACCATGATGATGTAAATACCCATAAATAAAAGTATATAACACAATTAATACAATCATGGGCAGTACACATACACCACATGCAATAATTAAGTGGTGGTCAATGGAATTCTCACGGAATTAAAAGTGAGATAAGAAAATCCCTTACTTTGTACTTTTTCCTTGGTCGATGGTAGGTTTACCTCCTGTATAATGGTGAAATAATTGTTATTGAATAATACAAGAATCATTTACTTTAATATGATATCATATATGATCTTTTAACATTGATTTGTTAATAATATCTTAGTATTAACGCCGTTTCGGGTGTTAACTTACTCATTTTCTTTTATATGTTTTGTTACATAAGTCATGTTTGTTGTATCTTATTCATATCCAGAATGATATCAAGTCCTTAAACATCATTTTTAAATCATTAAATGATAATTATACTTGAATGGATACGATGGATAATGAATCTCATCGCGTTCGTGGAGACGGTAGTCCGTACGTACGCACGAACGCTACTTCCATTTAATTTTTTTATTTTAAAAGAATCGAATCCAAATGATACATAGGTATATTACTATTCCAGTATAATATAATATTTTATATATGTTACTTAAGTTCATTAACACCATCCTTTATACGTTCCATGTGTGGTATGAACGAGTCATATCATTTTAAGGGGGCGGTAGTCCGCACTTCCTCAAATGAAATTATCGTATGTATATACTACATGAAACGAATAATGGTATGAAATAAAATGGAATTACAGAAGATTATATATAAAATATATATCATTAATATCATATTTAATTACAGTTCCATCATAATGGCCACCATGAGAGGCGGTAAGATGTTTTTGAACAATCATCGTTTCGTGAGGCGTTAGTTTGCCATCCACAGAAACATTATGTTCATCATCCATTAGATGGAGTTGTGTGTATGTGTAGTTTGAATACTTCTTATAACAACATCCTAGTATATTGAGGATACTGGTGCTGTTACAAAAGAAGGGAAATAAAAAGAGTTTGGGGGTTGAAGAAGCAAAATAAATGAAAATAATTTAAGAGAAATCGTTACCTTTAATTTAGGTAACTCACTTTGGTTGGAACCAAAGGACTTGTTGAAATGCTTTCTGCCTAAGGGGAAGCTTCAAGGAGGAGGAGAGGGATGTGGGGAGCTTAGTTGGGCAGAGTTTGGACGAGCCAAGTGGCTTGAGAGGTGTGAGGAAATGAGAAGGAGGAGTGCCCTTTTATAAGAGGGGTGAGGGGCACCTTTGGAAAAGCTAGAAATATTAATTTATAATAAATTCATATTCGGTTTCCAATGGCTCCAAAGTTGACTATTCAAAGGTTGAGGTGGGGATAGGTCTCAAACAACTCATCCAATAGAATTTAGACAGGTTTGGGTACTTATATTAACCTTATCTTTAAGTATTAACTCTAAGTTAATTAGTTTCACTTTTACAATGTCTCTTTGTATTTTTATATAATATGGTTAATAAACTTACTATATACATCCAAAAGACCCCCAAGTGGTCCATTAATGATTAACCTATCATAATATAAGTCTCTTGGCCGAACCTTAGATTTTTAGGAATTTAATATCAATTAATAATATAATATTTGTTTTAAGAACTCTTTTATGTCAATTTTGACACTATTCACTAGTTGATTTTTGTGAAACTCATAACAGATTGATTACTTCGAACAAAGTCAAATAAATCAATCCTAATATATCATATTATCCTAGAAAATTTGTTTAATTCATTAAAAGTTTAATATTATAATTATTTGGGTATTTATAATATCAATTATGTTAATTTTTTTTACTATTTTAGTAATTACTGCATCATCATTGTGTCATAAATAAAATAAATTATTTAATGTCAAAAAATTATAAATAAAATATAATTATGTAGGAAATCTTTTTAGCTTTCTAATGAATATTTATAATCTAAAATCCAGCATATATAACCCTATGTAACAATTGTTTTTCTAAAAGATATATGCTTGTGTCATTTTTGTATTCATTTTAACTTAATTAATATAAAGTGTCATTATCACTTACAAGTGGATCCATGGGGTCCCAAAATTGACCCAAAGATGCCCATGGTCGACCATGTATCAACCAATAGGGTTAAGACACATTTTAGGGTAATTTAGTATTATTATAATATTATTTTTTTAACCCTTATTTACCGGATTTACCCTTAACCATGGTAAATAAAATATTTACCGCAGTAATTATTCAAAATGTCTAAAAATAAAAGTTACCTATTTACACAATTTGGACATCCTGATTCCAAATATGGAATCCATTTTTCTAAATTCAAAACACAGAAGTGGCAGAAATTAATTTAAAATTAATTCCCGCTGTCAAAACAAAAAGCGTGTTTTTAAGAGATAATAACTATCAAAAGATTGACACTTGTTTATGTTCGGTTTAATTGTAAAATTATGTCCAATGACCAAAATTATATTAAATGGTAAAAATATATTCTAAATATACTTTAAAACCACTCAAATTCACAATTTATCACTATTAATTATTTTGATTAAAAAAGTTGTTTTTAATTAAAATTTAGTAATTTTCACTATTCATCAAAATACAAAAGTTATCCGAAAAGTACCAAAATTTAACCCTAGGCTAAATTCGATATTCCGAATCCAAAAATGAAGTCCATTTTGAAATATAAAATATATATAATTTCAAAAAGTAGGTATTACTATTCATAACGGCTAGTTTGATTGGTTGTGGTGTGTTAAAATCTCGAAGTTGCGTACAATGCACGTCATTGCATTATTCGAAAGGAAACATACCGAAGAAGCTTGGGGTGTTACAATATATCATATAAAGGAAACTTGGGAAAGAAACATACTGAAATGGAATAACCATATAGTCAACATCCACCAATCATTCTTACAAATGGAATAGCCATTTGGCCAACTTCAATACCCAATGAGTTGGAGGTTATCACATAACCACCCATCCTTAGTCTATCACAGAACCACCAATCATATTTTAAGTCACATAACCACCCTTAAAATTTTCAAGTATCATTATAAAATCATAACACATAAAATATTGATAATATCAACATTTCACTAATAACATTTTATTTGAAATAATAAGAAACAATTTCAGTTTATTGAAATAATAAATACATTTCAAAATCCATTTTTAATAATAAAATATAGAAAAAGAAAAAAAGGGATTTATTTTACTTTTAAAATCATTAAGTATTATAGGGGAAACCAAATAATGATTACGGTGACAGAGATGTCTGTATTGCCATATACGTTAAAAAGAAAAATTACCTATTTTGTTAAGTAAAATGATTCATAGAAAACGATTCAATTTGAATGAAATTAAAATTAAAATAGTTTCCTTATACACCTTATAAAATAAGGAGGTGTATATTTTCTAAACATTAGTCACTGAATGGAAATTGAGACAACGTCCCTTACCTCATATACGACTTGTCTTGTATGTTCCTTGTTCTTACTAAATAATAATCCATAGATAAATTATATTTTATTTAGAGACTTTTGAATGTTTTTCATTATATTTATATCTCTTTTTACATTTCTATTATAGTTATTTAATTATTTGAGTTCATCACAGACATTTTGTTGATATTTGGAACATGGGTAAAAAATGAACTTGTTATAATTACAAATAGTCATTGTAGTCAAATGTCCATTATATCTAGAATTATATTAATTTTTGAGATATGAAATATATAATATATATTTAGTATATATGTGATTATTATTGTCCATAATATTTGGTTATATGAAATGAAATTCACCATTCTTGGAGACTTTAATTCGTACATACAAATGAACACTACATTCATTTTTTTATTTATAAAAGTAATGATAACTAATTTATAACTTTGAATACTATACATTTAATTTACTATATATATTATATATGTCACATAATTTCATTAATTACAATCTTTGTATGTTCCATGTATAACATGAACTAGAAATATCACATTAAGTAGGTTGTAGTATACACTTCTTCAAAATGAAATTATCCTATATATAAAACATGAAAAACATAAATGTATGATCAAAATTATAATTAGTGTCGCATACATAGCTTATTTTAAATTTATATTTATTTTAATTTCCATTAATGCTTTGTTTTGTGGGTTTTCCAAATTTTTTATGGAGAATAGGTGAGTTTTCATGAATTGGGCCAAACCGTGAGCCCAATTCCAGATTTAAAAATAAAATTTTTTTTATAACATATTCATTTTTTAATATTTTTCCCTCATTCCAAATCCTAAATGTCCTCCCCTGATATATTAACACCAAAAATAAAATTTAGAGCCTTTGGAAATCCATAACCAAGGTGTATATAGGTTTTTATTTAAGGGATTGGGCCTGCCCGAAAGCCCAATTCCAGTTTTAAAAATAAAATTTTATAAATTAATAACTTATTCATTTTACGGGGTTTTCGATGATTCGAATCCCCATAAAAGGCCCTTGAACTCATCCGCGCATCCAATACCCTCCCACACTCTTTTCAGCTCATTTGCATCGCGGTTTAGGTCGAATCATCTAAAGAACTCAAATTTCAGGCAGATTTATAAAGGTAATTTTTTTCCTTAATAACTCCTTCGATTATTACTCTTTATCCCCCATTAAAATTCCAAAATGATCTACCTCTCCTTTTTCGAACATCCCTTGAAGGTTTGAGTATTTTTAAATTCAGCTACTGTTATTTTTGGGGGCGATTTCGACAAGATAGTTTAAGTAAGTTGTTCTCCTCCATTCTTCTTTCAATTTGTTTAGGGTTACATCCAATTTACCTAGGGTCTATTACATTATCATTGAGTTTACTAATGTCCACTAAATAGGGTTCAAAAATTTTGGTTTTATCTTGTGTTTCATGGTCTGAAATTTGGGTTTTAGTTCTGGTTTACCTTCCTTGAGGTGCGGCGGTGGTGCGTTTGAGTTTTCGCACAAAGGATTCAATGGTTTCCTCGGTTTTGGTAGGTGATTCCATTTTGTATGAAATTTTTGTGAACTAGATACTGTTTTTATGGTATTTTCATGCTTATTCAATTTTATTAATTTTGAAAAATGTAGTTTTAGTGGTGTTGGTATTTAAAATGAATCCTAAATGCCAATTTCATGTGAAATTGGGGGTTTTTCCTAGAAATGATTTATTAGTTTAATTAGGGCTACCCTATAATTAACTAGTTTATTTTATTGAACTATAATAGGGATTAAATTACTGTTTTTGATGATTTTCCCTTGTGTTTGTTGCTGAAAAATCCGGTTTTAATGTTGTTGTGAACCACATGAAATTCTAAGAGCTTTGTTGTGTAAAAATGGAGACTTTGCAATGATGTCGTTTCTTGAACCATATGGGGTTGCCCTAAAAATGATTTTGTGTTTCACTGAAATGTAGTAGGATTCCCATTATGTTTTGGAAACTTAAATATGTGCACATAGTATGCAAGTGAGGTTTATAAGTAGTTTTGTGTCCGAAACACTACGAGTTTTTGAGGAATTGTTTTATGAAAAATCTAAGTGTTTTGTTGCGTGTTTTAAGTGGTATAAAATGTGATAGCTACTGTATTAGTTGTGTTTGACCAGTAATGGTGTTTTATACTAAAATTTATTTATGTTGCATGCTGAAATTGATTGAGCACAAAAGGGGATGCTCGGGTACCTAGGTGGGGTAGATTTGTACTAGTACGGCTAGTGGACCAGATGGGTTTTGTCCCTGTTTCACTTAGCATTAGGATAATGACAACTCTAACTAAACTATGTGGATGATTATTGGGGACCACTAGGTTATGGTTATGTTCCCTACTAGTGGCTCGTGCATGAGAAAGGATTTTTCTATGTTTACTTTACACTGAGGTACGAGGTCCATAGGGCCCAAGAAAACCTAGTGCCTAGGGGTGTTCCCAATGTTGTTGCTCATGGGATTTGTAGTATTTACCCATGTCTTCAGGTGTGTTTGGTAGTAAATTACATTATCTAAAACGTCTATTTTAATGTGTTAATATTCTGAAAATTTTTGATTGAAAACTATTTTCAATTAGAGGTTTCATTTCTTGAAATTTTAACACTAATTTTCCTTGCGTTTGGAAACTGCTTGCTTTTTCACATTGTATTGCTTACTCTTTGGAATCATTGGTTGGTATCCTACCAGGCTTAGGATCACACCCTACTTACACCCCTTGGGTGTAATTAGACTTAGTTATGTTTGATTCAGGTAAAGGAAAGGCTAAGGTTGATGGCGGTTCATGGTGTTAGTTCCCATCCTTGGTGCGGAGTTGTGGAGATAGCTTGGGGGCGATGTCCCCTAGTCGTGTGGAGTCTTTGGGGCTATCTTGATGCTATAATTATTTTTATTTGGACCACTTGTATTATCTTTAAACCAATGTACTCAGTTCTGGTTTTTACTTAAGTCTTGTTTGACTCAAAAATTTCAGATTTATATTATGGATTGTTTTTAATGATTTAGGCTTTCATACTCGGGTAAATCATTCCCAAACCTAAATTAATGATACCCGGGCACTTGTGACAGCCCATGGGGATAGGGAACACCCTTAGGGTCATGTCACGTGCTGGGTTTGTTACCAGTTTTGGCGGTGACCAGATTCGGTTCGTGACAAAATGGTATCAGAGCAGGTTCGCTCCTTGGGTCATGTTATTTGGGGAAGAGTCAGCAGAGTCTGGAGCTAGGATTTTTGGGACTTGAAATTTCATTCATGGGTACTGTTCCTAGCCAGCAATCCTCATGACGGGATTCAATTAACTATGGGATGTATGGATTTATCTGAGTCCTTTGTTTTTCTTGGTTTAATGATGACTATGAGAAATGAAAACAGAGTTGGGGGAATAATCTCAGTGAGCTCGCAGGGCCTGGAAAGCCATGTGGAACCATGGATATTTCCCTAGAATACTCTATGTGATGGCGAAGTGATTAGAATATGGCTGCCAACCATATGTCCAAGTCACCCACCAAAACTGGTTTCGTTTTTCATTGTTTTTTGCTTTAGTTTTGAAATACTATCACTTTGGTTTCAAGGTGACTTTGTTTTAAGAAGAGTAATGTTTTTATAAAATGATTTTGAAATAAAGAGGGAATGGTTTGGTTTATGAAATGGGGGAACTGAATTTTCAGAATTGTTTTGAAATGTAAAATGGTGTGCTTACACCTCTTTGAAAGCAGGAACTATATTGAATTTTGTTTTGAAAAGCGTTTCCAATAGAGTTTTCTAAACAATTAGAGTGTGTTTTAATGGGATGATATGTTTTTAAATTTATGTGAATAACATGAAAGTGTGTTCTTTTATAAATGGTTGTTTCCTTATGAAATGTTTTGTAAGATGTGAATTGGGATTTTGATCTCATTGTTAGTAGTTTTTAGAAAAAGGTTGAGTTGGTTGACCACTTTGTTTCTGAAAAGTTGAAGAAAGTTTGGTTTTTCCCTTTGGTATTTCCATGGGTGACCACATACCTGGGGTTATATGGGATGATGGATGGTTGATGGCATGAATGGATGAGTGATGGGATGGATATGAGGAGGGTTCCTGGTGTGGCACAAAAACATGCATGTGTGAGGCCCATGGGGTACCATTGGTGGATACGCTTACTGCTAAACAGTTTGTTTTCAAAGAATTGGTTTTAAAGAAAAACGTAATTTCTTGATGAATAGTTTGGAATGGTTTGTATTATGGGTTTTTGAAAATGTTGATGTTGTGGGATGTTTTGAGTTCAAGAACCCCTTCTGTTTGAACTGTGTTTTGGGTTTGTATTTTGTCGGTAAGCTGTGTTGTAGGGAAGGTTAGTGGTCTCTTTTGAAAAAAAATTTGGGATGCCTTTATGGTTGTTCCCTTCATATATTTGGATCTGGTTTGTGCATTGTTTTTACCAATGGACCAGCGTGGTTGTGTTCTTGGGTTCTCTCATTGGATAAGGCATGCCTCCATTTAGGGTTAATGCACAACTGAAGTGCAACCCGTTTTGTTTCGCAATTGGAAAATCCTCTAATTGATCAATATAAAGAATATTTTATCGAACAATTTTTTATTGAGTCTATACCCATTCATTGCGCTGATTTGTGGATCCTCTTATAGTGGGATAGTGATTTTGGAAGGTTGAAAGAGACCTTAGTTTCGTAAGTTTCCTGATTCATCAAAGGTGGGAGTGTTCTTTCATTGTTAGTACGGATGAGTATCTTGATGGTGTCTAAGAGGGCCTCGGGAATCTTTATAGTTTCTTTGAAGAAAGAGTTATTATTAAACCACCAATTTTGAGATTTCGGTCATGATAGGATTTTGTGTCCACTTTTTGGACTTATCTGTTGTTTAGGGACTTTGAATATGGTCTCCTTCCATGTATTGTTTCTATCAATCGCAAGGGTCATGTTCGGTGATGCATTGTGATGTTGTGTGCTCTTTTGACCATAAAGGTGATGGTCACACAATTCTCTAAGGTTCTATGTTATGTTTGGATTATGTTCCCTTGGGAAAAACATCAAATCCTCTATCTTAGAGGAAGGTGTTTATACATGTCTTTCCTTTTTGTTGTTTCTCACCCAAAGAAACAAGGTCCGATGTGTCTGCATCTTCTGATCCCTTGTTTCAGTGAAATGTCTGTTTTTGGTAAAGTTGGTTATGAAGTGTGTTATGTCTTGATTAACCCATCGGGTATGAGGTGTAGTTGTTTGTGGCACCGAAAGATGAAGTTCCACATAGTGGTTTCAACAGCCTAACTGTGTGGCCGAAGATGCTTCAATATTTTGAGCACCAGCCATAGGTCCCGGAGAGAAGCAGGCGCGTAGTCATGGGAAACAACAGTGTTGTTTAAACCCTTGTACAATTTTATATCCTATGTGTAAAAGATATAAAGTGTTTAACCCTATGGTTTCATCATCTTCCTTCTGTTGTTCTCGTTCGATGGAAATAGGTAGAGGGCCTTGTACCCATTTCATCACCTAATGTCTTTCCCTCCCACATTGGTTAACGTTGAGTCATTGGAGAATGGTTGGAAATTTGGATAGAATTTTTGAGCACACATTTTGTGCACGATTAGTAATGAAAGTGTGCTAGGAAGCCCCATGGAAATAATGATCAGCATAGTTAGTGCACGGTTTCCCAAACCGTGCAGACTGTCCTTGCACCCTTCCCAAGACCAAAAAAAACAATTGGGTCTTTCTCTGCCGGCCCATACTGGTTAGTTAATATGGTTGTTTCTTGTGGTGGGAAGACCCATTGTGTGTATAATGTATATTATTTTGGAAATTTCTAATTTATGTATACACCTTTTACTAGGGAGTCTGTTTGGGCCTCCCCTATTAATGTCTTGATTCTGTCTCGAAAAAAAAAATTAAGTTGTCTCTTACGGTGGGGAGCCCATTTTTGTCTCTTCATACGAGTAACTCATATTATTCCTTGGCTTTGTATGGGAAGTAGGTATTATAATTTGGAGATATCTAACTACCTACATCTTACTTTGGTAAACATTGATATTGGAGAGTGACCAATGGTTTTGTTATAGTAGGGCAAGTGTAACCTTGTTCGATGTTGTTGTTTATTTGGGTAAATTGATTGAGTATTGTTAATATTGTGTTTGAGGAGTATTCATTTGGGATAAAGATTGAATGTGCTTGATTATTTCAGGAAAGTGGTGTAAGTCAGGTTTGTGAGAGTATTCATTCCTTCATTTATCACTGGAGGTGTTATGGCCTTTGGGGAAGAAACCTGCAAGAGAGTACCTCTTGGTTTCTCAGTTGGGTTTAGTTGCTGCTTTGGCCTTACTGTGACTTTCCAGAGCGGAAAGTTTTCATGGTGGGGAGAATTATCACATACAGAGCTTATTTTAAATGTATTTTTATTTTAATTTCCATTAATGCTTTGTTTTGGGGGGTTTCCAAATTTTTTATAGAGAATAGGTGAGTTTTTATGAATTGGGCCAAACAGTGAGCCCAATTCCAGATTTAAAAATAAAATTTGATTAATTAATAACATATTCATTTTAAGGGGTTTTCAGTGATTCCAAGCCCCAAACACGCCCCTTGAACCCAGACGCGCGTCCAATACCCTCCCACACTCTTTTCAGCTCATTTGCATCACGGTTTAGGTCAAATCATCTGAAGAACTCAAATTTCGGGCATATTTATAAAGGTAATTTGTTTCCTTCATAAATCCTTTGATTTATACTCTTTATCCCCCATTAAAATTCCTAAATGATCTACCTATCCTTGTTCGAACCTCCCTTGAAGGTTTGAGTATTTTTAAAATCATCTACTGGTATTTTTGGGGGTGATTTCTACATGATATTTTATGTAAGTTGTTCTCCTCCATTCTTCTTTCAATTTGATTAGGGTTAAATCCAATTTACTTAGGGTTTCTTCCATTATAATTGAGGTTCCTAATTTCCATGAAGTAGGGATTAAAAATTATGGTTTTATCTTTTGTTTCATGGTCTGAAATTCTAGTTTTAGGTCTGGTTTACCTTCCTTGAGGTGCGGCGGTGGTGCGTTTGAGTTTTTGCACAAAGGATTCACGGGTTTCCTTGGTTTTAGTTGGCGATTCCATTTTGTATGAAATATTTGTGAATTGGATACTGTTTTTATGGTATTTCCATGCTTATTAAATTTTATTATTTCTGAAAAATGTAGTTTTAATGGTGTTTGTATTTAAAATGAATCCTAAATGCCAATTTCAGGTAAAATTGGGGGTTTTTCCTAGAAATGTTTTATTAGTTTAATTGGGGATACCCTATAAGTAACTAGTTTATTTTATTGAACTTGATAGGGATAAAAATTCTGTTTTTAATGATTTTCCCTTGTGTTTGTTGCTGAAAAATCTGGTTTTAATGGTGTTGTGGACGACATGAAATTCTAAGAGTTGTGTTGTGTAAAAATGAAGACTTTGCACTGATGTCATTTCTTGAACCATATGGGGTTGCGCTAAAAATGATTTTCTGTTTTCAGTGAAATGTAGTAGGATTCCATTTATGTTTTGGAAACTTAAATATGTGCAAATAGTATGAAAGTGAGGTTTATAAGGAGTTTTGTGTCCGAAACACTACGAGATTTTGAGGAATTGTTTTATGAAAAATCTAAGTGTTTTCTTGCATGTTTTAAGTGGTATAAAATGTGATAGCTACTGTATTGGTTGTGTTTGACCAGTAATGGTGTTTTATATGAAAATTTATTTATGTTGCATTCTGAAATTGATTGAGCACAAAAGGGGATTCCCAGGTACCTAGGTGGTGCGGATTTGTACTAGTACGACTAGTGGACCGGATGGGTTTTGTCCCTGTTTCACTTAGCATTTGGATAACGACAAATCTAACTAAACTATTTGGATGATTATTGGGGACCACTAGGTTAAGGGTATGTTCCCTACTAGTGGCTCGGGCACGAGAAAGGATTTTTCTTTGGTTACGTTACACTGAGGTATGAGGTACATAGGGCCCAAGACAACCTAGTGCCTAGGGGTGTTCCCAATGTTATTTCTCATTGGTTTTTTAGTATTTACCCACATCTTAGGGTGTCTTTGGAAGTAAATTACAGTATCTAACACTTCTATTTTAATGTTTTAATATTCTGAAAATTTTGGATTGAAATCTATTTTCAATTAGAGGTTTCATTTCTTGAAATTTTAACACTAATTTTCCTTGCGTTTGAATACTGCTTTCTTTTTTACATTGTATTTATTACTCCCTGGAATCATTGGGTGGTATCCTACTAGTCTTAAGACCACACCCTACATACACACCTTGGGTGTAAGTAGTCTTGGTTATGTTTGATTCAGGTAAAGGAAAGGCTAAGGGTGATGGCAGTTCATGGTGTTAGTTCCCATCCTTGGTGCAGAGTTGTGGAGATATCTTGGGGGTGATGACCCCTAGTCGTGTGGAGTCCATGGGGCTATCTTGATGATATAATTTTTTTTATTTTGACCACTTGTATTATCTTTAATCTAATGTACTCAGTTCTGGTTTTTTCTTATGTCTTGTTTGACTCAAAAATTTCAGATTTATATTATGGATTGTTTTAAATATTTTAGGCTTTCATACTCGGGTAAGTCATTCTCAAACATAAATTAATGATACCCAGGCACTTGTGACAGCCCATGGGGATAGGTAACTCCCTTCGGGTCATGTCACGGGCTGGGTTTGGTGCTGGTTTTGGCGGTGAACAGATTCGGTTCGTGACAATTAGAGAATCATAGAGATAAAAAATATCATTTATATCATTAATAATTATTGTTCCATCATAATGGTCACCATAAGAGGTGGTGTTTAATAATGAATAATCATCGTTTCTTGAGGGATTAGTTCATCATCCACAAAAATAGTATGTTCTATATCCATTAGATGAAGGTGTGTGTATCTTTAGTTTTAATCCATATAATAACAAACATAATGTATATTTATGATACTAGTTCTGTTATAAAATAAATGAGTAAAGAGAGTTTAAGGGGTTGGAGAAGGAAAATAAATGAAATAACCTTAAGAGAATACATTACCTCAAATCGGGTAACTCCTTTTTATTAAAGCTAAAAGGCCTTCATTAATTTTCTTATTAAAAATGTAAGGCATCTATGGGGAAGATAAGGTTGTTGGGAGCTTATTTGGGTAGATTTTGGATGATCCAAGGGGGCTTGTGGAGTGTGAGTAAGGGTTAGAGGTGATGTCCTTTTATAAGAGGTAGTATGGGTACTTTAGGAATTTTTGAAAATATTATTTTATTATTAATTTATTTTTGAATTATAATAACATAAAAGTATTATATTTATAATATTATATGAGTATTGGTCTATATACTCTCATATAATTTATTTTAGACATGTTTAGGTTATAAAATTAACCTTATTTTTTAGCTTTATCCCTTACTACACACATTAAACTTTTACCATGTCTTCTTGTATCTTCATAATATATGGTTATCATACTTACTATAAAATGACATACGACCAAAAAAATGGATTAATAATGATAGTTTTAACATCATATATGTCTGTTGGATGAATTTAATATTTTTATATATATTATATCATTTATTAAAATAGTAATTTATTTAACAACACATTTATGTCAATTTTTATACTATTAATATCATGTCCTTTTTAAAAATTTATAAAAACATGATTAATTCAACGAAAATTCATTCATTTAAATATAACAATTTATTCTTATCCATAAAATTCTTTTATGGCATATAAAGTTTCAAAATAAATTTATCTTAAAATTTTTAATCTCATTTATTTAAATCTATCATTAATAAGGTAATCATTACATCACCATTGTGTTATAAATAAATTTATTTATTTAATATATAAAAATTATAAATAAAATACCTTGTTGTAGGAAATAATATTATATTTCTAAGTAGTATTTAGAGATGAATTTATCATTTATATAACTCCTTATAAAAAATAGTTTTACTAAAAAATACATTTTTATGTTACATTTTTATAACATTTAATTATTTCTTATAAAATGTCATTTTCAAATCAATGTGCCTCCAAGGGGTGGAAAAATAGACCCATGTATTCCGATGGTCAGACATATCTCATCTAATAATATTATGATATATTTTAGAATTTGTTTAATACTCTTATACTGTTATTTTATTACCCTTATTTACAAGATTTACCCTTTAACCATGCTAAATAAAATAATTTCTGAAGTTACTATTCATAAAGTCTAAAAATAAAAGGTACTTATTTTCACAGTTTGGAAATATTTATTCTCAATATGAAATCAATTATTACATATTAAAAACACATAGTTTTTAGATATTAATATAAAATTAAAATATGTTGACAAAATCATTAAGCATGTTTTTTAGAAATAATAACTATCAAAAGATTGAAATGTTTTTAAGTCTAATTAAAAAGTGAAATTACTTCAAATGACCAACATTGGATAAAATGGTATAAATTTAATCTAATTACACTTTAATTCCTATTAAAAAGATTATATAACCATAAAATTGAGTCAGATGAAAAGATAGGTTTGACATAAAATGAAGTATTTTTCATTATTCATTAAAAATAAACATTATCAGAAAAATACCAAAATATTACCCAAGCAAAATATTTATGTCCCGCTTCTAAAAAAAATTATTTTTACAAATGGGGCATATAGAATTGAACAAAACTAGATTAAAATAGGTTCTCCATCAAAATGTGGGATAACTATTTGTTAAAAAAATATTAGATTATTTGTGTTTAAAACTGGATTTATTCTTATTTTAAGAACATAAATTTTATTGGATAAATGTAAAAAGATTTAACAAACATGTTTAATAATAATATTTTTTATTCTTTTCATTCATTCAAATAATATTGGTTGCCTTTAACTAAAATTTAAAATTTTCTTATATTATTTTTTGGTATAACGCAACATTTTGTGAGACGTAGTATTTAATAGAAATCCATTTCTGTAGGTTCAGTGATCTATTACAAAAAGGGTCCCCTTTAACATAAAAATAATATCTTATTAATATGTTCTAATTTAAATTAATAGTATTATTCTATAAATATAGGGGTTATTATAGAGAATCACTCTTGGAAAGGTATAACCATCATCCCATTGAGCCCCTCCATGGGTTCTCCCATGTAAAATCGTATCACTCATTTGAAGAAAAGTAAAATAAAAATTAATCCAATAAAAGATATAATATGTATCTCTTGTGGTGTATAAAATATCAACAACCTTTTATCCAATCCTTATCAATCCATAAAATGATCCCAATTAATTCTTGATGTGTAAAAAGTTATTAAATAATTTAAGAATATAAATTTTTTCAAGAATGAGGGCTAACCCCATTAATTATTTTAATTATACAATAAATAAGGTCATGTACTAGAGAATTCCACAACTCATAACATGGTCACTAAAATATGAGAATTCATTTAGACATGTCATTAAATTAATTAAGAAGCACCTCATGTTACCATGAAACACTATGATATTGTTGAATATAAAAAATCATGGTGGCCTACATGCAGAGGATAACACCAAACATGAATAAATTATTTGATATGTAATATTAAAAATAAAAAAATTAAGAAAATAAATTCATGAATTCCCTTGGGTAGTGGTCCAGTCACATGGAGTATATGATGTAGATTTACACAACAAACCACCTTACCATTTAAATAAACTATTGTGGTTCATAACACAACACACCATGTTGAGAGGTTTACTTCGGAAAACAATTGAATAAATAATGTTATTCCAGGAACACACCCTGTAGGGATATTCAATCAAGAGATTTTAGATAATAATAAGGTCATGTTAAATGTGCAATGTAAACTATATTCAATGTACCTAGTTCTATGAATTAATCATCACATTTATGTCAGGACATATGTAAGAACATCAGGAAAAACAACTAATGATTTCTTAAAATGCTATGTCACTGAGTGAAAATGTATAGGCCTCCTACCACATGCCATGGAAAAATTACTCATATTGTATTAAAAGTTGATTCGACCATGTTCGTGAAAAATCAAAGAATCATATGAAGTAATCAAATTCTAGTCAAATTATTTCATAGAAAAATAATGTAGCAAGATATGAGATAAATAAGGAATGGAGTTTGTGGGAGTTGTTGACATAAAGATCGATCTCCAAATAATATAATAGTGTTTAAATCATAAAAGAGATGATGGGTGTATCTCTATCCTTATAAGAGGAGAGTAGTAGCTTGAGTGGGATCCCCCGAGGTGGGAATTAAGGAGAAATAATGTAGGAGGAGAAACTAAATAAGGTTGTATAAGAATAGTGTTAATTTCTATCCCCTTTATAGGGGATTACATTTTGGTTAAACTGGTTGCCAATATGTATACCTATTATTCTAATGACACTACATTAGAAGAGGAGTCACATAGTTCATGCATAGAGTTTGGAAAACCATATTTTAACAATATTTTCCCCCTCTGTTCTTGACCTAAAAAAAGTATCTTGGGAAAATTTCTCATCTCTCATGGTTAAAACAAAATGTGACCCCTTGTCAACCCATATAGATTTTTAATTTATGGGACCTAATACTCCTGAAACATCATAAAATATTCATGAAACTTATAGGTCCATAGGTAAATTATAAAAAAACTGCATTTCTGTATTTAAGCGTTCATAATTATATTTTAAGTCTATGTTTTTAAGACATACCATATTTCAAATGCCATGATTGAAATTTTATCTGAACATCATCCTTCTAATAAAATTGGATGCTAAAATGTTGAATTTTTTGTTTTTGAAAACGATTTATTGGTTTTTTTAGATTGCTTACTATTTTCTTCCTCATATCATCTCTTATATTTATTTCAAAGGGCCAAAGGGTGAGTATGAACTGTACTTTTTTAATATATGGGGATTTATGATTAATGAATAAATCATATTTCAATGAAATATGAGTTTAAATTTTTGAACCACATTGTGATGTAATAGTGGATATTAATGGGACGTGACCACAGTCAATTATAAGTGTTTTATATGTTCATATTTTTCTTAATTAGTTGAAATATAAAATAGTAAGGAACCGTGAAATATAAAAAAGATAAACCCATACAATATATCATGAAATTATGGTTTTTTAAGGTATGGGTAATTATTGTTCACATAGAAATGTATGCCCATAAAACATATGGTCTTTTGGACACAAACACACATACACAGATATATATATGATAATATGTGTGGGTGATAGGGTCTTTTTGGTGTGAATATCTTTCCTCATAGGGAGGGATGATCCTTAACCTATTCTTGTTTCATGGGTGTGTGTGTGTGTGTGTTTCTTATATATTTTTTATACCCCGATATTCTAATATATAATTTTTCATTATTAATTTATCATTGATAAATATTGATTTAACATAATGTTTTTCATGGAACACTAAACAAAATTAAACATTGTCACATTTTATTAATATATATATATATATATTAAAGTAGATAACAAATTTATATATTTAATTATTGTAACCTTGTACTAAAATATATATAAATAATGAAAAAGAAATTTAACTTTTAATACAAATGTGTTGGTGAAATTAAATCAGTCAAAATAGAAAACTAATAATATTAATTTCCGATTCAGAATAAAATTTCCTAATAAATTGAATATTTTATGTTTGATGAATTTTTATATTATAAAATTAAATAAATTATGTATAAATGATGATGAAATATATTAGGTATATGAATTATATATTTTCAATAAATCAAATAAAAATTCATATTAAATATAAATTATATCTATTAATATTTTACAAATATCATTTTTACAATAAATTTAATTGGAAATATATTTTTAATTTCCATATAAATAATAACATCCAAAATTATGGACATTTAATTTTAAAAAATACATATAATTTTTGGATGTTTATATAATATTTATATTAGGGGAATTAATTTTATTATTGTTGTTATATAGCTAAATAGTAAAAATTATAATTTCCACTACTACCATAGTTTTATGAGATCATAATGATATTAGTACGATTTAAAATATTATTAAAAGTTTATACAAATAAAAAAATTTAATTAGGAACCAGTAATTTTTAATTAAATTTTATATGTTCAACTTATAACTAATTTTTAACATATCAAGAACATATGTAATAGTTTATTCCAACAAATTCTTTTAATCATTTAGTTTTATTAAACAACTAAAAGGTGGGTTTAGGTCTTGTAATTCAACGAATAATATATAAAACCTATTTTAATAATAATGAAAAAATTAATTTTACAAAAATTCATATTGATAATATTATAATAAATAATGCTTTTGTGTAAACATAAACAATTCTAAAAATTACGTTTTATTTGTTTGGAGAGTGAATATTTAAATGTAATTTTTCTTACCTTTAAAAAAATTCTTTAATAAAGTTATTTAAATATGTAAAATTTATTTTTCAAATTATTTAATACAATAAAATTTAATTTTATTAATTATAATTATGTAAATATATTAAAAAATGATTTGTCACATTAAAAGAAATTCATTGTAATAATATAAATAATGGGGAAATGTTTTAAAATTCCTTAAAAAATATCTCAAAATATTTAGTGAAAAATTATATCAAAAAATGCCTTATAACTCATCCATTAATAATATATTTTTGACTGAAAATATTGTAACATTGATATTTCCTATTATATTATTTAAAAGATCCCTCTCTCCTCATTTATAAAAGGTAAATTCCACCACCACATTACATAAACAGTAAAAATTAGGTTTCCACTCTAAATTTAGAACAGTTTACTTCTCATAAGCCATATACCATTTTAATAATCCTTGTTTTCCTTGTAAAATCACTAATTTATACATTCCAATTTGGTCCTCGAAAATAATAGTAAACTTCACAATGAGGTTTAGGCAGTTTTTTTGACATCGAGAGTTAAAGATTTTTCTTATAGATATTTTATTTCCTTGAGATATCTTTTGTACTACCCAATTTTAAATTTCTTTAGTGCATATAATACCTTATTTATGTTTTATATATCATCATTTATTAAATTTCATGGATTTAAAAATCCATCACGGGTAAATATTTTCATGTGTTTTTTCCCACAAACAGTACTAAATCCCTTATGTATTTATTATGTAAAATATGTATTCAATGATTTTTTAAATTCAATTTTTAAATTATTAATTTTATTTTTTGGATTTTCTAAAATAGTAATTATTTATTTAATTTAATCTCATACTCTATGATGGAAATAATATTTTTAATTAGAATATTAATTGAATATAAATTACATTTTCATCAAAGTGTAAATTTATTTCGAATAATTCACATCAAATTCAATAATTATTTTTCCTTATTATATTTATTATTTAATCATTCAAATTTCTCATTAAATAATTTTATTTAAAATAATTTATCATTCTTATAATCATCAAATTTTACTTTAAACCATTTAAATATATTATTTTATTAACCAATTTTATATTATGGGATTCAATAAAGGTGTTTTTATAAAATATAATGAAAAAGGATTTATATTCAAAGTCATAAATTTTATTTTTTGTAATATACTTACTCTTGAATATATTAATCTCTTTTTGAAGGATCTAATATTGAGAATCTATTATGAATCGATTTTCTAATAAATATCATGACATTTTTAGAATGAATTTTTTAAATGTAAACCAAAACTTTTTCTTTTTTTTATAATGGTTAAAATTTACGATATATTCTATTTTTAATATTTTGTTTACATCTACCTATATATATAAAAATTATGGATCTCCATGGATTTAATGATTTTAGAATCACTAGTACATCTCGATATTTTATGAGATATTTCTCTTTAAACAAAATGTCTTCTATGTATTGAAATATATGAAAGAACAATTATAAACGAATTTTAATATATTATAGATTTTCAACCAAGATATTTTATTTATGGGAAAAAATAAAAATTATAAAAATTATAAAAATATAATGTTTTAAAAAAATAATTAGATATAAATTTATTATGAACAAATATAAAATCATATGAACAAAAGAGATATTTTTTCCAAATTTGATTTATGTGAACATTATGATTTAATGTTAGTAAATTAAGTTGAAAAGTATTAGAGAATTATTTTAATAAAAACACTTCATATTCATTCATTCAAAATTATTTACAATAATAAATAGTTTTATGGGATTATTTACAAATATATATCCATTTTATCTAAAAAGTGAATTTTCACCATTTTCCAACATGTTTTGTAATTAAATATTTGCACTTATTGAAATTGAATCACAAATAATATATTCCATAATATTAATCTAGAGGATAAATATTTTTAATAAATCTATTTTTATTTTTTATCAATATGAATAGAGATTATATTGCATTTTTTATACTGTTAATGGTTAAAAAAATTAAATAAGGATGAAACATTTGGAAAAGGAAATAAATTTTCTATAACTCATACCATTATCATATTTCTTGAAATTAGTTTTTACATTTAATTCCTACTATTTACGATATTTACATTTTTCTCAAATTTATTTGATTGTGACCATTATATTACTTTTGGAAATTAATACAATAAATATGTCATTAATATCAATATAATAAATTTATTTACATAACGATGAAATGAATATAATACCAGTTATAAATTTTTATTTAAAATATAAATTTTTATTTTTTATTATAATAATTTATTTATAATTTATTATAATTTAATAATTAGAATAACTTAGTATGCAATATTGGAAAAATATTTATTATTTTGAAAATAAATAATTAAAATAAATATGCTTAAATAGGGTAAATTTAACATAATTTGGATTAATGATTTTGTTAAAAAAAATGAAATATATTAATATTATGTAATGAAGTTGTATAAAATTATTATTTTTGAATTCCATTTCTATATTGATTTCATTAAATCCAAATTAAAAGAATACTGCAAAATTTTTAACTAATGATATTTTATTATAAAAATATTTTATTAAATAATTTATTGATTATAAAAATATAAAAATTTGAAATTAATAATAATATATGGTATAAAAAATTGATTAAATTTCGATTTATAATCCAATTTTATCATTATGTGTGAAAGGATGAACCTTTAATATTGAAAATGTCATTACCACTGTCAAATTTAAGACTGGTTAAAAAATGCTTAAGAAGAAATATAAGGTGTGAAATTACACCAAAACGATCATAAATTATATTTATCATGATATTTTTATATTATCCACTTTTTTTATTCAATTAATATTTTAAACAATTTTAATTTATAATGATTCAATTGTATTTAAATATATTTTGTATTTTCATGATTTAAAACCCCTCACTAATAATAGGGGACCTCATTTCCTCCTTATATAAAACATTTTATGAATTATATATCATCCAATACTAGACATAATATGATTTTTTATTCCATAACCGGATCCTATAGACATTTTTATGCTAAAATTCAATCCCCTCAATGGATAAAGTGTCTATCAAAAAAGTGTTCTCAATGATGAGCTATAACACCGAATCAAGTATTTTAAATTTTTAATGTTCATAGAAAAATTATAAATAAATATTATACCTTAAAAATTATTACATTTATTATCATAAATATAAATAATTTTTTATGATGTAAGAAATATTATCCACCTCTTTCTCATCTAAATAAAGTGAAAACATCACTCTTGCAAAAGTAGATCATACCTTCCCCATACTCCAATGTCATAATTTATTATTCACTATAAAACATAGTTGATTAAAATGATAAATTTAATTGTTATATATTATTTATGATATTATTATAGATATGTAATTGTGATTTTTTATTTACATTTAATTAATTCCATCCATTGAAAAATATAAATATCATTCAAACTTATGTACGACGTATAGTCTCCATGAAAAGTGTAACTTATGTTTATGTATCTAAATTTTATGGATAACAATATATATATATATATATATATTGGATATATGAGATATTAATATCATGGTTAACATTGTTGGTATGTCCATGATGAATGTATAAATATGGAGACTATGGATCCAAAACATGAATGAAAAATGATTCTGTTATCACCTGGAATAGTGACTTTAAAACTGGATTGTTAATGACTTGGTGATTATATGTTTTATTAAATTTAAATATGTTATTATATATTTTATTATGGCGTTTTAATACATGAAATATAAAAATATATTTATTATATAGTAGTTTTCAATATTTTCGATGAATGTTGAGACTTGATGTATTGTTTTTATTTGAGAATATCATTAATTATCAGTTGTTTTAGACTATGTATATGATGATGAAATCTAATGATCATACACCAAAGAAACGAATTATTTTTCATTCCACATGTTAAGTCATGAAATCATTATTTTTAAATTTTATTTTACTCTTTCTAAGTATTTCCAATAATTAAATAATATTTATAAGGACATTTGAATTTATTTCACTATTCTGTCAGAAATCCATATAATTGTTTTCAAAAAATCATTAAATTAATTTATTTTCTAATTTCCATCAAATATATAGATCCATTTTTTTATTGATTTACCTTTTACAATTTTTTATAATTATTATTCATCTATTCTTATAATGAGGTACTTTTTTACTATATTTAGTAATAATATAAAAGGAATAAATTCCTCTAAATTATATGAAATGAATAGAATTTACAAACATGAAATAAAATAAATTATTTGAATAATTATTTATTGGATTCAATGGTTTATTTGAAATAAAAATTCATAAATATTTTATATATATTTATATATTATTTTAGTTATTTCAATTATAAAAATGTATTTCAATTACGTAATATTTGAAGTGATCTTTATATTTAATTTTTATCTAATATGGGATACTTTAATATTACCAAACAATTATTGAGGATAAGATAAAAAAATAAAAGTCTTATTATTTAATTGGAAGCATTATTTTTAATGAAAGAGGATTTTAATTTTAAGACACTATTTTTCTATGTGTTATTTTATGATGAATAGTTGAAATGATTATGAAGCCTATTTTGATTACATTGGTAACACCATGAGGTAGTTATCATGAAACATGTTTCCCAATCACATGATATGATATGATTAATTTATTATGATCTTGTGTCTCACATTGGGGTGGTTTTCATTGTTTTGTAGGTAATTTTATTGTTACAATACCTTTTATTCTTTCGATAATTATAGATGTCTAGTGATATTTATAATATTATAATAGAGATTTGACACATTTATGTTAGTTAATATTTCAACAATAATATTCATGGTGGTGAACCATGACTAATATAATTGATCGAAAAGTGATACAAATCTGTTGTGATAGACTTGGTAGTGTTCCATTACTACAAAATAAATTATATTCTATGATTATATGTATGCTACAAAATCAGTTTTTTTTCCAATATCTTTTTATCATGAATCAGGATAGTTGATTATATTTTAGTTAATTTATGGTGAATATTGATGATAAATAACATGAATATATATTATTATATATAATATGTAGTGTAATATTTTTAAAAGATAATATCATTTTGTCATAGACATATTCTTCTGTTATGTATATCTTGAAAGTTTTATCTCCCTTTACCATAACTGATAGGATTCTAGGATCATCATATATTATGTTATATTTTTCCATGATATGAAGAATGATTTTATGTGTGATATTTACAAGATAGAATAATGTTATGGAGAATTATATTGGAGCTGAAGTATATATTATATGAATTTGTTTTCATGTTTCTATGATTTCCAAGCCAATAAAACTATATTTTTCTTTCATGTATGGATATATTATGAAATAAATACATATATAGAAAAATTTAATATTTATGTATGAAAATAAAAAGTTTTAATAGTTTCCATTAGAGTAACTTTTAGTGATCCTTTAGAAACTAGGATGAAAAAACAATTTTGGGGACCATTAATACCGGAACAGTTCGGTCAGAGCCCATTTATTAAAAAATGAAATCAAAGAATCAGAATGAGATGGATGGGTTCATAAAAGCATCATTCCCCCTTTCCAAGAGATTCCAAAGCACCTCAAATATAATAATAAAACTTATTTGAAATAGCATAATCGCCATACTAGTTGGAATCATTTAGTGGACTATGAGACCTTGTGACTATAGTCGGCAACAGATAAGAATATTATTTCCTCCATCTCATTGTCCATGGAGGAACATATTTAAATACTTCATCATCTACAACAAAATTTCATTAATTAGACAAAAACTATCTAAATAATGATTTCTTCAGGAAATCCTTCTTGATATCATCACATATTCCATGGATACAATCATTTTCCCATAATTTATAGATTTACTATTGAATCCATGAAAGGATCCCAACATAAAATATATTATGTTTCCCTTCAATTGCATGGGGAGATTCTAGGTCCAATGTCACTCCCAGTATAAGGCTTCCTCAATCCTCTTGGACACTCTCCAGGGATATCTCCCCAAACCCATGAGTCTCCTGTGTTGATTCCCTAGTAGAGCCATCTATAATATACACATTTCCATTGTTAATATTGGATTGTCTGTCACTAATAGAGTCCATAGTTAAATAGAATTTATAAATGAAAATATTTTTTCGTTCCATGAAAAAAAATTATTGTTGGGATACTATAAGTGTACACGGTTTTATAGTAGATACATCATGGGTTATTAACACTAAAAAGTGTTGGATTAGTATATCTCATCCATTATTCGATTGCATGGTTAGTGTTATATCATTGTGATCCTATTTTAAAACTCATAGGGGATATTCATAATTTAAATCAAATTTTCATTATGAATCATTATAATGTAATTGAGTTCATTAGGATCCCAAATTAAATTATTTAATCATTTGGTGTCAAATATTAATAATAAGGAATCTTAATGTAGACATCCTAAAATAGTTTTTCATGATTATATTGTTTCCCACTTTGATTTTTTCTATACATGCAATACTTTTAGTTTTTAGACAATGTATCATTCAAAATAAAATTATATAAATGGTAAATGTGATACATAATGAAATTATGGACCTCTAGATCAAAAAACATATATGAGAGATTTACTATAAAATAATAATGGTTTTATGGTTACGAAACATACATAATATTGGAATGATGTTAAACATCTGAGTTACTAATGGAGGGAAAATTACATTTTTTATTTCTTTAAGGATTCAACATCCTCATTTTTTATTAACACTACAAATGAACTAGTTTTTAAATAATGGATCAGCAATATAGAATACATATTTTTATTATTTGGTGTTTAATAATGACTTTTTTGATATATATTATTTTGACTATGAATAATTTCAATGGTTCACCCTTATAAAGAACATTGGAAAATGGAAATTAATTTAAAAATATAGTTGGATGAGGTTATTATATTATTTTTCAATATGTACATTCTTAAAATTCAATGATTGAAATTGAGGAATGAATGTTATGAGATAATGCATAAGGACAAATAATTTGTTAGTAACTACAAAGATAAATTTACATGAACTATTAGCTACACATATGTTATTATCGTATAACCAAAATGTAATATTTATTAATTATTTAGTGGATCTAATACAATCCTACAAATTTATTCATCTGTATATAATTCTAAAATCTATAACAAAATCTTTGGATGTTCTATCATCGTTGAAATTTATATTTTTTTTAACCATGAATCACATAGTATTGGTATGAATAGGTTGATAAACTCAAATGAGATTGAAAACTACCATAAAATAAGAATATGATTATCAAATTATGGTCAATGTGTTAAAGGTAACAAGAAATAAATTTTCATAAATGGACTAGAAAATTAATTATTTGTGTAATGGGAGGTTATAATGTGAGTGAATATAGAATTTATATAAACAATAAGATACATTTTTATAAAATGAAAGCATCATGGAATGAAGTAACCACAAAATAGTTTTTAAATTTATTTTTTATTGATATTATATAAAACAAATTCTAAAACAGAAATATTAAAGATGATAATTGATGTTAGTATGCTCCTCTAGCTAAAAAAATAAAAACCTCTTATGATCACTGTTTTTAATGAGGGATATAGTAAAAACATTATGAAATAAATACATAACATCAACTATTAAAATACAGATTTGTTATTTTTATCTATCTTTAAAAAACTTATATCTGATGAATTTTGAATATGTATCATAATACTACCCAAATAATTAAAATTTGTATTTATTGGGAAAATACCTAACTATAAGATGATTACATCTCAAGTAATTGATTCATACTCAATTCCTTTTTCTAGGAATATAGTCACTAATATTATCATTATTCTCCCCAAGTAAAATTTGATGTTATTTTATGTACTACCCCAACACCAGATAGATTAGATCGAGTGTCTTCAATGTAAATCATAATAATGATTAAAAGAAATAAATCCCAAAAGGATAAAATAGTTAAGTATTATTGATAAACCAGGTAAATAAATTATTTTTATTTCATCTGACGACACTAATAAATCAATATTTCTCATCTTTTTTCTAAATAAATGACATCACAGATAAATAAAATTATATTTTAAATCTCTTCATACCTTTCCTAGAATTATTCTTGGATTACTTGGGAAAAAACACAAAAACGTTGAGTTCATATGATTAGTAACATAATAAATTATTGTATAATAAATAATGTGTCCATAATAATAGTCAATATGAAAAGGTAAATGACTGGAATCACATGCAATTAAAAAACTAGATAATTAAACTAATATGGTAATGTAAGAAATATTAATATATAACGATTAATACGTGAAATAAAAAAATAAATGTATCCATAGATATATCGATGCAGTATCTCATGAATGAATAACAACTCAAACTAAATAATTTATAATTCATAATATTTGGATGACAAGATTCAATGTTACATGGAACCATTACCATAAAGAATCAATTTTCCTTCACCAATTATAACAACTAATTTTTCAAGGGGATTTCTTTATCAAGTCTACAACTCGTGTATTATATATCCTAAGAATTACTCATATCAAATAAAAAATACACATTATATAATAACAATATTAAATAAATTATACATATTTATCCATATTTCACTAAATAATATAATTACATTAAAATTAAATAGAATTCAATAAATGGTATAAGGATTGGTCAAAAATCATATACATGAAACATGATATGGATTTTTACTAAAAATTCAATTTCAAATGGTAATATGAAATGGATAATTTTCAGGGGACCGAAAGGAATCAATTAATTTAATGTGAGTAATATCCTCAGTAAAAAATTCAAAATCCATTAAAAAGAATATTATGGATGGTTTTAATACAATATAACCCATGTGGAGTAAAATAAAGGGATGTTTTCATTGGTTAATAGAAATATTATATGAATATTTTTAAAAAAACAAATTGGGGAAAATATATTTTTTATTTTGAAAACCTTTTAAAAATAAATTTCATTGAATATAAATTATGAAAATGTTTTCTTTAAAATAAATAAGTTTAAACATGCAATGGAAGCATCAATGATATTATAGAGGGTAAATCCTTACATGTCGTATGTGGTATATATATCATTCCTTTTACAGGGTTCATGGTCAGAAAAGATCCTTATTCAAAAAGTGAAAATATTCTTCCTTTAAAAAATATTTGTAAAAAAAATAATGTATAAATATATCATTAAAAAAATTAATACATTTTAATAAAAAAAATTGGTTTTTAGAACCAAACAGGTAAACCGATCGATGAGAGATGTTATGTCAAGTTTTCGGAAAACAAAATCTAACATATTTTGACTCCAAAAGAGTGTAAAATTTTTAATAAAACAACATAATGGTAAACATTAAATAGGGGATAATGAAAGGGTTTACATAAAATTGGATAAACAATTTCATTTAATAGAAATTCCATTGAAAGGTCATTAAAGTAATTGTTTTGTAAAATAATCATTAAACCTTCAATAAATTCACATACCAATTTGAAACATTTTAATTTATACCCCTCATGAAAGAATAATATTAATATAAATCCTTAAATGAAATTAATATTATTAAATTCTTGATATACTATATAATAATGGAAGTTATATACACCTCAAAAAAGATATTAGTGCTAAATAAGACATTTATCTCATGGATGTGAAAAGTGATTGGAGAAGTATCTAACTATGTAGTGACAAATGCATTAGACACACATAAGGTAATATTAATAAAATAAAAAATCAAAACACAAATAATATAATATAATTCATGATATTATATGTCAATGCGTTAGGATGTACACCTTATATAATAAATTAGGTGCACTTCAATAAAGTATGTTTTACAGAATGAAAAGTGTGACAAAAATTAATTACCTTATGATTCCATTCAGTAGAAAATCCTTTAAAATCCTGTATAATAAACTTATGTTAAATTTATACATTATTCCTAAACTTTTTCTTGTTTTTGAA
Organism: Viscum album; assembly: GCA_963277665.1. Taxonomy (NCBI): domain Eukaryota; kingdom Viridiplantae; phylum Streptophyta; class Magnoliopsida; order Santalales; family Viscaceae; genus Viscum; species Viscum album. The sequence goes on along the minus strand of OY728145.1, from coordinate 1,237,101,186 downwards.
ATCATTTTTTCACTTATTACCATGTTATTCACTACATATTAAACAATTTCATTTTTATCGGGTGTTTTGACCAAATTCGTTATATGTATCGAAAACAACTTATGTAGGTCAACTATGGTCAATGTTGTCATTATATATTGCCTAAATTATAAAAAAAATTACATTATTATTATATTTATACATAAAATATATTTTTTAAATAAATTATTATATATGGTTATTAAAAATGAACCAACGTTAAAATCAATGAGATAGTAGGCAGTACATTGACATGATTGAAAATCCCATTTATTAAGGATCGTTATGGAAAGAAGATAATTAACCCCATACCTTTAAAAAATGATAATTAACAAATAAATACAGTATTATTTTATAATACATAATTATATATATAATTCAAGTTAGGAAAAATGAATCGCATCATATCGAGGAGGCGGTAGTCACCCATCTATATATAATGTTATCAATTTTTATTCTGTGAATGTGTAATATATATATATATATATATAATTTAGGAAATATAATTATGTCATGAATAACATATATTGGTTTTTTATGTCTCTTAATTTAAATTATTACAATTATATATTCATTACATATACCGTGTGAATGAATCATATTGCTTTGACGAGGTTATAGTCCACACTACCTCAATGGTTGTTTTGTATTGATCTATAATGGAATGTATTAAATGTATTTGTCATAAAGGTATTATATAACTATGAATTAATAATAAATTAAGTATATAAATTGATTTTACACCATAATATCCATCATTATAGGCGGTAAGTAAAAGATGACAAATCATCGTTTTATGAAGTTGTTGATCACTGTACACAAAAACAATTTCTTAATTAACCATTAGACAGAGGTGTGCGAAATTGTAGGTATATCCCTCATACAAAAAACATACATTTATATTAAGGATACATGTTTTGTTATAAAATTAAGGAATAATATTATTATTGTGGTGGATAATGGAAATGATATGAAAAAAGGTTGAGAGAATATGTGACCTTTTAATTAGGTTACTTCTTTTGGTATATACCAAAAGTATTCCTCGGAAGGAATTATTCCCGATGGTTGGATTCATTTGATAGGTGAGGGATGTTGACAAGAAAATTGGGTAGATCTTTTCTAAACCAATTTGGTGTGACAGGTGTGATTAATGGGGGGAGGTGGTAGCCTTTTATATGGAATGAAATGAAGTAATTGTGAATTTTTTATACAAGTTAGGTGTACACATGTTCATATATAAAAAAAATAATATAAGACAATAAATAATAATAAAATAAAGTTATTTTTTGTTACATTTATGTCCTATGGTTTTTTTAAAATTTTCTAGTTCATTTGGGCATGTAAGTTAAAGGTATATTATTTAATAAATCTTACTTAAACATAATAATTATAATTAATTTTAATCACATTCAGTAATCAATTTAGTCAAAACATTCAAGCTTATTAGACATTACAAATTATTTAGATTCTAAATATTAAATACAATTCTCAAATCTATTCATATACGTGGAATAAATTAATTTAAAAATCATCTCATAGGAAAGATGACAAGGCATGTTTTTTTAGTAAAAATATTCAGAAGATTACTTGGTTTTTATAATCAATTTCAATGTGAAATTGATTTAAATAACATAAATAATATTAATTTATAAAAAAATAATATACCTAAAAATTATTACCAATTAAATTTATAATTGATCCTTATAAATAAATATGATGGAAAAGTAGTTTTTGAACTAAAACTCATTATTTTTAACTATTCATTAAAAATTAATATATTTCTGAAAAATCTCAATAACATTACCTTAACCTACTTTTTTTAATACTTCAAATAATTTTTTAAATTATTAAATCATTTAATGATTCAAAACTCATTTTTAAAATTGATTTTCCATTAAAATGTGTTACAATTTCCATTATAAAAATATTGGATTTTTTGTGTAAAAAATGTTTTATTATTATTTTATGCATATCAAACATAATGGATGAATATAAAAAATTACTTTATTGAATATATAAAATATTAATTTCATTTAAATAACTAATTAATTGTAAAAATTATTTTTAAAAATAAAAAAATCCTTGGAATGCATAAAAATAATAACATTTTTTATATACAATTGATTCTTATTTTAATTTCTAATAAATTAGTAACAAATGTATTCATTTTATATTTATATAAACCATAAATTTATAAAAGTTACTTATCACTATAAATAACTTCTATGATAACATCTACTTTATATAATATTATATTTAATAATAAAATTATAATAATAAATTATTATTTGGTGAAACACGATCTTCCATGTATCAAAAGATATTACAAAAAGGAACTCTTGTATATATTAGAAGCCATCATGTAAGGTTTCTCTTGAATGTAACATAATATATCCTAGTGTTTCATGAATTGAAATATATAGAATATACTTAAAATAGAAAATATATTATAATGTATTCAGATATGATAATCACTTATATACATGTTGTCTCAGGTCATGGATGTTATCTAATGAAATCTTTTAACTTTATAATTTTGGGTGGTAAATTATCACCCACATAATTAAATTGATTCTTCACAATTAAAACTCAATTTTTTTAAAATATCTAATATTTCTTCCATTGATGATGTTTTATATCATGATAACGGTTCATAAAACGTCCGCTAGAAAATAGAGAATGTGACGAACAATGGTCACACAAGATACCATGTAACTTGGTCTCGAAGTACAAAAAAATTAGTGGAAAATAGAGGTACGTATGTGTAGGAAAAAATAAATATTTATAGAGAGTCAATGAGGTCATTTATCACCAATATGTTAATGATTGATATAAATTTGAAGGCCTCAAATCTATACATTTGAGATGATTCATAAGACCATTAGTTTAATAAAGATAAAGGTATAAAAAATTAGATCATATTATCAAATGTTGAGTAATTATTTTACTACCAAATAATATAAGGAAATATTCTTACATGATAGGTTTTAAATTTTATATTGACTACTACTAATTGTTTTTTGCTTCAATGAAATTATAATTCATTCTATTACTACCAGAGAATAATTAAAAATAATGATTTTTTATGCACGTAGAAATAAAAGAACATTTAAAGGAACATAAGTCCTATTATAGTGTGAAAGGTCTAAATATTTTTCTATAGTTATCTTCCAAAAACTATATGGTACAATGACTAACCACTAATCCAAAAACGTTATACTAGTGTTTCACCATTAACATTTATTCTTGAAATTGTGTAAATTAAAATAATGAAAATTGAACAGGACATTACATAGGCCCGTGGTCGTCATGAAAACCATTTCATTCACCGGTCAAGGGTTACGACCCACTACCTTTCAAGACATGATTTTGTATCACATGGCTTCTAGGTTGTCCTTTTCTAAAATCATATTAATGTAGTTTCCAAACTATCTTGGACAACCCTGAAATAATGTAAATCCCTAAATATCCTTTAAACTAATGATTACAATACAACCCTAATACACTAATTCTACATGCATTTTTTTCAACATAGGATCTTCCTTGGTAAATGTTTTATCATTAATATTATTTTTAGGATTTATAATCCGTGATAACTTCTTTTCAATCAAAAAACCCATAGGTTTATCCAAAGACATTATTTTTCATAATTTATTAAAACCCTTTATAATCATTGGTAAATAAAATGTTACTTATCCTTACCTTATCCCTGTATTGTTTCAAACCAGTATTGAGTAATGATCATTGTCCTATATGAGGTTATCCTGAGTCTAGCTCAGAACACCTTTCAACAATTATTACTCCTAGGTACACATGTTCCAGAACCATTTCCACCTATATTATCCATACATGGATATATTTATAAGATGACCAATAGAATATCCAACTTAATAGGTTTCTAGGATGTTCTTCTACACTTATACTAAATATATACCTTAGGGTTTTGTTTTCTAAACTATGTTGTCCTAAAATGTTTTCTCATGGTTTCTACTAAATATTCATTTATAACAACTATAGTGTCATATCCCATATTATAGTGACCTAGTATTAAAACATTTCACAATAAGGGATATTATCTAGTATAAGTTTGAGTGAATTAGACAATATTGTTACATTTTGAGAGAAATATAATAATAAAATTAAATAAACAAAAACAATCATCAATAATCTTATTCCACATTGAAAAAACATCATATTCAAATCTTTTAAAAATATAAAAATGAATGTAGAACGTTGGATTTGAATATAAAATGCTTACTATGGGGATTTAAAATAGTTATATGATTCTTTAAAACATTTTTTAAAATGATCATCCTTATATAAAATTATATTTTCATAAAAAATATAAATTTAGAAATCCATTATTTTTCAAAATAATTATAATAGAATTGATTTCTTGGAATTATACATTTAATATGATAAATAATGGAGTATGATTTATGTTACATAAAAGACCACATTAAAAACCATAACATAATGATGGTAGTGATATTTCATATTGAAAAAAGTTCTCTAAAGACATATGGGTTCACTCCCTATAATGTTTTATAGCATACATGGGTCAATTAATTACAAAATATTTAGTGGACCTTACTTTCTCAATCAAAACACAAAAAATATCAATATTTTTTACATAATATTATTTTCATTAAAAATAAAATAACATTTCCCATAACATGTCATCAAAAAAAATCAAGAGTTTCTAAAACCAGTTTTTGGAGAGTCTCATGCGTTAAATACCTGTACTTTTTTGGGAATCATAATTAAAATATAGATTGCTTACTTTGAAAATTTAGACTATGAATAAATGAATGTATGAAATCATAATATGAAACAAAATAAATTGAAAAATTCTAATAATATAGATTAATAGATAAGTAATCATTGGATTTCCCATAGAATTATATAATAAACCTAGTAATTCAAACATTTCATCCATTAGTATATTGAAAATAAAATATTGTACAATATCAGTGATATGAAATTTACCCATAGTCATACTTAATTTTTTGGCACATTAAAAACATGTATTAATTGATTTATATGTCAATATATATATATATATTTTATATATGTATAAACACAAATTTAGAAATTAATTAATCTTTTGAATTGTTAATACACATATTAGAATAAAAAATTCATGTTTAAACAAAACATTGATAAACATAGATAACCCTTGCATTAGATTTTGCATTAATTACAACCTACTTTTTATAAATAATAAATTAAAAAAATAATTTGATTCTATAAAAATTTGATAATAGAGAGTTTTAATTTAAACATGCATTTACAAAATATCAATAAAGGATATTAAACCACATAATAAAATCTTATACGACAGTACAATCTCAAATATAGTTTGGATGGAAAGAAATATATATCATTACTAATTATATCAGATATAAATTAATCACCATTACACAAATATTATTTAGAAATAAAATTATATGTATGTATGAAAAACTATAAATTGAATATTAATGTCAGAATAAATATTTTAATTTCATTGACAATAAATAAGTATTGTAAAAAAAGCAATACAATTTCCCTTACACACAGAATTTAAATCCAGGAAATTTGAAAATTTAGATTAGAAAAAATATAAACACTCTTATGTACATATATAATGAAGAATTAAATAATATATGGTTTTCCAAATAATACTTTTATATATGTTTCATAAATATATCTTGAAAATATACATATTTCTTATTTAAAAATCACGAGTTTATAAACACGGATAAAAAAATGGAAACATGATAGTAAAATTTACCTTTACATGAATTACATGAGGAAAACATAACATCTATTGTTGCAAAATCAAATTTTAATTTTCTAAAAAAAATTATTTACACTGCTAGTTGATTGGAATATATATCCATAAACATTACATACATGAGCTTCCCAAGTCTATTAGGTATATAGTTTTCGACAACATATTTTTGATATATTCATTTTTTAATTAACCTCAAATACTGACAGATTCATATGAATGTGAAAAAAAATCAAAAGTTTTCATAAATAATTAATTATAAGCAAATTTGGAATGTGATAGATACCCAATAAGCATCAAAATTTGAATCGATCCATAGAAGTAAGAGACGTACAAATATTGATCACTACACAAAAAAGAGGACTAAAAAATCACTATTTATCTGAGATCATCAAATGGTTTCAACAGAAAAACAGAAAAAATGATAATTAGAAACCTCAGTTACTAGGTTGAAGAAGATCTGAACCCTTTGATAGTAAACTCTGATCAACCCCAAATCATGTTTGGTTCATTTGATAATTCCATATTCTATGAATAATGAGCTCATAAGAACTCTTCCCCGATAATAGTAAACCCTTAGTCAAAACCCCCAAATATCAACCTACATCTCAAACTCCCTCACTGAACATGATCTCCCAGGTCACGCTAGCCATCATATCAACCAAACGCTTAGCTCAACCTTCCTCAAATGAGCTCAAGAGATATAGATCCTAACTTCTAGTCTCCGACTCGAAGCTCTCTTAACTCCTGTGAATCCTTTCTCCGTGACCCCCTCATCGACCCTGTTTAAAAAAAAGAAATCCACGTTATTGTTAATTTTGATTTATCATTATTAAAAAATGAAAAAAATTATAATTTCAAATAATGTATTTTTAATATCATCATTTTATTAGATTAATTAAAATTTACAATCATAGATTATAATTTTATTGATAAAATTTATAATAATTTTATAAAATAATCTAACAATAATTTATATTTCAAAAATAGTAAATATAATTTCACACACATATATATATATATTAAAATTTAGAATTTTCTAAAACAAAATTAATTATATTTCAAAAATGAATATATATTTTCATTATTTCATATAAAATAATTACTATAAAAGTGAAATATATATATATATAATGAATATATTTATATAATTTAGTATAGAAATTATTCATTCAATTGAATTTTTTGTTAAAATTATTTTAATTATTATAAAAATTATCAAAAAAATATAGTCAATTTAAAATATTCATTTACATAAAATAATATTGGAAAATAGTCTTTTTTAGAACAATAAAAGAGAATTAATTAGACAGATCTAAATAATAACTATTATAATTTAAACAGTTAATTTCGATTATTACTTCCAATTAAATTGGTCCCAAACCATTATTAGATTATTTTAAAATTAATTTTTTCCATTTAATAAAAAAATTATATAAAAAAACTACATCTGTATATTATATGATGTTACAATATTCCACCCTCAACATAATTTCATCCTCTCAATTTGATCATTGGACTCTATAAAATTATTATTTTTCATCTTCAAAATTATTACAATCTATTACATCAAAATGTTTATACTCTACCACATAGATGATAACATATAATCTTCAATATTATCAAGACCGTTACACATATACCAATAATAGTGAACCACTATTAAGCATTTCACAATATAGGAACTTTTCTACTCTTGGTTCTGGAGAATTTTAAACTAATATTTTATATGTTAAAAACATTAGAAAATGAAATTATATAATCAAAATAATTATTAAATTGATTCCCCACATAGAAAAATAAATCACTGTTAAATATTCTAAACCAAAAAAATAAATATAAACATCCGATGAAAATTTGAAATTTTTAGTAAGGGGATTTAAAATAGTTGATAAATTATTTTCAAACATTTATTTAAAATAAAAACCCATAATTAAAATTAAATTTTCATAACATATATAAATTTAGAAAAGCATTATTTTTTCAAGAAAAGGTATTACTTAAAAGATTATTGGGAATTATCCATTTAAAATAATTACTTTTGGGAGGTCATTTATGATACATGGAAGAACATAATAAAAACCATAACATAAGTCCACTACTCATAACTCATATGGAATAATGTTATATTAATACTTATGGGTTCACTGCCCATGATGTCACTTAACATACTAATTAAATGTTTTTAAAATACCTTCATTAGACATTCCATTTTCAATCCTAACCCAAAAAAATTCAAAATTACTTACCTAAAATTATTTACTATAAATAGAAAATATCCATACACATAACATTTCATCAAAATATTATCAAATGTCTCTAAAACCACTTCTCGGTAGAGTCACAGTCTTTAAATAGACATCCCTTTTATTAAACACTATTAAAATATGAATAGATTCATTTTTTAATTTATACTCGGAACAACTGAATATATATATCTTTTATATGAAAAAAATTAAATTTATAATCACATAGATTAATAGATAATAACTCATTGTCTTGTGCATAAAATTATAAAAGAAACATAATAATTCAATCATTTCATCTTTGATTATATACAAAATAAATTCTTGTAACAGATCAATGATATGAAATTTAACCAATATTTAAACATGTTTTTCTTGCGCATTCAAAAAACAAACTAATTAATAAATATTTCAATATATATAATTTATATATTCAAAAAAATAGAATCATATATTCATATACAATATGAATTTATTATGTACTAACTAGCTTAGTAAATTTATGTTTAAACAAATGATCATTAAACATACATATCAGTAGATATTAAAAAATTAATTTTATAAAAAATAATTTAAAATATATATTTTGATTCATTACTAATTTGATAATTGATAATTTTAATTGTAACATGTATAAATAGAATATCAAAACAGAATATTTAAACACATAATAAAATCCCATATGGCAGAACAAACTCTTTTTTCATTTTTTTGAAAATAAAGATACGTCATTTCTGATATAATATGATAATAAAATTGATAATCACAATTACATAAATATATTTTAGGTATAACTATATTTGAAAGTAATAATATGTATCAATTGAATATAAATGTAATATCACATATTTAAATTGAATTGACAACAAATACAACCATGAAAACAAAACAAAATAATTTCCCTTCCACATATAACTGAAGCCAAAGAAATTTCAAGAATATAAATTATAAAAAATAAAAACTCCCTTACATTCATATATAAGAATGAAAAAAACAATATTTGGTTATGAAAATAATATTACGTATATAGTTTTATAAATATATCTTGAAATTAAAGATATACGATAATTAAAAATAATGTCGATATAAACATAAATTTTAAACATGGAAACTTTAATAAAAAATTGAAAATTACTTAAATTCCATGAACATAACAAAATATTTGTTACTACTAACTCCAAATTGATTTTCAACAAAATTTGAATGTGCACACCCAATTGACCAGATTTTGATAGTCTCACTAGGAAAAATATCCTACGAGGGGGTGGGAGTGAATCATGGTATGATAGTGTAACATCCTGGGAAAATTAAAAAAAATACATTCTCTTTTTTATTAATATTTCTTAATTAATTGTTAATTTTACTTTAAAGTGTTTTGTATGTTCAATGGCGAACCTGATATGAAACAATGGATTTCTTTGAAATCTTACGTTGCACACTAATAATATAATTTTATTATCTTAAATGGTAGTTAACTACTAGAATTTTTATTGGAGAGAATGAACAAAACTATACACTATGATTATACATGTTTGTTAAATAAAATTTAGAGGCATAAAATGTGGATGAATCTAATTGTAAGCATAATTTACTTTAAAATACCGATTTACTGAGTTTTAATGGAGAAACCTCTTTAAATATAGTTTTGTTCACTTTTATATGTTCTATTTGACAAAATAAATTCTTATTTATATTTTGGATATCAAATTTACTTTGGGTAAATTTTTTGTATTTTTCTGGTAAAGTTCAGTTTTTATGAATAGTGGAAAATACTGTATTTTTATTCAAAAGATCCTTTAAATGTAAATTATTTATATGGTTATATTACATTTTTAATTGTTTCTAAAGTATAATTAGATTATTTTTTACCAATTAATCCATTGTTGGTCATTGTTATTATTGACACTTTAAAATTAGACAAAAACAAGTGTTGATATTTTGGTAGTTATTGTTTCTTAAAAACACACTATTTGTTTTGACAATGGGAAATAATTTTAAATTAATTAATGAAAATTATATGTTTTATATTTGGTAAAATAGACCTTATTTTGGAATTCAGAATATCAAATATAGCTTATGCTAAATTTTTTTATGTTTTCTAAAAAACAACATTTTTTTGATGCATAACGAAACCACTAAGTAGTAGTTAAAAACCAACATTTTCATTCAAATGAAATTTTACCACTTCTATTTATTATACTTCCAAAATCCAACCTACATGGTTGTTATTAGTAAGTAAAATTTTGTTCAATAAGATGAAAATAATTTTTGCAGGAATAGTAACTTTTGACTTTTAATTACCACGGTAAAAGGTTAATATGGTAAGTCAAGGTAAAATGAATATTATAATAATAAACAATTATATCAAAACATGTTCTAAACTTATTATTTGAGTCATATATGACCATGGTCAAATTTAGGTTGACCTTGGGACCCCATGGAGCCACTTGGGAGTGAAGATGACACTTTAGATTAATTAACTTAAAGTAATTTTACAAAGGACACAAAAAAATATCTTTTAGTAAATAAATATTTACATGGTGATATATAAGATATCATTTAGACAATAAATATTTATTGGAACGATAAACAAATTTCTAAATAATGGTATTTTGTTTTATAATATTTATGCACCAACTAAATTAAAATATTTATGACCCAATAATGATGTAGTATTTTCCTCATTAATAATAGATTAAAGTAAATAAGTTTATAAATATTAAAACAATATCCAAACCCTGTCAAATTCTTAATGTATGATTATATTTCGACAATTAGTCACTTTATCTTAGACATTAATTGGTTTTGGACCTTCAAAAACTGAATATCATTATATAATAAAATAATATTTTCACACATTACTAAAGTTCCCATCCTCCACCTTGTAAAAATCTCTCACTTAATATTCATTACTGTCACATCTCAAGCACCTTGGATCATCCAAACCTAGACCACCTAATCTCGAATGATCCATATCCTCCTTCTATAAGCCTTAGCTTAGGCAGAAGTTGCTTCAAGAAGTCCTTTTGTTTCAATCTAAATGTAGTTACCCAAATTAAAGGTAATGGTTCCTCTTAACTTATTTTCTTTTATTTTACATCTCCAGCCACTAAACTCATTTTCGTCCTATTTTTATAACAAAAACAGTATCCTCAAAATACTATGATGTTTTTAAGATATGTATTTTAATTACACTTACACACACCAACATCTAATGCGTGAAAAATATACTGTTTCTATGGATGGAAGACTAACACCTCATGAAATGATGATTGTTTGATTATATCCTACCGCATCTCATGGTGGCCATTAAGAAAGAACTACAATTATATATGATATATATTATGTTTATATTTTGTTATGCTTATGTATTTTTCTTTTATCAAATACCTTTATGGTTTCCATTATAGGTAAACATGTTAATTGTATTTGTGGATATGCGGACTACCGCCCCCTCAAAGTGATTTGACTCGTTAATTGCATATTTGGGACACATAAAGGACGGATTTAATGATATTATATATGATAATATACTAGAATTATAATATATCTATGTATCTTTGTGTTTTAATTCTAGTAAAATAAGAAATAGAAATGAATGTAGTGTTCATGCATACGTACGACTTACCGTCTCCATGAACAGTGAATTTCATTTCTTACCTTCAAATGGAATGTACTATTATGAATACATATATATAATGGATATAATTGATGCGTATAATATCTAAATCATGAATATCATTCTGTAGATAATGGACTATTGACCACATGGATGACTTGTAATTATATGGTGTTCATTTGTGACTGAAGTACCAAATTTCAACAAAAACACATTATTAACATAAATGATTACATAATGCTTATAACATGGTAATATGTGATATAATAGAAATAATAAACATCAGAAAGGTTCTTAAGCAATTATAAATCAACTTTATTTTATTATTTAGAATATTAAATAACGAATGCGTCCTGTTGGACACAAGGTAAGGGACTTCATGACAATCTCCTTTCATTGAGGAATATTTTGATAATATATACCTTCTTATTTTACATGATGTATAATAAAAACCTTTTACATTTCTTTCATTCAAGGGGAATATTTTTCAATTAAGTGTTATACCAAATGAAAAATAAAATTTTTTTAATGTTTGCGGTGACAACAACCGTGTGCCACCAGAATGGTCGATTAAACCCATAGAGAAAATTTTCAATGTCATTGGTTGTTCAAAACATAAAAAGGTTAGTCTCATTTTTTTACTGTTTTGATTGTGTAGCTTATCATTGATGGTCTATGGTGAAAAATATCAAGTATAGTGAAGAGATTGATTATATTGTTTTGGATAATTTCAATGGTATTCTCCTTGAGAAATATTTTGCTAAAGTGGTTTGACTTAGGATGGAAATATAATTATTCGAGTTGAGAAAGGAGGATTACATAGTGGATATTTATGAAGTAATTTTCACATGACTAGAAAGGTATTCTCAATATTTCATATAAGAACTTGATAGTAAGATAAATTGATTTTACGCAGGGCTGATGCCGCGATATCGAAGATCATTAGGCTCCTGTGAGTTCAGAAGTTATGAAAAACATTTTCGATTTGTGTAGAATATGGAAATAGAGTTTGCTTATGATTATGTGTTCTATTAAAAACAACATAATTAGAGGTCTAGTTGGTAGGAAAATGAAATGAATTCATCAAATAAGCCTAGAGGTAAGAAAATTAAATATCCATCTTGTGAGAAGTGTGGAAAAAATAATCCTAGAGAATGTCTATCAATGTGAGGGAAGTTCTTCCTGTGTGGTACGTTTGTTCATATTTCTCGTAACTATGAATAAAATGATAACGAAGGCAATGAAAATCCTATAATAATATGTATTAAGTGCAATTAAATAGGTCATTATGCAAATGAGTGTTCAATGAAGAATCAACTGAGGGGAAGCAACCAATCTACCAGCAGAAAGGGGTGGTGAAATCCTTTGCAACTACTTCAAAAGATATTGGTCCATCAAATGATGTAGTATCTAGTACACTATTTGTTTGTTTAGATTATGATAATGTGTTGTTTGATTTAGGGTCTAAACATTCTTTATTTTTTTATATGATTTCAAGTAAATTGGAAATTCCATCTCAAGATATGAATCCTCAAATTATGGTGAAAACACCTGGAGGAAATTTTGAGGCAAAATGAAATTATAAGAACAATAATTTCCTTGTGTGAGAAAACAATCTGCATGTACACCATATTGTTTTGCCTATAGTAGAGTTTGATGTAATTTTGGGCATGGATTGGTTGTGTGTTTATCATGCTAAGATTGAATACAGAGGTAAAGATGTTTCTTTTCAGAAATATTTGTAGTTTTTATACAAGAATGAACCCGTTATATTTATAACATATCAAGAAGGTGAGAAACTAGTAAATGATGCAAATGAATATAACCATGAACAAATTTTTTGAAAACAACGAAAAAAATTTCAACACCCCCTTATCGTATGGATCAAATTGAAATTTTTGATTTAATGAAGCAATTTAAAAAGTTATTAAATAAAGGTTTAATTAAACCTAGCACATCACTATGGGGTGTTCCTATCCTAATTGTTAGAAAGAAATATGGTTCAATAAGTCTTTTCATTTATTATAGAGAATTGAATAACATCACTATTATGAACAATTATCCAGTGCCTCATAGAAAAGATTTGTTTGATCATCTCTAGGGAGCTTTGTATTTTTAGAGGATTGATTTGAGTTTGGGGTACCATTAGTTAAAAGTAATGTAAGTAGACATTATAAAGACCACATTTTGTACTAGATATGACCATTAAGAATTTTTACTTATGCCTTTTGGTTTAACCAATGCACATTTTGTATTCATGGATCTTATGAATAGAATTTTCAATGAGTTCATGGAAAAGATTGTCGTTGTTTTCATTGATGATATTTTGTTTTATTCCAAAAGTAAAGAGTAACATGAAAGGAATTTAAGGGTTTTCATTCAAACCTTAAAAGAAAAGAAAATGTTTGGGGAATTCAGCATGTGTGAGCTTTGGTTACATAAAATTCCTTTCCTGGCTCACATTGTTTCAAATAATGGTATTACTATTGATCCGGTTAAAACAATGGTTGTTGAAGAATGGCCATGACCCAAAAATATAAACAATATCCATATTTTTCATTATTTATAAGGTTATTATTGGAGGTCTGTTGAGAATTTTGCACAGTTATCTAGCCCACTGACTAAGTTGACTAATGGTGTTATGTTTATTTGGAAAAAAACAATGTAATGATTGTTTTCATGAATTGAAAAGAAGATTGGTGAATGCTTTAGTTTTGGTACTGACTTCCAGAAATGGTGAGTTTGTAGTTTATAGTGATGCTTCGTGGAATAGACATGAAAATGTCCTTATTAACAATGATCAGGTAATTGTTTTTTATTCATGTCTGTTGAAACATCATGAGTTAAATTACCCTACACATTATTTGGAATTATCTATTGTTGTTTTTGATTTAAAAATATAGAGGCATCATATGTATCATGTAAAATATGAAATATATACTAACAAAAAAAATTAAAGTATATATTAACTAAAAAGTAATTGAACATGAGACATAGGAGATAGTTGGAATTAATCATGGATTATGATTGCATGATTAATTACCATCCAAGAATGTAAAATATTGTTACTGATGATTTTATTCAAAAAATAAATTCTTCATAAACCATGATGCATTTGGAATGAGATCTTTTGGTTATTGATTTTATGAACATTGGCATTGAGTTTGTCGGTGAAGGAAATTGTTATGTTCAGTTTCAGGAGTCAGTGAAATCATCTCTATCAGAAAGAATAATGAAAGCGGAGAAAGAATGCTGTGAGTTGCAGAAAAATGTAGAGTTGGTTCAAAAGTGTATGTTGCCTGATTGTAACATTGATAATGATTGTGTTTTGAGGTTTGGAAAAAGATTATGTGATCCTTGTGATTCACAGTGGAAGAATGAGTTATTATGTAAAGATCATACATCCCTGTTTTTAGTTTATCCTGGCAGTACAAATGATGGACAACGATATTTGGGAGTATTTCTAGTGGAATGGAATGAAAAGAGATATTACAGATTTACTGTGAGGTGTTTAAATTGTCAAGAGGATAATGCATAACTGTAGTTATGAAAATGGATGATTCATTATTTACTGGTGATAGAGTGGAAATGGTAAAATATATCAATGGACTTGATTGTGGGATTACCAAAGGCATATCGAGGTAATAATTCCATCTAGGTTATTATTGATCGGTTAACTAAATATTCTCATTTACTTCCTATTCGAGATACGTTGTCTCAAGATAAACATTCTCAGTAGTATGTTAATTATAGTCAGGTTTCATGGAGTTCCCCTCTCCATTGTATCTGATCATGACCACAGGTTTACTTCTCACTTTTGGAAATGCCTTCAGATGTCGTTGGGTACTGAATAATCTTTTAGTAAAACATTTCATCTACAATCGGATGGATAGTCAGAATGAAAAATTCAGACATTGAAGGATATGCTAAATTTTTTTAACTAGATTACCAAGGAAGTTGGGACCAAGATCTTTCTTTGGTTTAATTTTCATATAATAAAATTTTCCGTTCCAGTATAATGATGGCTCCATTTGAGGTATTAAATAGAAATAATTATCGAACTCCAGCATTTTGGGATAAAGTAGGTGAAAGGAAGTTTATGGGACAATAATTGGTAGTATATTTGGCATAAAAATTTCAGTTGATTATTAAGAACATTAGAACAGATCATAGTAGACTGAAAAGTTATTTGAATAACCAGAGGAAGGATCTTTAATTTCTGGTAGGTGATCATGTCTTTCTCAATGATTCTCCCTGAAAAAGTGTGATGAATTTTGGTAAGAAGGTATTGTTGAGTCTGAGGTTCATTGGACCTTATGAAATTCTGGAGAATATAGGATCAGTTGCGTACAGAGTGGCATTACCTCCATGTTTATCTAATGTACACAATGTTTTTCTTGTTTCAATGTTGAGAAAGTATAAGCCAAATCCATCTGAAGTTTTGAGTCCAGAGATAGTTCAGTTGGAAGTGAATCTCTCTTATGAGGACCAACCGGTCCAGATTATTTACTATAGATAGAAAGTGTTGCGGGTTAAAGTAATTCACCGGGTAAAGTTCTTGTGGGAAAACCATATGGTTGAAGTGGCAATGTGGTATTCTGAAAATGATATGAGGGATAAATACACCCAATTATTTGATAAGTAAATAAAATTGTGAGGACAAAATTTCCAAAAGGGGGATGGATGTATCATCCTAAGTAAATAATGAAATAAAACATTCTATTTTCTGTTAATATTTTTTGAATTAAATATTAATTTTACTTTAAAGGTGTTATTATGTTTGACGGCGTACCTGATATGTAACAATGGGTATCTATGAAATATTATGTTGCACACTAATAATATAATATTATTATTTTAATTGGTAGCAATATCCTACCTGTTTTGATGGCGGGAATGAACAAAACTAACAACAATATGATTATACATGTTTGTTAAATAAATGTTAGAGGCCTAAAATGTGAATGAATCTAATTTTAAGCATAGTTTACTTTAAAAGGTCAATTTACCAGCTTTTAATGGTGAACCCTCATTAAATCTAGTTCTGGTCACTTTTATATGTTCCATTTGACAAAATAAAATTCTTCTTTAGATTTTGGACATCAAAATTTACTTTGGTTAAATTTTGGAAATTTTTCTGGTAAAGATCATTTTTATGAATAGTGAAAAATACTATATTTTTATTCAAAAGTTCCTATTAATATAATTTATTTTTATGGATAAATTATCTTTTTAATTGGTTTTAATGTGTAATTATATTATCATTTTACCAATTAATCCAATTTGGGTCATTCAATTAATTTTACATTGAAATTGGACATAAAAAAGTTTCTATCATTTGATAGTTATTGTTTTCTAAAAACACGCTATTTGTTTTGACAACAGGAATTAATTTTATATTAATTAATGCAACTTCTATGTTTTTAATTTTCTCAAATAGACGACATTTTAGAATTCAAAATATCAAATATATCTTAGGATTAATTTTTTGTAGATTTATAAAAAACATCATTTTTTAATGAATTGTAAAACCACTAAGTAGTAGTTAAAAACTTACATTTCCAATCAAATGATATTTTACCACTTTTGTTGATTAAATTTCTAAAATCAAATATAAAAGGTTGTTATTAGAATGTAAAATGTTTTTCAATAAGATGAAAATAATTTGTGGTGAATAGTAATTTTTGACTTTTGATTACCGTTGCTAAAGGTAAATAGGGTAATTCCAGGTAAAAAAATATTATAATAATACCAAATTTGCTTAATGCTTGTTCTAAAATTAATTTTTTAGTTATTTACAACCATTGGAATCTTTGGATCAATTTTGAGACCCCATGTAGCCACATGGGAGTGATAATGACACTTTAGATTAATTAACATAAAGTAATGATAAAAATGACACAAAAAAATATCTTTTAGTAAATAAATTTTTACATGGGGTAATATAAGTCTGAGTTTCGACTATAAATATTCATTGTAAGGCTACAAATATTTCCTATAACATGGTATTTCATTATAATTTTTAGACATAAAAAAAGTAAGGTATTTATGAATCCATAATGATGCATTATTTACCTCATTAATAAAATATTTAAATAAAGAAGATTATAAATATTAAACAAAATCCAAACCCTGACCAATTATTATTGTTTTATTTTATTTCTAAAATGATTCATATTATCATAGATTTTAATTTGTTTTGGATTTATAGAAACTGAACATCATTATATAATAAAATAATATTTTCACACTTTCTTAAAGATTCCCTCAACCCCATTATAAAATGCCCTCAATTCCTTTTCATTAATCACACCTATAAACCTCCTTGGCTCATCCAAAACTGGACCAAATAAGCTCTCAAGATCACTATACTCCCCCTAGATGCCTTTTCTTTGGTAGAAGGATATTTAAAAAGTTGTTTTGGTTCAATCCAACATGAGTTACCCAAATAGAAGGTAACGATTCCTCTTAAATTTTTTATTTTGTTTTAATTCTCCAACCAAGTCACTTTTTATTCCATTATTTTATAACAACAATAGTATACTCAATAAACTAAGATGTTTTTATGAGATTTATTTTAACTACACTTACTCACGCCTCCATATATTGGTAGAAGAACCTACTGTTTCTGTAGATGGAAAACTAACACCTCATAAAATGATGATTGTTTGAATATATCCTACCACCCATCATGGTGTCCAGTAAGATGAACCTTTATTTATGCGTGATAGATATTATGTTTTTATTTTATATGTTTCTGTATTTTTCTTTTATTGAATACCATTATGGTTTCCATTATGGGTAAACGTGATAATTTCATTCTAGGAAGTGTCGACTACCTCCCCCTCGAAGTGATATAACTCTATAATGAAATATGTTGGATGTATAAGGGATGGAATTAATGATAATATATATGATATTATAATGGAATTATAATATACCTATGTATCATTATATTTTAATTCTAGTAAAATATGAAATAGAAATGAAAGTATCATTCTGCTGTATGTATGGCTTACAGTCTCTATGAACGGTGCATTTCATTTCATACATCCAAAAGTTATATACTATTATAAATACATATATATACTGGATATATATGATTTACATGATATCTAAATCATGAATATCATTCTAGTGATAATGGATGATTGACCACATGGACAACTTGTAATTATATGGTGTTCATTTGTGACTCAACTAACAAATATCGACAAAACAACAATTATTCACATCATGAATTACATAATGTTTATAAAATGGTAATAAGTGATATAAAAGAAATAATAAACATTATAAATGTTCTTAAGAATGTAGAAATTCACTTTTGATTATTATTCAGGAGATTAATGAACGAACGGGTCACGTTAGACATGATGTAAGGGACTTCATCTTATTTTTCTTTCATTGAGGAATATTTTGATAATATATACCTTCTTATTTTGCTTGGTGTATAATAAATACTTTTGAATTTTACATTCATTTAAAGGGAATACTATTCAATGAATAATTTTACTAAATGACAAATAGAATGTTTTTAACATTTGGGACCACAATGACCTCTCCGCTACCGTAATGGTTATTTAGCTTCCTCTATAATCCCTAATGTTTTCAAAATTGAAAAGAAAATCCCTTATTCTGATTTTTTGTATTTTGGTTTTGAAATTGGTTTTTGAAATTGATTTATTATTTCAATATCTTGAAATTAATTCTTTTGATTGAAAATTAAATTTTATTAGTGAAATGTTTATATTTTCAATATTTTATGGGGTCTGATTTTATAATGTTACTTAGAAATTAGAAAGGTGGTTACGTGATAAACCAAATGATAGGTGGTGCCTCGATAAACTAGGATGGTTGGATACAATATAACCTCCAATGCACTGCGTATGGAAGTCAGTCGTATGGCTATTTCATTTAGTGATATGTTTGAATGTCGAACGTATGTTTATTCCACTTAATAGTTATTATGTCACATGTTACCTTTATATGTTATGTGTTATTTATATGAGTATTATGGTAATATTCTGGTTACAAATGGGTATTAAATGTTCTACTATTCATTTAAGAGTATTTACTACTTCCTAAAGGTGAAATGTATTACCTATGATACTGTATTCATGTTTTACTTGTTTTTAAAAAAACTAACTGTTTTAATACTTTTTATTTCCCTTATTGAGGTTTTTATGCACATCCCTAGTTTTTGAAATGTTTTTCATAAGTAATAAAGAGGAATAGGGTCAAGGATGAGATCAATGAAATTCCATGCTGTCTAAAACATGGAACTAGACATGTATCCTTTTCTCAAGATTATTTATTTTGTGAAAAACTGGAAAATTAGTAGATCTTTCTAACAGTATTGTTCAAGTCTTCTTGTATATGTTAATCCCTAACTCACTAAAATTTAAAACCTAAAATGATCCCCAATGTCACGACCCATCCTCGGGGCCCGTGTCATGACTACCCCAAACCCGCCATCCATAGGACAGGGGCTGGTGACTAGCACCAAAGGTATAAATCCTGATAACTGGGAAGGCATTGCCTTTATAAAGTAAACAAAACACCACAGAGTAAAAGTGGAAACAATACACTAAGTACAAAAGTAAGTGCTGAAAAGAAAAAGTTCCAGAATACAACCAAACTGAAAAGTACATCTACAACTAAAAGGAAGTACAACAGAAAAGACAAGCAGCTGAAAGAAAAGAAGCAGCTCCTAGGTCATCCACCTCGGATCCTACCTGAAGGGTAGGTACAAATAGCCTCCACAACGCTCTCACCTCTCTACCTCCTCTGAGAATCGTCTTTCCGTGAAGTCCACCTCCGAATACTGACTCGTCGTGAGGTCCACCTCCGGGTACCGTCCTGTCCTCGAACACTCGGCCTCTGTCAACGCTGCTTGTCATCTGCAACCAACACAACGAAGTGCGGGCATATCCCGTGCAGGGGTGAGTGTAATGATACCCCGTAGGGACCCAAAGACCCTCAAGGTCTCACAAAATCCAAAAAATATAACCACAAATAAGATCTAAACAGATAACCTCTACAAAGGTACATTCCCATACATATACCTAAGATATCAAGTAACCCATCCCAATCATGAGGAAACACAGAGATTATAAAATCAACTGATAACTACTACCTAGGTATATGCCCATACATATACCTAAGTTATCAAGTTACCCATCACAATCATGAGGTAAACACAAAGGTCACAGACACATATCAAACCAGGATTTTCATTATCGAAACTGTAACTGCTGAAGAGCCCCATCTCTGACGAGTACAATGATCCTATCATGACTCCGAGGTAATTCTCACTAACCTAAGACTGCTGAGGTACTCCTCCTGTCGAGTACCATGGGTCAACCACCCACACACTGCAGTGCTTCCCGCTGGGGTATGCCACCCAAACACAATAGTGCACACCCCCTAAATAACCTGCATAGGTTCTCCTGGGTCGAGTACCGCGGGTCGGCACCCAATAAAAGTAGTTCTACGTCGTCCATTGTTCTTCACCCAAAAAAAGTAGTGCCCCATCCAATGGGATAGTCGACCCACTCCAAGTCGAGTTGGTCAAGCAGTCGTTAGGTCTCAGCTGGCTACACGGTCTCCATACACCACACACTCATCTCCGGGAGGGTCCAATCCATGAGCTACTGGTCGACACTCCAAGTATCACAAAGTCCCAAAAAGAAGTATCTCAATGGTCCACCTCGTCATAGGGGTCTCAACACAACAGACAGTGCGTCAATCGGGCACCCAGTCTGTGAGTTATTAGCATTTTCGTCCCTGGGGCCTCATTGGTTTCATGTGTGAACCAACCCATATGTATCTCAACCGTACCCCAAACTCTCATAGGGTATACTCATAGGGACCATTTCTCAACGTGATCACCAACGCCGTTGACGGTTCGTCAAACGGACGTCCGGTATGAAAGTTATCAGCTTTTCCATTCTAGGGGCCCAGTTGGATTTCGGGTTCAATCCAACCCAACAACAATCAAACTGTGTCCAAATCGCAGGCTATGTATGATAAAAGTTCCGTCTCATCAAGAGGAATCCAACAAAGTCAACGGCACATCAATCGGACATCCGAAGCTCATGTTATAAGCGTTTCTGCTCCGAGGGCCCGGTTGGTTTGATGTTCGAACCAGGCCAGCTATACCCAAAGTTCACCAAAACCCTGAGTGTTATATACCTAAACTACCATCTCGATCCAAGGATCACATCTCAACTGACGGTGCATCGATCGGAGGTCAGTAGCCCATGTTATGGGCATTTGAACTGAAACTGCCCGAAAATAGGGGGTTCGGGCCCGGTCCAACCCGGCCCGGGACCCCCTGGGTCGGCCCGAACCAGGTGACCCGACCTGGGTCTAGTTCTGGCCCACTAGTATGCATCTCGGCTTTGCTGGCATGGCCCGACCCAGCTGGTGCGGCGCCGCACGGCCTGGGTGCGGCCCGGCCCGGCCTGGGCGGCCCAACGACCAGGCACGCTCGGGCGGCCCGTGTGGCCAGCTTGGCTGGCCGAGCTTAGTGGAACAGGGTGGCGCGCTGCCCCCCTATTTGAGTAACCGCGGCCCCCACGTGGGGGTGCTTCTCCTTCGGCCAGCAGATGTGGCGACGCGCCACATCTTTCCTGGATCCCACGCGGTTGCGGGATCCCGCCTGCACTGAGGCTTCAGCCGCGACGGCTCCTACTGGTAGCACGCTGGAGCGCCGCCTCCTCCGGGCTTCCAGTCGATGTCGGCCGCCACCTTCGGCCTCCGGTGCTGCCGTGCCAGCGTGGAGCGCCTACATCGCCTTCCGCGGACCACTAGACGCGCTCTGGTGGTCCGTTTTGACCGCCGTCTGCACCTGTGGTCCTCTCAGTACTCTTAGATTACTGCGAAGGGTTCAAAACACTGATGCGGTCCCGTTTCATCATCATTGTCAATCTTTACAAAAAAAATCTTCGAAGGGTCTAGGCTTTGTTCGTTAGTCCATGCCCTCCGCTTAGGAGGTTTTCAATCAATATCAAACTCAAACCAATCCCGTATATTCACCCCCCACCCAACCCGCATGAATGTGTGATCCACGGATCAACCGGCAAAGATTGTTCCGCGCTCATCGTCCTTTTCCTAAAAGATAAATAGAAAATCAAATATAACACCCCTACCTTGAGCGTTGTTGGACGAAGGTTCGTCGTGGGGATAGGGACGTCGCGGAAGACGTCTTCGTGGAAGGAGGATCGTCGTAGAAAGGGACGTCGCGGATGGAGACTCTGTAAACGTTGGAGAAGGAGGATCGTCGGTGTCGCATTTCTGATCTCTGAGGATGGTTTCACCCACCGGCTGCGGAGAGGGAAGAAGATGGTACGACTAACTCCCCTTTGCGGTGACAGAGTACTTCGTCAAAGGCTCGATGTTCTTCACGTTCTTTGGTGAGGAAGAAGGACGTTCTTCGAAACATAGAGATTTCCTCTCCAAAATCCTCTCTCACAACAAAACCACCCTAATAAAATAAGTGTTGCCTTATTTTATTACTCAAGATATATGTTTTTGAAAATCAAAACGAATCATTCAACTAATTGAATTAAATGAAAATTTTTAACCTCCCAGTTAAGGAGGCTTTTAATATTTAGTTAAACGCATGAGTTGACTTTCATTTAATGGGGGTGCGGGTGTGTTACCCTATTAAAAGAGGGGGTTTTAGGAAGTTGAAAAGGTGGGGCTTCTGTGGGCCCCACCCCACAAATATTCTACCTAGTGGTGTAGGATATAGTGGGTCCCACTCCAACCACGTAGCTTAGGTTAAACTACTTTAAATAAAATAAAATTGGTTGCACCATTTTATTTTATTCTTTTACTTAACCCAAAAAATTTAATAACCACACTTGAGCAAACACTACTCTAGAGATGGTGTTCCTATCCAATTACTGGCGATACGGTTTCATCGGTGCCCTCTGATTTCGATTCCGAGCACCGGTTCAGAAGTTAGGAAAACCCGCTCATTCGTTCACTGAACATACCAGAGCTAAACTTCGGAAATTGATTCTGGGCAACCAGGCCTCAGAATTAGGTGCCGTCAGAAACCGCATTCTTGTAAAATCCAAATGAAAAATAAGAAAAAAAAAATTTCCCTTGAATTTTACGGGTCGTTACATTACTCTCACCTCTGGGCTTTACATCCCTGTAAAGCTATAACACAAACTAGGGAAATAAAAGTGGAACTAAACAAGCATCTGAGCCTGCCGCTCCGATGTGCTCTCATGGAGGTTCTCGTGCTGCCAGTGGAAGCACACCTGAGGAATCTACCATTCACATAGGACTCGCTCCTGTCGATCCTCGATCTTCACTGGAACCACTATGAATGTCGCCCTATCATCGACGTCCAACTCCACGAGGTCGATGATGTGTGATGGATCATGCACGTATCTCCTCAGCCAAGGTACGTGGATGATTTCATGCACCCAGTGCAACTGAGGTGGAATGGTCAAGCGGTAAACCACCCCGCCTACCTTGTTGAGGACCTAGAATGGTCCGTTGAACCTCAGAGATAACATGCCACCTTGGCCACATCTCTATAAACCTCTTCTAGGTGAGACCCCTATAAAGGCGTGGCCATCATCCTTGAACTCAAGAGGTCTCCCTTTCCTGATTAGAACTGAAACTCAAAACTCCTCCTGCCACATGGGTGAAGTTGGATGACTCATTAGTGATCGGCTACACCCTCCCATGCACGAGTTTAACTTGTGCTTCCTGGGGTTTCCTTTTCACCGACCAAGGAAAAACCATCCCGACGTTTGCCTAATACTGTCAATTTGATTATGAACAGTGATTTCCCATTCCATACTCAAACTAACTTCATAAGGCCTCGATGCTGCCACCAAGATATTCCAACCGAAACTCTCACCTCGTGGGTCAGACCACACTGTTGGTGTATGTTTTATTATCGAGTCTCCTCCCAAAGAATCTTCAGACGTGAG
Source organism: Viscum album (assembly GCA_963277665.1). Taxonomy (NCBI): domain Eukaryota; kingdom Viridiplantae; phylum Streptophyta; class Magnoliopsida; order Santalales; family Viscaceae; genus Viscum; species Viscum album. The sequence continues at coordinate 1,237,076,562 of OY728145.1, read as the reverse complement.
GGTCATGTTTACAGCTTACCAGAAACTCTAGCTCTGGGACATGATTTGTGGAAGGATGGAATGATTCATAACAGTGTCTGTTACTACAGAAGCTAGTAGTGGACACTGACTATCCCTTGAATCATTTTTAGATCCATTTGGTCACACTCTTTGACCGCATGCAGCTGCACTCTTCCCCTTCTCTCCAGCTCCCTGAGCCTTGCGGGGAAAACTAAGGTGGGTGGTTGTAGAATGTTAAAATGTACACCACCTCATGATGCTCTCCTAGCCCTGCCTCCACGTATGCTACTTCGCAGACTCATCTCTCCTTAAAGCTTCCTCTTCTTGAAACATTTAACATGCCCGAGTCTCTAAGACTGGCGCCATCATCCTGTTTCTTACTGTACTGTACAGTCTTCATCCGCTCTTGGATGATATGCACCTTCTTTGCCTACGATCTATATGAGCTGCTAAGATTTCTCTTTTTCTGAAAAGAGAATCTCAGTCTCATCCCCTGGATGAACCACACCCAATTCCTAATATAGTTAATCTTAAAATGAATGATACATTCAGGCCATGGATGGCGTCGTAAGGCCTCGACGCTACTACCAAGATATCCAACCATCACTCTAGCCTCCAAGGGTCGAGTCACACTGTCGGCATCAGTGTGAGGTCACAAGGTCTTCTCCAGTAGAAATATAAAAAGTGAGGGTCAAGTCAACAGTTTAAACCAGGACCTCTCAGTATCAACCGCACAAAAGGACAGGAAAGAAAACATCACAATGATAAGTGTCTTTTTATTATTTCATCTCATAGTACAAAGACACAAATACAACAGCAACATGGAACTAGAAGTATGAAGAACAAAAGGAAACCACTAGTTCTGCTCCTATCCACCTGCTTCAGGAGCTCTACTACCTTTTCCATCGCTCAGCTATCGTCCAAGCCCTCATCGCTACTTCTGTCTTGGTGGCTCCTCCAACGCCTGTGAATCAAATGTGCGGGGAGTTAGACAGTCACGTGCCATGTGACTCTTTCGGCCATAGGAGTAACAATTTCCTTTTCTGGCATGCCTAGCTCTGAACCCTCCCCGGGTGCCCCGCACCACCGATCTTAAAAGCTGAGATCGCCCATCTGCTAGTCTGGTCCTCCTGGACCTCTGCATCATCTATCAACTATCTATAGATGACTCGGCTGCTGATGGGAAAACACGTGGAAAAGGCATTAGCTCCTGATCACGCTCAGGGGGTAGAGCCACAGGTATAAACTCCACCTTGAAAAAGGTCTCAATGTCATCCCATGTTAAGGTAATCCCATCGCAAAACTAGAACAAGTGGCTCCACCATATCTCAGCTACTACCTGAAGGAGGCTGGCAGCAAATATCACCATGAAGTCCGCTGGTGTACCCACTATCCTAAAAACACCAACCACAGCCTCCAGACAATCCTCAGCCGCATGTGGGTCCGTCTCTCCCTAGAAAAAATGTGGCCTCTAGTGCTGGAACTCGTGTAGCGCTCTCAACTGGCGTGCATTGCTTGCTGCAAGGCTGGTGGCTTCGGTGGCCAACGTATGGTAGTACCACTGGTGCCTCTGCTGGTGCCTCAACTACAAGAGGGCCCTGTATCGATGCCTCTTCGTTCGGCAGGCTTCCAGTACGTACATCTCTCAGGGCTCTAGTTGATCGTCCATAGAAAGGCATCCTGAATAAAAAATACCTGACACGGTCAAATGATTTATACCTGGTGAGATGACCTGGTTTGATCTGACTTTTAAAAACTTTTGGAAACACACATGTAATCAGTGTTTTCATGCACAAAGTCAGAAATCATTTGTCAGGGTCCTGGTTTAAGGATGCGTCGGCCGCCCGTACCAACACTGGACTCCCTGAACTGAAAACCACACTCGGTACCCATAACACTATTTCTTCACAGAAGAAAATATTAGAGTTTTAAGTTCTGCGGTATAACCAGCTCCTCTGATACCAATTGTGACAATTGGGTCCTGCTGACAGCACATACACCCCGCCTAAGTATGGTCGTCAGGTCCTAGCCCGCCAGGTACCACCAGTTGCCCCGAATACACATAGGGCCCACCCCAGGGTCCACCCACATGCCCGAATGGGTCATCTGACTAATGATATTCCCCACAAGCCAATACATGTCCTTTTCAGTGTGTTTTGTCCTCACTCACACACACCCTGAGAAACTTCCCAGAAGGTCGTCCATCCTGATCACTACTCCAGGCCAAGCACGCTTAATTGTGAAGTTCTAATCAGACAGGCTCCCGAAAAGGAAGGTGCACCTTGTTGACATGAGTCATATCATTTAATCATTTAACTCTTTATCATTTGGGGATGTTACAATCACCCCCCTTTAGAGAACAACACCCTCGTTGTGGGCCCTACATCTCAACCCATGCAGTTCACCACACTTAAGGCCGAGAACCTCCCTTTGATAGCAATTTGTCAAGACCCGTCCTCGGGTCCCGTTCCATGACTACCCCAAGCATGCCTTCCATAGGCCGGGGGCTGGCGACTAGCACTAAAGATGTAAATCTCGATAACTTGGATGACATTGCCTTTATAAAGTAAACAAAACACAAAAGAGTACAAGTGGAAATAATACACTAAGTACAAAATAAAGTGATGAAAAGAAAAAGGGCCATAATACAACCCAACTGAAAAGTACAACTACAACTGAATGGAAGTACAACATAAAAGACAAGCAGCTGAAAGAACAGAAGAAGCTCCTGGTTCGTCCAGCTCAGATCATACCTGAAGGGTAGGTACAGATAGCCTCCAAAACACTCTCTCCCATCGTCCTCCTCTGAGAATCGTCTCGTCGTGAAGTCCACCTCTAGATACTGACTTGTCGTGAGGTCCACCTCTGTGTACTGTCTATTCCTCGGGCACTCGACCTCTGTCAACGATGCCCGTCCTCTGCAACCAACACAACGAAATGCGGGCATAGCCCATGTAGGGGTGAGTATAACGATACTCAGTAGGGACCCCAATACCCTCAAGGTCTCACTAAATCCAACAAGGATAACCACAAAGAAGGTCTCAACGGATAAACTCCACATAGGTATATGCCCATACATATAACTATGTTATCAAGTAACCCATCTCAATCATGAGAAAACACAAAGATTATTAAATAAAAAGATAACCACTGTAGAGACCCGAAGCTTATCGTACATGGACATTACATTACTTTTGCGGAATACATAGTACATAACAAAAACACACATACAAGGATCGTAATAGTTTAGTGTCTTTGGAAACTCGGAACGTAATCTTCTAATCGTGGTGAAAGATCTTCAATATCTCCCATAAAGATCTTCCCTTTTTTTACCTATAAACCTTTCTTTATATCCTGGGGAAAAGAAAACATAAAAGGGTGAGCTCAAATGCTCAGTAAGGGTAAACAAAAGAAATATCAATCACATCATATACATAAGAACATAGCTTTTTGGAAATCTTAACCTGCAAAAGAGCTCATAATATCATAACATGGGATAAATCATAGAAGTGAAAATGAGATCCCCATAATCATAACATGAAACTTGAAACTTTGTGGCATGCACACATAATCATAGAAAATCATTTCTTGTTAGTCATGACTCATTGCCAAGACTATCTTAGTGGACAAAGTCCCTTTCTGAATCGAGTAACCCTCGTTTCAGTCCTGTTTCACTGAACCGGTATAACCTACCATTTCAGCCATGTCTATCTCATGAGATATAAAATCTTTACCCAATGCATTGGAGGGAGATATAGGTCCCACCCATCTCATAATGATACCATTCTTATGTGTGCCACAAAATCATAAATTATACATCATTTCATAACCCATGTAGTAAAAATGGGATTCGTAAACATCGTGACATCATAAAACAATTCATATAAGATAAAGGAATTCATAAAAATAATTCCATCACAACATAACCAAATCAATGTAATAATAGGGATAGAAACATAACCCTATGTTATCTTAGATGGAAAATTATTTTGATAAAATACTTGAAATGAATTCTTGAGGAAAATATCCATTCTTCTTCAAAATCAATTTCTTTTCACAAAACGTCATGCAATTTTAAAAGAAAGAGATTTTATTGAAAATAGTCATGAAATAATTTGGAGGAAGCTTCATGAAAATAAGGATTTATAGAACCGTAAAAATCCATTCGTGCCGTATAAGTTAAAAAAAACATTCTTCGTACTTTTGTCGGAAAAGTCAAAAAGTACCTCGTACGACAAAAGATTCCTTTCATAGATATTACCTAAAAACTCACCGAAGGGTAAAAATGGATTTAAACAATTTTAGGTGGATGGAAATAATATTACATATTGATGAAACATGGATGTGGATGATAAAATACACCCCAGTAAATACTTACGAATAAACAATCTCGGATAAAAATGAGATTGTGATATTTCCCTTACCTTAGGTCCGACTTGCTTTGTAAGTGTCCGAAGCTCCTGTATAATGGTTTAAATAATGTAATTGACTTATTAAAGAATCACATTCATTTTTATGATATCATATATGGTTCACTTATGACATTATATTACCCGTTCTTTTGTAAATTCCATGTTAAAGAAGCGTTTTGGGTAAAATCTTTTCTTTTATCTTAGGTGTTTTGACTTGTTGTTATTGACATTATTATTACTTATATCATGATTGACTTACTTCCATAATATAAAATATGATTTATATATCATATATATTCAGTATATATATATATAATAGATAGATAAATGAAATGAAAAACACCGTTCATGGAGACGGTAGTCCATACGTACGCATGAACGCTGTTTTCCTTTCCTTATTGTCTTGAATGGAAGTAAGTAGATGACATACATATATATACATAAATCCAGTATCTTTATAATATCATATATTTCATTATTATTTCTTATATATACTTTATAATCATTCTTTAATGGTTAACATGGAGAATGAATCTCATCGCGTCGTGGAGACGGTAGTCCGTACGTACGCACGAGCGATGATATCATTTCCATAAATATTGAATTGGAGTGGAGTGGATTATACAATATATCAGAATCAATATGATGTTGTAATAACTATTTATAGTTATTTTTTACACCATTATACCCATCCATGTAAGGTGGTGGTGGAAAATAGATTACACCACGGAGTGGAGACGGTATTCCGTACGTACGCACGCGCGGTGATTTCTTTTTCCGTAGGATAGATAGATGGTGAAATAGGGTTGTTTCATACATATAATAACATATCCGTATATGAGTGATACTGATGTTATTACTTCATAATGAAACAACCTAAGAAGAAGAAGTGGAAGAAGAAATAAAGATGAAAGAATTGGTAACGGTAATTACCTCTTCTTTGAAGTGCCTCTTTGAGACCTCCTATTAGGGCACTAAAATTGTTCTTTGAGGAAGACCAGAACCTCTAGGATGTTGTTAGGGAAGTGGAGAGGAGAAATTGTCCGGGGTTGGCCGAGCTTGAGTGCTGAAATTGGTGTGAGGAGGAGGGGGAGGAGGTGTCCTTTTATAAGGGAGGAGAGGGGCACCTTAGGAATATCTCAAAATATTATTTTATATTAAAGTCAAAATCGGTTTATAATGGTTCCAAAGGGTCTTATTTCGAAGCTAAAGTGGGTATGGGTCTAAATCCTATCAACCAATAAGATTTAGACAAGTTTAGGGTATTATTTTAACCTTATCAATTAGATTTAACTCTAAGTTAAATAATTTAACTTTTACCGTGTCTTTTTGTTTTCTTTCACTATATGGTTAATACACTTACTATAACATGCCAAACGAACCCGAAATTGTTTATTATTAATATATATATCCTTATCTAATTCATGTGGCCGAACCTTTGATTTTTATGAATAAAATAACAATTAATAATATAATATTTTATTTAAAAACTATTTTGTGTCAATTTTGACACTATTTGATATATGATTTTTGTGAAAGTCATAACAGAATTATATGTTCGAACCAAGTTGATTAAATAAACAATAATATATCATAGTAACCTAAGAAAATTAGTGGAATTCATAAAAAGTCTCAAATTATATTTAGTTTGGTGTTTATAACATCAATTATGTCAATATTTCATTAATAATATTATTACTGCATCATCTTTGCGTCATAAATAAATTAACTTATTTGATGTCTAAAAATTACAAATAAAATACAATTATTTGGGAAATCTTTTTAGCTTTCTAATGAATATTTATAGTCTAATTTATCTTATGTATAACCCTATATTAAAAATGTTTTAGTAAATAAACTTTGATTTTAACTCTTTTAACTCTTCTTTGAATTAAATAATAATAAATGTCCTAATCTAATCCAAGTGGGCCTAAATGGTCATATTTTATTCATAAGGTTGTTTTTGGTCGAATTACACTTATCCAATAGAATTAGGACATGTTTTAGGGTAATATTAATATCATTCTTACCCTTAATTACCCTATTCACTTTTAACCGTGGTAAATAAAAGTAAAAAGTTACTATTCACCAAAAATTATTTTCATCTCATTGAACCAAATTTTACATACTGACATCAACCGTGTTTCTAGGATTTTTGAAATTCCATTCACAGAAGCGGTAAAATTAAGTTTTATGAAAAATTCAGTTTTTTTAACTACCACTTAGTAGTTTCACTATTCATCAAAAATTGATGTTTTTCAGAACAATGCCAAAATTTCATCTTAAGCTATATTTCATATTCCGAACTCAAAAATGAAGTCTATTTTTCCAAATTCATAACATAGAAGTTGCATTAATTAATTTTATAATTAAATCCCGCTGTTAAAACAAATAGCGTGTTTTTAAGAAACAATATCTATCAAAAGATTGACACTAGTTTATAACTGGTTTAAATGTGAAATTACATCCAATGACCAACATTGTATTAAATTTTAAAAATATATTCTAAATACACTTTAAAACCACTCAAATTAATAATTTATCAATATTAATTATTTCAATTAAAAAAGTTGTTTTTAATTAAAATTTAGTAATTTTCACTATTCATCAGAATATGAAAATTATCCGAAATGTACCAAAATTTCACCTTAGGCTAAATTCGATATTCCGAATCCAAAAATGAAATCCATTTTGAAAAATAAAATTTACAAAATTTCAAAAAGTGTTTATTACTATTCATAATGGCTAGTTTTAATAACATTTTAATAGCATATTGCTGTTTAGTGAAACTCGTTATTGCGTACTACACACGCTATCGAGGAAGGTCGCGATTGCGTGTAATGCAAGGTTGTGCAAGATCCTTTTCGTGTAGCGTACAACACAAGACATTAGTGAAATAAAAAGAATATTTTTCATAAAATCTCGGGCTGTTACATTCTACCCCCCTTAAAATGAATTTCGCCCTCGAAATTCATCGGGGTTATAAATGGTTTACTATTCGAAAGTTTCTTTAATAGAATACCACATCGTAAAAAGGAATACCAAAACCAATCTTTAAAAACAAAAGTATGAAACGTAACGGTTACCCAAATAAACTAATCATTGGGTTTCCACATAGGTGAAAATATGGATATGGAAGAGAAATCTAACCATCATGTTCTGATGGAGAGTGGTAGAGAACATGGCTATGGAAAATCCAATAATCACAAATCCATAAATTTGTGACGATCTAAGGTACCATCTGATTCATAAGGTATAAGATCACTAGGACAACATTTTTGGTTTTCAAGATCATTTCCCTAAAGTTGAAAATTTGAATTGGAATAAATACTTTCTTTATTTTGGTACAATCTCACTATTGTTCGTGCCTAGAACAATTTCCACTTCATCTCTTAAATGAAGTTGAATTTGTTATTCGTGAAGTGTTAGCAGATCATGTGATAGAATGACGGGTCATTCCATCTGTCTCAAAAAAAGGTTAGAAAAAATTATATACATAAGTCGATCTATAGTGAGATTAATCATATATAGTTCCTAAAATGGACTTATACTTCATATATCATGCTGTTTAATATAATAAAACTAGTTTCTACTAAACAGGGACTTCCTGTAGGTCAGTGGTAGGCGATAAAGGCCAGTCGCACTTCGGTTGTGGGTTCGATTCCTACAGCCTTGTCCGAAGCGATGGGCTGTCGCCCGTCCTGCAGGTTGTCCTTTTTCTAAAACTACGTTACTATAACAACCCATCAATAATATCGAAAATCTTCTATCCTTAAACAATACTATCTTATGTCCAACATAATCCAGTCTAATCTTTAGGCTTATACATAATACTGCAGTCCACTCTTATAATATAGTAACAACGATTACCAGAGATTTAATACTGTCGTTGATCCCCACATATCACAAGATATGTCTTGTTGGTCACATTCCAAACATTCAATGTCCTTAATCGTGTATTCTCTTGAATACCATAGTGAAAACATGAGTGCAGTTAAAAGTTAACACTTTCCACATACCAAAATCCTCAAAATTCTATATACTCAAACCATAATATAACCTTCTCCTTATATCAGTCATGAGCTCATTAATACTATCAAACATTTAATTTTCTCCTTATCCCTACATTATGCGCATATCATCTACATTCCAAAAATATCTGAATAACCTTCCATGGATACTGGTAACATTAATCATACACTTTCAAAACTCAAGTAAAGACAATAGTGTAACAATCCTTAGATGTCTCGTTATTCCAACATTACACATGATAAACATGTAATCATTCCACTACATTCTTAAACCATTGTCCAAGATTCAACAATTCTTTCATCTCACATATCATTTGTAGTCTCTTCATTATCATCAACATAAATACTTCCCATACGCCCATACTGATTCTCTTCATGAGACATTCCCTTAGGGCATTGGTTTGCATAATGCCCGTACATTCCACATTTAAAACATTTAACCATTGTTGATGTCGTAGCAATACCATTATCCTCATCCCTGGTCTTAACTGAACCGTTTCCTATGCACTTACTGGCTTTGTGTCGTTCTTTTCCACACCCAAAGCATCTTCCAGTTCCTTTGAAACATTCTCCTTGATGCCTCTTCCCACATGAATTACATAGGGGAAATTGAACTTTCTTTCCTCTATGATCATCATGAAACTCCATCTTTCTCTTATTAGCCGAGTCAGGAAACTTACCAAATTTTAATTTATTGATCATATTATGAGATTGCTGATTCGGCATAATTATGTTTGGACTTCCAAATCCCATTTCATTATGAAGAATATCATTCCATTGTCCATCATATCCTTCATTATCGTGAATCAGCTTGTTTCCAGCCATTTTCTAAAACCCAAAAAAGAATAGTGTTAGAGGAAAAAATCACAATAAAGGGGGAGTAACTTCAATATCCAACATCTTAGGTTTAATTCTATGATCGTTAGCGTAATTCTATTACTATAACCTATACGTGCACTTATCCCTAGGGACATCCCTAGACATACCTTAGAAATATCTCTAGGGATCTCACTAACTTTTTCGCATCCTAGTTTCCAAAGGTTGACTAAACCTTTCCTCTGATACCAACTGTAGAGACCCGAAGCTTATCATACATGGACATTACATTAATTTTGCGGAATACTTAGTACATAACAAAAACACACATACAAGGATCGTAATAGTTTAGTGTCTTTGGAAACTCGGAACGTAATCTTATAATCGTGGTGAAAGATCTTCAATATCTCCCATAAAGATCTTCCCTTTTTTTTTACCTATAAACCTTTCTTTATATCCTGGGGAAAAGAAAACATAAAAGGGTGAGCTCAAATGCTCAGTAAGGGTAAACAAAAGAAACATCAATCAAATCATATACATAAGAACATAGCTTTTTGGAAATCTTAACCTGCAAAAGAGCTCATAATATCATAACATAGGATAAATCATAGAAGTGAAAATGAGATCCCCATAATCATAACATGAAACTTGAAACTTTGTGGCATGCACACATAATCATAGAAAATCATTTCTTGTTAGTCATGACTCATTGACAAGACTATCTTAGTGGACAAAGTCCCTTTCTGAATCGAGTAACCCTCGTTTCAGTCCTATTTCACTGAACCGGTATAACCTACCATTTCAGCCATGTCTATCTCATTAGATATAAAATCTTTACCCAATGCATTGGAGGGAGATATAGTTCCCACCCATCTCATAATGATACCATTCTTATGTGTGCCACAAAATCATAAATCATACATCATTTCATAACCCATGTAGTAAAAATGGGATTCGTAAACATCATGACATCATAAAAAAATTCATATAAGATAAAGGAATTCATAAAAATAATTCAATCACAACATAACCAAATCAATGTAATAATAGGGATAGAAACAGAACCCTATGTTATCTTAGATGGAAAATAATTTTGATAAAATACTTGAAATGAATTCTTGAAGAAAATATCCTTTCTTCTTCAAAATCAATTTCTTTTCACAAAACGTCATGCAATTTTAAAAGAAAGAGATTTTATTGAAAATAGTCATGAAATCGTTTGGAGGAATCTTCATGAAAATAATGCTTTATAAAACCGTAAAAATCCATTCGTGCCGTATAAGTTAAAAAAAACATTCTTCGTACTTTTGTCGGAAAAGTCAAAAAGTACCTCGTATGACAAAAGATTCCTTTCATAGATATTACATAAAAACTCACCGAAGGGTAAAAATGGATTTAAAAAATTGTAGGTGGATGGAAATAATATTACATATTGATGAAACATGGATGTGGATGATAAAATACACCCCAGTAAATACTTACGAATAAACAATCTCGGATAAAAATGAGATTGTGATATTTCCCTTACCTTAGGTCCGACTTGCTTTGTAAGTGTCCGAAGCTCATGTATAATGGTTTAAATAATGTCATTGACTTATTAAAGAATCATATTCATTTTTATGATATCATATATGGTTCACTTATGACATTATATTACCCGTTCTTTTGTAAATTCCATGTTAAAGTAGCGTTTTGGGTAAAATCGTTTCTTTTATCGTAGGTGTTTTGACTTGTTGTTATTGACATTATTATTACTTATATCATGATTTACTTAATTCCATAATATAAAATATGATTTATATATCATATATATTCAGTATATATATATATATAATAGATAGATAAATGAAATGAAAAACACCGTTCATGGAGACGGTAGTCCGTACGTACGCATGAACGCTGTTTTCCTTTCCTTATTGTCTTGAATGGAAGTAAGTAGATGACATAAATATATATACATAAATCCAGTAGCTTTATAATGTCATATATTTCATTATTATTTCTTATATATACTATATAATCATTCTTTAATGGTTAACATGGAGAATGAATCTCATCACGTCATGGAGACGGTAGTCCGTACGTACGCACGAGCGATGATATCATTTCCATAAATATTGAATTGAATTGGAGTGGATTATACAATATATCAGAATCAATATGATGTTTTAATAACTATTTATAGTTATTTTTTACACCATTATACCCATCCATGTAAGGTGGTGGTGGAAAATAGATTACACCACGGCGTGGAGACGGTATTCCGTACGTACGCACGCGCGGTGATTTCTTTTTCCGTAGGATAGATAGATGGTGAAATAGGGTTGTTTCATACTTATAATAACATATCAGTATATGAGTGATACTGATGTTATTACTTCATAATTAAACAACCTAATAAGAAGAAGTGTAAGAAGAAATAAAGATGAACGAATTGGTAACGGTAATTACCTCTTCTTTGAAGTGCCTCTTTGAGACCTCCTCTTAGGGCACTAAAATTGGTCTTTGAGAAAGACCAGAACCTCTAGGATGTCTCTAAGGAAGTTGAAAGGATAAATTGTCAGGTTTTGGCCGAGATTGAGTGCTCAAATTGGTGTGAGGAGGAGGGGGAGGAGGTGTCCTTTTATAAGGGAGGAGAGGGGCACCTTAGGAATATCTCAAAATATTATTTTATATTAAAGTCAAAATCAGTTTATAATGGTTCCAAAGGGTCTTATTTCGAAGCTAAAGTGGGGATGGGTCGAAATCCTATCAAAAAATAAGATTTAGACAAGTTTAGGGTATTATTTTAACCTTATCAATTATATTTAACTCTAAGTTAAATAATTTAACTTTTACCGTGTCTTTTTGTTTTCTTTCACTATATGGTTAATACACTTACTATAACATGCCAAACGAACCCCAAATTGTTTATTATTAATATATATATCCTTATCTAAGTCATTTGGCCGAACCTTAGATTTTTAGGAATAAAATAACAATTAATAATATAATATTTTATTTAAAAACTATTTTGTGTCAATTTTGACACTATTTGATATATGATTTTTGTGAAAGTCATAACAGAATTATATGTTCGAACCAAGTTGATTAAATAAACACTAATATATCATAGTAACCTAGAAAATTAGTGGAATTCATAAAAAGTCTCAAATTATATTTAGTTTGGTGTTTATAACATCAATTATGTCAATATTTCATTAATAAGATTATTACTGCATCATCTTTGTGTCATAAATAAATTAACTTATTTGATGTTTAAAAATTACAAATAAAATACCATTATTTGGGAAATATTTTTAGATTTCTAATGAATATTTATAGTCTAATTTATCTTATGTATAAGCCTATATTAAAAATGTTTTAGTAAATAAACGTTGATTTTAACTCTTTTAACTCTTCTTTGAATTAAATAATAATAAATGTCCTAATCTAATCCAAGTGGGCCTAAATGGTCATATTTTATTCATAAGGTTGTTTTTGGTCGAATTACACTTATCCAATAGAATTAGGACATGTTTTAGGGTAATATTAATATCATTCTTACCCTTAATTACCCTATTTACTTTTAACCGTGGTAAATAAAAGTAAAAAGTTACTATTCACCAAAAATTATTTTCATCTCATTGAACCACATTTTACTTACTGACATCAACCGTGTCTCTCGGATTTTTGAAATTCCATTCACAGAAGCGGTAAAATTATGTTTTATGAAAAATTCAGTTTTTTTAACTACCACTTAGTTGTTTCACTATTCATCAAAAATTGATGTTTTTCAGAACAATGCCAAAATTTCATCCTAAGCTATATTTCATATTCCGAACTCAAAAATGAAGTCTGTTTTTCCAAATTCATAACATAGAAGTTGCATTAATTAATTTTATAATTAAATCCCGCTGTTAAAACAAATAGCGTGTTTTTAGGAAACAATATCTATCAAAAGATTGACACTAGTTTATAACTGGTTTAAATGTGAAATTACATCCAATGACCAACATTGTATTAAATTGTAAAAATATATTCTAAATACACTTTAAAACCACTCAAATTAATAATTTATCAATATTAATTATTTCGATTAAAAAAGTTGTTTTTAATTAAAATTTAGTAATTTTCACTATTCATCAGAATATGAAAGTTATCCGAAATGTACCAAAATTTCACCTTAGGCTAAATTCGATATTCCGAATCTAAAAATGAAATCCATTTTGAAAAATAAAATTTACAAAATTTCAAAAAGCGTTTATTACTATTCATAACGGCTAGTTTTAATAACATTTTAATAGCATATCGCTGTTTAGTGAAACTCGTTATTGCGTACTACACACGCTATCGAGGAAGGTCGTGATTTCGTGTAATGCAAGGTTGTGCAAGATCCTTTTCGTGTAGCGTACAACACAAGACATTAGTGAAATAAAAAGAATATTTTTCAAAAAATCTCGGGCTGTTACATTCTACCCCCCTTAAACTGAATTTCGCCCTCGAAATTCGTCGGGGTTATAAATGGTTTACTATTAGAAAGTTTCTTTAATATAATACCACATCGTAAAAAGGAATACCAAAACCAATCTTTAAAAACAAAAGTATGAAACGTAACGGTTACCCAAATAAACTAATCATTGGGTTTCCACATAGGTGAAAATATGGATATGGAAGAGAAATCTAACCATCATGTTCTGATGGAGAGTGGTAGAGAACATGGCTATGGAAAAGCCAATAATCACAAATCCATAAATTTGTGACGATCTAAGGTACCATCCGATTCATCAGGTATAATATCACTAGGACAACATTTTTGGTTTTCAAGATCATTTCCCTAAAGTTGAAAATTTGAATTGGAATAAATACTTTCTTTATTTTGGTACAATCTCACTATTGTTCGTGCCTAGAACAATTTCCACTTCATCTCTTAAATGAAGTTGAATTTGTTATTCGTGGAGTGTTAGCAGATCATGTGATAGAATGACGGGTCATTCCATCTGTCTCAAACCAAAGGTTAGCAAAAATTATATACATAAGTCGATCTATAGTGAGATTAATCATATATAGTTCCTAAAATGGACTTATACATCATATATCATACTGCTTAATATAATAAAACTAGTTTCTACTAAACAGGGACTTCCTGTAGGTCAGTGGTAGGCGATAAAGGCCAGTCACACTTCGGTTGTGGGTTCGATTCCTACAGCCTTGTCCGAAGCGATGGGCTGTCGCCCGTCCTGCAGGTTGTCCTTTTTCTAAAACTACGTTACTATAAAATCCCATCAATAATATCGAAAATCTTCTATCCTTAAACAATACTAACTTATGTCCAACATAATCCAGTCTAATCTTTCGGCTTATATATAATACTGCAGTCCACTCTCATAATATAGTAACAACGATTACCAGAGATTTAATACTGTCGTTGATCCCCACATATCACAAGATATGTCTTGTTGGTCACATTCCAAACATTCAACGTCCTTAATCGTGTATTCTCTTGAATACCTTAGTGAAAACATGAGTGCAGTTAAAAGTTAACACTTTCCACATACCAAAATCCTCAAAATTCTATATACTCAAACCATAATATAACCTTCTCCTTATATCAGTCATGAGCTCATGAATACTATAAAACATTTAATTTTCTCCTTATCCCTACATTATGCGCATATCATCTACATTCCAAAAATATCTGAATAACCTTCCATGGATACTGGTAACATTAATCATACACTTTCAAAACTCAAGGAAAGACAATAGTGTAACAATCCTTAGATGTCTCGTTATTCCAACATTACACATGATAAACATGTAATCATTCCACTACATTCTTAAACCATTGTCCAAGATTCAACAATTCTTTCATCTCACATATCATTTGTAGTCTCTTCATCATCATCAACATAAATACTTCCCATACGCCCATACTGATTCTCTTCATGAGACTTTCCCTTAGGGCATTGGTTTGCATAATGCCCGTACATTCCACATTTAAAACATTTAACCATTGTTGATGCCGTAACAATACCATTATCCTCATCCCTGGTGTTAACTGAACCTTTTCCTTTGCACTTACTGGCTTTGTGTCGTTCTTTTCCACACCCAAAGCATCTTCCAGTTCCTTTGAAACATTCTCCTTGATGCCTCTTCCCACATGAATTACATAGGGGAAATTGAACTTTCTTTCCTCTATGATCATCATGAAACTCCATCTTTCTCTTATTAGCCGAGTCAGAAAACTTACCAAATTTTAATTTATTGATCATATTATGAGATTGCTGATTCGGCATAATTATGTTTGGACTTCCAAATCCCATTTCATTATGAATAATATCATTCCATTGTCCATCATATCCTCCATTATCGTGAATCATCTTGTTTCCAGCCATTTTCTAAAACCCAAAAAGAATAGTGTTAGAGGAAAAAATCATAATAAAGGGGGAGTAACTTCAATATCCAACATCTTAGGTTTAATTCTATGATCGTTAGCGTAATTCTATTACTATAACCTATACGTACACTTATCCCTAGGGACATCCCTAGACATACCTTAGAAATATCTCTAGGGATCTCACTAACTTTTTCGCATCCTAGTTTCCAAAGGTTGACTAAACCTTTCCTCTGATACCAACTGTAGAGACCTGAAGCTTTTCATACATGGACATTACATTAATTTTGCGGAATACTTAGTACATAACAAAAACACACATACAAGGATCGTAATAGTTTAGTGTCTTTGGAAACTCGGAACGTAATCTTCTAATCGTGGTGAAAGATCTTCAATATCTCCCATAAAGATCTTCCCTTTTTTTTACCTATAAACCTTTCTTTATATCCTGGGGAAAAGAAAACATAAAAGGGTGAGCTCAAATGCTCAGTAAGGGTAAACAAAAGAAACATCAATCAAATCATATACATAAGAACATAGCTTTTTGGAAATCTTAACCTGCAAAAGAGCTCATAATATCATAACATAGGATAAATCATAGAAGTGAAAATGAGATCCCCATAATCATAACATGAAACTTGAAACATTGTGTCATGCACACATAATCATAGAAAAGCATTTCTTTTTAGTCATGACTCATTCTCAAGACTATCTTAGTGGACAAAGTCCCTTTCTGAATCGAGTAACCCTCGTTTCAGTCCTGTTTCACTGAACCGGTATAACCTACCATTTCAGCCATGTCTATCTCATGAGATATAAAATCTTTACCCAATGCATTGGAGGGAGATATAGGTTCCACCCATCTCATAATGATACCATTCTTATGTGTGCCACAAAATCATAAATCATACATCATTTCATAACCCATGTAGTAAAAATGGGATACGTAAACATCGTGACATCATAAAACAATTCATATAAGATAAAGGAATTCATAAAAATAATTCCATCACAACATAACCAAATCAATGTAATAATAGGGATATAAACATAACCCTATGTTATCTTAGATGGAAAATAATTTTGATAAAATACTTGAAATGAATTCTTGAGGAAAATATCCTTTCTTCTTCAAAACAATTTCTTTTCACAAAATGTCATGCAATTTTAAAAGAAAGAGATTTTATTGAAAATAGTCATGAAATCTTTTGGAGGAAGCTTCATGAAAATAAGGCTTTATAAAACCGTAAAAATCCATTCGTGCCGTATAAGTTAAAAAAAACATTCTTCGTACTTTTGTCGGAAAAGTCAAAAAGTACCTCGTACGACAAAAGATTCCTTTCATAGATATTACCTAAAAACTCACCGAAGGGTAAAAATGGATTTAAACAATTTTAGGTGGATGAAAATAATATTACATATTGATGAAACATGGATGTGGATGATAAAATACACCCCAGTAAATACTTACGAATAAACAATCTCGGATAAAAATGAGATTGTGATATTTCCCTTACCTTAGGTCCGACTTGCTTTGTAAGTGTCCTAATATCCTGTATAATGGTTTAAATAATGTCATTGACTTATTAAAGAATCATATTCATTTTTATGATATCATATATGGTTCACTTATGACATTATATTACCCATTCTTTTGTAAATTCCATGTTAAAGAAGCGTTTTGGGTAAAATCGTTTCTTTTATCGTAGGTGTTTTGACTTGTTGTTATTGACATTATTATTACTTATATAATGATTTACTTACTTCCAGAATATAAAATATGATTTATATATCATATATATTCAGTATATATATATATATAATAGATAGATAAATGAAATGAAAAACACCGTTCATGGAGACGGTAGTCCGTACGTACGCATGAACGCTGTTTTCCTTTCCTTATTGTCTTGAATGGAAGTAAATAGATGACATACATATATATACATAAATCCAGTAGCTTTATAATGTAATATATTTCATTATTATTTCTTATATATACTTTATAATCATTCTTTAATGGTTAACATGGAGAATGAATCTCATCGCGTCGTGGAGACGGTAGTCCGTACGTACGCACGAGCGATGATATCATTTACATAAATATTGAATTGAATTGGAGTGGATTATACAATATATCAGAATCAATATGATGTTTTAATAACTATTTATAGTTATTTTTTACACCATTATACCCATCCATGTAAGGTGGTGGTGGAAAATAGATTACACCACGGCGTGGAGACGGTATTCCATACTTACGCACGCGCGGTGATTTCTTTTTCCGTAGGATAGATAGATGGTGAAATAGGGTTGTTTCATACTTATAATAACATATCAGTATATGAGTGATACTGATGTTATTACTTCATAATGAAACAACCTAAGAAGAAGAAGTGGAAGAAGAAATAAAGATGAAAGAATTGGTAACGGTAATTACCTCTTCTTTGAAGTGCCTCTTTGAGACCTCCTCTTAGGGAACTAAAATTGGTCTTTGAGGAAGACCAGAACCTCTAGGATGTTTCTAGGGAAGTGTAGAGGAGAAATTGTCAGGGGTTGTCCGATCTTGAGTGCTCAAATTGGTGTGAGGAGGAGGGGGAGGAGGTGTCCTTTTATAAGGGAGGAGAGGGGCACCTTAGGAATATCTCAAAATATTATTTTATATTAAAGTCAAAATCGGTTTATAATGGTTCCAAAGGGTCTTATTTTGAATCTAAAGTGGGTAGGGGTCGAAATCCTATCAACCAATAAGATTTAGACAAGTTTAGGGTATTATTTTAACCTTATCAATTAGATTTAACTCTAAGTTAAATAATTTAACTTTTACCGTGTCTTTTTGTTTTCTTTCACTATATGGTTAATACACTTACTATAACATGCCAAAAGAACCCCAAATTGTTTATTATTAATATATATATCCTTATCTAAGTCCTTTGGCCGAACCTTAGATTTTTAGGAATAAAATAACAATTAATAATATTTTATTTTATTTTAAAACTATTTTGTGTCAATTTTGACACTATTTGATATATGATTTTTGTGAAAGTCATAACAGAATTATATGTTCAATCCAAGTTGATTAAATCAAAACTAATATATCATAGTAACCTAGAAAATTAGTGGAATTCATAAAAAGTCTCAAATTATATTTAGTTTGGTGTTTATAACATCAATTATGTCAATATTTTATTATTAAGATTATTACTGCATCATCTTTGTGTCATAAATAAATTAACTTATTTGATGTCTAAAAATTAAAAATAAACTACCATTATTTGGGAAATCTTTTTATCTTTCTAATGAATATTTATAGTCTAATTTATCTTATGTATAACCCTATATTAAAAATGTTTTAGTAAATAAACGTTGATTTTAACTCTTTTAACTCTTCTTTGAATTAAATAATAATAAATGTCCTAATCTAATCCAAGTGGGCCTAAATGGTCATATTTTATTCATAAGGTTGTTTTTGGTCGAATTACACTTATCCAATAGAATTAGGACATGTTTTAGGGTAATATTAATATCATTCTTACCCTTAATTACCCTATTTACTTTTAACCGTGGTAAATAAAAGTAAAAAGTTACTATTCACCAAAAATTATTTTCATCTCATTGAACCACATTGTACTTACTGACATCAACCGTGTCTCTCGGATTTTTGAAATACCATTCACAGAAGCGGTAAAATTTAGTTTTATGAAAAATTCAGTTTTTTTAACTACCACTTAGTAGTTTCA
The DNA here is from genome assembly GCA_963277665.1 of Viscum album. Taxonomy (NCBI): domain Eukaryota; kingdom Viridiplantae; phylum Streptophyta; class Magnoliopsida; order Santalales; family Viscaceae; genus Viscum; species Viscum album. The sequence goes on along the minus strand of OY728145.1, from coordinate 1,237,057,190 downwards.
CTATTCATCAAAAATTGATGTTTTTCAGAACAATGCCAAAATTTCATCCTAAGCTATATTTCATATTCCGAACTCAAAAATGAAGTCTATTTTTCCAAATTCATAACATAGAAGTTGCATTAATTAATTTTATAATTAAATCCTGCTGTTAAAACAAATAGCGTGTTTTTAAGAAACAATATCTATCAAAAGATTGACACTAGTTTATAACTGGTTTAAATGTGAAATTACATCCAATGACCAACATTGTATTAAATTGTAAAAATATATTCTAAATACACATTAAAACCACTCAAATTAATAATTTATCAATATTAATTAGTTCGATTAAAAAAGTTGTTTTTAATTAAAATTTAGTAATTTTCATTATTCATCAGAATATGAAAGTTATCCGAAATGTACCAAAATTTCACCTTAGGCTAAATTTGATATTCTGAATCCAAAAATGAAATCCATTTTGAAAAATAAAATTTAGAAAATTTCAAAAAGTGGTTATTACTATTCATAACGGCTAGTTTTAATAACATTTTAATAGCATATCGCTGTTTAGTGAAACTCGTTATTGCGTACTACACACGCTATCGAGGAAGGTCGCGATTGTGTGTAATGCAAGGTTGTGCAAGATCCTTTTCGTGTAGCGTACAACACAAGACATTAGTGAAATAAAAAGAATATTTTTCATAAAATCTCGGGCTGTTACAACCACTACCCAGGTATATGCCCATAAATATAACTATGTTATCAAGTGACCCATCTCAATCATTAGGTAAACACAAAGGTCATAGACTCAGCTCAAACCAGGATTTTCATTATTGAAACCGTAACTGCTGAAAAGCGCCGTCTCTAATGAGTACATTGATCCTGTCACAACTCTGACGTAATGCTCACTAACCTAAGACTGCTGAGGTACTCCTTTTGTCGAGTACCGCGGGTCAGCCACCAAAACACAGTAGTGGTTCCCGCCGGGGTATTCCACCCAAACACAGAATTGTACAGCCCCTAATATCCTGCATAGGTACTCCCCGGTCGAGTACCGTGAGTCTGCAACCAAACAAAGTAGCGCTCTATCTGCCATGGGTGTGCACCCAAACAATGTAGTGCTCCATCCACTAGGTTAGTCGAATTACTCCAAATCGAGTCGGTCAATCAGTCGTCAGGTCTCAGCCGGCTACACGGTCTCCGTACTCCGCACGCTCATCTCCGGGAGGGTCTGCTCCATGAGCTGTTGTTCGATAATAGAGGTATCACAATGTCCCATGAAGAATCATCTCAAGGGACCGCCTCGTCATAGGGTCTCAACACAACAGATGACGCTTCAATCGGGTGCCAAGTCTGTGAGTTATTAGCCTTTTAGTCTCAAGGGCCCGATTTGCTTCGTGTGTGAACCAACCCACCCGTATCTCAACTGTACCCCGAACACTCATAGGGTATACTCATAGGGACCATTTCTCAACTTGATCACCAACGTCGTTGACGGTTTGTCAAACAGACATTTTGTCTGAATGTTATTAGTTTTTCAGTTCCAGGGGCCCGTTTGGATTTCAGCTTAAATCCAACCTAGACACTATCCAACTACGTCCAAATCTCAGGTAATGTATGCCAAAATTTCTATCTCATCAAGGGTAATCCAACAATGTTGACAGCACGTCAGTCGGACGTCCGGAGCTCAAGTTATAAGCATTTCTGCTCTGAGGGCCCGGTTGGTTTCATGTTCGAACCAACCCCGCCATACACAAAGTTCAAAAAAACCCTGAGTGTAATATACTGAAACGACCCTCTAGATTCATGGATCACATCACAACTAACGGTGCATCGATCGGAGGTCTGTAGCCATTGTTATGGGTGTTTGTACTGAAACTACCCGAAAATAGGGGGTTCGGGCCCAGTTCGACCCGGCCCGAGACCCCCCTAGGTCGGCCCGAACTGGGTGACCCGACCCGGGTCCAGGTCTGGCCCACTAGGGCACGGCCTGGCCCGGCGGCCTAGCGCGCTCGGGCAGCCCGCGTGGCCAGCTCGGCTGGCCGTGCTGAGCAGAATAGGGGGGGTGGGGGGGGGGGGGTCCTTCGGCCAGTGGATGCGGTGACGCACTGCATCTTTCCCGGATCATGCGCGGCCATGGGATCCCGCCTCCACGGCGTCTTCAGTCGCAGTAGCTCCTATCAACAGCGCACTGGGGGGCCGCCTCCTTCGGCCGCCTGTGCCGCCGCGCCAGCAGGGCGCGCCTGCAGCACCTTTCGTGGACCACTGGACATGCTCTGGTGGTTCGTTTTTCCCGTCGTCTGTGCCTGCGGTCCTCCCATGACACTTAGATTACTGCGAAGGGTTCAAAACAGTGATGCGATCCCATTTCATCATCGCCGTCAATCCGCACACCAACAACAATCTGCGGAGGGTCCGGCCTTTGTTCGTTAGCTCGTGTCCTCCGCTTTAGAGGTATTCAATCAATATCAAAATCAAAACAATCCCTTATATTCACCCCGCAACCAACCCACATGAACGTGTGATCCAAAGATCAATCGGCAGAGATTGATTCGTGCTCGTCATCCTATTCTCAAAAGATAAATAGAAAATAAAATATAACTCCCCTACCTCAAGTGTTGTTGAACGATGGTTCGTCGCGGGGAAATGGACGTCGCGGAAGACGGCGTCGTGGAAGGAGGATCATCGCGGAAAGGGACGTCACGGATGGAGACTCCATAAACGTCATGGAAGGAGGATCATCGGTGTCGCGTTGCCGATCTTCGAGGATGGCGTCTCTCACCGGCTACGAAGAGGTGAGAAGATTGTATGATGAACTACCCTTTGTGGTGACGGATTTCTTCGTCAAAGGCTCGGTGTTATTCGCATTCTTCGATGAGGAAGAAGTACGTTCTTCAGAACATAGAGCTTTCCTCTCCAAAATCCTCTCGCACAACAAAACCACCCTAATAAAATAAGCGTTGCCTTATTTAATTACTCAAGCCAAAGGTTTTTGAAAACCAAAATGAATCATTCAATTAGTTTAATTAATTGAAGATTTTTAACTGCCCAATTAAGGAGTCATTTAATATTTAGTTAAACGCGTGAGTTGACTTTCATTTAATGGGGGTGTGGGTGTGTTACCCTATTAAAAGAGGAGGTTTGAGGAAGTTGAAAAGGTGGGGCTCCTGTGGGCCCACCCCATAAAGATCCTACCTAGTGGAGTAGGATATAGTGGGTCCCACTCCAACGACATAGCTTAGGTTAAACTAATTTAAATAAAATAAAATTGGTTGCACTATTTTATTTTATTATTTTACATAACCCAAAAATATTAATAACCACACCCGTGCAAATGAAACTCCGGAAAAGGTGTTCTTAAGTAATTACATGCACTATTGTTTCATCAGTGCCCTCAGATTTCGATTCCGAGCACCAGTTCAAAAGTTAGGAAAACCCGATCTTTCGTTCACTAAACGTACCCAAGCTAAACTTCCGAAATTGATTCCGGGCACACTGGGCCTCGGAATCAGGTGCCGTCAGAAAATGCGTTCTTGTAAGATCCCAAAGAAAATTAAGAAAAAAAATTTCCCTCAGATTTTACGGGTCTTTAAAATACTCCCACCTCAGGGCTTTACATCCCCATGAAGCTATAACACAAACTAGGGAAAAAAAAGTGGTACTGAGCACGCAACTGAGCCTTCCACTCCAATGTGCTCTCCTGGAGGTTCACGTGATGACAGTGGAAGCGCACCTGAGGAATCGACCGTTCATGTAGGACCCGCTCCTATCGATCCTCGATCTCCAATGGAACCTCTGTGCATGTCTCCCTGTCATTGATTTCCAACTCCCTTAGGTCGATGATGTATGAAGGATCATGCATGTGTCTCCTCAGCCAAGGTATGTGGATGATTTCATGCACCCAGTGCAACTGAGGTGGAAAGGTCAAGCAGAAAACCACCCCGCCTACCTTTCTGAGGACCTAGAAATGTCCATCGAACCTCAGAGATAAATCGTTGCCTTGTCCACATCTCCTTAAACCTCCTCTCGGTGAGACCCGTATAAGGACTTGGTCATCATCCTCAATCTCAAGAGGTCTCCCTTTCCTGATTAGAACTGAAACTCAAAACACCTTCTGCCATAGGGGTGATGTCGGCTGACTCAAGAGTGATCGGCTACACCCTCCCAGGCATGAGTTTAACCTGTGCTGCCTGGGGTTTTCTTTTTGCCGACCAAGGAAAACCCATCCCGACATTTTACTAATACCGTCAATTTGAGTATGAACATTGATTTCCCATTCCATACTCAAACTAACGTCGTAATGCATCGATGCTACGAGCAAGAGATTCCAACCAAAACGCTCACCTCATGGTTCAGACAAAACTGTTGGCATAAGTGTGATTATCGAGTCTCCTCCCAAGGCATCTCCATACGTAAGGGACAAGTCTACAGCTTACCGGAAACTCTAGGTCTGGGACAAGATTCGTCGAAGGAAAGAATGATTCATATCACTGTCTATTACTACAGAAGCTAGTAGCGAACACAAACTATCCTTTGAATCATTTTTAGAGCCATTTGTTCAGACTCCTTGACTGCATGTAGCTGCACTCTTCCCCTACTCTCCATCTCCCTGAGCCTGGCGGGGAAAACTAAGGTGGGTGGTTGTATCATGTTAAAATGTACCCCACCTCATGCTGCTCTACAAGCTCTGCCTCCACGTCTGCTGCTTCGCAGACTCATCTATCCTTAAAGATTCCTCTTCTTGAAACAATTAACATGCCCAAGTCTCTAAGACTGGCGCCGACTTCCTATTTCTTACTGCACTGTGCAGTCTTCATCCGCTCCTGGATGATCTGCACCTTCTTTTCCTACGATCTGTATAAGCTGCTATGATTTCACGTTTGCTGAAAAGAGAAACTCAGTCTCATACCCTGGATGAACCATGCCAATTGCCTAATACAATCAATCCTGACATGAATGATGCATTCATGCCATAGATGACGTCATAAGGCCTCGATGGTACTACTAAGAGATCTAACCGTCACTCTCTCCTCCAAGGGTAGAGTCACACTATCGGAATCATGGTGAGTTCACTAGGTCTCCTCCAGTAGAAATCTTGAAAGTGAGGGTCAAGTCAACAGTTTAAACTGGGACCTCTCAGTATCAACCGAACAAAAGGATAGGAATGCAAACATCACAAAGATAAGTGTCTTTTTATTATTGCAGATCTTAGTACAAAGACACAAATACAACAGCAACATGGAACTAGAAGTACGAATAACAAAAGGAAACCACTAGTTCCGCTCCTGTCCACCTACTTCCGGAGCTCTACTGCCTTGTCCACCACTCGCCTGTCGGCCAAGCACTCGTCGCTGCTTTGGTGTTAGTGGCTCCTCCAACGCCTACGGATAAACTGTGCGGGGAGTCGTACAGTCACGTTCCATGTGACCCTGCATGCCGTAGGAGTAACACTGTCCTTTTCTTGCATGCCTGGCTCTGACCCCACCCCGGGTTCCCAGCACCACCGATCATAAAACCCGAGATCGCCCATCTGTTGGTCTGGTCGTCCCGGACCTCTGTATCATCTTTCTACAGCCTAAAAATGACTCGGCTACTGATGGGAAAACACATGGCAAAGGCAGCAGCTCCTGATCATGCTCAGGGTGTAGAGCCACTGGTATAAACTCCACCCTGAAAAAGGTCACAAAGTCTTCCCATGTGAAGGTCATCCCTTCGCAAAACTGGAGCAAGTTGCTCCACCATCTCTCAGCTGCTGCCTGAAAGAAGCTGGCAGCAAAGATCTCCATGAAGTCTGTTGGTGTACCAACTATCCTGAAAACTCACACCACAGCCTCCAACCAATCCTCAGCTACTTGTGGGTCCGTCTCTCCCCAGAACCTGGGTGGCCTCTAGAGATGGAACTCGTGCAGCGCGCTCAAGAGGCGTGCATCACCTGCTTCTGGGGCTGGTGGCATCGGTGGCCCAACGTATGGTAGTACCACTGGTGCCTCCGCTGCTGCTTCAACTGGAAGATGACCCTGTACTGAAGCCTCGTCACTCGGCAGGCTATCAGTACGATCATCTCTCAGGGATCTAGATGATCATCCGTGGAAAGGCATCCTGAAAGAAACATACGTGACACAGTCAAACAATTTATACCTGGTGAGTTGACCTAGTTTGAACTAACTTTTAAAAACTTTTGGAAACACACACGCAATTATAGTTTTTCTGCACAACGTCAAAAATCAGTTCTCAGGGTCCTGGTGTATGGATATATATGCCTCTCTCACTAACACTGGACTCCCTGAACTGAAAACCACACTCGGTACCCTTAACATTATTGCATCGCAGAAGCAAATATCAGAGTTATATGTTCTGTGGTAGAACTGACTCCTCTGATAACAACCACTGACAGTATAGACACCCCGCCTTAGTATGGTCGTCAGGTCCCAGCCTTCCAGGTACCACCAATTGCCCCAAAAACATGTGGGGCCAACCCCAGGGTCCACCCTAGGGTCCACCCACATGCCCGAACGGGTCATCTGACTAATGATATTCCCCACAGGCCAAACATTTCCTTTTCAGTGTGTTTTGTCCTCACTCACACACACCCTAAAAATATTCACAGGAGGTCACCCATCCTAATCACTACTCCAGGCCAATCATGCTTAACTGTGGAGTTCTAATCAGACAGGCTCCCGAAAGGAAGGTGTTCCTCATTGACATGAGTCATATCATTTAATCATTTAACCATATATCATTTGGGTATGTTACAATCACCCCCCTTTAGAGCACAACGACCTCTTTATGAGAATTACATCTCAACCCAGGAAGTGCACCACACATAAGGCTGGGAACCTCCCTCTGATACCAATTTCTCACGACCCGTCCTCAGGGCCCATTCCGTGAATACCCCAAGCCCGCCTTCCATAGGCCATGGGCTGGTGACTAGCACCAAAGGCGTAAATCTCGATAACTGGGAAGACATTGCCTTCATAAAGTAAACAAAACACCACAGAGTAGAAGAGGAAATAATACACTAAGAAAAAAAAGAAAGTGCTGAAAAGAAAAAGGGCCAGAATACAACCCAACTGAAAAGTACAGCTACAACTTTATGGAAGTACAACAAAAAGGACAAGCAGCTGAAAGAAAAGAAGCAGCTCTCGGGTCAACCACCTCGGATCCTACCTGAAGGGTAGGTATAGATATCCTCCACAACGCTCTCGCTCGTTGACCTCCTCCGAGAATCATCTCGCCATGAAGTCCACCTCCGGATACTAACTCATCGTGAGGTCCACCTCCGGGTACAGTCCAGTCCTCAAACACTCGGCCTCTGTCAATGATGCCCGTCGTCTGCAACCAACATAACAAATTGCGGGCATAGCCCGTGTAGGGGTGAGTATAACGATACTCAGAAGGGACCCTGAGACCCACACGGTCTCAATAAATCCAACAAGGATAACCACAATGAAGATCTCAACAGATTACTTTTACTTTGGTATATTCCAATTCATATATCTATGTTATCAAGTAAACCATCTCAATCATGAGGAAACACATAGATTATGTAATCAACGGATAACCACTACCCAGGTATATTTCCATACATATACCTAAGTTATATAGTGACCCATCTAAATCATGAGGTAAACACAAAGGACATAGACTCAACTCAAACCATGATTTTCATTATCGAAATCGTAACTGCTGAAGAGCCCCGTCTCTGATTAGTACAATGATCCTGTCATGACTCCGAGGTAATGCTCACTAACATAAGACTGCTGAGGTACTCCTCCTGTCGAGTACCGCGGGTCAGCCACCCAAACACAATAGTGCTTCCCGCCGGAGTATGCCACCCAAACACAGTAGTGCACACCCCCTAATATCCTGCAGAGTTACTTCCCAGTCGAGTACTGTGGGTCTGCACCCAAAAAAAGTAGTTATATGTCCGCCATGGGTCTGCACGCAAACAAATTAGTGCTCCGTCCACTGGGCTAGTTGACTCACTCAAAGTCGATTCGGTCAAGCAATTGTTAGGTCTCAGCTATCTAGACGGTCTCTGTACTCCGCACGCTCGTCTCTGGTAGGGTCCACTCCATGAGATACTGGTCGATACTCAATGTATCACAAAGTCCCACAAAGAAGTATCTCAATGGACCGCTTCATCATAGGGGTCTCAACACAATAGCTGACACATCAATCGTGCACCCGGTCTGTGAGTTATTAGCCTTTTTGTCTTAGGGGCCTGGTTGGTTTCGTGTGTGAACCAACCCGGCCGTATCTCAACAGTACCTCGAACTCTTATAGGGTATACTCATAGGGTCTGTTGCTCAATGTGATCACCAACGCCGCTGACGGTTCGTCAAATGAACGTCTGGTCTGAATGTTATTAGCTTTTCCATTCTAGGGCCCAGGTTGGATTTCGGGTTCAATCCAACCCGGAAACTATCCAACTACGTCCAAATATCAGGCGAAGTATTCCAAAAGTTCTGTCTCATCAAGAGAAATCCAACAAAGTTGACGGCAGGTCAATCGGATGTCCGGAGCTCACGTTATAATCGTTTACACTCTGAGGGACCTGTTGGTTTCGTGTTCCAACCAACCCAGCCATACACAATGTTATCCAAAACCCCATACCCTCCTCGATCCAGGGATTGCATCACAACTGACGGTGCATCGATCGGTGGTCCGTAGCCCAGGTTATGGGCGTTTGAACAGAAACTGCACGAAAATAGGGGGTTCGGGCCCTGTCCGACCTGACCCGAGACCCACCTGGGTCGGTCCAAACCTCATTGAACCGACCTAGGTCCGGTTCTGGGGCACTATGGAACGGCCCGGCCTGGCTGGTGCAGCCCTTCCCAGCTGGCACGGCCCGGCCGGGCGCGCTCGGGCGGCCTGCGTGCGCAGCTCGGCTGGCCGAGCTGACTGGAATAGGGGGCACGCTGCCCCCCGGATTGATTAACCGCTGCCCCAACGCGGGGGGGGGGGGGGGGGGGGGGCTCCTTCGGCCAGCAGACGCAGTGACGCGACACATCTTTCCTAGATCTCGCGTCGCCACGGGATCCCGCCTCCATCGCGGCTTCAGCCGCACCGGCTCCTACCGGCGGCGCACTGGGGCGCCGCCGCCTTCGGCCGCGGCTACCACCCCGGCGGCATGGCACACCGGCATCGCCTTCCGTGGACCACCAGACGCGCTCCGTTGGTCTATTTTGCCTGCCGTCTGCGCCTGCGGTCCTCCCGGGACTCTTACATTACTGCGAAGGGTTCAAAACATGGATACGGTCCCGTTTCATCATCGCCATCAATCCGCGCACCAACAACAATATCCGAAGGGTCCGGGCTTTGTTCATTAGCCTGTGCCCTCCGCGTTAGAGGTTTTCAATCAATATCAATCTCAAACCAATCCCATATATTCACCCCGCAACCAACCGGCATGAACATGCAATCCACGGATCCACCGGCAGATATTGATCCACACTGGTCGTCTGTTTCTCAAAAGATAAAGAGAAAATCAAATATAACTCCCCTACCTCGAGCATTGTTGAACGAAGGTTCATTGTGGGGAAAGGGACGTCGTGGAAGATGGCATCATGGAAGGAGGATCGTCACGGAAAGGGATGTTGCGGAAGGAGACTCCGTAAACGTCGCGGAAGGAGGATCGTCGGTGTCGCGTTGCTGATCTCGGAGGATGGCGTCTCTCACTGGCTGCGGAGAGGGAAGAAGATGGTATGATGAACTCCCCTTTGCGGTGTTGGAGTTCTTTGTCAAAGGATCTGTGTTCTTTGCGTTCTTCGACGAGGAAGAAAGATGTTCTTTGGAACATAGAGCTTTCCTCTCCAAAATCCTCTCCCACAACAAAACCACGATAAAAAAATTAGTGTTTCCTTATTTTATTACTCAAGCCAAAGGTTTTTGAAAATCAAAATGAATCATTCAATTAATTGAGGATTTTTAACCGCCCAATTAATTAGGCGTTTAATTTTTAGTTAAATGCGTGAGTAGACTTTCGTTTATTGTGGGTGCAGGTGCATTACCCTATTAAAAGAGGGGGTTTGAGGAAGTTATAAATTTGGGGCTTGTGTGGGACCCACACCACAAATATCCTACCTAGTGGAGTCGGATATAGTGGGTCCCACTCAAACCAAATAGCTTAGGATAAACTACTTTAAAAATTCGTTGCACCGTTTTATTTTATTCTTTTACATAACCCAAAAATTTTAATAAGCACACCCGAGCTAACGCAACTCCAAAAAAGGTGTTCCTAAGCAATTTCTAGTGCTACAATTTCATCAATGCCCTTGAATTTAGATTCCAAGCATTGGTACAAAATTTAGGAAAACCCGTCCGTTTGTTCACTGAACGTACCCGAGCTAAACTTCAGAAATTGATTCCGGGCACACCTACCCTCAGAATCAGGTGCCATCAGAAACTATGTTCTTGTAAAATCCCAAATAAAATTGTGAAAAAAAAATTTCCCTTGAATTTTACGAGTCTTTACATCCAATGTGAATTATTCATTTTAATTCAATATTATTTAATGTTTTAAGGATAGATCATTTTAGAACTATTTAATCCTCTACCCGTTTGGATCTTGTTTTGTTATTAATAAAATCTATTTCCTCTCTCTTTATCTAGAAAAATATAAAAAAAAATTAAGTCATGCACAGGACACAAAAATTTTACTTGGTTCACCCTCACTGGGATATTTCCAAGGAACATACAACACTGATGTGTTGATGTTCCCAATCCACAATAAGATCACTACTGTGTACATGATCGATGTTGTCTCACTATCCATTCTGGTTTACAAGAACTCTAAATATGAAATATCACTGCTCTCTGAACTAATGTGTTCTCAATGCTTCTTCCAAAGAACCACTCATATTTTATAGACTTGAAAGTACCATCATTATCTCAAATTAATGCATCCTCCACTGTATGTTGATACTCTATTTACATTACATATTAATCCACTAATTAATATAACTTTACCATAGTATTACTGGGAAACCTCAAATGTTTTATGCAACCCTTACCACATCTGGAGAATAACATTAATTCCTTGAACATAATATTAGACCTTTTTCTTGAAACATACCGTATGCGTAGCTTCAATCTAACACGCAACTAAAATCATATGCACCACTTTCTTAGCATTTGAGAAACTCAAAATCATTCACTCTACTCCCTCCGCATAAAATTATTAAGCAATCTAGAGATAAGATTATCTCTAAGAGTTGATCTATAATGAATGAGGGGCTTTACTCATGATTATAGGTGTCGCTGACCCCTGTGTGGAAGATTCTACTATTTTCATGCAATATCCTCTTAGAGCGTGAAAAAAAATATTGACGTTGCATTTGGTGCACAAGTTTCTTTTGTGCCACCTCATCTTTCACACACATTGTCAAATCATTCATATGCATCATTCAATTTTCATCATTCTTTGAAAACATAGGTTGTCAAAAATATATCAATAATGCGAAATCTCACCATGGCAGCCCTCTTTTTCCACAAAAAAACTATCTTTTTCCACAAACTCAAACACCACAATACTGATTCAATGTTACATTTAAGGTATTTATTCCCAATGGCTTGTATTGCCATAAACCCTATTCACCATATCATTGAAATGAAGCTAGGTATATAATTTCCGAATGAAAATTTTTGACATATTAATTAAAAAATTATGATCAAATATTGATAGATTAATTAGGATAAGAAAAAAATACACAAAGTTCACCTAAATAATAAATTACAACCAGATTAGGTCTGTGATAAATACCCGATAAGGATCAGAACTTGAATTGACAATTAAATTTAAGGGAAATATAGAAATTGATGACTAATTGAAGAAAATTATGCAAATTATAGTATAATATTAAGATTTCCAAATATTGGGGATAAATAAAAACCTAAAAAGGAAAATTGGAAACCAATCTCGGTATGTTGAAGAAGATCAGAACTGTTAGATCTAAATCTTGGTTGAACCCTAACTCATGTCGGGATCCATTGACAATACTTGGTTCACTGATGGCCAAAGTAATTTGGACCCTCACTGATAATTGTGAACCCTCGGTGGAAACCACCAAAGCTTGACATACATCTTGGACTCCCTCACTAGATAAGATATCCAAAGTCGCACTCGTCCTCAAATCAACCTAGTGCTCAACATGACCTCCCTCAAATGATATTGATATCCTAGGCTCCAGACTCGTAGTCTTCAGATGGATGCCCTCCTAAATCTCGTGAAACACATCTGTGTGACACCTCCTATGGACCCCCTTTGAAAAAAATGAAAATTATCTTTTTATTTTTTTTTTCGTTATCTTTTTTTGACAAATAAAAAAAAATTTATATTGATATATTAATTAGTAATAATATATAATTTTAAAATCAATGGTTCATTATAAAATCTATAATATATATTCAATCATTATAATTTTATTAATGAAAATTTATAAAAAGTTTGTAAGATAAATTAATTATAATTTATATATAAAAAACAAATAATTATCATTTCACATAAACATATTTATATATTTTATAATGACCAACTTTATAAAACCGAATTATTTATCTTATATATATATATATTAATTATTTTATATTATATAAATTTTATCATCATTAAAATATTAATATCTATATTGAATATATTTACATAATTTAGTATAGAAATTATTCATTCATATTAATTTTGTTATTTGAATTATTTTTTTAATAAATTTTATCATAAAAGGTGTTCATATGATAATGTGATTTTACAGAATATAATAATGTAAATTTATATTTGTTTCTAAAATAATAAAAAATATTAATTTGAGAAATATAAATAATACATATTATAATTAATGAAAGTAAATTTTATAATTAATTTAAAATAAAATCATTTGAATACATTATTAGTTTCTTTTATTTTTAAATGAATCCATTTAATAAAATATTTATATAATAAATAATTTTACATTATGGGATGTTAAATAGATTTCCATGAGTTGGCGACTTCTATTAATTACATTTGCATCATCACAAGGAATCATGCCTCGATGTACGAGAGAGTTTTGTAGTCATGGTAATGCATATAAATAAATTGGGATTTAATACAAATGACTACACTAATTATATAATGTTAATTTAATTTATCTAAATAATTAACTAATAGGATAAATCAAATCCATCTAGTAAATTCTGGAATGACTTTTGTATTATTCTTCTTCAATTCATCCAGAAATAAACAAAATAATGGTGATCTCAAATTCTCAATAAGGGAAAAGTATTATGGAATCAATAATTAATTTTTGATAACAGTCAATATTGAAATGTTTAAAAGTATAACCACATGGAATTAAAATTTATAGATAAGGAAAAATAAATATTGAAAGGTGAGAAACTGAAATACATGCCATTTAATCAATAACATTAAAATGAAATGATTCCATAAATATGTGGATGTAAGATACTAGGGATAAATAATTACAAAAATTAAATGAAAGATAATTCTTAAATAGTAGACAACATGTTTCCTAGGATCATAAAACCATTACCACCAAGACACGATTTATCTACACCAATTTGTGTAAGTAATCCATCCCCAAGACTACTATTTATTGAGGTTATTTCTTTAACTAGTCCCCAGCCCATGTATTGCATATCCTAAGAATTCCTCATCTCAAAAAATATACCTTATCAAATATCCGTATTGAATAAATTATACATATTTTTCAATATTTTCCCAAATAATAAAATAAAATTAAATTTATACACCAAATGAATAATGGATAATAATTTATGTAATAATTGTATCATTGAAATACAATATGTATGTTTAGGGGAAATTTAATGTAAAATGAATATAGGAAATTTAATAATTCATGGGGGCTAAATGTATTCATGCGAATTTGAGTACTATACCTAGACAAATCAATCATAATCCATCCAATTGTAGATTTATGATGACATCAATAAAAAATATCCCACATTTGTTAAAATGAATATTTTTGTCGTTGATGAATGGAGACATTATAAAATATATTTTAAACACAATTTTTAGGAAAACAGCCTTTATATTTTGAAAAAAAATTTGAAAAAGCATTTGAAATATATTATTGGAAATTCACTGATGATAATAATTTTTTTGAAAATTCTCCTCCTAATCAAGGAAAGGAACCTCTAATGAAATGATGTAATATAAATTTGTTCAGGTCGTATGAGGTAATATGAACATTCATTTTTCTTGGATAAAGAAATGAAAAATGACTTCTTCAAGAAGAGAAAAGAAGATTTATTTGAAAACATTGGAAAAATACAAAGTGGTGAAACATGTATTTAACAAATAGTTTTTCAACCATTTTTTTAAAAAATGTAAATACATGGTTTTTAGAAGAAATCAAATTCTCTGATTATGTAGAGATACAAAGTCAAGAATTCACGAAAAAATAAAAAACATTTTTACAACCAAAGAATGTGGAAATGGTACTAATAATTTATTATGATAATTAATAACCAGAGAAAAATGAAAGGGTTTATTGATATAAAATTTCATTATCTAGAATATAAATACTATTGAGGGATCATTATTGTTTTTTTAGGAAATTAATTTTTAATCATTTTCAAGTGTACCATACCACTTTAAAAAAAATTAAATTATTAAAATTATGATGGAATCATATTATATGAAATTGATAAAGACAATTTATGTGATGGAATCCATGATATAATATATAAAATTGGGTTATAGATACACCTCACTAAATATTTATGTGGTGAACATGAGTGTTATCTCACGGATGTGAAAACATTAGTGAAGAATCTCTTACCTAGGTTGTAGCAACTGAATTTGAAACCCCAAAGGTAATAAATATTAAATAAAATACATAAATACAATATAGATAATATAATTCATGATATTATATGTCAATGTGGATGTATGTACATCAGATATATGAATGAAAGTGAATAACAATAATGTATGCCTCACAAATAGTAATGTGAGACAAGAAACCCTTACCTTGAGTTTCCTTTCTTGTGAATGTACTTTAACATCACGTATAAAAAAATATGCTATTTTTATACTTACTTCATAAAAATATTCATGATTATTTTTATTTTTATTTCACTTATTATATTTTTGTTCACAACAATTTAAACTAATTTGTTTACAAAGGGTGTTTCGATCGGTTTCAGTGTATGTGTTTAAAACAACTTTTGTTTGTCAATTATGGTAAAATGGGTCATAATAAAACATATCCAGAATAATAATAATTTAATAAGTATCCTATTTATACCTACATTATATTATTAGAATAAATTATCAAATACCGTTATGAAAAATGAATCAATATTACAATGATGGAGACAATAGATCTCACCTATGCATGAATAATGTTCCCATTTTTCATTGATCCTAATATAATTTAGGTAACTAAAACCATACCATTCAATAATGATAATTAAATAATAAATACAACATTATTTAATTATCCATATGTATATATGGAATTACTATGATGAAAAATTTATAATAAAATGTTGAGAATGTGATAATACAAATGTCCTCGAATAATGTTATCACTTTTTAGTGCTAGAAATGGAAATAAAGAGAATGATACATAAATACATATATTTATACACATAAAAAAATTAATTTTGTATTAAATATATATTATATGATTTTTATGTGTCATATTTTTTTTATCTCCATCAGTTACACATTCCATGTACTATGTGAACGAATCAAATCCCTTTGAGGTGGTGGTTATCCCGACTTCCTCAAATGATGTTACTTTATTTATGTAAAATTAAAATTATTAATTGTATGTGTTATAAATTGATTAAATAAATATAGATAAATAATTAATATCATATATAATCATATTTTCCATCATAATGGCCTCCATGATATATGGCAAGGTAAAAATGAACAATAATGTTTTTGTGACAAAGTAGTTCACCGTATACACAAATAGTTTGTTTGTTACAAATTAGATAGTGGTGTGTGTATGTGTATGTTTTAAAAATAGAATTAAAATGTAATATGTTATTTATTACACTGATACATTTATAAAACAAATAAATAAAAATAGTTTATGTGTTGGATAATGGAAATGAATCAAAAAATGAGAAAAGATATTACCTCTTAATGAGGTAACTTTGTTTTGGTGATTATAAGAACAATTAATTGTAATTATTTATAATTAAAGGGATGAATTAAGATATAGGGGATGAATTTCAGGAATATATATGGCCAGATAATGGCCAATAATTTTTTCATGGAGTGGTTTGAGGAATAGGGATAGGTGGTAGCCTTTGTAGGTAAGGAAAAGGACTCACTTGAATATTTAAAAAAAAGTTAGGCATACACATGTTCTTAGATAAAAAAAGTCATAAAAAACAAATTAAATCCTTAATTTATGACTAATTCATGATAACATTTCTTCTAATATGTTTTGAAAATGTTTCTTGGTCATTTTTGCCTTTAAATTAATTGTTTAGTCAATTATTATGATTAATTTTAACATATTAATGTTAATTTAATTCAATCACATTCACTAATAAGTGTTTTCAAAAATAAATAATTAATTATTTTGCATTATAAATTATTCTGATTCAAAATATAGAATCTTTTTTTACAAATTCCAATCATATAAGTGGTAGAAATTAATTTGAAATTTATCCTGCAGGCGAGACGATGATGCGGGGTTTAAATTACAAACATCTGAAAGAATTATCTATTTTTATAATCACATTCAATATGAAATTTATTTAAATAAACATAATATAATCAATTGATAACAATATTATAAAATTAAACATTAAAACCAGTTGAAAATATAATTTTTCCATATAAAAAAATTTGATGTAAAAGAAGTTTTTAATTACAATTCATTATTTTTAACTATTTATTATAAGATGAAATGTTTTGAAACAAATATCTAAAAATTAACATAACTTAATATTAATCTTTATGTTTTTAATATGATGTTTATTAAGAAATATTAAATTAATTATCATGTCAAAATTTATATGTAAAATCTGTTCTCCATTAAAAGGAATTATATATGACATTATCAAAATAGTGTTGTATGTATAAAATATGGTTTATTTTTATCTTATACATATCAATATTAGTGGATGAATATAAAAATTATTTTACTAAATATATAACATATAAATTTCCCTATAATTACTAAGTAATTTTAATGAATTATTTCTATTATGACAGCACTCCTTTAGTTGTATAAAAAAATAACATTTATTTTTAAATCAAATTGGTTCTTGTTTTTTGTTTCCAATTAATTAGTAACCTATGAAGTAAGTTTATATTTATATAAACCATAAATATTCATAAGATAGTTTCTTTAATTATTAACAACTAATATAATATCTAGTTTATATCATATTATATTATATAATAATTTTTTATTTTTAAATTTTTATCTGGTTCAATTGGCTCTGTGTTAAATGAAATCTATCAGGGATGGTCGTGGTTGTGTGTGACACAAGATGTCATGGAAGTTCACTATTATTTGTAACACTATATATCTTAGTGTTTCATTTAATTAAATATATATATTATATTTAAATACTAACTATATTATTAAGTATATAGATATTATATTCCCTTATGTGCTTGGTGTCGTGTGTCATGAGATCTTTCGAATGTAGGGTTCTCACTTTAGAATTATGGGGTGTAATATTTTTGGAATAGATTGACATTGTTTTTATAATTATATTAAAAATTTCATAGAAATGGTCGTAACACTTTTTATTCTTAATTAAAGTACATAAATATATTGGTGATTAAAAAAAATATTAATTTATAGTGTCAATTTCATTATATCTATAGGTCTTGATTTCTTTTCAATGTAGGTGGTTATCATATATTGTTGTAGAGAGACTAAACATAAATGATACACCTATTGTAAGGGTATTTTTAATGTTCATATGAAATATATTTTTACCCTTATAAATGAATCTAATTTTTTTAATTCAATATAACCCAAACTTTTTGGTATACATATTTGGAATACTATATATATAATTGTCCAAATAGTTAAAAAAAATAAAACAATAAATTCTTGAATAATTTTATTAATTGAATTATCAGGCCAGCTGAAACATGATGGGGTAAAACTTATTTTTTATTAAATGAATGAATGATAAATTTGAACCTATATTGAATATCTGGAACTGAACAATATCCCAATCTTAGATAAATATTGTATACAATATCCATATACCCACATGCCTAGATTAGGTAATGAAATCATAAAAACTATATTTCTATATTTGATATGAAAAGAGGTGAACAAATTTTTTTGTAAAATATCATACATCACAAAAATGAAATATTGGATAACTTAAACATGTTATGAACATTTTGGATTAGATATTCAGAGAACAAGTTATTCATTTAAATAATATATACCAATATATTCAATAGATTACTATTAAAATTACACTCAACTAATTATATTCTATATTTTGTGTTTAAAATCTCCCAAAATATCATCATATTTGAAACTGTTATAAAAAGTTCAACTAATTGTAATTATTCATAAACAAGATGATATGTAACATATCAAGGATGAGATCAAATTCATATTATATTTAAAACTATGAATTATCAAATGAATTACATTAATGATAATAAGAATAGTATAAGAATATGATGACATAATCAATGTTCAAGATAATAACATAGGAATATGCATACCCATCAATACTTTTATCCTCCATAATGAAACATTGTAAAATTATTTATCAATGAGAAGATATATGAATCAATAATCATGACAGAAATCCTTACTTCCATGGAAAAAGAAATCATTATATATCTCTACAGTGAAAATAATAATAATTATTGGTATATTGGAACATCAAATTCATGATATATTTTTAACTAACATCAAAATATAACTGGAGAACATTTATATAAATAAGATAAACAATATGGTAACTCAATCAGTTTTACTTAATGGACCTGAAAAATTACCTACTGAATTTTACCACGATATAGGCACAACCATCATATAATCTATTTTGGGCATAAAGGTGATATTTTGGCACACCCATTGCATAATATATATCTGGGTAAACAAACTCTCTAGGGGAAACCATCAAATAATATAAATTATGAGTAAATGTAAGATATATGTGGCCCGATCCACAATATATTCAATTCTATAGAACCATGACATGAAACAATTCCATAGAGCATTCATTTTTTCTTTAAACTCTAAAAATTAATCATTCCTTTTATATATTAACTAACACATGGAAAAATAATGATCCATGAAAATCTATTTCAAACAATCATTATCCATATAGAAAAATAATGTGTATTTTTTCATTAAAAATTATTCCTTGCGGACCATAAATAACATCATTTGATGTTGATGTTAACAAATTTAAATAAAATTAAATGCTAATTAAAATTATTTTGGAAGAAAAAAACATTTTAATATTTACAATAATATTTAAAATATAATATATCCTAAAATTTTCTAAAACTATTTTCATTGAAAATATAATTAGATGATTATAAATAAATATTAAAATAAAATAATTATAATGACCATGGAGAATTCATGCATGGGATAAATGATAGAAATAATTATTCTTTTAAATGTTTTTCAATGTTAGTAAGAATTTTCTTATTTGGATTATATTATTATTTATAATTTTAATCATTTTAAAAAAAATCAAGCACTATGTAAAATATATTTAGGAAATAATTTATTTTTTGAATGAATATTTTTAAATCCCATTTATGAAACATGTGTGTATAAGGAAAATATATTTGAACAAAACTAAAGAAAAAATATTTGAATCACATACCAAAAAAAATAATGAAATAAAATCGATAAATATGTTAAATAATGTAATTTAAACTTGTGAACCACATTAATATCAAAAATATAAGAAATTGTATATAGTCTATGAAAATAATATCATATTATATCCTCCCAATAAACTTTAGCCATTAATAATCCCAAAATATAAATAATATTTTCTCTTAATGTCTTTTCCACATTGATGGCCCTTAATTCCCATGAAAAAATAATATAAAATTATACATTACATAACAATTAAATAGTTTATTTCATGAAATAACCTGTCAATGTGGTAGTTGATACTTCTCATAAAATAATATAGATGCATAGAAAACATATCTCCCAAAGAAAAAAATTTGATGAGAACCACCCATACAGTGATCATAACATTAAATTGACTTGTAATCAATTAATATATTATATTAATTGCAGGTAAATACATATAAAATGATTAAGAATAAGAAACAAGATAATAAAATTTATTGAAACACATAGTCATATAATATCAATGTTTGTCAAATATAATCTGACTTAATGAAAAGAAATTGTGTTATAAAAGTATTTATTAGTTAGAAACAAAAAATAAAAATCTTCATGGATGAAATAATATAGATTTAAACATAAAATAATAAAATTTACTTAATATTCATTATATTACATGTATATGGAGTAGTATATATTCTATATTAATAAATTTTTTTGCATAAAAAAAATATGACTCAATGTATGTACATTTAGAAAAAATCTATACTGTTATGTCCATATTTTCCATGAAATTCATTTAGATCCAATATATATTAAATATATATGAAAAGATTATTTCATAATATTTTTTATGTTTAATATCTTTTATTTTGAAATTTATTTTATTTATATTTATGAGTAAATTTATGAAATAATTAGTTAAGTCCATATAAGGTTTCTCAGATGCATGATTCATTATTTAAAAACATCATCAATATGTTAACCGTGGCCAGAGTGGTTATTAAATTAAAATGGATAAAATAATTTTCAAAACATAACTAAAATATTTTCTCATCAACTGTAGATATTTAACCATTAGATAAATAATATTACGCAAAATTTACTTTGTTATAACAATGGAGATGGTAGTTCATATGTATAAATGATCAATATTTTAATTTTTCAACGATCACTATAGAAAAAAGGTTATAAATACATTATCATTACATAATAATAATTCTAATTATATAAATTAGATATTATTTATTTAAATATTATTATATTTATCAAACATTTTCTCTGTAAATGATGATGAATCATAACACATCATGGAGGTAGTAGTCAGCATTTAAAAATTAATGACGTTGTCAATTATTCAGTTAGTGGAAAGGTAAAAATTAAAATTATATAATACCTTTTCATAATGAAAAATACCTATCAAATATAATTATTGTGCCCTAAGTAACACATATATTTATTAAATATTTTTTTACATCCTTCAACGTATGGAGTTAGTGAAAAATAATCACATCAGTTCACAAGGAGGTAGTCAACTATACCCAACTACGTTGTCACCGTATCCTCCACCAAATAAAAACAATAAAGTGGAATGTGATATTATAATTCAGTTAGTATTATTATTTTTAAAATGTCATATATATATTATAATTAAATAAATATAACATTGAATAAGAACATATGATGGATGATGAATCACATCAGTTTGTATAGCTATAGTCCACCGTACACGGGATTGGTTGTTTTATTCCCCATTTGATTGAGGATGATATATATTTATGGTATTAAATTTAAATAATATAATATAATTATATTTAATATAATTTTCATCATATCAACATAATTGATTAATATTAGAATTATTTTTATAAAGAAATTATATAAGAACACTCAGTTAAGAATAATACTAATTTTTTTGTTAACCGACATAAGAAAACACCACAAACCATATTAGCAAGGATCTATTATAAATAAAACTCTAATTGAATTTCATGATTGATGTTTTTGTGTTTTTGGACGTAGGTTTTTATTATCCTAAATGGATTAATAGTATGATGTATAGAGGATATGTGGGCCTTTATGACTAAAGTTATTGTAATACTTTAATGTATTTGAACATAAAATAGATAGACACATTTTAAACATGAATCAAGGATAAAAATAGAAATTTTTATATCTTTATAAATTATAATGTATAAATATTCACAAATAATACATAATATAAAATTTTCTATGCCATTTTGACCCTTTCCATTTTAGTTTAATCTTCGAAAAATATATTTATCATTAATGGGGATAAAATAATTTAACTTTTTTTTAATATTTATTATGAAAATATTATGTTAACAATATATTATAATATATATTTAGATAATAAATTAAATTAAATACAATTAAGAAGTTAAATTTTATTAGTTAGTAGACATTAAATTATAAATAAACACACAGATGCGACAAGAAAAAAGCATCTGAAGAAGCATCTTTTTAATGAAAAAATATTATATTATCTTAAATATTTGAACAATAATAACCACTTTATGAATATAAATCATTATTTATAAAAATATTTTTTAAAAATATAACTACAATAATTCCCCATTTAGGTTTTTTAATTTCTTAAAATGGTGTTACATTATTGATATATAAAATTTTTTCAGGAAAAATAAGGTTTTAATCAAAAATTTAAAATTATAGTAAAATAAAATCTAAATATTATTAAATATTAATTAGGTAGATTAAATATTATAAAATAAATATTATTTTACATTAAATAATATTTATAACACAATGATATATTTAAAATATTTATTTTATTTAAATAAAATGTAATTTTTACAAAAATCAGTATTTTCACTATCCACTAAAAAATTAAATATTTTCCTAAAAATAAAAACAATTTTCCAAAGAAAATACTGATACATTGAATTAAAAAGAAAAATAAATATTTTTCAACAAATATAAAAAAAATTTCAATATTTTTTACATTTTTGGGTGAAAGCCGGAATGAACCGCCTTTTAAACTAATATTTTTTTCGGAAAACATTTATTGTTCCTTAAAGACATTCATTTTGTATTTTATAATCTATATATAATAATTGAATTTATTTTATATGTGTGAAAACTAAATAATTATCTATATTTTTCTTATCATAATTATATCCAAAAAATTATCAACTATGTGATAATGATATACTATATAATGGTTCATTTAAAATCATAGTTGCACGTAACACAATATATTCAAATAAATATATTATGTGGTTCATTTATACTCAGTGATTACAATTTAATATTCTATCAAACATATCATCTATTATTTTAATTATTATTATCTTATTTTCTCAAAATTTAATAAATTACATCCTTCTAATTTGAACATGATAACGATAATTAATAGTTTAATATTTGAAAATACATTTTTTGAAAACCCATATCATAAAATAAATAACGTAACATAGTATTGATAATAGATTAGGGGGAGTATGTTAGTGATATGGAATAAAACATAACTTGGTTTACAATTATGTAAATATTTGTGAGATGTAAATATATGGAAATGGAAGAATATATCAATGGAAAAATAATAATGGATAGTGATAGAGATCAATGAAAAAAATATATATGATGAAAATTTTATAGATAACAACCAAAAATTCTTAAACCCTTTAGGTTTTAAAAAGTTTAATAATATCATTTTTAATTATGGAAATATGGGGAAAAGTTGGATCAAAATCATTTTTGAAATAGTTGGTGATATTCTATACCATATAGACTGAGGTAATAAGTAAATATAAATAAATAATGAGTATAACTTCTTCTATTTTCTATTTCAACCAAAATTATATGTTGTGAACCAAACTATTAGTATTTAGGGTGAAATTTTCATTTCATTCATTAATCAATTACAAAAAAATTTAATGTATCATATAATCATAAAAGGGAAAATATAGATATTACATATCTCTATAGACAATAAGAAAAATCATAAGAGTTATCATTTTTAATGATGTTACCTAAATACAATACGCATTTATATGAGGATAAACTAAATTTTGAATAAAAAATCATCAATATTAAACAATCTTTAGGGGAAATAATTACATAAATAAATAAACCAATAACTCAATTATCCCCAATGTTAATGAGTTTATAATGTTAATGGTTATCACATAGATGTCATGTTATGATCCAAAAAATATATTGATGTTCATTTGGAATAAAATTAATACTTCAGTTAGGAAATAAATTTTCATTCAAATGGTTATCAATAAGGTAAGACATGTGTTCTCTTAATGACAACAATATCTAAGATTAGATAAACACTAAAGGTTTTTAATTCAATAAAACTTTTTTCCACAAACTTCCAAATCAATCTTCATCTTGTGAAATTACATAAAATACACTTTAACCCAAATAAATGATAACAAATTTCCTTAATAACAATAATAACTCATTTCTTGAAAGGAAACATGTGTGTCTAATATTTTGAAACTATGACAATCCATAATATCAAAAAATCATTATTTTATGCATATATCTTAAGATAACCACCCATGAAAACATCTTACTCTCCAATTTATCTAAATCCTACCTCTTAAATCAATTATAGAGTCGTTGAACCCACACTCTGAGAGCCACTTATAAAATCATATATTATACACTTATTGATTTGATAAGAATGATGATGATGTTTTTTTATCCATACAAGACATTCTATATCAACATTAAATCATTTATTGACAACATATTCATTTATATATTAGGTTTTTTGTTTCATATAATTATGCATAACATGTTCTGAAACTATACACATGAATTGGACGGAGTGTTTTTCCACTATACTGATATAATCATATTATATATTATGTCATCAATAAATCCTAGAAGATTCATCAGATTAGAAACATATTTAGACACAATTCTGTTTATAATTATTCATTAAAACATGATGAATTTGAATTATATAAAGGGTGATCTCAAAATTTCATTCGGTTTTTACATAACAATTAACATCTGAATTTCATTAGAGAGTATAAGAAGATCCAAAGGGTATGATTAAATAATCAAAGTGCATGAGAATAGTATAAGAATATTAATAACTATCAATTCAGGGAACAATAATCAGGAATCTATGTTTAAATAGTCATCCTATGAAATATTGATAGAAATTTATATTCACAACCCATATGTTTTCAACAATTATCAAAGGAATCATTAAAAAACCATAGAATGAATAAATAAATAGTACTATTATCTTGGAAAAATCATCTTTATTACGAATTTTAATCTAGTTTCAGAAATAAATAGATCACATTTAAAATCATTACAGAGAATCATAAGTACCAATGTATTCGTTACCGTAATTGAAAAGAATCATTAATCAAAGTGTTGAAGCATTATATTGGCATTTCAATTATGTATGTTTAATGGGTATAACATGGAACTATCTAAGATCACTCATTATATATGTTATATAAGAGTTTCTTTGTAACCCCACTTAAAAATTGTTTTAGTAAAATAACTCATGTTTGTGTCAATTTAATTTTAACATTAAATAAATATATATTAATGTCATTTTCCAAGTAAAGTGGCTCCATGGGGTCCCCAAGTTAACCCATGGGTTGTCTTGGTCGGCCATGACTCATCCAATGGGAGTAGGACAAGTGTCATGCTCATCTCATATTATTAAAACATTATTTGTACCTTAAACTACACTAATTACCTCTAATCGCGATTAAGAACTTAAAAGTTACTATTCACCAAAAATTATTTTAATCTCATTGAATCACATTTTACTTCTTTATGACAACCATGTATGTCAGATTTTTGAAAATCAAATCACAGAAGTTGTAATATTTCATTTTAACGAAAAATCGGTTTTTAACAACCACTTAGTGGTTTCACTATTCATCAAAAATTGAAGTTTTTCAGAATAAGGCCAAAATTTCACCCTAAGCTATAATTGATATTCCGAATTCAAAAATGAAGTCCATTTTGATAAATAAAATTTATAAAATTTCAAAAAGTAGGTATTACTATTCACAACGGCTAGTTTAATTAGTTGTGGTGTGTGTTAGAGCTCGAGGTTGCGTACAACACACGCTATTGCATTATTCAAAGGGAAACGTACAGTGGAAGCTTGGGGTTTTACATTCTCCCCTCCTTCAAATAACTGCGTCCTCGCAATTTCTAGGGTATTACTGCATAAAAAGACTCGGGTGGTTTTTCATCATAAATTCCTCAGGTTCCCACGTTGCCGCTTCCATATCCGCTCGATGGTCTCGAGGAAAGTATTTTTCTAAGAACATCTCTTTGAACTCCTGCCATTCCATGTTTGTTAATTCATCATCTTCCTTTGTGTTTTGAACTAGTGACCACCATTGATCGGCATCTCCAGTGAGGCGGTAAACTGCCATGAAAACATTCTCCCTTTCACTACTCCCCAAGGCATGGAATATTTTCTCTAAGAAATTTATCCATTGCTCAGCTACTATAGGATTTGTACTCCCATTGAAGGTTAGCGGTTTTTGCCTCATGAAACAGTCTAGCATTGATCCTCCACGTTGCGGATCAGGGTGCTCCATATGAGTAAGGTTGTTATTCATAACCTGCGTGAGTTGTCCCAGTACGGTGAGAAGCTGATCAGCACCAGTTGTATCAGCAGCTCCACCATAATTATCCTGAGCAGGAGGGCAATCCCTACACGGAGTGCGTGCATTGATACGGATTCCATTCCTTCCACTAGGCGCCATTTCTAAATAATGGCATAAACTAGATTAGTTCATGAATCAAAATACATAATTTCATACTTGTAAAACACTTAACATAAATTGAACTAATTATGGATATAATCCATAATTATAAAAATGTTTTCTTTGAGTAAGTATATACTCGTAACCCTTCATAGTGGTTTTTAAAGAAAATGGGAATTATCCAAAGCATATCCCCCAGGAGTGTCATAACCAAGAGTGCAGCAAGGCCCGTTGTCGTGCACCAGTTCCCGTTTGAGTCTAGCTCAAAGCGGTGTTTTCGGGATTTACCCCTAGGTACATCTGTGCTAGAGCCGCCTCTACCTGCTCGTATCCAGACAGGGATGTATTGCTCGGAAAACTCACAACATCTCTACAATACCAAAATTCTAAGAAGTTCTTATATACTAATCCTCAAAGTCTATCTTCGGGATATGTGCTCTAATCAGAGTTTATCTATATCTAGCTTCCAAGGTTAGTACTAAACTGCCTCTGATACCAACTGTAACGCCCCGACCCCAGCTACCCAGAGTCGGTGCATTACTACGTAACATTGGCATGATCACAAAATATCAAGTCTCGAAAGACCGATTAGTTTAGTAGCCTTGGAAACACTAGATACATTCATAAGTCTTTCATTACATCAAAATTCAACAAACTACAATAAAATGGCCTTCATAGTCCACACTCATATCTTCACTGACTATTCTTGAAAGTCAGTCATAATACACTTCTTCACATTCTGGAAAATATTTAAACATTGAAAGGGGTGAGTTCAGATGCTCAGTAGGGATAACAATATTGTGGAAGCTTTTATAAGAAAACATAAGCATTTAAGGCAATGTATAACTAAAACAAAAGCCTTATTGAACTTTAACTTCAGCATAATATGGCAAAAGTAAAATAAAATAATTCCATTACTTACTCACATGGATATTCTACTAGACGAATAATCACATGAAATATCAATAACCACTTTCATAATGAGGGAATGTATAATGCCAGACATTCTGAAACATTTTGTCAAGGCCTCGGCCAAGGCGTCTAAAATGATTAAGGCCTCGGCCAAAACCATAAATCAAATTGGGAAAGGACCTCGGCCAATTCCACGTCTAGTTGTCTCATGAGACCTACCGATGCATCGAGGAGCTATAGCGGGCTCCACCCGTCACATATTAAGTCCAATACATTCCTCATATGAATAGGTTTAAACGTAACATAAATATTCGTATTAAAACTAGCATACAAAATGTCAACAATTTCTCCATAAGCTATGGATGGTATAAAAATAACACATCCATAGTCAAATATTTCACAAAATGTTCAATGGAAGTTTTGTATCATAAATCAATTTCAATTAAACTTAAAACCCATCAAAGGATGTTGACATGGATGAAATCAAAGCTATTTGAGATTAATATCTCTCCTTTTTGAAATCATTTAAAAGTCCCATAATTATAAAATAATACATTTACTTTGAAGATATTCTTATAAGCTTGTTAGGGAAGCTTCGACGAAGTTATAATGGTGGAAAATAGCTGCACCTTCCGTATAAGTTAAAAAAACATTCTTACCTTAAATTTGTCAAAGAGGTCAAAAAGTACATTGTTTGGAAAAAGACGGTATGATTCCTTTCAAAAATGTATAAGGGTGTAAATGACTTTAACACATTTTCCATTTAATAGTAAAAATGTTTTGAAAGACATTTTTAAGAAACATGGATGTGGATGATAACGAGGTCCCAGTAGATAATTATGTATAAACAACCTTGGATAATGAAGAGGTTGTGAAGTAAACCCTTACCTTGTACTTTTCCTTGGTTGGGGTAGGTTAAACTCCTGTATAATGGTGAAATAATTGTTATTAAATTATACAATAATCATATACATTCATATGATATCATATATGATCTTTTAACATTGCTTTGTTAACAACATCTTAGATTTATCGTTGTTTCGGGTGTTAACTTACTCGTTTTCTTTTATATGTTTTGTTACGTAAGTCATGTTTTTCATGTATAGGTTGTATCTTTTTCATATCCAGAATGATATCATGTCCTTAAACATTATTTTTAAATCATCTAATGTTAATTATACTTGAATGGATACGACAGAGAATGAATCTCATCGCGTTCATGGAGACGGTAGTCCGTACGTACGCACGAGCGACAATATCATTATTTTAATATTTAAATAATATATAATTGGATAGTATATCATATATACAGAATCATTATCATTTTATATTTATTATTTAGATGAATTACATATCATTATTATACCCATCTAAATAATAATATATTGAATAACAATTACACCACGACGTGGAGACGGTAAGCCGTACGTACGCACGTATGGTGACATGTCATTCAAATGATGGGTAGAATACTGAATATGGTTGTTCCATATTTATAATAACATCACAGTATATAGAAGATATTGGAGTTATAATTTTAGAATTGAAATAATAAACAAAGAGGGAGTGGAAGAAGAAAGAAACTTGAAAGAGGGTGATGAAAATGTTACCTCTTCTTCGGGTTCTTCCTTTTGATTTGATCAAAAGGACTCCTTAGGATGGCTTTATGACTAAAGTAAAGATTCTAGGGTGAAGGGAGAGAAGTTGGGAGAGTATTTGGGCAGGGTTTGGCCGAACCAAAAGGCTTGGAAGTGTGAATAAGGTGGTAGAGGTGGGGGCCTTTTATAAGAGGAGAGGAGGGGCACTTTTGGAAAGATTGAAATGTTACATTATTTCACAATGCTTTTCGGATTCTAAAGGTCCCACACTTATATTATTCGAGGCTAAGGTGATAAGGTTTCTAAATCTCCTCATCCAATAGGCTTTGGACAAGTGTAAGCCTTGGATATTGCATTATCCTCTCATTTTATTTAAATCGTTAAATAATGAGGTCATCGCTGCATCATAATGATGTCATAAATAATTTAATTTCTTTAATGTATAAAAATTATAAAAAAAATACTATGATGTAGTAAATCGTTTTAGCTTTCTAATGAATATTTATAGTCAAACTTTGGACTTGTGTAACCCCACTTAAAAACTGTTTTAGTAAAATAACTCATGTTTGTGTCAATTTAATTTTAACATTAAATAAATATATATTAATGTCATTTTCCCACTAAAGTGGCTCCATGGGGTCCCCAAGTTGACCCATGGGTTGTCTTGTTCGGCCATGACTCATCCAATAGGAGTAGGACAAGTTTCATGCTCATCTCATATTATTAAAACATTATTTGTACCTTAAACTACACTAATTACCTCTAATCGCGATTAAGAACTTAAAAGTTACTATTCACCAAAAATTATTTTAATCTCATTGAACCACATTTTATTTCTTAATGACAACCATGTATGTCGGATTTTTGAAAATCAAATCACAGGAGTGGTAATATTTCATTTTAACGAAAAATCAGTTTTTAACAACCACTTAGTGGTTTCACTATTCATCAAAAATTGAAGTTTTTCAGAATAAGGCCAAAATTTCACCCTAAGCTATAATTGATATTCCAAATTCAAAAATGAAGTCCATTTTGATAAATAAAATTTATAAAATTTCAAAAAGTAGGTATTACTATTCACAACGGCTAGTTTAATTAGTTGTGGTGTGTGTTAGAGCTCGAGGTTGCGTACAACACACGCTATTGCATTATTCGAAGGGAAACGTACAGTGGAAGGTTGGGGTGTTACATTCTTAATGATATCTCGGTTCACCCACTCTATAAGCTAAATTTGTATCATATTTGAGAAATAATGAGGCTCAACTATTCGTATATATGATTTCTATGAACTATAAAATGATTAATGTACATTGAGATTTAATTTTATCATATAAGAATAAAAATAATAATTATTCATTATTTTATTTTATTAACCCATTGAAGAGGAATGGGTTCCTTAAGAAACTATTTTATAAAAATAAAAATCAATATGGATAATGAATGAGAATTATATCATTAAAAATTATCCCCAACGGAGAATAATTAACATCATGTTATGTTTAAATTTATTATTATAGATGCCATTAAAATATAATTAAAATAATTATTTTGGAAAATTTATGATACCAACATTCTCAAGTGTTATCTTATTCATGATTCTATGGACTTTTTGTTTTTATTGATGTTTCTTTGATAGGAGTTATAACTTTGGGGGTGTTTTGTTGATGTTTTAGAAAACATTAACAAAAAGGGTTTGTTTATGGTTAGGACACGATTAGAGAAAACCATGCACCCAAAACCATGTAACTGTGTAACCCACGATTTTGAGGGCCAAATGTTTGGCACACTGTTTACCTTAATAGTTTACCCCTGCATCGAAACTATCCACATAGTTTCATTTAACCCAAAAATAAGTTTTAAAATATGTCAAACCCCTAAAACACATCCTATTCAACAATGGATTAGGAAAAATTGTTTTTTTATGATTTATGATATCTCTGAATGGGTTATATGATCATCTCACCCCCATTATTCAAATTTTTATTCCCAAAACATTGATCCACTCTTCTCCTAGTAATTTGATCTAATCTCGATGACAATCCGGACCACTCTTCTCACTATCCATGGTCTTTTGGTGGAATATATCATCTTTTTATGTATATCTAAACCATTTTTTGATTTTAAAGATATATTAATTTATATCTAGATCTAGATTTATTAGATCATGATATACATAATCATGATTTACAGATTTAGACTCGATACTCAAAACAATGTCATTTGGCTTCTTGGAATTTGGGGATTTACATTTAATGAATGTTTGTCAATGAATTATGCATGGGGGTCTAAAATCAAACTCTCTTAGGCCTAGATTTTATAAATGTAAGAAGGATTGTAGTTGATTTATAGAATCATTGTAGAATTAAATTATTTAATGAAGAATTAAAAATGATATTAAGGTTTTTCCTAGTAGATAATTATACGTGAAAATTTATGATGAGAGTTAGGGGTGGTAATCTATATAATTAATCAAGGGATTAATTATGGGATATTGAATTGTCCAAATTGAGATAATTTAATGTCAATTAATTATGTTCTTTGATGTTTTAATATTTATAATTCCCTGGGAAATTTATAATCAAGATTCAAGATTTAAAATGAGATAATTAAATCTAGGAAGTTAATTATATTATATAAACTATGTTATTGATTAATTGATTAATGAATTAATTAATGGGATGTGATTACTTAATCAATTAGGAAATTATTTATATATATTGATCTATTTTACAAATTTTTTAATTAGTATTGTATTTAATATGAAATAGTAATTATAAACTAAATATGTGTGAATGAATGGGAACATAATCATTCTAAATTGAGGAATATAAATGGAAACATGGTCATTATACATGCGATTAAAGGAATTGGGGCATGGTCATTCTATTGAGAAGATAGAATTTTAACATGGTCATCATAAATATGAGTACATTATTAGTAATAGTAGAATTTATGTTTGAAGGTGAATAATTGTAATAAACACCCTCCATGATTTGACCTCACATGAAAATACTTTGAACTCTATCATGAGTAAAATCAGGTACATATATATCAAATCAGCATTGAATTATTTGGGCTCTAATATGAGTCAATATATTCAATAGGATATGATATTACCTAGGGAACACTTTGGGCTTAGGAATGAGCCAAATATAGTATATAGGTATGGGTATAATCAGTTAAAAAATAATTAATTTGATTAACAAAATAACAAATGATAATGTCAAACTATTTATTTTTTCGTTGTCTTATTTTTCCTAAAACACTGGTCACACAATCATTTTTATTGTCTTGTTTTAGACATCATTGGTGGTTTCCTGCGGAGTTGTAATCACACCCTACTCAGACCGCCTGATCGGAATCAAAATAAACATTACTATTACATTATAGGTTAAGGACAATGTCCTTAATTTATAGAGTTTATTGGGATTGTTTCCCGGATTATTGAACCGGACATGGTTCAGTACACTATTGAGAGTTGTTAGTTTCGTTTTTTAAGAACATGACACATATATTCATAGCATGTTTTACCTTTCAGTTGAATATTGTATTTGATGTTTTGGATATCATATCATCATAAACAATATAATTTATATTAAATGAAAAGAGAGCTATAAGGAAATAATATAACCAACACCTATGGAGGTCAAAAGTAATGTATACCATTGTAATCATCACAAATCATGTTCACCACCTCAGGTTTATGTATGGAAGCAACAGAAAGGAAACTAAACTGTGTACAGGGGGACACTAGGGGGACCAATTAGTCTTCCACTTTGTTCCCCTCTCTCCAGGTGTGGCTGACCATAATGTTGTCACTCAGAAGGGCCTTTCATTACTTAATGGTATAAGAGATTGACCACAGAATGGGGACTTTACCAATCAATGCATCATGTATATTCATAGAATATGTCTCCACCTAGAAAATATGAATGGTTCTTTTTCCTACAAATGGACAGACTGAGAGAAAAGATTTTTCCTATTCCCAGAGACAATTGTCACTCCTGATGTGACCTATGAACGCAAAGACAACACTCCCCCTAGCATCACGGACCACCCTGCCTCTGCACATATCACCCAGGAAAAAAGACCAATCTGTGTTGAGATTCCAGCCATCCTTTAATTTCAACCACTAGAACACACATAATGTGAATAGAATGTTCCTTTTTCATGTTACTGGAATGAAAAATCATATCAACAAGCAAACACCTAACTCTTTCTACTATGGACCTAAAAGTGGAAGAAAACCCCTTGAACCTCGATCATTTCATGGCTTTCCATAAACACCAACAGTCCACATTGAAGATTATGGAATTCTATGCTTTTTCCACCACCGAACCCTCAGACCCCCATAAACATTGATCCATGAACATGTCGTTGTAGGCTTCTCGGGGTTATTATGTTATAAAAAACCAAAAGGAAATCCAATTCATGTGATCCTAATCCCATTGAAAGAATATATGAATCATGATCTCTTTATGATTTCCTATAAAACTGGGGAAAGAAGAAACCATGAAGACGAGAAGACATTTTATTTTGATATCAGAAAGCAAATAATTGTTCTGAATTCTCCATGAATGAATTTTGAGTTTAGATGGGATTTTTTGGCACAAGATAATTTTATACCATCTGTTATGTCGACAATGATAGTTTATCATCCTTATATAGTGCTTAAAGTTAAATTTCCCGGAGATAGACATATTAAAAACACACTTGTCTTGATCTGAGGTAATAAAAATGGAGTTGAACACATCCTGCATGGATTCAATTAAAACTGATCTAAAAAAATCGATGTTGCATTGATTCCTTGAAAGAGATCGTTGGATATAAACACCATGACTAGGAACGAATGACGATCTACTAGTTATGAGACAATAATGGAATGCTTCCTTCACCAATGAACTATTGTAAATGTAGAAGGATGTTCAAGATGGTGCTATGCACATAGAACCCTAAGGTCAACCCATTTTTTGAACATGATGCATAACCGGATTGGAACTTTTGGGACAAAAGCATTCCTAATAGTGTATGTTCCTTGATAATTTCCTATGTGAGCCTCGCATGCATTAATTGAATTGTGAGAGACAAAATTTTAACACTGATTACTCCCTTGCGAATGGGCATCTCCAACATCCCCCATGAAACCCAATGTCTTTTACCCTCATATTAAGCATACCATGTATAATGAGTGAGCAGATTATTAATGGCCCAACTAACTACCCTAGACACTCTGGTGGATACAGGGGCATGCACTGGGAACACTGAAAGATCGGTATTGACAAGAGATATGTGACCTCCGAATGAAAAGAAGTGATTTTTATATTTAAAAATTTGACCCATAATCTTGTTCACCAATTTGTTGAAGTCCTTGTTATAGGGTCTTCCATGTAAAATAGGGTAATTGAGATAATCCATAGGAAAGGCTCGAAGACTTATGTTCAGACTGATACCTATATCACACACCATGCTTTCATTTTATGAATGAGAAACATAGAAGTTTCTCTTCTACCTACTAAAGATCTCGCCACCCCAATGAAAAATATTCCTATAAGATTCTATTAATTCCATGGATAGATCTATTCCTAGTGTTCATGAAAATAATTGTTTTATCAGAAAACATCAAGAGTGATGTGGAATGAAACCTAAACATCCAATGAAAAGGAATTATTATCCTATTTGATATACCATTGTTGATCAGCCTACTGAGAGTATCTTCCATGAGAATAATGATTCCTGGGGACAATGGGTTTCCTTACCATAGTCCCTAGATGGCCTTAATAATAACTTTAGTATTCCCCTTGAATGATACATCTAGACATATGAGATAACACTTGTGAAGATAAGGTTGGAAGACCAAGAAGAAAAAACTATATTTGTAAGGACCATATTAATGATACCCCACTCCATAATATCATAATCCTATATCATTTCCACCTTAATGACTATTTTGGAACCTCATTGTTTGATGTTACAGCCTCTCAACATTTATTACACTATATAGATAGCACTATGAATGGAACTATCTTCTGAACCCATGTTGGTCCATGGAAATCCACTAAGAATGGATTATGGGAATCCTCCACATGACGACCTTCTACAAGATTTAGTAATTAAAATTTGGCATTCATATAATACGATAATTCTATAGCGAATAAGGTTCATTGATATTTTGAAGGAGAACATGGGTTTTAGCCGAGGAGAAATGAGGATGGCCTCCTGTACAAAAGAAATTAGGGATGGCATGGATGATATCAATCCTCACAACCTCCCAAGATCCCCAGTAGAAGGAACCATGGAATCCATCGTTGCTTATTGCACTCTTAAGATGCAGGTTCAACAGAGACTTACGAATCTCCACCCCCACTAGGATACCTTTTAGTAGATCATTATCCTAGATAGACACAATTCTTGGAATCTACTCCCATAATGAGGCTTCACTTGGAAGGGTGCCCCTGATCCATGGTCATAGATGGACCAGTAAGAAGATCCTTAAAGTGTGAAAGAGTCAAACCCCTTACCAACTCTCTGTAATCTATTAATGTTCCATCTTCCAGATATAGTTTTGGTTTTATAACACATTTCCTTCCTTGAATGCACACATGAAATAATGAGGTGCTTTCCCCTCCTTGATCCATTTGATATGCGAGCTTTCCCTTGACTTTCGTTCCTGCGTGAGAACCATTACTGCCAGGTTCATTCTTTTCCTAAACATGTGATTCAAAGACTCTGTCATCCTAGGTCACCTAAAGGATTTCCTCAAGTAGTTTTACTTCTAGTTTGAGTGCATCCAACTCCAGATACAGGGGGAAGGACTGAGCCCATGCTTGAATATATTTTTTGAGATGCTTTAACATGGAATTGATAGCCAACAGGAGAGGCCCCAAGATGGTTTTGCCCAAATGTTCCTAAGTAGAAGGTGTTAGATAGGGAGACCTAACAACATTTTAGGGAAAATAAACCTTTCCTATGAGTGCCACTCTTTCATAGGAATAACCAGTGCAGGGATCCATAATAGATACTACAAGTTAAGTGGTTCACCTTTGTGATTGGAAACATGAAAATAGAGTGGAAAATTATGATTCAGCAGTCGAGTATGATCTATTTCGACTACTACCCTTACAGTTGTTACACCAAGTGTAGGGGTACCATGAATCACCCATGTCCAATAGTCCTTTTCTAGACATGAACTGAATGAAGGACACACTATCCCTCCCGGAAAAATCCCCAAGTCTCTTCTTCTCATGTGGGTGAGAGGCAATGTTAAAATATTCTCCCACCACACAGGGCTGATCCACCGGATCAAACATGTTCATCATGTGCCATGTGACTTCCCTTCTCTATGAATCATGGCTTCTGTAAATGACGGATAAAAACAGAGAGTCCCTACTAATCAGAATCTATTTAGTGATATGATGATCGCCGAAGAGGACTATATCAATTGCAACATCCCTATCCCATAAAATCTGTAGATGTTTATTGATCTGGTTTGAATGCATGGACGTGTGTATTTTCAAATTTTGAGTAATCTCATGAATCATAGTATAGGCATTCTTGTGTTTGAGGATACTGCCTTTTTGGATTTTTTTCTCTTAGATTATACAGATATGAAATCTCTTTTCCCTCTCCCCCACACCTTGGGAGTTATAGATGAGAGTTGGAATCATTGTAAAAAGGGTGGCCCATCTTTGGACCTAGGCATCATGGTCTCTTCTAAGAGGAATAGTCACCAGGACCTGATTTCTAAAATTCCTAAACATCATAATGAACTGGAATCAAAGTATGAGAACATGGAACCTTGGTACCAGTCTACACAAGAGCCTGATCACTGGTTTCATGATGAACACATCATGTCACCTTCATGGGACTTAAAAGAGAATATAATGAGAGGAGGTTGGACCCATGTACCCCATAATCCTTGTCCAGAAACATAAAGGATGAAATTGAGCCTGGTGATAGACTGGGAATAGGTTTTAAAGAAGAAACAAGAGAACTCGAGGAAGACCTCATGAATAATTCAATTAAGGCCCCATCGAGAAGCATCTACGAAGGAACCCATGACCACTTGAGAGACACCATAGATCCCAACCACTTTCCAATTGACATAGAGTGGTTAAATCCATGCATGGGAGCACCTCTGAGCTCATGGAAGGAGATCCATACTTCAATGTGGATGGGCCCCTGGGATCGAGGGAGGAGGGCCAGGTTCTATGCATGCTGGGGAGGTCAGCGCGGGGGCAATGGAATAAATAGAATGGGAGTCATCTAAGGATGATGGTTTATACAATGCTGAACTGGACACCTCGTGAGGTTAAAATTATCGAGCTCCAAGAATAGAATTGCTGGGATGGAGTTGAGGGATACCTTAGTGATGTTTCCTATAGTTCTGATCCTATTGACTATAAATGAGGCAAGATAAAAAGAACCTATGTAACACCGAAAAAATAATGTCCTAGGACCAATATTCATAGTTCTAAACCTTTAGATAAATCTTTTATAGGATGAGAAGAGAGAGATCAAGATCCACAATGATCTGGGCCCCCATGGTTGCATCCTTGCAGTGAGTTTTCTAATCCACACAGAGAAACTGAACCACCCCTAATGAATAAGCAATGGAATTAAAGAATGTGTCATTCTAGAATGGGAGAAGGAGTCCTGGTAATCTGATCAATATAGCATCCCACTAGCTTGCATTCCCTATATTATCATCCTTATAACAACATAATAGATTTAAGTGACACTGGCCAATCAACCAAGGGGATTTGAACGATGCCTGGATGAAATCCTCTTCAGAGGGTAGGACCAAATAGAACAAGCACTGGTGAATCACTGAGATGCGAGTCGCTGATTGCAAACCCCTAGAATCCATGAAGCGCTTGAAAGCCGAAGGGGGGGGGGGGGTGGGGTTCCCTGCATTAAACCGTTCCATGTGTTTCTTTTTCAGACCTGCTAAATATGTGGTGAATGCTGAATCAGGGTGACAAACAACATGATATATCCTTAACTCAAAACCGAATGGGAAAGAGATCGATATCCTATTAGCATGAATGAGATGTGTTTGGGGAATCCATGCACAAATAATCCATGAAGAACAACACCATGTGACACTAGGATGGAGAGGGTCTAAGAGAACCCCAGGGGGGAGGGGATAGCCACCAGAGACCCAAATCCCAGATCAAAGGATGTCGGATCCATGGACCTCACTGAATAGTGAGGGGAAAATGAGTTAAGGGTTAGATGTTATTCAAAAACATCGAGCGCAAGGGGTGATTTTTTAGAAGAGGCCATATTTGAAATTATTCACATATATATGCTTCATAATTTTTTATCTGTTTCCACTGGTTTTTTACTTTGATAAGGGTGGGTAGAGTCTACCCAAGAATAACATACTAGACACTTGTAGCATTTTTGTAGCCTCAAGCTTATGGGGATTCTCGTTTGATTTAATGTGACCAACTAGCCTGGGGCACTATCATGAGGACATCGGTTATGACAATACAATGTTTTATCAAAGGTCCTATTTTCATTTTTCATCGATTTTTTAATGTTTTGGGAAATGATGAATAGATAGTATGAAGAGTTGGTGCTTTGTAATGAGCTCATAAATCGGGTTTCAAACCAATTCACAAGGGAAAACATGTATACTCATTCTAAGATTTTTTTTTGGTGTTTCATGTCATATTTGAATATTTTTATCCTTTTATGACATACTAGTGGTGTGATGTGATTATTGTTTCTGATAAATTATTAATTTTGATTTGTTGACCGGAATGACAAAAGAGTTGATTTTGAAATCATAATTCAAGGTACTCTGGGTTATTGTAACATTAATCATTTTAGGAATGCACAGGAAAATTGGTTATAATTATGCTATTGAACATTATATATTTTTCTTTATTTGTGAGATTAGATGTAAATGGTGCCTAATATGAAATGATACTGATAGTAAAATAATGTAAAATGAAAATAATTGGGTGTCTAAATGAAAAATTTGATTAAGATAGTGTGTTTACCCTTGTTACCCTAATCTTATGAGTTTGATGGTTAAAGGTATTGATTTCCCTTTGTTTTGAACCTGTTATGATATGTGGTAAAAAGACATGTTGTGACATTTTATTATTATCAATCTAACATAAACATTATAATTATTTTTTATGAGGCGTAACCCGTGTGTTTGTCATTATAGATAATATTCCACCATGACCGTTGTTGAGAGGAAAACTGTGGGTCATAGGTATGAATGGTCTTCGAGTTAGGGGACATTAGGAAATAATGATGAAAAATAAATATAAATGGGAGTAGTTATGGGAGACCATTTATCTTTCCATGAAATTCATGTAAAGACACTCATTGTGGGGTGTGAAAAGTATGTTAGTTTTGATAAGGGTGCTTTAGTTACAAGACCATACAATATTTTCTTGTATTGGTTGGACCTGACGGATATGAATTCATAGTTCAGTCCACATAGGATATACGTGACCATTTGGAGACTGTGAATAATTGTTGGTCCAAACTAGATGCTTATATTCTATGTGGATGGGTGAAGAATTGGTGTGATATTCACTCATGAACTCGACAATTTAACAATATGTTATGGATTGACCTCTTGGAAAGGATCATGGGGAACTTCTATTCAAAGACCCAGAGACAAGATAAGAATATAGAGTTCATGAATATGACCTAGGGAATCATGTTTGTGATGGATTATACTAGAATCATAAAAGATCTAAGATATTTTTCTCCCGCATTAGTAGGGGATGAAGTAGTTGTTGAGAAACTGTTTCATAATGGATATAAGAGAGATATTATGCCCCACGTCAATTTTTTTATTATTAAAGCAAATTTCTAATGATTTGGATCAGAATCTTATAAAAAAATAGGAAATTATGGAGTCTTCAAGTATAGGGAAAATGTAGTTACTGGATGATCAGGTGGTTCGACATCCGATAGTATGAAGGGATGTTAAGAAATCATTTCCCAAAGAACTCGGAAGAAGATTACACAGACTAGAGGTTCAATTGTATAGTACCTCAATGGGGATATCTATCATTAGTGTGGTAGGTCTGGACATTATCATCAACATATTCCCTAACCAATAGTAGTGTGACAAATTACCAAAATATTGGATGCTTATTGAATATATATTGGTCAAAGAGACATACTGGTGTTGAGGGAGCAGCTGGATAGAGTCAGAGTGTGGAAAGAGGGACATATAAACCATATTTGACTATAAACTAGAAATCTATAGGATAAGTGAGCATAGTTAGTATATGTTTTGCTACATGGCTAGAGCACTAATATCCATAGAGTGGTTCTACTCAGGGGAGTTAGACGACATCATAGAAAAAGGTGTCGGAGTGTTAAATTTGATGTAGCATGCACATGTAGAGAGCAAGGATAAGCCATTGATCGTGAAAGTCACTATTATATTAGGTTATACATTATCATGTTTTTTATTTAATACATGTGCCTCTCATTTCTTTATATCTGCAAAACAAATTATTGGTTTGAGCCTGGTGGTGGAGTTTGTGATTAGAGTAATGAATATCGATATGACACTGGAAACATGTTCTAGAGACAAATTTCCATTAAAGAGATGTTCACTAGAAATCATGTAATATCGTTTTCAATGGGATTTTTATATTCTTTATATGACAAGACTCATCATAATTTTGGTAATGGATTGGATAGTCATATAACAAGCCCATCTAAACATTTTTCATTGGAGGGTTATGTGTACATATCTTACGGTGAAATGTATTTTCACTATGGAATGTGTGTTCACTAGGTAGAACCAGCATGGAAAATAAATCATCCACTATGAGATATCACAACAAATTCAACTAGACTATTTCTAGATGATGGGTTTGTTAAGAAAGATTTCCTACAACTAGTAATGGAATTGTTTCAGGATTAATTTCCTTACGAATCCGCATGGCTACAACCTGATAGATATGTGGATTTCACTATTGATCTCATGTTGGGGATTGAGGCAATATATATTCCACTGAATAAAATGGTGGTTACTATGTTTCCAAATCTTAATACATAGTTATATGAGTATGAGGATAAATAATTTATCTATCATAGTATGTCGCCTTGGGGATCACCTTTATTTTTCGCGAAGAATTAAGATAAGAGTTTTCATTTGTGTTCCATTTACCAGAAATTGATGAAAATGAATGTGAAGAAAAAAATAATCATTCACATGTTGATGATGAGTTTTTCTAGATAAAT
Source organism: Viscum album (assembly GCA_963277665.1). NCBI lineage: Eukaryota > Viridiplantae > Streptophyta > Magnoliopsida > Santalales > Viscaceae > Viscum > Viscum album. The sequence continues at coordinate 1,237,015,916 of OY728145.1, read as the reverse complement.
TGATCATTTATATTCTCCAATATTGTATTGAGATTTTGGGGTTATTATTTGAGAGTTTGGGCTTCAAATATACTAAGGAATACTTTTAGAAGTATGTATGAAATTTATTGTTTTTTCATAATTCCATTTGGGTAGATAAATGATCTGACCATATTTATGGCTTCGATGAACAAGATCATTCATCCATATTTGGATCAATTGGTGGCAGTGTTTGTGGATGACATCTTGGTGTACTCTAAAACTCATGAATATTATTCCCAACATCATGAAATAAGCTAGAGTACACTAAGAGTTCTTCAACTATAAGACCAGCTATCATTGTGTAAGTTTGGATTAACCAAGTATTCATCACAGGGAACATAATATTTATTGAAGGTGTGTCAGTGGACCCATAGAAGGATCATGTAGTTATTTCATAGGGAGAAAGAGAATAATATTTCCGATATTTGACACTTTTAAGGATTAGATGGATATTAAAATAGATTTAACCAAAATATTTCCTATTTCCCTGCACTGCATTCTGGCCACATCACGAAGGGGATAAACATTGAATTGATAGAATCAAGTAAGAATTTTTTTTATAATTTGAGGAAGAATTTATGAAGGACAGTTTTTTTCATCATCCATGATTCAATTGAGGAGTACATGTTTAATTGTGATGATTTTCGAATCAGAATCGAATTTTTGTTGATGAAGGGGGAATGAGTTGTGGCATATGGGACATGATATTTGAGACCACCTGAACAACACTAACCTATATACGACCTCATGTTGGGATCAGTGGTTGGTGATCCTATATGTTAGAGACACTACCTTTTGGGAGAAACATTTATTGTTTATATAGACTATAAGATATTGAATTATATTTTTCATAGAATGATTTGAATAATCGTCAATAGATACAGTTAGGGTATATTAATTCATTTTATTTTTAACTGGTATATATGACCAATAATGAATACAATGTGGATGATGGGTTGAGAAGTAAATCCGAGAATCTGATGGTTCATGAGTAAAGTCAAGAGAGTATGATGGTGAATTTGATGGATGAAATGCATGTGGTGGTTTAGGAAATTCAATAATATATGAATTTATATTTAGTTTTAGTGGAGTATACACTATTGATATGAATCAGACATAGACCATATGAGAACCTATCATTCCTGGCCCTGAGGGAAATCCTTGAATTTGGGGAGAGACCTTACAATGTTTTGATAAATTAGGATGAGATCAGCCATGTGATGTATCATGTTGTTTTACCTACGAACATATTAGAGGAGGCCATTTGATAATTTCATCCCATGAAGTGGGTGGTTCATCCATGTGTGACCAAAATGTACCATGATCTACAAAAACTATTTTGGTGGCCAGTCAGAAAAATGGAGATCGAATGGTTTTTGAAATGATCTTACACCTATCAATAGGTGACTATAGTGCATCAACAACCAGGAGGATTACTAAATTAATTTCCTATTCTGAAAAGGAAGTGGGATGACATGATAATTGAATTTTTGGTGGTCCATCCAAATATTCTAAAGAGGAATGATTCTATATGGTTCATTATGGATAGAATAACAAATGTAGAACATTTCAGCATATTAGGAAAGTAATTATAGTAGAGTATTTACGAGAACATTCTAGTGAGGAGATAGTATATCTCTATGGTGTGACATAATCAATATTTTTATATCATGATTCATGATTTAATTCTCTCTTCTAAATGGTATTATAGAAATTTATTGATACAAATGTTTTATTGAGTAGGGCTTTGAACCCACAAATAGAAGTGATGTCAGAGCAAACTATACATGCGCTTGAGGATATGTTGCATGTTTGTTTGGTTGACATCAGAGGGTCTTGGGTGACACACATGGATTTATTTGTGTTTTCTTATAAAAATAGTTGTCATGAAAGAATAAAGATGTCACTATATGAGTATTTTTATTATAGGCAATTTACATAACCTCATTTCTATATAGAAGTTGGAGAGTTAGAGTTTTTGGGAATTTGTATCATGAAAGATAAATCATAGAAGGTGAAGTATATTCGATAACCAATGTCTTTAACTTATACTGGGTAGATGGTCTATGATGACTGATGAAGAATAACCCTAGAGTTTAAAGAGGGGGAACATGTTTTCAGAAGGTGTCTCCTAGGTTGGGTCATTATAGGATATAGTGGCATGGAATGTTGGCACCCATTTTTGATCAATTGTTTAGGTTATTTGAGAGAATCATGTAAGAGGTGACATATTGTCTCTTCCATAGAAATGAAACATTATGCATGAAGTCTTTTATGTTTCAAAACTATAGTGGTATCGCCCGACCATTCTCATGTGATCGACATAGATGACATGGAAGTATATATATATTTGTCCTTTGAGTATAATTCTATATATTTGTTGGATCACAATGGGAATGTGTTTTGGGGAAAGGAAATGCTGATAGTTAGTGTGTCATGGAAACATGGATGGGTCCATGAGGAATCATGGGATAGGGAAGCAGATATGAGGGAAAAATTGCCCAATATTTTTTACTTGAAATCATTGTAAATCATGGAAGTACATATTGAAAACGAGCTGTTATAAGGTACAAAGTTTTGTAGATCTATACTACATATGGAGTTATCTCATGAGAAATTTCAGTTACTTTTTTTCATTATTAATGTACTTTTGATTAGAGTTGTGACTTAGGGTACGCTTTGGTGGAGTTTTGAGAAAAAATTTAGAAAAAGTGGTTCCACAATATTGGAACACAGAAATAGGAAACCATGTGTCTAGATAGTGAGGATTTCATAGTTGGTACAGGTTTTACCATATCAATTCACCCCTACCCAGAAAACCATTATCAGGGATTCTTTTCACATAAAAATTACCTTTATAATTCCCTAAACCCACGAAACACACCCTATCTGACCTTATCTCATGAATAGGTATTTTTGGATGACTTAAGAGATTTTTGAAGTTGATCCAATTCCATCTAACCTCTATTCAACAATATTCCATTCCATAATCAAAGACGTACTCTTACCTAGTTAATTGGATCTCATCCCAATGCATATCTCGATAATTATTTTCTCTTTTCTTGAACTATTAGGGGAATGCATCCTCTATTCATTGGATCTAATCCATTTTTTTGATATCTACTTCTAATATTGTATTTCTATATCTATATTGAAGAGATATTAATATCCTTAAACATGACTTAGGGATTTAAATCTACAACACAGATCATCATCATTGTGCTGCTTGGATTTTGGGGAATTTAGTTGAACAAATTTCCCTAAATTAATTGAGGTATGTGTTCTAAAATCTGATTCCCATAGTAATAGATTTAATGTGTGTGTTACATATTAAATAATTTCTGTCATTATTGATTAATTGATTTTGTGAAAAAAATTTAACTAGTTTTATAGTGACCCATATTGACATACATAGATATTATATTTCTGTTGCCGAATACATAATATATTACAAAAATATATGCCCAAAGACAATATTACATTAATTTCGTTTGCAAAAATGAAAAAAATTTCCCATAATGTATAAGATCGTTAAAATCTCCCATATTGATCATCCCTTATTTTTCCAACCTAAATCCTTTCATTATAGAAAATAACATAAAAACAGTTACATCAAATGCTCATAATGGTTAAAAATTTAGAACATAAAACAAACTATAAAAATAATAATGTAAAAAACAAGAGAATAATATTTAAATATAAAAAATATGAGTCATGATATAAATCCTGGTAGTTTGTAAGTCATAGATTATATAGAAACATTAACCCTGATAAAATAAAATAGACATAAAACATGGAATTATGGAAAATAAATAAACACATAATATGATATATTTAGTTGTCAAGGAATTAATCCAAATACCATTATAGTGTAAAAATGACATTACATAATCGGGTTTACATGTCATTATAGCCATGTATTACTGAACCAGATTTACTTTCCCTTTCAGCCCTTTATTATTAGAACCAAATTTACTTTTTATTCTAGTCATGTCTCTTGCATGGGATATAAATCATTACCCTATGTATTGGTGTGATATATATGTCCCTCCCATCACATAGTGAAATTAATTTTACATGGGCCACAAAAACATAAATAATTTATCATAGCATAAACCATGAAAAATGGTCTTATTAAACATCATTCAATCATAATCCATATAAAATATAGGGATTTCATAAAACATTTATTCCATTTTAAACACAACAAAATCAATGTTACAATAGTGATAGAAACATAACCATATTTCATTTTATATGGAAAATAATTGTGAAGAAACATATGAACGTTATTCTTGAGGAAAATATCCTTTCATCATCAAAAACATTTCCTTTTCTAAAAATGTTGCACACATTTAAATGAAAAGTATTTAGTACCAAATAATATTTACATCGTGTAAAGAAAGATTCATGTAAATAATTAATTATAAAGATTTAAAAATTCATTCATATCATATAAGATAAAAAACATTCATCTTATAGTTGTTCCGAGAAAGTCAAAAAGTACATCATATGTTAAACTAAAGAAAGATTCCTTCCAAATAGTGTAGTAAAAGAAAAATGGATAAAAATGAAATTAAAAATACATAGAAGAATAATAATCATTAATTGATAATATTATTAGAAAACAAGGATAGGGATGTTAAATATATCCCTCGTAAATAATTAGGTATAAACAATCTTGTATATAAATTAGATTTTCAAAATTATCCATATCCTTAGGTCCGATATTTTTGGTATGTATCTGAAACTCTTGTATTGTGTGTTTAAAAATATTATTAACTTTTATGAAAACCATAATAATATTTATGATATCACATATTATTCACTTATGACTTTATATTACCCATTCAATTAGCAATTTCATGTTAATGCAACTTTTTGGGAAAAATCATTTTATTTATCATATGTGTTTTGACTTTTTATTATTGATTTTATTACATAGGTAATTATTTCGATACATAAAAAAGAAAATGATGATTTAAATTTCTTAAATATTCATTATAGAATTATATATAATAGATAGATAAATTAAATGAAATACACCATTCGTAGAGATAGTAGGTTGTATGTAAGCATGAACGATGTTTCAGTTTTCTTATTGAATTGAATAGAAGCATGTTAATGATATATATATATATATATCCAATAGAATTATTATGTCATATATTTTGTTATTATTTATTATAAATAATTTATAATGGTTTGTGAATGGTTAATGTAGAGAATGAATTTAATCGCATCGTGCTAACGGTAAGCCGTACACACACTTGAGAGACGATATCATCCACTTAATGATTACATGGTATAGAATTGGGTGGTATAATAATTATAAATAATAACTATCATGTTATATTATCTACTTAGATAAATTATTTTAATAATTAAACCTATACAAATTAGGTTTTTTTGTTTCGAATTACACCACAGTGTGGAGATGGTAAGCAGTACACACCCATGCATAGTGATATTGTTTTTCATATGATGGATCAAAATAGGTATAAGGTTGTCACATTATTGTAATATCATCTAAGAATTTATAAGATACTGGATTTATTACATTCTTAGGGAAATAATATAAGATATTTAAGTTAAATAATAAAATAATTTTGAAAGAGGTGATCAAACAATTACCTATTTTTCTGTATCTCCTTCAATTTGCACAAAATGATTCCCTAGGATGTTTTAATAAAAAAATTAATAATTCAATGCGGAATGGAGGGATTATAGGAATATTATTAGATAGATATTTTCCAAACAAAATTATTATGGAATATATAGATAAATAGAAAACAAAGATTCCTTTTATAGAATAGTTGAGGGTAACTTTAGGAATGTCTGAAAATATTAATTTGATATAAATTAAATTTCAATTAAAAATGTTCCTAAAAAATTTTAATTATAATATGATTTGATTTTGTATTTAATACCCATCATATAATAATTTTTCGATATTTTTTTTTTATTTTTTACCCTTATCATTTTAGTTTACCCCTTATTTTACCCTTTTAATATTATAATGGAATCATGTTATTTACACATTGTGGGTAAATTTATTAACCATTTCATTTCCAACGTCCCAAAAAATTTACATTGATGATATATATGGAATTATCAAAACCATTTAAATGAATATTACATTTTTTAAAAATTTAAATATCATTTAATTAAATATTTTATATTTAATGTTGTGAAATATGTCATTTTTTTGGTCACCATTCATACATGATTTTTTTACAAATTCATAAAAACCAAATTACATAAAAAAATTCAATTCAGTCCTAACATGTTTCATAAACATATATAATTTATCTATTAAAAAATCTATATCAAATAAAATTTATATTAATATTTATAATATAATGTATTTAAATCCATTACTAATTAATCTGTTAGTGCAATATGATTATGTCAGCAATAAATGTTTTTTATTTAATATCTAAATCATATATTTAAAATATAGTGAAATAATAAATAAATTTATCTTTATAATTAATATTATTATTTTAATATATCATTTATATAATCCCAATGAAAATTCTTTTAGTAAAAGAGACATGTTTATGTTATATTTTCCTTCAGTTTAAATTAAGTCTTATAATATGTCATCCTCCAACACATGGGGATCAAGGTTGTCCCAAAATCAACCCAATGATGCCTATGTTCAGAAATATCACATACAATAGAAGTAGGGCATGTTTTAGGGTTGTTTAATAATATTATAATATTTTTTACACATAAATAGAAGGTTTATAATTTAACCATGGTAACTAAGAATAATTACTAAAGTTATAGTTCACAATGTCAAAAAATAAAAGGTATCTATTTAGAAAACTTATAGCTTCTGTTAAAAAATATGGAATCAACTTTTTAAAATTCAAAACATTGAAATATAAAAAGTAAATATAAAATTATTTCCAATTTTCAAAACCAAATAGTGGGATTTTTAGTTTTAAAAATGATCACATGATTGAAATGTGTTTATGTCCAATTTAAATGTAAAATTACGTAATATGGCCAAAATTGAATGAATTTTAAAAACATAATCTAGTTTGAAATTTATATTAATTAAAATTAAAATCTATCTATATAAATAAGTTAGTTGAAATGGAATTTTGGAATTAAAAAGCATTATATTCACTATTCATTAAAATATAAATTCATCAAAAAATACTGAAATTTTAATGAAGGAAAATTTATATTTTATTATTTTAAATAAATAATTTATTATGTCAAATAAAAAATTGAAAAAAAATAGATTAAAATTGTTCTCTATTAAAAGGTGGTGAATCTGTAAATTTTCTAAATTTTTTTCTTTTATCTGAAAATTGAATTTTTTCATATATCATCTATAGAAAACAAATAAGATTAATGTTAATGTTACATAACATTAAAAACATGGTTTATGATATTTGTATCATTCAGTTTATATTGAATTAAATAATAAAATTTTAATAATATATTTTTGTTTAGTGAAACTCAGTGTTGCATATAACGCAAGCTATCAAAGAAGGTTTCTCTTATGTGTAACCCAAGTGAACGATTGTTTTTAATATAGTGAAAGATAAAACTATGATGTATATAATGCATGATAATATTTGTATAGTGTACAACACAAGACATAAAATAAATTAGAAGTAATATATGTTATTAAATCTTAGGGTGTTAAAAGTTTGACCAATCGATTTATTAAAGATTTCATCAATTAAATGATTAATTGAATAAATGTTAATTATATCAGTGGGTAGTCATGTTGTATAATTTATATGTTGTCTTTCATTATGAATATTAGGTTTTTTAGTAGAGATAATAAATTAATTTATTATTTATGGGATTTTTAATTTTCTATATTGAGATAAATAATCATAAATTAATTATGTGCATTGATATATGTTCTGGATAGTTATTTATGTAATTAATTGTTAAGATTTTATATTTATAATGAGTTAATTAAATGTGAAAAATTAATTATGGGAAATAAATTTTGATATTGATTAAATAATTTATGAATTATTTATCGGTTAGTTATATAATTATTTGTGGAGTTAATTGAGGATATTGATCTATTTAACTAATTTTTTTTAAGTTATTTAAGTGGATAATTAATTATTAATTAATTATGTGTGAATGAATGGGAACATGGTCATTCTATACTGAGGAGTACAAATTGTAACACGGTCGTTGTAATTTTGATTAAAGGAATAGAAACATGGTCATTCTATTGATAAGTTAGAATGGTAACATAGCCATCCTACTTAAGAATTTTTTATTTATATTTTTTTCGTTTACATGTGAAGTTAAATAATTATAATAAAGGAACTCAAAGATATGGAATGACATGTTAGTACTTTGAAATCCATCTTAGCATACAAGGACATTAAAATTTGTTCATGTAATATATAATACATTATAAAAATTTACAACAAAAGAAATTATTAGTTTAGTGTCTTTGGAATATTGGAACATAATCTTCTAACTTGGAGATAGATCTGAAACATCTATCGTAAAGATAATCTTGTTTTTTTCCTACGTAAAACCTTTAATTATGTTCTGTGGAAAAGTAAACATAAAAAGGAAGAGTTCAAATGCACACTAAGGACATCCATTATAAACATAAAACAATCTATAAAAATATTAATTCAAAAAACCTTAACATAATGTTTATATATCAAAATATTTAGTCATGAAATTAATCTTGGTAGTTTGAATCGAATTTCACATAACGTAACATTAACTATGAAATAATATAATTGGAATAAAATAAATAATGGTTTAAAACAAATAATCTCATAATATGATTTCCATAATAGGAATAGCATTTCTTCAAAGAACATCACAGTAGACTATGTCTATTACAGAACCAGGTTTAAATGTCAATCCAGCTATATATTACTGAACCAGATTTACATTTTGTTCTACTGTTGTATTACTAAACGAGATTAACTTGTCATTTCATTTTGTATATACCTTTACATATAAATCATTACCTAATAAATTTTATGGAGATATAGATCCCACCAATCTCATACTGAAATCTTTCTTACATGTGCCATAGAAACAAAAACCATTCATTATAGAAAAACACATGAAATAAAATAGGTTTCTTAAAACTCATTCCATTATAATCCATATAAAATAAATATATTTCATTCCATCATAATTCCAATAAAATAAAATTAATAATAAGGATTTAAACATAAAACTATGTCATCGTATATGGAAATTAATTTTGATAAAAACACATGAAAACAATTCTTAAGGAAAATATCATTTCTTCTTAAAAAATGATTTCTTTTCTAAAAAATCAATTAAATTATAAAAGGAAAGTACTTATTTATAAAAACTTGAGATAGTGTATAATAATCTTAATGGAGATAATAAAATATTAAGATATAAAAATCCATTCAATCTTTAGAAGTTGAAATAAATATTTTTGTCGTACTTTTTCTTGAAAATTGAAAAACTAACTCATATGATAAATGAAAGAGTGATTCCATCCAAATAATATTTTTAATGAAAAAATTGGTAAAATTTGAATTAAACATTCATAGAAGAGTAATAAAAGTTTTATGAGAATTGTTTTATGAAACCTATACATTGTTGATAAACATATCCCCAATAAAGGCTCTTGTATAATCAATCTTGGATAGAAGTGATTTTTTAAAAATAATCCATTACCTTTGGTCAGATATGCTTCATATATTTTTTAAAGTTTTGTATATTGGGTTTAATTTGATTATTTACATGAAAAACCATAATAATATTTATGAAATCATAAATTATTCACTCATGAATTTTTATTATCCATTTTTTATCAATTCCATGTTAAAGAAATGTTATGTATAATACTTTTTTTATTTCTCACACATTTTTTGACTTATTATTCTTGATTTTATTACTCGGATCATGATTTAAATTATTTAATAATGTAAAATATGATTTATATGTCCTAAATATTCATTATTGAATTTTATATAATAGATATATGAAATAAAATGAATACACTATTCATAGAGATGATTGGTCGTAGGTACGCAGAACATTTTCTCCAATATTTATTAAATTGAATGGAAGAAAGAAAATGGAATATATATGTATATATACATAAATATATTAGAATTATCATGTCATATATTTCATTATTATTTATTATATATACTTATAATCATTCATGAATGGTTAATGTAGAGAATTAATCTAATCGTGCTGTATAGATGGTAATTTTTATGTACGCAAGAGAGACAATTTCATTCACTTAATGGTCAAATGAAATGGAAATTGATGATATATTCATTATAAAAAATAATTATAAAGTTGTATCCATCATATTTATCTATTATACTCATCATTACACCAATTAAAATTATGTATTGGTGAATAACAAATTACCCCACTATGTATCGATAGTATGTGGTATGTATACACACATGGTGATATTGATATTAGTAGGATGGATAAAGGGAGTTATAAAGATGTACCATTGTTATAATAACATATCAAAATTTAGAAGATAAAAGTGTTATTACTTTATTATGGAAAAAAATAATAATATGAATTAGATGTTGAAAATAATTTTGATAGATGTGATTAAAAAATTACCTCCTTTTAAGGTATCTCCATTTGATTTGAAAATAAGGTCTCCCTATGATGGATTTCATCCCAAAGTACAACTTTTAATATGAATTATGGGATACTAGAAAGATTATTGGATTTTGATTTTCCAATCAAAAAGTCTTATGAAGTGTGAGATAAATAGAATAAGAAGTTTCCTTTTATAGTTGAGGTGAGGGCACATTAGGAAGGTCTTGGAATAATAATTTATAATAAATTCAATTTCGATTACAAATGGACCAAAACCCATTTTTTCAAATATAAGATGATTCTGGTTCTAATAACCATAATCCAAATATTTTTAGATAATTTTGGACAACAATTTTATCCTTATATTTTTTGTTTAACCTTTAATTTACCCTTTTTAATGATATAGTGAAATCATATTATTTACACATTGTGGGATAATGTATTTAACATATCAGGTCAAAAGACCCAAATCAATAAAATTTATGAAATAATTGGTTTTATTTTAACCATTTTTCTAAATTATATTTTTAAAAAATATTATATCATTTAATAAACTATTTTATATTTTACGTTATGAATTATGTCAATTTAAGTCACTATTCATTCTTGACTTTTATATAAATTCATAAAAACATAATTCCTCAAAAAAAAACATTGAATCAATAATAACATGTCATATTAACCTATAAAATACGTTCATGGAAAAAATTGAATCAAATAATATTTATTTTAAAATTTATAATATCATTTATTTGAATCCTTTATTAATTAAACAATCAATGCATCATCATTGAGTCATAAATAAATTTATATAAATAATCATTAAAAATTATAAATAAAATAATATGTTTTACTGAATATTGTTATATTTAAAATGACTATTTATTTTATAATAGATCATTTATTTAAACCAAATTAATTTTTTTTTAGTAAAATATACATGATTATGTTATATTTCTCTTAACATTAAATTCATTCTTATAACATGTCATTATATTTAGCATGTAATTCCATGGGGTCAAAAAATCAACCAAAAGATGACTAAGGATAAAAATATCTCATCCAATAGGATTAAGACATGTGTTAGGGTATTTTAATTTTATTTTTGTACCCTCATTTTGAAGGTTTACCCTTTAACCATGGTAAATAAGAATAATTATTGAAGTTACTATTCATATGGTCGAAAAATCAAAGATACCTATTTAAAAAATTTGAACCATATAATTCAAAATATCGATACCATTTTTGAAAATAAAAAACATATAATTAGTATAAATTAATTTTAAATTAATTTCCATTGTCAAAACCTGAAAGTGGGGCTTTTAAAGTACAAACAATCAAAATATTTAAATTTGTTTATGTCCAATTTAAATGTGATATTTATTAAAATTACAGAAAATGTATTACATGAAAAAAATAATCCTATTTTTATTTAAAACCAATTAAAAAGGTATTCAGTCTCTATAAATAAATCAGATGTAAAGGCAGTTTTGAATTAAAACACAGTACATTCACTATTCATTAAAATAAGAATTTCATTTAAAAAAACCAAATTTTCATCCAAGTAAAATTATGAGGTTCTTATTTGCAATAATAAATTTTTTATTCAAAATAAAACTTTTAAATTTTTCGAAATCTATAATAAAAATGGTTCTCTGTCAGATGGCTGTAAAATTGTATTTTTTTAAAAAAATAGTTCTTTTTTTTCAAAAAAATGACTTTTTTCTTAGATAATTAATATAAAATAAATAATATGAATGTTAATGTTATATAAAATTAAATATTTGGTTTATAACATTAATAACGGCTAGTTTATATCCAAATAAATAATAACATTTTAATAATATATTGTTGTTTAGTGAAACTCGATATTGCGTATAACAGAACCACTATGTTTGTTCACTTTTGCATGTAATGAAATATCAATAAACATGTTTCCTATAATGAAATAATATTTTTTTGTTGTTTCTAGCACAAAATAATATTGGTGTATCATACAACACAATAGATAAATTAATTTAAAGAGAATCTATCTCATAAAATATGTTGGTGTTACATTATACCTCCCTTAAAATAAATTTCACCCTCAAAATTCATCAGGGTTATAAAAGGATTACTAATTGAAAGTTTATTTCATATAAACCAACATTGTAAAAAGGAATACTAAAACATTATTTTAATAAAGTAAAGTAAGAAAAATAATTGTTACCCAAAGTAACTAATCATTGGGTTTCCAAATCAGAGAATATAGTTGGGAAATGAAATCATGAATACGCAAGAGAAATCATACCATCATTTTCTGATGGTAGTGATGGGGAACATGGTTTGAGAATGTTAACAACCAGAAAAACATAAATAGGTGATGATGTAATGGACTATTTGATTTATCAAAGAAGAAGGTACTAGGATACATTTTTTGTTTTCAATATACTTTCTGTAATGATGATGAATTTTTCATGAGAATAAATACTTACATGATGTTGGTACAATCCCACCGTTGTTTGTGCCTTGAACATTTTCCACTTCATCTCTTATTTATGGAAATGATGTTATATTTTTCATTCATGATGTGTTAGTTGGTTATGCGATATAATGATTGGTCATTCCATATCTCTCAACTATAAGGTCAGAATAGGTAATCTAATATGCAAAAGTCCACCTAGAGTGTGATACTACATTAATCTAAAACACTTCATCTAGAATATAAATTATTCTATCAATAAATAGACAACATTACAATCTTTAAAAACACTAAACATATTAAACTTTTGAAAGATGTGAGCTGAATCAACATAACATTTATATCCAATATCTTATAAGGTAGCTCATTGTTGTCACATTCTACACATGTGAATACCTTAATCATGTATTATCTGAATATATGTTAATAACATGAATTACTATAGAATTGTAGTGAAAATATGCATTCTGTCAAAATTAATTCATTATACACACCAAAAATACAAAAAATTATATATACTCAAACTATGATATTACTCTGTCCTTATAGCATTGCTCAAGCCATTAATACTATCAAACATCACATTCTATCTCAATTCAATCATTATGCACATATCATGCATTTTCCAAACATATATAAATAACTTTTAATGGTAACCAGTTTTGTTCAACTTATACATTAAAATAATTAAGAATAGAAAATAGTGTAAAAATACATAAATGTTTCATTATTCCAGAATAAAATAAAATTACTTATATAACAATATTCATGAAAATCAATTAATCATTCCACTATGTTCTTAAACCATTAACCGATATTCATCAATTTATTCCTTAACACTATTTTAGTCTCATATATCATTTTTAGTCTCTTAATCATCATCATAATAAATACTACTCATATGACGATGATGATTATCTTCATGATATTTTCATATAGGGAATCTTTTTGTATGATGCTTGTAAATTCATCTTTTATAACATTTAACTATCGTAAATGTCTTAGATATACCTTTAACTTTTTCAATTGTTTTAACTAAACCATTTCATTTTATATTATTGGTTTTTTGTCCTCCTATTACACACTGAAGTAATTTTCTAGTTCTTTTAAATCATTTTTTTGATTACTTTCCAAAAATTATTTAGATGAGGAAAATTGATCTTTCTATCCTTTATGATACCCATGAAACACTATCTTTCTATTATTATCGATGTCAAAAAACTCACCAATGATGAGAATATTCATCATATTATGAAATTTTAGTAATAATAAATATTTTATCCTTCCACTTTCTATTTCATTTTGGATTATCATGATGAATATAATTCCATTGCCCAAAATATTCAACATTAATATGAATCCTTTTATTTTCATCCATTTTTTGAAACATAAAAATAATATTGTGAGAGGAAATATTTATACAAGGAAAATTACATAATCAGGGGGTACATTAAAACTCTAACATCTTAGTTTTAATCCTATGTTATTAATGATATTGAAAATAATTCTAGTACTGTAACATATAGTTTTACATACCCTTAGGGACATCCTTATACATACCTTATAAATATCTCTAGGGATATCACTAAATTTTTCACATTATTGTTGCCAATGGTTGACTAAAACATTTCCTCTTATATAGACTATAACAACCCAATCTTGGTATACATGCACATTACATTTCCTTCCTAGAGTACTTAATTGATTAAACTAATATAGATTCAAAGAGTATTTTAGTGTAGTGTCTTTGGTAACAAATAACCTAATATTCTAACTTTGTGAATGATCTTCGAAAACTCCCATAAAAATCATCCCATTTTGTTTTCCTACCTAAAAAAATTCATTAAATTCAGAGGAAATACATAAAAAGGGTGATCTTAAATTATCATTATGGTTTAAATTGAGAAAAAAAACTAACATCAAACATCATTATGTAAAAAATGACCATAAAGTTTAAATATCAAAATCTTGAGTCATGAAATAAATCTAGGTAGTTTCTAAGGTATAGATCATAAATGATCATTAACCATGATAACATAACATTGCCATAAAATATGAATTTTTTTAAGTCCAATAATCACATAATATGACTTCCATAGTAGCCAAGGTATTTCTTCCAAAACCATCATTGTTGAAAAATTCCATGAATGAATCAATTTTACATGTCGTTCAAGCCATGTATTACTAAACAATATTTTATTTCCATTATAGAACTATATTACTAAATTTTATTTTCTTGTCCTTCAAGTAATGTATATACCATGATATATAAATCATCACAAAATTAATTGAAGTGAGATATCGGTCCCTCCCATATCATAGTGAAATCATTCCTACATTGACCAAAAAAATATAAATCATTCATCTGAGCATAACCCATGAATAAAAATTATTTTATTAAACCTCATTCAATCACATTTGATATAAAATAAATGGATTCCATAAAAAATAATCCATTCATAAACATAGTCTAATAATATTATAATTGGTATTAAAACAATACCCTATGTCATCTTTGATGGAATTTTTTTTTATAAATTAATTGAACTTAATTCTTCAAGAAAATATCTTCTCCTCTTCAAAAAAAATTATTTTCCCACAATTTTGTGAAATATTAAAAGGAAAACATTTTGTAAAAATAAACATCATATATTATAGATTAAGATTCTTAAAAAAAAGGCATTATGATGATGTAAAAATACAGTCATGTCGTATAAGTTAATAAAATATTTCTTATACCATTTCCAGAAAAAGACAAAAAAGAACCTTGTATAGTAAATGAATGAAAGATTCCTTTAAAACCATCCAGTAAATGAAAAAATGGGTAAAATGACATTAATCATAAATAAAATATTATTAGCCATTTAGTGATATTATTTTAAAAAAATTGTAAATGGATGATCAATATATCTCTAGTAAATACTTATGAATAAACAATCTAAGATAAAAATTAGAAATGAAAAATTATCAATTTCATTAGGTAAGGCATGATTCAAATGTATCTAAAAATACTATATTTTGGGTTTAAATATATTATAATCCTATAAGATAACCATAATAATACTTATTATATCTCATATGATTTGCATATGACCTTATAATACCCATTCATTTATCAATTCCTTGTTAAAGCCACATTTTGGGTAATAATTATTTTATCTATCCTACGTGTTTTGACATGTTATTTATGATATTTATACTTATATAATGATTTAATTACTTATAGAATTTTAAACATGATTTTTATATCATAAATATTCTATATATATGTATATATATAAAAATAGATAAAATAAATGGAATATACAATATATAGAGACGGTAGGTCATACGTATCAAAGAACGTTGTTTATGTTTCATTATTGAATTGAATGGAATAACATTAATAACACACACACACAGATATATATATATATCAAGTAGAATTATTATGTCATATTTTTCATTATTATTTATTATATATATTTTATAATAATTCTTGAATGGTTAACATGGATATTGAAACTAATCACGTCGTGGAGAGGGTAAGCCATACATACACACGAGCGATGATGTCATTCACATAATAGTTAAATGTTGTATAATTGGATGGTATTTTAATTATAAATAATTATTATAATGTTATGTTCATTATTTAAATACATTATTCTAATCATTATATCTTTCCAAATAATGTTCTATTGAATAAAAAATTACACCACAATGTGGAGACACTAAGTCATACACACGCACAGATAGAGGTATTATTATTTATAGGACGAATAAAATGAATGATAATTTATTCACATAAATATAATAATATCTCAACATGTATAAGATACCAGAGTTATTTCTATAGTATGGAAATAACAAATTAAGTGCAAGTAAAAGAACAAAATAAATTTGAAGGAGGTGATAAAACATTTATCTCTTTTTCGGGGATCTCCATTTGATTTTCAAAAAAGGTCTCTCGAAGATGGTTTAGTGCCAAAATTTAGCATACTAGGAGTATGTGAGGGATTATATGAATATTATTGGACAGATATTTTCCAAAATAAATGGATAAATAAGAGTTATATAAAGATAAGAAGAGGTTCCTTTTATAGAATTAGTGAGCGGTACTTTTGGATAGTCTTGAAATATTAATTTATTATAAATTCAATTTCAATTAAAATTTGTCCAAAACTCATTTAATTGAAAGGTAAGATGATATTTTTTCTAATACACATCATCCAAGAATTTTTATACTTTTTTGATTATTTTTAATCCCGATCTATTTGGTTTATCTGTTATATTAACCTTTTTAATCTTATAGTGATATCATGTTATTTACACATTCTTGGTTAATGTATTTAACATATCACATCCAAAGACTCTCAAAATTGACTTTCACGACATATATGTACTTATCATAACCATTTTTCCATGTATTATATTTTTAAAAATTAAATATCATTTAATAAACTACTTTATATTTTATGTTATGAATTATGTCAATTTTGGTCGCTATTCATACACGACATTATTTACCATTTCATAAAATTTATATTCTTTGAAAAAACATTTAATAAATGCTAAAATATTTTATATACCTATAAAATTTTTTTTCCATATTTTATATCAATTAATAATTAAATTAATATTTATAATATCTTTTATTTGAATCCTTTATTAATGAAACAATCACTACATCATCATTGTGTCATAATTAAATTTATTTATTTAACATCTAAAACATTCAAATGAAGTACCATGATGTACTAAAAAAATTTATACTTATAATTAATATTTGTATTCAAAATTACGTTTATATAAAGAAAATTAAAAATGTTTTAGTAAATGATACATGTTTATGTTATATTTCTCTTTACATTAAATTAATTCTTATAACATGCCATTATCACACCCATGGGAATCTATGGGGTCCCATTATTGACCAAAGGATTCCTATAGTTAGAAATATCTCATCTAATAGAATTAGGACATGTGTTTGGGTAGTTTAATGTTATTATAATATTATTTTTTACCCTCATTTACCAGGCTTACCCTTTAACCATGACAAATTAAATTTATAACTGAAGTTACTATTCATTATGTCAAAAAATAAAAGGATCCTATTTATAAAATTTTGACATTATGATTCAAAATATGGAATAATTTTTTCAAATTTCAAAAATAATAATTGGAAAAAATTAAATTAAAATTAATTCTCATTGTAAATACCAGAAAGACGGTTTTTCAAAAGTAAAAAACTGTAAAAAGATTGACATGTTTTTATGTAAAATTTAAATGTAAAATTACATAAAATGACCCAATTTTTTTTAAATTATAAAAACATAATAAAATTTCTATTTTAAACAATTAAATAGTTAATTTATCAATATAAATAAATTATATGAAAATGAAATTTTGAATTCAAATACAATATTTTCAATCTTCATTAAAATAATAATTTAATCAAAACAATACCAAAATATTAACGAAGGAAAATTTTGATGTTATTAGCTTAATGAATATTTAATTATGTCCAATATAAGTTATAATGTTTTCAAAACCTATATTAAAAATGGTTCTACGTCAAATGGTGGTAAAAGAGTATTAATTTGGAAAAATACATCTTTTATCAAAACAATTGAATTTGTTCTTATATAATGTGTAAAAAATACATATGATGAATGTTAATTTTATATAAAATTAATGTCTTGAGAACACTATTCATAATGTCTTGATTATATTGCATTAAATAATAATATTATTTTAAAAAAATTTTGTCGTTTAGTGAAACTATGTATTTCGTACATCACAAGCTATAATGGAAGGTCACTCATGCAGGTAACACAAGCCCACAATAGTGTGGTGTATACTATATGCTAATTCTATGATGTGTATATTTCATGATAATATTGGTGTAGTATTCAACATAGGACATAGAGGAAATTAAAAACAGTCATCCTCATAAAATCTTGAGATGTTATAACTTTGACCAATAGATTTATTGAATAATTGATGAATTAAATGATTAATTGAAGAATTGATCAGTAGATTATGTGGGATTCTTATTGGAGAATTAATATGTTATTGTTGTTGTTGAGATTTAGGGGTTCTAATCTGATAATTAATTAAGGGATTAATTATGGTTTGTTCAATTCCTAGGATTGAGAAAATTAATCGTGAAGTAATTATGTGATTTGATTTTATGATCTAGATAATTGATTATGTAATCAATTATTATGATTTGTTATTCAAATTTTGATTATTAATTATGGAATATAAATAGTGATATTGATTATTTAATTGATATATTAATTAATTGTATTGGCATAATTAATTAATTGTGTAGTTAATTAAGTATTTTGATTTATTTAACTAATTTATTAATTATTAATGTAATTTAGCTTGATAAGTAATTATAAATTAATTATGTGTGAATGAATGTGATCATGGTCATTTTAAATTGAGGATTATAAATGGTAACATGATTGATGTACTTTCAAGTAATAGAATGGAAACATGGTCATCCCATTGAGAAGTAAGAATTGTATCATGGTCATCTTACTTATTAATTTGTTATTAGTATATATGGAATTTAAGTGAGAATTTAAAGAATAGTAAATAAGGAACTCATAGATATGGGCTCACATGATATTAAATCAAACTCCAGCATGATTCAAATCGTGTTCTGAGAAATCATATCACCAATGAATACATCATGCTCTGAATTGTGTATAAGAATGTATTAATATATTATACTACCTGGGAAACACCATGGGCTCTGGCAAGATCCAAAGATAATATAGAGTTATGGGTATCCCTGGGTACCTAAGAGATAATATTATTAAATAAATAATAAATTATAATGTGATAAATATTTATTTTTTATTATCCTCAATTCCCAATGGAACAACTTACACTAAATTTGGACTGCGAATGTTGTATATACCTTTGGTCGTGGCCTACAAATTTTTTCTAACACCCTACCCAGGCTTCTTGGTTGGAACATAAAATGACTTTACAATTTGAAGACATGTTATGATTAAGGTCTATATATTTGATTGTGGATTAGTATTAGAGGATTGATGAGGGAAATTAAAGTGGTTCAGGACCCTCTTGAGAGAAGTTAGTGCCTTTATTTTTATTTTCATTTTTGGGGATCTTGACACTTCAATTTTTATAGTGTGGTTTCCCTTGTAATTGAATATTGTATTTTCTATTTTTGTTATCGTATGACATTAGTATTTTTCTTGTTATATAGGCTTCAACATTTTTTATCTATTTTCGTTAGTGTTTTACTCTAATAAAAGTGTGTATAGTATCCCTATGAATGACTTACCAAACCCTCACTTCTATATAAATGCCACTAATATACTGGGAGGTGCGCATGAGGTCATGCGACCAAAATCCTCATGGCACTATTATGGGTCACCCAAGTCGAGACATAATGGAAAAATAACCATTTAATTTTGGAAATATATTTTAAAAATTTAAAAATTCATTATTTCAAGTTAAAATAAATTACATTGAAAATAATATGGGAAATACCAAAATTAAAATTTAAAACTAATATATGTAATTAATCAGATAATATCTGTTCATGATGAAAATGTAAAAAATAAATATCATTTTTAATGATTTTTTAATTCGTGTAAATATTGACCGACATGAAAAATGTTATGAAGTGATATTTTGTGACCTTTTATAATAATGAAAGATACAATGTTAAAAATCTTTACAAAATCATTTAATTTTATATTTGGTATTATTTACTAAAAACTATCATCGATCAACTTCACTTTCAAAATGATAGATGGAAGGAGTTACCTTTTGATGTTCCAATCATCCCATGAATTCAAATATATTCTCCAGGGTATTGATCCATCTTTTAGACACCACTAGGTTAGATGATCCATTTAATGATGGGAGATTTTTCCTCATTAGATGTTCCACTACTATTATTTCTATCTACGGTTGACCAATATGATTTCACACATGGTTACCACCACCATTTATTGCATGATTAAACTACACAATCACTATAATAAATTGTTCATTTCTTATTCTAACCAACTCATGCTGTTGATTTTAATTGTTGTTTTCCTCTCGATGTCTTCCCATTACAGCTTTCATAAATCCACTATGGAAAACTATTATTAAATGATATATTTTATATGAAGAAAAAATATAGTATTAAAATTATACAAGAGTTTAATTTAATCAAAATATATAATCTTATAAAAGAAATCAATTAATATAGTCCTAACATTTTAATTTATCTTCACTGCCCTTTGATACCAACTGTAAGGCCTTATCCTTAAACATTACATAATCATGAGTTAAGTAAATAATTAAAATTGATGATCTTTTCAGGTTTAGTAATTTAGAGAATTAGAAAATAACTATAACATAAAAACCCATATAAACGCAATGTGTACACTTTAAAAAGAATCAATTTCATCCCTAACAAAAAATATTTAAAATATTATTTTTCATGTATAATCATTGTAACTTTTCCTGGATTTCATATTTTACTATATTCTCCCAAAAATCTTATTAAATAATTTAAAAATGTGGTATTACCATAAATATCTTGGTATGGGAAATAAAATGATAGTAAAATCATTATTCTTGTTAAAATAAGTTAACCCATTTAATGATATTTTAGTGGTTAAAACAAAAACAAATCCACATAAATAACACTCATACCTTTTACTCAGTGAAAAACATTAAAACTAATAGCAAGAAAAAAACTATTATAGTTGACTTGTAGTATTATATAGAGAAAACCCTTTCAAAATACATTCAATATGAATAACCATATGGAAGGCTTCTAATCTAATTAATAACAAATTAATTGGAGATCTATAATATGGATCACCCTTCATATAAGATATATCAGGGTCACCAGTGAGCTATAATGGGTCTCATTCCTATATATAAGATATAACAGGCACACCCATAAGTTATAATGGGGATAAAACCTTAATATATGATATACATGGCTTGCCCATTTTATTTAATTATCTGGTTCTATTTCATGAATAAAATATGTTCATCACAAAACCCATTATGAGAACATCTCATAATCTCATTCGAAAAAAATTTCCTTATAAAAATACAATGTTAATTTAAGAGCTCATTTTAAATACCAAAATACCCAAAAAGAAAATAATAAATTTAATTTCATTTAAAAAACATTATAAATTAAAGAGGAATCCACATATCAAATTACGATTATGATAGTCAGGAATTCATTGTTGTCATATATAAGAAAAACCTTCATTTTTTTATTTTTTAAGGACGGTAAAACGATTCATATAAAAGTATTACATTTCAAAAAATCAAATTATATTAGATATATATATTAAATTTTCTATATAATCAACTTATATTCATATAAATAAATTTGTAAATTAATATCATGAAGAAAATATTTTTTAATTAATTCATTAAATATTCAAGTTTTCTCATAACAATTTGAACATTTAAATATAACTCTCCATGAATTTATATATCTAAAAAAATATTATATATCATAATTATAGAGAAAATATTGATGTGAAATTTCATAGTAGTTAAATATGCACCATATAAAATAAAAAATTTGTATATTATCATGAAATGCCTTCATGAAATGAGATTGAGATGAAATAATTTACCTTGAGTCTCAATCGTCCCATATGTTCTTTATCATCCATAATAATAAATATAGGATAGTTTCTACTATAATGGTAACAATTTTAATTTTCATTATTTCTTTTATATTACATAATTATTTATGTTCTTATCTGATGTTTGGTTGATATTTGGTATTTTAGTCGAAACTAAACTTGGTACGATTTGAATAGTCCGTGTGGACATAATTTAATCATCTCAAATAATAAATTGTTTATAAAATAATCAATTCTATATATAAATTAATCATTTAAAATCAAAATCATTCATTTTTGGTCTATAAAATGAAAACTGTTATAATTATAGAGATAGTAGGCCATACGTATGCATGAGTAATGTTTTAGTTTCTCATTGACCATAATGGAAAAACATTAATTATCAATTTATCATTCTGGAATAATCATAATATAATTAAAATAATAAAATTAATTTAAATATACAAATATATATATATATATATATCATAAAAGTGATGTGGTAAACAAAAACAATTCTTATCGCTTCATGGAGGTGATAGTTCTCACGTACACATGAACAACTTTTTTTTATGTTCAAGGAATGTAAAACATAGTAGAAAAATTATTCTTATAAAATGTAAATTTGTAAATAATATAATATATAAACATTTATTACATCATCATAACCTGTCTTAATAGACTGTAAAGAAAAATGAATTTATATCAGTTCATTGAGGTGATTGTTCACATGCATGCACGAAAGATTAATTACTTTTCCATTTAATTAGATTGGAGATTTATTTTTTGATGATATTTATATATTTAAGTACCTTAATATTTATAATACTATAGTAGTTATCTCATAATGTTATGAGAATACTATAAGGATGTGGATGAATAAATGAAATTGAAAAATGTAAAGAAAATAATACATCATCTTCGGTTGATCACCCATAAAGAACACCTTAACACCTCAAATAAGGTTGTTATGTTTAAAATATGGCCCCAAGAATGTTGGGGGGGTTAATTTAGTAGGAGTTTTCAGAAGAGATTGATTGATCCAAATAGCTTCAGTAGTGTGAGTTATAAAGAAGAGTGGGTCCCTTTTTATAGGAGAGGGGTGGGGAAACCTTGGAAAATATTAAAATATTAAAATAATATTAATTCAATTTCATATCAAAATGCTCCAAAAATGATTCATTTATAATAAAATTTAATTTTATGTCGAATCGTAATTATTTAATTTAAATTATAAATGTTTTGAGAATTGTTTAATCCTTATGTTTTTGGTTAACCCATATTTTACCCTTTTAAATCTTACCAAGATATCTTGTCATTTACAATATTTTGTTAATTTAATTATCATATGATGTAAAAGGCAAAACAACATGCCATTTAGGACATTTTAGGCCTTCTTATAAACATTTTTCCGAATCCCATATTTTTAGTTATTTTATATCATTTAATAAACTATTGTATTTTTTATGTAATGAACTGTGTCAATTTTGACAATATCCATACATTCTATATTTTGAAAACTCAAAATAACACAATTACATAAAAATAAATACACTAACTAAATTCAATCATATCATAGTCATCAAAAAAATTTGTGGATGGTATCAAATATTTAAAATTTTATTTATATTAAAATTATTTGTATCATTTATTTTATTCATCCTTTACCAAATCTATTATTGTATCATAATTGTATCATAATTAAATTCAATTATATAATTCTTGAAAAATATAAACAAATTACAATGATGTATTTATTCAAATTATCTTTTTATGAACTTTTTAAAATCTAATATATCACTTATATTACATAATATATAAATTATTTAGTAATAATAGTCTTGTTTATGATAATTCAGGCATTAAATTAAATTAAACGTCTTTATCACATCCATGTTTCATCAAAAGGATAAAATTTCATTCCAAGGGGTTTCTAGAACATCTATATCTTATAAAATAATAATTGGACAATTGTTAGGGTTCTTTATATTATTATAATATTATTTTTACACTAATTTACATAATTTACCATTTAACCGTGGAAAATAAAATTCTAAAGTTACTATTCCCGATAAGAAATTTATTCTATTAAAAAAAATTTCAAAATTATTACAACCATATATGCATGTTTCTGAAAATTTAACTTAAAAAAGTAGAAAAATTAAATATAGAAATAATATTTTGGTTAGAATGAGAAAATGAGTTTTTTTAAAGTAAAAACCCATCAAATTATTTTCACACGATGATATCAAATTTCAATGTAAAATTACTTCCAATGTCCAAAAATGGATTAAATGTTAAAAAAATCTAAATATAATTTAAATCCCTTAGAATTGGTAGTTTAAAAATAAAGATAAATTAGATACAAAGTTTTTTTGTAATTAAAATGCAGTATTTTGTACAATTCATTAAAATATGAATCAAACAAACAAAATAAAAAATTTTCAAACAAAGTATATTTTTATTCCCTATATACAAATAAGAAGTTTATTTTTTAAAATATAACATATAAAATTTTAAAAAACTATTTTTAAAAATGGTTTCCCATCTAAAGATATTAAAACAACTTTTTGGAATAAATAGATTATTTTATGATTGAAATTGGATTTGGTGTCATTTTATGCCTTTAGATTTATTGATGAATGTAAAAACAATTTAAAACATGTATGATCATAATATAGTTAGTTATGTTCATTCATTACAATCTAACTTCAAGTCATTAAATACTATTTAAAATAATAATTTACTACTTTTCATCATCACTTAGTCTTTTGTGAAATGTATGATTTCAGAGAAACTTATTGTTGTGTGTGATGTAAATTATTACAAATAACATACCCTTTAATGTAAAATTAATATCTAATTCATAAATATTACTAAATATGGAATAGTATTATTCAATAATTACCTGGAATATTATATCTACTATCATGATTGATGTTCTCTTAATGAATCAAATATTCAACGTAGCTAATTAATGAACCAATAATGTCATAACATATATCTCTATTAATTTATTTTATTATTTTGATGCAATTTTAATAGTGTAATTCATTTTATGAAGTGTATAATATAACACTATATTATTATATGATATATTTATTTTCAAATAAAATATAGTTATTAGCGTGAGATACATGCAACATCAACTCTAAATACCCAATAATAAAATATTATATTATAGCTTTTTCATTATGTAATTTAATAATAATAGTAATATCTTATTTGGGAAAAAATTATGTTATACAATAAATTGATTAGTTACCAATTTATTACCATTAAAAGTGAAATAATTTGAAGGAAAATGATGTTATTCTAATAAACATTTCTTATATGTGGGATATTTGTTTATATTATTGTAATAAATTGATCTCTTTTATTGACTTATTTATGTAAATGATAACATTATATATTAAATATTTTTTTTACAATTCATATAAACGTTTCTAGGAATGAGTTGAGAGTATATGTAAATTTCTTGATTCAAATGTAATTTTTCTTAAATAAAGACTTCATTAAAAAAATTTAAATTAATTTTAAAAAATGTTAACACAATTATTGAAATTTTATCTTTTAAAATATATTCATTTTTAGAACAATGAGGGTCATATTTGGTAAATATGAATTTTTCGAAGCACCCCAAATACTTCATGGTATGTTTCACTTAAATAAAATATTGTAATAGCCTATATTTCATTAATCATTAATCATATATGGAATTAAATATGGTTCCTTATATGAGATATCCATAACCATTCCATTGAAAATAAATTTTCAAAATCAGCGATTTGAATTTTAATAATTTGACACACACAGTTCGGTTCAGGATGATTTTTAGAGTCTGACAGAATTAACATAATATTTAGTGAATAGTCACATACTCTTATGAATAGTAACCTAGCATTATGAATAGTAACTAAACCTTATAAATGTTAATATGATATTAATGAATGGTATCCATACCCTTGATTGTATAAGTGAAGTAGGGTACCTTAAAAATGTAGATGAATATTTTAAGTGTTTATATTTTTCGATTAAATAATTGTTTTAATAAAATATTTAATTAATCCTATTTAGGAAATTATTTTTGAAAATTGGAATTCATTTTTTTATTCTACACGTTGAATAATGGTTTGGGTGGTTTTTTGGTATTTCTCTGAAATACTTGAATTTTTTATGAATAGTAAAATATGATAATTCACAATAAATGCTAAATAATAGATTAATTGAGTCATTGATGATGATTTGCTGATGTAAGCCCAATAGATTTATATTAACATAATAATATTACAATTCTTGGTCATGGAAGACTCACTATTCCTTGTCTTATGAACAAATAATAAATTAATGACTTTTATATTATGAAAACTCTTCTCTCCTCCACTATAAAAACCCCCACTTCACTCCCTCTTCTCTTTGCTCCTATAAAACAATGTGCCCTAAAAATATTCTCCCCAAATATCTCCCCAAGATCCTCCCCAACGTCTAAACTCTCTTAGACACTTCAATATACCAAAACCACTCCCCTAATGTGGTTCTCAAAAGAGGAAGTCTTAAGAGGTAAACTCCTCTTTCCAATTCCATCATTTCTTTTAAGTTTTATTCATTTTGATTCCTTCCTCACCTCCCTTCAAAAAAAATTGTTTGATAACTTCAGTTACATAAATATAATATAATGGTTTTATTCTATTGGGATATTTTATTATCTTTTCTTCTTTTCCCACCCTTTATTTGGAAGAAATGAAAGCACCGTTTGGGATGTGCTAATTTTGCACATTCAAGAACAACGTTTTATCAATTTCAATTATAATATTCAATTATGGTGATGAATCCACTTGTGTTATAGTTGAACCTGATTATTATATATTTATTATATTCTATTCTTAGTTATGTAATCCTTTTGTACAAATGGTATTAAGTTATAAAAAAACATGTCCATCGTAATCAAACCCACCGTTTAACCAAAACAGAAGTCAGTAAGGTAATATATATGTAATAATTAGACCTCATTATGAATAACAAAATTAAATTTAAAACCATGTAATCTCCTTGAAGATAACTAATGGAATATAACTAAATTTCTGGATAACCACTTCCATCTTTTATATTTATTCGAACATGAATATTAGTGAACCGATCTTTTAAAAACAAGTAATCAAACGAGCCCGAACAATGAAAATAAACTATATAACTAATATAAAAATGCCTTGAATGAACTGAAAAGGGTTATAATAAATCATTTACATATATTATAGGTTCTGGACTTACTAATTAATAATCCTAATTTGTTTATTCAGGTGTTAAATAACAAGTAAAGAACACCTTCAAGCATAAGGTAAGGGATCCTCTCTCTAACTTTTGTTCAAGAATCTCCCCTATGTTGTGCCCTTTTATTTTTTATTCCTATAGTTGGGGTATGTTTTTTCACCTCCCCCATACTACCCTTATGACATATAAATAATGTAATAACCCTTTACCTCTCATTGTTCCCTTGTAATAACACTCATTACCATGAAAAAATATTTTGTAAGGGGTTTCTCATATCACATTCATTTCTATGAGATTTTCATTGTTCCCCACTTATTTCTTGTATGTGGTAAATGTGTATTCCAATATGATATATAATAAAATTATTATATTTATATTCATGTTATTCAATGATTCAATTGAGGGTTATTATGTTCTGGTCATATTATTCAACTGATTTACTTGTGGTAAGAGACATTGTCTCGACTACTATATTGTTGCGACTAACATTATATTGTGAACTTAATAATATTTATGTGGTGTACCTAATAACCATTTGATGTCACTTTTAATTTGAAATTATATTTATATTAGATATCCAAAACCTCAAATCATGGATATGATTGATGTCTAAACAGTATACCAGTTTACATACGATGTTTATTTGGTAAGTAATTTTACTTCTCGAAATATTGATGAATCTGTATACTATACTCTATATAGATATTAAAAAGGAATATTTCTCTTGTATTAAATCAATGTATAAAAAATGATTTGGACAGGTAGTGGTGGGTGGGGCTTGCTATATCCGCTCGATGCATCGGTAGATCTCATCAGACAAATCAGTTTGGGAACAAACACTTTGAGTTTGCCTCCAATAATCAGACATGTTTCTACTCATATAACTAAAATTTTTTAAATGTATTATGGTTTCATGTTCTTGATACATGACTTCAAATAAATAATAATTTTCTTTATTCATTGTTAGTTTTTACTATCCCAGAGTTTTTCACAATGGCATAATCTATGGATGTCGTTTCATTCTTAGTTTACTAATGGCCTGAGTTTTTCATTTATTCACCATGATATATTGATTATGTCTGATTGATTATGATTCAATTATTATTCTATTCATTATTCCACTATTTTTAACCATTATTGATCATTTGAGATCAACCCTTTCATTGTTTTTCATCAACAGGTGATGAAGAGGTTGTCATTTATTGAGTTCATATGGTTTCATTTTTTAGTATTTGTTATGTATTATAGTTTGAAACCTTTTACAATGTTATTTGAGTTACAGATATGTATCTAGTTTCTTCAAGTATACTAAATTTATCATTCCTTATAGATTTTTCATTCCTTCTAACCTTCCCAATATCACAAGTAATTCTCTAACTCTATTCTAGAGGGGTTAAGGTGTTACAGTTGGTATCAAATGAAGTTTAATAGTAATAATGGAAACTAGAGTAGGAAATATATAATTGGTATCAAAGACCTAATGTATTATTTGAGGATAATTTTACAAGAACATCCATGTTTTTTAGTAAGAAATATATTATGTGAATATTTTATAGCAAATACATCTCTGTCTGGATATGGGCAGGTAGAGGTGGCTTTGGCACATATGTACCTAGGAGTAAAAACTCCGAAAATGAGTTTCGGGCTTGACCCGTGGTATTTAGGTACATGACAACAGGCCTTTCTACACTCATGGTTCTGACATTCTTAGAAAATATGCTTAGGATAATTTATATTTACTTTAAAATCTATTATGAAGGATTGAAATGTAAATTTTTCATCAAAGCAACCATGTTTTTGAGATTAGCTATGCATAGAATTTCAATCTATATTATGTTCTTAATATTATAGATTCATAAACTAATCTAGTGTATTCCATTATATTGAAATGGTTCCAAATGGATGATCGGAAATCAATACTTGTATATAATATAGGGATTTCCACACTGAGCAAGTCAACACAGTAAATGTTTGATCATATTTGATTATGACCATATTAGGAAAACATACCAATGTTGTGATGAATAACCATGATACACCAGTGTTGGATAGTTTCATGTGGCAGAAGCCCCCATATTTTAGTTGGACTACAAATCTGATAGCAGCTTTGTAGTGGATCACGTCATTTTAATAGATATTCATGGCATTAAGATGCGATGAAAATGATATGGTAGTGCTGGAAGTATATTGCCTCAAGGGTGATGTAGACCAATGGTCGTCTTTGATCCAGAATACCACAGAGGAAGAAGAAATATAAGATATGGAATGGAATAATTCTAAGGAAATATTCATCAAAAATTATTTCCCTCATGAGCAACGAACTGAAATTAAGAGGAAATTCCTTGGCTTAAACAAAGGGATGAAGAAAGTGTTTTAGAGTGTGAGGATAACTTCACAAGGCTAGCTAGGTATGCGACAGATTATGTACATGGATCAAAATCCAAGTATGATCATTTCTTTTAAGGACTTAATCCATGTCTTCAAAGGGCACTGGCTTCACAAACATTTTCATCATATGATGAAATTGTATCAAGTGACATCCAAATAGAGAATAAATCTTCAAGATCAAATTTCTTCAAGGGGAACCAAGATAAGAAGAGTTTCGCAGATAACCAAGGGAATGGTGAATCCCCCATGAATAATAAGGGAACAAATATATTCCCATTATGTGAAAATTTTGGACAGAATAATCATAGGAAATTCTTGAAAGGCATGGGAGTCTGCTATAACTGCCGAGAAAAGGGTCATCGATCTGATGAATGAAAGTGGAAGAAACAATTCAATGATATTAAATGATACAATTTTAGAGAGATAGTACACTATGAAAATGAGTGTCCTATGTGCCATATAAACTTGAATTAGAAAAGGCCAAGTGAGCAAGTGAGAGCTTTTGTGATTACAACCATGGAGGTTGAAACTCTTAATGACATTGTGGTAGGTACATTAATTGTTTCCTCAAATATAGAGAACACATTTTTTGATTCCGGATCATTGTATTCATTTATATCTTCTCATTTTCCATGATAATTAGTTTTGTATAATTTGATTTAGTAAAAGAGTTGTCAGTCAGAACTCCTCGGGGATGTGTCATTGAAAAAAGGCATGTTGACTGGTCCCCCTCGAGACACTAAAACTTGCTTTAGTTGTTAACCTTATCATTATACTGATGACTGAATTTGATATCATTATTTATGTGTATTGGCAATCAAATTTTGTTTCAATGATTTATTATAATAATAATGAAGTTACAATTTTTATAAATGGAATAGAATCCCTTGTCTTTATGACAGAACATTGCCACCTAATTCTTATCTTGAACCACTGCCAGTAGCTCAACTGAATGCAATATTTTGAGTGGACGATAAACTAATATCTATGCGTGAGGAAATAAATCATCAAATTGAAGATGTACATATAGTTCTAGAGTACATTGATGTTTTTTTAGTATATTTACCTAGACATAATCTTGAGTGGTATGTTCAGTTCTCTATTGATTTAATTCCTGGTGTAGGACCTATATCAAAGAATCCCTATAGAATGTCCACTGTGGAATTAGTAGAGCAAAAGAAACAACTAGAGGATTTGAGTGAAAATTATTTATTTGAAATAGTGTTTTTCCATGGGGAGATCCTATCCTCCTTGTCTAGAAGAAAGATGGATCCATGAGGAATTGCATTGATTATAGGGAAATCAATGTTGTTACAATAATGAATAAGATTGCTTTTCCCGAATTGATGATTTATTTGATCAACTTCACATAGCTCAATAATTTTTGAAGATTGAACTTTGACCCTGGTATCATAAGTTGCGTGTGAGGAACAAATATATTCTTAAGACTACACTTTGGACTAGGTATGGGAAATATGTATTTACAATGATGCGTTTTGGACTGAAAATTTAACCATCGATTTTCATGGATTTAATGAATAGAGATTTCAAGGAAAATCATGTCAACTTTTGTGTGGTATTCATCGATGATGTCCTCTTATACTCAAAAATCTAGAAAGACAATGATAATCACTTGATGGATAAGATAAGAACTCTTAGAAGAAATAAAATATATGGGATGTTTAGAAATTGTAAATTTTGGCTTCAATCGGTTTCTTTTCTAGGCTATATTGTCTCTAAGGAATGAATCCTAGTTGATCCTACAACAAAAAAAGATATCCATGAATAGACCACAACCAAAAAAAACTAAGGTACACAATTTTATTGTGTAAGCAGGTTTCTATCAGTGTTTTGTGCCGAATTTTGACCGACTGGCTAACCCGCTAACCAAGATCACATGTAATGGAGTTAAGATTGTGTGGAAAAAATAATATACAAAATGCTTCGAATATTTGAAAAGAAGATTGGTCAATGCTCCAATTTTGTCACTTCTATCTAAAAGTTCTGTATTTTAATATACATTAATGCATAAATGAATGGATTGGGTTGCATACTAATGCAACATGATAAATTTTTTTCTTATTCATCAAGATAGTTGAAGACTCATTAGAAATATTATCCAACTCATGATATTGAGTTAGCAGCAATAATCTTTACTCTAAAAATATAGTGGAATTATCTCTAAAAAGCGATATGTGAGATTTATATAGACCACAAGAGTTTGAAAGACATTTTCACATAAAAATAACTCAACATGAGGCATAAGAAATGGATTTAGTTACACAAAAATTACAATTGTTCAATACAATACCACCTAGGAAAGGATAAAAAGGTCGATGATGCATTAAGAAGGAAAGATCATGGACTTCTGACTAAAATTAGTATTGAGAGAGATCATATATTTTTTATTCTAATAAATATGTATATGGTAATTGTTAAATAAAAAAGAAACATCATTCGTCTTTAAAATGATTATTAAACCATCATTATTATAGAAGATAAAATGGACTCAATATGTTTATAAGAATCTGCACAAGAAAATTATTGTTGTCAAGGATGGGAGACTAGATGACTTCATGTATGAAGAAGGAGTTCTGAAATTTGGGAGGAGATTATGTGTCCCATCAGTAGCTGAGCTAAAAAGGGAACTATTAGACAATGCTTATAGCTAAAATTTCTCTATACACACATTTGGCACCAAGACGTATTGAGATCTGAAGGAATATTTTTGGTGGGATAATATGAAGTGGGAAATTGATGACAACGTTTCATGATGTCTGGTTTGTCAACTAGTGAAGGTAGAGAGGAAACATCCCAAAGGAGTGATGCAACCACTACCTATTCATATGTGGTAGTGGGATAACATTACGATGGATTTCGTCACCAGACTACTAGGGACACCTAGAATGAATGATGAAATATGGGTAATTATTGATAATCTAATAAAATCAGTACATTTCATTCCTATAAGAGAGGATTTTCCACTTGACCAATTGTCAAGACTTTATATTAATGAAGTTATAAGAATTCATGATGATCCTATATCTACTGTATCTGATCGAGATCGCCAGTTTACATCAAAATTCATGAAAATGCTTCAAATTTTTTTGAATATTGAGCTTCATATGAATACAAATTATACCTCCCAAACTGATGGACATTCTAAAAAGACTATTAAATCTTCAGAATACATGCTGAGGTCATGATATCTTGACATCCATGGTATGTGGGATCAATACATGCCTTTGGAGGGAATTTTCCTACAATAGTATTTTCCATTCTAGTATTCAATTTGATCTATATAAATAATTATATGGAAAGAGATGTCGAACTCCAACTTGTTGGAATGAAGTTGGTGAGAGGAAACTTTTTGGCCCAGAACTTCTTGATGAGATCACGACAATGGTGCTAAAATAATAGCCCATATTAAAGAAGAACAATGTAGGCAGAAGAGTTATGGTGACAACCAGAGAATGTACATTGAATTACAAGGGGAGATCAAGTATTTGAAAATTTATATCCATGGTAGGGTTTCGTAATGTTCAGTAAGAAAGTGAAACTGAGCCCAAGGTACATTGGACCATATAAAATTATGGAAAGAATTAGAGTCGTAGCATACCATTTAGCGATATCGCCAATTATTTATAGAGTTAATGATGTGTTCCACATGTCATTGTTAATGAAATATAGGGGAGGCCCAACGCATGTACTCACTTATGATGAAATTAAATTGGAACATGATTTTTCATACTGTGAAAAGCCTATTGAGATTATTGACACAAGGATGTATGTATTGAGAAATCGGAAAACTAGCCTTGTGAAGGTTCATTATAGAAACTAGAATATGGAGGAATCAACATGGGAACCTGAGGATGTTATGAAAAAGAACCACCCACATCTTTTTGGTTAGTTTCATATTGAAAATTTTGAAGATAATATTTCTAAAGGAGGGAATAATGTAGCACCCCAAAAACAGCATGGTATGTTTATCTTAAATACAATCTAGTTATAGCCTTTATAACATGAATAACTCAAGCTATATGAAACAAAACATGGTTACTTTTAAGAGATATACATAACCTAGCCATTTAACATATATTTTAGAACTCCGCGATTTGAATTTTAAAAATCTGACAAATATGGTCCTGTTCAAGATGATATTTAGAGTTTGATAGAATTAACATAATCTTTGGGGAATAGTAACCTACCCTTATGAATTGTAACCTACCCTTATGAATAGTAACATACCCTTATGAATAGTAATATTACTTTTATGAATGGTATCCATACCCATGACTGTATAAGTAAATTTAGACACCTTAAAAAAAGATGAATATTTTAAGTGTATATAATTTTCAATTAAATAGCAATTTTAATTGAATATTTATTTAATCATATTTAGGAAATTATTTTTGAATAATTTATTTTTCTTATGGATTCTACATGTCAAGAAATAGTTACAGAGAATTTTTTGGTATTTTTCTAAAATACATGAATTTTTGAAGAATAGTAAAATATGATAATTCACAATAAATGCTATATAATTGATTCATTGAGTCATTGATGATAATATGCTATTGTAAGCCAAATTTATTCAGATTTACATGATAAAAATACTATTCTTGGTCTTGGAAGACTCACTATTCCTTATCATATGGAGAAATAATAAATTATTGAATTTTATATTAAGAAAACTCCTCTCTCATCTACTATAAACCCCCCCCCCCTTCACTACCTCTTCTCTTCACTCCTCTCAACCCTTGTTCCTTGACAATATTTTTCTCAAATATCTCCCTAAGATCCTCCTCCATGTCCAAAATCTCCTATCCACTTCAAAATACCAAAACCCCTCCCCTTAAGAGGTTCTCAAAGGAGGAAGTCTCAAGGGGTAAACTCCCCTTTCCAATTCGTTCATTTCTTTTAAGTTTATTTCATTTGGATTCATTCCTCACCTCTCATCACCCAAATTGTATGATAACTCTTGTAACATATACGTTCTAGAATGGTTTTATTCTAATGGGATATTACATTATCTGTTCCCTTTCCACACTGTTAATTTGGAAGAAATTAAAGAACCATTTGAGATGTGCTAATTTATCACATTATGGGACAAAAATATATCAATTTCTATTATAATCATTAATTCTGGTCAAGAAACCATTTGGTTTATGGTTGAATTAGAATATTATATATGTAATATTTCCTCTTTTTAGTTCGGTAATCCTTTTTTAAAAATTGTATTCAGTTATAAAGCAAAACATGTTCATTGTAATCAAACCCACCATTTATCCAAACTGGTTGTCACTAAGGTTATATATATGTAATAATTTAACCTCACACAAAGTATCCAAATTAATTTTAAAACCACCTAATATACTAAATTTCCAATAATTTTATATACTTAAATTTTTTTAACCCCTTCCATCTTTCATATTTATCCAAACTTGAATATAAGTGAACCGGTCTTTTAAAAACAAGTAATCAAACGAGCCCGAACAATGAAATTGAAAATTATAAATAATAAATAATTTCCTTGAATGTACTAGAATGGGTAATAATAAATCATTTAAATATATTATAGGTTCAGGAAATATAAATTAATAAGCTTAAATTGTTTATTCGGGTCTTTAATAACAAGTCAAGAACACATTCAAGCATAAGTTAATGGGTCATCTCTCTCACTTTTTTCTAAGAATCTCCAATATGTTGTGCCTATTCATTTTTAATTCCTAATGATGTGGTATGATTTTTAACTTCCCCCATACTTCCCTTGTGACATATAAATAATTTAATACCCCTTTACCTCTCATTATGCCCTTGAAATAACACTCGTTACAATGCTGGAATGTTTAGTTTTGGGTTTCTCATATCACATTCATTTCTGTGTGATTTTAATTCTTCACCACTTATTTAATTTATGTGGTATATGTGAAATTCCATTTGATATATAATAATAATATTCTATTTATATTCATGTTATTCAATGATTAATTTGTTTGTTATTATATTCTGGTCATATGATTTGACCGATTACATTAGTGTAAGAGACTTTGCCTCAACTACTATTTTGTTGTGACTAAATTTGTATTATGAAACTATAATCCTTATGTGGTTTACCTAAGGAAAAATTTATATAAATTTTATTTTAAAATTATATTTATATTAGATATAAAAACTCTCAAATAATGGATAGTTTTTATGTCTAAATAGTATACCATTTTACGTACAATGTTTATTTGAAAAGTTAATTTACTTATAGAAATATTGTTGAATCTATATACTCTACTCTATAAAGATATTAAAAAGGCATATATCTCTTCTATTTAATAAATTTATAAAGAATTATCTGGAATTTTAGTGGTGGGTGGGGCCCACTATAGCCCCGCGATTCATCAATAGGTCTCATGAGACAAATCTCTTTGGCGACAAACCCTTCAAGTTTGTTTCCAAAAAATAAGACAGGTTTCTACCCATAAAACTAAACTATTTTAATGGTATTATGGTTTCATTTCCAGATACATGACGTCCAATTTATAAGAATTATCATTATTCAATGTCATTTTTTAGTACCCATGATGTTTTCACTATGACTTAATCTATGGATGCAGTTTCATTCTCAATTTATTAATGGAGTGAGTTTTTAATTTATTCAGCATGCCAAATATTATGTTAGAATGATTATGATTCACTTATTATAGTATTCATGCTTCCACTATTTGTAACCCTTACGGAGTTTTTGATCTCACCCCTTTCAATTTTTTCCGTCAAAATTTGATGAAGAGGTGATCGTTTATTGAGTTCCTATGGTTGCATTTTTTAGTTTCTATTATGTATTATATTTTGTAACCTTTTCCAATGTAATTTGAGTTACATCTATTTGACTAGTTTCTTTTATAATACTAAACTGATCGTTCTTTGGGGATTTTTCATTTCTTCTAACCATGCCAATATCACATGTAATGCACCTGCTCTAATTAATTGATTATAATATTAATATTAATTTAAGAAAAGAATAAACATGAAATTAAACTCTATTTATATTAATATCTCTACAATTTTATCATAAAGATAAATAGAGGATAATTTTTTTCCTAAATTATGTCATAAATGATAATTTATTTTTTTATCCAATTAATTTAATTAAATTTTATGAAATTTAAAAATTATATTAATTCTGTATGCAACATTGAAATAGGTTTCCTTCAATTATTTAAAAAATAAAAAGAATATATTGATAATTATTAATATTAATACATTTTTTTTATAAATTATATCCATCAATGAATTTTATATATTATTATTTTATATTAATATTGTTCTAATTGGCTGTTTTCAAAATACATTACTATATTTTTGTCATTAATTTAAAAATTAAAGAATAGAATCTAAAATAGAAATAATGTTTTTTAATAGAAATAATATTTTATTAAATTATAAAATATTAATAAAAATATTAATGCGGGACAAGATAAATAATATACGATCAGAAATATTTATTCCATGTTAATTTTTGAACCAATTTTTACATTATTAGTTAAATTATAACCCTTTAATATTGAAAAATTTGATACCATGGTTAAGGAAAAAATTGAATGACAAAAGGCTTAATAATAATGATAGGGGTTTAAATGAAACCAAAACATATATAAATTTTATTTATATGTGTTATTTTAAATTTATAATCCATTAAATAAAATAAAATTCTCTTTGTTATAATTTCTCTTTCAAATTAATAAATTATATATTTATAATTTTTTAATTCCATGATTTCCCCTCCACTCGCTTATAAATGTGGTCCTCTAATCTGTTTTTTCCAAACCAATTATACCTTTTGGACAAAAAAAATTAAAAATACAATACCTCCATATATTTAGTCACCACATCCTAGAACTCATTTCCCTCCATAATACCATCCCTTCAATGATTATGGTGTATCCCAAAAGATTGTTCCCAACGAATATGTACCATACTTAATCAGCCATTACAAATTTTAATTAACCATAATACTATTCTAAATATAATTTATACATTATAATATGTTGAAATTATAATCCTAAATATACTCTTTTTTATTATTATGATGGAACAAACATTATCTATCTTTTTTCCATCTTATGAAAACTGAAAATGTTGATCTTCTATATGTATAGCTTAGCATCTCCAAATAACATTATAATTCTATATTCGTGTCAACATTACATAGATTATTATAAAAAAATAATAAATATATATGAAATTTAAGTGATTATTATTATTTTATAAATATTAATTGTTATTTATATATCCACTATTTAATCAAACAAAAAAATAAATAAATAAAATTCATGTGAATATACATTATACCATATATTTGAATGATGTAATAAGATTTTCATTCACTACCATTTACAGATTATGATATATATATATAAATATCATTAATTTATAAAAAATTAATATCAAGGTTAAAATTATGTAGATGATGGAACCATAATCAATGTATAATGACTGAGACTATTGAAAAAAAATATGGATATAAACCAAAATATATATCACTTACATTACTGATTTAAAACATAATTTTCTTAAATTGTTGAAAAGATGTCATTATAAAATAAAATTTTATATAAGACAAATTATTATTATTATATAAAACATTTTTACTAAATTAATAATCATTGTATAGTATTTTCAAACGTTAATACATAAATATGAGACATGAGGTTAAGGTTTTATGTTATGAAATTATCATTTGTTAATGTTGTTAATGATAATGTTTCGATCATTAAATTTTATATTATACATTAGCTAAAACTCAAGAATATTATTACACTATAGTTATTTTATAGTTTTCTTAATTTCCATTACTTTTTCTATCTTTATTTACATAAGAGTCTGACTGTTTTTAAGGAGATAACTGACATTATTTATCTATTCAATCAAGAATTTTTTTTTCACATTCATGTTTTCTAAATATGATCCAAATAATGTATTTAATATTTTACTATAGTTTTTTAATTTCATATTTTCTAGTGATTTATGTTTTTAAAAACATTTCAAAATTAACAATTTTATATTTTTTTCAATGATTTACTTGTTGAATTTTATTACCTACATACTGTAGGATTATATTTTTTTATATTTTATTTCATTAATGGAATTTTCAACCATAATGAAGCCACAATAAATTGAATATTAATTTAAAAACAAAAAATTTTTTCATTAATGAGTATATTTTCATTAATATTATTTTATATTTCGGATTTCTAATAATTTTTATAAAGGTAAAAAAAATTTCTCTCATGAAATGTTTAAAATGATATTTTAAATGCAATTTTCATCATATATGACATCCACTTATTTACCCTAATCATTAATATGTATGAGATCTAATTAAAACAACCTTATTCATTCCTTATGTGATTTGTGATTATGATGACATTATTTTAATGAAACGAATTCATTAACCTTGGGTTATGATATGATGAATTGATACATTTTCCGAAACAGAATTCTAATCCACACATTATAACAATTTTTTATGTATACTATTTATTTGTCATGGGTTTTGATATGAGAAATAGTTATGATCTTATAGAACACATCAATATGGTTTCCATTATGTGTTGGTTGGAGCCATAATTATGTATCCATCTATTTCATTTTGTAAA
Source organism: Viscum album (assembly GCA_963277665.1). Taxonomy (NCBI): domain Eukaryota; kingdom Viridiplantae; phylum Streptophyta; class Magnoliopsida; order Santalales; family Viscaceae; genus Viscum; species Viscum album. The sequence goes on along the minus strand of OY728145.1, from coordinate 1,236,975,924 downwards.
TATGTATATCATATTTGATAAAAAATACGTTAACTAGTTGTGAACCCATTTTAGTATGGTTAATTATCCACATTGATAGTCTTAGGAGTGATCCTAGACTAGAATTATTGAATGGTGAATGATCCCAACACACTATAATAGTATATGAAGTGATCTATGACTACTAAATATATTATTTTTGATGATTATTTGTTTTCTAGAAAAATATTTCTTCAACATATGTTATTTAATAATTTATAATGTTCATTGATTCCATTATGATTCCTTTATTTTACGTAGACAAACATTATTCAATGATTCTATATTATTATATATCTTATGTATGAAATGTTATTCAAATTTTAATCTCTTATTCTAATAACCTTATACATATCCTATGATTATAAGATATTTAATATATCTCATGTATAAAATTAATAATAATATAAGATCAGCTTCTATTTTGTTTCCCTTCCCACTGATGTGATTGAATTTTTTATGTATGATATAAATAATGAGGTCTCATGTTCTTAATAATTCTGTGGGAGATTTTTTATTTATTATATGAAAGGATTCCATTATGAATACATGTTTCCATGGGAACTATAACTACATTACTCAAATGTGGATCATTCTGATATGTAATTAATACATATATAATAAGATATAATATTTATTTAGGAAAATTATGGGTTACTATGATCAAAAAATAAATTACATTCTCCAATAATCTTTTGGATTATTGGAATTTTTTATCATCTTTTCTAACACTTGAGAGTATTTTAATTGATACCGTATAAAATGATATAATCCAAATTTTCAATTCATGTGTTCCTCATGAGTTGATATATGATTTATTCTTTATAGGGAAATGTTTGAAAATTTGTCTTCTTGAGATGGTTTTGGTCTGTTAAATTCCTAATATGGGTTGACTCTATTAAATCCCTAAGATAGTTTGGGTTCTTTATGACCCTATATGGGTTGGGCCAGCTAAATCCTTATGATAGGTAGTGTATGTTATAAACCTCTAAAGAAATGTTTAATTTTTTCATCAAAATATATAACATTCTTTTCTTATTGACGTGATTATAAATAACATTATTTAAATTATAGTTGTGTTGAAAATATTAAGGTTTATTTTTTCATAAGATTGTACATGGAAATAACTGATAAAAGTTTTATAAGAATAGTTTAACATAATATTCTTATTATTTTGTATACATTTAGGATATATACCAATGTTATCCTCTTCTAATCCTTATTAACACATCATCATTCCGTAATATTGTTTCCTGGTATATGTTCAATAATTTTATACTAAATTATTTTTTTATTATTACAAAAAATTATCACTTATTGGTCCATGTATTCATAAATAATAACTTTATTCTATCCTAATGTTTTCTAAAATTCTTATGATCAAACCACTGATGTAATTTTGTAAAATTTTTCCTTTAACGATAAATTAAGATAACCCATTATTTTTTTTATTCACAAAATTATGAATTTGAGTGAAACTTTGATATTTTAAGATGAAATTGTAGTGTAGTTTGATTTATAGAAAAATTGTTAAAGAATCATATAATAGGTTTTTATATAGATATTCTCAAAAGATAGAAATCAATGGAATTCTATAGCTCTACTAATAAATTGTGATGTAATGTCTAAATTAGTAGAAAATATGTTTTATTTTCTCGATTATTTATACTTGGTATCAAATATTGTATAACACCCCAAGGTTTTAAAATAATTGAAATGCACGAAACATTGTTTTATGTTTTTAGTTAACCTATCCTTTAAATATAATTTTAACACATCTATTACATTAATATCAAAAAACTTTCACTTATAGTTGTGATCTGTATGTTATTTTGAGTCTGATAAACCCAAATACTTTCTTTTTTGTGAATAGTATCAGACCCATATAAATATTGATATGACCCTTATAAAAATTAAATAATTATTATATTTTATTTTCATAAGGATATATGATATTGATACATTGATTAATATTTCAATGTTTTAAAAAATGAGCTATAGATTTAAAATTATTATTTTTGAATAAATTATGATTTTATTAAAAAAATAAAAAATAACATTTAGAATATTATTTCAAAAAATTTAGATCATATTTTAATTCTAGACATCAAAAAATGGTTAGGGTGAATTTTTGGGATTTTTCTAATCATCATGGATTTTTTATGAATCGTAAAATATGATAAATTAAGATAAATCATATATACTTGTATTAAAATATCATAGGTGAATCAAGGATGATGTAATCACATTTGGTAACAAATAATAATCAATAATTACTATTTGGGGTGACATTAATCATGAAAATTAATAATCGTGAGTAAAGATAAAAGAAAATGATTACAATAATGTAAACTCTCTCCACTCTTCTACAATAAATACCAACCTCATTCCCCTCTTCCTCTCACACCTGTCAAGCCTTGAGTATTGTATACATTCTTCCATATACCCTCCCTAAGGCTCTTCTCCCACATCCAAGACATTATGGTCTCACCAAATGTCCTAAACCAAAGGCCGTAAAGAGGATCTCAACGAGAATAGATGATGATGCGAGAATCTGTTTCCATTCTCGTGTGCTTTCCATTCAATTCTTACATTTCTCATACACACTTCCACTCCTATTATCGAGGAAGAATGAGATCTCCATTATCTTATATATTCTATAAACTATTATGTACATGTAAAAAAATCATAATGTTTCTTCCTCTCATCTACCTCTTATTCAAATATTAAAAAGAACATCCATGATGTGCTGATTTACCAAAATCATCGACGATGGGACTTCAATTTCAATTACAACCTTAAAAGATGATAATAAAACCATTATAATGCTTTAAAACTATTTAAATTGTATGATTTATCAAAATTTAGGTTCTGTAATGAATTTATATTCCTGACATTAAACTGCATAATGATAAATGATCATGGTTATCGATGAACCTTCAAAAATGATCTAAACAAATATCATTATTGTTTTATTTATTGTTCCATCATTATTTATGAAAAATTAATTTATTTTTTTATCATTATATATTTTTTAATAATATTAATTCCATTTAATTCCACTTTTTAAATTTCATTTTCATATTACAATAAGATCAAATACAAACTGGCCATGGAAATCATGTAAAAATTGCACCAAATACAATGGAAGGAACAAAATATTAACAATTTAAGGGTGAAATTACACAATTAAATGATAAAATAAGGTATTTATTATGAATAGTTTTCCATAAGATATGTATTACACTATTTGTATTAGTATATAAGAGGTTTAATCACGTTTGATGTAAGAAAAACCTGAGGTAAGGAAATTTTTAACCCAATTTCCATTCACTAGGATAACATTATACATTATTATTTATGTGATATTAAAATTTGTTTTAAAATTATTTTTGTTTATATTATGTTAAATCATGTGTATTTATAGTGAATATACGTTTCCCATCAACTCTATTAAGTCTCACTTCAATTATATGATAATTATAAGGGGTTTTATTTTAAAATCATCTTTTAATATTCTGTATTACAAAATTCAAAACAAATGATTTTATACAATTATTAATGTTTTATGATTATTTTATAGTTCATGGTCATTAATTATTGTTAAGGGTGGGTCCTTTACCTCCCTTCAATGTATTGGGTATGTGTATGTTGATGTGTGACCGTATAGTTCCTCCTAGTGTTACTGTTATGGTTATACAATAAGGTAATTGTGATGCTTAAATGGTATGGTATCCAATATGGATACAAGATTATAAAAGTATGGCACTAAGATAACATTATAGATCTACATATGTTATATATTTTGTGTGAAAATCTCATTGAATTATCATGTTTCACATTGTGTTTTTAAATGGGTTTCAAGTATTTCTTTTTGAAAATGATATCATACATCACATGTATTCAGGGACTAATGTTTTCGTTCAATTTTTTATATCCCTGATTGAGAATTTTGTCCTCATCCCCTGATTTTAAAGGAGTTTCAAAGGATATAAAGGCATGTATGGCATATAAGGAATCTATGTAAATTGTAATGATGATTTTTGAATGAAAAAATGTTTTATTTGCAAATTATTACATTTTGGAAGAAATGGGCACTGTATTTCATGGAAAATGCTATATATGAATGTGGAATGTTATGTATGTATTATATACACATTATATAAATCTCTATAGTTAAAAAATCATCTGTAGGAAAGGATGTGCGTACTTGACTAAAATTCAATTTAATGTAATATAATATGGTCAGGTGCTTATAGTTTGTGTTATAGGATGGTTTAGATAACATTACGGGTTAGGATAATGATAATAGAATACCATAAATGATTTTAACTCTATTATTAATTTGAAATTATATATAATTTAATGATTATAATGATTCTAAGTTTAATATATATTTTTCGGATGGTTTTCTATTGAAGATATAAGGAATCTGAAGTGGAGAGTCACCGACATAATAATATCATTCCAAATATGATTCTCGGAATGGTAGGGATATATACCAAGAATTTTTCGATAGTAATGGCTCAAATACCACAGACAATAAATTGTGGTGGAATCTTAGAATGGGAACAACTGAGATACCCTAAAGGAACACAATGACAGTGGAACACTTTATGTGGCAACCCCCTCTTACTGTTAATAGATCTTCATACCCAGTAGGGGATGAAAGAAATATTAAATAACATGAATATATATTCAAGGTTATAGGGTGTTAAAATAATAAAAATTTATGTCTTCCCATTTCTCATTTTGAAGTTTATGCTGATTAGCGATGGTCAATGGTATAAAATATCATGGATATAGAGGATATATATTCATTAATGTGGGATGAATTAAAAATTATTTTCAATGAAAAATAGTATTCTAAGGTTGTGAGACATAGGATGGAGAATCAATTCCTTGAATATAAGTAATAGGAAGAATATTTAGTGGCTTTGTATGAAGCAAAATTCACTTGATTGGTGAGGTATTCTATAATCATATTTGGGATCATGATTGAAAAATAAACCACTATTAATTAAAAATAAAGCTTGGGTATTGAAGGGAATTGGCATCCCCTGAATTTTAAATTTATGAGAAACATGTCTTATATGCTGAGAGGGTATAGATAGAGATTACTGATGATCACATGCACTTTGAATATGAGGATAATAACAGGTCCATATGGAAATATTTTTGTAAGAATCAATCTATTAAATTTGAAGTTAAAATTTTCCAGTTTTCTATTTGTGAAAAGTGTGACCAATAGTACCCTAGAGAATGCCTTACCAAAACTGAGAATTGTTTTTGATGTCGTAATTTTGGATAAATTGACCAATATTGTAATGAAGATAATCATAAGACTAATCCGGATAAAAAACTAAAATGATATATAAATGTGGTGATATGGGTCATTATGAAAATGCATATCCAAAGAGAGATCTGAATGATGCAATGAAGTCATAATATAAGTGAAAAGGTGTTGTGAGATCATTTGTGAAAACGTCAGTATATGTCAAGCCATGCAATGAATTTATAACAGGTAGATTGTTTGTTTATGAACAATTATCTATTTTTTTGATATGTAGTCTACACATTATTTTAGAATAATATTTTGGGAAATTGTAAATATCACCTCAACAAATGAGACCTGAACTTATTGATAAAACACCATGGGGATATATTATACCAAAAAGAATTTACATGAATCATTCTATTTTGTTCTGTAGAAATACTTTACTAGAAAAACTAGTTTTTTTCATAGTAGTGTTTGATGTTATTATGTGAATAGATATAATTTTTGTTTTTCATGCTATGGTTGACTATAGAGATAATAAAGTTGTTTTTTAGAAAGAGTTTTTATTTTTATTCAAGAACGAAACCATAAAATTGATAATATATCATGGTGTTGAGAATCTATTAAATGATGTAATTGATTGTTATATTTCCAAAATTGTTAAAAATAATGGAACAGATCAGATTAATGATGTTTTAGTGTTAATTGAATATCATGATGTGTTCCCTGATGAGCTAGTTGTGGTTATACCACATCGGGAATTCAAATTCGTAATTGGCTGAAGGTAATCCAATTTCAAAACCCCCACATCTAATTCCTCAAATAAAACTTATTGAATTGAAAATTCAGTTGTATGTGTAGCTTGATAAAGAATTTATTCGTTCATGAACTTCACCATGGGGTTCTCTGGTTTAGTTCGATAAAATGAAATATGGTTCTATGAGACATATAATTTATTATAGGTAATTGAATAAAAATACTATTAAAAGAATGTATTTTTTTCTTCATATCGAAGAAATGTTTTATATGCTCCTGGGATCTCAGTACTTTTCCATGATAGAATTGGGATCCAGATACAATTAGCTGAAGGTAATGGAGGATGACATCCCAAGAATAGATTTTCATATTAGATACGCGACCTATAAATTTTTTGTTATGTAATTTGTTTTAACTACTTAATATGTTCTATTCACGGAACCTATGAATAGAATATTTCAGGAGTTGTTGGATATGATTGTAGTTATGTTTATCGATGACATTTTTATATTTTCATAAAGTAAATAAGAGAATGAGAAATATGTAAGGGTCATTTTTCAAAACATGAAAGAAAATAAACTCTAAGAAAATTTGGAAAGTATGATTTTGGTTGAAACAAATTCTTTATTTTGGACATTGTATATATTGGTGGATTAACAGTATATCCTACATTAACAAAAGCGGGTTATTAATGGCCAAAGCCTAAAATTGTTATAGTGATTTGTAGTTGTCCTATATTAATATGTTATTACTAAAAGTTTGATAAATATATTTCATGGTTCTATCCCGCAAAATAATTTATCACAGAATTCGGTTAAAATTGATTGGATAGTATAATGTAATGTTTGTTTTTTGGAACTGATGAATAAACCGGTGAATAATTTAGTTTTTGACATTCCTTCTTGACAGGATTAGTTTTTCATCTATAGTTGTGCTTCATTAAAGGGACATGGTTGGGTTTTGATGAATAATGATCAGGTTGTTGATTACTCTTCCAGAAAACTAAAACCCCATGAGATAAATTATCCCACACATGATTTGGAATGGGAGCTGTTAGTTTTTCATTTAAAATTTAGAGGCATCTTTTTTACGAAGCCAAATTTCTAATATATAATAAACATAAATTTCTGAAGTGTATATTCACTCCAAAAGAAATTAAACATGAGGAAAATAAGATAACGTGAACTAATAAAGGATTATTATTTCACGATCAATTGACATCAAGAAAAGAAAATAATTTATAATATTCCTAGAGTTGAAAACATCATGCATCATTAATAATGATATGTTTGGAAGAGGATCCCTTGATAAATGATTTGTTGAATATTGGATTAGAATTTTTTAGTGAAAGAAATACTAAATTTTATTTTAGGATCCAGTGCAGTCATAATTTTCAGACAGAATTATGCAAGCATAGAAGGAAGACTATGAGCTAAAAAAGGAAGAATTGGTTAAAATAGATTGTTTACATTATTTAACCTGGATTAGTATTCTATTTTAAGATTTGGTAAAAGGTTGTTTGTGAATTATGATTCAAAAATTAAGAAATAATTGTTGTGTGAAATTAATAGTTCTCCATTTTTAGTTCATCCAGGCAGTATTAAGATGTATTGAGTCCTCAAGAAGTATTACTGGTTGGATGGAATAAAAAGGGATATTTCTAAATAAAAATTAAATATTTGGCAGGTCAACAGTTTAAAGAAGAGTGACAGTTTATGAAGGGGATGCATCAACCTTTTATAGTGCCATAGTAGAAATGGGAGAATATATCTATGGACTTTTTTGCAGGTCTGACAATAACTTCTAGAGGTAACAAAGCAATATGGGATATTATTGGATAACTAACTAAACCTTCATATTTTATCCCTATTTGATGAAAAACATTGGATCATATTTCTGGATTTTACCTCAAATATATTTTCAGGTTATCTAGAGTATAACTTTCCATTGAATCTAAAAATCATCCCAGGTTCACTTATAACTTTTACTAGGTCCTTCAATATTTGTTGGGCACAAAATTAAATTTTAGTACCATATTTTAGCCTCATTCAGATGGGCAGTCATAAAAAATGATTCCAATATTAAAGGATATGCATAAATATTGTTCAATGAACTACCTGGGAAGTTTGGGACATTGTATTTTTTAGCTATATTTTCTTATATTAAAAATTTTCATTCTAGTATATAGATGGATCATTTTGCATTATTATATGGGAAGAAACATCAAAAAACAAATTTTTATGATGAAATATTGTAAAGGAAGTTGATTATACCAGAATTAGTAGAGGAAGTCATTGAGAAAGTGAAGATTATCCAGCAACACATGAGGGCAACATAGAGTATTTAAAAAGGTTTTGTAGAAAATGTGAAGAAATATTATTCATTAAAGGTTAGTGGTCATGTTTTTCATATAATTTCACCATGAAAAAGTGGATTGTGATTTGGTATGAAAGGAAAGATAATTCCACTGTTCATTGGGCCTTATGAAATCCTAGAGAATGTTGGAACTATCACTTACTGAGTAGATTTTCCTCTGATTTTATCTCATGTACATAATGTTTTTCATGTTTAAATGTTTAGAATGTATATGTCAGATTCATCTCATGTCTTGAGTCTAGAATTAGTTCAATTAGATGAGAATATTTCCAATAATGAGATACCATTTTAGATTCATTATCGAAGGGAACAAATATTACAGAATGTAGTGATCCACCAAGTAAATTTCTGGTGTAGATACCAAATGGTTGAAGAACCAACATGTAAGATTGAAAATGTTATGAGGAAAAGGTGCGCTCACCTATTTAAATATTAAATAAATATGTAGATAAAATTTTGAGGAAACAATTTCTAGAAGGTTGGGGATATAACACCCTATTGTTTTAAAAATGAATTTAGATGCATGTATTGTTTTATGTATATAGTTATAACTATACATTAATAATAATATTCCCACTTTTATGATTTCAATTAAAAAATGGTAGTTTATTTTTGTGATCAGTATGTTATATGGAGTCTGATAGAACCAACTTTTTTATGAATAGTAACCTACCCTAATGAATAGTCAAATGAATATTAATATGACCCTTATTAATAGTTAATTATATTATAGATTTAAAATTGTTATTTTTGAATAAATATTGTTTTCATATAAAAATTAAATTAATAATATTTGAAAACGTAATTTTATAAAATGTCGATCAATTTTGAATTCTAACCATTATAAAATTGTTATAGTGAATTTTTGGGATTTTTTGGAAATTCATGATTTTTTGATGAATTGTAAAATATGATAAATTATGATAAATGCTAACTACTTGATTTACTACATCACAGTTGATTAGAGACTTATGTAAGCCCATTTTACTCGAACACACATGAAATTATTACTACTTGATGTCACATGAATCAAGACTATACATTGATTTGAGAAAAAATATTAAAATGATGATTAAAATAATGTAAAATCCCTCCTCTCCTCCACTATAAATACCACCCTCATTCACCTCTTCCACTCAAACCAGTCAAGCCTTTATAATTGTTTATGTTGTTCTAAATCCCCTCCATGAAGATATTAATTACATCCAAGACCTATGGGTCTCATTAGAAGGCCAAAACCGAAGGTCATAAAGGGGATCTTAATGAGAAGAGATCAAGAAGTCAGAATCATCTTCCCTTTTCATGTGTTTTCTTTTTCATTTACATTATTTTATTACAAAATCACCTCATCCCCTTATCCAATAAGTATGAAATCTATAAATTATTTATATTATGTATGTTTTCATGATCATCCAAAAAAATCATCATCTTTCATCCACTCCACATCTTCATATTCTAAAAATAAATACACCATCTCTAATGTTCCGATTTACCAAAATCATGGACGATGTGTTTGAAAATTCCATTTTTGAATTTAAAGAAACTTATAAAACCATATTAATGCTTGTAAAAAATGTAATTTTTTTGATGTAATCTATTTTATGTTATGTACAGATAATCAAGGCATGCAATTAAATTATATAATGAAACAAATGGTTGACTATCGAGGAACCACAAAAAAATGATCTAAAAAAGATCATTAATATTTTATCTAATAATACATCATCATATTAAATAAAAAATGATTAATGGTATCATATTATATTCTGTAAACATATTAATACCATTTCATTCCACTTTTATAATTTCATTTCAATACGACATGAAAGTCAAATAAAAACTGGCCATAGAAATCATGGAAACAATGCACCCAAAATAATGAAAGGAAAAAAATACTAATAATGAAATGATTGAATTATGTATTGAAATAAACATAAATTGTATTATAAAAATGAATATGGTTCTGTAATTTATAAATAAAACACTATTAACCATTATACAATATGTTTAAACTTGTTTGAATTGAGACAAACATGATGTAATAGAATTCGTAATCAAATTTTCATTCATTGGGTTAACCTTATACCTCATTATTTATGTGGTATTTAAATTATATTTTGTGAGGAATTTTGTTTATTTATCATTTATATAAATATTCCATCCACTATATTATATCTCACTTCAATTATATTATATTTGTAAGGGGATTCTCATTTTAAATTCTATTTTATAAAATTCAAAATGAATGTTTTCAAGAAATTATGCATTTTGTATAATTAAGTTCTAGTTTTTGGGAATTGTTTATGATTATGCTTGAAACCTATATCTCCCTCCAATTCATTTTTTATATGTAATTTTGATGCCATCCATATGGTTCCTCCAAGTTTAACTGTGATGGATACACAATAAGGCAGTAGTGATGGTTACATTGTATGGTAACAAAGAGGGTTGCAAGATTAGGTATATAATTCCCCAGGATACCATTATAGTTATTTTTATATTCTATCAATATATATATCATGTTTCAAAATGTATGTTTATATGGGTGAAAATTATGTCATTTTGAAAATGATTTCATATATTACATGTATTCATGGACTAATTATTTCTTTATTTATTTTTTATATTCATTACTGAGACTTTTGTTCCCATATCATGTTTTTAAATGATTTTCCTAGGTTATAAGGATGTGTAATAAGTTAAAGTAATCCATGTTAAATGTTATGAAGGATTTTCAATGAAAACATGTTATATTTGAAAAGTATTTATATTTTGGAAGATATGTAATCAGATTTTTGTGGCATATTCTCTATTTTAATGTGGAATGTTATATATGTATTATAAACCAATTATATGAAACTATAAACTTGAAATGGTCCTCAATATTAATAAAATTTATTTCTTGACTAAATTTCCAGATTATGTAATGTAATAAGGATTGGTCATTATATATAGTATTTGAATAATGTTTATAGCATGATACCTATGGATTATAGTATTGTGGCATCTTTTTTCCTTATAGCTATTATAAATTATAATCCAAACCACTATCATAAATATTATAATATCCATTGAAATTATAATCTATTATTATATATTTTATGTTCTTAATTTTTTTAAATCACACCATTACTGATTAAAAATATAATTTTTTTCACTATCAATATGTATATTTTAATCAATGGATGACATATAGGGTACTTGTCGAATATTGTAATGGTAAATTTGATGATACTTCGTTTTTTATTCTAATAAATACGACAATGGATTTTCATAGTTGAGTTATTCATGAAGAATTTTATTAGTGTATTATATTATGAATTCAATATTGAAACATATTGAATGAATCATCACCATTGTTCTTTGTTGAATATCTTATCATATTAGATCATTGTACTATTGGGAACATTAATGATATTATGGTTGACATGGATAATTATGGAGATTATATTGGTTAACATATTAAATATTATAAATTATTTATATTCATAATTAATATATTTTATGTCCATAAAGGTTTATTTTCATTATACCATTAAGTATTAAATTTGTAACACTACCTCTAGAACATTATAGAATTCCATTATTTTGGGACCAGATTAGGATTTATACCCTAATAAAATTTCTTGAAAATCAATGATTAGTTGTGTTTTTTGTAATGGTATGTGTCATACAATTTGTTTTGGTGTTTGTCTCATATAATTATTTATAATTTAAACATTCATAAATTAATTAATGATTAATTAATAAAAACTTTAGTTACATAATATAATGAACCTATTCCAATAAAATTTCATGTGGAGTGGGAGAATATATGAAATGAATGTATCCAATATTTCATGAAGAATAATAATTAATTATATTGAAGATGAGTTAATGGGAATCAATAATATCAACTCATTAAATGATCCATTATAGGGTAATTTTACCAGAAGGTTATTATTTGCTCATGTTGATAGAAATCTATTTCTCAAAATAATATGTTTATGACGTTATGGATTTGTTTATCTAAATTACATGGTATCATATGTCATTAAATGTTGAATCCATGTGTATGTGTCATTCTAGATAGACTATTTTTATAAATTTAATACATATTTTATAGATGATAACATTTTTGTTTTCCACTATATAGTTGTGTTCATGGTGTTGATCATATCAAGATTCACTTTTTAATTCCACCTAGATAGAACTATTTGTAAAACATTTTTTATTATATATAAAAATAATACTATATTTTAATTTAAATAATATTCATTTAATTATTTTTAAATTTTTGGAAATGATAATTTTAATGTTTTATAATTTTTTCCATTGAAGAAATATTTGGCTTTTTATACCCCCCAAGAAATTCCATTAAAACGGGAAAAGCAGAATTAAGGAACAACTGTACATGTCAAATAAATATAAATTATTTATACTATGTCAATAAACATTTTATTAAATTCATATTATTGGAATCATTATAAGTAAATGATATTTTATGGAACATAAATATTAAAAATAATTCCACTTAATGGAAAAACATGTTGAAACATTGCAGGTAATATTGACCACAAATGTTCCTATGGGTTGCCCAATTATTTGAAGACATATCAACTCCTAAGGAACCAACTACAATCAATTGTACTTTTGAAATAATTTATTGGTCGTTGAAAAACTTTTATTTATTATAATGTGATATAATTTTGTATAATATTCTAACTCTTAGTTCTTAGTAGTGTTAAAAAAAAGATCACTAACACCTCTTTCCATTTTTCATACAAATGACCACCTTGGGTAACTCATTTTTCTATCCATAATAGTTGTTTAATTATATAGTTTTTATATTTATTGTGTCTCTCTCACAATAATACATGTTTTACTTATCCCTATTCTCTTTTGTAGATAATGGGTGTTGATTTAGTTCTATATGAACTTCATCTAACAATTTATGGAAATATAAACTAAATGTGATGTTCTATGGAAGTTATGAACATGAGTGTGAATTTTTTGAATATAATGGGATAATTGATTGCTATAATTTTGAGTTTTATAATATCTTATGTTATTATATGTAAATATAATTTCCATTCAAACCATAATGTATTGATACAAATGACATTTACACACCCAATTTAACCAATTGGTTTTCTTATTATTGAAAAAGGAAACATTTGTTATGTCACAGGAATAAACAATCAACCCTTTTCCCCAATGAATATAACATTTTAATTTAAAATTTTACCCTCTATGACCCACATCTATTATGGGAATTTTGTTTGGATTATTACACCATGTCTTATTTCATTAAACTTCATTTCCAAGGTGGGTTAGGGTAACTGGGATACTGATAAACCTAAATTAATGAATTTATTAAAAACCGAATACAATTTTGAAAGTAATGAAATTGTAAAAATAAAAAACAATTATGATAACATTGTCATCATTATCTGAAATTATAATACATTTTTCAAATGTAAAATTTTATTGCATGTTGTATTGGTTGTAAAACATCATTTGAAACACCCCCATCTTTTATCATTGTATAAAAATATATGTAAATTTATAGATATAATAACATAAAATATCATTTATTGACAATATATTTTCTACCCTATACTAAAAATAACCTCTAAAAACATAATAAAATTGACACTTCATAGATGAGCATTTGAAATTCGGCACTACTTCCATCGTGTTTTATATTGTATTTTTTGTATTTTTTTAATATATTTGTAATATAAATTTATTGGTGTTTTTCTTTAATATATGATATAAAATTTTTTATTCAATTATTTTAAATGTAGTATTTGTGTATGATGTGTTCTCGAATAAAAGAACCTTTTCATTTAAAAGCAAATTCTTGGAAGATCTATTGTCATCACTATTAATAGAAAATCAACAATAAATTGAATAAGAAAACACCAACCACTAAGACACTAATAAAACATTCTATATAATATGTAAAAAAATTAAAACTAAGATAACAATATATTTCATATAGTAATTCCACAAAACGTTCCAGAAACAAACATCATCTTATGTTGATATTTACCCTTTTCATGATAAATTATATGGTGCTGTACCAAAAATCATACTAAAACCATGTGTAAATAAATTAAATCCAAAATTTCATGGAGATAATAAAGAATCCATAACACAACAAAAAAATTAATATTATTTTTTAAAATCAACATTAAAACTAATAGGAGTAGTTTAGGTACTAATAAAACAATTGGAACCAAAGTATATTTTTTTTGGATTTGTTTCCAATGGTTGGATTCACTAAAATCATGTCTTATAGATTAATAAATGAAAATTAGGATTCGATGAGTTACTAATAGAATTTTAATGGTGCATTATAAATGATGATAGATTTGATTCATGAATTGTGATATTGGGTTGTGTACCATTGTGTCACATAGTGAATATTGGAAATAAAAAAATATCATAGGAATAATACATGAACAACCTAAATTATAATACAAAAGAGATAAAGGGATAATTCAAGGGATAGTTTATATTTTAAAAAATTAGAACTATATTTTTGGATACACCATGTGTACATGTATATCACTGTGATCATGTTATGAGGCCCTAAAATGGAAAATTACCATATCAAAAAACTTATGGTAGAAAAATTACATGATTAATCCAATCAATGACTAAGAGGATGTACTAAAAATAATTTAGTTAAATTCATGAAGTTATTTTCCAGAAGAGTTTAATGAGATGACCACTGTAATTATGTTGTAGTTTTAATTTACAAGTTTATATCTAAAATTCATATTATATATATATATATATATTTATATTTTATATTATTTTATTTTTTAAATCAAAATTTAAGAATTATATATATGGATTTTTGAAAACATGTTGCGACAAACCCATGGTTGAAAAAATAAAATTTTAATTTTCATATATAAAAACAGATTTATAAAAAATTGTTTATATAAATCATAATAAATTGTATGTATTATTAGGAATGAAATAACTCCCTCCATGACATGGTGAGTCACACCATAGATTACATGTGATATGAAGTGTTTATGATACTTCAAATATTATTATAAAGATATAAAGGATGTTATAATGTAATTAAATCTATACCGACACTGTTAAGAGATCATAATATATATATTGTAAACATATATTATATTATAATATTCAAATTTAAGAGTTTATATCAAACTTTGTGACATAATAGGTCACACCATGAAGTATTTTTGGCGAAATTCTATTGTTATAATGATAAGTGATACATGCCATTAAAAATGCCTATTTCAAGAATCATGGAAAATATATATTGATTATTTCATAGTGGATATATCTACCAAATAGTGACAAGGTCTACATAGTGACAGTCATCTTGATATGTTCTACTGGATCTAGAAATTTGGGTAACTTCATATTATAATGTATGCTTACACTACCATTTATATTCCTAATATATATGTCAAACAAAAAAAATATACTACATCATGATGGAAATTATTTTTTTTATGTTTTTTTGTATTCTCGCCATGAAAATAAATTATTTATATATGAATTTATTTTTAGTGTTTTGTTTTTTATTATCAGATATTTGACTGGTGATCATTCCATAAGGGAGGATGAGATATAGTTAACTTTTTGAGTTTTTGGATACCATTATCTGAAATAAATTATATTCACATAATGAAATATTTTATATATTCAGTGAAAGAGTAAATACCTATATTAAATTAACTATTCAAGAAAATAATAAATATAATATTAATGATGACTTATTAGAAATATTATATTTCTATATAACTTTTGAAATGAATGAGTTCGATAATCCAATTTTAAAATATCTATGGTGTGGTTTAATGAATCTATAAAAAAATATAAGCTACAAAACTCGGAAAAATATTATAAAAATATAGGTAATAGTGGGAACAATACACATATAAATTTATATAGATGATTAAAAATTATAGGAAGAGGAATAGATACCCTTGACATAAACTAATTTTACAAGATTATTTTTTGTATGATGTCTTAAATAATTAGATGATGAAATATTACTTCTATATAAAGTCAACAGTGGAGTAAGAAGTTATGAGAAATTGAATTTGGATATTATCCTAATATTTAAAGAGTTGTTCCTATATCCTAATGTAGATAAAGTCAACCTTTTCATCTTTTATTATCTATTCCAAAATTAAATAAGTAATAAACAAAAAAGAAAACCATAAAATATCATTAATATGTAAATAATAAAATTAAAGTTTCTCAATAAACTATGTTGAATAGAGACATTAAATAATGAATTAAAACTATGGAAGAGGTACACAAGAATATATAAATTCAATATATGTTTTGATGAAATGAATTGATATAAAATAAGATGGAGTTACCTAAGATCATCAAAACAAATTTATGAAACATGTTGTTACTCATGAAAACCATAATGTTATGATACATTTTGAGGACATGTTGTCATTGTATGCTCAAGGGATTTTCTATTAATAATGAACCTAGTAAAATCCATATGTGTCGATGATTTAATTAATTTATATTTTTTTAATTAAGGGTAAAATAATTACAATTTTCAGACACTAATCGTGTTCCATCTGTCATTATTACAATATCCATAAGGTATACATGACCAATGAAGAGGAAAAATAATAAATGGTTTACATCCTCATTCACCACCTCTATTCGATCTTTAGTTAATTTTGGTCAAAAAAATTTCCACCAATGCTAAGTGTTATAACTCAATGTTAAATATAAACTAATATTTAATTTTTTCACTAATGGATTGAATAATTATAATAAAATTTAGAGAAACTGACTATAATTATTGGCATGTGGTAGTACATATTTTTTTCATGATGAAACGAGGAGGTGAAATATGTTTTCCATAATACTTATTTCATTATGCTTGGTGAGAGATTTAGTGATAATATGATTAAAATGAAATCTTTTAAATATCACTAAAATTTACATTTTATGAATGATAAATTTTTTCTACCTAAAATGTGTTTTGGGAGATTATAGATATTATTTATATTGAATCAATGAACATTAAAATGATTCCATAACACATATAAAATGATTATATCCTTTAATAAAAATTAAAAAAATTACCAAATTAAGTAGAAGTATAATGTGAAGATAAATTCTCTAAACAAGGATAATAATTACAATTAAATTATTAAATTATTATAATAATTATCTTTAAACATCACTCATATACTTTCAAAATCATTATAAACCTCACAGATTGACCAAAAAATGAACTCAATTGAATAAGTAGAAAAAAATATATTCATCGATTTAGTAACATTATATGTTCTTTTTCAAGAGGGAATCCAAGCCATACATCAAAATGTTGGTAAGTATGAAATCATAAATTAAGTAAATCATACATTAATGGAATATATGTTATTATTGAAAAATATTAAATTATATATAACTGTGCTTTAATTTTTATATAAATGATGTTGCAGAAAAATAATGGCCTAATGATATGTACAATAAAAAATAAAAAATTATATTGTAAATAAAATGATCTATCTAAAATAATTAAAATATAGTTTTTTCTATCTAATGAAATAGATATATGGGAATATAAATTAAATTATATATGATTATTCATTATAGAATAATATTTATTCTAAATTTAAGAAGAAAAATAAGATGACCATAGATATTGAGTCATATAGAAAGATCTTATGGGAGAATAAAATATAGGGAATCCATCTGTAACATATACCTTAATTTAATATATTTTATTACTATCTCTGGAATATATATTTATATTGATGAAACATGAACAACATAGATTGAAAATATATTATAGGATTGTAATTACAATGAGATATTTAATTGGAAGAATGTGGAAAACCATTCGTGTGTTTTAAAAAGACAGAGTTCTCAAAGGTTGAAAATAACCATTCCTTAATCAGATAAAATATGATATAATATCAAGATTTTATATTTTTAGTTGATATTTTATTCATTTATAGTCCATGAAAATATGTATAGTGATTGCAGAAAATGGATAAATAAATATTTTACCAAGAAATCTTTAAATCCCATGACATACATTGATATAGATTAAACTAAATGGAAGGATTATTACATTAGAATAGTTTTAATGAATTCGATGTAAAACAAGATATATAATGAAATTTTCTAGATTTCCAATTGTATTGAAATTAGGGAATGTTTCTTGAGGGGGGTGGGGGAATGAAAATAATATGGATGAAAAATTTAAAAAAAATAGTAGTTGTGGGGAATAAATAATTTAATATAAATAAGGACTCATAATTGAGTAATAATTTAATGTAACAAATAATTTAATTCAATTTTATAAACCTGAGAAATAACATAATAGTTTAAACATAAAACAAAATACATTGATATAAATTTTGGTGGAATATCCATTCAATATATTAGGGATCATGATGAATAAATCTATGAAAATGCATTTATAGATGATGAATACACTAGTGAGGGTGATCTAGTAATGGGAATGTAACCCAATATGATGTAAATATAGAATCCCATAGAAAAAAAATTGAAGGTTATATTTTCCAACTATACTTCTAAAATAATAACTGGTATGTGTTAAATGGATATACATAGGATATTTTTATATATCCATTATTAGGTACAATACACATCCTAATGATTTAGGAGGTACCCTTCTCCATGTTTTTTTAATATTCATTGTATTTATTGTTAAATTGAGGAAGATATACACTATAGGTAATGAATGTTAATAAAAATTAAAAAAATGATGTAGATATTTAAATATGAATTTATAAATTGTATTTATTAATATATTGAATATAATTTACATGATATTTTGATTATAATTGGTAATAATCCTTATCAAAAATAAAAAATATTATTAAGGGCATGAAATTATTCAAATGGATGTTCCATTAAGTCATATGGGTTTTGAAAAATTAATCTATTATTTTAATTATAGTAAAAAATGAAAATTATGTATATACGAACTTATGTTATTGGAGTTTTCAATATTTATCTTAATATAAATAATGTTGATCGAAAATCCTTATTCCGAGACAAAATAGGTTTATTAAATAAAAAATGATTTTCCAAACATGAATATGGAATTTTCATGTTGAAGTGAAGAAGGACGAATGAAGAGAATCCTAATCTAATGTGAATTAGGTTTCAATGATATTATTTAATATAAAATGGGGTCATGCAATTCAGACTGTTTAACAAGTGATATAAGGAATTGTTTTAAGTGATAGTTTATAAACTGTATAGGGAATAATTATTAGGGGATGATGTAGAGACATTTATAGATTTAAAATTTAGTTTTTTATTTTAAAAATAATGTGGAATTATTTTTCATTTTTAGGATACAATTGTGTTTTTGAATGATAGGTTTCATTAAATGTGTGGAATTATATATTATAAATGTTAGTTAATGAAATAATATTAGACTAATAATGATGAAATAATGGGTTAATATTTATAAAAAATCAATGGTTTTTTATCCTCATCTATAATAGTTATTCCCATTAAATATTATAGAGTCTTAAATATCGTGTTCTATCCATTGATTCAATATATTGTATGTATCATACACATTTTACACAAAGATTTTTTTTTGTTTGTTGGGTATATGATTGAATGAGAATATGATAATATTCATTGATGTATGAAAAAGATAAAAATGCAATCATTTATTAAAATTTGGGTGTAACATTTATATAGTTAATATTCATAATATAATTATTGGTTTCCTATATCCTGATTTGAATTATTATTCATAGAGGATTTTTAATAATTCATTTTCCAATAGGTAATGTCACTAAAAAAATATATTATTCATAATGTATAAGATTTTTACTTTTTTAGTGATTTCTTACTAACTTATACAGATTATATTTTGCATTATTTTGGTTATAATTTTTTTATATAATGCCTTTGGTTTGTGGGCTGAAATTAAGGATTCTTTAGAGAAGTTTTGGGAAGTGAATAGTTGTCACAAGATTTCCCCATTCCAAGATCCCTTCATAAGAACAAAATGCAACCTAAGATAGATATGGATTGCAATGTTGGTGCCCAATGTGTCAAAAAATTCTCTTTAGTAAGAGTAATCATGTAACCCTATGAAAAAAAGCATAATTAAGGCACATGGTTTGGAAAACCATTTTCCCTAGCCATGGAAACCCATAATGGGGGGGCTATTTTCTACAAACAAATATAAATAATTTCCTTTAACCATGAATTGTATCCCTAAAAAACTATTAATAACATAACTCATTTTTATTTTAATTTTAAAGCTATTAGATGGATACTATGTCCATTCAGTCATAATTCTTGATGAATCCAGGAACTGATTGACAATTATACAGCTCACACTGTTGTAGAAATCATTCTAATTGTTTCCATACCAACCTAGAATATTTCATGCATACTTTTAATGGATTTTTTCTTCCATTATTGTTGGTATTGGATATATGTTTAGATAAATAATAATCTATTTAATTTTCGATCTGTTTTTTTAATCCAGATATAATTCATTATTTTTAAATTGATCACCCCGCATCAATTTAAGAATTTCTATAATTGTTAATGCTCACCATGTAACATACGGTATATTGTTTAAACAAAAAAAATACAATAGTCTTAATTATAATTATGTGTCTGGGAATGTGAAATATAAATTTCCATGTGTGGAAATGACATCTTGAATTGGATTAATTAAAGGATTAATTAATTAATCAAATGAAGTTCTTATGAAATTTAATTGTTCTTATGATAATGAAATTTGTGATATAGTGGGATTTTTTATTTGATTAATAAATTCTAATTTGGGAATTGATTAATTATGTGAATTAAGGGATTATAGTATTTACCATAAATAGGTAACAACATAAATGATAAAATTTTGATAACTAGTTTAATTGTGAATTTTTTGTATTATTCCAAGTTATTAAAGTGTTGATCCATGAATTTTTTGATAATTGAAATGGTAATCCATGATGTGATATATTTTAAATAAGGGAAATAATAATTAACCATTAAAAAATTTATATATATAAAATATATGATTTTTTGATAAATTAGTTGTGGGACATGGGTATATTCCTCAATACCAATGAGGTGCTAGACGTGACGTTTTAATCATAAATGAATTCATTTGATAATTTATTATGGGACACTGATTTATTCATTTAATTTCTATTTCTATTGATTTATATGTGTGTTGTGGGACACTGACAGATGCTTCAAGTACCCACAATGTTTTAGGCATCTTGTTCAAACCCTGAAATGTTTATGTTAGTATATTATTAAAAGTTTCATTAATTATGAAATTTAAATTAAAGAGATAAAAATATTCGTGATAATGAATTTTCATTTACTGGGTTATATGGTTCAAACTCAGTCATTGGAAGAAGCCGTTATTGAGGGGTTTGGTCTCATTGTGAACCTAGTTAATTTTTTTTCTAATTAAATAGTACTGAATTATTATAACATTTTACTACATTATCTAAAATTTAATCTTCATAAAACTTCATATAGTATTATTGACTGGATATTATTTAAGATATCCCTTGTGGGGGCCTACTAATTTATACTAACTCCCTATATAGGATTCCTGATGAGTACCAAAATAGACTTCATGTTTGAATGATTGGATAAGGATATGTTCCCTATGATAGATGGATAATTGAAGATGGGGCATGAATGAGGGAACATAAATTGTTTTTGAAAACCCATTCGGAGTGAAAATTGGTCACAATTTTGGTTTTTCATTTTTACACATGAAACATATAATTTCATAACATGTCTAATATTTTTATTTGATATTTTATTTCTTTTTTAGTCATCACTGTTACTAGAATTATTCTGTTTGAAGTAATTCTAATTTGGTTGTTTTTAATCTATAACCACTATTGTTATGGTCTGATAAGGAGTGTATAGTATCCCCGTGTTATATCAGAGATCCTCGCTACTACATGTATGTTTTTATGGTATGGGGATCCATTCTTGAAGTCATGTAATTGAGTGGCTTGGGACACTATTATGTGGAACCTTGGTTGGGATGTTAATAAAGTGATGTCAAAAGTGTTTTTATTTATTTTATTTTTGTTTGACTTACTATTTTTCAACGGTGGACAATATACCAATAAGAGTCAGGCCATTGTCCTAAGCTCATGCATGAAAGATGCAAAACTATGTACTCTGGAAACACAAGCGCCTAATGTGGGATTTATATTATTATTGTTTCTTATGACTGTTGGATGTTATTTTACATTCATTGATACACATATAGTGTGATGTAATTATTGCAAATGATTTTTTTATATTCGACTCATTTCCCATTAATGATATTGATTTTGGTATATAGACATCATTTTATGAACTCATTAATTATTGTGACATGCATAATTTTAGTCAACCTCATAAAACATTTATTTTATTTTCTTAAATGAAAATAATTTTCATTACTAGTGTAAATTAAATTATAATGGACTAATTTCAAATTTTCAAGTGACAAATCAATATAAATATAAAAAATTTGATGTCTAAAATGATGTATAAATAAAATTTTAATATTTGAAAATTTTATTAGACATTTTATAGTTGTGACCAATATAATGGATGGTTGAGGGTAATGATGGTTTGTATGTTTAGACAACATGGAGGGGTTTGAGGGCTGACTTGTTATGAATTATGTAAATACCTGTTACATAAATATTTAAATGTGGTATAATGATTTATAATATTTGTGTTTGGAATTATATATATATATGCCTCCATGATGATGCTTATAGATAGGATAGTAAGAGGATATGGATTCAAATAATTATTTACTATTTTAACATAAGACTTTGAAATTTCCAGGATAAGGGTCAAGATATAATTTTCTTGAGCACATTTCTCACTTCATGTAGTTTATGGAAAGAGACCCCATGTAGGTTCTGAAGTGTATGTATGATCTGAAATAGGTTGTCCAGTTGTATCAACCTCCTACATACACTAGAGATGGAGGAAATAAAGAAGATGTGTTATTGATTTTTTCTATCTAGATGTTTTCTGACCACTTGGATTTTATTTCTAGTAAAAGATTTATCCTGGTAGATTATATGTTATATGGAAATGTAAAACACAGTGGGTAAATTAACACTCTAGAAGGACAGATAGAAAATATATTTTCAAAGGATTCTTATGATATGTTTGTGAAGAACATTTACAATATGATTCATAGGATGGGTATGGGAGCTGAGTTCATGAGGTTGACCCAATTGAGATTGTCTACAAGGAACTGTGTGGTATGTTGTACATATATTAAGCACATTTCTCTCGTTTTTTTATAAAATGATGAAACCATAGTAATTTATTTCCAGTATTGTATTTAATGAGTAATTATATCATCAGTTGTCATATTCAAGAGGAAGAATTTTTCATAGGTGGTGAATCAAGCTCTCATATCTGAGGAGTACCAGAAGAAGGTTTCATGTGGGATGTAGGTGGTTTCTACTAGATTATTAGGATTTAAATATTCATAGAATAGAAAATTATGATATGAGTATATTATCTAGTGTAATAGAATTTTGAGTGGTATGGTGTAAGGGTTGGTTACATATATTATGACTCCAGTGTTCTTCCCCCAGTCCTGTGGGCCGACTCCCATTCGTAGACATTGTCTCGGACCACAGATAGAGTGCCTATATTGATGAAGGATGAGAAATACACATTAGTTCACTAGTAATGCCAAAAATGGGTATTTTATTATTGACTAGACACAACAAATGTATATAAAGGGTATATTATAAAATATACTAGTCAGGTAGTTATATTTGTACTGGTTGTTTAGTTATAGGTAGTGG
Organism: Viscum album; assembly: GCA_963277665.1. Lineage (NCBI taxonomy): Eukaryota > Viridiplantae > Streptophyta > Magnoliopsida > Santalales > Viscaceae > Viscum > Viscum album. The sequence goes on along the minus strand of OY728145.1, from coordinate 1,236,951,657 downwards.
GCATAACACTTTAAAGAAAGTGCTCATGTATCATAATTTTGTAGGATCTCATGTGTCTTTGAATGGTAATTATATATGAAAAATTTATATCATTCATTCATTACATTTTCATATTCATGTATTTCAAAGTCTATACCCACCTCTTTTTGAGAATTTTATTAATTTAACTTCATTTCACATCATTGTACAATTCATGTTTAATGCGTCTCAATTTGGACATAATTTATCATTATCATTTAAACATATTGATTATTCCAATTTGATATTTTTAGACATTATTGATCATATTGTGTTTAATGTTTTTTTTCATTTATTATAGAGGGAGGAATTTCAGTAGAAGATATAAATTTTTTTTTGTGGTTTGATAAATATATGGATAATTCCTAATGGCCATTAGGCCCATCAAATAAAAGTTTCCCCCAACTTTCAATGACCATAAAGATCAACATTAAGATGTAAAATGAGAAAATTATAGGGGTAATTTCACTGAAATGTTTCAATATTTAATTTTTATTATTCCATAGAGGTTTATGGATCCCATGTTAAAGATTAAATTGTTGTCCAAATTTGAATGCCTATAAAATAATCCCACCAATTTTATCATAACATCCAAATTTCATATAAAATTTTGATGAAATATCATAGAACATTAGAGGAAATATATAATTACATATATCTATTCTATATATATTCATTATTCATCCATTATAAATTTCGAATTTTCTCATCATAAGAGGGGATGAATCTGGTATGATTTTTTAGGTCAATGATGAAATTTTTATTTTCCCATTATTTCCCTCCAACCATTGACTATCCATATTCATGTGGATGATATTAAATGATTTTTTACATGCCTCAAGATCTTAATTTAACTTGTTTTTTGTGTTTGTGATGTAATTTTGGTGGATAATTTATTCCTTCAATTGTAATGTTACACTATCATTTTATAACCACATTTTTATATATTCTGACATATGGTTTTTGTTTAGCTTCTTTTCATATTAAAATTTATTATTATTATCCAACATATCATATATCATTTTATTTAAAAAAATTATACGTTTGAATTAGGGTGTGAATTTATTCACTACATTAATTATTAAATTCATCGCACAATAGTGGGGTGTTCATTTATTTTCCATTCATAATTCCTCCTTAATGAGTTGTCTTCCTACTTCCATTGATAAAATATAATCAATAGAGTGATAAACCTATTATTTTTTTATTTAAGTGAGTATAATGGGAAAGGATTGGATGTTATTTTCTTTAATATTTTAATTGGCTCGTTAATTTAATATTTCATTTTGATGAGATATTTTATTTTCCATCCTGGACAACATTAATGATGACACATTTTGAGTGCAAGTACTATAAAAATATTATTACTTCTTATTAAAAATTTCCTCCAGATATTTTTGACTAGAAATATAATTTTGTAGGGATTAAATTGGTGAATTATTTTGTAGAAGTATCTTGTGTTGTTGAAACATATTAAATATTTTATCTAAAAAATTCTGTGAAAACAAATACATGTAATCCAATACTAGGGATAACCTTAGATCAACTCATCATATTTAATTGATTCCATTAAAATATTAAGGTGTTTCATTATTTAATTATATCTGTTATATTAGGTACCTTTTTAAGATCATATATTTCTCCATAAGGTATGTTTTACTTACATTTTTATTTAGGCTCATTATTTTCTATAATTATTTTCTTTCCGAAGTCCTTATGGAGGCTAGATGGTATTCCTGTGGTTTGGGACATGACACGTGCCTGTCGTGGGGTGTGACAAAAACAAATAAAACCTAAGTTAAAATGTAGCAATTTGGGTAACCTAATTTGTCTCCAGAGAGGAGTGCACAACAATTATCTTTTTCACTTAAATTAATGAAATAAGAAGAGGTTCTTTTTTAAGGTTGTATAAGTTCAAAAATAAAGAAAGAAATTGAAAAGAAAGGTTGAACACTAATTGATGAAGAGAGTGATGGGTTCAGGGAAGGATCACCTTTTTTAATGTCATCATAGTCACAAAGATCATCTCACCTCTCATCCTTTTGAGTGACAAATGAAAGACTCCTTGATTGAGTCATCTATCACTCTTGGTTAAAGAAGAAAATAGAACTCACTCCTATGTGCATGAAAGTTCATAAACAATTCCTAAACAACTAAGGCAAGTACCAATCATGAATTGTTGCTCCCTAGAACTCTAGAAAAAGTTTACTAGTTCCACACACATGCCAATGATCGTTAGACACTCACTACCTAACACAATCTGCTCGATCGAGAAAAATTGCACTCGGCGGAGGGAGATAAAAAGTCTTTAACCAAAGCTATTAAAAATGAATACACCAAACTCAAAACATGATCGCATTAAGAGAATTGGGAAACACTGAGAATATATGTCATTCAAAAGGACGATTAGGTTTTACATTTAAGCACAAAACTCTGACATTACAAAAGAGAAACTCCCCCTTCCCTGACCACTCAAAGTTTTTACCCCTCCATGCGAAAGGTATTAGATTTGAAAGGGGAAGAAGAGATCATAATGAAACTAAGTAAAAAGAAAATATAAAATACAAAGAACTTAAAGAACTGAATCCACCAGCATAGCCCTTCTTTCACCTTCTTCAACCCCTTTTAATGGAAGTGAATACTCTTATTTATAAGATTGGGGAGTAGAAAATTTCCCTCCAAAATTACTCCCCCAAAATTTTGAGTCCGGTTGGCATAGTAAATGACAGATTATAAGAATTGTTCCTTCTTAAAGGTTGTGGCCCTCTATCGCTTCTGTCGAGCCACAAAATTTGAGCCTAATTGGTCCACTTATGAAGGAGATATGGCCACATTACGCCGGATATTTAATTCTGTCTAGGTGACTCTTCGCCTTCCACTACTCCAAATTCCCATGACATTAAGACCATGAAAACAGCCGATTCAGACGTGTACTCCTCAATGGATGATGTTAATTAATTCCTCTTCCAGCTCCTTGTCAAATATCATCTCCATTTGATCAGTCAGCTTCGATATAAAAGATCATCATTTAAACATTACAAATCTGCACAGAGTTTCCGAGGCCTGGTTTGTGAGCTGAATTTATGCTTCCAAATGATAGCTTTAGCTTTGGGTCAAGAAGGATAAAATTAAGCCCACGAGCATAGAAATCCTAAAAAAAATGAACCATACAATTTAGATCAAAAATATATAAGATATTCCCGAAATACAGAAGCTCCACAAAACTGCTAAATTTCCAGAATTAACCAATTTCCACAATTAAGCCCATAATTCACAAAAATACTAAAATGATACAAATCAGCTCAAATTGATTAATTGGAAGGGGTTAAATCATTGAAAAACATATGAAAATTTATGAAAATATTATCTCTATCAATTCCCCCACACTTAGCACTTGGACTCCCGGACAAGTCAAAATCAAAATCAAATCAAACCAAATTCGAAACACATGCCATTGAGATCCATCAATTCCACACCATGAAATAAAAGTTATCATGCCTCATCCATAACCATTATTCCAAGTTCTCAAATCAGATCATTCAATATTTTTCCTCTACATTTCTCCTCCCATGAACACAAGACACCTACCTCACGTTAATTTTCTCTCATCTCACAAATATCAATTTTCAACAAAGTTTTTCTCAACCAAACCAATGCAAGGGTCACCATAGGATTGAAAAACTCCTACTTCTCCACCCGATGTGAGTCAAGGAAATTTGTTTATCATGAGTACTTTGCAAGGTTGTTCTGTGGCTTTTGTTTGGTAGGATTTTTATGTGAAAAATTCTGAGGCTGAATGAGGAAGGCTTGGCTCTTTTTGAAGCAAAATTGCACAATTCTAATATTCACTCAAGTATGGTATCCTCCTCACTACACTTAGTGGAAATTCAGGTCCATCATCATGAAATATCAAGAAATGTTCAAACATCTCAGAATTTCCGCAGAAAAAATTTCAATCTTCTTAAGCATGATTTTCTTGAAAGCTCCACAAAAGGCACAACTTTCTTCCTCCATGTGAAGCTCCAGAAAGGCACATCGTCTTTTATCATGAAAGCTCTAGAAAAGGCACACCTTTCAACATAATGATTTTTCATCGGCACACACCTCTCTTCAGCATTTTAATTTCCACCCAAATTTTCACCAAATGAGGAATCACAACACAAGACAGCTTCCCCAACACTTATGTTCAACTAGATCATGCAATTTCACTTCAAGAGCAGGTTGGAAAGGGAAAATTGGCTTGTAATGTGGCTAACCTAACAGGCTGTTCATGGATTCTATGGGATACAATGATTAATTTACAAGTTAGGCCATAATGAAAGGGATTATCTTGAAAAGGGGGCTTTCAAACCAAATAAACGCCTCAATCATTTAAAACACATGTACCCCAAACCCTCATGTTTTGAATGGAATGAATCAAATTCTGGTTAAAACAAGCATGGTCTGGTTCTCTCAAGAAGTGAGGTGAATGAAAATAATATACAATAATGGTTTAGAAGCCTCGCAGGAAAATGATTTTAAAGATAATGACAGTGAGATATGGCATGGGATTCAAAAACCTGAGTACTTTTCATGAAATTCACAAAGAATTGAACTTGAAACAAAATCATTTTCAGCATTCATTTAAGCTCAGTTTCATGGAATAAATTGGTTCACTCAATAAAATGGGTTTCAAAAATAGCAATGATAATCATTTCAGCTCAATAGTTTCAAAAAACACAACAAAAAACTGAAAAATAAACACACACAAATTTTGAAAAATCAAAATGTTTTTGTTTTTTTTTGAAAACAAACAACAAATGAAAATCCAAAACTACAAAGGTTCCCTCTCCCACACATAAATGATGCAGTGTCCTCAATGCCATTAACAGGATTTAACATGTAAGAATATTTTAGAATGAATCACAACAGTAAGAAAGTGTAATGGAAAGGTACAACCTGATGGATCTTATTGATAGATAGCTTGTAGGAGCGGGTTCTCCTCCCCTAGGTCTGATGGAATGGTCCCATGGAATTTCTTCAGCCTGTGCCCATTAATAGTGAACGTCTTCTGCTCTCCATCCTTCACAATCTGCACAGAAGGATATACATGAGTAACTATAAAAGGACCCTCCCATCTGGAACGAAGCTTACCTGGCATCAGCTTGAGTCATGAATTGAATAGAAGCACTTTATCTCTAGGATGAAATTCTTTCTATTGGATCAGCTTGTCATGATCCACTCTTGTTCTCTCTTTGTAAATCATGGAATTTTCAAATTCTCCTCTTCAAATTTCCTCCAACTCCTGTAACTGCAACCTTCTCTCTTCCCCAGCACTTTCAAGATCCAAATTCATCTTCCTCATAGCCCAATACACCTATGCTCCAGTTCCACAGGTAGGTGACAACTTTTTCCATAAATCAGCCTACATGGACTCATTCCAATCGGGGTCTTCTAGGCTGTTCTATAAGCCCACAATGTGTCTTATAGCTTCTGGCTCCAATGCTTCCTGTTTGGTTTGACAGTCTTCTCCAAAATTCCTCTGATTTCCCTATTGGACACTTCAGCTTGACCATTTGTTTGTGGGTGATAGGGAGTTGATGTTTTATGATGCACCCCATACTTCTTCAGCAAAGCCTCCATTCTCCTAGTGCAAAAGTGATTCCCTTGAACACTGATTAGGGCTCTAGGCACTCCAAACCTACAAAATATGTCAGTCCTGACAAAATCACAAACAACTTTAGCATCATAAGTCCTGGTGGCTTTTGCTTCCACCCATTTGGGAACATAATCAACCGCAAGCAAGATATAAGAATTTCCAAATGACATTGGAAAAGGGCCCATAAAATCTATCCCCCAAACTACAAAAATCTCACAAAAATTAAGTGGTTGTTGGGGAATTTCTTTTCTCTTTGAGATGTTTCCAGAAAACTGACATTTTGGTCACATTTTGCAAAATTCATGAGAATCTTTAAAAATGGTTGGCCAATAAAGTCCAGATTCTAAAACCTTCCTTGTTATTCTTTGAGGTCCAAAGTGGCCTCCACAAGCTAATGTCTGACAAAACTCAAAGACAGAACCAATTTCACTCTCTGGAAATCATCTTCTTATCACTTGTTCATTGCAAATCTTCCAAAGAAATGGATCATCCCAAATGTAATATCTAGATTCAGCTTTCAGTTTTTGAATTTGATGAGAATTGAAATGAGATGAAACCTGAGATGTTACCAGATAATTGACCATGTCAACATACCAAGGCACTTCTCCTTTAACCAAGTACAACTGATCTCCTGGAAGGTGATCATTCAATGGTTCTTTCTCTGGAATTTCAACTTCAGCAGTGTTAGGAAGTCTACTTAAATGATCAGCCACTTGGTTCTTAGATCCCTTTTCGTCCTTGATTTCTATGTTGAACTCCTGTAGCAGTAACATCCATCTCACCAGCCTCGGTTTAGCTTCAGCTTTCTTCATCAAGTACCTGAGAGCTTCCAGATCAGAAAATACAGTGACTTTAGTTCCATGAAGATAGCATCTAAATCTTTCCAAAGAAAAAATAACTACTAAAAACTCCTTTTCTGTGGTTTTGTAATTGAATTGAGATGCATCCAAGGTTCTTGAAGCATATGCAATGACTTGTGGCCGGCACTAAATTCGCTGAGAAAGGACTGCTCCAACTGCTTGGTTGGAAGCATCACAAAGTAGCTCAAATGGTTCTTCCCAATTTGGTGGTTGCATCACCGGTGGTTCAATCAATCTCCTCTTCAGCTCATCAAAGGATTCCCTACATGCACTATTGAAATAAAAATCAGCATCTTTAAAAAGCAATCTAGAGAGAGGGAGATAAATCTTACTTAAATCCTTGATAAACCTCCTGTAGAATCCTACATGTCCTAAAAAAGATCTAACATGCTTCACACAAGTTGGGTAAGGTAAAGAATTTATCACTTCAATTTTTGACTTATCAACTTCAATGAATTTTTTGGAAATTACATGACCAAGAACAATACCTCTCTCAACCATGAAATGACACTTTTCAAAATTTAAAACAAGATTCTTTTCAATGCAGGTTTTTAAAACTTCTTCCAGATTTTTCAAACAATGATCAAAAGAGTTTCCGAACACCGTGAAATCATACAGGAAAACCTCCAAGCAATCTTTAATGTGATCAGAAAATATACTTACCATGCACCTCTGAAACGTACCTGGAGCATTACATAATCCAAATGGCATCCTTTTATATGAAAAAGTGCCAAAGGGAAATGTAAAGGTTGTCTTCTCTTGATCCTCAGGAGCAATGGGTACCTGGAAATAACCTGAAAATCCATCCAAAAAGCAATAATCAGTTTTCCCAGCCAATCTCTCTAACATCTGATCAATGAAGGGAATGGGGAAATGATATTTCCAAGTGACCTGATTCAAATTCCTAAAATCAATGCACACTCTCAATCTATTTTGAATTCTCACAGGGATTAATTCATTCTTTTCATTCCTCACAGTGGTTAGGCCAGTTTTTTTGGAACTACATGAATTGGGCTAACCCATTGTGAATCTGAGATAGGATAGATGATCCCAGCTTCCAATAGCTTCTCAACCTCCTTCTTCACAACCTCCATTAAAGTGGGATTCAGCCTCCTTTGGGGTTGCCTTACAGGTTTGGAATCTCCCCCAAGAAAAATTCTACGTGAGCATATATTTGGGTTTTGCACCAACTTCATGAGAAATTGAAAATAGGGAGTGATCATCCGATGGGTGCCTCATGGATTCTAAAATATTGAAGTGGATCGTGCTCTCTCCAAACTCCATGGTTAGTGTCCCCTCATGGACATTGATGATGGTCTTCGTCGTCTTCAAGAAAGTTCTCCCCAAAATGATGGGTGAATGTGACGGGCTCCTATCTTCTTCCATGTTGAGAACGTAGAAGTCAGCTGGGAATAAGAGATCTTTGACTTTCACAAGGACATCCTCCAAAACTCCTGCAGGGAAAACTGTGGATCTGTTTGCAAGCTGGACCACCACTCTTGTGGGCATCAAGTCTCCCATCTTCAATGAAGTGTGTACCTAGTGAGGCAATACATTAATCGAAGCACCTAAATCACACAAAGCATTCGAGAAATTTAATGAACTAATGGTGCATGGAATAGAAAATGTCCCTGGATCTTAACATTTGGTTGGCAATTGTGGTGTGATAAGGGCTGAGAAACTTCTTCCCATGTTGATCCTTTCATTACCTTGAAGTATCCTCTTCTTGGTACATAGATCCTTCAAAAATTTAGCATACTTTGGAATTTGTTTGACTGCTTCAAGTTAGGGGATATTGATTTCTACTTTCTGGAAGGTGTCCAAAATTTCTTTTTGAAGTGCTTCATCCTACAATTTCTTTGATTCAATAATCCTTGAAGGAAATGGAGGGGGTATGTCTTTCTTATCCATTTGTTGCCTTTGAAATTGTGTTTCTGGTCTCTTCTTTCTTGGCCTATCCTTCTCTTCCTTCTCTTTCTTCTCTTCTTCACAATGAATTTTCACAGAATTTTCAGAATTTTCAACTTCATTCTCCCTCAACTAAAGTGGTCTTGTTTCAGTTTCTTGGGATTCTAGTGGTGAGATCTCTTTTCCACTTCTTTTTGTTATCATTCTGACATTCTCCTTTGGGTTTGGGATTGTTTGGGAAGGAGGTTTTCCAGGATTTTTGGTTAGGAATTCCATAAGCCCTTCAAACATGGTGGTCAAATCTTTTATAGAGCCTTTCAGTCCCTCAATATCAGATATATGATGTTGGTTCAAAATTATGGGTTGTGCACTGGTTGATGGCTGCTCATAGGATTTTATGAAAGTGGGTGGTTGGTGATGAGAAGGCTGGCTATAAGATTGCTTTTTTTTGAAATGGTGGGGGGTTTTGGAATTGTTGCTGGAATGGGGGTCTATCTTGATTCTGCTGATTTCTAAACCCATATTGAACATGGTTTGGCTCTCACAATCCTTGATTTTGTTGGTACTGCCTTGGTTGAAAGGTTGCCGCACAAGTTTCAATTCCCGGTATTTCAGCACATTGGTCAGTGAAATGATCAGGTGATGCGCATAAACCACATACCTTAGCTGGTGCTTGTTGGTCGCCCACTTGTTTCAAGGCTATCTGTCTCACCAAAATAATTAGCTCTTCAATCTTTGTTTCTAGTAAGGGTGATGGATGCGATGTTCGTACCTCATGAATACCTCTTGTTCCAGTACCTCTTGTACCAAACTACTACGAGTTCTGAGAAATCTTCTCAATCAAACCTTTTGCTTCTTCTGGCGACTTCTCAATCAAAGCACCTCCAGATGATGCATCAAGAAGGTTCCTATCATTATCCAGTAAGCCTTGATAGAAGAAGAAAAGAAATTGATGATCCTCGATGGCTTGATGTGGGCAGTTGGCACATAGATTTTTAAATCTTTCCCAGTACACATAAAGGGTTTCTCCAGATGATTGTTTGATGGCAGAGATCTCCTTTCGTATGGTTGTGCTTATAGAGACGGGGAAGAATCTTTGCATGAAGCATCTCACCAGGTCATTCCAATCATCCACATCTCTAGGTTGTATAACATAAAACCATTATTTCGCAGCTCCTTCCAATGAAAATGGGAATGCCTTCCACTTTTCTTGTTCCTCAGCTACTCCACGTGGTCTGAAGGTTGAGCAGACATGTGTGAATTCTTTAATATGCTTGTTGGGATCTTCACCTGCCAAACCATGAAACTTTGGAAGAAATGGTATCATATTAGGTGTCATATCAAAATCATTTTGTAACACTGGCATGACAAGTTGATTATTTTGATTAAGGAAATGTGGGGCACAAAGGTCTCTGAGAGTTGGGTTTTGATTTCGAGCCATTATGATAGGCTTAGAGTGAACACTTGAAGTTTCACTCGAATCTATGAGAGAAATTTCTTCAAATTCCGATTTTAAATTGAGGTTTCTGAGCCTATTCAACAATGTTCATTCAATTTTATGATCAATGGGGCAAGGTTAAGTGTTTTATGTTCTAATCATGCAACTTGGAATGAAATTAAGAAAATAGAGAACAAAGAAGAAGAAGAAAAAACTGTTGGCACTACCTCCCCGACAACGACGCCAAGTTTTGACACGTGCCTGTTGTGGGGTGTGACAAAAACAAATAAAACCTAAGTTATAATGTAGCAAAGTGGGTAACCTAAGTTATCTCCAGAGAGGAGTGCACAACAATTATGTTTGTCACTTAAATTAATGAAATAAGAAGAGGTTCTTTGTTAAAGTTGTTTGAGTTCAAAAATAAAGAAAGCAATTGAAAATAAAGGTTGAACACGAATTGATGAAGAGAGTGATGGGGTCAGCGTAGGATCACCTTTTGTAATGTCATCATTGTCACAAAGATCATCTCACCTCTCTTCCTTTTGAGTGACAAATGAAAGACTCCTCGATCGAGTCATCTATCACCCTTGGTTAAAGAAGAAAATAGAACTCACTCCTATGTGCATGAAAGTTCATAAACAATTCCTAAACAACTAAGGAAAGTAAAAATCAGGAATTGTTGCTCCCTAGAACTCTAGAAAAAGTTTACTAGTTCCACACACGTGCCAATGATCGTTAGACACTCACTACCTAACACAATCCGCTCGATCGAGACAAATTGCACTGGGCGGAGGGAGATAAAAAGTCTTTAACCAAAGCTATTAAAAATGAATACACCAAAATCAAAACATGATCGCATTAAGAGAATTGGGATACACTGAGAATAGATTTCATTCAAAATAAAGATAAGGTTTTACATTTAAGCACAAAACTCTGACATTACAAAAGAGAAACTCCCCCTTCCCCGATCACTCAATGTTTTTACCCCTCCATGCGAAGGGTATTAGATTTGAAAGGGGAAGAAGAGATCATAATGAAACTAAGTAAAAAAGAAAATATAAAATACAAAGAACATAAATAACTGAATCCTACAGCATATCCCTTCTTTCACCTTTTTCAACCCCTTTGAATGGAAGTGAATACTCTTATTTATAGGATTGGGGAGAAGAAAATGTCCCTCCAAAATTACTCCCTCGAAAGTTTGAGTTTGGTTGGCATCGTAAATGACCGTATTTGAGACCTGTTCCTTCTTGAAAGATGTTCCCCTCCATCGATTATATCGACCCACAAAATATGAGCCTAATTGGTCCATGCATGAAGGAGATATGGCCACATTACTCCGGATATTTAATTTTGTCTAGGTGACTCTTCGCCTTCCACAACTCCAAATTCCCATGACATTAAGACCTTGAAAACAGCCGATTAAGACGTGGACTCCTTAATGAAAGAGGTTCATTAATTCCTCTTCCAGCTCCTTGTCTAATATCAACTCCATTTTATCAGTCAGCGTCGAGATAAAAGATCATCATTAAAACATTCCAAATCTGCACACAGTTTTCGAGGCCTGGTTTGTGAGCTGAATTTAAGCTTCCAAATGATGGATTGAGCATTGGGTCCAGAAGGATAAAATGAAGCTCACGAGCATATAAATACTACAAAAAATGAACCATACAATTTGGATCAAAAATATAAAAGATATTCTCGAAATACAGAATCTCCACAAAACAGCAAAATTTCCTGAATTAACCAATTTCCACAATTAAGCCCATAATTCACCAAAATACTAAAATGATTCAAATCAGCTCAAATTGATTAATTGGAAGGGGTTAAATCATTGAAAAACATATGAAAATTTATGAAAATATTATCTCTATCAGAACACAAAAAAGAGGGAAAATGAGCTTTCTGGGCTAGCCATATATTCTGTGCCCAGTTAGTGCTATCCTTGCAGGCAGGGTAGGTAAACCACATAGGTAAGAAGATTTTTGGATAGTGGCATCTACACATTTTGTGAACTATTTGGAAAACAATGTGGGTAAACAATGCAACCAAGAAACTGTCAAAAAATTAAAAAATTGGCACCATTAGATTTTATATCTCACTTGTTATTTTCCTCCTCCTCCCTTTCATCCCTAGGGAAGAACCAAATGGTCCAAGAGATCCAAAGGATTGAGTTTTTTTCATATCAAAGAAGTTTGTGGCGCCATTAGTTAACTATTTAAGATATGGGTAATGCTAATCTCCCTCATGCTTTTCTTTTTTGGTTTAGGGTTTGTATTTTTTTTATCCCCACAATATAAAGCTCTCAAACCCTAATTTTATCCTGGATATTTCGATTATTGCTTCAACGGTTAATTGAATTAAGATCTATGGCTTTGATTGGGAGTGTTCTCGCCGACATATTTAATGTATGTGGTCAACAAGATATATCCCTTGGGTTTTGTACAGATTTTTACATGTAGGGTTTATATTTATTCCCTGCATTGATGTGTCCTTGGTGCCTTTGACATGATTTGATGTAGTAGTATCTAAATTTATAAATGAACCCCTCTTGACCCCCATGGTATGCAAGGAGGATGACTCAACATAATTAGGGCCACCCAATGGACATGCTAATATTCCTCAGACATCGAGCAAACTAAGTAACTATAGTCCATTGTGCAGGAACATAAATCATTTGATGAATTTGTTAATATGCTTAAGTGATTTTAATTTGGTGTTTAGTAAAATACATATGATGGGTTACTACCTAAGTGGTTGTTTGGTTGGAATAAAAAAGGGTAAGAGGATAAATGGAAAATGTTAATGAATAACATTAAACTACAAAATGCTTAGTGATAAATGCATGGAAAATGTTAATTGGGGTAAAGGGATTAATTAACATAAATAATTAATATGCTAATGGATTAAGGAAAAATGTAATTTTCCATTTATTGAGATTATTGTGATGTTTTAAATGATGATGGCTATGTTGTTGTGATATGGTGTTTTGTGGTGAATGATAAATAAGAATGTGCACATGGTATGGTTGTATACATGAGGTTATAAGACCAAAGTTTAGTAAGACCAAAGTTCTATATCCTCCCCTAAATTCACATGATATGGAAGGGGACTGTGTTATATTACCATAACATATTCATTCATCCCGGACTAAGGATTTTAGTTGACGATATTGGGAATTGTTGTCAAATTATTCTTACTGAGACATGACTTGTTAAATTATCATAGGTTTAGAATGTTGATCATTCCTAATCCATTGACCACATGAAAAAAATGACATGATCAATAAAATTTTTTTGTAAAAAACAAGGGTTAATTGGTAGGTTACCATGAAAGAACATAATTAAAGATATGTTATTGAACTGCTGACCTTAACTAGCCTTTATTTGTCATTTTCATGAACTATCTACCTTTCTGTATATTTTTTAGACACCGTCAGTGGTGGCCTATCGAGTTATACTCACACACCTTCTCGGGTTGTCGTTGGGTACCTGACCAGATTTCATGCTTGCCGGTCAGGACAAGGGCAGGGGACCAATACTATGGAGATGAGTTGGATTTGGTCATTTATGCATGTTATAGAATGTTCGATTTTTTATGCTATTTCAATTATTATCTAATACATCCTACATTGGAATTGAGGGTATAGTCTCCCCCTGTGACCTATTGGACCCTCGCCACTAGTCAAAAACCACTAGCGTATTTGGAGGCGTGCTTGAGGTCATGTAACTACCTTGTTCGGTGCACTAGTTTCATGTTTATCAGGTCGGGGACACTAGAATGTTCTATTAGAGGAGTTTTATTCTCTTCCTAACTATTTTTATATGGTAGACAAGAGATTAAGAATGTTTCGGACCATGGTAATGAGCTAGTTCTTGGGAGTAGCTAACCCATGTATGATAGAAACGCCTAGTCATCATGGTAAGGTATTATTTTACTTGTTGTGTGTTGTTACATTTAAATATATATAACCATTGGGTTATTCACATACTGTGTGATTTGACGGTTTTTTTATATTTCTCATGTGTCCGAAAAGGTATGAGTTTGTACATTCTTGCATCACTATAGGCACCTATGTATGAAATTCACATGCATCATGCTAGGCACACACTCGGGATGGGTGTGAGGGATGTAAATGTTAGGATGAATATGTTCTTTTAAAAGTAATGAATTATGCCTAATAAAATGGTACGAATGAGAAAAATTGGTGATGTTAAAATGTCAAGTATTAATTAGAAAACAGATAATGGTAATGAAGAAAAAAGTGGAATAATTTGTCATAAGGTTAAATTGGAAAATTAAAATGGTTCGAATGGGATTAAAAGATAAGGCTTGTAACCATGATAATTAGATACCATGTTGGCCATAGACATATAGAGGTGGCCGAGGGTTGTGAACCAGTTGTGAGTGGGAACTTTTGGGTAGTGTGGGAGAAATGGTTTGGTTATTACAATTGATGAGCCAATATATATAATTCCCTTCTCATAACTTGTAAAGGTTGCATTATAAATCTATTTCTTGGAATTTAAGAGAAATGACATCTCAAAGATGTGCTCTAGTTTGGCAACATGGACATTCTGAGAATGCTGGTCCAGTAGTAGAGTAGGAGAACACATTATTCCAAAAATATAGGGAAGAGTAGTTCTGTGAGAACATTTATCATTTGATACAGATAATGGAATGAGACCGTGGATGGGTTGTGTCAAGCATTATTGAGCTAACCAGGGAGTTTTAGCTACAACACCCTCAGACCATTATTATAGAGGGTGGCCTAGAAGCATAATAGATCCTGATAGAGTACATCAAAACTATTCTCGACGATCTATAGAATCTTCTTGAGAAGGGAGTAAAGTTAGTGTCCTATATAGTGCGGGGTCCATAAAAACGTTAATGGTACAATATGGTTTAGAATGAGAAGTGTGAGGTGATGATGTAGAATGACATTGATGAGATGTTTCTTGATAACTTTTATCGAGGATCATTGAGGTAGTAAAAGGATGAAGATTTTATGAGGATGACTCAGGGGAGAATGTCAGTGATGGACTATACAGGTCATTACGCCTATTAGAGATACTTTATTCCAAAATTTATGGGAGGGGAGGCAGCTATGTAGAAATGATTCTAGGATCAGATGATACATGAGATTAGATATCAGGTGAATATATTTCTTCTAAAAAGGATTTTTGTATTAGTTAATCGAGCCCTTATCTCAGAAGGAAACCTAAAGATATCTTCTGGTAGTGAACTTGTGGAACCGACTGGGCGAGAATGTGGTACGACTTATGATAGTAGGAATTCCACATTGGAACCTTTTAGCAGTGTTAAAGCATTAAGAGAAGTCAGAAGAGGGAGCCAACTTCTTATGGTGGTGACTTGGTCTTCCGTTTTCACTGTGGTAGGCCTGGGGGAAAGCATGATGAGTGTCCCCTCCAACCAATTGAGTGCTGACAGTGGGGAAGGCTAGGCCGCATGTAGAGATTCTGTAGGAAGCCATGGAAGTCGAGGAAGGATGGATATCATAGGCAGATGCTGAGTTTAGGTAGGAGTTCGGTTGCCCCATTTCAAGAAAGTAGATAGAGATCCATGTGCCATACTGGTAGGGGCGTCAGATATGGAACTTCTCGGCGAGATCAACTATACCAATAGAGTAATACAGTGCATGGAACTCAAGCTGGGAACCAAGGTAAAGGGTAAGATCATCGACATGCAGTTCAAGATACACCTGAGGGTGGTGAGGACAGAGTTTCTAATGTTTATGGAACAACTCATGTGGATTCAACATTTGTTACTACTTTATTCATTACACGTGATATGTAGCCATTTATTTCTGCTCAGTTTGTATTTGTGTTGGGAATAACTATAGAGATTTCATGTGGGGGTATTGCCACTTGATACTCTGATAGGGGTGTGAGTCGTGGACATCAGGAAGAGTAAGGTTTGTTCTTTGGAGGTTTGTGGGTATTGTTTTCTATGGGATTTTTTTTCATAGATATGCCAGGATTTGTTCTAATCTTTGGAATGGATTAATTTTTGTTATATTAATCCCATATTTACTGTTAACGAAATCGAATAACATACACATATCTCAATTGGAGCACTCATGTCCTTAGTTGTGAGTGGGATACTCGAGCATACCACTTAGGGACACTACGCCATTAGACGTGGGAGATCAATGCCCAAGTCTCATGCCTTATGATAGATGATGGGTAGAAAGGGAAGTTACTCTTCCCTTTTGTGGTGGAATAGTTCTAGGTTGTGTTTTCTGAGGACTTCTTGGGGATACCGCCCAAGAAAGATGTTGAGTCAACAATAGAATTGTTGCCTGGATTAGAGCCAGTATCAATTCCACCATACCTAATGGCATTATCTGAGCTCCATGAACTAAGGATTAGTTAGAAGAATTGGAGCATGAGGGGTTTATACATACTAGTGCGTCTCCTTTGGAATCCATTGTGCTATTTTCTAAGAAGGTTGATGGGTCACTAAGGCTATGTGTCGATTATCAGAAGCTTAACCATAATCTAGTTAAGAACTGATTCCCTCCTATTATAATTGATGACCTTTTTGATCACCATAGAGGTGCCTCAGTGTTTTCAAAATTTACATGATATTGGTATACCATAAGTAGAGGGTGAGACCTTTTGACAAACCCTAGAAAATGTTCCGAGGCAAGAATGGGTTGAATGAATTCGTGCTAATGCAGTTTGGTTTGACCAATAAACCAGCAGAGTTCATGGCTTTAATGAACCGAATATTCCAACATTGTCTGAATAGGTTCGTAGTTGATTTTGTTGATGACTTCTTGGTGTACTCATGAACTCATGACGATCATTCCAAACACCTTGACATCATATCTATTACAATAAGAGAGCATATGATTTACACTAAGCTATCAAAATGTCAGTTATGGATTGACGAGGATGACTTTTTGGGACATATCAAATTTGAGACATATGTATCGGTGGAACTAGAAAAGGTGTAGGTTGTATTGTCATGTGAGCTTCCCAAGAAAATTTCCAATATGAATATATTTTTGGGTTTATATGGTTTTTACTAAAGGTTTATTGGAGATTTTTATCATTTGAAATCACAGATCACCGGCCTAACCAACAATGGTGTTAAGTTCGATTGGTCAGAGGATAGTGAGAATGATTTCCAGGAGCTGAAGAAGTGGTTAACTGTCGCACCTATTATTATCTTACACGAACCATGTGAGAGGTACACCTTGTCCTTTGATGCATCTGGTGTTGGACTTGGGGTACTGTTGATGCAGGATGATTAGATTATTGTTATGGGTCGAGGTAGTTGAGGCCACATGAATTGAATTTTCCTACTCATGACTTGGAGTTATCTATTGTAGTTCATTCCTTAATGTGTTGGAGTCATTACATGTTGGGAGAAACCATTATGGTGTTTACCAACCATAAAGCCTCCAATACATATTTTCTCAGTGTGATTTAAACCCTCAACAACGAAGTGGGTAAAGAACAAAAAGTCATTTGATGTGAATTGGTTTAGACACCAGGAAAAGAGATTAGTGTCTCTAATTCTCCTATCTAGAAGATTCAAAATAATGTTTTATAGGAATCCATTTCAGAGTGGGTGATGATGTCCTTGTTTGTATAGACGCCTTTGGAGGTACATGAGGGGACTGTAGATGACCCTTACATATATAGAATTTGAACCCACACTTTTGATCCTAGTTAAAGATAATCAAATCATAGATCAGGAGTGTTAGTATATGATGGACGGTCTTAACGGTGGGGAGTCAACTTCTAGTTGGACCTTCAACACTGATGGAGTTTCTTATGTTCATAGTTATGTTGTTATGTCAGCAGATGTATGGTAAGAGTTGATGTGTGAGTTCTATGCCTCAATGTGTGCAGTGTATCCAGTCATGACTAAGATGCACCAAAACCTACGTAGGCAGTGTTGGTGGTTGGGAATGAAGAAATATGTGGTATGTTTTGTTGCCTGATGCCTTACATTTCAGTAGGTGAATGCTGAGCATCAACATACATGTGGGTTATGGTAGTCGTTGACTAAACTATAGTGGAAGTGGTATGGCATCATGATGAATTTTTTACTGGGTATTCTGAGGATGCCTTGGAATAATGCCCCATTTGGGTGGTAGCAGCCCGGCTAACCAAAGTGGCCCATTCTGTGACAGTTTAGGAGACCTATAAACTTGACTGTTTTGGGGAATTTTATTTTCCTAAAATAGTATGGTTCCATGGTGAGACAAGAACAATAGTTTCAGATTGTGATCTATGTTTCACTGGATGCTTCTCGAAGGGTTTACAGAAGAGATGTGCTACCCAGGTGTTTCTGAGTACAGCTTATATCCCACATACTGAAGGGAAGTCGAAGCATATATGGTATTAGATAAAAATTGGGAGAATGTGTTCTGGATTTTGGTGGTTCCTAGGAAAATAACCTATCTCTTGTAGAGATTCCTTATAATAATAGTTTTCATTCGATAGTTCAGAATGTAACATTTGAGGGACTTTAAGGGAGACTATGTAGATCACTATTGTGCTGGTTAGAGGAAGAAGAGTCAGAGCAGTTAGTTCTGAGTCTTGTGAAAGAGTCATTAGAGAAGGTTTATTTTATTCAATGGAATAGGGAAATAGCCTAGATTTGGTAGAAGTCATATGCATATCATCATCATAGACCTCCTGAGATCATCAAGGGTGATAGTGTGTTCCTTTAGGTGTTTTAAAATTTTGGTCACCATCAAATTGAAAAACAAGGCAAGATGGTGCCAAGATATGAGGGGCTATTTGAGATTATGGATGGAATCAAACAGGTGGCTTACCGATTGTCCCTTAAAAAACGTTAGAGTGGGATGTATGACAATTTCTATGTTTTAAAACTCTTATAGTATCTCCCAGATCCATATCATGTGATAAATATCAAGGATGATGATCTTGAGGCTGAGGCATCCTTTATGGAGCACCTGGTTCGTATTTTGGATCATAGTGAGAATGTTTTGTGGGGAAAAGTTATGCCATTGGTTTTTGTTATATGGAAACATGGAAATGTTTAGGAGATAACATGTGAGTAGGAATCTGATATACAGATCTAGTGGAATTATCTTTTTTCTTTAGAAACTCAATAATTCTCAAGAAGAGCATCATGGGGATGAGCCGTATGATGGTGTGGAGGTTATATGATCCTAGATTTCCCTGTAAGGCATGATTTGATTACGTTTGAGTAATTCCCCTTTATATTGGTTAATTTGGAGCTTTCTAATGTTCATAAAAAGGATCAGGAGTGTTCTGAGGGTTCAGGACACAAAATAGGAGAAAATTAGTATTTTGGGTTAGCCACACGGTCTGTGCATGGTTAGTGCTTACTATGAGAGCAGCCAAGGTAAACCATGCAAGAAAAGAGATTTTTGGATAGTGGTGTCTGTACTATTTGCGCACTATTTGGAAAACCGTGCTAGTGCACCATGAAGCCCCAAAACATGTAAAACAATCAAAATTGCCACTATGAGATTTTATATATCAGACGGTATTTTCCTCCTACTATTTCTTGGAACCCCTAGGAATGAACGAAATGGACAAAGAGCTCCCAAGGTTCGATCTCCACTGTTCCTATGCCATTTTGAGCTCTCTTAGTTGCGTATTGAAGATCTGAGAAATGTTAATCTACCTATTACTTTTCATTTTTGTTTTAGGGTTACTATTTTTCCCTCTCTATCTAAATCTCTCGAACACTAATTTTCATTTATTATGATAAATCATTAAGGGTTGGTTGAATAAATATATAATGCTTCATTTGGGAGTATAGTCACCAACAGATTCAAGGTACGTGATCTATAAGTTATATCTCTTTGGTTTTGTGTAGATGTGTGAATGTAGGGGTTTTATTCTTACCCTGTTTTGAAGAGTTCTTAGTTCTTATGAAAAGATGTGATGTAGTGAGGTCTATATGGTTAATTGAACCCTTCATGATCCCCATGGGATGAAAGGAGGATGAAATGACAAAATTAGGGCCACCCGAGGGGTGTACAAATATTCCCCAGACTGAGAGCTAGATAAGTATGTGTATGCTATTGTGTGATAACATATATCCTATGATGAATATGATAATATGATTATGTGTTGTTAAATCATCTTTTACTAAAACACTATGATTGGGTAACTAATTAAGAGCTTGTTTGGTTGGCATGAAAAAGGTTTAAAAGGATAAATGGGAAATGCTAGGGATTATCATTAAATAAGAAATTTATTAGTGGGATAGACATGGAAAATGGGAATGGGGCTAAAGGCATTAAGTAACATGAATAATTAACTTGTTAATGGATTAAGGAAAAATCTAATTTCTCATTCATTGATATTATTATTATGTTGTGAATGATGTTGGATATGTTGTTGTGATATGATATTTTTTGGTGAATGCGAAATAAGCATGTGCACATGGATTGGTAGAGTAGGGTATTTACATGAGGTTCTACACAAATGAGTTATGTTGGACTAAGGTTCTAGCTCCTGCCCTAAATGCACAGGTTAGGGAAGGAGATAGAGTTTTGTTCCCCTAACGGTTTCATTCCACCAAGAATAAGGCATTGAGGTGTGTATATTGGGAATTGTTGTCAAATGATGCCTAGTCAGATAGGACTTGATAAATTATCAAATGTTGAGAAAATGAATCATCCATAATCAATTGAACATAAGAAAAGGGTAAAATGATAAATAAAATGTCTTAGTAATAAACATGGGTTAATTTGAAGGATAACTTAAAAAAATATAAATAAAGATAGTATATTAAACTGTTTACCATATCATGACTTTGTTTATCATTTTCATGAACTGTCCCCCATGCTGGTTATGTTTTAGACATCATTGGTGGTGGCCTACTGAGTTATACTCACACCATGCTTGGGCCACCATTGGGTACCTGAGCCTATTTCAAGCTTAAAGTTCCAAAAAATGGAAACTTCCCAATTCTAGGGAGATAATTTGGACATGCGACATGTTTGGGTGAGGTTCCAGACTTGGAGTGCCAACCATTTTGGGGATTCTACTATTTTAATTATTTTTTATTTTGTTCACATGGCACTATTGAACAACATGGAATGTTTATTATTGAATATAATTATACTCTGATTTTAGATTTGGTAATTTATGCATGTTATGGATTGTTCTATTTTTTTTACGCAATTTCAATTATTATCTATAGTGGTCTAATCTGGTATTGAGGGTATAGTCTCCCCTTTTGAACTATTGGACCCTTACTTCTAGTCGACAACATCTACTATCTAGGGAGGTGCATTTTATGTCATGTAACTACCTAGCTTAGAGCACCGGTTTAGTGGCTCTCATGTCAGGAATGTTACACATTAGTAATATATTATTTAAAATACAATCAACTTGATATATTTCAACATAATATAAAATTTCTCCAACAAATATAAATTTATCACTCTTACTCCATTGATCCATGTGGTTTTTATCATCACTTGTACATAAATTATTGCTTCTACCTATAGGTTTTATCTGTGCTGCACTTAATTATTTCACCAATTTTTAGGACCGAAGTATGTTATCGTCGACACTCACCCCCTATATCCAACCATGATACTCTTATCAATCCACACATACATTATTATGTGTCAATAGAATATACAAAAAAAATCAATCACCTATAAAAGATTATCATCCAAATTACCTTATCACAAACCAATAAATAAATTTTATATGAAATCAATTTTGGGAAACCCATAACATAGGGAATTTTATTGAAAATTCATTAATGATTTGTTGAAACCTTCTGGAATATTAAATCTTTGGGTTGATGGATGTTTAAAGGATAAATTTATATCCCTCTAAAGGATGTTTGATGTGATTAAACAATGAAAATTTCGTGATTTATAAATTCATATCCCGTATAATATCCAAAAACTTTTAGAATAATTATATGATATAATTTATAAATTGAATTAAAACTTTTCATAATTGATCTTATAATAAAAAATCACTAAAAAATTTGAGTAATAGATCCCAACATTGATTGCTCATTCAAAAAAATACTAGGAGTGTCTAGTTTACCGAAAATACCACATGATTTTATCTAAGTTCTCACCATAAGATTTGCGATAGTTTGACTATATCATGTAATTGTAGAGGGGTCTTTAAATAAGAATTAAATTGATATTTTGTTGTCAAAAAAGTACAATTTCACATAATGGATTGAGATTCCAGAGTATAAATCCCATGATGGTTTTCTAGAATAACAAACCACTAATCAATTGGGGTAGATCACAATCCTAGATTATATACAGATTCCTAAAATTGAAATCTCTAATTGTTTCCCGAATCCTCCATTAATAGGAAATAATTATGTTCTTAAAAATTTAAAATGAAATTGAGTATGATTCATAGTCCCGATCTGTGTCTACATGTGTTATCCAATATGATCTCAAATTCATGGTCTACATAACCCATATAAATTCTTATTCAAAGAGGATAGAAAATATCATTTTATCATAGTTTTATTGTCTCTAATATATAATGATTAGAAAATTATCCTTGATGTCTTAGGAAATACTACCAAATAAACAGGATAAATGATTTGTGATATTACATAAATATTCCACTATATGGAAAACAAATGATTGTACATGAAAAATATTTATTTATAAATAATAAACTAGTATCTTTTATCTGAGAAGAATGATGAACAATACGTGGAAGAACAATAAGTTTCGTCGGAGATGGCGAGAGTAGAAGAACATTCCCTTAAACCTAGAAATGAAGTATTTGTTTACTCCTGGAGACTTATATGATTCCCACAATGGATTCTTACAATCATCGTTGGGAGTTTTTTAGAAATTATGATAGACTCTCAACTAAGGGTCTTGTCTCTTCATCGAATCCTCCAGATATTTTTGCATAGAGAATGAAAGGAATTTATTTTCCTGAAGATCATTCCAGATATTCTGATCTAAAAAAAGAGGTATGTCTGATTCCACTAACATTACAAGATATTTGAATGGGGGTTTCTCTGTTTCAGTAGATTTCATTGCTTCTCAAAAACATATTGATCTTTGAATTTTTCCAATTTTGGCCATGTAATTCTTTCTAAGGGTGATAAACCCAGGTTTTATCATGTTCATAGAAATAGAATATCTCATTTCTTAGGTTTTAGTAATTGGAAATTTATTCTTATTGGGAGGGGGGTTTCTCATCTTATTTATCAATAATTTTAGTTTTTAAATAGGTTTTAGGATTTTGGAAACCAACATCTCAAACCTGGTGATTTGAGATTATCTGAAAGGGATGTTAATTTTGATCCTTTTAACATTTAGTAGTCAAATGGCTATATTTTTATCAAACATCATGGGATGAATTGGATGTATTGGAATCCAATGATCCTTAATGACTTTGCCTCATGTATTTTAACACCTATTAGAATGGATTAGAAAACATTGGTGGGGGTTCAAGGATATTTTTATAGAATTCTGGTTGATCTTAATTTGGAACTAAAAGACTGAATAATGTCCCTTTGATTTCTAATGGTAAAAATATTGATGTTAAAGTAGAATATAAATATGGTCCTTATTGTTGTGAGGTTTGAAATATTTTTGTTCATTCTGTAGTGAATTTTAGGATGCATCAAAATAATTCTAATGAGGTTACCAATGAGAAGTATTGGAAGGAGGTGAATCAGAATAAAACAAATAAGAAGCTCTTTGTGGAAAAGGAGGGTCCCTAAAAGGATATACCTGGACTTGCAAGATTTTTAGTTACTTCTAATAAATCATGGGATGATATATTTGAAGATTTTGAAAAAGTTAGGATTCATGATCTGCCTAGTCCTATAGAAAAGATTGGTCAGGAAATGGGTAAATATGGTGGTTAAATGTGTATAGAGGACCATATGTTGGATTAAAATATCTCTTTAGTGATTTATAACCATGTTATTTTGGAAAAAGAGATTGATGATTATTTATTGTGGCAGGATTTACAGGTTAGTATTTGTGCAGTTGTGATCTCTTTTGAGGATAGTTAGAATGATGGATTTTCCCAGGTCTTTACTGATCCTGTTATGTCCTCCATTGCACCCATCACTTCCCCTGTTCAGGTGGATAGACTTTCTTCCAGGTAAGATATAGTGGATTTGGATATCTTAATAGAGGTTCCTACATCTCTCAATGTAGATTCTACTATAAAGGGAGTGGAACATTCTATATTCAATCCAGATTCTTCTTCTCTAGATGGATTGATTATAGTCCCATTTTCATTTGGTGGAACTACTGCACTGGTTGAGGAAATAGAGGCTCTTGTTTCGTATAGTGGTGATGTGACATTGCATGATATGGTTGTTATTGATTCATCCCGAGCTCCTACTAACATTCTTATTGTTGTTATTAAAAAAGGAAACTGAACAACTAGTAATTTGGATATAAGTGATCTATTACAAAGGCAATCCAGTCCTACATGAATGGCGGGAAGGCCTCATAAGTCTGGAAAGTAGGTTATATTTGGGGAAAAAAGGGGGAAATCTTCTCGGTATTAGATTTAAATGAAGCTTCTTTTTTTGGAATTGCCTGGGACTGGCTAATCATGATGCCATGAGGTACTTTAATATCTTCATTAAAAATCATTGTCCCCTTCTCATTGGTTTTCCAGATTCCAAAAGATATTTTTCTCCCAATATTTCCAATTTGGAAAATCATGGTTTTTATTTTTTGGAATATATTAGTTGTTCATCGAGTAATAAATTATTATGGGTCTTGGATAATTATTCTTTATCTCACATTTCCCTGATAGCTAATACTAATAAGCATGTCACATGCTCCTTTAATTTATAAGGTCTCCAATATTTCTTCTCTTTTATTTATTTTCGTAACATTTGTTAGGGTCATAGGAATTTATGGATGGACATTAGATCTATCAACCCTTTCATCTCATGTTTTTAGTCTATCTTTGGGGATTTTGACACCATCCTGAATTTTGATTCAAATTTTAGAGCCATTATTAAAATCATTTCATCAAGATATTTCAAATGTTGTACTGATGATAATTGGTTGATTGATGATAATATTGTTGGGGCAAAGTAAACATGCTATAGGAATGTTTTGGACAGATTTTTTGCAAGTAGAATTCACAGGGCCTTTTCCAATGTGGCTTTTCATTATTTTTGGGTTTCTATTTCTTGTACGACTCTTTCTATAATTTACTCTGATCATCATTCTATTTTTATGGACCTTGTGAGTAAGGATCTCAAAGATCAATTGAATTTTATATTTAATAAGGATTGGGTTAATCATATTGAGAGTAGAACAATTATTGAACAAACCTAGAGTTCTTGGAATGGTTAGGTCACTAATTTTTCTTGTGTTATTAAGATCAAACTTCGAAAAAGAACTTGGAAATTATGGAGTAAATTTCATTTTAGTTCCCTTGATTCTAAAATTTCCTCTCTTCAGGAATCTCTTCATAAAATACAAGATCATTATTCCACAAATGACTTCTCTAACAATTTTTTTGATACTCAGTTGGTTTCAAAATTAAATATTTGTTGAATCCCAAAGATGCTTTCCAAATAGAAAATTTTAAAGCAAATTAGTTGAGAGATGGGGATACGAATTTTAAATTATTCTACTCTTTACAAAAAATTAGGAATGTATCAAGGCCTCTTTCATTTGTTAGAAATGGGAATAATGTTTTTGACAACATAAATGATATTTATGAGCATGTTTTTACTTATTTTAAGGATCTCCTTAATGGTAATGTCCCTCTTGCTGATCCAATGGTGAGTATTATTCTGAATCGTTTCAATATAGATGTTAATTAAAACCATACATATATCCCTTTGGACATTGAAATCAAGGAAGTGACCTTTAGTCTTATATGTGACAGCTCCCTTGGTCTAGATGGTTTTGAAATTTTTTTCATTCGGACATATTTGGATGTCATTCATGAAGATGTTTGCGGGATAGTTATTTGTTTTTTAATTGGTACTCTATTACTCATGATTTGAATGCTCAATTTTATTCTATCATTCTAAAGAAGAAAAATGCTAAAAATTTTCATTTTCTCAGACCAGTTTCCATGAGCATTACAATTTTTAAAATTATTTGCAAAATCATAGCCATGAGGTTGTCCTCTATTGCTAGTAAGATTGTTTCTCCAAATTATTTTTGCTTTATTATATGAATTCCTATTCAATATTGTCTTATTAATACCTCTGAATGTGTTAACCTTCTTATTAAATCCACATCGGATGGAAATATGGATCTCATGTTAGATGTTAGGAATTCTTTTGATACTATAAATTGGAAGATGATTTATATGGTTCTGTGTTGTCTTAGTTTTGTTGATGAATTAATTAATTGTGTTAAAATCATTTTTGATTCAACATGTATCTCTATCCTTGTTAATGGATCCCCTGATGGCTATTTTTCTTGTTCTATATGTGTCAGAGAAGGTGACCCTCACATGGCCAATATCTTTTCCATTGTGGATGATTATCTTAGTAGATTACATTCTATTATTGCTGGTAATGGGAAACTGAAGACTACTAGTACTGGTAGAGGTTTTGTTGCTCCCACTCACTTATTGTATATTGATCAAATTATTCTATTCACTAAAGGGGAGAAGAGAAATGTTAAAAATATTAAGCATTCCAATTTTCATTATGAAAAATTATCAAGGAAAGAGATTATTTAAAGTAAGCCCTTTATTTACTTTGGTAAAATTTTTCCTATTTCTATGAAGATGGGAATTTCAGGGATTTGGGTATTCATGAAAGAGTTCATCACTTTAAATATTTGGGTGTTCTTATGTTTTGGGGGTGGCCTAAGGCATTTAATTTTTCTGATATTCTTTTTAAAATCAAAAGGCATCTTTCCACTTGGAAGGGTATGTCCCTCTCCCTAGCGGGTTGTGTTTTATTGGTTAAGGATGTGACTATTTGTATGATTGTTTATTCGTTCATGTTCAATATGTGGGTGGTCTGTCTCAACAAGAGATATAATTTTTCTATTAAATATTTCATTTTTAGTGGTAATATTTTGGAGAGGAAATAGCTACGGTCTCTTGGAATTATTGTTCTAAACCCTATGATGTAGGGGTTTTTGGTATTAAAAATTTTGAGGTGTATAATGATTCATTATAGTATTCATTCATTTGGAGGCTTGACAAAAGAAATCATGAGTCTCTTGACATTAACATTAATAAATTCAGGGATATGAAAAGGAATGGGGTTTTTAATCATCTGGATTCTTATGTTTGGCATGCTTTTAAATCCAATTTTTCTTTCATTGGCTCTAATACCTGATGCCTTGTTTCATGGAATTCACCTTTATCCTTTTGAAAGGCCAACTAAACTGGTTTCCCCTATTATATTCCTTAATGAATGATGATTTGAATGTTGATCTAGAGGCTACAATTAATTATTATCTTGATAATATGGGGGGCCTCCCTAATAATATGGTCAATATTATCAATATTTACTACTTCTCTGACAAAGATAATTTTTTTTCCATGGGAACCTGCTATAAATGTATTGTTAACCTCTAAAAATTTTATGGACATTATATATCTAGAAATATAGGTTATATGTGGATGAGGGATCCTTATATGAACTATATTAGGTCTTATCAATCAAACTCTTCCTGGAGACTGGCTCATGGGAAGCTTCCTACTAATGGTTTCCTTCTAAAATGTGGAATTTCTCTATGTTCTTCATGTTTGTTTTTTCATCAACATGGGGAAGATATTGATCATTTGTTTCATAGTTGTATAGATGCCTCATCAATGTGGAAGGTTGTTTATGATATTTTGGAAATCCATATTCCTGGTTTGTATTCAATCCTTCATTTCCTTCAAGGATGGCATTCTACATCGCATTCACCATAATTTATGGTTCTTTTTATAGTCGCTGCTTCTGAACATCTTCATTTTATTAGGTTTTCCTAGAATAAGGTACTTCATGATAGTTTTTCTTTCTCATCCAGTGCAGTTTTATCAGCTATTCTTTCGGATATGTGTAATATAGATATACAATGGAAGATATTTTTCTTTAACTAGGTTCATGGTTTCACCGTTCTAAACAAGAATTGTATTAATGGAAACTATAGGCCTATTTATGGTACATTTGAAGTTCTTTCAAAGGATCATCTTTTTGGTTGGTTCAAAGATAACTCTGATGGTGCTTCTAGAGGTAATCTGGGGATTTCTGGTTGTGGTGTTGTTTTTAGAAATCATCAAGGGGATTTCCTTGGTAGTTTTCGTGGTCCTTGTGGCTTTGCCTCTTCACTTGAGGCTGAAATGCTTGGAATTATTGTTTCTATGGATTAATTTTAAAAGTGTGGTTGGGATAATTTATGGATCGAGAGTGATTCTACTATTTTTGTTTCTGCCATAACGATGGGTCTTTTTCACTTGTCCTAGAAGCTAACTTATCATGCGACTAATTGTTTAGATACACTATTTCTCTTGAATAGTATTATCACTCACATTTATAGTGTATCTAATTCTGCTGATGATGGTCTTGAAAATAAAGGTGTTAATGGAATAGATTTAGTTTTGTATGATCAATTTCATGATGATATTCTTCCTTTTCGTAAAATGGATTTTGATAAGTCTCCAATTTTTAGGACTGTGTAAGTTGTCTCATATTTCTGTTTGATTCTATTTTGTAATGTTTTTTACATTTTTGAGTTCTATTTTTTTTCTTTAGGTTCTATTGGTTTAGATTTATTCATTATTATTCTTTTAACTGGTTTGTATCAATGTTATTTTACATGAATGAAGTGGTATATCTATAGTTATCTATTATTTTCTATAACGGTTTTCAAGCTATATCTACTTGATTTCATATAGGTTTGTGTCTTGGATGGGGCCTCTTGATTTGAAATTCGTTCTTATTTTATGCTTCAAATTTTCTATCGGGATTCATCATATATGTTTTTTTTCTTATATGAACTATTTTTTGTCATTCTTGTTCATCTCGGTTTGATGTTGTCTTGAATGTAGTGGCCTATTTTTTATCTTCGTTGTGAATTTCTGTAATTGGAATTCAACATGATTTTTCATCAATACCTTCATCAGATATCATGAGATCTCCAGGTAGAGTTTTTCAGGGTACCTGTGCGCACATGTGGTGGCTAATTCCCTTCACAGGGGTCGACTGGTGAGGAATTGTTAATGTAACAGGTCTGTTTCTGGATTTTAAATAAGCATGCCACTTTATCCGGTCTACAGTTCATGGAGTGCTGACTTGGGGTGGATTGAATTGTTGTTTTTTTAGGATTAGAGTGCTTGGATTGGTCCTTTGGATTTGGTTAGAAATGATGATCTAGTTTTTTTTCATCTAGAGCTCATCTTATTTCCATGGGTGTTTCTTGTTGATTTTGTTTTTTATCTCTTTCAATGTAATCATACATTATGGTTGTTTGGTGTTACTTGATTGAATTTTTTTCCTATATTGGTTTCTTTATTTTATTTATTAAAATCCCATTATATAGTATAAGTTAAGAAAAATGTGGTCAATAAAATCATTAAATTTGGTATTGTGTAATTTTGGGTCTCAATGTTCAGATAAAGTCTATAAAATATGAGTTTTATTAGAGGAAACCAAACTTCTTTGTTTGTTTGTTTTTATTTTCTAATGTTCATTATATTTTTTGAGTGTTTTTAAGGGAATCCCGTTATGGTGTACAATGTGACATAATGGATATTTTGTGTCAGACTTAGTTGTTGAATCATTTTAGTATTTCTAAATGAAACACATGCCTTCCAGAATACAAACATTACATTAATAATTATACATGATTATAATTGCGACAAGGAAAACAATGGATTAAATTATTATTTATTCATCATAGAAATTTAACCTTGTGGTTTTGTATCATGATTTTAATTCAACCCTCATTTTCCCCTCTATCTTTACAATTATGATCACTCTCTTCTATTCGCATTCAATACCAGGGAATTGTCATTCTATGATTGGAGAGTTAATATATTTGATTTTATAAAACTAATTTAGTTGTTATGAAAAACATCCTTAACCAAAATCAAGATATGACACATTTTAAAATATAGTGGGAAATTTCAAATAATATTTTATTTGATAATTATTTAATAGCATGATTATGTTCATGCGCATAGCATTAGGAATTTGAGATTATGCATTGTGATTTTTCACTACTAACATTTTCATCCTTTTAATCATGATTCCAAAATACATTTCTACTATAATGTTGGTGTATGTATTCATTCATAATCCACATCTATCATATAAAAGTGTTTGGGGTCACTTTTAGTTTAATTTGAGTGTCTACTGAAAAAATGTAATAATTCAACCACTTAGAGAATTGTTTTTTCTAATGCATGGAGTCCATACCTGGGGATCATGACACAATAGTTTTTTTTCTAGAGTAAGGATTTATATATCGGTTTTAGATATTCTAATTAAATAATATGTGGAGTTCTTCACATGGGGATGAAGGCTCCATAGATTTATTTCCCACATTGTGTCTTACTATAACTGTTGTGTTTCTAAAAAACTGAAAAAAATGTAAAACCGTTTACACTAATATTAATGATTATCATTATTCCTATTTATAAAATCAATATTTCTCCCTTGATCCAGATAATATATCATATTTATTTTTTGATACCCAACACATCATTATTCATAGTTTAAATTGGATGAAACGTTTCAATGAATTTTAACAAAGGAATGAGTTTTTGATTGGAATATTCTAATGAAACAATATTTTATTAACTAATATTGAATGGACTCTATATTGTTTAGAAGTATGTATTTTTATAAGAATTGTATTTTAAAATGTTTTTAAAATGGAAATTCAATTTTGTATTGTTTTGATTAATGAACTATGATATAAGCGTTGATATGGTAGTTCATACATATTCATAAGTGACGTTTCAATTTTCAATAATCTCTTTAGAAAAAAGTTATGAAATAAATTTTCTTTCTAGATTTATAATAATATAATATATAGAACATTAATTTTTTAAATGAATTTTAATATATGTCATCTATCCAATGTGGATATGAAAAAATATCCACATCTCTTCTTGAAGGATATAGTCCACACATAAATGAAAGATATTATCATGTTTATATATAAGAAAAAAATTATAAAATTTCTTCTTAAAAGGAAAATTATTTCATGTGAATCATAATTATTCCACTAATACAACATATATTCATTAACATTTTTTTTCATTTCCTTCCACATAAATATTTATCTAGAAATTAAAGGCATCACTTTAGGAGGATATTTTTCACCTTATAATTGATCAATGTTAACATATTCCCTACAAAATAGATTTTAAAAACATATATATATGATAAAATTAATTAGAGTTATTATTATATTATAAATTTCATATATAAATATTTGTTCCATCATCAAACCAAACCATGAGAGGTGTTTATTTAAAAAGTGTTGCATCAGCTAGTGAGGTTGTTGTCCAACATACACTCAATTGTTGTAATAATTTTCAAATCGAGGAGATTCTATATGGATATAGTTCATGAACATAACATAATGAAAACTTACTATATTATTGAATGTTATTATTATATAATCTTATATTAATTTTCTTAATGTCCTGGAATATTACATGAAACAAAAATGCATATTCAGTAATTTTACCTCTTTTGGACCACCTCTTATGGATTATACCAAAGGAATTCCAAGAATAAATTTAGGATGAAGAAATTATTATTGGATTATAAGATGAAATTTTAAAATTGATTTATATAGGGAATTTTTTAACTAATAGTTTTTTATTTTTAAAAAAGATTGGAGGGTGGGGGTATTTAATAGCTTTTTTGTGTGTCACACTTGTAAAGTTTAAAAAGAAAAAGGTGTACACATATTTTTTACATGAACTATGTTTAAGCAAGGATTATTTTTATATCCAAAAAAATTATAAGGTCTAAATATGTATGTAAATTATATTCTCATATTTTTTAATGGAATTTTAATCATTATATTTTCATTTTAACTACTAGTAAAACATTTTTTCCTTAGTAATTATAAATTTTTTTACCATTCATACTATACATTGTTTAAAAAATTTAATATGCCCTTAATATTTAATATAAACTATTTTCTCAAAATATAGAATCAATTTTTCTAAATTTAATTAAAAAATGCGGAAAAATTAATTTAATCATTCAGACATGACGATAAATTAATGTTATAAAGATAAAATGGTCAATGGTTTTCAACATTTTTATCTTCATATTCTATAAGTATTTGAATACAATGAAAAAAGATGAATTAATATATATAAATAATGGCATAATTTTACTTTTAAAAATTGAAATATATTTTTTATTTCTAAAAACACAAATAAAAACTAATTTTTTCAATTAAAATTCTATATTTTTAACATTTCATCAGGAAATGAATAATATCAAAAAAAATAAAAAAATTTATTATTATTTTTATACAGTGATTTAAAAATTAGGTATTTATTTATTAATATAAAATATCTAAATGTCTTAAAAATTAATTATAATTATTTTTTCATGAACCATGATAAAAACACCTTTTAGAAAAATATGAGATTTAAGATAATATTGTTTCCTTCAAAATGGTTAATATTGTATTTCTAATAAACATTTATCTATTTATATTATTTTATAAATATGTAAAACATAAAATTTTCAAAATTTATTTATTAAGATTTATAAATGATAATTTAATGTCTATTATATAATGGTAGTGTTATAATGATAATATATTAATAGATTTTCTTGTTTTGTTCAAATCTGGTACAACATCCACTGAATTCTTTAGATGATATTGAATATATATAAAAATCAATATATAATAAATTTTTAGGTTTCTTCATTTAATAATAATATTGTTGCCTTGTTTAATATACAATATCCAACATGAATCTCCTCATTCTAAAATATTTTGGGGTTGTATTCCCCCCAAAATAAATAGGATCTTCACAGTTTAATCTTGACAATGACAATAAATGGTTTGGAATTTGAAAATTCCTCTATTGAAATACAAAAATATAAAAAGGTATTTTTAAAAATAATCATAAAAAAGAGTTAAATTAAAGTATGATGTTCATATGTAACAATAGATAATGTGGTTTGTATGTACAATAACACATGTGGGAAGTTAATATATGGAAATTGGATAAAAAATAAATAATCTTCGATTGAAAAATGGCCAATTAATAAAAATATTTTGGATGATATGTGGAATTATTAGGGACTCCAAACCAAAAAATATGTGTTTATTTTAATAAACATTGGATAAATATAAACTAAGGAATTAATATAACATTTTGTTTTTTATCCTTATCCAAGATGTGAAAGATTAGTTTTCCATCTATATTAAGAATATATGAAAACATACATACATGATATCTTTATATATTTTATTAAACGTTTTATCTATTGCTTGTTATTTTATCATTTCATGCTTCATTTCTTTCTACAATAAATGAATACAAAAGATATATTTTTTATTCATGAGTCACTAAAATAATCATTTGATTTGTGATAAAATTTATTAAACTGCAACAATATATTCCCCAGTTATTTAATAATTAAAAGGTGGATGGAAAATGTATTTCAATAACAACTAATGATAATCCTAATCCATCCTAGACATAGTTTACATTAAGGCTCACCTAAAATATATAATACAAAATTTAAATGCACTGTTACAAAATTAGCATTATATATTCTAGAAAATATAATAGGGATCATAATATCGAAATTAAAATATGTGAATACTATGACCAAAAATAAACATAAATGAAAACATTCATGATTATAAAAACAAATTCCAATGTTGTATAATATTTTACAATGATCCAAACATGTAGTAATACCAAAAAAGGAGACATAAACCGTCAAATAAACAACCAATTTCATTGTCAAAAATGGTATCACATAATCATATCATTATCATTATTAGTAGAACATATATAATATATTAAAGGTTATCTTCATTAAATAATTTGTTTCAAAAAAGAATATATTTTCTAATGAACCAATTTAATTACCATTCGTCTCATTATTTTAAATCAATATTGAAATATTATTGTATTACAACCCCTATACATTTAACAATACATATAAACAGAATATCATTGATTAAAATAATCCAATGGAATAATTATATAATAAAAACATTTTCACTTTAGTAATTCCACATTATGTTTAGTAAAATAATAAATTTAGCATTGGGAATTTTTAATTTTTTAGTTATATTCCTTGGATTCCGGGGGGATTCATTCTTATAAAGCTTAATATATTTAATTTGGAAGCCTTTCACATTGGTAGATTCTTTCTTACCATTGAAATAATGATAATGTTGCACTTTTTTCCAAAATTTGATGCAAAATTAATTTTACATTTAATCATGAACCATGGTTTTTCATTTCATATGTATTACATGAATTTAAATACATTTATTCATTCTCCCAATAATATATTTTCTTCAAAACTACACTACTCTTCTGTTTCATCCCTTCAAAAATTAAATTCATTGATATTTCGTTCTTTATCTTGATATCTAATGATATTATATCCTTATATTATGGGAGAATTTGGGATACCAGTTCCCTTAAAAGGATCTTCCTAATCCACTCAAATTCATTGTCAATATTTTTATTTATATTATGTATATATTGTGAAAAACTCCTTTATAAAATTATAAGGATAGAATGATAATTACCAACATTTTTCTCATATAGCAAGGTATAATTAATGAACTATCTTCCCATATTTGATCATTTATCACTTGGATAATATTTTTCCAATAATAGTACCTTGAAACCCTTCCAATCTATTCTATATATTTACTCCTCTATCAATGTTTTTTAATTTAGTAAATCCATTGAACATTTTCTGTTGATAGCTGATAAAATTTCTTGACATGTTTTATCATTCACTACTTCTTGGAGTGATAAATACCTTCTCTATGGAACATATTAGTTTATTATAAAAAATGTATTTGTAGTACTATTTAATGATGTGGTATTGTTAACCATGAATCTATCTATCATCAGCACACCATAGAGTGGATTAGCTAAAATCTCCATACATGAATAGATAATAATCATAACTATTTACCACTTCCTCAATAAAGTTATAATTTGATCAGTTCTAGTACGAACACAATATCCAATTTCATTATCTAGTATACGAAGGAAATCCCTATATGGTGTATATGGATTGATATGTATTCCATTCCATCCATCAGAAGAAATTTCCTAACAAATACATACATTAGATTGGATAATAAAATTATGAATCATAATATATAATACCTGAAAATTTAACCACATAACATAAATTTTAAAAAATCATAGATAACATTATTTTCATAAAGAGGGATTTGCTAGGGATATTTTTTTAAACATAAAAATATTTTCAAATAAAAAATAATAGTATTTGAAGAATATATGAATGGACCCCTTAGTAAATTCTAACAATTACCATATCTACATTTATATTATAGTTAGGGATGTGTTTTAAAATAAAAACACACACTATATTCCTTACAAAGTCATTAAGAAATTATAATATACATATAATAAAATTGAATCATATGGATATTTTTTCCAAATATATATTTCCATAAATCTAGTTCCTACGGATTTTACCAAACCTCCATATGATACCTACTATATCACCTCCAACCCAATAGCCCAATTCTAGTGTCAAAATTGTTATATTTCTATAAGATATAAGGAATCACATCCCATTGTAAAACAAAGTTTAGCAATCATGGTAAACTACACACAAAAATGAATGTATTATTAAAACTAAAAAATAAAGGTAATAAAACATATCAAATTTTAATAAAATAATTTTCATTAGTTTAACCATTCATATCAATAAAAACATCCATAAACTATGGTGAAAACAAATCATAAGAAAAAGATGTCCTCAGATGTCTATTAAGTGTAACTGTCCAGTAGAAGATATGAATAAAAATTGTATAATAAATATGGGAAGGTAAATTACTAAAACACATTCCATCTAATGTGACACATGAGCCTCATATTAAAATAATTGATTGTAATAAAATAATTAAATTAATATAATCGAATTTTCTTGAATATATAAACATTTTTATTCTAACTAATCGAATCATCTCATAGAAAATTGATAACTAAATTCAAAACGAAATAATACATATTGTCAGACATAAAAAAATTATTGTCAATTCCAGATGCCATGTAATATAAAAGATTCAATTCCTTATTCAAATACATACAAATATATGTGGATAAATCCATATATCATACCCAATCATGTATTTCTCATGCGATCTACTAATTCATCGATGGGATATAAAGACCATGATGATCACAAACTAAGTTTAATTCATTCCACTTATGAATACAATAAAACAAAATTCTCATCGAATTTCATATTAAAACTATAATTTGAAAAATACGTACATTCACAAATTATTAACCATAATAAAAAAACAATCCTAAATAATGTGAATGGGGTCAATATGCTATATCTCTAATCAAACTAATCATAAACCACCTAGAATGACAATAATAATTATATCAATATTTTATATTCTAATTAAATAATTTGTAACATAACAATATTACTTATTTGAAATAAAACCATTTGAATAATAACTAACAACATTTCATAAGGAAATAATCATATCTTGTAATTTCACCATATTATTTTAAAACTATAAAATAAAGAAGCATTTAAAAATAATTTTATTGGAAAATAAATTTAAAAACTATAAAATTGTACAATATGATAATTTTTTGATGAAATTTTATTGTTTAATGATAACTATTGAAACATATAATGTAATATATTATTCATGGTGTGGTAATGAAGAAACAAAATTTATTACATACTAGTTGCTTATTTTAGTTTTTTTAATCCAAAATGGGGCTTCTTTTGGAAATGAAAAGAAGATACCTTGAAACAAATTAACATACAAAAATATTTAAATATTCCTTGATAAATTATTTGGAAGAAGTTTTAGAACATGTTTTATAAAATTTTAAGAAAACATGATATTGTATAAAAAATATATGACTAAATATAAAAATGAATATGGGGTATATTTAGAGTTTTCGCAATAATTTTAAGCACCAATGTGTGAAAAACATTTAATATTACTTGAAAATAATTTCCATATTAGAATAATATATTTTTATTTTAATATATAAATATCATATAATTACCCCATGGGGTACATAAAATAATAATCCTGAATAATGATAAAATTTTGAAATAAAATATTACCACATTGTAATGTTTTGAATAATAAGTCGTATAAAATAAATAAAATCATATAATACATTAAATAAAATAAAGGGGAATTTATTCATAGTATAACATATCAAAATGGATAGTATGTACTCCACGCAAAGGCATGAGTGGTGAATATAGAGTTTGCCTCATGAAAGTAAAAGTAAGATGCGAAATACGTACCGTGAGTATAACTCTTGATATTCATTCCTTATCTACATAAATAATATTGTTATGTAAATTAATTAATTTCATAATAAAAATAATCAATTTTATTATCATGATTTTACTTATTAAAATGTTATATATTAATACATAATCAATTATTTTTATGTTGGATGTTTCAACGAAATATGAATTATGGGTTAAAAAGGACTTTGGTAGGTAATCAATGGTCATAAAGATTGTTATTTAAAAAACTATTGAATATTAAATGTTATGAATTAATTATCATACTCATAAGTAAAATATACTTTAAAACCAATTAGTAAATATGGTAACGAAAAATTCACTACAAGCCAATCATAGAGATGGCAGCCTATATGTAAACATTACTATTGTTTCCTTTTATCTATGATCATTTTGGAAAGTAGTTAGGTAATATTTTATATTTATATAATTATTATAATATCATATAAAAAATATTATTTCCTTAAATATAATTATATATAATATACTTTTGGTGTTATGATGAAAAGTGATTTACATCACTACATGAAGGGAGTGGTACACATTAACACCAAAGACCTAATCATTATTCAATTTAAGAAAGAATATGATATATTTTATTTTATGAATTGTAAATATTTAATTAATATTATAATTATGTTATTTATATCAAATTTATTGTAATAAACATCCATGAAAAACATTAGTGAATAATAAATCACGTTGCTTCTAGAGTAGGGACTTCATCATACACACAAGCGACGTTACAATATCCCCTATGAAATAGAAATTAGAAAATTATATATACATATTATATAATTATTAAATCGGTATAATTAGGTTATAAGTATAATATATATACTTTATTTCTATAATAATACCTAACTACGAGAGGTGATGATGGAAATAGTGTCACATCAGTTCATGGGCTGATATTTTGTTACACACATGAGTAACATTGTAGTTTTCTAATTGAGGGATTATGAGATGGATGTAGTTCAGGAACAAAAAATAATAACATCTAAATATATTTGAGAAAATCTTGATGTTATATATTAATAAATAAACCATACTGATTGAGGCAGAATAATAATTTAAACAAAAAAATTTCTACGAATTCTACCTCTTCTCAAACTACATATTTATGATTAAATGTATCATTTTACAAGAATGAATTTATGAAAAAACTATTTATTAAATAATTAGGATATGGATTTTAGGAGTTTAGTTTGCTATGTATTCTCGAGTACAAATGTGTTTTACTTGTGTATAAGAGAGGAATAGTGTGGCATATTCTTGGCGAGCTTAGTGGTAGACATGTAATTTTCAAAAAAAAAGGTACACCGATGTTTTCTCCCATACCAAATAGAAATAAAACATATTAATATCAATTATTATACATGATATAGTTTAAATAGTTCAATAAAATATTTTTTTATGAAATTTTTCAAGTCATTTTAATATTTATATATTTAGTTTGACAACCCTATAAATCATTTTTTACCTTAACTGTGGTAGATAATATTTATCACTTTTACTATACTATTTGGTGAAACATTAAATTGACTATAAAATATAATATAATTTTTTCTATATCTAAATATAGAATTATTTTTAATATCTAAATTAATTTATGTTGGAATTGATAATTTTAAATTAATCCCTAATACGCAATGAGAAAACATCTTCCCAAAAGTGAAAATGATCAAATATTTATAATGTTTTATTGTAACAAAAAAAGATCATAAAACTGATTCTAGTGATCTATGATGGATTATTTTATATATAGTTAAAACAATTTTACATCAACACAAATATTAACTAAAATTTAACTTTATTAGTAATTCAATCAAAAAAATATTCTCTTTTAAAATTCAATTATTTTCACTATTTATAAAATAATGAATGTTTTCATGAAAATACTAAAAAAGAATCCAATAAAAATGTTTTTATGTTGAATTAAAAATGCATTTTTTATATAAAATACATTTTTTTAATGTGATAGAAATTTTTATAAATTATATGTTTAAATTGATAATAAATATTCTTTTAGAAAAATTAAGGATTTTCAAAAAAAACATTTAATTTTATTTAAATTGGGTGCAATGATATATTAAATTAATATATAAAAATTAAATTTATCTTAATAAACATCAAAAAATTTAATTTTCTAATTAATTTATTACTATTCATACACTCCAAATTAACTATTATGTTATAATGGTAATCACTAAATAATAATATTTTAATAGAGTATCCTGATTCATTCAAACCCAGTTTTTTATTCATTTCATACTCTTGATGTGATGCAATTTATTTAAAAAATAAAGATATCATAATTTCATAGGATTCACATTCTATAATATGATTTTTGTTGTGTGTCTTTATTCTATTGAACTTGATATTCCTGTATTTAAAATATCAGGGTTTTAAAATAACATTAAAATTTTTTATGACCATTAATGATTATGGTTTTTTATTCTATTAATAATATTTCTAGGA
Organism: Viscum album; assembly: GCA_963277665.1. NCBI lineage: Eukaryota > Viridiplantae > Streptophyta > Magnoliopsida > Santalales > Viscaceae > Viscum > Viscum album. Next base: position 1,236,911,849 of record OY728145.1, on the reverse strand, counting down.
AATTGATAATTATAGAAATATAGAAAAAATATATATAACCAAATGGAAATGAAACACCCATTAATTTAGGAATGGGAATAGGGCTTGAACCCACAATAAAATAGAATGAATGGTTCAATGGGAACCACTATCCTTTGTAATTTTATAATTAGTTTTTAAATAATTTTTATTAATTAAATAATTTTAAATATAATGGTTAGTTTTATTTTTATAGTATTTTTTATCATATAAATTTAAATTGTATTTAAAACATATTTGGTGACCAAGTGATAAATTTTATTTCATAATAAGATCACTATATTTTTGGGTATCAAATATAGAAGTTATGTGATAACAATTTTTGTTAAAATATTTTTTATTTTTATAGTTATTGAGGGTATTTGTTAGGTTGGGTTATTCATTTATTGAATTATTTATATTGATAATTGTGTATTAATGTTAAATATATAATATTAATGTATTATTACATCACATAATAGTTTATCCATTTTATAAATAATCATACCTTATTCTAATCATTGTGTTTTTACATAATGTATAACAATAGAAGGAACAATATTTTCTATTAAATGGTAATGTTATCCCATAAATGTTGAATTTTGATCTTCAAGAAGGAAAATTATATCTTGAATACTCATCATTTAGATATAAAAATGAGATTGTGGTGTAAATTTATTATAGAATAAAATACATCATGTTAAGTAGGTATATTTATTTATTTGAGGGTATATATAGTAAATAATTGCTCAAAAAACTAAGAAAAAATGCATAGAAATGAAAATATTATCCTATGAAATTCCTTTCTAATGTATCAAATTTCATTTTCACCGCACTTTTGTTTGTATTTATCTATTTTGTGATGTGTTAATGGTCATTAAATATATTTTGATAAATGATATGTATCACTATCTATAACTATAAAGGTATTAAATTTTTGTCCCTTGTATATATCTTCACATCCCACAAAATTATTAATACATAGAAACCTATTTATCTGTTATTTGAAATGACATTCAAAATAAACAATCACACTTTTAAAGAAAAATATTTATTAATAGTTTTTATGGTGTGGGATTTTAAAAATGGTATTTTGAAATCACAAAACCATGTTTACCAAGTACCTATTAAATTTTGTGGTTGAAATTTATTAAAAAATAAATATTGTCAAATCATAATATTTTAAAATAAAAACATTATGTTTGATAGCTTATACAACAAGAAAAAATGTTCCGTAACTACCCATATAATATTTGGTTATTATAGGATATAATTAAAATTTGTGAGTATTAATAGTATTAAATTATATATTAGATTTAGTTAATGGTACATATGAATATTTATACATGTATATATTCATTTAAAATAATCACTTAATATAATGTAGTGTTAATTTATTCATATTAAATACATTTTTTTGTGAAAATTTTGTTTTTTTGATGTATAGAAAAATGTTAAATTTAATTTAGAAAACACTAATAGTATTTATTTGATAAAAATAAGTTATATTTTGAAAAAATATAATCAAAATTATCCAAAGGTGATTGTTTTTTAATTTTTGAAAAATATTTATTTCATACTGAATATTAAGAAAATTGGTTTTTATAAAACATTTATTTCTCTTCAATAATTTGAGTAATTTAAAATATATTCATTATTTGATTTTTATTAAAGTAAAATATATATTTTATTTCAATATTTAATCCAACAAATTTATATTTAGAAATCATTGTAATACATTTTTTTATACAATTACTATTGGGTATAAAATTTCTTTTTCCAAAACAATTTTAATGTATATAACGTTTCCACATTTAAATATATTAAAACAACCATTAATTTCAAATAATATTAATTATATTTATCGATTATAACAATATAATTGTTAATTTAAATTCATATAATGATTAATACTATCCATAGAATTAATATATTAAAATAGTGTATTGAGCTTTAATAATGTTTTAATAAAAAACAATAATTAGTATAATCTTATTATAAATGAGCTAATAGACATTCGTAGAACTTATATATATTAGGTTAAGGATGTCATTTCAATTTCCCTGAATTGATGCCTAATTTAATGTTATGGAACTACTTTTTTATGGTTTACAACATTACAAGATTAAATTTTAAATTATGAATTCCTCATTAATCATGGTATTTTAATTTCACATATTATTTATTTCTATAATAGTATTTTACTAGAATGATACCAAGTGGAATGAAATATCATAACTCAATTTATTTTTATTTGATTATATACAATAATCACTATCATATATATTATAAGATTATGTATGAAATTATTTAAGACTATATTATATTTTTTCCATTATATTTTTTAATGATCAACAATTAAAAGACAAAATATATTACATAATTATTTATCTATAAAATATTATATTAACATTAATTGTTAATAATATAAAATTTTCATCATTGGGACATATGTTCTGTTATTCACCTATCATCTTATCTGAGGTGTTTCAAATAATAATTGGTTATGTTATATATTCAATCAATAAATTTTAATGGAATTTATTATTTAATTTAATTTTATTTGAACTACGGGGTTTGTGATTCAATGATACCATTGTGCTAAGGGTATTTGTTTCAATCTCATATTAATTGGGATTGTTCACAATTAAATTTCCTTTGAAGAAAATTATATGATAGTTGAATAATAAAATAATTTTTTGACATCCATTGTTCATTAAAAAAATTACAATTTAATATTACCTTTTCGTTTTTTTATACCGAAATTTTTTATGAAATTATGACTGTATTTCTCTCATTAATCAAAAAATCATTTTCCCCCAAATCCTTGTTTTATAAAAATGGATTAAATTTATTTTAAGATTCTCTTAACCTAGTTTAAAATTATTTTTATCAATTATTTTATTTATAAAAATACAATTAAAAGGATTCATCATGTAATTTTCCAAAGATTTCACTTTTCCAATTATATATTAATTATTAATGTAATATTCATTTACATATATATAGAATGGATAGTTTTTTCAGCCATCATGAAAAATAACTCATTTAAATATTTTTTATAATTTTCTATTGTTATATTAAATAATACTATTTATTTAATTTTTTGGACTTTTTTTAATGTTAAATGAGTTTTTCAAAGTGAAATGATATTTTCATCATGAAATGTTCTATGTGATATTTCAAAACAACATTCATCTTAATATCAGATCCCTTGAATATCCACTATCTTTTTATTAGGACAATATAAAATGATACCTATTTATTATTATTAAATAAGGATTATATGATTTTAATGGACAAATTTATATTCAAAATTTGCATCACATAATTAAAGAAAAATAGTTATTATTATGTTGAAAACTGAATCATTCTAAATTATTAATTCAAAAATGGAACATAGACACTATTAATCACGAATATTGGTTCTATTTTAGCCCACTGATTATAAATTTCAATATATACCATAGATGGGATATTATGTTATTAACCAAGGATGGGTGGTTATATTATAAACCAATAAAAACTGGGTTCAATATATCCATACAATGGATTAGGATATCTAGAAATTGTGGTTGAAAATATTGGTTATTCCATTTTAAAATATGATATTATTATTTTGTTCCAATATACACAAAAAGTTTCTTTTCAGTTTCTATCTTTTTTAAGTATTACATTCATCAAACATGATATAACATGGATGATTATAATTTATTATTATGGAACATTCCTTTTCTATGGAATTATGCTATGTTTATTGATTGATTATCTAGATCATTATATGAATTAATGCACATCTGTTATTATGACACACTTTTATTATGAAATCATATACTTATATTCTTCTTAGGATCACTAATGAAATTAAATTGTTAATGTTTATGTTTAAAAATTTTCTCCAATTTTAGGATTCTGATTCCGTAAAATATGATGATTGAAGTTAAATGATTTATGTCTACATTGGATTTTAATGTGAATAATATTTTGGGATATGAGGATGAATCAATTTTATATAAAAATATATATGCTTAGTGGCAGTTATACACAAATTATGCTATGTTTGTTTATTTTGGTAATGTTCTTCCAAATTCAATACAACACCCATCTTAAAAGGACCCATAGTTTGTAGTGGATCAAATATTTTATTTTTTATGATGAATATAACGAACACAAAAAAAAATATTGATTTTCATCATAACCAAATTATGTAAAATAAAATTTATATTTTTTCCATTGGATATAGGATTACAAGAGTATAGTTGTCATATATATCTTGATAATGAGATATTTAATGACCATGAATCCATAAATTTATTATAAATGAATGACAATAATATGGTAACAAATGAATCTAAAAGGGAAATTTTTCTATGGTCCTTATATGATTGAGGGATTACATTAATATCAATGAATATAAAATGTGAAAATATGCATACATATTTTTTTCAATTTCATAAAAAAAATTGCATTCTTTTTTTCATTGATCAATTTCATATCTATTAGTAAATCAAAGTAATAAATATACAAGGTGCATTTTTTATGTGTATAGTAACAAAAGTAACATTAAATAGATCATATGATCTTTATTATAGTGAAATTTATTTTCTTTTTAACTCAAAATATTTATAATATTCATAATTTTATACAATTATTTTCCATTTTTGCTACATAACACATAAAAATATACATAGAACTTTCTATAAATAGGTAAATTTAACATTCCCCCAAAATAATTCAGAACAAATTCCAAACATAAAAAAATATGAAATAATATAAAACACAGAAACACACAAATATACTCCCGTATATATATTGAAGATCGAATTTAGCATTATTCATAAATTGTATGATGAATCTAAATTGCGGCATATTACAAGGGTTACTACATTTTGCATATATTATTAAAAACATGTAAATAACCTAGGTCACTATAAAACATCAATGAAAAAATATTCATCAAAAATAAATTATGTCAAATATATTCCATAAATCCAAAATACTAATATTATTCATCAAAATTATAATAAATTAAATTACAACCTGATCAAAAAATTATATAATTTATACCAATATTATAATAATTAATTCATCAATTTAGATCAAATAATTATACCAAATAATTACATTAAACTCTAAATATGGAATATATTAATGGTTCTCATTCCCTTAATCATTTCTTCTATGAAAAATACCACTGTAACATTAAATCCCAATTCATGGTTATTTATACCATTAAAATCTAGGAAAAAAACTGCTATGGAATAATACATAGAATATTTAGAGATCATATTACTACAACATATATGAGAATATATATCAACAACAAAATTACTGAATCAAAATACATATACACATCAGTCCACTCATTTTAAAAATTTGGATAATATCTAGCTTTCTTTGGTGTGAGAGTTAACCCATTGATTTGGTAATAAGATATGATAATTCAAATTTTACCCAAATATATGATAATTAACTAAAAATTATTCCATATAAGGATATTCATTCCCCAACATTGAACTCATCATTTATCTAGGGTTATTTCTTATTTTATCCTACTATTCTGAATACATAAATTATATAGTAGTTCCATTGATACATTTTACTAAAATCCACTTCTAGAATTCATGAGATGTAAGAAAAATAATCTTCTCTATCCATTATCATCATAAATATCCATTATTTAATTGATTATGATTTTTCTGAATCTGACCCATGTTTAGATTTCCAATCACAAATTAAGATTGATGATTAGGCATAATCATAATTTTCAACTTCCATCTCTCATTTTACATGGTTTATCTTGAGGAAAATTACACTGATAACGTTCACATTCGTCATAAAAATAATTTCTCATGCTTCATTCAATTCAATAATGAAAAAAATAATATATAGTGAAAAAATATTTATAGTGCTAAATCATGAAAAAATAGTTTGTCTGAATTATTGAACCTTCTTCATCACTCTATAACAACATAGGTTTAATATAATTTTTCAAAGATCATTAGTTATTTATTTAATATGTAAGGTTTCATATTATAATGTTAATTAACCTAATAAAACACCACAAAAGTTTCAAAAGACGAACAGTTTAAGGGCACGCTCACAGTATACTAGAATTATGGTTATGATATAATCATCCAATTCATTTTAGGATAATTAACCTTATTTTCATATCATCTAGAACCATGTATATTAATGGTCTCAATTTAAAGATTTATTCTAAATAAATAAATTAATATAGTCTTACTTATTACATTAGGATTTTTTCTATACAAATATATATCATAAAATGTTTCAGTGATGTTCTTTTTAAAACAATCTCCAAATATTAACTAAATCCTATTTTGATAACAGCTATGCATACCCATTATTTTCAAAAATTATTATTACAAATTAATTGATTATAATTCATTAACTAACATAATGATAAATGGTCGAAAAATAAATATTTAGTGTCTTTGGACTCATGGATACAAAAAACTAGTTCAATAAAATCAATATCATCTCCCACTATGTTATTTACATGTAGTTCCATTTTTATGTGTAAGATTCCAAAATTCCATTCTTCAAAACATTTGAAGGATGAAATAGTAATGGGTGAGATAATAAGATAAGTATGGATAAATCATTGAGAAATGAATCATTATTGAATAGTAGGAACATATGTGTATGCTAACATTTTCTGGTAAATGATTATAAGGAAAAATATTCATACATATAAAAATGTAGATAACAAGATTCCAAAATCAATTCATTTAATGATGTATTATCCATAACTGTATAAAATGAGTGATAATCATTCACGAGTCATAACAGAAGAATATTACATCCTTAAGATAAGAAATTTTAATATTTTGAAAGAAATTAAACATGATTTGTTAACAAAAAATCATGTGATTCTTGTTAGATTGAAATCATTATCACACATCAAAAAGTAATAAATGATATAAAAAATCATGTATATTAATTTTAATATGTTTATAACTATAATATATCATATTCATGATTCAATATTTGAATAAATATATATTTAATCATGTCCATTAATTTTCCCTTGATCATAGAATGTATAAATCATACTCACTCGTAAATATCTAAACAAATAAATTTACAATATTATTCATGCTTGACTTCATAATATCATGTGGAATCAATCTCACTTTTCCTTAATAATTTGAGGTCAATAATATTCCCAACTATCACATAATCATAATTCATTCATATAAATGTCACAATTTCAAAAAACAACAATCAGATCATCATATGATAACCAAATGAATATAGACATATTTCATAACCATCATATTTTCATACTTATATACCATAAAAAAGAATATAGATGAAATCATTATATCATATTAAAAGTAAATAATAAGTAAAATCAAATAATTTTATAATCTTAGGTCCAATAGGGGCCTATATACCCTGAGAGGGGGGTGAATCAGGGTATGGATATTGTTTTCAAAAATTATTCCTGCCCCACTGGATCTTGACCTCTTTATTACAAGGGTCACTTTGTTTTCACTTTTGTGTTTTTTATGATCACTATTTTATTCTTTGTCTGATGATGATGCTTGAAATGAAATGCAGGGATGTAAGTAGGCAGACACAAAGATTTTTACTTGGTTCACCCTCACTGGGCTACGTCCAAGGAGCATACGCCGACAAGTTTCTGTGCGTACCAAATCCCACTAGTCTTCATAAGATGTTGATACAAAATTTGGGATAGAGCACTTCTATTCCCAAGCTCACTGCCTTCAAAAGGTTTAGGGTCAGCTCACTGCTTTCCCAAGGGACACTCCCTATTTCTCTCTCTCTGGCTCACTGCCAGTGGATAGGATCTCCTTCTTCCTCTTCCTATGCTCACTGCACTTAGAAGGGATCCACTCACAGTTTAAAGACATGTAGGTCTCTTCATTTTCATGAAATAATGAATCTTCAACTGTTGATAGGTGCTATATTGAATTCTAACTTTCATCCACTGATAAATACAACTCTTCCTCTGACCATTGGGCAACTACCTTTGGAAATTACCTTCGCAAAGTACCCTACATCACAAGGCTTCCAATTTTGCAAAGATCAAAAAAGCCTTCACAAAGCTCCTGCCTTTTCGCGAAGCTCTCTCACGAAGCACTCTCGCGAAGCACTCCCGCGAAGCTCAAGCCTTTGCAAAGCAACTTCCCTCGCGAAGCTCCCTGAGCCAACACGGAGCTCACAACTTTTGCGGAGCTACAATAGCCGACGTGAAGCTCCTCATTCGCGAAGCACACTGGCTCCGCGAGCCAACTTCATAAAACGAGAGCAAAATATTTTCTCTGAAAATTCTCTCTACTTCTCTCGATGGGGTAGGCCTCTATTTATAGGTGATTCCACCGACCCTCGAAATTTCCGCACAAAGTCAACGCCACGTCATCGCCAATTGCGAAGCTACGATGTTTCCACTGGAATTCTGTCCAAATCGCAAAGCACCGCGGCAATTTTCCATTTGCGTAGCTCGTTGTAATCGCAGATAGGTACCGTCAACATTCCTTCATGCCTTCGCCACAAATCTCCCTCGCGAATCCCTTCACCGTAGAGATTCACTTCAACTATGCCGTTCGCGAAGCATTGACGTAATCACGAAGCATCACCGCCTACATTTTTTCGGTCTTCGCGAAATCCAATCCATGCATTCTCTCTTTGTGAAATTCATGCCTTTGATATATAAAAATATTATCTTCAAAGATATCCACTTTTCGCGATGCTCACCAAACTCCAAATTTTGGACCCCAAAAATTTGGCAAACACTGGGAAACAGTGCCACCTTGTACTGCTATTTTTTACCGCCTTCAGATCGTCCTTTCCATTGTCATCATTCTTTGTCAACATGGATTCTTATCAACTTCTTGGGAACTCAACAATTCTCCATGGAAACCTTCTTTGTCAACAAACAAAATCAACCAAAAAATACTTCAATGTTACCTTGAGGGATTTTTACCAACATATCATTACAAAAAATATTCATTATTATATTTTTTGGAACAATTCTAATGAAGAATACACAATCCTTTTAAAATAACATATTTAATATATATAAAATTCTCAATTTTTAATTAAATTGTTTTGTATGAAACTATCCATTATAAAATTTTAAAACAATCAAACATTAATTTATAGGTCATGATGGTAATAAATTATATTCATTATTTATACGTTAAAACATTGTTTCTATTCACATTAAAAGGAAAAAATAATTTTTTTCAAAAATGAAATTATTATTAATTCTAAATCATTTATTACAAATTGTAAAATTTATAAAAATAAAGATAAAAAATAATAAAAGAATATATATAATAATAAGGAATATTTCTATGAAAACATGTTAATTGATGAAAAATATTCCTATCCAAAAAATAAGCCTATTTTTAATAAGGATATTTTTTTAATATTTTTATGTTTAAAATTGAGTTTAATTTTATTATTAAATAAAACTTCATTGAATAAAAATATGATCAAAAATTTAATGAGATTATATAGTAGATGATAATGAAAATAAATCATCATAATATTATTAATAAAGAATATGGATAAATAGTCATATTTTTACAAAAAAAACACTTACTATTTAAGTTATGTTAGTATCGTAATACCTATGAAATAGTAACATAAAAGAATACATTAATAATCAATAATTTTATATTATTATTTATATGAAATATAATTTTGTAAATAAATGAAATTATCTAATATAAAACCTCTCACTCTGTTTTAGTTTTTCATTCTATTGAATATTTTCTTGAAATTTGAGCCTTGAATTTTAAACATATTTCATTATTCAATATAAATAATAGATCCTTTTAAAATTTTGATTTATATAATTCCTACAACTTATTCGTTTTTTACATTATCTATATGGTAATCTTTATCCAGAATAAAATGTACTAATGAAGATCCCCATCCTTATTTCATAAAAATATTTTATCTTGGGAACATACTTGATGTTGATTAAATTAAAGTCATAAAATAATCATCAAACATAAATAGTAAATTAATAAAAATTCTAATTTTTTTACATCCATAATTTAAACAATTAATCATTTATTGTAACTCAACAATCTCATTTGAGAATATTGACATATTTATAAAAACACATCTGAAACCCATTAATATTTAGAACTAATCATCAAAATTGTGATTTAGAATAACCCTTTGAATTTTATAAAATCTATCAAGTACATATTTTTTAACTCATATTTTGTTTACACACAAAATTTACCATACTTTTAAAAAAAATATATCCTTTTTGAATAGAGAGTGTCTAGACACTATAGTAATTGATAAACTAGTGATATTAATAAAATATCATCCATTGGAGACTATACAATTTACATCCATGTTATGATACCCCCCCCCCCACACAAATTCAATTTTCATTATACTCACCTATGATCCTCTCCCGTATTTTATCATTATCACAATTTGAAATACATTTATATAAGAAAAATAATTTTATCCCAATTATAGGGGAAACAATTTAAATTTTATCCCCTCTTTAAGGAATAATCCATTTCCTGGCTGGGGAATGTCCTTTAAATTATTAGGTCATTTTCTATAGATGCTGAAAGATAATATGCATAGTGATTATTCAATCACTCACTTGTAAAAGATATTGTTAAATTCTGATTATTTTGATATTTCATTGACATATATTAATCCAAAAATATCAAAAAGTGACATTTTATTGGATCTTGTGAATGTTAATATATTGTACTTTGATCGGGAGTTTTAGAATATCTTTCTTAAAAGATTAATTACACTTTTATTATCACCGTGTATATTTAAATGTTTTAAAATATAAAATCTTTACACTGAATTCTCATCCACGATATTTGAGTACATGCCTTATTAGATAAAATGTATTATTATTTTGGTGTTTTGTGAGTTAATAAATAGTTTTTTTAAAATTCCATCTCAATCAACAATCTCCTCAAAAATATGTTCTTCACGATATTTATTTTCTATAATTTCATTCACTATACTAATCAATATCAATATTAACATATAATTTTACATAAACTCGTAATTTGGAATTCATCCCATATGAATTTGTTCTAATAAAATTTCTCAAAATTCTTTTTATTCCAAAAATATGAAAAAATTGGATCACTCTGATATATTTCAAACAATGTCACTATATTAAAAAAATCCCATCTTACAAAGTTTAGATTAAGAAAAATTCTGGTCAGCTTATAAAATTATTTATGATTCAAAAAAATTTACATCTTCATGTTTACACAACTTTCTCCAATTTGAAGTTTTATTAAAACAATCAATAGATTCTACGATAACATACTTTATTAAAAATTCATTGACATACTATTCTCGATATATAAACATGTTTATTTATAACATGTTGTCCCTGTATATATGATATTTCTCCCCACATTTATTTCTCAATGTTCTTCTTGATTTCCTTAGAAAATTCATTTAAAACATTTGCTTCATATTGATAAGAAATTATATAACCTAAATTCAAAAAAATTCATCTGGGTGATGGATATAATATATTTCACATTTATGTTTCTATGGATCACTCATTTTGAATAATTAAACCTTTGAAAACAATTATAAAATTTGAAAAAATATTAACATTCTGAATGCTTCTATATATAAAAATATTCATTAAATTTTTAATTCATGAGTCTATATTAATCAAAAAACACACAAGGTTTATCAATGTAAAGGTATTCATAAATCTTGCCAATAAATAATTTTGTCTATATATCCCCTTGATAATAATTGAAATTTTTAACTAAAATTGATGTTAAATTATTTCTAAATGTTTTTAATCATATAAAGGGGAAAACATTTCTTCAAAATCCACTACTTATACCTCTATATGGTCTTTAAAAACATGTATTTGTTTCTGAATGTCCTCCATTTTCAGTCAACATTTTTTTGTAAAAAAAATTAAATCAAATAAAATTTTCACTAAGTATATATAGAAAATGGTCCCATGGTTCATTTTTCTCATTTTGATCGAACACTTCATTCATTTCATTCAGAAATTATTTATATTTTAATGAATTAGAACGTTATTCTAGTTCAACATGTGTGATTAATGTTGTTAGATTGTCTAAATTAAATATTCATCTTGTTTGATCAAGATATTTCTTATTTAAAATTATATTTATTAATTTTACATTTTTTTCAAGATAAATAAATTTTGGTGATCCTCATTATATATCATCTTACTCATTACATGATTCATATTATTCTTTATTTATTTATTTTGAATCAATATCATCTTTACTTTTTTTATTATAATTAAAATACCAAAATTTATTTCCAACATCCTTTTAAGCACCATTTTTAAATAAGGTTTTATTTTAATTACATTTCCATTATGTAAATCAAAAATTTCTTGTAAACATCAATTCCAACATTATTAACTTCATCAATTTGATGAATATCCCAAAAATGTTCCTTCCATAAATATTTCATCATCACTTACCACGATCTAGTTTTTATTATTTTTTATTGGTAAAGGATTCAAAAAACCATGAAAAACATAACATAATATTTTTTACATCAAATATAAATAATATTATAGTTTGATTATGGCCTTAAAAAATATATTTCTCACATGTACAATAATGGTAACAAATTTTTCCAATAAAAAATTGAATATTTATGTTTTTTGGGAATGATTCTTTCCATTTACATTGGTATTCTATTTTTCCATTTAATAATCCAATTTTTGTATATCTGTAGTGTGCTTCAATAATAATTAATTCCATTTTTCGTCATATATTATTATATTTCATTGCATTTTTATTATGTTCCATTATCAATTTTATGTTACATTATGTAATCACTGATTTATCATTTATATTCTAATCTGAAAACACTAAAAATTTAAACTACATATTACGTCTAATTCAAACACAAAATGTATGATATTAAAGTGAATTCATCAAGATAAATGATAAAAAAAAATATCATTTTAATTATTTATGCATCATTTTAGCCTATAAATCGGAGTAATGAATATCAATTGGTCAAGTAGATAAACATTATTTTTTCATTTTCATTTTACTACAAATATTTCCATTATGAAAAGTGACACAAAAAATCATCTACATCTCTTTGAAAAGATAGAATGTTTCTAATTGCATCTACTATTGAATGAGTTTTCATAATTTTATACACATGAAGGCCAATTATGTGGTACAACAATATCTTTTCATCTTTATCTCAAAAGTAATTTGAGTTTTAGTGTTCTCCTTTCAGAAATATATTTTATATGTTTCTTTATCCTCTTATTAGAACTTTACTATATTATACACTTATTGGGATATAATATTCATTTATAATAATAACTTATTTCCCATCATAATAAAATAGAATCACATTATGTATGTTCCATATATTTCCATAATCAAATTAAAAATTCATTGAATTTACTTTTTGATATTCTTTCTCATAATTTTATATTCCTTTGATTCATTAAGGATATTGAATTTTCATAAGTAAATTCATCAACATATATAATTTCAAAAACATTTTCTATTATTATATATCCAATATCATTTGAGTAAAAACCACTATTAAAAATAAAAAAAATCACTCTTTTTACAGGTAGAGATGTCTAAAAAATGACAGATATTTATTGAATATTAATAAATTCTACATCATTGTCATTAAATGCATAAAAAAAGATATCTTAAAAGTGATTTCATACATTCCCCGACATAGTGTCCCACCAACTAACATTTTCCATATACATATTAGAGGCATTAAAATTTTTATTCTATTGTAATATTTATAACATCTTGTGATTAATTTTTTTTACTTCCTCGGTTTTTGGGATGTTAGTCATCCTTCATACATCATTCCTTCATTTTGGTTCATATAGTCATCCAAGAAGTGATAAATTATAACAATAGTTACATGTCTTGTTCTCTTAGATTAAGTGGAACTAATAAAACATATTAATCATCAATTCTCTATATATTTATAATATTCCCTTGTAATATGTTTATTGAGGATCTTAAAATTTTTCATCATCTGTTTCCTCAGGTTGTGAGGAATCCTTCTATTGGGATAACCATTATTTTTTTTAATGTGGTAACATTTTCACATCCATCATCAACCGATGATTTCTTATATTTTTTTGAAACCAACATGTAATGAAAAATCAAATGAACAATCACAGTTTGATTGAATGGTTTTCAAAATGTTCATTATTTTATCATTCCCATAACCGCTAAAAGTATCTCCTTCTATTTTTGATGCTCTTTGGATGTTTTCCTCCATATTTCCTACAAATATCCAACCTCGACTATTTTTTAATGATGTTTTTAAACCTCATATTTCGTAGAATCATTTTTTATACCAATATCGACTACCATTTTATATTTTTTCTATAATATTTAATTCGATATTCATGATTTCATCAATGTGAACATAATATAATTTAATAATATAATCCTTAACATCAAACAATTATTTACCACTCATATTTATTATCCTCATTTCCCTCTCTGGATTTTTATTTTTCTTAATGAAAGATAAATTTTCTTATCTGAGATGAAATAATTTTTATGATTTATCACCTTTATCTTATTCCTTACCCGAGGAATCATCTATTTTATTAACCTTCAAAATGATTGTTCTGATCATTTTTGAACATTTATCTACTAAAAAAATACAACTGAAATCTAATCATATTTCTTACTCAATATTTATATTATCCATTCGATGAAACTATTATAGTATTTATTGAATGATTTTTATTCTTTTTAAATTTTGTTCCGCTTCTTACTTTTTGGTTTTTCTTGAGACTCATCTTGATATTCTATAACATTAATCATGAGAAAATTAATATCTCCATTCCCAATTCCTATAGTCTAAATAAACATTAGGTAATTATTTCCTTCAAACATTTCATATTATAATCAATAAAATTTGGAGATAAGTTAAAATATTTTTTTCATTGCACTCATCATCTACTTATGTTTAAAATCCGAAGTGTATGTATCATTAGTATCTTGAATAAAAAAATTTCTTCTAACACCATGAAAATTTTAAGAGAATACTATCTTTAATGATAAAATGTATGGAATGAGACATAAATAGTATAACTGAATATATCAACTTGATACTATAATATATATTTATAATTAAAATAAATTCAGTATATGATAATGCTTAAACTTGATGCAACACTGTGTTATGTTTGATTATAAAGAACAAAATTGGTCATGAAAAGCTTATGTAACAAATATTATTTATTTCTATGTTAAGGATATCATATCAATCATCAAATAATTCTGTGAAAGGTGATACACAATCGATGTTCAGATGTACAATAGACTATCTCCTGGTGAACCAATGTTGTTCGTTCATTAATTAAAAGTGCTCATGGTGTGGAGTAGTGATAAATTTATGTTTTAAATATATTATTTCAGATATTAATGATGTATCTATTATTTGGAAATTATTATATAAAAAATACCATTATTATTTTAATATTCTAGGAAAATGATCAACTCGTTCGTGTGTATATTGGACTACAACCCTGTGGGGTGATGTGATTCATTCTCAAATTACATGGAATGTATTAAAGAATAGTTTAATGAAATTTGTTTTACACTAAAATATAGATTATACTTGAATTATAATATAAAAATATATCATTTACATTTATTTCATTAATAATACATGATAATTAAATGAGTATTCATGCATATGTACGGACAATGTCTCCATGAAAGATTCATTTCATTACATATAAATTAATTTGATGTATTATGATAAATACATATAAATAATGAATATATATGCTATTTTAGTTATGTTTTAAATTCTGGATATGATGATATCATGATCATAATAAGACCAATGAAAAGAAAAAATCAAAACTTATTAGAAAAAATTAAATTAACACAAAAAAGAAATAAAATGATGAAATAATATTAATTGATGAGTAATATGAATTTAAAAAATAATCATAAATAAGATAATAAATATTACTGTGATTCTATAAAAATTTAACAACATGATTATATACATAATACATGAGGTTAATGGAAATTCATACAAAAGGATTCCTAATTCAAGGTTTTTCATCTCAATTTACATTCCATTGAGTCTTATTTACTATTATTCACCAATTAAAATTTTTATGGGGTATATAATTTCCATTTGATATATAATACCATTATTCATTCATAATTAATGTTTTTTTATTTTCAATTTTAATTACATCACCCATGGTGTAGTGACTTGATAATTTCAATGTGGTAAAAGTTATTGTGCAATCTTGCATTATTTTGTGATTGTTAGACAGTATTTTATACAATTATTTCATTATAATCATTTATCATTAGAAATTTCATTTGTCTTAAATTTTAATATTATTTGATGATATATTTTATTATTTCTTATAAAAAATCCAATTTTTTCATATGGTGTTTATTTTTAATATTTTTTATATCAATGTAAATGACCATTAATATGTACAATTTACTCAATATAGTCATTTTAAGATAAACATCGTTATTAAAATGATTACTCCTCATTTTAAGAATTTCTATCACCAGAAATAATGGGTGGTAAAAAATTAAATGTAGAATATCCATGTATCTATAGTCTCATTAGAATAATATATTAGTTTACCTCAGCTAATGGTTTTTAAAATATTATATTTTAAACTATCATTGGAATAGTTCATGGTAGTCAATTTTTTATTTTCCTATGAAAAATAAAATATAATTAGTAAACATTTCTTGTATTAATTTTTTAATGATTATTATCCATGATATATTAAATATGATGAAATCAATGGATGTATATATTTATCTATTAATTGATTAAAAGGAATCTGTTTTTAGCTATTCCACATACAACAATGATTATTTTATATCCAATAATTTTAAAAGAATGAATTTTTAGTTATTTTACATTCCATATTGATTATTATTTTTCCCTTTATTTAAATGGTTGGTAGTTCATTTTTTCACTATTCCCTAATGATTATTAATTATTGATTCATGATAAATCATATTATACATAACCATTACTAAGAATTTGATATCACCCTTATTTTGTTTCATTTCTGAATCATTTATAAATGAATTCTTTGAATGATTATCATATATTATAATCTCTTATGTGTGTTATGATTTATATTCTTTTTCCAGTGTAATATGGGTATCATGTTTGTAATCTAGTCTTCTTGAAACTAACAATTTATTATTATAATATTTTAATCATGTATCCAGACCAATGTAATAATGTATGAAACAACGTCCAAATTACTATGTTTTGGGTGACTGTACATGGTATCAAAGGAATTTTAGTAGAAACCCAGTGAAGTTTATTTTTCAAAAAAAAGATTGTAAATAGCAAAAGTATTATTATACATTAAGGATAGGTCTAGATGAACATCTAAATGTGTTTGTATGTTAGAGATTATATGGTATTTTTCAAGAAATCATACCATTCTAATCAATTTCAGGGTTTTTTGAGTTTAATGTTGAATATAATTTTCAAATCCTTAATCACCTCTTTTTTTTTGTTTTTTATAATGTGAAATGACCAATACTAAAGCAATTATTGAGAGATTTATGGAAATAATAATTTTTTATTGGAAAGTTACTTTGAGGAATAATTACCTTAAATTTCACAGACATATAGTTATATGTAATTTTATCCTTTTGAGTTAATATTTTTTTATGAAATTTTATTAATTTTTTTATTATATTAGTATAATTTTGAAAATAATAGTTTTTATTCAAAACCTATGAAAAAAGGTTCTGTAATGTTTATATTTCCATGATTTCCATACTATTTAATTTTAAAAAAATTAATATGGATTCCGAAAAAAGAAAACCTATAAGTAGGGTGATAAACAATCCTATCTCAAAATTCCATTAAGCTTCAACCAACAAACTAAGGATGATATGTGTTTTAGATCAACCATTGACCAAAATAATGTCTATGCTAAATTGTATTTTTTTAGCTAAACTATTTAAAAAAATACTTATGATGAACTCTCAATGTAACTATTGAGGTTTAGATGGTAATTATTTATATTGGATAACAAGTATTGATCATGTGGGTTTTGAAAAATATTTTGACATAAGGAGAAAGAACATTCACTTTTTTATGGATCTTTCGATCCGTTAAATGATGATTTCCATTTTTCAAGAATAACAAATCATTTTTGGATATTCATTTCATAATTTAAATGAAGGAATGGAAATAAATTGAAGCACACTAGAATGATGAAATTGTATTAATATAAATTCATTAAATGATAGTATTTATTTATATTAATTGAGAGTGAATTAATTTATCAACTTCCTCAAAAAGGCTCCACCTGGAAAAAAATCACCATTATGAGAAGAATATTGGAACAATAATACTATCCAAAATCCTTGAAGATTTTTTAATAATTTAACTTTTATATCATCATAGATTTAGGGATTTCAGACCCTCAAAATTCCATTGATCGCTACCTTGTTTTAGTTAATTAATTAAATTATGAAATATAAATATTTTTTCTTCTCCAGAAAGTCCACATATTTACATTACATTAGTGTAGCCATTCATAGAAACCTAGATATGTTTTCTTCAAGATGACCCCTGTACATTCCTATATCTCATAATAAGAGTATATATTATTAAGAATTTTATAATGAGGGTTTTTCAAAAATGTAATTTAAATATATCAAACGCTTTTTTACCATGATCAAATTCAAATTTTATTGATGTAATTTATTTAATGTGGGTAGAATTGAACACAATTTTTTTTAAATAATGTCATATTATATGATAGTTCATATGACAGGAAAAATTAAAAATATATAGTAATATAACATTTCAAGACCACTAAATATATTCAATATTATAAATAAATTAAATAGATGATATATATTATAATTCACAAACCATTGATTTATTATGCATTACATGCAATAATGACTTTCATTGATAGCATGTGTTAAATGAAATCTTGAGTTTAACAAAAACCTTAATAACAATATTTAGAATGAATATTATCACATAACCAATAAATATGTTTTTTAATAAGATTAGATAACTTATTAAAATAATTATAGAATTCATTATTGACAAATTAATTAGAAATAAATATAAAATCCAATTGAATGTAAATACCAACTTCATATAATATAATTGTTTTTATATAAACTTTTTTATGTTATGATGTTGTAAAATATTAATAAATTTAATTTATTAATATTAATGGATTTTATGAATGACATTAATATATTATATATTAATTCAAAATAATTAACATTCGTCTCACTGATTTGATATTCAAATGACAAGAAACAAATCTAGTAATATGTATAAAAACTGTATTTTCCTAATCATAGTTTTCCACCTTTTAATGGCGCACTTGTTTTAAAACTAAATTTTGAAACATTTATCAGATTTTTATTGAAAAAATTAAATTTCAATTCATAAATATCAATTTTAATATTTTTGTTAGGGTAAATTTTTTTTCTTTTCTAAGAAGATTTATTTTTTGACGAATAATGAAAAATACTTAATTTTAGTTGAACATTTTTTTTCTTCTTAATAATTTAAAATGTTATATTATATTATGAATTAGTTTTAATTTATACATATAACAATTATAAATATATTAATCAAATATATTTAATTTAAATAATTTTATTATTTTATTTAGAAATAAAAAATTAGTAAACTATTAAATATATTAATATTAAATACTCACAATCTGATTCCATCTGCAGGATTAATTTTCAGTTAATTTGATAAAATTATCTGATATAAATTTTAAAAAATTGAATCCAATTTTTGAATTATAATATATAGTAATTTCTTATATTTTTATCAAAATTTTAGAACAAATTGATGATTGAAAGCAGTTAAGATTAATTATAGTGATAAAAAATTACATTATAAAGGGTATAAAAATTGAACATAAGGAATAATGACCTAGAGACATCTAAAAAGAATTATCATGAAATATTTTGACCATATAACATATTTTATAAAAAAATATTTGTTATTATATGTACGTGAGGTATGGGATACCTCCCAATAATGTTTATTTTTTGATATTTACATGAATTTCACACCTCATGTGCTACAAAAGGAAACTAACTACCCTCACATATCCAAAAATCCCAATGCATTTAGATAGTCTAAAACCATCAATATACTCTTAACAGATACCTTAATTTCATTAAACATTCCATAGTTTTGTAATAAGGGAAACCATTCATTGTTTTAGTTATAACCCAAAGAGGAACCCTTAAGAAATTGTATGGTTTTAATAAAAGAATTTTCAATTTATTTACTTATATAACTCATTTAATTTATTGTATACCATGGTATTATAATAAAATAAATTCATTAAATATACTAATATTTTATTCTATTATGTCCATGATATAAAAACTCATACACATTCTTCAAATGATTCATGCAATCGTCATTCATGTATCCGACAGACTACCTCCTCACGAACTGATGTCATTTATCCTTCCATTTCCAAAATTCATGGTAGTAAATAATTATTGATTAATACTTGTTATACTACCTATATAACATTTAAAATTTATCTATGATTTAGTTATTATTATATAACACATAAATTAATTCTTTCCATGTTAGTGTAATACAATTATGTTGTTTGTGTATAATGCTGGTTACCACCCCATGAATCGATGTGATTTTTTCAAACATCATATGTAATGTAACAAGGATGGGTTTAATAAATATTATATATATATATATATTAAATTATTATGATAATAGAATTATAATATAAATTTATTTAATTTAAATTTATTTTTTAATATAAAAAGAATATGTAAGCAATATTCATGTATATGTACGCCCTACTGTCTCCTTAGATGGTGTAATTTGTTTCTCATCAATATTTTTATATATTTCAATGAATATCAATTTATAATAAATATATATGATTTTTACATAATTTTTCAACATCTGGAGATAATGATATCATGATAAAAGTAATAGGTGCAGAAGTAATAAGTCATAACATGCTTGAAAATCAAGGAAAATAAAACCTAAAATAATTAAAACAGTGTAATCTTAATAATGAAAAAGAAAAAAATAATTTTTAAAATATTAAAACATGATGTCATAAATATAAATAAGTTTTTTAGATAAGTTATTATTTTTATAAAGGCCATTAGCCCAATGGTTAATGATCCTTAAAACTGAAGGTAGTGTCAGTTATGGGATTTCATGTAAATTTACATTTCATTGATAGTTATTTATTATTGTGCATAAATAAAATTTATGTGTTGTATATAAAATCCTTTTATACTTATAATTACATGATTCAATCATAATTACTTGTAATTTTAAGACACAATAAGATTCATTTCCACTAAGGGGATTTAAATTAAAAATTACCAACATGTGAAAGTTATTATAAAATTTCTCAATTTTTTTGTGTAACTATAAAATTAAATTTTTAAAATAAATTAATCCTTATCATTTTCAACCAATGTTCGTGTAAATAAATATAGAATTTTTTCTATATGATTATATCCTATATTTTATAATATTTTTACCTATTTTGTATATTTTTTTAATTTATTTTGTATATATGGTAAAATATACATAAATCTATATTCATTACATAAAAAAATATTTAATGATATTGCACAATATTAACTCTTGTATTCAATGTACTAGGAATTATTTGGACCAAAAGTCACTAATGTGGCCAATTAATGATAACATATCAATTCATTAGTATTCTCATGAGGTGAATAAGTCAGAAAGACTTATATATTAGGTTTTCACATTGTATGGATCCTACCATCTTGAGAAGATATCTTCATGTAAATGTTTCATGTGGCATGGAATCATGATGTCCACTAATTAATAATTTCTTAAATTTATATTCTGTTATTATAATCTATTATTTCTTCACTATGATAAAATCAATTGGTGCAATTAATTTTCTATTTGTTGATTAAATGGAATGTGTTTTTAACTATTTAACTTTCCATATTCATTATTCTTTATCTAGTTATTTTAATGGAATTTGTTTTCCTTTATTTACCTCACCATATTTATTATTCCTTTTATCATTATTTAAATGTCTTGGGTGTTCAATTATTTACTATTCTGTAATGATTAATCAATAATGATTCACAATTACTCATGATATACACCAAACATAATGAGATTTTGATCTCACCATTATGTTGATTCCATTAAATAGGGAATTATAAAGAATTCATTGAAGGAGATTCTAGGATGATGAGGTATTAATTTTGTTATACAATATATTAATTTCACAATGTTATATATGAATCATTTTTGTAATTTGGTTTTTCAATACTACTATATTATTCAGTCTATTGGGATTTGAATCCTGAATATATGAAAATATAATAAAGTTACTCTCTATAAGAATCTTGGGATGGGTCACTATATATTTCGTAGCATCAAAATCTATTTAAGCATTATTTTTATTTTTGAATGCATAATATTTTATCATA
Source organism: Viscum album (assembly GCA_963277665.1). Taxonomy (NCBI): domain Eukaryota; kingdom Viridiplantae; phylum Streptophyta; class Magnoliopsida; order Santalales; family Viscaceae; genus Viscum; species Viscum album. Next base: position 1,236,889,323 of record OY728145.1, on the reverse strand, counting down.
AATTGTTTTTCAATGCATTTATTCACATAATTAAGAGGTAAATATTTTCTATCATATAAAGATGTGATTTTATATTTAAAAATATCCACCATTATTATAATATGATTATTTTTAATTTTATAATCACTGAATATATCTATAAACCTCATATGTTGAAAATATTATCATTTTCTCACAATAATTACTCATAATTAGTTTCATCATCTCCCATTATTACATATTTTATCATGTCATGTCATATGTGTAACTTCACATAATTAATGTTAGGGGTTTCTTCAAAAATAACTTGGATCATGTCAGACATTGACCTTTAGTTTCTAGGTCATTATCCAATATAAGCACATTTTCATCCAGCGACATATGAATAAAATTTCTATATTTTCCATCATTTTCAATGTGTCTTTTGTCTGTATCTATCATCATATCATATTTATAAATGTGTTAAATACCAACAGTTTTTGAACAAATAACCTCCAAAACTAGAGATAGAATATAATGTATAATTCATTTTTTTCTTTGATGACTTTAATTAATTAATTTAAGAATCCCTATTCCATTGACAAAATTTATATTTTTTATGATAAGGAATTAATAAAGTAACATTAAGCTATAATTATACATAATGATTCAAATTATCATTTAATCACTAACAATGGGTTTCTAAATTTGCTACTGAATTTTAAAAATCATAATATTTATGAAAAATAAATAATAATTTTTTTTAGATTTTCACCCATTTAAATTTTATTAAACTCATATTCATAGAAATTTATAATAATTAACATATGAAACTAGATTTAAAAGGATTTTCCTTAGTGTGATAATCTTAATAATAGTCATAGGAACTCTATTGGGCTTATATAAATTAATTATAATGATGTTTACAATATAATATTCTGGATCATGTCCTTTTGTAAACTATTAATTTACCAATAATAATGATTATACCCATATCTGTCAATTTTAAAATTATTATTGAAAATAATTTTATACAAAAGAAAATGAAACATTACCGCTTTCTTCTATAAAAAGTTTCATCTAGAATCCCAGCCTAATGTATCAAAATCTATTGACCGATATCATATGATCTCAATATAATATCCCATGTCTGATGAACATGTCATCTACCTCTACATGTTCACAATCATTCAAATCTTTATGTTTTCAAAACTGTTCTTCTAAACATTCTCTCAAAACTCAGACTAATACCCTTTTTGCAATACTCCATACATATTTTTCTGATCATTTCCATATCTAATCATATAATAAAAGACACTGCCCTAAAACCTTCTTGAAATAAAATTCTTCATTTCATCATTTTCTCTTTGAAATGTTTCTTGTACAAATGTATTGTTCATGAAGGTTCTCCATGAATGGTAATGGCCTGAAAAAAAAATTATTTTCTGAATCAATAACATTAATGAGATAAAAATTTATAATAAATGTAATCATAACTGATATTATTCTAAAATAATATCAATTTTAATACGATCTTATTTATTATTTTTGAAATCTCTATACAATTAATTAAATTTGAACATCACAATGTTCTTCCAAAAAACTCTATAAATTATTTTTATAAGACATGTCTACATGTAACTCATTACAAATGTAGCTTTATTATTCTAGTTTCCTTGAAACACTAATATTATACTCCTTGATTCAGTCTACACTTTTTTTCATATATAAAACACATTAAATTCATAAGAAATCTAACTTCAGTTAGCCTATCAAAAAACTATATATATAAAAACGTACAAAATTAATTTCTAGAAACATTACTTCATTATCTTTATTTTATCTCAATCCTACTGAATTAGATTTTCTAAATTTTTTAAACTTCTAATAGAATCATTATAGTTCAATAGTTATTCATTAGTAACTTTAACACATATAGATTTTTCTTAATGTAACCACTCTTTCTGCTTAACTTCATACAATCAATCAAATAATATTCTTCTAATACATTTCAATCTAGATATTAAAGTGATATTAAAAACTTGATCTCATATAAATAATTCTCCTCATTTATTTGAAATTATCTTCAACCTAAAAACATCCTTATTTAGAAGAAACTACATAATTTATCACAGATCTCTTTTCGAAATCATTTTCCTAGCGGTCTATGTCTACTGATCTATGTAGAGATAATTTTTTCCAATTACAAAAATAATATTCCCATTTTATATTTCTTCTATATAGAAATATTATTTCTTATGTCACTTTTTATTTCATCCATATTTATTTAAATGTTAAAAACTCAATAAAAACATCAGTTGTTCTTAAAAAAAATTTCTAATGAACTCAATATTCCTCATCTTTACTATTTCAACCAATAGAAATCATCACTTTCATAATCGTTCCATATTATTTTGATCTCATATTTTACGAAATAAATGTTTCATCATCATATATTTATATAAAAACCTCTTTCATATCAAACTGAATCAAAACATTCTTATTTTTCTTATCAAGTCATTCACAAACTCATTGATTTTCACAGACTGGTTCTTTCTAAAAAAGACACAATATGAATCATCATTCCAAAAATTGTATCTGATTGAAAATGGGGATCGGTATTATCAGACTTGAAAAATATCAGTATTCTCAATCTCTTTCTGTTTCCAATTAAGGAAAAACGATTCCTTAAATATGAGTACAAAAACATCAATGTATTAATTTCTAATTTATGAACTATAAAAATTTACCAATTGAAGACCTCAAAAATTCAAAAAACATCTTTATTAGGTGATTCCTTATTTATATTTTTCAACCATAAAATCTAAATACTAAAAATTTTAATATCCCCATTTCATCAAAATGTTTTATCCTGATATTTTCAATTAGAATTAGAACATTGAGATCAAGAAATAGTTTTTAACCTACATTATAAGTTTCTATAACTTCTAAAAAATCACTAATATCTATACATTACAACATTACTCTTTTCATCAACTAAATATATTGAATTTTGAACATTCACCTATTTTGAAAAATTAATATAAAAAAATGGGTTTCAACCAAATTGAAACATTGTTAAAATACAACATCAAAAAAGATCGTCAATTTTTAAATTTGTAGAATTGTGTCCAATAACAAATGAATGCGAACCCCACATCTTCAATTATTCATTAAAAAAATTTAAGCATTAAAAAATGAAGACAATCAGATTTTTATAGGTTATTAATATGTTCCTTCTCTGTAAGAATAACATTAATGTAGAAAAATTGTATCTAGAATACATCTAACTCATTGTTTCATAAAATTAATATCTCTTGATATTTATAATATATTGAGATTTTTAATATCAAATAGACTCATATAACATACAATGTAAGGTTCTATAAGTTCATAACATTCCCTACAATCAGACATTACAAGATATCTCTTTTTATTGAAACTCAAAATATCCATATAGGTATATTCACATGTTTTATAAAAAAATATTAAAAAATAGTTGTTTTTCAAAAACAAAAAAATAGTGTTAAAAAATCAAAAAATATTTTCATTTCCCCCTATGAATTTTAGGATAACTCTCATTATCGCATTAACCATAAAACAATTTTTAACCCTAAAATTTTTCAACACTTTTACCAAAACATATACCTTCTAAAAAGAGATTATCTTGACACCCCACTATTGGATAATGTTGTTTTTATGGTATTACATAATTTTCTAAAAGGACATGATCTTTTCTAAAAGGGTTCATTTTTTGTAAAAGTGATGAAAATTTAGAGTATTAAAAAATAATTATTCTTCCAAGATGGTAATTAATGCTATTAAAAAATAAAAAGAGTGAGAATAAAGGTTATTTTCTATTCATTATTTTATCCTAGTTTTGTTTCTTTTAAAAGATTAATCATTTGATAAAAGTTTGTCTTAAAATAGATTATTCACAAATGCATTTTTTATGTTTCTTGAAAAAGTGAATTTTTAATGTCCATATCATAGCAAAGATGGGAATTTGTAGAACATTACAATGATAGTCATATGTTACTTCAATGATCTCAAATATTTTAACATCATGAAGTACCTTGAGATAAATTATTTCAAAGAAATAATGATATCGATGTTATATGTATGCATTATTTATGCGTAAATATTATATGAAAATGAAAAACAAGACCAAATGATTTTCATCATTTTGGAATGCTTCATTCTCAAAATATTGATGGTTTTTAATGAAAGAAAAACGTTATTGATGTATCTAGAATCATATTTCAAGACACATTTTTTCTCGACTGAGAAACTAAATCTGGTAGTGATGTCTAATGTTTTTTATGTTAAATGAAGTAACACTTTTCCTTTATCAAAAACTCATTCTAGAATGTTTTTAAATTTATTTCATCCATTAATAATTATGATTCAGTTAAAATAAATGATTTTTTAAAAATTATGGAAATAAGAATGTATTTTTTCTTAGTTATTATAATAAAAGATTTGTTTTTATAAAAATATCTAATTTTAGAAAACCTATTATCAAGATGATACTATTGTACATATGAAGTAGACTTTCCATATTAAATATGGATAAAAAATAACAATTAAGCGTCCGAATAATCATATAATACAAGTAATTTAACGAATCTATGATTTCAATTTTTTGTACGGATTTCAAAAATGAGTTAAAAATTAAATGTGACTCATAAAATAAGATTTGAATATATGAGAAAGGACACAGGGGGAGATCACAATTAATTATTGGAAAAATATTTCTAAACACAAATAATTAGAAAAAGAACATTAAAACCCATTTTAGAACGATATTTTTCAGAAATTTGGATGTTTCTTCATCATATAAAATTTTATTAATTGATGATTGTAAGATGAAATTAGGATGAAGTAAGTATAATAGATCACATTTATTATCAGAAAATATTATTAGAATAAATAAAATGAAATGCAGTTTTATAGTGTGTTTAGATGAAGTTGAGCTGAAAGAGTCTCCAAAAATCGAAAATGGTAGATTTGATTGAGATTATAAAAATAAATTTTTATTGGAAATTGATGTTTGTAGATATTCCATCAATATATTAAACCATAGTTTGTTATATTATATGAATGGGATGAATAAGAATGTTAGTTTTCTGAAAGGAACCATGTCAGTTGTGCTCAGATCATATTTTTGTATAAGGATATATGATGTTTAATTTTTTATTCAGTTAGCATGTCTGAATTAAATGAAAGGGAAAAATAAATCACTATTTCTTATTTCATTATGATATGATAACATTATATATGGAGAGAGTTCTAGATAAATATTTAAATATATATATTCTATAAAATAAATTTATAGAAAGATTATATTGAAGAACATCATAGTGTTCACATTTAGGTTTTGTTTTATAGAATTCTAGAAGATTATAAAATCTAGTATACACATTGATATGAATTATTATGTGCACAGATAGTGTTCTGATATATAATAATTATATATATGTGAAATTTTAGTGATTGGAAAAATAATTGGGTCCCCTCTCATAATAGTTATAGAGAAACTATAAATAAAAGGTACTAATACATTTGTACTAGAAACTATTTAGTGATAAAAAACATGAAATGCTAATGTTTTGGATTCATATGTGGTTTCTGAATAGAGTCCCCAATTATAAGATCATAAATAGTAATGTTTAAGTTTCCTGATATGGAGAATTAGAATGAGGGGATCACTGTATATTTTTAGAAAACATGTTATATAAGTAATCTATTTTGAACCAGATTATATGAATGTTTTTTTTAATAAAATCATATTGTGTAATTATGCATTGGACTAAGGTTATCAGTATGAGATTATCAGAATGATTTCATCAACCATAGGTGAATAAAACCATATTTTTATCTAAACCATTATAGAGAAAAATGTTTCAATGTTATAGTATTTTTTAGGGCTCAAATGTTTTATGAAAAAATTTCAAACTGATGAAATTTGGTATAAAAAATAATATCATGGTATAAAAGGTGTCCAATGGGAGTTGGAAAAATGTTTCGTTCACATATTCATAATAGTTAGTTTCCATAGAGTCCTAATAATGGTTATGGAAAGTACTACGTTCTCACACTAAGATGAAACTTTTAAATAATGGGTTCATTGTTTAATTTTCTACATTTTTTTCATTCGATTTTTATAATATTTATAATATGTAAATATTACTATATTTAGAGTTTAATAATATCAATGTAAAAATATTAAAATGAATATCATTCATTCATCACTATTCTCCCCTTCTCTATGATTAAATGAAACTCCATACAGTCAATATAAACATTTTAATAATAATTTTGTTCATAAATTCAGTTGTGTATTAATAAAACATATTGAGAGGAACAACCCACAGTTATTTTTTAATCTATGAATTAAAACCACATAAATGAGGATACATTATATGGATGTCATAATCCCCATAATTATCAAGAACTGAATAACCAAATACATAAACAAGATTAATTTACAATTAAAAACGGAAATAAATTTATAATATATCATATGTATCATTCAAGTAAAATTTATATTAGAAACCCTTAAATCATATATTTCATGATTAATATACTCTATAACTATTTATTTTCTGAAACCCCACTCTAGATTACACCATAATCATTGAATAGATGTTATTAATGAAAGACCAGAAGAACATGGATATGTGCAATTAATCAAGGATTTAATTATAGTGTGTATTGGATAATATAGAAGATTTATGAAAAATAGAGAAGAGATGAGAGTATGTATCCTTTTTTAAACTACTTTAATTATATTACACCTTTAACATTCTTAACTGATCTTTCTACCTTGATATTGTTATTATATGTTCATAACTAAAAGTTTATTTTATCCAAATATTTATACACTATATCCAAATTTGGAATCCAATTAATCAAATATGAAATTTCTTTTACTGGAAGATATTATTTTTAATATTTGAATTCCAAACCCAGAAGAAACTATTATTAGGGTCATACATGATTGAAGGTAACAAACTTATAACTTGTGATATAAGAATATATTATATTTAGTTATTTTTTTGTTAAATAAAAAATAAATAAATAATTTTATATTTTTTTGGAATTCCATGATTCATAGGGTTCCGTCAAAAATTCTATTAAATACAATTTTAGAAAAAATAATAAATTTTAATAAAATAATACTTATATAAAATATGTGATGATTAGTTTACCAAATAAGAATGAGTGTTTTAAAATAAATTAATTACCATAATAATTATAATGTTATACATAACTAATCCAGAAAAAGGATAAAGGCATGTCTTATAGATGTTTTTCTATTTTACACCAAGAATTTAACACAATTTAACACAATTTACAATGTTATAAAATTATACTAAGGTTATTAATCCTAATTAAATATTATTATGTTAAAATAATAATTATTATTAAATATACATATCAAAAATATTGAATCAAATTTAGATAATTTATGATATATATCTAGAACCTTTTAATTTAAAATTAAATTACAAAAATGTGGAAAAAATGGTTATTAGAAAAAAATGACATCTTTTTCATATTTTTTAAAAAAATTAAAAAATGTTTTAGAATAATAAAAAATAGTTTATTAATAAAAAAATTATTTTTTATTTTAAATATTTTTAATTGAAAATTAGTCATACAAAATTCTTGAATATTTTGAAAATTTTCAACATAAATTTGTTTTTTTCTCTATAAACTACAAAATCAATCATTTGAAAATTTCCCAACATTTCACAATATAATAATAAGGGAATTATTATTATTTTTTAATAAAATACAAATAATTATCTAAAATTAATTATAATTAACTTTCAACAAAATCAATAATATTAATTTAAAATAAATATGTATTTTTTATGTGTGGAATAACTTCACATAAAATTGAGTATATATTTCTTAAGAATTAATAAATATATATTTATTATTTAGTAAATTATATATATGTTTCAAAATTCATTTTCCAATATTAAAACCATCTAATGCAGTGGATATGGAAGAACAATCACATTTAAATATATATAATTTTATAATATATTCAATTCTCTTATAGATCGATGCTGCATGTTTAGAAAGCATTTGAAATTTTTATTATTTAAAAAAATATTATAATGTATTAACATCATTAAATCATATTAAATAATTTTATATTATAATTTAATTCACATCAAAATACTTAACATTGTATATCCTTAAGGGTTACTAGCTTTATATATAAGAAATATTATCAACTTATTTTAAAACATCTTCAGTATAGCCCACCAATATTTTACCCAAATGAAAAAAATTAGACTTATAATATAATATAATATTAATTATAATCTAATGAATATAAATTTATGAATTGATGAGATTATATATATAGTAATGGTAAAAGTTAATGAAAACAATCAAAGATTATAAAGGTCAATAAGAAACATTTGGGTATGAGAACACAATTATGGTTCATGGATATAATATATTTTAATTTAACCCATCAAACTAATAATGAAAATCAATTATCATTTAATATGTCATTTGGAATATAAAATTCCGGAGAAACAATTATGTGGAATCATTAGACAAAAATCAAAATCCCTGAGAAAAAAACAAAATCATAAGATTGTGGCATATTCATAAGCATAACAAGTCATTCCATGTGTTTTGAGAAAAATAAAGACCATACTCACATCATGTATTGTGTGATCAAATTTATTTATGGTTATCCCAAAAATCATATGTGTCAATTCATGAAGTGTATTTCTTTTCCCAATGCATTGTGGGGATATATATTTCCAGACCCACCTGAAACTCACTAGGTCAAACCCTATAAGTTTATTTATTCAAACACAATTTGTATTCATCTAATGATATAATTATTTATTTAAATAAATATTAGGATATATTATTATATTCCTTTACAACACATAATTAAAAACATACATATGTGTGACATGTAAATTAGAATCCTTGTTTAATTCTATATTCTCATAATTATCCCATGAGAATAAAATGGGTTACACAAGAGCTTCCAGAATATACTAACATAATATTCCAAAAAGAAAAGTATTGGGTATCATTATATTATTTTATAATTGAAATATATTATACAGTAATGGAAGTTATCATATATGAATAAACATTATCAGAAGAGGATGAAAATTCAGTTCTCTATACCAATGTGTTTTTAATATAAATTTAAAAAAAATTAAAATAATTCATATCAACACTTATTTGGATATAAATAAAAATATGGTCTGTATGATACATAATTAAAACATATAATCATTAGAATAATGTTTATTTATATAGAAAATATTTCAAATGTGCATTCCTTTGACACTTTGTAATTCTGGTAAATATTGGTGGAAATGACCATATTAGAAATCATATAATAATATTTCTTTAATAAAAAAATTAATTACATTTTAATATACAAAATAATATAATTTATTTATTTATAAAGAAATATATATAATAAAATAAATAACTTGTACATGGATGATAATGATACTCGAATGAAAAGAATTTGTACAGTCTATTTCTTTTAAAATCATTTCATTGGGAATATTATAAACAAATGGGAAGTGAAAGTATATGAGGACATGTTAATCTCTTTTTAAACTATAGTATATGAATATATAGGTTTCATTATAGGTAAATATTATAATTTTTTCCCAAATATAAACTTAGATATTCCAATCTAAAATTTAAATTAATATTGGAAAAGAACAATTAAATTATCTCCTATCATCAATAGGAGCTATTTAAAGTCTAATATAATTTACTTAACCTTATTATGAAGATATTTGTGACCCAAATTAAAATATATTTAATTTTTTTATCTAAAATTAAATAAATTCATTAAACAAAAACTATTTAGTTAACACCTTTTCATTTTTATATATTATTCATTTTCATCATTTGATACATGTTTCAGAGTGTACATGAAAAGCCCCTTGTTGATAACTATTGAAGTATCCAGATAATATTCAATGATTTTGAATAATTTCTTTATTAAATTTTAATTATCGATGTTCACTTAATCAATTTAATGTGTATGGTTTGGGATAAGACAACAATTTTCCAAAATGGGTTGTTAAAAAATTTTCTAACAAAAGGTATTATATTAATAATAACATTGATATTAATATTATCATATTATGAAAAAATAGAATAATTATTTACATATTTAATAATTAAATATAATTTTATAAACATGTTAATTTGATGAAGATGAATAAAAATTTTATTCATTGAGGTTTTAGTTATCATATAACATTCCCTCTATTTTAATTTTCAAAATACATAGGAGGAATGTGTGAAATTGTAATTAAATGAAGATAATAAAAATTCAAGTTGATTATTACAAAAATTTATTTATTTTAATTTGGTTAAATATATATTTGTAGGATGTTTATTTAGAATTATTCTTTAAAGGAAATTGTTAAAATAATTTCTTCTTCCTTATAAATCATCCTTTAATAACCATTTTAAGCCTTCTTTGAAAGGGGTTTCAGTGGGACAAGAACAAATTGAACAATGTAATGATAGTTGTTACGGAATTTTGATAGTGATTATCTATGGGGATTTTCATTGTGTGTGATGATATTTGGGTTGGTGAAGTTCTCCTAGTATATGTAATGGCTGAAACCTCTATGTTCCATTACATTGCATGAATCTGAAGTCTGAGTAGTTATGGGAGGTTATGGTGACATATCCCCAACAATTTTCAAAATATCTATTTTTTGAATAGTGTTCCCAGTTTTTTGAATAGTTGTATTGGTGAAATATATGTGAATAGTGTCATCGGTGAGTCATTAGTCATTTCGACATCAGTGGTTCATTTGTACAATTGGCATCAGTGATTTATTTGTATTATCAGTATCGTTGAGTAATTTTTATAGTCAGTATGGCTGAGTCATTTGTATAATTAGCGTTGGTGATCCATTTTTACTATAAGCATCAGTGAGTCATTTCTATTGTCAGCATCGTTGAGTCATTTGTACTGTGGTAATCAGTGATTCATTTGAAAGGTCGGTATCAGTGAGTCATTGGAACTATCGTCCTTAGTGATTCCTTTGTAATATCGTCATCGGTGAGTCATTTATACAGTCATTATCGATAGGGGTAAAATGTTTCCATCCATCAGTAGGTAAATAGTGCTTCCATCCATTTTGTATGGGTATAGTGTTTCCAACATATATAGTTTCTCCCATATAGCATTTTCATTTACAAAAAACACATTCAAGGCCTTGTTTTGAGGGATTTAATGCAGATTTAAATCGCACAACTCCTATCATAATTTTCCTAATGCTCTAGATGCATTTACCTAGTCAAACCATGTGGTTTTATTTGATCCTCTTACAAGGGGAAATCTAGGGTATCTTGAACCACTACTCCGTTAAATAATATAAAGGGACGTTATATATTACACACATTTTTTACCTTCTAGTTCCTTAGTGAACGATGCAAGAAATTTACATTCTTCCCATATTAGCGGTGTGATTAAACCATATTCCTTGGATCGTTTTCCTTTGATGTTTATTCCTACTACATGTACACCCCTATTTTGGTTTCATTAGCAATTGTTTATCCATTATTGATAAGAGGTATGATCTACCTCTATTCTTCTATTTTCTCTATCCTAATTCTCTGGTTTCTCTTTTTCAGGATATAGAATGTGCTCTTCATGGTTCTAATTATTTTTTCATGGGTGTTAGTTTGTACAGCCATGTCACAGTGTCCTCAAGAGGATGTAGTTGTCATGGGGGAGTCGATCGTGATCAGTTGCATGGATCGCTCTCGCGTAAAGAATCACAATGACCTTTTGAGACAGGGTATTTTAAACATCACTATTCATTTATGTTCAAATATAGAGTTTTCACATATTAGACCACTAGATCATAATTGAATTGACAAAATAAATATTTAAACTGAAAAAATAAATTGGTATCAATTTTATGTTATTTCCTATTTTTTAGATATTGTGATATTTGTGCTTGCCATGTTCAGCATGTTGTACCTTGTCGAAAATGGTAAATAACATAAGATTGTACTGATTTTATTTATTTTACAAATATAAGGATGCATGTAAATAAATCTAGTTGATGTTGTTGTAATTTTATGTTAATCAAAATATTGCAGTAAGAATGTTTAATTATTTTTGATAGCTATAATTTCTTATTGTTTGGTATTAACATAGTTAGAACCTACTAATAATGAGTTTTTTAATACAAGATGGATTAATGACCCAGTTGTTTGATAAAAGATAATTTCTTGTAGGGTTTTGACATAACCACTTTCTTGTATGTTTGGTTTGCATGTGTTTTGGAGCCTTGATTACTTATTATGTTGATGTTTAGAAGCCATGTTTTACTGAAAAATAACTCAATGTATATGGTGTTTGTTTCCTACTGCTTCTATTATAATGTGATCCTAGGTGCATGTTGTGAATTGTGGGTGCGGAAAGGCCCACTGATTGTGGCAGCAGTTCAAGCCTAGAGTGGCGAGATGTATTAGTTTTTTAATGTTGGTTTCGAGGTGGACACTAGAGATGATGAAATGATTTAGATGTGAATGTTGGATGCTTATTAGATCTTATTAATTTTTATCTCCTTTACATTTCCCACTGCTCAAGGCAACTGGTCTTTCTTACCATCCTTCCAAAATGGGTGATTATGAATGGGGTTTGCTATGTGCTTTTTGTGTTTAGCTTCTCGATGGATGATGGTTCTATGCGCCTGCTATATGTGGAAATGACTACATGGGAAGTTTATCTACTCACTGGATTGATCCCCCTTATGCTTACTAGATTAGAATATTTTTATATTATTCCTAGAAATGTAAAATGAAATAATTCTTTTAATATATGAATGAATAAATGATGTTAATACATGGGGTTAGAGCCTGCTATGATGTAATGTTGAGGTAATATTTCTAATAAACTAGGGAGTTGGTTTGGTTATGCCAAGAGGGCATGAAACAGTAGTGTTTTGATAATGAAATATAAATTAGAATTTTTTATGTTTAATTAATGATTAATGAATTAATTATTATAATGTGAAACTGATAAAAAGGGATTGATGTAATGTAACTAAGCTCTAGAAAATTCTGTGTGCTTATAGGATATGTACTCTTAAATGTGGATGTCGAGAGAAAGAGAGTCATAGATGTGTTTGAGTCTAACAATATCTTATGCATTTAGTATGGTTGTGAGATATAGTATATTCTAGATTTTTGGTGTTTCTATAAGCTAATCCCCCCCCACCAGTTAGGGAAAATAAAACCTTGTGGATTTTGAGTCATGGGGGTGTTTTACCCAATATTCTAGTGGGGCGATAGATTAATGACTACCCCCTTTGGCCCAGAAATCTACTCTTGGTAGTTACTAGTGATAGTGGGAAGAAAGGTTATTTTTCACCATATATTTGTATTGATGTATTTGATTAATTGTGCTTATTCAAACAAATATATTATAGATTTAGATTCTTATGGTCTATTATATTTTTAATGTGTATATGTTGTGATGTCTTATAGATCCTTACTATGTGTATGGAAAATAATGGCTTGAGATTAATTGTTAATGTATGATATGCATTATATGGGATGTTTTGAATCCTAGAAACTACCTAGTTACTTTGGTTATGTCGATGTGGTGGTTGTGTTGCATGAGGATCATGTTGAGGTGTATCACTTAGGTGTCTTCGGGAAATCCATTTTGGATAGATATGCTTAGGGTGTGCAACGTTGAGGCAAAGAAAAAAACCAGGGGGGAAGTAATAGCTGTTTATCCTTGATATTCTTCATTATATTATATACTATTTCGTGATATATATGGAGAGAGTATCCATGGTGAGCATGGGAACATAGTATACTTATTAAAGCACTGAGTTAGTTTCTCTTTTTCTTCACTGTTCCTTAGCATTGTTTCATTAGTTTTTCACGAGAGGATCTAGTGAGGATCCCATTGAGTATTCTTTTATAATCACGCTACATATATATAATTATTTTTAGGTAACATGGTCTATTTGAATATTCGGTTGGTTATACTAGCTTGAGGTTTTATGTGTTATTTGGGATTTGTGGTTTCTACGATTTTTTCATTCCTTTTATACATGATGTTTTCCCTACCAGTTGTAGTAGTTTTTCATGACATTTCAAACATCTACATGGGATTTCTTTTAAATTTTTAGTTTGAGATGGATTTGGCTAGTGTCTATCTTATATCTCTTTTTTGCATATGTTCTCTTATACAGTAATACCTCCCATTTCTTGTGTTTACTATACCCTTAGTGATGGTCTCCATCTCAGGGCCTACTAGGGGCGGGACTCCCTGGGGCTCTATCCCTTTTATCATATTTCTTCCCAATAGGGGTAAAACTTGTGGGTTGGGGGTTTTGACAAAGTGGTATCATAGTTTTGGTTAAGAGGTAAGATAGAGTATGGTGTTAGGAACATGTGAGGTTGAATGAGTTGTCAGGGAAATGGTGTCAATTAAAATTAGCAAGTGATGTAAACACTGGAGAATGGCTGAGACATAGGGATTTACATCCCCTTGTGATCAGAAGTATGAACCATTATGTTTATATTGGCAACTAGACGAGGTGATATCGGTTGTGGGGTAGAGACATATGAAAGGATCGTGCATCATTCTTCATTACATTTCTGATTTAATGGGTAGACCATGGGATATGTTATGCAAATATAAATAAAAGAAAAAAATTAAATAATTAATGTTGAGTCTTCCATATTCCAGGTTTAGTATCAATAAAATTTTCGTATTTAGTAGGAATGGATCCTAGTTGACATATTCTTCAGGTTTGCACCGAAGATGTCCAGTAGGCTGCTCGAGCAGATTGTGGTAGGGTAGAGGTTGATGATGACACCACATGCTGAGGACACTCTGAGAGTTTCAGCTCTAGAGTATGCACAAGTACAAGGGATCCATTTTATATACAGTCATAGAATACCAGTTGGAGGAGGTTGAGATAGCCTTATGTTCTATCAATGATCATTAGGAGAACTGGTGGTCTTCGGTTTTGATGATGTTGTGTGGGGAAGAGAGCTAGGGGTGGTTCTTGATCATTAGGGAACGTGAGGAGTCATCGATCTCATGGGAGGAGTTCCGAGACAAGATTGTAGCTAGGATTCTTTATTCGACCATGAAGTTGTCCAGTCACTAAGATCTCCTTACCCTTTGCTAGGGGAGCTCCAGTGTGTAATATTTTGGAATATCTTTCAGGAATCTTTTATGATATTTATCAGACCTATTTCTAGATGAGGAGACTATAACGAGGCATTTTGAGGAGTCTTTTCATCCAAAGATCCAATACCATGTCCCCACATTTATGCTGAATATATATTGTGAGTTTGTACAGAGGGTATATGTTATCGAGAGGACTTTGGTGAGAACTAGATAATCATGAGAGTGTAGTCTTCATGATTCCTCACAAATAATAGTTATAGTATACGGTTCCTAGTATTTAGGGAACAAGAATTTTCAGTATACTGAGGGTAGGTCCCAGTAATTAGCATCTCATTTATCTGGGGGTGGCAGCTCCATGTCCAATGAAAATGGATAAAGAGTTTGTTTTTCTTGTGGAGGTGGAGGTCATATACAACTAGAGTGACTAACCATTAAGATAAGTCTTTATGCACTAGGTTTTCCACTCTTGGTTCCTCCATTGTGGCATTTCCAACAAAGGTAGTAGTAGTTCGTTGCATGCACTTTGGATCAGTAGAGAGCAAATAGGGAATGTAAGGCATTGTCCGGTGATGCTAACCATAATCATATAGAAAAGCGTGGTTGTGGTGTTGGTCATCATTTGGGTTAGAGAGGTCGTGTTGTAAGTTGTGTTCAGTATCATGATTTGGCATTGTATGTAGTTGGAAAACCAAACGTCATTTGATGTACCCTTTTCTTATTATCTACTTGGTTGTATACCACTTTTAACAAAGGAACCACACACTTACTCATATCTCCTGCCATTTTCCAGGCTTTGGGAATTGAGGTGGAGAGTCTCCCAGTACCATTTCCATTTACTACACTATTTGAAGGTCCAAATGAATTTTTTGAAGTATATAGGGATTGTGAGCTAGTTATGGGGAAGAAACTCTCTTGGGGAGTTTTCTTATGTTTGCAGATACAACCATATGATTTCATCATAGACATGGATCTGTTGTTTTCAGTGGAGGGTATCATATTGTTATCAATGAGGTAGTTGGTTTTCCTCGATGCTGATTGAGAGCCAGAGGTGTTTTTTTTGTGAGTGAGACCCTTAGATGGGTCAGAGGTGTGTTCCGCCCATGTCATCCTTGATGACTGAGATGATGTTGAGTCCTTCAAAGATTAAGCTATTGGAATTTCCCAGGGTCATAGAAGAGTACCCTGTTTCATTTCTATAAGAGGTTGTAGCATTACCCCCTCGATGAGAGATCGAGTTTGGGATCCCGCTATAGCTAAGATAATCTCCTATCACTATGTCTCCCTATAGGAAGGCACTTTATGAGTTATAGGAGCTATGTATACTACTCAATAGTATGTATTATGTTGTTTCATTTAGTTGATTGTGTCACTATGGGGTTCACATATTTTTATCAGCTAATGGGTGAAAGAATATTCATAAATTGAGAATAATGGTCTGGATATCATCAAATGCGTGTGGAGGATGATGATATTCCAATGACTGCTTTTTGGTGTCGTCATGGGAATTATGTGTTTCTTTTAATACCTTTTGGTGTGATGAATACCCCAGCTGTGTTTATGGGATTGATGAATGATTTGTTCTGAGTGTTCATAGATATGTTCATGGTGGGTTTCATCGATGAAATCCTTATGTACTCTGCGTCTATAGAGGATCATGTAGAGCATCTTCATGCCATTTTGGGATTTCATCATCAACAAAAACTATTTGAAATTTTTTCTAAGTGTTATTTTTGTCCTTGATAAGTCTGTTTCCTGGGTGTGTTTTATTCTATTTGGTTTTATATAAGGATACATTCAATATTGATGCAGTGGTGTCTTGGGAAACCCCCATGAAAGTGATAGAGTTTAGAAGTGTTTTTGGTATTACAAGCTGTTATAAGAGGATCATAATCAATTTTTCTCAGGTTGCAAATCCTCTACCAACATTGACCAGGAAGGATCAGGCATTCATGTGGACTGATTAGTGTGTGGAAGCATTTGAGTATCTGAAGTACAAGTTGGTAAGTGCTCAAGTCCATTGACATCCAGGAGAAGGAACTCAATATGATGTTTTCTACGATTCATTGCATCTATAGTTAGGTTGTGTTCTAATTCACCAGAGATTAGTAGTTTTTTATGGGTCTTGGAAGTTTCATCCCCATGAATGTAATCAATCAACCCATTATCTTGAGTTGAGGGTTGTAGTGATTTCACTGATGATGTGGAGATATTACCTCATTGGAGAGCACTTTGTGGTTTTCAACGATTATAATAGCCTAATGTATGTTTCTCCCCAGCATGACTTGAACATGAGGCAATGTTTATGGATGGAGTTATTTCAGAAATAATACATAGAATTATCGTATATTATTGGAAACAGGAATTTTGTAGTTTATTCACTACGTAGGAAGTTTCTCGGTGATGCAGTGCATGAAAATGGTGATTTATGGAGAGATATGGATGAACAGTCAGCATTATATCACAATATGTAAGAATTTGGGGGTCAGAGGTTATCTATTTCAAATGACAGTGCAGTCTTCTTGGGGGCATCCTGTGGAAGAGTCCCAATTGGGAGATCTAGAGTGGGGGGTATGGAGAGACCAGGTTGTTTGTGGTGATGCCCCTAATGGTTGTTCTAAGGATGAAAACATTGTTTCTTCTATCAAGGAATTATTTTCATTCATTTAGAAATGAATGAGACATTTTCTTATAGGGAACCATAGTTCACCTTTGTCGGTGCATCCTGGCATGATAGAGATGTACCAAGCCTTGATGAGTCAGTTATTTTGTCCCGGAATGATTCGTGCAATTTTGGTGTTTGTGTCTGGATGTTTGGTCTTCCATAAGGTGAAGGTCCAGCCTCGTGTCCATGATGGTTGGGCCTAGAGGTTAGATATTACTATGTGTATGTGGGATGACATCTCAATGGACATTTTTACTCATATACCTCAACCTCTAGGAGGCCATGACTCTATGTGTGTGGTATTGTATTGATTAACGAAATCATCGCACTTCATGGAAATCATGGAATCAAGCTCACTGGTGGAATTATCAGGGCAATATCTGAATGAACTTTGTATAATACCTGAATTCGCAAGGACAATCATTTTAGATCGAGATCCTTGTTTTACATCTATGGTATGGAGAGGTCTCTATCATTCTTTCAATTTTTAGATATGACTTTTCAATGATTTTCATCAAAATACCGATGGTTAGATAGACCAGACCATATAACTCTTGAAGACATGTTGCACTACTATGTCATGAATTTTGGAGGTTCATGGATGAGGAACAAACCCTTTGTGGAGCTATCTTTCAAAAATTCTTTTAATTTGACCATTGGTATGGAACTATATTATGATTTATATGGCCTACATTTCTATGCTCTGTTGTGTTATAATGGGTTAGGAGAGTTAGCAATTCTCAGGTTGGAACATGTAAATAACTTGACAGAGATGGTTCATGTGATTTGTGATAGGATGAAAGAAGTGCAGGTTCATTAGAAATAATTTGTTGATCAATGTAGGAGTCCTTTGGAGTTTAATTTTGGGGATATTGTGTTCCAGAAGGTGAATATCCATAATTGAAAACAGCGGTTTGGTCATGGTAGAAAGTTGTCTCCCCTGTTTTTTGGGCCTTTCGAGCTGTTGGCTCTTGTTGGAGTCATGTAATATTATGTAGCACTTCCCCCAAAAATGAGCTGGATACATGACATTTTTCATATGTCACATCTCTATCGTTATCTTCATGATGACACTCACATTATTAAATAGGGTAATATTCACATTGAAGATGACGCAAAATTCGAGGAGATTCATAAATATAACCAGGACCATAAGGATAAGGTTTTGTGGTGGAGAGTACCTAGTAATATGGGTAAAAGATACATGCTGGTTACCCTATTCTATTTAATGTTTAACCATTTTATGTAACGATGTTCTTTTTGTGGTTGTAGAACATTCATGATTATGATATTACTTCATTTTTTTGTGTTTTATGGCTTTATCTCTTTTGAGAGATATCTGATGTAATGTATTAGACTTCTGTAGTCCATTCCATTGCAGAAATCTGGTGTATGATTTGTCATGCGAGGTCAAGGTGACATATCCCCAACACATTTCCAAATTTCCAGTTATGTGAAAAGTGCTTCCAATTTTTTGAAAAGTGTCATCGGTGAGACATATGTAAACAGTTTCATCAGTGAGATAGTTGTTAATAATGTCATTGCTGAGACATATTTGAAGATTTTCATAGTTGAGAAATATATAAAAATTGTCATCGGTTATTCATTTTTTACTTTCAGTATTGGTGAGTCAATTGCACCATTGGCATCAGTGAGTCGTTTGTACTGTCGGCGTCAATGAGTCATTTTTACTATCGGTGTTGGTGATTCATTTTTACTATCTGCATCAGTGATTCATTTTTAATTTCTGTGTCATTGAGTCATTTGCACTATATGTTTCGGTGATTCATTTGTACTGGTGGAGTCAGTGAGTTATTTGACCGTCATTTTCAGTGAGTCATTTTTACTACGGGCATCAGAGAGTCATTTGTACTGTGGACATTGGTTTTTCATTTGTACTATCAGAATTGGTAGGTGTATAGTTATTCTAGTCATCGATAGGTGTAAAGTGTTTCAAGAAATCGGTAGGTGTAAATTGTTTCAACCATCCTACAGTTTTCCCATTTAGAATTTTCATTGATGAAAAATTCATACAAGGCCTTATTTTAAGGGTTTTAAAGCCGATTAAAAACCCATAACTCCTATTTTAATTTTCCTATGGTTCCAGATGGATTTATAATGTCCAAAAATGTGGTTTAATGTTATATACTTTAAATGGGAAATCCAGCGTATCTTAAATTGTTAAAGTATTAAATCTATTAAAGGTATGAGATATCTTCCAACCATGTTCTACCCTTTTGTTCCATGGTGCGAGATGCTCAAAAAATTCCTTCTTCCCATAAGTGTGGTTTGATCGAACATTAATCCATGAATCATTTCCCCTTAGAGTTTTGTCAATATGCATGTGTACCCCCTGTTTTGGTGCAAGAAGCAAGTGTCGACCATCACTGACAGAAGGTATGAACTACCTAAGTTCATGAGTTTTCTCCTATCCTTATTCTCATGTTTCTTCTGTCTATGATACAGAATGTTATATACATGATTTTAATGGGGTTTTCATGGGTTTTGGTAAGGGTGGTCATACCACAACATCCTTATGTGGATGCAGTTTTCACGAGGGAGGTTATTGTGATTAGATGCATGGATCATTCTCATGTCATGAACGTAAACAACCATTTAAGGAAGGGGATTCATGGATTCACTATTCATTTACAAGGAACAATTGAATTAGAATGTTTTATTCCACTGGATAACATTGGAATTTTCTATAATAAAAAAATAATAGAAAAATTAAATTTATATCAATCTTGTGTTATTTCATATTATCTTTATAGATAGTTTTATATCGATTCAGGCAATGTTTAGAATGTCATTCATGGTGGAAATTGTTAAGGAATGTAAACTGGGATTAATTGTAATTATTTTTCAAAGATAAATATGCACGAAAATTAATCTGTTTTTTGTTTTTGTAATTTGATGTTAATCAAATTGATGTTTTAAGAATGTTTAATTACTTGTGATATCTATGCTAGCTTGCACTACTGGAAAACTAACCTTTACCAACGGTTTGGAACCATTGGTATAGGCCTCCAAACCGTTGGTATAGCCTATACCAACGGTTTGGAGAACCGTAGCCAAGTAAGCAGTTGGGATAGGTCCATACCAACGGTTTTCAAAAAACCGTTGGTATAGGTAATATGAAATCTAAACCAATGGTAATGGAACCGTTGGTATATAAATTCCAAAAATAAAACATCCACTGGGATTTGATCCCAGGACCCCTTGTTTATCATTGAAAGACTCAACCACTAACCTAACATGACTTTTGTGATCATAATTACATAAATATATATATATATATATATATATATTCTCATAAGTATTTTAAATTTTGATTTATATAATGTACTCGGTTAGTAGTTCTGGAAAATAATTAAAGAACCTATCCCAACGGTTTTCAAAACCGTTGGGATAGGTTATGGTGGGTTGAGTTAGTTTAGGCAGAAGGTTGAAATTTTGGATGTTTTTTGCCAACGGTTTTGGTGAACTGTTGGGAAAGAGGCTCAAAACACACCCTTTCCCAACGGTTTTGTTGAACCGTTGGGAAAGGTCACTCTTTCCCAATGGTTTTGGTGAACCCTTTGGAAAGAGGCTCAAAACACACCCTTTACCAATGGTTTAGCATAAACTGTTGGGAAATAGTGACCCTTTCCCAACGGTTTACCAAATCTATGGGAAAGGGTACCTATACCAACGATTTTTACAAACCGTTGGTCTAGAATTGTTGGGAAAGATCATCTTTCCAATAGTGTTGCTATTTAGGTTTCCCATAATTGAAACCTACTAATAATTAATCTGTTAATTTAATATGGATTAGAGAACCATTTTGTTGATAAATTATAATTCCTTCTTCTATTTTTAGTTACCATCTTGCTTATATGGCCGAGTGCCTTCTGTTATGTAGGAATGATTATTCATTATGATGAAGTTTGTATGCCTTGTTTATGGGCTAAGAGCCTAGTTGATATGATGCTTGTTTCCCACTACATCTGTTTTTAAGTGAGCCCGGTCGATGTTGTGAGATGTGGGGGAAGGGTGTCCCATTGGTTATGGCAGAATTTGATACCCTGAGTGGTGAGATGCAACAGTTTATACAGATGGGTGTCAGGGAGGAATCTTGAGATGATGTAATGTGTTAGATGTGAATGTTAGATGATAGCTGAATATTGTTGGTTTTTTATCTTCTAAAATTTCCGCACTACTCAAGGAATATATTCATTCGTACCCACCTTCTAAAAGGTGGAAAACACATGGGGTATTCCACATTCTTTCTATGTTTAGATTATCAAGTGAGGATGGGTCTATACAACTTCTATAGGTGTAAAAGTCATGATGGGTAGTTCATCTACACACCAGTTTGATCCCCCACGTGTTTAGGAGAATATATTGTTTTTCTAGAATGCCAAGAATTATTAAAAGTAATAAAATTGTTAATAAATGATTGAATAAATGATTTTAACCCCTAGGGTTGAAGCTTGCTGGGAAACAATGATGATATAATATTTATTAGAAGTTGTGGAGTTGGATTGGTTTGGCCTGAGGGAATGAAGCATTGGTGTGATGCTAATAAAATATAATGAAAAATTTTTAATGGTTAATTAATGTTTAAATAATTAATTAACATAAATTGAATCTCATAAAATGTGAATGAAGTAATGTAATATTTCTCTTGAAATGGTTGTTTGATTATATTATACATAGGATTAACCGTGGTATTTAGGAGTACGAGAGATGATAGATGTGTTTGAGTCTAATAATAGGTTATGAATATAGTATAGTTGTGATCTATAGTATATTCTATACATTTTGTGTTTCAATATTCTACTCCACCCCATTAGTTTTCAAAAGTGACAACATGAGGATTTTGATTCCTGGGTGTGTTTTCCCCAACATTCTGGTGGGAGGATGGGTGAAGGACTTCCCCCTTTGGCCCCACTCTCTTCTCTTTGTAGTTACTAGTGCTGGTAGGAACAACTGTTACTTTTATCAATATATATGTGTAGTTGTATGTAATTTCTTCTGTTTATTCACACACATACATTCTTGATATAGTGTCATGTGGTCTACTATAAGTGTGACAAGTATAGGCTGTGATGGATTGAGGATCATTACTTAATGTATAGTATATAATGGCTTTCCACTACTGGAAATCATGCTTTTCCCAACACTTGTATACCAACGGTTCCTTTGAATTGTTGTTATAGGTGTTCTTTACCAATGGTATATGCAAACTATAGGTAAAGATGGTTATAAATTGAGTTTTCCCAACAGTTTGATGAAACCGTAGGGAAAGATGGGTAAAAAAATGTGTTTTCTCAATGGTTTGATGAAACCGTTGGGAAAGATGGGTAAAGAATGAGTTTTCCCAAAAGATTGTTAGATCTGTTGGGAAAGATGGAGTTTTCCCAACGGTTATTAACAATCTTTGGGAAAATTTTCCCCCAAATTTGACAAGGCAGGAGACCCCCCTCCTCGATTCCAGAAGCAAACCTCGATTCCAGAATCCGCATCTCCAGAAGCACTACCCGACTCCCAGAATCCCTTGAGGATCCCCAACATTGGTGCACCTCTTCCATCTGATTAGCTGCCAGGTTAGAATCCTTCCACCTCTTCTCAAGGATATCCTTCCACATATTCTCAAGGATATCCTTATATTCTCAAGGATATCATTATTCCCTATTTATAGTGATTTTGAAATTTTTTATGATTCACAACTCCACCAATTGTGTACTCAAATCACTATATGAATGTACGCATTGTCCAATTAATGTTTTCATTACTCATGTACATTTATAAGGGCATGATGTCTCTTTCTTGGGTTCTTATTTTAAAGATTCATAGTTTCATTAATCTCAATGCTTCAAATATTACAGCTTCATGTATATGAACTCATAAGAATTAGTTTGTAATATTTATTCATAGTATTTCATGAAAATCACTCCATTTTTTAAAATCATGTCAAACATGAAGATCTTTTTCATATTAATTTTTGTACATTGTGTATTACATAAATTTTATATATCATGTTTCTATCAAAATATATATATATAAAATGACACATTGTTCACCTATCATTTTCACAATAGAACATATGGAGTATATTCATTATCATTGAAAAATAGTATGTGGACCATAATTATTATTCACAGAATAAAGAAGAAATACATAACCGTACAATCCAGTGTTCTTTATGAATAATAAATACTTAACCAAGGTTGAGTATGGGGATGATGATGAGGACGATGATGAGGACAGAGATGGCGGCGATGATGGGGCTGATTTTTCACTCTGGATATTTTTGAATTCAGTATAACTCTTTATTTTTGACCAAATATGAAAGACTAATGATGTTATAATGGTTCGGAGGTGAGTGATGCTATATGAGAGTTTATGGGATATTGTGAGGAGTTTATTTCAATTAAATTGATTGGTTCATAAATCCTAAGACGTTGATGCATATATTTTGTAATTGGAATTGGTAAAGTAAAATGTTGGACTTGGATATCCGAGTTTTTTATTTGGATGGTATTCTCTATCAAAAGTGGGTATATATCTATTGAAAAATGGTGTATTTTGTAATTGTCACACCACAGTCACGCTGCGGTCACAACATGTCATTCGGATGCACAATTTTCATGGAACAGCTGAATATGTGTTTTTTAGATTTTTAGCGTGCTTGAAAAGTATGCATGGGGTGGTCGAAATTGGCTGAATGGCCTCATAATGACATTAAATCGGATGACAATAAAGGGTGAGTGAATTGTGAAATTGTTAGCAAGATGGCACGTCAATTGGGGGTGTCATGTGACCGCGCTAGCCGAAAACGCACTCGGCGTGTCAGAAATGGCCAAAACATGGTTTTTACGGTTAAATGCATGTTGAACAACATCATAATTAATTGATATCACTTGAATACACCCAAATTATTATTCTTGAGTTTTACGAGGATACGAAACGTCATTCAAATGCTCGGTTTGCACGACACCGCTGAATATGTGTTCATTAGGTGTTCAGCGCGCTTGAAAAGTGTGCGTTGGGTGGTCAAATCAAACCGGACGACCTCGGAATGCCATGAAATTGGACGACAACAAAGAGTGGGTAAATTGTGAAATTGTCGACTAGACAACACACCATTTGGAGGTTTCATGTGACCGCGCTAGCTGAAAATGCACTCCACATGTTGTAAATGGCCAAAACATGGGTTTTACGGTCAAATACATGCTGCATGACATCATAATGACTTGAAATCACACAAAAACACCTTTATTATTATTATTGAGGTGTTAGAGGAGACATCATGTCATTCGGCCACATGTTTTGCACGGCACGGCTGAATATGTGGTCATTATGTGATCTACGTGCTTGAAAAGCGTGTGTGGGGTGGTGGAAACCGGCCGAACGACCTCATAATTCCATGAAATCAGACGAAAACAAAGGGTGGGTGAATTTTGGTATTTTCAACCAGACGTAATGTCAATATGTTGTGTCTTATGACTTCACTAGCTGAAAATGCACTCCACATGTCTAAATGGCCAAAACATGTGTTTTACAGTCAATTGCATGTCGAATGACATCGAAATCACTTGGAATCACACAAAAAGATCCTAATTATTATTCATGAGGTGTAAGAGGAGAGGAAACATAATTCGGGTGCGCATTTTTCATAGAATGGAAGAATATGTTTTCTTTAGGTTTTTGGCGTGCTTGAAAAACGTGTGTGGGGTGGTCGAACCCGGCCGAACGACGTCGTAATGCTATTAAATCGGATGACAACATAGGGTGGGTGAATTGCGAAATTTTTGGGCAGAGGACATGTCACTCAGAGGAGTCGTGTGACTGCACTGGCCGAAAATGCCCTCGGCGTGACGTAAATGGCCAAAGCATGGTTTTTACGGTCAAATCCAAGCCGAACGACATCAGAATGACTTGAAATAACACGAAAACCCATAATTATTATTCATGAGGTGTCTGAGGAGACTACACATCATTCGAATGCATGGTTTTTGTGGCACAGCTGAATATTTTTTCATTTTGTGTTTGGAGCACATGAAAAGCATACGCGGGGAGGTTGAAACCAACCGAACGACTTCAGAATGCCATGAAATCTGACGACCACAAAGGGTGGGTGAATTGTGAAATTATTGGCTAGATGGCACATCAATCGGATGTGTCGTGTGACCGCACTTGCCAAAAATGCACAGGGCGTGACGTAAATGGCCAAAACATGGGTTTTACGATCAAATACATGCCAAACAACATCGGAAGGACTTGAAATCACACGAGAACACCCAAATAATTATTCTTTAGGTGTAAGAGGATACTGCACGTCATTCGGACATGTGGTTTTCATGGAATGGCTGAATAAGTGTTTTTTAGGAGTTCAGCTCGCTTGAAAAGCCTGAGTGGGGTGGTCGAAACCGGCCGAATGACCTTAGAATTCCTTGAAATCAGACGATAATAAATGGTGGGTGAATTGTGAAATTGTTGGTTAGACGGCACATCATTCAGAGATGTTGTGTGATCGCGCAAACCGAAAACGCACTACGCGTGACTTAAATTTCCAAAACATGGGTTTTACTGTCAAAAGCATGCCGAACGACATCAGAATGACCTAAAATCACATTAAAACACCCTAATTATTATTTTTGAGGTGTACGAGGAGTCGGCACTTCATTAGGATGCGCGGTTTGCATGGAACAGTTGAATATGTGTCCTTTAGGTGTTTGGCGTGCTTGAAAAGCATGCGTGCTACGGTTGAATCTAGCTGAAGACCACGGAATGCCATGAAATCGGACGAAATCAAAGGTTGGGTGAATTTTGAAATTGTCAGCCATGATACACGTCAATCGGATTTATCGTGTGACCGCGCTGGCCGAAAACGCACGCCGCGTGTCGTAAATGGCCAAAACATGCGTTTTACCGTCAAATGCATGTCGAACAACATCATAATGACTTAAAATCACATGCAAACACCACAATTATTATTCCTGAGGTGTACTAGGATACAACATGTCATTTAAACGAGTGGTTTGCGCTGCAAGGCTGAATGTGTTCTTTAGGTGTTCAGCGTGAATGAAATGCGTGTGTGGGGTGGTTGAAAATAGCCGAACGTCCTCAGAATGCCATGAAATCTGACGACAACAATGGTTGGATGAATTGTAAAATTGTTTACCATACAGAATGTCTATCAGAGGTGTCATGTGACCGCGCTGTCCAGAAACGCACTCCGCGTGTCGTAAATGGACAAAACATTGGTTTTAGGGTCAAATGCATGTTGAACGACCTCGGAATGAAATGAAATCACCGTAAAACACCCTAATTAATATTGGTGAGGTGTCTTAAGAGATGGAATGTCATTCGGACACGTGTTTTGTGCGGCATAGATGAATATGTGTTTTTTAGGTGTTCGGCGCCCTTGAAAAGAATGTGTGTGTGTGGGGGGGGGGGGGTAGAAACTAGTCGAACGACCTCAGAATGCCATGAAATAGAATGACAACATTGGGCGGGTGAATAGTGAAATTTTCGCCCAGAACAAACGTCAATCGGAGTTGTAATGTGACTGCGATGGCCGAATACTCACTCCGTGTGTCCTAAATGGCCAAAACACGGGTTTTGCGGTCAAATGCATGCCGATAGAGATCGGAATGACTTGAAATAACCCAAAAACACCCTAATTATTATTCTTGAGGTGTAAGAGGAGACGAAACATCATTTGGATGTACAGTTCGCGCGGCATGGCTGAATATGTGTTCTTTAGGAGTTCGGCGTGCTTGAAAAGCATGCATGGGGTGGTTGAAACTAGACGAAAGACCTCAGAATTCCATGAAATTGGACGACAACAAAGGGTGGGTGAATTGAGACATTTTTTGCTAGACGACATGACAATCGAAGGTGTCATGTGATAGAACTGGATGAAAACACATTCTGCATGTCTTAAATGGCCAAGACATGGGTTTAACAGTCAAATGCATGTCGAACAACATCAGAATGACTTGAAATCACATGAAAACAACCTATGTTTTATTTGTGAGGTGTACATGGAGACGACATGTCATTCAGATGAGCAGTTTGCGTGGCATGGTTGAATATGTGTTCTTTAGGTGTTCAGTTCACTTGAAAAGCATTTGTATGGTGGTCTAAACCAGCCGAATGATGTCGGAATTCCATGAAATAAGACAACAACAAAGGGTTGCTTAATTGTAAAATTTTCGGCTAGAAGGCTCGTCAATTGGAGGTGTCATTTGACCGTGATGGCCGAAAATGTACTCAACGTGTCGTAAATGGCCAAAACAAGGGATTTATGGTAAAATTAATTTTGAACAAAATTGGATTTACTTAAAATCTCACTAAAACACCATAATTATTATTCATGAGGTGTAAGAGCAGACGACACATCATTCTGATGTGCGGATTGCGCGGCACGACTGAATATGTGTTTTTTAGGTGTTCGGCGTGCTTAAAAAGCGTGTGTGGGGTGGTTGAAAGTAGAAGAATGTCCTCAGAATTCCATGAAATCGAACGACAACAAAAGGTGGGTGAATTGTAAAATTTTTGGTCAAACAGCGCGTCAATCGGAGGTGTTGTGTGACCGTGCTGGCCAAAAATGACCTCGGTGTCTCGTTAATGCCCAAAACATGGGTTTTATAGTCAAATGCATGTCGAACGACATCAGAATGACTTGAAATCCCATGAAAACACCCTAATTTTTATTCGTGAGGTGTACTAGGAGATGACACGTCAATCAAACACATGGTTTTTACAACACGACTGAATATGTGTTCTTAAGGTGTTCGGTACGCTTGAAAAGCGGGCGTAGGGTGGTAGAAACCAACCGATTGACCTCGGAATTCCATGAAATCGAAATACAACAAAGGGTGGGTGAATTGTGAAATTTTTGGACATGCAGTACATTAATCGGAGTGTTCGTGTGATCGCGCTGGTCGGAAATGCCCATCGCGTGTCATAAATGGCCAAGACATGGGTTTAATGGTCAAATGCTTGACAAACAAAATCAAGATGATTTGAAATCGCACGAAAACACCTTAATTATTATTTTTGAAGGGTACAAGGATACGACACAACATTCAGACGTGCGGTTTGCGCAACATGGTGGAATATGTGTTCTTTAGGTGTTCGGCGCACTTGAGAAGCATGTGTGTGGTGGTCGAAACCTACCGAACGACCTCGGAATGACCTGAAATCGGACGAAAACAAAGGGTGGGTTATTTTTGAAATTTTTGGCCAGAGGGCACGTCAATTAGAGTTTTTGTGTGACCGCGCTGGACGAAAACGCACTCTGCATGTCTTAAATGGCCAAAACATGGGTTTTACAGTCAAATGCAGGTTAAACGACATCAAAATGATTTGAAATCACACGAATTGACCCTATTAATTATTTTTGAGGTCTACGAGGAGACGACACATTATTCGGACGGGCGGTTTGCAGGGCACGGCTGAATAAGTGTTCTTTAGGTGTTCGACATGCTTGAAAAGTGTGTGTGGGGAGGCCTAAACTGGCTGAACGACCTCAGAATGCTATGAAATCAGGGAAAAACAAATCGTGGGTGGTTTGTGAAATTTTTAGCCAGAAAACACATCAATCGGAGGTGTCGTGTGACCGCACTGGCCAAAAACACACTCCTCATGTCGTAAATGGACAAAACATGGGTTTTATTGTCAAATGCATTCCGAACGACATCGGAATGACTTAAAATCACACAAAACACCCAAATTATTATTCTTGAGGTGTATGAGGAGACGACACATCATTCGGCGCATAGTTTTCATGACACAGCTGAATATGTGTTCTTTAGGTGGTCGGTGCGATTGAAAAGCGTGCTTGGGGTGGTTGAAACTGGTTGAACAACCTCGGAATGCCATGAAATAGGACGACAACAAACGGTGGGTGAATTGTGAAATTTTCGGCTAGATGGAACGTCATCCGGAGGTTTCTTGTGACCGAGCTGGCTGAAAACACTCTCTGCGTGTCATAAATGGCCAAAGCATATGTTTTACTGTCAAATCCAAGCCGAATGACATCAGAATGACTTGAAATAACACGAAAACATCCTCATAATTATTCATGAGGTGTACGAGGAGACGACCCATCATTCGGACACACAGTTTGCACGGTACGGCTGAATATGTGTTCTTTATGTGTTTGGTGTGCTTAAAAAGCATGCGTGGGGTGGTCGAAACTACCCGAATGACCGTCAGAATGCCGTGAAATCAGATGACAACAAAGGGTGGGTGAATTTTGAAATTATCGTTCAGATGGCATGTCAATTTGAGGTGTCATGTGACTGCGCTGGCCGAAAATGCACTTGGCGTGTCGTAAATCGCCAAAACATGGGGTTTACGGTCAAATGCATGACGAACGACGTTGGATTGACATGAAATCAGAGGAAAACACCCTAATTATTATTCGTTTGGTGTAAGAGGAGATGACACATCATTCGGACGCACAGTTTGCACGAAACATCTAAATATGTGTTCTTTTGGGGTTCGGTTTGCTTGAAGGGCATGCTTGCGGTGGTTGAAACCATCCGAATGACCTCGTAATGCCATGAAATTGGACAACAACAGAAGGTGGGTGAATTGTGAAATTGTCGGCAAATTGTCAGATCAATCGGAGGTGTAATGTGACCGCGATGGCCGAAAACGCACTCCACATGTCGTAAATGGCGAAAAAATGGGTTTTACAGGAAAATGCATGCCAATCGAATCAAAATGACTTGAAATCACCCAAAAACAACCTAATTATTATTTGTGAGGTGTATGAGGAGACGACACATCATTCAGACATGCAATTTGTGCGTCATGGCTGAATATGTGTTCTTTAAGAATTTGGCGTGCTTGAAAAGCTTGCGTGGGGTGGTTGAAACCAAACGAAATACCTCAGAATGACATGAAATTTGATAACAACAAAGGGTGGGTGAATTTTGATATTTTTGGCAAGACATCATGACAATCGGAGGTAACGTGTGATAGCGCTGGCTGAAAACGCACTCTGCATGTCTTAAATGGCCAAAACATGGGTTTTACAGTCAAATTCATGCTGAACGACATAAAAATGACTTGGAATCACATGAAAACACCCTAATTATAATTTTTAATGTGTACATAAGTACGACATGTCATTCAGACGAGTGGTTTTCACGGTAAGGCTAAATATGTGTTCTTTAGGTGTTTGGCGTGATTGAAAAGTGTGTGTGCGGTGGTCAAAGCCTACTAAACGACCTCAGAATGCAATTAAATCGGACGAAAACAATGGTTGGGTTAATTTTGAAATTTTCGGCCAGACGACACATCAATCGGAGTTGTTGTGTGACTGCGGTGGCAGAAAACGCAGTCTGCGTGTTGTAAAAGGCCAAAACATGAGTTTTACGGTCAATTGCATGTTGAACGACATAAGAATGACTTGAAATCACATGAATGCACACTAACTATTATTTGTGAGGTGTACAAGGAGACATCACATTATTCGAACTTGTGGTTTGCACGGCACAACTGAATATGTGATATTTATGTGTTCGTCGTGCTTGAAAAGTGTGCTTGGGGTGGTCAAAACCATCCGAACGACTTCGGAAGGTCATCAAGTCGAACGAAAATAATGCGTGGGTGAATTGTGAAATTTTCGGCCAGACAAATGCCAATCGGAGGTTTCGTGTGTCTGCGGTGGCCGAAAACGCACTCCGCGTGTCGTAAATGGCCAATTCATGGGTTTTACAGTCAAATGCATGTCAAATGACATCGAAATTACTTGAAATCACACAAAATACCCTAATTATTATTCCTAAGGTGTACGAGGAGATGACACATCATTCAGGGACGTTGTTTACACGACACGGCTAAATATATGTTCTTTAGGTGTTCGGCGCTCTTGAAAAGCGTGCGTGGGGTGGTCGAAATAGGCTGAACGACCTCGGAATGCCATTTAATCAGACAAAAACTAAGGGTGGGTGAATTGTGAAATTTCATATAGACGGCACGTCAACCGGAGGTTTCATGTGATTGCGCTGTCCGAAATAACACTAGGTATGTCATAAATTGCCAAAACATGGGTTTTACTTTCAAATGCATGTTGAACATCATCAGAATGACTTGAAATAACACAACAACACCCTAATTATTATTCATGTGTCATACAAGGATACGACACATCATTCGGACACACGGTTTGTGCGGCACAGCTGAATATGTGTTCTTTATGTGTTTGGCGTGCTTCAAAAGCATGTGTGGTGTGGTCGAAACCAGACGAATGACCTCGGAATGCAATGAAATCAGACGACAACAAAGGTTGGCTGAATTGTGAAATTCTCAGCAAGATGGCACGTCAATCAGAGGTGTCGTGTGACCGCGCTGGCCGAAAACGAACTCGGTGTGTCGTAAATGGCCAAAACATGGGTTTTACAGTCAAATGCATGCCGAACTACATCAGAATGACTTGAAATCACACAAAAACATCATAATTGTAATTCATTAGGTGTAAGAGGCGACGAAATATCATTTGGATGTGCAGTTTTCATGGCACGGCTAAATATGTGTTCTTTAAGTGTTCGGCATGCTAGAAATGCATGCGTGGGGTGGTCGAAATCGGCTGAATGAGCTCGTAATGCCATAATATTGGACGACAACAAAGGGTGGGTGAATTGGGAAATTGTTGGCCAGAAGGCACGTTAATCGGAGGTGTAATGTGACCGTGATGGCTGAAAACTTACTCTACATGTCATAAATGGCCAAAACATGTGTTTTACGGTCAAATGCATGCCGATAGACATCAGAATGATTTGAAATAAAAAAAACACCCTAATTATTATTCGTGAGGTATAAGAGGAGACGAAATGTCATTTGGACGTGCATTTTGTGCAGCATGGCTGAATATGTGTTCTTTAGGAGTTCGACGTGCTTGGAAAGCTTGTGTGGGGTGGTTGAAACAAGACGAAAGACCTCAGAATGACATGAAATCGGACGACAACAAAGGGTGGGTGAATTATGAAATTGTTGGCCATACATCATGACAATCGGTGGTGTCATGTGACAGCGCTAGCCAAAAATGGACTCTGCGTGTCCAAAATGGCCAAAACATGTGTTTTACGGTTAAATGCATGCCAAACAATGTCAAAATGACTTGAAATCACACAAAAACAACCTAATTTTTATTTTTGTGGTGTACATGGAGATGGAACATCATTTAGACGAGTAGTTTGCATGGCAAGGCTGAATATGTGTTCATTAGGTGTTAGGATCGCTTGAAAAGTGTACGTGCGGTGGTCAGAACTGGCCGAACGACCACAGAATTCCATGCAATCAGACATCAAGAAAGGGTGGATGAATTGTGAAATTGTCATCCAGACGGCTCGTCAATCGGAGGTGTCATGTGGCCGCCCTGGGCAAAAATTCCCTCAGCATGTCGTAAATGAAATAATTTCGATTTTATGGTCAAATGCATTCCGAAAGACATCCAAATGACTTGAAATGACACAAAAATACCATAATTATTATTTTTGAGGTGTAAGAGGAGACGACATGTCATTCGGATGCACGTTTTGCGCGGAATGACTAATATGTGTTTTTTAGGTGTTCGATGGGCTTGAAAAACATACATGGGGTGGCCGAAACTGAATGAATGACCTTGGAATGCTAGGAAATCGGACCAAAACAAATGGTGGGTGAATTGTGAAATTTTCAGCCAGACGACATGTCAATCAGATGTGTAGTGTGATAGTGCTGGCCAAAAACGCACTCGGCGTGTGGTAAATGGCCAAAACATTGGTTTTACTATCAAATTCATGTCTAACGACATCATAATGACTTGAAATCACATGAAAACACCCTAATTATTATTCGTGAGGTTTATGAGTAGACGACACATCATTCAGACACGCGTTTTACGCGGCACAGCTGAATATGTGTTCTTAAAGTGTTCGGCGTGCTTAAAAAGCGTGCAGGGGGTGGTCAAAACCAGCCGAATGACCTCAGAATGTCATGAAATCGTGTGTCAACAATGGGTGGGTGAATTGTGAAATTTTCGGCCAGACGACACGTCAATCGGAGGTGTCCTGTGACCACACTAGATGAAAATGCACTTTTTGTGTCGTAAATGGCCAAAACATGGGATTTAAGGTTAAATGCTTGTCGAACGACATCATAATGACTTCATATTTCCCGAAAACATCCTAATTATTATTTTTGAGGTGTACGAGGATATGACACATCATTCAAACGTGCGGTTTGCGCTTCATGGCAGAATATGTGTTCTTTAGGTGTTCGGCGCGCTTGAGAAGCTTGACTGTGGTGGTTGAAATTGGCCGAATGACCTCAGAATGCCATAAAATCAGACAGAAACAAAGGGTGATTTAAATTTGGGAATTTCTGCTAGATGGAATGTCAATAGGAGTTGTAGTGTGACCGCGCTGGCCGAAAACGCACTTGGCGTGTCGTAAATGGCCAAAACATGGGTTTTACGGTCAAATGCATGTTGAACGACATCACAATGAATTGAGATCACTTGAATACACCCAAATTATTATTCTAGAGTTGTACGAGGAGACTACACATCATTTGAATGCGTTGTTTGCATGGCACCACTGAATATGTGTTCATTAGGTGTTCAGGACGCTTGAAAAGTATGTGTGGGGTGGTCAAAACCAGCCTAACGACCTCAGAATGCCATGAAATTCAACGACAACAAAGAGTGGGTGAAATGTGAAATTTTCTACCAGAAAACACATCATTCATTGGTTTCTTGTGACTTCGCTAGCTGAAAAGCACTACACGTGATGTAAATGTCCAAAACATGGGTTTTACAGTCAAATGCATGCCGAATGACATCAGCATGACTTGAAATCACACAAAAACACCCTAATTATTATTATTGAGATGTAAGAGGAGACAACATGTCATTCGGCCACATGTTTTGCATGGCAAAGATGAATATGTGTTCTTTAGGTGTTCTACGTGCCTGAAAAGCGTTCGTGGGGTGGTGGAAACCGGCCGAACGACCTCAGAATTCCATGAAATCAGACGACAACAAAGGGTGAGTGAATTTTTAAATTTTCAACCAGACGGAATTTCAATTGATAGTGTCATGTGACCGCGCTAGCTGAAAATGCACTCCACATGTCTAAATGGCCAAAACATGGGTTTTACAGTCAATTTCATGTCGAATGACATCTAAATGACATGAAATCACAGAAAAATAACCCTAATTATTATTCGTGACGTGTAAGAGTAGACGACACGTCATTCGGGTGTGCGGTTTGCATGGAATGGAAGAATATTTTTTCTTTAGTAGTTTGGCGTGCTTGAAAAGCGATTGTGGGGTTGTCGAACCCAGCCGAACGACCGATTAATGTCATTAAAACGGATGAAAACATAGGGTGGGTGAATTGTGAAATTTTCAGGCAGACGGCATGTCAATCGGAGGTCTCGTGTGATCGCGCTGGCTGAAAATGCACTCGGCGTGTCGTAAATGGTCAAAAAATGGGGTTTACGGTCAAATGCATGTCGAACGACATTAGAATGACTTGAAATAACACGAAAACCACATAATTATTATTCATGAGGTGTATGAGGAGACTACACATCATTAGAATGCACGGTTTGTGCGGCACAGCTGAATATTTTTTCTTTAGGTGTTTGGTGCACATGAAAAGCATACGCTTGGTGGTTGAAACCAACCTAACGACCTCAGAATGCCATGAAATCGAAAGACCACAAAGGGTGGGTGAATATTGAAATTATTGGCCATATGGCACGTCAATCGGAGGTGTCGTGTGACCGCACTGGCCGAATATGCACTAGGCGTGACCTAAATGGCCAAAACATGGGATTTACTATCAAATGCATGCCAAACGACATCAAAATGACTGGAAATCACACGAAACACCGTAATTATTATTCATTATGTCTAGGAGGAGATGTCACATCATTCGGACATGTGGTTTTCATGGAATGACTGAATATTCCTTTTTAGAAGTTCGGCTCACTTGAAAAGCATGAGTGTGATCGTCGAAACCGGCCGAACGACCTTGGAATGCCTTGAAATCAAGGTAAAACAAATGATGGGTGAATTGTGAAATTGTCGGTCAGACGACACATCATTCAGAGGTGTTCTATGATCGTGCTAGCCGAAAACGCACTATGCGTGACATAAATAGCCAAAACATGGGTTTTACGGTCAAATACATGCCGAACGACATCAGAATGACCTACAATTACATTAAAACACTCTAATTATTATTAGTGAGGTGTACGAGGAGTCGGCACATAATTAAGACGTGCGGTTTGTGTGGAACGATTGAATATGTGTCCTTTAGGTGTTCGGCATGCTTGAAAAGCGTGCGCACGGTGGTCGAATCCGGTCGAACGACCTCGAAATGCCATGAAATCGGACGAAAAAAATGGTTGGGTGAATTGTGAAATTGTTGGCCATGCGACACGTCAATCGGAGTATTCGTGTGACCGCACTGGCCAAAAATGCACTCCGCGTGTTGTAAATGGCCAAAACATGGGTTTTAGGGTCAAATGCATGTCGAACGACATCATAATGACTTGAAATCACATGAAAACACCATAATTATTATTCGAGATGTGTACGAGGAGATGGCATGTCATTCGGACGAGCGGTTTGCGCTACACTACTGAATGTGTTCTTTATGTGTTTGGTGAGCAAGAACAGCGTGCATTGGGTGGTCGAAACTAGACGAATGACCTCGGAATGGCATGAAATCAGACGACAACAAAGGATGGGTGAATTGTGAAATTATTTACCATACGACTTGTCCATCAGAGGTGTCATGTAACCGCACTGGCCGGAAATGCACTTTGCATGTCATAAATGGACAAAACATTGTTTTTAGGGTCAAATAAATGTTGAACGACCTCAGAATAAAATGAAATCACTAGAAAACACCCTAATTAATATTCGTGTGCTGTATGAGGAGACGAAACGTCATTCAGACACATAGTTTGCATGTCATAGCTGAATATGTGTTTTTAGGTGTTCGGTGCCCTTGAAAAGCGTGTGTGTGGGGGGGGGGGGGGTTGAAACTAGCCAAACGACCTCAGAATTCCATGAAATCAGATGACAACAACGGGTGGGTGAATAGTGAAATTTTTGGCTAGACAGAATGTCAATCAGAGTTGTAATGTGACCGCGATGGCCGAATACTCACTCCGCGTGTCGTAAATGGTCAAAACATGGGTTTTAAGGTCAAATGCATGCTGATAGACATCAGAATGACTCGAAATAACCCAATAACACCCTAATTATTATTTGTGATGTGTAAGAGGACACGACATGTCATTTGGATGTACAGTTCGCACGGCATGGCTTACTATGTGTTCTTTAGGAGTTCGTCGTGCATGAAAAGCATGCATGGGGTGGTTGAAACTGGACGAAAGACCTCAGAATGCCATGAAATCTGACGACAACAAAGGGTGGTTGAATTGTGAAATTTTTTTCTAGACGGCATGACAATTGAAGGTGTCGAGTGATAGCACTGGACGAAAACGCACTCTGCATGTCTTAAATGGCCAAGACATGGGTTTTACGGTCAAATGCATGTCGAACAACATCAGAATGACTTGAAATCACACGAAAACAACCTAATTATTATTTGTGAGGTGTACATGGACACGACATGTCATTCAGACGAGCGGTTTCTGCAGCATGGTTGAATATGTGTTCTTTAGGTGTTCAGCGTGCTTCAAAAGCATGCGTATGGTTGTCGAAACCAGCCGCATGACCTTGAAATGCCATGAAATCAGAAAAAAAAAGGGTTTCATAATTGTTAAAGTGTCGGCCAGAAGGCTCTTCAATTGGAGGTGTCATATGACCGTGATGGCCGAAAATGTAATCAGCGTGTCATAAATGGCCAAAACATGGGTTTACGGTCAAATGCATTTTGAAGAACATTGGAATGACTTCAAATCACACAAAACCACCATAATTATTATTCGTGAGGTGTAAGAGCAGACGTCACATCATTTAGATGTGCAGTTTTCATGGCACGACTGAATATGTTTTTTTAGGTGTTCAGCGCACTTAAAAATCATGTGTGGGGTGGTTGAAAGTAGACGAATGACCTCAGAATTCCATTAAATTGGACGACGACAAAAGGTGGGTGAATTGTGAAATTTTTTGTCAGACGGCACGTCAATCGGATGTGTCGTGTGACCGTGCTAGCCAAAATCAACCTCGGCGTATCGTTAATGGCCAAAATATGGGTTTTACAGTCAAATGCATGTCGAATGACATCAGAATGACTTGAAATCCCATGAAAACACCCTAATTATTATTCATGAGGTGTATGAGGAGACGACACGTCATTCAAACATGTGGTTTTCACAACATGGCTGAATATGTGTTCTTAAGATGTTCGGTACGCTTGAAAAGCATGCATAGGGTGGTAGAAACTAGCCGAATGACCTCAGAATGCCATGAAATCGGAGGACATTAAAGGGAGGGTGAATTGTGATATTTTTGTCCAGGCAGCACGTCAATCAGAGGGGTCATGTGACCGCACTAGCCGAAAATGCACTTCCCGTGTCGTAAATGGCCAAGACCTAGGTTTTACGGTCAAATGCTTGCCGAACGACATCAGAACGACTTGAAATCGCACGAAAACACCTTAATTATTATTTTTGAGGGGTACGAGGAGACGACACATCATTCGGATGCACGGTTTTTGCAGCATAGCAAAATATGTGTTTTTTAGGTGTTCGGTGCACTTGAGAAGCATACGCGGGGTGGTCGAAACCTACCGAACGACCTCAGAATGCCCTAAAATCGGACGAAAACAAATGGTGGTAAAATTTTGAATTTGTCGGCCAGAGGGCACATCAATTGGAGTTTTTGTGTGATCGCGCTGGCCAAAACGCACTCTGCATGTCCTAAATGGAGAAAACATGGGTTTTACAGTCAAATGCATGTCGAACAACACCAAAATGACTTGAAATCACACAAATTGACCCCAATTATTATTTTTGAGGTGTACTAGGAGACGACACATTATTCGGATGTGCGGTTTGCACGACACGAATGAATAAGTGTTCTTTAGGTGTTTGGCATGCTTGAAAAGTTTGTGTGTGGTGGTCTAAACTGACCGAACGACCTCGGAATGCTATGAAATCGTACGAAAACGAAGCGTGGGTGAATTGTGAAATTTTCGGCCAGACAACACGTCAATCGAAGCTGTCGTGTGACCGCGCTGGCCAAAAACGCACTCTGTGTGTCGTAAATGGCCAAGACATGGGTTTTATCGTCAAATGCATTCCTAACGACATCAGAATGACTTAAATTCAACCAAAACACCCAAATCATTAATATTGAGGTGTATGAGGAGACGACACATCATTCGGTGTGCAGTTTGCAGGGCACAGATGAATATGTGTTCTTTAGGTGGTCGACGTGATTGAAAACCGTGCTTGGGGTGGTTGAAACTGGCTGAATGACCTCGGAATTCCATGAAATCGAACGACAACAAAGGGTGGCTGAATTGTGAAAATTTCGGCAAGATGGAACGTCATCCGGAGGAGTCCTCGTGACTGTGCTAGCTGAAAACACACTCTGCTTGTCATAAATGACCAAAACATTCGTTTTACTGTCAAATGCATGCCGAATGACATCAGAATGACATGAAATAACAAGAAAACATTCTAATTATTATTCATGAGGTGTACGAGGAGAGGACACATCATTCAGACAAACGGTTTGCGTGGCACGACTGAATATGTGTTCTTTATGTGTTTGGTGTGCTTAAAAAGTGTGTGTGGGGTGGTTGAAACTAGCTGAATGACCTTTGGAATGGCATGAAATCAGATGACAACAAAGGGTGGGTAAATATTGAAATTACCGGCCAGATTGCATGTCAATCGGAGGTGTCATGTGACTGCGCTGGCCGAAAACGCACTTGGCATGTCCTAAATTTCCAAAACATGGGTTTTACGGTCAAATGCATGTCAAACGACATCGGAATGACATGAAATCACACGAAAACACCATAATTATTATTCGTTTGGTGTAAGAGGAGACGTCATGTCATTCGGACGCACGGTTTGCACGAAACGGCTGAATATGTGTTCTCTTGGTGTTCGGCGTGCTTGAAAGGTGAGCGTGCGGTGGTTGAAACCGGCCGAACGACCTCATAATGCCATGAAATTGGATGAAAACAAAGGGTGTCTGAATTGTGAAATTGTCGGCCAAACATCACATCAGTCGGAGGTGTAACGTGACCTCGATGCCTAAAAATGCACTCTGCATGTCGTAAATGGCCAAAACATGGGTTTTACAATCAAATGCAAGCTGATAGAATCTAAATGACTTGAAATCACCCAAAAACAACCAAATTATTATTCATGAGGTGTACGAGGAGACGACACATCATCTAGACATGCGGTTTGTGCGGGATGGATGAATATGTTTTCTTTAAGAGTTCTGTATGCTTGAAAAGCTTGCGTGGGGTGGTTGAAACCAGACGAAATACCTCAGAATGACATGAAATTGGATGACAACAATGGGTGGGGGAATTGTGAAATTGTTGGCAAGACAGCATGACAATCGTAGGTGTCTTGTGACAGCGCTGGCCGAAAACGCACTATGCGTGTATTAAATAGCCAAAACATGTGTTTTAGGGTCAAATTCTTGCTGAACGACATCAAAATGACTTGATATCACACGAAAAAACCAAATTACTATTTGTGAGGTGTATATAAAGACGACACGTCATTCGGACGAGTGGTTTGTGCGGTAAGGCTGAATATGTGTTGTTTAGGTGTTTGGCGCGCTTGAAAAGTGTGCGTGCGGTGGTCAAAACCTGCTGAACGACCTCAGAATGCATTGAAATCACACGAAAGCAATGGGCGGGTTAATTTTGAAATTGTTGGCTAGAAGACACGTCAATAGGAGCTGCTGTGTGACTGCGTTGGCCGAAAACGTAGTCTGTGTGTCGTAAAAGGCCAAAACATGAGTTTTACAGTCAATTGCATGTTGAACGACATCATAATGAATTGAAATCACATGAATGCATGCTAATTATTATTTGTGAGGTGTACGAGGAGACGATACATTATTCGAACTCATGGTTTGCACGGAACAGCTGAATATGTGTTCTTTATGTGTTCGTCGTGCTTGAAAAGTGTGTATGGGGTGGTCGAAACCAGCCGAACGACCTCAGAAGGACATGAAGTCGAATGAAAACAATGTGTGGGTGAATTGTGAAATTTTCAACCAGACAACATGCCAATCGGAGGTGTCGTGTGACAGCGAAGGCCTAAAATGCACTCTGCATGTCGTAAATGGCCAAATCATGGGTTTTACGATCAAATGCATGTCGAACGACATCGAAATGACTTGAAATCACACAAAATACCCTAATTATTATTCCAGAGGTGTACGAGGAGACGACACATCATTCAGGCACACGGTTTGCATGGAACGACTGAATATCTGTTCTTTAGGTGTTCGGCACGCTTGAAAAGCATGTGTTGGGTGGACGAAATAGGCTGAACGACCTCGGAATGCCATGAAATCGGGCAAAAACAAACGGTGGGTGAATTTTGATATTTTTAGCTAGACGACACGCCAACCGGAGGTGTCATGTGACCACGCTGGACGAAAAAACACCCGGCGTGTCATAAATCGCCAAAACAAGGGTTTTAATTTCAAATGCATGCTGAACGACATCAGAATGACTTGAAATAACTCAAAAACACCCTAATTATTATTCATGAGTTATACGAGGAGGCGACACATCATTCAGACACATGGTTTGTGTGGTACGAATGAATATGTGTTCTTTATGTGTTAGGCGTGCTTCAAAACCATTCATGGTGTGGTCGAAACTAGATGAATGACCTTAGAATGCCATTAAATCAGACGAAAATGAAGTTTGGATAAATTGTGAAATTATCAGCAAGATGGCACATCAATCAGAGGTGTCGTGTGACCGCGCTAGCCGAAAACGCACTCGGTGTGTCGTAAATGACCAAAACATGGGTTTTACAGTCAAATGCATGCCGAACAACATCATAATGACTTGAAATCACATGAAAACACCCTGATTATAATTAATTAGGTGTAAGAGGAGACGACATATCCTTCGGATGTGCAGTTTGCCCAGAACGGCTGAATATGTGTTCTTTAGGTGTTCGGCGTGCTTGAAATGAATGCCTGGGGTGGTCAAAACCGGCCGAATGACCTCGTAATGCCATGAAATAGGACGACAACAGAGGGTGGGTGAATTGGGAAATTGTTGGCCAGACGGGACATCAATCGGAGGTGTAATGTGATCGCGATGGCCAAAAACATACTCTGCATGTCGTAAATGGCCAAAACATGGGTTTTACGGTCAAATGCATGTCGATATACATCAGAATGATTTGAAATCAAAGAAAAAAACACCCTAATTATTATTTGTGAGGGGTACGAGGAGACGACATGTCATTCAGACATGCAGTTTGCACAATATGGCTGAATACGTGTTCTTTAGGAGTTTGGCTTGCTTGAAAAGCTTGCGTGGGGTGGTCGAAACCGGACTAAAGACCTCAGAATGACATGAAATCGGACGGCAACAAAAGGTGGGAGAATTGTGAAATTGTTGGCCAGACATCATGACAATCGGAGGTGTCATGTGACAGCGCTAGGCGAAAATGGACTCTGCATGTCTTAAATGGCCAAAACATGGGTTTTAAGGTTAAATTATTTCCAAACAACATCAAAATGACTTGAAATCACACAAAAACACCCTCATTATTATTTGTGAGGTGTACATGGATACAGAACGTCATTTAGATGAGTGGTTTTCATGGCAAGGCTGAATATGTGTTCTTTAGGTGTTCAGCTCGCTTGAAAAGTGTGCGTGCGGTGGTCAAAACCGGCCGAACGACCTCAGAATTCCATGAAATAGGACGACAAGAAAGGGTGGATGAATTGTAAAATTTTCGGCCAGACGGCTCGTCAATCAAAGGTTTCATGTTACTGCGCTGGATGAAAATTCCCTCAGCATGTTGTAAATGGAAAAACATGGGTTTTATGGACAAATGCATTCTGAAAGACATCAGAATGACTTCAAATCACACAAAAATACCATAATTATTATTTGTGAGGTGTTAGAGGAGACGACATGTTATTCGGATATGCGGTTTGTACGGAACGACTGAATATGTGTTTTTAGGTGTTCGACGGGCTTGAAAAAAATGTGTGGGGTGGTTGAAACCAAACGAATGACCTTGGAATGCCATGAAATCAGAAAAAAACAAAGGGTGGGTGAATTGTGAAATTTTCGGCCAGACGACATGTCAATCAGAGGTGTTGTGTGATAGTGCTGGCCAAAAACGCACACGGCGTGTGGTAAATGGCCAAAACATTGGTTTAACGATCAAATTCAGGTGTGAAGACATCAGAATGACTTGAAATCACATGAAAACACCCTAATTATTATTTGTGAGGTTTATGAGTATATGACACATCATTCAGACACGCGGTTTACGCGGCACAGCTGATTATGTGTTCTTAAGGTGTTTGGCGTGCTTGAAAAGCGTACGTGGGGTGGTAGAAACCACTCGAACAACCTCGGCATGCCATGAAATTGTGTGTCAACAAAGGGTGGGTGAATTGTGAAATTTTCGGCCAGACAACATGTCAGTCAGAGGTGTCCTGTGACCGCACTGGCC
The DNA here is from genome assembly GCA_963277665.1 of Viscum album. Classification (NCBI taxonomy): domain Eukaryota; kingdom Viridiplantae; phylum Streptophyta; class Magnoliopsida; order Santalales; family Viscaceae; genus Viscum; species Viscum album. The sequence continues at coordinate 1,236,845,815 of OY728145.1, read as the reverse complement.
TAAAATGCACTTCTCCTGTCGTAATTGGCCAAAACATGGGATTTAAGGTCAAATTCTTGTCGAACGACATCAGAATGACTTCAAATCGCCCGAAAACATCCTATTTATGATTTTTGAGGTGTAAGAGGTGATGACACATCATTCAGATGCATGTTTTTCTCTTCATGGCTGAATATGTGTTCTTTAGGTGTTCAGTGCGCTTGAGAAGCATGCGTGGGGTGGTCGAAACTGGCCGAATGACCTCAGAATGCCATGAAAATAGACGAAAACAATGGGTGGGTTAATTTTGAAATTGTCTGCTAGATGGTCTGTCAATCGGAGATTCTGTGTGACCGTGTTGGCCGAAAGCGGACTTCGCGTGTCGTAAATGGCCAAAACATGGGTTTTCTGGTCAAATGCATGTCGAACGACATCATAATGACTTGAAATCACAGGAAATGACCCTAATTATTATTCGTGAGGAGTACGAGGATTCTACACCTTATTTGGACATGCAGTTTTCATGACACGACTGAATATGTGATTTTTAGGTGTTAGGCGTGGTTGAAAAGCATGCGTGAGGTGGTCGAAATTAGCCAAATGACCTCGGAATGCCATGAAATCGGATGAAAACAAATGGTTGGTGAATTGAAAAATTGTTGGCCAGATAGCACGTCAATCAGAGGAGTCGTGTAACCTTGCTGGCCAAAAATGCACTCTGTGTGTCTCAAATGGCCAAAACATGGGTTTTACTGTCAAATTCATGCGAACGATATCATAATGACTTGAAATCACAAAAAATATCCTCATTATTAATCTTGAGGTGTAGGAGGAGATGACACATCATTCGGGCATGCGGTTTGCATGGCACAACTGAATATGTGTTCTTTAAGTGTTTGGCATGGTTGAAAAGCGTGTGTGGGGTGGTCGAAACTAACTGAACGACCTTGGAACACCGTGAAATTGGACAACAACAAAGGGAGGGTGAATTGTCAAATTTTCGGCCAGACGACATGTCAATCGGAGGTGTCGTGTGACCGCGCTGGCCGAAAACACACTCGGTATGTCGTAAATGGCCAAAACATGGGTTTTACTATCAAATTCATGCCGAACAACATCACAATGACTTGAAATAACACAAAAAACCCCTAATTATTATTCATGAGGATTATGAGGAGACAAAACATCATTCGGACGCACAGTTTGCGTGGCACGACTAAATATGTGTTTTTTATGTGTTTGACGTGCTTGAAAAGCATGCGTGGGGTAGTCAAAACCAGCCGAACGACATCGGAATTCCACGAAAATCAGACGACACCAAAGGGTGGGTGAATTTTGAAATTATCAGCTAGACAACACATCAATCGGAGGTGTCGTGTGACCACACTGGAAAAAAATGCACTCGGCGTGTCATAAATGGCCAAAACATGGGTTTTATGGTCAAATGCATGCTGAACAACATCATAATGAGTAGAAATCACATGAAAACACCCTAATTATTATTCTTTACGTGTAAGAGGAGATGACATGTCATTCGGACGTGTGGTTTGCACGTCACAATATAATATGTGTTCATTAGGTGTTCGGTGTGCTTGAAGAGCGTGTGTGGGTTTGTCGAAACCGGTCGAATGACCTCGTAATGCAATGAAATTGGACGAAAAGAAAGTGTTGGTAAATTGTGAAATTTTTTACTAGACGGAACACCAATCGGAGGTGTCGTGTGGTCGTGCTAGCCGAAAACACACCCAGCGTGTTGTAGATGGCCAAAACATGGGTTTTACTGTCAAATGCATGCTGAACGACTTCGGAATGACTTGAAATAGTATGTAACACCCTAATTATTATTATTGAGGTGTACGAGGAGACTACCCATCATTCGGACGCGCGATATGTGCGGCACGACTGAATATGTGTTCTTTATGTGTTTGGCGTGCTTGAAAAGAATGTGTGGGGTGGTCGAAACCAACCAAATTACCTCAGAATGCCATTAAATTAGATGACAACAAAGGGTTAGTGAATTTTAAAATAATCAGCCATACGGCTCAACAATCGGAGTTGTCGTGTGACCGCGCTGGCCGAAAATGCACTAAGCATGTCGTAAATGGCCAAAACATGGGTTTTACGGTCAAATGCATGCTGAATGACATCGGAATGACTTGAAATCACACAAAAACACCCTAATTATTATTCTATAGGTGTATGAGGAGACGAAACCCCATTAGGACGCATGGTTTGTGCGGTACAGATGAATATGTGTTCTTTAGGTGTTCGGCGTGCTTGAAAAGTGTGCCTGGGGTGGTTAAAAATAGATGAGCGACCTTGGAATGCCATCAAATCAGACGATAACAAAGAGTGGGTGAATTCTGAAATTGTTGTCCAGATGGAACGTCAATCGAAGGGGTCGTGTGACTGTGCTGGCCAAAAACACACTATGCGTGTTGCAAATGGCCAAAACATGGGTTTTACGGTCAAATGCATGCAGAACAACATCGAAATTACTTGAAATCACACGAAAACCACCTAATTATTATTCATGATGTGTACGAGGGGACAACACATCATTCATATATGTGGTTTGCATGGAACGGCTGAATATGGGTTTTTAGGAGTTTGGCGCACTTGAAAAGCATGTGTGGGGTGGTCGAAACAGGACGAACGACCTCCGGAGGCCCTGAAATCGGACGACAACGAAGGGTGGGTGAATTGTGAAATTTTCTACTAGACGGCATGTCAATTGGAGGTTTCTTAGGACAGCGCTGGCTGAAAACACACTCAACATGCCGTAAATGGCGAAAACAAGGGTTTTACGGTCAAATGCATGCCGAACTACATCGGAATGACTTGAAATCAAAAGAAAACACCCTAATTAATATTTTTGAGGTGTATGAGGAGAGGACACATCATTCAGAGGCATGGTTTGTGTGGCGCAGCTGAATATGTGTTCTTTAGGTGTTCAACGTGCTTGAAAAGCATGTGTGGGGTTGTCGAAATTGGCCGAACGACCTCGGAATGCCATGAAATCAGAAGAAAACAAATGTTGGGTGAATTGTGAAATTTTCTGCTAGACGACATGTCAATCAGATTTGTTGTGTGACCGCGCTGGCCAAAAATGCACTCCGCGTGTCGTAAATGTCTAAAACATTGGTTTTAAGATCAAATCCATGCCGAACGACATCAGAATGAATTGAAATAACACAAAAACACCCTAATTATTATTCGTGAGGTGTACGAGGAGACGAAAAATCATTTGGACGCATGGTTCGCATGGAACGACTAAATATGTGTTTTTAGGTGTTCGACGTGCTTGAAAAGCTTGCGTGGGGGTGGTCGAAACCGGTTGAACGACCTCAGAATGCAATGAAATCGGACGAAAACAAAGGGTGGATGAATTTTAAAATGTTCGTCTCGAAGACACGTCAATCGGAGGTGTCGTGTGACCGTGCTGGCCGAAAAAGCAGTCGGCCTGTCATAAATGGACAAACCGTCGGTTTTATGGTCAAATGCATGTCGAACGAAGTAAAAATGACTTGAAATCACATGAAAACACCCTAATTTTTATTTTTTATGTGTTCGAGTGGATGACACATCATTAGGACATGTGGTATGAGCAAAATGGCTGAATATGTGTTTTTTTGGTGTTCGACACCCAAGAAAAGCATTCGTGGGGTGGTCGAAATCGGCCGTAAACGCACTCTGTGTGTCGTAAATTTCCAAAACATGGGTTTTATGGTAATATGAATGACAAACGACATCATAATGACATGAAATCATAGGAAAACACACTAATTATTATTCATTAGGTGTACGAGGAGATGAAACATCATTCAGGCATGCGTTTTGCGCGGCACAACAGAATATGTGCTTTTTAGGTGTCTGGCGCGCTTGAAAAGCATGCATGGGTGAGGGGGGTCAAAACTAGCCGAACGACCTAAGAATGACATGAAATTGGACAACAACATAGGGTGGGTGAATTGTGAAATGTTCGGCTAGATGGCACGTCAATCGGTGTTGTCATGTGATCTTGATGGCAGAAAATGCACTCCATGTATCGTAAATAGCCAAAACACCGGTTTTAAAGTCAAATTCATCCTGAAAGACATCATAATGACATGAAATCATACAAAAACCCCCTAATTATTATATTTGTGGTGTACGAGGAGATGGAATGTCATTCGTACGCGTAGTTTGCACGGCATGGCTGAATATGTGTTCATTAGGTGTTTGACATGCTTGAAAAGCATGTGTGGTGGGGTTGAAACTGGACGCAAGACCTCAAAATTCCATGAAATCAGACAACTACAAAGGGTGGGTGAATTTTGAAATTGTTGGCCAAGCGGCACGACAATTGGAGGTGTCGTGTGATAGCGCTGGCGGAAAACGCACTCTACATGTCTTAAATGGCCAAAACATGGGTTTTACGGTCAAATGCATGTCGAACAACATCATAATGACTTGAAATCACACTAAAACACCCTAATTATTATTTGTGAGGTGTATATGGAGACGACACATCATTCGGACGTGCAGTTTGCATGGAATGGATGATTATGTGTTCATTTGGTGTTTGGCACGCTTGAAAAGCGTGCGTGTAGTTGTCTAAACTAGCCGAACGCCCTCGAAATGCCATGAAATCAGATGACAACAAAGGGTGGATGAATTGTGATATTTTCGGCCAGACGACTCCTCAATTGGAGGTTTCATGTGACCGCGCTATCCGCAAATGCACTCAATGTGTTGTAAATAGACAAAACATGAATTTTAAGGTCAAATGCATTGCGAACGACATCAGAATGACTTGAAATCACACAAAAACTCCATAATTATTATCTGTGAGGTCTACGAGGAGATGACACATCATTCAGATGCATGGTTTGCGAGGAACGATTGAATATATGTTTTTTAGGTGTTTGGTGCACTAGAAAAGCCTGCATGGGGTGGTCGAAACTGGCTAAATGACCTCGGAATGCCATGAAATCGGATGACAACAATGGGTTGGTGAATTGTGAATTTTCCGACTAGACGGTAAATAAATCAGAGGTGTCGTGTGACCGTGCTGGCTAAAAACACACTCAGTGTGTCGTAAATGGCCAAAACATGGGTTTTATGTTCAAATGCATGGTGAACGACATCATAATGACTTGAAATCATATGAAAACACCCTAATAATTATTCGTGAGGTGTATGAGGAGACGACATGTCATCTGGACATGAGGTTTGCGCGTCACGCCTGAATATGTGTTCTTTAGGTGTTTGACGCATTTGAAAACCATGCGCGGGGTGGTCAAAACCAGCCAAATGACCTCAGAATGCCATGAATACGACAACAAAGGGTGGGTAAATTGTGATATTGTCGTCTAGACAACACATTAATCAGAGGTTTCGAGTGACCGCACTGGTGGAAAACACACTTCTCGTGTCGTAAATGGCCAAAACATGGGTTTTACAGTCAAATTCTTGCTGAAAGACATCATAACGACTTGAAATCGCCCAAAAAAACACTAATTATTAATCAAGTGGTGTACGTGGAGACAACACATCAATCAGACACGAGGTTTGCATGGCCCGGCTGAATATGTGTTCTTTAGGTGTTCGACGCAGTTGAAAAGCATGCGTGGGGTGTTTGAAACTAGCCAAACGACCTCAGAATGCCATGAAAACAGACAAAAACAAAGGGTGTGTTTATTTTGAAATTTTTGGCTATACAACCCATTAATCAGATTTTCCGTGTGACAGTGCTGGCTGAAAATGCACTCCACGTGTCGTAAATGGCCAAAACATGGGTTTTAAAATCAAATGCATGTTGAACGACATTGGAATGACTTGAAATCACATGAAAGCACCGTAATTATTATTCTTGATGTGTACGAGAATACGACACATAATTCGGAAGCAGGGTTTGCTCGACACGGTTGAATATGTGTTCTTTAGGTGTTCATCTTGCTTGAAAAGCATGCGTGGGGAGGTTGAAACCAGGAGAACGACCATAGAATTCCATAAAATCAGACAAAAGCAAAGGGTGGGTAAATTTTGAAATTTTTGGCCAGACGGCACGTCAATTGGAGGTTTCGTGTGACCGTGATGGCCAAAAACGCACTCTGTATGTTGGAAATGGCCAAAACATGGGTTTTACGGTCAAATGAATGCCGAACTACATCATAATGATTTGGAAACTCATGAAAACAACCTAATTAGTATTTGTTAGATGTGCGAGGAGATGACACGTCATAAGGATGCGTAGTTTGCGCGGCACGACTGAATATGTGTTTTTTAGGTGTTCGGTGTGCTTGAAAAGCATGTGTGGGGTGGTCGAAACCGGCCAAATGTCCTCGGAATGACATGAAATAAGATTAAAATAAAGGGTGCGTGAATTGTGAATTTTTTTTCTATGTGGAACGTCAATCAGAGATGTCGAGTGACCGCGCTAGCTGAAAATGCACTCGGCGTGTCATAAATGGCCAAAACAGGGGTTTTATAGTCAAATGAATGCCGAACAACATCGGAATGACTTGAAATCCCACGAAAACACCCTAATTATTATTCTTGAGGTGTAATAAGAGATGACACATCATTCGGACACGCGGCTTGCGCGACACGACTAAATATGTGTCTTTTAGGTGTTTGGCACACTTGAAAAGCACACGTGGGGTGGTCAAAACCGGCCGAACGATCTTGGAATGCCATGAAATTGGATGACAACGAAGAGTGGGTGCATTGTGAAATTGTCGGCTAGAAGACACATCAATTGGAGTGGTTGTGTGACCGCGCAGGCCAAAAATGTACTCGGTCTGTCTTAAATGGACAAAACATGGGTTTTACAGACGAATGCATGCTGAATGACATCGTAATTACATGAAATCGCACGAAAACACCCTAATTATTTTTCGTGAGGTGTACAAGGAGACTCCACTTCATTCGAACTCGTGGTTTGCACGACACAGTTGAATATGTTTCCTTTAGGTGTTCAGCACGATTGAAAAGCATGTGTGGGGTGGTCGAAACTGGCCAAAGGACCTCAGAATTCCATAAAATCAGACGACAACAAAGGGTGGGTAAATTGTAAAATTGTCAGCCAGAAGACACATCAATCGGAGGTATCGTGCGACCGCGCTGGCTGAAAACTATCTCCGCGTGTGTTAAATGGCCAAAACATGGGTTTTACAGTCAAATGCATGCCAAACAACATCAGAATTAAATGAAATCACACAAAACACCCTGATTATTATTTGTGAGGTGTATGAGGAGATGACATGCCATTCGGACGTGCGGTTTGCGTGAAACAGCTGAATATGTGTCCTTTAGGTGTTCGGCGTCCATGAAAAGCGTGTGTGGGGTGGTGGAAACCAGCTGAACGACCTCAGATGCCATGAAATTGGAAGACAACAAAGGGTGGGTGAATTTTGAAATTTTTGGCCAGACAACACATCAATCGGATGTTTTGTGTGACCGCGATGGCCGAAAACAAACTCAACATGTCGTAAATGGCCAAAATATGTTTTATATGGTCAAATGCAGGCCAAACGATATCAAAATGACTTTAAATCACCGGAAAAACCCTAATTTTTATTCGTGAGGTGTAAAAGGAGACGACACGTCATTCAGATGCATGGTTTGCGCGGAACAGTTGAATATGTGTTTTTTTGGTGTTCGGCGAGCTTGAAAAGCATGTGTGGGGTGGTCGAAACTAGTGGAATGACCTCTGAATGCCATGAAATTGGATGACAACAAAGGGTGGATGAATTGTAAAATATTCATCCAGATGACACATCAATCGGAGGTGTCGTGTGACCGATCTGGCTGAAAACACACTTTGTGTGTCTTAAATGGACAAAAGATGGGTTTTACATTCAAATGAATACTGAACGACATCAGAATGACTTTAAATCACACTAAAACAGCCTAATTATTATTCTTGAGTTGTATGAGGAGACAAAACATCATTTGGACATGAGGCTTGCGCGGCACGGATGAATATGTGTTTTTATGTGTTCAGCGTGCTTGAAAAGCATGCGTGGGGTGGTTGAAACCAGCCTAACCACCTCAGAATGTAATAAAATCTGATGAAAATAATGGGTGGGTTTATTGTGAAATTGTCTCCTAGATGGAACATCAATCGGAGGTGTCGTGTGACCGCGCTGGCCGAAAATGCACTTTGTGTATCGTAAATGGACAAAACAAGGGTTTTACGATCAAATGCATGTCGAATGACATTGTAATGACATGAAATCGAATGAAAAAACCCGAATTATTATTCTTGAGGTGTACGAGGAGACGACACAACATTTGGACACATGGTTTGTGTGGAACAACTGAATATGTGTTTTTTAGGTGTTTGGCACGCTTTAATAGCATGTGTGGGGTGGTCGAATCCTGACAAACTACCTCGGAATGCCATGAAATAGGACGAAAACAAAGGGTGGGTGAATTGTGAAATTTTTGTCTAGGCAATACGTCAATTGGAGGTGTCGTGTGACTGCACTGGCCTAAAACGCAATCTTCGTGTTGTAAATGGCTTAAACATGGGTTTTATGGTCAAATGAATGCCGATCGACATACGAATGACTTTAAATCACACGAAGACGCCCTAATAATTATTCGTGAGGTGTACGAGGATACGGAACACCATTTGGATATGTGGTTTGCATGGCATAGCTGAATATCTCTTTTTAGGTGTTAGGCGCGCTTAAAAATCGTTTGTGTTGTGGTCAAAATTTACCGAACGACCTCAGAATTCCATGAAATCGGACGACAAAAAAGTATGTGTGAAATGTAAAATTCTCGGCCAGACAGCATGTCAATCGGATGTGTTGTGTGACCGGGATGGCCGAAAATGCACTCCAGAGTGCCCCCCACCCCGGACAGCCCCCCCCAGCACCGAATGGTCCATGGATCATTTGTGATGGGTACAAGTCAACCCCACCTCAATCCAAGGCACGGTGTGATTGGTATCACACAATGTTTCTCACTTTTGTTTGAAACAGACAATATTTTAATTGAGAAAAACTACTGACATACAAAAAATCATCATAAGGCTACACATAGATCCTGAAATTAAGGGATAAAAAATAAAATATGGTTTATTAGTCATACATTATTAGAAGTAAATATTAACAAGGCATAGATAGAAACACAATGGGTTATAGTATATATATTGAAAAACACGAATTATATTATGAATGAGTCTTGATATCGCATCATGAACATGCACCAACACTCATGTTCTAATTCTCAATCATGGGTCATTCATTCTATACAATAACATAAAAAAAATAAATATCATATAGTGATTTCAAATGAAACCTATGAATAATCAAGCATACCATATAACAAATTGGTCAATAAGGCTAGACATAGATTCTTGAATTTTTTTTGCAAAGACTAATAAAAATACCCCAATGGTGAGGAATACTATGGTGACCCCATAGCCCCATGGATCTTCTAAATCCCATACTCAAACAGTGGGTTCTAAGTCCAAACCAAAGTCCCTTTGCGAACCCAATACCAAAGACTTAATTGAATTTTCATACCCACTACCCAAGATGGGGATTCATCTCACATCACACTCTGGAGTGAAAATTAAATTAAGCCACATACCCCTGTATTCTAATTGATAAATCTATGAAAAACATTTTGGCTATTCCTGTAACCCATCTCATATGTCGATATTGGTCAATGTATCCCCCTAACACATCAGGAACCATTTATACATGGATACAAAATCATTAGAGGAATATAAACATCCCATGTTCTTCCTATAACTCATCATAGGACTAAGCACATGACCACTACCATTGTATATCTTATGGGTATCATGATCCTTGCCAAACTACCCATTTTTTTCTATAGGATTTAAGATACTAAACCCAATACCATGACTAAACATCCCATGTGCTTCCTATAACATGTAGGTTTTTTATACTTAATGTATTGGTGTTGTGGTTTGAGTGAGGAATGAATTCTAAATTTTTAATAACCATAGGTGTGTTGGTGTTCTGGTTTTAGTGAGGAATAAATTCTAAATTTTGAATACTCTTATTGGTCTTATTGCATTTCTTATAACATATAGGTGTTTTCTCTTATGGGTGTTATTGAATTTGAATTTCTAAATTTCTAAATTCAGGAATAAATTATAACTTTTGAATACTTATGATGGGGATTTTGTATTGTTGTTGAGGGGTTGTTGTGTTGTTACAGGTCTGGAGAGGGGACAGGGGCCTGCTATTGTGGTGCTTTCCAATTGTATTCCAATGGTTCTGAAAACGTTGGTATAGATACTATTATATAATGCTATTCCAATGGTTCTGTAACTGTTGGTATAGATACTATTATATAAGCTATACCAATGGTTTGTAATAACCATTGTTATAGGTGTATAGCAACGATTATAACCAAACTGTTGGTATAGCCTTATGGATTGGCATATTCCTTCTATACTAACAGTTATAAAACATTGGTAGAGGTGTCACACACATATAACAACGGTTCACAAACCGTTGGTATTTGTTATACTTTTACACACATATACCAACAGTTTGTAGAAAATAGTTGGAATACATCTTATTTTGACAACTATACCAATGGTTATCACAGAACCATTGGTATAGGCCTATTTTCATGCTTTACTTTCCCACGGTTGATGAAACCGTTAGTATAATATATACGAATAGTTTCCAAGCCTTTACCAGTGGTTTTGAACTATTGGTAAAGTGAAATATTCCAGTAGTGTGTGGTTTAATGACTTGTGTATGGTACACATTATACAGGCTAAGGTGGATCCAAAAAACTACCTTGTTACATTGGTTATGTTGATGTGTTGTGCTACACGAGGTGTATGTTGCGGTGCTTCACCCAGCTATCTGTGGGCATGAATTTTTGGAGAGATATTCATAGGACGTGCGACATTGCGGAAAAGTGGAATACCAATAGGGATGTGGTGATGTGGTACCCTTGATAATCATTATTAAATTATATACTCTTACATATGATACTTGGTGATATTATCCAGGTTGAGGATGGGAACATAGTATACATGTTTAGGTGATGTGTTAGTTTCAATTGTTGTTCACCATGATTTAACATGTTTTCATTAATTTTGAATGAGTGGATCCTAGGAGGATACTTCTGAGTATACTGGTATACTCACCCGAAATATATATAACTATTTTTCTAGTTACATGGAGTAGTTTTGAGATCTGTGTAGTAACTATTATCTTGGGGTTGTAGGAGATGTTTGGGCATTGTGGTTGCTGTAGTTTTTACTTTCTTTTGGTGTTTGAAATTTTCTATTTCAATTGTTGTAGCTTTCCATGATTGTACATATGTGTAAATGGTATTGCTTTGTATATTACAGTCTGACATAGAGTTGGTTGTGGTCTATATTATCTCTATATTTTAAATGCGTTCTCTTATAGGGTAATGCCACCAATTATTTTGTGTTTACTATACCCTTAGTGTTAGTCTCCAACTCTGGGCCTATTGGAGGCGGGAGTCAAGGGTCACTATCTCCCTTCATACATTACTGACCCTGGAGGGGTACACCTTGTGGGGAGGTGGTCATGAAAGTAAATGATAGAATTCTGGAATTTTTTTTGTTAATACATATTACATAATATTAAATTGTTATCACATTCAATGAAATTTGGATCCTCTTTGGAAAATAATTAATTGGGGATAGGTCGTGGTAAGATATCCTATAACAACTATAAATACACTCACATATCCAATATAAATTCAATGGTCACATTATCACATTAGAGCCAGATATATGTGATTTAATCTCTATGGAAGAAACAAGATAGTAGTTTTTGTATCCACGATACAAAATATAGTATTTAACTACACTGAATAACATAATTTACAACCTAGATATACTAAATATTCAACATCCTTATACTCAATAAAATATTTCATTTCATATCCCTTGGGATAAAAAATTACGAGTGACCTGAAATTATTAGTATGGGTAACATTATTGGAATAAATCATGAATAAATAAAAAACAATAAAAATATATTGGTAAATAAATTAATATAAATTTCATTTTTTAAATAACATGAATTTCATGATTAATTTATAGATAAAATAAATTTAATAATCTCATAGTTAATAATAATAAAATTATAGATTATGAAAATTATTAATATTAGATATCCTGATCTCAAACATCATGATATTTATACCATCAAGACCACTTTATATTATAATCAAATCGATGTGTATATATACACATAAAAACACAGATCTAATGATTTCTTATTGATTCACCTAATTATACTATCAATTCATTAAGGGATTATATAATTCAAATTCCCAACCCTCACATCCTATTAAACACATTCCAGATATATTGGATGCCAAATTTATTTCCTGAAAAATATGCCTTATCAATAAATACCATTATTAAGTAAAGAATAATAATTTATTGACATTTTTAAAATAAATTAAAAAATCAATACAAACAAATCATTTAAAAATTTATATATTTTGAAGTGTAATATAAATCATTATATATATATTATAATATATTTGGAAAATCTATTTTTCTAATGATCATAAGAAAATAAATGATTCAAGAGAAGATTGGAAACCATGAAATTAATCAATAATATAAAATCCAATGTATTCCATAATATGACAGGTAATAAACTATAGAATGAATCAATTAGGATTGTATTTAACAAAATATCACCAGATAATGATAAGTAAAATAATGTGTTGTCGTCATTCATGAATAAAAATAATATAAAATGATAACATCAAAAATTCTGGAGGAAAATACCTTTTTATCAATGAAAATGTATTTTAATAAATATTTTATTTTAAAATATTATGAAAAAAAATTATTTCAAAAGAATCATAGAATAACGTGGAGTTATCATCAATTAAATTTATGGTCAAGATGAAAAGAATAATTTTTTAATACATTTATTTGAATAATGAATCTTTTCTCATTTTTCTATGAAAAGTAAAAAAATTATATTATTTAGAATATTATTGGAATATTAATTGTCAAACATTTTTTAAAAATACTATCATATGTATAAAAAAATAAAAAATTTATAATTGAATATTAACTATATATTCTTAAACAGTTTTACCAAAAATAGGTTTAAAAATAGGGCTTTTATCCAAATAGTGGAATATGCTCATATTTTTTAAAAAATAAAAGTATATGTAATTACCTAATAGTGTATGTTTTTCTGTTACATTAAAATTATAAGAATATCAAATGGAAAGTAAAATTTTATGGGTTTTTTTGAAAATCATCATATTATTTCATTCAATTATAATTCATTTATATACAGCCCCAATTAAAAAGTTACTGTAAAATAAACATATACAATTGTGTTCTCATTTAAAAAAAAACCCCATTAAATGTGATAAATATTAATTAACAAATAGATATTTTAATTATTAATATAATCTTGAGGTAACACGTCAATGGGTTTCTTGAAACACCTCATAAAAATAAATAGGTGCATAATACCAAATATATCTTAATGGATTGTTAAATTGTAATGAATTTATTAAGATTGAACATAACATTGAAGTGTGGAATAATAATTAAATATATTATTTATATCAAAGATAAATACTCATGATTAATAATCACATACATCATATTATAATCGAATTCCCTTACACACATAATCTTCAGAAATGAATGTCAATGATGACATAATATCTAATTGAAAGTAAACTATGTTATGAAATTCTTTACCACATGGTAACAGTAAAATCATTGAATGAAATAATTCAAATTTTCAAATATTATATAATGATATATGATGTTTTCATCATCTTACATATAAAAGGGGTAGCATATGAACCATATTAATTATATTATGTTCATTATATTATAATATTCCTCAATGAATGGAAATTGATACAAAATATCTTACCTCACATTTCCCTTTAGCATAATGTAATTGTTCACTAATTATTATGGTTTTAACGGCATAATAAATTTATTATATAACTATATTAATATTTATAATGTCATATATTTTTCTCTTATAAGATCATACCCCAATTCAATAATAATATTAATTAATACCATTATTTTTTGTGTTATGTGATTCATTTTCACTAGCACATTCTATCATATAAGTTTTGGTTATTGTTTAGGGAATATATATAATAATATTAAAAAGTATATTCAATTTATAAAAATAATATTTATTGAATATATATATATATATATATATGGAATCATTCACATATTTTTTTCATGTTAAATGTTTCACATCGCATCAGGTAGACGGTTGGTTGCACGTATGCATGACTGATGATAGATTCGCATAATAGGTGAATGGTTAATGATGTGGTTCTTATATTAATATTTAATTAGTTGGTATTAGATCATATATATTTTATATACTGATTATTTACATCATTAAGACTATCCGTTTTATTCAGTGATAGAAAATAATTACAATTTCTTGTGAGGTGGTAGTATGTTGTAAACATTAGTGATTCATTTACTCCCAACTTGAAGGAGGGGGAGATGGATAAATATTATTAAAGCACCACAATAAAATATAATTAAATATCCCTTTCTTGTATAATGATATTTTAATTTAAAAAAAATTGTCTAAAAATTACAGGAAATTAGTGATGATTATTTCCTTCACTTAAAAGATAATAATTTTGGACTCTTATTAAGGACCTCATGGATTCTATTTTGGGAAGAACAAAAGCCATTGAATGTATATAAAGTCTGTGGGGAGAGATTTTTTAAGGGATTGGACAAGCCAAAAGTACTGATATGTGTTAAAATTGAAGGGGATTGGCTTAAATTATATAATTGAGGAGTGGATTTATTATTCACCACAAACTATTAAATAATTTGATGTCACTCCCACCCAAAGTGCCATAAAAATTGGCTATATTAAATAATCATTTTGAAAAAAATTTAAGATGATTGTATTATATTATATTTATTATTATGGTTCCTTATCTAAAATAAATTTCTTTAAATTAAATTCTTATAATATGTAGAATTATATTTTAATAAATCCTTCAAATGTCCCAAAATACATGTTTTGAATGTATGCATTTTAGAAGTGTCAGATGAAGTAACATTAACTATATGGTTTTTAATAATTATTAAAAGTATTTTAATTTTTATTTATCCAAATATAACTGAAAACATCCTTTAAATGACACATCATTATGGGTTTTATTAATTAATTAAAATGGAGAAACATAATTTCGATAAAACATATTTTTTTTAAAAATCTGTCTTGACATTACCAATGGGTGTTTACCAAAATACTATATAAAAATTATTCATATGTAAATAATTATAATACATAATACTAGATGATTCAATTATTATTTTGAAATTATATTCAATTCATAATGTGTCTAAAAATTACCTAATTTAATTTATATAAATACTCCTTAAAAAATAAATATTTTTTACTATTCAATGAAAATTAACCTTTTTTAGTAAAATTAAAAAATTTAACCCTAAGATAATTATGATGTTATTATTTAGAAAATAATTTTTAATTTATCAAATGTAATATATATCTTTTGAAAAAAAATGTTATATTATTTTTTCCCAAAGGGATGTTGAGATCATTTTGGATGAAATTGTATTTTTTGACGAAAACATACATTTATAAATGTTGATTGATTATTATAAAAACAATAATTTACTTGGATATTTTAATTTTAATTTCAAAATTACATTATTCCAAATCATATAAAAAAATTCAAGTTCTTGGTTATAATATTTTTATATAAATAATATATTTTAGGAGTTATTTATTATCAGGGTTTCATGTTATAGATGATATCAAAAACAATACTCTTATTTTAAAATCATGGGGTGTAAAAAGATGGTGTTTTTTATAGTTTTTAATGATAATTTGAGCTATGAAACATACTAATTCTAATTTTTAACTTAATTTATATTTTCTATAGTAACACAATTATTACCTTAACAAATAATATATATTATAATGTATAAAATTAATAATAAATCATAATTTGACATTGATATTTTAAAATATTCAAATCATTTTCAATGATTAAATTCAACGAGTTGAAAAAAAATATTCAAATTCTGGTAAACCCAATAAAATATATTCTAATAAAATTCTTTTTTTAACAAAAAAATATGTTTATCCCAAAATCATGATCAAGATTGATTCCCATGAAATTTTTATAATTCATGATTAAAAAGGAATGACTTATGACTTTCAATTCATGAATAATATAACAGATCATGTTGAATTTCCAATTATTTTAAAACAACATAATTTTATTATTAGATGAAATCAAAACATTGGTCCCAGAAAGGATTTCCTAGCTTTCAAAATTTAGCATATTAAAAATTAATAAAAAAACATTAACACCATAAATTTTTTAGATGATAATAGGTTTGATATATTATTAATTTATGATTATATTATAGTAAAATTATAATTTTTACTATATTTGAATAAAAATTATTTTTTATATTAATTTAATAATTAGAATTTTTAAAATGTAAAAAATAACTTGAAGATAATATATACACCTTGAAATGTAAATGTACTTAATTTTATTAAATTTGAAATTTTCATGTAATAATAATTTAATATTAACATGAATTCCTAAAATTTAAAAATAATTTTTTCAAAATCTATTTATAAAACAGTAAAATAATTTATTAATACATACTTACAAGAAAAAATGTCTATAAGAATTTTAATTCTTTTTTTAATATGTATAATCAGCAATTTTAATATATAATAATTAAAAATTAGTGAATAATTAAATTAACTTAACACCAGTCCACTCTTAAAAAGAAGTAATTTTATACTTTTAAATTTCATTTTACCTTAAAAAAATTAATTAAAATAGATTATTGATATCATAAATATTTTATTTTATCAATAAATTGACATTAAAAAAATAATATTTTTTTAAATATATCATAACAGACATTAATAATTATAAACATGTTATGCATAAATATAATTTATTAAAACAATATTTTAATAAAATAAATTTTTTTTGTTTCACTATTTTTTTTGAAGTATATCATTTAATACTTATTGTTAATAATAATAAAAATCTTGTGTTCCAATTAAAAAAATTTATATCCAATGATAATATTTTCAATGATCAAATTTCTAAATACTATATTTCCAATGACAATATTTAAACTTTCAGTGTATATATATAAGTTATATAACACCAAATGCAACCTATAAATTCCTTCCATTCCAACATTAAAAAGCATAAATACCTTTCTAAAATTTTCCATTAATATATATCTTATTTATTTCTTCTTTATAGATATGGTTTCTCATTTTATGTATTATTACATTAATGATGTTTCTCTTGTGTGATGAATATCTATAAGATTTCATTTTTATGGAGATATAGTTCTTTTTTATTTGATGCGAGAATTAAATTGAAGAACTAATAGTGGATTTAGTCATTCATGATATGTAATAAATCATTGTAAATAATACAATGTTTCATATATGTTTTTTGTAATGTTTCATTTTGATTGAATATAGTTTGGTTAGATTGGTTTATATTCACTACGACATATTCACAAATAAAATTTTAATTATATTAAAAGAATATAAACTAATTTTTTTATTAATATACACATATAGTTTATAGAAAAATGTTCCAAAAAACATTTGTCGGTGTGTCCTTCCCACTAATGTAAATATCTACCTCAAAATTTCAATTACATCTAATGCATGAAATGAACTATGGTTATAAAATAAATATAAATGATTTATGGTATACATTCTAATGAGATACCAACCATAGTACCTCATTTTAAACTAGTAAATTTACATTTTATAACATAATAAGAATATATGATTCTTCACACCTTTTTAAGAAATATATTCCTTTTTAGCAAGCTATTATTCTTAGGATTTAATAAATACATTCCTTTTACTTATTAAACTTCATGAAAATTTTATGAACTAGATTCTTATTGCAAAATGGGTATGAAAAAATTAATAAGATTTGATGTGATTTATTATATGAATATGAAAAATAAATCGTAAGATATATCCAATCATGTAATTTTTTATTCAATAAATGAAGATAGTATATCACGGAACATGTCAGCATAAATAGATTAATAGAAGACAAAATCAAGGGGTTCTAAAATATTGGATACCAACAGCATCTCCCCTAATGATGTTAACACCTTCTGGGTTCAGGCTGTTCAAATATAGAAATCATAAATTTTCTAAACCCAGAATATCCATTGAATCTTGGTTATCTGCATCTATATTTCCTTCACTCCGTGCATGAGAAACTCTAACATCAACATCAATAATGCTCTTTCATTTTCATATTATTTAAGTTATAGACCAAGGAATCATACACCAATCTAGGATGGAATTATATAAAATCATAGAATCTATTTCTGCTTTAGATATCTCCAAATTATTTTTCTTGCATATGCTTAAACCAGTTAGCATAGTCATTGCCTCAGCATACAGAGAAATTTTTTGTCCCAATATAATAGAGAAGGCCATAATTGTTGATCCGCAACAATCATAGACAATCCAACCTCCACGGATCAAACCAGAGACACATGAAACAACACTGTTAAATTCAAACTGCTTGATAGAGGATTCCAACACACACATATACCAAATTATAAACCATTCCTCTCAGAAACTAGTTGAGAATTATGAATCAATATCTGTAAAGAATAAGCTTCCTTACAATTATCCAAGGCCCTTACAATATCAATTACCATGTTTTCAATCATTCATATTATCACCCAACCATATAAAGTAAAATTCTCAAAGATACTCTTATTTATTTCTAGCCACAAGCACTATCATCCCACATGTAATAATAGAGTTCGAGATGTTATTTCAATATCTTCTCATACCTGATCCATAAAAACAATGATCAAGTAATGAAAGATTCAACAATGATGGAGTAGAAAATGCTGTTAATTCAACAAAATACTCCCATTCTTTTTTATCCCATTCACTATCAAAGAAAATATGGTATGAACTCTATTCTATATAATTTGTATAGCAAACACATCTAGAAAAAGATAAATTCCACACCTTTCCAAATTATCATATGTAGATACTGCTCCATTTCAAATTCTACAAGTTAATAAATTATATTTTGTAGTAATACTCTTGACAGAAAGAGTATTATTCCATTTCGCCATTAAATTTGGGATGGAAATAATCTTATGATAGTCTATAGATGTAAATGATATTGAAGAAGAAGAAGTAAATATACACTGGTCTAGAAATAAATATAACACAATGATATTGAAATGTTCCTATAGATCTATATGCAGAACTTCATTAGTAAAAATTGTTAATTGACATGCTTCCTTAAATGTCATACATTTAGTATTAAAACCCGGATAACCCATAATATTTCAACTCCAATTATTGTGCCATAACATATAACCACCCTTTCCAACTATCCAACATGAATAGGGTCTAATGAAATCAATAATTGAACAAATATCAGTATATAATGGATAACTGTGTTTATCCAATGAAGCCATGGCCCCCACTGAATTATTATACATTGTACTTCCCCATAAAGTACGAAATTCCAGAAATTCCCATGATAATTTTTCATGCATACACTTAAGAGTAACATCCAGGCTACAAACATTGGCTCTACCATCCTGAACTAGCCGATCTTACCTTTACCAAGATACCAATTTCCTCTTACCCTTGGAATTTAGATCCCATATGAAATTAGCATGAATTATTTCAATACATTTGATCACCCCCTTTAGAACTTTAACAGAAGATAATGCATGAAGAGGAGTGTCCATGAGCACACAATTGATCAAATTTATTCTTCCTCTAAAATAGAAATAGTTATTCCTCTAGTTAATAACACGAACTATAATCCTACTGATCAATTTATTAGAATCATGAATGTGTTTCCTTTTAGAAGATTGTAGATCCACCATATAATCTATATCAAAGTCACCTTTCTGAATGTTCAGAATATTACCAATGGTGGACAGATCAAGTGAATTGCAACAACTAGGAACAAATAAGAAACATTTAAATTTATTAATCACATGTCCACTCTAAAGAAAATACTCTTCCAAAACATTTTCCATGATTCAAAGTGATCAACATGTAGCATTCATAATGATAATATTATCATTAGCAAACATAAGATGAGAAATTGAAGGATAACCCATTCGACATCGATATGGAATAATAACACCATTACCCATGCTTCTTTGAAAAATCATGCATATAACATATTGAATAGTGATGAATAAACTATAAGACAAATGATTCCTCTACCTTAGACCATGGGTAGATTTTAAGAAACCATAGGTTTCACCCATAAAAGATAAATCCATCCAGGAAGATCAAAAGCATCCAAAAATTAAATCAGAGTTCCAAGCAGAAAAAACTCATACTTGTTAGCACATTGTTGATAAAATTCAATTAAACAAAATCATAGTATTTATTCCTAACAAGTTTAATGACCACATTAGACCCCAAAGTATTAATATTAATATCCTTAACAATTTCTTGATCGAAATATATAGCTCCCGGAATAGAACAACCTTTCACATAACCATGTAGTTCAGGAGTAATCCATCATAGCAAGTGAAAGGACAGATGATTATTAATAATATTAAAAAGATTCTTGTAAGGTATATTACAAATAATAATATGCCAATAATTAATAATAGAAGTGGGGTTCTTTGTTTTTGGAATATGTTTCATAGTTGTGGAATAGGCAACATGAGGCAATTGGCCTCCATTTAAAAAATCTGGAATCACTTCAATAAAATCATTCTTGACAATCCCCCATGAGGATATATAGAAAGACGCAGGAAAATTGTACGGAACAGCATCACATTCTTGATTGAACTTCATCATGGCCTCAAAGATCTCTTTCTCTTGAGGAAGGGACCCTATTTCACCATTTTCACTTGCTAAAATACTGGTTGGAATAACAGCAAAAATATATGTTTCCTCCCTGGGTGATCTATTGGGTAGTTTGTCATTGATACCTGCTAGGATTTCACTAAAATAAGTGGTAGGCAAAGCCCCATCAATATCTCTATCATTATTAAAAGAACCATCCTCATGTATGATATTAGGATTAATTAATATTTTCTTCTCTTTAATATAGGCATGAAAATACTTTGTCTTTCTATCTCATTTATTTAACCACTTAATCATAACTTTATATCTAGATTAACAATCTTGTCTAAGAAAACTATCCCTCAAATGATTTTTCTTATGAGCAATATCATCAAACACTAGACCATACCAATATTCTACTAGACTATGTTCAATATGAAACACCTCTTTCATAATTTCATTTAAGTCAGTATCTAGGGGGAAGATCATTCAACCATGTCTGTAAACCCATTTTTAAATGACTGAGATTATTATGAACAACATACCTTGTAAGACCATGTACTGGATCTACCAATAACTTCCATACCAAATCAAGAAATATATATTCATCATTTCAATATCAAAAATATCTAAATATCTCTGGATTATTATTCCTGGGTGATAGAGTGATCATTAAAGGATAATGATCAGAAATTCCTCATACCAAATGATAAACATTTACATTGGCATATGTGGATAAAACATGAATGTTACCCAAACATATATCAAGTCTACTCCACAATCTAAAATAACTTTTTTAATTATTACACCATGTAAATTTATCTCCATGAATCCTGAGTTCCATTAGTCCTTTTACTACCATGAATTATTTAATGTCATTACTAGATTGTATCAGAAAAAGACAGTTTCCCTTATTCTCGTATGGATCAATGATAATATTAAAATCACTTCCAACAGACCAAATATGTTCATCCATATCAAAATATTTTAGGATATTCCATAATAGAAATCTTAGTTGAGGATCATAACTCCCATAAACAAAAGGGTGAAAGAAGGAATGATAATTACAATTTTCCTTTACTTTAATGAATTGATATACTACTTGAATATGATCCACAGTGAAACATTTATGCCAGAAAATCTATATATGATGATTAAATGGATTTGAATGCATAAAACCATGAATCATAAGAATTATAGAAAAATCATCTATCCTCTCTGGCAGTTTTTTGTGCTCAATTATACCAAACATACCAATTTTAGGATTAGTTATAACATATGTTAGAAAATTTGTTTTAACTCAGGATCCAATATCCCTTGCATTCCATCTGAAAAATAAATACCTTAATAAACCAGAGTTCCGGTATTGGCCCAAAAACTAGTTGGATTTCCATAATGGGAGAAAGACATCACTATTTGTGATTTTTCCATAGAAGGAAGCCCTACTAAAGAGATTTTCCCTTTACTGTCCAGAGATTTATTAGCATCATCTACTCCAACCAAAGAAAAGTAAATATATTTAGAACTAGAATCAAAGGGCATAGAAGGAATGCTATCACATATTAAATCAGTTGATGAAAACAACATATTGTGAGAATTTTTCTTATTACCAGAACCATTTTAGAAATAATATGACAATAATATAGATTCATTATAACTAGACATCAATTCTTAAAACGAACTCAAAAAACATAAATATGTAGATATAATGCTTCTAAAAACTGAAACGGAATTATATTAAACCATAAAAATGGTCATCAGATTAAGTATAAAAGGAACAATCTCCTGATAAGAAAATTCAGCATCTAGTAATTTTTCATTTACAAGAATTATCTCGTCATGGACAAGATTTTCCTCCACCATTCCATCAAAGGAACCACCAATAGACAAATCCACTTGATCCTTATCAAACCCCTCGTCCTGAAAATTACATTTCCTTTTTCCCTGATAGAATCTATGACAAACCTGTAATGAATGACCATGAAGGGAGAAATTAGAATAATATCTCAGAAAAATGGGATACACACTTTTGTGATTATAGGGAAAAAAATCTTGCACTTGAAGAATAATATTTTCTGAAACCAGATGTTAAATATCCATATCTAAAAATATTCAAGCAACCACAATATCCATGCATGATTAGGTTCTAAAATTAAAACATAATAAACCACCAAGAGAATCTCCAATCATTTTTAAGAATCCATCATTATATAAAGGGATAGGAATATTTGAAAGATTGACCCAGTCTACTTCCATAGAATTATCCTTACCATGATGAGCATCCAAATACCATCTAGATAAGCAAAAATTCCACCGATCAATAGAGAGAGGAGAAAAAACCACACCTGAAAAAAATCTTCCCTAGAACGCAAAAATAAATTATTGTCATTGAATCAAAGAAAATTGCACCAAAGATTGCAGATCCCAAGATTCCACAAACAGTTGGACAAGTAAAGAAGAGGGTCACACACCCCCAAAATGAGCAACATACGTACATCGTAAAAAATTAGATGCTTCTTCAAAGGACGACACAAGGATTTCTAAACAAATATGATATCTTTCATGAACAACATTTGTCTGTAATGTAGAAATTTCTGGAAATCATGGAATAGATAGAGGATTACCATCGTAGAGAGTATCCCTAAAATATTTCAGGAACATTTCACTAGAAGATCCAATACCATTTCTCTCACTAGGATTTTCATTCAATTTTTTGATCCTATTAGTATCCATTTAAATATATGGAATACTATTTGTTCAACCTATTCCCCCACTACATTAAACAATTGTTTAGAAATATTTTTACTTTTAAAACCATTGAAATAATTCTCCAAAATAACAATACACTCATATGATGGAATCTAATTCACCCATAGACCATTATGGAACTATTAAAATACATGTTCATGATTATAATTATATATTTAATTTCATCCTTGAGTATATAGTGTCTGGTGATTATATTTTGGATTTCATTGAAATTTTCCACCACCACACAATTCATGTGTACAGTCTGAGAAACAATTCCGGGTAAATAGGGAATCCATGGATGTTTTCGAAATTTTTTATTTCTTGTCCACTACATGGTATGATAAACCATGTGCGTATGCCATGTAACATTATCTTTTTTATAATTTTTTATTTACATTTTTCTTATTTTGGTCTTCTCCCAAAATCCCCCAGAAAATGCAATCCTTATATCTAAAGAGCCCAATGAAGTATTATCTTCATCTTTAATGCATGCCATTAGAGGATACATAGTGATTTATTAATGCCTTTAAAGATAGATTTAAGGGATATAGAATATAACTACTTCTCCTCTAGGATTCATACTTTTACACAATATCTTTTACACCTTGTGACCATGGAAAATTTATTTTTTGGTCTAGGGTTGTTTGATTTTTGGGTTTTTTATAATTTTTTTAGAAAACATAGAATACCTAATCATGTTTTTTTCATTGACGTTGAAATGGATTTCTCACTGGAGGAATGTGTTTCCATACCTTTTATTATATTAATGAATTTATAAAATTCTTGATCCAAAATTATTTTATGTACATAATTATTGATTTATATGAAATTTACTTGACATTTTTATTGATTTAGTATTGGCCATGACCTCTCTGGCCCATTTCCTTTGTTAAAAACATGGTCACGAAGTGTTCTGGAGATTAAAATGGACTTTTCCCACACTTTCCCAAATTTTGTAAGTACACGCCATGTAGTATTAGTACACGCCGTGTACCCCCACACTAGGTATACCCCGTGTTGGAAGTCGTGTCCTTGCCATGTGAAAAAATGAGTACACACCGTGTAGCCAATACTACAAGCCGTGTAGTCCCTCTCCGCGTACGCGTTACCTTCAAACCGTGTGTTGACCAGTCAACGGTCGTGTGCCATGTTAGAGCCATGTCCTTACCATGTGAAATAAATGATTATACGTAGTGTAGCCAATACTAGACACCGTTTAGTCCCTCCCCACGTATGCATTAACCTCAAATCGTGTGTTGACCAATCAATGGTCGCGTGCCGTGTTGAAGGCTTGTTGGAAGCCGCGTGGTGGATGTGTGAAATGGCCGAGTACACGCCGTGTACCATAAAGTAAAAACCGTATAATTTTGTTTTTCATGCCTATAAAAGGAGGGGTCCTCTCCTCCTTTTCAACTCACCCCTCTCCTACCCATTCCTCTGAGTAGAGATCTCCCAAGAGACTCGGAGGCTCCTTTACTTCCATATCTTCTTCGTCTGAGCACCGATTTACGATCCGTCAGTGACCACGGGATCGTAACGACAAGGAGGAACTTATGAGCTTGGATCCATTCTCTTTCCATCATCCTTTAATTTCCAACTTCCACCCGAGGAGTTTTCTCCGGGTTTTGACAGAAGCGACGGACGCCGATGGACGTCTTCTAAAGTTGATTCGAGGGAGCGTTGTTATCAGAACCTTTTGAGGTAGGGATCTTACATTCGTCTCTCTTAATTGTGCATCATGCGGGGTGGGTGTCCTCTTGTTTATGTGAAACACATTTGAAATGGTTTAATAACGATAGTCACTGGCTTATATAAAGGGGTTGTAATGTTTGGGATTGCAGTTACATTAATTATATCCTATGATATTGTTGTGAATTGAATAGGCTTATTCCTACTTAATATCACGGTCGTTGGGGGACTTTGCTTGCGCCATTAAATGATGCCCTATCATTCTAGACCATTTTGTGAATAGAACATTGTTGAATGTGAAATTTGTTTAATCCCGTAAAGTTGGATGATTAAATGAAAATATTGAACCCTTGTGTGATCACCCCGGTTGAACAAAAATAAAATATTAAAACATGTGGATGTTGTATGGGGTTTGTTTATGAAAGGTGGTGTTTTGTGAGTTTTTGTGGATCCGAGAGGCAGTGGGGATGCGATAAATTGTATCATGGGATGGTGATTTATGGTGTGGTTGTTGATATGGTGGTTGGGAGCGGGGCTTCATGGATGGGTTTGAATGTGAGCGAACTATTTGTTGTGAATAATAAATAAAATTTGGAAGAGATAATGAATGGTGGGGCTTGGTAATGGAACAGATGTAATAATCAATGCACATGGTTGGTTAATAAGAGGGACTT
Organism: Viscum album; assembly: GCA_963277665.1. Classification (NCBI taxonomy): domain Eukaryota; kingdom Viridiplantae; phylum Streptophyta; class Magnoliopsida; order Santalales; family Viscaceae; genus Viscum; species Viscum album. Next base: position 1,236,819,858 of record OY728145.1, on the reverse strand, counting down.
GGTTGTGTTACTTGTGTTTTCCTAACTTGATTTGTGGACGGTAGGGATATGCTTTACGAACGATTGATGTGGTTTGTTGTGGATAGTTTCCCAGTAGTTAAGGAACTAATAAGCCGATTTGTTGAAACATGAAAACCTAAATGGGGTTGGGGTTGGTTGTTGTATTCATGCTTTGCAGTAGCTGTGCTGAGGAACGTGCTCAGTTCTATGATTAGAAGACATAGGTTGGGTTGAGTATTTGGTATATATATATATATATATATATATATATATTTGTATCTTTGTGTTTTATCGCACCCCTCCCATGTTGAGCACATAGTGCAGAACACTCTCATTTCATGGGATAAGTTGTTTTTCCCATAGTTACTAGCTCCTTCCTGCATCTTCTTCCATAGGTTGTGATGGCTTCAGGAGATCGTACACCCAAGACTCTTTGGGTAGGTTTCGATTGGGGCGGTTTTAGCCCAAGACTCTTCGTGCAGGTTTTACTGTTTCACAAGAATCTTAAGGATGAGGCCTAGGTGTGTGTGGGTGGGATACGTGGTGGTGAGGCACAGGTGTGTGCGGGTGGGATACGTTGTTTTGAGGCCTAGGTGTGTGTGGGCAGGATATGTGGTTGTGAGGCCCAGTTGAGTGCGGGCAGGATCTGTGGTTCTTGGGGCCCAGGTGTGTGCGGGCGGGAAGAGTGTGGTAGTGTTAGGACGTTCTCCATTAGGAAGAGCAGCTAACTAGTGAGAAATGGTGCAGGGTTGCCCAATAATATTTTTCTTATATACTACTATTACATGTTGATTGTGTTTTTGGTGAGCGCTGCTCGTGAGGTTGGGTGGATAGAATTACTTGTTAGCTTTTGGTTTCTTCTTTTGTTCTCACGGGACATTACGATGTCTCCCCACTTGTGCAAGAGAGCTTTAGGTTTTCCTACTGAGTATAATTTAATGCTCACCCTATGTTTACTTTCAGGTTTCCAGGAGGACTACCAGGGCCGTACGGGACCCTACTAGTCGGGACAGTTGGAGTTGTTGCAGTTTGTTGTACTCTTGTTTCTTTTGGTATTGTACTTTTGAGCTTTCTTGTACTTGTACCTTGTTTCAGAACTATTTAAAAATGCATTTGGGATTGGTTTGGGTTTATTTACTTGTCTTTCTTTTCTTTTTCTTTTGGAGGTTGACTCATCCTATTTCCCGATATTAAATAATAAAAAGGTAATGCCTCCCATATTTGTGAGAACACATATCCTTGGTGCTAGTCGCCACCCCGGGGCCTACCGGAGGAAGGACTCAGGGGCCGTTATCTCCCTTTCATCATTGTCAGCTCAGGAGAGGCATCTTTGGTGGGAGGGGGTTGTGACAGAATGGTATCAGAGGTGATGGTTGAAAGATAGTATGGAGTCTGGAGTTAGGTACAATGAGGATTGCAAGGGATGTTAAGGCAACTGTGTTGGTTAATCTTGGTGGTTGACATAGGCCAGGGAAGACCGGCTAGGAAACGGGATTTTCGGGCGCCCCGTGATCCGATACAAGGACTCTGAGCCTACCGAATGGCCATGTGAGACTATATTTATTACAGGGTAGAGACCCTAGGGAAGGTACATGCATCATCATGATTTCTTTTTACATGATTTGGGTGTTCTAGGAAAGAATTTGAATAAAATGATAAAATGAAACCTTGAGATATTCCTTGCTACTTATGCTTAGGCGATCCTTGTTTACCATATAGCTCTGGAACATAGACTTCATCCCTGGGTGGCTCAGATGGCCGAGGCCCAGCAGTTTCAGGCGGTCGATCAGTGGAGGATTGATCGAGAGGAGGAAGATAACCAGTGGCAGAAGACTCTCCGTTCTTTCCAGCGGCAAACCCATAAGAAGTACGACGGTAGTACTTCGGATACCGAGATGGAGGGGTGGCTTGAGGAGCTAGGAATCGCATTAACATGATCCATGCTCCGAGGGAGTACTGGGTTCTCCTAGCAGTCAGTCAGCTGAGAGGTGCGGTGCGACAGTGGTGGAAGCTCTACCTCGGACAGAGGATAGAGGCAGAGGTTTTGTGGGTCGACTTTAAGAAAGAATTCCGAGAGGAATTCCTTTATTAATTATCTAGGTGGAGAAGCGGCATGAGTTACTCTCCCTTTAGTAGTTGAGTATGTCAGTACGAGAGTTGGGGATCATGTTCAAGGATCTCCTGAAATTTGCTGCGGATCTATTTCCATATGAGGAGTCTCGGGCGAGACAATTGGAGGAGTAACTTTGTCCTTCACTCCAGTATGCTGTCACCCCCTTCACCCTTCCGACGTACTTGGCAGTACAGAAGAAGGAGTATGTCGTAGAGAGGATGCACTCACTGGGAGGTGCACCACGAGATGGGATCCAGCCTGCTCATCAAAGGGGACGACAGTCAGCAGCAGGTCTTCTGCGACGGGACCATCCAGGTTCAAGCCAGTGGGGAGCAGGCCCCAACAGTTCCAGTTTAGATCATCAGGTCCTCGTCCCTTTTTCATGATCCTAGGACTGAAGTGTTTTTCTTGGGGAGGTTTTAGCAACATTCAGAGTCGGTTCCCAACCCGAGCTCAGTACGGTGGAGGTGGGCAGGTTCAGCGCCCACCTCAGCAGCACCAGTTGCCGGTGAGGCCCTTCCAGAAGTACCATGATCATGCTTCCCCAAGGGCAGACATTTCCGGAGGAGGATGACCACAGGGTGATCCTCAGAGACTGCGACCAGGGCATGGTCAGGGAGGTGGATGACATCTGATAGGCAGATAAGCTGGGCGTGGACAGTTGCACGTAGCAGAGTTGGCAGGTCCAGCAGGACCAGATGTGGTGCGAGGTACGATTTGTTTGTTCAGTACTCTCATTTCTTCTTTGTTCGATTCAGGGGCTTCGAACTCCATTATTTCACCTGGTCTAGCCAATGATTTGGGACTAGACTTAGAGGGACTTTCCGTACCACTGGTGCTGAGTACACCAGTTGGAGGCCAGACCAGCGTATCTTGTGTTTGCTGGGGATGTGGATTGACATTGGGACCGCATCGATCTAGTGGGGATCTTCTTTTGCTACAGATTCACCCTTACGATGTCATCCTCGGCATCGACTAGTTGTTTTTTGTTAGTACTGTTATCGAATGCTTCTGAAGAAGTGTCGTGTTCTCAGGCATGGATGGGCAACGTGTATCATTTGTTGTTGAGAAGAGATATTAGGTAGGAAGCCGGCATATGAGGCCCCTTCTTTCCTTGTTAGGCAGGTTATTAGTGGTTCTAGATAATACAGAGATGATGGATGTCATAGAGGTTGTTGGGGAGTTCCTCAATGTTTTTCTTGAGGAGGTTTTGACTCTACCCCCTGATGTGGCATTGAGTTCAGGATAGACTTACAGCCTGCTGCCCATCCGATTTTGATGCCCCCTTATCAGATGGAACCTTCGGAGCTGCGGGATTTACGGATTCAGATTGACGATCTAATGGAGAAATTTTTTGTTCGACCCAGCGTGTTTCCATGGGGTGCTCCAATTTTTTTCATGAAGAAGGAAGATGGTGGTCTAAGGATATGCATAGACTACCGATGGTTGAATCAGGTAACGGTCAATAACTGTTATCCCCTTACAAGGATAAATGATCTCTTCGACTAGATGAGGGGAGCATGATGGTTTTCTAAGATTGATCTATGATTAGGATATCATCAGCTGAGGGTAAAGGACAGTGACATCTCGAAGACAGCTTTTAGGTGCAGTTATGGGCACTTCGAGTTTGTAGTGATGCCATTTAAAGTTACGAATGCACCAGTTGTGTTCATGGGACTTATGAACTTTTTCATCCGAGTGTTTCTAGACCATTTCGTCATTGTGTTTATCGATGACATCTTGATCTACTCAAGATCATAGGAGGAGTACGTTGTGAATATCCGGGAAGTCTTGGAAGTCCTTCGACACCACAACTTTATGGGTAATTGTCGAAGTGTAATTCTTGAAACAAGAATTACACTTTCTTGGGAACGTAGTGTCTCAGAATGGAGTGTCAGTGGACCCGTAGAAGGTGGAGGCATTTGTTTCTTGGGAAGCACCCAAGAGAGTGGCAAAAAGATTGTAGTTTCCTTGGGATAGCAGTTTACTATAGAAGGTTCGTTTCAGACTTCTCTCGATTTGATGCTCCTTTTATAGCTTTGTCTAGGAAGAAACAGGTCTTCCTATGGAGCGAGCTGTGCCAGAAATATTTTGAATACCTGAAGGATAAGTTGGTCAGTGCTCCAGTTCTCAGGTTTCCAGAGGAAGGGTTGTTGTATGAAGTGTTTTGTGATGCTTCTGGACTTGGTTTGGTATGCGTACTAATGCAGAAGCAGGGTGTGATTTGTTATGGGTCTAGGTAGTTGCGCCCTCATGATCATTACTATGCCACCCATGACATGGAACTTGTAGAAGTAGTGTTCACACTAATGTTGTGGCAAAATTACCTCTTTTAAGAGTGCATTTTAGTCTTCTCAGATCACAAGAGCATGCGTTATATATTCTCTTAGCGTGACATGAACATATGGATGTGGAGATGGGTCGAGTTCCTCCAAGAAAATTACATTGATATCTCTTACACTGGAGGTAAGGGAAATGTTGTGGCTGATGCCCCGAGTAGGAAGTCACATAAGGAAGTGGTTCGGGAATCCAATGATGCTTGGAAAGCGATTAGAGAGTTTTCTGCCTTGCACATGGATGCAAGGGTGGAGGGAGTTAGAGGATGTTCATTTCAGATGACGGTGCAGTTCTAATTGTTGCAGCAGGTGGAAGAGTCTCAGTGGGGGGACTCCGAGGAGGAAGTAATGCGGGATCGTGTTGATTAGGGAAACGCTCCAGAAGGATGGTCAGAGGACAATCGACATCGGATGCCTTTCCATGCAAGGTTGTTTGTTCTGGAGGCGATGCATGAGGGAGTTCTCTGTGAGTTCCATAACTTAGCCTTGGTGGTACATTCGGGAGTTTCAAAAATGTACCAAGGCCTGAGGGAATAGTTTTGGTGGCCCTACGGTGAAACAGGAAGTGGTGGAGTTTTTGGCTAAATTCCTAGTGCGTCAGCAAGTGAAGGCTGAACACCGTGTTCCCAGTGGTCTGTTGAATCCATTAGATGTCCCTGAGTAGAAGTGGGATGAAATCTCGACGGACTTCATCACAGGACTATCAAGAGATTAGGGAGGTTATGATGCTATCTGGGTACTGGTGGATCGTCTGACAAAATCACCTCACTTCCAAGCAATTAAGGAGTCGGGCCTGGTGAGTACCTTAGGACAGAGGCATGTAGATGAGGTGGTGCATTTTCATGGAGTTATGAAGACTATAATCTCAGACTAGGATACTCAGTTTACCTCACAAGTCTGGAGGGGGTTACAACATGATTTTGGCACCCAGCTACGCCTTAGCACTACTTTCCACCCCCAGACCGATGGACCGATAGTGTGGACTATCCAGACGTTGGAGGACAAGTTGCGGGCATGCGTTCTTGATTTCAGAGGGTCAAGGGTACGACACATTCCTTTAGTAGAGTTTTCCTACAACAAAAACTTCCACTCTACTATTGGCATTTCACCGTTTGAGGCTATGTATGGAAGACAATGTCTTTCAGCCATTTGCTAGGAAGAGGTTGGTGAGATAGGTGCTCTTGGGCCAGAGGTAGTGCAGAGCACCACATATAAATCCTAACATGTACATGAGAGGATGAAAGTAGCTCAGGACCGACAAAAATCTTATGCTGATCTTCGGAGGAGGCCTTTGGAGTTCGAGGTGGGAGACCATGTGTTCTTGATGGTTTCCCCTCGACGGGGGTAGCGAAGGTTTGGGAAAGGGAGCAATCTCTCACCTAGGTTCATCAGACTTTTTGAGGTGGTGAGGTGAGTCAGTGAGGTTGAATATTAGCTATCCTTGCCACCTCAGTTGGAGAAGGTTCATGACGTTATCCTCATCTCCTGGCTATGCCGATTCTTACACGACGACACTCACGTTATCGATTGGGGAGAGTTAGATATGGGAGACGACGCAACCTGTGAGGAATGACCAGTCAGAATCGAGGAACATAAAGAGAAGGTGCTTCGGGGATGAACCATCACCTTAGTTCATGTGCTGTGGAGGCATGGCAACCTTGAGGAGAGCACTTGGTAAAGGGAGACCCAGATGAATTCTCAGTACCCGGAGTTGTTATGAATTGTGTTTTGACTTGTTCTTCTGAGCTTTTTTTTGATGTTATAATCTGTAACCTTGATATATGGAATGATTGGATTGTTGATTATGAAACTTTTTGTTTCCTTGTTCTCTGGAAGTGTGTAGCATGTCCAGATGTGTGGGGAAGAGAAGACCCAATCCTTAACCGAGACGAATTAATTCAGATGTGATCAAACCCGTCCGGGCGAGTCAGTGCCGCCTAAAGTGGATAATATCTCGACATAAGAGAAATAATTTCCCCAAACCACATGTTCGGGCAATGTGTTGGTTTTTCTGTGCTTGGGGTAGTGTAAGTTTGAAATCCTAATGTATGAAAGTGGGAAAGCCCAATTCTTAATAGAGACGCATTAATGAGGATGCGATTAAACCCGTGCAGGCGAGTCAGTGCCGCCTAAAGCGGATAATATCTCGACATAGGAGAAGGTATTCCTAACATATATGATTAGGGTTGTTGGATGGGTTCCTGTATAATGAGGACCCTAAGAGGTATCTTGTTGGGTTCCTCTGGGTCGGCTTTTGAATTCTCGGGGACGAGAAAGTTTTAAGAGGTTTCTAATGTAATGGCCCAGACCTCTCCGGCCCATTTCCTTTGTCATGAAAAAGATCACAAAGTGTTCTGGAGGTTAAAATGGACATTTCCCACACATTCCAGAATTTTGTATGTATACGCCGTGTAGTGTGAGTACATGCCGTGTACCCCCTCGCCAGCTATTACCCATGTTGGAAGTCATGTCCTTGCCGCGTGAAATAAATGAGTACACGCCGTGTAGTAAATACTGCACACCATGTAGTCCCTCCCCGCATACGCGTTACCTTCAAACCGGGTGTTGACCAGTCAACGACCGTGTTCCATGTTGGAGGCATGTTATTACCGTGTGAAATAAATGAGTACACACCATGTAGCAAATACTACATGTCGTGTAGTACCTCCTCGCATATGCGTTACCTTCAAACAATGTGTTGACTAGTCAACGGCCGCATGCCATGTTGAAGGCAATGTTGGAAGCCGTGTGGTGACCGTGCGAAATGGCCGAGTACACACCGTGTACCATAAAGTACACGATGTGTAATTTTGTTTTTCACGCCTATAAAAGGAGGGGTCCTATCCTCCTTTTCAACTCACCCCTCTCATCCCCATTCCTCTGAGCAGAGCTCTCCCATGAGATTTGAAGGCTTGTTTTCTTCCATAACTTCTTCTTCCGAGATCCGATTTACGATCCCTCAGTGGACACAGGATCGTAACTATGAGGTGGACCTTATGATCTTGGATCCGTTGTCTTTCCTTCGGAATTTACTTTACTACTTCCACTTGAGAAGGTTTTTTTGGGTTTTGACATAAGCGATGGATGCTGATGGACATATTCTAAAGATGATCTGGGGGAGCGTTGTTATCAGAACCTGTTGTGGTAGGGATCTTACCTTCGTCTCTCTAAATTGTGCATCATCCAGGGTGGGTGTCCTCTTGTTTACGTGAAAGACATTTTAACCTATTTAATAAATATAATAACTGTCTTATATAACGGTGTTGGTAAGTTTGGGATTGCAGTTACATTATTAATATCCTATGATATTATTGTGAATTGAATAGGCTTATGCCTACTGAAAATCACAGTTATTGGGGGCCTTTGCTTGCACAATTAAATGTTGCCCAATATTTCTAGATAGTTTTGTGAATGGATCATTGTTGAATGTGGAATTTGGTTAATCACATAAAGTTAGCTGATTAAATGAAAATCTGGAACCCTTGTGTGATCACCCCAGTTGAACAAAACTGAAATAATAAACATGTGGATGCTGTTTGGGGTTTGTTTAAGAAAGGGGGTGTTTTGCGAGTTGTTGTGGATCAGATAGGCAGTGGGGATGCAATAAATTGTATCAAGGGATGATGATGTACGGTGTGGTTGTGGATATAGTGGTTTGAAGCATGGTTGTATGGATGGGTTTGAATGTGAGTGAACTATGGGTTGTGAATAATAAATAAAATGTGGAAGAGTTAATGAATGGTGGGGCTTGGTAATGGAATGGAAGTAATAATCAATGGGGTTGGTTGGTTAATTAAAGGGACTTGGTTTTGTTTCTTGTGTTTTCATAACTTTATTTGTGGATGGCAGGGATATGATTTATGAACGATTGATGTGGTTTGTTGTGGATAGTTTCCTAGTAGTTAAGGAACTAATAAACTGATTTGTTGAAACATGAAAACATAAATGGGGTTGGTGTTGGTTGTTGTATGCATGCTTCATTGTAGTAGTGCCGAGGCACATGCTTAGTTCTCTAATTAGAATCCATAGGTTGGTCTGATTTTTTTGTATATATATATATATATATCTGTATCTTTGTGTTTTATCGCACCCCACCCATGCTGAGAACTTAGTGCCAAACACTCCCATTTAATGGGAGAGGGCATTTTCCCCATAGTTACAAGCTCATTCCTTCTCCTTCTTCAATATGCTGTGATGGCATGAGGTGACCTTACACCCATGGCTCTTCTAGTAGGTTTCGATTGGGGCGGTTTTAGCCCAAGACTCTTTAGGCAGGTTTTATTGTTTCCTAAGAATCTTCGGGATGAGGCCTAGATGTGTGCGGGTGGGATACGTGGTGGTGAGTCCCAGGTGTGTGCGGGGCGATACGTTGTTGTGAGGCCCTGGTTTGTGCGGGCGGGATGTGTGGTAATGAGGCCTAGGTGTGTGCCGGCGGGATGTGTGGTTCTTGAGGCCCAGGTGTGTGCGAGCGGGAAGAGTGTGGTAGCGTTAGGACGTTAGCTGTTAGGAAGAGTAGCTAACTAGTGGGAAAATGATGCGGGGTACCCAATACACATGTTCATATATACTACTATTACCTGTTGATTGTGTTTTTGGTGAGTGTGGCTGGTGAGGTTGGGTGGATATAATTCCTTGTTAGATTTTGTTTTCTTATATTGTTCTCATGGGACATTAGGGTGTCTCCCCACTTGTGCATTAGAGCTTTAGGTTTCCCTACTGAGTATACTTGTATGATCGCCCTACGTTTACTTTCAGGTTTCCAGGAGGACTACCAGGACCGTGCAGGACCCTACTAGTTGGGACAGTTGGAGTTGTTTCAGTTTTCTATACTCTTGTTTCTTTTGGTATTGTACTTTTGAGCTTTCATGTACTTTTACTTTGTTTCAGAACTATTTAAAAATGCACGTGGGATTGGTTTGGGTTTATTTACTTGTCTTTACTTTCTTTTTCGTTTGGTGGTTGACTCATCCTATTTCCCGATCATAAATAATAAAAATGGTAATTCCTCCTATATTTGTGAAAACTCATACCCTTGGTGCTAGTCGCAACCCTGGGACCTACTAGAGGTGGTACTCGGGGGTCATTATCTCCCTTTCATCATTTCCAGCTCAGGAGGGGCATCTTTGGTGGGAGGGGGTTGTGAAAGATTTTTACACCTGGTATGGATTCCCATTTACTATGAAGGGTTCTTACATAGATTAATGGAATATTTTTCCCAATGGTATTAGTGGTATTATAATTTTTCTATAAATTTCCTTTTTTGGATCTCAATAATACTCATAATTGGTTCAAGGTGATTTCATCAAATTTGGATTTATATCATAGTGTGTTATTCTTTTTATAGAACTATAACTATTTTAATAGGGTGTTTCCTTATTTTATAGGGGTATTCCAATTTTTAAATGGATTTCCATAACAATATTATGGTCATGTATTAATTAATGTAATTGTGTAGTGATATCTTAGAATTTATTTAGATCAATTTTTAGTGTATAGATTGTTCCCGTAGATATAATCTATGACATAAATGGTGTCTTTTAAAATGGAAACACTATTATTGTTCTTTATTTCAATGAAAATGACCATTTTGTATCTTCTAATAAAATTTATTTTTATTCCCCAATGTTAACACTCTAGTCAATCCCTAAGAAAGTCTTTTCATATAATTTTGTTCCTATGATATAGTTAAATGAATTTTGATTCATATAATAATATTCTTTTCTATGAATAATTATTAATGGATTTTTTATTAGAGGAGGGACATATATTAATTTTTTTTTGTTTTATTTCATTCAGGAAATGTGATTATGAAGTGATGGACATTGTCGGAATAGTAGAGCACCATAATTATCTAAATATTGGGGAACCATAAGCTACTATGTGGGATATAAATTGGCATTAACTATGATTTTTAGAGTTTTAAAATAGATTGTATCCTATAATTGTGTGTTCAGATATAGCTATAGGGTGGAACAAATTTGATTTGGGGAGCGTGATTTCAGTGAATGTTCTGCCTAATTAACTTTTCTCTTATTTGTTTCACATTCTCATGATTTTTAAAACCCATTTTTCCTAAATGTCTTTCTATATCACATATATATTATGCTATTAAACATTATTGTTGAGTGTAATATGTGATTCATATTTCATTTAAAAATGAAACATTATTTTATTGATCATTTTTACTAGTTAGTCATAATATTGAATTGTTTCCCCTATCACTTATTTATATTCATTATGACCTGAAATGTATTTTCATTTTGTTATGTTTTCCATTCATATTTCATATTACTATATTAGTGTATGTGTGGGTGCGTTGAGTTTGTAATTCAAAAATTGGTGTTTTATTTTTAGTGCAATTTGTTGCAAAATGTTTCTTTTCATATGTTTATTTAACCAATTGATATATTTTTTGAAAAATTGTTTATTAAATTAAAATCTAATATTTAACATGATTTAAATGAATAATAGTGGTTTTAAAGGTAAATGGTTGGTTATTGAAATATAATTACCTTGGACGGGCCACTTTGAGGATATATATATAGATTTTTTTAATTTTATAGATGATACATTAATTTTTTGTTTAATTTTTATTTCATAAAATTGAAAACACATATTTTTCACTTCTATTAAAACTATTAGAACTGGATTAATTATAAATGTAATGTAATGGAATAATAGTGGTATACAACTGGACTTTGGATCAGACTATAGACACCCACATTGTGGGTATTGCTTCATCATAGATTCTATCAGTTTACAGCTTATATAATGATGGTATGTTTTCAACCCTACAATATAATTTGTATTATGTTTGAGAGATGGGGGTGACTTGAGAGTCTCACATTGATGTTCGGATATTTCTCCAATGATCAATTTATGGTTTTGTGGTGTCTCATTCTCAATAGACACCCGCTAATGATTATTTTTTGATCCTCGCTAATGATTTGTGGAAGATATAAATCAAATGGTGTCATTAATATTGATTTTTTTTCAAAAATAATACATTATTAGAATTTATTATTGTTAAGTCATGTTTATATTTAATTATTTATAAAATTTATATATATTGTTGCATGATTGTCTAGTTAATGAGGACTTCATGCCATGTTCTGATGGAAACATGTGGTGATCCTAGTTTTTCATGATGGTGAATTCATTCCCATGTCTTCTCTTGTGATAACCACGATATTTTTTCTATGATACTGTAATAGTTAATGTTATATAGGCCCATTGATGAGATTTTTTGTTTATTGTGTTATGTAATACCATTCTTATTCACTATAAAATTGTATAAAAATTGATTATTAATTTAGGATTAATGATAATTTTTTTTAAAAAAATATCATATCTCGAGTAGTGGGTTTAGAAGAGTGATTTACCCGACCTAATTCAATATAAAAACATTATTTTACATGGTTGTTTTAGGATTTTTATTTTGAATTAATAATTTGTATCTGTTTTTCTGGGTTATTTGGATGTGGTTTTCCACTACACTGAGTTATTGGTGGGCCTTAGTATAAAACCATGGAAATTTATAAATTCAGAGTAAAATTAAGCAAACAATAAGGGTTAATTTTTATGGTGCATGGTATTACTAATAATTAATATCATATATGAAATCACTTTGGAAAAGATCTAATTGAAATTGAGTGGTTGTAGAATGTTCTGATATACATTGTATCAAAATTGTTCATTATGAATAATGTTCTGAAAATTTTAATTTCATTCCTTTTATTTTTTAGAACCAAATATGTATATTGTACATTTATTAATAGTAACCAATTGGATATATTTTATTTTTATTTATAAATTTAAATTTTCTAAAATAAATTTTTTTATCGATCATTACATAGGTTTTTTCAAGACTGATTTGTGTGCTTGAGTTTTGTTTCATGAAATGTTTTGAAACATTAAAAAATAATATTATTGAGTAAAATTAGTATGGTTTATGATTGGCTTCAATAAGATATTATCATGGGTCTTAATGAAGATTTAATTAATAAAATGGTTGGGTGTGTATATTTGTTTCAATAGAGTGAAGGATTTTGGATTTTGTTGTTCAAACCCAAGAATTATTTTCATGAATTAGGTTGAATTTTATTGATGGGATAGAAATTTTTTAATTTTTTATAAATTATTCCTTGATATATATTTTTATAAACAAATTTAGAGATTTAATAGAAATAAATTAATTTTTAAGAAATTTTCAATGAGGTATATAAATGGTTATTTTTTATCTTGTGTACATTCTTATGGAATATTTTTATCATTGTGTATAGATTTGGGATTATTTGACTGAATATTTTATTTTTCATGCTTTTGAATGTCATCCCTAGAAAATAATAAATAAGTCAAGATGGTAATCTCATGAAATTTTATTGTAGTGATAAAAATATTTTCTTCCCGATTTATTCTATACCAAAATATTTAGTAGAGTGAAAAGGATATATTCATCATAACTCATTGACCATCTGTGGGATATTATAAATTAACCTAAATTATTATTAAATAGTGAAAAATTATCATCAGATTTATAATACTTACTATTAATGTTTAGTGGTATAAATAAATAACGAGGAAATCTAGAATCATCAATGGTGATGTAAACCACTCCATTATTTGAAGGAATAATTTTGGATTTATGGACGATCAATATACAATGAAAACAATTTATGGTTTTATATTTGATATAACTCTTTGACGAATTCATCTATTAGTATTCCATTAATGATTATAGACATTTTAATGTGATGGAATTCATGATCTTTAAAAAGGGTGATCGATTTTTAAAAATCTACGACAAATCTTTCACTAGAGAAGAAATGTTCTATTATATGATTACTTAAAATGATTTAAATACGGCTTGATTCATTTCATGTGTAATTAATCTCTATCATCTTTCAGTGGTGGTTTTGTTTGGTATGTCTGCCTTTATGTACAATTTCATCATTAACGACAATTTTTCAATGTGGAAAACTATTATAATTTATTATTTAACCATATCCAATTTCATATAAGGTTATATCTCTAATAAAAAAATCAATCAATCAATTTTATCCAATTATAGGATCCCTAGACATATTAAGAACTCTTTTAGATATGACCCAATCACATATCATTAGTTTGGTTATCATGATCATTTATAATGGTTTTGGAAGATGAACATTCATTCAAAAGAATATGTATTAGACTTATATTTCTCCATGAAGTGTTTTTTGTATTTAATATATTGGAGATATAAATGTTGATTTTTTCTGTTGGGATAGTCCTCTCCTATAGACACAAAAATATTTTTATCTTTTTATTTATCTTATGTACATCACATATCATTCATTTAAATGAATAAAATAGTATTGGAATTATATTTTTTATAAATTAATGAATATATTTTTTAGTTAATTTTTTTATCAGGGGGAAGTCTTTAGATTATGGATTATTTTATAGATATAACTAGAATTATTGGGTGCAGGATAGGGGTAACAAGAATAATCAAATGGTTTTTAGTTTGATGGATGATCCAATGTGTTGGGATTTTTTTTGATAACATTGATTGGATGTGCAAGGATTTTTTCCACGGTATAACCTTCATGTAGATTCGTTACCCATTTTCTGAACTATGTCATTCCATATTCATTATTTTTTACGGTATTGGAGTTTCATCAATTTGGGTTTTTATTTAGTGTAATTTTTTTTAATATAAGTGGTCATTATTTTTATTATGTATATCTATTATTCAACTATTTTAGATAAATTCTATTTAAAGGGGATAACTTTGGCTTCCCACCCTTTTTTCCATGTTAATGGGAATTTATATTATTATAATAATTTAGTTGATTTTTTTATTGAATTTATGTATTATGAACTCAGATATTCTAGATGGCGCTTTTTTTAATTTATTTTTGGATCGTGACTCAGAAAATGAATGTGATATTTTTTGTAGATTTTTTGGATTTCTAGAAAATAATATTGGTAATATAGATCGTTTTACCAACTAATGATTTTTATATGTATCATATATTAGGATTAAATGTAGTTTTTAATGTAAAATTCTAAATTCCTATGATATATATACAAAACTACTGGGTTCTATGTTTCTCATGTCTTGGTTTCAGTTTTAGATGTTGGCCCCTCTCCTGGGTCATTTATTTCTATTATAAAGACCTAATTTATTTATTTTTGTAAATGTAATAATTAATTTGTTATGGAATAAAAATTCATAGATGATATACTTTCTAAATCATTATATCAGTTATTTTTTTTATTTTTATATTCTTTATTTCCCCCGTGATTTAGGGGTGTTGTGGGGTTGATTGTTTTGTATTTTTTTTTTATTTTTCTGGGAAAATGATTTTTAGAGCACTATTTCAAAAAGCATATAGGGGAACCTAAGTTTATGTGGTAGTACCTGAAATAATTATTTCATGGAAAATACAATATTTATAAAACCGTGTGAATAATTCATGAATCCTCAACAGTTTGGGGTATTTTTCAGTTCAAGTTATTTTTAATTGGGCTCTCTCTCTCAAAATTACTCCCAACATGGACCAATTATTATTGTATCCTCCTAAGGGAATCTATGTATATTCTTCACCATATTAAGATAGATTCATGGTCATTTATTAGGTTATTTGAAAACATATTAAATTGTTTGTTATTCCCCTTCCATATCCTCTAAATAACCTCCCTTTTTACTAATAATCTGTCACCTTAATTTCCATGGTTGGATAATTTACATGTCTATAGTATGATTTTTTTGGATTTTTTGATTTAAAATGGTTTTATATACCACTAAAATTTATTAAGAAAAGATTTAAAAAAAATATTCGATAGATTATGTTACATGAAATAATATTTCAATCATGTGTTACTCACAACATTATCTTAGATTGCGTTACACACAATATTTTGTTTTTACATTACAATTGTATATTGTTAATGTAGTTATTTAATTGTTATTGTTATTACCTAACCTTAGTTTTAGTTGTATGTATATAAATTTCATAGTTTTAATTATTAACTATTAATTTTTTATATAAATAATTCATATTCATGATAAAAAAACATATTTTCCACTAATGTCTTTTTATGTTTCAAAAATAATATTTTTTATAGAAGTATTTATTTATTTTTGTGAACAACAACTAAATTAATAAATTAAATCTTTTAGGAATTTAATTTTATAATATAAACTTCATTTTATAATTAATAATATCAAAATTATCTATAGGTGAAATTTGAGGATATTTTTATCATGATACATTTTTTTTGCGGAATAGTGAAAAATAATTTTTATTGAGAATTAGCTTTTCATTTAATTTATCTATAAAATTAAATTATGATTTAAACTATTAATATAGTATAACTATATAAAATATAAGTATTTTAATAAATTATACATCATTTGGGGAAATTTTATATTGAAATATGATATACAAACTTTTATAATGTTTTTTTAATTTTCACTTTAAGCACACTATCTTTTATCACGTATTTGGGACTAAAACTAATTTGTTTTATTCCTTGGGCATGTGATTGTGAAAAATAATGAATACTAACCTAAACAAATTTAATATCCATGTATAAATATTATGGGATTATGTTTGTAAAATTATATTATGGGAATAGTAATTCATCTAACTATACAATGGTATAAATATCTTTATATAACATCTTGTAGCTCTATTACATTAAAAAAATGACATATATTCCAAAATTATTAAATTCACAACTAGAACGACATATATTAATTTGGGAATGTTACTTATTAGATAAAACCATTCAGTATGTAATGATTTTGATAAAAAATAACCATTATTGGGTTTCAGATTTATGTACCTAGGATGGAATGAAATTTGTAACATCCCCCATACGGGACCACAAAATTAGTCCCATATGATTTGTTTCCACATGACCTCAAGCATGCCTCCCCACAAGCCAATGGTTTAAAACAAATAGTGTGGTTCTAAAAGGTTAAGTGGGGATAATAAACCTTTTTACCACAGTTATCCACACTATAAAATAAATAGAATATTTGGAATAATGATTAATAACCAATTAAGAAGCATAAATAACTATCAAATAGTATTGGGTACAAAACATATCCAACAAGAAATATGTAATGTCATGCAAATAGTAGCATGTGACAAAACCCAAATAATTTAAAATATTGGATTTTAGAATGTGGTCCTGACCCCATGTCCAAAACCACATCCTAATATTTCAAAATATTGACTCAACTCTCAATCACAAGGAATTTTCAATCATCTGATCCTGAAGTCATGAAATGTACTTAGGTTCCCAATAGGGTCTCGAGTATGGTGTGAGTACAACTCTATAGACCACAACCAACAATGCTTAAAAATTATCCTATCTAAAAAGATATAAATATATGTACTAAATAAATTAAATGTAAATAAAAGAAAGCTCTTGTTCCCTTAGTTAACAACCTTTTCCTTAACATATAATAACCATAGTACCAAATATTTTTTTTTTCATATCCTTCAATACATATATCATTATTGACATGTGTTCCATGGGTTATTCAGTTACACCATCCACAAATGGGTTCAATTCATTCATCATTATTTACAAGGGAATAGGTTATATACATACCTCTATAAGTAAAATACATCACAACAGAACATTTCCCCACCACAGAGCCTCAGTTCAGGATGAAAGCAATAGTTAGTGGAATAGAGCTCCTTCCCCTACCCTAACCCATGTATTGTGAAGTGGAGTTTAGAACAACAGTCTAACTCGATATATTGGTGTAGGTCCTTAGTCAATACCACAAACTACCAATCCATGTTCACAATTTTATTTACCAATTCACCAGTCACAAACCATGTCCCCAAAAAACATGAAAAATACATATTGAACATTTAATAAATAATAATAAATATGGGAATTGTAATTATTCTATATTTCATTAACACATTTTTTTACATTACATATCACATTTAGCCTAGTTCTCATTATCAAGCCTAGTTCAATAAGAATATTAAATAATTTTCTTATATCAATCAATTTTACATATTTTCTAACTCCATTATGAAAAACCATATATAGTATTTCCCATTACACATGAAATTATTAATTTATCATATTCATTATTTAATATGCACTATCTCTCTTAAGAATTTATAAAATGATTCAAAACCCACTTAACAAAATATTAATTAAGCCACTTAATTAATTTGTATGCCATGCCACAAAACCAATTCTTCCAATATCAAATTTTGTAAGACTATAAGTAATCTATTTTCAATTATAATAAATATATCAACATGTTAAATAAGGGCTCTATGTTATCAAACATCAACCGTGCCATTATTTGTCCAATTTCGAGGATTGGGAATGTAAGCACGCCCCTTGGGTAGCCATAAATTGGCCAAATAATCCTCAATGAATCCCATAGGAACCAAAAGGGGTTATATTATTTATTTACATTACATATTTACAAAATCTCATTAATGGAATTAAATTCAAATCAATGACTAAAAAATAAAAAAAATTAACATGCACTTGTATATGAATAAACTATGTGATAAAACATGTATACCCCCTTCCTTGAATCAATTGATGAAGGTAATATTGATCATGGACATAAATACATAATGAAACCCCCCATTAATACTCACCTTGAAATCCACTTGAGGAAAATGTTTTTAAGGATTCCTAAGAAGATTCCCTAGGATGCAATCCCAAATCCAGAAAAGGTATGAAAGAGGGAGGGAAAACATATCGGGATCTTAAATCCGTGACTACCAATGCTCCAAATTGAAATGAAATAATTGATATTAACCCTTGGAATAACATTAGGGTTATATATCATCTCTGGGGATGGAGGTTGGATAAAGGGGAAGAAAATTGGGTGGAAAATAAAAATCACAAGTGGAAATTTTTAATTCCTTCTACTTTTAAAGGGGAACATGGTTTACCCAGAATGTTTGGTAAACTAAATGAAAACCATTGTGACCCTACATTCCATGGAAAATTATGTAACATTGTTACCTATAAATACTACAATGTTTGTAAAACTATCCACCAAATGAGTGATTTTCCACTATACATGGTTTGCCGGTTTTCTAGTGAAGGATGAATAATTTATTTAAACGTTTTCTAGTTACGAGCCATTCATATGTTAGACCGGTTTTATTTATGACCATTAATTATACATATAGAACACCCTCGGGGACCCTCATTCCCCTAAGATTCATTTTATTAATCTAAAAAAAGATTTAATTGAAAATTTAAGCCAAGAAATACAACCACAATGTCGGGAATCTTTCAACCTCCTCACCTTATAATAGACCTCACTTAATCCATTTTCTAAAGAGTCATAGAGATTCAAATTAAAATTGATTAGGAAACTATTATGACACATCAAACTCACTTTACAATTAATATTCATGGATGTTTCCATGTTTCCATTACATTTGAACTATGGACCCATTTTTTCCACTCTAGACATTTGAACTACGATCCACGATACAAAAGAGATTCCCCTAAATGGAGGAATCACCCCCAAGATCTAAATCCATTACATTAATCACATGTGATGGATCATGGTGGTAGTATCAAATCCATTAATCACGAAAAAGTCATGTCCTCCACTATACCGTTATGTATGAACTAATCGATAACACACTGATATGATCCTCTTCACGTTATCAAATTTCCCAAGGTACCTAGGAATCAACAAGCCCTATTTCAAAATTATATGGTGTCACAACCTTGTAGAGGCCTGAAGAAACACACTATCACCTACCATAAACTCAATAGGTCTACTATACTTATTTTTTTATGACATATTCCCACTATAAGATATTTAAATGTGTTTTGAATCAATTGAACCTTTTCCATTGATTTATTTATTAGACAAGGAAATAACAACCTAGACTCCCCAACTTCTAGCCAACACAATAAATATCCAAATGGTATCATCAAGTCATGATGGGAGAAGATGTAATTAATAATTTTATGATTGGTAAACACTATGAACCACTACGCCAACAAATAATTCCTCCACCACATAAAAGAATATACCACTCCAACTAACTCAACATCGTAGGTATAATGATTTGTTTCATGTGGATTCAAAAATATTTACACATATTCTATAACTCAATCATTCAATATAAAAACTAACCCAAGTGAAACACTAGTGTCATTATAGAATAAGGTGTACCTATTACTGTGTTAGGGTAATATGAGGACCAATGTGGTCTTCAATCACTTATTAAACTCCATAAAATAATTCATTCATGACTAAAAACACTCAATGATAACTACCTTATTGCTTAAGCCTGGGAGTGGAACATCTAAATATATGAAATCACTAATGAACCTTCATAAATAAAAAAAATACCATCAAACTTTGTTCATGAGAAACATTCTGGTTCTGTTCTCAACAATCCACATACTGAACATTCTATGTATCCACTATCACACCTTTCTCTGATATTATGTCACCCAATATATTCCCTTTATCGATTTAAAAATTACATTTTTTACCTTGCAGTAAATCCGACACTCTCTTAGTGTACATAGGATGATGCCAATAAGTTTTTCATGATCATCATGGGTTCTTGAGTATACAATGATGTCATCAATGAAGACAATAATAAATAGATCTACAAATTGTTGAAATATTTAGTACATTAAATCCATGAACATTGTTTGTTTTTTTTGCTAATTCAAAATATCATCACCATAAAATCGTAAACCCTATAACTTCTAATGAAATCTTTTTTCTGTATGTCAGATTTCCTCACCCTCAACTGATGGCATCCTGATATCAAATTGATCTTCGAAAATAATGAATCACCCCTCAATCAATAAAATAGATTATAGATTTTGTGAAGCAGTTGTTGGTTATTAATAATCACCTAATTCAATATCCTATAGTCATCATACAAACATAATGATCTATCGTTCCTCCTAGAAATCAGGAAGGGCGATCCCATGGTGAGGTGTTATGAAGGAAGAAACCCTATATCTCATACTCACCCAACATAACAATATGTTTCAGGAGTTATTGAAGTCCAATTTTATATGGTAGAATAGAATTTTGTTCAATCAATTTAATCAAATTGATAGTGAACTCAACATATCCCTTGAGTGGCAGCCCAAAGATGTCCTATGGAAACATATTATAATATTGATACAAAAATGGGAGACAAAAGATAGGTTTCAACATTCCATCTTTATCTTGAACACAATAAGAAACATTTGTTATTATTTCAAAAAACTATATAAAAACTAGCCCTTCATGGCCTTCTCAAACATCCAACTGAGCACAAAGGATATAAGTGTTTCCATCGATAGAAATGAACATTACTAGATTTCTACAACAATATGCATGGGCCTGGTATAACACCAACCAATCCATGCCCAAAATCTTGTGTAATCTATAATTTCTAGGATGAAAAATTCCCTTCACAAATTGTAAACCTAGTCTCCAATGTACAACCATTATATTGTATTATATCCTCATATTTCACCCCCAACAGAGTATCAACATACCTAACCCAACAGTCATGTTCTATGGAATGTACCATCACAACTACATGATTATAGAAATAAATGAATGAAAGTAATGTACATCATATAATTCACTTGTGAGCATCAATGATAAAATAATTCGCCCTTCTGTGGTAGATGGTACAGCCTCACCACCTATAGGTTAATATTTACTTTTGCAATGAGAACATACCCCTCTATACTAGGATTCAACTGGATTACATGAACTAAAATGCATTTCTCATATGAAAGATCTGTCTCTAGAGTTCCACGTCCAACACCCCTATTGGTAAAAGTTTTGGATCTCTAGTTACCTTCCTGATACAAGGTAACCAACCCCTTTCCCACACATGTAATCTACCAATTCCCTCCATATATTCACAACTATTGAGGGTTCGTATAGAACCTCACAAAGTATGGTTTGTTAACTTGACTGAATTCTTCGAAGGTTCTTTTAGTTGATCAATAATTAACTTCCTAGAATGTGACTATAACTAAATTTTCACTATCCCTCCTTTTCATGTAAAGGCCCTTGGGTGATGTAGTTAAAACATCATTTTTAGATCATTCATAATCCGGACAACCCACCCTGGGTCCCACTCAATTGTCTTCAAGAAATGATAAAAGTTCTCACAGAACTTATCACCTAGATTTCCATGAATCATTAGGTATTAAAAATTTACTAAAGCTAGATTATTCATAGAAACATCTTCTTACATCCCTTCATACAAACATCTTCATAATGTTTTTTTCAATAATTCAAAAAAAGAGCTTTAGAATGATATATATAAAGCTTCTACGGTTCAAATAAATTAAGGATTGCTACTAGTAATAATCAATATTATGGATACATGATCCTAGAGGTCATGTTCACATCCAAAATAGAACCCTCATCCATCCCAAATGAGTTCCATGGAAATCATGTGAAAACCAATATAAATGGTTACTAATCATTCACTAGAAAACATTTATTATCTATTTTGTAATTACCGCACAAGTCAATCAACCTATGAACAATTACCATTTCAAAACATCCCACAACAATGATTTTTACCCATATACAACCTCTATTAAGAATAATTACTAAACTATTAATAACATTATAGTTCCATTTTACCCAGTTTCATTATTTCATTAGAAATCATTCTCATTTATTTCTATAAAATCAAAGGAAATCTAATCATTATGTCCCACAAACTCATCCCATGTGTGTGTATATCATGATGTACGTGACTTATATACTTAGGTTATTAGAATGATGCATTAATTAACATCAAAATTCCATTACACCCATGATAAACATATTATAAATAATTCACATCACAAAAAATTGCATTACCCAATCGTGAAATATCTTCAAATGTAACAAAAAACAATAAAAACATCAATTCCCACCCTTGTTGATATTGGTTTTACCTCATACAAGGGTTACATACTACCAATCATGTGCTCATTACCATTTTCAGAAACCATGCTAACCTATTTTCTATCATCCCCAAATAGTATTTCATAAAAAATACCGCATATCATTCTACAATGTAAAACTCTTGACTTAGGAGCCTCTAAACCGATGCCCTAACCTAGGACATCACACGACCTCAAGCATGCCCCCTATATGTAAGAGGACTCCAACATTAATCTATGGTCTATAATGATATATGGGGAGATTATACGCACTTTTCATCGGTAAGAAGAAATATAAAATAAGTATAATATTGGAAAATCATGTAATAACCAATAAGCATACATAAAAAATTGTCTCCAAAAAATTGGCTAAAACCATCGCCAACTGTAAAAATGTCCTATCAGGATAAAAATTACATGTTAACCAAACAGTAAATAAATACAAACAATGTAATACCAAAAATAGACTAAAACCTCATCCTTGTACATGACAAGCCCATATCACCCCCCAATCAATAGTAATTTTCCCTTATCGATGCATGTATGCTTGAAATCTACTCGAGAATTGGAAAGCGAACTTAGTAGGGTGTGAGTGAAACTCATTAGGCCCTCACCAATGAAAGAAATAAAATTTCCAGACTAAATATACAGTTCACGAATGTACTAATAAATTAGAAGTTAATAAAAGATTGTTCGGGTTCTATAGTTAACAACCATTACATTAAAAATTAATAAAATTATTACCACATTAATTATTTTCATATCCATAATTACATTATATATTATAAAAATTTATTCCATGGGTTTGGTATTTACATTATTCACATATATGTTCAAGGAATTAATCACTATGCATAAGGGAATAGGTCAAGTACCAACCACACTAAGGAGAACAAATCAAAATAAACACATTTTCCTCACCTTGAATCATTATTGTGGGTGTAATGAACCCTTTAGGGGAATAGAGATCCATACTCTTCCCTAACTCTTGAATTGTGTGGTAGTGTTCATAACATCAGTCTCAACCCATGGGCATAGAACCTTAGTCAGTACCCCACACTACCAAGATATGTGCATATGCTTATTTATACATTCACCACCCAAAAACCATATCACAAACAAACACCACCAATACATATATAAATATTAATCCATAATAATCAACATGGGAATTAATTTTATTACATAACCCATTAACACATTGTTCATTTATATTGTAAATCCCATTTAGGAGAATTCTGATTATCGTGCCTTATTCGCTATAAATATTCCATAATTCCCTTATATCAAATCATTTCACATATTCATATACTCCCTTAAGAAAACCCATTTAACATATTTCTCATTCCACATGATATTTCCAATTTAATATATTCATCATTTCATATGAACTAACACCCATAGGAATTTATATCATCACTCAAACACCACTTGACACAATCTCAATTAACCAAATTATCCAATTTCCACACCATTACAAGCATCCCATTAAGACATTATTAAATCTATTCACAGTAAATATATACATTTTAAATACAAAAAAAATGAATGAACCTAGTCTACAAGGGATCCACAATATCACACATCAACCTTTTACTTATTTTTCTATTCCTTGGTCTGAGAATGTCAGTGTACACCATGGGTGGCCCTAAATTGGACAAATAATCCTCGATGCATCCAACGAGGACCATAAGCGGTAATAATTATTATTAAGATTCTATATTTAAAAATTATCATAGAAACCATTAAAATCAAAGTACAAAATAACCACGAACAATACCAAATATGCACTAATCTATAGTAGATCAATGAGATATAACATGTTGACCACCTACCTTGAATATATTTGCGATATCACTACAAATAATGTCCCAAGTTATAGATTCAAACACCCCATTAAGACTCAACCTAGATACAAATAGAGGAAGTTGTTTTTAGGGTTTTGAAGATGATTTACCATGATACAAGCCATACTCAAAAAAAGAGAAGCAAGAGGGAGATTAGACTTATGAGGAACATCGATCCAAAGTTGATGACGCTCATAATTTCCATGAAATGATGGGTATTTACCCTTATATACTCTTGTGGGTACTAGATAGTCACTTGGGCTAGAGGTAGAAAAATGAGGGAGAAAATGTTTGGGATCATCAAAATCACATTTTCAAAAAATGTTATTTTTACGCATTTTAAATGGCACACTGCTCAACCCCACATCATGAAAAACTATGCATATACCATGCACATGCAACTATAACTTCGGTGTTGGGTCTCCTTATTATGATGGTTGGTGGAACCATTTGTTTGACCGTGATCCAGCCCTATGATATGCCACTATCTGAGGTTACATGGTTTCCCTATGAATGTCTCACAATTTACTTAATGGTGTATAAACAATGTGTATTGCATAGGTTGTCATAGTTTTCCTTACATTCATTCCCTGAACCCACTGAACACCCTCATGTCCCATCACACCTGCAATAGTAATTTAATTATTCAAAAAAATATGATTGAATCCAAATGATATACTCGGACATTCCTCTAAATATACTGCAATCATTTAATGATACCCTCATAGGACATCTTATTCATTATATAATATGATAATATATCCAATGGGGTTATACTCATTCTATCGGATGGTTATTTAAGGGGTGTAAACAAAATTATATGGGGTCAAATATAATCATATGGTTTCAACTTACACTAAAAGTCCCCAAAATTGATGGGAGATTATTTATCTACATTTTAGGTTCAATATAATGAGGTTTTAATTAATTAAAATTCTAATTAAAACCATCATTGTATTTTCATCTATAGAATGGATTTAAATTTTATTTAATTAAGAAATTATAGATAATTCCATGAATAAATATATAGTTTTTAAATGTTTCAATGGAATAAATATAATATTATTCCTAATGATGAATGGATTCAGATAACTAATATTCATATTAATGCTTTCATTCATAAACTGTACAAGATATCCATTGTACAGAAGCTAAAAAAAATTGTTAAAAAAATGAGAAATGACTAAATCAATGAAATAAAAACCATATTGTGGTTTTTTATCATAAAACCATTAATAAGAGTTAGATTAAAATATTACATTTGGTATGGATGTAGAAATTTATTACTGTTATCTACTAGAGTTTTCTTTTATAATAATCATGGTTTTAAGGTTGGTAGGCCTATGATATACTTGGTATGATAGAGACATTTTTAACATTTTATTCTCTAGTATGTGGTGTGTTTGATATAGGTAGGGTCATATGATGTAAATCATAATTTGAAACATATATTTTCCTTGATTTTTCATTTGATAAGAAATTTTCATGTTCCATTTGAGTTGGGTAGGACTATTATATTAAATAATGAAACTCAATTGAGGTGGGTATTCATGTTCTTGTTGATATTTATTGGAAATAGTGTACATCATATAATTATCATATTCAGTATGTTAGTCATGCATTGGGAATGGTCATCCATTTTCATAGTCTTGTTAATTTTTTTATTCTTTAATGATTTATGACCCTATAATCATTATCCTGTAAATATTCATATGAATAACACAACTCATGTTTTACCCAAGGGTATGCTATCAAATTTTGGGGACACATAGTGCGTGTTACATTGTTTCGATATCACATATTCATTCATTGTTACATGTGTCACATATAATGATAATAAGAATGATATTAAAATATATAAATTTTTTTATATGGATGCAGTTTACTTTAAACTATGTGGAATCATGATTTCTTGAAAATATTCATGAATATCAGAATGCTTCCTTCATAGGTCATCTCAAATGTATAATGACCATGGAGGGAAATCAATTATGATTGATTTTACTGGGGGCCATCATAATAAAGACTAGTTACCCAATTTCCTAAAAAATTTATATAAACTGTATAAATTTAAATATTTATATAGTTCAATTAATATTTTTAATATATGATTGTTGTTGATGATGAGAATAATCATGACTTTAGATGAATCGCATGTTACATCTAAAATATAATAAGTTCAAAAATAGTTTTAACGTATTTTTTCTTTGATTATAATTTTAATTAATGTAATAATAACATTACTGATATCTAGTAGATGTGTAAAGTGGTTAAGAAGCATGATTTTTTGGATGATGTCAAGATGTCAGTAAAATGACTCCAAGGTAACTCATAAGGTGTCAAGCATCATGTTTTTTAAATAGCATGTCCTTCCATGTGAACTGAACATTATATTAAAGTATCATCATGAAATAATCCTTGTTTCTTTTCAAATATCATGATGTGAGTAGTTAAATATTTATTTTATTTGATTTTATTCCAATGATTAAACTTGTTTATTCATTATGATGGAGTTTTACAAAAAGATTCATGATTTGGTTGTAGGAGAGACCCTTAACTTTTAAATCTACTATTATTTTTTGGTTCTTTGTAGCCATATAAATGATGAGATGGTTGGTTGAGTACCTAAAATTTGAAGACCATATGTATTCAAGATGATAACTTTCCCAGTTTCTTAAAATTATAATGTGTACATTTGGATTTATGGTTGTGGGATCATGCCTTCAAATACAACATCATTCATTTACCTTGATGATTTTTTGTAGGTTGGATTGGATTCATTAGTTGATGGATGATAATTAAATATAAATAGTAGGATAAGTTAGTAAATTATTCATCACTTTAATTATGACTTGTGAGTTTGAGTTGTGACCCATTAAGCTATATTAGATGATGTACAAATGTATTTTAGTTTTTTTGAGATGGTTTAACCATTGTTGAACCATATCACACATCGGTGTGAGATATGGTTCCAAGGGTTATTTCTCTACTTCTATAGTAACTTGTTATGGATCATTTCATGGGTAAGATATACACACTTATAGATGGTAATCTTCAATTATTTCATTGTGTGCTTGATGTTAAGATATAGTAATTTTCATTATATTTACATCGTACTTAGTATATTGTGACTGTGTTACCAATATGTAGAGCTAATGAAGTGGATTTTTCTTTTAGATGAGTGGGTCATTATGATAGATGGGTCATGATATATTTCATTTGGTAATTGGATAGGAATTTTAGTTATTTAATTACAATTATTAAATAGAGAAATATATGGATGGTTTTCTTAGTAACTATTTTATTCAGTTTTAATTATAGATTTGTGTTATATGTTGAAGATAGTTTTTTCTCTGGAGTGGGATAGGATGATCAATGAATGCTGAAACATGTGAGTGTTGGGGTTGGTGGTACATAATGATAATGTTTTCATTGGGAGATATTCTAGACAAGAGATGACACAGAATTTCAAGTGCATGCATGAGTGAGTGATATACGAATGGCCTTGTTATACATTATATTGAGGAAACAGAATCACAAATTAATATTGAGATGGAATTTTTAGTTGAGAAATTCCAAGAATAATTGATTAGAGGTTTATGTACACGAACATTGATTTTTTGGAGAATTTAGTCAGGTAAAAAACCATGTCAACACATCAAAGAAGAAGATGATTGGTGGGTAAGAGTTGGTTGGGTCTTTCCAAGGATAAAACAACAAAACCTTATGATCTTTGTCAATGTAAATTATTTTTTTATATAATTAAGGAATTTTATTAGATTCCTCATGTGTAAAATTTTCATGTTAGTTGATATTCCAGCCATAAACATCATAAGGATGCAAGGGTTGTGTTTCAATAAAAAATTGTGATGGTGGGAGTATCATGGTTTGGAAATAATTATGAAAATATAGAACCAAAAGTGGGAAGAATAATTGGCTAGTTAAGGGAATTGATTAGTCGTGATAACGTGTAATATTAGAGTGTCTCAGTTATGAATCTTCTTAATGATTCAAGTTTGAATTTGGGAATTGTCTTTTGTTTTTAAGGGATTATGTGCCCCTTGTTCAAAATAGAAATTTTAGGTGCATTGAGCATGTAAAATTTTACTTTACTAAAATAGATTAATCTTGTGACTCAAAATGGTTAGGTGATGATTTATTGGGTTTTCATGTCTTCTGAAATATGATTTTTTCTATGTCAAGGAGATTATATCACCACATGCTTGGAAAAAGCAGATATTTTTATGAGAATTTGAAATTTTTGTTTATTTGATGTGGCATATTACAAAATAATATTTTGATCAAATTTTTGATATTTTTAACAGATATATGTAATTTTTTTGAAAATTATTAATTTACAAGTTTTTTCCTGATCATTTGGTTGTGTTCGGGTGTGTTAATCTCTAAGAAATATTTTTTTTGTAAAATTCGGCTAGGTTGCACAGGGTGTTAGATAAAGTTTTTCCATCTAGGATAAATAATGAATCCGTATATGGGTGATAAATTGTTTTCTCAAACCATTCACTATTGGATAATTGGATAAGTGTATGGTCTATAGAAATTGGTATTGATGGGATCACGAGATATACAATGGTTTAAAAATATTGCGCATAACTGTGCAAGGGAGGGGACCTTCAGACAGTAGAACGTCATAATTTATGCTTGGTTAGCTAAACCGCGAGTCTCTTAAAAGATGTAAAATTAAATATTTTTCCATTTCCCCATATAATTATCTTCAACCTAAAATCAACACTCACATACTTCTATTATCCACCTAATACACTCAAATAATCCTCTTATTCTATTGGTGGTTTTTCATTCGTTCAATCATAAAATCAATAATCATGATGTACGTTGGAAGAATATTTTCAAGAATATAATTATTCCATCATCATTCCTTTTCTTAAATCTCATAATATTCATTTATATCTTCATAAATCCTAGATCATCCTATTTTTATTCTTATTTTCTATTATAATAATTTCATTCATTTTTTCTCTAATCAAATCATGATAATAGATGATTTAGCCTTTACAGGTTTGTGGTCTATATTCATTTCCCTTAATTTTGACTCATTTTTATAATATATATATTATAATACATTCTATATTTTTTGCACATTCCTTCTAAATTATAAAATTACAAAAAATGATCACCTAGACCGTGTTTATACAATATATGGAAAAATGTATCATGGTTGTTGGTTTTAAAACACAACACAAACAAGCCTTTTAGTACATTATATTATATTTTCTTGGTCACATCAATTCATCCTCTCCCAAAACAACACTATAATGTGTTTTTTTATTTGAAATGTATTTTGACAAATTACTATTTTAATAATATATGAGTAATTGATGGAATGTATATAAACTTGTCTCTCTATTATTATCCATTAATGATGTAAAATAAAATGAATAATTTATTTATTAAATGGAAATGATAAAAATATTTTACCTCATTTTATAAAATGAGAAATATTCAATTAAATAAATTGAACTTATTGTATTGGCTTAATTTATTTTTTTATCATGTTTTGGGTTTCTAAATGGGTGATTATGTGGCCTTATTATTGTTTATAATATAATAGACTAAATATAATTAAGTTATTGATAATAAGTTCGATAATATAGATTATACTTAAATTTTTATGTCTTGAATGATCAAATAGAATATATTAAATATAAAAATATACTTAAAAATAATGGTCCATTATGCCATGCGTGATTTCAAGCTCCTCTTTATTGGACACCAGGGATAAGGTCTGAAAGTGTTGTAGGATTGACTTATATAGTATTATTACATAATGACCACGATTAATGTTTTTTATCCTAATGATTGACAACCACTTGTTTTAAAATGATGGACATTGTGAGCATCATCAAATGGGTTATTAAATACGATGTTATTTTCCCCCTTAGATGGGATGTTGGACTGAATGCTCTAAATCATTATATTAGATGTTTGAAATGGATTTTTAAATTCAATATATAGATTCTTTGTCTTATGAACCCTATAAAAACATTAATTTACTCGAAATTATGATACATAATGTAATGTACATTATTATTTACAATATGAGCTCCCCATTATTATGTATGGATTCATGAGTTATGTCTCGGGTTTGAGACATTACTATATATATATATATGTTTTTTAGTATATTTTATCATGTATTTTGAAATCCAATGTGTAAATACATATCAATATATATATATATATATATTGGGGGAATTTTATTTTGAGACATTTTGTCTTAGGTTGAACCACGTATAATCGGTCGAGATTCCTTAAGGAACATGTGCTCGACATGTTCATATTAATCATTATTTGTTGACATATTAATGAAATCTAATTTATTTCATAATCATGTGTTGTATTGATTTTTTTCATAGGAGTTTTTATACTATGTATATCAAACACACCTCTAGCTTCCATTTAGTACTAGGAAAAAAATCATCATCTTGCGGGTTATGACTCTAGAATATGCTTCATACTATTTTTATTGATGGAATAAAAATTAACATGGAATTAGTGGCTAATCATGTAGTCATGATTATATGTGGACATTGATTATTTTATTTATATAGTTCTTCCTAAATACTTATCTTTTTGTGTATGTTTATTTTGTTCAACTTGTATGTTATAGCATGATCTTGCATGGTTCATTTGTCATTATTTATTGGAATCCAGTTGTCAATATCATCTATTATTCAATTATTAATTGGTTATTCCTCTTAAATTTTTCATGGGAGTATAGGGTATATTCTTAACATTATTCAAATTGTATATCGTAGTTGTTATTTTGAACCAATGGAATATGAGGAAGCTCTATATAGTCTATGTGACCCACCGGTCCGTGGCACCATTTTATTGATTACCATGATATGACTTTTAATTAGTTTAATTCATTTATTTTATGACACATTATATAATAATATTTTATTTCATTTGAAAATATACGACATATTTTCTACAATATAAAGGCATTTTTGTTATTGTGTTAAATTATTTCCAAACTACTATAATGTTTCATTCTCCCACCATAAAATATATTTACTCCTCGAAATTTGAATTTTCATATAATCACTAAAATGTATATTAGTCTCCATTTTATATATATTGTTTTATATATTAATTAAACATAGATATTAACATTATAGATACCCTATATTTTCATACATATATATTACAACACTTTCTTTGGTATACATAATACATTAAACAAATACACACCCAAAGACTATATTTGTTTCATTCATTTGGAAAAATAAAAATAATTATTCTAATTTGGTGAAATATCATAATAATGTCCCATAAATATCATCCCTTTTAGTTCCTATAACTAAATCCTTTCTTTATAACCATGAAAAATAAAAATCATAATAAAAATGTTGATCAATGATGCTCAATAAGGGTAAATTAGGGAGACATGTAAGCATAATAATGAGAATAATGGAACGATAACATGATCATGGAAATATAAGATCGTATAATGGATATAAATGATCATGAACATGAATCCGGGATCAAATATTGGTAGTTCATAGAACATGAATCATGATGAAATAAAGAACAAGATTCATGTATGTTTAACATAGGATTAAAACATTGAATTATGGAAGTCACATGTATACAAAATAATGATTTTCATAATAGTTATGGAATATTTTCCAAGACCATCTTGAAAGTATGGTTGAACTTATAATACCATTGTTGAAGTAATGGTTCATTCCCATTACTAACATTCATTGTCAAGGTTCACTCCCAATACCATTTAGTGGATAAGGTCCTTTATGTCGATCTCATGAGATATCAATCATTACCCAATTCATTAGAAGGAGTTAGAGGCCACACCAATATCATTAATAAGATAATACATACATGTTCAATATAATCATAAAAAATCATATCATAACCCATGAAATTAAATGGGTACCATAAACATGTAATAATATAGTAAACATTGAAAATGATATAGATTTCATATTCATTTCATCAAAGCAGAACCCATGAAAATTAGTGGGTTTCAGGCATGTAAACTGTGGATGTGATATATTTTTCATAAACATCATTTCATGAAAACATATTCCATTCCATGAAATAATATTAATTTAAAAACATATAAATTCCTACAATGGAATGAGTAACACTAATAGATGTCATCCATGAAGGGAATTAATTTTGATAGAACACTTGAAAATAAATCATTTGGAAAATTTCGTTTCTTATTATGATATGTTTTTTTTTCTATAAGTTAATTGAAATTTTAGAAGATAGTATTTACAATTAAAATAAGATTATAATATTATAAGGAAACCATCATATAAATAATTTTTCATGAAAGCATAAAAATCAATGTTTTGAATAATATTAATGAAATCCGTCAATCATAAATTCTATAATAGTGTCAAAATGTACATTGTTTGGAAAACAACATAAGGATTCTTTTAAAACCATGTAGTAAAAAGTAAATAATTTGTAAAAATGAATTTAAACATCTACATAATAATAATGAAAAATAGTACGAAATCATTTTTAGGAATCATGGATATGGATGATAAATATTTCCAAATATATATTTATGTATAAACAACCTCAAATAATAATGAGTTCTTCAAATAAATTATTACAAAATTAAAATTAGTACAATCATATAACAGATAAAAGAAATAAAATTATATGGATTTTAAAATACCATAATAATATGGATAATAATCACAAAAAAATTAATGGGTAGTATATACATCACGTATAATAAACAAGTAGTTTTTGAGGCATGTGTGTCACACAAGTAATGGTGAGTAAAATATTAATTACCTTTTATCCTATCCGTAATGTATGTGTATAAATATCATGTATAGTAGTTTTAAACATATTATTAACTTATAAAATAATACTAATAATTTTTATGGTATCATATACAATTAATTTATGACATTATATAACCTATTTATTTATAATTTCTAGTTATAGAAATGTTTTATATAGTAACCTCTTTGTTTATTGTAACTTTTTTGACATGTTAATAAAGGTAAAATTACATATATCAGTATTCCATTATATATATAATGTGAAACATGATATATATATATATATGATATATATTCAGCATATATATATATATAATATAGATATATGAAATTCAATGCAGGTTTCCTTGTGACCTTTAGATTTACGTATGCATGAATGTTGTTTAGGTTTTCTTATCTTACTCAATGATAGAAGGAAAATGAAATATATATAAATTTGTGTTATTAAATTTGAATAATTTTGACATATATTTCATATTTTTTCATTATAAACATTTTTAAAATAATTCTTTAAATGGTTATCATGGATGACGGATATCATCATATCATTGAGACGGTATGTCTTACTTACCCATGACTAACGATATAATTAACATGACTTTAAAATGGTGAATAATTAGATATTATATTAGTAATTTAGAATAAATATCATGTAATATTAATTATTTATATCCATTATGTCCATAATTACACCCATCCTAATAAACTTGTGGTGAAAAACATATTACTCCATGGTGTATAGAATGTAAGTTATATATACTCAGGTGTTGTAATTTCATTTTTCATAGGATTAATAGCAGTGTAATGTG
The DNA here is from genome assembly GCA_963277665.1 of Viscum album. Classification (NCBI taxonomy): domain Eukaryota; kingdom Viridiplantae; phylum Streptophyta; class Magnoliopsida; order Santalales; family Viscaceae; genus Viscum; species Viscum album. The sequence continues at coordinate 1,236,786,009 of OY728145.1, read as the reverse complement.
GTTGTTCTATAATATTAATAACATCTCATAATATATTTTATACATTACTTATTACTTTAAATTTAAATTAATAATGTATAGGACCTACAAGAAGAAACAAATTTGAAAGTGTATAGAGATTACCTCTTCTTCGACGATCTCCCTCTAGATCACCACTTAATGGCAAAAGAATGAGTCTATTGAGAAGCCCATGTTCTATATAATGTTATTAGGGATTATGAGAATGTAAATAGATACTATAATGTCATGATTTAAGCCTCAATGTGATTTGAATAATTGAGGGAGAAGGATTTCATTTATAATTTTGGTGAGGGAAGATTACGAAATTGATAAAATATTAAATTAATAAAAATTGACTTTCAATTTCAAATAACTGCAATGTGATGTATTGATAATATATGATGAGTATGGGTTAAAATCATCTAAGACTATATATTTTTTTTAAAAAATATTAACATTATCATTTCTCATTAAACATTAGACAAACCCCTTTACTTTTACTGTGACAACATGCATTTTTATTCATTAGGGTTAATATAATTTCTGTAAAATGCCAAAAAAAACCCATATTGATATTTGGGAAACATTTTATACATTTTTTATTCATTTGATATAATTATTGAATTTTATTATTTTTATATCATTTTATAAATTATTATTTTTTTTATGTATTTTTTAGGTTTATTTTGATACTATTTACTATTTATCTATTATAAATTATCACATTAACATGATCACACAAAAACAACACTAATAAAATATTAATAATATCTAAATGATAACTATAAAAGTATTGTATTTAATCAATAATTGAAATTTTCATTTATTATAATATTTTTCATATCATTAATTTCTTATTTCCCATAATAAAACATGCAATACATCATTATTATGAAACACATCAATTAAATGTTATAATCCTTAAAAAATAAAAATAAATTATAATAATGAAGGTAAATCTATTATCATTATGTTAATATTTATTGTTTACATTATATTATGTATTTACCTACCATATAATTGGATTTACTATTAAAATTATCAGTGTGAAATTTGTAACTTATCTTTAAATAAGAAATAATAAATGTCATATTATTACCCAATGGACATTAGAGTGTAAATTTCTTTAATAAGGTTTATCTTAATTGAATCCCACTTATCCAATAAAATTATTACATGTATTATGGTAATTTGTTCATATTATAATATTGTTTTTACCTTTAAGTAATCTATTTACCATTATTCGTATTAAATAGAAATTCTAATGTTTCTATTATCCGAACAAAATAAGTTGATCATATTAGACCAAAAAATTATAATGATTAACACCATTAATATCCATTTTCATAATTCAATTAATATAAGTGAATAATATTTTATTAACACTGATTAAATAGATATGAAGACAAGGAAGATAGAAGAGATATTCAAAAGTTAAATTACTTGTTATATTTAATTTCATTAATAAAATGATTCTAAAGACCTAAATTGTATTAATATATTCATTTTTAATATTTTTTGACATCATGAATTAGTATAAATGATAAGTATTATTTAATAAAAAAAGATTGTTATTAAGTACAATTCAAATTTTTTCACAATTCAATAAAAAATAATATTCTAATAAAAATAATAAAAATTCACCATATATTAATTGTTACATTGTGAAAATAAAAATGGTTCTTATTTACAAATTTTAAATATACAATAGTTTTTAAAAAAAAATTATCTCTGTTAATAGATGGACCTAAAAATGGGTTCTTTTAAGATAATAGAATTTCTAAACATATAATGAATTTACAAAAAAATTATTGTGAGTCTCATTATCAATACAATTTATTTATATAGAACCATTATAAATAATATTTTAAAATTAGTTTTCACTAATGATATTAATATTATTAATAGCTAGGTTTTTAATATCACCTTTAAATATTTAAAATATTAATGTTTGTTTTGTAGGAACTCGATGTTGTGTGTAACAAAATCCAAATCGATGTTGTGTGTAACAAACACATAAATTGGTGTTGTGTATAACAAAATCCAAAAATAGTGAATATATTAAATGATATAAAGAAATATATAAAAAGTGTTACGTGATGTGAATAATATTAAAAATATTAAAATAATTCAAAAAATAAATTAAGAAAACTCAATCAATTACATTATACCCACTTTAAAATGACTTTTTACCAAGAAATTTGTCTGGGTTATGAAGGGTTTAACACTTGAATGTTTCTATCTAAGAAAACTATTTCATAACAATGAATTTTAATATTTTCATTTAAAAATAAAAATTATAAAATAAGAGTTAACCAAATTAAATCATAACAAGATCTCAACATATGAAAACATAGGTGAAAATTTCAGCAGGATTTAAAAGAGTAAATAAAAATAGAGACTAAAAAAGGCCATTGATCAGATTTAATTAGGCGATCTAGTGAAATTTCATAATCACAAAACTATAAACTAATGAAATGTGATAGGTCTATTGATTTAATTAAAATAATTATAACTGGAAATCTTGTTTACATCATGGTCATTTTCTGAATGTTAAACAATTTTCATGGGAAGAAATACATACATGATTTTATCACAATCTCAACCATTTTCTTGTGATGATTAATTTCCACATCATCTCTTGTTCTATGAAAAAATCTTTAATTTATTACTTTTAAAGGATTAAAAGATCATGAGATCAATAAATAGAATGATAGGTCATTCTATCTGTCTTTATCATAACAAAATGGTAACTACATGTTATTAAATATCAATATATACAACAATAATGAGAAAATAATTTAATCTCAAAAACTTATCAAAATAGTTAACATACACATTACATATATAGATAATCCTATAAATATTCCATAAGCATAAAAATCTCAAACATTATAAATACTTTTACTGAATTTTATTAACACTTATGTCCCATATATCATATGGTAGATCTTGGTTGTCACATTCCAATCATGTGGATAAATTCATCTTGTATTCTCTTGAAACATGTTAATATCATTTTTTACCATACATCCTTATTTGAAAAATTCATGTTATCTTATTCATAATTCAGAGAAGATAAAAACATTATCTATGATAGCATAACCCACATGTCAAAATACCCATAAACATTTCCAAGGTTACTAGTATTTTCCAATTTACATATTCATATCAAACATATCGTTATCCAAATATCATTATCACAACATCATTCTCAAATATTGTTTTATCCTTCCCTTAATCAATTTATTTTCTACAATATAACCATTATACCTCAATAAAATTTCATGTTTATCCATAGCATTCATCATATACTCTATAATCCTTGATTAAAAACTACAATAGTCTAATACATTGATGTCTCATTATTCTATAATACTAGAAAACTACTTTAGAAAATTGTTTTTCAATTCCAATATATAAAAATACAATTATTCCACAACTTCATTATCATACTCAATATCACCAATATTGATCACATGAGGTTTTCCTTATTTATTATCCTTAAAAGGATTTTCAGACGGTTTATAATCATTAAAAATTGGATTACATCACTATTTTGAATAATTCTCATTCTTCATAAACTCATCGAACTGATTCATGGATGTTTATTCTATTCATTTTTCTCTCCATTTTCATTATTAGAAGACGTTTTCTAGTCACTTCATCAATCGAAATCCTGATTTTCAACCTTTATTTGCTAAAAACATTTATTATACCACTTCGGATAATTTTTTCCATTTTTTTCCCATACATAGATAATAATGGATTTATTTTGTTTTCATTTTCATGGTTTTTATATATCACTTTAAACTCCATCTTCCTCTTCATATAAGACCCATGAGTATGTTTTGAGTTGGTATCCTCCATTTTAACCTTGATTTCACATCACTAAATATCTTCATAGATTCCAAAGTCACTTATAGATAATGAAATTGTGATACATGACTTTATGCTACAAAAAAATTTAATAGGATTACTTTCAGGATGGATGATAATTCTAGAAATGTTCCTCAAAAATCCTGTGAAACAAGCTTCATTGGTACCAAAAAATTCATCATCCATTTTCTATAACTCGATAGACCCCTTCTTCATTTTCATATGTGTAATATGTGGAAGGTACATTTTTGAAAACTATGTTATTGAACTTTTCCCAATCCATGGATTAAATTTCATATTACCACCATGATGTCTTGTTTAGATCTCTCTACTAGTCCTCTTTACCTTCTATTCAATTAAGATACAGAAATAAATTCTCATATTCTGATCAATAGATAATATTGATTACCTTTTCCATGGTACAGATCTGTTGTTTGGAAACTGGTGGATCATAATACAAATTGAATTATGGTGGGTGTTTCCTTGTGATTGAGTCAATAGAATTTTGTTCCGTCTATATCCCATTGGGAAGTCTAGCATAATCCATATATTGAAAGGGTTGGGTGAGCATAGAAAAGATAATTTTCATTCCATCTACCATATCATTTTGTTGCTCAGATGAATATTTATCACATTTTCCATCAAAATTACCATTAATGGGGTTACTTAGGTTATCATCCATTTAATAAAACCAAATACATAATGTAAGAAAAATTTATCACAATGAGGAACCACACAATCATGAAAATTCACTATAGGATGTCAAATTATGAAACATTCCTTAATATATAACACCTTGGGTTCATCATTGGTTATTTATAAAAATATTTTACTTAAATTTATCATTATGGTTCAAGATATGTTTCGGAATTTCTAATGTATATTCCTAGGTTGTGGAAAATCATGTGTTTACTAAATCCTGTTATGTTTTACTTGGTTATGATCGATTTCATCCTGATTCACTACGCCAGAGTTGTTTCACCAATGTAAAATGGTTCCAATGTCACATACATTTGTAGTATCTAGATAGGTATGTAATGCTAGAAAACTGCTTAATATATTCTTTACTGATATTAACATTCATTTTACTAAACATTTACTCATTCTTAGACTCATCCTTATAGACATTTCCAATCATACACTTAGAAATAAATCTAAAGAACACACAAATGTTTACTATTCCAAGATTCTAAAGGATGACTCAACCTTCTCTATGATACTAATAGTAGAATCCCTAGCATTCCATATATAGATATTGCATTAATTTTTTTAGAATAATTAAGAAATTACCAAAATATGTATCTCATTACCATATTAATTTTTTTCCTTTGGAATCATGGAACACAATATTATAATTTGGTGAAAGATATTAAAGTTCTACCATAATAATCCCACACCTTACTACACCTAACTAAAAAATGTATATATAACATGAGAGATATAAAACATAATAAAATAGGTGACCTTAGATTCTTCTTAAGGGTAAAAAATTGATAAATGAAAACATAATATTTAGAATAATAGTATGAGAACAAGTTCATGAAAATAGATGATATTACGATGCATATCAGAGATCATAAATATAAATCACCGCATAAATATTGTTAGTTCAAAAAACATAAATCATAGTGAAAGAAAAAAATTATCTAATGAATAATAACATTGGAATAAAATATTGAATTTTAGAAAACACATTAGCATATAATAATTATTTTCATTGTAGTCTAGGCTTCATTGTCAAGATCATCTTGGTAGTATGGGTCCCCTTACCATAAAATAATTATAGTAATGATTTTCTCCCATAACCATACAAATAGACATGTTTCACCCCCATATACATCATTTGTTGTCATGGTTCACTCCCAAGACCATATAATCCAAAAATGCTCTTTATTTCTATCTCATGAGATATCAAAATTAAACCAATTCATTGGAGGGAGATATAGGTCACACCCATCTCATAAATAAATAAAACATACATGTTACCAAAGATCATAAAAATAAAATCATTACCATGGAAAGGAAATGGGAATCATAGAAATTAATTCTTATCATAACATATGGAAAAGATATAGGGTTTTTAATCATTTCATCAAAGCATAAGTAGTGAATATATGTGGGATTAATAAGAATATAAACTATGGAAGTGAAACGGGTTTCATAAATATCATTCCATAAAAAAATAAACAATTCAAATAATTATTTTTGATTAAAACATGAATCATTGACTATAATGTCATGAGTAACATCAGAGTATTTCATCTTAGATAAAAAATAATTTTAAATGATAACATGAAAATAAATATTGAGGAAAAAATGTTTACTTCATTGAAATTTTTATATTTTCTAAAATTGATGAAGAATGTTTAAAGAAATAATTTTAATAGAAAATGATTTTATAATAATATGTGGTAAGATTCCATGAAATAAGTCCTCATGAAAAAGTAAAAATATATTTAATCCATATAAGTTAAAAGAAAAACATTTCCTCGTACTTTTTTTTAATAAGTCATAATGTAGATTATTTTGAAGATGAAAACATATTCATTTAAAACCCTATCATAAATCATATGAAATTGGTAAACACGACATAAAAATTTATGAGGAAAATATTAAAAAAATTAATTTTTTTGAAAACATGGACATGGATGATAAATACGTTCCAACAAATTCTTACATATAAACAATGTCAGATGAATTTGAGATCACAAAATTCATCCTTACAACATTATAATTAGTACAATTATATTGAAGATGATATAAAAAATACATGGATATGAAAATTACATAATATTGTGTATAATAATCATTAAATAAATTCATGGTTAGTATATAAACCCAGTAAAAGAAACTAGTACTGTTTGAGGCTTATTTCTCTAAGAGGTAACAATGAGAAAACAATCCATTACATTATTTCTGATTCCATTCATATGTTTCTAAATATTTACTATAGTCATTTTATATATATAATAAAATTATAAAACAATCTTATCAGTTTTTATGATATAATATATGATTCATTTATGACATTTAATTACATCGTTATTAACAATTAGGAATTAATTGAATGTTTTGGGAAATATCTATATGTATTTCAAAAGTGTTTTCACTTGTTGTTATTAATAATGTTTGTTATATAATAATGAAATTACAACCATAATGTTAATAATTAGAAATATATGATTTATATTTAGTATATTAATATATATATAGAAGATGCATATATGATATAGAATACACCATTAATGGAGATGGTATGTTGTATGTACTCTTGACCACTGTTTCCATTTTATTATCATATAGAATGGAAGAATTAAAATGAAATATATATATATATATTGATAATTTATTATAATTATGTCATATATTTAATATTTATTAGTTAGATAACTTTTTATAATCATTCACGATGTTGTTAAGGTAGAAGATGAATCCCTGAGCATTGTGGGGACTGTAGGATGCACATATGAACTACCAAAAATATCATTCCGTTAATTATATAACTGTGATGAATTGTATGGTTTTATAGTTACATTGAATCAATATCATGTAATATATCTTATTTATATCCATTATATACATTATTATACTCATCCTAGAAAATTTGTGATGGAAAAAATATAACACCATGCTATGGAGACGGTAATTCAAACATACGCTTTCATAGTAATTTCATTATTCATTTGATGAATAAAAGGTATAATGTGATTTTTTCATAGTAATTATAAAACATTAGAATATTTGTGATACTAGATTTATTACTTTAAATAGAGTCAAAATAGGAATATTTTGTAAAAGAAGTATGATTTTGAATGAGTTTGTAAGGATATCATGTCTTCATCAATGATATTACTCTAGATATCCTCTTCTGGACACCAGAGTTAGTCTTATGTGAAGTCCATAACATTAGGAATGGTTCTAGGGATGTTGAAAAGCTATCTAGTCCGGGTATGGACTATCATGAAGGCTCAATGTTATGTTCATAATTGAATGATGGGGTTCCCTTTTATAATTTAGGCGAGGGGCACTATACAAATCTCATAAACTATTAAATCAATGTAACTTGATTATCGATTTCAAATAAATCCAATGTGAATTATTTCAAATTAAAGATTAAATGGATCCAAATAGTCTCATCAAAATAATTATAGACAAGTTTAGCTCTCAATAATAAATATAACTTTTTTGTATCCCTTTGTTAAACCATTAATGTTTTACCATAACTACTTGTATTTTAACTCTTTAGGGTAAATATAATGACTATAAAATAAAAAATATCCACAAATGGATTATTTTTGACATTGTTTGATTTTTTATAGTAATTTGGATGAGATATAGATTTTATTTAATTTCATATCCTTTAATAATTTTTTTTATTTTGAAGTATCATTTATGTATATAATAAAATTATTTATTATTTTTCTTCGAACAATTATCATCAAAACATGATAAATTTGAACCAAAACATCAAATATATAATAATATGTCAATGTTTTCTATTAAATTCTTGGATTACATTAATTATGATATATAATATTTTTTTTCAAAATTTTTAATATCATTTATTTTATAGTTCCATTAATTAGAAAATTATAGAATCATCAAGAGAAATCCATTAATTCATTATTTATTATCAAAAAGTTAAAAATAAATTATCACGATGAATATAATTTTATTATTTTTTAATTGAGTATTTATCATAAAACCTACCTTTTCTATTACCCTCAATTAAATTTGTTTCTTATTAATATTTAGAGAATAACATTTCTAACTAATCCATATATTAAAATATAATAACTTTTATATTATTAAGTAGGTGTCAAAAAAGTGTTATAATTTCATTATAAATTTTATTTTAGTCAAATATTACTTATTCAATGAAATTAGGGCAAGTGCTAAGGTAATTATATTATATTAAAATATAATTTTTCCTTCTATTACTCTTTTTCCACTTAAATATAGAAAAATAAAATACTAGACTTACTATCCCCCCCCAAATAAATTAATACTATTAGACCACAAATTTAATTATGATTACAACTATGTGTGCTCATTTTTATAAATTTCATTCACATAAGAGTATAAATTATGTATAACACTAATCATGCAGATGTGGCGAGAAGGTGGGTAATGGAGACATCCAAAACATCAATATGTTTTTAAATATAATTTCATTATAAAAATTAATTGAAGGACCTAAATTTGATTAATTTATCAAACAATGAAAAATTGTGATTTAAAAAATAAAAATAAATGATAATAATAATTATTTAAACCAATAATAATAACTTCAATGTAGTATTTTCCTGTATTCAACAAAAAATTAAACTTCTCGGTGAAATAAATAAAATTCACCCTAAGGAAATTGTCACATTCAGAATTTTAAAAATATATTTATTTTAAAATTTAAAATTTCTAATAATGTCGGAAATTAATTTTATTATTACTCATATAAGGATATAAAAATCGGTTCCATATAGATAATAGTATTTTTAAATATATAAATAATTTACCAAAAATTATTATGTTTCTCATTATAAATATGATTTATTTATATAAAAAAATTATAAATAATATTTACAATGATTAATGTATTTTAATATTAACATTTTTAATAGCTATGTTATAAATATATCCTTTAAATAATTATAATAGTAAAGTGATGTTTCTCATAAATTCAATGTTGTTGGTAACACAAGCTATGTTGTTGTTGCATATAACACAAATATAACTTGGTGGTTTGTATAACATAATCCAAACTTATGTTGTTTTGTATAATAATAAAAATATATATTCAGTTTTACATGATGTTCAAAATATAAAAAAGATTAAAATAATTCAAAAAATTAAATTCATTAATCCTGTGGTGTACCAATCCTCACTATCATAGTTAATGCAAGGAATTTCACATTTTCCCTCATAATAAGGCTATATGAAGACTGTAAAAAATTTATTCCAGGTATTCCAACCTATTTGGATATAATTATTAGGTTTTTATTGATAAAAAAATATATCATCATCATTTTTGTGACCCTCCATCAAATAATAACATGACATAAAATAGATTTTATAAAATATAATAAAATTAGATTAAAAGATAATATGAATTTAAAAACAAATTCCTATGATGAATTATCATTTGAAAAAATAATTTAAACATATAAAAACATACTGTATCTAATTATATTTCACAATTTAAAAACCTAATTTATATATGTGTTTTACTCCAACAAGAATACAAAATTCCCAATGAAAATTATAACATAATTTTATAATTATTAATTCATATCATACCCACACTACATAGTCCATATTTAAAAGAATCTGCAACACATAACAGCTCAGATACCAACAAAAGAGACATGAAAAATAAATAAACAAACATTTAATTATTTCACATAAATATTCCATTCTACTCATAAGAAATCATACAACTAAACGTAGTGGATTAGTATCTGTGAAAATTTTCTACCAAAAAAACAGATATTATAACATCTTCAACGTCTCCAGAAAAAATATTTTTCTTAAATTATTCCTACTTATAAATATTATAAAACATATTCCCATAAAATCCTAGGTAATCAACACATAATAATTTTTTATTTCATAGGATACATAAGGTAAACATAAGTGAAAAATCTCTAAGATCATATGTGGGTGTATGATAGTCATGTGAAAATGAAAGCACAATCAAGGGTTGTGAACATAATATAAGATACGCATTCCCATTGAACAGTATATATTAAATTATCAGTCAAGGGATATGGGTTTTAGAAAACAAACATGACAAGATAAATAATTTTTTGATGCATGATTCAATAATCTTAATACATTCATGTATAAAATAATGTTATAATTGAAAAATATGTATAAAAATATAAAATAATACTTAATGAAATTAATCATAAACAAGGTAATAATCACATTATATAAATATCCCCTTAATAGATAGTGTTCCTCTCTAATTACTGACATATCATCTCATCAAATATGATTCGTTACTATATACATTGGAAAGCTGTATAATTATTGGACATTGATTCGATAGTGGAAACAATCCCAAAAGTGTTTCGGTTAACTCCCCATTCATTATTATCTCATGAAATAGTTCAGTTCCCAATAAATTATGTGGGTATATAATTTCAGGGCCACCTATCACATAAATAAAACCACAAATATTTTTTCCACATGAACATGAACAAACTCATAATTATATCATAGATTATTTAACATGTGGTAAGGAACTAGTTTTAAGGAAAATATCCATAAGACATTAATAGAAGATATCCCTAAAAATGAATTGGATTATATTATTGTATCATATTTTATCATAAACATGTAATAGATTAATGCCAGTTTAAATAAATGTGAAATTATATTATAAGAGAAATAAAATATAAATTCATAATAAAGAATAAATACAACACTAAATTTTAAAAACTTCTATTTTCATAGAAAATATTTTATAAACAAATTTTTAAAAAAAATCCTTTGAAATCAACTCAAACGTATTGATGATGATTCTTATTTAAAACTGATGATATATTGAAAAACAATATGATATAAAAATATTAAAAAGTAGAATCATTTCATGAATTGAAATGAAAGAAAATAATAGTGTGGAATGAGAATATAAAAATGATTAAATATGTATCTTTATGAAAATAATTTAATGGAGATTGAAAACTATCTTATGAAACATAGGAATTCATATAAAAATATTGATAAAATAATATATAAAATTAATGTCTAAAAGAATGATTCCTATAATGAAAGTAGTTATACAGTCAATTTATCAGAGAACATTTATTTTAATTATATTTTATAGAAAAATCGAAGTGGAAATATTGAAGGAAATTAAAAACACAAGATATTCCATAGTAGAAGAAAATATTTGTGTTTTTGATAGAATGACTATATAATTTCATATGATATAAATTCATTATTAATAATATCATATTTGAAATTATATTGATAATAAAACACATACCTTTACACCTAAATTCATCAAAAGCAATTTAAACTCCTTTGAAATAATTAGTACATTATTAATCAAAAATATAAAAAACATATTCATATCTATTACAATATATACTCATTAATTATAATCATTCATAACAATTGTATTTGATATTTATTTCTTACATTTATCATTGGATGTTAGTTTTTTTATTGTTTGGTATAATATTTATAATAAATATAGTGATCCATATTCTTTGAAACCATGTTTCGAATAAAAATATTATTATAATTATCTAAATATGTGTGTTTCAAAGATTTATAAAGTTTTATTTACATATTAGGGAATCCATGGTGATGTTTTGTGAGAATGGGTTTTATTGAGAGCCTATTTCGGTATTTACTTATGAAAAATATCTTATATTAACATCTTGTAATATAGTAATGTTTAAATTCAATAAAAATTAATTATTTACATGTCAATAGGAATATTTTCCTAAATATATATTTATAACCAACTATCTGATTATGTTATAAAAAAAATAAATATATATATCATGGTGGGTTTTGTCAACACAAAACATGGGTGGATGTTTGCATTCATCGAATAGAAGGAATATAGGTAGAAAATTGTTATAACATAAAATAATAATATTTCATTCTATTATTTAAATTTATTTCCTTTTTATTAAGGGAAAAATGATTTTTTATTTGTGGAAAATGAATGAAAAATTATGGAACATGGTGAAAATAATTACACCTTCCATGGATATCCTAATTTAAGAAACTCTTAATTTCTATATATATTTTTATCTTGGTGAGTTCTGAACATGTATAACATGGTAAATTTCTTTGGAATTGAATTTTTTGAAAACATTATAAACATAATATTCACATTTTATGATAATATGGGTTGTGTAAGGATCTTTTTGTACATTATACCAAGGGATATTTTTGAAATAATACTCACTTTATATTATTTTCATGTCACATTCAACAGAAAATGGTCGAAAGTTAAAAATAATGGATGAGTATGAGACATATGTAATGAATACCTCAACCAAAAATTAATGATAGGGTTTCAATATATTTTTATATATTATCACTTTTTTTTCCCTAAACATTATTTTTTTCTTTTCTGGGGTAAAATAATTTTTACTTCATTATCATAATATTATTTTAAAAAACAAAAATTACAAAATTAAATAATTTGGACCATATTTATTCAAATATTCCTAAAAATAATTATTGAACTCATTTAGGGGGTTAATATTTATTTTAATTAAACATAGACAAACATAACAAAACGATTTTTAGAAAAAATCATTTTAGTAAAAAAAATTAATTTACACCAAAATCCAAGATCAAATTTTTTCTCATTAAATTTATTTATTATTATTAGAAATTATGTTTTATGAAATTAAATTAAATCCAAAAACTAATGGATAATTATGAATGCATCGTTGATTTAAAATGACCAATTTTTTATTATAAAAATAAATGAAATCATTTCCTAAAATCAGAGAAAATATTTTTGAATGCAACATATTAAATATAAATGAAATATCATAGTTCATATTTGAATTTGTAGTTGATAAAAATTCAACCAATATATTTAATTTATGATTTTATTATATGGATATTAAAAAAATTAATGTGTTGGTAAAAATAAATTATTTTTACTATTCAGATACACATAAATTATTTTAAAAATTCCAGATAAAATAAACATATGATAATAATAACATTATAAATCCAAAAAAATAATGTAAATTTCAGAAAAACGCAATTTGTATTCTAGAAAAAATTAATTTTAATGAAATAATTCACAATAAAAATGAATAATTTTTGGAATAAATATATTTTTAAGAAGAAAATGAATTTATTAATATTCATTACCGAGGAATTATATATATATGAATGTAAATTCTAATTTATTAACAATTTATCAATAAATTTCATTTTATATCATTCATTAGTAGTGATTTTTTTTATAATGTTAATTCTATGTAAATCATCCAAAAAATATCATTAAAATTCCAAAGTTAAATAATATTCAAAACATACAACTAAATTTAATTTATTATACCTAACCATTTAATTTTATTTGTTTGTTTAACGAAAAAATTATTTGAATTTTATAAATACATCATATAATAAATTAAAAATAATTTTAAATATATAAAAAATTTGACCTGTATTTTAATTAATTATTATATGTATATTTCGCTCTATAGTATTTGTGAATTATGTAAGTATAAATTTGTTATAAAAATTTACAAAGCCCCAACACCATTATTGGAAAAACATATATCAAATGTACATATATTCAATGATGATATTTATAGTAACCATATTTATTTTTATATTGGTTTTATATTAGTTATATACCCAACATTAAATATCCATGATTTATTATATTCTATATTCAAAAAACATAATATTTATTTATATAGATTTCATTTTTGATGTTGATTAATATTCTTTCCATTCATGGTGTTCTTTCTAATTATTGGTTTTATTCCATAATGACGATTATATATGGTTAACAATATAGAGACCAAAGTAATTAATATAACAATTTTACATGATTTCATTATATTGAATGAAACATCTCAGAAAATATCCTCACAATATAAATATGTAAGGTTTAATATAATTAACTACAAGAATTATTTGCAAATTATTTTTCAATAATTGTGATCATTTCTCCACAATTGATTCGGACTAGACTGTTTATACAAATATAAATGTTAAAAACATCTTTCAAAATTGTGGAAATATGAAATTAACATTGAGAAAAAAATCCCATAACATCCATAATATTAAATATTTTCATTTATCTGGTACAATTTATCATATCAAGAAAATATGAATGTTGTAAAAAAGGTGAAAACCCCCTTTTTCAGTTAATATATATTCTCCAATTATTTATATTTAATTATTTTGGACCAACTATAGCCACCCTATCCTTTTACTTATAACATTACACAATGTTATGCAAAATTATACATCGTAGTACTTGTCAAGGATCGTTAAGTCTAGTGTGTTTGATGACTAGTTACATAACACTGAAAACATTGAACTAAAAAACCTTTCATTATATATTATTCATATTAGGCTCATAAGATCCATTTTTCTCTTACATATAAATAGGATAACCTATGAATAACATGAAAAAGGGTGAGCTAAAAATCTGATGAAGGGAATAAAAATAAGAATAAATCCTTAGCAAATGGGTTAAAAGGCATGAAATAATGATATAAAAAGATATGTAACATAACAAATTAGAACATATAAACATGGGGACATATAAAAATGGAATCATAGAAATTATTTAGAATTATAAAACATGAATTTAATACATTTCAACGCTAACATCCAAGATCATTTCTTATAGTATCACAAGCCAATTTAAATAGCCAAGACTATTGCACATAGTACAACTAGCAAAGGCTAACCACCAATACTGCCACACATAAAATCTCAGGAGACTCATTTTTAAACAATGCATTGGATATCTATATGGGTGAAACTATATTAACATTTCATTAATATTTTTTCCACATAATGAATCATACGTAATCAATATTATATTAACATAAGGGTTACCCCTGGAATGGATTGTGTGCCAAAATCACGACATAAAGCATAACAAATGGCTGTATAATAAATGTGTCCATGATAGAAAGTGACTCAAATATGCATTTAAATTCATAAGTAAAAATGGTAATTCATAATGGGAAGTGATGCCATGTAAAATTGATAACATTTAAGAAAAGTATTTAAGAAATTTTAGCATCAAAACATAGACATTAAAATAGAAAAGGGAAAAATACATTATTAAATACAAGAATGAAACCAAAATGTTTTAATAATAAAAAAGACTTATTATATAAATGAAATTGTTTCATAAAAAATTATATAGGGCACTAAAAATCAAGTAAGAATTTTGGAAGTTCCCATAAAACAAGTTTGCTTATCGGGAAGTATTGAGAATAGAATCACTAAAAAATGTATATCCAATAAATTGAATTATGGAAGTGTCTTGATAAATTAAATATTCACATGTATTCATCATTTAGAGTATTATAACAAATAGATAAGATTAATTCATTTTGGAGGAAGGAATGAAAATTCAACCCGAAAGAATAAAGTAGATTCGTGTAGAATTACTTCTGGGATACCGCAACAGTATCATGTGTAATTAAGAGGGAGTAATGAGAGATAGAGGAGTTTATCATCACTTATAATTCATTAGTGAATTATGGTGGATTTTATACATCATACCAAATCATTATGGATTACACATAAAATGTCATAGCATGGAGGACATTCTTGAATAAAAGTGAATTGATAAGGATCCCTTTCTTTAGGTCTAATGGTTTTCACAACTAGTTTTTAATATCCTAAATAAATAAATTATTTATATTAGTTAATAATTCCAGTACCTATTCAATATTTAATTTATTTATAATAACCTTTTTAATATCATTCGTGGATTTTTTAATGGGTTATGTGGTACATTTTCATTGTTTGGGTCGGTTCATTTTCATGGTTTTTACAATTAGTTAACATATGTTTCTAAATGGATAGTCATGTAAAATGATATTTTTTTCCAAAATTGATGATATATGTTTTTAGTGAACATCCATAATATTTCATGGTTTCAAAATTCATTTTTTTATTTGGATTTATGGTAAATCATTTTATAAAACATTAATGATAAACACATGAATTAATTTTAGCGACTTATCCCACAATTAACTAGTTATGAATTATTATTTCAAATGTTGATATTATAATGATTAGAGTTCATTATATAATATAAAATACTAATATAATAGTTTGGTTCAACCATAAAAATGGTTTCAAGACCAGAATTAAAGATAGTAATAGAAATTGATAATATTTCATTCTTGAATGTGCTAAGTTAACACAACCCAAATTGTGTTTTCATTTATTTTAAATAAAAGGTGGGTAAAGGGAAATGATAATGAATTATCAAATTTTCATTAAAAGTTCCAATAAATTTTTGTTATATTATTTTTTATACCATTTGTATGGGTACACATTGGGAGAGAAAAGATAACAACGAATCATAAAAATGAATGAAATGAAAAGGGGAATTTTACCTGTTGAATCAACCTTCCTTGAGAGCCAATTATGTTGATTGGATTTGGCCTTTTGAGGGAACTAAATCATGTTGTACATGGGGGAGAATGAGAAATTATTTTTGAAGAATATAGGAAAGGCAGATGTCTTGAGATGAGTGAGTAGAAGATAGGAGTGTGGGTTGATTTTATAGTGGAGTGTAGGATGGTTTTCATAATATTTGATTACATATATTATTATTTTCTCTCAAGACCAGAAATAGTGAGGATTCCAAGACCAAAAATAGTAATTGGATATTATCAGTTATAATCAATTGGTCGTACATCAGCCGATCATTATCAACGACTCAATTAATCCATTATTTAGCATTTATTATACATTATAATATTTTACTATTCATAAAACAATCACTTATTTTAGAAAAATACCAAAAATACACTGTAACAATTTGTTGACTTTTTGAATCCAAAACAGTACACCATTTTTTAATAATAATTTTTTAAATATGATTAAATTTATTTTAAATTAAAATCACAATTTACTTAAAAAATAACAATTTTAAAGAATTTATTTTCATATTCCCAAATATCGGTATACAGTACTTTGACTTGAATATTATTTATATACTATCATATGTACTTTTAATATTCATTAGTTTTTGTCGCTATTCATAAAGGTAAAATTTAAATTCATAATGGTATG
The DNA here is from genome assembly GCA_963277665.1 of Viscum album. Classification (NCBI taxonomy): domain Eukaryota; kingdom Viridiplantae; phylum Streptophyta; class Magnoliopsida; order Santalales; family Viscaceae; genus Viscum; species Viscum album. The sequence continues at coordinate 1,236,768,354 of OY728145.1, read as the reverse complement.
TTTCTATTCATCAAAAATTAAGTTGGTCATATTATACTCCAAACAACTTACTGAACGCAATCATGCATTTCAGTTTTTTGAAATTTAAATCACAGAACTGACAAAATTATGTTTCAAGGTTTCATATTACTTAGTAATTCATTGTTTCATGGTTTCATGTGATTTTATGACATAATATTAAATATGAAATTTCCATTGAAAAATTTGGGTTGTTACATTATCCCCCCCCCAATGAAATTTCACCCTCGAATTTTCTTTTTAAATTCTAGAAAAAAAGGTGCAGGTACTTTTCCATCATTGTCTCCCCCATTTCTCATGTTTCCTCTTCATATATATGGTTCTTCCACAGTACATGGACTATGTGATTAGTCTTATTATGTAGATCATTATCTCTATGATCCAATATCTTCACTAGTTTATCCCCATAAGAAAGATCATTCTCCATATATACCACCGCTGAAGAGAGTACTTTTGAAGGGTCTTGTATGTACTTCGTTAAGAGGGATAAATGGAAGACATCGTGTATTTTTGCCAAGATAGGTGGATGTTCTAGATCTTAGGCCATAGTTCAATCACAATCAAGATTCTAGAGGGGTTAGATGTCCATGTGACTTAGAATTCAATTCTTCAAAAACATCACGACCTTATTACAGGGAGATATGTGTAGAAATACCATGTCTCCAACTTTGAACTCAGGGTCTTATTGATGATTTTTTGTATAACTCTTCAGTTTAATTTAGGCTTCCTTGACATGATGATGAATGGTTTTCACCTTCTTCACCATTTCATTGATCATTTATGTTCTTTTTAGCTTATGCTAGCCGACTTCATCCCAACACGGTGGTGTTATGCACATTTCCCCATAAATGGCTTCTTATAGTGCCATTTGGATGCTCTAATGGAAACTGTAATGGTAGGATAATTCAACCAATGGAAGATGTTGGTCTCATCCTCAATTGAAGTCTATAGAATATGATCTCAACATATTTTCTAGGGTTTAAATAGTCCATTCATATTGGCCATCAGTTTGAGGATAATTTGTCATAGTGAAATTTAGTTTAGTGATTAGAGTACGCTAGAAACTTTTCCAGAACATCGAGGTGAATATGGGATATTGATCGGATACAATAAATATTGTTAATACATGCTACCTTACCACATTTTTTTATATATCCATGAATGTTTATCTAATAATAAGTACTCTAAAATTGTGATAAAGTGAGTTGTATTTGTATGATGATCCACAATGACCCATAAAGCATTGTTTCCTCCATATGTCCAAAGAAGTCCAGTGACAAAGACCATGGTGATGTTCTCCCACAACAATTTTAGTATGGGTAGTGGTTGCATCATCCCCTTATACTTCTGTCTTCCAGGATTCACTTGTTGATATACTGAGAACTTTTATGTGTGTTCTGCAATATCCATCTTCATATTGTCCCTCCGAAAGTTCTATCAGAGATCTCGATACATATTTATGCTCCCTGTGTGGATAGAGAAGGTCGGGTTATTGGTTTCATTCAAAATATCATTATTTATCTATAGATTTTATGATACACATAATCCAGACCCAAATCTCACAAATCCTTCCCCTTCAATCTTGAAGTCAGGGGATTTCCCATTTTTAATGGATTCCACCCTTTTCTAAATTTCCACATTTTTACACTGAAAATCCATTATTATTTTCAAGACGGATGGTTGTGTAATCATTGAAGAAATAATTGATGATGTATCTCCATTAATGATTCACATATACCTCCTATAAAAATTTAATAATATTGGATCCATTTCAAATCTCATCATTAAGAAATATGAAGGATCATTTCAATATAGAGCATCTACCACCATGTTTGCATAATCAGATTGATAGAGGATTGAGCAGTCAAAATCCTGGATAAAATATATCCATATTCCTTGGTTTAAATTAAGCTATTTATATGTAAATATATATTTGAGACTCTTCTGATCAGTATATATGTCATGACCAGTCCCTTGGGGCCTATGCCGTGACTATCCCAAGCTCGCAATCCATAAGCCAGGGGCTGGTGACTAGCACTGAAAGGCGTATTCCCAAAAATCGGGAAATTTTTGTCTTCATATCCATTAAACACATGCAACCAAGAATACAGAAAGATACAAACACAAGTAGAATACATATTAGGAAGAATGAGTATAGTAAGTAAAAGGGACCAGAATACCAGCCCAACTAGAATGTACAAGAAACTGAAAAGTACAAGTAAAATGGAACAGCTCCTGTGAACACATACCAAGGATCTTACCTGAACTATAGGTACAAATATTGAATAGTTGTCTATCTAGTACTCCTCATCTATGGTCCACGTCTGATCTACCTCAAGTCCTGATACTCTCGGCCTCAGACTGTGTTGTCTGTTATCTGCACCAAAAATAAAGGGTGTGGGCATAGCCTGTTGAGGGGTGAGTATAATGATACTCAGTAAGGACCCCGAGACCCTTAAGGTCTCACAAAATCCACAATGGATAAACCACAAATCATGAAATCAACTGACAACCCTACTTAGGTATATGGCCATAAATGTACCAATGTTATCAAGTATACCAATCTTAATCATTAGGAAACAGAGGGTCCAACTCAAAATCCTAAAGCTCAACTGTTCCACGAATAAAGGAATAACATGAAGGTAAGTACCACACAGTTACACCACACAGAAGAATACCACCAAGGTATTACAATGAAAAAATGTACCACAAAGGTACAGACTTAGCTCACACTAGGTATAACTTAGCTACAGTAGAAGAAATGAACAGATGTAACTACTAAATCATATTACTCTATTAAGAGGCAGACCGATGAAGGATCCCATATTACAGACCCACACTGGATCCTAGTACAGTTTCAAACCCACACATGATCATAGTATACCGTCAGACCCACACAGGATCCCAGTTCAATGTTATTACATCGTTAGACCCACATAGGATCACAGTACACCGTCAGTACATCACCATACCCACACATGATCCTAGTATATCGTCAGACCCACGTAGGATCCTAGTACATTGTCAGACACACACAAGATCCTACTACATCGTCATACCCACAGAGGATCCTAGTACATTGTTTGTACATCGTCAGACCCACACATGATCCTTGTACGGAATCAGTACATCATCATACCCAGACAAGAACCTAGTATATCGTCAAACACAAGAAGGATCCCTTCTTCATGTCATAACTAGATAGATGGTTCTTGTACTAAGGTAGCTTATTTCTGGAGGATCCTCTCCATAAGCCACATGTCGATAGTCTAGCTACCACGATGTCCCACGAAAATGTATCCCAAAGGACCTCCATATAAAAGGGGTCTCAACACAATAGACGGTGTGCCAATCGGACTTCCTGTCTGTGAGTAATAAGTGTTTTAGTGCTGAGATCCCGATTGGATTAGTGTATGATCCAACCCATCCAAACTCAAAATTTCTTTCAAATTCACATATAGTATCTCAAAAGGACCACATCGCTTGAAGGATTTTTGGGTCGCAGATAGTTCTCTATTTCGACATAGTATGAGGGAGATAAGTCGAATAAAAGATCCCAGAATAATAATAACATTATTATTGGGTGTTTCGTGGACACAAGACAAGAACCCCAATTTAATATTTAATATTATACTTAAACCCACAATGATAATTTCAGAATCATGTCACCACTTACGATAAGCCAATCTGATGCCGCACGTAGGAGTTATAGAGGGTCGAAGATTTAATAATAATAATATAATATTATTATTTTATCATTCTGGGTACCAGAAAAAAAAACCTAAAAATTATATCCAATATTGGACTCATAATTTCCATCTTGATTTCATGGTCATTCTGTCGCAGATGGTTCATAAAACAGAGGTCACACAAATAAGTTACAGTCAAAAAAGTGTATTATCAACAAAAGTAATAATAATAATATTTTATTATTGTTGTTAATTACTTATTTCCATAACTCCAAATAAAATCATGCATGGGGAATTCATTTGGTGAATGTAGATTCTTCACGGCGCGTCCTCCACTCTTCAATGATTTTTTATTTTTATTATTATTTCATCTCTTTAATTTTCTCTCCCCAATCAACCCTTTCTTATTCTAGGGTTTTCTCACACTCCTATTAACTCCCTTCCCAAATTGATGGGTTCCTCCACATGTCCAGGACTAACGACACTACCTCCGGCTAGCCGCACCACCTAGACGCATCCTTCCAACTATCCTTTACTACTGCATGTCGCACCCTCTACCTCGCCCAGAGCCGCTCCCTGAACACATTCCAGAAATCACACCTCCATGTCTCCCCTTCGATGGGTTGCCGATTATTCGTTCTAAGATTGAAAAATATTCCCTGAACATATTCGCGATCCTTGGGTCGAGGGCTCTTCGTCCATATGTTGCGCTCATCAATGTATTCTATTTCTCATGCAGTTAATTATTTGGCGTTGATGAATGCACGAAGAACATTGAAAGAACAAAAGAAAAAGGGGCAAGGTATATGCGCGGAATGATGACCATATTCATTTGGACATCATACTTGAAAATCTAGAATATGAAGAATTAACAAATAAATTCAATCATATTTCAAATTATAACCCCTACCTCGATTGCTCGTTGGTGTCGGTGTGAGGAAGGAGATGATGTGGATGATGTCGGTGTTTGTCGCTCCTAAACCATGCCCTCAATGTTGGTTTCATGTTCCTCGATTCGGAGAATGCTTCATTGTGGGAGAGGTTCTTCATTTGGAGGATTGTATTTTTAGTTCTCCAAGGCAATCCCAAATCTCTTTTTTTAACAATATCTAAAAAAAAGTATGAGAAGCCAATTTTAATTGAGTTAAGTATATTAATTCAATTAATTATTGGCGGAATAATTAAATTAAAGATGGAACATTTAATTTTCGGGAGAAACAAAGAGTTAACACACATTAAAGAGAGAGTTTAAGGGGGTTGGTGGTCCCCACCACTGAACATACAAGTTTGGAGGTTTTAAAAATAAAATAAATGTTTTTTTATTTTATTTCTCTTCTTTTGACACTCCCCTGAAATTCACGGAAACAAAAATTCCCCATCGACCTTCTATGGTCAAGGTTAAGGACCCCATAAGTGAATATTGGTGTCGCAAGTTCAATGGTGCCCTCATAAATAATTTCCGAGCACTGGTTAAAAAGTTATAAAATTCCACTTGCGCATTTAATGAATGTACCAGAAAAAAATTTTGGAAAATTTTCTATAGTCACCCTCGACCTGCGCTTGTCAAGGCTAGGCTCTGCCTAAGTGAAATACACCACAAAGAACCAAATGATAATATCATATTTCCAATCCGGGTTACCATTTACCTGTTATGGATTTTAAAATAAAATAATTTTCACTTAATTATATTTTTACAGCCAAAAAGTAACATTCACAGGTGGTCGGTGCCGACCAATGTTAGTATCTTCCTAAAAAGACAATAACCTCACTAGTTCAGTGGTGTTCCTTGATTTTTAATCTGAGTTGTTGTTTTTGAGTTATATGCATTTGAAAAATAAAATAATTTATTTATATATTTTATTTATGATAATTCCATTTTTGGGTTTTTGAACAAGAGGCCCGTGCTGACTAAACATAAGTCACGCCTAGGGTAAACCTGCCATCCTAAAAGGAATGGTGCTGTAACACCCCGAGATTTTAAGAAAAATATAATTTTTAATTTCATTGATATCTTGTGTCTTACGCTACACCAAAAGGAGCTTGCATTACATGCATACCTGACTTGGCATGCATTACGCACAATTTCCACCTTCCACGCCAGCATGTGTTGTACACAATACTGAGTTTCAATAAACAAGATATTACTATAATATTATTATGAACTAGCGGTTATGAATAGTAATACCCACTTTTTGTGTTTAATAAATTTTATCTTTCGAAATTGAATTCATTTTTGGATTCGGAATATCGAAATTTTCCTTAGGTGAATTTTTGCTATTTTTCTAGAAACTTTCCATTTTTGATGAATAGTGAAAACACTAGGTTACTATATAAAAACCAAATTTTTATTTAAATAATTATTTATTATATTAAAATTTATTTTAGGTCAAAATTATCACATAATACCTATATATGTTCAATGTAATTCATTGGAGTCATTTTGTAATAATTTTAGTTATATAAAATGTGGTTTAATAAGATGAAATTATTATTTGGCGAATAGTAACTTTTTTCTTTTATTTACCACAGTTAAAAGTAAGTAGGGTAATTAAGGGAAAATATTATATTACTATTATCCTAACACATGTCCTAATTCTATTGAATAAGTGTAATTCGACCAAAAAAATTTAGGAATAAAATATTTCCCTTTAGGCGCACTTATATTAGATTAGGACATTTATTATTGTTTTATTTAAAGAAGAGTTCAAATAGTTAAAATCAAAGTTTAATAACTAAAACATTTTTAATATTGGGTTATACATAAGATAAATTAGACTATAAATATTAAATATAAATATAAACATATTTCCTATATAATTGTATTTTATTTAAAAATTTTAAACATTAAATAATTTAATTTATTTATGACACAATGATGATGTAGTAATTACCACATTAATGAAATATTAACGTAATTGATCTTATAAATACCCAAATAAATGTAATTTTAAATTTTTTATGAATTCCAATAAATTTATAGGTTAAAATGACATGTTAGTATTTATTAAATTTACTTTTTTTGAACTAATAATGCTGTTATGATATTCAAAAAAATCAAGTACCAAATAATATCAAAATTGACATAAAATAGTTTTAAAAAAATTATATTATTAATTGTTATTTTATTCGTAAAAATATAAGGTTTGGCAAAAGGACTTAGATAAGCATTTATATATTAATAATGAACCACTTGGGGTTCGTTTGACTTGTTTTAGTAAGTTTATTAACTATATAGTGTAAGAAAACAAAAATACATGGTAAAAGTTAAATTATTTAACTTAGAGAAAAATCTAAATGATAAGGATAAAATAGTAACCTAAACGTGTCTAAAACATATTGGTTGAGAGGATTTCGACCCATAACCACCTTATATTCAAAATTAATCAATTTTGAGATATTAAAAACTGAATATGGAATTATTATAAAATAATATTTTAAGATTTCCTAAGTTGCCCATCTCCTACCTTATAAAAAGGGAACCAATTCCCTCTTCTCTTCACACCCTTTTGAGCCTTGAAGGTTGTCCAAACCATGCCAATTCCTCTTCTAAACCTCTCTAGTTATATCATAGTGGTTCTAGTCTTCTCAAAAGATCAATTGTTGTGCCATAAGAAGAAGTGTAAAGGAGGTGCGTCGAGTAAGAGGATGTTCAGATACATACAAAGCATATCGGGCCTAAGGTAAGGGATAATTATTTCAATGTCATTCTTATCCATGATTGATTATTCGTAAGTATTTTCCGAGGTTATATTTATCATCCTTGTCCATAAAAATGTTTTCAAAAAGTGTTTAATATTCTTCCATGTATGTTTAATGTCATTTTTAGCCATATTGACCTTTACTTGGTTTAATGGAAGGAATCTTGCTTTATTTTTCCATATGTTGTACTTTTTGACATTTCTGAAAAAAAGTATGAGAAGAATGTGTTTTTTATCTTATACGGAATAAACGTATTTTTACAGTTTTATAATGCCTTATTTTTATGAAGCTTACTCTACAAGTTTTCATGACTATTTTCAGGAAAATCCTTTTCGTTTAAAATTTCATGGAATTTTGTGAAAATAAAATGATTTTGAAGAAGAAATGATATTTTCCTCAAGAATTCATTTCAAGTATTTTATTAAAACCATTTTCTATCTAAGATTACATTATTTCATATGTGTATGTTTCATGTATAATGTCTCTATGATTTACATGGTTTCACTTTTCTTATGATTAAATGATATCAATTTCTTTTATATGGATTATGTGATGATGGGATGATGTTTATGAAACCCATTTTATTCGTTGGGTTATTATGAATGATTTATGTTTATTTTGTGGCACAGGTAAGAATGATTTCATTATGATTTGGGTGGGACCTATATCTTATTCCAATGCATTGGGTAAAGATTTATATCTCATGAGATAGACATGGCTGGAATAGTAAGTTAATCTGGTTCAGTGTTACAGGGCTGAAAGGAGGAGTGAACTCAATTCAGAAAGGGACTTTGTCTACTAAGATAGTATTGGAAACAATGCCTTAGCTACTATGGAAATCATATCATGTACTTAATGGTTTTCCATAATTACATGTTTTCTACCAATGATATTTTATCATGATTGATGTTCAATTATGATATATGCCTTACATACATCCAAGATTTATGTCTTTGCTCATGATTTTGATGTTTAGATTTTATGTTAAAGTTTTTGCATTCAAATGTTTATGGATTTTTTATGTACTCTATGTTTACCCTTACTGGGTAGTTGAGCTCAATCTTTTTATGTTTTATTTTCCCCAGGATTTAATGAATGGTTTATGTATGAAAAAAGGGGAAGATCTTTGTGGGAGATATTGAAGATATTTCACCATGATTAGAAGATTATGTTGTTTGTTTCCAAAGACAGTAAACTATTACTATCCTTGTGTGTTTGTTTTTTTATGTATTATGTATTCTACAAAATTAATGTAATTTCCATGTATGTCAAGCTTGGGTCTCTAGAGTTGTAATAAGATGAAAGGTTTAGTTAACCTTTGTAAACTAGGATGTGAATACATTACTGAGATCCCTAGAAATATTTCTAAGGTATGTCTAGGGATGTACCTAAGGATAAGTATAAGTATAGGTTATAGTCCTAGAATTACATTAACGATATTAGAATTAAACCTAAGATGTTAGATATTGAAGGTACCCCCCTATATTATTTCATTTTACCTAGCATGATTTTTTCCTCTCACACTATTCATTTTGTGTTTTAGACGATGGCTGGAACCCGAAGGAACTGTGCAGATCAATGTATTGGACAATGCAATGATTGTCCTCCCGAACAAACCAATGTTATGGGAGATGGAGAGAAAAATATTATTTCCATACTTACACAAGCTATGAATCACTCTGGACTTCAAAATGAGTAGAGAAGGTAAAAATATTTTATTGAGTCCTTCATGAGGAAATGTCCACCTTTTTCAGTGGGTCTTCTGATCCAATTGTTGCTAAACAATGGATCAGTACCATTGAAAAGATAGTTTCCATACTTCGCTGTTCAGAAAATGAAAAAGTCATTCTGTCTATTTACCATTTAGATGGTGAAGCAGATCAATGGTGGACTATAATTAAGAACATGAGGCCCCAAGATGAAATTGAATCCACGGAATGGGATGAGTTCAAGAACTTATTTTTCAATAAGTACTTCCCTTGTATTATTCAAACAAAGTTGGAAAATTATTTCCTTAAGCTTATGAAAAAGGACGATGAATCTGTTGGTATATACAATGTGCATTTTACAAGGCTTGCAAGGAATGGATCTGGCTTTATCATCCAACCAGAATGTAATGTTGATCAATTTTTCATTTGCTTAAAACCAAGTCCTGAAAGGGCATTAACAATAAGAGACTTCAGTAGCTATGAGGAAATTGTGTGTTGTTCTATCAAGGTATAAATGATTGTTGGTGTTATATATCAATCTCATGGTTTTGACAAGAAATGAAAGATTGCGTTCAAAAAGAAATATAAAAAATGGTGAAAATAAGATGAATGTTTCTTTATGCTAAAAGTGTGGAAAGAAGCATGGTGGAGATTGTATAAAAGGTACTAGACAATGATTCAAGTGTAGAAAAGAAGTTCATAGAGTAGATGAGTGCGGAAGTAATGGGAAAAATGTTTCTAATGACGTGAATAGAGAAAAGACTACTGAGAAAGCTCCACCAAGACTTCACTGCTTCAAGTGCAAGGAAATCGGGCATTATGCTAATCAATTCCCTAATCCAAGGATTAATTATGATCAACGTGAGCAACCACTTAAGGAAAAGGATAATGGGAAGTCACATGAGATCACTATTTGTGTTGTTGAGTATGACAATGATGGTCTGTAATGATTACGTTTTTAGGTAATGGGATTTCAAAATAGTTTCATAGAACTCATTTATGGTATCATGGAATTTTGGAATATCTATGTATTGGTTTTCAATAATTATATGGTACTAGTAAACATGAAAAATTATTGAAATATTTTTGGAAGGAAGTCGATATTCTCAAAATGGAGGGATAAATAAAAAAATGAAATGAGCTCATGACTAATATAAGGACAAAGTAATATCATGGTTTTAGTATATAGAAATTTTGGGATTTTGGTATGTGGAAAGTGTTAAATTTTGACAGCAATCATGTTTTTACTAAGGTTCAATGGGTATTAATTTTTCAAGAGAATACATGGTTAAGGTATTAAAATGTTTGTAATTTAACCAAAAAGATATATCGTATGATATATGGGAGATAAATGATGGTATTCACATTCCCAGCAGATGCCATGTCTAGTTACTGTTTTCTTTATACTATGAGCTTGGACAGAAGTATTTTGGATAAGCCTAAAGATTGGAATGGATTATGTTGGACATAAGTTAGTTTATGGCTACAACCTTTTTTGATCTTATTGATGTAATGTTATAATAATGTAGTTTTAGAAAAAGGACATCCTGGAGGACGGGTGAAAACCCGTCGCGTTGGACAAGGCTGTGGGAATTGAATCCACACCTGAAGTGCGACATGACTTTATTTCCTACCACTGGCCTACCAAAAGTCCCTAGTCAGTTGAAACTTGTTCTATTATATTAAGCGATATGATATATCAAGTATAAGCCCATTCATGGAGCCATATACGTTTTATATCTTCATATATGGACTTATGTATATTGAATAAATTTGTCTAACCTTTCGTTTGAGAAAGATGGAATGACCCATAATTCTATCACATAATCTGCTAACACTTCATGGATGACAAATTCAACTTAATTTTGTTAATAGATGAAGTGTATATTGTTCAAGGCACAAAAAATAATAATATTGTACCAAAAATCACTTAGTATTTCTTCTAATTCAACAGTTATTCAACTTTAGGGAAATCATCTTGAAAACCAAAAATGTTGTCCCAGTGCCCTTATATCCAATGAATTAGATGGTACCTTAGATCATAACAAATTTATGGCTTTATGATTGTTGGCTTTTTCATAGCCATGTTCTCTACAACTCTCCATCAGAACTTCATGGTTAAATTTCTCTTCCATATCTATATTTTCACCTATGTTCTCCTATGTGGAAACCCAGTGATTAGTTAAGTAGGGTAACAATTACATTTCATACTTTAGTTTCTAAATATAAGTTTTGGTATTACTTTTTACGATGTGGGTTTCTATTAAAACATTCGAGTAGTAAACCATTTATAACCCCGACGAATTTCGAGGGCGAAATTCATTTTAAGGTGGTAGAATGTAACACCCCAAGATTTGATGAAAAATATTCTTTTTGATTTCATTGATATCATGTGTTGTACACTACATCAAAAGGACCTTGCACTAAATGCATCCCTGTCTTGGCTTGCATTACAGGCAATTGTGACATTCTACGATAGCGTGTGTTGTACGCAATACAGAGTTTCACTAAACAAGATATTACTATAATATTATTCTGAGCTAGCCGTTATGAATATTAAAACCCACTTTTTGAAATTTTATAAATTTTATCTTTCAAAATGGACTTCATTTTTTGATTTAGAATATCGAAATTTTCCTATGGTTATTTTTTGGTATTTTTCTAAAAACATTGATTTTTCGATGAATAGTGAAAACACTGGGTTACTATTTAATAACTGACTTTTTATTTGAATAATTATTTATTATATTTAAATTTAATTTTTGTCAAAATTAATACATAATACCTATATAAGTTCAATTTAATTCATTGGAGTCATTTTATAATAATTTTAGTTATATAAAAATTTTATTTAACAAATGACCGTCTTTTACCCTCCTCCTAGAAGAATTTTCAAATTTACATAAAACATAATTGAACCACTTCTATGACTGGAATTTCCAAAATCTGAGAGAAAAGATTAATATCATGGAATAAAATGTGGTTCAATAAGATGAAAATAATTTTTGGTGAATAGTGACTTTTTACTTTTATTTACCACGGTTAAAAGTAAATAGGGTAATTAAGGGTAAAAGTGATATTACTACTACCCTAACACATGTCCTAATTCTATTTGATAAGTTTAATTCAACAAAAAACAACCTTTGGCAAAAAATATTACTATTCAGGTCCACTTGGATTAGATTAGGACATTTATTATTATTTTATAAAATGAAGAGTTAAAATAGTTAAAATCAAAGTTTAATAACTAAAACTTTTTTAATATCGGGTTATACATAAGATAAATTCGACTATAAATATTCATTAGAAAGCTAAAAAGATTTCTGACATAATAGTATTTTATTTATAATTTTTAGACATTATATATTAAAATTTATTTATGACACAATGGTGATTCAGTTATTAGCTTCTTAATGAAATATTTACATAATTGATGTTATAAATACCCTTATAAATGTAATTTTAGACTTTTTATGAATTCCACTAATTTTAGAGCTTAATATGAAATGTTAGTATTTATTTAATTATCTTGTTTTTAACTAATCATGCTATTATTATTTTCAAATAAATAAAGTACCAAATAGTGTCAAAATTGACATTAAATAGTTTTTTAAAAAAAATATTTTATTATTAATTGTTATTTTATTCCTAAAAACCTAAGGTTCGTCCAATTGACTTAGATAAAAATATATATATTAATAATGAACCACTTTCAATTTTTTGGCTATTATGGTAAGATTATTAACCATATAGTGTAAGAAAACAAAAAGACATGGTAAAAGTTAAATTATTTAACTTAGAGTTAAATCTAAATGATAAGGATAAAATTTTAACCTAAACATGTCGAAAACCTATTGGTTGAGAGGATTTCAACCCATCCCCACCTTATATTATAAATAAATCAATTTATATCTATTAAGAACTGAATATGAATTTATTATAATAAAATATTTTAAGTTTTCTTATGTTGCCTCTATCCACACACACACAATCCTTTTTTTATTTTGTTGAAAAACCACTTTCAGGGTAAGTGGGAACCTAAAAACCCAGACCTTCACTTCATGTCACACCCCAATAAAAAAAATTACAGAATTGAAAATAGTAAAAATGAACCAAGTCACCAGGAACCCTCACAACCAGACATTATAGAATTCAAAAATAAACAATAAAACAGAACCAAGTCACTGTGCCATCTGCCGTCACACACCAGTTTCAAAATTCAAACCATCACAAAAAATAACGAAAATCCCACGAGTGACCGAGGAGCATCTAATGCATTGAGGAAGGACATGTCTGGTCTACACTTCATCAACATCATCCCATTACCTCACCATCGTCACCGACATCCACATCCAAAGGCCGCAACAAACAACCCCAAAAAAGTCCATCAAAATGAAAAAAAACATAAGGACAGAGACAACCGCTACTCTAGAGGCACATTGAAGCGCTTAGAAAGTTTAACCACAAATCCCAAAACCACATAGTTTCTATTGCGCTAAATCCAACTAGGAGATTCGAATAGAAACCTGAGGTCAGAGAAGGTTGAGCAGATAGGGAGATTCAACACACAACTGTCGTCGGTCCCAATGAAACTTCTTGAAAACCGTCATCATCGACACAAAAGAGAATCGGATCTACAACCCCATAGAAAAAGAAACCGAAAAACCCAATGAAACAGGGAAACAGATAAATAAAACCGAATACAACAAAACAAAAAGACCCTAGATCTGGCAGCACCTTGAAGCCCATTGAATGCTGGACCAAAAATTACAAAACCATATAGTTACCTCTGTGCCAAATCCATATAGGATATGTGCATCGGCACTTGGGGTCAGAGCAGGTTGAGCAGACAAGGACCGCTTCTGTAAAAAACCGACACCAATCCTGCAAAACCACAGTGAAAATAGAAGTCGTCATCATAAATTGAACAAAAATCCCATCATAGATGAGCATAAAAAGCATGAAAAAGGAGGAAGAAGGAGAATGGAGTTCGAAGGGGCGAGATGAGGAGAGATTTGGGAGAGAAAGGGGGAATCTCGCTAGAAGCATCCGATAAAGGGGACAAGATGAAGAGAATATGAGCAGGGACATCGGAGGAATATCAACGTGAGAGGGTGATGAGACGGACAGAGCAGTGGCACTGGGAAACCCTAGCGAGAGGGGAGAGCGATCCCAAAGACTCAGGAGCCATCTCATTCCACTTCAAGGTGCCCCTCTCCTCCATTATAAAAGGGCACCCATTCCCTATTCTCTTCATACCATTTTGAGCCTTGAAGCTCAGACAACACATTCCAATTCCTCTTCTCAACCTCTCTAGTTATATCATAGAGGTTCTGGTGATCTCAAAAGACCAACTCTAGTGCCCTAAGAAGAAGTTTAAAAGAGGTGTATCAAGGAAGAGGTGGTTCAAATATGTACAAAGCATATCAGACCTAAGGTAAGGGATAATTATTCCAATCTCATTATTATCTGAGATTGATTATTCGTAAGTATTTACTAGGGTTATATTATTCATCCATGTCCATAAAAATATTTTCATAAAGTGTTTAATATTCTTCCATGTATGTTTAAAGTCATTTTTACTCATATTGACTTTATAATTTCTGTTATGGAAGGAATATTTCTTTTGTTTACCATATGTAGCACTTTTTGACTTTTCCGGAAAAAGTATGAGAAGAATTATTTTTTATCCTATGTGAAATAAATGGATTTTTACGGTTTTATAATGCCTTATATTCATGAAGCATACTCTACACGATTTCATTACTATTTTTAGCAAAATAGTTTTCTTTTATAATTTCATTGAATTTTGTGAAAAGAAAATGATTTTGAAGAAGAAATGATATTTTCCTCAAGAATCCATTTCAAGTGTTTTAGCAAAACCATTTTCCATCTAAGATGGCATTATTTCGTATGTGTATGTTTCAAGTATATTGTCTATATGATTTACATGGATTCACTTTTCTTATGATGAAATGATATCCATTTCTTTTATATGGATTATGTGATAATGGGATGATGTTTATGAAACCCATTTTATTCGTTGGGTTATTATGAATGATGTATGTTTATTTTGTGGCACAAGTAAGAATGATTTCATTATGATATAGGTGGTAACTTTATCTCACTCCAATGCATTGGGTAATGATTTATATCTCATGATATAGACATGGATGGAATGGTAAGTTAATCTGGTTTAGTGATACAGGACTGAAATGAGGAGTGAACTCGATTCAGAAAGGGAGTTTGTCCACTAAGATGGTCTTGACAGCAATTTCAGGTCTACTATGGAAATCATATCATGTGCTTAATGGTTTTACTCTATTACATGTTTTCTTTCCATGATATTTTATCATGATTGATGTTCCATTAGGATATATGCATTACTTACTTCCAAATTTATGTCTTTGGTCGTGATTTTGATTTCTAGATTTTAAGCTCATGTTTTTGCATTCAAATGATTATGGATTGATTTATGTTCTCTAAGTTTACCCTTACTAGGAATTTGAGCTCACCCTTTTTATGTTTTATTTTCCCCAAGATGTAATGAATGGTTTTAGGTAAGAAAAAAGGGTAAGATCTTTATGGGAGATGTTGAAGATCATTCAGCACGATTTGAAGATTATGATCTGAGTTTCCAAAGACACTAAACTATTACGATCCTTGTGTGTTTGTTTTTGTTATATATTAAGTAATCCACAAAAGTAATGTAATTTCCATGTACATTATGCTTGGGCCTCTACAGGTGCCCTCAGGTTTTTTATCAGAGTTACCGTTTAAGATATATTCCACTTTTTCATGAAAATTGATTACGAACACTAATTTAAACTCAACCAAACATCAGAGGATCATTCTGGGAACTTCAGTACTTTGAATTTCATACCATCATATTTATACGTCTTGAAAAATTCCATATAACTAATAAAATTATACTGAATCTCTAGGTCATTTCATTCTCCCCACCTTAGGGCTTTACGACCCAAAAAGCCAAAAAAATTCAAAATAACCAAAAGAGGGTACTGAGCATGAATCTAACACTCCTGCTCCCATGTGCTCTATTTTAGGTTCTCGTGCTTCCAACATACACACAACAAAGGTATCAAAAGCCCATGAAGGACTCTCCCCTGTCGATCCAAAATTTTCATTGGAACCTCTGAATATATCGCCCCATCCTCGATGTCCAGCTCGTCGTGGTCGATGACATGAGATGGGTCATGCACGTACCTCCTCAGCTGGGATACATGGAAGAAGTCATGAAACTTCTCCATCTGTGGTGGAAGTGCTAGGCGGTATGCCACCTCGACAACTCTACTATGGACCTAAAATGGTCCGATGAACCTCAGAGATAACTTACCACCCCAGCCAAATCTCTGCACACCTCATCGAGGTGAGACCCATAGAAAGATGTGGTCACTGTCCTTGAACTCTAGAGGTATATTTATGTTTTTGGCATAAGACTTCTGCCAACTCTCTGCAGTCTTCACTTGAAGAAAAGTGAGACATCGCGATACAAACTCTACCACTATTTCCTTCATCCCGTGCCTTTAGTAATGATGTCAGAGATCCTAATACATCTTCACCACACCAGTATGTACCACAAATGGGGATGTATGGGACTCCCCCAACACCTCCTCCTATTGTGTTTCTGGTACCATGGTATGTCCTAGGAAGAGGATGACAAGATCCCCACATTCATAAAATCCATTATTTGGCTTCCCTTTGGATATCTGAACACGTTGAGCCTCGTAGTCATTGTCCCCATGCTACACCTCCATGACTCACTAATTAAGTGGGGGAGTGACTATCAGAGAAGGAAGATAAGATGCTCCATCTCGATCCTTGGGGGATGCCTATAAAGCGGTTAGCTGCTCTATCGCCTCACTCAGAAAATGTAGGCCATAACTCCTGTGGAGTGAATATGCTACCAAATTCCCCTTCCCAAGTGTATAGACTATCTCAAACACATAGTTCTGGAGGAACTCTAGAAACAACCATTGGGAATGTGAAAACTAAAAACATTCACTACCATAATAGTAAGGTTGGATTACTCAAGAGTGATCAGCTACACCTTCCTATTCATGAGTTTAACCTGTGCTGCCTGGGATTCCTTATGTTCGGACTAAAGTAAACCCCATCCCAACATTGTATATAAACCACAAACTTCTTTCCTAATATATTCAACCTGAGTATGAATTTTGGATATCCAGTCATACCCAAACTAACGTCGTAAGGCCTCAATGCTGCCACCAAAAGCTTCTATACAAAACTCTTGCGTGAAGGGTCAATCACACCATCGACGTAAGTGTGATTATCGAGTCTCCTCCCAATGTTATCTCTAGACGCAAGGGTCAATCAATGGTTTAACCAGAAACTCTAGGTCTTTAACAAGATTCATGGAAGGAAGGAATGATTGGAACTTATGTCTATTGAGACAACAACTAGTAGTATACACAGACCGTACATCAAATCATTCCTAGAGCCATTTGGAGGCACTCCTTGACCACATGCAGATAATTTCATCCCTTTTCCTCTAGATCCCTAAGCGTGCCGAGGACCATAATGGGGTGTGTTTTTATCATGTTGAAATGTACAACACCCCATTCTACTCCCCTAGCTCTGCTTCCATGTCTGTAGCCCAACAGATTCATCTAACCATAACACTTCTTCTTCCCAAAACATTTTTACACGCCCAAGTATCTAAGATTGGAACCAGTTTCCTTTTTCCCACTACTAACATTCACTGGCTATATCCGCTTAGCCAAAAAACATTCAACCACAAAGGTAATCTCTCTCACCCCAACATAAATAAGAAAGAAAAGAGGAATAACACTGGCTCAGACATCCTTAAACACAATGTTCTCGAATGTTTGATCTCTGAAGCAATAATCGTATCATATTCATCGAGTACCAGGAATGGTCCGTACACATAAATGAATACTTAGCTACCGACGTGTCATCTTGCTGATCTATAGAAGCTCTAGAGAACTCTCAGTAACCTCCTTAAGCTAGACCTCAATTTCCTATGATTCAGTCTCACCTCAAAACCTAAGGGGTATCTGATGCTGAATCACACCTAAGGAACTAAGCCTATATGTTTCCACTAATGGTACTTCCAGTTGTAATTGCTGACCAACGTGCATTGATATAGCTGACAGACTACCAGTAGGTACCATCTCAGGCAACAGTCCATGTACCGAAGCCCCTTCACCAAGAATACCATCCTCATGGTCACTCACTGGAAAATAATTTAATCTTAGATCATAATCTGCTTTATCAGTGTCTCAACTAGGCAAAAAAAACTCTAGAAACCGCCTCGAGCCGGCCCTCAACTACGTGGGAACCAGACTCACCTCGAAACCTCAGAGGCCTCTAGTACTGAAACTCGTGCAACACGCTTAGTAGGCATGCTCCATCTGCCAGTGTGGTTGGTGATATATACTTCCCAACGGGTGGTGAGGCTGCTGGTACACCACCAGAATTTGCCAACATAGAAAGACGACCCTGCACCGGAGCCTCATTGCTCGATGGACCGTCATCCTGTAATCTCTTGGAAATCCTATAAGGTTGTCTATGCAGCGGAATTATGATAAGGAACATTTTTTCCATGGACATTTAGTTATACCTGGTGAGCTGACCCAAGAAAACACAAGAAAAAATTTTGACAGACACATACAATCACTGTTTTCGTGCGCTGATTCAGAATGCAGAAGTCAGGGTCATGGTGTATGGATACGTCAGCCATCGCACCAACAATGGATTCGCTAAACTGATAACCACACTCAATACAGTTTACATTATTGTTGTTAAAAGGATCATATTGCTATGATCTAAGGTAGAACTGACTCCTTTGATACCAATTTGTCATGAACTATCCCTCGGGGCCCGTGTCGTGACTACCCCAAGCCCGCCATCCATAGTCTAGGGGATAGAGACTAGCACCGAAAGGAATTTTCCATAAAATCAGGAAGGCAATGCCTTTATTTCCTATAAACACATGCAACCGAGTACGCAGTAAGATACGAACATGATTAAACTAAATAGTAAGTAGAGTGAGTCCAGTAAGTAAAAGTGTCTAGAATACTTGCCCAACTATAAATTACATGAAACCGACCAGTACAAGTATACTGGAATAGATCCTATAAACACCTGCCAAGGAACCTACCTGATGTGTAGGTACAACTCTTTAAAGGTTGTCTCTACGGTACACCTTGTCTATGGTCATCTTTCGAGATACCTCCAGTCCTGGTACTCTCTTCATCAGTCAGTGTTGTCCGTCGTCTGCACTAAGCACAACACTGTACGGGTATAGCCCGTGTAGGGGTGAGTATAACGATACTCATTTGGGTCCCCAAGACCCTTAAGGTCTCACAATGTCCAAAAATTATAAACAAAAAAGTATTAAATCAACTGAAAAAACCTACATTGGTATATTCCCATACATATACCAATGTTATCAAGTATACCCATCTCAATCATGAGGAAACATAGGGTCCAACTCAAAATCCCAAAGCTCAACTGTTCCATGAAGGAAGGAATTCTATGATGTTAAGTACCACACACGTACACCACAAAGAAGAATACCACCAAGGTATTACCATGATGTAAAGTTCCACACAGGTATGGACTAAGAACACACAAGGTATAACTTAGGTATAGTGGTATATATTTTTAGATGTAACTACTGAATCATCTTACTTTGTTAAGAAGAAGACCCATGAAGGATCCTATATTGTATACCCACATAGGTTCGTAGTACAGCGTCGGACCCACACAGTATCCCAGTACACTTTTAGACCCACACTTGATCCTAGTACAATGTCAGTACATCATGAGACCTACACAAGATCTTAGTACATCGTCAGACCCACATAGGATCCTAGTACACTATCTGACCCACACATGATACTTGTACAACGTCAGAGCCACATAGGATCCTAGTATATTGTCAGTACACCATCAGACCCACACAAGATCCTAGTAAATCATTAGTACATTGTTAAACCCACAAAGGATCCTAGTACATCGCCAAACCCACGATGTTTCCCTTTTTCTTGTCACAACCTGCTATAGGGTTCCCACACTAAGATCTCTTGTTTCTAGGAGGATCCACTGCTCAAACTGTAGGATGAAACTCAAACTGCCCTGAATTCCCATGTAGAAGTATCCCAGAGGACCACAACATAAAAGGGGTCTCCACCAAATAGACGGTGCATAAATTGGATGACCGGTCTGTGAGTTATAAGTGTTATTTCGCCAAGGGATCAGTTGCATTTGAGTACGATCCAACCCTGCCAAAATCCCACTTTCTCTAAAATTCATGTGGTGTATCTCAAAAGGACAGCTTCGTCTCAAGGATTTCAGTTCCACAGACGGTTTTTCATTTCGACATTGTATTAGGGAGACAAGTCGAATTCATGATCCCGCAATAAAAATAAAAATAATATTATTGGGTGTTTTATGGACCCGAGCCATGAACAAGAATTTAATATTCAACATTAGACATAAATCAACCATCTTAATGTTAGGATCACATCACCACATATAGAATGTCCATTGAACATCGCAAGAAGATGTTATAGAGGGTCGAAGATTCAATAATAATTATATATTATAATTATTTGATCACTTTGGGTACCTGATCCAAAATCCTAGAAAAGACATCCAATATTGGAATCATAATTTTCGTCTCAAATTCATGGTCATACTACTGCTGACAGTTCATACAATCGAGGTCGCATGGATAAGTTATAGTAAAAAAAGGGTTTTATCAACAAAAGTAATAATAATAATATTATATTATTTTTGTGAATTACTTAGTTCCTTATCTCCAAATTCAATCATGCATTGTGCATTCATTTGGTGAATGTGGCTTCCACGTCACTTTATCCACTCTTCCATGATTTGTAATTTTTATTATTATTTCATATCATTTTTTTTCTCTCTCCAATGAGACCTTTCTTTTTCCACAGTTTTCTCACACTCCAATTGAATCTATTCACAAATGGTTTGGTTCCTCCGCTTGTCCAGAAAAGATGCCACTACCTCGGATTAGCCGCACCGCCTAAACGCTACCTTTTGGATGTCCTTCGTCACTGCATGTCACACCCTCTACCTCACCTGAAGCTGCTCCATGTTGACACACCGGGAATCACACCACCATGTCGCCCATTCCATGGGCCATAGCATCTTTTTTCTAAGCCTAAAAACTATGCTGACCACATAACTGTGATCATTCGGTCAAGGGATCTTTGTCCATATGTTGCGCTCAACACAATATTGTGTTTTTAGGGAGTTTAATTATATGGCGTTGATGAACACATGAAAAATGCATGAGTAACAAATGAAAAATGGGCATGGTATATTCACGGGATGATGAACATGTTAGTTTGGCCATCATCATTGTGAATCTAGAATATGATGAATTTACAAATAAATTTGATCATATTTCAAATTATAACCCCTACTTGGATTGCTCCTTGGTGTCGGTGTGAGGAAGGAGATGATGTTGCAGATGTCGGCATTCATCGGTCCCACAGAACACTCCTGAAGTTGGTTACACATTCATCAATTCGAAGAATGATTCTTCATTAGAGAGGTTATTCATTTGGAGGATGTTCTTCCTAGTTCTCCAATTCTCTCCCAAATCTCAGTTTCCAACGATCTCCACCAAAAGGATGAGGATCCAATTCTAATTGAGTTAAGTATATTATCTCAATTAATTGTAGCCACATTAATTAAATGAAAGTTGTAAAATTTAATTTGGGGGGGGGAACCAAGAGTTATGTTAAATTAAAGAGGGAGTTCAAGGGCGTCGGGTGGTCCCCACCACTGCACATACAAATTGGGAGAAATTAAAAATAAAATTAAATATGTTCATTATTTTATGTTTATTATTTTTAACTCTCCCAAAAAATTCAACTAAACTAACTTTCACCCTCGACTTACTGTGGTTAAGGTGAGGGTCTCCTTAAGAGAGTATTCGCGCTACAAGTTCAATGGACCCCTAAGATTTCCATTTCGTGCACGGGTTCAAAAGTTATAAAACGTTGCTTGCACATTTACTGAACGTACGTGAAAACATGTATAGAAATATATTTACAGTAACCCTCAACCCGCCCAAGTAATGGTTATGCTCTGCCTAAATGAAACACTGCCCAACAAACCCAATATTACTCTCAGATTTTAAATCCTAGTTATTGTTTAAAAGTTATGGATTTTACAATAAAATAATTATCACTTAATTATTTTATTTACAGCCAAAAACTAAATTTCACTGGTGGAATGCACCAACCAATTTTAGTATATTCCTAAATAGAGAATACTCTCATGAGTTCAGTGGTGGTATTGGATTTTCAATCTGAGTTACTGTTTGTGAGTTATAAGAATTTGAAAAATAAAATAATTTATCTAATTAATTTTTTTAAATTATACCATTTTTGGGTTTTCTCACAAGAGGGTCATGCCAACTAAACATAAGTCGCACCTAGGGTAATCCCGGCATCATGAACACAATTGTGCCCTCAAATTTCTAATCTGAGTTACTGTTTAAGAGTTATTCAACCTTTTCCGGAAAAATGTTTTCACACGGTAATTTAACCTCCTCCAAATATCCGTGAATCATTACGAGCACTCCGTGCCACGGAATCGTGTGCGGTCAGAATTCAAAATCTCTAAATAATTCCATATAATTAAAAAAATTATGCCATATTTCAGGGATATTACATTCTTCCCATCATAGGGTATTACTTACCTGAAATCCACAATAATGAAAAAATAACCAAAAGAGAGCATTGAGCACGAATCTGAGATTCCTTCTCCCATGTGCTCTCCTGGAGATTCCCATGCTACCAATGTACACACACAAAAGGTATCGATCGTTGATAAAGGAATCTATCCTGTCGAACCTCAATTTCCAATCGAACATCCGAAAGCATCACCCCATCCTTGATATTCAGCCCGCCATGGTTGATGATGTGAGATGGGTAGTCCAAGTATCTCCTCAGATGAGATACGTGGAAGATGTCACGCACCTTCTCCAACTATGGTAGAATGGATTGGTGGTATGCCACCTTACCAACTCTTCTATGAACCTGAAAGGGTTTGATGTACC
Organism: Viscum album; assembly: GCA_963277665.1. Lineage (NCBI taxonomy): Eukaryota > Viridiplantae > Streptophyta > Magnoliopsida > Santalales > Viscaceae > Viscum > Viscum album. The sequence goes on along the minus strand of OY728145.1, from coordinate 1,236,745,129 downwards.
CCAGAGATAACTTTCCACCCTGGCCAAATCTCCATAAACCTCATCAAGGTGAGACCCGTAGAAATACGTTGTCACCATCCTCAAAATCAAGAGGTCGACGTAACTTGTCTGCATAAGACTTCTACCAACTCTATGCAGTATTCACTTTATGACAAGTGAGACATCATGATATAAACTCTGCCACTGCTTCCTCCAGCCCAGGCCATCAGCACTGATGTCAGAGATCCTATTACATCTTCACTATACCCGGATGTACTATCAGAGGGGACGTATGGGACTCCCTAAACACCTCCTCCTGTAGCACTATTGGTACCATGGTACATCCTAGGAAGAGGATGACGTGCTCCCTACCTTCAGAAAATCCATTAGGTGGCTACCCTGAGGATATCTCAACACATAGAGCCTCGCAGTCAGTGTCCCCACAATGTGCCTCCCTGACTCGGTAATGAAGTGGGGGTATTACTGTCAGAGACTGTAGATAAACTACTCCATCTCGATCCATGTAGGATATCTGTAAAGTGGCTAGCTACTCTGTCACCTCACTCAATAACTGTAGTCTAGACCACTTACTGAGTGCATCAGCTACCATGTTACCCTTCCCATGAGTATATACTATCTCAACGTCATTGTTCTGGAGAAACTATAGCCACAGCTGTAGGGAACATGAAAACTCAAAACTCGTACCGCCAAGATGGTAAGGCTAGGGATGTCATGTGTGATATGCTACACCCTCCTATTCATGAGTTTAACCAGTGCTGCCTGGGATTCATTTTTTTCTGACTAAGGAAAACCTCATCCCAACGTTGTTGAAAAACCACAACCTCATTTCCAAATAAAGTCAATTTGAGTATGAATTGTGGATGTCCAGTAGTACCCAAACTATCTTCGTAAGGCCTCAAGGCACCCACGATTAGGTTCCAAACAAAACTCATTTCTCAAGGGTCAGATTACACAGTCAACATAAGTGTGATTATGGAGTCTCCTCCCAAAGGTACCTCCAGATGTGAGGGTCAAGTCAATGGTTTAACCAGAAAATCAAGGTCTCGGAAATATTTGTTGAAATAATTAATGATTGGTACCTATGACTATTGATAAGCAGTTAGTAGTAGACATAGACTGTACCTCGAGTCATTTCAATAGCACATGGGTCGCACTCTTTGACCTCATTCGACTAATTTCTGCCCATGTCATCCAGCTCCCTAAGCTTGGTGGGGACCTCAATGGGAGGTGGTTTTATCATATTGAAATGTACAACACATAGTGTTGCCTCTCTAGCTCTGCTTCCATGTCGGCTTCCCAATATATTAATCTGTCCCTAACACTTCTTCTATTCGAAACATTTTACATGCCCAAGTCTCTATGGTTGGAGCCAGTTTCCTGTTTTTCCACTACTAACATTCACTGGATATACCTTCTCAGCCAAGTAAAATTCAACCAAAAAGGTACTCTCGAGCAACCCAAAATAAGTAGGAATGTACAGAGGAACATTGGTGTATCAGATGTACTTAAACACACTATGATCGGAAGTCTGAGCCCCAAATAACTGATTGAATTGTATTCATAATGTTCCAGAAATGATTGGTATGTCTCGATGAATACTCAGCTACCAACATGTCATCTTGTCGAGCTATAGAAGCTCTATAGAAATCTCAGGCACTTATTCAAGCATAACCCGAGCTTCCTGTGAGTTGGGCTCGCTTCGGAACCTGAGGGGTATCTAATGCTGAATCACATGTAAGTCAATAAGCCTATATGTGTCCTCTACCGGTACTACCAGTTGTAACTATGGTCCAACGCGTAGTGATATAGCTGACACACTACCCGAAGGTACCATCTTGGGGAACAGTCTATGTACTGAAGCCTCATCCACAAGAAAACCATCTTTATAGTCCCTCAGTAGAAACGGATTTTAGCTAAGATCACCATCTACTCTACTGGTTTCTCAACTAGGCTGAAAAATCTAGAAACTACCTCCAGCTAGCCCTCAACAGCGTGGGAATTTGTCTACACTCAAAACCTTAGAGGCCTCTACTGTTGAAACTCATGAAATTTGCTCTGTAGTTATGCTTCGTAAAATATTTTTTCTAGTGATATCTACTTCCCAATGGGTGGTGGTGCTGCTGGTACACCACCCGATCGAGCCAACATAATAAGAGGGCCTTGCACCAGAGCCTCATCGCTCGGTGGGCCATAATCATGTACTCTCTTGGAAATTAGATTTGTCTGTCTATGTAGAACCATACTAATAAGGAACAGGTGAGCGACTTTCATTTAGTTATGCCTAGTAAGCAGACTCAAGAAAACAAATGAAAACTTTTCAAAACAAAAAACACAATAAGTGTTTTTGTTTTCTGAGTTAGAAATCAGAAGTTTGGGTCCGGGTGTATGGATACGTCTGTCACCGTAGCAACCCTGGATTCCCAAAACTGATAACCACACTCACTAAAAATAAAATTTTTACAGTAAAAAAGATTAGAGTACGTTTTTCTATGGTAGAACCAACTCCTTTGATACCAATTTTTCATGACCAATCCCCCGGGGCCCGTTCTGTCACTTCCCCAAGCCCACCTTCCATAGTCCAGGGGCTCGCGACTAGCACCGAAATCAGTATTCTCTAAAACCAGAAAGGCAATGCCTTTATATCCTATAAACACATGCAACCAAGCACCCAACAAGATATGAACATGAGTAAACTAAACAGTTTTTATAGTGACTAAAATAAGTAAAAGGGGCCAAATTATAAGCCCAACTAGAAAGTACATGAAACTAAAAAGTATAAGTAAACTGGAACATCTCAAGTGAACACCTGCAAAGGATCCTAGCTGAATGGTTGGTACAGCTCTCGAATGGTTTTCTCTACGGTATGCCTCGTCTAAGGTCCATATATTAGCTACCTCCTGTCTTGGTACTCTTGTCATCAGTCAACATTTTCTGTCGTCTGCACCAAACACAACAGGGTACGAGCATAGCCTATGTAGGGGCGAGTATAATGATACTCAGTAGGGACCCTAAGACCCTGAAGGTCTCACAATATTCACAAAGGATAATCCAAATGGCATGAAATCAAATGAAAACCCTACATAGGTATATGCCTATACATATATGTATGTTTTCAAGTATACCCATCTCACTCATGAGGAAACACAGGGTCCAACTCAAAAGCCCAAAACTCAACTGTTCCACGAAGAAAGGAATACCATGATGGTAAGCACCACAAATGTACACCACATAGAAGAATACCACAAAGGTATTACTATGAAATAAAGTATCACACAGGTAAGGACTCAACTGGCACTAGGTATTACATAGGTACAATAGTAGAGATGGTTAGATGTAACTGTTGAATACTCATACTCCTTTAAGAGGCAGACCCACGAAGGACCCCAAATTGTAGACCCACAGATGTTCCTAGTACATCGTCAGTCCCACACATGATCCATGTACACTATCAGATCCACACAGGATCCTAGTTCAATGTTAGTACATCGTCAGACCCACATAGTATCACAGTACATCGTCAGACCCACATTGGATCCTTATACATTTTCAGTACACAAACAGACACAAAGTGGATCATAGTACTTCGTCAGTAGATCGCCAGACCCACACAAGATCCTAGTACATCGTCAGTCCCACGATGTATGCCTTTTTCATGTTAGAGCCAGCTACAGGTTTCCTACTCTATTCTCTCTTGATTCCAAGAGGATCTTCTCCTCAAGCCATAGGTCGATACTCCAACTCTCATGAAGTCCCATGATGAAGAATCCCAATAAACCAACACGTAATAAGGGTCTCAACTCAATAGACGGTGCATCAATTGGAGGCCCAGTCTGTGAGTTATAAGTGGATTAGTGTCGAGGGCCTAGTTGGGTTTTAGTATGATCCAACCCAACCAAAATCCAAAATTCTCTGAAAGTCATGTAGAGTATATCAAATGGACAACCTCGTCTCAAGGATTTTAGTGTCGTAGAGGGTACGTCATTTTGACACTGTATGAGGGATATAAGTCGAATATAAGATCCCACAATAATAATATTATAATTATTGGGTTTTTCATAGACCAGAGCCATGAATCAGAATTTAATGCTCAAATTTAGATCTAAATCGATCGTCTTAATGTCAAGATCACGTCACCATTTATGGTATGTCAATCAGACGTCATACGCAGGAGTTATAGAGGGATGAAGATTTAATAATAATAATATATTATTATTATTTGGGCGTTTTAGGCACCTGATCCAAAAACCTAAAAAAGAAATCCAATATTGGATTCATAATTTTCATCTAAATTTCATTGTCCAACTGCAGCTGACGGTTCATAAAATAGAGGTCTCAAGGATAAGTTACAGAAAAAAAAAGTGTTTTATCAACAAAAGTAATAATAATAATATTTTATTATTACTGTTAATTACTTATTTCCTTAACTCCAAATTCAATCATGCATGGGGAATTCATTTTGTGAACGCGGAATTCACTTGGTGCCTCCTCCGCTCTTCCATGTTTTTTGGTTACTATTATTATTTCATCTCCTTTATTTTCTCTCTCCAATCAACCCTTTCTTGTTCCACAGTTTTCTCACACTCCAATTAACTCATTTCCCAAATTTTTGGGTTACTACGCATGTATAAAACCGACGCCTCCACCTTCAGCTGGCATTACCGCCTAGACTCTACCGTCCCTCTGTCCTTCACCGCCACATGTCGCACCCTCTACCTCACCCGGAGGCGCACGCTGAACACACGCTGAAAATCACACAACCATGTTTCCCCATCCATAGGCTGCCACATCATCGTTCTAAGACAGAAAAATATTCCGTCCACATATTCGCGATCCTCAGGTTGAGGGCTCTGTATCCATAGGTCACACTCAATATAATGTTAAATTTCCCAAGCACTAAATTATTTTGTGTTGATGAATGCACAAAGAATGTGCGAAGAACAAGAGAAAAAGGGGCAAGGTATATTCCTGAGATGATAACCATGTTAGTTTGTCCATCATCATTACGAATCTATAATATGAAGAATTATCAAATGAATTCAAACATATTTCAAATTAGAACCCCAACCTCAATTGCTCGTTCGTGTTGGTGTGAGGAGGGAGATGATGTTGATGACGTCGGTGTTCATTGGTCCCCCACCAAGATCCCAAATTTTGTTCCACGTCCCATGATTTGGAGGATACTTCTTCATTGGGGAGGTTCTTCATTTAGAGGATGTTCTTCCTAGTTCTCCAAGGCTCTCCCAAATCTCCTTTCCCAACGATCTCCCCCAAAAGGATGAGAAGCCAATTTTATTTGAGTTAAGTCTATTAAATCAATTATTTGTTGGCACATTAATTAAAATGAAGTTGGAACATTTAATTTGGGGGAGAAACAAAGAGATAAATCACATTAAAGATGGATCTCAAGGGGGTCTGTTGGTCCCCACCACTGTACATAATAATTGGGAGGTTTTAAAAAGAAAATAATAGTTGTTTTTTATTTTATTTTTATTATTTTAACTCTCCCATGAAATTCACAAAAAATAAAATTCACCGTCCACATATAGAGGTCAACGTGAAGGTATCCTAAAGCGAATATAGGCGTTGTGAGTTCACCGGTGCCCTCAAATTTCAATTCTGAGAATTCGTTCAAAAATTAGAAAATGTCGCTTGCGCGTTTATGAAACGTACTCGAAAAAACATTCTGAAAATTATTTACAGTCACCCTCAACCTGTGCCAGTTGAGGTTAGGATTTTCCTAAGTGAAACACACCCAAACAAACCCAATGGAATTCTCAGATATCCAATTCATGTTACCATTTTAATGTTACAGATTTTACAATAAAATAATTATCACTGAATTATTTTATTTACCGTCAAAAACTAACATTCCCTGGTGGCACACGCTGACCAATGTTAGTATATTCCTAAAGAGATAATACCCTCAAGATTTCAGTGGATTTCATAGATTTTAAATATGAGTAACAGTTTGTGAGTTATTTGAATTTGAAAAATATAATAATTTATTTTATTATATTTTTTTACGATTATGCCATTTTTGGGTTTTCTCACTGGAGGACCACACAGACTATACTTAAGTTGAGCCTAGGTTAAACCCACCATCCTAAATGCAATGAAGCACTCATATTTCTAATCTGAGTTACCCATTATGAGTTATTCCACTTTTTTCAGAAAATTTCTTACACACGCTAATTTAAACTCAACCAAACTGTGGAGGATCAATCCAGGCACTCTGGGACTCGGAATCGTACACCGTCATGTTTTGCGGTCACGAAACAATTGCATATAATTATGTAAAATTATACAAAATTTTACAGTCATTACATTATCCTCACCAAAGGGATTTACATCCCCGAAAGCCAAAAAAAGGCAAAATAACCAAAATAGGGTACTGAGAACAAATATGAGACTCATACTACCTTGTGATTTCTTGGAGGTTCCCGATCGACCAACCTACATGCACCATAGGTATCGATCACCCATAAAGGAGTCTCTCATATCGAGCCTCAATCTTCACTTGATCCTCTGAAAACATCCCCCCATCCTCGATGTCCAGATCGTTGTGGTTGATGACATGAGATGAGTCGTGCACATGTTTTCTCCGCTCGGATACATGGATGATGTCATGCAACTTTATAGGATTGGTGGAAGGGCATGGCGGTATGCCACCTAGCTAAATCTACAAAGGACCGGAAAGGGTACGATGATCCTCAGAGATAACATGCCAGCCCAGCCAAATCTCTTCAAACCTCACCAAGGTGAGGCCCGTAGAAAGATGTGGTCACCATCATCGAACACCAGTGGTCTCCGTATCTTGTCGGAATTAGACTTCCGCCAACTCTGTTTAGTCTTCACTTGTTGACAAGTGAGACATCGAGATACAAACTCTTCAACTACTTCCATTATCCCGGGCCATCAGTACTGACGTCAGAGATCCTAATACATCTTCACCACACTAGGATGTACTATCAGAGGGGATGTATAGGAATCCCTCAACACCTCATCATGTAGCGCTACTGGTCCATTGTACGTCCTCTAAAGAGGATGAAGTGATCCCAACCTTTCGAAAATCCATCAGGTAGCTACCCTGAGGATATCTAAACACGTCGAGCCTCGTAGTCAGTGACCACATGCATTGGCTCCCTGACTCGCTGGTAATGTGAGGGAGTGACTATCAGAGGCTAAAGATAGGTTTCTCTATCTCGATCTAGATCGGATATCCCTAAACCAAATAGCCGCAATGTGGCCTCACTCAGTTATTGTAGGACGGACCTCCTGCTGAGTGCATCTTTACCACGTTCCCCTTCACAGGAGTATAGATTATCTCAAAGTCATAGTCCAGGAGGAACTCTAGGCACTCCTGTTGGGAACATGAAAAATCAAAAGTCATATTTCCAAAAGGGTAATGCAGTCCAACTAAAGATTGATTGGATACTCCATCCTATTAATGTATTTAAACTATGATGCATGGGATTCCCTTTTCAGGAAATAATGAAAACCTCATCCCAATGTTGTAGATGATCCAAAACCTTTTTTCCTAATACAGTCCATCTCAGTATTAATTATGGATGTCCAGTCATACCCAAACTAACATCGTAATGCCATGAGGTTCCAACAGAAACTCCTGGCTTAAGGGTCAGATTACACCGTCGACATATGTGTGATTATCAAGTATCCTCCCAAAGTTATCTCCAGACGTGAGGGTCATGTCAATGGTTTAACTAGATACCCTAGGTCTTGGAAATGATTTAGGGAAGGAAGAAATGATCGGTACATATATCTATTGATATGACAACTAGTAGTAGACACAGACTATAGCTCAAATCATTCCTCAAGCCCTTGGGTCACACTCCATGACCCCATACCGCAACATTCTTCCAATTTTCTCTATCTCCCAGAGCCTAGTGGGGACCAAAATAGTGGTGGATGTATCATTTCAAATTGTAAACCACCTCATGTTGCTCCCCTAGCTCTACTTCCACGTCTGCAGCCCTGAAGATTAATCTGTCCCAAACAATTTTTCTTCCAAAAACATTTTTACATGGCTAAATCTCTAAGACTAGTTCCATTTTCATGTTTTCCCACTACTAAAATTCTATGGCTAAATCTGCTCAGTAAAATAACATTAAACCACAAAGGTACACTCTATCACCCCAACATATGTAGGCATGAAATGAGGAATAATGTTGGGTTGGGCATCCTTAAACACACTGTGCTCGAATGTCCGAGCCCCGAAGCACTGACCGTATCATATTCATCATGTACAATGAATGATTGGTATGCCTCGAGGAATAATTAGATACTGACATGTCATCTTGTCGAGTTGTAGAGGCTCTAAAGAACTCTTAGCCACCTCCACAAGCCAATCCTCAGCTGCCTGTGAGTCAGGCTCGCCTAAGAACCCGAGGGGTATCTGATGCAGAATCACTCATAAGGCACTGATCCTATATGTGTCCTCTACCAGTATTACCAGTTGTAACTGCTGACCAATAGGCAGTGATATAGGTGACACACTACCCAAAGATACCATCTCAAGCAATAGTCCATGTACAAAAGCCTTTTCACCATGCAGACCATCCTTATGGTCACTCACTTGAAATTTCTAGTAGCTATGATCACCATATGCTCTACGAGTGTCTCAACTAGGCGGAAAACTCTATAAAATGCCTCCATCTAGCCCTCAGATGTGTGGGAATCAGTCTCACCTCGAAACCTCAAAGGCATCTACTGGTGAAACTTGTGCAATGGGCTTAGTCATTATGATCCATCTGCAACTGTGGCTAGTGATATCTACTACCAAACAAGTGGTGGTGCTACCGGTACACCAGCTGATGGTTCCATCGTAGTATGAGGGCCCTGCCCTGGAGCCTCATCGCTTGGTGGGCCGTCATCTTGTACTCTCACTTAATTATATTATTTATGGCCAAAAACTAACATTAACTAGTGACCCAAACTAACCAATTATAGTATCTTCATAAAGAGAGAATACCGTCACACGTTCAGGTGTGGTCTTATATTTTCAATCCATGTTACCTTTTGTTACTTATATGTTTTTAAAAACAAAATAATTTATTTAATTATTTTGTTTATGATTATGCCATTTTTGGGTTTTCTCACTGGAGGCTCACTCCGAATAAACATAAGACGCACCTAGGGTAAACCCACCATCAAAACAGAAATGGGGCCCTCAGATTTCTGATCTAAGTTAACATTTAAGGGTTATTCCACTTTTTTAGTAAAACTACCTACACATGCTAATTTAAACTGCACCAATTTTCAGTGGATCATTCTGGGCACTTTTTGCCTCGGAATAGCGCGTCTTCAGATTTCGTGGTCTGAATATAATTCCATATAATTAAAAAATTTATACTGAATTTCTATGGCATTACAATATATCTCACACTTCTCCCATAAGAGATAATGATTCAAGCTTTTCAATGTACAGATCACGACCGCCAACCCCAGATCATGTCTGCGATAGTTTTTAAAATGGAATTTCAACTACCTTGAGGCATAGGATATCACTTTATAATTTTATATCAGCACACAACCTAATCCATTCTTTGATGTATCATTATATTCCTCAAATAGTTCTCCATGTTTTTGGAGTTTCAGTAGTGGTGTAGTGATAAGCCTCTTTTTCTTCTACATAAAATAGTATTAACATTCTTGAGTCGAGAAAAAAATTTCTCTATTCAATTTCCACTATGTTATTGGGTTTAACAATCATGAAAAGTTCATTAGAAATAATCGGTAATACAATGCCAGACCCAGAATGTTGTGTATCTCCGTTAAAGATGTTGTTCTGGGATACTCTTCAATTTTATTTATCTTTGAAGGGTCCATAGATATCTCGTTACGAGTGATTACATGCCGCAATAATTATATGTATCCCATAACTATCTCACATTTAGTATATTTTTCATGCAACTAACCCCCTCTCAAATTCATTAACACCGTATTCAAATGCCCTTCATGTTCCACCTTTCTCTTGGAGTATATCAGAATATCATCTATAAAGACTACCACAAATTTTTAGAGGTAATATCTAAAGACTCTATTTATTAAATCAACAAAATATTTTGGATCATTATTGAGTCTGAATAGAATCTCTATGAAATAATAGTGTGCATACCTCATTCGAATGGAAACCATGGGAATATCATCCTTCCTCACCTTTAATTGGTGATATCCCAACCAAAGGTCCACCTTAAAGAAATAACTACCCCCATGAAGTTGATTGAATTTTTTTCTATCCGTAGAAGGTGATACATGTTATCTATCATCATTTTATTGATCTCATGATAATAAATACATAAGCACAATGAAACATCCTTCTTCATGATGAAGAGGACTAGTTCACCTTATGGTGAAGTGCTCGGGCATGTAAAACCAATCTCAAGATTCTCCTGTAATAGCTTTATCAGCTCCTCCAACTATACTGTGGGAATTATATACATTGTATTGGATATAGGTAGAGATCTAGGAATAAGTTCAATTTAGAACTGAACCTCTCAATCAAGTGGAAAACAAGGAAACTCTTCAGGGAATACATCAGTGTAATCCCTCACGATGGGTTTGTCATCCAGCACGATTCTCTCCTTTGGCTCCATTATTTGAGCTATAAATTCTCATAAGGAATTAATATCCACACATGAGACACTGATTCTAAAAGAGATTCTCCTCTCAATTTAATCATTTTTAAAAAAATTAGGATTCTTTGGTATGTCAAGAGTTATCTCTCTTTCCAAAAGTTGATGTTGGTTTTGTATAAATATAGAAAATATATTCTTAAAATAGCGTTAAACTCTAATAAAGTATGTATTTTGAGATTTTATAGGAGTTTTTGTCCACATACATCAACTGGGGAGGAGTTATAAAACATGGATGTAATTATTTCCCCATTCACAGTTCACACAGAAAACTTTTCCTCCAAATTTTGAGGTGGTTCTTTAATAGCACTACTAAACATACAAGATATATAATAATGCATAGACCAACAATAAAATAGTATGTTTTACATTGTTGGATGAATAACTGGTGTACCTGTCACCACATCATTGTTCTGCTCCAACTCAGTAGTAGTGATAGAATAAGCTCATCATTGATTCCTTGGAGGTTATTTTTGAATCTCTATGACAACCCTTAGCTTGGAGAAATTGTTCACATAATGCTTGGGTTAATTGTAGTTGCAACACTTCAATTAAAGATGAGTGTTGATATGATCATTCCTTTATTCTTCCACATTAGGAGAATTCTTCATATCCCTCAGGATGTTCTAGGCTATATGTTCCATTGATCCAAATTATAGTCAATTATTGTTTCTTTTAGACAGTTCCCATGATGATTATTCACAAAACTTTTACAAGAGTGATATTCGGGCTTCTTCCCATCAAGGGATTTATTGGAACCCCACATGTTGTTCAGAAAAATATTCTTATTATCACAATACCAACAAGGCCCCTATGATCCTCCACTCTCCATTTATTCCATGAAAGCACAATAAATAATCTCCATAAAACTGTTGATGTCTCGAATCACTATAAATTTTCATATAATCATCCATAGTCTGCTAAAGAAGTGATCCACCATTCATTCAGTATTCATGAAAAAGCAAGAGGCATACCATTCATGACTTGTAATGTTTTCTCTATACACCCTGATGGAATAATCATCCTTCTACTTGAGTTTTAAGAACTATCTATCCATCTTCAAATGGAGGGTTTAAGGAAAATATTTATTGAATTTTTTTCCTTGAATTCCTCCCAAAATATGGAATCAAATTCCTCTGGGGATTCTTATTTTTGATCAGTGTCGACCACAATTTAGCTTCTATTTTAGAATGATAGACTGCCAACAGAAATTTCACTTCTTCTAAGTACTACAGTATAGAGAATATATTTTCACTAGAGTTAATCCACGGTTCCATAAAAAGGGGATCAGATGGTCCACTAAACATGGGAAGGCCTTTTTCGCATGAAGGATTCAATAGAAACATTCTCTTTCTATTGATTAGGATAGTGTTCTATCTGTTTTAATTTATTATTCATAAATTGATCCAGCTGAACATGAAAAGTTATAAAGTTTTGAGCACACGTTATGATCATATCAGGAATATCACACAATAAATATTCACATTTCCAATCAAATTGTTTATTGAAATGTGGTCTTCTATTTCCCACTATTAACTAAGAAAAATATCGTAAAATTAGAGGGCTAGAATATATAAATATTGAGCATAAAAATGAAAATTTTGAATATAAGAGGGTAAACGTGTAAATAAGAAGTATATCCTATCTTGTGATTCGATATGATTAAATATAAGTTATGATTAATCTATTTCATTACTTATATTATTATGGGATTTTTTATTCACTTAATAATAGTTTTTATTATGCTCTAGAATTTAACAATGTATATCCCCCGAGAATGTTAACCCAAGAGTGATGAAAGGTCCATTTTCATGTACCATGATACCCCGAATCAGGCCTAAATGTAACATCACATGTAAATAATGAATAATTCATTTTCCTATTTATTAATATTTGTGAAATAAATATTAATTTTAAATTAAAGGTGACTCTATGTTCGATGGCTTACCTGATACACACCAATATGTTTCTTTGAAATCATACACTGCACACTAATAATATAATAATATTATTTTAATTGGTAGTTAACAAATAGCTATTGTATTGGTGATAATGAATATAACTAACTAAAATATGATTATACATGTTTTTTAATTATAAGTTAGGGGCTTAAAATATTAATGAATCAATTTTTAATCATAAATAATCTAATATTCACTAAAAGGTCTATTTACCACCTTTTAATGGTGAACCTTCATTAAATCTAGTTATATTCACCATTATATATTCTATATTAAAAAATAACATTCCTCTATAGATTCAGGATATCAAAGTTTACTTTGGGTAAATTTTTTTTATTTTTCTGGTAAAGTTCATTTTTACTGAATCGTGAAAAATACTGAATTTTTATTCCAATTTCCTTTTATTCTAATTTATTTATATAATTATATTATATTTTAAAATGTTTTAAAGTTTAATTAGATTATATTTTTACAAATTAATCCAATGTTTGTCATTTTAATTAATTTCACATTGAAAGTGGACATAAACAAGTGTCAACCTTTTGATTGTTATGGATTCTTAAAAACAAGCTATTTGTTTTGACAATGGGAATTAATTTTAAATTAATTAATGAAACTTCAATGTTTTGAATTTGGTAAAATATAAATAATTTTTGAGTTTGGAATATCAAATATAGATTAGGCTTAATTTTAGGTATTTTTCTGAAAAACATCAATTTTTTTGAATAGTGAAACCACTAAGTAGTAGTTAAAAACTGATATTTTCATTTCAATAAAATATTACCACATCTGTGGATTATGTTTTGAAAAAATGAAATACATTTTTTTTTATTATGTAAAATGTGGTTCAACAAGATGAAATTATTTTTTGGTGAATAGTAACTTTTGCCTTTTAATTACCGCAGTTAAATGTTAATAAGGTAATTCAAGTTAAAAAGATATCATAATAATATAAATTACCATATCACTTGTACTAACCTTATTGGTTGAGTCATTGACGACCATGGTCATCTTAGTGTTGATTTTGGGACCCCATGTAGCCACTTGAGAGTGATAATGACACTTTAGATTAATTAACATAAAGTAATGATAAAAATGACACAAAATAATATCTCATAGTTAATAAATCTTTACATTAGGTTATATAAGCTATAGTTTCAAATATAAATATTAATTATAAAGATAATAATATTTCCATATTCATGGTATTTTTTTTAAAATTTTTATACGTCAAATAAATTATATTATTTATGACCCAATAATGATGTGGTATTTGCCTCATTAAAAATTGATTCTAATGAATAAGATTATAAAAATTAAAAAAATATCCAAAACCTATACAATTCTTACTGGATGATTCTATTATGACCATGAGTCATCTTATCATTATATTTAATTATCTTTGGACCTTTATAAACCGAATATCATTATATAATAAAATATTATTTTCACACTTTCCTAAAGAGCCCCTTCTCCCCCTTATAAAAGCCTTCACTTCTTACTCATTCCTCACACTCTCAAGCCACTTGCCTTGTCCAAACCCTGACCAAATAAGCTCTCAAGATATCTCTCCACATATTATAATCATTAACTTAGGCATAATTATCTTCAAGAAGTGTTTTTGGTTCAAACCAAAGAGAGTTACCCAAATTAAGGGTAACGATTCCTCTTATCTTCTTTTCTTTTACTTTACTTCTCCATTACATAAATCTTTTTATTGATTTATTTTATAAAAAAAACAGTATCCTAAATATAATAGGTTGTTGTTATGAGATGTATTTTAATTATACTTACACACACCTCCATATAATGGGTGAAGAACATACTGTTTTGTGGATGGAAAACTAACCCCTCACGAAAGAATGATTGTTCGATTATCTCCTACCTCCTCTAATGGTGTCAATAAAGATGGAACTGTACTTATATATGATATATATTATGTTTATTTTTTTATTCTTCTGTATTTTACATTTATTTCCTACCTTTATGGTTTCCATAAAGGGTAAACGCGATAATTTCATTTGAGGAAGTGCATACTACCGGCCCCTCAAAGTTATATGACTCGTTAATGACAAACATGGGACATATAATGGATAGTGTTAATGATATTATATATGATATTATACTAGAATTATAATATAACTATGTATAATTATGTTTTAATTCCATTAAAGTATGACATATAATTGAATGTAGCGTTCATGCGTACGTATGTCTTACCATCTCCATGAATTGTGGACTTTATTTCTGGTGTCCAAAATGCTAGGTACTATTATAAATATATTTATATATTTGATATATTGATATATATGATATTTAAATCATGAATATCATTATGGATATAATGGACTGTTGACCACATGGTAAAGTTGTAATTAAAAAGGTTATTAAAAAGGTTATTAAGAAAATATAAATTAACTTTAGTTTATTATTCATGAGTTTAATGAACAAACACATCAAGTAGGACACGAGGTCAGGGACTTCGTGTCAATCTCCTTTCATTGAGGACTATTTAGATAATATATACCTTCATCATTTACACGGTGTATAACAAAACCCCTTTGACTTCTACTTTCATTCAAATGGAATATTTTTTCTATGAATTCTTTTACTAAACATCAAATAGAATGTTTTAACGTTTGTAGTGACAATGACTTCTACACCACCGTAATCGTTATTAGGCTTCCTCTAAAAGCCATAATGTTTTATAAAATGAATAGGAAACACCTAATTCTATTTTTGGGTGTTTTGGAATTGAAAATGGGTTTTTAAATGGATTTATTATTTCAAAATCATGAAACTATTTTGTGTGATTGCAAATTAAATGTTATTATTGAAATGTTTATATTTGAAATATTTAATGTGTTAGGATTTTATAATGGTACTTCGACATTTGATGGGTTGTTACGTGATAAACCAAATGACGAGTGGTTCTATGATATACTAGGATGGGTGGTTGCGTTATAACCTCCAATGCATTGGTTATGGAAGTCGGCCACATGGCAATTCTGTTTAGTGATATGTGTGGATGTTGATCGTATGGTTATTCCACCTAAGAATTTTTATGGCCCAAGTTACTCTTATATGTAATGTGTTCTTTATATGGGTTTTATGGTAATATTTTTGTTTATAAAGGGTATTAAATGATATTTTATTCATTGAATCGTATTTACTACGTCATAAAGGTGAAATGTATTACATATTATAATGTATTCATGGATTACATGTTGTTTTGAAAAACTAACAGTTTTCCTTCTTTGTGTACCCCTTACTGATCATTTTAATGTTTATCACATGTTTTTGAAATGTTTTTCACAGGGATTAAAGATGAATATCGTCAAGGATGTGATCAAGGAAAATTCATGTTGTCCTAAACATGGAACTAGACATGATTCTTTTTTTCTAGAGATTTTATTTTATAAAAAAATGGATACTGAGTAGAATTGTCTACATGTAATATTCATGTTTTTATGTAAATTTTTTGACCTAAATCTATAAAATTCTAAACATGAAATGATCCTTAATGTGAATTATTCATTCAATTCAAGATAATGTTATGTTTTAAGTCCAAGGGAATATAGTTGGTATCAGAAACCAGTTTAGACAACATTAGGAGTTAGAATATAGTGAAATTCATATCCATAAATTCTTTTAGTTTATGTTATAATTGAAATGATATATCATTCGTTGATTTCCATGTCGCTTCACCTAAGCTATTTAGATGTTCAGAATTGTTTTCCATGGCGGAAAGATGGAAACTATGTTTAGACGACATTCGAAGGAAGACAAACTTCCAAATTGGCAACCTCAGTTAGTCAAAAATGGAACTGAATAGTTTTTTGGAGTTATGGCATAGTTGACTCAGGATATAAATAGAGGCGGTATCCATGCATGAGATCTATCACATCAACCACTGAGGAACATGTCACTATTGGAGTATTTCATGAGGCAACTTCCCACATCATTCAGAGGATCATCTAACCCTGTGCTAGCAGAAGGGTGGAATAAAGCCCTGGAAATAATTATTTATGTCAAGGGGTGTTTAGATCAACAGAATGATAGTATTGTTGTTTATTGTTTTGAAGGTGAACCTTATCAATGGTGGTCGATAGTGAAATATATCATGCATATTTAGGAGATTGATGCTCTTGATAGGGATGAATTCAATGGTATGTTCCTTGAAAAACATTTTTCAAAGGTCAGTCGTCTTAGAATGGGAAATCAATTCATGGAGTTGTGGTAGGAGGATGACTCAGTGGCTACTTATGAAGCATAATTCACTCGACTAGCATGTTGTGCTCCAAATTTCATATGATATCATGATAGTAAAATCATCCTTTCTTACATAGGATTAAATCCAAAGTATCGAAGGGCTTTAGCATCTCGTGAGTTCAAATATTATGAAAAACTTGTTCATTTTGTAGAGAAGGTTGAAATTTAGTTTGTTGATGATCAGGTGTTCTTTGAAAAACAATAGAATAAGTGGTCGAGGTGTTTGGAGAAAGGGAATAACTCTTCAAAAAAGTCTAATGGTAGGAAAATTAAGTTTACAGTTTGTTTAAATTGTGGTAAAAATCATGCTGGGGAATGTCATTTGAATTTTGGTAAGTGCAACTCATGTGGTAAAATGGGACATAAGTCTTGAAATTTCACCGAAAGATGTCTGGTTAATGGAAAGAAAAAATCTGATTTATATGAAGCTGAGACAAAAAACTTATAAGAACATTCCTATCCTTGTGTACGGAAAGAATCTACCTACAAAACTTATTGTTTTTCCTATAGTAGAGTTTGATGTTATTTTGGGCCTTGATTGTCTATCTGTTTATCATTATACGATTGAATACAGATTGAAAGAGGTTTCTTTTTAGAAATATTTTCATTTTGTAACCAAGAATGAACCCATACTTTTGATAACATATGAGGAAGCTGAGAAACTAGTAAAATATTTAAATGAATTTTAACTTTCACAAATCGTTGAAAACAAAGGAACTGTTCAGGAAAATGATGTGCCAGTGGTAAATGAGTATCTTGATGTTTTACGTGATGAATTTCATGGTATTATATTAGCTCAAGAGGTTGAATTTACTATTGGCCTAGTTCCTGATACTATTCCATTTTCCAATCCCCCTTATCGAATAGATCAAATTGAACTTTTAATGTTAAAGAAGCAATTGCAGGAGTTATTAGATAAAGGATTCATTCAACCTAGAACATCACTATGGGGTGCTCTTATCTAGTTTTTTAAAAATAAATATGGTTCAATGAGACTTTTCATTGATTATAGAGCATTCAATAACATTACTATTAAGAACAAGTATCCTTTTCTTGATATAGATGATTTTTTTGATTAGCTCCTAAGAGATCAATATTTTTCCAAGATTTATTTGAGGTCGAGTTACCATCAGTTGACTGTAAATGAAGAATACATTCTGAAGACCGCATTTTGTACTAGATATGGCCATTATGAATTTGTACTTATGCATTTTGGTTAAACAAATGCACCTATTTTATTCATAGATCTTATAAATTGAATTTGTCGTTAGATCATGAATAATTTTTTTTGTTCCTTGATTATATTTTGGATTCATGCATAATAAAAGAGAAACATGATAGGAATTTTATTGTTGTCTTGCAATCATTAAACGAAAATAAACTATTTGGGAAATTCAGAAAATGTAATTTTTTGTTACAGAAAATATCTTTTTGAGGTCGCATTGTTTAACAAAATGGCATAACTCTGGATCTTGCTAAAACATAGTTTGTTGAAGAATGTCCAAGACTAACAAATATAACCGAGATATGTAGTTTTCTTGGTTTAGAAAGATATTACCTAAGGGTTGTTGAGTATTTTTCATGGTTATATAGCCTAATGACTATGTTAACTCGAAAAGTTTTGAAGATCATTTGGAAAAAACAATGTGATGATTGATTTCAGGAATTGAAAAGAAGATTGATGAATGCTGCAATTTTGGAACAGCCTTCCATAAATGGTGAGTTTTTTATTTATAGTTATGCTTCATTGAAAGGACATGGATGTGTCCTTATGCAGTATGATCATGTAATGGATTAAACTTCCCATTAGTTGAAACCTCATGAGTTAAATTAACCTACCCATGATTTGGAATTAGCTATTGTTGTTTTTCTTTAAAATATCAGAGGAATCATTTGTGTGTAGTAAAATTTGAAATATATACTAACCAAAAGTTGGATATATATATTCAATCAAAATGAATTGAAAATGAGATAGAGGGGATGGTTGGAATTAATCAAACATTATGATTTAACGATTCATTACCATCCAGGAAAGGAAAATAATGAGGGTGATCATTTGAGTAGAAAAATTAATATTTAATTAACCACGATTCATTTGGAACGTGATCCTTTTGTTTTTGATTTAATGAAATTTGGAAAAGATGTTTTTGGTGCAGGAAATTCTTCCGTTTTGTTACAGGTGTCTGTGAAATTATCTCTATCAGACTGAATAAAGCAAGCTTATAAAGAAGATAGTAATTTGTAGAAAAAGGTAGAGTTGGTTCAGAAGTGTTAGTTTCCTAACATTAACATTGATAATGATGGTGTTTTGAGGTTTCGAAAAAAATTATTTGTGCCTTGTGATTCACAGTTCATGAATGAGTTGTTATATGAAGCTCATAGTTCCCCATATTCAGTTCATCCGGGTATTACAAAGATGTATAGTGATCTTCTGGAATATTAACGATGGGATGGAATGAAAAGTGATATTTATTATATTACTGTGAAGTGTTTGACTTGTCAGAAGGTTAAAGAAGAGTGGAAGTTAACAAAAAGGGATGCTTTAGTCTTTACCTGTGCTAGAGTGGAAGTAAAAAAATATATCAATGGACTTCATTTTGGGATTAAAAAAGTCTTATTGAGGTAATAATGCATTCTGGGATATTGTTGATCAGTTGACTAAATCTTCTCATTACCTTACTATTCGAGATACTTGGTCTCTATATCAGCTTTATGGTTGTATGTTAAAGAGATAGTCCAGTTTCATAGAGTTCCCATATCCATTGTATCTAATCGTGATCCAAAGTATAATTCTAACTTTTGGAAAGGCCTTCATAATTTGTTGGGTACTGAATTAAATTTTAGTACAACTTCTCATTTGCAATTAGATGGGCAGTCAGAGTGAACAATTCAGACTCTAGAAAATATTCTACATTATTCTTCACTGGATTACCGTGGTTGTTGGGACCAATATATTTCTTCGGTTGAATTTTCTTATGATAAAAATTTTCATTCGAATATACAGATGGCTCCATTTTAGGCATTATATGGAAAGCATTGTCGAACTCTAGCATTTTGGGATTAAGCAGGTGAATGAAAGATGAAGGGACTAGAATTGGTAGAAAAGTTGCTAGAAAACGATCTGTTGATTCAAATGAAAATGAGAACAGCTCAAAGAAGAAAAAAAAATTATGCGGATAACTTGAGGAAGGATATTTCTTTTGAGGTAGGTGATCATGTATTTCTTAAGGTTTCTCAATGGAAAAGTGTGTTGCATTTTTTTATTAAGGGAAACTTGAGTCTGAAGTTCTTTGGACCTTAGTAAATCCGGGATAAAATTGGAGCAGCTGCGTATAGAATGGATTTACTTACATATTTATCCCAAGTACATAATCTTTTTCATGTTTCAATGTTGAGAAAATATAAGCTAGATATATCTCATGTTTTGAGCCCAGAATTAGTTCAGTTGAAGAGATTATATCTTATGTGGAACAACTAGTACAGATTCTAGACCATAGAGCGCAAGTATTGTAGAATAAGGTAATTCACCAGTTAATGGTTTTGTGGAAAAACTATATGGTCGAAGAGGCAATGAGGAAATCACAAAATGTTATAAGGGATAAATACCCCATTTATTTAATAAGTGATAAAAATTACGAGGACGCAATTCCCAAAATGGGGGAAGTATTTAAATCCCAAATAAATAAATAATTATGAATTTTCATATGTATTCATATTTGTAAATTTAATATTAATTTAACCTTATAGTGGATGCTATGTTCGATGGCTTACCTGATACCCAACAACAGGTTTCATGGAAATCATTCTTTGCACACTAATAATATAATATTATTATTTTAAAAAGTATTTACACCTAGCAATTGTACTGGCAGAAATGAATATAAATAACTAAAATATGATTATACTTGTTTATTAAATAAAATTTAGGGGCTTAAAATATGAATGAATCAAATTTTAATCTTAAATACTCAAATATTCACTAAAAGGTCTATTTACCAACTTTTGATGGTGAACCATCTTTAAATATTGTAATAGTCACTTTTATATGTTCTATTTGAAAAAATAAAATTCATTTTTATATTTGGGACATTAGAATTTACTTTTGGTAATTTTTTTGGTATTTTTATGGTAAAGTCCATTTTTATTGAATAGTGAAAATAATGTATTTTTAATCCAAAGAGCCTTTTAATCTAATTTATTTATACGTTTTTATAATCTTTTTAATTGGTTTTAGTGTGTAATTAGATTTTATTTTTACTAATTAATCCAATTTTTTTCATTTGATTTAATTTTACTTTGAAATTGGACATAAACAAATGTCGATCGTTTGATAGTTATTGTTTAATAAAAACACGCTATTTGTTTTGGCAACAAGAATTAATTTTAAATTAATTAATGAAACATCTATGTTTTGAATTAGGTAAAATAAAAATCATTTTTGATTTTGGAATATCTAATATATCTTAAGCTGAATATTTGGTAATTTTTTTGAAAATCATCAATTTTTGATGAATAGTGAAACCTCTAAGTAGTAGTTAAAAACTGACATTTTTCATTTGAATGAAATTTTACTGCATTTTTTTATTAAATTTAGAAACTTTGAGAGACATGGTTGTTATTTTTACGTAAAATGTGGTTCAATAAGATGAAAATAATTTTTAGTGAATAGTAACTTGTAACTTTTAATTACCTCGGTTAAAGGTAAATATGATAATTCTTGGTAAAAAGAATATCATAATAATAATAAATTACGTTAAAACTTGTCCTAACCATATTGGTTGAGTCATTTACAACCATGGTCACCTTTGGGTTGATTTTCAGACCACATGGAGCCACATGGGGTGATAATGACACATTAGATTAATTAACATAATGTAATGATAAAAATGACAGAAACAAATACCTCTTAGTAAATTAATTTTTACATGGGGTTATATAAGATATCTTTTAAACAATAAATATTAAATGGAAATATCAAAATATATCCTACATCATGGGATATTTTTTTTATAATCTTTAGGCATTAAATAAATTAAATTACTTATGATAGAATAATGATGTATTATTTACCTCATTAATAAATGATTTAAATAAACAAGGTTATAAATATAATAACAATATCCAAAAACTATCCAATTTTTACTGGATGATTTTATTTCAACCATGACTCATCTTATATTTTACTTTAATTAGTTTTGGACCATTAGAAACTTAATATCATTATATAATAAAATAATATTTTCACACATTCCTAAAGAGCCCCTCCCCCTTATAAAAATCTATAATTCTTACTCATTACTCACACTTCTCAAGCCCCCAGGCACGACCAAACCCTATGAAAATAAGATCTCAAGATCAATCTCCTCCTCCAAGAAGCGTTACCTTAGGCATAAATCACTTCAAGAAGTCCTTTTGGTTCAAACTAAAGGGAGTTACCCAAATTAAAGGTAATGATTCCTCTTAACTTCTTTTCTTTTATTTTACTTCTCCCACCACTAAACTCTTTTTATTACTTTATATTATAACAACACCAGTATCCTCAAAATACTAGGATGTTTTTTATGAAAAGTATTTAAACTAATCTTATGCACACCTCCATCTAATGGGTGAAGAACATACTGTTTCTGTGGATGGAAAACTAATGCCTCACGAAATGATGATTGTTCGATTATCTCCTACCACCTATCATGGTGGCCATTAATATGGAACTATATTTTTGTATAATATATATTATGTTTATGTTTTATTTATGCTTCTATATTTTACATTTATATCCTACCTTTATGGTTTCCATAATGGGTAAACGTGATTATTTAATTTGTGGATGTGCAGAATACCGCCCCCTCAAAGTGATATGACTCATTAGTGCCATATGTGGGATGTATAGAGGAAAATGTTAATAATATTATATATTATATTATACTGGAATTATAATATATCTATGTATCATCATGTTTTAATTCCATTAACATATGAAATATAAATGAAAGTAGCGTTCATGCGTACGTATGGCTTACCGTCTCCATGAATGGTGCATTTTATTTCTTATATTAAAAATGTTTTGTAATGTTATAAATACATTTATATACTGGATATATATGATATATATGATATCTAAATCATGAATATCATTCTGGATATAATGGATTATTGACCACATGGAAAACATGTAATTATATGGTGTTCATTAGTGACACAAGTTCCATATATCGACAAAACTACCATTATTAACAAAAATGATTACATAATGTTTATAACATTGTAATAAGTTATGGAAAAAGAAATAAAATTCAAAAATTTTCTTAATAATGTAGAAATTAAATTTAGTTTATTATTTAGGAGATAAAGAATGAACGGGTGAAGTCTGACACGAGGTAAGGGACTTTGTCTGAATCTCTTTTCTTTAACGAAGATTTTGATAATATATACCTTCTTCATTTACATTGTGTTTAATAAAACCCTTTGAAATTTTACTTCCACTCAAAGGGAAACCTTTTTTACATAGTTTTTTACTAAATGAAAAATGGAATGTATTAACGTTTGTGGTGATAATGACCTCTTTATTTCCGTAATCGTTATTGGGCATCCTCTATAAGCATTAATGTTTTCTAAAACGAAAAGGAAATCCCTTATTTTGTTTTTGGGTGTTTTGGTATTGAAAATGGTTTTCTAAATGGATTGATTATTTTAATATCTTGAAATTATATCATGGGATTAAAAATTAAATTTTATTAGTGAAATGTTTATATTTGAAATATCTTAAATGTTATGATTCTAAAATGGCACATGGACATTTTATGGGAGGTTACGTGATAATCCAAATGAAGAGTGGTGTCGTGATAAACCAGGATGGGTGGTTACGATATAACCTCCAATACTTTGGGTATGAAATTTAGTCGTATGGATATACTATTTAGCGTTATGTGTGGATGTTGACCGTATGGTTATTCAACTTTGGAATATTTATGCCCCAAGTTAACTTTATATGATATGCATTCTTTATATGGGTTTTATGGTAATATTTTGGTTACAAAAGGGTTTTAAATGATCTTTTATTCAGTGAAGAGTGTTTACTACTTCATAAAGGTGAAATGTATTACTTATGATAATGTATTAATGGTTTACTCGTTATTTTGAAAAACTAAAAATTTTCCTTCTTAGTTTATCCCTTTCTATGTTTTTTAGCTCATCACTCATTTTTTAAATGTTTTTCATAGGACAAAAGGATGAATAGGATTAAGGATGTAATCAATAAAATGTCATGCTGTCTAAAATGTGGAACTATAAATGACTCCTTTATCAAGAGTTTTTATTTTATAATAAAAATGGATACTGAGTAGCATTGTCTACATGTAATATTCATGTTTTTATGTAAATGTTATGACCTAACTCTATAAAAATCAAAAACTGAAAAGATCCTCAATGGGAATTATTCATTTAATTCAATATTATGCAATGTTCTAAGGTCGGGGACTTATACCAAAACTCTTTTTCAGATTTTTCACACATAGGTACATCTGTGCTAGAGCAACCTATACATATTTGAATCCATATAGTGATTTATTTTCTTGATAAACCACTTAAATATAATTACCAATATTTAGGAGTGTTTTCATATACATAATCTCATATATATGGTTCTCACTAAGGTAATATATTCCTAATCTCCATAGAAAACACGACCAGGATACGATACAAACAACAGTGACCCAATACTTTTAGGCATAACCTTACATGATTTTAACCATAAATATACATAATAGTACATGCCATGGATTATTAAGTCTAGTGTCTTGGAAGAATAGGTACATAAAACTAAAAACATGGAACCAAAAAATGTTTCTTTATTTATTCTTCATATTTGGATCATAGCTTCAACTGTACACAAAAATCATCATAGGATATTGTAATTTCCCGAACCTCTCCGGTCAATTACATTGTCAAAATGTGGTGTTAGAGGCATTCCAGGTGACAAGGTAACTTATCCCCAACGCTTTTCCAAAAATATTCCTTCTTCATGAATCGTTTCAATGGTAGACAACTGAGAAATTTAACATCACATTACGTATTCAGGTACTTTTGATGTTTCTAACTACCTCTGTTCTGGTGTAGTATCTTTGGGGTGTGATTGGGTGAACTTTTATGCAGAAAGAAAGGGCAGTAGATTTCGCACGGGCATCGCACGGTTTGTCTAAATCGTATGGCCAAACCATGCATAGTTGGATTGGAAGTAGTAGCTCCCGTATGGAAAGAGCACGGTTTGTCTAAACCATGAGGCCAAACCGTGCAAGATGGGTGGCCAAGCTAGTAGCTAACTCACGATTAGAGCACAGTTTGTTAAACCTTGCAAACTAACCATGCAGCCACTTAAACAAGATCCTAAAATTTTGGATCTTGACCATTTTACCTCTAACATTTTTTTAGCTCCTAAGCATCCATAACTCGGGATTACCCTCCCTTGAGGATAAGAGAACCTCTCCCAAGCATTTTTTAGGCGATCCAAAGGCTTCCATTGGTGAATCGATGCCTGTTTCTTGATGTATGTGCTTGTTCTTGTTTGGTTGTTAGATCTACATAGATTTACTCCTCCTCTTCTCTAGGTTTCGTAGATCTACGCCCTTTATGGGTAGATCAAAGTGTGTGGATTCCAAATATGATGATTTTTGGTCTTGGTTGTGTTAGGGGAAGAGATCTAAGGAGGATTCTTGGAAGATCAACCTGGCTTTCTTGGGTGTTCTTTATTTGATGGGGTTTTCATTAAAAGCCTTTGAGGTAGGGATCTTACCATCTTCTCTCTCTCTCTCTCTATTTTGTGAATCATACGGGGTGGGTATACTCTTGTTTTCATGAGGTACAATTGAACCAGTATATAAATATAATAACTTGTTAAAGAAAGGGTTTGGGGTAATTTTTTTGATATTGTTGTTTTATTTCCATCAATTCTTGTCCTTTGATTATGTTGTGAATTTAATAGGCTTATGCATACTGAAAATCATGGTCATTGGGGGCCTATTCATGCGCAATTAAATGTTTCCCTATATTTCATTACTTTTTTGAGGATGGAATTTCATAGAATGTTGAAATTGGTTTATCACGTAAATTTGGCTGATTAAATTAATACCTATAACCCTTGTATGATCACCCTAGTTAAACTAAATGAATGAATGAATTTGTGGGTGCTGGTTGGGGTTTCATTATTTGAATGGGTGTTTCATGGGTTGTTGTGGAACATGTGAGTAGTGGGGCTGCGGTTGGATGGGTTGTGGGTTGGCGTGTATGATATGGTTGTGATGGGCAGTGGAGCAGCCGAAAATGGTAACAAAGTGATAATGATATTGTATGGTTATTTTTTCTGAGGTGTTCATTGTTATGGGGGTTGGCATAAGGGATGCAGGGATGGGTTGAGAATATGAATAAAAGTGGAAGAGTTAACTAATGAATTGTGTGTCATGGTAGTTGATTAAATACAGAAAATCAATGGAATTGATCAGTTGATAAAAGAAAATGTTATTGTGCTGATTGTGTTTTCCATAACTATATTCTTGGTTGGTAGGGATATATTTTACAAATGATTGATATGGTTTGTTTATTGTTATCTTCTTAGTAGTTAAGGAACTGATAAACTAAAACGGTTGAAACATGAAAATCTTAATGGGGTTTGGGGCTGTTTATTTTGTGCATAATTTCGTGGTAGTAGTGTCGAGGAATGTGCTCAGATCTTTTGTGTATAAGCCTTAAGATAGGCTGAGTGGCTGATATAATTATATAAATATGTACATTTTATGATTCTTTACACACCCCACCCATGTTGAGCACTATGTTCCGAACACCTGTGGGACAGGGGGTGAGGTTCTCAAACTTCTAAAGGAAAGCTCGTTATTGTTCTTACCTGTGCTCCATCTTCCATGTTCTATATCCCAAGTTCCTTGAGGCATGTTATAACAGATGTTTCCCAAGTGTCTACCGGATGAGAATGTGATGTGTTCCAAAGAGTCTTCAGGATGAGGATGTGATGTGGTTCCTATGTGTCTTCAGGATGAGATGTGGTTATGTCCGAGTATTGAGTGTCGGTGCGAGAGAGGATGAGATGTGGTTATGGCTGAGGACTCAGTGCCGATGGGATACTACGAGCTTTGTATGGCCTGGTTGTGGCACTAGCCCAGGTAGAGGGGGAAGCATCAGAGCATTATGCGTGAGGGCTTGAGTAGTATTCAGTGGTAATGTGGTGTGGGGTACCCTTACTTTTATAATATTACTATACTACTCTATTGACATGCAATATTTGGTGAGTGTGGCTTGTATGTTTGGGTGGATAGATTCCTTTCTAGTCTTTGATTCCTTCAATTTTATCATGGGGAATTAGGATGTCTCACCACTTGTTCATGAGAGATTTAGGTTTTCCTATTGTATATACTTGTATGCTCAACCTACATCTACTTTTAGGTCTTCAGGAGGACTTTAGGGACTGTATGGTACCTTGAAAGCTGGGCATTGGAGTTTTTCTACTTGCAGTTTTTTATTTCTTTTTGGTATCGTTCTTTGGTGCTTTTCTTGTAATTTTATTTTTGTTTATGTTTGGTATAAAACATGCATATGGGTTGGTTTTGGGTTTATTTTCATTTACATGTTCTTTTAATTTTGGTGTTTGACTCATCCTATTTCCCGATATTAATTATTAAAAAGGGTAATGCATCCCGTTTTTGAAAAACTCATACCCATGGTGCTAGTCTCCACTCCACGGCATACTGGAGGTGGGACTTAGGGGTCATTATCTCCCTTTCACCATTGCCAGCTCAAGAGGGGCATCTTTGGTGGGAGGGTGTCGTGACAGAATGGTATCAGTTGTAGAAGTTGAGAGATAGGTTGGAGTCTAGAGTTAGACACAATGAGTATTGCATGGGATGGTAGGGAAATAGTGTTGGGTGGTCATAGAGCATGAAATTGGCCAGGGAAGACTAGCTATGACACGGGATATTAGGCCCACCTGTGATCTGAGGCAAGGAGTATAGACCTACCAAACAACCAAGTGAGGCTTCACTGATTGATGGGTAGATATCCTAGGAAAGTTACATGCATTATAATGACTTGAGTTCTTGTGTTTATGGGGAATTTTGGTGATTTAAACTGAATAAGGAGTCTAAGAAAATTTAATAATAATATTCTACACTACATGGGAATAGGCATTCTTTGTTTAACTTGTAGAAATGGTACCAAAGATATGACCATGAGTAGTGCGGGCGATCGAGGCACATGGGGTTCACCTTGCTAATCAATGGAGAGATGAACGAGATGAGGAGGACGATCAGTGGCATAAAACGCTTCATGCCTTTCAGCAGTAGACCCTTGGGAAGTACGAGGGAAGCATCTCTGATATGGAGACAGAGAGCCGGCTGGAGGAGTTGGTGATAGATATCAGCTTGATCCGGGCTTCGGTGGAGTAATGGGTTCGTCTGGCTATGAGCTAGATGTGGGGAGTAGTGCGTCAGTGTTGGACGCTCTATCTCGGGGAGAAGAGGGAGACTGAGGTTATGTGGGAAGATTTCGAGAGGGAGTTCCGGGAGGAATTCCTATATTTCAAAATCAAGGATGAGAAGAGGAAGGAGCTACTCTCCCTCCAGCAAGGGAGCAAGACGGTGAGAGATTTGGGGACCAAGTTCAAGGATCTCCGTTTTGCTCCAGACCTCATTCCAAATGAGGAGTCTCGGGTGATACTTTTAGAGGAGGCACTTCGAACTCCTCTCCATTATGTTGTTACTCCCTTCACCCTACTGACGTACTTGGAGGTCCAGAAGAAGGATGAAGTGGTGGATAGGATTCACACAATGGGAGGTGTGTCATGAGAGGTAATCCAGTTGGGGTCGTTGAAGGGGAAATCCATCAGGAGCAGACCTCCAGCATCAGGGCCCTCTAGGTTTCGACCCGTAGGGAGAATTACTCCGCAGTTTTAGTTCTGATATCCCGGTCCTCGCCCTTTTCCATCAGGCCCGGGACTAATCTGTTTCATTTGTGGCAGCCGTGGTCACTTTTAGAACCAGTTCCCAAACCACGTACCGTATAGTACAGGTGGACCAGTACAGCACCCGCCGTAGCCACATCAGTTTCTAGCCAGGCCATTCCACCAGCAGCAGCAGGGGCAGTGAGCTCCCATTCCTCAAAGGGAAGACGTTGCAGGGGGGAGGCCGACCTCAGGGCGCTTCTTAGGGACCTCGGCCATGGAGTTGTCGGGGATGTGTCTGACAGCTGAGAGGTAGAGGAGTTGGGCATGGTATGTTGCCCGTCGTAGAGGTATTGGTTTTAGCAGGGCCCGAAGTCGTCCGAGGTACAATCAGCTTGTTTAGTACCCTTTTCTATGCCTTGTTTGATTCAAGATATTCACAATCCTTTCTTGCACCCAGCCTAGTCTGGGCTATGGGCCTAGACATTGATACACTTTCCGTAACCCTGGTTTTGAGTACACAAGTAGGAGGTCCGACCATCTTATCTCATGTTTACCAGGGATGTAGGTTGATGTTGGAGCCACACCAATTCAGTGGAGATCTCCTTTTTCTGCAAATGCATCTATACAACGTCATTCTAGGAATCTACTAGCTGTTCTCGCTGTGTTCCTTCATCGATTGTATCTAAATAAGGGTTGTGTTTTCAGGCATGGGTGGCTGACATGTGACTTTCATTGGTGAGAGGGGTTTATAGGAGGGAAGCCAGCGAGGGGAGCCCTTTCTTTCCCCGTTATTCTGGCTATCAATTGAGTTGCCAGATATGGAAATGGTATAAGTCTTCTAGATCGTTATCAAGTTCATGGGCGTCTTCCCTGGGGACATAGTGGCTCTACCCCCTCGATGAGACATTATGTTCATAATAGACTTACAACCTGGTGCCCGTCTAATTTTGATGGCCCCCTATCGGATGTAACCTTTGGAGTTATGGGAGTTGTGGATTCAGATTGACGATCTGATGAGAAGGGAATGTTCAATGGAGTACATCACCATTGAGTTCTTGTTGATGCAATAAAAAGGGGCGATTTCTTATAGGTCTAAGATGTTACGTCCTCATGAACTTAACTATGACACCCACGATCTAGAGCATGCGGCGGTTGCGTATGGATTGATGTTGTGGTGGAATTACCTCATCCGGGAGTGCTTCGTGGTCTTCACAGATCATAGAGGTTTGAAGTATATCTTATCACAGTGGGACCTGAATTTGCTGTAGCGAAGGTGAATAGTGTTCCACCAGGACAACGACTTCGAAATCTCTTATACTGAAGGCAATGGAAATGTGATGGCTAGTGCATTGAGTTGGATAAAGGACGCAGTTCGAATGTTGGTAGATCTCTGGATGGTGATGGAATAATTGGCTACACTACACCTCGATGTGTGGGTAGATGGTGGTAGAGGTTGTCTGTTTCATATGACAATACAATCCTCCCTACTTTGGTATGTGGAGGAGTCTCATTGGGGAGACATAGAGAGTGATTTGATGTGTGATCTTGCTAGCCAGGGAAATGCTCCGGAAGGATGGTCGGAGGATGGTCTGATTCAGATGCTTTTTGGGGGGAAGTTTTTTTTTCTAGAGGAAATACACAAGAGTGTTATTGGTGACTTCCACAACTCACCCCTGGTAGTACACCCTGGAGCTTCCAAGATGTACCAGGGATTGAGATGGTAGTTCTGGTGCACCGGGGTGAAACGGGAAGTAGCCGAGTTTGTAGAAATGTACCTCATGTGTCAGTAGGTGATGGTTGAACATCATGTCCCAGGAGGTCTGGTACAACCTTTATATGTCCCTGATTGGAAGTGGGATGAGATCTCTATGGATTTCATCATAGGGCTACCCAGAGTTCATAGGGGTTGCGACGCCATCTGGGAAGTGGTGTACCAGCTAAAAAAATCAGCCCACTTCCTAGAAATCAAGGAGTAAAGTATGGTGGTGGCCCAAGCTCAGAGGTACATGAATGAGGTGTTTCGGTTGAATAGAGTTCTAAGATATATAATCTCCGATTGTGATACCCAGTTTACCTCACTGGTCTGGAGAAGATTTCAACCTGCCTTTGGCACCCAGCTATGCCTCATCACTGCTTTCCGCCCCAGACAGATGGGCAGACATAGCGCACCATCCAGACATTGGAAGATATGCTATGAGCATGTGTTTTGGGCCTTGGAGGATCAAGGGTACAACACTTTCCTCTAATATAGTTATCTTACAACAACAGCTATCACTCTACTATTGACATGGCTCCTTTCAAAGCATTGTACGAGAGACTGTGTCACTCACCCGTAAGCTGGACAGAGGTCGAAGAAGTAGGTGTTCATGGCTCGAAGGTAGTTTAGAGCATGACACAGAAGGATCAGCTTATATGCGAGAGGATGACTGTAACTCAAGACCGGCAGAAGTCATACACCGATAATAGGAGGAGACCCTTGGAGTTCGAGGTCGGGGACCACGTGTTCTTGAAGGTATCTCCTCGGTGTGGGTAGCAATGATTCGGAAATGGAAGCAAGATTTCTCCTAGGTTTGTTGGGCCCTTCGAGGTGTTGTGGCGGGTTGGCGAGGTGGCTTATCAATTGGCATTTCCACCACCACTGTAAAGGGTGCACAACATCTTCCATGTGTCTCAGATCCATCAGTACCTACACAACGATTCACACATCCTCGAATGGGGAGAGCTATATATCGGGGACAATGAAACTTTCGTGGAGCGACATGTGATTATCGAAGGCTGTGAAGATAAGGTGCTTCATGGGAGAACCATTCCTTTGGTTTGTGTGTTATGTAGGCATAGTGGGATTGAGGTGAGTACCTTGGAATGGGAAGTATAGATGTGTTCCCAGTATCCATAGTTGTTTTGAGTTTTATCCAGTTTTGTTTCTTACCTGTTTATGATGTAATGCTTGACCTGGTTGACTTTGAAATTTGATTCAAGCGTGTAATAAGTGTCCTGAAATGTGGGGAGTGGAGGACCTGATCCCATGTTAAGACACATTAATGAGGATGTGCCAAAACCCATGCAGGTGATTCAGTACTACCCAAAGAAAATAGTATCTTAACATAGAGGAAGGAAAACCCTTCACCCTCATGACCGGACAATTTAATATTTTTCTTTACATGGTTGTACGGGGTAGAGGGGCGGTATGATTGTGATTGTTTAGGGGATATTTGAGGAAGGCGGCCCTCCTTGGAAACAAGGAGGCTTTCTCCTGAGAGGTATCATTCGAGGAGGAGTTGTTCGGACCCCTCTCCTTTCATTAGGTCTGGTTTTAATTCTCAAGGGTGAGAATAGTTTGAGAGGAATCTGATGTAATGGCACGGACCTCTCTCGTCCATTACTTTGTAAAAATGTGGTGTTAGAGGCGTTCATGAGGTAAATGTAACTTATCCCCAACGCTTTTCAATAAATCATCCTTCTTCCAGAACCATTTCAATGGTAGAAAGATGAGAACTGTAACATCACATTATGTATTCAGTTACTTTTGATGTTACTGACTACCTCTCTTTTGAAGTAGTGTCTTGGGGGTGTTTATGGGTGAACTTTTAAGGAGAACTAAAGGGCAGTAGCTTTCACACGGGCGACACACAGTTTGTCTAAACCGTGAAGCCAAACCCTGCATAGATGGCTTGGAGGCAGTAGCTCCCACACAGATGCTGCAAAGTTTGTCTAAACCATGTTGCCACACCATACAATAAGGGTGGCCAAGGCAGTAGCTAATTCATGGTTAGTGCACATTTTGTTAAACCGTTTGAACTAACTATGCGGCCATATAAAATAGATCCTAAAATTGTGGGTCTTGACTGTTTTGCCTCGAACATGCTTGTTTAAGCTCTTATGTGGCCATAACTCGAGATTACCCTCCCTTTAGGATTGTACAACCTCTCCCAAGCATTTTGGAGGAGATACGAAGGCTTACCTTGGAAAATCGAAGCAGGTTTCTTGAGGTATGTGATCATTCTTGTTTGGTTGTTAGATCTACTACGATCTACTCCTCCTATTCTCTTGTTTTTTAGATCTATTCCCGTTATGGGTATATCTAAGTGTGTGGATTCCAAATATGATTAGTTTTGGTTATGGTTGTGTTAGGAGATGAGATCTAAGGAGGATTCTTGGAGGATTAGCCCGAAATTCATGAGCGTTCTTTATTTGTTAGGGTTTTCATCAAAAACCATTGAGGTAGGGATCTTACCTTCATCTCTCTCTCTCTCTTTTGTGTATCATGCGGGGAGGGTATCCTATTGATATCATGAGGTACAATTGAACTATAAAATAAAGATAATAACCAGTTAAAGAAAGGGTTTGGAGGAATTTTGTTGATATTGTCGTTTTATTTCAATCAATAATTATCCTTTGATTATGTTGTGAATTGAATAGGATTATGCTTACTAAAATTCACAGTCATTGGGGGCCCTTGCTTGAGCAATTAAATATTTCCCAATTTTTCTAGATAGTTTTTTGGATAGAATTTCATAGAATGTGGAAATTGGTTTATCATGTAAAGTTGGATGATTAAATGAATACTTGGAACCCTTTTATGATCACCCCGGTTAAAATAAATGAAAGAATGGATTTGTTGGTGCTTTTTAGGGTTTCATTATGTGAAGGGGTGTTTCATGGGTTGTTGTGGAACAGGTTAGCAGTGGGGATGTGGTTGGCTGGGTTATGGGTTGGCGTGTATGATACGGTTGTGAGGGGCATCAGAGATGCGGGAAATACTATCAAAGGGATGATGATGTGGTATAGGTATTGTTTCCGAGTTGTTTGTGGTTATGGTGGTTGGCTCAGGGCTTCAGGTGTTGGTTGTCCATATGAATAAAAGTGGAAAAGTTAACTATGAATTATGTGGATTGGTAGGTGATTAAATACTGAAAATAAATGTAATTTATTGGCTGAAAAAAGAAAATGGTATTGTGTTTCTTGTGTTTTCCCAAACTATATTTGTGGTTAGTAGGGATATGGTTTACGAACGATTGATCTAGTTTGATTGTTGTTAGTTTCCCGATAGTTAAGGAACAGATAAACTAAATGTGTTGAAACATGAGATGATTAATGGGGTTTGGGGCTGTTACTTGTGTGCATACATTCATGGTAGCAATGTTGAGGCATGTGCTCAGATCTTTTTTGTAGAAGCTATAGGATGTGATAAGTGGTTGATATAATTATATAAATTTGTACGCTTTATGGTTCATTACGCACCCCACCCATGTTGAGCACTACGTTCCAAACAACCGTGGGATGGGGGTGAGATTATTAAACATCAAAAGTATGGTTGGTTACTGTTCTTCCCTGTGCTCCCTCTCCCAGGTTCTATAGACCAAGATCTTTCGGTCCATTTATGACAGATGTTTATCAAGAGTTTTCTAGATGAGGATGTGATGTGTTCCCAAGAGTCTTCAGGATGAGGATGTGATGTGGTTCCCAGGTTTCTTTGAGATGAGATGTGGTTATGGCCAAGGATTGAGTGTCGGCAGGATACTATGAGCTTCATATGGCCAGGTTGCAGCACTAGCTCGAGCTTCATATGGTCAAGTAGCAGCATTAGCTCAGGAAGAGGGGGATGCATCAGAGTGTTAGGCGTGAGGGATTGAGCAGTATTCAGTGGGAAGGTGGTTCAGGGTACCCATACATTGATAATATTACAATACTACTCTATTGACTAGCGATATTTGGTTAGTGTGGCATGTAAGGTTGGGTGGATAGATTCCTTGCAAGGCTTTGGTTCCTTTGGTTTTCTCACAGGGCATTAGGATGTCTCCACACCTGTGCACGACAACATTATTTTTTCCAACTGAGTATATTTGTATGCTCATCCTACGTTTACTTTTAGGGCTTGAGAAGGACTTCAGGGACCATGAGGGCCCTTGCTAGTTGGGCGTCGAAGTTTTTTTTGTTGTAGTTTTTGCTTTCTTTTTTGTATCATACTTTGGATCTTTTCTTGTACTTGTACTTTTGTTTAGTTTTTTATAAAACATGCATATGGATTTGTTTTGGGTTTATTTTCATTTACATATTTATTTTTCATTTGGTGTTTAACTCATCATATTTCTCGATCTTTATTAGTAAAAAGGGTAATGCCTCCCATATTTGTGAAAACTCATACCCTTGGTGCTATTCACCACTTCGGGGCCTATTGGAGGCCGGACTCAGTGGTCATTATCTCCCTTTCACCATTTCCAGCTTAGGAATGGCATATTTGGTTGGAGGGGTCGTAATAGATATCCTAGGGATTACATTAAAAATGTGATAGCTAAAAATATTTGTAATGGAATAATAATAATAATAAATCCTAAGCACAAGGGTTAGAGGATATGATATAAGGATATATTAAAAAATGTAATATAAGGAATCTTGACATAAAAAAATGGGATCATATGAACATGGAGTCATATAAATATTGAAGAAACATAAAACATGAATTTTGAACAAGTCACGGTTAACCACAAATACCGTTTCCCATAGTAGCACAACCAAATGCTAACCGTTAAGACCATTTCACATAGTAGCACATGCCAAGGCTAGACACAAAGACCACTGCACAAAACATCTCATGAGACATAACATTACCTGGTTCATTGGAGCCCTATTAGGGCACACCCATTTTAACATTCCATGGATATGTTTTCTATATAATGCATCATTCAAAATCAATCATATATTAACATAATGGTTACCCATGAAAATTATTGTGTACCATAATCATGACATAAAGCAGAACAAATGGGTGTATCTTAAAAGTTTCCCTGAAAGAATGGAACTAAAATATACAAGTAAATTTATAAGGGAAAATAGTCTGGTATCATGGGATGTTATTTTAATTATAATAGACAACATTTAAGAAAATTATTTATGAAATTTTAGCATTACAATATTTTTGAGGTGTTTTTATGAAAATAATATAGAGCCATTAAAATAGAAAAGGAAAATATTATTAATAAAAAATAGAGCTTAGCCCAAATGGTTTTCATAATAAAAGGACTAATTATAAAAATGAAAATGTGTCTTAAAATTGAAGATTGAGTGAAATTGAAATCAGTTAAAAATTTAGGAATTTCCCTTAAAAAGGGTATGCTTATTGGGATGTATTGAGGAAGGAATCACTTCAAAAATGCATATAAAAAAAGTGAACAATATAATGAGAATTATAAATTAATTGTTTACATGTACACTGAATTTATAATATGCTCATAAATAGATAAGATAACATCATTTTGGTAGGAGTAAAGATAAGGCAACCCGAACAAATAAGGGTGATTTAGGTAGACTTCCTAACGTGTTATCGGCATGGTATCAGGTTTAATAAAAAGGGACTCATGTTAGAGAAATGGGTTTCCCATCACATATAAATAATTATATATGAATTTGTTAGGTGAGTATTCATACCCCATCAATATGGATTACACATAAAATATAAAATCATAGGGGACATAATAGAATAAAAGTTAAATGCAGTGGATCCCTTGCCTTAAGTATGATGGTGTTCTCCACCTGCTATTAATGTCCTAAATAAAAAAATTGGGTTTTTAATTAATAATTACATAACATATTATATATTTAATTGATTTATTATACCTTTTTATGCTCATTAATCACCTTTTATGTTGTTATGTGGTTCAATTTCATTGTTTGGGTCAGTTGGTTTTCATGGTTTCTCCGATTAGTTTATATATGTTCATGAATTGAGAATCATGTGAAATAAGAATGTTTTTTCAGAATTGATGTTATATTTTGTTATTAAACGTATGTAATATTACATGGTTATAAAATTAAATTTTTTATTTGGAGTTATGGGGAATAATTATAACAATCATTAACGATAAACGCTTGAATTTATTTAAGCCATTTTTCACACAATAAACTTGTTTTGTATAATTATTTTACAACATATGTGCATAAGGATTAAAGGAAATTGAATAAGATAAAATTAAAATGTAATTTTATGTTTAAAACCAAAAAAATGGTTTCATGACCAGAATTTAATATAGTAATAGAAATTGATAACTCGTCATCCTTGAATGTGCTAAATTAACACATCTCAAACGATGTTTTCATTTATTTCAAATAAAAGATGGGGAAATGAGAGTTGATAATGAATTATACAATTTGAAAAACAAAATTACAGTACATTTATGTTACTAGTGATTTCATAGAATTTGGATGAGTAGAGGTTTGTAAGGAAAAAAGAAAAATGGAACAGAAAAATGAATGAAAAGAAAAGTGGAAATTTAACTCCTAAATCCACTTTCCTTAAGATCATATTAAATAGAAGAGGATTTAAACTTTTGGAGAGACTAAGGGTTGTGAGACGTGGGGGAGGATATAGAAATGATATTTGGGAAGAATATAGTGAAAGAAAAAGGACTGAAGGAGTGAAGTGAATAGGGGAGTGTGGGACTTTTTATAGTGGATGAGAGGATGGTTTTCAAAATTGTAATTCCTTAGTTTATTGTTTTCCCGAAAGACCTAAATTTGTTATTATTCCATGACCAAAAAAAGTAATAAGTGAATTTGATTTTGAAAAAATTGGGCTTACATCGACATATCATAATCAATAACTCAATAAATCCATTATTTAGCATTTATAGTAAATTATGTTATTTTACTATTCATAAAAAATTCCTTTATTTTAGAAAAATACAAACAATTTACACTACCAATTTTTTGACATGTAGAATCAAAATATGTATTCCATTTTTCAAAAATAAACATTTAATTATGGTTGGATTGTTTTTTAATTAAAATCACAATTTACAGGAAAAATAACAATTTATAAAATTTTTTTCTTATTCCAAAAAATAGGTATATCGTACTTCTACTCGAATCTTATTTATATACTATCATAAGTAAGGTTTCTATTTATTAGGGTATTCCAATATTCATAAGAGTTATAATAACATTCATAATAATATTTTACTATTAACTAAAAATGAATTTGTTCATATTAGACTCCAAATAACATATTGATTACAACATTGTATATCAGATATTTGAAATTTAAATCACAGAAGTGACAAACCTATGTTTAAAGGCCACATAATACTTAGCTATTCCTTGTCTTGTAATTTCATGTTATTATATGACATAATTATAAAAATTAAATTTCCATTGAAAACTTTTGGTTGTTACAAAATACATCATCAATATGTAAAAAAATGAAACCCCTCTAAAAAATACCCCAAAAAGATAAATGAGGGATTACCTACCTCAAAGATCCATACCAACTCACAATGCTCAATATAGAGAATAAAAAAATCCAACAAACCACCATGGAACATGGGGAAACCACAAATCAAACAAAAATACAGAGAAATATGATAAAAATCATTCGAAAATAAACCACCAAACAAAAAAATCATTTAAGAGAATTCCCAAAAGAATAATGATAGTGAGACATAGTGAAATGATGTAGCACTCATCATTGATAACCAACAATGATCCACCATAACCAAAAGATTGAACAAGGTGTTAAGTGATATAAGATCCTATGGGAGTCCTTAGGACATGTCCAAAATGATAGATAGGGGTAGAGTTTAAATTTGGGAAATTCAGGGAAGAAAATTTTTTTAATCTATAATCCAATATGTTTCTCATCGTTTTAATTTTACACAGTATGTAATACTTGGGTTTTCCCAAATATCATCCATTTTCATAAAAACTCATCACCTCAGACTTTATTATATACACTTCATGAATTGAACATTATAAAATTATATTCATACTCATTAATTCTACCTTATCTAAATACAATCCATGAAATAGTATGATACACATGTCATGAACCACCTTTACTAGTCAGGAATTATAACGACCCAAAATTTTGTATAAATCTTTTTTCCTAATTTTGTGTGTTATTTTTTTTATACTCAACAAAACTGTTTCATTTGATAGCATGTGTATAATGAAAATTAGACTGTTGGGTTTTGACTGTTATATTACCGTTGGTCAATATGACCACTAGAAACTAAATGTTTCGGTTATTGTCTCTAAATACATGTGATATTGGTTAATTAATATAGAATGATGATTCAATGGCATCATCTAGCAGTCTCGGGGCAATCGAATCCCATCTAACGGATCTTGGGCAGGAGGTAGCAACATTGGGCTTTTCTCTGGACAAAACCCAAGCTGAACTTCATCGTGTGAAGCTAGAATGTGATCGCCTTCACGAGAAGTTCAAACTGATAGAAATTACTATTAATGCAATGTTGGCCGAGCCGCCCCAAGATTCTATCATCCTGTCACACCTTACCCTTAGGTCATATGCTGGTGTTATAAGGGGCTATGTAAAGAGACCATAATATCCTTGTGTATTCCTTTGATTTAAATAAAAATTGTGATTTCTTCTTATGATGAAGTTTGTGAATTTTCAAATGTCCAGATAAATATAGTATGCATATATTTTTATGAATTCTAGGAAAATGATATTTGAAAATATTTATGTAAACATTAAATATTTAATTATGTGCAATTATTTTCAAAAAACGGTCTTCTACAATTATGTTCAGTATGAAATTTTGAGTCTAATAAGATCAACTTAATTTTTGATGAATAGTAAATTACGAATAATGATTTTATGATTAGTATTAGTAATGTGACCAAATGGATTAGTAATCCTCCTTAAATAAGGTATTAATATAATCTAGGCACCTTGATTATGTAATGTGATTCAATAAAATAGGTAAATAACTGTTTCAGAAATTTTTAGTCAAGTATTAGTTTTTTCGGCTGAATAGTGTTTTTCAATTACAAATTAAATTAAAAATATTTATAAAAATATTTTTATAAAATGGATTTCATTTTTGAACTCATAGAATCGATATTATGATAAGTTAATTTTTGAGGATTTTTCTAAAAAAATGTATTTTCAGTGAATCGTATATTTATTTAAAAATTATATTAAAAATTATTTTGAAAATTATTTTTATAAAATGGAGTTCATTTTGGTAATCAGAGCATCAATATTTGGTTAATGTTAAATCTTGGGATTTTTCTGAGAAAGGTGAATTTTCTATGAATAGTAAAAATACAGTTTTAGGGTTTCAGTATGTTTAATGACATCATAACTGTGTCATGATGATTTCATGAGATATTTTAAGGGTTGGCCGACCAAAGGTGATTAATTATTGTATGGGGGTACCCATGTGGGCTATATCCATGGGAAATACCTTGGGAGAGACCATGGATATGAGAAAACCACTTGTGAGGTGTCCCTTGAAATTATTAAAGTATCACCTCCCCTTCCCTATAAATACCCAACCTTTCCTCCTTTAGTTTTCACTACAAAATTTCCCCCAATGAATCTTTGGTCTCATTACCTCCCAAGGAGTCCTCCCAAGGTAAACCCATTCTCTCAAGGTCCCAACCTTTTAGATAAAAGAGTTACGTTTTATGGTATGGGATCCTACCTCTCTCTTTCTTTCCAAGTACTCTCTTTTATGTAATATCTTTTATGCTCCACATTATTATGTTGGGGATGTTCTTTTATATTCATCCAAATTTATTTTTAATTTTTTATATAATTAGAGACCCCCTCTTTCACTTATCAAATCATTTTGAGAATGTTTAAGTGGCGCCGTTAGGCTGCCAAATTTTTAAGGGATTCTTTCACCCTC
This sequence comes from Viscum album, assembly GCA_963277665.1. Taxonomy (NCBI): domain Eukaryota; kingdom Viridiplantae; phylum Streptophyta; class Magnoliopsida; order Santalales; family Viscaceae; genus Viscum; species Viscum album. The sequence continues at coordinate 1,236,704,652 of OY728145.1, read as the reverse complement.
CTCATTTTCAAGTTCTATTTTCATATCCAGTCTTTCAAGTTACTTTTTATTATGTTGGGTTATTATCTATATATCTATCATACTTATATTTTATGTTCATTTGATGAGATACCCTATTTGATCTTGTCAATTCCCTTTTTGATGTTTTGAGTGGTGCCGTTAGACTCTCGAATGTTTAAGGGATTCCTTCACCCATCTTATTTTCAAGATCTATTTTCATTCCATGTCATTCAAGATCCTTTTTATTATTATGGGGTATGATATCAATATCTATCATACAGATATTTTATGTTCATATGATGAGATACCCTATTTGATCTCAATAAATCATTTTTTGATGTTTTACGTGACGTCGTTAGGCTGCCGAATCTTCATAAGAGAAATATTATTTTTATCTTCCTTCAATGGTTTTCATTTTATAATGTATATCTTTCAAATTTCATTACCATGTTCATATATCCATTATTTTCTGTCCCTATACTGTTTTATGGATCATTTATGAGTGGGTGACCCATTTCCAATCTCTTTTCAATATTTTTTAAATCCATGTAACATAGCCGTTATGCTGCAGAATTTTCATCTCAAAATGTCTCTCTATTTATCTGAAATTCTTTTATTTTATTACATGAATACTAAAATCTCTTTATTCTATAGGGGTATTCACATATATATCAAAATTTTCTATTTTAATTCTGGGACCTACATACATGAAACCCACTTTCCTTTTTCTGTGGGTTTAAGGTGACATAATGATCACGTCTTTAAAGAAGTTTTCAAAATGTGATTACTGTGAAATAAAACCCATTTAATTTATTCTATATGGTATTTTTATGAAATGATTGAAGAATATATATGGGGCTCAAATTATAATAAAGTAAAATCTAAGGGTTCACCCTGATAGAGCTCCAATGCATTGGGTAAAGACTTAATCTTTAGAGACGACCATTGTTAACGACGCCTTAGTGAATAAACATGGTAATTTTTAACGACATCTTGGGGATGGACCTTGGTGAAACAGAAATGATTGTCTATGTTAAATTCTTTAGCCTCATATTCATGTTATGAAACACGTTATTTTTATTATGATATGCCTCATGATCTCTTCCTCATTCCTTAAAGTTATTTTTCAGGACTTTTGATGTATCTCATGTTCTCATGTAAAATGATTCCTTTTTTCCCTTACTGGGCCTTCTGCTTACCCTTTCCTTTTATTTATGCTCCCACGTTATGATATGCTGTAATGAACATAGGATGAAAAAATGAAGAAGCCTTTAAAGTTTTTAAAAATATTTTTTTTTGTTTTCATGTAATATGTTCTTGGTTTCCAAGACACTAAACATTAAAGATACTCGGTTTTGTACAATGCAATAATACGTTATTTAAAAAAAAGCGTGATGCCATAGTTGGTATCAAAGGATGGTTTAGTTATTTGTGAAAATTAGGATATGAAAACATTAGGAATATCCCTATAGAAAAGTTTAAATATAGAAAATCTTCATAGTATTTTTGTGAGTATTGAGTAAGTGGTTTATCAAGAAAATACATCCCTCTCTGGATACGAGCAGGTAGTGGTGGCTTTGGCATAGATGTACATAGGGGTAAAACCCAAAAGCACTGCTTTGAGCTAGACACGAATGGGAACTGGTATACAAAAACAGGCCTTGCTGCACTCTTGGTTACGACACTCCTAGGGGATATGCTTTGGTAAATTCATAAGTTTAGTGTGAACCATTATTAAAGGAAAAAAGATAAAATAAAATAAAGATTCACATAAGAATATATGATCATGTATAACCTAGATTGGAACCTAGGGGATCACAAGTTAGGATATACTTTTATTCTATATGTTTATCCTTCTATGATTAAAGTTTTCTTTTCATGATTATTGGCTCAGTATTTATGCCCCTAATTATACTTTCTTGTCTTAGTTAACGGCAGGAAATGGAAAAACATGTCCCAACAACCAATGTGATAGATAATGTGACTATTTCCCTATTAATATGATAGAGATGATGAGAGATCAAGTTGAACATATTTTGATTATGCCAAACCATCTATCAAAAATCTCAATTAATAATTTTTACCTAGCTGAATGCCCAAATTCATCAAGGAAGAAAAAGACAATGTCTCAAGGATGTTGATATGATAATATTGATTTGGGGATTAAAATATGATTATTATTTTTGGAAGACATTCACTATTTTGGGAACCCTATATAATCGAGGTAAATAGATTAGTACGGTATTTTCTTTGAGGAGTAAAGGACGACTTATATTTTGAAAAATCAATGAATTTAAGGTTAACATATAGTAATTTAGGTTACTTATGGAAATGATTAACCTATCTGGGGGGAAATGTGTTTAGTTTAGTTACTTTTGTTATAAGATGTTAGGAGGGGTTGATGTTGTTTGGAGATGAATGATAAATTTTATCTTGGAAGACTATGTTATCAAATCCTTCTTGTATTTGGGTTTCAATCTTAGTTTGGTTTATTTTGAGGAATTTTATGGACAGTTATTATGGAATGATCTATGATGAAGTTAGGGTAGTACCATGGAACTTTTAAGATTTAAAGTAGTTACCCTTCCTGTGGGGTTCATTCTTTTTGAAGAGTTGTTTTATCTTACCCTTTCTGTTGTTGGGATTAATGTTTCAAGATAGATAGTTAATCTTTTTTCAATTACATGATTCTCTAGAAGATTATTCTTGTGCATTTGATGAGACCAAGTGTTTTTGAATGCTCATCGTTTGTAGAAAAGATTATTTTTGGTAGAAAATTATTAAAGGATGAAACTCTACTTGAAGGTAGGTATATTTCTTTATGTTTTTATTCTATGTAGTAAATTAATTCCTCAAAATTATGAAATATAATGTAAAACAAAAACATTATTGCTTTACGTTTACTACATAGTAATCAAAGACCATTTACACACATCATAAGTTTGTGATTTTCTTGGGGTTAACATTCTCCTAATCATGTTTTCTATCACTCTCCCTCAAAACATGACCCTTTGTTTTCTCCTCCATGTCCATGTTTTCCTACATGGAATCCTAGTGTGGGTAACTTGGGTGACCATTGTACTTACCTTTCATTTTTAAAGTAATATTTTACTGAATCCTTTTCCGATGTGGTACTTTCAATGAAATTTCCAATCCCAATTTTAAAAATTGCATGGATGCAATTTCTTAAGGGGGGAAGAATGTAACAACCTAAAAATTTGAATAAATATTGTTTCCAAATTTTTTGTGTCATTTTATTCTATACTTAACCAAACTGTTTCATTTGATAACATGAGTATAAATAAAATGCGACCGTTGGGTTTTGACTGTTATATTATCGTTGGTCAATATGGCCGCTGGAAACTAAATGTTTCAGTTGTTGTCCTTAAATACATGCAATAGTGGTTAATTAATATAGAAAGAAGATTCAATGGACTCATCCAGTAGTCTCGGGCCTATCGAAGCCCATCTAACAGAACTTGGGATGGAGGTAGCACCATTGGGCTTTGCTCTGAACCAAACCCAAGCTGAACTTCATCGTGTGAAGCTAGAAAGGAATTGCCTTCACGAGAAGTTCAAGCTGATAGAAATTACTACTCGTGCAATGTTGGCTGAACCGCCCCAAGATTTTGTCACCCTAGCACACATTACTCTTAGGTCCTATGCTGGTGTTATAAGGGGCTATGTAATGAGACCGTAACAGCCATGTGTAATTATTTTATTTAAATAAAAATTGTGATTTATTCTTATGATGAAGTTTGTGAATATTCAAATGTTCGGATAAATATAGAATGCATATTTTTTATGAATTCTAGAAAAAGGATATTTTCATAATATTTATGTAAGCCTTAAATAATTAATTATTTGTAATGATTTTAAAAAAATGATCTTCTACAATTATGTTCAGTACATAATTTACAGTATAATAAGATCAACATAATTTTTGATAAATAGTAAATTATTAATAGTGATTTTATGCTTAGGATTAGTAATGTGACTAAATGGATTAGTAATCTCAGTATAAGAAAGTATTAATACAATCTAGGAACCTTGATTGAGTAATGTGATTCAATAAAATAGGTAAATAACTGTTTCAAAATTTTTTAGTCAAGTATTATATTTTTGGGTGAATAGTGTTTTTTAATTAAAAATTAGTTTAAAAATATAATGAAAATTATTTTTATAAATTGGATTTCATTTTTGAACACAAAGCATCAATATTATGTTAATTAAATTTCTGGGGACTTTTCTGAAAAAATGAATTTTCTATGAATAGTGTATTTAATTAAAAATTAAATTAAAAATATTTAGAAAATTATTTTTATAAAATGGAGTTCATTTTTGTAATCAGAGCATCGATATTTGGTTAAGGTGAAAATTTGGGATTTTTCTGAGAAAGTTGAATTTTTAGTGAATAGTAAAAATATAGTTTTCGGGTTTTAATATGTTTAATGACATAAAAACTTTGTCATGATGATATCATGAGATATTTTAAGGTTTTTACAACCAAATGTGATGAATTATCATATGGGGACTCCATGTGGCCTTACTCCATGGGAAATACCATGGGAGAGCCCATGGTTTTGAGAAAACCACTTGTGAGGTGTCCCTTGAAATTATTAAAGTATCACCACCCCATCCCTATAAATACCCACACTTTACTCCTTCAGTTTTCACTCCCAACTCTCCCCCAACGAAGCTCTAGTCTAGTTACCTCCAAAATAGTCCTCCCAAGGTTCCCTAAAGCCCTCAAGGTCCCAACCATTGAGTTTTAGGAGTTACGTTTTAAGGTAAGGGATCCTACCTCTCTCTTTCATTCCAAGTACTATATTTTATGAAATATATTTTCTACTCCATGTTCTTATATTGGGGATGTTCTTTTATATTCATCTTACTGTACTTTTCCTGATTTATTTGATGATAGACGCCCTCTTTATTTTATCAATTCATTTTAAGAATGTTTAAATGGCGTCGTTAGACTGTAGAATTTATAAGGGATTCATTCACCCTCCTCATTTTAATGTTCTATTTCCATGTCCAGTCTTTCAAAATCCTTTTTATTTTGTTGGGGTATGATCTCTATATCTATCGAACTGATCTTTTATGATCATGTGTTTACTGACCCTATTTTATCTTGTCAATTCCCTTTTTTATGTTTTAAGTGGCGTCGTTAGGCTCTCGAATTAATGCATTGGGTAATGACTTAATCTCTAGAGATGACCATTTTTAACGACACCTTGGTGAATAAACTTGGTAATTTTTAATGAGACCTTGGGTATGGACCTTGGTGAAACGAAAATTATTGTCTTTGTTAAATGTTATAGCCACATATTCAAGTTATGAAACACGTTATTTTTATGATGATATGCCTCGCGATATCTTCCTCATTCCTTAAAGTTATTTTTCATGACTTTTGATGTATATCAAGTTCTCATGTAAAATGTTTCCCTTGTTTCCCTTATTGGGGCTTCTGCTCACCCTTTCCTTTGATTTATGCTCCCAGGTTATGAGATGCGGTAATGAACATAGGATGAACAAATGAAGAAGCCTTTCAAGTGTTTAAGAAGAATGTTTTGTTTTGTTGTCATGTGATAAGTTCCTGGTTTCCAAGACACTAAACCTTAATGATCCTCGGTTTTTTAAAATATAATGAAAAGATATGTTTTAAAAAGGCAGGATGCCATAGGAATATAATACATTCCATTTATTTAATTTATCATCTCTACTCCACATCCAACCTCTGTGTATGAATCCAAAAAACTCCTCCGAATACAGCGAACCAGAAAAATAGAAAACAAATGGACTAGAAAAGAAAAATACCATTAAATCAGATACCACACAAATTATTCTCTCCCTCAGGAATCCAAAACCAAGAACAAAATTCAAGGAATTCAAAAAATGACACTATGAGATACCTCAGAAGTATATATTCATAGAATAAATGATACCACCAAACAAAAATTCCAAAAAATTTCCAAAACATCTCAAAACAATTATCACCATGTAGCCACCGTACTAAAACCATATGAACTCCATGCAGCTCAAATGAATAACCATGGTTACCAATAAATTTTACCACCCAAACATATGATATAGGGAATTCCATCATCCGTGGAAATCCACAAACCACTATTTGAGGAACAAACTAGATCAAATGCTTTTAAATAAATATCAATTAATGATTCTTTATTATGAATCAGGTTCTACCCTTACCATTTTATTGGACATTGTCACATATCAGAATTCATAAAATAATGATAAATACACGTATATTAAAACAACTAGAACCAAACAACACATCACAAAGAATATTCATGAAATTAAAACCTAAAAATAACTTATGGCACTAGGAACTCAATTGTGTCTAACATTCTAAAGAACAGTTCTCCAGGACACTATTCCTCTACAATACACAAAAGAAATGAATATTCAATCCATGCATTTCATTATCCTGGAGATATTCTATCAATATAAGACACTCCATGACCATCATGTTAACATCAATATCCAACCCTCCTCAACCAATTAAATGGGATTCATCTTATGGATACAAACAATGATGACAATCATAGATGACTTCAATTATCCTCTCCAAACATGGTAGAAATTTAAATTAATATAAAACCTCACTAACTCAGCATGTTTCATCAAAGTTCCCACAAATCATGGTATAATGAATATTCCTATTTCCAATCTTTTACCTCCAACATTGTTGGGAATAATCATGAACATATTGCCTACAACCCCAAACCCGAAGGGTCTTCTCAAGAAATGATGATAAGAATTATTCTAGTAATACACTACTTTCCTAATCTCACAAACAAGACAATCCTTCTCTATTGTTCAATACACCAAAACAGGGAAACAAAACTACTACATCCCAAATCCCTATCCAACACAACGTAGAATGACATAGTCACACATACAATGACTCAAAATAATACATAAAAAAATATCGATACTGATTATTATTAGGAATCTCATCCAAGGGAATGTTTCATAACCATGATGAACTAATTTCCGTGACACATGGCCCCAATATATCCCCCAATATCTAGATATTCTTCTCCTTCCACTGGTCTAATTAAGGGTGAAAAATAAAACTGAGTCATAAATAATTTCCAAAATACATTTTTAATATCCTTTAGACATTAAAGGGATAGAACATTCCAAAACCCAATAAATTGTACCTCATTTCTCCAAGAACTGAACCCCATAATCCACTTTCCTCTTTTCAAATAACCTACTATGGTAGACACATAGATCACTCAGATGTGGGTAGTGTTTGTCAAAAAATCCACAATAATGAAGAAAACATCTCGTCCTCCAGGTTATCTGTGAGATGATATGAAAAAATCCTTTAATATGTAATCCAATTTACACTTGGGATCATCTAATGTATGAAACAAACATCCTAGATCACAATGAAAGTCCTTTACCTATTGGAATAACAAGTACATTGTCATAAACTCTTCCACCTCTCGATTATTCTTTATCTACCTTAATTAAAACCTCAACGCTTGTTACATCGTGAATAATAATAGGTTTCCTTCCAATGTTTCTCTATTAATCTCACAAAAATATCCCTCATATATTACTATATGATCAAAAAAGACCCCATGAACCAACATCTGGTACCGAAAAACCCCTAAATCATCACCACATCCAACACGATTAAACATAAGCTCAGGCTCTATGTCTCCCCATTGAGACTCTGCCACCTACAACATCAAAGATGAATGAAATTTCACATAAAACATCCAAAATCTACCACAATCCGCCATAATGTTTATTTATAATTATTCCAAATCGTCAAATAATTTCAAATGAATCCCTAGACTCCAAAACAACATACTTCCCAAAAATCCTAGTCAATTAACCATACAAAAAATTCCCTTTTATTGATGTGTAGGAGATCTGAAAATAATAATCTTTAAGAAAATACATCCACTTCTGCAATTATAGATTTAGATTATAACGAGAAAAATGTGTGTCAATATGATAAGATATGTGAATTCCAAATGGTTATCCCCATTATGGTAGGATCGCTATAACATTAATAGAAACTCCACCACTTTTAACTCCAATTCTGAGGTGGCATAGTTTTTCTCTTAGGGACATAACCACCTAGATCCATAAGAGACCACATATAATTTACACATTAACATGAATATCTTTCCCAGATAAGATGTATTAAAAAACACATTGAAACATCACACCCTCTATATGAGACTAATTCCCCAAGGCACTGACCAATACTCCCTTCAGGTAACATTATAATTTCAAGAACTGATCCATACAAAAAATATCCTCTCACTTTCCTATCAATGATACAATCATTGGTAAAAATGTATAGAAATTGGACCCAAACCTCTAATAATATCATTAAATGATAATGTAAAATTTGAACCTATACCGTGTTCACAGTGTATATCCATGAAACAGCTACTTAAACCTTCTAAATGTCTAATACAACACCATGTTATGGATCAAAATATTTGAGGAAATTCATTTTAATTTTCTGGAACATACTCTTAGATAAAATATTATAGATGTTGTGGAATCAATTAAACATAAAAAGTGTTTTGATATGATCTGTATATTCCTACAAAAACATTGACTATATAAATATTTCATCAATGAATATTATGTTAAACTAATCCAAGAACTCACAAAAAAAAATTCAGAATCCCCATCAAAATGATTGGTGATTACATTATATTGATTGAGATTATTAATATATGAAGGGTACATACTTTAATATAATGTAAATAATCATGATATCACATCCATTCTACCTAAAATTATGATATCCAAACCATATGACAATAATAGAAAAGAACGTTCACATATCACTAGGTCAAAAAGATATTCAATACTCAAAAGAGGGTAGTGTCTCTTGAGAGTCACCTCATTCAAATACTAGTATTCATTTCACAACTATCTACGATCATAAGCTATATTCATGGATAAAACTAGAGCACACTGCAGTGACCCACAAGGTTGGATAAAACCAATTTACATTTGATCATTATTATAAATTCTTATATTCCTAAATTTAGAAGATTCCATCTAATAAGGATCCATCAAAATTAGAGACACTACATGAAATAAGTCTATCCAAAAAACAAATTCATTACAAAGGCGTAGAATAAAAACCACCATAGAAAAAAATATCCGTAGAATCCCTAATGACTCTATGGACCTCTATTGTTATAGAGTCCACCAATTCCGCTGACTACCCATATAAAATAGAATTAGTGGGCACCACAGGGTGACTTCACAACTGAAAATCATGTTATCCAATGAAAACAACTTTTCCCCACCCACATATGACAATATAACTCTAATTTGGAGTAGTGAATAATAATACATATGGAATAAACTTAGTTTATGTCAAGGAAAACATCATATGACATCTTCTATAGAATGAAAAATACCCCACATGACTGTTGTGGCCCCATCATCAATTTCCAGCCTGGAAAAACATAAAGCCAAATGTCTTACTCCATGATTGGCCTAGTTAACACCAAGTAAATAGTAATCATCTCTAATTTTTTTCACAAGAACACACTAATGTGAGATAAAAAAAAGGATTCTAATTCTCTTAAATCAAAATTTTCACAAACAATGGTACTAGAGAACTTGTTCATATCTCTAATGATCTCTATCCCCTTTAGTACTACCAAATCCACTATAAGATAGTATACATCCTAGAGCCTCAACCTATCTACGAACAACCACCTTCCCAACCAATATCAGGATGATGTTCCAAAACATTTGGTGCATATTTAGGTCTACCTTTACCTACCTCATCTACCCTCAGAAAAGAATAATCCTATTAACCTTACTAGTAAATTAATCTCACTAGAAACTACTATAGATTTTGTTGTTGAACATGTCCACAAACTCCAAAAAGAGCTCGGGGAACTATATATATGTATATTGTTCTTTCGACGATCATGATAACCACAACCAAACAAAATCTACCACAAAGACTACTGGAAGAGCATTAAAACTACTGGATATAGATGATTGTACGAGATACTACATAGGATGAATCCCTACTAGTCAAAAACATGAAGGTCATGGAACATGAGACCTACGATTCAAATCATTTAAATAAACCCTACCTTTTTTCGTATTGGAGAAAAAATATATGCATGTGAAACCACTAACTCCGCCAACTATTTTTCTAAACCACTAAATACAATAGTAAGGTAATTGGAGTAACAACATACAAGAGATGAGGATGAAAATTTTCCATAATATGTATCGTATGACACCAATCATTTAAAAATTATTTAGATCTAGAGGTAGAAGGTCTTTGAACATGATTCATATCTCTCACATAGTAATACTCTCAAAATGAATAGAAATATTCTCTTGCATCTTCACTTCAATAAATGGTCAATTACTATAAATCGTCCTATAACACATTCTATAAGTAAACCTACAAAAAAAGTATTCATTACAAACTCCTAGATACATCTCCCACTAATCGAGGGAAACACCCCACATCTAACAGACTACCAAAATGGAAATAGTTTTCCACCAAGGCCTAGAAAAAATATACAGTGATCACAATCTCATCCTTCCATCATTATAAGTCCACATATGAAATAATTCTATGTAATTTCCATACTTAATTATACTAAAGAAATTATTACTCCCTCAACTATAAATCATCATCCTCTATTAGATCCTCCCCATAACAATCAACTTGAACATCATGATGAACCTCAACATCCTTAGTCACATGTAGACAATGAATATAATGAATACAAGAAAACGAAACATTAACATATAGAGAACCAGTAGTACAAATTTTATTAAAAATCATTTAAATTCAATTTATTAATGTTAACAATATCAAAAACCACAAAAAATAGGAATATGATTCATCATGATGCATGTACCTTTCCTAGATCTCTACCATTGAAGAAGGTCGATCTGACATGGCCATTAAATATTCTCAATGACAATATAATGGATCCTGATGTTCTGAAAATACCATTTACAATATGGCCTCCTTATCTTATGTCAAGTTCCATGGTAAACTGGAATATTTACCACACCAACCCATGTATTCCCCATTGTACCAATCATCATACTGGATTCTATCTCCCAAACATCTCTATTGATACCCCTTTTAAATGATCATTTTTCTCAAATGAAACATCAAATAGAGGAGAATGTTAATTTTCCACTATGTCCCACCTCTAATATGACCCGAATAGGAAAAAAGAATCATGGGTGAAAACAACTTGAAATAGAAAAGGGATGGTACCCATCCAACTTTCCCCCACACTATATGATGGGAAAAACAACCCAACATGAAAATGTGGATGTCAGAACCTAATTCCCCGTATGGATGGAGTGTGTATTGAAATGAAAGGTAATATACATGTATATATATATATATTTCCAGACACACAATATCATCAAATGGGTTCAAAAGAAACACCAAAATACTAGCTACATCCACCCATTATTTTTACCCTCTAAATACATAATAGCACATGATCCCTAATTAAAATTTCACATTTCCAAAAAATTCTGATTTTTAAAAACTATAATTTTATTAATAAGAATTATCCACATTTACCTTGCATCACCCCTTTTTTATTATTTAGCCATTTTCTTATGATTTACCAAAATAATCTCCTAGAATTTCATGTATTACTAATATATTTACTTTTTCAATCACAACTAAAGAGTCAAAAACAAGAAAATTATACATCACTGGTGGCTCAAATTCCACAATATACCTCCACATCACTTCCCAAAAAGAAATAACCAACCAAAAATACCATGCTTCCATAATATCATTCCCACACAACCACCACCATTCCACAATAAATGAATGGGAAAACAACAACCACCATGCTATCCAAAAATCATTGAAAAATGAGCACTTCCATTACTTCCCAATGCATGGTTGAACAACCACCACCTCACTACACAAAAATAATATCTAAACAATAACCTCCTCTACATACCAATATCATGGTAAAATCCACCCACCCCTTCCCCAATAATTATGGCCAAACAAGCACCACCTAACTACCCATGTCCATCAAACCATCATCAAAACATCACATCAGAAACACACTTCATCATCCAATATGAATGACCACAAATCTCAAAACATGATGCTAATTTTAAATATTTTTTAATATGGGTTATTAACATATTAATCCTTATTTTAGTGGCCTTAACACATAATGAAAAATAATGGGAAACTGTTTCATTATTCCAATAAAATTTATTTACAAATTTTTATTTAAGGATGGTGTCAGAATAAACACAATAGTTTTAGTACACAACATCAAGACCAATCAAACCAACACTTGTAGCATTTTTATGTGTGGAATCAGGTCTATACAGTCCATCATCTCACAATAATATCAATTCATTAAAAAAGGGAAAAACACACTTTTTACACCATAAATTTTAACTAACCGAATATTTAAAATTGATTAATACTGCATTATAATCTCCCATAGATAATCCAAACAGAACCTGGACCTCATTATACAAAATAAAGAGAAACATGGATTTATATTATTTAATGTTCTTTTTTGACTCATAGTTCACCACATAGAATACTGGAAACACCTGGAAAATACAATCACACCTGGGAAACCATGGAACAACCTACACCACACCCAATTATCAAATAATCATAGCCCAAATCAAACCACGAAAAACATCATTATAGTGATTTACTAAGGGAAAAATGATGGGGAATGACATGGGAAAAAGGATGCACTCCCCAGGGATTTCTAATAGGATCCACCAGAACCAATAGATCAAATTAGAATGAAGGGTGAAGGATTTTCCTATTTCGTCACCTAGTTATCTTCTTAAATATTATAGGGGGATTTTCAAAAACAATTGAAATTCAGATGAGAAATAAAATTAAAATATGGAGAAATATAGTTTTCACATTATGTAAATTTTAAAAAATATGTAATCCTTGTGTTTTCTAAAACAATGACCTTTCACTATAAAATGAAACACTATGATATTGATTTAATACCCATCATCAATATATCATTCATGACATGTAATCCATATCATGGATTCCGCATTTCAACTTAAAATCCATGAAATAGTCACCAACATAAGTTGTGACCCACCTTTACATTTCATGTATAGATTAGAATGTATGTATTTCTTCTAACATGTATTATGCACCTCCATCATCCAAAGAAAACTTCTTGAAACATCACATGAACACATACACCACATATAAAATCGTTTGTAATGGACCTAGGAGGTGCGGAATGTTACACAATTTGTTACCCCATATTATTTTTTGATCATTAATGGTTGTAATCATCCATTATATATAACAATAAATTATATTTAATAAGGGGTTATGAATAATATTATTATAATGTAACATTATGATTGAATAATGTATTTTGAATCTTGATAATGATTGAAATATTCTCATATAAATTTTAAATACAATTTAATGAAAAAATTATATGAATTAAATATTTTTTATATTATGAAAATATTTGAAAAACCCAAATATTTTACACCATACTAGGGTTGTTTGATTAATTTTGGTCCCCAAAAAACATAGGGGTTCTCCATTTTCATTAGTAGATATTATATATGATTTCTTTATCTATTGGAGAAACTCAATTAAAGTATATGTGGAATTTAATTGAAATTATCATAAAAAATAATTCCCATCCTGAACTAATATAGAACAAATTTAATATCCTAAAAAATTAAATAATTATGCAAAACACTACATGATTATTGAAAAAAATTTAAATGAATTCAAGAATTTTTTCTAAAAAAATACTAATTTCATGGTAATTAATGAAATATTTTTATAAATATATTATTAATATTGATATAAATATGATTTCTGCTATTATATGTTGTTCTATATTGGAAAATACACTTAACACTAAAAATAATTTCCATTAATACATTGAATAGATCTCAAAGCATTTCAGTTTTAGTTCAAAATGCTCATGATTCTAGTCCATGTAGTGAAAGCACATGAAAAAAATACTTTCCATCATAGATGTCTACATAAATAAAAATGTTAGAATTTTGATAATATAGATATATCATCATTTAGACTATTATTCCCCTAAAACAGAAACACACTCATGAATAAAATTAATTAAAAATATCATTAAAGTATAAAAGCTCTCAGAAATATGATGTTTGAAAATACCTTAATTTATATTGTTTACCAATTCCATTATATTTGAAATTTCTAGAGAAGATATGCTCAAACTAGGGAAAATTTATGTTATGAAAATTAGATCATTGGGATAAACATCTCATTATTATTACATTAATGATTTACAACAAATGAAAGGATAATAGTATAATTGGGTTCTATGTACTATTGGGGATAATATATTTTCTCATGTCTTGTTTGATTTTTGTTTATTAAAAATATGATTCCATTGTATAATTTATTTTCATTTTAGGTTGTATATTATAAGAAATCATGAAAACTAATGTAACACACACCTCATTAGTTCCCTAGAGAATGTGCTTATCAGAGTTAAACACATTATATTTCATGTGATTTTTATATGCATAAAATATATTTTTATATGAATAATCAATAAACCTTAATTATATTGCATATAACATGGTTGAAAATCTTAAACACATAATTGATATAAATGATGTTATATTTATCATACATTATAGTGTGATATTTTTTACTTTAACGTCATAGATTCCGTATAGAATCCTTTTGAGGGTCATTTTCTTGATTAAATTATTATTTTTATGTATTCACATTCACCGAGGATTGTTTAATTATTTCACCAAACATGAATTATGAGTCCTAATAATTTATAATTTGTCTTGATGTTGATTAATCACTATAATGTAAAAATATTCAATAGTATATTTATCCATGTTTATTCTTTGATGATTTACTGTACATTGGGGACAGAGTGACCATAAATGATTATAATCAACATGTTAAATTTTACTCAACATCTGGGGATGCCACCATTGAGTGACAAGAATAAATCATCAATATTTCCATTTCATAGTCCCTATAATAATACAATATATCCCCAATATAGAACCTATAACATTGTTTCATGATTTAAAAAATTAATTTCTTGAGAATAGAACATTTTTTGTGCCAACATTTGAAGTTCACTCCCCTTAAATAATGATTCTGAATTCCAAAACATTTAAGAGATTAAAATTTTGATTTGTGAAGGGTTATTATTTATATTTATGTTATTATCCAATCTATTGTTATCAACCAAACAATATTAAAATATTAGTATAAATCAGTGTGGCTGAAAACTACTAACTAAAACCAAGCCACTTTAATATTTTTATAACAAAATATCCAAATTCTATAGTTTTATAATTATTTTCCCTATATATGCAAATATTGAGTCATTCTAGTGTATCATTTTCATAAATAACTATTCAATAGAATATATAACATTAAGAAAATTATTTTCTACCCACCCATTTTTAGAATATAGGGCATGTCTATATAGACTATCACTAAATAAAAAATTATAAAAGCATAGATTATTTTCCCTTATCATTAATTAACTAGTTAATATTTAGGTCACTGGGGAATTTAATTTTTAATTTTTTGATGGGTCGTGTATACATTTTTAAGTTCGTATTTCCATTAAGGATCAAGAAAAGAAAACCATAAAATTCCCTTTAAGTAGATTTTCAGATAAGTTGTTCCTATTTTTTCTTAACAATGAACAAGGTACATTATTTTTTTGAACTGTTATTATTTTTTATAATTATCTTGAAAATTTCATGGAAATAACCTTGGATTATTTAAATTTTTTGGGTTATTCTTTTTGATGAGTTTTAGAGTAGTTAATGTGTTTTTTCATCATTATAGAGAGAATAATATTTTATTAATTTGGATGAAATTCTATATCTAGGGTTGATAAAGAATAATACATGTAAACATCATTTATAGGGATGGTATATAATTAATAAAATGGAAAATTTATTTAATTTATTACATAAAATTACCATAAAATGTAAAAAAAATCATATTTTCTCTTATGCCACATAGAATTTAGCCATCATTTTATTTATTTATTTAGTAATATTTAACTCCCCACACTAATGAAACTATATATAAAAAATAATCGATAAAAACTATCATCATAAATTTAATAAATTAAAATTATATATATTATCAACCATGTTTATTCAACCAAAAATGTTTGATATTCTATTTGATATTTTGTGTAAAGGTGAAAAATATAAAAGTAGGGTATTTTTTTATTAGAGTATTTCAATAAATATCCAAATGTCACTGAATATTCTTTATACATAAATAATCCTTTATAAGAAAATGACAGTAAAACAGAGAATGATATTTTAAACTATTTTATTTGTATAAATTTAGATGATATATATTATGATCTATTATGATTATGTAATGAGACAATGAAACCATCACATATATCATAAACCAAAATCAAACCCATATATAATTAATTAGATAATCCTAAAAAACTATTTAAATATTTAAATTTGAGATAAAATTGATAATTTAATATGGTGGTTGGAAATATTTACAAGACCCTTTCATCCAATGATATTGACTCTTCCACTTGTATTCCTATAAATGGCATGTTTACTAATGGCATTTTTTAGTGAAAATGGTATTAATTTTTATGTTAACATTGAATATTATGTTGTATAATAATACAATTTTATTTATTTTAATAAAAATTATATTAATTTTTTGAAACATGAGACTCATGGGTACATTCGGGATTACCCACACAATTGGAATTCATTCATTGATCAATTCATGATGTTTTTTATTCCGAAGAGAGTGTTTTAGTACATGATCAGGTTTTTTTATATTGATTTATCTATGTGGATTACATCTCATAAAGAAATTTGTTATATATTATTTTATAGTATGAATATTTGGGATACACAGTAGTACTATAGATATTTTCATTAATTTTAAATTTTTAGTCAATATCCCCAATAGAAATGAAATTTCACATTAACCATTACTATTTTCTATTTTATTTTGTTTTCTAGAATATAAATTATAATTTAATTAGAGAAATAAATTTTAAACATATAAGTTCATAAATATTTAGATAATTTATTAAAATATGTAGAATCATAATCCCCAATGAGTAATTATGATAAAGATGTTGTGGAATTTTTTAAAAAAATGTATTCTTCAAGTTTGTATTTCCTCGATTTAGTATCCATAACCATGGTTATCATTTTTGTAACTATAGAGTAATAGAATATTAGAATAAGTTTGGGGTCAAATATTATATTTCTTTTTATTATCCCCCATAGACAATTTATAAAGATGTGGTGTATCCTAAATTGGTAAATATAACAACAAAAATTGGTCCAACCTAATAAAAAATATTG
Organism: Viscum album; assembly: GCA_963277665.1. NCBI lineage: Eukaryota > Viridiplantae > Streptophyta > Magnoliopsida > Santalales > Viscaceae > Viscum > Viscum album. The sequence continues at coordinate 1,236,687,237 of OY728145.1, read as the reverse complement.
GAGTTCTAGGCATGATGATACATTGGGGTATTATCATAATGCCTTAACAAATATAATTATTTTATCTTCATAAAATCTATTTTAAATAGTTTTTATAATCATGATGAAATATATCAGTCATCTTAATATGCTGTTAAACAATGAACAAAATCATACTTGTTTTTTATCTTAGAGAAATTTCAAGATTGTTGAGTTAGAGGAAGTACTAAGAGAATCATATGTGAAATCACAAATCCAAATGGAATTAATTAAGTCATCACATTTGTATCTCCTCATTAATCTATTGTTCAACATTAGGTATAAAAACATCCTTTATAATGACAGTCTAAACATTCCCCCAAGTGAGATTTGTTCATACTTTTTTGGCTCAAACACTTTCACCAATTTCAATTCTTTTGGTGTCATGTGGGATAAATATAATGAAACCAAAAAATATTATCCACTTATGGGAAATAATTAAATAAAATCAACAAAATAATTTTAGAATCTCATTTTCTAGAACTCCACCGTTAATAATTTATCTATCAATGATGCACACCAGGTTATTTACTTTATTCACACATTCCCTTTAAAAACAATAGGAACACTATAAATTATCATTGTTGGGTTTAACACATTCCTGAGTTAGTTAAGACCATTTTATCCATATTATTTTTCATTATATTCTCATTATACATGATATTTTTAAATGTTTTTTTAATTATGTTTCTTTTAAATCTTAATTTTTATTAAACATTTTAAATTCTAGTTTCCATATAGAATTTAATGAAAATTTTTATTTAATTTTTCAAATTAATTTATTCAACATTCATCAGAATTGTATTCTATAAATTAACAGTTCATTGAAAAATAATGAATCAATATTGGGTGATTTAAGTATATATATTTTGATTATTTAATCATATGATTAATTGTTTATCATTATATTCAATGAGATTTTTATATAATCTATCGGTGTATTTTAAGGGTGAATTAGTTCATTAAAATTGTTTATAAAACAATCCACTAAGACATGAAGTGTTAATATTTATAAGAAAAATATTATTATATAAATTTTTTGAAAATACTTACTAAAATTTTCAAATTATTTTTCGATGTTTTTATTCCATATCCAATATGTTTCACTGTTTTATTGGATTTTTTTGTGCGTTTCGAATATATGATTATTGTACCTCATCAAAAAAATTAAAAATAATAAATAAATAAATAAATAATTAATGATATTTTTGGTGAAATTTTAAATAGATATTAATATTTATATTGTGATATTATATTAATAAGTCTAGTAATGCATAATTTGGTGGGTATTGAAATTTAATTTCAATGTGTATACATGAGTTTTAGTGAAAAGAAATTTTTAGAATAAAAATTTCAAAATGGAAGATATTAATTTAATATAATATAAAACATTTATCATTATTTGGATGTCACACACACTTTTGAGGATTTATTAACGTGGATAAATATAGGATTTCATTTCTTTGTTAAAATATCTAGCTTATCCTAGAATTTTGATCGGTTGTTGTATTAGAAATGAACATTTAAATGCTTACTTTTTCTAGATCCATGGAATGATTATTATTTTACTCACCATCCTATCATAAATTACATTAATGATAAATTTTAAATCATCATGGATTAGGAAATAAATTCAAGCATCAATTTATAAAAATTTATTTCTTTACCAATGATGAATTTATAAATTTTAGTGTTTTTTATTGCATAGGGTTTCACTATTATTCACACCCTCATACCACTTAGGAAAATTAGTTTTTGGTAATAAATTACCATAATAATATTCAATTTAATAATAAATGGATTTCAGAAAAATATTTAATCTTTTAAAAAATAATAAATTTCAAATATTGTCATATTTTCATGGAATAATGAATAGATTTGGGAAGAAAAGAATCATATTATCAAAAAAATGTCCAAACTACATGGAAAACCCAAAATACATGTTGTAAAAAATGCATTTCCCTTAATCTACCAATATAATTATGACAAATAAAAAACATAATTCAATTTCAGTGTGGTGTATAATGTTCTACAAGATGACTATGTGTAATACATCCAATATATGGACAAAAACATGCAATTTTATATGGAATCTTGAATATCCATAGTCTCATGTAAAATTCACTATATCTCGAGTTATAAATGAACATTTTCTATAAAATGTTGATTAGAGATAACAAATATGTGTTAGAAAATAAAAACTTCACAAAAGATTCTATTATATATCAAATATAAGATCCAAGTGGTATGAAAAAATAAATGTTCAAAAACCACATCCTTGTTTTCTTATAATTGGAATCATAAGATCCATAAAAGAAATTTCTACCTAGGGGGTGAATTTTATCAATTTTAGTGAAATAGAAGATTCCTATAATATTCCTAGAATAGTTTTAACTCCCTATTTGAATCAGGATATCAGGTATACAACAATATTTCTATAGGAACTTATCCTTATGGATAATATGGTAAATGGTAAAAGACAATTATAAGGAATCTACACACATGATGAGGGGGTACAGAACCAAATAAGATATATGATTATTAAAATAATATTTTTTATCATTTCAAGGTTTATTATATGAATATATTTTTAATTTTAATCAGTATGTTTTAAAAAATTGAGGTAAATACACAAAACAACAGTAACTAAATATTTTTGTGACTCTTTAGAAGAAAAAATTGTATTATAATGATTAAAACACATGATATAGCCTTTATTTAATCATGTTTACAAGATATTAATGAACTTTGGTCGTCCATTCTCTTTACTTATTTTATATAACTCGTCTATATGATACTTACTTCAAATCTCACTTGAATGTATATTATTTCATTAGGCGATTGAGGGTAATCCAGATTCCAATGAACATACCTTAAAGAAATATATAAAAAGCTATTAACATTTTAAAAAATTGATCTCTATAAATTATGTATGAACTTTGTGATGATTTCCCTATATTATCCCTATTGAATCATACTCATTTATTATAATGTTTTTTATTATTATTTTTAATTAAAACACCATTAAATAAATTTTTCACTTTTTTATATTTTTATTATAACTTTGTAAAAATTAACCCACTAAATCTCAATAAATACCCATGATAGATTAATTAGGTTCTTTCATATAATCAATCTAATATTGATAAATCTAGATAATTTCATGTGGAATGACAATACATTTGGTTGTTCTGGATGATCCTATTCAAATTAAGAGAAGATTATAACCACTCAAAATGGTCTTCCTTATCTATGATTGGATATAATATATTGGTATAATTTTATCCATAATAGTGATATATTTTTTTTCTCCTGTTAAATAAGGGACTCATAATTGTATGTGTTAGTTTTATATTATTATTTATATTCCTACTAAGGATTGCAAATGGTTATGTTTATTTTGAAAGTAGTAAACTATTATGGATAAATATAAACTTCTTAGGAGAATTTCATGTAACATGTTCTCAATAGATCAATTTTCATTGAAATAGAATTTTTATATATTAAATGTGTAGTGATTATAAATACAATAGGTAAACACAAATACTTTTTTATTCATTAATGATTTTTGAAAGATCATTGTCCTGAAATTGCTAAAGCATTTTAAGATAGAAACATTTATTCTGAACAAATATTTGTAATCCTTTTTAGCTATTGTTTATTATAAATACTATTAAAATAGTGAGAATTTTCAAATTTATTTTGTGAAATTTTTGTACATGAATTTGTGGAATAGAATCCAGATCAAATTAAATACTCAATAAGTACACATAAATAAGTTATTTTCATATTTATTTACCACTATGGTGGTTGTAAAATCAATGTTGACTATCTAAGGAAAAAAAATATATCAAGAACCATTCTGTTCATAAATTAAATATAATATATAAATAAATTAAAATATATAATTTATATATATCTATTACTTGGTATCATCCATTTATATGGTATATTTAATTCAATTAGTATTGTTAAAGTAGAAATTCTTTATGACAAATCATATGTTGGGATATATTCAAATAATTAAAGGGGATATTATGTAATTACATTCCCAATATTGTGGGATTATATATTCATTTTTTGTTGTTATGTGGGATATTTTAGGATATATTAAAATTTTTAGATACATAGTGTGGATGAATGTGTGCCTTAAGAAGGATTTTACATTCATTTTAATTAAAATCAGGGGAATGTGTTAATCACATTGTTAGATATTTATAGTTATCTGGGAGTATTACTTTATTATGATGATTAAATATCATATTTTTGGTTCTTCCATTTTAACATAGGAAATTCATTTTACTGATCCTCTTTTTTAGACAATAGTGGAATAAGGAATCCTATGTGGGGACTAAATTAGGATGAACACAGATTAATAAATTTCATTTTTGATATCACATTGATCCTTATGGATCATGTTTCTACTTAATAAGAATCAAATTAATTATTTATTTATTTCTCTTACTAATCATGTTGAATGAGATAATATATACAAGCTATAAAACAAAAAAAATACAAAAAATTTACTATGTTCACCTCCACTGGGATAATCTAATGATCATACATTATGGGTCGTTCTAGTTCACTAAAATCTAAACACATTTGTAATTGTTTCTGTTTTTTGGATATATAAACCATATGGAAAAGAAAAATACCCCTATAGGTTGTGTAATGCCTTACATATGATCCATTGGTTCACTTTATCTCATCCCACAATATAAATTTCATTATTTATGACTATAATGTTTTTAAACATTCAGGTTATTTTTAAAAATATTATCTCATTGTGGGTCAACATATATTCCATGGGATACTATAACATCAATATGGATTCATGTGTCAATTATACTATTATTTTCACAACATGACACATTGAAAATTTCATATTGAATTTCATCAACATGCTGATTTGGGAGTTTATTGTTTTTTATTTTTATGATCATAGTTCTAGCACTCCTCTTCTTGAAAAAGAAACTTCCACAACAAGAATAAAATTATTGACTTATTCATATTTTAATTAAATGTATAAGTGATATTATTATAATTTTCATAATCCTACTACCCTTGAACCATACCATGTTTCAAATTTGTATTCTTATTCAGATCTGATTTTTATTTTTCCATTGAAATGTATTTTACCAATTATTCATAGTCCCTTCATCTTATTTTTCATATATATATATATACAAATATATATTCTCCACCATCTCACTAGTGGAATTTCTACTTTTTTTATTTTAATTACCTACTATTTATCTCCAATGATATCAATAATATAATACTTATTATTGAATGAAACATATCTTGCACATTTTCATCAAAATACTATGATTTGAGGTTGTTGTGTAATGTATTCCATCCTGACATGTCAACTCCGTAATTTTTTTTTAATTTATTATTCATGTCATCAAATATAATATTATCTTATTTAAATTCATTCAAACACCAAGAACCAATCATCCATCTTCATGTAATGGGGTTTTTTAATCACCAAATAATGAAAATACGATCCATATATAAAATTTATTTTCCCTTAAATATTATGGACCATATAAACTATTTTTCTATAAGAGATTGATCTTGATGTAACACAACCCCAATAAAAACTCATTGAGAAATTCCAAACACTCTGATTATTTGAATATTTTTGATTATCCTAAAATAAGAGTCATATAAAACCTCCTAGAATAGTAAAACATTTGGTCTCTAACAGCCATCTTTATTGGTTCATATGAAATCGTCCATGAAAATAAATAAATAACCTGATGTAATTACCACAGGGATTTAAGAACTCAATATGGTTTTCAACATAGTTTACCTTCCATTGGCTTACTAGTTTCCCATTACATCTCATTCGACACAACTCAAAATATGTCCACTATAACAACCATGATAACATTCCCACTTTTATATAAGTAAATCCATAAATTAAAATATTAATATCGTAAAATTGTAAGCCACTTAATATGCATTTATACAATGTATAATATATCTGAAATTCCCTACAGAACTTCTATGGCCTCACCTGAGAGATATGAATAACTCTATGCCCATGCTTGGATTCTGTACTTTACACATGAGAATCCCCAATCTGTAATTTATTTTACTACAACATGATGTAAAAGGTGTTCCAAATATTCATCGAACATGGTGTGGTAAAACCCCATACCACATATATTATTTCCCTTGATGTTCCATCCTTCACTAATTATAATCTCTTACATAGAACTTACACAAAATATCCTTCTTTATTTATATATTTTTGTTGATAGGGATGACTTTCATCTTAGTCATCTTCTATTTGATGGTTGGCCTCTTAGGTGGTCCCACATAGAGAGAAAAAGCAAGTTTTTATTTTTTTCTCCCCCTAATCATTTATTAATTCCAGAAATACTATTAATTTTATTAATTATGAATAAAATATAACATTGACCATGGAAACCATGTCTTATTATTGATCATCATGAGGTGGTTATCTTCCCAATTTAAAATTTGTGATCCTCATAATTAAAATAATATATAAAATTTTCATAGTAGCTCTATGGTAGAAATTTTCTGATTCATTATGGAAAATCAGGATGCTCCAAAAATACTTAACACATCACGTATAGAGATTTTATTTTTGATTCACTCAACAATATAATTAAATTCAACTTTAGATAAATCCATGGAATCCTCACATCACCCGAACAACAAAGAATGCATCTATGGTTCTTGATTAAAAATACAACAATTTATAATCATCAAATTCCGAATACAATTGGGATTATCAATCTACGCCACTTTATTTTTTCAATAATATTATAAATTCATCCATTATCAAATATCTAGATAATACCATGTAAGTATTATGATTCCTCAATTCCTCCCGCATTGACACAAAAATTCAATGGGTATCTACAAAATCTCAATATGGACATGAAAATGAAATGTTTTATCATTATCACATTTATTCATCATTACATACACTCCTACATTTATTCTATTTAAAAATGATACATCCAAATCAATTAGACTCTCCTTTATTTAAATAATCTCTAGACCATTTGACATGAAATGTGGAAAAATAGAAATCTCATTAACTAGTTTCCCATCTAATGGTTTTCAAAAAAAAATATTTTTATTTATTCTTGGTCTAATATAAAAACATTTCATCATAAAAATGGTCACAAAATAATTTTCCAACTTTTATACCTTTCGGTTCTACTTGAATATATGATTTTTTTTGGATAACCATACGAATATATATGGAATTTTAATTAGTCAACCCAATTTATCCTTTATAGATATCCCTTCATCAATGATATTATGTATGTGAATTTATATCATTCCCTTAACTCATTGAAATATTCTACAATACATCTAATAAAACACTCAATATAATAAAAATTATTGTAAACCCACAATATCAATAGGTCCATCTCACTATCAATTTTCAATATACGATTGATGTTTTAAATTTGTTCAATAAAAAATTCATCTAATGGTCTCAATAAAACATACACAATAAAATTATTTAATTATGAATAAACATATATTTATTATAAAAACCACTATTCCAATCAATTTTTACTTTACCCTTGAGATAAATCATTAACAACACATGATATACATGATCCTTAAACATCATTTTTCTTCCACCTATCTAGACAAGACTAAGAACAATATTAGTATTCGTCACTAACTCATCCAGGATATCTTCAACACTTATTATCATATCATCAGTTATTATTCATCATGCTGTGTCCATATATTTGAAATATTCACAATTTCCATGTGATCATGTATAGCTTAAAAATATACACATGACACCACCTATGTTACAAAATAATTACAATATCATATCTTTCATGATCATTGCACCTTGTTCTATACTATATATTATTTAATTGAAACTCTCTCCATAATATTAAATTTATTAGTAACCAATTTAAATTTGAACCTTTTCACTTTTAGTGTCCAATGGATGCTTGATACAATTAGAACAATTAAACAAATCTATGATTCATCATTTAAACTTATATCAAGAACATTGTCATTAATTCTACACCATTAAGGATTAAATTTCAATATTTAATCTAGAAAATTAATTTTGTTGATTATCACCACTAAATGGATCATTTTTTTCCTTAAAATATTTTTATACATGATACTAATTGAATAATTTTATTACTATCGTGTCATTAATATCATCAAATTCTCTTTTATCAGAACCTAAATAATTTTCATTCACAAATTTATTTACAAAAAAATAATTCGATTAATTTTATAAACCCATTTATGATTATAAAAATTTCAATATACATTAAACAAATTATCATGGGGAGTGGGTCACCTTCAATATCTTAAAGTTGATTATTATGTTTAGTCAATGATAGACTACCCATTTCTAACTTCTTTTCTTCAATGTTATTCTAATGGATATTTATTTGGTAATACATGGTAAAAAAATAACTTTAGATGTTATCATGGGGTTTCAATATTTTACTTTACTTGGTTTTGATATCTATTTTGAGAAAAATAACTCTAATAATATTTTAATAACCATGTATTCATCTTGAAACCTTATTTATTCTTTCTCCAACATAATTTTTTTTGTCACCCACTATTATGTCTTAGGTATTTGGGTGATTCGTGACTACAATAAGGGATTCCTAACACATGACCACTTCTATAATCATGGGAACAACTTAAAATTTAATTTTCCATAATTCGTCTCTCATGATGTATCTAATTTTACTCTATTGATAAAAAAGCATCCCCCATTTTATTCATCTTCAAAATAAATATTCTTTATTTCAGACAGAGTTGTTTTTGGTTAAACATATTTCATTATTGATTCACCCTTCATTTGAATTTAGAATTTTCCTATAAAATAGAGATCGTATTCTCATGTATAAAAGGTAGTGTTCTAGTATAAACTAATTATTTAATAATAATATGAATATATAATTTTATAATACGATATGTGTTTTTCCAACTATTACAATTTAATTTCACATGTTCATGTTTTGTAAATATAAAAAATCTCACATAAAAGTAAAATATCTTTCTATTTCATATTAGGTGCCATATTTATATGGAATATTTACATCTTCAATTAACCCATTAGGATTGCAGGAATACAATCCTATAATACCCTATTCTTCTTAAAATGTATTATTTTTTATTATAGCCCTTTAAAATACATTTATTTCTAATTTTTCAACAACATTTTTGTTTCAATTGATATTTTAGAATTGTAATTCTATACCTTTCCCTTTTTAAGGCTTTTTAGAGAGTGTTTCCATATTATATTTTTCATCAAGACATATTATATTTTATTTAATTGTATTCTTCATCTAATACACTTTTTCATTCAACAAGGTTTATACCTCTTTCAACATTAGGATAATTTCTGTTCCAAATCATATTATTTAATCATTTTCCCTTAATATGGTTGAAATGAAGTTATAGACCTTTGTTGGTTGTATGTTTTTGTCATCTATTTTGATTTTATTTTTTGCAGATCATTTTCATCCTTCATTTTTTCACCCAATTTCTTCATATAAAATCTGTGGGAAAAAAATAAAATCTCTAATATTTTGTTCCCATTTGACATATTATTCATATAATAAATATCACAATAAACCATGATATCAAATTAATCCATCTTATATTTAATTGATTAGTTATTTTATTGGTAACATCATGAAAATTCACTAAAGTAATGAATATATATTTAAATTTACCTATATTCACTATAATACAATGTTAAATCATTCTCCATAAATGATTATTAGTTTTTGGATAAAGATATTTCAGTCCAAACACCATTATAATCATATTATTCAATGAAATTAGTAGACTATTTATACATTTTAGAGTTAATTTCAGTACGATCCTCTTTTTGTCTTCTTATATTTATTTGAATAAATGAAGTATTCATTATAATTTGTAAGTGATTCCTCCATGATTTCCACTTTAACTATTTCCTTGTATATTATCTCTATTGTCAACAACATCTTGTAGTAGTATCATCATTGCTCTTCGCATATACATTTCATTATAATGATCTTACTTGGATGTTATAATTCCTCATATTACATACCCTTTCATTTTAATTTATTTAATATCTATATTATAGAATGTATTTCATTAAAAATATTAATTATCATCCATGAAAAAAAGAATTTATCAATACCAACAATAATTTAATAATTATCTACAAAATATACACATCAAAATTTATTCAATATGAAAATAAGAAATAAATACATATTTATCTTAATGATGAATAATTTGTATTTATTAAAAATTTTAGGGATTAGAATGACTAGAATAACCCTCATAGGGGGTGTGAATCTAGGTTCACACTAGTTAAATCATTCCTTTATCCATCGGTCCATTCAACCTTTTATATCTTTTTTCTGATTAATAGAATATATATATATACATCATTCCATATTTTGTGGATCACAATGAAATGAAAATGTATCTAAAAAGTATATCATACAAAATCAATGGATTTCACTTTTTTCAGACACAATGGGATAATCCATTGTTCTTAAGGATGGAGTTTTTTTGAGGAACCAAAATCCACAATACTCACATTTGATGGATATTTATTTCATTACGGCACAATCAGTCCTTGATAATGTATAGAAGCATATATATTTTGGAATAACACACTAACAATATAATGTTCACATCATATTGTTCACATTTCTTCATTAATTGTTTGATTTCTATGATGTTTATAGACAAGATTGGCCATCGTCAAAAATGTAGGGCCTTGTGGTAATGTCTCAATTAAATGTGACACTCTACTGGTTCCATGTATTTTAAATTTTATTCTTTATTGATCATTAAAATTGTGATATTTACATTATTGATCTCTTATATGATCAATAACCTAATGTGGGTTTTTAATATTATTCTTGTAAAAATAAATTTAGTATAACTAAAATTCATTTTCTTGAAAATTATTTATTAGAATTTTATTTTTGTATTATTTTTATATAGAATATATAAGGACCCAACCTTAAAACATTACATAATCATGAATTTAATGAGTAATTCTCATTGGGAATCTTTTCATGTTAATTGTTTTTAAGTGTTAGGCCATTATTATTTCATTACATCTCAAAAATTACAATGTACAAACATCAACTCAGTTTCAATTTTTTTAATACAATATAACCTATTGAAAAAGAGCCATGTCTAATTACCTGTTTTAGGCAACATAAATTTTCTGTGATCCAAAAATTGACCCTAATCCACTTGATATCATATGAGAAAATTTTCAAACACTTAGGATGAGCATAAAAAGCATAGTGAAGGATATACAAAGAAGGAAAACTAATAATTTTTCAAAATAATAATTAAACCATGAATAAGTAATACTTCTCAACATTTTAATTCGGTTAATAATATTAATTTAATAAAAGATCATTTCTTACCATTTTGCAACCAAATGATTACCATAAAACCCGTAGAAAGAACACATTACAATTAAAGGTAACTTGTGCCATAAACATACATAAATGGAATAACTATATGGTCAACATTCACACATGTCACTAAATGAAATGACCATAAGGCTAACATCCATAACTGATGAATTGGAGGTTATAACATAACCAACCATCCTAGTTTATCCTATCACCACCCTTCATTTGGTTTATTATGTAACCACCCATCAAATGTCCAAGTTCCATTATAAATTCATAACACATACAACAAATATAATGGAAATATAACATTTCCACATTTTAATCAAAATATATCACATAAATATATTGTCATAAAAATCCACTATCAAAATAATTTTCAATACCAAAATACATAAAGGAGTATGTGGTATTTATTTTCCTTTTAAAAACATTAAATCTTTTTAAGGAAGTCAAAGATCAGTTAATAATCGTGGCGACAGAAAAGGTCATTTTCACCACTTACGTTAAGGCAATCATTTTTTGTTGTTGTTTAGTAAAACACCTCGTAGAAGATATTTCATTTTGAATGAAATTTGTTTTCTACTGTTTTTATACACCTTATAAAATATAGTTATGTGTAGTGAAAAATATTCCTCAATAAAAGGAGATTGAGACGAAGTTCCTTACCTCGTGTCTGACCTGACCCGTTCTTTCATTTGTCTCCTGAATAATAAACTAAAGTTAATTTATACCTTCTTATAAACCATTTAAAGTTTATTATTCATTTTATATCACTTATTACCATGTTATTAACATTATTTAATAATTTACGTTAATAACGGTGGTTTTGTCGATATTTGTCACAAGAGTCCAAAATGACCATCTTATAAGTACAAGTTGTTCATGTAGTAAAAGTTCCATTTTCTCCACAATGATATTCATTAAGTAGATATCATATATATCATATATATGCAGTATAAATATTTATATATAATAGTACATAGCAATTGGATATAAGAAATGAAATGCAACGTTCATGGAGACATTAAGCCATATGTACACCTGAATGCTACTTTCATTTCTATTTAGTATTTTAATTGAATGAAGGAATAATTATACATAGGTATATTATTATTATAATATAATATCATATATAATTTCATTAAATACATACTTTATACACCCCATGTACGGTATTCATGAGTCATATCACTTTGAGGGGGTGGTATTCCGCACTTCTCAAATGAAATTATTCCATTTACCCATTATGGAAACCATAAAGTTATGCTATAAATATAGAATATAGATGCATAAAGAAAAAAATAACATAATATATATCTTATATAAATATATTTCCATCATAATGGCCAATAGGAGAGGCTATAGGAGATAATTGAATGGTCAACATTTCGTGATGCAGTAGTTCATCATCCACAGAAACAATACCTTCATTAACCATTAGATGTGGATTTGTGTAAGTGTAGTTAGAATACATCACATAACAACAACCTAGTATATTAAGTATACAGTTTTTGTTATAAAATAAAAGAATAAAAAGAGTTTATGGGGTTGTAGAAGTAAAATAAAAGAAATGAACTTAAGAGAAAATGTTATCTTTTAATCAGGTATCTCCCTTTGGATTGAACCAAATACTTTACTTGAATTGCATTATTCATAGGCTAAGGCTTCTATGAGGAATAGAGGAGTGTAGATAGATTATTTAGGTATAAGTTTTATGATAAAGGGTCTTTAGAGGTGTCAGTAATGAGTTAGAAGTGGTGTCCTTTAATAAGGGGAGGAGGGGATCTTTAAAAATGTTTGAAAACATTATTTATTATAATCTTATCTTCAGTTTCAAAACTCCCAATACTCATTACAGTCTAATATAAGATGAATAATGTTCGAAATAAAATCATCCAATAAGAATTGGACATTTTTTGTATATTGTTTTAATATTATTAATCTAATTTATTTAAATCATTCATTAATGAGGTAACCACTGCATCATTAATGTGACATAAATAATTATATATATTTATATGATGTTTATAAAATATAAAACAAATACCAAGATGTAGGAAATAATTATTTATTTCTAATTAATATTTATAGTCGAAGATATAACTTATATGACCCCATGTAAAAATTGATTTACTAAAAGATATTTGTTTATCTCATTTTTTCCTTTACATTAAGTTAAATAAAATAAAGTGCCACTATCACACCCATGGGGCTATATGGGGTACGAAAATCGACGCAAAGATGACCTTGGTCGGACATGTATCAACCAATATGATTAGGACATATTTTAGGGTAATTTAATATTTTTATAATATTATAGTTTACCCTTATTTACCAGATTTATCCTATAACCATGGTAAATAAAATATTTATTGATGTAAATACTTAAAATGTCTAAAAATAAAAGTTAAAAATGTATATAATATAGACCTAATGATTCAAAATATGCAATTCATTTTTTTAAATTCAAAAAACAGAACTGATAGAAATTAATTTAAAATTAATTCCTGCACTAAAAAAAGTGTGTTTTTAAGAAAAAATAACTTTCAAAATATTGACACATGTTTATATCCAATTATAAAGTTAAATTAATTAAAATAACCAAAATTAGATTAAATGGTAAAGACACAATCGAATTACACTTTAAAAAAAATTTAATCGATAATATAACCAGATAAATAAATTAAGTTAAATGGCAGGTTTGAATTAAATTATAGTATTTTTAACTATTCATTAAAAAATGAACTATATTATAAAAATACCAAAATTTCATCCAAAGTAAATTTTGATGTCCCAATTCTAAAGATGAATTTTATTTTTTCAAATAAAATATATAAAAGTGATAAAAAAAGATTTTAACAAAGGTTCTCCTTCAAAAGATGGTAAATCGACCTTTTAATGAATATTACAGTATTTGTGCTTAAAATTGGATTCATTCACATTTTAAGCCTCTAAATTTTATTAGATAAATTTAAAAACATTAAACAAACATATATAATAACACTGTAGGTAGTTCTCTTCATTCCCACCAATACAATGACTATGTGTTAAATAACATTTAAAATAAAAGTACTATATTATTAGTGTGCGATGTATGATTTCAAAGAATCTCATTCTTTCATATCAGGTACGCCATCAAACATAGAATCCCCATTGACTTAAAATTGATATGTAATTCAAAAATATTAAAAATGTAAAAATTTATTATTCTTATTTACCTGTGATGTTACATCCTTCTCCCTTTTGGGAATTGTGTCCTCACAATTTTATTCACTTATCAAAAAAGTGGGGTTATTTGTCCCTCATAGAATCTACAGATTCCCATGATTCCTCTTGAACAATATGATTTCTCCACAAACCCATTACCTGATGAATTATCTTATTCCACAACCCTTTCTCTCTTCGGTCATGAATATGGACTGTTCGTTCCTCATAGGATTGATTATCTTAAACTGAACTACATCAGGACTCAATACATGAGATGGATCTGACACATACATTGTCAACATTAAAACATGAAAAAAATTGTGTAAATGGGATAAAAATGGAAGTAAAGCCACTATGTATTCAACTAATCTAACATTCTACATGATTTCATAGGGTCTAATGAACCTCAGACTCAACTTTCTCGTATTACCAAAACACGTCACACTTTTCATTGGGGAAAAATTGGGAAAGAAATGATCACTATCCTCAAAAGAAATACTCTTCCTCAGGTAATCCATATAAATTTTCTGCCTATACTAAGCTATTTTCATTTTCTTCTGAATCAATTGAAATTTTTCTACCATCTCTTCTACCAATTCTAGTCCCATCAGTTTTCTTTTCACCTACTTCATTCTAAAAATATAGAGTTCAACATTATTTTATATATAAAGCCTTAAATGAATCCATCTATACACTAGAATGAAAACTATTAATATATGAAATTTCAACCAAAAATATATGTTGGTCCCACCATACCTGGTAATTTATTGTGCAAGAACATTTCATATCCTCCAAGGAATGAATTTTTCATTTAGACTACACATCTGATTGAGGATGAAGAGCTGTACTAAAAATTAATTTAGTAACCAACAACTTATACAGGACTTTCCAAATGTTATAAGTAAACCGGGGACCACGATCAGATAAAATGGAGATAGTGCATCCATGAAACCTCACAATCACTTTAACAAACAATTGATAATTTTGATCTAGATAAAAAGTATCTCGATTAGGAAGGAAATGAGCATATTTATTCAATCGATCAACAATAACCTAGATTACATTGATTCCCCGAGATGTATTTAGAAATCCCCCAATTAAGTCCATGGATATATTTTCCCATTTCACTATGGCATCGGTAAAGACTAAATTATCCCTTTCAGTAACTCCCACTCAACTTTAACCTGTTGACAAGTCAAACACTTCACTGTAAAGTTAGAAATAAATCTTTTCATTCCATCACACCAGTAATACTCTTAACGATTTCTGTACATATTAGTAATTCTAGGATTAACTGAAAATATATATTTATAAACTTCACATACCTACTTATTCTTCTACTGTGAATTAAAAGAAACATATAATCTCCGCTAAAACCTCAAAACACAATCATTATCAATGTTAAAATCAGGCAACATACCCTTCTAAACCATCTCTACCATTTTATGCAACTCAGTGTTTTACTTCTATGCTTGCTTATTTCTGTCTAATAGGGATGACCTCATGGAAACTTGAAATAAAAGAGAAGAATTTCCGGCACCAAAAAATTCTATGACAAAGATCATCAAGTCATTAATAAAAGGATCTTATTCTAAATGTAACAATGTTAATGTAGAATTATTTTTTCAACTCGACGCATCAAGCACTTTATTTTCCTTTCATAGATGATAACGAATCATGCAATCATAATATTTGATTAATTCTAGCCATATCATCTATCTCATGGTCAATTATATTGGAGTGAGTATATACATTAAACATTTGAGGTCAGTATATATTTCACATTTTACTCCACACAAAAGATTCCTCCAAATTTTTAAATCCAAAACAACAGCATTTAATTCGAAATCATGTGTAGGGTAATTTAACTCATGAGGTTTCAACTGATGTGAAGCATAAGCCATTACCTGATCATTCTTAATTAGGAGATAACCAATTCCTCTCAACTAAGAATCAATATTGATAATAAACTCACCATATTTGTAGGGCATTTCAAACCTGGAGCATTCACCAATCTTTTTTTCAATTTCTAAAAACAATCATCACAATCTTTTTTCTAGATAAACATAACACCTTTTCGTGTTGTCTTTATTATTGGAATAGATAACCATGCCAAATTCTCCACAATCCTCTAGTAATAACCTGCCAAACCAAGAAAACTATGGATCATAGTTCTATTTGTTTCTCTTGACCATTCTTCAACAACATGTGTTTTAGTAGGATCAATAGTTATTCCATTTTTTGAAACAATGTGACAAAGGAAATAAATTTTTTGTTACCAAAACTCACACATGATGAATTTAAAAAGGAGTTTCTTTTATTTTAAGTTTTTTAAAACATCCCTTAAATGAAATTCATGTTCATATTTACTTTTATAGAAAACCAAAATATCATCCATGAACACAACCACAAAATTATCCAAGATCTCACAAAAAATTATATTCATACGATGCATGAATTGAGTAGTTGCATTGGATAACCAGAAAGGCATAACCAAAAATTCACAATGGAAATATCTTGTATAAAATGCGGTATGCAGAATGTATGCTTCCTTTATATTAGACTGATGGTACACCAACCACAAGTCAATATTTGAATAATATTGATCTCCCTAGTGCCGATCAAACGAATCATCTATATGAGGAAAATGATACTTATTCTTAATAATGATGTTATTAAATTCTCAATAATAAATTCAATGTCTTTTTGATCCAATGTTATTTTAAACAATCAAAAGAGGAGAACCCCCTGATGATGTGCTAGGTTGAAAGATACCTTTATCTAATAACTCATAAAATTTCTTCATTAACTCTAAATGTTCAATTTGAGCCATTCGATAAGGGGGTTAAGAAATTGGCTTAGCATAAGGAATTAAGTCAATAAAAAATTCAACTATTTGGTAAAGTATTATAATAGGCAACTCATCTAGAAAACACCATGATACTCATTTATCATTGGCACATCATTAATCTGAATAGTTCCTTTATTTTTAACAATATGTTCAAGGTGACATTAATTTCCATATATTACTATTTTCTCAGCTTCATGAAATGTTATCAAAAGTAATGGTTCATTCTGGTAAAAAAACTAAAAATATTTTTGAAAGAAAACATCTTTATATCTGCATTCAATCTGACCATGATAAACAGAAATCCAATACATATGCAAAATAACATCAAACTCTACTAGAGACAAAACAATTAGGTTTGCAGGTGGATTCATTCCGCACACAAGGAAAAAAAGGTTCTTAGAATTTATTTTTGTCACAGCATTTCCTCCTATTGTTTTTACCATATGTTTAGTATTCATATCTTGAGATTTATTTCCAAATTTACTGGAAAACTTCTGAGAAAAGAATGAATGTGTAGACCCTTAATCAAACAACTCATTGGAAAAATATAAAAAAACAAATAGTGTACCAGATACTACTTCATTTGATAGAACAACATTTTATTAAGTAGTTTCAAAGGATTTGACCACCCCTTTTATCTTGTAGTATGGATTCTTTCCCTCAATTGAGTTATTTTTTGGAAACACATCTTCATAATGATCCATTTAATTTCACATAAAACATATTACTGTTGGGTTTTCATTTCTTCCTTGATAATATTACTTAAAATTATGAGCAATATAGCCTGACATACCACACCAGAATAACTTTACATACATTGATAAACATTCTCTAGGATGATTTTTACCACAATTCTCACAAGATGGATATTTAATTTTCTTTCCACCATGCTTATTTGATTAATTATTTCACATAGCAAAACAACTGGACCTTATATTCAATTGTTTGTCAAAGAACACTTGATCATCAACATACTAAATTTCCACATTCTTAGAACATCTAGTATGTTATTCATAAATTTTGAGCTCAAGAGAGGCTAATGCAATTCGATATCACTGTTTTAGTCCTGAGTAAAATCGATTTTTCTTACTATCAAAGTCTCGTATGAAATTTGGTGCTTACAATTCCAGTTGATTGAATTTTTCTTTATAAGAAGCAAATAAGTCATCCTGGATCCTCAATTCTTGTAATGGGTTTTCCATCTTAATACAAACAACTTTAGGAAAATATTTCTCAACAAACATATGTATGAATTCATCCCAATCAAGAGAATCAATCTCATAACTATCCCTAATATTTTTCACCATAGACCACCACTGATCGGCATTAAGTTCAAAATAGTAAATAGAATGACTAACCTTTTGATGTTCTGAACATCCCATGACATCCAAAAATTTCTCCAGTGCATTAATCCAACATACAGCTATCACATCTTCAGATGATCTTCAAAATGATGGGTAATGTTGCCTCATGAAATGCTCCACTACATACATGTTTCTCTATGGTTGCTCGGGCTGACCTAGTTAATGGATTCCACCACCATTTATAGCCTAATTCAACTATTCTATCACTGAAAAAATAGTTCTATTCCAGTTCCAACTATAACAGGTTACTGATTTGGAAGGTTGTCTTCTTCCGGATGTCATCCCATTATATCTTCCCAATTTCCTCTGTGGAAAACCATTCTAAATAGAGAAATATCTTTGTCAATGCAACATGGTAATATGTAAATGATATATCATTTCAATCTTACCATAATTTAATTTAACAACATACTAACCCCTAAAGTTTTCTAAACCGACCTCTGATACCAACTATAATGATCCGGCCTAAAAACATTGCATTATCTTATATTAAATGAATAATTAACATTGAGGATATTTTAAATTATAAAGTTTTAGAGATTTGGTCCATTACTATTACATTACATCTCAAAAATTAAAAATTAGACAATTCTACCTAGTTTTTTTTTCATAAAATAAAAACTCTTAAAAAGGGCCATGTCAAGTTCCATTTTATAGAAAGCATGAATTTTCCGTGAACCCATCCTTGAACATGTTTCACTTTATGTTCTATGTAAAACATTTCAAATAATTGAGATGAGCACTAAAAGCACCGTAAGGGATACACAAAGAGGGAAACCTGATTGTTTTCCAAAATAGTAAGTAAACCATGAATATGCAATACCTTTCACCTTTATGAAGTGTTTAATAATCATCACTGAAGAAAAGGACATTTCATACCCTTTTTAACCAAAATATTACCTTAAAACAGATATAAAGAACACATAACATATAATGGTAACTTAGAATATTACCATACTTAAATGGAATATCCATACAATCAAATTCCACACATATCACTAAATGGAATAGCCATACATCCAACTTACACACACAATAAATTTGAGGTTATAACGTAACTACCCATTATTTTTTATCATGGCACCATCTATTATTTGGTTTATTGTTTAACCACCCAACAAAGGTACATGTACCATTATAAAATCATAACACATGCAACAAATATAATGGAAAGATGACATTTTCAAATTTCAATCACAATATATCACATAAATATATTGACATATAAAATCCAGTATCAAAAACATTTTGAATACCGAAATACATAAAATATTTTTGGTATCTATTGTCAATTTAAATACATTAAAACTTTTTAAGGAATCCAAAGATCTAATAATACTTGCAGTGAAGGAAAATGTCATTATCACCAATGAGGTTATGACAAACATTCTCTCACTGTTTTTTGTCATTTCCTAAAATGCCTTCCCTTTGAATGAAATGAAAATTCAAAGGTGTTTATACTTAGTATAATATAATGTCATGTACAAAGAAAAATAGGCCTCAATCAAAGGTGATTGAGACCTAGTCCCTTACCTCATTTTCAACTTGTTATGTTCTATCTTTAATCACTTTAATAATAAACTATAGTTAATTTATATTTGTTTAAGAACCTTTTTCATATTTACTGTTATGTCTATATCACTTATTACAATGTTATAAACATTATTTAATCATTTATGTTAATAATAGTTATTTTGTCGATATTATGTACTTGAGTCAAAAATGAACTTCTTATTGGTACAAGTAGTTCACGTGGTCAAAGTTCCATTATATCCAGAATGATAATCATTAATCTGATATCATATATATCATATATATACATTATATGTATATCTATTTATAACAACACATAGCATTTGGAGATAAGAATTGAGATGCACCGTTTATGGAGAAGGTAAGCCGTACGTATAATGAACGCTACTTTCATTTCTATTTCATATTTTATGGATTGGATATTTAATGATACATAGGTATATTATAATTACCCTATAATATAAAATATAATATCATTAAATAAATCCTTTATATTACCCACATATTGTATGAATGAGTCATATCACTATGAGGGGTCAGTAGTGCGCAGTTCCTCAAATAAAATTATCATGTTTACCCATTATAAAAACCATAAAGGAATAATATAAATGGAAAATAAAAAATCATAAATAAAACATAATCATAATAAATATATTATAAAATAATATTTCCATCATAATGGCCCCCATGAGAGGTTGTATGAGATAATTGAACTTTCATCGTTTCGTGAGGTTGTTGTTCACCATCTACAGAAATTGTACATTCTTTACCCATTAGATGGAGGTGTGAGTTAGTGTAGTTCAATTCATTATCATAAAAATAACCTATTATATTGAGGATAATATTATTTTATAAAAAAAGGAATAAGAAGAATTTATGGGGATAGGGAAGTAAAATAAAAGAAAAGAACTTAAGAGAAATCATTAATTTTTCAATCAGGTATATCCCTTCGGTTTGAACCTAAATGATTACATGAATTTGCTTCTTCCTAGGGTAAGGATTCTTGGTGGAAGATATTGATTTGGGGTGCTTACATAGGAATAGGTTGCAGAATCAAAGGTGATTTAGAAGTGCGAGGAATGGGTTAGAAGTGGTGTACTGTTATAAGGGTGAGGAGGGGATTTTAAGGAATGATTGAAAATATAATTTTATTATAAACATATATTTGGTTTCAAAATGTAAAAAACACATTAAAGTAGAAGATTAGATGACTAATGTTTGAAATAGAATAATATAATAATAATTTGACAGATTTTGGATATTGTTTTAATATTTTTAATATTATTTATTTAAATCATTCATTAACGAGTTAAACATAGCATCATTATTGTGTAATAAATAATTTTATATATTTGATGTCTAAAATATATAAATAAACACCATGATGTTGGAAATATTTTAGTCATTATAATGAATATTTTTAGTATAATTGATAACTTATATAACCCCATGTAAAAATTTATTTACTAAAACATATTTATTTATGTCATTTTTACCTTTAGGTTAATTAAAATAAAGTGTCACTATCACTCCATAGTGGCTCCATGGGGTCCCAAAATCAACCCAATAATTCCCTTGGTTATACATGTATCAATAAATAATATTAGGAGACATGATAGGTTAATTATTATTATTATAATATTATTTTGTACCATTATTTACCAAACATACCATTTAACCATTGTAAATAAAATATTTACTAAAGTAAATATTTTAAATGATTAAAAATAAAAGATACCAATTTATAAAATTTGGACCTACTGATTCAAAATATGGAATCCATTTTTCCAATTTCATAACCCAAATGAGGCAAAAATTAATTTAAAATTAATTATCATTGTCAAATCAAAATGCATGTTTTTAAGAAATACTAACTATCAAAAGTCTACCATTTTTTATGTCCCATTTCAATGCGAAATTTATTCCAATGACAAAGATTGGATTAAATGGTAAAATAAAAATATAAATAATATTAAAAACAAATTTAAAACATAATCTAACAATATAAATAAATTATATTAAATTGATTTTTAAATTAAATTATTGTAACTTTGACTATTAATTAAAAAATTAACAATATAAGAAAATATCAACATTTCATCCAAAGTAAATTTTTATGCACCGATTCTAAAAAAGAATTTTATTTTGTCAAATTGAACATATAAATGTGAAAAAATAAGATTTAAAAAGGTTTCTCCATCAAAAGGAGATAAATCAAACTTTTAAAGAATATTTGAGTATTGTTTTTCTTATAATTGGATTCATTCACATTTTAGGTCTCTAAATGTTATTTGATAAATATAAAAAAATTTAAAAAACATGTATAATCATATTTTAGTTGGTTCATTTCATTCCTACCAAAACAATGAATATGCATTAACTACCATTTAAAATAATAATTTTATATTATTAGTGAGCAATGTAAGATTTCATAGAAACTCGGTCTTAAATATCGAGTCTGCCATTGAAGATTTCTTCCATTTTAAATTAAAATTAATATTCAATTCATAAATAATAATAAATATGAACATTTATTATTCATTATTTACTAGGGATTTAAAAAAATATATGCAGTGGTGTTATTCTAAATATTTTCCCATGCCTCCTCTCCTTTAACAATAACTAATAGAACAGTGTTATTCTGAATAAGATTTTCTTATTCCTCAATGAAAATTAATTTTTTGAATGATTCTTATGTTCTCATTCTTATTTTTTGTATTGAAAAATAAAAATATTCTATAATTTCACTTTCTAACCTCTATCTATTTTATTTAAAATTTCCCATTTAGGTCCCCTGTCAATCATATCAAATATATGGTCACATACTTATCAATATAGGAATGATATATCTATATTTTCAACTAGAAAATATGATAGTAAGTTGTTATGGAATTTCATTTAATTAGTCATGTAAAATACTCTATTACCATGCACTATAATTTATCTCACGAAATCAAGGAATATATTATTCAAATTATATTAAAGATCCCTAAAAATCATCTTTAGTGACCATATCTATCTTTTTTCCATCCTCATAACCTATAGGGATATCATGGAATAACCAAAATTACCACAACGATATGGTCTCAATCAGATAACTATTTTTAATTTTGTTCTCATATCTAATGTATCTTTATATAATAAAATAAATCATACATTTTCATTACCTATATTAAATTATGAAATACCAAAATTAAAATGATAAAATCCACTCTATGGTCAGCCACGAGCATATGGGTTTCAATAATTAGAAGAATTCCATTTTTCATTATTGAATTATTAATGCTCACATCCTCATGATTGGATGACACTACCCCATAAATGGGATCTTCCTATTCGAATATGAGAATCCCCATTTGGAAATATCTTATACTATCACATGGTGAACTCACGTCACTATTTTACATCCACTATGTCGTGGTCTCATTCCCTATAGAATCATCAAATAATCATTCTCCAAAACTTCACACCTATAATATTTGGATTAATCCATACTATTAACTAGTCAATCATTAATGAATCATTTGAAATTATTCTAGTAATTTATATTGGACTTACTACACTCTCCCCATTTACTTCCGAGGCGTTTCCCTACACCATGTGTAACATCCTAGGTAAATCAAGAATATGACATTTTGATATTTATTAATATTTTTTAATTAAATATTAGTTTTACATTATAGGGTATTCTATGTTAGATAACTTACTCAAATCACAAAAATGGTTTTCTTTGAAATCTTATGTTGCACACAATGTTGAGTTATAATGAAAAATAATATAAAAATATTATTATTTTAAATGGTAATAAAACCATATCTATTGTATTAGAGAGAATGAAAAGAACGAAAAATAGGATTATACATGTTATTAAAATAACTTTTCATTAATCCAATAAATTTTGGAGGCTTAAAATAAGAATAAATCCTATTTTAAGCATGGAATAATATAATATTCTTTAAAAGGTCATTTTACGACCTTTTAATGGAAAACCTTTTTTTAATCACATTTTTCACTTTCAAATATCCTATTTGAAAAAATAAAATTCTTCTTTAGAATCGGGATATAAAAATTTACTTTGGATGAAATTTTGGAATTTTTCTGATAAAGTTAATTTTGTAATGAATAGTGAAAAATTGTATTTCAATTCCAAACTACCTTTTAATTTAATTTATTTTTATGTTTATATTAAATTTTTAATTAGCCTAAAAGTGTAATTAGATTATTTTTATATATTTAATCCATTTTTTGTCATTTTATGTAATTTTGATTTGAAATTGGATATAAACAAGTTTTAATCTTTTGATAGTTATTATTTCTAAAAACATGCTTTTTTTGTTTTGACAAACAAAATTAATATTAATTTATTTTGTGCCAATTTTTTGTGTGTAATATGGAAAAATGGATTCAATATTTTGAATCAAGAGGTCCCAATTGTATAAAATTGTAACTTTTATGTTTAGACATTATGAATATTTACTTCAGTTAATATTTTATTTTCCAGGATAATAGTGTATAAATTTAAATAAGGGAAAAAATAATATTTTAATAATATTAAACTAACATAGCATGTGTTATAATCCTATATTTTGATACATTTCCGACCATGGGAATCCTTGGTTCGATTTGGGGACCCCATGTAGCCCCATAGGAGTAATGCTGACACTTTATATTAATTAATTTCAAGTAAAGACAAAAATGACTCAAACATGTATCTTTTAGTTAATCAACTTTTACATTTGGTTATATAAGATATCTATTCAACTATAAATATTAATTAGAAATATAAAACTATTTCCCACGTCATTGTATTTTATTTATAATTTTTAGCTATCATATATATATAATTATTTATGATACAATGATGATACAGTGATTACATTATTAATGAATGATTTAAATAAATGAGATTATAAAATGTAAAAACTATCAAAAAAATGTCCAAATATTATGAGATGAGTTTATTTCTTGCCAGTGTAAAATTATTGTATAATTTAATTTTTTAAACCTTCGGAAACTGAAAATCGTTTTACAATAAAAGAATCTTTTGAAACATTCTTAACGAGTCCCTTCTCCCGCTTATAAAATCCATCAACTCTAACCCATTACTCACATCTCTCAAGCCCCTTGGATCATCCAAACACGGAAAAATTATGCTCCCTACATCCCTCTCTTCCATCTATAATCCATACCTTAGGATGAATGCACTTCATTTAATCCTTCTGGTTCAATCCAAAGGCGGTTACCCAATTTTAATGAAACGTCTTCTCTTATGTCCTTTTCATTTATTTTACTTCTAAAAACCCATAAAACCTTTTTGTTCCGTTATTTTATACAAAAACCTGTATCCTCATTATATTAGGTTAGTTTTATGAGAATTATTTGATCTACACATACACACACCTCCATCTAATGGGTGAAGAACGTATTATTTCTTTGGAGGGCGAACTACTGCCACACAAAATGATGATTGTTCAATCATCTCCTACAACAACTTATGGTCGCCATTATGTTGGTACTCTATTTATATGTTATATATATTATATTATATTTGATACCTTATTATTATGTAATTATCTTTTATAACATACCATTATTAATTTCATTTTGTATGTATATAATAATTTCAATTAAGGATATGCGGACGACAGCCCCCTCAAAGAGATATGACTCGTTCATACCATACATGGAATTTATAAATGATGATGTTACTAAGAATATGTAACCTATATATAACATTTCATTATATTTGATCTATAATATACTTATGTTTCATTAAGTTTTAATTTCTTTTAAAATGAAAAAATAAATGAAAGTAGAGTACATGCGTATGTACGACTTACCGTTTCAATGAACTATGCATATAATTTATTATGTCCAAATACTATGGATTATTAAAGATACATATTTAATATATATAAATTATATCTATATAATTAATATCATTTTTAAATAATTTAATTTTTACCGCATGGACAATTTGTAATTATAACATGTTCATTTTTTAACTCAAATTCCGAACATTGACAAAATGTCCTATATGAACTCTAATAATTTATAATTGTTATAAAAAGGTAATAAGTGATATAAAAGTAATAATAAAATTTAAAAATGTTAGAATAAATTATATATTGACATAGGTTTATTATTTAGGAAGAACAAGGAAAAAATGATTCAAGTCAGACATGAGGTAATGAGTTTTCATATCACTTTTTTCTAGTGATATTAATGCTATATTTTCCACTACTTCCTTTTGTGTGGTGTATGTACTGCCCATTATTGTATTTTTTATTATATAAATTAAATTATGTGTATTTATATCTTCATTTTATGATCCTTTTTTCATGGGGTGTATGTTTCCTATGTTACAAAATTGGCAGGGGAATTTCAAACATCAATTTTCACTCATTGGGTTTTACGCGTACTTAATTGATTATTTTTCTCCAAGATTACCTATGGAATCCCTATTTATTTATTTATGTAAAAATTTCAACTTCTTGTGAGTATGTAATTTTTATACACATAATAACTATATTGAAAAATTCTTCAGTTAGTAATATTAACTTGATAAGGGTAATTATAACTCAATTTCATTTCATTGAGTTAAATAACAATGTCATTGGTTTTGTTTCTAGAAGAAAATGTGGGAATGTACTCATATCTATTTACACCTATTATCCAATAATATTTAGTTTATTTATATTTTTCACACATAATTATGAATTTTATTTATCCTTAATCTTAGAATAGCCTCATTATAGGGGATTTCATCTCATTTTACATTCCATATAGACTTCATTGTTGTTATTCATGAATTCTATTTTATATGGTTTATATACTATCATTTTACATATTATATCATGAATACCTTTATTAGAATGATATTATAATATTTTTATTATGTTTTATTAGTCATTAATTTGTATTCAAGCATCTCTCATTTGGTTAAGTACTCCTTAACTAAAATATTGTTTTAATGATTTATTCTTCTAAATATTTCCCATTAATGTACATGTTTTAAAAATGGTTATAAGGATTTATTTATATGGAAATTAATGTTTTAAAATTTTAATTCCTTTCAATTCCACAAAATTTTATGGGACACATCGATTCAAAAATCATACTATTAAATAGTTTTGAAAACGGATTGACAAAGAAAGGATTATGTGAATATCTTGAAATGAAATGTTGTGATTTTAATGTGGAAAATATATCATTCTTTGATGATTTTTTTATATGATATAAATATTTTATGGTTATTGGGAATTTTGTACCTATATGTTTTGTTCCAGGATAATCCTAGGGTGTGTGAGCCCAAGATAGTTCTCAAATTCATTGAGTAATGTAACAGAGGTAAATGTTAATGTTTCTCCTAAAATATTTTGGGAATATAATGTGATGAGTATTCCAAATGTAACTCACTACGTATCTATGAAATCTACCACATAAGTACATTTTGGATATCGTATGTTGCATTTATGATTTATGATTTATGTGTGTTATTCATAAGTCTTATGATTTCATGAGTTATGTTATGATTGAAATGTGTGGTTTCATTTATTTATATTTTTAATAGGATAATGTTTTATGTCCCTTTTTTAATACCCTTACTGAGATTTTTATGCATATCACTAGAATTGAAATTATTTTCATAGGAATTAAAGATGAATAGGGTTATGAATGGGATTAAGTAAAATTCATGCTATCTAAAACATAGAACTAGACAAGAGTTTTTATTTTATGAAATAAATGGATACTGAGTAGAAGTGTCTACTTATTAATTTTTGAAATGTAATGTAACAGTTATGGCCTAATTCTCTAAAACTAAAAACCTAAAAATATCCTCAGTGTTAATTATTAACATTACTCATGTTTCTGTAATATAAAGGTCGTGTCATTATAGTTGGTATCAACATTCGTTTTAGACAACTATAGGGATTATGAGTTTTCTTTAAACACATGGTTAGCCCCAATGTCTATTATTTCAGTTAAATCTATATTTTATAACTTTTTCAGATGAAGGAAAGTAGGATACAAAATAAAGTGAGATGATCTCAAACAACATTTATATCTCTTCCTGATGACATGCTTGCAATAATTACTGCAAAGTCATGTTCAGATGATTCTGAACGTTTTTCTTGCATACAACTCACTTGTAAGAAGTTGTTGCGATATCAAACACCTTTACAATAGCTCGATATCATCGTGGATCATGGGTTGTATTTAATCAAATCCTATTTTAAAAATATTCAGAAATTTTCAAGAAAGGAAAATATTATCAAGGAATTTTGAAATATTTTACCTTATCGCATGATTTTAATGCATATTAAATTTTTAAAAATGGTACTGAATAAAGAGACACTTACACAATGTATTTATATTTAATTTTATAATTTAGTCTCTCAGAAAATACTTTTGGTATTTTAAAAGAACCATTGATTGAATGATTCAAATCCAATTTGGTCCGAATGTTTTATGAAAATCATGTTTTATCAAATGTTTTTAAATTTTATGTCACACATGATTATATTTCAAAACTATTTTTCTACGAACACCCATATGACCCATGTTTTATAAGGTGTATTGAGATGAATGAAGAAAATGATTATGAAAGATCTCTAAATAGCTATTTTAATGCATAGACCTTTTACCTATGTGAACAAGATAATGATGAAACTATGTGGACACCATAAGGAAGGAATGTTGTTCTTTTTATGATGAGATCTTTTTATTTTTTCCTTTGGTGGGGAAATAAGAAAAATGGAATATATATATATATATATATAAGGATTTATGAATCAAGATGTTGATGCCTTAATGTGTTGGGATAATATTAAAGGGTATAAGGAAACCATTGAGGTTAAATCATGTAAGGTTTATTATAAAGTTTTATAAAAAAGGAAACTCGTAAGATGGGTGACATCCTGTCATGTCTATCTAGGCTATGAGAATCAAACCCACAACCAATGTGGAATGGAGATTTATCACCTACCACAAGACTACATGAATTCCCAGGTTAGTATGACTTATTATTTTTATTAATTAGTTTTATTAATCCAGAATAAGTTGATTTGGTATCTTAATTTTTATCTAATGAATATCTTTAGTTTATGAAATTTATTTTTTCATTAACTGAAGAATGTTACTTTAGAAGACGTTCTCTCATTTGGGAACACAAATGCTTAAATAAAATAGAATATTATGGGATTTTATTTGTGATGTAATGGGTGAAATTTTATTTTAGAAGAATATTTGTTTTTATTGTGGACATGTGTTGGTTTTGGTTATTTTATAAAATTATTAACCTATCATATAGTGTATGAGATTATATTAATTATACATTAGTATTGATCTCTAAGAGTAGTTGATATTTTTGGAGATAAATGTTATGATTTTTTATGGGAGAATATGTCATTAAATCCATATGAGCTTTAGGATTCAATCACAGATTGGATTATTTTGAATAATTTTAAGGACAATTGGGTATTGAAAGTTAATTCATGAACATTGGGTACTTTTTTATTAATCTTTGAGATTAAGAGTAGTATTTATTTTTATAAAGGATTATCCTGTTTGGGGATTATCTGATCTCGTAGAACCCATTTTTTGGTTTTGGTTAATTCCTATTGACCGCATAAATATATAGTTCTTATTTTTTGGATTAAGTGATTCTCTAGATGTTGATTATAATTCTTTTGATGTGACCATGTCACCTTGAATAATAATCGTTGGGAGAAATGTTGAATTGTTTTGAAGATATTTTGTAGAAGATGAGAGTCTACATGACAGGAAAGTATGATTCTTTTTGTTTTTAGTTTTGATAATAAATAATTTCTCTAATTTATAAAAATAAACATAAAACAAAAACTTTCTCCCTTAATTTCTCTTACTGGGAAATCAAAGACCATTTAACCCATAACATTTTTCTGATTTTCTTATGGATAACTTTATCCAAATCATGTTTTAATCACTCTCTATCAGAACATGATGGTTTGTTTTCTTCTCCATATCCATGGTTTCATTGAATCCTATTATTGGTTGTCTCAGGTGTCCTTTTTATTTTTATTTCTTTATTATAAGTTGACAGTTTTATTGATACTCTTTCAAATTTGGGACTTTAAATGACGTTTTTGAGCCCAATTTTAAAATTTCAAGGATACAATTTCTAAAAGGGGGGAAGGATGTGACATCCCAAGTAAATAATTACAATGACATTTTCATATTTATAAATATTTTTGAATTAAAGTTTGATTTTATTTTAATTGGGATGCTATGTTTGATAGTGTACATAACTCACAACAATGTGTTTCTTTGAAATCTTATGTTGCACACAATGTTTAGTTATACAGAAAAATAATATATATATATTATTATTTTAAATGGCAGTTAATGTCTTGCCCTTGTATTGGAGAGAATGATAAAAAATGACTAAAATATGATTATACATAATTTTAAAAAGACTTTACATTTATCCAATAAATTTTAGTGGCATAAACAAAGAATGAAATTTATTTTATGAATGAAATACTCTGATATTTTATAAAAGGTCATTTTAATGCCTTTTGATAGAGAATATTTTTAAATAATTTTTTTTGTTTTATATGCTCTATTTGACAAAAAAAAAATTTCTTCATAATTGGGGCATTAAAATTTACCTTGGATGAAACTTTTTTATTTTTATGATAAATTTCATTTTTTATTGAACAATGAAAATTACTGTATTTTAATACAAAACTGCTTTTTAGACTAATTTATTTATATGGATATATTATCTTTTTAATTAGTTTTAAAGTGTAATTAGATTACTTTTTTACCATTTAATCCAATATTGTTCATTTTATGTAATTTCACTTTGAAATTTGACATAAAAAAGTATAAATATTTTGATAGTTATTATTTCTTAAAAACACGCCTTTTGTTTAGACAACGGGAATTAATTTTAAATTAATTTCTACCACTTTTGTGTTTTGAATTTTGAAAAATGGATTCAATATTTGGAACTACTATGTCATAATTGTGTATGTAAGTAACGTTTTTAGACATTATGAATGTCTACATCAGTAAATATTTTCTTTTCCATGGTAATAGTGTAAATATGTTAAATAAGGGTAAACATGTAATATTATAATAATATTAAATTAACCTAAAATGTGTTTTAACCTTATTGGTAGATACATGTCTGACCATGGGCTTCCTTGGGTCGAATTGGGGAGACCATGGTGCCACTTAAGAGTAATAATGACACATTATATTAATTATTTTAAATTAAAGATTAAAATGACTCAAACATATATCTTTTTGTAAAAAAATTTATACATGTGGTAATCAAATTTATCTATTTGAATATAAAAGTTCATCATAAATAGAAAACTATTTCCAATATCATGGTTTTTTATTGATAATTTTTACACATCAAATAAATATAATTACGTAGGACACAATAATGACGCAATGATTACATTATTAATTAGTGATATAAATAAATGAAATTTTAAAATTTAAAAACTATCCAAAACCTGTCTAAATATAATTCGGTTATTTTATTTAAAATAGGAGTAATATTATATTTTAGTTTAATGTGTTTTGGTCCTTTTTAAAAATAAAATCTGTTTATAATAAAATAATTATTTCAAAAATTCCTAAAGAGCCCCTCCTCCCCCTTATTATAATCCATCTTATCTATCCCATTACTCACTTCTCTCAAGCCCCATGGATCATCCAAAATATTCCCCATTATTCTCCCTAAATCCATATATTTAACCTTTAATCCATAGTTTATTTATAAGGAACTTTAAAAAATCCATTTGGTTCAAACAAAATGTAGTAACCAGATTTAACGGTAACCTCATCTCTTAAGTTCAATTCATATATTTTAATTCTCCAACCCCAGAACTATTTTTTTCCTGTATTTTAGAACAAAACCTAAATCCTAAAAATACTAGGTTGTTTTTATGAGATATAATTGAACTACACTTACACACACCTCCATCTAATGGGTAAAGAACACATTGTTTCTCTGGACGATGAACTACTGCCTCACGAAATGATGATTGTTCAATAATATCTTAGAACCTATTATAGTGGAGATTATGATGGTACTATAATTATATGTGATAAATATTACATTTTATAATATCTCTATTTCATTTATGTTTCTATTTTATAAAATTACATTATTTTTTCATGTTTTATATATATGATAATATCATTTGAGGAATTGTAGACTACAACCCCCTCAAAGTGATATGACTCGTTTATACCGTACATGGAACATATAAATTATTGTGTTAATGAACTTATTTAACATATATAAAATATGATATTATACTGGGATTATAAAATACCTATGTATCAATATTTTTTCATTTCTTTTAAAATGTAAAAATAAATGAATGCAGGGTTCATGCGTACGTACGACTTACCGTCTCCATGAACGGTGAATTTCATTAATTATGTCTAAATGTTATGGACTATTATAAATACATATATATTAGATATATATATGATATATATGTTAACTAATCCATGAATATAATTATAGAGATAATTTCATTTTGAAGACATGGACAAATTGTAATTATAACATGTTCATTTTTTTACTCAAATTCTGAACATCAACAAAATGTCTGATGTGAACTCAAATAATTAATAATTTTTATAGAAAGATAATAAGTGGTTTAATATAAGTAATAAAATTTAAAAAAACTGAATCATATATAAATTTAAATATGTTTCTGATTCATAATGAACCAGAAACAAACGAGTCATCTGAGATACAAGGTATGGGGTTTTCATCTCACTTTTTATTCCTAGGAGATTAATGCTACACATGACACAATTTCCTTTTTTGTGGTGTATGTATGGCCCATTATTGTATTATTTATATAATATAATTTATTTTATGGTTAATTATATCCTTATTTTATTTAATGTGGTGTATTTTTCCTGTGTTACCAAATCATTAAGGGAATTTCAAAATTCAATTTCCACTCATTGGGTTTTATCCATACTTCATTGATTATTTTACTCCAAAATTATGTGTGGAATTTTATTTTATTTACTTATATATTAATTTAAACTCCCAACTATGTGGATATATTTTTGATTCACATAATCACTCCATTGATAAATTCTTGAGTCATTGATATGAACCTGATTAGGGTAATCTCAACTCAATTTCAAATCATTGAGTTAATCATCCTCGTCATTGGTACTGTTTCTACAAGAACATGTGTGAATGTAAACTGATTTAATTACATAGATTATATAATACTATTGTGTATATTTATATTTTTGACACATAATTATGTAATTTATTTATCATTAATCTAATTATACCGTAGTTATATGCAAATTCATCCCAATTTACATTTCATTGAGTCTTCATTGTTGTTATGTTGAAATTAACATTTATATGGTGTATATAATATTTGTTTCCATATTATATCATTAATACTTTTATTCTCATGATATTATAATGTTTTTATTTAATGATATTCTTCAATTATTTGTATTCAATCATCTATCATTTGGTTTAGAACTACTTAACAAATATATTGTTTTAATGGTCATTTCTTATAAATCATTATCATTAATGTTGATATTTTAAAAATGATTTTAAGGATGTATTTATATAGACATTCATGTTTTAAAATGATAATTCCATTTAAAGATTTAAATTATTATGGGACACATTGATTCAAAAATGTATTTATCAAATTCTTTTGAAAATTGTTTGACATAGCATTGATTATGTAAATAACATGAAATTATATACTGTGATTGAAATGTGGAAATTTTATCTTTCTGTTATACATGTTTTATGTGTTATGAATATGTTATGGTTATTGGATATTGTTTATATATACAAATTGTTCCGTGATAAACCTTGGGTGGGTGATCTTGATATAGTTCTCCAATGCATCAGGTAACGTGACGAAGGTAAACGTTAATGTTTCTCCAAAGAGATTTAGGGAATATACTGTGATGGGTAGTCCAAATGTAACTCCATATGTAGCTATGAATGATACAACGTAAGTATGTTATGGATTCGATAAGTTACCTTTATGATTTATGATATATGTGTGTTATTCATAAATCTTATGATTTCACAATGTATGTCATGATTGAAATGAATGGTTTCATTGATTTGTATTTATTGGTAGGATAATGTTTTATTTCTTTATTTTATAACCATTACTATGTTTTTCATGCTAATCCCAACTTTTTAAATTATTTTCACAATACATAAAGATTAATAGGGTAATTGATTAGATCATTGAAAAGTCATGTTGTCTAAAACATGGAACTAGACATGTTACTTTTTTATGAATTTTTATTTTATGAAAAAATAGATTCTGTGTATAATTGTCTACATTGTAATTTTTGAAATGTATTATAATAGTTACCGCTAAATTCTATAAAACTCTAAACCTACAAAGAACCTCAATGTAAATTCTTTCCTTAACTCAATATTATGTAATGTTTAATGTCAGATCCTTATACCATGACCATTATTATCACTAAAACACTAACAATTTATATTTATGTCCTCTCACGTAGTACCAACCCTTTCAATCCTGATTCTCTTACATGAAAATAACACTGGATCTACCATTATTCATACCAATTGTCTCTTTTATTGATTAATATATGTTTTTCTCGTCATTAGGTTTCGAATTATTTTTGTTTTTTTATTTCTTACTTTTTTAATCCTATACCTTTCATTATCCTAATTTTTTATCTATTATACATATGACCATTTCAAACATTGTTTTCAAATGTTCCCTATGACATGATTATATTTTATATTTCTTATTTGGTAACATCTCAAGGAGAAATATATCTGGAAAATTACATGACTATCTAAAATTATGGTGATTTTAGAACCACCATTGAAAAAATCGAAGAACTGTGCAGACTCACAATGACCCGTTAAATGAAATGTTGTAATATTCCATCCCCAAAATGATTTAATTACTCTATTTATCATTAATTAATATTTTGAAATATTATGGAAATCATATATTTTATCTAAGATGACTGAAAATAAATCTATAGATTAATATAAAATTCAACACTAAAATTTTTTCATTCCAATATTAATTTTTGTTGATTAACAAGTCATAATACCTCTCCGGATTATTAACTTCTAAAAGTAAAAAACATTTTCTATAGTATAATTTTATAACACCATTTTTGTGTCAAAACACTTACCAGCCACATTTATAGTAGGTTACATGGTACAATTATAGGACAATAACACCTTCATAATTACAGTAGCACTATAGCGGCTACAATATCTATATTGAACTATATCTTGTAGGGTACTACAGTAGAATCTGTTATTCCCCAAGATTGGACTTTAGGAAAATGGATTCTAATCCTTCATCTATATTATCTCAATAAATTTCTCAATCATAATGGGTCCTATGAAAACTAAAATTTATAATTGTCATAGTGGTGGTTTTCTAATCCCATTGGGTAGAGATGAGGATTCACCAAATATTATGCATAAGGCCTTTGTATGTTTTTGTTTAGTAATATTGTAAACCTAAAAACTGATTATGAATATTGTTGATGTTGATTCTAATACATCCACTATTTTATTTTTTATAAAAAAATTATTATAAGGTGCTTTTATTTTTTGTCAAACAAATTTCAATATTATTGATTTATATAAAAATTATTTCTCAAATGGTTTAATATTATAGGTTCCCAAACCATCTATGATTTAATATTTGAAAATAATATTATTATATAATCTCAATTAATAGTAATTTAACTTAATTTAATCAAGATATGTATAATCAATTACCTATTTAATTTGTAACTATTTCTATCCACACTGAAAATATATCTATCAACATTATCTTATACACACACCATTATACCCCTACTCAATAATTGGTGTTTATTAGGTAATTTTTCAAATAAAGAATATTAAAATTCATCTAGCACATAATTATTCATTGATACAAGTCTCAAAAAGAATTAATACTTTTAACACATTATTTATTAGTAATAATACATATTAATTAAGTAAATTATTTTTAAAAAATAAACATTACACATCTCATATAATATTTTTTATTATTTTCATTAAAATAATGATATAATATTTTACAAAATATCAGTAATTACTTTTCCTCAAAAAAAAATATTTGTTAAATTATATTATAAATAAACCAGATATTTTTTTATTGAGAACCAAAAATCCATAGGCCTAAATGATCTATATCACTATAATTATAAATATGGAAAATAAAGAATCAATTACTAAATTCACCAAACAAATATTAATTTAATAGAAAGAAATAATAACCATAAACAAAAAATTAAATAAGTGTAATAGAAAAATAAGACATATAAAAAACACAAGCCATTATAATCATACACATATTTCCAAGACATTTCTTTATATTCTTTGCACATATGGGTCATCATAGGGTTCTATTTAGTATAGATAATATGTAATTTCATAAGTCTATTTAGTCATTAGTGGAGAAATGATCAGTTCGAAAATCTAGAAAAATAAAATTAAGCTATTTTAAAAAAAAATGGAATCCTCCCTATAAAAACCCAATGGTAGAATAATATTATTCACCAAATAAAATTTCTCCTTTTATTGATTTAAATGAATAATAATTTTATCAATTCATACTTTCACATTGATATTACCAAGTTATAAAAAGTTATTACCAAGAATTTAGAAAAATGGTTTGGAATTGAAAGTCTAATGCATATGTCATTCAAAGTAGTCCCCCTCCTTAATAAATCTATTTTTTATTGAAACAACTCGTAATGAAGAGTCTTTTCAAGAGAACCATATAATCAGTTTCATATGTAGTGATAAGAATCCTTACACAATCATAAATTTTTTGACTACGTAGTAGTGGAAAATTTTAACTCCACTCATTCTTTATTACCATTTATTATATTGTACTAGTAATTTTCCTAATATAGTATATCCACCATATTCATATAATCACAAGACTTTTCATCAAATATATTTCAATATCAATCTTCTAACTGCTCTTGTTGAGAGAAAAATTATCTCAATCTATATTTTGAGATAGAAAACAAAAGTAGTTTTTTCCACTATCTGGATCCTTTATCTTACCATCCTTTATTCTCATATATATATATATCTGTATATATATATATCACAATATCTAAACATATCAACATAAATTTTTTTCTTAAATAGGAGAGACAACATTAGTGATTCCATGAGAGTATAAAAACATGTTATTAATGTTACAGTATTTATAATGATTCATTATTTATGACTATTAATTATTATAAATTACTTCAAATTTGTTAGATAAATGGGTTGATCTCTATACCTATACTAAAATCCCATTATTAATGAAAACAACAGATACAATATATACATAACGTGTAATGATAATACCCTATATAGAAATTTTATTTTGTAACATAAATACATTCCTAGATAAATTATATTGTGAAATGATTAAAGAAGATTATTCCTTGGAAGGTGCAAAATCCTTTTGCTTCATCATCAACTATATTTAATTAGAAAATTTTTATTTAGGTATCTTTGATCTATCATCTAGACTCATGATTCAATATGGAGTTCTGAAAACCTCTTGTACTCCATTATATTCATCAATATAAATAATCAGTACAGAATGAACCACATCCTTGTATAGGTCTAAGTTCCTAGAAAAAACCCTGTAGTTCATACTAATTCATCATATAAAAAGTCATATAATTGGATTTAATATAAATAGAATATCCACAACTTCGAACCATAAAAATATTACATGAAACAACCATCAAAATTATAGTTTGAATTTATATTTTTTTTGAAAATATGTCATGGGAATTGTCTCCCTAATCAATGACTAAGATTCAACCACACATGTGCCAAGAGGTGGAATAAAATCGATGAAATTTGAATAATAAAATTAATTCTAGAAAAAATGAGTGATAAAACTATAATATTTCATGTAATGTTTTTGAATAAAAAAATTATCAACATAGTATCCAACATCACCAACCATACATAGCTCCACTCCCAAGCATGAATTTTATATTAGAAGGTGGACTCCATATGTTAGGAACCCCAATAAAATTCACAATATGAATACATTATAGAGACTATAATTCCCTATTCTATGTATATCATTAACTATAAAATTCTATATGAAGGAAATAGCCATCATTTACATAATTTTATTAAAACAATTGAACATTTAACCATTAAAAAAAATAAGTACCCTCCTACTAAAAAATTAGTGGTACAACACAATCAGTGAGATAATCTTCTCATGTTTCATAATAACTATTTTTAGAGGTATTCAATAACATATAATCAAGAACAATAAACTATATATTTCACAACAAAATTTAATGTAATATTACTCCTAAATAGGATTTCTGCAATGAAATTTTTTATTATAATCAAATTTAGATTCAATGATAGTGAACATTCTTACTCTATAATCAACATAGTCATATATAAGTATTCCCACCATCTGTTATATGTTATAACATATTATATTTTTGTTTTTAAGTAAATGATACATTTATTCTATTATAATCTCCTAATGAAATTTGATTCTTGAGATTTTTGACATCCTCTGGGAAATCATCATTACATTTTAGGGAAGGAATATCAATAGAATGATGGGGAGTAATTTTTATTTTTACATAAATATAATTCAATGAGGATATAGTTAAAATTATACACTTTAATTAACATTTATCATTTTTTAATTATTAAAAGATTCCTGATGATAAATCCATCAAAATCCGCCATTGACTTCTTAACATTATTCATTAGAGTGTAAAATGTCATCTTCAATTGAAATTTATTATATAAAATTACCTTCATTTGATTTACTATTATCAAAATAACTTACATGAACCTCCCCCTATGCGGAGATGTCAACATATGAAATATTTGAGTCCGTAGGTTTCATTAACATCGACTCACATATTTTTCCAGGATCATTAAATATATTGAAAAATAAAAAAATGAAAACATAAAATATCCTTTCTTATTTATAATTAAATAGAAAAAATTTATATCTACAACCACAAAATATTTTTTATCTTATGAATCATTTTGAAAGATAAAATATTGTCCACTGCCACATGAATGACAGAAAGATTCCCTTTTTAAATCAATATGTCATTCCTTCTAGCATGAGTATAAAAAGATGGTTATTTGGGATCAAATTACTATTATAAACATTAGTGTGACCAAATATCAATGTAGATAAATAGAATATAATAATAGTATATTTTGGCATTACATAAAATATATTATTGTAGGAATTATAATTATTTGTATAACAATCATCATTTTAATATTAAGAATCATTTTGGTATATGTATACATAATTATTGTGTAGATTTTATATAATTCTATAGACTTAGAAAATGTGGTTACAAATTTAATATCTATGGAATAAATTTAAATTTCACTATTCTATGATTTGTTTTTGTTTTATAAACATCATGAACTCCAATATGATTTTTTACTCAATTATAACCTAATTATAGTAGATATTTAATCATTAAAGAAGATGAATAATGTAAGAATTTTTAATTTTAGGGACTTTCTAGTGAATATGATTGGTTATCCGAAAGTTATAATTCTAATTTAAAAATATTTTAAAAATGATAATGTTTTTTATTATGTTTTTACTATCATGATTCTATTCATTTCATTTTCATTATTATAATTTTATAAGGTTTCTTTGAATGAAAATGAAAATGAAATTTTAATATATTTCATGAATAATACACATTAATTTTAAATAGTTAATAAGAATATATATAAATCCTAAATAAATTTGGATTGATCTTTCTGGTAGAAAAATGACTGTTGATGGATTTATTAATAATATTATATTTATCATAAAATGAGAGAAAATTCCATAAATGATAAATATAACATTATAATGTAAAATGATATAGAATTAGATATATTATTTAAATAAATAAAATATCAAAAATGATTTTGGATTCTAGCCATGAATGACATATAAATTGTTTAGGTATCTTCTTCGATGTATAGAATCAATTCAAAAATAACTCTAGTTTCAATGAAGGATCTCAAAAAACATGATTTATGTTCTCTGAATAAGATAAATTTTTTTGTCATTTTATTATGTAGTTTTAGATTAAATTTAAAAAAATTAGATAATGGTTTTGATAAGTGTAAATAATATTTATATGTTGAGCCTATTATGAAATAAAAGAATGCGTTATTTATCCATTTGAGTGGTATTAATATGGGATATTAGATGAAAACACATGGAGTTGAAAAAAATAAATTCACAAGAACCCAATTATTTTACTTAATATAGTTTATTTTTAGATAGAATATATAAATCACTCTAAGTATAAGTTTTCAGGTTCGAATGTTTGAAAATCGTAAGGAACTCAAATTTTCATTATAATATGTGTTAAATGCTGACCCAATACTCTAAATAGAGTTCATAGAGTTTTTATGTACCATAGGGATTTCTTTTATGGGTAATGATGTTCAGGAGGTTTTCCAGGTGTGTGGATTATTTTCATAGGCTTATTATTAATTTTTCGGTGTTTTGGAAATTTAATGGAAATGGTGCATGGTCTGGTAAGAATTGTTTAGGAGAAACTATGAGACACCCTGATGCTCAGGAGAGTTTTAGTTCAATTTAAACATATCATGGTTGGGTTTCATAGTTTCCACCTAGTTAAGGGAAAACCCTGTGTGGTCCATTGAGAAACCCTATGAGGATGAGGAACCAAAAATATATAGAACATGGATTGCGCTTAGTATTAAACAAACTATGCACCCTTTTATAGGTGGGAGGTCGTGATGATAGAATATATGGTTCATGGCTAATCCAACTATGTAACCTAATGATATAAGGAATTGCGGTGGGATAGTTGGGGTGTGCACTATTGGCATACTGTTATGAAAACCATGCAGTTAATCCATGCGAGTGCCTATATTTTCATTAAAATGAAATATTAACCATTTTCCTCTAGAATTTTATGTAAGCCCTCACCTTTATTCTCCCCATATACACACGAACACATGTAGGCCCTTAAAACATTACTATCTTCTTCAATCAATACCGATGATCTTTTTTGGTTCTGATTCTTCTTTATTTATTGTGAATTTTCTTCACCTCTTTCTTATATTCCTCCATTTATTTTTCATCCATTTAATTTATGGATTTTCAGGCTAGGGTTTGATCTTAATTCCATCATAGCATGGCGTAATTGGCTAGGGATGATGGGTTTGTTGGTATTCTTATAAAGATAAGATCTTGACAAAGATTCTACAATTTATGATGTGGAATTTTGATAAAGTAAGTGGATATGGTGAATTTTATTAGGATATGATAAAAATTACTATTTATGTGTACTGTTGGTATCTCCACATTGGTATCTCACATAAAATGTGGTTGAGGCTACACCGCAAGACATAAATGATTGGGTAGTTTATGTTTTGGTTCAAAATCATGACCTAGTATGTTTTCGGGCCTTACTCTCTGTGGGGTTTCAGAAAATTAATTATTCATAAAATTTATATTTAATGAATAGTTTTTGTTGATGTGATACAAGATCTTGGGTGAATGTGATGAGCTCGATTTGGTGTCAATGGGTTTCTATAATTCATTTAAGGGACTTGGAACGACCTTCCTTCCATATAAATGTTGTGTATGGATTTTCTAATGAGGTAGGAGGTCTAACGCCTTTAACTGTTATTTTCTTAATTTATTTAATGGGTATGTATTTGAATAAAGTGAAAAAGTTCCATGTTTTATCCCATAGACTATGTGAAATAATTATGTTATGATCTGGACATGGTTATGATCATTTGTTGGTTTCATTAAATTGATAACAAAAAATTGGTTAGGGATTATTGAGAAGTGGTTAATGAGTTTTAAGGGGTTAAAATGAACAGTTTTATGAGTTCAGTTTCATGATGTACCTATGATGCATATGAAATAGATTTCAAATTTTTATTTTTCAATTATTTAGGTTTTGAGTTTTTAATGAGGGAAACTATGTTTGAAATAATTATTGTTTTCAAGTAAGGCGTTGGCCACAATGTGGTTTATTAAAATACAATATTATAAGGGGATTTCAGTGGTGGATTTGTAACCAGTGCATGGTTACCTACTTCTTGAAATTCCCAGTTGCCTAATGTGTTGGTTTTAATAGAGGTATAGTCATAGTTACTTTCTTCTTTGATGATATAGAATCACATTTTAAGATGTTAGTTTTGAATGATTTTAATAAGGTGTTTTTATTAGTATCATTTTTTTATTGGAAAGGAGTTACACCTAGTCATGCCATGATTGGTTTTTAAGTCCATTTAGACCTTATAATTATTATTTGTTAAATAGGGTAGTTGTATCTTCCTTGACGTTTTTGTATAGTGAAAATGTGAGTATGTGAAGTAATGGGAGGATGGAATTGATGAGTGGTTTCAATGACGTATGGATGCTCTAAGAAAAATGTTTTCATGTATGTTTTGGTTTCCCGACTAATTCTATGATGAAAATAAGTATGCTACTCATATGGTTCCATATTGAGGCCCTAGACCCTGGTTGTATATTTCATCGGCAGTGAACTAGAATGAGGTTTTTTGAAATTCTATAATTCCATGTGGAAAGAAATTGTGCAATGCTGACTTTGATTATTATGTTGGGACACATATATTCACTAGGAACCAATATTGTTATGTATAGTGGTTGGATGGACTGATTCCTCAAGAACTATTGTTATGTTTTTTTCTTTGTATAATAGACATATTTTTCAGTATCAGTACCGATATAATATTATATGATATGGTGTAGGAGAGATCTACTATCCATGTTAAATTTTGATTTTGATATTTGAAATACATGTTAGAATTATATTATAGGAAGTGATGCTTCATGTACTTTAGATATTCTATATGATAGAATTTTTAATCTCTCCTTATTTAAAAAAATTGTGAATAACCTTCCATGACACATGTAGTCTGTACCTCCCAAATTACCCTTTGGATTATTGGTTTATCTCGGTACATTTCTTTCCATAGTGTCAACATAGAGACCTTGGGCTAGTGGGTACTATATGAGATATTATT
Source organism: Viscum album (assembly GCA_963277665.1). Classification (NCBI taxonomy): domain Eukaryota; kingdom Viridiplantae; phylum Streptophyta; class Magnoliopsida; order Santalales; family Viscaceae; genus Viscum; species Viscum album. The sequence continues at coordinate 1,236,643,716 of OY728145.1, read as the reverse complement.
TCCTAGGGTCATATCTTTTTTTTTGTAATTTTTTATTCCATATATTTATATCATTGAATGATTTATTAATTGAAATTTCTCTTGAAAATGTTGTAGGTGTGCTACAATGTTTTCCTCATATCCCACTGTATACTCTATTTCATATGGGAAATCATGTAGTTCTATTATGTTTATTAAAGGCATTGGTTTTAGGAAGTGGTCCATGGTGGGTATGTCTTGGATCATCAGGATTGTTCATGTGGTATCAACATACAAGATCGGTTGGGGTAAGTGATGTTGCGGCACATCTTGTAGTTTCATTTAATCTAGTAAGTCATTTAACAAAACTAGTTAGTATTTCAGTTTGTGTATGAAATATCCTTTTAGACATTTTTCTATTTCATGTTGTTATATAATGTTTCATAATTGTTTTATTTATTAAATATTTTTTACTCTAATGTGTATGAAATTTGGTTATTTTATTCTATGTGTACACTCTAGTATGGGAGAATAGTCTCCACATAATTCTATTTTAGTCCCCAACTACTACTTAACAACCTATGGTGTATGAGGAGGCTTTCTTGGGGTCATGTGGGGAACTGGATTGGGCAACTAGATTAGGGGCGCCCAAGACGGTTCATTGCAATGTGGTATCAAGGGGGTCCCAATCCTTTTATTTAAATATGTTATGATTGGTATATATATGATGTTGGAACATGTCAGGGCATGAGATGGATCTGGGGTTGGTGCTTCGATAACACCTATTCTAGTTGGATATCTAGGTTTTTGTGGGTTAAGATTGCTTTTCTAGGTTGTGTCATTATGGTTATATATGATTTCTTCTTTGAAAAATGTGTATGAAATGTGGATTTAATGGATTATTCTAGATTTATAGAACATTACTTGATAGGAATAGACATGTTATTTGTTGTTGGATTTTGTACTTTAAAGGTCAATGGCCTCTCATTCATCATGATAGCCACATATGATACATCTGTTATTGGACTGTTATTGTGTGATTTTATGGATTTCCCTTCAGATTTAAGGTTATGTGGATAAACATTATGAATTTTAGTGGCATGGATGATAGTTTGTTCCTCATGTATGGTTGGTGTAGTGACCCTACTATGTCTGTACAGTTCATTTATATGACTGATTGACCCATATTTGGTCGGATCTATTACAGTTGGTAGTATGTATGGGTTCTATTGGGAGAGGTCAGATGCACAGATGCACAGATATGATGGGAACCCTATTTCTGTGAATGTGGTTCGTGTATGTAACCTTATTTTTGTGAGACACTATATGAGGGTGTTTTGACTTTTTGGTGTTGTGTGACATTCATATGGGTTCATGTTGATTCATCTGAGTAGTATCTTTCTCTATGTGTCTCTGGTTTTGAGAGATGTTATGTTGTGTCTTTCGTGGTGACCTGTGATGGTGGTCCACTGAGTTATGTGTGCTTTGGGTGTGAATGGAAATGGTGGAAGTTTTGTAATTTTTACAAAGGTGTATGAAGGGGTAAACCTAATTTTGGTTTTCTCATGTTGGATTCTATTTTTTATGAGTAATAGAACATGATTGGAAGTGGTTTCCGATTATGGTTAGTTTATCACAGGGTGGGCTTATTTGGTTTACCATCCCATTAAGTGGATGTGAAAATGAGTATATATTGTGGGCATGAGATTATTCAGAAGAATATGGGAACATGATGGAAAGACATTCTATGTGGAAATGATTTCTTTGAGTAGTAATAATGTGTGTGTGTTTTATTTTTATATGACTTAAAATGGGCCTTCTAATATTAATTAGATAGGATGTACTTGGTGATATAGTGTAGGAATGGTATGTTTTATTTCTAGTGGGGGTTGTACCAGTTATGTTCCTGACTTGGTTAGCTTAGGATGAGTCACTGGGAATGTGGTTAGAGCATGAATTAACATAGTGGTACCTTGAACGACGATTGGTTTTTCATGGATGAAACATGTGTTGTGGATTATATGAGTTGATTTTGATTTTGGGAAACATGAAGGGTGCTCTATGTTGGGTGATATATGCATTTGGGTTAGGAATGGATAGAGGAGGAGGAATTTGATATTATATTTCATAAGGCATGACTCATTGGAGTGATAATTAAGATGTATTATGTGGTGAATGAGAGTATGTGGGATGGAAAAATTTTACTTGTATCTTTGAAGTATGATAAAGAGGTGGCTTGTGGCGTTGTTTAGTTTTTGGATAAACCATTATATATTGTACATTATGGGTGGTATGGTTATGTTGTTAGTATCGGATATTATGAGGACTAATTTGTATGTGGTGATATTCATGTGGGTGGGGAGGCCAAGGAATTTTATTTATTTTCATGTTCATGTATGTAGAGTTGAAATTATAAATATATTTATGGTGTTGGTGTTCGTCCATGAAATCATGTCAAAATTTCCATAGTGGTGATCATGAAAAATATATTAACATCATATTAAGTATGATGAGAGGTTATTGAAAATAATACTAGATTCTATAATGTATTCTATTCGCTTTTGGACACTTTGAGGTTACTATCATGGAGTAATGAATATGAATTCTTGTGACGAGATTTTAACCATTGACTATTGTGGGTGGGGGCCTCATTATGGAATGAATATTGACAAATACATTGGGATGCATTCTCCGATTATGCAGATTGCAGTAGTTGATGATTCACTCTATCTACCTTGTGAAGGATTGATGGAAAAATTCTACTCTAGGGTTAATAGTGTTAGAGTATAAGGACCCAGCCTTAAACATTAATTAATCTTGAGTAATTGCAAGAATACACATTGAGGATCTTTTCAAGATTAGTTTTTTAGAGAATTAGATCATAAATCATGTATTACATTCCACATTTCAACAAGGTGGTTATATAAAAGACATTATTCTGTTTTTCCCATCAATGGATACATACATAAAATAAAACATTGATTCTTTCTTAACACTTCCTCGACACTATCATCCCATCATGTAATTTTCCCTTGAACTGTGAAAAACATTTAAAAAACATGGGATGAGAATAAAAAGCTCAGTAAGGGATATAAAAGTACGGAATGAAAACATTAGTCCATGTATGTGTAAGAATAAATGAAATCATACTTTACTCATGAAACATAATAACTTTATCACACCTCATGAAATCATAAGATTTATTAATAACTCAAATAAAACATAAGACATAAAGTTAACTTGAGGCATTCCTAACATTCTTATGTTGGGATTAACCCTCATGGTTAGGTTTGGAATACCCATAAGTGTATATTCCCCAAACCTCTTCAGAGAAACCTTATAATTTAATTACTTCACATTACCCAATGAATTGGAGATCTATTATGGGATCACTCGCCCTTAGTTTATCACAGAACCACCCATCTTTATAAGCAATTCCAAAGAACCATAACATAATCGTATCACATAAAACATGCATAAAGGAAACATTACATTTCCACATTTACAGCACAAGATATTAAAACAACACATTGATATAATCAAAAAATTATCAAAACCTTTTTTAATACCAAAATAATATAAATTAAAACATGGTATTTATTTTTCATTTTAAAAAATTTATGGCTTGTAGAGGAAGCCGAAACTCAAATAATGGTCACGGCAGCAAAGACGTCGTTGTCGCCGCAGACATAAGACAAAACCATAATTTTTGTCATTTAGTAAAATGATTCATATAAAAATATTCCTTTTTAATAAATGTAAAATTTAAAGGGTTTTATAAACCATATAAAAAAAGTTGTGTATACAACAATATATGCCTCAATGAAAGGAGATTGAGATGAAGTGCCATACCTCGTGTCCAACATGACTCGATCATTCTTTAAACTCCAGAATAATAAACTAGTGTTAATTTATACTTGCTTAAGAACCTTTTCATATTCATTATTCCTTTTATATCACTTCTTACCATGATGTTAACATCATGTAATTATTTAAGTTAAAACGGTCATTTTTTTGATCTTTGGTACTTGGGCCAAATATTAACTTCTTATAATTACAAGTAGTTCATGTGGTAAAATATCCATTATATCTAGAATTATATTCATGATGTAGATATCATATATATCATATATATCCAGTATATACATGAATTTATAATATTACAAAACATTTAGAGGTAAGAAATGAAATGCACCATTCATGGAGATAGTAAACCGTACGTATGCATGAAGGCTACTTTCATTTCTATTTCGTATTTAATGGAATGAAATCATAATGATATAAAGTTATATAATAATTATAGTATAATATCATATATAAAATCATAATCTCCATCCTTTATACATCCCATATATGGCATTAACGAATCAAATCACTTTGATAGGGTGGTAGTCCGCACTTCCTAAAGTGAAGATGTCATGTATACCCATAATGGAAACCATAATGTATGCAATAAATAAAAAATACAGAATCATAAGGAAAACATAGAAATAATATATATAATATATAAATATAGTGACATCTTAATGGACACCATTAAAGGTGTTAAAAGAAGATTTAACTATCATCATTTCGTGAGGCAGTAATTCGCTACTCAGAGAAACAGTATGTTCTTTTACCATATGACAGAGGTGTGTGTAAGTGTAAATAAAATACCTCTCATAAAAAAATCGAAGAATATTGGAGATACTGGTGTTGATACAAAAGAAAAAAATAAAAAGAGTTAAGGGATTGGAAAATAAAAATAAAACAAAAGAACACAAGTGAAGACATTACATTTAAATCAGGTAACTCCTCTTGGTTTGAAACAAAATGGTTTCTTGAAGAGATTTATGCATAATGTAAGGATTCTATGATGAAGAGAGGGATTTTTAGAGATAAAATGAGTAGAGTTTGTCCAATCCAATGGCTTGTGAGGTGTGGGTGAGGTGGTAGAGGTGGGGGCCTTTTATAAGAGGGAGGAGGGGCACTCTTGGAAAGTAAATAAATGCTACTTTATTATATAATGAGTTTCAGATTTTAATGTTCCCAAAAATATATATATCGAGGATAAGGTGATAAGGGTTCGAAATAAACCCATCCAATAGGTCATTGATAAGTGTATGTTCTAGATTATACATTATATTTTCATTTTATTTAAATCATTCGTTAATGATGTAATCACTGCATCATCATGGTGTCATAAATTAATTAATTTTTATAATGTCTAAAAATTATAAAAAAAATACTATGTTTTATTAAATAATTTTATCTTTCCAATTAATATTTATAGTCAAATTGATCATTTACACAGACAAAACTAAAATTGTTTTACTTGGGTGATACATACATTGGTTATACTTTCCTATAAAAAACATAAAATGATAATGTGTCACTATCACCCAAAAGTGATTCCATGGGGTCCCAATTTATGGTACAAGGAATCCCATGGTCGGCCATGACACAACTATTAGCATTATGACACATGTTTGGGGCATTTGTTATTATTATGATATTATTTTATTACCCTTAACTACCCGATTTCTAATTAATCATGATAATTAAAGATAATTACCGTCGTTACTATTCATAATGGAAAAAAACAAAAGATTCTTAATTACTTAATTTGGAACTTCTGATTCAAAATATGGAATCCATTTTACCAAATTCAAAAAAAATAAATTTTAGTAATTAATTTAAAAATAATTCACGTAGTCAAAACAAATAGCGGGTTTTTTAGAAACAATATCTATCAAAAGTTTGACTATTTTTTATGTCCAATTTCAAAGTAAAATTAATTACAATGACCACCATTGGAATAAATGGAAAAAATATATTATAATTAAGCTTTAAAACCAATTAATAGGACAATATATCCCTATAATTGAATTAGATGAAAAAGTAGTTTAGAAGTAAAACGCATTATTTTTCACTATTCATATAAAATGAACATTGTCATAAAAATACCAAAAATTTATCCAGGGTAAATTTAAATGTCCCAATACTAAATAATAAATTTATATAGACAAATAGAGCTTATGAAATTGTCAAAAGATATATTTAAATACGGTTCTCCATCAAAAAGAAGGTAAAACTATCTTTTAAAAATATTAGAGAATTATATGGTTAAGATTGGATTTATTCTCATTTTAAGCCTCTAAAACAATATCTAATTCATAAATAGACATATATATGAAAATACATAATTATTTACTTACATGGGATGTTACATCCTTCCCCCCATTAGAAATTTCATCCCCTTAATTTATTTTCTTATCGAATAAGTGGGGGTATTTAACCCTCATTGCATTTTCAGATTCCCATGTTGCCTCTTCAATCATGTGGTTTTTCCACAAAACCTTTACATGATGAAGAAACTTATTCCACAATACTTTCTCCCTATGTTCAAGAATCTAGACCGGTTGTTCCTTATAAGATAGGTTCTCTTCCAACTGAACTACCTCTGGACTCAAAACATGAGTTGGATCTGAAGTGTACTTCCTTAACATTGAAACATGAAAAAAATTATGTACCTGAGATAAAATCAGAGTTAAGGCCACACAGTATGCAACTGATCCAACTCACTCCAAAATTTCTTATGGTCCAGTGAACCTTGGACTCAGCTTTCCTTTCTTACCAAATCACATCACACATTTCCATGGTAAAACATTGAGGACGGCATGATCGCCTACCTCAAAAGAGAGATTCTTCCTCCTGTTGTCTTTATATATATTATGCCTACTCTGAGCTGTTCTCAAGTATTTTTGTATCATCTGAACTTTTTCAGACAACTCTTCTACTAATTCTGGTCCCATCAACATCCTTTCACACACTTCATCCCCAAAATCTGGAGTTCGACACTGCTTCCCATATAATTCCTCAAATAGTGCCATCTGTATACTGAAATGAAAACTGTTATTATAAGAAAACTCAACCAAAGAAAGATTTTTGTCCCAACTTCCCTGATAATCCATTGAATAAGCACGTAGAATATCCTCCAAAGTCTGATTTTTTCATTCTGATTTTCCATCTGATTGAGGATGGAAAGCTGTACTAAAATTTAATTCAGTACCCAACAACTTCTGAAGGCCTTTCCAAAAGTTAGAAGTAAACAAGGGATCACGATCAGATACAATGGAGAGGGGAACTCCATGTAACCTAACTATCTTTTTAATATACAAATGAGAATGTTGATCTAGAGAAAAAGTATCTCGTATAGAATGGAAGTTAGCATATTTAGTCATGCGATCAATAATAACCTTGAATGCATTATTACCTCAATGTGTCTTTGGAAATCCCACAATAAATTCCATCGATATATTCACCCATCTCCACTCTGGTACTGGTAAAGGCTAAAGCATCACTTTCAGTAACTACCGCTCTACTTTAACCTATTGAAAAGTCAAACACTTCACACAAAAATTAGCAATATCTCTTTTCATTCCATCCCACCGGAAATACACCTGGAGGTCTCTATACATATTTGTACATCTAGGATGAACTGAAAACAGAGAACTATGAGCTTCATATAACAATTCTCTCTTAAACTTTGAATCACCAGGCACACACAATCTCTTCCCAAATCTCAATACACAATCATTATCAATGTTGAATTCACGCACCATACCCTTCTGAACCGTCTCTACCTTTTTCTGCAACAAACTGTCTTTCTTTTGAGCTTCCTTAATTATGTCTGATAGGGACGATTTTACTAATACCTGAAACAAAATAGAAGAACATCGTTCACCAATAACTTTTATTCCAAATTTCATCAAATCATTAACCAAAGGATCATGTTCTAAATATAACATTGTTAATGAAGAATAATTTATCGACTCAATGCATCATCCACTTTATTTTCTTTTCCAAGATGGAAATGAATTGTACAATCATATTCCTTGATTAAATCTAGCTATCTCCTATGTCTCGTGTTCAATTATTTCTGAGTGAATATATACTTTATACTTTTTTTTATCTGTATATATTTCACACTTTACATCATACAAATGATGCCTCTAAATTTTTAAATTGAAAACAATAGTAGCTAATTCCAAATCATGTGTAGGGTAATTTAACTCATGAGTTTTCAACTTACATGAAGTATAAACAAGTACCTGATCATTCTGCATTACGATGAAACCAAGTCCTTTCAATTAAGTATCACTGTAGATAACAATCTCACCATTCTAGGAAAGTAGTGAAAAAACTAGAGAATTAACCAATATTATTTTCAATTCCTGAAAACAATCTTTACATTGTTTTGTCCAGATAAACATATCACCCTTCCGAGTTATCTTTGTCATTGGATTAGATAACCATGAAAAGTTTCTAACAATCCTTCGGTAATAGCCTGCAAAACCAAGAAAACTATGAATATCAGTTACATTTGTGGGTCTTTGAAATTCTTCAACAACTTCTTTTTTACAGGATCAACAGTTATTCCATCTTTAGAAACTATGTGACCAAGGAATGAAATTTTTGCAACCAAAACTCACACTTGATAAATTTCATATACAGTTTCTTTTCTTTTAAGGATTTCAAAATAACCCTTAAATGACTTTCATGCTCCTCTTTGATTTTAGAAAACACCAAAATATCATCAATGAAAACAACCACAAAATTATCCAAGAACTCATGGAAAATTATATAAATAAGGTCCATGAATACAGCAGGTGAATTGGTTATCTCAAATGGCATTACTACAAATTCTTAATGGACATATCTTGTACAAAATGTGGTCTTCAGAACATCTTCTTCCTTTACCTTCAACTGATGGTACCCCGATGTCAGGTCAATCTTTGAAAAATACTGTGCTCCCTGGAGCTGATCAAACAAATCATCGATATGAGGCAAAGGATGTTTTTTCTTAACAGTGATGTTATTCAAGGCTCTATAATCAATGAAAAGTCTCATAGAACCTTCTTTCTTTTTAATAAATAAGATAGGAGCACCCCATTGTGATGTGCTAGGTCGAATGAAACCTTTCTCTAATAAATCTTGCAATTTCTCCTTTAAATCTAAATTTTCAACTTGAGCCATTCGATAAGGGGGTTTTGAAATTGGCTTAGCATCAAGAACTAAGTCAAAAGTAAATTTAACTTCCCAATCTGGTATTATTCCAGGAAACTTCTCAGAAAAACATCAGGACACTCATTTACCACTACCACATCATTAATCTAAATGGTTCCTTTATTTTCAACAATATGTTCAAGGTAACATTGATTTGCATATTTTATATGTTTCTAAGACTCTTGATTTTTTATCAACAGAAAGGATTCATTCATGTACACAAACTGAAAGTCATTCTGAAAAGAAACTTATTTAGCTCTATAATCAATCTTAGCATGGTAAACTGAGAGCCAATCCATACCCAGGATAACATAAATCTCTAGTAGAGGTAAAAAATTTAGGTTTTCAAGTAGGTTCTTTCCATAGATAAGGATATAAAGATTATAATATATTCTTTTTGCCTCAACATTTCCCCCAAGCATTTTTACCACAAGTTCATGAGTTATTATTGAGATGAAATTACGAATTTATTAGAAAATTTTTCAGAGATGAATGAATTTTTTAGACCCTAAATCAAACAACACATTGGCATAATCTGAAAAAACAAACAATGTACCAGATACCACTTCATTTGATGGCCCAACATCTACTGAAGTAGTTGCAAAGGATTTCACCACACCTTTCTGCTTGTAGTCTTACTACTTTCCATTATTTGAGGTCTTTATCGAACACTCATTTTTATAATGACCCATCTCATTGCACATGAATCATTTCACTAACTGTAAATCCAATTTATTCTTACTATCACCCTGATCTTTTTCAGTGCAATCACGAGACTTATGTCCCATCATACCACATTGGTATCAATTTCCAGAATTCAGAAGACAATCCCTAGCATGCCTTTTTCTACATTTATCACAAACTAAAAACATAATATTCTTACAATCAGACCTTTTTGAATGATTCTTCCCTTTCTCCAGCCACCACGGTCTCTTATTCTATTGGTTGTTATAGAACACTTGATCATTGGAAAACTCCATTTCCACCTTCTCAGAAGATCGAAGAAGATTTTCATAACCCTTGATCTCACGAGAAGCTAAATCCCTTCGATATTTTGCCTTTAATACTAAGTAAAAATGATTGATTTTATTATCAAGTTCTCAAATAAAATTTGGAGCATACCTTGCCAATTGAGTGAACCTTTCTTCATAAGCATCCACGGAGTCATCCTCATGCCTCAATACCAAGAATTATTTTTCCATCCTATGTAGAACAACCATAGGAAAATCTTTCTCATGAAACATACCTTTGAATTCATCCCATTCTAGAGCATCAATCTCATCAGTGTCCCTGATATTTTTAACCATCGACCACCATTGATCTTCTTCACCCTCCAAAAGTTAAATAGCAAGACTAACCTTTTGATAGTATAAACACGCCATGACATTGAAAATATTATCCAGTGCTTTAATCCAACCTTCATCCAGCACAGGGTCAGATGATCCTCTGAATGATGTGGGATGTTGCCTCATGAAATGTTCAACCACTGACATGTTCCTCTGCAGTTGATCTGGCTGATCTCGTGCATGGATTCCACCACCATTTATCGCATGAGTCAACTGCACCATTACTACAACAAACTCATCAGTTCCTATTCCAACCATCTCAGGATGCTGATTCGGAAGGTAATTTCCTTCTTATGCCTTCCTAGCAATGCTTCCCTCATTCCTCCATGGAAAACCATTCTGAACAAACATGTCTTAGATGAAGCAACATGGTAATATTCAAATTCTATATCATTTCAATTTGACCATAAAAAATATTTTTGGATAATCATTTAATAGAATTATAACTCAAAAAGTTATCTAAATGGACCATTGATACCAACTATAAGGCCACATCCTTAAAAATTACTTAATCGTGATTTGTTATAAGAATACACATTGAGGATTTTTTCAGGTTTAGAGTTTTAGAGAATTAGATCATAAATCATGCATTATATTCCACATTTCAACAAGGTAGTTGCATAATAGATAGTATTCTCTTTTTCCCATCAAAGGAGACAAATTTAAAATAAAACATGTATTCTTTCATGACACTTACTCGACACTATCATCACATCATGTAATTTTCCTTGACATGTGAGAAACATTTCAACAACATGGAATGACCATAAAAAGCTCAGTAAGGGATACAAAAGTATGGAATGAAAACATTAGTCCATGTATGCATAAGAATTAATGAAATCATAATTTACTCATAAAACATAATCACTTTATCATACCTCAGGAAATCATAAAATTTATGAATAATTCATAGAAAACATAAGACATAAATGTAACTTGAGGCATTCATAACATTATTACATAGAGAGTAACCCTCATGGATACGTTTGGAATACCCATCACTGTATATTCCCTAAATCTCTTCGGAGAAACCTTAGTGTTTAACTCCTTCGCGTTACCCAATGTATTGAAGAGATATCTCGGGCTCACCTTCCCTTAATTTATCACAGAACCACCCATCTTCACAAACAATTCCAAAGAACCATACCATAATCGTAACACATAAAACACGCATATATGAAACATAAAATTTCTATATTTCAATCACAAGATATCAATACACCACAATGATATAATCAAAAAATTATCAAAACCATTTTCAATACCAAAATAAAAGAAAATTAAAACATGGTATTTATTTTTCAATTAAAAAAAGTTATGGCTTGTAGAGGAAGCTGAAACTCAAATAATGGTCATAGCGGCAGATAAGTCGTTATCACCGCATACGTAAGACAAAACATTCATTATTGTCGTTTAGAAAAATGATTTGTATAAAATATTTCCTTTTGAATAAAAGTAAAAGTCAAAGGGTTTTATACACTGTATAAAAGAAAGTTGTGTATAAAACAAAATATGCCTCAATGAAAGGAGATTGAGACGAATCCCATACCTCGTGTCCAACCTGACTCGATCGTTCTTTAATATCCGGAATAATAAACTAGAGTTAATTTCTAATTTCATAAGAACCCTTTTCAAGTTCATTATTCCTTTTATATCACTTATTAGCATGTTATGAAAATTATTTAATTATTTATGTTAAAACGGTCATTTTGTTCATCTTTGGTACTTGAGCCAGAAATAAACTTATTATAATTACAAGTAGTTCATATGCTAAAATATCCATTATATACATAATTATATTCATTATGTAGATATCATATATCATGTATATCCAGTATATACATGAATTTATAATATTACATAACATTTAGAGGTATGAAATGAAATGCACCATTCATGGAGACAGTAAGCCGTACGTACGCATGAACGCTACTTTCATTTCAATTTCATATTTAATGGACTGGAATCATAATGATATAAAGGTATATTAGAATTCAAGAATAATATAATATATAACATCATAAACTCCCTGGCATTAACGAATCAAATCACTTTGAGGGGTGGTAGTCCACACTTCCTAAAATGAAGATATTGCGTTTACCCATAATGGAAACCATAAGGTATGCCATAAATGAAAAATGCAGAATCATTAGGAAAATATAGACATAATATATATCATATATAAATTTTGTGACATCTTAATAGTCACCATGACTGTTGTTAAAATAATATTGAACAATCATCATTTTGTGAGGTAGTAATTCACCACTCACAGAAACAGTATGTTCTTTAACCATTAGACAGAGGTGTGTGTAAGTGTAAATGAAATCCATTTCATAAAAAAAATCCTAGTATATTGAAGATATTAGTTTTGTTAAAAAAGAAAAGAATAAAAATATTTTAGGGGTTGGAGAAGCAAAATAAAACAAAATAAAACAAGTGAAGACATTACCTTTAAATCGGGTAACTCCTCTTGGTTTGAACGAAAAGGGTTTCTTGAAGAAATTTTTGATTAAGGAAAGGCTTCTATGATGAAGAGAGGGATGTGGAGAGATAAAATAAGTAGATACTATCTGAGCTAATGGCTTGAGAGGTCTGGGTAAGTTGGTAGAGGTGGGGACCTTTTATAAAAGGGAGGAGGGGAACTCATGGAAAGTCAAGAAATACTACTTTATTATATAATGAGTTACAGATTTTAAAGGTCCCACAATTATATATTTCTAGTATATGGTGATAAAGGTTCTAAATACACCCATCCAATAGGTCTTTGACATGTGTAATTCTTAGATTTTATATTATATTTTCTTTTTATTTAAATCATTCATTAATGAGGTAATTGATGCATCATCATGGTGTCATAAATAAATTAATTTATTTAATGTCAAAATATTATAATAAAAATACTATGATGTAGTAAATCCTTTGATCATTACAATTACAATTTATATTCAAAGATATCCTTTACACATACAAAACTAAAATTGTTTTACTTGGGTGATATATACTTTGGTTATAGTTTCCCTTTAAAAAAACATAAAATGATAAAGTGTCCCTACCACCCAAAAGTGATTCCATGGGGTCCCAATTTATGGAACAAAGCATCCCATTGTTGAAAATGACACAACCAGTAGCATTTGGAAACATGTTGGGGTAATTTTTTATTATTATGATCTTATTTTGTTACCCTTATGTACCAGATTACTAATTAATCATGATAATTAAAGATAATTACGGTTGTTACTATTCATAATGTCCAAAAACCAAAGTTTCTTAATGACATAATTTGGAACTTATTATTTCAAATATGGAATCCATTTTACCAAATTTGAAACACAGAAATTGTAGTAATCAATTTAAAAATAATTCTCGTTGTCAAAACAAATAGCGGGTTTTCTAGAAACAATATCTATCAAAAGTTTGACAATTGTTTATGTCCAATATCAAAGTGAAATTAATTCCAATGACCACCATTGGATTAAATGGTAAAACAATATTATAATTATTCTTTAAAAACAATTAAATGGAAAATATATCCATATAATTAAATTAGATGAAAAAGCAGTTTTGAAGTAAAATGAAGTATTTTTCCCTATTCATAAAAAATGAACATTGTCAGAAAAATACAAAAAAATTATCCAAAGTAAATTTCAATGTCATAATACTAAATAATAAGTTTATTTTGACAAATAGAGCTTATAAAAGTTTCAAAATATAGATTTAAAAATGTTTCGCCATCAAAAGGTGATAAAACAATCTTCTAAAAATATTATAGAATTCTATGCTTAAGATTGGATTTATTCTCATTTTAAGCCTCTAAAACACTATATAATTCCGAAATAGACATAGATATGAAAATCCATAATTCTTTGCTTTCTTGGGATGCTACATCATTCACCCCTTTAGAAAATTTAATCCCCACAATTTATTTACTTATCGAATAAGTGGGGGTATTTACCCTTTATTTAATTTTCAGATTCCCATGTTGCCTATTAAATCAAGTGGTTTTTTCACAAAACCTTTACTTGATACATCACCTTATTCTGCAATACTTCCTCCCTATGGTCAGGAATCTGGACTGGTTGTTCCTCATAAGATAGGTTCTCTTCCAGCTAAACTACCTCTGGACACAAAACATGAGATGGATCTGGCGTGTACATCCTTAACATTGAAACAGGAAAAACATTGTGTACCTGAGATAAACTCGGAGGTAAAGACACTCAGTAAGAAACTGATCCAACTCTCTCCAGAATTTTATAAGGTCCAATTAACCATGGACTCAGCTTTCCTTTCCTACCAAATTGTATCACACTTTTCCATGGTGAAACTTTGAGGAAGACATGATCACATACCTCAAAAGAGAGATCCTTCCTCCTGTTGTATGCATAACTTCTATACTTACTCAGAGCTGTTCTCATGTGTTTCTATATTAGCTGAACTTTTTCTACCAAATCTTCTACCAATTCTTGTCCCATCAACTTCCATTCACCGACTTCATCCCAAAAATATGGAGTTTGACACCGTGTCCCATATAATGCCTCAAATGGTTCCATCTCCATTATGGAATGAAAACTGTTATTATCAGAAAACTCAACCAAAGAAAGTTGTTAGTCCCAACTTCCCTGATAATCCATCGAACAAGCACGTAGAATATCCTCCAAAGTATGAATTGTTAGTTCTGATTACCCATCTATTTGAGGATGAAAAGCTGTACTAAAATTTAATTCAGTACCCAATTACTTCTGAAGCCCTTTCCAAATGTTAGAAGTAAACCTGAGATAATGATCGGATACAATGGAGAGGGGAACTCCATGTAACCTGACTATCTCTTTGAGATACAAACGAGAACGTAGATCTAGAAAAAAAGTATCTCGTATAGTAAGGAAATGAACAGATTTAGTCAAGAAATCAATAATAACATAGATTGCATTATTACATCGGGGTGTCTTCAGCAATCTCACAATGAATTACATGGATATATTCTCCCATTTCCACTATAGTACTTGTAAAGTCTGAAGCATCCTTTTTGGTAACTGTCGCTCTACTTTTACCTATTGACAAGTCAAACACTTCATAGTAAAATTATCAAAATCTCTTTTCATTCCATCCTAACAGTTATACTCTTGTAGATCTCTATACATCCTAGTGTTGCCAGGATGAACTGAAAACGGAGAACTATGATCTTCACATAACAACTCTCTCTTAACTTATGAATCACAAGGCACACACAATCTCTTACCAAATCTCAAAACACAATCATTATCAACGTTGAATTCAGGCAACTTACCATTATGAACCAGCTCTTCCTTTTTCTGCAACACACTATCTTGATTCTGAGCATCCTTAATTATGTCTGATAGAGAATATTTTAATGATACCTGAAACAAAACAGAAGAATATCCTGCCCCAACAACTTCTATTCCAAATTTCATCAAATCCTTAACCAAAGTATCAGGTTCCAAACGTAACATGGTTAATGAAACATTACATTTTCGACTCAAATCATCATCGACTTTATTTTCTATTCCCGGATGGCAGTGAACTGTACAATCATAATCCTTGATTAATTCTAGCCATCTCCTTTGTCTCATGTTCAATTATTTATGAGTGAATATATACTTTAAACTTCTTTGATCAGTATGCATTTCACACTTTAGACCACAGAAATTATGCCTCCAAATTTTTAAAGCAAAAACAATAGCAGCTAATTCTAAATCATGTTTAGGGTATTTTACCTCATGAGTTTTAAACTGACGTGAAGCATAAGCAATTACCTGATCATTCTTCATTAGGACACAACCAAGTCCTTTCAATGAAGCATCACTATAGATAACAAACTCACCATTCCCGGAAGGTAGTTCCAAATCTGTAGCATTCACCAATCTTCTTTTCAATTCCTAAAAACAATAATCACATTCTTTTGTCCAGTTAATCTAAACACCCTTCTGAGTTAGCTTAGTCATTGGACTAGATAACTGTAAATACATTCTAACAATCCTTTGGTAAAATCCCGCCAAACTAGGAAAACTACAAATATCAGTTACATTTGTGGGTCTTGGCCATTCTTCAACTACCTTTTTTAAAGGATCAATAGTTATTCAATCTTTAGAAACAATGTTGACCAAGGAAAGAAATTTGATGCATCCAAAACTCACACTTTCTGAATTTCACATACAATTTATTTTCTTTTAAGGTTTGCAAAATAACCCTTAAATGACTTTCATGCTCTTCTTTGCTTTTAGAAAACACCAAAAAATCATCAATTAAAACAACCACAAACTTATCTTAGAACTCATAGAAAATTCTTTTCATAAGGTCCATGAATATAGCTGGTGCATTGGTTGGCCAAAAATGCAATACTAAAAATTGATAATGGCCATATCTTGTATGAAATGTGGTATTCGGAAAATCTGATACCTTTACATTCAACTGATGGTACCCCGATCTCAGGTCAGTCATTGAAAAATATTGAGCTCCCTGGAGCAGATTAAACATATCATCGATATGAGGAAAAGGATATTTGTTATTAACAGTAATGTTATTCAAGGATCAATAATCAATGCAAAGTCTCATAGAGCCATATTTCTTTTTAACAAATAAGATAAGATCACCCCATGGTGATGTGCTAGGCCGAATGAATCCTTTCTCTAATAAATCTTTCAATTTCTCCTTCAACTCTAAAAGTTCAATTTGATCCATTTGATAAGGGGGGTTTAAAATTGGCTTAGCATCAGGAACCAAGTCCACAGTAAATTCAACATCTCGATCTAGTATTATTACATGAAACAAATCAGGGAAAACATCAGGATACTCATTTACCACTGCCACATCATTAATCTAAATGGTTTCTTTGTTTTCAACAATATGTGCAAGGTAACATTAATTTCCATATTTTACATGTTTCTCAGCCTCTTTATATGTTATCAACAATAAGGGTTCATTCTTATACACAAACTGAAAGTATTTCTGAAAAGAAACTTCTTTAGCTCTATAATCAATCTTAGCATGGTAAACAGATATATGATCCATTCCTAGGATAATATCAAAATCTAATAGAGGTAAATTAATAAGGTTTTCAAGTAGGTTCTTTCCATGGATAAGGATATGAAGATTCTTATAAATAATTTTTTACTCAATATTTTCCCAAAGTGTTTTTACCACAATTTCAGGAGCCATTTTTGGAGATGGAATTACTATTTTACTAAAAAAATCAGAGATGAAATAATTTTTAGACCATGAATCAAACAACACATTGGAATAATCAGAAAAAAACAATGTAACTAATACCACTAAATTTGGAGGCCCAACATCTTCTAAAGTAGTTGCAAAAGATTTCACCAAACCTTTCTACTTTTATTCTGACCATTTCTCATCAATTGAGCTCTTTGTCGAACACTCATTTGCATAATGACCCATCTCATTGAACTTCAAACATTTCACTAACTGTAAATAATCATTGGACTTACTATCACCCTGATATTTTTTAGTGAAATCATAAGACTTATGTCCCATCTTACCATATCAGTAGAGCTTTCCAGAATTCAGAAGACATTCCCCAGCATTCCTTTTACCACATTTATCACAAACTGAAAACTTAGTTTTCTTACCATCAGACCATTTTGAAGGATTCTTCCCTTTCTCCTATCACCTGGGTCGCTTCTTCTGTTAGTTATTATAGAACACTTGATCATCAGAAAACTCCATTCCCACCTTCCCAGCATATCAGACAATCTTTTCATAACTCTTGAACTCATGAGAAGATAGAGCCCTTCGATATTTTGGATTTAATCCTGAGTAAAAAAGTTTGATTTTACAATCAAGGTCTCAGATAAAATTTGGAGCATACCTTGCCAATTGAGTGAAAATCTCTTCATAAGAAGCCATTGAGTTGTCCTCTTGCGTCAATTCCAAGAATTGTTTTTCCATCCTACGTCAAACAGCCTTAGGAAAATATTTCCCATGAAACAGATCATTGAATTCATCCCAGTCAATAGAATCAATCTCATTAGTGTCCCTGATATTTTTAGCCATCGACCACCACTGATCTTCTTCACCCTCTAAATGTTAAATAGTATGACTGACCTTTTGATTCCCGGAACACCCCATGACATTGAAAATCTTATCCAGTGCTTTCATCCAGCCTTCAGCTAGCACAGGGTCAGATGATCCTCTTATTGATGGGGGATGTTGCCTCATGAAATGTTCCACCACTTACATGTTCCTCTACGGTTGATCTGGTTAATCTCGTTCATGGATACGACCACCATTTATCACTTGAGTAAACTGTGCCATTACTGAAACAAACTATTCAGTTCCAATTATGACCATCTCTGGATGCTGATTTGGAAGGTCATGTCCTTCTGTATGCCTTCCTTGTAATCCTTCCCTGTTTCATCTATGGAAAACCATTTTTAACAAACATGTATTAGATGATGAAACATGGTAATAATCAAATGCAATATCATTTCTATTTGACCATAGGATAATCATTTAATATAATTCTAACTCTTAAAGTTATCAAAGCTGACCTTTGATACCAACTATAAGGCCCCAGCCATAAACATTAAATAATCTTCAGTTATTACAAGAATAAATATTGAGGATCTTTTGAGGTTTAGAGTTATAGATAATTAGATCATAAATCATTAATTACATCCCACATTTCAAAAAGGTGGTTACATATAATACTATATTCTATTTTTCCCATCAAATGATACATATTTAAAATAAATCATTGATTATTTCTTAACACATCCTCAACACTATCATCACATCATGTACTTTTCCCTTGACCTATGAAAAACATTTCAAAAACATGGGATGAGAATAGAAAGATCAGTAAGGGATATAAAAGTATAGAATGATAACATTAGTCCATGTATGCATAAGAATTAATAAAATCATTCTATACTCATAAAACATAACCACTTTATCATACCTAATGAAATCATAAGATTTATGAATAACTCATAGATAACATAAGACATAAAGGTAAGTTGAGGAATTCATAACATTCTTACGTACGAAGTAACACTCATGGTTATGTTTGGAATACCCATCACAGTATATTCCCTAAATCTTTTCGGAGAAACCTTAGAGTTTAACTCCTTCACATTACCCAATTCATTGGAGAGCTATCATGGTCTCACCTACCCTTAGATTATCACAGAACCACCCATCTTCATAAACAATTCCCAAGAAACATAATTTAATCATATCACATAAAACATCCATAAAGGAAACATAAAATTTCCACATTTCAATCACAAGATATCAATAAAACACATTGATATAATAAAAAAATTATCAAAACCATTTCAATACCAAATTAAAAGAAAATTAAAACATGGTATTTATTTTTCATTTTCAAAACTTTTATGGCTTTTAGAGGAAGCCAAAACTCAAATAATTGTCACAGCGGCAGAAAAGTCATTATCAGCGAATACGTAAGACAAAACATTCATTTTTGTCATTTAGTAAAATGCTTCATATAAAAATATTCCTTTTTAATAAAATTTAATTTCAATGTGGTTTATAAATTTTATAAAATAAAGTTGTGTATAAAACAAAATATGCCTCAATGAAAGGAGATTGAGACGAAGTCCCATACCTCGTGTCCATCTTGACTCGTCCGTTCTTTAATCTCCTAAATAATAAACTTGAGATAATTTCTGCTTTTTAAGTACATTTTTCAAGTTATTTATTCCTTTTATATCACTTATTACCTTGTTATAAACATTATGAAATTATTTAAGTTAAAATGGATGTTTTGTCGATCTTTGGTACATGAGCCAAAAATAAAATTCTTATAATTAAAAGTTGTTCTTGTGGTAAAATATCCTTTATATCCAGAATAATATTCATGATGTAGATATAATATATATCCTATATATCCTATACATACATGCATTTTTAATATTATAGAAAATTTAAAGGTAAAAAATGAAATGATCCATTCATTGAGACGGTAAGCCGTACGTACACATGAATGGTAATTTCATTTCTATTTGGTATTTAATGGAATAAAATCATAATGATATAATGGTATATTATAATTCCAGTATAATATCATATATAACATCATAAACTCCACACTTTATAAATCCCACCTGTGGAATTAATGAATCAAATCACATTGAGGGGGCGGTAGTCCGCACTTCCTAAAATGAAGATATCGTGTTTACCCATAATGGAAAACATAAGGTATGCCATAAATAAAATATAAAGAATCATAAGGAAAAGATAGACATAATATATATAATATATAAATATAGTGACATCTTAATGACACCATGAATGGTGCTAAAAAAATATTTAACAATCATCGTTTCGTGAGGCAGTAATTCACCACTCACATAAACAGTATGTTCATTAACCATTAGACAGAGGTGTGTGTAAGTGTAAATCAAATAATTTTCATAGAAACATCATAGTATATTGAAGATACTGTTTTAATTATAATAGAAAATAAGAAAAAGAGTTTAGGGGGTTGGAGAATCAAAATAAAACAAAATAACAAAAGTGAAGACATTACCTTTAAATCAGTTAACTCTTCTTGGTTTGAACCCAAAGGATTTTATGAAGAGATTTATCTCTAGGGAAAGTATTATATGATGAAGAGAGGGATTTGGAAAGATAAAATGTGTAGATATTGTTTGAGCCAATGGCTTGAGAGGTGTGGGTAAGGTGGTAGAGGTGGCGGCCTTTTATTAGAGGGATGAGGGGCACTCTTGGAATGTCAAGAAATGTTACATTATTATATAATGAGTTTTCAATTTTAAAGGTCCCAAAATTATATATTTCTAGGATAAGGTGATAATGGTAAAAACTAAACCCATCCAATAGGTCTTTGACATGTGTAAGTCTTATATTTTACATTTTCTTTTAATTTTATTTAAATCGTTCATTAATGAGGTAATCGCTGCATATCATGGTGTCATAAATAAATTATTTTATTTAATGTCTAAAAATTATAAAAAAAATACTATGATGTAGGAAATATTTTTATCTTTCCAATGATTATATACAGTCCAAGATTTAATTTACACAGACAAAACTAAAATTGTTTTATTGGGTGATGCATATATTGGTTACACTTTCCCTTAAAAAACATAAAATGATAATGTGTCACTTTCACCCAAAAGAGGTTCCATGGGGTCCCATTGTTTGGCACAAGGAATCCCATGGTAGGCCATGAAAAAATAAATAGAATCCAGACACATTTTGGGTCATTTTTTATTATTATGATATTAATTTATTACCCTTAACTACCCGATTACTAATTAATCAAGATAATTAAAGATAATTACCGTCGTTACTATTCATAATGTCCAAAAAAAGAGTCTTAATTACATAATATGGACCTTTTGATTTCCAATATGGAATCCATTTTACCAAATTCCAAACACATAAATTATAGTAATTAATTTAAAAATAATTCTCGTTGTCAAAACAAATTGCGATTTTTTTAGAAACAATATCTACGAAATGTTTGACAATTGTTTATGTCCAATTTCAAAGTAAAATTACATAAAATGACCACCATTGGATTGAATGGTAAAAATATAATCTAATTTAGCTTTAAAACAAATTAAAAGGACAATATAACCATATAATTAAATTATATAAAAATTTAGTTTTGATGTAAAATGCAGTAATTTTCACTATTCATAAAAAATGAACATTGCCAGAAAAATACCAAAAATATATCTAAAGTAAATTTCCATGTCCCAATACTAAAGAATAAGTTTATTTTGACAAATATAGCTTATAAAATTTCAAAAATAAAGATTTAAAAATGGTTTTCCATCAAAAGGCGGTAAAAAAAACTTTCAAAAATATTAGAGTATTGTATGCTTAATATTGGATTTATTCTCATTTTAAGCCTCTAAAACACTATCTATTTCATATGTAGACATAGATATGAAAATAAATAATTCTTTACATACTTGGTATGTTACATAGAGAATGGTCCGAAGAGGATGAAAATGTTGGTTGACTCAGCGATGAAGAAACTCCTATGGTGGGTTGAGATTTATTAGTTGTAGAGGTGTGTAATTCATATTGGTAGGGTAGAGCGTGTGAGGAACTGACCGAGGATTGGTCATTGTGGAAATTTAAGTAAAATGATGATTTTTGGGGTGTGCTTTTTTCTTCCACAGGGAATGATAATAGGATATTAATGGTGGTGAATGATCAATAAATGAATTATATTCAGCCTGAAGGTGGTTCTATAATGTAGTTTTTTATGGAATATAGAGGAAATCTTTTTGGGGTGGTTAAGGAATTCCTCTGAGGGTTAGGTTTGAGAGATTGGACGTGTTAGAGACAATCTGACTATTGGATTCAAAAAATTTGGGATGAGTTTTACAAGGATAACTCAATGTGTATTTTAAAATATTTCGGCACATTGGGTTATAATATACTTATAGAATTTCTTCTTGGAATGATAGTTATGTATATGTTTAGGGTTGTGATTTTGATGAAATAAAGTTGTTCTTTATTTTTGTGTGGATGATGATGATGTGTAAATTTTTTGTAGTTCTGGTGATGGGTAAGAGTTCCAATGATGACTGGAATCATGGTGGGTGTTAGAGCAGGGTAGGTTGAGATCCATGTTGGGTTCTTAGTGGGGGAATGAGTTTAGGTTTATTGATATTTCCTAAGAGAATGGGTATTATGTATCTATTGTTGGTGGTTATAATTTTATGATTATGATGGGGAGAACTATAGATCAACGACTGATTGAGTAATGATGTTAACAACATTCCAATTTCATGGTATTGGGTAAGATCTCTATTGATGTTTTGGATTTTTAAATAGTTGTTATCTAGGTGTTTTTTCTAATTTAGTAAATTGAGTTAGAAATTGATACTTTGTAGTGTATCAGGTTATCAGAAGCTAGTCATAGATGTTAGTTCGTATGTGGTGACTGATGTAGATTATGCGGAATATAATGATAACCACTAAGAATTCTCAAGGATGAGAATTATACACGGGGTGGTTATAATATCGCACATATGGATGAATCAACATTACGATGCAATTTGAATTTTTATTACCAAACGGGTCCAATATTTTCCCAAGAAACATGATAGATTTATTATAGTTGGGACATTTCAAACAGATGTTATGATATCAATAATGATTCTTGGGATGTTTCTCAGATGTTTGAATGAGTTTTAGTGTCTTCGAATTATGTTTTGGGGGTTTTATAATTTCCATGCTAACGGTGCATGGCTTCGTGTCAATGGTTTAGGCGACACTACATGAGACCATTGTGCTCATGGTGTTTATAGTACATTTTGAAATAAGAACAGTTGGATTCCACAAATTCTTCATTTTTAAGGGAAAACCATGCATGGTCCATGGGGGAATTCATGATTGGATTTGGATTCTTTGAGTCATGGCGCACATTCCACATATGGTTTCAGAAAAATCATGTTCCTTATTGTTAGAGGGAGGTTGTGTTGATAGAATGGTTTATGTATGGATTATCAAACCCTGCAACCCACCCATGTATGTATTGGGGGTTAACAAGTATGGGTGTGCATGGTTATAAAGTATTTTTTCTAACTATAACAATCAAACTTTTCATAAATTACTCTTACATCATTTTAATGATAAATTATATAATAGTATTAGAAAAACTCAAACCACGGGTTTCGTGTCATGATAAAAATAGACCCATATACATGGTTTACAGAATAAAATGTCATCATTGATTTAATTACTTATTACCTAGCATTATATTATACATCATTTTCTCCTTAGTATATGTAAGAAACATGATGATATTCATCAAACAATCGGGTGATCAAAAGTTCCACCATGTGGATGACAAGAAAATGAATCAATATAAAATGGGTACAGAATAATAGTTCTCATCAATCAATTATAATTGAATAATAATAATAATAATTATTAGAATAATTAGTTAATTTCATTTAATGGTTTAATGCATTAAAATCATACATTATGTCTTATTGCTCAAATACCACAAATAGTTGTGAAGAAATGTGGTATCTTGTTTACACATTACTTATGTGAATAAACATATCAAAACCATTTAAAATAAAAATATAGCATAATTTTCATGAATATTTCTCCTTATCTAATGAGACACATCAACATACCCAATTCATTGGAGTGCTATATAATTCTGGATGCATGAGTCACATCATGTCATTTAAATAATCACACATGCCACATTAAATGTTTATTAATTTTCTACATAAAATAACTAATGGAAATGTATGTGTTTAATTTCTAAAAAAGAAGAATAATGTTAAATTTTTTATTCAAAATTGGGAAAAACATTCTAGTATATGAATGATAAATAATGAGTGTATATGAAACACTCTGAATGGAAGAAAATGATGTATTTTTAAGAAGAATATTTCTTTTGTAAAATAATATAATTGTATTAGAAAACCATATTAGAATAATATATATCCAAGAAAACTAAAGTAAAGGAAAAATTGTTTATGTTTTTTGAGTATAAAACGCACATCCACAATAAAATTTTGGCAAGAATATGGAATAACCCATATAACGGAAATTCAGATTGAGAAATCATCTTACCAAATGTCGAAATGCATCCCTCGGATTAAAATCAGGGACAATCAAATTTAATTCGTTAATTATTATATTCATAGCCTATTATACTAAATATTTTTTCATTATAATTTTTTTAATTCTTTTATTTCTATTTTTATGAGCTATAGTTTTCAATTTATTCGGTTGAGATTGTTTTTTTTCTTGGTTTTCGTGAGCATCTCACTTGAATACATGTATCGATGTTCTTGTAAAATGAGGATAATTTTCAGGTATTGACATAATATGTTATTAATAAACATAAATAAGATTATATTATCTTATATATCATTATTTATATGATATGAGGATGAATCACTAGATAAATCTTATTGACAATCCATTAGATTAATTTGGATTTTTTTAATTATCCCAAACTACTTTCATTTTATTTTTTAATACTATGTATATATGATAGATTTAGAACATAAAAAAGGTTATTATAAAAATAATAAAATTTAGTTCCACAATTAAAATTATTTTATGACTATCCATGAATGAGATATAATAAAATGAATGTGTATCATCCATGATGGTGGTAAATCGACACATTATGGATGATGTTTTCATTTTCTAAATAAAAGTGATAGGGAGGAGAATTTGTTGATGGACTATTCCATTAATATTATAAAATTATAGAATATATATAATATTGGAGTTATTTCGAATCCTGAATAAATTTACTTGAGGATAAAATAATAATAAAAAGTACATGAAAAGAAATTAAATGAAATAGAATAGGATTTTACCTCGTGAACATGTTCTCTTTGAGAACCTCATTGGGGAAAATGGTTTTGGTACTTTTTTGATAACAACAAATCATATACATGGACGACGGGATTGGGAAGATGATTGTGTAGAAATTAGAAAATCATCACATCTTGTAGGGTGTGAGGAGAAGTGGTGGTGAGGGGTAATATTTTTTGTGGGGGAGAAGGGTGATTTTTTATTATTTTATTCATTAGTATATTGTTTTATCACATGAATATAAATATATTTTATTCACACAACTAAATATAATAAATTTACAATGAAATTTTTTATTGTTTAGTATTATATCATCAATATATTATCTATGAATCTATAATTATTGAATTTTCCAAATACCTTTAATTACAATAATTCACTATTCACATAAAACCCATCTATTTTGGAACAGTACCTAAAATTCAACATAATGATCCTTTAATGTATAGAATTAAAAACTGAACTGTCTTTTAGGAAAATATAATCCATCATATGAGAAATATAATTTTTATATAAAATACTCATTTACATGGAAAATGCTGATATAAAATATATAATGGATATTATAATACAATGAAAAATTAATTAATGTATCATAAAATTACATAATAATATTAAAAAATTTATTTATGAATCTAATTTAGGAAATTGATGTTTTCTCTAAAATAATTATATTAATTATAAAATTCCAAATAAGTATTTGTGTTTTATAATAATATCATCACATCATTAATAATTTTTTATATATTAATTTACTTATATTGTGATATAATTATATCATATTATAGTTTATAGGATACGAAAATTTTATATATATTTTTATAGATGAGGCAATTATTCTATTAGCAGGACTACTTTTTTAATACCCACTTTAAAATTCCAAAGGTCAAATTACAATTCTACAGTTATAGGTTTCATAACATCTATAGATTAATTTTAACTCATTCATTCATTCATTATAATATTTTTATTTTGTTCTTCATTTGATTTTATTTGATTTATACTATATAGAATAATTATAAAAATGATGTTCCAATGAAAAAAATTTGGATTGGTACGCTCACCCCCCTTATGAAATTTCACACTCCAAATTGTGTTTAACACACTATGGTGAAAAAAAGTGACCCAAATTCTCCTTCACCACATCCTCTAGTTCCCATGTTGACTCTTCTTACATATGGTTCCACCATAGAACATTAACTTGTTGAGTATTCATATTTCATATGAATTTATCTCTATGGTCCGAAGTCATCACTCGCTTCTCCACATAAGAGAGTCCACATTCCAGTTATATCACCTCTGGATTTAGTACAGGTTCCAGATTTGGTGTGTACATCATCAAAAGGGATTCATAGAATACATGATGTACTTGAGATATGTTAGGTGGAAGTAATATTTGAATAGAAATATTTCCAATATTATAAAAAAATTACTAAGTGGCCAATATACCTCTGTAACATCCAGGTTTCGGGAGCCGCCATGAGGCACCCCCTACCTGGTTGGTCACATGGCCTCAAGCGCGTTTCCCCAAATTCTATAAGATGCAATCTACCAGTGAGGGACATGTGTGAGATAGTAGGGAAAGTATACCCTCATGGAAAGTTTTATACAGTGAAATTAAAATAGATAATAGTAGAAGAAACAATAAACTTACCATACAACAGTAAATAACGGAATACTGATTAATAAACAACTGGAGAACATATATATAATTTATGCATTATACATTAGTCTATGAAAGAATCGAAACATGTCCAACTGATGTAATACAGTTAAAACCAATGTACAAAAGAAAATAGATAGACTCCAGCAGCATCCCAAGCCTCTACTTGGTCTCATGCTCTCGAGCTCCACCACAATCAAGTTCCTGAAGTAAAAGGGCACATGTGATTTTCTACACATATATCAATATAATTAGTTTGGGCCCAAAAGCATGACCCAAAAAGGGTGTGTTACAAATCCCAATAGGAAACCACCCAGATATATATGACTAATAGTTAGTGAATATATAAGGCAGAAAAATGTCAAAATGAAGCAGTAAACAAGGAAGTAGTCAGAAGTAAATAGTCATATTTTTAAATTGCATTCAATATACATTTAAAAATTCATCTAACCAAAAAATACATGGAACCCTCTGGGAATGTTCTCACAACCTATCCCCTCTGGTTCAATTTACAATGATATAACCAAGACTCTCTGTGGAAGCACTCACTATTTATTCCCTCTATAGTCTTTTAGTAGTAAACTACAAGAACTCTACGGAAGCAGTCTACATCAATTACTCAAGTGGTCTCATAAAGTTTCTATAGACACCCTAAGAGAGCACTCCACGTCAATCCCCCTATGGTCGCACAATGCGATAATTATAACATACACTCTAAGAAATCACTCAACATCAATTTCCCCTGTGGTCTCACTACAGTAGGTTCCCCAAGGCCTGGGTAAAACAATCATACACAGTTGATAATCAGCAGCCAAAGTAATCCTCAAGAACTCATTGGAATAACAAACTACAACATATCATAGCATGTCTATTATCAATCACTCCATCCTAACAATACTAGGCATGGGGAGAGAAGTAGCAACCTAATAGGAAAACTAGACAATGGTCAAAATAAGAAAACATGGTGAAAACATCAATAAATTATCAAGACAAATATAGTCTTATCAATTAACCTCTATCCAATCAATATATAAATAAAAGGAAATAAAAAGGGATAAAACCATAAACACACAATACAATGTACAAGGGTATTGGAATGGTTTGAACGTATAATTTAAAGACAATCTAAAGTAAGGAAAAAACCACATACCACACCACTATGGGTTGGATATACAAGAATTTCAAGCCTTTAATCATCAAAGAACAAGGTAGATCTATAAAAATGTTAATGACACTCAATTGAGGATAACTCTTGAAAGAGGACGAATTAGGAAATGAAGCTCTAGAAGAAGGAAGATCATATCGTAGTGATCCCAATGTAATCAACGAAAACAAAATCAGAGAATGGAAGCTCGATCAAGGGATTAAGGAAGGATCAGTGTCCTATGGATTCTCTTGGTCGAAGAAGGCAAATAAGAAGACATGTCTTCCAATTGGATGCCACCCTAATACTTTTAAAGAATAAAATGTACAAGGTTTGTACTTTAGAAGTTCATGGTGTGTACTTGACCTTATAGGACCTACATTAAGTGGTCTCATGTTCTCCACACATGGTTGTGTGCATGGCTATTACACGACCAACACACGACTACCTGTAGTAACTGAGTACGCAATGTGTACTTAATTTTTTTTTTCAGAAACTCCACTTTTTATAAAAAACCCAGAAAAAAGATAAACATAACAGAAAATGAGATTCGAGATCTTACAACCATCCCCCAATAAATAATTTCATCCCTGAATTTCCCTAGAGTGGTTGAGTAGAAGTAGACTCCTCAAAAAGATATGGCCACTGTGATATTACATTGGTGTCCCTCTCCCATGTCTCATCCTGTACTCACCCATGCATCAATAGAAATCGTACCAGAGGAAAAGATCAGCCAGATAAAAACTTCATACATTGATAAAAAATCCAGATAAGATGATCCGAAACGAGGCATCCACCTCTAACTAAAACTCCATGGGTTGAAAGACATGAGTCGGGTCTGAGAAGTAATGTCGAATCTGAGAAATGTGGAAGACAACATGCATTTTCCGGTACCTCTCATGTAACTACAACCGATAGGCAACTGACCCAATTATCTCCAACACCTCAAATGGCCTGATGTACCTCAGAAAATTCTTACCCTTTCTCTAAATCCTCTGATGCCTCACCCTAGGAATGACACGTAAGAAAACCTGATCTTCGACATAAAACTCTATATTTCCTCTCTCTGAATCAGCATAAGACTTCTCTCGATACTGTGTATTATACATCCTCTTCCAAGTCAACTAAATCTACTCTGTGGTAACCTAAACAATACTAGGTCCCACCATAGCTTCCTCTGCTTCCTTAAACTAAAATTAGGGTGATCGGTATGGCCTACAATACAAAGCATCTAAAGGTTCCATCTAAATAGTTACTTGAAAACTATTGTTTTAAGAAAACTACACAAGAGGTATGTGATTCTCCAAAGAACCTCTAAACTCTATGATCCATTCTCAGAGAATGTCCTTAAGAACCAGAATCGTATGATCAGACATGCCATCTATCTAGGGATAATAAGCAGTACTCTAAAGTAACTCTGTACCCGAAGC
Source organism: Viscum album (assembly GCA_963277665.1). NCBI lineage: Eukaryota > Viridiplantae > Streptophyta > Magnoliopsida > Santalales > Viscaceae > Viscum > Viscum album. The sequence goes on along the minus strand of OY728145.1, from coordinate 1,236,613,788 downwards.
CTTCTATAGCCCCTTCCAAACTCGAGAAGTAAAACGTGCATCCCTATCTGACAAAATGGAATGTTGAACCCCATGTAGACATAAAATCTTTAGGATGTACAACCTTCCTAGGTCATCAACAATAAATGTCACCTTGATTTTCAAAAAAGTGAGCAACCTTCGTGATTCTGTTAATGAAAACCCAATCTGCATCATTAACTCGAGGTGACCTCAGAAAAGCTATCAAAAATCCATCGCGCCATTATTACATTTCCACTCAAGAATGGGTAACTACAGAAAAATACATACTAGTCATTGGGGTTGTGCCTTAACCTACTGATTGGTGGAACACCTCATGTCAAAACCAACAACATCTCTCTTCATACCTAGCCACCAATACTGATGATTTAGATCATTATACATTTTGTTGACACCGGGATGAAATGCCCAAACTAAGGAATTAACTTCATACATCAACTCCACGTGTATGTCTATTGAAACAAATACACTCCAATGAAAAAGAAAGATCTCATCCTAACATATAGTCCATCCAGGAAGGGGGCCCTCTCTTGACATGCTTTCTCGTTGGACTAGGACTTTATAATCTGATAGTTGCTTCATTCGTACATGATCAATAAGGGTAGAGGTAACAATAATAAAAGATAGAAACTTCTACCCTTGTCTGTCATAAACCTCCAAATGCATCTCAGAGAAGATATCCACTAGTTTCCGCACACTTCTAGCCTCCTGAACTACTTGTATCTGAGTGCACGTACTCATTGTTTCATCAAATGGATTGTCTTTCCTAGACATATAGGAAAACTCATAGTCAAAGGAGTTAAGATACTCAAAAAATTTTTTTGTCTCAAATTCAATTCATTCTGAGTGAAAATGTATATGAGACTTTTTTGGTCAGTAAAAACACTAAATACCCTCATAAAAGATAATGAATCCATTAGCGCAAATCATGAAAAAATATAGCCATCTTGAGATCGTGCATCGTGTAATTCCTCTCATGTGGCCACAACTACTGAGACCTATATGCAATGACTCCTTCTCTCTGCATATGCACAACTCCTAACCCATTATTGGATGGACCACAATAATTAGTATAGTTCTTGCCCGACTCTGAAAAAACTAGTATCAGTGCTGAAGTCAACCACCCTTTCAACTATTGAAAGGCTGACTCATACAAAACATGACCAAAAAGACTTTCCACCCTGCTTAGTCAGACCCATTAGTGGCACTTCTATGCATGAAAAGTATTCTATGATATATCTATAGTATCTATCCAGAAATAGAAAAAACTGTACCTCAAATATGTTTTTCGGCTGCTCCCAAGAAACTACTACTCTCACTTTATCTTGGTTTACAGATAGTCCTATCTTTGTGATAACATTTCCCATTAAGTGTATTTGGTTCATCAAAATGTGGAATTTTGGGAGCTTATAATATAACTGACTCTATCTTAGTATACTCAGAATGATCTTAAAATGTTTGACATGGTCGTGTCGAGTGTGAGAGTACACAATGATATCGTCCCCAAAGACTACCACGAATGAATCCAAGTATGGATGGAACACATGGTTCATTAGTTCCATGAAAACTGCAAGCATGTTAATGAGACCAAACGACATAACCACATATTCTTATAGATCATACCTACTTCGGAATGCTTTAAGTGGTATATCAGATGATCAAACACTAAACCGATGGTAACCGGATCCCAAGTCGATCTCCAAGAATACCCTGGCTCCTCGGATATGATCAAAGAGATTATCAACCCTAGAAGGGGATATCGGTTCATGACCATCAAATGGTTCAACTTCTAATAATCCACACAAAGTCTGAGGGTACCATTTTCCTTCTTCACAAATAGGACTGGCAAACCTGAAGAAGAAGAATTGGGTCAGATGAAACACTTTGAATGAAACACCTCCAACAACTTCTTAAGCTCATATATGTCTTGTGTAGCCATCATATAAAGAGGAATAGGCATTGGTTCCTCTCCTCACACAAGCTCAATAAAAAAGTCCACCTCTTACTTCAGAGGAAAAATTGAAAAGACCTCTATGAAGTCATCCCTGAAATGAACCACCATTAGTGGAAATTTCATCTCTAAATTACCTTGGTCATCCAGATATGAACTAGAAATATAGGTTTTAACTTCTTCTAACCCATGTTGCTTGGGTCCTACTCTACTCACCTGGGCATCGCATTCACCCTTATGAAGAAACGACTCACCCTCTAGTGATGTAAAACTCACCCTATGATGATAGCAATAGAAAATTACATAGAAGGGAACTATCCAGTCCATTCCCAGAATGACGTCATATCCTCTCATCTCTACGACGTAGATATCCCATAAGAAGTGACACCCACAAACCTCAAGAGGGCTCTCCTTGAACTGACATACAGTCGCCCTTATAATCCCCACTGACGTGTCTAGCATCAAGATATGAGCAAAAGAAATTATAGATTTCTCATAGCTCTTCACATCAATAATAGATATAAAGCTACGGGAAACCCCTATATCGAAAAGATCCGAAGCTAAAACAAAGGCACTATGATCTTACTTCAAACTGTAGAGGGTCTTGGATCCTGTTCATGCTAGGTCTGCTCCACTAAAAATGTCTGGCAGGTACCACGGTGCTATATCCCTTCCTGACCACTATGAACTAATCCACCCTTATGTCACTGAAACCCTGATGACTGTGTACCACCAAAACATCCTCCACCTCAGCCTAAACAGCCAGAAGAACTCTAGTTCCCAGACTGGTGAGAAACTGGCGGGCTTCTCTTAAATGAGGAGTCATAGAAGAACCCCTTGTCACAATCTTCTGGTGAGAATATCTGACCGAAGTGCAGAAGATGATCAATCTTGCTATAAGATAGGCACTCTACTGGCTCCCTCGAAAAATGTGGCCTTGTATTCTCGACCATTCCACATGGGTACCATACCACCTGGCCACCTGATGGTGCATCACCTCTACTCGGATCTCCACATGTAGTCCCCTACAGGTGCTTCCTGCTATCAGCCAGATAAGCACTAACTCTGGATGCTGAACCTCCCTTTCCCATAGCTTCAGAACCCCTCAGAATACGCTTCGTGATAAATGCATAGTTGACTATGGAAGAGATGGAAGTGAGCCTGAAGATGTTCACCTGATCACAGATGTCCTTTTTGAGACTATCCTCAATATTCATTTCTATGAACAACACACCTCCCCCTAGAATGTGTGTGTAGTTTTGCAGCTCATTGAAGTGAAAGAATAATCCATAATATAAAGAGTACCCTTCTCCAAATTCATGAACTCCTAGGCTCAATTGGACCCCAAGGTCTCTGGTTAGATATTATCATAGAAGGTGTGCTGAAATTCATCCCATGAAAAATTATGATGGTGTCCCGCCTGTGAGATCACATTCCACCATATCTTGGTGGAATCCTGAATCATATATGTAGCATGTTTGATACTTCTCTCCGGAGGCATCTTCAGATGCTCGAAGATTGTCATCATATCTTCTAGCCCTGACATTACAAACTTGGCTCCTCCATCCCCTGAGAAAATGGGAGGATGATCCAGAAAAAAGCCCTTCATAAATTCTTCCATCGATAGGGAATGTGGCGGTGATCCATTGATGGTATTCCTCATCCTCATAAATACCTCTATAAACTATGAATAATCACATATATTAGGAATAATAATTGGTGCCACGATTGGCACAACTAGAGAATTTGCTGGTGGTGTCAGATTAGCTATATCTGGTGTCTGATTGATGCCCTGTAACTGGCGTAAATCTAGAGGTCATCCCAATGGCATGGCACTTCAAGGAAAAGTGCACACCTTAAATCAAAATTATGAAGGAATAAAAACTAGTAGTTCATGAAGGGAAAAATATAAAGAAATCATTCATGTTTTTCAAAACATTGATACACGGTGTGTACAAGTACTACATGGTGTGTACCCTTAAGACATTACATGGGCATGTAATTTTTCCAAACAAGCTGTGTAACACTCCCTATACATGGTGTGTTTTCCAAACACATGATATGTACTTGAATCCTGTTCCCCTAACCATGTTCTTCTACATGACTGAAACACGTGGTTCTCCTAAAATAACACTACACGGTGTGTTCTTGCTAGAAACAGTGTGTACTAGACAAGCTTCACTGACCTGTGTTGTTAGTGACATGGCCAGTTACACGGCTAACTCTACTTGTCGTGTTTTTTCCAGACACGATATATACTTGGAAGATTTAACCGACCTGTGTTTTTAGTCACACAGCTAGATATATTGTCATACAAAATGTCATGTACCTCGGGTACACGGTGTGTCCTACCATAGATTTCCAACACTCTTGTCTCTTCGCACACAGTTTGAGACATGGATTGAAACTACACAACGTTTACATGCAGTACAAGGCAAGTACTTCAGAAAAATAGTTTTTTCCTGAACAGAAGGATACAGGGCATGTTTTCAACATTACACACCTTCTATTCTGGGATTTTTTAGATATCAAGCCTCAAAAACTACTATGGAAGCCCATAAAACACCGAAATGAACATTGAAGTGACAAATTTTGATCTATGAAGGCTCATACACCGAATGAATCAAATATTGGAATCTTATATATGTCATAAACAAGGATAAAATATTATTTATCCACCAAATTCTGGACCATGAGGGCCCATAACACGTAAAGAACAAAAATTTGGCATTCACTCAAAAAACACCATACATAATAAAATACCATATCAGAATACATGTATTCTATAAATGGATCTATCACAATAGCATGCATATCTGTCACAACATCTATCTAAATAACCTAAAATCACTAAGGCACCATAAATGGAAAGGAAAGAATGCATGAAACGTGATTTTTAGCAAGTTCCTATATGATAAAAGAGATGACATACCTTCATCTCATCTGGTTGAAATAGAAATAGAACCTCAATAACATCAATAATAATAGAAAATTACATTTGAATAACCCAACGATGAAAAAAAGTCAACTAAAAAGTTACAAAATTAGCAGAATAACCATAAATGAGGTAAATTATCTTTTCCCTATATATTGGGTTGCTACTCCTGGGTACAACATATTACCATGTACCTATTGCATTCAATCCCTGGTTATAGTCTCCAAATGGTATGTCAGGAAGAAATAATCCATATGATTCCACTTTATAACATCCCCATTCTAAGAGTCGCGCAAAGGCGCCCCGTACTTTGTTGGTCACATGTCCTCAAGTGAGTTTCCCAAAATGCTGAAGGCTGCCGATTAGCAGTGAGTGCCTTGGGTGTGACTGTGAGGAAACTATTCCCTCATTGGTAGATTTACACAGTGGATGTAAAATAGGTAATATTAATGGAAACAATAAACATACCATACAATAGTAAACAACAGAAGACTGAGGTAAGAAACAACTAGAGCACATATATATAAATGATGCATGATACATATATCTATGAAAGTAGCTAAATAAGACACGATGATGGAATACAATGAAAACCAAAGTACAGAGGAAAATAGATAGACTCCAACAGCATCAAAAGCCTTATCTTGGACCCATGATGTCCATCTCCATATCAATGAAGTTCCTACTGTAGAAGGGATGTTTCCCCTATATACACATAAAACAATATAATCTTTTTGGACCCAAAATCATGACCCAAATAGTTTGTGAGACGAATCCCAGTAGGAAACCACACAACGATATGTGCCTATGAATTAGTTTATATAAATGGTAGACAAATAACAGAATGAATCAGTAAATAAGGAAGTACTCAAATGTAAAAATTCATAAATTTTCAATTGCATACAATTTCCATTTAACAATTCAGCCAGCCAAAAACAATACAAGAATCCCCTTGGGAATGTTCTCAAAACCTTCCCACTGTAGTTCAATTTACAGGGATATAAACAAGAATCTATGAGGAAGAACTCACTGTCAATTACCTCTAAATTCTAGTAAAATCAACTACTCTCTGAGGAAGCACCCACTGTCAATTACCCCTATATGCTTTTAGTGGTAAACTAAAACCACTCTAATGAAGCACTGAAGGTCAACTCCTCCTTTGGTTTCAGAAAGTATCTATAGAAACTCTGAGGCATTACTCAATGTCAAACCACCATATGGTATCATTGTGTGATAATTATAATAGAGACTCTGGGAAATCCCTCAACGTAAATTTCCCATATGGTCTCACTAAACCACGTTCCTGAAGACCCATGTAAAAAAATCTTACACAAATGATAATCATTATACAAAGTAATCTTACTGAACTATATGTCTAAAAAAACTACAAAATATCATACCATGTTAGTTAATAATTACTGCATCATAAAAATACTAGGCATGAAAACAAAAGAAGCTGCCTAACAGGAAAACTAGACCAATAGTCAGAACAAGAAAATGTGGGTAAAGAATCCATAACATAGCAATAATAAATATATTATTTATAATTAAACTCTATCCAATCAAACTAAGAAGAATAGTAAGTAAAATGGGATAAAACAATAAACACACCATACCCCATTCAAGGGTATTTTAAACTTTCACAAATATAATTCAAATACTATCTACAGAGAGGACCAATCCACCTTTCATGGCATTATGAGATAGATACACATGAATCATAGGCATTGAATCTCCCATGAACATCATAGAACTTCAAAAAGGATAAAAACGCTCAGCTGAGGATAACTCTTCATAAAGGAGGAATCTGGAAATGAAGCTAAAAAAGAACGAGGAGCTTACAGTGGAGATCCCAATTCAATTGATGGCGGTTAGATCAAAGAATGAATGCTCTATTGGGGGCTCAGGGAGGAATCAACATTCTATAGAATCTCTCGGTCGAAGAAGGTGAAGAAGAATACACTTATGCCAATTAGACATGGCCCTGGTCCTTTTAATGAAAAAATGTACATGATGTGTACTTGAGAAGTACATGGCATGTACATGCCTTACCAGCCCCCACATTAGGTTGTATGCAAGTCACAATTCACGACCATGTGCATGGCTATTTCAGGGCAAGCACACGGATACCCATGGGAACTGAGTATATGGAATATACTTATGAAATTTCTAGAAACTCCTCTTTTTTCTCAAAAGAACCAGAAAAAGGAAAACATACCAGAAAAGGAGATCCGGTTTTATATAACCTAGGACTAATCATTCTTTTTTTACTAAATTTCATGATCCTCTAACATGTAAATATGTCGCTGAATACAATGTATCTATCCTCAAACACTACATCTCATGAATTATTTTTTAAATAGATATTCAGTTGAATTTGGGATTCGTTGTTGTACTACTTAATCATTTTTACCTTTAAAGAAATTTCATTGACCATTTCCTGCCGTAATATCGATGTTTCTTCATCATCCCTCCATAATTCCGTTGTTATTAATATTTCCCACAAATATATTCATATAAAACCATGTTGATGATTGAGGGAAAATTTTTTATTTAAAAGGACTCATACAAAATAAGATGTCAGCTGCTTCCTCATTTGAAGTCCATAAAACATACTATCATCCATTCTTCATGTTTTGTAATAGCCCGTTCATAATGAACATAAGTTTAAGGATGATAAGCTGTAATGAATCTCAGCTCAGTGTTTACAATATATAAGAAAATTTTCTAAAACCTTTTGGTGAATATTATATATCGATCCGATACAGTCACTTTTGGTACACCGCGTTTCCTTATCACATCACTAATGTAAATTAGTGAAGGATTATATAGCGGGATGCACAATTTAATTATGATAATGTGGAAAATATTTGTGAGATAAACCATAAAAACCCATATATAATTTTTTCCCATGGATGTATTTGGATGTCTAGTGACAATATCCATGGTAATGGTTTCCCATTTCAAAGTTGTTATGGGTGATGATATCATCATCCATATATACTTTTTCGTTTCATACTTCATTTTATAATATATTAGCCACATTGACATATAATCAATTACCTCATTATTATTATTATCCCACAAATAAATCTCAAAGAGATCTCAATTACTATTTTTTCTCCCTCGGTGAACAAAGATTTTTATTATATGTGTGACACCTAGAAGCACTTTCATTATCTATAAATTGGATGATACAGAAATTCCGTACACAAATCCTACAAATCATTCACCATCAATTTTGATCTCTTATGGTTTCCACTTTTTCCTAGCTTCCACATTCTTCTAAATTTTTATATTATTTCTTTAAATATAGTTCATTTTATCAATGACAGATGGTTGATAAATCATTTGAGAAATGATTGATTATTTTATATCATTAATGATTCTTCTGACTACCAATTGGAAATATAAGATCATTGGATCATTGATTACTCTCATCATTGATAATATTTTATGATACATAGTAATTATAGAATCCACTACATTATTTTCAATTCCAGAATGGTAGGGGGTTGGAAATTCATAATCCTTGATGATATTTAACAATATTCATTAGATCATATTAAACTCCTTCTATATGAATGAATATCGTCTCACTTCTCCCTATACATATAATTCCACCATTTTTAAATACAATTATCATAACATCCAACTCTATATCATGCCGTTGATAGCTTGGATAATGAATTTTCAACTTCCTTGAGGCATACTCTATCACATTTTCATTTTTCATCACTACACATCATAAGAAGATATTTAAATTTTTATTCTATATCACAAATAGTTCCCCACTTTTATGAAGTGTGGGTTCTGGTGCACTAATAGGCTTATTTTTAACTCTATTATATAGTTTACACATTTACTACTACATACAAAATCTATTCCATTCAATTTCATATTGGTTAATGGGTTCAAAATCATGAGAAGTAATTCAAGAATCATCAGTAATTCCATTATATAACCTAGAATCTATAGATCTATTTTACAAATTTTGTATAGGGTCACTCTTCAATGGACATTATCTTTAAAGGGACTGATAATATTTCGTTTCTAGTGACAACATTCCACAAGAATGATACATATTGAATCTATAAGTCAAATTTATTATAAAATGTGTAAATTATACCCCATTGAAAATTATTTAGCATATTATTCTAATGATCCACATTTCCCCCCTTGGTATAGGAGTATATTAGATTATCATCAATAAAGATTACCAAAAACAATTGGAGGTAATATATGAAGAATCTATTCATTATCCATAATTATTAATAGAGAATTTTTGAGTATAAGAGGAGTCACTATGAGATCATAGTGTACATGCCTCATTATATATGTGGTATCACTAATAACATATTTTCTCACCATTAATTGGGGATATCCTGAAACATAATCTATATTAATGAAATACGTTTTCCCTTGAAGCTGATTCAAAAAGTCATCTTTCCATGGAAGGTTAAACTTATTCTTAATTATGATTATTTTGAGCTCAATATAATCAATGCAATGGAACAATGATTAATCCTTATTCATGAGGAAGTGGACTAGTACACCACATGGTGAAGAAGTTTATCATATAAAACCCTTGTCAAAATTCCCTAGATATGACTTATTTAGTTCCTCTAACTCAATAGATGATATTATGTAACGTGTATCTGATATTGGAAAACATATAGGGTTAATTAAGATCAATTGAGAACTAAACCTATTGGTCATGAGGAAGACACATAAAATCATCATGGAACACATCAATATAGTCCCTCGCTATGTGAATGTCTTCAATCATGATTTAATACATTGTATCAAAACATTTAGATTTATATTCTTCCAAATAATGATGTAATATCCACACATAAGATTATGAATTCAATAGATATTCATCCCCATCCTTAAAATGTACACAAGTAGAGGATTCTTCAGGATGTGAATATTGATCTCACATTCATAATAGTTGATGTTGGATATATATAAATATATAAAATGTATTAAATATATGTTATAAAACTCTTCCAAAGGGTGAAAGAGATGATTTTGTGGGATGTTTAGTCAATAAAAAATAATTGGATAAGTGAAATATAGTTTGGATAAAATAATTTCACCACCTTATATTCTCACATATAACTTAAACTCCATATTGTGGGGTGGTATTTCAATTGTTCTCTTAATCTATCATGATAAGAAATAACAAGTACAAATAAATTAAATATTTTGTTCTCTATAATTTAATGATTAGACATTGTTCATTTCACCGTAAAATTTTATAGATTCACCATTATAGAAATGATAGAATTTGATTTCCATTTCACCTTTGTAATTGGGGGATGAAGACTCTAATTACCATTGAGGACACGAGGTTTAGTGAAATGGAATGGCTAGTGCCATTGCTCCCTATATTTGAAGCATTGAACCATGGGTGGATCTCTGATTTCATCAACCACAATATATAGATTCCTTAGGTCTCTCAGAAATACCTGATCTTGGTTTTATTCTCTCCAACAAATGAATTATTAACCAATACCATTGAGGCAATTCCCATTATGTTTAATCCAAAATTTTTGACATCTGATTGGTTAAATTTTTATTCCGACATTATCATTAGATCCCAGAGCTTGAAACTTTTAATATAATTTTTAATCAATATATCCATGAGACCACTATAAAAAATCCATCTTCCCTGTTATAGAATATCATTCAACATATTCATAAGTACCATACTATAGACTTGTTGGAGACTTTCAATGGTGTTGTTTTAAAATAACAAATAATATATATTTATTTCTATCAATTTTTATAAAAAACCCAAGATGTTCCATGAAATCCATGTGAAATTTGTTTCATAAAGAGTGATACATTCCCATTCCACTTTCGAAAACTCTAAAAATTATATATCCATATTTGTATGATTATTTTGAGTGAAATAGTTGTTGAATTTTTTTAAAGTATTCTCACTCAATATCTTCAATTTAAATATTTTTAGTGTATTTAATAAATTCCCCCCAATGATAGTTCTACATGTCTAAATAATAAATTTCCAAAGTCACTTTCTACATTTTATAATATTTAGGAATAAAAAATATATTCATCATTTAGTTGACTCATATTTCTGTGACTAGTGAATCATATGATCCTAGAAATATTAGTGGTCATTAATGAATAAAAAACACGATATATTGTAGCACAATTTTCATTAAAGGATGAAGTTCCAACTTATTCAGGTGTTTGTTGTAATCCTGTCACAGCTAGGAAGTATCCCAAAATATTATTTAAGTCCACCTCCCACGGCATATGGGATGTCATCATAGTGATCACTACATTTCCCCTTTCACGGTTTGTTGGCATGGTTTCTCATTGTTCAAACCCTATTCTAAAATGAATAATTGATTGATAAAAATAAGACAACAAGTAATGAATAAATAACAGTTCCTTTGTGAAAATATTACTATTGATATATCATATTTGATTCCTATGATTTGTATTTATTAAAAAACAATGATTATTTTGTGATTTTATATAATTATATTCATTATATGGGTTCTCAGTAATGTTCCATAATATTATTTTCTAATGTAACTAATCCATTCTCAAATACTAACTGTAGTGATCCATCTTTTGTTACATTCATATTATATCATTTAAAAGATAATTTATATAATAATGTTTCAACCCACATATCCATTTCATTAATGTCATAGGAAAATTAAAACCATGTGCAATTTTAAATAATAAATCAGCGATATTTATTAAATTGGTTATTCTCTATATTCTTAATGGATATTATGTACTTATTAGTATAAGCAGCCACATAATGAAATACATCAATGAATGTGGTGAGCTAAAATCCTTGATAAATTATATATAAGAACATGAATGAATATAACAAAGGGTGACTAGAATATCCATAATTATAATATATGATTAGAATCCTCATAATAATTATCAGAGGAAGAATTAGAATAATTCATGGAATGTGGTAATGAAAAAAAATGAAACCATTTTTCTTAGGGAAAAATTCCACAAATATTTGTTTAGAAAAAATGACTCATGTTTAATCATAATATATGTTAATAATCATAATATAATCATTATGATAAATTTTAGTTTTATTTTCATATATATATGATCTTATCTCAGGATATTTAGCACACTACATATTGAATTTAAATTATATAAAACCCTATGTACACACGTCACATCCTAAAAGTTACAAAATCCTCCACGCCCCATGAAGCAATTATGAATATTGTACATAATATAATACCTGGAAAGGAATGGGTTTTAAATCATAAATCAAAAACTAAGGAACAAACCATGGGGTTCCAAAGTGGGAACAATAACCGGTATAGTATCCATAAATCATTGGTGAAGTGGAAACCATATCATGAGATGTAAGAGGCATGTTTTTATAAGAATATTTCATTTGAAAATTATTTTTATTTTTCATAAAATAAAATAACAATTATTTATTTTCATGAATAGAAAAATTAAGAACAATTAAAATATATTTGGGGAGTATTAATAACACATCCACACTAAATTTTTTAAAGAGGGAAGAATAAACAAAGAAAATGATATTGGGTTCGTGAAATACCCTTACCATTTCTCTGATTGATTTCGCCACATTAATATTAGGGATAATAAAATTACATGAATTAATTATTTAATCCAACACCTCTAATTAATTAATTTAATTCATTATAATTTTATTAATTTCTTCATTGTATATTTTGATGAGTTATAATGTTCAAATTCATTCACTCAAGTGTTCTTTTTCTTGCTTTTCATGATCATTTTACATGTATACATATATGGATGTTCATGTAAACTATGGATAATTTTTCAAATTGAGATTATTTTTTTAATGACCATAAAATAGAATAATTAATATTACATATCATTTCATTATATTTTATTTTTATGTATCATTATATTAAAAAATTACAATCATTCAGACTAATTTGGAAGTTTTTTATCTTCACCAACAAGTTTCATATTTTTATTTTATACTATATATATATATATTAGTTATATAAAAAAGGATATAAAAGAAATATTACAATATGTTTCAACCATTATAATGGTTATATGACCATCCTTGTTGGTGGTATAGGAAATCTAAATAAAATATACAATGATATGGGTAAATGTTTTTAAAATGTTGTGGTCGAAATGTCATTTTATTATTAAAGAAAAGTAAAGTCCTTTTTAAACTGGAAATAGGGAGACCCATTATATATCTCGAAGGACTAGTGAGTATATATCCCATTACATGTCCCGTAAGCCCAATTTTTTTAGCCTATGCCAATTCTGTGAATAGTACTACTACAGTAACATAAAGTACCCACAACTATATACTGTCAAGCCGCCACTACAGTGCCCCGCAATTGCTATAGTGTTGGCACTGCTATAGTAGTACTACAGTAGTATGAAAGTACCTATGACCATGGGTTTTGAACAACCATTTTATATGTAGGATTACATGGTGCTTACAACTAATCCAAACCCCAATAACATCGATTATGGTTACAATTCTATACACCGTGAATAGTGTTATCAGTTTTAGAATAAAAGGTAGAGTATAAGAGTTTTGATGATTGAATATTCCATTATCATAATAAAATTCCATTATATTTAAGATATAATTATTTTCATGCAACTTAAATTAGAGGTGTTTTTTAGAGATTAAAAAAAAGAATTAGTGTGAAAATAAATAAATAGTAAATGAAGATGATATTAAATTTGGAACTCCCTCCCCTTAGATCATTCGTAGGAGTTGTTTTTGCATTTTTATGAGACAAAGGATTATGGATCTGGGGTGAAGTGTTTTTTATTAGTATTTAGAATAAATGGTAAAATAATAAATGCATATAATGTGTAAAGATAATATGTTGTGTTCGGTGATATGTATATTGGAGGATAACGGTGTTTTTTTATTTGTTTTAAAATATTAGTTTTTCCCCAGGATTATCAATTGATTTGATTCTGATGACGAAATTTTGTAAAAGGTGAATGTGAGTTTGAGAATGTGGGGTTATATAATCTATATATCACCTATGACTCAAAAATTCATGAATTTTTTAAATAATGGAAATTATTGAATTTTACAATTCATTAAAAATACAACTTCATTAGAAAAATATCAAAAAATTACCATAACCATTTTCGGATTAATAGAATTAAAAATTGAAATAAATATTCTTAAAATAATTATCTATATATGATAAATATAATTATTAATTTAAATCACTATTTTCATGGAAAATACCATTATTAAAATTATAACTAATTTTATATTTAATTGAAACATTAATTAATGTCTCATATGATTATCTAATTTTTTATGATAACAATATATTATTTTATGAGTCTATTTGATGAAAATATACATACATTTAAATAATATTTTCAATTTGAATATTTAAAACTTTTTTTGGTTTTATTAAAATACCAAGAGATAATTAATTATTTTTAAAACCATTCTTTATGTATGAAATGATATAATTATATCACATTATTATTTATAAGATAGAAAAATTTTATTTCTTATTTTATAGCTGAGGTTACTATTCTATTTTTCAGATTACTGTTTCTAATGGTCACATTAGAATTCATGAGTTCAAGATACAATTATGTTGGTGTTGGTTCCTTAACTTATAGAAATACCTCTCATTTTATTTAATCGTCATTTATAATGTTTTGACTGTGTTTTATGTGTTATTTTATGTGAATTACATTATATTTAATATTCCTAAGAATAGAGTTTCTCATAAAAATTTATGAGTTGTTCTACTAATCATATTTTCATACCTTGTAGTTTCCCATATATTAATTAAAATAGTATTTCTACAATTTCCTATATGAGATTTTATTTCACCTCTATACTTTCATTTCTCATTTTATTTAATTACTAGATGATTCCCTTTCTCCATTCATCCTTTTAGCCAGGCACACCAAGGAGGTGTTTATTAGTATTCTTCATTGTTTATGGTGAGTTTTATTCTATTCCTCATTCCATTCCTCCGTTTCCTTGAATACTTATAATTTAATAATTTTCATGTTAAGGTTTTGGTTCTGATTCTACTAGATCCTGGTATAATCGAATAATGATGATAGAGACTTTGGTCGGCACACCAAGGAGGTGTTTATTAGTATTCTTTATTGTTTATTAGTATTCATGATTGTAAATAATATTTTTTTTATAATTTGTTCAATTTTATTAAGTATACTATTGTTATCTAATATTAAGGATATATATTATAAGGTGGTCATGTTTACTCCGTGATTCATTTAAGAGTTGTTGGTTTCAATTTCATAGTAGCAGAATTACTGAGAAATTTTTTCTGTTTTATGCCAAGTTACGATTTGGTTAATTGAATAATAATAATTTTTATAACTAATATATTGATGTTGTTTATAGAATTCCTATTCCTTGGAGACTATGAAAAAACATTGATGGGTGTTGAGTGGTTTGGGGGATTCATCAAATTCCCTTAGGAAGGTTATCATATATAGGAAATGTTATAGAAGAATTATCAAATGTGGTAGGTGGTTAAAGAACTCTACCCATAATCAACAAAAAACGGTCATTGATCGAATGAGTATGGATTGTTAATAAATAATTCAATATATATAATAGGATGAAATGAAAATTATTGTATGAAAAGTTTTTTTGAATAACCTACGATTCCATTGAAATTTTTTCAAATGCTTCCATTAGAATTCTGCTAGGTTGTGGCTATAAAATGTGGAAATGTGTTTGAAATTATTCTTGTTTTTAAATGATATGTTTTCATAAAAGTTGTTCATAAAAAGGAAATTTTCATGTGTATTTAATTTTTTGATTTTTAATGGGTGTGTGGTTTCTTCCATAGAGAGTTGAACTGTTATCTCATGTGTTTGTTTTAATAGAAATTCGGGCCTTGGGGATTTTTTTGTTATCAAAAAGAATGATATGTTTTTTAATATTGTTTTTTTGAATGGATTCACAATGGATTTACGTTTAGAATAATTAATATGTTGGAAAGGGGATGCACCTAGTGAGGGTATGATTCATTTTGATGGTCGTGAGGACTACAGTATGTTTTATTAATATAATGGAAATTTATGACTTCATAAAACATTATGCATGGTCATGAGGTGGGAATATTATATTATGGGATGATGGAATTAAAATGTGGTCTTGATGCCAGGGTGATTCTCTAGGAAATATGGTTTTGATGTCTAGATTGCATGCTGGATTAAGGCTCTTGGAACAAGATATATACTAATGATATAGTGTTGGTATGAGGCTACATAATCTGGTAGTATATATTATGTATAGTTTTCTATACCTAGGTTATGTTCAATGATATCATTCCTTTATGGAAATTTTTTTTTGAATGATTCTTATTATCCGTAGGTTTTCCCTGATTGATGTTATCGGCACCACCATAGTTAAGTATTGAAGGGGGCTAGACTGAATCCCCAAACAATACTATTTTTTAATGGTTTGATAGACATTGTATTTGGTATTGATACTTTTTTTTGGGTTTATAGTTAGGTGCAAGATAGAGGATCCATCCATATTTCATTCTAATTTGAATATTTAATTTTTATTCTGAACTGAATTTATAGGAATAAATGATTTCATTTTTTTTGATAGACTATGTGTGTGTAGTTTTATGTTATCATGAGTTAAACAAATATTTAATACCAATCATGGAAATTTGAGGTATATACCTAAAATTTTAACCTTTTAATTTTTGCTACAAATTAAAACATGTTGGGCCAATTTTTCACTATAATTCTCTTAGGCTACTATATATTAGATTTGATATTCATTTCATTGATTGTATCAATTTTATTTTTCAATTAATTTTATTTCACTATATATCTACATGTGTTATTTTACATTTTATTATTTTATCTTGAAACTGTTCATGGTTACCTTTTGAGTTGCAATCCCACCTCGATTTAGTGACCATTACATGTGGGTAATCGAGAATCACCCACATGTTAATTATACGAATAGGTTGTATGCTGAGGCATGGGTTGTCTATGGATTGGATAGTCTGGACTAAATGATTGGCATCATCAGACTGTAATTTTTTTTCTCAATGATGTTATAGTTCCTCATGTTGTTTATTTTGATTGTGTGTATCATATAATCGACCAAGTGAGAGGTTAGTATTATGAATGACATGACTATGTGATTATTTTTTGATTTAATTTAATTATTGTATTGTTTAGATTTAGTTTATTTATTCCTTCTTATTACTCTAATTTGTTTGATATTTCGATATTTACCACTATATGTGCACTCTAATATGGGGTATAGTCTCAGCAAGGTTCCATTATATACCCCACTACTCGTCAGCATCTTATGGAATATGAGAAGGTAAGTTTGGTATCCTATTGTGCTATAGCTTGGGGAACCTATTTAGTGGATCCTGGGACTTGAAATTACACTGTGGATATATATTATTTATATTTTAAATGGTAGGATAAGTTTAATACATCTATTCATGCGTTTGAACCATAGAGAACATCGTGTGTTTCGATAACTAAATATTTTTCTTGGATATACTCTTGTGTGTGTGTGTGTGTGTGTCATTTAGAATCTGGGAGTATATAATATCCTCTCAATGAAAATTATAGAATGAATATAGGGGAACTTGGTCTCTTGAGGAATAATAATATGGGTGATTTGATGCATATAGTAAAGAGGAAGAACATATTTATTTGACCAATAAAAAATATTTATTTCATTTTTGTTTTTGAAAAATAATATAATTTTTAATATATAAAATCATGTAAAGGAAAAAAGATAATAAGAAGTTTAATAGAGAATGATTCTCAAGTATTCTAGTGTGCATATCAAAAAGGAAGGATCTGATTGATCTATGAACTTATTAGTATAATCATCAAGTTAATTGTGTTATGTGTTATACATTGATGTTGTGAGTTCTGATATAAACCAAAATTTTATTTTAATGTAATTTAGGATCTTCATTGTGTAGATATATTGGGTTCTATATGTCATTTTTATAATCTAAATCAATTTAAATACACTTTTTCATTTAGGAAGTGGTTTATTTTATTATGTCATTAAATCTAGGATAGCCCTATCATACTATTTTAAGAGTAAAAGGAAATCTAGGATGAATATTGGAAGGGAATCGATCATGAAGAATAGTTTCTCATCTATCATAGTTCACATGTGCAATATTTGGAAGATTCTCAAATTTGTGACACGGTGATATGATGTTTGGATAAAACAATAACATATACTGTAGTTGTAAATTGATAAAAATAATTTCATTTATAATCTTATACATTGAAATCTCAGCAACAATATCGAGTATGATTATTGGAGGCGAATATCCATATAAAAACACATGATCCAAATTATACTTCCATAAATTAATTATATATAAGAATGTTTTATGTTAAATTACAAATAATTCATTTGTCTTACCCTCCATGCATGGTTCAAAGACTAATGGGTTTAAAAGGAATAGATATTGGATTCGGTAAAAATATAATAACATCTTACTCACCCCCACCTATCAGGTTTATCTGTATGGTCCCACATATACTCACAATATGTATTTTTCAATGGTTCTATCTAACTCAATCTATTTTAGAAAATCAGAGTTAGTAATCAAATAATGGTTTTTATCTCAAATTGGGTATTAATAATTACATCCTAGTATATTTTACTAAATATACTTGAGGTTTAATTTAGAAATAGAAGAGATTCATATTGAAAAAATGGATTTTATCCATATTCAAATGGATTTAGAATCTATATAAAATACCATGATATATTGTAAAAATTTATTAGAAAATAATTCTATAAATATTTTAAATAAGGTAGAGGAATCACTACATGATAATATTAATCACAGTAGAAAATGAGGTGGTAAATAAATTTGTTCTTATTCATATGATGAAAAAAATACTATATGTGATAGTTATTGCATTATATTTTTTAATGTTTTTTACCCACGGTGTATGTAATTTTCAAATGATTAAACAACTAAAGAGGTTTTTTATATATTTATCTTTATTAAGGATCTTCATAATGGAGATTCATTTGTTGATGTTGTGGATAATATAATGGATGTAGAATTAGAAAAAACTGAGTTGCTACATCAATATCATAAAGAAAGTGAGTGTCCAGGAGGAAATTACCATAACATTAAATAAAAAAAAATTAGTATTTGATGATAAATTTTAATGATATTTATTTGATAGATTTAATGATAATGTTGTGATCTGTAATTGAAAATATTTTATAAAGGATCATGAAATGTAAATGTGTCTTAGTTGGGCATAATGAACAATAGGGTAAAGTAATAAGATTTATCATTATATGAGAAAAATATGTTGTATAATCAATTGGAAATATTCAAAATTTCATGGTATTGGTGTTTTAGATTAGTTGAGGTTAAGAAATAAAATTACCATCGTAAATATTCCTTAGTTAGATTTCAAGATATACAATATCAAATCCATATAACCAGAAACCTCCTAAATGTTATTTAGAAAATATGTATTGCTTCACAAACATTAGATGAATTTTTGGGAAAAAATTGTCAATGAATTTTTTTGGTAATTACCTTGAGAAAATATTGAAATGCATCCATATAAAGCTCATATAAAAAGATAATTCAACGCTCACATAAATTAGGAAATTTGGAATCACCTTCTTCATGAAATACAGATAAATGGATTATTTATACCAATATATGTAATGGAAATATTTTAAAAACCACCACTACATCAAGATATAATGTTAAAATATCCAAAACAAATTTAGCACAACCAATCCAAAAACAAAGGATTTATAACCTAAAATTAGTGATCTATATAATCTTGAAAATCTTGATACACTATAACTCATGTGAAAGTAAACATATTGATTTTGATATTTTGATGTTATTTGATGTTTGGTTCTGGGTTATATATCGTTGGAATATTATTTTATCATGTAAATATCAAATAATAGATAAACTAAGTGGAAAATAGAAGAAACAATAAATTGAAATTACTAATGAAAATAATATATATATAAATGAGGATATTTGTCTATAAAAAATATTTTAATATTAATTAATTTAATATAATATTAAAAAAGTAGGATAAAATTATAGAAAACATTTTTATAGATCTACCAAAATATGACCTTACACTGAAGGGTGAATTGTACCACAATAATAGGTCTATAATCAATGTAATATAATATATTGTGACATTGGATAAAACATAGATAATAAAATAATTGAACATGATATACCCATGATTTCCAAAAACAATTAATATTAAAGTGTGAAAAAAATTTCGGATTTGATGTATCTAAAATTATAAATGTGTCATTATCATGGACCAGTGTTAAATTTCTATAAAATTCAAGTTTAAAGAAGTAATATTTAATAATAAAAATTCCATATAAGATTTAGATTGAAGGATTACATTAATGGTTGAAATTAATTTTGAAGTACTTGATAGCCTTCCCATGAATGATATGTTAAATGTTGGTGAATGTGTGTAGTTATGGTGATATAAGTCTTGCCACATTCTAAGAAATTTCAAGACATGTTCTCCAAAACAAGAAAAAATGAATAAGAACATGTATGAACACTTATTAAATCGACCAGTTATGATTTTTTTGGAAAAAGGATGTCGACAAAAAAATTATAACGTGAAGAAGGAGTGTCTAACAATACGACTAAATCTATTAGAAAATGAATTTAAAATGAAGAAAGCTAAGAAAAGATAAATTATTATATTTTCTTTTGTTGAGAAAAGAAATTTAACAATGGATAATGAAAAAATAAAAAATTTTATGATAGTATGTAATGTTAGATCTATTATGACAAAGATAAGGAAATCATAATGATGTCTAAAAATATTATTCCTTTAGAAAAGAGAATCACTAGATTGAGAAATTACTCTTATCCCTACCACACACATTCAATATAACATCATATGTCCGACCATATTTCTATATCATTTTGTTTATAATTATGTACATGTAGTTATAGGTGATGAAATGTGGAGGGAATTAATTTTGATGGATCTTTCAAAATTGGGGTTTTTTCTACAGATTAATCTTTTATCAATAATTAAAATAAATATATAATCCATTTAAAATTGAATACTATGGTATCATTCTCATTATACCTAGACTATTTTACATTATATACATTATTTTTTTCATGGGGCCGCTATCTTACTAAAAGGGTTATCAAATATATTTTCATTTGAAATGTTTTCATTTGTGTTTTAAAGATATTTTGACTTATTGAAAATTAATAAAAATCTATTTGATCATCCCCTAACTCATGAATCATATAGTTAGTGAAACAAATATTTGACTAAATAATTTATTTATGATGCAAGATAAAAAATATTGTTTTTTATGTAGTGTTATCCATAGTTTTATTATATTTTATTAGTTGAGGAAGCATGTATAAAATAACGTGTAATAAAAAATCTCTCATGAATTGGTATATACATGAAATGTGTTGGAAAATCTAAAAAAATGGTGATGAAAAACATTAGATCAGATTTTTTAGATTGAGATTATAAAACTCTCTATATTTAATCCATAAAAGGGGAGAACACTTTTTTACTCTATATTTAATGTAAATAATCTAAATACATAAATAAAATTGAATTTTGAATTATAATTGAATTATAAAAATATGAAGTTGGAATAAAGTGTACTTATATTATTATAATCATGAGTTATATTTGATTTTAATATAAAGTAATCTATTGTGTGCTATAGTAGAGTGGATGTAATGACACAAATATTTATCAATGGAATTCCCTTATTATAAAATCACAATAAGAATCAAAATTACAAATCTTTATTAAATGAACTACTAAATTATATGTGACATTTAAACATAATTTTGTAACATCTATGCTTTGAATATGAAAAGTCTGATATACATGGTTGTGATCAGTAAGATGTTTGGAGTCCAATTGGATAAACATAATTTTTAATGAATAGTAACATACATATATTAATAGTAATGTCACCCTTAGAAAAAGTAATATTACCCTTATAAAATGTAATATTACCATTGTGAATAGTAAATCAACCAAGGGAATAGGATCCTTACCAATGATAGTATAAATAAAATTTATCCATCCTTTAAGTAATAATATGATAAAATCATATTTTAGTGTTAGTATTTTTGTAAGTCATGAATATTTAATGATTAATGTAATAATTTAAAAGAAGTGTTTTTCTATAATGTTTTCATAAATTATTATTTTATATCATGTGATTATATGATTATTTTAGGAGACAATGATTAATTTTTGAAAGTGTTTGAAAATAAGTATTATGTATAAAATTTATATTTTTCATGTAAATTATTATTTTAATTAAAAATTAAAATGATCTTATTTATAAAATTATTTTTCATAAAATGGAGTTTTTTTGTATTCTACACATCGAAGAATGGTTAGAGTGAATTTTTGTGATTTTTTTAAAATACTTGAATTCATTGCAAATAGTAAAATACAATAATTTAAGATAAATGCTAAATATATGAATAATAATCTCATGGATTATCTTCGTCTTATTTAACCACCATTGGTTTAAAATAAAATGCCCATTTGATTGTATTTAGTTATATAATCATCTCTATTTCTTATCTTGAGGATAAATAATAAATTTATGAATATAATATTAATAAACCTTTCCCTCCTCCACTATAAATACCACCCCTCAAAAACTCATTTCCTCTCACCTCTCATGCCTTGTTCCTACATTAAATTATTATAAAATATTTAAACAAACTATTATGCCTCGTTCATCAGCCCTTGGTCTCATAAATATAAAAAAACCTCCCCCCTATAAAGGTTTTAAAGGTTGATATATTCAATAGGTAATTTCTCTCTCTATTTTCTTTCAATTAATTTTCATATTTCATTTCATATCTTATCTTATCCTCATATTCTAATTTCAAAATGTCATGATAACTCCATTTACTATTTATATTCAGTTATACTATATTGTTAATAGAATATTATTCATTATAATCCTACATATATCTCTTTGTTTATAAAAATTTAATAGTCTCTAGTGATGTGATAATTTACCCACATCTTGGGAGGCACACTTCCATTTTCCATCAATGCCTCTAATGCTGTAAACAAAGCCATTAAATTTTTGAGAATGATTTTTTTGTAAAACTTTTTATATTCTAGAAAAAAGATTTATACTTAATACTAAATGAGAAAACAAAACATGTTTCATTGTGATAAAAAATCACAAAAATTAACATAAAATGAGCATCATTAACATTTATCTAATGATTCAGGCACATGGTATACAACCAAATAGATTATAAGATCATTTAAACTCATGTAATATTATTAATAAGATTTCATATAAATTTTTTATTTTTATCCATGTTCTACATGAATATCAATTCATGTGTACATGTGAAACGTTAATGAAAACTAAGAAAAAGAACACCCCCAAACAATGAATTTGAACTCTATAACTCACCAAAAAGACAAAAATAACTTAATGAAACCATAATTAATGATATTTTTATATTCAAGGTTATATAATTTGTAATTAATGAATCTAATGTCATTATACATGACAATACTATAAATAAATCATTCGGACACAAGGGAAGGGGAATTCTCAAGCCCAACTCTCATTCCTTGGGATTTCACTCTTTCACCCCATTTTCTTTATATTTATTCTATATAAATAATATATTCATCATTATCTTATATTTTCTAGTATATACATGTTTCATATTAGTTTTTATGACAAACACAATGTTTTCCAAAATAATTCTTTCTTTAGACACACCATTTTACGTCTAACTAAAGGTTGATGATTCTTACATCGTGTATGTTATTAAAATTTCATTTGGGAACGTAATGTTTCTGAATTTATGATATGATATGAAACCCATTTCATTACATGTGTTTTTTATGTCCATGATTGATATATTTTTAAGGATCCAATTTTGATAATTTAAATGTTATTTTGTTTGGGTGCACGTGGAATTATATTGTGCAATGTAATTGTTATGATGTGACAGGTGCACCATGAATTATATAGCACTCCAACGAATTAATTAATATTAATATCCTCATAAAAATGTGAAATATCCATGAACCTGATGCTAGAATTGTTCACAACTATGTTTGGTAGTTAACCACTAAGACATAAGGTTTTATTTTTATGCATTTCCACATTCCAGGAAATTATCTAATGCTTCATCTCATGATTTAGATAATGCTTTTATGAATATGATCACCCTATATTGTATTTTAAAATTTTAATATCAATCCCCGTATTAGGCATTTAGATCACCCCTTTTTTATTTATAACTTCAGGTCACAAAAAATGCTTTATAATACACAATGGACAATAAGAATCTATAGAATAAGGAATTAAAGAAATTATTGGGTTTTATGTTGTAAATGCTATGTATGGTACTAGTTTTTCCAAGACACTATACCATTATATCCACAATAAGTATTGTTTTTAAGTTGTTTATCATTAAAATGGTTTAAATGTGATGTTAGAAATATAGGGTCTCTATAGTTGTTATCTTTGGAACAACTTATATAATTTAGGAAATAGGATTAGAGAACCTTAGTGAAAAGACAAGTATAAGACTAATTATTTAAATTCACATAAGAAGCTTTTCAAAAAATAGGGATAATTTTAGTTATGCTTGTAGTGTTAATTGCACAATGTAACATATTATTTATTCAAGAAAAGTTTAATTATTTTCTTATTCTAACCTTTTATATTTTATAATATGATGGGAGATAGGAGAAACCATGCCAATAACCCATGTGAGGGACAATGTAGTGATTACCCGAATGACATCTCCAATGATTTTTTTGGTTGAGTTCAAAACATAATAGCGATGCCTAATCAACTATATAAGGTTGTAAATAATAACATGAATAATTTTGGACGTCCTCCATCCTCTAAGAGGGGGATACTGGTTATCATGTGTTTTATTCAGCAATGACCAACAACGTTTTGTGGATCTTCTGATGCCCTAGTTACAAAATTGTGGGTCAACTCGATGGAGAATTTTTTTTGTGCTTCACTATTCAATGATAGAGAATGTGGATGTAGACCTTTTTCTTCATGATTGATAGGTCGAGTACTGGTGGGCTTTGATTGAGAACACCAAGCTCATAGATGAAATTGAAGACATCGAGTGAGAAGACATAAATATAATGTTTAATAACAAGTATTTCCCATGAACACTTCTTACAATGATAGAGAGAGAATATATAGATATAAAGGAAAATGATGAAGATTATTTCATGGTCTACGAAAATAATTTCTATAGTATTTTGAGGTATGATTTGGGATTTATTATTAAAAATTACATAAATGTTGATAGATTCATCTGTTTATTAAAGCTGAACCCTAAAAAGGATCTTGCAATTCATGACATTAGGGGTCTTGAAGAAGATTTTTTATTTGATCTCAAAGAGGAAATGTTGTTTGGATTACGGTCCCATAGATGTGGTGCAACGAAACAAATATTTTTGTCACATACTATATGATATAATGAGAAAAATGGAATAAAATCTCATCCACCCTCAGGTTAAAAATGTGTGAAGAAGCATAATGGAAATTACCTAATGGGGTGGGGAAATTCTTCAAGTGTTGGAAATAATTACAAAATTTTATTGAATTCCGATTAGACATGAAAAGTTAGGATACTATGGTGTAGTAATAGAAAGAACCAGCCATGGTCTAATGCTACAATTTTATGGAGAAAGGGAACTATTCATTCATGGATACTAAACCACGAGTTCTTGAGGATAATCAGTGTCAACAACCACCAAATCTAAAGGAACAAGGGAATTATTATTCCACTACTACTAAAGTGAATCATGGAATTGAAGTCAAACAAGTTACACTTCCTATTCACTCAATAATGGGAAAATTATTATTTGATACATGTTCAATGTATTCCTTAAAATCTTTTATGTTTTCTATAACTACTGATTTGAATCCTTGAAACCTTGATGTAGAGATATATATAAAAACACAATGTGATACAATAATTGAATATTGTGTGATAGAATCTTCTCCTTTTGATATATAGGGGTTGAATCTCCCAGTGAATCTCATAATACTTCCCTTGATTGAATTCAATGTTGTAATGGGGATGGATTGACTCTCGTTATATAGATAACACATTTACTATAATTAAAAGTAAATATATTTTCATATTGTTAACCATCACACACTCCTCTAAAAATTCAAGGAATTTCAGGATTCAATTTGGCAAAATCCTTCATTAGTGTGGGTATTGATTCAATATGAATAAGCATACCTCACTCAAATGGTTTAGTTGTAAAAACATATCCACCCAAGGAAAACTCCCATTATGAGGGAATAAAGTGATGTATTAACTGAATAGTTACTTAGTCATCCCTCAGATTGTGAGGTAGAGTTCTCTATAGAACTCATACCCAATGCTACTCAAATCCCAATGTTTCCCAATAGGATGGATATTATCAATCTCAAAGAGTTAAAGAAGTATATATAATAAAATTTGGAATAGAGGACCATACAACCTAGTGCTTCACTATGGAGAACACCAATGCTATTTGTGAAGAAGAAGGATAGATCAATGTTTCTCGGTATCGATTATCGAGAACAGAACAAGATCACCAAAATGATCCAGTATCTTCACCCACGGATTAATTACTCATTCTATTATCTATGAGGATCTCTGTATTTATCAATGTTGGCGCTTCATTTTGGATATCATCTGCTAAAGTTTAAAAATGATGATATTCATAAAAATACCTTTTGAACAATGTAATCACACTATGAGAATTCGAAGATTCCCTTCATACTTGATAATTCCCCTTCAATATTCATGGATATGTTTAATATAGTCTTTAGAACATACCTTGACAAATTTGTGTTTGTGTTTATCAATGATAATATCATCTACTCCAAGAGAATGGAATAACATGAAAAATATCTAAGGCTTTTATCGATGACATTGAGAAAAGAGAATCTGTATTCCATCTTAAAAAATTGTTAATTTTGGATGAATCAAGTAATGTTCTTTCAAAATGTGATCACAAGTGAAGGAATTTTTATGGACCATTCCAAAACAAAGGTATTTGAGGAAGGGACCTGACCATATTATGTCACTATAATTCATATTTTTTTAATTAAAAGGGTACTATTGAAATTTTGTGAGAAATTTGTCATGATTGCCAAGCCTTATAACCATGTTAATAAGGATATCAATGAAGAATGTCTGAATGAAAGAATGTAATGAATGATTCCAGGAGATAACGATAAGTATGATCACGGCACCTATACTCACATTATCAAAATTTGGAGAATGTTTTGTGATTAAAATGATTCATCCATGAATGTATTGGGCTGTATACTCATGAAAAAGGATAATGTGATAGTGTATGCCTCACTACAGTTGACGATCCATTTGAATAACTACATGAAAATTGATCCAGGGCTGGAATCTGTGAATTTTTCCTTGAAATTTTTAAGGTTCTACCTCTATATTGAGAAGTGTGATATATATACCGATCACAAGAAAAATTTATTATGATTATTTAATTTGGGTTGGAACTAGGCTATGCATGCCTTCATCACCCGTGATAATGAAGGTGGAATTGAATAATTCATATAGCTCAACATTCTCTATCCATCCTGGTAGCATGAAAATGTACAATGATCTTTGAGAACACAACTAGTTGGATAACAAGAATATAAATATTTTTGTGTATATCTCAAATTTGTTGATATGTTAGTAGGTTAAATAATAGAAGCATAAGTCCAAAGGGTTGATTCACCTTTGGCTATACACATGTGAAAATGGGAGAATGTCACTATAGACGTTTTCATGGGTCTCATGAATAAATTCAAAGTAAATTATGCAATAAGGTTTATGGTGGACCGACTCACTGAGAAATCCCACATTGTTACTATTAAAGAAGATCTCTCACTAGAATAAATTTTTACAATAAATTCTACAGAAGTAGTGAGAGTGCATGTGGTGCCACTCTCGATTGAATCTGGTCATGAACCCAAGATAACATCTAAATTATATAGGTGTCTTCAAAATTCCTTGATTAATTAATAGTATTTTAGCAAGTTCTATCTACCCCAAAATGATGTCCAATTTGAAAGGGCTATTCAATATCTCAATGGTATGATCAGATCTTGATCACTCGAATTCAGAGGTGGATGGGATAATCATCTCCCATTGGTTGATAACTTATATAACTACATATTCCACTCGAGTATTCAAATCACTGAATATGATGCTCGGTATAGAAAGTGGTTTATATCTCCATGTTGTGGGGAATAATTTGGAAAACGGGAACTACTTGGACATCATTTTGGGTAATAGATGATAGAGAGGGTTCATGCCATCCAATAACATAAAAAATCTACTCATAGTTTGGAAAATAGCTATGTTGACAACCCTTAGAACGGACTTGGAGTTAGAAGTGGGAGAAAAAATCTTCCATTGAATATAAACATTGAATAGTGTCATGTCATTTAGAAATAAAGAGATGTTAAACCTAATATACATTGTCCCCGTTGAGATCCATGACAACATATGAGCTATGACCTATCAACGTGCACTTCCACTAAATATGGATCACGTTCATGATTTGTTTCACATATCACTCCCAATGAAGTATTGACATGATCATGTACATGTACAAATCTTAGATCTTGAACAACTAGAATACTAACCCTATTATGAGGAGAAACTAGTAAAATTTATAGACTCGAGATATATGGTTCTGCACAATAAGAAAACCCACCTTTTCAAAGTGTTGTGGTGGAACCAACATTATAAAGAATAAAAATGGGAACTAGTGGAGGCAATTAAGGATATGTACCCTCACATATTTATGTAAAACAATATTTTAAGGATATAATTTCAAAAGGGGGGATGAATGTAATGACCCAATGTTTTATTAATAGAATCCCCTTATTATAAAATCACATTAGGAAACTGAATTCCACATCATGATTAAATGAACTACTAAATTCAATGTGGCTATTAAACATAATTTTTCCACTTATGTGATTTGACTTTTGAAAATCATACATACGTAGTTACGATCAATAAGATGTTTGGAGACTGATAGGACAAACATAAATTTTGTTAAATATAAAGATACCCTTAGGAATAGTAATATTACCCTTATGAATTGTAATATGACCCTAATGAGTAGTATATTGGACATGTGAATAAGAATCATACCAATGATAGTTTGAAGAAAATTTATCCATCCTATTAGTAACAATAAGATATAATTATATTATAGTGTTGGTATTTTTATATGTCATTAATTTTTAATGATTCATTAAATAATTTAATAGAAACAATATTTTCTTATAATTTCTTATTAAACATGTATTTATACATTCTAGGATTATATGATAATTTTATTAATCCCTAATAAATTTATCAATGTATTAGAAAAGCTATTTTAATATTAAAATCTGTATTTTTCATTTTTTTTGAAATAGTAATTTTTTGTGCATAATAACCTATGATAATTTAGGATAAATGATAAATACATTAATTATATATTTATGGATGATTTTATTCTTATATTATCACCATTATTTCATAACACTTGTTTATGGTACTTTATTTTGTAATGTAATCATCGCTATTGCTTCTCATGGGGAGAGATAATAAATTAATGAATTTAATATTGGGAAAACCCCTCTCCCCTTCACTATAAATACAACCCCTCACACCCTCATTCCCTCACACCTATAATACTTTGTGCCTACTAAAACTTCTACTCAAATATCATACCAATATCCTCCCCCAAGTTTATAATTATTTTTTCTCATAGAAGACCAATACCTCTCCCTTAAAGAGAATCTCAATGATGATAGATTCAAGAGGTAATTTCTCTCTATTTTTATTCAATACCATTTCTAATTTTATTTAATTTCTTCTCTTATCCAAATATTATCTTATAAAAATTTCATGATAACTCTTAAAAAATTAATATTATATATGATATAATATTAATGGAGGATTATTCATTAAAATCCATGATTCTCTTTGTTTATAAAAAATAAAATGTCACTTGTGAGGAGTTAACTTTCTTACATCATTGGCGATGCACATACTTTCTACTTCTACACCTTCATGGATATCAATAAAACCCATAAATGGTTGAAAAAGGATTTTAATATTCTTTTTAAATTGTTTTTAACAACTTTTATACATAATAAAAAATATTAAAAACTCATTTTGGTTTTAATCTAAAAATCACCGAAATTTACCAAAAACGATCATAATTAAATTTCATACAATGATTCAACAACATGGGGTATCTCTAAATTAACTATAAGATAATTTAAACTCATTTAAGATCATTAATATTGTGTAGTTTCAGTTTTCTATTTTTATCCATGTTTTACATGAACATTCATTCATTTGTACAAGTGAACTGTTCACAAAAACTAAGAAATAGATCACTCCCAAATAATGAATTTATACTCTTTTAACTCGTTAAAATATCAAAAAAATAGCTCAATGAAACCATTATGAACAATATTAATGTATAAAAGAATCTGTAACATTTAATTTTAGAATCTAAATCCATTATATAGGATATTTAACTAAAGAAAGTGATTTGATACAAGGTAAACGGAATTCTCAAACCCAACTCTATTTCATTGGGTTTACCCTCTTTCTCTAAATTTTTAATATGTTTATTACTAAAAAAATTTGTATTCAACATTATCTTATCTTTTTTGAGATATACATGTTTTAACCTAGAGTTTATGACAAACACAATGTTTTCCAAAAGAACTCTTAAATCAAAAAAACCTTTTACCTCTAACTCCAGGTTAATTATTCTTACATCAATTTTTTTATTCACCAATTATTTTGAGAAAAAAAAGTTTATGAATTTATTATTATGACATAATTCCAATTGAATTCCATGGGTTATTTATGTTTATTATTGATATATGTAATATATATCATGTTTGATACTATAAATGTTATGATGTAACTGGTGTATTCATAATTACATAGCACAATGTAAATTCTTTTATGTAACACGTCCGCCCAAAATTATATTTTTCTCCAACACATTGGTTAATGTTAAGAACCTCACATGAATGTAAAATATGTAGGAACATGATGTTATCTTTGTTCACAACATTTTGGGTAGTTACCAACTATGACATATGGTTTTATTTTTATACATATCCACATTCTATGCTATTATCTAATGCTTCCTCTCATGATTGTGATGATGATGTTATGACTACACTCATATCAATTTATATTGTTTCATTTTATAATATATCGTCTTAATGTAATTATATTTTTCACCTTTTTGACGTTTATCCCTAGGTTCACGTACCAAGTAGTAAATGAGGTCCAATAAGAAGATAGAGAATAAGGAATTAAATAAATGTTTATGCGTTATGTTTTATATTTCATTTATGGTCCTAATTTGGACAATAAAATAAGCCTTTGGATATAGGTTGTGTAATTATTTTAGGTTTTATATGATTAAAATGAAATAAAATTAAGGTAAGAATACCAGGGTCTCTATAATGGATTTACCTACCATGGAGCACTGATCTACTATATATTCCAAAAGAATATATGATTAATTAGATGAATTATGAGTAATGAGGTTGAATTAGAATTTTAGTATGGAGAAACCAATTACATTAGATAATTTTGGAAAAAATATGATTTCTATGAAATGTACAAGGAATATAGAGTATTTTATAAAATATTTTGGAATGGTTGGAATGTTCCAACTTCTATATACAACTTCTGAGATATCATATCTAATAGTTAAATCATGATTCAATAATTTAATGATGTCCATGAGAAATGTGAAATCATATAAAAATTATTATACATGTAGGTTTATGTAAATGGGGCTTGAAAACTCTTAGACGATGGTCTGATAAAGTTGATGATAATTTTACAAATCCTTAAAATCACATTGAGGAACATTGAAAAAATGGAAATGTCTCTATGATATGTTAGCATCATATTTATAATATATGTAATAAGCATCATAGACAAAAAAGGAGGGATGTTACAATGTTTGGGATACTTAATAATCATTCTACCTCTACGCGTACATCATTCTATTATTGTATATGAATCAACTATCATTGTGTTTGTATAATTCATTTACTACATAACCATTAATCATACCGATGTAACAATCACTGAGTCTTGTATAACCATCAATCATTCATCATAATCATGATTTATTTATATTTCCTACATTTTTTTATAATGCTATATTTGTTTTCATCAAATATCTATGTAGGATTGATTTTTGTGATTATTTTTTCTCTAAGAAAATAAAAATTACAAAAACACAATAAATCTTGAAAATAATAAAATTTACAAAGTTCCACCTATATTCACTTACTAAATTATAATTCTAAAATGATATGCGATTCATGTTGTGGATGAATGAAGAATTCTCGGAGAAAGAAATTATATATACAGAATCAAGATTTGAACATTGACAATTTTCATTGTTTATTTCATGTTACACGATGTGTTTTTAATTTCCAATGTATATGTTATATGTGATATTCATAAAAAATTATATTTTTAATTAAATTAACTTTATAGAGAAATATTTTTGGAGGTTAAGACAGGAATAGGTTTTTAAGCCTATTGAAAAATAGAAGATTGATTTATTTAGATATGTGTACGTTATTAAATTAGTGTATTTATTGAATGATAATTGAGTAGAACAATAGAATCATTGGAACATAAGTTGATATTTTATAACAATACATTTTTATTATAAACCAAAAAATATTTTAAGGATACTATTTATAGCTACTATAAATGAGTTGATCAATTTATTACAGTTTATTATGAACAACAAAAAGTTAAAATATCATAGTAAAATAAACCAATATAAATAAAAATGAGTTTTTATTATATGTGTGACCTATAATACATGAGGAATGAGAATCAAATAAAATATGAATTCCACAATAATCTTCTAGAACCTATCCTTTCAAAGAATGAATAAAAATAAAAAATTATTATATTTTTTAATGGAGAATAGTTTATTTACAGATCTACTATTGATTAGATAAAACATTCTTGGATTAGAATTAATAAAAACAAAAAAAATAAGAATTTTTTTTGATAAAAAATACATAAAAGTAGATACATTTGATAAAAATAATTAATATATAATAGTCATCCTAATAATCAATGGATTATTTTAGTGTGAATATCACATTGAATTATCTTGAAGAGTTTTTCACATGTTATTATACTCTCTATGTAATATAATTTCTAGGATTTATTCTAAACTTCTATTTTTATTGAGGCACCAAGATTTATCTTCAAGAGAATCATAATCTTTAATTTTGAATTTAGGGATATTTATTTGTGTTGTTTTTTATAATTTAAATGTTGTAAAAGATGATTTTTAATTTAGTAGGTGGGAAATTTTTCATTTCTAGAGAATTTATGAATGAACTGTTGATCTGTTTTAATGGTTGGGGAAATATGATAAGAACATTTTGTGGGATGAAAACATAATGAGATGTTGTGGAAAAATCATGGTAATCATTTTCCTTGTGTTTATAAATCTAAACTATGTAACAAGGGGAGTTTGAGTTTGTATATAAATATTTATCAAAACACATTTAAATT
This sequence comes from Viscum album, assembly GCA_963277665.1. NCBI lineage: Eukaryota > Viridiplantae > Streptophyta > Magnoliopsida > Santalales > Viscaceae > Viscum > Viscum album. Next base: position 1,236,580,166 of record OY728145.1, on the reverse strand, counting down.
GATGACAATATTTTATTCAACAATCTATGAGGAAAATTCCCCTATAAAAATATGGAGTATGATAATTGGGAGGGGTTTACCCTTAAAAACATCTTCTAATAATTTATTTATGAATTATGATTCATGTATGTTTGTGAATAGTTAAAATGGATTATATAAAAGCGTCAGAAACATAATCAATAGTTCAAAGTATAAATAGATTATAAAATATAGTTTAGAGATATTGAAAAAAAATAACAATACTTGATTCTCCCCACTCTCATGAAAATATAAATTATCCCACTAGGACTATTTGAGTCATTTGATATACATTCTATTTGTTCAATTATATTTATAATTAATTTTATATCCATATATATAATTTCAATATATGTATAATTAATAAAAAAGAAACATATTAATTATCTAAAATTCATATAGATCATTACATTTATGAAATTTTTAGATTTCATAATTGGGATATATTTGATACTACAAGAGTCATATATTTTGAGGAAAATTAATTTAGATGATTCATGAGATATAATTTAACAGTGTAACAAATTACCATTAAATTGTGATTAAATATATTCTTCATAAAATTTAAAATGAATTTATCATTTAATAATCTATTTAATGTCTCTAATTCTATTTTTTAGAAAATATCACTGTTAGCCATCTGATTATGATCTACAAGAATAAATATATGAATATTTTAGAATAAAATTTGTAAAATATTGTTCTAATATGAATTTTCATTATCACAATGAAATATATATTTTATTAATGATGATATTTTCAAGTTTTATATGTTTTAAAATGTTGACATATGTTTTGTTTATATATATATTATAACTAATCCAAGCCATACTAAGTTGATTATGGCTGTTCATGTCTTAAAATAGTGTGATGAAAAACATTTCATCATAATGTATTATCGTAATTCAAAAATATATTTGAATAATGAAGGTGATTATTGGAAGAGTATTTATCAAAGTTACAAATATATTTTAATAATTTTAATTTAAATAGAATATTATATTTTACAAAAAACATCATATTTTCTAGTTATTCAATGTTGGTGGGAATATTCATTATTGTTGGTATGATTTCATGAGAAAATATTAATTTTGAAATGAACATATACTTTTTTTACAAATACGTTAAAAAATATAACTAAAATATGAGATGGAAATTATTTTTTGGAATTTTTTTAATTATAATTTTTTATTTTCATAAATAATTGTTGTAATAAACTATGAAAAAGAGGTAAGATACTATTCGGCCAAGAAAACATAGAGGAAATGGATCATTATGTCAGAGATTAGTGGGAAAATGAAAAAATGTAAGTGCCTCTAATTTCAGCATTCCATGATTAATAAATTTTTTTTAAAGCATTAGTCATGAAAATGGTAAATACCTGGACTACGATAAAAACTAGATGCAAAAAAGTTGTTGCTATACAGACTGGGAAAAACATTTTATAAACTGATGTGTTTTTTTGTTTATATATTTTCTTCTTTAATCTAAATATATATATGAGTTTACCATTTAATATACTATAATACAAAACAATTTCATATGTTTCTTTACTATAGAATAACATTAGAAAGTCTATCAACACTAATTCAAAACCTTTTTCTCAGGGGTTAAATCTATCCTAGGGAATCTCTTTTGGTTGTATAAGAACCATCATAAATTTCTTATTCCTTGATGTTTATTAATTTATGATACTATGATCAATAGGAAAATTCTATGTTTTAATTATAAGATCCATCATTATGGGAAGAATTTGATTAATTGAAGACATTAATCTCTTCTCTAAAAAGTTTTTGAGGTGGTAAAATTTTGTTTTCATTCTATTTAATGATGTGTTCAAAATAACACTATATATAAGAATAATTTTGAAAATAATGTAAAATCCAAAAAATCATATTATAATATTATGAAAGGGATTTCCTCTAGCGATGAAACATATTACATCAAAAATTATAGGGTAATATTTTGGATAATATTACTAATGGAATTTAATAGTTTATGAGGATATATTGAAAATATATAGAATCATTTTTTTATTTAAAAGAATATGAATAATAAATAATTTATTTCTATTTTACTAGATTTAATGAGATGGTAATAAACAAATATTGTTTGATGCTTTAGGATTCAGAAATTTTGATGATGAAAATGATGAACATTACTAATTTGTTGGATTCTAAAATCAATTCTCTTAAATATATGGAGGATTTCAAACAATATACATTTTAGAGAATCCTAAATTCATATGAAATGATAATATTACTAATGCTAAATAGAAAAGATTAATATTTTGATGACATCAGAAATTGAAAACAGAAAATGGATGTGAATGAAATGATTATGAAAGATATTAAAGAGAAACTCTAACTGGGGGAATAAGGGAAATGAAAAATTGAAGGAAAATATATTTAGAGGTAATATTGAATTGAATAAGATGAGAAATTTTTGAAATAGATTAATGTATATATTTTTCTAATACATGATAATTGGTGAGAATGTTAACATATAGGGGACATCTAAATCTTCAACTACATACTCTCTATTTAATTATACTTTCGCTTGAAATAGATGTGACAATTCAAAATATAGTCATATTTTTTACAATAAATTTAATGATAAAAACTCTTATACATTTGAATATTAGATGAAAATATCTTGAAGAATATCCACCACAATATTGAAAGAATCACAAGAAACAGTACTCAAAAAATATTAAAATTCTCTACTAAATTATTAATACCATGGAATGTACAGATTTAGATTATTCTATACATTTTCTAATTGTTCAGGATCAAGTTTTTTTTACTAGTTTGATGTGTATTGATATTATAATAAGTATGAAGAAAGGGAAATATTTTCAATGACGATTGAAATACAATCATAAAAGAAGAATGTTTTGAGCATTTCTGTATCAAATATGTCCATAGGAAATATATATAAATTTTCTAGAAAAAATATATTTTTTATGTGATCAAAAGAAAACATTAATTTCTATTTCATACAAAAACATAATATATAATTCACTTAAACTAATATTTTAAATATTTATTAAAACACAAATTAGGGGTAATGATATTTTATTTCCAAAATGGACATGAAAGAATGTAGGAATAAAATTTATGTGATTCTTGACATTGGGATCCCCATACACATCCCTTAATGTGTAAAAAGTCATGAACTTAGAAAACATGATTGAGGTGTAATTAAAAATTTCATTGAAATTTATTATATAATTAAAGAAGATGGTATAGGTGAGTTGTTTGAAACATAACATACATTTAATGAAATCATTTATATGGATTCTCATTAATAAAATATTTCTTTATAGTGAATATATAGAGTGTTGGAAATTTGATTGTGTTCAAATAGACTAATTTATCATCAAGAATTATAAATGTTCCAGAGTTTTATAAAAATTTAAAATAATTAATTTTATTATTTTTTAAATTATTTACTAAAAGTTCAAAAAAAATAAGTAAAAAAGATTGGAATAATCTTTGAAATAAGATTCATGGTCATATTTTCCAAATAAACATTACAAAAATATCCTAGTGTGAAGTGATGAGTAACCTTACCAATCACATAATGTAATGATTAACCAATCATGAAACTTATTATATGGTTATGAGAGGCTATTTAATGCATAATATATTGGGAATTTAATCTACCTGGTAACTAGAGCTCATTTAATGATATTTTTGTAGTCCTATGAGACATCAATCATGTAGTGGGGGTTTTTATTTTATTATAGTTTTATATGATTTCTCTCATATAACTATTATTATGTTCATTAAAAACATGTATAAAATATTTCATGTTTTTAAAATCATTACATGAAATGTTGATAAGTATATTGGTGTTTACATTATAAATCTATAATCAGTTATTGGTAGAGAATATACTGATGATACATTTGATAAATATACCTTAAACATGGTATGAAATGATTATTCCATGGTCATTATAGTCTTCACAATAGGCTAGTAGTTGAGTTAAAAAATAGATAGATTTTTTTCAAGGGGAAGCCAATATTTGTGGAGAATAAATAATCAAAATCATTCAGAAGAGAATCCATTTAACAATTGAGAATACAAAAATTTGTTGAATCCTGAGACTATAAACTCATATAACACCATATAAGATATTCTAAAACTGGGATTTCCCTATTAATTACTATATATTATTTTTCTTACCATTCATTATTGTGATAAATTTTATAAATATCGGTGAATTTGAAAAAAATATATAAAGAATACAACTTCATTGAGTTTATTTCACTTTTAAGTTGATATAAATTTTAGAATAAAAAAATACAAAGGGTGGAATATTGTTCTGGTGAAAGATTCATTAAAAATAATGTAAAATATAAGTGATTTTTTAGGATGATAAGCTGATCATTGAAAAATATAATATTAATATTTTAGATAAATTGTTTTATGAACAATCCTGAAATGAGTGTTGTATGTATGAATAATATTTTGAAATATCCAGAAATAAAATATACATGACTAAGTATCCTAGAGTTAGTTATTATAGATTGAATAATCATATTTTTTATGAAATTTTTTTAATAAATAATATTCATTTTTTAAAATGAGATGATGCATATGATATGATAACCAAACTATAATAATATAAATCATTAAGCTAAAAACTATTTCAAATTTTATTGAGAATAAGGAATTAATAAAAAATTTGAATCGAGATATTGATCATATTTGGATGAACTGTACATGGGATCTTACTCAAATACATGAAAATAGAAATATGATAGCATTTATTAGGTTTCTTAGAAAAAAATCAATGAAAATGGGTAATTTGAAAAGAAATAATGAAGGTACAGATTATAGAGGATGCTCTATATTGGAATTATTTTTTATAAGTTATTTACAGTGGTAACTAGGCTTAATAAAACCAATATTTTCTTTGCATTGGAACTATACATAAATTAAAATATCTATCTAATGGATGTAAAATCAATACAACGTTATGAAGATTTAGAATATTATGTTTTAATTTAAAACCATAAGGGTTTAATCCTACATTAATATTTTAAAAGAAAATATTGGATTAAAAGGATTTATATCAATTAAAAGAGGCGAATAAATCCTGGTATGAAATAATGGATGTTTATTTGAGGGACATGAAAATCTCCAAGGTAATGTTTGACATATAAATATATTTGAAAGTATTATTCATATAAACACTAAATGTTGTCAAATATGTTTTTAAATTAAATTTTAATATGATAATGGATATATTTATATTAAATTATAATATAAAATGAAATGGATTATTTTTTCTCAGTTGGGTGGGATATGTTACTTCTTGGGGATACACATAACAAATAATAATAATGCAATATTTTTTTCAAAATAGAAATATTTCAAATTACTATTGGAAATATTTTGATTGAAATAATATAAATATATATTTAAATACAAATTTTTTGTATAAAATATAACAATGATGTAGCTGCAAATATTATGATTCATAAATTTTTTCAGAAGAATATTTGGTAGTATTCCATATCAGACAACAACACAACTATAATTATTTTAAAATAAGACTCTATGTTATAGGTTTTATTGTGATCCAAAAGAGTATAATTTAATTTTATTTAACAGAATATTATCACGACATGTCCCAATGGGATGAATGACGAGACAACCCCAGACCCACCTCTAAGAGGCCATGGGATTGTGACTACTTATGAGTAGGCATATCAATCACATGGTAAGTATTAAACTAAAGTGACTATAAAAATATAGTAATATCAAACCCATTATATTTATAAATTTAAATAATCTTATATATCATGAATTCATATATCTAAATCTCAGCAGAAGTGTACACAATGTACTACTAGAAGAGAAAAGGGCCAAATAAATTCCCTCTACAATGAATATGAACCCAAATGACACTTAAATTATAGAGGGGTACAACAATCGATGAAACCAATAGAATTCACCTCGTTTATTCCAGTCCCTTAGCTCCCCCTTTCCCTAATCCCTATTGTACTCTAATTAAATATTGATCACCTCTATAAGTCATGACATGTGTTCGTAGAACCCATGAATGAGTGAGAGTAACAATACCCATTTGGATGCCACAAAATCACTAATCATACAACATCAATAATAATAGTAATATTCATTCATATATATACAAGTATAAAGTCTATATAAAAACTTTAACAAGATATAATAAATCAAGAAACTCAGTCTTTGGGTAAGTAAAAACTATATTTCAATCATTTGAAACCTACTTTATGGTTCCACATAACTCTCACATATGAAAACACACTCTCATAGTCCCATCACAAAAATTATATTCTTTACGATGTAATTATCATCTAGTATCACAATATAAATTATACAAAATAATTATAATGTGAATTATACATAGGTGTGTATCACATCCATGGCCATGGGTTATTCAAAAAATTAAACATGGAATAACATTATAAGTATATCATTGATTGAAATTAAGTATTGTTTAAGATGGTATCGATAACTCCCTCCATGGTAGATGAAGAAAAACGATCTCACTATGGGCCACGTGAATGGATACTGACAACTATATACAAAACCCAAAACCCTCTGAATAGATCACCATTGTTTTTATACGACATAAATACATACTAAACCACATGTAATAGAATAAGGGAACACAACCTAAAAATAGATTCCATGATAATGGGTATAGTAGTTCTATGTCTTCAATGAGGAATTCAAAAATGTGTAATAATAGTTGATGATGAGTCCCTTTGTAACTTTTTCTATCTGTGTATCACGACCCATACCTATATCCTTGTTAGCACCTAATTAGACAGTATGTCCAAGACCATGTACTCCTAGTGATGTCTTTGTTGAGCAGTCTATGTTCATGTACAACTAATTGTACCTATTATCAATTCCATTTATCTTCATTTTTATATGTTATGACCACGTAATTTTCGCACAATGTGTGATAAAGGATTGAAATTGTGTTACATTTATCATCCTATAAAAACCCTAGAGTTGCATATGAGGGCCTTGAATGTAGTGTAATAATATAACGAAAGCATTGTTACATGGGTTTTTTCAGAATCATAGATCTAGTACCTGAATTATTTGTCTCTCTTTGGAATATCAATACAGCTATGAATCATTCTATAAATGAAATAAACACAATTGGACGATCCATTCCATTTTCAAACATTTTTTTCTGGGACATTGATCAGTATTATTTCATCTTATCTTCATCTCATCTAGAAAAAATATTTTGATATTTGTGATCATACATTTTATCCTATAAATAGTTCAAAAATTATTATTTATGTAGTCTTTTTTCTAACCACAAATAAAAATTAATACATGTCATTAATGGCCTATGAATGAATTGATAAATCAAAGAAAAACATAAAACTGGAATAAACCACTATAGTTTTTGGTATGAAATCAATCTATTTCAATTGCAATGATTAATTAAGAAACAAAAAAATTAAAAATAATCCCAATAATCCATGTAGATAATCCCATACTAAAAATATGATCCATCCACCAATAAAATTTGTTCATTGATTGACTTGTGTTTATCATAGTAATAATAAGTAGGGATAAAAATTAGTAATATAACAATCTTAAATCAATGTGAATCTATTACTAGTGTTTAAGGATTATATATTTTGTTGATAGAGATATCCTTATGTTCTATAGCACAACTATTGATTGATTCTTGATCTGGTCATTACTCACTAATGAATTGTACCCAAATTCTCTCTATTGGATCCTCTCACATTTTTTTGGTTATGTGGATATCCCTTTAATTATTCAATAAAATCATTTATATATAATTTTATTTTGTCTGGTAATAATAATAAATATTTTAATTTATTAAATTAATTTGTTTAAATGTCCACCCATGACCCCACCCAACCCAAACGTTTGATGTAGTCAATGGTTATATAATTCCCTTAGTAAAGATATTGTTCTAAACTCAATATAAGTATCATTTTCTAAAATGAGTCTCATTTTCGATGTGATCCTATATTTTCTGTAAAACTATGCATACATGCCTCTAATATATTTAACCGATTTCAAACATTAATTTTATACACACCGATCCTCGAAATATCATTCCATATATATGCATAACTCCACACATAATCCTTTTTATATTAAAAAACCAAACATGGATAAATTATAGTTGTCACATTATCCGTATGCTATGTATTTTCATCAGGGAGAGACAAAACAAAATTCAACATAATGATTCATAGGAACAGAGCATGCATCTTGGTCTCCTCCAATAATGTTTTCTCATAAGGATTCTAATATTTAAACCATATATGTAGAAGGGGAATTGATATCCCTTAAAATATATTATTATACACATCCTTTATCTCTACTAGGTACTCAACACAAGAATCTCCATCATCAGTGTACAACTTACCATAGTTGATAACAGGCGATGGATTGGGCACCTTCCTACTCGTCTATGAATATGGAAGATTTCTTGTGCCCATTCTAACAATGGTGTTATAGCTAAGAGTTATGCCAACTCAAAAAATATAAATAGAATCTATAATGGGATAATTACTATCAAACATATATTTTTTCTATAGACATATCTCTAAAATCAGTTTGAAGGTGAAAACCATAAGAACAAAAGTTATCTTCCTCAAACTCCAAAGGACACCATTGTTTATATGCATACATCATCTAATAATTTTGTGTAGTCCCCATCATTCATTGACATCCTAAACTTCTATATATTGAATAAATCCAACATTGTTCAACCATGTTTGGACTCCCTTGGGCCAATCAAGCATGGGGAGACCAATAGGGTCATCCATACAAGGTCACCAATGGATCCAAACTGATGATGGAATGGTTTTTTTATTGAATTTGAACTCCAAAAGTTTTAGGTGGTCCTGTAATATTCATCCAAGGTCATACAATAATGATCAAAACATGTCGTCGATAACCAAAATTATCAAATCATCCTAGCCATAAATTGTTATGTGATAATCCATGCTCAAAGGAACCACAGTCACATAAGTCTTATGCAACCCCTTATATAACAATGATGTGATGAAAGAATCAATGTCAGAAATGATATACAAGGTGTCATAAAGGAGTTGTATTGTCTCTTTCATGCATATTCATCCCAATATATCTAATGAACTCTTTTACTCAATATCTATGAAGTGAAATTGTTCTTCGAGATGTCCAATGTTCACAAATATGGTATCGTGTCCCTTTCAGATACAAGGTAACCCAATCAAAAATTATAAGAACACAATTTAATTTCCCCTGACACTAGTAGTCAAGATTTAATTGTCAATTTATTCAATTACTACAGTATATAATGAATCACAACTAGAAGGATGGAACCATTTAGTAGTTTTGTAAAACTAGATTAATTATTTAACTGTATATTACATTTGAACATATAAAATTCAACCTAGAGAATCTACTAAGAACACTATTCATACTATAACATATAAGTGAATATCAATCATACTAATCATTATTGTATCTTGGTGAAAAATAAAACAAAACAATTGGTTGATATAAATATTTATTTTGTTTTATGTATAATTAATGATATCATAAATATCAAATAACAATTATGTCAATTTCAAAAAATTTAACACTTTCCATTTAATCAATACCATTATGAAAATATGACTGGAATAAATATTGATAAAATAATAATATAAAAATATGAATTATGATATAAAATTTAACAATTGATTTTATAATAATTGAATAATAAAATAGAAATCAAATTTTTTTTTCCTAATGATGGAATTAATAATGTTAATACGAAACATACCATCAAGGCCTCACCCATTGCCTCTAAAAATGTAAGGCCTCTGTCAAAAAAAAGTTAATTTGTCTCATGAGACCTATCAATGCATCAAAGGTATATAGTGGGCCCTTACCATCCCTTATTAATTCTAATTAATTTTTCATATGAATAGGGCTAAATATAATTAACCAATACAATTATATTGAAAATATCATATAAAATGTGAATAATATTCCCCATCAAGTAAACATAGTCACAAACCATCTACAGTAATTCGGGGAGTGGTATCAAAGTAGTTCATCCCTAGTCAAAAAAATCCATAACCATTTAATAACATAAGGATGACTTTATCATAAGATATCAGCATTCATAAAGCATAGGATTCAAAAAAATGAGTAGACATATATTAATATTTTTTAAATGAGATCATTGAAAAATAATTGAGTAAAATACCATATTCAATTTGATAAAATTTTGTATTTAAAATGTGATACAATTAAAAAGAAAACTTTTATCTAGAAATAACTATGAAAAAATTTAAAGGGATATTTAATCAATTAGAGTGTTATGATATTGATAAAATTTTCTCACACCATTTATGATAAAAAAAGATTACTTCCATTTTTTGGAAAATTCTCAATGTACTATTTTTAGAAGATGAAAAATATAAATTTCAATCTAGTTTTTAAATAGTAATGAATGAGTATAAATAACATTAAACAATCATAGGAGAATACAAGAAAAATTTCATGAATTTTTTTCAAAAACAATGACCTGGATAAAAAATAGTGCTTAAAGAGAAAATTATAATTTTTTAATTTATTAAAATAATATCCCTTATAAATATAATATCATTAAAGGGTTCATTAGTAAAATGAGTAGAATATTTTTATTCACTATAAATAAGCATTAAAAAGTGTAAATAAAACATAACATATTCAAAATTAATTTTGCAAATATTTTTAGTATTACATAATCATTGTAAGTAGAACTTTAACCCCAATGATGTAAATTGGGGTTGGAATTCCCATTCAATTGTGTAATAAGTTAAATAATATTATAAAAAAAATAATTGTAAAATAAAATATTTTATAATAGTTAGGAAATTAAATTCATAATATTATATATTGAATGGAAATAAATTATAAATGAACATGTATTATGTGTTAAATAAAGCATATATGTCACTGTAGTATAAGTTAGATGGGAAATCCCTATCTCAGGATTCCCTTTAGTGTAACATTCTCTAATCTCAAATATAATGGGTTAAATAAATTTTATTATAATTTAAATAACTATAAAAATATTTATAATACATACAATATAATTTTATTACATCTTACCACCCATTCATTAATAATATTTCCTTATTTTCATTGTTTCCTGTTTGTGCATTTCATGATTTCATAGTCAGTTAATTTGAATATAATTTTGAATTTTATTATCAAATATAAATGAAAAATACGAACTAAAATTGAATGGTATTAATTAACTTCCACAAGTTAATATAGAACTGTTTATAATTTTTATTTCATACATGACGATGATTTATTGGATAAAATATTAATGAATGTTGTGTTGTTTATTTTGGATTTTTTCTCAAACATCACGTACTAGTTTTGTTTTTTTAAATTTATTTCAATATATTAGTTCAAGAATGTCAAATAATGTATAATATACATTTTTAAATATTATTTAATTAGAATAATAGTTTTATGACCATCCATGAATGCGTTATTAGAAAAATAAATACATTATTCTCGGAGGCCATTAACCTATATAATAGGCTTAATAGTTCAGTTTCATTGAATAAGAGATGGTTATAAGAGGTTATAATATTATATATTACACTAAATTCATAAAAATATAATCAATACATGAAAATATATATATCAAAATATTTAGGATGAAGGAGATGGGGATAATTTATACGAAGAAAGGAAAATAAGAGTGGTATTTTGAGAAATTTCCCTCTTAAATATCACCTCAAAAGAGGACCCCTGATAAATATGGATTTTGTGTATATTTGGTAAAATTGTTAGTTTAAAATGAATGTATTGAGGAGAATTAGTTTTTTTATAAAATTTACGATGATTCATGGATTCTGGGATGAAATGTTGTGTTGAGGGGTGGTATTAAAACTCGAGGGGATGTGGGTTTTAGTGATTAAATAACTATTACTTTATGTTTAAATCCAACAACATTGAGTTTGATTTTATTTAAAAGAAATTTTATCTACGTAATGATTTATTTTATGGTTTGTAATGATATATACCTAACAATACCATATAATTTTGTAGTCTTTTGGTACATTAAGACGTTTTATATTAACATTAACCAATTTAATTCTTTTACATATACTATGGTAAATATTATTTTAACCACGTTTACATTTTTAGTTATAAAAATTTATAGCTAAAAAAATTATAAATATTTGAATCAAAATATTTAATCCATTTTACCAAATTTAATTCATGTATTTCGTAATATTATATTTAAAAAAATTCCCACAAACACAATGAAAAATATATTTTTTAATGTTACGTGTTCAAATGATTGAAATGTTTTTAGATCCTATTTCTCTCTGAAATTTATTCCATTTACCTAATTTGGCCTTTTATGTATAATTAAAATAACTATCTTTTTAAACCTATTTAATCTATAATTTATTCATATAAATAAATAAAAATAAAAAGCTAATTTTAAATTAAATTGGGTATTTTTACTCTTCATTAAAAAATGACACTTCTAGGAAAAATAATAAAAATCACCCTAAGAAACCTTTGATATTAAAATTTCAAAAATTATATTTATTTTTTGAAATATAATTTATATTAGTGTTAAATTTTCTTATCAAAACAGTTTTACTATAAAAGGCATTGAAAATTGACTTTTAGAAAAATATAGCTTTTATGCTTAAAATTTGATTCCTATCTTATTTTAAACCTAAAAAAATTTGGATGATATCAATAACATTTTATTTAATACATAAAATAATAAATTTATTAATCTTCTTTCGTTGATATTTTTTAATTACATTATTATGAAATAATCCCATCGTGTAAATAAAAAATTCATTTTTTTAGAAAACCAATTCTTTAGGTTCGATTGGAATTTATTTCCAATTCTCATTATTTAGTAACCATCAAAATAATTTTTTAAACATATATATTATCTATTTTTCATCATTTATTTAATCTCATTCATTTCCAACATTCCAATGGCCATTTGATTACTATCATAATAAAAATATTATATTTAATCATTTTCTTATGATATGTTTTTTGTGTAATGTATGAAATTGAAGAGATTAAATTTAATAAATACATATAATAAAATATTTGGATGTTATATATTCCATCAAAATTACAATCAATAAAATCAATGGATTGAATTAATCCTCCTCAAATGTAGTGATCTCCATGACAAGTTGGCAGGTAAGTAAATAGGAGTTGAATTCAATGACTCCCTTCGTCATACATTTCTTTTAAAACTGACATTGGATTTCCATGTACATATTTTCCTCAAATTGATGTAACACTAAAGGTAATGTATGAAATTATACATGATCCTACTCCATTAGCATCACTGGTTCCATTTTTCATCCTCTAAAAAAATTAAATTGTCCCCACATTCAAAAAATTTGCCAGGTTCATGTGTAGTGATTATCTCAATACATAGTGTTTCCCAATAGGTTTCCACAATAATCTCCTAACATAAATGATATAAAATTAAGTTGTTCACCATCACCAACTGGATATATGATGCTCTATCCCCATATAAAAATTATATCATCAATGAAGCCAGTTTCCCAGATGTGTCACTAAACAATTATGATCAACATCTCATACTAACAACATCTACTAACAAGTTACATATACTAAGAGTATAGAAAATATTGTAGTCATAATACTAGAAAAACTCTTTTCATTGATTTTGTATCATGTTATGGTATTTATAAGAGAATATATACTTTAGACTCATGTGGTTAGAACTGATGATGTAAACTCATCCATCAGGTTGTGTATCCACATCATCAATCATTTGAATAGCCCCGCTAACTCAATATTGAGTGAAAAATAATTCATCCAGTGTCTTCTCCATTGATACAAACCATAGGAAATCACCAACATCCTCTATATAGGGAAAAACCCTTCATGCTCCATAATGAATCAAATAAAACAATGTATTTCACAACCGTTGTGTGCAATATCAATATGGGAGCCCTTTCCAATGTCTTCCTCTTATTCTAGAAAGCCTTTTATTTTCTATTTATCAACATGAAATGCTTCCACATTTTGGTAAAAGAGGATAAATGAGATTGTAACAGCCCCAATCTTTTATCAATTAAATTCAATTTCTAAATCTATCTCATTTATTATAATAATAAAATGACTTTGAGAACACAAACAAACTTTTATGAATAACAAATTAATGAAATAATAACTATTTCATGAAATTAAATTTTTTATTCCAAATGAATTTTATTAGGGCCATTGGAATACTAATGTAATCATTTGGAATATTAATATCTCTAATATTATATAATCCACATCGATGAAAGAATAAATTATGTTTATCAATCTTATATATGATAATATTAAATTATAATATCATAGTATAATCAAAGTGGAATTAAAATAAAAGATAATTAAGCATTATTATTTTTATAAAACCAAAATTTTTAATTATAATCATAAAATTTATTTAATTTTTTAAAATAAAATTTATTTCCATAAAATATATTCATTAATTAAATATTTTCATCGGAATAAAATATAATTTTATGAGGACTTAATTAAATTTTCAATGGCTTAAAGAACTAGCTATAATTTAAATATCAGTATATTCCCTGTAAATGATGATTTTAGTTTAAAATTAAATTTAACATATATCGAAAATGATTTTTGAAAAATAGAGTTAATTTTATAATTCTACATGTCAAAAAATTAAAATGTTGTCTATTGTGACTTCTATAAAATAGTTGAATTTTTTACGAATATTAAAATACATTAGTTTACGATTAAATCTATATAGAAGATGTATTGATTCATTGATGAATTATTGATGATATAATACTATAATCTCTAAAAATACCTCTTTTTTGATATATATAGTGATAAGGTGCAATCTATTCATACTTATGAGGCAAAATAACAAACTAAGGAATGAAATAATGAGGAAACGTCCCTCGCATGCCCAATAAGTACCACCATCCATAAACTCTTTTTCTTAGACCATCCAAACCATCGATATTATCCAATTTCATCCCAATTATCTTCTGAGTACCCTCCTTAAAATCTATAATCACATGGTCTTATTAAAAAGAAAATACCATTTCCCTAATGAGGATCTCTAGGATGATAAATTTAATTGGTAAAATCAACTTTTTTCTTATTTTAGTTTCTTTTCAATTTCATTTCATTTATTTTTATATCATCACTTCCAAATATCCCAGTTGAAAGACAACTCAATTATCAATTATATAAAATATATTTATTTTGTTAATGTAAAAACGGTCATTAAACCTCTTCCCCTCTTACTTTTATTCTAAAAAGGGAACATCTTCTGTGATCTATCGATTTACAGACATCATGTACAATGCATTTTTATTTTTACAATATCCACTTGAAGGATGTAAATTAAAAATTTTACTAGAGAAAATAGATTGTAATGTTTATTTTAGAGCCATTTTTATTTCATGAATCAAACATAGATACACAATAATTAATAATGTTATTAAACTATATTGAAATGATTGAAAACCCGGCGTAATAATCCAAATGATTACAATTAATGACTTGTATAATGATTAATCTACATACTATATAACCAAATTATATATTAGACCATTTAATATTCTAATTAATCATTAATAACATATAATTTCAAATATGTATCACTATTCTAATTTTTCATGAACATCCATAATCATATTCACGCAAACTGATCATCAAAACCACGAAATCTAACACCCCTGAATGACTAAATTAAACTCTAAAACTCATCAAAAAATCCTATAAATGATCTTAATATATATAAAATCAATAAAATAAATGTATTAACTGTTTTTAATGTTTTAATTAATTAATATAATTTGATTATCTATAATATTAATGTTAATAAATCATTTTTACATAAGGTAAGGGGACTATCAAACATAACTCTATTCCTTTGGGTTTACCCTCCTTCACTCAATTTTAATTATGGTTGTACCATTAATTTTAATTAAATGCCATTATTTTTTTTCCTTCCCCTTTATTTCTATGATATTCATATTAATAATACTGTTTTATGAAAAACTCTATGATTTTTGTATAGGAGATCTTCCTTACAAAATATCCATATTTTACTTCTCATGATATTATTTTTTCTTCACTCATCATGTTGGATTCTTATACAATGTTTGTTATTCCATCATTAATTTAGGAACCCCATTATTTAATCATTGAATTATTTTAATAAAATGAATCTAGTTTCCTTCCATGGAATAAATTATACCCAAGATTGATATACCTTTTATGAGGAATTCATGAAAATATTATTGTTGTCATTTGATGGGTGCACCAAAAATTATATAGTGCATGAAAATATTTTGATTTTATGGGTGTTCTCTAAATTATATAGTGATCTAATTAAATGTATAATTAAAATTATATCATGAGATAAAGTGAAATTTTCATGAAATTTATTCTATAACTACTCACAAATATTTGTGGTATTTGACCACTAAAACATGATGTATCATTTCTAAGCATTCCCACATTACATGAATTTATATAATGACTCTATTCATGATTGTGATGATGATGTTATAATGATTATTAATATCACCTAATGTTATCTTGTTCTATGTTTTTCTCTATACTTTTACAAGTCTTTTATGTCACCTAATTCTTAATGTATATCATCAAGTGATAACTTAACTTACGGAGAATCATGAGGTCCAATAAGAATCTAGAGAATGAAGAATTAAAAAAACAATTTTTTATTACGTAAAATTTATTTATAGCCCTAATTTTACGAATACAATAAACTGTTAGATCCTTGTTTTGTTGGACTATGATGTTGATTATATTTAAAACGATGTATTTTTTTAATAAAAAGAAGAGTCACTATAGTTGGTATTAAATAATTGGTTAGATCATTTGAGAATTATTATTAGAGATCCTAAGTGAAAAACCTTAGTTTGAGATCATGTATATATAATCAACCAAGAATCATTTTTATAAAAGTTGATAAAAATTGGGATACCACATTATATTAATTTTGAAATAATAGAGTAATAGAATAAATTATTTATTCATGAATTTCATTATTAATTTTTTCAAACTATATCTAATTTATAAAATGTTTGGAACTAAGAAAAACTAGGCTAACAACCCAAGTGTGGAAATATGTAGTTATTGCCTAAATGGAATTCCAAATGCCTTTTGAGGTGGAGTTCAAAATTTCATGTGATTCATACCCATTTGTCTTAGGATATAGACAATAAATTGAATAATCTGCAACTTCTTCCATCACCAAAGGGGGAGAATCTTTATTTTGAGTCTTTCAAGCAGTAACAACGAATAACCACTGCTGAAACTTTTGATCCACTTTTCATGGAACAATTGGTCAACTCAATTGAGAATATATTTTCTATACTCAACTATTCTGAAATAGAGAATGTGATTTTGGTCCCTTATTGACCAGATGGATAGGAGAATTATTTAATGACCCAGAAATCATGTGGATTTTTTTAATACATGGTATTTTTAAGAGTCCACGAAAATTGACCAAGCTTGATTTCGAGGCCCGGTTTTCCTGGAATAAATTTATGAAGTTTTGTTTTGGTATGTTCTGTAATGGTACGACCAGGTTTTTATAACTTTTGAACTAGATCTCATAATTTAAATTCGAGAGCATTGTGGAATTTATAGCACTAGTATTCGCTTAAAATGACTTTCAATTTGACGGTAGTGAGTCAAGGATAAAAGTTAGTTTTTGGGTTTTTGTGTGAAGTAATAAAATATAGTAATCTCATATTATTTTATTTTTAATTTCCATGTGGAGGTTGGGTGGGTACAAAATCCTCATGGGAGTTAGAGGTGGGACCACCACACCGTAACCTCCCTTGGGAGGTTATGGTGGTGGGGACCACCCGAGCATAACCTCCCGTGAGAGGTTATGAAGAGGGGACCACACGAGGCTTAACCACCTATTAATTGAGGAGGGTAAAACCACATCAACTCTCCATTAAATGGGGAGAAACCCCCTGACCATCTCTACCTTAATAGAGCCATATCCCATTTAATTTAATATGTGCCACCTCTCAAACATTATTTAGGGGGATCCACATAATTTAAATCTCAAATTTCAATTTTTGTGCCAACTCCACCCCATTAATTAATTGAGTCCACTTATTTAATTAAATCAATCAATTTTAATTTACGCCAATGAACATAAATTATTGAAATCTATTATTTGGAGATGATTTCATTTTGGGTAGAGTGGAGTGAAAGGAGGAACATCGGAGAAATATTGGGAGAAGGCTCCCAATGAAGAACACTTCCAACGAGGAACACCTTCGAAAATGAAAAACGATCTTCCTAGAATTTATTCTTCAGACCCCCTTTGACGTAGAACCTTTTTGACTGATCTTCCATCCTCATCATCATTAATGAACTGATGAAAAATCTTGGATTGGAAGTGTGTGGCAGATGTGATGAATGACGACAACATCTTCTTCTTCCGCGACTTCATCGTCGGGAAACAATCAAAGGTAGGGGTTTACCATGAGTATTATTACATTACATCTTATCATCTTCATTTAAAAGGAAACGATGAAATTTATTGTAAACAATTGTTTTTCATATTTCTTCCTATTTGTTGAACCAATTGTTATCATCCCTAAATGCGGAGGGTGCGGGCCAAACTAACATGGCCCAACTCCCTCCACCAGCCCGAGCTGCGCTGAACCGGTAAGCCCGGCCACCTTTGGATGTCGGCCCGCCTGCCGGCAGCCTGCATGTGTGCCCCGCCAGCAAGCCCACCCACTTCTCACACCCCTCCATCCTAACTGCACCATGCTCAGTGACCTGAGGCCATCCCGCGCTCTACCCATGCACCCCGCAGGCCTTCCCATGTGCTGCCCACACACCCCGCATGCCTACTAGTGCACTGACCACACACCGCGAGGCCTGCCTATGCCCTACTTGATGCCCTACTGGCCGGCTCGCGTGGCCTTCCCGCACCCCGACAACCAGCCAAAGTAGCCATGCCATGTCGGCCACACGCGCAGGCCTGCGGCGTCCTTCGCGGCGTTGTTCAATGAACCAGCTCAGATTTCTAGGCTGAGCTACCCGACCCACACCCCACATGGTTCTGGCTGAACTAGCCCCAACCTCTGGGCCGAGCCGCCTATGCGGTGACCTTCAGGCCAAACCGCCCCTACAATCGACTAGTCCAGGTCCAGTGAACCGGGTTGAACCTAGCGGGCTGACCGGATCATCCCAGATCGGGTCTGCCCGGACTGAGTTGCCCCAAATCGGTCCAACCGGGTCGAACCTGGCCTAGGCCCATTACCGACCCTGTTAATTTCTGTGTACGTTTCATTGGCACCATACGTCCATTTTATGAACCATCAATGATGCTATTTTTCATGGTGCACGATTGTCCCTTAGAGTATACCCCACTGGAGTTTGGGGAAATGTTGAGATACGGTCAGGTTAGAATGGACATGAATCCAACTGGACCCCCTAGACTAAAATCCTAATAACTCGCAGACCGAGCATCCAATTGATTCACTTTCTATTGCATTGAGACCATTATGATAAGATGGACCATTGAGATACTACTTCTTAGGTCTTGGTGGCATTTGATGTGTGGGAACTTGGCATTAGTAGTGGACCCTCCTAGAATCAAGTGTGATTTATGAATAACCAGTTGCTAACTATGCACTGACAACAGTTCCTGGATCATGTGTTGGTCTTGCAGTTCAGAATTTTGTTCCTAGATCATGTGTTGGTCTCACAGAATAGATGGTCCTGAATCATGTGTCAGTATGACAACTCTGACGACTATTCCTGGATCATGTGTTGGTCCAACAGTTATGACTTCTGTTCCTTGATCATGTATTGGTCTGACAGAATAGCTGGTCATGGATTATGTGTTGGTCTGACAGCTTTGATAATTTTGTGGCTATATCTGATCATATGTGTCTCTCTTCATTAGTTGCAAACCTATGTGTATCGAGTCAGTAACTCTTGTGTTTTCTCGTGATTCTGATGGATTACATGATAACTTAGGTATATGTTTGTGCATATACCTAAGAGGGGTTATCTGTTGATTTCCTAAATTGATGATTAACCTTGTTCGATTTTGAGATACCTTGAGGGTCTCAGGGTCCCTACTGAGTATTTTTATACTCACCCCTGCACGGGTAATGCCAGCACCAAATTGTTCTAGTTGTAGGCGATGGATATCACTGACTGAGGCAGAGTAGTAGGACTGGATGGTAGATGGAGGTGGACCATACGACGAGTCAATGCACGGAGGAGACTAAAATATGTAGAGTGCTGAGGAAGCCATATGTACCTACCCTTCGGGATTGAACCCTGGAGGATGACCCTATGGATACATTACTTTTATTTAGTTGATCTTTCTTTTCTGTTGTACCTATACTTTCCATTTGGACTTGAATTTTCGACCCCCTTTACTTTTCAGCACTCTTTTGCATACAAATTTACTTAGTGTTTTTCATTCAACTCATACTCTATTGTGATAGGTTACTCTACATAGAGAAAATTACTTCCTAGTATTTGAGATTTATGCCTTTGGTGTTAGTCACCAGACCTTGGCCTATGGAAGGCTGGCTTGGGGTCATCATGGCACTGGCCCTGGGGGACGGGTCATGAAAAACTTTTATCAAAGGGGGTCTGTTCAACCACAGAACTTAGGACTCTGATCTTTCATTTCTGTGAAGCAATTTTGTTAAGGTTACTGAGTGTGTTTTTTAGTTTAGGGAGTCCAGTGTTGGTGTGGTGGATGATGTATCCGTACACCAGGACACCGAATTCTGATTTCTGACTCAGTACATGAAAAAAATGATTGAATGATTGTTATCAAGAATTCTCTTCGTGATATCTTGAGTCATCTCACCAGGTATAACATATTGAAAGTGGTGCACTTGTTTCTTTTCAGGATTCCTCCACGTAGATAGCTAGACAGGTTTCTGAGATTTGTGCATACTGATAGCCCACTGAGTGAGGAGGCCATGGTGTAGGGCCCTATCAGAATAGAGGAACCAGTGGTACCACTACTCTTTGGGCAACCAATGCCACCAGCTCCAGCAGTAGAGTTTTCATTCCACCTGAGCACGTTGCATGAGTTCCAGTGCCAGAGGCAACTCAGGTTTAGGGAAAATATGGGCCCGTAGGCAGTTGATGATTGGATCGAGGCTATGGTGGGAGTCTTCAGACTAGTTTGGACCCCATATGAACATATGGTGATCTTTGCGAGTCTCCACCAGGCAGAAAAAGATAGATGGTGGAGGTTGATGCTCCAGGTGCATGACGAGGTGACATTACTCTAGGAAGACTTCAAGAGCCTATTTCGGGTGGATTTTGTCCCAACCACCCTATGTGTGATGCAGATAAATGAGCTACTGCATCTAAAGTAGGGTAGCATGATAGTGGCACAATACTCAGCGAGGTTCGCTGACCTCTCACAATACTCCACAGATATGGGGCAGGACCCATTCATTAGGGCATGGACCCTCGAGAAAGGGCTCAGGTGAGAGATCAGAGTTTCGATGATCTCTCTTGGCATCTTGATGTAGGTGGGGATGTTAGAGATAGCCCTCATTGTGTAGAGTTTCCTTGCTGAGAAGTCACTATTAGTGAGACCCATCACTATTCAACATGCAGTAGAGACTTCTACAACTGGCAGTAGACAGATGTTGTAGAGGTCCAAGTGGACCAGGCCATTTGTTGGATGACCTCAGGACACAGGTTCAGTTGTGCGGGGCACATGATAGAGAGCTAGTCATGCCAGGAGCGGGCAATGAAACTCCTGAATCGGGAAGGGTCACATGGCTCATGACTAGCTAACCCATTATACTAATGATCAACAGACAATTGAGGGACCTCCCAAGAAAAGGAATAGGTTCAACCGAGGCGGCCCGTAGGGAGCAGGAGGATGTGGTAGAGGGGTGGGTCGTCCAGCTTGTGGTGGATGACGATTCGATGTGTCACCGCCACCACCACCAGGAGGTCCACCCCCGACTGTAGGGAGAAGGTGGACAAGGGAGAGCTCAGCTATAGGTAACATAGGCATATGACCATGGAACTCCGGAGATGATTCAAGGTACGATATGTGTCTACTCCACCATTGCTTCAGTTCTTATATACATAGGTGCCAATCACTCTTTTATTGCCACTACCCTCGTTCAGAGCTCGAATATTCTGACAGAGCTGTTGGCTCGATCCTTACTGCTAGAGACTTCTATGGGAGTAGAGTCACTGGTTATGCACTGGTTCTAGTAGTGTGATCTTACTCTAGAGGTGAGGGCTTCTGTTTGGATCTCCTCATAGTGGCGCGAAGGCCTTAAAATGTCATCTTGGGTATGGACTGTTTATCTATAGTCCATGATCAGATTGACTATATTAGGCTCAAAGTGTGTTATTTCTACATGGTTGGGACCAGTTTTACCTTCTTTGGTGAGAAGGGAGCCTTTGCAGCATAAGACGAACTTACTCAGAGTAGGGTGCAGCCGATCACTCATCAGTTTGCCAACCTTACCCTTAGAGCAGTTGATGTGGAGAGTCTGAGCTATCCAGTAGTGGTGGACTAGTACGCAGTTGTTTTCCCTGAAGATGTTTCAAGACTACCTCATGGTATATAGGTGGGCTTCTACATTAACCTATACTCCGAGACGAAATCGATATCTACACCCACATATCAGATGGATGCCATTGATCTTCACGAGATGAGGGTACAACTAGATGACTTGCATGGGAAGGGATTCATCTGGCCTGGTTTTTCTCCCTGGGCAGCCCTGATTCTATTTGCCATGAAGGTGGACGGGAGCATGAGGATTTCATTTTACTACTGTCGCATGAATCATGTGACTATGAAGAACAAGTACTTACTCTAGAGGATCAATGATCTCTTTGATCATCTGAAGAGAGAACGATGGTTCTCAAAGATAAACCTCATATTAGGCTATGACCTTCTCATAGTTCGAGACGAGGATGTGTAGAAGACAGCCTTCAGGTGTTGGTATGACCACTATGAGTTCTTTGTTATTCCCATCAGAATAACCAACACTCTAGTAGTGTTCATGGAACTCACTAATAGGATCTTCCAGCCATACCTCGATCTCTTTTTTGTATTCTTCATTGATGACATTCTAATCCACTCGACAACAATGGAGGAGAATTCCTACCATTTATAGGTAGTACTGGACACACTCAGATAGCACCATCATTATGGAAAGCTCTTGAAGTGCCAGTTTAGGATCCGAGAGATTTAATTTTTGGTACATCTCATCTTGGAGGTAGGAGTTGAAGTGGATCCAGTGATGATCGAGGAAATAATTTCATGGGAGCCACTCAGGAGTGTGACGAAGGTACATAGTTTCTGGTGTTTGGCTAGTTACTACCAGAGGTTCCTACCAGACTTATCCTGAGTTGCAGCACCACTATCAGACTTGATGAAGAAGGGGAAACCCATAGTGTGGTCAGAGAGATGCCAGTATAACTTTCAGGAGCTGAGAAAGAGGCTAAATAGTTCCCCCATTTGGAGGCATCCAGAGGAAGGCGTACGATATGCAGTCCAATGCGACACATCTGGGACCAGACTCAGGTGTGTCCTAATGCATGAGTGAGAAGTCATCATGTATGGTCCTCGGCAGCTGAGACAACATAAGCAGAACTATTCTAAAAATGACCTAGAGTTACAAGTAGTGTTCTTTGCCTTGATGATGTTGCGACACTATCCTATGGGATAACATTTTACCATGTATTCTGATCATAAGAGTCTCTGGTATATCTTCTCTCAGAATGACTTGAACATGAGAAAGTGATGATGGCTTGAGTTCCACCAAGTCAATCACTTCGAGATAGTATATACTCTATGAAAGGGGAACGTTTTAGTAGATGCACTCAATATGAGATCTGGTATACAACTTTTATGCGATGCGACATAGCAGATTGATGCCTTACAGATATCCTATGTGGATAGAAACATTGTGGCCATTAAAAATTCTCTTAATGTCACTCCCCTACTTCTTCAGCGAGTTAGGGAGGTGTATCGTGGAGACTCTGACTATGAGACACGACGTACCAATGTATCCATAGGGCAGGAACCTGATGGATTTCATGAAGGTGGCGATCACGTCATCCTCTTCAGAGGACGTACTATTGTACCAATGTCACATCAGGAGGATGTGTTGATGGATTTACACACATCCCCTCTAGCAGTACATCCAGGTGTGGTGATGATATATCAGGACCTTAGACGACAGCACTGGTGGCTAGGTATAAAGAAGGCTCTAGTAGAATTTGTCTCACGAAGCCTCACTTTTTAGCAAGAGAAGGTGGAGAACCACATACCAGTAGGCTTGGTTTATCCTTTAGAGGTCCCAAAGTGGAATTGGGATGAGATATCCATTGACTTCATGATGGGTCTTTCGCATACATCTATGGGTTATGACTTGATTTGGATGGTCGTCGACCAACTCACAATGTTGGAATATTTCCTACCGATCCGAGAGCAGGGTTGAGTAGAGATCTTGGGATGCCTCTATGTGATTGAGATTCTATGTTTTCATGGTATACCATCGACTATTGTTTCAGATCATGATGCAAAATTTACTTCCCGGCTATGGAAGGGGTTGTAGGAGACTTTCGGGACACAACTTCATTTGAGCACTGCCTTCCATCCTAAGACAGATGGTTAGACTGAGTGAACCATTCAAACCCTCGAGGACATGCTACGTTCTTATGTCCTCGACATCGATCTCATCTGGGAGGACCACTTAACATTTTTTTGTTTTCATAAAACAACAACTATCACTCCACCATAGGGATGCCGCATTTTGAGGCATTGTACGGGTGACCTTGCAGATCACCCTTTTGCTGGACAGACCCTAGGGAGTCAGCACTGGTGGGACCAGAGATGGTACAAGCTACCAAGGAGAAGGTGCATATCATCGAGGATTGGATTAATGCTGAACAAAGCAGGCAGAAGTCGTATGCTGACAGGAGACAGAGACCAATGGAGTTCGAGGATGGCGACCACATCTTTCTATGGGTCTCACCTTGAAGAGGTCCACGGAGGTTTGGCTATGTCAGTAAGTTATCTTCGAGACTCATCAGACCTTTCCATGTCATCTGCAGAGTATGCGAGGTGAATTACCGTGTGTCTCTTCCACCTCAACTGCACCGGGTGCATGATGTCTTCCATATATCCCAACGTAGGGGATACATGCACGACTATTCTCAAATCATTGACCTTGGAGAGATGGAAATCGATGATGGGGCGACATTCACAGAGGTTCCAGTGGAGATTGAGGATCAATAGGAGAAGGTCCTATGAGGATGTTCGATACCTCTAGTACACTTTCATTGGCAGCACGAGAACCTCTAAAAGAGAACATTGGAGTAGGAGGCTCAGATGCGTGCTCAGTATCCCCATTTTTTCCCTTTGTTTGAGTTATAGATTACAGGGAATTAAATCCCTGAGGTGGGGAGAATGTAAAGACCCTAAAATCCCGTTTAATGTTTTTTAATACATTGGATTTTTATGACTCTAAAAAAACTGACAGATCTTGATTCCGAGGCCCAGTGTGCCCAAAAACAATTTCTGAAGTTTTTTTCTGGTACATTTAGTAAACGTACGTGTGGGTTTTTATAACTTTTGATCCGGTGCTCAGAATTGAAATCCAAGAGCATCGTTGAACATTCAGTTCCAATATTCTCTTAGAAATAATTTCACTTCGACAGTAGTGAGTCAAGGATAATATTTTTTATTTCGGTATTCGTGTGATGTAATAAAATAATGTAAGCTCACGTTATTTTCTTTTTAACTTCCATGTGGAGATTGGGTGGTTAAAACCACCTCATGGGAGTTGGTGGGGGGACAACCACACCTTAACCTACCTTGAGAGGTTATGGTGGTGGGGCCCACATGAGCATATCCTCCCATGAGAGGTTTTGATGTGGGGACCACACAAGGCTTAACCCCCGGTTAATGGAGGAGGGACAAACCTACTCAACTCCCCATTAAATGGGGAGAAAAACCTTGACCTTCTCTACCTTAATGGAGCCAACTCCCCTATAATTTAATTTTTTCCTCCTCTCAAGCTTTAATTTGGTTGTTCCACTTAATTTAAATATCTAATTTTAATTGTTATGCCAACTGCACCCCATTAATTAAATGAGAAAAATCAATTAATTAAATGACTCAATTTGAAATTATGCCAACAAAAATAATAGATCCTAATCTATTATTTGGATAATAGTTCATTTTGGGTGGAGTGGAGAGAAAGGAGAAAACTTGGGAGAAATATTAGGGGAGGGCTCCCAACGAAGAACACTTCCAATGAAGAACACCTTCGAAAACAAACAATGATCTTCCTCAACATTCTTCCTCAGAACCCCCTTCGACCTGGAACATCTACGACTGATATTCCCTCCTCATCGTCATCAACCAATCGACACATGAGCTAGGATTTGAAGTGTGTGGTAGATGTGTCAAACGACAACAAAATATTGTTCTTCCTGTAAATTCATCATCGAGCAATGCTCAAAGGTAGGAGGTTTACCTTGATTATTATTTCTTTCCTTCTTCTCATCTTCATTTAAAGGAATTGATGCGATGTATTGTAAAAAAAAATTTCAACTTTCTTCCTCTTTTTTGAACCTATTATTATCATCCCTAAATGTGGAGTGTGCAGGAAAAACTAAATTGGCCCGACTCCCTCTGCCGATCACTTTGTGAAGTTTCTTTTGGCATGGAGACGAAACGGCAATGAGGTAACAAAGGCACCAATGACAAAGGCTGCACTACACGCTGCCTCCGTAAACCACGCCGCCCCTACGACACACTAGTGTTCTTGTCCGAACACTATCGGCCCGCGCCGTCCCAAGTCGCACTGAACCGGCCTGCCCGGCCACCACCGACCGCAGGGCCGCCAGCCCATGGCCTGCCCGTGTGCCCTGCGGCCTACCCGCACGCTGCCCGTGTGCCCCGTCGGCCTGCCCGTAGGCTTCCTGTGCCCCTCCAACCTCACTGCGCCCAGAATGATACCTCGCGGCTTGCCCGTGCACTGCCCACACATCCCACGCGTTCTGAATGTGCACTGAACATGCACTATGCAGCCTCGACGCACACCGCGCAGCCTGCCCGTGCTGTGCCCAACACCCTGCAGGCATGCCTGCACCGCGCACGGCCTGCACGAGCCATGCCTGGTGCCTTGAACAGTCCTCATTCACCCATCTCCTGGACAAACCGGACAAGTTTCACCAGCCACCTAAGCCATACCATAGCATCCTTCGTGGCATCACTTGCTAAATCAGCTCGACTTTCCAGACCGAGCCACCCGAGCTGCATCCCACGAGGTGCTGGCCGAACTGGCCCCAACATCCAGGCCGATCCGTCTATATGGAGACCTTCCATCCGAACAACCCCTAAAATTCACTAGGTTGGGCCCAACATACTTGGTCGAACATAGCAGGCTAACCATGGCGACCTAGACTGGTTCGGTGCTGTCTGAGTGGGGCCGAGTCGGTCTGAGTGGTTCGGTCTGGGCCCAGGCCCATTTCCAACCATGTTACATCCTTTGGCCGTATATTTGGCACTAGACAACCATTTGACGAACCATCAACGTAAATGGTTTTCATGGAGCACGAAGGTCCCTTAGAGTATACCCCACTAGATTTTTGGGTAATATTGAGATATAGTTTGGTTGGATCGTACAAGAATCCAACCGGGCCCAGGACTAAAAAGCTAATAACTCAGCGATCGGGCATTCGATTGACGCGCTGTCTGTTGCGTTGAGACCCCTATGATGAGACAGTCCTTTTAGATACATATTAATTGGACATAGTGGTAGTTGATGTGTCGAAACTTGTCTAGAGAAGCAGATCCTCCTGGAATCAAGCATGCTTTGTGGAAACCCTGTGGCTGGCTCTGCATTGACAACTATTCTGGGATCATGTTTTGGTTTGATTGTTCTGACTTCTTTTCCTCAATCATGTGTTGGTCCGACAGAATAGCTGGTCTGGGATCATTTGTTGGTCTAACAGATCTGACAACTATTCCTATATCATGTGTTGGTCTGACAGTTCTGACTTCTGCTCCTAGATCATGTGTGGGTTCGTTAAAATAGCTGGTCCTGGGTCATGTGTTTTTCTGACAGCTCTGATGATTCAGTAGTTACATCTAATCATATATATCTCTCTTCATAAGTTGTATACATATGTGAGATGAGTTAGTAACTCTAATTTTTCTTGTGATTGATATGGACAACATGATAAATTAGGTATATGTATGGGAATATACCTAAGTGGGGCTATCTATAGAGTTCATACTTTGCGGTTTATCTTTTTTGGATTTTGAGAGACCCTGAGGGTCTAGAGGTCCATACTGAGTATTGTTATACTCATCCCTACACTATCTATGGTCTCCCCACATTGTGTTGGATGTAGACGATAGCCAACGATGACTGAGGATGTCTAGCAGGACTGGACGATACACAGAGGTGGACCTTATGACGAGTCGGTGCACGGAGGAGACTAGCAGACATGGAGTGATAAGGAGGCCATATGTACCTACCCATCAGGTAGGAACAACTGAGGAAGACCCTATGGATGCATTAATTTTATTCAGATGTACTTACTTTTCAGTTGTACTTGTAATTTCCTATTGGGCTTGTATTTCCAGCCCCTTTAATTTTCAGCACCCTTTTGTATACAACATTACTTCATGATTTTCTTTTATCTCGTAATAAGTTATGAGAGGTTACTCTAAATAAAGGCAATGCCTTCCCTATTGTAGAGATTTACACATTTGGAGCTAGTCACCTGTCCCTGGCCTATGGTGGGCGGGCTTGGGGTAGTCACGGCACGGGCCCCGGGGGACGGGTCTTGACAAATTAATAGTGTACATTTTTTTAAAATTGGTAAGACAAAGGATGAAATTGAAGAGATAGAGTTTGAATCATGTTGGACAATGATTCACAACATGTATTTCCCTCTAAGACTTAATTTAAATGGAGAGATAATTCATAGATATGTTAAAAAAGGATAGTGAATTTTTCATAACCATTGTAGAAAATTTCACAACGCATTCAATTTATGACTCAACTTTTTTCTTCAATAATGAAAAAAAAATAGGTAAATTTTTATTGATTTAAAATCACACTATTGAAAGACTCTACAAATTTGAGATTTTTGGATTTATAAGCAGTTGATAATTATTATCTCAATGTGGAAATTGATTTTGGAAAATGGACCCAAGGTTATGGAGATAAAAAACAAAATATTGTGTTTCAATATTGATGATCTAATGACACTGTCAGAAAGAAAACTCAACCCACCACATGCCAAAAATGTGGGAAGAAGCACCATGGTAACTCCCTCTAGTGGTCGGGGAAATTATATATATGGGGCAGAGATGTCCACCATTCTCATTAATTTGAAATAGATATGAGGATTGTGGGAAATGTGGTTGAAGAAATGAGAAAACCACCCATGTACAAATGTTTCAACTATACGGAGCAAGGGCACATTAATAGCCAGTTCTATAATTCTCAACTCCTTCAAGGTAATTAGCATAAGTAGACACCAAATCGAAAACACCATGGGAATAATTATTCAATAGATACTATTGAGGTGGAGCATAACAAAGATGTTGTGATAGGTACACTGTTAATCATACAAGAATTGAAAATGTACTATTTGATTCTAGTTTTATGCATTTTTTCATGTCTTTCATGTTTATTATAACTATTCAAAATCCCCCTCAAAATCTGGAGGGAGTATTTTCTATGTAAAAATATAGGGATATTATTTCATCCAATGTATATAACTCCTCCCTAATAAATGTTTGTTGGATGATCCTCCCAACTAATTTATTACTACATTCTTTTCCGGAGTTTGATAATGATTTGGACATCGATTTGTTATCATTATACAAATACAACATCAACTATATAGAAAGGTAGATCACTCTTCATAACACAAATCACGCTTCAATTATATCAAATTTAATGTATGAGGATGAATCTTCATCATAGACACTATATCACGTGTATATATTATTCCATTATGAGCAATAATAACTATATCAACTAATTGAGTAAAATTAGGGAATCATGATAAAAAAACATGAACATTGTAAGAAATAAAATATTGTGTTCCATAAATAATTACTTATTCATTCACTTGAATAAGAAGTTGAGTTTTAAAGTGGAATTATTCATTGATTTATATATATATAGAACACCTTATATAATGGCAACCATTGTGTTGGGAGAAATAAATAAGTAGTTAAAAGAGAATTTGGAAACGGTTTTTATGTACATGAGTGCTTCACCATGGGGTTCACTACTCCTATTAATCTATAAGAATGATGGTTCAATGTTGCACTTCATTGATTGTTGTGCGCTCAAGAAACTAATTAGAAATTTAAATTATCTCTTTCTATATACATATGACTTATTCAATCAACTATGTTGGGAAAAATATTTTTTTTTTGTAGACCTTTGAACAGTTTGTTAGCAACTGAAGGTATAAAAGAAAAATGTTCCCATTATTACATTTTAAATGAGGTAAAAATTCTATGAATTTATAGTGATTCATTTTAAACTCACTAATTATACTTAAATATTCATTGACAAAGTGAATATAGTATTTTGTGATTTCCTTGAATAATTTGGTGTAGAATTTATCGATTATATATTGATATAATCTAATAGAAAAGAGGAACATGTGAAGAATTTGGATAATGTGAGAAGTCATTACCAAGGGAGAATCTATATAAAACATAATGTAAATATTATTTCTAGATGGATTAAGTGTCATTCATAGTGAATGTTATCACTATTAAAGGAATATATGTAGATCATTCCCTAATAATGGTAACAAAGAGTGGACCATGCCAACCACAATAATGTAGATCCACAGTTTCCATATCCTAGATATATTTTTCTAGATATTTTTGATAAAAATATCATGATTTTAAAACCCACTAACCCAAATAAATTTGATGGGAGAAAAATTAATATAGAATAGTGACTTTTAAGATTGCTTCAAAGAGTTTAAAAAAGAATCTTATCGCTGCTCCAGTACTAACACTACTAAATTGTAGGCAAATAATTGATGTATTTAGTGATTAATTGATGACGTTATTATAATATGTGATGGTGAATAATGATAATGTTATAGTCTAATCTACAAGGAAGTTGTAAACACACGACAACACAAGATCTAGAGTTGTCATATGTGATCATTATGTTGAAAATATTTAGACACTATCTATATGTGGAGAATTACGAGATATATATTTCTCATAAGAGAATAAAATAAATATATTCACTAATAGAGATATTGATCTGTTCCAGTAAATATGTATAGACATCATCAAGGATTACCACTTCCCAATACACTACAATCCTAGTAAGAAAAATAATGTGATGGATTCTCTATGTGGAAAGAAAACTACAACATTATCAATGATGAGAATCATGAAGAAAACAATATTGATAGATTTTAAAAGGATATAAATGGTAATAATTAATGAAGTAAAATCATAAATCCATTGTCAAATGATTTCTCAACAATCCAATTAGGTGAAAAAATATGATGCTCAATGAAATGTTGCGGAAATTCAGAAGAAGGTGGAATATATGAGAAATGGTAAATCATTCATTTTCAAAACTAATTAGAAATGAATTGAAATATTTATATCATGACAATGTCTACTATCTAATTAATATATAAATATTTATTTTTGAATTATACACGTTGATCAACAAAAACGATTCACCAAGTGTGTGCAATGATGTATCAAGAACCCTAAGAAAACTTTTGGGGAGACAATTTGAATAATCTGATCAAAATGTATACATCAATGTTCCGTGTGTTTAGAGAGGTGAAGGATGAAATAAAAAAACTATAAGGGGATGTTGAAAAAATTATCCATAAAAAATTGAAATGTGACAATATCTCTATTTAATTATTCACTGAAATTATGAATACATCTAGATGAAAAAAATGAAATATCGGTTATTCTTGAAAATCGTACATTGTTAGATCACATTATTTCAACTCGTGAGGACCTCTCAATGGATAGGATTTCATGGATATAAATCATATAATAGGTAAAGTGACATTTTGTATCACTATCAATTGTATCTAATCAACATCTAAGGTTGACCTCCTAGATCTGGAAAAGTCTCCAATATTATCTATGCAATGAGCTAAAATTATACATGACTTATCATCCTAAAACTAATGTCCAATATAAATAAACTATTTAGACATTAGATGATATGTTGAGATCATGTTCTTTGGACATCAAAGGATGATGAGTCCCACATTTACCTCTTTTCAAGACATCTTATAATAATATTTTAGACTCTATCATCAATGTGAAATCATGTTAATACTAATATGGTAAATGATGTAGAACTCTAGAAATATATGATAAAGTCAGTAAATGTATTGAAGTTGGACCTAAAATGGTTAAAAAACTAGTAGAGAAGGGGAAAAACATTCATCAGTACATCAAGTTAGCTCAAATTCGTTATAAGTGCTTTGAAGACAATCATCAATGAGATGTTTAGTTTATGTTTGGAGAAAGGTTATTTGTCTGTATATATCTGTAGAATATGATCATGAGATATGGATGAAAGTAAATATGACGCATAGGTACATTGTCCCCCTAGAAATTCATGATCAAGATAAAGTTGTGGCTGATTTACCATTACATCCATCAACCATGTCTCAAGATTACAATTTATTCAATGTGTCCATATATAGGAAGTACATAACAAATCCCTCACATTTAATGAATCAAGATGTAGTATATTTAGAAAGTAATCACTCTTATAAGGAGAATCATGTTATGAACATATAACATATATATAATATTCTATAAAAAAGACTATTCACCTTGTCAAAATAATATGTTTGAACCATAAGTACTAAGAGACAACATGTGAACTAGAGTAAGTGAATAATGATAAGTACCCTCTGTTGTTTTCACCATTTTCTTTAAAATGAAATTTTGAGGGATAAATTTAATATGCTGGAAAAAATGTAACATCCAATAAAAATATCAATGGATATTCCCATTTTATAATTCCAGTATCTTTTATATTATATATTTATATTACATTAATGGAATAAACAACATCTAATCACTTATCCTCTCACTTTTATTCTAAAAATTAGTATATCGTATGTGATGTGTCAATTTACCTACATCATGGGTGATGCATTTTCATTTTTACATTACCACATTCAAAGATGGACATAAAACTATTTAATGGTTGAATATATATTTTAATGTGTATTTAATAATCTTTTTTAGGTTTTGGAACTAAAATAAATACTCTTTTATAAATAATGAAACAAAACGAGTTCGTGATGATCAAAAAATAATGATAATGATGTAAATGATTATCACTATTCATTGTTACAATGATTAATCCTTATAACATGTAAAACAATTATTTACAAGACCAAGAAAACAAACACTCTCGAATGATGAAAATAAAACCTATAACACAATAAAACCAATAAATGAGCCCAGAAAACAATAAATACAAAAACAATAGTATAAAAGGACTTTTAATTCTAAATTAATAAATTTTACTTGATTATCCATGATATAATACAAATGAAATCATTCAGACATAAGTGTTGGGAATTTGTGGAACCAACTATCTTTCTTTGGGGTTTCCCCCTTTCACTCAAATTTTTTTAGGGATGTCCTTTTATTGGTCGATAAATTTCATTTTTTCCATCCATTTTATTTAATGGGATGTACATGAATCCACTCTAGTTTTTTATCAAAAGTAATTTGTTTTCAAAAGAAAACTTCCTTCTAGAAAAACAAACCTTTTACTTCTTAGGGGATTTTCTCTTCATTAATGAAGAATTATAATTCATATCCTAGGAATTTTGTTTCCATTTTCATTTGGGAGCCCCAAATTTTATTCCTAGGTGTATTTTTTAAAATAAATCATGTTTCCTTCCATGGGTTCTTTTATGTCCATGATTGATAGAAATTCTATGTGAATTCAAGATATTGTAGATGTTTTCATGTGACGGGTGCCCCAAGAATTATATAACACATTAAAATATTATGATGTGATAGATTCCCATGGATTTTTATAGCACACCAATGGATTATGTAATGTGATTTTTCTCATTATAGAATATGAAATACATGTGATCATGAAGTGATATTTGTTCACAACTATGTGTGGTATTGGACCAGTAAGTCATGATTATTCATTTTCATGCATTTCTACATTCCATTACATTGTCTTATTCATCCATTGATTATTATTATGTTGATAATATGATGATAATTATGATCACCATATGATATATCATTACATGTTATTATCTATCCACTTAATGGGATTTTATGTCAACCCATTCTTGATGTTATCCGTAGGTGTTTACATATACTAAAGAGAATCATGAGGGATCATAAGAAGCCATAAAAAGAAGAATTAAATAAATATTAATGTTTTATTATGTAAAATCTATGTATTTTTATTATTTTTCAAACACAATAAACAATTGGATACAAGTATTGTAAAAAATTTATTTTGATTATCTTTAAAATAATATTATATGTATTCAATAAATACAATGGTTTCTATATAATTGATATCATGTGAAAATAATATATGAATATCTGATAGTATACATCCAACCCAATGAATGTTCTAACATCCCTTATGTATTTTTGTTTCTTGAAATATAAAACCTCCTTGACCTTCCCTGGGTCCATTAGTACACCATCTACTGAGAAAAAATGCCTGAAAAAATTAACAACCTAAATCATGAACAAGAATATTGAGGGTTACCTTAAATATAGTGTGTGGAAGGTACATCTAGAACAATCGCCAATTGTCTACCTTTATCCTCCAACAATATTGATTACCCTAGGATATTGTTTATGAAGACTATTGTGAACTATTTTATGAAAGGATGAAATATCTTGTTTATGCATCCCATGAACACTTATGTGGTGTTTTTCACACTAAAATTCTTCACCATATAATCATAGTAATACTAGTAAAATAATAATTCATTATTTTGTATATCGAATTCATGTAATCACACCAGTGATAGCCTCATATCTAACAGCCTAGAGTTTTGTGAAATTTTTATTTTTGAAATAATTAACTATTATTTATATTTTTCATTTCACACAACTCTGATGGTATTTTTTTATACGAAGACACAATGTTTGGATTCTGGTATAAACAAAAAAGTATTCTTTCACTGCATGAAACTCATAGATTAGATTTTGATACATGAAACACTATGTTTATCTTATGTTACATGTAATACTAAGTCCCTTTTCTAACGTGTGTTACATGCAAGCCCATGTTTTACTAAACTATTACATAATATTAATGTTGTGATTAAAATATTATTATAGTTACCCACATTCCATTGGAATAGAAGATATGAATATAATTAGCTAATATTTTAAAATATTATTTACAAATTAATATAAATTCAATCATTTGGTTATCAATTATGTTTAAAATAATGTAATTTTTTTTTGAATATAATGATATTAATTTTCTATGAAAACAATTTTTCTATGAACAAACAAACTTATTTCTCAATAAATTTAAAAACCCATTTTTTTAACTTTTTCAATTAAATTAATTTTTTATATATTCAATAAAGATGTTTTAAACTCAAACCATCTTTTTAATAGGTATAATATATTAAAAATTCCATTTTTATTAATAAAAAGATGTATCTTATCTAAAGGAAATTTTAGCACATTTTAATAGAGAAATGATTTAAAATATAAATTCTGTAGTTATTAAAATTTTTATTTGAAAAAATAAAATACATTTTGTTGATGTGTAATATCAAAATTCCATTCGGGTGTCTTTTTAGAATATTTCAGAGAAGTTTCATCTTTTGATGAAGAGTGAAAAATGTTGAATATTAATTCCAAACAACATTTTATATACTTTTTATTATATTTAAATTATATATTAAGTTGTATTTAATGTTTAAAAAGATAAATTTGACATAAATTAATCCAATTTTTGGTTATTTTATACAATTGTAAATTGAATATATATATACATATATATGAATATTTCATTATTTTGGACTTTTTCTCTTTCAATACCTACTTTCATGATATATATAGCAGATTAATATTAAATTAATTACTTCCACATCCATTTTTCTAATTTTGGATATATATATATTGAATATTTGGAATCAAAATAATTGATAATATCATGTATGGTCAACTTATTTTTCTACCAAAATAGTTAGTGAATGTAAATAAATTTACTTCAGTTATTAAGGTAAAAAGAAGTTTACTTTGTGGTAAAACATTAACATAAACTTCCAAATAAACTAAAAACATGTCCAAAAGCTATTAGTTGGAATTTTTTTAACCTATCACACATTTTAATTAAAATCAGAAATTATTTTTGTTATATTACGTAAGGGTGACCCTTAATTAGTGTTTTTATTTCTATAATTAAAAGATAACAACACTTCCTCCACTATAAAAGGTAACTCACCCCACTTAACATCTAAAAAGTACTCAAAAAACATCGGCTTCGACATTACCTAAAAACATATCTTCCCAAAATCCCTTCTTTTATCATTGTTTTTTACCTTTGGTACAAAATCCATCCAATAATCCCTCCGGTGCAAACCAAAAAGAGTTTTCCATGGATGTGGTAACATCATTCCACAACATAATTAGTTCTATTTTCAAACTTCATCAACCCAATTATTATTATTCCATGACTATATAAAGACATATGTATCCTAAATGTAATTATATTTATTTATTCTACTGTTTTACCCACACCTGCCCACAAATCCATCAAATGGGTAACAAATATGTGGTTCATGTGTGCGGAAGACTAGCACCACGCAAAATGATGTCATTTGTTTTTTCCATTACCACCTTTAATTTGTGGCCATTATGATGTGCATAATGTTATAATATTATATATAGGATATTTTATATTTCCATATGTTTATGTAATTTTTATATAAAATGTAACTTCATTATTCCATTTTTTATTAAAATAGTATCACTGTTTGTGGACATGTTGAACACCACCTCTTCCAAGAAATGTGATTAATTAATAGGTTATATGGAATGTATTAATGATGGGTTTAGTAAAAATGTATAATATTTTTGATATAAAAATTATAATTTAATGAAAAAAATATATTTTAACATAAATTTCATTTAAATTCTTTATTTTAGATATGAAGATAAAATAGAAACATGTTTCATTCAGAAATATGACAAACTATCTCAATGAAAGATGTATTCCATTCCAAATTTATATATTTTTAGGTCATTATAAATATTTTTATAATAAATATCTGTTATATTAAAACCATGAGTTACACTATGGCAAAAAGTAAATAATATTCATTCTATGACATTCTAAAATCATATGTCCAGACATATACAAAAAAAATGCATTGTACCCGAACCATAACATTTACATGGAGTTGATAAAAAATGTTTAATATAATGACATAATAAAATTATATATGGTATTATAAATGAGAATATGGTTCTATTATTTGTATATAATAATAATATACTTGTTTTAAATGATTTCTGAACATGTATGAATAATATTATGACTTAAGGTAAGAGTTTTCATGTCTCAATTTTATTTCTATGAGGCTTGTGCCTTATTCACCACACATTTATTTTTTTGGAGTATATATAAATCATTAATTTATTATATGATTATAAAAAATTTATTTATTAGTGTTTACAAATCCATTTAATGATATTTATTTTTTGAGGATTATTCTTAAAATATATTAAAATATGTAATGGAATTCTGGCCTCAATTTTCATTCTTTGAGATACATGAATTGTTATACAAATACATTATTCTATGGGGTGGATATAATACCCTTTGAAAATTTATGTCATCAATAATGATTTTTAATGATAATTTAGGATTCATTAAATATTTTATTTCTTGTAGATTATGTGTAAATGTTACAAAAGTGGTAATAGTTTTTTGATATAATCTCATCGTTTACCATGATTGTCTATGATTATGCATAAATTGACGAAATATTATGATCTATATCTCAATAAAACTCAAAAAAAATCTTATTATATATTGATTCATGAGATAACCATGTTTTGGTACCATTATTCCACTCTTTGGTACTTAATATAATTAATAAAATAATTTAATTTAAATATGAACTCATTTATCTCTTTGGTATGAAATCTATTTAAATATAAAACATTGTAATAAAAAACAATTTTGAAAATGTTTTTTAAATTTTATTACGTGATCCATTTGAATAAAATGGAATTTAAATTCTTTTATCTGTTTCATGATACTATTATGAGTATGGAGGAAAAAAAATTTGAAACCCTATTTAAGATTCATTTATATTCCTTTAAGGAAATAGGATTTCAGTCCATTATCATGATTAATATATAATTTTTCAAAGAAAAATGATTTTTAAATAATTTTAATATTCATTTTTATTTTTTCAACTAAACGTGTTTTCAATCTTCTATTACAATATTTCAAGGTTATTTTTGAACAAAATGGTTTTAAAAATGATTTATGTTTTGAATTGTTTGTTTTTAAGTAGAAATTGAATTTTCTTCCAGATATATATTAAATTACTTTTAATTATTATTTATATGATTTTAATATTGTTTTAGTGAAAATAATTTTTAAAATTATATAAATTTTAAAAAGTGATATTCAATGAAAATATATATTTCATGTGATATATCAAAATAAATCTCCAATTAAGGTTGCATGCATTGAAATAGTTCATGCCTTATTGGGGACAGGAGACAATGTCACCATTAATATTCATTATTTGAATGGTTTATATATAAGATGAAATTTTTTATATGAGACTCATTTCCCTTCAATGTTTAATTCCATGATAAAAAACATATGAAACACACACCCTTTTATGTGTTTTTAATGATGAAATGATTTTGAATATTACCTATCTTCCATGGGTTATGATATAATAAAATGTTTATGATGCCAACTTCATTTCCTGGGATCTGATATGTTGTTTATAAAACTCATCTACTTTTATGGGTCATGAAATGATTAATTTTGTATTATAATTTAGCCCATGTATATATGATTTCATTATGTGAAGGGTGGGACATATAGATATGTTATATTAATTCATTAATGATATTTATCTCATGAGATTATGATGGAAAACTGGTGTATGATCTTGATCCATAAGTGGAACCATGTGTGTCTAGATCCATAATGGGAAACATCGGTGTTCTGATCCAAAATGAGATGTAGGCATGTTCTAATACACATTGGGAAATAATTTTTCCTTGATCCAAAATGTGGAATAGTTCTGTCCTAATCCATTATAGGAAATAGTTGTGTCTTTATCCAAAAATGAGAAACATTTGTCTCCTGATCCACTATATTTATGGTCACTTTAGTTAACCTTGATAAATGAAATTGTTCTCAATAGTTATAATGGTTCAATACTTGTATGAAATGACATTATGGATCATGACTTATTTATGGAAATTTATCACCCTTATGATTCATGTATTGTAATGAAACAAAATTTATTCCATTTCACATATTTTTTATCTTTTGGATTCATTGTATGATACTCATATTTGTTTCCTATTCTACTATAATTATGTCTATGATATTCTTTAATATATACATTATTTACAAATTTGAGAATAGGATATCACCCTTTTCATAGGTTTCCTTTCACTACATTATAAAAAAGGATTAAATTATAAGTACTAATAGTAGTGATCTTTATTGTAGATGTCGATGTATGTTCACCATGTTAGATGATTATATTTAAACCGACCAAAATATACCAAAAAATTATAGTCTTTGGCATGTAATTACTGTTATGTGACGAATATATATATATAATTATGTAATATCTATGTATATTAAGATTGGATTTCTATAGATGTTATCAAAGGAATGGTTTTTTCAACCATCAAAAAATATAATGATTAATCATTAGTGATATCCCCATTAATAATTCTATATATGTCTCTATGAATATGTGTATGGTGTTAATTATTTAAATTCAGGTGTCATGATTAAAGAATATCATATTTAATTTTTCTTGATTATGTGGTTTTCTCCTATGAAAATTGTTTCTCGCACAAGGCCTTATAGTTTTGTTCAATAGTGTGAACTAGAAGGAATTTGGTTTACATTTAATGTTTTAGATTTGGGATGTATGTGAATTATGTAAATTGATATCCTATGTGAAAATATCATAAAGTGAATCTGGAAGATGGTATGTATATTTGTTCTAATAAAAAATATAAATTGACTATAAATTACATGTGAAATGCATGGGTTGTAATAACAAAATTTTTTGCATTATGAGTAAGGATATTGGTAAGAATGAAGTTTATAAAACTTATGAAATGATTTATATTTCATATTACATAAAAGGGTTATTAATGAATAATATTGTGAATCCAGAATAATTTTTAAATAATAATGTTGGATTATTGAGGTACATAAGTTTTTGAATTGAAATAATATATTATATTTATCATGAAATATATAAGTATATTGTGAATAAAAATTCCATTAATAATTGAATAATATTTTTTGAATGGTGCTCGAGATATAGAAAAGTGATTTGTTGGAAACATTATGTTCATAGAAAAGACAAGATTATTGGAAATATAACTGTTAATAGGTTTCTTATTTTAAGATAAGGATATTTGGACAAAGATATCTAGGATATGAATATGTAAATTAGATGGTACTGATTACCTTGGATGTAATTAAGAATTTATTGAGTATCAACTTATGTTATCATTAATAATGTTGGTTTCATTTTTTGGAATTCTATAATTTAACAAATAAAATCAAGAATAATGAAGCATGAATTTTTTCGTTAATGATTAATGTGTATTCTGGTTATTACAATGATTCAAAATAATACATGATGATGATATTCACATGTTTGGTATATGTCAAAAAATAACATCATTATGATATAAATGGGGTCAATGCTATAATGTTTTCATGATATTTAATGACATTATTAAAAATGGTTTAAACATAAATCTTTCATAAATTTTATAAGGTTATCCATTTATGCAATGGTACATGTTAAACATAGGATGTTGTTCTAGAGATTAAATATTGAATCGCAATATGACTAGGAAACATATAATAAAAATATGTTTAGTTCAAATCATGGTAGGATGCTATATACCACCTCTACATTCTGGCTCTTCCCATCCAAATAATATAGAGGTTTCTCTCTTGGGGATTATGTTCAAGATAAATGGGGTGATAAACTATGGGGTACATAAATTCAAGAAAAAATTCAACTTCATACTTTGGTGCATCTTAAACCATGCACTACCTACTGATGATTTGGTTCATCATAGGGGTGTTTCTATTGCATCCCATTATAGTTTTAGTCTTCAAACTGATGAGGATAATATTAATAATATATTCTTGTAAGGATATTTGGTGGCATCTACATCCATCATCATTGATGAATATTATGTGATGATCAATCAGTACATTACCACAAGTATTTTTATTCACACCATGGTCATTAACACACACAAAAACACCCTATAAACCATTTAGAGAGAGCTATTATTGGACATCATATGATGGATTACTTGGAAAACATGATACAAGAGTCGGAATACGGATTCCATGAGTTCATCACTAGCAGTTATCGTCATGTTATGATCCATAGAGGTTGTACTGGCCAATCTGATTAAACACAATGATAATTCCCCTTCCCTCCATATGCTACTACATAGTAATTACTCTGATAAATAACATCAAAAACCTTTATTTTAGGGTAAAAAACCTCATTGGATCCCTCCAGGTTGTTGTATCAAAATAAATATTGATGTGTCTTGTACCAATGGTATCTTTAGTGGAAGTGGTATTGTTTTCATCAATGATAGATCTATCATCCTTATATTTAGTGCTTATCTTGGTCAGATTGATTCTATCACGGCTCATGTGTTTTCCGTTATCAAGTATTGTGTTTATTTCTTTTCCATGATATGCTACTTGTTGGGGTGGAAACTAATTAATCCCTTCATT
This sequence comes from Viscum album, assembly GCA_963277665.1. Taxonomy (NCBI): domain Eukaryota; kingdom Viridiplantae; phylum Streptophyta; class Magnoliopsida; order Santalales; family Viscaceae; genus Viscum; species Viscum album. The sequence goes on along the minus strand of OY728145.1, from coordinate 1,236,537,985 downwards.
ATTTATACATCACTACAGCTGCATCTATTCCTTGGTCTATCCACTATATTATACTTAGATGTGGAAATATCCTCTCTAATTAATTGTTTATTACACACACATGGTGATATGGAATATGATTAAGGACTTTATATCCTCATGGGACACCCCTTTCAATTTATGTATCTTTCAAAATATAATTTAGTCCCTTCCCATAAAATGTTTTAATATTGTATGAGATGATGATCTCGGGCACCATTTTTTAGGACCTATATAATTTTTAGGTTCATTAGCCATATTAATAATATCTCTTAATATGGGATTAATGGATAGACATTAAGTGGAAAATGATCATCACATAAAAAGATATAGGTTTTCCTGAAATCATGTTGTTTCATCTTCTTAAGAAATGTGTTCAAAATTAGTCAAAAATTTCAATTGTCTTTTTTTCATATTATTATAATTTTTTATGACTTCAGTAACATCGTTAAAATTTTCATAGTTTAGGATTTTTTAAAGATCAATATTCACTAGATCTCACACTTTATTTTGATAATATATATAAACCAATAACTATGATTATTTACATTTTTTTATGTCATAGTTTTTAATTTTCACATTAGTTTTCAATTGTAGAATACTAGCTATGAGTTAAATTGGGTGATTATTATATTTCTAACTATACCTTTTTAATGCTTGATTTAGTATTCATATTAATGATGTGTGATTATATGAAAAAAATGTCCAATATTAATCCAAAATATTTAATATATGAATTTTGAGGGAAAATTCATTTGGGGTGGGGTATAATGTTAGAACCCTAGCATCTATGTACTTCTTTTCCAAATTACATTACCATTTATCAATATATTTTCATTTAAAAGAAATGTGAAAGTAGATTTTGTTATACGAAAAACTATTTTTGGTTTTAGTTATGTTAAAAATAAATTTAATAATTCACTACACGAAATACATAGATTAGCTTACAGAATATGGAACACTATGTTTGTCTTTTGTTATTCACTATATCGAGTCGCTTCGATAAGATTCATTATACGCAAGACCATGTTTTATAGAACAATAATATAATATTAATATTTTAATTAAAATACTAATTTAGTTACCGCCTATACATTGGAATGGAAGTTATAAATAATATTTTCTAACCATTTAATATCTGATATATAATTTTTTATTAAATGAATCTTTTGGTTATCAATTATTTATAAATTAATGTATCTGATATTTAAAAATATATAAATTACATTTCTAGGAAAATAATTTTTAATGAAGAAATACAATTTCATCTCAATAAATTAAACTATTTTATTTTGATGAGTTTTTTTATTTAAAATTTTTATAACATATTCAATAAATATTTTTGATACTCGTATAATATATTTTATAGGTATAAGATAATAATAAAAATGATTTTATGAATAAACACATGTTTTTTTCTAAAAGTTTAATTTAGTTCCATTTAATAGAGAACCCATTTGAAATATAATTTTTTAAGTTTTAAGAGATTTTTTGAAAAAACATAGTTCATTTATGAATATGGAACACCAATATTTAATTTGGGTGATTTTTTCAGAGAAGTTACATTTTTTGATGTAATGTGAGAAATAGTAAATTTTAATTCAAAAGTTGCTTTTCATTCAAATTAATTATATACTGAAGATATATATAAATATGGTCTTAATAAATAGATAAATTATATGTATATTAATCAAATTGAGTTTATGGAAACTGATTTGAAATTGAACTAGGATATAATTAATTTTTAAAACTTTTGGTGTATTTCCCTTTAAAAACCAATTTCATGACATGTCTATGGGATTGATATTAAATCAGTTTATATCTCATCTAAGGTTAGAGTATGAAAATATTTATTACATATGTTTAATAATAAAAATTCATAATATATTGTATGGTAAAATATGTTTTTGGCCAAAAAAATTTGTGAAAGTAATTATAATTAATTAAACTGATTATGGTAATAAGGATTTTACATTGTTGTTAATCTATAAAATCAGGGGTCAAGTACAATAGAAAAATGTGTGAAATAAATTTTCTAGACCTATTTAAACCATATTATACAATTGATCAAAAATTTAAAATTATTAGAAGCATGTGATGTAAGGGATATATCTTAATAGTGTTTACCTTATTAATTTTACTAAAATGACTGTCACTATCCACTAACAAATGGAACCTGACCCCTCACATACACACACCAATAACTCTAAATTTTCTCATAAAACACCTACACAAATAAAATCCTAAAATACATCTTGTAATCCTAGAATACTCACTTTTTTGATAAAATACATCCAAGGAATCCCTTTGATGCAAAATAAGTGGCGTTACCCAAAGAATAGGTAACATAATTCAACAAAATCTTTTATTTTATTATCATTCTCCACTACCACAATTATTCCAAATAAATTATTATATAATAACCTAATTTTCCTCATTATACTTATATTTTAAAAAAATGTTTTTACCTACACTTACACACACTTCAATCAAATGGGTAACAAACTTAGTGTTTGTGTGTGTGGCTGACTACGACCTCAACAAAAGTTGTCATTAATTTTTCCTTTAAAATCACTCATGGTTGGTAATAATGATGGAAATAATGATTTTATAGTATATATATATAAGATATTTATGATGTAATTATGCATATATATTAATTTAATAAAACATAACTTCATGATTTTCATGTTTTCTAAAATCGATAACTTCTTTTGTGGAGGTGTAGACAACAACCTCCTAAAAATAATTTGATTTCTTCACTCATTACATTGAATGAATTAAGGATTTGTATAAAACAATTATATGATAATATAATGGTAATATATATATATATATATAATTTAATTATTTCCTTTTAAAAAATATAAAACAAAAATAATGACCATGCGTACATATGGCCTACAATTTAAATGAATGGTGTTCTACATTTCATATTTCTAAATTATGTCGAAAATTAAATAAATTTTCATAGTAAATATATATAATTTTAAAATAAAATTTTACCATGTTAAAATAAGTTCGTAATGATCTAATTAATAGGATCCTGAATGATATTTCAGAACTTGCCCAAAAAAATCATACATTACCCAAAACGTAACATTAACCTGTAGTTGATAATAAATAAGAAATATAAAGTCATAATAAAATCATATATGGTATTATATATAAATTTATATGGTTATTTTATATAATTTTAATAAAATTATACCTTTTCTACATGATTATTTAATGTGTACAAAAAATGGGAAGACTTTAGGGATGTGTTTTATCGTCTCACTTTTATTTCTGTGAGACTTATGGATTATTCACCAAACATATCTTCTGTGTAGTGTATATATTATCTATGAATGTATTCAAATAATATTAAAAATAAATTTAAGCATGTTTACATATCCATTTCATTTTTATTCACTCATGTGGTTTATGGTCGAAATATATAAAATAAGTAATGCAATTTTTGCTCAATTTTCCATCTATGAGATAAATGACATGTTATAAACCAATATTATTCAATTGGGAGTATAATATTAACTTTGAGATGTTATATATTAAATATATTTATTTCAAGATATTATAATATTCATTTAAATTTATTTTCTCATGTTTATTATGAGTCAATGTTACCAAAGGTGTAATAGTGTATTACTGTAATCACATCATTTATCCAGATTATATAGGATTAGGCTTCAATAGAAGAAATATTATGATCCATGTATTTATAACATTAATAAAAAATTTCCATATATTGTTATTAATGACATATTTATATATTGGTACATTTTTTCCACTCTTTAGTGCATAAGATTATATAGAATGTTTTTTATGAAAATATGACATCATCTCTCTATTCGGTCAGAAAAATGTTCTATTCCAAAATGATTGTTTTAAAAAATAAAAACGAATTTTAGGATAATAATTTATTTTCATTATCAAGTATAATGGGTTTTAAAAATATATTATTGTTTTTTGGGTAATTTTATGAGTTTTTAAGGAATAATGTTTTCAAAATAATTTCATTCGTTTATATGTTTTCAATGAAAAAGTATTTTAGGAAGTTTTCAATCTTCCAATATAAGGATTCAAATAAAAAACATATAATTTTTTTTCAAGATTCTTTTCTTTGTAATAAAAAATGTTTTTAAACTGATTTCAAGCTTCCTTTATATATTTTTATGTGTTTTTTCAAAGAAAATTTGTTTTAAAATCATATTTGTTTTAAAAAAATTCATTCAAATCAAAAAGGATATATTAATCAAAAAATTTCCATAAATGATTTTTAGTGATTCCATTATAATTGTTAAATGTAGTTTCAAATAGAATGATTTGGAAAATATTATAAATTTGAACAATTATTTTTCAATGAAAATTTTGGTTCCAAAATATCTAATCAAATCCTTATTGGTCTAGATGACATAATTTGATATAGTTTTATTTATTTTTGGGAATAATATCCGTTTTAGATATTCATATTATTTGTACTTATAATATATATATATATATAATATTTTATGTTTATTATTAGATCAATTTAACTTCCATGGGTCAAACCATGATGAAATAATTACGAAACCTGTATCCTTTCACATGTTATTCTATGATGAAATTATTATGAAAACACTATATTTTCCAAAGGTTAAAAAATATAATAAAATTTTATAAACCCCAATTCATTTAATGGGATATAATATTGTGTTTATAAAACCTATCATTTTTTATGATTCATGATATGAGTAATGTTTTACTATATTTTGAAACTTGTTTTTAATATATCATTTTTGTGATATATGGAACCTATATACCCCTATAATGAATTGGGTGAAAATTTAAATCTCCTTATATAATAATGAGAAAGAAGATAACTGGATTGATCTATAAAGGGAAATGGGTGTTTCCTGTTATTCAATGGGAAATTGGTGTACCCTAACAAAAAACCGTAATTAGTTCTATTCTTAATCGTAATGGGAAATTGATGTGTCCTAATCAAAAAATGGGAAATAGGTGTGTCCTATTCTATAAGGGGAAACAAGTGAATCCTGACCCAAAATGAGGAAATATGCATGTTTTGTTCCACCTTGTTAATTGTATCTTTATTTAACCATGGAACATGAAATGGTTTTCATTATTTTTAATTTTTTTACTCTTATATAACATAGGGTTATGATTCATGATTGATTATATTGATTTATCAACCTTATGATTCAATTATTATGAACTTCTTATATTTATACCATGTCACATGATTATGATCTTTGGTATGTAGCGTATGATCATCAAATATTATTTTTAATGTTCTCATATCTTTATTTTCATGTTGTTCCTCTTTATCTATTTTATTTACCGTTATGATAATTGGAGGTCCCCCATTTCTCGTGTTTCCTTTCCGTATTTTATGGAGTATCGATTTATGTAGGAGTTCTAAAAAGGATGAAATTTATGGGAGATGTTGAAATATATTTCATGATGTTAGATGATTATTTTATTATTAATTCAAGGATACTAAACTATTATAGTCATTAGGCATGTATTTTTGCACAATGATTAATATTCATCTAAAATAATGTAATATCCATCTATGTTATCTCAAGTCTCTATATGTTCATATTTCCACCATCAGAACTATAATTCCCCTCTAACTGGATGAAATTGGTCATGGATTAATGATAGTGGATACTTATTCTTAAAAGGTCACATGGTTTAGGAAATTTTTTTCAATACGTAACCACAATCTCTCATCCATCTTACTATAGACAATATGTGGGCCTCCGAAGGAGATACACCATATCTAACAATTCCTGTCATCTAAAAGTCCACCATCTTAATCCTTATCTATTCAAGCACTATGATACTCATATGATATAATGGTGTATTATCATGGTATTATTTTGGTGTCAATAAATAAAAAATTCTATCTATTGGAGGGGTAGTAATATAGAATTTTTGTAATGATGGAAATGCTTGATCTCCCCCCCAACATCAGTGGACAAGAAACTCATATCATCTACAACACCATGATTAATTGTAGAAAATTGGTGAAAAATAATCTTCAACTATATATAAATGTGTCTATCCTAATCCTCCAATATTTCATTTCCATCAAAAAAATGAAAATCCCATCTGATCAATGCATACATACCACATCATCCACCTAAAACAATCGTTTTTACAATGAAATGTAGACCACCAATCATTACTTATGATGACATTATAAGCCTCTATCTCTACTAAAAGAGACCCAAAACCAATATCCCACCTCAATGATTTAGAAAAAATATTTCTAGAAGATTTATATTTCTAAGACTACTATGGTACAATAATACATGTATAATGGTCGAAATAATGGTTCTACCGAAATCTCCAAATCAGAATCTTGATAAGTGGACATAAAGTATGATATTAAATTTTTTCAATGAATACAATAAAATAAGGTAGAAAATTATAAAATAGTACCTTGTATCACCCTATACCCTCTAGGTCAAATTACTTGACCGCATTTAGCGTTCGTTTCCCCTATCAACTAGTTCTTAGAGTCCGGTGTGGACCACTAGGGTTGGGGTGGTAACAAAAACAATCAACTATATCCATCTACACTCCTAGATCCTCTACAACATCCTCCTTTATACATAATTGTCTACTCTTATGTTTCCTCTACATAAGTATTAATTAAATGACCTATCCATTTACCATATGATATATCATAAACTCATTCATGTGGTGTCCACTTCCCTTAAAAATGTAGTACAACCTCTCCCTAGGCTGAGTAGCTCTATCCTAGGAGTCATATGACAATAAACCCCAAAATATTATCTCACCCACAAATAAGTCTCACACATTTATATAACTACTTCTTACATAGTGTCTCTTTTATCAAAGTCTCTTCTCTTGAGTTCCCACCACCATCATCAAATGTCTGCATATTCTCAACAATGAAAATATTGAACACCAATGAATGATCTGGAACCCCATCATTAGTAGGAATTCATATAGGAACTTCTCTAGATTGGATGTCTACACACATCACATTTTCAATGGTCCATGCTCAAAATAAATAATCCCAAACCCTATACTGTGATTACCAAGGAAGGTTGGTGAACCCGCATTAATAGCCAACCACTGTAATACTTATTGATGTTGTGCATTCTGATGGATGCACACAACCCTCAACATATCTAGATTAAACTACTCCCTAAAATTATTCATCAACATTTATAGTTAATGAATCAGCTCATCATATTAAAGGGTCACTAAACACCACAATCATCATGTTGAGCCATGTTGAATGATCACGTCTAGGAAAACCATCTGATCTCTGTGTGTCCTTGTAGGAGATAAAACATATGATAGCTCATCATGCTGGTCCTCTACTACCTATGAGTTGGGCTCACCTTATAACCTTTGGTTATTTTTTTTCCAAAACACATTAATCACATTCATCCAACAATCCTTTTCTACTATTACTATGTGTACAATTTACATCTTGATAGGTGGTAGTATAGCTGTTGCACCACCTAGTGGAAACACTTCCATAATAGGGCCTTCTATCAAATACTCATCATAGAGAGGATCATCATTTTGATCATGATGATGGATCACAATAAGCACATGTTACATAAAAATCTTAAAATAGAAAATATATCACCTAATTAATGACTATATCTGGAGAGCTAACTCATTCAGTCCATGGAAACCACAACCCAATCCTATATGATTCATCTTCTAATATTTTTCCTAAAAATGAATATCTAAATATAATGATCATAAAGGAATGTAATCAAAATCAGAGTGTATAGATATGTCAGTCATTACACCAACACTGGAGTACCAGGACTGGAATATAAAAATGAAACATTTAACAATTTTCCCCAAACTTATCTCACTGACTCCAGTCCTAATATAGAACTGATGCACTGATTCCACTATATCATAACCCATATTAATAGGGAACGTGGAAATACTATTACATTAGAAACTCATGGTGTCTAGTGGTTAGATACAATAACATTGTAAGTACATCACTCACATAAGTTACCATTTCTTAATGTACATCTACACACACATGCACACAAATATCCAAGACTATAATTTTATTTATTATAAAATAGTAGATAAACTTTTCTTGAATACATATTAAACTCAACCGTTAGATAATGTCAAAGAGAACATGTTAGAAAATGATACAAATATAATCAAACCAAAATTAATATTAAAACGTTCTCATACTGAAATTATAGAAATGGATTCCTTTCCACTAAAACATTGGAACACATCTCATTAATTATGGATCACTATGCTCCACCTGGTATTGGAAACATGATGACTTTTTCCAAATATTGATTGTCTTAATAAAATATGATATTTATGAGTAGATCCCTTATAGAGGTAAATATAACAATACCCGTTTGGACACCACAAAATAACTGTGCATATAACTACATGAATAACAATCATCTCATCACATGTATATGTATATTGAACATATAATGAGTGACTCATGATATACTCATTAATTTCAATCATTATCAAGGTAATAAATTGTTGTAATATGATTTTAAGAATCCTTCTAAATTCTCAAATAACTCTCTATTTGGAGAAAACACTCCATGTGTCATATAGATGTGATGGAATCCATCCAACATGTCATGATCATCAGGTATCACCAAAAAATAATGTGTTATAAGTATGAATAGATTGATACATATATGAGGAACTAACTCAATGCCATGTGGTATAACAATAGAACAATATATAATTACCCATTAATTTCAGGATTGATGCCTGTATAGTTTGGGTCATAATGATATAGAGAACTCTAGATGTTGTAGATGATGATTGAGGATCTCACTAATGGAATCTTGGAAGGATTTCTTGTAATTAATAAAATACTGAAGCCCCTACAATGGGATCTCTATCCATTATAAAGGACGTGATTCAATAGTAACTCTGAGGGAATATGAACAGATCATGACATCATGCCCATTTTGATGAAGAAAAGCGCTCGATGCCTTCTTTAAAGGAGTGTGAAACATTTAATGGTAGTACATGGTGTGTCTCTTTGGATTCGATTCGAGACCGTGTATCTTGGATTGTGACCATCATTATATCCATGGATGAGAAAATAGATTCTTTAAGCCCGTTTACACCTAGTCGTTTCATTTTTTGCCTAGGTGTGTCAGTGTGTGGAATGTTTACACCATTAAAGTGCTTGTGTATAATCCCTATTACATCTTGAGATCCATGTAAGGGTAACAGACTATGTGACATTGGTCACATGACATGTGCTATATAGCTTATTATGGAAACCATATTGTTACATTAGGGTGGTACCACATGGAATGTATTGAAAGAATACATTTCATATAGCATGGGATATAATAGAAAAAAGATATAGTTCATGTAGCATTTTACACTCTCAGATCCTTCTATCTAATGAAGAATCACATTAGAAATCAAGAAACAAAACAAGGTGATCATTTTTATCAACAATAACCGAGTCGAGGCCCATTGAATCTATTTGATGATCATCCAAACCTATTCTACAAAATAAAAAACCAAATATACAATAATCAGTATCCCTATATCCATCAATAATAATTCATTTGTTTTAATCGCTCAATCCAGTCATAAAAGTATACATAGATCAATTGTGTAATTCCTTTGTGACATTAAATTTCCATTAAATGGGTCATTTATTGGTCGTCGAAACACTGAAAAAAATGGATATTATTGATTTATAGAGGAATTAACATTGACCATTTTCATTTTTACATTAATATGTTTCCATTATAATGATGAATGACTAACCAAAAAAATAAAAAATTCTCCTAAAAATCCTTATATATAATCATGTATCTGCAATACAATCATTCTAAAAATCAATCCATTCATCAATTGATTTGAGTTCATCATAAAAAAAATTAAATTGAGATAAAAAAAACATTCTACCAAGATCAAGACTATGTTATAGTGGAGAAATATTCTATCTCATTGTGGTTGGAAAGATCCTTGATTTTCCTCACACATCTAACGATGATTCACTATTTGGTCCTCGTATTCTGATGAATATTCACCCAACACCCTCTAATAGATCCCCATGATTTGTATTCTCATGTATCTGACCTTGATAATTATCCATAATATCATTTATAGTGAAATGTTATTAGGTTGGGATAAATTTATTAAGTTAATTAATTCATTTAATTAATTAAGTTAGCCATCATTCAATGACTATTCCCTACCCGAACATCTGATTATCTCCATGGTTATATCGCAGCATGGGTAAAATCATCTCTCAAAAGAAAATGGAGGCCTCGTATTTTGGATATTAACATATGTTTAGATGTAATTCCACATTTTTAGGAGAATTGAACATATTTGAATGAAACGTATTAAATTTGTATCAAAAATTAATTCCAGGAACACTAGGACATGGAATCTCACACCTTCCTCACTCCTATATCTATATATATCACATAATATATTTCCAAAACCTAATATAGAAAAATTGGAATCAATACAAATAATAAGATTTGTTGTCACATAGATGTCTTCCATTTTAGGAAATTTTTTCACTTACATTATTTGCCTAAAATTACCCCCTATGATTCCCTAAGCCCCCCATTTATTTGAAGAATATTGGACACTTTTTTAGTGGGAAAAATAGGGCTCATGGTGGGTAACATGATTTTCTAAACCGTGAAAGCAATCCATGTTTAATTTTCCAAATCATTAATTTTTTTTGATAAATTTCATTTTTCCCTTCCGAGATTTATCCATACTCTCCCCATTCTTCCACCATTCGACCCTAGATACTATTGAAGCCTCCCATGAACCTCAACCCCTTCTTGGAACTCCATATGTAAGGCTTATTTGGTGGAGAAACTTCAAAAAATATAATGTAAGTTAGTGTTCTCCACAGTTCCTTGCTTTTTCATGGTGTTTCATCCCTTATTCATGATGTTCACATTGACTATAATGTAGGGAGTCCATCCTATGGTTTGATCATGGGTTTCTTATCTTATTCTTGGGGTTTTAGTCTTGATCTAAGTCCCCTGTGGTATGATAGTGTTGCAGCTGCACCATCACAAAATGATTCAAGGTTTTTGATACTTTTGGTAGGTGATTTCAGGTATAATCATTAAAAAATGAGTTAGCTTTTTATAATTTCAATTTTTAGGACACTTCTCTTTCAGTATTCTTGTTGTGAAATTTAGTTTTGGTGATGTTTTTTATGAAAATTATTTTTAGTTTCTGATTTTTTGTTAAATTGGGTGTTTACCATGTCTACTTTATGTTATGGCAACTAGGGTTGTTCTATAGATCATTATATATGTTTATAAAAATGTTTTCAGTGCTGAAAATTCTGTTATGGTGAATAAGGGTTTGAATATAGTATATGAAGTGGGGATTTTAAGGGATTTTGTGTGAAAACATTAATAAATTTTGTGAAGTTGATTTTTTGAATTTTTAATGTTTTATAGAGTGATTTAAGTGGAGAAAAGAATATATTTATACTATTTATAATTTATTATAACAACAAATGATGAGTATTGTGCCCATTGATTTTTTTTATCTTGAGAAAATGGTATGAAAACAAAGCGGGAAGCCCCGTTATCTAGGAGGGTGGATCTGTACTAGTATTCTAGTGATCCAGAAATCTTTTATCCACGTTTCATTGAGAATAATGGATTATGAAGTCACTAAGAATACTATATTGATGATTATTGGGGACCACAAGGTTTTGGGAATTTTCCCTACTATTGACTCATGCAAGAGAATGGATTTTTCTATTGTTACACTACACTGCAGTACGAGGTACATGGGGCATGAGAATAGCTAGTACCTAGGGGTGTTCCCGAGATTAGTGATCATTGACTATTTTGTAATTTTCTTTTTCTTATGGTGGTTATGAATAGAATGTAAATAATGTTTTTTTTATAACTTTATTTTCCTCAGTCATGGAAAATTCTATTTGAAAATGGTTTACATTTAAAAGTTTCATTCTTTAGAAATTATTTCCACCACTTATTTTTTTTTAAATAGCATTATTTTTATATTATATTGTTTACTCTATGGAATATCATGGTGGAGTCATATTTCTATTAGGATCATAGCCTACTTACACCTTGTGTGTGTAATTAGGCTTGATCCTGTTTGACATAGGTAATGGCACAGCCTTGGGTGATGGTGGTTTGGGGTGTTAGTTCCCTTCCATAGATGTTGTGAAGACGACATATTGGTGATGAAACCCTGTCATGTGGAGTCATAGGGTCGGTTTTTATGATACATTTATATGTATCTAGACATCTTTTTATATATTTAATCATATGTATTATGTTATGGGTTTTTATTACTTAGATGGCCAGAATTTTAAGATCCAGTTTATCAATTGGTTTTGATGTTTTATGTTTCCATACTAAATAAATCATCGCAAATCCAATATCTATGATCTTTTGGAACTTTTGATAGCCTGTGGGGATAGGGAATGCCAATTAGGATTTGTCAAGTGCTAGGTTTGGTTCTTGTTTTGATGGGGACCAGATTCAATTCATGACCAAATTTTATTTTATGAGGATAATGTTTTGGGTATATATTATTATTTTGGGATTAGTTGGGAAAGACATTAACTAGGAATGTAGGTACTCCGAGTTATGGTCATGAGACGATTTTGTGGCATGCACCTCTCTTGGAAGACCTTGAGTCACTATCAGACATTGGATTTATTTGTTTGACTTTACTTCCATGTGAGACGTGTGGGCTGCAGAATGCACGTGGACATCGGGTGGGGGGTAGTGTAGTTGTTTCATTAATCATTTTAATGTTTGTGGATTATCTATATATGATGTTATTGATCAAATTTTTAGAACTGTTTATTGATTTTATATATTGGGATTGTTGCCTTTTTGGAGAAACATGCCTCCCTTGAAAGTTCCTATGCACTAACAGGAGGAAGTCGGAGATATTTCTTCCTCACCTCATGATCAGAGGATACTAAAGGCTGTGGATTGAGATTTCTAGGATCAATGAAATAGACCAGCTCTTTTTCTAGCTCACGTTATGGAACATAAGGCTTTTCCTACGATATACAAGGACCAAGAGTTCATGAAAAATAAGCCTCCTAATTTCAAAGGTAGTATTGAACCACAAGAAGCAGAGTAGTGGATCAAAAAGATCTAGAGAATGTTCGAGTTCCTAGACACACTTGAGGTGGTCATGATGAAGTGTGAATCTTTTCTATTATATATTCCTAGCCGCAGGTAGTGGGAATCAGTACATCAATTTGGGATGAATGAGAAGATGCACTGGGAAGATTTCTAAGTTGTCTTTAAGGAAAAGAACATCCAGGAATTCTTGGAATATGATAGAACATGAGAGTTAATGGATCTTGTTCATTGAGATATTTCTATGACGCAGTATGCCAATGGTTTTGCTAAGATGGTTTGGTATTCTCTCGTAATCATCTTCATTGGGCATGTGAAGGCCCAATGGTAAGAGAAAGGCTTACAACCAGTGATATAATCATTGGTTTTCTTATTTAACAATAGAACCTACATTGAAGTGGTAGACCGGAATGTATGGTGAAGATTGGAAAAAATTGGAGGATTGGTTTCCCTAGGATAATATTAGTAGTGGATAGTGGCTGCTCTTAAGATAGGAAAGGGTTGCGCGATGAGTAGGGCATGAATTTAGGTGGTATTTAACACCACTTTACCAAAAAAAAATCATATGTGGGATCTGATGTGAGATTTTTTGTGTGCCACCAGTGTGGATGGCTGAGGTAAATTCAACCAACATGAACAATTCCATTGAAGCCCTATTATCAATGTGGAGATTTTTGAATCACTTTTTATGGGTGGCACATCCACTTCAGAGTGGTGCATGATCTGTGGCTTCAAGAGGAGTTCCAGCTCAGGCAGAGCCATTGAGGATGGGGGATATTTATTTTTTGGTCATGTTGATAGGGCTGAATAATCTACTGGGAAGATCCCGTTTAGGAAATAACCACAAACTAAAAGCCATCATCATGTAGAGACCAGAAATCTCCATGTAGTGGACCAGGTAGCTCTAGGATCAGAGGCGAGACCGTCGACAATTTGAGGTCCCATTTTTAATGTATCTTCTATTGTTGCTTCCCTTTTTGAAACTAATGCCTTTTTTCATAAATTTATACTTATTTTTTGGGGACACTGAATTTTCCATCTAAGATTTTGTCCTTTTTTATGTAGTTAGTGATGCTGCTAAGAATGAAAAAGGAGTCGGGTATTAGGTGCTCATCGTGTGTGCTTTCCGTGTTAGGGGTTGAGATGGAGTGGGACCTACTGGTATTAGATATAGATAATTTTTAAATAATACATGGAATAGGGTTTCTAGTACAATTTCAGGCACACATCGATTTCTATTTTCATGGGGTTAGTTTAACATCAACTAATGGGAGTTGTTAGTTTTCTCGTGGGGATTGGTATCCTCAGTGGAGTCATGCGGGACCTCCACTCCCAAAGTTAGGAGATGTAGTTTTCCAGTTATTATCACTCATGATGGAGGATTATGGTCATGCTCTTGATCGTGGACTACCTCATGTTGATGTATTGTGTCTGAATGTATTATTGAATGATTTTTTGGGTTTTCCATTAGAGTGGGATGTAGAGTTCTCAATTGATCTGTTGAAGAGAGCATAACCAATATCTCTTACCTTATATCACATGGCCTCTATCGAACTAAGGGAATTGAAGATATAGTTGGGTGAATTTTAATCCAAAGTGTTTATTTTCATGAGCGTGTTTTGTTGGGTCGCTCTTGTGTTCTTCATGTAAAAGGCCGACAGATCCATCCGGTTTAGCATTGACTACTGGAAACTGAAGAACGTAACAGTCAAGAATAAATATCCTCATCCCCTAATAGATGAATTCTTCAATCAGTTGAAAGGGGCAAGGTAGTTTTAGAAATCGACATGCATTTATTCTATCATCATCTTAGGGTGAAAGAGGCAGATATCCCACAGACTGCCTTCTGAATCAGGTACTGCCACTTTGAGTACATTTTTATGCCCTTTAGATTGAACAATGCTCTATAAGTTTCATTGCACTCATGAACAGGGTGTTCCATTAGTATCTCAATTCTTTTGTTGTGGTATTTTTGGTTGAAATCCTAGTTTATTTTGGATCCATAAGGAAACATGAGCGTCACTTCCATATCAATCTAGGAACCTTGAAAGAGCATCACATTTATGCAGTGTTTTCCCAATGCACTTTTTAGATCAGGGAAGTGAACATTTTAGGGCATGTGATCTCAGAGTAGGGGGTTTCGATGGAGCCTTATAAGATCAGTGCCATTATGTCATGGGAGAAGCTGAGGAATGTGTTCTAGATCAGTAGTTTCCCCAACATGGATGGTTGTTACATGGGGTTTGTTTGGGATTTCTCTCGGTTTGCCTAACCGATGACCACGATCACCAGGAGAGGTGTAAAGTTTTTATGGGACCCATATATTCAGGCATCCATTGAGGAGCTAAAGAGGCGGTTGACGACTTCCCATGTTATAATTTTTTTAGAGGCTATAAAGGGGTATGTGGTGTATTATGATGCATCAAATATGGTTCTTGGGTACGTTCTTATGCCATATGATCATGTTGTGGAATATAGATCTCACCAATTCTGACCACACAAATAGAAATACTTGTCCCGTGACTTGGATTTAGTAGCTGTGATGCATTCATTGAATAAATGGCATCACCACCTCTTTCGGGCGATGCTTGTGGTCTACTCTGATCACAAAATTGTGGATTATATTGTATCATAGAAGGAAGTCAACTTGAGGAAGCATTGTTGGATCGAGTACTTGCATGGCTTCCACATAGACATTGTTTATCCCCTCGGAAGGGTAACATGGTGGATGACACCTTCTGTAGAAGATTCTTATTGTTGGCTTTGGGTAATTCCAGTGATGAGTGGACTCTGATTTCACACTTTTCATAGATGCATGTGAAGTCCAAGGAGCATAACGGGGGTGATTTCTTGGAGTGTTTTTAGTTGAATCATTCTATGGTGGGGAAAATTTAGCAAGAAACTCCTAGTGATGATATTTTTCTTTGATTGAATAAGTTTTGTCATTGTGGGGAGACATATTCTAATTATTCTATATTTCCCGAGGGCATCATGTGCTTCAAGGGCAGTTCAACAGTGTTGTTATCTCTTTGGATGGTGGTGATGCAGGATAGACACCAGTCTCAATGGGATGTCCATCCAGGTGCCACAAAGATGTATTATGATGTTTGTCAGAATTTTTTGTGTCCTATTATGAGATAATACATCATGTACTTCATATCGATATGTTGCACATGACAATAGGTGAAAGAAGAGTATCAGAGGCCCTTTGGTTTTCTCCATCCATTAGTCATTCCCACCTAAAAGTGGGATGAGGTCACTATGGAATTCATCATTGGATTACCTCATAAACCATAGAATAAGAATTCCATTTGGATGGTGATTGATCGTCTGACAAAATCAGCCGACTTCATTTCGATCAAAGATACAACTAAATTGGATGAGTTGGGCCGTTTCTATGATCAAGATGTGGTAAGGTTTCATGGTTTGTCATTATAAATTTTATTAGATAAAGACCCCTTATTCACATCTCAGTTTTGGGAAGGCCTTTAGAAGGCCTTGGGTTCTTAGATTAAGATGAGAACAACATACCATACTCAAATATATTTTCAGACTGAGCATGTGAATCATATTTTTTAGGACATGCTTCGTGTATGTGTTATGGACGTTGGAGGTACCAGGGATATCCATTATTGATTGTTCGATATTTCATATAACCAATGATACCAATTCTTTAATGAAATAGATCTATTTGAGGTGCTCTATGTTTGGCCATGTTGGTCCCCCCTGTGTTGGGCTGTGGTAGGTGAGACCTCACTACTGGGGCTGAGTATGGTACATGAGATGTCTTAGAAGGTGTAATTGATCTGGAAATTCTTATTGAAATATTAGAGACACCAATAATCATATGCTGACCAATGACATTGAGACCTATTGTTTTCTTTGCGTGAAAGGGTGTTCTATAATGTGGTATCTCATCTGGGCCACCGTTGATTAGGAAAGTAAGGGAAGCTGACAACGCGGTTTGTGAGAATGTTTTAGATCACCGAGTGTTTTGGAAAGGTGTAATATAGATTTGAAATACCTTCTTAGTTAACATCCATTCATTATGTCTTCTAAGTCTCCCAGTTTATGAAATACAACTGGGATCTATCCCATGTATTGAATTGGGAGAAGTTGGATATAGAGCATGATTTATATATTTTAGAGAACATAGTGAGAATACTGGACTTCCAAGAAAAGGTTCTTTGTTGAACCAATTTACCCCATGTATAGGTTATTTGGAAGCATAGGAATCATACACATGAGACGTGGGAGAGAAAATCATGGGTTGAGGAAATGTACATGTTCATGTTTTAAGATCAGGCTTTAGGTTGACTTATGAGGACTGAAAGTATTCTTGGTGGGGATAATTGTAACACCAATGACCTTCATTTAATTTACTTTTTTCACTTATATTTGTGGCATAACATTTCTCCTATGTTTCCTTTATCCCCCCTTGAATTTGAATAATTTTGGACAATTTTTCAGTTTATAAAAGGGGGAACACGTTTTTCATTACCGAGCAAGGAACCCATGTGACCTTTTCCATCCCCAAAATAATTTGGTTAAATTCAGCATTTACCTTCGAATAATTACCCAAACTCACTCCTTTCTTCCCCAATTTGACCCTAGCATCAATGGATGCCGCCTGAGCACCTCAAACACTCCTTGGAAACTCCATTTTGAAGGGGGTTTTGTAGAGAGACTTCTATCCTCTTAAAGTATGTGAGTTTCCTCTTTAGATACATTATTTTTTAGGGAGTATCATACATTTATTTTGAAAATTCCCAATGACCAAATATTAGGGTTTCGAATCATGGGTTTGATCTTAGGTTTCTCGGTCTATTCATGTGGTTTTAGGATTGATCCAAGTCCCTTGTGGTGTGGCAGTGGTGGAATTGAACAATCGCACAAATATTATATTGTTTTTAACGTTTTAGTACGTGATTCTATGTTTAATCAATTATAAATGAGTTATATTTTCTTAATTTCTAATCATTGAACACTTTTTATTCATTATCCTGGCTATGAAGTTTGATTCTGGTGGTGTTTTAAAGAGAATGATTTTAGGTACAAATTGTTTGTTTAAATTGGTGTTTTACTTTCCTATTTTAGGTGATCCCAATTGGGGTTGTTTTCTAGCTCATGTAATGGGTTTATATAAATTTTTTGATTGATAAAAATACTATTTATTTTGAATATGTGTATTAAAATTGTGTTCAATATAGGGTTTTTAAAGGATTTTGTGTGAAAAACATTGTTAAATTTGGGAAGTTGTTTTATTGATGTTCTAAATGTTTTTTTAGTGATGTAAGCGGCACAAAGCATGTTTTGTTATTGATTTCAGTTTATATGTCCTAAACTAGTGTGTTGATGTTATAATGGCATTTGGTATCATGAGATAATTGTTTGAGCACAAAATGGGAAGCCTCAGTATGTAGGAGGGCGGATATGTACCTGTATGCTAGTGATCCGAAGTGATTTTATCCATGTTTCACAGAGAAAAATGGATAATTACAATACTACAAAACTATATTTACGATGAATGGGGGAAATAGGTTATGGGAATGTTTTCTACTAGTGGCTCGTGCAGGATAATATATTTTTCAATGGTTAATCTACACTATGGAAAGCAGCACATGGGGCCTGGGACTAATAAGTGCCTAGGGGTGTTCCCGAGATTAGTTCTATTTACTATTTTTGTAATTAATATTGTAATATTGTGGTTTTTGTGGATAATAATGTATCTTAATTGTTTTATTAAAATGTACTCACGCTTGGAAAATTCCCTTTGAAAACTATTTAGATTTAAAAGACTCATTGGTTCAAAATCATTTCATCCACTTCTTATTTATCAAAAATAAAATGATTTTTATCTTGTATTGTTCACTATATGGAATATTCTTGTGGGATTATAATTGGATTAAGATCAAAACCTACTTACACCCCTTGAGAATAATTTGACATTATCTTATTTTACATAGGTAAAGGAAAGGTCTTGGGTGATGGTAGTTTGGGTTGTTAGTTCATATCCTTGGTGAGGTGTTGGGGAGACGGCTTATAGGTGATGACCAATTGTCATCTAGAGTCCTTGGGTACATTTTTCATCAATGTTTTTGTGTATTTGTAACTCTTGTATTATATTAAAACCTATGCATTTCATTCTTTATATTATTATGTCTTATTTTGAATTAATTTTTAGATTTGTTTTATCGATTGGTTTTGATGTTTTATATATCCATACTCAGCTAAATAGTTCACAAACCAAAATATATGAACTTTAGGAACATTTTCTAGCCCATGAGGATAGGTAATCCCCTTAGGTCCTGGTCACGGGCCACATTTGGTGCTAGTTTGTATGGATACCATATTCAGTTCATGACATATTTTAAAAAAACTATGAAATTTGTCTTACTAATTAAAAATAGATCTAATCTATAGCTGAAGGTATATATAAATGTTGATTGTATAGGATATTATACCTACAATAATTACAAGAGAATATTTTTATAGAGAAATCTATTTGATTATTAATTGAATATAAATGAAATATTTAGTGTCACTTAGAATAGATAAGGTATAGTATATTCAATATAATCATGGATGTATATATATAAAATCAGTTATAGGGAAGATGGTAGATTTATATGTTGAGTTCTATAATCCATTTTTAAATTAATTTAAATAATCAACACAACATTGATCATAAAAGACGTTTCAATGTTCATAATTAACGTACAATGTGTTGATATTTCATTATATAATGATGAGGTTGTGCATACCTATGTGAAACTTGAATATTTTATACAAAAGTCATAATTGTATATTTTTCTTGCAGTGTCAATACCAAGATAGAGTCTTGATCATCTGAGGCTACAAATAAATGTCTAACCCTATCCACTCTCTTGGTTTAGTATAAATGTTACACAGACATGTTTTTGAAGTATTTTATTAATTTTAATGAGAAAATACATAACTATTATCATTTGGTTCTATTGTTTTGTATTTGTGGAAGGGTTTCTTTATTGAATGATGGGTTTAATAATTAAATATATATTTTAATGTATATATAAGGAACTCGATAAATATGGTACTATATTTTTAGATATTGAATTTTTGATATAGGGGGATATCTTCTTTGTCACATTGATATAATTTCATTCCAGAGAGAGATGAAATAATCATAAAAAACACCAAATCTTGTACTGTGGTACCATGTAAATCCTTATGTCATATAGACACTACAATTTTATGATACATATGATATATTTTTTTTTGAAAAGATATTTTTATTGATAAAATTATTTTAGTGGTGATGAAAATAAATACACTATTGGATATTAGAGTACACCATGTATTTTAAGATTGTTTTAATTAGTTTATAACAATTGATGAATGTTTATTAAAGGTGGTTATGATGTCTTTAGATTTCATTGTTATGATTTATAGAATATTTAAAATATTTACAATGTGTTTTCAATTAATTTTTTGGTTATTTTATGTTATAAAAATTCCATGTATAAAAAGTAATTTTTATAAGTAATTATTCATACGAGTAACACAAAATTACTTATGAGTTTTTTAAGAGAACCAATGACTAGAACTCCATGTTATCCATTTGATTATTCTTATATGATATTTCATGTCACATACATGTCATCTTAATGTGTGTATGATAGTTTTCATTTATTTTATAAGAAAGTAAAGTATTTTTATAAGCCATTTGAATCTGTGTATATGTGATCTAAAGCTACGTTTTATTGATTTGTATTTTGTATGATTAATTACCATTGGAAAATTATGGGTTTTTTAATGGGTGAAAAATCTGATATTTTTAGAGTTATAAATATATAATTAAATGAAATTAATTGATTCATGTCTATCCATCATTGATTAATACATCAATATAAAATTTGGGCTCATGGTTTTCTCAAGAGATTTAAAATAATAGATCAGTTAAAAAGTTATTTGAATATTGTGAATATATGTATCTTAATTTATTACTGATTAGAAATTTTATTTATTTATAATTATTCTATATAAAATTATTTTTATTTGAAATTTTCAGGAATCTGAGATGTTCTTATTTTTTGTAATCATGTATAAATCATGTGTTGATTCAACATGAGATATTAAAGTGTCATAATTATCAATATTGTGAGGTATATTGTGTTTATTAAAAGTTAATTACTTATCAATGAAATAATAACATTGAGATTATTAAGGTGATGAAAAGCCTGGTTGAATAAATAAGTGATTCCAAATGTATATTTCTTAAATTCACAAATCAATTAATTTGTTAATTGTTTTTATAGAGATCAGAACTATAACATTTCTCAACGTAAAAATTATAAGTTAGTTGAAATGAGTTGGGAGATAAAAAATGAAATTTTGAAAATTCATTAGAGATAATCACTCATTTTATATGGGAATATTCATGATTTGGGGAACATACCAAAATGAAAATAAAATTCAATAAATATAAACAGGATTCATTTTATATAAATTGGTTTTGATAATTATCTATATCAATAGATGCATGTTATTTTTTTTTATTTTTTTTAAATTTTTAATTCTTATATTTTTCTAAATAAAAATTTATTTCAAGTGAGTTAATAATGAAGGATACTATTACTATGTATTCAAAATGATGAGAAAACAATTTCTGCGATATTCCTTATTGAAGAATAAAAAACATGTAACAACTTATTTTTTTCATGGACTAATATTTATAATTAATATGAGAATCAGAAATTATAATAATGGATGAGCAATTAGTTTACATCAGTCATCCATTATTGCTAAATTTATTGAAAAGTTGTGAACACTAAAATTTGTCTATATTAAAAGATGATGAGGTAGATCTTGTAACTTGTTAGAGAAACACAAATTCTATAGTGATCATACTCATTATTTCTTTTTTACACTATAAAAATATATATATTACATGAAAATACATGTATTATTCTAGATAATTACATTCTACAAAATGATTCATTTTAAAAAAACATGTAATTTTTTTTGTAAAATTTCTTGTATAATATCTATGGATCACGATAAAAATAAAGTGTAGTATGGAGTGGGTATATGTACTAGGTTCAAACGTTTTAA
The DNA here is from genome assembly GCA_963277665.1 of Viscum album. Classification (NCBI taxonomy): domain Eukaryota; kingdom Viridiplantae; phylum Streptophyta; class Magnoliopsida; order Santalales; family Viscaceae; genus Viscum; species Viscum album. The sequence continues at coordinate 1,236,515,717 of OY728145.1, read as the reverse complement.
AAACTAGTCTATTCATTAAATTTTCACTTCTAGATTCATACATATAAGGATATTATTAATATTCAGTGGGATCAAATCCAAATCAATTATAGTGTTTTTATGGTGAATGAAATTTTAATTTAATTTCAAAATTAATTCACCCCAAAGGATAATTTATTATTGACAAATTTTAGAATGTTAATTTATATGAAAGAATAAATTTTTACAATCATCACAATTATAGAATATAACATTGGTTTTCACTCATATATATATATATAACTAGAAATAGATCATATATGGTATAATATTGACTTTTATTAATCACTAAAACCCTTTTAGAACCATTCAATTTCGGTATTTTGTATTCTCGAATGTTTTTTTGCTAAGAAATAAATTTTAATTATTTTTTATTTTGTGATATTTTTTGCATTCCATAACATTCACCAAAACATACCACACCACACCTGCTCCATAAGGTATCCAGTCAAATGTAACCAATAAAGTAGTTTCATTATGACACATCATTCAACTAGGAACATAGATGTCAAGAGATAATAATTTCTTAGTATTTGGAACTATATGTGCTCATTGCAATTCCCCTACGTATCCCTGGAAAATTCAATGTATCTAATGGATTAATTTACTTTTTTACAACCATTTATATAGTCATAGATATATTTCAATATTTATCTTAAGGGTGGTAAAAATGACCATTTTTCAATTTATAATAATAATATTTTAAAATTATCTCCTTATATAGATACAATTTGATAATTCCCCTCTTGATCAATTACTCTTTCAAATTATTAGTTTTGGAACTTAATTATTAGACTTTATCATAATATTTTTCTATTTAGATAGTTAAAAAATGATTATTTATACAATGGAAAAAATTTAGGTAATATTCACTATTATTAAAAATATTATCAACTTTGAATCATATATATTGGTTTCAACATTCAAATATTTTTCCAATATATATTTAATTTATACTTTTGTGCTCCCAAAACCATGATATTTTACTAATAATTTTACTTTCAAATGATTTAAAAATTATAATTTTTTATTCGAATGTATTATTATATTAGAAATTTGGATGGATTTTTATCATAAATTACCATTATATTTGAATGTAATAGTTTTATTCTATATTTTCAAGACATTTGAAAGTATTCTTGAATTACAATTCAGACAGTTTTGTTGAAACCTAACATTAGTGTCCAAATTTTTTTTTCAAACCCACAATATTAATTAATCATCATGTTTAATTATATTACTATTTCATTTATCCTTACATCCAGTTAACAGACATTTCAACTATACTGAACATATATAAAAAAATGTTAGTTACATACATCTTGATAAATTCCATACATCTATATTGAACAATATTTTACAGGAAATTAAATTTTCTTTCATATATACACTAAATACCATTATTTTACAATCAAACTCAAACAACATGATCCCCACATTGATCTAGTCGTGTGTAAAATTTTAAAATTAAATTATTAAAAAAAAATAGTATGATTTAACTAGTTTAAATATTGAGGAAATGTTATTGAAAATATATTTCAGAGGATCAAATGAAATAAGATAATTTTATTTTATTTTTAATCTATCATAGAATTATTCAATTATGATAAAATTAAAAATTCAAATATTTTGTGAGTTTCCAAATCACAATTTTTCTTGCATCTATTTTTAAAAAGTTGGAAAAATATAATTTAGGGTTTATTATTTATTTATAATGGATTGATCATTATAATATAATAAATGATAATCATAATATTTTTATTTAATAATAAATATGAATTTATCAATATTATAGTGAATATTATCTATAATTTTTATTGTTTCTTAAGAAAAACCATTCAAGTATTCTTTTTATTAAGGAATTAATAACACCTGATGTTATAATATTCTTATAACAACCATAAAATTTATTTCATATTAATATATACTATATTACATTCATTTACACTTAATAAAACTAGCGGGATCGACAAGCATTGTTTCCTTGGGAATAAGGTACATTACAAAATTACATAAAATATGTAATACAACATCATTATTGATAACATATTTAACATGCTTAAAGAACTCATTCGAACATAAAACATAATGGGATAATCTTGGATAATACATTTTAATGGGTTTTATATAAAGTAAAATATGAGAATAAACATGGAATATTTGATACATGTTATTCAATATTTAAATCAATAAGGAAGAAAAGGAACAAGAATATTAATACATGATATATCATAACAAGGAAAATATGGAAACAACTAAAAACACTAAACCATAAACATAATTCAAGGCTAATCCCACGAAAAACATAGGGTGAAAAAACTCTAATAATGAAAGTTGGTTCACTCTATCTCCCAATGTTAAATATCATTATACATAACTTTACCCAATAAATTGGAAAACTATCTAGGGAACCCATCATATTCAAAGAATTCTCATGCAACTCTGTTTAAAATTGATCATACAACATGCATACATTCATCATCATAATTATTTCCACCATAATGGAATGTGTAATACAGACATGTATTTAATTAATCAATAAGTATATGTGAAAAAAGGTTAATGAATTTGAAAGAAAAAATGGTCAGGTATTAACTAAATATATTTTTTTGGAATGGAATTTTTTTTGGTATATTCGAATACATAACGAAATTACATAAATACTCATAAAAGGGATTGATTCGTTTGAAATGAGTATTTCATAATTTGGGTTTAAATTTTATAGGAAGGTGATATTTAATATCACATCATGAAATATAGAAATGATGATAACAGAAATATGGTATATAATATACTTGAATAAAGACAAGAATCAAAGAGACCCCTTAAGAAATTTTTGTATAGAAACAGATGTTCAAAAATAGAACATGGGAGGAATAATGAGATTGATAATGATTATATAATCATTTATTAATTATTTTTATTTTAATGAATTTTTTTTGAAAAATTCCCAAGAAACCCGAATTGAATTTAGTGGACATAATAGAAAAGGAGTTCTTGAATGGAAATGAGAATAAAGAAATACCTTAATTAATTTTTTCATAGTACATACTTAGTTTGAGGTAAAAATAAGAAATAAAAAATTATACATCACTAAAATAAAATAAATTATATATTAGTGGATGTATATAAATAAATAACATCCTAAACAATAGATACTAAGAAGAAAAATTTTGAATTAGGTGTCTAAATTGAAAGAATGCGAGGAATGCGAGGATCACATACTTGACTATGTGAAATAAATATAAAGGGTGTGGATTTTAATGGTCTTTGGGCTACATTGGAAAGTCCTAATAGAGTATAGGGTAGAGTATGGTCATTTAAAAATGTGTTTTAGTGAAGTTAAATTGTGGTTTGGGTGGGTTTATATTGGAAAATAGGGGGATTTCAATATTACTTTCATTGTGGAATCTATATAATCAAATAACCAAAAACAGAACCCAACCATTGTTTTTGGCATATGCTTTCTCAAAAAATGGAAGTGTTTATTTATTATTTTATATGACAAAGGTTGAAACTTTTTAAAATATTTCTGTTGCTTATGTAGAGGTGAGTTTCACTCTAAACAATTGACTTCAAAACCTTAAAATATATTATAGGGTTTGGAAGATTCATAATGTCCATAAAAAATATAAAAATAAAAACACAAATTATATTAATTTTAAAACATTTATTTGGTCATGGATATCATTAATAGTTATTATTACATCACTTATGGGGTACTACGATGTCATAATAGACATTATAGTTTTATATGGTATTTAAATTTTTATCTAAAAAATCTACATTCTTGAAAAAGTAGGAAAAATTAACCATTAGATAATTTCACCATTTTGAATCCAACAAAAATATTCATTCTATCTATATAATTTTATAAATCTTTAAATTTTCAATTTTAAAATAATAACTGATAATTATTTTAAATGACCTATTTTTTGATAATAATAATTTTCAACCCCTATAAAAATTGAATTTGGCTTCATAAAAGAATCTATAATAAATTATATTTATTAAATATTATTTAACAATAATATTTTTTTAACATATTAATTATTTAAAAAAAACTGTTAGTTCGTCAAATTGATTATATAATTGAATTTTAATATTAACCAAAAATAATATTTATAGTTTATTAAAGAAAAAAATATATAATATAACAATAATGAAATGAAAATATATTCATTATTCTATAAAAAAGTACATATTAAAATTTATAGGGTCTTTATACATATCCCTATAATATTCCAAAAATATCTTTAAGAGTATTGTGCCTGATTGTGTGACTTTTATGTGGAAACTTGGTGAACATGGTTGGGGTTGTGATCTCAATGAGCTTTAACTTCAACCGTAAATATTTTCTCTCATTCATATGTTGTTGGATCACAGATTGAGATTAGTTAATGGAAAGTTCCAAAAAATTTACCACCCATTGATGCCTAATAATGGGCTTTACATGGTATGATCCTACTAGTTGAGGTCATCACATCCATTGCCTTTTCCAATTTAATTTTTTGATACACTATATTTATAATATTCACATAATCACTGTTCAATGTATATATTATCAATATTAATGATTCATAATGAAATTTTAAATAAGAGAAGTTGTAATAAAACAAAAAAAAGTAATGTTTCTTCTATTAACATATTCAATTATGATGAATTTAAAAAATAAAAGGTAGAATTTTATTTGTAACAAACCGGGTCATTACAGTCATTACCCCTAATAAATTTTTCATTCAAAATTCTCATTTCCCACATTAAAATAGATGTTGTAAAATCCCATTCATCTCCTCATATAGTTCCCAAATTGGCTCTATAAAAAAATTATCTATAACACTTTAACAAGGTGCATTATATTATTTCATAAAACATTTTATCTACAATCTAAAACCTTCGCTGACTGCTCCTCAAAAGAAATGTAATTCTCTATCAGTACCACAACTATATTGAGTACATATGAGTGGTATAGAATTTAATTTATAATGGGGGATACTTGTAATACATTATGTAAATAAGATAAGATTTATGAGAGTACTAGTTGATAGACCACCACTCCAATGCAGTTATGGATTTCAAATGTGTTTATGAATATTGGACTAAGACATACCATATTATGAAATATCACTACATCCATCCATATAACTTTTTTAATGAATATTATATCTCTAACATCAAAATAAATTCTTCGTTGATGATTTCAGCATATAAATTCTATTGGCTCTAACAAGGCTTGTTGTTATATTTACTGGTCACGATGTTTTCTACCTTTTCCTGGACCAATTTATAAACTACCGTTTTCATTCACCAAGAGAATCCCAAAATGTAGGTGTTCTATACCCCTTCTTATAGAGGTATTCATAGGAATCCATTTGGATTACTGAGTGGAAACTATTTCTATATGATATCTCAACAAGACTATTATGTTGGTACCCACCTCCTTTGATGTACATAGGACATTTATACAACATGCCTTCAAATGTCTAAATAGCCTTCTAATATGTTCCATCATATTAATGATGATAGGCCATACTAATGTATAACCCAATGTTTGGAGAATTTTGGAAACTTTTCTAGAACACAGAGGGGAATATTGTATCTCGATCAGATATAATTGATAGTTATACACTCTTCCACCTTACCACTTCTTGGATCTATATCTATTCTAGTTGATCCAATGATATGTCCTCTTAAGTTGTGATAAAATTAGAATTCAAATATAATACAACACAAAAAAAACACATTGAACATTTCTAGACTAGGATTTCTTCAGACGTATGGTAGCATTGTCCATAGTGATGTTCTCCCAATTCTATGATGGTATGGGTAATGGTTGAATCATCCTTGTTGACTAATTCCATTCATCCATAACTAGCTGGAACACCAGAATACAGGGTGTATATTAATTTATATCCTTCATCATATTGTCGCACAAATATTACTAAAAGAGTTCTTGATACATTTTAGTTCATTCATGGTGAATGAATGATGATGAATAAAGTGCATCATCCAAATTTTACTTCCATAACATTAAATTTTATCGAACACATTGTCTTGACCCAAATCTCACAATTCCTTCTTCGTCAATTTTAATCTCTGAGGACTATAACTTTCTCTGGTATTCCACCTTCATCTAAAATTCCACATATTTTATTTAATAATTATTTATCCATTGAAAAATAGATTATTAAGAAATCATTTTTGAGGGTATTGATGATGTTCCTTCTTTTATGATTCGAATTTCCATCCATTACATGTTTAAGAAGATTGAATCCTTCTCAATTCTCTTAAATGATAATAATGAATGATCCTTTTACATGGAACATTTTACACTTTTTCACCATATCAAGATGATAATAGATTGATTATTCATAGTCCTTGATCATATCTAATCATCTTCATCGGTGCATATAAATATCTTTCTATGGGAATATTTTCTTGATTTGTTTTGTGATAAAAATAAATTTCATCCTTTGCAACAAAGAGATAATCCCGATATGTTTTAAATGTTAATATCACTACATCCAACTACAGATCATGTGTTGGGTATTTCTATTCATGAACATTCAACTTCATTGATATATAGGCTATAACATTGTCATTATATATTATGACACAACCCAACCCTATTTATGGAGTATCACTAAACAACCCAAATGGTTACCCATATGTGGGTATTGTGAGCACAGGTATAGAGATAAGTGTCCATTTGAACTCATTGAATTTATCATAACATTCATCATTCCATGAAAACATGACTCCCTTATGAGTTAACTTTGTAAGATTATTTATCAAACATGATAAATTTATAAAAAAAATCATTGTTAATAAACAAATAACACAAGGAATATATAGATATCAACAGTATTGGTTGGCCTTTTACATCCTATAATTACTTTTATCATTTAATGGTTCATAGATATACCATTTTTTATGATTATATTCCCCTAGAAAGAGACTACCTTCAACAATAACACAAATTTGTGGTTCTTGGGGTTGAGAATCTACTTTCAAATGGTCTTTAGAATGGTAATCATATGTTCCTCATGTTTCTACATAATTTTAGAGTATATTATAATTTAATCTATACATATGGACACAATTTTTTCATGTTAATCTCAAATGAATCAAATCATCAAGTATATGAAAACTGATGGATCATAGTTGAGTTCAAATGGCATCACTATAAACACATAGTGTAAGTACCATGTATGAAAAGTGGTCTAGAGAATATCTTGTTTCTTCACCATTAAATGATAATATCCCTTCTGAAGATCCATTTTTGGAGATGTATTGTGCTCCATATAGCAGATAAAAAATTCATAAATTTGAAAAAGTGTTTACTTGTTCTTTATCATGATCTTTTCAATCTCGCAATAATCAATTAAAATGTGCAATGAACAGTCATCCTTTAAGATAAATGGAAATTGGTCATCCCAGGTTAAATAACTTGGGAGCATGCACCAATTATATAGAATCTCATGAAGTTGTTTCATTATATCCTCAAGTACCACAATAGCCATTTTATATGGAGTCTTGGATAATAGAAAAACCCATGGTATAAGCCTGATTGAAAATTTAGCCTCATGGCTAGGAGGAGGGCTAAGTAAATCCCCAGAAATATGTTAGCATATTCCCTCACAATAGGAATATCATAGAGTATCGTACATTATCTATACTCAATCATTTGAGTAGGATATTCACACTCCCAGTGAAATAATATCCCTACTTGGGATGATGGTTTTAATAACGATTAATATGCCTCCTTGTAATTATAAAACATTGAGAGTTTATTCACAATTAAAAGAATGATTTCCTTATCATAGATATTTATGTTTTCTATACATAAGGCAACTCGATCCATGCACATAATTGAATCAAATTAAACCAAAGTTAGTATGACATGGTTTTATTAGAAGCTTACCACACAACCATTGATAGGAGAGGAGTTATAACTTGGGGAAATTTGTAATAAAGTGGTGAGATATATAGAAATATAAGGGAATAAACATGAAATAATAGATACATGTTATAAAATATTCACATCAATATGGAATAAGAGGAACATGAATAATAATTCATGATATATCATGACAATCATAACATTGGAAATGTAGAAACAACAAGAAATACTTAATACTAAACATAGATCAAGGATAAACCATCAAAAAATAAAGGTGGACAATGTCTCAGAAATGAACTAGGTTCACTCGATTTGTCATCATGACTTATCATGTTACAAAAACATACGCAATGCATTGGAGAGCTAAATAGGAACACCCATTATATTCATATAATTATAATGCTTAAGCTTGAAACATTGATCATATTACATGGATTCATTAATCATCACTATTAATTAAAGATCACAGTATTTGGAATAAATAAATTTATGTCCCCATTCAATAAGTATATGTTCATGAAGGTGAATAACATTGATAGAAAAATTAATATTGTATTCACTAGACTATTATTTGACGTGGGAAATCATTGTGAAATATCTGCATCATAACGATGTTAAATAAAAATTCAGAAAATAGATAGATGAGAGAGAAATGTGTATCTCAAAATTTTTAATTAAATTTTATAGTAATAGGTTTATTTGAAAATAGATATTATCAAAAGTAAATAATGATAAAATACATAAAGTAAAAAAGATATATGAATAAATTGGAGAAAGGAAAAGGTCCCTTACGAAATTTCATCATGGTAACAAGTGGACATAAAAGATTATGGTAGGATTAATGATAGTGAGAAAGGGTTATTATAATTTATTCATAAAATTTTATGTAATGATATTATGGAATAACATGTCCCAACATACCCAATGAAATTTAATAGACCTACCATAAAATGAGTTAACAGATGGAAATGAGATGATAAAAATCCCATATGGAGTTTTAGAATTGTAAGGTTTTAGGTGTAGGTAAAAAAGAGAGATAATAAATGATCGATCAATAAAATAAAATCTATTTTATAGTAGGGTGTTTTTATAAATAAATGACATCGTAAAAAAATCAATTAGGATGATTAATTTAGAAGAAGGTATTTGATTTGTAATAATTAGAGGAGGGAAGGGATCCATTAATTGAGCGGGTGACATCAAAAGATTGGTTGGGGATTCTTTAGAATATGGGGAGCCTCAAGAGGACTCTATAGAGTGGAGGGTATAGTATTGTCGATTCCAAGGAGTTTGAGTGAAGAGAAATTAGAACATGTGAGGAATTATATAGGAAAAGGGGATATTTCATTAATATTTTGGTTTTGTACTCTATATAATAAAATAACCATAACCACAAACAATATCAGGGTTTTTCAAATGGTTTAGTCCAAATTGACGTTATTTTTAATTATTTCACATGTCTATGGTTGGATCATATTAAAATAATTCCACTGATTATGAGGAGTTCAGTAATGCTCTTAAAAAATGATTTCAAAACCATAAAATATATTATAGGGTTTTGAGGATTGATAATGGATATATAAAATAATGAAAATAAAATGAAAATCACGTTTTTTAATTTCAAGCATTTATTTATAAATTCATTACATTTATATTACTTGTTACAACACTTTTGGGTTATTATGTTGTCATAATACACCATTTATTTTTTATGATATTTCATTTTTTAACATAACATTCTATTATCTCAAAAAAATGAAAAATACATTGTTAGATAATTTTGACATTATTATTCCAATATAAATTTTCATTTTATATAATGATTTTTCTAAATATGTGATATTTATTTTGAAAATAATAATTGATATTTTTTGAAAATAACTTGTTTTTTTATAATAACAACTTTCAAACCCTTATAAAAATTATATTTGACATCAAAAAAATAATAAGACCATTTATATGGAGTGAAAATTTATTTATAATAATATTTGATTAACTTATTAATTATTTATAATATCCATTATTTAATATATCTATATTCATTAATTGAATTTTAATATTGAATAGAATTCCTTTTCTATTTTATTGAATCGAAATAAAGATTAATTTTAATGGATAAATAATAGTATGAAAATATATTAATTAATCTATAAAAAAAGTACATATTCATATTTTTATGTTCTTGATACATATCAATTTAATACACAAGAAAAATACATAAGTGTTAGGAATGCGATTGTGCGAGTTTAATGGGGAGGTTCAATGAACATGGTTTGGGTCAGTACCTCAATAAGCTTTAACATATCTTGTAAATGGTTTCAGTCAGGATAATGTTTTTGGATCAATGATTTGGCTAAGTCAAAGTAAAAGACCTGGAACAATATCTCCCTTGTAAACTCAGATAAATTACCTTCATATATTATGCTCATACTATTTGTGTGCATCATATCTTTTTCCTATATCAATTGGATTTGTTACAAACCTATATTTATACTAATAATGTAATCATAATTAAAAACTATATCATCAATTGTAATGATTCGTTGTATTTTTTTAATCCCAATATGATATTATAAAATAAAATAAGTTAATGTATTTTCTATAACCATTTAAAATTATGATACATTTAAATAAATCATAAAGTTCATTTTATTTATAATAATTAGTTTCATTAGAATTATATAATATATATTATTTAGATTTGTTAAATGAGCGAGGACTATACTATAGGGACATATATATTCTATTTTATTATTATTATTTTTTCATTATACTACTATAATGGATGAATTCTCCAGTAATTCTTTATCATTGTATTCTCTAAAGAAAAAATATATTTCATTTATGAGGACTATAATTTTTTGACATAAATATTTTCCTCTAAATATATCTTTATCTTCCAGCAAAAATATATATAGAATGATTATATAGAGATTATCACTATCCTAATTCAATATATTCTTTTTTATGAACAATTCGGTGATGAGTGTTCTAAGTAGTACTATTAGTCATACTTAATGGACTTGTAAATGATTTTTTTTATAATTTACAGTTTCTAAAACCAAACTCTCAATATTTATTAAGTCATATTCTACAATGTAAGAAAACTAAACATGTGAAGAAAGTGTTTGGTTAGTGTAACAGAAGATTGTTTTTTCCTAGAACAACTATATTATTTTTAAATATTTTTATTATATTTTCTTTTCAATACGTTAGGGTAACAAAAGAGGAATGATTCACATTCAAGATGGATTCATTTATAAAATTTTCTTCTTTTAAAATTGGCCCTTATTCACTCCCCTCTTATGTCACATTTATCTTAATTATTTTATAAAAATTGGGGTATAATGAGTTCAAATTTATGAATTCATTTATCTACAATAGTATTTAGTTATGTTTAAATTAGAAGTCAAATTTCAATGGATTATCATAATGAATCAATGACTAAAATTATGGATCACTATTTTAAAGTTAAAAATTATTGGCCATGGAAATCATTCATGGTAATATACATAAAAAATATTAAAATGAATGTTTATTTTAAAAATATAAAATAATATAAAATCATTAAATATTAACAAAAAACATGTGAAAATACTTAAGACTGGGAATATGATCTAAATTCATGATCAATGAATGTGATAATTTGTGGTCTTGGACCAGTTGTGTTAAATCGCATATCCTAATGTGTTAATTTTTTCAACATGTGGGAAAACTATTGATGTTTCCTATTAATTAAATGATAATATGATACATCTCTAATTCAATAATGATAATTATTATTTTTCATACTTTTTAGATTCTTGAATGTGTAAGTGTTACTAAAATAAATGGGTGATTGATATAGACGGTATGAATTTTTTATATGGAATAAAAAATATAACATGATTAATATTATATATTTACTAGAGTTTTTCCAACCAGATCTATTGCACATTATATTCTAATTAAGCTGTAAAAACAACATATGGATTTTAATGTAATCAAGAGTTTTTGATACATTAATAATCTATCATGATGACATGAATATAGAAGATAATTATTTTAAAAATTAAGAATGTGAATTTTTTATCTCATTATTTATAAGAATGAATATAAAATAATTCTTATGTTGTTGTTATATTCATTGAAAATTAATAAAGATATTCAAATGTAGTTGTGGAATTTTCAAAATCAGATATGAGAATCAACACACTATTTCAGAGAAATAATGTTGTTTGGAAACAATACATCTACTTCAGGAAATGTACTCGTGGATTATGTAATAATGTACATGATGAATAAAATTTATTTGAAATATTAAACATGATAATCCATAACTTATGGAATGAATTAAATTGAATTTAATGATAGGATTGTTTATATAAAATATTATTATTAATGAAAAATAAGACATCAGGAAGATGACATTAAATGTTTCTAAATATTGAAAAAAATATCGTTCAGAATATAGTCTATCACAATGGAATAAAAATATAAAATATGTCATTTATGGCATTGTAATATTATTTAAAGTCATAATATTCATTCATTTATAACTATAAATTATATGAATCCTTAAATTAAATTATAATTGAATATATTTCTATTCTGTAAGATAATATGAAACCATAAAGAAAAGTGACTAATCTATAACAATATTCAAAATATTATTATATATGAAAAATATATTTTGATAAAACAAAATTTAGAAATGAATGAAACTAAATAAATCAACTTAATGCTTCATTGAACAATAATGGTTGATTAAAGATATTTATTCAAAGGTATAATCATAATAAACATTCAATATTGTTTATGAATGGATATTTGTATTTGAATAAAAATATATAAATTAATAACTATAATAATTAAAAATAGGTAATTAGAAGTAATTTTTGGAAACATGAACTACATTTAAATAATGTTTTTCCAACTATAATTAATTATATCATCTCTAAATATTGTTATTTTAATAGTGGAATTAATTTTCATTATAGTATTGATTATTTATTATGTAATAATCACATTATTAGTGTTAAAAAAATATTATATATATATATATATTAACATATCTAGATTAAATTCTTGAATTTATTATAATGTCAAACAGATCTGGATACTCAAATCCTTGTTTTTGTACAGTGCTAGACCCCAAGGAATTTTGGTAGAAAAACAAACAAAAATATTGTTTAAAAATTTTGTGTGAAAATGTATAGGGATATAAATTCTATTTTTTATATTGAAATAGGATATTCCATACATATATGTGGATACTTCTCATACATTAGTGTGATATCAAATTTTATGTGTGTTTAATAACATTTTGTGATAATTATAATGGAAATCTCATTAGATATGGGTATGTTGGGGATCCCAATTCTATTATGATAAACAAATTTTACTATGATCATGTTTTTAAGAACAATATGATAATTATTTCTCAACGATGTAATTATATTTTTACTATTTTTTTCTCAAATAGTAAATTATTTGTTATTTATTATAAAATACTTCTATTTAACACACAATGACCATAAAATGTTTATACATTAGACCATAGATCCTTATTTGAATAAAATGTTAACTATTTAAGTACTGATTTATGTAAATCATTGAAATATAATTGAAGTCTTAATCAATGTAATACATTCTCTATATATAAATACTCTAAATATTAGTTAGTTTATAATATTTATTGTGATATGTTTGATGTTAATTGTTTTTTATTCATGTCTAACACAAATCAAATACATGTCACATTTCAATTCAATCAACTAATTTTATACTTATATACCATTATAACATATCCACATCTATGTTTTAGACCATATAGTGTAGAAATCAAGGATAAAATATTCATTTTTTCCTTCTTTGTCAGATAATGATTATTAGATATTTACATGGACATTCCAAAAAATTTAAAAGTGGTGTTGGTACTATAGTAGTATTTTTTCAATTTGGATTGAAATTCAAATGTGTTATAATAATACAATTGAGATGTTATCCTTAATGTAAATATTTATAATTAAGTGTTAAATTATTTATTTCAAACAGGGGTATTAAAATTACTTTTAATTATCAGATTACAACTCAAAATATGCCGGTTTTGAATGAAGAAATTAAAATTTTCAAAAAATGACTATAGCCATGTTATATTAGTATTTTTTACCAATTTATATTTTTTGGAGGAATAAATTAATTTAAAATTCCAAAAAAATAAAAGGTTTTTAATTATACATATTCTCAAAAAGTCACTTTTTGATTTTTAGAATAATTGAATACCTAAAGTTGACTGATTCAATATTTTTTTATGAAATTTCTATTTTATTAATACAAAGTAAACCCATATTAATTTTGATACAATATTTAATGAAGGAAAATTTAATTATTATTCTGATACTTTTCAATCTTTTTTATTTATTAATAAAAGGTCAATGATACTCAAATAAATTGTTAATTTAAATTTTGATGAGATCACTGCGTTTGATTACAATATAACAATGTGATGAATCTAATTTTTATTTAAATAACATGTGGAATGAATATTATAATATGAAGTGTTAATTTTTATTATATCATTATCATAATCAATCTAGGTATAAAGAGAATGAAACCGAAGAACCTGAACGTTCTTATTGAGGTAACCAAAAAACATAAAGAACTATCCTTAATATAAATCAATTTTTTACATTTTTTGAAAATGAATCTTTAATATGATGAGTGGGATATGCAAAACATTCTCCATACCAAAAATATATTGAAGGAAACATCACCAGCACTAACTTCATCACTTTAATATAAAATTTAAAATTATAAAGGAGTAATAAAACAGAATGACTTTCACCATTAAAATTGGCCAGAATAACCTCTATTGAGACACAAAAAATTATTCCAAAATAGGTAGAAATAGATTCTCACATTGAAAATCCTCTAGTTTGTATCCTTGTAAAAATTGTGTTATTAGAGTTCACAGGAACCATCTTCCAAACCTACCCCAAGGGATTATAGATTGAGGTATTTGGATTCAGGATCTATAATTGATGTTGAACCTCAATTCTAGAACTAGATTTCTTAAATGAGGAAACATCACCATTATTAAAATGCTCTTTCATTGTTTCAATGAAATTAAATTCCAAATGGATATGAAATTGAGAGCACAAATATCATTCTCCATGGTTTCTGATGTTGTGGACAGCATAGATGACATTCCATTTCATTCCCGGTACTCCCAGCGCTAGGGGCCAATTGTGAGAGGCCCTTCTCAAGGAACAACAAACCTACTCGCCTAGCATTAGGAAGAACCATTGAGAATTTATTGCATTGTTCATTGATAGGGAGTAAAACCATTATCATCAACCATTAGTTTTTTACCCTTATTCTCTAGAGATACCTGGGGATCCTTAGCCACAGTTATAGTCACTATAAAATCCAATGAGTGGAAAAAAGGACCAACCCCCTCGCTGGACACATTCCTTGCAGTCACCTAAAGAAGGTGAGGACCGCACTAATGTTGTGAGGAGGATTCACTATACAAACCCCCATCATAACCCTTCCAAAAAACTATAAGAGTACATGGGGAACTCCGTACAATATTTACAAGATATTAACCTCACTTTTATCTTTTTAATCAACTCAAATCTTAGGCAGTGTCATAGGAGTGCTCTGAGAAGATTCGAGTGGGTCAGGGGTCTTCAAATGAGTATCATGGACATAGAAGGGATTAATCACCTTATCAATAGTTGGATCATGAAAAATACCATCATCCACCGAGTGGGAGACATCGACCATGAAATCTAAATCAGGGAAATGGCCACTACAATAAAGACCACCATGAAAAAGAAATTTTTATTTCCATGCCCTTGGCCAAAGCAGATTGATCAATAGCCGACAACCTCCTCATAGAAAATCTGTTTCCTGAATCCATCCCCACCATCTCCCAATATCGAAATCTTATGAGCAATATTCCTTGACAAATCCATATCAACTTATACTGGGATACACCAGTGATGTAACTTGTGAGGATTAAAGGTTTCAGCATGTATGGAACACCCCAGCTAGTCACCAAATCCCTATAAGATGAAAGGGTAATGAAATGGAATTTTGAGACCGATAATACGGATCCACATAGCCAATTTGTCATGACCCGCCTTCACCAAAAAGGGGGAAGGGTCAGTAGATTGACAGGCCCTTCATTATTTATGTTGAAGGAGAGATAATAACCCTCGAAACCCGCCTTCAATAGATCCCAAAGTGGCGACATGTAACATCCCAAGTAAGTAATTAATAATATATTTTCGTGTCTATGTCTATTTATAAATTATATAGTGTTTTAAGAGGCTTAAAATGATAATAAATCCATTCTTAAGCATAGAATTCTATAATACTATTAAGAGATTGTTTTACCGCCTTTTGATGGTGAACCATTTTTTAAATCTATATTTTGACAATTTTAAAGCTCTATTTTTAAGAATAAACATATTATTTATTATTGGGAATTTAAAATTTACATTGGATAATTTTTTGGTATTTTTCTTACAATGGTCATTTTTTAATGAATAGTGAAAAATATTGCATTTTACATCAAAACTTCTTTTTTATATAATTTAATTATATGGTTAGATTATATTTTTAATTGTAATTAAAGTTTAATTAGAATATATTTTTACTATTTAATTCAATGGTGGTCATTTTAATTAATTTCACTTTGGAATTGGGCATAATCATGTTCTAAACTTTTCATAGATATTCTTTCAAAAAGACCTGCTATTTGTTTTGAAAATGGGAATTATTTTTAAATTAATTCATGAAATTTTTCTGTTTGGAATTTGGTAAAATGGATTCCATATTTGGAATTAGATATTCCAAATTATGTAATTAATACTCTTATGTTTTTGGACATTATGAATAATAACGATAGTAGTTATCTTTAATTATCTTGATTAGTTAGTAATCGGGTAGTTAAGGATAATAAAATAATATCATAATAATAACAAATGTCTCCAAGATGTATCCTAATGCTATTGGTTGTCTCATTTCAGACCATTGGATGACTTGTGCCAAACATTGTGACCACATGGAATCACTTTTGGGTTAAAGTGACACTTTATCATTTTAGGTTTTTAAAAGGAAAGTATAAACAAAGTATGTATCACCCCGATTAAAAAAAATTTAACATTCTCTAAATAAATGATCTCATAGACTGTAAATAGTCATTGGAAATATGAAAATATTTCCTACATCATATTAGTTTTTTTATAATTTTTAGACAATAAATAAATTAAATTATTTATGACATCATGATGATGCAGCAATTACCTCATTAATGAACGATTTAAATAAAATAAAAAGATAATGTAAAATATAAGACTTACACTTGCCAAAGACCTATTTTATGAGTATATATATAACTAGTATCACCTTATCCTCAAAATATATCAATGTGGGACCTTTTAAATCCGAAAAACATTTCAATATAAGGTAACATTTTATAACATTCCAAGAGTGCCCCTCCTCTCCTCTTATAAAAGGCCCCCACCTCTACCTCTTTACCCACACTGTTCAAGCCTTTGGCTCGTCCGAACTATGATAATTTTATCTCTCCAAATCCCTCTCTACATATTAGAAGCCTTATCGTAGGCATAAATCTCTTCAACAAACCCTTTTGGTGCAAACCAAGAGGAGTTACCCGATTTATAGGTAAAGTCTTCTATAGTGTTTTTTTTTGCTTCTCCAACCCCATAAACTCTATTTATTCCTTTCTTTTGTAACAAAAGTAGTATCTTAAATATACTAGGATTTTTTTAGGATATTTATTCGAGCTACACTTACACACACCTTCATCTAATGGTTAAATAGCATACTGTTTCCGTGGATGGCGAATTTCTGCCTCACGAAATGATGATTGTTCAATATTCATCTAACACCTTCTTGGGTAGCCATTAAGATGTCACTATATTTATATATGATATGTAATATGTTTATTGTTTCCTTAAGATTCTGTATTTTTCATTTATGGGATACCTTTATGGTTTCTATTATGTGTAAACACAATATCTTCATTTTAGGAAGTGCGGACTACCGCCCCCTCAATGTGATTTGATTCATTAATGCCATATGTGGGATGTATAAATGATGGAGTTAATGATATTATATATTATATTATACTGGAATTATAATATACTTTTATATCATTATGATTCCATTCCATTAAATAGGAAAGAGAAATTGAAGAAGCGTTCATGTGTACGTACGGCTTACCGTCTCCATGAACGGTAAATTTCATTTCTTACCTCTAAATGTTATATAATATTATAAATACATGTATATACTGGATATATATGATATATATGATATCTACTTAATTAATATAATTCTGGACAGAATGGATATTTTACCACATGAACAACTTGTAATTACAAGAAGTTTATTTTTGACTCATGTACCAATGATCGACAAAATGACCATTATTAACTTAAATAATTAATAAGTGTTCAAGAAATGGTAATAAGTTATATGAAAGGAATAATGAACATGAAAAAGGTTCTTAATAAAGTATATTTTAACTCATGTTTATTATTTAGGAGGTTAAATAACGATCAAGTCAAGTCGGACCCGAGGTATGGGACTTAGTATCAATCTCCTTTCAATGGGGCATATTTTGTTTTATACACAAATTTCTTTTATACGGTGTATAAAAACATTTGACTTTTATGCTTATTCAAAAGGAATATTTTTTATATGAACCGTTTTACTAAACGACAAAAGGGAAGGTTTTTGTCATACGTATGCGGCAACAACGACTTCTCTGCCGTTGTGACCATTATTTGAGTTTCGGCTTCCTCTACAAGCCATAACTTTTTTTAAATGAAAAATAAATACCATGTTTTACTTTACATTTATTTTGGTATTTAAAATGGGTTTCATAATGTTTTTATTATATCAATGTGTTGTATTGATATCTTGTGATTGAAATGGGGAAATTTTATGTTTCCTTTATGCATGTTTTATGTGATATGATTATGTTATGGTATATGCGCATTGTCTATGAAGACAGGTGGTTCCGTGATAAAATTTGGACGGGTGATCCCGATATAGCTCTCCAATGCATATGGTAACGTGATGGAGTTAAACGTTAAGGTTTCTCTGAAGAGATTTCAGGAATATACTGTGATGGGTATTCCAAACGTAACCATGAGGGTTACTCCCTATGTAAGAATGTTATGAATGCCTCAAGTTACCTTTTTGTCTTATGATTTCTATGAGTTATTAATAAATCTTATTATATCATGAGGTATGTTTATGTTCTTATGTTTTATGAGTAAAGTATGACTTCATTTATTCTAATGTATACATGTACTAATGTTTCCTTTCCATATTTTTATATCTCTTACTGAGCTTTTTATGCTCATCCCATGTTTTGGAAATGTTTTTCAAAGGTCAAGGGAAAGGTACATGATATGATGATAGTGTCAAGTATGTTTCAAGAATGACTCTATGTTTTATTTTAAAAATGTTTCTGTTTATGGGAAAAATGAATACTATCTTTTATGTAACCACTTTGTTTAAATGTGGAATGTAATGCATGATTTATGATCTAATTCTCTAAAACTCTAAACCTAAAAAGATCCTCAATATGTATTCTTGAAATATCTCAATATTAAGTAATGTTTAAGGGTGGGGCCTTATAGTTGGAATCAGAGGTCAGTTAAGGTAACATTAGGAGTTAGAATTATATTAAATGATTATCCAAAAAATATTTTTTTATATTCAAATTGAAATGATATAGCATATTAAGATTACCGTGTTGCTTCATTTAAGACTTGTTTGTTCAGAATGGTTTTCCGTAGAGAAAATAGGGAAGCAGTGGTAGGATGGCATACAGATAAAACTGACCATCCGAATCAGCATCCTAAGATGGTTTGAATGGGAACTGAACAGTTTGTTGCAGTAAAGGTGCAGTTGACTCAAGCGATAAATGGTGGTGGTATCTATGCACGAGATCTGCCAGATCAACCGCAGAGGAACATGTTAGTGGTGGAACATTTCATGAGGCAACATCCCCCATCATTCAGAGGATCATCTAACCCTGTGCTAGCTAAAGGGTGGATTAAATAACTGGAGAAGATTTTCGATGTCATGGGATGTTAAGACAATCAAATGGTTAGTCTTGCTATTTACCGTTTGGAGGGTGAGGCAGATTAGTGGTGGTCGATGGTTAAAAATATCAGGTATGCTGATGAGATTGATGCTCTCGACTGGGATGATTTCAAAGGTATGTTTCATGGGAAGTATTTTCCTAAGGCTGTTTGACTTAGAATGGAAAAACAATTCTTGGAATTGAGTCAAGAGGAAGACTCAGTGGCTGCATATGAATAAAGGTTCACTCGATTGGCAAGGTATGCTCCAAATTTTATCTGAGACCATGATAGTTAAATCAATCATTTTTTCTCAGGATTAAAGCCAAAATATCAAAGGGAATTGTCTTCTAAAGAGTTCAAAAGTTATGAAAATCTTGTTAGATGTGCTGAGAATTTGGAAATGGAGTTTTCCAATGATCAAGTGTTCTATAACAACCAACAGAAGAAGAGACCTAGGTGGCAAGAGAAATGGAAGAATTCTTCAAAAAGGTCTGATGGTAAGAAAACTAAGTTTCCAATTCGTGATAAATGTGGTAAAAGGCATGCAGGGGAATGTATTTTGAATTATGGAAAGTGCTATCGATGTGGTAATATGGGACATAAGGCTCGTGATTGCACTGGAAAAGATCAAGGTGATGGTAAGACCAAATTTGATTTATAGTTAGTGAAAAGTTTCTAGCGCAATGAGATGGGTCACTATGCAAACGAGTTTCCTACATAGAGCTCGAGTGATGGGAAGCAGTTAGACTACAAGTAGAATGGGGTGGTGAAATCCTTTGCAACTATGTCAGTAGATGTTGGGCCATCAAATGATGTGGTATCAGGTACTTGGATTGTTTTCTCAGATTATGCTAATGTGTTGTTTGATTCAGGGCCTACACATTCTTTCATATCGGAAATTGTTTCTAGTAAATTGGAAATTCCATCTCATGAAATGAATCAAAAACTTGTGGTAAAAACACCTGGGGGAAATGTTGAGGCAAAAAGAATTTATATGAATCACAATATCCTTATCGTTGGAAAGAACCTATTTGAAAACCTTATTGTTTTACCTCTAGTAGAGTTTTATGTTATCATGGGTATGCATTGTCTCTCTTCTTACCATGCTAAGATTGACTATAGAGCTAAAGAAGTTTATTTTCAGAAATAATTTCAGTTTGATTACAAGAATGAACCCTTACTGTTGATAACATATCAAGAGGCCGAGAAACTTGTAAAAGATGGAAATGAATGTTAACTTGCACATATTTTTGAATCCAAGAGAACTGTTCAGATTAATGATATGCCAGTGTTAAATGAGTATCTTGATGTTTTTTGGATGAGTTTGCTAGAAAATTACCAGATCAGGAAGTTGAGTATACTGTTTATTTAGTTTATGATGCTAAAAAAATTTCAAAACCCCCTTATCAAATGGCGTAAATTAATCATTTACAGTTGAAGGAGCAATTGCAAGATTTATTAGAGAAAGGTTTCATTAGACCTAGCACACCACCATGGGGTGCTCCTGTCTTATTTATTAAAAATAAATATGGTTCTATGAGACTTTGCATTGATTATAGTGCCTTGAATATCATCACTGTTAAGAACAAATATCATATGCCTCATATTGATGATTTGTTTGATCAGCCCCAGGGAGCTCAATATTTTTCAAAGATTGACCTGAGATCGGGGTACCATCAGTTGAAGGTAAAGGAAGCAGATATTCTGAATACAGCATTTCGTACATGATATTGCCATTATGAATTTTTAGTTATGCCTTTTGGGCTAACCAATTCACCTGCTGTATTCATGGACCTTATGAATAGAATTTTCAGTGATTTCTTGGATATGTTCATGGTTGTTATCATTGATGACATTTTAGTGTTTTCTAAAAGTAAAATGGTGGATGAATGATATTTAAGGTTTATTTTTCAAACCATAAAATAAAATAAATTATATGGGAAATTCAGAAAGTGTGAGTTTTGGTTGCAAAAAATTTCTTTCCTTGGTCACATTGTTTCTAAAGATGGGATAACTGTTGATCCTGCAAAATCAAAGGTCGTGGAAGAATGGCCCAGACCCATAAATGTTACCGAGATTCATAGTATTCTTGGTTTGGCAGGCTATTACCGAAGGTTTGTTAGAAAATTTTCATGATTATCTAGTCCAATGACTAAGCTAACATGGAAGGGTGTTAAGTTTATCTGGATAATGTAATGTGATGATTGCTTTGGGGAATTGAAAAGAATATTGGTGAATGATCCAGTTTTGGAACTACCTTCTAGGTATGGTGAGTTTGGTATCTACTATGATGCATCATTGAAAGGAATTGTTTGCTTCCTAATGAAGAGTGAATAGGTAATTGCTTATGCATCACGTCAGTTGAAAACTCATGAGTTAAATTACCCTACTCATGATTAGGAATTAGTTGTTGTTGTTTTCGCATTGAAAATTTGGAGGCATCATTTGTATGGTAACAAGTGTGAAAAATATAATGTTCAGAAAATTTTAAAGTATATATTCACTCAGAATGAATTTAACATGAGATAGAGGAGATGGCTTAAATTAATCAAGGATTATTATTGTACATTTCATTACCATCCTGGAAAAGAAAATAAAGTGGCTGATGCTTTGAGTCGAAAAAGTAATTCTTCATTAACCATATTACGTTTGGTACATGATCCTTTGGTTAAGGATTTAATGAACATTGGGATAGAAGTAGTTGGTGCAGGAGGTTCTTATGTTTTGTTTCTGGTATTAGTGAAATCTTTTTTATCAGATAGAATTAAGCAATCACAGAAGCAAGACAGTGTGTTGTAGAAAAAGGTAGATCTGGTTTAGAAGGGCAAGTTTCCTGAATTCAACATTGATAATGATTGTGTTTTGAGATTTGGGATGAGATTTTGTGTGCCTTGTGATTCACAGTTGAAGAGATAGTTGTTATGTGAAGCTCATAGTTATCCGCTTTCAGTTCATCTTGGCAGTAATAAGATGTATAGAGATCTTTGAAAGTATTAATGTTGGGATAAAATGAAAAAATATATTGCTGATTTTACTGTGAAGTGTTTGACTTGTCAACATGTTAAAGCAGAGCGACAATTACTGAAAGGGATTCTTCAACCATTACCAGTACCAGAGTGGAAATGGGAGAATATATCCATTGACATTGTTGTGGGATTGCAGAAGACACCTCGAGGTAATAAGGCAATCTAGGTTTTTGTTGATCCCTTGACTAAATCTGCTCATTTACTTGCTATACGAGATACTTTTTCACTAGATCAAATTTCTCATTTGTATCTTAAAGAGATAGTCGGGTTACATGTAGTTCCACTCTCCATTGTATCTGATCGTGATCCCAGGATTACTTCTAACTTTTGGAAAGGCCTTTAGAAGTCATTGGGTACTGAATTAAATTTTAGTACATCTTTTCATCCCCAAACAGATGGGCAGTTAGAATGAACAATTACAACCTTGGAGGATATGCTACGTTCTTGTTTGATGGATTATTAGGGATGTGGGGACCAACATCTTTTATTGGTTGAGTTTTCTTATAATAACAGTTTTTATTCCAGTATATAGATGGCACCATTTGTGGCATTATATGGGAAGTGGTTTCGAACTCCAGCATTCTGTGATGAAGTGGGTGAAAGGAAGATAATGGGAATGGTATTGGTAGAAGAGTTGGCAGAAAAAGTTCAGCTGATATAGAGACACATGAGAACTTCTCAGAGCAGGAGGAAGAGTTATGCAGACATTCGGAGGAAGGATCTATCTTTTGAGGTAGGAGATCAGGTTTTTTTCAACTATTCACGATGGAAGAGTGTGATGCGATTTGGTATGAAAGGAAGACTCAGTCCAAGGTTCATTGGACCATATGAAATTATAGAGAGAGTTGGATCAGTTGCATACTGAGTGGCTTTACCACCGAGTTTATCTTAGGTACACAATGTTTTTCATGTTTCAATGTTATGGATGTACATGCCAGATCCATCTCATGTTTTGAGTCCAGAGGTAGTTTATCTGGAAGAGAACCTAACTTGTGAGGAACAACCAGTCCAGATTCTTGACCATAGGGAGAATGTATTACGGAATAAGGGGATTCATCAAGTAAAGTTTATGTGGAAAAACCAAATGAGTGAAGAGGCAACATGGGAATCTGAAAATGCAACGAGGGAAAATAACCCCACTTATTCGATAAGTAAATAAATTATAGGGAAACAATTTTCAAAAGGGTGGAAGGATGTAACATCACAAGTATGTAATGAATAATATATTTTCATAGCTATGTATATTTATGAATTAGATAGTGTTTTAATAGGATTAAAATGAGGATAAATCCAATCATAAGCATAGAATTCTCTAACATTTTTAAAAGATTGTTTCACCGCCTTTTGATGGTGAACCATTTTATAAATCTATATTTTGAAAATATTATAATCCCTATTTGTCTAAATAATCTTATTCATTATTATTGGGACATTTAAATTTACTTTGGATAAATTGTTGTTATTTTTCTGACAATGTTCATTTTTTAATGAATAGTGAAAAATACAACATTTTACATCAAAACTGCATTTCCATATAATTTAATTATATGGTTATATTATCATTTTAATTTTAATTAAAGTGTAATTAGAATATATTTTTACCATTTAATCCAATGGTGGTCATTATAATTTATTTCACTTTGGAATTGGGCATAAACAAGTTCCAAACTTTTCATAGATATTGATTCAAAAAAATCCGCTATTTGTTTTGACAGTGGGAATTATTTTTAAATTAATTATTGCAATTTCTGTGTTTGTAATTTGGTAAAATATATTCCATATTTGGAATCAGAAGGTCCAAATTATGTAATTAAGAATCTTTTGTTTTTGGACATTATGAATAGTAACGATGGTAATTATCTTTAATTATCTTGATTAGTTAGTAATCGAGTAGTTATGGATAATAAAATAATAACATAATAATAAGTAATGACATAAAAATGTGTTGTAATGATACTTTTTGTCTCATGGCCGACCATGGGATGCCTTGTGTCAAACTTTGGGACCACATGGAGTCACTTTTGGGTGAAAGTGACACTTTATCATTTTATGTTATTAAAAAGAAAAGTATAAAAAATGTATCACCTGAGTAAAACATTTTTAATTTTTTCTACATAAATGATATTATAGACTATAAATATTTATTGGAAATCTAAAAACATTTCCTACATCATAGTATTTTATTTTAATTTTTAGAAATGAAATAATTTAAATTATTTATGACATCATGATGATGCAGTGATTACCTCATTAATGAACGATTTAAATAAAATGAAAAGATAATATAAAATCTAATCTTTAAACTTGTAAAAGTCCTATTGGATGAGTATATTTTGAACCCTTAATACCTTATCCTAGAAATATATCAATGTGGGACCTTTTAAATCTGAAACACATTTGAATATAAATTAACATTTTATAACATTCCAAGAGTGCCCCTCCTCTCCTTTTTTAAAAGGCCCCCACCTCTACCTCTTGCCCTACACTTCTCAAGCCTTTTTCTAGGCCAAAATATGATAATGTTATCTCTCAACATCCCTCTCTTCATCCTAGAAGCCTTACCTTAGGTAGAAAGCTCTTCAAGAAACCCTTTTGGTACAAATCAAGAGGAATTACCTGATTTAAAGGTAAAGACTTCTCTAGTGTTCTTTTGTTTTATTTTTCTTCTCCAACCCCATAAACCATTTGTATTCCTTTATTTTGTAACCAAACCAGTATCATAAATATACTAGGATGTTTTTATGAGATGTATTTGAGCTAATCTTACACACACTTTCATCTAATGGTTAAAGAGCATACCGTTACCGTGGATGGTGAATTTCTGCCTCACGAAACGATGATTGTTCAATATTCATCTGACACATAAAAGGGTGACCATTAAGATGTCACTATATTTATATATGATATATATTATGTTTATTTTTTCCTTAAGATTCTGTATTTGTCATTTATGGCATTCCTTTATGGTTTCAATTATGGGTAAACGCGATATCTTCATTTTAGGAAGTGCGGACTACCGCCCCCTCAAAGTGACTTGGTTCATTAATGCCATATGTGGGATGAATAAATGATGGAGTGAATAATTTTATATATTATATTATAATGGAATTATAATATACTTTTATATAATTATGATTCCATTCCATTAAATAGGCAATAGAAATGGAAATAGTGTTCATGCGTACGTATGGCTTACCGTCTCCATGAACGGTTCATTTCATTTCTTACCTCTAAATGTTATGTAATATTATAAATGAAATTTTATACTGGATATATATGATATATATGATATCTACATCATGAATATAATTCTGGAAAGAATGGATATTTTAGCACATGAACAACTTGTAATTACAAGTGGTTTATTTTTGACTCATGTACCAATGATCGACAAAACGACCATTATTTACTTAAATAATTACATAGTTTTCATGACATGTTAATAAGTTATATAAAAGGAATAATTAACTTGAAAAAGGTTCTTATGCAAGTAGAAATAAACTCATGTTTATTATTCATAAGGTTAAATAATGACCGAGTCAAGTCGGACCCGAGGTATGGGACTTCGTCTCAATCTCCTTTCATTGAGGCATATTTTTTTTATACACAGCCTTATTTTATACGGTGTATGAACCCCTTTGACCTTTACAAATATTCAAAAGGAATATTTTTTATAAAATCATTTTACTGAACGACAAAAGGGAATGTTTTTTGTTGTACGTATGCGGTGAAAACGACTTCTCTACCGCCGTGAAAATTATTTGAGTTTCGGCTTCCTCTACAAGCCATAAATTTTTTTAAATGAAATATAAATACCATGTTTTACTTATCATTTATTTTGGTATTGAAAATGGTTTTCATAATGTTTTTTTTATATCAATGTGTTGTATTGATATCTTATGATTGAAATGTGGAAATGTTATATTTCTTTTAGGCATGTTTTATGTGATACGATTATGTTATGGTACTTGGTCATTGTTTATGAAGATGGGTTGTTCCATGATAAAATAAGGGCGGGTGAGACCAATATAGATCTCCAATGCATTGGGTAACGTAAAGGAGTTAAATGTTAAGGTTTATTCAAAGATATTTAGGGAATATACTATGATGGGTATTCTAAACGTAACCGTGAGGGTTACTCCCTACGTAAGAATGTTATGAATGCCACAAGATACCATTCTGTCTTATGATTTCTATGAGTTATTCATAAATCTTATGATTTCATGAGGTATATTAACGTGCTTATGTTTTATGATTAATGTATGAATTCATTGATTCTTATGTTTACATGTACTACTGTTTCCTTTCTGTATTTCTATATCACTTACTGAGCTTTTTATTCTCATCTGATGTTTTTGAAATGTTTTTTACAGGTTAAGGGAAAGGTACATGATATGATGATAGTGTCAAGGAAGTGTCATGAAAGAATCCATGTTTTATTTTAAATTTTTTTCCGTTGATGGGAAAAATGAATACTATCTTTTATGTAACCACTTTGTTTAAATGTGAATTGTAATGCATGATTTATGATCTAATTCTCTGAAACTCTAAACCTGAAAAGATCCTCAATGTGTATTCTAGAAAAATATCAAGATGAAGTAATGTTTAAGGTTGGGGCCTTATAAGAACAGCACCAACGGTGTAGAATCACACAGTAAATGGAAGGCATTACCCCTTTTCTTTTAATAGGATTAGGAGATAAGATAGTAAATACCACAACACCAAAACTGAAAATGCAAATACAGCTAAAAATAAACCATTCCCAAATGCATGTTCAAAAGTAAAAGATACAAGTCACAAAACACCAAATGTAAAAAGATACAATGAAAAGGAAAACAACAACTACAACTACCCCCAAGGTCCAAGCTAGTATGGCCTCACATAATCCCTGAAGACCTCCTAGAAATCTGAAATCAGTTTCATATACTTAGGGTGAGAATAAAAGTACACTCAGTAGGGAAAACCAAAGACTCTTGTGGACAAGTGAGGAGACATTCTAATGCTCTATGAAAAAAGTGATAACAAAACCCCTAACAAGGTAAACTATCCACCCAAGCCTCACCAAGGCACACTCCCCAATGAACGAAAGTCATGTAATGTATAGTAATAGCACATCGATGTTTGGGTACCCCACGCCACTTTCACATTTGTTATTGAAGACATTCTATGCATTAGACCAATCTCTCCATTCTTATCATAGTCCAACTGCCATACCCGCCCACACTCACCTGGGCCACAACCCCTATCCCGCCGACAGACAGCTGGGACACAACCTCTATCCCGCCCGCAAAATCCTAGGACACAACTATCACATGTAACCATTCTGGAAAACACCTAAGGAAGAACAACCACTACCACGCCTGAAGGCACCTGGTCTAGAAGAACTACTGCCACCCCTGAAGACCCATGGGACTCATCCAGAAGATACTTGGGAAACCACATGCCCACACACACCTGGGTCAACCACCACACTACCCTTAATGAAGATTCTTTTGTTAATAATGGACTTCAGGCCATCACAGACTGCCCGAAAATACTTGGGCTATCCGGGAAAGTGAGCAGAAAAGAGCTAACAACCAGCCACTAATAGAAGTGTTGGGAAAACACCCTCATCCATGAAATGGGGGAGTTTGGCACTAAGTTCTCAACTTGGGTGGGGAGTGAATAAGAAACACAAAAACTGTGAGTATATGTATAGTTAAAAAGCATTCACCCAATCTAGGTTTTTCTTCTGCTAGCCTAAAGAATAATATCCTTACTATTCATTCATAAGAGAAGAGAACAAAACCCATGCCCAAGTCACAAATCACACCCACAAAACCCCATCTACCATCCTTGTTTTCATGTTCAGTAATAATCTTTCAATTAGTTTATGGACTTACTTGGGAAACTGGTAAGTATATGCACAAGCCAAGGAAAAAAGTACACCAAAAAACAATTTAAGCGTTCACACCTGGTTCTCTTGAAAAAGCACATCAAAAATGGAACCAGAGAAAAACCCAAGATACAGACCCATGCTGAAAAATTTAGGAGTCAATTATTTCTCATCAACAGAGGATCCCACCCCAATTAATGATATAAGCAATGGAATCACACAGCCTCAATTTCACAACCAGCAAAAGTATAACAATAGGGGATCCAATCCCCACCCACATCGCCCCAGTAATCATCCTGTGAAATAAACAACCAAACTGCTACCACCAACACCAAGAAGGACCATGCATGTATTTTCAGAATTTAAATATTTAACACACTCCATGGTTTTAATTCCACTATGCTTTAACCATGGTTATCATAGAAAAGGGGTTGATCTTGGTGCTTCCAATTTATTTAGAAGAATATACGTAATTAACCAATTTCCTTTACACGGGAAAAGTTTCACAACCATAATACAAGCCATTTAAACATCTCAAGGGGTAAGGGTTTATTAATGCACAGAGAAAAACCACCAATGACTATGATTTTCAATGATCACAGACTCGTATAATTCACAACACATGTCAACAATAAAGGAGCATAGCAGGTCATCGATCACACCCCCCTTTCATTCTTTAAATGTCTATTCATTATCTTTGTTATGCTCGGTTTCATAAATTTACACAGATGCAAAAACATGCCCACTCCACATGGTACACAGAAAGGAGAGACAAAGGGGAAAATCCCTACCAGATTGAACAAAGATCGATGTTAAGTCCTCACATGGAAACTGGAAAGTTAGGAGTAGCAGGAGCTCCACCGTACACGATCAAGGAATGCTTCGCAACAGGGGTACGACTCATCAGGAGGATGGGTAATATGAGCATAGGGTCATAGGGAAAAAACATAGGGAGAATCCTTTAGGTTATAAAGGCTGAGATACAAAATACCTAGGATGTTTAAGATATGGAGATAAAAACTTGAAACCGCATAAGAAGTAGTATTGTGGGTTGACCATGCGGCTGGGCCACCCCACATATACAATTAAAAGGTCCCCACCCTTTGGGGTGGTTAAAACTGACGTACACCTCATGGTTTTTGTTTAAGGGGGTACCTCAACAATCATTTAATTTAAACGAGCATTAGTGGGCTTTAAAACAGGATTAATGGGGTCAAAACATGATTTAAAAACCAATTAGCGCAAAAAGGAGGCGCTACTGGAAAACCCGTGGGGGTAGGTGAGAACTACATGTAGCCGAGAGCTACCAGTTGATGTCAACTACAGGTAGCTGTGAGGTACCGGTTGCTGAATGCTAGTGGTAGCTGGGAGCTACCGGTTGGTGACAAATACCGGATGCTGAGAGCTACCGGTATGCTAGAGCAACTGGTAGCCTAGATTCACCGGTAGATGAGGGCTACAGGTAGCCTAGAGATACCATTATCCTAGAGATACTGGTAGCTGAGCGCTACGGGTAGCCTAAAGCTACCGGTAACCTACAGAAACCAGTATCCGAGAGCTACCGATAGCTGAGGGCCACCGGTAACCCAATGTCACCGGTAGGCTAGGTCTACCAGTAGGCCGAGGTTACTACTAAGTCACTGAGGAGCTGGGATGGCCTTCCAGACCACCCAGAACACCTCAACATCAGATTTTTACCAAGTAATGGACCTCAAGAACCCGGGCCATTACATCAGATACTTCTCAAACTATTCTCGTCCCCGAGAATATATGCAGAAACCATAAAGGATAATAGTGGGCTCCAAACAACCACCCTCCAAAGATACTTCTCAGGGGCAAGCCTCAGAGTTGTTCAAAAACTGGAATAAAACCCTCCGCCTACGTCCAGGAATACTTCCCCAAGAGTTATCAACCACAAAAATTCACAAAAATCACAATGATCACATGTCCAACACATGAGTTAGGGAGTCCCATTCTACTTGTCATGATATTAGCCTCTTTGGGTGGCACTGACTCGCCCACACGAGTTTTATTGCATCCACATTAATGTGTCCTGATTAATAGTCAGGTTTTCCAATCATCACACATTCATACACACACACAGAGAGGATAGGGAACATATCATCTAATAGATAACCAAAAAAGTCATTTCATATATTAAATCACAAGGTACAATATCTCAAGGATCAGAACAAAAACAACAAAGAAGTCAAAACAACTCTGGTTACTGAATGCATAACTGGACCTCCCGCTGCCATGTTCTCTCTTCTAGGCCACCATGCCTCCACAACACATGAACCAAGGGGATGGTTCATCAACGATGTACTTTCTCTTTACGATCCTCGATCATGATTGGTAATTCTAGGAAGGTCACATTGTCTTCGATATCTAACTCTCCCCAATGGATGAAGTGGGAGTCAGCTTGTAGATATCAACAAAGATGGGAAACATGCATGACGTCATGTATCCTCAGTAGCAGTGTTGGTAATTCTAGCTAATAAGACACATCCCCGACCCACCGCAACACTTCGAAGGGTCCGATGAACCTGGGGGAAAGCTTACTTCCCCTACCGAACCTCCACAGTCCACGATCTGGGGAGACCTTCAAGAACACATGGTCTCCTACATCAAACTACATGGTCCTTCTCCTGCAATCGACATACAACTTTTTTTAGTCCTGGGCTGCCTTCATCCTTTCTCGTAGAATATGAACCTTCTCTGTCATGCTTTGCAACATCTCCAGGCCAAGAACACCTGCTTCCCCCACCTCAATCAAGAACACAGGTGAGCGACAGACCTTCAAAACAAGGCTTTAGACGATGCCATACCAATGGTAGTGTTATAACTGTTATTGTAGGAAAACTCTATCAGAGGCAAGTGTCACACCCACAATCCTCATGTATCCAGAACACATGCCTGCAACATATCATCAAAGGTCTGGATAGTGCGCTCTGTCTGCCCTTCTGTCTGGGGGTGGAAAGCAGTGCTA
Source organism: Viscum album (assembly GCA_963277665.1). NCBI lineage: Eukaryota > Viridiplantae > Streptophyta > Magnoliopsida > Santalales > Viscaceae > Viscum > Viscum album. The sequence continues at coordinate 1,236,483,787 of OY728145.1, read as the reverse complement.
AGGTGGAACTACGTGCCAAAAGCATGCTGAAAGCCCCTCCAGACTCATGAGGTAAAATGTGCATCCCTGTTAGATACTATCATACTCAGAACTCCATGCAACCGCACTACCTCATCCACATAATTCAGTGCTAGAGCGTCTACTGCACTCGACTCCTTGATAGCTAGAAAGTGAGCCGATTTCATCAACCAGTACACTACTACCCAGATGGAGTCGTATACCCCTTCCACCTTGGGCAGCCCTATGATGAAATCCATCGAGATGTCATCCCACTTCCACTCGGGGACATCTAGATAATGTAGTAGGCCACCTGGAGCACGGTGTTCAGTCTTCACCTGCTGACACACTAGTCATTTGGCCACAAACACTACAACTGCACGCTTTACTATGGGCCCCTAAAACTGTCTCTTCAGACCCTATAACATATTAGAAACTCCAGGGTGCACTTGTAGGGGTGAGTTGTAGAACTTACTAAGAACCTGGTCGTGAATCACCTCTGGATCAAACAACTTCCCTTGGAAAAGCATTTGGTTCCTACCATCCTTCGTCCACTCTTCCAGAGCATTGCCCTGGTCAAATCGGCCACTCATCACTTCACACACTGGGTCTCCCAACTGAGACTCCTCCACTTGCCGCAATCGAGAAGACTTCACTGTCAACTTATATAGGAAACCTCTAACACTATCCCTCCTCGCTTCCAGGTGCATGGCAGCCAACTCCTCCATCACCTTCCAAGCGTCTGCCGACTCATGGACCATATCCTTCTACAATCTCCTACTCAAAGAATAGGCCACTACATTACATTTTCCTAAAGTGTAGGAAATATCAAAGTTGTAATCTTGGAGGAACTCCATCCACCTTCGCTTATGTATGTTTAGGTCCCTTTGGGAGAAGATATACCTCAAGATTTTGTGATCCGTGAAGACCAAAAAGTGTTCTCCGATGAGGTAATTCCCCCCACAACATTAGTATGAAAATGACCGCAGGAAGCTCCAGGTCGTGGGTGGAATAATTATGATCATTAGGGAATAACTGCCTATACCCATAAGAGATCACCCCTTGTCGTTGCATCAACACACATCTGAGGCCTTGCCCTGAAGCATCACAAAACATCTCATACGCCACCCCTTCTTCTGGTAATCTCAGCACTGGGGCACTAACCAACATTTCCTTCTGATAGCTGAAAGCTACCTCACACTGCTCACTCCACACAAAAACCTGGTCCTTCTTGGTCAAAGCCTTCAAAGGTGACATAGCTCGCGAGATGTTGGGTACGAACCACCGATTGTAACCTGTCAGCCCTAGGATATTTCAATCCTCTGCCACATTCTTGGGTGCTGCCCAAGAAACACCCACCTCAACCATTGATGGGTCCACCGCTACCCCCTGTTCGGACACTACGTGCCCAAGTAAGTCACTTCTTGTGCCCAGAATATGCATTTTGACAACATCCCATGGATTTGGTGCTGTTGGAGGACCTCCAAAATTGTCCGCAAGTGCTCAGCGTGGTCCTCCTCTGATCATTAGTAGATCTGGATGTCGTCAATGTACACGACTACGAATCAATCCACATAATCCCGGAATACAGAGTTCATAAGCCCCATGAACACAGCCGTGGCTTTTGTAACACCGAAAGGCATGACTACAAACTCATTGTGACCATATCTGCATCTGAAGGCTGTCTTCGAGATATCTCCATCTTTTACCATCAAATGGTGATACCCAACCTACAGGTCGATCTTCGAGAACCATCATGCCTCTATCAGCTGGTCAAAGAGATTGACTATCCTGGGAAGGGGGTAGCGATTCATGACTGTTACCTAATTCATCCTCCTGTAGTCTATGCACAGCCTTAGACCACCATCTGCCTTCTTTTCAAAAAAACACATGAGCACCCCACAGTGATGCACTTGGTCGTACAAAACCGTTCATCATTAGATCGCCAATCTGAATATTCAACTCCCGTAGCTCCAAAGGCCCCATCTGGTAAGGAGCCATCGAAATCAGATGAGCACCAGGCTGCAATCCTATCCCAAACTCGATATCACGTCGAGGGGGTAGATTCATCACCTCCTCAGGGAATATGTCCATACACTCACTAACAATCCCTGGTACCTCCACCATCTCAGTATCCACTAACTCTACTGACAGCTCGGCTAACAAGGAGAGGAGGGGTTCCTCTTGCCTACTTCCACTTTAGCCACTCTGGTCGCTAGTGAAAGTAACATGTCAGCCCCCCCATGTCTAAGAACAAAACCCTTCCTCAGAAGCAGTCAATGATGGAACACATATACAATAGTCAGTAGATGCCTAGGATGACATCATATGGTTGTATCTGTAGTAGTAGTAGATACATGACCGACTGATTTGGCCCTACCATCAGTCTACATCCTCTACAAACATATAACAAGTCAGTCTAGCCTCCGACTAGTGTGCTAAGCACCAGGGGCATTGGAAGTCTCTCTTCATCTAGACCTAGAGCATGGGAATGACCGAGTGCAAAAAATGAGTGCAAAGCTCAGATATCGAACAAGACGTAATCAAGGGTACTGAACAAACTGTTCATACCTCGAACAACCTCAGGTCTCGCCAGAACTGTTGCCTCTGCTACGCGCAACTGCCCACACCCAGCTCTTCTTCCCCTCACCTGTCGGCCACCGCCATGACCACACCTTGGTCAAGGTCCCTGAAGAGCACCATGAGGTCGGCCTTTCCCTGCAACATCTTCCCTCAGAGGAGCATGAGCTCGCTGCCCCTACTGCTACTGCTGAAAGGGCCTAGGTGAGCACTGCTGCACAGGTGGGTGTTGGGCCTGTTTGCCACCTCTGTACTGTACTCGGTCCAGGCATTAATTCCGGAGATGTCCATGGCTCCCATAGATGAAGCACCTCGGTCTCGGGGCCGAAGGAAAAGGGCGGCGATAAGGGGACCAAAACTGAAACTACTGCGGCCTGCACCCTGCTGGTCGGAACCTAGAGGGTCATGATGTTGGAGGTCTGGTGCTGATGGCCTTTCCCTTTGACGGGCCTAGATGAATCCCCTCTCATGACACACTACCTAGCATGTGCACCATTTCAACCACCTTTGTCTTCTTATGGACATCCAATTATGTCATCAAGGTGAAGGGTTAACAACGTACTGGAGGGAGGGTCGGAGCGCATCCTCTAAACGTCTCGCCTGAGAATCCTCATCTAGAAAGAAGTCTTGAGAGAAGCAGAGGAGGTCCTTGAACTGGATCCCCAGCTCACTTACTGACATAATCCCTTGATGGAGGGAGAGTAGCTCTTGCCTCTTCTCTTCCTTCATCGTAGAAGAGAGGCATTCCACCTGAAACTCCTTTTCGAAATCATCCCATGCCACCTCAACATCTATCGTCTCCCCCAGGTAGAGCATCCACCAATGACGCGTTGCTCCCCGTATCTGGATGAATGCTAGAAGAACCCAATACTCATTCGAGCCCGGATCAAGTCGAATGCTATCACCAGCTCCACTAGTCAACCCTCTATCTTCATGTTAAAGGTGTTTCCCTCGTACTTATCAACGGTATGCCACTGGAAGGCTTGAAGAATCTTCTGCCCCTGGTTGTCCTCCTCTCGATCAGCCATCTGCAGATTAGCCAAGTCAACCTCTTGGGCCTCGATCGTCCGTACAACTCTTGGTCGTCTCCCGGGTGCCATACCTACAAGGTAAACAAGGAATGCCTAAGCCCAAGTAGTGCAGAATATTATTCTTAAAAATTCATAACTTCTTATTTTTTTCAAATTCCCAAAACACCCCAGAAACATGAGAACACAAGTCATCATGATGCATGTACCTTTCCTAGGGTCTCTACCCTGCAATCAGCATGGCCTTACTTGGTTGTTTGGTAGGTCCATAGTCCTTACATCAGATCACGGGGGGCCCTAAAATCCCGTGTCCTAACCATTATTCTGTGGCCTAATTCACGTACCAAGGTCACGCAACACTGTCTCCCTACCATCTCATGCAATACTCACTGTTCCTAACTCCAGACTCTTTCCTATCTCTCATGCCTAATAATTTGATACCATTCTATCATGATCCGCATTCACCAAAAGGAGGGAAGGGTTAGTAGATTGTCAGGCCTTTCCTTCATTAAGTTGAAGGAGAAATAATGACCCCTGAAACCCTCCTTGAATAGATCCCGGAGTTGAAACTAGCACCAAGGGTGTAGAATCACACACTAAATGGAAGGCATTACCCTTTTTCTTTTAATAGGATTGGGAGATAATATTGTAAATCCCGAAAAACCAAAACGGAAAATGAAAATATAGCTGAAAATAAACCATTCCCAAATGTATGTTTAAAAGTAAAAGATACAAGTAAAAAACTCCAAAGTTAAAAATATACAAAGAAAAGGAAAACAACAACTGCAACTGCCCCAAAGGTCCAAGCTAGTGCGACCCCGCACGGTCCCCGAAGTCCTCCTAGAAACCTGAAAACGGTTTCATATACATAGGGTGAGCATACAAGTACACTCAGTGGGGAAAACCAAAGACACTCGTGCACAATTGAGGAGACATTCTAATGCCCCGTGGATAAAGAGATAACCAAACACCTTACACTGTAAACTTTCCACCCAAGCCTCACCGAGGCACAATCCCCAAATAACTCAAGTAAAGTAAAGTATAGTAATATAACATCAATGTTTTGGTACCCCACACCACTTTCCCACTGGTTATTGAAGACATCATACACATAGGACCAATCCCGCCATTCTCATCGCAGTCCCACTACCATACCCACCCACACACACCTGGGCCACAACCTCCATCCCGCCTATAGACACCTGGTCCACAAACGCTATCATGCCCGCAAACACATGGGCCACAACTGTCACACGTAACCACACCTGTAAAAACCATGTCCAGAACAACCACTGCCATGCCCGAAGACCCCTGGGCTAGAAGAACTACTACCACACCCAAAGAAACCTAGGCCTCATCCCGATGATACTTATGAAAACCACCTGCTCGCAAACACCTGGTCTAACCACCACACTACCCTGCTCGAAGATTCATGGGCTAATAAGGGACTTCAGGGCATCACAGTCTGCCCGATGATACTTGGGCTATCCGGGAAAGGGAGCAGAAAGGAGATAATAAGCAGCCACAAATAGAAGTGTTTTGAAAAGCACCCTCCCCCATGAAATGGGGGTGTTCGGAACTAAGTGCTCAACATGGGTGGGGCGCGAATGAGAAACACAGAAACTACGAGTATATGGATTGGTAACAAGCACCCACCCAATCTAGGTTTTTCATCTGCCAGCCTAATGAACACTATCCTTACTATTCATTCAAAAGAGAAGAGAACAACACCCATGCCCAAATCACAACTCACACCAACCAAACCCCATGTACCATCCTTGTTTTCATGTTTAGTAATAATGTATAAAAAAGTTTCCACACCTACTTGGGCAACTAGTAAGCATAAGAACAAGCCAAGGAAAAAGAAGACCCAACAGCAGTTTAAGCATTCACACCCGGTTCTCTTGCAAAAAGCACATCAACACGCGAACCATAGAAAACCCCAAGATATAGCTCCATGCTCGAAAATCAAGGAGTCAACAATTTCTCATCAATAGAGGATTCCACCCCAATTCGTGATATAAGCAGACTAATCACACAACCTCAAATTCACAACCAGCAAAAGTATAACAACCGTGGATCCCATCCCCACCCACATCACCCCAGCAATCGGCCTGTGAAAGAAACAACCAAACCACTACCACCAACACAAGGCAGTCCCATGAAAGTATTTTAAGATTTAAAATATTTAACACACTCCATGGTTTCAATTCCCCTGGGCTTTAACTGGGGTAATAATATAAAAGGAGTTGAGCCTAGTGCATCCAATTTATTTAGCAGAATATACGTAATTAAACAATTTCCATTACATGAAAAAGGTTCGAATCCATAATATAATCCATTATACATCAAAAGGGGTAATGGTTTATTAGTGCAAAGAGAAAGGCCGCCAACGACAATTATTTTCAGTGAGCACATGCTCGTATAATTCACAATACATATCATCAATAAAGGAGCATAGTAGGTCATCGATCGCACCCCCTTTCATTCTTTAAAAGTCTATTCATTATCATCGTTATGTTTTGTTTCATCAATTTCCATAGAGGAAAAAGCATGGTCACCCTGCATGATACACAGAAATGAGATACAAAGAAGAAAATACCTACCTAATTGATCAAAGATCGACGTTAAGTCCTCACGTGGAAACTTGAAAGTCAGGATTAGCAGGAGCTCCATCATACACGATCAAGGAAATCTTCGCAACTGCGGTACGACTCATCGAGAGGAATGGTAATCCGAGCACAGGGTGATAGGGAAAAATAAACGTAGGGATAAGCCTTTAGGTTATAATGAATGAGATACAAAATTCTTCGGATGGTTAAGCTATGGAGAGAAAAAATAGAAACCACGTAAGAAGTTGGATCGTGGGTTGACCACGCGGCTGTGCCACCCCACACGTTCAATTAAAAGGTCCCCGCACTTCGGGGTGGTTAAAACAGACGCACAGCTCATGGTTTTTTGTTTATGTGGGTACCTCAATAATTATTTAATTTAAACGGTCTTTAATGGGCTTTAAAACAAGTTTAATGGTGTCAAAAAATGGTTTAAAAACCAGTTAGTGCAAAAAGGAGGCGCTACAGGAAAACCCGTGGTGGTAGCTGAGAACTACCGGTAGCTGAGAGCTACCGGTTGGCAACAGATACCGGTAGCTGGGAGCTACCGGTTGGAGACAGTGAACGGTACCTGGGAGCTACCGATTGGTGACAACTACTGGTAGTTGAGAGCTACCAGTAGCCTAGAGTCAGCGGTAACCTAGAGCTACTGGTAGACGAGAGCTACCAGTAGCCTATAGATACTTGTAGCCTAGAGAAACCGGTATCTGGGAGCTACTGGTAGCCGAGAGCTATTGGTAGCCAAGGGCCACAGTTACCCCAAGGCCACAGGTAGGCTAGTTCTACTGGTAGGTTGAGGCTACTGCAAAGTCACCGAGGAGCTAGGATGGCCTTCCAGACCACCCAGAAAACCTCAACATCAGATTTTTACCAAGTAATGGACCTCAAAACCCAAGGAAATTACACAAGAACTTATAATCATGGCCCTTGAGGAAATCCTCTAACCATTAGAATAGTAGGAAAGCATGATGGTCACACATCAATGAGTCACACGACTCTATACCATAAAAAAACTCAGTAGATTGAACATGAATACTGAAATTTAAATTATAGAGGACCCCAATAGGTAACAATCTCTACAACGACCATGAATAATTAATGTAACATTTGATGATACACATTGTTCACTAGTTCAGACAATTTTGTTTTACTAGGGTATGAGTTTGAGTTACTGTAGCTTCATAGAATTCAGAAGCTATCTAGGAGAATGTGTGTGACCCCTAGAGTAATTCTGAAGCCTTTAGGGATATCTAATATCATTCACCTCATGGAGAATAATGATGGGGAATGAATCAAGGATTAATTCCCTTGGATACTCCAACAAATAGGAATCTGAGGGAACTGTTGGGCCTTCTATGGCATGGATGTAGACCACAAAAAAGGGCATGTGACAGTCATGGGTATTGCTATGGATTTCTCCCACTAGTGAGGGATATTTCTCCTCATATTTGTATAATTAAATATCCATTAGAAGTTGTTATATGATAAAAATGTATAAAATATGTGTCAGAAATATTGTTTTTTCACTATTATTGAATATCATTTATCCCACTGTCTATAGAATATTCTTTGTGTGATGAAAGTTTTCCAATATTTATGCAATTAGAAATAAATAAATTCAATAAATTAATGTTTGGGAATTAGTTGAGAGGAACTATATTAATACAGTAGTAGGAACTAAATATTTCCATAGAAATAATCTAGTGGATCAAGATGTAATCACTTTTGATAAAAATTGGCTAGTTCTAATAGCAATCATGTAGAATTTACTGATTTGGATGAGTTGTTATACCCTATTCCTTGGCATTTAGAATATATGCTCCCTTCTTATATGAATTTTAAATTATACCAAATTAATTTTATATATTATTTTCTAAATTCATATTTAATGGATGATATTTATGTTTAAAAACCCTCATGTTTTGAAAATTATCATTTTACAAATTATATTCTTAAACATAATAAATCTATTTATGGTCTCAAAAAAATAAATAGTCATAGTACGAGAGGATGAGTTATTTCCATCTACAAAATGGGTTTTATGTATGTCTTGTATTTCATACTAAATTTTAATAAAATACAGTATTTGGATATTTTCATAATTCAAATATATTTAATTGATGTTATTTTTTCCCATTATAAATAAAAAATATAATGTTGTTCCATAACATCTAAAATGTATGATTCAAATGTGTATGATGGGAGAATTAAAATTCATTCATAAATTTGATATATTTCAGATGGATTACATGAATATTTTCTATCATTTTAAATATTTTATTTATTGTTTTTCAAATTTTCAAGATTTAAAAACATAATCCATATTCAACACCTATGTAGTCGGCCTCCTTGACTCTAGAAGCATCATGATTTGGTTTGCCTTAGAAGAAGACCTGATTCTCACCAGGTCTAATGTGCCTCGCTCACGGGACGGTTCTCGATTTCTCCTATATAGATGGTCATATGATGTGCATATGTACAGGGATCCTAAAAATATGGTAATTTGGGTATGTTTCCCTAAACTTCCTCTTCCATTTCAAAATCCATTGATTCTTTGTTTACTCGGAAACCTGGTGGGGTGGTTCTTCTATACCAATAGTCAGACCCCATGCATTGTGTCACCCGATATCGCTGAAGGTGTGTGTTGAGGTTGATGTCTCGAAGCCACACATGGAAGCCTTCTAGATTTTAGTAGAAAAATATTTTATATATAATCATAATGTCATGTTTGAATCCTGGTTCGATTATTGTTCCCTATGAATGATTATTGGGAATAGTATGGAAATATGCACATACAGGGCAAGGCAACAGGGAGCCACTATGGAGGCTCAAACAGACTGGGTACAAGGTGGTCATCCTATCGATAATGGTCCAGTCTGAGTTAGGGAGGTTGCAATGTTAGGAGAAAGTTATTAAGGTTTTGTGTAGGGGATCAGCAAGGCTGAGGTGCCCATGGGTTTGACTAAAGTAGTGTTTAAAAAACTAGTTCAGAACACTCCTCCATAACCTAGTGTAGTAGGGATATTTAATAGATTGCGGAGAGATTTGTAGATCCCTCCTAGCACCAAGATGGTTTCTGGGGGTGACAAGGCCAGTGTGGTTATTGAGGATCCTTCAAAACTGATGAATTCTCATTCTAATGATTCAGGGGTCTTCAGTGAATCATCACCTAGTGGTGCATCTAGTTTTAAACCATGATCATATGTGATGATTGTGTGTTTTGGTGAAAGAGACACCCCTTCCAAGGGGATACAATCAACTAGAAATGGAAAGTGTAAGGATGGACTGGAGAGGGAGGAGCATGCAATTGAGGTAGGTAGACCTTTGGTCACATGCCAGGGAGCCAACACGAGGAGGATTTTTGTCTTGCCTTCACTTAAACAACATATTTGAAATTATAATCCATGAGGGATAGTTTCTAGGTAGCCCTAACTATCCTTCTGAAGACGATTCTCATGGAGTCCATTACTCAAATGATATTGGATTGGTAGGGGCTGAGAAAGGGCTAAAAAACCAAAGAAAGAAGAAATGGAGTAAGGAAAATAGTGACCCATGATTTTGTATATTTATCCAAAAAGATAAAATATAAGCGGTTGAATGTATACTCTTATCTTCCTAAACCGATGGAGACTTGGTCGGCCAAAAATGAGTGTAAACCTAAGGAGCACATGTTTCAGAAAGATACATGGGAGGAGGTTATACAAGACAATGCCATAGTGGAAAATGTTCAAGCAGATGACGTCTCAATGGTAGATGACCAATTCCATGGATGTCTAAAACCGGAGATGTCAATGCTAGAAAGGACAGATCCTCTTTTCCCCAGACAAAAACATGTAGCAGGTCCTTCAGTCGGCCTACAGAGCCTAGAGGAAAATGAGCTGGATTCTTAGTTGAAATTAATCATGAACTATAGAGAAGAAATTAAAGAGGATGTTCTGGTTATAAAGGCGGCAAGGAAATACATTGATCAAATGATGGGAAGATTGATCCATGTGGAATTTACAAGGGACAAAGTGAAATGGATTGACAAGCAAGATCATATACTGTTTTGAGGCTTCAATGTAGAGAATATTAGAAAAGAGGAATAGATGTAGGCTTGGGAGTATCTAGAAAGGCACTATGAAGAGATCATAGGGGAAGATCCAAGCTGCCAATTAAATTCCCTTCCCTAGAAATTGTATAGTGAAGGTGACTCCAATCGCATGATACTTGAGTTTAATTGTTTAGTTATAACCTTTTATGCTGGACATGTTTATTTGTATGGTTATAAATTCCCTCAAGAAAGTGTTTGAAAATAAAAAAGATAATTAGGAGGTAATATCTTACATCTAATAGAATATGTATAATGTTGACTTTTTTCTTGTATAATATATCAGTCATATTTAAATTATTCTCATTTGATAGTTGTTAATAAGATTTTTAGATATTTAAAAGAAACTATTTTCTTATCTCAACAATATCCAATATCATATATTTGTGACTCAACATCATGTTTAGATATTTATTTTTTATGTAAAAGATAAGATAGGAAAATAACCTTGAGATCCATTCTATTTTTAGAGAAATCACTAGTTTAATCATCATGTGCTAAGAAACATTCTGTTTAAATTTATTATAGTAAATTTTAATATATTTTTACTAGTAGTCTCTATGAACATGTATTTACATTGTAAACACACTATTGAAGTCTATGGTCATAATTTTAATCAGGTTTTTATTTTATTATATACTTCTAGTGCAAAAAATATTATGAAAAATGCATTTAGTCATTCTATAACTAGTAATATTATTCTTAAGATTCATTTTATAATATATCATGTCTGAAAATTTTATATATCTTCAAAAAAATTATTAATGATACTCTTTTTGATATTTTTACTCAACATATTTATATTTCTAATTTTTATTTTATTATGGTTATGTGAGTTTGTTTTAATTATATATATCTATTTCAACTATTTTATTAATGTATTTATTTTTCAATAATTTTTTTTACATATTTTAATGTAATGTGGTTTAAATTTTTTTTGTTATAATATATTTATTTTTCCTTTGGTATTATCAATGTTTTAAATTTAATATTTTTAATTTATTTTTCTTATTATAATATTATGAGTTGTCTTTTACATTTATAATCCAAAATCATTACCCAAAAAATGACATATTAGTGAAAAAACATTTTGACATCAGCTGTTCTAAATATAAACTCCCTATAAAACACTAATACAATCATATATTAAAAAATTATTTCATTAAATCACCCATTTCCTCAAATATTAAATCATCAAACTCTAAGAATTAAACTATAATTTCCACATCCTGTAGATAACCACAAGTAATGAAGCATTTCATAATAGTGGAAAGGTGAAGATAGATTGAAATCCCAATATCATTTGATGTGTGGGAAATTTAAATATTTAGTATTGTTTTTTATATTAATATCTTAATTATGCATGGTCAATGTTTTCCAAGACATTAGTATAACAACTATTGAGTAACTTTAGGATATTTTTTCAAGAGAAAAAACATCGTTTGTTTGAAGATTCCCAAATCAATATTAATAATAGTTAGAATATAATTTCTTTATAATTGTGTAATAATTAATTATATTTTTCACATATATAAAATTATTATATATTATAGTTCCCATATGAAAAGAATTTGAGTTTCATTTTTGGGTTGATTACTACTGGTTTTCACAAGAATAATAAAATTATGAATTTTTCCATTGTTACTATAAATATATGGAATATGGTTATAAAGGATCATGAGGTTGATTTTAATGTTCTTAAATAGTTTATCTATGATCTTATTAATCCTATATTTCTATAATCAGAAAAGATAATTTTTTTCCATACATGATTAAAATGTATAAAATACTAAGTGATATCAATATGAATGTATTTTAGTACATGATGAACTATATGAATAATTGTATTTGGAAGGAGTCTTGAATACATTTATATCCATATATAATGATGAGGTCAATTGTAATCTACACCAGTGAGTTACATTTTGATATGATGATATGACTAATATTTCACCAAAAAATATAATACATCCACCTAAACATTAAGGTTTTTTTTGGTTTTTTGGTGTTTCAAAAGTGATTATTAAACTAATGAGAGATTGTATAGGGTACCTTTTGATGTTCATGATGAGGGGAGGGGTGTAAAATATTAAATATGCGGTCAATTAGAATTAATTTTCATGATGTTGTTTTATCAAGAGTTGAAATCCTTCTTCTTTGACATGAGTTCATGGAATTAAAGATGAAGTTTCAGGGATTCATGACATTACTAACAAGGGTTATAATATCATTTTTTTAAAATATGGAAACTAATTATGGAGGAATCTATAATTTTAGTGGTAGGTAGAGATCTTATTTTGTAAAGGGATCATTGAGAATCCTCTATATACATTGAAAGAGATGTAGTGATAGTTCAAGGACATTTCATGATATATAAACCTATATAAATTGACCCTGATGTTGAGTTGGATAAAAGATGTATTTTTAGCTAGCTCTATTTGAGGTGGATGAAGATGAACATATTTCTCATGTTGAGGAAGAAAATTATAACATTGAGGTTCATTATTCTACTCTGTAAAGAAAAAAAGAAGATCATGCTACTTGAAATGTAATTAATCAAATAATTTATTCTACTCAATTAATTATGTATAAATCAATATATTTATTTTTGAAGTATTTGGTGGGGACTGAGGTTGAAAATATTTAATATACATAGTATATTGGGGAGAAGTATTCTTCCATTGTTAATTTTTTAATGTTCACTGTCTTTAGATTATGGAATTAAGTGAACCATTAATAAAGTTGATGGAGGTACCCTTATATTCTGATGATTAATCTATGTTTTAGGATTATGCTCCTATTCCCCCATAGTGTGTTATTTAGATTTTATTTTTTGAAGATGATGCATTGATAGTATAAAAATATCATAACTATTATATGAATATTCCTTGATGAATTAAAAAGTAGAAATACTTCCAACATAGATTATGAGTCCCTTCTAGATAAGTTTCATAATTTAAGTTGCAATTCAATATCAAAATGAAAACTTTATTCTTTTAAAATATATTTGATATATCATATTTTAATTTTAATAGGTAATCTGATATAAAATTTTTATATCAATTAGATGAAAATAATTTAGTTACTCATTTTGGTTCTATGACGCCAGCAAGTTCAAATCAAGGAGGAACTTATTCATATTCCATAAATAAATATAGATTTATTTTTCATAAAATTTATGTGTTATTTTATGATAAAAATAAAATGGATTTAAGAGTTAATGTATTTATTGTCTCATTTATCCCCTTCATATTCTTTTAGAAAATCATATTGTGTAAATTTCAGAATTTGTTTCAACAGAAGCCATCGTTTAGGTTTTGGTCAAACGTCTGGGGAGCATGATGAAAAAATATGTTCAGTCTTATGATATATTTAAAATACATTAAACGATTAATTTATTTAATATATAATTTATATTTTGGGTTTTATACATCTAATAAGAGAACATGTTTGAGCTTTGAAAAAAACATAAATGATTTTATAGTGGATCTTCATTTAGTACAAAAAATACTTTAGTATTATTTATCTATTTCATCATATTCAAAATAACATTCACCATCTACATGTCCCACAAATACCCCTAAATCTAAAAAATTTATAGAAAAAACTTATTTCCTTCAAATATGAAAATTAATAATATTATTGAATCATTATTATCAAAATACGATATCTATGTGGTTATAGTTATCTTTTTTGATAATATAATTTCAATGCAACTCATAATAATATAAACATATATTTGAGTTTACTATCCTTAACATATTTCCTTATGGAAATATTGTAGTGTTTTTTTCCATTTTAATATAATATTTTTAATACCATAAAAGGGAGAAAAATTTACATAAATATATAATTTAAATAAACAGCGTTATAAATTTAATTGATTAATAAAATCTTATATTATTAAATTTTAGAACTCTATACCATTAAATTACTTGATTTCTATTATATTATTTTCTTGAATGTTACAAATATATCTTTTTTTGTACTTATATTAGTTTTATCATGTTTAAAAAGGCTGATATTGTAGTGTATATGAAGGTTTATCCAATATTTTAATCCTTTTTAAATTCTCACAATTCCTTGATTTATTTACTAATAATATTAAATTGATTGAATTTAAGGTTTATATTTTTAAATTATATAAATTCATTTTCCTATAATTATTGAAGGATATAATTTAATAATGACCATTTTATATCGAATAATAATTTTTCTTCAATGTATTTTATTCATTTTGAAGTAGTCAAGATTCAGTGTAAAATTTGTGTAATTTAAACCGAACATTGGTGTCCAACCCCAATGTTGTAACTTCATATTTTCATTGGATAATATTTTTTGGAACCACCCATTGATTGATAAAAATAATTTCATTTTACCTTATGTTTGATATGTACATATCAATGTAGATTCACATTAGTGATATACATCACACTATAAACATTACTTTTAGGTTGATCACATTGTTTTTGAACTATAAAACTGGAATGATATGAATGCATCAAATCATACATTAGGAATCAATCTCATCGAGAATAACCCCCATTGGGTTCCAACATCAATTGTATTTTAAATATTAAACTTTAAAAAAAATTCAATTATCTTTGAAAATAAAATATATTTGTAAACCGATTCGAGGACTCTTCAGAAGATATACATAAATTGGCCTACTTGTTTTGATTTCTAAGGGACGTTATGAATTTATATATATGTTAAAATTAAAATTTGAAATATGATTTTAATTTTTTTAAAATGATTTTTCTAGTATAGTTTGGTATATATTTCAAATAAATATATTTTTTTCTTATTTTTCTCATGTGACACAACTTCAAGATGTTATGATAGATAATAAAAATCACTTTCTTAGAAAAAAAGTCACCATTTTTAAAAATATTGAGAAGAGTGTATAACTTATGTTGATGGTTGTTCATCCAAATCCTTCATTTCAAACATTCAATATAGAAATAATGAAACATGTTTTTATATTATTTTTTAATACATTTTGCAGAGTTTTATTCAAATATTATAGGAATACACTTTATAGACATGAATGTTCAATTATGTTGGTGATATGTGTTCATGTTGCTTTTACAAGAGTTAAATTTACGTAGTCTACTTTATCTATGTGATTTCTACATGAAGCTTTCATCCATATTTAGGAATAATCTTTGGTAACATTCATATATTACTCTTAAGATTTATTCATCTTCGTGTTGAAATATTTGCATCTAAATTCTTCAATGAAAAATTTCATCATCCAAATTCTATCTCTTAATTGATTATGAAATCATAGGTTTGGAGTGTTTTCATGACTACCTATAGAACTATATAAATCCTTTTAAAATATTTTATAACAAATTATATATTATTCTACTCAATAATTTGTATCTCATGGTAATTGATAGGATATTAAAAAACCCCATGCGCGTCGAGATGGTGTTTGTTGATTAGAGTATATGAATTTTTAGTCCCATAACACTATAAAATATATTGTTACATTTTATTTCATTTTCCACTTCAAAATCTATTAAATGTAAAGCGTAATTAATCACGATCATGAAGGATTGATTTTTAAGATTTTAAAATGTTTTAAAAATGAATAATTTCAACCCCGACCCTTCTGTCTTCATGATAATTATTCCAGTATAATATATATTTGGATAAGTAAAAATAGTAAAGACATGGTATCGTGGTGTTTTATCTATATTTACATATACCTTTTATACCCACACTAATATGGTTTTGGATTTATATCAGGAATTTTTATCAATTCATAATTCTTCTTTTCATTATATCGATCTATAAATGCTCTCTAGATTTCCCCATGTACATCCCTGGGCTCCTCTCTACCCATGAAAACTACTCACATGACACCTATTAACTGATTCATGATCCCACACCTTGCAACATAGGCCACACTTTCACAGGAAAAAAAATTACTCCCCCTACACCTAAGAACAAAACTCATTATCTGCATACACAAGTGATGGTTTCTTGGATAACTAATATAATGTGATGCTTTATTTTTTCTATATGTATATGTATATTTATATATGTATATGTATATATATATATATATTTAAATATATATCTAATTTTTCATATTCTATAAAAATATATATACATATATATATTATTAATATTTTAATTATATATATGTTTTGTTTATATTTATTTATATATTTTTATAATATGTTCAAATACATACATGTGTATTTATACAATGGTTTTTCTTTTTGTGTATAAACATATATATATATGTATATATATTGAATCACTGTATGTGTGTGTGTATTTTTTTGTGTACTTATATACTTTTATACATCAATTTGTGCATAACCTCTTTCTATAATACATAGTTTATAAAACATTTATACTTTTCTAATGTATATTTAAAAAAATTATATAGTGTGTTTAGATACTGTAATTAAATATATCAATATAATGTATTTTTATAATATATTTACATACATTATTAATATATTTATTTATTTATTTATTGAGAATATTATAAATTTTTATTTTTATAAGCATTTATATAATTTATTTATACTATATATGTATATATATTGTTCCAAGAAGCATATATGAAAATTAATATACATTTAAATATATTATGATATAATAAAATCTATTTTTCTTTGATATGAAAATAAATTACAACAAATATACAGATACTCAGACATGCACATAGGCAAATATTATTTTTAAATACATATATTTTTATATTTTTATAAAATATTTGAATACATTTACTTCAACATGATGTTATAATATCATCATTAAATATAAATAAATATATATTTATATAAATTATTATCACTGAATACATTTATATTATAAGCCAATATAGAATATTTGATTAGAACTATTCAATATTATTTATATACAATTTTATAGTGTATTATATTTTTAACTAAATTTTTATAATGTTTTTAAATTTATTCTGATTAATAATTATAAACACTTTTATATAATTTGTTTAGATATTTATAAAAATTGTATATATTATGTTTAAACTCATTTATTTATTGTATGTTTATATACATTTTGTTAATTTATTGTACATTTATATATTTATATAAATACAGATTCTGTTTTTTATATAATTTTAAATGTATGTTTATATATATATATATATTAATATTAACAAATACACCCTCATTGTTAATTTTTTTTTAAATGATAAAAAAATACTATTTTTATACACATAGATTTTTTATTTATATTTTCATACATACTAATATTAATATATTCACAAGTATGTGTGGTTATTTATGTATGTTTTTAAATATATATATATATATATATGCATATATATATATATATTGTATTTTTGTATTAAAACACATAATATATATATATATTCCCTTTAAATTTTATTTTTACACATATTGAATTTGGTTTTCATGAAAACGAAAACAGAAGAACTAGACATGGTTAAAAATCGATCCAATATATGATAGTTGCATTAGCTTACAACATAATAAAATTTATTTAACATGGATTAATTCTAATTATAACATTGTTTAATAAGAACATTAATTTAGTTAACATTTAATATATTATTTTCAAATCATTTTTGAAATCCAATTTAAAAAAAAGCATTCAAAATTTGTTATCATTATGACCCACATTGATTGTCCAGCCTAGTACTATTATTATAAGGCCCTAGCCTTAAACCATACTTAATCTTGAGTTATTAAAAGATTACACATTGAGGATCTTTTCGGGTTTAGAGTTTTAGAGAATTAGATCATAACTATTACATCTCAGAAGATTACAAAGTAGAAACTTCTACTAAGTTTCCAAAAAATAAAAACTCTTAAAAAGAAACATGTCTAGTTCCATGTTTTAGATAGCATGACATTCCCTTGATCCCATCCTTGACCCAATTCCACATTAAGTCATGTGAAAAAAACATTTCAAAAAAACTTGGGGTGAGCATAAAAAGCTCAGTAAGGGATACACAAATAATGAAAACTGTTAGTTTTTCAAAACAACAAGTAATCCATGTATACTTTACCAAATAATACTTTTCACCTTTTCAAATTAGTAAAAACTCATCACTGAATAAAAGTTCATTACTTACCCTTCTGTAACCAAACGATTACCATAAAACCCATATAAAGATCACACAACATATAAAGGTAACTTGGGACATAACCTTTCTTAAGTGGAATAACCATACGGTCGACTTCCACACATATCACATAATGGAAGAGCCATACGGCCAACTTCCTTACATACTTAATGGAATAGCCATACGGCCGACTTCCATACCCAATGCATTGGAGGTTATAACGTAACCACCCGTCCTGGTATTCACAGCACCACCCGTCATATGGTTTATCACGGAACCACCCGTAATATGTCCAAGTACCATTATAAAATTATAACACATAAAACCAATATAAAGGAATGATAACATTTCCACATTTAAATCACAATATATCATTTAAATATATTGAAAAAATAGAATAATTTATCAAAACCATTTTCAATACCAAAATACATAATATAGTATATGGTATTTATTTTATTTTAAAAACATTACGGCTTGTTGAGAAATCCAAAGATCAAATAATACTCGCGGCGGAAGAAAAGGTCGTTGTCACCGGGTACGTTAAAAGAAACATTCTTTTTTGTCGTTTAGTAAAACTCTTTGTAGAAACAATATTCCTTTTGTATAAAAGTAAACGCCAAAGGGGTTTATACACCGTATAAAATAAAGTTGTGTATAAAACAAAATATGAATCAATGAAATGAGATTGAGATGAAGTCCCTTACAAAGATGGTATCCTTTGTTTAAGGATTAATCAATTACATAATTATGTGTGACAAATGAATACACCAAATATAAGTGGATATTAAGTGTAAAACAATCAGAGGTTAGTCACACATATTCATAGAACGACATATTCATGGAGTATAAGTTTATCCCAAAGAATCAAATTTGGGTTAAGAAGTTCCCTTGCAAAAATTTGATATCCTAATGGCGTCACTAAAAAATTTAGAAAATGAGTTGATGATAGATAAAAAGGGTATCTCATCACATGGAAATAAAATTTAAATCAATAAGGATATATAAGAACATATCCCAACATAATAGTATGTGAATTAAAAGACATAACAAAATAAGTCTTTTAAAAAGAGGAGGGTGAAAGGTTCCCTTACCGACTTGGGTAACTTTCGAAACATACACCCTGTGAAAGAAAGACAAAACAACATTGATGTAAATACTCATAAATGAAATTATATTACACAATTAGTAAAATAATGGGCAGTACATACACCACTCAAAGGAAATTGTGGCAAATGTAGCATAAATCCCACGGGAATAAAAGTGAGATGAAAAGTACCTTACGAATACTCGGCAGCCTAACAGCGCCACATAAAACTTACAAAAATGGATTGATGAGATCAAATAGGGTATCTCATAATATTAACATAAAGTTTATAGAAATATGAATATAAAAGAACATCCCCCAACATAAAAAAGAGGAGCTTAAAAGAAGTGACATAAAGGAGAGTACTTAAAAAATAGAGAGGTTAGATCTCTTATGAAAATTCGACAGCCTAATGGCGCCACTGAAAACATCCAAAATGGATGGATGAGAGAGAATAGGGTATCTCATCATATGAACATAAAAATTACAGTAAGAGTAATATAAAATAAAATCCCAATAACAGGAAAGATGATCTTTAAAAGGAATGACATAAAAAAGCGTACTTAAAAAGAAAGAGAGGAGTAGGATCCCTTACCTTGGGTCCGACTTGACTCGATTGTCCTTTAACGTCCTGAATAATAAAATTGAGTGAATTTATACTTGATTAAGAACCTTTTTAAAGTTCATTATTCCTTTTATATCAATTATTTACATATCATAAACATTATGTAATCATTTATGTTAATAATGATTGTTTTGTCGATATTTGGTTATTAAGTCAAAAGTGGACTCCTTACAATTACATGTTGTTCATGTGGTCAAAGGTTATTTATATCCATAATGAAATTCCTGATTTGGATATCAAATATATCATATATATCCTGCATATACATTTATTTATAATATTACATAATCATTTAGAGGTAAGAAATGAAATGCACCGTTCATGGAGACGGTAAGCCGTACGTACGCATGAACGCAACTTTTATTTCTATGTCATATTAATGGAATTACAACTAAATGAGGGATGTGTATATTTTTATTTCCATAATTATATTCATCCTTTAGATGTATCATAAATCATATATATCCATTATATGTACTTATAATAGTACATTATATTTGAGGATAAGAAATGATATGCACCGTTCATGGAGACAGTAAGTCGTACGTACGCATGAACTCTACATTCAATTATATCTAATACTTTAATGGAAAGAAAAAAATTATGATATAACGGTATATTATAATTCCAGTATAACATCATATATAATAACTTTAAATCCATCCTTTATACATCCCACATATGGCATTAACGAATCAAATCACTTTGAGGGGGCGGTAGCCTGCACTTTCTAAAATGAAGATATCGCGTATACCCATAATGGAAGCCTTAAAGGTATGCCACAATTGAAAAATACAGAATATTAGGTAAAACATAAAAATATTATATATCATATATAAACATAGTGACATCTTAATTTCCACCTTTTAAGGTGTTATATGAGTGTTGAACGATCATCGTTTCGTGAGGCAGAAATTCGCCATCCACAGAAATAGTATGTTATTTAACCATTAGATGAAGGTGTGTGTAAGTGTAGCACTAATACATGGTATATAAACATCCTAGTATATTTATGATACTGGAGTTGTTACAAAATAAATGAATAAAAAGAGTTTAAGGGGTTGGAGAAGAAAAATAAAACAAAAGAGCACAAGTGAAGACGTTACCATAAAATTGGGTAACTCCCTTTGGTTTGAACCAAAAGGGTTTCTTGAAGAGCTTACTGCCTATGTTAAGGCTTCTAGGATGAGGAGAGGGATGTGGAGAGACAAAATTATCAGAAAGTGGACGAACCAAAGGTTTGAGAGGTGTGGGTAATGTGGTAGAGGTGGGTGCCTTTTATGAGAGGAGAGGAGGGGCACTCTTGGTAAAGTATGAAATGTTACTTTATTTTCAAATGAAATTCATATTTTAATGGTCCTACATTCATATAATTCAAGTATAAGGTGATAAGGGTTAGAAAGGCACCCATCCAATAGGTTTTGGACTTGTGTAGGTCTTATAATTTACATTATCATTCTATTTTATTAAAATCGTTAAATACTGAGGTCATCGCTGCATCATCATGATGTCATAAAGAATTTAATTTATATAATGTCTAAAAATTATAAAAAAACTACTATGATGTAGGAAATCCTCTTATCTTTCCAATTGCTATTTATAGTCCAAAATCTGACTTGTATAACCACATGTAAAAAATTGTTTAGTAAAACAAATCATGTTTGTGACATTTTTATTTTAACTTTAAATAAAAGGCATAAATGTCATTATCAAACCCCAGTGGCTCCATGGGGTACCAAAAATCGACCCATGGGTTGTATCGGTCGGCCATAACTCAACCAATAGGGTTAGGAAAAGTTTCAATATATTTTCATTTTATTATATTATCATTTTTACCTTAAATCACACTAATTACCATTAATCGCGATTAATAAAACTTAAAAGTTACTTTTCATCAAAAATTATTTTCATCCCATTGAACCAAATTTTACTTAACAATTAAAATCATTTAAATTGGATTTTTTTAAATTCAAATCACAGAAGTGGTAAAGTCCCATTTAAACAAAAAATCAAATTTTGTAACCACCACTTTGTGGTTTCACTATCATCCAAAATTTGAGATTTTCAGAAAAATACTAAAAATTTACCCTAAGCTATATTTGATATTCCAAATTCAAAAATGATGTATATTTTACCAAATTAATAACATAGAAGTTGCATTAATTAATTTTATAATTAATTCTCGCAGTCAGAGCAAATAGAGTGTTTTTATGAAACAATAAGTATCAGAAGATTGACACTAGTTTAAGTCCAATTTCAAAGTGAAATTAATTCCAATGACCACTATTGGATTAAATGGTAAAAATATATTCTAATTTTACTAAAAAACAATCCACAAGATAATCTAATCATATAAATAAACTAGATTAAAAAGTGGTTTTGATTTAAAATACATCATTTTTCACTATTCATTAAAAAATGAACTTTATCAGAAAGATACCAAAAATTTAAACCAAGTAAATTTTGATGTACCGATTCTAAATAATAATTTTATATTGTCAAATATAACACATAAAATTGTAAAAAAGTAGATTTAAAAGAGGTTCACCTTCAAAAGGAGGTTAATCGACCTTTTAAAGAATATTAGAATATCTACGCTTAAAATTGGATTCATTAGCTTTTTTAATCCTATAACATTTATTGTAAAGAGTTAAAAATATTTGACAAACATATATAATCATTTTCTAGGTAGTTCCTTTCATTCCCTCCATTACAATGGCTAGGCATTATCTATTATTTAAAATAATATTATTTTATTATTATAGTGCAACGTAAGATTCCAAAAAAACTCGTTGTTGCGTATTGGGTACGCCATCGAGCATAGCATCCCCTTTAAAGTAATATTCATATTTTATTCACAAATATGCATAAATATAAAAATGTCATATTATTTATTTACCTGGGGTGTTACATCCTTCCCCCCTTTTGGAAATTGCATCCTCGAAATTTTAAAATTGGGCTTGGAAATATCCTTGCAAGTCTCACATCGGAACAAGAGTCGGTAAAACAATCACTTTAAAATAAAGAAAGATAAGTATAGAGGTCACCTGAGTTAACCCATACTAGGATTCCATGTAGGAAAACATGGACATGGAGGAGAAAACATAGGGTCATGTTCTGATGGAGAGTGATAGAAAACATGTTTAGGAGAAATTTAACCACAAGAAAATCACAAACTTGTGATGGGTTAAACGGAATTTGATTCCCCAGTAGGAAAAGATAACAGGCAACATTTTTGTTTTAATTTACTCTTTATTGTGGAATTTATTTGGGAACCTAACTAAATCATAATGAAACATACTTACATGTCACATAGACTTCCAACTTTAACTAGATTCCTTAATCAAACTCATATTTCTCCAAAAGACGAGTATTTAAGAAGGCTTGTTCACATTAAGAGTACTATAATCAACTTATAGAGAACCCCCTAACCCACAAAAGATAACTATATATTTCCCATGTCTTTAGACTTTAACCAAAACCAAAACTAAAAAGGTTAGTACAAGATCAGATAATCCAGAAAAGGATAACCCTTTATAAAATGAAAATATATTCTTAATCTCCAAAATTTGTCCAACAAAACCCAAAGTTCAACGAGGACCATTCGATAAACAATTTGACAATAAAATTCTTCAAAGTAAACCAATCTAAGATTGAAACCCAAATATTTGAAGGATTTAGTCACATAGTATTCCAAGTAAAATCATAACATTTATCTCTAAACAACATCAACTGCTCTTAATGTCTCGTATCGAAAAGTAATTAACCTAATCACATATCCTCTATGATAGGTTAATAAATATCCATATATAACTCAAAATCAACTTACTCTTAATTCATAAAATCATCTAACTAAAATGAATCGGTCAAACTAACCAGGTACTTCATGTAGTCCAGTGGTAGGTGATAAATACCCATTGCAATTTGGTTGTGGGTTCGATTCCAGCAGCTTTGTCCGACGCGATGGGTTGTCACACGGTTTGCGTGTTGTCCTTTTTTATAAAACTCAAAAAATAACCCTAACATGTTTTAACCTCAATAGTTTCCTTATACCTCTTATTTTCATCCAAATTATTTACGGTCTCAACATCTTAATTTCTAAAGTCTTATTTCACCACCATAAGATAAAATAAAACGATTCCCAAAATGAATAACATCATAACTTGATCATGGCGTCCACTCGGTTTCATTGTCATCTTGCTCACATTGGTAGAAGTCTCATGCCTTACAAAAATGATTTAGAGATCTTTCCAAATCATTAGCTTCCTCCATCCAAATACACCTTGTACAATATGGGTCATATGG
The DNA here is from genome assembly GCA_963277665.1 of Viscum album. Taxonomy (NCBI): domain Eukaryota; kingdom Viridiplantae; phylum Streptophyta; class Magnoliopsida; order Santalales; family Viscaceae; genus Viscum; species Viscum album. The sequence goes on along the minus strand of OY728145.1, from coordinate 1,236,459,380 downwards.
GTGTTCACAGAAAAGCAGTTTTGGAAAATAATCATGTATGACATATAATTCCAAAACATCTGACAAAACATGATTTCTATAAAATAGTAGGACAGAATTTGAGTTTAAACTTTCAATTATTGGTCCATTAAAAATACCATAAGTATGTTATAAGAGTCTATATTCTAAAAGCATATATAAAAAGTTTTTTCAAGGGTCTCCTTCCTCAGAACCATTTTTAAAACCATAATATGCTTCAAATTCTTGTGATAAGGTAAAATATTTGAAAATACCTTGATAATATTTACCTTCCTTGAAAATATGAGGATATTGTGAAAATAGTATTTGTCTAAAAACAACCCATGATCCCTGATGATAACGAGGTATAGTGGAGGTGTTTGATATCTCAAACAACTGCTTGCAAGTGAGTTTTACGCTAGAAAACGTTTTACAATGAACTAAACATGACTTTGCAATAATTATTGCAAGCATGTCATCAGGAAGAGATATGAATTTCGTTTGAGATCCTTCTCCTTCCATTCATAACCAACTTTACTTGACATGAAAAATGTTATAAAACAAGGATTTAACCGAAATAATAGATATAGGGACTAATCATGTGTCTAAAAAAAACTCCTAATCCCTAAAGTTGTCTAAACCGACCTCTAATACCATCTATAAGGACCCAGTCTTAAACCTTACTTAATCATGAGTTATTACAAGATTACACATTGAGGATCTTTTCAGGTTTAGAGTTTTATAGAATTAGATCATAACTATTACATCTCAAAAGATTACAAAGTAGAAACTTCTGCTAAGTTTCCATAAAATAAAAACTCTTAAATAGAAACATGTCTAGTTCCATGTTTTAGATAGCATAACATTCCCTTGATCCCATCGTTGACCCAATTCCACATTAAGTCCTATGAAAAAAACATTTCAAAAATACATGGGGTGAGCATAAAAAGCTCATTAAGGTATACACAAAGAATAAAAACTGTTAGTTTTTCAAAACAACAAGTAAACCATGTATATTTTATCAAAGTAATACTTTTCAACTTTTCGAAGTAGTAAAAACTCATCACTAAATAAAAGTTCATTACATACCCTTCTGTAACCAAACGATTAGAATAAAACCCATATAAAGATCACATAACATATAAAGGTAACTTGGGACATAAACATTCTTAAGTGGAATAACCATACGGTTGACTTCCACACATATCACTTAATGGAATAGCCATACGGCCAACTTCCATTATACTTAATAGAATAGCCATACGACCGACTTCCATACCCAATGCGTTAAAAGTTATAACATTACCACCCATCCTGGTATTCATGGAACCACTCGTCATATGGTTTATCACATAACCACCCGTAATATGTCCAAGTACCATTATAAAATTATAACACATAAAACCAATATAAAGGAATGATAACATTTCCACATTTCAATCACAATATATTATTTAAATATATTGACATAATAGAATCATTTATCAAAACCATTTTCAATACCAAAATACATAAAAGAGTATATGGTATTTATTTTATTTTAAAAACATTACGGCTTGTTGAGGAAGCCAAAGATCAAATAATACTCGTGGCGGCGGAAATTGTCATTGTCACCGCGTACGTTAAAAGAAACATTCCTTTTTTTCGTTTAGTATAACGCTTTGTAGAAAAAGATTCCTTTTGAATAAAAGTAAAATTCAAAGGGGTTTATACACCATATAAAAGAAAGTTGTGTATAAAACGAAATATGCCTCAATGAAAAGAGATTGAGACGAAGTCCCTTACAAAGACGGTATCCTTGGTTTAAGGATAAATCAATTACATAATTATGTGTGACAAACGAATACACAAAATATAAGTGGATATTAAGTGTAAAACAATCAGAGGTTATTCACACATATTCATATAATGACATATTTAAGGAGTATAAGTTTATACCAAAGAATAAAATTTGGGTTAAGAAGTTCTCTTTCAAAAATTTGACAGCCTAATGGCGTCACTACAAAATTTAGAAAATGAGTTGATGAGAGATAAAAAGGGTATCTCATCACATGGAAATAAAATTTAAAACAATAAGGATATAGAAGAACATATCCCAACATAATATTATGTGAATTAAAAGACATAACAAAAGAAGTCTCTTAAAAAGAGGAGGGTGAAAGGTTCCCTTACCGACTTGAGTAACATTCAAAACATACACCCCATGAAAGAAAGACAATACAACATTGATGTAAATACTCATAAATGAAAGTATATTACACAATTTGTAAAATAATGGGCATTACATACACCAATCAAAGGAAATTGTTTACAATGTAGCATAAATCCCACGAGAATAAAAGTGAGATGAAAAATCCCTTACGAAAACTCGGCAGCCTAACGGCGCCACATAAAACATACAAAAATGGATTGATGAGATCAAATAGGATATCTCATCATATTAACATAAAGTTTATATAATTAGGAATATAAAATAACATCCTCCAACATAACAAATAGGAGCTTAAAAGAAGTGACATAAAGGAGAGTTCTTAAAAAGAAAGAGAGAGGTTAGATCTCTTACGAAAATTCTGCAGCATAACGGCGCCACTCAAAACATTCAAAATGGATTGATGAGTTAGAATAGGGTCTCTCATCATATGAAAATCAAAATTACAGTATTATTAATATAAAATAAAATCCCAATAACAAGAAATATTATCTTTAAAAGGAAGGACATAAAAGAGCATACTTAAAAAGAAAGAGAGGAGTTGGATCCCTTACCTCGGGTCCGACTTGACTCGATCTTTCTTTAACGTCCTGAATAATAAACATGAGTTAATTTATACGTGATTAAGAACCTTTTTAAAGTTAATTATTCCTTTTATATCAATTATTGACATGTTATAAACATTACATAATCATTTAAGTTAATAATGTTTGTTTTGTCGATATTTGGTTCTTAAGAAAAAAGTGGACTTCTTACAATTACATGTTGTTCGTGTGGTCAACGGTTCTTTATATCCAGAATGAAATTCCTTATTTGGATATCATATATATCATATATATCCATCATATACATGTATTTATAATATTACATAATCATTTAGAGGTAATAAATGATATGCACCGGTCATGGAGCCGGAAAGCCGTACGTACGCATGAACGCTACTTTCATTTCTATGTTATATTAATGGAATTAAAACTAAATGAGAGATGTGTATATTTTTAATTCCAGAATTATATTAATCCTTTATATGTATCATATATCATATATATCCATTATATGTACTTATAATAGTACATTACATTTGAGGATAAGAAATGAAATGCACCGTTCATGGAGACGGTAAGCCGTACGTACGCATGAACGCTACTTTCATTTCTATCTCATACTTTAATGGAAAGAAAAAAATAATTATATAAAGGTATATTATAATTCCAATATAAAATCATATTTTATAACTTTAAATCCATCCTTTATACATCCCACATATGGCATTAACGAATCAAATCACTTTGAGGGGGCGGTAGTCCGCACTTCCTAAAATGAAGATATCGCGTATGCCCATAATGGAAGCCATAAAGGTATGCCACAAATGAAATATACAGAAGCTTATGTAAAACATAAAAATATTATATATCATATATAAACATAGTGACATCTTAATTTCCACCTTTGAAGGTGTCATATGAGTGGTGAACAATCATCGTTTTGTGAGGCAGAAATTCGCCATCCACAGAAATAATCTGTTCTTTAACCATTAGATGAAGGTGTGTGTAAGTGTAGCTCGAATACATATTATAACAAAATCCTAGTATATTGAATATACTGGAGTTTTTACAAATGAAATTAATAAAAATGGGTTAGGGGGTTGGAGAAGCAAAATAAAACAAAAGAGCACAAGTGAAGACGTTACCATAAAATTGGGTAACTCCCTTTGGTTTGAAACAAAAGGGTTTCTTGAAGAGATTCCTGCCTATGTTAAGGATTCTAGGATGAGGACAGGGATTTGGATAGACAAAATGATCAGAGATTGGCCGAACCAAAGGTTTGAGAGGTGTGGGTAACGTGGTAGAGGTGGGGCCTTTTATAAGAGGAGAGGAGGGGCACTCTTGGGAAAGTATAAAATGTTACATTATTTTCAAATGGTTTTCGGATTTTAATGGTCCCAGATTGATATAATTCGAGAATAAGGTGATAAGGGTTCTAAATCCTCCCATCCAATAGGTTTTGGACATGTGTATGTCATAGAATTTACATTATCTTTCCATTTTATTTAAATCGTTAAATGATGAGGTCATCACTGCATCATCATGATGTCATCATGAATTTAATTTATTTAATGTCTAAAAATTATAAAAAAAACTACTATGATGTAGGAAATCCTCTTAGCTTTCCAATGACTATTTATAGTCAAAATTCTGACTTGAATAACCACATGTAAAAATTGTTTTAGTAAACTAAATCATGTTTGTGACATTTTTATTTTAACTTCAAATAAAAGGCATAAATGTCATTATCAACCCCAAGTGGCTCCATGGTTTTCCAAAAATCGACCCATGGGTTGTCTTGGTCGGTCATAACTCATAAAATAGGGTTAGGACAAGTGTCAATATATTTTAATTTTATTATAATATCATTTTTACCTTAAATCACACTAATTACCTTTAATCGCGATTGATAAAACATAAAAGTTACTTTTCATAAAAAATTATTTTCATCCCATTTAACCAAATTTTACTTAACAATTAAAACCATCTAAATTGTATTTTTCAAATTCAAATCAGATAAGAGGTAAAGTCCCATTTAAACGAAAAATAAAATTTTGTAACCACCACTTTGTGGTTTCACTATTCATCAAAAATTGAAGATTTTCAGAAAAATACCAAAAATTCACCCTAAGATATATTTGATATTCCGAATTCAAAAATGAAGTCTATTTTATAAAATTCATTACATAGAAGTTGCATTAAATAATTTTATAATTAATTCCCGTAGTCAGAGAAAAAAGCGTGTTTTTATGAAATAATAAGTATCAAAAGATTGACACTAGTGTAAGTCCAATTTGAAAGTGAAATTAATTTCAATGACCACAATTGGATTAAATGGTAAACATATATTCTAATTTTACTACAAAAACAATCCAAAAGATAATCTAATCATATAAATAAACTAGATTAAAAAGAGGTTTTGAATTAAAATACAGCATTTTTCACTATTCATTAAAAAATGAACTTTATCAGAAAGATACCAAAAATTTAAACAAAGTAAATTTTGATGTCCCGAGTCTAAATAAGAATTTAATTTTGTCAAATATAACACATAAAATTGTCAAAAAGTTGATTTAAAAGAGGTTCTCCTTCAAAAGGCGGTTAATCGACCTTTTAAAGAATATTAGAATGTCTACGCTTAAAATTGGATTCATTCGCATTTTTAATCCTCTAACATTTATTGTAAAGTGTAAAAAATATTTGACAAACATATATAATCATTTTTTAGGTAGTTCTGTTCATTGCCGCCATTACAATGGCTAGGCGTTAACTATTATTTAAAATAATATTATTTTATTATTAGAGTGCAACGTAAGATTTCTAAGAAACTCGTTGTTGCGTATTGGGTACGCCATCGAGCATAGAATCCCATTTAAAGTAATATTAATATTTTATTCACAAATATGGATAAATATAAAAATGTCATATTCTTATTTTACCTGGGGTTTTACAATTATAAAAGGACATTCAATAAAAATGATAAAATAATTAGTTTGAAAAGCTAATGTATTTATTGTAATGAAATCACAAAGGTTACTATAACTCGATAAATATAAAATGGAAAAAGAATGTATTCTTGGTAGAAATAAAAATCATATATATAATTAAAACTCATTCAAAACATTGTTACCAAATAATTTGGTATGAAAATACACAAAAAACAAATTTTTTATTATAATTTTACATATCAACCAACCCGATGAATAGTCTATAAATAATTCATGAAGATCATTTCTATCAAAAATATGATATTATGCATCTTAAGAATCTAAAAATATAGAAAATATTTTAATATTTTTAATACAATATATTAGATTAAAATAATAATTTTGTAACAGAACTAGTCTTTCTTTTTCCTAAAATGGTAACTCTTAATTATGAGTGGGGTAGAATATGTGGTTGATATGTAACATAATCCATTCATGATATTCGCCTTAGAATACTATATTTCTCAAATCTCCTGCTATTTAATGTATTACATGATGGTCCATACATAGAAATTATTGAAACTATAGATGATATATAGAACACACCTGATATAGTGGATACATGTTTTACATCAATATTTTCATCGAGTGGTTACATCATTTCATTAAAATAGTAATATTACCATTGTCCAACTCAATACCATATTATCAAGGATGAATGAATCAACTGGTATATATATGTGATATCCTTGAACTCCTACGAAAATTTAATATAAAATAAACAATAAAAAAATTACTAATAGTATTATATAAATAATGTGTGATCGATCCTCCATAATCTCATATTATTTATAGATAAAAGACTACGTTCACCCATTTTATTTTCATAAGACTGACCCCTATGTCATGTCGGATCATGACATCATCCAATCAACTATTTTATAAATCTCACCTACTAACTCAACTAGAATCGTGAATGATCCATTTATAGAGAGATTGTGCATCCCAATATCTTCAATATAAATATTTATCAATCAATAAGAATCTTTTCACATCCCCTATATATATGAAATATTTTCATTATATCATATTTCTATGGCATATGGTTGACACATGATGTAAAATCAATTGATTCTTTATTTCATCCCTAAATTATATGGAATATAATTTTTTCTGGCAGATCTACAGTTTTCCCTGTTTTGGGTGATATTCTAAATATCACCCCAATAAAGACTATTATAGTGTGATATATCCCTTCAAGGTGAATCATTTCGTCAGAGACTATATCTAAAAAAGATAGTGGAAATATCACCCCATATACATATAATCTTAATAATCCATGTAACATAATGAAGTGAATTACAACATAATTCTTGTTTCACATATGGAATTGAGTTCATTGGTGTAGTGCAGATGAATTATATAGTTGGTAAGGAAACCAAATACTTAGGATATTTTCCCCTTTGACCACCATCCTAATAAAACATAGTACTCTTTGACATGGTTGATTCAACATATCAGTTGTTGTACACCAACAACTTCTATAGCAAGTAAACTATTTCATAACCCATGTCATTATGATATGATCCTACATGGTGAACCATGATGATTATTTATAAGAGTAACATGTTATCTTATATCAATTATTTAATGATATAGGCAATATTAATGTTACATAAGGACTCCATTTCAGTATGGAACCCTTTTCTTATAACCTAATTTTCATGGTGAAATCTAATCATTTACGTGATGATGTACATCATCATATACGGACATCATTCCTTTTCATATTTCCTAAACACCAATTAATTAACCCTTTAAATGTGGCTTCCAAAATGTCTTAGAAATAAAATCAAGATGATAAACGTTAATTTCAAGCTTCACTATTTACATTAATCATCAATATTTATAATATTTCCTCTTTATCTATAAAAAATGAAATGTGATATGTTAAGATCCCTTCAGATCACAAGGACTTATTCTCATGATCACTTGGAAAACACAATTAAAAATCCTTTAAAGTCAAAAATATTAGTGTGTCTATTAATCCTCAATAGAGGTATAATCAATATCCAACACCATTTATTAGTTCATTTATCTTCATCATCATTTTAAATTATGTTGGCAGGAGATATTAATTAGTTGAAGAATATATATCCATGTGGGGATTTAAAATATCATTTATTAAAACAAGTAATCAAAATAATAATCTTTCAAATAACAATGTATATGATTCTCTATTTCTATAAGAGATAAACATGAGAGAGATAAAAAATGTGTATGTCATTGTCATCCTTCAAAAATATCTTCATGTATTATCTCATTAATATCCTTTAAGAAATTATTCCTAATAAAATTCATCAATAATTAGAACTAAAACAGTGCTATAATAATTTCCATAATATTTATTTTTTTATAATAATCTACATGATATGAAAAAACTCGAAAAGAATATCAATATATATAATAAATTGAAAATCTTAAATGCTTATAATTTTTCATTGACTATCAAAAAAAATTAAAACACATCAAAATTAAAATTCATTGACATCACCAACTTGAAATTATTGTTCACATAAATCTCCCCCTTTATATATTACTGAAATATCATGCTCATAATAACGATGGATTTTTTCTATAAAATGAAATCCATTAAAGGGTGGTGTTCACTATATCATGATTTATGATTATTGTCACAAAAATATTGATAATGATATAATGTTATGAAGTCAATATATGTGATTATTTTATTTCATGATAATTCTCAACAATCATTACATCTTCCATATTGGATATCATTTTTAATTACCAATATAACATTATAAAAATTTGTAGTCTAAACATCCCATAAATTATTGGAATTAATAAATCAATGAATCACAAGTAATAATCCATTTTTATTTTTTTCAATCATTAGATAAAATATGTTGTCCATTTTTTAAATTATTCGACTCCATAGAGTCTGCTTCATTATACTATATATGGTGGATTAGTGTTTATGATAATAGATCTCATTCCATGGTGTCATGTAACTATTTAACACTTTAGTGTGGGTAAAATATATTGATCATCTTCTCTCCAATAGTATAAAATGATTCTAGAATATTTTGGTAAAAAATTATGTCCTAAAACGTGTTGGTTATATCATATGATAGTTAGATTCAATAAGTTCTAGGATTCATTAATATTATCCGATGTGATATAGATTAATATCTTGTTTGAAAAATTGATCATCTAAATCATTATGAAAACATTATATGATTTTATTACATTTTTTAAATACCAAAAATATAGATAGAATTTTTGAAAATTTGAATTTTATAGGTACTCTTCCACTATAATTTGGATGTTAAAAATCCCCCAAAACCCATCGATGGTATGAGAGTATGTCCAAAAGAAATTTTTTTATCATGACCCAACCATGTTGGGATAAAGCCTAAAATACCCCATGCTTCCTCTAAAGTCCACGGAATGGGGACCACACCTGAATGCCCCACTAAAACGGGGAGGCCCTTTTCTAAATACAAATACACACACTCAAAAAGTTTTCAAGGAAATGTGAAAATAAATATGAGTAAAATATGGAACAACCAGGGAACACATGTTCATGTAACCATATGCACAATACAATAGTATGGTAGTGTTAATTAAGGGTAAAAAGGTGTAAAATAAATGCACAACCAGAAATTTATCCCAGCCTGAAAAAACAGGAAATGTAAACTATTATGATATCTACTCTCTTGATATCCAAGATCATACAAGTATAAACGATCTTGTGCACCAAGGTTTCCATATGCTATTCTATAATCACTACCAACCACTGTATTGTCTGCATAAGAAATAATACTTCTGAAAAATGACCATGCATGGTTGAGTATATATATATATCCATTAAGATGCTATGAAATCTGATGAGGGAAAAGAAAACGAAGAAAAAGTGATATAGATTAAAAATGAAATTGTGAACGAGAATAACTCCTCCAAATCAAAGTCATATATTGAAATATTGTCATCATCCAATCCAAAGGAACCCAACAAGGTGTGTGTATGTACTGCACGTTGAGTCATTACTATGCACAGAAAGAGAATAACCTCACCCAACGGTATGAATATAAATAGGGAATCTATGTTACAAACCTCTTGCATCCATGCAACCCATGGAAGGAGAGTAACCAAATCAAACAACCTAGATACATAGATACATACATTTAATTAAATATATTTAAATACACTCAATCTAAATAATCCCAAAAAAGAGATAATGTGGATTTTTATCTACCATCCCGGATCATGAAAAGAGGCTTCATCAGTCCCAGAAGAACCATTAATGGTTCCTACCATCTCTTGCATATACCTAGATGTAATTGGGTGATATAGAATTCCTCTACACTATACCACACACTCAAGGGGGAATAAATCTATTGTCTTCTCTTCATGTGTGTAAAACAAATGGAAAAACTATTTATATTCCCAAAATCACATATTATTTATATATATGTTAATAATAAAAAAATAGGTCAACCATTAACATCTACATGCTATAAGGGATATGTGACTCCCCGCTTCTCGTGAACCCCAGGAAAAGATTTTGTGGCTTCCCTAAAATAATTTTCGATCACCATAATTCAAAATTATTATAATTAATAATATTAACTCCACAAAATCCCAAGTCACCTTATTATTATCAACATTACCATGGCATAATAATCACACTCATAAATTATTCTATTTTCATTCAATTAAACTAATTTCCTACAGTTATTGATTTCATGCCACTATCATATCCACACGATTAACCTCCACCATGATACCCCATGAATATCCTCTAGTTAGAACCAATACTATCGCACTACATGTCATTGACACTAATTTACTTGAAAAATGTGGAACATCGATATTATCCCAAACCACTTAAGACCTTGAATTATTTTTATAATAACTTTATCATGATTACCCACCAATGAAACAGATCTAATCAATCCAAAATATCCCATCCCACTCTTTGTTAGCACAATTATAACAATTATTGGGGTTCGATAGCACTTGAAACCGCACCGAAAAAGTCAAATTATGGCTTTGTGGGCCAATGTTGGAGAACATGAAAAATAGTTGGCGAAAAAAATATAGGTTAATATATATGACAAAAAATTCGTAGATATAGATAGTATATCATGAATAACGATGATGATAATAGATAATGCAAACAATTTATGAATTTTAAAAAAAATTAATTCATCTATAAGGATCATGCTTTGAACATACTATCACTAAATCAATATTGGAATATAATACATGATTCAAAAAATTAATTATATGATCGAAAACCAAAATTTATATTTCCCCCCTCGATTATGGATATATTATTGGTTAAGAGCACATTATATAGTGATGAAGGTCATCCACATTTTTCACTTCATGTTGATTCACATCGATTCGATCATTCATGGGATTATAATCTCAATTATCCAATGAAGATCATTAGAACATCCGTTAAAAACTAAAATGGTTGTGTGGTAGAATTTGGATAAATGAAATAATAAAAAATTATTTAGTATTTAGGGTAGGATTTTAAATAAAATAATTAAATAAATATATCAACTTCTCTTACTATTTTGACCAAATTTTCACTCATACCAAACTCTTGATGCTGAATAAGGATATGTGATGACTTGGGAAAAACCAAAATTTTGGACGAAATAGTTGCATCAGATATATCAAATGAGTTTATAATTCTGAGTTATTTTACTTTGGGATATTAAATGAATTATTCCTTTTTATTAATTTATCTAATGCTCCCAACAATGACTAACTCGTCTTAACATCCTAAAATGACTTTAATTAGGTCGGGCCTAGGTTATACTCTGTATTTTAAATTCAAGAGTGATCTCAGTTTAATGATCCTAGAATCTATTTAGGAGATATTCCATTTTTTTAGGAAAACCACACATTAATGTAATATTTTATATATTTAATATTTTATAAAAAATTTCAGTGTACATTACACTTTATAATCATGCGATTTCTCATCATCAGGCATTGAAAAATTTTATATAAGTATTACAAAGTCATACAATAAAAATATAGACTCTGTACAACATTTACATATTAAAATTATTTTATACCTAAAATGAATAAACATAGGAAAAATGTTGTTATACATAGCCTACAACCTTCTCCCCTTCTCCAATGATGGTTCACATATGCTTCAAAAAAACATGAACCCAAAGAAAACACATTCCCATTAAGTGTCTTTCTCAGCCAGATCTCAATGTAACTGGATCCCTGAGTTGGAAAATTCCACTATCATAGCACATATTACCTATGTCTACATCATACAATGCATTCTGCACATACCTCTTCATCTATGACACATTTAGAACAACAATGACTCACTATAATTGAAAATTTTTCAACTACATTATAAGGACCCAGCCTTAAACATTACATAATATTGATTTAAATGAATAATTCACATTGAGGATCTTTTCAGGTTTAGATTTTTAGGGAATTAGGACATAACTATTACATCTCAAATGATTAAAAGGTAGACATATCCACATAGTTTCCATTTAAAAAAAAAATAAAAACTCTTGAAAAAAAGAGTCATGTCTAGTTCCATGTTTTAGATAGCATGACTTTTCCTCCATCCCATCCTTGACCTTATTCATCTTTAAGTCCAGTGAAAACGTTTCAAAACTTTGGATGAGAAAAATAGTTCAGTAATGGTTATAAAACAATTAATGAAAACATTTTTTCATAAATACATAAAAAAACATGAACTACTTTACTTACCTCATGAAATCATAAGATCTATGAATGACACATAGAAATTATTAATCACAAAGGTAACTTGTGGCATCCATATAATACTTACATTGTAGCTATAACAGCAACATAGAGAGTTACATTGGAATACCCATCATAGTATATTCCCTAAATCTCTTAGGAGAGACATTCACATTTACCTCCATCACGTTTACCTCCGTCATGTTACCCAATGCATTGGAGAGCTATCTTGGGCTCACTAGCCCTAGGGTTTTCATGGAACCACCCATATACGTAAATAATGCCCATGAACCATAACATGATCACAAAACATTAGCTAAGAATAAAGGAAAGATAAAATTTCCACATTGCAATAATAAAATATCATTTCAAGATATTGAAATAATAAATCCATTTTAAAAATCATTTTCAATACCAAAATACACAAAAAGAGTATATGTTATTTATTTTTCATTTTAAAAACATTCCGGCTTGTTAAGGAATCCAAAGATGAAATAATACTCACAGCGACGGAAAGGTCGTTTTCACTGCTTACGTTAAAAAACATTATGGTTTTCTAGTTTATTAAAACACTTCATATAAAAATATTCCCTTTCAATAAAATGAAAATTAAATGGTGTTTATACGCTGAATAAAATAAATTTCTTTATAAAACTAAAAATTCCTCAATGAAATGAGATTGAGACAAAGTCTATAACCTCACGTCCGACTTGAATTGATCGTTCTTTCATACCATGAATAATAAACTAAAGTTAATTTTTACTTTCCTAAGAACCTTTTCCCAATTTATTATTCCTTTTATATCACTTATTTCCATGTTATAAACATTATCCATTCCTTTATGTTAATAACGTTAATTTTGTAGATATTTGGTACTTGAGTAAAAATGAACAACTTATATTTACACGTTGTCCTTGTGGTCAATGGTTCATTATATCAAGAATGAAATTCATGATTTGGATATCATATATATCATATATATCCAGTATATGCATGTTTTTATAATATTACATAACATTTAGAGGTAAGAAATGAAATGCACTGTTCATAGAGACGGTAAGCCGTACGTACGCATGAACGCTACTTTTATTTATATTTATTATATTAATGGAAATAAAACATAATTATACATAGTTATATTATAATTATAGTATAAAATCATATATAATAGCATTAACTCCATCTGTTATACATCCCACATAAGGCATTAACAAATCAAATCACTTTGAGGGGGCGGTAGTCCGCACTTCCTCAAATGAGATTATCGTATTTACCTACCATGGAAACCATAAAGGTTTGATAAAATTGGGAAGTACTGAAGAATACGAAATAATAAAAATAATATATACTATATATAAATACATTTCCATCATAATGGCCACCATGAGAGGCGGTAAGATGTAATTGAATAATCATCGTTTCGTGAGGTATTAATTTTCCATGTACAGAAACATTATGTTCTTAATCCATTAGATGGAGTTGTGTGTAAGTGTAGTACAAATTTTTCTCATAAAAATATCCTATTATATTTATTATACTGGTTTTTTACAAAAGAATAGATAAAAAAATATATTAGGGGTTGGAGAAGTAAAATAAAAGAAAACAATTCAAGAGAAACAATTTCTTTTAATTTGGGTAACTTCCTTTGGTTTGACCCAAAATGACTTCTTGAAGGGCCTGACGCCTAAGGTAAGGTTTCTAAGAGTAGGAGAGGGATGTTGAGAGCTTAATTTGGCTAAGGATGGATGATAAAAATTGTTTGAGATGTATGAGGAATTGGTTAGAAGTGGTCTTCCTTTATAAGGGGGAGAAGGGGCTCTTTAGAAAAGGGTGAAACCATTATTATATTATATAATGATATTCAGTTTATAATGGTCCAAAAAATCATTATATTCGATGATAAGTTGAGTCATGGTCGAAATAAAATCATCCAATGAAAATTTGACATATGTTGGAGAATATTTTAATCATTATAACCTTATTTATTTAAATCATTTATTATTGAGGTAAATACTGCATCATTATTGTGTCATAAATAATTTAATTTATTTGTTTTTTAAAAATTATTATAAAAATACCATGATATAGGAAATATTTTTATATTTCCAAAGAATATTTATAGTCTAAAATAGGACTTATATAACACCATATAAAAATTTATTACTAAATGATTTTTGTTTATGTCTATTTTGAGTTCACATTAAACAAATTAATCTAAATTGTCATTATCACTCCAATGTGGTTCAATGGGGTCACAAAATTGACCCAAAGATGACCATGGTCGTTAATGACACAAAAAATAATGTTAGGACAATTGTTAAGGTAATTTTTAATTATGACACTATTATTTTAACCTTGAATAGCCTTATTTACCTTTAACTGCGGTAAATAAAAGTCAAAAGTTACTATTCACCAAAAATTATTTTCATCATAATGAACCACATTTTACTTCTTTATAAAATCCATGTATGTCATATTTTGGAAATTCAATTCATATAAGTTGTAAAATTTCATTTAAATGAAAAAGTCATTTTTTTAACTACCACTATGTGGTTTCACTATTCATCAAAAATTGAAGTTTTTCAAAAAAATACCAAAAATACAGCCTAAGATATATTTGATATTCCGAATTCAAAAATTATTTATATTTTTTCAAATTCAAAACATAGAAGTGGCATTAATTATTTTTAAAATTAATTCATGTTATCAATACAAATAGCGTTTTTTTAAGAATTAATAACTACCAAAAGATGGACAGTTGATTAAGTCCAATCCCAAAGTGAAATTAATTACAATGACAAAAATTGGATTAAATGGTAAAAATATATTCTAATTATCCTTTGAAACAAAATAAAAAGATAATCTAACCATATAAATAAAATAGATTAAAAGGCACTTTTGAATTAAAATACAATATTTATCACTATTCAATAAAATGTGAACTTTATCAGAAAAATACCAAAAAAATAAAAAAAAGTAAATTTTGATGTCCCAATTATATAGAAGTATTTTATTTGGTCATATAGAATGTATTAAAGTGACCAAAACTATAATTAAAGAGGGTTCGCCATTATAAGGTGATAAATCGTCCTTTTAATGTAAATTATGCTTAAAACTAGATTCATTCACATTTTAATCCTCTATCTTTTTATTGGATAAATATAAATACATTTAACAATCATGTATAATCATATTATAGTTAGTTTCATTCATTCCTGCCAATATAATGGCTATGAGATAACTACCATTTAAAATAATAATATTATATTTTTAGCGTGCAATGTAATATTCCAATGAAACCCGTCGTTGCGTATCTGGTAAGATATCGAACATAGAAACCCTTTTAATGTAAAATTATTATTTATTTAAAAAATTTAATAAATATGAAATATGTCTTATTCTTTATTTACCTGGGATGTTACATCCTTTCCCCCTTTTGGGAATTGCATCCTCGCAATTTTTATTCACTTATCAAAATAAATGAGGCTATTTATCCCTCATAACATTTTCAGATTCCCACGTTGCGTCTTCAACCATATGGGTTTCCAAAAAACCGTTACTTGGTGAACTACCTTATTCTACAACACTTTCTCTCTACGGTCAAGAATCTGGATTGGTTGTTCTTCATAAGAGAGATTCTCTTCCAACTGAACTACCTTTGAGCTCAAAACATGAGATGGATATGGTATATACTTTCTCAACATCAAAACATAAAAAACATTGTGTACCTGGGATAAACATGGAGGTAAATCCACTCTATATGCAACTAATCGAACTTTCTCTAGAATTTCATAATTTCCAATGAACCTCGGACTCAACTTTCTTTTCTTACCAAGTCTTATCACATTTTTACATGGAGAAGCTTTTATAAAGAAATGATCACCTACCTCAAAAGAAATATCCTTTCTCCAGTTATCTTCATAAATTTTTTGTCTGATCTGAGCTGTTCTCATGTGTTTCAGAATCAACTGAACTCTCTCTTCCATCTCATCTACCAATTTTGGTCCCATCAGCTTCCTTTCACCTAATTCAACCTAAAAAGTTGGAGTTCGACAATGCTTTCCATATAATGCCTCAAATGGAGTCATCTGTGTACTAGAATGAAAAATGTTATTATATTAAAATTCAACCAAAAAAGTTGTTGGTCCCAACATCCCTGGTAATCCCTCAAACAAGAACGTATCATATCTTCCAAGGGCTGAATTTTTCGTTCCGACTTCAAATCTGATTGAGGATGAAAAGATGTACTAAAATTTAATTCAGTAGCCAATGAATTATGAAGGCCTTTACGAAAGTTAGAAGTAAACCTGGGATCATGATCAGATACAATGGAGAGCGGAACTCCATGCAACCTGGCTATCTCTTTAACATATAACCGAGCAAGTTGATCTAAAGACAGAGTCTATCTAATAGGAAGGAAATGAGTAGATTTAGTCAATCGATCAACTATATCCCGGATAGCATTATTTCCTCGAGATGTCTTTGGTAATCCCAAAATGAAGTCCATGGATATATTTTTTCATTTCCACTCTCACACCGATAGAGGCTAGAGCATCCCTTTCGATAACTGCTGCTCTGCTTTAACCTGCTGACAAGTCAAACACTTCATAGTAAAAACAGAAATATGTCCTTTCATTCCATCACACCAGCAATACACCCGAAGATATCTGTACATCTTAGTACTGCTAGGATGAACTGAAAATGGAGAACTATGAGCTTCACATAACAACTCATTCTTCAACTGTGAATCACAAAGCACACAAAATCTCATTCCAAATCTCAAAACCCAATCATTATCAACGTTAAAATCAGGCAACTTACCTTTCTGAACCAAAAAATCTTTTTCTATAACTCACTGTCTTCCTTATGCGCTTGATTAATTCTGTCTGATATAGATGATTTTACTAACACCTGAAACAAAATAGAAGAATTTCCTACAACAACCACTTCTATACCAAAGATCATCAAATCAAAAACCAAAGGCTCTCGTTCCAAATGTAACATGGTTAATGAAGTATTACTTTTTCGACTCAAAGCATCAGCAACTTTATTTTCCTTCCTCGAATGATAAAGGATCATGCAATCATAATCCTTGGTTAATTCCAACCATGTCCTTTGTCTCATTCTCAATTCTTTCTGAGTGAATATATACATCATATTTTGTGATCAGTATATATTTCACATTTTACTCCATAAAAATGATGCCTCCAAACTTTTAAAGCAAAAACAACAGCAGATAATTCCAAATCATTTGTAGGATAATTTAACTCATGAGGTTTCAACTGACGTGAAGCATAAGAAATTACCTGATCATTCTGCATTAGGACACAACCATGTCCTTTCAACGAAGCGTCACTGTAGATAACAAACTAACCATTTCATGAAGGCAGTGCCGAAACTAGAGCATTCACCATTCTTCTTTTCAATTCCTGAAAACAATCATCACATTATTGTGTCCAGATGAACTTAACACATTTTCGAGTTAACATAGTCATTGGACTAGATAACCATGAAAAATATTCAACAATCCTCTTGTAATAACCTTTAAAACAAAGAAAACTAAGGATATAGGTTATATTTATTTGTCTTGGTCATTCTTCAACAACTTTTGTTTTAGTAGGATCAATATTTATGCCTTTTTTTTGAAAAAATGTGACCAAGGAAAGATATATGTTGTAACCAAAACTCACACTTGCTGAATTTCCAATAAAGTTTATTTTCTTTTAAGGTATACAAGACAACCCATAAATTACTTTCACGTTCCTCCTTACATAAGGAATAAATCAGAATATCATCAATGAACACAACCACAAACTTATCCAAGAACTCACAGAAAATTCTATTCATAAGATCCATGAATATAGTAGGTGCATTGGTTAACCCAAAAGGCATAACTTCAAATTCATAATGGCCATATCTAGTATGAAATGCGGTATTTGGAACATCTTCTTCCTTTACATTCAACTGATGGTACCCCGACCTCAAGTTAGTCTTCGAAAAATACTGAGCTCCCTAGAGCGGATCAAACAAATCATCCATATGAGGAAAATGATACTTATTATTAACAGTGATTTTATTCAATGCTCTATAATCAATGCAAAGTCTCATTGAACCATCTTTATTTTTAATAGAAAAGACAGGAGCACCCCATGGTGACGTGCTAGGTTGAATGAAACCTTTATCTAATAACTCCTGTAATTGGTTCTTTAACTCGAAAAGTTATATTTGAGCCATTCTATAAGGGGGTTTTGAAATTGGCATAGCATAAGGAACTACGTCAATAGTAAATTCAACATCCTGATTAGGTATAATACTAGGCAACTCATCAGGGAAAATATCAAGGTACACATTTACCACTAGAACATCATTAATCTGAACAGTTCATTTGTTTCAACAATATGTGCAAGGTAACATTCATTTCCATCTTTTACTAGTTTCTCAGCTTCCTGATATGTTATCAAAAGCAAGGGTTCATTCTAGTATACAAAATGAAAATCTTTCTGAAAATAAACCAATTTAGCTCTACAATTAATCTAAGCATGACAAAATACAGACAATCCCTACCCAAAATAACATCAAACTATACAAGAGAAAAAACAATAAGGTTAGCAGGTAAATTCTTTCTGCACACAAGGATAGGAATGTTTATATGTTTTCATTTTGTCTCAACATTTCCTCCAGGTTTTTTTACCATAATTTCCGTATTCATATCATGAGATGGAATTCCCATTTTACTAGAAAACTTCTCAGAAATTAATGAACGTATAGACCCTGAATCAAACAACACATTGGCATAATCTGAACAAACAAACAGTTTACCTGATTCTACTTTATTTGATGGACCAACATCTACTAAAGTAGTTGCAAAGGATTTCACCACCACTGTCTACTTGTAGTCTGGCTGCTTTCCTTCGGTTGAGTTCTTTGTTGGACACTCATTTTCATAATGAGTCATTTCATTTCACATAAAACATTTTACTAACTATAAATCAGATTTTGTCTTACCATTACACTAATCTTTTTCAGTGCAATTACGAGCCTTATGTCCCATTTTACCACATCGGTATCACTTACCAGAATCCAAAATGCATTCCCTAGCATGCTTTTTACCACAATTATCAAAAACTATAAACTTAAGATTCTTACCATCATACTTTTTTGAAGAGTTCTTCCCTTTTTCGTACCATCTCGACCTCTTATTCAATTTTTTTCAAATAATTCCTGATCATCTACAAACTCCATTTCCCCCTTCTCCACACAATGAACAAGTTTTTCATAACTTTTGAACTCACGAGAAGCTAAAGCCCTTTGATACATTGGATTTAATCCTGAGTAAAAACTGTTGATTTTATAATCAAGATCTCTTATGAAATTTGGAGCATACCTTTCCAGTCGAGTGAATTTTTCTTCATAAGCAGCCATTGAGTCATCCTCCTACCTGAATTCCAGGAATTTTTTTCCATCTTAGGATGAACCACCTTAGGAAAATATTTCTCAAGAAGCATTCCTTCGAATTCATCCCAATTTAGAGCATCAATCTCCTTACTATCCCTGATATTTTTCACATTCGAACAGCACTGATCAGCTTCACATTAAAAACTGTAAACAACAAGACTAATATTTGGATGTTTAGAACAACCCATGACATCAAAAATATTCTCCAGTACTTTAATCCACCTTGCTTCTACAACAAGGTTATATGATCCTCTGAATGATGGGGGATGTTGCCTCATGAAATGCTCCACTACTGACATCTTCCTCTATGGTTGATCTGGCTGATCTTGTGTATAAATACCACCACCATTTATAGCCTGAGTCAACTATGCCATCACTGCAAAAAACTGTTCAGTTCCTATTAAGACCATCCCAGGTTGCTGATTTGGAAGGTTTCCTTCCTCCAGATGTTGTCCCAATATAGCTGCCTTGTTTCCTCTGCGGAAAACCATTCTGAACACAGAAATATCTTAGACGAAGCAACATGGTAATCTGGAAATTCTCTATTATGTCAATATTAACATAAATTACTTTATGGATATTACTTTAACAATAGCCTAACACCTAAAGTTATCTAAACCGGCCACTGTTACCATCTATAAGGACCCATCCATCAACATTACATAATATTGAATTAAATGAATAATGCACATTGAGGAACATTTCAAGTTTATAGTTTTAGGGAATTAGGACATAACTATTACATCTCAAAAGATTACAAGGTAGCCATATCCACATAGTTTTCATTTTTTCATAAAATAAAAACTCTTGAAAAAAAGGGTCATGTCTAGTTACATTTTTTAGATAGCATGACTTTTCCTTGATCCCATCCATGACCTTATCCATCTTTTTGTCCTGTGAAAGCATTTCAAAACATGGGATGAGCATAAAAAGCTTGGTAAGGGTTTTAAAACAAATAATGAAAACATTTTTTCATAAATATATAAAAAACATGAACCCTTTTACTTACCTCATGAAATCATTGGATTTATGACAGACACATCGAAATCATTAATCACAAAAGTAACTTCTGGCATCCAAATCATACTTACATTGTAGCTATCATAGATACATAGGGAGTTACTTTTCAATACCCATCACAATATATTCGCTAAATCTCTTAGGATAAACATTCTTGTTTACCTCTGTCACGTTACCCAATGAATTGGAGACCTATATCGGGCTCACCCTTCCCAGGTTTATCATGGAACCAGCCATATATGTTAATAATGCCCAAGAACCATAACATGATCACAACACATTACATAAGCATAAAGGATAGATAAAATTTCCACATTGCAATAATAAAATATCATTTCAAGATATTGAAATAATAAATCCATTTTCAAAATCATTTTAAATACAAAAATACTCAAAAAGAGTATATGGTATTTATTTTTCTTTTCAAAAAACATTTCGGCTTGTTAAAGAAGCCGAAGATCAAATAACACTCGCGGTGGCGGAAAGGTCATTATCACCGCTTACATTAAAAAACATTCTTCTTCTGTCATTTTTTAAAACACTTCATATAAAATGATTCCCTTTGAATGAAATGAAATGTAAAAGGGTTTTATACAATGTATAAAATAAAATCTTGTATAAAACTAAAAATGCCTCAATGAATGTAGATTGAGACGAAGTCTCTTACCTCACGTCCGATATGACTCAATCATTATTTAATCTCAGGAATAATAAACTAAAGGTAATTTCTTCTTTCTTAAGAAACTTTTTCACATTTATTATTCCTTCTATATCTCTTATTTCCCTGTTATAAACATTATGCAATCATTTAAGTTAATAATGTTCATTTTTTCGATATTTGGTACTTGAGTAAAAATGAACAACTTATCTTTACAAGTTTTCCATGTGGTCAAAGGTTCATTATATACATAATGAAATTCATGATTTGTATATCATATATATCATATATGTCCATTATATATATGTTTTTATAATAGTATATAAGATTTAGAGGTACGAAATGAAATGCACCATTCATAGAGACGGTAAGCTATATGTGCGCACGAACGATACTTTCATTTATATTTCTTATTTTAATGGAAATAAAACATAATTATACATAGGTATATTTTAATTCCAGTATTATATCATATATAATATTATTAACTCTATTTTTTATACATCCTACATAAATCATTAATGAATCAAATCACTTTTAGGGGGTGGTATCCGCACTTCCTCAAATGAGATTATCGTATTTACCCACTATGGAAACCATAAAGGAATGATATAATTGGGAAGTACAAAAACATAAGTAAATCATAAAAATAATATATATTATATATAAATACAGTTCAATCATAATGGCCACCATGATAGGCGGTAAGGTATAATTGAACATTCATCGTTTCGTGAGGTGATAGTTTTCCATCCACAGAGACATTATGTTCTTCATCCATTAGATGGAGTTGTGTGTAAGTTTAGTTATAATTATTCTAATAACAACATCCTAGTATATTGAGGAACTTTTTTTGTTCAAAATAAATGAAATAAAATGATTTTAGGGGTTGGAGAAGTAAAATAAATTAAAACAGTTCAAGAGAAACTGTTACATTAAAATTGGGTAACTTCCTTTGGTGTTAACCAAAAAGACCTCTTGAAGGTCCTTATGCCTAAGGTAAGGCTTCTATGAGGAGGAGGGGGATGTTAAGTGCTTAATTGGTCAGATTTTGGATGATCCAAATGTCTTCAGAGGTATGCGTAATTGGATAGAAGTGGTCTCCTTTTATAAGGGGGGAGGGGCTCTTTAGGATTGTGTAAAACTATTATTTTATTATATAATTATATTCAGTTTATAATGGTCCAAAAATCGTTATAATAGAAGATAAGATGAGTCAAGGTCGAAATAAAATTATCCAATGAGAATTTGACATGTTTTGGATAATATTTGAATCATTACAATCTTATTTATTTAAATCATTTATTAATGAGGTAAATACTACATCATTATTGTGTCAAAAATAATTTAATTTATTTGATGTCTAAAAATTATAAACAAACACCATGGTATAGGAAATATCATTATGTTTATAAATAATATTTATAGTCGAAAATAGTACTTATATAACACCATATAAAAATTAATTACTAAACGATTTTTGTTTATGTCTATTTTGTCTTCACATTAAACTAATTAGTCAAAATTGTCATTATCACTTCCAAGTTGCTCAATGGAGTCCCAAAATCGACCACAATATGACCATGGTTGTTAATGACTCATCCAATAATGTTAGGACATGTGTTAAGGTAATTTGGAATTATTATAATATGCTTTTATCCTTGAATTATATTATTTACCTTTAACCGTGGTAAATAAAAGTCAAAAGTTACTATTCAACTAAAATTATTTTCATCGTAATGAACCAAATTTTACATCTTGATAACAACAATGTATGTCGGATTTTAGGAATTCAATTCATAGAAGTGGTAAAATTTCATTTAAATGAACAAGTCATTTTTTTAACTACCACTAAGTGGTTTCACTATTCATCAAAAATTGAAGTTTTTTAGAAAAATATCAAAACATCAGCCTAAGATATATTTGATATTACAAATTCAAAAATGATGTCTATTTTTCCAAATTAGAAACATATAAGATGCATTAATTAATTTTAAAATTAATTCTTGTTATCAAAACAAATAGCGTGTTGCTAAGAATTAATAACTATCAAAAGATGGATAGTTGATTAAGTCCAATCTCAAAGTGAAATTTTTTAAAATGAACAACATTAGATTAAATGGTAAAAATAAAATCCAATTACCTTGTAAAACCAACTAAAAAGATAATCTAACCTTACAAAAAAAATTTGATTAAAATTCACTATCGAATTAAAAAACAATATTTTCACTATTCATTAAAAAGCGAACTTTATAAGAAAAATACCAAAAAATTATACAAAGTAAATTTTGATGTCCCAATTATTCAGAAGAATTTTATTTGGTCATATATAATGTATTAATGTGACCAAAACTATATTTAAATAGGGTTTGCCATTAAAAGGCCATAAATCGGCCTTTTAATGTAAATTATGCTTAAAACTAGATTCATTCACATTTTAAGCCTCTAAATTTTTATTGGGTAAATATAAATACATGTAACAATCATGTATAATCATATTATAGTTAGGTTCATTTATTCCCACCAATACAACATCTAGGAGATAACTACCATTTATATTAATAATATTTTATTATTAGTTTGCAACGTAAGATTCTAAAGAAACCTGTTGTTGGGTATCGGGTACACTATCAAACATAGAAACCCTTTTAAAGTAAAAATATTATTTTATTCAAAAATATTAATAATTATGAAATATGACTTATTCTTCATTTACTTGGGATGTTACATCCTTCCCCCCTTTTGGGAATTACGTCCTCACAATTATTATTCACTTATCAAAATAAGTGAGGGTATTTGTCCCTCATAGAATTTTATGATTCCCATGATGCCTCTTCAACCATATGGGTTTTACCCAAATCCTTTACCTGGTGGATTACCTTATTCTACAACACATGCTCTCTATGGTCATGAATATGGACTGGTTGTTCTTCATAAGAGAGATTCTCTTCCAACTAAACTACCTCTGGGCTCAAAACATGAGATGGATCTGGTATATACTTTCTCAACATTGAAACATGAAAAACATTGGGTACCTGGGATAAACATGGAGGTAAATCCACTCTATATGCAACTAATCCAAATTTCTCCAGAATTTTATAAGGTCCAATGAACGTCGGACTCAACTTTCCCTTCTTACCAAATCGAATCACACTTTTCCATGGAGAGACTTTGAGAAAGTCATGATCACCTCCCACAAAAGAATGATCCTTCATCCAGTTATCTACACAACTTTTCTATCTACTTTGAGCTGTTCTCATGTGCTTCTGAATCAACTGAACTTTCTCTACCATCTCATCTACCAATTCTGGCCCCATCAGCTTCCTTTCACCTACTTCATCCCAAAAAGATGGAGTTTGACAATGCATTCCATATAATGCCTCAAATGGAGCCATCTGTGTACAACAATGGAAACTGTTATTATAAAAAAATTAAACCAAAGAAAGGTGTTGGTCCAAACTTCCCTGGTAATCCATCGAACAAGAATGTAGAATTTCATGAAGGTCTGAATTGTTTATTATGACTGCCCATCTGATTGCGGATGAAAATATGTAGTAAATTTAATTCTGTACCCAATGATTTCAGAAGGGCTTTCCAAAAGTTAGAAGTAAACCAAGGATCACGATCAGATACAATGAAGATGGGAACTCAATGAAACATGACTATCCCTTTAACATACAATCGAGCAAGTTGATCTAATGATAGAGTATCTCTAATAGGAATGAAATGAGCAGATTTACTCAATCGATCAACTATAACCCAGATAGCATTATTACTTCGAGATGTCTTTGGTAATCCGACAAGAATGTCCATTGATATATTTTCCCATTTCCACTCTAGCACTGGTAGAGGCTGAAGCAACCCTTTCGGTAACTTCCGCTCTGCTTTAACCAACTGACAAGTCAAACACTTCACAGTAAAATCAGCAATATCTCTTTTAATTCCATCCCACCAGTAATACTCCTGAAGATCTCTATACATCTTAGTACTTCCGGGATGAACTGAAAACAAAGAACTATGAGCTTCATATAACAACTCATTCTTCAACTGTGAATCACAAGGAACACATAATCTCTTTCCAAATCTCAAAACACAATCATTATCAATGTTAAAATCAGGAAAATTTCCATTCTGAACCAACAATACCATTTTCTGTAACTCACTGTCTTCCTTCTGTGCTTGCTTAATTCTCTATGATAGAGATGATTTCCCTGACACCTGAAAAAAAAACAGAATAATTTCTTACAAAAAAAACTTCTATTCCAAAGTTCATCAAATCAAAAACCAAAGGAACTCATTCCAAACGTAACATGGTTAAGGAAGTATTACTTTTATGAATCAAAGAATTAGCCACTTTATTTGCTTTCCCCATATGATAAAGGATCGTGTAATCATAATCCATGATAATTTCCAACCATCTCCTCTATCTCATGTTCAATTCTTTCTGAGTGAATATATTTTTTAAACTTTTGTGATCAGTACATATTTCACATTTCACTCCATAAAAATTATGCCTCCAAATTTTTAAAGCAAAAACAACTGCAGATAATTCCAAATCATGTGTAGGGTAATTTAACTCATGAGGTTTCAACTGACTTGAACCATAATCAATTACCTGGTCATTCTGCATTAGGACACAACCAAGTCTTTTGAACGAAGCATCATTGTAGATAACAAACTCACCATTTTGGGAAGGCAGTTCTAAAACTGGAGCATTCACCAATCTCCTTTTCAATTCCTGAAAAAATCATCACATTCTTTCTTCCAGATGAACTTCACACCTTTTCGAGTTAACTTTGTCATTGGACTAGATAACCGTGAAAAATATTCAACAAAACTCCTGTAATTACCTTCAAAACCAAGAAAACTAAAGATCTCAGTTATATTTGTGGGTCTTGGCCATTGTTAAACAACATTTGTTTTAGCAGGATCAAAATTTATGCAATTTTTTTGAAACAATGTGACCATGGAAAGATATTTGTTGTAACCAAAACTCACACTTGCTGAATTTCCCATAATGTTTCTATTCTTATAAGGTTTTCATGAAAACCATAAAATGACATTTATATTCCTCCTTACTTTTGGAATAATCCAGAATATCATCATTGAACACAACCACAAACTTATCCAAGAACTCACGAAAAATTCTATTTATAAGATCCATGAATACAGCAGGTGCATTGGTTAACCCATAAGTCATAACTACAAATTCATAAGGGCCATATCTAGTATGAAACGCAGTCTTTGGAACTTCTTCTTCCTATACTATCAACTGATGGTACCCCAACCACAATTCAACATTTGAAAAATACTATGCTCCCTGGATCTGATCAATCAAATCATCAATATGAGGAGAATGATACTTATTCTTAATAGTAATGTCATTCAATGATATATAATCAACACAATGCCTCATTGAACCATCTTTATTTTTAACAAACAAGATAGGACCACCCCATGGTGACATGCTAGGTCGAATAAAACCTTTATCTAATAACTCCTGCAATTTCTCCTTTAACTCTAAAAGTTCAATATGAGCCATTCGATAAGGGGGTTTTGAAATTGGCTTAGCAGCAGGAACTAATTCAATAGTAAATTCAACTTCTCGATCAGGTATAATACCAAGAAACTCATTAGGGAAACCATCAAGGTGCTCATTTACCACTGGCGCATCATTAATCTGAATAGTTCCTTTGTTTTCAGCAATATGTGAAAGGTAACATTAATTTCCATCATTTTCTAGTTTCTTAGCTTCCTGATATGTTATGAAATGCAAGGGTTCATTCTTCTTTACAAATTGAAACTGTTTATGAAAATAAACCTCTAAAGATCTAAAATTAATCTTAGCAAGATAAATAGAAATCCAATCCATGCCCAAAATAACATCAAACTCTACAAGAGGAAAAACAATAAGGTTTGCAGATAAAATTCTTTCCGCACTCAAGGACAGGAATGTTCTTATGTTTTCTTTTTGTCTTAACATTTCCTATAGCTGTTCTTACCATAAGTTTATTATTCATATCATGAGATGGAATTCCCAATTTACTAGAAAACTTATATGAAATGAAAGAATGTGTAGACCCTAAATCAAACAATACATTTGCATAATCTGAAAAAACAAATAGTGTACCTGATACTACTTCATTTGATGGACCAAAATCTACTGAAGTAGTTGCAAAGGAATTCACCACCTCGTTCTGCTTGTAGTCTGGATGCTTTCTTTCGATTGAGTTCTTTGTTGGACACCAATTTTCATAATGACCCATTTCATTGCACTTAAAACATTTTACTGACTGTAAATCAGATTCTGTCTTACCATTACCCTGATCTTTTTCAGTGCAATTACGAGCCTTATGTCCCATTTTACCGCATCGGTAGAACTTAATATAATTCAAAAGACATTACCCAACATGATTTTTACCACAATTTTCACATAATGTATACTTATGTTTCATACCATCAGTCTTATTTAAAGAGTTCTTCCCTTTTGCCTACCACCTTGACCTCTTATTCTGTTTTTTTTTTCAAAGAATACCTGATCATCAGAAAACTCTATTTCCACTTTCTCCGCGCAATGAAAATGTTTTTCATAACTTTTCAACTCATGATAAACTAAATCCATTCGATACATTGGCTTTAATCCTGACTAAAAATGGTTTATTTTTCTACCAAGATCTTGTATGATATTTGGAGCATACCTTGTCAGTCGAGTGAATGTTTCTTCATAAGCAGCCACTGAGTCATCCTATTACCTCAATTTTAGGAATTGTTTTTCCATCCTAAGACAAACCACCTTAGGAAAATATTTCTAAAAAAAGCATACCTTTGAATTAATCCCAATCGAGTGCATCAATCTCTTCACTATCCCGGATATTTTTCACCATCGACCACCACTGATCAGCCTCACCTTCAAAATGGTAAACAGCAAGACTAACCTTTTGATGTTCTGAACAACCCAGGACATCAAAAATATTCTCCAGTGCTTTAATCCACCCTTATGATAGAACATGGTCAGATGTTCCTCTGAATGATGGAGGATGTTGCCTCATGAAATGCTCCACTACAGACATGTTCCTCTATGGTTGATCTGGATGATCTCGTGCACAAATACCACCACCATTTATAGCGTATTCAACTGTTCCATCACTACAATAAACTGTTTAGTTCAGATTCCGACCATCCCAAGTTGCTAATTTGGAAGGTTGTCTTTCTCCTGATGTCGTCCCAACATAGCTGCCATGTTTCCTCTACGGAAAACCATTCTGAACACAGAAATATCTTAGACAAAGCAACATGGTAATCTGGAAATGCTATATGATGTCAATATTAACATAAATTACTATATGGATAATACTTTAACAACACCCTAACACCTAAAGTTATCTAAACCAATCTCTGATACCAAATATAAGTACTCGACCTTAAACATTACATAATATTGAATTAAATGAATAATTCACATTAAGGATCATTTAAGGTTTAGTGTTTTTGGGAATTAGGACATAACTATTACATCTCAAAAGATTAAAATGTAGACATATCCATATAGTTTCCATTTTTTTATAAAATAAAAACTTTTGAAAAAAAGAGCCATGTCTAGTTCCATGTTTTAGATAGCATGGCTTTTCCTTGATCCCATCCTTGACCTTATTCATCTTTATGTCCTATGAAAACATTTCAAAACATGGGATGAGCATAAAAAGCTCTGTAAGGATTATAAAACAAATAATGAAAACATTTCTTCATAAATATATACAAAACATGAACTCTTTTACTTACCTCATGAAATCATATGATTTATGAAGGAAACAATGAAATCATTAATCACAAAGGCAACTTGTGGCTTAAAAATCATCCTTACATTGTAGCTATCACAGATACATAGGGAGTTACATTGAAATACCCATCACAGTATATTCTTTAAATCTCTGAGGATAAACATTCATGTTTCCCTCCGTCATGTTACCCAATGCATTGGAGAGCTATCTTGGGATCACCTACCCTAGTTTTAGCACGGAACCACCCTTATACGTAAATAATGCCCAAGACCCATAACACGATCACAACACATTACATAAGCATAAAGAAAAGACAACATTTCCACATTTCAATAATAAAATATCATTTCAAGATATTGAAATACAAAATCAATTTTCAAATTCATTTACAATACCAAAATACGCAAAAATAGTATATGGTATTTATTTTTTCCTTTTAAAAACATTTCGGCTTGTTGAGGAAGCCAAAGATCAAATAATACTTGTGGCAGCGGAAACGTTGTTGTCACTGCTTACGTTAAAAAAATATTATTTTTTTGTCTTTTATTAAAAAACATTATATAAAAATAATCCCTTTGAATAAAATGAAAAGTCAAATGGGTTTATACACCGTATAAAATAAAGTCGTGTATAAAACTAAAAAAGCCTCAATGAAAAGAGATTGAGACGAAGTCCCTTACCTCGCATCCGACATGACTCGATCATTATTTAATCTATTGAATAATAATATAATGATAATTTCTACTTGATTATGAACCTTTTTTAGGATTATTATTTCTTTTATATCACTTATTTCCATGTTATAAACATTATGCAATCATTTAAGTTAATAACGTTCATTTTGTCGATATTTGGTACTTGAGTAAAAATGAACAACTTATATTTACAAGTTGTACATGTGGTAAAAGGATCATTATATCCAGAATGAAATTCATGATTTGGATATCATATATATCATATATATCCAGTATATACATGTTTTTATAATAGTATATAACATTTAGAGGTAAGATATGAAATGCACCGTTCATGGAGACGGTAAGTCGTACGTACGCATGAACGCTACTTTCATTTCTATTTTTTATTTTAATTGAAATAAAACATAATTATAAATAGTTATATTATAATTCTAGTAAAATATAACATATAAGATTTTTAACTCCATCCTTTATACATCCCACATAAGGAATTAACGAATCAAATCACTTTGAGGGGGCGGTAGTCCGCACATCCCCAAATGAGATTATCGTATTTACCCATTTTGGAAACCATAAAGTCTTGATATAATTGGGATGTACAGAAGAATAAGGAAATAATAAACATAACATATATTCTATATTAATATAGTTCCATCATAATATCTTCCATGAGAGGTGGTGTGATGTAATTGAACAATCATAGTTTTGTGAGGCATTAGTTTGCAATCCACAGAAACATTATGTTCTTCATCCATTAGATGGAGTTGGTTGAAAGTGTAGTTCTAATCTTTATCATAACAAAATTCGAGTATTTTGAGGATACTGGTGTTGTACCAAATAAAGGAAATAAAAATATTTTAGGGGTTGGAGGCGTAAAATAAAAGAAAACAATTCAAGAGAAATCGTTACATTTAATTTGCGTAACTTCCTTTTGTTTGAACCAAAAGGACTTCTTGAAGGGCATTAAGACTAAGGTAATACTTCTAGGGGAGGACAGGGATGTTGAGAGCTTAATTGAGAAGAGGTTTGAAGAGCCAAATGGCTTGATAGATATGAGGAATTGGTTATAAGTGGTCTCTTTTTATAAGGTGGAGGAGGGGCACTTTAGGAAAGTGTGAAACTATTATTTTATTATATAATGATTTTCGGTTTATAAGGGCCCAAAAATCATTATATTAGAAGATAAGATGAGTCATGGTATAAATAAAGTAATACGATGAGAATTTGACATATTTTGTATAATATTTTAATCATTATAATCATATTTATTTAAATCAATTTTTAATGTGGTAAATACTGCATCATTATTGTATCATAAATAATTTAATTTATTTGGTGTCTAAAAATTATAAAAAATACCATGATATATTAAATCATTTTATATTTCCAAATAATATTTATATTATAAAATAGGACTTATATTCCACCATATAAAAATTAATTACAAAACAATTTTTTTATGCCTATTTTGTCTTCACATTAAACTAATTAATCTAAATTGTCATTATCACTCCCAAGTGGCTCAATGGGGTCCCAAAATCGACCCAAAAATTCCCATGGTCGTTATTGACTCATCCAATATGGTTAGGACAAGTGTTATGTTAATTTTGAATTATTATATTATTATATTAAACTTTAATTACCTTATTTACCTTTCACTACGGTAAATAAAAGTCAAAAGTTACTATTCGCCAAAAATTATTTTCATCTTAATGAACCACATTTTACTTCATGATAAAAACCATTTTTGTTATAGTTTTTAAATTCAATTCATAGAACTGTTAAAATTTCATTTAAATGAAAAAGTCAGTTTTTTAACTACCACTAAGTGGTTTCACTATTCATCAAAAATTGAATTTTTTCAGAAAAATGCCAAAAATTCAGACTAAGCTATATTTGATATTCCGAATTCAAAAATGATATCTATTTTTTCATATTAAAATCATAGAAGTGGCATCAATTAATTTTAAAATTAATTCCCGTTATCAAAACAAATAGTGTGATTTTAAGAATTATTAACTATCCAAAGATGGACAATTGATTAAGTCCAATCTCAAAGTGAAATTAATTACAATGACCAACATTGGATTAAATGGTAAAAATATATTCTAATTAACCATTAAAACCAACTAAAATTATAATCTAATCATATGAATAAATTACATTAAAAGGCACTTTTGAATTAAAATACAATATTTTTCACTATTCATTAAAAAGTGAGCTTTATCGGAAAAATACCAAAAAATTACACAATGTAAATTTTGATGTCCCCATTCTAATTAAGTATTTAATTTGGACATATATAATGTATTAAAGTCACCAAAACTATATTTAAATTGGTTTTTCCATTAAAAGGTGATAAATCGGCCTTTTAATGTAAATTATTCTTAAAACTAGATTCATTCACATTTTAAGCCTATATCTTTTTATTGGATAAATATAAATTCATTTAACAATAATGTATAATCATATTGTAGTTAGTTTAATTCATTCCAACTAATACAATGGCAAGGAGATAACTACCATTTAAAATAGTAATATTATATTATTAGTGTGCAACGTAAGATTCCAAAGAAACTCATTGTTGCGTATCAGGTACGCTATCGAACATAGAAACCCTTTTAAAGTAAAATTAATATTTAATTTTAAAATATTAATAAATATGAAATATGTATTATTCTTAATTTACTTGGGATGTTACATACATAGTCACCTCACTTGAGAATAGTAGAAAAAAACCCTTGTATTGAGCATCTTCTACAATGACAACATATTTTGTGGCCCTATTGGTCACTAAAGCACAACGCTTATAGGTTCCATTTATAGTCACATTTCTATGAAGAAATATCTCGATAATATATCCTTTTAATATAGAAAAAACTCCATAAGAGTTATCATATGACTAGAACTACAAAATCATATCTAGAACCACCTTTTAGTTACTTTTATTCTCTATCTCAAACACAATATACACATGGTAGAATAATATAATAAATCCACAAAACCAATCTATTAATGGTAAAATATATGGTTCATAAGTTTTGAGAACACTAATGGGGTGTTCAAAATTATAAAGGGTATCAAAACAAGCTCATCAATCCATTGAAGTAGTTTGAATCCACACATAGTAAATCATTATCTCACACCTAAACATGGTTATGACACATATTGAGTTCGTACTTGGACATCCAATTCACCTCCATCCACTGGGTGAGGAGGACATCAATTCTCGGTGGTGGATAATCCTCTCATATAGTCACCTAGTTAAGGTGACACCAATCCACAACAGACCACAAAATATTTTCCCCGACTTTTAGGAAAAACATAGAGATACCCATTAAAATAACATCTGGTATTACTAAACCCCATTATATTTGGACTCCTCAAACTACACCTCCAACTCTCATAACCACACATGGTCAACCAATATGATATTATAGATACTCTATCATCACTAGTGTAGATATATTATGAATGAAAACTACCAATGGTGAGGACAAAATAAAACATCCTCAATATGGAAGCCCCCATACTATAAGGCCCCAGCCTTAAACCTTACTTAATCTTGAGTTATTACAAGATTACACATTGAGGATCTTTTCGGGTTTAGAGTTTTAGAGAATTAGATCATAAAACTTGCATTACAATCCACATATAAACAAAGTGGTTACATAAAGATAGTATTCTTCATTCCCATCAATGGAAACATATTTAAAATAAAACATGGATTATTTCTTGACACATCCTTGACTCTATCATCTTATCATGTACCTTTCCCTTGACCTGTGAAAAACATTTCAAAAACATGGGATGAGCATAAAACTCAGTATGGGTTAAAAAACATGGAAAGGAAACATGAGTTCATATATACATAAGAATGAAATCATACTTTACCCATAAAACATATTCACTTTAACACACCTCATAAAATCATGAATAAATCATAGAAATCATAAGACTTAAAGGTGAATTGAGGCATTCATAACATTCTTACGTAGGGAGTAACCCTCTTGGTTATGTTTGGAATACCCATCACAGTATATTCCCTAAAATCTCTTCGGAGAAACCTTAACGTTTTACTCCTTCGCGTTACCCAATGCATTGGAGAGCTATAACGGGCTCACCTTCCCTTAGTCTTCACGGAACCACCCGTCTTCATAAAAATTCCCAAGAACCATAACATAATCAAATCACAAAAAACATGCATAAAGGAAACATAACATTTCCACCATTTAATCACAAGATATCAATACCACACATTGATATAAAAATATTATGAAAACCATTTTCAATACCAAAATAAAAGAAAAGTAAAACATGGTATTTATTTTTCTTTTAAAAAGAAGGTATGGCTTTTAGAGGAAGCCGAAACTCAAATAACAGTCACGACGGCGGAGAAGTCGTTGTCGCTTCATACGTACGACAAAAACATTCCCTTTTGTCGTCTAGTAAATGCTTCGTATAAAAAAGATTCCTTTTGAATAATCGTAAAAGTCAAAGGGGTTTATACACCATATAAAAGAAAGTTGTGTATAAAATAAAATATGCTTCAATGAAAGGAGATTGAGACGAAGTCCCATACCTCGTATCCGACTTGACCCGACCGTTCTTTAATCTCCTGAATAATAAACTTGAGTTAATCTCTACTTGCTTATGAATCTTTTTAAAGTTCATTATTCCTTTTATACCATGTTATGAACATCATGTAATCAGTTAAGTTAATAATGTTCATTTTGTCGGTATTTGGTTCTTAAGTCAAAAAATAGACCTCTTACACTTACATGTTGTTAATTTGGTCAAAGATTCATTATATACAGAATGATATTAATGTTTTGGATAACATATATATCATATATATTCAGCATATACATGTATTTATAATATTACATCACATTTAGAGGTAAGAAATGAAATGCACCGTTCATGGAGACGGTAAGCCGTTCATACGCATGAACGCTACTTTCATTTCTATTTCGTATTTTATAAAATGGAATCATAATGATATAAAGGTATATTATAATTCCAGTATAATATCATATATAATATCATAATTCCATCCTTTATATGTCCCACATATGGTATTTAACGAATCAAATCACTTTGAGGGGGCGGTAGTCCGCACTTCCTAAAATGAAGATATCGTGTTTACCCATAATGGAAACCATAAAGGTATAACCAAAATGAAAAAAAACAGAAGCTTAAGGAAAAAATATACATATTATATATCATATATAAAAATAGTTACATCATAATGGCCACCTTTGAAGGTGTTAAATGAGTATTGAACAATCATCGTTTCGGGAGGCAGAATTTCGCCATCCACAGACACCGTATGTTCTTTAACCATTTGATGTAGTTGTGTGAGAGTTTAGCTCAAATAAATCTTATAACAACATCCTATTATATTGAAGATACTGGTGATGTTACAAAAGCTGTAAATAAAAAGAGTTTAGAGGGTTGGAGAAGCAAAATAAAACAAATGAACAAGAGAGAATAAATTACCTTTAAAAGTGTAACTCCATTTTGATTTGAGCCTAAAGGCTTCCATTGAAAGGATTATGCCCAAATTGAATCCTCTAGGATGAGGAGAGGGATGTGGAGAGAGTAATTGGGCAGTGGTTGGCCGAGCCAAAGGCTTGAAGAGTGTGTGAAATGAGGTAGAGGTGGGGGCCTTTTATAAGAGGAGAGGAGGGGCACTTTTGGAAAGTAAATAAATATTACTTTATTTGAAAATGTGTTTCGGTTTTAAAAGGTCCCACATTGATAGAATTGGTGGATAAGTTGATAAGGGTTCGAAATCCACTCAACCAATTGGTGTTGGACATGTGTAGTTCATAGATTTTACATTATCTTTCTATTTTATTAAAATCGTCAAATAATGATGTCATCGTTGCATCATTATTATGTCATAAATAATTTAATTTATTTAATGTCTAAAAATTATAAAAAAATACTATGATATAGGAAATCGTTTTATCTTTCCAATGACTATTTATAATAATAATTTGGACTTGTATAACCCCACTTAAATAATTTTTTCGTAAAACATATTATGTTTGTGTCATTTTCACTTTAACATTAAATAAAAAGTAATTTATGTCATTCCCCAACAAAGGTGGATCCATGGGGTCCCCAAGTTCACCCATGGCTTGTATTGGTCGGCCATGACACAAACAATAAGGGTAGGACATGTGTCTAGTTCATTTCATATTATTAAAGCATTATTCATACCTTAAACAACACTAATTACCACTAATCGCGATTAAAAACTTAATAAGTTACTATTCACCAAAAAAATTATTTTAATCTCATTGAACCACATATTACTTCTGAATGACAACCATGTATGTCGGATTTTCAAAATTCAACACACATTAGTGGTAAACTTTCATTTAACTGAAAAATCAGTTTTCTTGATTATCACTTAGTGGTTTCACTATTCATCAAAAATTGAAGTTTTTCATAAAATTACAAAAAATTCACCCTAAGCTATATTTGATATTCTGAATTCAAAAATGAAGTCTATTTTACAAAATTCAAAACATATAGGTCACATTAATTAATTTAATAATTAATTCCCGCTGTCAGAGCAAATAGCGTGTTTTTATGAAACAATAAGTATCAAAATATTGACACCAGTTAAAGTCCAATTTCAAAGTGAAACTGATTCCAATGACCACCATTGGATTAAATGGTAAAAATATATTCATATTACACATTAAGACCAATTCAAAAGATAATCTAATCATATAAATAAATTATATTAAAAAGCAGTTTTGATGTAAAATGCAGTATTTTTCACTATTCATTAAAAAATGAACATTGTCAGAAAAATAACAAAAATTCACAAAAAGTAAATTTTGATGTCCCAATAATAAAGAATAATTTTATTTTGACAAACATAGTTTATAAAATTGTCAAAAGGTAGATTTAAAAATGGTTTTCCATCATAAGGCAGTAAAACAATCTTTTAAGAATATTAGTGTATTCCATGCTTAAGATTGGATTTATTTTCATTTTAAGCCTCTAAAACACTATCTTAATCATTAATAGACATAGATAAAAATATCTATTATTCATTACTTACTTGGGATGTTACATCCTTCCCCCTTTAGAAAATTGCGTCCCCGCAATTTATTTACTTATCGAATAAATGGGGGTACTTATCCCTCATTGCATTTTCAGATTCCCATGTTGCCTCTTTAATCATGTGGTTTTTCCACAAAACCTTTACCTGGTGAATCACTTTATTCTGTAACACTTACTCCCTGTGGTCAAGAATCTGGACCGGTTGTTACTCATAAGATAGGTTCTCTTCCAGCTGAACTACCTCTGGACTCAAAACCTGAGATGGATCTGGAATATACTTTCTCAACATCGAAACGTGAAAAACATTGTGTACCTGAGATAAACTCGGAGGTAAAGCCACTCGGTATGCAACTGATCCAACTCTTTCCAGAATTTCATATGGTCCAACAAACCTTGGACTCAACTTTCCTTTCTTACCAAATCTCATCACACTTTTCCAAGGAGAAACCTTGAGAAAAACATGATCACCTACCTCGAAAGATAGATCCTTCCTCCGGTTATCTGCATAACTCTTCTGCCTGCTCTGAGCTGTTCTCATGTGTTTTTGAATCAGCTAAACTTTTTCTGCCATCTCTTCTACCAATTCTGGTCCCATCAACTTCCTTTCACCCACTTCATCCCAGAAAGCTGGAGTTTGACACCGCTTCCCATATAATGCCTGAAATGGTGCCATCTGTATACTGGAATGAAAACTGTTATTATATGAAAACTCATCCAAGTAAAGATGTTGGTCCCAACTTCCCTGATAATCCATAGAACAAGCTCGTAGCATATCCTCCAATGTCTGGATTGTTCGTTCTGACTGCCTATCTGATTGAGGATGAAAAGCTGTACTAAAATTTAATTCAGTACCCAATGACTTTTGAAGGCCTTTCCAAAAGTTACAAGTAAACCTGGGATCACGATCCGATACAATGGAGAGAGAAACTCCGTGTAACATGACTATCTCTTTAAGATACAAACGGGAAAGTTGATCAAGAGAGAAAGTGTCTCGTATAGCAAGGAAATGAGCAGATTTGGTCAAGCGATCAACAATAACCCAGATTGCATTATTACCTTGAGATGTCTTCGGTAATCCAACAACAAAGTCCATGGATATATTCTCCCATTTCCACTCTGGCACTGGTAAATGCTGAAGCATCCCTTTCGGTAATTGCCGCTCTGCTTTAACCTGCTGACAAGTCAAACACTTCATAGTAAAATCAGCAATATCTCTTTTCATTCCATCCCACCAGTAATACTCCCGCGGATCTCTATACATCTTAGTACTGCCCGGATGAACTGAAAACGGAGAACTATGAGCTTCACATAACAACTCTCTCTTTAACTGTGAATCACAAGGAACACACAATCTCTTCCCAAATCTCAAAACACAATCATTATCAATGTTGAATTCAGGCAACTTACCTTTCTGAACCAGCTCTACCTTTTTCTGCAACTCACTGTCTTGCTTCTGTGCTTGCTTGATTCTATCTGATAGAGAAGATCTCACTGATACCTGAAACAAAACAGAAGGACTTCCTGCACCAACAACTTCTATGCCAATGTTCATCAAATCCTTAACCAAAGGATCACGTTCCAAACGCAACATTTTTAATGAAGCATCACTTTTTCGACTCAAAGCATCAGCCACTTTATTTGCTTTTCCCGGATGGTAATGAATTGTACAATCATAATCCTTGATTAATTCTAGCCATCTCCTTTGTCTCATGTTCAATTCTTTCTGAGTGAATATATACTTTAAACTTTTGTGATCGGTATACATTTCACACTTTACTCCATACATATGATGCCTCCAAATTTTTAAAGCAAAAACAACAGCAGCTAATTACAAATCATGTGTAGGGTAATTTACCTCATGAGTTTTCAACTATCGTGAAGCATAATCAATTACCTGATCATTCTGCATTAGGACGCAACCAAGTCCTTTCAATGAAGCATCGCTGTATATAACAAACTCACCATTCCTGGAAGGTAGTGCCAAAACTGGAGCATTCACCAATCTTCTTTTCAATTCCTGAAAACAATCATCACATTCTTTTGTCCAGATAAAATTAACACCCTTCCGTGTTAGCTTAGTCATGGGACTAGATAACCGTGAAAAATTTCTAACAAACCTTCGGTAATAGCCCGCCAAACAAAGGAAGCTACGAATCTCGGTTACATTTGTCGGTCTTGGCCATTCTTCCACAACTTTTGTTTTTGTAGGATCAACAGTTATTCCATCTTTAGAAACAATGTGACCAAGGAAAGAAATTTGTTGCAACCAAAACTCACACTTGCTGAATTTCCCATACAGTTTCTTTTCTTTTAAGGTTTGCAAGATAACCCTTAAATGTTTTTCATGCTCCTCTTTACTTTTAGAAAACACCAAAATATCATCAATGAAAACCACCACAAACTTATCCAAGAACTCATGGAAAATTCTATTCATTAAGTCCATGAATACAGCAGGTGCATTGGTTATCCCAAAAGGCATTACTACAAATTCATAATGGCCATATCTTGTATGGAACGCGGTCTTCGGAATATCTGCCTCCTTTACCTTCAACTGATGGTACCCCGATCTCAAGTCAATATTTGAAAAAAACTGAGCTCCCTGGAGCTGATCAAACAAATCATCGATATGAGGCAAAGGATATTTGTTCTTAACAGTGATATTATTCAAGGCTCTATAATCAATGCAAAGTCTCATAGAACCATCTTTCTTTTTAACAAATAAAACAGGAGCACCCCATGGTGATGTTCTAGGTCTAATGAAACCTTTCTCTAATAAATCTTGCAATTTCTCCTTCAACTCTAAAAGTTCAATTTGTGCCATACGATAAGGGGGTTTTGAAATTGTCTTAGCATCAGGAACTATGTCAATAGTAAACTCAACTTCCCGATCTGGTATTATTCCAGGCAACTCATCAGGAAAAACATCAGGATACTCATTTACCACTGGCACATCATTAATCTGAACAGTTCCTTTATTTTCAACGACGTGTTCAAGGTAACATTCATTTCAATCTTTTACAAGTTTCTCAGCCTCTTGATATGTTATCAAAAGTAAGGGTTCATTCCTGTAAACAAATTGAAAGTGTTTCTTAAAAGAAACTTCTATAGCTCTACAGTCAATCTTAGCATGGTAAATAGAGAGGCATTCCGTACCCAGGATAACATCAAACTCTACAAGAGGTAGAACAATAAGGTTTGCAAGTAGGTTCTTTCCACAGATAAGGATAGGAAGATTCTTATAAATTCTTTTTTCCTAGACACTTCCCCCAGGTGTTTTTACCAAAAGTTCAGGAGTCATTTCTTGAGATAGTATTCCCAATTTACTAGAAAAGGTTTCAGAGATGAAAGAATGTGTAGACCCCGAATCAAACAACACACTGGCATAATCTGAGAAAACAAACAAAGTACCTGATACAACTTCATTTGATGGCCCGACATCTGCTGAAGTAGTTGCAAAGGATTTCACCACCCCTTTCTGCTTGTAGTCTAACTGCTTCCCATCACTCAAGCTCCTTGGCGGACACTCGTTTTCATAGTTACCCATCTCATTGCACTTATAACATTTCACTAAATGTAAATCAAATTTGTTCTTACCTTCACCTTGATCCTTTTCAGTGCAATCACGAGCCTTATGTCCCATCTTACCACATCGGTAGCACTTTCCAGAATTCAGAAGACATTCCCCAGCATGCCTTTTGCCACATTTATCACAAGCTGGAAACTTAGTTTTCTTACCATCAGACTTTTTTGAAGAATTCTTACCTTTCTCCTGCCACCTCGGTCTCTTCTTCTGCTGGTTGTTATAGAAAACTTGGTCATCAGCAAACTCCATTTCCACCTTCTCAGCACATCGAACAAGCTTTTCATAACTTTTAAACTCACGAGAAGCTAATGCCCTTCGATATTTTGCCTTTAATCCTGAGTAAAAATGATTGATTTTACTATCAAGGTCCCGGATAAAATTTGGAGCATACCTTGCCAATCGAGTGAACCTTTCTTCATAGGTAGCCACTGAGTCTTCCTATTACCTCAATTCCAAGAATTTCTTTTCCATCCTAAGTCGAACAGCCATAGGAAAATACTTATCAAGAAACATACATTTGAATTCATCCCAGTCAAGAGCATTAATCTCATCGGCGTCCCTGATATTTTTAACCATAGACCACCACTGATCTGCTTCACCCTCCAAATGGTAAATAGCAAGACTAACCTTTTGATTGTCTGAACACCCCATGACATCAAAAATCTTCTCCAGTGCTTTAATCCACCCTTCAGCTAGCACATGGTCAGATGATCCTCTGAATGATGGGGGATGTTGCCTCATGAAATGTTCCACCACTGACATGTTCCTCTGCGGTTGTTCTGGCT
This sequence comes from Viscum album, assembly GCA_963277665.1. Taxonomy (NCBI): domain Eukaryota; kingdom Viridiplantae; phylum Streptophyta; class Magnoliopsida; order Santalales; family Viscaceae; genus Viscum; species Viscum album. The sequence goes on along the minus strand of OY728145.1, from coordinate 1,236,417,850 downwards.
GATCTCGTGCATGGATACCACCGCCATTTATCGCTTGAGTCAACTGCGCCATTACTGCCACAAACTGTTCAGTTCCAATTCTGACCATCTCAGGATGTTGATTCGGATGGTTATTTCCTTCTTAATGCCTTCCTAGCACTGCTTCCCTGTTTCCTCTGCGGAAAACCATTCTGAACAAACATGTCTTAGATGAAGCAACATGGTAATCTTTAAATGCTATATCACTTCAATTTGACCATAAAAAAAATATTTTTGGATAATCATTTAATATAATTCTAACTCCTAAATTTATCTAAACCGACCTCTGATACCAACTATAAGGCCCCACCCTTAAACTTTACTTAATCTTGAGTTATTACAAGATTACACATTGAGGATCTTTTCGGGTTTAGAGTTTTAGAGAATTAGATTTTAAAACTTGCATTACAATCCACATATAAACAAAGTTGTTACATAAAGATTGTATTCTTCATTCCCATCAATGGAAACATATTTAAAATAATACATGGATTATTTCTTGACACATCCATGACTCTATCATCTTATCATGTACCTTTCCCTTGACCTCTGAAAAACATTTCAAAAACTTGGGATGAGCATAAAACTCAGTATGGATTAAAAAAAACATGGAAATGAAACATGAGTTCATATATACATAAGAATGAAATCATACTTTACCCATAAAACATAGGCACTTTAACACAGCTCATAAAATCATGAATAAATCATAGAAATCATAAGACTTAAAGGTAACTTGAGGCATTCATAACATTCTTACGTAGGGAGTAAACCTCTTGGTTACGTTTGGAATACCCATCACAGTATATTCCCAAAAATCTCTTCGGAGAAACCTTAACTTTTCACTCCTTCACGTTACCCAATGCATTGGAGAGCTATAACGGGCTCACCCGCCCTTAGTCTATCACGGAACCACCCGTCTTCATAATAATGCCCAAGAACCATAACATAATCATATCACATAAAACATGCATAAAGGAAACATAACATTTCCACCATTCAATCACAAGATATCAATACCACACATTGATATAAAAATATTATGAAAACCATTTTCAATACCAAAATAAAAGAAAAGTAAAACATGGTATTTATTTTTCTTTTAAAAAGAAGGTATGGCTTGTAGAGGAAGCCGAAACTCAAATAACGGTCACGACGGCAGAGAAGTCATTGTCGACGCATACGTACGACAAAAACATTCCCTTTTGTCGTTTAGTAAATGCTTCATATAAAAAATATTCCTTTTGAATAAACGTTAAATTCAAAGGGGTTTATACACCGTATAAAATAATGTTGTGTATAAAATAAAATATGCCTCAATGAAAGGAGATTGAGACGAAGTCCAATACCTCGTATCCGACTTGACCCGACCGTTCTTTAATCTCCTGAATAATAAACATGAGTTAATCTCTACTTGCTTATGAATCTTTTTCAAGTTCATTATTCCTTTTATACCATGTTATGAACATCATGTAATCAGTTAAGTTAATAATGTTCATTTTGTCGGTATTTGGTTCTTAAGTCAAAATAATAGACCTCTTACACTTACATGTTGTTAATTTGGTCAAAGTTTCATTATATCCAGAATTATATTAATGTTTTGGATAACATATATATCATATATATTCAGCGTATACATGTATTTATAATATTACATCACATTTAGAGGTATGAAATGAAATGCACCGTTCATGGAGACGGTAAGCCGTACGTACGCATGAACGCTACTTTAATTTCTATTTCGTATTTTATATAATGGAATCATAATGATATAAAAGTATATTATAATTCCAATATAATATCATATATAATATCATAGTTCCATCCTTTATATGTCCCACATATGGTATTTAACGATTCAAATCACTTTGAGGGGGCGGTAGTCCGCACTTCCTAAAATGAAGATATCAAGTTTACCCATAATGGAAACCATAAAGTTATGACCAAAATGAAAAAAAAACAGAAGCTTAAGGAAAACATATACATATTATATATCATATATAAAAATAGTGACATCATAATGGCTACCTTTGAAGGTGTTAAATGAGTATTGAACAATCATCGTTTCGGGAGGCAGAATTTCACCATCCACGGAAACTGTATGTTCTTTAACCATTTGATGTAGTTGTGTGAGAGTGTAGCTCAAATAAATCTTATAACAACATCCTATTATATTGAAGATACTTCTGTTGTTACAGAAGAATAAAATAAAATGAGTTTAGAGGGTTGGAGAAGCAAAATAAAACAAATGAACAAGAGAGAATGAATTACCTTTAAAAGTGTAACTCCCTTTTGATTTGAGCCTAAAGGCTTTCTTTGAAAGGCTTATGCCCAAAGGGAATCCTCTAGGATGAGGAGAGGGATGTGTAGAGAGTAATTAGGCAGGGGTTGGCCGATCCAAAGGCTTGAAGAGTGTGTGAAATGAGGTAGAGGTGGGGGCCTTTTATAAGAGGAGAGGAGGGGCACTTTTGGAAAGTAAATAAATATCACTTTATTTGAAAATGTTTTTCGGTTTTAAAAGGTCCCACATTGATAGAATTCGTGGATAAGGTGATAAGGGTTCGAAATCCACTCATCCAATTGGTTTTCGACATGTGTAGTTCATAGATTTTACATTATCTTTCTATTTTATTTCAATCCTCAAATAATGATGTCATCGCTGCATCATTATTATGTCATAAATAATTTAATTTATTTAATGTCTAAAAATTATAAAAAAATTACTATGATATAGGAAATAATTTTATCTTTCCAATTACTATTTATAATCAAAATTTGGACTTGTATAACCCCACTTAAAAATTGTTTTCGTAAAACATATTACGTTTGTTTCATTTTCACTTTAACATTAAATAAAAAGTAATTTATGTCATTCCCCAACAAAAGTGGATCCATGGGGTCCCCAAGTTGACCCATGGCTTTTCTTGGTCGGCCATGACACAACCAATAAGGGTAGGACATGTGTCTAGGTCATTTCATATTATTAAAGCATTATTCATACCTTAAACAACACTAATTACCACTAATCGCGATTAAAAACATAATAAGTTAATATTCACCAAAAAAATATTTTAATCCCATTGAACCACATTTTACTTCTTAATGACAACCATGTATGTCGGATTTTCAAAATTCAATACACATTAGTGGTAAACTTTCATTTAACTAAAAAATCAGTTTGCTTGATTATCACTTAGTGGTTTCACTATTCATCAAAAATTGAAGTTTTTCAGAAAATTACCAAAAATTCACCCTAAGCAATATTTGATATTCCGAATTCAAAAATTAAGTCTATTTTAAAAAATTCAAAACATATAGGTCACATTAATTAATTTAATAATTAATTCCCGCTGTCAGAGAAAATAGCGTGTTTTTATGAAACAATAAGTATCAAAAGATTGACACCAGTTTAAGTCAGATTTCAAAGTGAAACTGATTCCAATGACCACCATTGGATTAAATGGTAAAAATATATTCATATTACACATTAAGACCAATTCAAAAGATAATCTAATCATATAAATAAATTATATTAAAAAGCAGTTTTGATGTAAAATGCTGTATTTTTCACTATTCATTAAAAAATGAACATTGTCAGAAAAATACCAAAAATTCACACAAAGTAAATTTTGATGTCCCAATCATAAAGAATAAGTTTATTTTGACAAAAATAGTTTATAAAATTGTCAAAAGATAGATTTAAAAGTGGTTTTCCATCATAAGGCAGTAAAACAATCTTTTAAGAATATTAGTGTATTCCATGCTTAAGATTGGATTTATTTCAATATAAGCCTCTAAAACACTATCTTAATCATTAATAGACATAGATAAAAATATCTATTATTCATTACTTACTTGGGATGTTACACATACTCCTCCACCATTATTGGAAATTTAAATCTCATAGCATCCAATTATCCAAAGGTAAAAAAATATAACTGATAAATTGACTATAACCTCTTATGAATGGACATTCTATTATTTTACCACATATCACTCATTGTCAAATTAGAAAACCACATATTAAAAATCAGAAACAATACCCCACTCACTAGAAGAAAACATCTAAGCATTAATGGTAGTCAACTTGTCATTGATGAGGAAAAAAATTTCAGGGTCCCACTACCTCTATGGGAGGATTTAATATGAGGCCCTCACTCCTTCCTCATTATGTTAGGTCACACAGTTGACTGAAGCTAGTGATCATCGATCCTCTCTGATAGAGATACCTACAGAATGGTTGATCATAATGGTCTCCAATGGTATCGTTATGTCCCCAAAAGGGGCTACATGTAGTGAAATGGGGTGTATAACTATTTTTTATATGTGACAACCCAAAATTTAATCAATAAAATTTCTATCCATTTATTTCATATAGTATAAAAAAATACTCATTGAAAAAAACAATAAAAATACCAATAATGAAAAATTAATAAAATAAGATGTGTTTATTCTAATTAAGGAACCTCTTCCAATGAAATAATAACTTGGATGTTGGAATAATAATATAACAATTAGTAATGGTAAACCAAATAATAAAATTATACCCTCACCAATAAATGTAAAATTAATATTTCGGTAAAATTTAAACGAAAATAAGAACTATTTATATATTTTAATAAGTAAATAAATGTTTTAATAATAATAATATATATTTTTGAATATTTGTGAAACAAAAGTTTTTATTGTCACGTTTATATATAATATAAATATTTAAATGAAATTTTTATTTCATAAAATATTTTAATAAACTAACATCTTGATGTCTTATGACTATAAGATTAGTTTATGAGACATTAATGACTTTTTCAAAGTGTTATAAATACATTTATAATTTTTAAATTTTTATTTTTTTAATAATGATGAATTTAATTAAATTTTTTATTTGACATATTTTGTTAATTATTTTCTCTATTGGAGTTTATTTTTTAATTATATAACTATTACAATGGATAGGTTGTTTTTTTATTTTTTAAAAAATGATTCTTGTTTTGTTAATTGTGAAATATAGTAATTTATATTATAAGTTAAGTGCAAGATATATCATGTCATGGTTTATGTATTGTAGATGTATGAAAAAATGGATCAATGTCACATGAACTGTTTACAGTTTTTAATCAAAATAATCAACACTCATGTTATTATTTCACAATATTAATATAATAATGAATATAATAACAAAAAACCACCACTCTCCTCCCCTATAAATACAAACCCTCACCGCCTCTTACCCTGGAATCAAGAAATACTTGATGATTATACCAATTCTTCCTAATAATCCTCCCAAGTATATAACCTATATATAGGATCAATTTTTCCCATCCAAAATACTATACCTAGGTGATTCAAAGAGTTTCTCAATGTGAAAAAAATCAAGAGGGAAAACCTCATTCTTTTTCTTTCAATTTCAATTAATTTATTCTAATTTTTAAACTCTCCTCACCTCACCTTACCAAAGACACATAATAACTCTAGTATCATATACACATAAGAATATTATTGTGTTATTGGATGAATACATCATAATTTATTTCCCCTATCGTTTTTTCAAATATGAAAATATCGTTCATGTTAGGTTGATCTCTCACATCCAAGGATAACATGTTTTCAATTTTAATAATGATTATAAGAGTGGTCGTATAAAAAATTTAATTGTTAAAACAGATTATTAAATATGTTTCACATGTTATTTAAGGTTTTGTAATTATTATATATACATTGTATAAATTAACTATATATAACTACTTCGTGATGATCAAAAACTGCAAAACTAATATTAATGATTGTCATTAACATTTTATCTAATTAATAATCCCCATATTTGAAAAAAATGATATATAATTCTATTTAAAATTATGATGTTAGTTAATAACATATAATTTATATTATGGTCAATAATTATCATTTTAAATGATCTTTAATTCATGAATACAAGTGAACTGATCATGAAAAAAAGGAAACGAATACTAGCAAATGATGAAATTGTGTATTATAACTCATAAAAAAATCAATGAATGTGCTTTATAAAATTATGAAAAATAAAATACATGAATAAATGGTTATTAATTACTTTATTGATGTATTTAATTTGAATATATAGATCATTAAGAACATGTGAATAATTGTTTTTGAAAAAATGTAAGGGATTCATTTTGATCCACCATTTTTTTTGTCAAGTTACACTTTCTCAAAAATTAACTGAATAACATTATTAATTCATCTAATGCACTCTTACTATGTTATTTATATAATTTCTAATGTTTTTTAAATATGCCAAATCATTATTTATTTGAATGAAAGTACATGTTATGTAAAATTCTCATCCTAATACCTAGTGATAATCCAACATGATAATATGGATGATCCCAATTTCATGCCCATTTTTATGTACCGTACAAAAACTATTTTAATCCTCCATTATTATAACAAAATAATAAATCTTATCAAGAAAATATATCTTGCTCCATTTTTGGTTTTAAATAAAATATTATTTATGTTACACTCTAAATTTTCTTTAATATTTTACTTTATTCAAATTAAAATGTTTCATTTCTAATATCTCATAAAAAATAATTTTACATGTTTTCACATCATAATAAAATTATTTATCATGATCTATTTCTATTTCACACATTAATTTTCCTGTATGAATTAAATCCTTTCATTCATGGACATCATCATCATATGCCAATTTGTTACTCCTTATTAAATGATGATAATACACAATTAATTTAATGGGTTACCCTTTTATTTATTCCATATGTTTGATTATTCATATGGAACACTTATTCATGAACATGTTATGATGGATGCTCCTAGATAGTTCTCTAATACATTGGTTATTGTATATTCTCATGACATGTAATGTGCAATGGTATATGTGGTTATCCTTCACCCATGCATGTCCATGTGGAATGATCTTGTAGGTTAGACTCTACATAATCTCCTACAAGTGAAATGGTCCTACAGATTATAATTGATTCATTCTTCTATCAAGTTGTATGTTGATTTCACATTATTTTTATTCAATGATTATATTATACCATTTTTATTATTTTATTATTCTATATGTTTATTCATATTCCTTTCCATTTTATGTCATCATGTTATTCCTTCTAACCCAGGTGCTATGATTAATTCCAATGTATATTTCCCCAATGGAATTTTTAGATCATCCCTTTGTTCACATATTTTATAGGTTATCCTACACAAATGATAGGTCTCATTGTATGATAGGAAATCATTAAAAATATAAAATAAAAACAGTTTTCATTTTGGTTAAATATTTTATTATTATGTACCTAATGTTAAAAATAATATAGAAAATAAGATATATTCATGTATATGATTGTTAATTATTATTAGAATAATGTAATAATATTTTTAAAAGGCTAGGTCTATAATAATTGGTATCATAGGAAGTCATATATATTTTTGGAGATTATGACCATAATATATTTTTAATAACTCTAGTGATATTTATATCCACATGTATAAGATAGATTGAAACATAGGGAATCTAATGATAGGATATTCATATCATTTATATGTTTATCCTTATATGTAAAATGTTCTCTTTTTTATATTATTTTTACCAATGTATTCATGCCTCGTTAATTAACATTATTTTTTTATATAATGGATGAATATTGGAGAACCTATTCCAAAAAACAATGTCATTGTAAAAGGAATTATTTATCTAATGATATGAAAAATATTGTGTGAATGGGTGCACAAAATATCATGATTTTACTTTCACAACATGCCCATGTTATGAATAACAACATGAATCATTTGGAACACCCACCTTATCCAAAGAAATAGAATTTTGTTTTCATGTTCTTAATATGAAAATTAACTATCATATTTAGTTGATATTATGATCCCTTCATCATTGAAATAATGGATTAATTCCCATGATAATATATTATCGGTCTATAAATTAAAAGATGAAGAAAATTTTTAACTACAATATATCAATTTTATGGGGATGATAACCATTAGTGGACACTGATCTATAAAAACATTACCAATGAGTAAATTGATTCCATGGAAGGAGAATATTTTAGGTAAAATCATTTTCATAAATATTTTCCCCAAACTCTGTATCTTTATATAGAGAGTGTGTTCCTCAGTCCAAAGAATAATGGAATTATAGTCTATTTGTGTGTGTGAGGAATATATTTAATAGATATAAATATATACTTCTAAGATTTTCACAAGTATGTAAATAAATAATGATCACTTATTTATATGAAAAAATTATGAATCTATGAAATGAGTTTTAGATTTAAGACATTGATTTCTAAGTGGAAATTTTATATTAATACAATAAGGTTGAAATATACATTGGAGACTCTCTGTGGTCTCATTGGACTGAACAAATAAACAACAATAAAGTATTAAATGCGATGATTAATAGATAAATATTCTTATGGAATGAAACACTAACATACCATGTGTCAAAATTTAGTGAATATGCATCCTGGGAACTAGATAAATGGAATTAAGAGGCACTTAAAATGTATATTAATGGCCTGTATGGATAAAAATTACTGAAGAGTTATAAATATTTCGACTAATATGGATGTAAAAAGGAATGTTCATATCAACAGACATCCTATAGTGTATAATTTCAGCTTCCTAGACTATCAAGAATTGAATATTTATTTCTATAAACATAGGTTTATTGGAGGAAATAAATAGTAGAAAACTCGATTGTAGCATATAATGGAACATGTTATCACTACTATAAATGTGGATCCAGACCCAGATAAGAAGATACGTATACTGGTTATTGGTAAAAAAATTTCATTTAAAAATTGTTATAAATATAATTAGAATTTAATAGTAGTCTCATAAATGATTTTTTAATCTTCTCATCCATTTATAGTTTTCATTGTACAATTGAAATACTTTTTTTATTTGGAAATAATTTAATAAAATATATTTGACATATAGAACATTAATTTTATTTAAAAACTATTTTAAAAAACGTAAATTTAAGCAATAGTACAGAAATAGATTTAAACACATAACATATTCTCTAGAAATAATCTATTAATATTTTCTTAAAATTTTGTTTCATCATATATCAACCAAAAAATATTTCTTATAATTTTTTTAAAAATCATTTACATTAATTTCCAACTACTTGCATAGGAAAAATGTCCCAGATATGTAATCATTAAAGGTAGTTATATCATCACTAAAAATTGAAAATTAATTTCCATAATATATATATTTTAATTATTCTAAATATGAAATTATTCATGTAAAATGGAAGTATCTCTTTTTGGGAAATATAATTGAAATTTAAAAGATTGTGAATGACATTATAAATTTCTCTTTACTCAAAGTAATATATAAGGATTTTTCCAATAATAGTTAAAACAAATTTCCATAAAAATGAATCTTGGACAACCATGGTATAACCCCACTCTTAAAATTTTATAAAATATGGTGTAATAAAAATATTAAGTGTTTTTCAAATAAGATTCATATTTCATTCCTCTATTTACCATTACAGTAGTGACAAGTATTTATTATATATATTATCCATAACAAAAAATTGTATATATATCTTCAAAATTTGAACATAATAGATTAGAATTTGTTATAAATTATTTGAAATTCAATTCATCAAACTAGGAGAATTAAATTTAAAAATAATCCTGCAAAACTTGATCAAAAATGTTTTTCTAGAAAAAATCACTTTATGTCAAAAAAAAGATTGTAAAAATTAGAATTTTATTTTTATTCCAATAAAATCTATTGTACAATTTTAAAAAAATTGAAATAGTTTATCATTAAAAAAACTAAATATAATGTGAATTTTAATATAAATGAAAATTATATAATATATTAAATAAAGAACATTATTTTTTACAATTCATTGAGAAACTAATATTTTTAAAAAACAATTCCAATGTTAATGTTGAAAATATTAATTAAAAAATGAAGCTAATTTTTTCATATTAATTCTAATTTAATTTAAAAAATATATATTTAAAATAAAGTAATAAAATACTTGAATACCCAATTTATTATGATGTAAATCCCTTTAATTTTTATAAAAAACCCTACATAGAAATATTTTAATGAATATAACTCAATAAAATATCAACTATTTATATTAATAAGATATTAAAATGATTTATCTTTTCATTTATTAGGTTGTTACATTCTTCACCCCTTTCAGATATTATTTCCTAGATATTTTATCTCGTTCATAGTACAATAGATTAAAATCAATTTCCAAATCAATTACTATAAGTGGAACCTAAAACAGAAATACATTAGTGATATAATATAATATATAAAAATTAAAATTATTGAAACACTAAACTATGAAATGGTATAATAAAATATCGTTTTTAAGATAATAAAACAGAAAATAGAACATCTTATAGAAAAAAACATAACTAAATTTTCAAAGAGGGGAAAATTTGTGTTTTGAGAAAATTTGAACATGGAGGAAAAATGAAATATCCAAATAATGATTAGAAATGAAATTAAACATACTTCACAAGAAATTTACTAATTACTATAATATAAATAAACACCAAACCTAATACACTGATTTGTAAAATATACATCAATTCATTAGAAATGAATCTAATAGTATTAATTGTGTTTTTCTGGATCTTTTTTCACATGTTTAGGAATTAATTTACCATCTAGAATTGAAAAATAATAAAATATACATACATATAATGTATAATTATTCCTTAACAAAATATTATATTTTCATCTAAACAATAAGTAATCAAAATGAATTTTTAGGCATGTAAAAAAATCAATATCTTATGGATCACATAACCTACAAAAAAATACATTCCTCATATCATTAAAATTTATTAAATAATTTAATGGATAGAATAATGTATGTAAATATCAAACATATATGATACTTTATATAAATAAATAATACATTTAATATCAGTCTTTACACAGTATAACCAAAGATTCATTTTGAAATCAGTCCATATATGAAGAACATCATATCCCAAATTACCATAAAAATTTCCACATTAAACAACGTTTAACCAAAAATATAATCTCTTATATTTATAGATTCATCCCCAAACAGATCAGGAACTCTTCCAAAATAATCCATCATTTTAATCCAAAGTATTATATATTCCTGAACCAAATGAAATATCTCCCATGATATCATAAATTAAATTAAAATCCCATCACTTAAAACCAAAAAGGGGTGTCATACATTTCAAAATCTTCTAAACTATAATTTTATAATCCCATGATGATAAAAAATAAAACATATGTAAAACTGACATAAAAAATATCAATCTCAAAATTTATTTAAAAATATCATATGATTAAAATTATAAATGGCCTATACTCATACTCCTATATCATGTAGTAAAATATAGTCATCACATCTCTAAAATTCATACTGATAAACGTAACAGATTTTTATACCCCTAAATCATATAACATAAATTAAATTATTGAATCCCATACGTGCCAAACGTTATTTTGGTTTATAATTAAAGAAAATCAATAGAAATCATATTATAAAAACATATACATATAAATATATAAGATCATTAAAAATGATACATTTTTAAACTAATTACATCAAATATAGTATCCTTCTTGTGAATAACATACCATTCTTCAAAATAAATGAAACTTTAACACACTATGCATGATCTAATTTTTTACTTAAGGGTATATATGTGAATAAATAATTTAATATCATCAGTGAGATTTTGATGAACATAAGGGTATGTTTAAATAATAATTGTTTACAACCATAAATAAGATAATTTTTACCAATGAAAACATGACTCATAAAACAGGATACATGGCATAAATATTTAATATAAGACAAGATTCATATCAGTGAAAATCATTTTCCATGGGAAACCAATATACAAAAAGATAATCCATTTAAATAAGAATCATGAAAAATGAAAATTTAATGGTAACATTGTAAGACATTTTCATTTCACTCTTATAATCACTCTTACCAAAGGAATAACCAAATAAAAAAATTACAATAAAGTCTTAAATGACACCTATAACCAGTTTATGTAGTCTCTTTAAACAATTAATGGAAGAGATATATCCATCTCACCAATCATCATGAGCTATATTGTTCTAACCTCCCATCATAAAAATTTAATGAACTATAAAAAATCATAATGTAAGAAGGATTTCAATTTTCTATATAATGAATACCACTTTCATTTATATTTTTTTACAATTTTAAAAAAACACTTCAATTTAAAAATATCATTGAAAAACTGATAATACATCATATGAAACAATTAGGATGGAATAATTAAAATATATCCTTAATGGACTACACGTAACTACAATGGTTTTGGTCATTTGAGAATTAAAACATAATTAAATGATCATTAAAAATATTTCAAAGGAAAATTACTATTACAATTTTGAAAATTTATTTTAATAATAAAAAAATTCATAATATGAGGGAAAAAAAGTTTTTGAAAATAAAAATCGAAGAATTTAATATATGATTTAAAACAATAATATGTCACAACAGTGTGATATTTTTTATATGTTGTAGTAGTTAAAAAAATGTTTTTTTCAAACTTTTCAAAATTGTGTCAAAAGCAGCCTATAGAAAAATTAGATATACTTTTAAACAAAATTATTTTCTTCTCTTTTTTCATGTAAGATACATTTATTAAATCATTAAACATTATAAAAAATATTCATGAAACCATTACAAAATACATGGATTTTCGAGAGAAATAATCCATATCTATAACAAGATACATGATTTTTCTTTTCAGAAAAAAATATTTTTTTAGTTTCATTAATAAATAATAGAGGAAATGGAAACTATATTTGTAAATAAAATTCCTAGTCAAAATATTTTAATATATATAGATATATATACAAATATATATGAGTATTTTATATAGTTTAAAGTAACGTTGGACATGTAAAATCAAGAAATTAAAGGATATTCTACCATAAAAAATCATACCATTTTGGTAACATTTGAACACAAATATTAGTAATGAAATGACATAAAATAAAACCTTAAATACATTATATATAAGAATATCAAAAAATTAACATATAATGGGGAAGAATATACACCTAAAAAACATGATAAGTTAATAATATTTTAATAAGTCCCACTGAAGAAAACTATGAGATGAATAAAACATATAAAGATTATAACATTATATTGATAATTAATAAGTTAGTTATTATTTGTAAAAAAAATTAAATACATAAAAATATAAATATAACAGAATTCAACATAAATCCGTTCACTCATAATAATTTCTTCATATAATCATTCCATAACTTATATAACCCAATGAATGAATAGAGAGATTATAATTCCTTACCATATGGTATTATCGAACAAAAAAACCCTTGGATGAAAATATTGTAATTGGAACATAAAATTCCAAGAATTGATTTTTTTAATGATATACCATATAAAATAGTATAATGTTGAACATATAAATTAAATTTGTTTTATACAATTAAAATATTTTTCAATGAAGGAAAATATATATGGAATCCCCTACCTTATGTACAAACATGACATGTATATCCATTAACTCATATAAAATAATTGTATAAAAATTTCATAATTGATTAATAACAATTTTAATATTAATTAAATTATCATTAAACATGTGTTTTATTTATTTAAATGAAATATTCAATAACTTAATCATTAATATCTACATCATGTGTTTTTGGGATGTTATATTATTAATTTCAAAACATCTTTGTTATATTGACGTTCATGGGGTCAATATTCAACAAAACATATAATAATAATCATGATAAAATTATAATTTTTATTGATTAACTACACAATAAAAATACATAATGAAATATGGTTATTAAAAGATAATTATGTTATTGTTATAGAAGTGTTAAGTCATATACATGCATGACTAATGGTTACATATTTTAAAGATCCTAAGGAATATAACATAAGTATACATTTATCATTCCAAAATTATTAATAATATTAAATAAATAACATACATACTCCTTAAATATGGTTATATATACATTTTATTTAATTTTACTTTGAAAAACGATTCACATCACTTTATGGAAGTGTTAATCCTCACATATGCCTGAATGAATAAATTTTCTATGGATGGATCAGCAAAAACATATACCATGTCATATATTTATAGAATATCAATTACATTTAATATAATATATATATATATATATAATTTATAATTATAACAAGGAATGATAGAAATTCATGGAAAATTAATTGCATCGGTTCATGAGGTGGTTCTTCCCGCTACACACATATAATTTTATGCTTTCCAATTTGATGGAAAGAGGATATGGTTATAGTTTATTCCATATAAATATATAATTTCTACCATATTAATGAATATTTTATTTCATTATGTTTAAAAATATTATTGAGGTATAAGAGGAAATAAAATTAAAATTCAATGTTGATTATTATATATATTCTTTAGAGAAACTCATAATGATTAATGATTATTCCTTCCAAGGTTTCTTTTATTATCCATATTTGACGTTGAATATGTGAGGATGGATATTAGAAGCGATTTAGAAAACAATTATCCCATCCAAGTAGCTTTTTCAAATATGTAGAGGAGAAGTGATGGGATTTCTTTTATAAGGGAGGGGACACCACTTTTTGATGTACACAATATATTATAATATAATATGTTTCAATCACATGTAAAAGGGTTCTAATGTTATATCTACTATATGATAATAATTATATTTATTTCATATAAATATCCAAAAAATTATTGGTTTAGATATCATTTTATATCATCCCTATGGAATAAGCCTTTGGTTAGATATTTTTAACCATAACCATGGTATAATCATTTTCAAAATAAAAGGATATTTATATGATTAAAGGATAACCATTGGATCACAAATTGACATTGGAGGAAAGTTACGATTTTTCAGCCTCATAATTTTCCTCTGAAATTATTTTTATGATTTTTAAATAATTTCATAAAATATATTTAACATAAAATATTATTAACTTCATTTTAGAAACAATTCACATAATTGGAACATGAAAATAAATTGAACAAAATTTAATTTTATTATATTCAATTTCACCTTCAATAATAAATTATTATTAACTATAAAATTATTGTGAAAATATTAATCATCCAAAATATATTAGATTATCATTCATTATGACAATTTTCATAACATTTCTACTCCATGTGCAGAAATTCTATAGTTACTGTATACGAATTTAAATAATTATTTTAACTATAAAAATTCGTATACATTCAAATTATAATTTTTTTTTGAAATAGAATTAAATATTCATTGCCAACTAATTTTTAACCTTTTATGAAAATATATTATAAATTAAAAATTAATGTGAGTGGAATTTTCCATTTTATTACATAACATAATGTATAAGTCATTTTCAATGATAAATGGCCCACAAATAAAATTATTGTTAGTTCAAGATGTATATAAAGAAGACACAGTAACAAGAGGGGTTGATTTTTTAAATTAAAAAAAATGAATTCTCCAACTTCTCTTGTATGCAAAAAATGTTTCCTTCAATCAAAATAAGTGAGTAGTGAAAAATATTTAAGGAAATTAATGCAATGATATATAGTCGATTAGTTCATAATGACCCTATTTTCTACAAAATTGACATTGAACTTCCCAAGATTAGTGATTTTATTATTAGGATTCACTATCCTAACACCATTAAATACACAACTGAGTACAGGTAGTTGAAACATTACAATAAGACTATACCAAGCCATATAGTTCTTTTAGAGGGAACCGTAAATCCACAGCTTAGTGAAAGAAGCTGAAACATAAAATAAATTGAGTAAGAGTAGATAGAACTACAAAAAATCAAAATACCATGATTTATTGAATGCTACATGTTTAACTTCATAGATTTAATCATCAACGGGAAATGAAATAATATTTTTAAAATAGCATAATGTTAATTAAATGTTTAACATTGTGTAGTATTTTATCACATAGTAGTAATGAAAGCCCCAAACAAACACTTAAATTTTTTTTAATGTTTTTCGTAAACTAATTCTCGAATGTTCCAAAAGAATAAAATATAATAATAAAAACTAGTATAAATGATAACAATTTTAACAGGCTGATCAAATAGATCAAAAAATTATTTTTAATAATATTTAGCTTTGATGTAAATGACACAAATCTTTTTTACATATGTATAACTCCTCTATATATTTTTCAATATTTCGGTTTCTATGTTTATAATTCTTCATATCAATTTTTAATGAATAGATTCTTGATATTTATACATCATGTGAAATAAATCCAGGTCAAAACATTTTAAGAAATATCTCATAATAAATCAAGAATACATTTACTCAAATTATTTCAAGAGCATCGTAACTTATCATTAGACTAAAAACTCTATACTCTATTCAACACAATCCTTTAAAAATAATAACCGGAATTTTAGTTAGTCATGAAAATGTATTTGTAATCATATCCCCTTTCATCAAAACCATTTCGAAATTCATCGATAAAATCATGAATTTAAAAATTCATCGTTGAATAGTAAAACATAGAGTTTCTATAAGAGGGAAAAACATTTACCACGTAGGGATGAAAATGATTTGTTGATATTCATACAAATGTTTCCTAAAAAATAAGTTTCCATCAAATCATACTATTGATATACCATACATTCTCGACAATATTGTGTTACAGCACCAAACATATTGTTCTGAACACATGGTTCATTCATTAAACACTGTTACGAATGTCAGTAGCATTCCTTAATTTATGTTTACCAATGTAGGGAATGAATAGTGTTTTAAAAATACATTAAAACATGTTCTTAATGATTAATTGGATATTCCTTGAAAATAAATTACATGAATTTAATTATAAAATGAGTTTTTTTTTGAATAATAATTTCAGAATTATACATATAAAGTAAACTCATTAGAAACATAAATGTGGGCATATTTGAACATCACAACAAATAATAAGTTGCCGAAATTTTTTAATCTATATATTATAACAATATCCATTATTTTAATGATCCCAATACCCAAGGATTAAATAAAAAACAATACAAAAAATTTGTAGACTAAATTTCAAAATAAATTTCTCTATATAATGTTTCTTTATTAAATAAATATTCTCCCCCATTATGAAAAATTAATTTTTTTTCCTCAATATAAAATGATTATAGAAAATTGATTATCAAATATGTAGATATTTTAATGTAAACATCTCTCCTAATAATATCAAGCATAATAATAAAATATTTATACTATAAAACAAATAAATATCTTCTTTATTATAGTCTTCTCTACCATTTCACTGGAAATTTAAAGAATGTAAACTTCTCTATATTTTTGTAAAATCAATAATATTATTGTTCAATAAATCATACTCCCTAAAATTATACTTTCATTAGAATTGAAAAATTTTAAAAAAAATAAATATTCTTCTTAATTCATCCCCTGAATTGTAAAATAAATTATATTTTAAAATAATTAATGTAATTTTAATCCATAAATAAAAAAACAATTTTTACCCAAAAAATAATATAATTGAGACAGATAATATAAACATGTTTATTTATTGACAAATGATATTACGAATTAACAAATAAAACTATTTTCACTTATGAGTTCATAGATCATTTTCACACAAGTAAAAAAAATTTAAAAAGAAATCTTTTAATTCGACCTTTCTAAACATGAATCTTTTTTCTAAGATAATCTGAAACTATGGATAGTTATTGTAATATGTTTTGATCATCTACTATTCTTCAATTATAATAGTGAAAAAATTTATCAAGTAGAAAAAAAACATTTTATCACGATCCGGATTAGTAACAACATCTTTTCACATAATTTCTAAATAACAAGTACTTGAAATATGAATGTTTCTGAGCTATATTTTGAAATATAATTATATTTAATTCTATATTATTCATTTATCAAATAATTAAAAAACATATTTGGTAATGATTCTTTATTCAGTTAATTATACAACTTTCTAGGATCATCCAAAGCAGCTTGTAATTTCATTTTTTTTCTTTATTAAAAATGATGACTTTACATAAAATCATTTAATAAGTCATTCAAGATGATCAAACATCTAGTTAATCATTACTATTAACTTTAATATTCTTTTTATAATTCATTTCAAAATATTTTTTTAATAAATGAAATAGTATATTCTTCTATCAAATTAGAAATATTAAATTTTATTCTTTTTTTAATAAACTTTTCATCTTAACTTAACGAGAATGATTGTTTCATCTTTTGATGTTTTTATTTTGCATAATTTTTTCAAAAAATTATTCAGATGAAGAATATAGATAAAAACTTCTATATGGAAGATGATATGTTTTATTATGACATACTGCAGACGATGTTTCATATTTTGCAGCTGAAGACAACAAATAATCATTAATGATTTTACATATTAAGATATAAGTTAAATAAAAAATATAATCATATTTCATTAATAAAAAAATTAACCGATTTCAAAAATGATTTTTAAAAGATAATAAATTCATATTAAATATATATAGTAATTTCTGAAATGTTTTGAAAAAAATTTATTTCTTATAAAATAAATTATATCTTTATACCATATTTTTTATCAAAATTATAATGTAGAATTTATATCATTATAAAAGAAGTTAATGTCCCATAAGTATATATATTTTAAAATAAAATACATCCCAGATCACTGTTTTTGGTAATGGATTTTTGGATAACGATCTACTTAAAAGTTGTCCAGTCTTTCTATTTGATCAAAAAATCACAAACTTTAATGATATATATTGATGGTGTGATCTTTAAAAACATCAAAATAAAGATCCATTTTAAACCTATGTTTTTTGGTCCAGTATCTTTATCATTTAATTTTCTGATGACCAAATTTGATTTTTTTGAGTATGTTGTCTACTATCATTGTAGTCCAATTATTTTCAAAAACTAGAATCCATAAAACAAGAAATACTATTTTTTAAAGAAAAATCATAATGACCATTAATAACAAAATAAATATATTTAAAAGAATACATGTTCTTAAATTTTTCAAAATTAGTTAAATAATTTTTATATATTTTTAGTATTTCACTATTGATTCCAATTCAATGTTATCATTTACAAACATCAATTTATCCAAGTATTACATTTATATATTTTTATCCATTCATTAACATAATTGAATATTGTTTTAAGTTATAATCATATGCTATTAATTATTTAATCATAATATCATGTCAATCACATGAATTATTAAAGGCATTAAATTATAAGATTAATTTGTTTTACCTAAATTATTTATCTAATAAAATAATATCATAAGATATTCTAAATTTTCCTTGTGTTTTATTTAAAAAATCATATTTCTCTCGAAACATAAAGCAATATCTATTTATATCATTATATGGTATTTTTTTAAAACTAGAATTTGTCAATAAGAATGTTTTACCTTGTTATCAGTATAATCTATGAGACATAGCATTTTTCATTTGTGAGCTACCTCACTATCTTTAGACGCTTACTCATGTGAACCAAATGTATTCCTTTATAATGATTTTTCATTTTTTTTAATTTTGTCTTATATATTTCTATTATTTCTTTAGAGAAGTATAGTTATGATTTATATTAAATTTTTTCTTGTATTCACAACATTGGTTTTCTACAGTCCCATTATTTATCTTTTTATACGACATTTCAAATTTTACACTAATATTTGATAAATACATATCCAAATATGGATTACATGAATTAGTATATTTTTCCAATGTAATTTTATGATCAACATCTTTATCTAATGAATGATTCTCAACTTTAGTTGGCATCTCATCTTTGCAAATTTAACGTAACAATAATTTATTGTATAAATAAATTGTTTATATGTTTTAATTGAAGTATATATATTGATAATCCATAAATCATCGAGTGTAGTACTCTATGTAATTTTGACACTTGATTTGATTGTGAAATTAAATCTCTTAATGTGATAGTATTATGGACAATATTAGCCATTCTTCACTTAATATGAGTAATAGTTTAATCTTCAAATATTAATGAATGTATAAAACATTATTTTTATAGTAGCATGAATTAATTTTATGATATTTTGATTATATTCAGTGGAAAAATAATATTCTCCCACATATCATATGTCGTAGGGAATTTTGATACTCAATTAAATTATTCATATCTTAAACAACAAACAATTACATTTAATGATTTGTAATATAGATCATATTCTCATTTTTGTAGTCATTCTAAAATTCTTATTCCTCTTTAGGAATCTCATAAGGATTCATATCCAACAAATAAATCCATATTCCCTAATTAATAATATAGATGAACACATGTGATTTTCATCATCCATACATGTCACCATTAATATAAGCATCATTGGTCATATATATTCCTTCTAGGGAATTATCCATTTCAAAATTACATCATTATAATCATTATCTCTTTCGGGTAAGATCCTTCGAAATTTGTAGAAAATTTTTCAAACACAAAATATACCATAATATACCTACATATGATACAAAATATTATGTTGAAATCAAAATTTAATATATAAATACACAGGAAAGTGGGTGAATTTTACGGTTTATTAAGATTGATTAATTCTTCACAATTATGTAGTTATGAATTAAACATTTCATTATATAAAAATTAGTGAGAAGTGAAAAATAATAATGGAAATTAACATAATGATGTATAGTGGTTTATTGAACATAGATCATATAGTAATATCCACTAACACTCAACTCCATGAGTTTGGTGATTTTATTATCTAGTCCCCTTATAATAAATCCTTTAAATCCACAACTAAGTATAGTTGTTGACGACATACAATTATACATTATCGTGACTTCTAATTCATTTCCATGGAATAGTAAATATAAAACCTAGTGTAAGAAGCAGACATATTACAAAAAATAACTACAAGAAGTTGAAACTACAATAATCTACAAGGGAATTAATGGTTTAATGGTGTTGGATTAACTTCACCTTTTTGAGAAGAAACAGAAAAATGAAATAAGATCTTCAAAATAGAATAACGAAGAAATATATCTTCAACATTGCATAGGATTTATTCAAATAGATGTAAATAAACCACTATATTGAGATTTAAACATATATATATATATAATGTTTATCTTCACCAAATGCTTCATCATTATTTTAGAAAAACATATAACAATAAAGAAAATTGTCTAAATGAAACAAAAAATAAGAGGTTTATCATATATATCAAAACATGTATGTCTCTAAATTGGAGATATGAAGGAAATGAAACATATATCTTAGTTTAATTATAATTCTTCTATATATTTGACAATAATTCTATATCAATGCTTTTACATTTATAATCTCTCTATTTGATGAAGCATTTATTGATATTTATATATTAGTTATAACAAATCTACGTAAATATAGCTCCATAAATTTTACATAATAAATCATGAATAATTGAATTCAAATTCATTCAATATCGTAACAAATTCAAATAATAATGTAAACCATTTACACTATTGAATATGAACCTTTAATAAAATAATAACGAACCTTTGAAATTTTAATCAAAAATATTTTAATTGATAAATTCTTATATCATGAATGTTTCAGAATTCAAAGATAATATAAAAAATTCAAAACTCTATCATAAAATAGCATAATATAGGGTTTGTCTATGTCGCAAAAAAAATGTCAAACATAGGGGTGACAACACATGGTTTATATTGATAACTTCATTTTCTCAAATGTATAGATTCTGAAAAACATAGGGTTTATGTACCATACATTACTGATATTGTCAGGCTACTAATTCAAACACATTATTTTGAACATAGGATTCATAACTTGTGTGATGTTTTGAATAAATGTTTCATTCCATACATTTAATTTCCAATATAGAATATGAACCATGTTCCTAGAATAATTTAAATCACATTCCCAAATCTTCATGGAATATTTATCACAAAACAAATATGTTAATTTAATTATAAAATAAATATTGTTATGAAAAAAATTCAAAAAAAAGTCACTTAATGTAAACTCTTTAGATAGAAAAATGTGGTCATTTATGAACAAAAAACAAAATATAAATTACTGAAGTTGTTGAATAAAAAAAAAAAATATTTGATGATTTATTATCCTGATAAATTCATAAAAATATTAATTTCAGGTATTATTATCATTTATAGTCCTTATTAAATTTTTTATAATTAATAGTTTCCCCAAATAGCCTGAAGGCCTTTATTTTTATTAATTATTGATAACCTCCCTTTCAAGGGATTAGGGGGAAAGATTACAAGGCCCGAAGGCTCAAATATTATATGGCCCGTAGGATTAGGAGATTACATGACCCGATGGTCTTAGAAAATTCAAACAGACTATCTTCAAGGAACTACCCCTCCCGAGCATTTGCATCATGATAGTAGCTCTCCACCTTCGCGTGGCTATCTAGATAGGTTTACATTGCAAAAATATGATCGTCCCTATGGCATAGTCATACCCTCTCATTCTTACAAATCTATTTGGCTCTACTCTAGTGAGTTCACCTGCTCTAAATCCCTTTATAGGGCTGTTCATTTTTGGTAGTCTGTCTGGGAAACTACAAGTGGCCCGAAGGCCTTAGGAATCATAATAACCAAAAATTAAATGAAATAAATAAAAATAAATTAAACCACATAATTCAAGAAATGGGAGATATTTTATCAAATTGACTTCATATAATTGGTAGAGTTTAATTTAATATCAAACCTGCAAATTGTGATTAATAGAGGATTTTTTAGAAAAAATGAATATTATGTAGAAATCATTCTACCAAATTTAGGAATAATGTTTAATCAACAAACCATTATTGGATTATTTGTTATCAAAAGTAAATAATTTAATTTTTTAGAAAAATATAATATATAACAAGAACTTGTAAATATTATAAATGAATTATCAAATTTCAATGAAAATCAATGTTTTCAACAACACAAAAAATAGAACATTTTACAATACTCACAAAAATTCATCCTAATGTATTTTTGAAACAATAATTTAAGTAAAAGTCCCTTTTATTATATTAAAAATATATTATTCTGAAATAAGTCATATAAAGAAACCTATATTTGGAATGAAATAACAATTACATAGGAAATTAATCATTTTCATTTAAAATTTAAAATTACATAATATTCATATAATTAATATAAATATATAGAGTGTATAAATATTATAATAATATAGAATATAAATTATTTATCATAACATTGCCTCAAATTTAATAATATATCATTGAAACATAGAGAAATGAATAATATTTTATCATAGGAATGAAACATACAGACACTATAAGGAGGTCGATGAAAACACATGTATCTTTATGGACATTATTTGTTTGGTTAAGTACGATGATGAAATTCATACATATTTTCCCCATATCTATTCTGGTATGGGTAATGGATATAAAAACCCTTAAAAATATTTTCTCTCAACATTAGTATGTTGATATACTAGGTAATAATTTACCTATTTTTTAATATACATTTACATGTTTCCCCACTATAAATACACTTTTAACCCTTTATACATGTTCTTACATCCTAAATGGATAGATAAGGGTTGTCTATGAGATTCATCAAATAATTATTTCTTCATGAGCTAAATTGATAGAAAATATACTTTGATCATTAACCTAATTGTTCCTTTATATTTATAGTTGATGATAGTTAAAAATGATGTATGTGATTCATCCAACATCTTTTTCTTCATAAATTGTATTGATAGTACATATTCTAGGTTCATTAACCTAATCATTCCTTTATATTTATAGTTGAGCTAGGAATATTCCATAGCTTCTTATATAGTTCAACATCACCCTTTTCCCCTTATTTAAAACACACATAGATGGATGGCTTACCATTTATTTTAGAAATATATTTTTTCAACAATTCATCATGTTTTCATGATCCATATTTTATCGACCCGTAATTATTATATCATTCAATCGTTATCATTGAAAAATAACTGTGACCCTTCTCAGTAAACACATTAGGCACCTAGTTATCCTAACATGGGTGGATTTGTATATATTATTCATAAAAATTAATCAACTAAAACATATCCTTTGGTACATATTTAACTCTTTCTTGATAAATTATTCCCCATTTTTATGATGTGTTTATATATATATATAATAGTTCAACATATATAAAATTCTAAAATGTTTTTTTTGTAAATAATTCCCACTATAATTGAAAATATTTGATACAATATTTTTCATCATGATTATTTAAGTGTCATTAGTTATATGATACTACTATATAATTTTTTTATAAGAGGAAATTTTATTCCATTATTTTATTAAATGAAACATATCACAAAATGTTATCCAAAAAAGGATGTGTGAGTAATGTTTACTAGAAGTTAATATTTTGATATCTTTGAAATTTTGAACACATTCACATATCCATAGGAATATGGATCTCTTCCTTGTCGCCATGGTTATTGGATTATATGGAAATGTTAAATTTTTCAAAAACGTTCAATAGTATCCGCCTAAAATAAAAAACTAAGGATGTTAGTAACTATGGTAGCTCCTAGGAATTGATTAATAACATAAAAAATAATGATATGATTATATACACTCACTTGACATTATATGACCCATGAATAAAACTTTTTATTTCCAAAATTATAACATTATAAATTTTTCATAATAATTATCCTTTTCCAAAATCATTAAAAAATTTATAAAATGATATTAATTTTGTTTCGCTATATTTTAAAATATTATAGAATTATCATTTAAAACTATGAATAACTGATTAGGTTAATATCTAAAGTCACAATTAATTAGACCAAAAATGTTTACAACCTAATTTGATAGTAAAAATTAATAAATAATAAATTAAAAATTAACATACATCATATGGATGTTTTTCTTCTATATATGATTATTCTTTCACCTCAATTGATGATATATATAAAGTAAATAATTCATGTAATAGTATTGATCTCTATATAGTTGATCAAACATGTCATAAACATGTGGTAGATGATACTTGTTCACCATAGTGATATTCTTAAATTATCAGTAATCACTAAAACCATGTATGGACCCATCATTGTCCATAAAATGGGATAGATTCATCCCATTGTAATGAAATTATACATATGAAACTATTTTAAAGAATATCCATGATGGTTTTTTTTAATTGAGGAATCAAAATTTTTACCATTCTATAAAGAGTCTTTGAAATATGAGCGGGACTGTATATGAATAGTATTTAATATTCATATTCATTATTTTGGAGAAGGATTGGAATTTCATTAGAAAATACATCATCATAATCATGAAAAATAGGGATATCATTAATGTGTATTTTCACCAAAATATTTTTCCATATATATCTATCATGAATATGTGTAAATACCCATAAAATGGAAATGATTTCTATTGTATTTTATAATTCATCATCACACTGATATATGATCATATTTATATTTAGAATGTGTAATTTGACTTCCCATTGAAATTAATGAGGGTTATATATAATGAAATCAATTACATGGCCAAAGTATGATATATTTCAACTATTACTAGCATAAAAATATTTTTTAAAGCATATTCACTTAATAATTTATCATGGAGGGGATATATACCTCAAATATGATAGTCATACAGTAAATCCCTTGATCCAAGACTCTCTCTTGTGGTTGGAAATTGGTCCTTTATGACACCTCATGTGTGCCACCTGGTATTACAGTTGATACAGACTGGCTATGGGGTCTGATTTGTATAGTGGGGATAATATAACCCACTGTATAGAGATACAATGTGGAAAAAACAAAAAATATAAAGAAATATCAGAGTAATGAAAACATATCAAAAACAAAATACCATACAACTAGGAAATAAAGAAATAATCAAAAAAATCAAACAATGGTGTATAATATAATAATAGTATGATAAGTATAAAATTGTCATCCAAATAAGATACAAATTATATAATTATATTAAAAAATAAACTCAAATTACCACAACCAAAAAAATTGTTTATTTGATCTCAAAACTATAGACCATCAAGTAAGTAATTAAAAAAGAGACAAAAGGCCCCTTTCCCTTGTCCAAATCTGAATCCATGTAATCTTGTTGGGAACTGAATGGAATCATTATTATGGTGTCAGTAAAACATAGTACATGGATAAAACCTTGTATAAATAAAACTTGTAAGATAATGAGTGTTGGAAATAAAGTGATAAAGCAGTTTAGTAATTAATCAATTAATATAATACATCAATTTTCATTCTTCAGAGCTGTGAAAGAATTTATCAGAGTAACTGAAAAAACCAATCCATCAATATCCATAAATATGAATAACATGATTTCATGTAATTCCAATTATTTCCAATAAACAATATTTCAATAGAAAAATCGATTTCAATAAATTGATTGTTCACAAAAAGGTCACCATATGCTTGGTCAAATCAAAAATAAAATCTAAAAACGATTTTCTTTAATGAATTAAAATTATATAATGATGAAATTTATTATTGAAAAAAATATGTTGGAATAATCATAACATTTCACATAAATGAGAATTATAAAACCATAGCATTATGATTATTCCTGATGACATAGTATGGAGATTAACCAACTCAATTAGTGTATAAAACTTCTGGAAATTATGGAAATTAAGATCATAATAATTAACCTATATAAAATGGAAATAAGAATAAAATATTTTCATAGAGGAAAAAAATGTAACACCTCTTTAAAGGAAGAATGATGTAACGAGAAAAAGACTAATGAAAAGTGACCTATTAGGGATCAAACACTAAAGAGCGACATCCATATGTTATGAAATCACATCATAATCAGTTGTTGTCACCTTAGTTTTTAGAGGATGGGTTGAAAAAAATATTAAGAAGGAATCACACACATAGATCACATAAATTCAATACCCACAATAAATACCCTGCGTTTAATCCATTTACTTGTCATGCACTTATTTTTAAAGGGATATGTTAAAAACCACATCACCTATAGGTAATATTAAAAAATTATTTACATTATCGTGATGTTAATAGTTTACATTATGTATAATTACATGAAACCCTTCATTTGTTCATGAGATGTGTCCAAGGGTTGTTACACATCGTATAAAAAGTGGATAACGTTTAGGATCCTTGTAGACCATTTTCATCCCATTTCCTACAAATGGAATCAGTCCACCACTAAATCATTTTATGCATGAATAAAACTCACAAACCCACTTAAAACATTTATACCCATACACAATTAATTTATATAATTATATATCATTGAAAATCAGTTGATTTTCACTAACAAATTATCTATATCAACTGATGAGACTCATCTATCATGGTTCAACATTAAATCATAGTTGAACATACCTTAACAAATACGAGATATTTAATCATACCCAACATATAATAGATCATCCATTATATCGCAAAGAATCAATATAGGGTCTTGAAGAATATGGGTGACCAATATGATTTCATATCAAAATAACTATGGAAAGGTATGATCCCGAACACACCAATTCATCCACAATACTTGATGTAGATGTACAACCATACAAAATAGATACATCTCTATATGGTGCACAATATGTACTTGATTATCCTAAAGGGATTCATAAGTAGATAGGTTGATATCCTCTTTGTCCACCATAAGAGACAGTTCAATATATTATATTTGATGATGCAACACTTGAAATGAGTCACTCATTTCACTATATCATTATAGAAGGGATAATCTGTACTACCCTGGACTGACACTATCCACTATATCTAACCGCCTTAAAATCCTGGGGACTAGCCTTCCCATTTTCTTATAATATTGAATCCTAGAAAAAGGATACTCTTTAAGGGAAAGATGAAAATTAAACCTTAACTCCATAGGTCATCTCTAATTATCAATATAGGATTTCTGCATACTCTGTATAGTCACCTATTGCCTCCTACTCAATTGAATCATCTCATATGTCTCCTATATTTGACTCTGTCAACTAAATCTAACTCACCTAACTCTATCCAACAACAAGGTGAAAGGTATGGCCTTCTATACACGCCCTAAAAATGTTATATTTTGATTATTTCCTCTGATATTTTTTTATTAAAAATCCTCATGTTTCATATGACGCTCCCACAAGAAACCGTAATCCAAAACAAGGGATCATAACATATCCTTGGAAACCATAACAGGCTGAATTTAATGTGAAAAAATGTGATGATGATAGGCTATTCTTAAAAAAACATATGATCACAAAGCCTTCTAAAGACCATTAAATTTTTTTGATTTGAGACATGGATCTATATCAGAAATGATACTCATCAGATCACCATGTGGACGAACTACCACACATACATAAAAATACCTATATTATTAAATGTGAAGTTATCCCAAATAGGAAAATAGTGGGACTGATTAATAATTTCATCCCAAATAACCCCTAAGGGATGAATCATATATTTTTTTCATGGAATTTATTTCAAATAATATGTATTGAAACACCCCCTTTCCACTCAGGAATGGGAAAAGGTTTCAAAATATTTTCTAGCTTCTATGGCCCAGATTTCAAAATCTGTCATGTGAAAAACCTCAACATGAATCCTTCAAACGCTTTATTCCTTCCTAAATAGTAATTAATTATATAAATATCACGATACATATGTTTCAAAAAATGATGCACTACACATGTTGAACCATGAAACACTCTCATCGCATTCTCTTGCACACCTATATGAGTCTATAATCTGTTATGGAAAAGAAGAGAATTATTATTTAAAAGAGTTTACCTTAATGGTATTTACCACCATCCCCCCATATAAGATCTCTATGAGAACAATGCCCTCCATTTAGAACAATGTATCATTCTTTATCCACTCAAAATTAAAAAATATAGTATAAGTGAATGTTAGAGATACTCATCACTCAGATCCTTAAATCTAGATGCATTTCATCAAAGAGTATCATCATCCACTAATTATCACAAGACTCTCAAACATCCTCCATTTGTGTCTTCTAGATAAAAACATAAGAAATTAGGTTTCCATTTCCTATTGTATTATACTACTTGTTGTCAAAGGACTATATATACATGACCCACCTCCTCTTATTAAGATTTTTGTACCCCTGAGAAAAGATGTTCCTGAGGATATTGTAGTCATTGTATATGACATAATGCTTCCAACATCACTAGGAATGTACTACAATCGCTTACATTAGATCACGAATAGAGAATGTCCTCTGATATGGTCTCAGTAGTCTACACCCATAACCAACCACACTATCCCCCTACACCAGAACTACTCTAAGTCAAAATATTGATTCATAATATTACCCAGTATATTGTTTTCCTCAAAACATGTAAAATGAAGATATTTCTGAATCTAGTAAAAATTATCCTAAATATCCACATTTCTAGTGTCTAAAAAACATCACACCCTTTTTGGTCGTCCATGAAATTGTAGCTAGAAGATGAAGAAGACATTGTTATAGACCTATAATAACCTGTTAGAACTAGAACGACCCTAATATTAATGAAATTATAGTATATCTCCCAAGATACAATGAATGTAACCTTTTATAGTTCTTTTTATACTCCAAAATAATAGGTTTAATGGCCTAATATGTTTACATCATCAATCCAGAAAAATATATTTGGTTAGTTTGAAATAATGTTAATGATCTCTCAACACAAACCATACATTGTAAATATGTTCAGAATTAACAATTAATGAATGGGAATACAATAATAATTCATCGATGAAAACCACCAGAATCTAATCTATAAAATGATGAATGATATGATTCATCAAAACACTGAATCCCTATAGTTCATTAATTAATCAAAATGACATCAATCTTAACTCGTATAATGAATCATTCCTCGTAAAATAAATTTAAGGAATTTCTGAAGGTCTTACACTCAAGTGGTGATATCCAAATCAAAATTCGAACATGGATAAAATACTAGAACCTCCAAACATATTGACTATATCATCAAAATCAATAATAGGATATCATTTTGTAACTATCGTCATGTTCAGTATATTATGAATCAAAACATATGGACAACACCCCATTAACCTTCTTGCTAAAAAAACTAGAGAATAGTACGGATATGTACAAGGACTTATGAAATATATATATATTATATATCTTATAACTAAAAATTAATTTCATGAAATTTTTCTAGTTTCATTCCAAATGGTTGAAAATAATCTTTGTCTGCTCAAGAAACCATTTTCATCATAAAGTCATTTTTTTCATTGGGAGGAAATATATAGAAATCATCGTGGAAGGAATCCTAAAAATAGTGTACCAATAGAGGAAAATAATTATGCTATATTCTTAATCATCCAAAATAAATGTTTGCTAGTTGAACTATGATACACTGTATTGTGGACTATATTTGTCTTCCTGACCTACCTAGATATCCCACTAACCCTTGTGAGGAAAACTGTATCAATATGTGGATTGAATGGAATCTCTCATCCCATAATGTTTGTTATTATCTTTGTATATAACTAATATATATATACCAATAATCAAATATAATCTTATCATTTCTACAAGAATATTTTTCCACTATAAATGGTAACCCCCAATCATTATAAACTATGCGTTCAGACATTTTTCAATCTTAGACCACACTCCAAAAGGTGTGTTGATGATTAAAGGACCATCCTAGACATTCAAAACTATTACCAAACTATTTCAAATAACTAAGGATAAAAAAATAATGTCACACCCCTATATCAAATAGAAAACTATCAAGGGTACATGATACCAGAATCAGAACTCATTCAATAGATGGTCTTACATCCATAATAGCAGGAGTTTTTTGCATAACTTGTAGGTGACTAATCCCTATTCCTTGAGATACAGTCTATCCCGCTTGAGATATTTTTTCAATCCTACATTTTCATTACTACACTTGGTTACCACATCCCCTACATCAATAAGAATATAATATAGGTCTCTATATACTCATATTCCAAATATTGGTAGGGATATTCATAAACTCACGTACCTTTCTGGATCCCATAGACCTTCTCATGTCATTCATTCCACTATAAACCTGCTTTAGGATGAACATACTACTCTATGATTGACACTCTAATGTAGTGTATGGGCACCGAGGCCTCTTATAACAAATCTGTTTACAAGTGTGGAATTGAAATAAAAACATCTCATAGGTTTATTACCAATCCTTTGATTTCTCTGGCCGATGATTCCATGAAAAAACAATTATAACTATGATTCTTCCCACTTGAATATGATTTCCTAGTACACAATAGTAAAATATCATAGCTAACACTCAGGCCCTCTCTAATATTCCCTTCCATGATGAATGCATAATTCACCACATCCTTAATAATAATCTAATGGAAATCATTTTGAATTGACCTGATCTGATATATAATCCCATCCAAAAAACTCATTTTTCTGGACACCTCTATAGATCTAGGGTTATAGGAAAATGGTGAAAATCCGTGAAACAACCTGAATATTGCATCATTAACATTCCATCATATTTTTGGTGTATGATCTCATGAAACATATTATCACATAGCCTCTAGGGATAGATATTATTTAGTAACATTATCATGTCATCCTATCAACACAGCCCCACTTTCTTCCAACATTCCTATGGAATATCGAAAAAAAAATTATTTCCAGGCCTTGGATACATGAATGTAGTAGTATTCATCCTCTTATATGTGAGTGTCTAGAGACTAATATTAATCATTAAAACTGATACAATGCAGAACTAAGTTTCCTTGGAACCTCCATCCTTAGTGAATGAATAAAGATGATGCTATTAGAACTCTCACATCATCTCATACACCAAAGGCGTAGTTTGAACAGTCTTCTTTTTCATGGATCGAATGACCATCAAGAAGTTGTCATAAAGCTTAAAATCCATGTAATCCATATGAGATACAAAAAGAACTATCTTAGCTGTGTTAGGAGTGGGCTAATTTCTACTCACCTAACACACCCATCAATATATATGGGGAGTAATTTTTTATGGATGACCAACACACTCCATAGAACAATGGATACACAATGGGGGAAACATAAATAGGATTCATTAAAAAGGATCCACAGGCTCATGGTCTCTATATAAATGTATAACCAGTGTTTTTAAATGAAATATTATTTTATTTATTTCATTTATCTAATTCAATAGGTTTTTTATATCATAGTTTCAATAGTCGAGTATAAAACACGTGAAATAAATATTTTAATATCATTTAAAATTCATGTCAATATATATCCCTACATTACAATAATGATGAAAACATATTCATCTCATGTCATACTAATCCATGAGAGAAAATATAAATAAATAGTAATATCAAATGACAAGTGAATTTTCATTGGAGAGATAACATTATCTATAACAATCGTACAACAAAAACAAAAATACGATCCCTGGGATATTAGATTATTCCTTATAAATGGGTTATCTAGTCCCATGAATAGCACATTACCAAATAGTGATACATAATATTATCCCATATACATTTCATAAATTGTAATGAAATTGAAAGAAAAATCATGATCATCTGAAACAAAATTTTTAATTACCTAGATCTAGAACTCTCTCACATAGCTAAAAAGGGGTTAGACATGAGACCTCTAGCATTACTCCCCATACTCTATTGGATGTTGCCTAGTATCAGGGGTGTGATCAGTACAGTGAGGAGACTATACTCATTAGTATATAGTTACAAATAAGTGTAAATAAAAATATAATTGAATAGGAGAGAAAATTAAATAATAGAAGAAAAAAAATATTAAAACATGGAAATATAATAACATAAAAAATTTATAAAATATGGAAAAAATGTAATGACCTGATGATATGTATCTAAATATAAAATAAAAACAAAAAAATGGATGAATCAGAAGAAAAATAAAAACATAATGAACATAGACTCAAACCCCATGTCAAACTCATCTCTAAACTCTATCCCATCCAATATTAATCCAAAAAAACTACAATATGGTCAGGTGCACTTATCCAAATCATCACCTATGTAATATAATTGGGTAAAAATTGGAATACCATGTAGCATGCGAGAAAAAAACAGTACATCGAGAACACCATTTCAAAAAACCAATTTCAAGATAAGTGTTTAAAATAAATTGATTAATTGGTGTATCAGTTCGTCAGTTAATAAAATTCATATTTCATTCTACATCAAACTCATGATTTAATGTCACTATGCATGTAATGAGACAATACTATGAAATCCATATATCAATATAACTTAATTTTACATCAATCTGGTATGTCTATGATAATTACACACAAATCTATCCCATGCCCTCTTCATAATCATTACAACATGTGTCATGACATACCCTAGTATATAAGAATGTGATCATGTTTTACTAGGAATGTAACTATATATTATAATTAAAGCATGAGTCCAGTCATTGATTGTTATATATGAATTTCAGCAGGTGTTAATAAGCATAGACTTCAATATAATCATTACAATGATAGTAAGGGAATTTCACCCAATATAAGCACTACATCAGGGCTATCCGTATAACACATCATAAGACTCAATGGATAATTATAAAAAATAAAATTTTATCATATTGAACATTCATTAATATATCAAGTTATAAACAACCATATCAATATAATATAATAGATTACCAATGTGATTATATATCAAAAAATAAAATATATTATAATATAATTATAAAAAAATCGTTAATCTATTAATAAAATAGGTTTTAATAAATGGGTTTTTAAACTAATGGAGATCTATTAGACCGAACACATATATAATTGAATCCAAAAACATTTTCATTACATGATTTACAGTTAAAAAATGACTAATATAATTTTAGGCCATGATTGATCGGTGTAACTAAAATAATTCACTTATAAGATTATTATCAAATCACAGGGTTGTGGTTTATACCCATTATGTTAATCTGGAGACTATGAAACACCAACACCCTATATTGCTAATAGAAACAAAGTCATGGAACATAAAAAATAATCCTACATCAAATGAAAACATATGAACACATTTCTATAATGGATGTAAAAAATGACTTTAAAGGAAGATCAAGGAATGGTGAAGAAAAAAATGAAAGGTGGAATACCTCAAACCAAACCCCAAACAATGACATATGGATTTTATGAAATCACATTTAATTTTATAGGAGTCAAATAGGGCTTTAGAGTTAGGGATTCAAAAAATCAATGAAAATGAATCCTATGTATATCCCAAATAAAAATAATTATCTGGATAAGTAAATAGAATGTAGTCCATTTATTGGCCATGTATTTATTTTTAATGGGATAAAACAATATAGAATCACTATAGGTTAATATTTAAACATGATCTACTTTTAGAAGACATAAATTGTTTAAATGATGTGTAACAGCTTCATGACCTACAGAGGTTTATAACGTGTTTATGGGGGGAAACTTGTTATGTATCATGTACATAGAGTGTAAAGGATCATCATATTTTATATCTTTGTTTCGATGAAAGTACCTGAACCACCTCAAATTCCTTCTAAATCATAGAAACCTGCCAAAAAACATATTTAAAACTTTTATAAATGGACTCTATTAAAACAAATAAAAACTTTCTCAGATATTTCTATTATTTTCCCAAATAAAGGCCATATGTCTCCAAATAATACTCAACCATCTCTATTCAATGAAAAACTCAAAGTGGTATATAACTAGAAAATATGATATATTAAAATACAATTATGTGTTTTTACAACAAAGTAAACATCAAATCATTATGTTGGTATCTTGATAAGAACAAATAAATATTCATATAAAAATGTGTAGATATAAAATTAAATATTACATTTAAATTTTTACATTTTATAGAAATTGTATATTTCACCACAATGATCTCAAAACCCACATCAGTGATTATAATCAACGATAATTCCCAATGAATCCAAGATTTATAGTATTTATTTAAATTATATTCATTTTCCATATAATTAATTCCATGATTAGTTTAATATCCATACATTAAACATATATATAATTTTATTATTGTTAGAACATTTGATTGATCTTTATCTCCATGAATTTTTTGGCTAACATCTTTGTATCACATATTTATTAATTTGATGAATGGAAATAATTTCCACTCAAATAATATTTACCACACCCACTAATTAAATTCCCCCATTGATTTCTTCCATGAATTTAACATAATAGATGATTAACTTTCTCTCATAAACTAGCCATAATATTATAATTTAAAAATAATTTCCTCTCTCTTTTTATTCCAAATAAACCATGACTATAATCAATGTCACTGATATCAATTTCTAGTTGTTTAGATCATAAAAAAATATCTTCATATATATCAAATACTCTTATATATAATGAAATTAAGAGACATATTATTAATACTCTAATAAATTAGAAAAACTTTCTTCTAGGTATATGATAAATTAGAAGGATATCTTATAATCATAAACAGATTTTCCCCATAGGTATTGATGGATTCATCATGATTCAATATTTATTCTGTGAATTCAAATTAAATTATCATGTGAAATGTATGAAGGAAATAATTATCGAAAAAATATTCTTAAAATATTCCCATTACATGGATTAAATATCCTCACATTCTATCATATTCTTGATAATAATCCACCATTGATCTTATTTACCTTCTAAATGACACATAGAAAAAATAATCATCTCAATTTGTGAGAAGTGAAGAAATATAATACATTTTATATTTTATAGACCTATAAAATATAATAGGATTGATGAAACCACTGAAGGATGGGGTCTAATTAAATATAAAATATGGAATGTTGATTTTTATGCTACATGGTTCATTTGGATGTTTAGAATGATTCATGTTACCATTCATAGATTGAGAGAGTTATGTGATCATGTCTATAAGATTTCAAATCCTATATCCCTTTTTATGTCATTTCTATTTACAGTGGGAATTTCATTAGCAATGAATCATCATAGTTATTTCCATTTACTAAAACAAAATAGTTTAGTTTGTGTACCAATCACCAATAATCATAGATATTAATCATATAAAAATAATACCAATGATGGCCTTAATTAATGAACCTTCTTACCACATATTCCACTATTGTTTTATCATGGATAACATTCTATTCTATATTTTTTTATTTGATACTCTAAATCAACATAATGGTTCATAATGATAAATTGAATTATCAAAATATTATCCCCCACTGTTTTCAATAGAGTTGTGTAGTTATTCATCTTTATCGTGCACCAAGTGATGATCTACTCAGTTCCCCCTATCCTTTGCATAGTTTTCACCATTATGTGTACTGGGGTTAATGGATTCATCCATATATTTATTTCTAGATTAGGATATCATGTATTGGAAAAAATAATGTAAATAAATTATCATATTAATGGTGTATTATCTTATACATTGACTTATATCCTTGGTTTTCCCTAATGATTTACCAATAATAATATTTAAGAATAAATATACCCTTATATAATATAGAATGTCTTGACCTAATGATTCCAAAAAACAATATTATATCATTTTATATTAAAATTCTATACATCAGACAATATTATATTCCACAACCCATAATGTATTTTTTAAATAAGATATTAAATACTTATAAAAATAATTTCTTTGAAATATCATCAACATATCTCACTAATATCTACCATGTATAATTTTTAATTGGGATATCCATCATGAATCCTTTCATTATAACCTAGGTATATGGGAATATAGGAAAGTGTTATCCAATGTTCTTAATAAGGGTAAATTCAAAAATACTATTAAATGATCATAAGTTATTATCTTATAAACATAATGGTATGATAAAGAGATCATAACATACCAATGTCATACCAATTTGGTCAAGGATCATTAATAATGATAAATGGAATAAGGATTTGAACTCAAAATTAACAAAATAGATAATAGATATGAATTATAATTAATTCACCATGATCATTGAAGTCATATAATAATAATAAGAAATAAATTTTTCATAAACATATGAATAGAGAAACATTTCGTTTATCATTTGTCACTTACAGTACTATGATAGTTGACAAAGTACATTCATTGATTGTGTTTAATCCCTATTCATTTATTTATATAGTCAATGCCCACTACCAATACTATCATAGCGGATATGTATCTTAATCATCAAATTTAATGCAAGAACACAAAATTTTTTCAATAAAATTTTACTTCTATACATATATTTATGTTAAATTTAGTAATATAATATTATATAATTCACATGTACCTCATGATGAAAGAAATATAAAACCCAATAATAATTCCAACATTATATTTAGAGGACATATATTTCCTCAATAATTGAATGTACTGAATAGTTATTATAAATAGAAAATAAGATAATATTTAAATAAAATTTGATTCTTATAGATCAACAAAAAAATTAATTGACGAATTAAAGTAATGAAATGATTAAATGTTTTATAAATTCAATATCCATTTTTAATATAAATTTATATTTATCCTTGAGATAAAATAATATTGGCTGCCAAATAAATTAAATTTGTGGAATTTATAGAATGTAGGGAACACATAGAACTATTCCAAATCTTGCTGTTGGATAAATAATATGAAAATTGGAATAGTAACATGGACATTCTTTTAGGAATGGTTACTAGTCTATTAGAATAGTATCCCAACCTATTTATGTTTAATTTGTTTGTTATCTAAAATAAATATTAAATATTTATTAAATAATACAATAAAATACATGTTTAAAATACTATAAAATAATTTTTTTATTTTTGTAGACCTGATATGTTTTATTAGATAATTTATAATAAATATAATTATTTAATTATATTTCATTTCAAATTTAATAGATAGGATAATTTTTTGGGACCATAATTGTTTTTTCAGTGAGTTGAAAAATTGATTGTAATATTAAAATTTTAATTATTCAAATAAACTTGGATTTTATAAAAAAATTAATTTTTAATTTATATAAACCTATTTTAATAAAATTTAATTTATTTATGTAATATATTCATCGAAAAATTAGAAATTATAATTTCTATTATTTTTTTAGAAAATATGAATTTATTCTGAATAGTGGAATATTGTAACATATACTTTTTAGCACTATATACAAAATACATGAAATTATGACTAATATATGATGTAATCTCCCATTAATTATTAAATTCTCCAAATAATGTCTATTTATAGTCTCAATAATCAATTTTATTGATAGTATTGAACCATTATAATAAAAAAATGAATATAAAATTTAGAAACACCCATATGCTCTTTATATAAGTCCCACCCATTATCTTCAAAACATATATGCTTCTAATCCTAAAAAACATCCTACCAACACCGATAAAACCCAATCTTCAAGTCATAGTTCTTTATGTCACATCATAAAAAATTCTAGGTTCCTTATGGTGTATTTTAAGGAGGACTCATTTCTAAGGGAATACACTCACTTCCCCTATTCTAAATATTTTTATTCTTCTAGAATACCCTCATCACCAACATATGACATGAATTCATCAATCAAGAATAATAAATATTCAATAATATCATGGTTTTTATGGAATATAAAAAATACATCCCTATATTTCCTCCACATATTCTTACTGTGATACCATTTTTCATATTATTTTATATAGCCATCTTCATGGATAATGATTTTTCATCATCCATTAATTCCATCATGATTGGACATAAAAATTATATAATGATTATATAAGATTAAAATTAGAATATTTAAATTTATTTAATATTATGTAATTAAGATATGTATATAATATTAAATAAAATGAAATCAAATTGTCATGGTCTTTATAACTACCTAAATTAATTAACTGTAAAATGCTGACATTATTAATAAACGAATCATCCCTATTCGATAACACATATGGATGTTGCTGTGAATATAATTTATGGAAGTAAATAAATATTATTACATTTTTTTTGTATTCCCATTTTGAAAATAAAAAAATATATCCATAAATGATTAAACTTTGGAAACATAAAATGAAATCTCTTGGAAAAATAGAATAGAACATTTATTCTCAAAAATTTCCCATAAATCAACATAATAATATTTTATTAAATTTAATATAAATATAAAATCATATAGATTATGTAATTATCAAATATTATTTTTTATTCATTACGTTATGTTTACATGCAGAACGATACTCAAACATAGTGTAATGGATCTCTTTAAACCACCTTATTTTTATATAAGTAAAAATTCACAATATAATCCTCATTTTAACTATTTTTTTATAATTTTAATACATAAATAATATTTATATATTTCCAATACAAAAATAATATTTGTATTTGATATTTATTTTATTTATAATTTTTTTTCAAAGGCTTCCTTCTTAGTGCCTCTTGATAGGAAACCAAATTTACGATAACATATCTGTTTCTTACCTCATTTTGTGTATAACTCATTAAATTTTTTAAACATAATATAATTTTGAAATTAAATAATTTTATCTTAAAAATAAACATAGTTCATTTTTTAACTAAATAGTTATTCCAATATTCTCTTTAAGGACTATTTATTTCATTTTTTAATACAATAGTTATGTGGCACATTTCTAAAGTTACCAAACTACACATTTTATCTTTTCATTTAAATTTTATAAAATTTATCATTGACTATATTTATTTATCAATTATGAATTCTATATTATGATTTAATATGATCTTTCATGGATACCTCTATGATATTTTGATTTGTGATGCCATTTGAAATGATTACAAACCTGATTTCTATATATGAGAAAATGTTTTTTATTTTATATTGTTTTATTAATTTGTTTGGGTCACATAGGCATGTAAACATAATAATGGGTTTTCCCCAGTATAAATATAATTAAATGGGTTATTTCTTATTATCATGAGAAAATATTTGTTGGAAAAGGGTGAAAAAAATCAACTGCAGGACACTTTTCACAATATAATATCATCTCAGTAGTGAGCATTGATGCATGTTTAGTAAATGTCATATGTAACTGGAAAATTTATATATTTAAATGATGTATGATTCTATATTATATGATCCATTCCTAAATATTTTTATTCATGATCCTTTAATTTTATGTTATCATTCCATGTCTTCTGACTATTATATTATTCTTTGATTCAATGTATATTTCCTTGCTAGGATGTTTATCTTACATTATGTGTCTGTGTATACCCCATGTTATCTATTATAGTTTTACAAGTTAAATGGATTCTAGGATATCATTATTGACTATAATGTACATAGTTTCATTTCAGTTTAATGTATTCTAATTTTTTCTGATATTATTTAAATGGAACTAGTATTTGTATTCATTAATTTTTTTTATGGAATATTTATTATTAAAATCATTAATAATATGTGTGTTGTGATTATGTATATATTTTTTATTAGATCATATTGTAGTTATTTTTTGGGACTAACAGAGCTACATTCAAATATCTTATCCTCTTTTGGCGTTATATCGACTGTGGTTTCAGGTACTTTTTTTAATTAAAGTACATTTGATTGGATTTACGACTTGGGGAATGTTTGTGTGGAGTTTTCAGGAAAATATAACACCGGGGGGGGGGGGTGTTCATGTTCAATTCACTTTTTGGGAATATGTCCACCCAATCCCAGGTTAACATGAGAGCTTAGTCCAAAAAAGATGCATGGTTGGTGGATAGTTTGACCAAACCATGCACCCCTACCCAGAAAACTGTGCATGAAGTTACTAATCACCTAAAAATCAATTTTCAAAATCCACTAAACCAAAAAAACACTTATTATTATTTTTTGTCTTAAATAAATATATTTCTGGATGATTTCAAAGAATTCTATTGGGGTTTTAAGGCCATACAACATCTCTTCCTCGTGATTCAAGGCCATAATCGAAGAACCCCTCTTCTCCCAGTTAGAGGATGTCATCCTCATGTCTATCCTGGTCATTCTTCCCTCATTCCTTGATCTTTTCAGGTAATTTTAACTTTGGTATTTTTAGATATAATACTTTTTTTTGATATCATGATCTTCGATTGTTAATCTATATCATTATAAATTTTATCTTGATATATATGAACTTGATTAAGGGATTTAGATCCGAAACTCAAATCTATGTCATTGCACTGCTTAGATTTTGGGGATTTCTATTGAAAAAATGGCAATCCACAAATTAATGATGGTGGTCTAAAATTTAATTCAAATAGTCATTAATTTAATGTGTATATGAATAATTTTATAATTTCAAGCATTTTTTAGCAATTTGAAATCCTATATTAGGTTAATATTTTTGGCCATTTAATTTATCCATGAATTATTGACATAAATGATTAATTTAATAATTGATAATGAAATTATGTGGATGTTATATTGGATAATTAATTTGGTGTAATTAATTTAATTAGGGGCTGTAATATAGATAATTAATAATTGTTGTATTTATGAGATATTTATTTGGAGATATTTTTCCAAAATTAATTATATCATTCTAAATCTCATCTCTTTATTACAATTTCCACTATTAATCATCTATTCTCTTTGATATAATTAATCATTAATTAACTATGCTCTTTGATATTATGATCTAAATGATTAATAGTGGAAATAATTATAAAGATATGAGATTTATAATGATATAATTAATATTGAAAATTAATTAGGGGATATAAATTATGTTAATGAATAATTAATTGATGATATAATTAATATGGATCGGCATACTTAATTAATTTTGGAGTTAATTATTGATATTTATTTATTTAACGTATTGTTGATTTATTAATGGGATTGTGGTAGATAATTAGTTATGAATTAATTATTTGTGAATGATATAGAACATGGTGATTCTAAATTGAGGAGTATAAATGGTTACATATTCATCATAATTATGATTACATGAATGAAAACATGGTAATTCAAATGAGAAGTATAAATGGTAACACTGTCATTGTACTTATGAGTTAAAGGTTGGAAATATGGTTATTCTATTAAGGAATAATAATTGTAACATGGTCTTCGTACTTATGAATGATTTATTGGTAACATTTTATTTTATGTATAAATTTAATGAATTATAATAAAGGCACTTCGAGATATGGTATCACATGAAAATACTTCAAACACTAACATGAGTCGAATCAGGTGCTGAGATATAAAATCACCTTCGAATATATCGATAACTGGAATGAGTAAAAGTAGGTAGTATGATATGATATTAACATGGGAACACATCGGGATCTGGCTAGAGTTGAAGCTAATATAGATGTATGGGTATTCTGAAGAACTATAGACTAAATATGATTAAATATATAATAAATGAAAATGTGAAAAATGTTTATTTATGCATTAGATTATTTTATTTATAGAAATTTTGGAAATTTTTTTTACTAGCCTTATATGAGACACCATTGGTGGTGGCCTACAAAGTTGTACTAACTCCGTACATTGCATTCTAGATTTTTACTCGAATAGACATTACTGTTTCATGATAGGTTGAGGCCAAAAACCCTTTGTTAGATTGCTATTTGGTATTACAACATGGAAGAGGGAACAATAGGTGTTTAGAGACCCTCTTTAGAGTTTTTAGTGTCTCTTTTTTTAGTTTTATTTTATTCATTGGATACATATATTGGAATAACATGGTTTTATCATTTAGTTGAATATTTTTTTCTATTTTGGGTTATCTTATGACTTTGGAAATGTTCTAGTCCCATATTCTTATGAAATTGTTTAACTATATCCTATGGAGTATTACATTGATATGAGAGGGTATAGTCTCACAATGACAGACAAACCAAACCCCATCTACTAGTTCATAGCATACAGTATTCTAGGAGGCGTGATTGAGGCCATGTGACCAACAGGCTTGGGGAACCATGGCATGGAACCATTTTTGAGATTCTATAACGTCATATCAAATGTCTATTTTTCTATATTCTTCTTCTTTTATTACTATTTTTGTAAATGTAGATAAGAGGCTAGTATGGGTCATGGGTTATTAATGAGCTCATGAATTTGATCTTCTAACCCATGGATGAGCGATATCCTGGGTACTCTTGGTGGGATTGTTGATTTCTTATTTTATATTATAGATGAATATTTTTTCCACTTGGCTGATGAACATGTTGTGTGATGTGATTATTGTTTCTAGGAATTTATAATTATTCATTCATGGCTCAGAATTAAATTCAATTTGAGTCTTCATACATCATTCTATGCTATCTAAATTATTTTTACATGCATCTTTTTAGTCACAAATTGGAAAACAGGTTATGGGTATGTTGTTGAACAAGAAATATTTTTTCCCTTACAAAGGCTAAAATGATAAATGTTTCATAAAATGAATTTAGAATGATTTTAAAATAAATTTAAATTAGAATAATTTTGTTTCTAAATGAGAAACATGATTAAGATATTATTCATACACATTCTAATCAAAACCTTGGGGTAGGATGGTTAATGGTAGAGAAAGTGCTATTGTTTTGACAATGAAAGGATCTATGGTGAAAAGACGTGTTTATGACCAATTAAGATTATTCCTCTTACATAAATTTCACAGGGTTGTGTTATGAGCTCAAAGACGTTTCTTTCCAATTAAAGATAATTTTCGAGCTTGATTGTCGTTGAGGGGTTGACTGAGTGGCATGGCTATGAATTTTATTCAAGTCAAGAAACAAGAGCAACTGATGGAGACATCTGAATATGAAGGGGATAATTTCTATGAAAATTTTTCTCACTTCAAGTAATTCAAGGAAAGCGTCCCAAGGTGGGTTGTGAAAATCATGTCCTAGATGACAAGGGAGTTTCCATTGCAGCACCCTTTAACTTTTACTATAGTTGGTGGACTGAGGGTTATAAATAATGAGTTGAGTACATATAGAAAATACTTGATCATTTGTAGACACTGGATTAGATGAGGGTCAGGCAGGTTGCTCATATGCTATGGGGATCAGTGGAATGCAAGTGGTATATTCGTTCACAGACAGGAAAAAATAATTGTATGTTATGAAACTACATCATAGAGTGGTTCTTGGTTAAATTCTCTCCATATATACAGAGACAATATTAGGATGTTGTGTTCATGCATATGAACCGTGTGAGCATGTCTTTGGTGTATTATACAAGACTCTTTACAGATCTACAATGCTTTTTCCAGTGTAAGTATGAGATGAGGCTACTATGATGAAATGATTTCTAGAAAAAACATCAGTGAGATATTAATTCCAAAGTCAATAATATCAAATTAAATATGTTTTATTTTTTGGTTTGTTAAGATCTTGTAATAAAATGAAACCAATGGAAGGACTCCAGTAGTATATAGGTATTTGTTACTAGATTGTCAGGAGGTGAGACTTCGGATAGCAGGAAGCATTATTATGAAAACTTTTTCTATGGAAGTTGGAAGAAGAGAACATAGATAGTAGGGTATGTAAGAATAAACCATACTAGGATGATATATCATCACTGTGGAAGGAAGAGACACTATCATCAACACAATCCC
Organism: Viscum album; assembly: GCA_963277665.1. Classification (NCBI taxonomy): domain Eukaryota; kingdom Viridiplantae; phylum Streptophyta; class Magnoliopsida; order Santalales; family Viscaceae; genus Viscum; species Viscum album. Next base: position 1,236,373,233 of record OY728145.1, on the reverse strand, counting down.
TGACCACCAGTACAATTTTAGTATTTTTGTAAGATTTGATACCTACATAAGTTCTTGTAGGTCATAGTGATAGAATCGTGCTGACGGTGCAGCTGGGCAGAGGCAAAGTTAGGGAAGAGGGGTCTTCTACACCATATCAGTCTATCTTATGTAGTTCTACCAGATATGTTGTAATTTTAATTGTTCATGGTGCTACAGTTTTATAGTGCCAATATTAGAAATGTTTCTATACAAAGAGGAGTCAGAAGACATCACAGGGAAGAGGGACATGACAAATACATTTGGTTCAACCTACACCTATGGAGAGGGAGGCTAGGCCATCGATATTGAATGAAACTATTCTAGTATCTTCTATTTTATCAAATGACTTATTTGAAATTAGTTTCACTAATCCATTGTATCTGCAAAACATGATAATGGTTTGAGCCTGGAGATCGAGTTCATGAGCTGATTAATGAATATTTATAAACCATTGTGAACACTTTCTAGAGACATATATCTATTCAATGTATGTTCATTAAAGATCATCGGATATCATTTTCTATAAGATATCAATATTTTTGATATGAATGGATTTGACATGATTTTGGGTATGGATAGGCTAGTCGCACACTAATCCCACATGGAATATTTATATTGGAGATTTATGTTCAAATATCCTATGGGTGAACCATATATTCATTGTTGAGAGTGGGATGTCTAGGAAGGTCGAGTATGTACAATCAGTCAGTAACTAAGAATGTTCACAACCCATGTTTCTAGCCTGTTGCTAGAGATGTGGGTATTAGAGAATATTTCTTACGACCAGTAGAGGAACTGTTTCATACAGTCATTCCTAAAGAGTTATCAGTGGTACCTCCTAAAAGAGATCTGGAATTAATTATTGGGATCATTCATGGGGATGGTACAATATATATTCCACCATATAGAATGTCACCCACTGAGCTTAAAGAGTTCATGAATTTTTTTGATGACATAAAATAAAATGGATTTTTTCATCCATGTACGTTACCTGGGTGATCACTTGTATTGTTCGTAAATAACGATGCTGCTAGATTATGTTTCTATATAATCTATTAAAAGCCGATCAAAATGGATGTGAAGAACTAATATCCTCTTTCATGCATCAATGATCTGTTTTACCTATTGAATGGATCTTCTGTGTTCTCCAAGAAAGACTTGATATATGAATATCATCAGTTGAGAGTTCATACTTATTACACACAGAATACAACTTTTAAGAGTATGTATATCCTTTATGAGTTTTTATTAATTTTGTTTGGGTTAAAAATACACCAGTAGTGTTTTTGGATTTGATGAACATGGTATTTCATCTGTATTTGGATCGGTTTGTAGTTGTTTTTGGATGAAATCATGGTTTACTCCAAGACTCGTGAAAATCATGTCTAACATCTAAAAATCATCCTGATTACACTGGGAGAGCATCATCAATACACTGATCAATCTTAGAGTCATTTTTGGTTTGACCAGGTACACTTTTTGGGGAAAACAACTTGGAGGAAGGTTTGTTAGTGGACCTAGAGAAGGTTCTAGGAGTTTTTTCATGGGAGTATCCCATGATTGTTTTCAATATCTGAATATTTTGGTTGATACATTTATAGTATAATATATTCATTTGAGAATTTTCCAATTTGTAACCATCAATTTTAGGCTTGAAAAAGAAGGGGATAAAATTTGAGTATATTGAAGCATAAGAGAACAATTTTTTATGTTCAAGATTTATTTACTGATGAAACCAGTTTGGATCATACATATATCTATTAAGAAGTACATAGTTTATTTTGATGCTTCTAGGGTCATATTTGGAGTTGTGTTGATGCATTGTGAGAATGTTATGGTGTATGGATCTCATTAGTTGATAAAACATGAATGTAACTGGGCTACACACTACGCCATGTTGTAAAATTTTGATTATTATCATAACTGTTGGTGACACAACCCTTTGGGAGAAAATATTAATGTTTATATAGATCGCATGAAACTGAAGCATATCTTTTCATTGTGTGATTTTAATCTTTGCAGTTGAGATAGGTATAGTATGTTCCAACATTATATTTTTAATTATAATATATTATTATAAAGGGAAATATTGTGGATGATTCCTTGAGTAGGAAAACAGAAACATTTAAGGTTTATGATTCATGTGTTGAGTGGATGATGATGACTTTGACATCTTATTTACATTCTTGGTTCATGAGAGTATTTTGTACATGAAACTATTTTCAGTTGCAGTGTAGTCTACAATTTCGAAACTAATCTAGTTTAGGATGTATAATGACCCCCCATGATTTACCATGAGTTAAATCCTTGAGTGTGAGGATAATCCTTCATACAAAGTGATAAAATAAGATGAGATCATCTTTGTGAAGAATCGAGGTGTTGTACCTAAAAGAACATGAGAGGATCTAATACTATAATTTCATGCCTTTAAGTGGAATTTCCAACATATTTTGACCAAAATGTACACGGACCTATGTCGATAGTTTTGGTGTCCATGCATGAGAAAGGAGATAGTAGGTTTGGTAACAAGATGTTTCATTTATCAGCATGTGAATGTATATCATCAACGACATTCTGGTTTAGTATAACAACTACCTATTCCAGAATGGATTTAGTATAATGTGATAATGGATTTAGTGATGGTTAATCCAAATATACGTAGAAATAATTATATTATTTGGGTCACTATGGAACGAATGATAAAGGAAGATAATTTCTTACATATAAGGTTGTTAACAAAACTTTAAAATGGAAAAATTATCATGAAGATCACCCTGGATATTTAAAAATCCCAAAAGATAGGGATTTGAAATTCAATGGAAAGCCAATTTCTCCAAATACCTGTCTAAAAGTGTTACGTGACTGAGCTAATCCACAGAACTACGTGGCAGAGCAACATGATAGACCAGTGCGGTAGATCTACACAATAACCAATGTCATGTACCCCCGCGCAGAACTGCACAGAGGACCTGCATGGAAAAATTTTCCATAGACCAGGCCCATCCATGCCTATAAATATAACTCTTTGGTTCCCCATTTGAGGACTAAAAAAATTGGAATAATTCCTAAAGATCCCATTGCATCACTCTTTCACCTAGGTCCCAAAAATTGTCTCACATAGCTCTCTAAAGTACAAGAGAATAGATGATTCAAGAGGGTGAAATTATTTCCACAATTTTTAAAACTATTTGGATTCCCTATGTGAAAATAATTCTTCAGTCATCGTATAGATCTATGAGGAAAACCAATGCGAAGCACATACGTGATACATATTTGCAGCACCATAATGTAGGGTACTTATGCGGGACAATTTCCCAAGGTAACTACATAGATGAGTATGTATAAATAATATATATCCACTTAAGTACCCTCTTTAAATACATTCATGGTAGGGTGACTCCTTCCTTTTTTCCTATATCTGAAAGGGGCTACGTTGAATCCTCCAAAAAAAGCCCCTGACTTTTCCAACCCTTGGGAAAGGTACATCAGTGTGTCCCATATTTGGGGTTGTATTTCCATTGTCCGAGGTTTACCACATTTCATGCAGAAGGAGGTTAGGATTTTTTAATGTCTACGGGTTTGTATATCCATAGTCCCATGGGAAATTCTCCTAGGAAGAATGTTGGGAAGCTCTCAGTTTGGAGGAGGGTTAGGTCCAGGCCTCTTCCTTCTCAAAGAGGGAACCCGGAACCTCAGTTCTCTAGTAGGGAAGGTCCGGTTCACACTTTCTTTTCCATGAAATCATAAGAGAGTCTCCCACACATACTAGGAACTATTTTATTGCAACCATCCTGGTATAAGAACCTAGAATTTCTTATAGGATGTAGCATCATCGCTCCTCCATTCTTCTTCGGATCCAATGGCCAGAGGGAAGATAGACATAGGGACTTTTGTTACCATTTCCCTTACCCATTGAGATTTTTCACCAAAGGAATACATCCTGGTATAATCCCCTAACCTCCTTCCCTTATTTCTTCCATTGGACCATTGTCTAATTTGAATAGAACAATGGGAAGGTGCATCGCCCTGCCCTCATCCACTCTCATCGCTCAATGTGTTCCCTATTCAATCAACATAGGAGGAAAAGTAAATATGACATTATTAAATATTTCAAATCCTCTTGTTTCTCACAATGAGAAGACTCACATGGTATTATTCATTCTGGATGATTAGAACATGTTCACTAAAAATCACAAATAGAAATACGAGAACTCTGATATCCATCATAATCGGTATACGTAAAAAACCTCCTCAGGGCATGATCTCACTATAAATCCACTTCATAAATTCAACCCTAATGACCTTAATCATGGTATCTTACTTAAGAATAAGTCCCAAATTAAAACCCCAAATCATCAAGGAATCCTTTTCAAGAAGTATGAAAAATCTCATTTCTATCAATGGACAACAGTAATATGAGACTTATCGAACTACATGGGATTTGATTCCTATCAACATGGGATGCATAGGAAGCCCCCTTGAGGTTCAAACACAATACATCAATTCCACCCTATTCTCCTTGGGCCATATTCTCAACAGCTTATGATCTTTTTTGGAAACCCATAACCTTTCCTTGTTCCATGGGATGTATAGTTATAATTCCCACACCAAACATTGACTGAGAAACCTTCGCATAGATTTCCATACCACATGACATTAAACTTTACAGCTAGGTGTTTATCATGTAACCTTAAATCGTATGATTTGTCCCATTAAGTGGCACCAAACTACGAGGGTTTTAATTATTTTCACAAGGATATGTAGGTAACAAATCATATGGGTACGAACCCAATATAAACACAAACCTTCATCTCCCTGGATGAAAATCACTTCTAGAGTGCCCCACTGAGTGGAAGAAAAACCAAAATCATTATAATGATGATTCAATAAACCTTGAAATAGTATATTAAAGGATACCATCGATGGAGAACCTTGAATATGTATAGATATAACCATTAATGAATAACCTTTTATTAATACTAAAGACTCTAAATTTTACAAATGTTAATAAATGATTGTAAATTCCACGGGAAACATATGTCATGCTTGGATAATTAATAAGGATTTATGATAATCTCTTAAATTTAGAAAGAGTGTCCTAGAGTAGAAAACAAATTCCACCCATAATGGTGTTATGAGTCCGAACTCTCATCCTCTTGACCAACACACGCTCTAAAGTATTGTAATGTTAAAAATTAATAAACACCTGACATTGGTATGTAGGTCCCCATTGGATAAAGAACATTTGGATGTTTCTAGTTCCATGAATGAATCCAATGGAAATCGATTAGAATAGATGACTATTAAAACTAGAACACACATTTCAAGGACATACGAAACCAAAATTTTGAACCTGACGTGAATCCTTAACCAATATAATCATGTTACGCTTTTATTATGACCTATCAAATTTATAATGGAAACCAAAAAAGGGAATGAATCACACATTTATCCATCTAAAAAATTATGCTTTAATAATGTTTGTTTTTGTTTCATTGTTTTTCTCAGAATTCCCTTCTCTCAAAAAATGGCTTTCTATAAGAAACATATGTGAACCTCCCGACCATTGCTCAAGTAGAAACCCATTCCATAGGAAGGATGTCATCACTATCCCAGTGTCTTCAACGCAAGGTATCTAATGTGCTGGAAAAAGAATATTCCTAGAATGGTACAATACTGACTTTGAAGGCTTCTCAGTGGGACCTATAGGTCAATTACAATCCTCGATCATCCGGCCAATGACGACCGAATATTAGGAAGCAATGGTTGACTACCACCGTCTTCAATGATTTCATATCCATATCCCCCGCACACAACAAATAGTCCCTCATGTACTAAATGTAGGTGGATAAATAGGTCAATCAAAACATCAATTCAAGGACTTAGGGGTCCTTCCTGAGGACTACCACCAATAATTGATGCCAGAAAAATCTCGCGTTAGTGAAAACCAACCTGATGCGGATGTTACTTTTGGATATTTGGCCCAGATATCTCAGACTCTGGCACATCAGACGAACCGCTGGGGGAAATGTACGATTAACAGGGAGTAGGTTCATACCTCTACCCCCTATATAAATTTACATCAACCAAACCTTATAGAAAATAATGATGCACATACAACTGTGTGTCTAAATTTTTCTGTCTCACAGACTTTTCTGGTAGAATCCCAGCATTCCCACAATATAAAACCAGTGGAGTACTCTGTGTAGGCAAATACACCTGTTTAAAAATTATCAGTCAGTCAATAGGCTCATCTAACTACATTTATAGAATCCGACCAATACAATATATAGGATACTAGTTAATAGGAACATACACCATCTACAATCACCAATTCTTGTGGTAGTCATGTCTGTCTATATTGAAGGATGTTTGTCAACTGTATTTGATGGGAAATAGACAAAAGGCACATACACCTTCTTGTGTTCATCAATCCAATCAATGGTCTCGTTAGGCAGGACCATGATAAGTCAGTTGGAATGCTCCAACAAAAAATCCAGGGCCTGACCATTTTTCTGCATGTATGCAAGAGTACATTCAATATCTATTGATAGGTAAAGGATGACATGAGTAGGCACATACACCTACTCTAGATAAGTAATCTACTGATATTCATGTTCTGACCACTGATGTCACCAAACATATCTTATCAATGGTGAAAGGGGAGATGAAAATCCCTGCATATATTTTGGAAACATGTTAAGATATTATAATAACTACATCAGTAGTAAGAGGGGAACATATATAGAAATCAGTCCCCACATAGAGTATGACACATTATCATGCCATCTTGGAGTAGATACACACCTCATTTCGAGTCTTGATGGTACATGGTGAATACACCCCCATATCATATAGACCACAGGATCAGGGACATACCACCATTCCAATTAGAGGTAATCAGTCCATTTAAGTAACCAATCCAAGGTAGGAACATATGCTTGCCTATGATAACCAATTTTCTATTAATGAGGCCCCAACTAAGTATAAGAGAACATCCAAGAATAAGTCTCATCATGCACTGTTGTAAAATCAAGAGTCGAGCATTGATTTGGCTCTTCTTAATGCTGGAGTTCTTTAAGACCTCAAACATTAATTTGTTGTTGTTCAAGATCCTATCCTCTCATACCCAATTAATGATAGTGTAAATAGTAATTCTGAATTTACCAAATATAATATTTATCATGGAGGCTTTCTTATTTAAAATTCGGTCAATCTAGAGCACTTGTCACTGAATGAGAGCCACAAAAACCATCTATGTATCCAAAAGACTATGGAGAAATCGGATTCATCCCTTATAATAATCAACAATAGTGATCCTCATCATGTTGGAAATTGTTTGGAAATTCCTCTATGTTGTGGTATTTCGGATATTCAAGATAATTCTATAACTGATAATGTAGCAATGAGAAATCCCACCAATAATGAGGAACTTTCAAACATAATGCCAGTCATGCATGATATCATGTCATTGATAGATGAAGCACTTTCTTAACAAGAAGAAATCATAATGTAATAGTCATTATATGAACATCCTTGGGTCATTTGCCTTCATATATAGAGCATCCACTTTGGTTAGAACAAGTAGAAAGACCTCTAGTGAAAATCGAAGAAGATAATTTAAACATAAGAAAACAATTGGTTAAAGGAGGAGTACTAGTCATGATATGTCCTTGGGATAATTCATTGTTTAACGTACCAGAATTTATGGCAGAAGATTGCATTCAGGATGTATGACTCAGCTTATGGATGAATCTACTTCATTGAAAAATAATGTATCACCATATGAGGTATTTCAAAATCATGTAATGGTGATAGAATGGTTGTAATACCAAACAGAAATGGAGTTTCTCTTAGTTTCCCAACATGAAAAGCCTGAAAAAATAGAAGATAACCCTTCAGCGTGCATGCCTCAATGTTCTAAAGAGGCTACACAAGTTATTTTTTGATTCCCCATATAGCGTTCAAATCAGAGGATGGGGTGCACATGGAGCATTGCATTTCACTATACTCTATAATCAGGAAATTCCATCGAATGTGGTCTCGTGCAATGTTATTTCCCACTGTCGACCAAATTCAAAAGAATTTGTATGTAATTGAATTTACACTCAATAACAGGCCTCAACCAGCACTCATCATGGTCAGGCCCAAAGAATAGAAGATGTTGTGTTAATTTTACATCAATCGTATGAGAATCTTGAGCCAGCATCCCATTTAAAGGATTTTATCCGCCATAGAATGCCAATTCTGAAATATCACAACAATCTTACAAAAAAATTGGATTGAGTGGTTTTCGGATAATGAACCCTGCTAATGACCAAACCAAAATTTGCAAAATCGAAAGAGCAGTTGCACAAATTTCATCCATAGCAGTTCATGAAACACACCAGCATGCACGATTAGGGGGTCATTTAATTAAACAATCAAATTAATTAAATAATGTTTATAGATTTGAATAAGAAGAATATGAACATCCCTATCCTATAGGGAAGGGGCTTTTTCACAATCTATAATCCCCTCCCAAGTGGACATTTTTTTCTCATGTTTCGGAAAACGGTCAAAAGATGAATGCACAACTGCATTCTCCAAAGATTCTTGTCGAGATACTATCTGTCAAACAGCTCCTGAGAATCTATCATTTAAGTGAAAAAAACCTCATGGAATATATAGAAAGATACGATCTCACAAAACTACTGACATAATGTGATCGATGCATTATGCATCAGTGAATGTTATTAACAACACTACAAAGGATCCACTTGAAAATGATTCTTTTTTAGGGGAATTATAAGAAGAAGATGGTATTAATAATATGGTACACACTAAGGAAAATGAATATGGTGTACACACCTGAAATCATAGGCTTACTCGAAATCTAGGTATTCCATTTAATATCCAACTCCCACCCCTCTAAAAGGCATTTATCAAGGGGAAGGATAAAAGTTAGATTGCATCACACTTCTATTCGAGAGTATCAATATCATTCGCTTTAATATATATTTTCATATCAAGAATAGGAAATTAAATAGTTTAAAAGACTCAATACAGAGTTACATCGAAGCATAATTTCTGCTAAATATACACCTGAGGCGGGTCGTCAACTTGAAAATCCTATAAGATCTCCTAAAAAATCAGATTTTTAGTAAAACAAATGTGGATACTGATTTCCTTCCTTTGGGTACACAACCAAGTTGAGATCAATCACATTTTTATAGGCTTGTTCATGTGGGTTATCCACAGCTAATAACAACAACATTATCAATGGTTTTGTCGATCATTACACTGGCTCAAGATACATTTGTTGTACTTGAATATGTTCAAGCTCATTCAGATATTCCGCAAATTCATATGAACATAATAAAGGCATTAAAGACTCGTTTGGAAGCTATTGATGAATGATGTGTGCTAGTTTAGCCAGAAATGAATTCTTACCATAAATTAGTGGATACAATTCCTCCCCCAACAAATTTTGTGAATACCTCATTGCCAATTTTTAATTATTCTTGTGATCTAGAACATAACATAACACATTTTCATTCTCGTTGTGTTCCTATGATGGGAACACCTCAATAATAAAAATTAGTTAATATTAGGTGTTTTTTGAAATCATTACAGGGACCAGCTTTTGTCTAGTCTAAAAGTTTAAAATCTCGATCAATTACATGATGGGAAGATCTCTATCATAAATTCTTTCTTCAATTTTGATCAACACTACCAAATACAATGTTTTTGGATCGTACCAATTGTAAATTGGTGGATAATGAATGATTTTCATATTTCATTTCATGATGTAAAGGATTAAAATACTCTTTATGTCTGGTGCTCAACCATGATGAATTGTTTCCAATTTGTGATGAAATTCTCTGTGATGAGTTACACACACTGCTAGTCCCTGAAAAATACACATGAGGGTTTTGAGACCATACATCAATTTCATAGAACATTGAATATTCTATTATAGAAACTGAGGCTAAAACTATTGTAATAAACTTATCTTTGGGGAGGATAATAGGGAAAGAAGAGGCTGCTACAGTTACGTTCAAGCAATCACTTGTACCTAATTCTACTTCAAAACCATTAAAATATCGAAGGGAACCTCTTTTTGAGATTCATCAGCAATGACCGCTTCATAAATATGACCTAAGAGATCTATGGAAGAAATAGTTTTATGAATTAAAAAAACATTTATTCCTTCAGGAACGAACAAGTACCTGGTTACTTGATCTCAGCACTTGGGAACTATTTGGTTCATTTTCCAAGGGTGAAGAATGCAAATAAATGAGGAGATGAAGATATTATGAATTATTATCCCTTTCACCAGATTTTAGGACTTTCCATCCTGGGGTGTTTTGTTTACAAGGAACTACAAAAAAAATGGTAGACTCTGGACAAATGAAGATGAAAAGTTAATCATATCAATTAGCATGTTCTAATATTACGAACACATATGAAGAAGTCGAATTGCAGGATGTCAAAAAAAATGCACACAAATTCAATGATTGGATGAATAGGAAAATGATCAATTTAACTCACATCATTATATGATCATAGTTTAAACAACCAAGTGTTTATTCTACCACTTTTAAAATTGTTAAACAACCTTTATAAAAAGTTCAATCCTCAAAAAAAATGGTCAGAAGGAAATCGAGTAATTAGATGAAGATGAGTTCATGTTAATGCCAATTTTGTCCTTGACCCTAGAAGATTTCATACCATTTGTTTCAAGAGAATGGAAACTACAACGCCAAACGGCACAACAAGAATTAACTCGTCCTAAATAATATCTATCAGATAAAGAGTTGAACTTTGGATACATCAATGTTATCCACATAACATATCCTTATAATGATGGTGATTTTGATTTTAATGAGTCATAATTCCTAGTAAATAACTAGGGAACCAGAGGAAGAGGACAAGGACTAGGATGTAGGGGAAGACATGGGAACTCTAGGAATCACCATTTTCACTGTACGCCTGCTCGAACCGTTTCCATAGCAGAAACTTGTGGAAGAGCCCTATGGTGGGATGAACTAGACCAAGGAGTTTCTTCCATGCAAGACTAGATTGGTTCTGACACAATTATTTTGGAGGACCGATTAAAAGGCACACCATATTCCTCTCATCAAATGAATTGTCCTTGTTAGTCTAATCTACCAAGATTAGCAGTATTTTCAGCTTCTACTTCGACAAAAGGAGAATCTATATTAGAAGCATCAACTTCCAAAGAACCTTCAAAACTGCATCTCCATGCAAGGAAATACAGACCATTACACCAAAAGTTTGATGTGTTGAAACAATTGTCCCATGTATTGGACAAGTTATAAATTTCGGATGTTGTAAGTCTATCAAAAGTCCTTTGAGATACTATTATTGAGGCTTTTTCAATTCCTTAAGAGTTTGAAACTGATGTTGCTGATGTTGTGGTCTTCCATAAAGAGAATGATCATATAGAATGTCATGAAAACAAATCTTTTATAGATGAACATGATGATGATGTTATACAGGGTCATATCTGACCGTTGTATTTATTTGGAATGTTCAATGATATAGACATCTGATGGACCTTTATTGATATTGGCTCTGAAGTCAATCTCATTCCCATTCATCAACATCATCGATTGGGCTAGACTAAATCTAGCATATCTCATTCTACATAAATGTAGAATACTTATGATATGAATCAGCACTAACCATTGGGAAACATTACAATCAGAACTCAGTTTGGTGATCTTGTACCCAATTCAAACATCATGGTTGTTTTTCATGACACAACCCTCAATATTATGCTTGGAAGGATTTGGCTACATCATCATGCAACCGTACCTTCTTCATACCACTAGTGTCTTCAGTACTATATCAATTGTCAAATCAAAAAAGTTTATGTTGACAAGGTTACATTCAAAATATCTAAATCTCAATACATTGAAGAATTGATTAATCACACACAAGGAACGAGATCCATGAAAAAGGTGATAACCATAGTTAATCCTCCAAATGGATTTGAAGAGATACCTGTAAATCCATTCATACCTGTGAGTACAGATTATGTGTTACTGATTAATAAAATTGAAAAGGTAAACCCAAATCCAAGAACTTATCCAGTGACATTTATAATGTCAATTACAACAATTGAGCCTGCCGACATGGGAGAAACTGTTGACCCACCAAGCAGTGATTAAAGATTAAAGAGAGATGTCTTCATTTGACCCACTAAACTAAAAGAAGAATCTAATTTCTTAACCAGAGTAGGAGATACATTATAAATGTTATTGGAAGAAAAATATGTTGATTCCCAATCCACCATCTCCTATTAATTACTACAAGATGACCCTTAATCATTAGCATGGTTAGATATGGTGGCCTCTTCTTCAGGATGTTAAAATAATGAGTCCTTCCGTAACTATGTATGTCCAGCCTCATCATCTACTACACAAATAGAAATATAAGAGGTAACATATAATGAAGAAGAAGAGGAGGATCATAGGGATGCTCTTCCAGAATTTGAGGAAGGTGTCTCTAACATTGTGGATGAGCTCAGTGAATTAAATATAGGTACAAAAGAACATCCACACCCCACATTAATTAGTGAGACCATGAACCTTGAATATCAAGAGGTGTATAATTCATTTATGAAGAAATATCAAGATATATTTTCAAGGAATTATACAGAAATTCCCAGATTTTATCTTGATGTAGTCACCCATCATATGGGTTTTCCAGAAGAACATTGTTTATTCAAGCAGGCAGTAAGAAGAACACACCCAACTCATGCCTCTAAAATTGAAGTGGAAGTTAATAATGTTATAAAAGATATATTTTTCAGAGAGTTTCAATATTCCATAAGGCTAGACTACATTGTCATAGTGGAATAGAAGAATGGAAAAATCAGATATTGCATTGATTTTTGGGATCTTAACTAGAATTTTTGTATAGATTATTTTATAGTTCTGATTACAGTACATCTAATTAATGAAACAACAGGAAATTATGCTCTTTCCTTCATTGATTTTTACACTAGGAATAATAAAATATGTATGTCCCTTGAAGATGAATAATCTATAGCCATAAAATCCCATCACGGTGTGTTTGTCTCTAGGGTAATTCCATTTGGCTTAATGAATGCGGGTGCAACAGATCAATTTCACATGCATCATGTCTTCTAACCAATCTTAGGGAAATTTGTTGAATGTTTTGTGGATGATTTGGTCGTCAAATATAAAAAAGGTTCCAATCACTTTTCTGATCTAGAGATTACATTCAATAGACATTAGAAACACTGCTTAATGATGAACCCCTCGAAATGTTCATTTGGATCAACCTCTGGATAGTTCCTTGGATTCATTGTATTCCACGGTGGTATTGATGTTGATGCTAATAAAACAAATTAAATCTGTGGTATGTTGCCTCCTCAAAATTTGAATGAATTAATAGGATTATGGGGACACATGGCCTATATTAGGAACTTTATCGCCATATTGGAAGACATGTGTTTTCCATTAACCAGATTAATGAAGAAGGGAGTCACCTATCTATGGAATGAGGATTACCACGAAGCCTTTAATACCCTTGAGTAATACCACATGAGTCCAGTGGTATTAATGAATCATATTGAAGGAAGAGAACTTATGCTCTATGTGACATCATTAGAGTGTTCACTGTGTTCCCTCCTTTACTAAAAGATTGATGGTGGGTATGAAAATAGTCTTTACTCTCTCTGTCAAACAATGATTGATGCAGAAACTCAGTAATCAAATATTGAAAAGTAATTCGTGGTAGTAATATATTTAGATTAGAAATTGAGGCACTACTTGAAACATCATGAGACTCAATTGGCATCTCATAGTAAACCTCTCAAACATATCCTCAGTCATCCTATGATTATAGGGAATCTAGCACGGTTGGTGGTTATTCTGCAATAGTTTGATATCTAGTTTTTACCTTAAAATGAATTAATTTTCCAACATCTGAATGAATTATTTTCTAAGCATCCACCTGTGGAAGATACGCCATTAAATATTGAACTTCTTAATGAAGAGGTCTTAACTATTCAGGATAATTCCCAAACATGGGAAATTCACTTTGATGGTGCATCTAGGAATCAAACAGAGAAGAGAATGGAATATCCTAAACTCCACAATGTTGGGTTAGGTATTGTTCTTATTTCCATAGAAAAGGTAGTGTTATCTTATTCTATAAGATTTTTGGAAGGTGGTTCCAACAATGATGCACAATATCAAGCACTTATCGTAGGTTTAGAATTGTCCCTTCAGGTGAATTTGTATCACTTGAAACTAAAAGGTTCTTAGAATTTGTAATCAACCAAATCAATGGAGAATATTCTATCGCAAAAAAGAGTAAGTTGATTAGTGTGAAAATGTCAAAGGGTTAATGGATTAATTTCCCTTAGAAATGGCGTTGTCTTAGTTCTTGTGATCAAAAAATTCCCAAGCTGATGTAATGGCTAATGTAGCTACAATATTGGCTGATCCAGATCGGGATGATTCAGTCTACAACATAGCCCGTCGCCATGTGGTATTACATTTTTCTCAAACCAAACTAGAAGAAATTAATGAAATTATCCCTGTTTATGATCCATATGGCCATAACACAAAATGGAGAACACCTATCATGGAATATCTTCAAAATTTATTACTTCCACCGAGTTGGGATGATAATGAATATATCCAACAACGAGTAGCCAATTTTACTTTTTTGAAAGTCTCGACCATCCAAAAATCATTTATAAACGAAGACTCTATGGAATTATCTTCAGATGTATTAATTGAGAAGAGAATATAGTCTTCAAGAACGATGTACATTCAGGAGCTTTTGGGGCCCATAAGTCTAGGCACGGTCTCTCTAGTCCAATCTAAGGGATTGGATACTATTGGCCTCCAATGACATAAGATTGAAAAAATTTCACTATGAAATTTCATCTCTCCCAGGATAATTCCAACATCATTAATCAACCCCAAGAGTGGATACATATTGCAAAATACTCCTGGAAATTTTCCACATGGGGACTGAATGTAGTAGGGCCTTGTCCTCTAGCCACAGCTAAGCATTTCAAATATATTCATACTGCTACAGAAATATTCTCTAAATGGGCTTAGGAAATACCTCTCAAATATGTCAGAGTCAAATGCATTGTTTGTTTTGTCAAAACTAATATGATCACCAGATTTGGTGTCCCTCATACTTTTTTGAAAGACAATGGCACCAATTTTTGTTCTATTAATGTAAAAAGGTAATATTCGGAACATTATATTAAATCAAACCATTCATCTCACTATCATGGAGTGACCAATGGATATATAAGGGCATTCAATAAGACCAAATCAAATATACTTCGGAATATGTTGGACAATGATAAGAAGTCAAGGCCTGATTAAAATTGGAATTATTTGTGGTCTTATCAGACCACTACCCATAATACCACCGAATAAACTCTTTATTCATTGGTATATGAAACATAAGCTATTTTTTCAATGGAAATGAAATTTCCATCACTCAGAGTTGCAATCTGTGATCAGTTATCTACAGATGAGAGGTCACAGAAATGGATTGATTATCTAGAATGATTAAATGATAAAAATTGCATACTTTGCATTACATAAATTACTTCCAAAACATAATTGTTCAAGCTTTTAAAATGAATGTTCTCCTTCATTCATTTCTTCAAGGAGAATTGGTATTGATCCACACGTCTCAAATGATATCAAGAATGAAACCACCGATGATTGAGCCAATGAGGTAAGGATATTATTCTATACATATGGTATACACTAATGGATCTTATGCCTTAATCTCATTGGATGTAGAACTCATTACAACTCCAACCAACCTGAGAGTTTTGAAATAATACATGTGTAATAGCATAGATAATTGATCCTACCTAAAAGACTGAAAATGGAAATGTAAAAACTCCTTGTAGTAAGATATTAAACTGCATAACAACCATTTCCATCAATGCTATGTGATGTTAAACTATGTAGCACCTTTTTCCTTGATGCATGACTTTAAATTGCATGACACCATTGTTCCTTGATAAATGAAATTAAATTGTACTGTTAACAACTTCTATACTAGACATTAGAAGCTTCCCCAAGAAGACATCACTTAAATCATTACTACTATTTAATTGTACATGAGTCCCTCTTTTTTTATTCCAGAGTTAGATTTTCATAGGGACCTTTTTTCGAGAACTACATATTTCTTGATTCTCATTTTCAATGAGTTATGTAGATATGCCTAAATCTATAATTATGGGACCATCTGTAGAAACAAAATTTCCTTATATATCTTTCTCCTCCTGTATATGCACCATATTCATACAAAGTCATTCCTTAAGAAATATTATTTGGTCCTTATACAGTTTTATGTCTTATGATTGACCATTCTCTTATAACATATCAAAAACACCCTCTCTTCATGTCAAACATGATTACCGTAAGGATTGATTGTTTAGCGAAATATGTATGGCTTGATTCTCAATTTCAATGAGATACGTAGAGACACCTAAATCTTTAATTTATGGCCCAGCCATAGTCACAAAATCTTTATATTTTTTTCCTCCACTTCTATATGAATCATATTTATTCATAGTGTTTTTATCAAATATTATTTGGCCCTTATTCCATTTTATGTCTTAAGATTAACTGTTCTATCAGAACATGGCAAAAAACTCCCATTAGTTATGTCAAAATCAATTCGCATAAGGAATGATTGTTTAGAGAACTATGTATGGCTTGATTATCATTTTCAATGAGATACGTAGAGATGCCCATATATCCTATCATAGTCCCATACACTATAAAAAACCCTTTATTCTTTATATAATAATCAATCCACCATTGGTAATTTTTTAAGAAATATGTATGAGTCGATTCTTTCCCTCAATTAGAAATATATTGATACATTGGTTTTATCCCTAAGTCTAGTTACAACATGTATTTCTTTTTACATCGGTACACCATGTCCTCACTACATGAATTAAAATATCATATCATGAAATTTCTAATTTGCAGACATTAAACTTCAAATCCCAATATTAATTTAAAGAAAACAAAGAAAGTCTTCATTTTCACATATGAGTCAGATCTATGTAAAGGACTTCCACCTCATCAACAATATTGATCAGAATATTTCTCATGTTCATTAAATATAACCCCATTTCATATTTCTCACTCTTAATCAAGAATGTTTCTAGATATTCATATTATTCCATTAGGTTTCTAATGACATAGTTTTTAATTCCTTAGAGCTCATTCTCTTGACTATTTTGTATGTTCCCTTAGGTGGATTTGCATAAGTTTCCGTCATAATGTGCATGTCAGTGAAAAGGTGACACTATATGGATATGAACCATCTTCCCCATTTGCCCCTACATAAAACAGACCCCATAACAGTTTTTTCAAATAATGGTAACTTCATACTAGGTTATAGTATTTTTTGTCGGATTCAATGTTTGATGAAAATATACAAGATTGGGTGTTTTAAAACAATAATTCATATATGATTTCCCAATTATCTATCTCCCAATCTAAAAGTCTTCAAGACCATAGTTTACACATTTACCTTACCATGTGTTCAATGCAATTTGAAATAACCTTGGAATCACATTACCACGTGTCATATATTATTTCCATTTCAGGTCAGAGTTTTATGACCTAAAACTATAGACACCGTAGCTCTTAAGTTTGTGTTAGACAATAGTAGGAGTCATATTCCCCTAATAATTTGGAAATATTGGTCGGAAATACCCACTCTATATTTTGGTATGTTTCCCCATAAACCAAACACTGTGATTTGGAGAATCGGAATCTTTGTATCATTTCTTCATCATTTTGCAATACAATTTCAAATTCATAAGAGATCTTTTTTTTACTATGCAATATGTGCCCTTAGGTGGCATTTTATAAGTTTCTTAATTAATAGGACTATCAGCCAAAATATTCCCCTATTTATCTATGAAGAATATTCCACAGTTGACCCTGCATAACACATCCACTAAAATGGGTTTGTCAAATAATGTCATCATCATTCATGGAGAACAATTTCTCTAATGCTTTTATCCCATTTCCTATATCATCATTTGGATTTTGAAATTCTAAAATTACAGTTTATGATTTTCGAATCCATACCTGGATATGGTAGTATATTTATAATCAACATATCATGAAATTAGGATAGTCACATACAACTGGTCAGAGCTAAAGACCTTAAATTAAAGCCACATAATGTCCTAAGTGCTTGACTTAAAACAACACTATACAAAAGTCCACACTACATGACTTAAAACTGCACAATACAAATGTTCTAACAGCATGAATTAAAATTGAACAATATGACATCCAAAATTTTCCTTTTTGATAAATTTCAACCATTCCACATACACCAAT
Organism: Viscum album; assembly: GCA_963277665.1. NCBI lineage: Eukaryota > Viridiplantae > Streptophyta > Magnoliopsida > Santalales > Viscaceae > Viscum > Viscum album. The sequence continues at coordinate 1,236,354,811 of OY728145.1, read as the reverse complement.
GTTTTATTGAAATGGATTTCCTATGCATGACCTATGTCGGTATAGTGTATCTCATTCATTCATAAAATTAATTTCATTAGGAAAACCACCACTTGTGGTGTGGAGTCACTCCCATATTATTTTCCTCTATCAATTTGTAGTAAAATGTTAAATTCCTAATAGCTATTTTTCTTTACTATGATGTATGTGTCCTTAGGTGGCCCTACTTATGTTTCCTAGATAACAGGCTTATCATCCAAAAGATGTCACTATTTTTCTATACATCATATTCCTTAGTTGGCACTATATAAAAAAATCCCCATAATGGGTTTTTAAAATAATGGTAACTTCATTCATTGAAGAGACTCCCCTTATATTGATACATGTTTTAAATTTCGTGGCCATAAAAATAATGCCTCTTGATTCCCCTTAGCAATATTTAAAACTATTTATGTAATTCTTAGCTGTAGAGTCTTGTTTAGGAACTAATTTCTAAATTTATGGTCGAAACTATTCAACCATAAATAGTATATTTTATAGTCCAACACGCACAAATCTAAACTACAAATAACAAAATACATGGTACTCACTAGATTGAGAACCTTAAAAGGATACTCTGAACAAAAGTCGAGTCCCAGCTCACTAAACATACATATTTGTATGATATATGTAATATTGAGAAATAAAAAGTCAAACTATGTGAAATTTATGTGGTTTTCCATATAAATAGTGAAAAAAATAAAATTATGCTCATTAGGGTCATCAGCTTAATATGAAAATGACGAGCACTACGTTTTTTTTCATTGTAATAATGATTGTCTAACGTGAATTTTTGATGATTTTTTTAAAAGATCATTATCTTATCTCCTATAATATTTCAATCATGGAAAACATGAATGAAGATAGATATGATTGAAGGAAAAAATATTCATCTATATGAAATCATAGGTCTAATCACAAAATGGAGCCTCTCAATAATGTTTCAAAATTAACACTCAACATGACTATTAATTTGTTGAACATCTTCATAAGCTCGATCAGCTTCCTGTTGAGGGTGAGATAGCTGAAAAACTCCAACCTCTTTGGCCCGATGAAGTACGTATTTATCAGTTGAAATGGTAGTTATCATCTTTAATTGCATTTCCTTAAATGTCCAGTTCACTTTCTCATGTTTGTTATGAACAAAATCTAGTTTTGGTTGAAGATATAATGACTCCTTTGTGGATTCATTGATTTTTTGGATAATTATGATAGATTTATTATTATGATCTGCCTCAGACTCAGCTAATGTAGTTTGATAGCCCTCAATATTGATAATTCATTTAGCCTTTTAAAAATCTTGTGCAGATTATGCTTCAACTCGCATAGGATAATGATCTCTTTCATAGCATCAATGATAGGTTGATAATTAAATACCCCAAATTTCAATACACATAATAATTTTGGGTTTTGGAAAAATGGGACAACAATTCATCTAATGGCTTCTCGTTAATTATGATCCAGATATTCTACCATGTCTTATTATATGCCATGCCAAGAGCATATCCCATCTCTATGTCTAAATCTGATTCACTACCATGTGGTAAAATTTACTCTGAAAATAGATAACTTAATGAGTTTCCTTGTTCTACTTCTCTCAGAATAGTAGAAGCTTCACCTTCTGATCTGGGAGTTGATAACGCTAAACAATAAATAAAGGTCATTTTCAGTTTCAAATGTAAGATAAAGATATGTTTCAGACACCTGATTATATTTAACAAATAATAAGTCAACTATATGACTGTATTCATCCACTGTATTCTCAGATTTTGGGATTTGAGCAGATGTTTCTTTAGAATGGGAACTCCCTTAGTTTTCACAGTTATCATCTTTGAAGGATCAAGGGCATCTCTTGATGGATATTTATCTATAGATATTTCTACAGCTCCAATAGAAGGATAGATTGGAATACCCTGTTCGATAAGATCTTTTCCAACATTTTCTGTTGATAACGATTCATAAGTTGTACAATGATGGAAAGAATCATGTCAAGAAGAATAATTTTGTTTGAAAATTGTATGAAAAAGGACGTACATCCTTGTAATTCCTCATGAAAATCAACAAACTCCATGATGAAACCTGGAATATCAGTATTTGGATTATGGGCTTCCATCAAATCAATGTATGCGGTTTGGAATGTTATAGAATCATCTCCATTTAAGGTATCTAAAAAACATTGGTTGATGCCCAAATATTCTCCGCTGACATTAGGTTATTTTTTATCTTCAATTGGGACAATATAATCAGAAATTCCCAGTTCCTAATCAACATCATCTTTAATTTCAGATTTCTCTGGGTCTTTATTCATTTTTTTGGTGCAATTGGAATATCAGTATTGGTTATTTTAAGATCTTCTATCAAAGGCAAATGAGAAATGTATTTAATCTTATAGTGTCTTTTCTCACTCTTAGTTGATCCAGGAGTGGGTATAGCTAAATAATTTGATGTTTTATCTACTACGATAGCTGATTCGTCCACATGAACATAGGTTTCCCCTTGGGTTTCATTCTTTGGTCTCAAAGAATCATCTCTTAATCAATTAATATAGGATATAGAATCAATCCTCCAATAAGATAAAATTGATTACCAGAGTGTGTTGCTAAAATTATAAATTTCCTTTGGGCATTACAAATGCTTAAACTTTTGGCACATTCTTTGGGATAATATCATTGTTCCCTTATGTCACATTTCATGAACATGGAGAAAAATTGAAAAACTTCTATTGGAAGGAGAGACATGAGGCAATGAATAAGGATTATCCATCTCTATTACCCCAATCCTGATTCTCTCATCTAGAGAATGTTCTTGAGACATGGGAGGATCATTCAATGAATCTATGGGAGAACCTGCAAGCCCATACCTTGGGGACTCAAGAACCTATCCATAATTTTCTTCCCTATATTCAAACTGCACAAATGAATTTTTCATCATGATTAATGATCATGAATGGTAAATCATAGTTGTAACAAATAAAAATGAAAATAAATTTTCAGTAGAGACTAGAAATTGTTAATTACATTCATATATGAAGGCCTCTATCTTCTTAATATACTCTTGTACTTTATCTATATTATTTTATGTATTTCAATCAGAAGGTGATTTAATGCCACCCACATCTTGATTTCAAAGGCCTTGTTAGAGGAATACCCATGAATCTCTATTTTCTTGGCTCAAGATCTATTAATAGTGAATGGCTAAAGGTCACCCATAATTTAATCTTGGTGTAGTTTTTCATAGAGATAATTCAACACCTTCTGATGGATGATCCTCATCATGCCACTCTTCTTCTTAAGAAAAGTCTTCTTATGTGATATGGATGTCTCTCGGATGGCGGTGGTTGGATTTCCTAGACGCCAGAGATATTTTTTTATTTGGCCCTAGTCTTCCTGGTATTCTCCTAAAAAGATGTTTTGAGGGCTCTAAGACCTCTGAATCTTCTGCATCATCTATGGACTTAATGTTTTTACCATGATTGCCACGTGAAATAGTGATTGTTTCCACCACACGATATATTCCTTTTTTCAAAGCCCCATGAGGATATGAAGAAACCCTTGCCTTGGCATATCTAGATTCCAATCCAATTGATGTATTTGCTGGAGTTGACATATTTTAAAATTTGGATTTTCAAAGGCCATTATAATCCATTATTTTCTCACAACCATTGGGCATTTCTCATGTCTTACATACATGGGTCAAAGAGTTTTCGATTTCTAAAGAAATATGAACTAACGATCAAACCTGTAAGGGATGTAATCCTGAATGATAATTTCACCATCAATTCTGGTCAATAATACACAATCCTTGAAAGTCATTATATAAGATATGTTCTCATAATTATTTCCTTTGCAATCATTAACAAATGATCAAGTTGGTGGGCTACCTAAAGGAAAGAAGATGAATTCTTCTAATACATTCAATTATTTGATCACTAAATTAGGTCTCAAATTCTATGGATAAATACTAAAAAAAATTTAAAAAATGTGGTGAATCGACCATTGGGGACTCTAATGGAATTGAATAATGATTATGAATAATAGTGTGTCATAACCCATCTCCAAAAAAAATTAAAATAGCACTGTAATTCTAAATGGAGGCTTCCCATTTTTTAGATGCAGTAGAGAGTGGTAAATTCTTGATAATACTAGTGTTTCTAATCCAATATACATTCCTTATGCCTATTTAGCCACAATGACCAAATACCATGATCTTACACCACCTACGGATTCATGGACTCGAAGAAAGTAAATGCATATTGAGATAGCAAGGATGGAGGCTATGTGAACCATTGCATCTATATCGGGTTTAACATTATATCCCCATCACTTATTGTCACATCTTTATAGTGAAGTCCAATATGTTCTTGAACATCCCATGTTATCTGTAGAAGGACAAACTGTAGGATGTCCATGGGGTGTACCTTTGTCAGATTTCAGATATAAAAAGGCTTCCATCCACACTCTCGGATGAATATCATTCTTATCATTGGGTAAATTATTTGCTATTTTAAATAAATCATGGTCCAGCATAGCTGTTTGGGATTCATAACACCATGTTGTAATAGGTGGAATGAATTCAACATACACTTATCTCAAAATGGTAATTACAGCTATTTGGTAAATATCCCTAATACTAATACCAACTTCGATATTAATCAAATGGTAGGAATTCGTTTGAGGACTCCATCAGCTCAGTAATTTAGGAATGAAATCCTTTATATAAACAAAATATTTCCCCATGTAGACAGATTTATATATATGAACATCTTATAACTCAATCTGGAATTCTACACATGTCTGATGCATCCAGAATGCCCATATCCACTCAGGTTTAACAGCTCTTCCAGAATGAATATCCCAATCTTCCTTCCAACTATTACATTGATTTTATCGAGAAGCCCTAAAAGAGGAATCATAACAATGCAGTCATGGATATACAACGTGATCCTTTATATCAGGAGTTCAACCACTATTATGAAGGATTCAACCAATAGGGATCATTCATTCTTGTACTAGAACCCCCTTTCACTAATATTCTTGCAGTTACAATTGTTCTACGGAAGAAAACAATTCTTTGGAATGAACTTCTTGACAGATGGAAATGGGAATCTTACAAAAGCCCATGCCTGTACAGTGGTATGTATGGAAATTGTGTATAGTCTTATCGATACAGAATTAAAATTTTCTATTTTTTAGGAATAGTTTTTTCAACAACTTCATAATAGTGTGGTCTGGCGATATTCATCATTTCATTTTGATGAGCCTTACCTTCTTTGGTAGAGGATATAAAATGAGCCATTTTATAGGAAAAAGAATTTCCATAAATCTCCTATTAGGTTGGTATTTTTACATAAATTTCAACTTAAGGAAAAGGAAATAAAAAATATTTTTCAATGCAATTTGTTCACATAGGTCCTTGGACAAGGTTTGTCATGTAGGTCCTTTAGCATGGATCCTAGTGAAACTCCTTTGATGATTTATTTTGGCATAGCTCCATCGCTTAAGTTATTTTACTTTGAAAAAAATTCAAGGGAATTATGAGAGAGCACAACACATTGGGGTAGGATGAATGATCTGCGCAATGAGATCCAAAAATTTTGAAAAGCAGTGTTGAAGAAAATCACGATGGATCAAAACAATTTATAAACAACTGAATACATGCGCGCTAGGACCGTGGACAACATCTTTTAGGAATACCTACACGAAGTTGATCCTCAAAAAACCTTCATTTTCCAATAATTAACCCATACCCTTTTCCCCACTATTTTACCCTAGGACTTGATCCAAATTTTTAATTGGATCCAATCCTGAGGGGGTGATTTTGTTGACACTACTTAAAAATGGAAAAAAGATCATGATGATCACCCTAGATGTTCCAAAATCCCAAAAGATGAGGTTTGAAGAATTGAAAGTAAAGAAAAATTCTACAATGACCTATGTGGAAGAGCTACATATAAGAGCTACATGGTAGACCTACATGGCCGAGCTACGTGATAGACCAGCAGGTCCGATCTACGCAACAATGAATGTCTTGTACCCCTACGCAGAGGACCTACAAGGACGACCTGTGAGGCACACCTACATGAATGTTTTTTCCTATGACCATGATCATCCATGCCCATAAATAATACCCATGGTTTCACCAATTTAGGACTAAAAATGTTGAAAGAGTCCATGAAGATCCCATTGTGTATCTTTTTTTGCTAAGATAACTCAAATTGCCTCACATATATCTCTAATGTACGAGACAATATATAATTAATTGGGTTGAAATTATTTTCAAAATTTTTACAATGGTTTGAATACACTATGTGAATATTCATCTTCATTCATCATATATAACTGTATGGAAATCCTGTGTAGCACACCTACATGATACAACTACATGGCACAGTAATGCAAGGTACCAACCAGGCACACTTGCGTGAGGTACCTATGTGACCAAGCTTGCTATAAATCCTAGATACAAACTTAAGTACCCTCTTTAAAGCCATTCATGGAATGGTATCTCCTTCCTTGTTTCCCTTATCTGAAAGGTACTATTTTGAGGCCTCCACCAAAACCTCATGACTTATCAAACCCTTATGAATGGCACATCAGCATATCCCATATTTTGGATTGTATTTCAATAGTCATATGTTTCCCAAATATGTATCCCAATGGGATTTGGATTCCTGTAATATATGTGGGTTTTTATATCAACATTCACATGGACCTTTCTCCCAGTAATAGTGTTGTGAAGTTCCTTGTTTGGAGGAGGGTTAGTTTATGGCCTCTCCATTCTCAAAGAGGCATCCTTGAGCTTCAGGTCTTTAGTAGGGAAGGTATGGTTTACACATTAATTTCCAAACTCGCATATGAGAATTCTCCCTCCCATACCAAGATCAATTTTAGGGAAACCATCCTTCCATAATCTTCTTGCTTTTATTTAAGGAGGTAATATCATTGCTCATCATTTATTCTTTGGTGCCAAAGTCTAGAGGGGAGATGGACCCATGGACATTTGTTACCATTTCCCTCTCCAATTGAACTTGTCACCATGTGCATCAATCCTAATATATGACCCTAACCTTCATCAATTATTTCATTAATTGGACCCTTGTCCGATATGAAGAGAACATATGGAAGGTAAGTCACCCTTCCCTCATCCACTATTGCCGAAATATGTTGGCCCTCATAAAGCCACGGAGGAGGAAAAGTGAATGTTTCATTGTTGAATCTTTCACATCCTCTAGTTTCTAACATCGTGCATGACTCACGTGGGCTTAGAGATTCATGATGATTACAACATGTGAACAAACACTCACCGAATGAACTATGAGAACTCTGATTCCCATCATAATTGGAATACATAGGAAGACATCTCAGGGACCAAGCTCATGGAATATCCTCTTCAAGAATCCAACCCTAGTTCACTTAATCTGGGCATCCTCTTTTAGAATAATCCTTAAATTAAACCCCCCTAATAATCAAGGTATCCTTTTCAGAATGTAATCCATAACTCATTAGTCTCAAAGGACTATACTATCTAATGAGACTTATCAAACTATGTGGGCTTCGATTCCCATCCACGTGGGATGCGTAGGTATCATTTTTTAGATTCAAACACTACACATCAAATCACACATGTTCCACTTGATCCATATTCCCTATAGGGTCTGATATTATTTAAAACCCATATCCATTCCATGTTCCATGGGCTGTGTAGGTATAAGTCCCACAAAAAACATTGCCTAATCACCTTTTGCATAGATTTCCATACTAGATGACATTAAACTATATCACTAGTTCTTTATCACATGACATTAAAAGGTATGATGTGTCCCATTAAGTGACGTTAAACTACAACAGTTCTGACTTTTTTCAAAAGGATACATAGGTATCCCATTTTATGGGTATGATTCCAATATGAAAATAAATCTTTTTATCTCCCAAGATTATAATAAATTCTAGAGTTCCCCAGTCAGTGTCTTAAAAACTAGCATCAATATAATAATGTTTAAAAGAATCTTGAAATATTATATTAGAAGATATCATTGTTGGTGATCAACAAATTCATACATATATCCCCATTAATGAAGAATCTAAACTTCATACTGATGATTCTAAATTTTACACATGTTAATAAATTATTATAAATTCTAATCCAAACATATGTCAAGCTTGGTGAATTAATAAGGATTAATGAAAATATCTTAATTTTTCATAGGGTGTCTTGGAGTAGCCAATAAATCCCACCAAAAGGGTGTGAGGAGTCCGACCTCCTATCCTCTTAACCAATGCACATTCCTATGTATCATAATGTTAAAACATAACGAACATTTTCCATTGGAAAGTAGCGACCCCCTTTAATAAATAACTGTTGGATGTTTCTAGTTCCACGAATTAATCAAATGGAAATCGCCTAGAAGTGGCGATTATTAAAACTAGAACATAAGTTTCAAGGACATAACAATCAAGGAGAAACCTTTATAGTATAATAGTTGGGATAACTATATATATTCAAGAGATATTTTATCTATATGAGGTGACACAAAATATAGATATATATTGTTATTCACACATTATATCACGCTTAGAAAGGGCTTGCAAAAATCACTTGGTATGTAGGTTTTATTGAGCATGGCTTTCTAGCCAGAGAGAGATTGGATTTCGGAGCATACTATATAGTTTCTTGAGATATTTTGTGTGATTTTGTGATTTATACTAGAAGATCATTGGAAAATCACTTGGATTTGATGGAGATTACTTATAAAAAATTCCATCTTGGAAACTATACAGGTGGAAGAATAAGAGGCTCATTATGGTTGGCCATAAAGATCACCACAATGCTGGATGGAAGCATGTGAGTCAGAGTAGTCGGGGTTCAGTCTCATGTAGGAGAAATTAGAGATGGTGAAGTTGATTCAAAACATTATGGCTATGGCTCAGTGTACATAGAAGTCCTATACTAATAGAGAAAAATAACATGTATTGTTTATAGAGGGGGATCATGTGTTCCTTCCGTTATCCCCATGGTTGGGTCACTACTACATATAGAGTCAGGTCCAGTCATCACTCATGTTTGTGGAATATTTTTTGTAGTTGATTGAATCAGGTTGGTTGCATACCAATTTGCTCTTCCACAAAAATATAACACTATGCATGATGAATTTCATGTGTGACTCCTACAACAGTATCACCCCAACCAATTTCATCTAATCCATGTAAACGAGGTGGACCTTGAGACAGATATTTCATTTATGTTTTATCCTATTTATGTGCTTGATCATAGTGATAATGTGTTTCCGTGAAATACCATGTTAATTGTTAATGAGTTTTAGCAACATGGATGAGTTTAAGAGAAAACCTATGAATGAAAAGTAGATATGATGGCTTAATGGCCTATTATTTTTGGCTTAGAATATTAGAGATGTGTGAAAGTACCAATCAATTATAATCAATTATAAAGTTGGGTGATTGTAAAATCTTGAATTTCTCTGGAGTAATCTCGAGTGAGAATTCATGTGTTTTATGAATTTACTAATGTACCTTTGATTGGAATTATGACATGGGCTACGTTTGGGTGGAGTTTTGAGATCAATTTATGATAAAGGGATTGTACCCATATTTCTTATTGCTAGAGAAAATCATGTTCCAAAAAACAAGTAACACTATGACCCAAAATAGTAAGGGCTGCATTGTTAGTGCATGGTTTAACATAATCATTCTACCCTACCTAGAAAATCAGGTAAATAGTTATTAATATCTGAAAAATTATTTTTCAAATCCATGGAACCAATAAAACACCTCCTTTTCATCCTTGTCTTAGGAATATTTTTTAGATAGTTTTATAGCTTTTTGGAGGGGCTCTAAGGCCATATGATCTCGCTTCTTCAAGATTCATGGCCTAAATCGAAGATCAGATATTCTCTCAGTTAGTGGATCTCATCCTGATGCTAATATAAATCATTCATCTCTTATTCCATGATATTTTGGTGGAATTGTATTCTATGTTTTTATAGATATAAACTTTTTTCATGGGATATCGATCTTGGATTGTACATGTGGATTTGGGTTGATTAGAAAATGATATTCTTGATCTTGATATATAGATTTATATCTGAAATACATATCCAAGAAGTTGTGATGCTCAAATATTGGAGAATTCCATTGAGCGAATTTAAATAATCAAATTGGGGTAGGTGGTCTAAAATCTAATTTACATAGTCATGGATTTAATGAATATATGTAATGTTTTATAAATTATGTAATTCATTAGAAAATGAATTCCAAAATTGGTTTAATTAGGTAGACCAATTAATTTATTGAACCATTGCTAAAATAAATGATTAATTGAATAATTTATCAGGAGATAAAGGTGTTGTTCTATAAGATAATTAATTCGGGTAGATTTATTATTAGTATTAGGGTACTTCATCATGATAATTAATCAGGTTATTAATAATGAGATATTGAATTGTCAAAATTTAGATAATTAGTCGTGAAATAATTATGTGATTTGATATTATGATCTAGAAAAAAAAAATTCTAATTAATATCTAAATGTTGAGATTTAGAATGAGATAATTAATTCTTGAAAATAAATTTTTGGATAGAAATCGTTTTTTATTTTTTAATTGATGAATTAATATATTGGATTGGCATACCTAATTAACAGTGGAGTTAATTAGAGATATTGATGTATTTAACTAATTGTTGAATTAGTAATTGATTTGAGGTGGATAATTATCTATGACCAGATTATGTGTGAAATAATGGTAATTTGGTCATTCTAAATTGAGGAGTATAAATGGATACATTGATATTGTACATGTGAGTGAAGGAATGGGATCATGGTCATTAAAATTTTATGTATAAATTGGAACATGGTCAATGTATTTTTGAGTTAAAAAAGGGATAATGGTCATTGTATTAAGATGTGTTAATACTAACATGGTCATTTTACTTATGAATATTTAATTGGTTACTTTGGATGTTCTGTGTTAATTTAAAGAATGGTATTGAAGGCACATAGAGACCTGGCCTCACGTGATAATTCTTCAAACTATCGCACGATTTGAATCAGGTATTGAGATATCATATCAACATGGAATAAATAGAGATTTTTCATGAGTCGAAGAAGGTATTATGATAATATATTTAAAATAGAATACATCAGGCTATGGCATGAGGAAAATCTAGTATAGAGGTAGGGTTACCTCGGGAACCCTATCGTTAATATGATTAAATGAAGAATAAATGATAATGTAATAATTGTTTATTTAGTAATTGTCATCTATTTTTTATAGAACTACTACATCATATTTTGAGTAAAAAAAATTAGAGACCATTTGTAGTGGCATATTGATTTATATCCACATACTACATGAACTTCCTAATAGCTACCAAATAAGAATTTACTATTGCATAACATGTTATGGGTTGGGAACCCGTGTTATATTTTCTATTGGGATTGGAGTGACTATAAAGGAACCATAAATTGTTAGTGACCTTATTATGATTCATTAGTGTCTTTATTATTTAGTTTCATTCTAGGAACAGGGAACATATATTGGCATAGAATGTTTCCCCAATTAGTTTAATATTATTTCTACTTTTTTAGGATATCTTATAGAAATACTATTATTATATTTATATATGCATCTGCATTAATTTCTCTATTTCTATTGTGATTTTCCTATGAAAAGGGAGGGTATATTGCTCCCATGATTGACCTACCAAGCTATCACTGCAAGGCAAAATCCTCCAATGTATGGGGATGCGCTCTTGAGGTCATGTGACCTACTATCTCGGGTCACCATCGTGTGGAACCCAAGTTGGGACATTACATATATTTAGTGATAACCGTACTAATAAAACTATTTATAAAAAACATTATGTTGGATAAAATATATTGAAACTTATGGACTCATACGTTAGGATATATATCTCATTTATATATTATTACTTATATGTTTACATTTTCCTTTTTAAGATATAATTATATAAATATTTAAACACACATTATTATTTTTCTTTTATTATTAATGGTAATTAAATAAGATAACTCATTCCAAAAAACAATTTGATGATATTTCTAGTGAGTTTACTAACCTGGTGGAAGTGAGAGATCAAAATTACATCAAAAATCACATCAAGATCATTTTATGAATAATAAATTGAATCGCGTGGAATTCACTCCTTCTTTTATGAATAATCTAGTAGTAATTTAATCCAATATAAGGAAAAGACATCCTATCCTTTGTGGATCCTATAGTCACTTAATTTTAGGACAATGTATTAACCACAATAAGAAGATATTCACAACCATCCAATTCTAGAAAACCATAACATTGTTTTGGGGATTTATATTCAGGAATGATAAATTGATCAGTCGTGGAAACTGATAATGAAATAAAAAAAAATGTGAAATTGTTCATGGGATGAAGATGGATTAATGAAACTATTTTTTAATAAAAATTATCCCCAAATATCCTTCATAAATTTGATACAAAATTACTGTAATCGATGAATAGTGAAGATGAATACTTCACGATGTATGATGAAAAATTTGAAAGGTTTTCAAGAAATTCCATCTTATTTATTAAGAATAATATAATAAAGGTGGATCAATACTTTATTATATTAAATTCAATTCAATAAAATGACTTGGAAATAATATAATTTTTTAGCTATGATGAAATATTTCATTTTAAAATCAAAGCCGTACCAGGAATTCTTAGTTAGGAGGTCGCATGACCTCATTTGTGCCTCCTAGAAAGAAAGAGGTCACTTACTACCAGTAAGGGTATATATATAATATTTGTAATACTATATCATCTTCGATGAGTCATATCACAATGATAAATTAAAACTAACAAAATTAATTAATTAGATAAATCATTTAGAATATTGAACTAAAAATATCAATTAAATGAACATATCATAATGTGGGAATCCTATAAAGAATGAAATTAGTAAATATATAAAGAGATAAAAATGTAATTAAACAACCTTGGGACATAAAAAATCATTATTGTCCCACGACTACTTCATGATCCACTTCTCAACCATCCAACATAGGGATATTTCCATTCTCATGATCATGGATCATGAAATCTACAATAATAATGAAATACAATAGTATAATGTGAGTAAAAAGATTAATAAATAAGATCACGAGGTATGAAGATCAAAGGATAACATACATGCATGGAAGAAATGGGATATGATGGACTATGTGACCAGACCTAGTGATTATATTGGTTCATGATGACCACATGTTATTTTACATATGGGAAAAGGGCCTTTATGTCTAATGATTATCATGTGGATAAAATTTTTCCAAGGACATTCCATGATCGTGTATATGTATTCAATAATGGAAATGTATCAACATCAAAGATAGCCTCAATATTATCAATATATGGGTCACAACCCGCCTTCACCGAATGGAGGGAAGGGATAGAAGTTTTCCAAGCCCTTCCGTCTTAATGTTGAATGAGAGATAATGACCCCAGAGTCCAACCTCTAGTAGGCCCCGGAGTGGCGACTAGCACCAAGGGTATAACATTTTCACAATATGGGAGGCATTACCCTTTTTAATTTACCAATATTGGGAGAATGAATGAGTCAACAGAAAACACCACAAAGTATAGAAAACTCAAGGTAAAAACCAAAATACATGCATGTTTTACTAATAAAACTGAACAATGTACAAGGACTCCAAAGTACAATACCCAACAGGATGGAAAAAAGGCTAAGCAGAATCCAACAACGACCAACAGAAACTCCAACTTCCAGAATAGTAAGCTCCCGCACGGCCTCCGAAGCCCTCCTGGAAACCTAAAAGTAAACATAGGGTGAGCATAAAATGTATACTCAATAAGAAAACCCAAAGCTCTCATGCACAGGTGGGGAGACACCCTGAAGTCCCATGAGAAGAAAATGAAACATCATTTATCAAGGAATCTATCCATCCCACCTCACCGACCATGCTCACCAAATAACAGAAGCAGTAAGATAATAGAATAGAACAAAACATTTGGGAACCTCGCACCACTATATCCCCCACTAGCTAGATTCTCATCCATAACGGCAAACGTCCTGCACGACCACGCTCTTCCTACCCACACACACATGGGCTGCAAAACCACCCACAACCATTCCCGCACACTCTTGGGCCGCATCCCGAGGACAACTGGGAAAGCAATCATGCCCGAAGAGTCCCGGGTTAACAACACACCAAACAAAACCTACCTGAAGAGACTTGGGTGTAAGGTCGCCTCCAGCCATCACAGCTTAGGGAAGAGGGAGCAAGAAGGAGAGTAACTGGGGGAAACACCCTTCCCCAAGAGATGGGGTTTCCGACACCATGTGCCCAATGCGGATGGGGTGCAACTAAAAAAACATACAATTACACATACATATACTGACACACAGCCCAGCCTATAGCTCCTCAAATAGATATAGGTAGGTTCCCAAGTAGAGCTGCCTCAGAAACAGGCACACAACAAACAGTTCCACGTTTCCCTATTCATGTTATCATTTCATAATTGTTCAATATTTGTTAATCCCTTTATTATTGGGAAACTAACATGCACAATCATAGATGCAACAACATTAAAGCGGGAAGGAAAACCATCGAGTAATTTAAGAATTCACACCCAGTTTTCCTGTAAATTATAACATCAAAGTGGGATTAGTGAAACCCTTGAAAACTAGAACCAATGAAAAACCTAAAAACCATTGGTTATCCCCACATTAATTCATTACCATTCCACCCAGTTCTTGATTAAATTTCCACTTTTATTCATTTTCACAACCCAACCTACAGACCTGCTGCCAAACACCACCACAGCCACACAACAACTCATGTCATTCCAACCACACCATTTACAGCCCCACTCTTCACCCATCCATAACAAACCCATTCTCCCCTTCAACCATTTCAGAACTAAACCATCCCAGAGTTCATAATTCGTTCTTTTGTATTATTTAGTTCAACTGGGGTGATCAAACAAGGTTATGGGAATTCATATTCAACAGCCATGTTTAAGTGTTTAACTTATTCACAAATGACTCCCATTCACCAGAAAATGTGTAAAACATAGCACATCATAGAAGTGCAAACAAAGGCCCCCAATGGCCATGATTTTCAGTAGGCCTAAGCCCATCAAATTCATAACAACATCACAGGGAAAGAATGGGTAAAACATGTAACAACATTAACAAATATTCTCTTCCACATTATTTATCAGGTTATTATCTTCATTATAGAAATGATTTACTGCCTCATGGGAACCACAGAACACCCACCCCGCATGATACACAAGGATGAGATACAAAGGTAAGATCCTTACCTTATTGATCAAGGATCGACGTTAAGTCCTCATGTGGAAACTAGAAATTAGGAGTAGCAGGAACTCCACAGAACGCGATCAAGGAAAACATTGTGGGCATACAACTCATCCAGAGGAAGGGTATTCCGAGCGTAGTGTGATAGAGAAAAAGAAACCTAGGGAGAAGAGAATCCTTTAGGTTATAATGTCTAAGATACAGCATCCCGAGATGGTTAAGATATGGAGAAAAAAACTCAAAACTGCGAAAGAAGTGGCATCGTGGGTTGACCACACGGTAGGGCCACCACACACGTCCAACATAAAAGGTCCCCACCCTTCGGGGCAGTTAAAACAGATGCACACCTTCGGAACCAAGGAAGGATTCGTCACAGGATGTAGTAGAGGAATTTCTGAAAACGCAGTTAAAGGCATGACCAAAACCCATGGTTTTCCATTTAAGGAGGGTACCTCACCAATAATTTAATTAAACACCATTAATGGGATTTAAAACAGTCTTAAAGGGGTCCAAACATGGTTTAAAAACAAATTCGTGCAAAAAGGAAGCGCAACTGGAAAACCCGTGGAGAGGTCACCGGTAGGATAGGGCTACCAATTGACCAAGCTACCGGTCGGCCGAGGCTACCAGTAGACCGGGGCTACCGGTAGGCCAGGGCCATCGATAGGTCGAGGCCACTGGTAGGCCAAGGAGACCGGTAGGCCGAGAAACAGGTAGGCCGAGGCCACCAGTAGGCTGAGGGGACCACTAGGAGTATTAAGCTTCACTGAGAAGCTGGTATGGCCTTCCATAGAAACGAGAACGCCCCAAACATCATATTTTTACCATGTAATGGACCCCAAAACCCCGGACCATTACATCAGATACTTCTCAAACTATTTTCATCCTCAAGAACATAAGAACAAACCAGAAAGGAGGAAATTGGGGTCCAAACCACCACCCTCTAAAGATACTTCCCAAGGGACAAACCCTGATTTGTTTGAAAGATGGAATAGAACCCCCCCCCCATATACGGGAATACTCCCCCAAGAGTAATCAACCACAAACATTCACAACAAGCACATTGGTCACACTGTCCAACACCTGAGTCAGGGATTCCCTTCGTACATGTCAGGATATTATCCTCTTTGGGCGGCACTGACTCGCCCACACGGGTAGAATCACATCCACATTAATGCACCTTGATTAGTAGTCATTCTTTCCCATCATCACACATTCAGTGTCAAAACAAGAAGAAAAATCATTTCATATATTAAAGCACAAGTTGAAACATATAAACAAAACTCAGAACAAAGGCAACAAGGATGTCAAAACAGCTTTGGGTACTGAACGTGTAACTGGGCCTCCCGCTCCTATGTGCTCTCCTCCAGGCCACCATGCCTCCAAAACACACGAACCAAAGGGCTGGTTCATCCACGAATCACATTATCATTTTGATCCTCGATATTGATTGGTCGTCCTATGAAGGTCACAGCGTTTTCGACATATAACCCTCCCCAATCGATGACACAAGAGTCTTCATGTAGATATCGACAAAGCTGGGAGACGTGAAAGACATTGTGAAAATTCTTCAATTGAGGTGGCAATGCCAGCTGATACACAACCTCACCAACTCGTCCCTGCACCTAGAATGGTCAAATGAACCTAGGGGAGAGCTTACTCCCCTTCCAGAACCTTCACTTCCCACGTTGATGGGAAAACTTCAAGACCACCTGATTTCCAAACTCGAACTCCAAGGGCCTACTCCTATGATCAGCATAATAATTCTTCTATTCCTGGACTGCCTCAATCCTCTCACGCATGAGCTGAACTTTCTCAGTGGTTCCCTGTACCACTTCTAGCCCAAGAACAGATTCTTCCACAATCTTTGTCCAACAAGCTGGTTAATGAAATGTCCTTCCATACAATGCCTCAAATGGTGTCATGCCAATGGTGGATTGGAAGCTATTGTTATAAGAAAACATCCCCAGAGGCAAGTGTCGTACCCATGATCCCCCAAAAACCAGAACACATCCTCGAAGCATGTCTTACAACATCTGGATTGTTCGTTCTGTTTACCCATCTGTCTGAAGGTGGAAAGTAGTTCTAAGGCATTACTGGGTGAAAAAAGCATGATGTAATCCCCTCCAGACTCATGAGGTAAAACATGTGTCTCGATCGGAGACAATAGATCTCAGAATCTCGTGCAACTGCACCACCTCATCTATGTATTTATGGGCTAAGGTTCTCACCTGGCTTGACTCCTTAATCTCCAAGAAGTGTACTGATTTTTTCAACTGATCCACCACTACCCAGATTGCATCATAGCCTCCCGCAGCCTTGGGTATCCCTATAATTAAGTCCATCATGATGTCATACCACTTACACTAGAGAACATCTAAAGGTTGTAAATCCCCTCGAGGAAAACGATGTTCAGCCTTCACTTGCGGACACACTAGGCACTTAGCCACAAACTCTTCCACCGACAGCTTTACCCCAGGCCACCAAAATTGTACCCTCAGGCCTTGGTACATCATTGAGACCCCAGGATGTACCGCTAAAGTTGATCCATGTAACTAATGGATAAAACCTTTACAAATCAACTCTGGAACAAAATTCCTTCCTTGGAAAAGAATCTGATGCTGACCATCCTCCGACCATCTCTCAGGAGCATTTCCCTGATAAACACGATCTCGCATCACTTCCACCTCTGAGTTCCCCCACTGTGACTCTTCCAACTGCACCCCTAAAGAGGATACTACATTCATCTAAAACATACAACCTCTTCCACCTTCAATCCTTTCTTCCAAATGCAAGGCCACTAACTCTTACATCTCTCTCCAAGCATCTACAGATTCTCGAACTACTTCATTCTGCAATTTCCAGCATAGGGCATCAGCCACAACATTCCCTTTTCCCTCAGAAGGAGAGATCTTGAAGTAGTAGCCTTGGAGGAACACAACCCATCTCATCTGCCGCACGATCAGATCCTACTGGGAAATGACATAACACATTCTCTTGTGATCTAAGAAGACCACAATGCGCTCTCCGATGAGATAATGCCCACACTACTTCAATGTGAACACCGCGGCCGCATGCTACAGATCATGGGTGGCATAGTTACGTTCATGAGGACGTACCTCCGTAGATCCATAAGAGATCACTCCTCGATGCTGGATCAGCACACATCCCAATCCTATGGTAGAAGCATCATAGAACACTTCAAACAACACCCCATTCTTTAGTAATCTGAGTACTAGAGCACAAACCAACTTCTCCTTTTGGTAGAGAAAAGCTGTCTAGCACTGGTCTCCCCACACGAAGGCCTAGTCCTTGCTAGTCAAAACTGTCAACGGAGCCAAAACTCAAGCGATGTCGGGAACAAACCTCTAGTAATAGCCTTCCAAACCCAATAAACTACGATCTTCCACCACATTCTTGGGTGCTGCCCATGAAACAACTGCCTCAACCATCGATGAGTCTACTGTTATTCCCATCTAAGACACTACGTGTCCAATGAAATGTACTTCTCACATTATGAATTTGTACATAGAACGTTTCCCATAAAGATGGTGGTGTCAAAGGACTCCCAAAACTACCTTAAGATGCTCAACATGCACTTCCTATGATCTTGAGTAGATAAGGATTCCGTCGATGAACACCACAATATACTGGTCTAGAAACTCTCAGAAGACTGAGTTCATGAGGTTCATGAACATAGCTGGTGTGTTCATAATGCCAAACGACATGACAGAGAACTCAAAGTGGCCATATCTTCACCTGAAAGCCGTCCTTGAGATATCGCCTTCATTCACTCTCAACTAGTGGTATCCAGACCACAGATCGATCTTAGAGAACCAACCTGCTCCCCTCTACTAGTCGAAATGATCACCTATCCTTGGGAGGGGGTAACGATTCTTGACTATCACCTAATTCAACCTCTGGTAGTCTATGTACAGTTTTAGACTACCATCTTCCTTCTTTATGAACAAAACTGGAGCACCCCACGGTGACACGCAGGGTCAAACAAAGCCCTTCTCCATCATATCTTCAATCTGAATCTGAAACTCCCGCAACTCAGAAGGTGTCATCCAATATGGATCCATCGAGACCGGGTGGGCGCCAGGCTGTAAGTCTATCCCAAAATCAACATCACGTTGAGGGGGTAGAGTCAAAAACTCATCGGGAAATACATTAGGGAATTCTATTATGACCTCTGGGACATCCATCATTCCTGCGTCTAACGACTCCACAGACACCCCGTCCAGCACAAAAATGAGTGGCTCCACGTCTCGACTCCCCACCTGATAACTTCACTCCACAACAAAATCCACACGTCGTCCATCCTCATTGGAGAATTCAATCCTTCTCCGATAGAATTTGATGATGTCATGCACGGAGAATAACTAGTTGATGCCTAGAATGATATCGTACTGCTGCATCTGCATGGAAAGAAGGTCTCCAACGGACTGATGTGGTCCCAACATCAGTCTACATCCCTGAAAAAAGTAAGATATACTGGTCTGTCCCCAAACTGGTGTTCTCAACACTAGGGGCACAAAAAGTCTCTCAGCATCAAGACCTATAGAATGGGATAATTTGAGTGTAACAAAGGAGTACGAAGCTCCCGAATCAAGAAAGGAAGAAATAAGAGTGTTGAATAAATGGATAGTACCTCAAAAAACCTCTTGTCCCACTGGAGCTACTAAATTTGCATTGTCCAACTATCCACGCCCAGATCCTCTGCCTCGCTGCTGTTGAACACATCCCAGACCATGCCCTGTTCGAGATCCCTTAGGAGCACCCTGGTGTCAATCTCCTCCAGCAAGGTCATCCCTCAGAGGGCCAGGGGCCTGCTGCTACTGCTGGAAAGGCCTCACCGACAACGGATGCTGCTGAGGTGGGTGCTAAAACTGCCCACCTCCACCATGTTGAGCTCGAGTCGGACAACCTCTCTGGACATGCCCGAATACTCCGCCAGAGAATCAATTCGGTCTTGGCCTTATGGAAAACGGGTGAGGTCCTGAAGCTTGGGACTGGAACTGATGACGCCTAATCCCTGCATGTCAAAACCTGGAAGACCCTGTCACTGGAGACCTTCTGCTGACCGCTTTCCCATTTGATGAAATCAGCTGGTTCCCTTCTCATGGTGTGCCTCCCTTAGAGTGAATCCTCTCTACTATCTCGGACTTCTTCTGTACTTCTTGGTACGTCGGAAGAGTTAAGGGAGTGACAACATATTGAAGAGAAGGACCGAGTGCCTCCTCTAACTGTCTTTCCCAATACTCCTCATATGGAAAGAGATTCAGGGAAAATCGCAAGACTACTGTGAACTTGATCCCCAGATCCCTCACTAACATGCTTCCCTACTTATGGGAGAGAAACTCTTGTCTCTTCTCAGCCATCTCCATAGAGGAGAGGAACTCCTCACGAAATTCATTCTCAAAACTAGCCCATGAAATCTCTGCCTCTGTCTTCTCTCCTAGGAAAAGTGTCCACCACTGACGCGCTGCTCCTCTCAGTTGACTGAAAACCAACAAAACCCAGTACTCCCTCAGAGCACAGATTAAAGAGAAGGTTATGGCTAGCTTTTCAAGCCATCCCTCTGTTATTGAGTCAGAAACGCTGCCCTCGTACTTCTCGAGGGTTTGTCGTTGGAAGGAGCGCATATTCCTCTACCACAAGTCATCATCCACATCACGGTCAGGCCTCTACTGGTCAACTACCCTGATCCACTATGCCTCTACCACCTGAGTCACTCGTGGATAACGTCTGGGTGACATAGCTACAAGGTAATCAAATAATTCCTAAGACTAATTACCAAGGGAATTATTATTATTAGTATTAAATTTTTCTCCCCAATGTGATCCAAATAGATTAAAAACACAATCAGTATGATGCATGTACCTTCCCTAAGGTCTCTACCCTACAATAAATATAGCCTCACTTGGTCGTTTGATAGGCTCAGAGTCCTTGCATCAGATCACGGGGGGCCAAAAAATCTCGGGTCCTAGCGGGTCATCCCTGGTCTATTTCACGAACCAAGATCACTTAACATTGTTGCCCTATCAACACACGCAATCCTCATTATGCCTAACTCAAGACTCCATCATATCCCTCAACCCTCCTCTGATACCATTATATCATGACCCGCCTTCACTGAAAGGATAGAAGGGATAGAATATTCCCAATCCCTTCCTTCTTTAAGTTGAAGGAGAGATAATGACCCCCGAGTCCTGCCTCCAGTAGGCCCTGGAGTGGTGACTAGCACCAAGGGTATAACATTTTCTAAATATTGGTGGCATTACCCTTTTTAGTTTACCATGATTGGGAGGAAGAATGAGTCAACACCAATCACCACCATGTATATAAAACACATGGTAAAAAACCAAACTAAATGCATGTTTTAATAATAAAACTAAACAAAGTACAGGGACTCCAAAGTACATTACCTACGAGGAAAGGAAAAAAAGGCTAAGAAGAATCCAACAGTGACAAACAGCAACTCCAATGTCCACACTAGTAAGGTCTTGTATGGCCTCTGATGCCCTCCTTGAATCCTGAATGTAAATATAGGGTGAGCATACAAAGTATACTCAGTAGGAAAACATAATGCTCTAGTGCACAAGTGGGGAGACATCCTAAAGTCCCGTGAGAAGCAGAAGAAACATCATCTTTCAAGGAATCTATCCATCCCACCTCACCTTCCATGCTCACCAAATAACACAAGCAGGAAGATAATAGAAAAGAACACAACATTTGGGTACCCTGCACCACTATTTCCCCCACAAGCTAGCTGTTCACCCCTAATGACAAATGTCATGACGCTACCACGCTCTTCTTACCCGCACACACCCAGGCCTAACAACTATCCAAAACCATGCCTGTACACACTGAGGACTCATAACCACACATCACTACCCGCATACACCTGGGCCTCATACCGAAGACCCATGGGAAAATAATCATTACTGATGTGTCCTGAGCTAATAAAACACCAAACAAAACCTAACTGAAGAGTCTTGTGTGTACGGTCGCCTCCAGCCATCTCAACCTAGGGAAGAGGGAGCAGGAAGTAGAGAAACTTGGGGGAAACACCCTTCCCCATGAGATGGGGTGTCCGACACAAAGTTCCCAACGCGGGTGGGGTGCGACTAAACTCAAAACATACAGTTACACTAACATACACCGACACAAAGCCCATCCTATGGCTCCTCAAAAAGATAAAAGCAGGTTCCCAAGCACTACTGCCTCAGAAACAGGTGCACAACAAACATTTCCCAGTTTCCTTATTCAAGTTATCATTTCATAATAGATCAGTATGCATTAATCCCTTCATTACTCGGAAACTTTACAAGCTTAATCATAGATGAAACAACATTAATGCAGGAAGGAAACACATCGGGTAATTTAAGCATTCACACCCAATTTTCTTGTAAATAATAACATCAAAGTAGGATTAGGAAAATCCTTGAAAAACAAGAACCAATGGAAAACCCGTCAACCATTGGTTATCCCCTCATTAATTCATTACCATTCCACCCAGTTCATTATTAACATTCCACTTTTATTCATGTTCACAACCCAACCCACAGCCCTGCTATCAAACACCACTACAGCCACACTACATCTCATGCCATTCCAACCACACCATTCACATCCATGTTGTTCACCCATCCATAAAAAACCCATTCACCCTTCACCCATTGTAACGCCCCGACCCTAGCTACCCAGAGTCGGTGCATTATTACATAACATTGGCATGATCATGAGAACGATCAAGTCTCGAAAGACCGATTAGTTTAGTAGCCTTGGAATAAGTAGATACATCCATAAATTTTTACATTACATCATAAAAAAAACATCTTGTCTTCATATACCCTCATACTATCCCTGCAGGTCATTCATAAATTACTTCTTCATAATCCTGGGAAAAAAAATAAAACATTGAAAGGGGTGAGCTCGGATGCTCAGTAAGGATAACATTATAGCACAAGCTTTCATAAATAAGCATAAACACTTAAGGCAATTTATAACTAAAACAAAAGCCTTTTAAACTTGAAATTCAGCATAAAATGGCAAAGGTAAAATGAAATAATGCCATTTACTTACTCACATGGATATTCTACTAGTCGAATGATCACATGCAATATCAATAACCACTTTCATAATGATGGAATGCATAATGCCAGACTATCATAACCACATAGCCAAGGCCTCGTGCCAAGACTACGAATAAGATTTTGCCAAGGCCTTGTGCCAAGACACTAGTTTGTCTCATGAGACCTACCGATGCATCGAGGAGCTATAGCGGGCTCCACCCGTCACTTATTAAGTCCAATGCATTCCTCATATGAATAGTTTTAAGCATAAAATAAACATTCGTATTAAAACTAGCATACGAAATGTCAATACTTTAACCACAAACCATGAATGGTATAAAAATAGAACATCCATAGTCAAATATAACTCATTTGATACAATATGGAAGATTGTATTGTATCACATTAACCTCAATCATGAATAATTAAGGATGTTGACATAGATGAAAATAATCATCAAAACTATTTGAGAGAAATATCCCCCTTTTCTTGAAAACATTTAAAAGTCACACTATTTGTCAAGAAGCCATTTAAAAATAGATTTTTGAATCAAAGTGTCCCATACCACTTTGAAACTTTTTAAAAGGATTTTGAATTTCTAAACTTTAATGTCCATATAAATAAATCCTTAAAACCATTTTTAAAACATGGACATTAATGAGAAAGATTTAGATGAATAAGTCTTTAAAACATTTAAAAATGGTATTTTAGTTAGAGATTCTTACCAAAAGAGACACTTGAATACAAATAATTGAGGTGATCAAAACTTTGTAATATCATGAGAATAAAGGGAATCATGATATATTATGTCAAAGTACATTATATATACACCACATAAAAGTGATTTGGTGTATATCATCAAAGAAGTCTCAATGGAATGTAAATTGAGATGAAATCTCTCATAAAGGTTGTATCCTTAGGTTAAGGATAAATCAATGACATAATTATGTGTGACAAATATAAATACACTAAATATGATTGGATATTCAGTGTAAAACAATCAAAGGACATTCACACATATTCTTGTAAAAGCAATACCAACGAATTGGATGTTTAACTCAACAAATGGAGAATGAGTTAAAATTACTCTTATCAAATTCATATCAATGACTTGAGAATTACCAATGGAGTGATTATGTGTATCAAACTTATATCCACATGAAGGGGAGTGGAAATTATGACATAATCAAATGCATAGTGATTCCACACATAATCTTGGGGTAATATAATCAATGAAATATGTGTAAATCCAAATGAGTGGAAATTGAAATCTCAAATTCCCTTATCGATTAGGTAACTTACGAAACATACACCCATGAAAGAAGTATCATACCATGATGATGTAAATACCCATAAATTAAAGTATATTACACAATGAATACGATCATGGGCAGTACACATACACCACATGCAATAATTAAGTGGTGATCAATGGAATTCTCACGGAATTAAAAGTGAGATAAGAAAATCCCTTACCTTGTACTTTTCCTTGGTTGGGGTAGGTTAATCTCCTGTATAATAGTTAAATAATTGTTACTAAATTATACAAGAATCATATACATTAATATGATATCATATATGATCTTTTAATATTGATTTGATAATAATATCTTAGTATTATCACCGTTTCGGGTGTTAACTTACTCATTTTCTTTATATGTTTTGTTACATAAGTCATGTTTGTTGTATCTTATTCATATCCAGAATGATATCAAGTCCTTAAACATCATTTTTAAATTATTAAATGATAATTATACTTGAATGGATACGATGGAGAATGAATCTCATCGCGTTTGTGGAGACGGTAGTCCGTACGTACGCACGAACGCTACTTCCATTTAATTTTTTATTTTAAAAGAATCGAATACAAATGATACATAAGAATATTACTATTACAGTATAATATAATATTTTATATATGTTACTTAAGTTCATTAACACCATCCTTTATACGTTCCATGTGTGGTATGAACGAGTCATATCATTTTAAGGGGGCGGTAGTCCGCACTTCCTCAAATGAAATTATCGTATGTATATACAACATGAAACGAATAATGGTATGAAATAAAATGGAATTACAGAAGCTTATATATAAAATATATATCATTAATATAATATTTAATTATAGTGCCATCATAATGGCCACCATGAGAGGCGGTAAGATGTATTTGAACAATCATCGTTTCGTGAGGCGTTAGTTTGCCATCCACAGAAACATTATGTTCATCATCCATTAGATGGAGTTGTGTGTATGTGTAGTTTGAATACTTCTTATAACAACATCCTAGTATATTGAGGATACTGGTGTTGTTACAAAAGAAAGGAAATAAAAAGAGTTTGGGGGTTGAAGAGGAAAAATAAATGAAAATAATTTAAGAGAAATCGTTACCTTTAATTTAGGTAACTCACTTTGGTTGGAACCAAAGGACTTGTTGAAATGCTTTCTGCCTAAGGGGAAGCTTCAAGGAGGAGGAGAGGGATTTGGGGAGCTTAGTTGGTCATAGTTTGGACGAGCCAAGTGGCTTGAGAGGTGTGAGGAAAAGAGAAGGAGGAGTGCCCTTTTTATAAGAGGGGTGAGGGGCACTTTTGGAAAAGCTAGAAATATTAATTTATAATAAATTCATATTCGGTTTCCAAAGGCTCCAAAGTTGACTATTCAAAGGATGAGGTGGGGATAGGTCGAAAAAAACTCATCCAATAGAATTTAGACAGGTTTGGGTACTTATATTAACCTTATCTTTTAGTATTAACTCTAAGTTAATTAGTTTCACTTTTACAATGTCTCTTTGTATTTTTATATAATATGGTTAATAAACTTACTATATACATCCAAGCGACCCCCAAGTGGTCCATTAATGATTAACCTATCATGATATAAGTCTCTTTGCCGAACCATAGATTTTTAGGAATTTAATATCAATTAATAATATAATATTTGTTTTAAGAACTCTTTTATGTCAATTTTGACACTATTCATTAGTTGATTTTTGTGAAACTCATAACAGATTGATTATTTCGAACAAAGTCAATTACATCAATCCAAATATATTATATTATCCTAGAAAATTAATTTAATTCATTAAAAGTGTCATATTATATTTATTTGGGTATTTATAAAATCAATTATTTTAATTTTTCACTATTATAGTAATTACTGCATCATCATTGTGTCATTAATATTTTACATTAGCTGATGTCTAAAAAGTATAAATAAAATATCATTATGTAGGAAATCGTTTTATCTTTCTAATGAATATTTATAATCTAAAATCCAACATGTATAACCCTATGTAACAATTGTTTTGCTAAAAGATATATGCTTGTGTCATTTTTGTATTCATTTTAACTTAATTAATATAAAGTGTCATTATCACTTACAAGTGGATCCATGGGGTCCCAAAATTGACCCAAAGATGCCCATGGTCGACCATGTATCAACCAATAGGGTTAAGACACGTTTTAGGGTAATTTAGTATTATTATAATATTATTTTTTTAACCCTTATTTACCGGATTTACCCTTAACCATGGTAAATAAAATATTTACCGCAGTAATTATTCAAAATGTCTAAAAATAAAAGTTACCTATTTACACAATTTTAACATCCTAATTCCAAATATGGAATCCATTTTCCTAAATTCAAAACACAGAAGTGGCAGAAATTAATTTAAAATTAAATCCCGCTGTCAAAACAAAAAGCGTGTTTTTAAGAGATAATAACTATCAAAAGATTGACACTCGTTTATGTTTGGTTTAATTGTAAAATTATGTCCAATGACCAACATTATATTAAATGGTAAAAATATATTCTAAATATACTTTAAAACCACTCAAATTCATAATTTATCACTATTAATTATTTTTATTAAAAAAGTTGTTTTTAATTAAAATTTAGTAATTTTCACTATTCATCAAAATACAAAAGTTATCCGAAAAGTACCAAAATTTCACCCTAGGCTAATTTCGATATTCCGAATCCAAAAATGAAGTCCATTTTGAAATATAAAATATATATAATTTCAAAAATTAGGTATTACTATTCATAACGGCTAGTTTGATTGGTTGTGGTGTGTTAAAATCTCGAAGTTGCGTACAATGCACGTCATTGCATTATTCGAAAGGAAACATACCGAGGAAGCTTGGGGTGTTACATTCTCCCCTCCTTCAATAAATTGTGTCCTCGCAATTTTTAAAATTTTTCTTGGGAATATAATGGAAAGTCCCACATCGGGAAAAGAGTCAATAAAACTATCACTTTAAAAGAAAGAAAGAGAGGTATAACGGTCATCCAAGATAACCAATACTAGGATTCCATGTAAGAAAACATGGATATGGATGATAAACTAAGTGTCAAGTTCTGATGGAGAGGGATAGAAATCATGATCAGGAGAAAGTTAACAATGAGAAAACCACAAACTTGTGTTGGGACAAACGACCATTAGTCTCCTAGTAGGAAAGTAAACGGACAACATTTTTTTTAAGTTACATTACATAAGGAAGAGGAATTCATTTATGATATTGACTATGAACATTATGAGATATACTTACATTTTAAGTAGATTTTCATTCTTTAATAAATTTCCACCACTAACTCATTTTTTTTAAACGATGAGTATTCAAGAAGACTTGGTCACACTGGAAGAGATAGAATAAACTTCTATAGAATCACATGATCCATGAAGGATAAACCATATATTTACATTGTCTTTGAAGATTAATCAAAACCAAAATGGTCAGTGAATGATCTAATGATTCCCCAAAAGAATATTCATTGAGATAAATATGCACTAATCTTAATTTCTAAAATTAAACCAACAATACCCCAAAGTTAAATAGATACCATTCAATAACCAATTGTCCTTAAAATCCTTTAATATAATCCAAACTAATATTGAAACCCAAAACATAGAAGAATTTGATTATGTAGTCTCCCATGTTAAATTGTATCTCCAAATGACATCAGATACTCTTAAAGTCACATATTCAAAAGTAATTAACCTAATCACATATTCTCTATTATAGGTTAATCATTTCCATAAATAACCCAAATCACTATAAATCCACAATAAAAACGTAGATAAAAATCTATCATTACTCCACAAATGAAACCCCATAGTATTCTATTTTCCTTGGGCATATAGTGTTCCCAACAAAGCGAACATCTTCCAAAATAACATTTATCACTTAATCACCAAATCATTTTCCTATACCAAGGGTATTCTTTTGATATGAAATAAGAACCCAAATCAACTTATTATTGATCAATAAAATCATTTAACTAAAAAAAACAAGTCATACTGACCAGGGACTTCACGTAGTCCAGTGGTAGGCGATAAATCCCAATCGCACTTTGGTTGTGGGTTCGATTCCCACAGCTTTGTCCGACGCGATGGGTTGTCACACGGTCTACGTGTTGTCCTTTTTCAAAAACTATATTTTATAATATTACCAAAATAAATAACATAATTTAACCACAAATGTTATATCATACTTTTCATTTTCATCCCAAATTATAATAACTTATCATTTTCTCAAACCCCAATGATCATATAAACCAAATGGTTATTTATACCTATATCCACAAGAGAAGAGACAATTCTTCCTCAAATATCATTCTCACATGGCAAACTGCGGGGTTACAAATACAAGAGAAAATTATTCCAAAGCAAACCCATCAACAAGGAGTGCTAATACTTTTTAAATTTTTCTCCAGCCATTTATTTCGACATAGCTTCTTCTTTGACCAAGAAAATATCCTATAAAATAGGACATTCACTCGGGTAATGGCCAGGTCCCCTACATTTACGACAAATGACTGTAAATGGACTCTTGGGACCATTTTTATCTTCTTCCATAGTACTCTTCATATTTATTCGGCAATTCTTCACTTTATGTCCTTCCTTCCCGCACGTAAAACATTTCGTTGTCCCATTGAGACACTTTCCTGGGTGTCTCTTTCCACAATTCCTGCATGATGAAAATTGAGGTTTCTTTTCTCCATGGTCTCCATTGCTGGAGATCTTATCATTTATCACCTTTCTCTTCCTTGTTGAGTCTGGGAGTTGGTTAATATATATGTTGTTGATCATATTTTTGGAAAACTGATTTGGCATAAAGACGATATCTTTTACGCCTATCAACATTCCATTTTGTTGCTCATCGCTACCATCGTTCCCACCTTGTACATCATTCTCAAAGTCACTATGACTTCCTTGGAATCCAGCCATTGACTAAATCCAGAAAGCATTGTGTGAGTAATAGTAGTCGTAAAATCATTTAGAGATTAAAATGTCACCATATTCTCAATTTGAAACATATTAGGATTAACCAAGGTCATTTTCTCTCATCTTATGTATATATTACTTAAATCGGTTTGTAAAGAAAATGTAAATTATCCTAAGCATATCCCCCGGGAGTGTCGTAACCAAGAGTGCAGCAAGGCCCGTTGTCGTGCACCAGTTCCCGTTCGAGTCTAGCTCAAAGCGGTGTTTTCGGGTTTTATCCCTAGGTACATCTGTGCCAGAGCCGCCTCTACCTGCTCGTATCCAGACAGGGATGTATTGCTCGGAAAACTTACAAAATCTTTAAAATACCAAAATTCTAGGAAGTTTTTTTTTATACTAATCCTCAAAGTTCATCTTAGGTCTACGTGCTCTAATCAGAGTTTATCTAAATATAGCTACCAAGGTTTGTACTAAACTTTCTCTGATACCAACTGTAACGCCCCGACCCTAGCTACCCAGAGTCGGTGCATTATTACATAACATTGGCATGATCATGAGAAAGATCAAGTCTCGAAAGACCGATTAGTTTAGTAGCCTTGGAATAACTAGATACATCCATAAATTTTTACATTACATCATAAAAAAAACATCTTGTCTTCATATCCCCTCATACTATCCCTGCAGGTCATTCATAAATTACTTCTTCATAATCCTGGGAAAAAAAATAAAACATTGAAAGGGGTGAGCTCGGATGCTCAGTAAGGATAACATTATAGCACAAGCTTTCATAAATAAGCATAAACACTTAAGGCAATTTATAACTAAAACAAAAGCCTTTTAAACTTGAAATTCAGCATAAAATGGCAAAGGTAAAATGAAATAATGCCATTTACTTACTCACATGGATATTCTACTAGTCGAATGATCACATGCAATATCAATAACCACTTTCATAATGATGGAATGCATAATGCCAGACTATCATAACCACATAGCCAAGGCCTCGTGCCAAGACTACGAATAAGATTTTGCCAAGGCCTTGTGCCAAGACACTAGTTTGTCTCATGAGACCTACCGATGCATCGAGGAGCTATAGCGGGCTCCACCCGTCACTTATTAAGTCCAATGCATTCCTCATATGAATAGGTTTAAGCATAAAATAAACATTCGTATTAAAACTAGCATACGAAATGTCAATACTTTAACCACAAACCCTGAATGGTATAAAAATAGAACATCCATAGTCAAATATAACTCATTTGATACAATATGGAAGATTGTATTGTATCACATTAACCTCAATCATGAATAATTAAGGATGTTGACATAGATGAAAATAATCATCAAAACTATTTGAGAGAAATATCCCCCTTTTCTTGAAAACATTTGAAAGTCACACTATTTGTCAAGAAGCCATTTAAAAATAGATTTTTGAATCAAAGTGTCCCATACCACTTTGAAACTTTTTAAAAGGATTTTAAATTTCTAAACTTTAATGTCCATATAAATAAATCCTTAAAACCATTTTTAAAACATGGACATTAATGAGAAAGATTTAGATGAATAAGTCTTTAAAACATTTAAAAATGGTATTTTAGTTAGAGATTTTTACCAAAAGAGACACTTGAATACAAATAATTGAGGTGATCAAAACTTTGTAATATCATGAGAATAAAGGGAATCATGATATATTATGTCAAAGTACATTATATATACACCACATAAAAGTGATTTGGTGTTTATCATCAAAGAAGTCTCAATGGAATGTAAATTGAGATGAAATCTCTCATAAAGGTTGTATCCTTAGGTTAAGGATAAATCAATGACATAATTATGTGTGAAAAATATAAATACACTAAATATGATTGGATATTCAGTGTAAAACAATCAAAGGACATTCACACATATTCTTGTAAAAGCAATACCAACGAATTGGGTGTTTAACTCAACAAATGGAGAATGAGTTAAAATTACTCTTATCAAATTCATATCAATGACTTGAGAATTACCAATGGAGTGATTATGTGTATCAAACTTATATCCACAGGAAGGGGAGTGGAAATTATGACATAATCAAATGAATAGTGATTCCACACATAATCTTGGGGTAATATAATCAATGAAATATGTGTAAATCCAAATGAGTGGAAATTGAAATCTCAAATTCCCTTATCGATTAGGTAACATACGAAACATACAACCATGAAAGAAGTATCATACCATGATGATGTAAATACCCATAAATTAAAGTATATTACACAATGAATACGATCATGGGCAGTACACATACACCACATGCAATAATTAAGTGGTGATCAATGGAATTCTCACGGAATTAAAAGTGAGATAAGAAAATCCCTTACCTTGTACTTTTCCTTGGTTGGGGTAGGTTAACCTCCTGTATAATAGTTAAATAATTGTTACTAAATTATACAAGAATCATATACATTAATATGATATCATATATGATCTTTTAATATTGATTTGATAATAATATCTTAGTATTATCACCGTTTCGGGTGTTAACTTACTCATTTTCTTTATATGTTTTGTTACATAAGTCATGTTTGTTGTATCTTATTCATATCCAGAATGATATCAAGTCCTTAAACATCATTTTTAAATTATTAAATGATAATTATACTTGAATGGATACGATGGAGAATGAATCTCATCGCGTTTGTGGAGACGGTAGTCCGTATGTACGCAGGAACGCTACTTCCATTTAATTTTTTATTTTAAAAGAATCGAATACAAATGATACATAGGTATATTACTATTACAGTATAATATAATATTTTATATATGTTACTTAAGTTCATTAACACCATCCTTTATACGTTCCATGTGTGGTATGAACGAGTCATATCATTTTAAGGGGGCGGTAGTCCGCACTTCCTCAAATGAAATTATCGTATGTATATACAACATGAAACGAATAATGGTATGAAATAAAATGGAATTACAGAAGCTTATATATAAAATATATATCATTAATATAATATTTAATTATAGTGCCATCATAATGGCCACCATGAGAGGCGGTAAGATGTATTTGAACAATCATCGTTTCGTGAGGCGTTAGTTTGCCATCCACAGAAACATTATGTTCATCATCCATTAGATGGAGTTGTGTGTATGTGTAGTTTGAATACTTCTTATAACAACATCCTAGTATATTGAGGATACTGGTGTTGTAACAAAAGAAAGGAAATAAAAAGAGTTTGGGGGTTGAAGAGGCAAAATAAATGAAAATAATTTAAGAGAAATCGTTACCTTTAATTTAGGTAACTCACTTTGGTTGGAACCAAAGGACTTGTTGAAATGCTTTCTGCCTAAGGGGAAGCTTCAAGGAGGAGGAGAGGGATTTGGAGAGCTTAGTTGGGCATAGTTTGGACGAGCCAAGTGGCTTGAGAGGTGTGAGGAAAAGAGAAGGAGGAGTGCCCTTTTTATAAGAGGGGTGAGGGGCACTTTTGGAAAAGCTAGAAATATTAACTTATAATAAATTCATATTCGGTTTCCAAAGGCTCCAAAGTTGACTATTCAAAGGATGAGGTGGGGATAGGTCGAAAAAAACTCATCCAATAGAATTTAGACAGGTTTGGGTACTTATATTAACCTTATCTTTTAGTATTAACTCTAAGTTAATTAGTTTCACTTTTACAATGTCTCTTTGTATTTTTATATAATATGGTTAATAAACATACTATATACATCCAAGAGACCCCCAAGTGGTCCATTAATGATTAACCTATCATGATATAAGTCTCTTGGCCGAACCTTAGATTTTTAGGAATTTAATATCAATTAATAATATAATATTTGTTTTAAGAACTCTTTTATGTCAATTTTGACACTATTCATTAGTTGATTTTTGTGAAACTCATAACAGATTGATT
This sequence comes from Viscum album, assembly GCA_963277665.1. NCBI lineage: Eukaryota > Viridiplantae > Streptophyta > Magnoliopsida > Santalales > Viscaceae > Viscum > Viscum album. The sequence continues at coordinate 1,236,321,254 of OY728145.1, read as the reverse complement.
ATTTCGAACAAAGTCAATTACATCAATCCTAATATATTATATTATCCTAGAAAATTAATTTAATTCATTAAAAGTGTCATATTATATTTATTTGGGTATTTATAAAATCAATTATTTTAATTTTTCACTATTATAGTAATTACTGCATCATCATTGTGTCATTAATATTTTACATTATCTGATGTCTAAAAAGTATAAATAAAATATCATTATGTAGGAAATCTTTTTATCTTTCTAATGAATATTTATAATCTAAAATCCAACATGTATAACCCTATGTAACAAATGTTTTTCTAAAAGATATATGCTTGTGTCATTTTTGTATTCATTTTAACTTAATTAATATAAAGTGTCATTATCACTTACAAGTGGATCCATGGGGTCCCAAAATTGACCCAAAGATGCCCATGGTCGACCATGTATCAACCAATAGGGTTAAGACACGTTTTAGGGTAATTTAGTATTATTATAATATTATTTTTTTAACCCTTATTTACCGGATTTACCCTTAACCATGGTAAATAAAATATTTACCGCAGTAATTATTCAAAATGTCTAAAAATAAAAGTTACCTATTTACACAATTTTAACATCCTGATTCCAAATATGGAATCCATTTTCCTAAATTCAAAACACAGAAGTGGCAGAAATTAATTTAAAATTAAATCCCGCTGTCAAAACAAAAAGCGTGTTTTTAAGAGATAATAACTATCAAAAGATTGACACTCGTTTATGTTTGGTTTAATTGTAAAATTATGTCCAATGACCAACATTATATTAAATGGTAAAAATATATTCTAAATATACTTCAAAACCACTCAAATTCATAATTTATCACTATTAATTATTTTTATTAAAAAAGTTGTTTTTAATTAAAATTTAGTAATTTTCACTATTCATCAAAATACAAAAGTTATCCAAAAAGTACCAAAATTTCACCCTAGGCTAATTTCGATATTCCGAATCCAAAAATGAAGTCCATTTTGAAATATAAAATATATATAATTTCAAAAATTAGGTATTACTATTCATAACGGCTAGTTTGATTGGTTGTGGTGTGTTAAAATCTCGAAGTTGCGTACAATGCACGTCATTGCATTATTCGAAAGGAAACATACCGAGGAAGCTTGGGGTGTTACACCCATTTCAGAACTGCACCATCCTAGCATTCATAATTCATTCTTTTATATTATTTAGTTCAACTGGGTTGATCACACAAGGTTATGGGCATTCATATTCAACATCCATGTTTAATTGTTTAACTGATTCGTACATGATTCCCATTCGCCCGACAATGCATAGAATAGAGCATAGCATAGATGCGCAATCAAAGGCCCCCAACTGTCGTGATATTCAGTAGGCCTAATACCATTCAATTCATAACAACATCATATGGAAAGCATCGGTAAAAACATGGAACAACATTAAAAACTTCCTCATCCCCATTATTTAACTGGTTATTATCTTCATTACAGAAATGATTTACTGCCTTGTGGGAACCAGAGAACACCCACCCCCCATGATGCACAAGGAGGATAGACAAAGGTAAGATCCCTACTTGATTGATCAAGTATCGACATTAAGTCCTCACGTGGAAACTTGAAATTCCGAGTATTAGGAACTCCACAGAATACGATCAAGGAAAAATTCACGGGGGTACAACTTGTCTGGAGGAAGGGTATTCTAAGCACAGGGTGATAGAGAAAAAGAAACCTAGGGAGAAGAGAATCATTTAGGTTATAAAGTCTATGATATAGCATCCCAGGACGGTTAAGATATGCAGAAAAATACTCAAAACCACGGAAGAAGTGGGATCATTGGTTAACCACATGGATGGGCCACCCCACACGTCCAACTTAAAAGGTCCCTGCCCTTCAAGGTAGTTAAAACTAACGCACACCTCCTTAACTAAGGAAGGACTCCGTGGAGGCGTTTCTAAAAATGCAGTTAAAGGAATGGACAAAACGCATGGTATTCCATTTAAGGAGGGTACCTCACCAATCATTTAATTAAACACCATTAATGGGTTTTAAAACATTCATAAATGGGTAAAAACATGGTTTAAAAACCACTTCACGCAAAAAGGAGGTGCCACATGAAAACCCATGGAGAGGTCACAAGTAGGCGAGGTCTACTAGTAGACCAAGCTACCGGTTGCCCGAGGGTACCGGTAGGATGAGGCTACAAGTAGGCCGAGGCCACCAGTAGGCCGAGGCAACCGGTAGGCCGAGCCCACCGGTAGGCCGAGCCCATCGATAGGCCAAGGCCACAGGTATGTCGAGCTACCGGTAGGCCGAGGTTACCGTTAGGAGTCTTAAGCTTCACCGAGAAGCTAGGATGACCCAAAACACACCAAACATCATATTTGAACCATGTAATGGACCCCAAACCCCCGGGCCATTACAATATGTTATGTCCCAAACAAACTAGGTGAAATCACACTAAGTCATCATTCCCCCAAAAAAATCTCTATGTCTAGTAACATAGACAATTATACCCTACTAAGTCCACATAGGTATGAAAACTCCAGATTGTATACCCCACTATATTCTTATACGGGTTGGGTCACTCATGATCTCCATTACCCATATTATGGACACACTATGTCATCATAAACCACCTTCCATATTAGTCTACACAACATGTCACATGGAGTGACCTAACATTACCACACTCAAGGGATTCCAAGACCCACAAGCCCATCGATCAATTTGGTATGATGCATAAAAAATATCATATACCTTGAGTATTTGAATTAAACATTGGAATTGTTCATTACGTTACATGGGTGAGAGAAAATCCATTTATCCACACATGTAATCAACTAATCAAGGTATAAATAACATTAACACCCATATTCATAACATAACAATCTAGAAATCCTCCTCGATAAACACAAACCTACATACATTATATAAACGTTATTGGTTAGTCCAAGATAAATAGGGTATCATGATGACATCATATACATTGCTCAAAATGGTATGTAACATCTCACTTAAATATTATCGATGTCAATGTCATGGATAAACCACCAACGTGTTCTTCAAAAGATGCAGTAGAAAACACAATATTCATCAACACCTCGACACATGCATTATTATCACAATTATCAATACATCATCATCAAGGATCATCCAAGGCTCCTTGAACCCAAAAATATAATGTATTTAAAAAAAGAAATAAAATATCGCATGCAATGAAACTTTCTCTTCCATGGATAATTTTTAAAATATTATAAAATATCAAATGAAATGAAATTCTAACTCTCGTATAATTTCAAAATTATCATTAAATTGTCAAATGTGATGATATTTATTATTTCATTGATAATTTCAAATTTATAATATTATTTTAATGCATGAAATATGAATCTAAATCTTATGAATAATTGTAAAATCATACTGAAAAAGTTTAAATCTTCAATTAATTCACTAACACATAAAATATTCGACTTAATTATTATATTATAGAGCCCTTAAATTATCCTTAAATGTTTTCATATTTATCCTCCACTAATTTGGTATCATTTTCACTTAATAATTTTCATTTAATTACTCTTGGATAATATGTATAATTATATTCTAATAATTTTAAGTACAGATTACATATAATAATTAAGCAATTTTTTATTATTAATTTTCATAAATTATAGTTTTGTGATTTCTTTTAAATTATTTGTTGATTATATTAAAACTATTATCCTTCCTTAAATAAATATCACTATCCAATTATATTGCCAATTATAATTAATTTAATATCATTCACAATCGTATTTTGAAAATTTAATAAAAAATTTTATATTGGACAGTCCAAAAATAAATTTCATTTGATTTAACAAATTAATGTTCCTTTAAAAATTCATGTAATTTTAATTTTATTAACATATAAAGTTAATTTTATGGAATGATATTTCTTATTTTTTATAATATTTTAAATTTATAATTTCACAAAAATTATATTTTAATAATTATTATAGATTTGACATTGAAAATATTTTATAATTATAATAATATAATTTTTTAATTTTTTATGACTAAAAAATATCATGTGATTTAATAGAGGATAATTTATCAATCATCAATGAAAAAAAGGTTAATCATTAATTTTATTTCTCTTTTGTTTTACAATATTAAATGTTAAATAAAAATAGAATAAATCAGATAAAATAATTAAAACCCTGGAATTATCATGATGTTCATATTTGAAGGAAAAAATGGTCCTCACAAACCTAGAAATCCCAATTAAAATTGAGTGGGCTTCACCTATCACATAAAGAGGGAGTCTGAGATCTATTAGACTCTTTCTGATCAACACAGTGGGATTACAATTGGTTCACCCATATAAAAACCCATGCTACATATGAGGTTACAAAACAAATCAATAATACCCAGTTTGAATCTATGATTCATCTCAAACCTGAATGTTGTGCCATTAATTTCACCCTATTAAGATGTTGTAAATTTAAATAAGTCAGAATAATGAGAAAATAAATCATTTGAGATTTACTATTTATGAAAATAGAATAAATAGAATTGAATAAGAAGGGGTAATTAAATAAATTATTTTAGTAATAAAACTAATAATACTAATGATTTTTTAAATAATACAACCTTATGTCAGATCCGACCAAACTCCTGACACACACAAATGATATGTATTATTTTGGTAAACAATGAATCATTGACTTAATAGTAGTCACATAATTATCATAAAACACTCCATTTATGAGATATTAAATTATTTTTAAAAATATATAATAAAATTTAAAATACATTATCTTCACTTGCGATATGATGAGACACCCAAATCTCAAAAATGCTCTGTCATGCCTAGGGTAAACCCATCATCTCATAGAGAAATGTGGAAAAAATTCTCATTTGAGACATAATTTGGGTAATATTTATATTTTTTAAACCCATGTGCAAGGAAAAAAATTATTTAATTCTTTTATTAATTCATTTCCACATCCCTACAGGTCTCAAAATCCAATACAATAAAAAGTCATTTCACAAAAAATATTATATAAAATATTAAAAGGTTTTAACTAAGAGTTTACCCTAAAAAATAATTAAATCATATATTCAGTAATTATTATTTAAAAATTTCATTTTCACATTTAAATGATCATATATTATTATCAATGAGTTTTTTTGTATTCCTTAAAAAATTATGTATTATTAATCAATGCCTCTATTGAAATGTCATCCATAAGAAGTTTATCTAGAATTCGTGTTCTCTCAATTGTGGCCCCTATGGTCAAACATCTTATTCTCACACAAACATCTCCTCCTATATCTATCCATTCATCTACTAATCATGGATTAGAAGTACCATTTTCCCTTACCAAATCATCTTTCAATGGTTTATAATCATCACAGGACACACCTCATAAGATGAATCTATCAACTACTCAATCTCCTCATAATATTAATCATGACAATGTAATAGTATGTATCTATGAAGCTTTGATATATGGAAAGAACTATGCATATATGGATAGTGATAAGGGAGGTACATATATTGTTGCACATTCCCTATTAAAATAATATTTGTGTCCACTGTGGATAGTGAAAAAACTAATCTATATCATATGAACTCTCTGAAATGTCTTATAAACCATTTCATTTCCAAAAACCACAAATTCCCCCACCTCATGCAAACCTAGTTGTATGTTTTGAGGCTTTCTATAAAATTCCTCATAAGTCTGTATATTAATAAAATCATAATAACTCATACTATATGGAATTCAATCATTTCTAGGTGGCCATCACATGCTCTGTTAAAGTATAGCATGTAATCTCTAATAATATCCTCCAATACTCATATAGTCTACTTATATTTCCCATCTGTACCAGGATGGAATGTCATACTATATCAAATCTATTTCCTAATGGATGTTATCCAAAACTGGAAAAATAGAGATGCGAAATAGTCTTCTCTATCTAAATAATCTAATGTGAACTGCATGAAGGCATATGATCTATCCAAAATACAACATTACCATATCATCCATATAGTGAGTCTCTCTGGTCTATAAGTAGTGTGATAACATTATTTGTGGATCAAAAATCACCCATACCGAGATATAGGAAAGGATCATGCTTGGATACATGCCAATGGCTATGTAAAACAATGATGTTTCCAATCAAGAAATATTCTTCCATACACATGACATATAGGTTGATTTCTTAAATTATTTTGTTCAGTAAAAACATCCTATATTAAAAACATCGATACATATTAGCCACTATTGAGTGAGATGAATTACAGAATTAATTTTAAGAGATTATTAGAAAGGTTATTATAATAATTAGTGCATCTAGATGTGGTGAACTAAAACTCTTTATATATAATAATAATAGTTCCTTTCATATCTATCTTGATTATCATGAGCTCAACAAAATCATGATAAATAAAAAGTATCCCATGCCCTGTAATGATGACTTTATCAAAGGAGGTGAATAAAATGAATATAAAAACTATTGTATCATAATTTTTAAAGGTTGAAATATATGAAATTTATAATATGTGTGGTATGTATATAAGAGAAGTATCATTCTTGAGGCATGATATCACTAGTTACCAGATATATATGGAATGTTCAATGAAAATTTAAATTGACGAGTGGATCGTGAAATCATCACTAATTGAGATATATTGTTTCCATGTACTAGGGGAAAGTTACTGAAGATTTATTTGTAACAAATCATGATTTATATACCCACTAACTAGGTATACATGAAAGGGGTTACTGTATTTCTATACTAGTGAATATGAAGAGTTCTTCAAAGATAATAAAAACATGATTATCCCAACACAAATAAATGCACTACCAACATGTGTGAAACTCTTTGTGGTATACACTGATTTATTAAACTAGGTCTTGGGATAAATACTAATATAGAATTTTAAACCGATATATTATCTCTCTAGTCTCTTGAATGTTCATGAGAACAACAATTAAATGTGTGATCTGGAGTTGGAAATTTTTGTATTCAGATAAAAACTCTCACAACGTTTACCATATTGGAAAACAATGGGATATATACGGATCCATCTTTCATATGGATATATTAATGAATAATGATATAAATGTGTATTATCAAATATGGAAAAGTATTTTCATGGATTATGATGTCCAAATAACCTGCCATCCTATTATATATCATACAACATTACATAATCTAAGTAAAATGGATTTCACATTCTTTTCAGTGATGAGAATTGAGATGAATCTAGTATTCTAAGAACTTCATAGGATATAATTGGGGATCATGAATGAATTAACATATTTATTCAATTATTAAATTATTTCTCAATCACCCCTTCTAGAAAAGAAAATGGATCATCAAATAGAGAATTTGAAAATTAATAAGAAAGTGGAATCGATAAAAAATTAGAAATCCTAAATGATAAAACATTACAAGGAAGGATTGGAATGTTTTTGATCTTGAATATATATAGCATTAAATCAAGATATATTGAAATATATTTTTAATTATTCAAAATGATATGCTTATCCATATACCTATGGATCATGAATATGAATCTATATTTCAAAGAGCACTAATATTTGGAAAATATGAATGACCTGATCTCAAAGTACACATATATGTTATTAGTTTCTCATAAAGAGAATAAAAAAGGAAAATTTAAATAGGTATGATGCAACCAATACCCATACTAACATGGAGATGAGAAATGATTAATATGGAATTATCACTAGTATTATGTATGCATCAAGATAAAATAATGATAGATGGGTTTTTGTGGACATTTAGAAATTACAAATCTATTTATTTCAATTAATGAGTAATTTTTAGTTCATCAGATTTCGTGGATAAACATAAAATAAGTGATATGGATCCATGTTGTACAATTATCAATTATATCAAATAGAGGTTCAAGATTTACCTCTATGATTGTGAAGTGTCTCCAACATTCTCAAAAAACCAATTAGATTCATTATTATAACTTATCAGCCCAAAACTAATGGAATATCAGAGTGGACTATCCAGACACAAGATTACATGTTGATGGAATTCATGATTTTCATCAATGGAGGATTGGACAAACAACTTCATCTAGTTGATATCTCTTAAAAAAAATCAACTCTCAAATCAAAATGGATCTATATGAATCAATTAATAGTAATAGATATTGAAAACCTACATCATTTGATGAATTTAGGGACGACATGATTATATAATCTAAAAGGATCTAGGAAATGGTAGAAAATATCAAGGCCATTTAGTACCACATAATCACTACAAATCATCAATAGAATATATTTTGTAACAATAATTATTGGGACCTAGTGTATGAGTTCATAGATATTGTATTCCATCACATATATCAAATTATGAGTTCAATATATTAGTAAATAAGAGAAATATAATAAATAGATAAATCACCCCCATTGATATTCTTGATCATTCATGAGTTATAGAATATCGACCAAAACATGCAACAAATATGTCTCATGAACAAAATATATTCCATGTATACCAATTGAGGAAGTACATACTAGATCACAAACATGAAAATAATTTGATAACAGTAATGTGGGAAAATCATCTCTCTTATGGAATGTAATCAATGCTATTCTTAAACCATGGATATAAAGTTCTACCAAACAATAAAACTATCCAAGTCAATGTACTATGTTAAAACATTTATTTTACTATGGAAACATGGAAATCACTTGATGTAATGAAATATAAATACCCTCACCTATTTTAAACATTTTATATGAAATTTATTTATGAGAAAAAAACTTCATTCGGGGAGAATGAAACAACACATAATTTATTCATTAAAATTTTCAATAGTAATAAATGATTGTGTTTGATTTAGTAATGTAATATTATACATTGGACACATTTTATATAATAAAACTGAAAAACATTTATGATGAAATTTTCAACATTACATTTAGTGAAACATTTTGGCCATATATTTTAAAATTATTAATAATCATTTGTGAAATAGGAAATAACATAATTTGAATAGGAAAATTTTCCTATGATGGATCCGCCAAAATAGTAAAACATAGGAAACATATTATAGAAATAATTCCAAATTTTGTTAATGAAATATACATTTTCAGTATCAAAATATTTATAACCATGAGAAAAAATATAATTGAATAAATAAGGTTTGAAGTGAGATGAATTTATATAAGTAGGTGACACATATTATTGTTAGAATTCTTTTCATTATTATAGTAATCCAAACAATGGAAAAGTAACATGAATGATTGTCTAGTAATATAACTCTTTAGAATAGTAAAATTAGTTTCAGGATACAATCATCAGTAATTTCTGAGTAAAATAATATTTAGGTTTATTATAAATGGAAATTATGACATATTTATATCATAACAAAATTAAATACATTTTTAAAAAATTATTAAATAAGTGAAAATATTTTTTATTAAACATATATTTTTTAATAAAATTTTTAAAATAAATATAATGATATAAATTAAAAATTATTTTATTAATATAGATTCTCAATTAAAAATTAAAATTTATTATAATAATATGAATCTTTTATGATACTATAATTAATTTTTCGAAATTGTCCAAAAATGTATTGTAATATTAAATTTGTAATATTACAAATAAATGAAGAATATTATCATAAAAACAATGTTTTCATATTCATCAAATTATTATAGAAAATATTATTTCATTTATGTAATATACTCATCAAAAAATGGATATATTTTATTTTTATTATTTTTCTAAAATAGGTTTTTTGGACTAATGGAATACAGTAAATTAAAATATATTTCACTCTAAGCTATTTACATATATTTTATATTCCTAGTTTATTCAATAGATTACTATTTTAAAATAACATGAACTATATTATTTATATTGTTACTAGAATAAATAATAATATTATTATAGTGCCAAAATAACATTCTTTGAAATATATAATTAAAAAACACCCCCTTCTTCCCCTTATATATACCACACCCCACTACTATTTCTCCGCACACATTCTAATCCTTATTTATATATAAATTTTATCAAACACCCTTCACAAAACATTCCAACACATCATAGTTCTTATAATGTCACAAAAATACCAATTACAAGTTCATTAATGATTAATTCAAAGAGATTTTTGTTATGATGTAATTTTATAACATACAACTTTTAAATTCATTTCTTATTTTACCTTACACTAACATATCATATCCAAAATACATTATTTAAACTACTATGATATTAATATTATAATTTCACTAAGATAAAGTATACACACCATGCCTACTCATCTTTCCTCCTCTAATTCTTATAATGAACCCATTAAACATACTATGTCAGTTAACAGTCTCCATTGATATAGAATTCATCCCTTTTACTATCACATTCATGTCTATTTATAAAACCTGCATTATATTTCTTTATCACTATATTATGTTTCCTTGCTATCATGATTAATTTTTTTATATTTCATGACTCTATTGATTCATTCAAAATCCATTGATTTCAGGTTTTCATGTTAATCCATTTGATTCAGATTAGATTATTTATTACCTAGTTTATTACCTTAAATTCCTTTTTGTCTCACCCAATTTTTCAATATATTCCCAGGGATATCCTATTTAGTATTAAGAGATTAACGAATCTGATGATCTCATTACGGATTTTAAAATAAATACTTTTCATTTTAGTTTCATTTTTTCCAATTATTTACCAAGTCTTCAAAATATAACATGCATTCAATCCTTGTTTTTTATTTACTTGATATATATGTTTATAAACTTTTAATAATATTTTTATATGGATAGGGATGCCATAGTTCAGTACACATTATAGTTTATATTATCTTTATTGATAAAATTTGTTAATGATATAATTAAGGATTTTAGTAATTCACGAACCACCCTTAATATTATTAATACTACTAAAAATTGCTCCATAAGATAAAATAATCATTGTAGAAAATATATGGAAAATAAATAGGTTTTATCACAATAATAGTATACCATAAATAACCATTGGAAAAAATAATGTGTTTTATAGAATTATCCATAAAACTAAACATTATAGGACATGTAGGTAAATAATGTGGATTGTATTATAATATCCTAACCCTAATGAGGTATAAAAATATATATTATAAGTTTATATAAATGAAATTTCAATTTTATAAATGAATTAAAAATAAGATTTTAAGATCAGGAGAAAAGATTCATATTCCTTTGATAAAATTTATGTATAATGTTCCTAGAGAATTGGGAATATAAATATAATTATCCTTCAATAATTGTAAACAATGGTTTATTAATATGTAATGTCAAGTTAGCTATAAAATCCATTCAAGTAATATATTTTAAATAAGAACATTCGTTTCCAAATTCTATATAAATTTAAAAATGAATTTTTTGAAAAACACTTAAAAGGAATAATTTTATAATTTGTAAAGAAATAAATTTTTTTAAATAATAAAATTTATGTAAGATTTATTTTTATATAAAAAATCCATAAAAATTGTATGTTCATGGTAATAGAGAAGAATTATTCCCAAAAAAAGATTAAATTATGTAAGGTTTGCTAAGAAACATTTTCATGTTCATTTTGAGTACCAAATAGAATATATTAGAGAAATTACATTTAATACTAGAAATAAATATAAGAAAAATATTGTATTTTCCAAAAAATATAATGAATTTTTTTTCCCTAAATATAAAATAACATAGGAAATCTAGAAAATAATGTAAATTTTTACATAAACCCTTAGATGTCGTCTTATAATTATTTGAATGCATAAAAAATATAAATAATAATTATTATATATTTAGATTATATATTTTTTTGTATATAGTACATGATATATTTAATTCAATTTTAGTTTTTTATTACCCTATTATTAAAAATTCATCATTAAAATCATTTTTCAGTTGAAAATGGGATTGTTTTGAATGCATATTTGTGTTTAATAGTTCATGTCCTTAAAATTTGGTTATTCATTAATATTATAAAAAAATATAAATCTTTTGTAAATATCATATGTATCTATTATATACTATTTTATAACAATCCATGTGATGTAGATATGAAAAATGGATTATATCACATCATATAGATGATAGTCCATACAAATGCATTATTGATGTTATGATATTTTTATGGATTGAAGAGAAAGTTAAATTAAAGTAATTTTTGTAATATATTAATAATTATATAATTATTATCATATTGTTTCCATAAATTTATCATTATTACCATCCTTTTAGTGCGAAAATAAAAAAAGTGTCACATTTCTTCATAAAGGTTGTAGTCTAGGCATACACTTATTTAAGAATTGGGATCTTCATTTTAGGTATTGATCTTGTTTCAGGCTGTGATTTTGGAAAAAATAATATTTAGAAATTTTTTGATTACACGCCCTGTACACCTAGGTATACAACATGTATGTGGTTGTTGCGGGTAGTTGTGTATTGGTTGTTTAACGACAAAGTACATGGCTGTGTAGACCACCTAAAGCAGGGGTCAGTTGAATCATGTACAAGGTGTTTACATTAAATGTACACACTGTAAATTTTAATATTTATTTGATTAATCAGACCAGGGTCACGTCTCATCTCCAGAATCCATTTCGTCTTCTCATTTCTCCTACATGAAAGTAATTTATGACAGATTATCTTTGAGCGCCTCCCGTTCCTCTGTCCGAGCTCCATTTAAAACACTGATTAGGGCAGTGGATTCCCATCAGTGAGTTCTCTCTTAACCTAAATCATCTACCAATTATTTCTACTCTTTCTTGAGTTACCCAAGGGAAATAAATTTAGACCTTTTTGTAGATATATGAATTTCTACTTCGATTCAATGGCTGAGGTTAAAGAGAGGTCATCGTACAACATTAAGGTAGGTTGTTGGTTGCCCTTCAGAGTTTGGATTTGAGTTATATATTCCTAAGTTATTATTACCCATTATTTATGTATTTTTTGTAAAGGAATTGAACCCTATTATCATATTCCTTAGATTTATTGATAGATTATGGGTTTTTGATGATACATTATTCTAAATTATATGCATAGGGGACACACTGTTGGTGCATTTCCTTGTTTTAAAGTTTATAGTCGGTTGGTCTAGGTTGCCTATGAGGAATACATTGTGACCTTTCCTTGCTTGTTAAGTTGGAATTTATTACTTGTTTTTGTTTGTTAAATTATTTATTAATGTTATGTAACTACTTATCCTAGTAGTGGTTGAGATTACATTTTTCTATTGGATATCATTTGTGTACCATTGTAATACACATGGCATTGAAAACCATGTGTTGTTAGACCATAGGGGAAATTGACATTGAGGGCTTCCCTTGAGTGAATGTACTATTTACATTATGAGACCATAGGGAGGGGGGTTGATAGTATGTTCTCCCACATATTTTCTATAGAATACCTTTATGATACCACAAGGGTAATAGATTTTGGGTGCTTCCTCAAAGTGTCTGTCGTTTATCGTTAAAAGACCACATGGGGAATTTAGTGTGACTGATTCCTTAGAGAGTCTTTGTTTTTGAGAGACCAAAGGGTTTATACAGTGTGACCATTCCTAGAGGGTCATTATATAATTATTTAATGGATTATATATTGGATCATAGTGTTTAGATTGTGAGAAACTTCCCAGAGTGTTGCCTTAGACATGTTGATGTATTGTGATGAGCTTGCTAAGCCAAACACAAAGCTTTTACTCTGTCATACTTGATTATTATATGGCCTTCAGAGACATATATTTCTCTTTTACATATGGTATAATGAACTTAGGCTCGATCACAAGATTTGATTATTCAACTGTTTAAATAATTAATAAATGTAATTGAATGTATTAGGAAACTGTAAGATTGTTTACTTATGAGTACTTCTTTGTTTATTTCATTATTATTCATATTGCCTTATATATGTGTCCAATAAATGTTTGGAACAAATATTTTGGTGGTATCCTACAAATATTCATCTCACACCATGTCTGGGTCATTCTTTTAGACCCAAATATATTATACAGTTGCTGGTATAGATAAGTGCATGAACACTTCTACATCAGCTACTTGATTACGGTTATAGATGGAGAGAATAGGACCAAGATGAGGCTTGCTATGCGGTTGGAGTTATTTACTATTTTTAGTACATTGGTTTTAGTGTTGTGTTTCCATCATTGTAGCTTATTTTTCTTCGTTCCTACATACTTGGCACATGAATCATTATTTTCATATATATGAATGTGATGGTTTTAATTACTATAAGTCTTCAATTTTTACATTATTGTATTGTATTTATTCTTCCACTATTTTGTATTATTGTTATTCATGTATGTTTCTCAGACAAAGAGGATATAGTGATCCCACTATCAAACCAAGGTTAATCGCTGCTAGTCTAATGCCACTCGCTTTCAGTGAAATATGCTTGAGGCCATGTGACCAACTTGGTACAGGGCACTTTGTGTGGCGTCTGGAACCAAGATGTTAAAATATTGTTTCAAAGGAGGTTCTTTTTTTCTATGTCTTACTATTTGGAGCTGATAGATAGTGAAAAGATGAAATAGGTAGTTGGTAATAAGTTATGCCCAGGAGTAGATTTACTATGTACATGGAAAATCACATTTAACTCAAATATTAAAATTTTTCCAGTTATTCAATTGTTATAGTGGATTTGAGTTCAATGTTGGGTGATCAACATGTTATGTGTAGTTATTATTTATATCATTGGAGTTCTATTTATGTTTCAACCTGAAGATATTATGTCAGGCCATCTCATGCATCATATGGGTACTTTCTATAGATCACATGCCATGTATCTTCTATTGTCATTTAGGGTGCATTACTGATTGCATGTTGTGGTGATAGATGTTGGGCATGATATGTATATTGTTGTGATTCATGGAATGATTGAATATGGACTATTTTAATAGTGTAGTGAAATGTGTAAATTTTCATTGGGATGGATGCCAAACTTTCGTCCCTCAGGTGTTATGGGACCAATTGGATCAGAATTTGGTGGATCATGTTTGAACGATTAATTGAATTTTGTCAATTTATGATGTAAATAAGGTTTCCAAACATTTAGTTGTGGTAGTATGGGCTTTCATGTATCAAAAGTTTCCATTTATTAGATGAAATTTTATATTTTCAAGGGATATGGAGATGTTTTAGAGGCCTATTATCCTAAAACCTAGACAACATTTTGTGTGGTTTTATGACCACATTCCATGAGTTCTTCTATTTGGGAAGAAAAACAAATTCTTAAGTACACACCATGTACTGTGAGTACACATAGTGTAGAGATTAATTGTGTGACTAACTGTGTGGGGATAGAAATTGGCTGAAAGATGTTTGGTAGAACCCATAGTGTATTGGGAGTGAACATCATTCTGGAGATTCCTTGTGTATGGAAATGTGACTAATGAAACATGTGGATTAAACATATGTTGTACATGCCCTTTCCTGTTCTTACCCGCCATGTAGAGTTGACTATATCTTCGACCATGTGGCTAATGACATGGGCATTTGGAACATAAGTGGTACACGATGTGTTTACATTGAACACGTAATGTATTCTTACCCAGTAGAGTACCATGTGGATAGGCCATGTAGAAGAACTAGGTCAAGAGAGAGAAATTGAAGTACACACTATATAACTGGGGGAACCCGATGTGTGTAGGAATATAACATGACCAGGTTTGGCAGAGGAACACGACCATGTCCAAACCGAAGGGAACATGCCATGCAGATGGTATTCAAGCTATGTAACCCTATTTTAAAAATCATGAATGATTTCGTCCGATATTTCTTTCTTGCACATCTATGTTTTATTAAATGATAATAATGAACGGAGGTGTGTGTTTGACCTGGCAGAGTCATGCCACCGAGAAGTCCCCTAGTCTTACACAAAATACAATACAACGATCAGACATCAAAAATGGTAGATCATGGACTACCAATAGATCCACTCAATATGCCCTTCAGGGCACGAGCTGTTATACCATACACAAGTGCTGATGTATATTCCCAAGAAGGCTTTATGATGATTATGCAGGCCTACTAGGGATCACTACATACAGTCTTGTCTATGGTAGAGTTGACATAGAGTTTTAGCAGTGACATCCTCCCACATTCTCAGGGGATAGATAACCTCATGCTGCCGAGTCATGGTTAGAATCTATGCTACCTGTCTTCGAACATCTCGAGACACCTATGGAGAGGAGAGTGAAGATCACAACCTACATGTTTGGAGATTCATCAAATAGATAGTGGTATGTGGAATCACAGGAGGGTCTCAAATGAGCTATGGTTTGGAATGAATTCAATCAGACCTTCTATGACTATTTCTAACTAGAGACCATGAGGTCTGACCGAGCTGAACAGCTCATGGATTTGGAACAAGGGACACATTCAATCATTGATTATTATTTTTTCTTCACAGAGCTACAATGATTCCCACACATTCTTGGGGGTGATGAGTAATTTATATCCAGTAAGTATTATGTTGGTATCAGTCATGTCCTTTGATCCCTGGTGAACATCATTACGTTGAATTCTATATATTCTATAGTCAACCTGGCACTGATCACCAAGTGTAATATGGGGGATTCTAGAGCTATGATCTAGGGCAGTTCAACATCCATAGTTGGTGCTTCTCCAACTGATAGTAGGATGTTCCACAGGGTGTCTACACATGGAGATCCGAGTAGATGGGATATTCCTTATGGTATCCAGGTGGTTTTCTACCAGTGTGTTAAGAGTGGTAATAGAAGACTGTAGTGCCCGAGAGACCCAGTTGTGTGCTGATATTGTGAAAATATTGTCCATCATCAGTTTTTATGTCAGTGTTTCTCACCAGTAGCTATAGATAGAGGTTCTTCTATGACTCTACATTCAAGAGCAAGAGCACCAGTTTCATATCAATTTGGGAACTGGAGTTCTCATGAACATTCTAGGTGAGGAAGAGGTCATGGTCAGGGTAGCCTGTCATCTGGTATCCAGCAACTATAGGGTGGATCAGCGTAGGGTAGTCAGGAAGGGTCATAGGGTCTCGGTACATGCTAAAAATTTGTAGCGGAGTAATCCCAGTTGGGGCAGGATCATAGACCCACAATGATTAAGGGTATGAATCTAGTTTTCTTAGTTTTAACTTCATCTCTTTTGGATTTTGGGGTTTCCCATAGTTTCTTATCTATTACTAATGTGGAGGTCCTTGGACATTGTATCTTTACATCTTAAGGATATTATTAGGCTATACACTCCAATGGAAATCATGAAAACTAGTTTACGCCAGTACACAGAGTGACCACTTGAGGTTTGAGTGTATCACTTATTAGAGGAACTCTATGTATTAGTGATGACAATCATCGATTTAATTCTCATAATGGACTGGTTGGTATCCTTACATGACTTTTTTTGACTTTTATCACTATATGGTGACTTTAATGTCACCATAGGGTGGGTATGTTCAATGAAAGGGTGAATGGGTTGTCTAGGTAAGGATGGTGGGACAAAATCATCATGGGTTGGGAGGAATTACATCCCATAATTTTAGTTTAGATATGTATGACCAGGGGACATAACAGATGTACATTCCTATAGTGGTGGATTGTTTTAGGGCTCTATTTCCAGAAAACTTTTTAGCTTTACCTACGCTGCGAGAGGAATATTTCTCTATTGATCATGTGATGGGAGTAGAACCATTGTCCATTCCATCATATAGGATGACTTCACCAATGATAGAAGAACACATGAACTTGTTAGAGGAGTTTTTGGAAAAGGGTTTTATCCGACCAAGTTCATCTCCTTTGGGTTCACCTATCCTTTTTTTTTGAAAATGGTGAATGGTACCCCTGGACTATATGTGTATTATAAAAATTTAATCCTGTTGACAATCATGAACTAATATCCCTTTCTGAGGATTGATGATATCTTTGATCAACTTTGATAAGATCTCATGTTCATGAATATTTAATTGAGATCCTATTATCATCAGTTGTGTGTTAGAACATAAGATATAATTATTATATCATTTTAGAGTATATATGTTCTATATGATAATGTGATTAAGAATTTCATTCTCATGAACATGCCAGTAGTTATCCATTGCATGGATGAACTGTGTGTTCTACCCTTACTTGGACTACTTTTTAGTTGTTTTTGTGGACGATATCTGGATGCTCTCCCATACTCAAGCTGAACATGCCACCCATATTGAGATCATTTTGATTACACTTAGAGAGCATCATTTATATGCTAAACTCTCAAAATTCCACTTTTTGATTGTCCAAATTCACCTCTTGGGTAATGTCATCTCAAACAAAGGAGAATCTATAGTCATAGATAATTTGGGATTAGATGTTTCCTGGGAGTAGCTGATGAATTTCATTGAGGTACAGTGATTCATGTGTAACCCTAGATACTAAAAATGCTTTAAAAAAAACTTTTCACACTTATCATCTCCACTGATGGGTCTGACTAAGAAGTGAGAATAGTACATGTGGAATGATTCCTATGACTCAACCTTTCTGAATCTGAAAGAAAGATTGACTTCGTCATCAATATTTATTTTTCTAGAGCGAAGAAATAGTTACATCATTTACTGTGATGAATTAGGTGTCATAATCGGAGTAGTACACATGTAATGGAATGTGGTCGCTATTTACAGATCATGGCAGTTGAGGCCACATCAGATGAATTACCTGACACATGATCTTCAGTTGGTATCATTTGTGCATGCTTTTCATTGTTAGATACGTTATCATTTGGGAGAGAATGTTGTTTTGTTCACTGACCAAGAAAGTATGATGTATATCTTAATGCAACGTGACTTAAATATGAGACAATGATGGTTGGTTAAGTACCATCAGTTTTTTGACATTAATCTTCATTATACGCCTGGGAAATATAGTGTAGTCTCTGATTCATTGTGTAGAAGGACACCGATACAGGTAGTTCAAGAGGTCAGAAGTGACTGGAAGCATATAGATCTATTCTCTATGATTCACATGGATGCACATGACAGACATGGGCTGATGATTATTTATTCTCTATCTACAACATATACTCTTCTTGATCAGGTGCGGATGAGGCAGCTATCAGATTCTGAAGGCCTAGTCCTATGAGAGAGTGTATTAGGAGAGAACCCAACACCTGGATTGACCATATGCAAGGATGAGATCTTTAATTTTCATGGGCACTTAGGGGTTCCAACAGACATATGCAATTATATGTTGTGATATTTTCATTCCTCATTATGGGAATATTATCCTGGTGTCTCCAAGATTCATCGAGATTTAAACCCTCGGTATTGCTGGCCAGGTAAATAGTGTGATGTTTATTCTTTTGATATGAGACATTCCACCTATCTTTCGGTGAAGGTGGAGAATCAGCAACCAACATATACTTTTCAACAGTTACTGATTCCTCAGTAGAAATTGAATGATGTCGTGATGGATTTCATGATGGGTTTACCAAGGTCCCCTCAAGGGAATGTTACTATGTGGATTGTTTTTTAATAGACTCACGATGGTATCACTTTTCTTTCTGATCAATAAAACCATAATTATTGATGATATCAAAAGGTTGTATGTCTGATAGATTGTTTGGTTTCATGGGGTTCCTCACTCTATATTTTTAGAGGGGGATGCCCGGATTACATCTCATGTCTAGAAGGGACTACAATGTTCTTTGGGTACAGCGGTACATAAGAGTATAACATCCATCCTTAGATAGACACCCAATATATGGACACGATTTTGGTGTTGGTGGATATTCTTTGAGCATGTGTCCATGATTTTGGGGGTTCTTGGGAAAGACACATACTCCTATTGGAGTTTTCCTACAATAACAGTTTTCCAGCGACGATTCAGATGGATCATTATGAAGCTTTGTACGGTAGACCATGCTGATCACCCCTATGATTGCTGGAGGCAGGAGAGGAAGCTATGATGGGACTTCATCTTATCCAGGAGACCACTAAGTAGGTGGAGTTGACTCAGAATAGTATTTCTACTAAACATTCTACCAAAACAATAGTATGCTTATCGACAGAATAGACCTCTGGAGTTTGAGGTCAGAGGTTATGTTTTCTAGAGTGTCACACTGTGGAAGGAAAATAATAGGATTAGGAGACTAGGAAAGAATTAAATGAGGGAATTATGGATTTTTATGGTTTTTGAGAGAGTTGGGCCGGTTTCCTATCAGTTGAAGTTAACTCAGATGTACCAGGATATGCATGAAGTCTTCTACGTTTTTATCCAACGAATTTACTTTTCGGACCCATCTCACAATTTCAACCTGAGGAGGATGAATTGGAGGTAGATGCATTCTTTGAGGAGAACCCTATTAGGATTGGGGATCAAATAATGAATGTACTTTGGGGCTACAATATTCATAAAATATGTGTGTCATGTCATCATAGGTGAGTACAAGACAGGACATGGTAGAGGCATGCTGACATTTGATCATAGTGGCCAGACATGATTAAAAATTCTTATTCACCACCCATGGATGCAAAATATGGTGATAGATTTAATTATGTGGGGAAGTTCCTATGAACCCAGATCATCATTTTAGGTATGGATCTTGTTTCATATTATTTTAGGGGGGAAAGGAAGATTTGAAAATTTTCAATGTACACACTATGTACCCTTGAGTACACGCCGTGTACCCAGTTTCCATGGGTAGTCATGTATAGGCAATGTAACAGCTGAGTAAATGTCTATGTGGACCACCTAACGAGGGGGTCAATTAAGGCTAGTACATTGATTTAAATTAAAGGAACAATCCGTGTACTATGATATTTATGAGATCAATTGGATCGTGGTCGTGTCTCATCTCTAGAACTCCATTCTTCTTCTTGTGTCTCGTACCAGAGGGAGACATATGACAGTTGATCATATTTTTCCTCCCATTCCTCTGTCTCATCTTATATTATGGTGTTTCCCAGTGCACTGGATATCCACTGGTGAGTTCCCTCTTTCCCTATAGCCTCTCTTCTTGATTTCTCCTATTTCTTGAGTAATATAAAGTTGAATCTTTTTAACTATTTTGTATATCAACATCATTCTAGGGAAATTCAAGGGCCTAAGTTCAAGAGTTTTTATCATACAATTTCACGGTAGGTGATGTTTTTTCATTTAAGATTTTTTTCAATGAGTTATATATACATATGTTCTAATTACGAATGATTCAGGTATTTCATGTTAAGGAATTGAACCGCGTAATCATCAACGTTAGCCTGATTAATTGATTAATGGTTTTTGTCGATAAATTATTTTAAAAATCTTGCTTAGGGGACAAAAATTGGGTGTGTTTCCTTATTTTAATGTTTATGGATGTTTGGTCTTGGTTTTTTATAAGGTAGACCGTGTTATAACGCGTTTCTCGTAAGGTTAGAATTGATTTATTTTTCCTACTTTTTAATTGCTTATGTTATGCATTGTAACTGCTTAGCCTTATAGTAGTTGAGATTACTTTGAACTTCTGGATATAGTTAATGTATGATTTTATTACACAGGGATGATAGAACCTGGTGTAGTTATAAAATAGGGGGAACTGACATTGAGGGCTTCCCCAGAGTGTTTGTTATATTTACATTATGATGTTATAGGGGGGTTTACGGTGAGTGCTCCATTAGAGTGTCTATAGTATACCGTTACAATACCACATGATGAATAGACGTTCAGTGCTTCCTCAGAGAGTCTGTAGGTTATCGTTAATAGAATATTTGAGAATTGAAGGTGAGGGGTTATATCGAGAGTCTTTGTTTTTGTGAGACCAAAAGTGTTAGACTATGTGATATTTCCCAAAGGGTTGTCATATCATTATTAAATAGATGATATGTAAAACTAGAGGGGTAGGATTATAATAACTTTCCCAGAGGGTTGTGTTAGAATGACATATTGATTGTGATGTGCCTTCCTAGCCAAAGCACAAGATTGGACACAGTCTTACATGATTATTAGACGGTCTTCTAATGCATCGGTTTTTATTTTAAATAGGGGATACATAGCTTAGGATAGATCTCAGGATTTCATTATTCAATGGTTTGAATAATTAATAAATTCAAATAAATGTTATTTGAAATTATAATATTGTTTAATTTTGAGTAATTCTTTGTTTATTACATTATTTTTCAAATTTCTAGCTATATATATTCACTTGCAGTTACACACATATCATTTGTGTTTGCCTACTGGGATTCGTCTCACACCATGTTTGGGTCATTCTTTTTGACCCAAATAGATCATATTTTTATAGGTATTGATAAGAGAATTCTCCCTTCTACATCAGGTAATTTATTTCTATTGGATCTAGAGATCATAAGACCAAGATGAGGCTTATGATTCAATTAGAGATTTTTTTATTGTATTCAGTATATTGGTATTTTTGTTGTGCTTCTAGCATTATAACTTGTTTGGATATATTCCCAGATAATTTTGACTTACATAATTATATATATATACTGAATTCATTATTAACATCAATATTCCATTGTATACATATTTTTATTGTATTGTAGCTTCCACTATTGTTTATTGTTGTTATTATACTGTGCTACTCTGCTATTTAAGGCATGGTTTCCCCACTGTCACACCCAAGGCCCTCACTGCTCGTCTTTAGCCTCTGGTATTCCTGGAAATGCAGTTGAGAACATGTGACCAACGACGTATGAGCCAACATTGTGTGGCACTCGAAACTGGGACGTCACATGTGAATTGAAATTAACATTTTCAAATAGATTAAACAATTGGAATTTAAATAATATAGTTTACTGATATATTAATATTAATTCTATAAAAAACATTTATTCTTTTTAAATTTTCTAGATAAAAATATATGATATGAGTTGATGATAAATTAAATCTATTCCTTTATAGAGATAGTAGCACGTATATAAACAATACCAAATTTTTCATTTCCCATTATAATGAAAAATTATTGAGAATGGATTTTCCAATGACTGAAAAACATCTATGCACAGTTAATATACATATATCAACTTTTGTGGAAAATAATTGAGTATTTCATTGAGTATTAAGGAAAAATATGCAAGAAAATTTGATTAAGAATGAAATATATTCTTTGGGTATCAAACAATGAAAAGAATCTCAAGGCTTATTGTATATATATATGTATATTCATGTAAGACCATAACATCAAGGTATTAGATAATTATGTTTTAAGATATATGGGAAGATCATCACCATGACAAATCTCCTCGATAGAGTGGTGATGTGTAGATATGAGGATCACATTTATATAAATGGTGGGTGGAAAATTGATAACACATAAAACATTTATTGTATAATATTAGAAATAAAAACATAAAATGGATCAAATATAAAAATATTATAGGATAATTTGTTTAAAATAGAAATATATTAAACCAGAAAAATCATAGAATGTGTTTTGTGGTATTCAAACCCATATATCCATGTGTATCCCCTATTTTATCCATTTTTACCATAATCGTGTGAAATATTTTTATCATGATAAATATCTATTATCGAAGAAAATTATGTTAAACTATATATATGGAAATTATTTTTAATAAAAAATATATATATACTTTACACGTTTCAAATTATATATGACTACTAAATTATTTCTAATAGCTGCTCATAAAATCATTCAAAACATTTTTAATGAAAATTAAATTTTAAGTATAAAAAATAATATGACTCATATTTTTTTACAAATAACAAACATTACCTTAATTTTAATAAATTTATTATAATATGAAATTTAATCATTAAATAAAATTAATCATAAAATGTTTCTAATTTAACTAACCATAATAAAAATACACTATGTACATAATTTTTTTTTTGAAAAATAATACTTTTCTAAATTTAGAAGATTTTATCTATATTTATAACAAATTGATAAAAATGTTATTTATGGTTATTCATATTTTTTATTCAATAAAAATACAATTAACTAAAATAATATTATTTTAGTGATCATGGATGATAACATATATAAAAAAATTATATAGAAAAAATTAATCTTTTAACAAAAAAGGATTTTCTTTTTGACATTTAAAATTGAGACTTTTATTTCATAGTAATTATTTATTGTATTAACAATATTGTTTATGCATATTTATCAAAATATATTTAGTATTATACTAAAAACTGATTCCAATGGAAATTTTTTGATTTTGATATTTTATAATAATATTAACATAGTATATCTTGGTTAATTTAAGTTCATGGTTGTGTATAATGAAATATATCAAAACAATTGAAATTATTTATTTTTGAAAAATGATCTATAACCGTAGGGTGTTACACATAAACATTGATCAATGATCTGTTATTAATTACCCTCGTATTTAATAATTTATTATATATTCTCAGTGGGATTCAAATGATTCTTAGGTTGTATATGTCCTTTGGATTGTAATCTGGTCATATTTTTGATAATTTAGAAATTGGAGCATGAAGTATATGCTAAACATTATGTATCTAGAATTAAGAACCAAAATTACATTGTATCATTAACATGTTATTAATTTTATGTTCACTCAACTATTATTTAATTATGGTTTATGATATTTTTCGTCCAATAATTTCATTGTATAATTAATATATTCTCAAGGAGTGATGTGGTGCAAATATTTTGGGCATAGACCTGGAATGTGACGTGGTTCATTGTGTCTTGGAAAATTCTTGAGATTTTAAAAAAAATTAATACTCTTATAGATAGATTATCACAACATAGAGAGTTTATCTATGTGTTATTATCATGAATTTTCAGCTTATTCTATGTTGGGTCTCTAACATGTGTTTTATTGGCTGCTATGAGAAACAATTCGTGGTGATGGATACTCATGTGTCTTTTATACATGACATTTCTATTGATTAGATATTAGTTAGTGGACATGGTGATTGTGGATGTGTAGAAATGGACTCATATTAACATGTTCAAGATTGTGTTGATGTTATTGATTGCTATAATTATCTAATGTGAGGTGTTTTTGGGTTTTACATATCATCAATTTACCATCCATATTTTTTATATCAATTCTATATTTTTACGCTATAATATATATTATTACTGGAGAACTAACACATTATATGATAAAATTTGGACAATATAATTTTTGTAATAAAAATAATAATTCATTTAACATAGATAAATAAAACTGAGCTTGTATAAAAGCACAAAAAATACAAAATATTGTAAAATAATGCAATATTTTAAATACACATTCTACAATACTTGATTAATTAATTTTCTTCAAGTCATTTTCTCAAATTACATCTTATAGTTCTAAAATCCCCATAGGTTATATTCTTGGGTTATTAATGGTTAATTGAAGATATTTTAGTTGAATCAGTTCCCCTCATATAAGACACCTTCAAAATTTCTAATCTACAAATGTCAAAATCTATAGTTAAATTACCATTTCTAGACTATATATTCACTGGAAATAATTATTATTAAGCCCCTGTTATTTAGTAGGGTTCAATATTATCGTTACTTTAAAATTATTTTGATAAATAATCTCATAAAAATATTACTAAATTTTTAGTCCATGGATTTTAATTTGCATTTATTTTTAGAGCACAAATTTTTTAACACTTTGTATCTGTGTTTTGGAGGTTGGACACTTCCTAAATCACACACAATAAATTGAAAAAAATTAACAACAGAAATTCCTAACCAAAAGATAATGACGTTTTTGATATTTTATGCTTTGAAGAAATGATCCCAAGATAAAACTGCCAAAAGATCGTTGATAATTAATTAATCTCACGAATGTAGAAAATTTAATAAAAAAATTATGAACTAGAATCAATCTCACCGAAAAAATAATGATTCTTGTTGAAAGGAATTGAAATGAAGAAGAGGAAAGTATAAACCAATAGAAATTCAAATTTCCCAAACAAGAAATCATGTTAAGATCATTTTCAACTAAAAAATAGAATTTACAACTTAAAATTATGGGGTAAAGATATAATAATCCTCCCTCTATGAGTGAATATCATGACTTACAGCCTTGATCCTACAACTCCAGTTTTCGGATGCACCCTTCGTGTCGTCAGAGAGATTCACACTCGAATGATGTCCCTTGGAATCAAAATAAGAGTCCCCCTAAAATTCCGCACCTTGACTTCTTTAATATCAACTATCATCTGCTACAAATCACCCACAACTTTCACCAACATAAACTGGACTTTCACTGCAATACTGCACACATGTTTCTTTTCAGGAACCACATGCCGAAAAAACTTTTCCCTTGTAACTAACATCTTGTGAGTTTGTTAAATTAACATGGATGTGTTTATGTCCCCTGAATGAACCAGCACCAGAAGAACAGAGAAAAATAGTTAAAACATGAAGGAAATAAATAAATAAATAAAACTTAATAATTTATGTATATATTAAATTAATACATATTTAAATGAATTAAAATTTCATTTAATAGTTCTTTTAATAAATAAAATAATTATTATAATTTATAACTAATAATTATATTTTAGAAATTATAATAAAAATAATTAATATCATTATTGAAATAGTTATTATTTAATTATAAAATTCATATTCTAATAATTTAACAAAATATTTAAGTATTATTAAGTTAATAATGATAGGTAATAATTAAATTAATAAATAATTATTAACATTTATATTTTATAAGTTTAATTAAAATTTTATTTTAATTATTTAGTTTTATGAAATAATTAATTTAATCAGTTTACATTATTAATGTTAATTAAAATTATTACTTTTATAATTATAATAATAATTAAAATAATATACAATTATAAATTAATCTATTAATTAATTTTGATTAAATAATTAATAGTAATTTATTTTTTATATTTTATTATTATATAATTATTTACTATGCAACATTAAATAATAAATTTTTTAAAATTTATATTAGTAGTTATCATTAATTTTTTTAGTTTAATTAATGATTTATTAATGTAAATTAATATAATAACTCTATTTTATTATATATTTTATGTTTACTAGTTATATATAATTATTATTGTTTAATATATTTAGTTTATTAATTTTTTTAAGTATATATTTTATTTATGTTTTATTTTTAATAATAATATTATTTTAATTATTTTATAAAAAAAATCGTCTCCCCCTCTCCCATTTTCTGTGCAACCATGTGATGCGGAAATTTCTTCAGTTGCTTCTTGAAGCAGGTCCACTACAGCATCATCCTCCCAGCACGGAGATGAACTTCTTCTTCCTCCTGTATGATTTCTGTGGCATAACAGCTACTCGAACTCTTCCCCACGCAGTACCGATCATTCACATAGGCCGTGTGTGGTCTCTTCCAAGCGTATGGAGATCACCACTTTGAGGGGGTTACATCAGTCTTGTTTTCTCTTTGGAAGATGAGTAGTGGATAGATCTAATTCCCCAGGAAGTAGGTTTCGATGAGTTGCAGTGATCTTCCCAGCTCAGATCTGCAGCATGACTTCTATTTGATGAATTTAATTTGGTCAAGATTGTTTGAAATTGGTTTGTGGATTTGTGATGGTAGTGTTTTGTGATCAGTGTGACAATGAATGGGTGGAATGGTCACCTATTTGAGCATCAGTATTGGTTATTTTTGAATGTGTTGCAAAGGTAAAGGATGAAGGCAGTGTAAGGAAAGGATATGTTAGTGAAATAAATAGTGAAACATGCGCCGAAAATCGGTGTGTTGCAATATTATTAGTAGGTGGAGTGCTGGATAAAAATCAGTGTGAGGATGTTGGGACTGATAGGTTTATTATTATGACAGAGATAGATTAATGGTGATAAAAATATGGAATCAATGGTTGAAGGTGGAAAGAAGATGGGTGAGGCAGCTATAGATGAAAAAAAGAATAATTCGTCATCAGTTTTCTTAAAATATAATCACTGATACTGATGCGTAGGTGAGACTGACACTAATGTGCATCAACATCAGTAGACAGAAATTGAACTATTGGTTAAATAATGATACCAATATTTAAAAAAATTTTGAGACCAAAATTAAAAATGCATACGTTAAATGAAAAATCAAAACATAAGTTAATTAAATATTTTAACCAACTTATACAAAAATATTTGAAATAGAGTTAAAAACAAAAAGTAAAGAATGTAAATAATTTGCAACTCAGTTATTATTAAAACTGCATATACAAAATTAAAATTTAAATTCATTAATAATTAAATTAGACATTAAAATATTGATTTAAAACATAAATTATTAGCTTTATTTAAATTTCTTGCTCAAAAATTAAACATAGAAATTAATAAAAAATTATTTTAACAATTTAAAATTAATGGGAAAAATATTAAATAAAAAATTATGATAATTAATACAATATTAAGATTATTAATTGGTTATTTAAAATTAATGTGAAACTATTAGCAAGTGAGCAGATTGATATAAAAAACTAATTAAGAAATTATTAAACTAGAAAACGAATTAAGATTAAAATAATTATTGTAATGACAAAAAAACATAATTAATTATAAATTTTTTAAAATTAATAAAGTTAGTTATAAAAATCTAAATGCATGATTATTAAATAAATGTTTAGAAATATTAAATAAATACATTTAAAAATTAAATAAAATGATTGGGAAAATATATATAAAAATAAGGCCACATAAAATTCCCCCACAAATAAGTATATTTTCCCTCAAACAATCCCATGTTTTTATCGTTGAAAGAAAATATTTGAGTGTATTTATTATTTTGCACAAAATGTAACATGTCCTGATCATTGAAAAGAGAGGAGAAGAAACCCTATTTTGCCACAAGATTTTTTTTTCAAATCATGTCTTTCTTTGAAAAAATACTTAAATGGTAAACAATATAGCAAAGATCCATCAATCAAATAATGTGTCTTTCCACATACCTGATATTACATAATAACTCATTTTAATCCAAGATCATGTTTTAATATCGAGAATAAAAAGAGGTAAAATATTAGTAGAATTAAAAACATGACCAGAGGAGCATTGTACAATGAATATTCACCTAGGTTCCAAAAATAAATATTTTTTTTGAATCACCTTTCGAATAATCTCTAAATGACTCCGATATAAACTAGTTGACCCCTTCATTATTTGGCATTTATCATTCTCCTCACCATAATGAACCCATTTTTTACCCTAAACACTTTATTTAGTTTTCCCAAGCCATGTATCATGTGCTGGGAACTGTACAATGCACTTATTCATGTTGTACAAAAGGAATATAGTAAATAGAAACACACCCAACATATAAGGTCTCAGAGATTACCATGGAATCCAAGATTCCTAAACTAACCCAGTTCTAAAAGAATTATTAAAAATTTATTTACATTGTCTCACTAAGGTAATAAATTTAATAATTAAAAGTAATTTGAGATCCCTAAAATCAAGATCAAACATCCAGTTAAAAGGGTTATGATCATAACTAAAAAAATTGGGTTCCCATATCACTCATAAAATTAGTTCTGAATACTAATTTTCATTAAATCATAAATATATTCAGTAAAAAATAATACACCGACATTAAACACAGTTTCACTATAGCTCTTAACAACTAATATGGCATCATTCAAGGGAAATACACTATTGTTTTTTGTATAAAGCCAAAAAAATTTCAGGAATTTCGAAAAAAATTCAACTATATTTTAGATAAAATGTTTGAAGTTGCTGAGGGAATTCATGGACTTATCATGAAACAAAATTTAGCTCAGTCAAGAATTGACCCCCACCCCCACACTGAATACACAACTTTGTCCGCAATGATGACTTCTAAAAGAGAGAAGGAAAATTGTACAATTATAGTTGAAAACAATTTCGTATTTCAGTAGATACATTGCACATATAAAGGGTCACATTGATGTTCAAAAATATTTTAATTCATAATGAAAAAGATAACATCAGGATCAAAATAATGTTAATACATTATCATTTATATACATTGGAAAATATTATTAATTGATCTCAAGAAGTATCATCTTACTTATGGTTTCTTAGTGGATAAGGTCTAATAATTTTCCGAGATTGAGTTCAATAATATTTTCAATAGAGCTAAATAATGAATTTTGAAACACCCCATCAAAAACAAATAAATTCAGTAAATTTCAATCCTATATGTACCCCCACACTAAAGTTAAAAATTAGAAGATATAAAACCATTAAAAATCCATTCTCAACTAGGAGGAATACCTAGATTTTTTTTAAAAAACATAGTGAAATGTAGCTGATATACATTCTAAGACAGAAATATTTTTTTAAAGCAGTGACATATTGACATTGAATTTTTTTAAAAGTTAGAGTCACTGACTTATTGTTAGTAGTTTATCATCGAGTACAAGTTAATATGTCTCATCGACATTAGTAGAATAGTGGATATAATGATCTGTTAGTGACTTATCAATGAATATTTTTATTAATGTAAACATATAACAGAGAAATGAAATAGAAAATAATAGTTAGGGGCTTCCATATAATGTATTTTTTCATTAATAATCCTGCATGGAAATTCCACTCCTAAGATGTCACCCACAACATTATCCAGAAAACATACTTCTTGTAAACCATGAAAACCGATCATATAGAGATATAAAATACAGAATACAACAAAGAACCATGTTATTCAACACATAAACAATAAAATATACTAACAACGAAATTCCATGGGTTGGATCCCATGGAACATGGGATCTAATGTTTTCAGTTAGACATTGATTATGTGCACATTTTTTTTAATTTGTTGAAAACAATCAAAACCATGGGTTGCTCCAATGTAGCCCTACTTTTAAAGACCTTAGAAAGATGATGATAGAACAAATTATAGACTCATGGTTGATGTGGTTTCCTTAAAAGGAACTACCTCATTTATTTGGAAAAATTTATTTTAAAATTGAATTTAATTTTATGGGAACCAAAACTTTAGAAAAGAAAAACCAATCTATCATAGCCTAAAATAACCCCTATGTAGTTACCTTTAAAAGTTTTGGGAATAATGCTCTCTATATCTATAATTGATTCAAATTTGGCACATTTATATTTTATCGGATGGGACGACAACATAAGCACTTCATATGGTGTGGCATTGTCATCATATTTATCTTTATCAACATAAACATAATAATATTCAAATTCAAGTATGCTAATGGGTGATTTCTTATTAATAGGATCATAAAAGGATTCATTAGATTGCTGAACAGAATATTGTATAATGGAATGCACGTGTGACTCCCCCTATTGACTATTATAATTATCATGAGAAGTCTCAACACCCTTCACAGTTGAGGATGAATGTGACAGGCAAGGAATAGAATTTATTTTATCACAAACAGATTCAGGACTAACAATATTATAAATGTCTTCAAAAATATTCTTATCTATTAACTCACACTGAATATCGACTGCTTCTATCAAATCAATTATGAAACCATCATATAGTGTGTG
Source organism: Viscum album (assembly GCA_963277665.1). NCBI lineage: Eukaryota > Viridiplantae > Streptophyta > Magnoliopsida > Santalales > Viscaceae > Viscum > Viscum album. The sequence continues at coordinate 1,236,289,820 of OY728145.1, read as the reverse complement.
TTCGACCACTTATTCATGTTCATGTTCAAAAGGCTCAAATTCAAAATCAATATATGTAGTGTGTTCTAGAATTTTCAATTTAGAGGGATAAATGTTGAATTTAGCATTAATAAATTTATGATCAAGATTTCAGAAATTATAACAGTTTTCCCTAGGAATGAAAACACTACTTAAAATCTCACTACACATATTTTCAGAAAAGTAATCACTTTGATAATAGGGAAATGAAAACACATCATTCACCTTTTCATCAAAAAAATACATCATCTTATTCATCCAAAAACATTTCAAAAATTATTGTGTTTACAGTTTCTCAACATGGAAAAGGGATTTTCAATTCCCGTAAAAAAAATTCAGATTACATGTCATCTGGAAAAATAATCTCTTCTAATATATTTCCTTGTTCATGTTCTGTCTCATTGTTCAGAATTTACGAACTTTTGTGTGAATAAGTTTTACACTTTTTTTCAATTTCATGATTATCTTCAACTCGAGTGATTTTATTATCAATCCTTTTAAAGATTTGATTTTTCTCTAATGTATGAATTATGAAACGAACTGGGAATTCTTTTTCAATCCTTTTCATTTAATTTAAAAAAATTTCCAACTCGTCTTCATTTAAGGTCTTTTTTGGATCTTCAATGTTGTTTTATTTAATAGTTGAGTTGGTAGTGTCCAGATTTAGATTAATAGTTTTAGATTATACAAATTATAAAGATTGTTTCCCAGGTTCAAATTCACTTTCCAATTCAATTTTCTTTTCAAACCATTGATAAATATTATATTTTTCATTTTCATAAAATTATTCTGGTTTTCATACCCTATGTTGTAATTCCAATTTCATTTTTTTCAAATTTGATCAATTTTTTATCATGGTCTTGAGTGTATTTTGATTGAATTTCATGGGTTTTATATATGTGATTACTCTAAACATTCTCCATAATATCTTGTTTTGACATAATTTGTCTACATTTTATGTCAGGGCTATGATAAATGTTTTGTTCATTAACATCAAAGTGATGGAACTATTATGGCTAGTTATAAACACACTTCCAGTATGTTTATCCAATATCTACACAAAAACATAGTAAGGTTCTGTGTGAGAATTTGAGCCTTCCAAACATTCCATTTTTTAATTTTTCATATTAAACACACACCCAAATCCTATCAGAATTTTCAAATCTCAGCTCAAACAGTAGTGATGTTCAAATTTAAATATTTTTTAGGTGATTTTTATGTGATTTTTTATGTTTTAAATTTTTTTATAATCCTGGATTATCAGCATGTTCCTTCCCTAGAAACGATGCCAACTTTTTATGTGACTAGAGGTCATCATTTCCCTCAAAATATTATTTATAACTACTACACTAGAAAAATGGTTTGTGGATGAACCTAAGGGAAGGAAGGTTAGAAATATAAGGATTAATTCAAAATATACACCACTATTATCAATAGTATAGAGAGTGAAAAATGCATATATTTTTTACTTTTTAATATTTTTAATATTTTTTTTTTAAAATGTAATGAAACATGACTATAAATTTATTATTTGATAATCCAAATATAAAACAAAATAAGGAAAAGCGAAGAAAAAAAAAGTGGAACAATAGTGTTGAGTGTTGATCACTGAATGATCTTGGGAGATTTAAACTCCACTGGTTAAAAGAATGATTCATCGTATTATTGAATTCACACCACAATAAAAAGTGATTAACTCTTCATCACTAGAAAAATTAACACTTTGTATCATATTTTTTGAAGATTCCCACTTCAAAAACCACATACATCAAATTTAATATAGATAATAACTAAAATGACCGCACCATAAGATTCTTATATTTTTGATATTTTAATATTTGAAGAAATTATGCTGAGATCAATCTTAATGAAAGATCAAGGATTAAGAATTGAACTCATGAATAGTGAAAATTTATTAAACGAATTAAGAACGAGAATGAATCTCTCTGGTAGAATATGGATTCTTGTGGAAAGGAATTAAATGAAGAAGAAGAATGTATGAAACAATAGAAATTAATTTTTCTAAAAGAAGAAATTATACTCAGATTATTTTCAACTCAAAAACCACATTTATAATGTAAAACAATAGAACAAAGAAATTAGATTCCTCCCTCTGTGTGTAAAGATCATGATTTGATACCTTGATCCTGCAACTCTTGTCTCCAGCTACACCATTCAAGTCTCCTAGGGGATCTTCTATCAAATGATGTTTCCATGAATCAGAATGTGAGTCCCCCTAAAATTCTGCAACTTCGCTGCTTTAATATCCACTATCATCTGATGTATATCACCTAAAACAATCACCGAATTAAGATGGTCTTTCACTACTACACCACACATGTGTGTTTTTTTCTAACCAGATAGTGCACTATCATTTCCCTCATAACTAACTTCTCGCAAGTTAGTTAAAAGAACATGGTTGTGTTTATGTCCCCTGAAATTACCAGCATAATAAGAACAATAAAAATAATAGATAAAACACGAAGGAAATATATAAAGAAGTAAAAAATTAATAATTTATGTCATGAGTTAATTAAGAATATTTAAAAATAATAAAAAATTAATTAATTAATGTATTCAAATAAATTATGTAATTAATATTATTGAAAACTATTTATTTTATTTTAGAAACTATAATAAAATGAATTAATATCATTATAAACATAATTATTCATTAATTATAAAAGATATATTAAAATAATTTAACAAAATATTTTAGAATAATTAATTTAATAATGATAGTTAATAATTAAATTAATAAATAATTATGAACATTTAAATTTTAAAAAGATTATTAATTATTAATTTTACTATAATATTATTAATAAGTTAATAATTTAATTAGTTAACATTATTAATGTTAATTAAAAATGTTATGTTTATTATTATTATCATAACAAAAATATTTTACTACTATTAAATAATAAATTAATTTATTTGGATTAAATTATAAATATTATTTTATTATCTATATTTTATTGTTAAATAATTATTTAATATGCAACATTAAATAATAATTTATTTAAATTTTTATTTAAATGTTATAATTAATTGATTTAGTAATAATAAATTATTATTAATGATAATTAATTTAATAAATCAATTTTATTATATATCTTATGATTATTATTTATTAATAATTGTTACTGTTTAATAAACAAAGTTTAGTAAAAAAATTAATTTTAGATTTTATTTAAGTTATCAGTTATATTATATTATTATATTTTCATAACATAATATTCTTCCCCACCTCACACCCACCCCATTTTCAGGGAAACCATTGGTTGGGGAGTTATCATCAGCAGCTTTTGGAAGCAGGTCCCCTCCGACATCATCCTCCCAGCGTAACGACGACCTTCTTCTTCCTCAGGAAATATTTTAGTGGTACGACACCTGGTCGGACTCTTCCTCATGCAGTATTGGTCCTGATCTGCAGTGGTGCGTGGTTTCACCCAAGAACAAAAAGATTTACATTGTGAGGGGGATACATTTGTCTTATTATCTACTTGGAACACATGCAGTGTATAAATTCCGATCTTCCAGTGGCGGGTTCCAGACAACGGTGACAATTTCCAAGCTAAGATCTGCAATATTATTTATGTATGATGAATTTAATTTCATCAAAACTGTTAGAAATCGATGTATGGATTTTTGTTAGTAGTGTTGTTGTGATCGGTGTGATGATGTAGGGGTGGAACTGTCACATATTTGAGCATTGGTATCAGTGATTGGTGAATGGGTTGTGACGGCAGAGGTTGAAGGTAGTGTGGGGGAAGTATTTTCTGGAGGAAGAAATGGTAGAACCAATGCCGACGATTAGTGTGCCGCGAGACTATAGGTAAGAGGAGGGCTGGAGAAGCATCTGTTGGAGGATGTTGGGACCAATAGGTTTATTGGTATGAAAGAGAGATACTAATGGTGATAAACCCATAACATCAGTGGAGGAATAGGGAAGTAAGAGGGGAGAGGAACTGATAGTTAAAAAAAATAACTCACCATAATTTTTTTTAAATATAGACAATAATATCGTTGTATAGGTGAGACCGACACTAATGTACATCATCATCAGTAGCATAAAAAAAATGCAAATAAATAATTTGAAACTGGGTTGTTTTTAAAATAACATATATATAATTTAAAAAAAATTAAGTTTTAAAGAAATAAATTAATTAATTAAATTACAATATGAACACATAAATAAAAAAACATTAAATTATTGATTTAAAAAACTTAAATTATTAACTTTAATTAAAAAAACAAAATAAATTAACATAGAAATTGATAAAGCTATTTAATTTTAATAAGTATAAATTAAAGGGAAAAATATTAAATAAAAAACCAAGTTAATTAATGCACAAATTAGATGATTAATTTGTTATTTAATATAACTGTCAAATTATTAAAAAGTGGCCAGATTAATATAAACAAAATTAATTATGAAATAATTAAAATAATAAAGTAAATTACACATAGTAAAATAATTTTAATGACTACAAAACATATTTATTTTTAAAAATAGCTTAATTAATATTGTTATTTATAAAAATATAAAATAGTGATTATTAAATAATAGTTTAAAATGGTCAATTAAAATATTATAAATTAAATAAAAAGATATTCCAAAACTACGTAAAAATAAGGCCACATCACTTTTTAAAATAAATAATATTAATTTTATTTTTGATTTGTAAATAATAACATTTCTTCTGAAGATATTTGGGAAGAAAATCGTCACCACATATTCCAATACTAACATCTATTTCTCTTTTTTTCTAACAATTATGTTTCAATCTGTACGAAAACATAAGTGTATAGTAAATTCAATATTGTATCATTTCTCTCTCAAAATTTTTAATATTACATGTATCAATGTCAAATAATGCGAAATGATTTAAATTTTTTGATTCTAATAGTGTGTTCTAATGATATGTAATGTGACATAACATTTATTTTTTAATATATTTTATGATGTTCTTTAAAAATTTGAATAACGAATCCTTTTATTATAGTTGAAAACTGTTATAATTTTTTTAAAAGTTTCTTAATAATCCTTTTATACATCCCATCATGTCTGTCGAAACTGTTAACTACCATAACTAATGTTTTTTGATGTACTAATGAGATAATATTTATTTTTTCTATATATAAATCAATTCCATGATTTTTGATATTATGGTCATGTGTTATGAAATATCTTACCATGAACTATAATTTCTCTCAATTGAGTTCCAGAAAAGTCTCTTGTATTAAAGATTATATATAAATCCAAACACTTTTAAATTTAATTTTTATGAAAAAAAATCATCGATAAATACTAAAATAATTCCTTATAACATATATTTGAATATAGAGAAAATATATCTCTAAAACGTTTTAGGTTATCCACAGTTTCTAAATAGGATTATCCTTTATGAAAATGTTCCTTTAGGGTTTTAAAATGATTTATTCTCTTGCTTTTACAGATCAATACATACATTGTTTTATCATGATTATCTATCCAAAAAATAAATAAACAGAATTTATAACATCCTTTAATGAAATTAATTAATACATATAATTGGAAAATTATCATTTCTTATGTTGATGTTAATAATTATATAATATAAATATTTTCCATTTAGTTACAGCCCATTTTAATAATTCAACATTCCCTTCAATTTTTTGGATGTCAATCTATAACAGGTTCATATCGTCTCTCCCTAATGTATTTATAAAATATCATAATTATATTTCTAGATGTTATACCAATAAATGTGAATAATCCTATCCATCAAAAATATTCAACATAAAAAAGGTTATATTAGATCACTTATATACTCGAATACCGTTTATTTTAAATTTTTATAAAATTTCTTCAAACAATTACATTTCAACATTGATACTTAAGAAAATGGTTAATAATACTTTTTATCACCCCCTATAATTTATTAACATTTAATAGACTTATAAGGAATAACAAGAATAACAATTTTCTTCACAACATCGTCAAATAGAAAACATAAGAAGGGTGAGCTAAAATTATCAATTGTGGTAAATATAAGAATTAATAATTTAATGTCATCAGTGATCATAATATGACCATAAGGTTATGATTATATAATGTAGGATCATGTGAATAATATAAGTGAAGTCACTACCCAAAAACCTCATTACAAAAAATATGACATTGTATAATGATTTATCAAGGGAAAGTGTTCTGTAAATCAAAATTCATGAGCTATGTGATATCTGTATTTATTAATAGAACAATTAAAAACTCACACAAATCATAAAGATAAATTGTTTGTATCTTGTATCCATATCATCATATAACCCATATATGAACTCATATATGGTGATGGACAAGTACGATCAACATCCATCATATTTCATTGAGCAACATCATCATTACCAAATTCATTGGATTGTTTTATATGGGTTACCATTAATCCTGAGAAATATCAGGAACACCCTTGATCATAAGGTATATCAAGATAACCTATCATTATTAATAGTTTACAACAACCATTACATAATCCTATCATAATAATGTATCTATTTTTCAACATAAAAATTACCATTTTTCCATTATAACATGATTTAATAATGTTTAGAAACTGGTTTCATAAAAATCTCATAATCCATCCTGATGAAGAATAAGGATTTTATAATTAAAACATAAACCCAATATATTATATGAAAAATCAAGGGTTGATTTTAATAATTAATATAAATATTATAATATATCATAAAATGTTAGAGTATACAACCCTTTTTGAATTTAAAAATACTTCTAAACACTAAAAAAATACATAATGTTTGGAAATAAATTTTCCTTGAAAAATATCATTTAAACTTGTAATGGATAATTAAAATCATTTATAGATCGTTTTATTGGTAAATTATATTCATTTCATAATCGAAAAAATATAGATTTTGTTAGCATGATTACTAAAAAAATAATTTTTATGTAAATGATAAGTATTTGAATATAGATTATTTTTTAATATTATAAAAATTGAAATGATATTAAACATTTATTCAATGGTAGTCATAGATATTTCTGAAATCAATTGGGAGAAAAATTATATGAAAGAAAATGATTCATAGGCTGAATTATGATAAATAATTTCCCTTTATCATAATAATTGTTTCTAAAACATTTGTGTACCCATGATATAAATATGGTATTAAAATATAAATATTATATAAATAAACATATGATATGAAAAATATTATTGAATTATCAAATAATGATTATATAATTCCATATGGTAAATTCACTAATAATTAATCCTAATTAAAATTGGATTAAAACATAAATCCCTGACAACATTGATAACTTTTCAATCCTATGTCATTGAAACAAGAATTATGAAATAAATTTTAAAATACAATGAATATCATGAATTAATATATAAAAATTAGTTCATTATCTTTTTGGTAAAATATAAAATGAAATACTAGTGGGTGATAATAGACTTAGTGTCAAGAAATTGAATTTTTAAAAAAGAAGACCTCATAATGATCATAACATTTGAAGTGATAATTAAACTGTGAAGTTATTATGTGAACCTATAAAGATATATATTTAAAATTTAATTTTTAAATAAAAAATATATTAATTTATAGATCATATCATATAAAATCATTGAATAAAAAATCCAATGAATAATATTTATAATCCAATGAAATGAGATTGATTTTAGAAACCTTGTTTCACTTGGTAACAGTCATGCCCAATCTACGTGGATGAAACAAATTGAATTATAATAAAAAATATAATAAATTATAATGGATTGATGATATAAAACATAAAATGGTATTATATACAAAATTTAAATTAAATTTTTTCAATGACATTAATACATGCCTCAATGAATCAATGTTGAGATGAAATCTCTTACCTCATTCCCAAACATCCCATGTATATCCTTTAACACATATATAATAAAATTATATTATTTTTATACTAATTAAAAAAATAGGTTTATTTTGTTACCACTAAACCCTTTGTTTCATTTATTCATTGGAATATTTAATTTAAAAAAATTTACGTCCACATCAATTATTTTAAGGTTGTTTAGTTGAGCATTTTGAGATGACTTTAGTATATTTTCTGTGGTTAGAGAAGTAATTTTCAATCATTTCCAAAAAAATGAAGTTGAAATAAATTTTATTTTTATACATTGATTAAACATTATGAACAGAAAATGATATATTTTTATGTTAAATCAATTAGGTTACAATCAAGGAGACGTTAGGTCATACGTATGCATGAGTAAAATTTCTATTTTTCAACGAACATTATAGAAAGAGGTAAAAAATTATTTCATTTGTATATAATTATTATAATATTATTAATAACATATTATATAATTAAATATATAATATATACATTCAATGTGATGTGGTGATGAAAAATAAATCACAACGCATCATGGAGGTGTTAATACACACATCCACATGAATGGTGTTATAAATATTCAATAAAAGTAAATGTAAGAAAATAAATGTTAAATTATCATTTTATAATTATAATTATATCATGAATATCATATATATATATATATATATATTAAATCCATAATTGCAAACACTCATGCGAGACTACTTTAAATCCACTCAGTACCCATGGATCTATACCCATGGTTTACAGAAACCATTGGTATAGAATGTTTTCCATAAATATACCTGGGGTCTTAAAATACTCTTGGTATAAGCTGAGTTATACCAACAGGTTTTTTAATGTTATCAGTAGATATATTTATTTAGGAAGTATCTATTTCTACTTATCCCCCTCCTCATTCAATGACCTAGCACTCCCCTACCCTATTAAGGCTATCTTTAGTGTGCCCCTCCAATCATTTGGTGAGATTTAGCATCCCAAATCCCTAATCTGAATTTACCTCTCATGTGATTATGTGGCCACCACAGAATGTGGTGATGACAATATCCTCAAATGATCTCATCTATTTCAGTCAAATTTTTATTTTATTCTTCTTCATTGTCACATAAAAGAGTTCTAATTCCATATAGTATTGTTTTCATTTTTATCTATGTTATCTTGTGATCAATCTAAAGAAATAATTATTCTTATACTGGTTAAATATCCATTTTGTGATTCATGGTTCATGTTTTTACATTCTATGTTTTATGAGGTTTCATTCATTCCATAAAGCATACCATTCCATAATTTATAATTTTTCAAGATGTAGTTTGATGTTATTTTGGGTGAGGTAATTATTATTTGATTCTTGTTTTCTATAACATCGTATATTTTTTATCGATTTACCTTAGAGTGTTATTTTGTGTGGATGTTTGAGTATTTTTATTATCCTTGCACAGTATTGGATTTGTTTTGGTGTGTGTTTATGAGTTTTTGTGTCTTTATTTCAATTCAGGTTCCCACCAAACCCTAAAACATGATCTATTACATTCGTAATATCATAAGCACAATAGTACTATATTTATTTTTATGGTTTATATGATTATTTTTGTTGAAAGTAATGTAAAAATATATGTAGTATATAATGGATTATTATAAATTCCATTTTGATTAATTGTTATCTACTATTTGTCTGTTGAAATGTTAAAATTGTGTTATCTTGAATTAATTAATATAGAATTAATGAAATGATTTTAAAATAATTATAAAAATTAAAAACCAATATTTCATAATGTTTTCTAATTGTATGATGATGGTTTTCTTGTGTTTAGTGGTTTTTAATTTCATTATTAACTACCTTGATATTGTTTCCAATTTTTTAATAATTTTTCATGCTATGAAATAATGTCATAAAAACTAACTGTTATTGGATATAAATATGAAAATGATCTATTTATTTGATGGGTTATTATAGAAAAATGACTTATTTTTAGTTTATTTTATTATTTTGATTGATTCATCTATTCGTAAAACATCATGAAATAGGATTATTTAAACAAGGGGGTTCCATAAATAATTACACATTTTAGGTTAGGTTATGCATCACAAAGATTTTACATAATTTTAATTACAGTCATTCAATGATATAACGTAATAGGACTTGGATTCTGTAATTTTTTTCAGAATACCCTAACTAGATTATATTATGCAATAGGGAGTTAGATTACCTCTAATTTAGGATAATTATTTTGTAAGAGGAAAAAATTTTGTTTATGTATTAACTAATAAGATCTTGGATATCTTTGCACTAGGCCAGTGGTTAGACTTTGATTTATTAGAAAAGTAAAAATTGTTATACTATTGTTTTATTTATAAATGAATTTATATGAATGTTCATTTTGATAAAACCTAACTTATATGTGATTTTATTATGTAACATTTATTTCCTATAATTAACTGGATACTTTTCTTAAAGAATATTTAGAATTTTTTTATTTTTTTTATTAATGGTTGTGCATAGAGACTTTTTTGGAATCATAAAGGGAATAATTTATATCATCTGTTACACACATGTTTTGTGAATATTAACTTTGCCTAATTTCATAAATTTAATAAAAAATTATGTTCTTTGATATTATCATTATTTATCATATATTTCTCAATTAGATGAAATAATAGATGGTATATTCATAATTTTAACATAGATATGTATATATGTGGTTATTTTTCTATTCTACTTTACATTTTTATACATATTTAGGTTTTACACTTAGTTACCTAATATAATGTTTTCTACTATTGGGAGTGTTTTATATGGTAGATCAATATATTTAAAATATAGAGATTATGAATATATTTGATGTATTTCTATTTTATAATACCTATATTATTTCATTATGTTATTTTTATATGTTTGAATATTATTAATTTATAAAACAATTATTTCAGATGTATTAATAAAAAACATAATAAATTTTCATCAAGGTTATCTGGTTACATTATTTTATATTTATTATATTTTTTCCTAGTGAAACCATTTATAATGTTGATATAGATGTCCATGGATGTTGTTGATAGCTCCTATTGATTGTGAATGAAATTTATGCATTATGGTGGGCTTGATCCAGTATAGGGATAGATATATGGGGTTGGTTTTTTAATACATTGTTGAGTTTAATGTAAGAATATATATTGTAGTATCTCATACTTAACCAATTTATCCACAATGACAGTGGATTATTAAATTTTATGGATACCAAACTTGGGTTATTATTTGTAATCACTGTTTGTAGCATATATTATTTCTGTTATTCATTTTTTGCTCGATTCTAGTATTCTATAATAAATGGAAATATTTCAGAAGAAATATGTATAAATTAGTTATAACAAATCGACAGTTGAATATGGGAACACAACATGATGTAAATGATTTATCGCATACAAATGACCATTATACAAGTAAATCAAATAGTCAACCCTTATATTACTATGTGAATGGTTATGGGCCTGTTGAGAAAATAATGTAATCAGATTACTACACTCAAGGATGAGTCACTAGGACAAAACTAAAAGGTTTTGTTCAACCACAAGACACGGTAAATTTATTGATGATTTTTGATTCATTGTTTTTGACATGAGTCGATTACTCTAAATAGATGAACAATACAATTTAGCATCAATAGAAAAAAAATTTAAAGGTGAAAAGTCATCTATGTCCTGATTACGGTGTCATTGATGACATAATACAGAGACATAATTTTCATGAAGCTGGGGATAAAATTGAAAACATCCATTCTACCATTGGAATTGACCAAAATATTTCAATTTAGGAGTCTAATTGTCCAACTATGATAGTTGATATTTAATCAGAAGTAGTGGTCGATAAGATTTAGATGCAACCATATATGATCCCAATAAATTTAGTTTAACATGACATGATTTCTTCATGTAAACATTACTATAGTTAATTTATTTTATCTTCAATTGGAATGATATGTTTGATTAATTATTGGTTGGTTTTTTTCATTTAATAATATTTATATTAATTCGTAATAGTTGTATTAAAATGTGTTCCTCAAAAATGTATAACTTGTTGTGAAATTATTGATTATAAAACATGGTATAACATTTTTATGACTTTTATTCATCTAATATTTATGAATGGTTTTTAAAAACTATTTCACGAAATTAACTACTAATTCTTATACTTCTTTAGAAAAATAATTTAGATGTTTGAAATAAGTGGTTATTTGATGTCGATCAATAAATGTTCAACTGTGGTGGCCTCAGCTTCATAATTTAGGGAGTGCAATAATTTTAAAACTTTCTATATACATTACATATAATGTCATGTTCATATTATTTATCAATTATTAGGAAATTGTTTTCACTAGAGGTTACTCCTTCCAATCCCTTATTAATGTGCCTGAACAAGGATACTCTTAGACCGAGATGGAGAACCAATTATACCCATCCACACTCCAACCGACCAGTGGAAACCCTATCTACAACAACATTCCCTCATCCACATAATTCATGAGCGATTTTCCCATATGATCCTCCATCTAGAACACATATTTCAACTTATTCACATATCATGTCTTTGAATCCTATAGGTTTGTTCCCTCACACATCGCAATCATTATATTGTTTAGCATATTCTTCAAATACCATTCCTACAACACCTCCATAGAAGATCCCCCCTTTATCATATTCATATCCTTTTATATATCCCAATCCTTGCTACCCATTTCCAATCATGTCTATTCTATCTCTATTTGATGTTATTTTTTGTTGTGTAATCATTATTTGATTCTTGGTTTTCTATAACATTGTATATTTTTTATCAATTTAACATAGAGTGTTATTGTGTGTGGATGTTTGAGTAAGTTTATTATCCTTACGCTGTATTGGATTCTTTTTTGTGTGTGTTTATGAGTTTTTGTGTCTTTATTTCAATTCGGGTTCCCACCAAACCCTAAAACATGATCTATTACATTCCAAATATCATAATCACAATAGTCCTATATTTATTTTTGTGGTTTCTATGATTATTTTTGGTGAAAGTAATTTAATAATATATGTAGTATATAATGGATTATTATAAATTCCATTTTGAGTAAATTGTTTCTACTATTTGTCTATTGAAATGTTAAAAATGGGTTATCCTGAATTTATTAATATAGAAATAATGAAATGATTTAAAAATAATTATAAAAATTTAAAACCAATATTTCATAATTTTTTTTCTAATTGTATGATGATTGTTTTCTTGTGTTTAGTGGTTTTTAATTTCATTATTTACTTCCTTGATACTGTTTCCATTTATTTAATAATTTTTCATGCTATGAAATAATGTCATAAAAACTAACTGTTATTGGATATAAATATGAAAATGTTCTATTTATTTGATGGATTTTTATAGAAAAATGAGTTGTTTTTTTTATTATTGTGATTGATGCATCTATTCTTAAAACATCATGAAATAGGATTATTTAAAGAATTGGGTTCCATAAATAATTACACACTTTAGGTTAGGTTATGCATCACAAATATTTTACATAATTTTAATTATAGTCATTCAATGATATATCGTAATAGGATGTGGATTCTGGAATTTTTTGGGATACCCTAACTAGATTATATTATTAAATAGAGAGTTACATTACCTCTAATTTAGGATAATTATTTTTTAAGAGGAAAACATTTTCTCTATGTATTAACTAATAGGATCTTCGATATCTTTTCACTAGGCTAGTGGTTAGACTTTGATGGGTTAGAGAAGTAAAACTTGTTATACTATTGTTTTATTTATAAATGCATTTATATGAATGTTCATTTTGATAAAACCTAACTTATATGTGATTTTATTATGTTACATTTATTTCATATAATTAACTGGATACTTTTCTTAAAGTATATTTAGATTTTATTATTTTTTTATTAATGGTTGTGCATAAAGAGTTTTTTGGAATCCTAAAGGGAATTATTTATATCATCCGTTATATATAGGTTTTGTGAATATTAACTTGGACTAATTTCAAGAATTTAATAAAAAAGTATGTTATTTGATATAATCATTATTTAACATATATTTCACAATTAGATGAAATAATAGAGGGTATATTCATAATTTTAACATTGATATATATATATATATATATGTGGTTATTTTTCTATTCTACTTTATATTTTTATACATATTTAGGGTTTACAATTAGTTATCTAATATAATGTTTTCTACTATTGGGGATGTTTTATATGGTTGATGGATATATTTGAAATATAGAGATTATGAATATATTTGATGTATTTCTATTTTATAATACTTATATTATTTCATTATATTATTTTTATATGTTTGAATATTATTCATTTATAAAACTATTATTTCATATGTTTTAATGAAAAACATAAGAAATTTTCATCGTAGGTTATCTGGTTACATTATTTTATATTTATTATATTTTTTTCTACTGAAACCATTTTTAATGTTGATATAGATGACCATGGATTTTGTTGATAGTTCTTATTGATTGTGAATTAAATTTATGAATTAGGGTGGACTTGATCTTGTATTGGGATAGATATATGGGGTTGGTTTTTTAAAAAATTATTGAGTTTAATGTAAGAATATATATTGTAGTATCTCATAGTTAAATAATTTTTCCATAATGATAGTGGATTATTAAATTTTTTGGATACCAACCTTGGTTTATTATTTTTAATCAATGGTTGTAGTATATATTATTTCTGTTATTCATTTTTTTGCTCGATATTAGTATTCTATAATGAATGGAAATATTTCAAAAGAAATACGTATAAATTAGTTATGAATAATCGAGAGTTGAAGATGGGAACACAACATGATGTAAATTATTTATCTCATACAAATGACCATTATACAAGTACATCAAATAGCCAACCCATATATTACGATGTGAATGGTTATGGGCTTGTTGAGAAAATAATGTAATTAGATTACTACACTCAAGGTTGAGTCACAAGGACAAAACTAAAAGGTTTTGTTCAACCACCAGACCTGGTAAATTTAATGATGATTTTTGATTCATTGTTTTTGACATGAGTCGATTACTCTAAATAGATGAACAATACAATTTATCATCAATAGAAAAAGTATTTTTTAGGAGAAAGGTCATCTAAGACCTGATTACGGTGTCATTTATGACATAATACAGAGACATAATTTTCATGAAGTTGTGGATAAAACTGACAACATCCGTTCCTCCAGTGGAATTGACCAAAATATTTCACTTTATGAGTCTAATTTTCTAATTGTGGGAGTTGATATTTAATCAGAAGTAGTGGTCGATAAGATTTAGATGCAACCATATATGATCCCAATAAATTTAGTTTAACACGACATGATTTATTCATTTAAAAATTACAGTAGTCAATTTATTTTATCTTCAATTTGGAATGATATGTTTGATTAATTATTGGTTGGTTTTTTTCATTTAATTATATTTATATTAATTCATAATAGTTGGATTAAAATTTTTTCTTAAAAAATGTAAAACTTGTTGTTAAATTATTGATTCTAGAACATGGTATAACATTTTTGTGACTTCGTATTCATCTAATATTTATGTATCGTTTTTAAAAACTATTTCAAAAAAGTTACTATTAATTCTTATACTTATTTAGAAAAATAATTTAGAAGTTTGAAATAAGAGGTTATTTGGTGTCGATGAATAAATGTTCAACTGTGGGTGGCCTCATATTCATCATTTAGGGAGTGTAATAATTTTAAAATTTTCTATATACATTACATATAATGTCATGTTTATATTATTTATCAATTTTTAGGACATTGTTTACACTAGAGGTTACTCCTTCCAATCCCTTATTAATGTGTATGAACAAGGATTTTCTTAGACCTAGATAAAGCACCAATTACACCCATCCACACTCCAACTGACCAGTGGAAAGCCTATCTAAAACATCATTCCCTCATCCACTTAATCCTTGAGGAATTTTCCCATATGATCCTCCATCAAGAACACTTTTTTCAACTTATTCACATATCATGTCTTTGAATCCTATATGTATCTTCCCTCACACATTGCAATCATCATATTATTTAGCATATTCTTCAAATACCATTCATACAACACATTCATATAAGATCCCCCCTTTATCATATTCATATCCTTTTA
Organism: Viscum album; assembly: GCA_963277665.1. Lineage (NCBI taxonomy): Eukaryota > Viridiplantae > Streptophyta > Magnoliopsida > Santalales > Viscaceae > Viscum > Viscum album. The sequence goes on along the minus strand of OY728145.1, from coordinate 1,236,273,755 downwards.
TATATCCCAATCCTTGCTACCCATTTCCCATCATGTCTATGCCATCTTTATTTTCTACCATCCTTCTTAGTTATGAATAGTGATCCCCTTCACATTCCGCATCAATGTATGAACGTCATCTAAAGAATGAATTTGAATAGAATCATCTCTCATATTGTACTGATCTATAATAAACCATGAATCCATTATACCCTATTAAATGTCCTGAATTATGTTTTTTATTATAACTGGATGAAATTATATCACTTTATTTTTTTCCCTTTGTACGGTGATATAATCATTGTTTTCCACTTTTATATTATACATTGGTATAATCTACTAGGAGACATGGACACTCCCATTTGCATGAAACCTGGAATCACTAATACCAAATAATAGTGGATTAAAATAAAGAAAATCAAATTATAAGTAAAAAATACTTGTAATTATGAATTTTCATGTCCACTGTAGTTCTGTATTGTTATATCATTCCGGTCGAATCAGTCTCACAGAGAAATCATGATAATGAAATCAAAGAAAAATCATGTTGATATATAAGTGTAGGAAAACTCTAAAAATTTAAATTTAAATTTTTATTTTATTTATACTAATTATCAAGTTTATTGTAGATTCGGTTTATCTTTATCGACTGTGAAGATTTTATTTTTGAATGATTCATGGATCATGGGGGGTAATTGGAATCATAAAAGAATGAGTTATATATTGATTGGAGTTGTTGGGTTGGTTCTGATTTAAATGGTGTACCCATATTCCATAACTACCCAAAAATAATAATAAAAAATGATCTCATTCTGGAAGACTGAAGAGTCAAAGGTATTACCAATTATTACGTTTTTTCTTATGAAATCTATTTTTTATTAATTATACAAAATTTTTTGTTTTATGTATCTTTCAGTAAAAAACTGATAGATCAACTATTCAATTATATGTCATCACACATTGAAGAATACAATAATGAAAAATCATGAGAAGCTCATGGTTTATTAATAAGAATAGAAACCATTGGTTCACCTATTCATATTCAACTCTTTGTGTTAAAAATTTTATTTAATATTATATATTAAAATTTTAACAATTACGTGTACTTTTGAACAAATTATATTTATTAAATTATGATATGTTCCTTTTAAAATAAACTTAATTATTAGAAGAGGAAACTATGTTGACATATGGGATTTTGAAATCCTCTTTCATTTTTTCTCCCTTTGAATCATTTACCACTTTTATAGATGATGGGTAGTCCCTATAGAAAATGAACCTATAATAATATTTCCATCCTTCTCCCTAACTCTATACACATTAAGTTGGGACAAAATATGATACCAACTATCATTATCACCATATAAAAGTATATTATAAAGTTTTATTATTTGATTCTCTATATTTTTAATTAATTAATATAGTGCATCTAGAATGTATAGTTTAAAACATGTAATTAATTGAAAACTTCTTATACATATAGATGAAATATGATTCTAACTAACGCATATAAAATCCTTAATTATCCAACAGAAACTATATAGTTACATTTCATCATTTTTACAATTGTGATATGAAATGAAAATATCATTATTTATAATCTATTCATTCAACTATTTCTTTTCTTACTAATGATTTATCATGGTGTATAATTCCTTTTATTTTACATTAATATTTGTCAATTTATATTTATTTTATTAAATTATCTAACAGAATGATAGATGTGTAGTAAATGCAGGAAAAAAATAATGCATTTAAATAATTTATTTTTTATTTTAAATACTAATATGAAATTTATAAATAAATATCTTGTTAATATTTTCTACAATCTACCCTAGTTTCCCTCATTGTGATTAAAAATATGACATCTTCTGGCTAAAAGACTATTTGAGTCTAGTATTAGGCAAGGAGCACTACGGTAGATTCCAATGTCAGCAATGGGAAAATAGAATCCCCTATAGGAATTAGGTCTCCTCATGATCCTAAAAAACATGTGATTCCATTTATCTATAAGGTTCTTATGAAGAAGAAATGAGGTTAAAAATAGTTGTACACCAGCATGAATTAAGTAAAGTGGATCCAGAAATAAGTATTTTGTTCATCTAATAATTCCCGAAAGCTCTGTAAAACATAGTTAAATCACTTCCATTTGAGGATATTATAGATATTTATTCATAAATTGAATCAACTAACTCTTTAAATGATGCATTGAGTGTTGAAAATGATGGGCCTAGTGGTAGTCTAGATGATAGTGGTGGAGATGATGCTAGTGATGATGCAATTAATGATGTTGTCATTATTGATGATGATGTTCCTTATCCAAAGGATGTTGTTAGTGGATGATGGTGTTTCTAATGGTGATGAGAATATTGGTTATGGTGGACATATTTATCCTCCCTATTTTGATTTAGCAGTTATGATACATGTAGATCCTGTTTAATGACAATATTTGGTTGGTTGAATGGATGTTTATAAATGTTTTACTAATGTAAATGGATTCAATATTAATAAAAGAAGATAGTCAAATTCTGAATATATAAAATTTATACTGCATTAAATGTGTAATGTTTGTTTTATTTTATTTATAGATTCATGAGCTAGTGGAGGAGGTATTGCTGTCACTGCTTCCAGAAGGGGAAAAAGTCTTATACCCATGGTTGATATTACCATGGGTATATGTTCTCTATTGGGAAATGTTATACCCACTGTTTTCTAAACCATGGGAATAGTGATATACCCATTTTTTTGGATAAACCAAGGGTATGATAGAATCTCTTGGTCATACGTATACAATTTTTAGAGATATTGTGGGAATAGGTCTATATAAACACCTCAATTATCAATGGTTCTAAAATCTATGGTTATAGCCTATACCCATTGTTTTATAGTCTATGCCCATGGTTTAAAATTTTGTTTATAGAGTGGATTTCAAGTATTCATATGTGGTCGTAGAAAAAAATATATATCTTCATGGAGGTGGTAGTCTACATGTATGCATTAACAATGTTTTTTATCAAGGTATGATAGAAATACCAATGAAAATTCTTTAACAGTATGAATATGAACAGTTCATTATATATAATATACTGAGTTTATTATATCATCGTTTTTATGAATATTTTAAGGGATATAAGAAAAAATATATTAAATGTGTTCATTATGGATGATTACATCTTCTTAAGAAGATATCCTTTATATTGATTTTTTCAAGCCTTGGAATAGTAATTTAAGAATTCCATGACCTGTAATTCTTGTTTATGGAATTTTTGAGTTGAATTTAAAAAGGTTTTGTTGAGGTAAATTGATCAATGTGGTTTCTAAATGTGAAAGGAAGGCTATGAGTTTGTAAATAAGAGGAAGAGAATTTTTGAAAATTTATGAATTATTATAATATAATATGTGTCTAACTAAGGTTAAATGTTTCCAAAATGACATGAAATGAAATATACGAAGTATATTGTCATGAAATAATAAAATAGTAAAAAATATTAACTATTAGATATTATTTTAAAAATATCAATTGTATTAACCCCTTGTTTAAAAATATTAAACATAACCTTTTTTAAAACATCTCAACATCAAATTGTTATAATTTTACTTATAATGGAACAATTAGAACATAAATGTGAATGGGATTAAATAATAGTCCATATAAATTGTTAGTTTTCCAACATGAATTTGTTTATGGTATTTAAATAATTTTCCAAAATAATTTTTAACATAACATATAATAATTTCTGTCTTTGACACTATTAATTTAGATTGAATTTAAATAAAAGAAGATTGAAATGTTTTTCACATATAATCGTTAAACACTTATATGACAATTTAATATTGATCTATTTATTTTGTAGACACGATGTCTCACCAATAAAATATTACATTTAATAATTATAGAATCATTCACATTATTTTACTTATACTTACAGAAGTACATTATCGGTGTTCTGTAAGCGTTTATTGTAATTATATCATAGTTGAAAATATAAATTTAATCACCCTGATAAACAAATTATATCTAAAATAAATTTATAACAAAACATATGTGGATTCTATCCATTTCAAAAAATCATCAAAAATATAAAAAAAATATAAGAGCTATATTTTTAATATTATCTTTTACGTGAATTATTATAATGATCAAAATCAATGATAATGGGAAATTGAAAGAATTGTTTTCGAATTTTTTATGATCTAAAATAATATATTCTCATTAAATAAAATTAATTAAACATTATGAATGAATTTCAATCCGTATTAGATGAGTTTTTACCATAAATAACCCATTTTACATTTAGAGTGATAACAAAAATTTAAAATGGTTATTATTAATATTGACAAATAATTAGGTTGACCTTATTTTATAATATTAATAATATTAATTCCAAATAATTAAAATATTTAAATTTTTTTCTTATATGGTGGAGAATATTAATTCAAATTACACACATAAAAATATAAAAAAAAGTTATTTTCCAAAAAAATATTATTAAAGTATTAAAATGTTTTTGAGAAAACATAATTATAATTATGGTTCCATTAAAATTTGTCAGAATATAGTAAATCCAAAATTATAAAAGAAAGAAACGTAATAAAATTTATATTATTAATTTTTTTAAAAAAAAAATTCACTATATAAAACATATTAAGTATATTCACTATTTATTGAAAAATTAAAAATTTAATTAAAATTATAAAAAAATAATGAATACATAATTTTGACATGATGAGTCAAAAAATGATATCAATTTATAAAATATATTTTTAAATTCTTTTGAAATTAATTTTTAGTTTTGACTCGTAAGATGTAATAAAAGGTATATTTGATGTAAAATTATTTGTTAAGAAAAAAATAATTTTACATTGTAATTGAGTGATTATTTCCTAAAAATTAATAATTTTTTTATTGTTTTTAAAATTTTATATATTTTTAATAATGAAGTTAAGAATATTCATATCCACTAATTTAATGGATATTTAAAAAATATAACATGTAAATATTAATATTTCATTTGTTTTTATTTTTAGGGTTTCATGTTGTATAAACTATAAAAAATGAAATCTTGTGAAATAATGCGATATTATATTTAATCACCCTGTAATTAATAAATTTCACATCCCAATTTGAACATTAGTAGGGTAATCAAGGATTTGAAATTTGAAAATAACTCTTTTGAAACCCTACATAGTAAAAATTGATCTTAAAAATCCTTTCAAATAGAGGAAAATTGGAAATAGGAATGTCATATATAATATAACATACAAGGTTCCTAATTTTTGGAATGTTAATGGGATGTGAAAATTATATAAATAGGTGAAAAATGTATGGTTCAAATAAATATGGAGTGTGAAAGAGAATATTGATAACCAAAAAGTTAATTATCCTGTCATATTTAATAACCATGTAATCATTATCCAATAAAGTGTGTAAAATACCATATATTTATCATAAATTAATGTTATAAGATAACATTTTTTCATGATAGTTTTCTTAGAGTATTGGAATTTATTTACCTTATATAGGTATAATATATGGAAATATACATACTTGACTAGTAGAATTAAATACATTGACCAATTCCCCCCAATCTCATAATATTCCCATAACGATGAGTGTAATGGTTAATTTTTTAATGCCAAAACAAGAAAATAGATATATATCAGTTTAAATAATCCATTAAAGGATTAATATATATATATACTATCATTAGATATTAACGAAAACTATAATTAGTGGCATAAGGAAATATAATATCTAAAATTTTAAACTATCTTATACAGAAATAATATGTTGGTGTCTATTATTCCAAAGTAATGAAAATGTTTCAATTTTAATCATTCCATATATAAAAAACCTTATATTCCAAATAACATCAAATAATTAAATTTTTAAAATGTGTTAAAATTAATGGTTACACCATACATTTCAGCCACCACATGCATAAATTTAAGATCAATATTAAAAAAGTAGATTTTATATTAAGAATAACTCTACATGTACCTCAACCCATTATAAGAGTTTCCAAAATGTCCTTAATAGCCAGTAGATGCCTTCTCTTAAAATGGAAAGGGATTTCTAAGGCATTGAACCAACAATTAACCTTAAACCTATAAACAAATGATAGTTTCTATAACTCCTAATATGATCTCATATAAAAAAACATTATATCCAATGTTGTCAAATCAGTACACTAATACCAACTATACATTCCATGGAAAAAAAATATGAAATGTTATACTAAAACAACATCTTTATTTTTAAATATTTTATACTATGAAATGGTTCAACATTTATTACATCCAATAATTACAACTTCAGAAAGAAATATTGTAACACATATGCACCCATGGTCCTTTTTGGTTTATATAAAGATTTAACAAATAAAAACTCATAAAAAACAACTTTTATACATAAAGAAATTTCAAATAAATATACATCATATTATATAATATTATTCACATAAAATACCTCTAATAAGAATAAAATACACAAATCCTTTCATTAGAATCAGTTGAAATGGAAAACAAAAAATTGGGAGATGAAATTATTAGTAGCGTTAAACAAAACCATTAGTAATTTAATGTCATTATTAAACATAAATATATAATAATTTCATGATGAATAATCAAATTCTATGTGTATAACATTATATATTTTATTCAGATTAAAACCGGTATCATAAAAAATATGATAATTTAATAAGATTTATCAAAAGAGAGGGTCATGTGAATATATAATCATTATCCATGTTCTATACAAACCCTTTCCAAGGAACCTTTAAAGACTCATATAATAAATAATATAACATGTGGGTGTCTTGGAATATTTTACCTATATATCCTTTAGAATAATACATACAATTTTACCAATCTATTCATTTAATTTTCAACAGAATCATTCAGTGAACAAAATAAATACTAATTCTTTGATGAATATATTATGATCACCATTTATCATGATCTATATAGTGATCCCCAAATTTCATGATATATATCCTTATAAATTATAATCATACACAATGTTTGAGAACCATAACATAATCATATAAATTTAAATAATTCATCGGTCAAGAAATAAATAACATTTTTGTTTTAAAACGTATTTTACTTATTAAAATGAAACATGTTCCACGAAAATCTAATTATTAATCAAGATAAATAATAATGATGTTATTATGGAATTATATAACTAGTGAAGTATAAATAAAACCAAGGAGTTTATTTTTTATTAATAGAAATTAGTTAAAAATTTCATTAAAAATATTAATGAAAATTGCGTATCTACATTGGAAATCACTTTTAGAAACAAAATATTTTAAAAAAAAAGTGGATTTAAAAATAATGGAAATGTCACATTGAAGCTTCTAATATGAGATTGAAATCCTTAATTCATCATTATAATTAGAATTTTTTACAGTTTCATAATTGTTAAAATAATCATTCTTTGTACACTGTTGTTAAACATTATATTGTTCTAAAAATGAGATTAAGCTCATTTTAATAAAAAATGAAATTAAAACATTGACTAAAATGACATTAATCAACCATTATCAAATAAAAAATTATTTTTTAAAATATTTATTGGGAATAAAAAATTTTCTTATTGAATGATGGGATATGATGTCTGTTTTTCATAAATACATTTTCTAAACAATATTGAGTACCAATGATTGAAATTTGAAACTATGACTTAAAAATTATAGTAATATATGTAGGATAAGAAAAAGTATGAATTTTTTAAATAATTATTATATAATTCCTCAATGTAATTTTAGGCATAAATTTCCTTGATTTAAATGGGCTTGTTTCATAAATCTGTTACAAATTTGAATTTTTTGAATCTGGCATTATTGAAATAAAGAATATGATATGGATCTAAAAAAATTATTATCCAGAATTAATATGTCAATAATTATTAAAATGGAATTAATTACACTATAAAAAGAAATAATTGTGTTTTACATGAGAAATATATTTTGAATAAAACATTGAGACAACATAAACACTTACAAAGATCATAATTATAAATAATAAAATTAATCGAGGAACTAATTATGTAAAAATATTTAAATTTACAGAAACTATGTTGGAATATAACAAAAAACTATTTAGTCATAAATTTGAAGACAATGAGAGAATAATAATTTTATTTAATAAGTGTTACAAAATAATGAATGAAAAATGAGCGAAGAAACACCTTATCCCTCGATAAATTTAATATCAAATCCACATGAATGAAAAAATTTAAATTTTAACCTAATATAACATGAATTGTGATAAATTCAAGAAACAACATGTAAATGGTTGTTATATGTTAAATTTAGAATAAATTAATTGTATAACATTTTAACATTGCAAAATGAAGGGAAATTGAGAGGATATCCAATACCTATAATCCAGATATTCCAAATATTACTTTTAACTTCTATATAATATTAATATAACAATTATTTAATTATTTAATAAACTTTTATAGGTTTATTAGTTTATCATAAATCTATTTACCATTTAATTCAATATAATATTTTATAACTTAATCGGTTTAGTCCATATTAGGTATTCTGAAAATGTTTGGTTCCTTTTTTCAAAATATTTTTGGTTTATTGACCATTGTTAAAGTGGTAATTTTTACATCATCTCCACAATAATAACCATGAAATAAATATAAAATTTTTACAATATTTATACGTTTAAAAACATCATGGAAATATTGTTTTGAAAATTGAAGTTGCATTAGGATTATAGATACAGAATTCCATAGGTATGCATGAGTAACATTTCCATTCATCAATGAAATTGCATGATAGAATTTAAGAATTATATTTTATTTATAGAATTATTAATAAATTATATAATTGATATTAAATATTTATATACTTTATATATACAATAAATATGATGTGGTGATGAAAAAATAATCAATTCACCTTCTAGAGGATGCAATCAACACATATGTATGAATTCATAATCATTTTTTGAATTGAAGCAATGGTATGTAAATGTAGTATATATTTAATTTAGGGAATAATTATTATTCCATTAATATCATATATATATATATATATATTAAATCTATCATTATAAACATCTATGATAACTGGTATTCAGAAACACTTCTCTATCTGGAGGTGGTATTCCTCACATACTCACAGATGATACATTGATTTACTATAAGATGTAAAATGAGATGAAACGTGGTTTTAATATAGCAATACAAAACATATATTGAATATAATTGTGTTATTATATCAAAAGGTTATAAAAATATTATATTTTTTTAGAAGAAGAAATAATTTGAAAGGAGATGGGTTGAATGATTACATATTATTGGGTAAAACTTCTTTATATACATATATAAGGACCCATGTAATGGGTTTTTAAGTTGACTAGAACCTATAAATAATGTACGTTCAATATTATAATATAACTGTGAAAATTTATAAATATCTACATTGATCAATTACATATAATTATGATAAATTTGAGATGTCCATTTATAATAGAGGAAGGGGTATTTTGGAAATCAATGAATTATTAAAATAAAATATGTTATTAAATCATGTAAAATTCTTCCAATATGACATTTACTCACATATAAAGAGGATAAAGACTTATTATAGTAAAATAATAATAATCATACATGTTTAAATATTATTTTGAACATTATATTTCCATTTTACTCCTTATTTATCTAATTTTTAGCTTAATTTGAGATGCGAATTATTCAATATTAATCGAATATAATATTGATTGTACGGTTAAATTTGGATATATATATATATATATATGACATTTTAACTATTAATTATCATTATTTTATGCATGAAATATTTTTATTAGTTTTAAAATAATAATAATATATTATTCAACACAAACTATACATAATGTCATCTCTATAATTTTTCATTTAAATTGATTTCAATGAGTAGATGATGAAAACTTATTGTGAATATAAAAAATTCATATATAACCTATTATGTTATATTGATATATAATGTTCATTGAACACTATAAATAACCAAAAATATGGTAAATTTATTTATTTTTAATCCATATGGATGATTTTCAATTACTTTTAAAAGTAATATTTAAATGTTTTATAAATGTTTAGGGTAATTACATCTAAATTTAAATTTGAAAAAAAAAATTTAATAATTAATTTATCATTCAAATAATAACTTTTAACCCAAATAAACATTGTTTTATTCTTTTCAAAACATAATATAAATTTTATCATCAAGAGAATTACAATTTCAACATTCACCATTACATAAAATAATATATTCATCAAAATAAATGATCAATTGAAAAAGATCATATTAATAAATAGGATTATTATATATGATATATATTCTTCCAATGAAATTAAATCATTCATTTTCATGAATTTGATACACTAACACATTTGTTATCACTCGAATAAACCCATTTTTCATTTACCATATAAAAAATTAAAATGGTTACAATTGATATGCATAAAAGAATAAGATGAAATAACTCCAAATATGAAATAAAATTTTTCATAATCAACTCAAATATTTGGTAGAATTTAATTTAATATTAATCCAATAAAACATGGTGAAATTCAAATTTCATGAAAGTTACATTTTAGGTGTATAAATGTTTTTTTCTAATTTAATGTATAATTTTTATCCCAATAATATTAATTGGATAATTTTTAATAGAAATTATGTATTGAAACTGAAAATGATTCGAAATATATAATTTAACAATTTAGGTACATGAAATAAAAATATAAATTTAAATGAAATTTTTTTTTATTATTCATTGAAAAATCAGACTTTTCAGAAAATTATCAAAATTCGTCCTATGAAAATTATGACATATTGAATTCAATAACATTAGCCTTCTCATAAATTAAATATTTTAAAATATAATTAAATTAGTTAAAATATTCCCTCATAAAAATTTATAAAAGGCATTTTTGAATAAATGTTTTTTTAGCAAAAATGATTTTAATAAAAAATATTTTCATTATTTCTCAAGAATTAATCATGGAATTTGTGTGGATTATACCATTTATATGTATAATAATGTGGATAATAAAAATAATACTATCCAATTTATTGATAATTCTTGACTATAAAATTAATTTATTGATATTTCATGCATCGTTACAACTCAGTGGTTCATGTAGTGTAAACCATCAAAAATATTTTTCTTTCAAAATATCAAGACACTACCAAAAAACATAATTTCATGGGTATCAAATAAATTAGGATCAATCAGTGTTTCTTTTTGATAATAGATAACATTATAATTACAAAATATTATTATCTTATCATTGACCTCTTATTTTATATTTGGGTTAAGTATTTCTCAAAACTCAATTGGTTTCCTTACCATCTACTCAATTAGAATGTTATGAATATTGACTTTAAAACATATTATAGAAATATAATATATTCCATAGAAGATATTATTCTTATTCCAACTCAAAACCTCAAGTAAAATTTATCATTTTTATTCCACTAAATCAACAGAGAAAATGATTGTCTTTATATCTGTTTCATCTAAGTAGGAATATGTAAGATTGAAATGAAATTCATTCAGTTCTAGACTATTTGACTCATCCATTGATTGTTTCATGAATATAATATCCCAATAAAATTAATATATAATTTATTTTTATGAATTCCTTTCATATATTCCATTATTAATTTTTTATATTCCCCCTCATGATAAGATTTAATCTATTTTTTTTCATTTGGAACACTGCTATTTTTCATATTCATAGAAATATTAATTTTTTAACAAAATATTCATCAATTAGTAAATCACATCTACTGATATAAATACACTATGTAAAATGGTTAATTCAATTCTGGAAATACATTCAATATTTTCTTATCAATATAGACATAAAAAAATATTTTTCATTGGAAAAAACTAGACAAGTAACCTCCAATAACTAAAAGTGTTATTTCAATAATACACTATGGCTATAAATGCTATAGTATTTACATTATTTAATTACCAAATGATTCATTGATACAATATAAATATTTTTTTTGAAAGGCATATATTTTATGTTGTCATCATCCCTTAACATCACAACACTAACATTGATTCTTCACCCTTATAATTTATTTTTTGATAATTATAGGAAAATATATTCCAAACACTATTTTTTTAATCTTATATCTTAACACTATAATGGCCCCCAATTGTAGTCCACAATTTTTTCCCCATGAAAATCAACTCTATGTGTATAAAATTAATAAAATGTGGTGTGTATAAATCATTGATTAGAGAATTATTACTATAAATCATTATATATCACTCATGTCTTATGGAAATATTCTAGATATATCTGGATAATGATAGTGATTCTAGACCTTATGTCCATACATATTATAATGACTCACACATTACATATATTGTTATTAATTAAGAATCTAAGCATACCTATTACAATATATAACAAAACCGTGATAGGACCATATATGTATATTGTCTTTAGTAACTGGTAATCATAAACAACAAGTTTATAAAACATCTACATTGTCTCCTGTTTATTTCATAATATCTAGAGTCCCTTTTGACATATCATACTTATTACCCTTCTTCCTGACATGGGGAAAAGAAAACATTCAAACGAGTGATCTCAATTGCTTAGTAAGGGAAAACAATGTACATATCAATCATATCATATTCATAAGAACATAACATTTTGAAAATATTATCCTGCAAAATAGATCATAATGTCATAACATGGGATAAATCATAGTAGTGAAATTTCATCCCAATAATCATAACATAAAACATGAAACTTTGTGTCATACAAACATAATCATAGAAACTAATTTCATATTAGTTAAGACTCATTGCCAAGACTATCATAGCAGACAAAAGTCCATTTCTGAACCGATTTCACTCCTCATTCTAGTCCTGTATTACTGAAATGGATTAACTTTCTATTCCAGCCCTATCTATCTCATGAGATATAAAAATTTACCCAATGAATTAGAGGTAGATATAGATCCCACCCATCTCCTAATGAAACCATTATTATGTGTTCTTTAAAATCATAAATCATATATCATAGCATAACCTATGTAATAAAAATGGGATTCTTAAACATCATTCCATCAAAACCTAATATATATAAAATAAAAGGACATTATAAAAATAATTCACTCAAAACATAATAAAATAAATGTAAAAATAGGGATAGAAAGAGAACCCAATATTATCTATGATGGAAAATAATTTTCATAAAACACTTAAACTCCATTCTTGAGGAAAATGTCCTTTATACTTCAAAAACATTTTTCCTTTCTACACATGTAATACAAATTCAAACATAAAGAATTTAATTAAAATTAAAATTGAAAAAGTTTAAAGGATGAATCTTGGAAATAATGTTCTTTGAAATCATAATAATCCATTCATGACATATAACTTAAAAAAATTCTTCACGTAATTTGGCAGTAAAAGTCAAAAAGTATCTTGTACTGAAAACAAAAAATGATTACTTTCATAGAATTTACTAAAAATTCACCAATAGGTAAAATAGTATTTAAACAATTGTATTATGGTATAAATAATATTACATATTAAGGAAACAACTATGTGGATGATAAATATGCCCCAGTAAATTCTGAAGTATAAACAATCTCAGATAAAAATGAGATTGTGAGATTTTCCCTTACCTTATGTCTGATATGATTTGTACGTATCCAAACCTCTTGTATAATGATTTAAATAATGTTATTGACTTATTCCAGAATCATATTCATTGCTATTATATCATATATGGTCATATTCATATCTTCTTATTAGTAATATTTCATTGCGACATGTTATTCAAGTGTTCATTACATTATGTTCATATGCATGTTTTGTCGAAAAAATTCTTATTCCTCTTTTTAGGATATAGATACCACATTTATAGAATCTTATTAGTGTAATATGTATCATATTTATTCATTCAAATCATTTATATTATCTTTATTCAATGAAGATCATGTAGAACGAGTCACATCAAATCGTGGAGAAGGTAGGCTGTACGTACGAATGAGTGATGATATCATTTTTTTGATATTAAAATCCTATATAATTGAAATGGTATATCATAGATAAAGGCTAATAATAATTTTAGATTTATTATTTAAATCATTTATATTCATTATAATACCTATCCAAATGATGGAATGTTTGAATAACAAACTACACCACGTTGTGGAGACAGTAATCCATACGTACGCACGTGTGGTGACGTTTTCATTCATAGGATGGATAAAATAACTAATATGGTTGTACCATTTTTATATTAACATCACAGTATATAGAAGATACTAGATTTATTATTTTAGAATGTAAACAACAAAGAAGGAGGAAGTGTAAGAAGAAAGGAACTTGAAATAGGTGGTGAGATATTTACAGCTTCATCGGGTTCTTTCATTTTATATGATTAGATTGGATCCTTAGGCTGTCTTTATGACTAAATTAAGGCCTCTAGGATGAATAAAGGACTATTTAGAGGGTATTTGGGAATGTTTTGGCTGAGCCAAATGGCTTTGGAAGTGTGAATTAGTGAGAAGGTTGAGTTCCCTTTTATAAGAGGGGTGAGGGGCACCATAGGAAAAACCTGAAATATTATTTTATAATAAACACATATTTGGTTTATAATGGCTCCAAAGTGACTTATTTCGAGGCTATGGTGGGGATGGTTTTAAATCAACTCAAACAAAATATTTTAGACATGTTGAGGTAAGCATTTTAACTTTGTCATTTATATTTATCTTTCTGTTAAATAATTTAGCTTTTACCATGTCTTCTTGTATTCTTACACTATTTCATTAATAAACATACTATAGACTGCCAATATAACCCCAATTAGTTAATTAATGTCATATATATTATTATATAAGTCTTTTTTATGAACCTTATATTTTTAGGAATATAATATCAATTAATATTGTTTTATTTTTTTAAAACATCTCTTATGTCAACTTTGACTCTATTTGGAATTTTGTTTTTGCTAAATTCATTATAGTATTATTACTTCAAAAAAAATTCATCTAACCAACCCTAATATGTTTTATTAACATATAAAATTAGTGTAATTGATAAAAAGTCTAAAATTGAATATATTTGGGTATTTATAATATCAATTATGTTAATATTTCATGAAAAAGTCAATTACTGCATCATAATTGTGTCATACATAAATTAAATTATTTAATATCTATAAATTATAAATAAAGTACCATTACATATGAAATAGATTTATCTTTCTAATTAATATTTATAGACAAATTTATCTCATGAATAACCCTATAATAAAAATGTTTTACTTATTAATCATTGATTTTAACTCTTTTAAATTTTCATTGAATTAAAGAATAATAAATGTCCAAATCTAATCCAAGTGGACCTAAATGGTCATATTTTATTCCTAAAGTTGTTTTTCGTCGAATTAAACATATCAAATATAATTATAAAATGTCTTAGGTTAATAATAATATCATTTTTATCTTTAATTACCGAATTTGTTTAACCGTGGTAAAAAAAGAAAAAAGTTACTATTAACCAAAAATTATTTTTATATTATTGAACCACATATTACATACTAATATCAACCATGCCTTGCAGAATTTTTTTGAAATTCCACTCACAGATGTGGTAATATTATGTTTTATGTAAATGAGATAATTCACCAAGGAGGTGGGTAAAAGTCGGTAAAAAGTTCAATAAAATTTTTATATATCTAAAATTAGAATAAAATGACTCTAATGAATTACATTTAAATTATATAGGAATTATGTAACTCTTTTGAACAAAAATAAATTTAAATAAAATAAATAATTATTTAAATAAAAATTTGATTGTAAACTATAACTTAGTGTTTTTAACTTTTTTTCAAAAATTGAATGTTTTCAGAAAAATAACAAAAATTCACCCTAAGCTATTTTCAGTATTGCGTACAATGAAAGCTATCGAGGAAGGTTTCTCTTACATGTAACTCAAGACAAGAAAGTATTTTGTTTAGTGAAATATTCTTTTGGTGCATTGTATTACATAATACATAAAAACAAAATATTTCTCATAAACTCCCAAGGTGTTACATTATACCCCCCTTAAAAAGAATTTCTCACTCAAAATTCGTCACTTCATAACAAATATATGGGGATACCTCTCCCTCATCATATCCTCAAGTTCCCATGTAGCTTCTTATAATTGGTGGTTACTCCATAAAACATTAACTAAGGGAGTGGTCTTGTTTGGTAGAAGTTTGGTGCTACGATCCAGAATCTCTATTGTTTGTTCTTCATAAGAAAGATCTTGCTCCAGTGGTACAACATCTGGTCATAGTACTTGTGAAGGATTGGGTATGTAATTTATCAGGAGAGATTCATGGAACACTTCATGAAATTTATAGAGATTCGGTGGAAGCACCAATAGGTAAGCTACCTTCCCAACACGATCCAGTATTTTGAAATAACCAAAATACCTAGGGCTCAACATGCCATTCTTTTCAAATATTATTACGCTCTTCCAAGGAGATATTCGAAAGAACACATTATAATGAACTACAAACTCTAGGTCTTTTCTTCAGTTTTCGGCACAACTTTTTTGTTTACTCTGATCTTCTCTAATGTGTTGTTCAATAGATGTAACCTTTTCTTCTATCTCATTAACTAGATCAGGTCTTAATAGCTTTAATTCCCAAAATTCATCCCAGTAAGTTGGAGTTCTGCATTTCCTTCCATATAGAGCTTCATAAGGATGCATCTGAATACTAGAGTGAATTCTATTATTATAGGAAAATTCCACCAATGGTAATTGTCGATACCAACCACCTTTGAAATCTATAGGTAAAGCTCTCAACATGTCTTCTAGAGTTTGAATTTTCCTCTGAGACAGACCATCTATCAGAGGATGATAAGCAGTTCTGAAACTCAAATCTGTATCTAGTGTATGCTGAAGACTATGAAAAAACATCGAGGTAAACCTCTGATCCCGATCCGATATAATGGAAATTGGTACTCCATGGAATCTTTCCACTTCCTTCACATATATCATGGCAAGATGATCAAGAGATAAATCTTCTCTAATATAAATGAAGTGTGCCGACTTATTAAGATGATCAACTGTAACCTAGATAGCATTATTTTATTTAGATGTTTTAGTAAGTCTAGTGAAAAAGTCCATAGTGATGTTTTCCCATTTATATTCTGTTATGGGTAATGGTTGTAACATACCCATATACTTTTGTCTCTCAGCATTAACTTGCTGACAAACCAAGAATCGAGAGACATATTCAGCAACAAATATTTTCATGCCATCCCACCAGATATACTCATTCAGGTCCCTATACATCTTCGTGCTTTCAGGGTGAATATAGAATAAATAACTATGAGCTTCATCCAATATTTCCATCATTAATTATGGGATGGGAGGGACACAAACCCGATTCCTAGACCTTATTATTTCATCACAATAAATGTTGAGTTCAGGAACATTTCTCAACATCTTTTGTAATTCGACATCTTCTTTCTATGCCTATTTAATCTTCACATGTATAGATGGTTGAACATTCATTTGATAAAGATAATATTTTTCCCAATCCATTATAATTCCATGATCCATCCTTTTTAATTCCATAAATATTGTATCTTTTGTGATACTCATCATGGATAAGATAGCATGGTATTTTCGACTTAATGTGTCTGCCACCTTTTTTGGTTTCCCAGGGTGGTAATGAATTGAATAGTTTTAATCCATAATCATATCCAACCATATTCTTTGGCACATATTAAAATCATTTTGTGTGAAAATATTCTTTACAATTTTATGATCATTATAAATATCACACCTTTCACCATAATGACAACGCCTCTAAATCTTTAATGAAAAGATTACCACAGCTAATTCCAAATCAAGAGTAGTGTAATTTTTATCATGTATATTCAACTGTCATGATGCATAAGCTATCACCATATCATTTCTCATGAGAACATGCCCCAATCCATTCTTGGATGCATCACTGTAGATCACAAACCTTTCTACACTATAATGAAGTGTGAGCACAGGTGCACTGGATAACATTCTTTTTAACTTCATCAAAATATTTTCATATTTCTTCGTCTAAATGAACTTAACTCCTTTTCAAGTCAACCCAGTGAGTGGATTAGATAATCATGAAAAATCATTCACAAAATGTCAATAATATCTAGCCTAACCAAGAAAACTCTGAATCTTAGTTGCTGTTGTTTGTCTCGACCATCATTCGATAACCTCTATTTTTACTAGATATACAGATATCCCCACTTTTGAGATTATGTGACTGAAAAATGTATCTTTTTAAAGGGAAAATTCACACATGGTAAATTTTTCATAAATATTTTCCTTTCTTCGGGTCTTTAATACAATTCTCAAGTGACCTTCATGTTCTTCCTTGCACTTTGAATAGACCAGAATATCATCTGTAAAGACTACCAGAAACTGATCAATATATTCTCTAAAGACTCTATTCATTAGATCCATAAAGATACTAGGGGCATTAGTAAGAACAAATGGAATCACTATAAATTCATAGTGCCCATACCTTGTATGGAAAGTCGTATTTGTTATATCCTCCCTTTTGACCCTTAATTGATGATACCCTGAATGAAGATCAATCTTGGAAAAGTATTGATCTCCATGTAGTTGGTAAAATTAGTCTTCAATGAGTGGGAGAGGATATTTGTTCTTGATAGTTATCCTGTTATGTTTTTGATAATCAATGTAGAGTCTCATTGATTCATCATTCTTCTTAACAAACAGAACATGTGCTCCCCAAGGGGATGCACAAGGGTGTATGAATCCCTTATCAAGATTCTCTTAGAGTTGCTTCATCAATTCTTGAAACTCTATTGGGACCATTCAATAACGTGAATTTAAAAAGGGAACAACACCCGGTATGAGTTCTATTGAAAACTAAACTTCATGATTTGGTGGAAGACCTTAAAATTGCTCTGGAAAGACATCATCAAAATCCTGTACAATTTGGAATTTTCTTAATTGTGTGTTTCTCTCCATCCATTTGAGATAAATAACCTTCATTTATTTGAATCAAGACCCAAAATAATGAACAAATTTTCACTGGAAGGTTATATTCCTCCTTTCCTCGATAGATGATCATAGATTGATCATGAATATGATATAAGACTTCCCTAAAATGGAAATCGATATGAGCTCGATATAAGGAAAGCCAATCCATGCTAAGAATCACATAAAATTCCACTATAGGAAGGATCACAAGATTTGCAGGAAGCACTTTCCCACAAACGTCAATTGGAAAAAATTTATAAACTTCTAATGCAACTGTTGTTCCATTAGGATTTGTCACATCTAACTCAACAGCTAATTATTGAGGTAGTACGGAGTTACCCTTAGAAAATTCTTTAGAAATTAAAGATTTGTTTTATCAATAATCAAATACAACATTTTCTTCTTTAGAGTGGATGGTAAGTGTACATTTCGCCACTTAATTATCGGACTCCACATCACCTATAATAATTTCATGTAAATTTCCTTGTCTTTGGCCTTTATAGTTTTTTTACGATGATAATTATCAGCAACCCTTGGATTAGGGCATTGATTAACATACTACCCTATTTCCTTGCACTTGTAACATTGAAGTGTATGAGATGAATTCATTGTATCCTTTTCCTTGTTCACATCACTAGACATCTTTTTCCAATCATTGTGGCATTCAAATGCCCGATGACCATCTTTTACAAATTTGAAACATTTACTTGTCCCATTAATACAATTCCCTCCATGTTTCATTCCACACATTGAGCCTAAGGGAAAACTCAACTTATTTTCAGTGTGTTCCTTATATTTCACTTTGAATTCCATTTTCCTCTTCTTATAAAACTCATATGGCTGATGGGTTACTCCAATCTCCACCTCAACCTTGAGATCACATAAAAAAATTTCCTAGTCACTATTGAATTCCCTTTTGGGTAATGCCCTTCGAAGACATGGATTTAAGCCACTAAAGAATCAATAGATCTTACTCTCAGTTTGGATAATAATTCCGGAAGCATACCTTGTACGTCATGTAAAAGTTTCCTCTTAAGTACCAACAGATTCCTCATCCATTCAGATTAGATCATGAAACACCTTCTCTATTATTGGTCGAATAATACGAGGGACGTAATTATTGAAAAGTATGTTCTCGAACTCAACCCATTACATGGAATCAATTTCGCCTCTTTGTCACATATTCTTGATAATATTCCATCATTGATCTCCTTCACCTTCCAAATGATATACTGCTAACATGACTTTATCATGTTCAGAACATTGAAGCATTGAAAATATATTTTTATTGGTACGGATTCATTGTTCAAACACTAATGGATTAGTAGACACGTTGAATGAGGGTGGACTCTACCTCATGAAGGATTCAACTGAATGTTTCTCCTTACTTTTCTAGTTTATAAGTCCTTCATGATTCATATCTTGAGAAAGTTGTGCGAGAATGGCAACATGATTTTTCAATCCAGCTCCCATAATGTTTTGTTGCGCATGTGGATAATAATTGCATTTCCTGTAACATTTAGCGTTAACATGGTTCCTTTGGCTTCCAGCTATTGACTAAAACCAATAAGCATAGTGTGAGAAACGCTAATCATAATAGGAAAACCGCATAATCAAGAATAAAATTTCACACATTAGGTCTTATCATAGGTTATTCATGGAAATTTCTAGAATACTAATATTGTGTCATATGCTTAGACATATCCTTAGGGTTCTTACTAAGGCTATCACATCCTAGTTTCTAATGGTTCACTATATCTTTCCTCTCATACAAACTATAATGACCCATACATTACATACATTGTTATTACATCAGAATTGAATCATACTTATTACAACATATAACAAAACCATTATAGGACCGTATATGTATAGTGTATTTAGAAACTATGAAACATAAACAACTGGTTCATAAAGCATCTACATTATCTCCCATTTATTTCATCATATCTAGAGTACATTTTGGAATATCCTACTTAATACCCTTCTTCTTGACCTAGGGAAATGAAAACATACAAAAGTTTGTGCTCAAATCCTCAGTAAGGGTAAACAATGGAAATATCAATCATATCATATTCATAAGAACATAACATTATGAAAATATTAACCTGCAAAAGAGATCACAATATCGTAACATGAGATAAATCATAGTAGTGAAATGTAATCCCAATAATCATAACATAAAACATGAAACATTATGGCATACAAACTTAATCCTAGAAAATCATTTCATAGCAGTCAAGAATCACTTCCAAGATAATCATAGTGGAAAAAGCCCATTTCTGAACCGAGTTCACTCCTCATTCCAGTCCTGTATCACTGAATTGGATTAACTTGCTTATCCAGTACTGTCTATCTCATGAGATATAAATCCTTAACCAATTAATTGGAGGGAAATATAGGTCCCACCCATCTCTTAATGAAACCATTCTTATGTGTGCCCCAAAATCATAAGTCATATATCATAGCATAACCCATGTAATAAAAATGGGATTCTTAAACATCATTCCATCATAACACAATAAATATAAGATAAAAGGACTTAATAAAAATAATTCCATCATAACATAATCAAATTAATTTAAAAATAGGGATAGAAATAGAACCCTATATTATCTTATATGGAAAATATTTTTATAAAACACTCGAACTCCATTCTTGAGGAAAATATCCTTTCTACTTCAAAAACATTTTTCCTTTCTTAACATGTCATAAAATTTTAAAATATTATAAAATAAATAAAATTAAAAATGAAAACATGTAAAGGAATATTCAGGGAAATAATGTTCAATGAAATCATAAAAATTCATTCATGCCGTATAAGTTATAAAAACATTTTTATCGTACATTGGCCGGAAATGTCAAAAAGTATCTCGTACTGAAAACGTCAAAAGATTCTTTTCATATCATTTACTAAAAATTCACCAATTGGTAAAATTGGATTAAAAAAATAGTATGAGGATATAAATAATATTACATATTGAGGATACATGTGTGTGTATGATAAATATGCCCCAGTAAATTTTGAAGTATAAAGAATCACAAATAAAAATTAGATTGTGAGATTTTCCCTTACCTTAGGTCTGATATGCTTTTTACATATCCGAACCTCATGTATAATGATTTAAATAATGTCATTGACTTATTAAAGAATAATATTCATTGTTATGATATCATATATGGTCATATTCTTATCTTCTAATTAGTAATATTTCATTGCTACTTTTTATTCAGGTGTTCATTGCTTTTTGTTCTTATGCATGTTTTGTCGGATAAATTCTTATTCCTATTTATAGGTTATAGATACCCCATTTAATGAATGGTATTAGTGTAATATATATCATATTTATTCATTCAATTCATTTATATAATCTTTATTCAATGAAGATCATGTAGAACGAGTCACATCACATCGTGGAGACGGTAGGCCGTACGTACGCACGAGCGGTGATATCTTTATTCTGATATTAAAATCATATATAATTGGATAGTATATCATATAAACAAAATCATAATAATGTTATATTTATTATTAATATCATTTATAATCATTATCATACCCATCCAAATGATGAAATGAATGAATAACAAACTACACCACGACGTGGAGACGGTAAGCCTTAAGTACGCACGTGTGGTGACTTTTTAATTCATAGGATGGATAAAAAATGAATATGGTTTTAGCTTTTTTATAACAACATCACAATATATAGAAGGTACTGTAGTTATTATTTTACAATGTACACAACAAAGAAGGAGGAATTGGAAGAAGAAAGGAACTTGAAATACGTGGTGAGGTATTTACCTCATCCTGAGGTTCTACCTTTCGATTTGATCAAAAGGGCTCATTAGGATGGCGTTCTGACTAAAGGAAAGACTCTAAGATTAATGTAGGACTGTTGAGATGGTATTTTTTAAGAGTTTGGTTTAGATAAATGGGTTTATAGGTGTCAATTAGAGAGAAGGGAGAGTGCCCTTCTATAAGATGGGTGAGGGGATCCTTTGGGAAATCATAAAATATTATTTTATAATAAATTCATATTCGGTTTATATTGGCTCCAAATTGAATTATTTCGAGGCATGTGTGGGGATGGGTCTAAATAATATCCAAAAATAGGTTTCAGAAAAGTTTAGGTTACCATTATAACCTTATGATTTAGATTTAAATCTAAGTTAAATAATTTAACTTTTACTGTGTCTTCTTGTATTCTTACACTATATGGTAAATAAACTTACTATAAACTTCCAATAGAAACAAAATTAATTAATTAATATCATATATATTATTATATAATTATTTCAGATGAAATTTTTTTTTGGAATACAATATCAATTAATAATTTAATATTTGTTTTAAAAACTCATTTATGTCAATTTTGACACTCATTGTTATTTTGTTTTTTCTAAATTTATAACAGCATTAGTACTAAAATAATTTCATCTAACCAACCATAATATGTTTTATTAACCTAAAAAATTAGTTTAATTAATTAAAATTCTCAAATTACATTTATTTGGATATTTATAATATCAATTATGTTAATATTTCATTAATAAGGTTATTACTGCATCATAATTGTGTCATAAATAAATTAAATTATTTAATGTCTAAAATTTATAAATAAAAAAAATTATGTTGGAAATCTTTTTATATTTCTAATGAATATTTATAATTGAATTTATCTTATGTATATTCCTATATTAAAAATGTATTACTTATTAAAGTTTGATTTTAACTCATTTAACTCTTCTTTGAATTAAATAATAATAAATGTCCAAATCTAATCTAAGTGGACCTAAATGGCCATATTTTATTCCTATGGTTGTTTTCGGTCAATTTACATTTATCCAATAGAATTTGGACATTTTTTATGGTAATAATAATATCATTTTTACCCTTAATTACCCTATTTACTTTTAACCGTGGAAAAAAATGTAAAAAGGTTCTATTCACCAAATATTATATTTCTCTTAATGAACCAAATTTTACATATGGATATAAACCGTGTCTCTCAGATTTTGTTTTTAAATTCTACTCACAGAAGCAGTAAAATTAGGTTTTATTTAAATTTGCAAATTCTCCAAGGAGGAGGGTAAAAGACGATAAAAAGTTCAATAAAAATTTTATATATCTAAAATTATTATAAAATGATTCCAATTAACTAAATTTAAATTATATAGTTATTATGTATCTATTTTTCCCTAAAATAAATTTAAAAAATATAATTAAATATTTAAATAAATGTTCAGTTTGAAACCATAACTCAGTGTCTTTCACTATTCAAAAAATATTTAATGTTTTCAGAAAAATACCAAAAATTAACCCTAAGAAAATTTCGATATTCTGAATCCAAAAATGAAGTCAATTATGAATGATAAAATTTATAAAATTTCAAAAGGTGGGTATTAAAATTCATAATAGCAATTTTATATAATATTTTAATAACATATAACTGTTTAGTGAAACTCGGTATTTGGTACAATGCAAGATGTCGAGGAAGGATTCTCTTGCGTGTAATTCAAACCAAGAGAGAGTTGTGTGTATTGAATGATTCCTTTGGTGTTCCGTATAACATAACACATAAAAACAAAATATTTCTCATAAACTCTCATGGTGTTACAGATATCAATATAGTATTGAATATCTGATTAATACCATAGTAACTATCCACCATATTCTTGAATGAATCCTTTTTTATTGTATTAGAAATGTCCCTTTTTACCCATAATACATTAATAGAATCATATCATATTTCCTTCATATCCAATGACCTAGTTGAGTGAAATGTTCATAGAAGTGAACAATAGATCTTTATAAAATCTAAACAATCTTATCAAGATATTCCATGGAATATTATTAGGTTCTGTAGATAATAAATATTTACATAGTAATTCCATGGATTTTCAGTCAATGTGATAAATGATTTATCATTAATCCTTATAACAACATTCATGTCCATCAAATATAATGGTCTGAGAACTTTCTAAATAATTTCCTTACAAAATTTTACTTCCTCTCAGATCTATTAAACCTTATAAAAAATAACATAGTCCGTATCATATTTTTGTTCTTCTTGATTTTTATTAGATTTGTATTTAAATTTAATGAATTAGAATTATTAGGTCAAAAAAATATCCCTTTTGTTCTTTTACATGAAAAACATGAAATTTTTGTCTATAATTAAATGAAAATATATAATATACTCAAATTATAACTCTATAAAAATTATTTATCAATTTTAATTCTTTTATTTATATTTCTATGTGAATTTTAAAACTAAAAAGTACACTATAACATACATCACTGAAAATGAAATAATCTTTTATAGAAGACAAACTATCTAGTAGTTATTATATAATCTCTCTACATGTGTAATCCGTTGTACAACATATTAATTAATAGTTACCTCGTTTTAGAGAGTAAATAATAACTTTTATATTATCAATACACTTTTATGGGAATAGAGTGAAACCCAATGGTTCAACAAGAAAAAGATATAAAAAACCACTAAAAAATACATTCATATTAGATTCAATATGTCTACATAATTTCTGAGATAGTGATCTTGCATTGGTATCTGGATCATCCTTTAAAAGGCCATCAAAATTATATGTCCACTCATTCCAGCAATTAATTTACTTATCCTGATTGATCTTACCTTCATTGAATCCTATTATATGTATATGACATTTATATTAAATCCCTATACTACTCTAACCATTGGGATTCACATTTAATGTCCTTCCTATCATCTAATCAGCTTCCTCTACAGTGGCATTAATCACCAAAAATGCTTCCACCATTTATTTTTCTGAATGTATAAGAAATGGTATTGATTTCTCATGGAATTAATGAATCTTAAAATTTTTTCTAGTCAGAGTATACTTGAAGGATACAACCTCGTGATCTATATCATCATCCAATCCAATTATTTACATATCCTTGGAATCACATTCCATCACCTATTATTTTTACATTTTGGTATATCTTGATTCCATTTGCAGTGGTATGTATGAATGCTTTGTTCGACCATTAATATTTCATATCATAATTTTCATATACATTGGACTTGATTGCCCTTTAGCATGAAAATATTCTATTATATCACCTGAAAATTTACCTACATACTTGTCATTGGACTCATTGTTGGGACACCGATCATCATTGGGAGTCACTCTCTGAGTAACTTCAAACTCTTGAACTGGCCCTTAATTTTCCAATTAATCAAATTGATTTACAATGATAATAAATGGATCCTCATTATAGGAGTTGAAATGATCAATTTGTCTCCCCCTATGTTCTTATCCTATTCCTTTCGACCTGATAATTCACCCTCCCTTATCGCATTAGGATCCACTGCATGTCCTTCTAGTGTCTTGGTATCTTGTGATCCCCCTCTTCCATAAGTTCCAAAAACTGAATGCAATTACTTTATATAAGATGAATCCAATGGGGACAATTTTCCTCCCTTATCATCCATTTATGAATCCACTTTATGTTTTTTCCACTACCATATTGCACAACCCCACCATTTGGATCACCGAACATTTGACAGCACATCTAATCCAAAACCCCAGTTACCATCCTGGAATCAGAACCCATTGTCTAAGAATAATACTGCAAATAGGGTTTGATATCAGCCATATCCTTTATCAAGTGACAAAAAATGTCATCCACCATTGACATTCCATCATCAGTCCCATATTTCATAGCCTTTTAAAATTTTGGATCAACTGATACACCTAATTTTCGATGTTCAGACAAATGGTCAAAAAAATCATGCCCCAAACACTTTTCATAATCTCTAAAGTCCACAACATTTTTATAGTTGAATATCTAAATCCAAATACAATAACATTCCACTGTGTGAACATATTTTCTTATTTTAGTAGAAATAATAAACACAACATTAATAATTTAATGTATTTCTACTACATAACACTTCCATCAATTAAATCTAGACATACTGAGTGTGGATTCTTAAGACATAAACTTCCACATATATTTGAGGGTAAACAAGGTTATAGATAGATCTATTTCTAATTTAAAAAAAAATATCTTCAAAATATGTTACATAATAATCTCATAATCAATGGTTTTTGAAACGGTAATAGAAGATTTAGAAAACTAGACCAATTCACCACTATGGGGTCTCATACTTCATATGAAAGTCTTATGTCTATCCAATGAGGTAGAACCATGATCAGTTGTAGCTTCGGGATGCACTGGACCAATCCTTGACCAGTTCTTCATCCGATGTGAAATATATCAGAATATTTCTATTATCAAATAGACCGCTCATTTCCCTATATTTTAAATCCCATGTACCAATGATTAACCTATGAAATGAATCCACCAAAGGATTCCTCAACTTCATTTGAGAAATCAATGTATGATTCAGAAGTTTTTAGGGCTCATTGTTCTTTGAGGATGAAACACGATATGTGGGAGGTAATAAAAATGGTATGAGACTTTAGGGTTAGTAATTTTATAGGGGAAATAGAGAATATTGTAGTGGTTGTAAAATGGGGATAAGTATTAGGAAGTCTCTCCCATTAAGAACAATGGAGGTCCCTCCACTGACGGTGGGGGATGGGGAGAGGTATCTCCCCATTGGACACTATAATCTTGGAAGTAGAGATAACATCATCGAGAAACCCATTTTAAACCTCTATCATACCTCATTCCAATTGTATTATAATAGGGTGATAAATACACATATATGATTATCTATTTCCATTTATATAATAAAATCTAATGAGGTATATGTTTTAAATATTGAAATCTTGTATCAAATTGAAATATAATAACCAGTATTAATCATAAAAGGGAAATGAGAGAATGATCATGTGATCAATGAATAAATGATTTTATAATCTAGTTTAAAAAAATTACCAGGGATTGTAGTCATTGATTAGTACACCTTATGCTTGAATTTTAGGATACTTATCCCTCACAATCACTCATCCTTTCCGAGTGATATTAAAACTCAATACATAGGTTCTATGTCCAATAATAAGTCCACAAAAGTTTCCTATACTAACTATACTATGATAATTAGTGTCTAAATTAATGTGATATGGTTTTACATTAGCCTCTGAATACACAAAAATATGTTAGAGGTTTATCTCCTTGCATCAAGGGAATAGAATTGTAACCCAAATCCCATTTATCACCCTTCCCAATAAGTTAATCTATTTGTTGATTAATACATAAAATCCTTATGTGTCGAAAAACTATAATAACTTTAATATAGACATATTTAATTTAATACATTCATATTTTTTGTAAATATACAAGACAACACCTCCCTTTAACCCACACTAGATATTTATTGACACATAATCCATTCTAAAAAATATATATAATATGACTAAAAATGAAATTATATAATTGTTATTATTGAAATGATTATTTATTATAGCCTATATCTTCTATATCTTTTGTTTTGTGGAAGTGTAAAAATTTCATTCCTATGAATAAGATCATCCTTTTTTACATACGTAATATTATCAAGCTAATTCATTATATATTTTCATGTGATGAGATCTCTCTATGTGGATAAATATTTGAATTACCATGGTTATGATCAACTAAAATTCACATGTATTTATTCTATTGAGATGGTATGTGTGAGTATGATATACTCTATAATACCATATTTAGGAACAAAATAATATTTATACTGAATGAAGTATCTAATAACGCTCAAAATACAAGGGGTGAATTGTATTATTTAAAAAATTCCTTAGGAACATTTAAATATTGTTATTTTTAACATGGTTAAACAAGGAAATTCACAAAACCTCTAAGTCTACACACTTTATTGATTCAATAAATATTATTATGAGAAAGTGAATCCGGAATGATTGTTCGGGAAAATGAAACTGTATGAAAGTTTACAAAGATAACAATTCTACTTTAAAGCTTATAGAATCTCACTAAATAAAAGTACACAAGCATAACGTAGTATAAGATATATATACTTTCCTCAATAAACAAAATGTAGTGGAAAACATGTAACAATACAAGTAAAAAGTATTAATTCTTTTAACCCAAAGAGAAGGGTATCCAACAACCTTGGATAAAGGTCCCTTGATTTATGCATTCAAGAAATTATGTCTTAACCACACGAGGGTAAGCCCTTGATAAAAATATAGGAGACTATCCTACTATCCCTACAAGCCCTCAACATCAAGATAGTTGGCACCACTTTCATCCTAAGAAAATAATCCCTCAACTTCAATGTAGTCAGCACCTCTGTGTTCCTATCCCCAAAATCCCTCGAATGTACTTAGAAACCTTCAGAGTCTCACAAAGAAAATATGTACACGAAGTTCAGTATGCAGTAAGAAATGAATGTCTCTCTCTATAAATCACATCAACAGCATCTAATCTCTAGAGTCATATAGCATTTCCTCAAAATTGTGATCTCTTTCAAATGAGCTCTTATTTACAGGCACGACACCAATGGGTGGCTCACTCCTCCAATGGTCAAATTTTTCCTTGAATTTCGGAGGGACCTGTACACATGTCACTCAAAAAACTTTTCGTTTGTAACTGAATGCATGACATCATTTTATAACAAAAATAGTGAAATAAAAAATATGGTTACATAACCAAAATCAATTATTCATAGTGTAAGAAAATATTTGTCCGGAGTCTAACTGAAAATAAATTCCAATTCTTATAATACAAGGATATTCGGATTGTGTTTTTAATGGAATTCAGAACCTAAAATCTATATAATTATGGACTCTAAATTTCAAGGAAATTAGGATTCTAGATTTACAAGAATTATGAACCTGAACTTATAATGTTCGTGGTCAGAGTTCATGAGAATTCAGAGTCCGAACTCAGAAGAGTTCAGAGTTAGAGTTTATGAAAATTCAAAGTCAGAACATTGATGAGTCCGGAGTCAGAGTTCATGAGAATTTAGAGTCAGAACTCATAAGAGTATAGAGTTATATGTCAAGAGAATTTGGGGTCATAACTCATAAGAGTTCGGATTCGGAATTTAGAGAACTCGGAGTAAGAACTCATAAGAGTTCAGAGTCAGAGTTCATGAAAATTCAGAGTCAGAACTCATAAGTGTTTGGTGTCTGAATTCAGAGAACTCAATGTCTGAATTCAGAGTCTGAAAGTAGAATGCTCATTAACTGAGTATTACATGATTCTGAGGTTTTAGGTATGAAACTGAATTTTACACTTAGGCAGGATAATTAACAATGAAAATCGTGGTAATGATAAATTTCCTTGCGGAAGTAAAATTTTCCTTATAGAAGTAAAACACAGGGAAAAAGAGATTTGTCTTGAAAAAATATGCTTGTGATTTTAAAAACAAGAAGGAATGGTAAAGCCATAAAGGGACCTTATTGACTCAACAATCTCCCCCAAACATGAAGGAATGGAAAATTCATAAGGAAAACCATATTGACTCAACATATTTTTCTCTCTACCTTGGATCAATATCCGCATATCCAAATAACTATTTCATCACCAATTTGATTATAATTTTTTGTATTTACACTCTCTTTGTTTTTACGATCTTTGTATGTTCTCAATGTGGAATCTCACTTAATCAATAGAAACAAATTCGTAATACCCTTATTTGTTTCTCATCAAGGGTTTTTTTTTGTTTTTTCCAAGATATTTTGGTCCATTCAATAAAATCATATTATTTTATGATACTTATTTGTTAAAATTACATAATATTTTAAAATTTGGTCTGTTAATATATATTGGTGTCAATATATCGAAGATTGATCACATACATTTAATTAAAAAATAAAAATAATCTCACCTTGGAATGATTTTGGCTATATTGGAAAATTTATGTATCATTACTTTAATGCTAAAATAACATTATAATGTGGAAATATTCTTGTGGAGTTATATATGAATTTTTTATGATCTACATTGGAAGTGGTATAAATTATTTTGGAAATATATATTTTTTTCGATAAAAAAATTTAAATAAAACCTTATGATACCTAACTTGTGTAACAAGGTCAATAAATGCATAGTTAAATGTCATCCAATATCAATATTGGGGTTAGCAGACTAAGATACAACATATCACATTGAATATCATCGATCACCAATAAATATTATAGATCAAACAGAAAATGAATATTGAATGAACGCATGCACAACATGAAACCAAATAAGGACTAATGTGATTTATACATAATCCTACACCATTAGAGAAATATTTACGGTTTTCATTATTTAAAAAAGAGAATAGTAGCATGATTTTGGTATAGAAAAAATGATCAAACAATTTTATTTATAGAAGAACCAAAATTGTAGATATGATGCCACCATTATTTGATTTGTGCAGACAATGTCAATTGTGTCCAATTTACTACGAGGGCCATCCATCATGTCAAGGCCAGCCCTCGGTACACCACATTCTCATTCCAAAAAATTGGTTTTAGGGAAATACAATGGATTAATGATATATTTATATTTTATAGATTCATATCCATCCTTTATTAACAATTAATATGTTCCCCTAGAGTTCCATTAATATAATTATAATATGACCTAATGGTATTTTCTAATCTCATCATCTCGATCTAGTAGATATATTCACATTCCAATTTCCGATGATTCTGATACTATGTATACCTTCTCTACACATAAAATAATTCCTTTTAGTTACAGAATATATCATTAAGAAATTGTATTTCTAGAATATATACCATTATTTATGAGAAATTTTACTCACAATAAAATAAAAATATAGTAATCCATAATTTTTTAATAATTCTTGAACACATTCCATGGAACACTTAATAATTTCAACCATCATTAAATATTCCATTAATAAAAATAGAAAATGTGTCTCCAAAATTACCTCTCTAGTAAACAATGCCCCACTTATACATTGAACCCACATAAATTTCCTAGGGTATACATATTTTTGGCATATATTATAGATTCAAAATTCCTTCCATAGTTTATAGATCTATAAACCATAGCCTTATAAGATTCTAGATGAAGATATATTTTAGTTTAACATTTCCCTAAGAGTGAAACACCAAAATATTCACAATTTAAAATTCACCTAACTATCATATAATAAAACTCTATCACCTTAATCCATTTCATAATCCTCTAAAAAAATTCATTAACAACATAATCTCATTACCTACATTCATTATGAAAATTTATTAAAAATTATTGATTGATTCAGAAAAATACAAATTGAAGTCTTACTACTAACTCAATATAGTTACTTGAAGAATACTAACAAATCTAATCATAATCCATCAAGGTTCAACATTACCCAATAATTGTGAATCAACATACCAAAATAATGTATTATCTATTCCATCACAAAATTATAGATATTTTGAACCATTGATATTGAAGAAAATAAATATTAACACTTCCCAATGCTCGTTTCCTTGAATTTCTAGGACTATAGTTACAAATCCCATAACATGAGAAATGTTTTTTCGCGAAAAAAAGGAAAAACATAAAAAACCAATCCATTGATTTATGGGGTAACTTTTTTATTTAATGAAGGTCATCATCCATTCATGGTACCATTTTATAAAATAATTTGAAATATCCGAATAAAGTGGTACTTAGAATTTTGGATCATGACATTTTGAAAATATCTAATCTATTCGATATATACTATAAACATGAATAAATAAACTCCATTTGATTCTAATGCCTCAAAAATATCATCTAAAATATATATTTGTCCTCTTTGCGGTCCTTCATATTTATCATTTGGAATAATACAAATTTAATCACTTCAATAAGATTGTTATGTGGACACACTAAGAACAATTTGTGTACACACAATATAATGACAATGGACCAATCAACATTGAACAATATATGGTAGAAATAATTATTTCCTTAATACTAAATATACTTTAATTCTTCCATAATGGAATCAGACTACAAATTCACTTATATTGGTTATTTATTTATCCCATATAAACTATGATTTGTTTTTTGACACAATGATTTTTTAGATTCTTTGAATCCTTTTAAAGTCCCCATATAGATGTATTTTTCTGATTCCCTCTGTTGATATGGTTTGTACATATAAATATTAATGAAAAAATCAATCTTATATAACCCTTATGATCAATATTCATGTTATTTTGTGTTTAAAACTAGACAAAGAATTTCAAAACAATTCACTACTTCCTTTTATGGAAAATATTTCACTACTATCATGATCAATTTTCCAGATTTCCACAATTCAATGAACCATCACTACAGATGGTTATCGAAATTTTTAAAACATCCATTTCATGATAAATTCATCCAAATATAGATAAATTTCAATGCATGTAATTTAGTTCTACGAGTAGGGGTCTAGATTGAAGCCACCCACTGCTACCATTTTGACAAAAATGGTAAACAGATGAATAACACACATGAAACTATGTAAGAATTCCGAGTTTCTATTTTAGACTGCTTCCCCTATTAACAGAGAGACCAAATACCCTCATATTTAGCATCCAAAATCTCATTGCAGCCCATAATGAATATATATCTAAGAAAATGAGAGATGAGGAGATGTATATGATGTTAGATATAATAACAAGTTACAAGAACAGGGAAGAACAATTACATTCCATGATAATGTAGCTTCAAATAACAAATGAAAGACTTTAAATTTCCTCGGGATTAATGAGATAGCATTATTTGGAATTTTAATATGAACAATCCCATGTTAGGTCTGTTTTTTGGAAACAATGAGTTTGTTAAAGGATATGATGGCCTAGATAATATTTTTAAGCTAGTTGTTTTTAACCTACAAATGGTTTAGTCGCACAATTAGAGAAAATGTTAGCTAAAAATGCATTAGATACCACATCGTCAATAGCCTTGCATGACCTCCTAATATGATATCTCTAACCATGCATGTACAGTTCCAAAGATAATACCTCAAACATCCCAACCCAAAACCAAAATGATTGGTTTCTTCTACACTCCCACAGAGCATTTGTAAACCATTCAGAACCTGTTTTCATGCCCTTTAGTAGAAATAACATTCCACAAGATCTCCAAACCAACCCAAAATTTGACATTACACTTTAAAAAAAATTAAATCATAATGAAATGGTCACTTTCCTGAAACTGGGGTTACTATGTCTCCCCACCATTTGACTTTCCTTCCCTAGAAAGTAGAAAACCATCATTGACATAAATGAGTACAACCCATTTCTAACTCATTTCATTCTCACATTCCCAAGTCACTTTTTTAATTTGGTTGTGTTTCAATAAAACCCATACTATTATAATGATTCTTCAATAAGATAAATTCCCTTTCCAATTTACTATATAGATAGGGATATGTATGATTGAAGAATCTGAATCTAGGTCAATGTGATCACATCAGATCACATGGTCAAGATTAGGCTGATACTTTTTCAACATAGATACAAGGAACAAATTTTTCACCAAACTCATCCATGGTGGTAATGCCATGATATAAACACCTATCCAACCCACTATAGTATCTCAAAAGGGATAATATAAAGAGGAGATAACTTCCTATATTTTTGAAAATGTTTATGTCCAAGCCATGGAGAAATTTGTAGGAAAACAGGATCACACACTATAAAGCATAACGTCCATCGATTGTGATCCACAAATGATTTCTAATAACTTTATCCCATATCCATTTTCGTTATGATTAGGTGAATCTTTTCCATTATTTCATGGACGAGGCATGACCCAACAATGTAGAGAATGACAAGGATGCCCATACACTACTTCAAACGGATCCATATGTATCGAGGCCTGATAAATGTTATTATAAGTGATCTAAATAAAGGGGTTATTCTCCTCCCATAAGCCACAAAAACCCATTACACAATCCCAAAATATTTCTTCCAACATCTATATGACACTTTTTCACTTCCTATCCATATGATGATGATAATCCATACTCACAGTCAATTGAGTCTCATGGAATTTTTTATGGTTTTCCATAAATGAGATGTGAACATTAAATATCATTCTCAGATTCTCAAAACTTGTATTCCATGTCTCTTTAACATTTTGTAGATATAGATATTGGATATATTATCCATCTTATGATTTTCAATAATATTCATGAAATGATCTGACATCATAAGATGATCCACCATGACCAATATGGAATCATGATTCCTTACCATTCTTGGGAGGCCTATAACAAATTCCTTATTTATCTACTCCCATTTCAACATTGGGATAGGTAAAAAATACAAACATACCTACTGGTCATTGATGTTATTTCTTAACATGCTGACATATTATGCACCATGAAATGAATAATCCCACATTCTATTTCACACAACTCCACCAAAATTGTTCCTTTAACACCTTATACATCATATGTGTTTGTATGTACAACCCATATGGAATGTCGGTAAGCATGAAGAAGTCATTCATGACAAGTATTAGGTACAACCATTTAAAATCTGAAACAAATAACTGAACTCCAATCATATTCCATGCCCTCAATGTTCTCCCCACCATTGATATTTGAAATCAAAACCAGGCAATCTTCATCAGATGTTTTTGCTTCTATGACCAACTCTACCAATTCCAAAATCATTGAAACTGAAAAGAAAACTACAAAATGACCTCATTCTTCACATTCATTGTCTATATTATCTATGACCGACAACAAATTCCCCTCATTTGAATAGTATATTTTTAACTGAGAATAAGGCATTCTACTTAATTCATCTTCCAAGGAATTATCATTTTCTATTGTATACATCAAGTCAAATTAAATCATTTAGAGATACTCCACCAATAACATTTTTCATAGATTAAAATTCTATTTTGAGAAAATTTGTTTTATGAACTTATGATATGTACACATAGTAAATTTCACACTAAATAGAATGTGATTCCATGTAATGAAGGAATGAAATACTGAAGAAAACTCCAAAACATGTGTCTGGTAATTCTTCTCAAGAACAATTGACTACCATGATACGTATGAAACCACATGGTCTCCTTGAATGAGAACACATGTCATCAAATATATCAAAGAGTCACAATGCACCACAAACCCTAGTCCTGATTATGAAAAAATAATGATAGGTGTTGTTTCCATATGAAATTTCAGATCGTGGAAAGGTTTCCAGAATTCCTCCATCTATTAGAATAGAATGTTCTTATTTATCAAAGCTATCATAGGAGAAGCTTTTCTTTATAAGTCAAGAAAAAATCATCAGTAATAACCATCTAGACCAAGAAAACTTAATATCTCTAAGGCATTTTTAGGGGTTTCTAAGAGATAACAACTTCTATCGTTTCAGGATCAACTAAAATTCATTTTCATAATTTTAATTTTCCATGAAAGAGTACCTATTGTATCCAAAAATTATGCTATACTAGCTTGGAATATAAATTATGTAATTTCATGATTTCCAACACTATATATAAGTGTTAGTCATGTTAAATATTTCTTTGAATACACCAATATGCAGTCCACAAACACCACAACAAAATAATCCTAATATCATAGAAATATTATATTTATAAAATCCATAATGACCGCTAGTGATTTATTGAAATCTATATGTATGGATACTTATTCATAATTTACATATCTAATTATAAATGTTTTATTTATAATATCCTCATTCAGAACTATCAATTGGTCATATCTAGATCTCAATTCAATTTTAGAGAACCATTTGTATCCCCTCAATTGATTAAACAAATCATCAATTTAGGGAAATGGATACCAATTTATTACTTTACCATAGTTAGTTTTACAGTAATCGACACACAGATTTAGGGTTCCATCTTCATTCCTCATGAACAAGACCGGTGCTTCTCACAATGATATACTTGGCTGAATGAAACCATTGCTTTCTAGCTCTTTTATGAACATTTTTAATTCCCATAATTTTATTGAAACCATCATATACAACGGAAGGGGAATAGGACTAGCCTCTAGAGGGAGATCAATAAAAAACTCCACTTCCCATATAGGTGGAATCCCATAGATGATTTAAGAAATAGATCAGATAATTGACCCACATGTTCTTGAAAATTATTTTCCTCAATCTCTTATATAGACTCCAATTTTAATAATTTGAATAGGTAAGATATCTTGCCCACCACTAGTTCCAAAAAAGATTATTTAACTTATATATTATACTCATTTTCATGTGAAAAGTTTCTAAACCCCATACTTAGTTGTGATACTCAATATTCTTCTATAATAGTCGATGTGAGCATGGAACATTGTCAACCAATCCATACCTTGTATTACATCAATGGTATCCATCTTAAACACTAAGAAGTACCATTTCAGTTATGCTCCATCAATGGTTATAGAACAAATTATATATACAAAGGATATACATTCTATTTCACCTAGAGGAGTTTAATGATTTAACATTGAAGGAATAATCTCAATTTTTAAACATAGAAAATCAATAGCATGAGAACCAATGAAAAATATGATGCAACAATATCAAGCATCACATTCATATGGATGGAATTCAAAATAATAATACCTATCATAATTGATTGTCCATCATAATCATATAAAATCACCTACTCTTCTCCATATAATTTATTCATTGATTCAATCTAGTACTAATTTTGTTGATGAGATTTAACTTATTGAGGAGTCATGGTGTTCCAAGAATCACTATAGACATCTATGTTCTACTGAAGAGTCTGATTCTGTTGTCCTCACCCCATGGAAGCATATGATGCTTGGGACTCATGAAAAGTTTCTTAAGGACCAAACCTCATAGCACTGTGACCATAGCACTGAAGATTCCCAATCAGGTTATAGTTATGTCATGCTATAGGTTGTACAATAAACTCTAACATTATATGGTCAAAATAACCACATTGGAAAAAAGATTCTTTGATTTTGGGTCATGGAGGATGGATCACTAATCTAGTTATTGGATTTTGAGTCCCTCTCGAACCTTTGAAATAGGTGTCACTATTCATCTAGCTCCAATCATTTGAGTTTCCACCATTTTCCATTGGTATAACTATACATCCTCTTCCCATAGATCAATGATATCATGTTCATCCAAAGTCACTCATTGCACCATCTCTGTGTAATACATTATACATAGTACCACAATCATTGATCAAATATCATGTATTATCTTTGATTCAATGTTTCATGCCTTCAAGGATGAACTAGTTATATCATCTGGTAAAAGGTTTACTTAATTCATGAATTTCTACGCATATTCATTTTTAGGGAAATTTTCATACTTTAGGATAATGAAATATTCCATTTTCTTGATCATGAATGTGTGAGGATAGAATTGTTTGTTGAGAAATTCATCAACATCCACCACCCCCACACACATAGAGGCCTTGATCTAGATTGGAAAACCTCACTTGTTCCTACCATTGGAGTGAAATACCCTCGAGCATATATATTTCATGTTTGTATTTCATATCACCCAATGTGTGGGTGAAATCATATATGTGATTCATCCCATTCATCTACACCTCCTCTTTTTCGTGTTCTGAATAACCCAAGAAAATTAGTGGATTCTTCATTATGAACATGATGGAATAATCAACATACCTTTGATTATCCCCCACCCCGGTTCCCCTTTCCAAATCATGGAATACATAAATGATACTCTAAACTATCTCTTGGTTCACTTGTGCATCAGGTGCAAACACATCCCCCACATCTTCATCTGGTTGTTTCCAATGTTGTCTATAGGGTTCTATTTTCTAAACAAAACAAATATGTATGTATCACACTCTAGTAACTAGGGTTTTAACATTGAAAATTATATCACATCATCTATCACAACATTAATTTATAAAATCAATATTTTAAATTTTTAATTGTTTTTGGAAAAAAATTCCATTCTTGATTTTGAAAATCAATCATTTTTCAGAAAAATTAATCATGATGTTTTCAAAGCCTATAATTTTAAAATAATTTCTAAATTTTTCAAAAACCAACATAATGAAAAAAATCAAAAATCATTTCTCTAAATGAAATTTTAAATCCTAGTGGGAAGCTATTTCTCTAAAATGCATGTCATGCTCATCTCATTGGTTAAACCCATTACAAATATATTTTCAAAATCTAATAAATGTCACCAAATTACTTATGTAACCAACTCCCTGGTAAAATGAAATTCAACATTAACATTTTATCTATATATTTGTATGCTACACATTTCAATTCCTATTAATAAAACACTTTTATAACATTCAAACCCTTAGTATAAATAAGAATGAATTAATATCCATTACTAGGAAAATGAAAACCACTTGTTAGGAAAGGATCAAATAGGTCGATACCATTTGTACAACTTGCACTATACCATTGGCTTGAGAGGGTGCTGAGATACAACATAGCCTTAAGAGACTTCCCCAACATTCCAAAGGTATAAAATAAATTCCAAAAATATTCAAATGAATGTGGGGGTGATTTACCCATTATGAACTAAATCCATTAACCCAAAAAACCATTAACAATCTACTCACTATATTATGCATGAATAAATGAAAGACAACTCAACTATTTCATTTATATAAAAAACACAACGAGGTATACTACACTAGAATACAATGTTAATATCTAAGAAAATAGTAGAAATAGAACTAATAAACTCAAAACTAAAACAAGGCTCCCCGCTCTACAAGATCCGTGATCCAATCAAAAAACCGTCCAAGAATCATGACGTGGTGCTAATGAACTGTGATACATTACCTTTTCTAAATTCAAAAAAAAATATAGTTTGAAAGCAAGATCCAATGTTCCAAAGTATTAGGGAGTATAAAACTCAGTATTTTTCCCCAAATTATATCCCTACTCACAACACCATGGTAGAACGGTTATAAAAATTTATATAAAAGGATTTATATAAAACAAATTTCCAAAACATTTTACAACTAAATATAAACACCTTCTAAAAACCATTTATATCAAAAAGTAATCATGTTGTATTTTATCTAATTTTCAATCATGTCACATTTACATAAAAGAAACCAAAAAAGTCTCAAAACCATTTACAAATATTATTTTCTCATAACCATTAAATTGATCACAACACACACACACAAGCATGCTTGCTTAATAGATCGATACTCAAGAGAAATCTCTTATCCAATTAACTTGTGTCCCATTCACACATGCCCTCGATATTTGGTCACACACCTTGTACCCCAGTGGTACACATCCCTTATTCATCACATCATTGAACCTGAACTCACAAAGCTAATTTATGCCAAAAAACAATTAAGCAATTTTAATGAAACTATTATTTTATTGAAAACCATTCATCATAAAAAATCCAAAAAACCATTTTTT
The DNA here is from genome assembly GCA_963277665.1 of Viscum album. NCBI lineage: Eukaryota > Viridiplantae > Streptophyta > Magnoliopsida > Santalales > Viscaceae > Viscum > Viscum album. Next base: position 1,236,233,403 of record OY728145.1, on the reverse strand, counting down.
CAATAAAAAAACTCTTTTACTAAAAACATCTTAATCAGATCCATGTGTCAAAATTTTATAAAATCACTATTTTAAGTGTCTATACACTATAATCCAAAACAGAACCACAATTTTCATGAACACCTAATTTTTAAAATTTCCATATTTCATCATAATGTTACAGGAAAGGGTTTCTAAAAATACCTTAACAACCAAGTCAGGATAATCTCATCATAATAAAATAATTTTCCATATATTCAATCATTTCTAGTAATATGAGTCAAGATTGAATCCCCACACCTCAAACGTTTTGATGGAAACAGTAAAAGAAAGAAGAATGTTTAGGAAACCAGGTATGAATTACCTAAAACCACCTCATATTTCATCACCTATAAATAATGAGACCTAATATAATCAAATATGGCATCTGAAATCTCAGGTCAACCCATAAAAATCATAAATATGATTATTTGAGACAATAGGATAAGTAGATTTATGTAGATCTTAGAAAATGTTTCCAGAATAGTTAAGAACAAATACATAGCCTGAGAAAACAACTTTCTATCCCCATGGGAAACAATTAGATTGCCTCTAGATCAATGGGAGAAAAATTTTCAGAATTTATAGAAGCAAACATATGAGTTCGGAATTTTTAGGGAAAAATGACTGGATTAATGGAAAAGACGACCTAAATCTACCTTAAAATGAGGGTTTTTATCTTGGTGCATGGTTTAGTCAAATAGTTAGACAAAATGTGCACTAACAGTGTATTAGATAATTATAAGGTTACAACCTTGAATGACCTCCTTGCATGGAATGCATTATCATGCACTAACCATTCCGAAGCTACTGCCTCAAACTATCCACCACAGAACCAAGACACATGGTTTCTCCTAGGCTCCATTATGGTTTTAGAGAACCATGTGCATCTGGTACACTTCCCAAATATCCCAAAAAATATTCATCATGATAAAAAATTATCATATCATTCACCCTTATAATTTATAAACATGAAAAACATAAATAAAGGGTTATAAACTAAAAACCTGGTGTATTATGCATTCCATATATGACATTACAAAATCCATATTTTCCTTCAACTAATCAACGAACATAATCTAATGAATATTTGTCATCAATTAAATTTCATAAATATTATGTATCTATAAAGAAATAAATGATTCAGTTTCGTCTATTTCTATGTCCAACTACTTTTTTTCATTTAGTCTTTATTCCTCCCTTTTTATTTCGAGTTCTGTTATACAATAAAATTTATATAATGTATGCTTGAACCATGAATTCTTTTAGGTATTTTGACATTAGTACTCCAAAAAAACTTCTACTATTTTTCTCTATCTAGTTATACATCATTCATGGTTATTTTAAATGAAAATGGTTTACTAAATGTTTTGTGATTCAAATATTTTTTAGAAGAAAAGTTATTTTCCTTGAGAAATGTTTTAAAAATATAATAATTTGTTTTCTATATAATATGAATTTTTTTTGTCACATATGATTTACTATGGATATGAACCAAGGATACCCTTATTATACTTTCTCTAAATGATTTATCATACTTATGGATTGTTATTTATGAAACCTATTTTTTCTATGATTTATGTAATGATTAATTAATAGTGATACTTAATTCATTACATTGGTTATAATATTATGAATGATTTATGTTCTTGCATCACAAGAAATTATATATTTCAGAATGTGATGTATGGGCTCAATAACTCCCTCTAATTAATTGGGAAAATATATATGTTCTATGAGCACATAGGGTATATTGGGGGTCGTCTAAAGCTCACAACAATATGGTATATGAGAGGTCAAACGAGGAACAATGTACGATGGTACAAGGGAGGCCATCCTAAAATTGATCATGAGGGTATATGGGATGCCATCCTATGTATGAAACTAGAAGGTTCACTTGAGTTCATCTGAATCCTGATGTATGTATATGTGTAATTGACCCAAGCCTAACATAATATGAATTTATATATTGGTATCATTAACATAATATTTCATATGATTATATGTATGCCATAAATTCAATGTCTTATGTAATTTTTCTAGATATTTGGAACATTTTATATAATTTTTTAAAAATTCAAGTATAATTAATTACCAATAATTTATTCCCAAATTCAAGATTATGATTCTTGACATACATGGTATGATTTTCAAATGTTGTGCTCATGTTTTTATAACATAATTCACCGATTTTAATTATTTTAGACACCACGCAATGTGTACCATGAAATTTTACCAATAAATAATTATATAACCCTCACATAAACCCCAAACATTGTGTTACATTAGAAATATATCATTAAGGTAGAAGGAAATTCTTAATTCATTTCCATGAGTTCTGATCGAAATCATCATCAATAAGGCTTGAAATGTTTATAGTGCAACTCTCTATTTTTTATGGGGTTCTAGTGAAGATATCGAAGGGACTAGCCATAAGAGATTCGATCGATGGATGACAGTGATCCCAAGTAGGTGTGTGGGGTCACAACATCCTGTTATGGAACACTAGGTTGTCCCAAGTGAGACATGTAGGTATCTTTATGCATTGTTGGTTCATAGGGTACCCGCATATCATCATGTGTGGCGGTCGTGCATGTCATCTTGTGTAATCCGCTTGTGTGACCGGCATGCCTAAGATCCTGTGAGAGAGCCTCCATGAGACACCTACATGAGATATAAAATTTGAATAAGGTTCAATATTTGACTTTAAATTAGACCATGGTATCTACATTCATATTGAAATCAATTACCAAAGTCCATCAGAATCACTATTTCCCATAGTTCTTTACTGAAGTCCTCCAAAATTTTCGGGGTAGCTTTATTAATCCTAATGAATAGGGGATTAATGTGGGATAGTGGAATTAAATTCCTCTCATTGATTAAAATAAAAAATATGATCATGAGGATCACTGAAAACTTATGATTAATGAAGTGTAGTGTGAGGTTCCCCTTCTCATCTAGGGATTTAAGTGAGATACTTCCTGGGACTCCTGTTGAGAACCTTGAAAGCATGAGAAAGCTGACTCTCATGTCCAATCACCCTAGTGGTCTCTTTACCAACACACCACAAGTTCTCCCAATACTAAATGCTTGGACCACCCCCTATGCGATCCTCTATGGTTCTCCCTACCCTTAACCCTATACAATCCATCCCTTTGATCCCTATTTGAAGCCACATATTAACAGATCCCCTCCCCTTGGATCAATTATCATGAACTGTCTAAGATAAAACCTCCACCAAGGCCTATGGAATTACAATTCCATGGTAAATGGAACACTAGCATGTCTCTCTTTTGTATTTTGCTCTCATTGGACTTTTTATTCATCTATTGGTCTTAAAAGACTATTATGATCCATGTGTAATGTTAGGATTTTTATTTACATTTTCACAAGGACCCTTACCACAGAGAATGTGTTTGGGTGTTTTTAGTATCTAAAAGAATGGTTGGGACCATGTTCTCCCCTTCTCATCACTACGACCCAGACCATTTGGTTCTAAACTTGTTGGGAGAGGATTATACTATATTTTCAATTGAACATGTAATTACATCATTCTCCCACCCTGAAGAATTTTTTAAGGAATCCCTTTTGGAGTAATCCCCATGAAATTCTTGCATGAGGTTGCACTATCACTCCTATCGGCCTCTTATCTACTGGGCCATAGGGGGAAAGGGCACTCTATCCCTATACTCCCTCTCTAAATTCCTTCCATCCAAAGCCACCGTACCCTATACCCATTTCAGGGTAATTTGAATAGAGGGATGTTTTTTTTCCTCTACATCTTCAGCCAGCATCACAAGGTAGCAGATCTGGGAATACTCAACATCCTATCCCGCTCCATTTGGGATATGATGACAAGTAAAATTGTGAAAAAATATAGATTTTGTGGTATCTCAGATCATATGTTTCCCCATGATTCCCACACATATCATGTACCAAATTGACTTAGAGGTTAATAATGATCCGGAAATCTGCATGATTCATGTGACAGATTGAACTACAAGAACACGGATTCATGTTATAATCTCTATATATAGGTTGTACACATAGGGAATGAGCTCAATAAACATCATCCATCCATCCTTTTTATGAATAATCCCCAACCTAATCCTCCCAAAGATCCATACTCCCCTCCAATACATCCCTTATAAATGCCCCCATAGGCGATATTCACCATATCAAAGCTACATAGTCATTTATTCCAGTCCGTATGGGATAAGTTGGAAGCCTCCATGTGGTATAAAACTAACACCACTAAATAAACATATTCAGTGTAGTTCACATTTCTAGTGGGGTATAATTCAATATAGGAATCCATCTCGCTTCTAGTTTCCCTGGGCCACAACAGCATTAGTCCCTTACAAAACATTGACACGGATCCTTCAAGATTGACATCATTACCACATGATGTTTAACTGTATGATATGGACCATATAAAATTACCATAAATAGTATGATATGTCTAATTATGCATCACCAAACAACTTGGGTTCTATTTTAACTCACATGGATATGTAGGAAACAGATTTATGGTTTCATTGCTAACATCAAAACTACTTATGTATAATGGGATGATTATACACTCTAGAGTCCCCCCCCTACGTGGGAAATAATCCAGCATCATCATGGTAACCACAAAAGAATATATAAGTACTATAAAATAAGATACCATCAAAATAAAACCACACATATATACATACATCTCTATTGATGAAGACCCTCAGATACAAACTGATGATTCTATGATCTCTACATTGCAGTAATTGATTTGTAACTATAGGATGAACCCCATCATACATTGGAACTAATAAAGGAATCATGAGAATTTATTAAATTTATAAGAGACACATAGAATAGGAAATAATTCCCCACAAAATGGTATGATAATTCTGATGTCCCATTTTACCGACCAATGTGATTCTGTAAGTATCATTTTCAAGAAAATCCCTACAACTGCATTCCATTAGAAAGACTATCCCTTTGGTTAGAGAACCATTGGGTGATTATGGTTCCATGAAAAAATCCTTTGGAAACCTTTTGTAAATAGTGAACCCAATGAGAATGATTTCATACAACTCAACCCAATATAATTGACTGATGATTGAATGATTTTACGAGGGGGAAACGTAATGAACCCAATGTCAATTCGTAAAACGGTTGATAGTGTTCACAAACTTTCTGGCACTATTCAATTTATTAGAGAGGGACATGTAATACAATCAATCAGGAATATTTATAGTAAAATTAGATCCTTCTTTGACATATATTCTTATTTGGTATGGTAATACATTCAGGAACATCTCTTCGGAACTCACCTCAAAAAGATGAAATAATTCCTTCTATTATTGACGAATTCCATAAAAACTACACGAGTCTGGTCTTCACCCACCCAAAGGACAACATAAATAACCCAATGTCTGTAATGTTATATATCAAACAATATAGTCTAGCAATACCACCAAAATTATTTGATCTTAAAATTTTAGGCTTCCGGAAAATACCTCCCTTTCGTGAATCACCATGAATCATCTGGTTAATGAAGACTGGTGGTCTTCACATAGATGAAACCAACCCCAATATTTAACCATTTCAGGAGATTATCCCTATAATGTGATAACAAATCACTCATACTCTTAGATAAGGGGATAAAGAGGTTAAATTTGGCCATATTCATAATAATTGGGGTTCCTTCTCAAGGCATCCTACCATAAATCCCCTCCACTAACATTGCATGGTAGTGAACCATCGACATAATCACGGTGGTTTCCTTAGTTGTCCGACCCTAGACTATTGAACCTAGGAAGACAAGTTGTTCCATTGGGGAAATAAACATTCTAGTGGGGCCAGGATAACACCTCCTCTATGTTAGGGGAAGCACAAGAAACAGATGTTGTGGAAATTTTAGAGTGGGAACATACACCCATTTTACACCGTTCATCTTGCCAATAAAATCATTAAGCAATATTTAAGGAATCACACAAACAAGATATTTTGGAACACCGTAAGTAGGAACCTAAACCAAGATTCACCCACTATGAAATTTTGAAAATTCATCTCATATAACTCAAATAATCCCACCCTCCATGTTTGGAACCAAACAACAATAAGGGTCACACATTATCCAATATTTTTCAAGCCTATCAATACCCGTGATTGGATGTACCTAGGGAAGTCTGTCTAAATGTACTGATGGGATGAAGGGGAATACTCAACTCTCTACTAACACACACAAGTATTTTTAGTATGAACCAACTGGAAAGGAAGGATAGGAGAAGGAACATAGACCTACTACAAATAATGATATGTATGTATATCTCTATTTCAGTCAGAAAATTCAACATGAATATCTTCTCAATGGTAAAAGGTAATATTAATATCATGTTTGGTCCCCTAGGTTACATACCCTGAGAGGGGGGATGAGGGTATAAATTTTTAAAAATTTCCCCTTTGGATCATGTACTTTTTAAACAATACTCCCTCATATCTCTCCTTCCCTTTGGAGAGTATGAATGAATCTTAAATCATGCACATAACACATCAATTTTACATGGTTTACCCTAAATTGGAGATGTCAAATGGGAATACACCAATAATATGTTGATGTACCAAATACACTATAAGCGTACTTCTATTTATAAGTTCGATGTAGACTCACTGTCCTTCCTAGTTTACAACCATCCACAATTTGAGAACACATTTCTCTCTCAACGGTTGTGAGATGACTACCTCTTTAGAAGATCCACTCAATGTTTATAGACATATAGGTCCCTTAATTATCTCAAATTAATGTATCCTCCACTGAATGTATATGATCTATTCATATTCCACTTTCATCCAATGATTAATACAACTTTACCACAGATGCACTGGGAAAATTCAAATCCATTATGCAACCCTTACTGCGTCTTCCGCTCAACACTGGTTCCTTGTGTGCAAGATTCCACAATTGTTTTGAAACACAGCTTGTGCCCAACTTTAATAAAACATGCAACTCAAATCATATGAGGAACATTATTAGCTTTGATGCAACTGAAAATATTCCACACAACTCCATTTTCTCAAAATTCTTATGCGATCTAGGGCTCTAATTATGTCAATGTGTTGAGATTCTTTGAATGACGAGGTAACCTCTTATTAAAAGGTGTTTCTAACCCCTACATGAATGATTCACTATCTCGCACAATATCCTCTTAGAGATAACAGAACCCCATTTGATGTCACATTGGGTGCACATGTTTCTTTCATGCTACCTCATATTTTGGGCACAAATCCAATTCTTTCACACACATCATCCCTCTTCCATTTATCAAAATTCTACTCTCAAAACCCACAATTTTCACTTTATTCAAAACCACATTCAACCTTGTGTGTAACATCCTTCTCCAAAAACACATTTCCCCATTTTTTGATTTTTAGGGCCAAAAATATGTAAAACATTGTAAAATAGTGCAACCTTATATCTATTCTTTTTGTACTACCTCTAGATCGACGATTCATTTATCATGGTTCTTTGTCAACAATGCATGTCAGAAATATATATAGAACACCAAAAATTACCAAGGAAGACCACATTGTCGACAAGAAATATTTCTTTGTCAAAAAACACAAAAACATCCAAAAATGATACAATGTTATCTGGATATATTTTTTCCCAACATAACCCTTCTGGTATTTTGTAGACAGTCCAAAGCATCTTAACAGTGACAATATTTTTGTATAATGGAAAGAAACATAACATTGACACAAAAAGTGGGGAGCCTAATCAACATGTAACCCCAAAGTAGATGAACAACTCTGATCCTGTCATAGAGGGTCATAAGGAAAAATTCCAATATTGTATGGAAAACAATGTTGGGAATACTCTCCTGCTCCAACTAGACAAAGTTGGCTAATACCAATAGCCACTCCAAGGAACAAAACCCCATCCATGATTACCTCTTCTCCCATAAAGAGGCCAAAATCAACATTAAAAAGAATATATGAAAAATCCTCATAAAAAACCACTATAAAATGGGCAAGGGAAGCACTTCACTTTTACCAGTGCTAAAAAAAGCACAGATAGAGGGGGCCTTTATCAGCGCTAAAAAAGTGCTGATAAAGATTAATTTTATCAATGCTAAAAAAATGCTGATAAAGGCCCCCTTTATCATCCATTTTTTTGCGCTACTAAAGGCCCCCCTATATCAGTGGTTTTTAGCTCTGATAAAGGGGGCCCCTTTATCAACAGTTCATTAAGTAGTGCTGATAAAGGGGTGATTTATCACCGCTTTTCCCGAGAGCTGATAAATGTTACTTTTCAAAAAAAATATTTTTTCATGAAAAGTAATATTCTTTTATATATGTATATTTATATTGATATAAATACAATATATATTTGTTAAATATGTTACAGATACATATAAATAGACTATTACATTTAATATATAATAAATTTAGTGAAAATGGCTTCGAAATATTTTTAAAAAATATTATTAATTAATAATTTTCTAATTATTACAAAATAAAAAACATTTAATAACAATTTAAGGACACAGAAAAAATCACAAAAATTAATAAAAGATCAAAAATATGTTTAAAATGTAACTAAAACATCCAACGGCCATAACATTTGATTTGGGTGTCTGTTTAAGCTCTGCATCATATCAAATCAAAACCTGCGACGAGTTCTACATGCTAAAGATTTAGGAAAACCCTCTATCACATTTTTTGAGCCCAAAAAATTCCCAGAAGGCCTCCAAAACTGAGTTTTTAGCCGGGATACCCCAATTTGTTACCATTCAAACAAGTATAACTTCTGATCCGGATGTCCGTTAGGCATATACCAAAAATCATATTGAAGATTGTTTCATTTTCTCTTATTTGACTAGTTTTGGAGTTGAAATGGAATTATAGATTATATGTTATGGTCATTTTATCATTCTATGGCCTTTCAAATACACATATATATGTATTTATTCATAAATATATATGTGTCCGTGTGTGTGTGGGTGTCTATGTGTGTGTTTGTGTGTTGTATATATGTATATATGTATTTATTTATTTATTTACTTATAAACACACATCAAAAACATATTTTTTCATAAATATATTTAAAACTAATCTTATAAGTACATTTTATGGCTTTACAAATACACATATATATGTATTTATTCGTAAATATATATGTGCTTGTGTGTGTGTGTGTCTCTGTTGGTTGTATATATCAATGTATGTATGTATGTATTTATTTATTTATAAACACACATTATTTTCGACTCTTTCTCTGGGGCGCGCGCATCCGTCCACGGAGGACGCACTGCTTGTTGCCCCGCATTCCCGCTTTCCAAAGGCGGGCGGCATTCGTTCCTTGTTCAGGTACGTCTGCTCCTTGATCGAAACGGGATGATGGGATATCGGTTCTTCCTCCTGGGGATTCCTCCTCAAAACTCGTCACCTAGTCCGGGTCTCCTTCATAGATTTAAAACGTTGTTCGTGAATCTCATTACTAGTTCCATATCTTCATGGACGCCGGTTAATTACACTACTTCCGTCAAGACTTTCCATAGGGTCTTGACATGGTAGTGACCTTCGGTCAGAGTAGACGGCAACATCAGGTATGTCGAGGCATCTCTGGGTGCGTGGAAATAGGGGAACCTGTATTCTTCCTCATGATATGGCATCTCAAGGGTGCATAACCCGAGGCATGTATCTGAAGTTTTCCTCAGCTTCCCGTGTTTAACATATGGTATGCAGCATGTTTAACATCTTGCGAAGATGGTTACGCCAAAGGCATGTCATCCGAGGTTTTCCTCAGGCATCTCATGTTTATCAGGAGGTAGGCCGCGAGTTTAACATCTTGTGGAGACGGAATAAGGGTGATCAGAACGTCCCATGGAGACAGATCAGATTGGTATATCACATAGAGACGGCTATGGTCCCATAGAGATGGATCAGAATGCCCAATGAGGACGGATCCGAGGTGGTGCACTCCCAAGAGGGGAAATGGGTGATGAATCGGGGTGTACATAGAGGAAAGTGACCCGGAGATATGATGGGGCTTACACGTGGAAAGTGGCCCATGCGCCGCTAGGAGCAGCGAGGAGGTGGATGGCATGATTCCATCGGGATGTGGCGGCCCGGGTGAGAATCAGGATGGGTGATGGATGGACGAATGAAGTGGAGGGGGAATGAAATGGGATCATCCTAGGGGCGACGGGGAAGTTGGGCTTGAGCCTTGAAGAGGCTTCCTACGTATCCCTGTGGCAGGGAATCAAAGTCCGCGTAGTTTGGGATGACGTCGATAAACCGACGTGAAGGTGGACCTTGGCCCGATGAGCATCGCCAGCGTACTGACGTTAAAGTAGACCCATGGGTCCACTAGTGGTGGGCTTGAACCTTGGGAAGGTTTCCTACGTACCATGCCTTGACATGGATCAAAGTCCTCGTAGTTCAGGGAATACAGTTTAACGTCATGCGGGATGATAGTGAACCCTGACGTGAATAAACGACAGGCGGTGGGTGTCGGAGAACCGACGTAAGTACGGGACCTTGGTCCGATGGGAGTTGGGCTTGAACCTCTGGGAGGATTCCTACGTACCATGCCTTGACATGGATCAAAGACCTCGTAGTTCGGGGTGGTCACAACAGCTTGCCGTCGGACGGGAATTGCAGTTTAACGTCGTGCTAGACGTAGGTAGTACTCGACGTGAATTGGATGATGGGTGGGCTTGAACCTCGTGGAGGCTTCCTACGTACCACGACATGACATGGATCAAAGACCTCGTAGTTCAAATGGGGCTTTGTCGGCGAACCGACATGAATGTGGACCTTGGTCGAATGAGTGGTGGGCTTGAACCTCTGGAAGGCTTCCTATGTACCATGCCTTGACATAGATCAAAGACCTCGTAGTTCAGGTGGGAATGGGTGTGCAGTTTAATGTCATACGGGACAAGGGGGGGTACAGTTTAACGTCATGTTGGACGAGGGCGAAACTCGATGTGAATGAACAACCGAGCAATGTGGCTTGAACCTCATGGAGGCTTCCTATGTACCATGCCTTGACACGGATCAAATACCTCTTAGTTCATGTGGGAATGGGTCGCAGCGGCCTACCACTGGACCAGAATGCGGTTTAACGTCATGCTGGACGGGGGTGAGACCCGACGTGAAATGATGGGTGGGCTTGAACCTCATGGAGGCTTCCAACGTACCATGCCTTGACATGGATCAAAGTCCTTGTAGTTCTCTAGGATGGGTCGCAACGGCTTACCACTGGACCAGAATGCAGTTTAACGTCATGTTGGACGGGGGTGAGACACGACGTGAAATGACGGATGGGCTTGAACCTCATGGAGACTTCCTACGTACCATTCCTTGACATGGATCAAAGACCTCGTAGTTCTCTAGGATGGGTCGTAACGGCTTACCACTGGACCATAATGCAGTTTAACGTCATGTTGGACGGGGGTGAGACCCGACGAGAAATGATGGGTGGGATTAAACCTCATGGAAGCTTCCTACGTACCATGCCTTGACATGGATTAAAGACCTTGTAGTTCTCTATGATGGGTCGCAACGGCTTACCACTGGACCAGAATGCAGTTTAACGTCATGTTGGACGGGGATGAGACCCGACATGAAATGACGGGTGGGCTTGAACCTCATGGAGGCTTCTTACGTACCATGCCTTGACATGGATCAAAGACCTCGTAGTTCTCTAGGATGGGTCACAACGGCTTACCACTGGAACAGAATGCAGTTTAATGTCATGCTGGACTTGAATGGGACCCGACGTGAATGAGTGACGGGTGGGATTGAACCTCATGGAGGCTTCCTACGTACCATGCCTTGACATGGATCAAAGTCCTCGTAGTTTGCTAGGATGGGTCGCAACGGCTTACCACCGGACCAGAATGCAGTTTAACGTCATGCTGGACGGGGGTGAGACCCAACGTGAAATGACGGGTGGGCTTGAACCTCATGGAGGCTTCCTACATACCATGCCTTGACATGGATCAAAGACCTCGTAGTTCTCTAGGATGGGTGGCAACGACTTACCACTGGACCAGAATGCAGTTTAACGTCATGCTGGATGGGGGGTGGGACCCGACGTGAATGAGTGACGGGTGGGCTTGAACCTCATGGAGGCTTCCTACGTACCATGCCTTGACATGGGTCAATGTCCTCGTAGTTCGCTAGGATGGGTCGCAACGGCTTACCACTAGACCAGAATGCAGTTTAACGTCATGCTGGACGGGGGTGAGACCCGACGTGAAATGACAGGTGGGCTTGAACCTCATGGAGGCTTCCTACGTACCATGCCTTGACATGGATCAAAGTCTTTGTAGTTCTCTAAGATGGGTGGTCAGGGTCGGTGCTCACTCTTAGCCCACATGAGTCATTCTCGGTGTGAGAAACAAGAGGTTGAAAGGTCCTGGCGATCACGTCACAAAGGATGCGTCTGTGAGGAGCGAAGAGGGGCTTACACGTTAGGCGGCCCATGGTGTTGGGACTTACTCCCGGATGGAGGCCCAGGGAAAAGAATGATGATGATTTCGGGCTTGAGCCTTGAAGAGGCTTCCTACGTACCATGCCTTGACATGGATCAAAGACCGCGTAGTTCTTCTGGTGACAGCTTACCACCGATTGGGGGTTTCAACGGCTTACCGCTGGATTAGGTGGGAATGGCTTACTACTGGATAGGGTTGCAACGGCTTACCGCTGGATAGGGTTCTCAATGGCTTACCGCTGAAAAGGAGTGACAATATTGGATGGGGCTTACGCTAGGAAGCTGCCCGGGTGCCACTATGGAGCGGCAAAGGTGAATGGGGCTTACGCTAGGAAGCTGCCTAGGTGCCGCTATGGAGCGGCACTAGTAAATGGGGCTTACGTAAGGAAGCTGCCCGGGTGCCGCTATGGAGCGACAATTGTGAATGGGGCTTACGCTAGGAGGCTTCCCGGGTGCCGCTATGGATCAGCACTGGTGAATGGGGCTTACGCTAGAAAGCTGCCCGGGTGCCGCAATGGAGCGGCACTAGTGAATGGGGCTTATGCAAGGAAGCTGCCCGGGTGCCGCTATGGAGCGGCAATGGTGGATGGGGCTTACGCTAGAAGTTGCTCGGGTGCCACTAAGGAGCGGCACTGTTGAATGGGGCATACGCTAGGAAGCTTCCTGTAATGTCTTCCTCATGTCAGGCCATGAGGGCATCCCAACTCACTGGTGAGTTGGGGCCTTCACCTATGCGCTAGTGCACAAGCGGGATAGTGCCAAGGGGAGTTGGAATTATGCCACTATAGTCATGGTGTTAGGCGTCTTATTCTTGGAGCATAAGGCATCTCTTGTTTAATGGAAGAGGCATCCTATGTTTTGAACATAGGGATTAATACAGTTTAAAGTCAAGTAGATAGGACTGTTAGCATCTCATGCTTGAAGCACAAGGCATCCTATTATTTGTTAGACAGGGGGAACTACAGTTTAGAGTCATGTAGATAGGACTGTTGGCATCACATGCTTAGATCATGAGGCATCCTATGTTAGGAACATAGGGAGTACTACAGTTTATAGTCATGTAGAAAGGACTATTAGCTTCTCATGCATGGAGCATAATGCATCTCTCATTTGTAGCTAGAGGCATCCAATGTTTGGAACATAGAGAGAATACTACAGTTTAGAGTCATGTAGGTAGGACTGTTGGCATCTCATGCTTGGAGCATAAGGCATCTCTCGTATAGGGCAAGATGCATCCTATGTTTGGAACATAAGGATTACTACAGTTTATAGTCATGTAGATAGGACTACTAGCATCTCATGCTGGGAGCATAAGGCATCTCTCGTATAGGGAGAGAGGCATCCTATCGTTTGATAGATAGGGAGTACTACAGTTTATAGTCTTGTACATAGGACTATTAGGCAGAAGGTGCCTAGACATGGGTGGTTTTGGGACTTACGCAAGGGCGGCCCTTTCTGGTTCAACCTGGCATAGGATCCAAGTGATTGGGTTTGGAGGAGTTGCCTGAGGAATGGTTCGACTCAAGGTACTCGGAGAATTGATGATGAGAACCTCAACTCACGACATAGGAAACGAACAAAGAGGAATACATCAACTCAAGGTGTTTCATTGTGTGTGGAGGAGTGTATCAAATCATGGAATTCCATAGGTTGAAGGTGGGAGTGCATAGGGGTGCAATAGAAAATCCCGGCATCCCAGCCCGAAAAGTTCGTTGTGCCACTCTCCATTTTTCATGGGGGTCTTCGAGAAGCAGCATTGCGGAGCATGGCCTCATAGAGAAATAGTCTCTCATGGAGCAAAGGGGTCTCGCGGAGCTTGGTCTCACGAAGCAGCTTCGTGGAGCATGGCCTCGCGGAGCATGGGCTCGCGGAGAAAAGGGATCTCACGGAGCTTGGTCTCGCAGAGCAGCATCGCGAAGCATAGGATCGCGGAGCATGGACTCACGGAGTCTCGGCTCACGGAGCAGCAACGCGAAGGAAGCTGCTCGCGGAGCATGGCTTCACAGAGCCACAATGTGGAGCTCCGCTCGGCTGCCCAAGGGGCGAAGTGGTCGTGGCCGTCCTCCCTGAGAAGGGGGGTGAGCTGGGTATTTATAGGCATGGGGTGCTGCGAAGCAGAACTCCCGCGCCGCCTCAGGTGCTTCGCGGTGTTCTCACGAACGTCAAATTCATTTGCGGAGAGGTACCTCCTCCAGAGCTTCGCGGCGGGCTCGCGAACGTCAAATTCGTTCGCGGAGAGTTACATCATCCGGAGCTTCACGGGACCGCGCTGCTCGGGTGCTTCGCATCGGTGCTTCGCATCAGTGCTTCGCGAGGGGTCATCGCGGCGCATCGCGAACGTCAAACGGTTTCACGGAGCCTCTCGCCTCATTACTTCGCAGCGGCGCTCCGTGATCACAGAGGGGGCTTCACGAATGGGCTTCGCGAACCAGATTTCCGGCCCAACTTCAAACGTCCATAACTCCGAATCCATAGCTCCGTTCGGACCCTGCGACCTACCAAATCAAAGCTAGCGAAATGGACTACGATCTTGGATCGTGTATGAAAGCATTTGGAAAATTCTGGGGATGCGTTTTCTGGGGTCTACATACATAAAAAAATTTTTTTTCATAAATTTATTTAAAAAAAATCTTATAAGTATATATTAATATACAAATAAATATACGTATAAAAAATTATATCTAATTTTACATATATAAATATATTAAAATACGAATTAATAGATATATACTAATATATGAATAAATATATTTATATTAATATGAATATATATCAATATATGAATAAATATAACTATATATATATCATTAAATAGAGAAAAAAACGAAATGGCTTAGTGGTAAATTTGCAGCCGCAAAAGGGGGGAGGTCCCAGGTTCGAGTTCGGGTGGAAGCGAAGGTGGTGTGCGCGTATGAGGATGCGTGGGAAGGGCAGTGCATGGGAGACCTCCTAGCACTGATAAACGGGGTGTGAAGCACTGATAAAAGCACCCAATGCATTATTTTTAATTTTTTTTATTTTTTTTATTTTTTTGACCTTTATCAGCGCTAAAAAAAAGCGCTGGTTAAGGCCCCTTTTATCAGCGCTAAAAAATCACTGATAAAGGGGTCTTTTATCAACGCTTTTTAGCGCCGATATAAGTGGCCTTTATCAGCACTTTTCAGATCACTGATAAAAGTGACCCCACTATATTAGCACTGAGCTTTACAGTACTTTTTTTGCGTTGTTAAATCCCTTTTTTAGCACTGATATAGGTCATTTTTATAGTAGTGAAACATGATTGAAGATTAAGTGAAAATCTATGATCTGTATCAATATAAGGATTGAGTTCTGGAATCCCTCTCATCATTATCTATTGGAGGTCAAGATCATACCCCCCGATTAGCAAATTATTGGAATAGTATTAGTAAATTCAGTAATCTTATTCTGGTACTTCACCATGATGTCTTTCTTCATTCCAATAATTTGATTGATCTCGAGTGCCTGTCTTCTAATGAGAGTCACATATGCTCTCCTCGTTTCGAGAATCTCAAGGATCATGAGGTTTTTGACTTTGTTCTAGTCCACCATGGTATTCCTACCCAAGTTAGTATTCTCTATGAATTCTCATTTAATAATAGTGTTACATGTTGTCAAGATAATTATCCAATTATAGATTGTAGTGATGAGAAATCACTCCAATCATGAGGCAATTATGAACAAAAACTATTCTTTAATGATTATTTTTCATTAGAATGTGGAATAATTTTTCAACTATATGATAGAAAAAGGTGAAATACATTATCCAAACATCATTTGGACAACCTACCTTTAAAAAATAGAGTAAATCACAAATAATATCAATTCTTATAAGGACAAAGCTAGGAATCATCAACTCTCAATAGAATAGATAGAGTAAACGCTATAAAAATATAAATAATACATGTTTAAAAAGAGGAAATAATTGGCTAAAAATGTAATATGATTCAATTTCAGGACTTTATCCATAGCTTAATACAACATTCCATATGAATTTTTATGACTTTCTGTGTATGATATTCATCTCTACATATGGAAAAAAACTATTTCACATGAAATAAAAAGAATTACCTTATATTGATTATATAACTCACATCATGGTAATTCAAGGAATGCAATTTCATATTGAAATAAGGAACTCCAAACTTCATGACGTACAATAATATATAAACAACATGGAACCCTTCAATGTGAATTTCTTAACAAATTAATGATTTTGAAATAACTGATCACTGATACCTCATCTGGTTTTCATATATATTGATTGGATGCACATGGAGTATTTCTTTTCACTACACTCCATAACATGAATATCTCATCAAATGGGGTATCATGTAATTTAATATCCCCATGATGACTCTATCAATTAGAATCTATTCATGAGCATATATATGGTGAAAAGTATAGGCCTCAATTATCTCTCACTAACTTCATACTAAAATTGAACATGATATTGAGAAACTTTTGGGTCATGAATCATTGAATATCGAGCAAGATAACATCATAGAATATGTTTTCCTTCAAATAGTGAAAATGTCAGAAATCACATAATAGTCTTCAGATATGGTTGATCCATGTGTATACTAAATGATTCCACTATCCCACATTTGAAAAAAAAACTCCATAAAATTTGAAGGGAAGTCACGGTCATATCATCCATGATAGTTCGGAAGTAACCCCATCCCATAGGGTTTGGGAATTTTATAATACAACCCTCTATGATAGAAAATCACGAAAAAAAGGGATATTAAATGGGAATAATAAAATCCCCATACAATAGGGTTAGGTGATTTTACACCTCAACAACCCCTCCATAACAGGAATTCGTCTTCTCTAAATTAGGTAAAATTCCTTAGAATGTGGGATCCTAGTTTTTCCCATCTCTAGATATGGTTCCATCACATGGAACAAATAAGGATGAATTTTCTAGTGATTCCCTTTGGATTAATCTCCATCAAACTTCTCCCGAAGAATAAGTAAAGGAGAGGATATTGTCACAAGTATTCCATAGAAGAATATAGACAAAAAAACACTAATTGAATACATTTAATGCATTTCTCATTAATGAATGACCTTAACACCACCCTCACAGATTTTGAAGAACACCTGAAAAATTAGAGGAGTCATAATAGGATGTTAAGGATCATGATGTAGTCAACATTGAGATAAGTGAAGGATTTGTACATACTTTAAACCAGTGGATATCCGTAAATTCTAGAACTCCCTCAAAGAATACACATTTACATTCTTAAAATAAGGAAACTATTTTTGGAAAAATCATGTTACTTCAACCTCCTAGAGAGACTAACCCCATTAAATTAGAGGAAAAACTTTCTTAGCATGATGTAGAGATAAAACAATTGATGGGAATCAATATATAATTACATTGTGGAGAAATTCATGCTAGGAAATTTTCAGAATAAGATACTCAACTAGCACATCCATTTGATGCAACTCAACAAATATTTTTATTGTGACTACTAATGAAGACCTTGAAAATTAGATTGTGTGAGGTATAAACCACCAATATATTTTTATCATGTGGTAGTAGATCATGAATTCCCCATATAGAGAATGAAACCATGTCATGGTCATGCACATCTTTATAGGAATCCCCCTATTGGATACCAGTGGAAGGAAACATTATATCCACTATTGATTTACCTATAGGATTCCCCACCATTCTATGATCTATATCATTTATACATTACTCGAATTCTTATGAACACATCTGGCTCAGTTATTTGTTGGATGGAATCTATGGAGGAACGATGTTCACCAATAAATATGAAAAAAGCCTTATTCTAATTGGGTAGATCCATGTATTCCCCTGATAAACATTTGGAAACTCACATTTCCAATATTCAATTGCTCAAGAGTCTCGAAGCATATCATGATGCATTTAGTCTCAAGATGTTATCTAATTTTTGGTACCCTTGAACAAAATGATGTTGTGAAACAGAAGTACTCTGTGCAATCAAAACAAGTATTTGACTTTGTGTGGTATAAAGGATCATATTCTCAGTCAATTATAGAATATGAATACATCCAAAATATGTTTCTCTTCATAATCACATAAATGTTGTATATGATAACAGTCCTCAATCTTAAAAACTATAAAAAGGGTAATGAAAGGGTGCCAAGTTTCATTTCACTTTCTAACTGATTGATACTCTTTAAACCTACCACTCCCACAAGAAGAGTTCTCTTTCAACTATGTAGCTAATCTTCTAGAAGAGTAATGCATGCCATTGATACCTATGAAATAAAAAGTAGTGTTGTGGGAATGATATTAAATATCTTAAAAGGTGGGAAAACATCATCATGAAGATCAAAGTAATGTCTTGAGTAATTATATCAACATAGGAAAGAAGAATAGAAAATGATAAGGCTGCTGATGTAACACTTAATCATGCCCATGTACCCACTACTAATTCATATCCCAAACTATATTGTATCACTCCAACTCTAGAGCATCAAAAAAAATACAGCCTCTTTAGGATTATCATGGAGATTAGATGTTGATATAGTGTGATGAGTTGAAAAACAAGGTCAATTATTTTTTAAATGTCCAATTCCTAGCTACATCAATTATGCATAAGAAAAAACATGATAATGATTCAAAGCCTTAGAAGACCATCAAATAAGGTGATGAAGATCACCGAAAATATTTACCCCTACATCGTATACTGAGGTACCATATCTAGGAGTGTTATGTTTTAAAAGAAATCTTAAAATAGATGGTGGTCTTTAGGAATGTGAAGATGAAAAATTATTTTTCTTAGGTTGCATTTTTTTTCACTTATCCTTTGGAGGAAAATGAAATGAAATATGTTAATAGAAATAGTGAAAATTTGTTATGTGAATGGATGAGCAGGAAAAATATCAACTATAGTCATTATATTATTCTAAGAATGTTGAAACAACCAATTTTCCACTATCAACATCCACTACAGCACAACCAGCTTCACCACTAGATCATTCCTTTCAAGGCCCATCCTAAAAAAAGGCATTTCCAATATAGAAGGAATAAAATGAATGAATTTGACATCACACCAAAGCTAGTGTTTTCATTAAAATTAAAAGGATTCATGTTAATATACCCAAAAGTACGGTCACAAACCCTCTAAATGACATAATGAGAGTCGACCCATCATATAGATTATTCATCAAATGAGGTGTTTATTTTTTTTCCATTAACATTATTTGAATAATAGATCCCTTCAAATGTGATAATTTTGATTATGAACCTGAATTCCCCACACATGATTGGAGATATTAAGGAAGAGGGCTTCACAACCAATGGTAAACGTGTTGACACGATCATTCTAGAAGTCCCAATGTCAACCATTCCATTGTTCAAATCATCTAGAAAGACAATTCATGTTAATGATCTTTCCATTATTCCATGTATGAACATGAGAATTACTCTATGAATGAAAATATCTACCCTGAAAAATCTTCCTATATTATCCATTAAATGATGTGCCTTCACATGATTAAACTCAGTATCTTAGAATACCTACATGACATAATCTTCCAAGAGTGGAAACACTTTAGAATCATCCCCTAATTGATTGTCCATTTAAATCAGGAAAATTAGCTCCAAAATCACATTAAAAAAACTCTTCCATGTTGGAAATTATAGACCTTTGGAACTAGAGTATGGTGTTTTGATGAAAATGTCCCATGTACCATCTATTTTATAAATCCTAGATTCCATGAATCTCTCAATAGGCCTTTTCGAAGCACTCATTGAGGCCTTGCTAATCTCTGAGAAGTTTAAATTCAAGCTTGTTGATGATGATTTACATCCAATTGAGTATGATAATGCAGAATACCATGTGATCAAATCATTCATATACCAAAAATATTATGTTTTCATACATGTATGTGTTAGGTCCATGAATATATCTAGTAGGATAAATGACATGGATATCTAACAAGTCATTATTTACAATGACATTGAAGTCCACCTCATTCTGACCAGGACACTTCTAAAATTATGTATCAAGTAATCTCACTAATCACCCTCCAATATAATGTTACAAGGTTATAAGATGAATCCTCAAGATTTTATTTGAGATATCACATTCATAACATTATTTTGGGATCTCATGTCCAAATCTATGTTCATTTTTTTTGTAGGATACAACTTTCAGTGTCCTATTATGATATCTATGTTCAAATTAGCATGTAAACATTCCTTTTCATATCAAATATGCCTCAAATACTATATCAATGGACAAATTTGGAAATCTTATTGTGACATATCCCCATTAAAATCAAGTGATTCATAATACATTGACATGTGATTATACAATAATCGAGTAAATAAATTCATGGATAATAAAGCTATCTTGATTAATTCTATAATGTATTAGTGGTGAACCAATCTAACCATTTATAGAAGAACAGTTTAGATTTTTTGATTCCAATTAATAAAATATATTAGGTGAATATAAATTCCAGAACTCATTCAGTGACTTACATGATGACAACTAAAATGGACAAGCATAGTGGTGCGGAATAATTTATCAAATCGCCGTGTAATAATTAAAGATTGAATGAAATTTTTTTTATTTAGTCCCCTGATCTCCAATGAATCTTGATTCCATTAGCTATGATAGAATAATATATCATATAAATATTAGAATGTGATGAGGCCAATTCTCAGTCCCTTATTTCTAACTCATAATTCCAAAAAGGTCTATCACCATTGTTGATCCAGAAGAAGTTTCTTCATCTTCTATATGCATAAACAAAGAGTACCCTTATCCCACTATGGAACTTTCTTCTTCACATATTACCCAAATATAGGAAAAAGAAGTAAATATTTTTGATTAATTATAAGGAAATGATCTTAGGAACACCCCTCCATCATTTGATGACGGCGTCTCCTCTATAAAGTATAAACTCGGAGAGATAAATCTAGGTACATTATAAAAAACATGACCAAATAAGATTTGTGTCTCCATGATTCCTAATAAAGCGGAGGTATAAACATCCATATAGTGACCCTATCATTTTAGACATATCTTTACAAGATTTTAGGCATAATAAAACATAACAGTACAAGACAAATATCATTAAGTCTAGTGTTTTGGAAGACCAAGTACATTAGACAAAAAACAAGGGACTGAATAAAACATGTATTCCTTTCATCTTCATATAATGAACCTATCATCAATTGTTGTCATACATATTCATAATATAAATTTGGTATAACATGAAAAGATATACGATCTAAAAACCCATTAAGGGAATAAACAAAATAAATATGTTTTTTAACATAGTTTAAAAGGCATGACATAATGATATAAAAAGCCATGGAAAAAATAAAATCAGAATGTATAAACATGGGATAATATAATCATGGAATAATAGTAACGTAGAAAAAATATAAAACATGACTTTTGAGTTAGTCTACGATAGTTTTCCGTAGAGGAGAAAAAGTCAACATTAACCATCAAGACAGTTGCTCCTAGTAGCACGAATCTAGGCTTGCCACCAAGACTAATGCACATAACATCTCATGAAACAATAAAGTACTTAATTAATTGTATTTCTATCTAGGTACCATCATATTAATGTGTTTATGGATATGTTTTCAACATAATTAATCATACATAATTAATCATGCATATACACATGGGTACACATGGAAATAAATGAGTATCATAATCCTATCATAAAGCATAATGGATTGGCGTATCATAAAAGTTTCCATGAAAGAAAGTAATTTAAACATACCTAGATACTCATCAGGGAAAATATCAATATAACTTGGTAAGTTATTTCAAAAATAAGTGCTAACATGTACGTTGAGTATTTATGAAATTTTAGCTTTAAAAGATTTTTTTGCGAGTTTCAGGAAAATATAAAAAAATTAAAATAGAAAAAGGGAATAATATTTAATATAATACTGTATGTTTAAAAAATTGTTTAAATAATAAAAATATATATTTTATAAAAACAATTTTTAATTAAAAATGTATGGTATCGTGATCATGAAATTGGTTGGGAATTCAGGAAGTTCCATTAAAATGGGTTTTCTTTTTTGTAAATATTGAGGATGGAACCAGTTAAAACATGTATATACCTAAAAGAGAATGATTAATGTACCATGTTAGATTATTTTAGAGCATTTAAAATGAATTTATAATTTGTACATTAAAATAAAAGATAACATAATTTTTTGAAACTATAAACTTACATAAACCTGATTGAATAATGGAGTTTGGGGTAGAATCACTAACCTTATGCTTGATGGTGTCCTCCACCTAATCTTAATTTCCAGGATAACCAAATTACATTTATTGATAAATATTTAAACAAAATATTTTACATTTAATTAATTTATTATAACTTTAGTAAGTTCATTCATAGCACTTTTAATTGGTTAAGAGGTTTCATTTCATTGTGTGAGAATGTTTGTTTAATCGGTTTTGAAAATATATTTTGTTAAATACATGTCAGGATTATCATTTTTGATAAGAATGGTTTTACATAATTGATGTTCTGTATTATTAGATATCATCTAGAATGTTACTTGGTTATAAATGTTTTTATATATATTTAGTGAATATGAATCATTATATAAAACATTAATTATAACTGTTTTGATTAATTGGTGTTTTTAATAACTATGAACAGATTTTTCATTGTAAATTAATATCATGTGGGGAAAAAGATTCTAGAAAATTACATTAGAAATAATTCATATATTTTTGTATGGTTGAATAGTAATAAAATTTCATGACATGAATTGAATACAGTAATAAAAATTGAACACTTTTATTCATTGAATGTGATAAGATAACACATATCAGATGGTGTTTTCATTTATATCATAAAAGGAGGGTAAAGAAGAGAATAAAATGAATTATTACATTATCAAAGATAAATTACAATAGATTTTATGTACTTGAATTATTTTTACAGTTTGATTAATGATGCTGTGGAAAGAAAAAGAAACAAATGAACTTGAATGAAATTAAATAAAATTAAAAGTGAAATTTACTTCATGTATATAACATCCCTGAGAAACACTTTAGGGAAGATGATTTGTCCTTTTGAAGATATCAAGTGCTGGTGGACATTAGAAATGGGATTTGGGGGGACATTATAGTAGAATTTGGACATGGAAAAAGTCTTGAGGGATGTAATGAGATGAGCTAAATAGGGGTGGTATTTATAATATAAGAGAGAAGGTTTTTCTTAATATTTTATTCATTTTTTAATTATTTTTATAAATTCATTCAATAGTAATGTTCCAGGTGACCAAAAAAAGTAATATGTGAATGTATGTTTGAACATAATGTTCTTATCTAAGAATAACATCATCCATGACTCAATAAATGATCTGTTTAGATTATTTGGTAAATTATCTTATATTACTATTCTCAAAACTTCATGTATTTCAGAATAATTCCAAAAAATCAGTCCTACTACTTTGAGATGTGTTGAATTAAGAAAATGAATTCCATTTTATGAAAAAAATCAAAATTTATGAAATTTAATTTTTAATTAAAATATTAATTTAGTTGACAAATACAAATTTTCAAATTCATACTTCTTTTCTACCACTTCATAAAACTATCTATTGCATCTTAAAATTATGTTATAATCATAATTTATCAAAATAAATATTCATGAATTCATTTTATAAAAAAAAAAATCTTTTAAATTAATAAATTAATCATCATCAACATTACTATTTTTAGTCAAAAGTATAATACAAAGGGGAAGAGTCCAAGTCTATGGAGGAAAAAAATAATGAAGGCTGAGGGAATCCCCACGAATCTGGTTCAGCCCCATATGATTAAATTGAGAATCCTTAGACACACACATGGCTGGAACATCATGGGATGCTAGAGAGGCCATGTGATCTTCCCCCTTGTTCCCCCTCTCTATGTGGGGGTGACACTTGTGCTCCTATCAAGGAGGAACATTCATTTCATAGTGGTATAAGTTATTGACTAGGGTATGTTACCATTGTCATGGTGGGAATCATGAATTATGTTGGAGTCAGTCTCAACATGTGAAATATATATCTCCCCCTGCATAAAAATGCTGATACATGTAAGAACGACATTATCCCCTCCCTGTATAGAATTGATACTATTGTAATGCGCTATGAAAGCTAGAATCTCATTGCCTATTGAATCCCGAACAACCAATCCACCTTGAATCTCACCATGGATAGAAGAATCATCAGTATTTAATTTTATGCCCTTCCCATGAGTGACCCACCAGACCCATTTCCCCTATTTCATGGGTCCTGTCTGGTGGTCCACAAAACGAGCCATGAATAACGTCTATAGTGAGGGGGGGCTCTTTGAAACTTCCATCGACGACAAATATATCATCCAATATTTACCTTTCTCTGATTATAATGGATCATCCTATTCATTTAATCCCCTCTAACCAAGATATATTTTGAGATTTCCATAAGCACCAATAAACGGTATTAAAGATAATGGATCTCACTGTTTTCCTTCCATGCACCGTCAACTCCCTGTAACTAGTGCTCCATGAAGGCATAAAAGATTGTATCATTGGAGGAGTACCCTGTGAACTCTACAAATAATCCCCATACCTAGTGGGCCTAGTACTCTTCGAATAAAATATAGATCATACGTTCTTTGCACTTGTTCGTACAACAATATATGCAAGAGGCCATGTCGATGCCAAGATGTTTGATATTGTCCACTAAGGGAATCATGCGGTTCTAGATCCTACATGTGAGTAAATTATACTTGGTTGGTATCCTATTATACAAATACATTATGTTCAACCCTTTATACTGTCCTCGAGGAGTTCCAATCCTATAAAATTCCTTCAAATTGAACGTCCCCAAGATGAATGGAGTGAATACACACTGGTCTCACTCTATGTGGATAAGGAATGATTTGAAAACCTCACACAGATGTGCATCTAGAATTGATCTAAAGAATAATTTATGTTGTACCACCTCCATGAAGGTGATAAATGGGGATGGACATCCGGGGTACCCAAGGATCCTTCCCCAATACCTAAATGAAATGTTAAAAAAATATTTAATCACATATACAATGATATATTTATAGCATATTGTAACTTATAGGATGGATGATTCTTTTATACATTCATTATTTAGGTTAATATTCAATTGGATGGTTTATTATTCATAAGGGTCAAATTACTATTTCGAATAACAACTAACTATTTCATTGGTATAGATTCCTTAACTTCTTTAGGTACCTTTTATTTAACTAATTCTTCATTTACATGGTTTATATTGTGACCTACTTCTAATATTATATTATTATACTATAAGAACAAATTATAATAATTTTATTTAATTGGTAAAACATTGCTTCGTTACATTCTTCCCCATTATGAAATTATTCCCTAGAAATTTTATTTTATATTCTATACCATAAATAGGTGTGGGTACTATCCCTTTATTGCTTCCTATAGTTCCCATGTTTCCTTTCCATAATTATAATTCTTCCATTGTTCTTTTAATATGTTTTTATTATTGTTATGAATAATTTTATCTCTATGATTGAATATTTTCATTGTATACTCCTTGTATGAAAGATCATTCTCCAACATCACCCCATCTAAAGTCAGTACATGCGAAAGATCAATTCTGTACTTCCTTAAGAGGGATACATGGAAAACACAATGTAGTTTAGACATGTTTTGTGGATGTTATTGTTGATAGGGCTTAGCTCTAGTACGATCAAGAATCATGAAGGGGAAAATATATATGGTACATATCTTTACATTCATCCTAAACCTCATAGATATCATGCATATAGATATGCAAAGGAATACCATGTCCCCAACATTAATCTCAATGTCTCATAAATGACTATATTTATTACTATTTTGTCTACTTTGGGCTTCCATGATGTGTTGTTGAATTGTTTTCAATTTATCCACCATATCATGGACAAATTCAGGTTCTAGTTGCTTATACACACCGACATCACTCCAACATTCTAATGATCTGCATTATTTTTCATAAATTACTAAAAATGATGCCATTTCTATGTGGGAGTGGAAACTATTTTTGTATGATAAGTCAACATGTGGATGATGTTGGACCCACCCTTCAAAGATGTCTATATAAAATTCTCTCAACATGTATGAATAGTTATCTGAGATTGAACAGCATTTTGGGGATCATAGGCCATACTGAAATTCATTTTACTGCATAGTGTATACTAAGGAATTTTACATAAAATCTAGGTGAATCTCTGACCTCAATTGGATACATAATATTGGGGTACTCTATGTATCCTTACCCCCACATTGAAATATATCTGTGTAATTTGATCCAATGTTATGTCATATCTAACTGTGATAATGTTAGTTGACCTTCTAATTCAATAATTAATTACCCTTATTGAATTTTTTCCTTTATATGTTCTTTAATTCACAATGAAAAAGTACACGATGATTTTCTCGCCATTCTATTTTGGTGTATGTTGTGTTTTCATCATCCCCTTAGACAGTTTTTCAATCATCCTTCACATGAAGACATACCAGGCACTTTGACATATACTCAACAATCTCTTTCTTCATATTTTTATACAAATAATTGTCTAGGAGATCTTGATAAATATGTTCTAGATCCGCATCCACTTGTTTTTATCTAGAGAGCGAATTATTTTCTCGGTAAAAAATTACTCTATACATACCATATTTTAGGGATTTTTTGTTATGATTATTCTCATCCATAAGGTTATTACTAAAGTTCTCTATTCTTAATATTTGAAAACAAAGATACCATCATATGATACCATAAATATTGATTCTGGGCTATTACACATATCAATACATGATTTCATGAGTAATAAAACATATTGTTACAAGCCACGGATTTTTATGTCTAGTGTCTTGGAAGACTATGTACATAAAACTAAAAACATGGGAGTAAATAAACCATCTCAATATTTATTCTTCATTATGTTATCTTAACTACGAATTTTCTCATACATCATAATAGGATTACATGAGGATAAAATGAACAAATGGATGAGCTGAAAATCCTAGTATGAGAATAATAATAATAATAAATATTTTGTACATATGTTACAATTCATGACATAATGATATAAAAGGCTTGGAATATTGGGAATCATAACGTATAAAAATGGGATCACATAAAAATGGATTTATTTTAACATAGAAGAAACATAAAACATGACTTTATCATGATTCAAGGCTAATTTCACATATAGGAGCACAAGTCAAGGATTCCCCCCAAGAATGTTGCACATGGTAGCACAAGTCATGGCTAACAGCCAAGACTGTTGCATATAACATATCATGAGACTCAACAATATCCAATTAATTAGAGTGCTATCATTATGAACCCATCATATAATTATTGTGAATATGTTTTCCACATAATGAATCAAACATAATCAACCATACATAAACATAAGGGTACCCACGGAATGAAAATCATATCATAATCATGAAAAAAAAGCAAAATGAATGGGTGTATCATACAGGTGTCCATGAATGATATGAATTAAAACATACATAGAAATTAGAAATTAAACAAAGGCATATATCATGGTATGTTTATTAAACAGAAGTTAAAACCTGTAAGAAGTGTATTTAAATAAATTTATCTTTAAAACATTTTAGAGTAGTTTTATGCAATATACTATAGTGTATTAAAAATTGAAAAAGTGAATAATATATTATTTAAAAATACAAGTGAAAAAATATCATCATGATAAAATTAACTTTTTTTAAAAAATAATGGCTGTAAAAAACATATTGTAGTGTGCACTTGAAATTGTGTAGGAATTCTGGAATTTCCGTTACAACATGTTTTCTTTTCAAGATGTATTGAGGAGGGAAGCACTTTAAAACATGTATATCCCCAAAATATAATAATGAATGGACCTTGTTACATGAGTTTGGGTCATTTAAAAAACTATATAATATATACAAAAAAAGAATATGTAACTTCATTTGTGTAACATTAAAAATTAAGCAACATGAAGGAATAAAGGAGGTTCAGGTAGAATCCCTCACCCTACATCTAAATGTATCCTTCAAATGATATTAATGTCTCGGATAAACAAATTTAATTCATTAATTAATATTAATAAGAAATATTATATTCATAATTTATTTATTATAACTTTATTATGTTTATTCATGGAACTTTTAATGGGATAAGAGGTTCTATTTCAATGTGTGAGAGAATTTATTTCCTGGGTTTTCAAACTCAATCTACTTATATACACATAAGGATAAACATTTAAGATGAGAATTATTGTACAGAATTGAAGTTGTATGTTATTATGGAACACACATAATATTAAATGGTTATTAAATTAATTTGGTTAAATGGAGTTAAGATGAATCATAATAAAAGACGTTAATGATAATTTTTTTTTAATTAGTGATTTTTAATCAAAACGTACACATTTTAAGTTAAAAATAAATATCATTGGGAAAAAATATTCAAAAACATTACATTATAAATAATTCATATATTATAGTCTTTTTCAACCATCAAAATTATTTCATGGCTAGAATTTAATATGGTAATATAAATTGAAAATATGTTTTCCTTGAACATGATAATTTAACAAATCTCGGACAGTGTTTTCATGTCTAGTATAAAAATAAGAGAAATAAGTGATGATGATGAATTATTCCAATATAATAACAAAATTCTTGTACATTTAAGGTCCTTGATATTCCATAACATTTTTCTAAAAGTATGTGTGGCAATAAAAATAATGAAATGAAGATGAATGAAAATAAATGAAATTAAAAGAGGAATTTACCACTTGAATATATCATCCTTGAGAATCACTTTAGGGAAGAGTATTTTATATTTTGAAGAGAAAAAGGGTTGAAGTACGTGGGAGAGTGTATTAGACATATATTGGAGTAGAATTTGAATAAGGTACATGGATTTAGGGGGAAAAAGTGAAAAGGTAATGATGAGTAGTATTTATAGTAGAGGATATGTCGGTTTTCTTAATATTCTATTTATTATTTTATTATTTTTCTCAATAAAAGAAACATTATTGAATCTTGTGATCCAAAAAAGTAATATTTCCATGTGAGCTTGTACCCAAGGTTATTAAATAAGTATAACATCATTCACGACTAAATAAATCATATATTTTGATTATTCAGTAAATTATTGTATTTCAATATTCATAAAAAATTCAAAGTATTTTAGAAAAATTCAAAAAGTCCACTATAGACATTTTGAAACATGTACAATTCAAAATTCAACAATATTATATGACGATAATTTTATAAATATGAGTAATTAAATTTTTAACTAAAATCCTAATTTATATGAAAAATAAAAATTTTAAAAATAAAACTAATTCTCTAACACAATGAAAAATTAAATAATGTCTCTTAAAATTATATTATAATCATAAACCATCAAAATATTTATTCATGAGTACAGTTTATGAAAATAAATTCCATTAATTTTTTTTAATTTATTATAAAATTGTAATAAAATATTCATGACTTACCGAAATAACAACACCAAATAAAGAATTTTTAAAATATTTACTTACTTATACTATGATATATTTATATCATACTTTCACTAATACGATGGATATGTTTTATTTATAATTTCAATAGAGATATTAGTATATACTTGTCCTCATTACTATTCATAAGTGTCACATTAATATACCAAATGTCATGTTACTATTTAATTGGTATACATTCTTTAACAAATAGAGATACCATTTATTTTACTCATTCTTCATTTATAATGTATGTATTATGTTCAACATGTAATATTATATGATAATACAATATGACATAATTATAATATTGGAATTTCATTGATAAAACATATGTTCATTACAATATATATGGCCACATTATGATGTGTTTGCCTAGAATTACATAGAGATGTTTGGATGTGACACTATGGTGGATAGCCATCACTTGGGTTTTGAGAAAAATCATCAGGGGAACAAGAAAACATCCAGAAGGAAACAAATGACTCAAGCATCAAAACTAATTCACAGGTTTATAACCTAATCAATGAAGACATTATCCAAGAGGTAAAATGTAGAAAATGGATATCTAATGTTATACTAAAAAATAAAAAGAATGGTAGAATTAGTTTTTTCATCTAATTTAGAGATCTATAATATAAATATCAAAAGTTGACATCTAGGTTCCACTAACAGAACACTTAAATGATGGAACGACCAGCTAACAACCGCACTTTTTCAAGGATGTCTATGTCAGGTACAACCAAATCTATTTCAACCCAGAAGATGAAGAAGCCATAACATTAATATCCCTTTGATAGTATTCTAATATCAAGGTAATTCTCTTAAAAATAAATAATGTTATTTTAACATACCAATGGGCCCTCCAACACATCTCCAAACACTAATTTTGAAATTTTTCTGAATGTTATGATGATGATCCTATGGTCATGTACCTGAAACATTCTAACCAGTTGGTACATGGGAAAGCCTGATATGTAATATTTGAATGAAATACATATAAATGAACACCTATGTATTTTATTTCATGTTAATCTTAGGGATATTTATCGGCTTGGTTTTACACCATCAAATTATGAATGTTTATCCTATATGTTTTTTTGTTATACTTATCATGTCACCTCCTCAAAACCTGAATTATATGAGATGAATTATAGGAAATGTTTCCTACATCCAATGATTCAATATCCAACCTTACATTATGTATTTTCTATTTACCAATCTAGTCAAAATATGGAGCACTCATCATTGGTCAATACATTATCATGAAGCATTTGAGAACCTCAAGAAATATCACATGAGTCAACAATAGTTATGCCAAATGCTGATTGCAATAAACTCATTTTATAATTGAGATCCTTAGAGTGATCACTGGTCACCTTTCTTGTTCAATTGAATGATGATTTTAATGAAAAAAAACCTTTAATATATTTTATAATCATGCTTGATATTGAGACTCATTATTCAAATATTGAGAAGTGATACATGAAATTAATAATTGGTTTCCCAATATTAAGACAACATATGTATCCCCACATTTTAGAAAAAAAATCATGTAATAACCAACTCAATGTTATCCTCTTTCTTCTTATGCTAACATGATGTCTGGAATAGTGGGATATTATTTTGTAGTAGTTGGACCAATATTTTTTCCTCAGAAATAAGTGAAAGGCCAGTACATGGTGGGTTTCCTTGAGAACACCCATCTACATAAGAGAACTCATTAAATACTGAAATTCATAATGATTATATATTCAATAATAAAGGTACTCCCTAAATATGAGAAAATAATTTTGATGATGTATCCATGATCATGAAGGAGAAGGTAATGGAAGAGCATAATCTCGAAAATGTAGGTTTGGGGATTGTTTTAATATAGTAAGAGAATGATGTATTTTCTAGCTCCATCATGTTAACAGAATGTTTTTCTAATAATGGGGTAGAATATGAAACACTCATTGTAGGCCTATAAATAGTACTTCAAATACTAGTGAGCCACCTAGAGGTGAATGGTGAATCTGATATGGTAATAAAGAAGATCAATGGGATTACACCATTATAAAATAAGAAATAATTCCCATGTTTGACAATGATTGAGGTTTAAAGAAATAATTACCATCAAAACCTACACTAAATCACAACCCACAATTGCATATTTCCTAGCCAGATGTATTGGTAAATGTAGCTACAACCTTTTTAGATTCAAACCTGGATGAAACTATAATCAAAATTTCCAATCACTACATGATTTCACGTTTTGTTCAATTAGGAATATATTATATCAATGAAATCAATCCCATTCCTATTACATAATTTCCTAAAATAGGATGGATGGTGGGAAACATGGACTACATTCCTAATGGGGTGCTCCCAGGAGATAAAACTATATGATAGAAGATTTCGTGGTGAGAAGAAAATTTCACACTTTTTTATAGACAAAATAACAATAAATTATAATAAAATTGAGACTTTGATGGTGTGTTTCTCTAGTGTGCAGATAGAGAATAGACTTTAGTTTCTTTTGAAGAAGTACATGTAGGAGCCTGTGGTGCCCACCGGTCATCGAATATGATTTTTGTTCAGATCTAAATGTGTGGATACATTGGGAATTTGAAGACTCTTGATTGTATGGAATTCACCATGAAATATCTTTCATATCATGTTTACTCCATATTCTTTCATAAAACCACATAGTTTCTACATATATAAAATTAATTATGAACAAATTCCATAGAGGAATGGATATTAGGGGAAATACCCTCCACTCGTGGCCTAACCATTAAAATACCTCCTGACTGTTATTGGTTTATTATCTAAAAGGGAACAATTATAACCCCTCAAAAAATTTAGAGAAAAAAATCGTTGTTAGTTTTATCAAAGAATAAATAAATACCATATTTGGTGTCACTCATATAATATTGAATTTAAATGGAAGAATTTATGCTCCACTAAGGTGGAAATGTTATATCAGCTTCCCAATATCAAATATAATCATTAACCCTTATATAATTTTGCATATAATGAATATAAAGATGTATTTAACAAGACCATGTTGAACATAATCCATAATATGGTAGAAAGACAATAACAAATTAATTGATAATATCTTTAATTCCGTATAGTGTTAATGAACTAAAACCCATACTATAATATGGGTGACCCCATATTTCTTGGTGTACAAAACAGAGGTAGTTCAAACCATTGAGGTTCAATCTATATCTCTCTATATTGCCATATGTGTACATAAATCTGTAGATAAATAATCCTGTAATGGAATTGATGAATTAGAACGACATGATGAACTCATATTGCATACATTGAATCACTTGCATGTCTACCATAATAGAATTTCATAATCCTTTAACATGATGCTCTGTTTCAATTCATTATACCATGTAGAATTATTATTGGTATATAAGACTCCAATTATACTATTAATGAATCCTCCAAATCTTAATCCAATGTGGGAGGTACCTTAATCCATACACAATGTCCACTCTAACGGGGGTTGTTACTTGATATAAATGGTTGGATAAATCATCATTACTCCAACCAATACAAGATTCTAGAAAAAATATTTCATTTATTCATATTTCATTCATCCTAGCTGCAAAATTTTAAACTAAATAACACTATGTATTTCCTTGATGTATGTTGTTAAACTACATAGATGGTCTTATTCGTAAGACCCAAATTGCAATATATTTTTCTTCCTCAACAAATGATATTAATGTATAGGACTGACATATTTTTTATTTGACGTTACAGGACCCCAAAATACTAAATTTTTGAACTCCCTATGGATTCATGAATATAAAGAAACAATGATTGGATTTTACCATGTGTAATCCCCACTCACACCAGAACCACTCCAATAGGGAACATTCAACCCTTTATAGGTATAACCCCCAATGTAATCATATTGTTACCATATGATGTAAAAATTAGTGGTTTTCTAAAAACTACATGTTTCATGATCATAATTCCAGCGAGACATGCAGTGAATCCCGGATCTCCAATCATTGTTCCATCTGTGACCTCAACTAATGAAAATCCCCTT
Source organism: Viscum album (assembly GCA_963277665.1). Classification (NCBI taxonomy): domain Eukaryota; kingdom Viridiplantae; phylum Streptophyta; class Magnoliopsida; order Santalales; family Viscaceae; genus Viscum; species Viscum album. The sequence continues at coordinate 1,236,199,289 of OY728145.1, read as the reverse complement.
CACTCTTTGTGTGATTTGATAAGACCTGCATAAATAATTATTTACAGAACAAGGTGTCTCCTGATTTATTTGTTAATGAGATATTTGGTGATGCAAAAATATCCTATCTATGTTCTATATGTAATTAAAGAAAAAACCCCTTCATATTCTTGGTGAAAAAATCAGATCTTCCTATGGAAACATTTAATGACATGCGGATTGATTTCCACTACAATGGGATGCACAACGATGTCGAAGGATAATGTTTGATGAAAAACCACCATCCTGTAAAATTATAAAGCCCCATTATCCACATGAATTCCGGATTTTCATAGAGGAGAGACATCGAATAACTATGTACTTCATGATTATCATGTTAATGAGAAACACCGAGACACCCATATCTCATATCCTTGGTCCATCTACAACATTTTTTCCTTCCACATATGTTGATCATAGTCCTTAACATATGACATTGAACTACATGAGATTTGAATAATGACATAGAAATTGATCCTCATCGTAATGACACATGTAGTGACACATAGACCTATATACTATCCTAGCCACCAAATAATTAAAAAACACATATCCTCCACTTTTTTTACCTTTTTTTTTAGAAGAAATTCTCGCCATTATTTTTTTCACACAAAGAAAAACTCAGGGGGACATACAATTTAGTTAAAGGGGTTCTTCATTTAAAATGTTTGATTTCATATTGGCCCTTTCATTTTCATGGATGTAAATCCTTAAAAACCCAAAAAATTATCTTCATAACATGAATGTATACTACAAGATTTTTATAGGAACTATATATTTCTTGATTATTTCCCTAAAAAGTTACATTGTGATGTCAGGGTCCTACATAATGCAACAACCATGATATTCCTTTGCACATCAAAATCACTAAAGTCATATCTTGAATATAAAATAATTAGTTCTTCAACAACAGAGTGTAGCTTGATTCTCACCCCTATGAGATACATAGTGTCATAAAAATCATTAATCATGGGACCGAACTTATTATAACAAGGCTAATTCTACCACTTTATCATGTATGAGGCAGATTTACATGAAGATATCCATTACAATTTCTCACCCTATATGTGAACACACATCCAACCCCTATATACTCCACACATAAATTCAATCAGTATTGAAGACCTTTATTGTTTGAACTACGTATTTCTTGATCCTTATCATATTGATATATGTACTATTTCATAGGAATTAATCTAAGTCTCTACCATGAGGTAATGAAAATTTAACCTTCTCCAACATAAAATATGAAGTCAAATGTGGTTCGTTTATTTTTAGTGCCCACTTTAGGGGCCCCACTAAGAAAAAAATCCCCCCTTCTACTTATGATTCAAATATATACAAGGGACATCCAAATCCTGGCCAATATTGGTACAAATGCATCCTTTGTTCTCATACCATTCCCTTCCACATGTCATACTCATAATCATGAACACATTCATATCTTCATAATAATTCCTCATAATTTGATAGAAAAATGTATGATATCTAAGAGACATTTTCCTTATTATAATATAATACACCCTATTTGGATTTGTATTAACTGGCCCAAAACATAGGATGGTTAGGTATAAGATGATGTTGTTTAACTATGCATTATTCTCCATTGTTGACCTTTTATAAAACAACCCAATAATGGGTTTTTCAAATATCCATAATTTCCCCCTTGGGAGAATCCTCTTCTTTACCTATAAAAATTGAATAAAATATTCTAGAACCCACAATAAAAAGATAGTATTCACCCCATGCGTATTTCTCCCATGATATCTCTCTCAAATTAAAAATCTCCAAGGATATGGTTTAACAATTAATCAATCATGTTGAATGTATATTTAAAAGTATGTGGTCTTACAAGACCTTGAATCCGTAGTCATTTCCATGATATTATGGTACTAGTCAAATAAACATAAAATAAATGCACCATAATACATAAGCATGGGCTAGACTATAATTGAGATCCAATTCCATCATTTTTTTGCGTAATATATCTTCAAATCACCCTTAAATATTCAACTTCATTCCTCCTAAAACAAAACTCAATTCATGGAGAGATTCAAAAATACATTAATATTCATCTTTGATTGATGATAGATTTTCAGAATTATTGGGGACCTATTTTCCTGACCATGGGATAATACGCCCCAGTTGGATGTGCATAAGTTAGTCAAAAATTTCAGAGAATGTCTACAAAACTTATTCCACTATTTTCTATGATGTAAATTACCTATTCGTCCTTCCACAAAAAATTCCACAATACTGGATTTTCAACCATTGGTAACATTATTTTTTGGAGATACCACTTCTAACATCATTAGACCCATTTCTGTAACACTATTTATATCACATTGTCCCCTGATCATAGCCTACACATTCTCCTCCCACACCTTAATATGGATGAATATTTCAAAAAAATTTCCTAGAATGGGAGATTCATAATCATTTTATTTAATGAAATTGACATTAAATTATAACCCACAAATGTCCTTACAATAAGACATTAAACTACATAGCATAACTTCTTTAATGTCAGATGTTAATGTATTTTCCTAATGTCCTAGTTGCATGAAATTAAATTTCAAGATGCTTTAACCCTCGTTAAAATGAGTCTTTACCCATAAACATTCATATTAAATAAATTGTACCCGTACACTCAATAAAAATTCATACAATAGTAGATACCCTTCATGGACAGTACTATTACTAATATTCCTTTCATTATCTTGGACATCGATTTGAAAAAACCACTTATAGTGGTCTTGGGAAAAAATAATCATAAAATTTTACCATTAGTAATAGACAGTTAGAATTCCTGAGAACATATTTTCATGAATAATATGTTATACACCGAATATGGATTTTAACAAGTTACTCATAATTTTTAGGAAATATTATTCGAATAATTCCATTATTTACTATGTATTACTTACTGAATATTTCCATGCATTAAGCATCTCAAAAAATAGGTTTGTCAATAAATGGAAAATTATTCTTCTATATATAACTATTCTATTTCATAATAAAATGTTTTAAATAATGGAACCAAAAATTTAGGGCAAATATTCCCCACTAGATATATGAATAATTTCATAGTATTTTGGGTCCCCAATCCCTATTTGAATTATTATATTGAAATCCATGGTAAATATATTTCAACTTAAAACAATATCCTTATTCTTCCAATTTAAATGAAATTAAAATACCCATGAACGGAGATCCGGTAGTTAGCAGATTGAAAACCCACAAATGGGACACATTATAAAATTTGAGTCCCATCTCGGTTGACCTACACAGTATGTGGTTTAGAATAAATGGTAAAATGAGAAGAAAAATGGAATTTTTTTTATAAAAACATAAAAAGGGTGGCCTATGGAAAATCCTTGTCTCTCCCACCGAGCCTCCTTCATATGTGTTCTTAGGAAAAATTATGGTGACGAAATAAAAAAATAATGTTTTTTTGTGATTTCCATATGACTGTAGAACTAGTAAAAATATTCTCTCTAGTCCCCCTAACTTTAGAAAAAATTATACCACACATCCACACTTAATGTAGTGCCAAAACCCACAAGGGTATGTTTGAATCTGCCAGGGTACCCTAAATCTAACTCTGATCCAAATTGTTTTCATTCTAAGAAAATATGTTTTTGGGGTGGGGCTCTTTTGACACCATGAAATTTGTTCCAATAAATGAACTACATAACTAAATAATTAATCCTCCAATAAAAAATGAATATAGAGTATGAGTAGAAATAGGACTTTATGCTGGAAGAAAGAGGTGAATGGAATTCCATGTGTTGTAATAGAAAACATCCTCAACAAGGCTAGATAGGTTTATAGTGATGCTCTCTATTTATCCTGGGTGTTAGTAATGGTAGTGATGGGACTGACCTAAAGGGATTCTAACATAATCTGTGAGTGGTCTAGAGCATGGGTGCACATGTGTAGACCCCATGCTATAGAACAACAGGTTATCCCAAGTATCTCATGTTGGTCTCCCCATGCAGTATCGATGCTCATAGTACCTACACATCAGCTTGTTTATTAGTCTATGTAGTCGGCCTGCATGATATATTGTGTGATAGCCTACACAAGTCCCATATATGAGTTATATCCTTCACCTAAGGTACCATTATTCCTACAAATATGACTAGAGGGTCTTCATATTTAACGATCTAAAATTCAAAATGTGAAACAAAGCTCTATTCTCCCAACTACTTTAGCTATGTCCTATTAAATATTATAGTTATCTTTATGAAACATGAAAAATTTTGGATGTAAGGGGGAAAATGAAATTATAGTCCTCCTCGAGCTTAAAATAAAAATGAATGTGTCAGTTAGTCAATTAACTAGAGATTAATGAAGTCTAGCACATGCATCCCTTCATAAAAGATGGACTTACACGAGTCACATCTGAGAACACCAATGGAGAATCATTAATAAAAGAGAAAGGCCTCACAAAATTTTATTTTAGATGGTTGTCTATCTCCAATGTTTCCAATAGTTCAACTAGTCCAACTTTTATAACTCACCCCATGTCCAACCCTCCTTGGTTCACCCTACCCATTAGCCTATGTGATCAAACCTCTTGAGCCCTCTTCCAAGCCACCATTGGGAGGGATCTTCCCCCTTATCATCCTATTTTGAAAGGGACCATGTTTGAAGCTATTTTTATTCCTTTGGACATGTAATTCCTTGGTAAAAGGTGCACCAACAAGTCTCCAATTTGGATTTTGATTTATATGGTCGGGGGATTCCCATACCGATCCCACCAGATGGTTAGGATCCTCAAGGATAATGTGGATTTTCATTTGCACTATAATGGGCACCCAAACCCTAGTGAAAGTGTTTGGGAGTTCATGGACATGGAAAATAGGTTTATGACCATGTCCTCCCCTTCTCGTATCTAAGACTTGAAAACCTAGGTTCCATGAAGGGAGGGTCATGCTTATTCATACATTTATATTCTACATGTAATTAAATCTACATCCATCTGTTATTAATAGGTTTTAGGAAATCCCTCTTGGAGTATGCCCATCTAATTTACTATATGAGGTTTTCACTTTCCCCTCTCTTCCTCCTAGAAACTTGGTCGAAGATGAGATGTGCACCCAATCCCACTCTCTAACTCATGATGCCTTCCCTCCTCAATATCCATACCCTTGACACATTCTAGATTATGGTGAAGAGAGGGAAATGGTGTGACATTGGAATATTCTACTCTTTTTCTAGGGTAGAATATATTGGTACACTAAACAACATATCCCTATATTTTTGGGATTTGTCTCAGTGTACACCGTTGGATAGAAGAAAACTGTGTGGTATCTCTGATCATACATTTCTTCTTTATTCTCACAATGATCATGACTCACATGGTCTTAGGGGTTAACGATGATTATAACATAAGCACAATTAATGAATCCTATTGAACTATGACAACTCAAAGACTTGTTACAATAATGATACATAGGACTACCATAGAGGGCTTGAGTTCAATGGGAATCCTCATCGAGAGTAAGACCCAATCATAATTCCATGAAATATATGAATCCTGTATAGGATTATGCCCTAAAATAGGCCTCAAATTCACCATGACAAAAATACCAATCATGGATCCTTTAACAAGGATTCTCCCATAGGAGTTATCCCTTATTAGGACATCAAATAGTGTGTTCACCCATATAAAAAATGATCCTGGAAAAAAATCCAATGAAAGGGACACACTCCCCAATGAGAAAAAATTTCCAAAATTCCACATAGGCAATGTTCTCCAAAACTAAACTATGTAGATATTGATTGCCTTCTATATGAGATATATAGGAAGCCTTGATGAGTTCCAAAACCATTGAACATAAACAAACCTAATCTCCTTGTTCCACATTCCAAGTAGGGTCTAATTATATCTAGTAATAAATTTCCAGAAAATTTATCTATGCCACTTCATCATAAGTCACACACCAACCATTTTCTATGTAACATCCACCTAGTCATCCTTTCCAAATGAGATTAAACTATATAGCTAAATCTGAAACACATAACCTTAAATGGTAAGATATGTCCCATTAAGATGAAGTGAACTACATTGGTTATGATTCCTTTCAAAATGATATGTAGAAATACCATGTATGAATTTGATCCTGACATAAAAATAATATATATATCCTAGGGTGGCGATAATTTCATGATTTCCCCTCTATGTGGCTATGAAACCACCCTAGTTGTGGTAACAACCAATGAATATAAAACTAGTATATTATGGCTATCATTGATGGATAAACTAAGATACATATATATATATATCCATTGATGAATAACCTTGAAAACATAAAGATGATTAATAGATAAATATATGCTATCAATATATTTTTATCTCTTGGATGACCCAGATCATAATTATGAATTAATAAAGGATTCATGAAACATTAATAAATCTATAATGGAGTCCTAGAGTAGGTAATAATTTCCACTAAAAGGGTATAATGGGCATGACATCCCTTCTTCTCGACTAATGTTAGATTTTGGATATCATTGGCCAAAATTCCCAAATGAGTTCCTTTCCATGGAAATCAAGTCTCTTTTGATACATAACCATTTCATGTTTTAGCTTCCATGATCAAACCCATTATATACCATCTAGTAAATAATTTCTCTAAGGGTAATATAGTTACATATTTAAGATGTTTACCCTTATTGATAATTTGATCTCACCATTTCTTATGTTTCCATTCCCCATTTCATAATGATATGTTTTCTTTGGGATTACTAAACAATAATATCTTTATTGGGGTTATTGAATTTGATTCACCAAATTAGAAAAATGGGTTCCATGATTCCTAAGGAACTAAACTATTACAGTCATCGGGTATATGTTTTTGTAATATAGTAAATAATCAAATAAATACAAGTAATTTCTACATTTTATGATTAATGGGTTATGATATTTTAATTAATATAGGGTCATGCATTTTAAATATTCTGGACCAAGTAGAAATGTATTGCCACTTTTTCATTAAAACATTATTTCAGGATCAAGAGTTATTATATAGAGGAAAATGAAATCAGAACACATAATTTCAATAAATGAACATATAATAATAAAATATATTGTGGATAAGATAAAATATCAAGTAATTCCTCAATAAAAAACATAGACATAAACAATCATGAATATATGTGATTGTGAAATTAAACAATACCTCATGTCTGAAATCTGTCATCCATATTCAAGAAACTAGTATAATATAAAAAATTATTTTAAATATATTACATATTAATTAAAATACAAAAAAATAATATATGATTTAATTATAATCTAACAGGACCCTTTATTAATAATTCTTTATTAGAATCATTATTCTTGGTTATAACAACTCATTTTTCTCAAATATTATGGTTTAGTAGTTTCAAACATTTTAATTTTCTCATAGATAAAATATATATAGAGTTTTAAAATTATTTTCTAAATCATTAATTTCATTATTATTTTTTCTATTGTTTTTTTGTATGCTTGGATAAAAAAATTAATTACACCATTCATGGGGATGGAGACTGAACGTATGCATAAATATTGTTATCACTTATCAAACTATATAAAAAATATGATATATAATAAGTCATATTTAAAAGATGAATTTAATATCATATAAACCCTATTAATTTATTAAATATACCCTTACTAATCTCACATTAAAGAGTAATTGAAAATTGACTAACATGGCTTCTCAGAGGTGGTAGTGCACACATACAAACAAGGGAATCTATCATTTCTCATTTAATGGAAAATAGAGTTTGGTAATCATAATAACATGTTAGTATATTTAGGAAAATAAAGATATGATTTATTTTAAATAAAATATATTTTTTAGAGGTAAATTATTGATTATATAAAAAAGAGGATCCGTTGAGGTAATGAATTATTATTTAATGGGTCTCCATTATATCTTTTCATAAAGACCCAATGATTAGAAATTTTGGAATTCATGTTCCTCCACTATTTGGATAAAGATGTTCTTAATAGAAATGAGTTGGGATTGGTAAATCTAGGTCACCAAAAATTGTGTAAAAAGAGATGGATATGGTTTCCTTACGTAGTGGATGGAAAAGATAAAAATTGTAATACTATCAATATCAATATATAACTTAGTTATTTTAAGGAAAAATGATTCCAAATGAAATAATATTCAATAAAATTAAATTATTATCAAAATGCCATTTTATTATGATTTTTTAGGGTTTTTTTCATTTTAAATTTTATCTTCTTGTTTAACCCCAAGGTTAATGAAATTAACAATAACCATGGTAATTCATATTTCATTAATAATGATTAATAATATTACAGATATACTAAAAATTAACTCATATATAAAAAAAATATAATATATTTAACTATATATTATCCTCATCATAGAATTTCAATATTTATATTTATTTTAAATTATTTTAAAATATATTTACATCATAATATATCATTGATGTAATTTTTACACGATTCATATAAGATGATTTTAAAGACACTACTGAATAGTTTGAATTCAAAAGTAATTCATAAAAATATTGAAAATAATATAAATTTATATTTAAAATTAAGTTAACACTATAACTCACCAAATTTATATTTCTTTTAAAATTTTCAAAATAATTTATTTTAAATTTCCATAAACGAATTAAATAATATGTTGGCCTTATGTAATAATATAATGTAATTATATAATTTAAAAAAATTCTCAAAAAAATAAAAGATATGAAATTAAAATCAATATTCTCAAAATATGAATTATTTTTTAATCCAAATTTTATTTTACCTTTATTTTAACACATTAGTTGTGTAATAATGTAATAGATGGACTATTTGAATTTTTCTTCACATTAAATATTATATTGGACATTTTTTGGTATATGATTACTATAATTAACTAAAATTTCATCCTATGGTAGTATGGTTTGTATTAAATTTATCAAATATAATTAATTCATGTGTTATATCCATTTTAATATGTTATCCCGATTTTTTGTTGTAAATTTTACATTTTTTAACTTATTGAGGAGAAAAAAATTTACCAATGTAACTATAAAATATAATCATCAATAAAAGGAAAATAATTACCGATTTGTTTTACCTAGATTAGAATAATCAGAAATATTTTGTCATGATTGAATTTCATTAACTAGTAGAAATTAATTTTAGAATATATTCCCAAAACATGATCAAAATTTATTTTTAGAAAAAATACATTTTTTATCATTGATCGTGGTTTATATTTTTCCCATTCCATGAAAAAAAAAATTAAAACAATTTTAATAAATTTATTTAATAAAAAATATATAAATTGCATTAATGAAATTCTTCAACAGTGTTCTGTAAAATTAATTATATTAAAAACACATTTAATGCATATATGTTGTTTTCTATTAAAACATCACTCTTACCATAATGAATACTTATTTTTATTTCTACAATATTAATATATAGTGAATATATATTATAATTTTTAAAAACTTATATCTAATCATAAATTGGTTATCCTTATTCATTACCTCCAATTTTATAAGTTTATTATAATGTTATATTGTACTACAACATTTTCAGTCTGGGTGTAATTCATATTGCACCCTATGAATTAAATATAATTTTATTAATAGAATATTTTCTTAAGATAAAATTTTTTTATATTCTACTACACCATAAAATTAATTTCACCCATTAAATTCTATTACTATCATAAAAATGATGATAAATCTATTTCATTACATCTTCTAGTTCCCATGACATTCTTCAAATTTGTCATGCCTTTAGAGAACATTAACCAAATTAGTAGTCTTGTTTCTTAGAAATTTACATCAATTATCCATGATTTATTCTTTTTGTTATTTATAATAATGAAAATTATCTATATTTATGACCTATAAGTTTTTCATATGTGATGAATCATATATTCACTTCCTTAAATGTGATACACAAAACACCTCCAAAACATAATAGAGGATTGGCATAAGTATCGGAAAAAAAAGGGAATCTCCCTAATCAATCATGAATTTAAAAGTGTCTAATATACCATGTCATAGGTTTTCCATTTCTTCTAAATCTCGTAACCTTCATCCATGTTTAAATTTAGTGAGGAGCCTTCTCAATAATTTTGACCTCCATATATCACTAAAGATAATTAGCATAACTTTTCTAATGACTCTAAGCTTCATATATATGATATTGAATCACTATGACTTTCTATACCATTTCATTTGTTATAACATTTCCCAATATATTTTTAACCCAAATTCATCTGATAATTTTATTTTATCATTTTTTCCATATTGAACTTCCTAAGGAACTATCTTAATACTCAAGTTAGTGGAGTTTTTGTTAGAAAAACACCTCGAAGATGTTGTTGATGCCAAGTACCACTAAATTACATCAAATATGATCTTAGTATATCCTCAATGGATTGAATGGTCCCATTAGGAAAGATATATATCTATAGATGATATGATTTTTTGAAATTGAACTCGGTATCATGATCATGCTGATGTATTATTGAGGTCATTGAGGTAATCCTCATATCCTTATTAGATATGATAGAATGTGGTATACCATTAAACCATACCAAATTCTTAATGTATATTCTAGAAAACTGATTAGGATAAAAATATTCCATGATATTAATATAATAGGATAAAATTATATGGTGATGGCCTACAACCAAACTAGAATTATGTACTTTAGAAAATTTTGGGACATTGAAGAAAATTTATATGGTGATGTTTTCCAATTTTAATTATGGTTAGGGAAATTGTTCTGACATCCCATTGACCTTCTGTCTCTAAACATTAACTTCATATCAGAACAAGAACCGAGATCTTCTTTTTTCATGATATATATGGTCTGTCATATCACTATACAATATTTTATATCCAAGATGATTGTAGAATTATGTACTATGAGCTTCATCCAATAGCTCCATTAATAAATCTAGTGTCAAAGGGACACATATATAATTTATATAACTTATCGTTCAAACATAACAATGGTTGAAATTAGGAACATATTTGAACATATTCCTTAGTTCCACATCATCCTTCATGGATTCTTTAATCTCACATGGATTGAAGGTTGAATACCCATTTTATAAAAATAACGTTTTGATCATTTATACATGATTTTTAGATCCATAAATATAAAATCTATAAAAGTTTTATATTTTCCTATCCTAATCATAGATAATCTATCAGAATCCCTTTAACTTAGACCATATTCTACCTCATTTTATTTCTTAGGGTTTAAATAAATCGAGAAATCATAGTCATTAAAATGATATAAACATATTCTTTGGTGTATATTCAACTCATTAAATGTAAATATATACATAAACCTATTATGATCAATATATACTTAAATCATTTCCTCATATAGAAAATTATGCTATCTTTAATAGAATAAATAATTTTTCCAACTCCAATTCATTGGCAGGTGAATTTTTCTCACACTTTTTCAAATTTTTGGATGCCTATAAAATCACCATATCATTATGCCTAAGGTAAAATTATATTATCTTATTTGGTGCATTACCAATTGACACAAACCCTTCCCCAATTTAGGGTATATTAAGCACATACATACTGTCAAACATTCTATTCAGTTATACAAAATTATATTCATAGTCATTTATCTATATAAACATAACCTCATTTTGTGAAAACATGCTAAATGGGTTAGATAATAATGATAAATCACTCATATGGTATTTTAAATATACAACCAATCCCAGAGATCTATGTATTTTAGTTACAATGGTTAGCCCAGGTCATCTCTCAAAAATATATTCATTTGAATGATGAAATAATATATACTCAAATGAGATTATATATTCCAATAAAGAATCTTTTTGAATCCAAAATTCACACATTGTAAATCCTACATACAAATAATAATTCATCATGTTCATCAGTATAATTATGAAATGATATTCATGATCCATAATTCTATTATAATATATAATATTATCATCTATAAATACATCTAAAAACAGATCAACATAATAATTATAACTATATTCATTAAATCTAAGATGTAATAGGATAATTTGTACATACAAGTGGAATTACTATAAATTCTTTATCTTCATTCCTCACAAGGATGGATAAATTTGGTATATGATCCATCATTATCTAAAGCTTATTATATCTAAATAAAAAATCAATCAGGGAAAAAAATTGGCCTCCTTGTAGTTGATTGGATAAATCTCTCATACCTAGTGAAGGATACTTATTTATAATTTCTATCATGTCATTTTCATGATGATCAATGCAATGAAGGATTGACCCATCATTTTCCATAATAAAAATATTAGGTGAACCCCATTTAAAATAATTAGGATGAATAAATATAATATCTATATTAACTTTGAGTTACTTCTTCAATTTCTAAATCTCAATCAGGGTGACTTAATATAGAGTCTTTGAAGTACATTTATCAACATATATAGCATATATTGGAAACTCAACATCATGATTCACAGGAGGAATATAAATGTCCTTTGTAAGAATAGCAACATATTCTAGAAAAATGAGAACATTTTCAATGATGATTCCATCCCCAAAGACTGTATATAAATATCCCACATTAATTGGTGACAGAAAAAATACAATGGAAGTATTTTACAATGCAGTATAAGGTTCACCCATGCATTAATGGGTGGATGAAGGTTGATTCTGAGTTTTTATTGTAACATACCTTCCCCCAAAAATTGATATAGGCTCTATAAAAATACATATAATATATACCCAAATGTGTCTCCAATTCATATAGATAATGAATAATAATATTTGTAAAAATAAAATTCACAAAATTTTCTATTATAGAAGAATTATATACTTGAGATTTGGTCATCCTATCACTATGATTTTACACCTCCATCCCAATATCTGATAATTGATGGGGTAATTTGATATAGGTATAAAATTGTTCATATATAAATGAGTGGGTACAACTAGAATAGATAAAATTATTTTTAGTCTTGGAGTGGATGATATGCATACCTTTAACCATGTCTCTAGAAACATCCATGCCATATTTAGTACATTTGTAATTATAACCTTCTCACATTTTAATCTTTTTGGTATGTTCCATTGAGGATTAAGAAATTGGTTGGAAAAGTGTCCCATATTATTATTATTAAATTTATTTATAGTGTTGGATTCTCCAATAGCATTCCATTAACGTGGATGATGGAATTTTTCTCTACACAATTGGAAAACACCATTTACATTCAATCTTGTACCAATGAATTTCATAATATATGTATCACATTTTGCAATACTCAACTTTGTGTTCTGCCCTTTATCAATTTTTTTGTCTTTTATTATTGTCATATCATCTTAAAAATTGAATTCAAAAGACTATAATAACAATTTCACACTCATGAATGAATATGGCACAATATACCGTTGCAATGAAAATTTTTAAGAGGACACTGCTCATTGAAGTATTTTATTTAACCCATCAAAGAAACAATAAATCATTCTATTTGAATTACTTATAAATTCAACCACATAACTTATCATCATTGTAATGTTATATTAAAATATATTAACATTTTCCTCTTACATATTCCTCATACATAGAAATATTCTCACTATATCCATAAATTGTTTATGAACAAAATATGCTTCTATTTAATGGTAATTAAAATATATTGATCACATGATCTTTATTTCCTTATAATACATTATTTTATTAATAAATTGAAACCGTTTTTATATTTCTATAATGAATGGATAAACATTACTGAAAACTGTCTCCATTTAATTACTTCCAAAATTTAGCAATATATTCTCTTTGTAACTTTTCCATTACTCACCTACAAATGGACTTTTTTCTTATTAAATGATGGATATTTATGATGCATGATGTGGAATTACATTTTAATATTTTATTTTAGATTATAATGCTACTATATAAGGGATATTTTATTTATCATATCCTATGTCGACTACTCTACTATATTTAAAACCATAAGATGTTCTCCTACAATAATTATTATCCTCAAAGTCATTCATAATGTTATATTCTCTAATATATGTTTTAATAAATCTATTTGTATCAGTGGGAACTAAAAACAATATGATACAAAATGTAATATCCCTATCCTCTTTATACAAGAGTTGATGGTTACTTTATTACATTAGAGATTGATAAATGAGATCACACCCTTAAGTAACAGATATTTCCGTAGTCATGGATGGAAATAGGATAACATGAATCAATTATTATATTTTAAAATCAATAATACCATATAGAATTGTTTATAATAACACAACTATAACATTAATAATATCCCAATATATCAATCATAATTCACTTATTCGAATCCTTGGGAATGAAAAATCATGACCTGGGTGAGCTCTATTTATGAGTAAGGGAATGTGTATAATTGAACCTAAAAAAAGCATGAAAATATATAAATAATAATTGAAAAAAATAATGCTATATAAAACAAAATATGATCCAGAAACATATCCACATATTTCATTACTGTATAAATAATCACATGGTCATCGTTAACTGATTAGATAATGTTGGAATACATAATTCAAGGTATATGGACATATCATTAGGGACTTTTTCCGAGATATCTAATAACACTATTAAGGCCTCTTGTTGATACATCTACAAAATGGGTCATACCTCACACAAAAGAACAAATCTATTTTTTAACCAATGATCTATATAAAAATTAAGGAGCTCAATAATCTTGGGACCACCCTTCACATAATATGTCTAAATCATTCATCATATGAATAAAAAACCTAAAAAAATAACCATTCCATTAAATCAATAACTATCTATATTCTAAGAACTAGTAGGATGAATATCAATGCTTTCCCTAGAGAAACTATGGACTATCCATATACAAAAATATGGTGGATAGTATTTTTATATTAAATAGTCAGTAATGTGTAGTATTCTTGAAATGATGTTGACATAGATAAAAATAATTTCAATAGTGAAATGGAATATTTCTTTGTAAATATACCATTTTACACATTGAAATAACTCATTTAAATAATAACAGTTTCCTAAATATTGACGTTAACATATTATTAAAAAATAGTATTTTAATATATGACATGAAACATAAAAACAATTCAATATTCATGATGGTGTAAAATATCATTAATTTATTATTAGTTAAAAAATATTCCTTTCAAAATTTGTAAGAAGGTAATAAATTATCTCATTTGTGAAGTGTTGTGAGGATTCCAATTAAACCATTTTGTAGAAAAATATTAACATAGGTAAAAATATAATTCATTTATAAGTATACAATAATAAAAAATTTATTTTAGATATTTTATAGAACATATTGGCATGGAAGAGAAATATTCATGACTAAGTTGAAATACAAGGTTGGTTTTGTCACAACCCGTCCTCGGGGCCCATGTCATGACTACCCCAAGCCCGCCTTCAATAGGCCAAGGTCTGGCAACTAGCACCAAAGGCGTAAATCCCGATAACAGGGAAGGCATTGCCTTTATAAAATTAAACAAAACACCACAGAGTGCAAGCGGAAGAAATACACTAAGTACAAAGAGAAATGATGAAGGTAAATGGGCCAGAATACAAACCCAACAAAAAGTACAACTACAACTGAACAAAGTACAACAGAAAAAAAGACAACAACTGGAAGAACGGAAGCGGCTCCTGGGTCGTCCTCCACGGATCCTACCTGAAGTGTAGGTACAGATGGCGCAGCTCCTGGATCATCCACCATGGGTCCTACCTGAAGTGTAGGTACAGATAGCCTCCACAACGCTCTTGCCCGTCAACCTCCTCTGAGTGTCGTCTCGCTGTGAAGTCCACCTCCAGATACTGACTGGTCATGTAGTCCACCTCCAGCTACTGACTTGTCATGTAGTCCACCTCCGGGTACTGTCCAGTCCTCGAACACTCGGCCTCCGTCAGCACTGCCCGTCGTCTGCAACCAACACAACGAGGTGCGGGCATAGCCCTTGCAGGGGTGAATATAATGATACTCAGTAGGGACCCCGAGACCCTCAAGGTCTCACTAAAACCAACAAGGATAACCACAAAGAAGATCTCAACAAATAACCTCTACTTAGGTATATTCCCACACATATACCTAAGTTATCAAGTAACTCATCTCAATCATGAGGAAACACAAGGATTATGAAATCAATGGATAACCACTACCCAGGTATATGCCCATACATATACCTAAGTTATCAAGTAACCCATCTTAATCATGAGGAAACACAAAGGTCATAGACTCAGATCAATCTAGGATTGTCATTATCGAAACCATAACTGTTGAAGAGCCCCGACTCTGGAGTGTAAAGTGGTC
This sequence comes from Viscum album, assembly GCA_963277665.1. NCBI lineage: Eukaryota > Viridiplantae > Streptophyta > Magnoliopsida > Santalales > Viscaceae > Viscum > Viscum album. Next base: position 1,236,182,922 of record OY728145.1, on the reverse strand, counting down.
TTGTCATGACCCCGAGGTACTGCTCACTAACCTAAGAATACTGAGGTACTCCTCTTGTCGAGTACCGCGGGCCAGCCACCGAAACACAGTAGTGCTTTCCGCCGGGGTATATCACCCAAACACAATAGTGCACACCCCCTAGTAGCCTACAGAGGTACTCTCCGGACGAGTATCGCGGGTCTGCACTATCACACAGGTAGTGCTCCGTTCACCATGGGTCTTCACCCAAACAAGGTAGTGCTCTTTCCACTGGGCTAGTCAACTCACTCCAAGTCGAGTCGGTCAAGTAGTCGTCAGGTATCAGTCGGCTACACGAACTCCGTACTCCACACGCTCGTCTCTTGGAGGGTCCGCTCCACGAGCTACAGGTCGATACTCCAAGTATCTCAATGTCCCACGATGAAGTATCTCAAGGGACTGCCTCATCATATGGGTCTCAACGCAACAGACAGCGCGTCAATCGGACGACCGGTCTGTGAGTTATTAACCTTTTCATCCCAGGGGCCCGGTTGGTTTCGTGAGAGAACCAACCCAGCCTTATCCCAACTATACCCCGAACTCTCATAGGGTATACTCATAGGGACCGCTACTCAACGTGATCACCAATGCCGCTGACGGTTCGTCAAACGGACGTCTGGTCTGAAAGATAACAGTTTTTCCGTTCCAAGTGCCCGGTTGGATTTCGGGTACAATCCAACCTGGCCACTATCCAACAGCAACCAAATCTCGGGCGAAGTATGCCAAAAGTTCCGTCTCATCAAAAGGAATTCAACAAGACTGAAGGCGCGTCAATCGGACGCCCAGTCTCTGAGTTATTCACTTTTTCATTCTAGGGGCCCGGTTGGTTTCGTGAATGAACCAACCTGACCGCATTCCGATGGCATCCAAACCTAGATCAGAGTAAGCCAAAAGATCCGCCTCACTTATAGGAATCCATCAAAGTCGACGGCACGTCAATCGGACGTCTGGAGCTCAAGATATAAGTGTTTCCGCTCTGAGGGCCCGGTTGGTTTCGTATCCGAACCAACCCGGCCGAACCCAAAGTTTTCTGAAAGATTGAGTGCCATATACCAAAACGACCGTCTCAATCCAAGGATCGCATTTCCACTGACGGTGCGTCGATCGGAGGTCTACAGCTCAATATATGGGTGAAAGATCGTGAGGGGTCCGATAACGGGGGTTTCGGGCCCAGACCAACCCGTCCCGAGACCCCCTGGGTCGGCCCGAACCGGGTGGACCCATCCCGGGTCCGGGTTCGACCTGTTGGGTGGAACTCGGCCCAGCTATGGTGGCCCGGCCTGGCCTGGGCGCGACCCAGCCCGGCGGGTCGGCTCGGCTCGGCGCGGCCGAGCGGCCGAGCGAGGGAAATTGCGGGTGGGGGCGCGCTGCCCCTGCGTGAAGGATCCACGGCCCGGAACTGCACCCCGTGGCCAAGTGAGGGAAACCACGGGCCGGCCGCATCACTGCCTTAGGTTCCACGTGGCCGCGGAACCACACCCCGCAGCCGGTGGAGTCCACGGGCCACAGGAGTTGCTCCAGTGGTCCGATTTCATTTCCATCTGTGTCGTAGCTCATCCCGAGTACCATTCTTCACTGCAGAAGCTTCAAAATAAACTTTTGGCCCCGTTTGTCGTCGCCTGTCAATCCATGCACAACAATCAAACAGCGAAGTCTTCAATCGCCTCCGTGACCTCGAATCCGGTCGCGGTTTCGTTCAGCCTCGACGGCGCGGCGCGACGGTGCCGCGTTCTTTCTCGTGTCCGCACGGTGCCGTTGCACAGTGCCTCCTTTGTTCGTGCTGCAACGAATCAAAAATAAGGGGGAGGAGAGTCAGCTATGTTCGTGCGGTCTGACCTCCTCCTATTAAGTTGGTAACAAGCTGCCTAAAATACGAAGAACAACAAGGAAAAATTTTCACAAACAAAAGAGAATCAACCCAAACAGTTTTCCCCGCAACAGATTATTCCCAACCGCAAGGAAAACGTTCATAGATCAACTAGGTAATAAGTTGATCAGGGTTCATTGTTTTCTTTAAAAAGAAAGAAATCATGAGTATAAAATCATTCTCAAACATAATCCCCTACCTCAAGCATTGCCATCGAACGTGTGTTCATCGCGGAAGAGAAGGATCGTCACGGAAGAAACGTCGCGGAAGGAGCGTCGTGGAAGAAGCGTCGTTGAAGTCACGGTAACTGTGTCACGTCATCGATATCCGAGGGTTCGGCGTTCTTCGTCGGAGGTCAGAGCATTCTTCTCGTTCTTCGCGTTCTTCGTCGATGAAGAACACTTTCCTCCAAATCCTCTCCATGCCACAAGTTCCTACCGAAATAAAATAAGAGTTATCTTATTTTATTAACGCACAGGACACATTTTAAATTTAAAATAAAAGAAACGAACAATTAATCCAATGATTTAATTGTAACGATTTAACTGACCAATTAATGAGGCGTTTCATAACCAGAAAAACACACCGTTGACTTTCATTAAAGAGGGGGGTTGCTGGAGCATTACTTAGAGGATAAGAAACGGTGGGGCTCGTGCGGCCCCCACCTCCCAAATATCCTACCGAGTGGGTAGGATATTTTTTGCTCCACCCTATCCACTTAACTTAGCTTATGTGGATTTTAAGTGGCTTTAAGTGAAATAAAATAATGTTGTCGCACCACTTTATTTTCTTTCTTAACATAACCCAAAAAATTAAAAGCCACACCCGAGCAAACGCAACTCCGGAAAAGGCATTTCTAAGAAAATATTAGCGCTGCGATTTCATCAGTTCTCTCATATTTCAATTCCGAGCACCGGTTTAAAAGTTAGAAAAACCCACTCGTTTGTTCACTGAACGTACCCGAGCTAAACTTCAGAAAATGAATCCGGGCACACCAAGCCTCAGAATCAGGCGCCGTCAGAAACTACGTTCTTGTAAAATTCCAAATAAAATTAAGAAAAAAATTTCTATGAAATTTCTAGGTCTTAACATTACTCCCACCTCAGGGCTTTACGTCCTCGTAAAGCTTCAACACAATCGAGGGTCACAAAGCGTTACAGAGTACGCATCTGAGCCTTCTACTCCCATGTGCTCACCTGGAGATTCCCATACTGCCAAAGATAGTGCACACGAGGAATCGATCATCCTTGTAGGATCTTCTCCTGTTGATCCTTGGTCCCCACTAGAACCTCCGTGAAAGACACCCCATCGCCATCGTCCAGCTCTCCATGGTCGATGATATGCGAAGGGTCGAGCACGTATCTCCTCAGTTGAGATACGTGGAAGTCGTTGTGCACCTGGTGCAACTGAGGTGGATGGGTCAAGCGGTAAACCAACCCGCTTACCCAGCTGAGGACCTAAGAAGGTTCACTAAACCTCAGAGATAACTTACCACCTTGGCCACATCTCTGTAAACCTCGTCGAGGTGAGACCCGTATAAGTACGTGATTGTCATTCTAGAACTCATGAGGCCTCCAATTCCTGTTAGAACTAAAAATCAAAACGACTGCTACCACGAGGGTAAGGTTGACCAACTCAAGAGTGATCGGTCGCACCCTCCTGAGCATGAGTCTATCTTGTGCTGCCTGGGGGTTCCTTTTCTCCATCCAATCAAAATGCATCCCGACGTCGTAGTTAAACCACAACCTTTTTTTGCCTAATACTGTCAATTTGTGTATGAACTGTGATTTCCCAGTCCATACTCAAACTCACGTCATAAGGTCTCGATGCTGCCACAAAGAGATTCCAACTGAAACTCTCGCCTCGAGGGTCTGACCACACCATCTACATAAGTGTGATTATCGAGTCTCCTCCCAAGGTATCTCCAGACATGAGGGTCAAGTCCACGACTTACCGGAAAATCTAGGTCTGGGACAAGATTTGTGAAAGCGAGGAATGATTCATATCGACGTACGTTACTATAGAAGCTAGTAGTGGAAACAGACTATCCCTTGAATCATTATTAGAGCCATTGGGTTATACTCCTTGGCCGCATGCAGCTGCACTCTTCCTCCGTCCTCCAGCTCCCTGAGCCTGGTGGGGATAACTAAGGTGGGTGGTTGTATCATGTTATGATGTACACCACCTCATGCTGCTCTCCTAGCACTGCCTCCACGTCTATCGTTTCGCAGATTCATATCTCTTTTAAGCTTCCTCTTATGGAAACATTTAACATGCCCGAGTCTCCAAGACTGGTGCCAGTTTTCCTGTTTCTTACTACACTGTGCAGTCTTCATCCGCTCCTGGATGATCTGCATCTTCTTTGCCAACGATCTGAAAGAGATGCTAAAATTTCCCCTTTGCCAAAAAGAGAAAACCGGCCTCATCCCCTGGATGAACCACACCCATTGCCTAATACAGTCAATCCTGACATGAAGGATGCATTCATGCCATGGATGATGTCGTAAGGCCTCAACGTAACTACTAAGAGATCCAGCTGTCACTCTCGCCTCCAAGGGTCGAGTCACACTATCGGCATCAATGTGAGGTCACAGGGTCTCCTCCAGTAGGAATCTCGAAAGTGAGGGTCAAGTCAACAGTCTTAAACATGACCACTTAGTATCAACCAAACAAAAGGATAGGAAATAAAACAAAGATAAGTGTCTTTTTATTATTGCAGCTCATAGTACAAATACACGAATACAACAACAACATGGAACTTGAATTACAAGGGACGTATCCACTAGTTCCGCTCTAGTCTACCTGCTCCTGGAGCTCAACTGCCTTGTCCACTCCTCGGCTGTTGCTCATGCACCTGTCACTACTTCTGCCTTGGTGGCTCCCCCAAAGCCTGCGGATCAACTGTATGAGGAGTCAGACAGTCACGTGCCAGGTGATCCTTTCTGCCGCATGAGTAACACTGTCTATTTCTGGCACGCCTAGCTCTGGCCCCACCCTGGGTGCCTCGTACCACCGATCCTAAAACCCGAGATCGCCCAACTATTGTTCTGGTCCTCCTGGACCTCTGCATCATCAGTCTACTTCCCACAGATGACTCAGCTACTGATCAAATAACACGCGGCAAAGGCAGCAGCTCCTGAACACGCTCGGGGTGTAGAGCTACTGGCACAAACTCCACCCTGAATAAGGTCTCGAAGTCTTCCCATGCGAAGGTCATCCCATCGCAAAACTGGAACAAGTGGCTCCACCACCTGCCTGATGCTGCCTGAAGAAGGATGACAGCAAATATCACCATGAAGTCTGGAGGCATCCCCACTAGCCTGAAGACTCTCACCACAACCTCTAGCCAAACCTCAGCCACTTGTGGGTCTATCTCTCCCCGAAACCTAGGTGGCCTCTGGCGCTGGAACTCGTGCAGCACACTCAACTGGCGTGCATCGCCTACTACTGGGGCTGGTGGCATCGGTGGCCCAACGTATGGTAGTACCACTGGTGCCTCCGATGGTGCCTCAACTACAAGAGGGCCCTGTACCAAAGCCTCATCGCTCGACAGTTTGTCAGTACACACATCCCTCTGGGCTCTAGCTGGTCATCTGAGAAAAGGAATCTTGAAAAAAACAACGTGACATGGTCAAACAATTATACCTTGTGAGCTAACCTGGTTTGAGTTGATATTTAAATAAAACTTCTGGAAACACACATGCAATCAATGTTTTTCTGCACAAAGTCGGAATTCAGTTGTCAGGGTCCTGGTGTATGGATATGTCGGCCGCCCACACCAACACTAGACTCCTTGAATTGGAGACCACACATCGTACCCTTAACAGTATTGCTTAACTGAAAGAAAATATCAGAGTTATAAGTTCTGCAGTAGAACTGACTCCTCTGATACCAATTTTTCACGACCTGTCCTCGGGGCCCGTGCCGTGGCTACCCAAAGCCCGCCTTCCATAGGCCAGGAGCTGACGACTAGCACCAATGGATTAAATTCCGATAACTGGGAAGGAATTTCCTTTATAAAATTAATCAAAACACCACAGAGTACAAGCGGAAGCATAACACTAAGTACAAAGAAAAATGATGAAAGTTAAACGGGCCAGAATACAAACCCAACTGAAAGTACAAATACATCTAAACAAAGTACAATAGAAAAAAAAAGACAACAGCTAGAAGAACGGAAAAGGTTCCTGGTTCATCCTCCTCGGATCCTACCTGAAGGGTAGGTACATATGGCGCATCTCCTGGATCGTCCACCACGGGTCTTACCTGAAGGGTAGGTACAGATAGCCTCCACAATGCTCTTGCCCGTCAACCTCCTCCGAGTGTCGTCTCGCCGTGAAGTCCACCTCCGGATACTGACTGGTCGTGTAGTCCACCTCCGGGTACTGACTCGTCATGTAGTCCACCTCCGGGTACCGTCCAGTCCTCGAACACTCGGCCTCCGTCAGCACTTCCCGTCATCTGCAACCAACACAACGAGGTGAGGGCATAGCCCGTGAAGGGGTGAGTATAACGATACTCAGTAGGGACCCCGAGAGCCTCAAGGTCTCACTAAAACCAACAAGGGTAACCACAAAGAAGATCTCAACATATAACCTCTACTTAGGTATATACCCAAATATATACCTAAGTTATCAAGTAACCCATCTCAATCATGAGGAAACACAAGGATTATGAAATCAATGGATAACCAATACCCAGGTATATGCCCATACATATACCTATGTTATCATGTAACCCATCTCAATCATGAGGAAACACAAAGGTCATAGACTCACCTCAAACCAGGATTTTCATTATCAAAACCGTAACTGGTGAAGAGCCCCGTCTCTGGAGTGTACAGTGGTCCTTTCATGACTCTGAGGTACTGCTCACTAACATAAGACCGTTGAGGTACTCCTCCTGTCGAGTACCACGGGCCAGCCACCCAAACACATTAATGCTTCCCGCCGGGGTATGTCACCCAAACATAGTAATGCACACCCCCTAGTAGCCTGCAGAGGTACTCTTCGGATGAGTACCGCGGGTCTGCACTATCACACATGTAGTTCTCCATTCGCCATGGGTCTGCACCCAAAAAATGTAGTGCTCCGCCCACTGGGGTAGTTGACTCACTCCAAGTCGATTCGGTCAAGCAGTCGTCAGGTCTCAGTCTGCTACACGGTCTATGTACTCCGCACGCTCGTCTCTGGGAGGGTCCGCTCCAGGAGATACACGTCAATACTCCAAGTATCTCAAAGTCCCACGAAGAAGTATCTCAAGGAACTGCCTCGTCATAGGGGTCTCAACGCAACAGATGGCGCGTCAATCAGACGCCCGGTCTGTGAGTTTTTAGACTTTTCGTCCCAAGGGCCCGGTTGGTTTCATGAGCGAACTAACCCAGCCGTATCTCAATTGTTTCCCTAAATCTCATAGGGTATACTCATAGTGGCAGTTTCTCAACGTGATCACCAACGCCGCTGATGGTTCGTCAAACAGACGTCTGGTCTGAAAGATAACAGCTTTTCTGTTCCAAGGGCCCGATTGGATTTTGGTTACAATCCAACTCTCCCACTATCCAACAGTAACCAAAACTCAGGTGAAGTATTCCAAAAGTTCCGTCTCATCAAGGGGATTTCAACGAGACAGACGGTGCGTCAAGATATTAGCGTTTCTGCTAAGAGGGCCTGGTTGGATTCTTATCCGAACCAACCCGGCCGAACCAAAGTGTTCCGAAACTTTGAGTGTGATATACCAAAACGACCGTATCGATCCAAGGATCGCATAGCTGCTGATGGTGCATCGATCGGAGGTCTACAGCTCACCATATGGGCGATAGACCGTGAGGGGTCTGAAAACGGGGGTTTTCGGAATGGACCGACCTGGCCCTAGACCCCCTGGGTTGGCCCGAACCGGGTCGACTCGACCCGGTTCCGGGTCCGACTGGTTTGGTGCGACCCGGCCCAGTTAGGGTGGCCCGGCCCAGCCTGGGTGCGACCCGCCCTGGGGGGTCGGCTCGGCTCGGCCTGGCCGAGCGGCCGAGCGAGGGAAACCGCGGGCGGGGGCGCACTGCCCCCGCGTGAAGGATCCGTGACCCCAGTTGGGGCCGCCACTCGCCAATGGATGCGGCAGCCAGCTGCGTCCCTACCTTCAGTTCCACGTGGCCACGGAACCACCTCCCGCTGCCGGCGTCGCCGCGCCGGTGCTCGCGCCGCCGGTGGAGTCCGCGGGCCACCGGAGTTGCTCCGGTGGTCCGATTTCATTTCTGTTTGTGCCATAGCTCATCCCGGGTCTCGTTATTCACTACGGAAGCTTCGAAATAAACTTGCGGCCCCGTTTGTCATCTCTCGTCAATCCGCGCACAACAATCAAACAGTGGAGTCTTTAATCGCCTCCACGGCCCTGACTCCGGTCGCGGTTTCGTTCAGCCTCGACGGTGCGGCGCGACGGCACTGTGTTTCTTCGCCGCATTCTTTCCCATGTCCGCACGGTGCCGTTGCACTATGACGCCATTGTTCATGCCGCAACGAATTGAAAAAACAAGGCGGGAGGAGAGTCGGCCGTGTTCGTGTGGTCCGACCTCCTCCCATTAATTCGGTATCAAGCGACCCAAAAGATGAAGAACAACAAGGAAAAAATTTTCACGAACAAAAGAGAATCAACCCAATCAGTTTTTCCCCGCAACAGATTATTCCCAAACGCAAGGAAAACATTCGCGGATCAACTAGGTAATAATTTGATCCGTGTTCATTTTTTTCATTAGAAAGAAAGAAATCAAGGGAATAAAATCATTCTCAAACATAATCCCCTACCTCAAGCGTTTCCGTCGAATGTGAGTTTGTCGCGAAAGAGAGGGATCGTCGTGGAAGAAACGTTGCGGAAGGAGTGTCGCGGAAGAAGCATCATTGACATCACGGTACACGGAGTCACGTCGTCGATCTCTGAGGGTTTGGCTTTCTTCGTCGGTGGTTGGAGCATTCTTCACGTACTTCGCGTTCTTCGACGATGAAGAACTCTTTCCTCCAAATCCTCTCCACGCCACAAGTTTCAACAGAAATAAATTAAGAGTTATCTTATTTTATTAACGCACATGACACGTTTGAAATTCAAAAGAAAATAAACATAAAATTAATCCGATGAATTAATTATAACTATTTAACTTCCCAATTAATGAGGTGTTTCTTAACCAGAAAAACACACGGTTGACATTCATTAAAGAGGGGGGTTGCGGGTGCGTTACTTAGAGGAAAAGAAACGGTGGGGCTCGTGCGGGCCCCATCTCACAAATTTCCTACCAAGTGGGTAGGATATTTTGGGTTCCACCCTATCCACTTAACTTAGCTTATGTGGCTTTTAAGTGGTTTTAAGTGAAATAAAATAAAGTTGTCACACCACATTATTTTATTTCATAACTTATCCCCAAAAATTAAAAACCACACCCGAGAAAACGCAACTCCAGAATAGACAAATCTAAGAAAATACTGGTGCAATGTTTTCATCGGTGCCCTCGACCTTCAATTCAGAGCACCATTTTAGAAGTTAGAAATACCCGCTCGTTCGTTCACTGAACGTACCCGAGCTAAACTTCGGAAAATGATTCCAGGCACACCGGGCCTCGAGAATCAGGCACCGTTAGAAAATGCATTCTTGTAAAATTCCATAGAAAATTAAGAAAAAAATTTCCTTGAAGTTTCTGGGTCTTAATAGGTTTACCTTTGAATCATTATTTTGGTATCATGAGTATATATATGCAGTAAAGTGAAATGAATTATTGTAAATTAAAGAAATAACCAGTAAATAATAATGTAAATTAGTTCCAACATATAATTTTTAACAAATTCACCTACAATATATTTCAAAAAAACAATCTTTAAGAATGAATAGATTTTGAAATATACTATGACCTCATGGTTGACTGCCTTCATACGTGTTCACACCTCACGCATAACAAATAACAATTTTTTAACCACATATTATAGAAACTAAATAATATATATCAGATTGTATATTATTTACTTATACTCTCTTCACACCTTTTTATTGATAATTATTTTTTATGATAATTATCTAGGGTAATAACTGATTCATTTTTTCTTGAATGATTTGGTTTTTATTGGTTGATTCATTATTCATTGATCGTGGTTCAATAATATAATTTTTTTGGAATGGTATAAATATAATATAAACTCATTATAATTGGATTTATAGTAATCCTTAAATTTTATAGTTATTGAAATGAATTAAACCATTCTTGGAGATAGTACATATGTATGGAAATTAGTTTCCCTTTTTGACGGAAGGGTTGATAGAAAGTAAAATAATGATTACTCAATAAATAATAATTATTATAAAATATATATATCACACACACACACACACATATATATATATATATTAAATTCAACCTTATTAAAATCAATGAAAATCGTAAATGATAAATTAATAACCTCACTTCATGGTGGTGGTTGTCAACACATACGGACAAGTGACATTATCATTTTTAATTTGGCAAATTATATAGTGGATAATGTGGTTTCATAATTATATTAAACATTAGTATATTTATGATAATTAATTTCTTAAATTATGATAAATACCATATACTTTCATTAGGTACTATAAGAATTAAATAAATAATTTTGTCAATTAAGGAGATTACCTCTCCTTTCAATGAACTCGTTTAGATATCCTCTTACGGAAAATATTGTTTTTATTTTGGAATACAAAACCCCCTATAATGTGGATATAGGTATTTGGAATTTAAATGTGCATGAATAGGTTAATCTAGGATTACCATTGTGTATTATTGTAGATAGGTAAAGGGTTTCGATTTTTAATGGTGAGAAAGGATAAACATGGAATTATAGAAAATATTGAAATATAACTATGTAATTATGAGTGGAAATGCCTCCAAATGTACATATATTCAAGGAAAAATATTATGTGTTATTTTTATAGGTATTTGTGACATTATAAATAATATAATATGTTTTAAAACCTTGAATAAAAATTTGACCATAAATGTGGGACCACTTTTTTCAATCATATATGGTTATAATTTTACATATAAGGTGATGGTTAGCTAAAAAATTGACAACTAAATAAATTGTAGACAACATATTATCCACAATTCGAAATTTCATGATTTATGTTGTTTTTAAATAATTGAATAAAATTTTATTTTCATAAAATATCATTATTTATTTTTAACATAATTGATTTAATAGAAATTTATTGATACCAAGAAAATAATGAATTTTAATAAAATAATTTAAAAAATCACTAATATGTTGTATTCATTTATAAATCAACGTAAGACACTTACAAAACATAATTTAAAAAATTTATATATTTTGAAAATAATATATATTATTTTATAATTAATTGATGAAATATAGTGTTGGAAATGTGTGAGAATTTAAAGTAACTATATAAACATGAATAATTAGCAATACATTTCCATTATGAAAAAAATTCATGATACTCAAAATAAGCATTAATATTCACTCACATATATCATTTTACCATATGAGAACACATAATATATATACAAAAGTTAGAGAGTGTCATTTTGTATATTTTATGGTTTAAATATTATATAGGTCATTTCATGGACATGTGTCCTTTTAATAACAAAATATCTAGTCTTTGATTATAAGGTCATAACATCACTAATTAAATAAGAAAAATTAATTTGTTATATTTATTTTAATTCCTTATCCCAATGTTTTAACCATATTTATCTCATTTTACCCTTATAAAAAAGAAAAAATATTCCCAGGATTCTATAAAGAATGATCAAAGATAAAATTGATTTGTTTGAAAAAATTAATTTTATGAAGTTAGTATTAAAATAACTATGAAGAACGATATGAAAAAATCTTTTTTGGAAAAATTACCATTTTTAACCATATAACTAGATTTTTTCATGTCCTATTCATAGAAAAAATTATCTTTTTTTACATCATTTTATTGAATATATATTATTTTAAATTATATTATATAAATCACATATGGTTATTGAATTTTTTTTATTAATAATAAAATGTAATTCATAAAAAGGTTTTTTTCAGATGATTTATTTTATTTTTAAATGATGCTTGTTTTAATTTATAATAAATTGATAATTGGTGAATATATTTTATACATGTTTAAACAATATATTTGTCATCATTTATTAATTTATATTTGTAATCCATTATTTAATTAATTTTTACAATAACATACTACATTACATTTCATTTAGACAAGAGGTTTTGTGTATTTAATGCTATCAAAGAAAAATAAATTCATTTATAGAAAAATATAATAAAATATAGGGGTGTTGAAATATAGACATATAAAATACATATGTGTTCCATGAAAACATAAAAAATATAATTCAATATATCATATTCAACCCATGAATAGAAAATGGGTTTCTTGAAATCCTCTATAAGGCATAAACATAGGCCATCATAGAAACAAATTACGTTGTATCTGGAAACAAATATTCCCATTGAATATTGAAAATCATTAATAGATAATAAAATTGATAAAAAATCTATGAGATTTACTAATAACATGGGGAAGGATGAATATATTTCCTTAACAATTTTATAATTTCTAGTATAATGTCTTAAAAACAAAGGGAATATAAATTTATTTATAAATTCATTAAAGAATTATGTAAAACATAGTTAAGCATTTTTGATGATGGTAATTTGAAATTATTTTATCAAATAAAACATTAAAAAGTAAATTTCTATAAGAAAATTTAATATAAATTAAATGATAATTGAAAATGAAGACACAAATCACATTTAAATATCTTTCCAAAGAATATGAAAAAAAATATTTCATGATATTATTTTAAAATCACAATCTAAATAATTGATAATGTAATGGATACCGAGTATCATAGAATAAATGTATACTAAAACATATATGATACTATTGTGAATAATATTTAGAAATTTGTTTATTGAAAAAAAAAATTAAAAATTTACAAATCCTCCAGTTGAAAATAGATTGATAGAAATATGAATTTTATATTGAATAATACATTTATCATTTAAAAATAGGAAATGATAAAATTAGATATAGTGATGAATATGGGCATAAATTAGAATGATTAGTGAAAAAAATGAAGCGAAAAATGTCAATTTTTCTTATAAAAGAAAAACCACTGAATTGTTAACCAATATGGATGTGACGTTGTATGAGAAAATATAAATCTCTTGAATCCTAGTAATGATGTAAATATTTTTATTTACTATGAAATTTTAATCAATTTTCCTAGATGGTAATTTTTTTATATGACTCTCAAATTCATAATGATATTGAATGGAAAAATAATTACATAAATGATATATATTGAAACGATTTCTTATAAAATGTATATACTATTATTGAAATGAAAATCCAATGAATTTCATTAGGTGTTTAATATAAATCCAAATATGGTTAATATATATAAAACACACAAAAATAAGTGTTGAATATAGAATATGCCATAATAAATGTAAACTGAAGAACTAAAACAACTTTTAATAACTCTAAACATCCAAAAAATAACATCAACTCCATATTTAAGAAACCTAAAAATATTAATAATATTATTTAAAACTGAATGATTATATATATAATATATAATCATTATTCAAAAATATATTACTATTTTCTTTTTCATCATCAGGTCATACTAATCCTATCAAATTTTTATTGGTACATTAATGCTAACGTTGATCCTCATTAATTGAATAAAATTACTTTATTAATGTATTATTGAAAATTATGTAATATAATTTTGATAATTATTTATAAATTTATCATATAATAAAATTATATTTTTAGTTTTTATTTGTGAATATAAAATAGAGGGAAAGATTATTTTGATGTTTTTAAGAAATAATAATTAAAGTATCATAATTAATGAATTAAACATTAATATTAAAATTCAAAAAATCATAAAATATTATTTACATTTTAAAATCATATTATATGATTTATTAATTTTATATAACCTTTCATGATAAATATTTATAGAATATTTCATGTTTGTAGTTAAACCCACAACAATAAGAATTTATTATAACCAATAGATGAATGTGATTAGAAGGTGATTATAAAATAATCATTATAAAAGAACAATGATATTTTTAAAATTTAATTAATGACATAAATCATAATTACGACAATTTTTAAGAGGAAAATTTGATTATAAGGTATTAGTTACAAATAATATATCATTTTTTCTATTTATATTATCATTTTAATTAATTAAATTTATATTGATCAATTATAGTATATAATACTAATAGGTTTTACAATATTTTTTAGTATATTCAAAATGGACTAAATATAATTTCTCTTCCTTAATTTTATTTGAATAAAAATCTATTTAGGGAAGTTCTGAAAAAAAAACAATGTAGTTCATAGAGGTGATAGTCTGAACGTAGCATTGGCAATGTTTTAAATTTATAATCAATAAGAAGAAGCTGGTAAATATCCATTTAAAACATTCCTAAAAATTCACTATAATTATGATAATTTTATTTATATTTTTCATATCGATTGGATAAATTTCATTGAGGTGGAAGATAAAATTATTAATAGTTCACATTGAATATAATTTCTCATTACTTTAGATGTATCTATTAAAATTATAGCTTAATGGAATATGAATTGATAATTTTTGGAAACTAGAACCTTCAAAACATTATAAATAGAGTTAATAACCGATTTTGGTAAAATTCTTTCAATCAAAAGCTTTATTTTTTAGGGGACAAACATGTAGGTGATAAAATGCATTTATATGCTAGAAGGGTAGAACAATCGAAAATACTAAAAAAATTATATTAAAGGGATGCCACTATAAATAAAATGTGGATCCAAAATAGAAAATAATGGATTTAGAATGATTCCTGGTTAGTTATCCACTCATACACACAATAAAGGTATAATATTTGAGATCTTTCTTTCTCTTTCTCCTTAATATAAAATTTTACCAAAATTTAATTTTAAGATAATAATTGTTTTTACATAGATATATTGTTTTAATGATTGAAAATAAAATTATACATATTAGATAATTTATATAAAAAAATAATTAATATACAATCCTTTTTATAATAATAAATTTCTAAAAATGATTAATATTAATACCATAATATTAAATGTATAACACATAGATTTTTTGAAAGATAATTATAAATTATGTTCAAAAAATTCATAATGGGGTTCTAAAATTGAACAATAAATTTTTTAATATGTAATTTAAAAAATTATGCTCTTATTTTTTCTGAAAAATATTTAATAAATTTTTAATTCTCCCAAATATAATGTCAATTTGATAAATTTAATATCATTTTAATAAATAGTATTAATTAGCATTCTCATAAAAGCCATCTTTTAATAAAAATTCTAAAATTTCATTAGAATATATTAATATTTGATTATGTAAAAAATGAATTTTGTGTTTTTAAATAAAATTTATAAAATTCATTATTGAAAATTTAAAAATAAAAATTAAATATAATCAAAAACATTTGATGAAAAATTTATCGTTAGAAAATTAAATGGTCTCTTTCATATTTCTTATCAGTCAATAATTAAAATATTATTAAAATATTATTCATATTTACAATATATGTTATCACAATTTATCCATTCTATACTTAAAATCTTTAAGTAAAAATTATTATCATATTAAATGGTAATTCCATGTCAATTACATTTTATTTATAAAATTATCTATGTTTTTACTTGGAGAAACAACTAAATTTTGTCATAGAATTTGTGTAAAAAATTAATGTTAGTTCTATATTTATATATTTCATATTTCTATTAGATATTTTTATACATTCCGATTCAATGTCTATATTATAATTATCATATTTATTATTTATTTGCTTAATTACAATTTACCTAGTTTGTTTTGGTTTTGTGTATCTTGAAAAACAGGTTATTTCAAATAGTATTAAATTTAATTGAAATTAAATAGAATGATTAGGTGGTACCAATATAAATTCTCCCACCCTAAATTTTATAAATCTTTCTTTATAGTATAAATGTTGTCAATTGAATCATATCTATTTGAAAAATCAATGCCACAATCTCATCCATGGGGGAGGATTACTAAATAATCCATGCCATATATTAATGGAATACATTAAAATTACAAAAAAATATTCAATTCAAGATGATTGATTCACCATACATATATATGTCAAAGAATAATACATATCCTTTTAAAACCAGTCATATATTTGTAATAATGTCCTTTGAGTTATTCCTATGTGAGATAGATCTCTAGTGATAATTTATCAACCTGATCTAGTGGTCAACATGCATATAAACCTACCCTATATTTATCTTTTACTGAACCCATGTATATGAAGAATATTTGTTCATTTAGTTTTGGAATACATCTCCGGAGAATAGGCATTCTAGAATAAATACTTCAATTGATTAAAACCCATTCTCATAGAAAAAAGTCACCTAAATTAAAAAACATTTTGAATTACCAGAAAATATTTTTAAAATATATAAATTTTTAATCTATGGTTAATATCTTATATTTTCCCCTTAATATATATTGGGTCTCTAATGTGTGATTTTTTTATTAAAATATTATCATTGAAAAATCCTTCAATGATTCACCACATTATATTATAGAATGATTAGTCTCAAAATGTTAAAAAATGTCTTATTAAGTGTGAATATAACCCAACTCAGATGAAGGAGTACTTTCGAGTGATGATATGTTGTTGATCTCACACAAGAGTTGTTGTTGGACTTGATGTATTCTCACTCACTCATTCTAAATAATATGTTATCCATGAGTGATTATTATAGTCATCTACATTGCTATATTTGTTCTCAAAATAATTATAAGATATAAAATTATGAAAATATTTATATTTAGGAACATTACCTTAATATTACTAATTAATCTTATATTTACCCTAATGTTTTATTAAGCCTAGTTTTTTATTTTAACACATCAAACATTCTATTTTTTTCATCAATAAAAAAATTTAGATTTCATATAAAAAATTTCCAAATGTAAGTGAACTATATATAAACATATTGGAATTAAAATCATGTGTTACGTAAATCAAAATAAATTCATAAATATTTTATATTATGATCCCATTCTGTAAATGAATAATATTATATAAAATAACATAAAAAGATAAAAATAGGGAATACAAATCCAATTTTTTAAAAACATTAAATAATTATTGCAATACATTGTGTTATGGGTTTGTGTTTCAAATAAAATACACAGACAGTGAGTTATAAAATAAGTTACAACAATAATATTCAAAAATATATAAACCCTTTAGTATATTATAGTCATGACTGGTTGGTTATGTAATTGATAATGTATTTTGTTGAGGAATAACTAATATGGTAATTTGCTTCCTATATATTGAGTATGAAATACGACCTTACCTGTATGAAAACATTTATAGATTGTGTCATGGTTTTAACACCAATTATTTAATAGTAACCAATAATATTAATATTGGATGTATTTGAATTTTTGTTATTCTATAATGGAAATTAAAAGTGGAATAAATTGATTTTTTTTACATTTTCAATGCTATGAGAGACGTTAAAATGTTTTCAAAAAATTATTACAAATGATTTTTCCTCGGTTTTGTGATGGAGACTTTTTTTTGAAACATTATTCCACTCATCTAGTAACAACAATCCATGAATACTACATCATCTTCTTGAAATCAATTTTCTACTTCTTTTTCCATAAATTATCTTATATGATACATAGTTCTTTACATTTCCTCCACACCTGATTGCTTTAAACCTAATAAAGGAGTGTTCTAGTCATCTCATTTAATTTACACCATCTATATCCTTTAATATATATCATTTGTTTCACCCATATTTTATTTATTTCAATACGATGCATTTTAGTTGTTATTTTGGATCTAATTGTCATAGGATATCAACCTCAATCTCCATGTTCAACTAGTTAATTTTTCATATTTTTAATATTTTTTGAAAGGATAATTATTTATTTTGTAGTTATAAATATTTTCCAATAATATATATATATATATATTTCAATTAGAAATTTTTGTAGTTAAAATTAGTCGAATGTTACAATTATTTCAGGAGTGTGAATTTTTTTTATTGTAAAATAGAAATATAAATTTCTACATTTTGTAATTTGTTTATTTATAAATTATTTTTGATTAAAATATCCATTTGGTTATAATTTTACATTTTTTTACATGTTTTGAAGTATTAAATTATATTTCCATTTATTATTTCATCAATATTTTTTTAGGTTATATGTTTTTTTAGATATAATATTTTATAAACTATATGTTATTTATTTTGGAATTTTTAAACATTTATATTCATATATTAAATAAATTTACCTTTATATATATATATATTTCTATTTTATATACTTTATTATATTTATATATTATGTTATGAGTTATGATAACTAATAGATCATAATATTTCATAAGCATATAGAACTAGTGATGTATATTAAAAATATGATGGAATATTATAATAATCATCCAAATAAAATAATGAAAATAAATATCTAATTGTCTTTACCAATATGAAGTGTTTGAATATAATAAATTTATGTATTTTATAAATGAAATTAAGTCATATTTTTAATAGGTTTTCTTAAAAGTATTCTCTATGAAACATGGATGGTGAAACAATAAATAAGTTGATATCTACTAATCTAGATGATGATCATCTTGAGAAAATGGATTATTAGGAAGAATTAATTCATGATGTAGGGACATAGTCCGTTGAAAAAATACCATGTGTGGAACGATTGCATGAATTTAATATGAAACATGAAATTCCATAATGGAGTAATTTTATAGTGATAATAACAATGGTGATATTAGTTTTCTTAATATTAAAAGTGTCTGTAGTGATAAATTCATCACAAAAGTTATTTAACATTTAAAATATTTAACTCTATAATGGCAATGAGATTATATATTCCAACAGATAAAAAAAATATTACGCACTATGGGGTTGCAATGTAAAAAGATAAAAGATTAAGACAAGGACAATCTTATTTTTATGATGGAATATGAATGGTTATTATATAATATTAAATATTTAATACATTGATAAAATATGGGTGACAAAAGCATTTTAGATGCAATCTCAATAACATGATCCAAACCACGCATAAAATCTATTAGGTTTCTTCCAACAGTTCCTCATTGGAATAATCTATTTTAAAATTCAAATGTATGATGGATAAAAGGGAATATTGATTTTTATATCATTAATGGAAATATACGTAACTCTAAAAATTCAAAACAATATAAGAGAGTTTAATTTTTATTGAAATATTTTAAATGATGTTTAAAATATTGGAGTTGGATTATTCTGGTATTAAATGATCATAAATTGAATTCTTTATAGCAAATATAGTTCAAGGAATGTTATATTGGTATATTGAAACTTTTTCTTAAAGATATATAGGAATAATAAATATTTTTTGGTGATTTTCGAGATTTATGGGGAGAAATAGCCTATAAATTGCATTGATATTTATCTATAAAAATTGATTAATTAACTAATATTTCTTTTGGGGATGATTTTTATAGTGTTCGATACATACAATAAAGTGTATTATATATTTAGGGGATTTATAACATTGAACAAAAAACATTACTACATATTGAAATTCATATGGTTAAAAAGTTATGAAATTTAAATATTGTCTAATTGGAAAATAAAAGACCTTATTCAATCTATTTTAAAATATAATATTGATATTGTGCAAAAGAAATTGGATATTTCATAGAATGGATCATCCAAAATGAATGTTTAAAAATGAATTTGGTGGTATATAATTGTGTTATTCTTACCCATGTCAATTTATATCTAATGAATATTATATAACAATGATAAATATCGATATGGGATTTATAATGAAATGAATTTTTTATCTTCAAACAAAAACATGGAATACATTTATTCAATTGAACTCATTAAATATTTTAAAATGATGAAAATAAACATTATGCATAATGAAAAAAACATATGTGACCATTTTATTTAAAAATTTTAGACATAAAATATACATAAATATATAGATTTCATAAATTATTGGGTTTTTATATTTTGGGTTTTTTTCGATTTACAATCTGTTATGAATGGAAATATAACAAGTTTAAATCTTGACTTATCCATATTAATCTTAGGTGAGTATGTAAAAACAAATTGTTTTTGTATATAAATAATCTTATATATATATATTTATTAAATATCATTCTCCACATGAATCATCGAATAGAAATGAACAATGATACCTTTAATATGAGAAAATTAGAATTATTATAATGTAACTAATATGAATGTTTTTATTGAATTAGTGGGTATAAATATAATAATTTTTTAATGATTTATATAATTAAATTAAAAAAGGTAATTTTTCTTATCAATTCATCGGTAATGTAATATTTTTGTAGCTAAATAACTAAAAGACATTTTACGATTAAAATTTTAATTTTTCTAAAAATTACATTTTTTGGTAAAAAATATTTTTATATTAAAAAACAAAATATTTTATGGTTATGTTTTCCTTATAATTATTTTTTAATCATAATATATTATCAAATGTTTAATTTTAAATTTTTAGGAAATAATAATAGTTAATATTTAAAACATCAATTTCTTATAAAAACATTCTTATATTATATGCTATAATTCCAAGTTTTTTGTTAAATTCATAAATTATAGATTTTAAATTTGAAAAATTAAGGTACATATTTTTATAATTTCAATATTAGAGGTGAAAAAAATATTTTATATTTTTCTGATTATAATTATTTTTTAGGTAATTCATAAAAAAAAATTTACATATGAAAATAATTTTATTTGTTGATTTGGATATAAGGATGGGATTAAGAATTATTAATATTGTCTCAAATATAATTTTTTAAATAATTAAAGTTATTTATTTAAAATTATATGATTAATTCATAACCCTATGATTGGCATTTTTTATCCTAAATAACATTTCATTTCAAAAAATTGGTTTTATGCATTATAACCATTTTATTTTAGAAATATTATTTATGAAATATAGATATTTAGAATTTTTTAAATCATATTAAGAATTAGTATATCAAAATAAACAAATTATGGTAATTTTATTTTTTGATATAAAATCGTTTACCATGGTACAAAATAAGTTTCATGGGTGAATGTAAATTATGGTGAAAGGTAGTGGATATGTTGTAAAATATCTTTAACCTTATCCATACTTTATTGTATAATATGTTTATCAACCAACACAATCACACTCTCAAATATTTTCCAGTATTGGAGACACATTCCATTGAATGTGACATGAAATTAATAAAATAATTAGTACATTTAAAATAGTGTAACCCCTTTCACTTTTGAAAGGATTGCTTCAAATAATAACTTATCATCTCCCAAGAAGTAATTCATCTCAACTAAATTATACCTAAACTACTTAAAAACTCTCTTTTTAGATTTTTAAGGGTTCTTTTCTCAGAAAAATCGGATTCAAATATTATTTATTGCATAAGACAAAAAATATATTAATTGATTTATTTTATGTCTCACTCTTCGTATGCCTCCAATATATTTAATATAACCATATACAAAAGATATAATTAGTATGATTAGTTTTCTTTAATATCATTTTTATCAAACAATAATTATATACCTCTTTTATATATAATAAAAATTGGAAGTATCACCCATGCATACATGAAAACTACTGTCTCTATGAAGCGATGTATTTTAGTTTTCCACTTTACATCACATTGATGGTTTTATGAATTGATTTAATGAATATAGATGAAATTTATAAATAAATAATTACTTCTAATGAGAAATAAATAGCAAAATTATATTATTTTTAATATTTGAAAATTAAAAATATTGTGCATTTGTACGTACACCCTTCTACCTCTATGGATGACAAGTTTTGTTTTTCTATATCACCATAATTTTTTTAAATATGAATTTATTTAATAATAAATAATTAAATTTATAAAATAATTATAATTATGTTATTATAAATCATTTGTAGATTAATTTCATTCCTATTGTTGAGAAATGAAAATGGCTCCCATACATATGTGCACACTTCCACCTTAACACATAACACATTTATTTTTTCATATTCACCTTAAATTATAGTTTGAAAATATATTTTATAATTATATAGGATCGTAATATGTAATACATTTAATTAATTAGGTTAAAAAAAATTTAAACAAAATATTTTCATTATCATACTGAATTCCATTAACATTTTTATAATACTTCAAATAATCCTATCATGGATCCCATATCATTAAACCATATGCAATTTCTCAAAAAAAAATGATCATCTCAATGTATAAAAATTTTAATCATAATGAATTAAATATAATTTTTATTAATATAGTGATTTTATTTCTCTGAGATAATCGTTTTCCTCATCTCTATTATAAAACATAAATGGAAAGATAAAAAGTATAAATATTCAATAATCAAAAAAACAATAATTAACAAATACACGAGTTTTAAATGATTACATTATAATAATAAAATAGATACATGATATAAAAATGTTTTTAAAATTTGTAATTTATATAGTATTTTTCCCTATTTAGGAGGGAAAATCACATTCATGAAATCCAAGAGTTAATGTAAGGGTTTCATATCAATATATATTTTTGTGACTTGATTTGTTTTAAGAATCCATTATTTCCAAAATAATGTGTATAATGAATTTTTGAAATATTATATATTGATAACATAATTAATATATTTTTTTGGTGCTTTATTTGATCTTCCACATATCAAGCTACTTTTATATAAATCATATTAATAGTAT
Organism: Viscum album; assembly: GCA_963277665.1. Taxonomy (NCBI): domain Eukaryota; kingdom Viridiplantae; phylum Streptophyta; class Magnoliopsida; order Santalales; family Viscaceae; genus Viscum; species Viscum album. The sequence continues at coordinate 1,236,160,192 of OY728145.1, read as the reverse complement.
ATGTGTTTTCTCGTCTCAATATTTATTCATTTTTATATGTTCCATATTCCCCACATTTTTCCTTCATGAGGTATTTATAATTAAAATAAATAATTTTATTCCATACATAATAGGAAATTAAATGGATCCACTAATCACTTTATAATTTACTCTTTATTGGGTTTCTCCATTGTAACCAAATCCATAAGGGATTTATTAGACTAAATTTCAACAGATTATGTTTTTATGGTTCTTATTAAACATTATTTTTAAATTTTGGACAAAATATATCCTAGGATTGTATTATGGTTTATTTCATCCATATTTTTATTTACATTTCAATCTTTTAAATGCATTTTAATTCGGTTTTGATAGTAATTATTCTTCATTGATAAACAACTTTATTTATAAAAATGAAATATTGTTAAGAATAATTATCATACTCTTGATGGTTGTTTCCCACACATGTTAATATTATTTATTTCTAAAGATTATTTCCCCGCTAATATTTGACTCATAGATTTTAATTACTTCATGTGATCTTAGTATTTTTCTTTACCATTATTCAAATGAATTTTTTATTAGCCTTTTTATGATGGGGGTTTCAATAATGTATTTATGAAATAATTATATACATATATTATTAATTTAGGAATATATGTTTTTTCAACCACTCCACATTTCATCTTAATCGTATATTTTTATAGTTAAATGATATATTATCAAATATTATTTAAAATTAAATGTTTAAAAATGTTTTTAACTCACCATTTCGAAAATAACATCTAAAAGTGACCCATAATTTTTTGATTTCAAAATAATTTTAAAAACATATTCAAAAATCTCTTTTATATTTTCACATATATTTAATGATTTATCAAAGAATGAATTATTTAATTTTAATAATTCTATTGATTTACCCTCTAAATTCAATTATATAATTTTATTTCTAGAAGGATAACTTCATGATATTAAATGATCCAACTTCTGATTCCATATTTTATAGAACCATTAAATGTGTTATTTATATAAATATTAATTTAATCTATGTTAAAAATATTAATTATTTTTTAAATTCAGTTGGTATTTATAACTAAACTATAATCAACCATCTTTCTCTAGATGTGTTTTGAAAATTTCTATATAATATTTCATTAATACTGTTGTTTCCGAAGCTTTTGCTGGGGTGCGTGCATCCGCCTGTGGAAGATGCGTAGCGGTGGACCCACATTCCCACTTTCCAATGGCAAGGAACATCAATCGCTTATTCATGGATGTTTTCTCCAGGATTGAAGGAGGATGATGGGATGTCAGTTATTCCTTCCATGGATTTCTCCACGGAACCCATCACCTAGTCCTGGTCTACCTCATAGATTAAGTTGTTGTTCATGAATCTCGTTCTCAGTGCCATAACTTCATGGACACCGGTTAATTACACAACTTCCTTCAGGACATTCATTGGTGTCCTAACATGGTAACAACCTTTAGTCGGAGTATTCGACAACATCAAGCATTTTGGGGAATCTCTGGGTGCACGGATATATGATAACCAGTATTCTTCCTCATAAGAGTGCATCTCAAGGGTGCAGAACCCAAGGCTTCCCACGTCTTTCATGGGGTATATAATGCCGGAGGCATTTCTTTGAGGTTTTCCTTATCTTCCCATGCTAAACATGGGGTATGTATCATTTTTATCATCTTGTGGAGATGATTACGCTAAAGTCATGTCTTCCAAGGTTTTCCTCAGGAATCTCATGTTTATCATGAGGTAGGCCACGAGTTTAATGTCTTGCGGAGATGGAATGAGATTGATCAGAATGACTCATAGAGACTGATTGGATTGGTAGATCCCTAGGAGGGAACTCCATGGGTGTTTATTTGGTAGATATATCAGAACACCCAATGAGAGAAGACCCAGTATTGTGTGTCCCGTAAACAGAAAATGTCACACCGTGAAGGCTGATCTGGACGCCATTAAGGGTGGATCCGGGAGTGTGCATCCCATAATAGGGAATCACCAAGGATTACCATTGGATGGGATTGAATCACAAGGATGCTTCCAATATACCCTATGTAGATGACAGGGATCAACATCCACGTAGTTTGATGGGGTGATGAATCAGGGAGTACACAAAGGAAAACAACCCGGAGACATGATGGGGCTTACACGTGAATTGTGGCCCAAAAACTGCTAGGAGCAGGGAGGGGGTGGATGACATGATCCCACCACGATGTGGCGGCCAAGGTAAGAATCAGGATGGATGATGGATAATTTCTTAGAGTGGAGGGGGAATGAAATGGGGCCATCATGAAGGTGATGGCAGTCTTGGATTTGAGCCTCGACGAGACTTCCTATGTATACCCATGGTGGGGAATCAAAGTCTGCATAGTTCAGTGGGACGATGGGACACCTGAGGATGAAGCCCGTGAGAATGGTCACATGGATGGGACCCGGAGGTAGTAGAACCACTGATTTGTGGAATTATCTTCCTGGAACACATGCGATTAAGTGATAGATCCGGGTGAGACATGGGTGTTGGGCATGAGCCTCATGGAGGCTTCCTACTTATCCTTGGGGCAGGGAATCAAAGTCCACATAGTTCATCTGATGATGACTTACCGATAAATGAGGATGACAACAGCTTATCGCTGAATGAGATTGACAAAAACTTACCATTGAATGGAATGACATTGGCTTACCATTTAATGGAGTGACAACTGATTAACGCTGAAAGGAATGACAATGGATTACTACTAAAAGATGTCCACAGTTTAACATCATGCAGGACGGGGGAGAACTGACGTGATGGGGGTTAGAACTGTTGGGTGTTGGGCTTGAACCTCGTGGAGGATTCCTATGTACCATTCCATGGCAAGGATCAATGACCACGTAGTTCAGGTGGGTGAGAACCAATGTGAAGGTGGACCTGGGGTCCAATGGTTGTTGGTCTTGAACATCATTAAGGCTTCCTACGTACCCTACCTTAGAAAGGATCAAAGACCACGTAATTTAGGTGGGTGAGAACCAACATGAAGGTGGACCTGGTGTCCAATGTTTTTTTGGGAATGAACCTTAGGGAGGCTTCCTATGTACCTTTCTTTTGCAAAGATCTAATACCATGTAGTTTATGTTGGAGTGATACTTACACTTCCAGCTACCCAAGGTGTTGGTGAACCGACGTGATAGAGGTCGGAACGACCGGGTGGTGGGTTTCAACCTCATGGAGGCTTCTTATAAACCCTACTATAGCAAGGCTCAAAGTCTACGTAGTTTAGGATGGTGTGGGGATTACACTCTAGGATGTCCATGGTGTTGGTGAACAGATGTGATGGAGGTCGGAATGACCGGGTGGTTAGGATGAGCATCGTGGAGGCTTCCTACGTACCCTGCCTTGGAAATGATCAATGTATACATAGTTCAGTTTGGTGTGGGGATTACACAGTAGGTTGTCCAAGGTGTTGATAAACTGACGTGAAGGAGGTCGGTACGACCGAGTGGTGGGCATGAACCTCGTGGAGGCTTCCTATGTACCTTGTCCTGGCAAGGATCAAAGACCACGTAGTTCAAGTTGGTGTGGGGATTACATTCTAGCCTTCCCAAGGTGTTGGTTAACTAACATGAAGGGGTTATGGATGACTGGGATATGGATTGAACATCGGAGAGGCTTCCTACGTACCCTGCCTTGGAAACGATAAATGTCTACATAGTTTAGGTGGGTGAGAACCAATGTGAATGTGGACCTAGGGTGCAATGGTTTTTGGGGTTGAACCTAAGGGAGGCTTCCTACATACCATGACATGGAAAAGATCATAGTCCTCATAGTTAGAAAGGAATTTGGGGATTATGCTTCGAGGCGGCCCATGGAATATGTCATGGTCGATGCTCTCTCTAATCCCACATGAGTCATTCTCTGTGTCAGAAACAAGATATAGTAGAGACCTGAAGATCACATTGTGAATGGTGCGTCTGTGGGAAGTGAAGTGGGGATTACGCGTGATTAGTGGCCCAAAGAAGAAACAAGGGATTATTCATGGTTAGCAGCCCGGATAGGTTGGGAATTACTCCAGGATGGAGGCCCGGGTGCCGTTATGGAGAGGCAATGGATGGATAGGGCTTATGAAAGGCAGATTCCTAAGTGCTGCTATGGAGAGACAATGGTGTATGGGGAATATGAGAGGCATCTGCCCAGGTGCTGCTATAGAGTGATGATGGTGAATGGGGTTTACGGTAGGAAGCTACCAAGATGCTGCTATGGAGTGGCAATAGTCGATGGGGCTTACGTGAGGAATCTTCCTGGGTGCCGATATAGAGTGGAAATGGTGAATGGGGCTTACGCAAACGAAGCTACCTGGGTGCCTCTATAGAGAAGTAATGGTGGATGGGTAACGCATAGAAGCTACCCGGGTGCTGCTAGGGAGCAGCAATGGGGCATGGGGCTTCGCAAGGAAGCTGCCCTTGTGCCGCTATTGAGCAGAAATGGTGGATTGGCTTACGCAAGGAAGCGGCCCGGGTGCCACTATGGAGCTGAAATAGTTGATGGGGCTAATGCAAGGAAGCTACCCAGGTTCCACTATGGAGTGGTAATGGTGGATGCGGCTTACGCAAGGAAGCTTCATGGGTGCTGCTATGGAGCGACAATGGTGGATGGGGATTACGTAAGGAAACTGCCCATGTGCCACTATGGAGTGGCAACAGTGGATGGGGCATACGCAATGAAGATGCATGTGTGCCTCTATGGAGCGGAAATGATGTATGGGGCTTATGCGAGAAAGCTTCACGGGTGCCGCTATGGAGTGGTAATAGTGGATGGGGATTATGCAAGGAAGCTACCCATGTGTTGCACTGGAGTGGCAATGGTGAATGAGTATTATTCAAGGAAGCTACCAGGCCGTCGCTATAGAGTGGAAATGGTGAATGGGGCTTACGCAAGGAAGCTGCCTGTGTGCCGCAATGGAGCGAAAATGGTGGATGGGGGTTACACAAGAAAGTTGCACGGGTGCCGCTATGGAGTGACTATGGTGGATGGGGCATACTCATGGAAGCATCCTGTAATTTGTTTCTCATGTCTGGCTATGAGGGCATCCCAACTCACTGGTGGGTTCAGGTATATGATTGAGGCATACACCTATGTGCTAGTGCACAAGAGGGATAATTCCAAGGGCATTGGAATCAATCCGAAAAAGGGAGATGAAAAGTGTGAATCGCATGCCTGACATTCAGAACACAATGAGGGTGGTTTGGTGATGGAGAATAACTGTTGACCATGTTCAAAACATATAATCCTTATCACGTTAGCCTAAAATGGGGAAAAACAAATGATGGTTGACTGTTGACCATGTTCAAATCACATGACCTGACTCAAATCATTTCCAACGTATTCCTAGGCATTGGCCCTAGATGGTAGGTGTGCCATTGTGGCATGGGACCGGGATGTTAGGTGTTCCCTTTGGAAGTGTAAGAGGATGAAGATCTGAATGAAGGACATGCAAACCGTGAGGTGGAGTGATAGAATTATTGAACAGATTCCAATGCTCATGAAATTACACCACTGTAATAATGGAATTTGACATCTCATTCATGGAGCTTATGGAATCACTAGTTTGGAGAAAAGAGGCATCCTATTATTTGAATACAGGGAGTACTAAAACTTATAGTCATATAAAGAAGACTATTGGCATCTCAATCTTGAAGCACAAGGAATCCCTTGATAGAACTAAGAGGCATATTATATTTGGAACATAGGGATTACTACAATTTATAGTCATATAGAGAGAAATGTTGGAATCTCGTGCTTGGAGAATTTGGCTTCTCTTGTTAGTAGCAAGAGGCATCCTATGTTTGGAACATAGGAATTATGACAGTTTAATTTCATTTAGATAGGACTATTGGCATCTCATGCTTGGTGCACAAGGCATCTATTTCTTAGAGAAAGAGACATCCTATATTTGTTATATTGGGTGTACAATAGTTTAGAGTCTTGTATATAGGATTGTTGGTATATCATGTTTGGCGCACAAGGAATCTCTTGATTGGAGAAATAGGCATCCTATATTTGTTATATAGAGTGTACTACTATTTAGAGTCTTATAGATAGAACTGTTGGAATCTCAGGCTTGGAGCATAAGGCATCTCTTGTTTAGAGAAAGAGGAATCCTACGTTTGGAACATAGGGAGTATGTCAGTTTAGAGTCTTATAGATAGGACTATTGGCATCTCATTCATGGAAAACATGGCATCTCTTTCTTGGAGAAAGAGGAATCCTATATTTTTTATATAATGCGTACTATTTTTTAGAGTCTTTTATATAAGACTATTGGTGTTTCATTCTTGGAGAATAAGACATCTATTGTTTAGAGCAAGAGGCATTCTTTGTTTGGAAAATAGGGTGTACTACAATTTATATTTAAATAGATAAGACTATTGGCATAAAGAGCCTAGCAGTGGATGGTGTTGGGTCTTACGCAAGGGAGGCCCTTTATTGTTTAACCTGGCATAAGAGCCAAGTGATAGGGTTTGGATGAGTTTCATGATGAATGGTTCGACTCAATGTTCTCAGGGAATTCATGAGGAGAATATTTACTCACGACATGGGGAAATGAAGTGGAATATGTCGACTCAAGGTGTTTCATGGTGTGCAGAAGAATATCTCAAATCATGGTACTCCATAGGTGGAAGGTGAGTGCGCATAAGGGCACAATAGAAAATCTCGACGTCCCATCCAGAAATGTTCATGGTTAGACTATCCATTTTTCATGGGAGTTAGTGATGGTAGCGAAGGGATTAGACCAGAGGGCCGGGAATATAGACCGACACTAACCAAGAGTAGCGGTGCGGGGGTGCAACCCCCGTAGTATGGACGGGTGGGTGTGTTGTTAGGAGTATCACAAAGGATAGGTCCTTCTCGAAGTAGCTTCATGGAGCAAAGGAGATCGGGTAACATGGACTCATATAGCATGGGCTCTAGTAGGAAGGGCTCGTGGAGCATGGGCTCGTGGAACAGCAGCATGGAGGCAGCTGCTCATTGAGTAGGGACTCACATAGCAGCAACGCAATGGAATCTGATCGCAGAGCATGGCCTCGCAGACACACTTCACGAAGGAAAGTGGAGATCCGTGAACCGGGAGATCGGCCACCCAAGGGGTGAAGTATCCATCTGGTGATGGGGGTGAGGTGGGTATTTATAGGAGAGAGGCGTCGTGAAGCATATCTCACTCTGCGTGAAGACAATGTTTTCTCCACGACAGTTCGCGAACATCAAAGCTGCTAGCAAAGCGTTACCGCCTCCTTGATTCGAGTGGGATCGCGAATGTTAGAGGGATTTATGGAGAATTACTGCCTCTTTGATTCGCAGAAGGTTCGTAATGTAAAAGGGCTTCGCAGAGTGTTACCACCTCCTTGATTTATGGTGGTGCTCCCCGATCATGGAGGGGGATTCGTGAATGGGCTTTGGGAACCAGTTTTCCAGCCCAAAATCAAAAGTCCATAACTCTTAATCTGTAACTCCATTTAGGCCCTACGACCTACCAAATCGAAGCATGGGAAATGGGCTACGATCTTCAATCACATATGGAAACATTTTTAAAATTTTGGGGATGTGGTTTCCAGTGTCATCCACTACTTATTTTAAATGGGTTACTTATGTGATATATAAAATATAAATTCTTTTAATGTTTTATTGGTGCACATATGTATGAATATATTTATGTGATTCATGGAACCAGAATAAAATAGTCAACCATTGAATTGGGAAACACTTTTAGCTCTTGAGATAAATTTGAATTTGGGGTGGACTGAAACCCCTATGGTAATATGCCCATTAATTGAATGGTGGTTAAAAAATTTTGTATCCATCCAATTCATTAAGTAATGACTTATATCTCATGAAATGACATGTTATGGATTTGGTTGTTATGAAAATTACTTATATGAATATCTTCACGTTTTAATAGGATTTGGTATTAAAATTAATCCATTATGGGACTACGTCTATTATGTTAATAGGATTGGAGGGTAAAACTAATCAAATTTTAGACTTTGACCACAATATGATGATGTTCTTGGTTGTGATCCATGAAAAATAAATTGATTTTAACTTCTTATGTAAGTGGAAAAATGATATTTTATTTTAATTTTCTCATTTTATGATTACTCATGTCCCATGATATTCTAATAGATACATACTTGTATGTTTTATTGATGATAAGTGTTTATTTGGGAATGATTATATAATGTTGTGTTCTTGGACCAGGACTATGATATCATATATACACATTCATATTCTAATAATTTTGTATCATTGTTTTAAATTTCTAAATATTTACCGTACATAATGAATAATATAAAAACCTATTATATAGTTTATGAATATTACAATAACACATGAAATGTATTAAATGGTATGATTATGGGGGAATATATTTTTTTTCCTAAATTATTTTTATAAATCTAATCTAATAACACACTAAACATAATGGTTCACATTATTAATTTGTAGTATTATGTTATTATAGGGTACTAAAAATTCTTCCAAATTAAGAAAATACACCTGTAATAACATTGCAGAAGGAATAATGTATTTCTACAAATCGTGCAAGGTGAGTGGATTTAAATCTTGTTCCATATTTCTAAATAAAAATGATAGAATTCTGATTTTTCAAAGAATTTCCAGTGACCCATGTACCATTATATAGAAGGGGTTGCAGACAACCTAGTTCACAAACCACCAAAACATGGAACGATCTATGAACTGATGGAATGTGGATTGATGTCCAACGAACATGAATGACCATGATCCGTGTAGTAGAAGGAATCATGTGCATGAAGGACATTCACAAACATTCCCATAAAACCAATGGTTCACAGAATAATCCAACATGATGTTTTCCATGAAACATGATTGTGAACAATATCCTCCATAATCATGGATTAACTGAGTGTATCGTGGGTCAAAATATCTTTTCATGGGTCTCCAAGAATGGTTTTTCATACCCAATAGATACAATTACCCCAATTATCTAGAAAATAGTCAGATAGGGAATTGATAGGAGGGTTGAAGAAACATTGAAGGGGTCCTAGAGGTTGGAAGAACTTTGAAAAGATTCTTGCTTATGTCTTGAATCATCAAAAAAGACATAATCCTGAATCACATTCTTCACAAGTACAACAATCCATGAACCATAAAATGGGGGAACATAATAATAAAAAGATAATTTTGAACCAAAACGTTGAAGCAGTGTACCATATAATTCTCCCAGATGAGCTTCCCATGAATGATGATACCCTGGAACCTCTTGTAAAATGGTGTTCCGTGATTGGTACCACTTCGCAGACTTAACCCGGTCTCGCATACTACATCAATACGCGAATGGAATCCATATCAGTGTGATGGACCACATACCACTATGGTGCATGATGGTCCATACCCATGCCTTCATTCCACATCAGTACACAGATGACCCATTTGTCCTCATTCCACTATGGTATAGAGAGCTTCTCACATCCCATATTAGAAAACATTTTGCGGAATTGGGTAATTTTTGGCATTATTTCTTCTGATTCCAATCTCACCTTTCAATAACTGTCCATTACTCCATGATCCCTACAAGAACAAGTCCCCCATTATCAATCCAAAGCCTCCAATAAATCCACTGAGACCATATTATTAGACCATTCGGTGCATCATTACACCCTTTTTAGTCTACATACTTATGGTAAGTAGAGTCACAAAGGCTCTCGCCACAGTGGTTTGAGATTCGAGAATACATGTGGGTCTACATTCTAATGGTAAAAAAAAGTCCTTCATTGATATTCTAATGTAAACCTCCTCATTCTAGGGACTATGTGAGATCACTTATATTTCCATTCAATGAGGATTAGTGATTAGTCGAAGGAGTTAGTTTTGTTTCTTTTCTGACACGGATGAAACTCCTCCCATTCCCAAAACCTAATTCAGGGCCCTCCCACTGAGGAAAATACCCAATATTCCATGTTCATTCTACATGACCTTTAATGAAATTTTACATTGAAGGGTTCATCTCTTTTCACTCTATCCCAAAATATCACAAACCACTTCCACCTTGGGCTCTACCTTTCCCAACAATAGTAGAGGTAACATGTGGTTGGTTGTATCTCTCACATCCTCTTGTTTCTCACACTGTGCATGAATCTCGTGGGATTAGACGATGGTGACTATTAAAAAATATACACCATTTCAACAATGAGAACTATGATTCATGTTAAAACCATGATACATTGGATGCCTACTCGATGTCCCATGCTCAAAAGGGTTCATATCCCAAAGGGTTCACTAGACAATGTCCCCCAAATTGGTCTCCTTCCATGTGTACGCCACATATAATCTGAACAATGTGGGTTATGATTCCTCTATTGAGGATATGTAGGAAACACATCTTATAGGTATGATACCAACGTCAAGTCACCTTCTACCCCTTGGATGATGATTATCTCTAGAGCGCCATATTCAAACGATCAATTCAGATTCACCTTCACAGAAACTAATTTATATTTAATTATGACAGGCTTGTAGACCAAGGGTAGCTCATAGTCACAAACATTGAAAATGATACAAGGATTAAAAAATATATGAACATGAATTAAATCTATATGATAGTCCTGTAACATACTATAATCCTCCCTCAGAAGGGTGCGGTGATCTTGAATTCTCGTCCTCTCAACCAATGGAGTCCTTAAGTGCCATTGCCTGAATAATCAATCAACGAGCCCCTACCTTTAGAAATCTGGCCCATGAATCTTGTATACTTGACTCATTGGGTGTTTCAAGCTCCAGGAATAAAATAATTGGAGACCATGTGAGGAATTTATATCTGAGGATGACTGATTTCACAAGTACATGACCCAATGAAATCTTCCCCTAAGACCAAATGAATGTTGAATATCCTTCGCAATGTGAAAGTGGGAATTTCCCAACCCTAGTGGGGTTAAACCAACCCTCCAGAAAAGGATAATGACGCAGAACATGTTTTAAGGATAGAAATTATGAACTTATCAAGAACCCATCTGAAAATAAATGTGGCAAGTGTTGATTCTCGTCGGTCCATTCCATCAACACCTGAAACACACCACCTCAGAGGAAGAACAAAAATAGTGAACCCAATGTGAATCCTTAACCAAGGTGGAGGTTCTACCCCAATGAAAATATACACAAAATTATATTAAATGTCATACCATTTTTTTCAACCCAGTGTGCCCGAAACACTACTCCTTAGAGGTAGAACAAAAATGGTGAACCTCACGTGAATCCATAAACAAGGTGGTTATCATACCCCACTAAACCCCCTTCTCTCCACAACCAGATTAAATGGGAGGGGCCAAGATGAATCACCCAATATTCATATCATTAAAATAATTCTACCTTGACGAGGTTTTGTTGTTTGCATCTCATCCATGTATATTGAAGGTTACCACAGAGCAAACTTCGATACTAATGACATCCCAATGCCCAATGCAGACACACACATCATCAATCTCATCAGTGGTCTGGGCCCTAATGAAGTGAAAGACCTCCTCGCCTACCCCGCATATTCAATTATGTGTATCCAAAATGCAGAAATAAGAGTACCACTGAAACGGTACTCTTCCCAATGTGAAGGCTATAATACAAGAACTCCAGTATAAAAATAAAATCCAAAATCCTCTTTTAGTGGAAACCAGTACCCCAACACATGGAGGCCTTAGTGGTCATCTCAAATGTTTTCATGATCCTGTCTTAGAAACGTGACAACGAGTGCATTCCTTACCTTGGGGAGGCAGATGAAGTCAATACAGACAACTTCATCTCAACTGCACAGGGTTTTTACACATGGGCCTGCGCTATAGAATGTCTTCGCCAAAATTGGATGACCAGACTTCCACCCGCAAATGAAGACCTTTTTCCAGGGGAACCTTCTAAAGTCTAAAAGACCCAGGCCCCTCGAGCTGCCCACCAAGGGCGGTGAATGTATAATCAGTAACATGCTATCACTCTGGTTCCTTATGAGAAAATATTATGTACGAACACTGTGGAATTCAACATACCGAAATATAATTCTTCCACCTCCAATAAATCCCACCACAGAAATAGGGTTGATAAATATGAGAATATACATGTTGTTGCTAGTGGCCGCTGGTCCCACCATGCAGACATACTAACAAACTATAGGAAGATGCAAATATCTACTGATAAAAACAAACTCATCCACCAAATATGGTGGAAAATGGAAATTTGTAGGCAGAAAGACCTGCTGATGAGTTTCAAGCCCATTATTGAAATAGGAAAACAACTAGCTATACACAAGAACAAACACATGCAGATTCATATCAAACCAGCCATCCAAATAGGGCGGTAAGAAAATATGAGTATAGTCAACTTCCTGTTGATGCATACAAATCCCATGAGACAAATAAAATGAAAAATGAATAGATTAAAATTGACACCCATGAATATGAATACCACTAGTCAAATATTGTGGGAACCGGATAAGAAAACTTGTGGAAGACTCATTCCTCTATCTCGGTACTAGAGAACAACCTGTATTTACTAGAAACTCATTGAGGACCAGAGAAAGCATGAACCCCGGTTTCGACATTAGGATGGGCCTCCATACCCATTCTATATAATGATGTATCCCAGAAATCATGGATAAATTGAATATTATACATCAATACAAGACTATATCCTTCGAACATGCCATGATATTATTGCATCAGCAGCAAAGGAAAGAAACTGTGCCCACAACCAGGTTTCCATGAACGGAATGACTCACATGAAAAATGAGTTAGTATTTCTAGAGCAGTTATAGATCCCTACTCTAGTATAGTAGGGACAAAAACAATATCTTGTGATACAAGAATTACCAGATTGAGAACAAATACCCATTCGAACTGGGATACAAAGGTCCAACATGGTGGCCGCTGCATGTCAGACATATATTCCAACCAAATCATTGGATTCCCATTAGCATATCCCGATGACATCACGGGACCCAACAAGACATGGACTCATATATAAATTTCATTAACAATAGAAGACAACACAGGTTTCCCACAAGAGAGTGCTAAAAAATGAAATGACCGAAAGGAAACTGAAAAATAAAGAGAACATTAATTATCCTACTCTATTGGAAGTTGTGTTTCTTGATTACGTAAAACATATATCAATAAATGATCAAGACCATGTCATTCTATTACAAAATTATGGAATTCACAAAAGCTGTTGCGAAGGTCCTCCCCGCAATATCGGTACCATAATCTCTTAAGGTCCACCCCAGAGTACCCACAGGGGCTCACTCTCTGGGCTCGGAATAATCGATCACATGATATTATCTCTTGATGCGGGTCAGGGTAGACATCCCCTCGACCTGTAGATTAGATGATAAGAAGGTTCTCCACTTGTTTTCTTCCACACTAATGGCCTCTGTAGGGTATACACTGCAGATATGCTTCACCTTGTAGTCAGACATCATGTCATTATGGTAGTCCTCACCATGATGTTGGTTATTGAGAAGTCCCTCCCCGTAATTTTAGTTTCTATGAAGGAACTCCATGTATTAGCCATATGAAATGAGAAGGTCCTTTGATCATTGAATTTCAACATGAAGGTCCTCCCCAAGATGTCGACTGCATAAATTCTCCGTATAGCCAGATATCAAGTCATATTGGTTGTCATCTCGATAAAAACAATCTGTGTGAATCCCCTCCCCAGAGTGAATGTTGTTGTGAAGATACTACCCTTGGTGACATCAAGTAGCATGAGGGTCCCCCCATCAATGTAGCCCTCCCTGAAGTTCCTCCCTAGGTTATATGTCATAAAGGTATTTCCAGCAGTCAGTCATCAAGTTGCAATAGATTGCCTTCGCGATTACAGCCCCAAATGAAAAGGTCCTCCCCACAACCACAATACATATTTGAAAGAAGGTCCTCCACTTTCGGGAAGAAATGTAAGAAATCACTCCTATGCTGAGGCGCTTGTAAAGGTGGAGTTAAAAATAGCTGACACATCATCCATCACGAGTGATATCCTGTCTCATCTAGAGGATGGCCAAGGGCCACACTCATATTCTGAGCCACACCTGTGTCATTCACATATCAATGAGGATCCCACCAGCTAGGTTGCGTGGAAGGAAATTATAAAGAAGAAATTGAGCTAGATATATCATGTAAAAGAGCCCTAGATGAACAAAATCTGGATATGTCTCTTCTAAGAAGATAACTAGAAATGGATAATATACCGGTGATGAATTATCCTATGACCACTTCTCTCCTTGACATACTAGGAGTGTTTTTTGGTGAATGTATACATGATATTGGCCTCAATATGTACACAAAACCTCATCAACTAAAATTGAAATTCCTACCCTAAAAAGGGTATTTGGGCCATGTCAACATGTTAGGTGAGGTTCTCCATCTAATCAATCTGGACACTCTCCCAACCTCACGACATCCACAATCAGAAAGGAGAAAGAAAAACCTTGAAATGGATTTCCTCCATGCACTGCATAAGCTGTGTCACCTCATTGGAGACACATTAACTAGAATACACATTCTGGGATAGGGAGAACATGGATCTCTACAACTCACCCAATGTCTCGTCAAAAAAACCTCACTAGAAATGACATCATGAAATGTCATATCCCTGAGTCTGAAGTGATGTGAAACCACTGGACAAAGAACATGGGATACTCAACAGAAAACAGCCCAGAGTAAGTCTCAAAAGCTTCAAGATTGAAGTGATATGACCATCGAAAATCTTCGGAGTAAGGCAACAATGAACATCCATTATGCTTCCTGCCTAAGGGAATCCAACAATAATGTAGTGCTCATGTATTTAAAAAAACAGTCTTTGTGCATGCCCAATTACATAATCTTCTAACACACGTGTGGGAGTATGTGAAATTGAAATGGTTTTAACAGTAGCGTTTTCTATAGAAATGTAGAATCAACCCTATGCGACAGAACTTTGGGAATTTTTAAATCAAAATTCCCCCGTAAGAAAAAAAATCTAGGCCATAACACATCAATGGGAGAATGAAAACACCCCATCCTATAGGGCCAGAGGCCTTTTTACTTCCAGTCAATGAACATCAAACATCTTTCTTCATCCATATAGGAAGAAAGATGGGTAGAGAAGTCATTCGTTCTACCCCTTCTCATGGTTCACACACTCTGAAACAATAGCGCATTATGGGGTCAGGCCAGGGATCCCTATAGGTCAATCATCACCATGATAACCAAATAATACCACATGACAGAAGGATAAAATAAAAAAGGATTTAAAAATCCTTCCTACAATTCAACTCCACATAAACTACCCCTAATGTAGTATGCCTCAGTAAATGTGTTAAATGGAATCCCCTTAGATATTATAGGAAATGACCCAGTGTGAGAGAAATCAATGGAAGATGGTTCCCTCCCATATGAGTCCCACACAAATCTTGATGGTTTGAAAACCCGGAACCAGAGAGCGGCCCTAAATCTGGGATTCCCTTATATTAATCCCTCAATACCCCCTGCATGAAATCACAAAAAGGAGATGAATAAATACAAGGTTGTCTATGAGCTGACTCCCCCCCTGAGAATGTGTCTCTCACTCTTGAAGAACGGTTCTCCAAGGAGGATGAAAAATTTAAGAGAACAGGATAATTAATGTTGAGCTATGTCAAGGTAGTAACCTTGCGGGATGTGTTCTCCCCACGGAACGTAAGAAGGTACTCCTAGAGAAGGTTCCCGTACTATAGGAACTCATCCGGATGAGTGATGTCAAGCTAAGAGATCCATTTAAACCAGCCCTAGAAGGACACCTAGACTTCCCCATATGGGAAGGAAATTAGAATATATTTTGGTAAACCCAATAATGATACCCCTAGCTAGATATCACCCCAAAAATCAAGTAGCACCAGCATTCCCTGTTTTGGCCACTATTGTAGTTTCCCAAGATCAAGGCTGATTGGATATGCAGCATGTGCTCTTGAACACCATCGAGAAATTAACAGCTATACAATAATCCCTGTAGGGGGCGTGCTCTTATACAACTAGAGCACAAACCCTACCTAGATTGGGTATGCAATGTTCCACCACCTACAAATATTGGGAACCCCATTTTCCTAGTATTGAATGGCTCGGGGGACCCAGAACAACATTTAATGCACTATTCCTCTTATTGGGACCCCATGTTGGTCACTCTGGAGCATCAAGAAGAATTAAAACTCAGGTGCTTCATATGAACCCTATAGGCATCGATCTTTGTATGGTATACTAGCTTTCCATCCAATACAATCATATACTAGGAGGATCTCCAAAGACATTTTCTCTTCCAGTTTAGTTCAATGTTTCCTAAGATGACATTTATTGAACTCATGAACTGTAAGGAGAAAGAGAACAAAATATTTTAACACATCATTTCTAGATTAAATGGAGTAACATATTCTTTGAACCGACCACTTCCCTATGATGAAATGTTCCCTATGTACATCGATAAACTTCAGGATGGTTTGTGAACACCACTCATCCCAGTGAATTACAGTAGTGGGTTCCATGTCTTCTCTTCCATTTCCCAATGGATAGAATACTCCTTGCAACAAACCAATATTATTTCTTGAGTGTCCCCATCAACCCCTCAAGAAATAACAAGAAAATATGAAGTCACTTCTGTCACGCTTAAGCCACCCCCAGCACTATCTCCAATTATGAAGTCCACACTAAACCATGCAAGACCCTGTGGACTCCAAACACCATAGTAGGATGAGCGAAGAGTAGATAAAATAAATCAGTTCGAAGAACAAGTAAATAATGTTAACCTGTTCTGAGACGATATGGTCTGTAGTTATTTAATAGCCATTATGAATTGCAATTTTCTCTGGCTACCAATGCCAAAGAGAGCCGATGAACTAGTTCTCAATGAAATTTCAAATTACTATCCCTATCACCCTATATTTGGACTCACTTTCTAGGACTGATTCGTTTTCAAGTATCTCTTGCAAAAGATGGTGGATTCCAAGGATGTGAAGTTGGGCACACTGCCAGCACATGTGTCATATGATTCCACCTCAGAATCATGAAAGGAAAATTAATGGAAAAAAGTATTTAGTAAGAAGGTGAAAAAGATTATCAATACATTGCCTTAGAAGAAGTTCAACCGTGTTCATGGAATCCTCCAGGTGCTGTTGAATAACCAAACATGCCCCAAAAAGCCCCCAATACAACATAACTATCCTCCTCGGACCCGCAACTCTCAAAAGGCTAGAAGGGGAGAATGCAAAAGGAAGAAGATAGGCTGACACCAAAGCGTAAGTCAGTATCGACACATTATGAATTCATTCATACAATCTTGGTAAAATGGGTGCCACCCAACCAAGTGGTAAAATGGAGATGACACCGCAAAATGACATTATCATAAGGATATGGTAAGATAAAAACATTGTTAAATAAAGAACTGATTTTTGGGTCCTTTAATGTCATTAAAATGATGGACCCCTTCTCAGCTGTAGAATATGTCCATGATCCCACTTTCCCCATGCCAAATTGGAGATCCATTCATGGAGGCTTCAAAGGCTTTAGGTTTTCTGGAAGGCACGATCATGGTAGCAGTGAAATTCCAAGCCATTCCATAATTCAGACCATTAACATCATTGAAAATAGCCGAAGGACCCTCCATTAGACACAACAAGAACCGAAATTCCCTTCTTCCCATGTTATAAAAAATCCAAGACTAGTTATCATGGGGTAATTATCATGGGAATAAAAAATATCAAATTTCCCAAGGCATACAAGCTGACCAGTTCGGCCAAAGAAGGAAAAAACACCAATACTGCTGACCCCTGTCAAAGAGGCCGAACCATCAACGCCCATATCCAAAACTCCTAAAGTGTCTGCGAAATAGAAACCTTGAGATATGAAGTGTCAACATTTATAGTGGAAATATGATATTATAAAGTACTTGGCTTCCGTACCAACAATACTTTTAAACCTGGATTCGTTAATGCTATTAGCAGATATTATAGAGGCACTCATCAAAGCCTTACTATGTCCCAAGAATTCAAGTCCAAGTAATAGCACTGAATTCTATCATACAGAGACCAGTATCAAATAATTCCATAAAATTATCTCCTTCACATAAAGAGATGAATATTCCATCATGCAAGGGAACATCCAACCCTTATATTTTTATGGAATGAAAAATGGAATTTATGTCTGGAAGATTTTCAATCGACAACGGCTCTGTAGTCAACCTCCCCCCACTGCTAATGCTTTTCCACCTCGTCTATGATGAAGCCAGCATGAAACCCTTACCTAGAACTCGGATGGGATATGAAAAAAGATAAATGACACCTTTGGGATTAATCAAGCATAAAACATGGCTTGGAGACCTTTTTTCAGATTCTTAGTTCCTGGTAGTTTGGAAAAGTACGACCTTTGACATCCTATTAGGGAGGATATGGCTGCATCAGCATGATGAAATTTCTTCATCATACCATTAGTGCATCAAATATTTCACTAATGGAAAAAATAAAAAATTCCATGATAATAAATCCCCATTTAAGTTCTGTGAGTCACATTATATAGATAGAGGGATCTATGAATCAGAAGAAAAACATATTTTATCCAATGAAAATGAGTGTATTTATACCCCAAAAGGATTGGAAATAGATCCCACCGACCCACTCTAGCAGCTTGGGGAAGAGTATATATTACACATCAACAAAGATTAACGAACAAGTGAAAGTATGAATTCAGACTCAATTTCCTGCATGATTTTATCTTTGGCCACCATGTCTAAAGACCAAGAAGAATAGGCTAGCTTCTTTGATAACAAGAAATGATCTAACAAATATACTCTCATACCATTGTAGAAATCCCAAAATTTCATTGACTAACTCACTATGGAAAAAGTTGATCTCTATCCAAAAATTTGAAATTTTGTCTCATGATTCATCTCTCCATCAGAATGGAAAGAAGATGAAGATCATAAGGATAAAAAATAAGATACAGACAAATAAGACCACATTGATTCCCCTCTTAAATTTTATGAAGGTGTCTCTACCACAGTTTATTAACGTAAGGAGATAAAACTGGGCACCAAAGATGACTTCAGGCCCACATTGATCAGTGTGGCTATGCCCACTGAAGAGCAGGATGAATATACCTTCCTCCTAAAGAAGAATTGATATGTGTTTTCTTGGAACAACACTAAAATTCTAGGACGTGATCTTGAGGTTTCCACTCATAATCTAGGATTACCAAATGATCACCAGGGCTTTATGAAAGCACCCAGATGCACCCACCGAACACATGCTGCCAAAATAAAGGCTAAAGTTGACTTGTTTATCCAAGATAACTTCATACATGAAGTCTGGTATATGTTCTGGTTGGAATACATAGTCCTTGTCAAAAAGAAGAAGCGGAATTTTGGAATCTATATTATCTTTAGGGACCACAATCGGCATTTCCCAAAAGAGGACTTCCCAGTCCTCATCACAAAATTGTTGATCGATACAACACGCAGATATGAGACTCCCTCTTTCGTGGACAACTATTCTGGACACAACCATATTTTCATGGCATGGGGGGTGAAGAATCTAACATTTTTAGGTCCCCTTGGATAGTGTTCTGTTATGAGGTGATTCCCATTAGTATAATAATTCATGGTGCCACATATCAGTGCGTCATGCATCAAATCGTCAAATCCTTCTTAGGAAGGTTCATCTTTGTTATGTCAGTGATTTGGAGGTTTAATCCTGACAATGCTCAAACCACCTAGCCAATCATGAAACAATCTTCAAAAAACTGCAACAACATAGTTTAATGATGAATACCATAATATGCACCTTTGGTGTTACATATTGAGAATTCCTTGGCTTCGTTGTGTGCCATCGCGACATAGATGTTGACCCCGTGAAGGAAAAATCCTTCATTGGCATTTACCCACCTCGTAACCTCACTAAGTTAAGAGATCTCTAAGGTCACCTTGTCTACATTTAACACTTCATATCCAACCTGGTGGGTAAATATCTTCCCTTCACCATGGTCATGAAGAAAGGGTTACGTATGTGTGGGATAATTATTTCCAAAAAGTGTTTGAAAATCTCAAAATATATCTCTACAGACCACCAGTGATTATTCCACCAGTTGAAGTTAGACCACTCAATTTGTACATAACATCCCACGAATGTTAATTAGGAACCTTCCATGCACATAATAATGATGCCGATAGCGAGAAAAACCACAATTAACTCAGTCGAACAATGATTGATGCAGAAACATGGTATTCAAAAATTGAAAAGAAATGTGTAGTCATAATCTTCACAGTTTAGAAACTTAGTAATTGGCTTTGTAACATCCCAGTTCTGGAAGCCACCTAGAGGCACCCCATACTCGGTTGGTCACGTGGCCTCATGCTCATTTCCCCAAATGCCAAAGGCTTTCGACTAGCAGCCAGGGCCTTGAGTGTGATTGTGGGGAAACTGTGACCTCATTGTAAGAGTACATAGTGGAAGAGAAATAATAAACAATAAACAATAGACAATAAACAATAGCACAAGTAGTAAATAATCCATACACACATGAACAGTGGAAAACTAAATAAGATATACTGTGGGAGCACACACACACACACACACACACACATATATATATATATACAATAATGCAAGATACATATGTCTAAGAAAGTATCCAAATAAGTCACAATGCTGAATATATTACTAAAAAATGTACACAAGAAAAAAACTTAAGCAAATCCTCAGCATCGCAAGCCTCAGCTTGGTCCAATGCTCTCCTTCTCTAATGCAAGTCAAGTACCTGATGTATAAGGGCTCTTTCCCTTGTCTATACCTACAAAAATATAATCTTTTTAGGCCCAAAAGCATGACCCAAATTGTGTGTGAGACTAAATCCCAGTAGGCAACCACCCGAAGAAATGTAACTAACTGTCAGTGAATATGTGGTTGGTAATGTACAGTAAACAGTAAACTGTAAGTAGTTACTAGCAATACACACCAGTAAACAATCCACAAAATCAACAAGTAACAGTGAAGAAAACAGTGAACCACAAAAAAGAAACCCTATGGGAAGTACTCAAAGCCATCCCCTCTTGTCCTATCCGAAAATTACCAACAACCCTTTTGGAAGTACACTCAATCTAACCCCTATGTTTTGGTCATAAAAAATTATAAGACTCTCTGAGGAAGCATGCTTAGTCAATTCCCCTTATAGTCCAAGGTAGTCAGGGACTCTCTGAGGAACATCACGTGGTATAATCCCTTTATAGCCCCAAGTTCTAGAGACCCTCTGAGGAAGCTCACTGGTTCAATTCCTCCTTTAGACTCAGGTCTATCATAGACTCTATGAGGAAGATCACTCTATCAATTCCTCCTATATCCTGGAAATGTTTATCAAAAATCAAACGAAACAAACAAAGACCCTCCGAGGAAGATCACTCAGTCTACCCACCTATGGTCTATACTATCCAGGACTCTCGGGGAAGCTCACTTGGTCTATCCCATGTAATCTATCATCTCAATACTTTCTGAGGAAGCTCACTCAGTGCACCCTCATATGGTCTATAATATCCAAGACTCTCTTGGAATCTCACTCGGTCGATCCCTTATAGTCTATAATATCTAAGACTCTCAAGGAAGCTCCCTTGGTCTAGCCATTATAGTCTAAAGCTTAAGGTTCTCATGGCCTCATGCCAGTCAGTGCATAATAAGGCTATGTGGACAATGTAAACCTATAGAGCTACATGGCTAACCAGTCTATAGCTTAACATGCATGTCAGGGAAAACAATACTCCATCCAATGGTCACAAGGTATGGAAAACAAGTACAACGTACGAAGGCAGATCAAGACCAAAAGGGTCATAAACATAATAAGGAATTGTAAAGACACCCAAGAACTAGAAATTATCCTCATACATGACAAAATTAACTCCACACAAGCACACAAGAATGGAATGAAAACAACAGGGAAAAAATGGGAAACATACAACACCCCATTCGATGGTATTGGTGGAATTTGCACACAAAACTCAAAGACATTGAACGGAAAGGGAAAACCACCCGCCTAGATGCTAGGAGATTAATATACTTGAAACACAATGATTGAATCACCTTAGAATATCAAAGATATACAAAACATCCAAAACGCTCCACCCACTATATCTTGAGGAAGAGGGCAAATCGTGGAATGAAACTCAAGAAGAAGTAAGAACATACCACGGAGGTTCCAACACAATCGACGACGGTCGATTTGGAGAACATACGAAGGCTCTGGGTCTTGGAGAAGTCTCGGATCCGCACGACTTATCTCGGTTGAATGAGACCTAGAAGAAGATGTTTATTTTCATCAAATGTGACCCTGGAGCGTTTAATGGAAAAAAAGAAAATACATGGAATGTACTTTTAGAGTATATGGTGTGTACTAGGCTTTTCCATACTCCACTTTATGAGGCCTCCACATTTCCCCTACACTCCATGTGTGTGGCCTGGACACGGATAGCAGACAACCTCTCATGGAATCAATGTACACGGAGTGTACTTATAAAGTACATGGCGTGTACTCTAAATATTTCCATATTTTCCTCTTTTTCTAAAAAAATAGAAAATGAAAAAAATACCTGGAAGGAGGTCAGGGTTCTTAAAAACTAACCCACTTACAAAAATTCATCCTCAAATTTCCCTAGTGAGGTGTAGAAGAAGAAACCCCGATCAAATCTGGCCACAATAATTGTACATCGGCCTCCCTCTCCCAACTCTCGTCATGTACTCGCCCGTGTTTCCATAACCCACGTACCAGAGGAACAGATCGACCATAGAGAAACATCGCACTGTGATCGACAGTCTGGATAAGATGCTCCTTGAATGATGCATCCACTTCAAACATTCTCCTCAGGATGAAAGACCTGAGCTAGTTTAGAAAAGTAACGTTGGAGCTGGGAAACGTGGACGACGTCGTGCATATCCAGGTACCTCTAAGGTAACTGCAACAGATAGGATACTGACCAAACTCTTTGCAACACATCCAACAGCCCGACGTACCTCAGTGAAATCTTACATGGTCTTCGAATCCTCTTGTGTCCCAGCCTCAGTGTGACATGCATGAAAACATGAACCCCGACCTTGAACTCCAGAGGTCATCTCCGCTGATCAGCATAAGACTTCTGTCGAGACTGTGTTGTAGCCATCCTCTTCCGAATCAACTCTATCTACTCTGAGGTCTCTTGAACAAGATGAGGTCCCAGAAAAGATACCTCTCCTTCCTCCAGCGAGCATAAATGTGATCAGCATGGCCTACCGTATAAGGCCTCATAAGGTGCCATCTTAATATTCACCTGAAAACTATTGTTGTAGGGGAACTCCAGAAGAGGTATATGCTTCTACCAAGAACATCCAAAGTCCAGAATTAATGCTCAGAGCCTATCCTCATGAACCTGAATCGTACACTTGGACAGGACATCAGTCTGGGGATGGTTTTCAATACTCAAAAGTACCTATGTACCCAAAGCCTTCTGAAGCCCCTACCAGAACCAAGAAGTAAAATTTTCATCCCTATTCGAATTAATTGAGTGCGGAACTCCACGTAGACGTATAATCTATTGGATGTACAACCGCCCTAGCTCATCAACACCGACGGTCTCCTTGATCATCAATATTTGAGAAACCATTGTGAGTCTGTCAATGACAACCCAAACAACATCATTTACACAAGGCGATCATTGAATCCCAGTCACGAAATCCAACGCGACATCGGTCCATTTCCACTCTTTAATGGTTAACTACTGTAATAACCTACATGTCTTTGATGCTCTACCTTCAGATGCTGACAAGTGGAACGCCTATGGACAAAACCAGCAATGACCCTCTTCATACCTGGCCACCAATACTAATGATTTACATCGTGATACATCTTGGTGATGCCAAGATGAACTGCCCAAACTGTGGAATGAAAATCTCACTTGAGCTCCTCGCATATATCTACAGGCACCCATACATGTATTTAGAAACATAAGATCTCATCCTCACCCACTTTCCATCCTGGAGGAGGGTCCTCTCCTGACACACTCACCCACAGGACTAGGCCTTCTAAGTCTGATAGCTTCCTCATCTTTATCTGATCAAGAAGTGTATAGGTAACAGCTACATAAGATAGGAAAGTCTATCTGTGTATGTTGTGCACCTCTAAATGCATCTCAGAGAACAGATCCATAAGCTACCACTCACTACTAGTGGAGGTTCCACTGAGTGAAGATGTATTTGAGACTCTTGTGTTCATTGAAAATGAAAAAATTCACTCCCAGAAGATAGTGTCTCCAACAGTGTAAGGCATGAACAACATCTGCTAACTCCAGATCGTGTGTGGGGTAGTTCCTCTCATGTGGCCTCAACTACAGAGACCCGTACACAACAACTCCATCTCCCTGCATAATCACAACACCCAATACGGTACATGATTCATCACAAAAATGGTTTATCTCTTGCCCAGATCTAGCAATACTAGTATTGGTTCTGACGTCAACCTCCCTTTCAACTCCTGAAAGGATAACTCACAAGAATCAGAGAATAAAAACATCGCACTTTCTTGGATAGACATATCAATGATGCTGATAAACATGAAAAATCTTGTACGAAGCATCTGTAGACAACCCTAGTAAACTCCACACATCAAAGATGTTCTCTGGCTGCTCCTTGGAAACTACAACCCTCACCTTCTCTAGTTCTGCTGATAATCCTGTCTCTGAGATGACATGACCGAAGAAGTGAATCTAATCCATAAAAAAGTGGCATTTTGAGAGATTATCATATAATTGATGTTCCCTCAGTGAACTCAAAATTATCTCATGATGGGTAACATGGTCGTGTCGAGTGTGAGAGTACACCAAGATATCATCCATTAATAAAATCATGAAGGAATCCAATTATGGATGGAACACTCGGTTCATCAGTTCCATGAAAACTGCCAGCGCGTTCATGAGATCGAACAATATAACAATATACTCATATATGCCATACCTACCCCTGAAGGCTGTAAGAGGTATATTATATGGTCTAACGTGGAAGTGATTCTTACCAGATCTCAAATAAATCTTTGAGAACACCCATGATCCTCGAAGCTGATCCAAGAGAACATTGATCCTCATCAATGGATATCAGTTCTTGATCATCAACTGGTTCAACATCCGATAGTCCAAACAATGCCTGAGGGTACTGTCTTCCTTCTTCACAAACAAGACCGGTGAACCCCAAGTTAATGTACTGGGTCAGATGAAACCCATCACCTGCAATTCCTCGAACTTCTTCTTGATATCCTGCAACTCAGGTGTAGCCATCATATAAGGAGGAATGGACACTGATGCTGCTCCTGGCATGAGATTAGTTGATAATTCTACCTCACAATCTGGAGGTAATCCTGAAAAGTCCTCTGGAATGAAAACTCTGAAACGGTCCACCACTGGGGGAAAGTAAAACAGTGAAGTCCCCTGGTCATCCAGATACTAACTAGCAATCTGGGATGTGACTCCTCCCTGCCAATGATGCTCGGGTCCCGCTCAACTCGGCTGGACATCCCACTCACCCCTATGAAGAAATTATTCACCCTCTGGTGATGCAAAACCCACTCTGCGGCAATAGTAGTTGACGATTGCCTGAAAGGGAACTAACCAGTCCATCCCAAGAATGAAATCATATCTTGTACTTTCTAGGTCATAGAGGTCCCATAATAAGTGACCCCAGACAACCTCATGAAGACATTCTCTGCACTGACGTATGCCAATCACTCTGGTCCCCAATGAAGTGTCTAGAGTCAATGTACCAGCTGAGGGAAATATGCAGAGCCAAAAGCTCTCCACAAAAACAACGAAGATAAAGCTATGTGTAGCACTAGTATCAAAAAGATCTGAAGATAAAACAGAGCCTGGGAAGATCGTATCATGAACTGTATAAGGTCCAGGATCCTGCTCCTGATTGGTCTGCTCCATAGAGAATGTCTAGCTTGTACCGCGGCCCTGCGACCCTGGCTGACTACACTGAGCTGATCCGCTATGTTGTCACTAGTAACCTGGTGACTGACCACCACGGCCGTGACCTCCACCTCGGCACGAATGGCCGGAAGAACTCCAGTTCCTAGATTGGTGAGAAACTGGTGATGCATCTCATGAACGCAGGGTCATAGAAATACCCCTACCACATGTTGTAGGTGAGAAGATCTGACAGAAACACTAAAGATGGCCCATCTTGCTGCATGATCGGCACTCCACTAGGTCTCTTGAAAAACATGGCCACATATTCCGGCTTCTCCCACACTATTAGCACACCACTTTGCTACATGAATATGTGTCTCACCTCCTTAGAAGGCCTTCATTAACCTTATAAATCACTCTCGAAACTATGCATCAGAACCTGTGTCCGGAATGACGACTGGTGCCAAGACTGGCACAAAAGTAGGACGTGTCGGTGGAATGACTCTCCATGGTCAAGCACACACCGTAGATCTGGATTATCAAAGGCCTAGAACACAAGAGTTTAAAAGGGGAACAAGACAAGAAACATACACGTTTTACAAAACATTACTACATGACATGTATAAAAACTACATGGTGTGTTCTTTTAAACCATTCACATGGGCGTGTACTTCTGCCACCACTGGTCATGTAATTCCCAACCCACGTGGCGTGTTGTCCCCACACACGGCGTGTACTTGAAATCTATTCCCCTGCCAGATTCCCCTTACATGACTAACCCACATGGTCATCATAATCCTAGACTACACAGTGTGTATGACAACCACACGACATGTACTAGATAAGGTTCCAACGACCCGTGTTGTTAGCTACAGGACTAGATACATGGTTCACTCTACACGGTGTGATCCCTGTGAACACATCATGTACTTGAAGGCTTTCCCTGACCCGTTTTGTTCATAAAACATCCTGGTACTTAGGATACAAGGCATGGTGTGTGATAGGAATACACAACATGTAATGTTGTGTTCATCCATCTGTATCATTTTTCACATAGGTAGACACATGGTCTCTGTAATATGGCATGTACTAACCGTACACGGTGTGTTCCTGATGATTTTTTACAACCCTGTGTTTCTACCGACATAGTCAGTGACATGGTTTAAAAACTACACGATGTGTATTCAGAATGTAAATGCCGTGTATTCTGGGTATTTCTGAGCTGTAGCTCAAAAACTGCTCCGGAGCCCAGAAAATACAGAAAACAAGCTTGAAGATGGCGGATTCGAATCTATGAGGTCCCATACTACCCGTGAATCAAATCTCGGCATCTCGTACATATCATTTACAAGGAAAACAAAACAATGATCCACCATGTTCCGATTCATGAGGGCCCATAACACCTTAAGAATCAAAATTTGGAATTCATTTCAGTAAATCTCAACACAAACAAAACTATATCAGACATCAGGTATTTATATCAAGTAAACTGTCAAAAAATCATGCATATTTCACACATCATCTATCACAACAACATGAAATTACTAATTCATCCAAGATGGAATGGAAAAATTCATGACAGGTGATTTCTAAAAGTGCATATACGATGCATGAGATGAAATACCCTCATATCGTCGGGTTGCTACTGAAATAGAACCTCAATAATATCAACAGTAACAACCAAAATCATGTGAGTCACTCATGGTGAAATCAAATCAACTATAAAATAGACAAACCAGAAACTACAACAAGCGAGGTAGACTGGCTTTTCCCTATACACGAGATAGCTACTCTTAGGCATAGTTTATTACCAAGTACTTATTGTGTCCTATCCCTAGGTAATGGCTCTAAACAGTATGTCAAGTGAAAATAATCCATTTAATACCACATTTTAATGCCATAATCTTGGATTCCACCTAGAGGCACCCCGTACCTAGTTGGTCACATGGCCTCAAATGAATTTCCTCAAACCCCAGAGGCTGCTAACTAGCAGCGAGGGCCTTGAGTGTGATTGTGCGGAAACTATGCCCCCATTGTCATATTACACACCGAAAGAGAAAAAATAAATAATAAATAGTACACAACAAACAATAGCGGAAGCTGTAAATAATCCATACACAAGTGAATAGAGGAAGAATTAATATGATAAACCGTAGGATCACGCACACATATATATAATAATGTGTGATACAAATATTTATGAAAGCAGAAAAACAATTCACAATGCGGAATACATTACTAAACCAAATTACATAAGAAAAACAGATATGCAAGTCCTCAGCATCGCATTCCTCGGCTTGGTCCCATGCTCTTCTACTCCAATGCAAGTTAAGTACCTGAAGTAGAAGGGAAATTTCCCTTTTCTATACCTACAACAATATAATCTCTTTGGGCCCAAAAGCATGACCCAAATAGGGTGTGAGACTAAATCCCAGTAGGAAACAACCCTAACATCTGTGCCTAATAGTCAGTGAGTATATGGTAGGTAAGTTACATTAAATAGTTAACAATAAGTAGTAACCAGTAATACAAAACAGTAAACAATCCACAAAAATCAGCTAGCAGTAGTGAAGAAAACAACTAACCACAAACAGGAAATCCGCTGGGAAGTACTCACAGACATTCCCTCTAGTCCTATCCAAAAAGTACCAAAAACCCTCAGGGAAGTACACTCAGAAAAACCCCTCTAGTCTGGTTATATGAAATTATAAGACTCTCTGAGGATGCACGCAAAGTAAAATACCCTTAAAGTTTATGGTAGTTAGGGACACTCTAAGGAAGATCATGCGGTATAATACCCTTATAGACCCATGGAATAGAGACTCTCTGAGGAAGATCACTCAGTCAATTCCTCCTTTAGCATTAGTTCTATCACAGACTCTCTGAGGAAGCTAACTCGGTCAATTCCTCATATAGACTGGTATGGATTAAGGAAATTCAAACAAAACAAACAAAGACCCTCTGAGGATGTTCACTTGGTCTACCATCCTGTGGTCTATAATATCTAGGACTCCCTGGGAAAATCACTTGGTTTGTACCCTATAGTCTATCAACTCAATACTTTCTGAGGAAGCACACTCAGTCCACCCTCTTGTGGTCTATAATATCCAGGACTCTCGGGAAATCTCACTCGGTCTATCCCATGTAGTCTATCAGCTCAATACTTTTTAAGGAAGCTAACTCAGTGCATCCTCTTGTGGTCTATAATATCCAAAACTCTTTGTGAATCTCAATCGGTCTATCCCTTATAGTCTATAATATCTAAGACTCTCTGAGAGGCTCCCTCGGTCTATCCCTTATAGACTAAAGCTTCATGTTCTCACGGCCCAGTGCCAATCAGTGCATAATAATGCTATATGGTCAATGTAAACCTATTGAGCTACTTGGATAACTATTTTATAGCTTAAAAACCATATCAGGGAAAACAATACTCCATCCATTGGTCACAAGGTATGGAAAACAGGTACATTGTATGAAGGCAGATCAAGACCAAAAGGGTCCTAAATAGAATAAGGAATGGGAAATACACTCAAGCACTAGCAATTATCCTCATACATGACAAAATTAACTCTACACAAGCACACAATCAAGGAGAGAAAACAATAGGGGAACAATGGGAAACATGCAATACCCCGTTCGATGGTATTGGTGGAATTTGGAATCAAAACTCAAAGACATCGAACGGAAAGGGAAAAGCCACCTACCTAGATGCTAGGAGATCAATATACTTGATCCACGATGATTGAATCACCTGAGAATGTCTAAGATCTACGAAACTTTCAAAATGCTCCACCCACTATATATTGAGGATGATGGGAAATCATGGAATGAAACTGAAGAAGAAGTAAGAACTTACCACGGTGGTTATAACACAATCAATAGCGGTTGATTCATATAACATACAGATTCTCAGGGGCTTGGAGAAGTCTCGGTGCCGCATGACTTATCTCGGTTGAATGATACCTAGAAGAATATGTTTATTTTGATCAAATGCGACCCTGGTGCGTTTAATGGAAAAAAAGAAAATACATGGCAAGTACTTTTGGAGTACATGGTGCATACTAGGCTTTTCCATACTCTGTTTTAAGAGGCCTCCACATTTCCCCTACACACCATGTGTGTGGCCCAGATACGGCCATCACACGTCCTCTCATGGCATCAATGTACATGGAGTGTAGTTATAAAGTACACGAAGTGTACTTTGAAAATTTCCATATTTTCCTCTTTTTCTAAAAAAAACAGAAAAGGGAAACAATACCTGGAAGGAAGGTAAGGGTTCTTAAAAACATCCCCACTTACATAAATTCATCCCCAAATTTCCCTAGTGAGGCGTAGAAGAAGAAACCATGATCAACTCGGGCCTCTACGATTGTACATCGGCCTCCCTCTCCCATGTTTCATCCTATACTCGCCCATGATGCCATAACACCCGTACCAAATGAACAGATCGGACATTGAGATCCTTCGCAATGTGATCGAAAATCAGGATAGGATGCTCCTAGAATGATGTATCCACTTCAAGCTCAACCTCCTCAGGATGAAAGACCTGAGATGGTTGAGAAAAATAACATTAGAGATGAGAAACGTGGAAGACGTCGTGTATATCCTGGTACCTCTAAGGTAACTGAAACAGATAGGTAACTGACCAAACTCTTTGCAACACATCCAACAGCCCGACGTACCTTGGTGAAAGTTTACCCGGTCTCTGAATCATCTTGTGTCCCAGCCTCGGTGTGACACGCATGAAAATATGATCCCCAACCATGAACTCCCGAGGACATCTCCGCTAATCAACATAGGACTTCTGTCGAGACTGTGGAGTATCCATCCTCTTCCGAATCAACTCTATCTACTCTGAGGTCTCTTGAACAATATGAGGTCCCAGCAAAGATACCTCTCCATCCACTAGCCAGAATAAAGGTGATTGGCATGGCCTACCGTACAAGGCCTCGTAAGGTGCCATCTGAATATTCATCTAAAAATTGTTGTTGTAGGGGAACTCCACAAGAGGTATATGCTTCTCCCATGAACCTCCAAGTACAGAATTCATGATCAGAGTGTATCCTCATGCTCTTGAATCATACGCTTGGACATGCCGTCAGTCTGGGGATTGTTTGCTGTACTCAAAAGTACCTATGTACCCAAAGCCTTCTGAAGCCCCTACCAGAACCATGAAGTAAAACGTGTATCCCTATTCAAAACAATTGACTGAGGAACTCCATGCATATGTAAAATATCTCGGATGTAGAACCTCCCTAGCTCATCAACACCGAAGGTCACCTTGATCATCAAGATTTGATAATCTTTTTTGTGTTTGTCAATGACAACCCAAACAACATCATTTCCACGAGGCGATCTTAGAAACCTAGTCACGAAATCCAATTCTACATCGTTTCATTTCCACTATGTAATGGTTAACTACTATAAGAGACCTACCATTCGCTGATGCTCTACCTTCACATGCTGACAAGGGGAATGCCTAATGAACACACCAGCAACGCCCCTCTTTATACCTGGCCACCAATACTACCAATGTACATCGCGATGCATCTTGGTTACACTAGGATGAACTGCCCAAACTGAGGAATGAAAATCCTGCTTAAGCACCTCGTATATATCTACATGCACCAATACACATCCGTAGAAACACATGATCTCATCCTTGACCACTTTCAATCCAGGAGGAGGGTCCTCTCCTGACACACTCACCCACATGACTAGGCCTTCTGAGTCTGATAGCTGCCTCATCCGTATCTGACCAAGATATGCAGAGGTAACAGCTATAGAAAATAGGAATGTATGTCCCTGTCTGTCATGTACCTCTAAATGCATCTCAGAGAACAGACCCATAAGTTGCCTCTCACTACTGGCCTCTTGAAATTCTTGTAGCTGAGTTCTTTTGCTCAGCACATCAACAACTACATTGCCCTTCTCAAGCATATAGGCAAGCTCAAAGACAAAGGACTGAAGATACTCGACCCACCTGAATTGTCTCAGATTCCGGTCCTGCTGAGTTAAAATGTATTTGAGACACTTGTGGTCATTGAAAACGACAAAATTCACTCCTAGAAGATAGTGTCTCTGATAGTGTAAAGCATGAACAACATCTGCTAACTCTTGATCATGTGTGGGGTAGTTCCTCTCATGTGGCCTCAACTACAGAGACCCGTACACAACAAATCCATCTCCCTGCATAAGCACAGCTCCCAATCTGGTACCTGATTCATCACAAAAAATGGTTCATCATTTTCCTAGATCTAGCAAGACTAGTATTGGTTCGGACGTCAACCTCCATTTCATCTCTTGAAAGGATAACTCACATGCATTAAACAATAAAAACATCGCACATTCTTCGTCAGACATATCAATGATGCTGCTAAACATGAAAATTCTTGTATTAAGCGTCTGTAGCCAACCCTAGGAAACTCCACACCTCAATGACGTTCTCTGGCTGCTCCATGGAAACTGCAGCCCTCACCTTCGTTGGGTCTACTGATAATCTTGTCTCTAAGATGACATGACCAAAGAAGTGAATCTAATCCATCCAAAAGTGGCATTTTGAGAGCTTGGCATATAACTAATGTTCCCTTAGTGTACTCAAAATGATCTCAGGATGGGTAGCATGATCGTGTCGAGTGTGAGAGTACACCAAGATATCATCCACGAATACAATCACGAAGGAATCCAAGTATGGATGGAACACCCGGTTCATCAATGCCATGAAAACTGCCAGCGCATTAATGAGACCGAATGACATAACAATATACTTATATAGACCATACCTACTCCTAAAGGCTGTAAGAGGTATATCAGATGGTCTAACGTGAAAGTGATTCTTACCGGATCTCAAATCAATCTTTGAGAACACCCATGATCCTTGAAGCTAATCCAAGAGATCATCGATCCTCAGCAAGGGATATCAGTTCTTGACCGTCAACTGGTTCAACTTCTAATTGTCCACACACTGCCTGAGGGAGACGTCTGCCTTCTTCGCAAACAATATAGGTGAACCCCATGTTGAAGTACTGGGTCAGATGTTACCCTTCGCCTGCAATTCCTCCAATTGCTTTTTGAGATCTTGTAACTCAGGTGTAGCCATCTTATAAGGAGGAATGGACACTGTTGCTACTTCTAGAACGAGCTCAATCGAGAATTATACCTCACAATCTGGAGGTAATCCTGAAAATTCCTCTAGAAATACATCTCTGAAACAATCCACCACTAGGGGAAAGTCAAACTGTGAAGTCCCCTGGTCATCCAGATACTGACTAGCAATCTAGGATGTGACTTCTCCTATCCCATGATGCTCGGGTCCTGCTCAACTCACTGGACATCCCACTCACCACTATGAAGAAATGATTCACCCTCTGGTGATGCAAAACTCACTCTGCTGTGATAGTAGTTAACGATTTCCTGAAAGGGAACTAACCAGTCCATCCCGACAATGACTATAAGGCCCAGGCCTTAAACCATACTTAATATTGAATTAAATGAATAATTCACATTGAGGATATTTTCAGTTTTAGAGTTTTAGATAATTTTGACATAAATATTACATCTCAAATGATTACAAAGTAGACACTTCTACTAAGTTTCCATAAAATAAAAACTCTTAAAAAGAAACATGTCTAGTTCCATGTTTTAGATAGCATGACTTTCCCTTGATGCCATCCATGACCCTATTCCACATTAAGTCCTGTGAAAAACATTTCAAAAGAACTTGGGGTGAGCATGTAAAGCTCAGTACGAGATACAAAAAGAATGAAAACTATTAGTTTTTCAAACATCAAGTAAACCATGTATACTTTATCTATGTAATACCTTCACCTTTATGAAGTAGTAAATAATCTTCACTGAATAAAATATCATTACATACCCTTTTAAAAGAAAATTTTTACCATAAAACCCATATAATGAACACATAACATATAAAGTTAACTTGGGACATAAACATACTTAAGTGGAATAACCATATGGTCAACTTCCACACATATCACTTAATGGAATATCCATACAGCCGACTTCCATACATACTTAAATGGAATAGCCATACGGACAACTTCTATACCCAATGCATTGGAGGGTATAACGTAACCGCCTGTCCTGGTTTTCACGGTTCCACCCGTCATATGGTTTATCACATAACCACCCGTCAAATGTCCAAGTACCATTATAAAAACATAAGACATAAAACAAATATAATGGAAAGAAAAAATTTCCACACTTTGATCACAATATATCACCTAAATATATTGACATAACATATCCGTTATAAAAACCATTTTCAATACCAAAATACATAAAAGTTTATATGGTATTTATTTCATTTTAAAAACATTACGGCTTATTGAGGAAGCCAAAGACCAAATAATACTCACGGCGGTGGAAAAGGTCGGTGTCACCGCGTATGTTAAAAGAAACATTCCTTTTTGTCGTTTTGTAAAAATCTTCATAGAAAAAGATTCCTTTTTTATAAAATTAAATGTCAAAGGGTTTTTCACACAGTATAAATTAAATCCTTGTATTAGAACAAAACTTGCCTCAATGAAAGGAGATTGAGACAAAGTACCTTACCTTGGGTTTGACTTGACTCGATCGTTCTTTAACGTCCTGAATAATAAACATGAGTTAATTTCTACTTGATTAAGAACCTTTTTCAAGTTCATTATTACTTTTATATCACTTATTACCATGTTATAAACATTATGTAATCATTTATGTTGATAATGTTTGTTTTTTCGATATTTGGTTCTTAAGTCGAAAGTGGACTTCTTATAATTACATGTTGTTCGTGTGGTCAAAGGTTCATTATATCCAGAATGATTTTCATGATTTCAAAATAATATATATCATATATATCCATCATATACATGTATTTATAATATTAAATAATCATTTAGAGGTAAGAAATGAAATTCACCAATCATGGAGATGGTATGCCGTACGTATGCATGAACGCTACATTCATTTCTATGTCATATTAATGGAATTAAAACTAAATTAGAGATATGTATATTTTAATTCCAGAATTATATTAATCATTTATATGTAAAATACATCATATATAACCATTATATATATGTACTTATAATATTACATTACATTTGGGGATAAGAAATGAAATGCACTGTTCATGGAGACGGTAAGTCGTACGTACGCATGAACACTACATTCATTTCTATCTCATACTTTCATGGAAAGAAAATAATAATGATATAAAGATATATTATAATTATAGTATAACATCATATATAATAACTTTAAATCCATCCTTTATACATCCCACATATGGCATTAACGAATCAAATCACTTTGAGGGGGCGGTAGTCCGCACTTCCTAAAATGAAGATATCGTGTTTACCCATAATAGAAACCATAAAGGTATTTCATAAATGAAAAATACAGAAGCTTAATTAAAACATAAACATATTATATATCATATATATATATAGGGACTTCTTAATGGCCACCTTTTAAGTTGATATATGAGTGTTGAACAATCATCGTTTCGTGAGGCGGAAATTCTCCATCCACAGAAACGGTATGTTCTTTAACCATTAGATGAATGTGTGTGTATGTGTAGCTTGAATACATATTATAAAAATATCCTAGTATATTGGAGATACTGTAGTTTTTACAAAATAAAGGAATAAAAAGTGTTTAGGGGGTTGGAGAAGCAAAATAAAACATAAGAACACAAGAGAAGACACTACCTTTAAATATGGTAACTATTTTTGATTTGAGCTCAAAGACGTCCTTGGAAAGACTTCAGCCCAAAGTGAGGTTTCTAGGAGTAATAGAGGTATGTAGAGAGGAAAAATGGGCAGGGGTTTGCTAATCCAATGGCTTGAGAGGTGTGGGTAAGGAGGTAGGCGTGGGGTCCTTTTATAAGAGGAGAGGAGGGGAACTCTTGGAAAGGTATAAAATGTTACTTTATTTTCAAATGAGTTTTGGATTTTAATGGTCCCAAATTGGTTTTTTTAGGATAAGGTGATAAGGGTTCAAAATACACCCATCCAATAGGTTTTTGACATGTATAGGTCTTAGAGTTTATATTATCTTTTGATTTTATTTAAATCGTTAAATAATAAGGTAATCGCTACATTATCATGATGTCATCAATAATTTAATTTATTTAATGCCTAAAAATAATAAAAAAATTACTATGATATATGAAATAATTTTATCTATCCAATTCCTATTTATAGTCAAAAATATGACTTGTATAACCCCATTTAGAAATTTGTTTAGTAAAACATCTCATGTTTGTGACATTTTAATTTTAACATTAAATAAAAAGATATTAATATTATTTTCCTACCAAAGTGGCTCCATGGGGTCCCCAAGTTGACCCATGGATTTTCTTGGTCGTCCATGACACATCCAATAAGGGTAGGACATGTGTCTAGGTCATTTCATAATATGAAAACATTATTTTTACCATAAACTACACTAATTACCTCTAATCGCGATTAAAAACATAAAAGTTACTATTCACAAAAAATATTATTTTAATCCCATTGAACAACATTTTACTTCTTAATGACAACCATGAATTTCGGATTTTTAAAATTCAAAACACAAAGGTTGTAAAATTTCATTTAAATGAAAAAATCAGTTTTTAAAGTACCACTTAGTGGTTTCACTATTCATCAAAAATTGATGTTTTTCAGAAAAATACCAACACATCACCCTAAGCTATATTTGATATTCTGAATTAAAAAATGATGTCTATTTTGAAAAATAAAAAACATATAAGTTACAATAATTA
Source organism: Viscum album (assembly GCA_963277665.1). Classification (NCBI taxonomy): domain Eukaryota; kingdom Viridiplantae; phylum Streptophyta; class Magnoliopsida; order Santalales; family Viscaceae; genus Viscum; species Viscum album. The sequence goes on along the minus strand of OY728145.1, from coordinate 1,236,123,475 downwards.
ATTTAATAATTAATTTCTGCTGTCAGAACAAATAGAGTGTTTTTATAAAACAATATATATCAAAAGATTGACACTAGTTGAAGTCCAATTTCAAAGTGAAATTAATTCCAATGAAAACCATTGGATTAAATGGTAAAAATATATTATAATTTAACTTTAAAATCACTTCAAAATATATTCTAATCAAATTAATAAATTATATTTAAAATATTTTTTGAATTAAAATACAACATTTTTCACTATTTATTATAAAATGAACTTTGTCAGAAAAATGCCAAAAATTTACACAAGGTAAATTTTGATGTCCCGATTCTAAAGAAGAGTTTTATTTGGACCAATAGAAAGTATAAGAGTGACCAAAACTATATTTTATTAAGGTTCTCCTTGAAAAGGCAATAAGTTGAACCTTAGTGAATATTAGAGTATCTATGCATACAATTGAATTCTTTTCTTATTTTAAGCCTTTATCTTTTATTGGACAAATGTAAAAACATTTAAAAAACATATATAATCATATTATAGTTATTTCTATTCATTCCTTCCAATACAACAGCTATGTGTTAACTAACATTTAAAATAATATTATTTTATTACTAGTGTACAAGGTAAGATTTCAAAGAAAATCTTTGTTGTGTATCAGGTATGCTATCGAAAATAGAAACCCATTTAAAGTAAAATTTGTTTTTAATTTGAAAATATTAATAAATATAAAAATTTATTATTCTTTATTTACCTGGGATGTTACAATGACATCATAAATCATCATCTCTAGGTCATAGAGGTCCCATAATAATTAACCCCAGACAACCTCAGGAGGATATTCTTTGCACTGACGTACGCCAACCACTCTAGTCCCCAATGGAGTGTCTAGAGTCAATGTACCGGATAAGGGAAAGATGCAGAGCCCAATGCTCTCCACAACAACAACGGAGATAATGCTATGCATAACACCATTATAAAAAAGATCTGAAGATAAAATAGAGGCTGTGAAGATCGTATCTTGAACTTTATAAGGTCCAGGATCCTGCTCTAGATGGGTCTTCTCAATGGCGAATGTCTAGCTTGTACCGTGGCCCTACGACCCTGGATGACTACCCTTAGCTGATCCACTCTATTGTAACTAGTAACCTGGTGACGGACCACCACGACCGTGACCTCCACCTTGAAATGAACGACCAGAAGAACTCCAGTTCACAAACTGGTGAGAGACTGGTGATGCATCTCATGAACGCTGGGTCATTGAAGAACCCCTACCACATGTTGTAGGTGAGAATATCTGACAGAAAGACTAAATATGGCCCATCTTGCTCCATGATCGGCACTCCACTGGGTCTCTTGGGAAACGTGGCCTCATATGCCTGCTTCTCCCACACTGGTAGCACACCACTTGGATACCGGAATATGTGTCTCACCTCCTTAGAAGGCCTTCATGAACCTTATAAAACTCTCTCGGAACTATGAATCAGTACCTGTGTCCAGAATGATGGCTGGTGCCAAGACTGGCACAAAAGTAGGACGTGTTGGTGGCATGACTCTCCACGGTCAAGCACCCACTGTAGATCCGGATTAACAAAGAACTATAACACAACAGTATAATAGGGGAACAAGAGAAGAAACATACATTGTTTAAAAAACATGACTACATGACATGTATAAAAACTACACGGTGTGTTCTCTTAAACCATTCACATGGGCGTGTAATTCTGCCACCACTGGTCATGTAATGCCCAACCCACACGGTGTGTTGTCCCCGCACACAGCGTGTACTTGAAATCTATTCCCCTGTCAGAGTCTCTATACATGGCTATCCCACATGGTCATCTTAATCCTAGACTACACAGTGTGTATGAAAACCACACGACATGTACTAGATAAGACTCCAACGGCCCGTGTTGTTCGATGCAGGACCCGCTACATGGTACACTCTACACGGTGTGATCCCTATGCACACAACGTGTACATAAATTCTTTCCCTGACCCTTGTTGTTCATCAAACATCATAGTACTTAGGATACAAGGCATGGTGTGTGACAGGAATACAAAACAAGTAATGTTGTGTTCATTCATCTGTATCATTTGTCACATGGGTAGACACACAGTTTCTGTAATACGGCGTGTAATAATCATACACGGTGTGTTCCAAATGATTTTTCACAACCCCGTGTTTCTACCCACACAGTCAGTGACACGGTTTAAAAACAACATGATGTGTATTCAGAATATATACGCCATGTATTCTGGGTTTTTCTGAGCAGTAGCTCAGAAACTGCTCTGAAGCCGAGAAAACACAGAAAACAAGCTTGAAGATGGCAGATTCCAATCTATGAGGGCCCATACTCCCCACGAATCAAAGCTTGGAATCTCATACATATCATATAAAAGAAAAAAAACAATGATCCACCATGTTCCGATTCTTGAGAGCCTATAACACCTCAAGAATCAAAATTTGGCATTCATTTCATTAAATCTCAACACAAACAAAACTCTATCAGACAACAGGTATTTCTATCAAGGAAACTATCATAAAAGCATGGCTATTTCACACATCATCTGTCACAAAAACATGAAATTACTAATTCATCCAAGATGGCATGAAAAAATGAATGACAAGTGATTTCTATAAATGCATATATGATGCATGAGATGGAATACACTCATCTCATCTGGTTTCTACTGAAATAGAACCTCAATAATATCAAAAGTAAAAACACAAATCATGTGAGTCACTCAAGGTGATATCAAATCAACTGTAACATAGAGAAACTAGAAACTTCAATAAGCAAGGTAGATTGGATTTCCCCTATACAGGGGATAGCTACTCTCGGGCTTGGTTTATTACCAAATACATATTCTGTCCTATCCCTGGCTAATGGCTCTAAACAATATGTCAAGAGAAAATATTCCCTCTGATACCACATTGTAATGTCCTGATTTTGGATTCCACCCAGAGGCACCCCATACCTGGTTGGTCACATTGCGTCAAATGAATTTCCTAAAATGCCAGAGGCTGCTGACTAGCAGCGAGGGCTTTGAGTGTCATTGTTTGGAAACTATTCCCTCATTGTTAGAGTACACAACGGAAGAGAAAAAATAAATAATAAATATTAGACAACAAACAATAGCGGAATCTGTAAATAATCCATACACAAGTTAATAGAGGAAGACTAAATATGATAAACCGCAGGAGCATACACATATATATATAATAATATGTGATGTATATATTTATGAATGCAGCCAAACAAATCAAAATACTGAATACATTACTAAACCAAAGTACATAAGAAAAACAGATAAGAAAGTCATCAGCATCGCATGCCTCGGCTTGGTCCCATGCTCTCTTACTCAAATGCAAGTTAAGTAGCTGAAGTAGAAGGGAGATTCCCCGTGTCTGTACCTACAACAATATAATCTGTTTGGGCCAAAAAGCATGACCCAAATAGGATTTGAGACTAAATCCCAATAGGCAACCAAGCTAGGATCTGTGCCTAATAGTTAGTGAGTATATGGAAGGTAAGGTACAATACATAGTTAACAATAAGTAGTAACCAGTGATACACAGCAGTAATCAATCCACAAAATCCGCAAGCAACAATGTAGCAAACAACTAACCACAAACAGTAAATCCTCTGGGAAGTACTCACAGACATCCCCTCTAGTCCTATCCAAAAATTACCAAAAACCCTCGGGGCAGTACACTAAGACAAACCCCTCTAGTTTGGTCATATGAAATTATACAACTCTCTAATAAATCACGCTTTGAAAATTACCCTTATAGTTTATGGTAGTCAGGGACACTCTGAGGAAGATCACGTGGTCTAATACCCATATAGCCCCAAGGTCTAGAGACTCTCTGAGGAACACCACTCACTCAATTCCACCATTATCCTTAGTTCTATCACAGACTCTCTGAGGAAGATAACTCATTCAATTGCTCTCTTATCCTGGTTTGGATTAAGGAAATTCAGTCAAAACAAACAAAGACCCTCTGAGGAAGCTCACTTGGTCTACCCACCTGTGGTCTATAATATCCAAGACTCTCTGGGAAGATCACTTGGTTTTTCCCCTATCATATATCAGCTCAATACTTTTTGAGGAAGCTCACTCAGTCCACCCTCCAATAGTCTATAATATCCAAGACTATCTGAGAAGCTCACTCGGTCTATCCCTTATAGTCTATAATATCTAAGACTCTCTAGGATGCTCTCTCAGTCTGTCAATCTAAAGCACTAGGTTCTCCCTACCCCATGCCAATCAGTGAATAATAATGATATATCGCCATTGTAAACCTACAGAGCTACATGGATTACCATTCTATAGATTAACAAGCACGTTAGAGAAAACAATACTCCATCCAATAGTCATCAGGCATGGAAAACAGGTACAATGTCCCAAGGAAGAACAAGACCAAAAGGGTTGTAAAAAGTACAAGACATGGGAAAGACTTCTAAGCGCCAATAATTATCCTCATTCATGACCAAATTCCATTTAAACAAGCACTCTAGAAAGAAATGAAAACAATAGGGGAAAACAGGAAACACACAATACCCCGTTCAAGGTTATTGGTGGAATTTTCACAAAAAACTCAAATACATCGAACGGAAAGGAACAAAACACCTACTGGATGATAGGAGATCGATATAAATGAACCACAAGGAATGAATCTCCTTATACAGTCCAAGATATGAGAAAACATCAAAAATGATCAACCCACAATATCTTGAGGAAGATGGGAAATCATGGAATGGAACTCAAGAAGAAGGAAGAATTCACCACTGCACTTCCAACGCAATAAACGCTGGTCAATTCAAAGAACAGATGGAGGCTCGAGGGCTCAGAGAAGTCTTAGCACCACATGGATTCTCTTGGTCGAATGAGACATAGAAGAAGACATTTATGTTGATCAGACCTGACCCCGATGCGTTTAATGGAAAAAAATACACGGCTTTTAATTTTGGAGTACACAGCATGTACTATGCTTTTCTGTACTCCACATTAAGCAGCCTCCACATTTCCCCTACACACCGTGTGTGTGGCCTGGACACAGCCATCACACAGTCTTGCTTGACATCAAAGTACATGCCGGGAACATATAAAGTACATGGTATGTACTCTGAAAATTTCCAGATTTTTCTCTTTTTCTCAAAAACAATAGAAGAGGAAAAACATATCTAGAAGGAAGGTCCGAGTTCATACAACCTACAACACCATGTGGTCCACCTAGTCTCCCACTGTAACCACCTCTAATATATCATAAACTTTCCCAAGAAAAATTAACTCATGTCATGATGGGTGGTCATCCTATATGAGTTTGACTTATTGTATGTATCCTAGAATTCCATCAATGTATATGCATTAGCAGACATCCTAGTTGACCATGCCTCAAAGGAAGTTACACCGTTGGATGTTGAAATTTCATATTAAGATGTGTTTTCCATCCAAGAGGACCACCAGACATGGTAAATATACTTCAATGGTGATTCCTGATGCACGGTAGGAAAAATGGTAGAGGATCCCAAGATAAAAAAAGTTTTTAAATGTAATTATACTCGTATCCCATGAAAAGGCCATCCTACCTTACTCATTACGACTTTTAGATTGGTGAAAAAATAATGAAACATAAAATTAGGACCTCCTTGTGGGCTAGGAATTGGCACATCACATGACAGCTAAAAACCTAAAAATAAAGGGTTATTCAGAGCTACTCATCAAACATGTCAATGGTAAATATTCCATTAAGAAAAAAGTATTGGCCCTCTTGATCGACCATGTTCTAGAACTTGTGAATGAATTCCCATCAAAACAAATGTTGACCTATGTCCACCTATCTCAAAATGATCATGCTGATGCTTTGGAAAAAGTAGACATAGCTTTAGCTGATCCAGATAGAGATGAAATAGATAGTAGCATTGCTAGCTCCTAGATCGTATTACAATTAATCCTATGCAGTAATGAGGAAATTGATGAAATTATCCCCATTTATGAGCCTTATGATCACACCACGGGCTAGATGACGTCCATTCCAAATTAACTTCAAAACAGGGTACTCCTAACATATATGTAACGAAGGGATCAAGTATGATGATGGGCTGTCCACATTTTCCTATAAAAAGGGGTAAACCAAGATAAGGTTCCCTACAAATGAGGCTTTTACTGAGTACTTCTCTGGTGCATTCATGGTGAAGAGATCAATGTGGTCATACAATATGTGCATGTCCATTCTTGTGGAGCACACTAATCAACAACCAATATCTCTCACCAAATCCATAGGCTTGAGTATTACAAGCCCACTATGATACAAAATTGTGACATATCCACCAAGAATTTCCTTTCATACCTTGTTCATCCAAATTTCATACACCGACCTTGGATGTTACTTCATATAGATAAGTAATCCTTGACAATCACTGCCATGTTGATGGATATTGTGGGACCGTATCCACCTGCTACAGTATCATAGTTCAGGTTTATACTGACAACAACTGAATTATTTTCCAAATGGGGAGATTCCTTAACCATTTAAAAATCCTTTGAGAAAATCATCATCAGTTTTGTGAAGGCCAACAACATTACCATATTTGGTATCCCACATACAATACTAATGGACAATGACACCAACTTATGCTCTGCTCTGTTGGAAAATTTATACCAGGAGTATAGAATTATATCCAACCATTAATCCCATTACCACATGGTAGCCAATGAGAATATAATGTATTTCAACAAGAATCTATCCAACATACCCTAGAAGATGGTTGGTATGTATAAGAAATCATGGTCAGACATACTTCTTCTTACATTGTGGGATTATGGACCACGATCTGTACTTCCACCCAGATGACCCCTTACTCAGTAGTATACAGGGAAGATGCATTCTTGCCTATCAAAATACATGTTCCATCCCTTTTTGTGGACATTTGCGATAAACTATCAATGGAAAAGCAATTCAAGAGATAGTTTGTTGAGTGTTAGTAGCTTGATAAAATGTGGTTTCACACATTACACCTTTTGGAAATCTACAAAAACTATATTTCACTATCATTCAACAAAATGTTTCTCCTTCAATCATTCCTCAAATTGGAAATGTTGTTATTCCTATGATCCATGAAGATACACTGGTAGAATCCCCCAAAGCATGAACCAAAGTGGGAAGGGCCATATTTCATGCAAAGGGTCTATTCCCAATGGTGCATATTCCCTGATATCAATGAAAAAATAACACATCATGCCTCACAAAAATTGAATGTTCCTAAATATGTACATAACTTAATAAGAAACCCCAAAGCCATGGTTTATACTCTATGACCGTAATCTATGAGTTTTTGTCCTATCCAACATGATGTTAAAATGCATGGTATTCAAACCTTGGTACATGCACTAATATCTTAATCTATGAGATGCAAATGTGTGATGCCATGCTAAAAACTCTATAACCTTAAACTATGAGTAGAAAAAAGGTGAATCCATGGTCGGAACTCTAGTTCCATAAAATATTAGAGTCAACAAATTGAATACATGGTCCCAACTCTAAGCCCCTTAACTAAGAGACATTTTCCCTTTGACATGATGTTAAACTCTAAAGAACTCATCCAGGAAACATGACATTAAACTATTACTCACGTCCTCACTGTAAGATGTTAAACTACATGGCACAAAGCATCCTAATGGCATGAAAAAAAATTACATGATCTCTCACTAAACTAGGTAAGTATTGATTATTTCCCTCGTAGGATATGTAGTGACGCCTCAATCCTTGATCTTTCACCCTGCCTGTAACACCCCGTTATTTTATAAGATATATTCTTTTTAATTTCATTGATGTCTTCTATTGTAAACTACACCAATATTATCTAGTACTATACGCAACACCATATTAGCTTGCAGTATACACAACACTATTCTTGGCTCATGTTACACACAATTTCAAGTTCATTTTGTAGAAATTATTCTAAGCAACATTAAGTATTTATTTTATTTAATTTATAAATGAAATAATATTTGATTATGTTATATGAAACAACAAAGATATCTTCGACTACACACAGCCCTTACTTGGTTTGCATTACACACAATCACGACCTTCCTCGATAGAGTGTGTAATACGCAATACCGGGTCTCGCTAAACAACAATATATTGTTATAATATTATTATCAACTAGAAATGATGAATAGTATTAACTAAATTTTAAATTTTACTACATTATTAATAATCTTACACATTCTCTAGAACATCGTATGAGAACATAATATTTTTTTGGATAAATAAGTATTTTTCAAAAATCCAGTTTCGCCACCTTTTGATGGTGCAACAAAATTAAATCTAGTTTTTGACATGTTTATAATTTCAATTTGTCAAAATAAAATTCTTATTTGGAATCAGGATAGAAAAATTTACTTTGGATATAATTTTCATACTATTCTGATAAATTTCAAATATTAATGAATAGTAAAAACATGATATATTTTAATTAAAAATAACTTTTTTCATCGTAATAATTTATATGGTTAAATTATAATATTTAAGTGTTTTAAATTATAAATAGAATATATTTTTACCATTTAATATAATTTATGTCACTTGCATTGAATTTACATTGAATTCATTAGTATAATCATTTCAATCTTTTGCAATGTTTAAATTTTTAAAACTCATTTTCTTAACAAAAAGTTTAATTTTAAATTAAATATTGTCACTTATGAGATTTTTATTTGAAAAAATGGATTCCAAACTTGGAATTAGTAGGTCCAGATTATGTTAATTGGATAATTTTTTATTTTTTGGCACTATGAATTGTAACTATGGTAAATTTTATTTACGGTAGATAAAAGTAAATCTAGAAATTAAGGGAAAATATATTATTATAAAATTACCCTAACAAATGTATTAATATATATTTATGATTATATTTCGTCCTAAGTCATATTTGGGTCGAAATAGAATCCATTAGAACCCACTTGGATGCGATTAAGATCTTTAATTTATTTTATTTTAAAGAATGTGAAATATGTCTTAATGAAACATTAATAATTAAAGTGTTTTTAATATAAGGTTATACAGAATATAAATTTGATTATAAATACTCATTTTAAATATAAAATGTTTTTCATTGTTATGGTAATTTATTTTAATTTTTAAGTGATATTTAATTACCTTAATAGCTTATACATTAATGATGCAGAAATAATTTACTTAGTGAAAAATCAATAATATAGTTTTTATTAAAATAATAATACCCCTAAAAAGGCCAAATCCCTTTAACAATACCTATTTACCGAGTATATATATACCATAATCATACAGGTGTCTACTTTAGGACCATTTGGATCCATATATAAGATATTATGACATATATAATATTTTTTTAATAATGTCAAAGTTGTCACCTTCATAACTTAATAAATAAAACAATTTAAATGTTGTGATTTTATGAATATAAATTAGATTGAAAGTAATATTATGAAAGGTAATATATTTATATTCATCATATGATTATATTGTTAATTATTATGCAAAAGATAAGTATATTAAATAATTATACAAAAATGTTATAATAATTATTTTATTTAGAGAAATATCAAATAAATGGATTTAAAAATATGCAAATAAATATTATATGAACTATTTAATGTTCCCCACTAATTTTCTAGATGAACATGAAATGTTAGGAATCTATTAAATATTTTGGATCGAATATATCTTCGCTTTGGATTTTATTTAAATTCAAATAATTGAATAGTTTTAAAATTGACACTATTGATATTTTATAATAATAAAATATTATTAAATTGATTAAAAATCACAAAATTATTTTAAAATTACAAATTGAAAATTGTATGGTCAAATATTTAATAAGTTATCTAATTAGGAAAACATTACAACATAAAAATAAGTATTTATAACAATTTAAAAATTATAATTTTATTACCACAAATAAACATAAATAGATTAAATAAAAAGAAATCAAATTGATAAGGTTTAAAATTAATTCCAAACATGTCTAAATATTATTTTTTGATGAGTTTAAAATCATATATCTTCTCATCTTTAAATGAGAGTCATTAATTTTGTTTTTATGTGGGGTTTCAATTTATTATAAATTAATATTTCTTATGATTCCAAAGGTACCCCTCTCATCCCTTAAAAAAGGGAACCTCCTCCCTCTCCTCCTCACACCACATTGAGCCTTCAATATCGTCCAAACCTGCCCATATATCTTCTACACTTCCCTAGAAAAATAATAGAGGTCTTGGTCTTCTTAAAATACCATCTTTGGTGCCCTAATAGGAGATTTAGAAGAGGTGCGTCGATGAAGAACTAATATCCTTTACCGGTTCTTTCAAGTTTATTTCTTCTTATACTTCCTCTTATTTTATTGTTTCATAATGAAGAAATAACATCAGTATCTCTCATATAATTATATGTTATTATAAATATGAGCCATCCCTATTTCAACTTCTATCCATCCTACGGAAAACAAAATCATTGCGCGTGTGTACGTACGGAATACCGTTTCCATGCCATGGTGTAATCTGTTTTTCCACCCCCACCATACATGGATCGGTATAATGGTGTAAAGAATTACTATATATGGATATTATAAGATGATAGTAATTCTGAGATATTATACAATCCACTCTAATTTCATTCAATAATTATGGGAACGATATAATCGCTCGTGCGTACGTACGGATTACCGTCTCCACTACGCGATGAGATTCATTCTCCATGTTAACCATTCAAGAATGATTATAAAGTATATATATTAAATAATAAAAAAATATATGAAATATTAATGATAATGGATTTATTTATATGTTATTTAGTTACTTCCATTAAATTTAATAAGGAAACAAAAATATAATTCACGCGTACTTATGGCCTACCATCTCCATGAATGGTGCAATTCATTCCATTTATCGATCTATTATATATATATATGATGAATATATATTAAATATAAATAATTTTTACATTATATAATTATGTAATCATGATCTATGTAATCATATGAATAGTTAAAAGTGAAAACATTTACGTTAAATGAAATAATTTTCCCCAAAACGCTACTTTAACATGGAATTAACAAAAGAACGGGTAATATAATGTCGTCAGTAAATCATGTATGATATCATAAATATTGTTATGGTTATATTACAAGTTAATAATATGATTAAGCCCACTATACTGGGGTCTCGAAAACATAAAACAAAATTGGACATAAGTTAAGGGATAATTTTGCAAATCTCATTTTTATCTGAGATTGCTTATACGTAAGTATTCACTGGGGTTATGTTTATCATCCATGTCCATGTTTTATAAAAATGTATTCATAAAATATTTACTATTATAACATGTATTTATAAAGTCATTTTACCATTTTTTGACTTTTTACTACATTGTATGGAAGGAATCATTCCTTTGGTTACCAAATAAGGTACTTTTTGACTTTTCCGAAAAAAGTATAAGATGAATGTTTTTTTTCATATAAGGTGTGAATAGATTTTTACGGTTTCATAATGACTTATTTAAATGAATATTAATCTACAAAATTTCATGGTTATTTTCCAAAAATAATTTTCTTTTTAAATTTCATGGCATTTTGAGAAAAGAAAATGATTTTGAAGAAGAAGGGATATTTTCCTCCTGAATTCATTTCACGTGTTTTATCAAAACTATTTTCCATCTAAGATGAAATTATTTAGTATGTTTATGTTTCATGTATAATGTCTCTATTATTTATATGTTTTTATTTTTTTATGATTAAATTATATCCATTTCTTTTATTTGGATTATGTTATGACGGGATGATGTCTATGAAACACATTTTATTCGTTGGGTTATTATGAATGATTTATGTTTATTTTTTGGCACACGAAAGAATGATTTAATAATGATATTGGTGGAACCTATATCTCCCTCCAATGCATTGGGTAAATATTTATATATCATGATATTGAGATCTATGGAATGACAAGTTAATCTGTTTCAGTGATACAAGACTGGAACGAGGAGTGAACTCGATTCTGTATGGGACTTCGTCCACTATGATGGTCTTGGCAGCAATTTGTTGGATACTATGGAAATCAAATCATGTGATTAATGGTTTTCCAAAATTAGTTTTTTTATTCCCATGCTATTTTATCATGATTAATTTTCTTTTATGATCTACGCCTTATGTACTTCTATGATATATTTCATGGTCATGTTTTTACGTACAAATGTTTATGGTTTGTTTTATGTACACTAAATATACCCTTACTAAGATTTTGAGCTCACCATTATTATTTATTCATTTTCACATGATATAACAAATGGTTTTAGGTAAGAAAAAAGGGGATGATCTATATTGGAGATGTTGAAAATCATTCACCATGATTAGAAGATTATGTTCTGAGATTCCAAATACACTAAACTAATATGGTCTTTGGGCATTTATTTTTGTCATGTATTAAGTCTTCCACAAAATTGATTTAATGTCTATGTACGTCAATCTATCGGTATATATATTTGGTATCAGAATGAAGGTTTAGTTAACCGTTGGAAACTAGAATTAGAAAACATTAGATCCATAGATATATTTCTAAGTTATGTCTAGGGATGTCCCTAAGGATAAGAATAAGTATAGGTTATAGACATAGAATTACGGTAACGATCATTGAATTAAAACTAAGATGTTAGAGATTGAATGTACTTCCCTTTATTATGTTTTTTTCTTAGCATGATTCTTTCCTCTCACACTATTATTTTTGGGTTTTAGAAAATGGATGGAAAGAGGAATATTCATGTTAATAGAGAATATGATGGAAAATGGAATGATATTCTTCCTGATCATCCAAATGAAATGGGATTTGGAAGGCGAACCATTGTTATTATGCCTAATTAGAATTCTTATAATATGATCAGTAATATCAAAATTGGTTAGTTTTTTGACTTGGCTAATAAGAGAAAGATTGAGTTTCATGATGACCATAGAGGAAATAAAGTTCACTTTCCCTCATGTAAATCATGTGGGAAGAGTCATCAAGGAGAATGATTCAAAGGAACTGTAAGATTTTCTGGGTGTGAAAAAGGACAAAAGCCAGTAATTGCAAAGAAAAAGGTTTTGTTAACACAATTAACAAGGATAATGCTATTTATAAAACATCAACCAAGGTTAAATGATTTAAATTCGGAATGTACGGGCATTATGCAAACCAATTCCCTAAGGGAAAATCTCATGAAGAGACTCATCATGTTCATATGGGTAGTATTTATATTGATGATGATGAAGCGGATAAAATATATATATGTGATGAAAGGATTGTTGAGGAATAAAATGAAGAAACTCAATCAATGGTTTAAGAATATAGTGTAATGATTTCATTTTTATCAAGAATAATGTATGGCACTTTCGAATAAAGAAAAATCTAAGTATTGTTACACTATTGTTTTTCCTTGAGTATTTGAATGTATATGTTGAATGGTATCGTTAACCATTAAAAGTGATTGAAATATATTTGGAATGACCTTATATGTGCATAAAGAAGGGATAAGAAAATAATGAAATGTTTGATAGTATTAATGAGCTCATGACTGATATAAGGACAAAGTGATATCATGGTTTGAGTATATAGAATTTTTAGGATTTTGGTATGTGGAAAAATTTACCTTTTGATAAAATTCATGTTTTCACTAAGGTTCTATAATAATTTATATTTCAAGATAATACATGATTAAGGTATTAACATGTTTGGAATGTGATCAACAAGATATATCTTATGATATTTGGGGGATAAATGATGGTATTCACGTGCTTGTTATGTGACCTTTCTTGTAATCTTATTCTTTATACTATGAGATTGGATAGATGTATTTTGGATAAGTCTAAAGATTGGAATGGATTATTTTAGAAATCAGATGGTATTTTTTAAGGATAGAACTTTTTTCAATACTATTTATTGAATGTTATAATAGTATAGTTTAAGAAAAGGGACAACCTGCAGAACAAGTGAAAACCCATTATGTTAGAAAAGGTTGTAGTAATCAAACCTACAACTGAAGTTCGAAAGCCCTTTATCACCTACCAATTACCCACAATAAGACCCTAGTAAGTAGAAACTAGTTTTATTTTATTATTCAGTATGATAGGTAAAGTATAAGTCCATTTTTGGAAGCATATACGATTAATCTCACCATAGATGGACTTATGTATATAATATTTTCTACCCTTATGTTTGAGATATATGGAATGACCTGTCATTATATCGCATGATCTTCTAACACTTCATGAAACACAAATTCAGCATCATTTCTTTAAGAGCTGATGTGGAAATAGTTCAAGTCATGAGAAATGGCGAGATTGTACCAAAATCATGTATTTATTTTAATTCTTCAACATTAGGGAATTGATCTTGAAAACCAAAAACGTTGTCCTAGTACCCTCATAATCGATGAATTAGATGGTACCTTAGATCATCAAAAATTTATGGCTTTGGGATTGTTGGATTTTTCATAAACATGTTCTCTAACACTCTTCATTAGAACATGATGGTTAGATTTCTCTTCTATATCCATATTTTCGCCTATGTTATCTTATGTGGAAACCCAGTGATTAGTTAATTTGGGTAACCATTATGTTTCATACTTCTCTTTTTTAAAATTAAGTTTTAGTATTACATTTTACGATGTGGGTTTCTATGAATGAAAATTTCAAGTAGTAAACAATTTATAACCCTGGCGAATTTCAAGGGGGAAATAAATTTTAGGGGGTTGAATGTAACACCCCAAGATTTTATGAGATAAATTCGTTTTAATTTCTTTAATGTCTTAATTTTACACTAAACCAAAATTATCTTGTACTATACGCAGAACTGTATCATCTTGAAGTATACACAACACTATTCTTGGTTCGTGTTACACACAACTTCAAGTTCATTTTGTAGAAATTATTCTACGCAACAATAAGTATAGATTTTGTTTAAAGTATAATTGAAATGTGTTCTGATTATGTTATATTTAACACCAAAGGGATCTTACACTACACGAAACCCTGAATTGGATTACATTACACGCAATCGTGTCCTTCCTCGATAGTTTGTGTAGTACGGAATACCGAGTTTCGCTAAAAAATGATATATTGTTATAATATTATTATAAACTAGCTGTTATGAATAATATTAACTATGTATTGAATTTTTTAACATTATTATTCATCTTACACATTTTTTAGAACAAGGTATGAGAACAAAATAAAATTTTGAGGTAAAATAAGTATTTTTAAAAAATGCAGTTTTGCGGCCTTTTGATGGTGCACCCACTATAAATCTAGTTTTCGACATGTTTTGAAGTTCAATTTGAAAAAATAAAAATCTTATTTGGAATCATGATATAAAAATTTTCAATGGATAAATTTTTCATATTATTCTGATAACTTTCATATTTTAATGAATAGTAAAAACACGGTATATTTTAATTAAAAAAAACTTTTTTCATCATACCAATTTTTTTGGTTAAATTAAAATATTTAATGGTTTGAAAGTTTAAATAGAATATATTTTTACCACTTAATATAACATATGTCATTATCATTGATTTTACATGAATTCATAGGAAAAATCATTCCAGTCTTTTGAAATGTTTTAACTTTTAAAACTCGTTTTCTTAACAACGGGATTAATTTTAAATTAATTTTTGAAAATTCAATGATTTGAATTTGGAAAAATGGATTCCATATTTGGAATCAGTAGGTTCAAATTATTTTATAAGCTACATTTTATTTTTGGGAACTATGAATAGTAACTACGGTAAATTTTATTTAACATAGTTTAATGTAAATCGTGTAATTAATGGTAAATATAATATTACATAATTACCCTAACACTTTATTTAATATAATTGGATGATTATATTTACTCCTAAGGAATATTTGGGTCTAAATTGAATCCATTGGAACCCACATGGATGTGATTAAGATGTTTAATTTATTTTA
Organism: Viscum album; assembly: GCA_963277665.1. NCBI lineage: Eukaryota > Viridiplantae > Streptophyta > Magnoliopsida > Santalales > Viscaceae > Viscum > Viscum album. Next base: position 1,236,107,507 of record OY728145.1, on the reverse strand, counting down.
TTTTAAAGAAAGTGAAATATGTCTCACTCAACGTTTAATAGTTAATGTATTTGTAATATAAGGTTATAAATAATATAAATTCGATTATAAATACTCAATTTAAAGAAAAAATGTTTTTATTTTTTTGGTAATTTATATTTAAATTTTTAGTGATATTTAATTATTTTAATAGATTATACATTAATGATGCAGAAATTATTTACTTAGTGAAAAATCAATAATATAGTTTTTATTAAAGTAATAATACCCATCAAAATCCCCAAACTCTTCAGCAAAACCTCTTTGTTGAGTATATATATACCCTAAGCATCTAGGTGTCGATGTTGGGTCCATTTGGAGCCATATAAAAGTTATCATGACATTTATATTATTTTATTTGTAATAATATCAAAGTTGATACCTTCATAACTTAATAAATATAACGGTTTAAATGTTGTGATTTTAAGATCATTAATTGGAGTAAAATTATTATAATGAAAGTTAATAGATTTATAATTATCATAGGATTTTATTTTTAATTTTTATGCAAAAAATTTGAATATTAAATAATTATTCAAAAATGTTATAGTACTAATTTTATTAAGAGAAATATCAAATAAATAATATTAAAAATATTAAAATAAATATTATCTGAAGTATTTATTGTTATAAACTAATTTTATAGATTAATATTAAATGTTAGTAATCCATTAAATAATTTTTGTAGAATATATAACTTCTCTATAGATTTTATTTAAATTCAAATAATTGAATAATTTCAAAATTGACACTAAGGATATTTTATAAAAATAACATATCATTAAATTGATTAAAAATCAAAAAAAATATTTAAAAATTACAAATTTAAAATTATATGGTCTAAAATGTAATAATTTATCTAATTATGGAAAATTCACAACACATAAGTACGTATTTATAACAATTTAAAAATTAGAATTTTATTACCAAAAATAAACTTAAAGAGATTAAATAAAGATAAATCCAATTGATATTGTTTAAAAAATATTAGAAACATGTATAAATTTTATTGGTTGATGTGATTACAAACCTATATAATCTCATATTCTTATTTGATTCATTTTTTATGTTTTTATGTGGGGTTGGAATGTATTATAAACTAATATTTGTTATGTTTCCAAAGGTGCCCCTCTCCTCCCTTATAAAAGGACACTTCCTCCCTCTCCTCCTCACACCACTTTGATCCTTCAGTATCATCCTAAACCTGAAAAATTATCATATAAAATTACCTAGAAACATACTAGAGGTCTTGGTCTTCTTAAATTTCCAACTTTAGTTCCCTAATAGGAGATTTAGACGAGGTGCGTCGAAGAAGAGGTAATATCCTTTATCGATTCTTTCAAGTTCATTTCTTCTTCAACATCCACTTATTTTGTTGTTTCATAATAAAGTAATAAAATCAGTATCAGTAATATATTTATACGTTATTATAAATATGAACCAAACCTATTTCACCTAATATCCATCCTATAGAAAATGAAATCATCGCGCGCGTGTACGTACGGAATACCGTCTCCACGCCGTGGTGTAATTTGTTTGTCACCACCACCATACATGGATGAGTATAATTGTGTAAATTATAACTATATATGGATATTATAACATGATACTAATTTTGTGATATCATATCATGCACTCTAATTTCATTCAGAAATTATGGGAACGATATCATCGCTCTTGCGTACGTACGGATTACCGTCTCCATTACACGATGCGTATCTTTCTCCATGTTAACCATTAAAGAATGATTAAAAAGTATATATATTAAATAATCATGAAATATATGACATATTAATAATACTAGATTTATGTATATGTTATTTACTTACTTCCATTCAATTTAATAAGGAAATGAAAATTGCGTTCTTGCGTACGTATGACCTACCGTCTCCATGAACGGTGTATTTCATTCCATTTATCGATCTATTATATATTAATATGATGAATATATATTATATAAAAATAATTTTTTGCATTATGGAAATATTTAATCATGATTTAAGTCATCATATGAAGAATTACAAGTCAAAACATGTACGATAAATGAAACAATTTTAACCAAAATGCTGATTTAACATTGAATTGACAAAAGAACGGGTAATATAATGTCGAATGTGAAAAATGTATGATATAATAAATATTTATATGGTTCTATAAAAAGTTAATAATATGTTTAAACCCATTATATAAGAGTCTCGGACACATACTAATGAAATTGGACATAAGGTAGGGGATAATTTTGCAAATCTCATTTTTATCCGAGATTGCATATACATAAGTATTTACTGGGGATATGTTGGGCATCAATTTCCATTTTTTCTAAAAATGTTTTTATAAAATTATTATTATTATTCCATGTATGTTTAAAATCATTTTTACCCTTTGATTACTTTTTACCACATTGAATGGAAGGAATCTTTCCTTTGGTTACCATATAAGGTACTTTTTGACTTTTCCAGCAAAAGTATTAGAAGAATGTTTTTTAACATATACGGAATGAATGGATTTTTATAGTTTCATAAAGAATTATGTCAATGAATATTCCTCTAAAAAAGTTCCTGATTATTTTCAACAAAATATTTTTTTTAAATTTCCTGGCATTTTGATAAAAGATAATGATTTTGAACAAAAAAAGTATATTTTCCTCAAGAATTCATTTCATGTGTTTTATAGTAACTATTTTCCATCTTAGATGACATTATTTAGTATTTTTATTATTCAAGTATAATGTCTTTATTATTTACATGGTTTGATTTTTCTTATGATAAAATTATATCCATTTCATTTATATGGAATATGTTATTATGGGATGATGTTTATGAAACCCATTTTATTAGTTGGGTTATTATGAATGATGTATATTTATTTTGAGGAACACGAAAGAATGATTTCATTATGAGATGTGTGGGACCTATATTTCCCTCCAATGCAGTGGGTAAAGATTTATATGTCATAAGATAGACTTGGTTGGAACAGAAAGTTAATCCAGTTCAGTGATACAGGTCTGGAACTAGGAGTGGACTCGATTCATTAAGGTATTTTGTCTACTATGACGGTCTTGGAAGCAATGTCTTGGATACTTTGGAAATCATATCATGTACATAATGGTTTTCAACAGTTACAGGTTTTATTCTCATTCTATTTTATAATGATTAATGTTCTTTTATGATCTATGCCTTATATATAGTTATGATTTATGTCATTTTCATGTTTTTACGTAAAAATGTATATGGTTTGTTTTATGTTCACTATGAATACCCTTATTGAGCATTTGAGATCACCCTTTCTATGATTTCTTTTCCCAAGGATATAAATAATGGTTTTAGGTAAGAAAATAAAAGTAAAATATCTTTATGGAAGATGTTGAAGATCCTTCACTATTATTAGAAGATTATGTTTCGAGTTTCTAAAGACACTAAACTAATAATGTATTTAGGCGTTTTTTTGTCTTGTATTAAGTCTTCTGCAAAATTAATGTAATGTCTATGTACGTCAAGCTATGGGTCTCTACACTGCCCCCACTCAAAAAATTTCCCCATCATAGCCTCTCCCTCCATCCACTGTCGTGAGAAACGCATATCACTCATTGTTTCTCACATCGAGTATAACTCATTTGAGATTAGGATTAGTGGTAAGGATTATCTAACATAAAAAAGTTATAAGGAAATATGGTAGAACCGACACTCGTAGAAAATGAACTCAAATTACCACACATATTCAGAAATCCAGATCGGTATAGGTAACGTTCAAAACTATCTGTTTGTTGAATCCTGCATTTATAGGATATGTAGTGATTCCCAGATTTGTCATCCTGGACCAAACAACAAAAATAAAATCCCCCTTTCACTATGCATAGGTCAGATTGTATGGGGAGTTCATGAAAACTCCTAATCTCATGACAATAAACTACAAAATAAATCATGGGTTATGTGTGGCCAGTTCTTAGTTTCCCAAGATCCCAACCATGCTCCTCACTCATGATATGTTGAAAGATCTATCTTCAACATTTACATTTGAGTCATAATTATGTTGAAGGAACATTAGTTCATAGTTAGTCATGGTATGAGTATTTTTATTTTCCCAAGCACATCACTCATGTTTGAAAAACTCAATATTCAAGGAAAACATGGATCCCTATAATCATTCATGAAAATGAAAGATGGAAGGCTAGTGTCCATGAGACATCTTTTAATGAATATGAACATCATGACCTGGTGGCTCAATATATGTTTCCCACAAAAATGGCCATCAATCAATGGAAAATTTGTTCCATGGAGAGTTATCTCCCATTTTGGTATGCCCAATGGCTTCCATAACCCAAGTCATTTCCCTCGATTCATGTTTCCCCCAATACTATGGTTTACACCTCCTATAATCACTCACGTCTAATGAACACCAGAACATGTTGATTGTGATTAATTAAAAACTATTAAATATCTTTATTTCAAAATAAATGTCATCCCTACACGACTCTAAACTGCACAACATCATGTCCTCACCATATGACATTAAACTGCCAGTCCAAAATCATATTTGATTTATAATGTTAAACTTCATAGGATTGGATTAAGTATAAAATTCACCTCTAATATTTATTTTTCTACTCTGAGGTAATGAACTAGAATCATAATAATGCAATGTTTCTCATAGCGAGCTTAACTAACATGATCTTACATGTCATAGCAAGAGATCCACCGTGACATTATCAAAAAACAACCCATGAATTGGGCCCTAGAAGCATGCCGGTAAAATGAATGTCAGTGTTCCTATCCCCATGAAGAACCCACTGTCCTAGCCATGTGATGTTAAATAACTAGGTACCCCAATGATTGGATGAATGCATCACCCTCTAAGTGAGCTAGATATATGTAATGTATACATAATTCTATTAGTATATAACAACCCAAATATCCCAATATGTACAGAAAAACTCCATTCATACTACAAAATCCATGCTTTGAGAAATATTGAATCCCCATTATCATTCATGGCCATCTGATATGAATGTCTAGTGTCATGAAGACACCTTTGTTTGACTATACACATCAAGGCCAAGTGGATCTACATATGTTTCCCAAAAAATTGAACTCAATTAAAGGAATGTTTTTACCCTAGAGATTCCTCTCCTATATCAGTACGCCCAATGGCTTCCAAGCCTCGCACCATCCCTCCTAATTCAAGGACCTGCATAATCATGGTTCACATTTGCCTTCCTACACACATCATGGATATATAAGTACATGCAGGCCTATTTCATAACATATCTCATTTGAGGTTTCTAATGATACCCTATCCATATAAAAGATATTGTTCCACATATAAAAGAAGTGTACCCCACTCATTTCTAGGTTTCCTTGAAGAATTTTAGTTACAATTCCCCCTTTTGTGGTCAGGTTCACCCCTTGTTCAAGGTCATGTTTCATATTAAAAATGTTCCCCATCTCCAAAACCCTTGAAATAAATCTAATATGGATGGCTTGTGTTAAGAAGACACCTTTGATTGACTATGCACTTGATTCCCCGATGGCTCTACATATGTTTCCCACATAAATGGATGACAATAAAAGGAAAAAATTGTTCTCTACAGAGTCCTTCCCAGTATCTGTATGCTCCAAGGACATTATTTTCCTCTCACATGCACAGATATGGAAGACCTTAAAAAATGGCATACAAACATTCCTCTTTTGAAATTCCCTAGACGTAAAAAAGGGATTTCTAACTGAACTTACCACTCAACATCTCTCCCTTACGTAAGTGAGAATTATGTTGGTACAATTTCCCATTCGATTAAGATATGAATATCCCTAATTTATTCAGACAACACTACTTAGGCCGGACACCCCTTTGGCTCCCAACATCAAAATAAATTCAAATTATTGCATAACCCTGCTAGGCCGTTAGAGAAGGAAGACCAATGTCATGCAGACAGAATTGATTGACGATTCACATCGTGCCCTGGTGGCCTTGCTCATGATTCACATAAAAATTTATGTTAATCAAAGGAATGTACGTCCCTAAGTGATCCACTTTTTACTACAGTACGCCTAAAAGTAATTCTGAGCCTCATGCATGTCCAAAATTTACATGTTTTGGGTCATGAAAAACCCCTAATCCATGTCTGAAGGATATTACAACATTCTCGGTGGACGATCCCAAATATGGGACATGTGACAATTTGATTGGTCAAATTTGTTCAACCAAAAACATCACTAATAAGTTTGATTGAAGGACTGTGAACTACCAGTGAAAAAGATTCTATAGTAGCTAGAGGGAAAATCCAATGAAGGCACCTTTGGTTAAAAGTCAAGAATTAGTTTTTCAAAAAAACAGTGATCCATCAAATAAGATATAATTCTTTTTAGGTCGAAAACCCATGAAGGGCGGCCTAATGAAATTTCATGTGATGGCCACTAAGACTATTCCAAGCAGTCTTAGTTAGACATTACTGTAATAATTATAAATACAAAAAAGTTTGTGATGTCTTCCATAAAACCCCATCAATAGTAAAACTACACTCATTGAGTCTAATGAATCATGCAAAAATTAGAGGCCAAGTCGATTATTTCAGTTTACTGGTCATGGTGTAACATTAATACCTGATAAAAATATTGTTTATATGATTGATTATGATCAATTAACTTGATAGGAAAAGATAGATAATAAATATTCAAATGAAAATTGTTTCCACCACATTTTATAAAAATATATGGTGGGAATCAACCGCATGGAGCCTCTCCTTGCATGCAAGACATGATTTTTTCTAGAGATATTCAGCAGTGTTGCAGAATTGTATTATTGATTAATGAGACTCCTCAACAGCTTGGAGAATCAACAATAAAATTTGAACCTCCACATACATGCTCGCCGATAGTATCTCTACGTATTTTAAGACTTGACGGCTGGTCCTTTCCCCTTCTTGAATTTTCCATTTCCCCTCCCCAACAGAGGATGCATCCTTGGCATGATCATATTTGTGCCATTCTAGTCTCTGAATTTGTTTCTCCACTTCAAATTTGAGTTGTTCAATCGGATACTCATGCTTCATGAGTACGTTCTAAAACCTTGTAACCATTATAGCATGACTGGTATCTTTGTTTACAAAAATTTACTTAGTAAAAGCAAGATAAGCCACCAACTCTACTACTGAAAGTTGAGATTCAATCATTCCAGCTGCTTCATGAGTGGGAAAACCAACCTCTATATGTCATAAATGTCTAGATATTCAAATCCACATAATCCCAAAACCAAAAAATGGGATTGTAACTTTGGCAATTTCATTGGCATCTCATCCAATGTAGTCTGAGAGATTAATCTCCAAATGTTCCTCCCTACCTTTTGACTGATGGAACGAAGATTGACCATGATTTCGTGATCAATATCATATTCACTCCCTAATGATAAAATGTATTCTAGAATGAATATTGCAACAGAGGGACTTGATTCAGTAGCTATAGCATTGCTCGACCCTGCAATGTCCTCATCTCTGGTAATTGTAGTAGATGACAAAATGGGGGTGTCTACAACTATTGCTAACCAATACTGAGGTTATTCTAAGGATTCAGAAGAGACGTATTTAGTACCTCCCACCACTATAACAATACCACTATCTAAAATAGGTGGCCCTACATCTTCCATCATCATTTGTGCTCAGTGGGTATTTGGGAATACTGAAGACAAAAGGTTATGCCTAGATGAAATAGTATCCACCAAGGAAGACCTCAAAAAGTTTCTGATTAATATAAGGCATGTGGGGTGGTCAATCCAGATAAGCATACTGGTCTCAAAATCCAGGGGGTTGAAAACAGAACTCTTGACAGGAGAAGAAAAAAGGGAAAGATAGCCCACTCCAAATTTTCAAGGTTCAGAACATCAACCTCCTCGATTGGGACTTCCCAAAAGCTACAATGAGTAGGAATAATATCAATCTCCAATGTGACTCCCTCTATAGGGGAAATGGCTATCTGGTCAAGAGTGATTTCATACTTGATATTCAGAGCCCCTCTAAGTGACAATAAGGCTTGTGACTCAGCAATAGAGTCATCCCCTATTGTAAAGGCCACATTATCTCTCTCCATGAGAGTCAGCTTAGTGCAATTAGGTGAGCCCTAGACATCTGGATTTACATCAATTTCTACGATAGATATTTTTTTGTGGAGGATCATAAACACTTTTTGGGTAAATAACACCATTCTTTCTCTTCAAATGTCCTTATTTCCATGTTTTTGTTATCCTAAAAGATAGAGACCCATCCTCTTCCCCAAATGGGATAGGAGCTGTAGATTCCTAAGTGGTCATCTTCTGGTCACCAATCAGCCCTATGTTAATGTAAATTTATCTATCAGTGCACCATGAGATAAGGGTACATGGTGTAATCATCAATTGGATGGAAAATTTCTTTTGATTCCACTATGAATACGATTCAATAAGTTAGAGGCTTGCTTTTGTTTCTTTGACAGTCAGGTGGGTGACTCTTGAATACGATCACCAAGAGGGGATCAAGGAGAAAACACCCTGGATGTGTCTCTAATAACCAATTACATGTGTTCTTGGGATCTTGGGTATAATTTCATAGTACTAAAAAAATTGATAGGGTGCACTCCCCATATCTGGTACCTCTAAGAGAATATATTGTTGGAAGATCCATTTCTTGAGATCCTGTAGGATGCTGTAAAATAAATAGTGGAGGGGTGACATTTAGCTTCTCTGTATTGAATGAATTTAACGACATTGTTTTATAAAACCTCACACATCATCTATATGAGTACTTCCATCAATGACACATGATCTTACAAATAATGTCTATCTATAGGAGCATTGAGACAAATGTACACCTCATTAAAATAAGAAGCCACCTCCTCAGGCTCTTCATTGGCTAAAATACAGGTAGTATAAATGGATCCCACAATTCTTGGAAGGTAGAGTTGTCTATCCTGAAGATGCATCCATATGTCATCATTTGAGTCACTCAAGCTCAATTCATCCTAGACACTCTAGGAATCTGAAAATGTAGCTATAATTTGGATTGAAGGAACTGAAGGATTTTTTCAAGGAGGTGGAGCATGTTTTGAAAACTGATATCATTTCCTATGTGTACCTACGAACCCAGGTCCTTGAGAAGAAAAATGTTTTTGAAGTGATAGGATAATGTAAGAAGCCTTTTTTGTGGCAGTCACAATTGGTAAGCCAACAATGAAATCATCCTCCTCAATGGTTTCTTGTTACAGCATGGCATGCACCAGAATCAAGTACTTAGGGAAACCACATTGGGAGTGGATGAGGGTCTCAAGGTCCTTATTATAGAAACTCACCCTATCTGGGTCCTCATTAAAGAAAATGTCAGCTGGTGCTGACACGTAGCCTATACTAGTAAGGGAAACATATCGAGTCTAGAGGATCTACCATAAATCATGAGGGGGAGATCATGGATAGATGGGTGGAATTTAAAAAGGTCACATTTCCTCTAAGCCACATGAAAATTGGATTCCAGGGGAATGGATTCTTAACTCCCGTTAGCAGCTTCAGAAGTTGTTCAACTGCTTGTGAGGTCACAACCCCATATTTCACAACATTTATTATGTGGAGCAAAGAGGGCTTCAGTGGATTTTTTTTGTTGAGAGTGCTCAACAACTCAATTTTTTTATCTATTCCCATTTGATTGGAATACATAGAGTTTTTCACAGTAGGCAATAGGTCTGCTTTTTGGCCATCATGATATTATTTTACCTAGGTCTTAGTGATGTTTTGGTAAAAAATGGCACGAAATGACCTTGATCCAATGGTATAGCCTAGAACTGGGTGTCCTCATGGTTGAACATTATCCATATTTCATCGGATATCATCTTATGCTTCTCGTGATGAGCACTAGTGAGAGAAGAAGAAAACAACTTCTGAACACTGTTAAATTGACGAATAAACCTACAGGGTGCATAGCCCTCACAAATAAGCTACCCTATGATACGAGAAACCAGGACGCCTTCTGTCAAATAAAATAAGTATCCTAGGTTGGTGATGTATTTAGATACACTATTTGTAATGATACTATTAGTGGAATCATAATGGTTATAAGAGAAACGTTCATAAAAGTTGAGATGAGCCATAAAGTCTTACTCGTTCTGTTTAGTTTTCTACACTAGCTTACCCTGTGAAGCTTAAGCCAACGAAATGACCCCACCTATACTCTGAGGATAAAGTAGGAGGGTGGAAGGCCAAATTGGTATGAAATTGATGATGGTATAGCCCCCTATGTGGTCTCCTGTCCACCCCCGATGAATTTGGAAGGGAAATGTAATTTTATAAGGTGGACCTCCTCAGTGATTTGACCCTGTTGGAAGTAATTATATTCCAACATTTGGATATATAAATTGATACATCATCCGTTGACCATTTGAGTGACCATGACAAAAGTTGAGGCACATACACAACCAAATACTGGCCCTGGTATGAGCCACCAGATCAAAAACATGGCCAAGGACGTTGATAGTCAAATAATAGATCCACATCTAGGATGATCCCCCATATCCATTCCTGAATATTCCTCTCATCCATGGTGGGACAATAAGTACCCACCTTCTTCCAGGTATTATTTGATGGAAAATCCCTAGGTCTCCCTAGATCAAGTTCGAGACCCATATGCTTAACAAAAGCACCAAACCTGTCATCAAAATAAACGTCTAGATTCATAAAGAGATCTATTTACTTCAAATGTGTATTCGCTTGAACAATGAGATTCATAGATATGGGGTGGGGGGTTCCTCATCATCCCAAATAGAGGGGGGAGGATGGAATTCATTATACATATCCACGACAATATGGACACCAAGAATCTAATATATGTCTCAAAGAGAGATAGAAACCTCCATGTGGGTAAAATGGAAGGTATTAGAGTATGGACAACACCAAATTAAGATATGTGAAATTAGGGTAGTAGGACGATGGTTATATGTTTGATAAACTCAAGTGGCCTCGTATAGTCCCACAATGTTTATCTTGGTTCAAAATTTTTCACTGATCTAGCAAACCCAAAAAGGCCACCCTAGTCCAAGATGAATGATCATCCCGACAGAAGATACCGTTAGGATAACCAATCATGCTGCTTGTTTTCTGTAGCTTTCTGCCCAATGCTCTGATAAAAGTGTGTCATCTAGTTGGTCTTCTAATGCTCTACCTATAAAATTAGAGGGTTGTAGTTCAGAAAAGATCTGAAGGTAGTATCTATGTGACAATACCTCCTCTTGTAAGAAATCTATGACATTAGTATAGATTTTTTAATTATCCTAGAGGAAGGTTGATCAGTTGGATTTGGTGCTGGGATCACTGTGTCAGACAATAAACCAAACCCGTCAAAAGGATGTCTCTATGAAAATAGGTACCCACGTTGGCTCGTTGTAAGTTTATTACCCTGAGATTGGTGAAATGGAACAACCATAGTTTTGTCATTGAAAAATGCTAACATGGTCCTTATCCATTCATTAGTAGTAGAATAAGGGTTAATAATAGTAGTCCCAGATGAAGCAGCGATGTGAGCAGAAAAATTTGAAGTATCCATTATAACCTAAAGAGGGGGATCAAAAAAGTAGATAAAAACTAGTCCAATAATAAAATCATTTGGATAAATGGTAAAAAGAACAAGCTAAAAGACTGAAAATATGTCCCCAGAAGGCTCTGTGTTCTATTCATGGAAATGATATGTGGTATCCATATCGCATGTACTGCATAATGTGTTAAAGAAACCGCCCCATACATATATGATATGTGGAAGTGTCAAACCATTTACAAACATGGTACGTGAATCCTTTAGGAACTTTTGGCCCGTGAATCATTGGCATGCAAATGGAAGAGTTCACACAAGGTGGATTCCATGAACCTAGAACCCATTATGTTCATTTTTAAATATTGTGAGATAAAAAATTATGTTTGGATTAATAAGTCATAATGTTTGGTTTTCCAATTCAAGCTCCTCATGTAGACACACAAGCCATGTAGCATCCTCTTACATGGAATCTGGGTTTTTATTTTAAAAATTCTCCAATGTCGTTCAAGAAAACCAATATTCGTTACGTGGATATGGAAATGGAAAAAAGTTTTGATTGTATCATGTATTAAGCGGTTTGAAAATAGTATATTCACAAAAATCATGGTTCTCAAATAAATAGGAAGCTGGGGGACTTGAGAGCACTTTTCACTATGAGAAAATGTAAAAGATAATTCAAATGGGTCCCAATATATAGGTGTAGTACCCTACTATAGGGCCTATATATTCAACAGTGAACCATTTTATTTCAATACTGCTTCAACATCAGAAAATTACCCCTTTCATTCTGATTGGACCCCATTCCATTGGGGCCCATTTGTAGTGTTGGGAAAATTACAACAAAATATGAAAATACTACCAAAATAACTTTTATATGATAGAATGAATTCCTATAAGTTTAGAAATGTTAATTAACTCAAATTGAAATCCAATTTTTAGGCGAATCTTGAAGGAATTATATGTTTTAAATGAATTTCATATAGCCAAAAAACCATCCTCAAGAGGGGACCACAGTCTGCCTAGATCATGAACAAACAATATGTGGAACAATCTACAAAATTCTGGCCTTTAGAGTGATGTCCAATTAACATGATGGACCCGGAACCACGTTGCTGAATGAATCGTGCATGCGAATTTCATCTGTGTATCATTTGGAAAACCACACGGTTCATGAAAAAAGCAAACCAGTAGGGTTCCCTAAACCATGATCACGAACAATATACTCCACAAACCCTGGATTGACTGAGTCTTATGCATATCAGAATATCTGTGCGTGGGCCTCCAAAAAAAATTTGACATTCCCAATAGTTATAATTTACCCGATGCTCTATAAATGTAGCAGAAAATAAATTGAGGTGAGGGATGATTAAATATTGAAGGGGACCCAAAGGTTAGAAGAAATCAAAAAAGATTCCAGCTTCACTATTGAATCATCAGTGAAGCCCAAATCATGAATCACGTTCACCACAGGTACAACCTACTGCATACCATAAAATGGGGGAGCATAACAATACAAAGAGAACTGAGAACCAAAATAGTGAAATCGGGAACCATATACATCTTGCAGATGAGCTTCCCATGAATGTTGACCCTCTAGAACCTACTTAAAAAAGGGTGTTCTGCATAGTGTATCACTACGCAGACTTAACAAAGTGTTGCATACTACATAATTATGCAGATGGAACCCAAAGTGGCATAACATAAAGTTTACCACTGTGGTTCAAGGTGGTCCATACCCATGAATATGCAATACATCGGTATGCGAACGACCCCTCGTCCGGCATACCACTGTGTTATCTGGTGCTTCCCCCATCCCATATTAGAAAACTATATGTGGAATAGGTTGTTCTCATATATTACTTCCACAGCTTCCAATCTTACCCCTTCACTTCCATCCTATCCTCTATTATCCCTCGACAAACCAATCCCTCAGAGTTAGGCCAAAGCCCCATCCAAAGCCACCTGACATGTATGATCAGACCATTGGGTGCATCATCACACAACTTTTAGTCTATATACCCAAGGTAGGAGGACTCAAAAAGGGTCTACTTACAACGATTCAGTCTTTACGAATAACTGTGGGTCGACATTCCCATGTAACTGGGAGTCCAACATTGGGATTTCGATATCAACCTCCCCATTTCAGGAATTAGGGGTGGTCACATATTTTCCATCCAATGAAGAATATTGATTGTATGAAGGAGCAATTTTTTCTTTTCATTTGATAAGGATGAATCTCCTCCCCTTCCCAGAACATATTCGTGGGCCCTCCCACTGAGTTAAGTGCCCAATTTTCTGAGGATGAGAAGCATGATCATTAATGTCATTTCCCATTGAATGGATCATCACTCTGCATCTTCACCAACTTTCTCCCCAGCATCTTTCATCATAGGTTACTCCACTCCCCTCAATAGGAGAGGAAGCATGTGGTTAGTTGGATCTCTCGCATTCTCTTATTTCCCACACCGATCATGACTCATGTCGGATTATTGGTTTGTGAAGATTAAAATATCCACACCATCTAAAATAAGAGAACTCAAATTCATGATCAAACTAGGATTTGTTGGACACCTACTCGAAGGCCTGAGCTCAAAAGGGTGCCCATCCAAAAGGGTTTGCGTAACCATATACCCCCAAATGGGAAACTACCATGCGTAAGCCCTAGAAAATCCGAACTACACGAGTACTGATTCCTCTCTTAAGGATACATAGGAAACCTATCTTATGGGTCCTTTCCCAACATCAAGTCACCTTTCATCCCCCAAGGAGGATGGATAACTCAAGATCCACATATTTAATGGCTTAAGTCAACATCACATCTGTATTATCAAATCCATATATTCTTATCACGATCTTGCAAACATGGGGTAGCACATGGACACACTCTTCCAGAATAAACCAAGGATTCATAATTGAATGAACACAACTTAAATATATAAGAGAGTCCTAAAACAAGTGATAATATTCCCTCGGAAGGGTGAGGTGAGCCTAACATTCCATCCTCTCGACCAATGGAGTCCTCAAGTGTCCATGGTTGAATCATTAATCAATCAGTTCCTGAATTCTTAAAGCAGGTCCATTAATAATTTATAATAGGGACTTTGGGAGTTTATGGTTCCATGAATAAACCTATTGGAGACCATCAGAGGTAGTAATATTTTAGGGGGACCAATTGAACAAGTACTTGACCCCAAGAAATCACCCAATAAGACAAACTGACTGTGGAATCTACTTCGCAATGTGATAGGGATAAATTACCCAACTATAGTTGGGTTAACCTAACCATCCTTTAAAAGACTATGACACATAACGAGTTGAAATGAATGAAATTGTGAACTTGCTGATAAACCACCTTTATATATAAGAGGTATGTGATGATTCTCTTTGGATCATTACATCATCACTGGAAATGCACCACCTCAGAGGCAGAACAATATATTATTATTAATGTGATATTATTTAATGTTTATATTGGGTCAAATCATATGATATTGTAGTAACTGGCTATATAAAGTGTTTTTAACTCGTGATCTCGAAGTACATATTTGGGCTTCCCTGAATGAAACCAACGCATTATTTAGTTATTTTTAGAGATTTTAAATATTTATATTTAATATTAAAACAAAATATATGAATAAATGTAGAATTTACCAATTTAATTTGTTAAAGTGTATAGTATGTCATATCCGAGAAATGAAATTGTTTTTTGGATGAAAACAAGGTTATACAAGCTCTATAATAGATAAATCATTGCGGTAAAAACTATAAAAAGTATTTTTGGGTATTAAATTAATCATAAATTGTTACAAAAACAGTTGTCCTTACAAAACACTTTGTTTGAAACCCACGTGGGATATAATTAAGTTAATTTAATTTCTCATCATGATCCATAATAAAGGTTTGAAATGGAATTTTATGATGTAATATAAAACTATAGAGGATTAAAATAATAATTTAAATATGATTAGGGATAACATTTATTTAAACAAATATATTTAGTTTATCATATATATTTATTCATATATGAATCCATATTATTAGTTCTATATTATTCGGTTGATATTATAACTACCAATTATAAAATTGTTTTTTTTGAAATAAGATCATGAATATAAAAATAGGAAAGGTATGTTTTTAGAAACACATAAGACCTATTTTTAAAAACCAAGTCATGTAAAAAATATATCTATTTTATTTATTATTGTCATTGATGACGAAATATTATTGATTCATGTTCACTAGAATATGTTTATGCATTACTTTAGTCGAAGTAAAAATACATGTATTCTTACTAAATTATTTTAACGAATTATATAGTTTATTAAAAGGAAATATTTTTAATAATATAATTTTAATTTTATAAAATGATCTTAATTTCAAATTTAAAAATATTAAAATTATCTTAAGGTGATTTTATGTGATTTTTAATAAATTGGATGCTTTCGCATGAATAATTAAAATATCCATTTTGTGAGATAATCATGTTATATGAAATAAATAATTGACCATAAAACCATATTCAAAAAAAATTATTTAAATATAATAATATAGTTTTAAATAAATTATTATTATTTCTTAAACCCATTCTTGTATTTTTTGAACATATGTTGTTTTTTATTCTCATTAAATAATATTTTGGGATCTTTTCATTTGATAGTGTTAATGAATTATTCCACTTAGTTTACACATCATCCAAATATCATATTACATTACTTTGTTTAACTATAATATTATTAATGTAATTATAGTCATAAATATTCATAATTGTAGTGTAAAATTATATTTATAATTAAAAGTTTCATTTTTCTAAAAAAACAATTTAGGTGCTTTTTGTTCTTATATGAAATATTATTTAAACCAAATTTATAATTTAATTTTTATATAAAAAATAAATGTTCTAAATAATAATTTTCAATATTGGTTACAAAGACACTTGAATTTTTGTTCATATAAATAAATTACACATGTTAAATGATAATATATCTATAAAATGAAAGAAATTTGTTAAAATGTTCAAACTAAAAGATATGTTTTAATATATATATATATACATATGACATATTTAATTCTTATTCATAAAAATTATTAACATATCAAGAAATATAATATTTCAAATTGGGATTCCAAAAATCCATTTTACATAGAAATATAGATATTATTATTTTAAAACATTAAAAATTTATAATTGTGCCTCTCCAATAACATTTGAAATGGCATATTATCTCATAACATCATCACAAAATTTAGGACTTATATACTAGAAATGATAATACAAAATTACATCAAAAATACAATACTCATGACTTATATGATTTATTATACTAAAATAACACAACATATGTGGATTCAGTTGTAACCTAAGTGAGGTTAGCTATGTTTGAGGTATTATCCATAAGAGAACTATTTTTTTTTCATATACATCAATTTAATATGTTTTAAACACTAGAAAAATAAAATCAATAAATTAAATATAATTAAATAATATAATAAATATTTAACAACATTTCTTCCCTCCTTTACATCATATGGTATTTAAAAATAGAACTCCTTAATATATGCAGACTTCCACCTCAACAATGCGACATGTTTTTTTCAATAATGAATTATATCGATGGTTATAAGGGAAAAATTAATGAATATATATAATGTATATGATATTAATTTGATTCATGAATTATAATATATTTTCAAACTTCATTCCCTTTCACCCATGGTAAAATGACAAATCCTCTCATCTATATTTCTGGAAAACCACTTTCACGAGATGATATGATTCATTTTTCATATCTTAAAAACATGTATTGTCATATTAAAGGATATAATAAATTAATATAATAACTATAATATGGTTATGATTCTATGAATGTTAATGTTTTTTTAATTTAAACTATTCACTTCTATAGGAACAATGAAAAACGTGTTCATGCTTATAATAAAAAAACCTTAACATTGATGAAATGTGATTTATTTTTCATGAACACTATACATTGATGGTTATATAATTATATTAAATAAATAAACATGAAAACTATATATTTTTTAAAAACATTTCCATATTTTTTGAAATTTAGTTCATTCACCATGGTTTAATATCTAATGATATTTGGGAGATTATAAACCAAACAACATCAGAAACATCAAATGTAAGAAAAACTAATTTAGTAAAAAAAAGGATGAAAACAAATGAAATTAATGTAATAATGATATTTTTATGAAAATGACAAGGTTTTTATGTATGTAAATAAAATATGTAATTTTATTATTCTTGAGTTAGTGAATATATGATGCAAGATTAGACTTATGATAATGTATTTCTCAATAAAACCTTATTTGGTCATATTTCATAAAATTATTTTTCATCCTTATACACGTTCTTAAAAATGCAACAAGAATGTTATTAATTATATTATGATAATTTTTTAATCAATTTAAATATATTTATTAATTGTTTTACATGGGTTTTAAAAAATAATTTAAAAATTTAATGCTCAACTCAATTTTGTTTATATTTAAGAAATTGTAAAATAAATATTTTTATTTTATAATTAATGAACGCTTTTTCCCCCATCATATCCTTTATTATTTTTAAATATTCTGAAAATAATTTCAATGTGTTTTAAGAGAATATATTATTCTCCTTGTATATATAACTCATAAAAGTTTTTAAAAATAATGATATTTCTTCAGAAATTTACGAGACAATTGACTATGGGTTATATTATTTGATTTAATGGAAAACGTTATTGTTTTTATAATGTCAATGTTATATTTTATCTACATTCCAATGATATGCTTCTTGGAATTTTTATAAGAAGATAGATGGGCTCAATATTTTTTTTGAATATTGGTGAACCAGATTAAATTTCCATATTATTCAAAAATGTGATATTTTTAAAAGGATTGAAGTTACAGAAATGCAATATAATGTATTTAGAATTATTATTTATTAATTTTTATATGTTCTTGTATGATGAAATTTAAGGATAATGTACCAGTATACCCACACTATTTTCTATTGATTTATATGTATTTATAGTAACTCATTTTGTTTAAAAATGTAATAATATTAAGATTTTTTAAAGCTTAATTGTTTGTTTTCTATGTAATAATTACAAATTTTTAAAAACCCCACATGAATTATTATTTTACCATTATAATTTTAATATTTTTTTTAAAATATAAGAATATTTATTTTTTCAGGACTTATTAATTTATAATTTGTTTAATTTTTTTTATAAATGAAATTCAATATAACGTATGGGATTTCATCAGTTTCCAAGGGATTAATGTGTTTCGATAAATTTTATATTATATACTATGATTTTATTTATTCGCATCCACTATTTTGAAATATATTCCACATGTATTAATGGTAGTTAATTAATATAAAAATTTGAATGGTAAAACAAATTGATTGATGTACAATTTTATTTAATTATATTATTATATTACAACAAGAACAATTTTTTGGGGGAATAAAATTATTGTGTGTAACTATCTACATTTTTGGGGATAATATATCCAAATTATCAAAAATAAAAAATAAAAAATACTATAATTTAACTAATGAAAGGAATTACTTATAAATCATGTAATTTTAGTATGTTTAGGTTATGGTTGTCGTATTTTATATTGATGTAATTTTTTAAAGAATATTTTTGGATTGGTTGATGATAAAAGATACATTAAATAGATTTACATTGGTGATTATTTTATCATGAGATATATCTAGAGGACCTAATTTTGTCTATCTAATCCATGTCTATTAAGAATTGTTTTCAAGGAAATTAGGTAAATTAGTTAGAAAATAAATAATAGTATGACATATTTCTGAATATAAATTTTAGATTAGTTGGTGTTGGAAGAGATAAATTTATGGATATGAAAACTCATTTCACGTAATAAATTAATTGTGGAAACCTAGTTAGATAGTGATTAATTTGAAAATAATGTAATATGAATATTATGTAATATTTCCTAAAACAAAACCCTCCATCTTCTTGTGGATCTTATGAACCAATTGTATTTGGAGGGTCGATCAATGATTTAAATTTGTCATTCAATGTTTTGGGACATTTAGAAAATAAAAAGGTTATTTTTCAATTAATAACATTAATGATAAAACCGATTAGTCGTGATATCTAATCATGAATATTAAGGTGAAAAATATATTTTATTCTATAGTGTGGCAAATATTTAAGGATAATTTTCTTTAGAAATGATTTCTTACTCTTTTTAACTTATTATATAAAATTATTTCACATAAATAAATGAAAAATAGGAGATATCCTTTGACTCCTATGAACTAAATTTTACTAGATGGGATAGGTATGAAATATTTTTAATTCTTGATATTGGTAATAAAAATGATAAACTCATCTTAAAAATGAATATATTTATGTAAATGAATTTGGTAAATCATTATTTTAGAATTTATTAGGATATTTTTTTATTTTTTTATAATAAAAATAAGTATTTAATTTAAATGTATATCAATAATGTGAATAACTGGACAATGATGAATGAAATGTAGAATCATCCATCGAATGTATATATAGATAAAAAATTTATAATTCAATATTTTGATAAATGATGTAATAATTTTCCTTGATAATATATATTGGATTTTGGAATGTGTTATCATTATATTAAGCCACTATAAATGAGTTGTAACATCAAATAAGAGTTAATTGGTATTGGTCAAAAAATAGATATAATATATTATTAGAGTAAATTAAATGTATTTAGATGTTCCATTATAAAAGTTCTTGTATGAGTAAAAATATGATGGATGAAAATCACAATTAAAATAAAGAAGATGGTTATGGATATATATTTTTAAAATATATATGAATATTATGGATCATAAAATTAATTTTTTTACCTATATTACATATTTATTCAAATATAAAAATATATTATTTAATTCAAGATCTAATCATTCTTTTATTTCAATGTTGTTTTCAATTGAAATAGAAATATAAAATAAAAAATAGATACAAAATGTTTTCTAAAATATTTTTTTTCTGAGTACTCATGAAACAAATATTTTTAGGAATCATCCTATCATCATATGTGGAATGGTATTCTCTAAAACAATTATGTGTTTCCTTTAGAGGAGGTTGATGTTTTTTTAGTTATGTATTATCTTTTAGTTTTTTAGTATAAGATATATCAAAATGCCAATGATTTTATATACAATTATCATAGTGGGATGAAATTGTTTTATAAAATCAAGTTTTTACAAATGATAACATTTCATGAAGTTGGTTAATTTATTAAAAACGAGTGTGAATGTTATCTATTACATGTAATTGAAAATAAATTATTTTTACACATTATTTAATGGCCTTATGTAAATTAATTTTCATATATATTTCGTAATTGTATTCCTAGTCTTTTTCTATACCAGGAGCCTAAATTTATTTGTCACACATTTTGGATCTTGAATGATTTAAAAACCATATTTTCAACTAAATCAAATGGATATACTAGAATTGAAAAAAAGAGGTAATAATAAATTGATATGGATCTTATACAACCTATAAATTCACCCTAGGTTGATAATATTTTCGTTGTCAAATGTAAATTTGGTTCAATGTTTATTTTTATTGATCATAGATAACTATGATAAATTATATTTATGAAATAATATTAATTTTTCTTTAGCAAAGGCCTATATGATCTGCTCTAGTTTTCCTATCATTTCTGTGGAGTGGACTCATATTTAGATAGCATCTTCTAAAAATAAAGGAGTGTCACAATATAACGATATTTTTTAATAATAAGTATGGACATTATTATTTTGTGTTTATATATATTTAAAATATGAATGGACGTATATTATTTATATAATTGTTTTGTATTTTTCAATATGTATTTTTATAAATTTGTGCATCTTTTTACAGAGGATATTCTAGTTTATTAAAACATCTAAGAATATCATGACAAACCATGAAGGTATTTTAAGACTTAAAAAATAATGTGTTTTGGAAGATTATAAAATATGAATTTTGCATACAGTAGATTTCATTCCATTGGAATATTGTTTCTCTACATGGAATAATTTCTACCCTATTAAAACTAAAGTGGTAGAATAGTGACCAAGACCTACAAATTCCACTATGACTCAAATTGATCATGGATTATTAGGTTGATACAAAATTGTTGTTAAAATAATTTCTGATAATATACCCGACTAACTAAATGAACTAGACGTATGCTAAATTAATTTTTTTTAAAAAGTAATATGTTGAATTGTTTTAGAATTAAAGAATATTATATAATTATTTAATATTGTTCTACATTTCAAAAATGATAGATATATTATTTTGGATCCTTATACAGTTATGGGAAATGGTTTTTTATTAATTCAATGATATTGTGTAATTTAATTTGCATCACTTCAATGGAAAATTAAAGACAATAATTATCGAAAACTGGATTAAGAGATTGTTATAGAATTTTATCCATTAAAATTTTGAGGCATTATATATATGGGGTAAAATTTTATATATAACAATATTATAAATTTTTTAATTATATATTCAAACATAAAGAGAATAGTTTTTTTAAAAAAATTGGTTATAACAACTAATGGATTACAATTTCATAATATAGTATCATCTGTTTAAAGAAAACATGGTAGTTGATTCCATGAGTCTAAGAGAGAACATATCATTCACTATGAATCATTTGGAACATGATCAATTAGTATATATTATAATTATTTAATTATTGGAATTTTTGTAATAGAAAACCCATTATCATATGTATCTAATAAAAGTACAATTACCTTTGTCTTAAATAATAATAAAGGAACTAATGGAATATCATTTATTGAAAAGAAAGTTAAAATTATTTATGGAAGGTAGATTGAAAGAAATTCATATTAACAATGATGTATTATTATACATGGAAATTATTATGTGTTTTTATTTATTTTGAGTCCTAAAATGTAACACTGAAAAAATATAAATTAAAATCATTTGACTTGATAGACTATATGACACAAAAAATCAAGAATAAAAGAATATATAACACCATAAAAATAAATGATATATTTAATTTTTTAATAATTTAAATCAATTAATTATCATATATTAAACTCATCACTTATTTTAACATGTGCCACACACAAAAAATAGTTTTTCAATTACCGGCATTACAAACTAGACCGAGTTTACAAAACTAAAATATAATATTAATATTACAATTTAATATGATAATTATCACCAAGCTAATGGTGGGTATGAATAAGATTATATAACATATGTTGAGATATAGGACACACATTATTATTATATATCTATTTCTTATAAATAAAAGAAGTTTAATTTAAAAGATAATAAAATGATCTCTGAAAACTATATTTTTTTATAAATGACAGATTAAAAATGGTTTTTGAACATAATTTAAAAGTATTTTTTTCACAAATTTAGGAATTTATTTTATAAATTTAACATAATTTTTTATGTAAATATTTATAAATTTTCTTTCGGCGATTTTTTTGGATATCTTTGAAATGTTTAATTGTTTCCCAAAAAGTAAAAAATAATGAATTATAATTGAAAACATCAATTTTTATAATATATTTATAAAAATAAATTATATATTAATTATATTTAAAGTAAAAATAGTATATATTTATAAAACATAAATCAATTTATGTCAATAGAACCATTTTTATATTAAAAATTTATATAAAATCATTGAATTCTTTTGAACAATTTCTATTTTAAAAACAATTATTTTCATCGCGTCGGGGGGAATAATTTTAAATGATTTTTTTTCCACATATGAGAATTTAATCTTGAAAAATGAATTATAATTTTATAATTAGCCTATCATATAGTGTAAAAAATTTTAAAATATTTTTTGAAAAAAATCAATAGTTATAAAAGAAAAAAAATAATTACAATAATTAAGAAATAAACTGATTTAATACGGGTTAAACTAAAACTATCAGGGTTAAAAATAACCCTCAAACATGTGAAAAATAGATTTTATGGACTCTAATAAGAACATATCTTATTTATTATTTTGAATTACCAATTTTTTAGGATTTTGAGTTACTAAAACATTGCTATGATTGAATCATTTCAAAACCTTACATGAATGCCAACCACATTAATTATAAAAGGTCATCATGATCTTCTCTTAATCACAGATTTACAACCGTTTGATTTGGGAAATACCTTAAAAAATAATTTCTATAATCCAATAGTATAATATTATAATCCTTATTGTTGAAATAATTCTTACCAAGGAAGGACTTACTATAATTCTAAAGAGGATTCCTTTAGAAGAGGTAATGTTCTGGAAGAATTGTTTTTTCATATTTCCCCATCCACCTAATTTTTTTTAATTAATTATGTTATTATAATATATTAATATTAAATATAGTGAAATTTTTTATTTTTATTATATTTATATATCCACATACACTTTGTTCAATAATATTACAATGTAATGCTTCGTGTGTACATCTGACTACCACCTCGCGAATTGATGTCATTGTTTCCATTACCACATCTCATGATTGGTTATGATGATGGATACAAACTATATATATTTTATCTTAATAATCCTTACACATACAGAGTCATTATATTATATATATAATTTTACATTACATTCTATAGAGGATATGATTATATCACTAGTGTGTATAGTGGACTACCACCTCTTGAAGCATTGTAATTAATTTTTTCACAAATAATTTAACTGGAATGTAATAAAGACAATGTCAATAATTATATATAATATAAATTATATATATGATATTCATAAATTATTTTTAATTCCAATAATATAACACATATAATTTTCTTTCTTACCTTTCCACAAAATGAAATATTATAATGTCGTTCATGTACATATATAATACCTCCTTCAGAAAATCATGTTACTCTCATTTAATCACCACACCACATTGTTAGAAAATATATAAATATTTTTAAATAAATAATATTTTATTTAAAATATTATTAACTTTTTTAGTTATAAAATATATCTTACATCCATCACATAATGATCATTGAAAAATGGAACTACAATTCTTGCACACATATTGTCTACCGCATCTAGAAACGTAATGTAATTAATTTCTCAAAACAATAATTCATGAATCTCATTAAAAGAATTATTTATTTTAAAATATTATAATTATTTCATAAATATTAATATGTAGATGACTCAACTATATATTATTCACAAGAACAAGAACATTCATATCAAAAAACACAGTGGAAAACAAGGTATTTATCACTCAAATCAATGAAAATAATTAATGATTACATACAAATGGAAGATAAGATGTTAGAAAAGGATACTATAATATATTATAAATATTTATATTGTTATAGAATAATTCAAATACATTATTAAACCCACTATGTGGGATTTTAAATAATGTTCAACCAAAATGATGCTCGAGGTAAGGTATTTCAGGTCAACATCATTTCATTATGGATTATAGTATTGTTAGGAACCTAGATTATTTTATGTGGTGTATACAATTCCCATTTTACATGTAATATCATTAATAAATCATGATTAATTTTTTTAAAATTTTAATAATTTTAACTAAGGTGATTTGAAAAATAATATACCATGTGGTAATGAATTTAAAAACATAATTAATTATCATTCAATTATATTAGTTCATCATAGTATTTGATAATGTAATATTATGTGTAATAAAATTTAGTGTTATGGTGTTTGATTTTTATATTTTTTTGTTGTTTTATAACTAGTTCATGTAATATTTTCATTACCGTCAATTCCAATATTGGAGCGTTGTGAGCATTTATTTTACAATCTCACTCTAAACAATATTGTTTTTACCTATATAACAATTGAAGGAAAATAATTTATAATTTTCTAACAAAAAATGTAATTTCATTTTTTTATTTTTTCACTATATTTTCATTTCATAATACCATTGTTTCATTCTGTTTTAAATGAAATTGTTATGAAATTTCTTTTATAAAAATCTAACACTATTTCTCTCTTCGGTCAGATATTATGTTTCTTCCAAAGACATGTTTTATTGAAAAATATGAAATGTTTGTTTCCTCATAAAAATAATTTATTAATTAAATTCTTACCAATAATTATTTTTTAAAAAAAAATTAATGAAATATTATTTTCAGTTTAGAAACAAGGAAATATTACATCATTTTACAGTGTAAAATGAATGTTCTTTTTCACTTGTAAGGAACGTACAGAATTACCCAACATGATAACCTTCTATTCTTTGATGATTACATTTTTGTATAAATATAAATTTATCAATGAAATTATTCTCCCTAATATTCATTCAATTCAAAAAAATTTAACAAATTCATGGGAATTTTTTCTTTCAAATTGTTTTATGATTTAAATATGATTTTGAAAAATAAAGTCATATTTTACTCAATAAACACTATAATGATATGTTTTGGGAATTTATATAAATAAAAAAATGAATTATTTTTACACCATTAAGGATAAACTTTATTGATGACATCCTTATTCTTATTTGGAATTGTTTATTATTATTTTGAACAAATACATTATTAAAATTCACTTACTTGTTTAATTTTTGTAGTCATTATTGTTCCCCTGATATATTCACATTCATATAAACATTAACTATTTCCCCCGTAAATTTTGATATTATTTAAGAGGTATATTCGATTTGTTAAACCATTTATCATTTCTTCAAACATTATATTACTTTAAACTTCATTTGATTAACTATTGAATCATTGAATAATTAGTAACATTGTTCTCAATAATAATATTATATTTTAAGGCATATTGAATCATGAAATTAATTTATTATCCAATGAATCAGTAATACATTAGACCTATAGTGATTGGTTGGGACTGATATTATATAGCCCTTTAGTTAATCAGTTGGTCTCATGATACAACTAATCAATTTATAATTAAATGGGTTTCAACCTATAGTTTAAACCATATTGTAAAATATATAAAAGGAAGGGGTATCATGTTCATGAAAAAATATGTTCAATGACTAAGAATTTTTATCATTAAGAAATATGTTATTATTAAAATTATTATTATTTGAAAAATGATATTATATGTACGTGAATTTTAATTACAATATATTGATTAAATGGAAATTTCTTATCACTTATTTATAGTACTATATTTATTACTCATTATCCAGTTATTAAATTCATGTATTGTTTTAATAAAATTTGTATTCTTTTATTTACCATTATATGTTGATTATTTTCCATCATATTTTTTATTTATATTATTTGTGGAAGGAATTGATTCACCATTTTTTTGTTAAGTGGAACATGGTTTTTTTTAAATTTAATAATTTATTATTTATATTGATTCAGGATTTATGTTGAAGTATTTCACCCTTACTAAGAATTTGATATCACCCATATTTTATTCATTTCCTAGGATCCATGAATTTTAATGTAAATGATATGCATGGTTATTCTAATCAAAATTATGATATTATGAAAAACACTATGTAATAATTTGCATTTTTAAATTTAATATGGGAATTATCCATGTGTCTATTTCATCCTGACTACTAAAATATTTGACCCTTCAAGAAATGATTCATTGTATTTTATGACAATGAAAAAATGAAAAATAAATCTCTATAATATAAAATCATGGATGATATAGTTGGAATCATAGGATGTTTCATATAATCCTTAAGAACTAGATTTTGGAAATCATAAATTAGGAATCATAACCCTATAATTTCTATTGAGGGTAAGGGTAGAATAACATAATAATGTTTTAGTAAGATGTATATTTTCTGGGTTTGCATTGAAATACATCCCTGTATGGTAACACCATGTCTTCCTGGTTTATGAACTGAGGCGAATTTGGTTAATAAATCTGAAAATGACACATTTGGGGAATTCCAAATTGTCACGTTTTGAACAAAAAACACTTCTTATTGTGAAAATGTTTTGACACTCCTATGCGATTCACTTCATGTAATGCATATATACTTTAAAACCCATAATAAAATATTATAATAGATTATGACAATTAATAACCTTGGATAAACCTATGGTGTATTAGATTGTAAACAATTATTTTAAAATAAATGGTTTTTTCTAAAAGGAAGTGTATAAAGTAAGGAATTACTAAGGAAAAATGATGAGTATGTCAGAAGGAAATAAAACACATCTATGGGCTGTATTATTTGTTTTGATTAATTCAGTTTGGAATATTGGGGCATTATCTGAGGAAATTACCTCTTATAAAGAAAAAAACCAAGAACATGGTATGAACTATCTAGAAATAAAAAGGGTTAAGTATTTATATACTAGTTTTAAAAAAAATATAAATTGTTTAATGTAAATTTTCTAAAGGAATTTTGATTATAAAGATAAAAAAAATCATTGTATTTTGTCGAATTTTATAATAATATGTTTATTCATTAAAATAATAGTTATGGATACATGAATGTCATATGATATTATGATTTATCATCGGTTTATTTTCCAGAACAACATTTTTAAGTGTTATGTTATGGGATTTTTTAAATATTAAGTATATTTTGGGATGACAAAAGTAAAAAATATGATTCACTAGATGATATATTTGATGAATAATTTCATTACCTTTAATATACAAACTTTTAATGATTTTGATTTCTTTTAGAGATAATATGGCCATTAATGACATTTTTAATAAATTTCATATAAATTTGTTAGAAATTGTGGTAATAAAATCATATGTTGTATAAAAGGATAGTTAAAGGATTATTTAATGATAAATTTTATATTGAGGATGTCTGTCACATATATATTTGTGGTAAGAATATATATTTTATATTAATATAGTTTATAAAATTACTAACTTGTATATTCGGTGACCACCCGTTTCATCTATAAAGGTTGTGGGACACAAAACATTGATCAAATGGCAATAAAAAATTAATGCTATATACAATACTATGTTATTTACATCTTAATATATAAATTATATTTACAAAAAGTATTCAAAAAATAATTATTAATAATGAGCGAGTTTTATTACTTTTATAATTTAGATATTAAATTGTTTTATTGGTTCAAACCATATTAGTTTTTTTAAATAACTAATGACACATGAAAGGATTTGTCACTCTTTTAAGGATCTTATAATTAGTTAAATGAGAATTTTAGTTATCCAGGAATAATAAATTCATGTTTATATTAATTTATAAAAGTAAGGGATTAATTGGAAATATATTAAAACACAATAAAATAATAAAATTTTGAATATGAAATGTAAATTTTTCATCTATTTAATTTTTTTATTCATAGACAGTAAACTAACTCCACAAATATTAAAATAAGATATTGAACACAAACTCAATCATATAATATTCATACCTGATGAATTGTATGTTTATATAAATTATCATAGATATTTCATGTTGAGATCATTAACATTTAATTGATCATTTAGTTGATTTGAGAAAAATGAACATAATCAATCTATATATTTATTTATATATTTCTTCCATTTCCAAAAATTATCATTCCCTAATGTTTTCATACATAGAATCATTATTATGTGTTATTCCATCTGATATTTGTTCTTCCCTTTTCCTCATATTGTGAGGATATTTTATAAACCCTTTTAAGATTTGTTTTCAAAAAATAATTTTCAAAAATAAAATCCTTTATTACCATGATCATGTTTAATTTTAAAGGGTAAAATTTATTTGTGGTAGGGTGAGTGTAACACCTATTAATCAAAAAATATTGACATTATATATATTACTGTATATGACACGCAACACTAATATTTGATGAAAATGTTTCACCCTAGGAAATTGTGAAAAGTTTTTATTTAAAAAAATATATTCAATCTCTTCAATAAATTACATTACTAAAAAGTGGTACTAAAATAATCATGTATCTTCTATAGAATTTTGTATACTCAAGGATCAGTTTTATAGAATTTTGTAAACTCAAGGATCAGTTTTATCGAAAAAAATATTCTATTGAATTATTATTTAATACGATTATTATTTACTGGTCTTTAGCATAGTCTGGATAATTATGAAAAAATGGATTATTAAAATAAACATATTTAATTAGTTTTATAATTTAACTATTGATTTGGAAAACACGAGGTAAAATTTAAATAAAATTAGTGGTTTTTGTAGAATTGTTTTCTAAAAAATATGCTTGTTTATTCTTTGTACAATAAATTTGATATCAGTTTTTAACAATTTTAGAAACATCATATAATATACATAACAATTTTTTTTGAAAATAAATTGTCAATTTTAATTTAAAATACTTTTTTGTGATTTTTCTAAATTGTTTTATTTTTTATGAATAGAGAAAAATACTAAATTTTAATTGATAATGGATATTTCATCTAAATAATTTAGAATATTAAATTATATTTTATATTTGTTTTAAATTAAAATTATACAAATTTATAGAAATTAAAAAAATTAAGTAATTGGAATAATTTTAATATAATATTTTTTATATAAGATAATATAAACAATTGAATGTTTTATATTTAAAAACACCGCTTTTCAACACTCATGAGGGATTAATGTTAATTTAAAATTTTAAACATTTGATAATTTAATTTTGATTATTTTATTGAATATTATAAATAAAATTAGTTATAATTTTAATTAACTATAAATTAATTTTTGATGACAATTTATAGTGTAAAATGAAAAAACTAATTACCCTATTTATGATAGAAACTTATTTACCACGGGTGGTTAAAATAAAAAGATAAGGTTAAAAAAAGAAAACTTCTCCAAAAAAAATTAATGGAATATTTTGAAATAATATCTTAATATTTTGTGAAACACCCACTTTTATACTTCAATCATGATTATGATGAGGGTATGTTGGAAACTTTTCAAAAGATTACTAGTGGGCCACTCACATCTCTTATAAAAGGTCATCCCTATTATCTCTTCTTCACTCCATCACACTCATTTAGATAAGAAACTAAAACAACAAATAAATTCAGAAAATAATAATTTATTCCTATAATTCATAAATTGGAATAATATTCATCTTCGAAAAGATTTATTGAAAACCTACGGATGATTGCTAAATAAGAGGTAACATTTTTCAAAGTGTGTTTTTTTATTTCTTCCAATACCTCTAAATATTATATATAAATAATGATCTTAGAATAAAATAATTATATTCTAAATACTATTATTTTTTTTATGTTATGATAATGACTTATAATGACGTTAACTTCAAACAAATGAGTTTTGAAATCATCATTCATGTGAACAGTAGACTACCAACTTATGAACGAGTGTTATTCCTTTTTAAATTACCACCACTCATGGTTTGGTATGAAGATGGATCTTAAATATATATATATGTATATATATATGAAATTCATAAAATTATTATATCTATTCTGTAATTATATCATATATATATATATATATATTACATCGTATTCCGCAGGGGATGTGATAAAGTCGGTTGTGTGTATGGCGGACTACCGCCTTTCAAAGTAGTGCGATTTGATTTTTTGATTTACTATTCACATGGAATATATTAAAGTAAATTTTAATTATTATTTGGGATATGAATGAAATAATTATGACATTAATTCCATATATGTAATTATAAAAAAAATATTTACCTTCTGATTCAACGAATCATGATAATTTCATTTGTGAATGTGTTGAGTACCACCTTCACAAATTGATGTGACTCTCTTATCCTCAGAACACCACCCAAAAGATATATATAATTATATATAATTAAAAAATAAGGATAAATTTTTTCATCAATCTTTAAATATAATATATTACATTGATCTATTACATAATAATTATTTATAAATGAAAATGTTACTCATTCTTATGTACAACATACTATCTCCTTGATCTTAACATAATTTATTCCCCAAAAACATCATTCATGATTTCTACTAAGTGTATAATTTATTTAAAGATATGATAGTTTTTTAAGTATTAATATTATAAAGATGATAGGACTATATAATATTCATAATAATTGGATATTTCATAAAAATAACAAATTTTAAAACAAGGTATGTAACACCGAAAACACATAAACAATTATGTAATATTTTTAATGAATGGTTTGTAATATGTTATAATGGGATAATATATGATATTATAATTATTAATATTGATATTTTATATGATATTTACATTTTAAGAAAACTATACAGTTATTTAATAAATTTTTATGAAAAAAGAATCTTGAGATATGAGATATCATCTCAATTCCATTTCATTTGGGCATATAGTAATATTATGCATATAGTTACATTAATTATGATTTATATACATATTATTTGAAATTTATTATCATTAATACTTAATTATTAATTTTATTTTATGTTTCCAGTTGAATTAATTCATATAAAAGGTTTAGACATAAATGTTACTATGTTATAAAGAAGTTCACAACTCAATTTCCTTTAAATTGGATATATTACATTTTACCTATATTTGATATTATCGTATTACTGATTATGATTTTTGATAATATAATGTTTTATTTAAAAAACTTATTTGTCTTTATTGTGTATACATATAATAATTTCATTTATTAATTGTGATACCATTGTTATGATCCTTGAGAGTGTTTATATCACAATCCCAATTTAGTTGATATCCTTTTTACCTATATTTCTATTGAAGGAATATTATTTGAAAGTAATTTGATAATGCCATTTAATAAATTACAATTCATGAAATACTCACAAGGACATTATATTTGGAGGAATTTAATTCTATGTTTATTTATTATGTGGGATGAGTTATCAATTATTTACCATTGTATATTAATTATACCTGATCTAGTTATGATAATAATGTATTATTTAAAGGTATTGATTATTTAGTTATCTACCATTATATATATATTATTATCCATGATATTTCTATATTAATATTATCTCTTTATTCCCTTTATTTCACAATTTTTTTATTACATTGCATGTGTGTTCATTTAAATACCCTTCCCAATTGATAATTTTTATTGTTGAATTACTTCTTTTTATTTACATAACTATTACTGACTATTTTAGCTCCTGATTATTTTCTTTTTTACAAAAATCCGTAATTATTATTATGAATGATATGAATAGATATTCTAAATGTAATAAGGACATTCATAAAAAAATATGATATACATTTTCTTTTACAACTTAATATGGAAATCATGGATTAATTAGTTTTACAATGACTATTACAATTTTATGTTATTTGGGATGCTATTCCATGTATCATATTCTAGTATAATAAATTAGATATGAAATCCGAGAAAATAGGGTCATGGTCACTACTGAAATGAATTGGTTAATAATTCCCATAGCTCTCCATTATTCAATAACCATGGTAATAATAATTTATATAATGAAAATTGATAGTATTATTTGTTAATGATATCAAATAATAGTTTTTCTGAATTTTCCATGACATATTTTACTTTACAACTGTACAAGTATGAATGTAAATTATCAATGGGGAATAATTACACATTGTCAGTGAAAAGGATGAAACAAATGAAATATTTTTATGGATTTAATGGTGTTGTTAAAAAAAATCCTAAGGTAATAATTTTATATTTGTTATTATTTATTATTTTCCTAAAAGTATTCAATTTTTTAATTCATGATACTATTTCATTGGATCAACATCAAAATTTTTATATTAAATGGATGACCATGTTACATAGAATCCCTCACTCTAATGTATATGATGTTGATCTCAAATTTATATCATACTTTTCATAATGGAATTAAGATGTATTTAGGTATTGAATTATATTTCAACAAATATTTTCGTCCTCAATTTTATGGAATGTTAATGTGAGATATTTATACAATATTAGATATGCTTCATAAATTCTTATTGTTTTGCCTATGATTTTGGGATTTTCATTATTACACTATGTTATTTTAGTATATTAAATGTTTTAATTATACTATTCAAAAGTTACCATTTATGTGATTATATGGAAAGAGGGATCAATTTTTAAAATTATGTGATGGAGTCATTAAGAGACTTCTTTTGGGACTCAAATTTGATTAATATATGGTTAATAACGTAAACATAATTCTGTACCAAATTAAAGAATATTAGAGTATGTATAAGAGTTAAAGATAAACAGATGACATGTCTCTCATTTGAGGTAGTTGGTCATGTATTTTAAATTTTATCACTAGCTTATAGTTACACATTTACCAAGGAAATGGAAATTATGTCCACCTTTTCTTATCCACATGGGATTCTAGACACTATAGTATAATTTTCAAACCATATAACCATAGCAATGAGTTTATATAATGTTAAAAATGTGTTTAATATCTCAATAATATAGAAATATATTCCGGATAAGTCTAATGTTTTTATTAATAATGTGGTATAGTTAGAATATGACCATTTTTATATGAAAATCCTAGTTTTAATTATATTAAACATTTTTTTAGTGTTTCAAAAATAGACAACTCAATAGGATAACGTTTTACTGAAGAACAATATGATGAATCTGGAAAAGAATGAATTGTAAAATATTATGACATGAAATTATAGTCACTCACTTATGTAATGAAAAAAAATTTAAGAACACATTTTAAAATATATGGTAGAAGTGAAAACACATGTAATGTTAATGATAAATTAATTTTATGCTTTTTAATGTTATTGAATATATTTTAAGTATTAATAATATATTTCAAAATATTATGTAATTTTTTAATTGAAAAAGAAATAGTTGTATTCTATATAATTTTTTTTCAAGAAATTTATAGATTTGTTTAAAATATGTATTCTTTTTTATGAGTATTAATTTTAACAAATGTTAATATTTTCCAAAGTAATTAAATCATAATTATCATATCTTATTTCATGAATTTTTTCTAAAATAGTTTATTTTTTTGTGAATAGAGTAAAATAATTATTTTCCATGTAAAATAACATTTATGACATGATCATTACATTAAAAAGACCTAATATTTCCTAGAACATTTTCCTAAAATAATTTATTCTTAAAGAGTAATCTATAACACTTAAAAATAATTGTTTAAATTTTAGAATACATGATTGATATTTTGGAACAGATGTATAATTATATTTTAATATAATAATAATTTTTATATTTTTTAATTTAATAGAGAAAATAAGAGATGTTATTTGTTTTTTGATTTATACAAATTTTATTGGAAACTATTAATTATTATTCAATTAAATTAATAAAAAACTGTAGTATTCAGTATTTTCATGAAAATTTAGTTTAATGCATAGAAAGAAATTTTTTCAAAATATTTATTTTCATGTCTTCTCCCTATATAAATTAACATAAATTTATTTCACATTTAGAAATTGAATCTGAAAAAATGAATCCATATTTGGAATTATAATTTATCAATTTAGTTATAACATAGATTTTATTTCTATTTATATGAATAAAATTGAAAATTTAAACTATTTTTTATCTCGGATAGGTATAATATGCGCTAAAAAGAATAAACTTCGAGATAGTGATTGAGATACACACAAAAAATTGTATAAATATGACTTTTTGATTATATTTCAACCATGAACTATCTTGTATAAAACATTTAGTTCTATTTGTTTGAGTTTACCCTGAATTAATTTTTATATTAACCTTAGTCATTGAATAGTTAGATGATTTCCACTCCCCCAATCAATAAAAGGGTTACCCCTCTCATGAATGCTTCACCAAAACTGAGAACAATAACTCAACCTATTTAATATCTACAACACTTGTAACCGAATGATGGTGTCTAATTTTGAACAGTGGCCATGATACATGGGATATCACCATTCATGGTATATTTGTATTGTAGTTTAGGGAACTATATAAAAACATAATATCTATATTACATTGAAAATATAATGTTTATAGCATGAAATAATTATTTTATCTATAATTTTATTAAATATATCCTTATTCATTTCCTAGAAAACAAAAAATGAATTAAATGTGATATCATAGTCTCATTTAGAGTTATATACAACAAATTATATCATGAATCAGAAATGTATAATGTACATAAAAAGGTAAATAACTAAAAAATGTTGTATTTAATTATTAAAATTAGTAAACAAATACTTCCTTAGATAATGTTAATTTCATATGGTAACATACAATTTTAGGTGAATTTTATTGTATATAAATGATTAATATTTGATTCTAATATTTCATTCATCATTATATATTTGTTGTGAAATCCTTGTACTGACCCAATTTAATTATTTGGTAGTTACACCATAGAAACCTGTTAAATGTTTTATTAATAATTTGTCTCCTTTGACCCATCGATGCACCAACATGCTATATAAATTGTGAAAGACAATCCATAAATTTCTAATCAATTCATCCTTTATTTAATGAGAAAATTAAATTGATTAAAAATATTTACTGTCAAAATATTTCCATTTTTAGTAAATAATAGGGATGATCAACAATTATAATGTGAATAAAATAAAAATCAATATAAACCACCATATGTATATGTGGTATAAATTTTTGGGATTAATAATATATATGATACATTGTTAATTTATATCTAAGTGTAATATGACGTTCAAAGATGAATTGTTATTATTTTTAAATTGAATGTAAAATTATACAAGATTATTTTAGAGATGAGAGATGACCAAAAAAGTATATTTTTTA
Source organism: Viscum album (assembly GCA_963277665.1). Lineage (NCBI taxonomy): Eukaryota > Viridiplantae > Streptophyta > Magnoliopsida > Santalales > Viscaceae > Viscum > Viscum album. Next base: position 1,236,071,288 of record OY728145.1, on the reverse strand, counting down.
GTTATTTAAATTCATTTAAAGAATATATGAATATTAAAATGAAATATCTAAAAATTATTTTTAACAAATTGTTTTAATTGTAAATACATTTATAATGTGTAGAATAATATAATGTTTTTAAAATGGTTATGGTGATATTTTAAAATATATATGTTAAAAAATATTAGTTTTGAAATTTTTTAAAGAATGTTAAAATAGAACCTTTTGTTAAATGATTTTATATATTAATTTTTATTCTTCAATAAAATAAAAGGATAAATTTAAATTTATATAACAAATCATTGGAGTAATATTTTAATTTTTTAAATTAATTTTGAAAAATATATACATGGAAAAAACTATACTATAATAAAATTTCTATTTATTACATATTTGAATAAGATTTATAACATAAACATTCACTTAATATAAATCCAAATATACAGAGGTGTTTTCTTGGGAAATTATAACCATTACATAACAAGTTAAAATATAAAATACAAAATATTTATTGAATAATTCTATTATATGACCATAACAATCCTCAATCTTAGCATTGTATGGGATAACGTGAGGACATACATATGAAAAGGGTGAGCTATAAAGCCCAAGAAGGGAGTAAAAATGGAGTAACATGGAGAATAAAATAAATTTTAGGAAATAGAAATATCAATTGAGCATATGAGAAACACAAGCATAATAAAATGTTATAGCATGGTTATCAAACAATGGAGATGTTTCAAAAACTTTTAACATTATATTAGAATTATCTAAGGCTCATTGCATATGGGGCATGAGTAAACCCTCGTTGCACATGAAATTTTATGAGTAAAACATAATTTCACATGAATTATCATGAGTAAAACATCATTTAAAATGGTGTATCATGATATTAAACATTACCCACTGCATTGGAGTGCTATCAGGGTCCACTCATTATAAAAATTTTATTTCAAGCATAAGTCTGCCACATGGATCATGTAACTTGGAATCATTCGAAATAATAAGTTATTCCACACTTAAGGAATGTGGAACACAAATATGTAGTTATCATTCAATATTTATATTTTAAAATTATTAATACCCATGATAGAGAAATGGTTATGGTATTTACTACACACTGAGTTTATCTTGGAAAATCACGGTGCAATTTCAGCAGCATAATATAATGACATAATAATTCGTAAAGATTATTTAATTGAGAGAGAAATGGAAATATAAACACATGTACATGAAATGTAAAGTAAGGTATTCATATATATACCTTTCCTCACAAATGAAATTTGAAAATAGAAGGCGTAACATAATAATGAAACCTAAAGAAAGAGGAGAAAGGGAATAACTCTTATGAAATTCCGGTATTGTAAGAGGTGTACATGGGAGGGTTTAGTTAAATTTAAATAGGTATATATTAATTCAAACATAAGTAGGGATGTATTGTAGAGGTGATAAATCATACACCAAATATTTTAATTGAAAATACAATGGAATTAAAATATAATAAATCTTGGACAAAAGTGAGAAAGGAAGAAATATCTTACATGGAAGTATGATCCCAACATCATGAATGAGGCTTGAGAGATGATTCTTATGAGCTTAGAGAACCTTAGAATGATTATAGAGATATTATGGAATATTATAGGTTTTATCCAATTGTTTTTAGTGAATATATGTGTGAGTTTTGGTGAGAATTTATAGGAAAATAGAGGAGAATAATTTAATTTTCCACAAAAGCTGGTTTCTGAATCTATATAATTAAATATTTAAAACCACTAAACCACCCATGTTTTTTCCCCTGGTTTTTTCGATAGGAGGTGAAAAGAAATTATTTTATATGGCCAATGGAAGAACATATTATAATATTAGGCTTTCTTATGTGGAATTGTGTGAAGATGTGAATGAAATAATATTAAAATGCTAAAATATTTTATATGTCTCGAAGGGTCCTCTAAGGCACCATATAATTAATAAAACATATTTAAAATCACATTATTTTTATTTTAAAACATATATTTTCCTAATAAAACTTTTTTATAATTTTATTACATCACTATAAGGTCTTTATGATGTGATAAAACATATTATATATTTAAACGATACTTATTTTATACCCAAAAATTTGATTGTCATAGAAAATTATGAAAAATTCACCTTTAGATATTTCCACTATCATGAATCCAATAAAAAATTTATTTTATCTAAATAATTTTTTAATTATGTGAATTTTTAATTTTAAAATAAAAACTGACATTTATAAAAAATTCAAGGGTTTTGACAAAAACAGCTTTCAATCAAAAACAAAAATTCAAATTGTATTCATAAAAATTGTAGGACCACTTATTTTTAATAAAAAGTAATTTAGTAGTAATATTTTACTAATTTATTATTCAATTCAAAAGTACATTAATTCTTCCAAAATATATTTCACAATTGAAATTAAATATTAACTAAAAATTCTATTTGATCTTAAAAAACCATTTACAAGGTGACAATAATAAAATGAATGCATACTATTTGTAAAAAAATAATTCTCACAAAAATAGTTCTAGTATAATGTTATATAACCCCTTATTACACCTGATTAATAACTAAGGATAAGGTGTGAGATGCTAATAGATTCTTGGGGTGGCTCAGATAATATCTCTTGTGTTGTAATCTCTATTAACAAAAACATCTCCATTATGTTGTTCTGTTTAATCATTACAGGTTGATTATCCTATTGGGCATGGCCAAGACTGAAGCCCAGTAACGATGCCTCCTTTTTGTGTGCCAACAAATGGTATTTTTATGGATAAATTCTACATAATGAGGCCATTTCTTTTTTTTTTCTAAGTAAATTTTATTTGTTAAATCCCTATATTTATACAAACCATGTGATCGATGTTAAACAACTATATTATTAGTGGTAATAATTAATAATTGTATTTTGTAATAAAAAAAAAAACCCTATAAGTGTATATGCCTAATATAACCATTTTACATAATAAGGCATCTAATCAGATCAAAAGTAATTTTCAACAATAAATGTTTGGGTCATTACATTCCTCCCCCTTCTGAAATTTTCCCATTGAAATTTCATTTTACCACTATAAAACAGATGAGTGTAACACTACGCCATCATTTTCTTTGATTCCCATGTTTCTTATTCGAACTAGTTGTTTCTCCATAACACCGTGATGAAGGGAATTACCTTATTTCATCAAACTTTTTGCCTACTATCTATGATCTTCATTAGCTTCCCTTCATATGAGATGTAATTATCAAATGGTACAAACTATAGATTAAGCTCATGTGATGGGGAATGTATGTACTTCCTCAAAAGTGATACATGGAATAAACCATGTACTTGAGAAAGGTTCGGTGAGAGTGCTATTGACATTCCACTACTGAAATGCGATCAAGGATCTAAAAAGCTCTGATGTACCTTGGAATAAGCTTTCCCTTATCCCTAAATCTCATTACTCTCTTCCATAGTTATATGTTGAGGAATACAATCTCTTGAAAATAACACTCCATGTATCATCGACGATTATCGTCATTAATTATTTTTTGACTCTAACCTGCTTTAATGTGCTGCTAGATTGTCTTAACCATCTCCTCCATTTCTTCGACCATTTCTGGAACTTGGAGAAATCACTCTTTATCATCATCCAAACATGCCATTGTTCTTCACCACTTCCCATAAATGGCTTCATAAGGAGCCATTTTGATACTTGACTGGAAACTATTGTGATAAGTGAACTCAACCAGAGAAAGATATTGATACCACCCTCTTAGTAAATCCATTGAGCATGCTCTGAACATGTCCTTGAGTGTCACGAACCAGGCCGAGTCGCCATCCGACCCGGCGCCCGACTCGGTCCGGGGCAAGGCTCGAAGGGCGTTCCCGATCCCCACGGGCAGGCACAGGTGCTCGGGTATCAAAACTAACACATGGGAATGATTTTACAAGAAATAGTAAATGAGAAACCATTGATAAGATAAAGAAACTGAACTAAAAATATACAACCAAACAGGGCCTTAAACTAATAACACAAATAAGGGTTTACAACTTGAACCCACAACTAAAATAAGCAACAACAAAAGAAACTCAAACTCAAACCTCTAAGCAACTAGAGAGACACAGAATCCACATGCCACACCACCCACCTACACGAGAAGACCATCAATTTATAGAACCAACATCACTAAGCACGATGTCACAACCTAAAATACACAAAAACAAAATCTACAAACACCCAATGGTGTATGTAGGGTGTGAGCCAAAAGCCTAGCAGGATGTCACCAAATAAAAAGGTTCCATGCCACTACATCAAAAAGATAATTTAATTTAATTATTAAAAATTATACTTTCAAAAATGTTTTTAAAGAAAACATTTACAAGCTAAATACTAAAACAAAACACTAAGAGAACCCATTTCACAAACACGATTTGAATGAGGACGAGAAAAATTCATTTAAGGGCATACTTACACATACTCTCTCCCTCTCTCTCTCTCTCTCTCACACACACATAATCACACACACACACACACAAGTGGTCCTTCATATGCCGACGGAAGGCACCCTGACATTGATGGTAGAGCACTATAGCTAAATCCTATAAGGTTCATCTAGCTCGAGTGGGACCCTAGAACCTCGTGTCTCGGTGAAATGTGGCTTAGAAACCACAACCCTTAGAAAAATGGCATAGAAGACCACGGCACTTAGAAAAAGTGTCTTAGAAGGCCACGACCCTCAGTCATCCTATATTTAGTTAGTGTTTCAATCATCAATCCAGCTATGTAAAACCGGGATGATACCCATCCGGCTCACTAGCTCACTAGTTCTAGTCCGCCCACCTAGATACCCAGGGTTATCCCTTGTGCTCAAACATGTTCCACATTCACATAACACATCACTTTCATATTTCACAAACCAAACATGACATTACACAAAAAAGTCACTAGTTGCATACCAAAGTACTATTTCAAAGGCACATGCACAGTAAGGACGTCTCTCATTTTATAAAAATACACCACTTTAAAAAAAGAACTTGTATTCAAGTCCTTCAAAATACCATTTTTGCGCTATATAAATGCACAAAAAAATCATTTGAGCTATTAATGAAATCGTTTCAAGAAAAAACAAGAAGACTTTACACCGAGAAACACATGATTCTATATTCAGTCATCACTTTAAAACATGATACATGAGGTAACCATATCAAAACTTGTTTTCCATTTTTCAAACAATTTTGCATTTCAATTTCAAACGTAAACAACAAGGAAAACACACCAAAAGATATTCATTTTACTTTGAAAATGTCTATTTAAATACACAAACACCTAAAGTGACCAGAAAACACCTTTCACACCTACCAAACAACCCTCAAAAACCTTTCAACCATGTTTCGCAGTCAAAACACCATGTAAATAAACAATTCCACAATTTATAAAACATATTTCTTATAGAAGAAACCATTAAAATAAATTCACAAATTGACCCTTATAAAACCTCATTGGCACTCTATAAAAAATTATTAAACAGTTCTAAAATTTACCACAATAGGATCAAAATGAAAAAGAACATAACCATTTATAAATAGAGTGAAATTTTCATCACGCACGCATGTCAAACAATTTTTAAAACACCTTTCACAAAACTTATTAAACACAAAAAATAATTTATACAATAACACGCATATAAACAACAAAAGAATACTATTTCAGAAACCCAATTTTCATCAAAAGAGCATGCCAAAACATTATAAACATAGATCGCACCATGAAACTAATTCATAGAATATATTATATTAAACTAAACAAAAAAAATTAAATTATCTAAACGATGCAAAGGCATGGAACCACCTACCTCGATTGGCGAACCCCCAAAATTTGTGTGCAACCACAATTGTGTGTCATTCGCACCTCAAGGAACCAATCGTGAACCCAAAATCCTAAAATCAAATAAGAATATGCAAAATTAAGAACCTAATTCACACCCTAAAAAATGGAAACACCAATGCCCCAAATGAGGAGGACTAAAACCCTATCAAAGAGGAGGAAGGGATTACCCGGGTTGTCCGCACATGCGGCGAAAGGGAGCAGAAGGCCACTGTTAGGGTTCGGGAGGTTGCGGTCACTGGAGGGCTCGATGGAAGGGGTTTACAGGCGGCTCAAGCAGAGGTGTGGTCAAGCGGGTAGCCGGGTGGGGTTACGGCTGAGGTGAGGAAGGTCGGTTGGCCATGGAAGGGGAGCTGCCAGGTTGCACTGAGCCGGGGATGGCCAGCCGGAAAGGAGGAGAGGGTGGCGGCGCACGGGCTGGAGAGGGAGCAGGGGTGCGACGCAAAACTGGGAGAAGGGGGGGAAGTGAGATGACGACAATGGCAGGGAGAAGGAAAACAAATAGCATATAGGGTTTGAGGGGGGTGTCCGCACACGACAGGGGAGAGAAAGTGAGGGAGAGGACAAAAATAAAAATAAAGGAAAGATAAGAAGAAAAAAGGAATGGAAGGAAAATATAAAATAAAAATACAATAAATAAATAAAATGTGTATCTCATAATAAACATAAAAAAAATATCTAAAAAGATCCAAAAGAAAAGATAACTAAATTAATTTATTAATTGCAATAACGATAATAATGATAAATGTAATAATAATAACTTCAATATTAAAAATACTTAATAAATTTTATATTTTTAATACTATTAATAGAAATAATAATAATTAAAATAATAATAATAGTAATGGTTTTAATGAATAAAATTCCGCGTTTAAAAAGTTGATGATAAAAAGGTCGACCTGCTCACTAGGCAGGTCGTGTGGCTTCGCCCGTGCCATGCCCGCTCCTCGGGCATTGTCAAGGCAGCGTTCATTTATCTGTGCAAAGGCTCACAATAATTTCATCCTCAGCCCACATCCAACGAATGAAATTATAAAAAGGAAACTAAACTTACGTGATAAAAAAAATAAAAACATACCTCGATGCGAAGTCCAAGTGTGACAGTTCTTCCCCCCATAAAGCTTTCCATCCCCGGAATGCCACAACCAGAACCAAACCCCAAATCAAAAAACAACACTCCCTTATGGTTCAAAGGAAATCCCCACAAACATCAAGCAAAGATAGGTAAAAATAATCGTGCTCAGATAAAGTTACTCAAAGAAAACTTTTTGAAACTCATATAATTATTTTCTGATATGTGTCGCCCATCCCGAAGAGCTAGAACGCCTCCAGTTGATTGTTTTAGAAAACTAACTCTTGAACCCATATAAACCAACCTTACAAACCGAAACACCTCATGAACTATTAAACTAAAACCACAAAATTTGGCTAGAATAAACAAACAAGGTCAAACCACATCATTTTTCTGGAACGAACAACGAGACCAACCATGACCAAGAAGCACCCTTATCACCTATTGCAAACTCATCTTTAGAAACAGAACCAAAAGGTCAACATGGGAAAGCTCGAGGGGCTCCCCACCATTAAGAACCTACTAATACATAGGACGAGACTATAAAACCAACACGGGGAGGTCTGAGAGGACTCCCCACCATTAAAGAAAGGCCAACACGGATTTAATCTAAAGACATTCCTGCAAGACCCATCGTGGGTCTCCGCACCATTAGGACTGACAGAGGGTGCAAAACATTGAAATTTCTCCAATGGTGACCAAAAAACCCACCACAAGGGGTGGGGAGGGATGGGTCTGACAACCGGGGCAGCAAAAGCATAGCCCAAGACAAACCAGCGTTTCCACATTCCTGGATGAGCATTATTCAAACATTGAGACCAACCTACCAAACATACTACCATAAGGACTGCTAAAGAGATTGCATCTAGTGGGACGCAACCCCCAAGACAATAAGGCACGAGACGAACACGCATCCACATGGTCATGAAAACCTTATGCAACCAGACGGCTACTTCAGAACAAAACAATGATAGAAACAATTTAAACTGCCTCTACATTTAACACTGATGAAAAAAATAAAGCTGGGGTCTCATACACTCTCAGAGTTCCTGACCATGCGCCAGCTTCACTTGGGGTCCTATGGCTGGAGCCCTGATGTTTGAAGCATCTCTTACCTCACAGTCAGGTGTTAAAGACACTTGAACCGAGGTTCTCCTTTTTGGTGTCGCACGCAACCACACTGTAACCGAGACAACACCAGAAAACACAGCACATTAAGATATCAAACTGATCATACAGGGAACATTCAACAACACAAGAGCTGAAATGGTGCATAAACATCACCCATTGTCACACTGGATGAGAACACGACACCGCAAATCATCACCTAAACATGACCATTGTTGTTGAGTGGAACATTATATGGAGATGGACTTCAAACTGAGTCTTAAACAACACATGATTCCTGCAATTGATCGTAGCATCACCATGTGACTAGGACTACAACACTAGTGGCCTAATGTAGACCATTTCTTAAATGAAACTAACAAAGGACCAAAGGTAATTTAGAATAGTGGGCCTCACTTACCACTCTAGGATGCTTCCACCATTTCCCCACCGGAATCATCTTTACTGTTTCCAAACAGAACATTCAAATTAATGAGGTCAAACATCACCCTTGACAATCAAAGAGAACATACACTGCAAGAAGACACCGAACATGACCCTTACAACAAATGAAAATACTACAAATCCCTTTAATACACTGGTCAACACTGAAAATTCTGAACCGGCTTCACACTTCCCCGCTTGATTTCCATTCTCTGTTTCTAGGGGAAACCTTCAAATGCAATGACATCAAATTTCATACCTGACGAATCAGAAAACTCAATGTAACCAAAACTATGTTCAACTCCTATCGCATCTATCATCCCGCTGCGAGAGGATCCGCTTATCTGTAAAAAAGAGAGGTGGGTTCAATTCTAGAAATCAAGAAGAGATTCATCTGATCAACTGGAGGGTCGGCCAGTGGCGTTTTTCCTAGGGCCACACATCAATCACCTGTCAACGCTTTATGGGGGGGCCATACCCTTTTAAAGACAGAAAACCATGGACCCAACCGTACTGGTCCGATGGTCAAGGCATACCACAAGCGAACACCAAATGTGCAGGGGGAACCACTACAATGGCTCCTTGATGTATTCTTCCAAATAATTCACTAACCACACGCTTGCATACCAACTTACAAAAAATCATTCAAACTCAGGACACAAATCAGTCAAAAATGACTCTCTCCTCGAAACGCCTCACATCCAACCTTTAAAAACACAAATACACACCAAACAAACACCGTTTACTAAAATACCAAATTTTTCATTTTACCAAAAATTTATAAAATAATCTAATCCAACGGTTTGCACAAACGCCAATGGCATCCCATGAGCCTCGCACATGCATGTTCTCGTGCCACACCGGCACCCACCTCATGTCCATCTAGGCACTCATCCTCTCATGCCATTAACCATTTCCATTTTCGTATACACTCATGCATGTGGTTGCCCATGAGAGAACCAACGATCTGAACCAAACCTTTCCATTTTTCGAAACCATAACATCCAACCCACACTTTTTAAACCTCACACACCATTTCATTTTTAAAGCGCTTCATTTGAAAACATTTTCCAAGACCAAAACATTTTTACTTAAAAACCAAAATTCCAGAAATCCAAAACAAAGAGATGAGAAATGACGCAAGAAAAAACTTGTGTTAGCGGGTGAATGAAACGTATGGTTAGCAGCCATACGCTAGTCACGCCACCACTACAAAGGGTATTCTAGGATAGCGTCCTCTGATACACGTGGCTTTCCAGACCCTACGAGCTCACTAGAACCACTGACCTTACTCCTTATAATTTCCCTTGGACATGATTATCCGCAAGGACCAAAAACATAGACAAACCACAACATACTTTGGTGACACGAGTCTCATTACGAGGTATGTTGGGAAGGCACATTGCTCGTAGCTAGAACGTCGAGTTCCGACAACCTCAATTTGGTTCTACTCTGACTCTATCTCAAAAGAAAACGACCCAAGAGAGAAATCCGACCTGGCCTCTGATAACACTTTTTTTAAGAACCAGGCTGGGTCGCCATCCGACTCGGCGCCCGACCCGGTTCGGGGCAAGGCCCAAAGGGCGTTCCCGATCCCCACGGGCTGGCACAAGTGCCCGGGTATCAAAACTAACACATGGGAACGATTTAACCTGAAATAGTAAATGCAAAACCACAAATAAGATAAAGAAAATGAAACAATTAATTTATAACCAAACATGGCCTTAAACAGAAAACAAAAATAAGGGTTTACAACTTTAACCCACAACCAAAATAAGCGACAACTAAAGAAACTCAAACTCAAACCTCTATGAAACCAGAGAGATGAAACATCCAAACGCCACACCACCCACATGCACGAGAAGACCATCAATGACCAGAACAACCATCGCTGAGCACGATGTCACAACCTGAAATACACAAGAAACAAAATCTACATACACCCAAACGTGTATGTATGGTCTGAGCCAAAAGCCAAGCAGGACGTCACCCAATAAAAAGGTTCCATGTCACAACTTCAAAACGATAATTTAATGTGATTATTAAAAATTATAATATCAAAAATATTTTTAAAGAAAACAGTAAGAAGATAAATTCTAAAAGAAAACACTATGAGAACCCATTTTAGAAACACGATTTGAAAGAGGAAGAGAAAAATTCATTTAAGGGAATACTTACACATACTCTCTCTCTCTCTCTCTCTCTCTCACACACACACACACACACACACATGCACATATACTTTCTCTCACACACACAAGTGGTCCTCTATATGCAGATGGAAGGCACCACGACATTGATGGTAGATCACTATGGGTAAATCCCCTAAGGTTCATCTAGCTTGAGTGGGACCCTAGAACCTCGTGTCTCGGTGAAACGTGGCTTAGAAACCACGACCCTTAGAAACGTAGCTTAGAATACCAGGACCCTTAGAAAACGTGTCTTAGAAGGCCACGACCATTAGAAAACGTTTCTTAGAAGGCCACGACCCACAGTCATCATATAATTAGTTAGTGTTGCAATCGTCAATCCAGTTAAGTGAAATAGAGACAATACCCATCCGGCTCACTAGCTCACTAGTTCTAGTCCACCCACCTAGATACCCAAGATTTTTCCTTGTGATCAAACATGTTCCACATTCACATAACACATCACATTCACATTTCAAAAACCAAACATGACATTACACAGAAAAGTCACTAGTTGCATACCAAAGCACTATTTCAAAGGCACACGCACAGCAAGGACGTCTCTCATTTTATAAAAATACACCACATTAAAAAAAAGAAAGACTATTCAAGTCCTTCAAAATACTATTTTAGCGTTATATAAATGCACCAAAAAATCATTTGAGCTATTAATGAAATCTTTTCAAGAAAAACCAAGAAGACTTTACACCAAAAACCACATTATTCTATATTGAGGCGTCACTTTAAAACATGATACATGAGGTAACCATATCAAAACTTGTTTTCCATTGTTCAAACAATTTTTCATTTCAATTTCTAAAGTACACAACAAGGAAAACACACCAAAAGTGATTCATTTTACTTTGAAAATGTCTATTTATATACACAGACACCTAAAGTAACCTGAAAACACCTTTCACACCTACCAAACAACCCTCAAAAACCATTCAACCATGTTTCTCACTCAAAACACCACTTAAATAGACAATTCCTCAATTTATAAAATATATTGCTTGTAGAAGAAACCATTAAAAAAACAATTTCACAAATTGTCCCTTATAAAAACTCATTGGCACTCTATAAACAATTATTAAACAGTTCTAAAATTTACGACAAAAGGATCGAAATGAAAAATAACATAACCATTTATAAAGAGAGTGCAATTTCCATCACGCACGCATGTCAAAAAAAATTTAAAACACATTTTTCACAACTTATTAAACACGACAAATAATTTATACAACAACACGCTCATAAACAACAAAAGAATACTATTTCAGAAACCCAATTTTCATCAAAAGAGCATGCCAAAAAATTATAAACATAGATCCAACCATGAAACTAATTCATACAACATATTAAATTAAACTAAACAAACAAATTAAATTATCTAAACAATTTAAAGGCATGGAACCACCTACCTCGATTGGAGAAACCCCCAATATTTGTGTGCAACCACAATTGTGTGTCATTAGCACCTCAAGGAACCAACCATGAACCCAAAATCATAAAATTGAACAAGAATATGCAAAACTGAGACCCTAATTCACACCCTAAATACTGGAACCCCAATGCCCCAAATGAGCAGGACAAAAACCCTATCAAAGAGGAGGAAGGGATTACCTGGGTTGTCCGCACTTGCGGCGAAGGGAGCGGAAGGCCGTTGTTAGGGTTCGGGAGGTTGCGGTCATTGGAGGGCTGGACAGAAGGGGTTTACAGGTGGCTCAAGCAGAGATGCGGTCGAGCAGGTAGCCAGGTGGGGTTACGACTGACGTGAGGAAGGTCAGTTGGCCATGGAAGGGGGGCCGCCGAGTTGCATCGAGATGGGGATGGCCAGCCGGAAAGGAGGAGAGGGAGGCGGCGTGCGGGCTGGACAGGGAGCAGGGGTGCGACACAAAACTGGGAGAAGGTGGGGGGGACGTGAGCTGACGACAATAGCAGGGAGAAGGAAAAAAATAGTGCATAGGGTTTGAGGGGGGTGTCCGCGCACGATAGGGGAGAGAAAGTGATGGAGAGGACAGAAATAAAAATAAAAGAAATATAAGAAGAAAAAAACGAATGGAAGGAAAATAAAAAATAAAAATACAATAAATAAATTAAATGTGTATCTCATAATAAACACAAAAAAATCTAAATAGATCCAAAGGAAAAGATATCTAAATTAATGTATTAATTGTAATAACGATAATAATGATAATTGTAATAATAAGAACATAAATATTAATAATACTTAATAAATTTTATATTTTTAATACTATTAATGGAAATAATAATAATATTAATAATAATAATAATAATAATAATAATGGTTTTAATGAATAAAATTCCACGTTTAAAAAGTTGATGATAAAAAGGTCCACCCGCACACTAGGCAGGTCGCACGGCTTCTCCCGAGCCCTTCCCGCTCATAGGGCATTGTCAAGGGAGCGTTCATTTGTCAGTGCAAAGGCACACACTAATTTCATCCTCAACCCACTTCCAACGAAAAAAATTATAAAAAGGAAACTAAACTTATGTGATAAAAATAGAAAATAAAAACATACCTCGATGCGAAGTCTGGGTGTGACAATTCTCCCCACCATAAATCATTCCATCCCCAGAAAGCCTCAACAAGAACCAAACCCCAAATAAAAAAACCACACTCCCTTGTGGTTCAAAGGGAATCCCCACAATCTTCAAGCAAATAGAGGGAAAAATCACCGTGCTCAGAGAATGTGACTCAAAGAAAACATTTTGAAACTCATATAATGATTTTCTGATATGTGTCGCCCATCCCGAAGAGCTAGAACGCCTCCAGTTGATTATTTTAGAAAGCAAACTATTGAAACCATAGAAACTAACCTTACAAACTGAAACACCTCAAGCACTATTAAACGAAAACCACAACATTTGGCTAGAATGAACAAACAAGGTCAAACCACGTCGTTTGTCTGGAACGAACAATGATACCAACCACAACCAAGAAGCACCATTATCACCTATTGCCAACTCATCTTTAGAAACATTACCAAAAGGTCAACATCATGTAGCTCGAGGGGATCCCCACCATTAAGAACCTACTAATACCCAAGGCAAGACTGGAAAATCAATATGGGGAGGTCTGAGTGAACTCCCCACCATTAATGGAAGTCCAACACCGATTTATTCTAAAGACATTCGTGTAAGACCCATCGTGGGTCTCCACACCATTAGGACTGACAAAGGGTACAAAACCTTGAAATTTCTCCAATGGTGACCAAACACCCCACCATAATGGGTGGAGAGGGATGGGTCTGACTACCGGAGAATCAAAAGAATAGCCCAAGACAAACCAGCATTTCCACATTCCTGGATGAGCATTATTACAACATTGAGACCAAAATACCCAACATACTCCCATAAGGACTGCTAAAGCGATTGCAGCCAGTGGGACACAACCCCCAAGACATTAAGGCACGAGATGAGCACACCTCCACATGGTCATGAAAAACTTATTCAACCAGACATCTCTTTCGGAGCGGAACAACGATAGAAACAATTTAAACTTCCTCTACTTTTAACACTGATGAAAAAAATAAATTCAGGGTCTCATACACTCTCGGGGTTCCTAAACACGCGCTAGCTTCACTCTGAGTCCTTTGGCTGGAGCCCTGATGTTTGAAGCATCTCCTACCTCACAGTCAGGCATTGAAGAATCCTGAATGGAGCTTCTCCTTTTTGGTTTCGCACGCAACAACACTGTAACCGAGACAACACCAGTAAACACAGCACATTAAGACATCAAACTGATCATACGTGGATCATTCACCAACATAAGAGCTGAAATGATTCATACACATCACCCTTTGTCACACTGGATGAGAACACGACACCACAAATTGTCACCTGAACATGACCATTGTTGTTGAGGGGAACATTATATGGATAGGGACTTCAAACTGAGTCTTAAACAACACGTGATTCCTGCAATTGATTGTAGCATCTCCATGTGACTGGGACTGAAACACTAGTGGCCTAACGTATACCCGTTCTTAAACGAAACAATAAAAGGACCAAAGGTCATTTAGAATAGTGGCCCGCACTGACTACTCTAGGCTGCTTCCACCATTTCACCACTGGAATCATATTTACCATTTCCAAATAGAACATTCAAATTAATGAGGTCAAACATCACCCTTGACAATAAAAGAGAACATACACTGCAAGAAGTTGCCGAACATGACCCTTGCAATAGAAGAAAATACTACAAAGCCCTTCAAGACACTAGTCATCACTAAAAATTCTGAACCGCCTTCACCCTTCCCCGCTTGATTTCCATTATATTTTTCCAGGGGAAGCCTTCAAATGCAAAGACATCAAATTTCATATCTGAAGACTCAGAAAACTCAAAGAAACCAAAACTCTGTTCAACTCCCCTAGCATCTGTCATCCCACTGTAAGAGTATCCACTTAGCTGTAAAAAGGAGAGGTGGGTTCAATTCTCAAATTCGAGAAGAGATTCCTCTGATCAATTGGAGGGTCGGCCAGTGGCGTTTTTCCGGGGAAAAACATCAATCACATGTCAACGCTTTATGGGGGTCATACACTTTTTAAGACAGAAAACCATGGACCCAACTGTACCTGTCCGATGGTCAAGGCATACCACAAGCGAACACCAAACGTGCAGGGGGAACCACTGCAATGGCTCGCTGATGTATTCTTCAAAATAATTCACTAACCACATGCTTGCATACCAACTTACAAACAAGCATTCAAAATCGAGACACAAATTAGTCAAAAATGATTCTAGGCTCGAAACACCTCACATCCATCCTTTAAAAACACAATGACACACCATACAAACACATTTTACTAAAATTCCTAATTTTTCATTTAACAAAACATTTATAAAATTAGCTAATCCAATGGGTTTCAAAAACGCCAATGGCATCCCATGAGCCTCACACATGCATGTTCTCTTGCCGCACCGGAACCCACCTCATGTCCATCCAGGAACTCGTCCTCTCATGCCATTAACCATTTCCATTTTCGTATACACTCATGCATGTGGTTTCCCATGAGAGCACCAATGATCAAAACCAAACCTTTCCATTTTTCAAAACCAAAACATCCAACCCACACTTTTCAAACCTGACACACTATTTCATTTTTAAAGCTCTTCATTTGAAAACATTTTCCAAGACCAAAACATTTTTACTTAAAACCAAATTACCAGAAATCCAAAACAAAGAGACGAGAAACGACGCAAGAAAAAACTTGTGTCAGCAGGTGACTGAAACGTATGGTCAGCAGCCACATGCCTATCATGCCACAACCACGGAGGGTATTCTAGGAGAGCGTCCTCCGATCCACATGGCTTTCCAGACCCTACGAGCTCACTAGGACCACTGACCTTACCCCATTTCATTTCCCTTAGACATGATTGTCCGCAAGGACCAAAAACTTAGACAAACCACAACATACTTTGGTAACTTGAGTCTCGTTACGAGGTCTGCTGGCCATGCACATTGCTCGTAGCGAGAACGTCGAGTTCCGAAAACCTTAATTTGGTTCTACTCTGACTCTATCTCAAAAGAAAACGACCCAAGAGAGCAAACCGACCTGGCCTCTGATAACATTTTCTTACGAACCAGGCTGGGTCGCCATCCGACCCGGTGCCCGACCCGGTCCGGGGCAAGGCCCAAAGGGCGTTCCCGATCCCCACGGGCTGGCACAAGTGCCCGGGTATCAAAACTAACACATGGGAACGATTTTACCCATAATAGTAAACGCAATACCACTAATAAGATAAAGAAACTGGAACAATAAATATACAAACAAACAGGTCCTTAAACTAAAAACAAAAACAAGGGTTTACAACTTTAACCCACAACCAAAATAAGCAACAACTAAAGAAACTCAAACTCAAACCTCTAAGCAACCAGAGAGATGCATCATCCACACGCCACACCACCCACCTGCACGAGAAGACCATCAATGACCAGAACAACCATCGCTGAGCACGATGTCACAACCTGAAATACACAAGAAATAAAATCTACATACACCCAAAGGTGTATGTAGGGTGTGACCCAAAAGCCCAGCAAGACGTCACCCAATAAAAAGGTTCCATGCCACAACATCAAAAAGATAATTTAATGTGATTATTAAAAATTATACATTCAAAAATGTTTTTAATGAAAACATTTAGAAGCTAAATACTAAATGAAAACACTACGAGAACCCATTTCTGAAACACAATTTGAAAGAGGAAGAGAAAAATTCATTTAAGGGAATTCATAAACATACACTCTCTCTCTCACACACACATGCACATATACTCTCTCTCACACACACAAGTGGTCCTCCATATGCCGACGGAAGGCACCACGACATTGATGGTAGATCACTATGTGTAAATCCCCTAAGGATCTTCTAGCTCGAGTGGGACCCTAGAACCTCGTGTCCTGGTGAAACGTGGCTTAGAAACCACGACCCTTAGAAACGTAGCATAGAAGACCACGACCCTTAGAAAAAGTGTCTTAGAAGGCCACGACCCTCAGTCATCATATATTTAGTTAGTGTTGCAATCGTCAATCCAGCTAATTGAAACATGGATGATACCCATCCGGCTCACTAGATCACTAGTTCTAGTCCACCCACCTAGATACCCAGGGTTTTCCCTTGTGCTCAAACATGATCCACATTCACATAACACATCACGTTCAGATTTCACAAACCAAACATGACATTACACAAAAACGTCACCAGTTTCATACCAATGCACTATTTCAAAGGCACACGCACAACAAGGACGTCTCTCATTTTATAAAAATACACCACTTTAAAAAAAAGAACGCGTATTCAAGTCCTTCAAAATACCATTTTCGCGTTATATAAATGCACCAAAGAATCATTTTAGCTATTAATGAAATCATTTCAAGAAAAATCAAGAGGACTTTACAACAAAAACCACATGATTCTATATTGAGGCGTCACTTTAAAACATGATACATGAGGTAACCATATCAAAACTTTTTTTCCATTGTTCAAAAAATTTTGCATTTCAATTTCTAAAGTACAAAATAAGGAAAACACACCAAAAGTGATTCATTTTACTTTGAAAATGTCTATTTAAATACACAAATACCTAAAGTGACCTGAAAACACCTTTTATGCCCACCAAACAACCCTCAAAAACCATTCAACCATGTTTCGCACTCAAAACACCACTTAAATAAACAATTCCTCAATTTATAAAACATATTGCTTGTAGAAGAAACCATTAAAAAAAATGTCACAAATTGACCGATATAAAACCTCATTGGAACTCTATAATCAATTATTAAACACTTCTAAAATTTTCCACAATAGGATCGAAATGAAAAAGAACATAACCATTTATAAAGAGAGTGCACTTTTCATCACGTACGCATGTCAAAAAAAATTTAAAACACCTTTTTCACAACTTATTAAACACAACCAATAATTTATACAATAACATGAATATAAACAACAAAAGAATACTATTTCGGAAAACCAATTTTCATCAAAAGAGCATGCGAAAACATTAAAACATAGATCGCACCATGAAACTAATTCATAGAACATATTAAATTAAAATAAATAAACAAATTAAATTATCTAAACGATGCAAAGGCATGGAACCACCTACCTCGATTGGCAAACCCCACAATATTTGTGTGCAACCACAATTGCATGTCATTCGCACCTCAAGGAACAAATCGTGAACCCAAAATAATAAAATAGAACAATAATATGCCAAATTAAGACCCTAATTCACACCCTAAAAACTGGAATCACAAATGCCCCAAATGAGCATGACTAAAACCTTATCAAAGAGGAGGAAGGGATTACCCGGGTTGTCCGCACTTGCGGTGAAGAGAGCGGAATGCCACTATTAGGGTTCGGGAGGTTGCGATCACCGACGGGCTGGACAGAAGGGGTTTACAGGCGGCTCAAGCAGAGGTTTGGTCGAGCGGGTAGTAGGGTGGGGTTACCGCTGACGTGAGGAAGGTCGGTTGGCCATGGAAGGGGAGCAGCCGAGTTGCACCGAGCCGGGGATGGCCAGCCAGAAACGAGGAGAGGGAGGGGGTGCGCGGGCTAGAGAGGGAGCAGGGGTGCGACACAAAACTGGGAAAAGGGGGGGAAGTGAGCCGACGAAAATGGAAGGGAGAAGGAAAAAAATAGCGCAGAGGGATTGAGGGGGGTGTCCGCGCACGACAGGGGAGAGAAAGTGAGAGAGGGGACAAGAATAAAAATAAAGGAAAGATAAGAAGAAGAAAAGGAATGGAAGGAAAATAAAATATAAAAATACAATAAATAAATAAAATGTGTATCCCATAATAAACATAAAAAAATATCTAAATAGATCCAAAGGAAAAGATAACTAAATTAATGTATTAATTGCAATAACGATAATAATGATAATTGTAATAATAAGAACTAAAATATTAATAATACATAATAAATTTTATATTTTTAATACTATTAATAGAAATAATAATAATAATAATAACAATAATTTTTTTAATGAATAAAGTTCCGCGTTTAAAAAGTTGATGATAAAAAGGTCCACCCGCACACTAGGCAGGTCGCACGGCTTCGCCCGTGCCCTGCCCACTCATCGGGCATTGTCAAGGGAGTGTTCATTTAATAGTGAAAAGGCGCACACTAATTTGATCCTCAGCCCACTTCTAATGAAAAAAAATTATAAAAAGGAAACTAAACATACATGATAAAAATAAAAAATAAAAACCTGCCTCAATGCGAAGTCCAGGTGTGAAAATTCTCCCCACCATAAATATTTACATCCCCGGAAAGCCACAACCAGAACCAAACCCCAAAACAAAAAACCACACTCCCTTATGGTTCAAAGGGAATCCCCACAAACCTAAATAAAAGAGAGGGAAAATGCATCGTGCTCAGAGAAATTGACTCAAAGAAAACTTTTTGAAACTCATCTAATGATTCTCTGATATGTGTCGCCCATCCCGAAGAGCTAGAATGCCTCCAGTTGATTGTTTTAGAAAACGAACTCTTGAACCCACAGAAACCAACCTTACAAACTGAAACACCTCAAGCACTATTAAACAAAAACCACAACATTTGGCTAGAATGAACAAACATGGTCAAACCATGTCGTTTGTCTTGAACGTACAACGAGACCAACCACGACCAAGAAGCACCCTTATCACCTATTGACAACTCATCTTTAGAAACATAACCAAAATGTCAACATGAGGAAGCTCGAGGGGCTCCCCACCATTAAGAATCTACTAATACCCAGGACGAGACTGGAAAACCAACATGGGGAGGTCTGAGCGGACTCCCCACTATTAAGGAATGTCTAACACCGATTTATTCTAAAGACATTCTTGCGAGACCCATCGTGGGTCTCCCCACCATTAGGACTGACAAAGGGTACAAAACATTGAAATTTCTCTAATGGTGGCCAAACACCCCACCACAAGGGGTGGGGAGGTAGGGGTCTGAATACTGGGGCATCAAAAGCATAGCCCAAGATAAACCAGTATTTCCACATTCCAGGATGAGCATTATTACAACATTGAGACCAACCTACCCAACATACTCCCATAAGGACTGCTAAAGTGATTGCATCCAGTGGGACGCAACCCCCAAGACAATAAGGCACGAGACAAACACGCCTCCACATGGTCATGAAAACCTTATGCAACCATACGGCTCTTTCGGAGCGGAAAAACGATAGAAACAATTTAAATTGCCTCTACTTTTAACACTGATGAAAAAAATAAAGTCGGGGTCTCATACACTCTCGGGGTTCCTGAACACGCGCCAGCTTCACACTGAGTCCTATGGCTGGAGCCCTGATGTTTGAAGCATCTCCTATCTCGCAGTCAGGCATTGAAGACTCCTGAACGGAGCTTCTCCTTTTTGGTGTCGCACGCAACCACATTGTAACCGAGACAACACCAGCAAACACAACACATTAAGACATCAAACTAATCATACATGGAACATTCACCAACACAAGAGATGAAATGGTGCATACACATCACCCTTTGTCACACTGGATGAGAACACGACACCACAAACCGTCACATGAACATGACCATTGTTGTTGAGGGGAACATTATATGGAGAGGGACATCAATCTACGTCTTAAACAACACGTGATTCCTACAATTGATCATAGCATCACCATGTGACTAGGACTGAAACACTAGTTGCATAACATAGACCCGTTCTTAAACGAAAGAAAAAAAGGACAAAAGGTCATTTAGAATAGTGGCCTGCACTGACCACTCTTGGCTGCTTCAACCATTTCCCCACTGGAATCATTTTTACCGTTTCCAAATAGAACTTTCAAATTAATGAGGTCAAACATCACCCTTGACAATCAAAGAGAACATACACTGCAAGAAGTTACTGAACATGACCCTTGCAATAGATGAAAATACTACAAAGCCCTTCAAGACACTAGTCAACAATGAAAATTCTGAACGGCCTTCACCCTTCCCCACTTGATTTCATTTCTCCGTTTCCAGGGTAAGCCTTCAAATGCAACGACATCAAATTTCATACCCGACGACTCATAAAAGTCAAAGAAACCAAAACTTTGTTAAACTCCCCTTGCATCTGTCATCCCGCTGCAAGAGGATCCTCTTAGCTGTAAAAAGGAGAGGTGGGTTCAATTCTAGAATTGAAGAAGAGATTCCTCTGATCAATTGGAGGCTCGGCCAGTGGAGATTTTCCTGGGGACACACATCAATCACATGTCAATGCTTTATGGGGAGAATACACTTTTTAAGAAAGAAATCCATGGACCCAACTATACTGGTCCGATGGTCAAGGCATACCACAAACGAACACCAAACGTGCAGGGGGAGCCACTGCAATGGCTCTCTGATGTATTCTTCAAACGAATTCACTAACCACACGCTTGCATACCAACATACAAAAAAGTATTCAAAATCGGGACACAAATCAGTCAAAAATGATTCTCAGTTCGAAACGCCTCACATCCAACCTTTATAAACACAAAGACACACCAAACAAACACAGTTTACAAAAATTCAAAAATTTTCATTTAACAAAACATTTATAAAATTAGCTAATCCAATGGGTTTCACAAACGCCAATGGCGTCCCATGAGCCTCGCACATGCATGTTCTCGTGCCGCACTGGCACCCACCTCATGTCCATCCAGGCACTCATCCTATCATGCCATTAACCATTTCCATTTTCGTATACACTCATGCATGTGGTTGCCCATGAGAGAACCAATGATCAAAACCAAACCTTTCCATTTTTCAAAACCAAAACATCCAACCCAAACATTTCAAACCTCACAAACCATTTTATTTTTAAAGTGCTTCATTTGAAAACATTTTCCAAGACCAAAACATTTTTACTTAAAAAAATTCCAGAAATCCTAATCAATGAGATGAGAAACGATGCAAGAAAAAACTTGTGTCAGATGGTGACTGAAACGTATGGTTAGAGGCCACACGCTTGTCACACCACAGCCACAGAGGGTTTTCTAAGATAGCGTCCTCTGATCCATATGGCTTTCCAGACCCTACGAGATCACTAGGACCACTGACCTTACCCCTTTTCATTTCCCATAGACATGATTATCCGCAAGGACCTAAACATAGAAAAACCACAACATACTTTAGTAAGTTGAGTCTCGTTACAAGGTGTGCTGGCCAGGCACATTGCTCGTAGCTAGAACGTCGAGTTTCAACAATCTTAATTTGGTTCTACTAGGACTCTATCTTAAAAGAAAACGACCCAAGAGTGGAAACCGACCTGGCCTCTGATAACATTTTTTTACAAACCAGGCCAGGTCGCCATCCGACCCGGTCTGGGGTAAGGCACAAAGGGCATTCCCGATCCCCACGGGCAGGCACAAGTGCCCGAGTATCAAAACTAACACATGGGAACGATTTTACCCGAAATAGTAAATGCAAAACCACTAATAAGATAAAGAAACCGAAACAATAAATATACAACCAAACATGGCCTTAAACTGAAAACAAAATCAAGGGTTTACAACTTTAACCCACATCCAAAATAAGCGACAACTAGAGAAAATCAAACTCAAACCTCTAAGAAACCAGAGAGATGAAGCATCCACATGCCACACCACCCACCTGCACGAGAAGACCATCAATGACCAGAACAACTATCGATGAGCACGATGTCACAACCTGAAATACACAAGAAAGAAAATCTACAAACACCAAAAGGTGTATGTAGGGTGTGAACCAAAAGCCCAGCAGGACGTCACCCAATAAAAAGGATCCATGCCACAACATCAAAAAGATAATTTAATGTGATTATTAAAAATTATACGTTCAAGAATGTTTTTAAAGAAAAAATTTAGAAGCTAAATACTAAATGAAAACACTACGAGAACCCATTTCAGAAACACAATTTTAATGAGGAAGAGAAAAATTTATTTAAGGGAATACTTACACATACTCTCTCTCTCACACACACACATGCACATATACTCTCTCTCACACACACAAGTGGTCCTCCATATGCCGACAGAAGGCACCACGACATTGATGGTAGATCACTATGGGTAAATCCCCTAAGGTTCATCTAGCTCGAGTGGGACCCTAGAACCTCGTGTCTTGGTGAAACGTGGCTTAGAAACCACGACCCTTAGAAATGTAGCTTAAATGACCACGACCCTTAGAAAATGTGTCTTAGAAGGCCACGACCCTCAGTCATCATATATTTAGTTAGTGTTGCAATCGTCAATCCAGCTAAGTGAAACAGGGACGATACCCATCCGGCTCACTAGCTCACTAGTTCGAGTCTGCCCACCTAGATACCCAGGGTTTTCCCTGGTGCTCAAACATGTTCCACATTCACATAACACATCATGTTCACATTTCACAATCCAAACATGAAATTACACAAAAAAGTCACTAGTTGCATACCAAATCACTATTTCAAAGGAACACACACAACAATGACGTCTCTCATTTTATAAAAATACACCACTAAAAAAAAGAACGCATATTCAAGTCCTTCAAAATACTATTTTCGCATTATATAAATGCACTAAAGGATCATTTGAGCTATTAATGGAATCGTTTCAAGAAAAACCAAGAAGAATTTACAACAAAAACCACATGATTCTATATTGAGGCGTCACTTTAAAACTTGATACATGAGGTAACCATATCAAAACTTGTTTTCCATTGTTCAAAAAAAATTTCATTTCAATTTCTAAAGTACAGAACAAGGAAAACACACCAAAAGTAATTCATTTTACTTCGAAAATGTCTATTTAAATACATAAACACCTAAAGTGACCTGAAAACACCTTTCATACCTACCAAACAACCCTCAAAAACCATTCAACCATGTTTCACACTCAAAACACCACTTAAATAAACAATTCCTCAATTTATAAAACATATTTCTTGTAGAAGAAACCATTAAATAACAATTTCACAAATTGTCCCCTATAAAACCTCATAGGAACTCTATAAACAATTATTAAACACTTCTAAAATTTACCACAATAGGATCGAAATGAAAAAGAACAAAACCATTTATAAAGAGAGTGCAATTTTCATCACGCATGCATGTCAAACAATTTTTAAAACACCTTTCACACAACTTATTAAACACAACAAATAATTTATACGACAACACGCATATAAACAACAAAAGAATACTATTTCGGAAACCCAATTTTCATCAAAAGAGCATGCCAAAACATTATAAACATAGATCGCACCATGAAACTAATTCATAGAATATATTAAATTAAACTAAATAAAAAAATTATATTATCTAAACAATCTAAAGGCATGGAACCACCTACCTTGATTGGCGAACCCCCCAATATTTGTGTGCAACCACAATTGCGTGTCATTGGCACCTCAAGGAACCAATCGTGAACCCAAAATCATAACATCGAACAAGAATATGCAAAATTAATACCCTAATTCACACCCTAAAAACTGGAAACACCAATGCCCCAAATCAGCAGGACTAAAACCCTATCAAAGAGGAGGAAGGGATTACCCGGGTGATCTGAACTTGTGGCGAAGGGAGAGGAAGGCCACTGTTAGGTTTCGGGAGGTTGCGGTCACCGGAGGGCTGGACAGAAGGGGTTTACAGGTGGCTCAAGAAGAGGTGTGGTCAATCGGGTAGTCGGGTGGGGTTACGGATGACGTGAGGAAGGTCGGTTGGACATGGAAGGGGAGCCACCGAGTTACACCGAGCCGGGGACGGCCAGCCAGAAAAAAGGAGAGGGAGGCAGCGCGCGGGCTAGAGAGGGGGCAGGGGTGCGTCGCGAAATTGGGAGAAGGGGGGGGAAGAGAGTCGACGGCAATGGCAGGGAGAAGGAAAAAAATAGCGCATAGGGTTTGAGGGGGGTGTCCGCGCACGACAGGGGAGAGAAAGTGAGGAAGAGGACAAAAATAAAAATAATGGAAAGATAAGAAGAAAAAAAGGAATGAAAGGAAAATAAAAAATAAAAATACAATAAACAAATAAAATGTGTATCTCATAATAAACATAAGAAAATATCTAAATAGATCCAAAGGAAAAGATAACTAAATTAATGTATTAATTGCAATAACGATAATAATGATAATTGAAATAATAAGAACTAAAATATTAATAATATGTAATAAATTTTATATTTTTAATACTATTATTAGAAATAATAATAATAATAATAATAATAATAATGGTTTTAATGAATAAAATTCCGCGTTTAAAAAGTTGATGATAAAAGGGTCCACCCGCACCCTAGGCAGGTCGCACGGCTTCGCCCGTGCCCTGCCCGCTCATTGGGCATTGTCAAGGGAGCATTCATTTATCAGTGCAAAGGCGCACACTAATTTGATCCTCAGCCCACTTCCAACGAAAAAAAATTATAAAAATAAAACTAAACATACGTGATAAAAATAAAAAATAAAAACATACCTCGATGCGAAGTCCAGGTGTGACAATTCTCCCCAACATAAATCTTTCCATCCCCGGAAAGCCACAACCAGAACCAAACCCCAAAGAAAAAAACCAAAATCCATTTTGGTTCAAAGGGAATCCCCACAAACTTAAATAAAAGAGAGGGGAAATGCATTGTGCTCCGAGAAAGTGACTCCAAGAAAACTTTTTGAAACTCATATAATGATTTTCTGATATGTGTCGCCCATCCTGAAGAGCTAGAACGCCTCCAGTTGATTGTTTTAGAAAAAAAACTCTTCAACCCAGAGAAACCAACCTTACAAACCGAAACACCTCAAGCACTATTAAACGAAAACCACAACATTTGGCTATAATGAACAAACAAGGTCAAACCACGTCGTTTGTCTGGAAAGAACAACGAGACCAACCACGACCAAGAAGCACCCTTATCACCAATTGCCAAATCATCTTTAGAAACATAACCAAAAGGTCAACATGAGGAAGCTCGAGGGGATCCCCACCATTAAGAACCTATTAAAACCCAGGACGAGACTGGAAAACCAACATGGGGAGGTCTGAGTGGACTCCCCACCATTAAGGAAAGTCCAACACTGATTTATTCTAAAGACATTCGTGCGAGAACCATCGTGGGTCTCCCCACTAGTAGGACTGACCAAGGGTAAAAGACATTGAAATTTCTACAATGGTGACTAAACACCCCACCACAAGGTGTGGGGAGGGAGGGGTCTGACTACCGGGGAATCAAAAGCATAGCCCAAGACAAACCAGCATTTCCACATTTCTGGATGTGGAATATTCCAACATTGAGACCATCCTACCCAACATACACCCATAAGGACTGCTAAAGTGATTGCATCCAGTGGGAAGAAACCCCCAAGACATTAAAGCACGAGACGAGCATGCCTCCACATGGTCATGAAAACCTTATGCAACTAGACAGCTCCTTCGGAGCAGAACAACGATAGAAACAATTTAAATTGCCACTACTTTTAACACTGATGAAAAAAATAAAGTCGGGGTCTCATACACTCTTGGGGTTCCTGACCACGCGCCAGCTTCACTCTGAGTCCTATTGCTGGAGCCCTGATGTTTGAAGCATCTCCTACCTCGTAGTCAGGTGTTGAAGACTCCTGAATGGAGCTTCTCATTTTTGGTGTCGCACGCAACCACATTGTAACTGAGACAACACTAGCAAAAACAGCACATTACGACATCAAACTGATCAAACATGGAACATTCACCAACACAAGAGTTGAAATGGTGCATAAACATCACCCTTTGATACATTGGATGAGAACACGACACCACAAATTGTCACCTGAACATGACCATTGTTGTTGAGGGGAACATTATATGGAGTGGGACATCAAACTAAGTCTTAAACAACACGTGATTCTGGAAATTGATCGTAGCATCCCCATGTGACTAGGACTAAAACACTAGTGGCCTAACGTAGACCCTTTCTTAAACGAAACTAACAAAGGACCAAAGGTCATTTAGAATAGTGGCCCGCACTGACCACTCTAGGCTGCTTCCACCATTTCCCCACTGGAATCATATTTACCATTTCCAAATAGAACTTTCAAATTAATGAGGTCAAACATCACCCTTGACAATCGAAGAGAACATACAGTGCAGGAAGTTGTCGAACATGACCCTTCCAATATATGAAAATACTACAAATCCCTTCAAGACACAGGTCAACACTGAAAATTCTGAACCACCTTCACCCTTCCGTGTTTGATTTCAATTCTCCATTTCCAGAGGAAGCCTTCAAATGCAACGACATCAAATTTCATACCCGACGACTCAGAAAACTCAAAGAAACCAAAACTCTATTCAACTCCCCCCACATCTGTCATCCCGGTGCGAGAGGATCCGCTTAGCTGTAAAAAGGAGAGGTTGGTTCAATTCTAGAATTCATAAAGATATTCCTCTGATCAATTGGAGGGTCGGCCAGTGGCGTTTTTACAGGGGACAGACATAAATCACATGTCAATGCTTTATGGGTGGCATACAATTTTTAAGACAGAAAACCATGGACCCAACTGTACTGGTCCGATGGTCATGGCATACCACAATCGAACACCAAATGTGCAGGGGGAACCACTACAATGGCTCCATGATGTATTCTTCAAAAGAATTCACTAACCACATGCTTGCATACCAACTTACAAAAAAGCATTCAAAATCGGGACACAAATCAGTCAAAAATGATTCTTGACTCGAAACGCCTCACATCCAACCATTAAAAACACAAAGACACACCAAACAAACACAGTTTACTAAAATTCAAAAGTTTTCATTTAACAAAACATTTATAAAATAAGCTAATCCAATGGGTTGAAAAAACGCCAATGGCGTCCCATGTGCCTCGCACATGCATGTTCTCGTGCCGCACTGACACCCACTTCATGTCCATCCAGGCACTCATCCTCTCATGCCATTAAACATTTCCATTTTCGTATACACTCATGCATGTGGTTACCCATAAGAGCAACAATGATCAAAACCAAACCTTTCCATTTTTCAAAACCAGAACATCCAACCCACACTTTTCAAACCTCACACACCATTTCATTTTTAAAGCGCTTCATTTGAAAACATTTTCCAAGACCAAAACATTTTTACTTAAAAACCAAATTTCGAGAAATCCAAACCAAAGAGACGAGAAATGACGCAAGAAAAAACTTGTGTCAGCGGGTGACTGAAACGTATGGTTAGCGGCCATACGCCAGTCATGCCACCACCACTGAGGGTATTCTAGGACAGCGTCCTCCGATCCGCAGGGCTTTCCGGACCCTACGAGCTCAATAGGACCACTGACCATACCCCTTTTCATTTCACTTAGACATTATTATTCGCAAGGACCAAAAACTTAGACAAACCACAACATACTTTGGTAACTCGAGTCTCGTTACGAGGTGTGCTGGCCAGGCACATTACTCGTAGCTAGAACATCGAGTTTCGACAACCTTAATTTTATTCTACTCTAACTCTATCTCAAAAGAAAACAACCCAAGAGAGAAAACTGACCTGGCCTCTGATAATATTTTTTTACGAACCAGGATTGGTCGCCATCTGACCCGGTGCCCGACCCAATCTGGGGCAAGGCCCAAAGGGCATTCCCGATCCCCACGGGCTGGCACAAGTGCCCGGGTATCAAAACTAATAGATGGGAATGATTTTAACCAAAATAGTAAACGGAAAACCAATAATAAGATAATGAAACTGAAACAATAAATATACAACCAAACAGGGCCTTAAACTGAAAACAAAAACAGGGGTTTACAACTTTAACCCACAACCAAAATAAGCGACAACTAAAGAAACTCAAACTCAAACCTCTAAGTAACCAGAGAGATGCAGCATCAACATGCCACACCACCCACCTGCACGAGAAGACCATCAATGACCAGAATAACCATCGCTGAGCATGATGTCACAACCTGAAATACACAAGAAACAAAATCTACATACAGCAAAAGGTGTATGTAGGGTGTGAGCCAAATGCCCAGCAGGACGTCCCCAATAAAAAGGTTCCATGCCACAACATCAAAAAGATAATTTAATGGGATTATTAAAAATTATACTTTCAATAATGTTTTTAAAGAAAACATTTAGAAGCTAAATACTAAAAGAAAAAACTACGAGAACCCATTTCGGAAACACGATTTGATAGAGGAAGAGAAAAATTCATTTAAGGGAATACTTACACATACTCTCTCTCTCTCTCTCTCTCTTACACACAAACACGCACATATACTCACACATAGACACACACAAGTGGTCCTCCATATGCTAACGGAAGGCACCACGCCATTGATGGTAGATCACTATGGGTAAATCCCCTAAGGTTCAACTAGCTCGAGTGGGACCCTAGAACCTCATGTCTCAGTGAAACATGGCTTAGAAACCAAGACCCTTACCAACGTGGCATAGAAGACCACGACCCTTAGAAAATGTGTCTTAGAAGGCCCCGACCCTCAGTCATCATATATTTAGTTAGTGTTGCAATCGTCAATCCAGCTAAGTGAAACATAGACGATACCCATACAGCTCACTAGCTCACTAGTTCTAGTCTGCCCACCTAGATACCCAGGGTTTTCCATTGTGCTCAAACATGTTCCACATTCACATAACACATGACTTTCAGATTTCACAAACCAAACATGAAATTACACAAAAAAGTAACCAGTTGCATACCAAAGCACTATTTCAAAGGCACACGCACAACAAGGACATCTCTCATTTTATAAAAATACACCACTTTAAAAAAAGAACGTGTATTCAAGTCCTTCAAAATACCATTTTTGATTTATATAAATGCACCAAAGAATCATTTGAGCTATTAATGAAATCGTTTCAAGAAAACCTAAGAAGACTTTACACCAAAAACCACATGATTATATATTGAGGCGTCACTTTAAAAATTGATACACGAGGTAACCATATCAAAACTTGTTTTCCATTGTTCAAACAATTTTTCATTTCAATTTCAAAAGTACACAACAAGGAAAACACACCAAAAGTGATTCATTTTACTTTGAAATTGTCTATTTAAATACACAAACAACTAAAGTTACCTGTAAACACCTTTCACACCTACCAAACAACCCTCAAAAACATTTCAACCATGTTTCACACTCAAAACAACACTTAAATAAACAATTCCTCAATTTATAAAACATATTTATTTCAGAAGAAACCATTAAAAAAACAATTTCACAAATTGACCCATATAAAACCTCATTGGCACTCTATAAACAATTATTAAACACTTCTAAAATTTACCACAATAGGATCGAAATGAAAAAGAACAAAATCATTTATAAAGAGAGTGTAATTTTCATCACACACGCATGTCAAACCATTTTTAAAACACCTTTCGCACAACTTATTAAACACAAACAATAATTTATACAATAACATGAATATAAAAAACAAAAGAATACTATTTCAGAAACCCAGTTTTCATCAAAAGAGCATGCCAAAACATTATAAACATAGATCGCACCATGAAATTAATTAATAGAACATATTAAATTAATCTAAACAAACAAATTAAATTATATAAACGATCCAAAGGAATCGAACCACCCACCTTGATTAGCGAAACCCCCAAAATTTGTGTGCAACCACAATTGCGTGTCATTCGCACCTCAAGGAACCAATTGTGAACCCAAAATCATAAAATCGAACAAGAATATGCAATATAAAGACCCTAATTCACACCATAAAAACTGGAAACACCAATGCCCCAAATGAGCAGGGCTAAAACCCTATCAAAGAGGAGGAAGGGATTACCCGGGTTGTCCGCACTTGCGGCGAAGAGAGCGGAAGGCCACTGTTAGGGTTCGGGAGGTTACGGTCACCAGAGGGCTGGATGGAAGGGGTTTACAGGTGGCTCAAGAAGAGGTGCGGTCGATCGGGTAGTCGGGTGGGGTTACGGATGACGTGAGGAAGCTCGGTTGGCCATGGAAGGGGAGCCGCCGAGTTGCACCGAGCTGGGGATAGCCAGCCGGAAAGGAGGAGAAGGAGGCGGCACGCTGGCTGGAGAGGGAGCAGGGGTGCGATGCAAAACTGGGAGAAGGGGGGGAAGTGAGCTGACGACAATGGCAGGGAGAAGGAAAAAAATAGCGCATAGGGTTTGAGGGGGGTGTCCGCGCACGATAGGAGAGAGAAAGTGAGGGAGAGGACAAAAAAATAAAGGAAGGATAAGAGGAAAAAAAGGAGTGGAAGGAAAATAAAAAATAAAAATAAAATAAATAAATATAATTTGTTTCTCATAATAAACATAAAAAAATATCTAAATAGATACAAAGGAAAAGATAACTAAATTAATGTATTAAATACAATAACGATAATAATGATAATTGTAATAATAAGAACTTTAATATTAATAATACTTAATAAATTTTATTTTTTTAATACTATTAATAGAATTAATAATAATAATAATAACAATAAAGGTTTTAATGAATAAAACTCCGTGTTTAAAAAGTTGATGATAAAAAGGTCTGCCCGCACACTAGGCAGGTCGCACGGCTTCTCCCATGCCCTGCCCACTCATCGGGCATTGTCAAGCCAGTGTTCATTTATCAGTGCAAAGGCGCACTCTAGTTTCATCCTCAGCCCACTTCCAATGTAAACAAATTATAAAAAGTAAACTAAACTTACGTGATAAAAATAAAAAATAAAAACATACATCGATGTGATGTCCAGGTGTGACAATTCTCCCTACCATAAAGCTTTCCGTCCCTGGAAAGCCACAACCAGAACCAATCCCCAATGAAAAAAACCACACTCCCTTATGGTTCAAAGGAAATCCCAACAAACATCAAGAAAAGAGAGGGAAAAAGTATCGGGCTCAGAGAAAGTGACTCAAAGAAAACTTTTTGAAACTAATAAAATGATTTTCTGATATGTGTCGCCCATCCCGAAGAGCTAGAACGCCTCCAGTTGATTGTTTTAGAAAACAGACTCTTGAACCCACAGAAACCGACCTTACAAACCGAAACACCTCAATCACTATTAAACAAAAACTATAACATTTGGCTAGAATGAACAAACAAGGTCAGACCACGTCGTTTGTCTCGAACAAACAACAAGACCAACCATGACCAAGAAGCACCATTATCACATTTTGCCAACTCATCATTAGAAACAGAACCAAAAGGTCAACATGGAGAATCTCGAGGGGCTCCCCACCATTAAAAACCTACTAATACCCAGGACAAGACTGGAAAACCAACATGGGGAGGTCTGAGCAGACTCCCCACCATTAAGGAAAGGCCAACATCGATTTATTCTAAAGACATTCGTGCGAGACCCATGGTGGGTATCCCCAGCATTAGGACTGACAGAGGGTACAAAACATTGAAATTTCTCCACTTGTGACCAAACACCCCACCACATGGGGCGGGGAGGGGGGGGGGGGTCTGACAACGAGGGCATCAAAAGCATAGCCCAAGACAAACTAGCATTTCCACATTCCTGGATGAGAATTATTCCAAAATTGAGACCAACCTACCCAACATACTCCCATAAGGACTACTAATGAAATTGCGTCCACTAGGACTCAACCCCCAAGACAATAAGGCACCAGACGAACACAGCTCCACATGGTCATGAAAACCTTATGCAGCCAGATGGTGCTTTCAGAGCAGAACAATGATAGAAATAATTTAAACTGCCTCTATGTTTAACACTAATGAAAAAAATAAAGTCAAGGTCTCATACACTCTTGGGGTTCCTAACCACGTGCCAGCTTCACTCTGAGTCCTATGGCTAGAGCCCTGATGTTTGAAGCATCTTCTACCTCGCAGTCAGGCGTTGAAGAGTCTTGAAATGAGCATCTCCTTTTTGGTGACGCACGCAACCACACTGTAACAGAGACAACACTAGAAAACACAGCACATTAAGACATAAAACTGATCATACATGGAACATTCAATAGCACAAGAGCTGAAATGGTGCATACACATCACCCTTTGTCACATTGGATGAGAACACGACACAACAAATCATCACCTGAACATGACCATTGATGTTGAGGGGAACATTATATGGAGAGGGACATAAAAAACTGAGTCTTAAACAACACGTGATTCCTGAAATTGATCGTACCATCCCCATGTGACTAGGACTGCAACACTAGTGGCCTAACATAGACCCTTTCTTAAAAAAACAAACAAAGGATCAAAGGTCATTTAGAATAGTGGCATGTACTGACCACTCTAGGCTGCTTCCACCATTTCCCCACTAGAATCATATTTACCATTTCCAAACAGAACTTTAAAATTAATGTGGTCAAACATCACCCTTAACAATCAAAGAGAACATACACTGCAAGAAGTCGCCGAACATGGCCCTTTCAATAGATGAAAATACTACAAAACCCTTCAAGACACTGTTCAACACTGAAAATTCTGAACCGCCTTCACCCTTCCCCGCTTGATTTCCGTTCTCCTTTTCCAGGGGAAACCTTCAAATGCAACGATATCAAATTTCATACCCGATGACTCAGAAAACTCAAAGTAACCCAAACTCTTTTCAACTCCCATCGCATATGTCATCCCATTTCGGGAGGATCCGCTTAGCTGTAAAAAGGAATGGTGGGTTCAATTCTGGAATTCAAGAAGAGATTCCTCTAATCAACTGGAGGGTCGTCCAGTGGCGTTTTTTCTCAGGCCACACATCAATCACATGTCAACGCTTTCTGGGGGGACATATACTTTTCAAGACAGAAAACCATCGACCCAACCGTACTTGTCCGATGGTCAAGGCATACCACAAGAGAACACCAAACGTGCAGGAGGAACCACTGCAATGGCTCACTGTTGTATTCTTCAAAAGAATTCACTAACCAAACGCTTGCATACCAACATACAAAAAAGAATTCAAACTCGGGACACAAATCAGTCAAA
This sequence comes from Viscum album, assembly GCA_963277665.1. Taxonomy (NCBI): domain Eukaryota; kingdom Viridiplantae; phylum Streptophyta; class Magnoliopsida; order Santalales; family Viscaceae; genus Viscum; species Viscum album. Next base: position 1,236,037,252 of record OY728145.1, on the reverse strand, counting down.
AATTATTCTCAGCTGGAAACGCCTCACATCCAACATTTAAAAACACAAAGACAAACCCGACAAATATAGTTTACTATAATACCAAATTTTTCATTTAACAAAACATTTATAAAATAAGATAATCCAATGGGTTGCACAAACAACAATGGCATCCCATGAGCCTCGCACATGCATGATCTCGTGCCGCACTGGCACCCACCTCATGTCCATCCAGGCACTGATCCTCTAATTCCATTAACCATTTCAATTTTTGTATACACTCATGCATGTGGTTTCCCATGAGATAACCAATGATCAAAACAAAACCTTTCCATTTTTCAAATGAAAAACATCCAACCCACACTTTCCAAACCTCACACACCATTTCATTTTTAAAGCACGTCATTTGAAAACATTTTCCAAGACCAAAACATTTTTACTTAAAAACCAAATTTCTAGAAATCCAAAAAAAAGAGACGAGAAACGACGCAAGAAAAAACATGTGTCAGCGGGTGACTGAAACATATAGTTAGCGGCCATACGCCAGTCACGCCACTACCACGGAGGGTATTCTAGGACAGCGTCCTCGGCTCCACATGGCTTTCCAGACCCTACGAGCTCACTAGGACCACTGACCTTACCCCTTTTCATTTCCCTTAGACAGGATTATCCGCAAGGACCAGAAACATAGACAAACCACAACATACTTTAGTAACTCGAGTCTCATTACGAGGTGTGCTGGCTAGGCTCATTACTCGTAGATAGAACATCGAGTTACGACAACCTTAATTTTGTTCTACTCTGACTCTATCTCCAAAGAAAATGACCCAAGAGAGCAAACCAACCTGGCCTCTGATACCATTTTTTGACTAACCAGGCTAAGTCTCCATCTGACCCGGTGCCCGACCCGATCCGAGAAAAGGACCAAAGGGTGTTCCCGATCCCCACGGGCTGGCACAAGTGCCCGGGTATCCAAACTAACACATGGGAACGATTTTACCCGAAATATAAAACGCAAAACCAATAATAAGATAAAGAAACTGAAATAATAAATATACAACCAAACATGGACATAAACTGAAATAAAAAATAAGGGTTTACAACTTTAACCGACATTTAAAATAAGTGACAACTAAAGAAACTCAAACTCAAATCTCTAAGAAACCAGAGAGACGCAGCATCAACATGCCACACCACCCACCTACACGAGAAGACCATCAACGACCATAACAACCATCGCTGAGCACGATGTCACAACCTTAGATACACAGGAATCAAAATCTACATACACCCAAAGGTGTATGTAGGGTGTGAGCCAAAAGCCCAGCAGGACGTCACCCAATAAAAAGGTTCCATGCCACAAAATCAAAAAGATAATTTAATGTGATTATTAAAAATTATACTTTCAAATTTTTTTTAAAGAAAACATTTAGAAGCTAAATACTAAAAGAAAACACTATGAGAACCCATTTTAGAAACATGATTTGAAAGAGGAAGAGAAACATTCATTTAAGGAATACTTACACATACTCTCTCTCTCTCTCTCACACACACACATGCACATATACTCACACACACACACACACAAGTGGTCCTCCATATGCCGACAGAAGGCACCATGAAATTGATGGTAGATCACTATGGGTAAATCCCCTAAGGTTCATCTAGCTCGAGTGGGACCCTAGAACCTCATGTCTCGGTGAAATGTGGATTAGGAACCACAACCCATAGAAATGTGGCTTAGAAGACCACGACCCTTAGAAAAAGTGTCTTAGAAGGCCACGACCCTCAGTCATCATATATTTAGTTAGTGTTGCAATCGTCAGTCTAGCTAAGTGAAACAGGGACGATACCCATCCAGCTCACTAGCTCGCTAGTTCTAGTCCGCCCACCTAGATACCCAGGGTTTTCCCTTGTGCTAAAACATGTTCCACATTCACATAACACATCACTTTCACATTTCTCAAACCAAGCATGACATTACACAAAAAAGTCACCAGTTGCATACCAAAGCACTATTTCAAAGGCACTCGCACAGCAAGGACGTCTCTCATTTTATAAAAATACACCACTTTAAAAAATGAATGCTTATTCAAGTCCTTCAAAATATCATTTTCACGTTATATAAATGCACCAAAGAATAATCTGAGCTATTAATGAAATCGTTTCAAGAAAAACCAAGAAGACATTACACAAAAAACCACATGATTCTATATTAAGGAGTCACTTTAAAACTTGATACACGAGATAACCATATCAAAACTTGTTTTCCACTGTCCAAACAATTTTTCATTTCAATTTCAAAATTAAACAACAAGGAAAAAACACCAAAAGTGATTCATTTTAATATGAAAATGTCTATTTAAATACACAAACAGCTAAAGTGACCTGGAAACACCTTTCACACCTACCAAACAACCCTCAAAAAACTTTCAACCATGTTTCGTACTCAAAAAACCACTTAAATAAACAATTCCTCAATTTATAAAACATATTGCTTGCAGAAGAAACCATTAAAAAAACAATTTCACAAATTGACCCTTATAAAACCTCATTGGCACTCTATAAACAATTATTAAACACTTCTAAAATTTACCACAATAGGATCGAAATGAAAAAGAACATAACCATTTATAAAGAGAGTGCAATTTTCATCACGCACGCATGTCAAACAATTTTTAAAACACCTTTTGCACAATTTATTAAACACAACCAATAATTTATACAACAACACGCATATAAAAAACAAAAGAATACTATTTAGGAAACCCAATTTTCATCAAAAGAGCATTCCAAAACATTATAAACATAGATAGCACCACGAAACTAATTCATAAAACATATTAAATTAATCTAAACAAACAAATTAAATTATATAAACGATGAAAAGGCATGGGACCACCTACCTCAATTGGAAAAACCCCCAAAATTCGTGTGCAACCACAATTGCTAGTCATTCTCACCTCAAGGGACCAATCGTGAACCCAAAATCATAAAATCGAACAAGAATATGCAAAATTAAGACCCTAATTCACACCCTAAAATCTGGAAACACCAATTCCCCAAATGAGCAGGACTAAAACCCTATCAAAAAGGAGGAAGGGATTACCCGGGTTGTCCGAACTTGCGGCAAAGGGAGCGGAAGGCCACTATTAGGGTTTGGGAGGTTGCAGTCACCGGAGGGCTGGACGGAAGGGGTTTACAGGTGGCTCAAGCAGAGGTGTGGTCGATCAGGTAGCCAGGTGGGGTTACAGCTAACGTGAGGAAGGTCGGTTGGCTATGGAAGGGGAGCCGCCGAGTTGCACCGAGCCGGGGATGGCCAGCCGGAAAGGTGGAGAGGGAGGCGGCGTGCGGGCTAGAGAGGGAGTAGGGGTGCGACACAAAACTGGGAGAAGGTGGGGGGGGGGGGGAATTGAGCCGAAGAGAATGGTAGGGAGAAGGAAAAAAAATAGTGCATAGGGTTTGAGGGGGGTGTCCGCGCACGACAGGGGAGAGAAAGTGAGGGAGAGGACAAAATTAAAAATAAAGGAATGATATGAAGAAAAAAAGGAATTGAAGGAAAATAAAAAAACACAATAAATAAATAAAATTTGTATCTAATAATAAACCTAAAAAATTATCTAAATAGATCCAAAGGAAAAGATAACTAAATTAATGTATTAATTGCAATAACGATAATAATGATAATTGTAATAATAAGAACTTCAATATTAATAATACATAATAAATTTTATATTTTTAATACTATTAATAGAAATAATAATAATAATAATATCAATAATGGTTTTAATGAATAAAATTTGGCGTTTAAAAAGTTGATGATAAAAAGGTCCACTCGCACACTAGGCAGGTCGCACGGCTTCGCCCGTGCCCTGCCCACTCATCGGGCATTGTCAAGGCAGCGTTCATTTATCAGTGCAAAGGCGCACACTACTTTCATCCTCAGCCCACTTCCAACGAAAAAATATTATAAAAAGGAAACTAAACTTATGTGATAAAAATAAAAAATAAAAAAATACCTCGATGCGAAGTCCAGGTGTGACAATCCTCCCCACCATAAAGCTTTCCGTCCCCGGAAAGCCACAACCATAACCAAACCCCAAAGCAAAAAAACACACCCCCTTATGGTTCAAAGGGAATCCCCACAAACATCAAGCAAAGAGAGGGAAAAAGTATCGTTCTCAGAGAAAGTGACTCAAAGAAAACTTTTTGAAACTCATATAATGATTTTCTAATATGTGTCACCCATCCTGAAGAGCTAGAACCCCTCTGGTTGATTGTTTTAGAAAACAAACTCTTGAACCCATAGAAACCAACATTACAAACCAAATCACCTCAAGCACTATTAAACGAAAACCATAACATTTGGCTAGAATGAACAAACAAGGTCAATCCACATCGTTTGTCTGGAATGAACAACGAGACCAACCACGACCAAGAAGCACCCTTATCACCTATTAACAACTCATCTTTAGAAACAGAACCAAAAGGGAAACATAGGGAAGCTCGGGGGGCTCCCCACCATTAAGAACCTAATAATACCTAGGACGAGACTGGAAAACCAACATGGGGAGGTCTGAGCAGACTCCCCACCATTAAGGAAAGGCCAAAACAGATTTATTCTAAAGACATTCGTGTGAGACCCATCATGGGTCTCCCCACCATTAGGACTGACAGAGGGTACAAAACATTGAAATTTCTCCAATGGTGACCAAACACCCCACCACAAAGGGCGGGGGGGGGGGAGGGGTTTGACTACCGGGGCATCAAAAGCATAGCCCAAGACAAACCAGCATTTCCACATTCATAGATGAGCATTATTCCAACATTGAGACCAACCTACCCAACATACCCCCATAAGGACTACTAAAGCGATTGCATCCATTGGGACGCAACCCTCAATACATTAAGGCACGAGACAAACATGCCTCCACATGGTCATGAAAACCATATGCAACCAGACGGATCCTTCGGAGCAGAACAACGATAGAAACAATTTCAACTGCCTCTACTTTTAACACTAATGAAAAAAATAATGTCGGGGTCTCATACACTCTCGGCGTTCTGGACCACGAACCAGCTTCACTCTGAGTCCTATGGCTGGAGCCCTGATGTTTGAAGCATCTTCTACCTCGCAGTCAGGCATTGAAGACTCTTGAACGGAGCTTCTCCTTTTTGGTGTCACACGCAACCACACTGTAACCGAGACAACACCAGAAAACACAGCACATTAAGACATCAAACTGATCATACATGGAACATTCACCAACACAAGAGCTGAAATGATGGATACACATCACCCTTTGTCACTCTGGATGAGAACACAACACCACAAATAATCACCTGAACATGACCATTATTGTTGAGGGAAACATTATATGGAGAGGGACATCAAACAGAGTCTTAGACAACATGTGATTCCTGCAATTGATCATAGAATCCCCATGTGACTAGGACTGCAATAGTAGTGGTCTAACATAGACCCTTTCTTAAATGAAACAAACAAAGGACCAAAGGTCATTTAGAATAGTGGCCTGCACTGACCACTCTTGGCTGCTTCCACCATTTCCCCACTAGAATCATATTTACCATTTCCAAACAGAACCTTCAAATTAACGAGGTCAAACATCACCCTTGACAATTAAAGATAACATACACTTCATGAAGTCGCCGAACATGACCCTTGAAATAGATTAAAATACTACAAAGCCCTTCAAGACACTGGTCAACACTGAAAATTATGAACCGCCTTCACCCTTCCCCTCTTGATTTCTTTTTTCCATTTCCAGGGGAATCCTTCAAATGCAACGACATAAAATTTCATACCCGACAACTCAGAAAACTCAACAAAACCAAAACTCTGTTCAACTCCCATCGCATCTATCATCCCACTTCGAGAGGATCCGCTTAGCCGTAAAATGGAGAGGTGGGGTCAATTCTAGAATTCAAGAAGAGATTCCTCTGATCAACTGGAGGGTCGGCCAGTGGCATTTTTCCTGGGGCCACACATCAATCACATGTCAATGCTTTATGGGGGGGCATACACTTTTCAAGACAGAAAAACATGGACCCAACCGTACTGGTCTGATGGTCAAGGCATACCACAAGGGAACACCAAACGTGCAGGGGGAACCACTGCAATGGCTCCCTGATGTATTTTCAAAAGAATTCACTAACCACATTCTTGCATACCAACATACAAAAAATCATTCAAACTCGGGACACAAATCATTCAAAAATGATTCTCAGCTCGAAACTCCTCACATCCAACCATTAAAAACACAAAGACACACTAAAAAACACCGTTTAACAAAATACAAAATTTTTCATTTAACAAAAAATTTATAAAATAAGCTAATCCAATGGGTTTCACAAATGCCAATGGTGTCCCATGAGCCTCACACATGCATGTTCTCATGCAGCAACGACACCCACCTCATCTCCCTCCGGGCACTCATCGTCTCATGCCATTAACTATTTCCATTTTCATATACACTCATGCATGTGGTTTCCACAGAGAGCACCAATGATCATAACCAAACCTTTCCATTTTTCAAAACCAAAACATCCAACCCACACTTTTCAAACCTCACAAACCATTTCATTTTTAAAGAACTTCATTTGAAAACATTTTCCAAGTCCAAAACATTTTTACTTAAAACCCAAATTTCCAGAAATCCAAAACAAAGAGACGAGAAACGACGCAAGAAAAAACTTGTGTCAGCTGGTGACTAAAACATATGGTTGGCGGCCATACGCCAGTCATGCCAATGCCACAGAGGGTATTCTAGAACAGAGTTATCCTCTCTACATGACTTTCCAGAACCTACGAGCTCACTAGGACCACTAACCTTACCCCTTTTCATTTCCCATAGACATGATTATCCGCAAGGACCAAAAACATAGTCAAACCACAACATAATTTGGTAACTCGAGTCTCGTTATGAGGTGTGCTAGCCAGGCACATTGCTCGTAGGTAGAACGTCGAGTTCCGACAACCTTAATTTTGTTCTACTCTGACTCTATCTCAAAAGAAAACGACCCAAGAGAGCAAACCAACTTGGCCTCTGATACCATTTTTTTACGAACCAGGCCAGGTCGCCATCCGACCCGGCGCCCGACCCATTCCGGGGCAAGGTCCAAAGGGCGTTCCCGATCCCCACGAGCTGGCACAAGTGCCCGGGTATCAAAACTAACACATGGAAACAATTTTACCCGAAATAGTAAATGAAAACCCACTAATAAGATAAAGAAACTGAAAAAAATATACAACCAAACAGGGCCTTAAACAGAAATAAAAAACAAGGGTTTATAACTTTAATCGACAACCAAAATAAGCGACAACTAAAGAAACTCGAACTAAAACCTCTATGCAACCAGAGAGACGCAGCATCCACATGCCACACCACCCACCCGCACGAGAAGACCATCACCGACTAGAACAAACATCGCTAAGCACGATGTCACAACCTGAAATACACAAGAAACAAAATCTACATACACCCAAAGGTGTATGTAGGGTGTGATCCAAAAGCCCCGCAGGACGTCACCAAAAAAAAAGGTTCCATGCCACAACTTCAAAAAGATAATTTAATGTGATTATTAAAAATTATTCTTTCAAAAAAAATTTTAAAGAAAACATTTAGAAGCTAAATACTGAAAGAAAACACTACGAGAACCCATTTCAGAAACACGATTTGAAAGAGGAAGAGAAAAATTCATTTAATGGAATACATACACATACTCTCTCTCTCTCTCTCACACGCACATATACTCACACACACACACACACAAGTTGTCCTCCATATGATGATGGAAGGCCCTACGACTTTGATGGTAGATCACTATGGGTAAATCCCCTAAGGTTCATCTAGCTCGAGTGGGACCCTAGAACCTCGTGTCTCGGTGAAACGTGGTTTAGAAACCACGACCCTTAGAAACGTGGATTAGAAGACCACGATCCTTAGAAAACGTTTCCTAGAAGGCCATGACCCTCAGTCATCATATATTTAGTTAGTGTTGCAATCGTCAATCCAGCTAAGTGAAACAAGGACGATACCCATACGGCTCACTTGCTAACTAGTTCTAGTCCGCCCACCTAGATACCCAGGGTTTTCCCTTGTGCTCAAACATGTTCCACATTCACATAACACATCACTTTCATATTTCACAAACCAAACATGAAATTACACAAAAAAGTCACCAGTTGCATACCAAAGCACTATTTCAATGGCACACGCACACCAAGGACATCTCTCATTTTATAAAAATACACCAATTTAAAAAAAGAACGCATATTCAAGTCCTTCAAAATACCATTTCCGTGTTATATAAATGCACCAATGAATCATTTGAGCTATTAATGAATTTGTTTCAAGAAAAACCAAGAAGACTTTACACCAAAAACCACATGATTCTATATTGAGGCCTCACTTTAAAACACGATACATGAGGGAACCATATCAAAACATGTTTTCCATTGTTCAAACAATTTTTCATTTCAATTTCAAAAGTACAAAACAAGGAAAACACAACAAAAGTGATTCATTTTACTTTGAAAATGTCTATTTAAATACACAAACACCTAAAGTGACCTGAAAACACCTTTCACACCTACCAAACAACCCTCAAAAAACTTTCAACCATGTTTCACACTCAAAACACAGCTTAAATAAACTATTCCTCAATTTATAAAACATATTTCTTGCAGAAGAAACCATTAAAAAAACAATTTCACAAATTGACCCTTATAAAACCGCTTTGGCAATCTATAAACAATTATTAAACACTTCTAAAATTTACCACAACAGGATCGAAATGAAAAATAACATCACCATTTTTAAAGAGAGTGCAATTTCATCATGCACGCATGTCAAACAATTTTTAAAACACCATTCGCACAAATTATTAAACACATCCAATAATTTATACAACAACACGCATATAAACAACAAAATAATACTATTTCGGAAACCCAATTTTCATCAAAAGAGCATTCCAAAACATTATAAACATAGATCACACCATGCAACTAATTCATAGAACATATTAAATTAAACTAAACAAACAAATTAAATTATCTAAATGATGCAAATGCATGGAACCACCTACCTCGACTGGAGAAACCCCCAAAATTTGTGTGCAAACAAAATTCCGTGTCATTTGCACCTCAATGAACCAATCGTAAACCCAAAATCATAAAATCGATCAAGAATATGCAAAATTAATACCCTAATTCACACCCTAAAACTGGAAACACCAATGCCCCAAATGAGCAGGACTAAAACCCTATCAAAGAGGAGGAAAGGATTACCGGGTTGTCCGCACATGCGGCAAAGGAAGTGGAAGGCCACTGTTAGGGTTCGGGAGGTTGCGGTCACCGGAGGGCTGGATGGAAGGGGTTTACAGGCGGCTCAAGCAGAGGTGTGGTCGACCGGGTAGCCGGGTGGGGTTATGACTGACGTGTGGAAGGTCGGTTGGCCATGGAAGGGGAGCCGCCGAGTTGCACCGAGCCAGGGATGGCCAGCCGGAAAGGAGGAGAGGGAGGCAACGTGTGGGCTGGAGAGGGAGGAGGGGTGCGATGAAAAACTGGGAGAAGGGGGGGGAAGTGAGCCGATGACAATGGCATAGAGAAGGAAAAAAATAGTGCATAGGGTTTGAGGGGGGTTTCCATGCACGAAAGGTGAGAGAAAGTGAGGGAGAGGAAAAAAATAAAAATAAAGGAAAGATATGAAGTAAAAAAACAATGGAAGGAAAATAAAAAAAATCAAAATACAATAAATAAATAAAAAGTGTATCTCATAATAAACATAAAAAATATCTAAATAGTTACAAAAGAAAAGATAACTAAATTAATGTATTAATTTCAATAACGATAATAATGATAATAGTAATAATAAGAACATCAATATTAATAATACTTAATAAATTTTATATTTATAATACTATTAATAGAAATAATAATAATTATAATAATAATAACAACAATGGTTTTTATGAATAAAATTCTGCATTTAAAAATTTGATGATAAAAAGGTCCACCCACACACTAGGCAGGCCGCATGGCTTCGCCCATGCCCTGCCTGCTCATCGGGCATTGTCAAGGCATCATTCATTTATCAGCACAAAATTGCACATTAATTTCATGCTCAGACCACTTCCGACGAAAAATAATAATAAAAAGGAAACTAAAATTACGTGATAAAAGTAAAACTTAAAAACATACCTCAATGCAAAGTCTAGGAGTGACATCGAGTGTTTGGATAGTTCACCCATATTAGCCCTCAGTTTGAGGATTATATGTCATACTAAATATCATCACAGTATTCTGAGCGGGTTGAATAATCCCCCAGAACATAGAGGTGAATCATGGATATCAATCAGATATATTCGATAGTGGTACTCTATGATGACTTACCAATTCTGTAATGTATATCAATCCTTGTTGATCAAATGAAAAATCCCCTCAAATTTCAATGAAGTGCTCAGGCATTATAAGATTATCCATAAAAATCTAGATATAATTGTTTCCATTGGATGTCTTCATAAGGCCAGTGAAAAATTCCATTGTGATGTTCTCCCACTTCCATGTTGGTATGGGTAATGTTTTCATCATCCACTTAAACTAATTTTATTCATCCATCACATTCTCACATACCATGCACTTTTATGTATACTCAGCGATCTCCTTCTTCATATTATCCTGAGAATAATTCTCAAAGAGATTTGGATTAGTCTTTGTGTTTTGAGGATAAATAGAGAAATTCAAACTATGTAAATCATTAAAAGGATCATTCTTTAACTCCGGGTTTGATGGAACACATAGTGTTGACCTAAATATCACAATTCCTTCTTCATTAAAATTAAAATTTGAGGATCTCCCTTTTCTGATATTTTCCAATTTTTTATGAAATCACACATCATCATTTTTATATATCCATTTCCATTACAAAAGAAATGGTTGAGAAGTCATTTCTGAAAGGATTTATAATGTTATATTCTTTATGATTCCCATTTCCATATTCATCAAATCTAAGAAGATTGTATCCTTTTTAATTCACTTAAGTGATAGAATCATTGGGTCCTTTCGACTAAGATCATCATCCACCTTGTTCACTTTCCCTATGTGGTAATGGATTCAACAGTTATAGTTTTTGATCTTCTCTAACCATCTTTATTGGCACATGTTCATCTCTTTCTATGTGAATATATACATCAGGTTTTTTTGATCTGTACATATTTCACATTTCTCACCAAAGAGGAAATTACACCAAATTTTAAACGATAATAGTTCTGTAGCCAACTCCAAATATTGTGTTGGATAGTTTTTCTCATGAAATTTCAATTTCATATATGCATAGTCAATGACTGTCATTTTTCATCAATAGAAACCCCATTCCCTTATTCGAATCATCACATAACACCAAAACAGTTTATCCACTTATGGGTAATATGAGCACATGTGCAGTAATAATCCTCCTTTTAAACTCCTTGATGCTCTCTTCACATTCATCACTCAATGAAAACTTCAATCACCTCAGAGTTATCTTGGTAAAGAGGGTTTTAAAATCTAGAGAAATTTCTCACAAATCAGTGATAATATCTTGCTAACCCCAAGATGCTATAGATATCCATCATCGATGTTGGCCTTGACCATACCTCAATTGTAACTGTCTTGTATTGTCGCACCAATATCACATTTTTTGTGATGATATGAGACCATAATGATACCTACATCAACCAGAACTCACACATTATATACTTTTCTAATATCTTCTCCTTCCGCAAGCTATCTACTACAGTTGATAAATACTCCTCATGTTCCTCATTGGTTTTAGAGTATTTTAGAATATCATCTATAAAGACTACAAAAAATTTGTGGAGGTAATCTCTAAAGTCTCTATTAAAATTTTTTTTTGAATAGTTTTGAACCGTTAGTGAGTCTGAAAGGCATTACTAGGAATATGTAGTGCCCTTACCTAGTATGAAAAGAAGTTTTGGGGATATCATCCTTTTTCAACCGTACTTGGTAATATCCCAACTGTAGATCCACCCTGGATATTTATTGTGCTCTACATAGTTGATCGAATGATTCATCAGTTCGGGGAAGATGATATTTGTTCTTTATCCTGATTTTTTTGAGCTCATGAAAATCAAAACAAAGGGTTATTGACCAATCCTTCTTCTTGATGAATCAGACTAGTGCACCCCATGAAGAAGAACATAGGTATAAAACCCTTTATCCAAATTCTCATATACTTATTTCTTTAAATCCTCATGCTTCACACCAACCATCCTATATGGAGTATTGGATAATGGAAATACCCCAGCTATATGATCAATCAGGAATTCAAAAACATGTCTAGAAGGAAGACCAAAAAACATCTCAAGAAACATTTTAGCGAATTCCCTACCAATAGGCAGGTTTTCAAGGATAGTTGTATCCTTAGACTCAATCATCTGAACATGATATGCATGCTCATAGGGCAGTTATATCCATTCTTAATATGATGGTTCTAAGTAAGATTCATCATCCTCCTTGTACTTGTACAAAATCGAGGGTCGATTCACCATATGGAGATTGATTTCCCTATCACATCAATTTAGGTTATCTCAATATAGGGAAATTCAATGAATGTAATGAATTATAGAGAATTCCACCTGAGGGAGTATGATGAGTTTCTTCGGGATGTTCAATCAACCTATTGATACATGGGAGGTGTTATATTCATGGGATGCAATGATTTCCCCATTTTAGATTCTCATTGACATCTCTACTTCCATGATTTGTGGTTGTGTTTGGATAGATCTACATAACATTTGGGAAATAAAAGAATGTGTAGAACTAGAATAAAAAAGTACATTCTCTATTATTGAATGAATAAATAGAGTACCTATCACCTATTTGTTGTCTGGGTTCTCTTTGGTGTTGGTGATGAAAAAATCTCACTCTTTCATCCTTGGAGGTTGTTGGTTGCCCCTTAAAAACTTTTCTTAGGGAACTGGTTTTCAAAGTGCTCTGGTTCTTTGTCGTAAAAGCAATTAATAGTGCATTGAGGATCGAATGGAGTGTTCCTCTCCTCTATCATAATAGTCGGTTTTCTTTTCACCAATTAATGATCAGGTTCTTTTCCCTTCCTCACCTAATGCATTACCTCATCCCCATTAGAAAAATTTTATGGTGATTATTTACGCACCATTGGAATGTGGGCTACTGAAATTTCTTCACACCATTGGATTTATCCATTAGACCATCAGAATTAGAGTCCAATTTATACTTCTTATTTGCATGATACCAATTAGATTCGAAAAACTCTATTTATACATTGAAGGAACATCATATAATTTTCTCATAGATATCAAAGTCACAGATTTCTATGGATATCTGTATGCTTTGTTTTATACCACTAAATAAGTGGAAATCCCTAATTGGGGGGGGGGGTAATCTAATGGAAAATCGTTCATGCCTTGTGATGTTTTCCTCTTACACTCTGATGGACTGGTTGAATTTTTTGTGAGGGTAAAGAAGACCCTTTGAATCTTAAGTCTGAAGGTGCAACAAAAATATTTATTGAAAAACATTTTCTAGAAATCCTTCCATTCCAAAGCTTCTATCTCTTACATAGGCTTCATAATTTTTGGTCAATTTCCACCATTGATCAGCTTCACTGTAACGCCCCGAACCCTGTTACCCAGAGTTAGTGCATCATTACATAACATTGGAATGATCACAAATGAAAATGTCTCAAAAGGCCGATTAGTTTAGTAGCCTTGGAATCACTAGATACATTTTTAAATGTTACATTACATCATAAATTGAAAAGTACAACAACATTTTGTCTCCAAACTCATATCCCCTTATACTATCCTTACATGTCATTCATAAAATACTTCTTCACATCCTGAGAAAAATGAAACATTGAAAGGGGTGAGCTCAAATTCCCCGTAAGGATAACAATATAGCTGAAGCATTCATAAATAAGCATAATCATTTAAGGAAATGTATAACTAAAATAATAGCCTTTTAAACTTGAATTTAAGAATAATATGGCAAAGATAAAATGAAATAATGTCATTTACTTATTCACATAGATATTCTACTACTCAAATAATCACATGAAATATCAATAAACACTTTAATAATGATGGAATGCATAATGCCAGACTATTATAACCTCATAGTCAAGGCCTCGTGCCAAGACTACAAATAAGATTTTGTCAAGGCCATGTTCCAAGACACTAGTTTTTCTAATGAGACTTACCGATGCATCAAGGAGATATAGCGAGCTCCACCCTTCACTTATTAAGTCCAATGCATTCCTCATATGAACAGGTTTAAACATAACATAAATATTCATATTAAAACTAGCATACAAATTGTCAATACATTATCCATATACAATGAATGGTATAAAAATAACACATCCACAATCAAACATATCACAAAACCATCAATACAATATGGATGTTTTGTATCATAATAAATCAACTTCAAATAAGATTAAAATCCATCAAAGGATGTTGACATAGATGAAATAAAAACTATTTGAGAGAAATATCTCCTTTTTATTGAAATATTTTAAAAGAAATATAATTATAAAATAAAACATTTAATTTGAATATATCCTTATAATCTTGTAATGGAATCTTTAAAGACTTTATAATGGCGGAAAATAGCCACACCCACCGTCTAAGTTAAAAAATGACTTTCTTACCTTAATTGTGTCGAAAAGGTTAAAAGGATCTTGTTTGGAAAATGACGTAATGATTCCTTTATAAACATCATATAAAATGTCAAAAAAGGGTATAAATGGCTTTAACACATATTCTGTAAAATAGTAAGAATTTTTTGAAATGCATTTTTATGAAACATGGATGTGGATGATAAAGAGCTCCCATTAGATAATTATATATAAACAACCTCAAATAATGAAGAGATTGTGAAATAAACCCTTACCTTGTACATTTACTTGGTTGAGGGTAGGTTAAACTCATGTAAAATGGTCAAATAATTGTTAATAAATTATACAAGAATCTTATACATTAATATGATATCATATATGATCTTTTAACATTGTTTTGTTAATAATTACATAGTATTATAATCGTTTCTATTGTTAACAGATTCGTATTTCTTTATATTCTTTGTTATGTGAGCTATATTTGTTATGTATTGGATGTATATTATTAATATACAGAATTATATCAAGTACTTACACATTATTTTTAATCATCAAATGAGAATTATACTTGAATGGATATAATGGGAAATGAATCTCATCGCGTTCGTGGAGACGGTAGTCCGTACGCACGAGCGATAATATCATTATTTTTATATTAAAATAATATATAATTCTATGGTATATCATATATAAAAAATCATTATAGTGTAATATTTATTATTTACAAGAATTACACATCATTATTATACCCATCTAAATGATAATATATTGAATAACAATTACACCACGATGTGGAGACGGTAGGTCGTACGTACGCACGTATGGTGACATGTCATACAAGGGATGGATAAAATAATGAATTTTGTTGTTCAATAAATATAATAAAATAATATTATATAGAAGATACTGGAGTTATTATTTTAGAATGGAAATAACAAGGAAAGAAGAAGTTGAATAAAAAAGGAACTTGAATGTGGGTGGTGAAAACATTACCTCTTTTTTGGGTTATTCCTTTTGATTTGATCAAGAGGGCTCTATAGGTTGTACTTATGACTAAAGGAAGGATTCTAGGATTAAGGGAGGATACTTTAGAGGGTATTTGGGCATAGTTTGGTGGAGCTAAAAGGCTTTGAATGTGTTATTTATTGAGAAGGGGGAGTTCCCTTTTATAAGAGGGGTGAGGGGCACCTTCGGAAAAGCTAGAAATATTATTTTATAATTAATTCATATTCGGTTTATAATGGCTCAAAAGTCTATTATTCAAAGTATAAGGTGGTTATTGGTCTAAATAATTTCAACCAATATAATTTAGACAGGTTTGGACATTATATTAACCTTATCTTTTATTATTAACTCTTAGTTAATTAGTTTGACATTTACCATGTAACTTTGTATTTTTATATTATATAGTTAATAAACATACTATATACATCCAAGAAACCCCCAAGTGGTCCATTAATGATACAGCTATCATGATATAAGTCTATTTTTTGATCCTTATATTTTTAGGAATATAATATCAATTTATAATATAATATTTTTTTTAAAAACTCTTTTATGTCAATTTTGACACTATTCAATAATTTATTTTTTTTAAAGACTTTAAAACATTATAAATTCGAAACAAATTCATTGAAGAAATCCTAACATGTCATATTAATCAATAAAATTCATGGATGTCATCGAAACTTTAAAATTATATTAATTTTGACATTTATAATACCAATTATTTGATTCATTCATTAATAATGAAAATAATGTATCATTATCGTGTCATAAATAATATTAATTATTAAATGTATAAAAATTATAAAGAAAATAAAATTATTTAGGAAATAGTTTTATTTTTATAATTAATATTTATAGTTGAAAATCCATCATATATTACCCTATTTAAAAATGTTTTTTATAAAAGATATATGCTTATGTCATTTTTGTATTTTCTGTAACTTAATTATTATAAAGTGTCATTATCACTTTGAAGTGGCTCCATGGGGTTCCAAAATCGACCCAAAGATGCCCATGGTCAGAAATGTATCAACCAATAAGGTTAGGATGTGTTTTAGGGTAATTTATTATTGGTGTAATATTATTTGTTTCACCTTTATTTACCGGATTTACCCTTTAACCATGGTAAATAAAATATTTACCGAAATAATTATTCAAAAATTTCTAAAAATAAAAGTTACCTATTTACACAATTATGACATCCATATTTCAAATATGGAATCAATTTTTCTAAATTAAAAACATATAAGTGGCAGAAATTAATTTAAAATTAATTCCCGTTGTTAAAACAAAAACCGTGTTTTTAAGAGATATGACATATCAAAAGATTGACACTTGTTTATGTTCGGTTTAATTGTCAAATTATGTCCAATGACAAAAATTGTATTAAATGGTAAAAATATATTCTAAATATTCTTTAAAACCACTCAAATTAATAATTTATCACTATTAATTATTTTGATTAAATAATTTGTTTTTAATTAAAATTTAGTAATTTTCACTATTCATCAAAATATAAATATTATCTGAAAAGTTACAAAATTTTACCCTAGGATAATTTCGAAATTTTGAATCCATGAATGAAGTCCATTTTGAGAGATAAGATTTCTAAAATTTCAAATAGTGGGTATTACTATTCATAACTGCTAGTTTGATTGGTTGTGGTGTGTGTTAGAACTAGAAGTTGGGTACAACACACGCTACTTTATTATTCAAAGAGAAGCGTACCGTGGAAGGTTGGGGTGTTACATTATCCCCTCTTTAAATTAATTTTGTCCTTGAAATTTCTATAATACTACCGAACTAAAAGACTCATGTGGTTCTTCATCACAACTTCCTCGGGTTCCCACGATACCTCTTCCATCTTATGGTTTCTCCATAGAACTTTTACTAGACGAGTCGTCCTGTTTCTGAGCACTTGTTCTCTGGTATCAAGAATCTTGATTGGCTCTTCGCAATAATAAAGATTGGGTTCCAATTCTAATTCCTCATAGGTGATTACATGTTTTGGGTCAGGAATGTATTTTATCAACAGTGATATGTGGAACACACCGTGAACTTTGGAGAGACTTGGCGGCATTGTCAAATGGTAAGCTACAACACCAATTCGTTCTATAGTTTCGAAAGGTCTGATGTACCTGGGACTCAATTTACCTTTCTTACCAAAAAATATAACTCCCTTCCATCGAGATACCTTCAAGAAAACATGATCTCCTACATGAAATTCGAAATCCTTCCTTCGGTTATCAGCATAGCTCTTCTACCTACTTTGAGCTGCTTTGATGTGGTTTTGGATTACCTTTACCTTTTCCATCATCTCCTCCACCAGTTCTGTGCCTAAATGTTTTCTTTCAACAACGTCATTCCATCAGGTTGGTGTGTGACATATCTTTCATATAATTCTTCATATGGTGCCATCCGAATACTTGAATGGAAGATATTGTTATAGGAAAATTCTACCAGAGGTAAATATTGATCCCACATACCCTGAACGTCAAGTGTGCAAAATCTCAACATGCCTTCTAAGGTTTTAATAGTTCGTTCTGATTGTCCATCTGTTTGAGGGTGGTAGGCAGTGCTCAAATGACGTTTAGTATCCAAGGCCTTCTGAATACTTTTCCATATCCTTGAAGTAAAATGGGGATCACGATCCGAATCAATCGATAGTGGTACTCCATGAAGTATCAAAACTTCATTAATATATAGTCTTTCTAGACGTTCTGGTGATAAATCTTATCTTATAGCAAGAAAATGTGCTGACTTGGTATGACGATCAACAATAACCCATATTGCATCATTGTTTCTAGGTGTCTTTAGTAGTCCCATGATAATGTCCATCGTGATATTGTCCCATTTCCACTCATGTATGGGAAGAGGTTGCATGACTCCTCCAGGCTGTTTCCTTCCAGCTTTCACTTATTGACAACCCATACATCTTGACACAAAATTAGAAATCTCCCTCATCATGATGTCCTAATAAAAATTTTCCTTCATATATGTATACATTTTGGTTCTCCTAGGGTGTATAGTGAAATTGGAACTATAATCATCGTACAACAATTCCCTTTTTAGATCAGGTATATTGGGAACAAAAATTCTCTTCCAAAATTTTAAAATCCCTTCTTCATAAACAAAGTCTCTCAATCTGCCATCATTCACATCTTTAATCTTCTTTTGAAACACTTCATCATCAGTTTGAAAACTCTTTATCCTTTCTAGTAAAGATGGTTTGGCAACCATTTGAAAAAGCATTGATGTTTCACCTTCCATGGTTATTCCTATGTCTAACATTACTAGATCCATGAAAATAGGATCCCTTTCAATTATCATCTTGTTCAAAACTCCATGATATTTTCTACTCAAAGCATCTTCCACATTATTTTCCTTCCCCGGGTGGTTGTGTATCGTGAAATCATAATCCTTTAGTACTTCAAGCCATCTCCTTTGCCTCATATTGTGTTCTTTTTTTGCGAAAATATACTTCAAACTCTTGTGATCAGTATAAATCTCACATTTTCACCATAGAGGTAATGTGTCCATATTTTCAAAGCAGTGATCACAGCTACTAACTCGAGATCATGAGTATGATAGTTTTTCTCATGAATTTTCAACTATCATGATGCATAGGCAATAACACTATCATACTACAAAAGGAAACAACTAATTCATTTCTTCGATGCATCACTATAAATAATGAACCCATAATTCCCTGATGGTAGTGTCAATATTGGATCATTGACTAATATTGTATTCAGTTCTTCAAAAAATTCTTGACACACTTTTTTCCAAACAAGTTTAACCCCTTTACATGTGAGCTCTGTTAATGGGTTAGCCCATCTGGCAAATTTCTAGAAGAAAGGCCGATAATAACTTGCTAAGATAGTAAAACTACGTACCATGGTTATAATCATTGGTGCTGGCCATTGTTGGATTGCTCTTGTCATAGAAGGATCAACATTGATTCCATATTTAGCGATAATATGGACAAGAAAAGAAATCTCTCTTAACCCATAATTCATACTTGATAAACTTCCAATATAATTAATGTCTTCTAAGAGTCTTCAAGATAATGCACAAGTGATTTTCATGATCTTCATAGCTTTTGGAGTATACTAAGATATCATCAATAAATAACACCACAAAATCATCGAGATATTACTTGAAAACACTATTCCTTAGATCCATTAAAACAGAGGGTGCACTAGTCAATCCAAAAGGCATTACTGTAAAATCATAATGCACGTACCTGGTTCAAAATGATATCTTCATAATGTCTTCCTTCTTCACACACAACTGATGGTATCAAAATCAATGGTAATTCTTTGAAAAGTATTGAGCTCCATGGAGTTGGTCAAATAAAACATCAATGCGAGGTAGGGGATACATGTTCTCTATTGTTATAGCATTGATTTCTCTGTAGTCGATACATAACCCCATGGATCCATCTTTCTTTTTAACAAAAAGAACAGGAGCTTCCCATAGAGAAACACAAGGGATAATAAATCTATTATTACTTAATTCCTCTAGTTGTTTCTTTATTTCCGCTAATTCTACAGTGGCCATTCTATTAGGGTTATTCAATATAGGCCTTGATCCAGGAATCAAATCAATGGAAAACTCAACTTCTTGTTCTGGAGGATGTCCAGGTAAATCTTCCAAAAACAAATCTACTTATTCTTTCACAATAGGTAAATACTCTATTTGAACATTCCATTCATCACCCATATTCATTTCATTCTCTTCCTCCCCAATAATTGAATTTAGTTGAGCTATTGGTGGTGGATCTTGATAAGAATTAGGTGAATACGATTCTACTCTAATGATAAGATGTTCCTTATCGTCATCATGAAAAATCATAACCTACTTCTTCTTACAATAAATCTTCGAATCATGGTCCAAAAGACAATCCATACTGAGGATTATATCAAACTCAATCATAGGTATGACAATTAGAGCAGCGGATAAAGAACATTTACGTGCTCTAATGTGGACTGATTCACAAAATTTGTTGCAATGATACCTCCCTTAGGAGTTTTAACTGACAACTCCCTTGTTAAATAAAATTGGAAATATCTAATTTTCATAGCAAACTAGGATGATATAAAATAATGCGATGATCCAGAATCAAATAAAGCATTGTCTAAACATGAGGAAACCATTAAATTACCTGCCACCACATCCTTCAGAGCTTCTACCTCAGCAGTAGTGATAGCATATGCCTGGCCTCGATCTCTTGGCATTTTATGTGGTAAGTTCCACAGACTATTAGGACATTAATTTTCATAATGTCCCATCTCCCTGCAATTTTAGCATTGGACATCGGCAGCTTCCTTCTTCCCATTGCAATCACGAGCTTGGTGGTCTTTTTCACCACACTTGTAACAGAATCTCATTCCTTTTAGGCAAGTACTGTGGTGTTTCTTCCCCCATTTAATGTAGGATTGATATTAAACTTTTCCCTTTATTCCCCTTATTTCAATTCCCAGATTGATCAGCATATCTATTCTTCTATTTCATTGCTTTAAATTCATAAGACTTAGAGAATTCATTTTCTGTCTTGATAGCACATGAGACAATGTCTTCGTACAATGAGAAGGATTGTGAGACTAAGGCTCGACGGAGAAAAGGTTTTAACCGATAAAATAAACGATCAATATTACATCTTGGTTTACGTATATAATCTCCAGCATACCTTGCTAACTTTGTAATGTTTGCCTCAATCTTTGCGACATTCTCATCATCCTTTTGTATCAGACTCAGAAATTTCATTTCCATATCTGCTCGATGGCCAGGAGGAAATTATTTTTACAGAAAAGCTCTTTGAACTCCCTCCATTCAATATTTGATACATCATCATCTTCTTTCATGTTTTGTATCAATGACCATAATTGATCAGCATCTCCAGTGAGGAGATAAACTACCATGATAACATTTTCTCTTTCACTACTCCCCAAAGCCTGAAATATTTTCTCTAGGGAACTTATCCATTGTTCAACTACTAATGGATTTGTACTCCCATTGAATTTTGGTGGTTTCTACCTCATGAAGTGATCAAACATTGATCATCCACGCTGCAGATCAGGGTGCTCCATACGGGTAAGGTTATTATTCATAACCTGAGTGAGTTGTCCAAGTTTGGTGATTAGTTGATCAGCACTAGTTGCGTCAACAGCGCCACTATAATTATCTTGTGCAGGAGGGAAATCCCTACATGGAGTGGGTTCATTGATATGGTTTCTATTTCTTCCACTAGGTGCCATTTCTAAACAATGGCATAAACTAGATCATTTTATGAATCAAAATACATAATTTCATACTGGTAAAACACTTACCATAAATTAAACTATTTATAGATATAATCCATAATCATAAAAATGATTTCTTTAAAGAATTATATACTCATAAACCCTTCATAATGGTTTGTAATGAAAATGGGAATTTTCCTCCGCATATCCTGAGGGAGTGTTGTAAACAAGAGTGCAGCAATGCCCATTGTCGTGAACCAGTTCCTGTTCAAGTCTAGATCAAAGCGGTGTTTTCTGGTTTTACCCGTGGGTACATATGTGCCAGAGCCACCTCTACCTGCTCATATCTAGAAAGGGATATATTTCTCAAAAAACTCACAAAATCTCTACTATTCCAAAATTTGTGGAAGTTCTTCTATACCAATCTTCAAAGTCCATCTTAGGTCTATGTGCTCTAATCAGAATTTATCTAAATCTACTTTCCAAGGTTTGTACAAAACTTGCCTAGATACCAACAGTAATGCCCTAACCCCAGTTACCAAGAGTTAGTACATTGTTACAAAACATTGGCATGATCAAAATAAATCAAGTCTCGAAAGACTGATTACTTTAGTAGCGTTGGAATAACTAGATACGTTCATAAATGTTACATTACATCATAAAGTGAAAAATACAACAACATTTTGTCTCCAAACTCATATCCCCTTATACTATCCCTGCAGGTCATTCATAATATACTTCTTCACATCCTGGGAAAAATAAAACATTGATAGTGGTGAGCTCAAATGCTTAGTAAGGATAACAATATAGCGGGAACTTTCATAAATAATCATAAACATTTAAGGAAATGTATAATTAAAACAAAAGCCATTTAAAATTGAACTTCATCATAATATGGAAAATATAAAATGAAATAATTCCATTTACTCATTCACATGGATATTCTACTAGTCGAATAATCTCATGCAATATCAATAAACAATTTCATAATGATGGAATGCATAATGCCAGACTATCATAACCAAATAGTCAAGGCCTCGTGCCAAGACTACAAATAAGATTTAGTCAAGTCCTTGTGCCAAGACACTAGTTTGTCTAATGAGACATACTGATTAATCGAGCAGCTATAGTAGGCTCCACCCATCACTTATTAAGTCCAATGCAGTCCTCATATGAACAGGTTTAAACATAACATAAACATTCGAATTAAAACTGGAATACAAAATGCTAATAATTTCTCCACAAACCCTGAATGATATAAAAATAACACATCCACAGTCAAACATATCACAAAACCTTCAATAAAATATGGAAGTTTTGTATCATAATAAATCAACTTCAAATAAGCTTAAAATCCATCAAAGGATGTTGACATAGATGAAATAAAAACTATTTGAGAGAAATATCTCCATTTATTAAAATCATTTAAAAGTCACATAATTATAAAATAAAACATTTACCTTGAAAAAATACTTATAATCTTGTAAGGTAAGCTATGATGATTTTATAATGGCAGAAAATAGCTACACATTCCATATATGTTAAAAAAAAGACATTCTTACTTTAATTTTGTCGAAAAGGTTAAAAAGTACCTTGTTTGGAAAATGATGTAAAGATTCCTTTATAAAATTCTTATAAAATTTCAAACAAGGGTATAAATTACATTAACCCATATTATGTACAATAATAAGAATGTTTTGAAATACATTTTTATGAAACATGGATGTGGATGATAAAGAGGTCCCAGTAGATAATTACGTATAAACAATCTCAGATAATGAAGAGATTGTTAAATAAACCATTACCTTGTACTTTTCATTGGTTGAGGGTAAGTTAAACTCCTATATAATGGTGAAATAATTGTTACTAAATTATACAATAATCATATACATTAATATGATATCATATATGATCTTTTAACATTGTTTTGTTAAAAATAACATAGTATTATCATCATTTCGGGTGTTAACGGATTCGTCTTTATTTATATTCTTCCTTATGTGAGCCATATTTATTATGTATGGGATGTATATTATTCATATCCAGAAATATATAAAGTTATTAATCATTATTTTTAATCATAAAATGAGAATTAGACTTGAATGGATATGATGGGGAATGAATCTCATCGCATTCGTGGAGACAGTAGTCCGTTCGCACGAGCTACAATATCATTTTTTGATATTAAAATAATATATAATTGGATAGAATATCATATATAATAAATCATTATCATGTTATATTTATTATTTACATGAATTACACATCATTATTAAACCCATCTAAATAATAATATATAGAATAACAATTACACCATGACGTGGAGACGGCAGGCCGTATGTACGCACGTATGGTGACTTGTCATTAAAGGGATGGATAGAATAATGTATTTGGTTTTTCCATAATTATAATATCATCACAGTATATATAAGATACTGGAGTTATTACTTTAGTATTTAAATAACAAATAAAGAAGACATTGAAGACGAAAGGAACTTGAAAGAGGGTGGTGAAAACATTACCTCTTCTTCGGGATCTTCCTTTTGATTTGATCAAAAGGTCTCCATAGGTTGGACATATGATAAAGGAAGGATTCTAGGATGAAGGGAGGATATTATATTGGGTATTTGGGCATAGGTTGGCTGATATAAAAGGCTATGAATGTGTGAATTAGTGAGAAGGGGGAGTGCCCTTTTATAAGGGGGGAGAGGGGAACCTTTGAAAAAGCTAGAAATATTATTTTATAATAAATTCATATTGAGTTTATAATGGCTCCAAAGTGGATTATTCGAAGTATAAGGCATGTATGGGTAGAAATTCTTTCAACCAATAGAATTTACATATGTTTGAGTCATTATAGTAATTTTATATTTTAGTATTAACTCTTAGGAAAATAGTTTGAAATTTACTAGGTCACATTATATTTTTATATTATATAGTTAATAAACATACTATATACATCCAAGTGACCCCCAAGTGGTCTATTAATGATAAACCTATCATTATATAAGTCTCTTTTCCAAACCTTATATTTTTTGGAATATAATATCAATTAATAATATAATATTGTTTTTTAAAAAAACTCTTTTATGTCAATTTTGACACTATTCAATAATTGATATTTGTTAAAGTCCTAACAATAATATTAATTTGAAAAAAATTCATTTAAGAAATACTACAATGTCATATTAGTCAGTAAAATTCATGGATGTCATCAAAACATTCATATTATATTAATTTTAACATTTATAATACCAATTATTTGATTCATTCATTAATAAGGAAAATCTTTATCATTATTGTGTCATAAATAATATTAATTATTAAATGTATAAAAATTAAAAATAAAATAACATTATGTAGGAAATATTTTTATATTTTTATTGAATATTTATAGCTGAAAATCCATCATAAATAACTCTATTTAAAAATTTCTTTGCTAAATGTTATATGCTTATGTCATTTTTATATTTACTTTAACTTAATTATTATAAAGTGTCATTATCACTTACAAGTGGCTCCATGGGGTCCCAAAATCGACACAAAGATACCCATGGTCAGAAATGTATCAACCAATAAGTTTAGGACACGTTTTAGGGTAATTTATTATTATTATAATATTATTTTTTCACCCTTATTTACCGGATTTACCCTTTAACCATGTTAAATAAAATATTTTCCAAAATAATTATTCAAAATGTCTAAAAATAAGAGTTACCTATTTACACAATTTGGACATCCAGATTCCAAATATGGATTCCATTTTCCTAAATTCAAATCACATAAGTGGATGAAATTAATCGAAAATTAATTCTCGTTATTAAAACAAAAAACATGTTTTTAAGAGATAATAACTATCAAAAGATTGACACTTGTTTTTGTCTGGTTTAATTGTGAAATTATGTCCAATGACCAAAATTATATTAAATGGTAAAAATATATTCTAAATATACTATAAAACCACTCAAATTCATTATTTATCACTATTAATTATTTTGATTAAAAAAATTGTTTTTAATTAAAATTTAGTAATTTTCACTATTCATCAAAATATAAATGTTATCTGAAAGGTTCCAAAATTTTACCCTAGCCTAATTTCAAAATTACGAATCCAAAAATGAAGTCCATTTTGAGAGATAATACTTAAAAAATGTCATAAAATGTGTATTACTATTCATAACGACTAGATTGATTGGTTGTGGTGTGTGTTAGAACTCGAAGTTGCGTACAACACACGCTACTATATTATTCAAAGAGAAGGGTACCATGGATGCTTGGGGTTTTGCATTCACCCTCCATAAGATAAGAATCAAGATTATCCTTCTCTTGTTTCGGACATTTAATGATGGATAAGATCTTCTCAATGAAGATGAACTATTATTCGGCAATCGAGGGATCAGATGATCCATTTAATGTAGGAGTCCATTGTCTGATTAAGCTCTCGATTGCGATATGTTATTTCGAAGGGGGATTGGACTTTCTTCTTGACCAATGTTTCTATTAAAAATAGGGGACAATTTAGAGAGTATCATGGAAACCATTGTTATTCTAGCTCCCATTAGACTGTGAATCTCATTAGAACTATCATCACATTGATCTTCAAATTAGTTGTTATCTCAAGTCCTCCTTTTACCAGAAATTTGATGGAATAAAAAAATGATATCGGTAACAGAAAAATTTGAATCTAGTGGCAGAAAGGTATTACTTATAAATTACATTTATTTCCATAACTTATGAATTTGTTGTCTTAAATCGATGCTATCCATTATCTACATCTCAACATATATTCTTACAGGAATTTTTTATCCCCTTTGTAAGAGTTTATAATAAGATTATGAATTCACCAAAGCATATCCCCTGAGAGTGTCAAACAATGATTACACCAAGGAAAATTTTTTTGAACATGTTCCTGTTTGATTCTAGATAGTGGCGGTGTTTTTTGGTTTTACCCCAGGATAGATTTGTGCCAGAGCCACCTCTACTAGTTCGTATCTAGACAGGGAAGAATTTTCTAGATAAATAACTTACTATATTCTCACCATAATTTAAGGATGTTTTTATTATACTTATTCTTATCCCTAAGGTTTTCACTGGGGTTTGATAATACTAATCCCAAATATAACTAAACATATCCTGTAATACCAACTATACCAACCATGCAAATTATTAGAAATTTAGACATCATTTATTACATAAACATGCACATAAGAAAACATAAATAATTGAAAGGTCTTGTGTTTTTGGAGATTAGGATCATTACATAACAACATAAAACATAAAATGCAACATCTTATTTGAAAACGTCATTTACATGACCACAACATTCCTTAATACTTAGAATTTCATTCGATAACATGAGGACATACATATGAAAAGGGTGAGCAATAAATCCCAAAAATGGAGTAAAAAAGGCATAACATAAAAAATACAATACATTTTAGGAAATAGGAATATCAATGTATTATAAGTGAAACATTAACATAATGGGAATAGATAGCATTATTATCATAACAAGGAGATGTGGAAACAACATTTAACATGATATTTTCATGAGCCAAGGATCATTGCACATTGTGCATGATTAAACCCTCATTGAACATGAATTAGCATGATTATACCACCATTGCACTTGATTTATCATGATTAAACCCTCATTTCACATTTCATATCATGAGACTAATCATTAACCAATACATTTGTGTGCTATCTAGGTGCACCTTTTAAAAACATTTCATTCAGGCAAAATGTGCCACATGGATCTTATGACATGGAATCATTCCACATAACATGTTATTCCACAATTAAGGAATGTGGAATAAATATATTTTAGTATCATTCAATATTCATATGTTCATAATGATTAATACCATTGATAGAGAAATGGGTATGGTAGTCACTACACATTGATTCTCGTTAGGAAAATCATGGTGCAATTTTGATAGCATAACATAATGACAAAATAATTCAAAATAATTATTGGTGAGAGAGAATAGGATATATCATCAATTGTAAAAGGAATATACAGTAAGGCGGTTATATAGACTGATATCCCCACTCATGAAATATTGAAATAGAGGGTTCAACATGATAATGAAATTTGAAGGAAGAGGAAAAAGGGAAAGGCTCTTATGAAATTTTGGCGTGGTAATAGGTGTACATTGGTGGGTTTAATTAGAGATAAAAAGGTATATAATCAATAAAAAATATATATGGAAGTATATAGGCGTTAAAAATCATACCCTAGAATTTTTAATTGAAAATAAAAGTTTATAACGATATAGAGAAACATGTAAAAAAGTTATAAAGATATAAATTTCTTACGTATAAGTGTGATACAAAAGGATTGAAAGAGGTTTGAGAGAGCCTTCATGAATGTTAGTGGAACCTTGAAAAGATTATATAGAGAGTAGGTAAGAGTAGGGACATGATCTAATGGTTTTTAGTGATGTTAAGTGAGATATTGCGTGTGTTTATATAAGAAATAGTTTGTAATTATTTAATATTTTGCAACCATTGGTTTTGGAATTAATATAATTATATATTTAAAACCACCAAACAACCCATGGGTTTAGCACATGGTTTTTACAAAGCGGAGTGGTAAAAAAAATTTATATGGCCTATGGATGAACATATTATAAAATTAAACTTGATTATGTGGAAGGGAGTCACACTCTTAAGGAAATCATTTTAAAATATTAAAATATTTAATAAGACATTGAGGGTCCACTATGGAACCTGGAAAAATAATCCAAAAAAATCTAAAATCAAATTATTTTTATGTTAAAACATATATTTGATGAATATCATTTTTATATTATTTAATTACATCACTATTGGTCAATTATGATGTCATAAAACACATTATATATTAGAATGATATTTAATTTTTACCAAAAAATTTGACGGTCTCAAAACTTTATGAAACATTCGCAATTAGATAATTTGAAAATGCTGAATCCAAAAATAATTTTCATTTAATAAAAATAATTATATATATATATGTGAAATTTGATTTTGAAATTAAAACCAACATTTATTGAAAAATCATGGGTTATAAAATTAACATCGTTCAAAACATAATATAAATTACAACTGTATTCATAAAAATTGTACGACCGTTTATATTTAATAAAGAGTAATTTTGTTTTAAGATTTTATGAAAATATTATTTATTTTAAAAATAAATTAAATCATCAAATTATATATCATATTTGAATTTAAATATTAACTAAAAAAACTATTTGTGCTTTAAAACCCATTTACAATGTAACAATAATAAAATAAATGTATATTTTTTATACAAAAAATAATACCCAGGGTCATATTGCTAGTGTATTTTTAATTAACCCCTAAGACCTAAGGGTATGGTGTGCGATGGTGAGAGACTATTTGGAAGGATCAGATAATATGGCTGATGAGGTAATCTCAATTAACTTCCACTTTTCCTGTAGGAAGATACGTTCAATCTTAACATGATTGATCTCAACAGAGTCTTGGTAATGAGGGAATCTCAGTGACTCTTCCTTCTTTCTAAACTCCAAAGAAAGGCCTTTGTATTGAGAAATTATACTGGATGGGGCCATCACGTCCATTGTTTGTGTTAATTGGATATGCTAATTCCCTATATTTATAATAATAATGTGATCACTATTCAACGACTATATTAGAAATTGTAACAATTCAGAAAGTTATTCTCAAATCCATAAACAAGAAACCAAGGAATTTCATATGTTTTATATAACCATTTTTTATAATAGGACATTTAATCTGATCAAGATGAATTTTCATTAATAATAGTTTGGTTCATTACATATCCTCAAACAAAAATAGATATAACACTTGTTTTTATTTTAAAAAACCTATTTAAAATGTATAATATTTATAATCTCTATTCATCATGTATAAATATTTATACACATAAAAAATATAATATGGGAATTATATACATCTCATTAATATAAACAATTTCATAATATTAAATTTTTTCAATGAAATAGAAATTTAGATGATATCCCCTATATCGGGTTTCATTTATCATGTATGTTTTATTTCCATCTAAATAATAAACTTATATTTAATAATTTATTTATCAAAATATAATTTCAATTATTAATTTTATATTATTTATTACCATGTTATATTCAATTAATGAAATAGTTATGGCCATGAAAAATGTTTTGAGGATATTCGGCTCATATTTCTAAAATTATTTTGATTGCTTTAGAATGGTTATGGATGTCGTTATTTTCTCATATGTAGAGTTATAATAATTATATAAATATATTTTTTATAGTTTAATTATTATTTTAATACTAATCTATTGATATGGTTTGGGTGAATGAACTGTGTTGAAAAACTTGAGATGGTGGGTCGTAGATATGTATGAGTAACAAATTCAATTATTCAATGATTCTATTGGATTGAATGAAAATATAATTTTATTATACCATAATTATTATCATATCATAAATGAAACATAATTTATTTAAATAAACATATTTATACATGTCATGTGGTACAATCTAGAAAAAAATCACATCGCTTCATAGAGGTTGTAGTCTAAATGTATGCATGAATGAAGTTATCAATTGTTAATGAATGTGAATTTAATAAAATATATGAAAAATAAATTTTATAAAAGGGAAAAGTATTTATATAATATAATATATAAATATATATTATCTCCATCATCCCAACTATCCATAAGACACTGGGATGTAAAATTAATTTCATTTCTTTATGTTGTGGTAGTCATTTGTACACACGAATAATGGATTGGTTTGCCATTTTATTGTATAAAATATCAATGTATGTATTGTATTTTATATACTAAATTTTTATAAAATGTGATGTTGTTATTATTTTATATAGGAATTTATTTATAATTGCAGGTTGAATAAGAAATAAAAATTGGTCATTTTAAAAATAAACTGCTTTTTCAGACAACCTCCTTATGATGATATTAAAATATGTTTTAGATTGGATCCATCTTCAATATACGACCACTAGGGTGTGTTAAGGGATGTAAAATTTTTCTTATATTGTGTTTTTATGATACAAAAATGAATTATATGTGATGAAATGAAGAGAGGATGTCCTTATTTATATGTGATGGGTGGGGCACTTTGGTATTTTTATATAATAATAAATTTATATAAAATTATATTGATATAATTATTTCTCTAAAAAACATAACACTAATATATAATTATTATAGATCAAAATACTATAATAAAATAATATAATTAAAATTAATAGTTATTTTAACACATTTCTTTCAATTTTAAGCCCTTGATTAAAATCTTGAAAATAAAAATTGTATTGAGGTTTTATACACATTAATAATCAATAATGCTACTACAGAATGATTAAAACCCCTTAATTATACCATAGAAAACGATTTAATAAATATAAAATTATGTTTTCCAAAATTATTTATTTTATTAATTTAAATTCAATTAAAAATTATTCTTCACTACTAAATTTAATTAAAGTCACCTTTTATAGTGTTCATTTGATTTTAAATTATAGATATTAAGAAAAAGAGTAATGTTTTATAATATACATTAACACATAAATATAATTCTACGTTTCTGTAAAATAAACATGGCACACATTATAAATTTTAAATTATTTGATTTTTCATATTTCAAAAACCATGTATTTGAATTTTCAATTTATTTAATAAGTGTTGTGCTTGTATTGTACACTAATTTGCTGTCATATATTCAGCACATTAAATTTAAATTATCATCAAAAAATTATATTTCAAATAAAGTTTTATAAACTAACGTATTTCTACTTATCATAAAATATTATTGATTTTAAAATAAAAAAGTGATATTTTTATCATTATTTATCATCTTAAATTTTACAATGGTTCAAATAAACCCAAAATAGAAACGTACAATCATATAAGAAAATTATAGATGATTATGGATGAAATAGTATAAAAAATAAATTAAATATGGATTTTATTTTATTTTTACTATATTATCACATTATTTTTTAACATAATTATTTAATAAACCTTTACCATGGTAAACTCTATTTAATATAATTTTTATTATTAATGACGTGATAAAAAATTGGGATATTCAAAAAAAATTAACATCTGATTTAAAAATTGGAATTTAATTTTCATGATTTGGTTTAATAAATGGTATAAATTAATTTCATATTAAAATAAAAAATGAAAAAAAAATTATTAAAATTACCATTTTACTATAAAAATAATGTTTATACTATATTAAATAACATTATTTATACCAATTCAATTAATATTAATACATATAATGTTTAATAATTATTTTTTATTTTAAAAATGTTATAAAAAATGATATTTTTTAATTTATGAAAGAAAAACACAGTTTTAAAAAAAAAAATTTATTTTTCCCATTAACCGCCAAATAATAATTTCACTAGAAATCCAAAAAAATTCACACTAATATAATTTTCATAATGTGAATTTATTATCAAAAATAAATTTATCCAATTATTTGTCTAGAACATGAAAATATTATTTACATTATTTTATTAAAAATGCAATAAAAATAATTTCTGATGAAATTATATTTTTAAAGAACCAAATGACTTTACAAAAAACATTTATTCTTATTTATGAAGAATGAATGAAGAAATTTTCATTATCTATGATCATAATATATAGTTAATTATGTGGTCATTAATATTTACACAAACAAATTCTATGTCTAGGTTTAAAAAATCATATCTCAAATTAAATATTTTGTGGTTCATTTATACTAAATGTGGTATGTTTTATAGGCTATTGAACATAGTATTCTACTAAAAAACATTAGATATTGAATTCATCCCTTGTAAAAAAGTATCACTCCTAATATTTTTGGTTAATTTTTTTATAAAAATGATGATGTTTATTCTTTATAACATCCTCAGGTTTTCACATTTCATCCTATATATTATGATTTCACCAAAGTACCATTACAAGTAATGTGTTTTGATTCACTTTTAGTTAATCAATTTTGTTATGAATCAATATTTTCTCTTCATAGTTTGATATATCTGGTTATAGTTTAATTTCTTTATATTCGAGTATATACATTGATTATAGAATATACTTACTTACCAAATAGATATAAAACACATTGTTAACTTTGTATAGCCTTGGTAGAATTTTTAATAGGTGATCTACAAACAAATTATTTCCACAATATCAAAAGGTATAATGTACATGAATCTAGGTCTTACCTTTTTATAAATCTATATAAGAACTATCTACCTAGATAAATACCAGAAAACATTATCTCCTCCTTAAAATTACTATTCCTTCCATTCATTATTTACATAACTCTTTTTCATTCATTGATCATCGTTAACATTATTTTTAATAGAATTTACCATTTTCACTATCTCTTGAATTTTTTTACTCACATCAGAACTTTTACCATGTTTTTTCTAATAAGTAAGTGTGTGACATCTAATTTTATATAATTCTTCATACATTTCAATTTGAATACTTCAAATGAAGCTATTTATATATGGAAATTCTTCTAATGGTAAATATTTATCCCACATACCATGAATGTAAGTTAGTAATTAACTCAACAAGTCTTACAATGTTTAAATATTACATCCGGAATACCAATTAGTTTTAGGATGATAGTTAGTTCTCAAATGATTTCTGTTATCAAGATCCTTCTAAACTATAATTTTGATATAAATTACGGTGAATTATAAGATCATATCATTTTCCTGACATATCATAGGTGCAATTATAGGTAATTATTTTTTTCTACCTAAGTAACATTTATGGGAGTTTTGGCATGGGGTTCTTTTGGGTGAAGGCTACCAGAATCATGGAGAAAAGTTGCATTTCATGGTTGGATCAAAATTTGTGAAAATAGTGAGTGTACCTAGGGGAAAATGTTCTATATATGGTCTTTAAAGAAGTATATTCGGAACTGTTTGATATTTAGTGCAATGTGTCCATGTGAGGTGCCTCTTTGATGTAGTGGATAACACATGGTTAGCACACACTTTGTCAAACTATGTGACTAAACCATGTAAGGACTGTCGATGAGAACCTTAAATTATGGATATCACTCATTATAAAAATTTAATAGATTGTTTTAAATAGTATACAGTTATAACTTGGTATATTACATTCCAATAGGTAAAATAAGGTTATTCCACTAACATTATATAATTCAAAGGCTTTACAAACATCGTTCTTTGAGATTAGAAGCCTGAATGGAAGATCTACACATCTCTCGATAAGTGGAATAAATCACGATTCTTCTCTCATTCTTTCATTTATCCTTCCTTGATATTTTCATGGACGATATACAATTTTTCCTTGGATATCAAACAATATGTTAGGATATAGATCTTGGATTGGGGACCTAGATCTAGATATATCATATCTTGATTTCTTTGATCTTGATTTTTGTTTAGGTATTGAGATCCATAACTCATTTTAACATTGTTGTGATGCTTGTATTTTGGGTATTTTTTGGGAAAATATCCATCAATAAATAGAGGTGGGTGGTCAAAATATAATTCCCATAGTTTTTAATTTGATACATACATGAAATATTGATGAATATCTAACATCCTTTAGCAATAGTTTTCCTTGAATTGGGTTTATTAGATAGTCTCATCTAGTTTCCAAGACCTATAAAAATAGGTTAATTATTGGGGAATAAATAATGACACGAAGGGGATTCCCTGTTAGATTATTAATTTGGGGAAATTTATTATAAGTGGCAGGGGTTTTAATTTATATAATTTATCATGGGTTTATTTTTGAGATTTTTAAATTCCTAAGTTGTAATTAAAAATTATTGATTAATTATGCATTGTTGATTATAAGAATATGACTATTTATTATGGTAATAATTACGTATGTTTTCAAATAGAATGAGATTATTAATTTTGGAAAAATTAATTATAGAATATGAATTGAGATATTGATTATTTATTTGGGGAGTTAATTAAAGAGTTAAATGCATTTAGTTACATGTTCTATTAACCAATTCATTTCATGTATTTAACTAATTAATAAATTTTTTAGGTAATTAAGGTTGATAATTAATTGTGGAATTTATTATGTGTTTATGAATAGGAATAAGGAGATTCTAATTTAGAAGCACAAATAGTAACATAGTCATCATACCTATGAGTAAGATAACGGGAACATGGTCATTATAATGTGATGTGTATATGGTAACATGGCCATTGTAATTATTATTATAGAGAATGGGATCATGGTCATTTTATTTAAGGGTAATCATGGAAACATAGTCATCTTAATTTTGTTTATGATATTTTTAAATATTGGAAATATAGCTTTTAAATGTAAAATTAATGAATGGAAATAAGGGCAGATCGAGTTACGACCACACATGAGAATATCCAAAATTTAGCATGAGTCAAATAAGGTACTCAGATATCATAACATTGTGAATACATTGAGTTTCCGCAATAAGTAATTATTATGATATGATATTACCCAGTGAATACTTTGGGCTATGGTATGATATAAATTTAGTTTTGAGGTATGAGTATTCTTATGAACCCTAGATTTAATGTAGTTAGATAAGAATAAAAGAAAATTTGATAAACTACTTATTATTTCATTTTAATTACTTCCATATAGAACTGCATACAATATCATTTGAGATGGTTTTTTAGACACCATTTTTGGTGGCCTACATAGTTGTACACAAACCGGATTTGGGCTTCATGATCGGTACCCGAATATATTATATTATTGCAGGATTGGAAAAGGGAATGTTCTATTGGATGGGTGGATGATTAGGGATGGAGCATGTAGGATGGTATTGTACATGGTTCTAAACCCTCTAATGGAGTTTTAGTGTCGTTATTTTTAGTTTCTTTTTATACACATGAAAATTATATTGTCAAATCATATCTCCCTTTTAGTTGAGTATTTTATTTCCTTTTTTTTATCTTTTTAATTGAGACTTTTTATAGTTATAAATGCTTCAGCATATAGTTATTTACATCCACTTGTGATTTTCTCTATTAAAAGGGTATTGTGTCCCCATGAATGATTTACCACATCCTCACAGCTATTCTATAGCCTCTAGCGTATGTAGAGGCTCTTTTAAGGCCATTTAGTAAACCAGCATGGGACGTCGTTGTGTGGAACACGAGTTGGGACATTACAAAGTGGTTTTAGATTAATTCTTTACTCTTCTTATTTTATCATAATACTTTTGGAAAGGAAGATAGGATGGTAAGAAGGGTCAGGTCTTGGTAATGAGCTTATAAATTAGATTTAGAGACTCTTGTATGAGAGAAAACCCATATACTTAGGACTGTTTTATTATTTTTGTTGTTTGCTATTATAGTTGAATTTAATTTCCACTTGGGTGACACAGTTGTAGTGACATGTTATTATTGTTTTGGATAATTTTGAGTTTGGATTCATGGACCATATTTTCAAGAGAGTTGAGTATGAATGCATTATTTTAGGAAATCATGGTTATTGGTACATGAATCTTTTTAGGCACCCAAGGAATTTGGTTCATGTGTATATTATTGAACATAAACTATTTTTTTGTGGGATAAAAACAACAAATATTGCACCACATGAATTAAAAAAGGTTAAAAATTGATTTGAAATGGTAATAATTGGAAGCAAAAATATGAAACATGATTGTGATAGTTTGTTTATATTGTTAACTAAAACCTAAGAGTATAGTGGTTATGGTTTCTAATATCACCTCACTATTAACCATTTGTTAGTGTAGGGGAATTGGATTGTTGTGATTATTATTTCCTCTTACAGAAATGTTATAAGGGTCTGATATGAGACCTATGTTGTTGTCTTTTGGAAATGTAGAGAGTATCGCTTCACAATTCTTATTGAGG
Source organism: Viscum album (assembly GCA_963277665.1). Classification (NCBI taxonomy): domain Eukaryota; kingdom Viridiplantae; phylum Streptophyta; class Magnoliopsida; order Santalales; family Viscaceae; genus Viscum; species Viscum album. The sequence continues at coordinate 1,236,000,459 of OY728145.1, read as the reverse complement.
GGATAATCGGTGGTCATGCCTAGTAATAAATATTTCTAGTTAGGGAAGCATAATCCCTGATTGTTAAAGATGAATATAATGGGGAGAAATTTTGTGAGAACATTAATAACTTCATTCATTTCATGGAACAAGACCCTGGTAATGTTGTCAAAAGTATATCTGAGTTGAATTGGAGTTTTAGTTTTAGCACCCACTGACTATTATTGGGAAGGTGGACCTAAGGGAGAATAATTCTTTGTTGAGTCCATAAAGACAAAACATGAACATTTGGAGAATCTGGCTTATATGAGGGTTATGTATGTTTCGTATATGATATAGGGTTTTGCTAAGCGATGGTAGGACATTCAGGTGGGAACTGGACATACAAATGGTATGTTATGGACAAACTTTCTAGAGAGGTTCTTCAAGAAAATTTACCCAGAGACGCTGAGAAAAGATGACTATGCTATGTTCATGCATCTAATATAGGGGATCATGTCAGTGATAGACTATGTTTCACTCTACATAGATCTAAAACATTGGGCTCCAATGATAGAAGGAGATGATATAACTACATAGAATCGTTTTCAGGATAAACTAAAGTGTGACATTAAGTCCAAGGTGAATATCATCATTCTCGAGAAGTTTACTGATGTGGTGGAACATGTGCTCATATTTGAAGGGTTCATGAGGGTTCCTTCTAGTGATGGAAATTTTGTTGTCACTCTGATCAAGATGTATGAATTTCTAGAGTAGGAAGCTCTGTTGTGAATACTTTAACAAAGTAAATAGAAATTAGATTACACAGATAAGAATGTCAGTTTGACTGGACCTTACTAGGGTGATGTGTCCTCAATTTGGTAGGTCATAACACTATCATCGGAACTGTTCTCGACCTCCAATAGTGTTTTGATCTTGCAGAAATGTGGGACATCTATAGAAATTATGTAGTTCGCATCGACAATTTGGTACTTAAGGAGAAGATAGGATGTGTCATTGTGTGTGAGGAGGGTCTTCTACACTAAACCAGGCAGGCATTTGGAGTTATACTGGACGAGTTGGTAGAGTTACAGATGTGGTGATTCTAGTCTAGGGAGCCCATATCAGCAACGTGGTGCTACTTTGGGGTGTTATACACCCACCAAGGGAAGATCAGAAACATGGTTACATGAAGAAATACGGACGCTTATGGATAGAGAGGTTAGAATATTTATAGTTAGATCTACCATTATAATATCTTTTACTTTAGTTGGTGCCGTGTTTGACACTAATACCTCTAATTCCTTTATATTTTCAAACCATGTTAATGGTTTGATCATGGACAAGGATTTTTTGAGTAGGATAATGAATATAGATACACCGTTGGGGGTATTGTATATAGACATATGCCTTTTCAAGGGATGATCACTACATATTAGGGAATATCATTTCCTATGGTATCTCTATGTTCTTTATATGATGGTATTTGACCAATTAATGGGTATATACTGGTTAGTCATAAACTAATCTGACAGTTATTGTTACCATAAGAGGGTTATGCTAACATATTCTAGGGGTAACATGTATATTCATTGATGCTAGTGGGATATCCATGCTTGACAAGAAGGGACGATTACTCAGTAACTAGAGGAGATCACAACCCAAGTAGCTAGTATTTTGTTGGATGATGTTGGTGTTGGGAATTATGTTCTTCCACCAGTAGTGGAACTGTTTTAGGATGTATTTCCTGAAGAGTTGTTAGGATTACCACATGAGAGATATGTGGTATTTACATTTGATCACATGTTGGGGGTGATCCAATATCTATTCTACCATACATAATGACACTAATTGGGATTCCAGAGCTTATGATCCAGTTTGATAGATTGGAGGATATTGGATTTATCCATCCATGTACATATCCATGAGGATCATCAGGTTTTTTCAAATATGGATGACATGATATAAACTTATGTGTCAGTTATCGGATGTTAAAAAGATGAATGTGAAGAACCGATATCAACATAAAATTATTTATGATTTGTTTGACCAATTTAATGGAGAATGTGTGTTTTCCAAAATAGATTTGAGATCATGTTATCATCAGTTGAGAGTATATGCTTCTGATATACCAAAGAAAACCTTCAAAATCTTGTACGGTCTTTATTAGTTTTCCTAATTCCTTTTTCATTTGAATATTGTAATTGTAGTGTTTATTTCATTGATGAATTGTATCTTTAATCCATATTTGGATCAATTTGTGGTGTTGTTTTTGGAAAACATCTTTGTGTACTCCATGAGTCATGATGATAATGCCAAAAATCATGACATCATCCTATGTACACTGATGGAGCATCAGCTACATGTCAACCTATCTAAGTGTCAATTTCAGATTGACTATGTACCCTTCATGGGGAACATCATCTTGGATGAAAGTGTGTTATAGGACCCAAATATTGTTCAAGTGGTTATTTCTTAGGAGGAGCTGACGAATTTTTTCTATATCTGAAGCGTTCTAGGATTAGATGGTTGTTACAAAATATTCATCCATGACTTTTTAAATTTGGTTGTGCCACTTTCTGTATTAATCAAAGTGGGATTAATGACTAAATTTTAAGAGTATTATGATATTCATTTTTTTGGAATTTAATAAGTTCTTATCATCACCACCAATATTGATCCAACTAGAGTTTGGGGATGAGTTTACAGTTTATTTTTACACTTTTGGGATTGGACACGGAGTTGTAATGATATTGGGAGATCGAGTTGATGACTATGGGTTTTGAATGTTGGGGACTCGTGAATGAAATTAAACTCCACACAAACTCATGTTATAAATATTAGTTTATGAACATAAGTGTTGGATACATTATCTTTTGGGAGAAAATATTATTGTTTAAACAGATCACAAGAGCATGAAGTATATTTTTTTCATAACATTATTTGAATCTTCGACAATAGAGATGGGTTGAGAATATGTAGTATTTTGATATTGACCAATCATATAATTTTGGGAAAGGAAATAGTGTAGTTGATTCCTTGATAATGAAATAATAGACTCAGATGGTTCTGGAGTTGAGTGAATAGTAGAATATGTTAGCGTTTCGAGCAGAAATGCATGTGGTGGTTAAAGAGAGGTTGGATCAGATGACTCTAGTTTCAGTTGTAGAGGACTCGACACATTTGATATGGATCATGGATCGATAGAATGAGGATCCATTTTGATTAACATTTAGGGAATGATTTAAATGTGGGGAGAAATCTTCAAATCCTTTGGTAGCTGAGGATGAGATCTCCTATGTTAGGAATTGAGTTGTTGTACTTAGGAGTAAGTTGGACGAGATCATGCGGGAATTTGATACCTTGAAATGGGTTATGCATCCAAGTGTAACCAAAATATACCATAATCTATGAGCAGTGTTTCATAACATGGGTTGATCATGGGAAGGTCACTTGGATTAAGTTGATTTCTCCTATAAAAACATTTGTTAGGAAACTATATAGAGGGAATCATATAAGAATATTTATGGTTAACCATGTACGCCACTAGTATTCTGGATGGTGGCTAGTGGGATAGATTTATTGCAACCAAGTCTAGTGCATGAGACATCTGAGCAAGTACAGTTAATTTAAAATGTATGAATATGGATCAGAGTAGATAGAAGTCATATGATAATAGATGGAGATGACCCCATGATGTTACAGAAGGTGATCATGGGTTTTTTCGGTGGATCCTAGGTTGGGTCACAATATGATATACAGGCAGAGAAAGTTGGTGCCCTTTCTTGTTGGACCCTTTGGGATTGTGAATAGAATCAGGCCAATGGCATACCAATTAGCTCTTTCATAGAGATACAGTTCTATGACTGACACTTTCTATGCATCACAACTATAGAAGAATAACATAGACCCTTCTCATCTAATCAATGTGGATGATTTTGAATTTCAAATAGATGTATATATTATGGAGCATCTGATACGCTTGTTGGATCACAAAGAGAATGTTTTGTAGAGAAAGTCCATGCCGATAGTTCATTTTTTATTGAAACATGGATGTGTAGAAGAGAGAAAAAGGGAAATGAATGAATAAATGAGGGCTCAATGGCCCAATATTTTTGGATAAAAATAATTTAAAAGCATAGAGGTGTAGATCTATGAAGAGTTGTTATAGGGATTGGAGATTGTATGATTCTGATATTTTTATAGTTATATCAGGAATGATTTTAGATAAAAAATTTATCTACACAAGTAAATTTAATGCTAGTTATTTAGTATTTTGTGTTTGTTTTATGTCTAAGAGAATCATGGAGAAAAGGGGATTCTCATGATTGGCACAATTTTTGAAAAAATAGTGCTACAACCTAAGGGAAATTGAATCATCTATGGTCTTTGAGGTAATAAATTTAGAACGGTTAAAAACCAATTTTGCTGGCCGTACAAGGTGGGAAAGAGAATTTAAAACATAAATCACTGTATAATGCATATTTAGCACACGCTTTGATTAATCATTGTATGAAACCATGCGAGGGACGACAATGACATCCAAAAATTGTGGATATCAGTCATTTTCAACTTTTAATGGCTTGTTTCACCACTATGAGGCCCTAACTCTGGATTTTACTTTCATATAGGTAGAGGAAGGTTCTAACATCAACATGGAGGGCTTATAAGGCCTTAAAAGCACCATTATTTGAGATCAAATTACCAAATTGAAGATCTTCTATTCTCTCGGTTAATAGATTTCATCTCGATGCTTCTCCCATTATTTCTTATATCATTCCTTAATCATTTCATGGATGATATCATACTTTTCATTGGATGTAATACTATGTTATAAGATCAAGATCTAGGATTGTTGATGTAGATCTAGATGTAAAAGATCATGATGTGTTTTATTTTGATTTCGGTTTTGGTATATAGATCTAGAACTCATATCAACATCACTGTGCTACTCAGACATTAAGGATTTCCTTTGGGAAAAAATCCTTCAACGAATAGAGGAGGGTGGTCTAAATAAAATTCCCATATTCATGAATATGATATGTTTTTGAATGATTGTAAAATTACTAGAATCTAATTGAAATAGTTTCCATTCAATTGGTTTTATTAGAATGTCTCATTTAGATATCAAAACCTGATTTAAATAGTTTATTTATTAGGGAATTATTCATGAGACAAAAGGGATATCGCATTAGATAATTAATTTAGGGAAATTGATTATTAGTGTAGGGGTTTTTATCAAGATAATTAATTAGGGGAATAATTATGATATATTTAAATGGCTATGTTGAGTTAATTAATTAATTATTAATTATTTGTCTTGGATGATATGATTTAGAGAATTAATTATTGGATTAATTACTTAATTTTTAGATTAGAATGAGATAATTAATTCAAGAAAATAAAATATGGAATACGAACTATGATTTTGATAAATTAATTAGTGAATTAATTAATGTTTTAAATAATTTTTTTAATTGTTGTATTAAAAAAAGTATTTGATGTATATAATAATTAGTGAACTAGTATAGGAATTGATGTAGATAATTAATTGAGGATTAAATTATGTGTTTATGAATTATAACATGGTTATTCTAATAGAGATGTACAAATGGTAATATGGTTATCATACCTATGAGTTATAGAAGGGGAACATGGTCATTCTAATCTGAAATACACATGGTAACATGGTCATTGTAATAATGATTAATGAGAAAGGGAACATGGTCAATCTATTGAGGGGTAACCATGGGAACATGGTAATATTAATTAAATTTGTGATATGGGTAATATTGGAAAAGTGGCATTAAATGTGAAATTAAAAAATAGAAATAATGGAACTAATAATAAGGGCCTCACCCAACAATGCTAGATCTCTAGCATGAGTTGAATCAAATACTGAGATAACATAGCACCTTGAATACTTCATGATTTGGCAAGACGTATGTGTTATGATATGATATTACATTTGGAACACTTCAGTCTCTAGTATGATATGATGTTAGAATTTCAAAATGGGTATTCTTGTGAAACAGGGAGTTAATGTATCTAGAAAAGAATAAATGAAATGTTATAAATTGAATATTATTGAATTGTAATTATTTCTTTATAGAACTGCATGCACTGTCTTTTAATGGAATTTTTTGTCAATGTTGGTGCTGGAATACAAAGTTAAAATCACACCCTATGGGGGCTGCCTAATCCGTAAACAGATAGATTATATTGTTGAAGGATTGGATAAGAGAAAAGTCCTATTGATATGTGGTTGATTGGTGTTGGATATTAGAGGAGGGAACTAGAAATGGTTTGGAACTCTCTTTCATAGTCACGGTGTACATATTTTTAGTTTCATATTAGATATTAGAAACATATATGGGAATATCATGTTTCTCTTTATGTTGATTATTTAACTTCCCATTTGGTTATATTGTGATATGGGTATTGTTCTGGTTATTTATGATTCCTAAAATTTTTATTTACATTTTTTGGTGTTTAAATATAAAATAAGGTTGTATAACCACCCCTGAATGACTTACTAAATCCTAGATGTTAGTCGGCATCCTCTAGCATATGGGATGGTGTTCTTGGGGTCATGTAGAGAACTATCTACAGAAATCATTGAGAGAACCTGGGTAGGGATGTTTCATGAATGATCATACATGATTGAATGAGTTAAACAAAAAATTCTTCAAAGTTCATTTCAATAAACCTCTATGCAAAAAATAAATTGGAAAATATCAAATTATATAATTCAGCTCTATAAACATTGTATGGAAATCAATAATACCCCATATAAGAGCATTCTTTATAAGAGTATTTTGAAATCCAATTACAAAATTCTATCATACTAACCTCTCATTTCAAAATAATATTGGTTAGGGGTTAGATGAATCCTCTAGGATGTTTTCTCTTGACCTTTTGTTTTTACAAACCAATCCTCTAGGAACATAATTTGCAATTTTACACATTGTATCATCCCACTATAAATGTTCCTTCAAGTCTCTAAACATATTAGTTATTCAATGGTTTATAGAGAAATATGATAATTCATTATCATCTAATATTTATACTTTTTTAATCACATCTATAGATATATCTGATTACCTATACCAAAATTTTAGAGTTTCGTCATTATATATTATTTTTTACCAACTCCACAACAGTCAAAAATATAAATTTATTTTGAATCTTATCATCATCAGGATAACAACATTTTTTCATTTCAAATAATGATATCAGGTAGAATATTTTTAAATGGAGCGATGTTTCCACATCCTTAAAAATTCACATATACATATATACTAAATCCTTGATAAGAAGATCTCTCTCAACCCCAATATTTCAGAGAACACGAAATTCACTCACAATTAAAGCATCAAAAACCTTACTGAAAATCTTTGGGTGGTTGCGTGTTGAGTATTGGTAACAGTTGAATAGTTTAAGTTGTTATCATTTCTTTATGTTGAGATCTATTTATGAAAATATGTATTTTATACTCCTATGATTACTGTATATTACAATTATACAACCAAATAAATAATTCTTCCATATAATCAATTAAATTATTACCGTTGAGTAGAATTTTCATGAGTTTTATAGTTCTATTAATCAGTGTTTACCTATCTTAATGCATATGTAGTAGGTTTATCATTCTATATATGGACCAAACTAAGATCTTTATTCATGGTCTCACTATATATAAAAAATACATGATATCTCAATGGTATAGTAAAAAAATCATTCCCAAATATCCTTATAAATTATTTAAAAAAATTATTAATATTCATTTTTCTATTTGAACATAACTCAATTATGAGTAAGCATGTTTAATGGGTTAGTGTATCAGGATATTTTTTTAATAATATCACTGATAGAAATCTACCACGAAAATGAAACTATAGACCTCAATTATATTTATCAGTGTTTAACATTGATGAATTAATTTTTTTTCTTGATCAACTAAGATTCCATAAAAAAGGAAATGTAGAATATAAAACAACACTTTGAAAATCTTGAATTCTATAATAAAATATTATTCATAAAAATGTTGTTCTAAGACACTAAAAAATTATCCATATGTGATTCACATGGTGTTCATAGATTTTAAAATTTTCTATTATATCTTTAATATGTTATAAAAAAATTATAATGATATTCATTGTACATGATGTTCATTAAACCCATAAAAACATAAGGTGCATTACTCAATTCAAACAGAAATATGTTAGTCTCAAAATGAATAGACCCTGATTATAAGGATTCCCTATGGATATCATCCTATATTAATAACAATTGATAATACATATAATAAATGAAACGACTCGAAATATACTAGACTCCATGGTATCGATTAAAAAGGTAATCATTTCATTTTATAGGATATATATTCTTTATTGTGATAGAATTAATTTCCCTATTATCAATAAACATCCTCATAAATATGTCATTATTTATAATGAAAAGGGAAGGGGCAAACCAAAGTGACACACTAAGGAACAGAAATTTCCGTTAACAAAATTCTTTTATTTTTTTCATTAAAATCCAAAATTCCATTGTGTATATTATATAGGGATTCTCTAATATAAGTATTTATTCAGGGATTAAAGAAATGGAAACCTAAACATAAAGCATTAGTTTATGTCAAAATTATTACTCAAAATATCCCTTAAATAGTTATTATATAATAGGAACTTCCTAATTTTAAATATTATATTTTCCATCCATAGGTTGTGTATACTCATCCCCAAGAATTTTATTCAGTATAGTTACTGGTTTCCCATAAATACATGAAATAGAGGATGAAATATGTCATATAAAGTTAAGGATTTCTAAATCACCATCAAAAAATTTAAATAAACATTTCTTTATAATAAAGTTTTTCATAAAATTATGAACACCAAACAATGAAATATACTATATCAAAATAAACCATAAGTAAAATATTTAATTCATCAAATAGAGCATATTTATGTGTCCAAAAAAAAAGAAATAACTAAAAAATACATGCTCTTATGAGATATCCACTACGATATTTGACTGTGTATTGCACTTTTTAGTTATAGATGAATATAAAATTTTATTAGAAATACAGTAGGTATAAAAGTTTTAAAAATAATTAATATAATAAAGAATAAAAAAAATAGGGCATTTATTAATGTACCTTCTTACACATCTATAAGAATTTTATCCATTGTAGTAGTGATTGTATAATCATGGCTTTCTCTCATTAGATTTTTCTAGAGTATAATCTAATAAAATATGGGAAAATGTTATAAATACTACACAATATCATTAATATTGAAGGGCATGATCATTTTGGTCTATTTCATCACATAATATTAATTACTTACGTGACCCTATTCCTAATATTATAAACAAATAACATTAAATTCCATCACATTCAATAATGTTTCATTAAATTATCTTACCACAATCAAAATTAATTAATTATCATCATATACTTTAATAAATTATCTTCTATAAAATTTTAGCTTGATTTTTTTTGTCCTAAATTCTATTAAATAAATTGGGTCTAGTAAATTCCTTCCCATATTAATGAAATTTTCCCAAAATCATAATATTTATGGAATTTTTGATAAACTCGTGACATTAGATGTTTACAATTGAACAAGTAAAAGAAAATGCAATTTTATATTTTTAATTATGTATATAGTTCAATGAATTCATGGATAATATTGTAATGTTATATTTATAAACATCTAAAAATTCTTCTTCATCTATATTTAATGCAAGTAAATTCTTATCAATTTCATCTCATTATTAGGAAGTGAATTAATTCTCAATGAAAGTCACTTTTACATTTTCCTTTACAATTCATTCTATTACTACATCCTATATTAGTGTTTCGCATCTAGGAACACTATATATCGATATATTCTTTTAAAAAATAAAATGGAAGAATAAATTGATCAATATTATCATTTTTTAAATCATGGAATATCTTTTTGAGAGGTTTTATTCTTTTCACAACTACAAATGGATTACTAGTTACACAAAACGATGGATGCTAATATCACGTAAAGTGATTAAATATAGGAAAATAACTCTATGGAAAACCAGGATCTCTATTACTCCATAGTTATTAAACAAAAGTTATCCATGATAATCTAATATGTCTATGATAATCACATTTCCATTACCATAAATATTGACATGGAATGAAGGGAAATTTTGTTATTTTTAATGATTGTTGATTCCCTTTCATTTGCTATAAGCCATAACTAAGTAATTAAACACACTATGTTATATCATAATCATCACGAATATTGATCCATAAAATAGAAAATCCCAATAATGATATAAATTATCAAATATTATAAATGATATTCAATGTTCTCTAGTTAGGTGTGTTAATTTACAATCTATTTCCCATGGTCTATATAAAATTTATTCCCTTATCATCTATAATAATTAAAAATATATTAACCAAGATATGTGTCCTCCTTTATTTACATAATCATGGATATCATGAATTTTACAATGCAATATTGATCATTTTAGTTGACTTGGAGAATAATACTCATATAAAATTAGAATATTACACTGAAAATATAAAATAAATATAATGAAAAAAATCAGTTTATGATATTATTGATAATATATTTCTATATATACTAGTGAAAATAAAAAATATCATCTTAGATTAGATTCATGGTAAATGATACATATTGAAAATGATGTCATAAATCAATAAGGAATAATATATATGTTAATGTGAATAATAGAAAACATATGTCATTTAATCAATAAATTTAATAGAAAAAACATCCATGTATGAAATTAATGAGGTAATATCATGGGAAATATTAATTAAGTAATATCATGGTTCATGATAAATATATTATAAATTTGGGAGAAAATTAATATTACACTTCATTACATCAGACATAATAATATCTATACTTTGAAATCATCTACCAAGACAGGTTGATCGATGTATATGTATAGACCAGAAATCTATTAAATTATAGCTTAACGATTTATTCGAGGAGACCATTCATTGTATTGTGGGTTATATAATATTGGTCCCCACCCTTCATTTCATGTATAATACATTAGTTATATTTTGATAGATCTACTAGAATTCGTAAATAATATTCCTTGATAATAAATTTCAATATCAAATAATGTATACATATTATTTGTAATTTCCCATTCATCCAAAAAACATTAAATATAAAACAACATATATATATAATGTATATGGGTGCATGGTAATAAAATATAATTTTTTTTGGGAATTCTAATATCTAATTATAATAAAAAATATACTTCTCAATAGCATTTGAGTATGTATTAGATTAATCTAGAGATGACAAGTGACTATAAAAAGTATATTTGATTGTAAACCTAATAATATTAATTAAATGATGAAAATAGAAATGAAAAATGTTATTTTTTTCATTAAATAACTTTCTTTATAAATCAATCAATAATATTAAGATGAATTTGATGGGTATGAAAAGGTATTTGTAGTAGAAAAATATGGTAACACCTTATATGATAGAATAAACAAAAATTCATTTTTACTTTTTATAAAAAATCATGTAAATAAAAATTTCAACAAAAAATTGAATATATTAAATTAAAATCTTATAAGAAATAACTGATAACGTAAAATTTCTATTATTAAATATTTCATTTATCAAAATGGACTTTCAAAAATAATTTTTAAAATTTTGGACAAGCAAAAAAATGTTTCCTAATAAATAGTGGAATAAGTTCAATTTTTATTCTATACATGACTCGTGAAAGAGTAGTTTGAATTGAATCATTAATGTGAATTAATAAAAGGATATTAATATTAAATATTTTTTATTTTATTTATATACAAATCATAACCAATTGTATTTTCATAATAACAAATATGTCTCAATGGATACATTATTTTGAATAAATCCATTACCTCAGGTACGACTTATCATGTAAGATATTTATATTCTTAAAATATAAATTTATATTTATTAGTTAATTTATTATTCATTTTTTTAATATTTTATTTCATTTATTTTAATTTATTTCCATTTAATATTCATTTATTAGGAAATAACTTTCATGTTGGATGTATTGATGATATTCTATACATTTGTAAAAATATACTTAAGAATGTTGAAATTTTTCAAATATGTATTTATATCATAATATCTATAACAATAATCATGAAATAGTTATCATAATTATAAATAAATTATACCATCAAAACAATCAATAAATATGATTTGGATAGTTGAACTATGTTACAATCATGGAAATGGTAGGCCATACGTGCACATGAGTGACAATTTTTATTTATCAATGTTCATACTAGAATGATATTATGAATTATATTATATTTATAAAATGATATTAATAACCGAAATAATATATTATATCATTAAATAAACATATGTATACATCCAATTTTATGCACTGGTGAAAATAAAATCACATCACTTTATAGATGTGTCAGTCCTTAAGTATACAAGAAGGATGTTATCAGTTTTAAATGATTAGTAGGGTAATGGAATATTTAATATTTAAATTTTTTACAATGATAAATATCTCATGAAGAATATATATATATATATATATATATTAAATACACCATTGTATGCTATCATGAGAGGCAGTGATGGAAAACCAATATCATCTGTTGGTGAGGTAGTAGTCTGATGTATAGATGAATGATGGATTTCATTCCAATTTGATGGAAGGTAACATGAAAATAGGGTATCAAATTTACTTAATAAAATGATATAACAATGGAGTTGATTATTTCAATATATTATAATGGTTCAATAATATATTATAGAGATGGAAGAATAAATAAATCAAAAACTATTGGTTAAGAATGAAACATTTTATTCAGACAACCTCTTTAGGATTTTTCCTAAAGCCATCATTGATTAGATTTATAATCAAATCATGGACTACATAATCTTATATGTGATTTATGGATGTTATGTTTTATGAATTCATGAAAAAACAGTTTTTTATATGTCAAAAAAATGGTTATGGGGATCTAATTTATAAGTGGGGGGGGGAATTTTTGAACTTCATACTCTATTAAATTAATATAAAATAATATTCATATAAATATTTATATAAACTAATTTAGTTATAATGTGGGATTAGGATTATGTTGAATCCTATGATCCATTTTCTTATGTTCTAATTGTTTTTTTACACATTTCATTTAGTTATAATCCCATGATAATCATGATTACAATTACCGAAATATTAAACTTTTATAACATTCAATGATCAATGTTTATATAATAAAATGCACAAAAATAATCAAAAATAGACCAATAATGATGCTTTTCCACCATATCCCCTTCATTGGGATCAATTCAATATATATTTATTTTTAAATAATTTAATAAGATATTATTTATTATAAAATATCATTAATGAAACTTTTAACATATTCACTTAATATGATATTAAATGCATCGAGAGAAGGTGGAATATATTATATAACCCTTAAAATGTCACTATAATGTCATATTTATTTAATAATTTCATACAAGTACAATTATATTAAAATATAACTTTGTAGTATTAATAAATTAATTATTTCGGATATCTGTTAAAAAAATAAATTATGTGTCATCATTATGTAAATATTTATGATAATGATTTCAGTTATAAAAATAAAAATAAATTAGTATGATAAAAAATTATTTCTATTTAATATTAACTTTTATTTTAGAAAATATTTTGAAGGTATAACTATCATAAAATATTATATAGTAAATGAGATATTTTTTACTTTATTTCTCAGTTATAATTTACAATGATCTAAATGATATCCAAAATAAAAAATAAGGTCAAATTTAAAAATTATTACTGATAATGGATGAAATAGATTAATCCAAAGGAATAAATGCATGTGTCGTGTTGATTTTTTGTTCCTTGCTATATTATTTTTAATCATAATTTCCCAATTTACATTGATTGTAGTGACAATTATTTAATATGTTTTTATTCATAATGAACATATATAAAATAATTTTTTACCAACATTATTAATAATTATTACATATATTAAATATTTTTTGATGATTTAAATTAAATAATGTATAAACAAACTAAAAATAATAATTAAAATGAAAAAGGAAACTAATTTTCAATAAAATTCCATTTAGGATTAAATTTTTTTTATAATAATTTAAATGATAAAATTTGTTACAATGAAAAAAATTGTATTATTAATTATAGTATAAAAATAATTTTACATTTATAAAATTTTAAAGATACATGGACATTGTAAATTCATGTATTAAAAATATAGTTTTCAATATAAAGAATTATCTTTCTTTATTCCCTAAAAAATGTATATTTTAAAAAAATCAAAATAACTCCTTATAAGGTAGTATTGTGATTATGATTTCAAAATTGAAGTTTATTTTATGAAATAAATTTTTTTAAATTATAAAATTAAATTAAATTATTCTCTAAAAATTGTAATTAAAATCAATTTTGAAGAAAATATATTATTGATGTATAAAATGATTGTACTTAAAATTGAGTGCATACATCGATTGAATATATCAGTTAAAATTTATTTAGAATAAAAATAATATATATTTCATAATTTATTTGTACCTCTTCATACCAACTAATTCAATGGCTTTGTTAAAAAAACCTAATTTAAATAATAATATTTCTTGTTTTGCATGGGAATAGTGTTGCATGTTGTATACCCTATAGTACAAAGAGTTATTTTAAAAAATAAAAATATTAAAATATATATATATATATATATATATATATTAAAATCATTTAAAATATCTTCGTCATACATCCAATAGTTCCTATAATTTTGTAAAGACCATTTTTAGAAGGCTTATAGTGTCAGCCAATTGATTTTATCAACGAAAGAGATACAATCTGTAAGAGGACTATTTCAAATTTATTTATTCCTCTACCACCTTCCTTTCTATTATAAGCATTATAACATAACTAAATAAATATATTAAAAATATTACATTTTTATACATATTATTTAACAACCTTTTGACACCTTTATTCAATTATATTTGAAATAAAAAACATATCTAAAGTGTACTTATGGAATACCATCTTAATAAAGAAATGTGATTTATTTTTCATCTTTACCGCACATTGATTGGTTTAAATATGAATATATATATGTGTGTGTGTGTGTGCGTGCGTGCGTGTGTGTGTGTGTTTATTATAATATTTTTACAATTATTTTAAGATTACATATTATCTGAATTATTACCCATTCATCAATTAGAAAATGATAAGTCTTCCTCACATAAGATATAGAGTACCAACTTCAGAGGGATGTGATTTGTATTCAATTTACACATTTCATGGATTTTTATAAGGATTAAATTAATGATAAAATATTATAATTATAAAAATTTTATGATGTTGTAGAGGGAAATATTTATGTACTTTATTTTCTTTTCATATTTTAGAAAAATGAGTATGTTATTCATGTGTATGTACAGACATCCATCTCCTTGAAATGATGGGATTCATTTTTCATTACCAACTTACATTTATAGAATAAAAAATAAATTACATGTATACAAATTATAAATATATCATGATATAAATTATGGGTATGATTAACCTAATGTCCCTTTGACCACATTTAACTTGATAAAGTTATTTAGATTATTATGAACCAAACTAACACAAAACACCTAACATAAGTATCACAGACTTAGTAAATAAATCAGGAAAGTTAAAAAATTAAATAAAAGGAATAATATTATATAGAGAAAACTGAAAAAAATTCCATATTATGTAAATAACTAACACAATTTTATTATTTTAGAGTTTGAGAATTTATGAAGCCATAATATGCAGATGTTAAAATAATATTCAACAAAAAAAATGTTTTAATTTCTTCCATTAAATAATTTTTACATGATATATGTGTTCCTAAAAATATTTAATAATAATAATCATTAAAAAATTAATTGATTTTTTTCATTTTCAAATATAAATTTCTTTTAACAATGGTTTAAAAAATATATAATGTGTTTTCAATAGGGTCCTTATTTCAATCTTTTTACCAATGATCATTTCAATGAATTTTATAATGTATAATACATGAATGGGTTATGATTCCATCCTATTAATATTATTTTATAATTATTCATTTACATGTTTCTACAGGTTTAATATTAATATTATATTATTATTTTATAGTTAATCTTTAATTATTTATTATAGAAATGTATATATCCCATTTTTTTAGACATAATAGCAAGTGGTTTTTATTGAGGGATATAATGCTAAATGTTTTACATTATAAAATATAACTAATACATTTTATGTATTTTTATAATATTATTTTTCAGGAAGATTTTATATAATGATGAGTGTTCCATATATTGGTATGTTGTTGGTCGAACCTAATATATATCTATAATGCATTGGGTAAGGTGATGGTGTTAATTGGATGTAAGTTACTATTAAGATATATGTTTAAATTAACCATTATTTTTTTCCCATTTATGAATTATTTTAATGATATTGTCCATTGATAAAACATTATGATTTTTTGTGGGATTTCAATTATAAATTTTTATCAAAAAGGTTTTGTAGTTTATTATGTTGCAAGAATGATTGTTAATTTTAAAATGTAAACCCGTTATGTTATCATGAAAACCTCATCAATTATTATTTTCCCATATTTTATGATGCAAAATATTTTAATCAATTTTTTATTAAATACAAAGGTCATTAGAATGAAAAATATTATTATTGAAGTCTATTATTATATAAAAATTGAAATCTTCCTTGTGAGTTTACATGAGTTTCAAATAGATTAACAAGTTCCACTGATACTCATTTCCCATAGTGATCGTTATTTCTCTAATACATGTTTTAAATACTCTTGTATCATATGATGTTTAGGGAACATGGGAATGTAAATGATGAAACATATTAAATTATATTAAAGTGTCATGAATTATATAGGACTATAAAAATAATAATATATTTTTTATGGAAAATTTTAAACTGCATTGATTTATCCAAAATGTAATGTTTTTAACTAATTATTTAAACCTACAAATTTTTATGATCCTAAAAATATTTTAAATTGAAAACACTATTATAAATATTTTATTTAGGGTTGATTACATTATACAATATTTTACATAAATATAGATTATGAATCATAACTGGAATAAATGGTTGGGAAGAAACTAAACATTTGTATATTAAAAATATGAATAAATAAAATATTTTTATGTTATTTACTATTATATTCATGGTTATATTATATATTTTGTCTTGTATTTCTCATCAAATCTATAATCTTTTTTTTCGAGGTATAAGAAATTGAAATCATGAAAATGTGATTTATTTAAGGGGTAAAACATAACCCTAAAAGATTTTTGTATATATATATTTTTAAGCTAATATTTATTAAATATCTTATTCCATAATAAATATTGAATTTAAAATAAACCCCTATAAATTTAACAAATTTAAAATTAAATTTATTACAATATTACCATTATGAATTTTTTATAGCAAAAATAACTAACATGAACATTTTAACCATAAAATTATATCTTCCTTAAAATTACCTTTTAGGTGTTATGAATATCAATTTTAAGAAACTAAATATGATATATTTGAATAATGATAAAATATAATTTTGAAATTACTATTATAGTAACACTCAAATTTGTTTAATTGATAAAAAATAAATACTAGAAGAGTTAATATTTAAAACTATTTTTATAAAAAACGTTGTTAATTATATATGATATTTCCATTTAAACAACATTTAATGAAATTATATTTATTAGTATTAATAATTAACTTTATTTATAGATTCATTATCTAAATAATATTTTAATATGAATTTTTTATTATTTTTATGAGAAAAAAAGGTTTTTATGTGAATAGTACAAAATTGTTTTTAAAAATACTATATGTTTTAGAAATTTAAAAGGATAATATAATTACAAAAACATTATGAATATTTTTTAAATTATATATTAATTTAATAGTTAGAATTATTTATTTAAAATATTAATTTTAATTTAAATACAAATGATTTACATTTTCGAACATAAGTAATCCTTTTAACACAAATAAAATTTTATGTGTTATGTAATTATTTTTTTGGAATTAGTTTTTATAAATCATATAAATTTATTAATATTATATGGTTTTAGTATTTCTAAAAAAATATATCCCCATTATCAAGAAGGTATAATTTTATTTGAAGTCATAAAAATAATTTTCTAAAATAATAAATAAGTTATCATGTTACAAGTAAATTTAGTCAGAAAAAATTAAATGAAGGGGATGCATAAAATATCTAAAAAATATTAATTTTCATTATGGGAGTCGGATCAAAAAATAATACACAACTACCTATTATTTTTAAAATAAGAGCCACTTTCATTTGAAAGTGACACAAAATCAATATAAAGTTTTTTATGTTTAAAAAAGATTCATTTATTTCAATTATAAAGGTGTTATTCACCAAAAAAAATTTCTTCAAACCAAAATCAATGTATTTCAATAATATTCTAACAATAAAATATTTCTAAATCACCAACCCAACATGTATTTTTCCCCACCAAAATACTAGACTAATATAGTTAAAGGTTTGGTAAAATGATGATATCTATATAAGAGTTAAAGGCCTTTACATGGTCAATCCAATTTTATTTCATCCACTACATCCAAATAATTTAATATAACAACCTCAACATAAAATATTATGTATAATTAGTATACTAAAATATAATTTTTGTACCAAAAATATTATGTTCTTCCTAAATTTCATCTAATAAAAAAAATTCACCACTCATGCATATGGGAAAACTATATATTCAATGAAGCGGTGTGTTTCATTGTACATCACCACTTTTTGTGAATTGTTATATAGTTGGATTTAATCATGATAAATAATAATTATAACATAATTATAGTTATAGGATGGTATATTAATATTTTAACTCCTTACCTTCCAACTATAGAAAAATAAAAAATTTGCTCGTACATACAAGTAGGCTACTACCTCTATAGAAGACATGTTGATTTTCCCATCACCGTATTACATATATTATTATATTAATTTATTTCGTCATTAAATATAATATTTATATCATAATTAATATTCTACATGTAAAAATCATTATGTACCATCATTTATTTTAATATTTTTAATAATGAAATTTTCACATATGTGTTACAACCACCGTCATGGAAAATGTGTTTTTTTTCATCCACACCATAAAAGGATGGTTAAAATAAATTTAATATGAATATATAGGATATTAAGGATTAATATATTCTATTATTATAGTTCTTAATGTATAAAAACATATTATTATTATTATAAATTTATAGATTAATATAAGTAATTTTTTTTGAAATAAGAATAACATGTATCTCATTCTCATAAACCAATCCCACTATCTCCGTCAAATGAATATAGGTTTGTATATATCATTGAAAAAAATAATGTAAACATATATTATAATACTATAATTATGAACTCAGTGTCAAATTTTATTTTTGGTGACACCGTTAAAAAACATATAGGAAATGATTGAAATTACAAATATTGGATTATGAAAAAATAATTTCCAATCTAATACATGTGTAATGGAAGGTAATATTTAAATGTTATAAAATCTAATATATATAAATCGTTTTATAAATTTAATTAATAGGTTTATGTTTATAATATAAGATTTTAAATCACTTTCAATGATTTTTATAGTAATGGTATGGGTTTCATTTAAATTCAATTTCATTGAGATATGTTTTGTATTAAAAATTATATTATTTTCTGTGTGGTATATACTACCTATTAGAAATATTATATCATGGTCAAAACATTTATTTGAGTTCATATTATTTCTATTTCCTATTATCTCTCTCAATATTTTTGAACCCAAATTTTATAAAATTCCTAATTATATTCATGTATAAATTTTCCTCTATTGAGATTTTTCACATAATAACCTATTTCTTTCATTTAACTATTTCATATTCTACATGTGTATATTTTTTTAGAATTATATAAAATTTCATATTATTTATAATAAATTTAAATTTCTATATTCAATGGTGTTTTTCAGAGTTTACTAACATTGTAAGAGTTTCTCTTAACTCAATTGCCCTTATTGAGCTATAATGTTTCATTGTTGACTTTTTTATTTTAAGTTGTATAAATTTTAATATAAAATTTTATTTTTTTTTATAACTTTTTTATTTTATATAAATTTTAATATCATACTCACTAACCACATTTAAATGGTTGATTCACCAGTGTTACTTCACTGATGGAAATATTTATTTAGAAGAATGAATCCATTTTAAGAATAATTTTCACATCATTCATCATGATATATCATTAATTCCAATATTTTTGTATTCCAAAAACTAATTTCTTATATTATTTATTAAACTAAAATTGTATTATATCGTTTGATAAACCGATTTCTCATGTAATATTTTTAAAATAATTTGTATATCCTTTTTACGATGTTGAATTCATTAAATGTTTTACAATAATATTTTAAAAGGATTTATTTATAACTACTGTATATTTTCTCATCACTCTATATTTCTTTTCAAAAAACATTATGCCATTCTAATGTATCCATTATTATTTTTACTTATTTAATGTCAAATTTTTAGATTCATGTAATTAAAAATTACCTTTGAATGATTCATGTAACTTCTACATTTATAAATTAGTTTAAATAATTTTCTAAAAACTAATTAATGGTTGAACATACATTTTTATATTGATCATAGATGGATTTATTTATATGGAAATTAGTTTTGATGAAATATCCTATAAATACACTTATAAATATTTAATTTTGGGGTTAAAATTAATGTAATCAAATAGTCCAAATATTGATCCCTTTTTATGTGGTACCATTCAAATATTTTCACTTATAATAAAGATATAAATATATGTAAAACTCATTCACATATTTTGTTTCACTAGGGATATATCCTTACATTATCATCCAACATTTTTTTCTAGATGGATTATGAAATGTTCTCTTAATGTTATCATCAAATCAACCTATTTTATATTTTTTAATTAAGGGATGTTTGTAATATTGCATTTACATTTTTTTTATAACACATATGTATTATTTACATAATTTAATGGGGGGATTATAATTATATATCCAGAAAATGAATTGGGTAATTTTATATCTCATTATATTAATGGGAATGGGGAGTAAACCCAAACCCATATGAGAATATAACTTTTATTAAATGTTTGTAAAAGAATGGTACTACCCTCCAATGAATTTGCAAGAGATGAATATCACATGAATTGGAAGGTGAACGATTTTGAAGTTAACCAAATTTTCTATGGAACCCTATCAACTATTTTAATGGGATTTTTGGAGTGGTCCTTGTCAACAATAGGGCTACTCTAATTGTGATTATGAGATTGGAGAGTGATGAAAATCTGTTATGTAACTCATTCAACTCTTTGATGAAGGTCTTGTTAATGATAAATTTTAATGGAAATGATTTTCATTGTTAATTTTCTAAATAATCATATGTTTTGAAACATTTATATGGTAACATTACTAATATGTTTTATTATCATCCATAAAAAAAACTTTATTTCATATTGATGATACATTTTTATTTGTGTATTGTTTTCAAATGATTTGTTCATGAAACAATACTATAATCTCATGACCACAAATTTTTCAAATAATCACTTAAGGTCATAAATTAAAAACTATTATGTTTACCCATACTGATTATATAATATCACTTCATTATAATGTTTCCAATCAATATTATATTATGTGGAATATAACTATTGATAAGGTTATAAGGAAATTATTATGGAGGAAGTTATACAATATAAAAAAATTATGTATTTATTATCCAAAAAACACTAAACATTAATTTTATATTGATTATGTGATATTAATTTTATATATAATATTAATATAAAATATATTAATGTTTAACTTCATTTATCTAACTTGTTATCAAATCCAATGCCTACAAAATATGTTTTAAGAGATGTATCTATTAGGGGGAATATGGAGAACCTTAGAGAATATTTTTTTTTTCAATTCCCACATGTTATTAATGTACCCCGTAGTTATTCTATAAATTTTAATGTATCCATTAAATGAAAATGATATTGAAAATATCATTTTTATTTGATTTTGGATAATTAATTGTGCAATTTGAACAAAAATATGTTTACTATGGGTGTTCATGATATATAAATTTCATAAATACATACTCTTGAAGGAGAATATATTAGATTTAATAAGACATCACGATGAAGGACGATATAAAAGTAGAATCATGTAATGAATTTTGGGGAAATATATTCATTAAATTAATAGTAACTAGTTGAAGGAACCTTCAAAAGAATTAACTCTATAGATAAAACATATACTTTCGAAAGAAGACCAAATGTAATGATGATATGTAGTGTCTATTCTATAAATTTATGGATAATTATGAGGAATATTTTTATAATAATGCATTCCTATTAGATTTTTTTATAACCAATATAAATTTTATTCATGACATGTTATGTTTTATAATGAATAACTATAAACCTCATATTGACTTAAAAAAAGTATGCTTCCATGATTTTGTAATTTAACAACACAATGGGAGTATTCAATGAGATAATTTAATTGGTATAAAAATAGTTAAATAAATTGATGAACCAGTATAAGACTCATATAGAAATCAACCATCAATAGTGATAATATGATTTGTTGAAGAATCTATTCTCAAAGGTATATCAATTTAAATAAACATGGAAGATCAGAAGGATGAACCACAGTGGAGAAATTATAATTCTTGTGTAATTCATTTCTGATTAATGTAAAGAGTTATTCATTAATAGTTATATATTTTTCATGATGTAAAGTAAACATAAAATATATAATGAAAATTATATGATGAAATATCATCAGAATAGTATTCTACAATGTACATTGAGAAACTCAAACAATTGATATATTTTCCATTCTACAAGCGTATTGTAAAAGAAGTGACAACAATGATAAATTATTATTTCACAGTATATAAATGTTATGGAATGTGTAACATAAATTTAGAGGTCACTATATGTATATGAAAAACCAGGAAAATATAGTTTTGTTAAAATAATTTAGACTGTGAAAAAATATTCATTAATTAAAAGTACATTACAAGGTGGAAGAACATGAGTGACAAAATATTTATTGAATTTAAATGATCCTTCTCATAGAATTATGAGGATGTATTTAAAGAATCATAGAGCTATGCATTTTTGGGAAAATGGAGAAATAAAATATTATATAAAAATAACCATAAAATTTGAGGGTGTCTGTGAATAGTATGAATATGATGATGACAATAAGATAACAGAATTATTTTAATTGGAAATGACTTTCAAATAAACATATTTCAAATAGTATGTTATTTTGATAAAATGTGGTTGATGTTAATCCAATGTATTTGAGGTCATGAAAATATAGTTGACTAGTATATGGTAAGGGTTTATGGAAACCCATGTGTATTCATGTTTAAATAATTAGAAGATATAAATTGAATTTTACATCATCATATAATAAAAATTATATCCCTAATTAAATTATATCAATGTTTTTTGGTTGGATAACATTTAAAGAACATGTCCTATGTTGTATAATTTTCAATGTGCTAAAGGATAAATACTAAAATTTTAATAAAAATAAAGAACCATATGGAACGCATTTTCTTCATCAAATAATAATTTTCTATAATATTCTTGAACGACATTTTTTTGTTTTAAATAATTAACTATGATGATGTTATGTTAGATATTATAAGTGAAATATTCATTAATTTTAATCATCAGATTCATTTTGTGATATGTGGAATTGTTTAAAATTATTTACACCTTGAATTGTAATGTATACATATTCAAATGTTGTGGTAATGGATATTTCAAATTGAATCCATTGTTCTCCCTACATCTACTAGTGAAATATTTTTAATATGAAGGGGAAAAACAAGTTATAAAAGAGATAAAAAACTAAATAAAGAGACAAATTATCATATAGAGTATGTAGTTGAAAAATATCTACCCTTAAAATATAATAAGGGTTGATGTTGGGAAGATAGAAGTATGTAACTTTGGAGTACATGCTGAGTCTTTGTAATTGATAAGGATGGAAGGAGGATAAACTTATCAATGTCATACACTGGAAAATAATAGTTATAGTTATTAAAATAAAGTGAATTGAGGTCCAAATTTTATTATTCCATCCAAAACCTATAATGTTCGATGTTCATTAAAAATATAGTGAAATATCCAATGGAATTTGAACATTTGTTGAGTATAATGATTGTGAATTTCATTTCATGATTGGGAATTGAGTATAAACAATTCCAAAATTCTTATCTGGATATATTTGGAACCTTTTGGGAGATAAATTAATTTGGTTACACAATATAAATACCCTTCACCTGTGTAGTATAGTAAATCATGTGGGTTAAGGTTAGTGAAAACCCAACCTAGTTATTATTTTTTAAAAATTAATTTTGGTGAATGAAATTTTACATATAATGAATTTATGATGAATGGAATCAGAAAAATGTCTATCACCATTGATTTAACAACATTATCAGTGTCCTTCCAAGAACCCATTGGAATCCTAATATGTATCAATGGTGTGTTTACCATTATTTCATTGTACCTGATTTTTGTACACTCTCATATTTCTGGGATTTATAAGAAGTGTAGGTTTCTGAATGTAGAATACATTTTTGAAAAAAATTGAAAAATCATTTTGTTGGGAAAACATTTATCATTAGTTCTTAAAATATTTACTGTACAAAAAACCCATAACAAAAAAGAAGAATGAAGGTCAAAAAAAAGTGAAAAAATCCTCCAAAAATAATAAGATATTGGGTCCACTACTTTTGGGATTAATTTTTTTTAAGAACTCCTGAAATAATGTTAAAATAACCCCCCTAAATATTAATACTCGAACTGTGAGAGTTATGATTCCATCTATTCTATTCAATTTTATTACTCAAAAATTAATGATAGATTAAATATTTTCCTTAAAATTGAAGTGCACTGTGTTGCATTTGTTGTCAATGAGGCATGATGTTGTCTTAGAATGAATGGATGTCAAGAATTGTCAAGATGTGAATGCCAAAGGTTGTGATGGTATTGGTGAGGAATGGAGAATGGCCATGGTACTAAGAGGCATGTCACTTAGGAGATTCACTAAGTGGCATAGGAGATGTGGTTGAAACATTCTCTAGTAATATCAGACGATTTTAGAGCTGTTCTTAATGTTCCAATACTTGTATCAAGGTGATACTAAGTGACAACACTTGAAGACTGATGATGGAGCATCATTACATCTGACGATTGTTGAGCTGATCATTAAGTTCCAAGAACTTGTATCAAGAGGATACAATGTCACACCAATGTTTGAAGACCATGCATTGTACTGAAAATGCATGAGGAGATGAAGATGATCCATCCTCAACTACTGAGTGGATGAAGTGGAGTAAAGAAGTCCATGCACTAACAATTACTGCATGTGAATCTGATGAAGTTCCAATTTGATCTCTGATTAGATCAATGAAGATCATTGAAGACTATGTTTGATTCAGGAGTTCGGTTGAAGAAGAAGACCCTTCGAGAATTCGATATACTAAGTGAAGATCATATGAGAGGAGGAGTGATGAATTCCTAAGAAGAATAGAAATAAAAGAAGAAGAGAGAAGGAATGGCTTGGGAAGTGGCATTTGGCATTGGAATCTTGGTTACTTTGTTTTTTACAAAGTCCTAAGATTTCCCCTTAGCAAAAATATGGGCCACCAAGGAGGCCAGTCGAGGGTCATCACCCAAGGCTCTTGTGGGACTCAAGGTCACCACGCCCATGGGGAACCGTCAAGGCCAAGGCAGCAACCTTGAGGCAGGGGCGCACCCGCAGGACACTGCATGGGCGCCAAGGGAACACGCCCGGAGTTTATGGTGGGGCGCTAGAGCGTGCCCGCAGGAAGCATAGTGGGCGCCAGTGGCGCGCCCGAGTGGCAGGGGTGGGCGCAAGAGCGCGCCCGCAGAAGAACTCGTTGCGGGGCGGCACCGAGAGGGGAGGAGATTCAACTGAGCGGCTGTAGGGAGCGCGAGTTTGATAAACCGCGTGGAAACCGGCCGCAGCTTCGATGTGGGATGCGGAATTTTTCCAAGGAGCAAATCCCAGCCGCATGATTGATCGCGCGTGCAATCCGAGCCGCTCATCTAATCGCGCCATTCACGATCTGATCCAGGACGTCCGAAGTTATTTGATCGCCTGATCCGAAGGCTCCGAGGCGTCTCCTTCCTCGAGCTCGGCCGAGGCACCTCCCGTGACGCCGCTGAACCAGTGGCCCTCCGAGGATGAATTTCGAGTGTCCGGCCACCTCCGATCAAAGTAAGACCTCCATTGGTTTCGTCTGGCCACACCGAACATGTCCATGCATTAAAATGACTCTGCATGCAACAAAGGAGAGATTTCGGGGTTTGGCCGAAGGAAAGAAAAGATGCCGAGGCCATGTGGTGTTCATGTTTTTCATGGGATGGCCAAAACAGAGGTCGTGCATGCGTTCTAAATCGCATGAACGAGGAGGAATGAAAGAGGAAGATAAAGCCGCGTGAAACAGCGAAGGAAAACAAGATTTGGAGAAAATCTTGAAGATCCGAAATCTTCGGTGATTCGCGATTTATCACGCGGATGGACAGAGGCATCCCTCTGCCTATATAAGGAGAGATCAAGGCTCTCATTGAGTTTTCTGATCCTTTGTTGAAAATCCGAAGTCCAGTGAATGCTCTCTGCCTCGCGAAGAAAGAAGCCATGTGCATTCTACTTGCACGGCTGAAGTTCTAGAGCCACCCGAGCCTCTGAAGGAGGTCCCTGCCCGCGTAATCGCGCGGTAGAAGGAGCCCTCACTTCCCGCAAACTTGCGCGGCAGGAGGAGCCTGTGCGGTCCTTGTGGCATGTGAACCTTGCGCGCCCAAGACCCCGTGCACCCACTGACACTTGCGCGGCTTCCTTGCACCCAAGGAGTTCGGGCTGTGTGTGAAAAAACAGAAGAAGGCAGTATGTGTGTGCCAAGTGGAGAAGAAGACAAGAGGCCTTAGTGCCTTGTGTGAAGTGAAAGAACACACCCTAGTGGTGTATGTGCAAAACAAGAAGGCCGAGGCTTACACCTAAATTAACTAAAACAAAATGGGTTGTGGGTGTTAAACACAAGAGAGGAGGCCAAGCTCAAGTGTGTGCCAAAGTGAAGAAGTGGTGTGTGCAAGAAGGAGAGGCCGAGAACTACACCAAGTTGTGTGTGGCAAGTGAAGAGGAAGGCTGAGGCTTAAATTCCTTGTGCATGCAGCAAGTGAAGACCACACCCATTAAGTATGTTTGCAAAGTGGAAGCCGTAGCTAAGTGTGTGCAACAAGTGGAAGGCAAGGATTGCACCTTGTGTTTGCTAAGTGAACAAAGAAGTTGTGTGAGCAAAAAAAAACAAGTCGGCCGAACCTAGTATGTGCACTAAGTGGAGGGAACACACTTAGAAGAAGTAGAAGACACTCACACAAAGTACAACACACATTTAAGTGTGTAATCAAAAGGAATAAAATGTGTGAAGGACAAGAAGAAGGTGTGTGCTAAAAAGGATTACACCCCTTGAGGGTTTATTGCACCAAGAAGAGAAAGAGGGAAGTGCATGCATACATGCATTTACATGCACACGTGAACAAATCCAAATCTGGTTGTGTGCATCTGAGTTTTCCAAGACCAGAAGATCTTGAAGACTTTTGAGAAGCCATGCAGACAGTGCATAAGGAAGAAGAGTTGCCATTCACTCAGTGCATGAAGTTGATGTGAAGTCAGACTGAAGCCAGACTGAAGTTAGAGATATCAGTTGTCTGAGTTTTCAGTGATTGAGAAGACCCTGATCAACAGAAGTGATCAGAAGCTGTGAGCAAGACCAACAGACCTTATCAGAGGCTGTTGAAGATTCTTGAAGAGAGAGGCCAGGTCATCCGGAGAAGAAGGAGATAAATCCTGAGCAAGACTAGAAGACCTGATCAAGTGATCAGAAGTGAAGAGCAAGGCCAACAGTCTTTATCCCTGACTGCTGAAGATACTTGAAGAACATGAAGTGAAGAAGTGATGTTCTTGTGACTCGAGGAGCCAGGAGAAGCCCCCTGTGAGACTCAGGGTGGAGGAAGTCTTCAGTGGGATTCTGGAGCAGGCCAGTGGGATTCTGGTAACACTGTGGGACGCAGTATAAAGACCCTCCTGTGGGACTCAGGAGAGATACAGTGGGACTCTGTATCGACCATTGTAATTTTAACATGTTATAATGGAGAAACCATGTTGGGGCGTATAACCAACATGGAAAGTATGTAGGCCTTTGGTGCCGAACCTTGTAAATCCTTTTGTCATGTGCCTTTACATTTACTGCATCATTCTAGGAAAGGCTCAGAGATACAAGAAGAGTGGATTGAGGCCTTAACAAGCCATAGAGGTTTAATTGATTAAGAATCAATTAGTAAAAAGTTTTAAAGGATCACGGATTCACCCCCTCCCCCTCTCAGTGATTCACACTGATCTGGGCACTTCAATTGGTATCAGAGGGAGGTTACCTCTAAAAGATCCAAGGGAGTCTTTATGAAGTGCAGATTTGAGGAAATGAGCGACCAGCCTCAAATGGAGATATCTGCCAAGACTCAGAAAAATAGAAAGAAGAAACAGGCTAAGAAGATTAAGAAAGCCTGTCCTAGCTGTGATGAAGTTGGAACAATGAAAGATCTTCAAAGTGCAATCGAATATCTTCAGAAGACAGTCCCCAAGGAAGTGGCAATGTGTATTACTACAGGCATCCTTGATCTTCAAGAAGAAACATTATAGCTAGAAGAAGATGCCAATGCAATGTAAGATCAATTGGCTAAAAGGGTTGGCATAACCAACACTTTCAGAAAGCTGGTGAAGGCTAAAGATGAAACAGTATCGCTTTTCAATGAAAGATATGAAGACACTACTAAAGAATTGCAAAGAATCCTTTCTGAGAAAGAATTCTTTAAGACTGTGGTCAAATATGTTTTCTATGCACTGGAAAAGAGGCACAAAGTTTCTATGAATGTCAGAGATGCTCAACTTGAAGACAAAGTAAACAGGGTAAAGGAGCTTGACAATTCATTACAAGAAATGAAGAAGGTGCATGAAGACCAGTTGGAACAACTGAAAGAAAATTGGGAAGGAAGGCTAAGAACTATTGAGGATGAGAAGAACTCCCTCAATATGAAATGCTTAGAACTGGAGGTGATATTGAAAAATCAGCAATCACCCAAAGCCAAAGCCTCCCAGTCAGCTGAAAGGAGAAATGTTGCTACTCAAGTATGCATTGAGCAGGATGATTCTAAAAGAAAGACATCCTCTAATAAAAGGGAAACAACTTCTAAAAAGAAGGTACCATCCATCCCATCTTGTACTCATGTTTCTAAATGTGTTTCCACAAAAAGTGCAGGATGGAAGAATAATTCCAAACAAGTATGGATGAAGACAATGAAGAAAGAGAGCTCTCCTGAAACAACACAGCAAGTTAAGAAAAGTACCCATCAATCAGAAGGACTGAAGAGGTCAAGATTTGTGGGTCAGTGTTGGTGTTGTAATAAGTATGGGCACTGTGCAAAGGATTGTTGGTACAATCCACTGAATGTCAAAGCACAAAGGAAGCCCATGCCAAGGGGGAGGAAGCCAGAGGAAAAGAAGCAGCATCCATAGGTCCAGAGACATCTGTTTACTGCAAATAGATTTGGACTACTTGACAACATCTGGGATGATTACAAAAGTGGTCAAAATGATACATGTCAATCTTCAACTGTATCCAGAGCTAAAAAGAAGAGAAGATCACTGAACCTGGCTAAAAAAGAATCCTTGGGAAGCAAGCATAAGAGAGTGGAAGATGCTCCCAAGACGATTATGAAAAAGGAAAATAAGTCCTTGGAGTCTAAATCCAAGAAGGGTGATGCATCCAGAAGGACCACCAAGAAGAAATGATTCTACTGTGGAATGAAAGGACATATCATGGATCTTTGTAAAGAAGCCATGAAATTCAATAGAGGCAGACTGGACTCAAACAGACGATCAATCCAAAAGAAGCAGAAGGGATTGGTCGAAAATAAGTTGCCTAAGAAAGGTTCCTTAATAGTATCAAAAGAACCATGTGGAATTTCCAAAACTGAGGCCTCACTTCCAAATGACTTGTTAGTCATATGACCAAATCAGTTGAAACTTTCCAAAGATCTGCAAAGAGATGAAGATGAAGTTCTGGCAATTGCTAAGGCAAAAGGAATGAAAAATATTTCACATGAAGATCAAGTTCTGTGTGTGAGGTGCAATAAAGCTGGACATACTAGTGATAAATGCATTATATTCATTCCAGCTCAGAAGGGATTCTTCAAAAGAATGAAGATTGCACCAGGAGACTCTAGTGCTCAGAAGGCACCTAGAAATACAGGAGTCACACACAATGAAGTTAAAGAGGTGTTGAGATCCACATCAGCACAAACATCATTGAAGATCAAATGTGAAAGTGTGAAGAATGGTGAAAATGGGACATCTCGGTTGAGAGAATCTTCTCAACCTTGTTGTTCTCATTGATGAACCAAGGAGGTTCCATCATATTCCCTTATACTTCTGGTATTTACATGTTCTAACATTGTAGGGAATTGAAGATGATGATCATTCTCATCTGGAGAGTGGTTTGGACAGAATGGAGTGCACCCCTTGAGGGGGAGCCAATCTGGAGAAGATGATATTTTGGGATTTAATATCATCTTGAGAAAAGTGAAGGTATTCCAATCATACTTTCATCCCTTGTTTCTTAATTGTATTCATCATGTCAATTAAAGGGAAGTATTTATTGAAGTCAAATGGTTGAAAGGGGGAGCTTTATCTTTGCACCTGAACTTTCTAATGTGTTTTGTGAAGTATGTGCAGGATTTAGCAATTTATTGTTATATCTGAAATATTTTCAAACCCCTGAAGCATGATCTCACATGTTATAGTGAATGTGGACATCATTGAGTTCCTTGGTTACATCACTCTTGTTTTCTACACCGGGTTAGCCCAAGTAGACTTAGAGTTGATTTACTAAAGGTTCTTTGCTAAAGAAGAACATGTGGCATCATCCCTCTCTTTATGATTTTCAAGAAGCTGCTATTCAAAGGGAGGAAGATATTTTTGAAAGTGAACCACACCACAACTTTGCATTTGATTGCCAATAAGGGGGAGAAAATATTGGCACACATATTGACCCATTCATATGTGCAGAAGTAGTGTATAGACAACAAATACAAAGGGGGAGATTGAAGTGCACTGTGTTGCATTTGTTGTCAATGAGGCATGATGTTGTCTTAGAATGAATGGATGTCAAGAATTGTCAAGATGTGTAACGCCCCGACCCTAATTACCTAGAGTCGGTGCATTATTACATAACATTGGCATGATCATGAGAAAGATCAAGTCTCGAAAGACCGATTAGTTTAGTAGCCTTGGAATAACTAGATACATTCGTAAATTTTTACATTACATCATAAAAAAACATCTTGTCTTCATATCCCCTCATACTATCCCTGCAGGTCATTCATAAATTACTTCTTCATAATCCTGGGAAAAATAAAACATTGAAAGGGGTGAGCTCGGATGCTCAGTAAGGATAACATTATAGCAGAAGCTTTCATAAATAAGCATAAACACTTAAGGCAATTTATAACTAAAACAAAAGCCTTTTAAAATTGAACTTCAACATAGTATGGCAAAAGTAAAATGAAATAATGCCATTTACTTACTCACATGGATATTCTACTAGTCGAATGATCACATGCAATATCAATAACCACTTTCATAATGATGGAATGCATAATGCAAGACTATCATAACCACATAGCCAAGGCCTCGTGCCAAGACTACAAATAAGATTTTGCCAAGGCCTTGTGCCAAGACACTAGTTTGTCTCATGAGACCTACCGATGCATCGAGGAGCTATAGCGGGCTCCACCCGTCACTTATTAAGTCCAATGCATTCCTCATATGAACAGGTTTAAACATAACATAAACATTCGTATTAAAACTAGCATACGAAATGTCAATACTTTAACCACAAACCATTAATGGTATAAAAATAGCACATCCATAGTCAAAAATAACTCATTAGATACAATATGGAAGATTGTATTGTATCACATTAACCTCAATCAAGAATAATGAAGGATGTTGACATAGATGAAAATAATCATCAAAACTATTTGAGAGAAATATCCCCCTTTTTCTTGAAATCATTTAAAAGTCACACTATTTGTCAAGAAGCCATTTAAAAATAGATTTTTGAATCAAAGTGTCCCATACCACTTTGAAACTTTTTTAAAAGGAGTTTTAATTTCTAAACTTTAATGTCCATATAAATAAATCCTTGAAACCATTTTTAAAACATGGACATTAATGAGAAATATTTATATGAATAAGTCTTTAAAACATTTAAAAATGGTATTTTAGTTAGAGATTCTAACCAAAAGAGAGACAATTGAATACAAATAATTAAGGTAATCAAAACTTTGTAATATCATGAGAATAAAGGGATTCATGATATACTACTTCAAAGTACATTATATACACCACATAAAAGTGATTTGGTGTATATCAACAAAGAAGTCTCAATGGAATGTAAATTGAGATGAAATCTCTCATAAAGGCTATATCCTTAGGTTAAGGATAAATCAACGACATAATTATGTGTGACAAATATAAATACACTAAATATGATTGGATATTCAGTGTAAAACAATCAAAGTATATTCACACATATTCTTGTAAAAACAACACCAACGAATTGGATGTTTAACTCAACAAATGGTGAATGAGTTAAAATTACTCTTATCAAATTCATATCAATGACTTGAGAATTACCAATGAGTGATTATGTGTATCAAACTTATATCCACAGGAAGGGGAGTGGAAATTATGACATAATCAAATGAATAGTGATTCCACACATAATCATGGAGTAATATAATCAATGAAATATGCGTAAAGCCAAATGAGTGGTAATTGAAATCTCAAATTCCCTTATCGATTAGGTAACATACGAAACATACACCCATGAAAGAATTATCATACCATGATGATGTAAATACCCATAAATAAAAGTATATAACACAATTAATACAATCATGGGCAGTACACATACACCACATGCAATAATTAAGTGGTGGTCAATGGAATTCTCACGGAATTAAAAGCGAGATAAGAAAATCCCTTACTTTGTACTTTTTCCTTGGTCGATGGTAGGTTTACCTCCTGTATAATGGTGAAATAATTGTTATTGAATAATACAAGAATCATTTACTTTAATATGATATCATATATGATCTTTTAACATTGATTTGTTAATAATATCTTAGTATTAACGCCGTTTCGGGTGTTAACTTACTCATTTTCTTTTATATGTTTTGTTACATAAGTCATGTTTGTTGTATCTTATTCATATCCAGAATGATATCAAGTCCTTAAACATCATTTTTAAATCATTAAATGATAATTATACTTGAATGGATACGATGGATAATGAATCTCATCGCGTTCGTGGAGACGGTAGTCCGTACGTACGCACGAACGCTACTTCCATTTAATTTTTTTATTTTAAAAGAATCGAATCCAAATGATACATAGGTATATTACTATTCCAGTATAATATAATATTTTATATATGTTACTTAAGTTCATTAACACCATCCTTTATACGTTCCATGTGTGGTATGAACGAGTCATATCATTTTAAGGGGGCGGTAGTCCGCACTTCCCCAAATGAAATTATCGTATTTATATACTACATGAAACGAATAATGGTATGAAATAAAATGGAATTACAGAAGCTTATATATAAAATATATATCATTAATATCATATTTAATTACAGTTCCATCATAATGGCCACCATGAGAGGCGGTAAGATGTTTTTGAACAATCATCGTTTCGTGAGGCGTTAGTTTGCCATCCACAGAAACATTATGTTCATCATCCATTAGATGGAGTTGTGTGTATGTGTAGTTTGAATACTTCTTATAACAACATCCTAGTATATTGAGGATACTGGTGCTGTTACAAAAGAAGGGAAATAAAAAGAGTTTGGGGGTTGAAGAAGCAAAATAAATGAAAATAATTTAAGAGAAATCGTTACCTTTAATTTAGGTAACTCACTTTGGTTGGAACCAAAGGACTTGTTCAAATGCTTTCTGCCTAAGGGGAAGCTTCAAGGAGGAGGAGAGGGATGTGGGGAGCTTAGTTGGGCAGAGTTTGGACGAGCCAAGTGGCTTGAGAGGTGTGAGGAAATGAGAAGGAGGAGTGCCCTTTTATAAGAGGGGTGAGGGGCACCTTTGGAAAAGCTAGAAATATTAATTTATAATAAATTAATATTCGGTTTCCAATGGCTCCAAAGTTGACTATTCAAAGGTTGAGGTGGGGATAGGTCGAAAACAACTCATCCAATAGAATTTAGACAGGTTTGGGTACTTATATTAACCTTATCTTTAAGTATTAACTCTAAGTTAATTAGTTTCACTTTTACAATGTCTCTTTGCATTTTTATATAATATGGTTAATAAACTTACTATATACATCCAAAAGACCCCCAAGTGGTCCATTAATGATTAACCTATCATAATATAAGTCTCTTGGCCGAACCTTAGATTTTTAGGAATTTAATATCAATTAATAATATAATATTTGTTTTAAGAACTCTTTTATGTCAATTTTGACACTATTCACTAGTTGATTTTTGTGAAACTCATAACAGATTGATTACTTCGAACAAAGTCAAATAAATCAATCCTAATATATCATATTATCCTAGAAAATTTGTTTAATTCATTAAAAGTTTAATATTATAATTATTTGGGTATTTATAATATCAATTATGTTAATTTTTTACTATTTTAGTAATTACTGCATCATCATTGTGTCATAAATAAAATAAATTATTTAATGTACAAAAATTATAAATAAAATATAATTATGTAGGAAATCTTTTTAGCTTTCTAATGAATATTTATAATCTAAAATCCAGCATATATAACCCTATGTAACAATTGTTTTTCTAAAAGATATATGCTTGTGTCATTTTTGTATTCATTTTAACTTAATTAATATAAAGTGTCATTATCACTTACAAGTGGATCCATGGGGTCCCAAAATTGACCCAAAGATGCCCATGGTCGACCATGTATCAACCAATAGGGTTAAGACACATTTTAGGGTAATTTAGTATTATTATAATATTATTTTTTTAACCCTTATTTACCGGATTTACCCTTAACCATGGTAAATAAAATATTTACCGCAGTACTTATTCAAAATGTCTAAAAATAAAAGTTACCTATTTACACAATTTGGACATCCTTATTCCAAATATGGAATCCATTTTTCTAAATTCAAAACACAGAAGTGGCAGAAATTACTTTAAAATTAATTCCCGCTGTCAAAACAAAAAGCGTGTTTTTAAGAGATAATAACTATCAAAAGATTGACACTTGTTTATGTTCGGTTTAATTGTAAAATTATGTCCAATGACCAAAATTATATTAAATGGTAAAAATATATTCTAAATATACTTTAAAACCACTCAAATTCACAATTTATCACTATTAATTATTTTGATTAAAAAAGTTGTTTTTAATTAAAATTTAGTAATTTTCACTATTCATCAAAATACAAAAGTTATCCGAAAAGTACCAAAATTTAACACTAGGCTAAATTCGATATTCCAAATCCAAAAATGAAGTCCATTTTGAAATATAAAATATATATAATTTCAAAAAGTAGGTATTACTATTCATAACGGCTAGTTTGATTGGTTGTGGTGTGTTAAAATCTCGAAGTTGCGTACAATGCACGTCATTGCATTATTCGAAAGGAAACATACCGAAGAAGCTTGGGGTGTTACATTCTCCCCTCCTTCAATAAATTGCGTCCTCGCAATTTTTAAAATTTTACTTGGGAATATAATGGAAAGTCCCACATCGGAAAAAGAGTCAATAAAACTATCACTTTAAAAGAAAGAAAGAGAGGTATAAGGGTCATCCAAGATAACCCATACTAGGATTCCATGTAAGAAAACATGGATATGGATGATAAACTAAGTGTCAAGTTCTGATGGAGAGGGATAGAAATCATGATCAGGAGAAAGTTAACAATGAGAAAACCACAAACTTGTGTTGGGACAAACGACCATTAGTCTCCTAGTAGGAAAGTAAACAGACAACATTTTTTTTAAGTTACATTACATAAGGAAGAGTAATTCATTTATGATATTGACTAAGAACATTATGAGATATACTTACATTTTGAGTAGATTTTCATTCTTTAATAAATTTCCACCACTAACTCATTTTTTTTAAAGGATGAGTATTCAAGAAGACTTGGTCACACTGGAAGAGATAGAATAAACTTATATAGAATCACATGATCCATGAAGGATAAACCATATATTTACATTGTCTTTGAAGATTAATCAAAACCAAAATGGTCAGTGGATGATCTAATGATCCCCCAAAAGGATATTCATTGAGATAAATATGCACTAATCTTAATTTCTAAAATTAAACCAACAATACCCCAAAGTTAAATAGATACCATTCAATAACCAATTGTCCTTAAAATCCTTTAATATAATCCAAACTAATATTGAAACCCAAAACATAGAAGAATTTGATTATGTAGTCTCCCATGTTAAATTGTATCTCCAAATGACATCAGATACTCTTAAAGTCACATACTCAAAAGTAATTAACCTAATCACATATTCTCTATTATAGGTTAATCATTTCCATAAATAACCCAGATCACTATAAATCCACAATAAAAACGTAGATAAAAATCTATCATTACTCCACAAATGAAACCCCATAGTATTCTATTTTCCTTGGGCATATAGTGTTCCCAACAAAGCGAACATCTTCCAAAATAAAATTTATCACTTAATCACCAAATCATTTTCCCAAATCAACTTATTATTGATCAATAAAATCATTTAACTAAAAAAAGTCACACTAACCAGGGACTTCACGTAGTCCAGTGGTAGGCGATAAATCCCAATCGCACTTTGGTTGTGGGTTCGATTCCCATAGCTTTGTCCGACGCGACGGGTTGTCACACGGTCTACGTGTTGTCCTTTTTCAAAAACTATATTTTATAATATTGCCAAAATGAGATAAATTCCTCAAAATACTATATCATAAATTTAACCACAAATGTTATATCATACCTTGAATCTTCATCCCAAATTAGAATAACTTATAATTCTCTCAAACCCCAATGATCATATAAATCCAAATGGTTATTTATACCCAAATCCACAAGAGAAGAGACAATTCTTCCTCAAATATCATTCTCACATGGCAAACTGCGGGGTTAAAAATACAAGAGAAAATTATTCCATAGTAAACCCATCAACAAGGAGTGCTAATACTTTTTAAACATTTCTCCAACCATTTATTCCCACATAGCTTCTTCTTTGACCAAGAAAATATCCTATAGAATAGGACATTCACTCGGGTAATGGCCAGGTCCCCTACATTTACGGCAAATGACTGTAAATGGACTCTTGGGACCATTTTTATCTTCTTCCATAGTACTCTTCATTTTTCTTCGGCAATTCTTTACTTTATGTCCTTCCTTCCCGCACGTAAAACATTTCATTGTCCCATTGAGACACTTTCCTGGGTGTCTCTTTCCACATTTCCTACATGATGAAAATTGAGGGTTCTTTTCTCCATGGTCTCCATTACTGGAGCTCTTATCATTTATCACCTTTCTCTTCCTTGTTGAGTCTGGGAGTTGGTTAATATATATGTTGTTGATCATATTTTTGGAAAACTGATTTGGCATAAAGACGATATCTTTTACGCCTATCAACATTCCATTTTTTTTCTCATTGCCACCACCGTTCCCATCTTGTACATCATTCTCAAAGTCACTA
Source organism: Viscum album (assembly GCA_963277665.1). Taxonomy (NCBI): domain Eukaryota; kingdom Viridiplantae; phylum Streptophyta; class Magnoliopsida; order Santalales; family Viscaceae; genus Viscum; species Viscum album. The sequence goes on along the minus strand of OY728145.1, from coordinate 1,235,962,458 downwards.
TGACTTCCTTGGAATCCAGCCATTGACTAAAACCATAAAGCATTGTGTGAGTAATAGTAGTCGTAAAATCATTTAGAGATTAAAATGTCACCATATTCTCAATTTGGAACATATTAGGATTAACCAAGGTCATTTACTCTCATCTTATATATATATTACTTAAATTGGTTTGTAAAGAAAATGTAAATTATCCTAAGCATATCCCCCGGGAGTGTCGTAACCAAGAGTGCAGCAAGGCCCGTTGTCGTGCACCAGTTCCCGTTCGAGTCTAGCTCAAAGCGGTGTTTTCGGGTTTTACCCCTAGGTACATCTGTGCCAGAGCCGCCTCTACCTACTCGTATCCAGACAGGGATGTATTGCTCGGAAAACTCACAAAATCTCTACAATACCAAAATTCTAGGAAGTTCTTTTATACTAATCCTCAAAGTTCATCTTAGGTCTACGTGCTCTAATCAGAGTTTATCTAAATCTAGCTACCAAGGTTTGTACTAAACTTCCTCTGATACCAACTGTAACGCCCCGACCCTAATTACCTAGAGTCGGTGAATTATTACATAACATTGGCATGATCATGAGAAAGATCAAGTCTCGAAAGACCGATTAGTTTAGTAGCCTTGGAATAACTAGATACATTCGTAAATTTTTACATTACATCATAAAAAAAACATCTTGTCTTCATATCCCCTCATACTATCCCTGCAGGTCATTCATAAATTACTTCTTCATAATCCTGGGAAAAATAAAACATTGAAAGGGGTGAGCTCGGATGCTCAGTAAGGATAACATTATAGCAGAAGCTTTAATAAATAAGCATAAACACTTAAGGCAATTTATAACTAAAACAAAAGCCTTTTAAAATTGAACTTCAACATAGTATGGCAAAAGTAAAATGAAATAATGCCATTTACTTACTCACATGGATATTCTACTAGTCGAATGATCACATGCAATATCAATAACCACTTTCATAATGATGGAATGAATAATGCCAGACTATCATAACCACATAGCCAAGGCCTCGTGCCAAGACTACAAATAAGATTTTGCCAAGGCCTTGTGCCAAGACACTAGTTTGTCTCATGAGACCTACTGATGCATCGAGGAGCTATAGCGGGCTCCACCCGTCACTTATTAAGTCCAATGCATTCCTCATATGAACAGGTTTAAACATAACATAAACATTCGTATTAAAACTAGCATACGAAATGTCAATACTTTAACCACAAACCATGAATGGTATAAAAATAGCACATCCATAGTCAAAAATAACTCATTAGATACAATATGGAAGATTGTATTGTATCACATTAACCTCAATCAAGAATAATGAAGGATGTTGACATAGATGAAAATAATCATCAAAACTATTTGAGAGAAATATCCCCCTTTTTCTTGAAATCATTTAAAAGTCACACTATTTGTCAAGAAGCCATTTAAAAATAGATTTTTGAATCAAAGTGTCCCATACCACTTTGAAACTTTTTTAAAAGGAGTTTTAATTTCTAAACTTTAATGTCCATATAAATAAATCCATGAAACCATTTTTAAAACATGGACATTAATGAGAAATATTTATATGAATAAGTCTTTAAAACATTTAAAAATGGTATTTTAGTTAGAGATTCTAACCAAAAGAGAGACAATTGAATACAAATAATTAAGGTAATCAAAACTTTGTAATATCATGAGAATAAAGGGATTCATGATATACTACTTCAAAGTACATTATATACACCACATAAAAGTGATTTGGTGTATATCAACAAAGAAGTCTCAATGGAATGTAAATTGAGATGAAATCTCTCATAAAGGCTATATCCTTAGGTTAAGGATAAATCAACGACATAATTATGTGTGACAAATATAAATACACTAAATATGATTGGATATTCAGTGTAAAACAATCAAAGGATATTCACACATATTCTTGTAAAAACAACACCAACGAATTGGATGTTTAACTCAACAAATGGTGAATGAGTTAAAATTACTCTTATCAAATTCATATCAATGACTTGAGAATTACCAATGAGTGATTATGTGTATCAAACTTATATCCACAGGAAGGGGAGTGGAAATTATGACATAATCAAATGAATAGTGATTCCACACATAATCATGGAGTAATATAATCAATGAAATATGCGTAAAGCCAAATGAGTGGTAATAGAAATCTCAAATTCCCTTATCGATTAGGTAACATACGAAACATACACCCATGAAAGAATTATCATACCATGATGATGTAAATACCCATAAATAAAAGTATATAACACAATTAATACAATCATGGGCAGTACACATACACCACATGCAATAATTAAGTGGCGGTCAATGGAATTCTCACGGAATTAAAAGTGAGATAAGAAAATCCCTTACTTTGTACTTTTTCCTTGGTCGATGGTAGGTTTACCTCCTGTATAATGGTGAAATAATTGTTATTGAATAATACAAGAATCATTTACTTTAATATGATATCATATATGATCTTTTAACATTGATTTGTTAATAATATCTTAGTATTAACGCCGTTTCGGGTGTTAACTTACTCATTTTCTTTTATATGTTTTGTTACATAAGTCATGTTTGTTGTATCTTATTCATTTCCAGAATGATATCAAGTCCTTAAACATCATTTTTAAATCATTAAATGATAATTATACTTGAATGGATACGATGGATAATGAATCTCATCGCGTTCGTGGAGACGGTAGTCCGTACGTACGCACGAACGCTACTTCCATTTAATTTTTTTATTTTAAAAGAATCGAATCCAAATGATACATAGGTATATTACTATTCCAGTATAATATAATATTTTATATATGTTACTTAAGTTCATTAACACCATCCTTTATACGTTCCATGTGTGGTATGAACGAGTCATATCATTTTAAGGGGGCGGTAGTCCGCACTTCCTCAAATGAAATTATCGTATGTATATACTACATGAAACGAATAATGGTATGAAATAAAATGGAATTACAGAAGCTTATATATAAAATATATATCATTAATATCATATTTAATTACAGTTCCATCATAATGGCCACCATGAGAGGCGGTAAGATGTTTTTGAACAATCATCGTTTTGTGAGGCGTTAGTTTGCCATCCACAGAAACATTATGTTCATCATCCATTAGATGGAGTTGTGTGTATGTGTAGTTTTAATACTTCTTATAACAACATCCTAGTATATTGAGGATACTGGTTCTGTTACAAAAGAAGGGAAATAAAAAGAGTTTGGGGGTTGAAGAAGCAAAATAAATGAAAATAATTTAAGAGAAATCGTTACCTTTAATTTAGGTAACTCACTTTGGTTGGAACCAAAGGACTTGTTGAAATGCTTTCTGCCTAAGGAGAAGCTTCAAGGAGGAGGAGAGGGATGTGGGGAGCTTAGTTGGGCAGAGTTTGGACGAGCCAAGTGGCTTGAGAGGTGTGAGGAAATGAGAAGGAGGAGTGCCCTTTTATAAGAGGGGTGAGGGGCACCTTTGGAAAAGCTAGAAATATTAATTTATAATAAATTCATATTCGGTTTCCAATGGCTCAAAAGTTGACTATTCAGAGGTTGAGGTGGGGATAGGTCGAAAACAACTCATCCAATAGAATTTAGACAGGTTTGGGTACTTATATTAACCTTATCTTTAAGTATTAACTCTAAGTTAATTAGTTTCACTTTTACAATGTCTCTTTGTATTTTTATATAATATGGTTAATAAACTTACTATATACATCCAAAAGACCCCCAAGTGGTCCATTAATGATTAACCTATCATAATATAAGTCTCTTGGCCGAACCTTAGATTTTTAGGAATTTAATATCAATTAATAATATAATATTTGTTTTAAGAACTCTTTTATGTCAATTTTGACACTATTCACTAGTTGATTTTTGTGAAACTCATAACAGATTGATTACTTCGAAAAAAGTCAAATAAATCAATCCTAATATATCATATTATCCTAGAAAATTTGTTTAATTCATTAAAAGTTTAATATTATAATTATTTGGGTATTTATAATATCAATTATGTTAATTTTTTACTATTTTAGTAATTACTGCATCATCATTGTGTCATAAATAAAATAAATTATTTAATGTCAAAAAATTATAAATAAAATATAATTATGTAGGAAATCGTTTTATCTTTCTAATGAATATTTATAATCTAAAATCCAGCATATATAACCCTATGTAAAAATTGTTTTTCTAAAAGATATATGCTTGTGTCATTTTTGTATTCATTTTAACTTAATTAATATAAAGTGTCATTATCACTTACAAGTGGATCCATGGGGTCCCAAAATTGACCCAAAGATGCCCATGGTCGACCATGTATCAACCAATAGGGTTAAGACACATTTTAGGGTAATTTAGTATTATTATAATATTATTTTTTTAACCCTTATTTACCAGATTTACCCTTAACCATGGTAAATAAAATATTTACCGCAGTACTTATTCAAAATGTCTAAAAATAAAAGTTTCCTATTTACACAATTTGGAAATCCTGATTCCAAATATGGAATCCATTTTTCTAAATTCAAAACACAGAAGTGGTAGAAATTAATTTAAAATTAATTCCCGCTGTCAAAACAAAAAGCGTGTTTTTAAGAGATAATAACTATCAAAAGATTGACACTTGTTTATGTTCGGTTTAATTGTAAAATTATGTCCAATGACCAAAATTATATTAAATGGTAAAAATATATTCTAAATATACTTTAAAACCACTCAAATTCACAATTTATCACTATTAATTATTTTGATTAAAAAAGTTGTTTTTAATTAAAATTTAGTAATTTTCACTATTCATCAAAATACAAAAGTTATCCGAAAAGTACCAAAATTTAACCCTAGGCTAAATTCGATATTCCGAATCCAAAAATGAAGTCCATTTTGAAATATAAAATATATATAATTTCAAAAAGTAGGTATTACTATTCATAACGGCTAGTTTGATTGGTTGTGGTGTGTTAAAATCTCGAAGTTGCGTACAATGCACGTCATTGCATTATTCGAAAGGAAACATACCGAAGAAGCTTGGGGTGTTACAAGATGTGAATGCCAATGGTTGTGATGGTGTTGGTGAGGAATGGAGAATTTCCATGGTACTAAGAGGCATGTCACTTAGGAGATTCACTAAGTGGCATAGGAGATGTGGTTGAAACATTCTCTAGTAATATCAGACGATTGTAGAGCTGTTCTTAATGTTACAATACTTGTATCAAGGTGATACTAAGTGACAACACTTGAAGACTGATGATGGAGCATCATTACATCTGACGATTGTTGAGCTGATCTTTAGGTTCCAAGAACTTGTATCAAGAGGATACAATGTCACACCAATGTTTGAAGACCATGCATTGTATTGACAATGCATGAGGAGATGAAGATGATCCATCCTCAACTACTGAGTGGATGAAGTGGAGTAAAAAAGTCCATGCACTAACACTTAGTGCATGTGAATCTGATGAAGTTCCAATTTGATCTCTTATTAGATCAATGAAGAACATTGAAGACTATGTTTGATTCGGGAGTTTGGTTGAAGAAGAAGACCCTTCGGGAATTCGATATACTAAGTGAAGATCATATGAGAGGAGGAGTGATGAATTCCTAAGAAGAAGGGAAATAAAAGAAGAAGAAAGAACGAATGGCTTGGGAAGTGGCATTTGGCATTGGAAACATGGTTACTTTGTTTTATATAAAGTCCTAAGATTTCCCCTTAGCAAAAATATGGGCCACCAAGGAGGCCAGCCGAGGGTCATCACCCAAGGCTCTTGTGGGACTCAAGGTCACCACACCCATGGGGAACCCTCAAGGCCAAGGCAGCATCCTTGAGGCAGGGGTGGACCCGCAGGACACCGCATGGGCGCCAGGGGCACACGCCCGGAGTGCATGGTGGGGCGCTAGAGCGTGCCCGCAGGAAGCATAGTGGGCGCTAGTGGCGCGCCCGGGTGGCAGGGGTGGGCACAAGAGCGCGCCCGCAGAAGAACTCGGTGCGGGGCGGCACCGAGAGGGGAGGAGATTCAACTGAGCGGCTATAGGGAGCACGAGTTTGATAAACCGCGTGGAAACCGGCCGCGACTTCGATGTGGGATGCGGAATTTTTCCGCAGAGAGAATCCCAACCGCATGATTGATCGCGCGTGCGATCCGAGCTGCTCATCTAATCGCGCCATTTGCGATCTGATCCAGGCTGTCCGAAGTTATTTGATCGCCTGATCCGACGGCTCTGAGGCGTCTCCTTCCTCGAGCTCGGCCGAGGCACCTCCCATGACGCCGTTGAACCAGTGGCCTTCCGAGGATGAATTTCGAGTGTCCGGCCACCTCCGATCAAAGTAAGACCTCCAGTGGGTTCGTCTGGCCGCACCGAACATGTCCATGGATTAAAATGACTCTACATGCAACAAATGAGAGATTTTGGAGTTTGGCCGAAGGAAAGCGAAGATGTCGAGGCCATGTGGTGTTCGTGTTTTGCATGGGATGGCCAAAACAGAGGTCGCGCATGCGTTCTAAATCTCATACACGAGGAGGAATGAAATAGGATGATAAATCCACGTGAAACAGCGTAGGAAAACAAGATTTGGAGAAAATCTTGAAGATCCGAAATCTTCAGTGATTCGAGATTTATCACGCGGATGGACAGAGGCATCCCTCTGCCTATATAAGGAGAGCTCGAGGCTCTCATTGAGTTTGCTGATCCTTTGTTGAAAATCCGAAGACCCATGAGTGCTCTCTGCCTCGCAAAGAAAGAAGCCCCGCGTATTCTACTTGCGCGGCTGAAGTTCCATAGCCACCCGAGGCTCTAAAGGAGGTCCCTGCCCGCGTACTCGCACGGCAGAAGGAGCCCTCACTGCCCGCAAACTTGCGCGGCAGGAGGAGCCTGCGTGGTCCTTATGGCATGTGAACCTTGCGCGCCCAAGACCCTGTGCACCCACTGACACTTTCGCGGCTTCCTTGCACCCAAGGAGTTCGGGATGTGTGTGCAAGAATAGAAGAAGGCAGTGTGTGTGTGTGCCAAGTGGAGAAGAAGACCCGAGGCCTTAGTGCCTTGTGTGAAGTCAAAGAACACACCCTAGTGGTGTATGTGCAAAACAAGAAGGTCGAGGCATACACCTAAATGAACTAAAACAAAATGGGTTGTGGGTGTTAAACACAAGAGAGGAGGCCAAGCTCAAGTGTGTTCCAAAGTGAAGAAGTGGTGTGTGCAATGAGGAGAGGCCGAGAACTACACCAAGTTGTGTGTGGAATGTGAAGAGGAAGGCTGAGGCTTAAATGCCTTGTGCATGCACCAAGTGAATACCACACCCATTATGTATGTGTGCAAAGTGGGAGTCCGTAGCTAAGTGTGTGCAACAAGTGGAAGGCAAGGCTTGCACCTTGTGTTTGCTAAGTGAAAAAAGAAGTTGTGTGAGCAAACAAAAACAAGTAGGCCGAACCTAGTATGTGCACTAAGTGGAGTGAACACACTTAGAAGAAGTAGAAGACACTCACACAAAGTACAACATACATTTAAGTGTGTAATCAAAAGGAATAAAATGTGTGAAGGACAAGAAGAAGGTGTGTGCTAAAAAGGATTACACCCCTTGAGGGTTTATTGCACCAAGAAGAGAAAGAGGGAAGTGCATGCATACATGCATGCACATGCACACGTGAAAAAAGCCAAATCTGGTTGTGTGCATCTGAGTTGTCCAAGACCCGAAGATCTTGAAGATTTTTGAGAAGCCATGCAGACAGTGCATGAGGAAGAAGAGTTTCCATGCACTCAGTGCATGAAGTTGATGTGAAGTCAGACTGAAGCCAGACTAAAGTTAGAGATATCAGTTGTCTGGGTTTTCAGTGATTGAGAAGACCCTGATCAACAGAAGTGATCAGAAGCTGTGAGCAAGACCAATAGACCTTATCAGAGGCTGTTGAAGATTCTTTGAGAGAGAGGCCAGGTCATCCTGAGAAGAATGAGATAAATCCTGAGCAAGACGAGAAGACCTGATCAAGTGATCAGAAGTGAAGAGCAAGGCCAACAGTCATTATCCCAGACTGGTGAAGATACTTGAAGAACTTGAAGTGAAGAAGTGCTGCTCGTGTGACTCGAGGAGCCAGGAGAAGCCCCCTGTGAGACTCAGGGTGGAGGAAGTCTTCAGTGGGATTCTGGAGCAGGCCAGTGGGACTCTGGTAACACTGTGGGACGCAGTATAAAGACCCTCCTGTGGGACTCAGGAGAGATACAATGGGACTCTGTATCGACCATTGTAATTTTAACAGGTTATAATGGAGAAACCATGTTGGGGCGTATAACCAACATGGTAAGGACGTAGGCCTTTGGTGTCGAACCTTGTAAATCCTTGTGTCATGTGCCTTTACATTTAATGCATCATTCGAGGAAAGGCTGAGAGATACAAGAAGAGTGGATCGAGGCCTTAACAAGCCATAGAGGTTTATTGATTAAGAATCAATTAGTAAAAAGTTTTAAAGGATCATTGATTCACCCCCTCCCCCTCCCAGTGATTCATACTGATCTGGGCACTTCAAAAATGATGACAATGATATTATTTAAATAATTTAAAAATTACATTAATAAAACTCAAATGTAGAGTCAACATGTTATCCTATAATAAATTCTTTGTCTATGAAGATATAAATTTAAATTGTTATCATTGTAATGATTGATTGTTTCATGAACCAACCTAGGTACCCAGATAAAATTATAACCGATGTGACACAGACATTTCCTGAAGGACATTCCTGATCCCCATGGGTTGGTGACTATAACCTCGCTTCATATTTAAGAAATTGGAAACAATTTTACTAAAAATTATTCTAAAATAAATATTATAAATAACTATTCATTCAAAATAATTTTCATATGGATAAGTGTACTATAATTCAAATAGATTAAAACAACCCAATGCACTATAAAAATGATCCAATAACTGATTGAACAACCCATGCCCCCATAGACTCAACTCTCCAAGCCTACTGATCAATAGCTATAACTACCTCCATGTGGTACATTTCTTCTATTCTAAACTAGAAGGATATAATATACAAACACGCAAAGGATCAAGAAGGGTGGGGGATGAAATACCTATAAGATCTTTCATGGGAAGCCATAATAAGATTCGAACACTTAATTAGAGACATAAAGTGCTTTCAATTAATAATGAATAGGTGGTTCATTTCAATGGAATTTCATTAAAAAACATGCATTTCATTAAAAATTATGTACAAATTTAACCAAATGTATTTATATTTTTTTATAAAATAGATTATATAGAATCAAAATATTTGTAAAATAGTCTAAAATAAGTGATATGTTAACTTCAAATATAATCAAGCGAGCAATATTAATATATTCCTAATATGTATGATAGTTCCATGATATAGGATGCCACACACTAAAGGTGACGTAAAATTATGTGTACACACACAATCCCTTCGACACTATTAAAGATGACATAATCCTCGTCCCATCAAGGATGTGACATGCTGTAGTTATGTTTTTGAACATTGTAAATCATAGAGTGTTTTACAAATAACTCACTAAAAATCATGAAATGTATGTCATTTAATAATAAATAATGATGAGAAATTTATTTTAAGAATTCACAAAGAATATTTTATCCCGTTATCCATTCCAAATATTTCAATTTTCCATTTAAAACCCAATATCGCGTTTTAATAAAAAAAAACACCATTTCCATAATAAACCCTAAATGTTTCTATCAGTACCATATTAATCCTTTTTTATTAAATATGAATTTTATATAAATTCATAATTCACATTCACATTTTAAATTTAAAAATAAATCTACCATTTATACAATTTCATCCCATTTTAATGGAATTGGGGGGTTTCTCCCAATTTCTTGTCAAAATACAATTTCCAAAACCAAATCAGCAATTTCAATGGAATTGGGTTTTAAATATTTTAATTTCGTAATATTAAAATGCAATATATTTAATTTATAACAATTATATCAAATAATGATACTTTGGGTTCATTAAATTGACAAATCAAAACAAAACCACCTATCATCATTATGGAAACACAAATCCTACAACTGAAACTGCCAACAAGAACGATGGAATAAAAGATCTCAAAACATATAATATAAACAAGATTAAGTAAAAATCGAACATATATATTTCAACACCAAAAATATCTATCAAACATAGTAGAGGGAATGAGATAGAGATAAAGATACATGAATAATTCTTACCCATAAATTAAAATTTCAATCAGATCCCCTTTTAACTATTAAGAGAAATAAGCCATAAGAGTTTAGGTTTCAAAAAAATTGGGAATGGATCTTCAGTTTACATAAAGGAATTATGGATATTAGGAATTAGTATTTTCTTCTAATCATCATATTTAAAAAAACAATTGCTGGTTTAAATGATGTGTATCCCAATTACATGTTGTGTAATTGAAATATTAGATAATTGGTGAAATTTTTTTTTCTTTTCTTAGAAATGATTTTTTATTTATAATTTTTTTTTCAAGTTACCATATTATATGGAATGTAAATCGCTATATTGATTCATAAATAATTGTCTTTTCCTGAAAATCCATCAAAAACCTGACTTCACCATTATAGGAATCCTCTCAATTCATTTTTATCCATACCCAAATATGAAAAATAAAATAAAAAAAAGGTTAAAACGTACTTGTTTGAAGCGTAATGGTATTTGATGTACTCCCCTTTATAAACTTTTTTGTCACTAGAAATCTTGTTAAGAAGCATCCATATCGAAAAGGTGAGGCCACTACCCTATTATCAGTTTCTCACACTCCCATGTCTGATGAGATTCTATTCCATGAATCCCTAGCATAAGAACCAATTTTCTTTCCCATCCACAAAGTATCCTATTGTCAAATTTATTATCCTAACATTACATTCAGTCATGGATATATCATGTTCAACCTCACTGTCTGATCATATCAGAACATAAGATAAATCAGAAAAATACATACTTTTTCGAGATCAATAAAACATGTTATGTATTGATGTTAGCTTCGATGGATGTGCTAAATGGTAAATAACTTTTTCCATCATCCCATCAACATCAAAAGTTCCAAAAAAATAAACATCTTGTTTTCCATGACATCCAATCCATTGATGATCCATATAGGGTGAAACATTCATGATCACTAGGTCAACAACTAAAAATTACTACGACTTACAATGACGATAATCATAAGCTTTGTACCAGCTCAATGATTTAAAAATTCCTTGAAAAATCATTTTAATTGTTGTTGTCTTCTTCTGTAACATGATTTGTCTAAACAAGTAATTTTTACCAATATCTGACCAACACAATTGTTATTTTCAAGTCTATTCATTCATTGGTTTAAAATGTGACATTCAAATCAAAATTTGGTAAGAAATATTTTGAAAAAACTAACCTTCAGTAGATGCACATTTAATTCCCCACCCAAGTTAATGATGTAGGAATAAAGCATATGTTAATGAATATGTATATCTCATTTTTTATTTACATCAGACTGCGGATGGTATATCCTACTCAAATGGACTATGATAATAGTTATGAAATCCTCTTCAAAAATGTGATATAAAACATTGATCGTTATCAAATACTTCAACAGATGGAACATTGTAGAACAAACAATCTTTTTCAAATTGAGTATACCCAAAACATCAAAATTATTTATGTTATGAGTGGGCTTAAATTTAGATTGTTTTGACAAATGATCCGTCACAACACATATAACATTCTTTGTTATCTAGGTATGAGGAAACCCCACCACAATATTCATTGAGATCTCATCCCACTTCCAAGTAACCATTGGATGTTGATGAAGAATATCTAAAGGTTTCTAGTCCTCAAGTTATAATGTGTTATAAAATATGAGAATGAGTGAAAAAATTAGCAAATACCCTTATTATACCTGGTGAATAGTAATGATTCCTTATTTCATAGAATATATGTGTTGTTAATTAGTGAAATTATAATTTAGAATTACAGAAATACACCATCACATCATTCCCTACCACTAACGTCCAAAAAAAGTGATTCCAATAGCAATGAATTCCCTCTATGTAGATTGAGTAGTTAGAGGATATGGTGATGGGTGATGTGCGACTACTTCTTTTTCTCTCCCTTCATGTAGTTGATTTTGTTGATATGGTGATGGGTGCTGCTGTTCTCCATGATTTCTCCCCCTATTGTACGACACTGGTGGACATGAGTAAAAGTATCACAGTGGGATTTTTAAAGTTACTTTATTTGCTGAGGCTTCCGATTGATATGCTTAGTGATGATTTTGGGGTGAAATCAGGTTGGATTCATGCTGGTGGAAAAGTGGTCTACGGTGTGTCGCTTGGCTCGAGGTTTCATTAAGTTTGTCTGTGGAGTAGGGCGTGATGTCCGAACAACCTGGTCTTTCTCATTCTAGTTTCTTCATTACCCTTTGTGGATGTTCTCTTTGGGTTCATCTCACGTCGCTGGAGGGTTTGGGGAAACTCTAACTAGAGTCGGCCGTTGGGTTTGTGGATTTGGGATGATATTGACGATCGCACCAGTGGTCATTCGAGGAGACTGATTCTGTGGTTTGTCCAACTTTTCTGATGTTTGTGTTCCCTAGTTCATGGTACCTCGATCATCTCTTGATTATTTCAACTCTAGATGTGTAGGTTTTTTAGTATAATTTCTTGAATGGATGATAAACCTAGTATAGTTTTTGTTGTGAAGTGGTGAAGTGGTTATGTTGTGAAATGGTGATATTGTGAAGTGGTGAAGCGCTGATGTAATGAAGTCCTATATGGTTTCTCACTTTTTCCTCAAAAGTGTTTTCATAATAAAAAATAATTTTCAGTCCAGTATTCCTAGATTCCGATATGCAATTTCAGAAATTGAGTTATCATTTCCACTCTTCCTATGATACATTCACTCATAGTGATGGATGTTTCATTCTCAATGTATTTAAATATTTATAATATCTCCATGAGGTATAGACAATATATAAACATATAATTTCATGTATTCCACCCAACGCCTATAGAGGAGACTCATATATTTTTTTATAGAATTAATATTTCAATTTCTTATTGTCTAAAAAATTAATATTATTTTATTCAAAATGTTTATGATGTCCAGTATTAAGAAATTTCATCACAACATCATGTTCAATATCATGGGTCAGATAATTCTTTTCATGTGGCCTAACCTACTAAGACCCATAAGTAATGACATGATCATACTGCAAATCGTAACATCCCAAAATTGATCCCAAAGCAACTAAAAATACCACATTGCTTTGCCCAGACATTGGGTGAGTCAAAACCTGTGTATTAGTCCAATGAAGTTTCATCTCAATAAAATAATTATGACATTTTTAGTCCCTAGAAAAAATTTCTCCATTATGATTTGGAGCAATCATTATAGAAGTTATCTTTAAGAAGTCTGTAATGAAATTCTGATAATTACCATCTACACATAAGAAATCTCAATAATGGTAAAAACATTCATGGCTATTAGCATGAAATAATAACCATTACCATCTCATGATAAACTCACATTACTTGTTCGTACTACACGTTTCCTAATACTATCTCTTACAAAATCCATAAATCACATTTCAGAACCATGGAATAAATATAGTGATTTATGAATAATGCCAAAACTGATCTCAGATGACGAACATGATCCTCCATAAACTTAGAGTAATCCAAGATGACATCCAAAATGTTTACCAAATTTTTTTCATTATTCACATGGAAAATCATATTCATAAATGCCATAATGACTGTAGAAGCATTAATTAGACTAAAGGCCATGACATGGTACTCATAATGTTTGTACCTTCTCCAAACGATGATTTTATAATGTTAAATATTTTCATCACCATGTGATGGTAGCCAATCCAAAGATCAATATTCTTGAAAAACATTATGCCTTTCCACTTTTCAGATAGGTCATCAATCTATGGAATCAAAAACCTGTTCTTTATAATTTCTCAATTGAGATTATGATATTAAACACAATATTGATTGGAACCATTTTCGTTCTTATCCAAGATAAAATGTTCCACCCAAGGTGACACACTCAAGAATATAAATCTTTTCTCTATAATATCATCTAACAAATTCATCATCTATTTCATTTTGATTAGTTACATTAAATAATATGGAATTGAAACTAGTTAATTATCATTAATTAAATCAATATAAAAATATACCACTCTTATTTGTTTCAGAATTGGATATTTCATAAGGAAAAAAGATGGGAAGCCCGATGACCACAAGGGGGAGATCACTGCTCAATGTTTCCTGATCCATATAAATATCGAACACATTTATCATGTTCTGCAACTTTTGATAAGATGGTCTGACACTACTTGACCTCAGGTCCCATTTTTCTTTAATGACACTAAAAAAATCACTAGGTCCGGTAAAGGAGTCAAGTTAACGAAAATAGTAAATATAGTCATTATTTGTAATTAGTAATTCAATCATGAAAATAAAATCAATTGGATTCTTGTAAATAAATAGAATACTCCATTAATGATTAAAATATGACAATAAGAAAATAAAAGTGAGGCAAGGGACACCCTGTTCAATCCTCATAGAAATGTTTGTATTAATATCCCTCACATATGATAAATTATGAATAGGAATACATAGAATATTAACAATACTGGTCGAAATAAATGTATTAGATTCACCAGTATAAAATAATGATGTCCCTAATGATGAAGCTATAGTGATGGTGCATCTCACAGTTGCTCGACATGTGTCCAATTCTTCTAGATACTCTTACACAATCTAAAGAAGAATTGATATGTATTCTCATGGGTTAACCCTTTTTATCTGAATTATTGTATTAAACTATAGTTTTAGAAGGTGATGATGATCATTAACCATTATGAGGTGTGGAATAATCATGTAATTACTCTTATAGGTGACATGAGCATCCACAAGAATCACATACCTTGGGATCCCCAGTGAATGGCATATTTCAATATATAAGATTTACATAACTGTAACATATAAATGGGATTATTTAGGATCTACATGTGTTATAGAATACTTCTGCTTATGAGAACCACTCGGAGAATCATCTCACTCCCTCTTTATCTAAGAGGAAAATAGACTACCACTATGAGATAATGAAACTACAGACAATGATCACTATAAATCCAAGATCATTTCAACCATCTATACATTGTCCAAAACATCATCATAAGAGGAAAGAATCATTAATAAAACCTAATATTAATTACACAAAAAAATTCAATCTTATCCATCATGTGTTTATATTCTTAATTAAAATATTTTTTGGGGGAAATTTTACTATATTAGAAAAATGGATTTCGTACTCTGTCAATATAATGTCACACATTACATGTTTTAAGAACTTTATAGACTTGGATAACACTATCAACTATTGATTGAACAATTTTATGGAAATATACTTGATGTATTTCTACTCTATGACCTAATTATTCATAAATAACACCATCATTTCCTGCCATTTTGTTACAGGGTCTCTCTAGATAAAAGGTGTCACACTAATACATGATTTCTTATGTTGTATGCATGAATTCATTAAAGTAATCAATCCAAAAAAACCCTTAATAATGCAGTTTTGAATCATTGGAGCCTTGGATTTTTCATTTATTCAAGTGAATAGACATTTGAGAACAATCTAAGATAACATCCCATTATGGTTCCACGGTTAGGGAAGGAATGTGAAATTGTGGTAGTGTTTGTCCTCGCGCATGGATAGTACTCACAATCACCTCAACTAGGTTTACGTCCATGATAGTATTTTCCCATTGAGGTTCATCAGCATCTACCTCCTAGATTAATTTTTCTTGTATTCATAAAGGTATGATTCTACAAAACATCATCAAAAAAATATCACATCATATTAAAACTCAAATTAAGAAATAAAGTGAAATTAATATAGATATATAGGCAACTAGATTTGGATTTCAATATATCAAAATCAATAGTAGGAAAAAACCTTGAAGTAATTTTCAATAAGAATTTCCAAAACAACCACTCGTGACATAAGTTTTAATGGGGTGATAAATTTCCTAGAAGTGTATTTAAACTACAATGTATGTCTCAAAAAGAATATAAAAATTCATAATGTATTTAGGGAAAGAAAATCATCATAGACCATTGATTCCACTTTCCCATGGAAAAACCTGGGTACCCTCGAATCATGATAACTACGGTGGCACTAACATACTCTAATGGGAATTCTTGGTTCACATAGCTTAGTGATTAACACCTGGCATTAAACAACAAGAAATAAGTAATGAATTTTCCACAACAATTGTGTAAGATATATAACAAGTTAGTATGAATAAAAAAGAAATTCGACATTGAAATGTGTACTATATGTAAAATACGTATAAAAATCCCAACGTACTATACTAAAGTACTAGAAACATTTATAGTAACACATATTCTAGACAACTCAACTCTCAAATCCTAATGATCAATAACAAGAACCACCTATAATTTGTGCTTTTCAAATTCTCAAAAAAAGCATACAATATACAAAGCCCTAAAGGTATAAGTAGGGTGTGAGCAAAAATCTATATAGGGCCTTACCATGGATTCCATAATAATATTTCAATATTGAATTATCAAAATAAAAAAAATTAAATTATTAATTAATATGATTATAATTTCCGAGACATAATTAAACAAACTATTATATTAATGACAATTATGTAAATCTATAATGAAATGGATTATTATAACATTTTATATAAAAAAATTTATATAAATACAAGAGGCATGTAAACTTGTTTACAATAACAAATTATATTCATTTCTAATACAATCAATTGAGAAACATGGTCATTTTCATAAATGGTACTATACATATAGGCTGTAATACTCCACATACTCAATGTAAAATGGAAATATGTGTATAAACATTCCCCCTTAGACACATGTCAGGAGTAAATTATCACCATCCCATCAGTGATTTATTCTGCTTAAATTATGTATTGTAATGTTGGAAATCCTATTTTTTGTCCCAACTACTCACTAACTTCCTATGTATTTGATATGATCTATTAATATAAAATATTCAGAGAATTATTTTAAGTCTCAAAAAAGTAGAATTCATCTCATTTTCCATTAATAATATTCCAATTTATCATTTAAAAACGAAAATGTATTTAAAAAAACATTTCTTTTACATGATATAACCCAATGGTTTCCATCAAAATAATTTTATCCATTATTAATAAATATGAATTTAAAATAAATTAAAATATCAATTTCATTATTTAATTTCAAAATTTCAATTCAATAATTTAAAATTTCAAATAATTTCTATAAATTTTACATTTTATCCCCAATTCAATGGAATTATGGAGTTTTCCCAATTTCAGACAAAAATACAATTCCCAAAACAAAATCCCCTAATTCAATGGAATCAGGTTCTCAAAAATTCAATTTTCTAAGAATAAAATCAAACATATTCAATTGAATGAAATTTAATCAAATTATGTAATTTATGCATAATTAAATTGGTTAATAAAAAGAAAACCATATAACTTTCCTAGAGAAACCCATAGCCTACAGCAGAACATACTATGAAGAAAAACGTGAACATGATCTAAGAAAGAATCATGTAAATAGAAAACAATCAACAAAGAATTTGGATCCACCAATTTCAAAACGATTTATCAAAATACATAGAGGGAATGATAATGAGATGAATATATAAGTTGAATTATTCCTCGGAAAGTTACACAACAATCAGATCCAAGTTGAATTGTAAAATTAAACGACCCAAATGGGTTCATAGGCTCATTAATTTCCTGGTAATGTCACCTTTGATGAGAGAATGGAATTATAAAGAAGAAGAAATATAATTATCATCCAATATTCATGTTTTAAAATAAATAAGTGTGCTTAATAGGACCTGTTATCCAATTACACATTGTGTAATTGAAAATTCCCCAAAGCACTAAAGAAAAAATCTATATTTGAGATGATCAATGTGGGTGATGGATTAGGCCATTCATTAAAAACATAACTATGATATATGAATTGAGTTCAAAAAAATATAAAACAATATTTAAGGAATATGGACCTTAATTCTATAATTAGTTAAAAATAATCATAAGATTAAATGAATTGTTCACCCCAGAAGAATGTTTTGGAAGATTTTATTCCTATAGTAGATACAATATCTATGGAAGATAACTCCTATTCATGGATAGTCCTATCCTCAATATTAATTTTCATGTAAATAGTATAGATCTTAGAAACAATTTCAATCAATATATGAAAGACACAAGTATATAGGATCTTGGGAAGATCTATTTGGTGAATATTCTTAAAAACAAATGATGTTACCTCTAAATAGTACCTTATTAAAAGATATGATTTTCTATGGATAGGGTATGTTATTCACCCATACTATTTAGAATTAAATTAAAATGATACCCTGATTGGGGATTTTAGTGACTAAAATAAATAGTTCTTTGAAATAAACAATGGTGTTTTTGAAATAAAAATAAATGTGGTAGAACAATGAATAAAATGTTAAATCGTTTTGTAAAGTTTTTTGGGAACAATTATTTGACAAAGCAGTGAGGATAAGAGTATAATAAAAGATGAATTAAGAAACAATTCATGTGAATGAAAAAAAATTAATTTAAAAAAAAAGGTAAAAATAATTTAGTGGTGATGATATTCATGCCACTATGATGAACGACGCTTGAATGTTAGGGGTGAATCAATGATGTTTTGTAAAAGTACAGTGAAGATAATTTCTTAGTAGAGAAAGATTTATCAAACCTATATCATTAATTGATGAAAATGAATTATCTTTATTATTAAAATATATATTTTAGAGATCCTTCATTGAAAATGAAATTAATTGTGATGGAATTAATGAGGATCCCTAAATAGAAACAAAATCTAGTCATTCTAGTTACTATACATATGGAAGTTAAAATTTAATTATGTAGAAATCCAAAGTCCTTGCACCCATGGTGAAGACGAATATGGTGGATTAAACAGTAATGATCCCAGAGTAAGAATACCTAAATTATTATAATGTTCATGATAATAAAAATTATAAAAATAAATTATTATGTTTTCATTCATTTGTTTTTTCCATACACTTCAATACTCATTAAAAAACTGCATTCTAAATGAAAATTAGGGAATTGATTTTTCCAAGAATATTAATGATTTATATTGAATATGATTAAAACCTCCATTTATGATTATATTTCTTGATTATTTTGTTGATATTGTTATAGGTAAGTATGTTTAATTATAATATATTGAACTTACCTCAAAATTAATATTTTATAAAAAACATTCATCAATTTTAATGTTTATGTACTACATTAAGTTCAATGTTTATCACCGTTGTTTTTTCATTATTCATGGATCTCATATACATAGATTAGGTTTATTTGTTCCCTATTTCTATTTGAGATATGATTTTATGCTAGTCCAAATAGGATAATGTTTTTATTTTTTCTTCTATAAGAACATGGGATATAACAAAAAGTTAAGAAGAATACCTCTCCCTCAATCAAATAAGCCACTATAGTGGGTTAGAAATTTAGATAATTAATGTGATGATAATATTTTTTCCACACATATTGTTCAAAATATACAGAGTTAAAGAATATGTATAATTTATTAACATTAACTATGATGAATATAATTCTCATTATAATTTTTATTGTTTATTATGAAAATAATAGAACAAGATTAATGATCCCATCAGATGACGATGTTGTAGATTCACTATATTTATTGTCAATAGTTTTGGCAATATTCAATGATTATTTTGATGGGAAAGTATTTGAATATGTTTATTATATATGTATAAACATTCGGATTAAATACTCTATTAAGAGCATATATTGAATCTTTAACCACCACAAGATAGAGGAAGAGATGAATTTAGATGATACTAATGGATATTTTAGAATAAATTCCACTGGTTGAACATGTTTAAAATTGTTTCACTATATAAATAAGTAACACAATATATACAATATCTAATTCAAGAATAATATGGGATGTTACAAAGATAAGTGGAGAGTTTCCTAT
This sequence comes from Viscum album, assembly GCA_963277665.1. NCBI lineage: Eukaryota > Viridiplantae > Streptophyta > Magnoliopsida > Santalales > Viscaceae > Viscum > Viscum album. Next base: position 1,235,942,376 of record OY728145.1, on the reverse strand, counting down.
TAATGATTATAGAAGTGAATGGAAGATAAGTGGAAGAATTTATTCACATAATATGATTAATGTACTAATAAAAATTATATTAATTACTAGTGATAAAGTATAAATAAACTCTATCAACCTATAATACTATTAATGAAGTAAGATTCCTAGATTTGGGGATCCGAAATATTTCAACACCAAAACAATAGTAAATTACAAAGAACCCAATATATGGTTAATCTATTAGAATATATTTTTTAGGTCCCCAATAGATATTTAGAATATTATTAACCTTATGATGTGAAATGAAGATATATTGAATAGAATAACATTAAACATAAAATCTTAGAATGAAACTAGGATGACTTTATTGAATAACCATACAAATGAATTTATCGATTACCTATAATTCATTATCGGTAATGTAAAAAGAGTTTCTACCATAATTTATGAAAACGAATGATGTAAACTATTAAAAGAATATATTTTGAACATTATATGATGAAGGATCATAATAAGACCATTTTTATAGAGATCCTATTATTTTACACATAATATCACATGATTTTAATCATAATTATACATTTGAGTACAATCCAACGATTGTTAAGTCTTGTTTCTTAAAAGACTATGTACATAAAACATAAAACAAGGATCTAAAAAATGTTTCATTATTTATTTATCATATTGGGATCCTAATGTCCCTCGTGCTCATACAATTTCATAGGATTACATGGAGATATACTGAAAATAGTTAAACTAAACATCTCAATAAGGGAATAAGAATAAGAATAAATCCAGAGCACATGGGTTAGAAGACATGATATAAAGATATAAAAAAGCATGTAACATAAGGATTCAAAACATAAAAACACAGGATCATAAAAAGATGGAATCATATAAATGTCGAATAAATATAAAAAATGAATTTATTACTAGTCAAGGCCATCCACCATGACCTTTTAACATATCATCATAAGACAAGGCTAACAGAAAAAACCATTTGACATAGTATCTTAAGAGAATGCTAACAGACAAGACCATCGCAAATAAAATCTCATGGGACTCAATGTTACCCAATTCATTAGAGCGTTATATGGTTGCAACAATCATAAAATTCCATGAATATGTTTTCCACATAATGAATCATACTGAATCAATCACATATAAATATAATGGATACCCATGGAAAGGATTGGGTAACATAATCATGACATAAATCATAGAAAATGGGCATATCATAAAAGTGACCATGAAATAAAGGAAAAAAATATTCATCGAAATTATTAAATGAAAAAAAATTCATGTATCTTGGGAATTTCTTTTATGTATATGTGATAACATGTGAGAAAATTATTTGATAATTTTTAGCTTTAAAACATTTTTCTGCAGTTTTATTTAAAATACTATAAAGCCTTTAAGATAGGAAATTTAACAATAAGTTATACCAAACCAAAATTGAACCCAAAATGTTTTCTTAATTAAAAGGAATTATTTTATAAAAAATGTTTACATAAAATTGAAGATTGGTTTTTCTTGAAATTGGGTAAGAATTTGGGAATCTCCATTAAAACAGGTTTTCTGAACCATAAGTATGGAGTTGGGTATCACTTAAAAACATGTATATCCCATAAAGTGAATGATGGAAGGGTCATGAAAAATTAAATTTTTAAATTTACATAGAATTTAGATTATCCACATGAGTAGATAAGTTAAATACATTTTTGTAGAATGAAAAGATAAGGCAGACTGAAGGAATATAGAAGATTTGGGTTGAATTCCTTATAGATTATCAACATTGTAGCAGGTTTACATAAGTGGGATTCAAGAGAGAGAATGGCGTATCTCACCACTTATAAATCACGAGGTAATTATGGTGGTGGTTCTAAATCATACCTAAACATTAGGTATTACACATAATATCACATAACATGGAGTACATTCTGGAATAAAAGTGAAATTGAGATGATCCTTTACCTTAAGTCTGATGATGTTCACCACTTGTTATTAATTACCTGAAAAATAAAATTATGATTATTAATTAATAATTCTAGAAAATATTCTATATTTAATTTATTTAATAAACCCTTAAGGTTCTTTAAATTCTTTTTTAATGGGTTATGTGCTTCAATTTCATTTTTAGGGTCTATTCATTTTCATTGTTTTCTTAATCAGTTTACTTCTTTTCATGAATGGAGAATCATGTGAAATTATAATGTTTGTCCAGAATTAATTTTATATGTTTTTATTTAACATTCATAAAATTACATGATTATAAAATTACTTATTTAATTTGGGGTAAATATGAGTAATTGTATAAAACATTAATGATAAAGGCTTGAACTAATTTTAGCAATTTTTCTCACAATTAATGTGTTCTGTCTTATTACATTACATCATGAGTGAAAAAAAATTTAATAACATTAAATATGATAAAAAAACATATAATAGTCTATTTCACCAATAAAAATGGTTTCATAAGAATATTTGAAGATATTAATTGAAATTGATAACCTGTTATCCTTGAATATGCTAAATTAACACATCTCAATCGGTGTTTTCATTTTTTTCAAATATAAGGTTGGGAAAAGAGGGATGATAATGAATTTGTTGGTTGGATTGGATAATCAAGAGGGGTGGGTGAATTTATTTCCAATTAAAATTTTTTGTTTTAAAATATTTAAATTGAAATCCCTCAATTTAAATAACAGGCCAAACTGTAATGAATTTGCAATAGAATAATGGTTTAGATAGGTTCTCAAGAGGTAGATTATTTCTACGTTAATATAATCTGATGATTAGATTATATTTTAAAACTAATCTATTTTTTTATGATAAATACCAACACTTTCCAGTTTAACTATTATATTAACTTTAAAAAATATTTTTATTTAATGTACTTAGCCGTAGAATATTCAAAATAGTTTTAAATAAAATAAAAATGCACAACAGTTTTAACCATGAGGGTGAGTCTCAATATGAGACTTGTTCCTCTCAAACAGTATATATAAAACTTTGATCCACACCCTGGATTGGCGTTAACAATAGTACTCAGACTGTCCAGGTACTTAGACCTCTACCACAGTTCTACGTTGGAAAGAAATAATAACAACAACTCACAAGCTATCCAGGTACCCAGACCTATACCACTATCCACAGTGGGATACAAGAGTGTAAAAAAATATTGATTGAGGATTTAGAAATCACCAATTCATCTTAGGAGTCAGTGAGTTTTCAAACAAAGAGAAACACAAACTACTTGTAATGTAATGAAAAGGATGATCATGATCAAGGAAGAATATAAATATGAGTTTAGAATTCTTTGGTGTGTTGTCAATGTAGTTATAGACTCCATTGGATTGAAGAAGATGATGCTTTGAGTCCTTTTCTAAAAGTTGTGTGGAAAATAGAGTGTTGTGATTCTTCTTGTGTTCTCCACAAGGTTCAGTCGATGGAAGATTTTCATTAGGCTTCAAAAATGATTTGTGTGTTCAGTAGTGTCAATTTTCATGAATTGTGACTTTTTTCTGAAACATCCTCTAAGTATTTTCTGCATTATTGTTCTGAATACCTTATTTTTGTTTCAGTATCACGTGCATCATGATTCTTGGTCACACTTCTCTTTTAACTTGGAATACACGTGTTGGATCCGACAGGTTGCATGTGTTATGTACCTCGTACCTTGTACTGTCTGATGATATTTCTACAATGAAACATTAATTATGACATTACATTAATGTCATTAAATATGACAGTTAGAAATTAAATAGAAAATAGATATAATATTATTATGAAACGGTGTCATAGTAAGTCATGGAAAAAATGTCTCCTTCATACGGTGTCTAGGTTGATCACAATGTATGAGTGTCACGATGTCTCACAGTCATGGTGTCTCGTGATAATGATGTCTCACTGTCATGGTGTCTTGTTCACGGTGTTTGGTTCACGATGTCTTGTTCAGGGTGTCTTGCTTCACGGTGTCTTGTTCACGGTGTGTGGCTTCACAGTGTCTTGCTTCACGATGTCTTACTTCACATTGTCTGGATTCACAGTGTCTTTCTTCATGGTGTCTTACTTCAGGGTGTCTTGAGTCACAGTGTCTTTCTTGATGGTGTCTTACTTCACAGTGTCTTTCTTTACGGTGTCTTGCATCACAGTGTCTTGCTTCACGGTGTCTTGCTTCACAGTGTGATAAATACATAGCCAGTGGCAGACTCACGATGTCTTAGACTTTCAAATGAAATTATGTGTAGACATAAATTAAGATCCTAATATAAAGGATTAGACTTATGTATTTATAAAATAATGTATTTTGAGAGTAGATTAAAGATAGTATAAAGTAAGTAAACTGAATATATAGCAATTAAGATATTTCATGTCTCTACATAAATTATGAGAAAACATTAGATATAAATACACATGATCGAGATTATATAAGATGTTGAATCATAAATACATTATTCAATAAGATTTGTGATTATTAAATCATGATTAAAACATGAGGATTCCAAAAATCTCCCCCTTTTTGATGACCACAAATTTATACTTCTAATGGGAATATTAGATTCAACAATAAATATTAATTGATGACATAATATATAGAAATATCTCCCCCATTTGGGATTATAAAAATGATGAACTAAGAGAGGGAAAAAAGGTACACAGTCCCTTAATAGAAAATAAAGGATATTACCTAACAAAATCAATAAAAAAACAATAGCATCCCTATCAAAAAGAGTAAACACTATTCTTCTTCAAGGGTTGGCATTCTATTTTTTTTACAGTAGTAGAGGAGGAATCCATAGTTGCAGTGGTTGAGGTAGATGAAGGAAGATATTCGGTAGACAAATATGGTAAAGGAAGGCCTTCAAATATAGAGGGAGCCAAAGTTGGAGTAGTAAAAGATCTAGGTAGTTTCTAATCAAGAATCACTATCCTGATCGGACAGATTGATTGGCTGATAGACATGGTGGTTAAGGATAGTGCATAGGTGAAGGTAGGTAGCCCGAGTCTGAGTGGTGTTGCTACTAGAGAAAAAATGGCTATACACTGAACATGAAGGTAGGGCCAGAGGAATTTGATGAAATCTATAAGGATCACTCCACCTTACAGCTTGGCTTTCTCAAAATCTTCCTTGTTCTCCATAAACTTGTTCAACAAACACGTATACTTTGTGAGTTTCCTGACTTATTTCTGAGGGGTTGAGTCACAGGAGGGATCTGTAGATTTTCTATAAGGTACTTGAAAAGATTTTTGATATTGGTCTTGGAGAAAATTCTGTTGAAGTAAATATCCACATTTTGGGAAATTTTTTTCTGATCATCATTAGCAAACTTGGAGTGGGTTTTTACTTAGTCATGAACTCTATCAATGTTTTTCACAACTTTAGATAAGGAATCCACATTAAATCCACTAAAGACATTCTAAAGCTCTTCTTTAACTACAGATCTGAGCATATCACTATCCAAGGATGTTGTATAGGATTGATTAGATTCTTTGATAGTTGTGGTCAAGGATTTTAGTTGATTCATTACCTTTTGAAGACATCATGTGTACTTATTAGTGAGTTTATTGAGGATGGAAACAAGTTCTTTCATTTCCTTCACAATTTGCTTGTTCCTCCCAGCAATATTTTCATCTAAGGATGCAAGATATGGTTGAATATGAGACACACCAACTCATGGGATATGAGGACCAGAAAATTCTACAGGAGGAGCAACATATTCAGATATCGAATGCAACTCTCTCTACTTGTCTTCAACCATACTTCGTAGAAACTTAACATCATTAGTGATCAGTCTATTTTCAACTATTACCTCTTGAATATAATGGATCATATTAGGTTGAATTTTCCAAATAATATTTTCCAATAATAGTGAGGCATATCTCTCAATTAAATTTTTCATAGGAAGAGGTTGGGTATTCATGAGTTTCTTAACTCCAAATAAGAGAGTTTCTCCAAATTCCATCAGATCATCCTTTCTTACAAAGGATGGCTGTTTAGATAAGAGTTCAAAAGTAGTAATTGGTACATGTTCGGGTGCAGGTTCCTTCTCAAGTGCAAATTTTGTTATTGACTTCAACTAAAATAGGGAGGAAATATCATGCCTGGTATTTATAACCTGTTGAGACTCACTCACATCATAGAAAATATGAAATTTGAACATAATGTCTACAGGACATGACTCAGTTGGATGTGGGGCTTCATTAGATACAAGAATTGAGATTTTCTCCCCCTCATCAGGTTCATCCTTCTCAGGACTAAGATGCTCATGATTTTGGTCTAAATCCACAGACTCAGCTCTCAGTTCCTGACTCATTTCCTATCTCGCCAACTGAAAAGCTATCTCCATCTGTTCTTTATTAGAGGGTATGATTTCTAGAACATATTGTTCCAATGGGAGTTCCTCATGATTAACCTCTTGCAAAATAGGTAACTCTTCCACTATAGGCTCTTATATTGTAGGATCTTCCAAGGAATGATTTTCTGAATCTTTGACATCTGATTCTATTAAATCCTCAGTTTTAGTTTCCAAACTAATAGCATCGCCAGAAGTAGGAACTTCTTCTTCAAGAACATCATGAGAAATAGTAGTTCTATCTTCCTCAACAAGAATACCCTCCTTAGGTGGTACTACAACCTCTTCTTCTTCTTCTTCTTCAAAATACTTGACAAGATCATATGGTTCCAATCCATGATCAGAAATATCTTTCAGCCTTGTGGGATAGTCCACAAGATTGAACTTCTCATTAACTTTGTCATTTCCTACCACCCATTCCCTTTTCCAAGTATTCTAGTTTATCATCACTCTTTTGATGGTGGATTTTAAGGGAAAATATTCATATTCCATAATTACTTCTTTATTAGGTCCAAGAACACATTTTTCAAGAAGAATGGATTATATAAGCTAAGAATAGAACAGAGAAGTAAACTTCGATGTGACATTGATCAGCTCACACATGTGGTGTATGATATACTTGCACAGGTTGATCTTATGTCCATTTTTCATGAGGTGAATCAAAAAAACATCTTGATACTTTAACACAACAAAATAAGCTTTTCATGGAATTAATATATTTTTTAAAAACTTAAACAAAATCATTGTTTCTCCATCTAATTCAGTAGTGATGGCTCTTCTCTGGGTGGTATTTCATGTTATGGTTTATAGAGAATATTATAAAACAAAGAAATCATTTGATGGTGGATATCCTTTTTGGTAATCATCACAACTGCCCTCATGTGATATCCTAAGGCATAAATCCCATAACCTCTATAAAAAATAACATCTCTGGACATTGAAACAGCCCATTACAACAGAACTATCACCAGAATCAAATGAAAACTGAACGTACTAGAAAAATTGAGCCACTAACCTAGGATAGATGGGTCTATCCTCCATTGAGAACCATTGCAACCAACCATGTTGTTCTAACAATTTTAGTTCCATCACCTTACTAGACTAAAGCCACATGGGGGAAATTTCTTTCTCAGGTAATAAATTGTGGTTTACAAGATTCAAATTTAAAGGCCCTTCAGGTGTAAGCTTAGGTGCAATATTCTTCTTCTTTGAGATGCATTTCTCAGATGTTGATGATGACAGACACTTTATCCTTGGCATTCACTAATGGTCCAAGCGAGAGAAAGGTTTCAAGGATTATGAAGGGTTCGAAAATAGTAGGTAAGGAACCCCTCAGTGAAGAATCGAGTGGTACTTGTTTTGTCTTATCATTTAGGAATACCAGATTTTGCTAAAAAAACGTGGAAAAATAAAACAGGTTAAATAAATATTACTGTGATACTGGTTAAAAAAATAAAATGATTTTTACAGTGAGACTGTGACTAGTGGATATGATGAGATAGTGAGCGGTTGATATAGTGAGACAGTTAGCATCATTCAAGGTGAAACTGTGAGTGAGCTTCTCAGTGCATGTTATGGTGAGACAGTAAACATCAGACTGTAAATACAAAGTGCTAACGGTGAGACCATGGACATAAGAGATAGTAACTGAGAAACTATAATCATGAAATAGTAAAGTATAACATAGTAAGATATCGCACAATAATACCTGAAATAGTAAAAAATAAAGTCTATATTTGATATTTATCATGCCTAGTTCATGTATGATGTAGTCTATTCTCTCAGAATTTAATGGTTTAGTGAATATATCAGAAATTTGATATTCAGTAACAATGAATTCAAAATTGATATCAACGTTTTGATAATATTATCTCAAAAAGTGATGTATTACATCAATATGATTTGTCCTAGAATGTGAAACATGATAATTTGAGATGTTAATATCACTTGTGTTGTCACCATTTAGAGGTACATGTCTGAATTCATATCTATAATCTAGTAATGTGGGTTTCATCCACAAAATTTGTGCACAAAAACTGCCAGCATGTATGTATTCTGCTTATGCAGTAGATAATGCAACAAAATTTTGTTTCTTACTATAACATGAAACTAGTTATATTCCTACAATATGATGTGTTCCTGGGGTGCCTTTCCTATCTAACTTACAGCCACAAAATTCAGCATCAGAATAACATACTAACTCAAATGTTTGTCCTTTAGGATAAAACAGTCATAGATTGGGTGTATCCTTGAGGTATTTGATAATTATCTTTATAGAATTTAAATTAAATTCCTTAGGGATTTCTTGAAAATGAGTACACATACACACACTAAACATAATGTCAGGACGACTTGTAGTTAAGTAAAGTAAACATCCATTCATTCCTCTATAAGTGGTTTGATCAACAGATTTTCCATCGTCATCAAGATCCATATTACAAGTGGTTTTCATTGGAGTGTAAATACTTTTAGTGTTATCCAATCCAAAAAGTTTTAGATGATCCTTTGTATATTTACATTGATTTATGATAATACAGTTTTTATTTTGAAAAACTAGTAATCTAAAAAAATATTTGAGTTCTTCCAATAAACTAATTTAAATTTTTTTTTGCATCATTTTAGAAAAATAAACACATGAATACTTTTTCGAAGATCCAAAATTAATGTCATATACATAAATTTGAGCAACTAAAACATCATTAGAAATTCGATTTATAAAAAGAGTAGGATCAGCTATTCCTTTTTAAATCATTTAGAAATAAGAAAAGTACATAATCTACCATTCAAATCTCTTGGAGCTGGTTTTAAACCATATAATTATTAGGATAGTTTAGGAATATGTTTTGGAAAATGTGGGTTTTTAAATCAAGGGATGGTTCAACAAAAACATCCTCAGCTATATACCCATTTAAGAAATCACTCTTGACACCCATTTGATATAGTTTGAAATTCATATGTGCACCAAAAGCCAGTAGGATTTTGATAGCTTCAAGTATGGATACTTGTGCAAAGGTGTCTTTGAGTAAATTCTTTCTTCTTGACTATATCTATGTGCTACAAGTCTATCCTTGTTTCTATCTATGTTACTAAGTTCATCAACATTCTTCCTAAAAACTCATTTAGTGCATATGGTAAAATTGTCCATAGGTCTATCTACTAATTCCTAGGAATTATTTCCTTTAAACTGATTTAATTCTATCTCTATATCCATCACCAAAAATTCATCATTGATTGAATCATTGGTATTTTTAGGTTCATGATGTGGAAGAAAAAAAATATGTTCAACTTGATTTCTTAAAGAAGCTCTAGTTTGTGTTCCTCTATCCAAATCTCCTACTACAGAATCTATAGGATGGTTTTTAAGAGTCCAAGTTGGTCTAGAAAAGATAGTTCTAGAGATTTTAGGTTCATTTACAGGTTTGGGTTCAATAGAAGAAAACTCTAGAACATTTCCCTAGCTAGATGGCATAACAATAGGTTCACTGTTCTTGTCATTTATGTCACGAATGGACATATCTTCTTCAATATTTTCAAGAGGGGTCTTAGGTTTAAGTGTATCAGTTTCATCAAATTATATGTGTAAAAATTCTTCTACACATTTTGTTCTTTTATTTAATACTCTATATGCTTTACTTGATATAGAGTAACATAGGAATATTCCATCATCTATTTTGGAAGAAAATTTGTAAAGATTATTTTAGTATTAAAGAGAATGACTTCTTAACCAAAATCACTAAAGTAGTAAACCTTAGGCTTTATATTGTTCCAAAGTTCATAAAGGGTCCTTTTAATAATTGGTTTAATTAGGACTCTATTAATAGTTTAACAAGCTGTATTTACAACTTCATCCCAAAATAAAATTGGTAAATAATATTCATTTATCATTGTCCTAGAAATCTTTTGAAGTGTCATATTTCCTCTTTCTACTACACCATTCTGTTGGGGTATTCTATGAGAAAAGAAGTTGTGACTATAGCCATTATGTGAGCAATAAGATTCAAACTCATGATTTTCAAACTAACGACCATGATCACTTCTCAAGGTATCGATCCTAAGTCCAGTAAGGTTTCTACACACTTGGAATATTTAATAAAGTAAGAATTGGCATCACTTTTTTGAGCTAGAAAATATTCCCAAGTGGATCTAGAAAAGTCTTCTATAAGAACATAGACATAGCGCTTCTAATTTAATCTAGAAACTCTAGATGGTCTAAATAAATCCATGTGAACAAGCTCAAGTGGTTGAGAAGTTGAATCTTCTTTCATTGAATTAAAAGAAACATTATGTTTCTTTCCCTTTTTATAGGGATTACAAATATTGTTAGCTGAGAATTCATGTTTCGTTAGGTCTCTAACTAGGTTCATCCAAGTGAATTTCTAATTGAATGTCTATTTTAGTGTCCTAATATTCTATTCCAAAGCCTAGATTCATTTTTAAAGGAATATAAACAGTTTATATTTTTCATTGCAAAATAATTCAAATATACAGCATAAACATTTTCATTTCTCAATGCAGTAAATACCAAAATAATTTTGAATCAAATACATTACAAGCATCATTTCCAAATTTAACATTGAAACCATCATCACATAGTTGAGAAATTCATAACCGATTATACTTTAGTCTATAAACAAATAAAACATTAGAAATTAAAATTGATTCAGAGTTACCAATCTGGCCTATGTTGATGATTTTTCCTTTTGAGTTATCACCAAGTTGACATATCCTCCAAAAACATTGATTTATATTTTAAAGCATTACATCTCTCATATCATGTATCATGAACATTCACTATCCAAATATAATTTCTTCATATAGGAAATTTTTAAGCGGTTTTCTTATAACACAACTTGAGATAAGAAATTATTTTTGTACCCAGCTTTTCTTGTGTCCAGACAGGTTTGCAAGTAGAACTTTTTGTAGCCAGATTTGTCTAATGGGTTTCATATAATGAGTAGTTTGAAATGATTATGAAATATAAACATTGTTTGATAAATAACTATGTGAGTAGTTAGTTGAGGCATAAGATTTTTCAGAACTAGAACTAGCATCATTCTGTCCAGATTTAGGAATAAATCTATTCATTGTAATCTATAATTGTTTAGGCTGATTGCCTAAACCAGTAGTATATTTTGGTGCTACTTTTTTCCAAGCCTTTGGGTAAGTGTTTCCTTTCCATTAGTAAAATTTCCAAAATCTTTACTGAGTTTCTCTTTAGAAAATTTGAGTTAAATATTATATATGAGTAGTTGAGAATTATTTTCCTTTTCTACTTCTATTACATCTTTGACAGTGCTAGTTAAATCATTCTATTTATTTAAGTCTTTATACTATTCTTTCAGCTCATAGCAGGTATCATATAGCATGTTACAGTATTTAAATAATTTTTCACTAGATATATTTTCAACCTCAAAATTAGAATCATCTCTAGAATATTAAGTGTTTAAATCAAGAGTATCCAATTTTACCTCAGATGTGTTTATTATGAAACACATAATTGATTTTTGAGATTTTTCATCCTGACTGGAATCAAAATCCCTTGAACTATCTTCTGAAGAACTCCCGGTTTCTTTCATATCTTTTTTGTATTTGTTGTCCTCGTACTGATATTTCTTCTTGTACTTTAACCTCAGACAGTCATCCTTCCCATGTTCGTTCCTCTTGCTTTCTTAGAAGTCTATATAATCATTTTTATCAGTCCATTTAAAATCATTCTTCCAATGAACTTTATTTTCAGACATTCCCTTGTAATTTATTTCTCTGAAAAAAAAATTTGCTTCCTATAAAATTTCTTAAATCGTCTGGCTATCTATGCCATTTTACATCACTGTCAGATGCACTCTCATCACTACATGAACTATCACTTTCAACTTGAATTTTCTCTTTGTCCTTGATTTTTGAAGAAGATTTCATGAAAGCTACAGACTTCTTCCATGGTTCGTCATTTTATTCATTGTTTACTTTCAATTATTATTCACATATCATCAACATACCAATCAACTCCTTGACAGGTAGCATGCCAATGTCACATGATTCTCTTATTGAGACTGATGTGCCTCTCTAACTTTTTTGCAGGCATCTTAGTATCCTCATGATTTGCTCATTTACTAGAACAACTTTTCCCAATGAGCCCATTATATTAACTATCTCAATGAACCAGAGATACATATCAGAAATAGAATCATCAGATTTCATTTTAATGTTATCATACTTAATACTGTATGTATTTAGTCTCATTTCATTAACATTGGTTGTTCCCTCATGGGAAATTGCTAAATTATTGCAAATTCCATAAGCAGTTTTACAAGCAGATAATCAGTTAAATTATTCATCTCCTAAAGCAAAATTCCTTAAATTTATTACTTTACAATTATTTTTGTATGCAGCTTTAGTAGGTTCATCCCAAGTAGTTGTAACAGTTTCTAGAATCTTATACTGAGTCTCTATAGTAGTCCAAATGTCAAATCCCATTCTTTCTTAATGAATTTATTTTTATTTTCCATTGGGCATAATTTACACCACTAAAGAAGGGTGGCATGATGGTTGCTACAACTTCTAGTTGATTATCCATAATAATATTTTAGAAAATATATTTAATGAAATAAAATATGAAAATAATAGAAAATTTGAGATATTTATGATATAACTAAAATCACAGTTGAATCCTTTTAAAAAACAGATAGTTTTGCAAACCATATAATAATCATCTGAAACCAAATGTTGGTTGGAGTGGATACTCATGATTGGGGGGGGGGGGGGGGTTAGATTAGATCCAATTAATAATTATTGTTTAAAATTATTTATATATTAATCCACCAGTTTAAATAAGTACCTAAACTGTAGTGAATTTACAATATAGTAAAGGATCAGTTAGTTTCTCAAGAGACTGATTAGTTATCAGTTAATCTAATCTAAAGATTAGATTAGCTTTTGATACTAACCTACTAGTATGTAATAAATACAAACAATTTCTAGTTTAATTATAAGAGTAACTTTAAAATAGATTTATATTTAAAGTACTTAGCAGCAGAATATTCAAAATAGTTTTAACTAAAATAAACATGTACAACAATTTTAACCAATATGTTCAGTCTCAAGCTGAGACATAGTCCTCTCAAACAGTTTATATAAAACTTTGATCCAAACCCTTGATCGGGGATAACAATAGTAATCAGACTATCCTGGTCCTCATACCTCTACCACTATCCACAGTGGGATACAAGAGTGTAACGAAAAGATTGATTGTGGATTTAGAAATCCCTTAGTTCAGTCATGGAGTCAGTGAGTGTTGAAACAGAGAGAAACACACACTGTTCATAATGTAATGAAAAGGATTCAAATAATTGAGCATGAATATAAAGATGAGTTTAGAATTATTATGTGTGATGTCAATGCAATATTGGAATCCCTTGGATTGAAGCATATAAAGCTTTGAGTCCTTTTATGTATGTTGTGTGGAAAATAAAGGTTCATGATTGTACTTGGGTTCACCGTGAGGATCAGTCGAGTGAATATGTTCTTTAGGATTCAAATATGATTTTTCTGTTCATCCATGTCAATTTTCATGCAGTGTGCATTTCTTCTGAAACTTCTTCCAAGTATGTTCTTAGTTTTTATCCTAACTACCTTCTTTTTGTTTCTGTATCACACACATCATAATTCTTGGACACACTTCTCTTTTATCATGGAATGCACGCATGAGAGGCGACAAGTTCCATGTGTTCTGTACCTAATACCTCATACTATATGATGATATGTCTACAATGAATCATTAATTATTTCAGTGCATTAAATTCATTAAAAATGACCATTAGAAATAAATTGATAAGCGACAGAAAAGTTTAAGAAACGGTATCATCGTAAGTCATTGAAATGGTATCTCCATCACACGGTTTCAAGGTTGATCACGGTGTCTGAGTGTCACTGTGTCTCACGGTTATGGTGTCTCACAGTCAAGGTGTCTCACGGTCATAGTGTCTTGTTCCTAGTGTGTGGTTCAGGGTGTCTTATTCACTGTGTCTGGCTTCACAGTTTCTTGTTCACAGTGTCTCGCTTCACGGTGTCTTGTTTCACGGTGTGTGGCTTCACGATGTCTCGTTTCACGGTGTCTTGCTTCACAATGTCTTGCTTCATAGTTTCTTGCTTCACTATGTCTTGGTTCATGGTGTCTTGCTTCATGGTGTCATAAATACATAGAATGTGGCAGACGCATTGTGTCTTAGACATCCCAAAGTAACTATGTGGAGACTTAAATAAATATAATAATAGAATAGATTCTACTTATGTATTTGTCCAAGAAGGTATTTTGAGAGTATATTAAATATAGTATAAAGTAAGTATACTAAATATAGAGTAATTAAGATCTTTCATGGCTCTACTTAATGTATGAGAAAACATTAGATATAAATACACATGAACTATATTGAATAAGTTCTAGAATCATTATTACGTGATTAAAAAAGATTTGTGATCATTACAACATGATTAAAACATGAGGATTCCAACTGAATTATCCCAACAGAGTAAGATATTCATGTGCATGTATGTTACTTGAGTTTTCATACCATTTGGATGAGTAGAGGGTAGTAAAGAATATAGAATAATATAACAAAAAAATTAAATAAAAGAAAATATAAATTTCACCTCTTGAATCATCCTTCTTTGAGAGAATATAGTGGGGAGAGGATATGGACTTTTGATGTTACTAATGGCTGTTGGACATGGTGGAGGAGCATGAGAAGATACTTGGGTATAATATAGGCAAGGAACATAGCTTTAGAGGAGTGAAGGGAATAGGTCCATGTGGGTGGTTTTCATAGTAGAGGAGAGAAGGGTTTTCATAATTTATAATTCCATAGTCTATTATTTTCACTCAATACCTTCAATATTGTTATTTCCATGACAAAAAATGGTAATTAGTTCATGTGATTTGGAAATAATTGGTCTTAAATCATCATATCATCATCGATGTCTCAGTAAATCAATTATTTATCATTTGTCATATATTATCATATTTTACTATTCATAAAAAATTCATGTAATTTAAAAAATTCCAAAAAAAATCACCCAACCCGTATTTCGACATGTATAATAAAAAATGATATCTATTTTTAAAAAACTAATTTTATAAATGTTATTAATTTAATTTTTAATTAAAATAAAAATTTACACAAAACTAAAAATTTTAAAACATTTAGTTTCTTATTCCTAGATATAGGTTAATTGTACATACACATTAATCAAATTTATATACAATCATAAGCAAGGTTACTATTCAATAGTTTTTTTCACTATTCATATGGGTAACATTATTATAACAACCCATGCTTAATGTAAATGGACATTATATTGGTTTTTTGAAATACACAATACATTACACAAACATATTCACAAATAACGCATACATTTAGTGTCATTGGAAACTTGGGACATTATCTTCTATATTGGTGAGAGATATTGATCATCTTTGATAATTATCTTCGCCTTTTGTTTTACTACCTAATGGTTTTCATTATATTCTGTGGAAAAGAAAACATAAGAATGGTGATCTCAAATTCTTTGTAAATGTAAACATGGATAAAATAAAACAACCCATAATCATAAGAATGTAAAACTGTGAACATAATAATTTAATATCAAAATCATGATTCCTAAAATAAATCTTGGTAGTTCATAAGGTATAGATCAGAAATGAACATTGACCATAATAAAATAGCATTGGCATGAAACACAGAATTATTGATAAATCATATTCTCATAATATGATTTCCATAGTAGCGATGGAATTGCATCCAAGACCCTCATAGTAGTAAAAATCCCTTCACAGAACTGAGTTTACATTCCATTCAAACCATGTATTAATGAACCAAATTTAGTTGTTACTCTAGCCGAATATTACTAAACCAGATTTACTTGCGGTTTCAGCCCTATATTACTGAACTGAATTTACTCATTATTCTGACCATGTTAATCTCATGATATATAAATCATTAACCAATGCATTTTAATGAGATATAGATCCCACCCCTCTCATAATGAAATAATTATACATGTGCCACAAAACATAAACCATAAATCATAGAATTACATGATAAACAAAATTGGGTTTCTAAAACAACATTCCATCATAAAATAATCCATATAAAATATAATTCAATCATCAACACAATCAAATCAAGTCATAATTTGGATTTAAACATAAATTTTTTAAAGATCATTATATTAGGTGGAATATAATTTTGACAAAATGTTTAAACTTAATTCTTGAGGAAAATATCATTTCAACTTCAAAATCATTTTTTTCTAAAAATGACATGATATTTTAAAAGAAAGGAATTTTGTTAGAAATAAACATGAAATCATGTATAGGAAGCTACATGTAAATAAGGTTTTAATAAAAAAAGACCTTTTTGTTTCATATAAGATAAAAAATGTATTTTCTCAAACTCTCGCAGGAAAAGTCAAAAAGTACCTCATAATGGAAATGAAAGAAATATTCATTCCATATAGTTTAATATAAATTCTACAATGGGTACAATTTACTCTAAAAAATAGTATATGATGAGAATTAATCTTATATACATAGGAAACATGCATGTGGATTATAAATATATACCTAGTAAATTCTTATGTATAAAATATTATGGATTAAAATGTGGCTTCTATATTATCCAATACCATGGGTCAGATTTCATCAATTTGGGTCTGAAAATCTAGTTTAGTGGGATTAATCATATTATGTACATGTTATAGAACCATAATAATATTTATGATATCATATATGATTCACATATGACATTATATTTCCTGTTCATTTTTCCAGTTCATGTTAAACCAATGTTTCATGTAATAGTCGTTTTATTTAGCATATGTGTTTTGACATTTCTTTCATGATATTATTAATTAGATCATGAATTACATACCTACAGAATTTAAAACATAATTTTTATATCATATATATTCTTTATATAAATATATAAAATAGATAGATAAATGAAATGGAAGGCACTATTCATTTAGAGGTTAGGTCGTACGTACACACGCACACTATTTCCATTTCCATATTGAATCGAATTGAAGAAAGAAAATGAATCATATATATAGACATAAAAAATATTATTTTTATGTCATATATTTCATTCTTACTTATTATTTATACTTTATAATCATTCTTGAATGGTTAACATGGAGAATGAATCTCAACACGTTGTGGAGAAAGTAGGGCTTATTTACGCACAAGCGACGATTTCATTCCTATAATTGTTGAATGGTGATGATTTACATGGAGTAATATATAAATTAATTAATATAATTTTATAATAATCAGATATAGTTAATAAATCAATTTTTACACCCTTACAAGTGAGGGGGTGGTGAAAATCAGATTACACCACAGCGTGGAGATGTTAATCTATACCAACGCACATGTGGTGATTCTGTTATTCATAGGATGGATAAAAAGTTGAATATGGTTGTTTAACAAATATAATAACTTCAATGTATATAAGTTATACTTGAGTTATTATTCTGTAATGAAACAACTACAGACGTACTAGTATAATTAAAAAAGATATATGAAATAATCGATAGATGATATTACCTCTTCTTTTATGCGCAATCTTTGGATCTCCTTTTAATGGAACTAGAGTTGGTATTTGAAGAATACCATTAACTCTAAATATGTTTCTAAGGAATCTAATAAGTGAATTGGTTAGGGTATAGCTAAGCTTGAAGGCTAAAAATTAAGTGGATATTTGAGGGAGGAAGTCCCCTTTTATAATTGAGGTGAGGGGAACTTTTTTAATCCTAAAAAATATTAATTTATATTAAATCAAAAAATCAATTAAAATACATAAAAATAGGATATATTATAATATAAGATATGATAAAATTTTAATATCATCAGCTAATAACATTGATACATGTTTTTATTTCAATTATTCATTATCATTTTATTTGATAATTGGTTATTATATTTAATTTTAATTAAGATAACAAAGGTTTCCATATTAAATGTGAAAAATATTTACTTATTTGAAATCTATTACACCTAAAAAAATTATTTAAAACATATTAGAGTATATAATAATTATTATATATTTTTAAAATTTATTTATTGTTTTTATATAATTTTATAATACATTATTTAAAAAAATATATCAATTGTTTTATGATTGAAACTATTCATTTCATAGAATTTTAGAAATATCAAGATTATTCTCTAACCAAATATTTTATTATACCTAAAATGATTCATGTTCATCTATAAAATTCATCGTACAAGTTAATTATCCCAGATTATAGTTATTTTAACATTTTTATTAACATTTTTTGATATCTTCATTATTAATATAATCACAACACCAATATTGTCTAATTATTTAATATACATATGTTTTTAATAAATTTTTGAAATAAAATACCATTATGGAATTAAATTTACTATATTTTATAATAATATAGGTAGAATAATTTATCTTTAAGAAAATCCAACATAAAAAATTTTATACTTATTAAAATATGCATGAGATGACTTTAACAAGCCATTAAATAAAATAAAATAAATGTCATAATATCTTATATAAATCTCCAAAAGGTGACATGATTGGAAATTGGATTTTTATTCTCGATATATACTCGACCAATATGATTTTTTCATGTGTTTAGGACTTCCTAATCTTATTATAATTTTAATTAAAATTATTTTACTGATTTCTCATCAATTAGTTATTTTTTACGTCATCAATGTTTAAGACATTAAGGTAATTATTAATTTCATAAAAATTAAAAATAAATTTTCATGATGTATTTAATTGTATTATATTTCCATGAAATATTTATTTTTGATGATATCACCTATTCATTACTATATTAACAGTATTATACTTATAAGAAATGTGAGTTTGGCATTTTTTTTCTTTTTCATTGGTTTCATTAATATCTATGTCATTTTAATTGTAGTGTAGACATTAAATTACCATGTATTGAACCAAATCTGTTAATGGTAGAATTTTATTCATCTAATAGTATTTTCTCTTAGTTCTAGATAATTTTATAATCCTTATCAACTTATTAGTTACCCTAATTTACCCAATTTACCTTTAACTATGGTGAATAGAAAATATCATAGTTACTATTCAAAATATCCAAAAAATAAAAGTAACCTATTAACATAACATGGACCCAAAGAATCAAAATATTGAATCATTTTTCATAACAAAAAAGTAATAATTGGAAGAAATTAATTTAAAAATAATCCCTATTGTCAAAAACCGAAAAGTGGGGTTTTAGGAAGTAATAAATTATCAAAATATTGTCTATTATTTTTATCCAATTTAAATGTGTAATTACTTCAAATGAACAAAATTGGATTAAATGATAAAAAATTACAATTACACTTTAAATCCAATTAAAATGATAGTCTTATTATATAAATATATTAGTTGAAAAGGTAGTTTGAATTAAAATGCATTATTTTCACTATTCATTAAAATATAAATGTTTTAAAAAAATTCCAAAAATTCCGAAAATGTAAATTTTTAAGTTCATATACCTAATTAGATGTTTATTTTGTCAACTATAATATATAAAGGTGTTATAAAAAAGATTTATAATTTGTGCACCATCAAAATGTGGTAGAACATCATTTATTAAAAGTACTTCTTTTATTTGAAAATTGTTTTTGTTCTTATATCATGTTCTAGAAACTATATAAGATGAATTATAATGTTATATAAAATTCAGAATCTGTTCAATACAATTTATGACAACTATTTTATATCCCATTAAATAATATTTTAATAATATATCATTGTTTAGTGAAACTCGTTATGGCGTATATTGAAATCTATCGAGGAATGTCACTCTTACATGTAAATCAATCAAAGAATAGTGTTGTGTTTACTGCAAGATAATATGTTGTTTCATATAGCACAATGTATTCATGTTTTAGTGTATAACAAGGGAAATCAAATAAATTATAAAGAATCTATCTCATGAAATCTTGATATGTCTCATTCTTTCCCTTTAAGAATAATTTCACCCTCAAAATTCATTGAGGATATAAAAGTTCAACTAACTGAATGTTTTGTTCATATAAAACCTCATCCAAAAAAGGAATACTAAAAATTAATTTTAAAAAGGTATCTTAGAAACATAATGGTTTCCAAAAGTAACTCATCATTGTTTTCATATATAGGAGAACATATGTGACCAGTGAAAATGTAGATATGAAAGATAAATCTTACCATCAAGTCTGGATGGATAGTGGTAGAGAATAATGGTAAGATAATGTTAAGTACTAGGAATACATAAATTGATGATGATTTTAGGGACCGTCTGATACATCAAATAAGAATGTTCTATAAAAACATTTTTGGTTTTAAGATACTTTTCCTAAAGTTGATTTATTTTTTAGATGAGAGGAAATAAATTCTTGATTTCAGTACAATCTCACTGTTGATCCTTCCTTGAGGAATTTCCACTTCATTTGTTATTTAATGAAATGTTGTTGAATTTATCATTCTTGAAGTGTTATCATATCATGTGATATAATGATCGGTCATTACATCTGTCTCAAAAATTTGGTTTGAACATGATATCAAATATGAATATGTCCACCGATTGTTAGATAATAAATTAATCGTGAAAGCATGAACTGGAAAATTAGTTATACTATACATAAAAAGAAATAAATTAAAAAACATCCAAAAAAATAAAAATATGAAACATTAGGAAGGGGTGACCTAAATAAACCCAACATTTATCTCCCATATCTATTTAGGTAGTTCTTGGTTTTCATATTCCCAACATGTGAATAACTTAATCATGCATTCTCCTAAAACATGATATTAACAAGAATTATAGAAGATCCTAAGAGAAGACATGATTTTTATCAAAAATACTCTTTATAAAAACCAAAAATTCCAAAAATATGATATACTCAAACCATGATATCTCTTTGTCCTTATATCTGTCATGGGATCATTAATACTATCAAACATATCATTATATCCTTATTCTTTCATTATGCATGTATCATGTTCACTCCAAAAACATTTCAATAACTTTTCATAACCACCGATATCAGTAAACATAGACATTCAAATATGCAAGGAAAACCAATATTGTAACAATCTATATATGTTTCGTTAATACATAGAAACCTAAAATTACTTATACAACATTATTATTTATAATCACACACTCATTCCACTTTCATCATAAACCATTGACTAAGCTACATCATTTTATTTCTTAAAAGTTATTTCTTATCATATATCATTTTGTAGTCTCTTAATCATCTTCAACATAAATAATACCCATATGACCATGTTGATTCTATTCAATAGATTTTCCCTTTGGGAATCTATTTTCATAATGCACATAAATTCAAAATTTAAAACATATAACTATTGTTAATGTCCTTGAAATTTGATTAAAATTGTCTATTGTGTTTACAAAACCATCTCTTTTGTAATTACATGAATTGTGTCCATATTTTCCACAGCCAAAGAATCTACCAGTTACATTGAAAAATTATCTATGATACCTCTTCCCACATGATTTACAGTAGAAAAAATGTACTTTCTTTCCACGATGATCACCATGAAACTCCATATTTCTATTATTAGTTTAGTCAAGAAACTCACAACTATTAAATTATTGGTCATATTATAAGTTTGATGATTGTGAATAATAACAATGTTTCTAAATACCATTTAATTTTGTTTCTCATGAATAATTGTATAAGGCCCCAGCCTTAAACCTTACTTAATCTTGAGTTATTACAAGATTACACATTGAGTATCTTTTCGGGTTTAGAGTTTTAGAGAATTAGATCATAAAACTTGCATTACAATCCACATATATACAAAGTGGTTACATAAAGATAGTATTCTTCATTCCCATCAATGGAAACATATTTAAAATAAAACATGGATTATTTCTTGACACATCCTTGACTCTATCGTCTTATCATGTACCTTTCCCTTGACCTGTGAAAAACATTTCAAAAACTTGGGATGAGCATAAAACTCAGTATGGGTTAAAAAAACATGGAAAGGAAACATGAGTTCATATATACATAAGAATGAAATCATACTTTACCCATAAAACATAGGCACTTTAACACACCTCATAAAATCATGAATAAATCATAGAAATCATAAGACATAAAGGTAACTTGAGGCATTCATAACATTCTTACGTAGGGAGTAACCCTCTTGGTTACGTTCGGAATACCCACCACAGTATATTCCCTAAATTCTCTTCAGAGAAACCTTAACGTTTCACTCCTTCACGTTACCCAATGCATTGGAGAGCTATATCGGGCTCACCCGCCCTTACTTTATCACAGAACCACCCGTCTTCAGAATAATGCCCAAGAACCATAACATAATCGTATCACATAAAACATGCATAAAGGAAACATAACATTTCCACATTTCAATCACAAGATATCAATACAACACAAAAACATTGTGAAAACCATTTTCAATACCAAAATAAAAGAAAAGTAAAACATGGTATTTTTTTTTTTTAAAGAAGGTATGGCTTGTAGAGGAAGCCGAAACTCAAATAACGGTCACGACAGCGGAGAAGTCGTTGACGCCGCATATGTACGACAAAAACATTCCCTTTTGTCGTTAGGAAAACGCTTCATATAAAAAAGATTCCTTTTGAATAAACATAAAATTCAAAGGGGTTTATACATAGTATAAAAGAAAGTTGTGTATAAAATAAAATATGCCTCAATGAAAGGAGATTGAGACGAAGTCCCATACCTCGTATCCGACTTGACCCAACCGTTCTTTAATCTCCGGAATAATAAACTTGTGTTAATCTCTTTTTGCGTATGAACCTTTTTCAAGTTCATTATTCCCTTTATTCCATGTTATGAACATCATGTAATCATTTAAGTTAATAATGTTCATTTTGTCGGTATTAGGTTCTTAAGTCAAAAATAGACTTCTTACACTTACATGTTGTTAATTTGGTCAAAGTTTCATTATATATATAATGATATTAATGGTTTGGATAACATATATATCATATATATTCATCATATACATGTATTTATAATATTACATCACATTTAGAGGTAAGAAATGAAATGCACCGTTCATGGAGATGGTAAGCCGTACGTACGTATGAACACTACTTCCATTTCTATTTCGTATTTCTGGAATGGAATCATAATTATAAAAGATTATATTATAATTCCAGTATAATAACATATATAATATCATTAACTTTATCCTTTACACATCCCACATATGTTATAAACGAATCAAATCACTTTCAGGGGGCGGTAGTCCGCACTTCCGAAAATGAAGATATCGTGTCTACCCATAATGGAAACCATAAAGGTATGACCAAAATGAAAAAAACAGAAGCTTAAGGAAAACATAAACCTATTATATATCATATATAAAAATAGTGACATCATAATGTCCACCTTTGAAGGTGTTAAATGAGTATTGAACAATCATCGTTTCGGGAGGCAGAATTTCCCCATCCACGGAAACCGTATGTTATTTAACCATTTGATGTAGTTGTGTGAGAGTGTAGCTCAAATAAATCTTTTAAAAACATCCTAATATATTGAATATACTGGTTTTGTTACAAAATAAGTAAATAAAAAGAGTTTAGGGGGTTGGAGAAGCAAAATAAAACAAATGAACATGAGAGAATGAATTACCTTTAAAAGTGTAACTCCTTTTGATTTGAGCCTAAAGGCTCTCTTTGAAAGGATTATGCCCAAAGGGAATCTTCTAGGATGAGGAGAGGGATGTGGAGAGAGTAAATGGGCAGGGGTTGGCCGAGCCAAAGGCTTGAGTAGTGTGTGAAATGAGGTAGAGGTGGGGTCCTTTTATAAGAGGAGAGGAGGGGCACTTTTGGAAAGTAAAGAACTATTACTTTATTTGAAAATGTGTTTCGGTTTTAAAAGGTCCCACATTGATATAATTCGTGGATAAGGTGATAAGGGTTCGAAATCCACTAATACAATTGGTTTTTTACATGTCTCGGTTTTATATGATTCATTATCTTTCCATTTTATTTAAATCGTTAAATAATGAGGTCATCGCTACATCATCATGATGTCATAAATAATTTAATTAATTAAAGTCTAAAAATTATAAGAAAAATACTATGATGTAGGAAATCTTTTTAGATTTCCAATAAATATTTATAATCAAAAATCTGATCTTTATAACCCCATGTAAAAATTGTCTTCGTAAAACATATTATGTTTGTGTCATTTTTACTTTTACATTAAATAAAATGTTATTTATGTCATTTCCCAACCAAAGTGTCTCCATGGGGTCCCAAAGATGACCCATGGATTGTCTTGGTCGGCTATGACACAACCAATAAGGTTGTGACATGTGTCTAGGTCATTTCATTTTATTAAACCATTATTTATACCTTAAACTACCCTAATTACCACTAATCGCGATTAAAAACTTAATAAGTTACTATTCACCAAAAAATTATTATAATCTCATTGAACCACATTTTACTTCTTAATGACAACCATGTATGTCATATTTTTGAAATTCAAAACACAATGATGGCAAAATTTCATTTAAACGGACAATCAGTCTTTATAAGTACCACTTAGTGGTTTCACTATTCATCAAAAATTGAAGTTTTTCAGAAAATTACAAAAAATTCACCCTAAGCTATATTTGATATTACAAATTCAAAAATGAATTCTATTTTACAAAATTAAAAAAATATAAGTCACATTAATTAATTTAATATTTAATTCCCGCTGTCAGAGCAAATAGCGTGTTTTTATGAAACAATAAGTATCAAAAGATTGACACGAGTTTAAGTCTAATTTCAAAGTGAAATTGATTCCAATGACAACCATTGGATTAAATGGTAAAAATATATTCATATTACACATTAAGGCCAATTAAAAAGATGATATAATCATATAAATAAATTAGATTAAAAAGCAGTTTTGATGTAAAATGCAGTATTTATCACTATTCATTAAAAAATGAACATTGTCAGAAAAATACCAAAAATTCACACAAAGTAAATTTTGATGTCCCAATCATAAAGAATAAGTTTATTTTGACAAACATAGTTTATAAAATTGTCAAAAGATAGATTTAAAAATGGGTTTCTATCTTAAGGCAGTAAAACAATCTTTTAAGAATATTAGTGTATTCCATGCTTAAGATTGGATTTATTTTCATTTTAAGCCTCTAAAACACTATCTTAATCATTAATAGACATAGATAAAAATATCTATTATTCATTACTTACTTGGGATGTTACAAATTGCATTCCATTATTTATCATATTCTTCATTGACATGAACCCTTGTATTTCCTGCCTTTATATAAAACCCAAAAAGTCAAGTGTGAGAGGACAAATCATCATATGAAAACAACATATTTAGGTGGGACATCTTTAAATCTCTAACATGTTTTGTTTAATCCTAGGTTATTCCTGATCATTAATATTATCTAAAGACTATAACCTATAGATAGACTTTACCTTAGAGACATCATTAGACATAACATATAAATATCTCTAGGAATCTCACTAATGTTATCATAACCTACTATCCAAAGGTTATCTAAACCTTCATTATGATACGAATGATAATGTCCCAATCATAACTCATATAGAAATTAAATTACTTTCGGGGAATACAAAATATATGACACAAACATATTCCCAAAGACCTTATTAGTTATGTGTATTTGTAAACATAGATCATAATCATCTATCATGGTGAAATATCTTAAATATCAACAATAAAGATCCTCCCCTTTTGTTTTCCTACCTACATCATTTCCTCATATCAGGGGGAAAAGAACTCATAATTAGGGTGATGTTAAATTCTCATTAACGGTTATCATGGAGAACATAAAACAATCCATAAAAATAAAAATGTAAAAAGATTAACATATTGTTTAAATATCAAAAAATGATTCATGAAATAAATCTTTTAATTTCATAAGGTATAGATAATAAATTATCATTAACCATGATTAAATACAATTGGAATAAAACATGGAATTGAAGTGCAAAAATAAGCACATAATTTGATTTCCATGGTATCCAAGGCATTGGTTCCTGGATCATCATAAAATACAATGTCATTAACTAAACTGGGTTTACTCACCATTCTATCCATGTCTTATTGAACCTGATTTACTTATTGTTCCATCATTGTACTACTGAACTAGATTTAGATTTCATTATCACCCTGTATTACGGAATTAGATTTAATTTCCATTCAATCAATTTTTATCTCATGAGATATAAATCATTAAAAATAATTTGTATGGAGATGTAGGACCCACCCATCTCACAATGATATCATTTAACATATGCCACAAATACATAAAACATTCATCATTGCATAACCTGGGATATAAAATGGGTTTCTTAAACATCATTCCATCATAACCTAATCTATATAAAATTTCATTCAATCATCGAAAAAATAAAATCATAGTTATAAAATAGAAATAAATATATCCCAAATTAAATAGAGTCTTCTTATATGTTGAATAATTTTGATAAATGAATTGGACTTAATTCTTGGAAAATTTCCCTTCTTCTTCAAAAATGTTCTCTAATATCGAAATTCCATGAAATTTTAATAGAAAATAATTTTGTGGAAAAAAATTATATATTTTTTATGAGAATTCATTTAACGAAAGAGTTATGATCATTTAAAAAATCAGTTCAATCCGTATATGTTAAATAACAGTATTCTTGTACTCTAGCTAGAAAAGTAAAAATAATCGCCCTATGGAAAATGAAATAATGAGTCTCGCATCTACTTAATAAAATCAAAAAATGGGTGAAATTGACATTAAAAATATTTTAACAATAAAAATAAAATTATATATTTTGGATACAAGGATATGGATGATAAATATATCCCCATAAAATATTGACATGTAAACAATCTATGATAAAAATGAGATTGCCAAATTATCACTTACCTTGGGTCTGATTTCTTCCATATGTCTACAAAACTCCTATATAGTGGGTTCAAACATATTATAAACTTGTTACAGAAGTATAATAATATTTTTGAAATCATATATGATTCATTTATGACGATATATTACCGATTAATTTTTTAATTCCATGTTAAATATAAGTTTTGGTAATAATCTTTTTAATTATCATATGTGTTTTGAAATGTTATTCATTATATTATTAATTAGATCATTATTAAATTACTCCCATAATGAAAAAAATAATTTATATATCTTTTATATTAATTATATAATTATATATAATATATAGATAAATGAAATGGAATACATCGTTTATGGAGACGGTAGGATGTACATATGCATGAACAGTGTTTCTATTTCCTTATTGAATTGAATTGAAGCTAGTAAATGAAACACACACACACACACAGATATATATACATGTTACTAAATATGGTATCTTTATTATTTCATATTTTTCATTCTTATTTAGTATATATACTTTATAATAATTTTTAATGGTTAACATGGATAATAAATCTCATCGTGTCGTGGAGATGGTATGCTATATGTACGCACAAACAACGATATCATTCCCATAATTGTTGACTGGTATTTATTTACATATTTTAGTCTATTTCAGAATAAATACAATTTTATTTTAATTTGATATATTCATTATGGCTATTTTATAACCATACAAGTAAGGTGGTGGTGAAAAGCATATTACACCATGGCATGGAGATGATAAGTCATTCATACACACATTTGGTGATTTCATATTTCATAGGATGGATAAAAAATTGAACATGGTTGTTTCGTAATTATAATAACATCTGAGTATATATTTAATGCAATATTTTTTATTATATAAAAATACAACTCATGATTAATAAGTAGAAGTGTAAGGAAATATGAAATAATCAGTAGAGAAGATTACCTTTCATTTATTGTGATCTATTTATATCTCATATATATTGAACTAGAGTTCATATTTGAAGAATACCAGGACAAGTATAATGTTTATACTGATGTTTTTAAGGGAACTATTCAAAATATGGTCCAGATTTAAGTCTCCAACTGTAGTGGAGAGTTGATGAAGGTAGTTCCCTTTTATTATTGTGATGAGAAAAACTTTTGGAAACCGAAAACATATTAATTTATAATAATTTAAAAATCAATCTGAATACCAAAGAAATGAGATATATTAGAAGATATGATTTGATAAGATTTAATTTCCATCAACCAATAAAATTAAGACATATTTTGATTCCATTTTATACATTATCATTATATTTAACAATTGTATATTCTATTTAATTTTAATTAAGATATCAAGTGATTCAATATTAAAAGGTGAAGTATTTAATAGTTTTTTTTTCATTTTTTCAATATGTTAATAATTATGAACAATTTAGACCATATAATAATTATTATATAATTTAAAAATTGATATATGATTTTGAAATAATTTTTCAAAACATTATTTTAACAAAATATAAATTTTGTCAATTTTGGATCTATTAATTTCATGGATTTTAAAAAATATCAAGATATGGTTTTATCCTCAAACCAAATATTTTATAATATTAAGAATAGGTCAAGGTCATCTATAAAACTAATCTGTCAAATTAATTATCCCAAATTTAATTTATTTTAGTATTTGTAATAACATTTATTTGATATCATCAATATTAAAATTATGAGAACATCAATATTGAGTAATGATTTAATAATTTTTTTGTAGACTAAAAATATTAAATAAAATACAATTATAAAAAACAATAATATATTGCAATAGCATATATGTAATAGAATTTTTCTTCATGTAATGATAACATTCATAATGTTATACATATTAAAGTATGAAGGTGACAACTTTGACATCATTTTAAATAAAATAAATTAAATGTCATATTAACTTATATAAAGCTAGAAATGGTCACATGCATGGAAATTGGATTCTTATGCTTAATATATACTCGACCAATATGATTTGGTCATGGGTTCAGGACTTTCTATTCTTGTTATTAATTTAATAAAATTTAGTTTATTTATTTCACATTAACTAATTATTTTTTACATCATCATCGTATAAGACATTTATGTAATTATTAATATTCTAAAAATTATTAATAAATTACCAACATGTATTTAATTCTATTATAATTCTATATAATATTTATTTTATACAATATCAACTGGTTATCCCTATATTAAAATTATTATACTTATAAGAAATTTTAATTTTGAAATTTTGTCATGTTAATTGGTTTTATAAATATCTTTGTCATTTTCATTGTCATGTGGAAATTAAATGGAAATTATTCAAACCAATGAAGTTAAGGGTAAAATTTTATTCATATAATTAGATTTTTGTTGGTTTTAGGATTATTTTATTATCCTTATCATAATATTAGTTACCCTAATTTATCAATATGTCTTGAACTGTAGTAAAACATTACCCTAGTTACTATTCATTATATCCAAAAATAAAAGATACATATTAATATAACATGGCCCCACTAATTCGAAATATAGAATCAATTTCCCATAATTAAAAACAAATAATTAAAAAAATTGAAATAAATTATTTCTTGTTGACCAAACCAAAATGCGGGTTTTTAAGAAGTAAAAACTTCTCAAAAGATTTTCAAGTGTTCATGTACAATTTAAATGTGAAATTACATCCAATGAAAAGAATTAAATTAAATGATAACAAAATAATCCAATTAAACATTAAAGCAAATTAAAAATATAATCTATCTTTATAAATAAATTAGATGAAAAGGATGTTTAGAAATTTATTGCAGTACATTTCACTATTCATTATAATTTGAATTTTATCTATAAAAGACATAAAATTACACAAAAGTAAATTTTTATGTTCCTATTATGAATAATAATATTATTTTGTCAAATATAATATATAAAATTGTTAAAAACAACATTTAAAATGTGTGCTCCATTAAAATTCTGAAAAAACAGCATTTGTGTTTCAAAATTACATTTTTTAACCAAAAAAATGAATTTGTTCTTACATAATTTTTTAGAAAATATATTAGATAAATTTTAATGATATATAAATTTAAAAAAGTGGTTAACACTATTCATTGTGGCTATTTTATATACCATTAAATATTATGTTAATAATCTATCATTTTTTAGTGAAACTCACTACTCCATATATCACAAGATATAGAGGACGATCTCTCTTGTGTGTAATGCAAGACAAGTGTAGTGTTACATATACTTAAAAATGAAATGGTGTTTTATATAGAAAAATCTAATATTTTTGTAGCATACAACATAGGTCATCAAATAAATTAAAAAAATTATTTCTCATAAAATATCAAGGTGTCACAATTACTATTCATAAGGGTATGTTAATAATCACCAAAAATTAAGTTGGCCATATTAGACTCTAAATAACATACTGATCAAAACCATATATATTTGATTTTTGAAATTCAAATCACATAAGTGACAAACATTTGTTTACAAATCACTTAGTAATTATTAGTTCATTATTTCGTCATTTCATGAGATCATTTGTCATAATTATAAGAAGTAAATTTTAATCAAAAACATTGGGTCATTTCATTATCCTCCCATATGATATTTACCCCTTGAAATTTCACTTTATATTCTGTTCCATAATTGGTTTGTTTACTTTTCCTTAATTGCCTTTTCTAGTTCCCATGTTTCCTCTTTTTACTTATGGTTCTACCATAGTACTTTGACCCACTGAGTATTCTAGTCGTGTAGAACATTTTCTCCATGATCCAAGATCTTTAGCGGGAGCTCCTCGTAAGAAAGATCATTCTCCAGTTGCACCACCTATAAAGAGAGTACATGGTATGTGTATGATAAGTACTTCCTTAGGAGGGATAGATTGAATACATCGTGTACCTTGGTAATCATTGGTGGAAGTTCTAGTCAATAGGCCATAGCTCTAATGTGATTATGAATATCGAAGAGGCCAATTTACCTAGGACATATCATTCTTTTCTTCTGAAATCGCATGAAACTCTTCCATAGAGATAATTCTAGAAATACCGTGTCTCCAACATTAAACTCAGTGTCACATTGATGATTTCCTGCATAACTATTATGACAACTCTAGGATTCCTTGATGTACTATTGAATTGTTTACACTTTCTCCACCATTTATTCTAAAATTTTATGTCCAATATGCTTACTCTCTATAACAACAACCAATCATACTGGTTATTGAAACCTTTTCCCACAATGGGCTTTGTATGATGCCATTCAGATGATCGATTGGAAACATTTGGTGGAGAGTTCAGCTAGTGGAATATATTGGTCCCATCTTCCATTGAAGTCCATAAAACCTGATCTCAACATATATTACAGTTTCTGAATAGTCTACTCTGATATTCCATCTATTTGAGGATGATAAGACGTACTGAAGATCTTTTTGATGCGTAGAGCATGTCAGAGACTATTGCAGAACATCATGGAGAATCTCATATCTCGATTTTATACAATATATAGTGGTACTCTATTATTCCTTACCATATCTTTTATATATATCCGTGCAACTTGATCAATTGAGAAGCCCTCTTGAATCGTGATAAAGTGAGGTGCGTTTGTAAGATTATCCCCAATGATCCATATAGCATTGTTTCCTCAATATGTCCTTTGAATTCTAGTGATAATGTCAATTGTGATGTTCTCCCACTTACATGTTGGTATAGGTAGTGGATGCATCATCCCCATAGACTTCTATCTTTGAGCCTTCACATGTTGATATTTGAGGCACATTGATAAATATTCAGCAATAACATTCATCATATTGTCCCACCAAATTTTCATTCGGATATCTCGACACTTCTTTTTCCTCCCTGGGTGGATTGAGAAGGTCAAGCTATGTGTGTCATTCATAATATCATTATCTTTCTCTGAACCATATGGTATACATCCTCATGACCCAAATCGTACAACTCCTTCCTCATCAATCATGAATTCAAAGGATTAACCATTTTTAATGGCTTCTACCATTTTTTTTAATTTCCACATATTTTCATTGAGAATCAATTATTTTCCCAATGAGGTATGGTAGAGAAATATTTTGAGAAAGGATTAATGATATTCCCCCCTTAATGATTCTCATGTCCATCCAATGCAAAACTAAGAAGATAGAATCCTTTTTAATTACCATCATTGATAAAGATTCATAATATTTTCTACTTTGAACATATTCCACCATGTATGCCTTACCATGATTATAGTGGATTGATCTGTCATAATCCTTGATGAGATCTATATATCTTTATTGGAGAATATTAATCTATTTTTATGTGAATATATATTTGAGACTATTATGATCAATATATATCTCACACATCCCCCCCATAGTGATAATGATACCAGATTTCTAACGTGAAATTCAATGTCGCCAACTCTAGATCATGTGTGGGATAGTCTTCATCATGTATTTTTAGCTTCCTTGAGTCATAGGATATGACATTATCATTTTTCATCATCACACAATAGAAGACATTCTTTAAAAAAACAATGGACACCGCAAAGAGTTATCGACTTGTTGGGTGTGTGAGTACTATTGTATTAATAAGACTATTTTTCAACTCCTTAAAATATTATTGAAATTCCTATGTCTTGAAAATCATTAATCCATTCCATTTCCTCTTGTTCATTGGGTTTGACAATCATGAAAATTTATTCTCAAATCCTCAGTAATACCCAAGATAAAACCCGAAAGATGTTGTCTCCGTTTACAGATTTTTTCCTAGGGTACATGATAAAACAATATTTTGTTGAATATTTTAGTGATAATAAATAATATAATTTCCTCACATTGTGTTAAATCTATTTATTTATAAAATATTTGGGATTTGATCATTCATTTGAATATTTGGTGAAAATTTTAGTTTTACCCTTTATAGTGCACTGTAGTATTTAAAATATAAATATTTTTTTATTTATTATGTGAATTTTAAAGTTTTTAACTGTGTTCCTAACTTAATTTTCTATAACTTTTATTTAGGACACGAGATCAAAAGAATGCCTTTGGATGGAGGAATTGGGCCATAAAATCAAAGGTGGGCTGGACATGCCAGAATGGAGAAGCTTCTATATTTCATCCATAACTCCTTCATATGGGATTGGATTGCACCCAACGATTTATAAGAGATAGAGGACCCATATCTGCACATATTATATTTCTGGAAGGCCAGCCAATTCAAGTGTTTTGGAGGTCAAATGAGCTGTGCAAGTTTGCATAAAATATTTGGCTGATATTTCCCATTCACACTAGAAAAAACTTTGAACCTAGGCTCCCCACCACTCAATAAATTGGTGTTTTTCTCATTAATTTGGATTGGAACGTGAATTAAGAGATTGGTGGAAGAGGATAATTGGTTTCACCCAAATTATCCAACCATTTTAATAGGGGTAGCTCTTGAAGCAAGGATCCCCTCATTGAAGCCTCCTTCTCTTCTTCATTTTGTAATGTTTTCATTTGTGTAATAAACTTCTTTGATCTTCTTTTATTTCTTATCTTTTATTTTGTTTTGTTTTAATTTCTTCTTCTATTAATCTTTTTAATTGGGTTGGAATTCTTGAGTAGAAGCGTTATTGGGTTGTACCCATTATAAACCTTTGAACATGCAAAACGCTTCTACGATGATTACACCACCCATGGAAGAGTAATCTTTTAGTAATCGATATATCTTCTACCCTCTTAATTTATTTATTTTGAATCATTGAGATACTGTAATTCACTTAATATGATCCATGAATTGTGTTTTTTAATTCTAAGAAACTGAGCATGCAATTGAAAAATTAACACAAAAAACGCGAGGTCGAGATTTTGTGTAAATTGTGAGAGAGCGATCTTAATCAGTAATACAAGACCATACAGGATAAATTTTTAGAGTTCAAATATAATATTTAAACAAAATTCATACTTGTTTCCATAATAGATATGTGCCTTAATTTACCACTGACCATAATCTAATCTTAGAACATCAATCTTAGCAGGGTGCTGTGATTGCATTTTCCGAAGTTAGCCTAGGGTTAAATTCACATCATCTTTGTGGTAAAGATAATTTTCATAGGGTTTGGGATTTAACAAATTAAGGGATCATAATTAAGTGAATTTTAATTTAAATTATAATGATTAATAATAGAGTTAAGAGGTACAGTTATATCGAATACTCCTTTTAAAACATTTTCAAAAAAAACATCTTCTTGTTGTGTCTTTTTAGTAAAACATCATTTTGAAATTAAAAACAAAAAAATTCAATCTTCTTCCAGCAAAAATCTTAAAGTTTTATAATCTATAAACAACCACCCCCATCCTTTCAAGTAGATTTTTATTCTCTTTAATTTTATTTCTTGAATACCACTGAAAATTTGTTTTAATTCACTTCCTCCTGTTTGAGACGACCTTGGTCAGCCACTCTTTTGCACCTAAGTACCCCAAAATGACAATAATCATTTGAGGGAACCCATGACAACGCTATTTCAGTACTCTTAAATTTACTTTGTCTAGGAAGGGTCCCAATATATCCCTTTTCTAGTGATAACATTCCCCATGAATGGTACTTTCTCCATCCATAAATCACATTTACTGTACTTTTCATACAACTTGTCCCTTCGCAATGTCTTTAACACAGTATTCAAATGTTCATCAAGTTCCTTTTTTTCTCTATGAGTATATGATAATATCATTAATAAATACTACAAATATTTATTGAGGTAATCTCTAAAGTCTCTATTCATTAAATCCATGTAAATATTTGGGGAATTAGTGAGTCCGAAGAGAATCACTATGAAATCATAATATCAATACCTCATTTGAAAGGAAGTCTTGGGAATGTCTTCTTTCCTCACTATTAATTGGTGATATTCTGACCAAAGGTCCACCTTAGTGAAATAACAATCCTAATGAAGTTTATAGAACAATTGATCAATCCATGAAATTGGATAATTCATCCTTATCGTGATTTTATAGAGAACACAATATTCAATGGAAAGATTCATTTAACCATTATTCTTCTTGATGAAGATTATTGGCACACCCCATGGTGAGGATCTCGGGAATATAAATTCCTTTTCTATATTCGATTGTAATTACTTATTTATCTCTCCTAACTATACAAAGTCCACTATAAAAGGATTTTTTGATATAGATAGAGATATAGGAATAATTTCTATTGAGAACTCAATATATTGATCTTGAGGAAGACTAGGAAACCCATTAGGGAATACATTAGTGTAATCCCCCACGATTGGGAAATAGTAATATACGATTGTCTCCTTTTTCTCAATAATTTTATCTAGAAATTCATGCTCATAATGAATTAATATCCACAAATGAGGCACTGATTTTGAACTAGATTCATCTTCTTCCATAAACATGTAATTAATTGGTGGATGCTTCGAGATGCGATGAGTGATCTTCCTTTCCTGGAAGTTGATGTTGCATTTTTATAAAGA
Organism: Viscum album; assembly: GCA_963277665.1. NCBI lineage: Eukaryota > Viridiplantae > Streptophyta > Magnoliopsida > Santalales > Viscaceae > Viscum > Viscum album. Next base: position 1,235,906,567 of record OY728145.1, on the reverse strand, counting down.
TATCCAATCCATGCCCCAAATATTGTAAAACTTAACTAATGGAAGTATCTCATGATTTTATGGGAGGATCATTCCACCAACAATGACTTGGGAAGAGTTAAAAACCATGGACACAATAATTTCCACATCTTCAATTCTCACAGATATCTTATTCACCAAATATTGATGTGGATCATGAATAGTTATACTAAACCTGAATGATTTGAAATAATTTATAGAACCTGAATCCAATAGTACATTATCCATTATTGAATTATTAACTACTTTACGTGTCACCACATCGTTGTTTGGATCCACCTCAACAACAATGATAACATTATCCCTTCCCTATTTCCATGGAGGTTGTTTTTTATTTCCTTAGATAACACTCAACATGGGGTAATTGATCACATACTTCCCATGCTCATTGTAGTTTGAACACTGCACTACAGGTTGAGTGTTGATCTGAACCATCCATTCCTTTTTCACATTAGATGGATTCATTATATACCTTTGGCAGTTCTTGTATAGATGTCACATTCTTCTGCATTGGAAGCAATTCTGGGTTTTCTTTAGACAATTCCCAAGATACTTGTTCCTTATATTTTACAAGTATGATATTCAGGATTCATTCCATCATTTGTCTAACCAACCATGTTGTTCTCTATTATCTACTTCTTGTTACTCAGCCTAAGAGACAATTGAGTGTCTCTAATCTCCGTTACTTCCTTGACAGAACAATGGAAAATCTCCACATAACTGTGAAATTCTCGAATCAACAATGCTTTTTCGTATAATCAGTATTGGTCCACTAAATAATTGATCTATATTACATTTTATGTTCATGGAAAAGACAAAGGTATACCATTCTAGACTTATGAAGTTTCTTTCACAATCTCTGATGGACTCATCTTCTTTCTTCTTCAGTTTTAGGAATTCTATTTCCATCTTGAGATAGTGGTTTTGGGGAAAATATTTATTGAAAAACAATCTCAATGATTCCTCCCAATCCATGGAATCAATTTCCTCATGGGGATTCATTTTCATGACCATTATCCACCACGGAATGGTTTCCCCATCAAAACGATAGACCGCCAGTAGAAATTTCTCTTCTTTTTAGAAGTAGGGGACAGAGAATATAATTTAAGATGAGTTAATCCACTATTCTACGAGGAGGGGATCAGAAGATCCACTAAACATGGTTGAAATTTTCCCCATGAAGGATTCAATGGAATCATCTGGTTTTCTTTTTAGTGGGTTGGTATTCTACATGATTCATGTTTTAATTCCCAACATAAACTAGATGGTCAAGTATTGTCAAGATATTCTTAGCACTCATTTCCATCATACCAGTCATATAATTAGAGAAATCATCAATTTTCCAATCAAATTGGTTGTTGGAATGTTTTCAAATATTTCATTCCCTTAACAAAGAAATATAACTTAAAATTAGAGGGGCTCAATACATAACTATTGATCACAATGAAGGAAACATTGAACATAAGAGGATAAACCTATAAAAGAGAAGTATATACTAACATGTGATTCATTTGGTTTAAATAGTGTTTATCCTCGATCTATTTCATAACATATATTATTTGGTATTTTTTTATTAACTTAATAATTGTTTGTACTAAGATCATTAATTTACTAATGCATATCAATTGGGAGTGTCAAAACATGAGTGCAACATGTCCAGTTGTCATATACCAGGATACCCCATGTGAGGCCCAAAACACCTTGTATGTGTTTTAAAACCTGGGTACATCTATTCCAGAGCCAAATGTACCTATTTTAATCAAGATATGTATTTATTTTCTTTATAAAAAACAAACTCTATAAATAACAAATTTTAGGGATATTTTCTTACTGATAGTATCATCCTTAAGGTTATCACTAAGGTTCTCTAAACCTGATGTCCAAAAATTACTAGACCATCCTCTGATATGATGTATAGAAACCGTATCATTTAACACATAACATTAAATTATTTTAATCATAATTATTCATCCAAATATTATCCAAGGATCGTTAGGTCTAGTGTCTTGGATGACTAGGTTCATAAACAAAAAACATGGAACTTAAAAAATGATTCTTTATATATTCTTCATATTGGGATCCTAATTTCTAATGTGCTCAGACATCATCACAATATAACTATAGGGATAACATGAAATAAATGGTGAGAAAAAAAACCATAGTAAGGTAATAAGAATAAGAATAAATCCTTAGCACGTTGGTTAGAAGATATGACATAAAAATATAAAAATGCTTCTAACATAATGAATAAGAACAGATAAAAATGGGATCATATAAACATGGAATCATAGAAATGTGAAAGAAACATAAAACATGAATTTATTACATGTCAAGGATAAATTCCAAGACTATTTCCCATAGTAGAAAAATAAAAGGATAATCGCCATGACTATTGCATAGAGTAGCAAAAGTCATGGCTAACCACAAAGACAGTCAAACATAATATCTCATGAGAGTAAAATTTAAACAATTAATTAGGTATATATCTTGGAAAACACATTTTAACATTCCATTAATATGTTTTCCACATAATTAATCCTACAAAATCAATCATATATAAACATAAGGGTTAACTAGGGAAATAATTGGGTACCACAAAAATAAAATAAAGAATAATAAATTGGCATATCATAAAAGAGTCCATGAATGAATGTAACTAAAGTATATATGGACATTCATAATGTAAAAGAGGCATTTATAATTGGATGATATTTTAAGAATAAGTGACAACATGTATGAAATGAATTTATGAAATTATAGCATTAAATTTTTTTTGAGGGGTTTCAAAGAAAATACTATATTAAATTTAAAATAGAATAAGAAACATACTTTATAAAAAAATAAGTGAACCTAAAAGGTATTAGTAATAAAAATGACAAATTTTATGTAGACAATGGAGTCTTAAAATGGAATATATAATGTACTATAAATCTAGTGAGAATTAGGGAAGATTACTTAAAATATGTTTGCTCATCGATAAATATTGAGGAAGAAATCAAATAAAAACATGTATATCACAAAAAGAAAAACATGGAAGGGTCTTGATAAATGAATATTGAATATATAAATATAATTTATAATATTCACGTATATAGATAAGATTATTTCATTTTGGAAGAAGGAATGATAAGGCAACCCGAATGATTAAAAAAGAATCGGGTATAATTCTTTACGAATTATCAACCTAGTATCAATTGTATTTAGGCGGGGTTGTTGAGAGATATATGTGTTTATCATCATATATAAATTATATGGGAAGAATGGGGGAGGTACTAAATTTGATATCATCATTATTTATTACACATAAAATGGAATAACATATAGGTCATTCTTGAATAAAAGTGAAATGAAGAGGATCTCTTACCTTAAGGCTGATGGTGTTCTCCACTTGATATTAATTAACTGAATAAACAAAATATTTTTATTAATTAATTATTAAAAAAACGTCTTATATTTATAATTTATTTATTATAATAATTTTATGTTCATTCATGGTCTTTTTAATTGGATAACAGGGTCATTTTCATTGTTCAGGTACGTCTGTTTTCTTGGTTTTTACGATGTGTTTACTTATGTTCATGCAGAAAGAATGACGTGAAATGAGAATTTCTGTCCCAAGTATAATTGATATGTTTTCAGTGAACATATATAATATAAAAGTTTTATAAAATTCTTTTTGTTATTTGGAATTTATTTGACTCATTATATAAAACATTAATGGTAAACACTTGAACTAATTTTATAAATTTTTATCACAATTATCTTGTTTTGAATTTTTATTTTGTATCACGAGTTTATAGGGATTAAGGAACATAAAATATAAAAAATTAAACATATAATAGTATAGTTCAATCATAAAAAATCTTTAAGGACCATAATTGGGGATTGTAATTGAAATTGATAACTTTTCATCGTTGAATGGGATAAATTTACACATCATAAACGGTGATTACATTTTTTTCAAATAAATGGTTTCGAATGGTGTGATGATAATGAATTGTACCATTAGAATAAACAAATTCTGGTACATTTAGGTTTTTTTATTTTTTATATGATTTGGGGGAGTAGAGGTTAGGAATGAAAAGAGAACAACGAAACTTAAAAAAATGAATGAAAAGAAAGTAGAATTTTACCTCTTTAATCAACCTTCCTTGAGAGTCTATTAAGGGGAGAGGATTTGAACTTTTGAAGAGGCAATGGGATATCAGACATGGGTGAGGATTTTTAGAAGATATATGGGACTAACATAGTCAAGTAACAAGGATTTAGAGGAGTGATGAGAAGAGAGGAGTGTGGGGGTTTGATTAGATTATGCGACAAGGGTTTTCATAATATTTCATACCATATGTAATTATCTTCCCTCAAGACCAGAAACTATGATGATTATATGACAAAAAATTGTAAACAGTTCATGTTGTTTCAGTAAAATTGGTTTTAAAACCATATATCATCATTAATGAATCAATAAATTCATTATTTAAAATTTATCATAAATTATTGTATTTTATTATCCAAAAAAATCATGTCTTTTAGAAAAATCTACAAAATTCACCTTAAATTTTTTTTGATGTCTAGAATAACAAATGAACTAATTTTTAAAAAAAATTATAAATATGATTAATTTAATATTTAATTAAAATTAAAATTTACTCAAAAAATAACAATTTTAAAACAGTTATTTTCAAAATCCAAGATATATGTATATTGTACTTCCATTTGAATATTACTTATATACTATGATAAGTAAGGTTAATATTCATTTGTGTATGTAACTATTTGAAAGGGTAACATTAATATTTATAAGGGTACGTTACCATTCACCACAAATTATGTTAGTCATATTAGACATCAAATAACATACAAATTACAATAGTGTGTGTCATATTTTCGAAATTCAATTCACAAAAGAGACAAAATTATTTTTAAAGATCACATAGTACTTATTAGGTCATTGGGTTTTGATTTAATTTGATTAAATGAAATAACTATAAGAATAAAATATCTAGTGAATACTTTGGGTCATTACAATTTTGAACATTATTTTGAGAAACTAAAGCATCTAAAATGTTTGAAAGCATTTAAGGAGATCCCAAAAGGAATTTTTTTGAGATCAAAATATATTAATATTTTAGTACATTTAATATAATATTGAATTTTATATATGCATTTTTGAAATTTGAATTATATATAGTTTTAGAATGACTAAGTCTAACAAAGGAGAACATTTTATTCATTAGAAGAGAATCAACTTCATAGAATATAAAGAGTGATTCGTGCTGAAAATAAGTTACAAGGGACTTATCACTAGATGTCAAGGATTAAAATAAACCATAATTTAATTTTAACATATTAATAAGGTACATAACAAGTATATTATATAAACTGGATCCAAAATAATGAGGATGTGGTTGAAAAATATCCAAATCTAATATTTTTTTATGATAATATACTTTAATTCTGTCAGAGTGAAGATTAAAGTACCAGATGTGAAGAGTGCCATTTATAATCATAATTTTTTTTTGATATAAATAAAATTTACAGGAAGCAATTTTTGTAACCTATTTTTTTGGATGTCAATAAAATTGGATGTTTAGAGTTAATGTTTTATTGATTAGAATAAGATCCTACAAACCCTGTTAGAACATCATGAATGTGCATAAAATTTAATTTTAATTATGAACATGGTTCATGAAAGTGATTTTTAATGTACGAATGGTTATTTATATTTGTGTAAAGAAATGGTATAATTAGAAGTAGTTTATTAACTACATAATAATAACAAATAACTGGTAGATTTATGAATGACAAAGCCTTATTATGAATGAATAAAATAATCTTTTTTAAGTGGTAATTAAAATTAAATTATTCATAGATGTACTATTCATGATTCAAATCTATATCAAAATAAAAATTTAAAATTATGTACTATAACATCCTAATATTTTATAATATCTTTCACTTCAAAAAATATAATTTCTTTGTCAGATTGGAATACATGAAAACCTATGTCTAAATGAACAATGAAATAGTATACAATGATAACCATGTAATTAAATTGGTGTAATGAATAGTAATTACATCAATTTTTATATTATTATAATGGTTTCAGATAAATAATATATATTTATATGTAATTACTCATTTGTAGTTCTCTTTATATTGGCCAAAATTAAATTTTTTCTCAAAAATTGAGATTTATTTTTTAGGGATTTTTTTTACATATAAAAAATGTGTTTCAAAATAGTGGAATTCATTTTTTTAATCAGAGTGGAAATTTTACCTAAGATTTATATTTTTATAAATTTATGAGATGATTCATTCTTCCAAGAATAGTGAAAAATAATACATTTAATTATAAAATATTATTAAATTTCGAATTTTTCAATTATTTATTTATTTATTGAAATGGTTTTAAAATTAACATTGGTTTATATATATATATATATATTATAGTTTTTTGTAATTATAAATAATTATACATTGGATAAGGTAATAATTTTTTTACATTACAAAACAATTTTTCTGGAAAACTAATTCTCTTCATGTGTTCTAGGACATATATAAATATAAATTCTTCCAATTGTCTAAATTGAATTTAATTAAAAAAATTAATAAATGGAATTATTATTTCTATATAATTTAATGATGGGAAAACAATTGTTTCAATAATGAATAGTAACATTGTATGAAAATTAAAAATAAATATTGTTAAAATGAGTTTATCATGTGGTTAATCTTAGAGATATGGGATATTTTCAAATTAATCATGTCTAAATACAATTATATGGAAATATAAACAATTAATGATATAAAAAAATTATATTTCACTATTTCAATTTTTTTGCATTAGAATTATATTAATTTATTTTTTTCTTTAATGAAATATCTAGACTGCACCCACTTAAAATAGTACACACATCACTTCATTTATATACAACAAATCTATCCATATATCATAAAAAATGAATTAAAAATATCTTATGAACACATTTATCAATGAGTTATATTCAATTTGAATCATAAAATACCATTCCAAACATCCATTAAAGAAGTTCTAAATAAGGCCTATCGTAGATGAGGTAATAATCTATCCAAATAATTACAAATTATTTACTCTTCAGCCTCGTATAGTTTTTCTATATTCATCATATAATTATTAATTCAGGGAAACAAATATGCTAAATTTTATTTTGTTTATAAAACAAAAATTATATAATTATTTATCAATCAACTATGAAGAGAAATTAATTTTCATGCATATATGTTAACAACTACCTCTACATAAAAATAAAATTCATTTCCCATCACCAAAATTATAGGATGATTATTATAATGGGATTAAATATTATATATGATCTATATGACATAATTATTCATCTCTATTTATTCTTATATGTCAATTTTTGACTTCTAATTTATTGATGTTTGATTGTGTGTGTCATGCATATGTCCAGAATACAACCTTCACAAGGAAATGTGAGTGTTTTTTAATTTCTATATTACAAGGATGGTAATAAGGTTATATTAAATAAATTTATGTCATATATAATGTTTATATTGTTTATATTATCTTCAATTATTATTTTTATTTCTCTCTTTCCATCAATCTAAGAGAGAAAACAATGTTCATATATTAGTACAATTTAACATCTACAAGAACAATATAACTCATTCATCAATTATAAACATTTACAGTTGATTATAATGATATATAATTAGTATATATATATATATATATATTATCTTTATTTCTTGAAAACAATTATGGACATTATCATACCATGATCTAAGTATAATTACATGAAATACCGAACCGAAATTGTCTTGAAATTTGAAACAATTTACACCCCAAAACATTTATTTTAATTTATCATTATTAGTAAATGTGTATTTAAATATAATGACCCGATCATATATGATATTATAGTAAGGTAAAAGTTTCTATAATATAATTTTAATAAAAGAAAAATTAATTTTTTTGAGGATAGAAAGATTTCGAATAAAGTCAAACATGAGTTTTGGGTTTTGTATTATAATCTCATTTTTAAAGATTATTTTTTACTATGTTTCTTATAATTAATATTTTTAATCTAACTCGTAATAAAATTATTATTTATCTACCACATGTTTAATTTAAATACATTTTTTCTATTTGTATAATTTTCCACCCTTTAATAATTGATGATACTTATAAAACTGTTTAATGAAATATAACTTTCATTATCTATTGGATCAAAAGTTTTTTTTTACACCATGTTTGTATTTTATAAATTTTTTTTCACATGACTATTTTTACTGTACTCTACTGATTAGTTAAATTCATTTATCACCATGTTTCATTTTTTTACAAAATAATTTTTAAGGTAATATTCTAGCCCTTTACCAAACAATGTACTTTTAGTTATTAATAAAAACATGATAGAAAATATCTATATTAAAATATATGTAATTTACCAAATATACTATGATAATAAGAAATCCCTAATTTGAAGCATCCATTAATGTTTCCATGTATCAAATTGATGATATTTTTTCACCATTATATTATAAAAAAATTATATTTTATTTAAATAATCAAAATTGAAATGGGAATTTTCATTAAGAAAATTTTGTAGATCATTCAATTAAATTTTCTTATATAATAAATTTTTTTTATTATTTTTATTATTTACCTGGCTTATGATCTAGTGATGCTATCCCTCTCTATTGTTTGTGTATTATATTATCACAATTATTGAATGAGGCTTCTATAAAACATGTTTCTTTCTAAAGGGTTAATTATGTTATGATTCACCCATTATTAAATTCTTATCTTTTTTACATGTGCTCATATAATGAATGATTTATTGTCGTTTGAGACACATATGTATGATTTTTGTTATTTTATTGGTGGAAAAGTATATTTATATTTATTTAATGCATTTGTTACATTAGTATAAATTATGATAATATAAGGATTAAAATGGAGAGTGAACCCATTTTGAAAGGGTATACATTTACTATGATTGACCTGGCAGTGATCCAGGACTAAGGCTGTGAGGGAATGGGGATTGAAACAAATCCACTACGATAATCATGGAATTGATACCCAACTATGGAAATTATTTTTCATTTATATTTATATTGATTGTTTTTTGTATTAGATCAAATCGATGATGTCATGGCTTACGATCTTTGAATTAATTATGATTAAATCCTTGTAAACTATAAAAGATTAAGTAATGTATAAATATATTGATCTATGATATAATGGGTACGTTTTCAACTGTTAATATCATATTTTAATGCCCTTATTATCTTGTTATTATTTAGTGAACATTGTATCTCCATTTTTACCATAAATAATCAATTAATATAACCCTTTATTAAGATAATTATCTCATATTTACAAAGAATAGTTTTATGTGTTACATGTTTTTGAATGGTAAAACATATATAGATCAATGTGGGAGTAGATATGGATATTTTATGTTCTAAGTTTTTATGTATACAAACAACCACACATGCTAAAATGACATGAGAATGGTGTTGATCATAATGTTATATATTGAATATTAATCTACGATGAAGTTATATTTATGTTAGAAAATTATGGGTTACTAGAGTTTGTTTTTGAGATAGTTTTAGTTAACATTAAAAACAATGATGGAAAAATAATTCAGAACCCCCAGGATAATCCTATGAATAAGGGAATGTATTGTGCTATGGTAAAGAAAGGAGGGTGGTTTTCGAATAGAAACACCACTATCTAAATTTATAATATTGTCACAGTCTTTGATTAAAATCATCATACATAAATAATCATAAAAATATTTGGTTAATTATATCTCATCCACGATTATTGTCTAAGGTTAGTGTCTCATTACTATGGATCTATTTTTAATGAATATGGCGATAGGTTAGGACAATTCAAATTTTCAATATAATACACTATAAAGGATATAATAAGATAATTGCAATGATTTACTGAACATAACTAGAAGGTATCATAGATTAAAAATAGGCTTTCAGGATTTTGATATAATATAAATTATTTTTATAATAATATGATTTCCCACAATGATTTTTATTTCTCACACTATTGTTTTTTGTTCTATTCATTGGATGAAAATAGAAGGAACTATGTTAATTATGATTATTTAAATTTAATTAAAATATATTCCTCCAAATAAACCAATGTTATAGTATCTAATTTGAAAAAACATTATAATGTGCATATTAATATTTCTAATTATATTAGTCATGATGTTATTATTTATGATAGTAATATGGAACAATATATGGTTGAGTCCTTCCTAAGGCTATATCAACCATTATATAGTGTTTTTTGTGATCTAGTAGTTTTGGGGAATATCATTAATACCATTGAAAATATATGTTCCAATCTCTAGTTATTGAAATATGAAAATTTTATCTTATCTAATCACCATATTATGTAACGTTGATCAATGGTGGACTTTATTAAGAACACATGGAAATAGTTAGGAAATGACTCCATTAAGTGGGTTGAGTTTGGGAACATATTTATCCATAGTCTAGTTATTTTTATTATTCTTATCAATATTGAGAAGGAATTCCTTGAGAAAATGATGAAGGAGGACAAAACATTTAGTATGTATGAACATATTATTATAGGAAAATTATGGTAATAATGTGATATTATCATCCAATATAAAAGTAATATGGATAAATTATTCAATGGATTCAAGACAAGTCATTTAATGTATATATCTATAAAGGACTCATATTGCAATGTTGATAAAATCTTATGTGATTTTAATGTGGAGATAATGATTTTCATTACCCATACATCTCATGGTTTTGATATGATAGGATACAAATAATTCAATATAAATTATATAAACCCTAATGATAAGATGAAAAGGTTTTCTATTATTCTTGACGTGCATAAAGAAGAATTGATGAAATTTTATTAATGGTACTTTTAAATAATTATAACTTATAATGGATGGTCATAATCCTATAAAATATTGAAGTTGTAAAAATAATAAGTATTCTAATTATAAATAAAAGAACCAAACAATGCACCAACAACACTCAAGCAATTAAAAATCATGTTGAATGAGCACTGTGCTAACGAATTCTAATATATTAAGGATAATGGTGATGATCAATGTTAGAAACCTATTTAGTCAAAATGAAAAGGTCAATATCTTGAGATCACAAATTCTGATGCTGGAAATAATGTGGTAATTTATAATGACTAGCCACTATAGAACTAGTAATGAAATATTTGATTTTGGATAATTCAAATGTTTAATAGTAGAAGAGTTTTACAAGGATATCACATTATTATCTCAATGGTGGTAGGATGAATTAGTATTGGAGACACAGAATCCTATTATAATCACATATCAATTTTGTGATTCTAATTTGATTGAATTTTATATAAGTGTACATCTAAAAATTCTCATTATTCAAATTCAAGTGTAATTTGAGGTTATTTTTGGAATGGATTGGATTTAATTAGATAAATTCAATATAAATTACTATGTAATGAAATTAATCCTTAATATTGTGAATAAAAAAAATGATATTACATCAGTTTGAATGTACATATGAACATATAATGAAAATTCCATTCATTATATGTTTCTTGTTTCCAATTCAAAAGGGATATTTATCTAATATGGTTAGGTAGAAACCCAAATCAACAATTTTCCAATTGTATGACAGTTTTTTGAACTCTTTTTTAAAGAGTTTCCAATTCCCCTAGAGAATTATAATTCTAGTTTTTAAAAATATATCTTACATAAATCCAATCCTATTTAAAAGACTCCATGTATAATGGATTTGATTGAAATTTGTAAATTATTTAATCATCCCTTAGATAATAATGAAAAGGGATAAATTAATCCATTTCTGTATGAATGGGATAAAGTTTCTATTTTTAAGTAGAATTTTGGATCAAATAGACTCTAAAATGATTTTTCATAATGAAACTAAAAAAATAAATTGTTTCCTTTCTCGGTTATTGATGACTTATTTGATAAACTATGAGATGATATATTCTTTTATAAGACTTATTGTCATTTCAAATACCATAAATTGAGATTCATGAGGTCACATATACACAAAAAATTATTCCATACTAGGTATCGATTCATGAAATTTGTTATGATTCGATATGGTCATAATACACCCCCTCAAATGTTGATGTATAAAATAAATAGTGTTTTCATAGATTCCCTTAATAAAACCTTCATAGTCATGATTGATGGTCTTCATATATATTCAAAGAGTATGGGAGATAATTAAGGTAACTTTATCATTGTACTAAAGGCCCTAAGGGAGGATAGTTTGAATGAAAAATTAACCATCAGTGAATTTTGGCTACTAAATTTTCATTTTGATGTCATATAATTTCAAATGAGGTTATATCAGTGCATTAATCAAAGAGAAATGTTATTGAAGGATTTCCTTAACTAACGACTAAGACTATGTTTCATATATTTCAAGGGTTTTATAGATATTATTAACGCAATTTTATTAATTTAAAATTTATATCTAATACACGTAGAAAGATAACTCTAAAGGGATACAATTTATTTTTTGATAGATTATAATGAAGAAAATTTCATGGAAGTCAAGATAAAGATAGTTAGTTGACCTATCATTACATTACCATATAGTAGATGTGGGTTTTTTATCTATAGAAATTCATTAAAAGATGAACTAGGATAATTCCTCATTTGGAATGATACAATGATATCATATGTCTCTCACCAATTGGAGGGCCATGATAACTATTTCCCAACTCATGATTTTAATTTAATTGTGGTAATTATAAAATTATTGATATAGAAGCCTTATAATTACGGAATATGGTATCATATATATTGCTGATAAATTTAAAAAGAATGTATGCACTTAAAAATGGTATTATATGCACCATAAAATATGGTTAGATTTTATTTGATATTATTATTACTCAATACATTCATTCAATGACCAATAAGAGATTCTATCAAATAAGACAACCTACCTGGACAATAACAAGGCCTGAAGAGCATTCCTGATCTCTATGTATTGACAAAAAGTTCATGAGTATCAAAAATAAAATATTGGAAAAATGGTAACCCAAGTGTAAAACAATTAATAACCATTAATAATAGAAAAATTCCACACAACATATAATCATAACCAAATAAGGTAAAAAAAATCAGGTTAAATGTTTATGGCGTTAAAAAATCCAAAAGTAAAACAATAGAAGGGGAACAGAAAAACTATCAACAAAACCTCCATGAAACATATGGGACATCAATATCAATTCATCACCACCAACAACTATAAGAATTGGAACACTAGCCTCTAGATCTACCTTTACCTCCTTGGTACATATTTAATTTAATTGTGTTATACATAACAAAGTCTACATAAACATAATGGTGAATGTTAGGTGTGATCCAATGCCTAGTAAAATGCGACAAAAAATTCCAAACTACAACATTAGAAGAAACTTTAACACAAAAATTGTCATAATAATATTTGAAACAATTGAATGAAAAAATTAAAAGAAAAAATTATTAAGAATTTTTTTTAAGAGATCATTTTTTCACAAATAAACATGCATTAAATAAAAATTTATATGAGATCTACAATATACTGGTGGATAGAACCACATAACATATGCATCATGTCACAATATATCACCTTGGTTAAATAACTATAGGTAACTACCATATGATAGACCTTATGAACATCATATATCAGGGATCAAAATTCTCTAAATCTATTACCAACAGGGTTCATGTGCCCGAGATACTAAATGGGTACATCTCCCAAAATTATATTAGTCTCCAAATCATAATCCAATACCAATTGCATTCCCCTAAACACACCACTAGAGGGGATCCCCTTCCAAAATTCTATTAATATTCTATCATATCACATTTTATTTATTGTAGCATTCATCAATACTAAAACAAGAATTTGGGCCTCAACTACGTTTGAGTCAACTATAGTACAAGTTCTAGTTCTATCACCTAGAATACCTAGAATTCTCTTTTTGATCGAATTAAATTTATTAGGTAATATAAATCACCACATTAATATAAGCATTCCTAACATCATGGGACATGAGGAAAGAACCTTTTACACATTTCACATTGATCCAATTATCTAAATCTACATGGGAACCACCATTTTCCAAAAACCAAACCACCTTTCTTCCACACACACAAAAACCATTTGGATGTACATTTTATTCAAATAATAATTTCATAAAATCTAACAAGAAAAAAAATGATAAGACATATGGAATCCACCCATTTTCATGGGAAACAAAACATTCCTATTCATATGAAATTTAAAACCATCATTATAACATGCTTCACAATTCAAGGACACATTCATTGTCCATAAAAATGAATCCAACATAAAAAAACCCATTTCACCTAGAATAATAATTTATTCACATTTTCACCATAAAATATCATAGAAAACACATTTCAAACCAGTCAAATAAGTCATAAAATATATTCAATATACATTAAAGAAAATAATAGATTAATTCTAACAATATTCAATTAGAAAAAATATTTTCACCACATTTTAAACTCAAACACATTCAAAATAATATTTAAAATCAAATAAATAATCCATAACACACATTAAACAATTAAGAATGCAATTCAATATCATGTAAAAATGTAAAATCTTGAAACCACCTACCTTATATTTGGAAACATCTAGAAATCAACATGAAAACACAATAGAACAACCAAAATACCCTATAAAGGAATAATCTAGAAAAAATTATCTTTATTTCCCCATTCAACAAATTATCAACCCCTGTTTTGTCAACTGAGACATTAGAGAAAAAGATCCCAAGGAGAACAGAATAAATACCATTGAAATAATAAGAAAGAAATATAATAATGAATAAATGAATATTTATTAATTCTACAACACAAAAACCACCCAATTTATGATCTTACTGTAGTCCAAAAAGTATTAGAGGATGATCCCTTGAATGGAAATTTAGAAAGGGGTGAATGGGTGGTGATTTAGGGATAATCATTGAAAATGGTAGATAAGTGATTTTTTATCTTCTAATGACTAGGAAGGGTATCATGTTTATCCCACCATGTTTTACAATATTTGTAGAAAACATGTGTCCTACACTATCCAGGAAGATTAACCACATGGTTAGAAAATATAGTTTTCCTAACAACACAGTATCTATGAAGAATCTATTTTTTAAAATTAAAATTTGGTGGAAATATTTTTGAAGGAGGGTGCATGATTTCCCTGAACTATGCCTAAATATGTTTCCACATGATATCAATCATTTTCTATCTAAAAACTATAGGGGGAACCAATGGATAAATTATAAACTAAAATAAAAAAGGAATAACTCAAGAAATATTTAATTGATCAATTATTCCCACTATGAAAAATATATTTCCCCGAAAACTCACCACAAAGTTTGATGAGAGAATAAAAATGTATACTCATAATATCCTAAGAAATCCTCTCCCATGTATCATGTTTATCACCACCATTCTACTAAATTAATTATATTATCAAAATAGAAATCCCATAAAACACATTCTCTTGAGAATCCACAATCCCTATCACCTGGTCCCACATAGACAAATTATTCTCTAGCTCCAACTCCTCCCAATTCAACACACTAGACTGGGATGGGTTCTTCTTTTTATATAGAGAGACATTAAAAAAATAATGAATTGACATATACTAATTGGGAAAATAGAACATATATTCCACCTTTCAAAATCTATTGGTAATATCAGATGGTATGACATACCATAGTCTTAGAACCCCTTTCTTACACAAATGACATTGACCAATGCATGGTTGAACTTTTATGAACACCCCGTCCCCTACATATAGCTTCAAAGCTAATGTACTATGAATGGAATAATACTTATAGCAAATTTTGGTTGTCAATATCCACTTCCTAATCAACATGACTTTGTAAGTCATCACTTTCTCAAGTCTTAGTCAAAACATTGAGAACATACCCACCATAGACCAACATAATGGGGACCTACATAAACAACCATAATGTATTTAAAATGAATCCTTTAAATTTTATTATTGGTAACAATTTTAATAAAAAAACACTACTTATCCCTAATTTCTATCCCACATGCATGTGAATTCCAACACACATTCTGGTAGCATTTCTTCTAAAATATGATTCCCCAACTCCATATAACCATAATGTTGAATATGGTTCATCAATCTAATCCTGAAATGAGATTCCATTTTCTTCTGAAGTAATTCCCCAAACATTGAGATAAAACTAGAGTCACTATTAGAAATAATTATTTATGGCACACATTGAAGCATCACAAATTACTAATCATACAATAGACCTAACTCGTCCACTTTGGAAAACTACTTGATTAGAATAAAATGTGATGTTTGTTTTTAAAGGAAAATCACTAAACAATTAGAATTCCACCCAAGGGGTGTACAAGGATTTCCAATAATAAAATCTATGGAGATCGCTTCCCACATCTAGGTCGAAATAGGTCGAATATGAAGTACATCAGAGGGCCTTTTCTGTTCTGCATTAACCTATTGACACATCAACCACAGAGAAACATAGTCATCTACACCTATCTTCAAACCAATCCACTAGAACATTAGATTGAATTCTTATTAAATTTTAGTAGAACCCGGATAAATGAACAATTGATAATGGTGGTAATCATAAAACACCAACTTCTCCATATACAACAACATCATGAAGTGATCCTTAAAGGAGAAAAACTCCCCTATGAGATAAAGAACATTCCCATGGAACCACCCCACATTTTATGAAGTACATATAACATTGGAACTACACATTTCTCATATAATCTAGATAAATAAATTATATAAGGGAGGGTGTCAGCTTAAAGTTATCCAATAACACACCTTCACTTTGGTCCATGGTGATGAGATGCTTTTTGAAGAAAAGATAGATCTATTAAAAATCATCATAATACTTTTTCAATAACTCAAATTTCAATTTCCTTCTCAATGCATCATCAATGATATTTTTTTTCCCAAGATATAGAATATATCCAAATCAAACCCCCAAAGGTCCACAACCCAATGATGAATCCTTTAACTGTAATATTTTTTGGGGGAATGTACCATAAACTATTATAATCCAAATAGTCCAAAAAAATTCTACCATAAAGGTTGATTGTGACATGTATTTAAGGAATTAATCACCACGACTAACTCTACATAATTGGTGGGGTAATTAATTTCATATTTTTAGAGTTTCATGAAACATTAGCCACCAAAATATCATCCTACATCAGCACACACCCTAGACTCAAATGCAAGTCATTTCAATTGACCACATATCCTTCTCCATTCCATTTCATTATCAAAATAGGGGTTAATGTAATCTATCATTTAAGATACTCAATGGAAGCCTAAACACTGGGATCCTTTCTAACCATACCCATTTCCATGTAATAACTATCATAATGAATAATGTTGTGATAAATCT
This sequence comes from Viscum album, assembly GCA_963277665.1. Classification (NCBI taxonomy): domain Eukaryota; kingdom Viridiplantae; phylum Streptophyta; class Magnoliopsida; order Santalales; family Viscaceae; genus Viscum; species Viscum album. The sequence goes on along the minus strand of OY728145.1, from coordinate 1,235,889,046 downwards.
TGGGCCATCCAACTATAATAACATTCTGAGCCTAAATATATACTAATTTAAAAGAATAAGATATTCGTATGACATAACTACACAGATATTCTCATGGTCTATTGAGACACCAATTTTTTGCAATCACATTTCCCAGAATCCTCACAACCATGAACTAGAAGTTACATTTAGTGTAATTCACCTTGAGAAAGTGATATTAGAGGTTTTCTAGATAAATTAAAAAATGAATATCTTCTTCCTCCTCTAATATAGAATTGACTAGAATTTGAATCACACATTCCTTGAAAAAATAGTCATGTTAATGATTGAATACCCCATTCTGAAGATCAGTAAATATTTCTTTTGTATTTTTTAACGCAAAGTACATGTAAAAGTACTGAAAATTCTTATACATTCATCCAATGTAATTTTTCATAATATCAGTCACACTAACATTGACTTGGTGATACCCAAAACACAAAATAATTTTAGATAACCTAAATTAAATTAATACTTATATAACATTTCATATATAAGATTAAACGGATACATGTTCTTTATATTCAACATAATTATCTTCCAAGAATCAATAAACAATCTGAGAGATGCATCGACATTTCAGAAAATAGAACTAGGGTGGTTGAAGGTGATATATTTTGGTGAAAGAATAAATTGGATTCAAAATCATCCAGTTGTAGCTACTCTCTATTAACACAAAACCATTAGTTTATGGGGTGTTATTAATAATGATGTGAAATATATATTCAAAAAAATAATTTTATTTTAATGTATGTGTGTTCGGTTCCCCTTAGTTAGTATATGTTAAGAAATTCAAATAATTCTTTTTTAGTAGAGAACATGGGATTTAGGTTCTATGATGTCTCAAAATATACTACCTATTATGTGATATAACATTTATCAAATTTGGTGTAAATTTATAGTCCAATGAAATCCATTTTCATCAAATCAATTTAAAGAAAATCATGCGTTCCATTTATATTAAAATTTTAATTTTATGCGATCCAATGTACTAAATAAAAATTATAAGTGATTTATAAAATATTTGGAATAAAAAGTAGTTGATTATTCTTTTAATTTTTTCATATTATAAAATATGTGGTGAAACAATATGATATATTTTCAAAAAAAATTGGTTATGGATTTCTTGAGTAATTATAATCTATGTTACATACTGTGAAATTGAATTAATTCTATGTGAATATTAGTGAATGTAGAAGAATGATGGAATTATGCAGTAAATGGATGATAATGACAAAATTATTTGTACTGTTTTATATTCTATCATTTTGGGAACCATTGGATAGGCTAAGAAACTATAGAGTTGTGGCTAGAATTTAGGATCCAACTTAACATACCCTTAATTTGGGTACACAATCAAGTTTTTGAAATGTTTTAAGGGTGTTCTTGATCCACACTGGTTGGAAACTAGTGTTAGGGCCTTAAAATAATCAAGAAGGAATTATTTATCCATCAAAAAAAGAAAGAAATTATAATTTCCTCTATAATGTCAATCATGTCCACTCCATACATTAAAGATCCATATATAGGAGAATATCTAACATCATAAATAGGTAGAACCAAAAATAGAATAGGACTAAAGAAATAACAAATCAATAAATAATTATGTAAAAAATAATAAAAATTGAACATGAAAAAGGGATCACTAATGTATCTTGATATGAATGTTAGAAGAAAACTACATAAATAATGTGTCATAACCAACCATATCCATGTGAAAAGTGAATCACCTGCATATAGAACCTCCAAAATAATTTATTAAAACCCAATGGTATTCCTACACATTTATATAGTATTTCAATTGAACCTAAAATATAAGTGTTATGGTAAAACAATATTCATGTGTCCTCCCCACACTACATGAAAAACCTCTATAAATCTACAACATTCTTCATAGTTTGAGAATATAAAATAAAATGTAATATTTACAAATTTTATCATTATAAATAAATAGATGTAATTAATAAGGATTATTCCATTTAAAATATGAAATTTATGCATTTTGAACTAAAACATCTCCTTACACAATCATAATTAAGAATCACATGATAAAATAAAAAAAATTAAAACATTCTATTAAAAAAACATAATAAAGTACAATAGAGGGAATGGTTGAAAAAACCATTTCAAAAAATTTTATTTAATTAATGAGGATCCCTATGTATTTGTTATGGAATATTTGTTCCCTATAAATAAACAAAAAATAATAATAATGAACTAAATAATAAGGTAGTTTCAATATAACATAATCACAGGTAAATTATCGTGAATATAATGGAAAAACTACAACATAGAAAACAAATAAAAATAATTTATAAATGAAGGATTAAAATTGAAATATATAACAATATTAATAATAATTACATCTTGTATTTTTTCTTAATGTAAGCTACCAAAAATATTTCATACACAATCATACATAAATTACTAGAAATTTTGAATAGTATGGTAAAAACCATAATTTGGGACACTAGCTAAATAATAGTAACAATATTGTATAGTATACTTACCCAAACATTACATCCAACTATTTTTGGTTTCCCATTATCTAATAAATTGATGTGAGGAAAAAATCGATGAACGAATTTTAAAATATATACTAGATATAGATTACTGAAACACCATCTAAAAATATTGTTATTATATTTATTTTGAATTTTAAGTGGAATATAAATTTCTACACTCAAGGCCTATTGGGTGTAACAAATAAATTCTCCCAATGAATATTACATGGAAAAAAATTCATACCAATCAATTCATCCTTGAATAATAATTTTACCGTACATTATTAATTTGGATGAACTTATATCAAATTATTTCATTATTTAATAAATACTATTTAATATTTAGTTTATTAAATTTTAGATTTTTCATAGGGTGTATGGTGAAGGTATAGGTTTGATGGATCATTGGGTTGATACTCCAACACCATGGTTTAGTCCAAAAAAGTGGGTTTTAATATGTCATACGTAAAACCACTTCAGTTTCCTAGACAGTATTTGAACGTATTAAATTGAATTTAAATTATTTACTTAGTTATTTATTTAATATATTTTAAACTCCCAATCCCATGTATTTTGGATTTCTATGCGTGGAACATGGGGATAAGGATTGTTCAATGGGTGTAATTTTTGAAATAGAGAGTGGAGAGGGAGGAGCATATGACACAATGCTTTGTCGAATTTTGAAATCAGTTCTTGACTGAGGTGTTGTATCTTCTATATATGGGTTTTCACCTAATGATTTTTCATTTCCTATATATTGTATGACTTTTTTTATTTTAATGAACTAATAAAAATATAGGTGTTTTTATTTATATATGTATTTTATGACTATTATGTTCCTCTATTGGTCAATATTAATTAGGGAGAAAGAGATGTTTCAGAAGGTATTTAGTATTTTAATGTTATGAAATCCCAACTACACAACATCTAGATTAAGGATCACACAAAACGTAGTGATCCCATTTGGGGAATTTTGACTTTTACAAACTACATTCAAAGTAATTCTATTAAACTACGTGTATTTGTACATGGAAATGAAATAGAGTGAATGGAAAGAGTGATTTTTGGGATGTACACATTACTACTTGGAGTACATGTTCAGTTGTATGACATGTAAATTTGGTCGAGCACATTGTTTGACACAACATATAGGGGTAAAATACCCCTGTTTATGTAAATTCATAGAAAAAATGTATTACCTGGTTGATTACTAGAACATGGAAAGACCCCTTGTATTTCATTCCATGTATAATTACATAACCATGAAGCATTTTTTAGAATATACATTATTTAAATGGGGTACACACCATGTAAATACACTATTCTTCCCTTTTCTTTGTTTTGGTTGATTTTTTACCCAGTGATTATAATTGAATATTAAATAAGTCCATTATGAGTAATTTCCTTCATATAACATGATGGTGAATTTGTTTGGGCATGTTGAGTACTTCTATGAAGCGTTTTGGTGTGAATGAGTTCTGATAAAGAGATTTTCCAATTATCATTATATATAATTATCTCTCAAAATCAGGTCAAGGGATGAGTCCTAGGTGAGGGAAATGGGAATTATTGGGGGAAATAATATGGTTATGATATAGATCATTACTTATGTTAGGATTCAACATTTTATAGTATGTGTGATTTGGTTGTGACTATAGGGGACAAATATTTTTTGTTTTTCGGCCAACATTGGGAGGCTTAAAAAGGGGATGATCATGAGATGATATCCGGCTTGATATTTACTTGTATTATTGGCCTATAAGGTATTTTTCTTCTATTTACTGGTTTTGATATTTTAGACCCCTAAGAGATTGTAATGGGATAATGAGATTAGTTGTGATCAAGGGTCATAGGATGGATATCTTCACTTATGTTCCCACACTGTGGATCCCATGACGGATTCATCACCTTACATACCCATATTGGGTATCCAAGGATCGATTCCAATACATGGTTGTTGACCTAGAGGTCTATTTGAGATCCCAATTGAATGTCTAACCCTAAATCGGGCATGTTTTCTTTCATAGAAATTTTTATTGGTGTCCCCATTGAGTCGAAACCAACGTATAAGTTGATGTGGCAATGATTTTGATGGCTAACATAGTCATTAGTCCAGCCAATGACTTGTATAAATTATTTTTCATGTTGATAATTCATTTAAAACCATGCAGTTGTTTTTATATGATACAGGTTTCCATCATTGATGGACTTGGATATGATGCTTCAGATGTATGGTTGTGGGGGAATGACACGATTCTCTACATCTGAGGGTTATAATGTTAGATATCATATTCTACTTGTATAGTCCAAGATGTATGACATGATTCTCTGTATCCCTAATTTACTATTTTGGATATGATACTGCATTCTTATGAGATATTATGTTTGAATGTATTATTATTATCAGTAATTATAGACTTTTTCATTGTCTTGGTATCATACTATGGTTCTACGAATGTTCAAATAATAATATGGTTGATATTATTGGACATGTAATTCAACAAATAAGGATGACACTAGTGGATATTGTTTTCCATCGATTTGGATGAGGTCATTGGAAATGGATATCCTTGTATATAGTTGAGAATATTGAAAATTGATTTTTTCATGTCTGTTTGAGTTTTTTGACTATGAATATATGCATGTGTAGTGTACTATTGGGATTACGTATCATAATATGGCTTTGGAAAATGATTTTATACTATATTTAATATCTCACAGATTGGTTTAGATGGTAGATACAAAATACCATATAGAATATGATTTAGAAATAGCACTCCCTGTATTTGGGAAAATAATAGACTAATAATACCAGAACGACCAAAGATGATATATATGAAAAAGTAGGATTGCTTCTCGGAAATTTTTGTTTAAATACATGTGTAAATTTTTGGAATAATTAACTGGGTACTAGTTGTACTATATCATGTTGTGGGTATTAAATAAATACTTTTCTTGCTACCAATAAAGAGATAACGAATGGTGTAATGGGGACATGGTAGGGATATTAAAAGATATATACTAAGGGTCTAGGGGAATAGTTAGGTATGCAATAAATTTGTGTAACATTGGTTACAAGGAAATTACATTCCTTGAGTTCTGATCCAGGATACTGTAGTTTGGGATGATGAAGTAATGTTTGATCGAATTCATAGAACTGAGAATCAACTATTTTTTTATTTGTATTTATTACAGTTTTTATTATTTAGGTTTTTCAAATTTCATCAGAACAAACATATGGAAAAACTTTTTTGGATCAAAATTTGGGTAGCCTACTGAAATTCATTTCTCAACATATTTACATGAAAATCAGTGCAGAATTAGAAATTATGTCTACATAATAATTTATAATGTATGAATGATGGACAGGGTGGAGGCCCATGATTACATTATTTAGTAGATTTACTGATGGAGAGAGTGATAATTGTTTTGGAGAATCTAATTATTGTACTGGTGAACAGTTATGTGGTATGAATTGGTGATGGTCATGTATCGAGATGTATCAATTAAAAATTAATTTATTTTCTATATTTTATTTGATTAGAGAGGGATATTTATTATTTCTATTGAGTATATTTTTTTAGGCCTTTAATAAATTTCATCTTAATATAGAAATATTTTTTTATTTTACTCATTAATTCTATTTAATTTGATGTGATTTTTTTTATTCATTTATGTTTGTGAACTATGATATGGGGGTACAGACTCCTCACATTCCAACATGGAATTCCTTTTCATTTTGTAAGCCTATGGAATAAAAGTATTAATTCTTGATGTTTTTTATATGACTATCTTTGTGAACCAAGTCTGTGGAATTCCTGTTAGGTTACTACAATGTGTTATTAGAGATGTTTATTCCCAATTTCATTATATTTTGAGGCATTGTAAAATTGAGTATGAACACTGTTTCTGAGGCCATGAGAACATCAGGATAGTTTATTGAGAACATATATATTTTTTTTAATGTCCAAGTGACCAAGGAATGGTCTTGATGATCTTGAGATGTTTATTTTATGGTTTCATATGTTTTTTTCTTCGAAAAACACAAATTTGTGTTAGATGTTATGATTTATGATGGATTTATCAAAATTGTACCATTATAAATAGAAAACATATTGGATTTGGAATATTTTAATATAGATGTACATGGAGACTCATACAGCATGATCAGTTTATTGGTTACATATGGTATGGTCTTGATAATCTCTAAATTAGTTGATGATAAAGTCCTAATTTTTTAAAAAAAATATAATGTATTTTTTTGTGGTGTTTACATATAGAGGATATTGGAGGAATTATCCTCACTACATACATATATTTTTTTAATTTATTTTAAATAAAAATTCGTGTGGATCTACGGTGTGACACTCTATACAGAGGATGATGATACAGTCTTTATACACAACTACATAAGTGACCCCTATAGGTAAGCATATCAAAGTTGTCTTATTTGTAGACCCCTTATGGGTGGTTACTGGTTGGATTTAGGTATATGTATATGGGTGGATGAATGTGTTCTACTCCTCCTAGGAGTGGTATAATGAGAATTTGGTCGAAGATGATGGTTTCCCATGTTTTTTTGTGGTTTGTTTCAAATATTAAATGTTTTTAAATGAAAAAATAGATATTTTTTATCAATTTTTTGTAGTTTGACATTGGGAATATGATGTTCTTGATTCCCCATGGGTCATGGAAATCTACGAGAGGCCCATGACCATGTTGTTGGACCTATTGATCAGTAGTGAGACATGATTGGTAGGGCTATCCAGGATAGCCTCATGACCACCATTGACGTTACTCTATGTTAGGGAGTTGTTTCTATGAGAATTTCATGGGTTTTCCATGAGAGGGTTAAGAAGAGTTGTATGTTCCTTTTGGTGTGAAAGGTGTTGCTATATTTTTATGTCTTCTATTATCAATGAATGAAATTTATAACCTAATATAATGATTATGTTCTTGTAATTACTTTTTTATAAAGAGAAATTTCATGCCAGTAATTTGGAAAAGTGGTTTGTTTCAAGAGTGTTAGGTTTAATCTATATCATATTCAAGGTAATGGTTGTGTAGGCTGTTTGTTACTAGTGTTCATGATCCACATCTAAATAACATGAAGAAAACATGGTTATCACAATAAGGATTGAGTTTATTGTTTCCATAGGGAATTAATTTTTAGATAAAAAAATATTCTTTCTATTTGAGTTATAAAATATAATGTTACTATTTGGTGTTTATCTGATCAAGGAGAAACAATGGGTGGTCTTGTACTATTTCATTTGTTTTTTTTTGTATTGGTTTCTATAAAAAATAAAACCATAATGGTTGAGATCATAAAATTAGATAAGAGTGGGCTAAGAACCCATGTTAAGGTGATGATAGAATTACATACATAGAGGCCTAAGACCCTCTAGATAGAATTGTAACATTCCAAGCATGGTAATATTTATTGGTTTTTTAATCAAAAACATATTTTTATACTCCTCATCAATAGATGACCATACCATTTATCATTACATCAACATGAGAATGTTTATATTTAGAAATCTATATTCTATGCTATAAAAATGTCACATTGTATTTGATAAAGGGAATCATTATATATTTCACATATAGAGTGGAGTATGATAATACATTTAATGTGAAGTGAACCATCAGCTATTTGTGGGCGTTTTAATCATGATGTACTTGATGTTGGAAAATATAGTGGGTATAATTCTAAGAATCTAATAATATGAAATAGTTATTGTATTGTTTTATCACTCATGTTAGAGAAAGACAAACATGTTCATGATTTAAAGATTATGGTGGTAATGATCTTATGGTTGAAATAACACTACATATTTACTATGGTGAGATGTTTTATAACAGGCAGGTAGTAAGGACTTACATTTTTTCAGACTTTGAATTTGAGAAAAAATTTAAATTTTCACTATTAGGTTCCTGTGAGGGGGAGAAAATTAATATTTCTCTGTCAGATAATCTCTTATCATTGTTTTAACTACCCCATTAGACTTAGAATGGGGTGATTACCATAGTACATGTGTTTTATGTAATTTCATCCAAAATTTATTTTCGAAGAATCATTAATTTTATTTATTTAAATATTAAATAATTTGAGAATTTTTGGGTGGAGATATCATTTGAATAGAGCATAATATTTAGATTCTAATTTTCTTATTGATACTAGAAATTGGGGATTTTATAAAAAAAATTATTTAGCAATTTTGATTTCTAAAAATATATTTTCCCATTATAAATATGATTTTAATCAATTTTAATAGACCTCCATTTATCTTGGTAGAAATGTTAGGAGGGGTAGGGATCCTCCCATGCATGTTATGTATGGACTATGAGGAAGAGGGGGGTTAATTTTGGTCACATCAATAATGATGGTTGAGACTAAAGCAAAGAAAAGTATCTTCCAGTAGTGGTTTTGGATGCAAATGTTTGGAATTTTGTCTATATAGTGGGGAATCCTTATGTTTTATTCCTGTATCCCCATATATTATTGTTTTAATGTTTTATATAATTATAATTTCTACTATGTATTCTATTTGATCAATAAATTCCTAATCAGAGTATAATGGGTGATTCAGATGGTTCAAAGGGTTTTCTTATATCGAACCTCAATCTATATGACATGTGGTTTAACGAACACTAATCCATGTGTCCTTACCATTTGGTTAAGGTATATGTTTTTAAGCTAGATACCTTATAATTAGAGAAAATTATGTTTGATTAGAAAGGGTTATGTATCTATATACATGTACATACATAACGTTTTTTAAAATACACCATGTAGTTATATTATATGTTGTGTAGCGGGACATGTCCCTATGGACAAGTACTGGGAAAAACACCACATATTGGGCTGACATTTCCTATTGGATTCATATCGTCAATTATGATGAATTCTTGAACAATATAATAGTTCATGGTTAGGCCCCTGTGTATAAATCCTTGTAGGGTTATATTTCATACTAGGATCCTTTAGAGTTCAATCAATGTACTCAGGGTATGCCTCATGTACTACCCATTTGATTCCATTTTGATGATTTTGGGTAGTTTTTTACTGAAAATATATAATTTGAAAAACAAGGAGTTGATTTTGTGTAAATGGTATTTTAAAATAAAATTGAAGAATCCTTAGGGATTTTTGATGACTTTTATGAAATTTTTAGTGATGGATGAGTTGTGTAGGGGAGTTTTTCCTGTAATATATATATCAATCTTTCTCATGAGAGTTGTAGATGGGAGAGAAATAACACAGAAATAACTTCATGAAATTATTTACACAAATTATAATGATTTATTTAGGTTTTCAATTAATATTCCCATGAATTTTTTTAACCAAATAAAATATGAGATATTTGATATAAAAAATTATATTGATTTTTAATCTGTCTTAAAGGGTTCAATTTATTTATGAATTTTATTATGAACATTAGTAGAAATTTTTTAATGATTGTTAGGTATTAAAAGATATACATGTTCAAGATGCACCTTGTCTAGTGGTTCCAATACAATTAGTCAACCACAATGATTGTCTGCCCATGGAAGCCCACAAAGAGAGTCTACATGTTTGGAGAGGAGCATGGCCAGTAGGTTGGAGCCCACAATGAATAGAATTGACCACTACTTGTAAGATCCTTAAAATGGGTCATGATCTATGCATGTGTTTAAATCTATTGCCCAGTGCTGATCCACATATAATCATCTAGTGAGAAACAAAACTAATTTCATTATAAATGAACATGGAACTCATTATCACATTTCAAATGGGATGTAAATAGCTCTATAAATGTTTATAATTTTATGAAACTCTATTGATTCATGTTTTATTTGAGACACCCCCTCTCGAACAAACCGCATTACCCTTCACAAAATCCTTTTTCAATTTAAACTGAACAAATATCTTTTTCAATCCTTGAGATACAACAATTATGTGGTCATGGAATCCCGATCATGGGCTTTTACAAAATATCAAAAATTGGTAACCCAAAATATTACCTTCTAATGCACATAATAAAATATTTCTGTGGAACTCGACCCATCTTCCAACATTGATGGAAACATGACTCAGAGAAGGATCCTTATGACATGTTAGAGGTTCTACCATGTGACTATGAGTCCCATATTCCATAAATTCCATGAATGATTATATTGTTGATTTAATGGTTCTGCTACAAATATTTTCTGTAATGGTTCTAAGACACTGAGTTTTTTTGATTAATTCTACGAGACACCACTACGTCTTATAGAGGATTTAAAATATTCACCGAAACAATTAAATAAATATATGGGAAGAATGAAGGATAATTCTATTCCCTATAAAAGGGGGGACATTCCAATTTCCCTGAGAGATAACCCACCAGTGCAGGATCTATTCGATTAAAGGTTCGACTCAATTTTATCTTCGATTAATTTTTATTTATTTCATTTATTTTCGTGTATTACTTATTTCATCTATTTATATCTTTACTTAATACATATTTAATTTAAACTAAATGATTCTCCATCATTCTTCAATATCTTTATTTTATTTCAATATGTTATTCTTCTGTCTCTCTTTTCTAAATTTTTTAGTTATTTTATGTTTATTATATATATAAAACACCATTTATATTTTATTCTTCTCATTATATCCCTATCAATATTTTAATATTTATTTTATTTTCATTAATTTTTTTATTTATTCCCTTATTTTTCTTTTACTCCCAACAAAAGGATGTTAACCAAATGAGTTTTCTCATAGATGGATACTTATAACTGAATTCTTCAAATTAATTATACAAAAATTTGAATCTTTTATCAGTGATTATGTATGAGATATAAGGGTATTAATTTTTTCCCCACCAAAAAAAATCATAAAAAACTTTATTGTTTGGACTAAATATTTTTGGTCCCTTATATTGAAGGCATTAATTTCATAAGTAGAGTTGTGTCTTTCAGTGGATGAATTGACATACAGTAGAGGTAGGTCCTATAAGATTCCAATCCATAGGGTGATGTGTTCTGACATCATTTATAATATGAGTATGTGGTATATAGATTTCTTACGACATTCAAGGATTTAAAACCAATAAATAAATGATTAGAAATTGATGCATGAGTTTTTAGTGTTGATATGTGAAATTGAATTTTAAAATAACAAAAATATGTATATTGAATGGCAATTGGGAAAAAATGGAAATTTATTTCTATTTATTTAATATTTAATTTTATATTATTTTTTTTTTGATTTTCACATGATTTATTTCAGAAAAAATATATTTTTTAAGAAAAATGTTTAATTATAAAAAACATAGTATATATCTTTGATCCTCATCAAGTGATTTGACCCGGTTCAGCTATTATGATACTGTATTAATTGAATATTTTCATTTTTCACACCCTTTTATAGGTTTGAATAAAAATAAGTGTTGTTCTAAATAATGTAGTAGATGTTTGCTTATCTTTTTCTATTCTAACATTGTATATAGTTTCCCCATTCTATAAAAAACCTAAAAAATCTATATTCTTTTTTCAATGATGTATTAAAATTTACAATATTATTTTTAATGGAATAATTAATTAAACATGTTAGAACCATTGTTTCAAATAGTAGTGGAAGACCACTTGAAAAGAAGGATTGATCAACTAATTGATCTGAAAATCATGTGCTAAATGGGAATGAGACAGGTGTATTGCCTCAATAACTAATTTTTCAAATTAATGATGTTACTTCTAATATTCAATTAATTAATCCCATTTTTGATGTAAAAGTAGATTATAAAAATTTTGATGATGTGATTCCTTTGATTGAGGTCATTTTTAATGAGTAACTATAACACAACAATATTGGGGATCACATCCATCTGTACCATGAAGAACATTAAAGTGATGGTGAAGACTCATCTGTTGATGTAAATATTAGGGATCAATAATCCCAAGGAAAATTTAAGAGTAATTGAGTAGAATATGAGACACACGGATATCCTCCCATTGACAATATTGGAGAATCTATACATGACTATATTATACAAGCCATAGAAGATAATGAAATGACACAATTGGGGTAATATATAGAAATGTTAGAGGATTGTAAATGCCTACTTATATCTACTTATATAAACCATAAGGATAATCTTACTGCTAAAGAAGATATGAAAATAAAGCCAATGCAGGGGTTTATCATTCCTTGATCTATCATTATGTTTATTTTATTCAATTTGAGTATAGTCTAAAATCACATTGTATAATATTTTAGATTCGAGAAACAAATTTTTTTTTCTAGATTGATGATCATGAAGGTGTACATACACTGTTTGGAAAAAAAATTAGCTCCTTTGTTTTGTTAAACACACCTTATGGGATTCTAATTGAGAGATCCTACTGATCTAGTGAAGGAAAAATAAGATTGAGGATTCCCACATTTGTTGGGAGAATTCATATTTTCATTCATAATTATTTAATTATATGAAACCAAAAACATATTCTAACCATTCTTTTGAAATTAAAATTCATGTTTCCCATATTCACCCTGTAATATAAAAGATAATTTAGGTTGTAAAAGAAGAAAAATAGAATTAAGTACACCCAAAAATAATTACACTCAAACAGTGAAATCATTACCCTATTATGAATGTGATGGATTTGGTGTAATATAATCATGTACTCCTTATCAGAAATGATGATGTAGAAGCTACAAAATCAAAATGTGGTGGTCCAATTCCATGAATCACCACCCAAAAACAACTTATTATTAATATCTTGTTCTACTATTCTAGATGTATTGAAAAACATAGGGCTCACTTGGGTTATTTAACCAAGTCTCATTATTCAATTTTCAGTCATGTAATTTATATTAAAATTTCATTCATTACAATTTGAAGCATCCCACTCCTTCTATAATTTAGATATTTAATGGAATTCTCTTTGAATATTAATGATTTATTGTATTTAGGAGTTACATGATTGTTAACAGAATACCTTACAATAGTAAGGATATTAGGATACCTAAATCATCATAAAAAATGGAGTTCACATTTATTATTTTTAACTCAAACACAATACATTATAATTTAAATACATGTTGAGAGACTATAACTATAAATTTAATGATCATTCATTTAATTAATGCTTTATATGACATATTTAAGAGACTTGAGTTTCAAAGGAAACCTATGATTCCATGTTTTTTATTTTATTGATAATGAGATTGACTGGTTATAGTGGATAATTTAATTATTACACAAAATAATGAATATTGATATGATGACTCCTAATTTTAAGGAATTAGTCAATTTGTTTAATTGAATGTTCCCTACAATTTTTCATACTTTTATGTTTTTAAATATATATTTATTAGATTGTAATTATTAGTCATTATATGATGGATTTTATAATATCATAAGACTCATTCTAGATTGGATTTCTAGTCTGAATATTTTCTATTTTATCTTAATCATGTTTATTTAGAGACCTTCAGGAACACCACCTACATGAACACGAATTTAAACTTATCAATGATTTTTATTGTGAAAAAAAAATCTAATATTATTGTGTAATTTTTATTGACAACAGCTTAACCTTGAGAAAACATTATAAAATTATCTTTGATTATAACATAGAGACCATTAATATCATTTTTCAGAATGAGCCATATTTTAATTGATTTTATCTATTCTGACATGAATCATATTGTTCTCATAATATTTTAATGATTATGTGTTGTGGTCAGGGAAATCATGTTGAGAAGGATGATCTTTACTATAATGAAAAACTATGGGGTGATTATTTTTTGGAACTATGATAGGATGATTATCCATTCATTATACATTATTTATCAATAAATGAAACAAAATATAAATAGAAAAAATATATGAATATGTTTGTACATGGGATGATAAACAATCATCATTATAAAACTAACGATTTTGATCATTTGTGCTTGTTTATTAGAATCATTTATCGATCCTGAATTGATTAAAACCTTTTATTTTTGGTTTTGAGAAAGGAGAGTTTCTAATATTTAAGGGATAATTACATAAGCATTCATATTTGAGGTTATGAAATATTATTTAAGTGAAAAACCTCTTCCAATGATAATTAATTTTTTATATCAATTCTTACCATCGATAATCCGAATAGTCATATGATCCTATATTTAATGTCCTTATGATTTCATGTGTATTTTCTATTTACAATGTGGATAAATTTATTTCATTACATGATTCTGTATAAGGAGGATATTATCATGAAATTATCATGAATCAAATTTAAATATTATAATGAGAGATGTGAGAAAATATTAAAAAATTTGCATAGATAATGATTTGAAATTTTTAATAGTAATGAAGTGAGAAAATTAATTTTATAACATGAGAATATGGCCCCTTTTCACTAGTGATAAACATAAATTCTTTTATTGGTTTTTTTAAAGTGAAAAATTAAATTGATATTTTATCTCTAACATGGAAATTTTATTTAACCATTGTTAATTATATATTTTCTTTTCTTTATATTTAAACTAGTGATACATTACACCCATATTTTAACCAAATATTTATATTTTTTCATATGGGGAATAGTTTCTTTGTGTGGGGGGTAATGATGAAATAATATTCTATGGATATTATCAAAAAAAATTATAATGATTTATTATTGTATTACATATTTTTTTCCATATAATTCTATTATTTTATAATATATATGAAATTTGAAAATAATAATTAAAAGGATTTTTGAACGTTATTTTAATGGTTTATTATACTGAATAATATTTAGTGGAACTTATATTTTATTTTTTATTTATTTATATGTATAAATATATTATCATCCTAAAGATATCCCTCAAATAAAGGAATTAATATACTTATCCATCTGCATGGGTCAATTATCCACGGGTACCCACTGAGAGAGAATGCATTGTGGGAGACAGAGATCATTCTGCGGGGAGGATCCCATGGTGCATAGATTGGGATATGTTATGTGCGGGCTGTACGAGGAGGAAAGGGATAAAATATTCATTGAAATTTTACTCGATATCCCATCATAACAATGATTTTAGTATGATAGGTTTCTACTGATTTAATTATAAACAAGAATAGAACCCATTATCATATTATATTTGTGATGAAAATGTCATGATAACTATTAATAATTTAATGAAATGTTGTTGTTTCATGCTGGATGTGCAGCAACATTGCTCAGACACACCATTGTTCTAATTTCCACTACCTTTTTCACAAAACAATGGACAACTTCCTTGTGCAATCGATGAGATTTTTAGTTTATGAAACTAAGGATTCTAAATAGAGATCATTTAAGAACTCCCCATGAATTGTATCATTGTGGATCACTTTATACCACTCAAAAGTCCACTATTATTTCAAAATCAACCCATTAACACACATTTAATTCTAGATGAATGGTAAGAGGATCCTTATGCCATAAAAGAGGATCTCCCATCGAACCACATGTCATTATATCCTTTCATTCGATGAACAATGATAAAGAGCATTTCATTCATCTGTTAGATTCAACCCTAAAAATGGTTTTGAGATCCTGTGATCCTTAATTTAAATCTATGATACACCACTGGGTATCATTGAATATTTAAAATATAAATTAAAAAAATTGAAAAAATGATATGAGAATGCTGGGGAAAAATTATTTTCATATATAATAAGGGTATTTCCCACTTGCAAGCTATTTAACCAACTAATGAATTTAAAAATAAATTGTAACTACTTTTAGTTGGCTTATATATGTTTTTTGTATTTTATTTCTATTTTCATATTTTTAATTTAGTTTCATTAATTTTTATTAATACACCGGTAATTTAATTATATTTAAAAAATATCTATATTTATTCATTTTTAATATTTCTTCCTCAACATCTTCTTTATTCTAAATTTTCTCCATTACATTTTTAAATTATGTGCTTTAAATGTGTCTTCCTCTATTTTTTGTTCTTCTCATTGTCTATTTAACATTATGCTATAGTGTAATTTATTTTCATCCCATATTCCCATTTTTTCTACCAGTGATATCATACTCTTGATAATTGGTGGTTGACCAATGTGATTTCCCCAAGGGATGTTAGGATTTCCAGAATTCAAAATAAAATTATGTAAAATTTTTAATCGATATGTGGTTATTTTGAGTCATTTGTATGTGTGAAATGGTTTTCCTTCATGAAATGGATAGGAAAATCATTTTTTCCTATGTTTATATCATTTATCTCACTTCTGTTGAATCTAATCTTTTTTTATAGTTATGTTGAGACATTAAATGGATCAGATATCAAATGTTATAGATAATTTATGAATTATTCAACATTAATAGTAGTAGTGTTCCATAAATCATGGATATAGTCAAAGGTGGAATTTGAATTCGTTAAAAAATATGGGATTACAAGAATAATAAATAATATTTTTTTAGTCACCTTATTTTATAAATGGTCTATCAAAATTTATTTTAGAATAATAAATAATGGATAAAATATGAAACCATGATTAAACCTATAGGCCAAGTACATTATTTCTAATTTCATCTCTCATTTCCTGATATTATTAATTTATATCGGAACTTAATTTTTTCTAAAAAAACATAGATATCATCACATTTATAAAATATTAATTTAAAAAAATATTATGTGAAATATAAAATATAGAGTATACAACATCTATTATTCATAAGTATGAAAAGCCAAGTCATCCCTTTTATTTCACTATGATACCGATTAGAAATTTTTCTTTTACACATCCAATGTTAGGTGTGAATCAAGACCTAGCTGAGGGTAAAGAAAATAATTTTAGGATGTCATATGTGTTCACTAGTTTCCTTGATTAGTGTTAAAATGGGACTATCCTAGGATAGTGGGGCTATGATTCTACCTAATGCGATGGATTTGTAAGGTGTTTAATAAAACATCGGGAGTCTTTGGAAGGAGATGTAATTGAGTCTATATCCCGAATAAATATTACTTCATGGTTTGGCATGTGTGACATCGTAATGCTAGTTGTAGGTTTTTGGTGTTTTTGAACCCTGATAGATGATTTTTTCACATATAGATTATTTGTGATCATGGGTTATAATAGGGACATCTCTAATTGTCTTCTTTCCATGAAAATTCCTAGAGGGTTTCTTATTCTAACATACTAGTTCTAAGGATCACTATATTTATGCCTCATCACATGTGTTTAAATAGTGCACCCAATGGGATATCAATTCATCAACAAACCATGAGTTTGTAATTATTTCCTATATAGAAGTGGTTGAAAATTTCCCCTTGGGACCCGAAGTGATGTATTATTTTATGGGGTTGAGATATTGATGATAGTAATTTCACTTCAACCAACCATTTATTGTTATTTCATTTCACTATTTGATATTTGATACATGGATTTTTTCCCTGGGGATATTGTGATATGATAATGGTATTCATCATTGAGAGAGTTTGGGATGATGCACTATATGTATTCTTCTAAATGATGGACATGATGGTCCACATATTATATGACAATCTACATATTTGGTTTATATATTTATATAAGATGCTCTACATGTATGGTTTTAGATGTCGAACTTTATGTTCTAAATGTTTTATTTCATAAATTAGACATTATGTTGCATACCATTAGGATATGATGTTGTATATGATTATATGTATCTGTAACAGTTGATTTGTTCGTTTTTTGGTTTTTTTTCAAATGGTTAATGAATGTTTTATTTTAAATATGGTTGAATATTGAGGATGGGGAATTCGATAGTTATGGATGAGGATAATGGACATGGAATCCCCCAAATATTCATAATTTTGGTGGAGAGGGTGATCCATATATATGTATATTTTATATTATAGTAGAAATGTAATTCTACATATGTGTACAATATTTCAGACTGAGTATCTAGGCTATGATAATATACTAACAGGATTAGGCTTCAAAATTAATCTCTTCACCCTAATTGTATACTCTATGGTATAATATCTTCTCTGATTCTATGAGAAAATATGGGATACCATTTTTAATAGGATGTAGTAATGATTCTCCTATATTTATGGTATACTTCTAGACTGATGCTCTCTTTACCTCCATGTTGATATATGTTTAGATGAAGTATTATTATTCCATTGCCTTCGTATTGATTAATTGGATGGCCGATTCATGGATTCTCTAGGTACTAGCTACACACCAGAACATTGTTATTGATTGTAAAATATCCATATAGGTACAATAAATGAGATAAAATATTGAGGTCGGAGGACATGATATAGAATTCATGTGATTAAGAACTTATATAGTAGAACATTCATGGGAAAGATTCTCATGTTTGATAGTATTAGGTGTTTCAACCAAAGATATAGTTCCCATTGGTTTCATGTAATACATTGTCACCACTATTTTCATAGGGATATTTTGATAATGCCCTAAACAAGGGTGGATTATCCAAGACATATACCAAAGAATCTAAAATAGTTTTATTTTTCTTTCATCCACTTTTTTCTATTAGGATAAAAAATTTACCTGAGCATTCACTTATGGACACTTGTAATGGGATCATCATTATGGTTTTCTATATTTTATTATTTCTCAAAACCTATACATGAATATGTGTGTGCGTTTAGTCATTATGTCTACATTCATGTTGATCATGGATGAATGATGGAAATGATGGGAACTTGGGGTTTAATAATTGAGTGAAGACAATCATGTGGTTACTAATGATCGTGGTGGACCATCTCAAACCATTCTAGATAATTGGTATGTTTCATGGATTGGAGTATATTGTATAAACTTTTTTTTCCAAATTTTAGATTTTTCATATGTGATCCTCCATGTGGGTGGTCAGTGTTGGATATATTGAATACAATTTCGGTCCATTATTATAGTTCATCTTATTATATAATTATTTTCTTTTCTTTTATTCATTCCTTATTAATACACTGATGTGTATGATTCTATGTTACTTTTTAATGTTTTCACACTCTGATATGGGTAAAAAATAACCAAATAGTGTCATCATATAACATCTTAGATAGGTTACACCTTTTAGATTATGAGGAGTCTAGTTTGAGGACTTGTGGGGAACCAGCTCAAGGTGCTAGTTAAGTTTCCTCTATGGTGGTATTTATTAGATCCCATCATAGTCTACCATCCAACCTGATAGGCATCCCGACCCATGATATTTAACTATGGTCATTCCCAATCCCTTTAGGTTGGAAACATTCTCATGGGAATTCAAGAAATTCTTTGGGAATTATTTCGTTATAAGATCAATAATATTAATTAACTCCATATTTACATAACAACTCATCCAAATTCGATAATACTTTTTAAAAAAAATTATATGGTATAAATTATGATAATATTTTTAATTTCTACCTATTTACCATGTAAAAAAATGGTAAGGAAACAACTAACTGGAAAAAAAATCTCATGAGATGAGGGTAGATGCACACTATGCCAGAACCATAAACACCTAAAATATGAATTCCACTAACAGTAGTACCTTCATCCAACCCATCAATGGCCAATAATTTAATTATTTTGAAACAATAAGGTCTAAATACATATAAGGATGTCTTAGGGCGTAACCTTACATTCCTAGTATGATGCCATCAGATGTAAAATATATTTCAATTATAATAAACACAAACTTGCTAGATTTTACAGAAAGAAAATATATTAATTTGAAAAACATGTTTTGAACAATAAATAAAAGAAATAAGTATGAATTATTTGAAACTAGAAAAAGAAATCATGAGGTTCATGGGTAATCACTATGTTCCATGTTTTATTGGGTACTAACTATACTCATACTCTTGAAGATTGATCCTCAACTAGAGATTCTATCACCTTCTCAAGTGAACCAATCCTTGTTAGTATATTTCAGTTTGTGTTTAGTTGTTATACTACTATGTAAGATGGTTTATTCCTAACATACTTCTCCTAGACATCCCACCAAGGTACCATATATATTCATGTGTTACAAAAACATTATCAACCATAAAAATTTACTTTTTCACAGTCCATGCGATCATAAATCAATGACAAAATTTCCAAATATTTTCATAAATGAAAACCCAAAATTCTACACAAAACAACACCAATGAAATCAAATATTTTGACACAAAAAAATATAAGAAGGAATTAATAACTTAATCCATACATATTTTATTCCATAAATAATTGAACAATAGGGAACTCACTACATTTATTTTTCAAATCATCAAAATATGGTTGTAAACTGCAAAACAAAATGATAGGAACCATATGAATGAAAGAACGCATCATAAAAATCAAAAAATGACCAAAAAATTATATTATTCTAAATATAAAATAATTAAACCATCAGGGGGATTGAAAATTCTTATGTAATGGAGAAGAAACCAATATGATATGATATAAATGACATATATGAAGAAAATTTGAAGTGATAACCATCAATCACTAATGAATTTGAGCTAAGGATGAATGGAGAAGATGGGTAGGCCCACATTATGATATTTATATGTATTGGGGAATGAATGTTTCAAACAGGGGTAAATATTTGGTGGGGGGGTGGGTAAAAGGTAAAATATTGAAAAACACATTTATGCGTAGGGTGCACTGTTTGACAACACGATATTCTAGACTATGTACCAACCATAAAAGCACTTTTTTCTAAATAGTGTGAGATATTGTAAATATGGATATATGGTTTGGCTAATTATGCACCATACTATGTAGGTACTCTAGATTCATGGGATTGGGTATATATATTGTTGCATGACATTACCCCTAGTTGTGTGAGCAAAATAGATCTTCTATCAAGGGGTGCATTGTTTGTGAAGGATCGAATATGGTTTAGCTAAGAATGAATTAACTTTGTTCCTACCTCTATACAACCAAAAGGTTCTATTATTCAGGATTGTGTAAAAAATATTTAACAAAATAAATACCTAAATTATGTGAAAACATTCTAAAAATATCAATTTTCTCAAAAAAATTCCCACCATCATAATCAAATGTCACCCTTAGAAAGTTAAACTATATTATGATCATGAACCATGTTATGTTAATGGTCTTATAAGAAAAAATACCATTTTAATGTATTTTACTCATTGTTATTATGTTACAATAGTACTAAAATTAATGGAATGATTTTATATCAGATGAATTTTCCCAGGTAATCTATAATATATGCTGTTTTATCAGTCAATGTTAAACATTGTTCAATATCGATCTCACCCCAATTCAATATATTTGACGGTTCTAGAATATATATTTACAATTTTGTGAAAATGAAACCATATCAAATTGATATCAACTAATTATATAACTACACTTTTTGTTCCTTATTGTCAATCAATTCAATAATATAAATATGTACAACATACCTTAGCATAAGCACCATCTACATTAAGAAAAAATGATTACCTAAAAGAGGATTCAACTTAATATTCACATGGTCACCCCCAGAGAATTAAAATGTTTTATTTCACCAATTAGATTAAAAAATATAGTGGGTTTGTTCAATTACTAATTGATTGTAATCATTTAAGTCGTATTACTCATTCCATACACAATGCTATGTCCCAATATTGTGGACTATCCTATTTACATCCTGGATAGAGGAGACTGGAATGGATAAAAATATAGTGCATGAAAAGGTCCAATAATTATCCAGGAGTTTTATCTATTTTTGAGGAAGACCCCATCATCCCATGAAGGTTTCCACTTGATCCAATGAATTCCATACACATTCATGAAGAAAACAAAAATTAATTTTCATCACTCACTCTATCTAACCTTCCATTTGGGTTGTTATTTACTGCTATGAATAACATGTGACTCTATTTCATTATTAAGACCTTTCTATTACACAATGATAAAATAAGGGTAACTATTAGAAATAACATTAAATGACACTCCATGCATCCTCAAAATTAAAATAACATAAATAAATCCCATTTATTCTACTTTAGTTGATTTCATGATTAGAATCAAATGGATAAACGTGGTAAAATGTATAATAACCACCAAAATCATGTTACTACACTTTTGTGTTTGGAGTTACATAATGATTAATTACAAGGCTACTTCATCCCACTTATAGGTTGGGATTACATGATTTTTATGTAAGTTAGAGGGCATCTACTTCTCATATTTGACATATTGATTTGTACAAACTAGAGATAAAGTTATGTTAGATCATCACTCATACCTAGACATCATAATAAAAAACACATTATAAAACAACTTGGTGTATCCAAGATGGTTATCCCACTAAGGATAATGAATATCAGGAATCACCAACCTCTTCGATGAAAATGTAACAATAGAGAGGCCCATGTAGCAAAGAATACACTTGATAGAAAATAACATATAATTAAAAATTTCGCTAACATTTATTATATAGTTTGAATTTAATAAAAACTCATCATGTAGATTATCATCATGAATCAATATTAATAGATTAGAAATAAACTAAAATTTATTCAATAATATACCTACGATACACTCATTGGCATCTAGGTTTATTCAAGAAATGATCCCAAATACACTTAACACATCATTGGTCACCTTTAGTGAATGGGATGTTATTTTCCTATTTAGATAATAGAAAACAACATTTTCGTTACCAGTTTATTATTTTATATCAATATCGAACCCTTGGTGGTAATCAATACATTTTCCACAGGGTTTAGATCCTTATTTGAAAATATGTATCACAAATTGTTAGGGATTTTTGTAGACCAAAATAATATCTATGAAAATACATTCACAAAAATATTAATGGGAAGGAAACAAAGCCTCTATCATTAGGTCATAGTGTTTTTAGTTATTCTCAAGTGATAGGAGTCAGTGAGATCCATACACTACCACATGATCATCCTACATTAACAAGAACCAAATACGTATACATGAAACATCATAATAGACCATGTACCCATTTTCATTCAATGGTAAGATCAAAATTGGGGTATCAGTCAACCACTACATGATATTATATAAGAAATCATGGCATTATTAACTCCATAATAGCATCACTCCTTTCAAGGTGAGAGTATTAATTGGTAAATCCAAATGATAGTAATATTTAACCGGCTACCTATAAAAAACTAATACACCCAAAAAACATATAACATGAAATAATATCCTCATCTCTTTCTATGAAATAATATCTTTGACTATATCCTGCTCAATTTAAACAACCATACCAAAAATCATGTGTCCAAAAAAAATAACTTCCAATGTCCAGAAAATATACATTGAGAGCTTAGAATAATGATCATGGTCTCACAGTGTTCCAAAAATAACTAAAAATTGGTTCATGTGATCCTCATCCAATATTTATTGACAAATATTTCGTCCACAAAAAACCATAAAAAGTTGGCATGGTGTCTTTAGAACAGAAATTTCATATGAACCATAATTATCCAGGTTTCATTAATCAATCCTAAAATGTGATACCAAATACTTCAAACGACCAAACATACTCTGTATTAGGAATTTATGATTTTCTCACCTTGAATGATTTATTCCTTGAATGGAGCCTAATATTATTGAAAAACACTTTTTCCTATATTTTTTTCAAATAAATCATTAATACGGGGTGATGGAACCTTATTTTCAAATATAAATTACTTTTGCTTTTGGTGGTTGGTACATAATTAGAGAGATACATTATCCTTCTTTGTAAAATAACTAGTGAGATCTATTGTGATACTCTCTAGGGAATGGCCCATTTGGATTCCAAATAACCCAAATATATTATTAAATTCCTCAACATTGTGGGGGACATTAGATATTATGGATGAGATATAGGTTGTGTCCCTAATGAAAAATTGGCATTAAACTAAACATCCTATTCATGAGGTAAGCTTGAGAAGTGATCTAAAAACATATTATGAAAAATAAATCACTAACGGAAACAATATTTATGATATTTTCCCTTCTTAATCTAGTATGAGGGGAGAAACCTGATAGGGAATTATACATAACTCATGTAGTGGTGGTCCATCTCATCTGGACAACATAACCTATTCATCTTGGAAAACATGATTTCTCTCATTATGGCTCACAAATATTAGTAAATGATTATATAAATCTATATGTGTATTGAATAAAATATTCTTGTGCATTACTAGGATCATGAAAATGTGCAACATCTTCAGGACATGAAAATACCATATCACCCCCACCTCGGACAAGGAGACATCACATGATCGGAATCAATAACCCTTTTCCATTATATTATCAAGAAATGTAACCAACTCTGTAGAATATCACATAATATCCATTGAGTGTTTCACAAATACAACATGGAATGTAGAAATGAATGAATTATAAAACACTATTTCAAACCATGATATTTTATATATGATACAATAAGAAAACTACACTTATCTATCATTGGACTTGCATTTAATTCCATTGGATCCGAATCCATTGAAGGAAATCTAAAAATATTCATATATGAATATGGTTGAATTCTAAAATTTGGCTCTATAATATGACAACTCTCCAATTATGAATATTTATCTCTACTTTCACACACACAAGAAAAAGACTCCAAGTGCATTGATTCATTGAAATTAATTTATGATTACCTGGGTATTTTGGTTCCATCACTACTCTAAGGTGGTTCCCCAATACATTAAAACATCTAGTAGTATACAAGGAGTCCACACAAATACCAGAGATTGTTTAAAACCGAACACATAGAACACTTGTCCCAAAACATTCCATAGTAATGGAACATGGCAGATCCTCTACATGCGGCTTGTGAGGTATGTCGTTAGGGTAGACATAAAGAGAATCTACCACACATCTTCCTTGTGTCTTACTGAATAATCTTATTTTTAGATAATAAAATCCCACTCTAGATGATTGCGGTATGAAATACAGGAAATCCAAACATACCTTCCTGGTCAATATTTGTGGTCAATGTTTAGGTGACTACCAATGCATACATATTGGATTAGGAAAAGAACACTAGAGATTGAATTTCCATCATTTATCCCTTCTGAAACTTATGGGCATTCAACATCGAATAATCAACTTTTTAAACAAAAAAATAGACTCACTCCAAGAAGGGGTCATCAAATATCACCATAGAATTCAACTCTTTATGGATGTTCAAAACTCCCTAGATATGGAAAGGACCATGATATAATGGGATTATTTCATAATAATGATGATCTAAATGTCCATGGAGACCATTTACTCGTATTGGCAGTCCTAAAACAATGAATTCTATCACTTGAGACTACGAACTTTCAATATTAATGAATGTCACCTTATCATTACATGTTATTATTTCTAAAGGAAGAAATAGATTCTCAATTTAATTTCCTCACAATATTCAGCATCATAGTGATCTAGGTTTCCCTAGATTGAATGAGGTTTATTCTTGATAAACTCCAATGCCTAATCCCATTCCAGTCTAGGTTTTACATTCATGACATGAATATGGTTGGAGTCCACTCCCTAATAATTTTTTTTATATCCCAAACCATGCCTTTAACTACTATCTTGTCAATATATGAGGGAGAACATCTTATATAACCATAATATATCTATATAAGAGGTATACAAGGGGCCATGATGAAATGAAATCTGAAAATCATAGAGAAAATTGTCTACAAGACCCCATGTTTTTCTAAAAATATATAGAAATTCATGGAACATTTTTTAAAATAGATATTTTTTATCCTTTAAAAGAAAACGTTTTTACTTCTATGTTATGAATTTCAAGAAAATGTCATCTACAATTGAGTTCAGTATGTTATTTGGAGTCTATTGGAACCAACTTGTTTTTTGGTGAATTGTAACATACCCTTATGAATAGTAAAATGGATAGTGATATGACCCTAATGAATAGTAAATATTATTAATGTTTTATTTATTAATTATTTATGATAATATCATCTAGGTTAATTTTTAATTGTGATATAGATAAAGTTACATAATTATAATTGTTAATTTTTCAAATAAGTTTGATTTTATATAAAAATTAAATGTATATTATTTAGAAAATTATTTTCAAAAAATGGAATACATATTTAAATTCTTCACATTGATAAATTGTAAGGGTGAATTTTTTGAATTTTTCTGAAACAATTGATTTTTCAGTGAATAGTAAAAAAATATAGTTTTTAGTTTCGGTGTGCTAATGACACCATTAATGATATAATAATGATTTCATAAATCTGGTCGACTTTCTTACAGTAAAATAAGTTGTGAGGTGTCCCAAGTGGCTTATACCTTGTGAAAATACAAAGGGAAAGCCCAGGGTTTTTCCATTACCACTTATGAGGTGTCCATTGAAAATTATTAAAATAATCCATCAATTTTACTATAAATACCAACTCTTACCTTCATTGAATTCATTCTCAATTCTACCTCAATGAAGCTCCATTATACATACCTTCATAGTTTTCCTCCCAATGTTTCCTCAGGCCCCCAAGTTCCCAAACATCATGTTATATGAGTTACTCTACAAGGTAAGAAAATACTCAATTTCATTATTTTTCCTTTCAAGTTCTCTTTTATGTGGTATAACTTTCAAGTTTCCATACGATGTTCTTATTTTATTTTTATTCTTGATCTACTCTATATTATGATTCATTTCTAGGTGGGTGATCCTTATCCCCTCTCTTTTTAATATTTTCTAAAACCATGTTGTGTAGCCGTTAGGCTACCTAATTTTTGTAAGTGATTTCACTATTATTCTTCTATTTTGAATTATTTCCTTATTCTTTCTTCATATATCCTTAGCCAAGAGGCATGAAATCTCAATAAATCATGTATATTATATATTTTATCATGTTTATGGAAATATAATCATAATTATTCTTCTCATATCCCTCTCCTCTCCAACATATTTAAAGAATAAAAAACATTGTCTGTTTGTGTCGAATTATCGACATCGTGGACGATGTGATTTCACATTCCAGTAACTCTTTCAAGTCTCATCATGAACCCAATTATATGATATAACCAGGTTATAATATATGTTTTATTACTCACCCATGGTTATTTATTTCTAATTTACTCATGTTTCTAATTTTTAAGACAAAATGACGTTGTTATTATCAAATAACCACTAAAATTATCTAACCTTACATCATTAATGTTCTAACGTATGAATCATCATCATATAATAATTCAAAATGATAAATGGAATAATTTATGTTACTAGATATGTTAAAATTTTACTACATTCCAATTCTGGATTTTCACTTCCAATTAAGAAGAATGTCCAGCAAGAACCAGTCATAGAAATAATGTAAGGAATTCTACCAAAAACAGTGCAAGCGGAAAATTACTAACAATTAACGATGAAATGATGTTATGAAATGATCATATAAGACTTTAATAACATGAAAATGTTTCTTTAAAATATTAATTACACTCTTTTAACCATTATACAGGTTGTTTAAACAAGTTGGAAGTAAGACAAACCCGAGGTAAGGGAATTCTTAACACAATTTCCATTCATCGGGTTAACCTTCTACTTCATTTTTTTACATGTTATTTAAATAGTTTTTGTGATGTTTTATGTCTATATAATGTTTCATTATGTGTATTTACAGTATATATACATACTCTATCCACTCTATTACGTATCTCTTCAATTGAATAATATTTATAAGGGACTTTTCTTTAAAAATCCTCTTTTTAAATTCCGTTTTAAGAAATTAAAATATAATGTTTTTATGGAATTATTAATGATGTATTTTTATATTTTGGTTATTGTGAATTATTAAATATGAAGGGTGGGAACTATATTTCCCTCCAATGCATTGTGTATGAGTATGTTTGAGGTCAGCTGTATGGTTACTATAAGTGTAACTCTGATGGTTACACAAAGTAAGGTAGCCGTGAAGGTTACGAATTATAAGGTAGCCAAGAATGGTTACAAGATTATGAATGTAATTCCCCAAGATACCATTATGATTATATTTATGTTCTCATGTTTTTTATGTGGATCTTTTTTAAATATCATGTTACACAATTTAAGTATATATGGGTGACAGGAATGTCTTTCTAAAATTCTCTCATACGTTATGAGTACTCATGGACTAATGTGATTTTTTCCTTCTCTTCTATCCCTTACTGATATTTTGTGCTCATCCCAAGTTTTAAAATGATTTTTCATAGTTTAATGGGTGTGTAATACAATTAAGGAATACATGTTAAACGTTGAAGAATTGTCATGGAGTTTTGTTTTGTGTTTTAATGTTTTATATTTTTAATGAAAATGGAAACTGTTTTTATGGTATCTACTCTGTAATAATGTGTAATGTCATTAATGTACAATCCTAATTATCTAAATCTATAAACATGAATATATATTCAGTTCAAATTGATGTGTTTTCTTGACGAAATTCTAGATTAAGTATGTAATAATTTTGGTTCCTTATAGTTGGTATCATAGGATTGTTTAGATAACTTTAGGGGTTAGGTTGATTTTAATAGACTACCATAAATGATTTTCACTATATGTTTAATTTTTTAGCATTTAAATATTACCATGTTGCTTTATCTTATAAATGTTTGTTCATAATGGTTGTCCATAGATGCAATAGGGATGCTGAGGAGGAGAGGCACTGACAGAATGACATCCTTTCAGAACTGCAGCCTAGAGTGGTAGGGATTGGAATGGAACAGTTGGTGACAGTAATGTATTAGCTAACGCGTGAAATAAATGGTGGTGGAATCCATGCAAGAGGACCAATAGAGGTACCACAACGGAACATGATAGTAGTGGAAAATTTTATGAGACAACATCCTCCTGCATTCAATGGATCTTCTGACTCAGTTGCCGCTGAAGGATAGATCAAAGCCCTTGAAAAGATATTCAATGTTATGGTATGTTCAAGCAATCAAAAGGTAAGCCTTTCCATTTATTGTTATGAAGGGGAAGTTTATTAGTGGTGTTCAATGGTAAGGAATATCAGTGGTAGAGAGGATTTTTATGCCTTAGAGTGGGATGGATTTAAAAGTCTTTTCCTTGAAAAATATTTTCCTAAGGTTGTGTGACATAGAATGGAGAAGAAATTCCTTGAATTAAAATAGAAGGAGGAAGATTAAGTGGATGTTTGTGAAGCTAAAATCACCTGAATGGCGAGGTATGCTCCAAATCTTATTCTGGATCTGGATAGAAAAATCAACTGCTTTTACTCAGGATTGAAGACAAGTTATTGAAGGGTGTTGGCCTCCCATGAATTAAAATGTTATGAGAAACTTTTCCAATGTGCTGAGAGTGTAGAGATGGAGTTTTCTTATGATCATGTGAATTTTGTATAAAAAGAGAAGAAGAGGTCTAGTTGGCAAGAAATGGGTAAGAATCAACCAAAGAAATTTTTTGGTAAAAAAATCCAATTTCTAGATTGTGAAAAGTGTGGAATGAAACACCTTGGGTAATGTCTTAGAAAAACTGAAAAGTGATTCAAATGTTATATGTTTGGACATATGGCCGGAGATTGTAATGAAAATGATCTTATGACTAATCCTGATATGAAAACTATAATGTGTTTTAAATGTGATCGAGTGGGTCATTATGCAAATTTCATCCCAAAGAGAGATCTAAATGTTGCAAAGAAGCCCCACTAAAAGTAGAAAGGTGTAGTGAGATCCTTTGTGACTACATCAGTAGACGTCGGGCCATCTAATTAAGTTTTATCAGGTACTTTTTTTGTTCACTCATATTTTGCTAAAGTTTTGTTTGATACGGGGTCTACACATTCCTTCATCTCTAAGAAATTTTCTGGTAAATTGGAAATATCACCTCAAAAAATGAGACTGGAACTTTCTTTTAAAACACCAAAGGTAAATGTTACAGCAAAGAGTAATTATAAGAATATTTATATTGTGGTTTGTGGAATGAAATTACATGAAACCCTTGTTGTTTAACCCTTATTCTAGTTTGATGTTATTCCAGGGATGGACTAGTTTCTTAATTAACATGCTCATATTGACTATAGTGCTAAAGAAGTTGTTTTTCAGAATGTGTTTTAGTTTTTATACAATAATGAACCCATAAAATTCATAACATATCTGGAAGCAGAGAAACTATTGAAATATGGAAATGAATGTTATCTTTCACATATTTTTGAAAACATTGGAGTTATTCAAATTAATTATGTGCCAGTGGTAAATGAATACCTTGATGTTTTTCCTGATGAGTAACCCGGTGTCATACCTGATCGAGAAGTAAAATTCACAATTGGCTTCGATCCTGATGCTAAGCGAATTTCAAAACCCTAATATCATATGGTTCTAATAGAACTTCTTGAATTGAAAAAAAGAGTTGTAGGATTTTCTTGATAAAGGCTTCATTTGTCCTAGCACTTCTCCATGGGGAGCCCCAATTTTTTTTTTTTAAATGAAATATGGTTCCATGAGACTTTTCATTGAATATAGAGCTTTGAATAACATCACTGTTAAAAAAAGTATCATTTGCCTCATATTGATGACTTTTTTTATAAGCTCTAGGGAGATCAGTACATTTCCAAGATTGCATTGAGATCTGGATACCATCAGCTTAAGGTGAAGGTGGATGACATCCCGAAAACAGCCTTCAGTACTAGATATGGGCATTATTAATTTTTTGTTATTCCATTTGGATTTTTAATGCACATGTTGTATTCATTAATCATATGAATAGATTTTTTTCATGAGTTCTTGGATATGTTTGTGGTTGTATTTATTGATGACATTCTTGTATTTTCTAAAAATAAATAGGAGCATTAAAAACATCTAAGTGTTGTTTTACAAACATTAAAAGAAAAGAAAATATATGGAAAATTCAGAAAGTGTGATTTTTGGTTACAAAAGATTTTTTTTCTTGGGAGAATTGTAAATAAGGATGGAATAATAGTTGATCTTGACAAACCAATTTTAGTTGATGAATGGCCAATACCTACAAATGTTACAGAGATTTGTACTTTTCTAGGCCTAGCAAGTTATTATCGACGGTTTGTTAAGAACGACACACGGTTATCTTGCCTGATAACTAAGTTAACACAGAAATGGGATAAATAATTTTGGACATAAGAATGTGATGTTTTTTTTAGGAAATGATGAAGAGATTGGTGAATGCTCTACTTTTGGCCTTACCATCCCAAAATGGTGAGTTTTTCATCTACAATGACGCTTCTTTGAAGGTACATGATAGTGTTTTGAGGAAGAATGATCGGGTAATTTCCTATGCATCAAGAAAACTAAAACCTCATGAGATATATTATCCCACATATGATTTGGAATTTGAACCTATGGTTTTTGATTTGAAAATATGGAGGTATCATATATACAGAACCAAATGCCAAATATATACTGACCATAAAAGTATAAATTATATATTAACTCAAAATGAATTAATCATGAGGCAAAGAAGATGGCTAGAACTAATAAATTATTATGACTGCACGATCTATTACCATCATAGAAATGTAGACAAAGTAGTGGATTCCTTAATTCGAAAACATCATATATCATTATCAATGCTACGTTTAGAACATGATACCTTGATTAATGATTTGTTGAATTTTGGATTAGAAGTTATTGGTGCAGGGAATACATCTGTTTTGTTTTATGTTTTTGTGTAGTCTTCATTTTCAGACAAAATTAAGCAATCAACGAAGGAAGACCATGAGCTATAGAAAAAGATAGAATTGGATAAAATGGGTATGTTTCCAGAATTTAATCTTGATAAAGATTGTGTTTTAAGATTTGGAAATACTTTGTGTGTTCCATGTGATTCCCAGTTGAAAAAAGAATTATTGTGTGAAGCTCATAGTTCTCCATTTTCTATTCATCCTCATAGTACTAAGATGTACAGAGACCATCATGAGTATTATTGGTGGGATGGAATGAATCGAGATATTGATTATTTTACCATGAGATGATTAACATGTCAACAGGTTAATGCAGAGTGCTAATTACTGAAGGGGATGCTTCAGCCTTTGACAGTGCCAAAGTGGAAATGGGAGAATATATCCATGGACTTCGTGGTGGGACTACCAAAGACTTCTTGTTGTAACAATTAAATTTGGGTTATTGTTGATCGAATAAAAAAATCTGCTCATTTTCATTCTATTCAAGATAAAATGTATTTGGATCATATTTCTCAATTCTACCTCAAGGATATTTTTAGGTTACATGGTGTTCCTCTTTCCATTGTGTATGACCGAGATCCCAGGTTCACTTCTAACATTTGGAAGTGGCTTCAGAAGTAATTGGGAACAGAGTGGAATTTCAGTACATCTTTTCATCTTCAATCAGATAGAAATTCAGAATGAATGATTCAAACATTGGAGGAAATGCTTCGAGTTTGTTCAATAGACTATCAGGGATTTTGGGATCATCATCTTTATTGAGTTGTGTTTTCTTATAATAAAAGTTTTCATTCTAGTATTCAGATGGCACCTTTTGAGGCCTTGTATGGAATGCGGTGTCGAACTCCAGCATTTTGGGATGAGGTCAGGGAAGGAAAGTTGATGGGGCCAGAATTAGTTAAAAGTGGTTGAGAAAGTGGGGATGATCCAGTATCACATGAGGACAGCTTAGAAGAGATAGGAATGTTATGTAGATAATAGAAGGAAATACTTCTCATTGGAGGTAGGTGACCATGTTCTCTTTAAAGTCACTCCATAGAAATGTACGATGCATTTCATTAAGAAAGGAAAGATAAGTCCACGATTCATCAGTCCTTTTGAAATCTTGGATAAATTTGGAACTGTTTCATTCTGCGTAGCTTTTCTTCCATGTTTGTTTCAAGTACATAATGTTTTTCATGTTTGGATGTTGAGAAAGTATGTGCCAGTTTCATCACATGTCCTGATCCCAGAAGCAGTTCAGATGGAAGAGAAACTTTCATATGAAGAGAAACCGGCTCAGATTCTTGATCAAAGAGAACAATTTTTGTGCAATAATGTAATCCACTTGGTAAAGGTATTGTGTGGAAACCACAAGCTTGAATATGCAACATGGTATTCTGAAAATTTATTGATTTAAAAATACCCTTGGTTTTTTAAAAAGTAAATAACATTTTGAGGACACAATTTCAAGAAGATGAGGATAATGTAAAACACAATGTTTTTCTAAAAATAAATATTATGTCATGGATCTTTGTTTTAAATATATATTTTTTTATCCTTTAAAACAAACCTGTTCTACTTATATGTTTTGAATTTCAAGAAACTGTCATCTACAATTGTGTTCAGTATGTTATTTAGAGCCTATTGGATCCAACTTGTTTTTTGGTGAATAGTAACATAACCTTATAAATAGTAGTATGAATAGTGATATGACCCTAATAAATAGTAAATTTTATTATTATTTTATTTTATTAAAGCTTTATGATAATATTATCTAGGTAAATTTTTCATCATGATATAGAAGTATTTACAGAATTAGAATTGTTATTTTTTGAATTAGGTATGCTTCTAATAAAAAACTAAATTAATAATAATTAGAAAATTGTTTTCAAAAAATTTAATTCATTTTTTAATTCTAAATGTCATTAAATGGTTATGGTGAATTTTGGGAATTTTGTTGAAACAATTTATTTTTCGGTGAATAGTAAAAAATAAAGTTTTTAGTTTTGTTGTGCTATTGACATCATTAATGATATAATAAAGATGTCATAAATCCAGTAGACTTGTGTATAGTAAAATAATATATTAGGAATCCCAAGTGGCTTATAACATTGGAATATACCATGGGAAAGCCCATGGTTTTGCCAATACCACTCATGAGGTATCCCTTGAAAATTATTAAAATAATCCCTCACTTTTCCAATAAATACCAACTCTTACCTTCATTTAATTCATTCCCAATTATCCCTCAATTATGCTCTTGTCTCCATACCTAAATATTAGTCCTCCAAAGGTTTCCTCAAGCTCCCAAGGTCCCAACCTTCATGTTCTATGGGTTACACTACAAGGTAAGAAAATTTTCAATTTATTTCTTTTTTCCTTTCATGTTCTCTTTATGTGTTGTAACATTAAAATTTCCATACCATGTTCACATTTCTTGATTATTCATGATATAAAATATATTATGATTCATTTTGGGGTGGGTGACCCTTGTCCCCTATATTTTTAATATTTTCTAAAACCATGTTGCGTAGCCATTAGGGTGCTGAATTTTTGTAAGCGATTTCAAAATTATTCTTTTATTTTGAGTTCTTTCCTTATTCATTCTTCATATATACTTACCCAAGAGGCCTGAAATATCCCTAAATCAAGTATATTATGTATTTTATCTTGTCTATGGAAGATTAATCATCATTATCCATCTACTCTCCCTCTCCTTTCCCACTTATTTATAGAATAAAAAACATTGTCTGTTTGTGTCGAATTATCAACATCGTGGATGATGTGATTTCAATTTCCATTAACTCTTTAAAGTCTGGTCATGAAACCATTTATATAGTTGGATCAGGGTATAATATATGTTTTATTACTCACCATGGTTCTGGAATTCTATTGTACTCATGGTTCTAATTTATAATACAAAACGAGTTTGTTATTATCAAATAACCACTAAAATGATCTAAATGACCATCATAAATGTTCTAAATTATGAATCATCCTCAAAAAAGAATTTAAAATGATAAATGGAATAATTTATGTTACTGGATATATTGAAATAATACGCCATTCCAATTTTGGAGTTTCACTTCCAATCGACAAGAATGTCCTCCATGAACCAATCATAGAAATCATGTAAAGAATTCAACCAAAAACAGTGCAATGGGGAAATTACTAACAATTAAGTGTTGAAATGATGTTATGAAATGATCATATATGATGTTATAAACATGAAAATGTTTCTGAAAATATTAATAACACTCTTTTAACTGTAATACAGAAGGATTAAACAAGTTTTAAGTAAGATAAACCTGAGGTAAGGGAATTTATAACCCAATTTCCATTTGTTGGGTTAACCTTCTAATTCATTTTTTACCTGCTATTTAAATTTTTTTTGTTATGGTTTATGTCTATATTTTGTTTCATTATGTGTATTTATAGTATATATACATACTCCATCCACTCTATCAAGTCTCTCTTCAATTGTATGAAATTTATAGTGGACTTTTCTTTAAAAAAAGTTGTTTTTAAATTCAGTTTTATGAAATTCCAAAGTAATGTTTTCATGGAATTATTCATGTTGTATGATTATGTATTGGTTCTTTGGAATTAGTTAGGATTAAGGGTGGGTCCTATATATCCCTCCAATACATTTATTATGAGTAAGTTGAAAGTCGGTCGTATGGTTACTCCACATTTAACTGCGATGGTTACACAATGTAGGGTAGCTCTGAGGGTTATGAATTATAAGGAAGAAAATAATGGTTACAAGATTATGTATATAATGGCTGAAGATCCCTTTATTATTATATTTATTTTATCATTTTTTGTGTGGATCTTGTGTAAATCTCATGTTAAACAATGTTAGTATATATGGGTGACAAGAATGTCTTTTGAAAATGCTTTCATACGTTATGAGTATTCATGGACTAATGTGATTTTTTCCTTCTTTTCTATCCCTTACTGAGCTTTTGTGCCCATCCCAAGTACTTAAATGATTTTTCATAGGTTAATGGATTTTTAATAAAAGGGTGTAAGACATGTTAAATGTCGAATAATTTCTAAGGAGTCTTGTTTTATGTTTTAATGTTTTATATTTTGAAAGAAAATGGAGACTGTTTTTATGGTATCCACTCTGTAATAATGTGTAATGTCATGAATCTAATGTCCTAATTCTCTAAAGGTCTAAACATGAAAAGATATTCAATGTAAAAGGAAGTGTTCTCATGACTAAATTCAATATTATGTATGTAATAAGATTGGGTACTTGTACTGTCATTACATAAAATCAATGTGAATCAAAACATAAAACAATTCCCACATGGATAATAATAATATCATTACAATCACAAGTTACAATTTTATCCAATATACCATATCTCGGTTTCCATTCATAGTCTCTATCCTCTAAATTTCAGATGATGAATGATTTTACCAAATCATTATCATTAAATTGTCATCCAAGGCCTATCACGAGATGTGATGGCTAGAAAACCCATTTGAAAACAAAATATATATCCGTAAAAACTCTACATCCCTATAATGGACTTTCTCCAATAAAATGTCACAAATTATGGGAATAGCTCTCTATAATACCATTATTTCACTGACCAAACATATTTTCCATCCAACTCAACACCCAACCAAGCCCATGATATATCTGGAATGGTGTTAATAATCCACAATGCATGGAAACTAGTGCATGGGTAACAAAAAATTTAACTTCACAGACCTCTCCAGTCCATTACTTTGTTAAAATATGGTGTTAGAGGTGTTATGGGAGGATAAGGTGAAATGGGGGTGCGTTTGGGTTAATATTTTAAGGAAAAATAAAGGGCAATAGCTTTCAAATGGGAGGCGCATGGTTTGTCTAAACCATGCAGCCAAACCGTGTGAGGTTGGTGTTGGAGGCAGTGGCTAATGCACGGTTAGCACATGGTTAGTCTAACTGTGCGTCCTAACCATGCGAGGCGTGTTTGGAAACTCAATAGCTAATGCACGATTAGCACACGTCTTGTCAAACCGTGTGGACTAACCGTGCGGGGACATAAGTTAGATCCTAAAATTGTGGATCTAACTCATTTTGCCTCTAACATGCTCGTTTAAGCACCTAAGCGGACATAACTCAAGATTACCGTCCCTTGAAGGTAGAAGAACCTCTCCCAAGCGTTTTGGAAGTGATCTGAAGGTTTCTATTAGAGAATCAAAGCCAGTTTCTTGAGGTATGTGATCATTCTTGATCGATCTTGTTCGGTTTCTTAGATACACTTGGATCAACTCCTCATCCATCGATTTCATAGATATACGCCCGTTATGGGTAGATATAAGTATGTGGATGCCAATTATGATGAACATTTGTCTTGATCTTGCTAGGAGGAGATATCTATGGTGGGTTTTTGGAGAATCTACCCAGGTTTCTTGAGCGTTCTTCACTTGTTTGGGTTTTCATCAAAAACCCTTGAGGTAGGGGAATTGCTGCTTCTCTTTAATTGTGTGAAATTGTATTGTTATCATGTTTAATCTCCTTGGATGACTAATATAATTGACATAATATATATTTTAACCAGGTAAATAAATTGATATCGATCATATGTTATTGGCTCATGTTTTGCTAGCTAGTGAGATATCTATGCTTGCTTTGATTAGCTGTTTGTTCTTGATGGAAATCGGTAAAGAACGTAAACTGGGATTAATTGATAATTTTTTGCTAATGGTAAAGATGACTGTAAATGTATCTGGTTCTTGCTGCAATTTTATCTTAATCAAATTGGCATAGTAAGCATGTTTAATCTTTTTTGATAGATTACTAGTTAGGTTTCCTAATGTTGGAACCAGCAAATTATAAACTTGTTAATTCACGATGGTTTAAAGATTTGATTCTTTAATAATTCCATGAAGGGTTCTGAGTTACTATCCTGATTTTTAATGGGCCAAGAGACGAATTGATGTGATGGTTTCCTTCCAGCTGCTTGTTTGGTGATTTTATCCTAGATGGTTGTTGTGATATGTGGGGGCATAGAGGCCTTTTAGTTGTGGCAGCGGATGACACCTAGAGCGGTGAGATGCATTGATTTATGAATGTTGGTTTCAGGGACAACATCGGGGTTGACGAAATGGGATGGTTGTGATTGTTGGATGCTTACGGGTTCTTTGATTGTTTATATGAATTAATTTTCCCCACTGCTCAAGGTAGCTGGTCTGGATTACCCTTCATCCAAAGGAGTAGAAGATGTGTGAGGTATGCTATGTGCTTTCTGTGTCTAGCTTCTCAAGGGAGGATTGGTCTACGCTCTTGATATAGGTGGAAAAGACTAGATGGGTAGTACATCTACTCACCATATTGAGCCCCTTGTGTTTTGTATCATAGAATTCTTTTATCGAATGCTTGGGAATATGTGAATGTAATTCTGTAATGAATTTTTTATTAGATGGTATTAACATATGGGGTTAGAGTTTGTCGGAACATAATGATAAGGTTGTACTTTTCAAGGGACAGTGGATTTTGGGTGTGATGCTAATGGAATATTTAATGTGGATTGGTTCATAGTTAATTAATTTTTAAATAATTAATTAATAGACTATGGGATTGATTTAAAGGGAATGAATTAATATGATAAATCTCTTAATGGTTGTGTACTTATAGGATACCTAGACATAGAAGTGGCATTCCAAAGTCTGAGAGACATTAGCTGCAGTTGTGTCTAAGACTAGGTTATACCCATAGTGTGGTTGTGAGTTATAATATATTCCGTACTTTTTGTGTTTCTATACGCTACTCCACCCTATCAGTAAGGGAAACTGAAACCTTGGGGATTATTATCCATGGGGGGGATGTTCTCCCCTACATTCTGGTGGCAGGATGAATGACTGACTACCCCCTTTGTCCTTGCTCTCTTATCATGGTAGATACTTGTGCCATTAGGCACAATGGTTAGTTTTCCCCATTAAATGTGTGTAGAAGGCTATAATGGCTTGTGGTAATTCACACACATATATTCTGGATATATTATCTTATGGATTACTATAGGTGTAATGAGTATAGGTTGTCATTTCTTGAGGATCCTTACTCGGTGTATTGGCTATAATGGCTTGAGGTATAATACCCGACTTTTGATACACGTTACGCGAGCTGTGGTGGCTCCCGGAAACTACCTGGTTACTTTGGTTGTGAGGATGGTGTGGTGCTTCGCCCAGGTGTCTGTGGGAAAGCCTTTGTGGTGCATGAGGTGCAGATTGTGGTGCTTCGCACTGGTGTCTCTGGGAAATCCTTTTTGGAGAGATATTCTTAGTACGTGCGATGTAGGTGACAAGTAGCCAACCCATGGAGAAGTAGTAGCATAGTACCCTTGAAATTCTATATTATATGTTATATTATTGTATGCATTACTTAGTGAGAGTATCCATGGTGAGATTGGGAACATAGTATACCTGTTTAGGTGTTGAGTTATTTTCACTTGTTGTTCACTATGCTTTAGCATGATTTCATTATTTTTTCACGATAGGCTTCATGGAGGATCCTACTTAGTATGTAGTTATACTCACACTACGTATATATAAGCGGTTTTTCAAGGCACATGGGGCAGGGTGGAGATCAAGCCAGTTTCTACTAGCATAAGGTTCGAGGAGCTGTTTGGGCTGGTGGTGGTAGCTGTTTTACATTATTTTGGGTACTCACAGTTTTCCCCTTTTTCTTGTAGCACATTTTCATGAAATTACATATTTGAACTTGGTTGTGTCTATATTGAAGTCTGAGTTGTAGTTGATTGGTGTCTATCATATATCTCTCTATCGCATGTGTTCTTTTAGAGGGTAATGCCTACCATTTGTGTGTTACTATACCCTCGGTTCTAGTCGTACCTCCCTTCTCCCATTGCCTGCCCAGGAGGGGTATACTTTGTGATGAGGGGGTCATGACAGAGTGGTATTAGAGGTCTAGTTAAGGGATATGACAGAGTTCAAAGTTAGGCACATTTGAGGTTATATGGGTTGGTAGGGAAATAGTGTCATTCATGTTTAGAAAGTGAGGTAAACACTAGATACTGGATGAGACATATGCATTTAGGGCCCCCCATGATATGATGTACAGACCTTTATGTTTACAAGGGCTACGAAACAAGGTGATAATTGTTGTAGGGTAGAGACCTAGGAAAGCATCATGCATCCTTCTTCATTGTTCCTGTGTTTGAATGGGTAGACCTTGGGATTTGTTTACCTAAAATGAATAAAATAAAACAATTAATTATTTAATGTTGAGTATCCCATATTCCATGATTAGGAGATCTAATGGTTTGTTATTTTAAAGGTATTGCTCCATGTTGACGTCCTCATCAGGTTTGTGCAAAAAATGTCCAGGAGGCTATTCTAGCATATCACCACAGGGTAGAGGTTGACGACGACAACACTTGGAGGAAGATACTCTGATTGTTTTAGCACTAGAATCTACAGAATTAGGAGGGCTACATTTCAGATGTAGTAACAGAATACTGGATAGAGGAGGTCGAGATAGGCTTTAGTTCGATCCATGCTCGGAAAGTGCACTGGGATTCCTTAGCTGTGACGATTCTATGTAGAGCAGCGAGGTAGTGGTGGTTCTTTCTCCTCGTGGATCATAAGGAATCAGAAATTTCATGGGAGGAGTTTTGAGAAATGTTTAGAGTTTAGTTCCTTTCATCAACGGTGAATGCGTCCATTCACCAAGAACTTCTTAACCTTTGACAGGGGAGCTCCAGTGTTCGAGAGTTTGGAATCCATTTCAAGAACCTTTTACGATATGATTTGGACCAATTACCTAATGAGGAGGCCAGGGCGAGGGATTTCAAGGAGGCTTTGCAACCAGATATCCATCGCCAGGTCACCCCATTTATGGTGAACAAATATCTTGACATGCTGGTGAGGGAAGAGGTTGTCGAGAGGACATTGGAATGGATAGGATCAACACAAGAGGGGGATCATCATGATCCCTTATGAAGCAAGGCTGTGGTCCAGGGATCATTGTTTTTAGGGAAGAATAGTTTTTGTTCATCTGGGGGTAGGTCCCAGCCCTTCACATATCATTTATCCAGAGGTAGAAACTCTTAGGCCTATGCCAAGGGATCAAGAACTTGTTTATCTTGTGGTGGTCGTGGCCATCAGTAGAGGGAGTGCCCGATCATTCAGAGTGGTCATCATGCACCAGGTGTTACACTCCAGGTTCATCTGTTTAGGGAGTTCTAGTCGAGGCAGCAGTAGCTAGTTTCACTAGCTTTAGATCT
The DNA here is from genome assembly GCA_963277665.1 of Viscum album. Classification (NCBI taxonomy): domain Eukaryota; kingdom Viridiplantae; phylum Streptophyta; class Magnoliopsida; order Santalales; family Viscaceae; genus Viscum; species Viscum album. The sequence continues at coordinate 1,235,847,698 of OY728145.1, read as the reverse complement.
GCAGAGGGTAGATGGGGTAGATAGAGGACAACCCCATGACGCTCCACATCCTCAGAGAGCAGAGCATAGTAGTGGTGGTTGTCTTCATCAGGGTCGGAGAGGTTGTGTAGGAGGTCATGGGCAGCTTCATGCTCTAGTATTTCCATATCCAGGTGAGCCAGATGTCATTTGAGGTACCCCTTGCTTGTTTTCTACCTTGGTGTATTCCTTGTTTGATTCAGGAGGGACAAACTCCTTCATATCACCCACCCATGTCCATGTTTTTGGACTTGAGGTAGAGAGGCTTCCATTACCATTAGCGTTGACTACGCCAGTTAGAGGTTGAGCTAACTTGTTTGAAATATGTAGAGACTGTCAGCTACTGTTGGGGAAACACTACTCTTGGGGATATTTCCAATGTTTAATAATTCAACCATATGATGTCATCCTCGACATGGATTTGTTTTATTCGGTGAAGACTATTGTGGATTTCTTCAGGAAGAAGGTTGTTTTATGTGCTGTAGATGGAGAGCAACTAGTGTTTGTTGGTGACCGAGATCCTAGGATGGGTCATTTGTGTGTATCATCCTTATCGTCCCTGATGGCTGAGATGGTGCTAAGATTTTCAGATGTTCAGCATTTGGTGTTTCCTAGGGTCATCGAGGCATACCATGATGTCTTTCCAGAAGAGGTTGTAGCATTATCCCCTCGACGAGAGATCGAGTTTGGGATCGAGCTATAGTCAGGGAAAATTTTATCTCTATGTCTCTATATAGGATAGACCCTTCTGAGTTTTGAGAGATACATATACAGCCTGATGGTCTGTTGTAGTGCGGTTTCGTTTGGCCAAGTGTGTCAACATGGGGTGCACCAGTTTTGTCTGTGAAGAAGTCCGACAGATGTTTTTGGTTGTGTGTTGATTATCATCGCTTAATCAAAGTGACAATAAATCATTGTTATCCACTTCCATGGATTAAAGACATATTCAATCAACTAAAGGGTGTAAGTTGGTTATCAAAGATCGACTTGCAGTTAGGGTATTATCAGATGCGTGTGGAGGATGAGGATATTCCGAAGACTACATTCTATTTTCTTCATGGGCATTTTGAGTTCATTGCATTTCCATTTGGTGTGACGAATGATCCAGCTATGTTCATGGGATTGATGAATGATGTGATCTGTATGTTCCTAGAAAAATTTGTGGTAGTTTTCATCGATGAATTCCTCGTGTACTCCAATGATGAGGAGAAGCATGCACACCATCTACGAGCTATATTAGGAGTCCTTCGTCAACATCAGTTGTTTTTGAAGTTGCTGAACTATGGTTTTTGGTCTCAAGAAGTCCGTTTCGGGTGGAATATTGTGACCCAATAGGGAATAGATGTGGATCCATTGATGATTGAATCATTGTTGTCTTGGGCCGCCCCCAAGACAGTGTCAGAGGTGCGAAGTTACCTTTGTCTCGTAGGCTACTATAGGAGGTTCGTAGGAAATTTCACATGAGTTTCGACTCCTCTAGCAGCTTTGACCCGGAATGATCAGGAATTCATATGGACTGATTAGTGCCAGGCAGCTTTCGAGTATCTAAATTAGAAGGTATTAAGTGATCAATTCCTTTGTCTTCGAGCTGAAAGAGTTCAGTTTCATGTATTCTGTGATGCCTCGCATCTGGGTTTAGGCTATATTATCATGCAGTAGAGGTCATTTGTTTCTTATTGGTCTCAGAACTTGGATCCCCATGAATGAAACTATGCCACCCTTGATGTTGAGTTGGCAGCCGTGGTGTTTGCTCTAAAGTTCAAGAGACATTACCTCATTGGTGAACGCTTTTTGGTTTTCACTGATCATAAGACTTTGAGGTATGATTTCTCCCAATGTGACCTGAACTTACGATAGCATCTATGGATAGAGTTCTTACAAGAATAGGACTTATAAATATCATATACACCTTGAAATGGTATGGTGTTAGTTGATACACTGATCCGAAAGTCACTTAGTGATGCTATTCAAAAATCTGGTGATTCCGGGAGGGTAATGGAAGAACTGTCAGCATTACATCTAAATATGGGAGAAGTTGAGGGTAGAGGTTGTCTTTTTCAGATGATGGTACAATCATCCCCGGTGCAGAAGGTGGAAGAGTCACCGTTGGGGGATCTTGAGGTGTAAGTCTGGAGAGAATAAGTTGTTTGTGGTGAGGCCTCTGATGATTGGTCCTAAGATGAACAACACTGGGTGTTGTATCCTGGATGGCTTGTTGTTCCCTTGAAGATGTGTGAGATGGTTCTCGTAGATTTCAACAGTTCACCTTTAGCGGTACATCCTAGCATGAAAAAGATGTAACGAGCCTTGAGGTGTCGGTTTTAGTGGCCTGGGATAAAGCATGTAGTTGTAGAGTTTGTGTCGCGATGTTTATTCTGCCAGATGGTAAAGGCCGAACAACGTGTTCCTGGTGGTCTTCTCCATCCATAAGATATTCCTTAGTGGAAGTGGGAGGACATCTCAATGGACTTTGTTACTGGTTTTACTAGTGCATTAGGAGTACATGAAGTTATTTGGGTGGTGGTGGATTGTTTAATAATATTGGCCCACTTCATAGCAATCAAGGAGTCAAGCATAGTGGAAGTTTTGTTGAGGCAGTATCTAGAAGAGGTGGTGAGACTTCATGGAGTCACATGGACGATCATTTCGGATCAAGATTCTCTTTTTATCTTTAGGGTGTGGAGAGGTCTCCAACATGATTTTGGTTCTCATATATGCCTTAGAACTGCCTTTCATCCTCAAACAGATGGTCAGACAGAGCGAACAATCCAGTCTCTTGATGACTTGTTACGATATTGTGTTCTGGATTTTGGAAGCTCATGGATATGGCACTTTCCTAGGGTGGTGTCCACTTACAATAATAGTTTTCACTCCACAATTGGCATGGCGCGGTTTGATTCCTTGTATGGCCAGCCTTTTTGTTCTCTATTGTGCTAGACTGGGGTTGAAGAGTCAGCAATTCTCAGACAATAACAAGTGCAGAATACAACAGTGATGGTTTAGGTGATTCGTGAGAGGAAGAAGATAGCACAGGATCATCAGAAAGAATATTCCTATCAAAGAAGGAGAGACTTAGAGTCTAATTTTGGGGATCATGTGTTTCTGAAGGTGACTCCCCGTCGTGGGAAACACAGTTTTGGTTGTGGAAGTAAGATTACTCCCCAATTTTTTGATCCTTTCGAGGTGTTAGCTCATGTTGGAGGTGTAGCATATCATGTAGCACTTCCCCCATAGATGGGTCAGATACATGATGTTTTCCATGTATCACAGCTCTATCGTTATCTTCATGATGACTCTCACATCATCGATTGTGGAGAGATCGATGTTGATGATGATGCATCCTTTGAAGAGCGACCTGTGTACATCCATGACCGCAAGGAGAAGGTGTTCTGCGGGCGTTCTATCCTCTTAGTTTGTGTCATGTGGCGACAAAGAGGCTTGGAGGAGAGTAATTGAGAATGTGAGTCATAGATACGTGCTCAGTACCCAAGTTTGTTTGATGTTTAAATCTTTTTATGTATCATTTTATCTATTGTGGTTTTGAAACATTCATGTTTATGAGATGTCTCCCTTTGTTGCTTTTTTGGATTGCTCTATTTGGAGAGTTATATTGAGGGGTGGTTGTTTAGACCCTATTTCATTTTCAGTTTAGGTGGGTTTTGGATTCTTGAGGAATAGAATGTTTTCAGAGTTATATGATGTAATGGCCTAGACCTCTCCAGTCCATTAATTTGTGAAAATGCGGTGTTAGAGGTGTTATGGGAAGTTAAGGTGACTTGGGAATGCCTTTGGGAAATCATTTAAGGAAAACTGAAGGGCCATAGCATTTGAACTGGAGGTTCACAGTTTTTCTAAACCATGCGTCCAAACCATGTGAGGTTGGTGTTTGAGGTAGTGGCTGTCGCATGGTTAGTACACAGTTAGTCTAACCATGTGGCCTACCCCTGTGAGGAGTGTTTGTCAAGGTTGTATCTAATGCATGGGTAGCACATGGTTTGTCAAAATGGGTGGACACACTGTGTGGGCACTTATGTTAGAACCTAAAATAGTGGATCTAACTCGTTTTGCCTCTATATTGCTCGTTTAATCCCCTAAGTGGACATAACTCGGGATTACCCTCCCTTGAAGGAAGAATAACCTCTCCCAAGTGTTTTGGAAGCGATCCAAAGGATCCTCACGGAGAATCAAAGCTGTTTTCTTGAGGTATTTGATCTTTCTTGATTGTTTTTGTTTGGGTTCATAGATCCACTTGGATCTACTCCAGCTCTTCCCTTGGTTTCTTAGATCTACACCCTTTATGGGTAGATCTAAGTGTGTGGATGCCAATTTTGATAATATTTGGTCTTGATCATGTGAGGAGGAGATATCTAAGGTAGGTTTTTGGAGAATCTACCTGTGTTTCTTGATCGTTCTTCATTTTTTGGGGTTTTCTTTAAAAACACTTGAGGTAGGGGATTCATTGCTTCTCTTTCATTACGTGAAAATTTATTATTAACATGTTTAATCCTCCTGGATGAAAAATGGAATTGAGATAATAAATATTCTAACTGGGTAAATAAATTGATATTGATCATATGTTATTGCCCCATGATTTGTTAGCTAGGGATATATCTATACTTATTTTGATTAGAAATTTGTTCTTGATTGAAATCGGTAATGAACGTAAACCTAGATTAATTGATAATTGTTGGCTAATGGTAAAGGGGAATGAAAATGAATCAGGTTCTTCTTTCAATTTGATGTTAATCAAATTTCCATAGTAAGCTTGTTTAATCTTTTGTGATAGCTTACTGGTTAGGTTTACTGATGTTCGATCCAACAAATTATAGACTTGTTAATTCAAGATGGTTTAAAGATTTGATTATTTGATAATTACATGAAGGGTTCTGAGTTACCCTCATGATTTTTAATGGTCCAAGAGCCAAATTGATGTGATGGTTTCATACCTGCTGCTTGTGTTGTGATTTGATCCTGTATGGTTGTTGTGATATGTGGGGGCATAGAGAGCCTTTTGGTTGTGCCAGTAGTTGACGCCTAGAGCGGCGAGATTCATCGGTTTATTCATGTGGGTGTCGGGGAGGACACCAGGGTTGATGGAATGGGATGGATGTGATTGTTGGATTCTTGTGGGTTCTTTTACTGTTTATCTTCTTTACATTTCCCCACGTCTTAAGGAAGTTGTCTTGCTTAACCTTCTTCCGAAGGAGGTGAAGATGAGCGGGGTATGCCACGTGATTTTTGTGTCTTGCTTCTAAATGGAGGATGGGTCTACGCTCTTGCTATAGGTGGTAAAGACTCTAAAGGTAGTACATATACTCACCGTGTTGATCCCCTTGTGTTTAGTAGCATAGAATTATTTTCTATAATTCATGGGAATATGGGAATGTAATTCTGTAATGAATTATTGATTAATTGGTATTAACTCATGGGGTTGGAGTTTGCTGGAACATAATGATGAGGTTGTACTTTTGAAGGGGTAATGGATTTTTGGGGTGATGCTATTGGAATCTTTAATGTGGATTGGTTCATGGTTAATTAATGTTTATATAATTAATTAACATACATTGGAATTAATAATAAGGGAATTAAGTAATATAATAAATCACATAAAGGTTGTGTTCTTATAGGATACCTAGTCATAAAAGTGGCATCCCAGAGTCCGAGAGACTTTAACTACAATTGTGTCTAAGACTAGGTTATGCCCGTAGTGTGGTTGCGAGATATAATATATTCTATACTTTTTGAATTTCTATATGCTACTCAACCCTGTTAGTATGAGAAACGAACACCCCGGGGATTCTGAGCCTTGGGGGGTGTTTTCCCCATCATTCTGGTGGGAGGATAAATGGATGACTACCACCTTTGTCCCTGCTCTCTTCTCTTTGTAGATACATGTGCCATTAAGTACAGTGGTTAGTTTTCCCACTTATATGTGTGTAGTGCGCTGTAATGGATTGTGGTTATTCACACACATATATTCTGGATATAGTATCCTATGGACTAATATATGTGTAATGTGTATAGGCTGTGATGGCTTGAGGATCCATACTCTGTGTATGGGCTGTAATGGCTTGAGGTATAATACCCAACGTATGATACATGTTATGCGAGCTGTGTTGGATCTCGAAAACTCACTATTTAATTGGTTGGGAGGATGGTGTGGTGCTTCGCCCAGGTGTCTACTGGAAAGCCTTTATGGTGCATGAGGTACATATTGAGGTACATCACTCAGGTGTTTACAGGCATGCCTTTTTGGAGTGAGATATTTAGGACGTGCGACGTTGGGGCAAAGAGGCAAACCCATGGGGAAGTGGTAGTGGGGTACCCTTGACATTCTCTATTATATTCTATAATCTTTTATGCGCTACTTGGTGAGAGTATCCATAGTGAGGTTGGAATGATAGTATACCTGTTTAGGTGTTGAGTTGGTTTCACTTGTTGTTCACTTTGCTTTAGCATGCATTATTTACATTTAAACGAGAGGATTCGGGGAGGATCCTACTGAGTATGTTGTTATAATCACCCTACATATATATAAACTATTTTTCAGGGCACATGGAGTATATTGGAGATCAATTTGGTTTCTACTAGATTGGGGTTGTAGGAGATGTTCAGGCTTGTGATTGCATCTGTTTTACTTTCTTTTGGGGACTTGATGTATTTCCCTTTTTTTTGTAGTACGTTTTCATCACATTACATATGTGAAATTGGGATGTTTCTATATTGCAGTCTGAGTTGGAGTATATTGGTGTATGTCTTATTTCTCACTTCCGCATGTGTTCTATTAGATGGTATTGCCTCCCATTTGAGTGTTACTATACCCTTGGGGCTAGTCGCCAACCCGTGGCCTACTGGAGACGAGACTCGAGGGTCATTATCACAATTTTAACATTGCCGGCCTAGGAGGGGTACACTTTGTGGGGAGGGGGTCATGAAAAAAACACATCATTATTATACTCACAAAAGGTCAATATCCAATCTTGACACAAGATTTACATAACATAAAAATTTAAATAAATAACATGATTTATAATAATCAGGTAAAATATCTAAATAATTATTGCATCTTCATTTTCTACTAATACAAAATAACCACAAGCGTAGGGAACAAACTAAATTGACTAAAATCTCCTTTTTATGTTAGGGTCTATACCAACAAAACCACCATCATAAAAACCTACCCTATGAAATAAAACTTATACGATTAACAACTATAAACTATATTTAAGGAAATTACATTACATTTTTTCTGAAAAAATTAGGTCTAGAAACATACAGGGGTGTATACAGGGTGTGATATCACCTGCCCAATATGAACCTAGTATATATAACATGCATAACCACTATAAGAAATATAAACCTACTAATTTGAAAAGAATAATATATATTAACATGTAAAACATGTTTATTGAAATGAAATGAAGGAACATATGTATGTACACATGGAATGAAGTAAACAATATTAGAACCATTTGAAATACCTTTGTATCATGGGTTAGTGTTGATATAGGATCCTCATACACTCAGTGATCAATCCTAGACATGAACGTTTGTCTCTTACTCAACACAAATAATCCAAAAAATCATTGATAAATTATTATTGTTTCCGAATCATACTATTTATAGTGGGTAATTTATGGATTACATTTACTAGTCATCCCACCATGATTCCTTGGATTATGATATTATACAACCCATTTAGCAACAATAAAAAATACAATTTTTTAGAATCCAGAACTATTACAACTCAAACAAAATAAATACAATTAGATATATAGGGACTAAACCAAATCATTGAAAATGATTAATTAATTGAAATCACACATATTTACACTCACACACACTCAATTTTATAACTCATTTATCAATAAAAGGAAAATAATTTAATTAATCAAATAATAGAAAATATAGAATCTCATATCTTTATTCAGAAGACTACTAAATCTAGTTTCACCCTTCATGAGAAGAAAATGGGGACCATTATTGTGATAGAAGAAAAACTAACCATAAAAAAAAGAAAAAATTTAAGATTAATAGAACCATAGGTCAATGGAACTAGTATAGGTAATGATACACATGATGGAAGTGAGAAGGGACTAAGTGGAGAATAATGATGTAAATTACATGAAACAATATTAGTGTACCATGATTGAATTACCCAATTAATTATGGAAATGAAGAGTTTAGATGTGGGGGTTGTGTGCCTAGGGATTTGGGTTTTAACTGAGGGAATAAATAGGGTCAGTACTATTATGACTGGGCTTAGAAACTACTTGAATTTAAAAAATCCTATAGTCTAGAAGGCTTTATAGTTTTGATTTTCTATCCAACTGTCTTTTTGCATAATATATTAGATCATTCGTCCAAATTTATGGATTCCATATGGTTTGGTCCACATTTTTTGGGTATTCATGTGATGACTCAATAAGAACTCGAGTTCCACAGTCCTTGTTAGTTAACATGGCGAAAAGTTGTGCAATAAACTAATAAATCCAGAAAGTGACTCTAGAAAGGAGTTCATAGATTGAAAAATGTGTGACAAGGTTTCTAATTATGAAGTTCCACTGACTTTTACTCTAAAAAAATAAATTTGTCATAGAAAAAACATAAAAAATACATTGAACAAAAGAAATGAAAATATAAAATAAAAATTCTAGAAAATGTCATAATGGGTAAAACAAGATAGTAAACCATCAACTCTAAATAACCTTTACAGAGGCATACCATTTCATCAATAATAATAATATAATAATTAAATCATATAAAAAGTATAATTCTATCTTGATTAAGTAAACAACATATGTGTAAAATTCCATGTGTAAATTTTTATCTGGGAAAATATTTTAATTACATGAAATTCTTACTTTAAGACAATATATTTTTAACCATGATTTGAAAACCCTTTTCTAAAAAACATACTCTCATTGATACTAATAATAGACCTCAAATAATTTATGACTATACAATAAATTCATAAAATATAAAAACGACATTATTTTTTAAATTTAAAATAACTGATAATGTATTTGAAAATAATAAAATCATTCTTGACATTTAAATTCCCTTGAATGAGCAATTTTAGAATTTTAAAAAGATCTTGGTGTTCATAGTATCCTAAAAATGGGATCAAAATATATAAAATATTGGAATATCCATTTGAATGTAATGAAAAGATAGTGAAAAAATTACATCCCTTGAGTAATATTAATAGAATATATAATATTATCCAATTATGTTGAAGAAAATTAATATAAATTGGAAAACAATTATAGATTTATGTTTAAAAGTTCATTCATGGAGAAAACATACCTGAAAACCTTTTTTTTCAAAGAGTGGAGATAATGCAGTACAAAAAATATATAATATTAACAAAAAACAAATACATTCCATAAAATAAGAAATAAACAAATAAAAATAAAATTATAAACTATACTATGTTGTTAATATCTCAGTAGTGCTATAAAATTTTATTTATATGAAGAAAAATATGTGTTTTTATGATTTCAAAGGGTTAACCATGAAGAATCATAATCAGTATTTAGAAATATTCATGGAAATTACTTTGAGAATATAATAAATAGTGGGAATACATTGGAGTTGTTGTAGTCAAGAGAATCAAGTGTGTGGGGATAAATTGATCAAATCAAGAGAGGAGTGAAAAGGGATTTCCAAAAAATGATCAAATCAATTTTTTTGGAAAATAAATTGGTGGAATACATGGTTGTTGTGGTATTTTAGAGTGTCGAGTGTGGGGGGATAAATTGATTAACTCATGAGAGGGGTGAAAATTGAATTTCCAAAAATTGTATGTCTACCCATTTCAAATTTTGTTGTGACTGCTTCTATCATATTATCATGGATTTATACACATAATGGTTGATTTTTTAAACCCCATATCATTGTGTGACCATACTCCTTACAATCTTAAAGAAATGATTCCATGGTACATGTCATAGAATGATTTCATATATTGATGTGTGATGTCATATAATCCAAATTTTGTTCTGTATTTCTTAAGGGTTGGTCCCTATTGGGCCTTCCATAGTCCCAACATAACTTTCTACATTCTAGAGTGTAAATTTTCATTCATATAAAAAACTCCAAACAATGATTAAAATAGAGATCATGAAAAAAAAACATGAATAATTACGTAAATTAGCTTGTAGATTAAGCGTTTCTATGAAAATGCTTTCACGCATACCACAATCCACCCCTAGAATGTCCTTTCCGGGTATGTTGATCAATGATGGGAAGAGTTTCAAACTCATCATGTAAAATTATATTCTCAAAAAAATAGGAAACAAAAATAGTATCCCAGATATATAATGTGATTCTAATTTAAATGATACATTTATGAAAGAAAATCATTGATAAAAAATCTATGTGTAAACAACCAACAACCTGGAATTCCATCATCAAAATGTATTTTGAAAATATATAAGAAACCAAAATCCATCTCATAAATTTGATCATAATGTATTTTAATATAAATATCCAAAATGAATCATTTTCATACCATATAAGATGGCCTACCCACTATTATAGGGTTCTTATAAAACATAAATTCTCAAAAATCCAAATGACATCTAGGAAGTTTACTTTTATCAAAATAATCAACAAGAGGAGGGAATATGAAGAGAAATAAACCCAATGGATCTAACATAACACTATCCAAGTCCCGACTATAGTCTCCCTATTCATATAACTCTTGAATAAGATAAAACCATCAATAGAAGAAATATATTATTGGAAATATTGAATAAGCGGTCCTAATATTACCAAATTATAATGAAAGAAACATTGAAAACCTTTATTATTCATTTAGGGACTAAAATTCTATTAGGGGAACCCAAATCAAATTTATTTAACTTCATTTTTAACATCATTATATTTTCAATATGATTCTAAATTATTACCAAAGAGACGTTATTGTAGATAATAATAGAAATATTATTCATGAAAAAAAATCATATTATTGATCAAGATAAATGATATGAATACTCTAGAAATTTTTAAATACCATAAGAGAATTGGATCTACCACTAATCATATATTTTTTTTCTTTTTATCCATTCGAAACACCACACATAAACTATGAGGGATATAAATATAAGAAAATTGCTACAATATAGGTTTCATGTGATCATTTTAGGCATGTATTGGAAGAATATAATATTAATCAAAGAAAACACAATACACTATTAATAACCATATAAATCTAAAATGAATCCAAACTGAAAATAATTGTCAATTCAAATAACTAAATGGAATATTACGTAAAAATTATTAAAAAATGAGACAACATTAGATAATGTTAAAAATTAATTCTTTAATCAATTTTAATATCATAGACATTCTTGTTTTCAAACATTAAAATACATCAGGAAAATCAATTTTAAACTCTATAAGTCATTCTAAATTATAATTATTATATTTATAAACAATAAAAATTATGTCACGAACCGCCTTCACCACGATGAGAGAATGGACAAAAGATTGACAGACCCTTCCTTATTCAAGTTGAAGGAGAGATAATAACCCCCAAGAACTGCCTTCAATAGTTCCCGGAGTGGCGACTAGCACCAAGGGTATGAAATCACACACAAGAGGGAAGGAATTTCCCTTTTTTAATTTAATAGGATCGGGAGATATGATAGAAAATCCCAAAAACACCAAAACTGGTGAGATAAAAGTGAAGCCAACAAACCCATTCCCATATTCATGTTACAAAATTAAATGACTCAAAGTATAGGGAGACTACAAAGCTAATGTACCAAAGAAAGAAAAATAGAAACAAAAATTGTCCCAAAGCCCAAGCTAGTATAGCCCCTCACGATCCCTGATGTCTTCCTGGAAACTAGAAAGCAGTTTTATATACATATGCCGAGCATACAAGTATACTAAGTAGGAATATCCAAAGAATATCGTACACAAGTGGGGAGGCATTCTAAATGCCCTGTGAGAAAAGGGATAACAAAAGCACCATGCAAGGAAAACTATCTAATCATGCCTCGCCATGGAAAACTCTCCAAATAACGCAAGTCAAGTAATATATAGTAATAGCACATCGATATTTGGATGCATCATGCCACTTTCGCACTAGTTATTAAAGACATATTTTGCATTGAACCTCCCCCTCCCCCCCATTCTGACCATATTTCCACTTCCACACCCTCCTCACACACACCTGGGCCACAACCACACATCCCGCCCATAAACACCATGGCCATAACCACTATGTGTAACCATGCCCATAAACACTTGGGCTAGAACAACTACTACTCAGAGGCACTTGAGTCTCATCCTGAAGGCTCTTGGGAAACAACCTTCCCGTACACCCCTGGGCTTACTGCCACTACTAAGCTTCCCGAATAATCATGTGCTATAATGGAACTCAAGCCATCACAACCTACCCGATGAGTCTTGGGATATTTGGGAAAGGGATCAGAGATGGAGCTAATAACCAGCCACTCATAGGAGTGTTGGGAGAAACATCCTCCCCAATGAAATGGGGGTTTTTGACACTATGTTCTCAACATGGGAGGGGCGTGAATAAAAAAAATAAAAACTACAATTATATGTATAGGTAAAAATCACACATACCAACCTAGGTTTTCCAAATCCAACCTAAGAACAAACACCCTTGTCAATATGCATTCATAAAAGGAAGGCACAATACTCACAGCAACGTCACAAATCATTTTCAAAACCAACTCCCTGTTTAACCCATTATTGGTTACATGTTCAAGTGATACCATTTAAGTAAATTCTACACTATTGTGCAACTAACAGGCATAACCATAAGATAGAAAAAGAGAAACACCCAAACAACAATTTTAGCATTCACACCTGGTTCTCTTGTGAAGTCACACCAACAAAGAGATCAATGAGATCCCTCAAAGTACTTGAACCAATCTAAGCCTTCAGATACAGCCCCACACAGCTTCAGATTCACAACCAACAACCATGCCACAATAGAAGATTCCATCCTCATCCACATCACCCCATAAGCATCAAACAAGACAACACACCTACTACTAAAACAGAGTATAGAAACATCCAGGTTTAATCACATCATTCATTAGGTTATTCTTTCTGTTGGTTAACCGGGGTGACCTCAACATGATTGATGTTAACTGGGTATCCATTTAACCAACCTAGTTTAGGTGATAAACTAATTTCCATGTTATAGTCATTTAATCATCACTGAAGACAAATTTTCAATAATGTGCAAGAGGAGACCACCAAAGACCATGATTTTCAGTGAGCATAGGCCCATAAAGTTCACAACATATTGAAATATAAATGAGTACAATAGAATTTTCCAATGCACCCCATCATTCTTCAATAGTCTGTTTATTATAATTGTTAGGTGTTGGTTTCGTCCAGTCCCACAGAAACAGTAGACTACCCACCCTGCATGATACACAGTAAGGAGAGATGAAGAAAATACTATACCTTCCTGATCAAGGATCGAAGTTCTCTCCCACATGCCAAGAACTGGGGATGCACGACTTTTAGGGGAGGATCGTCGGGGACTCCAATGCTGAGCAGAAAAGATCTGACACAGGCGCATCGCTTGCCTCGGAAGGGGAACTCCAAAATCAACAGGATGAAAAGGAGACCAGTCAAGAGGAATAAGAAGAAGAAATTTCATGCGATATAAGGATGAGATCCCGTTGTTACAGGATATGGAAATTTGAATGGCTTTAATGTTAGGTCGTGGTTCCTAACATGGTTGGGCAGTTACGCAGGGTGGAATTAATTTTCATTTAACAATTCTCCCCAGAGGGGTGGTCATAAAGGCTATGCATAAAATAGTTTTCTTTAATCAAAAGGAAACCTGTAATAGTGATGGATCTAGATGGTATGGGGAAGGGCATGAAACCAGGGAAGAACCAAGCGTTTTGGTAAGTTACTGATGGTCCGACTCTTGGTGGATTTTATAGATTATTTATGGGCCTTGAATGGATTGAAAGAGGGAATTAAATCATCTTTACGTCAAAAGATATGTTCTGGGAGTGAAAAGTTAGTAACTGGAAAAGAACACTCGGTGAGGACACGGTGCCACCGCCACGGTGCCTCTATGACTGGTGTGCGACGGTCATAGTTCCACCATCACCGGTGCCACCGTCATGGTGCCACTGTGACCGGTGTGTGACCGTCATAGTGACATTGACACTGGTGCCATCAATTTGGTGGATCTATGAATTGGAAAAGTAATAGACTAGGTGGGTCCATGAGATTACATTAGATACCATTCAAACTATTCTAATCGTCGAGAATCAAAACTAGACCCAATGAATAGAGGGGTTCCGAACAACCACCTCAAAATATAGCACTCAAGAGTGAACCTCATCATCATCTAGGAACAACTCTCCCTCAAGTATCTAGGCAACACTCGAGGGTCAAACTGTATAGTCATATGAGTTAGGGAGTTTCTTCCTCCATGACAAGATACTAACCGCTTTGGGTGGCACTAACTCGCCCGCACGGGTTTAATCGCATCCACCTTAATGCGTCTTGATTAGGGATCAGGTCCTCCCCTCACCATAGTCAGGAAAATCATACACACATCCACATAATAAAGAGAACATCACGTTCCATAGTTAACAAGTTAACAAGTTACATAAAAAACTAGTACAAACAAAATAGAACAAAACTAAAAATATATCTGGGTACTTGGAGCACATCAGCATCTCCCGTTCCCAAGTACTTTCTTTGATCCTTCCATGCCCCCACAACACACAACCCAATAGAATGGTCCATCCACGGAGCACCTTCTCCTCATGACCCTCGATCCTCCCTGATCTCTCCAAAAAATTCACATCGTACTTGATATCCACCTTTCCCTAGTCGAGGACATGTGAATCGTCGTGTAGATATCTTCGGAGCTAAGACAGATGGATGACATTGTGTAGTCACAGTATCAGTGGTGGTAGTTCTAGGTAATAATCCACTCCACTGACCTACCGAAGCACTTCTAATGGTCTGAATAACCTGGGAGAAATCTTACTCCCTTTTTCGAACCTATGTTTCCCACACTGATTGGAGACCTTCAAGAACACGTGGTCCCCGACCACAAACTCTAAGGGTCTCCTCCTATTATTGGAATATGACTTTTTCTGGTCCTGGTATGCCTTCTTCCTCTCCCATATAAGCTGAACCTTTTCTGTCGTGCTCTGCACCACCTTCGGTCCATGAACACCTACCTCCGTAACCTCTATCCAACACACAGGTGAGCGGCACGACCTCTCATACAAAGCTTCAAACGGTTCCATGCAAATTGTAGAGTGATAGATATTGTTGTAGGAAATCTCTACCCAAGAAAAGTGTCACAGCCAAGATCCCCCAAAATGCAACACACATGCTCGTAGCATATCCTCCATTGTTTGGATGGTGCACTCCATCTGCCCATCTGTCTGGGGGTAGAAGGCACTACTAAGACGTATCTGAGTGCCGAAAGCATGATGCAATCTCCTCTAGACTCGTCTCTTAAACCATACATCCCTATCCGAGACTATGGACCTTGGAACTCCATGAAATCGCACCACCTAATCAATGTACCTCTGTGCTCAGGAATCCACTGCACCCAACTCCTTGATCGCCAGAAAGAGAGCTGATTTCGCCAACCGGTCTACCACTACCAAGATAGCATCGAAGCCTCCTTGAACCTTGTGTATCCCGGTGACAATATATATCGAGATTTAGTACCATTTCCACTCGAGGAAATTTAATGGTTGTAACAAACTACCTGGAACACAGTGTTAAACCTTCATCTGTTGACACACTAGGCACCTGGCCACGAACTCTACCACCGCCCTCTTTACCCTGGGCCACCAAAACTAACACCTTAGTCCCTGGTACATCTTGGTAACTCAGGGGTGCACTACTAGGGGTGATTTTTTGAACTCACCCAGAACCCTTTCGTGTATCGCATATGGAATAAACACCTTCCCACAAAAAATCATCAGATTCTGACTGTCCTTCGTCCACCCTTCTGGGGCATCTTCTTGGTTAACCTGGTCACACATCACTTCACTTTCTGAGTCACCCTGTTGAGACTCCTCTAATTACTATAACAGAGATGAATGCACTCTCATCTGATATAAAAAACCTCTACCACCATTCATCCTCACGTCCAGGTTCAGGGTAGCAAATTCTTCCATCACCTTCCAAGCATCTGCCGACTCTTGAACCGCCTACTTCTATGACATCCTGATCAATGTATCGGCCACCACATTCCCTTTTCTTGAGGTGTAGGAAATATCAAAGTCGTAGTCCTGATGGAACTCTATCCACCTTTGTTTCCATAATTTTAGGTCCCACTGGGAGAAGATATACTTCAAGATTTTGTGATCTGTGAAGACCACAAAGCACTCCCCGATGAGGTAATGCCGCAACAACTTTAGTGTGAACATGACCGCCACATGATCTAGATTGTGGGTGGAATAATTAATCTCATGGTGGAGTTACTATCTAGACCCATATGAGATCACCCCTTGTCGTTTCATTATAACACACTCGAGGTATTTTCCTGAAGCATCACAAAATACCTCATACGCCACCCCTTCTTCTGGAATCCTCAGCACTGGGGAACTTACCAATTTCCCCTTCAGAAAAATAAAGGATACCTTGCACTGAAAATCACATAAGAAGGCCTAGTCCTTCTTGATCAAAGCTTTCAAAGGTGTTCTAACTCAGGAGAAGTTGGGTACGAACCTTTTGTAGTAACCTGCCAGTCCATGGAAACTATAAACCTCTACCACGTTCTTGGGTGCTTCCCAAGAAACAAGAACCTCGACCTTTATTGGGTCCACTGATATTCCATGATCAGACACCACGTGCCCATGGAAGTGCACTTCTCACGTCTAGAACCTCAACTATGACAATTTCCCATAGAGTTGGTGCTGCCAGAGGACACCTAAAACCATTATCATGTGCTCAGCGTGATCCTCCTCTGATCTTGAGTAGATCTATTTGTCGTCAATAAACACAACTACGAACCAATCTAGGTATTCTTGGAAGATGGAGTTCATGAATTCCATGAACACACCTAGTGCATTTGTAACGCCGAACGGAATGACAACAAACTCAATGTGCCCATATCTACACCTGGAGGTAGTATTCAAAAATTCTCCCTCATTCACCCTAAATTGATGATGTCCAGATCGCAGATCTATATTAGAGAACCAACCTGCTCCCCTCAACTGGTCAAATAGATCATTTATCCTTGGAAGAGGGTAGTGATTCTTGACTATCACCTAATTGAGTCTCCTGTAGTCTATGCACAGCCTGAGACCACCATCTGCCTTCTTCACGAATAAGTCTGGAGCACCCCATGGTTATGCACTTGGAGAAACAAAACCCTTCATCATCCAATCGTCAATATGAATTTGCAAATCGCGTAACTCATAAGGTTTCATCCGGTAGAGAGCCATCGAAATTGAATGGGCAACAGTTTGAAAGTCTAACCCAAACTCAACATCACGTCGAGGGGGTAGTATTTCCCCCTCTTCAGGAAAATACGTCCATAAACTCACTGAAAACCCCTAGAACATCCAGCATTTCTGCATCCACCGACTCCACTAGTGTCTTAGCTAACAAGGAAATGATGGGTTCCTCTTTCCTGTGGCTTTTTTGGAAACCTTAGTCGCAGATGAATGTTACATGTCAGCCCCCAAAATCTGAAAACTTGACCCTTTTTGGAAAGCAGTCAATGATGGAACATACAGATAACATCCATTCAATGCTTAGGAGGACATCGTATGGTTGTATCTGCAATAGAAGAAGATCCTTGATAGACTGATGTGGCACTATCGACAGTCTACACCCTCGGAAAACATAAACCTTGTCGGTATGACCTCCGACTGGTGTGCTCAGCACCAAGGGCACTAGAATTCTTTTAACGTCTAGACCCAGAGCACGGGCTAGACTGGGTGCAACAAAGGAGTTCGAGGCCCCTGTATCGAACAAGGCATTGGTAAGATTACTAAACAAGTTGATCGTACCTCAAATGACTTTTGGCCCTACTGGAACTACTGACTCTGCGGCGTGCAACTGCCCACGCCCTCTCCTCTACCTCTCGGCTATCATCCACCTCCCAGACCACGCCCTGGTCGAGGTAATTGAGGAGCGCTCTGATGTTGGATTCCTCCTGCGACTCCTGCCCTCAGAGGAGCAGGAGTTTTCTGCTCCTGCTGCTACTGAATGGGTCTAACTGGATACTGCTGTTGTTGAGGAGGGTGTTGATCCTGCCCACTACCGCCATAATACACTCTATCCGGGAACTAATTATAAAGGTTCCCATGGCTTCCACATATGATTCATGTCATCCCTTGTCCCAAAAGATAAGGGAAAGGGCCAGGAGATCGGAACTATAACTGCTGAGTCCTACTTCCTACTGGTCAAAACCTAGAGGGTCCTGATGCTGGAGGCATGCTGCTGACAGCCTTCCCCTTTGACGAGCCCAACTGGATTCCCTCTCTCGATACACCTCACATCATTTTAATCATTTCCACCACTTCAGAAATCTTTTGGACCTCCAAGTAGGTCGATAAGTTGAAGGGAGTAGCAACATACTAAAGAGAAGGTCGGAGTGCCTCCTCTAAAAGTCTCGTACGAGACTCCTCATCCAGAAAAAGGTCTGGAGCGATGTTAAGGAGATCCATGAACTTGATCCCCAACTCTCTCACTAATATAATCCCCTTCTGGAGAGAGTGTAGTTCCTGTATCTTCTCAACATTCATCATGGAAGAGAGGGATTCTACCCAAAACTCAATATCGAAGTCAGCCCAAGTCACCTAAGCCTCCCTCTTCTCCCCAAGATAATATGTCCACCAATGACATGCTACTCCACACATCTGGCTTATAGCCAGAGGGACATAGTACTTCATCAGAGCCCGGATCAAGCTGAAAGCTATCACCAGCTCCTCTAGCCAGCTCTCTATCTCTACGTCAGAGATGTTACCCTCGAATTTCCCATGGTTTTGTCCCTGTAAGGCAAAAAGCATTTTCTGACACTGATCGTCCTCCTCCTCTCTGTCCGTCCTCTTCCGATCGAACAAGTCAACCTCCTGGGCCTCGATCATCCACACTACTCATGGTCATCTCCCAGGTGTCATAGCTTCAAGGTAAACAAGGAATGCTAAAGCCCAAGTACTTTAGAATGTTGTTCTTAAATTTTCTTAAACTTATTATACATTTTAAATCCAAAAATACCCATGAAAGACAAGAAAACAAGACATTTTGATTCACGTAACATCCCTAGGTTTTTTACCATGAAATCAGTGTAGCTTCACTTGGTCATTCAGTAGGCCTAGAGTCCTTGCATTGGATCACAGGGGGCCTAAAATCCCTTGTCTTAGCTGGTCTTACCTAGCCAATTTCACACACCATGATCACACAACACGGTTTCCCTACCATTCCATGAAATCCTCACTATCCCTAACCACATACTCAATAATATTTCTCAACCTTCCTCTGATATAATTCTGTCATGACCCACCTTCACCATGATGAGAGAAAGGACAAAAAATCACCAGACCCTTCCTTGATTAAGTTGAAGGAGAGATAATGACCCTTGAGACCCTCCTTTAATAGGTCCTAGAGTGGTGACTAGAGCCAAGGGTATGAAATCACACACAAGTTGGAAGGCATTACCCTCTTTTTAATAGGATCGATAGATATTAGAGTAAATTCCAACAACACCAAAACTGGGTCGGTAAAAGTAAATCCAAAGAAAGCCATTACCATATACATGTTACAAAAGTAAATGCCACAAAGTACAGGGAGACTACAATGGTAAAGTACCAAAAAAAGAAAAACAACAACTGCGAATGTCCTAATGCCCGAGCTAGTACGGCCCTGCACAATCCCTGATGTCCTCCTGGAAACCAGAATGCAGTTTTATATACGTAGGGTAAGCATAAAAGTATACTCAGTAAGAAAAACCAATGACTCTCGTGCACATGTGGGGAGGAATTCTAATGCCCTATGAGAAAAGAGATAACCAAAGAACCTAGAAAGGAAAACTATCCACCCAGGCCTCACTATGGCACAATCCCCAAATAACACAAGTCATGTAATATATAATAATAGCACATCGATATTTGGGTACCCCGCGCCACTTACCCACTGGTTATTAAAGACATACTATGCATCAAACCTCTCCATCCATTCTCACCACAGTCCCACTGCCACACCCCACCCGCACACACCTGGGCCACAACCACACATCCCTCCTGCAAACACCCAGGCCATAACCACCATGCGTAACCACACCCGCTATCATCTGGTCCAGAACAACTACTACCCAGAGACACATGGGCCTCATCTCGAAAACTCTTGGGGGACAACCTGCCCGCACACACCTAGCCCAACAGCCACAACTACCCTTCCTGAAGAATCTTCAGCTATAATGGACCTCATGCCGTCACTGCCTGCTTGAAGAGTCTTGGGATATTTGGGAAAGGGATCAGAAAAGGATAAAATAACCTGCCACTCATAGGAGTGTTGGGAAAAACACCCCCTCCCATGAAATTGGGGTGTTAGGAACTAAGTGCTAAACATGGGTGGGGAACGAATAAGAAACATAATAAATACAATTATATGTATAGGTAACAAACACTCATCCCAACCTAGGGTTTCTAAATCCAACCTAAGCACAAACATTGTCATTACTATTCAGTCAAAAATGAAAGGCACACCACTCACGCCCAAGTTACAACACATTCCCAAATCCAACTCTGCGTTTAAAACATTCATGGTTACATGTTCATGTGATTCCATTTTAGTAAATTATACACTAATGTGAAACTAACAAGTATAACCATAAGCCAGAGAAAGAGAAACACCCAAAACACTATTTAAGAATTCACACCCGGTTCTATTGTGATGTCACAACAACAAAGGGATCAGTGAGATCCCTCAATGTACTAGAACCAAACCAAGCCTCGAGTTATAGCCCTACACAGATTTAGATTCACAACCACCAACCATGCAAGAATAGAGGATCCCATCCTCAGCCACATCACCCAATAAGCATCAAACATGACGACACACCTATTACCAAAACAGAGTTGGGAATCTTCCATATTCAAGCGCATCATTCATGAGGTTCTTCTTTCTTTTGGTTAACCGAGGTGACCACAAAAGTATTGATGGTCACTGGGTATCCATTTAACCAACCGAGTTTAGGTGATTAACCAATTTCCATGTTACAGTCATTTAATCATCATAGAAGACAATGGTTCAATAGTACGGAATAAAAGACCACCAATGACCCTAATTTTCAGTGAGAATAGGCCCATACAGTTCACTACATATAGAAATATAAAAGAGTACAACAGAATTGTCAAACTCACCCCATCATTCTTTAACAGTCTGTTTATTATCATTGTTTAGGGTTGGTTTCATCCAGTCCCACAGAAACAGTAGCGTACCAACCCTGCATGACACACAGTATGGAGAGATGAAGGAAAGACCCTACCTGGTTGATCAAGGATCAAAATGCTTCTCCACGCACCAAGAACTGGGGATGCGCGACTTGCAGAGGAGAAGCGTCAGGGACTCCAAGGGTTAGCAAAAAAGATCTAGCACAGGTGCACCGCTTGCCTTAGGAAGGGGAACTCAAAACACACTATGAAGAAATCGAGACCATCCAAGAGGAAGAAGAAGAAGATATTTCATGACATATAAGGATGATATTATGTTATTACGAGATATGGAAATTTGAATGGAATTATGTTCGGATCATGGTTCCCCACGTGGTTGGGAAGTTACGGATGATGGAATTAATTATCATTTAACAATTCTCCTCAGAGGGGTGGTCATAAAATCTATGTGTTATACAATTTTCCTTAATCATACGGAAATGCGTAATAGGGGTGGATCTGGATGGTGTGGGTAAGGGTGTGACACCATGGAAAAACAACAAGTTTTTGGTATGTTAAGGGTTTCCTGAATCTTGGGGGATTTTAGAGATTCTTTATGGACTTTGAATGTCTTCAATGAGGGCATTAAATATTCTTTAAGTAAAAAGATATTTTGTGGGAGTGAAAATATGGGAACTAGAAAAGAATTCTCGGTGAGGACACGGTGCCACCGTCACGGTGCCACTATCATGGTGCCACCGTGACCGGTGTGTGATAGTCACGGTGCCACCATCACCGGTGCCACCATCATGGTGCCACTGTAACCAGTTCCACCATTTTGGTTGAGCTATGTTTTGGAAATGTAATGAACCAGGTGGGTCCAGAAATTACAAAATAATATAATTGAAAACATTCTCACTATTTATTACAAAAATTTTAAACATATATATTTATTTAAAATCATTTTAGAAAACATCCAAGAAAAATATCCATTTAATTTTATTAATAAACAGCCCATCGTTAATTGAAAAAAATTCTTTTACAATGACAATCATTATATCAACATAAAACTATAAACCATTAAAAATTACTTTTAAAAAACATTTAGAATAAAAATCTTAATAAGAAATATTATTTAAAAAATAAGAACACAAATTTATTCCATTGTAAAAAAGAGTATCTTTTTAATTAGTTTATAAATCTAACAAACCATTATTTTTCAATATGTTTTATAAGACTCATTAATTAATTTATAAAACCAAACACTTTCCATTTGTGCCATTTTTAACACATAAACTGATGATTCACCCAAATAGTGTGAACAAATATTCAAAATACCTCACAAACTACCACAAATGATAAAACTTAATCATAAAATTAATGAAAACAATGGACCTTTATCACATAATTTAACATAAGAATGTGAAAACTGTGAACCTTCTGTACAACTACAATTTGTGGTTAATCAATTTTATAATGCCCTGAAACTTGTCACCCAGATTTTATACATTATTTCATAACATAGGCATGATCACATGGGATAAAATCCATAAATACCCTTTATTTTATCATCCTTAGATGTATTAGATACATACATAAGTTTTACATTAAAATATTAAATGAAAAATAGTAACATTGTGTCTCCTTTGAATACATTCATATCCTTTATACTATCCTTGTATGTTAGTTATAATATACCTCTAAGAATCCTTGAAAAATAATAGATAGAAATGGGTGAGATCAGATACTCAGTAAGGGTAACAATATAGTGGAAACTATCATAAATAAAAAATTCTGGTTATATGTAAGGCTAAAACACAAGACTATTAAACTTAAACATTATCATAATATTGAAAATATAAATCAAATAATTGCCTTTACATATTCACATAGATATTATACTAGTCGAATAATCACATGTAAGGTCAATACCTAATTTCATAATGATGGAATGCATAATGCCGGACATCATAACCACAAAGTCAAGGCATCGTGCCAAGACTACAAATATGATTTTGTCAAGGCCTTATAATAGAACACTATTATATCTCATTAGAACTACCAATACATCAGGGAATTATACCGGGCTCCACTAATCACTTCATAAGTCCAATGCATTCTTCATATGAAAAGGTTGAAACATAATCTAAACAGTTGTATTAAAACTAGCATACAAAATATCAATATTTTAACCAAAAACAATGAATGGTATAAAAATATAACATCCAGAGTAAAAAAAATATCCCATTTGATACAATATAAAATATTTGTATTATAATAAATCAACTTAAATAAAGAATAATGAAGGATAATGACATATATAAAAATAATCAGTAAAAATATTTGAGATAAATATCCCTTTTTTCTTGAAAACATTAAAAGCCTAACTATTTACCAAGAAACTATTAAAAATTGATTTTTTAATCAAAGTGTCATGTACCACATTGAAAAATTTAAAATGATATATAATATTATAACATTCAAGTCCATATAAATAAAAACATAAAAACATTTTTAAAACCTAGACATTAATGAGAAATATTTAGAAGAATAAATCATTGATATGATATTTTACTTAATGATATCCTAACCAAATGAGAGGGGGTTGAATACAAATCAACGAGGAATAAAATATAATAATAATAAAAATTTAATATCATGAGAATAAATGGATTCATGATATAATGTGTTTAAGGATAGTATATACACCATATAAAAGTGAATTTGTGCATAAAAACAAAGGAGCCTCAATATAATATAAATTTTGATAAAATCCCATATAATGACTATATAGTTATGATATGGATAAATCAATGACTTAATTATGTATGAAAAATATAAATACACTCAATATTATTGGATATTTAGTTTAATTGAATCAGAGGTCATTCATGCATATTCTTGTAAAAACCACACCAATGACTTGGATGATTAACTAATTGAATGGAAATTGAGTTATTATTACTCTTATCAAGTCAATATCGATGACTTGAGTGTTTATAAATGTAGTGATTATGTGTATAATATGTATATCCACACAAAGGGGAGTTTAAATTACTACGTAAATAAATTAATAGTGATTTCACACATAATCTTGGAGTAAAATAGTCAATAAAGTTTGTGTAATACCCTATGAGTAGAAATTGAAATTAGAAATTACCTTACTGATTTGGTACCATATGAAACATACACCCCATGAATGAAGGATCATAAAATGAAGATGTAAATACCCATAAATTAAATAATATTACCCATGAAATACTATCATTTTCCTTACATACACCGTAGAAAATGAATTAGTGGAAATATAACATCAATCTCATAGAAATAAGAAGTGGGATGAAAACCCCGTACCTTGTACATTGCCTTAGTCAAGGGTACGTTAACCTCTGGTATAATAGTTAAATAATTTTTTTAAATTATAAAAAAATAACTTCACAAAATATGATATCATATATGAACTTATTATATTGCATTGTTAAAATATTTCAGTAGTATCCTTGTTTCAGGTGTTAAGTGATTCATTTTCATCCTTATGTTTTGTTAGATAAGTCCTATTTGTTATGGATAGGTTATATTAGATTAATATAAAGAATAATATTAATTATTTAACAATATTTTTAATTATAAAATTGAAATCATTCTTGAATGGTTATAATGG
Organism: Viscum album; assembly: GCA_963277665.1. Classification (NCBI taxonomy): domain Eukaryota; kingdom Viridiplantae; phylum Streptophyta; class Magnoliopsida; order Santalales; family Viscaceae; genus Viscum; species Viscum album. The sequence goes on along the minus strand of OY728145.1, from coordinate 1,235,822,645 downwards.
GGAATGAATCTAATCGCGTTCGCGGAGATTGTAATCTATATGTACGCACGAGAGACAATATCATTCTAATGATTGTGAAATAACTTGTAATTGGATGGAATATCATATATAATGAATAATTAATTTGTTATATTCATTATTTACATATAATGTACAGATTATTGTACCCATCCAAATAATTATGTGTTGAATAAAAAACTACACCACTACATGGACATGGTAAGCCGTACGTATGCACATATGGTGACTTTTCATTGATATTATGGATAGAATATTGATTATCGTTGTACAATATTAATATTAAAATCATTGTATATATAAGTTACTTGAGTTATAATTTTAGTATGGAAAGAACAAAGAAATATAAAGTGGTAAAAGATATGGACTTTGAATGAGGTATTAAAATTATTACCTCTTCTTCAGGTGCATCCTTTTGATTTGAACAAAAGGGATACTTAGGTTGGTTTTTTGATCAATGCCAGTCCTCTAGGTTGAGGTGACTATTATTTAGAGGATATTTGGGATGGGTTTGGTGGAATGAAATTTCTTTGGAGGTGAGAAATTAATATAAGGGGAAGTAACCTTTTATAAGTGAGATCAGGGTAACTTTAGGATGAGCATTTAATATTATTTTATTATAAAATCATTTTCGGTTTCTAATGGCTCCAAATGGATTTATTATGAGGGTAATTTGGGTATGGCTCAAAATAATCTAAACCAATAGGTTTTAGACATGTTTATGTCACCATATTATCCTTATATTTTATATTCAATGGTTAGTTAAATATTTTAACTTTTACCACGTATTCATTTATTTTTAAATTACATGGTTAATAAACATAATGTAAAGAGTCATGAATACCCAAAGAAGTTTTTTAATGACATGTCAATCATTATATAAGTCCATTGTCTGAACCATATGTTATTAAGACTGTTATATAATTTAATTAAAGAGTATTTTTTTAAAACTCAATTATGCCAATATTGACACTATTTAGTATTTGGTTTTTGTGAAAGTCATAACAAAATTTTTAGTTTTGAAAAAAATTATTTAATCAACCATAACATATCGTATTGACCAATTTAATTAGTAGAATTAATCAAAAGTCTCAATTTAATTATATTTGGAAATTTATTGTAACAATTATATTAATCTTTCATTAATAAGTTAATTACTTCATTATCATTTTGTCATAAATAAATTTAATTATTTAATGTCTAAAAATTATAAATAAAATACCATTATGTGGTAAATATTATTATATTTATAATAAATATTTATAATCAAATTTATCATATGTATATCCTTATATTAAAAATGTTTTAGTTATGAAAATTTGAATTGAGAAAATTAAACTCTTTTTATAAAAAAATAATTATTATTGACCTAATCTAATTCTAGTTGATAAACAAGGGTCATATTTTATTCAGTAGGTTTATATAGGTCAACATACACTTATCCAATAGAATTAGGAAATGATTTAGGTTAATTATAATATCAGTTTTTACTTATAATTACCCTATTTAATTTTAATAGTTTTAAATAAAAGTGAAAAGTTACTAGTAACAAAAAATTATTTTCATCATATTGAACCACATTTTACTTACTAATGTCAACTACGTCTATCGGATTTTTGAAATTCAATTCATAGAAGCGGTAAAAAAAGTAGATTCATATTTGAAAATGTGCATAAAGTTGGTTATAAGATGTCAAAAAGATCAATAAAATTTTATATATCTAATATTATTATAAAATGATTCCAAGGAATTTCATTTGAATTATAGAAGTATAATGTATCTAGTTTGACCTAAAATAAATTTAAATAAAATAAATAATTATTTAAATTAAAAGTTTGTTTTAAATTAAAACACATTGGCTTTTTACTATTCTTTTTAAATTGAATGTTTTAAGAGAAATACAAAAAAATCACCCTAAGATAATATTAATTTTATGAAATAAACATTAATTATATTTTACAAAATTCTAAACAGATAAGTTGCATCATTTAATTTAAAATCAATTCTCATTGTCAAAACCAAAAAGAGGGTTTCTAAAATTTAATAACTATCAAAAGATTGGCAAGTGTTTATGTCCAATTTAAATGTGAAATTACTTATAAAGACCTAAATTATATTATAAGATAAAAATATAATCTAATTATACATTAAAAGTACTAAAATTCAAAATTTTACACAATAAATTATTTCGATTAAAATGTGTTTTTCAATTAAAATTTATTATTTTTCACTATCCATCAAAATATGAATGTTATAAAAAAAGTACCATAAATTTATCGAAAATAAATTTTTATGTATCGCTTCTATATAAAAATTTAATTTCACTAAATTTAATATATAAAAATCTTAAATATTGTATTTAAAAAGGGGTCACCATTAAACGGAGAAAAACATCATTTGGTTTAAAATACTTTTTTCTAAAAAATGTATTTTCCTTTATATTATGTCTAAGATAAACAAAATTTTAATGTTAATATTATAAAGGATATATATATATATAATAAAAAATGTGGTTAATAATATTCATAATTTCTTTTTGATTGGCTAGATTGGTATATCCTGGTGTGCTTGAACGCATTGTTGCGTGTAGAACAATCTATTGAATTACAATAATGAGATAACGTACTATAAAATTTTGGGGTGTTACATTCTCCCCTATTTGAATAAATTGTGTCCTCACAATTTTAATTTATTCTTCGAAAATAAAATGTTGAAAATAGGAAGTACCATTATGGAAGTCCAACATCGGAAAAAGAGTCAATAAAATTATCACATTAAAAGAAATAAAGAGACGTACAAAGGCCACCAAATATATCCCATACTAGGGTTCCATATAGGAATACATGGTTGTGGAAGAGATAAAACAAACCATCATGTTTTGATGGAGAGTGATAGAAAACATGGTCAGGAGAAATATAACTACTCGAAATCCATATACATGTGATGGGTTAAATGGTATTTGATTACCCAATAGGAAGAGTAAACATGATACTTTTTTATTTGGAGTTCTATTTAATAATGTTTTTGAATTTATTTATGATATTTACTAAGAACATAAGGAGATATAATTAATTTTCAGGTAGATTTTCATCCTTTAATAAATTTCTACCACAAACTCATCTTTTCTCCAAACGATGATTATTTAAGATGACTTAGTAACACCTAAAGTGCTAGAATAAACTTCTAGAGAATCACATAATCCATAAAAGATGAATTATATATTTCACTTGTCATTAGAAATTAACCAAAACCAAAATGGTTAGTATAAGATTAGTTGATCCCCAAAATGAATAATCCATTATAGAAAGAAATAATACACTTAATCTACAAAATTAAACAAATAATACCCAATTTTAAATGAAGGCCATTAAAAAAATCCTCTATTAAATTATTCAAAATAATCAGATCTAATTTTGAAACTCAAAATTCTGAAGGATTTGATCACAGAGTCTTCTACGAAAAATATTAACATGTATCTCCAAATAACATCATCTACACTTAATGTAACAATCTTAAATGTAATTAAAATAATCACATATTCTCAATGATAAGATAATTGTTTCCATAAAAACCAAAATATCTATAAGTCTGAAATAAAGACATAAAATCTTCTAAAATAAAAATCAAACATTAATCCTCAAATGAAATCCCCAAGTATTATATTTTCCTTAAGTGTATAATGTTCCCAAAAGATAAAACATCTTTCAAAATATCATTTATAACATAATCATAAAATCATTTTCCTATACTATGGATAAATAATATGTTCCCTAAATTAAAATATTATTGATCCGTAAAATCATTTAAATAAAAATAATTACTCATACTAACCAGGGACATCACATAGTTCAGTGGTAGGTGATAAATCTCAGTCACACTTTGGTTGTGGGTTCGATTCCTAGAGCTTTGTTCGACGCAACAGGTTGTCACACGGTCTCTATGTTTTTCTTTTCCAAATAAATATAATTTTAAAACATTCCAAAAAATGAGATAAATTCTACAAAAATAACAATTACCTATTTTAACCATAAATATATCTCATACCTTGCATTTTCTTCACAAAAATTAATAACCTATAATTGAATCAAATTCAAGGATCATAAAAACCAATATGGTTCTTTATAACTGTATCTAAAAAATTAAAGATAATTCTTACTAAAATAGAATTCTTACATTACGATCAGCAGGGTCACATATACAACCTAAAAGTCTTCAAAAGTAATCCCAACAATAAAGGGCATTAATAAATATAAATATTTCTCTATAAATTTATTTCTACATAGGTTTTTACTTGACATAGAGGTTATCTTATAGAATAGTACATTGACTCAGATTATTCCTAGGTCCCCTGAATTTAAAGAAAAATTACTGTAAATGGATTCTTAAGATCATTTTTATTTTCTTCTACAGTACTCTTTATTTTTGCATCGATAATTTTTTACACCGCGTCCTTATTTCCCAAACATAAAGCATTTCATTATTCCATTGAGACACTTTCTTGGGTGTCTCCTTCAACATTTCCAACATGATGGAAAATGATCAAAATTTTCCCCATGGTCTTCACTATTGGAGCTCTTATAATTATCTTTCTTTTTCTTCATTATTGTCTATGGGATTTGGGTAATGTATATGTTATTGATCGTATTGTGGGAAATTATTTTAACATGAACACAATATATTTTATGCCTATCAAAATTCCATTTTTTTGTGGATTTCCACCACCATTCCCACTTCGTAAATCACATTCAATTTCACTATAACTTTCATTAAATCCAAAAATTGACTAAAACCAGAATGTAGAGTGTGAGTAAGAATAATCATAAAATAAATTATAGAATATCATGACACGTTATTCTCAATCTAAAACACCCTAGGATTAACCATGGTTATTTATTCTCATCTTATATTAAAATCATTAAAATCGGTTCGAAAAGAAATCATGAATTATCCTAATAATATCCCCCACGAGTTTCAACAACAAGAGTGAAGCAAAGCCAGTTGTCATGTACTGGGATACCCTGGGTCAAGCCCAAAACTCCATGTCAGAGTTTACACTCCTAGGTACATCAGTGCCAGATCCTCCTCTACCTATTTGTATCTATACAGGGATGTATTTTCTTAGAAAACCCACATGATATTTACACTACCAAAATTTATGGATGTTCTTCTATAATAGTCATCAATGCCTATCTTAGGTAATGTACTTTAATCTTAGTTTATCAAAATCTAGTTTCTGTGGTTTGTACTAAAATTCCTATGATACCAACTTGAACACCCCGACCCTAGATACCTAGAGTTATTACATTGTTACATATCTTTGGAATGATCACAAGGGATCAAATCCTGAAAGGCTGGTCAGTTTAGTGTCCATCGATGTACTAGATACATACATGAGTTTTACATTACATTATGAAATATAAATGAACAAAATTGTGCCTCCTTTGAACACAATCATAACCCTTATACTATCCTTTCAAGTAAGTTATAATATACTTCTTCGCATACTATAATAATAAAACATCGAAATGGTTGATCTCAGATACTTAGTAAGGTTAACAATACAACTAAAAATATCATAAATAAACATTTAAGGAAATGCATAATATTAAAATCAATCCTTTTAAAATAATACATCAGCATAATATGGTAATGATAAATCAAATAATTCCATTTTCATATTTATATCAATATTATACTACATAAAAAATCACATGTAATATAAATAGGTAATTTAATAATGATAAAATGCATAATTTCTTACATCAAAACAACATAGTTATGGCCTCGGGCCATTAATTCCAATAAGATTTAGTCAAGGCCTTATTCCAAGACAATAGTTTGTCTAATGAGACAAAGAGATGCATTGAGAAGCTATAGTAGGCTCCACTCGACACATACTAAATCCAATGCATTCCTCACATTAAATGGTTGAAACCTAATTAAATAATTCATATTAAAACTAGCATATGAAATATCAATATTTTAACCACAGACAATGAATGGTATAAAAACAACACATCTATTGTCAAACAGAACACATTAAATACAATATAGAAGATTTTAATTTAAAAAATAAACCTCAATCATTAATAATAAAGGATGTTGACATAGATTAAAATATCCTATAAAACTATTTGAGATAAATATATCTTTTTTAAAACATATAAAAGCATAACTATTTATCAAGAAGCTATTAAAAATAGTATTTTGAATCAAAGTGTTCAATTACACTTTGAATCATTTAAAAACAATTTCATTTTAAAACTCTCATGTCCATATAAATAAAGCCTTAAAAAAATTTCAAACATGGACATTATTGAATATGATTTAGAAGAATAAATCATTGAAATTATATTTTAGTTAACAAGTTTCTAATAAAATGAAATATTATATAATAAAAATTAATGAGGAATAATGTAAAGACCCGGAAATTTCAAGGAAAAGTTTTCATAATTTTCTTTCGAATTTTACAAGAACGCAGTTTCTGACGGCACCTGATTCCGTGGCCTGGTGTGCCCTGAGTTAATTTCTGATGTTTGGCTCGGGTACGTTCAGTGAACGAGCGAGCGAAAATTTCTATCTTTTGAACCAGTGCTGGGAATTGAAAACTGATTGCACCGATGAACTCGCAACGCCGGTAATCGCTTAAAGGAACCTTTACCGTAGTTGCGTTTGTGCGGGAGAAGAAGTTAATTTTTGGGGTTTATTAGAAAAAGTGAATAAAATTGTTAAATCAATTTTATTTCATGTTAAGTGATTAACTTCTCCCATAGGAAGTTGGTGGTGGGCCCACATCCATCCAACTTCCCATGTGTGGATATTTGAAAGGGTGGGGCCCACATGAACCCCTCTCCACATTTTCAAATTCCTTAACTTTCCAAACCCCTATAAACCCCCCATTTAAGTATTGATAACTTATCACCTCCTTAATTGTATAACATCTTATGTTAATAACTTAAGTGAGTTAAATGTGGGTTTTGAATTTTCAAACTCTTGAAATTCAAAACCTATATTGGGTTAATAAAATAAGTGGGAGGATTATTTTATTTTGGGGTTAGTTGTTCTTGTGGTGGAGACTTGGGAGAGAAAAGGCTAAGTTTGAAGTCTTCTTCTTCTTCAACAGCGACGAAGAACGCAAAGAACACCTCCAATGAAGAACATCTCCGCCGAAGAACGCGATGTCTTCTTCCAACGACGTTTTCCCTTTGAACTCACCTCGACGACAACAGAATCGACGTTCGTTTTCCATGACGCCCGACTTCCACGACGCTCGTCATCCGTAATTAGATTGACATGCACCGTATCTGAATCGAGGTAGGGGAATTTATTTTTTTGGTATTCTCTTATCTTCTGAGAAAAGAACGACGAGCGCGGACCAACCAAATCCAGGTTGATCCATGGATCGTTCGTTCATGCGGATTGATGTTGAAGTTTATTATTTAATTATTTTGTTCGTGAATTCTATCTTGTCATCCTTCGTGATTTTACAGCCAGTTGTTATCGATTAACGAGAGGGGGCCGGACCACACAAACACGGCCGACCCTCTTCCATTAATGATATTGTTTCTAATATGGATGGAACGGGATGGCATGGTGCCGTCGCACCATGCGAGAATCGCTCGGTAGAATTACGCGACGCCGTTGCGCCACGCCGAGAAGCCGAACAAGAATGCGACGCCGTCGCGCCGCGTCGAAGGAAGTCGAAGGCGTCGCGGCCAGAGCGAAGCCGCAACGAAGGGGCGCAGCGCCAGCACGCTGCGCCGAAGAACCACGAAGACGGCGTGTTTCGTTTTGACATGCGGATTGACGGGCGACGATGAAGCAGGCCGTTTGGGCGTTTGAATCCCTTCGCAGTGAAGGTGGGGTCCCGGGGGGACCATAGGTGAAGACGGCAGAAGGAACGGACCACCGGAGCGCGTCCGGTGGTCCGCGGAAGGCGGCGGCAGCACGCGGTTGGAAAAGAGGCGGTTGGCGAACCGTGGGCCTCAATCAACCGCGAAGGGCAGGGGAACCGCGCGCCCCGCCCGCGTGTCCGTTCGGCCGCGCTGGCCGAACCGCGGCCGGCCGGTCGGGCTGGACCGAACCGTACCGCGCTGGACTGGGCCGGGCCGGGACGGGCCTAGCCGGGTCGGACCTGGGTCGGGTCGACTCGGTTCGGGCTGACCCAGGGGGGGTCGGGCCATGTCGCCCCGGGCCCAGACAACCGTTTTCGGGCCACTTTCGATCAAATGCCCGTAACATGAGCTATGTGACTCTAAACGACTCGCCGTCAGTGGAAACGCGATCCTCAGATCGAGATGGTAGTTTTGGTATATCGCACTCAAGGTTTCGGAGAACTTTAGGTTCGGCCGGGATGGTTCGTACACGAAACCAACCGGGCCCTCGGAGCGGAAACTCCCGTAACATGAGTTTCGGACGTCCAAATGACGTGACGTCGACTTTGTTGTTTTCCTCTAAGTGAGACGGATCTTTTGGCTTACTCCGCTCAAGGTTTGGATGCCGTCGGAGTGCGGTCGGGTTGGATTGTACCCGAAATCCAACCGGGCCCCTGGAACGAGAAAGCCAATAACATCCAGACCGGGCGTCCGATTGACGCGTCGTCTGTTGCGTTGCGTTCCTATTGACGTTACGGAACTTTTGGCATCATTCGCCCAAGATTTGGATGCAGTTGGATAGTGTCTGAGTTGGATTGCACCCGAAATCCAACCGGGCCCCTGGAACAGAAAAGCTGATATCTTTCTGACCGGACGTCGGGTTGACGAACCGTCAGCCGAGTTGTTGATCACGATAAGAAGCTGTCCCTATGAGTATACCCTATGAAAGTTCGGGGTACAGTTGAGATACGGCTGGGTTGATTGGCTCACGAAACCAACCGGGCTCCTGAGACGAAAGGGCTAGTAACTCAGAGACTGGGGGTCCGATTGACGCGCCGTCTATTGCGTTGAGACCCCTATGACGAGGCGGTACATTGAGTTACTTCATCGTGGGACATTGAGATACTTGGAGTATCGAACTATAGCTCGTGGATCGGAACCTCCCAGTAACGAGCGTGCGTAGTACGGAGACCGGGTAGCTGGCTGAGACCTGACGACTGCTTGACCGACTCGACTTGGAGTGAGTCAACTAGCCCAGTGGACGGAGCACTACTTTCTGAGGTGCAGACCCATAGCGGACGGCGCACTACCTGTGTGACAGTGCAGACCCGCGGTACTCTTCCGGAGAGTACCTCAACAGGCTACTAGGGGGTGTGCACTACTGTGTTTTGGTGACATACCTCAGTGGGGACCACTACTGTGTCTGGGTGGCTGACCCGCGGTACTTCACAGGAGCAGTACTTCAGCAGTCATAGGTTAGTGAGCAGTACCTCGGAGGCGTGACAGGACCACTGTACACTCCAGAGACGGAGCTCTTTAACAGTTATGGTTTCGATAATGAAAATCCTGGTTTGAGCTGAGACTTTTGACCTTTGTGTTTACCTCATGATTGAGATGGGTCACTTTCTAACTTAGGTATATGTATAGGCATATACCTGGGTAGTGGTTATCCGTTGATTTCACAATCCTTGTGTTTCCTCATGATTAAGATGGGTTACTTGATAACTTAGGTATATGTATGGACATATACCTAAGTAGAGGTTATCTATTGAGATCTTCTTTGTGGTTATCCTTGTTGGTTTAGTGAGACATTAAGGGTCTCGGGGTCCCTACTGAGTATCGTTATACTCACCCCTGCACGGGCTATGCCCGCACCTCGTTTTGTTGGTTACAGACGACGGGCAGTGCTGACGGAGGCCGAGTGTTCGAGGACTAAACGGTACCCGGAGGTGGACTACATGATGAGTCAGTACCAGGAGGTGGACTACACGACGAGACGACTCACAGATGAGGTTGACGGATGAGATAGTGGAGGAGGCTATCTGTACCTACCCTTCAGGGAGGATCCGTGGTGGATGACCAGGAGATGCGCTATCTTTACCTACCCTTCAGGTAGGAACCGAGGAGGACGACCCAGGAGCTGCTTCCTTCTTCCAGCTATTTGTATTTTTGCTGTTGTACCTTGTTTAGTTGTAGTTGTACTTTCTTTTGGGTTTGTATTCTGACCCTTTTATTTTTCAGCATTTCTTTTGTACTTAGTGTTTTGCTTCCTCTTGTACTCTATGGTGCTTGTTTTCTTTTATAAAGACAATGCCTTCCCAGCTATCGGGATTTTACACATTTGGTGTTAGTCGCCAGCCCCTGGCCTATGGTAGGCGGGCTTGGGGTAGTCACGGCACGAGCCCCGAGGACGGGTCGTGACAAATAAAATTTAATCAAAACATTATAATATCACAAGATTAAAGATATTCATGATATAATATGTCGAAAGATAGTATATATAACATATAAAATTGAATTGGTGCATAACAACAAATAAGTCTCAATGGAATGTAAATTGAGATAAAATCCCTTATAAAAATTATATAATTAGGTTAAGGATAAATCAATGAAATAACTATGCATGAAAAATATAATTAAACTCAATATAAAGGGATATTCAGTGTATATTAATCATAGGAAATTCACATATATTATTTTAAAAACGACACCAATGACTTGGATGTTAAACTCGGTGAAGGGAAATTGAGTTAAGATTACTCTTATCAAGTTTATATAGATGACATGAGATTTTTTCAATGGATTGATTATATGTACCTAAAGTAAATACACACAAAGGGGATTGTAAATTAATACATAAATATATAAATTCTGATTTCACACATAATCATGGAGTAAAATAATCAATGAAGTTTTCTTAAAACACTATGTGTGGAAATTGAAATTAGAAATTCTTTTACCGATTTGGTAATTTACAAAACAAACAACCCAAGAAATATAGATCTTAAAATAAAGTTGTAAATACAAATAAATTAAATTATATTTCAAAAATTACACAATCATTGGCAGTACATACAACACAGAAAAGGAAATAGTGTTAATATACAATGAATCTCATTGAAATAAGAAGTTTGATAAAAAAACCCCTTAAATTGAACTTTTCCAGAGTCCAGGGTACGTTATTCGCATTGATAAATGTTAAAAAAATGTTTTTAAAATATACAAGAACCAAATTCCTAAAAATTCTATCATATATGATATTCTAATTCTGATTTGTTAATAATATATCCGCAGTATCATTTTTTCAGGTGTTAATTGATTTGTTTTCCTTTATATGTTTTATTTCATAAGTCATGTTTGTTATGGATAGGATGTATTGGATTCATATCCAGAATGATCATAAAATCATAAATATTATTTTTAATCATAAAATGAAAGTTATTTTCAATGGTTACTATGGGAAATGAATCTTTTCGCATTCATGGAGACAATAATCCATACATACGCACGAGATGCAATATCATTCTATTGATGGTGAAATCACATGTAATTGGATGGTATAGCATGTATAAATAATAATAAACATGTTATATTTATTATTTACATCAAATATATTTATTATTATACCAATCAAAATAATGTAGTGTTGAATAACAAACTACACCACAATGTGGAGACAGTAAGCCGCATGTACGCACAAATGGTGACATTATCACTAATATGATGGATCAAATAATGAATATTTTTTAACCATATTTATAATAAAAATAATGTATGTAAAAGTTACATGAGTTATTTTTTTTGGTATGGAATCAAAAAATAAATAATAAGTGGAAAAGTAAAATAACTTTGAAAGAGCTGATTAAATTATTACCTCTTCTTTGGGTGCTGTATTTTGATTTGATCAAAAGGGCTCTATAGGTTGGATTCTGGATCAATGTAAGTTCCCTAGGTTGATGTGATGATAGTTGGAGGATATTTGGGTTGGGTATGGCCTAGTCAATGAGATTTTGAGTTGTGATATTAAGAGAAGTGGAAGTTCCCATTTAAAAGCGAGGTGAGGGTTATTTTAAGAAAATAATTAAATAATATTTTATTATAATATCATTTTCAATTTTTAATGAATCAAACTAGATTTATTTGTTGTATAAGGCGGGGATGGGTTGAAATAAACTCTTAAAATAGGTTTTAAACTAGGCTAGGTCACCATATTAACTGTATCTTTTAGATTTAACTCATTGTTAAATAGTTTAACTTTTACCATGTCCTCTTGTATTTATTTATTACATGGTAAATATAAAAACTATAAAATTCCAATAAAACCTAAAGTGGTTTATTAATGTCATATATATAATTATATAAGTGCTTTTTCCAAAAATTATATTTTTAGGACTATTATATATTTTAAAAAAATGGTATTTGTTTTAAAAAAACAATTATGTAAAATTTGAGACTATTTAGTATTTCGTTTCTATGAAAGTCTTAACAATTGTATCAATTTGAAAAAAAAAATATTTAATCATTAATAACATGTCATGTTAACCAATAAAAGTATTTTAATTCATCTAAATTCTCAATCTACATTTATTTTGATATTTATAATATCCATTATTTTAATCTTTCATTAATAAGGAAATTACAACATCATCATTGTGTCATAAAAAAATTTGTTATATAATATATAAAAATTAAAAATAAACTACCATTATTTATGAAATCATCATTTATTTGTAATTAATATTTATAATGGAATTTATCTTATGCATAACCCTATATAAAAAATGTTTTATTTTTGAAAATTTGAATTTAACACTTTTAACTCTTCTTTGAACAAAATGATAATTAATGTCATAATATAATCCAAGTTGAAAAAAATAATAATATTTTATTAATAAGGTTGATTTTGGTCAAAATAAACTTATCCAAGAAAATTAAGACATGTGTTTGGGTAATTATAATATCATTATTGCCTTTAATAACCATATTTAATTTTAAACATGGAAAATAAAATTCAAAAGATACTACTCACAAAAAAATTATTTTCATCGTATATAACCACATATTACATAATTATATAAACTGTGAATCTTTTATTTTTGAAATTAAATTCTCATATGTATAAAAATAACATTCAATGCATATTTGTAAATGTTCATCGAAGGTGGATAATAGACTTTACAAAATTCAATAAAATTTTACATATCTAATCTTATTATAACATGTCTCGAATGAATAAAATTGGAATATTATAGGTATTGTATTTTTATTTTTACATAAAATAAATTTATATAATATAAATAATTATTTAAATTAAAATTATGTTTTAAACAAAAATTCAGTGTTTTTCACTATTCAAAAAAATTGACTGTTTTTAGAACAACACAAAAAAGATAACCTAACCTAATTTTGATATTCTGAAATAAAAAATTTAGTATATTTTACAAAATTCAAGACAAGAATTTTCTTTTATTAATTTAAATTAATTACCATTTTCAAAACCAAAAAAGCATGTTTTTTAAAAGTAAAAACTATCAAAACATCGACATGTGTTTATGTCAAATTTAAATGTGAAATTACATATAATTAATTAAATTATATTAAATGATAATAATATAATATAATTATACTTTAAAACAACACAAATTTATAATTTAACTCTATAAATTATTTTTATTAAATAAGTTGTTTTAAGTTAATATTTAGTATTTTTCAATATTCATCAAAATATGAATGTTATCAGAAAGGTACCAAAATTTAATCCAAACTAAATCTTTATGTCCCACTTCTAAATAGGAATTTAATTTCATGAAATTTACTATATAAATTAGTCAAATATTGTATTTAAAAAGGGCTCTCCATTAAAAAGGTGGAGAAACTGCAATTTTTTAAAATTACTTCTTTGATCTCGAAATTGCATTTGACATAATATTATGTCTAAGAAACACAAAATTAGAATTTTAAAATCATATAATATAATAATATAAAATTTAAATTGTTGTTAATATAATTCATAACCTCTTTTTGAATGGATAGTTTGGTAAGTTTTGGTGTACTCGAACTCAGTTTTGCGTGTAGCGCAAGCTATTGAATTACATTAAAGAGATAACTTAGTATAAAATATAGGGTTGTTACATTCTACCCTCCATAAATAAATTGTGTCCTTGAAATTTGAAATTGTTCTCAAAAAATAAAAGTTTAAGATATAAATACCTATAAAGAAAACCTACATCGGAAAAAGATTCAATAATTATCACTTTAAAAGAATGAAAGAGAAGTTCAACGGCCACCTGGGATAATGCATACAAGGGTTCCATTTAATAAAAAATTGATATGGGAGAGAAATAAACCATCAAGTTATGATAATGATTAATGGAAAACATGGTCAGGAGAATTTTAACTATCAGGAAACCATAAACCATTGATGGGTTAAACGGTCTTTTATTACGCAGTTGGAAAACCTAACATACAACAGTTTTGTTTTAAGTTCCTTTTAATAATGTCTAGGAATTTATTTATTAGATTGACGAAGAACATAAGGAGATATAATTAATTTTCATGTGGTGATTCAACCTTTAATAAATGTATACCACTGAGTCATCTTTTCTCCAAACAATGACTATTTAAGATGAATTGGTCACACCTAAATCACTCAAATCAACATCTAGAGAATCACATAATCCATGAATGATGCACTATATATTTCCCTTATTTTTAGTCATTTACCAAAAACAAAATGGTTAGTAAATGATCAAATGATCCCCAAAAGGGATAATTTTTTTAGAAATAAATAATACTCTTATTATAAAAAATTAATCAAGAAATACCCAAAGATCAACTAATACCATCAAATAAAAAAATTCTCCTTAAAATTATTCCAAATAATCAAAACTATGTTTGAAACTAAAAATTAAAAAGTAGTTGATCACATATTCTTCTACAATAAATCATAACATTTATCTCCAAATTACATCGACTACTCTTAAAGGCACATAATTAATGTAATTAAAAAAATCTCGTATACTCTATGATAGGATAATAATTTCCATAAATAACCCTAATCACTATAAGTATTCAAAAAAACATACATTCTTCCAAAAAAATCCACCAATACTCCTCAAATTAAATCCCATAGTTTTCCATTTTCCAAAGGCATATCGTGTTCTTAAAAGATCAAATGCCTTCCAAAATAACATTAATCAACTAATTAGAAAATAATTATCATATACTAATGATAAATCATAAGTTGAAAAAACCATCATATTCTTGCACCATAAAATCATTTAAATAAAAATAAAAAGTCATTATAACATGGGACTTCATGTAGTATAGTGGTAGGTGATAAATCACTCCCACAGTTTGGTTGTGGGTTCGTTTCCCGCTACATTGTCCAATGCAGAGGTTTATCACATGATCTGCATGCAGTTCATTTTTAGAAACTAAATAATTTTATAAAATTCCCCAAAATGAGTTAAATTCCTCAAAAATTACCATTACATATTTTAACCAGAAATGTAATCTAATACCTTGCATTTTATTCAAATAATTTAATAACCTATAACTGACTCAAATTCAAGGATCATATAAAAATAAAAGGTTCTTTATAACTACATCCATAAAAGAAAAGATAATTATTCCACAAATAGCATTCCCATATAAGAAACTATAAGGTTACATATACAAAAAAAATTCTTCCAAATTAATCTCTTCAATAGTGTGCATTATTAATTTTAAGCATTTTTTTCATCTATTTATTTCCACAGAGGTTCATCCTTGACCTAGAGTTTATCAAATAGAATAGTATGTTGACATAGGTAATGCCTAGGTCCCCTACATTTTTGAAAAATTACTGTAAATAGATTAGATGGATCAATTTTATTTTCTCCCATAGTAATCTTCATGTGTTCTCAACAATTAATTACATTATATACAACTTTCCCACATATAATGCATTTCTTTGTTCTATTGAGAGACTTTCTATGGTTTCATCTACCAAATTTCATTCTTGATGGAATGTGAGATTTCTTTTCTCCATGGTCTCTACTATTGGAGCTCTTATCGTTTTCTTCCTTTCTCATCTTTGATGAGTTCAGGAGTTGGATAATGTAAATGTTGTTGATCATATTTTTTGAAAATTTATTTGGCATGAACACGATATCATTTACACCTATCAACATTCCATTTATTTGGTCATTTCCAAAGCCATTCCCACCTTTTACGTCATGTTCAATGTTACTATGAAATCCATGGAATATATCCAGGGAAGAAAAGGAGAAATTAGTTTGTGAGTTGAAATAGTAATAAATTCAATTAGAGAATATCATGACACTTTATTTTCAATCTAAAACACCATTCTAATAACCAAGATTATCTGTTTTATTCCAATATTAAAATCGTTCAAATTATTTTTTAAAGAAAAATTGAATTATCCTAATCATATCCACTAGTAGTGTCAATACCGAGAGTGCATCAGGTCCTATTTTCATGTAGTAGGATACCCCGAGTCATGCCCAAAACTCTTTGAGAATGTTTTCACTCCGAGGTACATTGGTGCCAGAGGAACCTCTACCTATTTGTATCTCGATAACGATGCAGTTTCTTGGAAAAACCACATAATATTTACACTAACCTAATTTTTTGATGTTCTTCTATACTAATCCTCAAATCCAATCTTAGGGAAATGTTCTCTAATCATATATTTTCTAAATCTAGTTTCCAATATTTGTACTAAACATCCTCTAATACCAATGGTAATTCCTCGAGCCTAGTTACCCAGAGTCGGTGAATTATTATATAACATTGGTATGATCACAAGGGATTGAATCCCGAAGGACCGGTCAGTTTAGTAGACATGGAATCATTAGATACATAAATATGCTTTACGTAACATTATGAAATAAAAAACAACAAAAATGTGTCTCATCTGAACACAAATATATCTTTTAGTCTATCACTGCTTGTCAGTTATAATATACTTCCTCACATCCTAGAAAAATAAAACTCAAAAATGGGATAGCACAGATTCTCAATAAGGGTTATAATATCGTGGAAAATATCATAAATAAACTTTTGAGGCAATGTATAAGATTAAAACAAAAGACTTGTAAACGTAAAATTCATAAAAATATGGTAAAGATTAATCAAATAATTCCATCAAAATGATTAGTATAAAAATAAGAAATCCACAGTCAAACAAAACTCATAATATTCAATAATACAGACTATATTATAATAAATCAACCTCAACCAAGAATAATGAATAATATTTATATAAATGAAAATAATCATAAAACTATTTGAGAAAAATATACCATTTTTATTGAAAACATTTAAAATCCTAACTATTTATCAAGATGTTGTTAAAAATTGATTTTTGAATCCAAGTGTCCCATACCAGTTTGAAACATTTAAAAAGAATTTTAATTTTAAATAATTCATGTCTATATAAATAAATCCTTATAAACAATTTTAAAACATATACATTTATGAGAATTATTTAGAAGAATAAATATTTGAAAGGATATTTTAGTTAAAAAGGTTTTAACTAAATGATAAATGCTTGAATACAAATAAACGAGGAATAAAATTTAATCAAAACATTGTAATATAATGAGAATAAAGGGATTCATGATATAATATGTCAATGGACAGTATATAAACCATATAATAATGAATTGGTGCATAACAACAAAGGAGTCTCAATGGAATGAAAAGTGAGAAAACATCTATTATAATACTATATCCTTAGGATAAGGATTAATAAATGAAATAACTATGTGTGAAAATATAAATACACTAAATATGATTGGATATTATGTTTAAATAAATCAAAGGACTTTCACACCTATTCTCGAAAAAACAACACCAAGACATGGATGTTTATCTCAATGAATGAAAATTGCATTAAGATTACTATTATCAAGTTAATATCGATGACTTGAGAATTTTTCAATGGAGTGATTATGTGTATCAAAAGTATATCCACACAAGAAGGAGTGGAAATTACTACATAAATAAAAAAGTTGATACTTCACACATAATCATGGAGTAAAATAATCAATAACGTTTGTGTAAAACCCAGTGAGTGGAAATTAGAATTATAATTTTTTTAACCGATTTGGTAACATACAAAACATACCCCCCATAAAAGAAGGGTCATAAAACGAGGAATTAAATAAACATAATTTAAATTATATTACACAATTAATATAATCACAGGTAGTACATACACCACACAAAAGGAAACAGGAGCAATATAGAATGAATTTCACAGAAATAAGTAGTAAGATGTAAACCCATTACCTTGTAGTTTTCCTATGTCAAGGGTATGTTAACCTCCTTTATAATAGTTTAATAATTGTTAATAAATTATACATGAAACACATCCCTAAATATTATATCATATAATATCATATAATATTTTATTGGGAATAATAATTACGAAGTATTATAGTTTTGGGTGTTAAATACATCGTTTTCATTTATATGTTAGGATATGTAAGACATTATTGTAATGGATAGGATGTATTTAATTCATATATTGAATGATAATAAGTTCTTAGAAATTATTTTTAATCTAAAATTAATATTATACTTGAATTGTTTTGATGGGGAATGAATCTCATCGCATTCAGGGAGACGATAATCTTCACATATGCACGAGCGATAATATCGTTCTATAGATGGCGAAATCGCATGTAATTGGAATGTATATCATATATAAAGAATAACTATCAAGTTATGTTTATTATATCTATAAAATATACTCATTATTATAACTATCCATATAATTTATTTTTGAATAAGAAACTACACCACGATGTGGAGACGGTAAGCCATACATAAACACATATGGTGACTTTGTCCTTAATATGATTGATAGAATAATGAACATGGTTGTATAATATTTCAAATAATATCATAGTATGTATAAGGTAAGAGAGTTATTATTTTCGTATGGAATAATCAAATAAATAGGATGTGGAAAAAGAAATGAAATTTGAAAGAGGTCATGAAATTATCACCTCTTCTTCGGGTGCTTCCTTTTGCTTTGATCAAAAGGGCTTCTTAGGTTGTCTTTTGGATCAATGTAAGGAATATGGGTTGAATTGAGGAAATATGGGAGGATAATGTTTTAGGTTATGGATCATCCAAAAAGATTTGGAGTTGTAAAATTAAGATAAGGGGAAGTACCATTTTATAAGAGAGGTCAGGGTCAGCTTAGGAAAAGCTATAAATAATATTTTATTACAATAATCATATTCGGTTTCTAATGGATCCAAATGGACTTATTTTGATGCTATGGTGGGTATTGGTAAATATATTCTCAACCAATATGTTTTTGACATGGTTATTTCCCCACATTAACCTTATCATTTAGATTTAACTCTTAGTTAATTAGTTTAAATATTACCAAGTCTTCTTGTATATTTATATTACATGGTTAATAAACATACTATAAAATTCTACAAAAACCAATATAAGATCATTAATGACATATCTATAATTATATAACTTCGTTGGATAATCCATATAATTTTTAATACTATTATATAATTTAATAAAATAATATTATTTTTTAAAAACACAATTATGACAATTTTGACACTATTTAGTATTTGGTTTTTGAGAATGTCAGAAGAAAATTATCACTTCAAATTTTTTTTTAATCAACCCTAACATTGAATTTTACCTATAAAATTATTATAATGCATAAAAAGTCTCAATTTACATTTATTTGTATATTTCTAATATAAATTATTTTTATCTTTAGTAATAATAAAATTACTACATTGTCATTGTGTCATTAATAAATTTAATTATATAATATCTAAAAATTATAAAAAAATACCATTATGTGTAAAATATTATTTATAATTCTAATGAATATTTATAATCGAGTTTATCTTATGTATAACCCTACATTAAAAATGTTTTAGTTATGAAAATTTGAATTTATCACTTTTTACTCTTCTTTGAATAAAATAATAATAAATGTTATAATCTTATAAAATAAGATAAAAAAGGGTCATATTTTAATTACTAAGGTTGGTTTAGGTCGAAATTTAATTATCAAATAAATTTTGGACATGTGTTAGAGTAATTGTTATATCAATTTTACCTTCAATTACCCTATTTACTTTTAACCATTGTAAATAAAAGTGAAAAATTACAATTCACCAAAAATTATTTTCATCTTATTGAACCACATTTTTTATAATGATGTTGGTTGTTTCTCTTGGATTTTTGAAATTAAATTAAAATAAGTGGTAAAATTATGTTTTATGCAATTTTGTAAATGTGCCTCAAAGGTGGTTAAAAGTCGATAAAGAGTTCAATAAATTTTTCTATATCTAATATTATTATAATATGAATCCAACTAATTAAATTGTAATAATATAGTTATTATTTATCTTCTTTGAAATATAATAAATTTAAATAAAACAAAATATTTTTTAAATAAAATTTTAGTTTTAAACAAAAACACACAGTTTTTCTTAATTTATCAAAAATTGAATGTTTTCAGAAAAATACCAAAAACTGAACCTAATTTAATTTTTATCATATGAATTACAACATAATTTCTATTTTAACAAATTCAAAACAAATATTTTTCATTAATTAATTAAAAATAAATTTCCGTTTCTAAAACCAAAAATAAGTTTTTTTTAAAATGAAAATTATCAAAAGATTTTCATGTGTTTATGTCCAATTTAAATATGAAATTACTTATAATGGAATCCATTATATTAAATGATAAAAATATATCTAATTATACATTAAAACTACTCAAATGAATAATTTAACACTATAAATTATTTTGATAAAAAAAATTCAAAAAAAATTTGTATGTTTCATTATTCATTATAATATGAAAGTTATCATAAAATTACCAAAAATTTATCTAGTATAAATTTTTATTTACCGCTTCTAAAAAAGAATTTAATTCCACTAAATTTAATATATAAAAGTGTCAAATTATTTATTTAAAAAGGTATCTCCATTAAATGGAAAAAATCCATTTTTTTAATATTGGTTTTTTTATTTGAAATTTGAATTTGTCCTTATATTATCTCTACGAAAAAAATATGAATTCTATAATTATATAAGATATATATAAAAAATAGAAATCTGGTTGATATTATTCATAACATTATTTTGAATGCCTGGATTGTTAAGTCATGGTGGCCTTGAACTCGGTGTTGTGTGTAGCGCAAGCTATTAAATTACTATAAAGAGGAAAAATATTATGCATTCTTGGGGTGTTACAAATTTGATTTATTATATGTTAAAACTAATAGTTTTAAATTAAAAAATACACTTAGACAATTATAATGGAATAATAATTTGATTAACTAATAATGGTTTTTAAAATATTCCTTAAAAATCATACACCTGGATGGAAAATTAATTGAATGTCGCAATAACCATTAAAAATATTTTTTTACAAATTAAGATACACACTTTATTTTTTAAAATATAAGAACTATTAAAACACATATCCAATAATAATAATTATTATAGCATCAAATTTAAGAGAGTTTCAATATGATGATATATTTGATAAACTATAAATAAAATAGGGGAATCAAAACTATAGTAAAAAATCAAGAACTGATAATCATTGGAAAAACTTGTATTTTAGTAAAAATATAGTAAAATAATAAAATACTCTACATCATAATTTCATGCCTAATCAAATTCAAAATTCTTGACACTAGGTTTCACTATATCTTGCCTCTCTAACAAGAAAATATACAATATTTGGTGAAAAACATTATTTGTTACAACGGGAATATAATAACAAAAATATGATGTAAAATATGTACCTAAACATCTTATCTGACTATGGGTTTTTACCATTGTATCTAAAATGATGTTGAGTAATCATGAAATAAGAATTAGTATTATATATACAATATTATAGTCATAAGAACATCCTCAAATTCAAACGCACTTAATATAAATGCAATCATTCATCATGTAAAATAATACCATAGGAATTACTATAAACTCTAAACTTTTATCCTATTTTAATATGATACAATAGAGGAAAATTAAAAGGGTATATTTTTATTATGAATATTATTTTTATAATGTTTAAAAAATCATTGATAAACATTATTTAAATCCAATTTATAAAAACACTTTTTTGATACACCGTCTCACATAAAATTCATTTGAACCCCTCTAATAAAGAAGGAGTGGACATTAATATTACCATAACATATATATACATTGAATAATAATGAAAAATATTTTTGTATAAATTGTTAAACTAAAATAACAATCTTGGATCTCAAATTCCATAAAAAGGGACATTCGTTCATTTTAATAAGCACATGTCGTGTATATTTTATTAGAACAAAGATAAAAAATAAAATGTAAGGTCAATACTACTATCTTTGATTAAAAATATTGGAAAAATTATCCATAGAGTATGGTCATTAATGAAAATTAATACTATTATATTTTTTTTCACAAACTGAATTTATATGTGCTGTCAATTATGATTTTATTATTAAAAGTTCATGCATTCAGAAAAAATAATTAAAATCATTATTTTTCAATGATTAGTGTCAGGTCACCATAGGGTAAAGAGAAACCACTAGAAATTAATTTTAAACCTATATAGAAAAAACTTATATAATGATATTATTAAATACAAACCTAGTTTGGCGATGCCTCTCTATTGAAATAAGGGCGTAAAAAATGGAATAATGGAATTATTGTAGTTGTATTGAAGAGAATTACTTTGATAAATATGCACAAAACATGTATAAATACATGGAAATGAAAGGAAATATATGATATATGATGTGGAGGTGGACATCTAGGTCACTATAGTCATGAGCATAGATATATATTGAAATGTACCCCCAAATAGTTTTCCTCAATGGTGAGAGGAAATTCAAAATTTTCAAAATAAAATTTCTACCTAAAGAATGTTTTGTGGTGACTCTTTACATCATAATGTGATAAAATATGACCTAGAATGTTCACTATGTTTTTTATTTTTTCAAAACATAGCCACCCTCTAACAATACACAATTATGTTATACCAAAAATATGTCATGTCGTGACACCCTATTCCATGGATTTACAATATGAATTCCAAAATATAAAAGGAATTATAAAAGTTAATGTCATTATGTAGCCTTATAAATTTTAGGCATTAAATTCCAAGGATTTTGAATAAAACATTTCAGTTTAAACATTAGATCACATGGGAGACCATGTATTCCTTGAATTTTAATAAAAATTGAATATTAGGGATATGAATCTAATATAAAATTGAATAATAAATAATGTAAGGTTAGCGTGTGATGTTATTTATGATATTTTTTTTATTTTCTGAAAATTCTTGGTCAATTATATATATTACATAATGTTTACCAAAAAAATTATATTTTGATGATTAATATAAATTTAAATATCCAAAAAATATTAATGATTTATTGAAGGATTCAAAATTGATAACTTGTTATGAAATGTTTTCCTATAAAATTCAATCATTTATGAAATTCTTTGTCTAATTAAATTCATCGTAGCTATACAATAAAACAATTTTCCTGGTTTCTAATATTGTGTTTCTAAATCCATCATGTGGAAAAATTAGGAAAATTTACAATATGAGAAAAATCTTGATATCATTTACTATCCTAAGATTTAATAAGATTTAGCTAGACAATCTAATGTGTGATTTCCTACATAAGAATTTTTTTTGACACATAAGACCCATTTAAAACCATTAAGTGAGGATTACATTTAATTATTCTTATTGATATTTATTGATTTTCTTTTTTATTCATGGAAAATCACATTCATTATTGTTAATGGTATTAAATTTTCATCATTTTTTTTGGAAAAATATAGTTATATTATAGTATTAATGATATTTTGGATTTTTTTCCTTCCACTATGTAATAGAAGTTATAACTTCCTCCAAATACCTTCTAAATCATTCATCTATAAAAATAAATATCTCTTTCTAAAACACATTAGAATAAGAAAATATTAGTAACACTAATAAATATACCACATATTATCATCAAAACCCCTATCTATACTATTATAAAATTCACATTCAGATTAATGTATTTCTTATTAACACATTACAACATTATCCAATGAAAAAAATCATATTAAGAATGGTTTATCTCATTGATGGTCATAAGAATAGTATCCCTTAATGAATCAGTTTTAAAAATTCTCCTTCATTGGGATCCTTGATTTTTCCACTTATAGATTTTTATCTCACATTCATAAATAATCATCATATCAATTCTCTATATTTTATAATGAAGCATATTTATTCAATACAAAATGAACAATTAATGGATCATAATTAATAATTTTATTGGTAATCGATCATAGGAGGACCCTTTATATATTAAAATACATAAAAACATTCACAAAAAATATGATGATAAGAAATTTGAATAACTAACAATTCTTGTTTTAATAAGTCTATGTAATCTTATTGAATTAGAATAATTGTATAAAATACATTTAGTTAATAATTAATATAAGTATTCCATATGGTGTCCTCAGAAGGATTTATCCTAGAAAGGGTTTTACGATTTTTCAAAGAAACAATCACTTCTTTGCCAAAACAATAACATGAAATATAAGAAAGTGTGAGGAAAGAGAGTTAACTATTATAGATATTTTTTTTAAAAGGCATATGTTATCGGAGAAAAAATAATCAAGGCATAATAATTAGTCCATACATTCCTTTAAAAAAAATTAACACTTATTCTCCCTTTTTATTACTAATTCTATAATTCAATTTCCAATGTATGTCAATTTTATATTTGTTTCCTCATATTTTTCATTTTATTCACCAAAACTATACACTTAATCAATTTTTTAATTTTAGAGATTCCAAGGGGTTCTTTAATGTGTGAGTCAGTTTCAACACAAATATTTTTTTATGATAATAAACAATAGAAAATATATTTATATCATTTTTATGTGTGGATTTTCAATGTAAAACAACATAATAATATTTATCAAATCAATTCGTTTTAGGCTTCTTGTCCAAATTAATATCTTCATTAATATTATGAAATATTCCTTATTTTTATTATCTAAGTTTTCAAAAAAATTATTTTGAAAACATTACTTATAATAAACATCATTTTTATATATTTTTTATGGAATCCATGAAATTAAATTTATGGTAGTGTGTCCAAAATCCTGATATAATCCACTCATATTCTCAAATATACCATTATTGATAGACATGTTCATCCTAACATTATAGTATTGAACTTATACATTCATTATGGATTTAATCATTTGAATTTATGACATAATTTTCTTTTTTAATATAGAATCAAAGCATAAAAAATATCCTTTAGACATTTAAACAAATATAGGACATCTGTTTCTAATATATTTCAAGTTTTTCTCTCTTCAATATTAATTATCATGGGAATTAGTGACATTATTATTTAATATTTTAATCGATTAACACTCTATATCCCTAATTTATTTACCTCTATATTATTTAACACTAATCATTAATTGGATATTATTCCCATTAATATTTTTTTTATTTCATTGGCCATTTCATAAGGCAATGGGTCTTATGAATGTTGATTTATTCTCATTCTAAACCCATTTTGTTTTTACTTTCTTCTTCATTGTGTTTATATATTATAATCAACCCCACAACCCCTCAAATCTTGTTCCATTTTGAATGATTAAAAAATGTTCATTTTTTCTTCATTAGAAGTAACATTCATCAAGAAATATTTTCATTTAATAATCAATGAAAAAGTGTCATTCATGTAATTTTATTTCTCATTAAACTCTTACAACTATAAAAAACATGAATACATAATGATCGTATATTTATAAAATATTATATTTTATATAATTAATATTTATCTTAATTGTGTTATTCAATTTTTTAACTTCATATATGGAATAAATAAATGCATCTTTAACTCCATGAGATCATCCCATAATACCTAAATGATGACATGGTAATTCATTAATTAGGATTTATTGAAGTCCAATTCAACATAAATTTTACAGAAATAATTAACAAAGAAATCTATTTATCATTGATATAACTATTGACACTACATTCTAATATACATACCTATGTGTAAAATCATGTTGTGTTTCTCATGAAACATGTAATTTTTAGAATTAAGAATGTTATATTTTTCAATAGATATCATCATATTTCTCAAAATTTTAATCTCTATTTTCCATTCAATAGTCAGTGATATTCAATATATAGTACCCAACATTGAATTATATATATTCAAAAATCCTAGTTGATAGATCATTGAATGTTAACGTCATGTTATTTTAGGGAATGAAATAAATTATTAGTTGGACATATGTCCAAAAATATAAATATGAATGACATCCTCAAAATAAAATCCATCCAAAAACACAACTATTGTTTTTCAAAATCCTCAAGCGAAATAATATAACCATAAAAGTATGAAATTGTATTGATATTGATGTAATTTAAAATAAAAAATCATTGACATATTAAAAACCCAAGATCTTTTGGGTTTATAAATGTTATGATTTCATTGAATAACCGTTGAATTGTTATCCTCATGGTAATACTAACTGTGATATCTATTATTAGATTTCAATGAAGTGAGGGGGTTCTGATCCAAAAAGGAAAACCATTTTATGATACCACATTTTTGAATGAAATGTTAAATTACCAACAACTGAGAGGGTTGGGTAATTTTTGATTAACACCCAATATAAAAATTTCCCAATTTTTAATCCATTGAAAAAATAACATTATTTTAGTTAGTTCATGGATCACATGATACCCCACACATGATATTCATAATGAATAGAAATTATAGATACAACACATAGGTTATAATGGTAACATGATTCATGAAACTCTATTAATTATGTGTTAAAATCTATGGTTTATATTTTTTATCATCTCATTATTCAATAAACTATTTTACTATCAACGATTAATGAATTGATGGTGATAATAATGATATATTCATGTGTTCCTATAAAAATTGAAATGAAATTTACAATGAAAATAAATATGTTAATAGAATATCGGAGAATGTGTGATACTTCCACTAACTTCCTCATGTCTATATATAAAATAGATTTATTGTACACTTTTTTTCTTCTCTATGTACTAAATTAGATTGGTGATGTTCACATGAATTCATCAGATCAAATACTTAATCAATTAAAATATTTCAGTCAACTGGAATCTTATATGATCTTTTTTTAGAAATATATTGTATGTAAATATATTCAATACAAATATTTTTCAATACGTGACTAACTGATCTACTGAACATTTTACTTGTAAAATTTTCATAAAATATTGAGTCAATTTCATCGGGTCGAACTCTGATGATTCTGGTTTTGGGTTCATAATTAATCCCTAAAATCAGGCATATAATTTAGTGATATATTTGGGATCAACAAAATTGTGGTTCGATATCTTAATACTAGTGTAAATAAGTCTATGAAAACAAGATGTTTCAATTCATCGTGTAATATGTCATGACCCTTCCTCAGGACCCATGTTGTGACTACCCAAAGCCCGCCTTCCATAGGCTAGGGGTTTGCGACTAGCACGAATGGCATATATCCATAATCTGGGAAGGCATTGGATTTATAAAAAGTAAACACACACTATCAGAGTACCTAACTAGAAGTAAAACACTAGTATAAACTATATACAAAATATGTGCTGGAAAGTAAAAGGGGGACCGGAAATACAAGCCCAATAGTAAAGTACCAGGAAAAGAAAAAAAGGTACAACTAAAAAGACAAACAGCTGGAAGGTGTCTTCAATCTCCTGGACTGTCCACCATGGATCCTACCTTAAGGTTAGGTACATATAGCATCCTCAATGCTCAACATCCGTCCGTCCCCTTCGGGTACCGACTCGTTGTGAGGTCCACCTCCAGGTACCGTCTAGTCCTTGTACACTCCGCCTCGGTCAGCGCATTATGTCGTCTACATCCAACACAATAAGGTTCTATAGAAGCCCGTGGAGGGGTGAGTATAAGGATACTCAGTAGGGACCATGAGTCTCTCATGGTCTCAAAAAATCCAGTAAGGATATACCCCAATGTTGAATCCAACGGATAACCATTACTTTGGTATATGCCCATACACATAACTATGTTATCTAGTAACCCATATCATTCATTAGGAAAACACAACGGTCATTAACTCAGCTCAAACTGGGATTTTCCATTATATAAACCATGACTGCTGGAGAACGCCTCCTCTATTGAGTAAAGTGGGCCTATCATAACATAGAGGTTCTTCTCACTAACCATAGACTACTGAGGTAATCCTCCTATCAAGTACCACGGCTCTGCTGCCATACTAGGCCCTCCGTCCGTTGTGGGTCTGCCGCCAAACGAGGTACTCCACCAGTAGCCTATAGAGGTAGTCCTCTTGTCGAGTACCATGGGTCTCCTGCCAATCCTGGTGCTCCGTCCGCCATGGGTCTGCCACCAAACTGGGCGCTCCCCACATGGCTAGTCGAATCACTCCGAGTCGAATCGGTCAAGCAGTCGTCAGGTCTGTCAACTACTAGGTCTTCGCACTCGATCTACTTGTCTCTGAGAGGATCATCTCTACGAGCTACTGGTCAATACTCTAGGTATCACAAAGTCTCATGGGTAAGTATCTTAAAGGACCTCCATGTCACAGTCATAGGTGTCGTAATGCAATAGATTACGCGTCAATATGATGCCCGGTCTGTGATTTATTGGCATTTTGTTCCGGGGGCCTGGTTGGATTCGTGTATAAACCAACCTGATCGTAACTAAACTATACCCTGAACTCTAGTGGTGTATACTCAAAGGGATGGTTATGCTCCAAGTATATCGGTGTTGCTGATGGTTCGACAAACAGATGTATGGTGCCAAAGATATGGCCAGGGAAAGCAAAGCGTCAGTAATGGGCATGGGTCCGTTCTGACCCGGTCAGACTGAGTCAGCCCAACCCAGTTTGGGTTGACATAGACTGGGTCGACCCGGTCAGACTCATTAGGTCTGACCTAACACTTTGGGTGGGTCATCCCGTTATATTTTGACCTCGTCCACTATGCTCGGCCCAGCGGACCATGAGGGTGGTTTGGCCCGATGGTCACCACATAGGCGGTTCGATAACACAACTAGGGAGACAGGGCCGGTTCGGCCAGCGACACCGCAGGGGACTCCGTGGGTCTGCTCGGGTGGCGGTGTCCAAGAGACCATCAGGCAGACCGCCCAGGGATCGGGCATGCTGGCTGGGCACCAGGCAGGACGCGGTTGCATCGGGCAGGGTGCCAGGGTGCCAGACAGGCCGTCGGTAGGGGCCGAGCAGGCCGTCGGTGGGGCATGGGGGCACCGTACAAGCCACTGGAGGGGCGCGAGGCACTGGGAAGCATGTCGGTGGGGTGTGGGGGCCCTAGGAAGTGCGTCGGTGTGGCGTGGGGGTGATGGGCAGTGAGCCAGCACGGCGTGGGGGTGCCGGGCAGCACATCGGCAGAGCGCGGGTAGTGGGTCAGGGGCGCCGTGGGTAGGCGAGTCGGGCACCGCTTGGCCTGCGATGTTTGGTCGGGAGCACCAGTGCACCGCGGGGCGGTGCAGTTCACAGAAGCCACAGGTAGCACGTCCTTGTTGTTTCCGCATTAATCGCCTTGCTGTAGAACACCACAAAAGAGAAGAAAAAGCGACAGAGGATGTTTGGTTGTGTTAGGTCAGCCTAACTCCTTCACATTTCAGGCGATAACGACTCACTAGTATGAAGCACAACTACCACCATTCTTCATTTTGAGAGAAAGGATGAACAAGGGGAAATGTTCACACTTTAAATAAAAATCAAACCACTATCTTTGATTCACCAGTAGTCATTCGTTGACATCGTATAAGGATGGTTGTCAATCCATAGTAGAGGGTCACATCCCACGTCAAAGGGGTCCAAGGAAGAAGGTTGGAGAATAATAGCGTCGCCAGCGTTGTTCGTGGGAGAAGGTTCTTTGTGGGAGGATATAATTCCCCAAGGTTTGGGCGTCGCGTCTCATTGCCAGAGTTTCACCACTTGAATAAACCACCCAAAAACCTTCCCCTCAAGCTTCTATTATATAGGATTCGGAGGGTTCATTTAAAATTTTGTTGGCACATAATTCAAAAGAATGAATTAATAACATGGAATCACACAATTAAATCACGTGCGTCGGTAAAAATTAATTAGGGGAGGCGTTTGGTTCATTACGGTGGGTGAAGGTGGAGCGACTCTCCCTTATTAATGAGGGAAAGTTGAGAGGTTAAGGTCTCCTCCCATAAAAGAGGGGTCGGGTGGTGTCGTGTGGTCCCAGCCACATTAAACCTCACATGGGTGGTCGGTTTTGAGTAGGCCCCACCTCTATAACCTCTCATAGGAGGTTAGGGTGTTGCGGTCCCACCACCAACTGCCATGTGGAGGTTCCAACTACCCACACTCAAATGGCAGTCGGAATAAAATAAAAGGTGTCTACACTTTATTTTATTATTTTTTTTATTAAAATTAAAAGAACTATCTTTTATTACCAACTATCCAACATCGAGGTGAATGACTTCTTAAGAGAAAACCAGTGCTGCGAGTTCAACAATGCCCTTGGATTTCAATTCCGAGCACCGATTCAAAAGAAATGAAATGCTGGTCGTACGTTTACTAAATGTACCAGAAAAAAAGTTTGAAAGAATTATTATCAGTCACCCTCGACCCCCTGTGGTCGAGGTTAGGCTCTTCCTAGGTGAAAAACTCCCCAAGGAACCCAACAGTACTCTTATATTTTCAATTCGAGTTACATTTTAGAAGTTATTAATTTTACAATAAAATAATTGTTCCCTAATTATTTTATTTGCGACCAAAAAATATCTTTTTATGGTGGCTGGTGCTGGCCAAACATAGTATCTACATAAATAAATCCAACCCTCATGAGTTCTGCAGTGGTCTCATATTTTTAATCTGAGCTACCGTTTGTGAGTTATAAGAATTTGAAAAATAAAATAACTATATTTAATTATTTTATTTAAGGTTATGCCATTTTCAGGATTTCTCACAAGAGGACCGTGCTAACTAAACATAAGCCACTGCTAGGTTGAAACAGCCATCCTGAGTGCAATGGTGCACTTATATTTCTGATCCGAGTATCTGTTTATGAGTTAATCCACTTTTTCAGGAAAACTGCTTACTCGTGTTAATTTAAGCTTAAAATAACATTGACGGATCATTCCGGGCACTCCGGCCTCAGAATCACACACCGTCAAAAAATATGGACTTGTAAAATTCCCATGCATTTTAAAACAATTCAAAGAAATTCTGGGTCATTACATTCTCACCACCTCAGGGCTTTACTTCCTCATAAGATACAAATCGAACAAAGGGAACAAATGGGGGTACTGAGTATACATCTGAGCCTCCTGCTCCCATGTGCTCTCCTAGAGGTTCCCAGGCTGCCACCGAATGCGCACTAGAGGTATCGACCCTCCACATAGGACACGCTCCTGTCGAATCTTAATCTCTACTATAACCTCCGTAAATATTTCCCCATCATCAATGTCCATCTCTCCATGTTCGATGATGTGATTTGGGTTGTGTGAATATCCCCACAGCTGAGATATGTGGAAGACTTCGTCCACCCGGTGCAACTAAGGTGGAAGAGCTAAGTGTTAACCAACCTCACCTAATCAGCTAAGGTCCGAGAAAGGTCCGATAAATCATAGAGACAACTTGATGCCTCCACCAAATCTCAATATATCTCATTGTGGTGAGACAAATATAATGATGTGGTCGCCATCCTCGAACTCCAGAGGTCTCAATCTCCTAATAGCATATGACTTAAGTCTACTTTGTGCAGTCTTCATGTGCTTCTATATTATCTTCTCCTTCATCGTGGTAGCTCGTACCATATCTGGTTGGACGGAAGTGGGCCGACATGGTGATTCGGTCGTTGATCACCCAAATAGAGTCATGTCCCCTGGAAATATGTGGAAGACCCATCACGAATTCAACGGAAATCCCATCCCTCTTCAACTTTGGGACCTCTAAAGGCTGAACCAAGCCTGCTGTTACCTGAAGTTCTGCCTTCACTTGCATACAAGTGATGCTTTGAGAGACAAATTCCGGTTCTTCCCTCTTTATACCAAGCCACCAGTACTGTCGTTGATGGTCCTGGTACATCTTCGCCACTCCTAGATATACCTCTATTAGTGATATGTGGAAATCCATCAACACTTCCTCCTAAAGTGACACTGACACCATGTCACGTCCTTTGAAAATGATGACGTGCCCCCACCTTCAGAAAATTAATCAGGTTCCTACCTTGTAGATATCTATTCACGTCGTGTCTTACAGTCAGTTCCTCCATGTTGTGCCTCCCTTACTCACTAAAAAAGTGATGGAGTGACTATAAGAAACTATAGATAGGTTTCTCCATCGTTATCCATGAAAGATATCTATAAAGTATCCAGCTGCTCTGTCGCGTCTCCTAAGAGGTGAACGCCAGTCCTCCTTCTGAGAGAATTAGTAACAATGTTCCCCTTCCCATGATTATTGACTATATCGAAGTCCTAGTCTTGTAGGAACAGAAACCATCATCACTGTCTCAGGTTCAGGTCCTTCTGAGAGAAGATGTAACTGAGACTCTTGTGATCAGAGTACATGGTAAAATGATATCCCATTAGATAGTGATGCCACATCAATAAAGGTGAAGACCACTGCGGTTAACTCTAGGACATGGGTAGAATATTTCTACTCATGTTGCCTTAACTGCCGAGAACCATACATAATCATAGCTTTCTCCTGCATCAAGACACACCTGAGTCTGGTCCCTGATGTGTCGTAGTAGGCTACATACCTTACACCTTCCTATGGAATCCTTAAAATGAGGGCACCAGTCAGCCTCTGCTTCAGCTCTTGAAAGCTCTGCTGACATTTGTCCAACCATAGGAAGGGATTCCCCTTCTTTGTCAAGGCTGATAATAGTGATGCAACTCCAGAGAAGTCTAGAACGAATCTATGATAGTATCCAGCCAAAGCAGATCTCCCTCCCCCATGGGGTGGGGGGGGTATTTCTGAAAACATCTTTGAAATGTTTCCCCCATGTTCTATCATTCCTGTTTGGAAAATAAAACTCAAAACACATTATGTCATGAGGGTCAGGCTGGCTAACTCAAGTGTGATCAGTTGTACCCTTATGCATGAGTTTAGCCTGTGCAATCGGGGTTTCCTCTTTCGTCAACTAAGGAAAACCTCATCCCAATGTTGTAGATAAACCATATCTTTTTTTCCTAATACGTTCAATCTATGTATTAACTGTGGTTGCCCAGTCCATACAAAAACTAATGTTGTAAGGCGTCGACGCTACCACCACATGGTTCCAACTGAAACTCTGACCTCAAGGGTAAGATCACAACATAGGCATATGTGTGATTATTGAGTCTCCACCCAAAGGTACTCTCGATGTGAGGGTGAAGTCAATGGTTTAACATGAAACTCTAGGTCTGGGACACGATTCGTGGAATGAAGGAATGATAGGAACTTATGTATAGTGATACAACAACTAGTAGTAGACCTAGACTGTACCTAGAATCATTCCTAGATCCCTTGGGTCACACTCCTTGACCGCATGTAGCTACTCTCTTCCCCTATGCTCCTGATCCCTGAACCTGGCAGGGACATCAAAGGCGGGTTGTTGTAACATGTCAAAATGCACACCTCCTCATGTTTCCCTCCTAGATCTGCTTCTGCGTCTACTATTCTGCAGATTTATTTGTCCTTAACACTTCCTCTTTTTGAAACATTTTACATGCCCATGTCTCTGAGACTGGCATCAGTTCCCTACGTTCCCACTCCTAACATTCACAAGATGTATCCATTCAGCCAAAGAACATTCAACCGAAAAGTCTCTCTCTAGAACCCTAGCATAAGTAGGAATGCATATAAGAAAAGTGCTGGCTTGAATGTCCTTTAAACACACCTTGTTCAGTTGTATGAGCCCCAAAGCATTGATCGTATTGTATTCATCGAGTACCCAGAATGATTGGTAAGCCTCGATGAATACTCAACTACCAACATGTCATCCTATCGAAGCTGTATAAGCTCTAGAAAACTCTCATCCACCTCTTCAAGCCAGTCCTTAGCTGCCTATAAGTCATGCTTGCATTATAACTTGAGGGGTATCTAATGATGAAACATGTGTAAGGCACTAATACGACATGTTTCATCTACGAGTATTGCTGGTTGAAACTCATAGCCAACTGGATGTGACATAGCTGACAGACTACCTGAGGGAACAATTTCAGGAAAATGTCCACAAACCAAAGCCTCATCACGATGCAGAACAACCTCCTGGTCACTCACTGGAAAACACTAGTAGATAATATCACCATTTGCTCTAATGGTGTCTCAACTAGGCGGAGAACTCTAGCAATCACCTCTATTCAGTCCTCTACTTCCTACAAATCTGTCTCGCATCGTAACCTCAAAGGCCTCTACCTCTAGAACTCGTGCAATGCACTCAGTTGGCGTGAACTGTCCTCCAGTGATGTTAGTGGCATATTCCACCCAACGGGTGGTGGTGCTGCTAGTACACCACACAATGGTGCCAATATAGAAAGAGGGCCCTACACCAGAGCCTCATCGCTTGGTGGGCCATCATCATGTACTCTCTCAGAACTCTAACTGGCTATCCACATGGAGGTATCCAGAATAGATATGACACGGTCATAATATTATACCTGGTGAGCTGACCTAGTTTGAGCTGACATAGAGAAAGCTTATGAAAACACACACTCAGTCAGTGCTTTCATGTACACACTTATTAATTAGTAGTCAGGGTCCTGGTGTAAGGATACGTCGGCGACCGCACCAACACTGGACTCCCAAAACTGAAAGCCACACTTTGTACCTTTAACATTATTTCATCATATAAAAGAAAAATCAGATTCCTATGTTTTTCTGTAGAACCGATTCCTCTGATACCAATTGTCATGACCCATCCTCGAGACCCATGCATTGACTACCCCAAGCCCGCCTTCCATAGGCCTGGAGCTAGTTACCAGCACCAAAGGAGTAAATCTCTAAGCTGGGAATGAATTGCCTTTAAAAAAAGTAAACACACACATTCATAGTACACAACTATAAGTAAAATAGTAGTATAAAATGTATACAAAAGATGTGTTGGAAAGTAAATAGGTGGCCAGAAATACAAGCCCAAATGTAAATTACAAGGAAAAGGCATACATGAACAATTATAAAGATAGACAATTGGATGTTGTCTAGAATCTCTTGGATCGTTCACCATGGATTCTACATCATGAGTAGGTAAAGGTAGCCTCCTCAGAACTCTATGTTTGGCTGTATCCTCCAGGTGTCGAGTCTTCATGAGGTCCACCTCTAAGTACCGTCTAGTCCTTGTATACTCCACCTCGGTCAGTGTTGTTCGTCGTCTGCATCCAACACAATGAGGTCCGAGTGAAGCCTGTGCATGGGTGAGTATAATGATACTCTGTAGGGAACCCGAGAACCTCATGGTACCATAATATCCAACAATGTTAAACCGCAAAGTAGTATCCAATAGATAACAATTACATAGGTATATGCCCATACATATACCTATGTTATCCTGTAACCCCTATCATTCATGAGGAAAACAGAAAGGTTATTAACTCAGCTCAAACCAGGATTTTTCTTTATCGAAACGATGGATGATGGAGAACTCCTCCACTATCGAGTATAGTGGTCTTGTAACAAAACCGAGGAGCTTCTCACTAACCTTATACTGATAAGGTACTCCTCTTATCGAGTAATGTGGGTCTGTTACCAAACCGGGTGCTCCATCCGTAGTGGGTCTACCACCAAACCGGGCACTCCCCCTATAGCCTACAGAGGTACTCCTCCTATTGAGTACTGCAGTTCTGCTGGAAAACCAGGTGCTCCGTCCAGTATGGGTCTACCACCAAACTGGTTTCTCCCCACTGGGAAAGTCAAATCACTCCGAGTCGAACTGGTCATGCAATCGTCAGGTCTGTCAGCTACTAGGTCTCCGCACACAATATGCTCATCTTTGGGAGGATCCACTCCACAAGTTATTGGTCGATACTCCAAGTGTCATAAAATCTCACAGGGAGGTATCTCAAATTACCACCATGTCATAGGTCTCTTAACATAAGAGACATCGCGTTAATCGGATGATTGGTGTGTGAGTTATTAGCATTTTAGCGCCTGGGTCCCGGTTGGATTTGTGTACGAACCAACCTAACCCTAAATCAACTATACCGCAAACACCAGTGGGGTATACTCAAAGGGACGGTTATGCTCGAAGTATACAAGCTCTACTGACAGTTCGTCAAATGTACCGCTGGTGCCAAAGATATGGCCAAAACATGCAAAGGGTCAGCAATGGGCCCGGGTCCAGTCCGACCTAGTCAGAACGACTCGGCCAAACCCAGTCTGGGCCAACCCAGTTTGGGTCGACCAGGTTAGACTCACTAGGTCTGACCAGGCCCATTGGGCTGGTCAGCCGGAAATGTTTTGACTCGGTCCCATGGGCCCCGCCCAGCGGACCTTGAGGGTGGTTCGGATCAGTAGTCGCCACGTAGGCGGTTCAGTAACATGGCCCAAGAGACCGGGCTGGTTCGGTCAGAGACACTTCGGAGGACGCCACAGGTCAGCTCGTAAGGCCGATGGCCAAGAGGCTATGGGCATGCGGCATGGGGCATGGGCAGGCTGGCTAATCACCAGGCAGGCTGCGAGTGCACTGGGCAGGGCACTGGGGTGGGCAGGTCACCGGCAGGGGCTGGGCAGGCCGGCGGCAGGGTGTGGGGTCACCGGGCTGCGCGCCAGAGTGGTTTGGGGGCACTATGAACACCGCCAGTGGTGCACGGGGGGGGGGGGGGGGGGGGGACTGTGCGCCAGCGTGGCGCGGGGGCGCCGAGCAGCACACAAGCGGGGCATGGGTAGCGCGCTTGGGGTGTCGCGAGTAGGTGAGTCAGGCACTGATTGGCCAACGATGTTTGGTCGGGAGCACCGGTGCACCGTGGGGTAGCGTGGTTCGCGGAAGCTATGGGTAGTGCAGCATTGTTGTTTCCTCCTTCATCGCCTTTCTATAGAATTCCACAAAAGAGAAGTAAAATCAATGGTGGATGTCGGGCCGCATTAGGTCCGCCCCAATCCTCTGCATTTAAGGTGATAACAAACTTCTTGTTGGTATGAAGCACAACTACCACCGTTTATCATTTTGAGAGAAAGGTAGAACATGGGGAAAAGATCATAATCATAAAAAAAATAAAACCCCTATCTTTGATTCGTCGGTAGTCATTTGTTGATGTCGTAGAAGGATGGTCGCCAATCCGTGGTAGATGATCACATCCCACGTCGAAGGGGTCCAAGGAAGAAGGTTGGAGAAAAGGATCGTCGCCAGCGTTCTTCGCATTCTTCATGGGCGATGGTTCTTTGCTGGTGGAAGTAATTCACCAGGGGTTGGGTGTCACGTCTTTTTTCCAGTGTTACGCCACATGAAGAATCCGTCTGAAATCCTTCCCCCATGCTTCATTTATATAGGATAGGGAGGGTTCATCTAAAATTACATTTGTCATGTAATTCAAAATAGTGAATTAGTAACCCAGCTCTTCCCAATTAATTCAAGTTCTTGGCACAAATTAATTAGGGGAGGGGTCTGGTTCATTAAGGTGGGGAAAGTTGTAGAGGCTCTCCCACTTTATTGAGGGAGAGTTGAGAGGTTGAGGTCTCGTCCAATTAAATAGGTGTCGGGTGGCCTCGTGTGGTCCCCACCACATTTAACCTCACATGGGAGGTTGGTTTCGAGTATGCCCCACCACTATAACCTCTCATGGGAGGTTAGGGTGTGGCAGTCCCACCACCAACTCCCTAGTGGATGTTCAAACTACCCTCACTCACATGGCGGTTGGAATAAAATTAATGTTGGCTACACTTTATTTTATTATTATTTATAAAGAGCCAAAAAACTGATTTTCATTCCTGATCGTCCGTCGTCATGGTGAAAGTCTTCTTAAGCAATAAAAGGCACAATGAGTACAACAGATCCCTCAAATTTCAAATCTGGGCACCAATTCAAAATATTTGAACTACCGCTCCCACGTTTACTAAACGTATCTGAAAAAAAGCCCTGAAAAATTATTATCAGTAACCGTCGACCCACTGTGGTCGAGGTTATGATCTTCCTTGGTGAAACACACCCCAAAGAAACCAAAGGTACTCTCAGAGTTTCAATCTGTGATATCATCTAAATGTTATAAATTTTACAATAAAATATTTGTCACTTAGTTATTTTATTTTCTTCCAAAAACTAACTTTTTTCTTGTGGCCCACATCGGCCAAATTTAGTATCTTCTTAAATAACGTAATCCCTCATGAGTTTAGCAATTGTCTCTGATTTTTAATCTGTGCTACCATTTGTGAGTTATAAACATTTGAAAAATAAAATAACAGTATTTAAATATTTTATTTACTATTATGTAATTTTCTGGATTTCTCACAGGAGGCCCATGCCTACTATAATTAAGTCACGGATAGGGTAAACCCTCCATCTAGAGCGCAATGGTGCCCTCATATTTCTGATCCAAGTAATAGTTTATGAGTTATTCCCGTTTTTCAGGAAAACTGATTACACACGTTAATTTAAGATTTACAAATCTTCGACGGATCATTCCGGGCACTCTGGGCCTCAGAATCCCTTGCTGTCGGAAACTTCCGACTCGTAAAATTCCCATGAATTTAAAAAAATCACGGGAATTCTGGGTAATTACATAGTATTAATGCAAACACAATATACAAAAATCACTTATTAAATATATTTCCTAATACAGAAGATCGACTATTTCTTTACAATATGACCATGTGTGTTGTGGAGTGATGTATTTTTTCATTATAGGATAGTTATCTTGGTTTAATTATAGAGGAAATATAAATTTTATTTTGATATAGAATCTATTATATATCCATTTCTTCCACTTACTACCATTTTAATGCAATATAATCGCCCTTAGTGTGGTTTTTGCACCCTTGTAAATCTAGTTTAACCAAAAAAATATATGGCTAGTTTATTAAAAATCATGATCAATTAAAAATAAGCCTTCATGTTATGGTTTCATAATCACATGTAAGATTTAACTACTTCATTTTATCATTTAGTAAACTTCATAGAAAATACAACTACATCAGGAAGCATATGCATCAACAGGTAACACATCACCTGCATCACCCCAATCATGATGCAAACTAGACCATAAAGATGTGGTATTGTTAGTATCGGAAATACAAAATTAGTTTTCGTCATTACTAAGCATTAAGGTGGTTTTAATAAAAGTCATTAAAATAATTTTATTAAAAAATAATTATTATACAATTAATTGAACTCAATATTACTCAATAATAATGATGAGTATTCAATGAATTCATTACTCATTATCTATGTTTTAAGGAATGGAATATTTAAATATATATTCTAGACACATGGATGTTTTACAATAGTACCTAAAATACATATCTATACATCATTTATAGATAAATCATATTAGTCTATTGTAACCCCCGCAATAATGTAATAATCGATATCTTTGATAATTTGTTGGTACATTAACAATATCATTAATAAGGATTGTTATTATATGATATCTTTATCCCATAATAATCATTTAGTCATATAGATAATGTAAACCCACTTAATTATCCCAAATATTCTAAATACCCATCTTAATCCTCATACTCCATGTGATTTTCCATTCCAGAGACATTTAACTTCAATATAGTCGAGGCATGTGTTCTACAAATTCATCATTCTAGCACTACTCTATATACCATCTCATAAATATCATCCATGATAAATAAAAGGTAGCCCAAACACTTTACTAAATTTTTTTATATTCATATAACACATGGAATATTGTTAAATATTTATCCCAAGTATCAGGATATAATGTTCATGGAAATATTATATTAAAAAATCCTCATTACATCCTACATTAACTCTTATGAGGATGACCTTCTTAATTTTTACTTAATTTAGAAATTTTAATATGTAATGCCCAAAATATTCTTTGAAATATTATTAATCACATCCATACATTACCAATCATAAAAAAATTAATGTTTTCATTTTATATTGATAAAAAATCCAACATAAAAAAATTCTTTCATGGACTTAATATTCATGAATTACATGAGAACATCAAGAAACAAAGTGTCTATCGCTGTTTAGATAATAATAATAAAATAAACTAATCATAAATCATAATAATGTCATTAGAAACATTCTTATTGATGATAAAATTATGGTTATGAAATACTAATTTTGATATAAAAACAATATAAATATATTCCTAACAAATAATTCATTAAATTTTATAAAAGTTATCAAATTAAACTAATACATTTTTTATTTTCATTGGTATTTGTTGTAATGATCCAAACCCAATCATCGTAGATCTTATTATTTCCTTATTACATTAGTATATGATAAAAGTGATTATATCCCAAAGGAATATAGATTTTTTAGTTTTGAAAAACTAGATACAAACATCAATATCAAATTATATTTTAATTGATAAAAAATAACATAGTGAATGTAATTATTGTTCAACAATGAAATTATTCAAAAATACATTCTTTAAATTTTGGGTGAAGGAAAAAAATAAGAGTGATTATAGATGCATAATAATTATTATGTTAAATAAAAGATATTATGAATAAATAAGGCATAATCTATATATAATTTTTAATAAAAGTTAACATGTTCCATTTAATTATAAATATTTTTTCATGAAGAATAACCTGACGTGAATAAATTATTATTATATAATGTTATATAAATTATCAAATTTTCTTGAAGCATATCCATAGATTATAAACTATTCAAATAATCACATATAAATCAATAACTAGCCTACTAATTATTTAATGCATTATTTTGGGAATCTTAAACAACCCATCAACTCGTTATTCATATAATTATAACCTAAATGGGTAAGGCCTCTACTGACTACCTTTCTAGCTTATCTAATGAAACATTCCATTACCTCAATGGGATGTAGTGTTACCTATCCTTCACTTAATATGCTCAATTATTTTATTATATTAAAGTTGAGAATAATTAATCAATATATAATCAAAATAATAATTTTTATTAAATAAGTAGCAAATGAAATGTATGTGAATCCCTATAAAAAAAGATCATAAACCATCTAAAAGGAAAAATAATTATGATATCCAAAATTATATTTTTAGTATAGTATAAATAGAACATATGATTATAATCATTTATTAAATATAAATACCTTAAAATGATCATTAAAATATTCAAAAGGATAATATAGTTTTTATTTTATAATCCAATATTAAAAATTGTAATATAAATAAATATTAATAAAATAAATTTTACTGAAAATATTCTTTTACAGTTATAAAACATTCTTAAAATAAATTAATGTTTAAGGCAGTCAGAAATATCATTCATATCAAGCATGTTAAAACAATAATTCTATTCAATTTTTTGGTAAAAATTCAAAATAATAATAATTTGTATAGAATAACTCTAGAAAATTCATTTTAAAAAATATTTTTAAAAATTAATTCCTCGGTATTTTTTTAAATAATAATTGGACAATATGGAAAAATTTATTCAAAACATTTATAGAAAACATTTATATGGAAGAAAATAAATTTATATCAAAAAAAGTAATATTTTCTTCAAAATATTTTTTCAATCATTTTAAGAACCAATGATTTGAATGTGGTACTATTTCATGAAATGTTATTGTATAAAAAGTGTAGAAGAATATAAATTCATTTTTCTCTATAAAAAACATAATTTTTCCCAACTGGATACTTAATCAAATATATTCTCATATAATAATGGGACGTTGAAATAAACTTCTACTACATTGGTATATTGTGAATCATGGCCCTAATGAAATAAATAAAATCACATGAGACAAAAAATTACCTGATCATAATGATATTCATAATATAACCTTATAACGGGTCATTAGCTACACTTCATCGAAGAAAATGGTTGTATAACAAAATATATGTCCCAAAGAATACTTTTTTAAGATATAGAACCCTTACAACGACCATAACATTTAGGTAAAAATTAATCAATGAATATTTTTTATGTATTAAATGAAAATACTCATAGTATAAGTATAAATAAAAAACTATCAAAATTTATTACACATGTAGTCAATTAATATAAAAGTAACTAGTGAAGTAATATAACCCAATGAAAATAAATTGGGTTATTATACCCCTTACCACTTGTTGATATATAAAAAAATCCTTAAATATGAAACAGTTTGGGGTATACATATTTACTACGATCAACATAATGTTCTTCCAAAAAAACAAATAACTAATGATAAAATATAAATATATTTTATGTGATAATATTGAATATTTTTTAAACTGTATTTTGTGGGTAAGAAAATTATGTTGTCTGTTATATTTTTTAAAATCATTATGCATCTCAAATTTATAATTATAAATTTATTCCATCAATAAAAAAAATTCATTACTATAAATGATAGTGTGATTAATGAATCCGAATCAGGATTCACATGGTTTTATAGTTAAATAGTACTTATATAATATCCTACATAACACATTAGTTTTTATAATCTTTAATAACCAAATTATATCATTTTATTGACATAATTTTTATGAAAATGTACCTTATGTACATATTCACAACTCACTTATACACTATTGAATTTTGAGAGACTCATTTATACTCTCAAGAAAACCTACATCTATAATGACCGTTCCAAATATTTATTCTTATTGAGGATTTTAAGACATATTGCCACCTTTTAAAGTGGTCTAAACATGATGTTAGAATGATTATAAATTATTATCTATAACATATGCAGAGAAGGAACTCAAGAAAGGTATTTTTTTTATTTTTTTGGTTGATTTATAATATTTTCTTGATCTAACCTTCTGATTCATCATAAAATTATCTATCTGTAATACCATACCACACTTCATAACATTTATAATAAATTGTTACATATATTCCAAATAAACCTTTTTTATTATATAACATTCATATATTTATATATTTATACTAACATTGTTTGAATAATTCAATAACATCATTGAACCTTGTAATATTTGGCCTATCAATTAGAATAGGAAACCCAATATTTAGATCAGGAGCTACATAAATCCGAAATATCATGTGATCTTTTTGGTGTTCAATATTGTGTTTCATATCTCAAAGGATATTATACATCACACAACATGTAATAAGGTGGTGTGTGTGTGTGTTGATGTATATAAATACTAAAAAACATTATCCTATAAAATTTTATTAATATAATATTT
Organism: Viscum album; assembly: GCA_963277665.1. Taxonomy (NCBI): domain Eukaryota; kingdom Viridiplantae; phylum Streptophyta; class Magnoliopsida; order Santalales; family Viscaceae; genus Viscum; species Viscum album. The sequence continues at coordinate 1,235,779,377 of OY728145.1, read as the reverse complement.
TCCAAGGATGTTTGACTCAAATTTAGGAGAAAGAGTAATGAGAAAATTTATTTCCTTTGGTACGCAATGTGGATGAGGGTAATTACTATCCAAAATGATAGTTGTGTCATTTGGTTCTTCATTTTTCAATCGTTGATAAATTTAAATTTCCCCTTTATCCTCCCTCATATATTTTTATACTAAACCAAATATGAAAATATTATCTTAAAAAACATCTATTTGTGTTTGAATACATTCATTATCTTTCATTTACCATCTGATGGTTTTATATTCTTGAAATTTGTATGCAGAGTCACTCTAAAATATACTGCTCTAACATGACAAAATTGTTCAACCATAATTTAAGCTACTAAAATTAGTTTTACATTCACTATGGTCATCCCTGATTCTTTTTTTTATAATATTATATAAGAAATGAAATAGAATTATATTTTTTGTGTTATTTTTTGATAAATCATACATAATTTCCATTTTCTCATACATACACATGTTTCCCAAGCTTTTTTGTTTTATCAACTAGTTTACCAAAATTATTTACAAGAGCCTCATTCAATTGAACAGGACATGGTATGGAAGTGGATTCAGATTTCATTTCATTAATGAAAGCATAAAAAAGGAACATATATTGTTTCATATCAAATATAACATTAACATTTGATTTAATATATAATCAAAATTCATCAATAGGGAAGCATACCCAATCCATTCTTTGTGAGAGGGTTATATTAGTTTTAATGGAGGTTAATTTTTGTTATCCATATTTTTGAATTTATAAATTAATTATATTTGATTAAATTGAATAAAATAAATATTTTTAAATATTTTATTTTTGACAAAAATGCATCAGACATGATTTATCATCAACAAGACTTATGTAATCATTCCATGTTTCATACGTTATAATCTCTCTATAACTAAGTTTTTTGTGTGGAATTGCATTCCCTTCAACATCCCCTAGATATAACATGGAATTAATAGTTAGTAAGCCTCTATTTGATTATCTAGTGTCCATTAAGACTTATTTCACAAGGAAATAATCATAAATAAACAAATAGTAAAATTAATAATTACTATTAAAGTAGAATCTCATTTCATAATTTTTCAATTAATTAAATAATTTATATCATTAAATTGTTGTTATATATTAACAAAGGGTTCTATTATTTTATGATATATGTAATGTCAGGAATCTATATCAATCGACATATCATCCACATTGTAACCCAAACATAACTAATGATTATTCTCATGTTGGGGTCAAAAGGTGTGTCACATTGATTCCATAGAACATCTTATTGTAAACCCATACATCTGTCCTAGATAATTTTAATAAACAGTATGATGTTGTGGTACAATTTTTTTTTACATCAATATGTCATTGATACAATAATAATTATGTAGTTTAAAAATCAATAGTCTTCCACAAAGAATTAGGGATATCATAATGTCCAGAAGACATTTTCTACATTAGTAATCAAACATTTAACTTATATTAATTTAATGCAGTGGGGAATATATGATATTATGTGGAAAATTATATTATATTAAAAAATTACCAACCATCACATTAAAAACTAGTTTTCATCAAATGATTGATGATATTATGATCATATGTCGAGATTCCAAGTCACCACTTTTTGATCCACTCTAATGTAAAATTAATTTAATACATTTTGACAATAATTAACTAATTGAGATATCCCAATGAAAGAGTCATCCTTGATTGAAAATTCATTTGACCCAATAGTTGTTTTACTCACCTGCAATATAATCAAAAAATTATTGTCTTCCATATCTGAGAAATAAAAAAATTCAACTAATTGTGATGCCATTATGAGGAATGCATTCTCTTCTCATTATATATTGAAATTAACCTTCAATAAACTAATTTCATCAACATTTAATATACTCATATTTTCAACCCTTTTCTATTGTAAAATATTCACTGGGAATGTTATATAATAAAACATGTATATTTGATTGATAATTCCAAAATATGAAATATTTTGATAAATCAGATTTCTAACATTGGAACCGGATATGTGTATCACACCCGCAAAAATGTATGTCCACTATTTTACATCATATTATAGTTGTTTCATTCTTTTATATAGATAATTTTCCTATTTATTAATAAATTACTATAGAATCTAGCATTTGAATTCTATCCTTTGACTATCCATCGATGTAATTCAAAATATTTATTCATATATTCCAATAACTCCTTATAAATTTGATATAAAAACGATCCAATAAACTATTGATTTTATATATTTTAGATATATCCATTAATAATTTATTTATTGAAATTACTATGAATTTTTTTGTGGCCACGTATGGATTAACATCTTTTATATTTTGTAAAATGAAATGTTCTTCTTTATTCCAATCTAGGATGTTAAATTTAACAACACCTATTCTGGAAATCCCATTACCCATAAGGTTTATACCAGGATAATACATTGTGATATTAGTTCCTTCAATATATGATAGGTAATTAATAAATAATTCAATATATTCTTAAATATTATTTAATAATTCAATACAAATTTCTAGACATATTTGAATATTGAAATCCCCATTAATAATATTCATATATAGGTCAATGGGTTATATCAATCTATAAAGGGAAGGAAAAAATTGTTGAACCTCACTTACTAATTTAACCATTAGGTACGCCGTTTTATGAAAGTATTATTTTAGGATTAACAAATCTAATTCACATAATTTGACTATAAACTCATTATTCTTGATTGGAATGTTCTTTGGTTTTGTAAAAATAAATAAAATGACTTTTAGAAAATAAGAAGTGTATGGTTCTTGTATGTCAAATTTTTTTTGCGATAATGAAATATAAAGAAATGATATTAAAATTGTGCATGAAAGCATGTCATTCATGTGAATTTAGTCCCAGTGACATAAAATTATTCATTTAAATGATATTCTCATTATTTTATGAATACACCTATAGAACCTTTACACCATTATGTAAAATGAAAAATTGAAAATATTTCAATCCATAGAGAGTGTAACATGATGGTGGAAGGAATGTCTTCCCTTTACCCTTCACTAGTTCCAATTCTACACATATACCTATGTCAATCATATCCATCCTTGCATTTATTGCATATTTTTTCCCCATGAACATTTAATACATTTCTAATAAAAATATTAATTTTTTTTCTATATGCATGACATCATTGAAGTGTATACTATACAAATAATATAATTAGGTAATTCAAAGAAAATTGATCTCTTATTTCAACCTATTTTTAGTTTTTTTTAAATGGTTTACTGAAATCTATGTCTATAGATTTTATGTTATTGAGTAGTTGATCATCCCTATGTGGATACATTATTGTGACTTGATTATTAATCCCATCAAATTTTTTCATCCAAACACTGGTATTTATGTCATCTATGATAATATTTTTTTTCATAAAAATATATTATTTGTGGACTATTTCAAACTAACTGAGTGTGTTAATATTTTATAAATGGGAAAGTCCAACATTACATTAATCATATACCCAGAAATATTTCCATAAAATAGAAAGTCATTTATCAACCTTTTCAAAATGGCCATTAACGTCAATTATTCATTTATACGAGCATCATTCATTGTATCACCAATATCTCACATTAATTACAGATCTTAAATCAATTGATTCAAAATGAAATCAAAATTATTACCAGGTTAATTTTATCTCGATATATAAAGACACAAAATTATGTGTTTTTTCGTCATGTATGTACATTCTAAAATGTTATAATTTACAAACACGATGGGCCATGTAAAGTGAGATGTAATTTATACCCCAGATAAATTAATTCTATATATAGGTAACATAAGAAATGTTTTCTCAACTCACTTCCAAATTCAAGATATTGATAATCACTTTTCTTCCACTGAGGAGAATTTGTTTAATTATGAAGGTTCCCATCCTTAATTTCTGTTTTCACTTCCCATGTAAATTGTATCACTATTTTTGGACATCAATATAGTCTTCTAAAATATGGAGTTATTGGAATTTACTGTATAAATTTCAAATGACAAAAATCAATTTTCATTCATTGATCTAGAATTCATGTAGGGAATTTTATAATTCAATCATGGACCTTACAAAACAATATTCAATCCTTCGGAAAAAAATTTATTTTTTGTTTATCATTCCATTTGGATTTATATGTTTAATATCAAAATTCATTTTTGTGATGTAGATTAGAATTCATAGGATCATATAGTTCTATAAATATTTTGTCTCTCCATATTATCACTATATCCATCATATATGACCTTAATATAATTGAAATTTCCTTTTATTAAGTGCAATCGATATAAAATTGTCTCTGATCACATCAATTTGTCATCTCAAACATATTTGGTCAATCTTGAAGGTCATCTATAATTGTTTTGTCATTTTATCTACATGAACTCCATAATCATTTACATTAAGAGTCATGTCAAATGATCGATACAGAGAAATATCATCCTAATGAGTGTGCACATTCATTTTTTCCCATGTTTAGTACAAAAAAATTTGCACAGATCGATTTAGTGATCAATCATTTTTGTCCAAATATTATGTAATAATTAGTGTTGATTTAAAAAAATGTAAAAAATGAATGTTTTTTAGAATGATTGTATAACTATAATTATGAATAGATAATTTTAAATAGATTTATAAAATTTTATATTTATTTATTAGTATTGTATAATTACTTACAAAATTCATTATTCAAAATTATATAAATGATTCTTTAAAAATTATTTTATTTATAATTATATATAATTTTATAAATATAGTCATCATACATTTTAAAAAATATTAGTAACTTATTTATAAATATAAATATATTTATATAATTATATATAATTACATAATTTAATATATATTTAATAAATATATATAAACACAAATATTTGAAATATATAGATTATTTAAAAATATTTATTATAAAAATATATTTATAAATATATTTTTATAAATATATTTATATTTATATCGTCATAAAAATTTATATCATTATATATATATATATATATTATAAATTTAAATATAGTAATTATATTAGTTCTTTAAATATATTAATTATAATATTATAATTGAAATATATTTCATTGCATTAGAAAATTAATATAATTATATACTTATTAATTTTATATATACAAACATTGAAAATGTAATCATTATTTAAATATTTTTTTTGAATATTATAATTATTTAGACATATAATTATATATTTTTAATTATATTAACACTTTAAAAAAATTTATATTTATAACATTGTATATATTTCTACATTTATATATATTATCTTAATATAATTATAACTATAAATATAACTATAGTAAATATATTCAATATTTTATAAAAATTTATGACATTTTTTATTTTTTAAATATATATAATTTGTTGTTTACAAGTATATAAATACTTTATGAAAATTATTTATTTATTCATAATTATCAAAATTTAAATATTTAACTATAATAAATATATATTTACAAATATATTAATTTTCATATATTTATTTAAAAATATATTATTTATATTATTATTGAATGTATAATATTAAAAGCATGTTTGTTAAAAATGAGTGAAATTACATAATTAAAAAATAGTACACATTGCAAAAATAAAAAATCGATAAGTTATATTAATTAAATATAAATTCATTCAAAAATATCAATTTATAATGAAATAAATATTAATACATATTGAAAATATTAAAACAAATTAAACACACACACATATATATAATTAATATAAAATGTTTAAAATTTAAAAAATATTGAAAAAGAACAAATAATATATAACTATAATAATATTAAATATATATATATATATATATAATTTAAAATTTAAAAACGTAATATTTTAAATGTATCATGATATAGTGATTTTTTTAAAATTAATACAAAAATTTGATTAAATTACATAAATATTTTGTATACGTGTCTCTATGTAAGATTTCATTAATTACGTAATTATTTTTATGTGTGTGATGTATAAAACAATTCATTAATTATTTATATGTATATTAAATCAATTTAACACATGTTTGACATTTTTTAAATTGAAAAATAAAGCCATATTCAATTTTGTCCATTTATCGATGTCAATAGACAGTATTTTTTATTAATTTTTATTTTTTTTGTAAGCCACTAAATATATGGCTACATTAATATAGTTAGACATATGACATATTATATAAATCATATTATATGAAATATTATATGTATTAATACATATACACATATATTATTGTTTATGAATATATTTCTATATTAGATGTATTGATGAATAATTGAGTATAAAAAGCATTTAAGAATAACAAGGCAATATTATATTGTTAATTATTACATGCTAATCCATTTATATATTAATATTTGAAATATATTATTTATTACTAATAATAATTAATATATATATATAATATTCATTTTCGTAAATAAATCAATAATTTTTTAATCAATTTTTAATTGATTAAATTTTTATTATTTTAATTTATTAAAATATAACAATGAATAAATTTTTGTTTAATTATTACTACATACTCATTCTATTTATTTATATTATATATATACTATTTTTTAATATTTAAAACAATGTCGTATGAATATTAAATTTATTCCTTTTTGGAAATATTAATTTAATTAATAAAAAGCTAACTATTTTTCTTCATTTACAAATTTTTAATATCTATATAATTATTTATTTACAGTTTATTTATTTTAAATAACCATATATTTTATATATAATTTGTTTTAATATTTTTAATTTAAATATATATATGTATTGAATTTATTTATTTTATCAATAATAATAAATTAATAAAATTATTTTTTTTCAGTTTACACATTTTTTCAATTTATTTTTTGATTTATTTAAATTTTTTAAGTACAATTTAATCACTAAAATTTACTAATAAATGGTTCATTTTTCAATGTTAATTAAAAGTGATAATTTTTATTATTATTTTTCATTCTTATAAAACACTCATAAATTCCATTTATGATGACTTTTTTAATGCTGATAATCGGTACCCTTTGTCAAGTCCTTTTTATGCATATAATGTTTAATATTATCCATCCAATTTTCATGCACATATAAATTCCAACACTATTAAAGTAGTATTTTCTAGTAATGTCTCTAAAAACTTTATAATAATTATAAAATATAAAAATAATATTTAACCAGAAATTCATTTGACTAAAAACAATGTTATATTCACTCGTACATCACGAAGGCATGTGGTGGGAGTTGTACCATTGTCACGAATTGGTTATGGGTTCAAGCCCCATAACATTGAAAGATGCAATGAGTATTTTCCAGAATGTTTGTTTCCCTTCTTGTAAAACAAGATTTATATTGTTCATATAAATTAAAAAAGAAATATGATGAAAATCATCTAAAAATAATAATTTGTTAGAAAAAGTTACTCAAGGAGTCCTCTCTATTTTTTGGTTGTGATTAGGTTTGTTGACAAAGCCTGATGACCATGAATAAAAGCTGTTAGTGTTTCACCGAAGCATGTTTTTAAGGTAGCGTAGTTTCTGAGTGTTTTCTAAATTCATAGGCCATAAAATTGGGATGTTTTTTTTTGGTAATTATAGATTTCCTCATAAGATTAAACAACGCACGGACAATGAAACATAGCTCACAAAATTCAAAATCTATTATACATAATGGCTTTGGGAAATCAGTAAAGGACGGATTCTGCATAGCAGCGCTATACAGACCGCGAATCATGCCGATCATCATTAACCCTTGGATTAGGGTATTGATTAGCATAATTCCCCATTTCATTTCACTTGAAGCATTGAAGTGTTGTTGGTGCGTTCTCTGCAGTATTTTCTTTATTCACACCATTATAAACCCTTTTTCCATTAAATTGACACTCATCTACTCGATGACCTTCTTTTCCACACTTAAAACAGTTTCTAGTCCCTTTAAGACAATCTCCACCATGCTTCTTTCCACACATTGAGCATAAGGAAACATTCATCTTCTTTTCACCGTTATTCTGAGATATCTCCTTGAACTCCATCTTTCAATTCTTGTCAAAACCATGAGATGGATATGTAACACCAACTACCATTTCTTCCTTGATAGCACAATGCACAATTTCTTCATAGCTACTGATGTCTCTTATAGCTAATGCCCTTTGACGATTTGTTTTTAAGCCACTGAAGAATAGATCAATTTTACTTTCAGGTTGGATGATAAATCCAGATGTGTACCTTGCAATCCTCATAAAATTCACTTCGTATATACCAATAGATTCATCATCCTTTTCGTTTAGTTCAAGAAACTCCTTCTCCATCTTTGTTCGAAGAATATGATGGAAGTACTTATTGAAAAATAAGTTCTTGAACTCATCCCATTCCATGTACTCAATTTCATCTCTTGGCCTCGTATTCATGATAAGATTCAACCATTGATCAGCATCACCTTCAAAATTATACACTGCTAAGATGACTTTATCATGTTCAGAACATTGAAGAATAGAAAATATCTTTTCAGTAGTACTGATCCATTGTTCAGCAACAAGTGGATCAGAAGACCCACTGAAAGAAGGTGGATGTTGCCTCGTGAAGGAATCAATAGAATATTGTTCCCTTCCCTGCTCATTTGGAAGTCCGGAATGATTCATAGCTTTTGTAAGTATAGCAATAAGATTTTTCTCTCTATCTCCCATAACATTTGTTTATTCAGTAGGACAATCATTACATTGTCTATTACATTGATCAACACGGTTCCTTCGGGTTCCAGCCATCGTCTAAAACCCAAAAAGAATAGTATGAGAGGAAAAAATCACGCTAGGGGAAACAATATAATAAAGGGGGAGTACCTTAAATATCATAAATCTTAGGTTAAATTCTAATATCGTTACCGTAGTTCTAGGAATATATCATATACGTATACTTATCCTTAGGGACATCCCTACACATACCTTAGAAATATCTCTAGGGATCTCACTAACATTTTCGCATCCTAGTTTCCAAATGTTGACTAAACCTTTCCTCTGATACCAACTGTAGAGACCTTAAACGTAACTTACATGAACATTACATTATATTTGCGGAATACGTAATACATAACAAAAAAAGACAAACAATGACCGTAATAGTTTTGTGTCTTTGGAAACTCGGAATATAATCTACTAATCATGGTGAAAGATCTTCATCATCTCCCATAAAGATCTTACTTTTTTTCTTCCTAAAACCTTTATTTATATCCTGGGGAAAATAAAACATAAAAGGGTGAGCTAAAATGCTCAGTAATGGTAAACAAAAGAAATATCAATCACATCATATTCATAAGAACATAACATTTTGGAAATCTTAACCTGCAAAAGAGATCATAATATCATAACATGGGATAAATCATAGTAGTGAAATGTAATCCCAATAATCATGAAATAAAACATGAAACTTTGTGTCATAGTCACATAATCATAGAGAATAATTTCTAATTAGTCAAGACTCATTGCCAAGACTATCTTAGTGGAAAAAGTCCATTTCTGAACAGAGTTCATTCCTAGTTTCAGTCCTATTTTACTGAACCGGTTTAACCTGCCGTTCCAGCCATGTCTATCTCATGAGATATAAAAACTTTTCCAAATTCATTGGAGGTTTATATAGTTCCCACCCATCTCATAATGAAATCATTCTTACATGTTCCACAAAATAAACTTAAAACATTCATCATAACCCAAAGAATAAAATGGGTTTCATAAACATCACCCCATCATCAAATAATCCATATAAAAGAAATGGATATCATTTCATTATAAGAAAAGTGAAACCATTTAAATCATAGAGACATTATACTTGAAACATACATATATGAAATAATTTCATCTTTGATGGAAAATGGTTTTTTATAAAACACTTGAAATGAATTATTGAGGAAAATATCATATCTTCTTCAAAATCAATTTATTTTCACAAAACATCATGCAATTTTTAAAAGAAAAATATTTTGTTGAAAATAGTAATGAAATATTTTGGAGGAAGCTTCATGAAAATAAGTATTTATAAAACCGTAAAATTCCATTCGTGCCGTATAAGTTAAAAAAAACATTCTTCTCGTAATTTTTCCGGAAAAGTAAAAAAAGTACCTCGTAACGTAAACAAAAGAAAGATTCCTTACATACCATGTAGTAAAAGTCAAAAATGGGTAAAAGGACTTTAAACATACATGAAAACACTTTTATAAAACATGGACATGGATGATCGAAATAACCCCAGTAAATACTTATGAATAAGCAATCTCGGATAAAAATGTGATTTACAAAATTATCCCTTACCTTAGGTCCGATTTGCTTCATAAGTGTCTGAACCTCCTGTATAATGGTTTAAATAATTTTATTGACTTATTCCAGAATCATACGCATTGTTATGATATCATATATGGTTCACTTATGTCTTTATTTTACCTGTTCGTTTGTAAATTCCATGTTAAAGAGCATTTTGGGTAAAATCGTTTCATTTGTCGTCCATGTTTTGACTTGTAATTATTCATATGATTACATAGATCATGATTAATTAATTCCAGAATGTAAAACATGATTTATATATAATATATATTCAGAATATACATATATATAATAGATCAGTAAATTGGAAGAAATACACCATTCATGGAGACGGTAGGCTGTACGTACGCATGAACGCTTTTTTCGTTTCCTTATTGAGTTGAATGGAATTATGTAGATGACATAAATATATATACACATAAATCCGGTATCATTATTATGTCATATATTTCATGATTAATTATTATATATACTTTATAATCATTCATGAATGGTTAACGTGGAGATTGAATCTCATCGCGTCGTGGAGACGGTAGTCCGTACGTACGCACGAGCGATGATATCGTTCTCATGATCGTGGAATTGTATTGGAGTGTATGTATAATATTTCAGAATCAATATCACTTTACAATAATCATATATATTTATTATGTAAACCATTATAACCATCCATGTAAGGTGGTGGTGGAAAATAGATTACACCACGGCATGGAGACGGTATTCCGTACGTACGCACGCGCGGTGATTTCGTTTTCTATAGGATGGATAGATGGTGAAATAGGGTTGTTTCATACTTATAATAACATATCAGTATATGAGTGATACATATGTTATTACTTCATAATGAAACAACCTAATAAGAAGAAATGGAAGAAGAAATAAAGTTGAAAGAATCGGTAGCGGACATTACCTCTTCTGTGAAGCGCCTCTTTGAGTCCTCCTCTTAGGGCACTAAAATTGGTCTTTGAAGAAGACCAGGACCTCTAGGATGTTTCTAGGTAAGTGGAGAAGATAATTTTTCAGGGGTTGGCCAAGCTTGAAGTCTCAAAGTGGTGTGGGGAAGATAGGGAGGATTTTCCCTTTTATAAGGGAGGAGAGGGACTCTTTTGGAAAAACTAAAACTATTATTTTATTATAAAGCCAAATTCGGTTTTAAATTGCTCCAAATTGATTTATTTCTAAGCTAAGGTGGGGAGGGGTCAAAATACTCTCATGAAATATAATTTGGACAAGTTTAGTTTACTATTTTATTCTTATCATTTAGTTTTAACTTTAAGTTAGATAATTTTACTTTACCATGTCTTTTTGTTTTCTTACACTATAAGGTTAATAAACATACTATAACAATCCAAACTAACCCCAAGTTGTTTAGTATTAATATATATAACCTTATATAAGTCATTTGACCGATCCATATATTTTTAGGAATAAAATAACAATTAAAAATATACTATTTGTTTTAAAAACTATTTATGTCAATTTTTACACTATTTAGTAATTGATTTTTGTAAAAATCATACCAGAATGATTAGTTCTAAAAAAGATACTTAAATCACTACTAACATGTCATATTAACCTATAAAATTATTTTAATTCATAAAAAGTTTCAAATTGTATTTATTTGGGAATTTATAACATCTATTATGTCAATATTTCATTAATAAGATAATTACTGCATCATCTTTGTGTCATAAATAAATTAAATTATTTAAAGTCTAAAAATTACAAATAAAATATCATTATGTATGAAATCTTATTATATTTCTAATGAATATTTATAGTCTAATTTATCCTTTGTATAACCCTATATTAAAAATGATATACTTATTAAACGTTGATTTTAACAATTTTAACCCTTCTTTAAATAAATTAATAATAAATGTCCTAATCTAATCCATGTGGTCCTAAATGGTCATATTTTATTCCTAAGTTTGTTTTTGGTCAAATTACACTTATCCAATAGAATTAGGACATGTGTTAGGGTAGTAATAATATCATTTTTGCCCTTAATTACCCTATTTACATTTAACCGTGGTAAAAAAAGTAAAAAGTTACTATTCACCAAAAATTATTTTCATCTCATTGAACAACATTTTACTTACTAACATCAACTGTGTCTCTCAGATTTTTGAAATTCCACCCACAGAAGCGAAAAAATTAAGTTTTATGAAAAATTCATTTTTTTTAACTACCATTTAGTGGTTTCACTATACATCAAAAAATGAAAGTTTCCAGAAAAATACCAAAAATTAGGCCTAAGCTATATCTGATATTATGAACTCAAAAATGATGTCTATTATAAAAAATTAAAAACATATTAATTTAAAAATTAAATCCCGTCATCAGAACAAATAGCATGTTCTTAAGAGATAATAACTATCAAAAGATTGATACTTGTTTTTGGCTGGTTTAAATGTGAAATTACATCCAACGACCAAAATTGTATTAAATTGTAAAAATATATTCTAAATAAACATTAAAACCACTCAAATTAATAATTTATCAATATTAATTATTTCCATTAAAAAGGTTGTTTTTAATTAAAATTTAGTAATTTTCACTATTCATGAGAAAATGAAAGTTATCCGAAAAGTACCAAAATTTCACCCTAAGATAATTTCGATATTCCGAATCAAAAAATGAAGTCTATTTGAAAAATAAAATTTAAAAAATTTCAAAAAGTGGTTATTACTATTCATAATGGCGTGTTTTAATAATATTTTAATAGCATATCGTTGTTTAGCGAAACTCAGTATTGCCTACAACACACATTATCTTGGAAGGTCGCGATTACATGTAATGCAAGGCAAGTCAAGGATGCATGTTGTGAAAGCTCCTTTTGGTGTAGTGTACAACAAAATACATTAATGAAATTAAAAATAATATTTTTCGTAAAATCTTGGGGTGTTACAGATGAGGTTTAGATAAGGAACTATTCAAGAAGTTATATATGAAGGATATATTTTTAACAGAACTGAGTGGGGAAAACAAGAGATTATTTCTTCCATACTAGGACATTGACTTTTTTTTGATAAACTTTGTAATGTCTAAAAGTATGAAAATACTAATCATTTTATTAAATATTTATTAACCTATCCCATAATTAATGAATATTCGAATATTTGATATGTACTGATATTTGAGGAAATCTAGTTGAATAATGATTAATATTTCTTCATCATTGGACGATTAGTGTTTGTGAAAAATTTATTCACCAAGTTGAATCATAGACACTTTATTTTTCATACATATGCAGAGCATTTTTTCCATTAAAAATGTTATAGTTCATTAAATTATTTGTTCTACTGTTATTGTGGAGTATACATACAAAATATTATGATTGAGTACAACATGAGATTCCATCCAACATTCTTTTATTATGATGTAGATGATTACCTTTCATAGTTATAATTTATAGAGTATGTCATACATAAAACTTGCTAATGAATGCTATATCAGATGAAGAAGGAACAACAGGATGGGGTTTATTAGAACATATATGACCATGTGAAGGTGTACATAACATATAACAATGGAATGTTGTTCATGGTATAGAGGTGAATCACACAGAGCATAGTGAACAGAGGAGTACTGAACCAAACATACCCACAAGTGTTAAATCGAATTGATATATTGGATGAAGGGTACTGAAAATATAATGTTTCATGTATTGTTATTGGATAATATTTTAAAAATATATTTTCAGGAAAAAGTTATAGTAATCTGATAATTCAATATGTCCATGTAGTATATGAGAATATGGTAAATTTGTGACTAATATTTTTAGATAGTTATAAAAAATCATGAAGATTTCATACAAATATAGAATATATAAAACATTTTTATTGATCAAGCCTGTATAAATAATGATGATCTTCTAAACATGATCAATAATCAAATCCTATGAACTTTTATCTAGGAATATAACATGTTTTTGAATAGTGTCATATTTGGGGGTATAACCATTCAAGAAGGAAGAGTAGTATAATGAACTATTTAGACCTGCAATCCTCCCAAGAAATAGACTAACATACCCCATGGCCTAAATGGAAATCCCAGTCTCCATGGGATAGAAGCAAGATCCTTAGAGTCATGGGAACTACTTCGGGATTCTGTTAACCAAATAAAAAATACTAGAGTGTAATAAATTAATATAGAACCCAAAAAAAGATAAATTGAATTCCAAATAGGTCATAACAAACTATCATGATCCAAACCATTTTTGTATTCAATGGAAAAAAAATATACAACCAGATAGAAATTTATTGATACAACAACTACTAAAAATTAAACTACTACAAACTGACTAACTAGAGTTAATCCAAAAACCAACTCTATGGAACATCCAGTTCTTCCCCACCACTCAAATCACTCCATTACATCTATGATGAAAAAAAGGATCCAATTAAAATGAGGAACCAAATATTGTGTAAACATGAAGAAAAATTATATGGAGGATACCATGACCCACTAATTCTATAAAATTCATTACATGATGAAATTTACCTTTTATAATTATAATATAAATATAGAAAGTAATATTTATATATTATAAATGCATGGGAGTTGAAGTATGTCCAAAATCCACATTCAAATTACACACCCTTTATTCCTAAAATATAATACACACTTTTCATAAATCGTGGAACCATCCAAATCCATTTAAAAACTACATAAAAAGTCATTACCTCTCAAAAACAAAAGACAGTTGTTTTATCTTAATGAAAATGGTGAAATTAAATAAAATATCTACATGAATCCATAATTATAACCAAAAAACAATTTTAAAATCATTTCAATAACTCACATGATAGTATTTCATTTAAAAGTAGTTTTCTAGTAATAATTGATTAATAATTTTCATATCAAACAACCCAACTGACATTGGAAAAGCATTATAAGAAGAAACCACTTATATATAAAAATGAAGATTAAAATGAAATATATGCAAGGAAGGTTCAATATTAGGGAAAATATAAGAAATGATATAGTTAAAAACTATATAAAACTCTCCTCAATCAATAACTCATTGAGAAAATAAATGTTTCATTTTGTATCCAGAAGACATTAACATTCCATGAATCATACTATATAAGGTTATAACCACCTAATTTGGATACCTCATAAGTGAAGTCAATATTTTTTTCTAGTTATCTCATAAGACAATTATTGTGGTGAAATCCCCCACTTAGACGTTGTTCTGAGCATGAATGTTGGTAATCGAGCAACGTTTGAACCAACTAGATGAACAAGCTATAACATCCACTTAATATATGATATCCCATGAAAAATAAATGATGTGTGGAATAATGAAAAATATCTATGTATACCCATAAGTAATTAAAATAACATCCATATCGCCTCATACCCAAAAGAATACACTAATACGCATATCATTCATATAAGGCATACAAAACACAATCCCACATAAGGATAACAAAAAAATTTATACAGTTATCACAAATCCACAAATGGGGTATTCATTCAAAGAACAATCAAGGGGTTCCTTTCACAAATTCAAATTAAAAACATAGTTTAAAAATACTCTATTAACCTAAAAAATCCTACTTAATACTAATCCATTTCATAAATTATAAATTACCTTCCAAAACACATTTAGAGAATAATGTGAAAAACCTAATCTTTTACAATAATTTTGAATTCACCCTACATAAGGTTTCACATTAGTGAAATGTTAAAACATATCCAAATACATTATTTTAAAAAAAAAAATATTATCCAAAAGACAACATTAATAATTTTAGGCTATCTAAAGATATCTAAAATATTCTTTCAAATAATAAAATTGTTCCCATCAACTAAGGGAATTTATCTTTGAAAACCCAAACATGGCCTCTGGATGAACAAGTTTCCCTAAAAAATTGGAAAATAAGTCAAAAATAAATTCCAATAGGGGTAAACAACAAACACATATCATTTCACCATTTTAAAATTATTAATAAACTCATTTAAATTTAATTTTGATTCCCACACCTCAGTTCAAAATCCAATTCCCTCTCTAAAAAGTGTTTCACACATTAAAACCTAAAAATTTTATCATACCCCATTCTACTATATGAAATCGATTTAAAAATGAATAAATAAATTATAAAAGAATATTTTCATAATTAAAAATTATATTTGAAATAATAAATCGTGGAATTCACATTTTAAAAAAATTATTCCAAGAATAAGACACAGCAATATGGTTTAAAATCATTAGAGGGCTACCATATATAATTTTTGAAGCATAAAAAGTGGAATTTGACAAATAATTTTTTATTCTAATTCCTTAGTGAAATAATTTAATAGTAAAACATACCACAATGATATTGTAACATTGATGAAACGTCTCGCGACTTTTCTCTATCAATGGAAAACTTTCCCTTTAAAGAAGAAATGGTGTCTATAACCCCTATCCACGATAATCCCTATCATTAGAACCACTAATAAAATTAATATATAGCCTCATTTTTACTAGGATTTGTCGGAAAATACAAATTAATGATTATAGAATTTAGGAATGAATTAGGAGGGAAAAATATTGGAAACACGTCTGAAAATTCTTGGAAATCTCAATTGGATAGGTATGAATCAAGGGGGTGGTGGTGGAACACCTCCATGGCCTTCCATGGATTTCCCAACATCTATGGGTGAGAATAGAGATAAAATACCTCCTAGTTTAAGAGAGAGAAATAATAAAAAAACACAATGATAAATCACATGGTTTTTTCATATAGTTGGATATACCATGCACTAGCGGTGTGGGTTCCACTACCTCCAAAAGTACCTTTTGTTGCACATTTACTGCTCAGAGTATAAATGTTTAAACAAACTAGGTGATCCACTCTAGAACCACCCCAATCCTCATATGTATTTATATGGGTGATCAAATAGTCTATAAACTAATGAAATATTCATGAAAATGGCTCTGTCAAAAATTATATAGCTTTCAACATGGTAGAAACATAGTTTAACCAATTTAGTAAAATAAATTTTCCACATCTCAGACATACAATCGATCCCACATGGTTTTCTCTTGGGGATTAGATGTTAGGATGTTACTATGTGAATACCTTTCTTAAAATCCACATGAAATTATAAATTAATTAAAAAGGATCCTCAAAAATGGGGTCCACATGGTGTCCCTCTTACTATGAACCTTATCCTTTAAGAGAAGTAAAGAAATAAAAGAATTCACTTCTGATATATGAAACTCCATAAAAATTCATGTTGGACTTAGAAACATCAAAAGAACAAAAAAATAACAACGCATTAACACCAGGTGTGTCGAAAATTCCTCACCATGATACTTTCCACCCCACATAATGTCCCGATTGAATGAAAACTAAAATAAAAATATGATAATCATAAGTGAACTTAACCATAACCCAGTCAACATGAAGCAACCAAAAGGATAACTATAAAGATTCTAAAAATTATCAATCTAATCATACATAAACCAAAAAAATAAATTCATTATTTAATAATAGTATAACCTCAAATTGGAATCCCTATAAACCATGGGAGACCAAGAATTCTCTCCTCACCATTTAGAGTTACTCTCTAGAGGTGGAACATGAGGAAAACTATCCAGAAACACATCCGAAATTGTGATAACCAAATATAGAAACAAACTTTAATCCACTAGCTCATTGAATCCTAATAGATGTATGAACAACCACTATATCCTCAAATATAGATTAATCACTCAAGTTGAGTAGTTAAACATTCCGATAACAATGGATGAAAAACTAGATCATCATCACTTGGGGAATCAATCAAAAGGCCCACAGACACAAAAAATATAGTATCAAAACAATCTACAAATAATCTATGAATATATATTAGACAATAGACACCCAAAGGCCTCTCTCAATTAAAAAAAACCATACGTCTCATCCCAACAAGGGGAACACATTATATTTCCAGGATATGTTGTTTAAACAATGTGTCTCACCAAACATCACATACAACACATACATAAAAGACCCAATACGACATCAAGGGGGGGGTATTCTTCAGTGAAACAAAAAACTATATAAAACATCATTACAACAATAAATAAAAAAATTACAAGGTATTTTTATATATGAAACATCCAAAAAGTGATAAATATCTAAAAACACCATCCATAACAACTAAATCTCTCTAAACCAAGAATACAAACCTTCCCTCATATGTAAGAGGTGCAACTAAAATATTTTAGGATCACCTAAATCTATTCCATTAATTAATTTTATTGAAATCATAATTAAGGTTCTAGGTCTTCCTCTCTAAATGGAGTTTTTTTAGGGACTAAAACAAGATAAATTTTTTATGGCTATCGTTGGTTACATAATAGTATTGGCCTAAAATAACTCAGGACATGTTTCAAAACAAGTGACAAAATATTCCATCATAATAGAGGAATAAAATCCAACATAAAATGTAGGAAATAAGTCATTCAATGACACAAAAATAAACATTTATATTGAAAAACATAATTTTATCAAGTTATTATATAACAACCTTTTTCCATGTGGAGGAAGTCAATTAAAATCATATAGAATAATTAAAAAAATTAAAATATGTTGAAAACCTAACCTTTCCCAAAAAACATAATTCATAAATATATTTTTTTTCAAAATTATTTTGAACTTAAAAAACAAGAACCTAATGAATAAAGATAAAAAATATTTTCTTTTATTTAAACATCATCTATAAGGGAAAATAACCAATTTAAAAAATATTTCCTAAATTATCGTGAATTTTTAATATTTCATTTTTTTAAAACCCATGTTTTAAAATTAACATTCCAACAAATCACTTCATCTTCAAAAACAAGTATTTAATACCATGAGCACACAATTTACTTATAGGTAATAAAATAAGGATCACAATCCAAACTATGAAAAGGATAAAAGAGACTCCACATTCCACCTACAATAAGTGAAAAACACTTTTGGAGAAATCCAGAGTCAAGAGGACTCTAAAAAGAAAATTGAGGTGGAAATAATATAATTAAATCCCTGAACACCATGAGATGGGAGACTAGGATTAAACTATTAATCACCCATTTCAATAGGTTAGACATGACCACATAGCACCAGATGGTATCCTATACCATCTAATCAAAATATATTTCATGAGTTCCCTTCAATCCCAAATAAAAATTGTATTTCCCATTATATCCCAATAAGAAAAGGGGACCCAAAAATATAAATACTATCAACCCTCCACCCAAATATGTATATCAAAACTAAAAAAATTTATTTAATATGCAAAAAACGTTTCTATATAGAGGTTGTAGTTGAAAGAGTGATATCATAGCCCCACCACCGTTACATATGAAGCACCTATACCCTTATTTGAATTTCTACCTAAACATCACTATATTATATGGTTTCCACAAGAGTCTGATGTTCATACTAAATAAAATCTGAAATCTTTCATACCATTTTTTAATGATCCAACAAAATCTAAAATCCAACCCAACTCCAAACCGAAATCACTACAATGAATGATGTAAATTCCCAATCCCCATGGGTTATCAATTAGAACCATGGCATAATAGTAACTCCATTATGAATGGTATTTCTTTGAAAAACAGATATAAAATACTATAATAATAATAAAATATTTATAAGTATTCAAATTTATTCAAAACAGGTTATAACCAACCATTTTGATCCAACCCATTTCCATATAAAAGACTAAAACCTAAAACATAATATATAACAAAATCGAAATATATAGATACAATATCTTCAAAAAATTAAAAATGTAATCCATTCTACTTGAGTTGAGGAAGAAACAAAATCCATATAACATATATCAAGTCCCCACCTCCAAACTGATTCCATGATAACCATAATGAATAACAATGATCAAACTAGAACCTTGAATAATATATTTTTTGGAAAAATCTAAATAGCCCATTATGTCACCACAAACCACTAAAACATTTAACTCTAGTTGATAATGGAATCCAATAAGTATTGTTTCTAAATAAATTTTTGAGGTACATCTGAAACATATATATTTTTTTTGAAATTTTGTTTTTCAATAATAAATACTGTTTTCCCAAAACTAAACATTCATGTTTTCAAAAACATGCCACCGGCTGAAGTAGTTTCATGATACAGACACAATTATAAATTATCGAAAACGAATCACACTATTATTATCTAAATGAGTATAGTTTAATTAAATAATATCACCACATTAAGCATTCATTAAAACCTAAATCAGCCTTTTAAATTCAATATAAGTACTGGAACAAGATTCTTTAAATTTAAAACAATTTTCCAAACATTTTATTAAACATTTTGATAACAGAAAACCAAAATCACATGGTTTAGGAAAAATAATAACTAACTAAATATGTATCACATTTTAAAGGAAATTTCTTTATGATGAAGTATTGTTTCACGTGACAGAAAACAAGGTAAATGATATAATCACACACTAGATCAAACTCTACTCAATTAATTACGCAATGAAAAAATAATAATTTTTTAATGGTCGTTACATAATTTAAAAATGTTTAAAACATTAAATTGTACAAGGGTATAACAATGAGATCATGATAACAATATATTCTAATTCTATTCCATCAAAAAATTCACCTATAAAATGTTATTGCAATTAAAAACCCCACCTATAAATTTTCCATGGCCCAACTAGAGGGAAACTATTAGTTTATAGACAAACTAGAGGAAAAAACTATATAGTGAAATTAGTACCTATCATATCACTAGAAAAAATTAATATGATATCTGGTGGGAAATCCATGTTTAACCCTAAGGAATAATAACAATTTCCCTCACTCCAGACACTCAATTTTGAAAATACTCATACACATAACATGAACACATTTAATAAAATGAAATACCCACATAAGGGAATAAACAGGAATCACATTGTGATCACAAAACCCCAGAAGTGGTACAAAAACATGGAGAAATAATGTGGTGTCTTTAACAAAATCAATTTTAAAAAATGTTCAATATAGGATTGTAACACCAATTCTTTTTTCTGAATTCCAATACTATTTAAATTTCAAAAAATACATTTTGAACAAAATATGTTGAATGATAAGAAACACTATGTCATTTTTGACACTTAAATAACACCCCTACATATAGTCTCTCTTCTTTTAAATTCTAAAACATGTCCAGATACATTATTTACAACATATATTTCATAAAACAGAACATAAAAATTTAATGGGTCCAAATAAATCATAAATTTCTTTAAACCAACACATTTATACTCTTTAATATGGTTATTTCCCTTTTTAAACAAATATCAAGGCCTATGTGCCAACCATTTTACATAAAACCATTTAACACCCTCCATATAATTTCACAATGGGTTTTTTATAAATTTAATTTCAATTCAATAGTTTAGATACATTTAAACACCAAATTAAAAATCTCTATTTGGTATACACAACGATATGAAATAAAATTCTTTCTTTAGAAACTATTTTCACTCTTTGAAAACTAAATCTAGTTTAAAAATAATTCATCCAGATGAAAAATATTTTACAAATTACTACATCACTTCACAATATTAATTTAATAAAAAACATTTCATTACAATATAAAAATCATGTATTTCACATAAAACCAAATTATTCAAATAATAATTCAATAAATAGTTAAAAATCAATCCCATACTACAATATATAATTTTCATTTCATAAAAATTTAATTTTGAATGTATAACAATAAATTGAATTCCAAAATAAAATAAAATTATAGAAACACAACCATTTTAGAAGATTAAACCTAAATGAAACAACTTAAAACATATCAACTTCAATGAACAAATACACTTGGGCGAATTAGTAGTGTCAAAATTACCTAGACACAAAATACATATAATTAGAATTACCTAACACCATACTATTTGGCCTCATGATAACTAGGGTTCATTGGGGAACAAAAATTAATAGAAATATATACAACTAATGAATAAAGATGGAAAACATGGGTGGCTAACCTAAATAATATAGAAAACCCCATTTGATTGGTCTGAATGAAGGGATGGGGGACGAAATACTCTATGTCCCCCAATGGATGACTGACGTATGTGGCTAAAAATAGGGGTGAAATAATACTTATTTTGAAAGGGATAATGGAAAACCACTAAAAATGAAACACACTAACAATTTGCATGATTTTGTTACATGGTTAGGCAAGTAATGTGCCAACTGTGTAAGAGCCCCTACCACCAAACAAACTGTAAGTAACTAGATTACTCATGAGAGGCCACATGAATTAACAAACATATTCCTATCACTAATACCTACACATTTTTTTCATGGAAACCAAGGGTGGCCCATGCATTTTGGAAAACCATGTGAAAGAAGCTAAAATAGATCATCCAAAAGCCCAAGTTCTTATCAAATGATTTATGTATTTTTTTAAAAATGATATAAATGTCTTGAACCTCATCAGAGAAACAAAAAATATCCCATATTTTTTCCCCTATATGTCACATAGTTTTGTATTAATCAGTAAAATAATGTACTTAGAAACCTTGTGTTGTTCGTAATGCAATGAAAATGATACTCTTGCAGGGAGGTCATATTGTTTCCCTCTAACCAATAACCCTAACAATTTTAAAAAAAATCTAAAAATTTTCATGTTTTCTGATTGAAATCAATGTAAATGGAATATAGAAATCCACTTCTCAATGTAATATTAAAATAAAAAAATAGTGAAATGGGAGTCTTCCCAAGGATAAATGATTAAAAGTTGGGAAGCATAACCATTAGTGGAAGAATAGTTTTTCTTTTAAGGGTCTAAATAGGTTAAAATAAATTAATTATTACTTTGGGGTTTGAATGTTTTTGGGTATTTAAATGTAATCAATAATTTCATGTTGAATAATCCATTTTAATCCATATAACAAACTAGGAATGTATTATGCCATTATTCAAAACCTTATAAATTTTTTGTGGTATTATTTCTTTATTTTTTCTATATATGAGGTGATATTAAGAGATATAATTGAGTGGTTTAAAAATATTATTGGTTTTATAGGATTGGATTATAGAATAATTGTTAAATTTAAGGGGTATCTAATTTACCCCTCCCACTACTAGTGATAGTAAAAATATTATGGGGTTTCAAATATGTTCATGGAAAAGATAGAAATTTCATTTTATGTATCACTCCAAGGTGTAAAATCTAAATATTATTAGATATCTAACTATTACTAAAAGGTGGGATAATTGGATATGTTGTTAAGATGGACATATAAAATACATGGATCATGTGCTAAAATTCTATAGAAATATTTTTTACAATATCAAGATTGACGAAGATGAATGTTTTGATGAATACATTATCTGGGTCAATAAAATTGTTTGTAGTAATAGTGGTTCTAGTGAAAGGATGATGTTTCTGGCATTGTTATGAAATTGATGATAGACATTACAAATCTATTTCATCCCAATGTTTTAGATATTTCTTATAATGATGATCCATCTATATATCAACTTCAAAATTATTTCGTAACATATGAAATGTGAAAATTAATAGTCTTTAAAAAGAATTCTATAGACGAAATAGATTTTCAAGCTATGTTAAAAGGGAGGTTTAGTGATAAATAAATAGAATAATAATAAATTAATTTATATTCTAGGGATGATGATGTGTACTTCTATAAAATATTACTCTTCTAGGTAAGAAATAAAATGTGAATGTATACTAGAAAACATTGATTATCTATTAAGTTCTAGCATTGTAATGAATGTGGATACATTTTATTAAATTTTCCATAGAACATAGTTTATACTTCTGTGTTGGAATAATATAATTAGAATTAATAAAAACAAACGAGGAGTGTTATTGAGGAATTTTTTTAATAAGAAGAAAATTTTGGGTAGAATAGAGAAGTATGATTACAAATTTAGCGGAAAAAATAATTCTAAAGTCATCTTATTCTCCAAAGATAAAAGTAAAATTGCTTTATAATATAGGGATTATTATATACTAATTATTATATTACTAGTGGGTTATAAAATGGAAATTTGGATGAATATATGGAGATAATTATACTACTATAGAAATATAAAAATGGTAATAAATCAAACTATTTGACAAAATTGAGAATTATTATCATATACAATTGATATGAATAATCTCAATGAGATTATAGAATCAACAAGAATGTGGTTGAGAAAAAATATTTAAAATATCATGGAGAAAATTTTCCTATTCTGGAAGCGATTGAATGCGAAAAGGTAGAACTATTTTATGAAAGTAAGAAGATTACACCTTTGTTAATTATATTTGAGAATATGGTAAAATATCTTGAGGAATGATTGTATAGGAAATAAGATGTGGTTTATGAAATATAATAAATATTTATTACATCACAAAATTTAATGAACCCTTATCTATTTTTTGTATAGATCTATTTTTCAGCCGTTTTTGAGAAAAAAGTGTGTTTTTTAGAAATTTTAGAAGTACATGACATGTATGTAGGATTACACGCTGTGGACCATGTTTTCAAGGATAGTTGTGTGCTGGCCGTGTAATGGATGAGACATGGCCGTGAGGGGTGACCTGGAGACAACCTAAAGCAGGGGTTTGTTGAGGCATGTACATGGAAAGTACATTATATAAACACACAGTGTACATTTTTTAATTAAAATGATTGGGGTCATGTCTAATCTTCGTATTCATATTTTTCTAACCTCATCTCATCACGGAGTGGATGAGAGTGACATTTATTCTTTAAGCTACTAATATGTCAATAGTTCTCCGAATCGAACTCCAATGGGTGCATTTGAATCACATCGCAGACTTCTTCCTTCTTGTTGAACCTCTCAACCGGATTACCAAGCTTTATTGAGTAATTTTAGGTTGAAAAGTTTTTCAATTTTTATAGATCTATAACATTATAGGACAATTCAAGGGATGATTTTTGAGAGTGTTCTCATACAATGTCATGATTTGTTTGTTTCCTTTCATCATTTGTCTTTGTGTTTCATATTCAAATGTTCTTATTACCCATGTTTAGGGTATTTAGGGTTAAGGAAATTGTACCCTATTTTATATGTCATAGGTTGATTATTAGATTAAGGGTTGTTTTTGTAGTCTAATGAGATATTTCATGTATATGGAACACTCTATGGGTGTGTTTCCTTGTTTTAATGTTTAGGGTTGTTTGGTCCTAGTTTCCTATGAGGCATACCATGTTTCTATACCATGCTTGATATGATATAACTGATTACCTATTTCTTATTAAACTCTTGTGTTATGCATTTGATTTTTTTATCCATGAAGTAGTTGATATTACTATTGGATACATGGTGTCATTTACACACAACTGAATTGCATGGTGCTATGAGAACCTAGTGTAGTTAAACCACAGGGGGAATTGATGTTGATTGCTTCCTCCGAGTTTTTATTATATTTCATGCTATGAGACCATAGGGGAGATTAATGGTGAGTTCTCCCTTATATTTTCTATTAATTATGTTTTTATACCACTACGGAACATGACATTGAGTGCTTCCCAATGGAGTCTACAATTATTCAGGAAAGACTATGGGGGGAAGTGATATTGAGTGTTTCCTCAGAGTGTCTTTACCTTTTTATTACATTACATGGAAAAAGGGTCTAGACTGTGTGACCTACTAAGGTGGATAATATAAATTGTTAATGTTTTTGATGCATCGTCCATGAAAAATAAAAATCATGTATTTGGTATTGTTTCTTAGTCATCAGAAATGGCTATTGTGGTAATTACTCAATTAATGATGAATATTTAATACTAATGAATGTAAATAGAAACTGTATGATTGTTTACTTTTGTGTACTTTTGGTTTAATTGCTACATTTTACATTATTATTGTTTATATATTCTAACTAATAGTAGGAACAAATCTTGCGGTTGTTACCTACTGTGATTTATCTCACACCCTGTTTGGGTCATGCTTTTTGACCTAAACAGATTATATGGTAACAGGTGTAGATATGGGAAATCACTCATCATTCTCAGGTACATTATTACAGTGGATCTAGAGTGTATTAGACCAATCTAAGGCTTGCGATGCTGTTATAGTTTATTTGTTTTCTTTTTTACTTTGTTTTAGTACTGAATTCCAGCATTATGACTAGTTTAGATGATTACATAGACATATGTGACATGTATCATTTTTATACATCCTCCAGTTGTTGATTTAATTTCTATTTCCCACTAATTAATTGTTGTAGTGTTTTATTTGTTCTGGTATAGATTATTAATTGGTATTCTGCTATGAATACCCTTCCAATAGGGGAATAGTTTCCCTACTATCACAAAAATGACCATCGCTTCTAGTCGGAAACCAATGGGATGTGCAGAAATACACTTGAGGCCATGTGACTAACCAAGTATGGGGCATATTTGGGTGGCACCCAGAACCGGGACGTTACAAAGTGGTATAAGAATGTAGTTTTTATTTTCTTATTTGTATTTCTGTTTGGAGTCTATAGGATAATATATGAAAGAAAGGTATTCGGTAATAATTTATGTCCATGGGTAGTTAACCTGTGTATAAGAAAATGCTAATTTACCGTGATTGTTATTATTTTTCTGGTTTTTCAATTATTAGTGTTGATTTTATTTCACCATTGGGAGAAATAGTTTTATTTTTTTTGATTATATAATTGAGGTTCTATCTCCGTTTCAGCCCTCAGACATGAGGGTGTTCCATACCAAGCATTATATAGGCTCTTAAGAGGGATCACATGTCATGCATTATTGTAATGCCATTTAGGGTGTGTTACTGATTTCATTTCATAGGGATATAGGTTTTGTGACATAAGCATGTTGTTGTGATAGACATCATGATAGAATACCGGCTATTTTAAGGGGGTATTGGTAAATTTAAAGTTTCATTTGAATGGGCCCGATACTTTGGTCCCTGAGGTGTTATGGGCCCTAATAGTTCAGAATTTGGTGGTTTATGTTATTGATTCCACTATTATACCTTGTAATATTCATGAAAATAATGCCAATATTTCATTTGTAATGCGTATGGGCACCCACTGATTGGAATTTGGAACTTTAATGATTGTTTTAGGGTTTTTATTTGGGATTGGAGTTGTTTATGAGGCTTACTATCTGAAAAAACATAGATTACACTATGTGTGATGTTGAATAAATGCTCTGTATACATCTATTCGGGAAAAATGTTTTCCAAAAGAACACATCGTGTAATATTTGTACACGTTTTGTAGTCCTTATCTGTGTGACTGACCAAGTGAGCAGAGGCATGAGGTTTGGAAATTGTATGTGACACACACCATGTACAAGGAGTACATTTCGTCTTGTAAGAGTTGTGTATCTTTTTGTGTGACAAAAAACAAAGGATGATGAATCTAAGGTTTTACAATCTATGTTCTGTTCTTTCACTTTGTGTAGAGGCAACTATTTCACTAAATGTGGGACTAATAACACATATGGTAATAACATAGGAGTACACATCGTTTCTAGGGACCACATTCCCTATAGTGTTACCTAGGAAAGAATTGTGTGTTTAGTCGTGTTGAGGAACTCGGGAAGGGGGGAAACGATTCATGTACAGTGTGAGTCTCAAAGAGAACATGACGTATGTAGGGGTGTTACATGAAAATGACTGGAAGAGGTACACAACCCTATTGAAACATAAGAGGACATGTCTTCTAGTGGTCATACACTCCGTGTATCCATGTTTTGTAAAACATGAACGTTTCCTTTATCATGTTCATTTCATTCACATCTATGTTTTAGTCTTTGATAATCTTTAACTGAGGTGTGCACTTGATTGTGTTGAGTTAATCCGTAGATATGTCCCCAGGTTGTGATCTAGGTTCGAGGAAATGATTAAACACTGAAATCAATAGACCATGGACTACCAGTAGATTCTCTCATAGAGACCATCATGTCACTGTCCCTCATTCCAGATCTAGGTGCTGATGCACAATTATGAGAAGGCTTCATGATTATGATACTTACATTCCAGGGAGCACCACATACTTCCCCTTCTATGGAAGAGTTTATGTAGTGTTTTCTGTAGCAGCATCTTCCCACATTCTTATGGGATGTAGGACCTTAGGCTGCAGAGTCATGGTTAGAAGCCAAGATTTATATGTTCGAGTATCTTGATATGCCTTCAATATGGAGGGTTAATCCCTCTACCTACATGATACATGATTCCAATAAGAGATGGTGGGATGTGATATCACATAATGGATTCCAGTGAGTTATGGCATGGGATGCGTTCTAGTGGGCCTTCTATAACTACATCTACTCGAAGACCTGGAGGGATGACCGAGTCTAGTATTTCATGAGTTTGGAGTATGGAACTCTCTCTATCATGGAGTATTATTCTTGCTTCATAGTGTTTCAGCGCCTCATACCCACTTTGGAGAGTGATTAGTTGTTTCTAGAAAGAATGTTTGAGGATGGTCTCAATCAATACATCTGATTTCTAGTGAAAATATTAAGTTTGACTCCATATCTTCAATAGTCAAACAGGAGTAGATCATTGAGCTTAACCAGAGAGATTCTAGAGATGTGGGCCTAGACGATTCATCATCTAGAGTTGGTACTCTTTTGAATGATAGTAGGAAGCACCACCCAGAGTCCACATGGGGAGATCTGAGTAGGAGGGATGTTCCTTCCATCAGTCAGTTTCTGTGCTACCATGCAGGAAGGGCGGACATGAGAAACCTCCATGCTCGAGAGACCTGGTTGAGTGTCGATATTGTGGCAAGATGTTACATCTTCTGCATTTTTGCATGGCCCTCTTTTTGGCAGCTAGTGAGGAGGGATTTGTTTTGACACCTCATATTGAAGTAGGACCACCATTCCCACACTAGACTTGGGGCTAGAGTTCTTTATGCATTTTAGTTTATGTTTTTGTCCATGGCCGTTGTTGTTGAAAACATGTATTTAGATAGTTGTAGGGTAGATCAACTTAGGGATCTCAGACAGATTCATAGTTCCACGACATTGGTTTGGCTTCTATGCTAGAGACGTCTTGAAGTAGAAGGATCCCATACCCTCTACGGTTAGAGGTGTGATTTGGTTGCCTCAAGTTTAGCATATTCTATTTTCGATATAGGCGATTTCTATAGTTTTATATATGTACATGTTGTGGATAACCTTGGGCTATCTATCATTACTTCTGCTGATATCATAACACTAGACACTCTGTTGGGGATTAGAATGACTAGAGTATGTCAATGTAAGGAGTTTCCTCTAGAGTTTGGTGGGTGTCACTTTTTAGGGTACTGTTACGTCGTATAGATGATGGGCTATTACATCATTATCAAAATGGTCTGGTTTGTTCGGTACCTTTTTATTGTCGATTTCAATTGTTGTAGGGTTTGTTACATGTTACTAGATGGTAGATTGTTTCTATATAATATAGAAAGGGATGTCCAGGTGAGAAGAGATGGACCCGAGCCACACGGTTTGAGAGGTGTCACAACCCAGATTTCTTGTATGTATATGGATGAATAAGGGACTTCAGAGATGTATTTTCCTCCAGTGGTCGATCATTTTCCAGATTTTTTCCAGATGAATTTGCAAGTATGACTTTGAAGCAAGAGGTAGAGTTTTATATATATCATGTGCTAGGGTTAGCACTGGTGTCCATTCCTCCTTATAGAATAGCTACAATAGAGTTATCGGAGGCAAAGAAGTAGTTAGAGGAGTAACATGAAAAAGGTTTCATCAGATCCTGTATTTCTCTTTGTGGTTCACCAGTACTATTTGGAAATAAGGGTGATGGTACCCTCGTACATTATGTGGATTATCAGAAGCTGAACCATTTTACTATTAATAATGAATATCCATTAATGAGGATTGATGATTTATTTTAATAGCATAGAGTTGCATGAGTGTTCTTGAATATTGATATTTGATACAGTTATCATCAGTTGTGTGTCAGACCAACAGATATACCTCCTACAGCCCTTTGAAGCTGGTATGGTCTATAAGATAAATTGGTTATAACATTTACTCTCAAAAACATGCCTGCAGTTTTCATTGCACTAATTAACTGAGTGTTCCATTATTTCTTGGATTTTTTTGGGGTAGTATTCATGGAAGATATCTATGTGTACTCTCACAATTGAGATGACAATGTCACACATGTTGAGATTTTTTTGAGTATACTAAGATGGAATCAGTTATATTCTAAGCACTAAAAATTCATCTTTTGTTATGACCATATTCACTTCATGGTCCATGTTATCTTAGAGAAAGGAATTTCAATAGACCCAGAGAAAGTGAGTGAAGTAGTTTCCTTGGAGAAGCCAAATAATGAGTTTTAGGTAATATGTTTTATAGGGATTTATACTAACTACGTGTATTTTATATAGGAATTTTTACACATAGTAGTGCGACTGAAGAGCCTATCTAAGATGGGTGCAATGTACTCATGCATATATTCTTGTGAGTCAACCTTTCAAGAGATGAAGGGAAGGTTGATATCATCACCGTTGCTATTTTTTTATAGCTAGACAAGGGGTTCACCATTTACTATAATGCATCAAGTATTTTGCTAGGAGTAGTTTTTATGTGGGGGAAGGGTGTAATTTTATATGGGTCTTGGTAGTTGAAGTCACATTAGAGGAATTACTAGACACATAATATCATGTTGGCTGTAGTTGTTCATGTCTTGTGTTGTTGGAGACATTACCTTATGGGAGATCATTTTTTGGTTTTTACTAACCAAAAAAGTCTCAAGTATATATTTACTCATCAAGATATGAATTTGAACCATTGATGGTGGGTTGAGTAACTTAAATTATATGACATTTAGATTACCTACATGATAAATAATGGCAAATGTAGTGGCTAATTCATTGGGCAGGAGGACTCAAATACAGGTAGTTCAAGAGGCTAGCAGTTAGTGGCCACTCATGGATCTGTTCTCTGAAATGAATTTATAGTTTTGTGATAGACATGTGAAGACCTTTGTTTCATCCACAACTATTATCTCTACTCTACATGATCAAGTGTGAATGAGTTAACTATCATATTTTGAGGGCCCAGTCCTATGATAGAGTGTGTTAGGAGAGGGCCCTACTCCTGGGCATACCATAGGCGAGGATGAGATCTTGGGCATTCATGGATGCATATGGATATCAGTAGACATACACAAGGAGATGATAAACGATTTACATTCCTTATCTGTGACCATCAATCCTAGTGTCAATAAGAGTTATCGATATTTGCACCGTCAGTATTGATGTCCAGTTATGAAGAGGAATGTGTCAAGTTTTGTTTTATGATGTTCAACATGTCTTTAGGTGAAGGTGGTGAATTAGTTATTAGAAGGCCTTTTACAGCAATTACCCAGTCCCATGTGGATGTGGAATGACGTCAAGATGAATTTATTGATAGACTTACCAAGGTCACCTCAATGGAATTATGTAATTTGGTTGTTGTTGATAGACTCATGAAAGAGGCACACTTTTTACCAATAAAGGATACCTTTAGTGTTGAAAAGCTTGGAAGGTTGTACATAGAAAATATTGTATGATTTAACAGGATTCAATTCTCTATCATTCTAAACAGAGACACCGATTTTAATTCATGTTTCTAGTATGGGATAGGAAAGGCATTGGTTATACAGGTACATATAAATATAGCATACTAACCCTAGACACATGTCTTGTCAGAGAGAACGATTCATGTTACAGGGACATTAATTGAGCATAAATCCTAGATTATGGAGGTTATTGGGAGAATCACATACCTCTGGTGGAGTTTTCCTACAATAATATATTCCATGAAAAAATTTAGATGACACATTATGTGGCATTATATGGTAGACCATGACGATAAACCCTATATTGGTTATAGGTAGGAGAGGTAGCTATATTCAGACCTTTTCTTGTCCAGGAGACCACGGAGTAGGTGGAGTTTAATTGGAAGAGGATGGCCACTGCATAGTCATGGCAGAAGTCTTATGTTGATCTGGAGATACAACCTCTAGAGTAGAAGGTTTGATACCTAGTTTTCTAGCGTGTCACACCATGGATGGGACACAAGAGGATTAGGAGTCATAAGATCATTTCCCCAAGATATTTTAGGCCATTTTATGTTTTTGGAGAGATTAAATCCATTTTCCTATCATTTTATTTTACATCATAGGGATCAGTCTATGCATGATGTCTTCCATGTCTCTCAGCTACATAGCAACTTTTCATACATGTCTCCTTTTTTCAAGTAGAGGGGTTTGATTGGAGGTAGAATAATAATTCAAAGAGAATCATATCAGGATTATTGATCATGACATGAAGGATCACTGTGACCTTTCTATTCCCCTAGTATGTGTGCTAAGGAATTACGAGTGTGTATAGGACGAGACATGGGAGGGGGACGCCAATGTGCGATTGTAGAGGCTAGATCTCTTTAGGGATTATTCTTTGCAAACTAGTTAGTAATGTTTGAGGACATGTTTCTTTGAGGGGGTGTTGGTAAAACCCATATATTCATTTAATGAATTGATATTGTTTTCAGGTCTTTTTGAAGAATAGGGGAGTTTATTGAAATTTTATAATTACATATCATGTACTTAGGAGTACACACTGTGTAATAGGTTCCCATGAGTAGCTGTGAGATGGCCGTGTAACATTCAAGACATGTCCACGTGGGGTGACATGGAGACAGACTAATGAGGGGGCCAATTGGGGAATGAAAAGGACGTTTACATTAAATAAACAAGTCATGTAATTTTTTATTAAATAAATCAGGGTAACGTCTAATCACCATATTTATTTTATTCAAACATCGCCTCATCCAGGAGTGGCTGAGAGAGAAATTTCTTATCCAGGACACATATCCTTTATTCATTCACAAAATCAAACTTTGTTTGTAGCGTTCGAATCCCAACAGTGAGTTATTTTTTCTTCATGAACCTCTCCTCATGATTTCATCTCTTTCTTAAGTTATTCGCGGTTGAATGTTTTTGACATATTTCTAGATATACGATGTTTTAGTTTGTTTCATGTGATTAAGTTTGAAAGTGTTCATCATACAATGTCATGGTATGTGGTTTGATTCATTTCTTAATTTTTCATTGTGTTTTATATTCCAAAGTGCCAATTACCAATGTTTCGCATATTTTGGGTTAAGGAAATTGGTCACTATGTTATCTTCCATTGGTTTATTATTTGAATAAGGGTTCTTAATTTAGTGTTATGTGATATTTCATGTTTAAGGAATACCCAATGGGTGATTTTCCATGTTTGAATGTTTAGGTCTGTTTGGTCTAGGTTTCCTATGAGGCATACCATGTTTCCTTCCCTTGCTTGATAGTCTGGAACTGATTAGCTTTCTCATCTTGTTAAATGCTTGTGATATGAGTTGGAATTGTTTTTCCATGATGTAGATGAGATTAATATGGGATAAATGATGTCATTTACACAATATTTAATTGCATATGGCTATGAGAACCTGGTGTAGTTATACCGAAGGGAGAATTGATGTCGAGTACTTCCTCAGAGTGTCTATTTTATTTCACGTTACGAGACCACATAGGGGATTGACGGTGAGAACTCCCTCAGAGTGTATATACAATGAATTAAGAGAACACATATTGAATTGACATTGAGTGATTCCTCGGAGAGTGTACAATTATTCATGAATGACTGTCGGGGGAACTGATGGTGAGCACTTCCTTAGAGTGTCTTTGCTATTTTATTGTAATAAATGGCCATAGGGGTTAGACTTGGTGAGCTACCTAGAGGGATAATATAAGCATTGAATGTTTGTGACACATCTTACATGCGAAAAAACTTCCTTAGATTAGGTCTCGTTAGGTAGTCTTATGAGATACCAGTTGTGATTCATACTCGAATAATGATTTACATTAAATGTTAATGAATGTAAATGGAAACTGTAGGATGGTTATCTTATGTGTACTCTTAGTTTCTCTTGCTACATTTTCTTTCATCAACTATTATATATACTCATTGATAGTTAGGCATGGATCTTAGGGTGGTTTTATACTGGTATTTTTCTCACACCCTGTTAGGTTCGTGCTTCTAGACTGAAACAGGTTATATGATTGTAGGTGTAGATATGGGAAATCACCCTTCTTCCTCACGTACAAGATTGATGTAGAGTTGGAGAGAATGGTACCATGATATGTCTTGTAATTTTTTTTGAGATTATTTGTTTTCTTTTATAATTTGGTTTAGTACTGTATTCAAACATTGTGACATATTTGGTTGTTTTCT
Organism: Viscum album; assembly: GCA_963277665.1. Lineage (NCBI taxonomy): Eukaryota > Viridiplantae > Streptophyta > Magnoliopsida > Santalales > Viscaceae > Viscum > Viscum album. Next base: position 1,235,744,815 of record OY728145.1, on the reverse strand, counting down.
CAGACATTTGTGACTTGAATTTTTTATATACATGCTCAAGTTTCTGAATTACTTTCATTCATCCACTACTTACTTATTGTTTGATTTTATTTCATTATCTACTGATTACTAATTGTTATTCCATTTTTCATACTCTTCCAATGAGGGAACATTTTCCCCACTATCAATCCCAATGCCCTCGCTGGTAGTGAGAAGCCTCTAGTATTCAAGGAAATGTGTTTGATTCCACATGACCAACATGGTACATTTCACTTTTGGGTGGAACCCAGAGCCAGGATGTTGAAAAATGATCTAAAGAAGATCATAGAATACTCAACCAAGACATTTTATGATAAAGGTAAATCTTCTCAAGTTGTTGAAAATAGGGATTCACTAAGGAAAATAGAATCTATCTCTAATCAATTCCAATATGAAGTAATCTTATCTAAAAATGTGTTTTTTGAAGAAAATATCAAATCATTCAGGATTCTGATTTATTTTGATAAATAATATAAGCATATGAATGAGAGTATTAATTAAAGAATTTTTTCTGCTGAATAATGATACCCATGGTTTTTTTGGAGACAAAAATAATAAATATCATTGTATTACCACTAGTAACTTTAAATATATTACCATATAGATCACTAATAATGTGCTGGATTCTATATACACAAATCATACTCATAATGGTCCAGTTTTTATATACTATGAATGACTAATAAATCAAGAATGAGTTGTGATATTCAATTATGCAAAAAAATTTCTTGAAAACATGATAAGAATGAAAATAAAGTTTATAAGATGATAGATGAAAATGTTCTTAGTGTGAAATTTTATATGTTCAATAATGTTGGGAATGGAATGAAATAATTATTATTTACTTTTTTTAAAGAACTTTTCATTTCTTGAATGATGGAGTAAATGAAAAAGAAATTCGGGAATAAGAAGTTGTGGTCGGGTCTCCAAAAAAAAGAGAATAGTATTGATGATAATTAATCTAAAAATATATTTTTGATTACTTTTATTAAAATTGATTAGTGTGAGAAAGATTGTAATGGTACATAAAATTGCATAACTAAAATTCACTCATAAATAGAAACTAGGAAAAGGATGTTTCAAAGTCATGGGAATAATGTTATTTTAATAAACGTAAGATAAAACAACAACATCAGCTGGAAAATCAATGGATGAATCGAAATAGATTATAAAATACCTGAAGTCTAATTCCAAGGATGTAATAAAATATTATGAAATTATATGAAGAAGTAGAAAAAGTATAGAATGACACAATAATCTCAATTTCAATGTTACTTTTACAGAACAATGTTCTTCCTCATTATTCCCAACATTTTTATATTTGGACAAAATTAAATGAAATTAATTGAGAATTAGTAGAGGAGTGAGTTGAGTATTATAGTGAATAAATAATAATAATATACATATGTCATGGAATTTTAGAAATTCCTTGATGAAGTATTTTTTATTCCCTTATATGGGAGAATAAAATAAGATGTGGTAAAGCTACCAAACATTCCTTGGTTTAATTAATTTTTTATCTAAGGAGAAGTGAGGATTATTGAGAATCAAGAGGTACATGGGGGTTTTGTTTATAAACGGGAATTGTTTTGATGTGTTTTTTAAGATAATTGTAGTCATTATCATAAAAAATTAAAATTGATTTCACCTAATTAAAATTGGAGAAAATAATATTTTTTAGTATATAATATAAAATAATTTTTTATAAATCACTAATCTTAATGATTGTAAAATATGTTTTCCAATATAATTTTCACCGAGATAAACATTGATTTATCTAATTAATAGAATATTGTTTAGTCATTCATGTAATAATATTATTCTCTTGATTTTTTTTCATAATTATGGTAAGATAGAAGATGAGTTTAGATGACCCATAATTCTTCTTATTATTTTATTATCTACATGTATGGGGGAATTGAAATGGAAACAAATATGTGGGACTAATAATTAGAAAAACTTTTTAATTTCAGATATTTGGGGGTATATTTGAATCAACTAAAACATGAGATATTTTAAATCCAAACTGTATTGGTTTCATTATATTGATTGTAAATGTGTTTTTGTAGAAAAATTTTCTTATAAATGTTTTTAGTGAAGATCATTTTATATGTTAACATGAGCATAATAAATTCAAATGATGTATTAATGTTCCTCAATTCAGCCGAAAATTTTGAACGTTTTACTTATTATATAATCATAGTTTATAATTTTGTATTTAATTTTTATACATGATATTTATTATTTTATTATGTCTCTATAAATATTATTTCAAATTAATCATCTTTCTTGAAATCCCATTGGAAAATAATGATATCCCTCAGTTTTATGGAGAACTACCACCTCACAAACTGAGGTGTTTTTTTAGTTGGATGGTAATAATGATACATTAATTTAAAAAATATGATTTTTTTAAAGAAAATATTATATTATTTGCAATTCATATTTTATGGGGGTACTCTATAATTTTGTTTGTGTATATGATGGACTAACACCTTGTGAAGTAATGTGATTCAATTTTCACGAATGATTTTCATGGAAGTTATTTAGTTTAAATATATTTAATATTTCTAATATATATTACTGAAATAATTATTTAATGTTAATATATTATTTACCTTATAATAAATATATTTTTCGACAGTATTCGAACAACATTCAAGCGTACATATCGCATACCATCTCCATGAATGGTGTTTTTAAACAAAATGGTTTTTCCTACATTTATTACCTTCCAAATAGCTTCAAAATGGTACATTTCCAAACCATAAATATTTTACAGTCCAAATATATGTAGTAAATATGATTTTTAAAATTTTTTAGGTCATTTTACCTCTTATCATTTTAGTTTAACACCCCAGTTATCTCATTTTTAGGATAATGGTGATAATTAATTTTTACTAATTTTATGATTCATTAATGTACAAAATAATGTTGACCCTATTAGATAATAAATTTTGTGAATATTATTAATATATAATAAATTCTTAAAAACTCAATTCACATGATCAGAAAATTTAATTTTATAATTAATCCCACAAACACTAAGAAAATATATTTTCAAAATGATAAATTTTTTAATCACTAAAAAATTTTTATATTAAAATTTTAAAAGATACTAATTCAAATGTCATAAATTAGATGAATATATATATAATTGAAATAATTTTATTTTCAGTGATATAAATATTAAAAATAAAATTATATTGTGAATTTAATGAATGGAACTGGGGGTTTTTATTAAGAATTTGTATTTTTCACACATCATAAAAAATTAATTTTTCAATAAATTATCAACAAATTAACTCAGATTTAAAATTTACTTGGTGATTCTAGAAAATAATTTATTTTTTATAATGAATTGTTCTTATTTATTATAATTTATATTAAAAATAATTTTTAAAATTGAGAGAAAATAACTATTTGAAAAAATATAATTTTATTATTAGAATTAGATTTTTTATTATCAATTGTATTTAAAGTAATTTAGATGAGTTTAAAAAAATTATTTAATATATAATATTAAAATATCAGGATAATAATTCCAGAAATGTGATTTGTATAAATTATTGAAGGAAAATGTGTTTGTGAAAAAATACAGTTTTTTAGAAAATTATTTCCGTTATTTATACATGTTTTTTCATTCCAAATTAAATTTTCACTAAATAATTTATTATATTATAAATATTAAACATTATATTTTCATAAATTAGGTTATAATTTTCAATCCAACCATTTAATCATCCATATGAAATATATAATATTAATTTGTAATACTATAGTAGTTTTTCATATTTTGTTTAAACTTTGTGTTGTGTGTAATGAATGATCCTATCAATATTCTGTAAAACACAAGATATACTCAGTTTATCATTTAATGGGTTATCAAATTTATATTATGTGTAACTAAAAATATCATAAACATTAAATATATCAACAAGATTTTATTTTACATAATTTCATATGGTTATATTCTAGCGCCAATAAATAATTTACATCCTCAAAATTTAGACAAATTTTCAGTAAACAAGTGCTTATTATCTAAATATAAATTTTATTGAAACCAACATAATAAAAATGGTTAATAAAACTTACACTTGAATATAGAAAAAGTTATGTGATAAGGTGAACTCTTATAACACATATTATGTTTCCAAATAAGAGAACACAGGTGGGAAGATAGGATTTAGATATCGGAGAAGACTATAATGTACAAATAGTGATGGAGAGTGATATATATCATCAATAAAAAAAGTGAATGATCATGTGAAAATAAAAAACCATAAGACAATAATATATATATGTGCATGAAAAGGTACTTTGATATCATCTGAAATAATGGTAATAGGAAAAAAAAATTAATTTTCATTTTCAGATTATTTATAAATTTTAATGTCTTGATTAATATACTAGTTATTATTACATTTAATAATAATCTCATCCTTTGTATGTGCTTCAAAAAATTTCAACATAATCTCTTAATTTAATAAAATAATAGGAATTTTTTTAATCTTTAATAATTATTGGATCATGTGGTCCATCAATGAATGATAATCCATTCCAACAATCTCTAGTAATTATCAAACACATAATTGTTATCAAAAGTTATCAAATAACATCCAATGTTCCACTTAATTCATTTTACAAATAGTTAACCTTTAAGCTTGTCTATGATGGAAAAAAATGAAATCCTAAAATTTAGAAATATGGTAATAAAATATGCAATATCCATCTATTGTGAACCCCCCTAAATAACATTATGTTTCTATTAATACCACATTACAAATATACCAATGAATTGATCTTATATTTTCAAGAAACATGGTAATAACCAGAATTTTTATAAATCCATTATAGAATCATATATACTTCCAAGTTACTTGATTATAAAAATTGAATATTGAATATATAAAATAAAACCTAAAATGATGTAAAATCATTAAATGATAACATTAACCACATTTTCCACAAATACATAATAATTTCATAGTTCATCAATAATATATTGTTTAATTTATTCATATCCATCATCAAATAATAAAAAAATAATTATCACAATTTCTAGAAAATATTAATGGTCATCTTACATTAATAATGTGTTTCCCTAATATTTCACATTTCTATTAAATCAAATATCTTGGACATCAGAACCATGTAACAGATTGTTTAAAATCATTCATGAAAGTTTTATAATAAAAAATGTATATTTGATTATTAAATATTTACCTCTAATACAAATACACTTCAACCTTTCTAATTCTGTCTTAAATAATTAACTATGATTAATTATCTTATATCTTAATAAATACTTCTTCTATATGTCATATTTAGTATCATTATCATAAAACACATTTAAACTTTCCACCTTTATTCTATTCTTCATTAGCATTCAAACTAGGACATTTACTTTTTAATTTTCATTAATTAGACATTTATAACATTTACCAATAATGATTCTTTAGGGGAACTATTATTCTCACACAATTTTTTAACTAAACATTTCTTTTATCTATGTTGAAATGTAACTCTATTTCAATGTTCACCATGCATAAACCTTCATATTTTTAATTTCAGACATTCCATGGAGTCCTTCAAACAATTATGATATATTTCAAATCAAATATTTATTCTTCCATGGTCTCCATCGTAGAGACTCTCAGTGAACACAATCCTTCTCTTTATTAGAGATTCCTATAGTTGTTTATATTTTAAAATGTTATCTATATAGCTTGATAACAAAGTAAGAATAATAAAAAAATCATTTTCATTAGTCATCAACCCAATAGGTTTGTCATAAGAAAATTTTCTATCAAATTCAATTTTAACTATATTTTTCTTGGTTCACACAATTCACTAAAACAAATAAAAAAAATTGATTTATAATATTCATAGTGGTAAACCACATAATCATGATAAATACATTTTATAATTTTTAAATCATGACACATTACTTTCAATAAATTGCACTTCAAGATTAACATAGGTCATTCATGATCATTATTTAAATCCTTCGTGATGGTTTGTAAGGTTTATGCGAACATTCAATGAATATTACCTTGAGAGTGTCAAACCATGTGTGTAACAAGGTAGCTTTTTGTGCACACGTGATGATCTAGTCTTTCTCAATGCGCCTTTTTTGAGTTATAACCCCTAAGGTGTAACTATGCTAGAACCACATTCACAATGGGGATATAAATAAGAATTTAATTTATTGGTATAAAATATCTCTATCCTTTACCAAAATTATTATAAATTTTCCCATACATTTACTTATCCTTAAACATGTCTTATGAGATATCATTAGAAATATCCCTAGCCATATCCATCGGTATATACCTAGGTATCATTGTTGTTTTTAGAAAATGATAATCACTAAATATTTCCTTACCCATCCACATAATATCTACAAAAAATAACCAATGAAACCATAAATAGTTAATACATATTTTTTTTATGAATATTCATTTCATTACAAGAACACATTCTATGACAATCATAATGGTATATTATCTTTATAGACTATAAAAATATTTGAATTAACTCAATGATTTTCAACATATAATAATAAATATATTTCCACATGTTATTATTCTTTTACATACCCTAATTAAATCCTTTCAGAATTTCCTATAGAATGGATACATAATAACAGATGAGTTGATATTCATAGAAATTTTAAATAAGGGTGATATCAAAACATCATGAGAGTAAGGTTTTGAGAAGATGAGAATAAAATTGTAAAATCATACCCTAAATAAAAATAATAATAATTCGGAGTCATGTAATAAATCATGATAATTAATAATTCTAGAATAATATTGGAATTAAAGGTCATAAGACATGAATTCATAACATTGGTATAATACAAACATTTGTGGGATACACATAAACATTAAAAAAATTCTATAGTAGTTCATTGATCATTTCCAAGACTGTCGTAGTTGGGTGGGTTCAGTCCCAAATCCATCTTAGCAGATAAACATCACTACCAAGAATATAATATCAAAAAAAAAGTAACATATTTATCATATTTCACTACCCATTCTAGACCTATTTATCTCGTGATATTTCAATTGTTATCCACTGCATAGGAGGGAGATATAGGTCTAACCATTAGAGAATGAAAGTAATACCTATTTTAACTATATGATCATAAAACATTAATCATTGAATATCCCATGAAAATAAATGTTTTTCATAAAAATTACATCATATCATATCCCATGGAAATGAAATGGATTTCATATATATTTCATCATAGAATAGCCCATGTGAAATAATTTCATTTCATAAACATCCCTTCACCATAACCATAAACCATCCAGAGAAATAATAATAATTTTATCATTAGATCATATCTCAAATAAATTCTATGTAACATAAATTTTGTATACAAATTTGAAAAAATATTTTGATTGATTACATAGAACATATCTAGCCGAAAATAACCATTCCACTTCAAAATAACACTATCTATAAAAGAATACATTTTTGTAATTATTTTATCTCAAAATTATCCATGAAACTTATAATTGAATCTTTACAACTAAGTTAAATCCATTCTTGAGGAAAATATTCTTTACACATTGAAAAAATTATATAATAAATGATTTTATAAATCATTTAATTGAAAATAATCTTTAAAACATATAAACATCCCTTTAAAATCTTATAAAACCATTATTATAGAATATTCCATTACTATATTGATTATTTTTATAAAAATGAATTTAAAAATTATAAAATTAATTTATATGAAAATAAAATTTCATTACATATAAGTTGAGTATCGAATAAAATATTTTTCATGTTGTTGTAAATGTCCTTCATGACATTCACAATAAAAAAAATATTTCTTCCAATTTTTTATTAAACCCCAAACATTCATGGTTAGAAAAATGGGACTAAAATAACTTTCAAAAAAATTGATAAAATTAATCAATTTAAATGTTTTATTATGTAAATATTTTTATATGGATTAAATTATTTTTGAAAACATATTTAGAAAACATGGTTTTGGATGAAAAAGTATTTTCTACCAAAGAGAGCAATAATGTCTTATTTTCTTAAAAATATATTCCAATAATATTATGTACCGGTGAATGGAAAATAGGAAACACTTTTCATGAATGTTTTTAATAATTATGAGAGAATAAAATATATTTATTTATTTATAAATATAATATAATTCCACTAAGGGGTACTTAAAAAAATCATGAATAAATATGAGATTTCGAAATAAACAATTACCACATTGGTTACATTTAAATAACAATACCCGTGATAGAAATATTATAAATTATAATATTAAGTAACAAGATGGGAAATGGTTTTAGGATAAAATATAAAAATGGGATATATATTCACAACATAATTTAATAAGTGGTTGATATGGAGTACACCTCATAAAAGTAAACATAGGATGAGAAGCCCTTATAATAAATCGCATCATCCTTCGTACATGTTGTAACCTCTTTATAATAAATATAAATTTATTATACATAATTTATATGACTATAATTATATATGGAATTCCATATATGATTAACATAGGAATTTTATTAGGTTTTAATTAACAATTTAATGCTATGATTATGTTTCGAGTAAAAATTACTCCATTTCTTCACATATGTTGGTGCTTGGTGATTCTGGTATCACTATATTGATCATTGATACATAATCACTATAATTTTTTATGCTATAGAAATATAATATATATTAACTATATAAATATATATATTAATACATAATAGCTTGATATAGAATATTAAAGAAACAATTAATTGAGACAATATGTTATATGTATGCATGAAAATTATATAAATTTTCCAATTGAATGAAATGAAATAAAAGAAAATAATTTAATACTATTATAGATTAATTTTATGTAATATATATAATAAATATTCAATTAATTCACCAAAATTACCTTCCATTCAAAGAGTTAGTGGAAAACATTAAATATTGGTCTACTAGGTGGTATTTCACGATACACATCAACAATATTACCATATAACCCATAGAATAGTATCTAAGAAGTTATATGTAGTATAATAATTAAAACAAATAAATATGTTACCAATAATATATATATATATATTCATTTAATCAATTGTTATTAAAATCTATGCAATATTAAAATGAAGACACGTAACATTCATTCATGAGCCGGATGTTCTATATATTCACAAGCGACGTTACTATTATCCAACCTATTATATGGTAATAAGGTTCCCATTTTATTAGAATTCTGTTGCATAAATAATATGACAACCAGTATATATAAAAATTAAATCTATCTTTATATCATGTCAATAGAGGTGGTGTTGGAAAATGAATAACATTAGTTCCTGAGGCGGTTGTTAAACAAAGAAAAGAATGAATATTTCTTATTCAAATTGATGGAAGAGGATGATGATATTGTTTATGAAATAAATATAATAACATATAAATTTATTTATCAAAATAATGTTAATATATTTTTATATATTTATAATAATTGAAGGTGTTCTTTGATAAAATAATATTCAATGCCCGGTTAGTGATGTTACATATTAATCAAACAACTTCAAATTTTTAAACCAAAAGGAATTATTATTTTTATTTACAACCAAAATATGAATTCTAGGAATATAATAATGTTTTAATTAATTTATTTTGGTATTTAAGTGTGGAACCATTGGGTTTTTTTTCAATTGGAGAGGAGAAGGGCGGGCTTTTATTTGTTATGTGAGAGGGTCACAAGCTTCCATTGAGAAGAAAAGATTTTTCCAACATTAATCACATATAAATGGCTAAAAATGACAATATTGAATTATATATGTGATAATGTTGAGATATGGCCACAAAATGGGTTTTCAAATGTTTATATGTCATTTTAATACTTTTTTGTTTGTTTAACACAAGATAAATTAATTTTCATCTAACCATGGAAATTAATGTTTAAAAGTATTAATATTAATTAATATAAAAACTAATATTAAAAAAATTTATTAAAATTTTTTTGATTCATAATATTTATTCCATTTTCTGAAATTCCATCTAAAAAAGTACCAAATAATTCAATAAAATTATTCCTATAAAAGTGATAAAAATAGTTTTTCAAATTCATAAGTTTCAAATGTTTTAAATATTTTTTATATAAGCGTTAAAATTGAAATTTATTTAATTTAATCATATTGAATTATTTAATATTTACCAGAAAAAATATTTTTCAAACAAAATTTATAGTAAAAGATATCATTTAAATTTAATGAATGAAATGGTAGTTTTACAAAAAACAATTAGTTTTCACTGTTAAAAAAACAATTATATTTTACCCAATTTTATAAAAATAACTCATATAAAAATTTGAGATGATTATTTCAAAAGAGAAGTTAATTTATTAAAAAATATTTTTCATAGGTTTTCTGAATTTATCATAACATAAGATCCCAAAAAATGAAAATACATCTTTATTGAAAATTACACCTTTTAAGCTGAAAATTAGATTTATATTAGACTCTTAATATATAATACAAATAATATGAATATTAAAAATTTATACAAAATATAATATACAAATTTCAATAAAATAATTATATTTATGTTAATTTATTAAATAATTTAGGTGAAAAACATTTTTTACATGAAAATAGTTTTTTTCAGAAAAAATATTTCCTTTATTTAAAATTCTTTTTATTTTCATTTCAAATTAATTCATCCTAATATTTTTTAGTAGATATAAATATATAAAAATATAATTTAATTATATAGTTAATCATATTTTTTTCCCTCCATTCCAATGTCTAGTTGATAATTATCATATTAAATTAAATTATTTTAATAGTATGTCATGTTTTGTTTAAACATGTTGTTGAGTGAAATAAATGTGTCACTTAGTGTTTCATGTAGGACAAGATAAACATAGTGTTTCATATAAAACAAGAAAAAAAATTTATACCAAATAATTCAAAAAATTATAAATATTAAAATTATTTGAAAAATTATCTCCGAAAATATCATCGTGTTACAAATATAACATGAACATAGATCATTTCATCTTTATAATTTAAGAATTACATCTCAATAATTAATTCAAAATCAAAAATAAAATTTTTTTAGTTAATTTATATTATCTCATCAAATGAATTATTTCATAATATATCTTCAATATCTCCAAAAAAATTACCCTCGTAAGAATTATTTTTAAACATGTATATATATATTATTCCTTACAGGAAGGGAAACAGATGATGTTGATGATCAGAATCTATTTATCCTAAAATATATCAGTGACACAAAATGAGCGTTAGATCATGATCAAGATTAAAAATCATAGAAAAGGGATAAAAATGAAAATTAGAATATAGATTCCTATATTTTTTCAATAAGGAATTAATGAAGGAAATATAACCTCAAAATATCATTAAAATACCATGTCATAAAGAAGGTATAAAAATTATCAAGATCCATATGGAAAAACATTGGGATGTGGACTGACATATAATAGTCGTATATAAATATATACCATGAGCATACATATAAAATAATAAATTTCATAAATTATAGATAATACACCATCATAAAATAGTGGATCATTTATCATTACAATTTTCCTAAAGAATAGTGTATCATCCATCACTACCTATTCCGCAATATGGATCATGAATAAAAATTATTTCATAATAATTTATCATTAAATATAAATCTATACCAAATTAATTTATGTGACATATTAAACATATGATCAAATATGATAAAACATAGATATTTGTTTCACAGGATATTAATCATATATTTAATTACGAAAATCCATGGAAAGAGGATGTGTTAGATATCTTTTAAAAATTGTACTAACTTTTAAATTGTAAATAATTTGAATGGTAGTTACAATAAATTAAATCTATCTAAATAAATATATAAGAATAGTATTTATATATTAATATTTGACATTACCAAACAGATACATATCTTTTTGTGATATAGTAAAATTAAAGTTAAATAATAAAACGTTTTTATAAAACATTTTTAGAATTATTAGAATAATAAATACATGTGATCCAGATTAAAAAAATAAGTTTTTATAAGGTGAACCATATAATTTTCCTTCTAATTATTTTTAAGGAATCCCAAATAATGGATCCTAAAAATAAAGAAATTTAATGTTAATAAATTTGGATTACAAGATCCAAAATGGATGAATGTGATTGGAAATGACTTCATAAATGTTTTAGGTAGTTTTATCATGAAAACAAAGATGAATAAAAAATTTAAAAATATTCTCGTTGAAATTATTTAAAACTAAATATGTTGAGTAACAAATATAATGCTAAAATAACTTTCAAATTAATAAAGGAAAACTGTTATATAAAGGAAAAAATAGTTGTCATGGAGATACAACTAATATACAATATAAGAATAATTCTAAATAATAATATATCAATATTTAGAATGAAATAAATCAATGAAATATAATAAATAATTTAGATTTAATTTAATAAAAAATAATTGGAAATAAACAATGAAATATTGAAATTATATCACAAATCAAACATAAATTTTTTTATATAATTTATAATGATTAATTCCAAATAAAATATAAATTAAGTCAAAAAATTATTCAATTTTAGTAACTATTAAACTAATTTATAACGTTATTGGAATATAATATATTTTTTGAAAACAATTTAATATTTTGGTGGGGTATTGTTTAATGGAAATAAAAAAATTATATGGTAAAAGTAAATAATATGGAGAACATTAAAAATAGTTATTATTACTTGAGGGATACCACATTAATTCATAGAAATCCCTTATAATGTTGGTTATGAATAAAACAAAAGAACATAACAAAGATAACATGGAATAGAATATTCAATAACATGAAACTAAATAGGTATATAATTAAAATAGTTCAATGGGGCAGTATGTTCACCATGTCAATGATGAATACGATTTGATTTGAAATATATACTAAGGACTACAAATTATGTCATGGATCCCTCAAACTGGATTTCATATAAATTAATCATGTTTTAACCTCATGTATAATAAATATATTCTTATTATTAATATATATTTAAGTCGTATTAATATTAATTTTATTATATAAAATTAATTTGTTATTTATTGTTAGTAATTCATTACATTTTTTGACAAAATTAATGTCTAGTAGTTAATTTTTTGTTATTGAACTATATTGTATTATATATATAATTTAGTATATAATCCATAATTATGTGTTCTTCTCCTCCATAATGGACATCAAGGTCACATTGGAGTTTTTTATATTGTCATTATGTCAATTTGTTTCTATAAGTTATGGTGATAATTCATTAAGAGTTCATAAAATCTTATTTATTGTGAATTTTATTCAACAAAATGGGACCATTTTATTAATGAATATAGATATTTATATTAAAATTATACTGAAAACATTTAAAATTCATCCTTATGAAAATATAGTAATGGAATTTATTTTTTCAATATCATTCATTATATAAACAATATGACAATGTTCATGTATATGGAAGAATCATCCCGAATGATAATGTGTTAAAAAATTAATGAGTAAGTATATAGAGAAATATTTTGATAATATAATTCTAATGGGAGAAATGTTTTTGTTAATAGAGCATAATTAGTTTTTATAATGTTATTTAGTAGTATTTTAGATACTACATTAAATGAAATGAATAAAGAAGAAATAATTACATTGATCAAATCTCTCCATATAACAAAAATCATCCCTAATAATGATTAAATTGTGCCATATTTTATTGACCATATGATTCCTAAAATGGGATATGTCTATTAGATTATAAAAGATATCCTCGATTTAAGAGGGGTTATGAGGAGAATAATATTTTTTAGGGGGTGTGGAGAACTCAATTTATAGCTAAATAGAACTATCATTTCATTGGATATTTAAATTATATGAGTGGTAGATATAGAGTCCAATGGGTGTTAGGTGACATAGGTTAGGAAATGTCTATGAGAATAATGAATTTCAATATGATTATTAAAAAATTAATTATTAAATGTGTTTATCTTATTTTAATTAATAGAAATTTGAGCCACATAGATATATCTCATTAAAAGTAATTTTTCATTATTAGATTAGTTATCATAGAAGTTTATTATTTTATTAAAAACATAATATGAAAATTATTAATATATTCTGAAATTATAAATCCAGACTTATACTTCATTTTATTGGATTTATTTCTAAATTTTCAAAAACCATATTTTAATATTATATGTCATAGCTCATAAATACAAAATTTTTAGAGAAATCTATTTTTCATAAAAAATGAATTTATTATTATTATTTTGTATTTAATAAATAATAGATTATTGTAAATTTATTTACTTTATAATATTAAAAATGTATTTAAAAAATTATCATTTATAATTGTAACTATTATTTATGAAGATAAATATATGTTACATTCACGTCACTTAATAATATTAAATAATTATAAGCACATCCTCTTAAATGCAATTAATATTCTTCTAACCATTTAATCATATTAATTCATTAGTATAAATTCATTCTTAAAATTTTTTAAAAACATCAAATAATTATAAAATATTATTGATAATACTATTTTACAATGGTGAAATATATTTTTTCAAATTAATATTATTAAATTAAATATATTCATTTCATTTAATTTCAAATGAATACTGTTTTCTACTTTCTATAAAACATAAATAATCCCATTAGATATATTAATACCTAATAACCATATATCTAATGACCATTCTTCTGAAAACTATTTTTAGGTTGACAATATATATATATCTATCTGATTACATTACAATATATAGTTTTACATAAATATTTAGTATCATTGTACTATTATTTAAATTCTATAAAAAATGAAAAAAAATTACCTCTACTTCTTATTTCCATTATTACATTCTGTTTGATTAAATTAATGGAAGAAATGGGGATAAATATTTTCTATTGATGGTATTTTTATTTACTTGTAGATTTATTCTACTTGTACTTTTAATTAATGATGGTTAATATTTTATTCTCCTAATTATTTCAAATTCTTATTTTATTATAATAGTATATTTCAAAACAATTATGATTTAATTTCTATATAAAATAATCATGTGAAACCAAATATTCAATATAGTATTTATTTAATGTAAAAAATGTATAAAAAATTAAGGGTTCTTCTATTATACAATCATAAAAGAATACTAATAATGAAATTCCATCTCTTACTCAGAAACAAATTAGTGTATCTCTTGCACATCATATCATCAGGTTCACACATATATTCTTAAAACATTTGGTTTATGAATAGATATTTTATTAGGAAGGGGTATTGTTTCAAAGAACTTTTCTATTTGATCCACGATCTCCATATATTGTTCCTCATAAGAGATATCATGTGGTAATTATAAATCATCTATGTTAATTATGTTTGATTGACCTGATATTTTCTTACCGAATTTGATATATAGAACACACCATGCACCAAGGATGTAAAATGAGAGTGTTAAGTGATATGTCATATTCTATATATGATGATGAATCTCTATAGTACCAATGTATCCCATGTAAGATCATCATAGGGTATTTAACCATTTATTTTTATTATATCACATAATTACTATATTATTGATCAACACGTAGGTACTTATCTATTATTTTCCCCTTCCATAATACTATATATAGTACTTCATATTAATTTACTCCCTTCCTTCTTAATATGAGTTTTCCTTTTCAATTTTTTCAAAATGGTATTTATAAGGGGAAAGAGAAGAGAAGTGGAATAATGATTTTTAGGTTTTTCAAAACTTTTTTATTAACGAGTTTGAAGAGTGCCCACTAAATGTGAACATAATTTTGGAATTTGTTTTTAGTATGTTTCAAATGAAAAATGAAAATTTATTTTTTAAAAAACTCCTATATTTTATGTTTTATAATACATGGTTTTACAACATAATTTTTTTAATGAATTTTGGTTTTCAAAAGTGTGTTGGAAACCCATTTTAAATTGGGAACCAATATTTATTTTTTAATTAAGTATCCTAATGTAGTTATTTATGGAATAGTTATAATGTGGAACAGTAAAACATTATTCTTTTTAATATGTTCATTGAATGAGAGTATTCTCCATGTGATTTTCTCCATGTTCTACAAAAAATAAAATAGTTTTAAAATAGATACGATACTTTTATTATTTATTTATGTTAGGTATTAGGTTAAATAATTTTTTACATTATGTTTGAAATTATAATTTTTGTATGTAACATGGAGGTTACTACATTGATTCGGGAGGTGGTAATCTACAAGGAAATTTAGCTAACTCTTTATTACATAGTACCTCATTAATTTTAGTATTTATCACAACTATTGATATTCTAATGTAGGTGTATAGTTGGATTGTGATATTAGGTTGTAGGTACAATCATATAGGTATTATTTAAATTTTATTATGAATTAGTTTTTTATTGGACGGTAATACTATTTTAATTTTTCTACATTAGATTTAATTTTCTCTATTTTTGGATTTGGTGCATTTAGGAATCAATTTTATATATTTAATTGGTTGTTAGTTAATGATTACATTCTTGTGTGGTTTATAGTATTAATTTCTATTATAATTTATTTTTTTTATGGGGATTAATTTCTTCCCATAGTAATTCCCTAATGCCAAGCCTAGTTGTCACCTTTGGGGTCTATGAATTCCATTCATACCTTTTGGATGTCTAGGTAAGGTTCCATGTTAGAAGTAACTCTATGTCTAGTAATTATAGAATGGAATTAGTGGTTATTCTATCCTTGGGACCTAAGTTTTTTATTATACATTATTATTTGGGTTGTTGGTGTTGGAATCTTCCATGCAGTGGAATACCCAAACATGTGAGTTTTTAAAATTTTACCACTGATGCTTGAAGTAAACTGGTCGACATCGGTGAATAGCAGCTCCGTCTTAGCCGAGGACCACACGTGAAGGTTTTTAAGAAGAAAAATAAACCTTAATTTACTTGATTTAATTTTGAAGCTGCGCACGACGTCTACTCATTGTTGGTGATCACTGCTCAAATAATCCATAATTGAACTCATCAAAATCATCCAAATGTACTTCAATAAATCCACTGGAGCACCATTTGACGTAATATAGGTGCTATCGTGGAATTGAGACAATTCCTTCGATTCTCCAACGATCACCATAATGCTTCACATGAGAATCCTGATAGAGTTCTTGATCCATGATCATTGGATATAGAGTCTATCTCTCTAGATCATGGGAGAGAAGAGAAGAGATTGAAGCTCCATGAATATTTATTGGAAATCTCATCTACTTTTATATTTATAGTGCCATTTAGTTACCCAGAAATACCAACCCGGCCCCTGAATAATCCTAACATTATTAACGACATATTATGACTACATATCTAAGTCGTGAATCTTATAATCATTTACTTGTAACATATTAAATATATTAAATGATAATAGTAGTGTCCAAAACATGACTCATCATTCCCATAAATATTAATTGAACATTGAATATATATTTAATATTTGACATTTAATATTTTTTCATGTATTTACTTAAAACATGTACATATATTTAATAAATAAATTCAATAATAATTATTCTAATCATGAATAATATGAATTTATTTATTTCATTGAGGATCGAATTTCCTGGTAAAAATCCATGACCCTAGTGGTCGGGCCCGCCATGTCCAAAATCATATTCAAATAAATTGTACAGATTCTTGAATATGCTATTTTGTGTGACCCTCTAGGCCCTTATTTCGACAGTAGTGAATAGTATTCACAAACCAACAGTGGGATCTAAAACCCCATCATGGCCCCTAAAGAGATAAGGATTCTCACAGTAGTAACAACTAGCCTACGAACATGCACAATATAATATAATCTCTTTGTCAGTAATATCTCATAATGATGGACACACTCATGTGTCATCACCCTTTTTGTGATGTATTGATTATCGATTTAACATGGAAAATTTACATTTTAATTCCCTGGACATGGTCTTATAAAGGTACTGCAATCCATATCAATATGGTCTGAGATATATTACTTCTATAACCCATAAGCAAAAAATCATTTCCTGACCATTCAACCAATTTCATGCGACCAATGACTCATTCATCCCAAACTGCCTTGCCATTAAATCATTTCCCTATTTTAGTCTTGCATTAATGTACACAATAAAATGACATACATTTTTAATGATCTCTAGTTAAGATACCATTACACATGATTGTATATAGGAACATCCATTGACACTCAAAAGATGTGGTGTTCCTATTGGCGGGTCAGTCCTCATGATCTCACTACTAGAGATAACCAAGTCAGAACATCATGAGTAGAAGTCTCAATGTTTATGATACATATGAACCTAATAGTCAAAAATGTACTGAGTCCAGTCAGTAAGATGTGTATAGACTATAGAAAATATATTTAAGATTAATGTCCTTGTATCTCAATGTTCTCATTATAGCTTGGGAACGACTACAACCTCTTGATACGACAATTAACAATTAGACATTACCATTTTAATAGTGGATGCAAAAAAGTATACACTATAATAGTAAGATGAAATCTTGTATAACATACAATATACATGATATGGTAATCAAAATTACTGAATAGTTGTGTCTAGGGAACCCACTATTTCAACACTCCCACATGCCCTTTAGCCAACCTACTAACCACACTTTTCAACTACTCAGATGATTAATGTCATGTTTCTGTAGAGTGACAGCTTTAGCTTATTGTTCTATAATGGTTCCACCACGTGGCTATTTTTCTATAGAGACCTCATCCCTTATATTAAAACATCTCAACAGATTGTATCTTATGTATATCCCTTTTTTCCATTGTCATAGATTTCCATCTTTGCTATTAAGGACATCATAATTTAAATTATGATTATACTTTTCACAGCAGGTGGGATTCCAAGAACAGGAACAAATTATTGCATTTTATAACTACTTCATAGCTGCCTCAGAAGCTACAATGTAGTTTGTCTTTGTTGGTATGTCTACCGCTAGCTGATCTGAGCTTGACTCACTCATCATCTATAGCCAATATGTGATAGTAGATCCCATGGATCTAAGGATTACTAGTTTGTATACCTGAAAACTAGTATCCATTTTTCTCTACTTACCGGTATATAGATTTGGACCATTCCAATGTACAATTAGAAGGTTCTGACTACATCCCTTAAATTTCTCATAGATATAACTTCTATTTTCCTCCTGTAAAATATACCTTTCTAACATCGGTTCTTGTACATATCATGGCCTATTTGGTAGATCCATCGCTTCGATGTAGATATTTCAACTCACTATGTTTATATATTCAGATGTCCTATGCATGTCAACCTGAAGAGAATATACCCTATGACATTAGCAACAATTCATCTCTTGAATTGTTCAAACCTGTATTTTTATATACAATGTCACTATATGCATTGTTGACAAGGACCAAGAAAACTACATATCTACCTCAGTAGAACATGTACACAAGCACATAGGTTTATTCATTAATTCAATCATTGGAGAATAAATTTTATCATGGACTTAAATAACTGTAAGAACAATTTCTGTTTTCCATATATTGTCGAACATATTTTACATGGAAAACATTGGCCCTCCCCCAAACCTCTGGTAAACACATAGAAGTCATTTTATTCAAATGTATATTCTATGATCATGTTTATTACTTTAATAATAAATTTTATTTATGTACCACGAATCCTTTATTAGTATTCTATGATGGGACCATCCATTTCTGGTTACATCGTATAAACACCATCAATGGTTTGTGTTCATGACATCCAATGCTAAATAATCTGATCCAAGATTCTAGTAATGAAATGTAAAATGCCAACATATTTAGGCATACCAACATGGTAAATTCAATCATGACATATACTAATATGCATATACCATCCTTGTATCAACTAAATTTAACATCCATATTAGTTTTCAAAATAATAATCCCAATTTTACATTGATATATGGAATCCATTAATTGAATTTTAGTTTCTCTTGGCAGTTTTAACTCATTTATATATACTACTTAATTTTAGTAAATATTATTCACAATGAATTTTAGATGACCGATCATAGTGACTACAATAACCATCACTATGGTTATATTCTTGCTACGCAGTATGTTTCTTTGAAATATACTTTTTCCACATGTACTAGTGGAACTAGTTCTTATACCAACTATTTCTGCATCTTGAGCATTGACATAAGACATGTAAATATTGCTTCCATTATCAATAATAGAGATGAGGACCCTCGTATTGAATTTCTTCTATCAATTAACAATAAATTTTTTTTCTTTTATATTTTTTTAATATCATAATTAATCCTTATGATAAGAATCTTAGTTTCACAATGTGTTTATCTTGAAGCCAGTTTGTTTTTTCTGAAAAAACTATTAACACCTGAACGCACATCCTTAGGAAATAATGGATTGACATGATATTGTAATTCAAATGATATAAATTTTTTTTTACAGTTGGAAAATGATAATAAGATTACACCATTATTTTCAACGTATTTTATAAACGTTAATGGTCGTTTCTTCTAGTTTCAACATAGATATTGCATACATCAGTACTTTAATGCATAACATATGTGTTTATGAATTTATCCATGCAATATTTTTTTATTAATGTTGTTATATAATACATCATCACCAATCCTACTCATTAACATAAATGTCGTGATTTTGATAATGTAATGTAAATTTAAGAATTTCTCCATGCAATATTATCATGATTGATGAATTCTTGGTCAAGATATTCTTTGGTGTACCAACCAAAAAAAAACTCATATCTCAAGACCATGAAAATGCATCACTTTATTATTCCTTAATTACTTATGTGAATCTTATGAAGTATAAAAAATTCTATCTTATACTTGTAATATTTCATGCTTACTTGTTGATTTTTTTTGAAAATATTTGTGACATTGTAACGCCCCGACCCTAATTACCTAGAGTCGGTGCATTATTACATAACATTGGCATGATCATGAGAAAGATCAAGTCTCGAAAGACCGATTAGTTTAGTAGCCTTGGAATAACTAGATACATTCGTAAATTTTTACATTACATCATAAAAAAAACATCTTGTCTTCATATCCCCTCATACTATCCCTGCAGGTCATTCATAAATTACTTCTTCATAATCCTGGGAAAAATAAAACATTGAAAGGGGTGAGCTCGGATGCTCAGTAAGGATAACATTATAGCAGAAGCTTTCATAAATAAGCATAAACACTTAAGGCAATTTATAACTAAAACAAAAGCCTTTTAAAATTGAACTTCAACATAGTATGGCAAAAGTAAAATGAAATAATGCCATTTACTTACTCACATGGATATTCTACTAGTCGAATGATCACATGCAATATCAATAACCACTTTCATAATGATGGAATGCATAATGCCAGACTATCATAACCACATAGCCAAGGCCTCGTGCCAAGACTACAAATAAGATTTTGCCAAGGCCTTGTGCCAAGACACTAGTTTGTCTCATGAGACCTACCGATGCATCGAGGAGCTATAGCGGGCTCCACCCATCACTTATTAAGTCCAATGCATTCCTCATATGAACAGGTTTAAACATAACATAAACATTCGTATTAAAACTAGCATACGAAATGTCAATACTTTAACCACAAACCATGAATGGTATAAAAATAGCACATCCATAGTCAAAAATAACTCATTAGATACAATATGGAAGATTGTATTGTATCACATTAACCTCAATCAAGAATAATGAAGGATGTTGACATAGATGAAAATAATCATCAAAACTATTTGAGAGAAATATCCCCCTTTTTCTTGAAATCATTTAAAAGTCACACTATTTGTCAAGAAGCCATTTAAAAATAGATTTTTGAATCAAAGTGTCCCATACCACTTTGAAACTTTTTTAAAAGGAGTTTTAATTTCTAAACTTTAATGTCCATATAAATAAATCCTTGAAACCATTTTTAAAACATGGACATTAATGAGAAATATTTATATGAATAAGTCTTTAAAACATTTAAAAATGGTATTTTAGTTAGAGATTCTAACCAAAAGAGAGACAATTGAATACAAATAATTAAGGTAATCAAAACTTTGTAATATCATGAGAATAAAGGGATTCATGATATACTACTTCAAAGTACATTATATACACCACATAAAAGTGATTTGGTGTATATCAACAAAGAAGTCTCAATGGAATGTAAATTGAGATGAAATCTCTCATAAAGGCTATATCCTTAGGTTAAGGATAAATCAACGACATAATTATGTGTGACAAATATAAATACACTAAATATGATTGGATATTCAGTGTAAAACAATCAAAGGATATTCACACATATTCTTGTAAAAACAACACCAACGAATTGGATGTTTAACTCAACAAATGGTGAATGAGTTAAAATTACTCTTATCAAATTCATATCAATGACTTGAGAATTACCAATGAGTGATTATGTGTATCAAACTTATATCCACAGGAAGGGGAGTGGAAATTATGACATAATCAAATGAATAGTGATTCCACACATAATCATGGAGTAATATAATCAATGAAATATGCGTAAAGCCAAATGAGTGGTAATTGAAATCTCAAATTCCCTTATCGATTAGGTAACATACGAAACATACACCCATGAAAGAATTATCATACCATGATGATGTAAATACCCATAAATAAAATTATATAACACAATTAATACAATCATGGGCAGTACACATACACCACATGCAATAATTAAGTGGTGGTCAATGGAATTCTCACGGAATTAAAAGTGAGATAAGAAAATCCCTTACTTTGTACTTTTTCCTTGGTCGATGGTAGGTTTACCTCCTGTATAATGGTGAAATAATTGTTATTGAATAATACAAGAATCATTTACTTTAATATGATATCATATATGATCTTTTAACATTGATTTGTTAATAATATCTTAGTATTAACGCCGTTTCGGGTGTTAACTTACTCATTTTCTTTTATATGTTTTGTTACATAAGTCATGTTTGTTGTATCTTATTCATATCCATAATGATATCAAGTCCTTAAACATCATTTTTAAATCATTAAATGATAATTATACTTGAATGGATACGATGGATAATGAATCTCATCGCGTTCGTGGAGACGGTAGTCCGTACGTACGCACGAACGCTACTTCCATTTAATTTTTTTATTTTAAAAGAATTGAATCCAAATGATACATAGGTATATTACTATTCCAGTATAATATAATATTTTATATATGTTACTTAAGTTCATTAACACCATCCTTTATACGTTCCATGTGTGGTATGAACGAGTCATATCATTTTAAGGGGGCGGTAGTCCGCACTTCCTCAAATGAAATTATCGTATGTATATACTACATGAAACGAATAATGGTATGAAATAAAATGGAATTACAGAAGCTTATATATAAAATATATATCATTAATATCATATTTAATTACAGTTCCATCATAATGGCCACCATGAGAGGCGGTAAGATGTTTTTGAACAATCATCGTTTCGTGAGGCGTTAGTTTGCCATCCACAGAAACATTATGTTCATCATCCATTAGATGGAGTTGTGTGTATGTGTAGTTTGAATACTTCTTATAACAACATCCTAGTATATTGAGGATACTGGTGCTGTTACAAAAGAAGGGAAATAAAAAGAGTTTGGGGGTTGAAGAAGCAAAATAAATGAAAATAATTTAAGAGAAATCGTTACCTTTAATTTAGGTAACTCACTTTGGTTGGAACCAAAAGACTTGTTGAAATGCTTTATGCCTAAGGGGAAGCTTCAAGGAGGAGGATAGGGATGTGGGGAGCTTAGTTGGGCAGAGTTTGGACGATCCAAGTGGCTTGAGAGGTGTGAGGAAATGAGAAGGAGGAGTGCCCTTTTATAAGAGGGGTGAGGGGCACCTTTGGAAAAGCTAGAAATATTAATTTATAATAAATTCATATTCGGTTTCCAATGGCTCCAAAGTTGACTATTCAAAGGTTGAGGTGGGGATAGGTCGAAAACAACTCATCCAATAGAATTTAGACAGGTTTGGGTACTTATATTAACCTTATCTTTAAGTATTAACTCTAAGTTAATTAGTTTCACTTTTACAATGTCTCTTTGTATTTTTATATAATATGGTTAATAAACTTACTATATACATCCAAAAGACCCCCAAGTGGTCCATTAATGATTAACCTATCATAATATAAGTCTCTTGGCCGAACCTTAGATTTTTAGGAATTTAATATCAATTAATAATATAATATTTGTTTTAAGAACTCTTTTATGTCAATTTTGACACTATTCACTAGTTGATTTTTGTGAAACTCATAACTGATTGATTACTTCGAAAAAAGTCAAATAAATCAATCCTAATATATCATATTATCCTAGAAAATTTGTTTAATTCATTAAAAGTTTAATATTATAATTATTTGGGTATTTATAATATCAATTATGTTAATTTTTTACTATTTTAGTAATTACTGCATCATCATTGTGTCATAAATAAAATAAATTATTTAATGTCAAAAAATTATAAATAAAATATAATTATGTAGGAAATCTTTTTAGCATTCTAATGAATATTTATAATCTAAAATCCAGCATATATAACCCTATGTAACAATTGTTTTTCTAAAAGATATATGCTTGTGTCATTTTTGTATTCATTTTAACTTAATTAATATAAAGTGTCATTATCACTTACAAGTGGATCCATGGGGTCCCAAAATTGACCCAAAGATGCCCATGGTCGACCATGTATCAACCAATAGGGTTAAGACACATTTTAGGGTAATTTAGTATTATTATAATATTATTTTTTTAACCCTTATTTACCGGATTTACCCTTAACCATGGTAAATAAAATATTTACCGCAGTAATTATTCAAAATGTCTAAAAATAAAAGTTACCTATTTACACAATTTGGAAATCCTGATTCCAAATATGGAATCCATTTTTCTAAATTCAAAACACAGAAGTGGCAGAAATTAATTTAAAATTAATTCCCGCTGTCAAAACAAAAAGCCTGTTTTTAAGAGATAATAACTATCAAAAGATTGACACTTGTTTATGTTCGGTTTAATTGTAAAATTATGTCCAATGACCAAAATTATATTAAATGGTAAAAATATATTCTAAATATACTTTAAAACCACTCAAATTCACAATTTATCACTATTAATTATTTTGATTAAAAAAGTTATTTTTAATTAAAATTTAGTAATTTTCACTATTCATCAAAATACAAAAGTTATCCGAAAAGTACCAAAATTTAACCCTAGGCTAAATTCGATATTCCGAATCCAAAAATGAAGTCCATTTTGAAATATAAAATATATATAATTTCAAAAAGTAGGTATTACTATTCATAACGGCTAGTTTGATTGGTTGTGGTGTGTTAAAATCTCGAAGTTGCGTACAATGCACGTCATTGCATTATTCGAAAGGAAACATACCGAAGAAGCTTGGGGTGTTACATTCTCCCCTCCTTCAATAAATTGCGTCCTCGCAATTTTTATAATTTTACTTGGGAATATAATGGAAAGTCCCACATCGGAAAAAGAGTCAATAAAACTATCACTTTAAAAGAAAGAAAGAGAGGTATAAGGGTCATCCAAGATAACCCATACTAGGATTCCATGTAAGAAAACATGGATATGGATGATAAACTAAGTGTCAAGTTCTGATGGAGAGGGATAGAAATCATGATCAGGAGAAAGTTAACAATGAGAAAACCACAAACTTGTGTTGGGACAAACGACCATTAGTCTCCTAGTAGGAAAGTAAACAGACAACATTTTTTTTAAGTTACATTACATAAGGAAGAGTAATTCATTTATGATATTGACTAAGAACATTATGAGATATACTTAAATTTTAAGTAGATTTTCATTCTTTAATAAATTTCCACCACTAACTCATTTTTTTTAAACGATGAGTATTCAAGAAGACTTGGTCACACTGGAAGTGATAGAATAAACTTATATAGAATCACATGATCCATGAAGGATAAACCATATATTTACATTGTCTTTGAAGATTAATCAAAACCAAAATGGTCAGTGAATGATCTAATGATCCCCCAAAAAGATATTCATTGAGATAAATATGCACTAATCTTAATTTCTAAAATTAAACCAACAATACCCCAAAGTTAAATAGATACCATTCAATAACCAATTGTCCTTAAAATCCTTTAATATAATCCAAACTAATATTGAAACCCAAAACATAGAAGAATTTGATTATGTAGTCTCCCATGTTAAATTGTATCTCCAAATGACATCAGATACTCTTAAAGTCACATACTCAAAAGTAATTAACCTAATCACATATTCTCTATTATAGGTTAATCATTTCCATAAATAACCCAAATCACTATAAATCCACAATAAAAACGTAGATAAAAATCTATCATTACTCCACAAATGAAACCCCATAGTATTCTATTTTCCTTGGGCATATAGTGTTCCCAACAAAGCGAACATCTTCCAAAATAAAATTTATCACTTAATCACCAAATCATTTTCCCAAATCAACTTATTATTGATCAATAAAATCATTTAACTAAAAAAAGTCACACTAACCAGGGACTTCACGTAGTCCAGTGGTAGGCGATAAATCCCAATCGCACTTTGGTTGTGGGTTCGATTCCCATAGCTTTGTCCGACGCGACGGGTTGTCACACGGTCTACGTGTTGTCCTTTTTCAAAAACTATATTTTATAATATTGCCAAAATGAGATAAATTCCTCAAAATACTATATCATAAATTTAACCACAAATGTTATATCATACCTTGAATCTTCATCCCAAATTAGAATAACTTATAATTCTCTCAAACCCCAATGATCATATAAATCCAAATGGTTATTTATACCCAAATCCACAAGAGAAGAGACAATTCTTCCTCAAATATCATTCTCACATGGCAAACTGCGGGGTTAAAAATACAAGAGAAAATTATTCCATAGTAAACCCATCAACAAGGAGTGCTAATACTTTTTAAACATTTCTCCAACCATTTATTCCCACATAGCTTCTTCTTTGACCAAGAAAATATCCTATAGAATAGGACATTCACTCGGGTAATGGCCAGGTCCCCTACATTTACGGCAAATGACTGTAAATGGACTCTTGGGACCATTTTTATCTTCTTCCATAGTACTCTTCATTTTTCTTCGGCAATTCTTTACTTTATGTCCTTCCTTCCCGCACGTAAAACATTTCGTTGTCCCATTGAGACACTTTCCTGGGTGTCTCTTTCCACATTTCCTACATGATGAAAATTGAGGGTTCTTTTCTCCATGGTCTCCATTGCTGGAGCTCTTATCATTTATCACCTTTCTCTTCCTTGTTGAGTCTGGGAGTTGGTTAATATATATGTTGTTGATCATATTTTTGGAAAACTGATTTGGCATAAAGACGATATCTTTTACGCCTATCAACATTCCATTTTGTTGCTCATTGCCACCACCGTTCCCATCTTGTACATCATTCTCAAAGTCACTATGAATTCCTTGGAATCCAGCCATTGACTAAAACCATAAAGCATTGTGTGAGTAATAGTAGTCGTAAAATCATTTAGAGATTAAAATGTCACCATATTCTCAATTTGGAACATATTAGGATTAACCAAGGTCATTTACTCTCATCTTATATATATATTACTTAAATTGGTTTGTAAAGAAAATGTAAATTATCCTAAGCATATCCCCCGGGAGTGTCGTAACCAAGAGTGCAGCAAGGCCCGTTGTCGTGCACCAGTTCCCGTTCGAGTCTAGCTCAAAGAGGTGTTTTCGGGTTTTACCCCTAGGTACATCTGTGCCAGAGCCGCCTCTACCTGCTCGTATCCAGACAGGGATGTATTGCTCGGAAAACTCACAAAATCTCTACAATACCAAAATTCTAGGAAGTTCTTTTATACTAATCCTCAAAGTTCATCTTAGGTCTACGTGCTCTAATCAGAGTTTATCTAAATCTAGCTACCAAGGTTTGTACTAAACTTCCTCTGATACCAACTGTAACGCCCCGACCCTAATTACCTAGAGTCGGTGCATTATTACATAACATTGGCATGATCATGAGAAAGATCAAGTCTCGAAAGACCGATTAGTTTAGTAGCCTTGGAATAACTAGATACATTCGTAAATTTTTACATTACATCATAAAAAAAACATCTTGTCTTCATATCCCCTCATACTATCCCTGCAGGTCATTCATAAATTACTTCTTCATAATCCTGGGAAAAATAAAACATTGAAAGGGGTGAGCTCGGATGCTCAGTAAGGATAACATTATAGCAGAAGCTTTCATAAATAAGCATAAACACTTAAGGCAATTTATAACTAAAACAAAAGCCTTTTAAAATTGAACTTCAACATAGTATGGCAAAAGTAAAATGAAATAATGCCATTTACTTACTCACATGGATATTCTACTAGTCGAATGATCACATGAAATATCAATAACCACTTTCATAATGATGGAATGCATAATGCCAGACTATCATAACCACATAGCCAAGGCCTCGTGCCAAGACTACAAATAAGATTTTGCCAAGGCCTTGTGCCAAGACACTAGTTTGTCTCATGAGACCTACCGATGCATCGAGGAGCTATAGAGGGCTCCACCCGTCACTTATTAAGTCCAATGCATTCCTCATATGAACAGGTTTAAACATAACATAAACATTCGTATTAAAACTAGCATACGAAATGTCAATACTTTAACCACAAACCATGAATGGTATAAAAATAGCACATCCATAGTCAAAAATAACTCATTAGATACAATATGGAAGATTGTATTGTATCACATTAACCTCAATCAAGAATAATGAAGGATGTTGACATAGATGAAAATAATCATCAAAACTATTTGAGAGAAATATCCCCCTTTTTCTTGAAATCATTTAAAAGTCACACTATTTGTCAAGAAGCCATTTAAAAATAGATTTTTGAATCAAAGTGTCCCATACCACTTTGAAAATTTTTTAAAAGGAGTTTTAATTTCTAAACTTTAATGTCCATATAAATAAATCCTTGAAACCATTTTTAAAACATGGACATTAATGAGAAATATTTATATGAATAAGTCTTTAAAACATTTAAAAATGGTATTTTAGTTAGAGATTCTAACCAAAAGAGAGACAATTGAATACAAATAATTAAGGTAATCAAAACTTTGTAATATCATGAGAATAAAGGGATTCATGATATACTACTTCAAAGTACATTATATACACCACATAAAAGTGATTTGGTGTATATCAACAAAGAAGTCTCAATGGAATGTAAATTGAGATGAAATCTCTCATAAAGGCTATATCCTTAGGTTAAGGATAAATCAACGACATAATTATGTGTGACAAATATAAATACACTAAATATGATTGGATATTCAGTGTAAAACAATCAAAGGATATTCACACATATTCTTGTAAAAACAACACCAACGAATTGGATGTTTAACTCAACAAATGGTGAATGAGTTAAAATTACTCTTATCAAATTCATATCAATGACTTGAGAATTACCAATGAGTGATTATGTGTATCAAACTTATATCCACAGGAAGGGGAGTGGAAATTATGACATAATCAAATGAATAGTGATTCCACACATAATCATGGAGTAATATAATCAATGAAATATGCGTAAAGCCAAATGAGTGGTAATTGAAATCTCAAATTCCCTTATCGATTAGGTAACATACGAAACATACACCCATGAAAGAATTATCATACCATGATGATGTAAATACCCATAAATAAAAGTATATAACACAATTAATACAATCATGGGCAGTACACATACACCACATGCAATAATTAAGTGGTGGTCAATGGAATTCTCACGGAATTAAAAGTGAGATAAGAAAATCCCTTACTTTGTACTTTTTCCTTGGTCGATGGTAGGTTTACCTCCTGTATAATGGTGAAATAATTGTTATTGAATAATACAAGAATCATTTACTTTAATATGATATCATATATGATCTTTTAACATTGATTTGTTAATAATATCTTAGTATTAACGCCGTTTCGGGTGTTAACTTACTCATTTTCTTTTATATGTTTTGTTACATAAGTCATGTTTGTTGTATCTTATTCATATCCAGAATGATATCAAGTCCTTAAACATCATTTTTAAATCATTAAATGATAATTATACTTGAATGGATATGATGGATAATGAATCTCATCGCGTTCGTGGAGACGGTAGTCCGTACGTACGCACGAACGCTACTTCCATTTAATTTTTTTATTTTAAAAGAATCGAATCCAAATGATACATAGGTATATTACTATTCCAGTATAATATAATATTTTATATATGTTACTTAAGTTCATTAACACCATCCTTTATACGTTCCATGTGTGGTATGAACGAGTCATATCATTTTAAGGGGGCGGTAGTCCGCACTTCCTCAAATGAAATTATCGTATGTATATACTACATGAAACGAATAATGGTATGAAATAAAATGGAATTACAGAAGCTTATATATAAAATATATATCATTAATATCATATTTAATTACAGTTCCATCATAATGGCCACCATGAGAGGCGGTAAGATGTTTTTGAACAATCATCGTTTCGTGAGGCGTTAGTTTGCCATCCACAGAAACATTATGTTCATCATCCATTAGATGGAGTTGTGTGTATGTGTAGTTTGAATACTTCTTATAACAACATCCTAGTATATTGAGGATACTGGTGCTGTTACAAAAGAAGGGAAATAAAAAGATTTTGGGGGTTGAAGAAGCAAAATAAATGAAAATAATTTAAGAGAAATTGTTACCTTTAATTTAGGTAACTCACTTTGGTTGGAACCAAAGGACTTGTTGAAATGCTTTCTGCCTAAGGGGAAGCTTCAAGGAGGAGGAGAGGGATGTGGGGAGCTTAGTTGGGCAGAGTTTGGACGAGCCAAGTGGCTTGAGAGGTGTGAGGAAATGAGAAGGAGGAGTGCCCTTTTATAAGAGGGGTGAGGGGCACCTTTGGAAAAGCTAGAAATATTAATTTATAATAAATTAATATTCGGTTTCCAATGGCTCCAAAGTTGACTATTCAAAGGTTTAGGTGGGGATAGGTCGAAAACAACTCATCCAATAGAATTTAGACAGGTTTGGGTACTTATATTAACCTTATCTTTAAGTATTAACTCTAAGTTAATTAGTTTCACTTTTACAATGTCTCTTTGTATTTTTATATAATATGGTTAATAAACTTACTATATACATCCAAAAGACCCCCAAGTGGTCCATTAATGATTAACCTATCATAATATAAGTCTCTTGGCCGAACCTTAGATTTTTAGGAATTTAATATCAATTAATAATATAATATTTGTTTTAAGAACTCTTTTATGTCAATTTTGACACTATTCACTAGTTGATTTTTGTGAAACTCATAACAGATTGATTACTTCGAAAAAAGTCAAATAAATCAATCCTAATATATCATATTATCCTAGAAAATTTGTTTAATTCATTAAAAGTTTAATATTATAATTATTTGGGTATTTATAATATCAATTATGTTAATTTTTTACTATTTTAGTAATTACTGCATCATCATTGTGTCATAAATAAAATAAATTATTTAATGTCAAAAAATTATAAATAAAATATAATTATGTAGGAAATCTTTTTATCTTTCTAATGAATATTTATAATCTAAAATCCAGCATATATAACCCTATGTAACAATTGTTTTTCTAAAAGATATATGCTTGTGTCATTTTTGTATTCATTTTAACTTAATTAATATAAAGTGTCATTATCACTTACAAGTGGATCCATGGGGTCCCAAAATTGACCCAAAGATGCCCATGGTCGACCATGTATCAACCAATAGGGTTAAGACACATTTTAGGGTAATTTAGTATTATTATAATATTATTTTTTTAACCCTTATTTACCGGATTTACCCTTAACCATGGTAAATAAAATATTTACCGCAGTAATTATTCAAAATGTCTAAAAATAAAAGTTACCTATTTACACAATTTGGACATCCTGATTCCAAATATGGAATCCATTTTTCTAAATTCAAAACACAGAAGTGGCAGAAATTAATTTAAAATTAATTCCCGCTGTCAAAACAAAAAGCGTGTTTTTAAGAGATAATAACTATCAAAAGATTGACACTTGTTTATGTTCGGTTTAATTGTAAAATTATGTCCAACGACCAAAATTATATTAAATGGTAAAAATATATTCTAAATATACTTTAAAACCACTCAAATTCACAAATTATCACTATTAATTATTTTGATTAAAAAAGTTGTTTTTAATTAAAATTTATTAATTTTCACTATTCATCAAAATACAAAAGTTATCCGAAAAGTACCAAAATTTAACCCTAGGCTAAATTCGATATTCCGAATCCAAAAATGAAGTCCATTTTGAAATATAAAATATATATAATTTCAAAAAGTAGGTATTACTATTCATAACGGCTAGTTTGATTGGTTGTGGTGTGTTAAAATCTCGAAGTTGCGTACAATGCACGTCATTGCATTATTCGAAAGGAAACATACCGAAGAAGCTTGGGGTGTTACAGAAATACCATTATTTTTAAAGGCACCATTGTCCAAACTAAAGAATCATATAACACCAAAATATATATTTGTGCTGAGACTAATTACGATACATGGTATATTCAAGATGTCCACTTTTAATTTTTCATTACAAATAACCATCTTTTCACAAATGGGTATAAGTCTTACATTTATATTCATCACTAATTGCATATGATTCATGTATCACGGAACTATTGATCGACTTTACAAAAAAACAATAATTCAAAAACCTAAATGAATTCCTCCATGTATCCAAGGACATGAGAGATTAATTTTAATGTTTATACTAAATAATTGTTCAACACAAATCTTTCACATAGAAATAAAGAAGTCGTGTGCATCACACCAATGATCTAGGTATCACCAATTCAAATCCACTAGGAGAACAAATATGACATCTAGTAATGTTTCAATATATACATTGTAACTGTATTTAAATACATATATGTACAAATAACATAGTATTAAATAAAAATGTAGTAAAAATAAAACATTTCATTGATGAATATTCCAAATGTAGAAGCGGAAAAAACTTCTCTAAATCAGTTTATTACTTGTAAACATTAATTGTTTTATTTTATAATAGGATATGAAAATAATATTGGTTAATTCCTCATTAATTGATGGACATTGCAAATGTGTCATTGGAATTATATTCATGTGACCTTTTTACATTTTCTATCAACTTATTTTCAATATGAATAAAATTTTAACAATATTTTATTCTTATTCAATTGGAAAATGTTACCTAGATATGTAATATAGGGTTTACTTAATACATGTTAGTTTCATAACATAAAACAATACATGAGTAATGTGGTGAAAATGATATGGTAAAGAGATCAATTTGAAGTTAATTATCATTCATTCACATTACACATGCTGATGTAACCATCACCTTATTCATACATTTTCTTCACTTTCTCCTTATAAACGTCTTCAAGATAAGACTTCAGGTTTATATCATCCATATATTGGTTTAGTGATAGCAACAAAGACTGGAAAAAAGTAAAATCAAAATTATATAAATATCATATTCTATGTAAATTAGTCTTATGTAAGTAATTTTCACCCTTGCTTCTTGTGGCAGTCTCACAGTATTGGGGTCATTGGAACCTTGAGTTTCCCATATCGTAGTATTATGGCACTCACTTGTACTATTCATGGATACTCATGTCAGTGAGGGCATTTAAATTTTACAATATATTATTAGTTTTTTAAAACATGTTTTATATCTTTCGATTATCTACATAAATGAAATTTAGCAGATTATTTCATTTTATATGGATTATTGGTTTAGACATTTTAATTAATTACATAAATCATTTAATGTCTCCCACCATTTTATCGGATTCTCAAAACCCTCTATACTATAATTTGAATACTATATCACATGAGTATTTTAGTGGAAAGGTTCTCAGAACCAACCCTCATAGTTTATATGCTATGGCTACACTACTACATGGAGGGTTCAAGGTGGGATTTTGGCTAGCTGCTTGTTATAACTTGCAGCTCCACAATCTATTGAGGTAAGTCTTGTTAGAACTACTTTGTGTATAAGGTTGTATTTTGTTGTCAATAACTTACATATCTTCTGGAATGAATTCGTCATTTTCAAAATGAGAAACCTTCTCTTCAATCAACTTCTCACCTCAAATTTCATTTAACTTTCTTTCCCCCTTATTGACAAGAAATACAAAGCTAATGGTAGGGAGGGTATCAATCTATACTTAAGCAATATTTCATTAATCAGTTCACTCTAAGTCTACTTGAGCATTTCTCGATGTTGAAAACAGGAGGATTTGATTTAGACAACAAGGTTGTCTATTATTCACCGATCATGATACCATATGAGATGAGAACAAATTTATTTTGTCTTAAGGGTTTACCACTTTCATTTTAGGATGAACTGATCTACTATGACAGGGAATAATCAAACTGAAACTTCTATACTCACATTAGTAAATAGAACAAAATCATTTAAGTTCAATTGGAAGGATTAGTGGCCTTAGTATAACACCCCAGGCTTCCATGGTACGTTTCCCTTTGAATAGTGCAATAGCGTGTGTTGTACGCAACATCGAGTTCTAACACACCACAACCAATCAAACTAGACGTTATGAATAGTAATACCGACTTTTTGAAATTTATAAATTTTATTTTTCAAAATGGACTTCATTTTTGGATTGGGAATATCGAAATTATCCAAGGGTTATTTTTTGGTATTTTTCTATAAAACTTCATTTTTTGATGAATAGTGAATCCACTAAGTGGTAGTTAAAAAACTGAATTTCTCATAAAACATAGTTTTACCACTTCTATGAGTGGAATTTCAAAAATCCTAGAGACACGGTTAATATCATGGAGTAAAATTTGGTTCAATGAGATGAAAATAATTTTTGGTGATTAGTAACTTTTTACTTTTATTTACCAAGGTTAAAAGTAAATATGGTAATTAAGGGTAAAAATGATATTAATATTACCCTAACACATGTCCTAATTATATTGGACAAGTTCATCTCGACCAAACACAACCTTAGGAATAAAATATTATCATTTCGGTCCAGTTGGATTAGATTAGGACATTTATTATTATTTAATTCAATGAAGATTTAAGAGAGTTAAAATCAAATTTTATTTACTAAAACATTTTTAATATGGAGTTATACATAAGATAAATTCGACTGTTAATATTAATTATAAAGATAAAAATACATCTTACATAATTATATTTTATTAATAATTTTTATACATTAAATAGTTTTATTTATTTATGACACAATGATGATGCATTAATTACCATAATAGTGAACAATTAAAATAATTGATATTATAAATACCCAAATAAATATAATTTGAGACTTTTTATGAATTACACTAATTTTATAGGATAATATGACATGTTAAGATTTATTTAATTAACTTTTTTAGAAGTAATCATTCTGTTATGATTTTCATAAAAATCAATTGTTGAATAGTGTCAAATTTGACATAAAAGTGTTTTAAAAAAAATATTATATTATTAATTGATATGAAATTCTTTAAAATCTAAGGTTCTACCAAGAGACTTATATCATGATAGTTGTATCACTAATTGACCACTTGGGGTTCTTTTGGATGTATAGAGTAAGTTTATTAACTATATATTATAAAAATACAAAGTGACATGGTAAGTTTCAAACTAATTAACTAAGATAATGTTTTATTTTATAAATATATGACTCCTAATTGATTTGAAAATAGAAAGAGATAGATCTTTAAAAAGAGTTTTTATTTCATCTATGTCAACATCCTTTGATAGATTTTAAGCTTATTTGAAATTTATTTATTATGATACAAAACTTCTATATTGTAATGAAGGTTGTGTGATAAGTTTGACTTTGGATGTGTTATTTTTATACCATTAGTGGTTTTTGAATGAAGTATTTACAATTCATATGCTAGTTTTAATACAAATGTTTATCTTATGTTCAAACCTTTTCATATGGGAATGAATTGGACTTAATATGTGACGGGTGGAGCCCGCTATAGATCCTCGATGCATCGGTAGGTCTCATGAAACAAACTAGTGTCTTGGCACAAGGCCTGTATTCTTGTCATTAGGCCTTGGATATGTGGTTATGATAGTCTCGCATTATGCATTCCATCATTATGAAAGTGGTTACTGATATTGCATGTGATTATTCTATTAGTATAATATCCATGTGAATAAGTAAATGGAAATTATTTCATTTTATTTATGCCATGCTATGTTGAAGTTTAATTTCAAAAGTCTTTTGTTTTTGTTATACATTTCCTTAAATGTTTATTCTTATTTATGAATGTTTCTACTATATTGTTATCCTTACTGGGAATTTGAGCTCACCCCTTTTCTATGTTTTATTTTTCCCAGGATGTGAAGAAGTAATTTATGAATGACATGCAGGGATAGTATGAGGGGATAAGAGTGTGGAATATGAAGACTATATTGTTGTATTTTTCATTTTATGATGTAATGTAAAACTTTATTAATGTATCTAGTGTTTCCAAGGCTACTAACCTAATCGGCCTTTCAAGATTTGATCTTCTTTTGATCATTCCAATGTTATGTAATAATTCGCCGACTCTGGGTAACTGGGGACGGGGCGTTATAGTTGGTATCAGAGGAAGTTTAGTACAAACCTTGGAAGCAAGATTTAGATAAGCTCTGATTTGAGAACATAGATTTAAGATGGACCTTGAGGATTAGTATAAAAGAACTTCCTAGAATTTTGGTATTGTAGAGATTTTTTGAGTTTTCCGAGCAATACATCCCTATCTGGATACGAGCAGGTAGAGGCGGCTCTGGCATAGATGTACCTAGAGGTAAAATCTGAAAACACCGCTTTGTGCTAGACTCGAACGGGATCTGGTGCACAACAATGGGCCTTGCTGCACTCTTGGTTACGAAACTCCTAGAGGATATTCTTAGGATAACTCTCATTTTCATTAAAAATCATTTAGAATGGTTTATGAGTATATACTTCCTCAAAGAAAACATTTCTATGATTATGGATTATATCCATAAATAGTTCAATTTATGTTAAGTGTTTTATAAGTATGAAATTATGTATTTTGATTCATAAATTGATCCAGTTTATGCCATTGTTTAGAAATGGATCCTAGTGGAATAAATAGAAACTGTATCAATGCATGGACTCCATGTAGGGATTGCCCTCCTGCTCAAGAAAATTATAGTGGAGCTGGTGATGCAACTGGTGCTGATCAACTAATCACCATACTGGGACAACTCGCTCTGGTTATGAATAATAACCTTACCCATATAGAGCACCCTGATCTTCAGTGTGGAGGATCAATGTTAGATCGCTTCATGAGGCAACAACCACCAATGATCAATGTGAGTACGAATCCCTTAGTAGCTGAGAAATGGATAAATTCCCTAGAGAAAATATTTCTGGCTTTGGGATGTAGTGAAAGGGAAAAACATATCGTGGCATTTTACCGCCTCACTGGAGATTCTGATCAATGGTGGTCATTGATTCAGAACATGAAGGAAGATGACGAAGTATCAAATATGGAATGGAGGGAGTTCAAAGATCGGTTTTTGGAAAAATACTTTCCTCGCGACCATCGAGAAGATATGGAAAGGCAATTTATGAGTCTGAGACAAAAGGAGGATGAGAATGTCACAAAGCATGAGGCTAACTTTACAAGATTATAATTGTATGTCAGAGATTATATACATAACCCAAGAAGTAGGAATGATCGTTTCTTTGATGGGTTTAAACCATTTCTCCGTCGAGCATTAGTCTCACAATCCTTATTGTCGTACAAAGACATTGTCTCACGTGCTATCAAGACTGAAAATGAATTCTCTAAGTCATATTAATTTAAAGTAAAGCAAGAGAAGAAGAGATCTGCTGATCAATTTAGGAATGGAAATTAATAGAAAAAGGGGAAAGTTGAATATCCATCCTACAGTAATTATGGGAAGAAACACTCTGGTACTTCCTTGAAGGGAATGGGTGTCTGTTACTAGTGTGGTGAAAAAGGCCACCAAGCTCGTGATTGAAAAGGGAAGAAGGAAGCTACCAATGTTCAGTGCTACAATTACAGGGAGATGGGATATTATGAAAATGAATGTCCTAAGCATTAGGGGAACCTTCCTCAGAAAAGGAAAAGGGATTATGGCCAAGCTTATGCTATCACTACTGCTAAGGTAGACGCTCTGAAAGACGTGGTGGCAGGTAATTTAATGGTTTCCTCAATTTTAGCAAATGCTTTATTTGATTCTGGATGATTGCATTGTTTCATATCATCCCAGTTTTCTAAGAATATTAGATATTTACAATTTGATTTAACAAGGAAGTTGTCAGTTAAAAATCCTAAGGGAAGTATCATTGCGACAATGTTTTGTGAATCAGTCCCCATTAAGGCACATAAATGTTCATTATCTGCTGATCTCATCATCATACTGATGATTGAGTTTGATATAATCCTCAGCATGGACCGGCTTTCGGACCATGATGCGAAGATTTATTTTAATAAGAAGGAGGATACGATTTTTGATGATGACAATAAGGAACACCTTCTCTTTAGAGTAGAATCGTCACCAGTTAATTCTTATCTAGTTCCACCCCTAGTAGATCACCAAAATTCAATTATTGGGGAGGGAGAGAATGAAATTACTTTGGGTGTGGAAAGGATTGTTCAAATAGAGGATGTACCTATTGTGAAATAATATGTAGATGTTTTTCCACAAGATTTACCTAGACATCCTCCAGAAATAGAAGTTGAGTTTTCCATTGATTTAATTCTTGGATCAAGGCCTATATCAATGACCCATTATAGAATGGCCACTGTGGAATTATTCGAACTAAATAAACAACTAGAGGAATTGAGTAATAAGGGCTTTATTCTCCCTAGTGTTTCTCCATAGGGAGCCCATGTTCTCTTTGTTAAAAAGAAAGTTGGGTCTATGAGGTTATGTATCGACTACAGGGAGATCATTGCTATAATAATAAAGAACAAGTATCCCCTACATCGCATTGATGATTTATTGGACCAACTACATAGATCTCAATACTTTTCAAAGATTGAACTTCGATCTGGATACCATCAGTTGTGTGTGAAGAAGGAAGACATTCAAAATACATCATTTCGAACTAGGTACGGGCATTACAAGTTTACAATAATGCCTTTTGTATTGACTAATGCACCCCCTATATTCATGGATCTAATGAATAGAGTTTTCAAGGAATATCTCGATGAATTTGTGGTGGTATTTATTGATGATATCTTGGTCTACTCCAAAAGCTACTAATATCATGAAAATAACTTGCGCATTATATTGAAGACTGTGAGAAGACATGAATTATATGGGAAGTTAATTGTGAATTCTGGCTTCAAGAGATTTCTTTTATTGGCTATATTGTCTCTAAATATCGAATCTCTGTTGATCCTTCTAAGACCAAGGCAATCCAAGAATGGCCAGCACCTATGAGTATAACTGAGGTACGCAGTTTTATTGGTTTAGCAGGTTATTATCGACGTTTCATCCAGAATTTTTCCCGATTGGCTAACCCATTAACAAAGCTCACACATAAAGGGGATAAATTTGTTTGGACAAAAGAGTGTGAAGAATATTTTGAAGAACATAAGAGAAGATTAGTCAATGCTCCTATATTGACTCTACCATCGGGGAATGATGGGTTCGTTATTTATAGTGAAGCATCGATGAAAGGACTTGGTTGTGTCCTTATGCAGAATGATAGGGTTCATGCCTATGCATAATGACAGTTGAAAATTCATGAGCAAAACTATCTTACTCATGATCTCGAGTTAGTAACTGTGATATTTTATTTGAAGATATGGTGGCACTACCTCTTTGGTGAAAAATGTGAGATTTATTCTAATCACAAGAGTTTGAAGCATATTTTCTCACATAATGAACTCAACATGAGACAAAGGAGATGGCTTGAATTACTCACGGATTATGATTGTACGATTCACTACCACCCGGGGAAAGAAAAAAAGGTGGCATATGCTTTGAGCAGAAAAGATCATGGAGTTTTGAAGATGATGAGAATTGAAAGGGATCCTATTTTTATGGATCTAGTAAAGTTGGATATGGGAATCACTATGGATGGTGAAACATCAATACTTTTCCAAATGGTTGCCAAACCATCTTTACTAGAAAGGATAAACAGTTCTCAGTCTGATGATGAAGAGTTTCAGAAGAAGATTAAAGATGTGAATGATGGGAGATTGAGAGACTTTGTGTTTGAAGAAGGAACTTTAAAATATAGGAAAAGACATTGTGTTCCCAATATACCAGATCTAAAAAGGTAATTGTTGGACGATGCTCATAGTTCCAATTTCTATATACACCCTGGGAGCACCAAAATATATAGAGATTTGGAGGAACATTTTTGGTTGGACAACATGAAGAGGGTGATTGTTGATTTTGTGTCAAGGTGTATGGTTTTTCAACAAGTAAAAGCTGGAAGGCAACATCCTGGAGGAGTCATGCAACCTCTTCCCATATTAGAGTGTAAATTGGATAACATTATGACGGACTTTGTCATGGGACTACCAAATATTCCTAGAAGGAACGATGCAATATGGGTTATTGTTAATTGTCTTACCAAGTAAGGACATTTTCATGCTATAAGAGAAGATCTACCACTGGAATGTCTAGAAAGACTATATATTAATGATGTTTTGAGACTCCATGGAGTACCCCTATCGATTGTTTCTGATCTTGATCCCCATTTTACATCAAGATTTTAGAAGAGTCTTCAGAAATCCCTAGATACTGAACTTCCTTTGAGCACTGCCTACCACCCTCAAACAGATGGACAATCCGAACGGACTATTTAAACCATAGAAGACATGTTGAGATCTTGCTCACTTGACTTTCAGGGTATGTGGGATCAATATTTACCTCTCATATAATTTTCCTATAACAATAGCTTCCATTCGAGTATTCAGAAGGAACCATATGAAGCGTTGTACATAAAGAGATGTCGCACACCAACATGTTGGGATGACGTTGGAGAAAGACAACTTGTAGGCCCAGAACTTGTGGAGGAAACGATGAAAATGTGAAGGTAATCCAAACCCACATAAAAGCATC
The DNA here is from genome assembly GCA_963277665.1 of Viscum album. Taxonomy (NCBI): domain Eukaryota; kingdom Viridiplantae; phylum Streptophyta; class Magnoliopsida; order Santalales; family Viscaceae; genus Viscum; species Viscum album. The sequence goes on along the minus strand of OY728145.1, from coordinate 1,235,703,544 downwards.
TCAACATAGGTAGAAGATCTATGCCAATAATTGAAGGATGGATTTGGAATTTCAAGTCGATGATCATGTTTTCCTGAAGGTATCTCTATTGAGAAAATACATGCCTGACCCAACGCATGTACTCACCTATGAGGAATTAGAACTAGAACCCGATCTGTCTTATTGCGAAGAGCCAGTCAGGATTCTTGATACCAGAGAACAAGTAATGAGAAATCGGACGACTCGTCTGGTAAAAGTTCTATGGAGAAACCATAAGATGGAAGAGGCAATGTGGGAACCCGAGGAACATATAATGAAGAACCACCCAAATATTTTTATGTATTAATACTCCAGAAATTGAGAGGATAGAATTATTTGAAGGAGGGGAATATATAACACCCCAAGCTTCCACAGTACGTTTCCCTTTGAATAGTGCAATAGCTTGTGTTGTACGCAACATCGAGTTCTAACACACTAGAACCAATCAAACTAGCCATTATGAATAGTAATACCCACTTTTTGAAATTTATAAATTTTATTATTCAAAATGGACTTCATTTTTGGATTCGGAATATCAAAATTTTCCTAGGGTGGATTTTTGGTGTTTTTCTGAAAAACTTCATTTTTTGATGAATCGTGAAACCACTAAGTGGTAGTTAAAAAAACTGAATTTCTCATAAAACTTAATTTTACCACTTCTGTGAGTGGAATTTCAAAAATCCTAGAGACACGGTAAATATTAAGGAGTAAAATGTGGTTCAATGAGATGAAAACAATTTTTGGTGAATAGTAACTTTTTACTTTTATTTACCGCGGTTAAAAGTAAATAGGGTATTTAAGGGTAAAAATGATATTAATATTACCCTAACACATGTCCTAATTCTATTTTACAAGTGTATATCGACCAAAAACAACCTTATGAATAAGATATTATCATTTAGGTCCACTTGGATTTGATTAGGACATTTATTATTATTTAATTCAACGAAGAGTTAAGAGAGTTAAAATCAAAGTTTATTTAATAAAACATTTTTAATATAGAGTTATACATAAGATAAATTCGATTGTAAATATTAATTAGAAATAATAAAAGATTACCTACACATTTATATTTTATTTATAATTTTTATACATTAAATAATTTAATTTATTTGTGACACAATGATGACGCAGTAATTACCATAAAAGTGACAAATTAAAATAATTGATATTATTAATACCTAAATAAATATAATTTGAGACTTTTTATGAATTTAAATAATTTTATAGGATAATATGATATGTTAGGATTTATTTAATTAACATTATTAGAAGTAATCATTCTTATAATTTTTATAAAAATCAATTATTGAATAGTGTCAAAATGGACATAAAAGAGTTTTTAAAAAAAATATTATATTTTTAATTGATATTAAATTACTGAAAATCTAAGGATCGTCCAAGAGACTTATATGATGATATTTTTATAATTATTTTACCACATGGGGGACTCTTGGATGTATATAATATGTTCATTAACAATATATTATATAAATACAATGTGACATGGTAAGTGTCAAACTAATTAACTAAGAGTTAAAACTAAAAGATAAGGTTAATATAATGACCCAAACCTCTCTAACATCTATTGGTTGAGTGGTTTTAGACCCATCCCCACCTTAACCTTTATATAATCCACTTTGGAGCCATTAGAAACCGAATTTTAATTTATTATAAAATAATATTTCCTGCTTTTCCAAAGATACCTCACACCCCTCTTATAAAAGGGCACTAACTTTTCTCATTTATTCACAGCTTAAACGCCTTTTGGTTCAGCCAACCCCTGCCAGAATACTCTCTCAACTTCCCTAAAAACATCCTAGATTCCTTAGTTCGACCATAATTCCATCCTATGGAGCTCTTTTTATCAAATCAAAAGGATGAACCCAAAGAAGAGGTAATGTTTTCACCACCCTTTTTCAAATTCATTTCTTCTTCAACTTATTCTTTCACTGTTATTCCCATTCTAAAATAATGAATCCAGTATCTCCTATATACTATATTATTATTATAAATATGGTACAACCATATTCAGTATTCTATCCATCTTTTGAATGACATGTCACCATACGTGAATACGTATGGCATACCGTCTCCAGGTCGTTGTGTAATTATTATTCAATATATTATTATTTGGATGGGTATAATAATGATTTTTAATTCATGTAAATAATAAATATAACATGATAATTATTCTATATATATGATATACCATACAATTATATATTATTTTAATATCAAAAGAATGATATTGTCGCTCGTGAGTACGTACGGACTGCCGTCTCCACGAACGCGATGAGATTCATTCTCCATCATATCCATTTAGGTATAATTATCATTTTATGATTTAAAAATAACTTTTAAGGACTTGATATCATTCTGGATATGAATAAGATATATCCTATCCATGACAAACATGGATTAGGTAAAAAAACATATAAAATAAAACAAGTAAGTTAACACCAGAAACAACGATAATTCTACGATATTATTAACAATGAAATGTTAAAAGATCATATATGATATCATATGAATGTATATGATTATTTTATAATTTAATAACAACTATTTCACCATTATCCAGGAGGTTAACCTACCCCCAACCAAGGAAAATTACACGGTAAGGGTTTATTTCGCAATCTCTCCACTATTTGAGGTTGTTTATACGTAATAATGTACTGGGACATCTTTATCATCCACATCCATGTTTCTTAAAAATGTATTTCAAAACATTTTTCCTATTTACTATAATATGGGTTAAATTCATTTATACACTTGTTTGACTTTTTATAGAAGGTTTATAGAGGAATCTTTTTGTTGTTTTCGAAACAAGGTGATTTTTAACCTTTTCGACGGAATTAAGGTAAGAATGTTTTTTTAACTTATACTGTGGGTGAGGCTATTTTCCGCCATTATAAAATTTTCAATGCTTCCCTTACAAGATTATATGAATATTATAAAAGAAAATTTTTTATTTTATAAATATATGACCCTTAAATGATTTCAAAATAGAAGAATATACTTCTCTAAAAAGAGTTTTGATTTCATCTATGTCAACATCCTTTGATATATTTTAAGCTTATTTAAAGTTGATTTATTATGATACAAAACTTATATATTGTATTGAAGGTTTTGTGATACGTTTGACTGTGGATGTGCTATTTTTATACCATTAGTGGTTTATGGATGAAGTATTTACATTTCATATGCTAGTTTTAATATGAATGTTTATGTTATGTTTAAACCTTTTCAGATGGGAATGCATTGGACTTAATATGTGACGGGTGGATCCCACTATAGGTCCTCGATGCATCGGTAGGTCTCATGAGACAAAATAGTGTCTTGGCAGAAGGACTTGAAAAAATCTTATTTGTAGTCTTGGCATGAGGCCTTGGATATGTGGTTATGATAGTCTGGAATTATTCATTCCATCATCATGAAAGTGTTTATTAATATTTCATGTGATTATTCGATTAGTAGAATATCCATGTGAATAAGTAAATGGAAATTATTTCATTTTCTTTTTTCCATGCTATGTTGAAGTTCATGTTTAAAAGGATTTTTTTATTTATACATTTTCTTAAATTTTTATTCATATTTATGAAAGTTTCCTCTATATTGTTATCCTTATTGGGAATTTGAGCTCACCCCTTTTCTATGGTTTATTTTTCCCAGGATGTGAAGAAGTAATTTATGAATGACCTGTAGAGATAGTATGAGGGGATAAGAGTGTGGACTATGGAGACTATATTGTGGTAGTTTTCATTTTATGATGTAATTTAAATCTTTATTAATTTATCTAGTGTTTCCAAGGCTACTAAACTAATCGGTCTTTCGAGATTTGATCTTCTTGTGAACATGCCAATGTTATGTAGTAATGCACTAACTCTGGGTAACTATGGTCGGGGCGTTACACTTAGGGCACATCCATTCTTCTTATGACATTCATCAAATCTGTTACTCCCCTTTTGTAGACTGATCTTTGTTCTGTGTAACCATGTGTGGGAGATTGAGAAATGGCATACCTTCTCCAATGACATGTTCATCAAGAAATTTACAGAGTAATTTCATTTAATACCAGCTGAAGTTGATACTGATTGAAACAATGATTTCTTAAGCTTCTACATTTTTCTCCCCCCAAGTGAAACACTCCTCAACATGTCAATCTATTAATAAAAATTGAAAAATCTCCCAAGGATGGAAACTTCTTCAACTTGGCTATCATCAGTTGATAACATTCACAACATCTCAAGTTCTCCCCCTGAGATCATGCATCACCTTCAATTCCCTGTATTATTAGCCCAAATACAATACAAAAATGACTAAGAGAATAAGGTGGTTCCTCCTTGCTTCATCAACATGAGCTACATGGTTGAGGTTGTTTTCTCAACCTAGTTCCTCTATTCACTCTAGTCTTCATGACTGCACATTTGAACAAATCTTCTGATATATTGTGATGTGGGATGGTTCTCTTCACATTCTCTTCTTCTTTGTGTGGAGAATTTTTCTTCCTAATAGCCATCATATATGATACATTATTACTCCTCTTAAGGACTACTTCTTGATATGCTATTAAGGATAGACAGTCTTTTTTGGTGTGACCCGATCTCATACATCTCTCACACATAACTTCTTTGAAACGTGTTTTTCTCAAGGTTTTCAATCTCCACTACACACTTTCATCATCATGTGAATGTTTTTCTTTTCGTTTCTCACCATCCATGGCATTTTCATCTTCATGTTTCATCATTCTCTTCAAATCTTCTTGCCGAATGACCAATATGTCATTTGGAACTGTTACAGCTGGTTTGTATCATCCACATGGGTACATATGAGTTTAATCCCACATAGTTTTTATTTTTTATGAATGAACCTTCAATTTCATGAATATAAAATCTTGAGTCTTCTCAGCTTCCCTTCTTGAGATCTTCTTGGGGAAATGTGTGTTCACAATATTCTTCTGAATTCATCCGAAGGTACTTGCTTTATACTTAGATGTCATCAGAAGTCTTATTTTTTTATCAACAGTGAAAGCATGTTGAGATGGGAATGTACATACCTTGTGACCACTTCCATTGAAAACATCACATATGTTATCAAGAATTACAAATTTGTTTATTGTAAACAGATTCTTCTGGATCTGCAGATGTTGCTTCTTTTTCTCTAGATTTCTTCCCTTTGATAAAGGCTTTCTTTGTGCTTTTTAATTATAGGTATTGTACCAACAATCAAGTGCACAATACCCAAATCTGTTTTAGCACCATCATTGAACCAAAAATCTTTTCTTCTTTATATATTCTACATGAGGTTGTGGGGACATCTTCTTAATTTTTTTTGCTCTATCTGAGGAACCATCTTCCTCCTTTTTCTTTCCATCCAAGCTAGTCGTAGAAGAGGGATTCTTACCCTCCGCTTTACTCATCCATACCAGTTAAGAATTGTTCTTCCAACCTCTACATTTTGAAGGAACATATTTAGAAAAAATGGTACAGGTTTTTATGGATGGTACCTTCATATTAATAGTTACATGTGATAGATCAATGAGTGAAGTCATGATCTTCTTATCACATTTTGGTGGTCTTTTGAAAGTGCAATCCTCCAGTGAGCATTGAGTATCTACGACAACTGATTCTTGGGATTGATCTTCAAGGGTTGTCATAATCTTTTTGGAACATGTTGGAGGTATTTCAGCTTTATAAACCTCCAATGAACATTGAGTACAAGTGTCACCTATTTCATTATTTTTTTAATTATCAAAATGTGTCATCTCAAGATTTATCAATTGGGCTTCCAATTTTTGACATTCAATATTGAGAATGATCTTCTTATCTTCATTCATGATCATCTTCTCTTCACAATACTTTTTTAATTTTTCAACCTCATCTTCATGCATCTAAAATTTGTTTTGTAACAAAGAGTCAAGTTCCTTGAATCTCTTGGATGTTTCTTTGAAACAGAAACTCTTGACTTTAGTTCACTTCTTCAGTTCAACTTCAAGAGCAAGGATCTTATCATTTAGAGTCTTATTGAGAGCCTCTATTTCTTCGAATACTTTAATCTGTTTGGTGAGCTGTAAGCGTTCAAAATGTTTTCATTCCAATCCCTTTTACAAATTGTCAGATTCCCTTTCCAATCAATTGATCTCAGCATGCATGAATTGAATTATTCTAAAAACAGGGGCAACTATTTCATTTGGAATATCATGCAGATAACTTATTACTTTCTCCAGATCACTTGAGATAGAAGTTTCATCCTTTCTTATGGCTGGAACCTGATCCACCTGCTCGATAATTTCCAATCCTAATATTTCTTCCTTATTGGATGGGCATCAAGAACAAGGCATTGCATCTTCTTTGGACATGAGGGACTTCTTCATCTGCTTCTTCTCTTTCTTTTTCCTATTAGTCATGGTCATGCTGGATGTAGACTTCTACTCATAAATGACTGAATATTCATCAAGACTGCACTTCATTTTTTTATTTTAAGAAAGAAACTCAAATCCTCATCTAAATTTAATTACTTTAGACTATCCAACATATGTGATCCTTTCCCTATGATACAAATTTTGGGACCCTGGGACACCCTAAGAGGGGATGGGTGAATCAAGGTGTCAAATTTTACATTTTAATGTTGTGGATCTTGTAACCACGTTGGTAGGAACTAGTTAAAACTATATAATGGATATGATCAGCAATGAGACGTTCACATTCACAGAGATGACACAACAATTTTTAATTGGTTTACCACTAAGCGATACGTACAAGGAGCATACACCGACAGGTTTTAGGTCGTACCAAAATCCACTAAACATCACTAGCTATGGTTTACAGAAGTTTGGGCACAATCACTCTATCCCTGGCTCAATGCCTTTATAAAAGGTTTAGGGATAGCTCACAGCATCCCTCAGGTCACTCCTATTGACTCCCCCTGGCTCACTGCCCTTGGTCTAGTCACACTCAGTTTATAGACATGAAGGTATCTTCAATAGATTTGCATTGAAGTCTTTGTATCCTATTCATCATGAGACAATGCTTGCATCAGAGTGCTGTATTGATGCACTTTTTCATTCAATATTAAACATTAGTGCAATAACTAATGAACTAAATCTTCTTCTTCTCATCCTTTAATTCCCAAAATGGACACCAGAGTGTATTGATATATTTCATTCTTTCTGTTCATATCTGAGTTTAGTTGCACAAATCTTACTTCTTATCTTCACAAAGCTCAATGAGGTTGTTAAACACCAGTCATGTGTGTGATGTACCACTTCTCTATGTAAATCCAAATTGTTCATTGTTCCTCCGTCTCAATGACCAGTAATGATGCACTTGAATGCACTAAACCACTAAATCAGATTCTCATAAAGTGCAAACAGGATACACAGATGATTTCACATAGCAACAACCCTTTTCATGCAAACTAACACTTTGCACCGAAGCTATCGGGTAGTCTTCTAGATTTCGTGAAGCTCCAAAAATACTGGTGGGCTTCAGCAATACCTGGTGTGCTTCCCCGATCCTAGCGTGCAAGTCTTAAGATGGCACACATGTCTCATCGTGCAAGTCTAAATCAGCACACAAGTTCACCTCAACCACTTGCACGACACTCACTCCTTCAACCTCAATCTTGCATGACTCACTTCCTTTCTCTCCCAAACTACCTGGGTTCAAAGCCAACAACTAGTGCACAACTTTTACTTACACGACAACACACCACTTGTGCGACCACCACACATGCGCGATGGGAGATCTGATTTTCTATAAGTGTTGAGCTCATGCAGAATGAGGAGGGTTCGACCAGTATTTATAAGAATTTTGAAACCCTGTGTGATGGCGCGCTAGTCTTCCCTCGGCGCACAGGTGCGGGCGCGCAGCTCATCCTCCCTAGCCTTTATCGCGTAACTCACTTGCATAACCAAACCAATACTTGAACGACCCTCTTGAATTTTCCATATTTTCAAGATCCGATCAGGATGAAAAATAGGTGTGCATGTTTCCAATCCTCCTAGGCACCGACATGCATGTTGTTTCTCGATGCGCAGGTCACTTGCGTGACAACAAGAATACTTGTGCGACCCTTATCCCTTTTCCATTTTCTCACATTCTGATCTTGAAAAACTTTAGTTGTGCAGGTTCCCTCTCTCTCAAGTACACGGTGTGAAATTCTCTTTTCCAAAATCATTTTTCTCAATTTTTTGATTTTCAGGCCTAAAACGTTGGCAATCACTAGAATATAGTGCCACCTTGTATCTACACATTTTGTATCGCCTCCAGATCATCCATTCCTTTGTCTAAGTTCTTGAATCAAACATGGAATGTTAACCACAACCCTTGAACTCTACATTCCACTATGTAATATATTTTTTTCACAAATTTGTGTTTTATTGTTTGCTATGTCAACAAGCACTATCATCTCCTTTTTTCTATGATTTTCCTTCTTCAGAAACTCTTCATCTATCATCACAAACTCCACTATCGTGGTATATATCCGTTGATATATTAGATTTAGCATCATCATTCTTTGATACAATGTGATGTGCATGGACATATCAGAATTCCAAAACCTTGTACTTTGTCTTCTTATTAAACTGTAATTCTCTACATCAATCAAACCATACAATTCAATCCTTCATGAATTCTCTTGCATGGTTCTCTTGAAATCATGAAGATTTTCATTCTCTTCATCAACCTTCATGTCTTTTTCTTCATCCTCAGAAGTATTATACCTCACCATTCTTCATTGTTGTAGACAAAGTGTCACCTTTGACACATGTTCATTTAACTAATGATCAATACAAAAATCATCTGAATTTACATTATTCTATTTCATTGGAGTACTTATTGATATCCATCATTTTGATCCTCATTGGAAATAAGGGGGAGAGAAAGTGAAATGAAATTTGAGAAGAAAAGTTGATTGACGGGAAGGATTCTCATTTTGACGTTGACGAATTCATTTCAGAAGATATGTAAGGTATTGACAACAAAATACAAATGGGGAGAATGATGGAACCACTTTGTGTATAAGGATGTATTTTTAGTCAATAGTTGTAAATGAGGATAAAAATTTCAGATATCAAGATGTACTCCAATGAAATGGAGGAATAGAAATTCAGATGATTGTTGTACTGATCATAAGTTCAAAGTAAATGTGTCAAAGGAGAGACATTGTCTACAACAGTTAACAATGGTGAGGTATAATCCATCTGAGGATGAAGAAGAATACATGAAGGTTGTTGAAGACCATGTAACTCTTCATGATTTCATGAGGACCATGCAAGAGACTTCTTGAAGGATTGAATCGTATGATTATCATGAAGTAGAGAATGGGGGTTGAAGAAGAAGACAAAGTACAAGCTATTGTAATTCTGAGATGGCCATGCACTTCACATTTTATCAAAGTTTGACGACGCTAATGATGATCTATCAAAGGATATATATCATGATAGCGGAGTTTGTGATGGATGAAAAAGAGTTGCTGAAGAAGACAAATCACTAAAAAAAGAGACGTGATTTTTCTTTGTGACAAACAAACAATGACATACAAATTTGTTGACAAAAGAGATTTCATAGTTGCATGTCGAGTTCAAGGGATATGGTTAATGAAATATGTTTGATTCATGAATATCGACAAAGGAATGGATGATCTGGAGGTGGTACAAAAGGATCAGATACAAGGTGGAACCTTTTTCTAGTGTTTGCCAAATTTTTGGGCTTGAAAATCGATAAATGGAGAAAATTAATTTTGGCATAGAGACTTGTGCACTATGTACTTGAAAGAGAGATAACATGCGTGACTAGAGATTTTCAAGAATAGTGTTGGGAAAAAATCCCTCAAGGTATCATTGACGCATTTTTGAGGTGATTGTGTTTTTTGACAAAGTGGACATCTGAGTAGTGATTGTTGACAAAGCAAAACAATGCATTACAAATTTGTTGACAAAAAGGAGTTCATGGTGGAATGTCGAGTTCAAGAGCTGAGTTCAATGATCCATGTTTGATTCAAGAACATCGATAAAAGGAATGGATGATCTGGATGCAGTACAAAAGAATAGATACAAAAGAACAGATACAAGGTGGCGCCGTTTTCCAGTGTTTGCCAAATTTTTGGGCCTGAAAATCGGCAAATAAAGAAAAGTGTTTTTGGCAAAGGGACTTGCATGCCGTGGAATTGGAGAATAGGAAACTTGCGCGCCATATGTTTTTCAAGATCAGAAGATCAAAATATGGCAAAGGAAGTAGGTTCGCGCAAGTTTGGGAGTTGGTCGCGCAAGTGTCTAAAAGGAGAGAAGACTTGCGCGCCGAGACTGGGTCGCGCAGGTGACTTGCGCTCCGTCGCGCAAGGTGGTCAATTTTCCTATAAATGCTGGACCACCACTCTTCATTCTTCACCGGAGTTCAAACTAGAGCTCCCGTCGCGCAGGTGTGGTGGTCGCGCAAGTGGTGTGTGTGGTCGCGCAGGTGGGACTTGCGCGCCAGTGGTTGAAGTTGTGCGCCGGTGTTAGAAGTTGCGCGCCGGTTTTCAAGTGCGCGCCAATAGAGGTTTGGGCGTAAAAGGAAGAGAGTCCTTCAAGTTTGGAGTTGAGGAAGCTTGTGTCGCGCAAGTGTCAGAGGAGGACTTGCGCACCCGTTGTGACTTGTGCGCCGATACTTGCGCGTCGAGGTAGACTTGTGCGCCAAGTATGGTTTGTTCCAGCAGTGTTTTTCGAACTGCGTGGAAGCTGGAAGTTTGCCCGATACCTTCGGTGCAAAGAAATATTCATCTATGGGTGAAATTTGTACTTCAACAAAGCATATACACACAGAGTAAGATGCATTCATTCATGCAAATGAAGAGACCTACAGGTCTATAAACTGTGAGTGGATTCCTTCCAAGAGCAGTGAGCTTAGGAAGAGGAAGAAGGTGATCCTCTCCACCGGCAGTGAGCCAGAGAGAGAGAAACAGGGAGTGACCCTTGGGAAAGCAGTGAGCTGACCCTAAACATTGTAAAGGCAGTGAGCCTGGGCATAGAAGTGATCTAGCCCGAACATTGTAATCTACAGCTAGTGAATTCTAGTTGAATTTGGTACGAACCGGCAACTTGTCGGCGTATGCTCCTTGGATGTAGCCCTTAGCGGTGAACCAAGTAAAAATCTTTGTGTCTTCCTGCTTTCTTCCCTGCATTGCATTCAAAGCATCATCATCAGGTAAAAGAGACAAGTGATCACAGTAACCACACAAGTGCAAACAAAGTGACCCTTGTAACAAAGAGGTCAAGATCCAGTGGGGCAGGAAGTATTTTGAAAAAGAATATCCATACCCTGATTCACCCCCCCCCCCCCCTCTCAGGGTATATAGGCCCCTATTGGCCCTAACAATTGGTATCAGAGGGACTGGTTTCTTTTATCAGATTTGTTTGCTTCAACTTGGTGTAGTCGATCTGTGTAGTTGAAGATATTGTTTGCGCTTATCTCGGTCTACCATGGGAAAAAGAAAATCTTCAAAGAAGAATCAGAAGTCAGGTGGTATCCCTCAGTGTGGAAGTGTTTTTGGAAAAAGTGTGATTCAACTAAATGAATCAAACAGCTTACTGGAGGAATCATGCAGTGAACAGAAAAATGAATTGGATAAATCATACCACAAAAATACTTACTCAGTCAGTTATGCTGATGGAATGAGTGAAGAACCTGACATTCCAAGTGACGTTGGAAGCACTGAAGTTGAAGAAGAAGAAATTGAAGGAAGAATTGATATGCGAGCTGAGTTAGAGGCTGCTCTTGAAGAGATAGATGTTTGGAGGGCCAAAACCAAGAAAGCTAACAAAATTGTTCGCGATGCCAAACTCTATATGCAGCAGCAAGAAGAAGATAAGTCTGAGCTGATGGAAGAAATTGAGAAACTTAAGTTATCAACATCAAAGAACTCAGAATCAGTTAGTAAGTCTAAGCTGAAGGTTGAAGAACAGAAAAGAGAGATCGATGGCCTGAACAAAAAGGTGGAATTTGTCCATGGGGCTAAAGAATTGGATCATAAATCCACAGAGGAAATTAAATATAAAATCATTTGGATCCATGATCTGGAAACTGAGATCAACAAGCTAAGAGTCTTAAATCAAAGGCTTATTGATATGGTTACTGACCTAACAGAGAAGAATGATTTTCAAGGTCAGCAACTACAAAAGATGGATAAAATAAATGGAAAACAAAAGGCTGGTGAGTGTGAAGAGAATCAAGAGTCCGATGCAGTTCGGAATCTGAAAACCAAGAGTGATGATTTGGCTACACAACTATTTGAACTAGTTCAGAAGCATCAAAGACTACAGCAAGAGAATGCATGTTTCTCTGATTCTGTTGCTCAAGAAAAATTGATGGTAAAGGAGAAAAATGACATGGTTGATGAGTTGAAGCATGAACTGGAAGATGAGATGAGTAGAGGGAAGCTTCTCAAGGAAGAAAATGATGTCAAACTTGAATCAAGGGATATGAAGATTCAAAAGTTGGAAGAGGAGCTAGAATCAATGAAGAAGGAAATGGAGAAAGGCAATGCTGAAGGAAATCCTAGAATGAAGGATGCCTTGCACCTATTATTTGATTATCCTTCAGCAGGTGATGATAAAATGAAGTCCAAATGTGCTGCATCAGAGGAGAAGCATGAAAGGATAGTGTCTTCCCAAAGGTCATCCCTTTTGGGAAAATCTGGAATTGGATATGATAATCCCACTCTTATGGCTAATAAGAAAAATGTAGTGAAAAATTCCAAAGGTAAGAAAAATCCTGTAGGTGCTGGAGATAGGCCTATGAGGATAGTTTCAAGAAGTGATGATATGTGCTATTTCTGCGGAGTTCATGGCCACACATCAAGCTTCTGTACAGAGGCTCTGGAGTACATCTCGGGCTGTGAAAATAGAAACTTCAATAAATCTGAGAACATGAAGAGGTACAATGACAAATTAGAGAGAAGAGTCTCTCAGAGGAAAGCATATGTTAGATGCTATTACTGCGGAAGAATGGGACACACAATGAGTATGTGTCAGGAAGCTCAGGAGCCCAATATCAAAAGAAGAACTCAAGGTGCATCAACTTCTCAGCATAGAGATGATGAAATGAGGTATGCCTTTGAGGGAAAATGTTTTATATGTTCTCACTATGGGCACATGGCGAGACATTTTAGTAAGAATAATGTAGGAAAGGGAAAGGAACAAGATAAAAGATCTCCACCATAGGAAGTGTACAAGAAAGAAGCCTGTACTGGGAGACAAAGTGGTAAGGAGAAGAATAGGCTTAGAGCCTCGGGGAAGTCACATGGAGCTGAACGAAAGGTGTATCAGTCACCTCCTCTATCGTACTCACGACAGCTCTCAAGGAGAGAATGGGAACAAACCTGGAATATTAAGGGGAGATCTACTCCAGTTGTGATAAAGAAGAATGAACGTTCAGTGGAGGACCCACCACTAATGCAAAATAGGGTGCCGACTCATAAATCTGATAAAAGTCAGATATGCACAGAATGCATTGCAAAATTCGCCCCGCAACGAGAAGTGGAAGAAAAAGGTAGATCCCAACAATGGACAAAGAAGACATGGAAGATGATAAGAAAAAAGATTCCTGCACAGAGAAACAATCAAGGGAAATGGAATTTCGGTAGAACATCAAAGACCGAAATGTGTACCAGTTGGTCTAAACCCCAGATTGTGAGAAAGGCCAAGTCTGCAGAATCTTCATATCAGAAAAAGGCTCAGAATGTGAGCAAAGAATGCCTAGTCATATGGCCAGAACAGTTGATGTTGGATAAGCAGTTGGAGGAAGCAAGAAAGGAGTGTGATGCGCTCCAAGAAAGAATCAAAGGGTTGATCCATCAGGATCAACCATCATCCTCATATTGAGGATTCCAGAAGAAAACCCCTCTCCCTATGTATATAAATTCTATTAACTGATGATCCGTGTGTTTCAGGTTTTAGGGAGATACAATCCAAGGGGACGTGGCATCTAAGGATGCAAAGTGGAGAAGTGATATGCTCTAGAGTTTCAATTGATTCATATCAGGAGGAGAAGAATGACGTTTATGGTTCTAACCCCAGGAAATGTTGCATAACATAGGGGGAGTATTTAACAGCAAAATTAGATGCCAGATCCATCAAGGAAATAATAGGATGACCCAGCTCAAGAGTTGTCTATCGAGAGAAGACATACTATGAGAGAAGCAGCAGTGATCAAGCATTTCATGATTATTTATTTTGATCTAACATTATGGTATCAGCTGACTGTTTTCAGGATACCAAGAAGCTGCGAGATGTAGTGGAAAGAAATGAAGCCACTGAAGAATGAGTCAGTGAACAATTTCCTGACAAATGTGTTGAGAAGGAAAGCAACAAAGGGGGAGCATAAGTAACTAATGCTGATTTAGAAAATAAGAATCCTCATCTGCACAATAGTCAATGAATCGAGTTGAGATTGACATGCAGAATATCATTAGTGATTAGTCATCTCTAGCTCAGACAAAGAGAAGGGTGCTGAGACATTTGCACCAGTTGCAAGGCAGGAGACAATCAGATTATTCCTAGCCATTGCAGTGCAAAGAAAGTTCAATGTGGTTCAGATGAATGTCAAATCTGCATTTCTCAATGGGGTTCTGGAAGAAGAAGTGCATATTGAGAAGCCAAATGGGTTTCTCATTCATGAATTTGAGAATAAGGTTTTTCGACTATAGAAGGAATTGTATGGGATGAAACAAGCACGGAGAGCATGGTACTGAAGGCTTGATCAATATATTTAGCAGCTTAGTTTCTAGCATGGAGAAAAGCCAAGGAAGTGAAGACTCTGATTTCTACCCGAATGAAATAATCAAAAGATGACAGTGGCAGGGAAGTTAATATCACATAATACCGGAAAACCATTGGAAGCTTATTGTACTTAACTGTGAAATGGCCTGAAATTGTTTTCGCCACATGCCAAGAAGCAAGATATCAGAGCAATCCCAAGTAAAGCCAAATGCTTGTAGTGAAAAGAATACATTGACTGGGCTGGTTCAGTAGATGATAGAAAACCAACGTCAAGTGGTGCAAGCTATCATGGTGGATTGTGTATTTCTTGGATTAGTAAGAAGCAAGATTGCATTTCATTGAGCACCGCAGAAGCTGAGTATATTGTGGCTATTCAAGCATGCACACAATTATTGTGGATGAAGCAGCAGCTTGAAGATATGGGAGTTGAAGTGAAGTCTCCGATCGGAATCCAGTGTGATAACTCAAGTGCTATAAATCTTAGAAAAAATCTCGTCCATCATTCACGGACAAAGAACATTGAGATAAAGTATCATTTTATCAAGGTGAAAGTTGATCAGGGAATCGTGAAGTTGGAGTATGTGCCTACAGAACTACAAGTTGCAGACATTATGACAAAGGCCTTACCGAAGGAAGTGTTTGAGAGACATCGACTGGCTCTAGGAGTTCAGTCAACTCCCCGCACTTGAAAGAGTGTGGATGTGGGACCCCCCCCCCTACCCCTCTCCCTGTGGTATGATGTGTTTTTTCCTAATATGCTGATATGTGTTCTCTACTATGTTACAGACTACAAAGGAGTGTCCTTTGGGTTCGTTGAAAAAGGGGGAGAAAAGTGTTTGTTTAAGGAGGAGAAAATAGTGATTGTTCAAGGGGGAGACAATGTGGCTATTTGAGAAATTATGAAAGATACGGGGAGAAGCTGACAGGTGGAGTAGCCAGAAAGGGGGAGCAATGAGAAAGGGGGAGTGTATTAAATCTGATGATGCAAGAAGTGATCGATCAAAGAATAGATATCATGACAACTGAGGATCGTGATAAAAGCAGAAGAGTGGGGTTGGAAAGTGGTGAGACTATTTCCAAACCAAAAATTGGTCTTCCAACAAATCCATCAATAATTGGTATCAGTTTAGTACGAATCGGTATCAGTTTGGTGTCAATAGTGGATGTCAGAGATAAAGTGATTCATTGATGAACTTTTCATTTACTCTTGTTTCTCACGCCAAGCATTGCTCATGTAGGCTTAGAGTATGTGTTGAGTAAATCCTTGATCGCTATCAGAATCGCAATGAGGCGAATGGAGGCTGAAGAATCAACGACGTATCTTTGTTTTGGAAGAGTTGTCAACAAACCCAAAGGGGGAGATTTTTGGGAAAAAATCCCTCAAGGTATCATTGACTCAATTATGAGGTGATTATTTTTGTTGACAAAGTGGACATCTGAGTAGTGATTGTTGACAAAGCAAAACAATGCATTACAAATTTTTTGACAAAAAGGAGTTCATGGTGGAATTTCGAGTTCAAGAGCTGAGTTCAATGATCCATGTTTGATTCAAGAACGTCGATAAAAGGAATGGATGATCTGGAGGCGGTACAAAAGAACAGATACAAAAGAACAGATACAAGGCGGCGCCGTTTTCCAGTGATTGCCAAATTTTTGGGCCTAAAAATCGGCAAATAAAGAAAAGTGTTTTTGGAAAAGGGACTTGCGCACCGTGGACTTGGAGTATAGGAAACTTGCGCGCCATATGTTTTTCAAGATCAGAAGATCAAAATATGGAAAAGGATGTAGGTTCGCGCAAGTTTGGGAGTTGGTCACGCAAGTGTCTAAAAGGAGAGAAGACTTGCGCGCCGAGACTGGGTCGCGCAGGTGACTTGCGTACTGTCGTGCAGGGTGGTCAATTTGCCTATAAATAATGGACCACCCCTCTTCATTCTTCACCGGATTTCAAACGAGAGCTCCCGTCGCATAGGTGTGGTGGTCGCGCAAGTGGTGTGTGTGGTCGCGCAGGTGGGACTTGCGCGCCAGTGGTTGAAGTTGTGCGCCGGTGTTAGAAGTTGTGCGCGGGTTTGCAGTTGCGCGCCAATAGTGGTTTGGGCGTAAAAGGAAGAGAGTCACGCAAGTTTGGAGTTGAGGAAGCTTGTGTCACGCAAGTGTCAGTGGAGGACTTTCACGCCCGTTGTGACTTGCGCGCCGATACTTGCGCGTCGAGGTAGACTTGCGCGCCAAGTAAGGTTTGTTCCACCAGTGTTTTTCAGACTGCTTGGAAGCTGGAAGATTGACGGATACCTTCGGTGCAAAGAAATATTCATCTAAGGGTGAAAGTTTTACTTCAACAGAGCATCTAGACACAGAGGAAGATGCATTCATTCATGCAAATGAAGAGACCTACAGGTCTATAAACTGTGAGTGGATTCCTTCCAAGATCAGTGAGCTTAGGAAGAGGAAGAAGGTGATCCTCTCCACCGGCAGTGAGCCAGAGAGAGAGAAACAGGGAGTGACCCTTGGGAAAGCAGTGAGCTGACCCTAAACATTGTAAAGGCAGTGAGCCTGGGCATAGATGTGATCTTACCCGAACATTGTAATCCACATCTAGTGAAGTCTAGTGGAATTTGGTACGAACCGGAAACTTGTCGGCGTATGCTCCTTGGATGTAGCCCTTAGCGGTGAACCAAGTAAAAATCTCCGTGTCTGCCTGCTTACTTCCCTGAATTTCATTCAAAGAATCATCATCAGGTAAAGGAGACAAGTGATCACAGTAACCACACAAGTACAAAAAAAGTGACCCTTGTAACAAAGAGGTCAAGATCCAGTGGGGCAGGAAGTATTTTGAAAAAGAATATCCATACCCTGATTCACCCCCCTCTCAGGGTATATAGGCCCCTATTGGCCCTAACAAATAGAACGTGAAAATATGACAAAGGGATAAGTGCCACGCAAGTATTGGTGTTATCGCGCAAGTGACCTGCACGCCGAGAAAGGACTTGCACACTGGTTCCTAGGTGGTTTGGAAACTTGCACGCTTGTTGTTATTCAGGATCAGAAATCCAAAATACGGCAAAGGAAAGAGGGTTTCTCAAGTATTGGTTTGGTCATTTAAGTGATTTATGTGATAGAGGCTAGGGTGGATGAGCTGTGCACCAGAACCTGCGCGCCGAGGGAGGACTTTCACGCCATCGTGTAGGGTGTCAAAATTCCTATAAATACAGGTCGACCCCTCCTCATTCTGCATGAGCTCGTCACTTAGAAAAAATAAGAGCTCCCTTCGCACAGGGGTGGTGGTCTCACAAGTGGTGTGTGGTCACACAAGTAGAAGTTTTGCATCGGTTGTTGGCTTCGTGACCAAGTCGGTTTGGGAGTGAAAGGAAGTGGGCCGCACATGTTTGATGTTGAAGGAGTGAGTGTGGCGCAAGTGGCTGAGGTGAACTTGTCTGCTGGTTTGGACTTTCATGCCAAGACTTGCAATCCATCTTGAGACTTGTGCACTGGGCTTGGGGAAGAGCTTTAGGTATTGCTAAAGCCCACTGGTCTTTTTGGAGCTGCACGAATGCTGGATGATTTCTCGACACCTTCAGTGAAAAGTGTGATATTGTGTGCAAAGGGCTGTTGCAGCGTGAAATGATCTGTGTATCCTATTTTCACTTTCAGAAAATCTGGTTCAGTGGTTCTGTGAGTTCAAGTTCATTATTACCGGTCATTGAGATGGATGAATAGTGAATGATTTTTTACGATGAGAAGTGGTACCACACACACATGACTGGTGTTTAACACCCTCATTGTGCTTTACGAAGAGAAGAAGAATTATTCGTGAAACTAAACTCAGATTTGCACCAAAATAGGGAAATATATCAATACACTCCGGTGTCAATTTTGGGAATTAAAGGAAGAGTGGAAGAAGATTTAGTGCATTCAGTTATTGCACTAAAGTAAAATATTGAATACAAATGTGCATCAACTCAGTACTCTGATGCAAGCAATGTCTCATGCTGAACAGGAGACAAAGAATTCAATGCAAATCTATTAAAGATACCTTCACGTATATAAACTGAGTGTGACCACACCAATGTAAGTGAGCCAGGGGAGTCAACAGGAGTGACCTGAGGGACACTGTGAGCTATCCCTAAACCTTCTGTAAAGGTAGTGAACCTGGGACAGAGTGCCTATGCTTGAACATTTGTAAACCACAGCTAGTGAAGTTTAGTGAATTTTGGTAGGACTAACAACTTGTCGGTATATGCTGCTTGGACGTATCCCTTAGTGGAAAACCAAGTAAAAATTGTTGTGTCATATCTGTGCATGTGAATGTTTCATTTCTCATCATATCCATAATATAAGTTTAACTAGTTCCTACCATCATCGAATAAAGATCCATAAATTTAAAACCTAAAAATTTGACAACATGATTCACCCCTCCCCTCTCAGGGTGTCCCGAGGTCCACTATGTCCCAGAATTATAAAATCAGAACATATTTTACTCAATGCTTGCCTCGAAAATTACAACAATATAGATATGGCTATTTCAATGCTGCAATTTTAGTTAGGTCGACCCATCACTCTTATAATGACTACCCAGTAGTAAAAGGCAACATCCACTATGGCATGAACGACAGCTCAAAAATATTATTTTGTCAACATTTCAATGATGTAATGATATTATGACATAATATATTTTTGAGGGTTTTATTATTTTTAGTACGATAATAGAAATACTTTTCTATTTTTACAAGAACATACTATGTGATTTCACTGACAACTGATCATGAAAAAATAGACATTTAACCATGTCACTTGTTAATTTTATCTCACATGCTTGTTTATTATTATTCTATGTGATCGCGCAATAAACTAAACAGGCAGAAAAATAATAAACCATGCAAGACAAAATGAACACCTAATCATGAGATTGTTCTAATAGTATATCAATTGACTGAATAAAGGAATAACTGAGACCCTATGAACAATATCATTAGTCATGTGACATGAAACATGGATAGAAAACATATTCTCATCCAATGTATCCAACTCTTGTCAGGTGCATCACCGTCACTTGGTCTAATGTGCATCATGCCTCGTCTACTCATAATATATCAGCACTCTCATGTAGGGAAGGGGGTTTCAGGGTATAAAATTGTAACTCTTAGAATGTCTGTGCAGCCCCTTATACATGTAATGACCATTTAGATGACACACATATCATCATTAATTTAATTAATCAAATTATTACAAACCGGTAGGAAATAAATTAATAAATAATTAAAAAATTCACCAATCATACATTGGTAGGCCTAAGGGTCAAAAACAGTATACTCATTAACATGCATATATTAAATAAATGATAAATAAGAATTAAAAATACATTAAAATAAACATGAAAAAATTTTAATTGATTTAGAAATTTCACACTAATTTCTAATCAGATATTTATGTCATTTAGACACAATTAATTAATTTAATTTTAAAAAAACAATTAAATTAATTAATTAATTTATTGAAATCCAAATAAAATTAAATACAACACTTTAAAAATTTTAATAACCAATTCAAGAGGTGGAGAATCAAAATTATAAAAAAGTTATTAAGAATTGAATGAATTTAAAGAAACATAATCAAATAATACATTTTTTATTTTAGAGTTGATTATAAGTTTACCTTTCACCACATAATTATCATGATACCATTAAGTGGTAGTGATTTAATATGATCATCCTCAATCAATTTTAATTATAGTATCTCTATTCTTGTCAAAATTAATTTCCAATATATTAAGGAATACAATTTATTAATTCTGAAACTACATACATTTTAATATTTCATGTATAGATTGGGAATCATTTACATAATCCTTATCCATTATTATATTAATTTCCATATTTTCCTTTACATTATAAAATAATGCTTTAGATGGAGTGGTTCAACACATAAAATACATCTTCTTTAATCTTTATGGTAGTTTCTTAGGTGCTTCATCCCATGTTTTTTAGAATTTAAAAAGATGGATTTCATTCTTATATGGGATTTAACATTTGATTTTCCATGAAATCACATTTTTCATTTTCTGTATCTAAAATTATTTGATTAATAAATGTTTAAAATTTCTATTTCAATATTATTTTCACACTAAAAACCCAATATAGCTATAAAATAACTTTATAGATAATACATTGTGAATACTTGCTTAATGGCCTGTAATAAAATGTTCGATCCTATTTTTAGGGTCAATAAAAATTTGGAGACATACGTTATCAGCCTTTAAATGTTTATATCATAGATACCCAAAGATTTATCCACCATTCATTTCAACACTATGAATTCTCTTTATATTTTTATACATTTTTTTTGAGTAACATATTTGATAATGAATATTTTCTTAAATACCCCCCATTAAATAAAACTAACTTCATCCCTTTATACATATTATCAATTAATATACTCACTTAGAAAACCTCACCTTATTTATGAAAAACAATATAAATAAATATTATATGCTTTTATAATTCAGGAATGTAAAATATCTTTTTTACTATGTTAATCCATTGACCGAAAAAATTGATCTGAATACTGATTAAATGTTTGAGGAAATTTCCACATGAAAGAATTAATGAATAAATGATCCATGCAATTTGTGTTAGTTCTAAATAGTTATCATTTTATTCAATTAATGATAAACATGTGTGATTATTTTAAATAGATATTTTACTCCACCTCCCATCTCATTTCTTTCTCATTTATAGTATTTCAACATTTTCAAGTTCAATTTTTGTTAACATGATGTCTACTTATATTAGGGACTTCTGAAACTATATTTGACATCATATGTAATATTATTTCATATATTTTACATCATTTTCAATAATTTATAAATTATATGTTATAAATAATCAAAAAACACATAACCCAATGGATTACTGTTATTGGATATTAGCTATATAATGGTAAATTAAAATTTATTTCCATTATAACTCAAATAAAATTATCCATAATTGATATAGTTATAATCTAAATCAATCATATAATTTACTAGAATCTATAGAAACATAACAATGTGTTAAATAAAATGGCCATTAATTGAAAAGATATCAATGAGTAAAAAATGAGTTAGATAATAAGTATGAGATAAAACATGAACATGGGAGAAATATACAATTAAAAGAGAATGGAATCATTTTATTTTTCTATATTTCTTGAGATATGGACATTTAACCTTAAATGATTCTAAGAATACCATTTTATTGAAATATGTGATAATAAAAATGATACATGGTGTGTAATACTCATTAATAGCATAACATTGAAGCAGGACATAGAAATGTAACATCAAAAAGAACCTTAATAATCCAAATTATGATTAAAATAGAAAATATACCATCATAACATAGTGGATTATTCCTCAATATTTATATCCCATAACATTGTTTGGTAAAATATCACTATATGTTCCATATTATGGATCAAGCATCACATGTCAACTTTGATGACTATCTCTATAAAAATATTTTTTCACCCAATAATTTAGAGGGATATATCAGACCAAGACAATTAAAAATTATAATTCATATATATGTGTGATTAATGACATTAATAATACATATAATTATAAAAACCCATGGAAATTCATTTTTGATTCATAAAATTTTGAAATTGTATTGCATAACAATATTTAAGGAATTAGATCATGTGATAATGTAAATGAGATATCAAAAATAGAAGTATATAATTAGTGATTTTAGATATTGATCATAAAAATTTCAAATACAATGACCCATTCATTTCATTGTGGGGTATTACCTCATTTTTTATATATAATCATTAAATTAGATAAACAAACAATAGAGGACATTAATAGTTTAGTGCCTTTGGAATGATGTAAAAAATATTCTAATACGGAGATTAACTTCCAATGTTTCCCACAAAGATATTCTCATTTATTAATCCTTTTTAAAAATAGTATTTATCTACGATGGAAATAAAAAATACTAAAGTTGTGAGATTATATGATCATTAAGGGAATAAAAGGAGACATATAAACATATAATGATCATAATGGTATGAGAAGAGAATAAAAACATTTTAAAATCGTACAAAGCATAAAAGCAATCATAATCATGAGTTATGCCATAAAGATATATATTTAATAAGAAATCGTGCATTATGGAATCAATAATCATGATGAATGTGATCATAACATTTTTCTAAGACATATAATTTGACGAATATAAAGAATCATAGAAAATATTATTTGAAGGATACCAACTAATACATTCTTGACATTTAAGCATTCGGAAGACCACCCATGTTCCTTATATTGTCTTGGGATGACAACTCATTTACCCTCATTTTTATTCATGAAAATAATACATGTATACCCAGAAATTTGGGATATGGAAAATAACCCATGTGCCATCTTTTTTGGGGTTTTCTAAGCACTTGTGTACCCTAATCTTTGGGCTCGAGGTAAACAAAAACATATACCCACCTTTTTGGTCATCAGATTAGCAACCATGTGCCCTTGTCATTGTTATTAGGCTATAAACTCATGTAAACACATTTTTCATATTGGGGTCATAATCCATTTACCCCCTAATCTCTAATATAAATTATCATTAAAAAATTTATTGGAGGGAGATATAGGTTTCACACATCACATATGACATCAATATTATATTGCACCATATGATGATAACAATTAATCAAATCATAACACATATAATGAAATGGGTATTATCAAAAGTTAATAATATCTTAACATATGGAAAATACTCAAGTTTCATAATCGTTTTATTCTATAAAAACCCTTAATAGTTTTTGTATTTCCTGTGAATTTTATCATGGTATTTCCCATAGAAGAGAAAAATGATTCATAAATAACATATCATCCAAAAAAACAACCATTCATATAAATAATAATATTTTAATCCATTTATAATATATATATTAAAATAAAAATTAGATATTAATAATTTCATCTTATATGGAAAATAATTTTTGAAGACTACCCGAAACAGTTCTTCTAAGAAATAGGAATTCAAAAAAATTAAAAAATAAAATTATATGAATAATGTTTTCATTGATAATAACCTATAAAACATATAAATGATTCTTTTAAAAGTAATTTCAGATATTGTTTTTTAAATATCTTTTACTCTTTAAAAAATTAATTTTTATGACAAAACATTTTAAAGCACTATTTTTATTGAAAATAAAAGTGAAAATTTATAAACGATGCATAAAATATAACATAAATAACTTTTTTAAATTGAAATAACTTTTAAATCATTTTTCATTAAAATGGCCTTAAATTTACATTTCAACACATTTTAACATATTTTTTAAATTACATTGTGTCTGGAAAAAATATATTTCTATCCAAAAGATAATAATGTAAGAGTTTTGAGAACACAATACATAAAAATATTAAGTAAAACAATAGTTTAACATTTATAGGTCTAATTGAACATATACTAAATAAATACATGGGATACATTTTCATGATTATTCTTGGGTGATTCATAAAAAAATTTATCATTTTAAGCCTAATCCTTTACAATCATTATAAATACTGAGATTATAACATAAAATTATTACTAATTTGGTAACCATGAATTTTAATACCCATGAAAGGATAAAAAAAATGGGATAGATAATATAATGAAGATAGATAATTAATTGATTTTACATACAATAGGGTCTTTATATACAATCATGAAATGATATATGTGAATATCATAACATAGGTCTCAAAGAAGGAATATTGGACCACAAATCCTTTTCTGATTTATTAAATATTAAACTATCAACCCAATGAAATAAAGATAATTATATGAAGAAATAATTAGAAAAAAAATTATATGAATCATAATTTAAATTTGGTGTTATATATATACCTTATATAATAAAGAGTTTGTAAAAATTTTATGTCCCTCACAGAAGTAAAAAAGTGACACAAAACCCCTTAATGAATGAGAAAATTTAGAATAAAAATTTTTGGGAAATAATAAAATAAATGAATACCATAATAATATTTTAACGAGGTATATTAATTGTATATCATTTCATATATAATTATATTCATTATAAAAAATAAATGAGTGGTTTACAAGTCATATGTATCTTGGAAATAAAAGTGAGACTGGAAATGTAATTAACTAATGTCTAGAATCACATCATACACATTCAAACATACATTATAGTAAATATAAGTTCATTATAAGGATATTATGGAATGATATTACAATATTTCATTCCCTGAATGATTTTATGACATTTTATTACTCATTTATAATTAATTCCATGTTAATGATTCCTTTAATGTAAAAATTGAGTTTTCATTATTATAAGTTTTAATTTGTGATATTTTTGATTCTAATAAATTATTCATGATTTAATAATCTTCATAATAATAAACATGATATAAGAATCATATATATTAAATATATTTTTTTATAATCTGAAAAATGGACGAAATAGAAACATAAATGCGTCAATCAAGTGGATGGTAGGTCATATGTAAGAAAGAATATTGTTTCCATATTCATTACATACTGAAATAGTAAAAGGTAAAGTATATATACCATCATTAAATAAAAAAAATATGTCACATATATCATAAATATTTATTAAAACCATCCATAATACATTTTATGTATAGCATGAATGAATTTCAATGATTTGTGAGGCAGTTGTCCTCCATACACAAGTACAAATATATCATTTTCCCAAAAAAGTAATATTGATAATATATGAGATATAATAACTAAAAATTAATAAAACACCATAGAAAATATATATATCAAATATATAAAGTATTTCCATCATTATAACACACTATGAAATGTTGTAATGGAAAAATGAATAACATCGGTTCATGATCAGGTAGTCCGTGATACACATGAATGATGATTTCATAACCAATTTGATGGATGTGTGTGTGAATATAGGTCACGATATATAAAAAATATAATAATATGGAAAAAGGTTGTGTCATTATATAATCAAGATATAAAAAATTTAATTTTTCTGTGAAATAAGTAAAACAAAAATATTCATTGATGAACGTTAAATCATCTTTGGCTATCTCTTTTTTGATTCCACTAATAGGAAATTATTATTTTGATTTCATCCGAATGTAAATATAATTGGATTTTATGAGTGAAGGGTAAGAGTGATTTAAGTAGTTCATTGGTTAATGTATTGGTTTTTTTGGTGTCTAGATTGTTGGAGAGGTGGTGGCCTTTTATAATTGAGATGAGGGGAACGTTAGTAATTTTTAAAAAATTGAGAATTTAACCCATGTTTGATCCCTTTAAATATGATCCAATAATGAAAAAATTATTTATTATAGATGAGAAAATTTTAAAATATTGTCATGCAATGGGTTTTTAGAGAATATTCAATGCCATTTTCTCCAGAGGTATTATTTTTATTCCCATGGTACACATGTTGTTCTCCTAATCATCCTGATTAATTTAAAAAATTTACACGAATTATTTTTTTGAAATTTATTTTATAATTATTGGAAATTATAAATTATGATTATTCATAATATGAAATCAATTTTTCCATAAATAATTAATTTATTTTTGAAAAAAATAAAGTACAATTAATCATTCTAATATTTTGAGAAAGTGAATTTTTAATATTAAAATATTCAAAAGTATAGGATGTTTTATATCATTGTTTAGTATGAAATTGATTCCAAATAATAAAATTAGATTAAGATATGTAATTATTAACAATTTTGTATTTTAAATCCAATTTATATTATAATTTTCCAATATAAATAATTTTAAAATTGCAATTTTCAATTAAAAGTCATTATTTTTTACAACGTAACAAATACTCAATATTTTCATAAAAATACAAAAAAATCAATCGAAGATAGTTTTTATGTTATTATATAAAAAATTATTTTTCTTTATAATAACATATAGAATAGAGAAATAAAAATTAGTTTAAATTTTCAATTAAAATAATCGAAAAGTCCATTTTTAAAAAATACATATATTCATGATTAAAATTATATGTATTCTCAGTTTTTGAATATAAATCACATATGATGAATATAAAATTGTATATTTAATATATAATATATATATATTTCAGGGAAGTATATCAAAAAAAATTATTCATATATTTTATTTTCAAAATACATGGTTGTCTATAGAAAAAAAAGCATAATAGTAAATGAATATATTTATATTTAAATATTTTCTAATTTTATTTCTAAATAAATGTTTCCTAAAAAATCATTTCATAAATACGAATAAACAATATTTTCATAATTTTTATAATTATATTCATTAACTCCATTATAATGGTTCATTAATAAATATCATGTAAAACGAAAATGTTAATAGTGTATTTCAGTTCGATAAAACCATATCTTGCGTGCAAGGAATGTTAGTGAAGTAACTCAGTATTATGTGTAGCAGAATCTATTCATATTATTCTATGTACTATATGTTGAAATTATTCTGGTTCATAGGGAATGTTTAAGTTAGTGTTTCATATAATGAGATATCGACTTGGTGTATATCCAATTCCAACAATCAATGAATTTAAATTTATTCGACAGAATAAATTCATTCAAAAAAATGAAACAATTAATTCTACCCTCCATAAATCATATTTTACCATTAAATTGTGTTGAGTTTATTATATGTTTAATAATTTAATGTTCCTTTCATTGAAAACCACACTGTAAATGTGAGTACTAAAACTTCCAATAAAAATTATAGAAAAAACTTTATGGTTATGAAATGAAACACATAAATATGTTTACATATTAGTGACAGTTTTTGGGAAGACAATATAAGGAAATTCTAGAGAAAAAAACACCAAAATACAGAAGCAAAGTGATAAAAAAACATGGTCATGGGAATGATAATGATCATAAATCCATAAACCAATGATGCATTAAACGGATCATTCATATCATAGAAAATAATGATAATGGTTAAAAAAATCATTTCTAGACACTTTTCCAAATATTAAATAATTTAAGTAGAATATATACTTAAAAGATTTCATTCCAATCCAAATGAATAATGTTTCTATGTTGTTGTGCCTTGTTAAATTTTGACTCTAGATATTACTAAACAAAAAAATATTAATTTTTTAATATTTGAATCTCAAATGGATCATTCTATCCATAAATATAACTATAATTCATTCAATATATCATTACACAGCATCACAGAAACATTTTTTACACTGTTTATTTTATATGAATAATTCTTAATTTAGTTATTTAATACATTAATATCTAAAACCACAACCAACGTTCAATGTAAACCATTTCATAAATTTTTATCCATGTAATAATTTCAATATTCCAAATTTCTAAATAAACTTTCTGAATTGCACAAAATAGAAATTACATTAATCCACCAAATATATTAATTTATTTCATTATTTTCGCATACCAATCATGTGAATAAATTCAACATGTATTCTCTTGAAACATAGTAATCACCTAAAATACAATAAAACCATATTAATAAAATAAATTCATGTTCATACATTATATATGATCTTATCTTATAAAAAATAATTTTCATTAGATGTTTATGTTAATCATTATACTGATAGAATATAAGATATCTTGATTCAAGAATAAATGAAGATAATCTCTTGATATTTCAGTGAATGATAAACAATAATATTTTCATTGGGATCATTTATATAAAGTAAAACATGAAAATAAAAACAAATGAGAGGAGGAGAACTTTCCATAATCTTTATGATTCACATCATCCATTTTGATAGCACAATATTTCTTCTTTCCCATTATATTCATATATTGTTTTTCTTTATCATTCATATTGGTAATTGGATTGGGGAACATATTACCAAAATTCCTAAAATCCATGTAATTAATGAATTAGTTTGTGGTTGGTATCCTCTATTAGTAATTATCATTATTTTTATAATTCAATATCTTTTTCTCCTCAAATGAGAATTCATATACATAATAGCCTTCCATTTCAAAATTAAAACATTTACTAGTCCAATTAAGACAATTCATTCAAGGTTTCATCCCAAACATTTTTCATAATGAAAATATCATATATTTTTTTCTCTGTGGTTCTTATATTTTCATATGAATTTTTTAATCTTATTTTAAAATCAATTATACTTATATGTCATTCCATCTATTATTTCCACTTTGATAGAATATAGAACAACATAGTTATAGAATCCAATGCCCCTTATGGATAAATCTATTCCAAGATTACCTTTTAAGATACAAATAATCATTCAATAATACTTTTTGACTAAATTAGTGTACCTAAGGATTACCTCGCAACTCTTCTAAATGTTACTTCATATACACCAAAAAATTCATTATCCTTATACATAAGATGTATCATTTTTTCACTATATTTTTAAAATGATTATGAGGAAAGAACTTATTCAAAAATAAGTTGGTATACTCATAAAAATTGATTGATTAAATTTCATCATGTCACCAAATAATCATGATATGATTTCAACATTGATCTTCCTCATCCTTCAAATGGTAGACATCCAAAGTGACATTTTCATGCTCTAAACACTGGACAATGAAAAATATCATTTAAATGTTACTGATCCACTTCTCCATGACTAAAAGATCATTATAAATTCTAAAATAATGTGGGAACTACCTAGTGATGGAATCATCTAAACATGTTTACCTAATTTTTTGATTTCTAGGTTCACCATGATTCATGTATTGTTAAGGTTTTGTGAGGCATTACATGGGTTTTTGTATTTTTATTCCCATGAAATTAATTTTCTCTTGAGTGTTATCATTTAACTGTCTTTTGATTCCTCAA
This sequence comes from Viscum album, assembly GCA_963277665.1. Taxonomy (NCBI): domain Eukaryota; kingdom Viridiplantae; phylum Streptophyta; class Magnoliopsida; order Santalales; family Viscaceae; genus Viscum; species Viscum album. Next base: position 1,235,673,955 of record OY728145.1, on the reverse strand, counting down.
TAAAAACTTAATTTGTGTTATAATATTTGACTAAATTAAAAAAAATAGGTTTAATAACATTAATCATATTGGGGAATGAAATAATCATAAAAAATCATATATATGATGTATAATTCATGACATATTCTTCATAAATATATAAAAACTTATGTTTATTTGATGGTATTAATAGTTATATTCTATTTTAATCCTTTACCATTGTTCATAAAGTGTTTATAAATTTCCAATGGATATCCCATAGTATTGTCAAAATTGGTTTACAACATGTCCATTTTTCATGAACTAATTCCCAATCGAGTGTAGTTTAATATGGTGTTTTGATGGATATTTTCATAAGGTACATCTGAATTAGAGCAACATCCACTTACTGTCTCTAGATAGATAAGTGATTATAAGAAACCACTTGTTCTATCCTTTAAAAAATTATAGAAAATATTCTGAACATTATCTAACAATTATAAAAATAATTGATGAAATGTATAGGTATATCCTTGTAAATTTCCCATGGGATCTCACTCACTATTTCTCATCCTATTTTCCACAGGTTGATGAAATGGTCCTTTGATTCTAACTATAATGTCTTAGGATTTTCATACATGGATATTGCATCATTTTTATAAATATTATTTTCATTACATAAAAAAATTAGTAGGAACTCAATAGATTTGTGTATTTGGAAACATGGAAAATAATTTATTATTCTAGTGAAACGTCATCAATTTTTCCCAAAAAGATCATCCCATTGAGTACTCTAACCTAATATATTTATTCATATCCCTATCAACAGAAACATAAGAAATGGTGTACTTAGATACTGAGTAAGGGTTTATAAATGATAAATTTAATCATTACATGAAAATATGGGTATCATAATAGGTGAATAACAGTTTATAACCAATCCTTGAATATCAAAAATCATAATCTCAAGACATATAATACTGATTAGTAGTTTATAAGATATGTGTTAAAATCAAATAAATGAAAATGATCCATGAGAGTATAATATTGGAATAAGACACGGAATTTGTGGCATATAAAAAAGAAAATAAAATATTTTTCAATCATTCTTACTATGGAATTCATAACATGTTAGGATTTGGAATACCACATTTCTACCAACATTGGGATTATGATGACATCCAATGTACCTTCATTTTTGGGCATCAGTGGACCACCTATAAACCCCCATCATTGTGATTTTTCTAAACACCCATATACGCTCTTGTTTTAGGAAAATCACATGTATATCTATATCTTTCAGTTCGGCATACAGAACCATATACCGTAATTTTTAGGCACGGGGTAAGAACCATTATACCATAATCATTGGGATTATGCTTAAAACTTTTTTACCCTCACTTTTTTTATTATTGTATGTACATATGTATACTCTGATATCATAATTAATTTATCATTTCCAAATACATACGAGAGGGAAATAGGACCCACACCTTATATAATGAAAAACATATTTATGTATTATTGAATATCATGAACATTAATCATATAATTACCCATTAAATTAAATGGGTATCCTAAAAACTTCATCATATAATATATTGTAGAGAATATATAGCTGTCATATAAATAACTAAATGTTTTTCCTTAGATAATATATCCAGAAAGACAAAATATCCATTAATATGTTTTTATCTTATATGGAATATAATATTGAAATAAAAACATTGGAGATTTGTTGAGGAATATATCATTTACACAAAACCCAATTTTTAAAAATAAAGACATTATAGAAATAGCATTAATTTATAATAAAATTTATCAAAATTAATAAAATAGTTAAAAATTAAACTAAATCAATTTTTTAGAAAAACATAATTGTTTTTGAAAATAAAATTTTGAAAACATAATATGTTTATCATACATTTTTCATTTTAAAATAAACCTAGAATAATGCAAATGATGTTTGTAAAATAATTTAAATCACTTTTTAAATCATATGTCATTATTAAAATCATTTTATTAAAAAAATTATCTAATTATATGATTTATAAAAATTTAAAACATATTTTTTAGAAATCATTTATTATAGAAAAAATGTATTTGTGACCAATGTAATAACAAATGTCTTTTTCATTAAAAATATTCTTCTTAAAAAATATTGAAATAATTATTACCTTAATTGATGATATCATGAATAATAAAAGGATTTAATAACTCAACATAATTATTTGGAGTTAGATCAAAATATTTTCTCATTGGATGTATAACCATAAACAATTCTGATAAACGATGAGATGGTAACATAAAATTATTTCTATATCCAAAAACACGAATCATAAGAACAATGAAATAAGAAAATAAAATAGAAGGTATAATTTCATTTATATATATAAATTCATGATATTATATTTCAAAGTGGATTTATATAAACCTCATGAAAGAATATAGGTGCATATCATAACATATATCTCAATGAAAGGGAATTGAAAACAGAAACCCTTTTGTAATTTGGTAATTTTAAATTTTAGAAACCCAAGAAGGAGATATAAAATAATGGATATTTAAATATCAACAAATATTATGAGATGTATCATAAAATAAATTAATAAATATTATATACAAAATAATAAAAGAAGAGACGTCGAAAATATCATCTGTCCTGTAAAACAAAAAAGTGAGATGGAAATCCCTTTCTATAAGAGTAAATTGTGAATCATAATCACCATGAAATAATAACATCATTGGTAACATTAATTATAATGAAATTTGCAATACTAACGATATATAATATCATAGGTAGGGATATACACCATAAAAAATAATCTACAAGGGAATATGGCATAAGACCCTAGGAAATAAGACACCGACTACAAATCCTCGTACCTTAAGTCATAACTCCATTTGTACTCTTTAGAACGCCCTATATAATAAATATATTTTAATTATAAATTTATTAAACAACCATATTCATATATATATTACCCTATATGTTTTTGTTTGACATTTTACTACCTGTTTATTAACGATTTCAAGTTATAGTTTCCTTTCATGGAAAAAATGATTTGTCTTTATATAGGATTTGATTTTTAATAATTATTATACTCTGAAATTAATAAATTTTTAACCATATATCAAATTATTTAAATGATTTAAAATATATATATTTATTATATAATAATTTATAATAATATAAAAAATTTATAAATATGAAATGGATTATATAGTTCATAGAGATGGTAGGTAGTAAGTACGCAGGAACATTACTTCCATTTTTTCATATTTGGAAAAAAGAAAGGTAAATTAAATATATTATCATTAAAAAAACATATTTCTGTCTTATATATAAATTTTTTGTTAATCTCCCAATAAATATAATTTATTTATAGTGTGAATTAATAACCGCACTTTGTGAGGTAGTAGTCTGCCGTACCCAGGATCTGAGAAATCATTTTCCAACAAAATGGAAGGCATGTTGGAATATCGGATAGAATAATTAAATAATAATAATAACATAATAAATAATATATTTATCATATATATTAATTAAACTGATAATTATACACAACCATTAATGTAAGTAATGGAAAAACACATGACATCAGTTTACAAGGAGGCACTCCATTGTAAACATGAACGATGATTTTTTAACACATTTGAAGAAGGTGTGGGTCATTGTAAGTCATAAAAATTAAATAAAAATATATAACTATATGGATTATTATTTTAATATTATATATTAATTTTATAAAAATAATCTTATTTTTCGAGGGAAGAAATAAAAAACCATGTTTATTGATGAAAATTACATCTTCTTTGGGTATTATTTTCTGGATTTTACCAAAAGACTTTATGAATGTATTTCTACTCAGATAAAGGGATATATAATCATATAATATAATTTTATGATATATTATTATAGTTCATGGTTAAAAAATATTTTTTAAGGTGTTATGATAGGAGGAGAGAGGGTGTTCCTCTATAAAGATGGCGAGTTGAATTATTCAAATTTTTTAATGATAGAATTATCCCTCATATTTTCATGGTAATGTTCCAAAAATAATAAAAAATTTCCTATAATATACGTTGTAATTTATATATATTTATTTAAAATTTATTTTTGAATGGATTATAGGTCATTTTGTATTTAATTATAATGTATAGTACCTTTGTAAAATCTGTTTTCTCTCAATCATCATAATTAATTTTAACTATTTTCATGAAATATTTTGGTCAAGAAATATTTTTAAAATATTATAAGTTATTTATAATTCAGAATAAAATTATAGAATTATTTTTTCCATATTTAATGAAATTAAATGGATAAACATTTATCTTTATTAATCAAATAGACATTTCGAGAGAGGATAGTTTTAATGTAAAAATGTTCAAATGATTTCAAAGTTTTTTTGTCCAATTATATCAATATTCTAATTACAATTCCCTAAATTGTATTAATATATGTAAAATTTATCTTATTATACATTAAAAAAATTTAAAATATAATTTTACTATATAAATAATTTGAATAAAAGGGAAGTTTCTGGATCATATTCATTATTTTTCACTATTAATAAAAAATGAATCTCTCCCTAGAAATACCGAATATTAACCATAATATAATTTGAATTCATTATATTCAACAATGAATATTATTTTTTCCAATATAATTTATTAATGTTTCAAAAAAAAAATTTCATAAAAACTACTCTCTAAAATGTGTTACTTCTATATTATAGAAAAATAAATTATTTCAAACATAAAATTGGATTTATTCCAATTGATTATCTAGAGAAAACATAAGATTAATTTTAAATTTTGTATTTAATATATATTTTATAAATTCAATAAAAATAATTAATAAATAGTGTTTTGTAATGATTGATATAATACATGTTTATGCATGCTAAATTGTTTTTCCAAATCAAGAATTTCTCACTTTTCAAATTGTTCTTAATTTCATTTATAATTAAATGGTTAATGTAGAATTATTTTTATTAATATCATTAAAACATACTTTCATAATTTTGTTAATATTTTTTATACCCTCCATTTCAATTACTTTATGATAACTATCATATTAAATAATAATATTAATAGTATATTATAGTTTATTAAAACTATGCCATGTGTGTAACAAAAGATAATAATTGAAATCAGTACAGTGTGTAGCATAGCAAAATTTGTGTTTTTCACGAATCAAAAGATAATACCAGTGTATTATGTAGCACAATACTAACATGGTGTTACTTATTAATAATGACTAACATGGGGTAGCATGAATCAATTTCCATAGAAAAATATTAACTTATTCAAAATAAAAAAAACATATTCATAAAATCACAGGCTATTACCACCAATAAGTAATATTTAATTTTTAAATATATTATAATATTGATGAAAATATAAAAAATATTCCATGGATCATTTTTATCATTTTCATAAAAAATTGAATGTTATGGGTCATATTCGAAAAATATATTCAAGAAGGTTATATGGACAATTTTTGAATGTAATGACAATTAATTATTTCTTAATAATTGAACCTTGAAATGAAATATGGGTCATGTTATAAAATGTGTATTATATAAAAAAATAGAGAAAAGTGAAATAAAATGAAATTTTAATCTTTTTGTGGTTTTAGAAAGAAAACTCCAACTGGTTTACACATATAAAAAACCATTAAAATTAGTTAAATATAGATATAGTTAGTTCTTAATATTTCACATATTTATCATTAAAAATATGAAATGAAAAAAGGTAATTAAAAAATAAGGATATATAGGATAAATTAATAATATAGAGGACGTCGATAACTCAAAACAAGGTTATATTTTTATGAAGAAAAATTCCCCTAAAAGAAATATAATTTCAAAAGAAAATATAATTTCCCAATGGATAAAAACATATACCTTATAAAATATTAAAATTCTATATCGTATAAAACATTGGAATATATATTAAATGAATAAATATTAAGAATGAATAAAATAGTAATTAATTTAAAAACCAACTTAAATATTTACTGAACATTAAAATAATATATAACATGATTTGAATGTAAAACACTTTTGGATGAACATTAAATATTGATTTAAACGATTTATGTTAAAAGTGTTTTAAAAATATAAATAATTAATAACCCCTTAAAAAGAGAGATTATGACTCATGGAAAATATATTGAGGGGGGGAAACCGCTTATAACATTGGTAATTTATGAATCAAATGAAAAATAAATGAAATCATGAAATTTAATTTTAAAATACATGAAATAAAAGATCTATATGATGAAAATATGTAAATGGGATTGTAATACCCAATTTCCAATAAAAAACTATATAATTTGAAATAGTTATTAATGAAATTAAATTTATATAAAGTACCCTTACTATATACTCCCACATTGTTACATAAAATCTCACCTCTTATATAATTTTAAAAAATATTATTTATCCCAAACAAAAATATATATTTTTATGTATACATGAAAATAATTATTAATAATTTCAGGTGATCAATTTATATATCATTTCTATAAAATTAATATTTTTTTCATAATTTATACATTTTTTCAAGTAAGATTTTTTATTAAATTCCAAAACATTCCTCATGATTACATGTCCATAACCTCCATAACAGTCAAACATGTCACGTAAGTGTTTGTGATATTGATAGTAATACCATTAATTATTTTATGGAATTCATTGTGATAGTTCATTAAGAGTGGTGAAAACCCATTTATTTGAATTTTAAATTAATAGAAAGAGTTAAAATCTTCTTAATTAGCATAAATATTTATATTACAATGAAAAATTTTGAAAAAATTGAATTTTTTTAATTATTACATTATATTACCATCATTTAAATTTTATATTTTTGTTTTTAACATTAAATTATCATTCATGTAGGTTGTATAACACACCCAAACAAGAACGTATTATAATAAATCAATGAGAAGTGAAGAATATTTATATTATGAGAATATATATATTATAGTATATTTATAAATCTAATAGAACTACATTATTATACTAACATTATATTTTGACTATTCTAGATGAGAAATTAAATAAATAGAATGAATGAAAACTTATAACTTAAATTGATCCAATCAATTCTTATCAAGATGGCTTCCCTCTTAATGAAGGACATAAAACCCTTTCTATTTGGATCATAATGGGTTATGCACACATGGATGGGAGGTAATCAGTGTGGAATGACATTAATTCCAATTTCAGCTTTTTCAATCAATCACATATTGACTTATTCAAATACTATATCCCGCATTCCCTTTCTACTGATATATTAGTAGATAGTTATTTATATTTAAAAAATATATAAAACAACATTTTTTATGAGCTAATTCTCTTATAGTAAGAGTACATCCCAAATAAATATTTCTTATTATACCACATACAAAAATCCTGATTTATTATCCATCAATAAATGAAAATGGCTATGAAAATGAAATAATTATCCTAGCAGTAGTTATATACATATAATGTTAGAGATTTTTATCCCTTTTAATGATAGAATGGAATTAATCCTCTTTGATGAGTGATCTACTATGATGGATTTTGTACCACATACAATATATGAATTATCTTCTTCATCTATTATAAAAATTTTGGGGTACCCCAAGAATTTATATACATCTATTTTGGATAATTGTTAGATGAATATAACTGTATCTCATATTTTACACTAATTTGACATGACATATCAGATCTATAATTAATATATACATGTATTATAACAAACATGAATTCAATCAATGATATTTCCATTCTTATAATAATATAAAATGTAAAAAATCACCAAAAATGACATAGATTCAAAAATATAAGATTTATAAATTAATAATGTATTAAATAAGATGAGTTTTAAAAAGTTATGGAACCTATAATGATGACATAATTTATTAAACAAAGGAATAGTAATATGACCATTAGGAATAGTAAAACAACCAAATGAAATGGCCTCATCCTTGAAGGTTTATATACAATTTGGACATCTTATAAATGAATTTATGATATAATTATAACATAGTATAAGTTAATGAATATTTTAGAAATTTTTAATTAACTATTGTTATGTTTGTAAGTCCTAAATATTTAATTACTAATTTAATATTTAAAAAATATAAAAAGAAAATTTATTTTCAATAAATGTAATCTTGAATTAATATTTTTGACATTTTATTTTTTGATAAATTTATCAGACCTGAGTTAATATTTCAGAGTGTTACAAAACTAGTTATAAATTTGAAAACAATAATTTTCATGTAAATGGTTATTTTTATTAAATATTAATTTTTTCATATTTATTACATTATTTATAAAAAATGGAGTTCATTTTTGAATTAAAATCCTCAAAAAATGTTTAGGGGATGTTTTATGTTGTTTTACAATATACAAAAAAATTTAGTGATTAGAAAAATATGATAATTTACAATAACTGTAAAATTGACGAAATATTGAGTCATATGTGACATATGGCCTATGTCAGCCAATAATATTGAAACGTGCATAATTAATTTAATATATGTTTTTATAATTATATTTTTATTCATATTATTTATCCAAAATATTATCCAAATGAATAAAATATTCAAAAAACACTCTTCTACTCTAATATAAATACCACATGTCACAACACCTTTTCCTCACACCTTATGAAATTTTCACCCATTTAACTTTATTCTCAAATCACTTCCAAAGACCCTCCCCAATGTATTGGTGTATTAAGTCTTATAAAAGTAAAAAACTAAATCCCCTTAATGAGGTTCTCAAAGAGTACAATTCAAGATGTAAAAATAAACTTTTTTTATTTTATTTTCTTTTCAATTTAATTTATTTTATTATTCTTCCCTCACCTCTACAATACAAAGATACATGATAAAAATAGTACCATTTATATACTTGAATTATATATTTTCAATGGAATATTTATCAATAAACTCCATTCTCTATATCACTCTTTCTTTAAATGAAATTATCACTCATGATGTGTCAATTTACTAACATCATGGATGATGAATATTTATTTTACATTATCGCATTCAAGTCTGTTCATAAAACCATTGACATTGCCATTGTAAAAATATATTATATATGTATTAAAACTTGTTTAATGTTATATAACCATTCAATACACATGATGTTAATTAATAATACAAAACTAGTTTTTGATCATTCTAAAACTGCCAAAATAATCTAAACGATTATCACAGATGAATTATTAATGATTCATCCTAATAAAAAACAAAAAAATGACATATATATCCATTAAATATTCTAAATAGTAGTTAATAAAATATAAAATCAATTTTGGATATCTATTAACAATTTAGATGAACTCTTACACTCATATTCAAGTAAACCAATCACGATAACCAATGAAATGAATGCTCCCAGATGATAAAATTATATCATAAAACTCATAAAAAAGAAAATAAATGAACTTAATAATATTATAATAAATAAAATGAAGGTATAAAAGTTTTAAAAGTAATTAATTAATGTATTTAATTTGATTATATAGTATATTAATGTCAATGTAGACCACTTTCAAACATAAGGTATAAGTTTCTACCCAAACCTCCTTTTTCCTTCAGGTTGTGATTTACCCCTCCATGCACCAATATAATTCATCATTATTTATATTGAATTCAACAAAATTCATTTTATACATTCGAAACACACATTTCCATATCAGTTTATATTTTATTAATAATAATTACATGATTTTCATGGTTCCCATCTCAATTATTTTGGATACTCAATACCACATAAAGGGAACATCTTGATTTCTTAACCATTATTAAGTACCATCCCTAATATGTTATAAGGCACTATTTTTTTAAAATCACTAATTTTTAAATAAGAAATTATATTCTTTCATTTCTAATTTAATAGAAAAAATTATAATAAATAAAAATTATTTTTTCGATATAACTCTATATTACAATGTAAAAAATGATATTTCCCTCAAGAATTCGTTATTGATTTTACATGAGTATACAATTATATTTCAATACCTCTGTTGAATTTTGAGCTTTATTAAGATTTTAATATTTTTTTTTCATCTAAAATATTTTATTAAATTGTTTTTGAATCGTTTTACTATGTATATTCTTCCTTACTACCATTAACCATACAACTAAATATGGTTAGTGATTATATATACAGATTGGAGAATGATATTTACATTTCATATTTATATGATTTTTATTTGAAAACACATTAATATTATGGATGAATTAGACTTTGAATTTGTTGGGTGGGGACTTATATAACCCCTTAATGAATTGGGATATCTCATGAGACCAAATATAAATTGATTTTGGTTAGGCCTTAAACATTTGTTTTCAGATGTGTTGGATGAGGCCTTGATCACATATTTCAAAATGTCCTCCATTATGATATACCAAATTATTATATTTTTAAATTATAAATCAGTTGACTATTCAAATAGTAAAATATCTATATTTAATACTCATGTGTTTATTTAAAAAAATTATTAATTTGTCTTTTATTCCAACCATATTATGCTCAATAATATGTTTTAATGTCCTCGGTTCTTTTAGTTATTCTAAAATAAGTATTATTTATGATTTTGATATATTTATTACCCTTATTGATCATATGATATCAAATCATTCTTATGTTTTATTTTCCCCCATAATGTGATGATTTATATTATGAATGACTTGTAGGGATAATCTAGTAGTCAATGGGTGTTTCCAAGGGATTTTTCTATTTTATTTTTTATTTCAAGTTTTTATTTAATGTTAATGTATGTAATACATTTATCTAAACAATATAAACTAATCAGTCATTTGGGATTTGTGTCTTTTATCTATTCCTCTTTATGATAGCAATGCACATGCCCTAGGATACTAGTGTCAGGGTCTCTACTCTTGGTATCTGAGGATGATTACTAGAAACTGAATATTTCATATTTATAAAATAAAGATAATTGAAAATAAGCCTAATATAGTATTAAGGATAATAATAGAAAATCATCACAGAATATTAATGTGGTTGATGTTATATTAGAGTTCTAGAAATTCATACCCTTCTCCATAATAAAAGTGGATTGGTTCTGGAATAGATGTAACTAGAGAAAACAGCTCTAACAAGGTGTCCTGGGACTAACATGGGGTAACATCATATGTGACAATATTCCTTACAATACAACTACTTTTACATTCTTGGGGTATATTCTTAGTTAACTTTAATTTCATTTATAAATAATTATTAAGTATTTAAATTTAAATATTCCCCCAAATAAACCATATTCATGATTATGTGATTAATTATGTATGAAATTTAAATTTATGTTATTTTTTTCATGTTCTAGATTATGTATTATGGTTAATAACATAAATTATTGTATTTCATTATTTAGAAAAAGAACATGGTGAAATGAATATAAAATGGATCACCACATGTATCAGAAAAATGAAATTACCTCTAATGAAAGATAATGATATTGGTATTGAAGATATGATCGGTCCGGAGAAACATATAACTATATAGGGATAGATAAATCAAGTAATGAACAATAAAATTACCCATATAGAGCATCAATATCCATAATGTGTATGAGAAATGGTATACTGATTTATTCATCAAATCCCTCCATCATTAAATTGGTCTACAATCCCATATGTACTAGAGTAGTGTATATGTTCCGTTGTTATGATATTTCTCAAATTGGTAAGCTATTAAAGGGTAAAGGTTATCCTTCAAAATTTTAATCTATAAAGAGATTTTGATCATTGGTGGATATTATTTTAAAATACAATGTAGGAGGATGAAATCACAAATATTTAATGGCATGATTTTAAGGAATGTTTCATCAAAAAATATTTTCCTTGAGAATAGTGAAATGATATAGAGAGGCAATTATTAAGTTTGAAAAAAATAGATTGAATGAATTCTGATGTATAAGGAAATCATTCCATAGTTATTAAGGAATTATATGAACTACATACATAATTTATGGAGAATGATTGATCGATTCATTGATGGTTTAAAACCTCTCCACCTATGGTCATTAGTCACAAAAAATTTCTTAAAATACGAAGATATTGTCTCTGGTAAAATCAAGAGAAAGAATCAGTTCATTATATTTTATGACATTAATGGGATACAAGAGAAAAAAATTGTGTTGGATGAAATAATTGATAAAGGGAAGATGAAATACTGATTTTCTATCCTATGATAATTATGGGAAGAAACCCATATGTACATGCCTAAATGGAATGATTATTTATTAAATGTAGGGATAAAAACAAAACAAATCCAGTTATTCTAATTGAATGAAATAAGCTACCAATGTTCAATGATAATAATTGTAAATAAATAGGAAATAGCGAAAATTAATTTCTTAAGAATCAACATAAATTTCAGATTAAAATTCCATGGAAGCTAGGATAAGAAAATGTGATCACAACTATTGAGGTTGATGTTCCTCGTTATGTTATAGAAGTTATAATAATCAGTTCCTCAAAATTTGTCTGACGATTTATTTGATTCTATATGATTTCATTCTTTTATATCTTCGTTGTTTTCCCAAAAAAATATTAAATTATATTTTGATATAATAAATATTTTTTCATTCAAATGTCTTAAGCAACGTATCATTGCTAAAAATATGTGATGGTCAGCACCCAATAGTAAACATAAACATTCTTTAGTTTATGAAATTATCATCATACCTATTATTTAATTTGATATAATCCTCAAGAAGGAGTGGATTCAAAAACAATTATGAGGAAATAATCTAAAAAAATTATAAGTTTCAATTTATAAGGATAATGTGTAATATCATATCTTTATTAAAGAAAATTATCATTTCAGTAATATAAGGATCAAGCACAATTAGCTATTTTGAATGAAATTATTTTGGAATGATAAAATGATTTACTACATTTTGGTATTTGTTTTATATTTTTTAGACATCATATAAATAAAATTATTAATGACACAATAATGATGTGGTGTTGACCGCATTAATAATAAATTTAAATAAATAAGATTATAAAGATTAAAATAATTTCAAAAACCTATAAAATTATGATTGTGTGATTTTATTTCAACCACAAGTCTTCTTATATTTGAAGTTAAGATGATTTTTACATTTAGAAACATAAAATCATTATATAATAAAATAATATTTTCACACATTCCCAAAAAGACACTCCTCCCCCTTATAAAAAGCCCTCACCTCAAACCCATGCCTCCAACCTCTCAAACCCCTTGTTTCATCATACATATGCACAATTATGATCCATAAATCTCTCTAATACTCCTAGAATCCATAACATAGGTTTAAGTCACTTCAGGAAACCATTTTGGTTCAATCCAAAGAGAGTTACCCGATTTAATGATTATGCCTTCTCATAAGTTCTTTGGTTTTATTTTAATTATTCCGACCCCTATTTTTTTATTTCATTCTATTATAACAAAAATAGTATCCTCAATATGCTAGGATATTGGAATTAAATGTATTCTAACCACACTTACACACACCTCCATCTAATTGGTAAAGAATATACTGTTTCTGTGGATGGAGAACTAACACCTCACGAGATGATGATTGTTAAATTATCTCCTACCGCCTCTAATGGTTGCCATTATGATGGAATTGTATTTATATATTATATATATTATGATTATGCTTCTTTTATGATTCTTTATTTTCCATTTATAGAATAGCTTTAGGGTTTCCATTATGCGTAAACACGATAGTTTCATTTGAGGAAGTGCGAACTACCGCCCCCTTAATGTGATACGACTCGTTAATGCCACATGTGGGATGTATAAAAGATTGAGTTAATGATATTATATATGATATTATACTATAATTATAATATATCTATGTATCATTATGTTTTAATTTCATTGAAATAGGAATGACAAAAATAAACTAGCATTCAATCATATATACGGTTAACCATCTCCATGAACGGTGCATTTCATTTATTTTCTATAGATGTTATGTAATATTTTAAATACATACATATAATGAAATTATATGATATATATGATATCTAAATCATAAATATAATTTTGGATATAATGTAATTTTGACCATATAAACAACTTGTAAATATAAGAAGTTCATTTTTCACTCAAGTACCAAATATCGACAAAAAGACCATTATCAACTTTAACGATTACATAATATTTATAAGATTGAAATATGTAATATAAAAGGAATAATAAACATGAAAAAGGTTCTCATGAAATTATAAATTAGCATTAGTTTATTATCCTGGAGATTAAAGAACGAACGAGTCAATTCAGACACGAGGTAAGGGACATCATCTCTATCTCCTTTCATTGAGGCATATTTTGTTTTGTACATGCCATTATTTTATACGTTGTATAAACAATATTGAAATTTCATTTCATTTACTGGGAATTGTTTTCTATGAATCATTTTAGTAAATGAAAAAAAAAATATTTCCTATTAATGTAAGAGGTGATAATGACCTTTCCAGTGCCTCATGTATTATTTGATCCATGGCTTCCTTAACAAGATATAAAGTTTTTTTACAAGAAAAATAAATACTATATACACTTTTTACATATTTGGATATTCCAAATCGTTTGATAAAGAATTGATTATTTCCTCCAATGGATCAAAGGCCTTCATATTTTTATTGATTTTGATAATCCAACTTTAAAGGGGTGAGGTGAAACCCTTACAAGGGTCGTAGGCGTATGTATTACATGGACTGACAGCCTTAGAGGAATTCAATGCCCATAGCATTCAAACATTACATACAACCCAGAATAACTGCTTGGAACTGCTTCTCCCCAGCATCTTCATCATGGAATCAGCTCTCCACCTTTGCATGGCTGTTTGGATAGGCTTTCCCATGCATGCACAAGCTTGTCCCGATGGCAGGTGCCATACCCTCTCATTCATGAAGTCCGTTTAGCTTCTTCTATGGTGAAAGATCATTTCTCCTCCTCCTTTTTTGTTTGTTCCTTGTAGGTTTTTTGGTTTTCATATACACTTTAAGGTGGCCCAAAGGCCTTGAGGTGGCGCGAATGCCTTACAGACTCGAAGGCTTGGGTGACCTGAAGTCCTTAAAGGACTCAGGGACCAAATCAGTGGCTTGAAGTCCCAAATGGGGAAATATTCCCGGCTGCTACAGTGCCAAATAGTGCCTATTGCAGTTCCCACTACAGTATCTGCTACAGTTCTGCACAGTTCCTGCTACAGTACCCCCAAAAATTATCCTCTGCATGGATTTGATCCCAGGTCTCGTGGATGCACATAAGGAGTCCTCACCAACAAGGCTGAGGCTCATGTGTATAATTGAATATTACAATATCTTAAAATGATATATTACGATTGATATGTGGATATATTATCTTTCCATTATGCTTGTTTTATGTGTTATGGTTCTTCGACATTGTTTACATCTACATGTATTTCTGGGGCAAAACTATGGTTGGTAAGCCCGAGATAGCTCTCATATTCATTAGGTAACGTGCTAGAGGTAAATGTGAATGTTTATCCTAATAGATTTAGGGAATATTTTATGATGGGTATTCCAACATAACTCTCTATGTTTCTGAAATAACTACATTGTATGTATGATATGGATACCAGAATTTACCATTATTATTTATGATTTCTATGTGTCATTCATAAATCGTATGATTTCATGAGGTATGGTAAAGAGATTATGTTATGTAGGTATTCATTAAATAATGTTTTCATTCATTATTTTAAAACTCTTTCTGAGAATTTTTCTCATCCAATGCTATGAAGTATTTTTTCCAAGAAATAAAGATGAATAGGGTCAAGGATGGGATCAAGGGAAAGTCATGTTGTCTAAAATATGGAACTATACATTACTCTTATTTTCAAATATTCTTATTTTATGAAAAAATAGAAACTGAGTAGAAGTGTCTACATTGTAATTTTTTATATGTAATGTAATGGTTATTGCCTAAATCTCTAATACTCTAAACCTGAAAGTATCCTCAATATGAATTATTAATTTAATTCAACATTATATAATGGTTTAAGGTTGGGTCTGTATAGTTGGTATCTAAACTCAGTATAGATAACTGTAGAAGTCAGGATATCGTTAAATTAATGTCCATAAATAATTTTTTGTTAATATTATATTGATATAGAATTTACAGATTACCATGTTGCTTTATAAAATATATTTATGTTTTCAGAATGGATTTACATACATGAAACAGTGCAACAGTGTTGGGACGACATCAGGAGGAAGACAACCTTTTAAGTGAAAAACCTGAGATGGTCAGAATAGGAGCTGAACAGTTTGTTGCAATGATGGAATAATTGACCCATGATATAAATAGTGGTGGTATCCAGGTACGAGGTCAGCTATATCAACCATAGAGGAACATGTTAGTATTGGAACATTTCATGAGGCATTTTCCCGCATCATTTAGAGGATCATATGACCCAATGAAAGGAGAAGGTTGGATGAAAGCAATATAGAAGATTTTTTATGTTATGGGTGTGTTCAGAACATCCAAAGGTTAGTATAACTATTTACCATTTTGAGGGTGAAGATGATCAGTGTTGGTCGATGGTAAAAAATATCAAGGATAGTGTAGAGATTGATGCACTTTGCTGGGATTAATTCAAAGGTATGGTTCTTGAGAAAATTTTTTTCTAAGGTGGTTCATATTAGGATGGAAAAGTAATTCATAGAATTTATGCCATAGGATGACTCAGTTGTGGCTTAAGAAAGAAAACTCACTCGACCTTCAAGGTATGCTCAAAATATCATACGAGATCATGATAATAAAATCAATCATTTTTACATAGGATTAAAGGAAACGTAATGAATGGATTTAAAATCCCGTGAGTTAAAAAGTCATGAAAAAATAGTTCGATGTGTGTTGAAGGTGGAAACAGAGTTTTCTAATGATGATGTGTTCTTTTACAAACAACAGAATAAGAGGTCTAGGTGGCAGACGAAAGGGGATAACTCATCAAAAAAGTCTAATGGTAAGAAACATAAGTTTACAGTTTCTGAAAATTGTGTTAAAAAGAATGCTGGGGAATGTGTTTTGAATTTTGGTAGGTTCTACCGTTGTGAAAAAATGGAACATAAAGCTCATAATTACATCGAAAAAGATCATTTTAATGGTAAGAAAAAATTTTATTTACCATTAGTAAAATGTTTTATGTGTAATGATATTGGTCATTATCAAAATTAGTGTCCAACAAATAACTCAACTGAGGGAAAGAAAACAGACTAAAGCAGAAAGGGGTGGTGAAGTCCTTTTCAACTACCTCAGATGATGTTGGGACATCAAATGAAGAAGTATTAGGTACACTATTTGTTGGTTCAAATTATTCCAATGTGTTTCTAGATTTGGGGTCTACACATTCGATAATTTCTGAGAAGTTTTCAACTAAACTGGGAATTCCATATCGATATATGAATCATGAACTTATAGTTATAACACATGGTGTAAATGATGATACAATAAGAGATTATAAGAAACCTCATATCCCTGTGTGTGGAAATAACCTACCTGAAAACCTGAGAGTTTTGATTCTAGTAGAGTTTGATTTTATTTTTGGTATTATTTGGCTTTCTGTTTATAATGATAAGATTGACTGCAGATCTAAAGAGGACTCTTTTCAAAATGAATTTTAGTTTCTGTACAATAATAAACCATTAATATTGATAACATATCAGGAAGCAGAGAAACTAGTAAAAGATAGAAACGAATGTTACCTTGAACATATTGTTGATAACAAAGTAACTATTCAGATTAATGATGTGCCAGTTGTAAATGAGTATTTGGATGTTTTTCTTGATGAGTTTCATATTACTATACATGATATAGATGTTTAATTTACTGTTGACTTAGTTCTTGATGCTAAGCCAATTTCAAAAACTCCTAATCAAATAGCTCAAATTAAAATTTTAGGGTTAAAAAAGAAATTGAAGGTGTTATTAGATAAATGATTCATTCGACCTAGCACTTCACCATGTGGTGATCCTATCGTGTTTTAAAAAATATGATGGTTCAATGAGACTTCACATTGATTATATATAATTGAATAACATCAATATTAAGAACAAGTATCATTTGCCTCATATCGGAGATTTGTTTCATCACCTCTAAGGAGATCAGTATTTTATGAAGATTTACATGAGGTCGGGGTACCAATTGTTGATAGTAAAGTATGCAGACATTCTGAAGACAATGTATCGTACTAGATATGGCTGTTATGAATTTATAGTTATTCCTTTCTGTTTAACAAATGCACCTACTATATTCGTGTATCCTATGAATATAATTTTCCGTGAGTTCATGGATATGTTTATGGTTGTGTTAATTGATGATATTTTGGGTTATTATAAAAGTAAATAAGAGCATTAATTTCATTTAAGGGTTGTCTTGTAAACCTCAAATAATGAGAAAATACTTGGGAAATTCAGAAATTGTTAGTTTTGGTTACATCAAATTTATTTCCTTTGTCACATTATTTCGAAAAATGGCATAACTGTTGATCCTACTAAAAAGGTTAATGAAAAATGGACACAGCCCGCAAATATAACTGAGATTCATAGTTATCATGGTTTGGTAGGTTTTTACTGAAGCATTTTGGTGAATTCTTTACTATAATAAAGACCACTGACTCTGTTAACTAGAAAATTTGATAATTTAATTTGGAAAAAAGAATGTGATGATTATTTTCAGAATTTGGGAATGAATATTGGTGAATGCTCCAGTTTTTGAAAGAGCTTCTAGATATGGTCTGTTTGTTATTTACAGTGATTCTTAGATGAAAGGAATTGGTTGTGTCTTTATTCATAATGATCAGGTAATTTCTTATGCTTCATGTTAGTTGAAACCTCATGAGTTAAATTACCATACACATTATTTGGAATTAGCTTTTGTTGGTTTTGCTTTAAATTATTGGATGCATCATTTGTATACAGTTAAATGTGAAATATAAACTGATCAAAAAAGTCTATAGTGTATATTCACTCCGAATGAATTGAACATGAGATAGAGGAGATGGTTGGAATTAATCAAGGATTATGAGTCCAAGTTCCTTTACCATCTTGGAAAAACAAATATAGTGGCTGATGCTTTTAGTAAATAAAGTAATTTTTCATTAACCTTACTACGTTTGGAATGAGAACCTTTGGTTTTTGATTTGATAAAATTTCCAATAGAAGTTTTTGGTGCAAGAAATTATTCAGTTTTGTTTCAGGTGTCAGTGAATGAATCTCTATTAGACAGAATAATGCAATATAATAAGGAAGAAAGTGTGTTTTGGAGAAAGGTAGAGTAGGTTCAGAAGTGTAAGTAACCTGAATTTAACTTGGATAACGATTTTGTTTTGATATTTGGAATGCGATTATGTGTGCCTTGTGATTCAAAATTGAAGAATGAGTTGTTTTTTGAAACTCATAGATCTCCTTTTGAAATTCATCCTAGCAGTAGTAAGATGTATAGAGAATATCAAGAGTATTACTGGTGTTATGGAATGAAATGAGATATTGCTGACTTTATTGTGAATTGTTTGACATGTAAATAGGATAAAATAGAGTAGAAGTTACTAGAAGGGACGCTTCAAACATTACCGGTGCCGGAGTGGAAATGGTAATATATATCCAGGGTTGTCATTATTGGAAAACTAATGACATCTCGAGGTAATAATTTATTTTCTGTTATTGGTGATCGATTGGCCAAAACAAATCATTTCAATCCTATTTTAGATACCTTGTCTCTAGTTCAACTTTATCGGTTGTATGTTAAAAAGATAGTCATGTTGTATGGTGTTCCTTTCTCTATTGTATCTGATAATGATATCAGGTTTACTTATTTGGAAAGGGCTTCAGCAGTCGTTGGGTACTGAAATAAATTTTAGTACAACTATTCATCCTCAATCATATTGGAAATTAGAATGAATAATTCAGTCCCTGGAGGATATGTTACATTCTTGTTCACTAGATTACTAGGGATGTTGGGACCAACATCATTAATTGGTTGAATTTTCTTATAATAACAGTATTCATTCCATTATTTATATGGCTCAACTTGAGGTATTATATGTGATGTGGCATCAAACTCCAACTTTTTGGGGATGAAGTCGGTGAAAGAAAACTAATGGGAATCGAATTGGTAGAAGAGGTTGTAGAAAAATTTCATAATATTCAGTATAACATTAGAACAGCTCAGAGTAGGAAGAAATGTTATGTGGATGACATAAGGAAGGATATTTATTTTGATGTTGGTGATCATGTCTTTCTCAAAGTTTCTCCAAGTAAATGTGTGATGTGTTTTTGTAAGAAAGGAATGTTGTGTCTGAGGTTCATTGAACCATTATAAATCCTAGAGATAGATGGATTGGTTGTGTACAGAGGGTCATTAACCCTATGTTTGTCCTAGGTACACAACATTTTTCATGTTTCATTGTTGAGAATTTAGATGCAAGATCTATCTCATGTTTTATATCCAGAGGTAGTTCAGTTGGAAGAGAATCTCCCTTATGAGGAACAGTAAGACACGATTCATGAACGAAGAGCGCAAGTATTATGAAATAAGGTAATTTACTAGGTTATGGTTTTTTGGAAAACCATATCCATGAAGATGCAATGTGGGAATCTGAAAATTCTATGAGGGATAAGAACCCCCATTTATTTGATAAGTGAATTATATAGAGAGGACGCATTTTCCAAAAGGGGGTCGGAGGTAAAATAATAGGTAAATAATGAAATATGAAATTTTCATATTTATTCATATTTTTGAATTAAATATTAATTTTAATTTAAAGGTGATGCTATGTTCGATGGAATACCCGATACGCAACAACAGTTTTCATTGAAATCATACGTTGCACAATATTAAAATAATATTATTTCTATAAATGGTAGTTAATTCCTAGTCATTGTATTAGCAGGATTGAATAGAACTAAATAAAATATGATTATAAATTTTTGTTTAATGTTTTCACATTTATCAAATAAAAGTTAGAGGCTTAAAAAGTGAATGAGTTTGATTTAAAACATATATACTCTAATATTCATTAAAAGATTGATTTACCACCTTTTGATGGTGAAATCTTTTTAAATATTATTTTGGACACTTTTATATGTTATATTTATCAAAATAAAATTCTTCTTTAGAATAGGGACATCAAAATTTACTTTTGATAAAATTTCTGTGTTTTTCTCATAATGTTCTATTTTTAATGAATAGTGAAA
Organism: Viscum album; assembly: GCA_963277665.1. NCBI lineage: Eukaryota > Viridiplantae > Streptophyta > Magnoliopsida > Santalales > Viscaceae > Viscum > Viscum album. The sequence goes on along the minus strand of OY728145.1, from coordinate 1,235,652,744 downwards.
AATATTGTATTTTAATTCTGAACTTCCTTTAAATATAATTTATTTATATGGATAGATTTTTTTAATTAGTTTAAATGTGTGATTAAAATATATTTTTACCATTTAATCCAATGTTAGTCCTTGGATGTAAATTCACATTGAAATTGGACATAAAAATGACTCAATCTTTTGATAGTTGTTTCTTAAATACATGTTTTTTCTTTTAACAGTTGGAATTAATTTTAAATTAATTTCTGCCACTTTTTTGATTAGAATATTGAAAAATGGATTCCATATTTGAAATCAGGATGTCCAAATTGTGTAAATATCGAACATTTTTTTGTAGACCTTATGAATATTTACATTAGTATATATTTTATTTACAATGGTAAAAAGATAAATCAGGTAATTAATATTAAAAAATTATATTATAAGAATATAAAATTACCCTAACATGTTTCCTAATACTATTGCTTCATACATATCCAACTTTTGGAATCATTGGGTAGATTTTGGAACCCCATAGAGCCACCTCGGAGTGATAATGACAATTTATTTTAATTAACTTAATGTAAAGACCAAAATGAAGTAAACAAATATCTTTTAGTAAATTAATTTTAAATATTGCTATATAAGTTATCTTTTTTACTATAAATTTCATTTGGAAAGATAAATATATTTCCTACATCATGGTATTTTTTTTATAATTTTTAGAAATTATATAAATAAAATTATTTATGACATAATAATGATGCATTGTTTACCTCATTAATAAATGATTTAAATCAATTATATTATGAAGATTGGAATATTATCTAAAACCTATCCAATTCTAATTGGATTATTTTATTTAGATCATTTGTCATCTTATATTGTACAATAATATGTTTTTGACAATTAGAAACTGAAAATTATTATGTAATAAAATAATATTATCACACATTCCAAAAGATCCCCTCACCCCTTATACAAATCCCTCACCTATAACCCATTCCTCTCACCTCTCAAGCCCCTTTTCACATCCAAAAAATACACAATAAATATCCCTACAACCCACTACTACTCCTAAAATCCTTAAGATATCCATAACACACATTAACAATCTATTTGGATTCAAACAAAAGGGTGTGACCGATTTAAAGGTAACGTCTTCTCTTAAGTTATATTGTTTTATTATGCATCTCCCACCATCTAAACTCTTTCTATTCATTTATTTTATAACCAAAACAGTATCCCCAATATACAATTATGTTTTTATGAGAATTATTTAAACTAAAATTACACACACCTACATCTAATGGGTAGAGAATGTATTGTTTGTGTTGATGGAAAACTAACGCCTCACGAAATGATGATCTTTCAATTGTCTCATACCTCCTCTCATGGTGCACATTATGATGGAACCATATTTATATATGATATATATTATTTTTATGTTGTTTTATGTTTCTATATTTTTCCATTTATATAATACCTTTACAGTTTCCATTATGGTTAAATGCAATTGTTTCATTTGAGGATGTTCGGAATACCGCCCCCGAAAAAGTGATATGACTCATTAATGCCATATGTGGGATGTATAAAGGATTGAGTTAATGATATTATATATGATATTATATTGTAATTATAATATAATATGTATCATTGTGTTTTAATTCCATTAAAATAATAAATCGAAATGAAAGTAGTGTTCATGCGCACATACAACTTTCCGTCTCCATAAACGGTGAATTTCATTTATAATCTCTAAATGTTCTGTAATCTTCTAAATACATATATATACCAGATATATATGATTTATATGATATCTATATCATTAATTTCATTCTAGCGGTAATAGAAATTTGACAGTATAAACTATTTGTTAATATAAGAAATTCAATTTTTACTCAAGTACCAAATATCGACAAAATGATCATTATTAACATAAATGATTACATAATGTTTATGACATGGTAATAAGTAATATAAAAGGAATAATAAACATAAAATAGGATCTTAATCTACTATAAATTAAAATAAGTTTATTATTTAGAATATTAAAGAAAGAACAGATCAATTCGGACACAAGGTAAGGAATGTTATCTTAATCTTCCTTCATTGAGGCATATATTATTTTATACACGACATTATTTTATACATTTTATAAAGACTTTTTAGATTTCATTTCATTCAAAGGGAATTTTTTTCTATGATGAGTTTTACTAAATTAAAAAAAAGAATGTCTCTTTTTAACGTAACCATTGATGACCTTTCCACCGCCGTGATTATTACTTGATCTTTGGTTTCCATAACAGGCCATAGTGTTTTTAAAAAAAATAAATACTATATTTCTCTTTTACATGTTTTGGTATTGAAAATTATTTTGAGAAATAATTGATCATTTCAATAACATGAAATGATATATTGTGATTAATATCTGGAAATTTTATCCTTCTATTATGGTTGTTTTATGTGTTATGGTTCATGGACATTTTTTACATATATTAGTGGTTTTGTGATAAACCTAGGGTGGGTGAGCCAGATATAGCTCTCTAATGCACTGGGTATTGTGACAGAGGTAAAAATGAATGTTTCTCCTAAGAGATTTGTGGAATATATTGTGATTGGTATTTCAACGTAACTCTGTTTTTAGTTGTGATATCAACAACGTAAGAATGATATGGTTGCCACAAGTAACCATTATGATTTATGATTTCTATGTGTTACACATAAATTTTATAATTTCATGAGGTATGTTAGCAATATTATGTTATGTATATATTGATGAACTAATGTTTTATTTCTTTGTTTTATAACCCTTATTGTGTTTTTTTATCAACCAATGTTTCGAAATGTTATTTACTAGACTTAAAGATGAATAGGGTCGAGGATGGGATCAAGGGAAAGTCATATAGTCTAAAACATGGATCTAGACATGACTCTTATATTCAAGAGTTTCTATTTTATGAAAAAAATGGAAACTATGTAAGAAGTTTTTACATTGTAACTTTTGAGATGTAATTTAATAGTTATAGGCGAACTCTTTAAAACTCTAATCCTGAAAAATCCTTAATGTGAATTATTCATTTAATTCAATATTATGTAATGTTTTAAGGATAGGTCCTTATAAGAAAACATCATCATTGTATATGGAAAAAATATTTAAATCTAACATGTTCCTACTATGAAAGATCATGTTTATTTATTTCTAGAATAATTACCATGATATTTATTATAGAACCAAATTACTTATCTATTGATTTATTTCCTGGTGAAATACCTATATCAAATACTCTTTATAGAATTGGAAATTTTGAAATAGAACACCTGAAGAAAAAACTAGATTAATTGAGTGATAAATGATTTATTCACCCTATTTTTTCTCCATGGGTATCCCTATTGTCATTTTCTGGAAGATAGATGATTCCATTAGTATGCACATTGACTTTAGATAATTCAATAATATTAAAATATTGAACATGTATCCCCTACTTCTCATTGATTATTAATTTGGTTAACATCAATAAGATCAATTTTTTTTCAATGATTGTCGTTCAATATGGATATCATCAACTGTATCTAAGGAATGAAGATATTCTGAAGACAACATTTAATTCTAGGTATATACATTATGTGTTTAAATAAATACCAATTGGAATAACAAATACACTCTATGATGTTACGGATTTCACGAGCCTTGCGTTCATGGAATATCATAATTATTTGGTTGTTATCTTTTTTAATTATATTTGGATATCTTCTAAATTCTATGAGAACCCTAAGAACCAATTTAGGTTTGTTTCAAGAGACTCTTAAAAGATAATATTCATATGTGAACTTTAGAAATTGTGAATTATTTCTTCAAATGGGTTTATTTCCATCTAATATTTCGTAAAATGAAGTAATATCAGTTGATCATATAAAGATAGTGGGGGTTCTATCATAGCCTATAAAAATTAAAATAAATGAGTTATATAGTGTAATTGGATTAAATGTTTATTATGACAAATTAATTTAGATCACTTCCCAACAAGCTAAACAGTTAACCAATATTACTCTTCATGTTGTTATGATTTTCTGGAAATGGAATGTGATGAATACATTGAATAATTAAAAAATATATTAGTAAAATATTCATTCCTAATATATCACTGGTAAATAGTGTGTTTTTGATTTATAGTGATGTATTACAGAAAGGACTTGGCCGTGTCCTTATGCAAAAATATATAGTTATTGACTATGAATCATGGTTGTTAAAAATAAAAGAACAAAACTATCTAACTCTTGTTCTTGAGAATCCAGCTGAAATTTCATCGTTGGATGTATTGATACACTATCTCCAATTAAAAATATCTATGATATGTAAAAATCACAAGATCTTGAAATATATCTTCTCATAGAATGAACTCAATGTTACTAAAAGGTGATGGATTGAGTTTTAAAAGTATTATAATTTTCAATACACCAGCACCAAGGGTTGGAAAAAGGTTTCATATTCATTGAGATGGAAGGATCACATAATTATGTGGAAAAAAAGGATTTAGAAGGATTTTTTGTACATGGATCAGACAATTATGGATATAGGAATTATCAAGGAAACTGAAACAACATTTCATTCTCAATTAGTTTCCCTATCACTGTATTAGAAAGGATTAAATTTTCATATTATAATGATGACATTTTTTAATAGAAAATTAATTATGTGAATGATGGGATGTTTGCAGAATTCATGTGTGAAGATGTAATTATGAAATTTTGGAGGAGGTTATGTGTTCCCTCTATACAGAAGCTAAAGAGTGAGTTATTGGATGATTCCCACATATCAAATTTCATTGCACACCCTGGTCTCACTATGATATATAGATGTTTGTGAGAATATTTCTAGTGGGATAATATGCAAGAAGAAATTTATGATTATATATCAAGGTGTTTTGTTTGTCCGCAGGTGAAGGCAAAAATACAACATCATTGAGGATTCATGAAACCTATTATTATTGCAACATGGGAATGAGATGATATTACTTGAACTTTGTCACTGTATTTCCAAAAACTATAAGAAACAATAATACAATAAGGGTAATTATGGATCAAGATACAAACTCTTCGTATTTCCCCACTATAAGGGAGGATTTTCTTCATGAGAACCCTGGACGACCTTATATAATTGAAGATGTAAGACCATATAGAGAAACTATTTCAATTGAATCTTTTCATGTGACACGATATAAATCTAAATTATGTAAATTTGATTAGAAAATTTTTAATTCTGATCTTCTTTCAAGAACTTCTTATCTCCCTCAATCAAATGGCCAATCTGAACATATCATGCAATCATTCGAAGTAATGTTGGGATCATGCTCACTCACATTTCAGTTTATGTGGATTAGTATTTTCCATTTGTATATTTTTTATACAAAAATAGTTTCTATTCAAATATTCAAATGGAACCATAGAAGGTAATGTATAGAATGAGATGATGTTCACAAACGTTTTTAGATGAACATGGTGAAACAAAGCCTATAGGAGTAGAGAATTTGGAGGAAACAACAACAAATTTAATGATCTTCCAAACCCTTATCAATGAATCTCAAATTAGAATAAACATCCATACCAATAATTGAATTAATTTCTATTTCATTGAGGATATGAAATTTTTCTCCAAGAAAGGGTGTTATATGATTTGGTATTATATGAAAAATGTGCGCCATGCACATTAGACATTTAGAAGTCCTAAAAAGAGTTAGATTTGTGGATTATCTATTAGAGATGAATCCCAGACATTATAAAGTAAAAAATATATTCCACATCTCTTTGTTATGGAAGTGAATTCCAGTTCTAACACATGTACACACTTCTAATAGAATTGATTTGAATGCAAATTTAACTTACTGTAAAGAGAATGTCCAGTTTTACAATACTAGAGAGAAGGTTTCGAAGAATCAAATGAACTAGATAATAATTTTTTTTAAAAATTCATAAAATAAAAGAGTTAATACGGTAAATAGATGTTGATATGAGGAATTTTTATCCATGTATTTTTATGCAGTGACATTTTAGAAAATTCAACGGTGAATTTTTTGTATAAGGGGATAATGTAACGACCCTAAATTATATTAATGATATTTTTGTTCTTATAATTATTTCATATATTATAAATCACATAACATTACTTGTATAACGTAATACAAACTTTCTAAATTAATCATTAATGAACTAAGAGGTATTTCTAGATGTTAAGGAAAATATACATTGGAAACAGTAACCTTACCTTAGGAATAGTAATATGACCGTTATGAATAGTAAAATATCCATATGAATAGTAACATCACCATTGAATGTATAAATAAACTAATGAAGTCTTTTATATGAATATTTTATTTAATTATATTATATTATATTTTAATGAATATTTTAAAAATTATTAATTAACTATTGGAATTTTTGTAAGTCCAAAATATTGAATAACAATTTTTTGTAATAAAATGATTTGGAATAAAATTTATTTTAATAATATATAATCATAAATTAATACATTGTTATATTATTATTTTACAGAAATTTTATGCTAATTTTCTAATTTTTTTAAAAGCATTATAAAATTAGTTACAAATTTAAAATCTGTATTTTTTTAGTAAATGAATAGTTTAATTAAAAATTAAATCTATTATATTTAGAATATTATTTTTCTAAAACATATCTAATTTTTGAATTTTTTAGAATCATTAATGGTTAGGTATAGTTTTTTGTATTTTTTTAAAATACATGCATTTTTTGGAATAATAGTTAAATAGGACAATTTAAGATAATGGTTACAAAGTTGAATTGTTGAGTCATATGTGATGTAGGGATGACGTAATCCTATAATCTATAACTATCTTTCATTATTTTAATATATTTTGTTGTAATTATCTTTCTATTCATAGTTTTTAACCAATATAATAATAAAATGATTAAAATATTAAAAAATACTACTCTCATCCAATATAAATTCCACTCTCACAACCCATTCTACTCACACCATACAATATTTTATCTCTATAAAATTTCTACCAAATACACTTCCAATGACTCCCCCAATAACCAGGATCATTTCTTCAAAAAAATACCAATAATAATCCCCTTAAAGAGTTTCTCAATGAGGACAATTCAAGAGGTAAATATCATCTTTTTTTTTGTTTTATTTTCAATTCAATTTAGTTTATTATCTTATCCTTCCCTCACCTCCCCTATAAATAGTGACATGATAACTAAATAATCATATATATACTATAATCATTACATGTTATTGGAATATTCATCCACAAAATCTTTTCTCTCATTATTTTATTCTATAAATGAAAATATCATCTGTGATGTGTCCATTTACCAGTATCATGGATGATGCAACATTATTTTAAATTAATTACATAATGTGTTTTCATAAAAAAATATGTAGGGTAAAAAATGTTTTCATATATGTATTAATACCTATTTAATGTTCTGGAACCATTACATACACTTGATGTTAATCAATTAAACAAAACAATTTTTTGATGACTGAAAACCCACGAAAACAATCTAAACGATTATCACTAATGGCTTATATATTGATTAATCCTCATCCAAAATAACCAAATTAATTATATAACAATTTAATATTACATGTTTTCAGTAATAACTTATAACATTAATTATTTATATCAATTCAAATTGTTATGAAATTTTATACTTGTATACAATTAATCCCATCATGAAAACCAAAGAAATGAACGCTCCTAAATGATATAATTGTATTATATAACCCTTAGATAAGACCATAAATGAACATTTTAAAATTATAATAAAGATAATAATTGTATAAGTGTTTCATAAATAAATAATTAATGTATTTAATTTGATTAGCTTGGATATTAATGTCAAGCGCACAACACATTCAAGCATAAGTAAAGGGTTTCTTCTTTAGCATCCATTTTAATTCATTTTATGCTTTCTACATATATTCACGAATATAATTATTTATTTTTTTATATAATTATTATATGTAATCTGTAAAAATTCCAAAATCAGGTTTACAAATCATTTTTTTCTTTTTTAAGAAATAAATGTTCTTATAATTCCCTCCTCAATTCTTCCTAAAATGTAATCCCGATTTAAGTGGAAATTTGAATTTCTTACCCATTATAACGTACCATCATTGTCTTATTTTAATTTGATATTATTTTTATAAAGTCAATACTATTTTAATGAAGAAAAACATTTTTTTCAATTTTTGTTTTTATAGAAACAATTATGACAAATATAATTGTTTTTTTCTACAGAACATGTCATTGAAAACTATGAATGGTCATTTCTATCAAGAATTACCCGATGATTTTACTATAGTGTTTTAATATATTTCAAAAGATATTTTTATTTTTATTCTTATTTGGGATTTATATTTAATTTTTATAATTATAAAATATTTAATTACATGGGTGATTAATAGTTTGACTAAGGATGTGCTATCTTTATATCATTCAACATACTACACAGAGTGGTTAGTTATTGTGCATACAGATTGGGGAATGTTATTTACGTTTAATATAATTATGTTCTTTATGTTTATCCTCAATCATATTCAGAGAGAAATTGACATAGAATGTGATGGTTGGGGCCTTTTATATTATATTTATGAATATTTTGTTCTCATAAGAGAAAACAGAAATTGATTTTGGTTGAGGCCTTAACCATTTATTTTATGTTCTCTTGTCCAGGGCCATGATGATATGTTTTAGATGCACCAAATAAATAATTCCCTCATTATTATATTGTCTATTGATAAATCATATAACTAATAAACTAGTAGAATATCCATTTTTAAGATTCATCTTAGTATTTATATAGAATTATTTATTAACCTATTATTCCTTACATTTTAAACAATTGATTGTGTTTTAATGGATTGGGTTTTTTATTCATTGTGACATATTAATTATGATTATACTATGTTTCTTACCCATATTGAGAGTCTTGTATCAACCCTTTATTGGGTTTTATGTTTTACATTATATTTGATGATTTATATTATGAATCACATCCAAAAAAATGTATGAGGTTATGGGTTTTTCTTATAGATTTTTCATTGTTGTTTTTACATTAATAATATATTATAATATTCATGTATGTAATATTGATACAAAAACTACTAAACTAATTATCCATGTGAGATTATTGATTTTTTTATGAAAATTTAATAAATTAACGAACCATACATTGGCTTCTAGGGTTCGAGTCTTTATATCAATAGATAATTCTGGTTATATGATGGGGGACTCATGTCCTCATTCTTATTCTCTAAATTTATTATTTTGTGTCTAAGCATTGAAATTGTGAAACAATCATATTCACATTTATATATGGTATATACAATAGGTTATTTTGTTTTTTCATTTTTTCCATTAATTCTTTTCACATGTTGAGATTCGAAATGGATTAAAAAGAAGAATCCACTAGAAAAAAAAATGTTTATTCAGAATCTAGTTTTATATCTAACATTAACATATCATTCAAACTACAATATATATATATATATATAATAATTTTTGTATAATATACTCTTATTTATATTGAAAACTATATCAAATGTATATGTTTTCAATTTTTATCATTCTTGAAACCTTCAATATCATTTTCCATAATTATTGGAATTTAATACACTTGATAACTAATTATTCTTTTTCTTATGATTTCCCTATATAATTAGATTATTTCCATATTTTTCCTCAAATAAGTCTACATATGATTATTCCATGTATACATGGTATCTAATTATTCTTCATATTCATGAACAATGAGATCCTAATAATGTTTTTAAAGTCATCGATTTACAGTTAAAATATTTTCAATTGTTATCTGGATTTTTTGTTCATCATTAGATGATGGACACACCTAGTGATTATATGAATGTAATTTTTTGGAAAATAAAATCACAAATTTTTAAATCATAAAAATTTTCATAATACTATTGAAATGAAGATATGTACTCAATGGAAAATTTTCCATGACATACACATAATAATTTCAATATTTTTTGTATATTTACGTTTTTGTAAATAAATTTATTTCATTAAATAAACATTCCCATCAATCAAACTCTTCCTTCATCATGATTATTTTTTTTCATTGTATATCGATACATTGACCCTTCTTTTGGAGGACTGATAAAATCTTGTATATCTTTATACGTCACAACTCAAAGGATCAACCCCATGAATTTTATCAACCATGTGATGTTGATGATAAATAGATCAATAATATACATCAAATAAGAAGGGATAAACCATATGATGTGATTGTATGTTGATAAACCATTCAAATTAATTTATACCAAATATATTTATAACTCTTGATTGAATACATCTACAACCTAACATACTATGAGGATCCTCATCAAGGATCAATAGTTGGTGGATGAACAATTAAGAATAAATTAATTTTCATTCACCAATTATAGATATCCTACACTCTTCCATTTTGTGGCACATCATCATAAAAAATATAAGTCCTACGGTTGAATAAATAAACCTTACACTCATATTGAATGTCATAATAATGGATAAATGGTATATTATTATCTTAATAAGTTGTATGATAAAAAATTAATGTTCACATACCCAAGACATAAGAAAAAAATCCATATATTTTTTATTTGAGAAATTCATACATTCTGTATAAAGTCACATGGTCAGATAGAAAAGAAATACAATTAGGGAATTTTATTATTTTATGTATCGTAGTTATTTATTTTGAATTTATTCAAGTTAATAAAATACTTCATCAATACAACTACAAACCCATTAAAACACCATAAATATACTTAAAATGGTTCTATATATGAATCACTGTGAAAAGGTATCATTATATTCCAAATGATAATTTCTAAGTTAATAGGTCTTTGATAAAAATTTATTTTCAATATCTACATCTACTAATCCCAGATTCTCCATTTAATTATTCATTTTAATATCTAGAATATTCTTAAATGTTTTCTATATTTATGATGGAATAATATCCTTTATATCTCCATTTATTTTATTGGGTGAAATAAATAAAAATTTCAAGGTATTAATTTCATCCTTAGAATATTTCATGGGAACTCTAATAAATCATGAATTAATTTCTATTAAATGTTATTCACCTATTGTAAATATATACATCAGGTGATCCAATTATACCTAAACACAAATTGAAAAAAATGTAATACCAACTAAAATTGGTATCAATAGTTTCTTATGACATGAGTCTTCCAATCATTGGAGAGGGGTCTAGAAGGTGAAGAATAGGAAAGTATCAATTATGTATTTGATATATAATAGTGTTTTATAATCATTGATGGAGAACTCCTTTTATAGGTGAAAATGATGGAAATAAATTTGAATCATTTTTAATTTAAGGTAAAGATGGAAACACATGGATGTTTAATCAGTTAGGTATGTTAATTCTTGTTGTACATATAATATAGAATCCCTTACCAAATAAAGTGATTCTAGAATAATATTATATCATTATATTTTTTTTAAAAATAAATATTCTTTAATTGAACAATTTTTTATCCATTAAATCATTTTGAAAATTTTAACATGGTAATGAATTCATTTTTTACAATATAAGACCACCCGTATTATAAAATTTTGACATGAAGATATTAATTATGTACAATACATCATTATATTAAATTTATAAAATTTATTTACATTAATTTAACATAAGAATGAATAACATTTAAAATTATTTTGAAATTATTTTCAACCATAATATTAATTTATTCTTAATAACATCGTTTAAATAAATATTATATGTGTATAAATTATTTTGACGATAAATATTTTAACAATAATTGTTTAGACTATTAATTTTGTATTACAATCTTTTTAATATTAAGATATTAACGTATTACTACCATATAAATAATTAATTAAAAATATAAAATTTTAATATTATTTAATTTTATCCAAATCCTTTTAAATGTAATTATATATGTTTTATACGTTTTACTTTACCAATAAAATGGTATTATATTATTGTTTTATTTTTATAAGTATATTAAATAATTTAAATATACAAATTGGTGAAATGTATATTTTTCTATAAATTATATTTTTTTCAATTATAGAATCAATATATATTAATGTTCCTAAAAAATACACATGTTTGATATATGTATAGCCAATTAACTCATATTTAATAACCATAATTCCACCAATAATATTTTCAATGATCGGATATAAAGTGGTGATTATATATTCTATTATATAGTTTTACACGCATTAAGAGAATCATTCATATTTTTCATTTACATATATCTAGAAATAAATAACAATTTCTATAAAATATTTTCATGCATGAAATATATGTAATAATCATAATAGTAAACCATGTGTTTAGTGATTTTATGTTCATGGTATTTCTATGTAAATGTGGATTTTTTCCCCTGTACTTTTATATACAATGTTTAATTTTATATTCTCATAATGTATTATCATTCATGTTGTGTTGTAATAGTTTTTTTAAATCAATTTCATACTGGAAAATGTATGTTCGATGTTCATTTTGAAATTATTTATTTTTCAGTGTCTTTTTAGTAAAAAATACAAAGTAAAATTGTGGGGTGGTACATGTAATATTATTATTAAAATCACATATTATGTTCAAGAAGATATAAAACATTAATATTTTGAATCATTTTGAAGATAATAGTACCATTCAACAAATATAGGATAATTTTAAATCCTTGTAGTTTTTTTTATTTTTATTCCCATCGGTCTTGTAGTTTAAAAATTTGGGTTTTGTCTTCTGAACACCTATAAATAATGAACTACAAATTCATGGAATTAATGTTGGATCACACTAATGTCCAGACTATTGAGAATTTTACCCTAACGTAGTGTTTTTAGAGATTAAAATTATTTTAGCTTCCAATGTGATCTTATATATTCTATTTTTTGGGGATTCTAAATAAATTATTAACATTTTTTATTTTAATTTTTTTCCAAATTGAATTTTCATAAAAATAATTATGATAGTAAATAGTTAGCATAGACATATATGATATAATAAGTACATAAGATATGAACATGGTATATTATAATAATTCGATCTGAGTGAATCTCTAGTATAAGAGATTTTACTTGGATACCATTATCAAATAATTATAGACAAGGAAATTTTCATTTGATTTTATTGAAAAAATAAAGCTAAAAAGTTTCTTCAAACTATATCATTAAGATCATTGTGTCGATGATCCCTCCACATTATATTAAATTGATGATATATAGTTATAAGAACTATAATTTCATTTAATAATTAATTTTAATTGAATATATATCGTTATTCAAATCCTCTTTTTGTAATATATTATAATTTTTATCATATCATTTTTCCCTTTTTTATTTTATTTACATTTTTTTAGCATTGTGCTTAATATTTTTACAACTATAATCAATAGTAAATATATTATTCCTAAACTAAACATTATCTAACATGGAAAATTTTAATTGGTCTATAAAATATCTTATTCCCTCTATGTTAGAGCTACCATATTGGTAAAATAACTACTTATTATCATGTGACACTGTGATAAATAATTCCAATTTGTTATAAAAAATTTAAAATTAATAACTGTAAATACAATATCATCATGTTTCACACCACTATTATTTTGTAACTAGTTACCCTTAAACACTCATACATGAAATATAATAAAATTTATATCCCATGTTGTTGAGGGTCTTCTAGGAATATTATTTACTATGTTTGTCTCATTAAAAATCTCAATCATCTCCAATTTTAATTAATTATTTTATATTATAATTATTTTATTATTCTTATATTACTTGTTTAAGAAACAATGAGTTAGTAAAGATTTAAAATTTTCTTATTGAAAAGAATGATGCTGAATATTAGGTAATTTTTGAATAATTATTCTATTTTTATAATTATTTATTATTATAATAATTATATTTTGTTATCTCATTTTTTTGTGGATGTACTTAACTTTGTATTTGAGTTTCACTCTTGGATTATTAACTCTCATGTTTGGAGTGTTCAAAAAAATACTCTTACTAGTTGGTTGTTTAGTCAATTTTGATAAGAATTTCACTCATATATATTCTAGTATATCCTAGAAATTAATATTATGAATAAGTTATTGTGTTAATAATCTTCAATGTATAAGTCTTTTATATAAGGTTGAAACTAAGAAAATTGAATATTATATAGAGAGTTTTTTTGTAAAGATCTTTATAATCAAAAAATTGATTTTCATTTATGTTTATAAAGAAAGGTATTGAATAATATTACACATTAAACTACATGAAAATTATTGCACATTTATATACATTGTCTATTGCGGGGAATTAATATTTACCCATTAAATCATTTAAAGAGATTTACTTTTACGAATTTTCAATAGTTTATAAAATTTAGAGATTTTAGCTATGTTGGATACCAATACAAATGGAATTGAAGACTCAGACTTATTGATGATATGATTGATTTGAAAATAATATGATCTTGAATGATTAAAATTTCTTCAACCTCATAGAATATTATTTATCAACTCTTCTAACATGATTATTTATCATATTCTGTGATAAATATTCATTGAAATTTATTTTCAAATTAAAATTATATATATTTATATGTAAATGATTTAAAAGATTATTATGATTATTAAATGTTACAAAAATCAATTAATAATTATGTTCTTGACTTAATAAGAATTTATATTTTGATTATTATTATAGGTATTTTTAGTATTAATATTAAGAATCTAGATTGATAAATGAATTGATAATTATAGAAATTATGGTAACCATATTTCTATAATATTTATTATTATCAAAATTATTATTTGACATAGTACATCCTTATGAATTTTATCAGTGATAATTAAATTAGGAAACTCCTAAAGATTACCAAAGAGTTTATCACAATTATTGATTACAAAATAATGGATAAATCTACTGGTGAGGGAAAATAACTTAGATATATGAGCCTCAATAATTTATTATAATGTACTAAAATTCTAATTTTCTTTATTTTATGATTTTACCAAGAAACATTTATTGAATATTTATTGAAGTAGGGATCCATTATAAACACCAACACCTCATATAAAATTTTATCTAGTAAATACTTTTATTATTTAATAGTTTTTATATACCATACTGAATTACATATATTCCATGCAACCTATTTATACCAAATTTAAAAGGTACCAACATGGTTCAACCACTTGACCAAATGGAATATTTCTTATGTTGTTCATGGAACTATTGAAATTATATGTATATATTGGGGTTTCTCCATAGAAAGTATTGTGTGAGGTCAAATACCATACAGATGATTAGGTATGTTAGGAACCCTAGGTGAAATGATGGGATTGTTCTATAACCATTATAATATATATTCCATATGGATATCGTATATACACATTTATTGATAGTCTGAAGAGTACACATAGGATCATTTTGACATACAATACTATAAATTTTCATGATCTCTTGTTTACACTATTCTACGCACACTCTTCACATATCCCTATTATCACTTATTTGAAATTAAATTTTTTATTTTTATTACCCTCAATATTATCCTCTAAAATTTATGTTAAAAATATTTTCAAAAAAAAAATTAAATTCCTTCCCCCACCATATTATTTATTTTATTGAAATGGTTGGGAAATTAATATTTTTATCAGATAATTGGATTTATTGGATACATAGAGTTTTTTATCAAACAGCGGCTGAGCCTGTTTACCATGTTGAAGAACCCGACAATGTACTCGTAGTTGGGGATCCCTATCAAGATAGGGACCCCCACCCAGTTGATCCTATAGCAATGATCATAGCCTACCTTGTGGCATTAGAAACACGACAGGTGGAAATCCCACCTGATGGTGAGCCATATCCAGCGTGAATAGATGATATGCCACTGCCTTCGGGTTTTGAGCACCCACCTTATCCCCCTTTAACACGATGTGGGAAACGACACAACACCTGGTCCACTTCAACTCAATGTGTGGGCCCATGTTAGGGACTCTAGAGTAGTAGGAGGTTGCTATGCTCCGCTATTTTGTTCAGAAATTAGAGGGGTCAACATTGGTCTGGTACAACCAGCTCCTCGTCGGATTCGTAACTAGCTGGGAGGACCTTTTCAGGCAATTCATCTACTAGTTCAGTTCCACCACCCATAAAACGAGCATCATAGAACTCTTCATGTTCTAAAAAAGGCCTAATAAGCGAGTTTTGTAAATTATCTTCCAGTGGAATGGGCTCACAAACTCATTTGACATGCCACTAACTCAAGAGAAATTACTGATGATGTGCACTGGGAACGTCAAGATGGAGCTGGTTCCCTCTTTAATAACTCAGAACTACCTTGGGGGATTTCGAGACTTATCTGGTAAGGTCCAACACCTAGAGGAAGCCCAACAATAGGCCAGCTAAGCACGTCTATTACCCCCTGTGATTCCAACATGGAGGGCTAATAGAGCTGAGCCTATCGTGGTGGCCCAAATTGAATCCCCCAGATAGGTAGATTGACTATCAGTGGAACGAACCCCACAGCCTCCAGAATCCCTCCACCTCAGGCATAGCCTCCGGCTCAAGAATGTCCGCCTAAAAATTAGCAAATGCCTCCATGGAATGCACCTCCACTCCCCAGGCAGGACAATCAGGATCCAACTCCTTGACAGGACCCTCTATCTCCTCATCAAGGAAAGGCCCCAAGGGACACATTTCCGGATAGAAGTAACTTGACATAATCAATCAACAAGAATCAGGTTCAGGCTAGAAGAGGCGATCCTCATAGATCGCCTCAACTAATTCCCCTATCATCAGATCCTAGGGGACACCCACAAGAATTTATATGTGTTCAAAGTTGATATTCAAGACAAGGTTGATAAAAACAAAGTCAGGTTGGGCCCAACCCAAGCACAAGTGGTAGGTGTCTTTGTAAGGTCTGGAAGTAGTAGCGACAGTGAAGGTGAGTGGAATCCGGTTTCAAACCGTGGGTCTTAGAATTATGATGACAGGATGGCTTGCAAGAAGGTTGTTCATGCCCATGGCATCATTCGGGCTTTCCAAAATCAGCAGGAGCCTTCAGAAGCTACAGCCACCAGTTCTACATCATCATCTCAGCCGACCTCTTCCCAGAAGAGAAATCATCGGCTACGCAAGGGGAAGCAACGCACCCCACTGATTCCATCTTCATCCTGTAATATGATATATTTTTTCCCATAGATATGTGGATACCTCCTAGAATACAACCAGTAGTGTATAACTCTTTAAGTGATAGTCAAGGGCACGCTTCTGTTAATACCGTGGAGTTGGTAAACCCATATATGTCTCCTGATGACGAGGAGTTCCAGGTGAACCTCCCCAACATCCCCAAGTGGGATCAATGTCAGCAGAGCCTCAACCATATGGGTCATTGGGGAACATCAGTTGGCACCTCCATCCTGGTCGTGCATGCTACTGAGACCCGAGAGTAGGCCCACCGTAGAACCCAACACGCGCAGCCTTCTCATCCATTGTCTGTAGGCCCGCCTCAAAAAACGTTTGTGCTACTGGATTAGGTCGTGTTACCTCGACCATGACACGCCCATCCTCACCTACTATAGGATAATCTCATTCATCTTGTCCTCATCTAGATGATACTCTTCAGGATTAAACTAGTGAACAGTGAGATATACCCAGCACCAGTCAGCCGCCGGCTCAGCCGGCAGGGCCCGTCATTCCACCCATCATAGAGCACCCCATGCAAGCAGAATTCCATTCCTGATATGGAAGTATGATGTTCTCAATAACCTTGAAGAAATCCCAGTGAGACATTCCATCCCCAAGGGCCTTCACATGTCATCATATTTGTGTGAGGCCCTCACTATGTCTTGAAAAAGCCCCTTCCAGTTTGAGGCCGAGGTAGCAGATGTAGAAGCATTTCATCCATAAGCGGTTGAGAACGCTGAATCCATGGCCATAATTTCGTTCTCTAAAGAACATGAAGGATCTCCCATAATGGGGCACATATTCCCACTATACATCACTGGAAAATTTATCATGGTGGAGGTTTGTTGCTTTCTTGTTGACACTGGCTCCAGGAATAACCTTATCCCAACACAGACACTGCGGAAGCTAGGGCTATCCGATTATGAGCTGACTCACTCTAATTTAAGTTTCCAGGGATACGACATGAAAGAGAAGACCCTGGTTGGAAAGATTAGTTTGAAGACATAGTATGGTGGCCTAGTTGCTAGAACCGAGTTCATGATCGTCTCTCAGGACATCGCATACAATGCATTGATGGGAAGACCATGGATCCACCTGTATGTGGTAGTCCCCTTGTCATATCACCAATGCCTCATGTACTTCATTAATGTTCAATTAGTCGTACTCCAAGCTGATGTATCTCTATTCTCCTCTTGTGATGACCGCTACCTAGATGTTGACTATTACAAGGGCCAGGACAAATAGATTCAGGCGAGTGAGGTTGAACCCGTCACGGTCGCAAATGACCCCTTGTTAGGACTGGATGACAACTAAGTCTTCCTGATCCATCAATTGGATGACACAACCCCCGATATAGGGAAATTTTTTTTGTCCCTAGTACAAGAGGTAATGACGTTCCCAAGTTAATGTGAATATGGAAAATCACCTTCTACTCCTACAAAAACCAGGCTCAGGTGATCCCAGAGCCTCCTACCCCCATACGGTATCAGGATATCCTCCATATAGTAATGGAAGTTTGCCATACATGTCTCTTTCGCTGGGCTGGGATTAACCGTCTCAAGCCGACATGCCACTATTTCTTTTATTTCATCAAGCGTGGCCCCTTGGGCCAAAGACCAGATGGGATCGGATTGACTGCCTTTGTTTCTATGGTTTTAACAGCATGTGGAACACCCGATAAGTTGTCCACTACTGTCCAGGCTGGTAACAGCCTCCCTTCAGTATCTACCAACCTAGAGGAATCATCCCCCACTGGAAATCCCTCCACTGCAAGAAAATAAGAGTATCTATAGGATGCTCCCCGATCCTTTGAAGAAGGCATCTCTGCCACGGTCGATGAACTGGTACATGTGAACATTGGCAATGGGGAAGATCTAAGACCCACATTGATCAGTGCTTCCATCTCCCTCAAGGAGCAGTAGTGAAAGATAGATTACCTGAAACAGCACCATGACATGTTTTCCTAGATTTACTATGTTATGCCAGGACAAGATCCCCATGTATTTGTCCACTTACTTGGTCTCCCAACAAATCATTGAGGGTTCAAGCAGCCTCCCAGGAAGATACACCATTCCCACGGGGGCATGGTCAAGGATGAAGTTGACAGGATCATCAGAGACAACTTTTTCAAGGAGGTCCAGTACCCCATGTTTCTAGCCAGCGTTGTGCCAGTCAAGAATAAGAATTGACAAATAAGAGTCTGCATCGACTTCTGAGATCTCAACTTTCGTTGTCTGAAGGATTTTTTTCCCTTTTTGGTGACATAATAGTTAATAGACATTGTGGATGGGCTCCAAGCCCTCTCGTTCTTGGATGCGTAGTCTGGATAAATAAGATCTATATGGAATCCAAGGATGATGATTCCATTTCATTTAGGGCACCACAATTTACTTTCTGTTACCAGGTTAAGCCCTTCGGCCTGATGAATGCAGGTTCAACCTATTAGCGGGTCATGCACTGCATATTCAAGCCAATCCTCAAAACATTGGTGGAATTTTATGTGGATGATCTGGTGGTCAAATCTCGCCAACTCCAGGACCATCTCAAGGATCATGAGAATGTGTTGGACTTCCTCCGTTACCACCACTTGAAGATGAACTCGTTGAAGTGTTCATTCACGGTCACCTCTGGTAAGTTCCTTGGATTTTATTTTCATGTACTGAGGCATTGATATCAACCAATAGAAGATCATTTCCATCATCCATATGCCTCCCATGAGAAATATTCATGAGATTTGAGGTTTCAAAGGACACAAATCCTATATATTCCAATTCATTGTAAATCTGGCCAGAAAGTATAAGTCATTTAGTCACCTCATGAAGAGAGTAACTGCCTATGAGTGGGACAAAGAGTGATAAACTATGTTTGATGGAATCATGCAGTATCTCCTCCAGCCTTCAGTCATGATTCCACCAGTCTCCGGAAATCCATTGATCATATACATGATTCCCCTAGATGGATCGCTTGGCACCCTTCTCGCCTAGAAGAACAACGAGGGGAGAGAAAACATCATTTACTACCTCAGTCACATTCTCCTTGATATGGAGACCAGATACCCCCCCTAATCTAAAAAAACTACCTTGTTCTGGTAGTCACAATATATATGTTGTGACATTTCCAGCAGCACCAAAAGGTACATTTGGTGTCTCAGATTCACCTGCTGAACTATATTTTGAACTGGCCCATGTTGTCCGGCCGACTAGCATGACGGGGGGTAATCCTCTTGGAGTTCGACATTAGTTTCATTCCTCTGAATGATAACAAAGGACAAGTATTGGCAGATTTTCTTGATACCCATCCAACCCCTGGGGACCAGTCTCTGGACCTGGATTTTCCTAACGAGGCAATCCTCTCAGTATATCAGGTTTTCCCATGTTGGTATATTCACTATGATGGTGCCTCCCTAAGAACCACCAGCAGAATACTCATTGATCCCAGACTCAACAATGTAGGCCCAGGTGTTTTCTTTATTACCCCAACACAATCCATCCTTCCAAACTGATTCATATTGTTGGTAAGATGCACCAACAATGTGGCAGAGTTTCGAGCACTTATCACTAGCCTCAAGCACTACCACGAGATCATTGTGCCCCATTTAATTGTGTATGGGGATTCTGAACTAGTCATCATGCAAATCAATGGTGTCTACAGTGTCAGAAATATAGAACTCATACAAGTGTTGGAGCGCACCCTCCAGCTCATGGCCCAGTTTCAATCTCGGTCGTAGGTTACTAATGAACCTCGATCTCAGAAAGGTCGAGCTAATGCCCTAGACATCCTGGCTTCATCATATGCAGAACCCAAGTAATGTGATCTGATTATACACATGGCACACTGAAGAGTCATTGGTCCTGTCACCCCAGATGATGAAGATGTCCTGTGAGTAAGCCATCTAACTGCTGAGTCCTAGAAGTCAGGACCCCTAGGTTCCTTAGAGGTAGTGGATAATGCAATGCCCGACTGGGGATTCCCATTTTTTGAGTACCACCAAAATGGTTACCTCCCAGCTGATCAGGTCGAGCGTGAGGAAATATGATGCCATGTGCTGCAGTTTACCCTCCATAAAGTTCCCCGTCTTGAGATGTATCCTCTAAAAGTGTGGTTTCGATGATGTTCTCCACCGTTGGATCCATGGAGTTGAGATTTAGCAGGTTATGCAGGAGGTTCATGCTGGTTCATGCAGTTCCCACCGGGTGGGGACGAAGCGGTCCCATCAGATCCGAAGACTGGGGTACTTCTGGACCACCATGCTCCATGATTGTACGGAGTTATCCAAGAGATGTTATGCATGGAATATTAATTCTAACATCATGCATAGGCTTCCATAATAACTCCACTCCACCAAGTACTCTTGGACATTTGTGTTGCGGGGACTCGATGATGTGGGACCATATCTTCCGGCGACAACTCCCTAGTGCAGATTCATCCTGACCTCCATGGATTTCTTTTCTATGTGGGTAGAGTCAATTCCACTCAAGGATGTCTACACTGATTATATAATCATCTTCATAGACTCTAATATCATCTACCAGTTTTGAGTCCCTCAAGTTGTCCTCGCCGATAACAACACCAACATCGGTGCATCTGAGATAAAGATATTGTAAGCCAACACACTCTGGGCCTATCATACGATGACTCATAATTCCACCTAGGTAACCCCCTATTCCCCGGTGTAATAAGCTGAGGTCATCCTGCCCATTGAAATCCAGCTGCCTTTGTTACGCATAGTGTTCTGTGACCAGCAGGTGCTAAATAATATATTTGATATTCATCTTGCTGAATTGGAAGAACTTGAAGATAATAGGCTGTGTTCCCTGTATAATATGGAAAGCATCATAATAAGATTGCAAGAGCCTTCAACTAGAAGGTTCGCCTCCACTCTTTTTTGTAAGGCGACATGGTATTTTCCCTCCGGGCACTAATGATCCCTGGCAGGAAACCACCCAAGCTGGAACCCAAATGTGAAGGACCTTATATAATTCACAGGGTTTACCCCAATGGAGCATACTCCCAAGTGACCATAGATGATGAGCATATAAATTCTCCCACCAATTCCATGTTCCTCAAGAAATATTTTTCCTGATCCTACTAGTCCTACATGAACTTAAATTGGATAGTCCCACATGACCCTAAACTGCATGATGGTCCGGGGTGACCCTAAACTATTTGGTCTGGCATGACCCTAAATTTTTTGGTCCGACAAGACACTAAATTGTTTGGTCCAACATGACTTTAACACTATTTGGTCCTACATGACTATAAACTGTAATACATCTCGCATTATGTTAAACTATGCATCGTCCCAAAAACTGTTAAATTGCACCCTTAGAAATGTGCATGGCTTGATTCCCATCTGCATAGGTTACGTAAGAATGCTCAAGAATTTCATCTTGATCCCAACCCCTACATTCTTCTCTTTGACTATATCCCACTTAGTATAGTTCTTTCGGGGGATCCATGCATGATACGGTGTAGGATTCTATAGACCCTCTCATACCAGGATTATTGTGGTCACAATATGTGCCCCCTCCCCGTTCATCTATCCTTCCACGTCCTCAATGCATGATGTTAAACTGCATGGCTTTCAAGAACTATGTATGGCCTGATTCCTATCTTTATGGTATACATAGGAACACCCAGACATTTCATCTATTGGTCTATCCAAAAATACAGATCTTCCCCTCTAGTCAAGATATATTCTAGGGTGAATACTATTTCCCCAATTCACATCGAGCTAATCTCGATTTGGTTATATGTCCCACTCTTGGGAGTTGTTCGCCTCTTTCATAGATGGGTACAATTATGCTTCACCCACTCCTTTGATTGTGACTCCAACATCTTTCTCATCTAGAAGGGCCCCCAAATGGTATGGATTCTAGGCCTAAGTGATCTCTTAGCGATTCAGGCCAACTCCCACAACAATGTTGATAAAAAAGTCGATTCAAATCTCACATTGCGAATACGGTCAGCGGTCGATGTTCATTTGTTGTTCCCATTTTAGGTCACTATAGAGAGTATGTTTCAAACATGGTCAAAAGTTCACCTGTATCCTTGGAACCACCCCATGTTTTCCCAAAAATTGAGTGTAGTGGTTCATTCTACCTCGTTGTATCGTTAAGCAATGAATTCCTTCAAAAAAAAGCCTGATTTTAGACCCCCATATGACGAGGAGAGCTGATACCAGATCCTTGTTTCCCACACCAAACGCTGTTCACATGGGCTTAGGAGCTGTGATGAGGCGGTGATCACACAAGAGGACTTATGGACATCATTGGTCAAGACGCTCGGCCTCAGGCCCATAGGTCTTTTCTGGCCACTTGGCATTTTCAGACCCTGGCCCAGGTTCTCTGTTAGGGGATTGTACAGTTTGGTATGGGATTATGTCCTCATTCATGTCGGGATACTTTCCATGTTGTACACATCCCTAGATGAGATACCTTATCCTCTCTCTCTATCCTCACTTCTAGACGTTAAATAGAAAATTGGTCGGGCCTTTCCGACCGAGTCCCATCCCCAGGCCCCATGGCCTTCTCAGAACCCGACCCAAGATCTTACCTAGAGTGTACAGTGTGGTAAGGGATTACGTCCTCATTCTTGTGGGGTTATTCGTTGTGCAATACACCTCTATTGTTTGGGGTATCTTACTCTTCACTTCATCCTCACTGCTAGACGTAAAACTACAAACTCGTCAGGCCTTTCCAATAGAGGTTGAGCCTCTGACCCCTGGGCTTTTTTGGGCCCCAACCCAGGTTCTCTTTTATGGAATTGTATAGTGTGGTATGGTATTATTACCTCATTCAAATCTGGTAATTCCCCTTGTCGTACACCTCCCTTAGATTGGGATTCTTACTCCTCTCTTCATCCTCACTACAAGATGATAAACTGCAAACTAGTCGGGCCTTTTCGATCGAGGTCCCGCATCAGGCCTCTTGACCTTTTCGGGCCCCTGGCCCAGGTTCAATTTTATGGGATTGTATTGTGAGGCATGGGATTATATCCTCATTCACGTCGGGTTATTCATCATGTCATACATCTCCCTTGTTTTGTTTATCTGTGTCATATCTTCTTCCTCACTGTAAGACGTTAAACTGCAAACTGATTGGGCCTTCTCGACAGAGGCCCAACCTCAGTCCCCTTGGCCTTTTCGTGCCCCTGGATGAAGTTTCTATTATGTGTTGTATGGTGTGTTATGGGATTATTTCCTCATTCACGTCGGGTTACTCACCTTGTCATACACCCCCCTCATCATAGTATCTTACCACTATGTGTGATTCCAGAACTATGTGTGGCTTCATTCCCATCCATGTAGGATAAGTTTGATCACCAGAGCATCTCGACTTCGGGTCCAGCCCCATCTCTTAGTTGTCTCCATGTTAACATGGCCCCTCGGCACTCTTTTGTTAATTCAACAATGTGCCTAAAGGTACTATGGTTTAGTACATGGAATTTTGGACTCTACGCAGACACGATTCCACCCATTTCTCAGGCATCATGTTCCCCTTTATTAGGGATTCGATCACCTTTCTCACCTGAACTGACCCTCAAATGGCTTCGATGCTAGGCCTAAGGGCTCTCATACCATTATGGGCCTAATTCCTCAAGGTTCTCAGACAACAAGTTGACACAAGTCCCAGGTTTCAAATATGATCAGCAGTCAACGCTAATTTGATTTTCTCCATTACTGGCTAATGTGATATAGATGACGTGTTTCGAATACGGTCAACATCCATCCTCCTTCTTCTCGCCAATCCCGTTGAGCCCAAAATGTCAGTTATAAGATTCACATCCTTCTCCACCTCATCATGTCTAACTATAACATTGAAATTCATGGTACAATTCCTCAATGCGCATTCGCACGTTGGGGTGAAAAATCTGTGATAAGATGATAATTTGGGGCTACGCACCAACATCCCTTCTCCATGGTCCATGCTCAAAGACTATAAACTAATATCTCTTTAAGAACAACGTATGTCTTGATTTCCCTCAGCATAGGATACGTAAAAACACCCAGACATTTCGTTTTCAGTTCTAACTCAATTGGGAGCTAGATTATCCTTACCCTTAACCTCTTACCTCAATTCAGTCCCCTTGGCCCGAGGTTCCTTTCTCAGAATCTCGTATGGTGTGGTGTGGGATTATTTTTTCATTCATGTCAGGTATGTTTTATTGCAACATGCACATTCCCCATTTTTCTTTATCTCTACTACATCTATGACACATGACATTAAAATCCACACCTAGTCCTATCACATGACGCTAAACTGTGACATTATCATCTTGGATGCACGATGAAAAATGGCACTGCCCTGTGATGTCCTCACTCAAGGGGAAACCATGTTTGGTATCTGTCACACGTCGTGCCATTTTTGAATGCCTGCATATGACTTGATTCTTGTGGGGACAATGGGACATGATATTCTAGGCTTGTGGCTTCAAAAAATCTCCTATTCACCATAATGGACAAACAATATACACCAAATACCACTTCTTTTGGAGCAAGGGCACAAGAGCACACTGGGAAAATATTAATTCGGCTC
Organism: Viscum album; assembly: GCA_963277665.1. Taxonomy (NCBI): domain Eukaryota; kingdom Viridiplantae; phylum Streptophyta; class Magnoliopsida; order Santalales; family Viscaceae; genus Viscum; species Viscum album. The sequence goes on along the minus strand of OY728145.1, from coordinate 1,235,627,000 downwards.
TTCTGAGAGCTCCATCCTCCAGTTAGGTCTGTTTGCTTTCCTCTTGGAAATCCAGGCGGGTTCTTCAAACCCCAGATGCCCGCAGCATGGTTTGTAGTCCAACATTTGAATTGGGGTGATAAGGTGGTCATCCCTTATATATAAAATCGGTCCCGATCCACATGAGCTTAGGGAACGATCGCGAGACACTCCCAGAATTTCACAAGAATGCAAAAAACCAATACAAACAATGGGGATCATACATGTTGTGGCATCAATCAATCATAGCATGATAGTAAATTTTAGGGTTAGTAATCATTACAATACCGGAGGGTCATTTCCCACCATGGATGAGTTGACCTCGTCAAAAGAGTGTAGCAGCTCCGCCACCCTCTGGACAATGGCATCCAAGAGTTTTTTCCACCTGTTCAGTTCCCACTCCTCCTCGGTAGTGACGGGGCGCAATTCATCAGCCATGATCTGGACTAGCTTTACATCGGTCTAAATGGAGGTCATCTCCTCAGAAGCTCATTTCATTTCCTCAATGGCCTCTACTAGCAGGGTTTTCAGCCGCGATATGAGATTTGATGGCACATCAAGGGAAGCAAAATGATCATCCACCCAGGCTTGCAGCCTTTGACCCTCATATTCAGCCTCCTGAATCCTCTTGATATTTACCGCTTTCCTCTACTTCATTCCCACATCGAGGCCACGGTCATACTATAGAATCTTTTCTGCCAAAAGATCCTGGAAGAGCATGTGAGGATGCTGGGGATCCACTCCCCCAATACACAGTTCACGCAATCGCGAGCGATGTATGTCCATCTCATCCAACCATAGTTCTTGGGGATATCATTGATGAAGCATGTGATCTGGTTCCACGATCGGAAATGGACTATCTTTCTACACTCTTCATCAGAGGTCATCTCTTCCTAGTTGGCTTGACTGGCAGGATCATTATGTCAGTGACACCCCCAACTTTTTAGCCGAGTCCGCATCTGTTGTTTTATTGGGCGTGGTGGGAATTGGTCTATCAGATCGATCCTCATCATCGGATCCTACATTGATGATTTTAGGTTTAGCCCCACTGATGGTCCCAGGAGTGATCTGAAGCACCGCTGCTAGGTCGATTTGGACCTCCGCCTCCACAACAACAGGTATTCTCCTAGGAAGGATGCCGGTAAAAGCCCAAAACCACCTCACCAAGGCAACCCATACCATTTGAAGAACTGTATGAGCTTGAAAAAGGACATGGACATCAGTAAACATGGTTAGGTGATGAGAGTCATAAAATCCGTAGTGGGGACTTTTAAAGATCGAATCCCCAGTCTCACTCTTTGGTTGATTCCTTCAGGACCCAAATCATAGACCCCCATATATGGTCGGAAGCCTTGAAGACATCGGAGGGGTCCCCTCAGGTGTCCTATCCCTGCTATAGGTAGCAACAGATGAGGCAATAGTCATAGATCCTGAGTGTTTCGCAAAATGCATCAACTGAGGGATGAGAACGAGTTCTATATATAAGACTCTCGTTCACTTTTTAGATGTTAGCAAGGAGTCTATAATGACTTCAAATAAAGTCTCAAAGATGGGGGTTTCAGATTGTTACCTTAAGGGATTTTGTGAACTCTTTAAGATTTGAGCCTTGATCTCCAACATCGCCCTCCTCCAACGAGCTCCCTCCCCCTTCCTCATCTCCCTAGGAGGACTCTTCTGACAATTCCAGCAGAGGGAATCACTCTCTCAAATTAGTGACTGACAACTGCAGGTGTGTAGTGAGATCAAGCAACACCTTCACTAGATTTTTCCTTAGATGAGGAGCACCCCGGGAGTACCCAAACTCCTCCAGCTCTGTTAGATATTTTTTCCCCTACAGATTGGGATACCGCAATGTCGGCCCTGATGGGGGGTATTCTCGGAAAATCCATCACAAGATGGCTCAAGTTATACCATAACATGGTGGGGACAAGGAATTTCTTATTGACTTCCTAGATGTCCCAGGCCTCTGGGAAGACAACATCTTATAGGATGTCAATATGGTACAACGGCATCCCCGGAGCATGGGTGGGTATCCGGCGGAATCCTGTTGACGACCTCCACATAGGATAACTCATCTCTTTTGGAATCATCGGGTCAGCTGCCATTGTCGGATCTTCTACCACTTCTTCTACCTCAACTAATGTGGGCCACGCCACCATGGTAGCCCCGCCATCATGGAATGACTCTGCTACCTTCAGGCTCGGGCCCCATGGTCGGGAAAGCTCACCAACACCAATTCAAATGGATGGATTCTTCAAAGTCTCCCCTAGGTAGGATGCCTCCCAGAGCTGGGGGGTTAGTCGCTATATACACCTGAATTGCCTTGAAAACCGGTGTGAGGTATACAGCTTGTAGAGGTGTTCACGGTCCACCCTCACCACCAAGAATCCATCTAGAAAGGCCAGGAGAAGTCCTAGTGTTCTTTTGTCCCATTGCCTTTATCAGTAAATACCACCGTCAGCAACAGAAACAGGTGTAAATTTAATTTCTACACCCTCCACACCCAGTTCAGAACCGATGGTGTGTTCAGCTTGGCTATAAAGCTCCCCGCAGCATTCAGGATCAATGGGCAGATTTTTGAGCCAGGAAGAGAGATAGGGTTTTGTATTCATAACCCCCCTGATATGTGCCGCTATCCACCCATACAAGAGGTGGGATGGCCCACATACCCTCTGTGGCGTTTTCCCCTTGCTGATATGCCAAAACACCTTATACAGCTTGGAAAGCATCAGGATTCCTAGATTCAACCAAACTCCTATCGCCAATGTGGACTCTATGATGAATGTGATTGGGAATACTCCCATGTTGGTATCCCTCACTAGCATGATCTAGCAACAGATAAGAGCCGTGATGAATGCTTCCAACCTGACTATTGGTTTTTTCTCGGTGCTGACACCGAATCCCCACATCTCCAACTAGATGTTCTCTAATAGCCACCAGTATGAGTGTTTCTTACATAGAGAACACTTAGGAAAGGTCTGAGGCCTTTTCAGAAACTTCCTGTTTTCCTAGAAGGTCCAGAATTGTTTGTCCCACCGACTGATGTGGACACCCCCTACTGCCTCTGTGTCCTCCCCAGGCACAAGCTCCATCAACACCATCTCCAGCCATGGAATTTTCCCTAGATCCTCCCATGCACTCATGATGGGGAGGAATTCATCACACATTACCCCTAGTATCGGGTCCCCCTGAGATCTGGTGGACATCCCACAATCCGATACTGACCTCCCCATAGTGTAACTGGAAGGTATTGGTCCTCGATGACCATCTTCTCAACAGCTCTGGCATCAGCTGTTTTGGTTGATATATGGGGAATTGAGAGTCCCAGGCCACCTGATACAAACCCACTCTCCTCAGCTCAGCCCCAAACTCCTCACATGAGGAACATACCCTATAGGCCCAGGCCCAATTGTCTGTGACATTGCTTCCTTGGCACAGGTCCCATTCTTCAGACCACCCCATCCTATGGTTCCTCAAATCTGCCTTCAATATCGTGTGGTATAGAGGAGGAGATGTATCTGACTGAAACACCTTCCCATTAATGTTATTCAGGTTGTTGTATAAGCAATCAGCATTTATGGGTTTGAAATCCTTCCAAGCATGGCCATCAGCCACCCTGAACCATCGGTGATAGCACAACATGCTCCTAAACTAGTAAGCTAGTTAATCCCATCTTCTATCTAGGATGGAGACGTCATACCTCAGCTCGAAGCCATACAAAGGCATCCTCTTACACAATGGGTACTTCTTCTGGCTCTCCGATAGCAGCTGCTCCAGCAAATCATGGTCAGAGTGGCTCCGTACAAACTCCCCCAACATCCAAACATGCTAGTGATGCCCAACATTACTACTCCCCTGACCGAAGGTTGCTGCCTGACTGGACCTTTTGGAGTTTCATGACATAATTAGTGTAATTAATATGTTTCCATGAAGATATGATGCTTGAAAGAGTTTCATGAACAACGTGTTAATTCTATAAGGGAGACCCGGACTAGGTGACAAGTTCTGAGGAGAAATCCCATGAAGGAAGAACCGACATCCCATATTCCCATTTTGATCATGGAGCATACGTCCCTGAATATGGTGAAGATACCACCCGTCTTTGGAAAGTAGGAATGTGGGGCAACAAAACTGTGCCCCTCATCCCCGAATGAGATGGACGCGCGCACCATGGTTATTGTGTCGAAAACAATATCAGAACATTTTTTGAAACTAATACAAATGCCTAGAATGGTTTACCTAGAATTTTTTTCCAAGGTTATATTTTAAAATAATACCTTCATGAATGATTTTCAAACCAAAATTGATGAATTGAATTAGAAAAAATATTTCAAAGACTGAGTTGGTAGTGGGGATCGATAGTAAATTTTTACCACTCATTAATATATTTTTGGTTCTAGGTTTATAATTGGATATGTTAAGTTCTTATGGTTAACATTGGGCGATTTGGGCGATGATGAAAAAAATTAATTTTCATAGAGATGGTTTAGGATTTGATTGAGTAGGTTTTAGTTGATTTATATAAGGTTATATCTATGTCTTTTATTTTTTTTTTCTATCTTCGTATTTAAGGATTATATTAATTTATATGAAAATGAAATGTAACTGGTTTGTAACAGCATAAAATGTTATAAATAAAATTCCACATTTAATTTAATGGAATGACTGATTATGTATTATGGATATAGAATCAGGAGAAACTAATTGGTTATATTATACCATATTCTGTTAAAAATATAATTATTAATCATTATTAATGAAAATGCATCCATTGGATAGTGATTGTAATTCATGTACAGATATAGGGTTTTAAAAAATACAATTCACTTTGAAAAATGAATTGATGTCCCCATGAGTGATATAACAAATACTATGACAATTATAAACAAAAAAAATACTTTTTTTCCCTAAAAATTGATTTTATGTTTAATTTTTAATATTTATAAATCCATAATGAATCCTTTTAAACTGTTAATATATATTATATTTTAAGAGTATGACTCACTTCTATATAAATAAGGGTATTATTTTATTATGTGTGGCCATTTGCCTTATTAAATAATTACTACCACTCATGTTTTAAATAAATAGTGGGAAACCCTTGGGAAGGTTTGTGTTATTTGTAATTTCATTATATAGTGTCCAAAATTAATGTATGAAAAATAATTAGAAATTACTCAAACATTTCTTATTTAAACTAACACAATATCCCACTTATCATCACTCATATTCATTAGATAATCTACATACCCTTACATCCCCTCTCAAGAGACCTCCCAATGTGCCCCCAATCTCCTAGGTGTCCACTCCAAATCATTTGGACTCACTGACTAATGTAAGGGGTCCTCTCATTATCCTACTTATTAATTATTCTATATTATCATAAGCCTTTTATTTGTATTTTTCATAATTTTGGGATATAAATTTCAATAACACTATCACTGCTCAATTTCAGTCTAAATGATAAGAGACTCATTTTCCTCTCATCATCCCATTTTATGAATATTTATGTGATGATGTTCTATTTTCAATATTTCACTGTTATTTTCCAGAATATAAAATTTATAAATAATTCCATACCCATTTATGATTATGGGTTTCCACCATTATACAATTTTGAAGCACAAAATTAGGACTTAAATGAATTTATTCTAAAATCCTTTATCTTGAAAAATATATGATGATGATTGTATATAATTATTATGATCTATTAGGAAAACTTAATAAAGAGAATGAAATGATTGTTTTGGGAGCACCCGGAATTTTATAGCGCTTCAATTCATTCGGTAATGTTTTGTCTTATTAGACATAATGTCATGATAGGGAGTGAACCATATTTATTTATTAGACTTTTCACATCATGATGTCTTGGAATTTACCCTTCACTATCGTTTATATATAGTTTTGTTTATATTTCTACATTTCCCATGTTTCCTTTGTGATTATTTTGTTATATCATATCTCATTGCTCATGTACATGATTCCCTCCCCTTTTTTTCCTCAATGATATGACCGTTTTATATCATGTATTATTATCTTCATTGTATGTCATACTTATTCCCATATAGGGTGTTATGTATTATCCCTTCTCTTATGTATTATCCCTGGTTATCCATATGTGTTTTAATTTTGTTTAAATTAATGATATTTTCAATAATGATGATGGTTTTCATGTTTAATTTCTATCAGAACTAGACATATCAATATTATTATTCTTATTGACTATAATATTATGTAACAAATAATTAATTAATAGTTAATACAGATATGGGTTATCATAGTAGGTTTCAAAGGAAATGTTTTTTTAGTTTAATAGTTAGGATTAAAAAACTATATTGAATTCCTTAGGTATATGTCTAGGTATAATAATAACTAACATATTATCATTAGTATAGGGTATGTAGTTTATCATGAAAATGCATCCCTATCTATATACAATAATTGTGTGTGGCTTTGGAATAGTTGTATATAGGGGTAATACCTAAAGAGCACCATGTTGAGCTAGTCCCAACCAGGATTTGGGTCATAAATATAAGGTTGGTTTCAACGTCTAGTTTGAAACTCATGGGGTATATTATTTTGAATACTCATAATCTAATTATGAATAATTATTATGGGAATAATAAAATCCAAAAAGAATATATATTATGCTATATTTCATGGATAACATAGATTCAATCCTAGAAGTTATCATGTTAATGAAATTATTTTAGTTTATATGTTATCTAATATATGTCATTGGATTCCCCTTAATTTTGTTAGCAGATTAAAAATATGAATCACTAATTTTCCTTTTATTCTATATAATGGCTCTAAATACATGGAATCAGGAAATACCCAATGTGATAGGCAATGTGATGACAACCCTAATGAGGTGACAAACTCGAGGGGAGATGAAATCATGAACATTATGATGATACTCTCTTATCTGAAATATGTTATGAATTTAAACCTAGATATATATGAGTATTAATATCCCTCTATGAGAGAACAATCTATGATTATGTACTTTATGTGACAATGCCCTCTAACTTTCAATGGATCATCTGATAACATAATCACATAACAATGGATAAAATCCATTTAGAATATCCTATACATCCATCAATGTTTGGAATATGATAATATTATAATGGCTATTTTTCATATAGTCGGATAATAAAATTATTGGTTGTAATTTATCAAGAATATGAATATAGATGAGGATATAAAAGTGATGTGGTGGAAGGAATTCCTTATGATATTTTTCAATAAAAGTTTCCTCACACTCTTTGATATAAAATGAAAATGGATGTACATACCCTCAATAAGAAATATGAAAAATATATCATAGAGTAAAAGGAAAACATAATAATATTTGAATGATATGCCTCCAGGTTTTTTGTTAACCTTGCATTCAAGGTTGACTACTAATTTTCTAGGTTAAATCCTATTCTACAAAAATATACGTTGATACATGAAATTGAATGCTATTAGGAAATTATCTGATGTTCCCTAAAAGATTAAATGAATATATGAAAACATAAATTGTATCATTGAGGTACAAAGAGGTAATTAAAGCTTAATTTTGGTGGTAATATGTAAAAATGTGATTCTTTCAAGAAATTTACACATCCCACTTGTTAGTGGTTCAGAAAATTGAACTCTAGAAGATTCCTAAGGGGGGTGAAAAAATTCATTATGTGATGGAATTAAGTGAACTTCTCTAGAGTTTTACGATACAAGAAACACTATAATAGGATATAAGAAATGATTTATCCAGTCAACCCTGAATGTATTTTTCATTTAATAATGTGCGAGGAACCATGGACGTTTTCAATATAATTCACTCAACCATTGGTATTCAAGGACTACTCAAAAACATAGAAATTTTAATAGATATATTTGGTTATCAAAACCATTGAGGTGGTTCCCAAAATAAATGTATCGATAGGTATTCCAGTTGTTAATTCATTAATATCAAATGTAATTTTTTTCTAGTTATACACATTCTGTCATATCTTAAATGTTAATAAAACTATTCAAGCACCACAAAAAATTCATTGAAGTAGAGTTGTCAATGAAAATGAAAAATGGGGAAATTACTAAATCCAATGTATATAACCCACCCCAATCAAAATTTAGGGGCTAAACATCCTCGATAACCTAATCATTCTTTCTTTGGAGGAGTGTCATCAAATCATAGGTATAAATTTTCTTTCACTATATAGTGCCAATTTAAAATTGATGATAGAAGGAAACCAATTTTCATATTGTGAATCATCCTATGATTATATACAAAATTCCACGATATAGATGATTCTTATTTAGATCCATGATATCATCATGGGAATTATTTCCCCATGAGTGGTAATATATCTCTCAAATTATTTAGTCTAATTAATGTATAATCCTTGAATACATTACAGTTGTAATGGAATATACTTATGTGTTTGTATGTGAATTTTATAGTCTTCCTACTAAATGTGAGGTAGAATATTCAATCTATCTAATACCTAAACAATTACAACTACAATGTAATCTATATATAAGGTCTATTGTGGAACTTGAAAAGATTAATAAATTACTACCATATAATCTAGATAAAACGATCATCTACTGGTGTCCTTTACCATAGGGTGCACTTGTTTCCTTCATCAGGAAGAATGACAGATCAATTCACCTTTTCAATGATTACTATGACCTCAGCAAGATTACGAAAAAATTTTGCACATCAATGGATTGATTACTTGTTTAATAATATATATGGAACACAATACATCTGTATGCCTGTTCTATGTTTGGGATATTACATTGTCATTTTGAAGATTGAGGATATACCTAATAATTATATTCGTAGAATGCATGTGCACTATTAATTCATTGTAATTCCATTTGGACTCACTAAGGTTGTATAAGTCTTCATGAACATGGTTAATACATTATTTAGGGATTACCCATAAAATTTTTGGGTGGTCTTTATAGATTATATTTTAATATAATCAAAAAAATAGGAGGAACATGAGGAAGATCTTAGTACTTCGATAAATAACTTTTCAAAGGTGAAGCATTATTCCAAGTTTAGAAAATAGGAGTTCTAGTGGATGGAAGTATCATTGATGGGAATATAATAATAAGAAATTAGACATTTTTAGATCTTTAAATGAGAAGAGAAATTGGGGGATGGTTGTTGAAAACATATGTGATAGATAACAGCAGTTTACTTGGATTAGCTAGGTTTTATCATTAATTTCTATGGAATTTATAATGATTATAAAACCCTTTAACCAAGATTAATTACAAGTGGGACATGTTTTGTTGGTGTGATAAATGTCAAGATATGATTAAAGAGTTGAAAATTGTTATTATAACTACAGTTGAACACACACAACCAACAAGTGGACAAATTTTTGTGTTATTTTATGCTTCTTTCCAAAATGGATTAGGATGTGTACTAATGTAGAATGGGGAAATCATAGACTATGATTCAATACAATTTAATGTTCACAAATATAACTTCATAGTGCATGATCTAGACTAGGATAATGTGATCACCACTTTTAAAAATTTAGGCATAATCTTTTTTTGGTACAAGTATTGAATAAATACATATCACAAAATCCCCAAGAATATATTAAGATTGAAAGAGACGAATATGAGCCAATGAATGTGGTAAGAGATGATGAAGGACATTGATTACTCAATCCACAACAATCCTTGGAAATAGAATAATGTGGAAGATGATTTGTGTATAAAGGATCCAGTCATTCTATGATTGATGAAAATTGAGAGGGAATTGATCTTCATAGATTTAGACATCATAGTCATGGGAATCATAATTTGAGGAAAACCATCAATCCTTTGACTAATGATTTCTCAATGATCCCTTCTAGAAAATAGGAAAAATTATAAAATAGGTTATGTTGTAATTCAATAAAATATAGAAACAATAATAGAAGTTGAATTCATAGATTTTAGTGGTATTTAAGGAGGAGTTCTAATATTTGTGACATAGTTATGTGCACCATTAAATTAAGAGATAAAGATAATGCTTAAAAATGATGCACATATCTCAACCATCTCTATTTACCCATGGAAATCAAAGATGTATCGAGATCATTGAGAGAACTATTGGTTAAAAAATATGAATAATGAGGAATGTTAATATACATCGATGTTCCTACTATATCAGTAAGTGATATTTTAATGCAAAATGTCTATGTAGGATATGAAACCAGTATCCATACCAATATGAAAATGGGAAAACATCAGAATGGAATTTTTCAATGAAAATTCAACTAAATATAGAGGACAAAATTTTATAGGGTTCATTATTGATTTTCATTAAAATACAAACAACATTATCTCAATTTCAGAGGAATTATCAATCTACAAACTTTCATAGATATGAATCAATAATGTGTTGGTGATATATAGAGTATAATTTTTAATTTTACATAATCAAGATATGACATTTATCTACATGTTTTAGAAAACTCTACTAAATTATATAAACACTGAGTAGAACTACATTATGTTTTTATTCATCTTGAAATTGAGGCTCAATATAGGTAATCTATTTTAAAATTTGATGGCATTTTGAGAGAATTCTCAATTAAATTCAAAGGATGATTATTCAAACATTATCATATGGACATGTTATCTTAATATATTTTTTCCACTCAAGCATCTGATAGGTTCCATATCAAGTATTTATGGTAAGTAGTGTATAACACCTTCCATTTAGGAAGCACTTTGGGAACAAGAACTAAAAGGTACAGAAATGGTTGAGGAGATTGTGGAAAAGATTAAGACCTTTGAACAACACATCAAGGCTTCTCAGAGTTGACAAAAGATTTATGTTGTAAATTTTCATTTATACTAATGATTTTTTTTGATACATGGAAATACTCCACATATATACATGGATGAAATTGACGAGATTGGGTTGAAGGGAAAAGAATAATCCAATTTACATCAGCTCATTTCAGATCATTGATCGCATTTGAGTAGTATCCTATCTACTGGAATTCCCACTAAACCTACCTTAATTACATAATGAATTCAATGTATCTATCTTGATGAAGTATATACTAGACCATGATAATATACTCAAAATAGAGGTTTCACTTTTGGAGGATGATCTTTCCTATGAATATCATGCAGTGAAGTTCATAGATGTTAGAGACAATGTTCTACGAAATAAGGCAGTGCACCTAGTCAAAGTGTTTTGGATAAACCACATGATTTAAGAACGGATGTTGGAACTGGAGGAAGTGCTTATATAGAGTTACCTTCTTCTATTTTTGTTTGGGAAATGAAAATTACAAGGGAATTTTTCTTTAATTGGGGATGGTTGTAACAACACAAATTATTATATTCAAAATTACACTTTTGACTTAATTAAATTATATATTATCTAATATTTAATAGAAAACACACTCAACAATTAGGATTTATTAAATCCATTTATATTTAAAAGACTATTAATAAACATTACTATTGAAAATATTATCATTGAGTATTGATCATATGATTAGTAGAAATATTTTTTTACAAATTCAATTAACTCATACAAAGGAAGTGATGGCCATAACTAGCAGGATCATAGAATATGAAACCCACTTATCAAATGTTATGGGGGATATTTCCTCATCGGTCTTTTACCTTGACCAAACACAATATAAGATCCAACAACATGAGAAAGTGTAAAACCATTTATTGGGGAACTACAATAACATCGAGATTAGGGCCCAAACTAAGTATGTGGTACCACCCCATGAAAGTATCAACATCATGCACCTTTCTTTTTAAAACATTTCATGTATATTAGTGTGATATATATCAAATCACCATTTATTTGAGTGTGCAAATTAAATTTTATATAATAATGAATATATTTTCATCAAATTATTTTTACATTATATATAATTATTTATTTTCATAAAATAAAAACTAATAGACTTTTTGTTAATATAAAAATTCAGTTAAGGAACTTATTTTAAGGAATATATTTATTATTGAAATAAACATAATTTCATTAAAATATAATTAACAATTAACATTCATCAAATATTAGAAATCATAAAATTTTATGAAGTCAAATATAATTTTCATAAGGGTTAAAATCCTATTATTATCAAAATCAAAATACTAGCATATTTCATTAAATTTAATCTATTTGGTTAAAAGTGAAAATAAACATATTTAATAAATTATATTGGAAAAATGGAACCTATTTTTGTAATCAAAACATTGAAATTCTCTAACATTAAATTTCTTATTAATTTTTTTGATAGTTAAATTATTTTTAAAAACGAAATATCGGTTGAATATATGTTGTGTATTAAGATAACATAACTACCCATAAGTAATATAATAAATAATAGAAATGGTATCACTTTCTAAATATATGTTTTCATTTAAAAATAATGTGATTTTATGTGAACTGAATGCTTTTTATAAAGACATTGTAAATCTTTTAGAATCTTTAAAATATTTTGTTGTTCTAAAATCAATTATTTTAGAGTATAAATCACTTATAAATAATAAGTTTTATTATTTATATATGTTAGGCCACTTATTGAATTAAATAATTAAAACCACTGATAAATTGGAAAAAACAAGGGAAATTGTTTTAAGGTTCTTGGTTATGGTTATATAACTATATAAAGTCTAAAAACAAAATCTAAAAAATGATAAAGAATTACCCACTATTTTCTTATATAAATCCATCCATACTCCCAATTATATTTATGAAAAATACTTTAATAGATTCATTAATAATACCATAACATTTTATATCCCCCCCAACACACCATGAATCTCTTAAGAATATTTTCCCTTGAATTTTGAGTCACAAACAAAAGTATGGGATCCTATCATTCTATATTTATTAAGTCTTACTTATTATATTATGCAATCTATGTACTAATTCATAATTTTTCAAATGTCATCCCATGTCCCAATTATTTAATAATTTCTTTCTAAATGACTAGATAATTCTTTTTCACTCAAAACCCTTTTTTTTATTTTTAATTGATGTCTTTATGTATCAAAAACTTGTCATCTATTTTACATTCCCAAACAATTGTGTAGTGAACACTATACCCATTTATTATCAATGGTGTTCACCATTATACACATATTATTATTTGACATGGGAATTAAATGTATTTTTTACACTCTCCATGATATTTTTATAATATAAGATGATGAATGAAAATATGTTCTATGATCTATGTGAAAAACATATGAATGCGAATAAAGTGAGAGAAATAGTTGGGCCCCGAAATATATATCACCACAATGCATTGTGTAATGTTATAACTCATGAGAGTTAATATTAAAAAAATGAGGGATCCTGATTCATTTAATGTACATTATACACCATTATGTATTGGCAGTTATCCTTTACCTATGTTTATAATGTAATGTTTCCACATTTCTGGCGTTTTCTTTATGATGGTCTAGGAATATCATGACTTGTCATTCATGTTAAGGATTCATGCACCTTTTATGCCCCATTAATATCGCTATTATCTACCATTTAGTATTACCCTCATTTAAATAAATTTTTATTCCCTTACAAGGATTTATAGATCAACCCTTTCTTATGTATTTCCACAGGTTACCCCGTGCAGATTTAAGTGTGATAATGTTTTCTAAATTTTCAACAAAGATAATGTTTTTAGATTTTAATTTGTTATGTAATGTACATAATTACTAGTGAAACTATAATTATAAATCCTATATATTGTGTTATGTGTAATAATATTTTTTAAATAATTTATTAATGTGTAATAAAAATTGTAGGTTGTCGTATGTTTTGTTGGTTATGACCTATTTAGAATTATTATTTATTTTGGATCTTTTATTAATTTAATCTATTGAAATTATCATTAATTTATTAAAATTAATTCCCATATATATTCAATTTATTCCTAGAAACATATTTCTATCATATGGGTATTGATAATTCCCTTAAGGCGACGTATTAAATCATGGTTGTTGGTGGGTTTAGTGGATGTCAGGGCCCGATCGTTACAAAAAGGTATTATGGGTTTCATTGGTTTTGTCATTATAGACTATGATTTTTGTATAGGACTATTTATTAAAGGACATATTTTTAGAATGGATGTTATCTTTTTTAAGAGATTGATAGTTATGTGTGGGATTAATCTAGACATACATTTTTCATCCCAAGACTCAAGCTATTTGAAGAATATTTTTTCAAATTGTGAGTATGATTTTGTTTCAACCTTTTTAGATATAATTCGATATGTTTCTTATAAAAATTGATTTCATTATAGATATTTTTTGTTTTACGATGGTTTTTATTGGAATGATGAGGGTAAATGAGGTTTAAAGGTATCCTCACATTGGTTGGTAAACAATGTGGACGCCATTTAGTTATGTCTACCTCTTTTTTAAAGTATGTTGTGTGAGTAGTGCATAGTCTCTCAACTTGTATAGCCAAAGTGTTACCAAAACTATTTCTCCCTTAGTTAAAATTTCCATAATCATCTTGATTCAATATTTCCTAATAAATAACTCACACTATTTCGCAGAAAATTTTGCAGTGTTTCAAAATATTTTTGTGTTGTGGTTCTTTTGGACCTTGTTTGAATGATTTTGTAGCTCTATAATAAGATGAAAATTTATCAATGAAATTTTCATTCTTTTATATATTTTATAAAACAAATATAGAAATTTATTAAAACATTAATCTCATAAATGAATTATTAAATAAGTGATATATATAAAAATTATGATACATATTTCGATATAATAGTAACATGATATTTGAAGTTGTAATATGACTATTTAAAAATATTAATCTATCCAATTAAATAGTCACCTCACCTATTAAAGTATAAATAATATGTAGATATCATATAAATGAAAATATGACAGAATTAAATCATGTTATATGTAAATTAATGTTTTGAAAATGATAAATTAATTGTATGCATTTTTATAAATTTTAAATGATTATTTAAATAATATATTTATTATAATGAGTTAAAAAATGTTCAAAAAACTAAATTCATAAATTAAAATTATTTCTTATAATAATTATAGATAAATTTATTAATCCTTAATTAATATTTCAAATGTTCATTAAATAAATTATAGTATTAAAAGTATTTTTTTGAGTAAATTATAATATTATTAAAAATTAAAATTTTAATATTTAGAAAATTATTTTCATCAAATCGAATTTTTTTAAATATAAATTTTTCAAAAAGTTTTGGTAAATTTTATTGATTTTTCTAAAATTGTTCAATTTTTTAGGAGCATTGAAATACAGTAATGTATGATATAATCTAAATAAATGAATTTATGAGTCATCACTGATATATGGGGGTTATAGGAACAATTATCACATAATATAACTCCTTAGATACCTAATTTATTTATGGGATTCAATGCTATTGATAATACTAAGAAAACTTTGCAAACAAATTAATCAAATAAAAAAACACCACTCACCCCACCCATAATAACCACCGCTCTCCGCCGCATCCTCACAAACTATCCAAGCTTTTTATCTTTTCTAAATTATACCCAACTAACCTTCCAATACACTTTCATAAGTCTTATAATTTTTTTCTCAAAAAAATATTAATCCCATTTTCATTATGTAGGTTCTCATGAATATGATATTCATGGGGTAAAATCTTAATTCTTTCTATTTTATTTTGAATTTCATTTATTGACCTCAAATTATTTCCACTTATGCAATGTAGAATTATAATTATAGTGTTATATATATACTTTAATTTTCTTAAGTTAATGGAATATATTTCATCAAATATCTTCTATCTTCTTGTTATTTTAAAAAAACAAAACATCATCTGTTAGTGTCTATTCAAAATCTTTATGGATGATGAGTTTTTATTTTTAATTACCCCATTTCAGGTTTTTAACATAATGGTTAATATGGTCAAAATAGAATTTAATATTCATATTATAACATATTTATTATATTGGAACTAATTAATAAAGATAATATTTACTAATACATTTTATTTCGTTATGGATAAAAAAATAACAAAAATATATTAAATATTTATCATTAATGTTTTATCTAATGAATCATCCACATATCTACAAAATTATAATTGAGACCATTCAACCATATATAAGTTCATTAATAACACATAATTTTCTCCCTGTAGAATGTTTCACATTTTTCAAGAACATGAAAAATTATATAATTGTAAAACGACGACAGGCCCATGAAATTGAATGCTCATGAAATAATGAAATTGAACATTATACCTCATCCAAATGGAAATAACTAAACATACAAAAAAATTATAAAAAATATAACAAATATATAATAAGTTATTTGTAATGTTGTTAGTGAATCTATTATGATTATCTAGGATATTAGGTGTAATTGCAGAACACTATTAGACTTATGGTAAGGGGATTCTCGAACCCAACTCCATTTCATTGGGTTTTTAATAATTTATACAAAAGTTTCGGATTAATTTTACATTAATGTTACTTGAATATATATTCATTCTTCAAACATATTTTTTGGTTATATACATGTATCATTCATGGTTTGTGATAAATATTTATATTTTACCAAACTACACTTCTTTCCTAAATATTTCTTCAATCTATTAAATATTTTTTCTTATTCACTCAAGATCGACGATTTAATCTCAAAACTTTTCCCTATTAATATTTGTTACACAAAAGATAATTCCTTAATGTTTTATATTTGAAATACATTTGAAACCCATTTTTTCTATGGTATTTTATGTCTATGATTATTATACATTCTATGAGACATGGATAATTATATATATGTTATTATTTGATGGGTGAGCCTGAAATTATATATCCCTACAATATATTGTGTAATGTGATGTATCTCATGACATGATGCATTTTATGCTTGAATATGATTCATTATTTCCTTACAATGATTATTTTATGATATGTCAAATATGTTATGTGTGAAGGTGATGCTAGTTTTGTTCACAATAATTTGTGGCATTTATAAACTAGGACACAATGTTTCACTCTTCTCATTGGAACATTTCATGTATTCATCTATGGTTTCAAATTATATACGTTAATAATGATCCCTTTCATATGTGATGTTGATTATTATTATTATAGTCTCTCATGTTATATTAATGAACCTTATTCTTCATCTTAATTGCCTTTTATCTAACCCATTTCATTGATTTATATCTATAGGTGACTATATGAACTAATTAGAATGTGCGATGAAGAATTTTTAGATTATCATTAAATGTAAATGTTTATGTATTATTAAATTCATGTTATTTCTGTCCCTAATATTTCCAAGCCACTAAACCATTGGATCATGTTATTGTAACACTATTATGATTTTTATAATAACAATGATCTAATAGTCATGAAATGAAAATTTGGCTTACTATATTTGGAATCAGGGTACGGTTTAGTTCATTTGAGAACAAGTATTTGTGATTTTATTGAAAATCATTAGGATAAGGCTTTCTCTTTGATGAAATCTAGAAATATTTTTATAGAAAAAATATTATCAAAGTTATCCAATAAGATATTACCTTAGTGTTAATAGAACACCATAAGAAATTATTCATTTTTGTTGACTTATGTATTATTCAAACCAATTATATTTATAAAATGGTGGGAAAAATGATAAATCATTCCAACAACTCCTAGCAAGGAAACTGATTTTTGTTCCCAAATGACATCCTCAATTCCATGGGAGGTGGAGTTCAAAAAATAATTGAAATAGATACCATTTAACTTAGGATGTGTATAATAACATAAAAATTGTGGAATGTGCACCTTGACCTAAGAGGGAGAAACGAGATATCAAATGTTTTATGTGGAAATTACCATTTCCATGTAGTGTATCTTTGATCCACTTAAAAAGAAACATTTGGTTAATTAAATATAGAAGATATTTTATGTTCTCTACTATTATATGAAAGAGAAGGTGACTCCAGTAATCAATCTTTTAAATCGATAGGTTGATCAATGGTTGGAATTGTTTAAGAGCACTATGATGACTAATGAAATAGAAGTGATAGAGTAATAAAACTCTAATAAAATTATTCTTAAAAAGTATTCCAAATTAAATCTTCATTCAAATATTATAGTGATGTAGTATTCTAGAAGATATACTCTAATATTTATGTCATCTCTAATTATTTTTGATATTTTATATTGAATACAATTTATTTAAATGTCTAATTATTAAATGATATTAGATTAGATTTGCATGAAGTTTGGTGCCTATCCATAGGGTTTAATCATAGCAATATCTTAAATCAAATTTTATCATGATGTAAAAAATTGGGATATTTTCGAAAATAATTCATAAAAAATATTTTAAAACAAACAATCATTGGGGTAAGCATTTATATTCTTCTACATTGCTCATATAAGGGATAATACATTGATTATTCATAATTTTAATATGGATTCCCATTTCTTTATAGATGCATCTCATTCAAAAGATTAAGAGATTTAGTGGAACATTTTCTTCTCTAACCATTTCATACATTTAGGTTAATGATTCTGTACATTGTTGATAACACTAAATATTTTGTACAACCTAGGGATAATGGTATTTAATTAACACAATAACATTGTTCAATGATCATTAGTTTTTATAGAGTTTCAACTAAAGTATAATTCTTTTAATCACCAATGTAGTCATCTTTCTCATATTTCATAACATCACCAATTTTATGTCTATAATATTTTTATTTATTTATGAATTTCTAATCCAGCACCTATAATTAGGATTAAAAATAGGAAATAAAACTCTTTTTTTTCATTATAGATCATAATTTTCATAAATTTAAACACTCAAAGCATGGACAATAAAAAATATATATACTATAAATATTTTCTACAAAAATCCACAAAATTATCAAACCCTTTGCCATATTTTTCACATTTTCTCAATTATTTTATCCAATTATGATCTTTTAATCACCTAAAATTACAAAAAAAATATTTATAAATATATATATTAAAATATATAAAATACATATAAATATAATCATATAAATTCAATATTTATAAATTCAAATAATAAAATTTTATGTAAAATAAAAATTGAAATGATGGGATTTAGGGAATAGTGATTAGACCTAGAAAGAGAATAAGTTGATTCAGATGTGACACCTAACGGGATTAAAAGGCATCATGTGAGGTGATCCTAAACAATAAATAGGATGTGCACATAGTGAATCATAATTCATAACAAGAATTTACATCATTTCAGTATGAATTCGTATCTAAAATAGTTGAATAATTTTCGGAAATAGATCCTTTATATATTAAGGATTGTTATAATTATTCTTCTCTAAATTATATTTTCAACTGATTTATTTGATTGTTAATTATAATATTATAAAAAAATATAAAATCAATTTCTATTATATGGATTTTTTAAGGAAAAAATGAGTAAAATGTGTTTTATGAATTTAGTGTTAGATGATTTATGTATCCTCGCCTTCTTTTCATCTTTTGTTTGAGGGAATTATATTTTCTATTATGAATTTTAAAATTATGGTATTTATCGAGTTTTAATAATAATTTATTAAAATGGAAAACTGATTTACATCCCCACATTGAATCTCTTTTGGCCCCAATGTTGATTTTCTCCACGGTAATTATGCCACCATTTTAGTGAATTTACCATGTTTTTAGTGAAAATAATTTAGGTAATACAAAATTGACTCTATTAGTCAGTAAATTTCAATAATATTATTAGTGATAATATGTATTCAATTGTATTTATCATTATACATTTCACCCAATATCTATATTGATTCACTCTGATTTGATCAATATATTTGTTTATTGAATTTTCAACAACATTTTCAACTTTATTTCAATTTAGAATGCAAATTATATATGTGTTAGTGATATTTAGAGGTAGAAGATGTTATCCCACATAGAGAATGAAAATTAATTACATTAGGGGTACCTCAGGTGAATAGATATTAAAAGTGAAAATTGTTTGGCCAAGATGAAGAATACGATATCCATACCAAATAAATTCTCTACTGTATTAAATATTAAATCATTTATATAAATTGAGAAGGTTACAATAGTGGATTATGTACCAAAATTTCAGCCTCATGGTGATCCATTTTTAGTGAATTTAAATGTTATTAATATTAGGGTACATTATAATTACCCAAAATAATATACTTAGGTTTTATTTATTCATGGAAAAGAATCAATAATTCAATAATGAAATGGGAATGAATATTTTTTGATGGATGGATTTTAGATATGCTTTTAAAGGTTCAAAAATAGTTGATCTCAGATAGAATATTTCATAGTTTATAGGGATCAATTTTTACTATATTTTGAATTATATTATTCTTCTTTATTTCATATATATCCCATGTATGAGAATATGGAAGAAAATATTAAATTTTAGTTCATATGGTATGGAATAATTTTGAGATAATGATACTTATGGATAATGAAAATTAATTTTATGAAAATAATATTTTGGTAGCTACTGGTGTAGAGATAGATATATACCATTAAAATCCATGAAATATAGTTTGTGGGAATCAAAAATTTGTATGTTCTAGATATTTCCTCATCTTTGGGGTTATTTGATAATATAATATAACAAGATGTTTCTTCATTAACTCCCATGGAATTTTAGGTGTCAAAAATTTATCATTCAATCAATTACATGTGTAAAAATACTAATAAAATATGATATTAATAAATATTACTTTTTTATAAATAAATATAATTTATTCGATATCTACTATTACATTCTACATTGAGTTTTAAGGAACAGTAATATGTTAATAATATCTTTATTTAATCATATACATTATAAGATATAAACTAAAAATGATACATGAAAATTAATGACCACATTTATAAAATTATTTATATTATATTTATATAAATTAAACATATTGAATAAAAAACTAAATTTTTATTATAGCAATTATATATTGTGAAAAAACAATTTATTTAAAAAAATATTAATTATTTAAATAATATTAGAAGTAGTTTTTTCCATATTTAGAAAGTTTATTTTACCATATAAACATTATTACATATATTTTAATGTCAAATTTATCATGGATATAATTTTTTATAATTTTATAATAGGATTAAATTTTTGAGGTGTAGTGAAAAATAGTGGGTTTTATTAAAAACCGCAATTTCATTTGAATTGTTTACAAGATAAATTTCATTGGTATGTATTTAATTTTTATAATAGATTAATTACATCCATATCAATATAAATTAGGTCGCAAGAATCATTTTTCAGATCAATATTGTTTTGATGACATCATGCACTTGTGAAAGTTATTTTTTTTCAGAAACATTTTTTCAGCACTTCTGCATATTCAGTTTTATATGAAAATATTTAAATACTAGGATTTTATTTAAAATTTTGGATTAAAAATATATGATTAGAATAATTTTTTATTCTATAATATGTTAAAATAACATAATGATTAATAAAAAAAGTAAAAATTAATTATCATAGTTAAGGTTAAAATGAGTTTACTGGGGGTCAATATAAATTATTAATGTTTAGAATAACCTAAAAACCAACACTAATCCTAATTTATGGACTTATATAGAAAATATAACATCTAATTATCAAAACATAATCTTTTTTAGACTCTTCGTGAGTGAAATGTGGATATATCATTTTATTTTCAAACAATCCAAGTGTCTTCTCTCTCCCACTCGTTGAAGGGATCCCCACTCCTCTTCTCTTGACACTTAAAATTCATTTTTTATCTAAAATAAGTTCCAAAATACCATTATTCCATTACTCCCCTTGTCTTAGAGGCATCATTTGGATTACTAAAACCTCCTAAGAAGTATTTTGTTTCAAACCTAAGAAAGTTTTCCAATGAAGAGTTATTATTCTTAATTGGGCATTTTTGTATTATTTACTCTTATAACGCCATAATATATTTTTAAAATATTATGAATTAATTCCATAATTATATGAAATATTATGATACTTTATTATTTTATGGTAATAACAAACATCTATCTCCTCCTCCCTCAAATGTTAAATGATACAATCAATAGTGTTTATGATGGACAACCTCCTTACGAACTGAGGTACATCATTCTCCATTACTGCCTCTTAGAGATGGCGATAATGATTGATTTAATATTGATATATGGAAATTATTCAATATATATTCTCATGAAATTTTAATTTAATATCTAACTTCTTACATTCGAATCTATCGGAAAATGACAACTTATCTTGTGTGAACGTGTCGATTTTTGCCTCTACATAGTGATATGATTAATTATTCATTTTATTTTGATATTGAAGGTAATAAAGATACATTTAATTATTTAATATGATATATATTATATAAATATAATTCTATATAATATATATATTATTTAACTTTTTTACATTCCATCCGTCAAGAAAATGGAAACAATTTCATGTATATGTACCTCCTACCATCTCCATGAAAAGTTTAAAACATTTTCTATATTTATATTTCACCAATTATTTTAAATAAATGTATGATTAATTTATATTGTTTTAATAAAAAAATTTCATCTTTGGGGAAAATCTATCAATACTAGAGAAAATATCACAAAACTACCAAACTAAAACATTATTGGAAAATGGAGCAGTTATTACATGAAACATGATTTTAACAAGGAACTGATTTTAAATGTGTAATATAGTGTACCGTGTAAATAATATATGGTATGATATATATTATAATGGTAATATAATATATTTATTGTAAATTAAAAGTTAAATTCTAGATTTTATAATGTTTATAGTGAATGTTGATACTTGAGAAAAGAGATTTTCATCTCTCTTTAATTTATGTGAGAGACATTCCATATTCACAACATGTCTCTTTTTGTGGTGTATATATAGACCATGAATTTCTTTTATGATTGTAATTTTGAAATTTATTTTGCTTTTATTTCCATATAATTTTCCATCATTCATTGGGATTATTATTCAAAATTTTCCAATGTAGAAACTTTTTTATGTTAGAACCTCATAATTTATCATGATTGTTAATGATTCATTTTAAAATGATGTGATCATATTATATTCACCTAAGGAAACCCATGAATTTGTGTATCCCTTTTTTATATAAATTTTATGTTTTATATCATTTTCTTATCTTTATGTATCGAATATTTTAATGGAATGATTTCAATGAAAACATACCTTATTTCTCTCTTCAGACGAAAACCCTTTTCTTGAATATCCATTCTTTCTAAAAATATTTTAAATTATTTTTTTAATTTTATACTCTGATTTTTGAATTATATTTTACCCACGATTATTTCATAATGTTTTAAATTTAATAATGATTTCACTCTCAAATTGTAGTACCTTTAACATTCATATAAAATGTGAAGGGAAGCGTAATATGTACCAAATGAATGGTATTTTCCACCATCAAGACCACTCAATGATCTAACGAATCATTACAATTTTTATTTAATTTTTAGGATAAGATGTTTTATTTAATATTTGATAACTTTTTACATTTTAAATAAGTGATTTCAAAATTTGAAGGTTATTTTCATTAATAAATGTTCCACATGATCTTTCCAAGAAATCTTCCATCTTACATGAAATCAATTGATGTTACATAATATTTACAATGGATATTTCTTAATGATATCACCATTATTTTTTATATGTATGATTTATGATAATTTCAAAAAAAACTGAATTCCATTTCATTCTTGTGTGTCCTAATATTGAGAAATATTTCAGAAATCCTTTTAATTCCAACTAATTTTATATGATGAATTTTTTATGATACCCATTTAATTTTCATGATACATGATATGATGAATGTTTTTTGATCTTATGAAACACTGAAATTTGGATTATATTATGGGTGGGATCTATATCTACCTCCAATTCATTTGGTTGTTATTATTTTTCAATGAGATCCAGACATTCATGGGAGTATATCCAAATCATAGAAGTGAGTAACGAGAGGATATGCCATGATCAAAATAGGGTTCATGGGTGTTTATCCCAATCCTGAAACATGATACATGAGAGGTTATCCCATGCCAAATAGGGGGTACATGGGTGGTTATCCCAAATAAAAAATAGGTACACATGGGCTTAGCCCAAAATTAGTATTTTATGGATGTGTTTTTAGATATCATTGACATAATATGTTATATTACAATGTGTCTGATAAAAATATATTTCCTATTCTAATGTTATTGTCTCATGGATCATACTCTTTTATTTCATTATGATTCAGCTCTTATAAACAGCCACGATTTATAATATGACTCATGATTATTAATTCTGAAATTTTGGGTATGATTTATAAATGTTATTTTTGTGTTTATTTACCCTTATGGAAATGATATATGGCTATATATCTTATTTACCATTACTTATCATCAGAGATAACCTATTGTTATTTTTTCCATTCGAAATATTAGAGATAAAATCCTCATGTATGATATTTATATGATGGTTAGTTGTTAAGAAGAACATAGTGTGAGGGGATGTAGTTAACTTATAAACTATATGATTATGTATTCATGTTTCCAAATTCAGTAGAGATAAATAATTATAGAATGTATCCTTATGTAATGCAATGGTAGTTCATTTATTACGATGTAATATTTTTGAATTAAAATTTTATATTGTTTTATTTGGTATATGATAATGGGTTAGTAAACCTTTTAAAACTAGTATGGTAAAACATTAGTGGGAAATATGAGGATAAATCTATCTATATAAAATTCATGGAATTTTGGTGATATTTAGAGAGAGAGAGAGGTTTCCAAAATATTACATACCTATCTAGATGATACAAGTATATGTTGTTCTAGAATAGTTATTCCTAGAGGTAGTTCCACGAAAATGGAACATTAGAATATGACTCAATCATCTTTTGGGGAACTACAATGGGCTTTGACACTCACCATGTTTGAAACTACTAATGGATATGTCTGTAAAATTCACACACTCATTATAAGACCTCATATATTATTTGAATAGATTATGAAAATGAATTTCATATCATTAAACTAAGATATTATTTATTTATTGTGGTGTTTCATGAATTATATATCCTATGAATGATTATGCATCATTAATCACTATAATTTGTTGTTCTTGATTACCACAAAGACCATTTTGGTTTAGTATGTAAATGAATATATATTTATGATGTTATGGTGGAAATAAAAATTTTGAAGTATGGAATTATCCTATATAAGATTAGTTATAAGAATTCATTTATATCAAGAATTTTTTTGATGTATGTAAGCTTCTACCATGAATTATTAGATAATGAATTAGTAGTGAAAACACCTAACGACATGATTCTCATATCTCAATTCAATTATACATCCCCAAATGAAGTTTATGGGAATTTGTTTCCAAAATAATATGTTATTCTTTCTCTATTTTAATTCTCTATTTTCGTAGGCATGGAATAGATTTATTAATCAAAATCCCACAACAATTGTTTAATGGGGGATGTCATGCTTGATATCCCAAAAATTCCACGATCTTCATTTTGTGTGATGATAAATTTAAATTAATAATGGAAATAGAATCCATTTAACATGTCTTTATTCCATTATAAAAGGGTCTTTTATCTACGATGGTTTGGTAGAATCATTCGATCAAAGATTTACATATTTTTTGTGAGTTTTTTGATATCTTTATGGATGAGTTTCCTAGTCCCCAATGATTCATGATGTTATGTTCTCAATATAACTGATAACATTAGTTACAACTATTTTAACAACCTTCATTAGAATTGATCATATTGTCACGAACCAAGCCGGGTCACCATCCGACCCGGTTCCCGACCCGGTCCGCGGCATGATCTGAAGGGCGTTCCTGATACCCACGGGTTGGAACTAGTGCCCGGATATCAATATTAACAAGTGGGAATGGTTTTACCCGAAATAAAAGATAGAAAAACAACCAACAAGCTGAATAAACTGAAACTCAAAACAGAATACCATACACACTTCCAAACAATAAACAGCTTTAGGTCTACAATTCAGCTAAAAACCCAAAATGAACAATAACAATAGTAGAGACTAAATTCCAAAACCAACCTCATGAGACATGAGAGGTTGCATCCCCAAGCTACCAACACCAACCTGCACATGAACACTAACAGCATCCAGAACCACCATCGGTGAGCATGAAGCCACAACCTGGAATGCAGAAGAAACAGAATCTACATACACCCAAGGGTGTATGTAGGGTGTATGCTAAATTCCATGTAGGATGCCACCAAGAAAAGGTTCCACGCATAATTTTTAAAAGACAAATACATTTTCAATTTAACAGAATAACAATGAATAATTGTTTAAAGAATTTTAATGAAAACGGTTTATAATGGGAAACTTCTATAAAAGGAAAACAACTGAAATTAACTTACACGCACACATGCGCACCCACACACACACGTATGCACACAGATTCGCACACACATGCGCACACGCTCACACACTTTTCCTAGTAACCCCAATGTCACACCGTGTACCGACGGTGAGTAGAAAGCAAAAGGAGAGCACAATACATGGGAGATACCCTAAAGATACTAGTGAGAAAAGGGACCCCAGAACCTCACGTCTCGGGGACCCATATCATACATTCCCGTGCACGAGCCAAATGTAGGGAAACACCTCTTACCATAGTGGTCTCCAGTCATCATCCAATGTTTAGTTAGTGTTGTAAGCTTCAATCCTGCTAAGTGAAACTGGGCCGAGCCCACTCCCGTATCACTAGCACGCTAGTCTAGTCCACCCACCCTGTACCCAGGCTTCCTGTTTGTGCTTAAGTAGATCAAAGTTTATGCCACATGACATAATCATACACTCAAACCCAATAAGATACTACACATGCCAAAACTACCATTTTCACACACAAAAACCATTTGAAAAAAACACTTGCAAAAAACGTTTTCAAAACACGCTTCACACTATTGACATAATCTAATAAACCACTTAAAAAGTTTACAAAACAACAGCAAAGGAGTGTCACATGGTTTTACACACACAAGGGTAAACACATAGAAATCCAAAACACATTTCAACATCTCATGACCTCAAATACAATAAAAAGTGTGACCTGCACGACTAAAAGGTTTGATGGAAAACCCTTACACCATATGAAAAACACCATTTCCTAAACCACATAGTTTAACATGCCAAAAATAAAAGCTTATAAAACTATTTAAGAGAAATCGCTTAATGTTAACCACTAATCTCATGCAAAAACTTCTTTTAAGACCAAACTCACCCGACACCATGTAAAAAAGCAGTTCGCACCACATACATGACTTAATAAGAAAACCGCACAATTCAAAAGTCACTAATAGAGTTCTCAGCAGAAAACACCCAATAATATGATCAATATACTAAACAATTTCAATGCAAATAAAACTTCGACTAACACTTAATTTGCTCAACAAAAATTAATTAAAAATATGAAAAACAAAATAAACATTGCAAATTAATTCATCAGATAATAATTAGACGGGGAACCACCTACCTCAGGGATGAAGACTTCAACACTCCGCGTGAAACTTCAATCGCATGTCGCTCGCACCACAAAGAACCTAATGCGAACCCACAACCATGAATTCAAACCAAAAAAAATTCCAGTTAAACCCCAAATATAGAATATATACTCTCTAAGGGAAAAAACAACCAAACTCAAAAGAAAATAGAAAAAATGAGAGGAAGACCTAACCGGTGGGGTCGAAGCCGGAAAAAGGGGAGGAGCGGGAGGTCATTCAGGAGTTGTGGGGTGTGACGGCCGGAATGGGGGTTCAAGGGGTTTTTCCTTGAGTTCGGAAAGGGGAGAAGGGAGGGTCCATGCTGCAGTGTGAGCCAGGAATAGGGGTGCAGTTGGTCTGGTGTGCAACAGGGATGGTGGCCGGGAAGGGTTGCAACAGCAAAAGGTTGAGGGAGGCAGTAGAGGTCTGGTGTGATGGGGGGTGTGCAACGTGACATGGATCTGGGGGGAGGAAGGTTTGGTGCAGTGTGTACCAAGAAGGTGGGGTGTAGCGGGATACAAGGGATGTTGGTGAGTCACATCATGATCAACTGTCCAAGAGGGAGGCACGGCGCAAGCAGCTCGCTGGATGGTGGAGGTAGGCGCGAACCAGGTGGGGGTGACCGATGGGGAAGAAGTGAGAAAGAGGTAGGGGGCGCAACACGCTGGGCATAAGGGGTGCAGCGTGACGAGAGAAAAAAACAGGAGGAGAAGAGGTTTCCAACGATTGGTGTGGAGGGAGGCGCGATGCAGAGAGCTCATGTTGGGGCAAAGTGGCGGACAACAAAAGGGTGGGGGGAATCCCTACTCAATGGAAAGTAAGAAGGAAAAATAAAAAATGATAATAAAAATAATAATAAAATAAAATAAAATAAAACTAAATAAAACATAAAGTATAACTAAAAATTATATTAATAATAAGGTAAAAAAACTTAATGAATTAAATAATAAACATTACGATGATAAACTTAATAAAATACAAATAATAAAAATAATACTCTAAATTAAATTATTATCCAAGACAATAATAATAATAATAATCTCAAGTGATATTATTATTATTATTAAAACAATTGTAAATTAACTTTATCTCATTAATTAAACATCAGCAAGGCATGTGGTGTACCAGGCGGGGTCACGCGGCGACCCAGGCAAGGCTGCGCAGCTTCGACCGCGTTGCGCTAGACACAAACAAGACCAAAACAAAATGAACTCGAAATCAAAAGTCAGGTTTCAACCTGAAATACCTGAATCAAAACATATTAATAAAATAAATAAAATTTAAAATGGTGGGTGTTGCAATTCTACCCACCATAGCACTTTCTATCCTCAGAAAGCCACAACTAAAACCAAAACTCAAAGAAAAAAACCACCTCCCTTAAGGTTCAAAGGGGATCCCCACAAACATCGAGAAAAGAGAGGAAAAAGTATCGTGCTCAGAGAAAGTGACTCAAATACAACTTCATGAAATGCTTCAAAAGACACTTTGATATTTGTTGCCCGCCCTAAAGAGATATAATTCCTCCAGTTGACTAATCAACGAAGGGAGCTCTCGAACCCACGAAAACCAACTTCACAATCTGAAACACCTCAAGCGCTATTAAACCGAAACCACACCATTTGGATAGAATGAACAAATGAGTTCAAACCACGTCCACAGAACACTCTTATCACTTATCACCAATCCGTATTTAAAAACAGAAGCAAAAGATCAACATGGGGAGGCCTGAGGGGCTCCCCACCATTAGGAACTCACTGGCGCTCGAAACGAGACTAGAAAACCGACACAGGGAGGTTCGAGCAGACTCCCTTCCCATAAAGAGAAGTACATAACTGATTCATTCGAGAGACATTCATGCGAGACCCAACGTGGGTCTCCCCACCATTTGACCCAACAGGAGATACCAAACTTTGAAAATTTCTCTATGGTGACCAAACACCACACCACAAGGGGCGGGGAGGGAGGGACCCGACTACCGGGTGTCAAAAGCATGACCCAAGACAAACCAAAATTTCACATTCCTGGATGAGCGTTATTCAAATTTGAGAGAGATTTACCAAACATACTCCTATAAGTACCAATAAAGTGATTACATCCTATGGCACGAAACACCCATGACTTTAAGGAAATGAGGCTAACAGGACTCCACATGGTCATGAAAACCTTATGCAACCAGATGGTTTGTTCAGAGCGGAACAACCATAGAAACAATTTAAACGGCCTCTAATTTCAACACCTATGACAGAAATAAAGTTGGGGTCACATACACTATCGAGGTTTCTGACCACGTGCTAGCTTCACTCCGATGCTTATTGCTAGAGCCCTGATGTTTGAAGCATCTTATTCCTCATAGTCAGGTACAGACGACTCCCGAACAGAGCTTCTCCTTTTTGTGTCACATGCAACCGCACTGCAACCGAGACAACACCTATAAACCCAACACATTACGACATCTAACATATCATACATGGAACATTCACCAACACCAGAGCAAAAATAGTGCATGCACATCACCCTTTGTCACACTATATGAGAACATGACACCACAAATCGTCACATGAACATGACCATTGCTGTTGAGAGGAACATTATATGGTGAGGGACTTCAAACTGAGTCTTAAAAAACACATGAATTCTACAATCGACCGTAGCATCCTCATATGACTGGGTCTGTCAAATAAGTAGACTAACATAGACCTTTTCTTAAACGAAACAAACCACATACCAGAGGTCATTTAGAATAATAGACCACACCAACAACTTTGAGTTGCTTCCACCTTTTCCCCACTGGAATCACTATTACCATTTCCAAATAGAACGTTCGAATTAATGAGGTCAAACTTCACCCTTGACAATAAAAGAGAATTTACACAACAAGATGTCGCCGAACATGAACCTTGCAACCGATGAATATACTACAAAGCCCTTCAAGACACTGGTCAACACTGAAAATTCTGAACTGCCTTCACCATTCCCCACTAGATTTCCTTTCTCCATTTCTAGGGGAAACCTTCAAATGCAACGACGTCAAATATTATACCCGACGACTCCGACAACTCAATGAAACCAAAACTCTGTTCAACTCCCCTCGCATCTGACATCCTCCTGTGAGAGGATCCACTTATTTGTAAAAAGGAGAGGTGGGTTCAATTCTAGAATTTAAAAAGGAGAGTCCTTCGATCAACTAGAGTGTCAACCAACGGAGAATTACCCATATCTGTACTTCAGTCACATGTCAACGCTTTATGGGGGAATACACTAGTCAAGGAAGAAAACCATGGATCCAACCATACCGGTCCAATGGTCAAGACATACCACAAGCGAACACCAAACACGCTGGGAGATACACTGCAAGGTATCCCCGATGTACCTTTCAAAAGAATTAACTAGCTACACACTTGGATACCAACTTACAAATTAAAATTCAAAATCAGGACAAAAATCAGTAAAAAAGGATTCTCAACCCAAAATTTCTCACATCCAACCTTTCAAAAACACAAAGACACATCACACAAACACTGTTTACTAAAACACCAAATTTTTTTCCTTTAACAAAACATTTTTGGAAATAAGCAAACCCAGTTGGTTGCACAAACACCAATGGTGTCCCATGAGCCTCGAACAAGCATGTTATCATACCACACCGGCACCCACCTCATCTCCATCCAGGAACTCATCCACTCATCCCATTAACCATTTCCATTTTCGTATACACTCATTCATGTGGTTTCCCGTGAGAGCATCAAGGATCAAAACCAAACCTTTCCATTTTTCAAAACCAAAACATCCAACCCACACTTTCCAAACCTCACACACCATTTCATTTTTAAAGCGCTTCATTTGAAAACATTTTCCAAGACCAATTTCTTTTACTCAAAAGAAAATTCCCATGAATCCAAAACAAAGAGACGAGAAATGACGCAAGAGAAAACTTGTGTCAGTGGGTGGCTGGAACGTATGGTTGGCGGTCATACGCTAGTCACGCCACCGCCATGGAGGGTATTTTAGGACAGCTTCCCTGGCTCATCATGGCTTGCTAGTCCCTGCGAGCTCACTAGGACCACTGACCTTACCCCTTTTCATTTCCCTTAGACAAGATTATACGCAAGGACCAAGAACTCCAAAAAACCTCAACATACTTTGGTAACTCGAGTCCCACCACGAGGTGTGCTGGCTAGGGACATTGCTCATAGCTAGAAAGTCGAGTTCCGACAACCTTAATTTTGGTATACTCTGACTTTATCTCAAAAGAAAATGACCCAAGAGAGAAAACCTCTCTCTGATACAATTTTGTCACAAACCAGGCCGGGTCGCCATCCGACCCGGCGCCCGACCCGGTCCGTGGCAAGACCTGAAGGGAATTCCTGATCCCCACGGGCTAGCACAACTTCCTGGGTATCAAGATAAACAAGTGGGAACAGTTTTACCCGAATTAAAAGACATAAAAACAACCAAAAATCTAAATAAACTGAAACTGAAAACATACTACCAAACACACTTCTAAACTATAAACAGGTTTAGGTCTACAATTCAGCTAAAAATCCAAAATGAAGAACAAAAATAGTAGAGACTAAACTCCAAAACCAACCTCATATGACACGAGAAGTTTCATCCCCATGCTACCAACACTAACCTGCACATGAAGACCAACAACAACTGGAACCACCATTGCTGAGCATGAAGCATCAACCTGGAATGCAGAAGAAACAGAATCTACATACACCCAAGGGTGTATGTAGGGTGTGAGGTAAAATCCCAGTAGGATTCCACTGATAAATGGTTCCACGCATAATTATTAAAAGACAAATACATTTTTGAATTTAACAGAATAAAAATAAATATTTGTTAAATGAATTTTAATGAAAACTGTTTTTAAGGGGAAACTTCTCTAAAAGGAAAACAACTTAAATTAACATACACACATGCACGCACACCCACACACACACACACGCACACACAGATGCATGCATACAAGCACAAATGCACACACACTTTTCTTGGTAACCCAACGTCCCACCATGTCCCAACGGTGAGCAGAAAGAAAAAGAAGAGCACAATACATTGGAGAGACCCTGAAGATACAAGCGAGAAAAGGGACCTTAGAACCTCATGATTTGGTGAACCATATCATACATTCCCATGCACGAGCCACTGGTAGGGTGACACCTCCTACCATAGTGGTCTCTAGACATCATCTAGAGTTTAGTTAGTATTGTAAATGTCAATCCTGCTATGTGAAACTGGGCCGACGCCACTCTTGTATCACTAGCACGCTAGTATAGTCTGCTCACCTATTACCCAGGCTTCCTGTTTGTGCTCAAGTAGTTCAAAGTTCATTCCACATGTCATAATAATACACTCAAACCCAATAATATATTACACATGCCAAAAATACCATTTTCACACACAAAAAACATTTGAAAAAAAACACTTGCTAAAAACTTTTTCAAAACACGCTTCACACTATTAACATAATCTAATAAACCGCTTAAAAAGTTTACAAAACAACAGCAAAGGAGTGTCACATGGGTTTACACACACAAGGGTAAACAATTAGAAATCCAAAACATATTCCAACATCGCACGCCCTCAAATAAAATAAAAAGTGTGACCTTCACCACCAAAAGTTTTGATGGAAAACCCTTACACCATATGAAAAACACCATTTTCTAAACCACATATTTTAACATGCCAAAAATAAAAGCTTATAAAACAATTTAGAAGAAATCGATTAATGTTAACCACTAAGCTCACACAAAAACTTCTTTTTCAACCAAACGCACCTGATTCCATTTAAAAAAAAGGTTCGCACCACCTACATGACAAAATAAGATAACCGCACAATTCAAAAGTCACTAATAGAGTTCTCAGCAGAAAACACCCAATAATATGATCAATATACTAAAAAATTTCAATGCAAATAAAACTTCAAATAAAACTTAATTCGCACAACAAAAATTAATTAAAAATATGAAAAACAAAATAAACATTGCAAATTAATTCATTGGATAATAATTAGACAGAGAACCACCTACCTTAGTGTCGAAGACATCAACACTCAGTGCGAAACTTCAATCGCTTGTCGTTCGCACCACAAAGAACCTAATGCAAACCCGCAACCATGAATTCAAACCGAAAAAAATTCCAAATAAACCCCAATGTTAGAACATATACTCGCTAAGGGAAAAACCTACCAAAATCAAAAGAAAAGAGGAAAAAATGAGAGGAATACATAACTGGGGGGTCTACGCAGGAAAAAGGGGAGGAGAGAGAGGTCGTTTGGGAGTTGCGGGGTGTGCTGGCCGGCATGGGGGTTCCAGGGGGTTACGCCTTAAGTTGGACAAGGGGAGCAGGGTGGGTCCATGCGGTGGTGCGAGCCGGGAATAGGGGTGTGGCTGGTCTGGTGCGCGACGGGGATGCTGGCTAGGAATGGGTGAAACGGCAGAAGGATGAGGGAAGCAGTTGAGGTCTGGTGCAATGGGGGGGTGTGCAACATAATGGGGATCTAGGGGGAGGAAGGTTTCGTGTGGCGGGGTACCGAGGAGGTGGGGCGCAGCCGGATACCAGGGATGCAGTGGAGTCACAGCATGATCGACTGGCCAAGAGGGAGGCACGGTGCAAGAAGCTCGCTGGATGGTGGAGGCAGGTGGGAACTAGGTGGGGGTGACCGGCGGGGAAGAAGAGTGGGATAGGTATGGGCACAACACGCTGGGCATAATGGGTACATCGCGACGAGAGAAAAAAAAGCAGAGGAGAGGAGATTTCTAGTGGCCAGTGTAGAGGGCGGCGCGACGCGAAGAGCTCAAGTTGGGGCAAAGCAGCGGACATCAAAAGGGGTGAAACCCTACTCAAAGTAAAGTAAGAAGGAAAAAGAAAAAATGATAATAAAAACAATAATAAAATAAAATAAAATAAAACTAAATAAAACTAAAAGTATAAATAATAATAATAATAATAAGGTAAAAAAACGTAATGAATTAAACAATAAACTTTACAATGAAAAACTTAATAAAATGAAAATAATAAAAATAATACTCTAAATTAAATTATTATCCAAGTTAATAATAATAATAACAATCTCAAGTAATATTATTATTATTATTAAAAAAAATTAATTCATTTTATCTCATTAATTAAACCTTGGCAAGGCATGCGGTGAACCAGGCGGGGTCGCGTGGTGACCCAGGCGAGGCCGCGCAGCTTCGACCGCGTTGTACTGGATGCAATCAAGACCAAAACACAAAGAGCTCGAAATCAAAAGTCAAGTTTCGACCTGAAATACCTAATGAAAATAAAATTAATAAAATAAATAAATTTTTAAATAGAGGCTTTGACAATATTGAGTATCAATAATTGATGAAACCCCTTGAGGATAGTTTTTCATGTGAGTCATTTTTCAATGTGTATCGCCATATGGTGAAAATGATTGTTTTTTAAGAATAAATTTTCATCGATGTTATTTTAAATCAATTATTGGGATCTATAGAAGATCACAATCAATAATTAGTGTCTCCACCCCCCCCCCCCCCCCCAAATCAATTCCTTTATTTATAAACTTCATGGATCGTTAATCTTTTATATTAATACCCTTTATTAAAGATATCAACATTTAAGGGTCAACGAAGAGGATGTACCAAAGAAATCATTTCAAAAAATGTATTTACACTATAGGTATATAGTGAAGAAAATTGTACTTACTAATTACCCCAACATAATCATAGATTTAATTAATATATTCTTTAGATATTTATTTGAAATTTTCCATAATATTTATATATTATATTCTTATATACTGATATTTCAAGGAAGAGAATCATGATCATTTTATGATTGTGCTAAAGATCATAAGGAATTACAGTTTCTAAGGATATTTTATTAATTGTTCCTTTTGACTTAAAAATTATCATTTATGGTCATATAATATCATACCAAGTTATATAATAGGATAAATAAAGGTTGCAGGGTATATATTGCTATCATAGACAAAATATTGTGGCTAAAATCCAAATACTTCTAAGTTTGTCTTGATATTATCTACAGTTTGTGAATAATTGCTCATAGTTATCCTTTCTAGTCATAATGGTATCATAGAAGGAGGTTCATTTCCTCTGGATGAATAAATGTGATAAAAATTTAACGTATTGAACAAAAATATTAATCAGAGCACCTATGATTATATTACCTTCTAGTAGATAAGGGTTTTTAATCTATTGTGAATCCTACAATAAGAGACTAGTATCTTGTGCTAAATGATATAGTGATAGTTTTTTTCTCATAAAAATTGATTGTTTTATTATTAAAATTACCTAACTCAACTTATAATGTTTTCTGTAAAATTTATTTCATTAATGATATTGTGTTATTATCTTCATAAAGAAAATTGTGATATATAAAACAATCAAAAATAATTATTGTGTATATTCACAAAGAATGAATTAAAAATGATCTAGAGAAAATCCACATATATGATTACTTATTATGAATATTTAAATATATAAAACCATTTAATGTTTAATTGAGTGGTCAATTTATTGGGTAAAAAGGATTAGGTTATATTATATATGATGGGGATCACCAAAGTTCAAATATTTTGGGATTTTTAGAGGATGGATATGGAATTTTTGATATAAGGGGTAAAATAGTATCTTTTTCAAATAAGTATTCAACCATATATCCATGTTATTTTTAATGAAATTTAATTTGAAGACCTAGAGTAGCAGAATAATATTAGAAATGATCATGGGTTTGGATTCAATTATGATATATTGATAAGGTTTTGGAATTGTGAATAAATTTTATCCATACTAAATATTTAGAAGGATATATTATATAAATCTCATAGTTCTTCATTTAATATTATTCATGGAATTACAAACATGTA
Organism: Viscum album; assembly: GCA_963277665.1. Classification (NCBI taxonomy): domain Eukaryota; kingdom Viridiplantae; phylum Streptophyta; class Magnoliopsida; order Santalales; family Viscaceae; genus Viscum; species Viscum album. Next base: position 1,235,590,553 of record OY728145.1, on the reverse strand, counting down.
TGGATACATGAAAAAGTATTTTTTATGTGGTGGAATAGTGATAAATATTATAGAGTTTATACCTTAGTTATTCGTATGGCTAAGAGAAACAATTATAAGGGGGTAATACAATCATTTCTAATACAAAAATAAAAATAGACAATCACCATGGATTTAATCCTTGGACTCCCTAAAAATTCTAATGTTTATAATTTTATATGGTTTATAGTTTATCAACATATAATGAAATGTCAAAATTTTAATATCATAACATATTTTTCACTAGATCTGATATCATGGATATACACAAGGAAAGTCAAAAGGATGAATGAAGTAGAACATTCTATTATATATTATATGGAATATAGTATTACCAAGTTGTTTTGGTAAAAAATTCTATAAGATATTCATAAAAAATTGAGTTTCAACACTATTTATATTCCTCATATTGAAGTTAAATGGAAGTGAACAATTAAACTATTAAAGGATATTTTGAAAATATTCTTTATAGACATCCATATTTATTGGGATAAAATCATTTCTAATGTCATGTTTCATACAAAAAATTTCTTCTACTCAAGTATATACATGGATATGAATAAAACCAATTGTATAAATATGGGCCGAAATATATTTCTTTAAAATATGTTAGAATAAACTATATTAGTAGATATTTTATCAGAAGAACTGGTATTGATGTTTAGATCCATTCAGAAATCCTTGAGGGAAGAACAACATAAATATAAATAGATATGGATAATTTTCAAACTGATATAGAAGATGAAGTAGATTGGAATGTGTTTTTTATAACATTATAAATATTATAAGGTTATGATATTTAGAAATAAAATAATTTTGAGACCTATTTATACTTTCTGATTTTGGATTCTTGGTTGAGTAGGGATGGTTTCTTATCACATGGTGCTTCCACCGAACCTCAGTCAAGTCCATGATGTATTCCATGTATCTCTCATGAAGAATTAAATACATAATCCTTCACATGTAATGAAATCTATGTTCATATACATAGATCATGATATAAATATTATTAACATCATTTGGATATTCGAGAACATATAAATAAATTTAAATGAATCACGACCACTCACATGTCTAAAGTTATATTGTGAAACAACCAACTTAGAGAAGCTACATGTGAACATAACAATATTATGTGGAAGAATTGTCCTCATTTTCTTCAATAAATGTTATGGACATTAGAATCTCAAATTAATATTAAGGGTGGTGGAATGAAAAAAAACTATTTTTTAGAAAATATTTTTTCCAAATTTTTTAAATATCGTTTATTTTTTTGTTTTATATAGAACATCTAGATTTAAGGAACTATAATATAATAGTATTGTTATTTAAATAAGTCCATTATAACATATCTATTAAACATGGTGGAATAAGTTGGAATTTTTAAAAATTAAAAATTAATTACAATGGTTTTATATAAAATCATTATTGCTAAAAAATGTAATTACATACTAGTAAATCCTTAATATGCTTCAAAAATACAATTTACCAAACAAACAATTTGATTGAAAAAATGAAAATGGAAATTTTTTCCATTTATACAAAATACATAAAAATTTTAGCTTCTACATTGAAATCGACATATCAAAATTATATTGGATTGAAATTTTTATAATTTTATGGAAAAAATTAATTTTCAATGAATAGTAAAATAAAATGATTTTTATTAATAACTACATTTTCATTATTTCATTTGAAAGATCCATATTATTTAAATATTGCATTAAAATTATCATTAAATGATTTTTGATATTTAAAATCTAATTTATTTCAATGTAATCACGTTTATTTTTAACTATTATATAATAAATCTTGCCCTTCTGAAATCGTTTTCTTTAAAAATCTATTATTTTATCGAATCTGTTGGTTTAATTATATATATTAAAATATACCAATTCAGTGAATTAAATTTATAAAAATTGGATTAAATATTTATAATCAAAATAATTAATTTTTTATAATAGTTTTTAGTTCACTATTATTCATAGTGAATAGTTTAAATAGTATAAATTAATTACTACCTTAGAGGTTAAAATAGGATCATCCGGGTTTAAACTTAAAAGGTAAGGGCCATAATGACCAAAAAACCAAACCTAATCTTATATTTCTATATATTATCCTTATCAAATAAATTTCATGATTATAACACATTTTGGAACCTTTATGCATCTGAAAAAGAAGTTATGCATTTTTACTTTTTAGAAATTCATACTGAGCCCTCCCCATGTTATTAAAGGTCCCCACATTTTTCTCTAATTCCAACATCCACATAATTTTTCTAGTAAATAACTTCCTATATTTATTAATTATTTCTACCCAATCATTTTAAAGTACCTAATTTTTTTGTGAAAGCAACTTAAGAATCCTTGTATATCAATCATACGGAGGCTCTCAGAAGAAGGTGTGTCCTTCTTAACCATGATTTTTATTTATTTCTTCACCATACTCAATAATTTAATTTTTAAACATAATTTTATCATTATATCGGTATATATAATTTTTTTTATGATGTAAATTTAATAACATATAGTTATCTCCTCCTCCATCCAATTGAAAACAAAACTATTGGTCATGTGTATGGTGGAGAACTTTCTTACGAACAAATGTACAATATCATTCATCACTATATCTCATGGATATATTTAATTATGGATTTAATTCTTAAATATTTAATTTATTTTATAATTATAATCATTAAATCATAATATCACATATACGTAATTACCTTATATTATATTGGATAATGATAATGTCGTGCATACGTATGTGTGCACTACATCTTCACATATAAATGATTGTTGACGCTCCTTTCATCACAGAATCTAAAGATCGGAAAAGGGGAATATCTGAGCTCAAAGTGATTCAACCATTGAAGAAAATATCAAAAATCGACAAAGGAATGAACAAAGGATCAAAAGCAACTGCACCACGCAAGTTATATCACTGTCGCGCAAGTCCACTTGCGTGACGCCCTTATGGTCGCGCAAGTGACTTGCACGACCTAATTGATAACCTCCTAGTAACCGCCTGGGGTCTTCTCCTGCCTATAAATAGACCCTGTGGGCCCCCCATTCGAGAGGATCTTTTTCCACAAACTTGGATTGAAGCTCCCGACGCCCAAGTCTCTTCTCAAATCTTTTGGAACACTTCTAAGGTAATTTCTTACATAGAACGGAAGATCTAAAGAGAGGTAGTAAGGCATAAGTGCTGAAATGCATCAACACTTGCGCGCCTGAGTGGCCATCCCTTAAGGGAAGTAGCCACACTTGCGCGCCACCTTTCCTCCTTCGATAGAAATTGCGGGTCCCTTTACTGGGAGAACCTCAAGAGGATTCTATAGGCTTTAAGAAAGAGTCGCTCAAGTATTTTAATGCTGGTTGAAAATCGCGCAAGTACCCCACATGTCGCGTAGGTATACCTGCATGACCAATACTTGCACGCCACTACAGTACCTACGCGCCTTCCAAGACTTGGGCGCCCCTTCCTTTTTGGTTCCTTTTTTTCCCATTTCACCCCTCTTAAGCCATTTCACCTTTCCTATTCAAGATTCAGACTTCAAGATACTCTTCAAATCCATTTATGGCATGATTTCTTGATTTGACTTCCTTATTTGAAAGGAATTCTGTGGAATATCTCTCAAAACATAGTGATTTATACATCTTTATGTCACCAAAGATTTAGAGTTCATTCATTCAACCTCATCCTTTAAAATGAGGGAATCCTTAACCTGGGTCTCCTTTTTAGGAATAATCCCCAGTTATAAGTCCTTTAATCTGGGAATCTTCCTCAGGAGTAACCCCAAATTCTTAAAGTTCCCAAACTTGGGCATCCTCCACAAGAGTAAGCCCCAAACCGTAATTCCTTAACTTGGGCCTCCTTTTCAGGAGTAAGTCCCAATCATAATCCTTTAACCTGGGCTTCCTTGTTATGAATAATCCCCAGTCATAAGTCCTCCAAACTTGGGCCTCCTTTTCAGGAGTAAGTCCCAAGTCCCCTAACCTGGGTCTCCTTTTCAGGAATAAGTCCCAGTCATAATCATGGGCATCCTCTTTAGGAGAAATCCCCAAGTCCCTTAATTTTTTGTGCATCCTTCTTAGGAGTAAGCCCCATATCCTCATAAATTTGGGATTCCTTTTTAGGAGTAAGCCCCAAATCCCTTAAATTCTCTTTAACCAGTCCTAAATTAAGTTTGATATGGGATTCCTTCTCAGGAGTAAAACCCAATTATCAATCCTCTCCTAATTTGGGTTTCCTTTTCAGGAATAAGTCCCATGTTAGAGTATTCAAATCTCCATGAAGCACATATACCTTTATGGACCCTGTTCCTGTATTTTCTCCCTAAAGTAAATCCTAACCTTCATTTATCTGGGTAGTCATACATACATATGCCCCAAACCATTTCTTATAATTTTCTATTTTATTTCCAATACCTCTTGTTTCTCACACCGAGCATGACTCACGTGATCTTAGAGGATAAAATTAATTATGAAATCCTTCTTTGAGCCATTAATCATAAATATCATACTCTATTTCTCGAACTACGTGGGTTCTGATTCCTTTCCAAAAACAAAGGATATGTAGGTAGCCCATCTGTGGGTTCGATCACAACTTTGAAATAATCCATGTCCTTCTGAATGACGATAAACATCAAGTGCCCCACTAAGTGGCTTTAAAACCAGCCTGGTCATCATAATTACCAAGAGACTTTTATAAATGTTTTGAAGGATACCATTGACCAAGAATCTCTAAATAGATACAGATGATTCTCTATTGCGAAGAACCTCAAATACATATAAAATATTCTCTAAATTTCTTAAATATTTAATCATTGATTGTTAAAACTAAAGGAAATCTCATTTTATACTTGGTAATGTAATAAGGATTCACGAACATAACTTTAATCTATAAAGAGAGTCCCGGAGTAGACAATAATTCCCCTCAAAAAGGTGTGATGAGTCCAACCTCCCATCCTCTCAACCAATGCAAATTCCTAAGCCTCATCAGTCTACAAGCTAATGAGAGCCTACCTTTGGAAAGTAGGTCCAATTGGATGTGGAATCATTGGATGTTTTCGGTTCTACGAACAAACCTGTTAGAAACCGATCGGAACGTTTGAATCTCCCATCCAAGAGGTCATCCCCGAATTCCAGGCGAAACAAAAATGGTGAACCTGACGTGAATCCTTAACCAAGTTAAAGTGGTGTTTTACCTATTTGTTAAAGAACCTATTTAAAAGTTAGTAAGAGGGCTAACAAAACCAATCATTCACATATGTGCTCATCCAAAGAATTAAGTGGCTGAATTTATCTTGATTACGTCTGTTATATCAAACAGGCACTCTTTTCCAAGATCTTTTATATTTCCATAATGGCTGTTCTCAAATTCACACTTGTGAATACTGCTGCTGCAAATACCAATGTTGTTATTCCTATTGGATCGTCATCCGCTCTGAGGATGACATCACCTACTCAGCATCTTCAACGCTGGGTATCAAATGCACTGGTTAAGGAGTATCGTCAACACGGTACCATCCCAACTCTAGAGGCTGCCCGACATGCCCTCCAAGTAAACAACTCACACAGGTCATCCGGACAACGACGACCAGTGATTAAGAGGCAGGCGGTGCTGACTACCATCTCCAACCGTTTCGGGTCGTTATCCCTGGAATGCAATTTCCATTCGCTCCCTTACTCTGAGGAAGTGAATGAGCAGGTCCCTCAGGACCTTAATCCAAAAAGACAAGAGTCCTTCCCGAGGGCTCCCATCAACAATCGCCGCCAGACTCGTGCAGTAGAGCGCCCTCAACATGATGAGGGTACCGACTCCAGGCGTTCGGCTCAGGTTCTTCGAACCCGAGCAGGCAAGATGAACCGCCAGAGGCGGAATCTGGTTAACAATGGGCAGGTTATCATCCCTGCCATCTCTGGAGAAGTCCACCATCCTAACTTGGTGGCGAACAATGAGCAGGCACACACACCTATCGGTTTTAATTCTGCTGTCCAGCAGACTCGTCTGGCTGCATCACGCCAATCCCGCCAGGCAATTCCGGTGAAGTACTATAGGCAGGAACATACAGCTGCTTATACATCATCAGTTAGTCAGTAGGCTCGTCTGACTACATATGATGGATATCGTCAAACGCGTTTGGCGAAGTTTAATCAGCAGGCATATACACCTGCTAATACTAATCAAGCCTACCAACAGTCTCGCTTGGTAGCGCACGGAGAAGTCAGTCGGAAAGCCCCGACAACAAACAAGAGGCAGACTCAACTCTCTGCCCCCACACTTGAGTACTGTCAGGTTTCACTAATAGGAAAAGGAGGACAGGAGCAGGCACATACACCTACTCCAAGCTCGGAATGGATGTATATCCCCGTTTCGGTAACTGAAGTCACTAAGCATATTTTATCAATGCTGAAAGAGCAGAAGAAAATTCCTGCTCATATTCTGGATGCTTGCCAGGATATCATAACAAATTCAGCATCATCTCTGGGAAAGACACATAAATATATCCCTAGCAGTGGAGTGACACATCAACGATTCACTCCGGAACATACACACACATCTGTTCCAGTCCAAGAGGGTTATGGGGCATATTCCCCCATATCATACGGACAACCAAGTCAGCCACATACACCTTATTTGAGTAGAGATTGACAGCCTAACCTGGCCATCATTCCTGATCAGGCACATACACCTGCTCAGAGTAACCACTTTCATCAACAAGTGGTTTCCAAAGCGATAAGAAGGCATCTAAGAAAAAGATCCACCCAACACAGTCAAGAGATCAAAGGCCAATCTGTAACAAGGTGTTGCTCGATGTTGGAGTTCTTGAAGCCCTCAGACATTTATCTGTTGGAATTTAAGATTCTACTCCCTCAGTTTCCAATAACGGGAACATTAATTCCGAAAGTCTTCAACAAACATTTCCTCATGAAGGCTTGCTTTATGAAAATTCGGTCAATCTTGAAGTTTCATCTTCAGATGAGAGCCACAGAAACCCTCTGTGTGGTCAGAAGACCAAGGAGCAAGAGATCTCATCTTTTTCTGTAACCCATTATGGTGGTCCTCCCCATGATGATGAACTTCGCTGCGAAAGTCCTCTCTGCATTAGTGATTCACATTGCCATGAAAATACTCCAGTGGACAATGTAGTGCCGAGAAAGCCCTCTTATCTTGAGGCACTTGCAAATGCAAAACCAGTCATGTCTGATGCTTTATCGCTAACAAGTGAAATACTTTCTCAATCATAAGATACCCAGAGTGTAGGTCATTCTCTGAACCACCCCCTGAATCATGCATCTTCTAGTTTGATCAATGATATCTCTACCAATCTTGTTGAACCCGATGAAGCAACAAGGAAACACCAACTCTGGTCAAAACTGGTAGAAGAATCTTCATTTAATGATAAAGAGGAAATGCTGAACATGAGAAAAAAAATTGGTGAAAGGTGAGGTACCAGTCATGTTTTGGCCTTTGGCTGACTCCCAGTACGACATTCCAAAGATGTTGACGGATGGTGGAATCCATGATATTCATCTCAACATATGGAAAACTCTTTTTCAATTGAAGAAGAAGGTATTATCTTATGATGAATATGAACATCATCTTAAGATAATAGAAGGGCTACAATGTTAGATTGATTTGGCATCTCTATCAGTCTCTCGGTATCCAAAGGCTGAAAAGCAGCAGAGAACCCTTCAACGTTCATGCCTTGGCGCACTAAGAAAATTGCGTCAGTTAATTTCCAATGCTCCATCTGGTGTTCATATCAGAGGATGGGGTGTTCACAGAGCACTACATTTCACATTGCTTTCCAGTCAGCAAAGCCCGCCGAAAATGGTCTCATGCAATGTTATTGCCCATGGCCGGCCACAGTCAATGGGCTTTGTTCATAATCAAAAGCATGCTCAAGAACAGGCTTCAACTTGTTCCTCTCAAAATCAAGTATATAGGGAACAAGTTGTTGAATGGATCCTACATCAAGCAGGCGAGAATATTACAAAAGCCTCTCGTATGGAGCAAACACATCATCAAATGACAGAAATTTCGGAAATCATCCAACGGTCTGTTGAACCAGGTGATAAAAGTGGATACAGGTTAATGCATCCAGCTAATTTCTGAACTAAGGTTCGCAAGATCAAGAGAGATTATAAGAAGATATCAGACATTGCAAGTCAAGAGACACCCCAGCTTGTCAGACTGGGGACTTCTTTAACCCAACCCTCAGATTCAACAAATGGGATTCGAGGAGTTGAGCGGAAGCAGCAGGAACATCCCCAGTTCACAAGACTGGGGACTCTTTCAAATCATCAATCCCCTCCTCAGAGAATGTCGGTCTTTTATCGATTGGAGAAGAAGCCACAAGAGGAACGAAGAGCCAAATTATCAGGAGATTCCCTCCAAGTTATAGCTCGTCAAGAAGTTCCTAAAATATTGAATCAACAAAAGGCAATGTCTCATCAAAGACATGAAAGAAGACAATATCACAGAAATGTTGATAGAAGGGATGCCATGCATTATGCATCAATCAATGTCATCAATGTCATTGTTGCTAATCCAACAGAGGAGGTTCACTCAGGGGACTCAGATGAAGAGTGTCCTGCTCAAGAAAATGTACGCAAAGATATGAATGAAGAAGGTGTGCGTACACGAAGTCAAAGGATTACTCAGAACCTTGGTAATCCACTTCCCTCCCTCCAAAAGGTATCCAACAAAGGGAAGGGAAAGAATCAGGTTACACATCCTTCCTATGGAGAAGGTCAATCTCTCTCATTAGAGCAATGGTTTGCACAACAGGAGGAAGAAATGAAAGAATTAAGAAGGTTGAATGCAGAACTACTTTAGAGTAGTCTTCTTCTTAAAAATGCTGGAGTCCGACAGCCAAAGGAATTTTTTGCAGTTACTGAGATGGATCAGGAATATCCTCCTTTATCAGTACACCCTTAGAAGTCTAATCCTATGGGTCAAGTGCAACAACGGTTGGCGACAATACCATCAGTTGCAGCACCAACCACCACATCTGTCCAAGCTCCATTCATTGCACCTACCCAAAACCAAGTTCAACCGGATATTTCTCAAAAGTTGATAACTACTATTGAGTCATTAATAGCTCGTTTAGAAACTATGGAAGGGAAACGAGCGCATGTTCAACCTGAAAAGAATTTTTACCCTGAATGGGTAGATTCAATTTCTCCTCCATCCATTTTTGGAAACCCTATTTTCCATAATTTAAATGGATCAGGCGACCCTGAACAACATTTGACACATTACGTGTCTTGTTTATGATCCTATGATGGGAACTCCAGAACAGCAAGAAGCAGTGAAACTCAGATGCTTCGTGTAAACCTTGCAAGGACCAGCTTTTGTCAGGTATACAAGCTTGCAATCTCGGTCAATCATCAGATGGGAGGATCTTCGTCAAAAATTCCTTCTTCAGTTCAGCTCAACTTTTCCAAAAACGACAGTTTTCGATCTTACAAACTGCACGCAAAGGGAGAATGAAAGAGTCTCTGATTTCATTGCTCGCTGGAAGAGATTAACATATTCCCTGAGTTTAGCACTTCCTCAGGAGGAACTGTTGCCAATCTGTGTGGCAAATTTGCATGACAAATTACGCACGTCATTGATCCCTGTGAAATACATAGGAGGGTTTCGAGATATTACTTCAATCGCTCAACATATTGAAGATTCCCTTATAAAGGCTAAGGCTAAATCTCGTGTAATTCCAGCAGCTCCAGGAAGGAGAATGGGTAAAGCGGAAATTGCTACAGTTATGCTCAAACAAGCACCTGTACCTATTTTTACATCAAAACCTTCATCTTCTCGAAGAGCTCCACCTCTTGAACGCCAAAAACAAAGGTTATTTCGTCCAATTGATCAAAAAGATCAACGTGAAAACAATTTTAGGATTTTAAGAGTAAAACATACTCTTTCCGAAATGAGCAGGTTCCTGGTTACTTCATTTCACCTCTGGAAAATAATTTGGTTCAATTACCAGTGCCCAAGAGGCCAAACAAGGAAGGAGATGAAGACCGTCACAATTATTTTCCCTTTCATCAAATGTTAGGGCATCCCATCGAGGAGTGTTTTGTCTTTAAAGACCTCTTGCAAAAGATGGTTGACTTGGGACAAGTCAGGTTGAAAGGTTCTTCGACTCAAGTGGCCTATGTCACTACTATAGTTCTAGAGGAAGAAGGTGAATGGAAAGAAGTCAAAACCAGAAATGCACAGAATTATGATGATTGGATAGTCAGAAAGACAATCAATCAGCCTCATTCCATTTTGCAAACACAACTAAAGAAACCAATTGTTTCTTCTACCATGAATATTTTGGTAAAACCCTCTTCATTAGAGGAAAAATCCTCAATGAAACGGCTTGATTCAAAGAAGAAAAAAGAATCAGAATAAGATGAGTATGTGTCAAATCCTAAATTGTCTTTTACTCTGGTAGACTTTATGCCATCTACTTCAAAGCCACGGGCACCACCCCATCAAACGGCACAGCCTAAATAGGCTAATCAGGCAGAGTCTTTATCAGATGAAGAGTTAATCTTCGGTTATGTTAATATGATTCAATTAACAGATCCATATTCCAGTCATGATGAGCCAGAATTCCCTGTATCAAATAAGGGAATCCGAGGAAGTTCTAGAGGTTCAGGATACAGGGAAATACGTGGATCTTTCCGAAGCCACTACTCCAATTCTACCCCTTCTAGCACTGTGTATGCAGTAGAAACTCGGGGTAGAGCTCTTCAGCGAGCTAAAAAAGAACAAGCAGGTTCTTCTGCCAATGGCCAACTCAGTTTTGGCACAGTTATTTTGGAAGACCGATTAAAGGTTCCATTTTCTTTATCGCAACAAGTAAATGGATCAAATCAGTCTAATCTTCCAAAACCAAGGATGTTGCCAACTTCTATCCCAATACAAGATGCATCAGCTTCCAAAGCATCTGCTTCCAAGATACCTGTTAAACCGTATATTCCTGTTTGGAAACGCAGACCTCTAGATCAATAGTATGATATATTGAAACACATGGCCCAAGTACCAGCCAAGTTATCAATTTTGGATCCTTTGAATATGTCAAAAGATCTTCGTGAAGCATTCATCGAAGCTTTGTCAAGTCCTCATGAGTTTGAAGCTGAAATTGCTACAGCTGAAGTCTATCACATTGAGAATAATCCTGCAGAATGCCATGCAGTGATATCATTTACTGATAGAGATGAAGATGATGTTGTGCATGGGAACATAAAACCTCTGTACTTATCTGGCAAAGTCAATGGTGTAGATATCCGAAGAGCATTCATTGACAATGGTTCAGGAGTCATCCTCATGCCCATTCGTACACTTCGTCGATTGGGCCTCACGGAATCTGATATATCTCCTTCTACCATGATATTACAAGGATATGATAAAAATGAACAAGAACCACTGGGCGAAGTTACACTCAGAACTCAGTTTGGAGATCTTGTATCCAATTTAGATTTCATGATTGTTGATCAAGACTCAGCTTTCAATGTCTTTCTTGGATGACACTGGCTACATCAGCATGCAGCTATCCCTTCATCATACCATCAATGTCTCAAATACTGTTTCAATGGTCAAGTTGGAACATTGTATGGTGATAAGGCCCCGTTCAAGACATGTGAGTCTCAATACATTGAAGCGGAATTTTATCACATGAAGGGAAGAAGGAAATCTATAATAAAGGAAATTAAAAAAGTTAATGCCCCATATGGTTTGGAGAAGATTCCAATAAATCCATTTACACATGTGAGTAGAGATTATGTGTTACCTATCAGTCAAATTGACAAAATAGGCCCAAATCCAAATACTCTTATGGAAAGATCCATAATGTCAATTAAGGCAATCGAGCCAGACAACATGGGAGAAATTGGTAACCTCCCAAACAGTGATGAAAGCATAAGTGGTGGAGTTTTCATTTCATCTGATGAAGTCTGACAAGTCTATACTTCTATAATCAGGCCAGAAGAAGTTATAGCAACATCAGAGGTGAATAATGATGTCAATTCTCAATCCATCATCTCCTCTTTATTTCCCAAAGAAGACCCTTTATTATCAATAGGGTTGGAAATGGAAGCTTCTTCTTCAAAATGTGAAAATTTTGACATCTCTTATGATCATGAGAATTTCGTTTTGTCATATACTATGCAAGTAGAAATGGAATAAATAGCACGTGATGAAGAGGAAGAGGAAGATCTTAGAGATTATCCTCCAGCATTTGAAGAGGGTATCTTTACCACTGTGGATGAACTCAGAGAAGTAAATCTCGGTACAGAGGAAAATCCACGCCGCACATTAATTAGTGCGACCATGACCCTTGAAGAGCAAGAGATGTATATTTCTTTTCTAAAGCAAAATAAAGATATTTTTGTTTGGAACTATACAGAAATGCCTGGGCTTGATCCTGATGTTGCTACTCATCATTTGGGTTTACCAAAAGAACATCGAGGATTTAAGCAAGCCGCGAGAAGAACACACCCAACTTATGCTTCCAAAATTGAAGCTGAAGTGGATAAGTTGATCAAATCTAACTTCATCAGAGAAGTTCAGTATCCCATGTGGTTGGCTAATATTGGCCCTGTAAAGAAAAAGAACGGAAAAATTAGGGTTTGCATCAATTTCAGAGATATTAATCGGTATTGTCCTAAAGATGATTTCCCAGTTCTGATTACAGAACTCTTAATTGATGCGACGACTGGCTATGAAGTACTTTCTTTCATGGATGGATATTCCAGATATAATCAGATCCGAATGGCCCCAGAAGATGAGGAATCTACAGCCTTTAGAGCTCCTCAAGGTGTTTTTTGTTACCGGGTGATGCCCTTTGGTTTAAAGAATGCAGGTGCAACATATCAACGCGCCATGCATCGTATCTTCAAACCATACTTAGGGATGTTTGTCGAATGCTATGTAGAAGATTTTGTGGTTAAATCCAAACAACTTTATAATCACTTGGCTGATTTGGAAGTCATATTCCACAAGCTTCGACAACATAATTTGATGATGAACCCCTTAAAATGTCCTTTTGGGGTAACGTCAGGAAAATTTCTCGGCTTTGTTGTATGCCATCGTGGTATTGAAATCAATCCTGAGAAGACCAAATCAATACTTGGTATGTCACCTCCTCAGAATTTGAAAGAATTAAGAGGACTTCAAGGACACTTAGCCTATATTAGGCGTTTCATCGCCAATTTGGTAGGAAAAAGTTTACCCTTTACTAAATTATTGAAGAAAGGAGTCACTTACCAGGGGACTGAAGAATGTCAAGAAGCGATTGATGTTCTCAAGAAATACCTCTTCAGTCCACCAGTACTCATGCCACCTGTTGAAGGTAGACCACTTACCTCTATGTGACAGCTCTAGAGCGATCATTTGGTGCCTTTCTCGCTCAAAAGAATGATGTTGGTAATTACAATAGCCTCTACTATCTCAGTAGAACTATGCTTGAAGCAGAAACCCGGTATTGAAGTATTGAGAAGTGATGCCTGACATTAATCTTTACAGTTCATAAACTGAGACACTACCTGCAACATCACGAGGTCCAATTAGTATCTCACAATAATCCGCTCAAATTCATCCTTAGTCGTCCAATGCTTACAGGACGCCTAGCAAGGTGGGCAGTTATTTTGCAGCAGTTCGACAATCAGTATGTATCTCAAAAGGCAATAAACGGCCAAGCTCTGGCTAATTTCCTGGATGAACATCCTTCAGTGGAAGACACGTCTTCAGATATTGAACTCCCTGATGAGGAAGTTTTCTCTATTCAAGAAAATTCTCAAACATGGTAAATTTATTTTGATGGTGCTTCCAGAAGTCCAAAAGGGAAGAAAATGGAAAATCCTAAATTCAACAAAGTTGGTTTAGGAATTGTGCTCATTTCTCCAAATAAGGAAGTGTTACCTTATTCCTTTTTATTTTGGGATGGTGGTACCAATAATGAAGCCGAATACCAAGCTCTCAGAACAGGCTTGGAGTTAGCGCTCGAAGCACAAGTGAATCACTTAAAGGTGAAAGGTGATTCAGAACTGGTAATCAAACAGGTCAATGGGGATTATGCCACCAGAAAAGAACAATTAATCCCTTTGTATGATTACGTAAGATATTTAATGGCGGAATTCCCTTCAAGACCGACATTTTCTTATGTCCCAAGATCACAAAATGCTCAAGCTGATGCGCTAGCCAATATAGCCACAGCTCTAGCAGATCCAAATCGGGACGAGACAACCATCAGTATTGCCCACAGTCGTGCAATTTCACCTTATGTTCAACCCAGAACAGAGGAAATTAATGAAATTAGTCCCATTCCTGAAACATATGCTCATACTACAGGATGGATGTCACCTATCAGGGAATACCTTCAAAATGGAACACTTCCACCAGATAGAGCTGAGAAAGAACAAATCCGGCGAAGTGTGGTCAATTTTAATCTTTATGATAGCCCAAACCACTTAGAGAAAATTCTCTACAAATGTGGTTTTGATGGAGTTCTCTTCAGATGCATTGATGGTGAAGAGACAATGGCTGTCATAAAAGAAGTGCATGCAGGAGTCTGTGGTGCCCACCAGTCTGGACATAGACTGTCTGATCAAATTAGAAGGCTTGGATACTTTTGGCCTTCAATGATACAAGATTGTGTTAATTTCACAAAGAAGTGTCATTAATGCCATGTATATTCCAACTTCATTAATCAACCTCCAGAGTTTCTTCATACAGCTAAATACTCATGGCCATTTTCCACATAGGGAATGGATGTCCTGGGACCTTACCCTTCTGCTATGGCCAAGCAGTTTAAGTACATTCTTACTACTACTGATTACTTTTCCAAATGGGCAGAGGCAGTACCTCTCAAAGAAGTCATTTCTAAATGCATTCTTAGCTTCATCAAGTCTAACATCATTACTAGATTTGGTGTCCCTCATACCATATTGACGGACAACGACACCAACTTTTGTTCTTCTGAGGTGAAGAAATTGTATAAAGAATACAAAATTAAATCCAACCATTCATCTCGGTATCATGCGGTGGCCAATGGCCAAATAGAAGCCTTTAACAAGACTCTTTAAAATATACTACAAAAGATGGTGGATAAAGATAAGAGATCATGGCCTGATAAACTCTTTCATGCTTTATGGGATTATCGAACTACCATCCGCAATGCAACGCGGTCAACTCCATATTCGTTGATATATGGAATGGATGTAGTCTCACCAATTGAAGTTCAATTTCCCTCAATCAGAGTAGCCATTTGTGATCAGTTATCTACAGATGAGCAATCCCAAAAGCGATTGAATGAATTGGAACAGTTAGATGAGAAAAGATTTGCACTTTGCACCACTTGGAAATCTATCAGAATCGAATAGCACTAGCTTTTAACAAAAAAGTTCGTCTTCGTTCATTCATTCAGGGAGAATTGGTATTGGTTCTCAGAACACCAATGATACTAGGAAATAAGCCTCCCAAGCTTGAACCAAAATGGGAAGGACCTTATTCAATACATAAGGTCTACTCTAATGGAGCTTATTCATTAATCTCAATGGATGGAGAACTCATCACGACTCCAACCAATGCCAGATTTCTGAAGAAATATTTTGTATAAACACAAAATATGGTCCCCAGAACCAAGATTCTTACAATTGGTTCATACAATTCGTCCAACATGACGTTAAACTATATGAAAGTACCTTTTTCATCCAACATGATGTTAAACTGTAGGAAAGTCCCTTTTTCGTCCAACATGACGTTAAACTGTAGGAAAGTCCATTTTTCGTCCAACATGACGTTAAACTGTAGGAAAGTCCCTTTTTCATCCAACATGAAGTTAAATTGTAGGAAAGTCCCTTTTTCATCCAACATGACCTTAAACTTTAGGAAAGTCCCTTTTTCGTCCAACATGACGTTAAACTGTAGTAAAGTCCCTTTTTCGTCCAACATGACGTTAAACTGTAGGAAAGTCCCTTTTTCGTCCAACTTGACGTTAAACTGTAGGAAAGTCCCTTTTTCGTCCAACATGACGTTAAACTATAGAAAAGAAGATGTGTAACACCCCATGCTTCTACGGTACACTTCTCTTTGATTAATGTGATAGCGTGTGTTGTACGCAACACCGAGTTCTAACACACCATAACCAATTAAACTAGCCGTTATGAATAGTAATACCTACTTTTTGAAATTATATATATTTTATATTTAAAAATGGAATTCATTTTTGGATTCAGAATATCTAATTTATCTTAAGGTGAAATTTTGGTACTTTTCGGATAACTTTCATATTTTGATGAATAGTGAAAATTACTAAATTTTAATTAAAAACAACTTTTTTAATCAAAATAATTAATAGTGATAAATTATGAATTTTAGTAGTTTTAAAGTATATTTAGAATATATTTTTACCATTTAATATAATGTTGGTCATTGGACATAATTTTACAATTAAACCGAACATAAATAAGTGTCAATCTTTTGATAGTTATTATCTCTTAAAAACACGCTTTTTGTTTTGACAGCGGGAATTAATTTTAAATTAATTTCTGCCACTTCTGTGTTTTTAATTTAGGAAAATGAATTCCATATTTGGAATCAGGATGTTAAAATTGTGTAAATAGGTAACTTTTATTTTTATACATTTTGAATAATTACTGCGGTAAATATTTTATTTACCATGGTGAAGGGTAAATCCGGTAAATAAGGGTTAAAAAATAATATTATAATAATACTAAATTACCCTAAAACGTGTCTTAACCCTATTGGTTGATACATAGTCGACCATGGGAATCTTTGGGTCGATTTTGGGACCCCATGGATCCACTTGTAAGTGATAATGACACTTTATTTTAATTAAGTTAAAATGAATAAAAAATGACACAAGCATATAACTTTTAGAAAAACAATTATTACATAGGGTTATATATGTTAGATTTTAGATTATAAATATTAATTAGAAAGAACAAAAGATTTCCTACATAATGATATTTTACTTATAATTTTTAGACATTAAATAATTTATTTTATTTATGACACAATGATGATGCAGTAATTACTAAAATAGTCAAAAATTAAAGTAATTTATATTATAAATACCCAAATAATTAAAATATGAAACTTTTAATGAATTAAACTAATTTTCTAGGATAATATGATATATTAGGATTGCTTTAATTGACTTTGTTCGAAGTAATAAATATGTTATGAGTTTCACAAAAATCAACTATTGAATAGTGTCATAATTGACATAAAAGAGTTCTTAAAACAAATATTATATTATTAATTGATATTAAATTCCTAAAAATCTATGGTTCGGCCAAGAGACTTATATAATGATAGGTTCATCATTAATGGACCACTTGGGGGTCTCTTGGATGTATATAGTAAGTTTATTAACCATATTATATAAAAATACAAAGAGACATTGTAAAAGTGAAACTAATTAACTTAGAGTTAATACTTAAAGATAAGGTTAATATAAGTACCCAAACCTGTCTAAATTATATTGGATGAGTTGTTTTCGACCCATCCCCACCTTAACATTTAAATAATAAATGTTGGAGCCATTAGAAACCGAATATGAATTTATTATAAATTAATATTTCTAGCTTTTCCAAAGGTGCCCCTCACCCCTCTTATAAAAGGGCACTCCTCCTTCTCATTTCTTCACACCATCAAAGCCTTTTGGTTCGACCAAACTATGCCCAAATACTCTCCCAACTTCCCTCACTACAACCTAGAGGCCTTAGTTTGATCAGGAAGCCAACCTATGGAGCCCTTTTGATCAAATCAAAAGGAAGAAACCGAAGAAGAGGTAATGTTTTCACCACCCCTTTTCAAGTTCATTTCTTCTTCCACTTCTTCATCCTTTGTTGTTACCATTGTAAAATAATAACTCCAGTATCATATATATACTGTGATGTTATTATAAATATGGTACAACCATATTCAGTATTCTATCCACCCTTTGAATAACATGTCACCATACGTGTGTACGTACGGCTTACCGTCTCCACGTCGTGGTGTAATTGTTATTCAATTTAATATTATTTGGATGGGTATAATAATGATGTGTAACTCCTGTAAATAATAAATATAACATGTTAATGATTCTGTATATATTATATACAATCCATTTATATATTATTTTAATATCAAAAGAATGATATTGTCGCTCGTGCGTACGTACGGACTACCGTCTCCACGAACGCGATGAGATTCATTCTCCATCGTAACCATTAAAGTATAATTATCATTTGATAATTTAAAAATGATGTTTAAGGACTTGATATCATTCTGGATATGAATAATATACAACCTATCCTTTACAAACATGTCTTACTTAACAAAACATATGAAATAAAACAAGTAAGTTAACACCCGAAACAACGATAATACTAAGATATTATTATCAAATAAATATTAAAAGATCATATATGATATCATATTAATGTATATGATTCTTGTATAATTTAATAACAATTATTTCACCATTATACAGGAGGTTAACCTACCCCAAAAAAGGAAAAGTACAAGGTAAGGGTTATTTCACAATCCCTTCATTATCTGAGGTTGTTTATATGTAATAATCTACTGGGATCTCTTTATCATCCACATCCATGTTCCTTCAAAATGTATTTAAAAACATTTTTATTATTTACAAGAATATGGGTTAAAGTAATTTATACCCTTGTTTGACTTTTTATAAGAGGAATCTTTCTGTCGTTTTAAAAACAAGGTCCTTTTATCCTTTTCGACAGAATTAAGGTAAGAATGTTTTTTTAACTTATACGGCGAGTGCGGTTATTTTCTGCCGTTATAAAATCTTCAAAGCTTCCCTTACAAGATTAAAAGAATATTTTCAAGAAAATGTTTTATTTTATATGGCTCTTAAATGATTTCAAAAATAGAAAGAGATATTTCTCTAAAAAGTGTTTTGATTTCATCTATGTCAATATCCTTGATGGATTTTACGCTTATTTGAAGTTGATTTATTATGATACAAAACTTCTATATTTTATTGAAGGTTTTGTGATATGTTTGACTGTGGATGTGCTATTTTTATACCATTCATAGTTTATGGTGAAATTATTGACATTTCGTATGATAGTTTTAATACGAATGTTTATGTTATGTTTAAACCTTTTCATATGGGAATGCATTGGACTTAATATGTGACGGGTGGAACCCGCTATAGCTCCTCGATGCATCGGTAGGTCTCATGAGGCAAACTAGTGTCTTGGCACAAGGCCTTGAAAAAATCTTATTTGTAGTCTTGGCACGAGGCCTTGGCTATGTGGTTATGATAGTCTGGCATTATGCATTCCATCATTATGAAAGTGGTTAGTGATTTTGAATGTGATCATTCGATTAGTAGAAAATCCATGTGAATGAGTAAATGGCATTATTTCATTTTATTTATGCCATACAAAGTTGAAAGTTTAAGTTTTGAAAGGCTTTTGTTTTAGTTATACATTGCCTTAAATGTTTATTCTTATTTATGAATGTTTCCACTATATTGTTATCCTTACTGGGCATTTGAGCTCACCCCTTTTCTATGTTTTATTTTTCCCAGGAAGTGAAGAAGTAAATTATGAATGACTTGCAGGGATATTATGTGGGGATATGAGTGTGGATTATGGAGACATTATGTTGTTGTATAAGTTTTTCATTTTCTGATGTAATGTAAAACTTATGAAGATATCTAGTGTTTCCAAGGCTACTAAACCAATCGGTCTTTCGAGATTTGATCTTTCTTGTGATCATGCCAATGTTATGTAATAATGCACCGACTCTGGGTAACTAGGTTCGGGGCGTTACAGTTGGTATCAGTGGAAGTTTAGTACAAACCTTGGAAGCTAGATTTAGATAAACACTGATTAGAGCACGTAGACCTAAGATGAAATTTGAGGATTAGTATAGAAGAACTTCCTAAAATTTTGGTATTGTAGAGATTTTGTGAGTTTTCCGAGCAATACATCCCTGTCTGGATACGAGCAGGTAGAGGCGGCTCTGGCACAGATGTACCTAGGGGTAAAACCTGAAAACACCGCTTTGAGCTAGACTCGAACGGGAACTGGTGCACGACAACGGGCCTTGCTGCACTCTTGGTTACGACACTCCCGGGGGATATGCTTAGGATAACTCTCATTTTCTTTACAAATCATTATAAAGGGTTTATGAGTATATACTTCCTCAAAGAAAACATTTTTATGATTATGGATTATATCCATAAATAGTTCAATTTATGTTAAGTGTTTTATAAGTATGGGATTATGTATTTTGATTCATAAACTGATCTAGTTTATGCCATTTTTTTGAAATGGCGCCTAGTGGAAGAAATAGAAACCGTATCAATGCACGCACTCCATGTAGGGATTGCCCTCCTGCTCAAGATAATTATAGTGGGGCTGGTGATGCAACTGGTGCCGATCAGCTAATCACCATACTGGGACAACTTACTCAGGTTATGAATAATAACCTTTCCCGTATGGAGCACCCTGATCTACAGCGTGGAGGATCAATGTTAGACCGATTCATGAGGCAACAACCACCAACGTTCAATGGGAGTACAAATCCCTTAGTAGCTGAGCAGTGGATAAATTCCCTAGAGAAATATTTCAGGCTTTGGGGAGCAGTGAAAGGGAAAAAGTTATCATGGCAGTTTACCGCCTCACTGGAGATGCTGATCAATGGTGGTCATTGATTCAAAACATGAAGGAAGATGATGAAGTGTCAAATATGGAATGGAGGGAGTTCAAAGATTTGTTTTTAGAAAAATACTTTCCTCGCGACCATCGAGCAGATATGGAAAGGCAATTTCTGAGTCTGAGACAAAAAGAGGATGAGAATGTCAAAAAGTATGAGGCTAACTTTACAAGGTAAGCAAGGTATGCTGGAGATTATATTCGCAACCCAAGAAGTAAGATTGATCGTTTATTTGATGGGTTATAACCATTTCTCCGTCGAGCATTAGTCTCACAATCGTTTTCATCGTACGAAGACATAGTCTCATGTGCTATCAAGACCGAAAAAGAATTCTCTAAGTCCTATGACTTTAAAGCAAAGCAAGAGAAGAAGAGACCTGCTGATCAATATGGGAATGGAAATAAGGGGAAGAAGGGAAAGGTTGAATATCCATCTTGTGGTAAATGCAGGAAGAAACATCCTGGTACTTGCTTGAAGGGAATGGGAGTCTGTTATAAGTGTGGTGAAAAAGGCCACCAAGCTCGTGATTGCAAGGGGAAGAAGGAAGCTACCAATGTTCAGTGCTACAACTGCAGGGAGATGGGGCATTATGCAAATTCATGTCCTAAGCGTCAGGAGAACTTACCTCAGAAAAGGCCAAGAGATCAAGGCCAGGCTTCTGCTATCACTACTGCTGAGGTAGAAGCTCCGAAAGACGTGGTGGCAGGTAATTTAATGGTTTCCTCAAGTTTAGCAAATGCATTATTTGATTCTGGATCATCACATTGTTTCATATCTTCCCAGTTTTCTAAGACAATTAGATATTTCAAATTTGATTTAATAAGGGAGTTTTCAGTTAAAACTCCTAAGGGAAGTATCATTGCAACAACGTTTTGTGAATCAGTCCCCATTAGAGCACATAAATGTTCGTTATCTGCTGATCTCATTGTCATACCTATGATTGAGTTTGATATAATCCTCAGTATGGATTGGAATTCGGACTATGATGCGAAGATTTATTGTAAGAAGAAAGAAGTTACGATTCTTGATGATAATGATAAGGAACACCTTATCTTTAGAGAAGAATCATCACCACCTAATTCTTATTTAGATCCACCCCCAGTAGCTCAACTAAATTAAATTATTGGGGAGGAAGAGAATGAAATAACTGTCTGTGAGGAAAGTAATGTTCAAATAGAGGATGTACCTGTAGTGAATGAATTTTTAGATGTATTTCCGGAAGATTTACCTGGACATCCTCTAGAACGAGAAGTTGAGTTTTCCATTGATTTGATTCCTGGATCAAGGCCTATATCTAAGACCCCTTATAGAATGGCCACTGTAGAATTAGTCGAACTAAAGAAACAAATAGAGGAATTGAGTAATAAGGGATTTATTCCCCCTAGTGTTTCTGCATGGGGAGCCCCTGTTCTTTTTGTTAAAAAGAAAGATGGATCTATGAGGTTATGTATCGACTACAGGGAGATCAATTCTATAATGATAAAGAACAAGTATCCCCTACCTCGTATTGATGATTTATTTGACCAACTGCATGGAGCTCAATACTTTTCAAAGATTGACCTTCGATCTGGATACCATCAGTTGTGTGTGAAGAAGGAAGACATTCCGAAAACAGCATTTCGAACCAGGTACGGGCATTACGAGTTTACTGTAATTCCATTTGGATTGACTAATGCACCATCTGTATTCATGGATCTGATGAATAGAGTTTTCAAGGAGTATCTTGATGAATTTGTGGTGGTATTTATTGATGATATCTTGGTATACTCCAAAACCTACGAAGATCATGAAAATCACTTGCGCATTATCTTGAAGACTCTGAGGAGGCATGAATTATATGGGAAGTTTAGCAAGTGTGAATTCTGGCTTCAGGAGATTTCTTTTCTTGGCCATATTGTCTCTAAAGATGGAATCATTGTTGATCCTTCTAAGACCAAGGCAATCCAAGAATGGCCAGCACCTACGAGTATAACTGAGGTACGTATTTTTATTGTTTTGGCAGGTTATTATCGACGTTTCGTCCAGAATTTTGCCCGATTGGCTAACCCATTAATGAAGCTCACACGTAAAGTGGTTAAATTTGTTTGGACAAAAGAGTGTGAAGAATGTTTCGAAGAACTGAAGAGAAGATTAGTCAATGCTCCTATATTCACTCTACCATCGGGGAATGATGGGTTCGTTATTTATAGTGATGCATCAAAGAAAGGACTTGGATGTGTCCTTATGCAGAATGATAGAGTTATTGCCTATGCATCACGACAGTTGAAAATTCATGAACAAAACTATCCTACTCATGATCTTGAGTTAGCAGCTGTGATCTTTGCTTTGAAGATATGGAGGCACTACCTCTATGGTGAAAAATGTGAGATTTATACTGATCACAAGAGTTTGAAGTATATTTTCTCACAAAAAGAACTCAACATGAGGCAAAGGAGATGGCTTGAATTACTTAAGGATTATGATTGCATGATACACTACCACCCGGGGAAAGCAAAAAAGGTGGCAGATCCTTTGAGAAGAAAAGACCATGGAGTTTTGAACATGATGAGAATTGAAAGGGATCCAATTTTCATGGATCTAGTGAAGATGGACATGGGAATTACCAGGGAAGGTGAAACATCAATACTTTTTCAAATGGTTGCCAAACCATCTTTACTAGAAAGGATTAAGAGTTCTCAGACCGATGATGAAGAATTTCAGAAGAAGATTAAATCTGTGAATGATGGGAGATTGAGAGACTTTGTGTATGAAGATGGAATTTTGAAATTCGGGAAGAGACTTTGTGTTCCCGATTTACCTGATCTAAAAAGGGAATTGCTGGACGATGCTCATAGTTCCAATTTCTCTATACACCCTAGGAGCACCAAAATGTATAGATATTTGAAGGAACATTTTTGGTGGGACAACATGAAGAGGGAGATTGCTGATTTTGTGTCAAGATGTATGGTTTGTCAACAAGTGAAAGCTGGAAGGCAACAGCCTGGAGGAGTCATGCAACCTCTTCCCATACCGGAGTGGAAATGGGACAATATTACGATGGACTTTGTCATGGGGCTACCAAAGACTCCAAGAAGGAACGATGCAATATGGGTTATTGTTGATCGTCTTACCAAGTCAGTACATTTTCTTGCTATAAGAGAAGATCTACCCCTGGAACGTCTAGCAAGACTATATATTAATGAAGTTGTGAAACATCATGGAGTACCCTTATCGATTGTTTCTGATCGTGATCCCCGTTTTACTTCAAGATTTTGGAAAAGTCTTCAGAAATCCCTGGATACTGAACTTCAATTGAGCACTGCTTACCACCCTCAGACAGATGGACAATCAGAACGGACTATTCAGACCTTAGAAGACATGTTGAGATCTTGCTCACTGGATTTTCAGGGTATGTGGGATCAATATTTACCACTGGTAGAATTTTCCTATAACAATAGTTTCCATTCGAGTATTCCGATGGCACCATATGAAGCGTTATATGGAAAGAGATGTCGTACACCAACCTGTTGGGATGACGTTGGTGAAAGAAAACTTGTAGGCCCAGAACTGGTGGAGGAAACGGTGGAAGAGGTGAATGTAATCCAAAATCACATCAAAGCAGCTCAAAGTAGGCAGAAGAGCTATGCCGATAATTGAAAGAAGGATTTGGAATTTCAAGTCAGTGATCATGTTTTCCTGAAGGTATCTCCGTGGAAGGGAGTCATATGTTTTGGTAAGAAAGGTAAATTGAGTCCCAGGTACATCGGACCTTTCAAAATTCTAGAATGAATTGGGGCTGTAGCTTACCGATTGGCAATGCCGCCAAGTCTCTCCAAAGTTCACGATGTGTTCCACGTATCTCTGTTGAGGAAATACATGCCTGGCCCAACGCATGTACTCACCTATGAATAATTAGAACTGGAACCCGATCTGTCTTATTGCAAAGAGCCCGTCAAGATTCTTGATACAAGAGAACAAGTGCTGAGAAACCGGACGACGCGTCTGGTAAAAGTTTTGTGGAGAAACCATAAGATGGAAGAGGCAACGTGGGAACCCGAGGAACTTATGATGAAGAATCACCCGAGTCTTTTCACATGATAAGTATTCTAGGAATTTCTAGGATGAAATTATTTGAAGGAGGGGAGAATGTAACACCCCAAGCTTTTACGGTACGCTTCTCTTTGATTAATGTGATAGCGTGTGTTGTACGCAACACCGAGTTCTAACACACCATAACCAATTAAACTAGCCGTTATGAATAGTAATACCTACTTTTTGAATTTATATATATTTTATATTTTAAAATGGACTTCATTTTTGGATTCGGAATATCGAATTTATCTTAAGGTGAAATTTTGGTACTTTTCGGATAACTTTCATATTTTGATGAATAGTGAAAATTACTAAATTTTAATTAAAAACAACTTTTTTAATCAAAATAATTAATAGTGATAATTTATGAATTTTAGTAGTTTTAAAGTATATTTAGAATATATTTTTACCATTTAATATAATGTTGGTCATTGGACATAATTTTACAATTAAACCGAACATAAACAAGTGTCAATCTTTTGATAGTTATTATCTCTTAAAAACACGCTTTTTGTTTTGACAGCGGGAATTAATTTTAAATTAATTTCTTCCACTTCTGTGTTTTGAATTTAGGAAAATGGATTTCATATTTGGAATCAGGATGTTCAAATTGTGTAAATAGGTAACTTTTAATTTTAGACATTTTGAATAATTACTGTGGTAAATATTTTATTTACCATGGTTAAGGGTAAATCCGGTAAATAAGGGTTAAAAATAATATTATAATAATACTAAATTACCCTAAAACGTGTCTTAAACCTATTGGTTGATACATGGTCGACCATGGGCATCTTTGGGTCGATTTTGGGACCCCATGGATCCACTTGTAAGTGATAATGACACTTTATTTTAATTAAGTTAAAATGAATACAAAAATTACACAAGCATATATCTTTTAGCAAAACAATTATTACATAGGGTTGTATATGTTAGATTTTAGATTATAAATATTCATTAGAAAGAAAAAAATATTTCCTACATAATGATATTTTACTTATAATTTTTAGACTTTATATAATTTATTTTATTTATGACACAATGATGCTGCAGTAATTACTAAAATAATGAAAAATTAAAATAATTGATATTATAAATACCCAAATAATTATAATATGAAACTTTTAATGAATTAAACTAATTTTCTAGGATAATATGATATATTAGGATTGATTTAATTTACTTTGTTTGAAGTAATCAATCTGTTATGAGTTTCACAAAAATCAACTATCGAATAGTGTCAAAATTGACATAAAAGAGTTCTTAAAACAAGTATGATATTATTAATTGATATTAAATTCCTAAAAATCTAAGGTTGGGCCAAGAGGCTTATATCATGATAGGTGCATCATTAATGGACCCCTTGGGGGTCTCTTGGATGTATATAGTATGTTTATTAACCATATTATATAAAAATACAAAGAGACATTGTAAAAATGAAACTAATTAACTTAGAGTTAATACTTAAAGATAAGGTTAATATAAGTACCCAAACCTGTCTAAATTCTATTGGATGAGTTATTTTCGACCCATCCCCCCATTAAAAGTTAAATAATCAACTTTTGAGCCATTAGAAACCGAATATGAATTTATTATAAATTAATATTTCTAGCTTTTCCAAAGGTGCCCCTCACCCCTCTTATAAAAGGGCACTCCTCCTTCTCATTTCTTCACACCCTCAAAGCCTTTTGGTTCGGACAAACTCTGCCCAAATACTCTCCCAACTTCCCTCACTACAACCTAGAGGCCTTAGTTTGATCAGAAAGCCAACCTAAGGAGCCCTTTTGATCAAATCAAAAGGAAGAAACCGAAGAAGAGGTAATGTTTTCACCACCCCTTTTCAAGTTCATTTCTTCTTCCACTTCTTCTTCCTTTGTTGTTACCATTGTAAAATAATAACTCCAGTATAATATATATACTGTGATGTTATTATAAATATGGTACAACCATATTCAGTATTCTATCCACCCTTTTAATAACATTTCACCATACGTGCGTACGTACGGCTTACCGTCTCCACGTCGTGGTGTAATTGTTATTCAATTTAATATTATTTGGATGGGTATAATAATGATGTGTAACTCTTGTAAACAATAAATATAACATGTTAATGATTCTATATATATTATATACAATCCATTTATATATTATTTTAATATAAAAATAATGATATTGTCGCTCGTGCGTACGTACGGACTACCGTCTCCACGAACGCGATGAGATTCAATCTCCATCGTAACCATTAAAGTATAATTATCATTTGATGATTTAAAAATGATGTTTAAGGACTTGATATCATTCTGGATATGAATAATATACAACATATCCTTTACAAACATGTCTTACGTAACAAAACATATGAAAGAAAACAAGTAAGTTAACACGCGAAACAACGATAATACTAAGATATTATTATCAAATCAATATTAAAAGATCATATATGATATCATATTAATGTATATGATTCTTGTATAATTTAATAACAATTATTTCACCATTATACAAGAGGTTAACCTACCCCAACCAAGGAAAAGTACAAGGTAAGGGTTATTTCACAATCTCTTCATTATCTGAGGTTGTTTATATGTAATAATCTACTGGGATCTCTTTATCATACACATTCATGTTCCTTCAAAATGTAATTCAAAACATTTTTATTATTTACAAGAATATGGGTTAAAGTCATTTATACCCTTGTTTGACTTTTTATAAGAGGAATCTTTCCGTCATTCTCAAAACAAGGTCCTTTTAACCTTTTCGACAGAATTAAGGTAAGAATGTTTTTTTAACTTATACGGCGAGTGCGGTTATTTTCTGCCGTTATAAAATCTTCAAAGCTTCCCTTACAAGCTTATAAGAATATTTTCAAGAAAATGTTTTATTTTATATGGCTCTTAAATGATTTCAAAAATAGAAATAGATATTTCTCTAAAAAGTGTTTTGATTTCATCTATGTCAACATCCTTTGATGGATTTTACGCTTATTTGAAGTTGATTTATTATGATACAAAACTTATATATTGTATTGAAGGTTTTGTGATATGTTTGATTGTGGATGTGCTATTTTTATACCATTCATAGTTTATGGTGAAATTATTGACATTTCGTATGCTAGTTTTAATACGAATGTTTATGTTATGTTTAAACCTTTTCATATGGGAATGCATTGGACTTAATATGTGACGGGTGGAGCCCGCTATAGCTCCTCGATGCATCGGTAGGTCTCATGAGGCAAACTAGTGTCTTGGAACAAGGCCTTGACAAAATCTTATTTGTAGTCTTGGCACGAGGCCTTGGTTATGTGGTTATGATAGTCTGGCATTATGCATTCCATCATTATGAAAGTGGTTAGTGATTTTTCATGTGATCATTCGTTTAGTAGAAAATCCATGTGAATGAGTAAATGGCATTATTTCATTTTATTTATGCCATACAAAGTTGAAAGTTCAAGTTTTGAAAGGCTTTTGTTTTAGTTACACATTGCCTTAAATGTTTATTCTTATTTATGAAAGTTTCCACTATATTGTTATCCTTACTGGGCATTTGAGGTCACCCCTTTTCTATGTTTTATTTTTCCCAGGAAGTGAAGAAATAAATTATGAATGACCTGCAGGGATATTATGTGGGGATATGAGTGTGGATTATGGAGACATTATGTTGTTGTAGTAGTTTTTCATTTTATGATGTGATGTAAAACTTATGAATATATCTAGTGTTTCCAAGGCTACTAAACCAATCGGTTTTTCGAGATTTGATCTTTCTTGTGATCATGCCAATATTATGTAATAATGCACCGACTCTGGTTAACTAGGGTCAGGGCGTTACAAGATGTCCCTGCAACATGACACTAAACTGTGCAGCACCAGTTTGTCCTTGCTATATGACGTTAAACTATACAGCAATGGTCCCGTATGACCTTAAACTGAAACTTCGTCCCACACGGCATTAAACTGTAAAAAAAAGTTCCCTAAAAAAAGTCCTGTATGACTTTAAACTACACCATGGTCCAGTATGACATTAAACTGCACCATCCTGGGTCCATTCATATGACCCTAAACTATTTGAAAGTCCCTTATGTCAGGAAAGACGTTAAACCACATAAGCGCTTGAAGGTCCAGTATGACATTAAACTGCACCATCCATGGTCTATGCATATGACCTTAAACTATTTGTACTTTTGTCCAAAATGACACTAAACTGTAGAAAAAATCCCCAATGCATCCAACATGACTTAAATGGTGAGTTATTTTGTCCTTACTGCATGACATTAAACTACACAGTCCCCCTTTCATCCAATATGACGTTAAACTGTATTGTCCCCATCGTCCTAACTACATGACACTAAACTGTACAGAAAGTCCTTGATATTTCCTACATGACATTAAACTGTATTTTGTCCCTGCTACATGACACTAAACTATGCAGCACCAATAGTCCTAACTGCAAGACTTTAAACTGCATAGTCCCTTTTTATGTCCTACATGACATTAAACTGTATTTTGTCCCTGCTACATGACACTAAACTGTGCAGCACCAATAGTCCTAACTGCAAGACTTTAAACTGCATAGTCCCTTTATATATCCTACATGACATTAAACTATGCATCGTTAAGGTTTTTGTTACCTCTTGTTTCTCACACCGAGTATGACTCACATGAGCTTAGAGAAAACCTCAACCATAACACTCTCTTTGGGCCGCTAACCATGTGTAAGTCCCAACAACATTTTTATTAAATCGTTGTCCCCAAGAACAACATGATCATTAATTCATTCTTTAATTGAACTACACGGACTTTGATCCTTTCCCTCCAGGCTGGGTATGTAGGCAACCTCCCAGGGTTCAAGCCCAAAAACAATCTCTTCACATCGGTTCACCACCATCTCATATGATGTTGATTCATGAAACCACCCCTAGAATCAATATCTTTACATTGATTCACTTTCGTCCTTGTTATATGACGTTAAACTATGCAACACTTTTGTCCGGTATGACACTAAACTACAATACTCTTTGATTTCCGCATTTGAGAGAGAACTATTATTGACATTGATTTTTTCAATCATGTTTCATTTCAAAAGACTACCTGCATACATGGTAATGCCTAAACTTTTTATCTCGGGTTAAACCATCATTGCACTAAAGTCCCCTTTCACCCTTCACATGTACGAACCAAATTTGTACAAAGGGTAGTTCTAGAACTACGTGGGCTTGATTCCCATCCTTAGGGGATACGTAAGAACATTCGAGTATCCCTCGAATCCAGCCCCATGTCTTTTTGGGACTAACCCCAAATTTCACTTTCAGTCCCTTGGCTGAAAATTCCTCATGAAAACACACAATTTGAATTCATTATTATGGTCTGAACTCTATGACCCTAAACTAAGATCTCTCATACTTTCGTCCTGCACGACGTTAAACTGCATTTCAAGAACTACGTATGGCTTGATTCTCATTCTTATAAGATACGTAGTGAAGTCCAAAATTTCAATTCAGGACCCAGCCACAACATGATTATGGTTATCATTGACCTATGTATCTCTATATACATTGGACAATACCCATCTATATGTGTTATAATCCTAACCTTAAATATTTTTAGATCTTCATAACCCTTTTCATGACTTTTTAGTCACAAAAATGTCAAACTTTTGAGAATTCTTTTTGCCTGACTATACAGTACTTGCCCATAGGTGGCCTTGCATAAACAGTCCACATAATAGACTTGTTAGCCAAAAGATACTATTTTATTTAACTATGCAGCCAATGCCCTTAGGTGGCCCTGCATAATTCAACCCCCTAACAGGTTTGTTAAATGATGGTAACTTAATTCTTGGGAAGAATGCCTCTTTTGCCCTTATTTGTCTTAAACAACAGTATGTAGGGATCTGAAAAAAATAGCCATCCTTAACATATTTGTCCCATATCCTTTTTCATGATCTTAAAGTATTCAAATCTATGGTTTATTCTTCTTCCCTACGTTTGGGTCAAACATTCGTAGGAGTGATATTCATCCAGTTCTTCGATAATCTTGTCTGAAAAATATCTTCTCCATATTCAATTATCTCTTTCCATACAACAAACTCTATAATTTAGAAAATTTTAATCTCCATAAACTTTCACTGGCATTTAGCACTAGGAAAGTAAATTTTTGAGAGTTCTTTTGCCTGACTATGCAGCATGTGCCTATAGGTGGCCCTGCATAAACAGTACACATAACAGACTTGTCAGCTGAAAGATTCTATTTATTTGACCATGCAGCCAATGCCCTTAGGTGGCCCTACATAATTCAACCCCCTAATGGGTTTTGTTAAATAATAGTAACTTCATTCTTGGAAACTAATTCTTCTAATGCCTTTTAGCTCTTTCTCATATCATTCCTCAGAATCAAATATTCTTAAGTCATAGTTTACATATTTTCTCTCATTCTTGAGTATGGTAATATGTTTTCAGAGAAATTTTCGAGGAATTGAATCAATTTTAATCCATTTCGGTCAATGCTATTTCGACCTTAAACATTAGCCTTTGTATGTCCGACATGCATGACTTTAAACTGCCAGATTTCCTATTTTTCTTTTCACCTCAGAGTCAAATCCTCTTTTCTCTCCGGATCCAACTCTGAGGGGGTACTTTTGTTGACGCTCCTTTCGTCCCAGAATCTAAAGATTGGAAAAGGGGAATATCTGAGCTCAAAGTGATTCAACCATTGAAGAAAATATCAAAAATCGACAAAGGCATGAACAAAGGATCAAAAGAAACTGCACCACGCAAGTTATATCACTGTCACGCAAGTCCACTTGCGCGACGCCCTTATGGACGCGTAAGTGACTTGTGCGACCTAATTGATAACCTCCCGGTAACCACCTGGGGTCTTCTCCTGCCAATAAATAGACCCTGTGGGCCCCCCATTCAAGAGGATCTTTTTTCAAAAACTCGGATTGAAGCTCCTGACGCCCAAGTCTCTTCTCAAAGCTTCTAGAACACTTCTAAGGTAATTTCTTACCTAGAACGGAAGATCTAAAGAGAGGGAGTAAGGCCTAAGTGCTGAAATGCATCAACACTTGCGCGCCTGAGTGGCCAGCCCCTAAGGGAAGTGGCCACACTTGCGCGCCGCCTTTACTCCTTCGATAGAACTTGTGCGTCCCTTTACTGGGAGAACCTCAAGAGGATTCTAAAGGCTTTAAGAAAGAGTCGCTCAAGTATTTTAATGCTGGATGAAAATCACGCAAGTACCCCACAGGTCGCGTAGGTATACCTGCGTGACCAATACTTGCGCGCCGCCGCAGTACCTGCGCGCCTTCCAAGACATGCGCACCTCTTCCTTTTTGGGTGCCTTTTTAGCCCATTTCACCCCTCTTAATCCATTTCACCTTTCCTATTCAAGATTCAGTCTTCAAGATACTCTTCAAATCCATTTATGGCATGATTTCTTGATTAGACTTCCTTATTTGAAAGGAATTTTGTGGAATATCTCTCAAAACATAGTGATTTATACATCTTTATGTCACCAAAGATTGAGAGTTCATTCATTCAACCTCATCCTTTAAAATGAGAGAATCCTTAACATGGGTCTCCTTTTTAGGATTAATCCCCAGTTATAAGTCCTTTAATCTTGGAATCTTCCTCAGGAGTAAGCCCCAAATTCTTAAGGTTCCCAAACTTGGGCATCCTCCTCAGGATTAAGCCCCAAACCTTAATTCCTTAACTTGGGCCTCCGTTTTAGGAGTATGTCCCAATCATAATCCTTTAACCTGGGATTCCTTGTTAGGAATAAGCCCCAGTCATAAATCCTCCAAACTTAGGCCTCCTTTTCACGAGTAAGTCCCAAGTCCCCTAACCTGGGTCTCCTTTTTAGGAATAAGTCCCAATCATAATCTTGGGCATCCTCTTTATGAGTAATCCCCAAGTCCCTTAATTTTTTAGGCATCCTTCTTAGGAGTAATCCCCATATCCTCATAAATTTGGGCTTCCTTTTCAGGAGTAAGCCCCAAATCCCTTAAATTCTCATTAATTAGTCCTAAATTACGTTTGATATGGTATTCCTTCTCAGCAGTAAAACCCAATTATCAATCCTCTACTAATTTGGGTTTCCTTTTCAGGAATAAGTCTCAAGTTAGAGTATTCAAATCTCCATGAAGCACATATACCTTTATGGACAATGTTCCTGGAATTTCTCCCTAAAGTAAATCCTAACCTTCATTTATCTGGGCTGTCATACATACATAAGCCCCAAACCATTTCTTATGATTACATATTTCATGGCCCAATTGTCTATTTTATTACCAATACCTCTTGTTTCTCACACCGAGCATGACTCACGTGAGCTTAGAGGATA
Source organism: Viscum album (assembly GCA_963277665.1). Lineage (NCBI taxonomy): Eukaryota > Viridiplantae > Streptophyta > Magnoliopsida > Santalales > Viscaceae > Viscum > Viscum album. Next base: position 1,235,557,422 of record OY728145.1, on the reverse strand, counting down.
AAAGTAATTATGACATCCTTCTTTGAGCCATTAATCATAAATATCATACTCTATTTCTCGAACTACGTGGGTTCTGATTCCTTTCCCAAAACAAAGGATATGTAGGTAGCCCATCTGCGGGTTCGATCCCAACTTTGAAATAATTCATGTCCTTCTGAATGACGATAAACTTCAAGTGCCCCACTGAGTGGCTTTAAAGCCAGCCTGGTCATCATAATGACCAAGAGACTTTTATAAATGTTTTGAAGGATACCATTGACCAAGAATCTCTAAATAGATACAGATGATTCTCTATTGATGAAGAACCTCTAAAACATATAAAAGATTCTCTAAATTTCTTACATATTTAATCATTGATTGTTAAAACTAAAGGAAATCTCATTTTATACTTGGTAATGTAATAAGGATTCACGAACATAACTTAAATCTAGAAAGAGAGTCCCAGAGTAGACAATAATTCCCCTCAAAAAGGTGTGATGAGTCCGACCTCCCATCCTCTCGACCAATGAAAATTCCTAAGCCTCATCAGTCCACAAGCTGATGAGCGCCTACCTTTGGAAAGTAGGTCCAAATGGATGTGGAATCATTGGATGTTTCAGGTTCTATGAACAAACCCGTTAGAAACCGATCGGAACGTTTGAATCTCCCATCCAGGAGGTTATCCCCGAATTCCGTGCGAAACAATGATATTTATTTTTCTTAATATATTGATATAGTTTGTAATAATGAAATATTTAATGAATATAAATGATTTATATGACGTAAAAATATTCTATAAAACTGGTATATGTTTTACTATTATTTAATTAAATTCTTTCATGAAATAGAAACATCTTTTATACATCCATACAGCATACCAGCTCCATGAATAGTGTAATTCATTTTCATTCACTAATTTGTATGGAAAAATCTAAATAAACAATATATACATATATATATATATATATTATTTTTATCATTTAAAAAAATTTATTATCTAACCATGTACAATTTAATAGAACATAATATACCAAAAAAACAAACATGTAAAATAATTTGGTTATTACCTGAAACATGATTTTAACAAGAATGTTACTATAAATGGGAAATAGAAGGTTGCATGATATTCATATATGATATGATATATTCGAGTATGGTCCTATGAAATATTTATGTTAATCCGCTATTTATTATACATGAGGATGTAATATGCACTAATAATGTTAACACTTTAGGTAACATATTTATTCTCAGTTTGGTTGCTCTAAGACACGTGAAATATTCACTAACTATCTCAATTGTGTGTTGTGTATAATTCCCATGAAGTTATTTTGTAATGAATATTAATAATTTTATTGTTATTTAGGTTACTATATATGGTTCCTTATTTCATGCATATTTTTATTCAAATGTTACCAATGTGTTAAAGTTTTCATTATATATTTTCATTTTTTACCATGAATTTTAATGATTAATATTCCATTAATTAGATCATATGATATAAATCTCAAGAAAACAATGAATTTATATAACATTTGGCTGTTTATAATAATTAAATCTTTTTAGTTTACTTTCACCCATTTATGTGCTCAATATTTATTAAAATCGTTTCTTATTAAATATTACATTAATTATATCCTTGGTTGAAAACCCCTTTTCATCGATATCGTTAAATTATAAAAATGATTTCAAATTTTTTTTTATTCCACAATGATGTTATAACAAATATTACATATTTGTGTGTTTTTGAAAAAATATTTTTAGAGTAATATTCATGTCAATTTCAGAACGAGGTACTTTATTCATTTACTGAATATATGAAAGGAATGTTTGTTTTATCAAAAGAATAGTATTTTCCATCATCAGGTCCACAAAAAAGGTTAAAGAATCCTTAAAAATATTAAATGGTTATTTTAAATTATTTTTTTATTTATTATTTGATAAATATTTAGACTCTAAATATGTGATTTCAAAATAGGATGGAATTTTTCCTCTGAAAATGCTCTATGTGAACTTTGAAAGTCATTTTCCATCTAAAATGACATCTATTGATGTTATGTAATATTTTATAGTGATATGAACTATTTATAGAAGAATAGTTATTTATTTGGACGAATTATGATTATTATGAAATATATTTATGAATCATAATTTTTTTCCATAGTTTATACTATGATTCTAAGATTATTAACCCTTCTTCTTTGCCACTATTATGTTATAATGAAATGAATAAAAATCCTATTTCATTTTAATTGGTTAGTATCTAATAATTTTTTCATCGTCAACTGGGACACAAATGTATTGATTATATGGAAGGTCGGACCAATATATCCCTATAATGTATTTGTAATGATTATTTTTCAATAGGGCCAAATGATTCATGACAGGTTTTCCCAATCCCAAAAGTATGTACACATTAGGTAATCCCATTACCGAATGAGGGTATATTAGAGTTTATCCCACACTGGAATGAGATTACTTGGGATGTTATCCAAATTGTAAAATATGGTTCATATTATGTTATCCAAATTAATAAATAGGTACACATGTGGTATGATCATCATAATATGTTATGAATGTCTTGGTGGATACCCATGACATAATATTCTCTATTCCTATATTTAATACACAAATACGACTCTTATAAAAATTTTATTCTATCATGGATAATTTTTTTGATTCCTCTATGATTCATGTTTTACGATGATTGATGATTAATTCCATGAATAATGATTCTAACCTATGATATGCTTGGTATGGTTTAGAAATGATATTCCCTTTTTAGTATTCTCTTATGCTTTTGTTTGGTTGGTATCTCTATTCTTTACTCTTATAGAGATCTCAACATATCTTAACATTACTATCCATATTTGAGTAATAAATGTATTATGTATGATATTTTGTAGAAGGTTTATAGATATTTAGAACAAATTTAGAGATGATGTAGCTCACTTATGAGCATGTTCTATAGAAATTCTTGTTTTCAAAATAAATTTTCCAATAATAGCCTATCATGGAATGGTATTTAATGTAATAAATAACCATATAATATTATTTTAATTTCATGTATGAAAATTATGGGTAATTATAAAAATACCATAATTGATTGTATGGGAATATCATTATTACAATATATGAAATCAAGTTAATGAAATAAATACTTAGGGCTGTAGTGATTCTTGATTACAAGATCCATTATGAAGGAACCTAGAAAAATGTTTTCTATAAATGGAAACTAAATATTCCTTATACCATCCTATAACTCAACAAAATAAATTATGTAAATAGAGTTAGAATTGTATGTTTGGGGTCTATTAGTGTTTTAGGTATTGTATAATAGATGAAATCATGGGAGACCTCAAAATGATTATAAAGGAATCAATTAAACAATATTATCTTTGAATTATGAGATATTAATTAATATTTTAAAACATATCATAGTTAATTGAATATATATGGACCAAGACATATGGGGTAGGGGTATTCGAAAAATCCTTGTGGCCCCTCTTTTAACTAAACAAAATTTGAATATTAAAAATTATTTTCAGAATTTTTCATTCATTATACATTTATGTTACTTTTCTTATTTTATGATCAATTATTCTTAAGGGTTTCCCCTCTCCTTTCTTTAAAAACATCTCTTTCTAATGTTTTTTTCCTTCCCTAAGTTTTTCATAATTGTTTTTATTTTGTAGTGTTAAAAATAAAAATTTAAAAAAAATACACATATGTTGAATTAAAAACATAAATATATAAAAATATAACATATTAACATGAATATTTAAAACATATAGATATATAAAAATATAATTTAAATTTTAAAAAAATATTAAATATATATATAATAATCATATAAAAAATAAAATTATATATAGAAATTTAAAAAATATAAACATATTCATTTAAAAAATATAAATTTATATAAGAGTATATATAAATCCAAATATATATATATACTATTTAAAACATATATTTTTGTATAAGTGTCTATTGTTTATATCCCATAAACATATAAAAAATCACACATATACAAATATATATATATATAAACATGTTTAACAATTAAGAATTTTTTATAGATATATAAATTCTTATACATATTTTTATATATGAACACTCACGTACTTATAAAAATATATGATCATTTAGAAATATTTATATATATATTTATAATTCTTAAAATACATGTAAACATATGAATATGTCATTATACATGTCATAACATATATACATATAAGTAGATATAAAAACAATATATATTTTAGTGTAAATTAGAACAAATTTACTAAACATAATAATGACACAATGGTTAATTAAGTCAATAAAATTAAACATTCAACTAATATAACATTTTATTCTTGAAAAAATATAACAATTTTTAAAAATAATCAACTAAATAATATATATTTAAATATTTCATAAAAATATATTCTTAAATGATTTTACAAAAAAGATAAAGAGAAGTTACAACTCAAAAAAAAATATTTTAATGCAAGTGAAAGACTCACAATAAAGATATCAAGAATGAAATGTGATATATGGATAAATGTTGTTTAATGAGGGAATTTATGATCAAAGTGCTGAGTCAAAAGTATATTTTCACATCCAAATCCCATTTGTTTTTAAATTGAAAAAACTTTTTTAAATAATTAATTACAAAATCATTCATGTCCAAAGTAGATTATAATTTTTTTATAAGAATACATAATCTTTTCTCTTACGTAGAATAATATATAAAGAGTTATGAAAATGTATATTTTTCAATATGATTATCAAAATGATTCAAGATATGATATGCTTATCATAATGTAATGGGATATGATATATTTATCAAAATGAGACTGGACATGATAATAATCATGCACATTTTTATCATACTCATTTTTATCATACTCAAGCCCAAATAATTTATCGTAACGACTCTATCTTTCTTAGAAAATATTATCTCTAATATAATAAATATCATTACAGTGAAAATGATTTATATCCAAAAAAACGTCTAAAATTTTACTATAATATTACCATTGAAGTGGAAGGATTCAATGTACTCATGAAAAAATAGGAGAAAATATAACTTTTGGATTATTAAGATGACTGTTCTATGGTTTCCTATAAATACATGGTCATTCGAAGAGTGCTTAACATAGTGCTAGTCATTTTGATTTAGAAATTAATCTTATTGATAGAGGGAATTTATTTTTAAAAGATTTTAATATTTATTCCCCATACATGTCATATTTTTAGATTGTTTTTGTAATGATATGTCACATAAATACAATCAAGGGATTGGAAGGATATCAAGACAAAGAAGATGATCATCATTTCAAGGGCTCGCATGGATAGCGAGATAGACAATATAATCATCATAAGGAGGGATTTTCCTTGTATGAAAAAGAGAGATATTCAAGTAAGATTAAAATAAGAGACCATTATCCAAGGTTAATGGATACCCTTCTCTTTGGGTTAAAAAAATTGTATTCAATTTAATTTCCTATTTTTTACAAGGCCGTTATTTCAACTATAATTGTAATAGAGAGTGAATATTATTATATTCATCTTTCTATTTTTATTTTGTTTATCATAATATAATTGATTATGATAAACTTTTTCTACACTAAATTATATTTTAAATGTGATTATCAATGATTATGATTCTATATGATTGAATATATAAATAGTACATTTGCAATACTCTTATTTATTGTAACCATTGTTATATTTTTTTACACCGATTATTTCATTTCTATTATGATTACTATTCAAAATATTATTATGTTACCAGTGATAATTATATAATAGTTTATAAGTTGTTAAATTGAACTGATATTCTCATAATAACATTAAGAATATAGATCAGAATCTACTCTAGTAGGAATCATTTTTCATCAGGCCTGACAGACAAGCCCAATTTCTATTTAAATAAACAAGATGTATTATGAAATAAATTTGATTAAACTTTTTAAAATAAGTTTATTTTAAGATTAAAAATGATGGTTTTTAAACATAAAATTCAACCCTCTTATATTTATCCATTTCAATGTACATTTTGATCCAATAATTTGTATCAGAGCCAAGTAATTGTTATACTTATACATACATTTTGAATCATCAGAGGTTTCCATTGCTTAGCTAGAATAAATACTAAACTTATTTTATTTTCCTTAATATCTGAAGTCTTATTTTTTTAATATTTTGTTTATAAATATACTCTATAGTTACATGTATTTTAGAAATTATTTCATTTTTATGTTTTAATATGGAAGTGATCAATGTCGTTTTAATAGATAACCACAAACCAAATAGAAAACCTATTTTTAATGGAGCCTATTTTGAGTATTGGAGACATAGAAATAAGACATTCAATTAAAATACTAGAGTTGAAAATTTATTAATGTTTATTTTTGACTACATGATCCCTAAAAAGGAAGATAATTCTTTTAAAAATCATGGAAATCAAGAGTCTCAATTGAATTACAGAGTTATAAACACATTATTATGTTCTATATACAATAGTATATTCACTTGGTTTTCTTCATGAAAAGCTACAAATAGTTTCTACAAAAAAATACATAATATATATTTTGTAACATCAATGTTTGATATAACCAAAATAGAAATGCATAATGCTGAGTATTAAGAATTTGAATTCCATTTTTGTGAACCTCTTACAAAGGTAAGACGTAGTTTTATGACAATATTAATTAGTCTAGAATCTCTTTGAGAGAATGGATTATAAGATGAAATACTTGTTGAACAGATTATTGATATCATTTCCAATGAGTTCTAATCTAAGAGAATAATAATTGATGTATCAAGGATGATAAAAAGTCTATAAATTAATTAATTATTTGGATCTCTATTAAATTATGAGGTTAAAATGAAAAGATATGATGATAAATATAAAAGGAGGAACAATGGTGTTTCTTTTACTTCTACTTAAAATAAAAAAAATCTAGTCTCCATAAAAGGTTCTAAAGTAAACAAACAAAAATAAAGTTATTATTCACTATAATTCAATTAATTCTGAACATTATGAATTCAAAATTAAAAATCAAGCTCAAAGGTTGAACAATATTGTGGGTAAATTTTATTTTCAGTACCATTATAAGAAATTTAATTCTGAATATAATGAAAATAAATATTTTGAATTTACTTTCTATAATGCATAATAGTTTTACATATTATACTAGACCGTCCCATTATGAAAATGAAATACAGGATGGATGTACATTCAAATAAATATAATAAAAAATATTTCACTCAAAAAATAAAAAAATTATCAATGATGATGACCCATGCATTGACAGTATAGGTGATTCTTCTGATAATTCCTTAGATAATTAAATCTCATATCCAATGAACATTTTTATTCATTATATATAAAATTATGAAAATCAATGTTTTATAGAAATGATATACAAAATCAATTCCATGAAAAATTCATCATTAAATGTAAATTACACTAATGAGATAGAATTTTATGTCATCAAAATAAGTATCATCCTCAACTATATATGATAATACTTTACGATCTTATGAAGATGTTTCTCATTATTCAAAACAATTGAAAATGAAAACTATAATTTAAAAAAACAATATATGTCTAATGAAAAAAAGGAAAAAGATGATTCAACAATTGATAATTTTAAAAATTATCTATCAGATATATCAAAAGTTCATCAAAAATCCTTTTCTGGAAAATATGCAATTTATGAACACTTATAAAAAGTGATTTAAGAAATAAATAGTTTAACAGAATAGTTTTGAAAAATAAAATTCTAAAACCATTCACAATAAGGATGATGAATTAGTTATAAAACATAAATATGAAATTTTTTCTTCATTTTATCATTCATAAAACATTAATATTAGTGAGGATGTTATTAATAATATGTATAAACAACATCATCATCATGCAACTAGATCATTAATGGGATATACTTACAATAAAATGGTATTTAGTAACTATATTATAGTTCTTAAAAATTCCCCCATTTGTAATAATATTCATAGTTGAGGTCATTAAGAGAATATATTTTCATTAAATAAAAATCAATCCTTAGTGCTCCACATATATTATTTTTCAAAACAAATGTTGATACCAAATTTTGTTCTATATTTTTCAGAACCATTAATTTTTTTCTTCTTGAAATCCAAATTAATTTATTTTTATAAAAGAAAGGATGTACCAATATCAATAATTCATAGTACATGTATAGTTGGTTCAATGGCTCAGCTAGTCTTACCCTCAAATCGGTAACCAAATTGGTCTCTACATGACCTCAAGTGTGTCTCCCTATATGCTCAAGGATTCATACTTGAAGAAAGGGTCTATAGATAATTAGTGGGAAGAATATACCCTCATATTCATTGTGAACAATGTAAATAGCTAATAAACTCATAAAACAACATAAGAATATATAATGAAATGGTCAACTGAATAAATAAACTGGCCAATGCTAGTTTATACAATGCATTCATATTATTGAGATACATATATAAAAGCAAAAAACACTATTATTTGTATCTAAATTGGTATATATGTAGATGACTCAACACCCCATGGGTGATCTCCACGTGAATGTCAATCTCCCACTCCATCCATTTCTCATAACTCCCATGTATATGTAGACATCAATATGCAATATCCAAGGTCCTGCAAACATGTAGAGTCTACCCGGGTACCCCAGTGTAATGGCAGGCAGAGTATGGTGTGAAATTAAAAAAATATTAGTTAGGGTCCATATATTTCTAGCTCAATATATATAATTAACATAATAAAATAGTTCGTTGGTATAAAAAAGTAAAAAGAATGTTGAGTAAGTAAACTACAACCCATCTAGGTTCATAAGGGACACCTGACAGAGATACATGTTTCATCTTATAGACGAATATAAGAGTCTAAAAATGATCTATATATATAATGCATAAATAATCTATTTAATAAATTTTTTTAAATTTTTATCCAATAAATAAATACACAGTTTCCACAGGACACCCGTATCTCAATACTTGTCTTAGTTATTCTAGAGTTCGAAAAAATTCTCATATTCAATTCAAAAATCATTAGACCACATTGGATTTCATTAACCATTTAATTCAATTCATGTAATACCAATTAGCCCACCAAGCAAAAGTCAATTATTTGGTGTAGAATGTCATGTCTAGCACCAACATTACTATTTGGAGCATCAGTCATTGTCTCACAACCCATGCGTATTTGGAGCATCAATATAGGACCCATAAAATAATATTTGCAAGGATATTGGGTATATAATTCCATTTCTAGCACCAAAGGTGTATTTGGTGGATCAGTACCATTCTCAAACCCCATTAATCAAATCATACATATACATGGCTTGGGTGTAGAGTGTCATGTCTAGCACCCTCAGATCCCATCCATTAATCAATTCATAAATTAATTAATCTAGTCTATTAATTAATTAAATAACTATTTACCCACACCACATTCGCTACAAACTTTAAAAATAATTTAACACACCAATATCATATGTTAACTCAACTATTAACAAATAAATAATATAACATTAATTAATTCAAAAATTAATTAACTTAATATTTTCCCAAGTTAATTTAACAATTAATTAATCAAAAGGAAACCATATAAATATTACATAATTAATTCATAAAATAATTATCAATAAAGCCACCATTTCAAAATAACCCAATTTACTCACAAATTAATTATCTCAGATTAGCCCAAAACAATATCTTATATTTAACCCCCTATTTAATTATCAATATTTTATTCTTATAAAAAATAATTAATTTACTGTTAATTATCTCAACATAACCATTTTATTATATCATAATTTACCCATAATAAATTATCATCTCAATGAACATAAATTATTCAAAATTATTTATCTTATCTTAACCAAATTAAAATAACATAATTAATCACTTGATTAATTATAATCTCAATGAACCTAAATAATTCCTAATTAATTATTTTTACTTAAACAAATTAATATTTCAAAATTAACTTTTCAATTAATTATCATCTCACAAAACATAAATATTTCATAATTAATTATATAATCCTAATTTAATTAATATCTCATAATTAATCACCTGACTAATTATCATTTCGAATCATTTTATTAATTTATAATTAATTATTTCATCTTAATCAATATAATATCTCATAATTAAGTCCTTGATTAATTTTAATCTCAAAGAACATAATTATATTATAATTAATAATATCAACTTTACAAAATTAATTACTACTAATTAATCCCTGCATTAAAAGTTATATCAAGGAACATAATTAATTCATAATTAATTATCTTGACATAAACAAATTAATAAATTATAATAAATCATCATATTATTTATATTTTTTCCATTATCAATGCATAAAATCTATTCATAATTGACCATATCATCCACCCAATAAACAATTTAATCAAAAATTTATGTCAAAAGTATCTAAATTAATAAAACGGAAATTCAGAAATTTATTAATTTGGAACAGTTTATAAGCCTTCCTGTGTGAATTTGGAAGAGCCAAAGCTACCTAACTCAAACCACAACCTTCTCACCAACACATACCTCAAAAATCAAATAGACACTCATAATTTCTCATCGCACATAATAACCATTAACTGACTCTGATAATTAGTGTGGCGGGGACCAACGCACACCCAAAACATAAACTGAAACACTGAACGGCAATACACATATAATTCAAGTGGTGTGAAACTAATTATAGGAATTATATTCTTCATCAAAAATGATGGTGGTGGACCAAATCATACTGAAACATAATGATTTTTGTGTAGGTTGTTGGAATTCAGACCAATGGGTCCTGATATATCTCTTGTACCACTATGAATTAGAAAAAAAGGTATTAAATAAATCAGTGTGTTTGGGATTCAACTATATCGAATCTGGATGATGGAGAGCCAAAATGGATGATGTGAATACAAAACACACAGATATAGACTCACATTTCCATGATAGACATTTTTTACAAATAGTGTAGGGGGAAACTGTTGCACTAAGAGGGACTGAGAAATGGGGGTGGTTTCCCTCATTGGTGAGGCCCTCTATAGGTCGATCCTTTCTTCACGTAAGAGGAGGAGATGTTTGCATCCCTCATACTTTCTCCCATAAATAACCTAATAAAACATTAATTATATTATAATTTATATAATAATAATAATAATGACTACTTTATTATTATTACAACCATCAATTTAAAACACCTCTTTGATAAACCCCAACCCCATTTACACATCATTTAATTAAATTCAGTTATACTAAAACTATTTGAATAAATTATACATATCATCATTATTTAATTGAATTCTATCATATAATTTAATTTATAAAAACATGACTCCTCATTGATCATTGTTGAATTATATTCCCTCAAAAGGAATTTAATTTAATAATTTCTCAAAATAATATTTTTTATTAAATTTTTTGAACACAATTTAATTAAATTAGAACCTCCAACTCATCAACATTATTTAATTAAATTATTTCATCCACAATAAAAGTAAATAATAACTGAAATTTCCCAATAACTATTTAAATTCATCTTAAATTTGAATTTATTTAAATAATTTTGATGAGTTAGAGTTTTTAATTAATATAAATATTCAAAAGAGAATTTAATTAAACATCACGAATTGGATAATTTTATTAAATGATATTCAGTTGGAATGAATTTAATTAAATGATGATCAATGAGGTTTCAATTTTTTTCAAATTAATGTTTTTGAATGAATTCCATTAAATAATGATGAGTGGATGAATTTGTTTAGTTACATTCAGTTTAAGGGAATTTTATTAAATTATTTGTATGTTTGGATAAGGTTTTTCAAAGAGGGGTTTTAATTAATTTGTAATAATAATAATATAATTGGGATTTCTAAAAATTTTATTATATCAATTATAATATAATTAGAGTATTGTCAGGCTGTTTATTGGAGAAATAATGTTGGAGGTGAACCTCTACTCCCCCTACGTGAAGCAAGGCATGACATGCATAGGGCATCAACCTTGAGGTGTTCCACCCCCATATCACATCTTCTATTTGGGTCATTGTTTCCTCCTACAATCTTCATGGGGCATTTCTATCAAAGCAAGGTGAGTGTGTCATTGTGTGTTTTTATTCGCATTGGCTATTTCAGCACTCATTCCTCCATATTCAGTTCATAAAAAACCATAATCAACGGATTGATTCAGTTACATCATTTATTAAAATTTTAGGTAGTAATGAAGTTGTCTCAGGACCCATTAGTCCATATTCTAACCACCACTACCAAAGTCATGGAAAATCTTCTTGATTCAGTCCAACCCCATTCTTTTTGTGTATAGCTACAAACCTGATAATTAGTATTTCACCTTTTTAATTAGATTCATATTGTTGTTCAGTGTTGTAGATAATGTTTAAGGTGGGAATTGGTCCTTTCCTCTGTAGTTATGTGTTCCGTGTATTGGTTGTCAGGTGTGACTGTAAATTCCAAGTGCATGTGTTCTTTCACTAAGTTATGTGTTCATGAGCAGATCCAAGTTTCAGATATGAGTCTTTGGCATGGCCAAATTCATTGATGTACGGTTTAAAAAATAACATAATTAATAAAATACAGTTTTTCAGATTTATTTCATTTTATATCATTGACTTAAATGTTGGATTATGTTTATTATAGTGGGAATAATATGGTTAATTATGAATTAATTTAAGGCCTTGAGTTTGTAAAAAATATAATTAGTCTAGAAATTAATTATGAGTAATTAATTTGGTTATGTTGAGATAATTATTTATGAATTAATTATATTCTTTGAAATGATAACTAATCAAGGAAATGATTATCAGTAATTAATTTGGTTATGTTGAGATAATTAATAATGAATTAATTTTGTTCCTCAAAATGGACATAAATCAAGGAATTAATTATGAGAAATTAATTTTGTCAAGTTGAAATAACTAATTATGATATAATTATGTTCTTTTAAATGATAATTAGTTTAGAAATAAATTAAATAATATTAACTTTTTTATGTTGAGATAATTAATTATAAATTAATTATGTTCTATAATATGTTAATTAATTGAATTGATAATTATGAGATATTAATTCAGTTAAGTTGAAATAAGTAATTATTAATTATTTATGTTCTCTAAGATGATAAATAATCTTTTTATTAATTAATATATATTAATTTGGTTAAGTTGAGATAATAAATTAGAAAGTAATTATGTGCTTTGAGATGATAATAAATTGGTGGATTTATTTTGAGATATTATACTGGTAAACATGAGGTAATTAATTCTGAATTAATTAGGGGTCCTGAGATTATAATATAGATAATATGTTAGGGGTTAATTAGAATATATTGATTTGGGCTATGTTGAGATAATTAATTTGTGAATTAATTATGTAATATTCAGATGGCTTCCATTTGATTAATTAATTGTTTTTTAGAAATAGAAATTGATAAGATTAATTAATGGATAAATTAATTAATGTTATAGTACATATTAGTTAATTTATGAGTAAACTATTGGAAGATATTTTTTCAAATATTTGTTTATTTTGTATAGTATGTTATGTTGCTGATTAGTAATTGAATTAATTAATGACCTCGATTAATTAATTTTTGAATTAATTAAAGTAAAATATCACGGGGTGTTAGACACAAAATTATACACCCATTATATATATGTGTGTGTCTGAATTATTTGATAAATGGGTTGTGAGACTTCGACTGATGTTCCGAATACTCGAAGCGTGCTAGACATGGAATTTTATAACCATCATTAATGAACATTTTCAATTATGGGACATGAACTGATGCCCCAAATACCCTAGGGTTTTGAGACATGACTTGATGCTGCAAATACTCATGATGGTACTATGCATGACCTTTTACACCCATTATATGGAATTAGAATATGGGTCCAATTGTTCGTACCTGAATTGAATTTATTGGTTAATAAAATCTTATGTTATTTCATTCTTTTTTAATTTAATATTAAAAATGGTTAAGACTCCGGAATAGCCAAGGAATGTATTGGGATACGGGTGTCAAGGGGATGCTGAGGATTTTTCAATTAAGTAAATAGTGCGAAACAATGTGTTAATAATTTTATTTATTCATTATATATATATATATATTTCCCATTCATACTCTTATTTCCATTAATGATCCAAAGTATGTATCCCCCTCAATTTTCCATTCGGATATTGGATGGGTTGTAGTTTACTTATTCAACTCTGTTATTATATTGTTATACATGGTCACAGTTTTATTGTATTGAATTGTCTAGACTAATATACATTCTATTTGTACCGAACTTATATGACTTATATCTCAGACTATACTCAGGACACCATTACAGTAGGGGACCCAAGTAGACTCTACTTTTTTAGAGGACCTTTTATCTTTCATGTTTATAATTTCTTGTACTTATGTGTAAGGAGAAAAGGACTGAGCGAGATATTGGGATGCTCGTTGGGATCACCATTGGGGCTTTTAACCTTTCCATTTTTTATATAATGATATGTAAATAATTATATATTGTTTACTACTTTCATATATGTAACACCATGAAAAACAAGCACTGTATAAACATGCACTGGACGCATTATTTATTCAATTGAAAATTTCATTATGTCTGCAACTACTCCTGTATGATTTTATAATCTATTTCCAATTTACACAATTAATATTATTGTATAGTCTCCCCAATGAAAATAAATAGACCCTCACTGATAGTTAGTATCCTCATGAATATGAGGAGACCTGGTTGAGGGCATGTGGTGATTGATAGGGCTACTAGTTCTAGGTTATGTCAGGATAGGATATTAAAAAGGGGAATCAAAAGCATTTTGTTTTAATTTCCTTTTTTCCTTTGTCATTCTAATTTATGATAGTATATAGGAGACTATGAAATTGTCAGTGATTGATTAGTAACCATGGATGGGACAGATCACCCCACATATGTGAAATGACCAACTGTGTAGAGATGTGAATTGATGTTGATACTGTTTTCTATTATAGTTGACATGATTTCACCTTAGGTGACTGGTGTACTTTCTACTTGTTATTTATTATAAAATGTTCATAATTTTTATTAGCTTTATATGAAAAGGAAGTTTCATTTCATTCATCATCTTAGGAACATAATGATTCACATTAAATACATATTACATTCCATGTAGTTTTAGTAGTAGGATTCCTATAAATTTTGATTGTGTGCCTTGGGTGTAATTCCATGTTTTGATCTGCCTTAGAATTCCTCCCTAGATACCATGTTTACATGATAGATTTAACATGATTGAGTGTTTATATACAATGATTACTCTATGATTAACATTCTTTTCTCTTATTCCATCCTCCCATAATATACCATTATTTTGTTAACATGCTAGAGATATTTTGATGTGTAAATGGAAACATGGGTGAAAATTGATATGTTTCATTTACGATGGGATATAGTTTTTCTTGTAAGTTATATGGGGTAATTATAACTAAAAAATGATAAACCATGTATTCAAATGGTTGACAAAGTGATGCTGATGTTAAAATGTCAAATTAACATTAATTATGATGAATAGGATCCAAATTTCAGTGGTAAGGTGTATGGAGCCCATTTAGATTGGTAGATGGCCACCCATGTGTTCGATCATTGTTCAATGATAGTGTGTCTATAAATGGTCATAAATAGAAATTAGTTTAGTGTTGATAGAATGAACTATCATGGGTTTCTTTTTTGAAGATGTTGGAATTTAATAAATGTGACCCTGAAAGATTGCCTCTATGTTAAAAATTGAAAAATATGCTAAATTTCCTTTTTAATATGAAATTTTCCTTAATGATAAATTTTTAGAGAAAGAGTTTTCTTTGTTTCTACTATGAGATATTTTATGTTCGTATATTTTAAGATTCATTATCCCTTGTAGGGATTATTAGTTTAAATGAATGACACCCTTCCTTTGAGGGGAGATCGTTGTATCTTGACTATTGGTTTGGAAATATGATTTTAAGAATGATTGTCTTAGAAAGTTAGACGTCCCATGCCCATTGTCAACCATTAAAGATACACTCAAGTAAAATTCATAGTAGAGTGATTCAGAAGTTAAGGAAATATCGTCCCACTTCTTTATAGGATTTTTTGGGACTCTGGTCTTTTGACACTCCATTCTTTTTAAAATTTCATCTTTCATTTGAGATTTTGAAATGGTGATCGTGGTTCATGGAACATCACACATGAATTTATGGTGTTTTTGAAAAAAGTATTTTTTTAAAGGGCTAGTCTTTACTTTCCATGAAATGGGATCTCCTAAGGTGGTAGTGTCACATCGACTCTTATAAATGTGTCGATGATTTCTTGGAAGAAAGAATTGATAATTTTGGTGGTGTGTGAAATTTTTTGGAAAATCCACTTGTTTTTTGGATAGTTTCAATGGTATGAATTGAATGAACATATTTTCCTTTGGTGAAATAGGCATCAGGTTTTTGTGGATGATGTATTGTTAGGTGAGTCCATAATTTTCGTGAAGCATTTACCTGTGATAGTTCAATTTACCTTCTCAATGACCTAGAATTACACATAGTGTGAACATACGATTAAGATGAACATATCCTTTATCTTGACATCATCCTAGATGCACTGAGATAACATCAGTCTTCTTCTGTGCTAATGTTTTAAAATTCACTGGTCATGATAAGTTGGTTTCATCTATGTATTTCATAGGATATATAGATAATTTTTTTAATCATTTGTTTGTGATGGGGAATGATGGTTTTAATGTAGACATAAAATTTCATAGCTTTAGATGATCACCGAATGTTGGGTAGGGAAATCATATACAAGCGATTGGTGTTGAAATTTTTATAAAGGCATACCACTAGTTTGACATGTTGTATGGTATTCAAAAATCAACAATGTCTTTAAAGGTAATATCTATGGCTTAGGGTAGTAAAAATTCTTGAGGTACAATGTGTATTCATTAATTCAACATGATTGCTTAAACAAGACTTCTTTAAAATAGTTGGTTGGTGGATGTTTTTGTAGAACCCAATGGATTATCTGGTATGAGAAGATTTTAAGGGTGGTAGTTGTTAGAGTCCGGTGATTTATGAATGGGATAAAAAAATGTTTTTCAACATTATCATTCACTCCATGGTTCAGTTTTAAACCACGTTTTAGAATGAATTTTCACAAGTTGGAAACTTTTAATGTGATGATAACAGACTTTGGCGAAGGCTCGAGGGGTATCCTGGATGGAAGGATGGGTTTGGAGTGTATGTCAGGATGTGACATTAGATTTGGTGTTCTTGATATATGATTGTACAACAATAATTATTTGAAAATATTATGATATTGAATTGTTGGAGTTTTACCATTGGTGATAATTCTCAAGGATAAATAATTGGTATATAACATATTATTCATCTGTGAAATGATTCAATTTGGAATGTTTTATTTGTTAAAGGCCTTAAAAAAACATATATTCATATGTTGACTATGTGATGAGGTTTACGATATAAATTTTAGAAGATAGAAATGTATAGTTTACAATTCCAATGAAGTATACATTCATACCTCTCAGAGGCATAAAAATGCATACACACTAATCATAGAATACCATAGGATCCAAGAAATACCTGCCCATTGTGAAATGGGAGGCTAATACTGGTTTTGGAATAGAATGTTAGTACACTATAACTGTTGAAATTATGTGAATTTTCTACAAAAGGACTTGTTATAGATTAACCAGAATGTAGAGTTAATATTTTAAAAGTTTATAACTGTTTTCTGGATAGACATGATCATTAGTAAATATTTGTATCTATTAGTGATGTATCAATTTCTGATGCTTTACAGCAAGTTCACATGGATATTCTTGGTCATAGAAAAACTTAAAGTAATGGAGGAATATAACATATATTTTCTTGATGATTATTTCACTACATACATATGGGTATATTTTTAAGAAAATTAATAAGAAGAAGTCTTTTACTTTGACCCTTTTGATTCCAAATTTAAAAATTACAAAAATATTTCCTTTTTAAATATTCATAGTGATCATGGTTGAGAATTTATAAATATAAATTTTGAAAAACTTTATAGTAATAAAGGAATTAAACATATATGTTTAGGCCATTGATCTCCTCATAAAATTAGTGTTTTTGAAAGAAGAAATTATTTTCTTCGTGAAATAAGAAGAATCATTTTGAGTTCATACTGAATTGGTAAAAATTATAGAGAAGAAGTATTTTGTGATACCTTTTTATACTAAAAATATAATATCAATCATTACATATATAAATATAACTCTATATAAATTATGGACAGGCCAGAAACCAACATTTCTTATATTAGAGAATTTGGATACATAGTATTCAACATAAATATGAATGAAAATTTACATAAATGTTCACTTGAATCTAATCCAAGTTATTTTTAGGTATTCTATTACTTCTACAACAAACAGAGTGTTTAGTAAAAATTCATATGTTGTTGAGGAAACTGTATGTGTTTACTTTGATGTATCGATCCTTTAAAATACCAAACACACATCCTCATATGTCTTTCAAAAAACTAATCCTCTGCCTTTGATTGAAGATTATTTTAATAAGTAAAAAACACGAGTAATTGAATCTGAATTATTTACTCTATAATATTTTATACCATATATGGATGAACATGTTTTAATAAATAATATTTAGTTGTTTATTATGAATAATATTTTTCATTGTATTATTTGTGATTTGAATCAACTAGTTAGACCTAAAAGACTCTTTAGAAACGAAGTTGAACTTATTTATTTTCTTTACCAAAATGTATCTACAAAAAATGATGAGGATTTAGATGGTGAGGATTTGAAAAAAAACAATTAATGAAGAGCTAAATTAATTTTAAAGGAACAATGTATGGACCTTGGTAGAAATACATAATAAAAATTCAATAATTAATGTAAAATGGGATTTCAGAAACAAGTGTGATGAAAATGAAAAAGTCATTAGAAATAAAATATAATTGTTGTGAAAGAATATAATCAATTAGAGAGACTATATTATGAATAAACATATTCATAGGTATATAGACTTGAATTTATTCTAACTCTATTATCTATTCCATCATTCTTCAATTTTTAACTTTTTCACAAGGATGTGAAGTGTTATTTACTTAATAGATATATATAGGAGGATGTTTTCATTGAAAAACCCATATATTGGAAGATACAAAACATCTTTATTATGTTTCTAAACATACCTAAACATGATATTGAACTAATCAATCCCTGAGAAAATAGGATGATAAATTAACAATATTCATTGTTATAAAAAAATATGTTAAAGGAACTACAGATCCAAAACATTGTAGATAGAAATTTAAAAAAGGGTATGATTTTATAAATATATGTTGATGACATTATATTTGTATCATATAAAAAATTTATAATAGATTTTTTTGTGAGCCTTATGAAATATGAGTTTGAAATGTGTATGATTGGTGAGTGACCATTTATTATTGGTCTTCAAATTTCTCAAAATACAAAAGGGTTCATATATATCTCAATAGATGTATATCAAATATCATCTTAAAATGTATGTATAGTTAAATAATATAAGTACTTGTACTCCCATTGGAACCTCAAACACACTAGATGTTGATGAAGATAATCAACATGTTGATCAAACTGTTTTTAGATGTATTATATGATATTTACTATACTAAACAACAAGTCTAGCATACATGATGTTTTATATATTCTTATGTGCTAGGTATCTGGAAAATCCAAAGGAATCCCATTTAAAACAAGTGAAAAGAATTTTCTATTTTCATGAAGAAACTATGGATTTAGTAATTTTTAATTCTTATGGAAGTGATTTTGAATTAGAATTCTCTTCACATGATGACATTGGTCATTTTAAAATGGATAGGAAGCATATATATGAAACTTTTATTTTCTTAGGGGGTTCAATATATAATTGTTTTAATATAAAATAACACTTGGAATCACTTTCCGTTAATGTAGCCGAATATATAGCAGCTGGATTTTTTGTTCTCATGTATTGTGGATACAATAGACACTCCCGGATTATGGAATGGGTTTTAAAAAAACCCAAATACTACATGATAACACTGATTACATTACCTTATTTAATAACCCTTCATATCAATTTCATGAAAAACAAAAAGATATTAGCATCACTTTCTTAGAGATCATACTCTTTAAATAAATATCATTATACAATTCCTTAGTGTATAATAACAACTTGATGATATTTTTAGAGAATCATTACCTTATGATATATTTTAGTACAAAAAACAGCTACTAGGAATTATTAATGTAATTCATTTATTAATATCTAATTCTTGGTTACCCATATACTTATAATATTTTAGTCTTTTTCAAAGTAGTGGTATATATGATTATTATTATTTTCAAATTCTCAAATAATATTTATTACAAAAATATAATGTTCTCTAAAATTTTCAGTTTTTTGAAAACATTATAATAATGAGTTTTATGGAATCATTGAATCTATAAAATTCTCCAGACTCAATCTCTTCTCATATTGGAACTGAATATTTTATCGTTTTTATTTTTCTTTTCAATTCGTTGTAATTCGGTGTTTTAATTATTTTAAATTATTGTAATCAATTTTTTTTATACAAATATGATAAAAAAACATTAATTCTTATGATTCAACTCCGAAAGGTATTCATTTTTCCTTATATACATTAACATTATTCCATTATTTTTAGTTTTATGCTTTTTTCATTTTGTTTTTATTTAAATGTTTTTGTTTTTTAATTTTATCGTATACTCCCAATACAATAGAAATATTTTATAAAACCTCAATAGTTTATCTTTTTAAAAAACTAGTCTTTGGATGTTATATCAATTGTAATATCAGCTGGATAAAATCTCAGGTACTAGATCTATTTGGAACATCAATAATCACATGAAATTCCTTCTAAAAGGGACCCTCCTCAAATAATGCATCAGTTATCTCAAGACTTATGCCTCATAGTTCTGCCTCCTTTACAACTCCCATTATGAGGACCCAACCTTAAATTTTACATAATCCATTCAATTATTTTACAATTCAATTCCTTTAATTACTAATGATCATTTTAGTTTATATTTTTATAAAATTATGAAATAATTCATTAATATAAACCCAGAAGAATAACAAGTGCGTACTACTAAAAAATATATATTTCATCAATAATAGAATTCTTTTAATATAACATTAATTCAATTCCTAAAATATATTTGTAATGTTCATCTTGGATACTTATTTTCTATTCCCATCATTAAAATTTATGAAAGAATTATAAAACTAGGGATGTCACAAAACAACATGGATATGCAGGTAACCCAATAAATGAGCTAGCCCCAACATAGCCGGAAGGGAATTCCTGATCCCCATTAGATGGAAACCAGCAGCTGGCATCACACACCATACATGTAGGAATGATTCCTACCACATGAATGTGGATCCAAAGATAAAATCTAGAATGAATATCAAAGTAAATATCCACTAAGTGTAATGTATCCATATAAAACATGGAATAAATTCTATAGTACTGAAACCCATGTACGTAAAACCAGAAAACAACCCTACAGTCCCAAAAGAAACAAATCACCATGTCCAAAGCTCAATAAATTGTTCCACCTCCAAGAGATTCATTCCCTTTGCTTGAGTAAAGATTGAGAAAATCTACAAAAAAACCAATGGAAAATGTTTTGTGTGATATTAAACCCCATAGGATACCACCAAAGATTCCATAATAGATGCCAATATAGATCTTCAAAAACAAAACATTAAATTTTATAAATAAATATATTTGGAAATTAAAATAAATATTTATCCAAAACGTGGAATACTTTTTCAGGATAATGGAAATATAATTAAAATAATTTAATTTACATTACAAGAGATGAAAAATTGGTAAAACAATGGGTTAATTAAAGCATTTATATAAAAAAAAATATATAAATTCAGTAGGAATTTTATGAAATTCAATCAAAATAGTCAAACATTTATATCTAAAATATAAATAAACATGGGAACAACATGGTTATCTTTCGAAAGATATGATAGTATTAACTACTTATAAGATTCTTCACTAACTTGTGAACATAGAAAAATGTGTATACACACATCCCTATGACACTGTCTTAAAGAGAATCGTCGGCTATGTGACCCACTACATGTAGGTTTTAGAATTTTTTTCATTGCGTAGAGTGTATCCAAATAACTCACTAACTACATAAGGCTTGCATTCACTCTTACATGATGGGGAAAATGTTTTAAGACATTATAAAATATGATCAATCCCATTCAACCATTTTAAAAATTCCAATTTCCATCCATTAAAAACTAAAATGGGTTTCATTTTAAAACATGCCCTTTTTACCAGATAACACCCCTGGGTTTCTATAAAATCATTTTAAACCATTCACAAGATTGAAATTCATTCAAAACCAATTCCATCCTTTTCAAAATTACTTTTCAAAATTAAATTAAAAAATTTAATTGAAAAAATTCCATCATATCCACAATATTAATTAGTCTATTTAAGTCAAAAAAATTTCCACACCCCCCCCCAATTTAATGGAATTGGTGGTTTTTCAAATATTGGTTCGAAAATAATTTCCAACCACCCTATTCGCCAGAATTGGGTTTTATCAAAGTAATATAAAATAAGATTTAGAATTTTCATTTTAATAAAAAATTGATATAAACAAATAAATATGATGGTAATAAATTTAGAAAATCCAAACAAAACCACCATCCTCTTTCTTGAATAATGAAACTCACAACAACAACCATCTATAGTAAATATGGTGTATAAGTCCGAGAAAATATACATATTATCAAAATAAAACACCGCAATCCATGGATCCACCATTTCAAATCTAATCCATTGAAATCCCAAGAGAGAAGATGGAGAGAAACTCAAAGAATGAAGGGAACCCCTTACCTGGGAATCTTGTCGTATCAATAATGATGATATGAAGTCGATTAGATAGATCCCGAATATGTGGAACCATTAAAAATTACATAGGGATAACCTATGGTAGAATACAAAGAGTTTTGGGTATAATAGACTGAGTGGTACTGCCAAACACATTACATTAGGCTTGGCATGATCCTAGTCATGACGTATACCCAGAGGTCACGACGTGTTGGCCATTCTAGATATGTACACTGAAAAATACATCACCTCAGGTTGGAAACCCATTATTTAACCCCTATAATATGTGTACCTCATGTATAAGATGTTTACTAGCTTATTGAATAATTTTCTCATTGACGACAAAATCTCAGAGTCCACAAAATGCATCTAGCTCCAAGTGCACAATATGTACTTCACGTAAACGATGTGTACATTTTCTGAAGTATAAAGTTCTAACATAAAAATCAAATTAATGGATTTTAAACCAAAATAGAACAAAAAAAGGATGAAAAAATTACCTATTCTTGGTAATGGGATGTTATATCCTCCCCACTGTAATACTTTATAACCCAAAAATCCTTATGAAGAAGCATCCATTCCCAGAATATAAAGGCAATGATCTCTCATCTGTGCCACAAGTTCTCACATCTTGTGACTATCAGAACCGTGATTCCATAACGTAGGAAGCAAATGTATCATCTCCCATGAAGTAAATCGGTCTAAGAATCAACTCTCCTAAATGGTCTCTCAATTAATGATAAATCAGGCTCGATCTCAATATCACTCAATCTCAAAACAAGAGATGGATTAGATAGATATTTTCGTAGTTGTGATACATGGAACATGATATGTATCAATGTCAGATGTGTTGGAAGTGACAAGCGGTATGCCATCATACCCATATACTAAATAAACTCAAATGGTCCCACGAAGTGAGGAGAAATTTTCCTTTCCTTCCCAATCCATCAAGGAACCAACTCAGGTGAAACATTCAAGAACACCCTTTCACAAAATGAAAACTCCAATGGTTTATGATGACGATCTACATAAGACATATTTTGGATCTGTGTTGTCACCATCTTATAATGAATCATCTGAATCTTTGAAAATGTCTCTTACACCAAGCATGGTCTTACAAAGGAACATTCATCGACCTCTGACCAACACAACATATATTTACAAGTCCGTCCATACACGGCCACATAAAGATCCATTCTGATAATAGAATAGTAACTATTGTTGTAAGATAACTCAAGTATCCTTAAATGATCATCCCATACCCACCAATGTCAAGGACACATGATTGAAGCATTTCCTCAATAATCAATATATCTCTTTCGGTATAGCCATCTGTCTATGAATGGTATCCCTAACTCAAATGAACCAAAGATCATAGTGCCTCCTAAAGGTTTTTCCAAAATTGAGAAGTGAATTGAGGATCCATATAAGAGATTATTTAAAATATAACTCCATAAAAGGGAACAATCGAATTCACATTGATATTTCCCAACTCCTCAACTTAGTTTATATTAAGAATGGAAAAAATGTGAGCTAACATGGTTAGCATGTTGATGAAAACACATATCACATTCTTATTTCTCTTGGTATGTGTAAAACTAACCAAAACAAATCTAGTGATCTCATGTCACTTCCATGCATTAATTGGACTTGGGTGAAGCAATCCTAATAGTTTCCTATGCTCAGATCTCACCTGTTGGCATGTATAACAATGAGAGAAAAACTCAATAATGTCTTGTCTCATATTTAGCCACCAGAAAAAAACACATGATTTCAAAGAAAATTTCTTTGTTCTTGGGTGAACAACCAACTTAGAATTATGTAAATTTCAAATCACTTGCTTTGTTACCGCTAACAGCACAATGAAGTGGTTCTGATAGCAGATAACACACCCTTCGGACACCGACCACTAGATTTCTATCTCCCCATAAAAAATGGATTTTGTAAATCTAGAGAACTCATCATCAAGATCGTGATAATAGAAAATCATATCGATAATAGTATATGTCAACTACATACTAGATAAAGAACCAACAGTCCATTCATCATAAACTTCAATATTCCACTATTTAAATAGAGTCATAAAATCCAAATCTTCTAAACAATCTATTATTATCTTGTTAGGATGTTTCTTACGTAAGGAATCAGCAACAACACTCAATTTTCATAGGGTATAGGCGATGTCAATGTCAAAATAATATATTTATTCAATCCAATGCCTCTATAGACGTTTAAAATATTTTGGGGAGAAGATACGACTCATGCATTTATGGTGTGAATACACCATACAAAAATTTTCCAAAAAAGGTTTTTCTGCCAATTTTTAATTGAGTGCCACACATCTAAATGTTCCAAATCATTGGTGGGATAATTCATTTCATGATTCCGAAGATGATGGTATCTATATGCTACTACATGATCAAAATGCATAAGAACGCATCCCAAGACATAACCTGATGCATCAAAAAAGATCACATATCCATGCCCAACGTCGATAAGAGTCAACACCAGTGCATTAGTCAACAAAAATTTCCACTCTATAAAATTATCTTTGATATTTTTCATCCCACTCAATATCCAACCCCCTTCTGAGTGAGAGAAGTCATCAAATAATCCATCTTCAAGAATTCATTCAAGAAACTATGATAAAACTTTTATAATCCCTAGAAAGTATGGATCTCAAAGTAATTTTGTGGTTTCTCCCAATTCCTAACAGCCATCACTTTCTCATGATCAAGTGATAAACCCTATTTAGACAACACATGTCCCATGAAATTCCCTTCATGAATATAGAAATCATACTTTGAAAGCATTGTATAATGGCGGTAATTTCTTAGTAGACTCCCAACTATTCTCATATGTTGCACATGATCCTCTTCGAACATGGGGTAGACATGAATTTCTTCAACAAAGACACCAACAATGGTGTCTAGATACTCATATAAAGTCTTGTTCATTAAGGCCATGAAAACTGTAGAATAATTTATTAATCCAAAAGTCATAACAAGGTACTCATGTTGGCCATACCTATATAGAATTGTTGTTTTCTAAATGCCATGTTATTTTCTCCAAAACTAGTGATAACCATATCGAAGGTCAATCTTCAAAAACAACTTCACCCCTTCTACTGGATGAATTACGTCGTTAATATATGGAACTATATATTTTTTCTCAGCCATAACTCATTTTATCTTTCGATAATAAACTCATAAGAGAAGAGAAATGTTAGCCTTATTATCAAAGAGAACCAACACTGCACAAGTAGAAACACATGGATGAATAAATCCTTTCTCAAGAAGATCTTCTTATCGAGACACCAACTCTTTTTCTTCTACTAGAAACATTAAATAAGCGAGGATTGAGACTAGTTCACTTTCTTGAATTATGTAAATTGAAATCATAATCTCAATAAATTGTGGATGGCTATAGAAAATAGAAGAAAACAATTTGTAAAACTCAAAAATGACTAGAGGAAGATCTTCACCCTTTGAATTTCACTTCTGGTCAAAATAAATTACTGATATCATATTCTATAACTCTGGATAAGAAGGACTATCTCTAGTCGACCTTCGGTCCCACCCCCTTGAATGTCAAGATGTACACCACTAGTTATAGTAATGTAGACCTGTCGAAGATAACAATCAATTTTATCTATGTTGGATATTAACCATTCCATCCCAAATATGATGTTTACAAATTTCATATCATGAACTAGAAAACTCTCTAATAGCTGAGCATCTTATATAGAAAAGACACTAGCATGACTAAAGATACCATTCTCTCTTTTCATTCCAATTGGTGTAGTAATGTCGATTTCACATGATAGTTTCCACATAAGGGGCCTTTGAATATTAATGATATAGGTTTAACTAAAAGTGTTTGAGGCAATAGTATCAGAAAAGTGTAGTCACTATTGATGATGCAATGATAATGGTACCTCTCATACTCACTCGAGGAGGGTCTGCATCCTCTAGAGACTCTTCCACTATGTGAACAAGCTTCATTAAAGATTATAATGCCTATAACCATTTTATTATTGAAACATTTTATTTCCATGTAGTTTTAGGTGGATCTGATGATCATATCCCACTATGCAGAGTAGAAAAGTTATGGAAGAACTTTTTCAAGTTCCTTGAACATCCACATGAGCTACACTTCATGGGTTCCTCTATGAAAACCCTCATACTATTTCCTAGAATTAACCATTGATAAATAGTCAACAAGCTTCATGCTGGAGTTGTATGAGATCTCCAATGTGTAACACTCCAAGCTTCTAAGGTACGCTTCTCTTTGAATAATACAATATCGTGTGTTGTATGCAACACTTAGTTCAAGCGTACCATGACTTACCGAACTAGTCGTTAAAAAGAGGTTATGAATTTTATTAACTGAATTTTAACTTTTATATTATCCTTATAATTTAAATACATATTATTATTTTCTAAGAAATTATTTATGAACAAATTCATTTTTTCAGATAAAAGAAGTATTTTTCAAACAATGAAATTTTACCACATTTTAATGGCGAAACCTTTTTAAATCCAATATTTGGAAATTTTCTATAATCAATTTGAAAAAATGAACTTCTTTAGAATCTGGACATATGAATTTAGTTTCAGTAATGTTTTGGTTTTTTTCTGATAACATTCATAATTTCGTGAATAGTGAAAAAACAATATTTTAACTGAAAACAACTTTTTTAGTCAATATAATTTATATTGTTAAATTATAAATTTCAATGGTTTGGAAGAATAAATAGATTATATTTTTACCATTTAATCCAATTATGGTCATTTTAAGTAATTTCACTATGAAATTGGTCATAAACAAGTGTCAATCTTTTGATAGTTATTATTTCTTAAAAATATTACTTTTGGTTTTGAAAGCGTGAATTAATTTTAAATTAATAAATGAAACTTTTATGTTTTGAATTTTTTAAAATAGACTTTATTTTTGGATTCCGAATATCTAAATTAGCCTAGGGTGAAATATTTGGTATTATTCGGATAACCTTTATATTTAGATGAATAGGGAAAATTACTAAATTTTAATTAAAAACAACCTTTTTAATCGAAATAATTGAAAGTGATAAATTATTAATTTGAGTTTTTTTAAGTATATTTATAATAAATTTTTACCATTTAATAAAATGTTGGTCGTTTTACATAATTTCACATTTAAACCGGACATAAACAAGTGTCATTATTTTGATAGTTATTATTTCTTAAAAACACGCTTTTTATTTTGACAGTGGGAATTAATTTTAAATTAATTTCTACCACTTATGTGTTTTCAATTTAAAAAAATTGATTCAATATTTAGAATCAAGAGTTACAAATTTTGTAAATAGATAACTTTTATTTTTAGTCATTTTGAATAATTACATTGGTAAATATTTTATTTACCATTGTTAAAGGGTAAATCCTGTAAAAAAGGGTAAAAAAATAATATTATAATAATATAAATTACCCTAACACATGTAATAACCCTATTATATGAGTCATTTCCGACAATGGTCATCTTTGGATCGATTTTGGGACCCCATGGAGCCACTTGTGGTGATAAGGACACTTTATATAAATTAAGTTAAAGTAAATACAAAAATGGCATAAGCATATATCTTTTCAGAAAACAATTTTTATATAGGGTTATATATGTTGTATTTTCTCTATAAATATTAACTTGAAAGATAAAAATATTTCCTACATAATGGTATTTTATTTATAATTTTTATACATTTATTAATTAAATTTATTTATGACACAATAATGATGCAATATTTTCCTTATTAATGAAAGAATCAAATAATTGGTATTATAAATGTTAAAATAAATATAGTTTGAATGTTTTGATGACATACATGAATTTGACTGGTTATTATTACACGATTTGATTGTTTAAATGAATTTTTCTCGAATTAATAACGTATTTATGAATTTTATAAAAATTAAATATTGAATAGTGTCAAAATTTACATATATGAGTTTTTAAAACAAATATTATATTATTATTTGATATTATATTACTAAAAACCTTCAGATCATCCAATGGAATTATATCATGATAGGTGTATCATTAATGGACAACTTGGTGGTTTCTTGGATGTATATAGTAAGTTTATTAACTATATAATATAAAAATAGAAAGTGAAATGGTAAATGTCAAACTAATTAACTAAGAGTTAAAACTAAAAGATAAGGTTAATATAATTCCCCAAACCTGTCTAAAGTATATTGGTTGAAAGGCTTTCAAACCATACCCACATTATACTATTAATAATAAACATTGGAGCCATTAGAAACAGAATATGAATTTAATATAAATTAATACTTTAGGTTTTTTCTAAAGAGCCCCTACTCCCCCTTATAAAAGGTCACCACTTCTATCAAATTCCTAACACCTATAAAGCATTTTGGCTCATCTAAACTCTTCCCAATTAATTTCCCTACATCCCTATCCTCCTCCTAGAATCCTTAACCTAGGAAGAAGGAACTTCAAGAGTACGTTTTGGTTCAAACCAAAGGTAGTTACCCAGATTAAAGGTAATGATTTCTCTTAGTTTCATTTCTTTTATTTTACTTCTCCAACCCTTAAACTCTTCTTGTTATTTTCTTTTGTAACAAAACCAGTATCCAAAATATACAAGGTTATTTTTATGAGATGTTTTTGAACTACACTTACACACACCTCCATCTAATGGTTGAATAACATAATGCTTTTATAGATGGAAACCAGACGCCTCACGAAATGATGATTGTTCAATTATTTCCTACCACCTCTCATGGTGGCCATTATGATGGAACTATAATAAAATATCATTTTAATGATATATATTTTATATATAGGCTTATTTAATTCCATTTTATAGCATACCATTATTAGTTTCATGTTGTATATATACACGGTAATTTCATTTTAGGAAGTGCAGACTACCTCCCCCTAAAAGTTATTTGACTCATTCGTACCATACATGGATCGTATAAAGTTTGGTGTTAATGAACATAAGTAACACATATAAGATATTATATTATAATTTAATAATAATATACCTATTTATCTTTTGTTTTTTATTCCTCTTAAAATGAAAAATGAAATGGAAGTAGCGTTTGTGCGTACGTAAGGATTACCGTCTCCATGAACGTGATGAGACTCCTCTCCCCATCATATCCTTCAACAATAATTCACATTTGATGATTAACTGTAATTTTTATAGACTTGATATCATTATTGATATGAATAATATACATCCTATCTATAACAAACACAGCTTACGTAAGGAAGTATATAAAGTAAAACGAATCAGTTGACACCTGAAATGACGATAATACTAAAATATTTTTAACAAAACAATATTAAAAGATCATATATGATATCATATTTATGTTTATGATTCTTGTATAATTTAATAACAATTATTTAACTATTAAATAAAAGGTTAACCTACACCCTTTCAAGGAAAAGTACAAGGTAAGGGGTTTTCATCTCACTCCTTATTCACGTGAGATTCATGCCATATTGCCACTATTACCTTTTGTATGGTGTATGTGCTACCCATAATTGAATTCTTTGTATAATACACTTTAATTTATTTGAATTTACATATTCATTGTATGATACCTTTTTCGTGGGGTGTATGTTTTGTATGTTACCAAATAGGTAAGGTTTTATTTCATAATGTCTTCATTATCCAAGGTTGTTTATACGTAATTATCTACTGGGACTTCTTTTTCATCCACATACATTTTTCTTAAAAATGTATTTCAAAATATTCTTACTATTTTACAAAATTTGGGTTAAAGTCATTTTTAACCTTGTTGACTTTTTATAAGATGTTTAAAAAGAAATCCTTCTTTCTTTTTCCAAAACAAGGTCCTTTTAGCCTTTTTGAAAGAATTAAGGTAAGAATGTCTTTTTTTACCTCATATGACAGGTGCGGCTATTTTCTGCCTTTATAAAATATTTAAAGCTTCCCATACAAGAATATAATAATACTTCTAAAGTAAATGATTTCTTTTATAATTATGCAACTTTTAAATGATTTAAAAAAACAGATATTTCTCTAAAATAGTTTTGATTTCATCTATGTCAAATCCTTTGATGGATTTTAAGTTTATTGGATATTGATTTATTATGATACAAAACTACCATATTGTATTGATGGTTTTGTGATATGTTTGATTGTGGATGAGTTATTTTTATGTCATTCATGGTTTATAGTTAAAGTATTAACATTTCGTATGTTCGATTAAATATGAAAGTTTATGTTATATCTAAACCTTTTCATAAGATGAATGTGTTGGACTAGTTTGTTTCAGGTTGGGGACCGGTAAAAGTAAGCCCTCTAGGTCGGTGTCTGGTTATTAGAGGCACTCCAGGTTGGTGTCCGGTTATTAGAGGCACTCCGGGTTGGTGTCCTGTAATTAGAGGCACTCTGGGTACGTGTCCAGATATTAATGGCACTTCGGGTTAGAGTCCAGTTACAGAGGATTTCTGGGTTGGTTTCTGGTTACAGTTAACCCTTATGTCTTGGCACGAGGTCTTGACACAGAAATTAAAGTTTGGAATTATTCATTCCCCCATTATGAAATTAGTTATTACATGGGATTATTTGATTAGTAGAATAACCATGTGCATGTTTATATGGTAATGTTTGATTTATTTTTACCATGTTGTGTTCATGTTTATGTTTAAAATGGATGTTTTTTTTATTACACGTCTTTTCTTAAAAGTTTATAGCATCCGCTAAATTATTCATCCTTACTGAGCATCTGAGCTCACCCCTTTCTATGTTTTATTTTTCCTAGTATCCCAAGAAGTGTTTTATGATTAAGATGCAGGGTTATGCTAAGGGAACAATGCCGTTCTAAAAGGATTATTTATGCTCTGTTGTATATTAGAAAGTGTAATGTAATGTTCATGTATGTAATCTATTTTCCAAGACTTCTAAACTGATCGGTCCTTCAGGACATGATTCTTTATAATCATACAAATGAATTAAAATAAAGCACCAAATCTGGGTAATATGGGTCGAGGCGTTACAGTTGGTATCAGTGGAAGTATAGTACAAACCTTGGAAGCTAGATTTAGATAAACTCTGATTAGAGTGCATAGACCTAAGATGGACTTTGAGGATTAGTATAGATGAACTTCCAATAATTTTGGTATTGTAGAGATTTTTTGAGTTTTTTGAGCAATACATCCCTGTCATGATACGTGCAGGTAGAGGCGGCTCTGGCACAGATGTATCTAGGGGTAAAACCCAAAAACACCGCTTTCAGCTAGACTTGAATGGGAAATGGTTCTTGAAAATGGGCCTTGCTGCACTCTTGGTTATGACCGGGGGATATGGTTAGGATAATTCTCATTTTCTTTACAAAACATTATGAAGGGTTTATGAGTATATAATTCCTTAAAGAAGAAATTTTTATGATTATAGATTATATCCATAAACTGTTTAATTTATGTTATGTGTTTTACAAGTCTGGGATTAGGTATTTCTATTCATAAAATAATCTAGTGTATGCCTTTGTATAGAAATGGAGCCCAGTAGAAGGAATGAGAACTCCAGCAATACGCATGATCCAAAGAGTAAGAAGGATCATATCATTCACAGTATTAAGCCACCATTTTGAAAGGGAAATAGTCTCCCTTATATTCTTAACATATGAAGAAATAGTATCATGTGTTAATAAAATAAGTAAACAATTCTCTTTGTCCTATGGCTTTGAAGGGAAGTAAGAGAAAAAAAGGATGGAAGAGAGAAATATGTATTAAGGGAAGAGGGAAAACAAGAATTTTCCCGTATGTGATAACTGTGGGAAGAAACACCCTGAAACTTTCCGAAATGGAATGGGAGTCTTTTATAAGTGTAGAGAAAAAAGACACCATGTACATAACTACGAGGGTAAGAAAATGGTTTCAAATGTACAATGCTTCATCTGTAAGGAGTTGGGACACTACACGAAGCAATGTCCAAACCATCAGAGTATGTCCCAAATGATGCTATTGGGTAATAATAAAGTTATGAAACTACCACAGATGAGGAGGAATGATTAGAGTTCTTATGTTGTTATTAAATAATTATGACATTTGAGTGTTGTATAAACAATGTACTAGTTATAACAATTATGGAGTATATAAGGATTGTACTGCAGTACTATTTCATTAAGGACATGAGAATTTGTGGAACAAAGAAAAGTGACCCAATAACAGCTTAAATTTTTGGAAAATATATGGTTGAGAGAAAGATAAACCATAACATGGTTCTGATACCGAGGTAGTGATTTTGGAATAATACATCATTTATTTGGATAAATTATATTGAATATTCTTGACTACCTTGAAACTAATTAATGATTTGTATATTCCATTATTTTTGGCATTTACATCATTTTTGGATAGAAGGAGTATATCCATTATTCTATAAGTAATAAGGGATCATGAATGTAATCAATAAGGTTATATGGTATTTTAGGATGATGCAGTGTTTTAAAAGAATACTTGATGAAGGTGTTCACATGCTATTATGTGAAAAAAAAGGATCTTCATTGTGTTTACCTACCTTATAAATTTTGGACTATGAGTTTGGACAAAAGTATTTTTTATTAGTCTAGTTTGAGATTATTTTTAGATTTCGATAAAAAGGACAACCTAGAGGTCTGGCGGCAACCCATCACGTCAGGCAAGGCCGCGAGGCTTGAACCCACAACCGAAGGGCGACAAGGGTGTATCACCAACCACTGACCCATGTGATGTCCTAGATTGAATAATGTAGTTTTTTAATGGTTATATTATATTAATTATAAATTCATTTTTTTGAACCCTATATGAATAGGATAAATAGAATATTATTTTTAAGTTCTATTATCATTTAGAGTGAAAGATGAGTTTGTGGTAGAACTTAGTTAAAGGATGGGTCTCTACTTTTCATGTATATATTTTTATTCTTCTCTTATTCAATGAATAAATTAATTCTTATACTTTTGTGAAAGGATCTTAAAACAAAAAAATGTCTTATCCTAATACCATATATTTTGTTGAACTAATTGTATTTTAAATCATCACAGATTGATGAATTTAAGGCCCCCAATTTTACACTTGTTTGTGATTGATGACCTCAATAACTACCTATAAATATTTACATTTTTCCTCCAATCATATCTCCCAAATTTCCACAAACGTTCTCCAAATCGAGAGCATAATTTGGTGGTGAACCTTTCATTTACCTTTTCCTCTTATTAAGACCAAATTTTATTAACCTAATTTTTGATGTGGATTTTCACAAAGGTACTTTCTATTTTCAACATTTTATTTGATAAAATTAATTTCAAATTGTGAGGATGAAATTTTTTGAATGAGGGGAGAATGTAACTCCACATGCTTCCACGGTACGCTTCTCTTTGAATAATACAATAACATGTGTTATATGCAACACTGAGTTCAAGAGCACCAAGACTTACCAAACTAGTCGTTCAAAAAAGGATATGAATTGTATTAACTGAATATTAAATTTTATATTATCCTTATCAATTTAATCCATATTATGAGTTTCTATGACATGAATAAGGAACAAATTCATTTTTTCAGATAAAAGAAGTATTTTTCAAAAAAAGAAATTTTATCACCTTTTAATGGTGAATCATTTTTAAATACAATATTTGAAACTTTTATATATTCAATTTGACAAAATAAACATTTTCTATTGAATCGGGACGTAATAATTTAGTTTCAATAATTTTTTGGTGTTTTTCTAATAACGTTCATATTTGGGTGAATAGTGAAAAATACTATATTTTAACTAAGAACAACTTTTTAAATCAAAATAATTTATATTGATAAATTATACATTTTAATGGTTTGTAAGTATAAATAGATTATATTTTTACCATTTAATCCAATTATGGTCATTTTAAGTAATTTCACTTTGAAATTGGATATAGACAAGTGCAAAACTTTTAATAGTTATTGTTTCTTGAAAATACGCCTTTTGGTTTTTAAAGTGGGAATTAATTTTAAATAAATAAATGCAACTTTTATGTTTAGAATTTTGTAAAATAGACTTTATTTTTTGGATTTGGAATATCAGAATTAGACTATGGTGAAATTTTTGGTACTTTTCGGATAACCTTTATATTTTGATGAATAGTGAAAATTACTAAATTTTAATTAAAAACAACCCTTTTAATCGTAATTATTGACAGTGATAAATTGTGAATTTGATTGGTTTTAAAGTATATTTAGAATATTTAATACAATTTTGGTCATTGTACATAATTTCACATTTAAACCAGACATAAACAAGTTGCAATCTTTTGATAGTTATTATTTCTTCAAAACACGCTTTTTATTTTGACAGTGGGAACTATTTTTAAATTAATTTCTGCCACTTATGTGTTTTGAATTTGTAAAAATGGATTCCATATTTATAATCAAGATTTCAATATTGTGTAAATAGGAAACTTTTATTTTTAGACATTTTGAATAATTACTTCGGTAAATATTTTATTTACCATGGTTAAGGGGTATATCTGGAAAATAAGGGCAAAATATAATATTATAATAATACTAAATTACCCTAACACATGTACTAACCATATTGGATGAGTCATGGCCGACCATAGGCATATTTGTGTCGATTTTAGGACACCATTTAGCCACTTGTAGGTGAAAAGGACACTCTATATTAATTAAGTTAAAGTAAATACAAAAATGGCATAAGTATATATCTTTTAGGAAACAGTTTTTTACATAGGGTTATATATATTAGATTTTCAACTATAAATATTCATTTGAAAGATAAAATTATTTCATACATAATAGTATTTTATTTATAATTTTTATACATTTAATAATTAAATTTATTTATGACAAAATAATGATGAAGTATTTTCCTTAGTAATGAAAGAATAAAATAATTTGTATGATAAATGTTAAAATAAATATAATTTTAATTTTTTGATGATATAAATTAATTTTATTGGTTATTATGACATGATATGATTTCTAAAAATAATTTTTTTCGAATTAATAAAATTTTTATGACTTTAACAAAAATCAATTATTGAATAGTGTCAAAATTGACATAAATGAGTTTTTAAAAAAAATAGTATATTATTAATTGATATTATATTCATAAAAATCTGAGGCTCGGCCAAATAACTTATGTCCTGATATTTTAATCATTAATGAACCAATTGTGGGTCTCTTGGATGTATATTGTATGTTTATTAAATATATAATATAAAAATAAAATGTGACATGGTAAATGTCAAACTAATGAACTAAGAGTTAAAACTAAATGATAAGGTTAATATAATGACACAAACCTAGCTAAAATATATTGGTTGAAAGGATTTAGACCCATACTGACATTAGACTTTGAATAATTCACTTTGGAGAAATTAGAAACAGAATATGAATTTAATATAAATTAATACTTTAAGATTTTTCTAAAGAGCCCCTCCTCACCCTTATAAGAGGACACCACTTCTATCTAATTCCTCACACCTCTAAAGCCTTTTGTCTCGTCCAAACTCTTCCCATTTAATCTCCCTAAATCACTATCATCCTCTTAGAAGCCTTAACTTTGTCATCAAGAACTTCAAGAGTCCTTTTTGATTCAAACAAAAGGGAGTTACCCAAATTAAATCCAACGATTTCTCTTAGCTTCTTTTCTTTTATTTTACTTCATTAACCCCGAAACTCTTCTTATTATTTTATTTTGTAACAAAAAAATGTATCAAAAATATACTAGGATATTTTTATGAGATGTTTTTGAACTACAATTACACACACCTCCATCTAATGGGTGACGAACATAATGTTTCTATGGATAGAAACCAAACACCTCAAGAAACGATGATTGTTTAATTATCTCCTACCATCTCTCATAGTGGCCATTATAATGGAACTATAATTAAATATCATTTTAATGATATCTATTTTATATATAAGCTTCTTTAATTCCATTTTATAGCATACCAGTATTCGTTTCATGTTGTATATATATATACGATAATTTCATTTGAGGAAGTACGGACTATCGCCCCCTCAAAGTGATATGACTCGTTCATACCATACATGGAACGTATAAAGGATGGTGTTAATGAACATAAGTAACACATATATGATATTATATTATACTGGAATAATAATATACCTATGTATCATTTTGTTTTTATTCCATTTAAAATGAAAAATGAAATGGAAGTAGCGTTCGTGCGTACGTACGGATTACCGACTCCACGAACGCGATGAGACTCATCTCCCCATCATATCCATTGAAGACTAATTCTCGTTTGATGATTAAATGTAATTTTTATGGACTTGATATCATTCTATATATAAATAAGATACAACCTATCCATAAAAAACACAGCTTACGTAACGAAGCATATAAAGGAAAACGAATCAGTTGACACCCGAAACGACGATAATACTAAAATATTATTAACAAAGCTGTATTAAAAGAGAATATATGATATCAAATTTATGTATATTATTCTTGTATAATTAAATAACAATGATTTAACTATTATACATGAGGTTAACCTACACCCTATCAAGGAAAAGTACAAGGTACGAGGTTTTCATCTCACTCCTTCATGTGAGATTCATGCCATATTGCCACTATTACCTTTTGTGTTTTCAATGTACTACCCATAATTGTATTCTTTGTATAAAACAATTTAATTTATGTGTACTTACATATTCAATGTATGATACCTCTTTCATGGGGTGTATGTTTCTTAAGTTACCAAATTGTTAAGGGTTTATTTCACAATCGCTTCATTATCTAAGGTTGTTTATACGTAATTATCTACTGGGACTTATTTATCATCCACATCCATGTTTCATAAAAATGTATTTCAAAACATTATTACTATTTTATAGAATGTGGGTTAAACTTATTTTTACCTTTTTTGACTTTTTATAAGAATTTTATAAATGAATCATTTTGTCGTTTTCCAAAACAAGGTCCTTTTTAACCTTTTTGAAAGAATTAAGGTAAGAATGTATTTTTTAACTTATACGGCAGGTGTGACTATTTTCCGCTGTTATAAAATCTTCAAAGCATCCCATACAAGAATATAAGAATACTTTTAATGTAAATGTTTTCTTTTATAATTATGTGACTTATAATTGATTAAAAAGACAGATATTTCTCTCAAATAGTTTTGATTTCATCTATGTCAACATCCTTTGATGGAATTAAAGTTTCTTTGATGTTGATTTATTATGATACAAAACATCCATATTTTATTGAAGGTTTTGAGATATGTTTGACTATGGATGAGTTATTTTTATTTCATTCATGGTTCATGGTTAAAGTATTTACATTTCATATGTTAGTTTTAATATGATAGTTTATGTTATATCTCAACCTTTTCATAAGATGAATGTGTTGGACTAGTATGTTCCGGTTTGGGGACCAGTAAAAGTATGCCCTCCGGGTTAGTGTCCAGTTTTTAGAGGCACTCTGGGTTGGTTTTTGGTTATTATTGGCACTCCAGGTTTGTGTCCGGTTATTAGAGGCACTTCGGGTTCGTGTCCGGTTATTAGAGGCACTCTAGGTCGGAGATTGATTACAGAGGATCTCCTGGTTGGGATCCGGTTCTAGTTAGCACTTAGGTCTTTGCACGAGGCCTTGACACAAAAATTAATGTCCGGAATTATTCATTCCCTCAATATGAAATTATTTATTACATGTGATTATTTGATTAGTGGAATATCCATTTTCATGTTTATATGGTACTATTTGATTTATTTTTACCTTGTTATGTTCATGTTTATGTTTAAAAAGGCTATTGTTTTTATTAAACATCTTTCCGTAGACGTTTTTAGCTTCCACTAAATTATTTTCCCTTACTGAGTATCTGAGCTCAGTAATTTCTATGTTTTATTTCACCCAGGATCCCAAGAAGTGTTTTATGATTAAGATGCAGGGTTAAGCTAAAGAAAAAATGGCATTCTCAATGGATTATGTATGCTATGTTGTATGTTATAAAGAGTAATGTAATGTTCATGTATGTAATCTATTTTCCAAGACTACTAAACTGGTCGGTCCTTCAGGACTTGATTCATTGTAATCATACCAATGTATTAAAATAATGCACTGACTCTGGGTAACTGGGTTCAGGGCAATACAGAATGACTCTACAATCAATAATTTTTGTGAGGATTATCACAATTCTATTTTAAATTGAATGGATCAACACTACCACTGGGAGAAAAAGAAACACTCGTCAACTGAAACTTTCCACCCATGTCCATCTCAAACATCCTCACTATGTCTAAAATATCAACATAAGTGGTATGTTTAGACCAGAAAAACAAAGAAAATATATCTTATTTAAGTCCCAAAAAGAACCTTAGGGCCTTCATCCCCTCATTATATACTATCTCACGTAAAAACAACACTAGACCAACAATATAATTTGAACACACAGTCATAGTTTTTTTGTCCTGCCCAAGTTTTAAGAACTCCACAACCATATTAGACACCATAGACACTAGATAAAAACTGTTTGTGATAAAATCATTATTACATTGAATTTTAATCCCTCATGTTTCCATGTAATCACCATCATGTCCAACCATCTCATGCTTGGTCCCTCCAACATGATGGTGGAACACTTCACCCTGATCACTTCTTATTTATCAATGAAATCAAATAGATGTTAAATCTTTCCCAACCATTACTATGAATGCTACGGATCAGTGTAACCTTTGAAATATTGTTGTCATCTGGAGAAGGAAATCTTGAGAACGATTCTAATGAACATCCCCCTAAGGAACCATAGATGGAGCCTGTGTGGGAACTGGAGGTGGCGCGTGTCCTAGAGCATGGATAGTGCACAAAATCACCTCAACTTGAATTAGATCAATAAAATGAATTTCTTGCTAAGGTTCAACAAAATACATTTAATGTATCTGATTTACACGCATTCTCGGAGGCATGATGTAACACAAAATTAGCAGTTAAAAGAAAAATATTTGATTAACAATCAAACAGATTAGAAAAGAAAATATTCACTACAGAAGGATCAATACGATTTGGATTTAAAACCATCCTCCACTCTATAGGGGAAATACTATAACTAATCCCCATGAAATATTTCTCTAACCTCCCCGAGAGACACATAGTTTATTTTTGTTATATACATACATGAAATCCATCAAAACGACCTCTAATGTCCAGAAATGATATCAAAAATGCATTATGAATCCATGAAAAATAATAAAAAAATATCAATATCCTCACTCTGATAGAAATTTATCACAATCCATCCCAGATACCATGGTAACTCAATATTCGAGCAGGCCCTAACATATCATGATGGGCATTCCCATTCCCCACGGTTTAGTAACTAGAACCTGGCATTACACAACATACAAGTGGGAATAATTTCTTCCATAAGAATGAATAAAAAATGATAAAAGATAGTAAGCTTATAAAATGAAATCTCCACTATGAGTAATGTAATAGAATACAAGTAGGAATAGAAACATTGCATTTAAACCCAAGTACATAAAACAACAAAAAAAACTTCAATGTCCCAATGGACACAACTCACCATATCCTAGGCTCAATAGATTGATCCACCTCAATGAGACCCCTTCCCTTTTATTGAGCCTAGAAGGAGATAGTCTATAAATACCTAATGAAAAACTGTAGGCTATGAGACTCAGCCCAGTTTGATACCACAAAAGATTCCATAATAAATGGAAAAGATTGTTTTTCCTAATTAAAAAATTCAATTTTCAAAATTAATAGGATTGGAAATTCAAAAATATATTTAAAAATCATGCTATACATTTTAAAAATGATGGAAAAAACTTTTAATGAACATTATTAACATTACAACAGATGGAACCTTCCTAAAACAATGGCTTAAGTAATGAATTTATATAAAATTGTATATATAAATTTCATTGGCATGTAAAGTAGTTCAACTAACATTGGAATACAATTATATCTAAAATATAAATAAACTAATGAGAAACATGGTCATCTACCAAATATATAATTATATTAGCCATCTAAAGAATTACACACTCTCTATGTGAACTCAAAAAACAATTTATACACATTTCTCTATAACACTAGCCAAAAGTGACTCATCATCAACCCATCGGAGAGGTGACCCGCTTTATTGATGTTTAAGAATGTTATAGTAGCACACATTGTATCCAAATTACTAACTAACTACCTATGGTTCCATGTGATCTTACATGATGGGTGAACTATTTTAAGACTATATAAAATATGATCAATCCCATTATTCCATTTCAAAAATTCCAATTTCCTTCTATTCAAAACAAAAATATGTTTATTCAAAAACATTTATTTTTAAAAGATAAAATCACTAGGTTTCTATCAAATAATTTTAATCCATTCATAAGTTTGAAATTCATTCAAAACCAATTCTATCATGTTCAGAATTAATTTCTACAATATAATTGAAAACATTTCAATCAAATAGAAAATTTAATTTCATCAATTTAACATAGTCCATTTTCCAAAATAGACCCCAATTCTATGGAATTAGGGGTTTTCCAAATTTATGTTCCAATACCATTTCAAATATACCAATTCAATAGAATTGGGTTTTATCAATGAAATTTAATGATAGATTGATCATTTCAATTTCAATTATAAATTGAAATAAATTGAGCAATATGGTGGAAATAAATTTGGAAAACTTGTATAGAACCTCATACCTCTTTCCCAAAGAATGACACATCCAACGGAACCCATCAACAATAAATAAGTTGTAGAAGACATAGAAACTGTAACTAGCTACAAGATACAGCACCACATGGAATGTTTCCATCTATAACAAGGTGATCCATTGATATACCAAGAGGATAGAAGGAGTGAAACTAGAATTATGAGGGAGTATCATTAAACTGTAATCACACTACAGAGGAAATTAAGATCTGCAGCTGATCAGATTGAACTGAATGGGGGGTTGTCTCTAAAAATCACATTGGGATATTCTAGGGTCAATATCCAAAAT
This sequence comes from Viscum album, assembly GCA_963277665.1. Classification (NCBI taxonomy): domain Eukaryota; kingdom Viridiplantae; phylum Streptophyta; class Magnoliopsida; order Santalales; family Viscaceae; genus Viscum; species Viscum album. The sequence continues at coordinate 1,235,515,434 of OY728145.1, read as the reverse complement.
GTAATACAATAATAGACAGAGTGGTTCTACGAAGTGAATTACTTTAGCCTAGGTTCATTCTGAGTCATGACATATACCCAAAGGTCTTGATGTATAGGCAATGCTAGATTGGTATGCATAAAAACCCATCTCCTCAGGTTGGATAACCGCTATTTAACACCTATATGACATGTACTTCAGGTAACAGACACGTTCCTACTCACAACATGATATCCACATTCACAACATGATCTCCCAGTCCATGACATGCAACTAGAACCAATTACATAATGTGTGCTCTAGGTACACTATGTGTACCTTGTTCTGTAGTCTGTAGTAAACCCCAAAAAATCACAGGAAATTATTTTTCACTAAAAGGGAACTTAGAAAATATAAAAAACTTACTCAATCAAGGTAATATTATCTTCCATGTGATGTGAAAAAATGATTAATAATGGACATAAAAATAAGTAACGAAACTATTTGTCCACTAATAATTATAAGCATATGAATTAATTTTCCATAAGATGAAATTCTAACCCATAAAGTAGCATCTACTTTTCAAAAAAAAAATATTTCCATAATACAAATAAAAATATAAAACCATATTTTTATCATGGCGCATTACTTACAAATGATTTTTAACCATCAGGATGACAATTTGATTCATATCCATCATAGATACCATATAATACTACCCTCCTGGATAACTTGTGGTGTAACCATCATAGCAACATTATACTATAACCATCAGATTAAATCATGGTGTAACCATATGGTCAACATCCATCATCAACATAAAAAATGTATGAGAGGGATATATAGGTCCTACCGTTCATTGAAAAATTCCCAATATGTAATACATAATCAAAAAAATTCATTACAACTACAATAAATTTTAATTTTATAAAAATAGAAATTCAAAAAAAAAGTATTTTTAAAGAAACATTCCCTTACCACAGGTTCATATTATTTAAAATGTGTTCAAACCTCTTTTATAATGATTTAATGAGAGTAATTAATATATTAATGAACTATATTAATATTTTTAATTATTTATATTATATTTATATAGCATAATTCCACCCATTGATTAATAATATTTTATTGTATTCATTATTTCCAGTTCATTTTTTTCATGTTTTCTATGGTAGTTTCATAATGGATTTTCTAGTTGAATGGATGAAAGTCTCCAAAAGAGTAATGAAAGGATTTTTATAAGTTTATATAATGTCAAATGAAACCATATATAATTTTGTATATAAGACAATTATCCATTAGATAAGACATTAATGAAAATTTTTTATTTTTTGTATCATTTTTTAGGATCCCCACAATGTTATATCATTTTATTCAATATAATATTTATATGTTGTTAAGATAAATTAAATAAATTATACCATGTATTATAAAATATTATTTATCAATAATGATGGTTTAATTACTATCCTTGAAGGATATAATGAAAAATAATATTTTATCATCCATGATTGTAGTAAATCGACACATCAGAGATGATGTTTTCATTTGTAGAATAAAATGGAGAGGGGAAGGAGTTTGATGATGAATTTTCCAACAAAAATATAAAATTTCATTATATATAATATAATATATTTTTAATTAATCCTATATAATGGTTGGTTAATATATTATAATAAAATAAAAATATTTGAAAAGGAAATATAATAAAATGAAAGATGATTTTACCTCTTGAATTCACCTACTTGAGAACCTCATTATGGCCCTTGATTTTGGATTTTTGTTTAGAAAATTAGGTCTTTTAAATTGGGAATACTCTTAAGAAGGTAGTTGGGTATAAATTAGGAAATCTATAAGGATTTATGTATTGAATATAAGAGGCTCTGAGGGATCATATTTTTTGTGGAGGAGTGGGTGTATTCTCATTATTATATTAATTAGTTAATTATTTTTTCTCAAGACTATGAATTGATTGAGAATTATCACTGAATATATTATTATAATTAAATGGTAGTTCTAAAATATGATGATTACATCATCAATAACTCTTATAATAGTTAATTTGACTTATAATATATAAATACCTTAAGTTATCATATTTTACTGTTCACCAAAAACTCAACTATTTGACAAATATTCCCAAAAACTCACCCAAACCATTCTTAAATCTATTGAATTCCAAAATGATCTCAAAAATTAATAAAATAATTTTATATATTTGGGAAATTTACTTTTTAATTAAAATTATCATTTATTCAAATATTACATGTTTTAAAATAAAAATTTATTTTAAAATGGTTTGAAAACTTAATTAATATCTCATATATTATCTTGTACTTATAATAAAAAAAATATATTTATTTATGACTCTATTTTATGAAAATATATTTTTACTTAAATAAATATTTTAATTATAAAATTTAAAAAAAAATATGACTTACAAAAATACTAACAATGAATTTATCATTTACAATACCATTGTTTACATACTCCATGACATTAATATATCAGATTAAACTTATAAAATACATAAATTTTATTTATAATCTAACAGTTCAGGTTACGTTTCTATTAGTATAGTTTTTAATAGTATATACCCCTAATATCAATATATATATATAATGAGTTTAATTATTTAATTCCAGAATGAAAACAAAGAATCATATAAGTACCTCGGTAATTGCATTTTAAAAAACTTTTGGAAACATCATACTCAAATTATTTACTTATTTTTTAAACAAGTGAGGATACCTTTCCATCATAACATTTTCAGAGTCTCATGTCACTTCTTGAAAAACGTTGTATCTATACAGAAACATAATCCAGAGAATTAAATTATTATGCAATACTTTCTCTCAAAGATTAGGAATTTGAACCAGTTTCCATTTATAAGAAAGGTTATATTCTAGTTGAACTACTTTTGGTCTCAAAACATGTGATTAATCTAGATAATACATTCTCAACATCGAAATATGTAAAATATTTCATACCTAAGATAAACTCGTACGCAAATCTAGTTGATAGGATAATGGTCCAACATTCACGAGGATTTAATATAGTCCAATAAATGATGGAATTTTGATTTCATTATTACAAAATCACATTATACATTTCCATGGTGATATAGTAAGAGAAATATGATCCCCTACCTAAAAAGTAAATTCTTTCACCCTATTATCTCCATAGATTTTCTTCCCACTCTATGATATCCTATATGTTGTTAAATCATATTCACTTTCTAAATATCCTACTATACTTATTATTCTCCCATCAACATCCATTCCATGACTTCATCCTAAAATTTGAGAGTTTGACCCCAGTTTCCATGTAATGCCACAAAAGGTTTCATCAATATACATTAAAGAATACTTTTATTATAAAGAAACTCCACAAAAGTAAGTTATTGATCCTAACATCCCTGGTAATCCATTGAACTAGATTGAATAATATGCTCTAAAATCTAAATTGTTCAGTCTGATTGACCATTAAATTGATGATGAATGTATGTGATGAAATTTATATCAGCTCACAATGACATTCGATGGAATTTACAAATATTATATCTGAACCTAGGATATTGTTCAGATTAAATGGTAAGTGGAATTCCATATAATGTGAAAATTTTATAGAGGTTCAGTTGAGAAGGCTGATCAAAAGATATATAATCTCAAAATGGATGTAAATGTGTATATTTCTTCATTCGATCAATAATAACCCAAATCACATTGTTATCTTTAGATTTCATTGGTATTCCCACCACGATGTCCATGGATCATTCCTTTTTAATTCCACTATGGCTCTAGAAAAGGCTCAAGAATCCCCTTTGGTTGTTTTCCCTCTATAGTAACTGGATGGAAATTTAAAATTTTCATTGTAAAATCACTGATATCTAATTCATTCAATCCCACAATTTATACTTCTAAAGGTCTTTGTACATATTAGTATTTCCATGATGATATAAAAATAAAGAACTATGATCTTTACTTAACATGATTTTCTTTAGTTGGGTATCTCAAGGAAAACATAATATATTTTCAAATATAAAAACACAATCTTTTTCAATGTTAAACTCTAAAAATGTACCCCTTTTACCCAATTCTGCCAAATTCTATAACTCATGGTATTATTTTTTCCATGTCTCAATTATTTCTGTCAGAAAACATCACACTAATAAATGGAGAAAATTAAAATAATCTCCTTAACCAAATACTTCCATGACAAAATTCAATAAATCATTAATCAGGGGTTCATTTTCAAAACATAACATGGTTGCTGTGCAATGCTATTTTTGGATCAAAGAATCTGTAAGTTTATTTCTTTTCCATGATGGTAATTTACAGTGAAATTATAATTCTTTTATTAGTTCAAGCCATCCTCACAGCATTATGATAAATTCATTCTAATTAAATATATAATTAAAACATTATTTTCAGTATATATTTCTCATTTTTCTCTATATAAATATTTCCATTAATGTTTTTAAAAATAATCACAGCCGTTAGTTCTAGATCATGTATAGGATACTTTAACTCATGAATTTTCATTTTACATGATGAAAAGAAAATTACCTAATCATTTTTATCAGTAAAAACCAAGTCCCTTCAAATAAGATTCAATCTATATAAAAAATCACCATATCCTAATGTCAAAGATGAAAGTGGAGTATTCAAAAATATTTTTTTCAATTCCTAAATACAAAAATTACATTATTTTGTCTAATTATTTTTACCACTTTTGATGTTATAATAGATAGTGGGATAGATAAACATGCAATGTTTTTTACAAACTATCAGTAATAACTATATAATAAACGAATAATAAGAACCTCTATTACATTCGAATGTCTTGGACGTTTATCAATTACTTCTTTTTTGATGGGATCAACTACTATGGAGTCCTTATTTACAATTTTACCAGAAACTAAATCTGTTGCAAATTAATATCACCTTTTCTAAACATCTTATATAAAATCTTTTCTTTTTGATTTTGAGTAAAATCCATAGTTTTTCTTCAGGACATTCTTATCTTTTGGGAACCACTAAAATATCACTAGTAAAAACAACAACAAACTTATACATGTAACAACAGAAGATTATATTCATAATATAAAGGAATAAAGTTGGATAATTTGTCAAACCAAAGGACATAAAAACAAAATAATAATTCCAAAATATACTTCAAAATGATTTTTTGGATTATAATCTTTATTTAGCTTCAGATGGTAGCACCCATGTTTCATGTCAACAATTGAACAATACTGATCTCCTTGTATCTGATCAAACAATAATTGATATGAAGAAATGATTAATTATTAATAATAGTAATGTAATTTTAAGATCTATAATAAATGAAATTTCTCATAGAACCATCTTTATTTATTATGAAAAAAAGATGAGAACCCATGGTGATGTGCTTGGTCTAATGAAACATTGATCAAGAAACTCTTTTAAATGTCTTTTTGAATGGAGATGGTCCAGTTGAGGAATTTGATAAGGGTTTTTGAAATTTTCTTAGCATTAGGAACAAACTTAATATTATATTCAACATATTGGTTAGGTTTAACACAGGGAATCTCATTAATAAAAACAACAAGGAATTCATTTACCACTGGAACATTAAACTGAATAATTTCCTCCTTTACAATAATATCAGCAAGATAAGATTAATTTCTATAATTTATTAGTTTTTCATATTTCAAATATGTAATAAATTACATTGTTTTAATTTTTTATACTACAATAAAATATTTCATAAAAACACCTCTTTAACTCTATAATCAATCTTAACATAATAAACAGATAACCAAACCATACAATGTATAACATCAGACTCTACTAAGGAAAAACCAACATGGTTTTCAGGTATTTTCATTGAACAAACAATAGTGTGAATATTATTATAATTTATTTTTTCAATAATATTTCCCCCTATTGTATTAACCATAATATTTTTACACATTTTATGTGGTGGAATTTTAAATTTACAATAAAATTTCTAGGAAATAATGTAATGTGGAGACATCATCACAAAAACTACCTTTTCAAAATTTGAGTAAACAATCAATGTACCCGATACCACTTCATTGGTTTTACCAACATTATATGACATAGTATTAAATGATATCATATCAACATTCTACTTAATGTCTTACATCTTATCCTCATTCTAATATTTCTTTTGGCATGTATTTGTATAATGACCCATCTCAACACATTTAAAACACATTATATTTTTTTATGAAAAATAACTTAATATCACTTCCATTATATTCTTGGGACATATATACAATATTAACACATTTAAAACACTCTCCATTTTTTATGGTTGGGGCCTAAGCCTCATTTTATTATTAAATAAATGCAAAGACCTCTTTTAACTGGGTAGAGGGAGACCCATTACATAGCCCGAAGGACCAGTGGTCATATAGCCCATTATGTGGCACGTAGGCCCAAATTTTTTCCCTAAGGCCCATTCTATGAAAGCACTCTCCATATTTTATAAAGAGTCCACTAGGGTGATTTTTACCAAACGTCCCACAAATTGGAATATGGAATTTATTACCATCAGTTTTCATTAATGGATTTTTACCCATTTCCAACCATATAAATCTTTTATTAGGATTATATTATATGTGAAAATGATCATTAACTAATGCCATTTGTACACTCTCATCACATATAAAAAGTCTCTAAAAACATTATGAATTCATATGAGTCTAGAGACCTTCAGAATCATTCCTTCAATCCAGAATAAAAACAATAGTTTTTTCTATCAATATCCGGTATAAGATTTAGATTTTAAAATGGAAATCCGGTGAACATTGATTCATAAATAACCATTGAATCCCCCCTCATTTTGATTCAAATCAGGTAATTTAATTTCCATCCTAATCTAAACCAACATGGAAAATATTTTACAAGGAAAATATTTTAAGTTATATCCCATTTCAAAGCATCAATATCCTCACTATCCAAGATATTCATGACCTTTTACCATAACTATATACATTCATGTTCACAAAAATAAAGGGAATGGATATAAATTGTATTTTTTGAAAACCCCATAACATTAAATATATTTTCAAGGTGTTTAATACATCCTTCATCGACCACTGGGTAAGATGATCCACTAAAATATTGTCAGTGTTGCCTCATAAAATGTGCCACAATAATTATGTTCCATTATGGTAGATCTGGATGCTTTCTTGCATTAATGACTCCACCTTTTATATCTTCTATCGAATGAGACATTAATATCCAAAATTATTTGGTGCCAATTCCCACCATTCCTGGTTGAGGATTTGTAAAGAGATCATCCTCCCATTAACTTCCTACTTTAGCTTCCCTATTTCTTTTGTGGAAAACCATTCTAAATAGACACAACATAAATGAAGCCACATGGTAATATTTATGTTCTATATAATTTAAACATAAGTTTAGAATGACTTAAAATATTATATTAACATAATAAATTCCTTAAAACTATTTAACCATGTTTTGATACCAAATATAAGGCATGACATTAAACATTTTGCAATCTAGTAAATTATTTTTGAATTCACATTTGTACATTACCAAATATATTTTTACTTTAGAGTTTTATAGAATTAGGATAGAATTAATAAATATAGACCCGTACACTTATAACATGGGTTTTACTAATATTGTGTCCATTTTTTCTAAAATACAAATGATGTTCATAAAAAATGAAATATTATCATTAATAATCCTCGCAACATTCATCATGACATATTATTTTCTCTTAACCATCCATTAACCTTGTGATATTTTTTAATATAATATTATATTAACATAAAATATCATGAATGAAAATAAAAATATGTCAAAAAACCATTATTCCATAAATTCTTATAAACATTTCAAATCATTTTTTAAAATACATACTGTTCATTAATAAAGTATCATGTACGTACATTTTGAAAAGATGAGATGTCCATAACATATAGAAAACATAAATACAAACATAATGGTTTCATGGGGTATTAATTACATATTCTTTGAAACCTTTACAAGTACCAAATGATTTGGATCCCTCACACTTTCCATAAAATGTGACCCTCGTGGTGACATTATGATGTAACACTCATGATTATCTTGTGGTGTAACAATCACCGTTACACATGATATAATCACACGGTCGACCTCAAATATAAACATACTCAATGAATTTGAGGGTTCTATTGGACCCATCATTAATCCTAAACAATGGAAACGAACCATAATATAACTATAAAACATGTATAATTTCTTCATAAAAACATTCCTTATGGATTTTTTTTGAAACATATATTTTAAAGAGGATTTATCTAGAAAAAGCCCCAATCAACGGGATCTTTAATTAAAATGTGTTCCATCATCCTGAATAATGATTTTAAGAGTTTTATTAACATATTATTAAAAATCATTAATATTTATTATAATTTATATGATATTCCAATAACATAATTCCATCACTTTATTAATAATATATTTTTTATTTTCATTATTTTAAGTGCATTTATTTCATATTATCTATGGTTGGTCATTATAGATTTTAATTTGGAATGAAATAAAATATCCAGTAATATATTTAAATGGTGTTAATTTTGTTCCATATTTTTAATTGATACCATATGTCATTTTGATTAATTATAGAGGGATGAATCAAAAGAAAACCCATAAATGAAAATGATTTAATTTTTTTATGATGTTTTTATCATCATCATGAACATATATATTTTTATTCAATATCATGTGCATATATTTATTAAATAACATTTAATGAATTATGATATATATTATAAAATATTAATAAAACAGAGTAATATTTATATGACCATACATGAAGGTTCTAAGGAATATTGAAATTGTATCATCTATGATGGCAGTAAATTGACACATCAAGGATGATGTTCGCATTTTTTGAATAAATGGGAGATGACAAGGATTTAAATGAATAAATTTTCAATGAAAATTGTAAACATACATTATATAAATAAGATTATATAATTTTCATGTTACTTGGATAATGGTAGTTTAAGATATTATTAGAAAAGAAATATTATTGATATTAAAATAAAATAAAGTGAGAGAGGGTTTTACCTCTAGAAATATCCTCCTTGAGAACCTCCTTAATGACCTATTTTATGGCCTTTTAGTGAGAAAATTTGGTATTATATTTGGGTAATTGTATTTTGAATGAAATTTGGATAAAATTAAGAAAGTTACAAGTTGTTGATGTGTGAGGAGAATAGGTGGTGGGGGTGGTGTTTATAGTTGAAGAGAAGTGTGTTTTTCCATTATTATTCATTATTTTATAATTATGAATTAATACTATTAATTGATAGAGAATTTTCAGTAAATATATTAAAATAAATATGGGGAGTTATAGATAATAGTTATTATATCAGAGATGACTCATAGATCATTTTATTTAACTTATAATGTTTATATACCATAAATATTTGTTTCTTACTATTAAATAGAAATTCTACAATATAGAAAATCCTTAAAATTCACCACATCCATTTTTTGACGTGTAAAATTAAAAAATTAACTCGTTTTGTGGAATTTAATTTTTGTAAATACAGAAAATTTATGTTTTCATTAAAGTCATCATTTTTTCAAAATATACATGTTTTTAAATTATTTCTGATTTTATGAAAATTTGAAATATTAATTAAGGTCTTATAATTTTATCTTATAATAATAAGACAAAAAATATTTATTTATGAATCAATTTTATAAAAATATATTTTCTATTAAATTATTATATTAGTTATAAAATTTTTTGTTAATAGTTATGACTTACAGAAACACCAACAATTGTTTTAGCATTTCCAAAAAAACTTATTTACTTATTCTGTGACGTAAATATATCATGATTATGCTTGTAAGATACTTAAATTTAATTTATAATCTCAAAAGTGAGGTTACTAATCTATTATTAAATATTTTTTAATCCTAAATACAACTTATTTCATTATACTTTTATTATGAATTTGACTATTTACTACCAAAAATAAAATCAATTATGATATATGTACAAGGGACATTTCTCCAAGTTTGATGTCTTTTCTACATATATGAATATTCTGTTTCATGCCCTAGCATAATGGAACCGGTGATGGATTACAAAAAGTGGTCTATTTTTTGGGAAATTTTTTTAGAAATAGATTTTTATAAATTGTATTATTCATCTCTTATAAGTATTATACATATTCAATGGTTTATAATGTTATATGTGGAAAATTCATATTATGATTATGATTTGTTTTACATGGATTTAGTAAAATATTTTTATTATTTTTTAATCATCTTTTTATAATAAGGAAAATAAATATTTTCAATCTATATGTATAATCAAAGGGATTAGATGACATATAGGGATGCTGCTATTTTGCTAATAATTTCATATGAAGAATATTCATTTTGTCTATCTAATTAACTACAGAATTCAAATGGTATATTTATCAATGAAAGAGACAAATTTTTTTCTATTAATGTATCATATGATGAACTATGGTAGGTCACCCAAATCATTCATGAACATATATTAATACCTCATTGGATAAAATGGTTTTAAATTTTGGTAAAGAGAGAAATTTTTTTTTGAAAGAATCCAGTATCATTATTTTCGATTAATTGGTATATATGAGGAAAATAAATTTCGTAGGATTTATGAAATTGAAAATCAAGAACATAAAAAAATTCAATCATATCTAATATTATAATTATTCATCTTTGATTAACGATATTATAGAATATAATATGAAACAATTCAACATTGTGTTGATGTTTGATCCTATAAGAGAAAATATTGTGTTTATAATCCAGATATAATTAAAAGTATGAAGTATGTATTTAATTCTGAATCAAATATATTTTTCATGAATACTTATATTTCAACATTTGTATCATAACATTTTAAATAAAAAAAATTTGATATGTTTCTAAAGATGAAAAACGATGAATCTATTGCAATAAAATAAATGAAACAAAATAAATACTAGAAAGAAGTTGTTGACAGATGGATAATAATAAAGGTTGAATTAAAATAAGTAGTCCCTCAATTGGGACTCAAACCTACTGAAGTTATCACTGTTAAAAAACAAGGTTTTATGTAACAACTCATGCTTCCATGGTACATTTCCAATTGAATAATTCTATAGTTTGCACTGTACGCAGTTTTGAGTTCCAACACAACACAATAAATCAAACTAGCCATTTTAAAATCATTTACAAAGAGTAATATCCAGTTTTTGAAATTTTAGAATTTTTTTTTTCAAAATAGACTTTATTTTTTTATTTGGAATATCAAAATTAGCTTAGGGTACATTTTTGGTATTTTTCAAAAATCATTCCATTTTTTATAAATATTGAAAAACACTACATTGTTGTTTAAAACTAACTTTTTATTTAAATAAATATTTTTTAAATTTATATTAATTTTCAGTCAAAATGGATACAAAATGCCAATATTAGTTCAATGTAATTCATTGGATTCATTTTATAATAATATTAGATATATAAAATTTTATTGACCTTTTTACCGTCATTTACCCACCTTCTATGAGCTTTTGAAAATTTGAATAAAACATAATTTTACCACTTCTGTGAATTTTATTTCAATAATTTTAGAGACATGGTATATATAAATAAGTAAAATGTCATTCAATAAGATGAATATAATTTTTGGTGAATAATAACGTTTGAATTTTAGTTAGCACGGTTTAAAGTTAATAGGGTAATTAAAGGTAAAAAAGATATTATAATTACACTAACATAAGTACAAATTATATTGTATAAGTTTATTTTGACAAAAATAAACAATATTAATAAAATATGATCATTTTTGGTCCACATGGATTATATTAGGGAATTTATTGTTATTTAATTTAAAAAAGAGTTCAAAGTGTTAAATTCAAGTTTTCATAACTAAAATATTTTTAATATAGGGAAATACATAAGATAAATTTGAATATAAATATTAATTACTAAGATAAAACTATTTCCTACATAATGGTATTTTATTTATTATTTTATATATTAAATAATTAATGTTTTTATTATGCAATGAGGATGTTGTAATTACTGCATAACTGAGAGATTAATATAATTGATTTTATAAATTTCCAAATAAAAATAATTTGAGCCTTTCAAAGAATTACACTATTTTTTTAAATTAATATGACATGTCTGGGTTTCTTTAATTAATTTATTTTGATGTAACCATGTTGTTACGATTTAACAATAACAAAATCCCTAATAGGGTAAAAATTGACATTATAGAGTTTTTAAAACAAATACTATATTATTAAATATTATAATATTTCAAAAATTATAAGGTTCAAAAAAAGGACATATATAATGATATATATGTCATTAATGAACCACTTGTGGTTCACTTGTCAATTTTTAGAAATTTTATTAACAATTTATAATAATAATGAAGGAAGGCATTGTAAAGGTTAAACTATTTACCTAAGAGTTAAATCTAAAGGATATGGTTAATATGGTTATCTAAACCTATATAAAAGAAACTTTTTAGTGGTTTTTGACCCATACCCACCTTATCCATGAAATAAATCTATTTGGAGCCATTTCAAACTGAATGTTTTTTTTATAAAATAATATTTCAAGCTTTTCCTAAACTGATCGTCACCTCTCTTATAAAAGGAACTTTCCCTTATCTGAAAATCACACCTCCAAATCCTTTTTCCTCTGCCATCCCCAAACTATAAATCCTCCAAAATATACTAAATTCATCTTAGAGTCCTTTTATTGATTATAAAGCTAGCCTATGGAGGCCTTTTGATCAACTCAAATGGAAACACCTGAAGAAGAGGTAATAATTTCCCCACCTCTTTGAAAGTTCTTCTCTTTTTCCACTTCATGTTTCATTGTTGTTTCCATAAAAATGTAATAACTCTAGTTCCTTATACATATTGTGTTGTTATTATATATATTGTAAAACAATATTCATTTTTATATCCATCCTTTGAATGACAAGTCACCATACGTGTGTACGTATGGCTTTCCATCTCCACGTTGTGGTGTGATTTGTTATTCAAACACATCATTATTTAGATGGGAATAATAATGAGTATAATTTATATAAATAATAAATATAACGTGTTATTTATTCTTTATTTAAGATATATCATCCAATTATATATAAGTTCTCCAACAATAGAATGATATTGTTGCTTGTGCATACGTACGGATTATTGTGTCACGGAACGCGATGAAAATCATTCCCCGTCATAACCATTGAAGAATAACTTTCATTTTATGATTAAGAATAATGTTTAAGAACTTAATATCATTCTGTATATAAATAAAATACATCCTATCCATAACAAACATGACTTGTGAAACCAATAAAATAAAGGAAACTGAATCAGTTAGCACCCAAAATGATGACACTACTGAAATATTATTAACAATTCAATAATAGAAGATCGTATATGATTTCATAATTATGCATGTGGTTCATGTATAATTTAATAAAAATTATTTAACTATTATATAGGATGTTAATTTATCCCCAACCAAGAAAATGTACAAGGTAAGGTTTAATTCTACAATCTCTTTACTTATCTGAGGTTGCTTATACGCTAGTATTTATTAGGACCTCTTTATCATCCACATCATTGTTTCTTAGAAATATATTACGAGAAAATTCTACTATTTACTATACTATGGGTTAAATTCATTTATAGCCTTTTTTGACTTTTATAAAAAAGTTAAAAGGAATCTTTCTATCGTTTTCAAAACATTGTATTTAGGAATTTTCTATGAATTGAGGAAGGAATGTTTTTTAACTTATACGGTAGGTGCAACTATTTTCCACCATTATAATACCTTCAAAGATTCCCTTAAATATTTATATGAATATTTACAAAATAAATGATTTATTTAATAATAATGTGACATTTAAATGGTTTCAAAATATAAAGATGTATTTAATTCAAATTTTTTTCATTTCATCTATTCCAATATCTTTTGATGGATTTGAAACTTGTTTGATGTTGATTTATTATTATTCCAATATTCCATATTGTATTGAAGGTTTTACAATATGTTTGAATGTGGATGTATTATTCTTATTCCATTAATGGTTTATGGATAATGTATTGATGTTTCATATGCTTGTATTAATACGCATGTTTATGTTATGTTTAAAACATTTTATTTGAGGAATAAAATGGACATAGTATGTGATGGGTGGAGCCTTCTATAAATCCTCTTTGCATAATTAGGTCTCCTAAGAAAAACTAGTGTCTTGGCTCAAGGCCTTGACAAAATATTATTTTTAGTACTGGCATGAGGCCTTGACTATGTGGTTTTGATGTTTGGTATCATACATTCATTCATTATGAAATTGGCTATTTAAAATTTCATGTGATTATTCGACATATAGAATTTCCATGAGAATAAGTAAATGAAATTATTTAATTTATCTTTGCCATATTATGATGATGTTTACGTTTAAAAGTCTCATGTTTTAGTCTTATATATTTTCCTAAATGTTTATACTTATTTATGAATGTTTTTGCTATATTTTTATCATTACTAATAATATGATATCACCCCTTTCTATGTTTTATTTTTTCATGGATGCGATGAAGTATATTGTGACCAAACAGTAGGGATAGTCTATAGGATATGAATGTGGTCAAAAAAGACAATGTTGATGTTCTTTTTCATTTTATAATGTAATGTAAATGTTAGGAATGTATTTAGTACTTTCGAGGATATTAAATTGGTAGGTCATTCTGGATTTGATCACATGTGATCATACCAATGTTATTAGTAACGCACAGAAGCTATTTAACTAGGGTCGAGGTATTATAGTTGGTATTAGTGGATGTTTAGTACAATCCATGTAAACTAGGTTTCAAAAATCTATGATTAGATAACATTACCCTAAGATAGACTTTGAGGATTAGTATAGAAGAGATTCCTATAATTTTCGTAATGTTGATATTTTGGGACTTTTCCACAAAATACATGCCTGTCTAGATACGAGTTGGTAGAGGTGGCTCTGGAACAGATATACCTAGCAGTGAAAACTCTTACAAGGAGTTTCGAACTTTACCCAGGTTATCCTAGTATATGACAACAGGCTTTATTGAACATTTGGTTATGACACTCCAGGGGGTATGCTTATGATAATTCACATTTTCATTATAAACCATTTTTAAGGATTTATGAGTATGTAATTCTTCAAAGAAAACATTTTTAATAATATGAATTATATCCCTAAACTGTTCAATTTATGTTAAGTGTTTTACAATTTCAGAATTATGTATTTCAATTCACAAACTTATTTAGTATATGCCATTGTATTGAAATGGAACTAAGTGAAAGGGATGGAAACTATATCAATGCATATATTCCATGTAGGGATTTCTCTTATACTCAAGATAATTATAGTGGAGCTGGTGGTGAAAATGGTGCTAATCATCTTATCACCTTACTCAGAAAACTCAATTAGGATATAAATAATAATCATACTCATATGGAGAACCCTGATCAACAATATTAAGGATCAATGTTAGATAACTTCATGAGGTAACAAAAACCAAAATTCAATGGGACTTCAAATCCATCTGTAGTGGATAAATGTATATGTTCCTTACAGAAAATATTTCTTGCATTGGAGAGTAGAGAAAGGGAAAAAAGTTGTCACAATAGTTTATTGCCACACAAAAGATACAGATCAATGGTGGTCATTGATTCAAAACCCAAATGAAGAT
This sequence comes from Viscum album, assembly GCA_963277665.1. Lineage (NCBI taxonomy): Eukaryota > Viridiplantae > Streptophyta > Magnoliopsida > Santalales > Viscaceae > Viscum > Viscum album. The sequence continues at coordinate 1,235,499,713 of OY728145.1, read as the reverse complement.
GAAAAAGTATCAAATATGGAACGGAGGGAATTTAAATAACTTTTCAATGAAAAATAACATCTTCATGACCATCAAGAGGAAATGGAGAGATAATTTTGAAGTGTGAGGCAAAAAAGGATGATGATTTCACAAAGAATGATTCTAAATTTACAAGGTTAGCAAGACATTCATCATATTATATATATAACCTAGGGAGTATGATTGATCAATAATTTTATGCGTTAAAACTATTTCTCCATCGAGCATTAGTCTCATAATCTTTCTCAAAATCCTTCTCATCATATGAAGATATTGAATCATGTGCTGTCCAAATAGAAATGGAATTAATTATGTCTTACAAATTTAATGAAAATAAAGATAAGAAGTTATATTCAACACTTTGGAAGTGAAAATAAGGGGAATAAGGGAAAAGTAGAATATCCATCATGTGGTAAATATGGGAAGACACGCCATAGTACTTTCCTGATGAGAAAGGGAGTCTATTACAAGTGTGATTAAATTGGCCACCAGGATCATGATTTCAAGGAGAAGAAATAGGTTTTCAATGTTGAATACTATAGTTGTAATGAAATTGGACATTATGAAAATGAATGTATAAAAATCAGGGAAACATACCTCAGAAAATGCCAAGGGATCAAGGCCAAGCATATGCAATCACTACTATTGAGGTTGAATCTCTAAAAGACGTGGTGGTAGGTAATTTAATGGTTTCCTCAAGTTTATCCAATTCTTTATTTGATTCAGGATCATTGCATTGATTCATATATTCCCAGTTTGCTAAAAAATTAGATATTTCAAATTTGATTTAACAAGGAAGTTGAAAGTAAATACTCTTATGGGATATATCATTGCAGCAAAGTTTGGTCAATCATTTCTTATTAAGGAATATAAACATTATTTATCTGTTGATCTCATCATCCAACTAATGAGTGAATTTAATATAATCCTCATTATGGATTGGCTATCAGACCGAGATGCAAAAAAATTATTTTAAAAAGAAGGATGTTAAAATTTTCAATGATGATAATAAGTAACATATCCTTAGGGAGGAAATGTCACCATATGATTCTTATCTAGATCAACACCCAGTAGCTCTAAAAAATTAAATTATTAAGGAGAAAGTGAGTGAAATACCTCTGGGTGAGGAAAGGAATGTCTAAATAGAGGATGCACCTTTTGATCCAGAGTATGTTGGTGTGTTTCCAAAAGATTTACTTGGACATCCTTCAGAACATAAAAATTATGTCTTCCAATGATTTAATTCATTTTTCCCAGAACATATCAAATACCCCTTATAGAATTACAAATGTGGAATTAGTGGAACTAAATAAACAACAAGAGTTATTCATTAAAAATGAATTTATTAAACCTAGTGTTTCTTCATGGGGAGACCCTGTTAATTTTTTTAAGAAGAAATATGGATCTATGAGGTTGTGCATTGAATACAGGGAGATCAATGTTTTAACAGTAAAGAACATGTATCCCCTACCACCCATTGATTACTTATTTTATCAACATCATTATGATCTATATTTTTCAATGATGGAACATTGAACTTTTAATAATCAGTTTTTTGTGAAGATCGGAGACATTCCAAAAGCATCATTTTGATCTAGGTACAGGCATTATGAGTTTACAGTGATGCCTTTTAGACTGACTGTTGCACCCTCTATTTTCATGGATCTAATGAAAATGGTTTTCAAGGAATATATTGATGACTTGGTAGTGGTATTTATTGATTATATCTGGGTATACTTTAAATGATATAAATATCAAGAAAATCAATTGTGCATTATCCTATAGACTCTTAGACGAAATGAATTATATGGGAAGTATGACAAGTGTGAGTTCTGGATTCAGGTGATTTCACTTCATGTTCATATTGTCTCTAAGGATGTAATATCTTTTGATAATTTTAAGACAAGACAATACAAGAATTTCCAATACTGATGAGTATAACTGAGGTATTCAATTTCTTATGTTTAGCAGGTTATTATCAATGTTTTATCCACAATTTTTCCGAATTTGAAAACCCATTAACAAAGAACGCACCAAAATCTTTTAAATTTGATTGGAAAAAGAGTTTGAGGAATGTTTTGAAGAACTATAGAGAAGATTATTCAATTCTATTATATTCACTCTACTATCAGGGAATGATGGGACAGTTATTTATAGTGATGCTTCAAAGAAATGACATGGTTTTGTCCATATGAAGAATGATATAGTTGTTTCCTATTAACCATGATGGATTAAAATTAATTAAAAAAACTATCACTCTCATCATCTTATGTTAGAAGCTATAATAATATCATTTAAGATATGGAGAGACTATCTCTATGGTGAAAAATGTCAGATATATATAGATCAAATGATTTTGATGTATATTTTCTCACAAAAAGAACTCGAAATGAGGCAATAGAGATGGCTCAAACTACTTAAATATTATGATTTCATTATACACTACCACCCTGGGATGGAAAATAATGTGGAAGATGCTTTGAATAAAAATTATCATGGTGTTTTGAAGAAGATGAAAGTTGAAATAGATTCTTTGTTCATCGATCTAGTAATGATGGACATGGGAATAATAACATAAGGTGAAACATCAATACTTTTTCAAATAGTTTCCAAACTATCTTTACTAGAATAGTAAAAATGTTCTAATACTGATGATGATGATTTTTAAAAGAAAATTAAAGCTATGAATGATGGTAGATTGATTGACTTCGTATATGAAGATGGGATTTGGAAATTTTGGAAGTGACTTTGTGTTCCTGACATACCTAATGTATGAAGGAATTATTGGATGATTCTCATTGTTCCAATTTCTATATATAATTTGGTAACATTAAGATGTATAGCTATTTGAATGAACATTTTTTATGGTACAACATGAAGAGAGACATTTCCATTTATGTGTCTTGATGTATAGTTTTTCAACAAGTGAAAGATGGAAGACAACAACCTAGATGAGTCATACAACCTCTTCCCATACCTGAGTGGAAATTGGATGTTATTACGATGGACTGTTTCATGGGACTATCAAAGAAACCAAGAAGGAATGATGAAATATGTGTCATTGTTGATTTTCATAAAAATTCAGCTAATTGTCTTCCTATAATAGAATATTTACCAATTGAATGTCTACAAGGACTATATATTAATGAAGTTTAAGGACATCATGGTGTACCCCAATCGATTGTTTCTTATCATGATCCTTGTTTTACATCAAGATTCTGGAAAAGTCTCCATATGTCTATGGATACTGAATATTTTTTGAGCACTACCTACCACCCTCAAACTAATGGACAATCATAACAGTCTATTAAAACCATAGAAGACATATTGAGTTATTTCTCACTTCACATTCATGATATGTGGGATCAATATATACCACTAGTAGAAATTCCTATAATAATAGATTCAATTAAAGTATTCAGATGGCACCATATGAAACATTATATGAAAAGATATGATGGACACTAACTTGTTAGGATGATGTTGATGAATGAAAACTCATAGGCCCAGAACATGTTCAGGAAACCATAGAAAATGTGAAGATTATCCAAACCCACATCAAAGAAGCACAATATAGACGAAAGAGCTATCTCGATAACAGAAGAAAGTATTTGTAATTTTTTTTAGGAGATCATGTTTTTTGGATGGTATCTCATTGGAAAGGGGTTATAAGATTTGGTCTTAAGGGTAAATTATATCCTATGTACATCAGAACTTTTGAAATTCTAAAACAAATTTGGACTGTAGCTTACTGTTTGGCAATGCCGCCAAGTCTCTCCAAAGTTAATGATTTTCTCCTTGTATCATTGTTAAGAAAATACATTCTTGACCCAAAACATGTACTCACATATGAAAAAATAGAACTGGAACCTAACATGTCTTATATAAAATATCCTATCATAATTCAAGATTCCAAAGAACAAGTTTTGATAAATCAGATGACTCGTCTGGTAAATGATCTAAAGAGAAACCATAATCTGGAAGATGCGATGTGGGAACCTGAGGAACTTATGATGAAGAACCATCTGAATCTTTTTATTTAGTAATATTCTAGAGATTTCGTTGATGAAATTATTTGAAGGAGTGGAGAATGTAACACCCCAAGATTCCATGATAGGTTTCTCTTTGAATAATTCAATAGCTTGCATTGTATGCAACTTCGAGTTCTAATACAACAAGAAAAATAAATATAGTTGTTTTAAAATATTTTTTGAATATTAAAAGACACTTTTTTAAATTTTATAAATTTTATTTTTAAAGTGGGCTTTTTTTTATTCGAAATATCAAAATTAGCATAGTGTTAATATTTAATATTTTCACAAAAACATTAAATTTTTTATAAATATTAAAAAACACTACGTTATTAATTTAAAACGACCTTTTATTTAAATAATTATTCATTTTATTTAACTTTAATTATTGTAAAAATGAATATATAAAAATTGTTATAGTCCAATGAAATTCATTGGTGTCATTTTATAATAATATTAGATATATAATATTTTATAGAAATTTGTACCATCGTTTTCCCACCTTCTAAGAACATTTGAAATTTTGCACAAACTTTTATTTTACTACTTCGGTAAATTGAATTTCTAAAATCATAGTGACATGGTTGATAATAGTATTGTAAATGTGATTAAATAATATGAAAATTATTTTTTGTTGAATAGTAACTTTTTAATTTTATTTACCATAGTTAAATGTAAATAGTGTAATTTAAGGAAAAATGATATTATAATTACCCTAAAACATGTCCTAATTCTATTGGATAAGTGTATTTCGACCAAAATATAACATAGGAATAAAATATGATCCTTTTTCGTATACATGTATTAAATTAGGACATTTATTATTATTTAATTAAAAGATGAGTTTAAAGTGTTAAATTCTAGTTTTTATAACAAAAACATTATTAATATAGTGTTCTACATAAGATAAATTCGACTATAAATATTCATTATAAATAAAAAGCATTCTACATAATGGTTTTTTATTTATAATTTTATGATATTAAATAACTAAAATTATTTATGACACAATGATGATGTAGTAATTACCTTATAAATGAAGGATTAAAATAATTTATATTATAAATATCCAAAAAATATAATTTGAGCCTTTTGATGAATTCCACTAATTTTATAGGTTAATATGACATGATAGGATTGATTCAATGAATTTTTTTCGAAGTAATCATGTTTTTATGACTTTAACAAAAACAAAATACCCAAGAGTATCAAAATTGACACAAATGGATTTTTAAAAAAATACTATATTATTATATGATATAATATTGAAAAAAATATAATGTTGGGCCAAAGGAATTATATAATTATATGTATGTTATTAATGAACAACTTTAGTTTCTCTTGGAATTTTTTAGTTTGTTTATTAACCATTTATAATAATGATACAATAATACATTGTAAAGTATAAACTATTTAATTAAGAGTTAAATCTAATAGATAAGGATAATATGGTGACCTAAAACAATATAAAACATATTCGTTGTGTGGAATTGGACCCATCTACAACTTATCCTAGAAATAAATCCTTTTCTATCCATTTGTAACTAAAAATAAGATTATTTTAAAATAATATTTCAAGCATTTTCTAATGTGACCCTCACCTCTCTTATAAAAAGGTAACCCCCTTCTCTAAAAATCACACCTCCAAAGCCATTTCACTTGGAAAACCCTACCCAAATATCCTCCCAACTAACGTCAATTCGACTAAGAGGACTTACATTGATCCGAAAGCCAACCTAAGGATCCATTATAATCGACTAAAAAGGAAGCACACGAAGAAGTGGTAATAATTTCACCACCTCTTTCAAAGATATTTTCTTATTCCACTTCCTCTTTCTTTGTTTTTCCCATACAAAAATAATAACTCCATTACCTTATACATAATTTGATGTTATTATAAATATTTTACAACCATATTTATTAATCTATCCATCCTATGAATGACATGTCATCATATGTGTGTACGTATGAATTACTATCTTTACATCAGGGTGTAGTTTGTTATTCAAACACTACATTATTTGGATGGGTATAACAATGAGTATAATTGATGTAAGTAATAAATATATAATTTTAATGATTCTGTATTTAAGATATACCATCCAATTACATATGATTTCTCCATCAATAGAGTGATATTGTTGCTCGTGCGTACGTACGGATTACCGTCTCCACGAACACTATGAAATTCGTTCCCCATCATAACAATTCAATAATACCATTCATATTATGATTAAAAATAAATTTTAATATATTAATATCAATCTATATATGAATCAAATACCTCATATAAAAAAAATAACATACCTAACCAAGAATATAAAGGAAACTGAATCTGTTAACACTGGAAAATATGATACTACGTAAGTATTTTTAACAAAGAAACAATAGAAGATCACATGTGATATCATATTTATTTATGTGGCTCTTGAATATGTTGATAATTATTATTTATCTATTATATTATAGCTTAACATACCCTTGCACATGGTAAATAACAAGGTAAGGATTAATTCTACAATCTCTATACTTATCTGAGGTTGCTTATATGTGGGTATCTACTAGAACCTCATTATCTTCCACATCCATGATTCTTAAAAATGTATTTATAAACATTTTTACCATTTACTTGACTCTAGGATAAATTAATTTAAACAATTGATTGACTTTTATAAAAAAAAATTGAATGTAAAGTTTCCTTCATTTTCCAAAGAAGGAACATTATGTCCTTTTCGACAAATTAAGATAAGAATGTTTTATAACTTATATAGAGGGTGTGGCTATTTTCTGCTGTTATAACAACTTTGAAGCTTCCCACATAATATTTTAATAATATTTCAAAAATAAATTTTTTCTCCTATAATTAATTAACTTTTAAATGGTTTCAAAATAGAAATAGGTGCTTCTTTTAAATATTATTCATTTCATCTCTGTCATCCTCAGTTGATGGATTTTAAAATTGTTTCAAGATAATTTATTATAATTCAAATATTCCATGTTGTATTGAACATTTTGTGATATTTTTGATTGTGGAAGTGTTATTTTTATACCATTCAGGGTTAATATATAAATTATTGACATTTCTTATGCTTGTTTTAATATGAACGTTTATGTTATGTGTAAACCTTTTTATAGGATGAATGTATTGGACTTTGTAAGTGACGGGTGGAGCTTGCTATAGCTCTTCATTGCATCGTTGGGTATTGTGAGAAAATCTAGTGTCTTGGAACAATGCCTTGAAAAAATCGTATTTTTAGTTTTTGCAGGAGGCCTTGACTTTGTGGTTATGATGTCTGTCATTATGCATTCCGTCATTAGTTAATTTGCTATTAAATATTACATGTGATTATTCAACCAGTAGAAAATCCTTTTTAATAACTAAATGGAATTATTTCATTTATCTTGGTCATATAATGTGGATTTTTATGTTTAAAGGCTTATGTTTTAGGTTTATACATTTCCTTAAATTTTTGTGATTATTTTTGAATGATTCTACTATATTGTTATCCTTACTGAGCATCTAAGCTCACACCTTTCTATGTTTTATTTTTCCCAAGATGCGAAGAAGTATATTATCACTAACCTGCATTGATAATCTAAGGGATATGAATGTGGTCAATGGAGACAATGTTGTTTTTTTCATTTTATAATGTAATATAAAAAACTCATGAATGTATCTAGTATAACCAAGGCTACTAAACTAATCGTTCTATCAGGATTTGATCCCTTGAGATCATGCTAGTGTTATTTAATAATGCACCATCTCTGGGTATCTATGATCATGGTGTTAAATGATTATATTCTATAGAATAAAAAAATAAAAATAAACATAATATGAAACAGTAAGGTGCATGTTTATTAGACTCTTTGATGAAAGGAAAAGAGGCCTCTTTTTCCAATGTTGTTTTACCAAATCTATATTACCATTTTCCTTTTCAAAAAAAAAACCAATCTCGATAACTATGCTCCCTCTATTAGAGATAATGGAAAAAAATGTTATAGTAGATTAAGAGTATATTCATGATGGGAATGATTAATTGATATCAGAGTCTCAAATTCTATATTGTTTTGGAAAAGAGATGGAAGAATGAGATAAAGAATCAGAAATTATAGAAAATGATATTGAAGGAATTAAATAAGATAATTAATTCAGTCATACAAAAGAATATGTTGAAGAATAAAAATATTTTCAAGAAAAAAATGTTTTATAGGAAAATAGTGATGTTTAAAATGAGCATGAAGAGGTTAAAAGTGAAATTTTTAAAAAACAATATCTACCTTTAGTTATGATTTCCTTTTGGACTTCACATTCTACATCAAAAGAAATATATTCCTTGGGAAATAAAAAAGTATAAATCTTCTAGTAAATTGAAACAAAACTCCCCATCAATTTAAGCAGTCGAATCCTCGTATCTGAAAGAGGATCATGATCAAATATGATAAGAATAATGAATTGAAAGAACTGATGTTCATTATCTTGATATTTCAAAGGTAGAAATTGATGATCAAAGTACTGAAAAATCGATGTCAACTAAGAGAAACAAAATTTTATACGAAGAAATTTTAACTATCTGCATCATTACTCTTGTGGATGATGAAGAAAATAAATCAATTTCATTAAGAATAACCTATTATAAAAGGTTGATTTTATTGCTCAGATATTAGAAATCAATGAATGAAAAACACATTATCCTTTGAAACTAGTGTCTCGGGTCAGATGCAGCATGGTTGTTTTAGTCTAAAATTACAATTGAAAAAACATGATGATAGAGAAAGTCATTAAATTACAAACTGAATTCAAATCCAACTAATTGGTTTATCAGGTTTACCGAAATGTATGTAGTCAAAATACATAGTTTTCGTGATAGTTGAATACCAACCAAAAGATTCATTATTTAAATTATGAAGAGATATGGAAGGACATGGATGACTTTATAGAAAAGTTACATTTGTTATCAAATTATATTGAATTAATAGTAAGCATTGTAAAATTTTTTAAATATAAAATTGAAAATTACACTATACTATAAATGAGGTGAGTGGAAAGATGAGTTATTTCTAGGATAATTTGAGGAGACAGAAAAATCATAATGAGGATTAAAATACTCTAAAAAATGATTTCTTCTCTGAAACATCATAATAAAGAAGAAAAGATTCAGATGAAAGATGAAAATATTCATATTCAATAGGGAAGAATACATGAGGTGGAAAATAAAAAAAATCCCCAAAAGGAGTATATTTCCATGATTAATGAATACATGAAATTATTTAGAAATTTGTAGAAAATATTCACATCCCTAATGATGATGAACGATTATTTTTTGAATTGGACATTCACTCTAAGACTTTTTCATCTAAATATAATATTTACGAATGTATTCCAATTCATATCATCATTAGTTATCTTTTAAATGATCCTGAAATTTATTATTATGTTTTCTATATTTGTGTCTCTAACCATGTTCGTTTGTTTCAAGAATCTTCCCCATTTCTTTTTTAAAAATAAAGGAGTACAATTTTATTGAAAGGGGGTGTTTTATGTAAGGTGGAAAAATAATTATAATTAAGAGAATAAAATCCATATGGAATGTTCTTATAATAAAGAGGAATTATTCATCTTCACCATAGTATTTAAAAGACTTGTAACTATATGTGAGGTTATTATTACTATATAAATTCTAAATATGACGTACCAAAAAGACAATTTACTTACTTTTTTCAATGTTATTTTTAATTTATCTATGTCATGTGGTTTGTGAATTCCATAAAGGGTGAGATTTTTGAAATAAAAATATATTTTCACTTCCGAATACATTTTTTGGAAAATAACAAAATCATTCTTAAGTCCATAATTACAATAATTTTCAAGTCCAAAGTATTTTAAATTGTTTTTATAAAAAAAATCTTTCATTATCATATATATAATATGATTTAATGAGTTTAATATTTTTTCATTATGAATATCATAATGAATCTCCATATGATATTATTATCATAATAAAAATGGATATGAATTATTTTTTATAATGTGGCTAGATATTATTATAAGCATACTAAAATTTATCATACTTGTATTTATCATACTCTGACTCAATAAATTTATCATAATGACTCACTCATACCTAGTATATATTATCTTTAATATAAGAAACATGTTTTACACTGCATATATTTTATATCCATGCAGCATACAACATTCTATTCTAATAAGACAATTGAATTGCTACGTTTCGAAGTCCAAGAAAAAATCTTCTGGAAAAGATTAATATTGGAGATTGTGGGATGATTTTCTATAAATAAGTTATCATTCAAAAAGTTCATAGAATAGGGCTATTCATTTTAATTTTCAGAAAAAAATTTCTGTGTGAGTGCTCTGAAGTTTACCAGTTTGAATTATATTCCTAACATAATTTTAATTTTTTTTATTTTTCTCTTATCAAGACTGATCACATAAATATGATCAAGGGATTACTAGGATAACGAGACAGATAAGTCAGTATTCATATCTAGGCCTCATGGGGATAGTAAGATAGTCGAGACAATCATCTTATTAGTGGATTGGGAGATAAAAATTAATTTATCATCCTATCAAGAGCTTGTAGGGATAGTGAGACAGATCGACAATCATATAGAGTACTTTTCCTAATATAGAGAAGACCTTATTTATTCTAATAATAAATGATGTTACCTTTATCATAGGTTATTAGATACCCTACTCATTGGGTTAAATGAATTTTATTCATTTTAAACACTTTTTTTAATAAAGTCATTTATTTCTTCTAAAATTTTAAAAGAAATTGAATACTTTTATATTTAATATTTTATTTCTATATTGTTTATCATAGTATATTTGATTATAATACAATTGTGATACCCTATATTACATTGTCAATATGTTTTACTCTGACAAGGTTTCTACACTTTTTAAAATAGAATCACTACTTTTTTCATACTCTAATTTATCAAAAACATTGTTATTATGATTCTTTTTATAGATACTCTAATTAAATAGTTTCTACTAAGAATGCGATTAAAAATCAGATTATGTTAAAATGTATTACTAAAGATGATTCTATATATTATGAAGGTTTAATCATTTTCTTAATAATACCTAGGGGATACATATTTGAATCTATATGATTACAACACAAGGTTCATCATACTTTTGGGACAAGTCTCTTTACCATTTGAATATATAATATTTTTTTGAATATGATGTCTTTATTCTTAGCAAACTATGTTAATTTTAAGATTAATAACAAATGATTAAACATAAATATACCCCCCCCCCAAAATTCAACATCATATCCATTTTTATCCAATAGTTTCTATTATACCCAAGTCTCTATTACACATATTCTTACACAATGATGGCTAATGGTGGCTATTAGTGGAAGGTGATCAATAGTTGGAGTGAACAGAATACGCATGGTTTTCTGGGTTTTATAAAATTGTCATTGATGAAATGGTTTGGAAGGACAATCACATATGATTAAAAAATTATTAGGGTTTTAACATTGATTTTTATAAAACATTCTGTTAAATGATGTCTTTTATCAATAGTTAATATAACATTGATATTATCCAAGTCTATGTTTTGGATTTTAACATCATTTATATTAAAAAAATTATAAATTTTGTTTTATCATTGATTGTTTAAGTACTATATAAAAAACCCCCTTTCTTTTAGTAATTGTTTTACTAGTAATAAATCCTAATCTTTTTTTAAAAACAATTGACGTATATTTTTTTGTTAATAAAAAAAATTAATTATAGAATAATATAAGGAATTATGTTTAAAAAATGATTCTAAATACATACATCAAATTGTTAGAAAAAATTACTATTTTGAAACCACCACAAATTACATATATTTAATGGGCCTTTTAACTGATTCATACCATAAATAATAGGGGGGTTTAGAACACCAAAATTGTTTTTGTTGAATAAATCAACATGTATATTTACTAATGGTTTTACAATATCCACCGAAAAAATTCCAAAAAAATAAATTATAATGGGTTGTTCGTGATCCTTAAACAATCATCAATTATATACAATTTTTTTAATTCCTAGCCAACATTCATCAGGTTTTTAGGTTTATTGGGTCATGATAATAAAGTCAACAACTATAAGATAGGGCATTTATTTTTAGGTATTTTTCATTTTATTTATGAATTTAGGGGATTTATTAATTTTAACTAAAACATTAATTTTTTAAATACATAGATTTACAAGAAATTATTCATTTAGAATAGTTTCAACATAAAAATCAATCATGAAAACTATTTATTCTGATTATGTGTAAATACATTATAACTAAAAACTTACCCTAATTTTTGTACATTTTTTGGCAGAATAACCTTCTTATAAAATTATTCTCATTAAAGCATTATGAAATATTGCAACTACCAATTTTTATTTAAAACAATAATAATATTAATAACATTCTAAACAAACAACGCCGATCATTAAAAAAATTGCAACAAACTATACATATATTATTAAATGAATGTGATGGAAATAAACTAGTAATTGAATTAGATGATATGAATATGTGTATCTACATTAAGAAATATATATATATTTGATATCAGTAATAAAAATTTAATGATTTATTCTTATGAAATAAGAACTAAATTTTTAGTAGACTTTTTATACTTCAGAAATAATATTTACTAAAAAAAATTACTTCTATTTTTTGAGTAAATAAAATAGTAAATTAATAAAATATATATACATTGTATTTTATAGAATTAAAATATATTTTTTGATCATAATATTGAAATTATATTCTGTATTATATTTGAAAATATTCTGAAATGATTGACTTTTTAGTGAACACTAAAAAGTACCAATGGGTCATAAAATGTTTTTTTATGAAATAATCTAATTTAAAATTACCATTATATTTTTATATTTATTAAAATTTAATTATGATTCATTTTAATTATAATAATATAATTAAATCCCATTTAATTTTTATGTTTCATTGTTTTGATATAAGTTTCTTCAGGAATAAAAACCCATTTATGAAAATTTTATTTCTCATTGTGTATTACACATTTATATTAAAATTATTTTATACCAAATCATGAAAGTAAGTCATTAAAAATTTATTCCGCATTAAGTACAATGAGATTCAATGTTTTAATATAGCCCCCATCTTTTACATTATAAATAGTAACCTTATTATCAAATTTGTAAGTATGGTAAGGGTAAAATAGGTAAAAATAGTTAAAATGACGGGATAAGATGATAAAATTATCTAAAAATATGAAATTAATATATTAAATGATTTATTTTCAAAAAATTGCATCAAATATTAATGGGGAGGAAAATTTTCTTTCATTTTTCATTGATAATAACTCATATATTATTTTATACAATGAAAAATTCTATGTGTCACCCTCTTTTATATTATAAAATATATTATTTTCTAATGGGGATAAAAAAAGATTTTAGTTTGTTATAAAGGATTGTTTTTAATATTAATAAATTATTTTTAGGATATTTATTTTAATTATAATTTTTAATGGTGGTATAATTTCCTCACATTCTTACACCACATGGACCCAATCCTTCGAATGAAATGGAAACATATATTAAATAATTTTTAAAAATTTAAAATAAATATTTTTTGAAGGAATTTTAGAGTTCAGAAATATTTATTATTAATTATAATTCATATTTTATAGTTAAATTGTCTATCTTCAAAATAAATTGTTGTCTTCCAAGAAATAAATTCGAATTTGATGAAAAGTTCTAAAAATAAGATTATTTATATTTTATGTTATCTAATATTATTAAAAATGATTTCAAAATTACCAAAATTTTGAATGGGGACATATGGAACATGAAAGTGCTTGAAATTTTATCCATGCACCATTGATGGACAATTTTTTACAATATAAGTGAATTTTTAAACCTTTAGTATTGAATTTTTTTACCAGGGCTATGGTTATTATTTTTTGTTGAAGGGGTTAAACAAAATGAAATGGATTAAAATTCCACATACATTAGTCTATAATTTGTTGGTTTAATGGATTTCATACATATCCTATCTTATATTTTCCACTTTTTAAATTTTTAACTTTCATATTCATTTATTTTATATTTAAATCTTTTATTGACATGGAAGTTTTTCATTTGCAATAATATAAAATTATAAAACTTCCCCACTATTCATCACACCACCTTGATCCCAGTATATCAACCAGACTATTCCAAACCCATTTCTAAAAATCCATATATATATATATATATAATAGTGGTTATTTTATTTTAAAAAGGATATACATAAGGTCTTATTGGATAGATCCAAATGAGGTTCTTCAAAGATAAGGTAATCATCTTAACATAGTAGTTACACTTTATGAGTTCTTATACCTCATTAAATTCTATCATAACCATTAAAATGTAAAAAGATAACTATATTAAATCTAAGTATATGTTCTTTTGTTTATCGTATAACCTTATTCAAGTCCCTTTTTCATAAAATTGGATATGATACATTCTCTCATTCATACGTATGGAAAACCACCTCCATGAAGTGATATGATTGGTTTTTTCTTCATTGCCTCACATGGCTATTTATAATTATATTCATAATAACATATATATATATATATATTATTTATGTTATTATTCTATTTCATATATGTAAATTATTTCTTACCATTGTTTTGTTTCATCTATTGAAAAATTGAATCCACTATAATGGTGTAATCATGGGAAGGATCAAACCAGAACATGCATGGAAAAAGATCCAGTTTGCACATGAATAACGATTTTAAGGAAGAATTAAAAATAATACGATTATAAGGTATTAAAATTGAATGGAACATAGTATGTTATGTATTAATAGGGTTCAATAATTGAATTATAATAAATATATATTTATTATATGGTGTTTTTTTAAAATATATAATGAATTATGAGACTTGAAGTAAGGGTTCCCCATCTAAATTTTATTTCCATGAGACATATTACATATCAACTACCTGATTCATTTAACTAGATTATTTTGTTGCCATTAATTTAATTTAATATTTTTTCATGAAAATTATTGGTCTTTAAAAATTACATATAATTTTATCACCTCTATTAGTTTTCTATTCATTTATTATATAATTTATAGGATTTTATCATATTAAAAAATTTTATTTCGGTCATACATTACATTATATAGATATATACATTATTGATGTGTATGTAATAATCTATTGAAATTTAATTTCATTAATATACTAATTTCAATGTTATTAAATGTAAAATTTGATGTTATTCAGTAATGGGTTGTATGATTTAAAATTTAAGAAATTTCTAAGAGTTAATTATTTTTACCTCATATAATTTATGGTCATTTAAATTTAACTTTTTTATGGTAATTTTATTCTTAATCACTTATTAAATCCCATGAATTTCAATTAATACTGGTTTATTCTAATTATTTAATATTTTTTCTACAAATTTTACAAAAATTTGTACTCCAAGATAACCAAAATAATGTTCTTATGGAAAAATGATATTATTTTAATATTCTTGCAGAAATATTTTTCCCTATTACAACGTTTCCATTATAGTGTTTTGACTTTTTATTACTATTATCCTCCAATAGATTAAATTTATTTTTACCCCTGTTTTAATATCAATTAATATTTTTAAAAATAAACTTAATATAAAATTCCAAAAAATATACCTCTAATATTTTACTGAAAATGTGAAAGGAATCAATGTTTTAACATACATGGAATGATTAAAATTTACCAAAATCATGATAACTAAATTATTATAAAAAACTTTCAAAATTTTCAAAACTATTTTTTTAATAAAATTTATTCCACAATATTGTATAAATTCTCAAATATTAATAAAAAAATTTCAAAATGGAAGGGCCATTTTTATCAGGAAATGTTACAGTGTTTTTAAATGAATTTATACATCTATAATAATATCAACTAATGTTATTTAATTTTTACCTACGGATGTGATTCTATTAAACCATAAAAATTCTATATATTTATGTTTTATATTTATGATTGTTAAATTTTTATGAAACCATCCTTATATTTAGTTGGTTATGTTATGTTCGAATTATAATTGGTATCTTGACCATGTGTCATCTATTTGAGTATTTTATATTCCACCAATTAATTTGTTAAAGATTAAAGTTTAATCAGAAAACAGGTTACATGATATGTTATACCAATCTTGAAATATGATATGAAGTTGGTTACACCAAGACTTAAAGAGTATACATATGAGTTTTTTAAATCCCAAAGTAAGGTACACAAGGGGTTTTCACATGCCTAAAAAATAGTATACTTGAGTTCATCCCAAGCATTAACAAGTTACATTGGTAGTTATCCCATGAAAAATTGTGATTAATTTATTAGTGGGTATAACTGACATAGATTTTCTATAATTGTGATTATGTAATAATTTATGCCACTCTTTTATGACATGAGCATAAACAAATGTTATCCTATCTTAGATCATGTTATTTTATTCCATTATGATTCAAGTCTTGTAAACTAGTATGATTTATTACATAAATGATTATTATGAACCATTAATCATGGGGTTTTATTTTCTATGATTAATCTTATTTTCTAAAAGAAACACTGAGATTTTATTAAACATAATTTAAAATAAATCTTTATTCTTTGGTAGCATGTGTTATGATAAACACTGGGTTTTAATAAATAATAATATACCGTTAATGTTATTATATATAAAATACCATAATAACATAGATATTATTGATGGTGTTATTAATACCAATAAAATCATTTATAAAATTTAGTACAAACATTTTAGATAAATAAAATAGATTTTCAGTAAAGACTCTATATGGTTCAAAAATAAAATTATTCCTTTTAATGATTCTCAATATATTTTTTTGAAGAATTAATAAAATTATTTTTTAAGTTATTAAAAAAAGATAGATTGAATAAATTTACTTCAATTTTTAAATAATCATATCAAAATCTTCGTAGAATCATTTTTTCAGAATTTTTTAAAAATATTAAACTTTTTTAGTATCATGAGAATGTTATATTTTTATTTAAAAATATCATTTCATTTAAAGAATTTATATGGTTCAATTTTTCATGAAGACAACTTAAAATGTAAAATATGTAAAATTATGTTATTATTAATCTATTTTTTGTAGTTAATTAATTATTATTATTTTGGTAAATGAATTTTATACTTATTAAAACATTTTCATTAGAAAATTCAATTCTTATCACGTCATCGAATTTAATTTAAAATTGAATCCTTAAAATGTAATTAATTTAATTTAGTAAAATTGAATCTATATTTTTAATTATAATAATTAATAATAAGAAATAATTCCAACATTATTTTATTCATAGTGAATAGTAATAACATGAATAATTATTTATTTTGTTTAATGGTAAAATTGGTTTACTAGGGTTTAGAAAATAGAAAAGATTATGTTTTCATAATATAATTGTCCAAAAATTATTTTATGGAAATATTAAAAAATTATGAAAAATTTAAAATTTTTATTTTTTGATACATTTTTCTTGGATATTAATTTATCATTGTGAAATATTTTTTGAATTTTCTATGTATATTCAAAGAGGATCCTCTCCACCTCTTATTAAAGGATATCTCCTCTCTTATCATCTTCATAGATCCTAAGACATTTTGGCTTCACCATAGAATATAATAATAATTTATTCAATTTAGTAAATGATTCCTAGATTCCAATATTCGATTAGTAAACTGTATTTTTAAGGGTTCAGTTATAAACCTGATGAGGTTGTCTGAAGAAGATATACCATTATTTCACCATGCACATTGATTTTATTTGTTCTTCCACGTCCATCAGTTATTATTTAATCATGATTACATAATATAATCATTGTCAACTATATACAATTATTTTTTTATATTAATATAATAAACTTTATTTATATCCTCCTCTATCAAATCAGAACCAAAACAATCGATCGTGTGTATGAAGGACTATCGCCTCATAAATTGATGTATTTCATTTTCCATCCATTCCTTTTATTGATGGATATAATGATGGATTAATAAAATATAAATATTAATTTTGATATAATTACATATATGGAATATTAATATCACATTAACCTTTTTACCAACCAATTCATTGGAAAATGATAACGTCACACATGTGAATGTGTGGACTACCTCCTAAAAAAGAGATGTGATACCTTTTTTTCATTTTATTTAGAAATGGATGGTAATAATGATAGATTTAATGGATTTATATGATATATATTATATAAATATTATTATGTAAATTTTAATTAATATTTAACTTATTTCATTCCTTCCAATGATAAAATTGAAATAACATTCATGCGTATTTTTCAACAACCATATCCATGAATAATGTCATTTATTTTTATATCCCAGTAATTAAAGGATGAAATTAGACAATTATATAAAAAATTATATGATACTTATATCATGTTTATCATTGTGATGAAAATAAAACCACAATAAATTTATAAAGATCCAAATTACTAAACGAAATCGTAAATAAAAAAACAAACTAGATATCACTCGGAATAGTGATGTTAGTAAATAATTTTTAATCAATGGGAGATAAATGGTTATGAAGAATTAAAATTATGTATCATATAACTGAGAACGTTTCCAGAGTATATTTATTTGTTTTTTATTTTATTATGATTCAGATGATGAAATATTGTGATTTATATCTCAATAAACAAAAATATTTTCATTACATCTAGTTATTGATGGAGAATATGAGTTTTCCTTAAATTATCTATTCATAAAAAATATAACCAATGGATGATTTTAATGAAAAAGAAAAATATTTCTCTATTATGTTTAATATCCATTATCTTCCATGTCCATGCTTTCTACAATTTCCTTAAAAATGTTTTTAATATTCTTGAATGATTGTTTAAATTCATTTTTCCCACTATTTGACTTTTAAAAAAATTAAAAGGAATCCATTTTTTATTTTTTAAATGATTTATGTTTATTGTTTTAGCAAAAATGTGGAAGTATATTTTATTTTAATGTGTAGGGATTAAAAATTATTTCCCACCAACATTTGTGCTCAATGAAGTAAAACCTCCATTATGAGTACCAAGTGTTATTTTAAAATAAAATTTGGACATTATTATTTATAAATTCATAGATATTAAAAATCCCTTTTTAAATTTTAATGTATATATTATTCATGAAAGGATCCATGTGAATGTTTGAAATCATTTTCCATATACGATAACATCCTTTGATGTTACTTATTCTTTACAAGGTATATTATCCAATAACATCATCCTTATTTCTTAAATAGATATATTATGATTTTGATATGGATTATTTTATATAACTCATTCCTTTTACCCATGTTATTATAGGATGGAATTATATAATTATTATAAAACTAATTTTTTACCATGTGTTCTTCTATGATTAAATATTTAATACAAATATTTTCATTCTGTGGTTTCTTCATTGCAGAATGTATTATAATCTCATTGAACACATATATTTTATATTCATTTGGTATAGATTAATGTTCTATGATATCAAAAGGTACACTAGTGGTTATCTCATGCCCAAAAGTGGGTACACAAGAGTTTATCCATAGGCCAAAAGGGGATGAAATGGAGATTCTTCCCTGTCAGATAAATGTACATGGTTGGGTTTCTCGTCAATAATATTTGTTTAGTTTAATGGTGGGTAGCCTATATATAATATATCATATACTTATTTTTAGGCCACAAATATATGACTTATGAAAATTTTATACTCTCTTGGCATATATTCATTAATTCCTTTATAACTCTGGATGTAGGAACTAAACAACTTTATGCCATGTCTCAATATTATGATCATGAATATATATTTCATGGTTATAAAATGTCAAAATCATGTTCTCACACAATTATTACAATTTTAATATTTTTTGATCTTTAATATCTCCTAAATTCACCCCCATTAGTAATATGAGAATACCCATTACTATGTTTCCTTTCCTCAGGTAATGAAGAATGTTAATTTGTATAATATTTATTTAAATTTTGATAGCTATAATGATCATAAAGGAATATGATGTAGTTTAATTATGGACTTGTTTTTTATGTATAAAATTATTTAAACACATTAAACTGTTATTCTCATGATGTGTATTTTGTAAGATGAAATAATATCCATCTATTAATATGTAATATATATATATATAATTACAACTTCACAATATTTTTTGTCATAGGACAGGTATAATTGAATTTTGAACTAGGATATGAAAACATTAGATAGTACATTATGGATATGTGTAAGGATAAGTCAATGTGTTAGAAATTTTTATGAAATTTTATTAAAGGATACAGTAAGTGGTTTCTAAGAAATTACATCCATTTATAGATATTACTAGTGGGTGTGGATTTATAATATTTATTACTTGGGGTAATAACTCAGAATGCAGACATTAGTATTTGAATCAATCATCAAATTGTTTACGACAACATGCCTTGCTACACACTTGTTTTAATACATCTAGGGTATGTTATGGTAAGTCTCAAACACAATATGAACCATCATTAGTGATTTAAATAGATGATCACTATGATTAAAATATATTAAACCTACTGTACCATCAATTTGAAAATAATTTTTTAACAAAAATATCCAATAAGTAATTATTTATGATTCTGTAGTCTCCCACTAAGATTTTTTTCTCATATTATGATTTTCAGTTATAGTCAATGGCTGGAATCCAAATGAATTTTGTTAAAACCAAATAAAATGAAATGTTCCAGGATTTTTATCTTAATATCCAAAATCTCTTGGGAGATGGAATGAAAATTCTCATTTATATGCCATCACAACTTTCTCAAGCTATAAATTAATCTAAACAACTAAACAATAAAAAGAGGTCAATACATAATGTTGAGTCCTTCAGGAGGAAATAACAAATTTCTTTTTGTGTTTTCATTAATCCACCATTTGTTGATAAATGGATTGGTACCATTAAAAATATTTTTATCATTTTTATTTATTTCAAGAAGGAAATAATCATTTTGGTTGTTAGACAATAGTAGGGTGAAGTGTATCAATGGTGGAATCTTATCAGTAATATGAGTAAACATAAAAAATAGACTCCCTAGAGTAGGAAGAATTGATGAAATTATTTTTTAATATGTAATTAACGATTTTTTATTAAAATGGAGAATGAATTAACTGGCCTAATGTACTTGGAAGATGAATACATTGGAACTTATGATAAATTTTTTACATGACTCAAATAGAGTGTTTCTGGTAATCTCACCGTAGATAAAGGTAATGTGAGTTAACTCTACACTAGATTGAATCCTGGCCTCAAAAGGTGGATAACAATAAATAAATTCTATAATAATTATGAAATCATTCCTTGTGATATTTTAATGCCCATTCGGTGACTGGAAAATCTATTTTTTATTTTATATATCCAAAAGTTCATATCTTCATTTATAAAGTTTCAAGGGTAAAACCTATGAGTTTTTTAGATATAGAGCAAGGAACACAGTTGAAAAACAAATTTTCTAAACCATGTGATAATCATGAAAGGGGTTTTTCAGATATGTAATCATAGTTTCATGCACTTTTTTAAATCAGTTGACACCACAGAGTAAACCATGTGACTTATTCTTATTAGATAGCTGCAAATGTAGGGATACAAAAGGGTTTTCTAATTGTGTAGGAAAATCGCCAAAACCAAATCTACCCATTAAGAATTATGAATTAACCTTATTTTATATATCTATTAATTAATATTTGGGGAACTTATTTATTCACACATGCATGAATCCCATCCTCTGGGGCCATGTTTCCCTTCCACTCTCTCTATGGTGGATTTCCCCTTGCTTTCTTCTTGGTTTGCCTTGAGTTATGATTCTTTATCTATGATTACCAACATCTTTCACCACATCATTCCAAGTTATTCCATTTTAATGAATTATTGAACCATATAAGTGGTTTTGAATGAATTTTTGTTTTTAATTTGTTTTTTTGTATGATATTTTTGCCTTATGTGTGTGAGGCATTGTTTTACCACATCATGGTCGTCATAATTAGGGAAACAATATTTGGAATAAATCCATGGTAGCTGCCTCTATTTATGGGAATTTTCTATGACTTGTCTATAAATTTTAAATCATTATTTGTTTTTCATGTTTTAATTTTTATTGAAATGTTTTATTTGTGGCATGTATTTCTTGTATGATGAATTTTATGTATTGTATGGAAATTTGGGTATTTGAAGAAGCTATTCAAAATGGGGTTAGCTTGTTTTTAGCTCAACTATTTCATAAAATGAATAAAATATGTTTAATGGATTTAAATGGATTTATTAAATGTATTAAAAATGTTTTTATGATGGAAAGGTTTTTTTCATTAAATTGGATAGTTTTGTGATAAATATATAGTTTTGTGATATTATTTATATGATAACTTTTTTTTACTAAGTTGGAATAGAGTATAGAAATGATAAACTAAAATTTTAGGTAGGTATTTATTCAAGCGACTATATGTGCCTTTGGATCATGGACCATGTGTGCCTCCATGTTTTCCTTGAGGGGATATGGGATACTTTGGTAGGATTGTTGTGTGATCATGTATGTCGGTTTTTAGGTGACCATATGAAAAATTGGAGTTAGGCCCAGGGAAGACCATGCGAGCTTCAATTTCATATCAAGATTAAATAATTGATTAATCGCTCATGATAATCAATTTTTTTATATCCACGAGGTACACATTACTCATGTTATATTGATTTATATACTTCATTACATGGAATAGTTCGATTATACGTGATGATTTTTATTATGGACATTTTTTATCTTCTATTCCTTTTGATATATTATATTTATCTTATTATCAAATTTATTATGACTATTATTTATATATGTTAATGTTGTTCCCTTTTGCCATTTTTATAAATTTCATCCATGTATAGATTTTTTCTTCAAAAGAGCCCATTGAATTGGTTGTAAAAAATGAATGTGGTTTTTATTGTTTACCAAAAATTGGTTTGATTTTCTTGTGGTATATTTTTTGAATTTATATTTAACTAGTTTATTTCATTCAAGGGTAAATTAACTAAATATATTATATGTTATATCATACTAGGATTATTTCCTCACACCCCCTTTTTTCCATTCTTTTAAATTCATTATATTCTATTTTTAGGGCACCGATAAAGGTAAGGGAAGGATATTTTAGGGTTTCTCTTCATAATTACCATCATCCTAATTTTTTTGGAGGAGTTGTGGTCTCGGAGGGATGGAGTCATGCAGAGTTATT
This sequence comes from Viscum album, assembly GCA_963277665.1. Lineage (NCBI taxonomy): Eukaryota > Viridiplantae > Streptophyta > Magnoliopsida > Santalales > Viscaceae > Viscum > Viscum album. The sequence continues at coordinate 1,235,476,338 of OY728145.1, read as the reverse complement.
ATTTTTTGTTTTTAATACGAATGCAATTGCACATAGGCTTTTTATGCATTGTAACATTTATTTTCAGTTTCTGTTGTTTATATTAAGATTCCATTTATTTGTCTTCATATGAAATTATTATAATTTTGGTTATGTAATTCTTTATAGTATAAAAATTATTTTTTACTTTTTACTATGACGATATTGATGTGAAAATCATATTTTATAGATTGGTCATGCTTGTTTACAAGAGTTAAAAGTATTGGAATGTTCTAGTTAATTAGGATTGGATATATGGATATCCCATAATGATCATCAATGCACATCGGGTGGTTTGGAATCCCTTGGTATAAGAATATTTTTAATTTAGAATTTATTTTTAGTTTGGATCTATAACTATTGAGGCTCGAATGATAGGAATAGAGGAATTCATGTCCATCTCTTAATCAAGGAAATCCATGAGTCACTAGGGGTGGTTTATGGTTTTGGTTATGTTTTGAGATAATTTATGGGTTGTTTTTATGATTTTTTTAGTTCTTGTGGATGATTCATGTGATTACCTAATTTTTTATTATGTTGGTACTTATTTTTATATTTTATGATTCAATCTTGATTATTATGATTTGTATCAGCTATTTAATGACTCCCAAAATGACACTGTATAGGTTATGGTGGGTGTGGTTTTGAATAACCCATAATAAAAACACTCTATTGTTTTAAATTTAGTGGAGTTATTTATTTACATGATCCAGACCATGGGTTTAATTTATATTCATCATTAGAAACAAACATGGTAATATACTACTGAGTTTTTTGGTAGAATCCAATAAAATTATACGGCGAAAAGGGACTTAATAATCATGAGGAGTGGTTGGATAATATCTAAAATATCTCTATGTTTGTGAAGAAAATCAAGGCCTCCATAGTGTCATTTTGTACATACATACTAGAATGGTTGGTAAATAATTGGTGGGATTGATGATGCATTCGAGAAAGCATGGGGATCCTATGATGGAAACATTCTAACTGTCGTTTAAACTATAATTCTATCTAGAGAACTTGAGATCAGTGAGTAACCACATGTTTCTAAAGTATATGAATGTCATTCATTTAGTGACAATGAATGCTCACATATTTAATAAGTTGGATCAGTTTTTTTCAGTTATCCTAAAAAATATTACATTAAGGATATATATATGGATATGGTAATTATGAATGAGATCAGATCTATCCACATTCTTTTATGTGAACTAAACTATTCAGACATGATTGTTAATTAAGCAATGGTAAAGGTATATTTTAATGCAATGATAGGTTAATGTGGTGTTCTTTCATTGGATGGTAGCCATAGTTATTATTCATGATAGGAGTGGAAGAGGTATGTGTCTCAATGAGGTAATTTTATTATATTCAAATTGTCTTCCAGTTCTGATTTTATGGCAATGTTGTGGAATATAAGTTTTTTTATCTACTCTAAAAGGCCAAACACACTGGGCCTAATTTTGTAGAGAATACAAGTATTTTCAACTAATATGGAAATTTAGGGCATATCAAATTCAGTTTTACATTTTCTTAATGTTTTTGTGTTAAAGGATATTTATTCTTGAAGGGATTTGTGGTATTCATAGGCTTACAAGGGTGGTGGATCACATCCATGTGAAAAAGGGATTCCCACTAATAGAATAAAACTCAATGAAGGTCAAAGTTAGAAGAAATCCATGTAATGGAGTTCATTCAATGTGGCATAGATTTTTACCCAACATCAATTTGGGGAATTTTTATTATTACTTATTCACTAGAATCAATTTTATTTGACAACAGTGCTTCATATTCATCCATTACTCATAATTTTTTCTATTTATTCACTACGATATATGAGTTTATTCCCTAGGAAATGGAACTACATACTACATTGGGTAGGAATAAGGGGAAATGTTTCATGTTCCTAGACTATAGTGTTGTTATAGCTATCATAACATTCATTTGGGACTTCTATCTCCTAGAATTGGATGTTTTTTACCACATTATCATCATTGATTGGTGGATTTGATTCGAAGTGTAAATAGATCTTCATTATTGTAATGTATACTTACAAATCCATGGAGGTATATCTAATGTTTTTCAGGTCATTGTGATCAAGATTCATGGATGGATAGACTAGTTTCAATAGAGTTGTTTTTGATCTTCTACAAAATTCACATGTTGTATCTTGAGGATGTAGAGTAGTGTTCTTTGAGAGGTCATCTGGTGGTCCTGGACAGGTACATAAACATGTTTCTAGTGAATTTATTCGGATCCCCCCATCAATAGCTAAATTTTAACATTGATATAATCCCAAAAATGAAATAGAATCCATATTATCTTATATAATGGCTCTGGACAATATGAAGCAGATGAAGGTTTATCAAGAGGATCTTGATGGAAAGACTTCCACTCTCCCTAACATGTCACCATGGGCTACCCTAGTGATATTTTAAATTAAGGTTCATTTTATCCTCCAAAAATTGATATACTAATATAATATAAATGTGGATAAAGTGATGAATAAGTACCCACTTCCCCAAATTAATGATCTATTTGACCATCTTAAAGGGGCCCTTTTTTTAAATTGACATGAGATCCTGATACCCCTAGTTGATGGTTTGTAGAGATATATTCCAAATACTACATCTAAAATTCAGTATAGATATTTCACATATTTTTTATGGCATTTTATCATATCAATTCTATGTTTATTTACATGGTTCAAATGAACGAGATCTGTCGTTGCTTTTTTTAATCCTTCATGATCATGTATGTAGAAGAAATATTGGTGTATTACAAGAAATATGATGTGAATGTTGACTATATAAAGGATTTCATGTGTATTTGGATAGAGCATTATAGATATGATAATTTTCATAAGTGTTATATTTTGATTCAAGAGGTAATGATTCTTATATGACAAGATTTCTAACGAAGGAGTTTTAGTGGATCCCAAGAACTATAGAGTAGTCATGTCTTGGGAAAAGATTGTGAATGTGTTTAATATTCATTGTTTTTTAGGTATGTAGATATATTCAATATATTTTTATTTTTCTTACCTGGGAAATCTTATTCCATGATGGTTCTGAATAGTGAATGGGTGAGGTTTCAGGGGGATGAGAAGTATGAAATTCATTTTCAACAGTTGAGACCTATTTTACATAGGATCCAATATTCATTACAACAATACCGGAAGATATTATGTTCTGTTTTGGGAATATTGTGGTGTGTTTATGATATATATTCTAATGTTTTATAACCATGTTGTGTCCTATGGCTTCTAGTAGCAATTTTTACATGATCTGAATTATCCCAACCAAAACATTGAATTGGTTCCTATAATGCATGTGTCGAAAAATAGTGACACTAACTATTTAGGAAGCTTTATAATTTGTATTTATATCATAATATCCTGAATTACATTTTCACTTCTAGGTCCTGATACTCATATAATTATATTAGGTGGAGTGACAAAAGACTTTTTATTTAGATATTTCACATACACCAGGGAAGGGATACATAGTACCTGATACATTGAGCTACAAGCCTCTAGTAAAGGATGTTCAGGAATAATCAGATGAGTTGGGTCTGATATGATTTTTTCCTCATCTATCAATGGAAGTGTAGTAGGAAAAAGGGAAGGTATTATTTGATGGTGTATAGGTTACCACAATCCCATTGAGAATCCATGAATGAGTTTATTGCTGACTCTGAGTTCCATTATATGAGAAATGATTTAAATAGTGGGTATACATTTGGTGGTTGTTCGTGATCCCATAATTCTTTACTCTTGTTTTTGTAAGTGGAAGTTTTTTCCTTTGATTTTTATGTAAGTGATGATTCATGAAGAGTATTATTTTAATTGGTAGGTTCACCCATGGTTATCATGATGTTTCATATCATGATAGATTTTTATTGACGGAACAAGTTGATATTTTCCATGATAGACATTAATTTGGGATTCATGACAAACTAAAGGATCAAACATAATCATTAGAGGTGATCCAAACTATTAGATCCAATTCTTATCCCATTGTAATAGTGTAACAAGATCGATATTGATTTCATGATCGGAATACAGCATAATCATAGTGAGAATTATTCTATATGGGTGATTGTTGATCATTTGATGAAAACATCCCATATTATACACATTAGGGAGGTGATGAATATATTTTCCCTTAGATACTTGTATGTTCAAGATGTTTTTAGCCACATGGAGTGCCCTAATGAATCGTGTCATATTGGGATCCTCATTTGATATCTTTCTCTTCAAATGGACACTAGGAGGACATTGGAACCCTGTTGAGTTATAACTCTATATCATCAATAAACTAATGGATAGTTTAAGCATACCATCATTAATATAAAGAATATAAAATTGGTGTGTGTGCTTGATTTCAGTGGTTTATGAGAAAGTGACATCCAATTGGTCGGGGAATCAAATAAAAGGGAAAATAATGACTTCATTAATAAGTTAACATTAGAGGAGTTATATAGGAATTCATGATAATACCTTTTTATTTTGTGATAATGTAGGAGAGTATTCATTATTTTGATCGAGCCTCATCTACGAGATGACCTAGATAGTGATTCTTGTTCAGAAATAGATATCAACATCTCAGAGTCATCAAGAAGATGCATTTCAATATTCATTGTCATCCATTTTAATTTTTAGGATTGTGATTATTTGTTTCTTTAGTTATTTGTTTTGTTGATATATCATCACCAGGGAAATCATGGAATGTTGGTGTCACATCATTTAGAGTGATTTATTATTTTAGAGTGTCTTTGTAAGGTGGCCTACTAAATCGATATACCACAATGGATGACATAAATTCAATAATTCTTCCAGATATCCCGATAGAATAGATAACATCATGAACCATATCATGTTCTAAAGTGGGATGACATGGTGTTAGATATTGATTGCACATTGGGGGAGAATCCTATTTCTATCAGGAATGTTCAGAATACGGTGCTCCGTGTAAATATGGTTTCATTGTTCCATGTTTTCTATCATCATGCTACACATATCCATGAGACATGGGAATAGTGTTTTCGAGAGATGAATTGGTGGAGTCACCTATTTTCTTCTAAAGAAGCCTATGGGATTTATGGGGGATGAAATTATAATGGTGGGGATTTTTTTACACCCATCAGTGGAGTAGAACGGTTAATTTTGAGTTTTATTTATCCTTGAGTGAATTAATAATGTTAAAAAATTTCAAAATATGGATTTTTTGTGGAGACATACTAGGTCGTACGATCCACACGTGATTTATAGAAACTAATAATGGGGAATTGCAGATTTTTTAGTTTTTTTCATTTTGAGAGATGTTTTTCAACCCTGCAGCACCCTAGAGAAAACTATATAGATTATTTTTGGAGGATAGTGGAACCATCATGGTTTTTTCATGGTTTCTCGAATGTTGTGTCCAAAACATGAAACCTTATCCAACTCATTAAAATGGGAGAATCCAACATTAGACCCCTACCAATTTCTTATGTTGTAGAGGAATTTTTTTATCCACCCATGTGTCTAGCCACTCCTCCTTCATCATTGATCTTTCCCCCTCCTTCCATGGTGTATTTCCTTATGGTTTCTTAGTGTTTTCTCTTGAACTATGTCATTTTCTACTTGACTTTGAACCTATTCCCCAAAATCAATCCATAATATTAATTATGTATGTATTTGTGAACCCTAGGGGTATTTTTCGTAGAATTTATTGTTTATAAGTTCTATTCTTATTTTATTTATAATCTCTTAGGTGTGTGATTCTTTGATTTAACTCATCCAACTAGTTATCCTTTTAAGAAATAATCTTTACACTGAATCTAATATAATTTTCTCTATTAGAGGGAGTTTTACATTACATTTCATTAAATTTTAAATATGTATTTTTTGGCATGTCATATATTCCTATTAAAATTATTCATTCATCTAGAGTATTTCAAGAAAGATGAATTGTATGTATTTTGTTTATTAATTTGGTTTTTCAGAGAGTGTTTTCAAAATGGGGATAGGACATAGCCATCCCACCAATTTTAGAACATGTATCAAAGTGATTTTATAGGTTTAAATGGATTCAAAAAATAATTTTATAAATGGATTTACATTGGTAAGGGTGTTTTGAAAAAAATAGATTTTTCATTTGAGATATATCTTGTGTTATTCCTTGTTTTGTATGGGAACATTTTTCTAATTATGATGTATAAAATTAACACACTGGTTAATCAGGGTTTGATCGAGGAGTTTTTTCTTGCGACTCTGTGAGCCTTCGAAGGGAGAAAAATTAGAAACTCTATTTTATTCCATTGGACTAAGTGGGGTATTGTGATTAAATGTTTTTTGAGTTTCTATTTCAATTTCTAAGAGACCATGAAATGTCTTACAGTTTTGTCCAGTGATGACTGGGATAAATTATATTTCCTATATAGATAACATACATTCTAACTCTCTCATGAAAGTCCTAATATTTAGTTTCTATAATTTGACATTACTCGTGATGGATTTATTTATATACATTATTCATTTGATTAGTTCTGTTGGATTTAATGAAACATATTGTGAAAACTTCTATGTTTTCAAATCATATACTTATATGATGTTAATGTTGTGGTCATCTTTATTATGAATATTGGGTATGATTGATAATTTTTTCCTTTTGTCCTTGATTTACTATTTGATCATGTTTGGAAAAAAATTTCAAAACCATGTTTTGTTTTACAAGTAATAAAACCAAATGGGTTTTATTGGATCACATGATGTTGTAACGATTTCAATTTTATTAGTTAAGAATATTTGTAAAACAAGTTTATTTTTTTCAGGGCTAAATGACCTAAATTTATTTGTGGTAATATCATTTGAAAATTGATGTCTCAGAACTTACATGGGAAATTTTTTGTAATTTGAAGTTATCATTTTTCGGAAACCGATAAATGGAATAGAAGCAAAATTTAGGGTCGCTCTTATTTATTACGGAATTCTATGGTTTTTTAGAGGTGACATGGTCTCATAAGGAATGAATCATGTTGAGTAATTTTTCTATTTTTCATACCTATAACCTTCCACATTGTCCTTTTTTAATGTTACAATTTCTTTTGACATTGGGTATTTTATTTTTATATTCCATGTTAATGTCTTGTTATAGAATGCATTGATTTTTATGTATGAAAAGTTTATGGTATCTGATTATTTTATAATGTTCAATTTGATGATATTACTGCGGGAATCCTATTTTACAATATGTACACATTTTTTTACAAGTGTAGAACAATTACAATGTTTTAGTTGTTCACGTTTGAAGATTTTCAACAGCCCATGGAGATCAGTAATTCCCTTCGGGTTGTGTCCTCAGCCAAATTGGGTTATAGGTTGGGTCAACCATGGTTTTTTTATTATAGATATCAAGGTGGAAATTTATATTTGTGTTATATATAAATCTCATTATTTTGATACGAAATTGAATATTTCATTCAATTGGAACACTAAAAACCATAGAGATAGGATTAAGAAATTTCATTCATGATCAATTTTTGGAATGAAACTGGGGAAAAATTATTGTATGATTACATCAAAAAAAAGTATGTTTTGAAATAGTGTAAATTGAAGGGATAAATTAAAATTGTATAGGATGATGTTAGACAATGATGTGAATATGGAATAATCTTTATAGAATGCTCCACCCACACTACACTATTTCAAATATTTGGTGTGTGGGTGTTATGCTATCTAAATCTCAAATTTCAAGGTTAATGATGATTATTGATGTCATTAACATCCTATGAAAATATATAATTTGAAATATCATCTGATCGCAATTTCAGATGAGAGGCTTGAAAATGATGTGGTGAATGGAAGAATTTTTGAATCAGAATGTCTATGAAGATAGAAAAATATAGGAGTGGGTGAATTTTATGTTTAAAAATATTCATTTCTACACATAAAAATTGGATTAGATGGATTTAAAATAATCGAATTCACAAAACATATTATAAAAAAATGGACTGTCCACTAAGTCTGATTAAAAAGATATCATAATCAGGTTGATTCTGATATGTATTCCACTGGTCATATTAGTAAATAACTTGTATTCATAGTAAGCATGGTTAGTATCATAATCATAATCATTACGATAATCACTATAAAAATGAATAATGATTATAACAAAAAGGGAATATAATTGTACTGAGTGTATAATCAAATGATACTCATAAAAATTGTAATCATAGTGTAACTCTAAAGTATCGTAATAAAATCAGTTATGATAAATATAAAATATAATAGAAAAATAAATATATAAAACAATTCAATTTCTTTTTCAATATATTTGGAAATTCTATAATAGTAAACAAAGATAATTCATTTAATCCAAATAAAATTGCATCCAATAACTTAATAAAATAATCCCATGATTTAATGGTTGAAGTAACTATATATTACCCACATTGGGGTAAGCCCATGATATGATTATCGGCTTTGGTATGTCTAACTATCCGCAATTGCACACAATCGGTGACTGGTAGATCTTTTTTCCAATACAAGTAAGCCATATAACATAAAACATTAGCACCATTGTTTTCTTATACATGGAATCTATCAGTCATAAACACAATGTTCAATGTTTCACAATGAAAAAAAACTCTTTACTATTATATATATATGCAACATGATGTTCATAACTTGTAAAAAATCATAGTTTTCAAACAATGAATATTTGGAAGTGCTCTCGAATAGTGTCTCAGAAACCCATCATTTTCTAGAATTTTTTAATGAAATGGTATTTATATGAATTTTTCCAACCAGTCATTTTGGACTATAACTATTGGGTTTTATGCGAAATTTTTAGAGGTACATGGTAACCTAACACTCTAATGGTCTTATTGAAACTCAATAAAATACATTGTTTTGATAATCCTATAATAAATGAAATCATTTATATTTAAATGAAATGGTTTCATTACAATAAAGTTACATGGGTATAATAACAATGTGTTTTAGGACTTCCATTATGATAGTTATTTATTTTTATATCCATAGGAAAATATTATCAATATGAATGACTATAAATTTATAATGACATGAATAATATTCGGTGCATATTATATAAGTCAAATCTGGGGTTGTTATGATAATAATAGAATGAATCATTATTTAAATTCTTATAATTATGTTTTAAATCATATAAAATAGAATATCATAATGATAAAATATAAATTAATTTTCATAAAACAAAGTATGAAAAAATGATGTAGACAAAAATGTGTTTGTAATTGATTATTTAATAAAGGGATTGAGATTTTGAAAACAAAATTAATAAAATAGTCAAAAACCCTTTTGTTATAAAAATATCTCTTTTGTTAACCACAAACCACAACATATATATATAGTTACATTAAAAAATAACTTATATCATAAAATAATTTGATGAATATTTTGAATTCAGAAGTAGACACTTATACTTATCCACCATTATGTTTTAAAACTATTATGAATTTGATATTGAATATGACTGACTCCCCATTACGATATAAAATCCAAAATAATCAGGTTTTCATGCATTTAGAATGTTTTAAAAACCCTAACTAAATAATTCTCCTCTAATATAAAAAATTATCTCATTTTCTAAATCATTCTCCCCCTTTTTGATATAAAAAATGTAATTTGGAATATCTTATAATACCTACAAAAAGGTTGGAGAAGGAAAAATATATGAATTAGTAAATAATTTTATCTTCTAGAATAAATGAAAGAACATTCATCCCAAAATATTTGGATAACAATCAATAAAACTGTATTTTGATTGAATAAACCATGATGTTTAAAAAAAATTAAAATAAGAGTTCATGAATTTTATTTCATGTCCATATCTTTCTCCATATTTAATAAGTTTTGATAACTGAATTTATCATCTTATATTCCTTTTTATCATCAATGATATCTCTAATATATTTATGTCGATTCTAGAGATTCTATTACTATTCTAAAAACAATTGGTCTGGGATACAATTAAATAAATCTTATGAGAGATGTTTTTCATAATGAATTTGATTATTTTTATCTTGAGGCTAAATCATTTTCACCTAATAATTATTTTACTTTTCATGCAATTCAAACTTTTTATTCAACAAAAAAATTGATTTTTCAAATCAGTGATCTCATCCTTATAAAACATAAGACTTGAATATTTTGTTTGATTGAAATTATACTTCTTCATTATTTCATTAACTATTTAAAACTGGGTTACATACAAGCTTCTAAAAATATTCACGTTTTGAGAGATATCACTATAATTTTTTTTGAAACAAATAATGTCCGCATTCACAAGACATAATGTATCTTCTGTCGAGTATTCTTGAACATTGATAAATTCATAAGAATTATGAGGATGGATAAAACTTTTTTTGATATCCTTTCAATGTTCCTTTTTACATTTTTACAAAACATTGATATTGGATTCTAGCCTAAATATTCTATTTCTGTGTGGTTTGGTTGAATCTAATTTTTTGTTTTTCTTTTACGAAACAAAATGAATCTTTACATGAATCCAATAGAAATATAGAATTTTCTTGTGAATTCTCTTCAGATGCTGATCAATATAATGATATCTTTTAAATGAGATTGTATTATCAGATTTAGTATTTTACTCATAATATGTAATCTCTACAGAATGAGTTCTAGAAGCTTCATCTTCCATATTCAGGTTACAATCATTATTTGACTTAGTCTATTCGTCATTATGTGAAATGTGAATCACTTTATTGGATAATATTCTTGATCTAGCATCCATTAATGATGTTACTTTTAGGGATTGTAATTTGGATGAAGATGCTTCTGAATATATTTTTGTTATTCTATCAGAATGATTTTTTTCATTCTGATTAACCTCATTTTCATGTTCATTTTATTTATTTTATTCTACATTATTTTCAAATTTGTTATACTGTTTATTTTTTCATCCTCACCACTGAGATACTTATATATCTATGTCAAATAACTATCATATTTTACCTCACATATTAATAATATTTTGGGGTAGCTGAGTCTTTAGAATCATTTTCTATATTCTTTCTCTTGTATTGGATAGAGGTAGTGATTGTTTTATCTTGAATTGATTCTCTGAATTCAATTATTTCACTTCCATTTTCAACTGCATTCAATAATTTATCAATATCAAAATCATCATATCTTCTCATTTTCAAATTCTTTTTTCTTCTATTCTTCTTGCAAAATAATCATTAATATAAATGTTCTCAGCAAGAGTCCTTATAATTTTAAGACTCAATGTTGGTATTCATTTCCTTTAACATGCACCTTTGTCCATTTGGTTGATATTACCTTGTTTTCCATCCATTTCGTATTTTGCATTAAAGAGGAATCAAACTTGGATTAATTTTTTTCCCAAAAAAATTAGTACTGGTTGTTTTGGGATTCCATGAATTTTTTCAAAATACATGATATGAAACCATTGATTCAGTATCATTCATAATTTTTTTGATTATAAATAAAAATAAAACCTCATCCTTTTTATCATATAATCACTAATTAGTGGGACATTTTTAATTCTTGGTGATCACTTGATTTCAATATTACAATAGACAAAATATTCACATATAAACATACATAGAATCACTAGAAAAATAATCAATGAGAACCTAATAACACCAAAAAAACTAAATTTTTTATGGTTACGAAGATATATCCCACTAAATTTAGCTTCCCCATATTAACTGAATATCCGAGAATCAAAACATCTGAGAATTATAGGGGTTCTCTATCACCCTTTTTCTTAATTATAAAACCATTAAACCAAATAGTTTTTAGATAATTAGCCAATAAGAGATGATTCATTTTCCATTTATCCAAATTTATCAGAAAAATAGATGCCTTGGATCCATTCTTGTTGAAGGTGTCCTTTTCTTTCGACAACTTCTGATGTGGGGAAAAGGCATCAGCCTCTGATGGTGCACCAAGGAAATTTTTTAATTGTTTTTCTGAAATTATAGTCCCTCAATCATACATGTAAAAGGATAATTTTAAATTTGTATCAACATTCAAAGAATTATAAAATTATCTAATGTATTCCTTGAGAATAGACATTGATTAGTTTTTGGTTTTTCAATGAAAATAAATTCTTATAATTGAAAATTTAAAATTCTTTAAAATGAAGAATCAAAAATTTCATAAAACAATTTTCTTACTATCCTTTATCTATATAAAATTATGGATGTGAAATATTTTAGAGCAACTATCTTGTTATTAGATGTCATTGATTTTGACATGAGTACGATAAAATGTTCTGGGAAAGAAAACATCTAGACACAGCTATATGATAGGCGAAAAAGATTCAACGTAAATATATAACCAAAGATGTGGGATAGGGTAGGGGTCCGTTATATAGTTGACGAAATGTGACCATTGATATTGTATGTATCATGTATAACCAAAATTATTTTATGGTTATAAAAATTAAAAAAATGAGGTTTTTTTGTTCATAAAATAATTAAATTATTCAAGATGAACCCGATAATGATTTTCAAAAAATACCATCAAATATAATATAATTGAGAATGTATAATGTTTGAAATTGTACATTTCTATATCTCAAGATAGATCTATTTGTCTTCATTTTTTGTTCCTCAAAAAGTTTTGGAAATATAGTGTACAAAAAATATCTAATTTTAAAAAATTGTGATTACATAATAGTTTTTAGTCCAAAATAATTTTAATATGAATAATTTTAGTGCATACAGATTTTGAGTATGAAAAATTTATGTATCACATTTTTTAATATAGGAATTTTTTTTATGAAAGAATTGAGTGGGAATAATTTAAAAGTATGAAAAAATTCAATACTAAAATTTTTTGTGTCTGGAAAATATGATTACGAATAGTTTGAGAATGAAAAATTTTTGGGTATGAAAAATTTCAATGTTAAAAATTGTTGTGTAGATCAAATGTTTCTATAAAAAATTTGACTACAATAATATTGAGTACTAAAAATTTATGTGTGTAAATGATTTTATTATAAAAAACTTTTGGGTATGAAAACTAAATTGGAAACTATCAAAAATATGTAATCTCTTTTGGAAAAAGAGTTACTTAATCAAAGGATATGGTTTAGACAATAAGTAGAGAGGAATTATTAAATTAAATTTAACATTCATAGATAATATTAATGTATTGAAATATAAGACAAGGTAATGATTTTTTAAAAAATATCATAATATTGTGTGTGTATTCTGATAAATTGTAAAATGATATATCTGTTATGTGTTTGTTCTATAAGATAGTGATGCCAAATATCTATATATTGTCCTCATGAGTGAAGTGATGGGACTTTACATAAAATTATTACACTAGTGTTATGACATAGTATTTGAGTTTTTGTAATACTCATGTCATAATCAGTGAGTGTGTGTTTCATCGACAATACATGAGCAGAACAACTTCCAGATACCACATATTCAGCCATAGCTATGGAAATTTCTACTGAGTTTTGTTTCAAACAAGACCAAGAAACTAATGGATCACCAATGAAATAAAAAGTTATTGATTATCTATTTTTATCTACTATACAACAACATAATTCGATATCAAAAAAAAAATTAATTCAAAATCTTCTCTAGAAGAATATAAAACACATAAATCCATAGATCCCTTTAAATAATAAAAGTAATTTTATCATTTTAAATGGTATTCCTTTGTATTTGATTGATTCATTCCTTTAGAATAATTCAAAAAATTGTATGTGTATTTGAAAATCTATTATGTATAGTAAACGTCTAATTAAAAATCTAAATGTTTTTTGATCTATTGGTTTTTCATGTTCATTGAGATCAATAAAATTTTAGTTAATGAGTAGAGTATTATTTGTTTTATTTTTCTCATAACTATAATTTTTAAGATTCCTTTTAATATTCTTATGTTGAGATATATAACTCCCTTCTAACTTTTGAAAAATTTGAAAACAAAAACATAAAATTAACTCATTGATCCTACTCATTTAAAAGTTATATTTAATATTATTTGAAAAGATAATTTTAAATATTGTTTAGTTAATCTTAAAATAATGTCATCAACATAAATTTGGGGAATCAAATTTTTTTTTTCTTCATTATAAAATGTGTTGGAAAATTATTTATCTTTGCAAAATTTTTTAAATAATTTTTATTAATATGTATCAGATAAGGATTTAAGGGATTTTTATTTCTATATAATACTTTCTATGCTTGAAAATGTATTTAGGATATTTTGTATTCTCAAAACTATGATGTTTTTTAACTAAAAAATTACTCTTTTACATATCAATTATGGTAAGCACACTCCACATCCATTTAAAAAAAAATTAATTAAATTACCTTACAATTTCTAAAAGAATACATTTATATTCATGTCTATCTACTAGAGAGTAGGTTTCCTCATAATCTATTCCATATTTTTTAATAAAACCTTTTCTAACCATTTCTTCTTTATTTCTAAAAATGACTCCATTTTCATTACATTTATTTCTACAAACAAATTTAACTCTAATTACATTGGATAATATAAGTCTTTCATCCAAGGTCCAAACATTGTTCCTTTTAAATGCATTTACCTCATCATTAACCCAATTATCATCTACTAAATACTCATTGGGACTTTTAGGATCAAATTAAGGAAAAAATAGTTATTGTGATACTACATTTCTCAATGAAATTCTAGTCCTTACAGGTATATTTACATCCCAAATGAGGTTATCACTTGGAAAATTTTTTAGAAACAGCTGACTTGGGTTTTTTAAAACATGTCCATCAATATAAGTTTCACAGTCATATGAGGTGAATAAATCAGAAAAAAAATATCTTTAGTATTAACCTAATAAAAAAATTATATTATAGAATGATAATAATTTTTTGAAAACACATCAGAATACATATGATGGGATTGTTTAAAAAAATGATCAATTTCCTCAAATTTGACATGTTCAATTTTCTCAACAGTATATATGTTTTTATTGAAAAAACAATATTCCCTAGAAGTTGTGGAATAGCCTATGAATATTACTTCATTGTATATGGGTGAGAATTTATTAAAATTATATTTTTTATTCAAAATGATAATCGGATCCAAATACTTTGGGGTGTGAAACATTTGTTTCTAGGCATGTCCATAACTAATAAGGTATTTTATTAAGAGATGGTCTAATTAGAACTCTAATTATAGGCTAGAAATAAGTGATCTCTATGTTTTCCAAAAAATAATTTGAAATATAGTATTCAATCAACATGATCCTTTTTATCTTTTAAATAATAGGATTTCTTCTTTCAACAACATAATTTTGATGAAGAAATTTATAATCTAAAAAGTTATATGAAATTATTTTCTTACTATAAAATGTTTCAAAATATGTATTTACAAATTCTCTACCATAATCACTTTGGATAGTTATAAATGGATTTTTTATCGAATTTATATCGTTGAATTCAAAATAATTAATATAAAAATTTGATTATGATTTTTTTTCATGAAAATAGTTCGATATATATCATCTGTAATCATATTATAAAACAAATACTTTATAATTTAATTCAATACATCTTCTTTGTGTCGAACTGAATAACTTCACATGCACTAACTATAAATCATCAGTAGTAGAGAATTTTCTAAGAGATTTAAATCCTGACTAATATTGTTTTCCATATAGAGAAAAGTAAATGACTTTAAAAGAACCAAATCAATGTTTATGGAACATCCTTAAGAAGTCATTTTTTGCAAAATTTATAGAAGTTCAAAAGGATACAATTTCATATCCTTCTATGTCAAAGCCAAGATTGATCTTCCATTAAACTACAGAAAGGTATGTCTTGAATCCTATGGTCTTCAATGTTTAGTGTATAAACATTCTCATGCTGATGGCTCGAAAAAATTAATCCATTTTTTAAATTCTGTAATAAATAATTATCATTTATAAAATTCATAATGTAAACTTTATCAAAAAATTAATGTATATGTAAAAGGTTGTTTTGAAGACCTTTTACAGGAAAAAAATTTGAAATTAATAAATTTATAATATGAATAATGTTTCAGATACCAACAATATAACCTTTATCATTATCTCTGAATGTAACTCTTCCACCTTTCATTTTGAAAATCGTTTTAAATAATTATTGGTTTCCAATCATGTTCTAGGAACATCCACTATCCACGTACCATATATTCTAGTTATTGGAACTTCTTTTTTTCCATGAAAATAAAAAAATATTTTTTTAACCAAAACATTGATAAATATAGAAATTTTATAATAAAAATAATAGGAATCCACATTTGTTTTGAAAATTGTGTTTTTTTAAATCAAAAGGATTGAATTTTTTTTAAGGAACATTTTTCTTCCAATGTCTATCCATTTGAAATTTGGTAAAAAGGGGGAACATTTAAGAACAAAATATATTTTAATAAAAATAGGTTTTCAATGAAAATTTCCTAATCGAGAACTATTACTATATGGAGTGGTTTATTAATAAATCATAAAAAATTTCTTTTCTATAAGTAAAATATTATAAGTGTTTATTTAAGGAAAATATTTAAGAATTTAGTTTTACAAATAAATAATCATCCTCATAATCATTATTTTCGGAAGGATTTTTTCCTCTAAAAAACTTTTATAATAAATAAATTTTTCAAAATCATTATATATATTATCCTTCTCATAATTTTTTTCCTAAAGGTTTTTAGAAATGGAAAAAATTTCAAAATATTTTTTATCATAATATTTTGAACGGTATGATACTTCTTTTTTCAAAACATTTAATCTAGAGTTTTCATTTTCATGTTTCTTGCTAAATTTTAAATTTTCATTCTCACTTATTTTTTCAAATATAGAAAGTTCTTCATAAGATTATAAAGTATTTTTATCACTAGTTAAACAGGATTCTTTATCTTATGATATTGAAAAAAAAAATTGGGATAATTTTCATTTGAATACATATTTGTTAAAGTTTTGTAGTATGTAACTTTTCCATAATAAATTGACATTCAATAGTTATTCTGGGATAAAGAATAATAATTTTATGTATGATATTTTAATTTTATGAAGAACCATTAGATTAATCTCCACCACTTCCACTCCACGATTTTTTATATTCCAATTATATATTTCATATGGATATATAATAAGTTTTATTTTTTTTCAAAATTCCATTATTTTCTATGTATTCTATTGAATTTTGGAACATTGGGTCATATATATCCCTATATTTTATATTCATAACAAGTAACATTAGAATATTTCTTATCATTCCATTCCTTATTACTTTACTTGTATTGATATCAGAATTTTATTTCCCAAAATATATTTTTCATTCACATTAAATGATTGGAAAATTCATTCTCATAATGTTATGATTCAATTGAGCCTGATTGGGTGAAAACATTCATTGCCTTGATCATTTAACAACCATCTCATGAGTTTTGTCATTCATACGATTTGATATAGAAGTAAAAGTTACTACACCATTTATCATTTGGACTCTGTTTTCTTTTCATTATAATTTATTCTCATATTTAAAAATAGTTCTGAACAACTCATCAAGAGTTACAATCCTCAACTTCCTTTTATAATCATCAGACATTATTTTTTATTCCCATTCATTTGGAATAATATCTAAAATTTATTGTAATGGTATCAAATCATCTAATCCATTATCTTCCATAGATTGTAAAATATTCACAATTGTCTTGATCATTTTTTGATCTTTAATAAGAGGTTCTCTATAAAGGAATTAAAAATACTAATAATATTCTATAAGCATCGATATTCTTGTTTTAAAAAATTTAAAAGAATTTAAATGAGTGATTTATGGAATCTTCCAATTAATATTGGATCCTTCATAAGATGAAATATGTCTATATATGTTTCCAGTCATAAAAAATTGTGGTATTTCATAAAACATAATTCAATTCATATTCTTGCTTCTATGGATTTGAAAAGCCTCTATATCATTTTTATCAATCTTATAGTGACCATTTTGTATAACAATGTCATAATCACTAATGATGATTATATTGATCTTTACTCTATCCCTCTGTAATTCATAATCACTTCCATAAAAAATTCATTTTCTTAGGGGATTGATATTTTCAATTGAGGCAACATTGAGTCCTATCATCTTTGAAAAAATACAAAAAGTATTTTTTTACAATACACGTTTTTGTAACAAGTATTTAAAAAAATAAAATAAATATAACAAACTGGAAAATATAATTAAAGAATTAGTAAGTTAAAGAAGTTAAATCCTTCGTTAGAACCAATTCTGGGTAATGGTATTACATAGGTTGGGTTTTATATCAATTGTTTGATCGGCATGTATATACAGAAGAACGAATAAACAAGTGGGTGAATTTTATATTTAGAAACAATCATTTTTAACATTCAAATCATTTAGTTCAACCGGATTTAATATAAAGAATTCACAAAACCTAATATAAATAAAAACATACTATCTATAGGGTCTGATTAAAAATATAACATAATTAGGTTGACTTGAATATGTATTCTATATATTGAATTAAGAAATCAATCATAATCATAGTTATCGGGGTAAGTATTATAATCATGGTGGTTAGGATAATTAGAGTAATATAATATAATTATTTTATAATAAAGCATATTGAATTGTACATGGTAAACAAATTAATCATATTCAAAAAAATAGAAATCATAATGTAATGAAAAATTATCATAATAAAATCAATTATGATAAAAATAATATAGAATAAAAAAATGACTATATCAAATTATTTAATTTTTATTTCTATAATAGTGGAAATAAAATACAAGCAAATTCATACAATACATTGTTCCCAAAAAAGTGTATCCAATAACCTAGGATAATTTTCCCTTGATTTACAATTACAATCAAGACTCTCTTACCCACACAAGGTTAATCCGTTGATAAGACTATAGGCTTTGGTCTCTCTACCTATCCCCTACATCCCTAAATCAAGAAGGTGATGAGAACCACTATCAAATTATCCTAAAAATCCCATGATCCACAAAATATCGTCACCAATATCTTCCAACACACAGTTACCATAAATTGAAATCACAGTGATCGGTCTTAATGAATGAAAAACATATTATTTAATGTTACAAGTAAATAGAACAATCATTTAACAACATGTTAACAATCATAGTTTTCACACATAATATATTTGGTAAAGATCTCAATTAGTGTCAAAAAATACATCTTTTGAGCACCTTCAAATGACCTAGTATATATTTTCCTTCATCCTAAGGGTCATATTTGACACCTATGGTCAGATTTTCTTCAAAATGATTGGAGGGATTTGTACATCGGACACTCTAACATTTATATTGAAATTGTAAAAATTACATAATTTTGGTTTGCATATAATACATCTCATCGTTTAGATTTAAAATAAAACTATTCTATACAATGTAGTATTCTGGGTATTATAACATTGAGTTCGATGATTTCTTTTTAGAGAGTTAGTATGATTTATCTAATTATGAAAATATTGTCAATACCAAATATTGTACTATATGTATGGTGTGAATAATACTCTAGGTTTATAATATTATATATTTCTGGACTCATTACAATAATAATGAAATGAATCATTATTCGTATTATTATGAGTACTATTTTTATCTTATGTACTATAAAAATAATTATGATCAAATTTCATATTATTTTCATATAACAAAGTTTGATTAAAATTCTTCAGAAAAAATTTAATTTTTAATTAAATATCTAAGAATGAATTTTTATTTCTAAAACAAAAGGAATAAAAAAGTCAAAATGATACATTTGTCTTAACAAAAATTTTCATCCTTTCGAAAATTAATAATGTAATATTTGTCCTTAGATATACATATTCTATTATATCTGAATAATTTTCTTAAGGTATCATAATTCCAACCCTATTATTATGTGTTGAATCAGAAGTGAAACTATATTATGGTTTTATGATCACATTTGATGTCTATGATTCTTCTATGGTTGATATTTGTGGGAATGTTCTTCAATAAAATGTCAATATTCTCCCTTTGGTTGAATTTTATGTTATCTTATGACAGGATTGGATTTATCTTCATAAATATGTATTCAATTGTTTCTTAAGGGAAGTCAAGTATGATAATCCATAGACTACAATGATTTTTTATTTGTGTGAAAATAAAGATGAACTTTTTATGAAAATGAAATCTATTGTACTTGGTCATGATTACTATTAAAAGGTTGTGTTTATCTCAAAAGGATATAGAGAACTAAGATTTATAAGATATCTGTAACACCCCAAGCATCCACTGTACGTTTCCCTTCGAATAATGCAATAGCGTGTGTTGTACGCAACCTCGAGCTCTAACACACACCACAACTAATTAAACTAGCCGTTGTGAATAGTAATACCTAATTTTTGAAATTTTATAAATTTTATTTATCAAAATGGAATTCATTTTTGGATTCGGAATATTGAAATTTGTAACGCCCCGACCCTAATTACCTAGAGTCGGTGCATTATTACATAACATTGGCATGATCATGAGAAAGATCAAGTCTCGAAAGACCGATTAGTTTAGTAGCCTTGGAATAACTAGATACATTCGTAAATTTTTACATTACATCATAAAAAAAACATCTTGTCTTCATATCCCCTCATACTATCCCTGCAGGTCATTCATAAATTACTTCTTCATAATCCTGGGAAAAATAAAACATTGAAAGGGGTGAGCTCGGATGCTCAGTAAGGATAACATTATAGCAGAAGCTTTCATAAATAAGCATAAACACTTAAGGCAATTTATAACTAAAACAAAAGCCTTTTAAAATTGAACTTCAACATAGTATGGCAAAAGTAAAATGAAATAATGCCATTTACTTACTCACATGGATATTCTACTAGTCGAATGATCACATGCAATATCAATAACCACTTTCATAATGATGGAATTCATAATGCCAGACTATCATAACCACATAGCCAAGGCCTCGTGCCAAGACTACAAATAAGATTTTGCCAAGGCCTTGTGCCAAGACACTAGTTTGTCTCATGAGACCTACCGATGCATCGAGGAGCTATAGCGGGCTCCACCCGTCACTTATTAAGTCCAATGCATTCCTCATATGAACAGGTTTAAACATAACATAAACATTCGTATTAAAACTAGCATACGAAATGTCAATACTTTAACCACAAACCATGAATGGTATAAAAATAGCACATCCATAGTCAAAAATAACTCATTAGATACAATATGGAAGATTGTATTGTATCACATTAACCTCAATCAAGAATAATGAAGGATGTTGACATAGATGAAAATAATCATCAAAACTATTTGAGAGAAATATCCCCCTTTTTCTTGAAATCATTTAAAAGTCACACTATTTGTCAAGAAGCCATTTAAAAATAGATTTTTGAATCAAAGTGTCCCATACCACTTTGAATCTTTTTTAAAAGGAGTTTTAATTTCTAAACTTTAATGTCCATATAAATAAATCCTTGAAACCATTTTTAAAACATGGACATTAATGAGAAATATTTATATGAATAAGTCTTTAAAACATTTAAAAATGGTATTTTAGTTAGAGATTCTAACCAAAAGAGAGACAATTGAATACAAATAATTAAGGTAATCAAAACTTTGTAATATCATGAGAATAAAGGGATTCATGATATACTACTTCAAAGTACATTATATACACCACATAAAAGTGATTTGGTGTATATCAACAAAGAAGTCTCAATGGAATGTAAATTGAGATGAAATCTCTCATAAAGGCTATATCCTTAGGTTAAGGATAAATCAACGACATAATTATGTGTGACAAATATAAATACACTAAATATGATTGGATATTCAGTGTAAAACAATCAAAGGATATTCACACATATTCTTGTAAAAACAACACCAACGAATTGGATGTTTAACTCAACAAATGGTGAATGAGTTAAAATTACTCTTATCAAATTCATATCAATGACTTGAGAATTACCAATGAGTGATTATGTGTATCAAACTTATATCCACAGGAAGGGGAGTGGAAATTATGACATAATCAAATGAATAGTGATTCCACACATAATCATGGAGTAATATAATCAATGAAATATGCGTAAAGCCAAATGAGTGGTAATTGAAATCTCAAATTCCCTTATCGATTAGGTAACATACGAAACATACACCCATGAAAGAATTATCATACCATGATGATGTAAATACCCATAAATAAAAGTATATAACACAATTAATACAATCATGGGCAGTACACATACACCACATGCAATAATTAAGTGGTGGTCAATGGAATTCTCACGGAATTAAAAGTGAGATAAGAAAATCCCTTACTTTGTACTTTTTCCTTGGTCGATGGTAGGTTTACCTCCTGTATAATGGTGAAATAATTGTTATTGAATAATACAAGAATCATTTACTTTAATATGATATCATATATGATCTTTTAACATTGATTTGTTAATAATATCTTAGTATTAACGCCGTTTCGGGTGTTAACTTACTCATTTTCTTTTATATGTTTTGTTACATAAGTCATGTTTGTTGTATCTTATTCATATCCAGAATGATATCAAGTCCTTAAACATCATTTTTAAATCATTAAATGATAATTATACTTGAATGGATACGATGGATAATGAATCTCATCGCGTTCGTGGAGACGGTAGTCCGTACGTACGCACGAACGCTACTTCCATTTAATTTTTTTATTTTAAAAGAATCGAATCCAAATGATACATAGGTATATTACTATTCCAGTATAATATAATATTTTATATATGTTACTTAAGTTCATTAACACCATCCTTTATACGTTCCATGTGTGGTATGAACGAGTCATATCATTTTAAGGGGGCGGTAGTCCGCACTTCCTCAAATGAAATTATCGTATGTATATACTACATGAAACGAATAATGGTATGAAATAAAATGGAATTAAAGAAGCTTATATATAAAATATATATCATTAATATCATATTTAATTACAGTTCCATCATAATGGCCACCATGAGAGGCGGTAAGATGTTTTTGAACAATCATCGTTTCGTGAGGCGTTAGTTTGCCATCCACAGAAACATTATGTTCATCATCCATTAGATGGAGTTGTGTGTATGTGTAGTTTTAATACTTCTTATAACAACATCCTAGTATATTGAGGATACTGGTGCTGTTACAAAAGAAGGGAAATAAAAAGAGTTTGGGTGTTGAAGAAGCAAAATAAATGAAAATAATTTAAGAGAAATCGTTACCTTTAATTTAGGTAACTCACTTTGGTTGGAACCAAAGGACTTGTTGAAATGCTTTCTGCCTAAGGGGAAGCTTCAAGGAGGAGGAGAGGGATGTGGGGAGCTTAGTTGGGCAGAGTTTTGACGAGCCAAGTGGCTTGAGAGGTGTGAGGAAATGAGAAGGAGGAGTGCCCTTTTATAAGAGGGGTGAGGGGCACCTTTGGAAAAGCTAGAAATATTAATTTATAATAAATTCATATTCGGTTTCCAATGGCTCCAAAGTTGACTATTCAAAGGTTGAGGTGGGGATAGGTCGAAAACAACTCATCCAATAGAATTTAGACAGGTTTGGGTACTTATATTAACCATATCTTTAAGTATTAACTCTAAGTTAATTAGTTTCACTTTTACAATGTCTCTTTGTATTTTTATATAATATGGTTAATAAACTTACTATATACATCCAAAAGACCCCCAAGTGGTCCATTAATGATTAACCTATCATAATATAAGTCTCTTGGCCGAACCTTAGATTTTTAGGAATTTAATATCAATTAATAATATAATATTTGTTTTAAGAACTCTTTTATGTCAATTTTGACACTATTCACTAGTTGATTTTTGTGAAACTCATAACAGATTGATTACTTCGAACAAAGTCAAATAAATCAATCCTAATATATCATATTATCCTAGAAAATTTGTTTAATTCATTAAAAGTTTAATATTATAATTATTTGGGTATTTATAATATCAATTATGTTAATTTTTTACTATTTTAGTAATTACTGCATCATCATTGTGTCATAAATAAAATAAATTATTTAATGTCAAAAAATTATAAATAAAATATAATTATGTAGGAAATCTTTTTAGCTTTCTAATGAATATTTATAATCTAAAATCCAGCATATATAACCCTATGTAACAATTGTTTTGCTAAAAGATATATGCTTGTGTCATTTTTGTATTCATTTTAACTTAATTAATATAAAGTGTCATTATCACTTACAAGTGGATCCATGGGGTCCCAAAACTGACCCAAAGATGCCCATGGTCGACCATGTATCAACCAATAGTGTTAAGACACATTTTAGGGTAATTTAGTATTATTATAATATTATTTTTTTAACCCTTATTTACCGGATTTACCCTTAACCATGGTAAATAAAATATTTACCGCAGTAATTATTCAAAATGTCTAAAAATAAAAGTTACCTATTTACACAATTTGGACATCCTGATTCCAAATATGGAATCCATTTTTCTAAATTCAAAACACAGAAGTGGCAGAAATTAATTTAAAATTAATTCCCGCTGTCAAAACAAAAAGCGTGTTTTTAAGAGATAATAACTATCAAAAGATTGACACTTGTTTATGTTCGGTTTAATTGTAAAATTATGTCCAATGACCAAAATTATATTAAATGGTAAAAATATATTCTAAATATACTTTAAAACCACTCAAATTCACAATTTATCACTATTAATTATTTTGATTAAAAAAGTTGTTTTTAATTAAAATTTAGTAATTTTCACTATTCATCAAAATACAAAAGTTATCCGAAAAGTACCAAAATTTAACCCTAGGCTAAATTCGATATTCCGAATCCAAAAATGAAGTCCATTTTGAAATATAAAATATATATAATTTCAAAAAGTAGGTATTACTATTCATAACGGCTAGTTTGATTGGTTGTGGTGTGTTAAAATCTCGAAGTTGCGTACAATGCACGTCATTGCATTATTCGAAAGGAAACATACCGAAGAAGCTTGGGGTGTTACATTCTCCCCTCCTTCAATAAATTGCGTCCTCGCAATTTTTAAAATTTTACTTGGGAATATAATGGAAAGTCCCACATCGGAAAAAGAGTCAATAAAACTATCACTTTAAAAGAAAGAAAGAGAGGTATAAGGGTCATCCAAGATAACCCATACTAGGATTCCATGTAAGAAAACATGGATATGGATGATAAACTAAGTGTCAAGTTCTGATGGAGAGGGATAGAAATCATGATCAGGAGAAAGTTAACAATGAGAAAACCACAAACTTGTGTTGGGACAAACGACCATTAGTCTCCTAGTAGGAAAGTAAACAGACAACATTTTTTTTATAAGTTACATTACATAAGGAAGAGTAATTCATTTATGATATTGACTAAGAACATTATGAGATATACTTACATTTTAAGTAGATTTTCATTCTTTAATAAATTTCCACCACTAACTCATTTTTTTTAAACGATGAGTATTCAAGAAGACTTGGTCACACTGGAAGAGATAGAATAAACTTATATAGAATCACATGATCCATGAAGGATAAACCATATATTTACATTGTCTTTGAAGATTAATCAAAACCAAAATGGTCAGTGAATGATCTAATGATCCCCCAAAAGGATATTCATTGAGATAAATATGCACTAATCTTAATTTCTAAAATTAAACCAACAATACCCCAAAGTTAAATAGATACCATTCAATAACCAATTGTCCTTAAAATCCTTTAATATAATCCAAACTAATATTGAAACCCAAAACATAGAAGAATTTGATTATGTAGTCTCCCATGTTAAATTGTATCTCCAAATGACATCAGATACTCTTAAAGTCACACACTCAAAAGTAATTAACCTAATCACATATTCTCTATTATAGGTTAATCATTTCCATAAATAACCCAAATCACTATAAATCCACAATAAAAACGTAGATAAAAATCTATCATTACTCCACAAATGAAACCCCATAGTATTCTATTTTCCTTGGGCATATAGTGTTCCCAACAAAGCGAACATCTTCCAAAATAAAATTTATCACTTAATCACCAAATCATTTTCCCAAATCAACTTATTATTGATCAATAAAATCATTTAACTAAAAAAAAGTCACACTAACCAGGGACTTCACGTAGTCCAGTGGTAGGCGATAAATCCCAATCGCACTTTGGTTGTGGGTTCGATTCCCATAGCTTTGTCCGACGCGACGGGTTGTCACACGGTCTACGTGTTGTCCTTTTTCAAAAACTATATTTTATAATATTGCCAAAATGAGATAAATTCCTCAAAATACTATATCATAAATTTAACCACAAATGTTATATCATACCTTGAATCTTCATCCCAAATTAGAATAACATATAATTCTCTCAAACCCCAATGATCATATAAATCCAAATGGTTATTTATACCCAAATCCACAAGAGAAGAGACAATTCTTCCTCAAATATCATTCTCACATGGCAAACTGCGGGGTTAAAAATACAAGAGAAAATTATTCCATAGTAAACCCATCAACAAGGAGTGCTAATACTTTTTAAACATTTCTCCAACCATTTATTCCCACATAGCTTCTTCTTTGACCAAGAAAATATCCTATAGAATAGGACATTCACTCGGGTAATGGCCAGGTCCCCTACATTTACGGCAAATGACTGTAAATGGACTCTTGGGACCATTTTTATCTTCTTCCATAGTACTCTTCATTTTTCTTCGGAAATTCTTTACTTTATGTCCTTCCTTCCCGCACGTAAAACATTTCGTTGTCCCATTGAGACACTTTCCTGGGTGTCTCTTTCCACATTTCCTACATGATGAAAATTGAGGGTTCTTTTCTCCATGGTCTCCATTGCTGGAGCTCTTATCATTTATCACCTTTCTCTTCCTTGTTGAGTCTGGGAGTTGGTTAATATATATGTTGTTGATCATATTTTTGGAAAACTGATTTGGCATAAAGACGATATCATTTACGCCTATCAACATTCCATTTTGTTGCTCATTGCCACCACCGTTCCCATCTTGTACATCATTCTCAAAGTCACTATGACTTCCTTGGAATCCAGCCATTGACTAAAACCATAAAGCATTGTGTGAGTAATAGTAGTCGTTAAATCATTTAGAGATTAAAATGTCACCATATTCTCAATTTGGAACATATTAGGATTAACCAAGGTCATTTACTCTCATCTTATATATATATTACTTAAATTGGTTTGTAAAGAAAATGTAAATTATCCTAAGCATATCCCCCGGGAGTGTCGTAACCAAGAGTGCAGCAAGGCCCGTTGTCGTGCACCAGTTCCCGTTCGAGTCTAGCTCAAAGCGGTGTTTTCGGGTTTTACCCCTAGGTACATCTGTGCCAGAGCCGCCTCTACCTGCTCGTATCCAGACAGGGATGTATTGCTCGGAAAACTCACAAAATCTCTACAATACCAAAATTCTAGGAAGTTCTTTTATACTAATCCTCAAAGTTCATCTTAGGTCTACGTGCTCTAATCAGAGTTTATCTAAATCTAGCTACCAAGGTTTGTACTAAACTTCCTCTGATACCAACTGTAACGCCCCGACCCTAATTACCTAGAGTCGGTGCATTATTACATAACATTGGCATGATCATGAGAAAGATCAAGTCTCGAAAGACCGATTAGTTTAGTAGCCTTGGAATAACTAGATACATTCGTAAATTTTTACATTACATCATAAAAAAAACATCTTGTCTTCATATCCCCTCATACTATCCCTGCAGGTCATTCATAAATTACTTCTTCATAATCCTGGGAAAAATAAAACATTGAAAGGGGTGAGCTCGGATGCTCAGTAAGGATAACATTATAGCAGAAGCTTTCATAAATAAGCATAAACACTTAAGGCAATTTATAACTAAAACAAAAGCCTTTTAAAATTGAACTTCAACATAGTATGGCAAAAGTAAAATGAAATAATGCCGTTTACTTACTCACATGGATATTCTACTAGTCGAATGATCACATGCAATATCAATAACCACTTTCATAATGATGGAATGCATAATGCCAGACTATCATAACCACATAGCCAAGGCCTCGTGCCAAGACTACAAATAAGATTTTGCCAAGGCCTTGTGCCAAGACACTAGTTTGTCTCATGAGACCTACCGATGCATCGAGGAGCTATAGCGGGCTCCACCCGTCACTTATTAAGTCCAATGCATTCCTCATATGAACAGGTTTAAACATAACATAAACATTCGTATTAAAACTAGCATACGAAATGTCAATACTTTAACCACAAACCATGAATGGTATAAAAATAGCACATCCATAGTCAAAAATAACTCATTAGATACAATATGGAAGATTGAATTGTATCACATTAACCTCAATCAAGAATAATGAAGGATGTTGACATAGATGAAAATAATCATCAAAACTATTTGAGAGAAATATCCCCCTTTTTCTTGAAATCATTTAAAAGTCACACTATTTGTCAAGAAGCCATTTAAAAATAGATTTTTGAATCAAAGTGTCCCATACCACTTTGAAACTTTTTTAAAAGGAGTTTTAATTTCTAAACTTTAATGTCCATATAAATAAATCCTTGAAACCATTTTTAAAACATGGACATTAATGAGAAATATTTATATGAATAAGTTTTTAAAACATTTAAAAATGGTATTTTAGTTAGAGATTCTAACCAAAAGAGAGACAATTGAATACAAATAATTAAGGTAATCAAAACTTTGTAATATCATGAGAATAAAGGGATTCATGATATACTACTTCAAAGTACATTATATACACCACATAAAAGTGATTTGGTGTATATCAACAAAGAAGTCTCAATGGAATGTAAATTGAGATGAAATCTCTCATAAAGGCTATATCCTTAGGTTAAGGATAAATCAACGACATAATTATGTGTGACAAATATAAATACACTAAATATGATTGGATATTCAGTGTAAAACAATCAAAGGATATTCACACATATTCTTGTAAAAACAACACCAACGAATTGGATGTTTAACTCAACAAATGGTGAATGAGTTAAAATTACTCATATCAAATTCATATCAATGACTTGAGAATTACCAATGAGTGATTATGTGTATCAAACTTATATCCACAGGAAGGGGAGTGGAAATTATGACATAATCAAATGAATAGTGATTCCACACATAATCATGGAGTAATATAATCAATGAAATATGCGTAAAGCCAAATGAGTGGTAATTGAAATCTCAAATTCCCTTATCGATTAGGTAACATACGAAACATACACCCATGAAAGAATTATCATACCATGATGATGTAAATACCCATAAATAAAAGTATATAACACAATTAATACAATCATGGGCAGTACACATACACCACATGCAATAATTAAGTGGTGGTCAATGGAATTCTCACGGAATTAAAAGTGAGATAAGAAAATCCCTTACTTTGTACTTTTTCCTTGGTCGATGGTAGGTTTACCTCCTGTATAATGGTGAAATAATTGTTATTGAATAATACAAGAATCATTTACTTTAATATGATATCATATATGATCTTTTAACATTGATTTGTTAATAATATCTTAGTATTAACGCCGTTTCGGGTGTTAACTTACTCATTTTCTTTTATATGTTTTGTTACATAAGTCATGTTTGTTGTATCTTATTCATATCCAGAATGATATCAAGTCCTTAAACATCATTTTTAAATCATTAAATGATAATTATACTTGAATGGATACGATGGATAATGAATCTCATCGCGTTCGTGGAGACGGTAGTCCGTACGTACGCACGAACGCTACTTCCATTTAATTTTTTTATTTTAAAAGAATCGAATCCAAATGATACATAGGTATATTACTATTCCAGTATAATATAATATTTTATATATGTTACTTAAGTTCATTAACACCATCCTTTATACGTTCCATGTGTGGTATGAACGAGTCATATCATTTTAAGGGGGCGGTAGTCCGCACTTCCTCAAATGAAATTATCGTATGTATATACTACATGAAACGAATAATGGTATGAAATAAAATGGAATTACACAAGCTTATATATAAAATATATATCATTAATATCATATTTAATTAAAGTTCCATCATAATGGCCACCATGAGAGGCGGTAAGATGTTTTTGAACAATCATCGTTTCATGAGGCGTTAGTTTGCCATCCACAGAAACATTATGTTCATCATCCATTAGATGGAGTTGTGTGTATGTGTAGTTTGAATACTTCTTATAAAAACATCCTAGTATATTTAGGATACTGGTGCTGTTACAAAAGAAGGGAAATAAAAAGAGTTTGGGGGTTGAAGAAGCAAAATAAATGAAAATAATTTAAGAGAAATCGTTACCTTTAATTTAGGTAACTCACTTTGGTTGGAAGCAAAGGACTTGTTGAAATGCTTTCTGCCTAAGGGGAAGCTTCAAGGAGGAGGAGAGGGATGTGGGGAGCTTAGTTGGGCAGAGTTTTGACGAGCCAAGTGGCTTGAGAGGTGTGAGGAAATGAGAAGGAGGAGTGCCCTTTTATAAGAGGGGTGAGGGGCACCTTTGGAAAAGCTAGAAATATTAATTTATAATAAATTCATATTCGGTTTCCAATGGCTCCAAAGTTGACTATTCAAAGGTTGAGGTGGGGATAGGTCGAAAACAACTCATCCAATAGAATTTAGACAGGTTTGGGTACTTATATTAACCTTATCTTTAAGTATTAACTCTAAGTTAATTAGTTTCACTTTTACAATGTCTCTTTGTATTTTTATATAATATGGTTAATAAACTTACTATATACATCCAAAAGACCCCCAAGTGGTCCATTAATGATTAACCTATCATAATATAAGTCTCTTGGCCGAACCTTAGATTTTTAGGAATTTAATATCAATTAATAATATAATATTTGTTTTAAGAACTCTTTTATGTCAATTTTGACACTATTCACTAGTTGATTTTTGTGAAACTCATAACAGATTGATTACTTCGAAAAAAGTAAAATAAATCAATCCTAATATATCATATTATCCTAGAAAATTTTTTTAATTCATTAAAAGTTTAATATTATAATTATTTGGGTATTTATAATATCAATTATGTTAATTTTTTACTATTTTAGTAATTACTGCATCATCATTGTGTCATATATAAAATAAATTATTTAATGTCAAAAAATTATAAATAAAATATAATTATGTAGGCAATCTTTTTAGCTTTCTAATGAATATTTATAATCTAAAATCCAGCATATATAACCCTATGTAACAATTGTTTTTCTAAAAGATATATGCTTGTGTCATTTTTGTATTCATTTTAACTTAATTAATATAAAGTGTCATTATCACTTACAAGTGGATCCATGGGGTCCCAAAATTGACCCAAAGATGCCCATGGTCGACCATGTATCAACCAATAGGGTTAAGACACATTTTAGGGTAATTTAGTATTATTATAATATTATTTTTTTAACCCTTATTTACCGGATTTACCCTTAACCATGGTAAATAAAATATTTACCGCAGTAATTATTCAAAATGTCTAAAAATAAAAGTTACCTATTTACACAATTTGGACATCCTGATTCCAAATATGGAATCCATTTTTCTAAATTCAAAACACAGAAGTGGCAGAAATTAATTTAAAATTAATTCCCGCTGTCAAAACAAAAAGCGTGTTTTTAAGAGATAATAACTATCAAAAGATTGACACTTGTTTATGTTCGGTTTAATTGTAAAATTATGTCCAATGACCAAAATTATATTAAATGGTAAAAATATATTCTAAATATACTTTAAAACCACTCAAATTCACAATTTATCACTATTAATTATTTTGATTAAAAAAGTTGTTTTTAATTAAAATTTAGTAATTTTCACTATTCATCAAAATACAAAAGTTATCCGAAAAGTACCAAAATTTAACCCTAGGCTAAATTCGATATTCCGAATCCAAAAATGAAGTCCATTTTGAAATACAAAATATATATAATTTCAAAAAGTAGGTATTACTATTCATAACGGCTAGTTTGATTGGTTGTGGTGTGTTAAAATCTCGAAGTTGCGTACAATGCACGTCATTGCATTATTCGAAAGGAAACATACCGAAGAAGCTTGGGGTGTTACAAAATTAGCCTATGTTGAATTTTTGGTATTTTTCTGAGAACTTCTAAATTTTTATGAATAGTGAAAAATACATAAAAACAACTTTTTTAATCAAAATAATTTATAGTGATAAATTATAATATTTAGTGGTTTTAAAGTATAATTAGAATATATTTTTACCATTTTATCCAATGGTGGTCGTTAGAATTAATTTAACATTGAAATTGGACATAAACAATTGCCAAACTTTTGATATAAATTGTTTCTTAAAAACACGCTATTTGTTGTAACGACGGGAATTAATTATAAAATTAATTAATACAACTTATATGTTTGGAATTTTGTAAAATAGACATCATTTTTGAATTCGGAATATCAATTATAGCTTAGGGTGAAATTTTGGCCTTATTCTGAAAAACTTCAATTTTTGATGAATAGTGAAACCACTAAGTGGTTGTTAAAAACTGATTTTTCGTTAAAATGAAATATTACCACTTCTGTGATTTGATTTTCAAAAATCCGACATACATGGTTGTCATTAAGAAGTAAAATGTGGTTCAATGAGATTAAAATAATTTTTTGGTGAATAGTAACTTTTAAGTTCTTAATCGCGATTAGAGGTAATTAGTGTAGTTTAAGGTACAAATAATGTTTTAATAATATGAGATGAGCATGAAACTTGTCCTACTCCTATTGGATAAGTCATGGCCGACCAAGACAACCCATGGGTCAACTTGGGGACCCCATGGAGCCACTTTAGTTGGAAAATGACATTAATATATATTTATTTAATGTTAAAATTAAATTGACACAAACATGAGTTATTTTACTAAAACAGTTTTTAAGTGGGGTTACACAAGTCCAAATTTTGACTATAAATATTCATTAGAAATATAAAAAGATTTCCTACATCATAGTAGTTTTTTTATAATTTTTAGACATTAAATAAATTAAATTATTTATGACATCATTATGATGCAGCGATGACCACATTATTTAACGATTTAAATAAAATGAGAGGATAATGACAAATACAAGGCTTAAACTTGTCCAAAGCCTATTTTATGAGGAGATTTAGAAACCTTATCACCTTAGCCTCGAATTATATAAGTGTGGGATCTTTAGAATCCGAAAAGCATTGTGAAATAATGTAACATTTCAATCTTTCCAAAAGAGCCCCTCCTCTCCTCTTATAAAAGGCCCCCGCCTCTACCACCTTATTCACACTTCCAAGACTTTTGGTTCGGCCAAACCCTGCCCAAATACTCTCCCAACTTCTATACCTTCACCCTAGAAGCTTTAGTTTAGTCAGAAAGCCATCCTAGGGAGTCCTTTTGATCAAATCAAAAGGAAGAACCCGAAGAAGAGGTAACATTTTCATCACCCTCTTTCAAGTTTCTTTCTTCTTCCACTCCCTCTTTGTTTATTATTTCAATTCTAAAATTATAACTCCAGTATCTTATATATAATGTTATGTTATTATAAATATGGAACAACCATATTCAGTATTCTACCCATCATTTGAATGACATGTCACCATACGTGCGTACGTACGGCTTACCGTCTCCACGTCGTGGTGTAATTGTTATTCAATATATTATTATTTAGATGGGTATAATAATGATATGTAATTCATGTAAATAATAAATATAACATGATAATGATTCTGTATATATGATATACTATCCAATTATATATTGTTTAAATATCAAAATAATGATATTGTCGCTCGTGCGTACGTACGGACTACCGTCTCCACGAACGCGATGAGATTCATTCTCCGTCGTATCCATTCAAGTATAATTATCATTTGATGATTTAAAAATAATGTTTAAGGACATGATATCATTCTGGATATGAATAAGATACAACCTATCCATGAAAAACACGACTTACGTAACAAAACATATAAAAGAAAACGAGTAAGTTAACACCCGAAACAACGATAAATCTAAGATGTTGTTAACAAAGAAATGTTAAAAGATCATATATGATATCATATGAATGTATATGATTCTTGTATAATTTAATAACAATTATTTCACCATTATACAGGAGGTTAACCTACCCCAACCAAGGAAAAGTACAAGGTAAGGGTTTACTTCACAACCTCTTCATTATCCAAGGTTGTTTATACATAATTATCTACTGGGACCTCGTTATAATCCACATCCATGTTTCTTAAAAATGTATTTCAAAAAAATTTTACTATTGAATGGAAAATGTGTTAAAGTAATTTACACCCTTATACATTTTTGAAAGGAATCTTACCGTCATTTTCCAAACAATGTACTTTTTGACCTCTTTGACAAATTTAAGGTAAGAATGTTTTTTTAACTTATACGGCGGGTGCGCCTATTTTCCGCCATTATAACTTCGTCGAAGCTTCCCTAACAAGCTTATAAGAATATCTTCAAAGTAAATGTATTATTTTATAATTATGGGACTTTTAAATGATTTCAAAAAGGAGATATATTACTCTCAAATAGCTTTGATTTCATCCATGTCAACATCCTTTGATGGGTTTTAAGTTTAATTGAAATTGATTTATGATACAAAACTTCCATTGAACATTTTGTGAAATATTTGACTGTGGATGTGTTATTTTTATACCATCCATAGCTTATGGAGAAATTGTTGACATTTGGTATGCTAGTTTTAATACGAATATTTATTTTATGTTTAAACCTATTCATATGAGGAATGTATTGGACTTAATATGTGACGGGTGGAGCCCGCTATAGCTCCTCAATGCATCTGTAGGTCTCATGAGACAACTAGACGTGGAATTGGCCGAGGCCCTTTCCCAATTTGATTTATGGTTTTGGCCGAGGCCTTAACCATTTTAGACGTCTTGGCCGAGGCCTTGAAAAAATGTTTCAGAATGTCCAGCATTATACATTCCCTCATTATGAAAGTGGTTATTGATATTTCATGTGATTATTCGTCTAGTAGAATATCCATGTGAGTATGTAATGGCATTATTTTATTTTACTTTTTCCATATTATGCTGAAGTTCAAGTTGAATAAGGCTTTTGTTTTAGTTATACATTGCCTTAAATGCTTATGTTTTCTTATAAAAGCTTCCGCAATATTGTTATACTTACTGAGCATCTGAGCTCACCCCTTTCAATGTTTAAATATTTTCCAGGATGTGAAGAAGTGTATTATGACTGACTTGCAAGAATAGTCAGTGAAGATATGAGTGTGGACTATGAAGACCATGTTATTGTAGTTTGTTGAATTTTGATGTAATGAAAGACTTATGAATGTATCTAGTGTTTCCAGGGCTACTAAACTAATCAGTCTTTCGAGACTTGATCTTTTGTGATCATGCCAATGTTACGTAGTAATGCACCGACTCTGGGTAGCTGGGGTCGGGGCGTTACAGTTGGTATCAGAGGCAGTTTAGTACTAACCTTGGAAGCTAGATTTAGATAAACTCTGATTAGAGCACATATCCCGAAGATAGACTTTGAGGATTAGTATAGAAGAACTTCCTAGAATTTTGGTATTGTAGAGATGTTGTGAGTTTTCCGAGCAATACATCCCTGTTTGGATACGAGCAGGTAGAGGCGGCTCTGGAACATATGTACCTAGGGGTAAAACCCGAAAACACCGCTTTGAGCTAGACTCGAACGGGAACTGGTGCACGACAATGGGCCTTGCTGCACTCTTGGTTACGACACTCCCGGGGGATATGCTTTGGATTATTCCCATTTTTTTTACAAACCACTATGAAGGGTTACGGGTATATACTTCCTCAAAGAAAACATTTTTATAATTATGGATTATATCCATAATTAGTTCAATTTATGTTAAGTGTTTTACAAGTATGGAATTATGTATTTTGATTCATGAACTAATCTAGTTTATGCCATTATTTAGAAATGGCGCCTAGTGGAAGGAATGGAAACCATATCAATGCATGCTCTCCGTGTAGGGATTGACCTCCTGTTCAGGATAATTATGGTGGAGCTGGTGATACAACTGGTGCTGATCAGCTTCTCACCGTTCTGGGACAACTCACGCAGGTTATGAATAACAACCTTACTCGTATGGAGCACCCGGATCCGGAACGTGGAGGATCAATGCTAGACCGTATCATGAGGCAACAACCGCCAACCTTCAATGGGAGTACAAATCCTATAGTAGCTGAGCAATGGATAAATTCCATAGAGAAAATATTCCATGCCTTGGGGAGTAGTGAAAGGGAGAATGTTGTCATGGCAGTTTACCGCCTCACTGGAGATGTCGATCAATGGTGGTCACTAATTCAAAACACAAAGGAAGATGATGAATTAACAAACATGGAATGGCAGGAGTTCAAAGAGCTGTTCTTAGAAAAATACTTTCCTCGAGACCATCGAGCGGATATGGAAAGGCAATTTCTGAGTCTGAGTCAGAAGGAGGATGAGAAT
This sequence comes from Viscum album, assembly GCA_963277665.1. Classification (NCBI taxonomy): domain Eukaryota; kingdom Viridiplantae; phylum Streptophyta; class Magnoliopsida; order Santalales; family Viscaceae; genus Viscum; species Viscum album. The sequence continues at coordinate 1,235,439,808 of OY728145.1, read as the reverse complement.
GTCGCAAAGTATGAGGCTAACTTTACAAGGTTAGCAAGGTATGTTGCAGATTACATACGTAACCCAAGAAGTAAGACTGATCGTTTCTTTGATTGGTTGAAACCATTTCTCCGTCGAGCTTTAGTATCACAAACCTTCTCTTCATACGAAGGTATTGTCTCGTGCGCTATCAAGACGAAAAAGGAATTCTCTATGTCTTATGACTTTAAATCAAAGCAAGATTAGAAGAGATCCGCTGAAAACTCTGGGAAAGGAAATAAGGAAACAGGGAAGAAGGGTAGAAATGAATTTCCACCCTGTGATAATTGTGGTAGGAAGCCCCCTAGTGCATGTCTAAAAGGAAAAGGAGTATGTTACAAGTGTGGTGAAAAAGGCCACCAAGCTCATGAATGCAAGGGAAAGAAAGCGGCTGTCAACGTGGAATTGTATAATTGTAGAGAGAAGGGACATTATTCAAATGAATGTCCTAAGCATTAGGGGAACTTACCTCAGAAGAGGCCAAGGGATCAAGGCCAGGCATGCTATCACTGCTGTTGAGGTGGAAGCTCCGAAAGACATGGTGGCAGGTCATTTAATGGTTTCCTCAAGTTTAGCAAATGCATTATTTGATTCTGGATCATCGCATTGTTTCATATCTTCCCAGTTTGCTATGAAAATTAGATATTTCCAATTTGATTTAACAAGGGAGTTGTCAGTCAAAACCCCTAAGGGAAGTATTGTTGCAACAAAGTTTTGTCGATTAGTTCCCATTATAGCACCTAAATGTTCTTTACCTGCAGATCTCATCGTCATACCCATGATTGAATTTGATATAATACTCGGTATGGATTGGCTTTCGGACCATGATGCAAAAAATTATTATAAGAGGAAAGAGGTTACGATTCTTGATGATGATGATAAGGAACACCTTATCTTTAGAGCAGAATCATCGCCACATAATTCTTATCTAGATCCACCCCCAGTAGCTCAACTAAATTCAATTATTGGGGAGGAAGAGAAGGAAATTACTGAGGATGAGGAAAGGAATATTCAAATAGAGGATGTACCTATTGTGAGAGAATATGTTGATGTGTTTCCGGAAGATTTACCTGGACATCCTCCAGAACGAGAAGTTGGGTTTTCCATTGAATTAATTCCTGGATCAAGGCCCACATCAAAGACCCCTTATAGAATGGCCACTGTGGAATTAGTTGAACTAAAGAAACAACTAGAGGAATTGAGTAATAAGGGATTTATTCGCCCTAGTGTTTCTCCGTGGGGAGCCCCTGTTCTTTTTGTTAAGAAGAAAGATGGATCTATGAGGTTGTGCATTGATTATAGGGAGATCAATGCTATAACAATAAAGAATAAGTATCCACTACCTCGCATTGATGATTTTTTTTACCAACTGCATGGAGCTCAATACATTTCAAAGATTGACCTTCGGTCTGGATACCATCAGTTGTGTGTGAAGAAGGAAGACGTTCCAAAGACAGCATTTCGAACAAGGTACGGGCATTACGAGTTTACAGTAATGCCTTTTGGATTGACTAAGGCACCCTCTATTTTCATTGATCTAATGAATAGAGTTTTCAAGGAATATCTTGATGACTTTTTAGTGGTATTTATTGATGATATCTTGGTATACTCCAAAAGCCACGAAGATCATGAAAATCACTTACGCATTATCCTGAAGACTCTTAGAAGACATGAATTATATGGGAAATTTAGCAAGTGTGAATTCTGGCTTCATGAGATTTATTTTCTTGGCCATATTGTCTCTAAGGATGGAATTTCCGTTGATCCTTCTAAAACCAAGGCAATCCAAGAATGTCCAGCACCGACAAGTATAACTGAGGTACGCTGTTTTATTGGTTTAGCAGGTTATTATCGACGTTTCGTCCAGAATTTTGCCAGATTGGCTAACCCATTGACAAAGCTCACACGTAAAGGGGTCAAATATGTCTGGACAAAAGAGTGTGAAGAATGTTTTGAAGAAATAAAGAGAAGATTAGTCAATGCCCCTGTATTGACTCTACCATCAGGGAATGATGGGTTTGTTATTTATAGTGATGCATCGAAGAAAGGACTCGGTTGTGTCCTTATGCAGAATGATAAGGTCATTGCCTATGCATCACGACAGCTAAAAATTCCTGAGAAAAACTATCCTACTCATGATATTGAGTTAGCAGCTGTGATCTTTGCTTTAAAGATATGGAGACATTACCTCTATGGTGAAAAATGTGAGATTTATACTGATCACAAGAGTTTGAAGTATATTTTCACACAAAAAGAACTCAACATGAGGCAAAGTCGATGGCTTGAACTACTCAAGGATTATGATTGCACGATACATTACCACCCGGGGAAGGCAAACAAGGTGGCAGATGCTTTGAGTAGAAAAGACCATGGAGTTTTGAATGTGATGAGAATTGAAAGGGATCCAATTTTCTTGGATCTAGTGAAGATGGACATGGGAATAACTAGGGAAGGTGAAACATCAATGCTTTTTCAAATGGTTGCCAAACAATCATTACTAGAAAGGATTAAGAGTTCTCAGACCAACGATGAAGAATTTCAAAAGAAGATTAAAGGTGTGAATGATGGAAGATTGAGGGACTTTGTGTATAAGGATGGAATTTTGAGATTCGGGAAGAGACTTTGTGTTCCCGATATACCTGATCTAAAAAGGGAATTGCTGGATGATGCTCATAGTTCCAACTTCTCTATACACCCTGGGAGAACCAAAATGTATAGAGATTTGAAGGAACATTTTTGGTGGGACAATATGAAGAGGGAGATTGCTGATTTTGTGTCGAGGTGTATGGTTTGTCAACAAGTGAAAGCTGGAAGGCAACATCCTGGTGGAGTATTGCAACCTCTTCCCATACCTGAGTGGAAATGGGATAATATTATGATGGACTTTGTCATGGGACTACCAAAGACTCCTATAAGGAATGATGCAATATGGGTCATTATTGATCGACTTACTAAGTCAGCACATTTTCTGGCTATACGGGAGGATCTACCACTTGAACGTCTAGAAAGACTATATATAAATGAAGTTGTAAGACTTCATGGAGTACCCCTATCGATTGTTTCTGATCGTGATCCTCGTTTTACTTCAAGATTCTAGAAAAGTCTTCAAAAGGCCTTGGATACTGAACTCCGTTTGAGCACTGCCTATCACCCTCAAACAGATGGACAATCAGAACGGACTATTCAAACCTTAGAAGACATGTTGAGATCATGCTCTCTTGACTTTCAGGGTATGTGGGATCAATATTTACCACTGGTAGAATTTTCCTATAACAATAGCTTCCATTCGAGTATTCAGATGGTACCATATGAAGCGTTATACGGAAAGAGATGTCGTACACCAACCTGTTGGGATGACGTTGGTGAAAGAAAACTTGTAGGCCCAGAACTGGTGGAGGAAACGGTGGAAAAGGTGAAAGTAATCCAAAATCACATCAAAGCATCTCAAAGTAGGCAGAAGAGCTATGCCGATAATCGAAGGAAGGATTTGGAATTTCAAGTCGGTGATCATCTTTTCCTGAGGGTATCTCCATGGAAGGGAGTCATACATTTTGGTAAGAAAGGTAAATTGTGTCCCAGGTACATCGGACCTTTCGAAATTCTAGAACTAATTGGAGCTGTAGCTTACCGTTTGGCAATGCCGCCAAGTCTCTCCAAAGTTCACGATGTGTTCCATGTATCTCTGTTGAGGAAATACATGCCTGACCCAACGCATGTACTCACCTATGAGGAATTAGAACTGGAACCCGATCTTTCCTATTGTGAAGAGCCCGTCAGGATTCTTGATGTGAGGGAGCAGGTGCTGAGAAACCGGACGACTCGTCTGGTGAAGGTTTTGTGGAGAAATCATAAAATGGAAGAGGCAACGTGGGAACCTGAGGAATTTATGATGAAAAACCACCCGAGTCTTTTTATGCAGTAATACCCTAGAAATTACAAGGACGCAATTATTTGAAGGAGGGGAGAATGTAACACCCCAAGCTTCCACTGTACGTTTCCCTTCGAATAATGCAATAGCGTGTATTGTACGCAACTTCGAGCTCTAACACACACCACAACTAATTAAACTAGTCGTTATGAATAGTAATACCTACTTTTTGAAATTTTATAAATTTTATTTATCAAAATGGACTTCATTTTTGGATTCATAATATTGAAATTAGCCTATGTTGAATTTTTGGTATTTTTCTAAGAACTTCTAAATTTTTATAAATAGTGAAAAATACTTAAAAACAACTTTTTTAATCAAAATAATTTATAGTGATAAATTATAATATTTAGTGGTTTTAAAGTATAATTAGAATATATTTTTACCATTTTATCCAATGGTGGTCGTTAGAATTAATTTAACATTGAAATTGGACATAAACAATTGCCAAACATTTGATATAAATTGTTTCTTAAAAACACGCTATTTGTTGTAACGGTGGGAATTAATTATAAAATTAATTAATACAACTTATATGTTTGGAATTTTGTAAAATAGACATCATTTTTTAATTCGGAATATCAATTATAGCTTAGGGTGAAATTTTGGCCTTATTCTGAAAAACTTCAATTTTTTATGAATAGTGAAACCACTAAGTGGTTGTTAAAAACTGATTTTTCGTTAAAATGAAATATTACCACTTCTGTGATTTGATTTTCAAAAATCCGACATACATGGTTGTCATTAAGAAGTAAAATGTGGTTCAATGAGATTAAAATAATTTTTTGGTGAATAGTAACTTTTAAGTTCTTAATCACGATTAGAGGTAATTAGTGTAGTTTAAGGTACAAATAATGTTTTAATAATATGAGATGAGCATGACACTTGTCCTAATCCTATTGGATGAGTCATGGACGACCAAGACAACCCATGGGTCAACTTGGGGACCCCATGGAGCCACTTTAGTTGGAAAATGACATTAATATATATTTATTTAATGTTAAAATTAAATTGACACAAACATGAGTTATTTTACTAAAATAGTTTTTAAGTGGGGTTACACAAGTCCAAATTTTGACTATAAATATTCATTAGAAATCTAAAAAGATTTCCTACATCATAGTATTTTTTTTATAATTTTTATACATTAAATAAATTAAATTATTTATGACATCATTATGATGCAGCGATGACCACATTATTTAACGATTTAAATAAAATGAGAGGATAGTGACAAATCCAAGACTTAAACTTGTCCAAAGCCTATTGTATGAGGAGATTTAGAAACCTTATCACCTTAGCCTCGAATTATATAATTGTGGGATCTTTAGAATCCGAAAAGCATTGTGAAATAATGTAACATTTCAATCTTTCCAAAAGTGCCCCTCCTCTCCTCTTATAAAAGGCCCCCACCTCTACCACCTTATTCACACTTCCAAGCCTTTTGGTTCGGCCAAACCCTACCCAAATACTCTCCCAACTTCTATCCCTTCACCCTAGAAGCTTTACTTTAGTCATAAAGCCATCCTATGGAGTCCTTTTGATGAAATCAAAAGGAAGAACCCGAAGAAGAGGTAACATTTTCATCACCCTCTTTCAAGTTTCTTTCTTCTTCCACTCCCTCTTTGTTTATTATTTCAATTCTAAAATTATAACTCCAGTATATTCTATATAATGTGATGTTATTATAAATATGGAACAACCATATTCAGTATTCTACCCATCATTTGAATGACATGTCACCATACGTGCGTACGTACGGCTTACCGTCTCCACGTCGTGGTGTAATTGTTATTCAATATATTATTATTTAGATGGGTATAATAATGATATTTAATTCATGTAAATAATAAATATAACATGATAATGATTCTGTATATATGATATACTATCCAATTATATATTATTTAAATATCAAAATAATGATATTGTCGCTCGTGCGTACGTACGGACTACCGTCTCCACGAACGCGATGAGATTCATTCTCCGTCGTATCCATTCAAGTATAATTATCATTTGATGATTTAAAAATAATGTTTAAGGACATGATATCATTCTGGATATGAATAAGATACAACCTATCCATGAAAAACACGACTTGCGTAACAAATCATATAAAAGAAAACGAGTAAGTTAACACCCGAAACAACGATAAATCTAAGATGTTGTTAACAAAGCAATGTTAAAAGATCATATATGATATCATATGAATGTATATGATTCTTGTATAATTTAATAACAATTATTTCACCATTATACAGGAGGTTAACCTACCCCAACCAAGGAAAAGTACAAGGTAAGGGTTTACTTCACAACCTCTTCATTATCCAAGGTTGTTTATACATAATTATCTACTGGGACCTCGTTATCATCCACATCCATGTTTCTTAAAAATGTCTTTCAAAACATGTTTACTATTAAATGGAAAATGTGTTAAAGTCATTTACACCCTTATACATTTTTGAAAGGAATCTTACCATCGTTTTCCAAACAATTTACTTTTTGACCTCTTTGACAAATTTAAGGTAAGAATGTTTTTTTAACTTATACGGCGGGTGCGGCTATTTTCCGCCATTATAACTTCGTCGAAGCTTCCCTAACAAGCTTATAAGAATATCATCAAAGTAAATGTATTATTTTATAATTATGGGACTTTTAAATGATTTCAAAAAGGGGAGATATTACTCTCAAATAGCTTTGATTTCATCCATGTCAACATCCTTTGATGGGTTTTAAGTTTAATTGAAATTGATTTATGATACAAAACTTCCATTGAACATTTTGTGAAATATTTGACTGTGGATGTGTTATTTTTATACCATCCATAGCTTATGGAGAAATTGTTGACATTTTGTATGCTAGTTTTAATACGAATATTTATGTTATGTTTAAACCTATTCATATGAGGAATGTATTGGACTTAATATGTGATGGGTGGAGCCCGCTATAGCTCCTCGATGCATCGGTAGGTCTCATGAGACAACTAGACGTGGAATTGGCCGAGGCACATTCCCAATTTGATTTATGGTTTTGGCCGACGCCTTAATCATTTTAGACGTCTTGGCCGAGGCCATGACAAAATGTTTCAGAATGTTCGGCATTATACATTCCCTCATTATGAAAGTGGTTATTTATATTTCATGTGATTATTCGTCTAGTAGAATATCCATGTGAGTAAGTAATGGCATTATTTTATTTTACTTTTGCCATATTATGCTGAAGTTCAAGTTCAATAAGGCTTTTGTTTTAGTTATACATTGCCTTAAATGCTTATGTTTTCTTATAAAAGCTTCTGCAATATTTTTATCGTTACTGAGCATCTGAGCTCACCCCTTTCAATGTTTAAATATTTTCCAGGATGTGAAGAAGTGTATTATGACTGACTTGCAAGAATAGTCAGTGAATATATGAGTGTGGACTATGAAGACCATGTTATTGTAGTTTGTTGAATTTTGATGTAATGAAAGGCTTATGAATGTATCTAGTGTTTCCAAGGCTACTAAACTAATCGGTCTTTCGAGACTTGATCTTTTGTGATCATGCCAATGTTACGTAGTAATGCACCGACTCTGGGTAGCTAGGGTCGGGGCGTTACAATATCATTATTATGTGGATGTTTATTTATTACTTTCTAGAATTATTTCCTTATCTAATAAAAAATTATGATGTTAGGTTCCCAATATATCTCATACCAGGTACCGCAAAAACATCTAAGACTCCCTACAAAATTTCCCCATTACAGTTGTATGTATAGAATATATAAATTAAAGAGAACATTGATAAGTGATTCATTCATCCAAGTGTTTCAAATTGGATTGAACCTATTCAAAATTTTTTTAATAAATATGGTTTGAGGAGCCTCTTTATTAAGAAATGGGAATTGAACAAGATCAAAATCATGATGAAGTTTCACAGGCCTAGTATAGATGACTTTTTAGACCAATTTTTTAGAGATAAATAATTTAACAATATTATATGTCATTCTGGATATCAACAACTATTGTTCCATAAGGTGGGTATACACAAGATTATATTCCATACATGGTTAGTAAATTATAAATATAGTGTGATCCAATTTGGTCTTAGTAATTCCCACTTTATCGCTATGGATTTAACGATTACAATTTTTATTGATTTCATTGAAAAGATTATAGTTTTATTAATTGATGATATTATTATTTATTCAAATAAAAATAAGAAAAATTAATATTATTTGAGGTTTATTTTTAAGACCCTATTTAAGTATATGTTTTATGAAAATTTTACTAAGTGTGAATTTTGACTACAAAAAGATTCAATTTTTGGGTGATTTGTTATCAAGAGACTATATATAATTGGATCCATAAATGGCAGAGGAAAATGGATGTTTTCAGAGACCAAACATAGTGACTAAAATGCATAGATTATATGATTTTACATATCAGTGTTGAAACATTTTAGATATTTGTTCACAGGTGTCTAATCCACTAACCATGTTAACAAAAAAGGGATCCACATTATATTAGATTAAATACTAGAAAGAAAATTTCTAGGAAACAAAGAGAAGGTTAGTCTACATACCTATGGTTACACTACATTATATTTTATAAGTTTTATCAATCAATATTAATGCATCGAAGAAGGTATTGGTATAAATTATATGGTAGATTAATATTTTGATAGCTTATGCTTCATGATATTTTATATTCAATGAGTGAAATTACCTAACCCATGAATTAGATTTAGTTGTAGTTATTTTTAAATTAACAATATGGAGAATTATCTATATGGATATATGTGTGAAATTTATACTGATAATAAATTATTAAAGAATATATTATTATAGAAGAATATTAATCCTTTCTAAAGAAGATGTTTGTAGATGATTAAATATTATAACTTCTCAATACATTACCACCATATTATAGTTACCTTGGTGGTATATTCTTTGAGTAATAATGTTAATTATATCTTATCTATGGTGAAGATCAGAAATGTTCCAATATTTTTCCATTAGTGAAGGATGGATCTAGATATTGTGAATGAAGAAGAGAAAAAATATCTTTTTCAAATGAGTATTCAATAATCAATCCATTTGAATATGAATGTGGAATGGATGGATTATGTAATTCCTTATTCACCATAAATATGTCGGAAACCCTCACCAAATATTTTTTCAATCAACCCTCTAAAAATTCTAAGCAAAATAATTTTATATTGGTTGTAGTCAATAATTTTAAAAATAGTACACACTTCATCCCTAACATAGAATATATAAAATTGGATATTCTTTTAGAGATATATATTTATTAACATTTAATTTTTCCTGGAGTACAACATTCTATTTTATGTGGCCGATATCTAAACCTTACCTTAGAGTTTTAGAAATGTCTTAGGAGGCTCTATATTCGGAGATACATTTAAAAAATGAGAATCATGATTATATTTATGGACAATATGGGAGAAAGTTTAAATCCATATAGTATATTTTTATGTCTTCACCTATGGATGTCAATGGTGGATGCAACCAACACATTACACTAGTTTATGTTACCAATAAAAAGAGAATTCACTCATGAATTTTGATGGATCATTATGAAGAACTCTATTGAAATAATTGATAACTAAATAATGTTGGTATTTTTTGGGTATTATAAATCTATTGTACTTGATCTGGTTAAGTAAATTTTTGATAAGTTTAGACCCATTCAGTAGCACATCAAGGAAGTGGAATGTCGAAAAAAAAGATTAGCTTATAATCATGGCCATGATTTAGGGTTTGAAGATAGTGAGAGGGTGTTTCATATAAGTTTTCTGTGTAGTAATGTTATATTATTTAGAAATAATTTATATCTAATCCCTAGGTTTATTATCCCCTAATATATTCTCGATCAATTAAGGATTGTTTCTTATAAATTGGTGCTTCCCTCGAACCTCTCTTAGGTTCTTGATGTGTTCCATATATATCACACAAGAAAGTATATGACGGATCATTCACATATGCTAAGCATAGATACATAATTCTAGAGAACATTATTTCATATGAATAAAAACAATATACATTTTTAATCATATGGATAAATTTATTCAATGAAAGACTTATCAACTTGCAAAACTCCACTAGAAGAATTTCAAATTCGAAGATACTATGTGGGAACCTGAAAATGTGATGAGGAATAGTTATCATCATTTTTTAAAGAAGTTATATAATATATAGTTCTAAATTGATTTTTAAGGGAGTATAATATAACACCATGATTATATATTAGTTTTTTTCAAATAAATTTAACTTATATGATAGCTTTCATGACATGCAATACCACCTTTTCACAAATGGAAATATATTATTAATTTTTTTATTTGAAACTAAAAGTATAAAATATAAATTAGACACTTTGATATTAATAGGAATAATACTTTATATCAATTATAAAGGATTTAGGTAAATAAAATATATTATTAGTAATGACATTATAAGCCTCTAAAAAAATTTCCTCCGAATTCATTTTTTATTAAACAAACTATAGAATTACATTTATACAAAATTTATAAAATTTATTTTAAAAAATCAATTAATCATTTAAATAAAAATGTTCAAATATTCTTATGATGATTTTTATAAAATTATATGATAGGATTAATATTTCAATGAATGCTGAAAAATATGAATTTTTATTAAGCATATCATTTTCATTTAAATAATTTATAATGATGTATTTTTTAATATTATATTGAATGTAAAATTAGTTCTATTATTTTATTATTATTAAAATATTGTTCATTATAATTAATTCTATGATATCTTTTGATATAAAAACTTTTTATTGATCCAAAAACTTTTTCTTTAGAATAACATATTTTCGTTGCATCTAAGGCTAAAATATTAAATTCAGTTATGCCATTAAAGTGAATTTAATTTGGTTAAAATGGATTTCAAATTTTAAATAAAATATAATTAATATTCATGGATAATTCAAACTTAATTCTCTATCTTATTAAATAAAAATGACAGCAAAAATTAATAACCGTAGTTAAGGTTAAAATGGGTTTATTTGGGGCAACACTGAATGATAAGTGTATGTTAGAAAGTATATTTTTTTCAAATCCTTTTTTCTAGATATATTTCTTCTATTAATTACTAAAATTATAACTTATTACAATTTTTATCATTTTTCATGGGAATTAATTTTTCATTTTTAATTCTTTTAGGAAATATCTTAGTAGTTACCAAGAGGGTCCCCACCACCAATTAAAAAACTAAATCTCAAATCCTATCTAATTCAAACGTACCAAGATATTATGAATCCATAAATACCAAAAAACTACATTCCCTAATTCCATACTGATGTATTATATGATCTATTTTTATTTTTAAACACTTTTAAGAAGCATTATTTTTAATACAAAAGATTTTGTCGAAATAAGTGGTATAGTCATTAACCATGAGTTTCTGTTTATTTTTCATCTTTTAAATACATGAAATCATATTTAATAGCTATGTTATCTTAATTTCAGTATCTATTAGAAAATAATAATTTTTTATGTTATGTCAATAACTTATATTCATCTCATCTTTCTCAAATTTGGAATCAAAACTGTCAATCTTTCATATGATGAACTAAAACCTCATAAACCGATGTAATTTTTTCTCCATAACTACCTTTTATTGTTAGATATAATGATGGATTTGAAATATTTCTATCATAATTATTACGTAATTAAACTTTTTGAATTATAAGATGAAATATAATATCTTATCTTGTAATATGCTGAAGCATAATATCTTTACTTGTCAATATGTTTGGACTAGTGCCTCTTAAAAATGATGTGATATTATTTTTCAACACATTTTAAAATTGATGTTATAAGGATATATTTAATGAATTTATATGATATATATGACATAATTTTTAATTCTGAAAGTCTATTTAATATTTTTCATTCCATCATTGCATCCGTTGAGAAAATGGAAACTACATTTCTGCATACATTTAACATGTTATGTTCATGGATAATGTAATTAATTTTTCTATATATAAAAATTATATATTACTATGAACATATATATAATTAATTCATATGAGTCTTATGTCATGGATAGAATTCTAGAGATAATGTAACCCTGATCAATGTAATTAATGAAACTACTAAAAAACATACATGAAAATTGATGCAATTATCACCTTTAATAGTGATTTTATTTAAAATGTTTTAATACATAGGTGATAATATTATATGCAGAAATAATATATAAATTGATATAAAATATTATATTTTTAATATTGGTTTAATAAATCAGTATTTATTTTTCATGAGTTTTGAATGTGTAAAAAGAATGTCTTCATTTCAGGGAAGGTATTTTCGTCTAAATTATATTTCTATAAGAAAACTTTTATATTCACTAGTTTTTTCATGTGGTGTATATAAATACCATGAATGGATATATGATTCATGTTATAATATTAATGGGGAATTACATATCCATTTAGGTATTTTTATTTCATTGGGATTATGATTAAAAAAATACAAAATATGTAAGAGATTTATAATAAAATCAAATTGCTTATTGAGATTATTTATGATTATTATTCCAATTATGAAATATAATGATCCATATCTCAAGAAACCCATGTATTTTATTATACATTAGTTAGTATGAATTCTTTCATTTCATTTTATTTTCCTTAAAAAATAGTATGAAATTATTTTTTTAAAGTCAACTGACATTATTTCTCTCATCGGTCGAAAATAATTTTCCTTCCATGTAAATATTTTCAAAAATATGTATTACTGACTGTTTATATGATAATCCAATAGTTATTTTGAGTTACGTTACATATTATTACTTTTAAAAAACATATTAAATGGAATCTTCTTCTCTATTTCTGAATAAAAAACTTATGAATTTATTTTTAGGAATCTAAAAGAAATATTTGATATAAAGTTTATGGAATAAATGTTCATTACCACCATTATAAAATATTAATTATTTAAATATTACCTCAAAATATTCCAAGGTACTTCTAAAATAAACATTTTCCATTTATATTTATGAAATTTATTCATTTTGAATGATATTTTTATAATGGAAAGTATATTTTTCTGAAGAAATGTTCCATGTGATTTATTAAATCACCTTCCATCTAAGATGAAAACATTTTACGTTACATAAGATTTAAATTTTCTTTGATCCAATAAATCCATCCTTATTATTTCTAATTATTGTTTATTATTATTACAAAAATATTTTTATAAATCCCGTTAGATATCTTTGTTCCTTTTTGTGAGGGTTTTATTATTTATTATGAAACATTTTTCTTTTCTGTGGGTTATGCTGTGGTGAAATATTTATGCAACCTATTTCTATTCTTGGTTTATGATATGATGACTGTTTAATGATATTGTCGAATATATATGTATTAGTTTTACTATGTGATGTTTTTTACAATAATTATATATCCATCCAATGAATTTAGTAATGATTAATGTTCTATGTGTTTAAAGGGAACACAGTAGGTTATCATGATCCCAAAGGAGGGTACATGAGAGGTTATACCAAGAATATTATAGGGTAAATGGAAGGTTATCCCAATCTTAGATAGTTGGTTTACCAAATCTCACTTGTTATTAATTTTAACATCAATATTATTTACATATGATTTTATATTCTTATTTTTATTCCAAAAATCTATGTCTTACGTGAATATAATGCACTCATCTATATTTTATCTTTTATTTCATTTGGGAACATATCTTATGAACTTCTATGATTTATTTCATTTCTAAATATTATGAACATTAATATGTTTTCTATGGTTTCCAAATGATAATATTTTCATATCGAACCCTTATACTCATGTCATGGTAATTTGATCATTTGTATCTTTCATATTTACCCTTACTAATCATCAAATATCACCCTTTATTATGTCTTCATTCCCCATGTTATGATAAAAGGTACTATGTATGTTATTTCAAAGAAGGTTTGTTGTTATCATGAACATATTGAGAGATGATATAGTAATGTATTGATCTATTTCTTATGTATCCATGCTTCAAAAGACACTAATTATTTATGGTCTCCATGCATGTTTTTGTAAAATAAAATAAATATTCATCTATTAATATGTAATATCTATGTATGAAAATCATGGTCCCTAAATTCTCATAAGATTATACTCATGTTATATATAAACGATCATAGATATCTCTCTTGTTTACTCTCACAAAGAATCAAATGTCATCTATTATTATGTTTCCTTTTTCAGAGGATATGAAGAAACTGATTATGTATGATATGTCTAAAAATTGTACTTGTTATGATGAACTAATTGAAATATGATGTATATATTTTATTTCATATTTTTTTGTATATGAGTTTCTAAATACAAAAAACCATTAATATTAAAGAATTTATTCTAAAATTATGTATTGTATATTCATATAGTGGGATGTTAAATTTATGCACAAATATTATGGGTTTCTATAAGGATGGATGATTCAAACTAATCTGATAAGATGTTTTTAGTATGGTCCCATCAGAAATGGTACACCATATAAAACACTTACATCACAAGTAGAATGTGTGTGATGAATGAATGATTAATTCTTAAAGGATATGTGGTGTTGGGGTCAACATAAGATAATAGACAAAATCATTAAAAAAAGATACAATTGGAAACTAATAATAGTGTGATATGTTGATTGACTAAATATGTGAGTGGGATAGGTAAAGGATGTGGTATATACCTTAAGAGGATTATTTTTTAAAACGAGAGGTGGTTTCTAACATCACCATTCAGTCTAGGTATGGATGATTTAATAATCCAACCAAAGAAACCCTAAAATAGTGCTTAATTAGGCCCTCCTATAATCCCAAAAAATGATCCAAATATCTATGGGTAAGATAAAAGTCCTAAATTCCTAAATATAACTCATTAATAATAATTTCACACAATGAAATATAAATCTAAATCACGTATTTCTTCCTAAAATCGGGATACATTTTTCTATAATTCAGATAAGTCATCCATAAGAAATATGTAGTTTGAAATTAATTTAACACCAATCATAGAATATCAAAATATTATGAAACTTATAAATTCTTTTAGTATAAATAATAATCATAACCAATCTATCTATATTTATATAAAATATTGAATTTAAAATAAACCCAAAATGAGATCAAAATAATTAAAAAATAGAATGATAGTGTGGCATGATAACAATGGTATATCAGATGATTTCACCAAAATATATAATATAATCAAAATATATCGTATATTATATATTAGATGGCTGACACCACATGAAACCATAAACATATCTAAACAAAATTAAAGGACCGCCCACAATAGAAAGTGTTTCAATATTCCATATTAATTAGTTAAGTAAGGCATACATAAACCATAAGACATTATTAGAACATTGGAATGTATTCCCTATAGAATAACACCAAATACATCAAGCATAAACATTAAAAATATATCGATGATATGCTAGTTATAAATAAAATGTCAAAGTACTATACAATTTTTTTAACACAAGTAATCTTTCATTATATTTTTATAGCATATAATTTAAAGAAGTAACTTATGTAATTATAATGACACATAATATAGATGAATAATAATATTAATAATAGTGTAAAATAAATCACCATCAATTCAAACTAGAAATCATCATAGAGAATATAGGGAACTTTATTCACCCACAAGATAGAACACTCATTATATAAATATATGCATACTAATATCTTACCTCGTATAAAAATCACCTAGAAAAATAATATCATGACCATGTATTGGTTTGTATTATTAAAATCATGCAATATACACTAGTTATGGTATTACTGTGAACTAAAATATTCATATGACTGGCTAAATGAATGACAGTATAAAGGCATAGTGTTTCTAAAGAAAAATATGAGACCATAATATGATAATCAGTATAGTATCCCTAAGGTTGAATTTCTCATAAATCTAGTCGTGGACATTGTTTTAGGTTCCCTACTAATCTAAAAATGAATCCCATGGTAAATTCAGTGATCATGTTTTTTAAACTGCCCATATTTTTATGAAAGATAACACAACTTTATAACTGTTCACAAGGTCATAATAAATCCAAATCATGCATGGAAATCCAATCAAAATGGGTATCGCTACAGAGATGAATGAAATTTATAATAAATGCATTAGATTATTCAAAAAAACCTTATTAATGGGATAATTCATCTCAATAGATCAACAATCAGGATATATTATACAATAATACCATAGAAAATACCTTTTTAAATTTGAAAAAAAGGGAGACATCCTGAAATTAATGTGAAAATTTACATTGAATAATACCACTTTTTATGTGATATAAAATTCTATATTTGGAAAACATAATAAATAATAAAAATTAATTATTTTAACAAAATAATTAAATCTTCTAGAAATAATGATAGGAGTTAACAATATTTTATTATTTATTATTAAATAAGATTTATTAAAAAAACATTTATATATTTTTCAAACAACAATAAAATCATGTCACTATTTAATAATAAATAAAAATAGTTCAACCCAAAAACATAATGAATTTTTTCTTCAAAAAAATTGGTCGATCATTTTGTAAGAATATTATGTACACAAGTTGAAGTCTCCTTATATTTTGAATGTTAGGACCAGACACCTCATTCTATTTTAAATTATTAGATTCTATAAACGGAAATGGTAAATTTAACATAGCATATAACTTAAACGAAATTATTGTTCTAACAACATCAAGAATTTTTTTAACCCATGAAGTATATTTTTTTCCATGTTCCAAGTTGGTTGAATTTTAATGGATGTTAATTAATTATTTAAAAAAATATTTATCTTCTAATTTTCAATGTCAAAATCTCCAAAAATAAGTATCATTTATAAATTTTAGATCTATGGAAATATCATAATCTAAATATTTTTATCTATGAATACAATAAATTAAGTGTTAATATTTTATATATGGACCTTTCCATATTTAGTTGATTCGAATTTATAAAAAACTAACCCTGAAACACATTATAAATTCACGCTTATTTATACCCTCTATGGTGAATCATTTTTAAATGACTTGATCCCTAAACGATGGATAATTGATTGTGTAAAACCCCATACTTTTATAAATAAAATATTATATTAAATGAATATATTACATATAATGTAATATAATAAAATAAAAATCATGCACTATGTTTCATTATTATATAGAACCATGATAAAATTTATCAATATTATTATTATTTAGAATAATGACTGTTACGGGTGATAAAAATTATTAATGTAGTCATATGATATTGAAAAATAATATTTAACTATATAAAGGGTTACAATAAAATCAATTGGTTGCAAATATAAGAAATGATGGACTCAACTAGTAGGATCGTACCATATGATGATCATTTATCATATCTTGTAAATGAGATGGAATAAATGGGATTCACCCTTATGAATGTCCATGACATGAATTTTTACCTAAAACTCCAAATGAACCACTATTAAAATCTTTTAGGGTGTTGATAAATCCAATGGGGATACTCAAATTATGTAATTTATAAAACACAGATAACCTAACTAAAAAACTATTTTTCTGTCATATAAGAGTGTTGAACCATAAGGATAGTAAGTATGTTCTAATTAAATTAAAGAAAAATAAACTAAAATTTATTGATTGGTTTGAAAGAAAGTGAAATAATAGTTGTAATGATTACATTTTATATAAAGAAAGACACATACCAGTTTCTGTGATTTCAGGTTCATGTTCTATGTATTCAATTCTTAATTAATTTATTTTGTTGTAGTGTTAGATTTGGGGTATCAAAGATCTTTGTTCTATGTATCCTACCCTAATCCCGTTATTGCACAATTTTAATGGTCGTATAATATATTAAATCACTAAACATATCCACCTAATACCCCTTTTAAACATAACTAGCCTTGATTAAATAATTATCACACTCAGAATAGGTTAATTTATTCATGAAATGAATAATATTCTAGATATCATAATTAATGAAAATTAAATTTCAAAAAACGAATATGGGAATTGACAAATTTAGTTACAATAATCCAAAATATGAATAATAATGAGTGAGAATATCTAAGAAAAACATCCCCCAAAATTCACATCACCCAACACAAAAGAATCTAATATCTAATTATATTTATGTTGAAAATGTGCAACATTGGTACCCGAGGAATACTGTTGTTGAATAACCATGGTGAAATAGGGAACCATAGTGTCACCTCAGGAGTGAGTCTTATTCCAATATCATTGCCCCACCTTCACGATCCCTATATTACCTTAATGGTGTGTCCAAGGTGGAAAATAAAGGAAATATCATCAACCCAATATCTATATAACATATTTTTTGTAAAATTTGAAACTTACATGAAGTGTAATTATGTTACATGATGTGTAATATTTAAAATTAGGGAATCATGAATTCTGGTGTATCTTCTCTAAAAAATAATCTAAGAAAAGTCACCCCAGGTAGTTATAATATCCATCAAGTAAATTATATTTATAGATCTCCTTATGATAAAGTAACAATGTGTATATTAATTACATAATGTGTAATCACACTAAACTTGTTTTCAAGCTCTGCTTTGGTATAAAAAATCGGATGTTTCTCTGCTTCACCTCACTCAGAGTGTGAACCATCTCTTAGCTCCAAAATTATTCTCTTTTCATTACTTTTTTCAGATATTCATTAATTCCATAAGAAAACATAAAACAATTTGTTTTATTCAAAAATTGGAAATAAAATTCAATAAAATACAAAAAATAATAAATGAAAACATTATAAAATATATGTATGAAATAAAAATATAAAATACTCCAACACATGAATTCATACGTGTCCTCAAGTATAGAATGTCATCATAATAGAAAGGGAATTCACCAGTACATGAATTAAATTCAATATGAATAAATAATATTGTTCAAATGAAAAATTAAATGATCAATCATCACATTAGAAAATTATTCAACACCTCTCATTTCAATGAAATAAGTCAACCAAGTATTTTATGGTTCCCCTTTGAAATATCCATGTTCCATCATTATTCCATTTTAAATTTTCATATAATTATTAAGATGAACGGAATTTTAAATTTAACTCACATAAATGTTTTCAATCATTAATATTGTATAGTTTAATAGAGTAATGCACAATCCTTGTGAACATGAAACATACTATAGTCTGGCAAGGCATCTAACATATTCACTATGTAAAGACAAACACACAAATAATCATGAGGTTTTTACTATTAAGGATCAAATGATTCAGATGTTTTATGGTAAGTGGGTAAATTATGAAACTAATTAAGGCCCAAAAAAGGATGTTGAAATCTAAACTGTAATGCTTGATATCATAATGTATTATCAATGAATGTATCCCTTTACAAATTCCATCTCTTGATTCCACCAATAATCTCATTGTGGGCTCAATATACATATAAGGGAAATTATTTACTCATCCTCTCCTGCTATTAATATATTTATATATATATATATATTATTGTGCTTCAAAATAATATTACATCCACCACTATGCCACATAAAATCAAACGATCATCAGTCTAGAAAATGATTATTTTTTGTCTTCCTAACACACAACAAAAGTTTTCAATTTTTTTCATTTTTTTAAATATATTTTTGCATGTGATATGAATAATAAAATACAATCAATGATGCACGACCTCTACCCATATCATACATAAAAATTATCTGAAAAAATATCAGTAATAAATTATATGCTGATACACTCTATATTGTTCCTCCACTAAACTTATTCTTTATATATCATTAAAATTTCTAGAGGAAGGATTAATGGTTAAAATTAGAGTGTAACATGGATCATTTTCATACAAGTACGTTCATGAATTCTATGGGTTCAAAAAATATTAATTCAATGTGAGTCTAAAGATAATATCTTAAACATAATAATGCCTCCATCATTTTAAATGGTATATTGTTAAATCAATAATTTAATAATATGTAAAAAATGTTCTACATGAAAAAATATCTATGTTTCTATAGAAATATATGAAAAAATTAAAAGAAAATATTGTCTTAGTGGATGTCTCAGGAATCAGATGAATGGTGTAGACAATCTCACTTGGAAAGGAATATAATTATTTAAATTTATTAGTGATGTTATTAGAAATTAAATTAATTGAAAAATATAATAAAACTATATTTAACACAATTAACATGATACCCTAACATTGTATTAATTAAATTATAATACATATTATTATTTATACTAATTATTTTCCCTATTTTTCTCATTTAAATTTCTTAAAAACTAAAATTTATATTCAATATATTGTACTTATCAAGGGTAGTTTATGACTCCTTGTTTTTTTGATTGAAATATGAATCAATTGTAGGTAATACAATACATAATTGAATCTATAAACAATTATAATGTGTAAAATACAATAGAAAATTAATAATTTTAAATTCTTACTCCGCTTTCAATTTGACACTTCAAACATGGTCTCTATATGTTCTTCCCATAGGATTTCATGACATATAAATTCCCATCATGACATTTAATTTCATGAAACATTATCTCTTGATGCCTACATATGTCATCACCCTCCCTTGATGGTCATGAAAAAATAAAATTAAATAGTAAATTATAATTTCATTAAAAATAAAATTTAAACATTTAGGTTTGACTTATTATTCTGAAGAACTAAAAAAATAAAAATACAAAAAACTAGGGTTCCTTATATGAAGTTTTTTTGTTTACAATATTTGGCTCGACCATACCCCTTCACATCTAGGTGGTATATGGTAGGAATGTGGTTACCGTATCTAAATCCATAAAATGTTTATAATGTGATTCTTCTATGTAGATGGGTCATCTCCATTTTTTTGAAACAAATTTCATTCTTACATTGGGGAATAAATTCTTAATATCCATTTTCCCAACCTTGCAGTTCTATTTAATTCTACAAAAACAAAATGGAAGCTCACTGACTCTCCAAACCTGTTATCCTTATTTTAATTCTTCTTTGATGAATGGTTCTCCAATATCATCATCTTTTTTCCAAAAATTGAATACATTTCTTCATCTTTATCATAATTTCATATATATCATCTATAATATCTATTTTAGTTATTCTTACATGAAAATTGGTGTCCAATAATTATATAATATTTTCCTCTGAGAACTATTCAATTGTTTCTCCTGAATTTTACATCTCCCAATTCAAATTTAAATTCACCTCTAATAATCCAACTTGTAAACTCATATCTCAAATATGAACATTAGTAATTTCCATTCCTATGTTATGGAATGGTCTTACCTATATTATTGGGAGCTTATATTCATATATTTCTAATACTACAAAATCCACAAGAAAATTGAACTAGTCTACCTTGACAATGGCATTATATAGTATCCCTTGAGGATATATCATTGTTGCATCATCTAATGTAAAAATAACTCAAATTTGTTGCTTCTCAATTAATCTCTGACCCTTGAATGTTTCCTATGATATTATATATACACCATAATCGAAGATCACAAAAATATATTCTAAACAAATTAGTGTCAATATTAATCAGAATAGAAAAAATACATGGATAACATTACTTTATTAGTGGTATTATTGACACTACTATTGAACTTTATCCTACCAGTTGAATTTTATCTAATTCGTTAATATTATATTTGTTTTTTAGGAACTCTATTATTATCTTCACCTAGACTATCATGTTTTCAATTTCATACGAAAACGGGATATTGATATGTATATTTTTGAACATCTCTAAAAACGTTTTTCATTTATTAATAATCAACGTCTTTCACCAATGTGGAAATGGTAATTATAAGCTACGGTGGTGGTGGTTCCTATTTATTATTTTCCTCAACATATTTGTTATTTTCTTTAATCGAGTCTCCAAGTTGTTTAAAATTATTTACTTAATGTTTTATACCACTCCCACATAAACACTTCCCACTTAAATGAAATATGGCTTTCACATCTTCTTGGGGATTCTGTCCATTGGATCTTGGAGGACCTCCCCTTTTATATTTTCTATGTAGTTCAAAAATCTAACTGACTTGACATTATATGCTCCACACCATATCTTGTTGGTTTTTTGATTCATTTATCAGTTCAATGATTTTATTTCCTTGATCTCATGGTTAATTTTTCATAGATTTAATTGTTTCTCCTATAGTTGGCATAAAATTTGGAACGGTCTCCTATAGTCAATGGACCTTACTTATCTACGTGGCCCCTTAGTGTTGAGGTTAATAACCATATTCCCTAGGCTAAAATGATTGGAATTTATTTTTATTTTGTTGTTTTGGTTGTTTTGGAACCTATCTCAACACATAATCTAGATAATTATAATCTAAATAATTTAAATATTAATAATAAATACCATGGGGATTTTAGGTGGTCATCATCACATCCAGTTCCCTTGAGTTGAAAATTTTTTGGGAGGTGACCTGGTTGTTTTCTACCATGTGTACCCCATTCGGTCACCCTTCTTCTGGATTCCACTAAAACATATTACTATAAATATCAACTAGTAACTCAAAGCTCTCCTCTGCTGATTTTTTCAAAACATAACCTCGTATAGTAGCATCAAATATCGAACGATTTCCTTGGGAAAATGCATTATATAATGATTAAATTAATAACCAAATATTGATTCAATGATGAGGACATCATCTTTTTTAACCATTGAATCTCTCCAATGAATTAAATAAATATTCATCATTAAATTACCCAAAATTAAAATTACTTACCCAAAGATCTATTGACTTTGGGTAAGAAAAAACATTTTAGAAATTTTTATACCAAATCCTCCCAGGTTGTGATTAAATGAAGAATAAGACTTTGGATCAACACCCATGATATTTCATGAACTGAGAATCAAAATTGGAATAGATTAACATTATCATTTATGACATTATAAAATTTAAATGTGTCAAAAATTTCAAAAAAAAATGTGTGATTTTGGGTCTTCATAAGTTATCCCAAAGAATTATAGAGATTACCTGATCATTTTACTGACCACCGACTTGATCTCTAAGGTTGATAAGTGAAAGGGGGAATGAAATGGATCTGATTAACTCCCATGTTTGAAGTTCTTCCACAGTTTATCATCACTTTACCAAGGATTTATTCATTGGACTTCTGGTCCATCCCTCGTACCCATCTCATGTGAATATCCTTCAATTTGGCCTCTATTTTCAATGATGTTATATTCCTTCTTGTATTCCTCCTTTTGCATTATCTACTAGCATATTTTCATCACCATCTTAGGATCAATTCCAAATCTTCCATTTTTTATTTCCCTTGAATGGATCAATATTACAACAATTTTCTACCAAAAAATGAAATGAAAATACCATGAATAAAATAGTGTATTAAAATAAAAACAATTAGAATGATTCATAATGAATTTAAAAATAGTGGCAACTGTCCCAAACTACATCACAAAATATTTGACAACCCAGAGGGCATCATTGATTCCTATGGTTTTAGAAAAATTTAGTAATTTATAAAACACTGATAACCTATCAAAAAATTCATTAAAATTATTTTTTTAGTTTAGAACCCATAGGGACAGTCTTTCTGTCCTAAATTAATTAATAAAATTGAATCTGAATTTATTTTATTGGTTTGAAAAGGGGAAATAAAAATAGTGAATATTGAGTTTCAAATTAGTGGAGAGACATTCTAATTTCAATTATTTTAGTTTTGTGCTCTAGGGATTCAACGGATAATGGTTTTATATTGTTTTATTGTTGGAATTGGGTCAATAGGTCTCCTTAGCCTTGTTATCCCGGATTAATCCTGTGATTTCACCATTGGAATGGTCATCTACAAGCTGTAATAATGAAAGTATGAAACACAAAACTATATTTAATGATAAATAACATATATTTCAAAATGGTAATACAATAAATATGTTTATTAATTTATTTAATGAATAGTACTCTTCAAATCAAAATTAATGGAGATTTAATTGACAAAATTGTAGATACGAATTGAAAAATTGAGTTACAAAATAAAAAACATGAATAATATATAGAAAAAATACTAAAGAAAACCATATTTCTATAATCACATCACCTAGAATAATAAGAAACTAACAAATCATTCTGTTTATGTCATGAAAAAAACATGGGTACCCAATGAATAATGGTGGTGGTGAACGATGTTGAAACTGGGCTCCATAGTCTCACTTCATGCATGTGTCTCACTCTAGCAATGTCGCTCCAACTCCTTTATCCCAAAATATCCATTGAAGGTGTGGAAGAGGTGGGTTTTTAAAGAAAATATAGTCATTCCATCGATGACATCACATTAATTTTTTTCCCATCGAATCATACATGATGTGTAATTCAGTTATGTGAATTATAATCATTAAAATTCACGAAGTCACGAATTCTAGCGTATCTTCTCGAAAAAACCATCTAAGAATTTCATGAAATTTAATTGGAATACCTGATGTGTAAATTATTTCTAAATTGGTTATAAGGATGAATTCACGATGTGTAAATGAATTTCATGGAATGTAATCATTATGCTCTAGTTTTCCCGTTTCACTATGGCTTGAAAGATATGATGTTGCGCTGCTTCACTTCGTTCATGGTGCGAATCAGCTATAAGATCCAAAAATATCCACTTTTCATTCCATTATAAAATAATCTTTCATTCCAACCAAGAAACATAAATCAAATTATATAATTAATAAATTTCATGATTATTTAATTAAATAAAAAATGAATTCATTAAAACATAATAAAATATATTTATGAAATATTTCAATCAATCATGGGTGACGATTAATAATATAATGATTCTCACATATAATATCTTCACTGAACCACTTAAATATTGTAATATTATCACATACTTTATCCATGGGGAATACATTATAGTAATAAGTGGTTATATATCTATACACTGATAATTTAAATAAATTTATTTTTCTATTATAAATATGATAATGCTTGTTTTAAAAAAATTACCATAATATGTTATATATACATTAGTATAAAATGAATTTGATAAAAAATTATTTTGATAAAATGAAACAATAATTGTAGTTTGTTATAAAATATATATAATTTCAATAAAAACACTCTATGATAAATTCAATAATTTTAAATAAATTTTATTTTTCATGAAATTGTCTTATAAAACACTATTTATTTAAATATTAATGTGAATCTAATTTAATGATCACCAATAAAAATATTTAAAGGTAATAATGTTGTTAGTGAATAAAACATTATTATTTTTCAATAAATAAGTATTTTACTTATGAGAAAAAAGGTAATAACTAGACCATTATTTTGATAAAATAAATTTTATGTTTGAAATTTTAAATTCATAATTAGTTAATGATTATTTTTTATATTTCTCTTCGATAGTTTATTTTTTGGGAAAAAAAATAAAATATGGTATATATATATGGTGATAATTATAAAATCATAATAGCATAAAAAGATATATAATAAAAACCATATGGGCATTTTTGACTCAAAATATGTGTTTGAATTTAAATAATTTATCTTTAATTTAATATGTTTTATTTTATAAACCCATAATGAATGTTCCAGAATATATAATATATTTTATTATTATAATAAATTCATTATGAACAAGACTCAACAAACATTAATGAATTGTATTTTTATAATGATTTATTTTTCTAAACTAATAATATATTAATATCCACTCCCCGTTAAAAATTTCAATGGAAAAAACAAGGTAAGATCAAATATTCTTATTATTATTAATCAACTAAATATTTAAGCTCTATGTTTGGAAATTAATAAACAATTCAATCTATCTTGCTAAATATAGCCTCTATTCCTCCATTTAATATCTACATTGATTGCATGATAAGATAATTTTCTCTCATTTTTACTCCACATATATTTCAGAAAAATTTAATGATCTAAGGCGAACATTCTAGACTTAATAAGATACCTCATAAGGTAATGAGTTCTCTCCTTCCACTTCTGAATTGAGTAACTTAATTTATAAAAAGTTTTTTTACTATCAATAAATTTTATTATATTTTTGTTTTGAAATTTTTTATATTATCTAAATATTTCCCAATTAATGAGTTATAATATTTCATTCAAAATTATTCCTTACATCAAATATCAAGTTCACCTATTATGCTACCTCAAAAATCCCATAATTTTCCATCACCTTCATTTTTTTGTGAATTCCCTACCCTATTTTCTCTCAAAGTTTTTCACCTAGATATAAATATAGTACATTAATTGGGGAGTTCCATGTGAAAAAATCAACATCCCTCAATCATGGTTTTTAAATGATGAAATAAATTCTTATTATATATGATCAATAAGGAATATGTAAAGTAATACATATGAAGGGTTCTCCCCAATATATCTCCAATTCATTGGTTAATGTCTTGGTCACATGATATAGCAGATATGGTTCATAGAAGGTTATCCTATTCACATTATATTATGATCTCTTAGAGGATAACGTATAATGATATTTATACTATCACATTTTATGTCCTATCCACATTAAAATGATACAATGTTTTTATGATGTTTTTATCATGTCATTCTTCCATGTGATTGAATATGATTCCTAACTATTTTTGATATAATGATATGTTTACTGACTCACATTTACTTTATATCATCATGATATTCTTTGATTATTCCCATACTGGGCTTCATAGATCACCCCTTACTATTGATTTCCTCATGTTACCTTATATATTAATAAGTGATCAAGGGGAACAAAAATTATATTATGGAGTTTTAAATAATAATGAATTATTTTATTTTAATATAAATTTTTATGTAACTAATTTCCGAATGAATCTAGTAAAATTAATTTTCTATGAACAAATTATATTGAATTTAGTGTTAAACATAATGAAATAAAGTGTATTAGAAATTTTGGTTATCATAATTGGTATCAGAGAATGTTATAGATAATTTTTGGTATTATGTTAGAAATAAATATTTTATTCCCTAGGGATAAGTCTAAGTATATTGAAAAAACACCATATTTTTTAACATTTATTGCTATTATTTCCCATGTAACAAAGTCATTTTATATATACTACAAGTTGATGTTTCTCTGGCATAGATTTTCCTAGTGGTAAGAATCTTAAAAGGGATAATTTGGTATTAACTCAACCAGTACTGACTCTATAAAATGAAGGTCTTATTGAATTCCTTGTTTGAAACTTCTAGGGATACTATTTGTTAAATTTATTAAAAAAATTAAACAATTATAAATGAGTTGAATATATTTTTATTATTGAAAACCATATCAAATAATTAACATGTTTAACATAGATTTAAACCTATAGAGTAACAATTTTGGATACATATGTAACCTATATGTTATTAAAACTATGTTATTAGATGTAATTATTATATTATTGTAGTTTTATATAGCCATATCCCTATATTTACATTATTTTACTCAATAGTGGGATCTATGATAATCTTTGTAAACAGAAAATGTGATGGATAATGTGAGGATTTCCAAAATAAAATGGATAACTTAATGAGAGTATGAGTTGAGAGCATCATGGATGTTATTTCTCAACTTAAAAATGTTTTAAACTATAAAATGAACCAAGTGGAACACCCACTACCCCCTAAGAAAGATAATGTATGGTTCAGAACATTATGGAATAATTACCTCTTACATTTAGTGGGTCTTCTAACAGTATAATATTAAAATAATGGATTAGATATATTGATAATATATTATTCATCCTCTAATGATCAATGATATAGAGGATAATATAGGAAATTTATTTCCTAGAGGGATAATTTGATCAATTTGGGACATTGATCATGAAATCAAAGCTCATGGAAGATTTATAGTATATGAATGTTAATGATGTTATGAAAATAATTTTCATTTAATTTTTTCCAAAAACACACGATCATAAAATGGATTGTTTATTTTGTGGATATAATAAATGGAAGGATGGATATATTGATAATTATAAGTAAAACATCATAGAAAATTCATGATATAGATCTTCATTTCTCAACAACTCTGAAATTAATGTTGAAAAATAAATTATATAGTTAGAATTGAGATTATGAAAAGACTGAGTGTTTCAATATGATGGAAGTTAAGAGTAAATTTCATATTATACAAGAAAATTATAATGATTGAATTCAAAATCTAAAATATATCATTGCACTAGAGATATGAAGATAATAATAAAGTTATAGTATGTGTAATAAATATAAAAATCCTTTGATATTATGAAATTCTAACATCCCACATGTCATGGATTTTTGAAGAAGTGTCATAAATATTTCATAAAGTGAATAAATAAATTATTCAGGTGACTAATTTTTAGAAATCATAGTAATTAATGTCAGTTTTATAGGAAGAATAAAACTAATGGGATGGGATAATTATATACCATTTCAGTCATTAGTGAATGTTATAATATTTCAATTTAATGGACCAGGGAAAGTGTTCAAGCCAATTCCCTCAGAGAAGGTTATCAACGATAGTTGTTGAAAAAAACCTTACATTCCTAGATATAAAGTATTCATAGATTTTATCAAAACTAATGAGTTTGATCTTAGAAATTAAATGGTGATAGTTATTCCAGTTATACAATCATAAATAGTAAATATACTAATTGATTTTGGTTTTACACATTAGTTCATATCATGCATGTTTTACAAATATATTAAAACACCACATCAAAACATTGAAATTGAGTTATTTTTTTTAAATGGTAATTGGATAAATTATTGCATCCCGAAAAAATACCTCCTCCTATTTTAATATTGATTAGATAAATTTCCCCATGAACATCTTGATAGTCTAATTATTGTAATTTTTTGTTATTTTTTCTGAGGGTTGGTTGTCTTTATATAGATCCAACATAAGTTTTTTGGGGGAATGAATTGTCATTGTTTTTCCCAAATTAATCTATGATGCTATATATGTTTATGTAAGAAGGTTAATCTCAATTAAAATATTCATCACAATTATAGATGTTATCAATATCTGAGTAGACATATCATTATCCAATGAGTTAAACATGGTAAACATTACTCTTTTTTGACATTACCATTATAAGAGAGTTTCAAAATTGTTTTTCCATAGAATATGATGTTCATCCTCCAAAATTATTGATTGATGTATAAATAAAAGATAAACCTAGATTCTCACCATAATCAATATATTTATATATAATTTACACTATTAAACATGAAGAGATGAAAAATATATTACAAGAGAATCTGAATAAGGGGATTATAAGGCCATTTTCGTCCCCATGGGACATGCCAATCCTTTTTATTATATGTATGAGCTATGAAATGTATCTATACATCGATTACTGTGAAGGAAACATGAAAATGACAAAGAACATGTATCCTCAACCATGTAATGATGACTTGTTCGATCATTTATGTGATGACTAGTAGATATGTAAGGTGGATCTTTAGCATTCATATTGCCATGTAAAAGTGGAGAAGAAGGATATTCCCAAGAATTATTTTTTTGAAAAAGATAAATAAAGTATCAGTACATAGTAATTCCATACTCGAAAGGAAATTATCAAATAATCTTTAAGGATTTTATTAGTATTCTATTAATATATTACCTTGAAAAATAATTCGAAGTATTTATAGATAACATTGTAATACAAAAAATACATGGAGGAACATAAAGATAATTTCAATATAATGTTAATGAATTTGATAATGTATAATTCATATGTGAATTATAGTAACTGTGATTTTTGGATGGATAATGTAACATTTTCAGGGATTTCATCTCCAAATAATGGTTATATATGAATATATAAATGAGAAATATAGTGTAAGACTGGGCTATAACCAAATACATATCTAAAATCAATATTTTCATTAAATTTTTTTGGTTCTATCTTATATTTCATATAACTTATCGTTAATTTCAATATTTATAAGCAAATTATCTCAAAAGGGAGTAATGTATTTCCCAACATATATAATTATAGGATAGATTTTTAGAGTTAAAGAATATGATAGTCACTAAAACTACAGTATAAAAAATAAGTGGGGAAGGATTTATGATATATAGTGGAGTTTATATGAAATTTTCAGGTAGTGTACTTCCACGCAAGCTAAAATTGCATGGTAATTACCCAAAACACCTACCCATTGTTGATGTTTTTTGGACACCTATTTTCAAAGGATATATTAAATGTAATTTGGATGGCAATTCGAAATGAAATCATGGAAATTATGGATATGGAATTTCATTCAGATATATTAATAGAGACTTCTTATTTGGAATCCATGGTTTTTGCGGATAGGCTTCCACTCATGAAGCTGAAATGATGGATCTAATCAAGGTAGTAGATGTTGCTCAATAATTTAATTGGAATAGAATATAATTTTAATGTGACTCATCCACTATTTTTCAAGCAGTGAAAAGTTTTATGATTCATCTCTCTTGGAATATCACCTTGAAATGGATAAAATTTCATGAGAGTTTGGATTAAAATAAATATCATATAACACATGTCTATCATGAATCCAACCATAATTCTAACTATCTTGATAACATTATAACCATTGATGATCATCATACTCAAATATCTAGCATCACAAGTGATTCTGTCACCTATCTTAATTATTATAAATGTAAATTTCCTTCCATCTTACTCTTGTAGCTCTGTTTTCTCTTATTATGAAGCTTTAATTCTTGTAATTTTAAAAACCAATATGCAATAATGAAGTTGTTTAGTGTCGATCAAGGATTATGAATTTCCATTCCATTAATATCCTCAGATTTTGAATAGTGTGGATGGAGTCTATAGAGAATGGATCAAAAATCCATACCATGATGAAGATTGTGAGTGATCTATTGTTCTTGTATATTTTTTTGATTGATATAGAAATACTAAAATTAGTGTTATCCTGCCTTGGATAAATGAATGGATGTCTATCAATTCTTAATAAGGTCATGGTGGCTCAAAATTTGGAATTTTCTTTATAAAGAAAAAATGAACTATTATAGATATCAACAATGGTAATGGTTGATTTATGATGTTTGTAACCTTGATATTCATCCCATTAAAAACATAATCCATATGGGAACTTCTAGATATTTCACATATCCCATCCTTCTTTATTAATTCATATAGAACTAAGATTTATATAGATCTAAATAAAAACATTTAGTTAGATAAAATTAAGGGAGAGATTTTGGAATTTGTATCTCGATGCATGGTATAGAAAAATATTTAGGATGAGTTAAATAATTCTATGTTTATGACACAACGATTTCCCATAGGAATATGGAAATGGGAAAACATAATGACGGATTTATACTTATAAAACATCCAGAAATCTAATGAACATAAACCCATTTTGGTTGTAGTTCATCACCTAAATAATTCATCAAATTTAATTTCTATCAAGGAATATTACTTCATTGAATAAATCACAAAAATATATAAATTAACAGTGGTAAGACTATATTGGTTCCACTATTCATTATATATAATTAATCTTTGAGGTTTACCTGATTATTCTGGATAATCCTTCAGCAAGAATCTCATAAAGAGTTATGTTTTGGCCCTAATTATTAACCTTAGATGGATTTCTAGTCTAAATGAAACATTTAAACAATAGAGAAAAATTTGAGATCATTTTTAATGAGATTCCATCGATATTGGTATTAGCAACATCCCTTGGTATAGTTTTCTTATTGAAATAATTTCAATTCTCAAAATAAATTGGCACCTTTTGAGGATCTGTATGGAAGAGATAACAGAATCAATCATGTGTAGATGCATTTTGAGAGAATAAGATTATAGGACCTAGTCATCTCTAATAGGTCATAGAAAATCACCAAACCATACGAAATAATATTAAATATATTAATAGTTAGAAATGAACTGACATGAAAAATCATCAATGATACAATGAATATGAGGCCATTTATTTTGTTTTCCTACATTTGTCACCGTGTATTAATTTATTGGGGATTGGGAAGAGGGGAATTCATAGACGTAGATACATTATCCCTTTTTTTATTTTTATCAACATCAGAGTGGTATCATATTAACTAGCACACCCACCTAACTTGTCTCAAGTGCATTAGATGTTCTATGTGTTTGTCCAAATAAAATATATACCAAATACATCAAATTTAGAAAATAAAGAGGTTGTTACATTAGATAATGTTATTTCATATGATGAAATTTCCTTAAAGTTTTTATACTTTTTTGAGAATTTTCTACCAAAAATACAAATTAATTGGTTAAAGTATTTGGGTAGAACAATATCATTGATGAGGAAATATATGAACCTGACGAATGGATGAAACATAAGTACCATCAACTATTTTCAGTTAAAAAATAAAATTTCAATGGAAATAATCTTTATTGGGGGAATAACATAACAAAAATTATTTAAAAATGAAACTTCCATTAAAAATTATATATTTATTCTTTATAATATTTTTATATATAACACGTACAATTGATTTCAATCTTATTTTGGACCATTATAAAATTTCAATAATATGACTATTGGGATGAAAGACTTTTATGTTTCATGATAATTCATTGTATTGTTTTTATAAATTGGATGTTAATAATAATATATATCAAGGATTATAAAACAATATACCTTATTAAATAGAATGAAACTATGGATTTATCACCAAAATTCAAACCTTATATGATCTTTTATGAGAGCATCTATAGGTTTTGGAATCATTGAGATTCACCCTTGACCATGAAAAATATAATATGATAAAACTAAAACATAACCAAAACCATTTACCTAATAATTTCAAATAATAATTGATCACCTTCCAAACATTTTTCATTGAAACACCCAATGAATTCCTTACAATCACACACTAAACCCTTACGGTTTTTGACTAAGTAGTAAAATATTATGTTCATATAGTCTTATAGTATAAATATTGGAATTTTATTTATATAAATAATATAATTTTTATATTTATTCATTTCTCATCATTAGTTATATACATGTTTGTATATAATGAATTTAATATAAAATTTATTTTGATAAAAGGAAATTGAAATATAACGTTATTTAAAATTACAAATAAATTTAATTAATATACTATTTATTGATAATTTTATGAATTTTAAATAAAATATATTCTTTTGATATAGTGTTATGAAATAATATATATATTAAATATAATATAATTTTATTATTTCCCATATATGTTTTATAGGGGTGAGAATGTTACAAGAAGTTTAAAAATAGATATTTTCAATAAAAATTGATATTATTTAAAAGGGGAAAATATCATAATTAAAAAAATTGAAAATTTTATTTTTTGAAATTACTATTTTTAAATTATAAACTAATGAGTTTTTCATAGTATTCAATCAAAATTGTTTTTGTGTAAAGAAATAGGGTATAAATATATGGTACGTATTACAAAATTTCAATAACCCAAATAAGTAATATAATAAATACCATACAATAACTATCATCTTAAATTAAATTCTCCAGTAAAATAATTTATTTTTAATGTAATATTATAAATTTTACAACCTTATAAAAAATCTTATAATAGTTATAATATATTTTAAGATTTTAAGAAACCATTCTTTATGAACACAACTCACTTCCTCATAATGAATCGTATTATTTTAATGATTTTAGTTACTAAACTAATGTAATATTAATAACCACTAAACCTAATAAAATTCAATGATTAAAACCCATAGGAAGGCAAATGAGGTTGGATTTTTAATTTACCAAGTTTCTATGACCTATGTTTGGGAATGGTTAAAGAATTACCTCTTGTTTTTTATTAATAACCATAAATTAGGCCAATACTCTTCACTCCCAATCATTGACAAATGAATTTTATCTTATTCACTCTATCAAGAGACTTCAATGAGTTTTTCAATAGTTCTATGGAGATATTATCAAGATTTAAGAATCAACCTGTCATTGAAATGGATTCTCTTCGTCCCCTATTCCAATCATTCACATTATTTTTAATAAGATGTTTGAATATCAATTGATTATGATTTTTCTGTTTATGAATATTCATTTACCACAAAAATTATTCCCAAATATCAAATACAACCTTACTAACATATTTATTCCATCCATGTTTTTATTTACA
This sequence comes from Viscum album, assembly GCA_963277665.1. NCBI lineage: Eukaryota > Viridiplantae > Streptophyta > Magnoliopsida > Santalales > Viscaceae > Viscum > Viscum album. The sequence continues at coordinate 1,235,405,698 of OY728145.1, read as the reverse complement.
CTCATAATGACATCGAAATTACCCATTTATTTTCCATTCCATAACATTGTGTTGTGAATACACATCGGTATTTTCATTCAAGTGTGTTTAGATAAATAATTTTACACTTCATTTTTTTGGGACATCATTTTTGAAACCCACATTAATCAAACATGGGATTTAAATGTTAAAATATACTCTTATTTTTTATTATCAATGTAGTAAACATAGAGATAGGCATGTGAAAGTTGAACCCACATAGAGATCAAATGAATTAAGTAATGATTTCATCTGAGTAAATAATATTTACAGTATTGTGATTGTTAGTACTAGAATAATATGTTGTGATTAATTAGAAATTTTTCATTAATTATACTTATTATTTCAAGTTTTATGTTTTTTCCACCATTGTGTGATACAATTATTTTATTATATAATTTTCTCATAACAGGTCGCTATATTATTATGTCTACTTATTATCTCTTTATGTTGTCATGATATGCCACTAGAAACACATGTGTTATTTATCACCGTTATATACTTTCATTTTTCCCTTATAGGGTTTTATATCTGACCCCTTATCTTTAATGATTCCAAGATACCCAATGTAGTATTAATAGTTGAATGGTAACTATGAGTACATTATAAATTTTTATATAGTGAAAGTGATTTTTATTTTATATTAATTGTTTAGTTATCTAATTTCCCAAACACACTAATACTCTAAATTTTCATGTAATTTAAAATATTGGTTTTTATGTTACAAAGATTCAAATAAAATATATTAAAAATGTGTGTTTTTATGGATATAGCTTGTCATTATTAGTGACAGCATGTGATTATAATAGTTGTATAAATTTGTCTCAAATATTATATTAGATAATTTCAATGAGAACATTAAAGTGATGAAATATCATCTATGAGTTGGGATTATTGTTGTTTCCATTCTCTTTATTCTTTGTATGGTTTCATTTTTCTTCTTTGATATTTTCTCCCCAAATCAATTTTATATATTTCATGTTCATAACCATTTAATGTTCTTGTTTTTAGAATTTTATGATTATTAAATATGTTTAATATTGATAAAAATTTAAATTTGATTAGTGATTTTTTTATCGTGATGTGATTACATTCTAAAATAATTTTGTTTTCATAAGATTTATCCTAACTTATATTCTGGATTTGGTAATAATTTGTTCTCCTTCCTGATCATTTTTTATGAATAATCGTATAAATAAAATTTTTATTTTTTTGTTTTATTACTTAACTATAATCATATTTTAATGAAAACTGATAAATAATTGATTCTTATTAATCTTAATTCTCTCATTAAAAGTCAATTTATTATTCATTTCTCATAAAATACATTAATATATATCGATCACATAGGATAGTGGTTCAACATCATTTGATGATGTAATTGAGAAAAATGAATACAAATAATGACCACATTCATTTAAGATTGGAGAAAATACATAAATAATAAATAGGGGAGTTGATAATAGATAAATTATTTGGAATATATTTTCTCATGGTTTTAGAGATGTTTCTTGGTTCTAGTAAGTTTTTATGATTTTTCCATCAATGAAGAAAATAGTGGCAAGGTGGTACAACTTGGAATCAGTGAAAATAATGGCATAATTATAAGGAAACTCTGTTGAGATGAAATGGTGGAACTAGGGATTTGAATATTCAAAGGAACTCTGTTGGTTAGAGGTTATGTGATTCTAAAATAATTATTGTGACATCATATACCCATTTCAGCTAAAAATAAAATAAGTTGGTTGGATGCATGACAAAAAATGTACCACCCCATAGGCCTGAGAATACCGACTAGTAGAGAGGGTCCATAGTGGAATGGTGGGGAGACTATACCCTCATGATTGGATTGTTTCATACTTCTATAGTCAGATTAATAAATATATAAATCATAAATTCTAAATGAAAAATAGAGGATTAGTCATCCATTTTATAAATAACCAAGTAATCACATCCACTAATGACATATACAAAAACTATTATCATCGAATTATATACACAGGGAGAAATAAGTGTGGATATGATTAATATGCATATATGAAATTCTATAAAAAATGAACATAATAACCATGGTTATCTCTAATGGCATCTCAAGTATAGTTTCATTCCCCATTCCATGTATTTGATCACAGTATGGGAATCATTTGTATAATTGAGGTCTCTATCCCTTATCCTGACCAATATCCCTAAACTCTTTCATGGTACACAAAGATAGCCTAATGAGGGTGTGATATATATTTATTTGGCCATGAAAAAATGGTATTACATTTGGTACTGTATATGAATATATAATACATATTTTTTTTTACAAAAAAAATTATGCATGAAATGTCATACATAATAACCGATATATATAGGTGATCTAATGAAATTCACATCCCCTACTAACTACATTGGATTAAGAAAAAATAACTATAATTACTAAATAAATAATTATTTAATTTATAATAATTTCTATGGACCTAAATCATATCCCAAATGTCCCCCGTGAATCATATTTGAGGAAGATATGTATAACAAGTCCCTAATAAAAAAAACTATGATTCTGACTACATCCATGTTTGTTCTTGGGATTCGAACACACATGTATATTTAATTCACTATGATTGATAAAACCCATGATCTTTTCTTTATAATTATTAAATTTTAGTTGAGGTATATAAGGAATAATCCTTAATCACTACAAAATCCTATAAATTCATTTATAATTCACATGTTTACATTCCCAGTGATATTTTGGATTAAAGTTTAATAAAATTTGTAAATAATTCATATATATCAACCCATAAGAGTAAAACGTTTTTAGAATAAAAAATATATCCATGATTTCATAATAAATGTTTTTTAATAAATACATGATATATTTTTCTGAATAGTCTCCACAACATTTATCATGGATTCCCCTTTTCTATTACCAATTCTCAAAACCTAGGAAAAACATTTTAAAGCGTGGATTGAGTACAATATAATCATTAAGGGATATAAAAATATTTTTATAAACCTTTTGTACAAGAATACCTATAAAAAAATTAAATAATTCTCACAAAGAAATATTTTCAACTGATAAATATCATATAGTTTCATTGTTAAAATACGAGATTTAGAAAAATAACATTGAAAACAAAAATAATACCATAAAATTATTGTGGGGAATTAATTTATTTTTATTGTAACCCTCACAAATATAGTATTATTTTCAGACCTCACATCTACCTTTCAAATTTACCCTCAGAACTACCTTAGAATGTATCCCTCACAGTTACAATATGTTAAAACCATCACTGTTACACTTGGTGTTTCCAGATTGATGATATATAACATAAAAATACCCATCAAATTGGATGCAGATATAGTATCCACACTTTATCAGAAAAAATCTCATGGACCATAACAAAGTCAGAAAATAAAAACACTTTTATATAAATATCGAATTTTTTAATTTTATAAAAATATATGTTTACAAGTTAATTTTAAAAGAAATGCCTGTTATAAATATCACAAAGTTGAAGTGAGAATTAATTGAACAAAATGAATATGTTTAAAAACTTTAAATACAAATACTATAACAATATATAAAAAATTTCATTACAAAAATTATATGAGTACCACATAATTAATGAAGTATAAGGTTAACTCAAATAATGGAAATTTTGTTAAGAATTCACTTACCACAAGTTCATCTTACTTCAAATGTGTTAAAAACTATATATAATGGTATAAAAGTGTTATTAATATATTAAAGAACCAAATTTATATTAATAATTATGTATATTATATTATCATAACATCATTTAGCACATTTATTAATAATATTTTGTAATTTTAATGGTTTTGGGTGCATTTATTTTGTGGTTTCCATCGATGGTTTATTATTGATTTTCTTATTATATGGGAGAAACCTCCATAATTAAAATTAAATATCTTTAAACAACATACATAATATTAAATTTTCAAATAAATCATTTTTTTTATATAGTTTTAATATGTATCGTTAGAAAAAATATTAGTGATGAACATTACTTAACATGGATGAATTTTGATCATTACAAACCACTTTTGATTTGTTATTTAATTTTTTTATATATACATATTCAAGTACATAATAAAACATGTAATATATATATAATTAATTATTATTTATCCATATTAATTATTTGAATACTATCCTATATGGCGGTATTGGAAGTTGAAAACACATCGTCAATGATGCAGGAAAATCAACACAACACAGATGATGTTTTTATTTTTAGAATAAAAGAGATATGAGAAGATGTATGATGATGAATTTTCTCATAATCATGATAAAATTCTAGTATATATTAAATAATATCTTATCCATTCCTCTTTGATAATGGTATTTTAAGAGTTCATAAGAAAATAAAAATAATTGAAAAATAAATAAAATGAAATGAAATAGGATTTTTTACCTCTTTAATCCTCTACATTGAGAAACTCCTTAAATCCATTGGTTTTGGCCTTTTGTGAGAAAAGTAGTTATTTTATTCAGGGTGAAGGATTGGGAATGGAATTGGATATATGTTAATAAATCTTCAAAGTATTAGCATGTGAGGAGAACATGTGGTCATTGTGGGTATTTATAGTGGAGGAGAAGGATGTTTTCTCGTTATTATATTCATTTTTTTATTAATTTGGATTTTGAAAATGAATAATTTGAGTATTATCATAATATATATCAAAATAATGATGTCATATTCGATATTATTGTGCTCAACTCATTCATCACTCAAGGAATAATCTATTTATCTTACAATGTATATATACCGTAAATTATCATTTTTTAATATTGAATAAAAATTCATCTTTTTTTTTAAATCCCCAAAAAATTCACATAAGCCATAATTCAATGTGTAGAATTAAAATAAGAACTCCTTTTTTAAATAATTTCCAAAATATGAGAAATATAATATTTATATAAAACAATAAATTATTTAAAAATTACTAATTTAATAATTATAAAAAAAAATTTACATGTTGAAATTTCAATTAAACTCCCAAAAAATGTATTATAATAATTTTATAGAAAAATAATAATTTATGAATAAATTTTATGAAAATTACTTTTATTTTAAATCATTAATGTAATTATAATATTGTAATTTGATATTTATGATGTTCAAAAAATATCAACATTAATTTATCACAAAAAAACATCTCTTTACATATTTCATGATACAAATATATTATGGTTATACTTATTTGATTAAAATTTTTAAAAATACTCTCATTGGTGTGGTTACAAAACAAATGGCCATATTACTATTCCTAATAGTCATGTTACAGTTCATAATGTGACATTACTATCCCATCAGTAAAAATTCCTTAATTTATATAAATATCACTTATTTCATTATAAATTTTTATTGAATTTGAAATTTAAATTGTTGAATGAAAAATAAATATTAAATATGTACATGGGTTGTTATATTCACTCATACTTATGGAAATTACACCCTCAAAATTTTTATTTAATTATTGAATAAGTTAGGATACTTTTTCCTCTTTTCATTTTCATGTTTCCATATTTATTCTTTAACTATGTGGATTATCCACAAATCCATGACCTAGTATATTAACTTATTCCTAAATACTTTCACCGTAAAATCATGAATCATAACATGTTTGTTTTATAAAAAAATTTCTCCACCAGTTAAACTACTTCTAGACTCAAAACATGAAATTAATATGGATCATACATTGTCATCATCAAAACATGAAATGCATTGTGTACCTAAGAAAAAATCAAAGGAAAAGCTACTCGTTAAGTGATCAGTCAAACATTATCATGGATTTTATGAGGTCCAATGAACCATGGACATAGCATTCCTTTCTTACCAAAATGTATAAATCGTTTTAATGGTTAGATTCTTAGAAAATCTTCATCTCCTACCTCCAATGAAAATTATTTCCTCATTTTAGCTTTCCATCTTTTTTCCATTCTCTGATCAATACACTTGTGTTGCGGGATCATCAATACTTTCATATCCACTTCATATGCTAATTCATGTCCCATCAACCTTATTTCCCTAACTACATCGAAAAAATATATAGTTTGATACCGTTTTCCATAGAATTCCTCAAAAGATTCATTTTTTATACTGGAATGAAAACTATTATTATATGAAATCTCAAGTAAAGAATGATATTGATACCAACTTCCTTAGTAGTGCAATTAACATGCTCTTAGAATATCCGAAAATGTCTATATTTTTCTCTTGGTCTGTCCATTAGATTGATTATGAGTAGTAGTGTTGAAATTTAATTCTAATCCCAATAAATTTTTATGGACCTTGTAAAAGATATAAGCGAAACTAGGATCATGGTCAGATAAAATGGAAAGTGGAACTCCATATTATATTAATAATCTCTCAAGTATAGTTGAAAAAGATGATATAATTACATAATATATATAATAAGATGGAAATTTGAATATTTATACAATCATTCTACATTGAAAAAAATCACATTATTACCTCAAGAATTATTTTGTAGTCCCCCCATTAAGTCTATGGATTTATTTCCCATTTTCACTATATCAATATTAAAGTCTAAAAATCCCTATTTGTATTAGTATATATTCATTAACCTATTAACATTTCAAACATTTCAAGTTAAAATTTGCATTATCTATTTTCATTCCATAACACCAGTAATACTCCAAATGGTATTTTTACATCTTATTACATCCAAGATGAAATAGAAATAGAGAACTATAACCATCAATTAAGAAATGTTTCCTTAACTAAGAATTTCAAGGCATTAATAATCTCTTTATAAAACATTAAATACAATCATTTTCAATGTTAGATTATGGAAACTTACCCATGTTAACAAATTCTACATTTTTTGTAACATATGGTCTTCCTTCTTTACATACATAATTCTATCTAATAGAGATGACAACACTGGCACCTAAAACAAAATTGAGTAATTTACAACACAAATAACTTCAAAGCCAAAATTTATCAAATCATTAATCAAGTGATCTTATTCTAACAATATCATAGTTAATGATTTGTGATTATTTTTACTCAAGTAATAGACTACTTTTTATAATTTCTGGGATGGTAATTGATCATGAAATTGTATTCCTTTATCAGTTGAATCCATATATTATGCCTCATGCTTAATCAATTCTGATTTAATTTATACATCTATCTTATATAGTTAGTAAATATATCTCATTTGGAACCATATTATTGATGACTCATAATTTTCAAATAGAAGAAATATATTCTATTTTCAAATCTTTTGTCGGATAATTTAACTCCTGATGTTTTAGTTTCCTTATAGTATTAGCAATTACCCGATCGTTCTACATGAGAATACAACCAAGACATTTCAATAAAGTGTTATTATAGATGAAAAATTCAACATTTATGGATTGGAGTTCAATAATGGAGTGTCCAAAAATATCTTCTTTAGTTCCAAAAATCAAACATCAAATTCCAATATACTAATAAATTTAATCTTTTTTGTGTTAACAATGTTAGTGGGAAAAATAAATGTGGAATGTTTGTAAAAAAACGTCAGAAATAAACTACTAATTGGTGAAAACAACGAATCTCTATATAATTTTTAGGTATATCCATTAAAAAATTATATTTGGTCGGTAGGGTCAAATTTTATTCCTTCATTATTTACAATGTTCCAATTAAAATTAATATGTTTCAAGAAATACTCACATTTTATAAATTATTTTTATAACATCATTTCTTTGAGAGACTTCCAAGAAAAACATGAATGTTTTTAATAAACCTCCTAATATTTTGAAAAGAATAAAATAACATCAATAATAAAACAACAATCTTATCCAATTATTAAAAGAGTGGTATATTCATATGATCCATGAATATAATAAAGGGATTTTTTAAAACATTGGGAATACAAAAAAACTCATAATGCACATATCTTGTACCAAACATTGTTTTTCATATGTCATCCTCCTTTACCTTCTGTGGATGATACCTTGATCTAACATTAATCATTGAAAAATACCGAGTTACCTAGAATTGATCCAAAAAGTAATTAATATGAGTAAATGGATAATTATTTTAAATAATATTATTATTAAATGCTCTATAATTAATGAAAAGACTCATGAAACGAAAAAAAATTGATGAAGAAATTTGGATCACCCATGTTGAAAAGATAGAGAAAATTTGTCCTTTATCAGGAAACTAATGCAAATGTCTTTTCTATTAAAAAAGTTTTACATGATCCATTTGATAAGGAGCTTTTAAAATTATCTTAGCCGTGTGAAACATGTCAATAGTAAATTAAACTTCACATTCAGGTATAACATTAGATAACTCATCAAAAAAAACATCCAGGTATTCATTTACCACTGGTACACCATTAATTTAAATACATCCCTAGTTTTCAATAATATGATCATAATAACATTCATTTCCATATTTTTAACAATTTCATATATTCCTAGTATTTTATCAATTATATGGTTCATTATTGTATAGAAGATGAAACACTTTTTGAAAAACAGCTTCTTTAGTTATAAAATCAATATTAACATGATAAATTGAAATCCAATACATTCCAAGAATGACATGAAACTCTATTAGGGGGAAAAAATAAAGATTTCAGGTAATTTATTTCCCTAAATTAAAATAGGAAGATTCTTATAATTAATTTTTTGTGTAATTTTTCCCTTCGGTTTTAATAATAGGTTTTAGTCACGTTTCATGAGATCAAATTACAAATTTACAAGAAACGTTATCATTAATAATGAAATGTGTAAACCCTACATCAAACAAGTCTTTATAAAAATATGATTAAAAAATGTTACATGATGAAACTTCATTGGATGTCCTTGTATTTAAGTATATAGTCATAAAAGATCCCACTACACCTTTCTACTTGTAATTTATATTCTTTAAATCATTAAAAAAAATTGGAAAAGTATTTTTTTTAATGACACTTATCACCACATTTAAAACACATTATTGTTTTATTAATAGAATTATTCTTAAAATAATATTCATTATACTCTTGGGGAATATTTCAAAAATTACCACATTGCATATTCTTCCTAGTCTTTTCAAAAAATCCCCTAGGGTTTTTTTACCACCGTTTTCACAAATTTTAAATTGTATATTCTTACTATAATATTTCGTTGAAGTATATTTACCAATCACATTCTATATTTACCTTTGCTTATTGTTTTTATTGTCAAGTTACACATGATCACAATCAAACTCAATTTATATCATCTCATCACATCAAAATGTTTCAAATAACTATTGAATTCCTTGGAGGCCAACAACCATCAATATCATTTCTTCAATCCAAAGTAAAAATGATTGATTTTTTTATCAAGATAGAGAATATGATTGGGTTCATACCATTCTAATAGGTTGAATTTTGTTTCATTCACAAACACAAAATCATCTTATTTTTGTTAAAATTCTATAAATTAGTTTTCTATTCCATGTCGAACCACATTAGTAAAATATTTTCCTGGGAAAATATTTTAAAATTCATTCCATTCAATGGAATCAATATCATAAATATCCAGGATATTCATGAACATTGAAAACAAATGGTCCACTTCACCATCATAACGATAAATGGATATAAAAAACATTTGATTATATGAACACTCAATGACATCAAATATCTTTTCAAGGTCAATAAATCTTCCTTCTCCCACCATTGATTCATAAGATCCACTGAAATCAAAATGGTGTTGCCCCATAAATTTTTTTTATATCATAATGTTTATTTGTGGTAGTTAAGGTTGTTCTACTATATGGGTTCCATTGTTGTTTATAACCTTGATCAATATAACCATTAATATGATAAACTATTTAGTTTGAATTCCCACCATTCCAGGTTGTATATTACAAAATATATCATCCTCTCGGTTCCTTCCTCCTTCATATTCCATATTTATTTGTTAGAAATAAATTCTAAAAGACATATCTTAGATGAATAAACATGGTAATATTCAAATTATAAATCATTTCAACATAATAATAATGTAAAAATCATTTTTTGTTTCCTATTAAAATCATTATAACACTTAATTTTATCTAAACTCTTATCTCTTGCCAACAATAAGGACTCATCCTTAGTTGTTATATAATATAGTAAACTCCATTACAAAACACTTCCATAATTTCCCAAATATCATTTCAATTGATAATTTTATAAATAAAATAGGACATAATTCATCCATATTAACCCATAAGATTACAAAGTTGGTACATCTAAAAAAATATCCATTTTTTCATAATATAATTGTTTTTAATAAGAACAACGTCTGTTTTAATGAAAATTATTCTCATCAATCATATAGGCTTCTCTTTTTCTCTTACCCATCCTTAAACCCAGTGAAAAACATTATAAAACACTCGATGAGAACAAAAAACATAGTAACAGATATAAAAATGTAGGAGAGAAACTGTTTGTACATGAATTCTTATAAACGTATCAAATCATTTTCAGAAACAGTACAGACCCAGAAATTCCATGTAATTTTTGTATTATATGGGAAATTTATGAGTCCGTGAAAATTGATGTCCTGTGATTATGGGGCCTAATGTGATCAAAATTATTTATGATTTTTTTTAGGTACATTAAGTAAAGGTGGGGGCTGGTTTTTGTAACATTTGAACTGATGCATGGAATTTAAATATGAGAGCATCGTTGAACTCGCAGCACATGTATTTGCAAAAGGTGACCTTCACCTTGACCATAGTAGGTTGAGGGTAGAAGTTAGTTTTTCACTTTTTGTGGAAGAATAAAAATAAAATTTTATAAAATTTTAATTCTATTTGAAACATCTGTGTGAATGTTATAAAGGTGGGGACCACCAGTTTTAAAACCTCCCAATTTTAAATTAATGGTGGGGACCACCCAAAGCCACTTAATGGGGGATAAACCACTCAACTCCCTATTTATTCTTTTCCTCCATTAATTTGAGATAATTAAATTGATTAAATTAAATATGCCAACACCACCACTTAATTGTTAGATCCAACCATCAATTAATGAAATGTGTCAGCATTTTTAAGTGTTCCAACATTATTAATCTACTTAATTTAAATTAATAAGTTTGTTATTCCTCATTTTTTTTGGAATTGGGGAAACTGTTGGAAAAGGGAGAAGCTTTGGAGAATCGTGAAGAAACTCAAACTCCAACGAAAAATGCTCTCACCCATATAGAAAATATTAAACTACAACAAACTGACGAACAATCCCAGGATTGGAGGTGTGTGGCGAGCACGATGAACATTGACATCATTGAATTCTTTCTCACACCAACATCAATGAACCATCGAGTTTGGGTGGTTGTTTGAATTTATTCCCCTTACCTGTTCTTTATAATTCATCATGAAATCAAGAAGAGATTATTATCGCTTGCTACCTCTCTAACGCGGAGAGTGCTGGCCAAAAAAACATAGCACAACCTATCTGCAAATCCTGTGTTTAATTATTATGTTCTTCGCGATGGATGACGATGACAACCGACCCCATTGGGGTACGAGAATGGCGGCTTGCACCACCACCGGCCGCGATGGCGGATGCGGTGTCATGGTGCCACATGCGGCCCACATCGCTACGCAGCTTCCACCACCCACTGTCGGCACCGCCTCACGTCCCACATTGCTTCGCGGCCTCTGCCGTCCGTCGTCGCTACCGCCTCATGGCTTCTGCTGCCCCGTGGCCTCACCCTCCCACCGCCTCCGCTACCTATGGCATCCATCGCATGTGGCCGCCGCCGCCTCACGCTGCCCGCCGCCTCGGCCACCCCGTGACCTCTCGCTGCCTGTGGCCTCGGCCTCTCTACATCCTCGCGCTACCTGCGGCCTCACGATGCATGTGGCCTTCACTACTCTATATCCTAGTGCTGTATGTAGCCTCCCATTTCCCAGGACAGGCCTCACGGCATGGGTGGGGCTGTCAAATGTGTTGGGCCGGACCCAGCGGACCGGGCCGAACCCGAGCTATCATCGACCCATTTTTGATCTAACGGCCATAACATATGCACCAGGCATCCTTCTTACGAACTATCTATGGAGCGGGAAACCATGGAGTGAGAAATTCCTTTTGGTATACCCCACTAGAGATTTTGAAATATTTGGGGTACAGTCAGGTTGGATCGAGCACGAATCTAACCCGGCCCTTAGGACTAAAAACCTAATAACTAATAGAACGGACGTTTGATTGACACACTATCTGTTGCATTGAGACCCATATGACATGGTGGTCCATTGGGTTACTTTATCATTGGGACATCGTGGCAGTTTGTGTATCGAAAAATGGCTTGAAAAGCAGACCCTCCCAGAGACAAGCAAGCTTAATGCGGAAACCCAGTAGATGGATGTGACGTGATGAATGAATAGCGATCCTGCTTTGGTCCACACCGAGCGATCCTATGTGGGTCATCACCTAATGATCCTATATGGGTCAGCACTGAGTAATCATGTGTGGGTCAGCACTGAGTGATCATGTGTGGGTCAACACCTACAGATCTTCTGTGGGTCTTACGACATATTGGTGATGTACTACCATCCTATGTGGGTCTGATAACTGTTTCAGACCCTTCGTGGGTCTGCCTCATAATAGAGTAATTTGATTTAGCAGTTACATCTAATCATCTAAACTACTTTACCTTTGAAATACGTGGTGTGAATTTAGTATGTACCTAAGCGGTAAATTCCATCAGGGTAATACCTTGGTGGTATTCTTCTATGTGGCGTACCAGAGAGGTACTTACCATCATGGTACTCCTTCCTTAATGGAAAAGTTTGCCTTTGGGAATTGAGTTGGAATCTTTGATTCCTTATGATTGAAATGGGTATACTTTAAAACTTAGGTATATGTATGGGCATATACCTATGTTGTGTTTTCAGTTGATTTCATGAATAATGTTTTATCCATTTCGGATTTTGTGAAACCTTCAGGGTATCAGGGTCCCTACGAAGAATCGTTATACTCACCCTTGCACGGGATATGCCCGCACTTAGTTGTGTTTGGTGCAGACGACAGACTACGCTGATTGATGAAGAGAGTATCAGGACTGTGGGTAGATCAAATGTGGACCATAGATGAGGAGTACTACAGATACAACCAATCGAGAGGTTTACCAACCCATTAGGTAGGATCCTTGCTGGGTGGTAATTGGAGATATTCTAGTTTACTTGTAGTTTCATTTTCTTGTACTTCCTTGTTGGGGTTGTATTCTAGCCCCTTTTACATAATGCACTCAATCTGTTTACTCTTCAGTTTCCTTGAGTTCATATCATGCTTTGTGCTTGGTGACGTGTGCTTACAGTTTACAAAGGAAATGCATTCCTAGTTTTAGGTATTACGCCTTCAGTGCTGGTCACCAACCACTAACTGATGGAATTCAGGCTTGGGGTAGTCATAGTAGGAGCCATGAGGGATGGGTCGTGAAAAACTGGTATCATAGGAGTCAGTTCTACTATAAAACATGGATCACATATATTTTTTTAATAGTGATAGTGTTAATATTTGTGACTGTGGTTATCAGTTAGGGGAAACTAGTGTTGGTGTGGCGGCCAACGTATCCCTAAACGAGGACCCTGACTACTGATTTCCAACTCAGTGCACGAAAACACAGAATTCGTCTGTGTTTTGAAGTGTTTTCATTGTGTTCTCTTTGATCCAGCTAACCAGGTATAACTTTTTTACCATTTCGCACCTGTTATTTTTAGGATGCCTCCCTACAAACAACCAGCTTGGGTTCTGGATATAGTACACACTGATAGCCCAACGAGTGAAGAGGCCTCGATGTAGGGCCCTTACCTAGTAAAGGCACCAGCAGAGGTACCAGTAGTACCATTACCCGTTGGGCCACTAATTCCACTAGCCCTAGCAGTAGAGGGTGCATGCCGCTTGAGTGCATTGCACGAATTCTAGAAATGGAGGCCACCCAGGTTCAGGGGAGAGACGGACCCACAGGTGTCTCCGGATTGGACGGAGACCATACTAAGGGTCATCTGACTAGTAGGGACACCATATAATCTCATGGTGATCCTATCCAGAAGACTACTATAGGAAAAAATAGGGAGATGGTAGAGCAAGATGCTCTAGGTTCACGACGAGGTGACGCTTTTCTTGGAAGTCATCGAGAGCATGTTCCGTGCAGAGTTTGTTCCAGCAGCTTTTTGCACAGTGCGCATACATTAGCTTCTTCATCTACAGCAGGGCAGCATGACTATGGCTAAATACTTAGTGAGGTTTACTAATCTCTAACATTTCTCCGCTGATATGGTTCAAGACACGATCTTATGGGTCCATACCTTCGATTAGGGGCTCAAAAGAGCGATAGGGGCTTCGAGGATTCACTTAGCATCCCGACGCAGGCTGGGATGTTTGAAAAATCCCTCAAACTGGAGAGCTTGCTTGATGAGAATTCACCAGCAGTGAGACCCACCACTGGAAATCATGTAGTGGAGTCTTCTATAGCTGGAAGCAGACATATGTCATAAAGTTCCACAAGGACCAGACCTTCAGGTGGAAGACCGCAGGATTTTGGGTCCGTTTTGTGGGGCACCCAAGGTAGAGCTAGACATTCCAGGAGTTGGATGTTTTATGCATGCAGTGGGCTGGGTCACATGCCTCATGACTGTCTGACCAAACATACGGATGATTAGCAGATGGATTACGGACCACCCAAGCAGAGATAGAGGTTCGACCGAGGAGGTCCGCCAGGAGAAGGCAAACGTGGCCAAGGATCTGGTAATGCAGCATGTAGTGGGCGATTATCCAAGATTTTACTTCCATCACCACCAGGACTTCCACCCCATCCATAGAGAGTAGGAGGACAGGGGCGATCTCAGTTCCATGTATATGAGGCCTACAATCATGGTACTTACATGATGATACAAGGTACGATGTGTGTCTAATCCACCTTAAATGCAGTACTTATAGACACAGGTGCCAGTCATTCATTTATTGTCACTTCCCACATTCAGGGCTCGAAGATTATGATGGAGCCATTGTCTTGATCGTTACAACTAGAGAATCCTATGCTAGTAGATTCAAAGATTATGCAAGAGTACCGGCAGTGTGAGCTAACTCTAGGAGGTGAGAGCTTCGGTTGGGATCTCCTAGTAGCGGTGACGAGGCCTTATGACATCAACATGGGTATGGACTTGTTATCTATTATCCATGCTTATATTGACTATATTAGGCGCCAATAACAGTGTGTCTACACGGATTGGACCAGGTTTACCTTCACTGGTGAGAAGGGAGCATTTGCATCACAGGGTGGACTTACCCAGAGGAGAGTGCAGTCGATCACTCATTAGTTGGATATCCATACCCACAGAGAAGTTTATGTGGATAGATTGAGTTATTCTGTAGTGGTGGACCCATACACGAATGTATTCCCTGATGATGTTTAGGGTCTACCTCCTCATAGAGTGGTGGAATTTTACATTGACATGTACCCCGAGATTACACCTATATCTAAACCAACATATCTGATGGATCCCATGGAGCTTTGTGAGCTATGGGTAAAGTTGGAGGACATACAGGGGAAATGGTTAATTCAGACCAGTGTTTCTCCATGGACAACCCAAATTTTTGTTATCCATGATAGAGGATGGGATATTGAGACATTATGTTGACTATCGGTGCCTGAACAAGGTGACCTTGTAGAATAATTACCCACATCTAAGGATTGATGACATCTTTGATCATATGATAGGAGCATGCTGGTTCTCAAAAATAGGCCTCAGATCAGGATATCACTAGCTCAATGTACAAGATGATGATGTGATGAAGATGGATTTGAGATGTCGGTATAACCATTACGAGTTCTTGGTTAATCCATTTGGTGTTAACAATGCTCCAGCAGTGTTCATGGGACTCATTAATAGGATCTTTCAGCCATACCTTGATCACTTTGTAGTAGTTTTCATTGACGAAATTCTGATCTACTCGACTACTGAGGAGGAGCATTCCTATCATTAGAAAATAGTAATTTACACACTCCGAGAGCACCAGATGTATGGTAAGCTCTCAAAGTGGCAGTTCTGGATCCGAGAGGTTCACATTCTGGGACATGTCATATCAGAGGCTAGATTTGTATTGTATCCATCGAAGATTGACGTGGTACTTGCATGGGAGCCACCCAGGAGTGTGAGAGAGGTACAGAGATTCCTGGGTTTGGCAGGATACTACCAGAGGTTTGTGCTAGGTTTCTCTAGAGTTGCAGCACCTTCCTCAGCATTGAAAAATAAGGGAAAACCATTCATGTGATCGTACAGATTCCATCAGTTTTTTCAAATGCTAAGGTAGGGGCTGACTAGTGCCCCCATCATGAGGCTTTCAGAGGATGGCATAGGGTATGTAGTCTACTGTGATGCATCAGGGACTAGAATCGGTTGTTTCATGATGTAGGAGCAAGTAGTGATTGCATATGTTTCTCTACAACTATGGCAGCATGAGCAGAACTATGCTACAGATGACTAGGTGTTAGCTGTAGTGGTCTTCGACGTGATGATGTGGCCACATTACTTAATGGACAAGCCTTTTGTAGTCTAGTCTGATCATAAGAGTCTCATGTATATCTTCACTTAGAAGGACCTGAACCTAATATAATGATGTTGGCATGAGTTCCTCCAGGAATATTACTTTGAGATAGTTTATACACATGGGAAGGGGACTGTTGTAGTAGATGAACATAGTAGGAGGACTGGTATATAGCTACAATGCGAGGGGATGGAGCAGCTGGCCACTTTGCTGATATCCGATGTGGATTGGGATGGAGCAGCTTTTCTTCAGTCTCTTACAGTCACTTGTCACACCTTTAGTGAGTCGGGGAGGTGCAACATGGGGATGCAGAATGTGAGGCTTTACATGCTCAGATATCCACAGGGCAAAGACCTGATAAATTTTCTAAAGGTGGCGAGCAGTTCATCCTCTTCAGAGGATATACCATGGTACCAGTGTTTCATTGGGAGGAAGTGATGAGGGAGATCCAGTCATCCCCTCTAGTGGTACATCCAGGAGTGGTGATGATGTACCAGGATCTCTGATGATAGCACTAGTGATCAGGAATAAAGAAAGCAGTTGCAGAGTTTGTCTCTCAGAGCCTAACTTTGAACAAGTGAAGGAAAGGGATCAAGTACCAGAAGGTTTAGTTTACCCTTTGGAGATCCCAGAGTGGTTGTGGTATGGGATATCCATGGCCTTAATGACAGGACATCCACGTACATCCAGGGATCATGAATCGATTTGGGTGACCATCGACCAACTCACCTAGATGACCCACTTCCTACCGATCAGAGAGAGGGGTTTAGTAGAGATCATGGGATGCCTCTATGTGCAAGAGATTGTGCGGTTACATTGAGTACCCTCGATGATTGTCTCTGATTATGAAGCACATTTTACTTTCCATCTATGGAAGGGGTTGTAGGTGGATTTCGGGACACATCTTTATTTAAACACGGCCTTCCATCCTCAGAAGGATGGCCAGACTGAGCAGACCATTTAGACCCTTGAGGAAAATCTATGTGCTTGCGTCCTCGACATTGATTGTATCTTGGAGGATCAATTGCCTTTGGTGGACTTTTCATACAGCCAGAGCTATCAGTCCACCATTGGGATGGATCCTTTTGAGGCATTGTATATGCGACCTTGCAGATCACCTCTATGTTGGACTAGCCCAGGTGAGTCAACACTTGTAGGACCAGAGATGGTACGGAATACCACAGAGAATGTGCAGATCATCCAGGAGCTGATAAAGACTGCACAAAGTAGGTATAAGTCTTAGGGTGACAGTAGACAGAGACCTCTAGAGTTCGAGGATGGGGACCGTGTCTTTCTACGGGTCTCACCCCGATGGTGTTTTTTATTATTTGGCTGAGGTGGTAGTTTATCTCCGAGGTTCATCGAACCCTTCCACGACCTCAACAGAGTTGGTGAGGTGGATTACTGATTAGTTCTTCCATCTTAGTTTCATCGGGTGTATGAAATCTTCCACGTATCCTAGGTGAGGATATATTTTCACGACCCTTCTCGTATCATCGACCATGGCGAGCTGGACGTCGATGATTGGGTGAAATTTATGGAGTTTCCAATATAGATGGATGATCGACAGGACTGGATCATTCATGGGCAGTCGATACCTCTGGTGGGCGTTCAATAGTAGCACGAAAACCTCCAGGAGAACACATTGGACCTGGAGGCTCAGATTTATTCTCAATACCCCCACTTGTTTCCTTATTTTGTGTTTCGGATTATGGGATGAAAATCCCTGAGGTGAGGAGAATGTAATGAACATGAAATTCTTTGTAATTTGTTTAATTATATGAGAATTTAAGAGACTGGGAAAATTAACAGCACGTGATTCTGAGGCCTGGTGTTCTCGACATGAATTTTGGAATTTTTTTGGGTATGTTCGATAAACGTGCGAGTGAGTTTTTGTAACTTTTGAACCGAGGATCGGATTTGAAATGTGAGATCACCGTTGAACTCACAGAATTGATATTCTCTAAAGGAGACCTTCACACTGATCGCAGTAGGTCAAGGGGAGAAGTTAGTTTTTCACAGTTTCATGGAAGAATGAAAATAAAATTGTGTAGAATTTTATTTTTATTTGAAACATCTCCATGAATGTTATAAAGGTCGAGACCACATGTTTTAAATCCTCCAAATCTGAAATTAATTGTGGGGACCACCTGAACCCTCTTAATGGGGGAGAAACCACTCAAATCCCAATTAATTCTTTTCCTCTATTAATTTTAGCCAATTAAATTAAAGAAATTAAATATTCCAACACCCCCATTTAATTATTAGATCCAACCATCAATTAATGAAATTTGTTTTCATTTCTAATTGTTCCATCATTATTAATCTACATAATTTAAATTAATTGGTTGGCTATACCTTTTTTTGTGGAATTGGGGAAACTTTTTAGGAAGAGAGAATCTTTGGAGAATCGTGGAGAAACTCATCCCCAAATGAAGAAATCTCTTGTCAAAGAGGAACATATTCAACTACAATGAACCGATGAATGATCTCGGGATCAGAGGTGTGTGGTGGGTGTGACAAACATCAACATATTTTAATTCTTTCAAGTTCAATCATCAACAAACATTCGATGTAGGGTTGTTTTTTGAATTTCATCCCCTTACTCATTCTTGACAATTCATCATAAAATCAGGAAGAGATTATAGATGCTTGCTACTACTCTAACGCAGAGAGTGTGGGATAAACAAACATTTCCTGACCTCTCCACAAATCTTGTGTGTAATTGTTGTCTTCTTCATGATGGGGGAAGATAGAAACCAACCTCGGTGTGGCTTTAGAACGTCAGTCGACACCACCACCAGCCGCGATGAGGGCACCAGCGGAACGACACCGCCTCATGGCCACCACGGCCCCATGGCCCTGCACCACCCACAACCCCCGCCGCACCGCGGCCTCATTCTCCCACAGCCATTCCACTCCCGCAGCCTCATGCCGTACGCAGCCTCCACCCCCTAGGGCTGCCGCTTCCCCGTGGCCTGGGACTGTAAGCGGCCACTGCCACCCAGTGGCCTCATGCCACCCATGGCCTCCCACTGCCCAGGTCAGGTCACCCAGCACAGGCAGGGCTGGACCGAGTGGGCCAGGCCACCCAATGGGTCGTCTTATCCTGTGGATCGGTTCGGTCCGACCGGGTCAGACCGGAAATGGGCCAACATCGACCCATTTTCTCTCTAACGGCCATAACTTTACCACTGAACATCTATCTGACGAATTTTCTTCGGTGCTGGAAACCATGCAGTGAGACGGTCCATTCGGAATACCCCACTAGAGGTTTGGATAATGTTGGAGTATAGTTTGGTTGGATCGAGAATGAATCCATACAGGCCCTCGGGACAAAAATGATAATAACTAACAGATGGGGTATATGATTGACACAATGTTTGTTTCGTTGAGACCCCTATGACACGGCGGTCCTTTGGGTTACATCTTCATTGGACTTCGTGTTATTTGGAGTATCGACCAATGGCTTGTCGAGAGGACCCTCCCAGAGATGAGAAATCTTAATTCAGGAACCCATTAGATGGGTATGTCATATAGAATGAATAGAGGTCTTGTGTGGGTCAACACTGAGCGATCCTATGTGGGTCATGGCAAAGCAATCTTGTGGTGGTCAGCATCGAGCGGTCATGTGTGGGTCAACACTGAGTGATCTTATGTGAGCCAGCACCTAGCGATCCTCTATGGGTCAGCACCGAGCAATACCATCTAGGTCAGCACCGACCGATCCTGTGTGGGTCAGCACCGAGCGATCATGTGTGGGTCATCACCTAGAGATCCTATGTGGGACTGACGACGTACTATCGAGGTACTATGATCCTCTATGCGTCTGATGATGTTTTAGGATCCTTCGTGGTTCTTCCTCTTAACATAGTAATATGATTCAATAGTTATATCTAATAATCTCTACTTCTATTCCTAAGAAATACCTGTGGTGACCTGATAATGTACCATAGTAGTACTTTACAGTGTTGTAATATCTTAGTCGTATTCTTCAGTGGGGAATACCTATGTGGTACTTACCATCATGGTACTCCTTCATATATCGAAATGTTATTCTTTGAGCATTGAGTCGGACTCTGTGTTTCCTCATGATTGAGATGGGTATACAATATAACTTAGGTATATGTACAGGCATATACCTAAGTAGGGTTTTCAGTTGATTTCTTGATTAGTGGATTTTCCTTTTGGATTTTGTAAGACCTTGAGGGTCTCGGGGTCCCTACTGAGTATCATTATACTCACACCTACATGGGCTATGCATGCACTTCATTGTGTTTGGTGCAGGCGACAGACAATGCTGTCTCTCGATGACATTACCCGGACTAGGGGTAGCTTGGAGGTGGACCTTAGATGAGGCGTACCGTAGAGGTGATTGATTGAGAGCAGTACCTACACTTCTGGTAGGATCCTTGGTGGGTGTTTATAAGAGATGTTCTAGTTTACTTTTACATTTAGTTTCTTGTACTTTCTAGTTGGGCTTGTATTCTGGCCCCTTTTACATACTGCACTCACTAATATTACTATTCAGTTTACTTTTGTTCGTATCTTGATGTGTTCTTGGTTGTGTGTGCTTATAGGTTATAAAGGAAATTCCTTCCCAGTATTAGGGAATACTCCTTCAGTTCTAGTCACCCACACCTAGCCTATAGAAGGTGGTCATAGGGTAGTCACGAAACAAGCCCCAAGGGATAGGTCATGACAGAAACAAATATTTCTCACCTAATAAGTTTCATGTAGTTACTTTGTCAAAAGATGATATTTCCATAACACATACTAAAAAATAATACCATAACGATAACCTGGTTAATTATTTTCTTAATATTTTATCCCTTATGGATACCATATGATTTTTATCCTCGATGGATAACTTATAATGTTACCGTCGTGGTTGCCTTTTGATGTAACCCTCAAGGCTACCTTATGGTGTAACCATCATATTTACACTAAGAGTAACCACATAGTTGACCTCCCAGATAAACAAAAAAAATGAATTGGAGGGAGATATAGGTACAACAAATCATCATTAAAAATTCATAGGAACTATAACATAATCATAACATAATAATACTTGTATAATAACATTACTTTTTTATTTTATAGAAATAAAAGATTAAAAATGATTTTAAAAGAAAAGTCCCTTACAAAGTAATAAAGATAAAGTGAGAATTAATATTGAAAAAGGAATATGTGAATACCCAATTAATATATATAAAACAATAATATAAACAAAATTCATTACAAAAATAATCTTAGTTCGACATAAGTATGGATATAGATGGTTAACCCACCTAATGGAAATTTGATTAAGAATTCCATTACCTCGGGTTCGTCTTACTTAAAATGTGTTCAGACATATTATATATTGGGTAAATAGTGTTATTAGTATACTAAAAATCATATCAATATTTTTAATAACATATAGGATATTCTTATAATGTCTTTCAACCTGTTTATTAATAATATTTTATTATTTTAACAGTTTTGAGTTCATTTATTTCAAGGTTTCCATGGTTGGTTTACCATGGATTATCTTTTAGGAAAGGAGAAAACTCTTGTTTTGAAATCACATGTTATTAATAAAAATCAAGAGAATAAACATTTATTATGAATAATTTTTTATATGTTTTGGGTATGAATCAATTGAGAAAACATTAGTGATTAAACATATTTTATTTTGATTAATTTTGATCGTTACAAACAACGTCAATTTTATTAATTTATATTATGTATAAAAACGTGTTCCATAACATAATATGACTTATAATATGTATAATAAAAAATTATTTTTCCATACTAATGGAATTGTGACCAGATTTGATAGCGGTAATTGAAATTGAAAAACATCATCGACGATTTCAGTAAATCGACTCATGATAGATGATTTTTTATTTTTAAAATAAATGGGGGAGGACAAGAATTATGGTGTTGAATTTTCACATAAAAATGATAAATATAAACTATATATAATATAATGGTGTTTTCATCTATCTTGTAAAATGGTAGGTGAGTATATTATCAGAAATGAATGAAGAATTAAAAAGAAAATGAAAGAAAATGAAAGACAATTTTAACCTCATGATTTCTCCTCCTTGAGAACCTCCTTAAGGCCCTTGATATTCGGCATTTGGTGACACCATAAGGCCTTGGAACTGAGGAAGAGGCTTAGAATGTGAATTAGACATAAATTAAGAAAACTGAAATTCTTTGATGTGTGAGTAGAAGAGGTGGTGGGGTGGTATTTATAGTAGAGGAGATAGGTGTTTTCAAATTACTATATTCATTAGTTCATTAATTTCTCTCAATAATATCAGTAATTTTAGAATTATCATAAAATATATTAATATAATTAAGGTAATTTTTAGATTGTAGTGTGTACATAATTCATGAATTTAGGAATATTGTATTGACCTTATACTGTATATATACCATGCGTTATTGTTTTTTATTATTAATAATGAATTCTTGTATTTAAGAAAAATCCCAAAAATTCACCCAAACAATTTTTTTAATTGTAAATAAAAAAATATGAACTCTATTTTTTTGGAAAATAATTTTCTAAATAAGATTAAACTATTTTTTTATAAAAATCAGAATTTAGTAAAAAAATATTATTTAAAATTGATTACTAATTTTATAACCCATTGATAAATTAATTAATTTCCCTATAAAATAATATTATAATCAAAAGAAAAAAATAATTATTTATAAATATAGTTTATGAAAATAAATTTTCTTTCAAATTATTATATTATCTATAAAATTGTATTTAAATATTTATGACTAAAAAAATACCAACATTTATTTTATCATTTCTAAAACATTTATTTACATATTACGTGTTAAAAGTATATCATGATTACACATATGAGATACAAAATCATTACTTATAATCTCATAGGTGATGCTACTATTCTATTGTCTAAATTACTATTCCAATTATTTATGTTACTATTATGAATTTCAAGTTATTATTCCATCATTTTAAATTCATTATCTTCTATAAATATTACTTATTTCATTATAAATTTATAATCAATTTATCTATTTAATTCCATAATGAAAAATAATTATATTACAATTTCCTAGTTGTAACATGGTATCACTTAGGGAATAACATTAACCAATCACTATAAAAGATCATCCTAGGCCTTCCTCATATGAATAATAGTATCGATTTAGGCATGGTATAATGACCCCACCCTCTATGTCTATCCTTAGAGGTCTATAAAGGGTTCCAAAATGCGAATCGTGTCCAACAGTATGACTAACCCTCAATATCCCCGTTGAATGTCCACATGCGAATACTAATTTTCACTCAGATATATATATAATGGTCTCCGCTTTTTGTCTATTATTTGCAGTCCACAATAGATTCAATGTATCACATGAGTTTATATAAATTGGAATGTATTTGAGTTAGTCCTTAACATTCATATAAGAAACTATGTCTCATCTAAGGCACATAACAAATTCATTTTCAATTCATTTAATTTAATAAGCCTAATCATTCTGTTAATGCTATTTTGAGTAAGAATCCATATTTCACTCTATAAATGGAAATAATAATTTTCATTGGAAAAAAGTATAAACAATAACTGTTAAGTACAAATTTAATTTAATTATCCTTCAAATTCATATGAATAATCATCCAACCACAAATGGTGGATCAAATTCGAGATGTGTCAAAGAAGTGATAACATCTCATAAATCCAATAATTTATCTTTATTCTGTGTTTTAATTTAAAGGATCATATCAACCCCAAGTGATAAGGTATAATGGAAAATGCTATAAGGAAATGTTCTTCCCTTTAAACATTCATTCAATTAAATTTCCAAGTCTATAATATAAATTAATATCCCAAAATAAAGGCGGTAAAAGAACACACCTCAAATGGTAGATTGATTTCAATGTACCCCAATGGTTAATTTCATACAATTTAGAAATGAACCCAAGGGGTATACAAATTCAACTTACCTAACCACCAGTTATATATAAATAGGTATCATGGGTAAAATAGGTCATTTTTACCCATTTAACTAAATAATAAATCTAATTAACATTAAAATAATTAAATTTAAAAAGAATTTATTGTAGAAAATGGTGTTAAACATTATACTATAATACATAAATACCATGAGTTTTAGGGAAAAGAATAATTCCACCTACCTATGTGTGGTAGTGAAAACCAAATTTTTTATTGCGCCCTAATCTGGGATAGAAAGGAAGAAATAAATTACTCTTATAAACCACCGAATAATGGGGAAAACTTTCTCGCACCAAAATAAGACCATTGATTGGAAGATAGATAGAAAATGGTAAAAAATGAATTATGAGAATATATATAGATATTTGATGCGATAGTTGTTGGTTTGATCTGAGTTTATACAAAAGAGATATCATAATACATTTAATTATGTGGAATGGAGATATCTAATGATTGAGGGGAAATAATGCGTGGGTGAAAAACTAAATGGGAGAGGGGCTCTTAAAAAAATGTTAGGAAAAAATCATTTTACCATTTTTAAAGGGCCATATGGATTGGTCACATAATTTGAAACAAATGTGCACCAACCATGCGTGTAGAACTATCTCTATACCCCTTCGAATTTGTTATTCATGCATATTGATTAATTGCATGGAACCTAAGAAGGAACCCCTATGTTAAGAGGATCATGGTACTCAAAAATGCATGCTACCTTGTCTATATAGTTAGAAAGAACCATATGACCCCAAATATGTCACTAAACTGCCCCACACCATTTAATCAAACAATGAAAATTGGGGTTAATACTTTCATCTAATCATTTATCCCACTTTCTTACACTAAAAGTCACATATATGAGCTCTGTAAAATCCCAAAACACCATTGAAACTCTTGTGACTTCATTCGTTTCTTCTATTAGAGGAAAACTATTGAATATAAAATAAAAATAAATGGTTAAACAACATTATGAAAAAGAATATTTCTTATAATCTCTCCATTCTCTAAATGAAACTCATCCCCATGTTTTCTGTAACACCCGAGACTTTTATGAGAAATATTTTGTTTTTATGTTATATAAATCATCAAAGTAATCTTTCACTACACTCAATACTATCTTGGATTGTTTTACACGCAACCGCGGCCTACCTCGATAGCTTGCATAGTACGCAATACCGAGTTTCACAAAACAATGATATGCTATTAAAATTTTATTAAAACTAGCCGTTATGAATAGTAATAACCACTTTTTGAAATTTTGTAAATTTTATTTTTCAAAATGGACTTCATTTTTGGATTCGGAATATTGAAATTAGCTTAGGGTGAAATTTTGGTACTTTTCGGATAACTTTGATATTCTGATGAATAGTGAAAATTACTAAATTTTAATTAAAAACAACTTTTTTAATCGAAATAATTTATAGTGATAAATTATTAACATGAGTGTTTTTAAAGTATAATTATAATATATTTTTACAATTTAATACAATGTTGTTCATTGGATGTAATTTCACATCTAAACCAGGCATACACAAGTGTCAATCTTTTGATAGTTATTATCTCTTAAAAACATGCTATTTGTTTTGACGATGAGAATTAATTTTTAAATTATTTAATGTACCTAATATGTTTTGAATTTGATAAAATAGACATAATTTATGAATTCATAATATCAAATATAGCTTATTCATAATTTTAGGTATTTTTCTGGAAACATTCATTTTTTGATGAATAGTGAAACCACTAAGTGGTAGTTAAAAAACTGAATTTTTCATAAAACTTAATTTTACTGCTTCTGTGAGTGGAATTTTGAAAATCTGAGAGACACGGTTAATATCAATGACTAAAATGTGGTTCAATGAGATGAAAATAATTTTTGGTGAATAGTAACTTTTTACTTGTTTTTACCACGGTTAAAAGTAAATAGGGAAATTAAGGGTAAAAATGATATTATTATTAACCTAAAACATGTCCTAATTCTATTGTAAAAGTGTAATTAGACCAAAAAACAACCTTAGGAATAAAATATGACCATTTAGGCCCACTTGGATTAGATTGGCACATTTATTATCAATTTATTTAAACAAGGGTTAAAATAGTTAAAATCAAAGTGTAATAACTAAAGAATTTTTAATATAGGGTTATACATAAGATAAATTCAACTATAAATATTCCTTAGAAAGATAACAAGATTTTCAACATAATGGTATTTTATTTGTAATTTTTAGACTTAAAATAATTTAATTTATATATGACACAATGATGATGCAGTAATTATCTTATTAATGA
Organism: Viscum album; assembly: GCA_963277665.1. Lineage (NCBI taxonomy): Eukaryota > Viridiplantae > Streptophyta > Magnoliopsida > Santalales > Viscaceae > Viscum > Viscum album. The sequence goes on along the minus strand of OY728145.1, from coordinate 1,235,378,858 downwards.
AATATTGACATAATTGATGTTATAAATACCCAAATAAATGTAATTTGAGACTTTTTATGAATTAAAATAATTTTCTATGTTACTATTACATGTTAGTATTGCTTTAATTAATTATCTTCTAACTAATCATTCTATTATGATTTTCACACAAATCAATTACCAAATAGTGTCAAAATTGACATAAAATAGTTTTTAAAACAAATATTATATTATTAATTGTTATTATATTCCTAAAAATCTAATGGTCGGACAATATACTTATATCATGATATATGAATCATTAATGGACCACTTGGGGGTCTCTTGGATGTATATGGTAAGTTTATTAACTATATAATATAAAAATACAAAGTGACATGGTAAATGTCAATCTAATTAACTAAGAGTTAAAAATAAAAGATAAGGTCAATATAATGACCTAAACTTATCTAAATTATATTGGATAAGATTATTTAGACACATTCCCACCTTATCTTCGAAATATATCAATTTAGAGCTATTAAAAACCGAATTTGACTTTATAATAAAATAATATTTTTTGTTATTCCAAAGGTGCCCCTCTCCTCCCTTATAAAAGGGAACCTCCTCCCTCTCCTCCTCACAACAATTTGAGTCTTCATGATTGGCCAAATCCAACCCATTTCACTTCCCCACTTCCCTAGAAACATCTTAGAGGTCCTGGTCTTCTTCAAAGACCAATTGTAGTGCCCTAAAAGGAGGTCTCAAAGAGGCGCTTCAAAGAAGAGGTAATGTCTGTTACCGATTCTTTCAACTCTATTTATTCTTCTAATTCTTCTTATTTAGTTGTTTTATTATGAAGTAATAACATCAGTATCAATAATATACTGATATGTTATTATAAATATGAAAAAATCCTATTTCACCATCTATCCATCCTATGGAAAATGAAATCACCGCGCGTGCGTACGTACGGAATATCATCTTCATGTCATCGTGTAATCTATTTTCCACCACCACCTTACTTGGAAGAGTATAATGGTGTAAATAATGACTATATATGATTATTGTAAAGTGATATTTATTCTTAATTATTATACATACACTCCAATACAATTCCACGATCATGGTAATGATATCATCGCTCGTGCGTACGTACGGAATACCGTCTCCACGATGTGATGCGACTCGTTATACATGATCTTAATTGCATAATAATTATATAAATGAGTTTAATGAATTAATATGATATATATTACAATAATACCATTCTGGAAATGAGGTATCTATAACCTAAAAAGAAAATTAAGAATTTATTCGACAAAACAAGCATAAGAACAAAACGTAATAAACACCCGAATAACAAGTAGTAATGAAATATTACTAATAAGAAGCAAAGAATATGACCATATATGTTATCATAAAAATAATTATGATTCTGGAATAAGTCAATAACATTATTTAAAACATTATACATGAGGTTCGGACACTTACGAAGCAAATTGGACCTAAGGAAGGGAAAATATCACAATCTCATTTTATTTGAGATTTTTTATAATTTGGTATTTACTGGGGTGTATTTTATCATCCACATCCATGTTTCCTCGATATATAATATTGTTTTCATACAACTACAATTGTTTAAATCCAATTTTACCCTTCGGTGAGTTTTTAGTAAAAGATATGAAATTAATCTTTTGTCTTTTTTCGTACGAGGTACGTTTTGACTTTTTTGACAAAATTACGAGAAGAATGTTTATTTAACTTATACGGCATGAATGGATTTTTAAAACATTATTTCCAAGAAGATTCCTTTACACGTTTTCAAGTTTATATTTAATCGACTTCTTTTAGATTAAAATTGTATGACATGTTATGAAAGGAAAATGTTTTTGAAGTAGAAAGGATATTTTCCTCAAGAATGGAGTTCAAGTGTTTTATCAAAATTATTTTCCATCTAAGATAATATAGGTTTATGTTTCTATACCTATTATTACATTGATTTGATTATGTTGTGATGGAATTATTTTTATGAATTCATTTATCTTATATGAATTTTTTTATGATGTCATGTTGTTTAAGAATCCCATTTTATTACATGGGTTATGCAATGATGTATGATTTGTGATTTTGTGGCACACATAAGAATGGTATCATTATTAGATGGGTGGGACCTATATCTCCATTCAATTCATTGGGTAAAGATTTTATATCTCATGAGATATACATGGCTGGAACGACAGGCTAAACCGGTTCAGTGAAACAGGACTGAAAGGAGGAATGAACTCGGTTCAGAAATGGACTTTGTCCACTAAGATAGTCCTAGCAATGAGTCTTGACTAATAAGAAATGATTCTCTATGATTATGTGTGTATGACACAAAGTTTCATTTTTTTTATGTTATGATTATTGGGATTACATTTCACTATTATGATCTATCCCATGTTATGAAATTATGATCACTTTTGCAGGTTAAGATTTCCAAAAGTTATGTTCTTATGTATATGATGTGATTGATATTTATTTTTTTAACCTTACTGAGCATTTGTGCCCACCCTTTTGTATGTTTTATTTCCCCAGGTCAGGAAGAAGGTTATTAAGTAGGATATACCAAAAGGGACTCTAGATATGGTGAAATAAATGGGAGGCAAGGTAGATGCTTTATGAACCTGTTGTTTATGTTTCCCAGTTTCTAAAGACTCTATACATATACGGTCCTTTCCTGGTTTTGTTATATGTTGTAATAAGAGTGCTTCAATTTTGAAGTAATAATAATTTATGTAAAGTATGGGTCGTTATAGTTGGTATCAGAGCAAAGGTATAGTCATCCTTTGGAAACTAGGATGTGAAAGCCTTAGTAAGAATCCTAAGGATAAGTCTAAGCATAGAACACAATCTTACTGTTTTATAAATGACCATGAATAACCTAGGATAAGACCTTAAGTGTGAAATTTTATTCTTGATTATTTGTTTTTCCTATTATAATTAGTGTTTCTCACACTATTCTTCTTGGTTTTAGTCAATGGCTAGAACCTGAAGGAACTGTGTTAATGTGGAATGTGACGGGCAATGCAATGATTGTCCCCCTGAGCAACCAAACGTTATGGGAGCTAGAATGAAAAATATTGTAGCAATGCTCACAGAACATTCTTATGCTATGAATCATGCAAGACTTCCAAATGACCAAAGGAATGAGCAAAATTCTGTTGAATCGTTCATGAGGCAGTGTCCGCCTTCATTCAGCGGGTCTACTGATCCATTAGTTGGTTAACAATGAATTTGTACTACTGAAAAGATATTTTCAGTTCTTCAATGTTCTGAATATGATAAAGTCATCTTAGCAGTGTATCGTTTGGAAGGAGATGCTGATCAATGGTGGAATCTTATTAAGAATACGAGGAAAAGGGATAAAATTGATTCCATAGAATGGGACGAGTTCAGGAACTTATTTTTCAATAATTACTTCACTTGTATTCTCTGAACAAAGATGGAGAAAGAGTTTCTTGAACTGAAGAAAAAGGATGATGAATCTGTTGGTACCTATGAATCAAATTTTACAAGACTTTCAAGGTACACTTTTGGTATTATTATCCAACTTGAGAGTAAGATCGATCAATTCTTTAGTGGCTTAAAACCAATTCTTCGAAGGGACATATCCATATGGGACTTCAATATCTACGAGGAAATCATTTGATGTGCTCTCAAAGTTGAGATGGAGATTGGAGTAACCCATCAGTCATATGGGTTTGATAAGAAGAGGAAAATGGAATTCAAAGGAAAATATAAATTGCACACAGAAAAGAAGATGAGCTTTCTCTTATGCTCAAAGTGTGGAAAGAAATATGGAGGGAGTTGTCTTAAAGGGACCAGTAAATCTTTTAAATGTGGAAAGGATGGTCATCGGGAATTTGAATGCCACAATGATGAGAATAAGATGTCTAATGATGCAAACAAATAAAGGGATACACAGAATGAACCTACTACACTTCAATGTTTCAAGTGCAAGGAGATGGGGCATTATGCCAATAAATGCCCAAATCCAAGGGTCGATGATGATGGTCGACATCAAAAAACTCTTAAGGCTAAAGACAAAGCAAAGTAACATGCAATTTCTATCAGCAATGTGGAGTACAATAATGATGTGGTGAAAGGTACACTTACCATCCACTCTAAAGTAGTAAATGATTTATTTGATTCTGGATCCACCTACTCTTTTATTTATGAATAATTTTCTAAGAGTATCACCCTATTACCTCTACAATTAGATGTTGAGTTAGCTGTGACAACCCCTAATGGCACAACAGTCGCATCAAAAGTTTATATTTCTTCCCTGATTGAAGTTTGTGGGAAAGTGCTTCCTACAAATCTCGTGATCCATCCTATAGTGGAATTTGATGTGATTCTTGGCATGGATTGGATTTCTTTATATAGATCTTATATCAATTGCAAAATAAGGGAAGTCAGATTTCATATTCCTGATCAATCTATGATCGTCTATCGATGCAAGGATGAACATAACCTTCCAGTGGAAATTTCTTCCATCTTATGGGTCTTGATTCCACTAAATGAAGGTTATTTATCTCAAATGGTTGTTGAGAAACTCAGAATTAAAAATATGCCCGTTGTACGGGAGTTTGATGATGTCTTTCTAGAGGAATTGTCGGGTCTTCCACCAAATCGTGAAGTTGAGTTTTAAATAGAACTCGTATCGGGTGCTTTGCCTATTTCAAAGACACCTTATAGAATGGCCCCAATTGAGTTGCAGGAATTGAAGAAGCAACTCCAAGAGAATCTTGACAAGGGATTCACAAGCCCTAGTGCGTCACCTTGGGGAGCACCAGTTCTATTTGTTAAGAAGAAAGATGGATCAATGAGACTCTGCATTGATTTTCGAGAACTTAACAAGATCACTATCAAGAAAAAATATCCTCTCCCACGCATTGATGACTTATTTGACCAACTACGAGGAGGTCAATACTTTTCCAAGATTGATCTTTGTTCAGGGTATCATCAATTAAGGGTCAAAAGGGATTATATACCAAAGACGGCTTTCCGTACAAGGTATGGACACTATGAATTTATAGTGATGCCATTTGGTCTTACTAATTCCCCTGCTATCTTCAAGGATCTGATGAATAGAGTCTTTAGAGACTATCTTGATTAGTTTGTGGTAGTCTTTATAGACGATATTCTTGTATATTCAAAGAGAAAGGAAGAACATGAAGATCATATGAGAATTATATTTAAGACCCTGAGAAAGGAGAATCCTTATGCCAAATTTACCAAGTGTGAATTTTGTCTTCAAAAAGTTTCATTTTTGGGTCACATAATCTCAAAAGAGGGGATATCTGTGGATCCAGAAAAAACAAGAGGTTATCGAAAGATGGTCGAGACCAACAACAGTAACTGAGATCTGAAGTTTTCTTGGTTTGGATGGATATTATCGACGTTTTGTGAAATATTTTTCAGGATTATCTAATCCACTCACCAGGTTGACTCAGAAAGGAGTTAAGTTTGTTTTGATGGAGGAATGTGAAGATAATTTCAAGGAGTTGAAAAGAAGGTTATCCAGTGCACCTGTGCTCACACTGCCTTGTAGTGGAGAAAGGTTTGTAATCTACAGTGACACATTCAAGAAGGGATTGGGGTGTGTTCTTATGCAAAATGATATGGTGATAGCTTATGCCTCACGATAGTTGAAAATCCATGAGCAAAATTACTCAACTCATGATTTGGGGTTAGCTGCGGTAATCTTTGCATTAAAGATTTGGAGGAATTATTGTTATGGAGAAAGGTGTGACATTTATACTGATCATAAAAGTTTAAAGTATATTTTCACACAAAAGGATCTGAATATGCACCAAAGAAGATGGTTAGAGCTGATTAAGGATTACGACTTCTCAATTCATTACCACCCTGGGAAAGCAAACAAGGTGGAAGATGCATTAAGTCAACAAGACCATGCCAGTTTATCCATGATGAGGATCACAAAAGATCCAATATTTATGGATTTACAAAGGATGGATCATGGAATTATAATGGAAGGGGGAAAATCGTATCTTTCTCAAATGAATGTTTAACCATATATACTTGTGAAGATTAAAGAGTCGCAGAAAGAAGATGTAGAGTTACAAAAGAAGGAGAGAAATATTCCTGAATTCAACCTTGATTGTGATGGGATAATAAAGTTCATGAATTGGGTTTGTGTTCCTCCCATCCCCGAATTAAAGAAGGAGCTGCTGGATGAGGCTCATAGTTCTTCATTCTCTATTCATCCTGGAAGCACGAAATGTATAGGGACCTGAAAGAGTACCTCTGGTTGGATGGCATGGAAAGAGATGTTGCTGAATATGTCTCTCGATGCTTGGTTTGTCAGCAAGTTAAATATGAGAGACAGAAGTCTAAGGGGATGTTACAACCATTACCCATACCCGAATGGGAATGGGAAAACATCACTATGGACATTGTCACAGGACTTCCTAAAACATCCAAAGGCAATAATGATATCTGGGTCATAGTTGATCATCTTACAAGGTCTACACACTTCATTACTATTAGAGAGGATTTCTCTCTAGATCAGCTTTCCAGGATATATGTAAAGGAAGTGGTAATATTGCATGGAGTACCACTTTCTATTATATCTGATCGGGATTCGAGATTTACCTCAAAGTTCTGGCAAACTCTTCAGCATACTCTGGATACAGAATTGAGTTTCAGCACAGCTTATCATCCACAGACAGATGGTCAGTCTGAGAGAACAATCCAAACTCTAGAAGATATGTTGAGAGCTTGCTCTATGGATTTCAAAGGTGGTTGGGATCAACACATACCTTTGGTTGAATTTTCTTATAATAATATCTTTCACTCCAGTATTCAGATGGCACCTTATGAAGCTCTCTATGGAAAGAAATGCAGGACTCCAACTTACCGGGATGAAGTTGGGGAAAGAAAGCTATTAGGACCTGATCTTGTTGATGAGATGGAAAAAAAGGTCCGATCTATTCAACAACACATAAGAGCAGCTCAGAGTCGACTGAAAAGTTATGCCGACAACCGAAGAAAAGACCTAGAGTTTGAAGTGGGTGATAAAGTGTTCTTACGAATATCTCCCTGGAAGAGGGTCATGAGATTTGGAAAGAGGGGGAAGTTGAGCCCTAGATATATCGGTGCTTTCGAAATACTGGATCATGTTGGGATGGTAGATTACCGATTGGCGCTTCCACCGAATCTCTCTCAAGTTCACAATGTGTTCCATTTATCTCTCCTGAGAAAGTACATACATGACCCTTCACATATACTCATCTCAGAAGTTGTACAGCTGGAACAAGATCTTTCTTATGAAGAACATCCGATAGAGATTCTAGATCATATTGAAAAAGTCCTATGGAACAATACCACTCGCTTGGTGAAAGTTTTATGGAGGAACCACCAATTAGAAGAAGCTACATGGGAGCTTGAGGATATGATGAGGGAGAGGTATCCTCATCTGTTTGTTACAAGTGACGAATTTCGAGGGCGAAATTCCTTTTAAGGGGGGTAGAATGTAACTCCTGAGACTTTTATGAGAAATATTTTGTTTTTATGTTATATAAATCATCAAAGGAATCTTTCACTACACGCAATACTAGATTGGCTTGCTTTACACGCAACTGCAGCCTTCCTCGACAGCTTGCGTCGTACGCAATACCGAGTTTCACTAAACAACGATATGCTATTAAAATATTATTAAACTAGCTGTTATGAATAGTAATAACCACTTTTTGAAATTTTGTAAATTTTATTTTTCAAAATTGACTTCATTTTTCGATTAGGAATATCGAAATTAGATTAGGGTGAAATTTTGGTACTTTTCGGATAACTTTCATATTCTGATGAATAGTAAAAATTACTAAATTTTAATTAAAAACAACTTTTTTAATCGAAATAATTAATAGTGATAAATTATTAATTTGAGTGGTTTTAATGTATATTTAGAATATATTTTTAGAATTTAATACAATTTTTTTCATTGGATGTAATTTCACATCTAAACCAGACATAAACAAGTGTCAATCTTTTGATAGTTGTTATCTCTTAAAAACACGCTATTTGTTTTGACGATGGGAATTAATTTTTAAATTAGTTAATGTAAATGATATGTTTTTAATTTGATAAAATAGACATCATTTTTTAATTCATAATCTCAAATATATCTTAGGCCAAATTTTTGGTATTTTTCTGGAAACATTCAATTTTTTATGAATAGTGAAACCACTAAGTGGTAGTTAAAAAACTGAATTTTTCATAAAACTTAATTTTAACACTTCTATAAGTGAAATTTCGAAAATCTGAGAGACAAGGATAATATTAAGGACTAAAATGTGGTTCAATGAGATGAAAATAATTTTTGGTGAATAGTACCTTTTTACTTTTTTTTACCATGGTTAAAAGTAAATAGGGTAATTAAGGGTAAAATGATATTATTATTAACCTAACACATGTCATAATTCTATTGGATAAGTGTAATTCGACCAAAAACAACCTTAGGAATACAATATGACAATTTAGGCCCACTTGGATTAGATTGGGACATTTATAATCAATTTATTTAAAGAAGGGTTAAAATAGTTAAAATCAATGTTTAATAACTAAATAATTTTTAATATAGGGTTATACATAAGATAAATTCGAGTATAAATATTCATTAGAAAGGTAAAAACGATTTCCTACATAATGGTATTTTATTTATAATTTTTAGGCTAAAAATAATTTAATTTATTTATGACACAATGATGATGCATTTATTATCTTATTAATGAAATATTGACATAATTGATGTTTTAAATACCCAAATAAATGTAATTTGAGACCTTTTATGAATTCAAATAATTTTATACGTTAATATGACATGTTAGTATTGATTTAATTAATTTTTTAGAACTAATAATTTTGTTATGAGTTTCACAAAAATCAGTTACCAAATATTGTCAAAATTGACATAAAATAGTTTTTAAAACAAATATTATATTATTAATTGTTATTATATTCCTAAAAATCTAAGGTTTGGCAAAGCTACTTATATCATGATAGGTGAATCATTAATGGACCCTTTGGGGTCTCTTGGATGTATAAGGTAAGTTTATTAACTATATAATATAAAAATACAAAGTGACATGGTAAATGTCAATCTAATTAACTAAGAGTTAAAACTAAAAGATAAGGTTAATATAATGACCTAAACTTGTCTAAATTCTATTTGATGAGTGGCCTTATACCCATACCCACCTTAGCTTCGAAATATATCAATTTGGAGCTATTAAAAACCGAATTTTACTTTATAATAAAATAATATTTTCAGTTATTCCAAAGGTGCCCCTCTCCTCCCTTATAAAAGGGAACCTCCTCCCTCTCCTCCTCACACTAATTTGAGTCTTCAAGCTCGGACAACCCCTGCCCATTTAACTTCCTCACTTCCCTAGAAACATCCTAGAGGTCTTGTTCTTCTTCAAAGGCCAATTTTAGTTCCCTAAAAGGAGGTCTCAAAGAGGCCCTTCAAAGAAGAGGTAATGTCCGTTACCGATTCTTTCAACTCTATTTCTTCTTCTACTTCTTATTATTTAGTTGTTTCATTATGAAGTATTAAAATAAGTATCACTCATATACTGATATGTTATTATAAATATGAAACAACCCTATTTCACCATCTATCCATCCTACGGAAAACAAAATCATCACGTGTGCGTACGTACGGAATACCTTCTCCATGTCGTGGTGTAATCTATTTTCCACCACCACCTTACTTGGATGGGTATAATGGTGTAAATAATGACTATATATGATTATTGTAAAATGATATATATTCTGAATTAGTATATATAACCTCCAATACAATTCCACGATCATGGTAACGATATAATCGCTCGTGCGTACGTACGGAATACCATCTCCACGATGTGATGCAACTCGTTATACATGATCATCATTGCATATTAATTATATAAATGAATTGAATGAATGAATATGATATATACTACACTAATATCATTCTGGAAATGAGTTATCTATAACCTAAAAAGAAAACTAATAATTTATTTGACAAAACACGCATAAGAACAAAAAGTAATAAACACCCGAATAACAAGTAGTAATCAAATATTATTAATAACAAGCTAAGAATATGACCATATATGATATAATAAAAATAATTATGATTCTGGAATAAATCAATAACATTATTTAAATCATTATACAGGAGATTCGGACACTTACGAAGCAAATCAGACCTAAGGTAAGGGAAAATATCATAATCTCATTTTATACGAGATTGTTTATACTTTGGTATTTACTGGGGTGTATTTTATCATCCACATCATTGTTTCCGTGATATTTAATATTGTTTCCATCCACCTACAATTGTTTAAATTTAATTTTACCCTTCGGTGAGTTTTTAGTAAAATATATGAAAGGAATCTTTTGTCATTTTTTGTACGAGGTACTTTTTGACTCTTCCGACAAAAGTACGAAAAGAATGTTTTTTTAACTTATACGGAATGAATGGATTTTTAAAACATTATTTCCAAGAATATTACTTTACAAGTTTTCATGTTTATTTTTAATCAACATCTTTTAGTTTAAAATTGCATGACATGTTAAGAAAGGAAAATGTTTTTGAAGTAGAAAGGATATTTTCCTCAAAAATGGAGTTCAAGTGTTTTATCAAAATTATTTTCCATCTAAGATAATATAGGGTTCTGTTTCTATCCCTATTATTACATTGATTTGATTATGTTGTGATGGAATTATTTTTATGAATTCCTTTATCTTATATGAATTTTTTTATGATGTCATGTTGTTTAAGAATCCCATTTTTATTACATAGGTTATGCAATGATGTATGATTTATGATTTTGTGGCACACATAAGAATGGTATCATTATGAGATGTATGGGACCTATATCTCCCTCCAATGCACTAGGTAAAGATTTTATATCTCATGAGTTAAACATGGTTAGAATAGAAGGTTAAACCAGTTCAGTGAATTAGAACTGAAACAAGGAGTGAACTCGGTTCAGAAATGGACTTTGTCCACTAAGATAGTCTTGGAAATGAGTCTTGACTAATAAGAAATGATTCTCTATGATTATTTGTGTATTCCACAAAGTTTCATTTTTTTTATGTTATGATTATTGGGATTACATTTCACTACTATGATCTATCCCATGTTATGAAATTATGATCTCTTTTGCAGGTTAAGATTTCCAAAAGTTATGTTCTTATGTATATGATGTGATTGATATTTCTTTTGTTTACCCTTAATGAGAATTTGAGCCCACCCAATTGTATATTTTATTTCCCCAGGTCAGGAAGAAGGTTATTAAGTAGGATATGCCAAAAGGGACTCTAGATATGATGAAATAAATGGGAGGCAAAGTAGATGCTTTATGAACCAGTTCTTTATGTTTCCCAGTTTCTAAAGACTCTATACCTATACGGTCCTTTCCTAGTTTTGTTATATGTTGTAATAAGAGTGCTTCAATACTGAATTAATAACAATGTATATAATGTATGGGTCGTTATATATAATCCTTGGGAACTAGATTTAAAAAACATGGATTAGGGAGAACAATCCTTAGATAGACATTGAGGATAAGTATAGAATAAAATACTATAATTCTGGTAAGTTAGAGATTATGAGGATATTATTATAAATACATCCATATGTGGGTTCTATAAGTGGATGTGGTTCTCATATAGATATACCTAAGTTTAGAAACTCCGACAAGGTGTTCCGGGCTTGACTCAGGGTAACCTTGTACATGAAAATGGGTGTTTCTAGGCACTTGGATTTACACTCTTTTTGGATATGATTAGGATAATTCACATTTTCTATATAAACCATTATAAGGATTTAAAATTAAATATAAATCATTTTTATAATTAAAATATTAGTTTTGCATAAATTTTTATATTTTATTAAGTGTTGTTCTAGTTATAAATTATGAATTGTGATTTATAACCTAATTATGTGTACGCCATTGTTTACTGATGGTGCCTAATTTAAGAAATGGAATTAATAATACAGATAATTTTGGTATTTCCCTACTGATAATGTCAACATATTTAGTGTTGGAGATGATTAAATCATGAATATATTAAGAAAACTTACTTAGGCTGTGAGGAATAACAATGTTACACCTGTGTTAGATAATTTCTTGCAATGGAATCCCCTATCTTTTTATGGAACTACTAATCTAGTGGTATCTAATCAGTTGATCAAGTCCCTTAAGAAAATATTCCTGACAATAAGATGAAATGAAAATGAAAAGGTAGTACTGGCAGTATATTGTCTCAGGGGTGATGTTGATCAATGGTGATCCTTAATCCATAATAATATGGAGTAAGATGAAATATAAGATATAGAATAGAGAAATTTTGAAAAGGTATTATTTGAAAAATATTTCCCTTGAGATAAAAAGACTAAAATAAAGATAAAATTTATTATCATGAAACAAAGGGAAGAAGAGAGTTTTGTGGAGTATGAGGTTACTTTCACAGGACTTTCTAGGTATGCTATAAATTACATACATGATTCAGAAGACAAGATTGATCATTTATTTGAATGTCTTAAGCCATGTCTTTGATGGGAACTGGATTCTCAAACATTATCATCATATGATGAAATAGTATTAAGGGAAATCAAAATGGAGAAAGAATTTTATAGATTGAATTTGTCAAGTGAAATCAAGAGAAGAAGATGTATATTGAAAATAATGGAAAATCTGAATCTCCAAAGAAGAATAAAGTAATAAAGAAATTACCATTATATGATAACTATGGAAAGAACCATTTAGGAAAATTCTTGAATGTTTGGGGAGTTTGTTATAAGTGTGGATAAAAGTGTCATCAATCTAATGAATTCAATGTGAAGAGAAAAATAAATGATGTACAATGTCATAATTATAGGAAGATGGGACACTTTGAAAATTAATATCATAAACATCAAGAAAATTACCTTAGAAAAGTCCATGGGAGAAATGGCAGGATTATGCAATCATAACTACAGAGATTGAGGTTCCTAATGATGTGGTGGGAGGTACTTTAATAATTTTCTCTAATTTAGCCAATGTTTTATTTGATTATATATCATCACATTCTTTCATATCTTCATAGTTTTCTAAGAAAATTAGACATTTCCAATTCGATTTAATAATGGAATTTTCAGTCAAAACTCTTAAGGGAAGTATCATTGCAACAATGATGTGTCATTTAGTCGCATTTCTGAAAAATAAACACACATTCGTTTCTAAGATTAGCATCTTGTCTATGATTGACATCAATATAATTCTCAGTATGAATTATCTTTCAAATAATTATGTGAAAATATATTTCAATAATAAGGATGTTATAATTTTTAGAATTATGTAAAATCCATTATCATTAGAGAAGAAACATAATCATCTGCATCATATTGAGATCCACCTTCTGTAGCTCTTCTAAATGAAATTTTTGACGAGGAAGAGAAAACATCATCTATGGATCTTCAAATTGAGGATGTTCTTATTGTACAAGAATGAATTGGTGTATTTTCATAGGATTTACTTGGAAGTCCTCCAGAGTGGGAAGTTGAGTTCTATATTGATATAATTCCTAGTGCAAGACCTATATTAAAGACTCCCTATAGAATGGCCAATGTGTAATTAGTAGAGCTAAAGAAATATCTAGAGGAATTGACTAATAAGTGATTTATTCAACCTATTGTCTCGTTATGGGGAGCCTATGCTCTCTATTTAAATATTAAATATGGATACATGAGGTTTTGAATTGATTATATAGAAATAAATGCAATTAAAATAAAGAAAAAGTATCATCTTCCACACAATGATGATCTATTTGATCAACTACACGGAGCTCAATATTTTTCAAAGATTGAACTTCAGTCTGGATCTCATCAGTTGCCTATGAGAAAGAAAGATAATTCAAAGACAAAATTTCAAACTAGGTATGCAAATTATGATTTTATATTAATGACATTTGTACTGACAAATGCACCATCGGTTTTCATGGACCTAATGAACGGAGTTTCCAATAAATACCTTGATTATTTTGTTGTCGCATTTATTGATGACATATTGATATATTACAAAAGATATGACAACCATTATAACCATTTTTGGGTTGTTCTGGAGAATCTTAGAAGAAAATAGATACATGGGAGGTTTAGTAAATTTGAATTCTAGCTTCAAGCAGTCTCTTTTATTGACTATATTATCTTTATGGATGGAATGTCGGTTGACCCTATGAAGAAAAAGGCAATCCAATAATGGACTAATCCAATGAACATAACTGAGGTACATAGTTTTATTATACTATAATGTTACTGTTGTGATATTGTAAAATAGTTTTCTAGATTGGCTAACCCACTAACCAAGCTCACACGTAAAGGGGTTATGTTTATTGGAAAAAAGAATGTACAAAATGTTTTGAAGAATTGAAAATATGATTGGTAAATGATTCAATTTTTAGTCTTATATCTAGAAATGATGGTTTTGTTATATAAAGTGATGCATCCAAGAATGGAATGGGTTTTTTCCTTAGAAAAAATGATAAAGTTATTGTAAATGTATCAATGAAGATGAAGACTCGTGAAATTTTTTTTCCAACTCAGGATCTTGAGTTATCAGCCATAATCGTTTCTATGAAAATTTGGAGACACTATCTCTAGGGTGAAATATGTGAGATATATATGGATTATAAGAGTTGGAAATATATTGTTTCCATAGAATGAACTCAACATGAGAAAAATTAGATACCTTGAGTTCCAAAAATATTATGATTGTTCAACACAATACCACCCAAGAAAGGAAAATAATGCCGCAGATGCATTATGAAAGAAATATCAAGGGTTTATGACCCAAATGAGGATTGAGAGAGATCATATATTCATGTATCTAGTAAATATGAATATGGGAAATGTGAAAGAAAATGAAACAACATTCATTTTTCAAATGATTGCTAAAAAAACTTTGCTATAGAAGATAAAAGGCTCTCAATTCGATTATGAGAATCTAGAAAAGATAATTAAATCTGTTAAGGATGGAATATTATTAGACTTTGTGTTTGAAGATAGAGTTCTGAAATTTGGAAAGAGTTTATGTGTTCCATCAATACCTAAGTTAACTTGGAACTATTAGATTATTCTCAAAGCCCAAATTCCTCTATACACCCTGGTAGCACCAAAGTGTATAAAGAACAAAAGGAACATTTTTGGTGGAAAAACATAAAGTGAGAAATTAATTATTATGTTTCAAGGTGTCTAGTTTTCCAAAAGGTGAAGGTTGAGAGACAACATCCTCAAGGAGTCATGAAACTTCTACCTATTCTTATGTGAAATTGGGATGAAATTATGATGTAATTTTTCATGGGACTTCCAAATACACATAGAATGAATGATTTAACATGTGTAATTGTTGATTTTCATACAAAATCGGAACATTTACTTGCTATAAGAGAATATTTACCACTTAGTCACCTAGAAGGACTCTATTTTAATGAATTTTTAAGACATTGTGATGAACTTCTATCGATTGTGTCTGATATAGATCCCCAATTTACAATGAAATTATAGAAAATTATTCGTAAGGCTTTGTATATAAAGCTTCATATAATTACTACTTATCAAAACCAAACCAACAGATTGTCTGAATAGACTATTTAAACATTTGAAGGAATTTTGAGATCGTTCTCACTTGACTTTCAAGGTATGTGGTATCAGTACTTTCTATTGTTGGAGCTTTCTTATAATAATTGTTTTTCTATTCTAGTATTCAAATAGTGACATATAAAGCGTTATTTGGAAAGATATATTGAAATCCAACTTTTTTGGATGAATATGGTGTGAGAAAACTCTCAGAACTTATTAAAAATACAACAACAAAGGTAAAGAAAATTTGAGCCGATATCAAAGCATACTAAAGTAGGAAAAAGAGAAATTTTGAAAACTGTAGAAAATATTTAAAATTTTAAATTATAGATCGTTTATTTCTAAAGTTATCTCAATGTAAGGTGGTCTTAAGGTTTGGTAAGAATGGAAACTGATCCCTAGGTACATCAGACCATTTGAAATTTAGGAAAGAATTTGAATTGTTGATTATCTTTTAGATATTCCCCCAATTCTATACAAATATCATGATGTGTTCCACATGTCATTGTAAAAGATGTACATAACAGACCCAACACATGTACCCACCTATGATGAAATTGAACTTGAACCTGATTTTTTATACTGTACAGAGTCTATCAAGATTATCGACACAAGAGACCATGTATTGAGAAGTAAGACAACTTTATTGGTAAGTGTTCTTCGAATAAATCATAAAATGGAAGAATCAATGTGGGAACAAGATGATGCTATGATGAGAAACCACCCATATCTTTTTAGAGGGATATATGAATGAAAAATTTCGACAATGAAAATTCTGAAGGAGGGAATAATATAACACCCCCATATTTTATGGTATGTTTCTTCTTAAATAATTTTAATCCATTAGATAGCTTATTATCCATGAAAAACTGAGTCTCTGTGAAAAAAAACTTAGTTATAGGAGATACTTATAACCTAGTCATTAAACATAATTTTTCAACTTCTGTTATTTGAATCTCAAAAAAATGACCTACACAGTTGGATTTAGTAAGATATTTAGAGCCAATGGGATCAACATAAGTTTTTTTGAATGGTAATTTACCCTTATGAATAGTAATGTTAACATTGTGAACAGTAATATACCCTTACGAATATTAATATTACCCTTATGAATAGTAACCTCACCCATTAAAGTCTAAATAAAATTTAGGCACCTTAAAAATGAATGTGCATATTTTAAAAATTAATAAATAAGTTTTGGTATTTTTTTGAGTAATAAATATTTAAAAAAAAGGTTATAATTAATAAATTAATTTAAAATATTATAAAATTTCATAAAATTTATTCATGAATCAATATTTTACTTTTCTATGATTTTATTATAATCTAATGATACCATATATAATTTTTTAGGGTATTATAAAATCAATTATAAATTTAAAAACTTATTTTTTGAAGAAATAAGGATTTTAATTAAAAACTAAATATATCATATATAGAAAATTATTTTCATAAAATAGAGTTCATTTTTTTTATTCTACACATTGAAAAATGGATAGGGATATTTTTTGCGATTTTTCTGAAAAAACATGAATTTTTAGTGAATAATGAAATTCAATAATTTACGAAATATGATAAATAAATGAATGTTTACATCATGATTGAGTCATGGATGATGTAAATGTAAATTTGTCTTAAATAAAATGAGCATATTATTATTTTGGTCACAATAATAAATATTATTTCTTTTCATGAGGATAAAAATAATAATGAATAAAATATTGAGAAATCACTCCTCTCCTCCACTATGAAAACCACCCCTCACTCCCTCTTCTCTTCACTCCATTGAGACTTGAATGATATCAATGTTCTTCCAAAATAATATTCCTCAATTCTTACCCACATCTTGGAGCCCTTGTTCTTTCCAAAATTCTAAAACCCTTTCCCTTAAGGAGTTTCTAAAGGTGGTTATTTCAAGAGGTAAATCATCTTCCTTTTTCATTTAATTTGATTCCAATTTATCTTCTTTTCTTATTATCTACTCACCTAAGATATCCAAATGATCATGATAACTCCAATATCATCTATATACTATAATTATTTCATGTTAATGGAATATTCTTCATCAATATCCTTTCACTCACTATTTCATTTTATAAACAAAATCATCGTCCAGGAGGTACCAATTTACAACCTTCGTGGATAATGAAGTTTCATTCTTCAAATTATTCTTCAATGTTGTTTATAAAATAATTTTAACGGTTGATAAAGATTTCAAAATTTATAATATAACACTTTTCATTTTCTATAAGTAACATATGTACATAATACTAAACAATAAAACAAAATGAGTTTGTTATCATCAATAATCGTCATACTAATCGAAACTATTATCACTAAATGACTTATCTAATGATTCATCCTCATAAAATGTAACAAAATTATATACATAACCATATAAAAATTTTGTTTTTAATTAATAATTTAAAAAATTCAATTTTGGTGAATTACATCCATTCCACAGAAACTTCTATACTCATACATAACTATGTCGATCGTGAAAACCAAGGAAAAAATGTTCCAATGAAATAAATTTGTATCTTATAACTCATCCAAAAGGCCATAAAAGAACATAATAAAACTCAAATAAATTAGATACATGTAGAGAAGGTTTTTAATTAATTAATTAATAGATTTAATTAGATTATTATGGACATTAACATCATGTGAAGAACACATTCCGGCATAAGGTAACGGGTTTCTTAACTCACTGTTATTTCCATCGGATTTACATTTTTCGCCACTTATTTCTTGTATGTGGAATATATATACTTCCATTTCATATATAATATATTTATTATCTTTTTATTTATTGTAATCAATATTTCATTTAATGATTATTAAATTTTGTCATATTATTCGATTGATTACAATGTGGTAAGGTACTTTTTCAAGATTTCAATTTCATTTAGACTTACTTGGTTTTTTGAAACTAATCATTATTATGTGGTGTATCTACTACCCCTTTAAGATTATTTTTAATTTTAAATTGTAGTTATATTAAATATATATATTATCATATCATTTATAATATTTTTTTCTTTATCGTATACCATTTTACATACAGTGTTTATTTTGAATTATATTTAGCTGGAGAAATTCTCTTGAATCCATATACTCTTCTCAATAAGGATAAAGGAAAGGAATATTGTTTTTGAATAAATAATGATTGGGAATTTTAATGATGGGTGTAGATATCTATATCCCCTTGATGCATTGAAAGGTCGCATGAGATAAAAAAATTGGTGATAGTCCCTTTGAGTTTGTTTCCAAAACATAATCAGACAGGTTTTTACCCATAGAGTTAAACTGTCTTGAGAGTATGATGGTTCATGATCCAGATACATGTTGTCCAGATAATAAGAATTATCTTTATTAATTATTCAATTATTACTTTCCATTATTTTTTCACTGTGAACAAATATATGGATTCATTTTCATTCTCATTTTATAGATGGTGTTTGTTTTCCAGTTAGTTTCCATCCCATATTCATTATGTGTAATTGATTGTGATTTAATTATTATTGTTTCATAATTTCACTATATGTAAACCTTATAAATAATTTTATATCACCCTTATAACTTGTTTTTATTCCCTGGGTTATGAATTAGATATCATTTATTGAGATTTAAAGGATTTAGTTAATTATATTTTGTTGTGTATTATATGTTTTTTTCTTTTCCTTAGGTAAAATGGTTCCTATAAATGTGTCTAGTTTCTTAAAGACTACAAAATTGATCAGTAAATTGGAATTTTATTCCTTGTAATCATTACAATGTGTTAAAATAATACACTTGATCCAGGTTTCTTTGGTCGGGGTGTTACATTTATATTTGGTATTAGAGGAAAGTTTCACTACTGGAAAATGGGCCTATACCCATGATTTTGGATAACATTTTGTATAGGTTCTTTATCATGACTTATACCCATAGATTTGGAAAATCCATGGGTATTGGATTTATTTTTGAGATATATACCAATGGTTTTTATAAAACATTGGGGTATAGGGTTTTTTTTGAGGACTTATACCCAGAGTATTTGAAACTATGGGTATAGCATTCCCAAATTAAAGCGGGGGGGTTTGTGGGACCCAAAAACAGTTTTGCCGGAACACATATTCCCTTGGTTGTCCCTTCTATACCCACAGTTTAGAATAATATATTTAGATATATATATACATAAGTTATGTAGCTATAATGGTGAGGTGTTGGGTGTTAGAGGGGGAGGTCATGGGATCAAAACCCATGAATGACTTTTTTAGAAAACCTATACCCACGATTTTAAAACTGAGGTTATAGGGCTATGACATGTTAGAAGACACATATACCAACGATTTTAGAAACAGTATGTATAGGTTGTGGAGCTATATCAAGGCCTCTATTTCCCACAATTTCCAGAACCCTGGATATAACCTATACCCATGATTCTGGGGGTTATACCCACGATTTTGAACCATGGGTATATGTCATTTTTCAGCAGTGTTTTATTCAACCTTTGGAAACTAGGATGAAATAACTTTAGTGAGATCCCTAGATATATTTATAAGGATATTTATAGGGATGTCTCTATGGATAAATCTATGTATATGTTGGAATCTTATAATTTTGATAACTATCATGAAAACCCTAGGATTAAACCTAAGATGTTATATATTTAATGTACTTTCCCTTGATTATGTGAGGTTTCCACTATTAATAGTATTAGTCACATTATAAAATTGTTTTAGTTAGTGGATAGTACCTGAAGTAACCATCTTAAGGACGAATGCAATGGGAAATGCAATAATTTTTTTCCGGAAGTATCAAAATTTTGTAGGAGACAAACTGAAAAAACTTATCACTGTACTCACAGAAGCTATGAATCATTATGGACTTATAAATGATCAATTAAGGGAACAATATTATGTAGAGTCTTTCATGAGGAAATTTTTTATTTTTAGTTGGTATTTGGATCCACTTTTTCCAGAACAATGGATCACTACCACTGTAAATAAATTTTCCATCATTCAGTGTTTGAAACACAAAAAAAATCATTTTTGATGATTATTATTTAGAAGGATAAGCAAGATAGTGGTAGAATATAATCAATAATTTGTGGAAAAATGACCAAATTGAATCAATGTAATGTAACAAGATTAATAACTTGTTTTATAATGACTACTAAACTCATATTCTTCGTATGAATATGTTAAATGAGATATTTGATATTAATAAATAGATTATGAATATGTTGGTAAATATGAAGAAAATTTTAAAAGGATTTTGATGTATGCTTACGAAATTATCATCCAACCTAGATATAAGGTTGATTGATTATTCATTGGTTTAAAACCAACTCTTTGAAAAGAATTTTCCATAATAGACATTAGTAAGTATGAAGAGATTTTATGTTGTGCTATCAAGTTAGAAATGGATGTGGGAGATATATTTCAATCTTATGGTTATGACAAGAAATGAAATATAGATTTTATATAAAATTATAAAAATCATGGTGAAAATAAGATTAGTGTTTCCTTATGCTCAATGTGTGGAAATAATCATGGGTGATACTATATTAATGGGACTAGTAAATGTTTCAAGTGTGGTAATAAAGGTCATCAGGAAATTGAAAACCGTAGTAATGGGAAAAAAGAAAAGTAATGATGTTAATAGATAAAAGAATATATAGAATGAACCTCCCACA
Source organism: Viscum album (assembly GCA_963277665.1). Taxonomy (NCBI): domain Eukaryota; kingdom Viridiplantae; phylum Streptophyta; class Magnoliopsida; order Santalales; family Viscaceae; genus Viscum; species Viscum album. The sequence goes on along the minus strand of OY728145.1, from coordinate 1,235,357,538 downwards.
CTTCAATACCTCAAGTGAAATTAATACAGGAATTCTGCTAACCAATTCCATAATCCAGGTGTTATCGATGAGGATCAAAATTAGCATCCTCTTAAAGAAAAAACCAATGGTAAATATCATGAAATCACTCTTACTGATGTGGAATATGATAATGGAATAGTGTAATGACTAAATATTTATGTATTAGAATTTATTATTATTATTCTAGAAGTACTTTTATATTACTATAGAATAATAAAGTATCTAAGGATTGATCAACTATAGTTTTCCTTAAGGATTTGAATGCGTAGTACCGGTAACCATGAAAATTGTTCAATATATTTTTGGAAAATACATGATTAAAGTAAGGATAACCATTAATATGTGCATAATGATTGGATAATGGAATAAAGAGTTGTTTGATAGTATTAATGGCCATGGACATAACTGATTAAAAAGTGTTTAATGATATCTTGAATTTAGTTTATAACATTTTTTGGGTTCACTATATGTGAAAATAGTTAATTTTTGAAATCATGCATGTTTTCACTAAGGTTTTATGGTAATTCATGTTATCACCGTATTTTAAGAGAATACAGGATAATTGTTTTCTCATTGATTGAGTGTGATAATTAACAACTATGTCAAGTTGATTTGGTGATTAATGTTAAGTTTAATTTTAAATTCTAGTGACTTTCATTCAAAAAATTTGGATTTTAATCTTTTGGAATGATCATAAAAGTAACCATTTATGAAATTGTTTGATGTTTTATAGATTTTTGTATTACCTGTTCATATGAGAATTTATGCATATTAAATAACCTCTGGTTACCTTTTTATGGTGATTTTAACCTATCATTCTCTAGATATCATGTTTTTATATGGCTTCAAGAATGAAAAATTCAACTTTATTTAATATAAAAATATATGAAGTAGAAATTCATCAAGGTACAATGATAAGAAAAGATTTTTCATAATCAAGTAATTATTTTTTCTCTTGAAAAAATCCTCACCTATAAGGAAAGGATCATAAAAAAATTATACTAATACCTTCTTTTATAATGAATCAAATGGTCCATTATATCATCATGGATTTATGAATTTGTGATCGTAAATTTACTCATGATCATGTGCTTTATCACTCTCTATCATACTACGATTGTTTGATTTATCTTCCATGTCAATGTTTACAATTTCCACCTATGTTATCTTATGTGGAAACCTAGTTACAAGTTACTTTGGATAACCATTATGTTTTTATATTTCTTTTGTAAAATTAGGTTTTACTATTTGTTTTTATGATGTAGGTTTCTATGATATAAGCTTTAAAGTATTAAACCTTTCAGAACCCAAAAAAATCTAGGGAAAAATTAATAGGGGATAGAATGTAACACCATGAGATTTTTATGAAGTAATATTTCTAAACCCCCCCCCCCCCCACAATATTTCATTTTTGTCTTTAATTACATGCAACATCGGCTTAGCTTATGTTACATGTAATACTAAATTTCTACAAAAAAATTATTTTTATTTAAAGAAGATTATCATGGATTTTCAACATTAGAGTGTATGAATAGTATTACATAAGTTAATAAAAAATATTTTTTATTATATGTATTCATTGGTTACCAAATTATTTTGAATTTTAAATATATACTAATTAAATATAAAGGAAATATTTTAATTTTTATGCTCTCAAATTCCTTTTTTCTTAAAAAACTAAATTAAATAAAATTAGTGAATGAACTAAATGAAAAATATATATTATATATTGAATAAAATATGTTACATAGTCTTCATATATATATTATAGACATAAGATAAGAACAAACCCAATTTTATGCCTAAAACCCAATATTTTTTCAAAGGGTAATTTTATAACCTTTTAAAATAAAATCCATTTTAAATCAAATTTTTGAAATATTTTAAACACTCTATTTAAAAAAATAGTTTAAAATCGGAATATAAAAAATTACTTTTTTTGAGTTTTGGTATTTCTCGGATAAGTTTCATGTTTTGATTAATAGTATAACAAATATACAAAATTTTAATTAAAAACAACCTTATTCATCTTAATTATTTATATTTTAAAATTACATTATTGAATTGTTTTAGTGTATTAATATTTTATTTTTTATAGGAAAATACAATTTAGGTCATTGGAATCAATTTTTAATTTAATAGAGATAAAAAGATTTCAATCTTTTTCATTTTTTAACTTTAATAACTTGTTTTCTCACCCCATCAATAGGATTAATTTTATGTTAATTACTATAACCTATATGTTTTTAATTTTGAAAAAAAGAATCTATATTTTTAATAACTATTTCAAAATTATTTAAAGATATTTATGTTTTTTCTGGAATTATGAATAGTTACTTTAGTAATTTTTATTAATACAGTAAAAGGTGATTGGGTAATTAAGTCTAAAAATAATATTATAAAATTACCATAACACTAGTAATAATTTAATTATATGAGTGGTTTATGGCCAAAACCTTCCCTACCATAAAATTATAATCTATTTAATCCACAGTAACAGGATTAAGACATTTATTATATTTTATTTACAGGAAAGATAAAGACGTTATACTCATTTTTCAAAAAATATATAATTTTAAATATAAGGTTTTACCAAAGATAAATTAAACAATAAGTCTTATTTTTAAATCTTATTTTTTTTATTTATCATCATAATTTATTTTTAATTTTTATAAAATAAATAAATACCTTAAAGGAATCTACAATGATAGTGGATTAATTTTTTAATTAATATAAATTCCAAATAAATGATAATAAAAATATTAAAATAACTATAATTTGATAGAATTAAAGTCATAAATTAATTTTATTGATTAATTTAATGTGTTAGTAATGATTTAATATAGTTTTTACAAATAAATAATGTTTCTATATTTTTAAAAATACAAATAATGAATAGTGCCAAAATTCACACTAATGATTTTTTATGAATGTAATATTTTATTAAATGATTTAAAAATAAGAAAAAAATTAAATAAGGAAAAGGATATAATATATGTTATATAATATTATTAAGTGTCTATTTATGTTCTAGGTGAAACATTATATGTAAAAATAAATCACATTAACATTTAAAACATTGTTAACATAGTTAAAATTAAAAAAGATTAACTAGGGGTTTAGAAAACGTATAAGGTGTACCAATACATAAAAAACTATCTCATATTTATTATATTGTGGTATTACAACCCTATAGAATCTTATATATGAATAAATTTCATTTTGGAGTTATTTGGATTGAGTTTGAATTTGTAAAAATTTAATTTATTTGGATATCCCAAAAGTGCCCCTCGCCATCATTATAAAATGAAACCTCCCCCCTAAACTCATTTAATCACATTAATCCATATATTGAGACAAAAAGCTTCCAAATTTTCTTCTTAACTTCCCTATCCACGTTCTAGAGGTGTGGGTCTTCTAAAATCACAAACTCTAGTGACTTTTAGAGTATATCTAAAGGAGTTGTTCTTAAGAAGAGGTAATCGCACTAACTAATCACTCCCTCTTTCTCCTCTTTCCATAACTCATATAAATATATGATATATGTCATAAAATAATAAATTCATAATCCTAAATATTATAAAAATATTATTATTATTATAAAAAAACCATTATACTTCCCCTTTCCCATCAAACAAAAAAATGAAAGTATCGCTCGCTCGTACGTACAACTTATCATCCCCACATAACGATACAATTAATTTTCCATCACCATCTTTGATGAAAGTTAATTATGATGGTTTTAATGTTTAAATATGATATTTATGATTTATTTGTACTTATATGACTATAATATCATTTCTAACTTTTTATCATCTAATATTTTGTGAAAAAAGATATTGTCGCTCATGCGTATGTTTGGCTTACAAATCACAATGATGCAATGTTATTTGTTATTCACCTATAAATCACATGGATAGTAATAAGAATGAAATTTATGAATATATATGATATATATAACATTAAAATAATTATATAATGATAATATATCATAAATATTTCTTTCTTTTAATATGAAAATAAAATAAAAACAGTGTTCATGCATACATACAACCTATTGTCTCCATGAATGATGTATTTTATTTTATATCTCCAACTATTATGAATCCCATGAATAATTATATAATTAATATATATATATATATATGATATTTAAATAAGGATTATTTTTTATATGATTAAATCACAATCTATGAAATAGTTCCAAGGATAACAAGTCAAAACATGAATAAAAAACCATTTGGCTATTACCTAAGACACAAATTTAATATAGAATTGTTAATAAAAGAGTAATATAAATTCATAAGTAAATTATATATGGTATTAAATATATGAATATGGTTTTTTGTAGATTTATAATTAACATATATTTATTATACATGAGTTTTTAATGTGTGTTAAGTCAAGACTTAAGGTGAGGGAATTTCATCTCACTTATTATTTCTATGAGATACTTTTCATATTCACCACTCGATTATTTTTTGGTGTATATAAATAACTATGAAATTCTATATAATAAATTTTATTTATTTAAATATATTAAAATATTTAATTTTTGTTATTATTTTAGGGGGTTTATGATTCTAAATTTACTCTAGTAATAAGGTATTTCATCCTTACTTTTATTTATCATGAGATGTAAGCCATGTTCACAACCTATTTATTATTTTTGGTGTATATACATACCATGAATTTATTATATTATTATTATCCATAATTTTATGGGTATTTACATATACATTTTATGATCTCTCTTTCGTGGTGTATACAGCTCTAAAGTTACCAAATCGATAAGAAAATTTTGTTTGACTTTTCCTTCTTTAAGATACATGTTATGTTACGGACCTATAGTATTTTATAAGAGGTATATACTTCCCTTTTATATTTTTTACTCCAAATATCCTTATTTTCAGGATATTATATGTTTTGTGTAATTTTATTCTCTCTTAAGTTAGAATAATGTGTTCAATTAAAATAATGTATTCAAAAACAATGTGTTTTAAATAAAATTGTATCCATCTTCAAGGAAAAATAATTTCAAAGATCGTTAAAATTAATTTCAATGATTCGATATATTTTTTCATGGTAATTTGCAATGAAAAATTATTAGTAAATGCTTTATGATTTAAAAATAATTTTTCAAATTAGAGAGAATATTTTACTCAAGAATTATTTCAAATGATATTTCAAAATAATTTTTAATATATGATAACATTATTTGATGTTACATATATTTTATTGGGGATATGGTTCAACTGTACAATTATTATTATTTTTAATAATGGTTTATGATTATGATGGAACGATATTTATGAAACCAATTTATTTTCCATGGGTTATGTTATTATTCAATTATATTTATGAAAAAAATTTCATTCCATGGGTTTTGATATGATGAATGATTTGTGTTCTTTTATCACACATATGTATGGTTTTTATTATGTTATGGGTGGAACATATATCTGCCATTAATTAATTTTGTAAGGATTTATATCTCATGATACATACAATAATTTATTGGGAGTAATCTTCATTCAGTAATTTATTACTGGAATGGGAATAATCCTAATTTGGTAATATAGGACTGGAATGGGAGTAGTCATGTTTCAGTAATACCGGGCTAGAATGGGGAGTGAACTTTTTTTCAGTAAAGGAATTTTTCTTCTATGATATTCATTTAAATAATCCATGAATAATATTAAAATGATTTCTTATGCTTATGTGTTTTCCCCAATTCCATGTTCTATGTCAATGTTTTTAATTTCTGATTCACTTCATATGAATTTCTATGAATTATTCTATGGAGCAAGATTATGTTATTTGATATGCCGCTTATAATTTTCAAATGTTATGTTCATATTATTATACCATTTTGTTTATGATTCATATATCCTTTTTTTACCCTTAATGAGTAGTTGAGCTCACCCTTTTCATATGTGTCTTTTCCCCTAATTATAAATAATGGTTTTAGATAAGAATACTAAAGTGTAAGATATTTCTGGGATATTTTGAATCTATTTCACTAAATTATATTAATCTCTTCCGTGTCTTCCAAATCAACTAAACTAATGTGGTCTTTGGGAATTTATTTGTGTATTGTGTGAAATATTTTTTAGAAACAATGTAATATCTTTGTACATCAATCTTGGGTAATAACATGTCAAATGGATTTGTGGCTGGGGTTTCACGGTTTAGTCAACCCATGTGTCCCCCTAATGTGTATTGAACCACCCCTCATGGAAAAAATATACCATACATTCTATGATACATGTTTTATACTAAAAGTGTTTCCCACTTGTTTCTTCTAAAAACAAGTCTTCCAAGATCTAAAAAATCCACAAGAACCCTCTTTACCTCCATGAATTAATTAGGAAAATTTTTAAGGGAAAAGTGGGTTTAAATATAAAATTAATAATCTCATACCACATATAAAAATTTGGTACATTACAAGAAACTCCTTACTGAGATCACAACTTATGTTTTGAAGATAGTCATGCCACTTAGGAGAAAGAGAGAACCAAGCTATTAGTTTACTCTCTTTATTTTCTCAATGTTCGAAGTGCGGCTAGAATAGTATTTTATTATCCTTAATATGGATATTTTAAATGTAAATCTTAGGATAGACTATATTATGGCCTATAAATATTATATCGATTATTACTTGTGAATGATGAATTTAACCATCCCAAACAGGAGGACCAAAGTATTCTAGGGAAAATAAATTACATTTTACAGTAGAACAGAATCTCCTCTTTCACAACTGGGAATAATAATTTATTTGGTTTCATAAATTTTATTATATGTTTACAGTAGAATTTATTATTTTTAGTTACCCCTATTGGTTAGTAAATTCCTTTACATTTTCTCGGATGATTTGATGGTCGAACCTCTATAGAGGGAAATGAAATTCCCCATTAATTTAGTTTCAAGGATCAAAATTAAGTATAACCCTCTATATTGTATAGATCTCGTATAGTTAAAAGAACAACATATATAACTATATGTCATCGAAGAAGAAGACTTCATCCATCCAAGTGTGTACTCAATGGATATGACGATGCTTTTTTCCAATAAAGATCAAGGAACACACTATTTATAAATAAATAATAAGAAGTTGGGTTGGGTTGGGTTAAATAATAAATAACCTTTACCTCATATTATTATCCTCTTTTATTAGTTAAAGGCGAATGGTGGTTCTCAAATATCGACCTTTATTTGGGTTATCACCATCTCATGGTGTCATATATTAATGTTATGAATATGGATATTTGAAGTATGTATGTTCAATTTGAATATTTGGTTTTGGAGTTCAGTTTGAAAAATGCTTATACAGACTTCATGGATCATATGCACCATATATTTATTAGATTCTTAAATCCTTCTTTATGGTGTCTATAGATAACATTCTATATTTCCTTAAGATGTAGGATGAGCATGTATGCCATTTATGAATAACCTTGAGAAAATTGCATGATCATTACCTCTTGGATGAATTTTCCATGTGTAGCTTTTAGATCCAAGTGACTATGTTTCCTGGGAATTTGGTATAATAATATCATATCTCAATCTATCATGATATAGTCATGGATGTAATATATTGGAAGGATTCAAATAATGGCTTCGAGATGAGAAGCTCATGGGGCCTATTTGAACACTATAGACGGTTCATAAAATACATCTCTTGGATTGAATCACCTATGATAGATATCACTTATAAAAGGATGAAGTACATAAGTATCTCAAATTTATAGGCATCCTTTGTTGAGTTAATGAATCATTTCACCACATCTCTTATTTAAATTTTACTCGAGTCTATTCAGGGTTACATTGATTATGGTTGTACATTAGGTATAGGATTTTGTTATGTTCTTATATAGAGTGATCGCATGGTAGCATATGGATCTTTCCAAATCTCACACACAATAAAAAGTACTTGATCCACAAACTTAATCTTTCAACTATCATGCATTCCTTCAAGTTTTTGTGTTTTTATCTTTTGGGGGAGATATACATAGTTTACTCTAATTATAAGATCTTAATGTATAGCTTATTTTATAGATATTTGAAACTTAGCCTATAGAGATGGTTATAATACCTTTGTGGGGTTTGAATTAGAAATTCCATATGTTTTATGTAAGGTGTATGTAGTTATTGATTATATTAGAAATAATTGGATCTATCAATCCATCAAGAGGTCTAAAGATAAATTACTTTTGAGGGATCTCTTAACTAGAATTAATTTAAATTTAATGGAAGAAATTGAGATCATGTCCCTTTATAGTATCCAATTGAAACCTCATCATGGGATTACTCTTTAGGTAAAAATGGGTGATAAGAAGTGTTAGTGTATTAGAAAAACTATAAATGGTGGGGAGACAATCAGTGTGTTGTCTCACTCTCCCAAGTGTATCTTAGGATTTCAAGGCCATTATGTGGTTCATGAATAAGTGAGGAAGGGGTTGATGAATGATTTCCGACACTCTCCATGCGAAGTTACCAAGGGAGATATTAAAATTAATTATGACCTAAATCATTGATTTTGGTGTCCTAGTATGATATGTAACATTGCATATTTTCTATAACATTATAAAACATGTCATAAAATAAATATTCATAATCAAAATTATTTTGGTCTACTTTAAACACTTAACATACCTATATAAAAGTGTAAATATGTGTCTATGGACATCATCATTAGAATTCCTCATACCCCACAAGGAATGAATTATATATGGGTTATGATTGACTGGATAACCAAATTCATTAACTTCATTCCTATTAATGTCACTATGAAGGTGTAAGAGTTTGGGAAGTTGTATATAATTGAGATCATAATGTAACATGGGGTACCATATGATATTATTTTTTATTTGGATCCCCAATTTACCTTATAATTATAGAAAGGGGTCCAAGAGTAATTAGGATATCAAGTTAAACTAAGCATGACATACCATCTGCATACTATTGGTTAGATGGAGTGAGTGATATAAATTTTAGAGCACATGCTTCATGCTTGCATATTAGATTTTTGGAGGCTCATGGGATACTCATCAAACATTGATCACGTTATCCTATAATAAAAGTTACCAATCCATGATTAAAATGGATCCCATTAAAGAATTATAATATCGCCCTTTTGATCTCCCATTATCTAGACTAAGAGGTGTTAGACTTCCCTAGTCTGTCGAAGTATTGTACATTAGATGGTAGATAAAATTAAAATCATCTATAAATGAATAGACAAATCTCAAAGTCTTCATTATTCAAATATTAATTTTCATAATCATCACTAGAGATTTTTATTTGGTAACTAAGGGTTTTAAAAGTTTTCATATCAATTGGGTCATTGAAAGCTAGGTAAGTATAGAAAGGTTGATTCAATATATGGTAGGCCCTTTGTAATTATTGAGATATTGAGAATGTTTCATATTGATGGGTATTTCCTCCTAAATTTACATCAATTCTCTATTTCATCCATATATCCCAAAGGAATAATTATAATATGTAACTTTCTCATGTTTTGTATTGTGAAGAATGAAAATTGGTGCCTAATGTTTTGGTGACCAAACAACTTAGTCAAAGTATTGGCTACTAAGTGAAGATGTTTTTTAGGAAATATATCTTATTAGTTTGAGTATTGTACAAATACTAGAATAAATCTCATGATAATTTGGATTACGGATCATTTATAATGGTCCAGTGGCCTCACCTTTATATAGATCATGTTTCAAGTGGAATTTATAGAGGAAAAAAGTGATATAGTGGGTATAATTTTTAAACATTTTATATCATTTTCAAGTATGAATTTTTTATTTATTATTCATTTAATTTATTCTTTTATTCTAGTACTTTTTCCTGTAAAAATCATTAAAATGGGGGAAACTATTCTTTGAACAGTTTCTAAACTAGTAAGGAAAACTATGTCTAAAACTGATCAAAACTATTAATTTGGGGAAAAATATTTTTGTATGATTAGTGTATCGTTTAGTAATCCATGAGTCTCAAAAAATGAGAATTTATCAAGTGAGATAGTATCACATATATAGTTGTCACATGGTTTTGAAACCTATGTTGTAAAACCATGCAATGTGTCAATATTTTTCGAATTTTGATTTTCCTAAACTAACCTCACCTATTTTAACCTTACCACACACTATCCCTCCCACATATCAATTTTCCCATACCTCACGCATGATCTCCCCTCTTTTTCCTAAACATGGGTGGATTTAATGTATGATTACCTCAAGTTAATTTAGGATTCCTTTAAGTAATTACTTCCTCTTTAATTGCTTATCTCTCCCATCATCTCTTTTTTTTCTATTCTATATGGCCATGAGGACATACAGTTTGTTAAATATAATCCAAATGGTATGATCCATGATTTTTATAGTTTCGTATTACATACATAAGTTCTTCTCTCCTCGTAGATTATAGATTCCAACATGTTATTAGAGATTTAATTTGAATGAGGTAGGTGGCCTCAAGATATATTATTTCTTGAGGAATTAAATATGTTTTGTTTAATTTATATATAATGTTTAAATTTTTTATACATATAATGGTTTTTTAGGACTGGTTACATTTTTTTTTATAATTATAAATTTTTTTCCAATTTTATGGAGTTGGGAATGATTTGAAAATAGAATACTTTACTTATGAGATAAATTGAAAGTGGAAATTAAATTAAATTAAATGGGATGGGAATGGAACTTGGGGACCCTAGGTTCCAAGGTGGAAATAATATGAAAAGTACCAGTAGGAATGGTCTACACTCCATATCCTTTTAACAATGTTATAAAACTAACTAAAACTATGGAATTTGTTTGTGTTTCCATGGTCGGGTGTCACTATGCTACTAAGAACATTGAAATGTTCTTCATAGTAGTCAAGCATGAAAGGAATGTGTTGGATCAACCAATGAGAGTAAAAGTATACTATAATGAGACCCCAACATGACATTCACTAGGTTTTTCCCAATGTTTTGTTTTTTCCTATCTTGTTATTCTACTACTGTAAATTTAAACTACCAAAGGCATGTTTCATTTAAATTATCTTAAAAATAGTATGTTTACTTTTTTATAAAAAATATAATTAATGAAAAACTTTTTGGTATACTTCTAGGATAGATTTTATCAAACATTATATACATATATAGGGTTTACGTAAACATCATTTCAGATATAGGTAAATGAAAGGCATCAATTCGGGGTGGTGGGTACTCTTTTTATTGGATATTGGCTGCATGATAGAGGTGGCATAGTGGGAGGTCAAACCTTATTTCAGATGTAAATGGGTAGATTACTTTTTTTCTACGTTAATTGTATTACCCTAAGCCTGTATTTTATTTCTTTTTGTCTTCACATCCCATATAATTTATAATATTGATCCCCTTTGGTCCCATGATTAGATATTTTATTCATATGAATTTTTATTATCTTTTTAATGTATCATTTATATTTTTTATTGATATATTTGTGAAACCACTATAATGGTATATTTTGGATACCTATGAGATGGTAACCATCCTATGAGGATCATGAATTCCCTTCATGTAATGTCCCAACTAGGGTATCACACACCTATGCCCTGAGTCAATATTTCAAATGACCTCAAACATGCCTCCCCATATCCTAGAGGCATACGAATACCAGTGAGGTTCTCGAAATTCAATTATGGGGAAATTATACTCTATTTTATTATAATAAAACACCAACATAAATTAATAAACAATAGATGAAGAAATACATATTGATAAATAATACCAATATCCCATGATAAGAAATACATGGAGTACAATATACAATTGAAACAAAAAACATTCCATATTGTAGTATGTTCTAAGTGTCTAAAATGAAAACTAGAAAGAAATAAACAGAAGACTCTTAAACGGGTCTCGAGCCATGTCTAGTTCTCTCATCCAATATTCATTCCTTCTCATCCATCTAACTCAGGGCCTTTTTCCTTAACTTGTCCAGAAAACACAATGTATATTTGGGTACCGATCAGGCTGCCTAAGTAGGGTGTGGGTACAACTCAATAGGTCATCACCAATTATTTCTATAACATGTCCAGTCTATGATAATGTATATAATTATATAAATAAATAAATATAATTCATAATTAAACATTTTATCACATTTTTATATATTCTCTACTTAACCACATAATCCCTTGGTATCTCGAGGACAGCTGAACCTCATTACCTACTTCGGCCCATAGAAGAGTATGGTCCACCCCTAAGGGATATCACATTTGAATTTCCATGCTACAATTATAAATAATTTTATAAATTATAATGTTACCATTCACATTTAATATAACTTAATTGAATTATTAAATTACCATTCAGTCTTAATATCACATAATTGAATAATCATGATACCATTCACATTTAATATCAGATAATTGAATGAGCACGTTACCATTCATATTTAATATCATATAATTTAATGATCATGTTACCGTTCACATTTAATTTCACAAAATTGAATGATAATGTTACCATTCATATTTGGTATCACATAATTGAATGATCTTTTTACCATTCATATTTAATATCACATTATTTAATGATCATGTTACCATTCACATTTAATATTACATAATTGAATGATCATGTTACCATTGAAAATAATTGGTCAAATATTCATGTAATTATTTACCATTTAATATCATATAATAAAAAAATTACAATAGTACACATATCTCAACAACCATTAATTAATTTATTAATTAAATAATCATACTCACAATCTTAATATCTCATAATTAATTTACCATTAATTATCCCAAGTCATATATCTTTATATCACATAATTAATTTCTCAATTAATTATCTCAAACCAATTATATCATAATCCCATAATTAATCCCTAATAAATAGACAATATCACAAACCACTAACTCTCATAATCTATTCTCCAATTAATTTTCATAATAGACAGCCCATAAATCTCATAATTAATTCCCCAATTAATTATCCAATTAAACAATAATACAAATAATAAATGGTATATTATCAAAATAAATTTTGGAATTTGAATTTATAAATAATGAAATGATTCATACAACAAATGAACACATATCCAAATCACTACAATTGGAATTGAATATTAAACCACCTACCTTGATTCATTGATGAACGTTCTCTTAATGGAAATCCCAAAAATCCAAGGAGCATAATGACAAAGATCTAGATATGAATCTATAACATAAATCAAGATTTAATAATTGAAGATATATTATATCTAGATTAAACTATAAAAACATAGACCTAGATCAAGCAAAAAAAGATAACTACCACTAAAATAATTATATAACAAAGGGGGACGAATGGGAAATCAACGAGATAAGATCCACTTACCAAGAGGGATGAAGATCATGGATCCAGACTTGTAATCACAATGAAACAAAGTTATTATAGACATAGAATCCTTTTGTAATGCTCTAAAATCATCCACAATCATGTTGGTCCGAGTTTGGATCGAATTGGACATGTTTTGGGGGTATAGGTGGATTTAAAATAAATTTTCGTGTAATTAAAATTACCACACACAATTTAATGGGTAGGGGTGTATGGTTTTCCCTAACTATACACCAACTATGTGCCTATGTCTTTTGGGGTTCATGGTCTATCTTTTCATGTCACAATGTTTGAAAAACCATGCGCCATCTGTGCATACCCTCACTGTCAAGGGTTGAATGGTTTTCCGGGCTGGGTGCATAGTTTTCTCTAACTGTTCCCCAATAGTGCACATCCCCTTTTTCTTCCTTTATTATAAATTTTCAAAATGAAATGTACCAAGTTAAAATCCAATAGAAAGGAACTTAAAAATAATAATAATGTACCAAAAATCAAGCCCAATAGAACTCCATAAAATTTTAGGATCTAATAATCTCTCCCACCTTATAAAAACTCATCCTTGAGTTGTACTCCCAAGAATGTCCAAGATTCTGAGCCAAAAAGATTAGGCCATTGATCCCTCATATTTGTTTCTTTTTCCCTTGTTTCCTCCTATACACACCCATGTGTCCACATTACACTAACTATCAACAGAGACTTTCCCAAAAGCACTTTCTCACTGTGATTCTATACACATATCGGATGCTCTGAAAAGGACGCATATATCTTAAGTTCAACCTCATCCACATAGATAGAATGATAAGGGTTGGGGTGATACCTTTTTAGTTATGATAAATGGAACACATCATGCATAATATTTTATTTCTATGGTAGATCCAATCAGTATGCTACATGTTAGATTATCTCCACAACCTTAAATGGTCCAATAGAACTGGGTGATAGCTTGCCATGTCTCTGTATCCTGAAGTGACCAAGACTATGTGACACTCGAAGGAATACATAATCACCCTTGATATACTTTATGAGTCATCAACATCTATCAGTATACAACTCCTAACAACTCTGAGTCATAGTCATACATTTATGAGTCAACTGCACCTGCTCTAATGTCTCCTGTCTGAGAGATAGTCCCAACAACTTTGACTCACCATTTTTTATCCACCATAGGGGTGATATTAATTTTCTACCATAAGGAGCCTCATATGGTTCCATATATATAGTTTTCTTATAACTGTTCTTATAGTAAAACTCCACTAAGTCCAAGTGATTCTCCCAAGACCCACCAAAGTCAAGTACACAAGCCCGAAGCATATCCTCTAGTGCTTGTATAGTATAATTTGACTACCCATATTTCTATGGGTGGAATGTCACACTCAATAATACAAGTGTTCCAGTAACCTTCTCCAAGACCTACTAGAAGAATAAGTTAAAAAATGAATTGTGGTCTAAAATAATATTCGTTGGCACCCCATGCAGATAGAATTTCCCTTTAACATACAAAACTCCCAGATGATCCAGTAAGAAAGTTTCTTGTATAGGCAATAAATGTGATACATTCTTCATTAGGTCCATAATAACCCAAATTATCATGACCCATCCTCAGGGCCCATGCCATGACTACCCCAAGCCTGCCTTCCATAGTCCAGGGGCTGGAGACTAGCACCAAAGGTGTAAAATATGATAACTGGGAAGGTATTTCCTTTATAATAGTAAACAAAACAACACAGAGTACAAGCGGAAGTAATACACTACGTACAAAAGCAAATTCTGAAATGTAAGTGGGCCAGAATACAAACCCAACTGAAATTACAGCTACAACTGAACAAAATTACAACAGAAAAAGACAAACAATAGGAAGAATGGAAGTAGCTCCTGGGTCGTCCTCCTCGGATCCTACCTGAAGGGTCGGTACAGATAGTGCAGCTCCTAGATCGTCCACCACAGATCCTACCTGAAGGGTAGGTACAGATAGCCTCTACAACACTTTCACCCGTCAACCTCCTCTTGGTATCATCACGTTGTGAAGTCCACCTCTGGATACTGACTCATCGTGAGATCCAGCTCTGGGCACCATCCAGTCATCGAACTCTCGGCCTCTGTCAGCGCTGCCCGTCGTCTGTAACCAACACAACACGGTGCGGGCATAGCCCGTGCAGGGGTGAGTATAATGATACTCAGTAGGGACCTCAATACCCTCATGGTTTCACCAAATCCAACAAGGATAACCACAAAGAAGATCTCAACAGATAACCTCTACTTAGTTTTATGCCCATACATATACCTAAGTTATCAAGTAACCTATCTCAATCATGAGGAAACACAAAGATTATGAAATCAACGGATAACCACTATCGAGGTATATTTCCATACATATACCTATGTTATCAAGTGACTCATCTCAATCATGGGGTAAACACAAAGGTCATAGACTCAGCTCAAACCATGATTTTCATTTATCGAAACCGTAACTGATGAAGATCCCCATCTATGTCGAGTATAGTGATCCTATCATGACACTGAGGTACAGCTCACTAACCTAAGACTATTGAGGTACTCCTCCTGTCGAGTACCGCGGGCCAGCCACCCAAACACATTAGTGCTTTCCGCCGGGGTCTGCCACCCAATCACAGTTGTTCATCCCCTATAATATCCTGTAGAGGTACTCTCTGGTCGAGTATCGTGGGTCTGCCCCCAAACACAGTAGTGTCATGTCCTCCATTGGTCTACACCCAAAAAAGTAGTGCTCTGTCCACTGGGCTAGTCGACTCACTCCAAGTCAAGTCGGTCAAGCAGTCGTCAGGTCTCAGCTGGCTACACGGTCTCCATACTCCATACGCACGTCTCTGGGAGGGTCCACTCCATGAGCTATTGGTCAATACTCCAAGTATCTCAAAGTCCCATGAAGAAGTATCTCAAACTACCACCTCGTCTTATGGGTCTCAATGCAACAGACGGCGCATCAATTGGACGCCCGGTCTGTGAGTTATTAGCATTTTTGTCCTAGGGGCCCGGTTGGTTTCGTGTGTGAAACAACCTGTCCATATCTCAACTGTACTCCAAACTCTCATAGGGTATACTCATAGGGACCTTTTCTCAATGTGATCACCAACGCCACTGACGGTTCGTCAAACGGACGTCCGGTCTGAATGATATCAGTTTTTCCGTTCTAGGGGCCCGGTCTGATTTTGGGTTCAATCCAACCTAGCCACTATCCAACTGCGTTCAAACCTTGGGATATGTATTCCAAAACTTCCATATCATCAAGAGGAATCCAATGAAGTCGACAGAACATCAATCGGACACCCAGAGCTCAAGTTATAAGTGCTTTCGCTCCGAGGGCCCGGTTGGTTTCGTGTTCGAACCAACCCAGCCATACCCAAAGTTTACCTAAACCTTGAGTGTAATATACCAAAATGATCGTCTCAATCCATTTATCTCATTGAAACTGATGGTGTGTCGATCAAAGGTCAGTAGCACACGTTATGGGCCTTTGAACGATTCTGACTGAAATTTGGGGGTTTGGGCCCGGTCAGACCCAACCCAATACCCCCTTGGTTGGCCTGAACCGGTTTGACCCGACCCGGGTCTGGGTCTGGCCTAGTTCGGCATGGCCCGGCCCGCAGCTGGCATGGCCCGGCCCTGCAGGCCAGCCACGACTCGGCACTGGCTGAGCTGAACACAAGGGGCACGGCCCCTTGTTGTAACCGGCGGCGCCAGCTGGCACCGCCCTCCTCCCAGAACCCACGCGGCCGCGGGGTCCGGCTCCGTGCTACTACGGCGGCGGGTTTTCTTCTGGTGGCGTGCTGGGGCACCACCGCCTCCAGGCGGCCGGACGGGTCTGGCCGCCGCCTCAGGTTGTCGGCGCCGTCGCATCTCCACCTTTCGTGCGTCGCTGTATCTTCATTCAAAGCCCAAAAATTAAAATGATCGCATATTCATGATCCTCGAGTCGAGAGCTCCACGTCTATATGTCGCGCTCAACAGAATATTTTGTTTCCTGCATCGATAAATATTAGGCCATATCCTTCCATGAGCCATTGTGGCTTTGTTTCGAGCTCGAAAAATTAAACGATCGTATATCTGTGATCCTTCTATCGAGGGTTTCGCATCCATATATTGCGCCCAACAAAACTCTGTGTTTACAGTGTCAATAAATATTTGGACACCTTCTTTCGCGAGCAATTGCGGCTTCGTTCAACACCCGAAAAATTAAATGATCGCATATTTTTGATCCTTGCGTCAAGGGATTCGCATCCATATATTGTGCTCAATAAAACTCCATGTTTCCAGCATCAATAAATATTTGGCATTGAAGAACGCACCAAGAACACGTGAAGAATAAAAAGAAAAAGGAGCATGGTTTATGTGCAGGACGATGATCATGTTCATTTGGTCATCATCGTCGTGAATTTAGGATATGAAGTATCAATAAAACGAATTCAAACATATATAAAAACCCCTACCACGATAAGACGTCACATGTCATTGTGTCGCGGAAAGAGGCAAGCGGCGTGATGATCGGTTGTCGCCGAAGATCGGTGTCGATTCTGTTTTCATCGGAGGAAGAGTCGTCGTCGATGGCGATGTTCCCCGCGGTGGCGTCTCCTCCCTTGATGCAGAGGAAGAAGAAGATATGGCACGTCGTTGGTGTCTTCGCTTTCTCCGTCGGAGGCGTTCTTCATCGAAGAGGCGTTCTTTGTCGGAAGGTTGGTGTTCTTAGTTGTGAGAAGAACACCCTACACTATTTCCCCCAAGCTCTCTCACCCCAAACCCCTCAACACAACGGACTCCCCCAAAAATAATAGAAAGTCATTATTTTTTATTCACCCATGCCATTAAAAATTCAAATAACTTAATTAATTGAAGAGGTTGAACTCATTAATTAAAATGTGTTGGCATGAACTTAAGAGGGGGAGTGGAAGGAGAAGAGTTTTCATTAAAAAGGGGGAGTTGTTCAAGAGTTAAAGAAGGGGAGATTAAATGGGGGTTAGAGGAGAGTTATAAGAATGTGAAAGGTTGGGGCTCATGTGGGCCCCACCTTTCAAGTATCCACTCATGGTTGGTTAACAACATGCAGGTCCCACCCCCAACTCCCTTACTTAGGATAAAAATACCTAGTGGAAAATAAATAAAATTTTTAATATAATTTTATTTATTCCTCACTAAAACCACAAATTTAACAACTCTTCCTGAGAAAATGAACCTACAGAAAATGTGCTCCTAAGAAATTATCGTCGATGCGGTTCCATCGGTGCCCTCGGATTTCGATTCTGAGCACCGGTTAAAAAGATAGAAAAACACGCTCGTTCGCTCACTAAATGTACCTGATCCAAACTTCGGAAATTGATTCCGGGCACACCGGGCCTCAGAATTAGGTGCTGTCAGAAATTTCATTCTTGTAAAATCCCAAAGAAATTATGAAAATAATTTCCTTGAAATTTCCAGGTCATTACATTACTCCCACCTCAGGGCTTTTCATCCTCGTAAATATTTAACACAATATAGGGATACAAAAATGTTACTGAGCACGCATCTGAGCCTTCCGGTCTCATCTGCTCACCTGGACGTTCCTGTGCTGCCTACGAAAATGCACAAGAGGAATCGACTGTCCTCGTAGGACCCGGTCCTTTCAATCCTCAACCTCTACTGGAACTCTTCAAAAGTCACCCCATTGCCAACGTCCAACTCCCCATGGTTGACAATATGCATCAGGTCAAGCATGTATCTCCCCAGTTGAGATACGTGGAAGTCGTCGTGCACCTGGTGCAACTGAGGTGGAAAGGAGAAGCGGTAAACCACCTCACCTACCATGTTGTGGACCTAGAAAGGTCCATTGAACCTCGGAGATATCTCGCCACCTCAGGTACATCTCTGTAAACCTCATCGAGGTGAGACCCGTATAAGAACGTGGTCACCATCCTCGAACTTGAGAGGTCTCCCTTTCCCGATTAGAACTGAAACTCAAAACTCCTGCTGCCACGAGGGTAAGGTTGGCCTACCCAAGAATGATCGGCTACACCCTCCCATGTACAAGTTTATCCTGTGCTACCTGGGGATTCCTTTTTGCCGACCAAGTAAAACCCATCCCGGCGTTTGCTTAATACCATCAATTTGAGTATGAATATTGATTGCCCAATCCATACTCAAACTAACGTCATAAGGCCTCGATGCTGTCACCAAGAGGTCCCAACCAAAAATCTCACCTCAAGGGTCAGATCACACTATCGACGTAAGTGTGACTATCGAGTCTCCTCCCAATGGAATCTCCAGACATGAGGGTCAAGTCAATGGCTTAACCGAAAACTCTAGTTATGGGACTAGATTCATGGAAGGAAGGGATGATTTGTATCGATGTCTGTGGCTACTGCAGCTAGTAGAAGACAAAGTACGCACTTTGAATCATCCTTAGAGCCCTTTCGGTCACACTCCTTGACCGCATGAAGCTACTCTCTTCCCCTGCCCTCCAGCTCCCTATGCCTGGCGGCGGCTACAAAGGCGGGTGATTGTAACATGTTGAAATGTACACCACCTCATGCTTCTATCCTAGCTCTTCCTCCACGTCTGCTACTTCGCAGACTCATATGTACTTAACATTTCCTCTTCTTGAAACATTTGCATGCCCAAGTCTCTGAGACTGGCACCAGCTCGCTGCGTTCCAACTTCTAACATTCTCTAGCTGTATTCATTCATCCAAACAACATTCAACCTCAAGGTTCTCTCTAGCACCCTAACATGAGTAGGAATGCATAGAGGAAAAAGGTGATGGCTTGAATGTCCTTAAACACACCACGCTAAGAGGTCCGATGTAAAGACCCGTAAATATTCAAGGAATTTTTTTTTTAATTTTCTTGGGAATTTTACAAGAATGCAGTTCTTGACGGCACCTGATTCTGAGTCCTGGTGTGCCCGGAATCATTTTCTGAAGTTTGGCTCGAGTACGTTCAGGGAACGAACGAGCGGGTCTTTCTAACTTTTGAACTGATGCTCGGAATCGAATTCCAAGGGCACCGATGGAATCATAGCACCAATAATTTCTTAGAAACACCTTTTCCGGAGTTCCGTTTTCTCGGGTGTGGTTTTTAAATTTTCGGGTTAAGTAAATGAATAAAATAAAATGGTGCAACCAATTTATTTTATTTTAAGTTATTTGACCTAATTTAAGAGGTTAAAGTGGGACCCACAATATCCTACACCACTAGGTAGGATATTTGTGGGGTGGGGCCCACACGATCCCCACCGTTTCTTTCAACGTTTTCAACACCCCTCCTTTAATTAAGTAACACACCCGCACCCCCCTTTTTAATGAAGTCAACCCTTGCGTTTATTCTGGATAATAAACGCCCCATTAATTGGGCGGTTTAAACTCCTCAATTAATTCAATTAATTGTTTCTTTCAATTATTTTTGAATTCAAACGTTGTCTTGTGTTAATAAAATAAGACAATTCATATTTAATTTGAGGTTGGTTGTGCGAGCGGGTTTGGCAGAAATCACTAAAGCCGTGAATCACCCCTTCGTTGAAGAAGAACGCGAAGAACGTGAAGAACGCCGACCTCCGACGAAGGTCAACAAGAACGCCGGATCCTTGGAGATTGATGATGCGACACGACAATCCTCCTTCCGTGATGCTTCTTCCCCGACGCTTCTTCCGTGACGCTTCTTCTGTGACGTTCCTTCTTCCGCGACGAACCCTCTCTCGACGACGCTTGAGGTAGGGGTTTTTGGTTCAATTAAATTTGTGTGATTTATATCATCGGCATGCGTTTAAAATTTGTCGGAAGATGTTAAAACCACTAACGCGGTGGGTGCGGACCAACGAACAAGTCCGAACCCACCGTTTCTTCGTTCTTGGTGTGCGGATCGGTGGGCGACGACGAAGAAGGCCGCACGGGCATTATGAAGTCTCGGTAGTGAAGAACCGGTCCCGGGAGGGCCGTTGGCGAAGATGGATGGCAAAACCGACCACAGGAGCACGTCCGGTGGTCCGCGGAAAACCCCGTCGGCGTGCTTCCGGGAAGGGCCGCCACGGTTGGGGCCGCGGAGGTAGGCCGCTGGTCCTACGACCGCGCAGGTCTGAGGGAGGCGGGACGCGGGGCTCAGTTGCGTCTGTTGGTAGGGAGTGGTCCCACGCGGGGCTGTAATTTCATTCAAGGGGGAGGCGCCACCCTTGCGCACCCGCTCGGCCATTTCGGCCGAGCCAGCCGGGACGAACCTAGACTCGGGTCAGGCCGACCCTATTCGGGCTGACCCAGGGGGTCTCAGGCCAGATCGGTCCGGGCCTGAAACCCCCACTTCAGGACCTCTTTCGGTCGTTTCCCATAACATGGGCTACATACCTCCGATAGACGCACCGTCAGTGGTGATGCGATCCTTGGATCGAGTCGGCTGTTTTGATATATTACACTCAAGGTTTCAGAGAACTTTGGGTTCAGCTGGGTTGGTTCATACACGAAACCAATCGGGCCCTCGGAGCGGAAACACTTATAACTTGAGCTCCGGACGTCCGATTGATGTGTCGTCAACTTTTGTGGATTTTTCTGAGTGAGACAGACCTTTTGGATTACTCCGCTAGAGGTTTGGATGCAGTTAGAGTATAGTCAGGTTGTTTTTGAATTGAAACCCAACTGGGCCCCTGGGATGAAAAAGCCAATAACTCTCAAACCGGGCATCCGATCGACGCGCCGTCTGTGACGTTGAGTTCCTGTTGACGATACGGAACTTTTGGATACATCAAAATTGGACTACGTGTCCTTTGATGTATTAGCCCCTCGGCTCGTGGAGAAGACCCTCCCGAATGAGTTTTCTGTGTGCGGGAACCCCAGAGCTGGCTGCGACTGTGCAGAAATCCTTTGTGGATTCGACGGAGATGACTACAGCACTCAGCGATCCTACGTGGATTAGTGCTTCTGATCCTGTGTAGGTCAGTGCTCAGCGGTCCTGTGTGGGCCAGCGCCTACAGATCCTGTGTGGGTCTGATCCTATGTGGGTCATTGTGGGGGTTAGTTACCTATCGATCTTGTGTGGGTCAGATCCTTTGTGGGTCATTGCGGGGGTTAGTACATATCGATCCTTTGTGGTTCCGACGGCTTAGATGAATCAGTGGCTACATCTGATCATCTCTATCATCATACAAAGAAGTATACTTGTGTGAGCTGAGTCTTGACTTTCAATCCTTATCATCAATAATTTTGACTTGATATCCTATGTGGATTACTTTATTCCTGCTTGTGTGGATTTGGTTTTGTTTTCCTGTGTGGACTGGGTTGTACTTGAGCTCAGATGTTGGAGCCGAATGAGAATTAGTGACTTAGGTATATGTATGGGAATATACCTAAGTAGTGTCAGATGTTACTTCATGATTGTATATTTCCTTTTTGAAATATCCTTTGTGGATTCTGGGAGACCTTCGGGGGTCTCGGGGTCCCATATGAGTAGCTTATACTCACCCCTGCACGGTTTATGCTCGTACTACATTCTGTTGGTTGCAAACAATGGACAGTGCTGATTGTGGTTGAGGATTTCTGAGCTGGACGGTACCTGGAGGTGGACCACTGGGCGGGACGTACTCGGAGTGGACGGCTGGACCCAAGGAACTATGGAGGCTATCTGTACCCACCCTTCAGGGGGGACTTCCAGTGGACGGCTTGAGGCTGCGGCTTTACTTTTCAGTTGATGTTTTCCCTTTCTAGTTGTACTTTACTTTCAATTTGGGTTTGTATTTTTGCCAACTTACTTTTCCAAACATACTGTTGTACCTAGTTTTTACCTAGTGTTTACTTCTGGTTGCTTGCTCTATGGTGTTTGTTTACTTTACAAAGGCAATGCCTTCTCTTTTTACCAGGATTTACGCCTTGGTGCTAGTCGCCAGCCCCTGGCCTATGGAAGGCGGTCTTGGGGTAGTCACGGAACGGGCCCCGAGGACGGGTCATGACAAATTGGTATCAGAGGAGTTTGGTTCTACCGCAGAACTCAGGACTCTGGTCTTTTTCTATGTGATGCAATAGTGTTAAGAGTATTGAGTGTGGTTATTAGACCAAGGAGTCTAGTGTTGGTGTGGCGGCCGATGTATCTATACACCAGGACCCTGACTTCTTATTTCTCACTTAATGCACGAAAAAATTTATTGCATGTGTGTTTCATGTTTTCTCTGTGATTACCTTGTGTCAGCTCACCAGGTATACTGTTTGACCGTGGCACACCTATTTCCTTTCAGGATGGCCCCACACTGGCAGCCAGCTAGGGTTCTGAGCGTTGTACGTGAGGATAGCCCACTGAGCGACAAGGCCTCAGTATAGGGTCCTTTGATAGTAGAATCATCGGCGGTACCTCTACCCGCCAAGCCACCGATGCTACCAGCCCTAGCCGCTGACGATGCTAATTTCCTTAGTGCACTGCATGAGTTCCAGTGTCAGTGACCGCCCAAGTTCCATGGGGAGACAGACCCTCAGGCAGCCGAGGATTGGCTGGAGAGAGTGGTACTTGTTTTCAGGTTAGTGAGGACACCAGCAGACCTCATAGTGATCCTCGCAGCAATCCTCC
Source organism: Viscum album (assembly GCA_963277665.1). Taxonomy (NCBI): domain Eukaryota; kingdom Viridiplantae; phylum Streptophyta; class Magnoliopsida; order Santalales; family Viscaceae; genus Viscum; species Viscum album. The sequence continues at coordinate 1,235,333,616 of OY728145.1, read as the reverse complement.
TGCACGCAGCATCAGGCAGATGGTGGAGGTTGATGCTCCAGGTGCACGACGAGGCATCTCTCCTCTGGACGGACTTTGAGAGCCTCTTCCACTCAGAGTTTATTTCAGCCACCCTCTGTGTGGTGCGCATCCAGGAGCTTCTACAGCTGTAGTAGGGCAGCCTGACGGTCGCCCGGTACTCAGCAAGATTTACAAATCTCTCGCGCTGTTCGACGGACATGGTACGAGACCCATTCTTCCGGGCCCGGACCTTTGAGCAGGGATTGTTTCATGGGATCAGGTCATCGCTAATCTCTCTCAGCATTCTGACACAGGAAGGGGTACTGGAGCGAGCCCTTCTCATTGAGAGCTTCCTTGCTAAGCCTACATCAACAATGAGACCTACCGCAGGGCGGCATGTAGAAGAGTCTTCTGCAGCAGGCAGTCGACGGATGACTCATGGGTCCAGGCTGACCAGACCGTCAGGCAGATGACCTCAAGACATTGGCTCAGAGGTGCGGGGAAATTAGTCTGGAACCAGTCTTTCGAGAGGCAGACAGTTCTACGCATGCGGCGGGTAGGGCCACATGGCTCGTGACTGCCCGACCTGCCATACCGAGGAGCAGTAGACAGTTCAGGGGCCACCCAGGAAGAGGTAGAGGGTCAACCGTGGTGGTCCGCAAGGAGCAGGTGGATGAGGCAGAGGAGCTGGCCGAGCAGCAGGTGGTGGGCAACGCTCTGAGTCTCTACCACCACCACCACCAGGAGGCCCACCCCAACCACAGGGAGCTGGCGGGCAGAGACAGGCACACCTCCAGGAAGCGGAGGCCTATGACCATGGCGCGCTCGAGATGATTCGAGGTATTATCTATGTCTATTCCACCCTTGATTCTGTTCTTATAGACACAGGAGCGAGTCATTCTTTCATAGCCGCTGCCCTTGTTCAGAGCTCGGCGATTCCGACAGAGCTGTTGGATCGATCCTTACGTCTAGAGACTCCTACGGGAGCAGACTCGACGATTACGCACTGGTTCCGGCAGTGTGATCTTACTCTAGGAGGTAAGAGCTTCGGCTGAGATCTTCTTGTAGCACCGTCGAGGCCTTACGACGTCATCTTGGGCATGGATTGGTTATCTACAGTCCATGCTCAGATTGACTGTATTAGGCGCAAGGTGTGATGTGTACGCACCGACGAGAGCAGGTTCACCTTCACCAGTGAGAAGGGAGACTTTACAACATAGGATGGACTCACACAAAGGAGAGGACAGCCCATCACTCATTAGTTGTCTACACTCATCCTAGGAGCAGTTGACGTGCGGAGTCCTGGTTTTCCTACAGTGGTGGATCAGTATGCGGACGTTTTCCCTGACGACGTTCCAGGACTACCTCCTCACAGAGTGGTAGACTTTTATATTGATCAGTACCCCGGGATAGCACCGATATCCACTCCATCATATCGGATGGCCCCCACTGAGCTTAGAGAGCTATGGGTATAGTTGGAGGACTTGCAGGGCAAGGGATTCATCTGACCCAGTGTTTCACCCTGGGTTTCCCTGATATTGTTCGCCAAGAAGGCGGACGGGAGCTTACGACTTTGTGTTGACTATCATTGCCTAAACTAGGTGACAGTGAAGAACAGGTATCCACTACCGAGGATTGATGGCCTCTTCGATCAGCTCAAGGGAGCACAGTGGTTCTCGAAGATAGACCTCAGTTCAGGCTATCATCAGCTCAGAGTTCGGGATGAGGACATGCAGAAGATGGACTTCAAATGTCGGTATGGCCACTATGAGTTCCTGGTTATGATATTTGGCATAAACAATGCTCCAGCAGTGTTCATGTGACTCATGAATAGGATCTTTCAGCCATATCTCGATTGATTTGTCGTAGTCTTCATCGATGACATTTTGATATACTCGACCACTGAGGAGGAGAACGCCTACCACTTACAGGTTGTACTAGACACACTCTAAGAGCACCAGCTTTATGGAAAGCTCTTGAAGTGTCAGTTCTGGTTACGTGAGGTCCACTTCTTGGGGCATGTCATCTCTGAGGCAGGAGTTGCGGTGGAACCTACGATGATCAAGTAAATGCTAAATTGGGAGCCACCCAGGAGCGTGACAGAGGTGCGGAGTTTCTTGGGGATAGCTGGATACTACCGGAGATTTGTGCCAGACTTCTCCAGAGTTGCGGCACCACTATCAGCTTTGAAGAAGAATGGGAAACCATTTGTATGGTCAGACAGATGTCAGCAGAGCTTCCAAGAGCTGAGACAGAGATTGACCAGCACGCCTATCATGAGGTTGCCGGAGGAGGGAGTAGGGTACGTAGTTTACTATGATGCATAAGGGACCGGACTCAGATGTGTCCTGATGCAGGAGCAGGTAGTGATCGCCTATAGATCACGTCTGTTGAGGTAGCATGAGCAGAACTATGCTACCCATGACCTGGAGTTAGCAGCAGTGGTCTTCGCTCTGAAGATGTGGTTACACTATCTGATGGGTGAGCACTTTACAGTCTATTCTGACCATCAGAGTCTTAGGTACATCTTCTCGCAGAAGGACCTGGAACTAAGACAGCGGTGATGGATTGTGTTCCTCCAGGACTATGACTTTGAGATAGTCTATACTCCAAGAAATGGGAACGTAGTAGCTGATTCCCTCAGTAGGAGGACGAGCATTCAGCTACTTGGGGAGGCGATAGAGCAGCTAGCCGCTCTGCAGATATCCTTTGTGGATAGAGATGGGTCAGCCTTCCTTCAGTCACTCACAGTCACTCCTCCACTACTGCAGTGGGTCAGAGAGGCACGGTGTGGGGACGCCGACTGTGAGAGGCGACGTGCACAGATATCCTCAGGACAGGAACCTGATGGTTTCTCTTTAGGGGGAGGGCACGACGTCCTCTTCAGAGGATGTACCTTGGTACCAGTTGCTTTATGAGAGGAGGTGCTAAGAGAGTTTCACACTTCCCCATTGGCGGTACATCCTGTTGTGGCGAAGATGTACCCGGATCTCAGACGACAGCACTGGTGGCCGGGCATGAAGAAGGTTGTGGCAGAGTTTGTTTCTAGATGCCTCACCTGCCAGCAGGTGAAGGTAGAGCACCAGGTACCAACAGGCTTTGTACAACCCTTAGAGGTCCCAGAGTGGAAGAGGGACGGAATATCTATGGACTTCGTGACTAGACTTTCATGCACTTCCAGAGGTCATGACTCATTTGGGTGATTGTCGACCGACTCACCAAGTCGGCTCACTTCTTACCCATCAGAGAGCAGGGCTCAGTTGAGATCTTAGGACGTCTCTACGTTCAGGATATTGTACGGCTTCATGGTGTGCCATCATCTATCTTCTCCGATCGAGATGCTCGATTTACGTTTCAGTTTTGGAAGGGGTTGCAGGAGGCATTCGGGATACAGCTACGTCTGAGTACCGCATTTAAGCCTCAGACAGATGGTCAGACGGAGAGGACCATTCAGACTCTCGAGGACATGCTCCGCGCATGTGTCCATGGATTTGTTCGTAGCTGGGAGGACCACCTACCCTTGGGGGAGTTCACGTACAACAACAGCTACCACACCACCATCGGGATGGCACCTTAGGAGGCATTGTATGCCTGACCTTGTAGATCTCCTCTGTGCTGGAAAGACCCTGGGGAATCAGCACTTGTGGGACAGGAGATGGTCCAGTCCATGACAGAGAAGGTCCAGGTCATCCAGGAGAGGATGAGGACAACTCAGAGCCAGCATAAGTCTTATGTTGATAAGAGGCGGAGGCCACTTGAGTTCGAGGATGGTGACCACGTCTTCTTGCGGGTCTCACCTCGACATGGATTACAGAGATTTGGCCAAGGTGGAAAGTTATCTTCGCGCTTCATCGGACCATTCCAGGTCATCATCAGGATTGGCGAGGTGGCTTATCGCCTGGCTCTACCACCTTAGTTGCACCGGGTGCATGACGTCTTCCACGTATCTCAATTGAGGGGATATGTGCATGACCCGACGCATATCATTGACCATGGGGAGCTGGATGTTGATGATGGGGTGACTTTTGCGGAGGTCCCAGTGGAGATTGATGATTGATAGGAGCGGGACCTATCTGGACGATCGATTCCTCTAGTGTGCATCAGATGGCAGCATGGGAACCTCCAGGAGAGCACTAGGGAGCGGGAGGCTCAGATGCATGCTCAGTACCCACATTTGTTTCCCTAGTTTATGATGTATCTTTACGGGGACGTAAATCCCTGAGTTGGGAGTGATGTAAAGACCCGTAAAAATTCAAGGAAATTTTTTTCTTAATTTTCTTGGAAATTTTACAAGAACACAGCTTTTGTCAGCACCTGATTCCGAGGCCCGATGTGCCCGGAATCATTTTCCAAAGTTTGTCTCGGGTACGATCAGTGAACGAACGAGTAGGTTTTTCTAACTTTTGAACCAGTCCTCGGAATCAAATTCTGAGGGCACTGATGGAATCGCAGCACCGTTAATTACTTATAAACACCTTTTCCAGAGTTTCGTTTGCTCGGGTGTGGTTTTTTAATTTTCAGGTTAAGTAAATGAATAGAATAAAATAAAATGGTGCAACCAATTTATTTTATTTTAAGTTATTTGACCTAAGTTAAGAGGTTAAAGTGGGACCCACAATATCCTACACCACTAGGTAGTATATTTTTGGGTTGGGGCCCACATGAGCCCCACCGTTTCTTTTAACTTTTTCAACATCCTCCTTTAATTAAGTAACACACCCGCACCCTCCTTTTTAAGGAAGTCAACCCTTGTGTTTATTCTGGATAATAAACGCCTCATTAATTGGGCGGTTTAAACTCCTCAATTAATTCAATTAATTGTTTGTTTCAATTCTTTTTGAATTCAAATGTTGGATTGTGTTAATAAAATAAGACAATTCTTATTTTATTGGAGGTTGGTTGTGCGAGAGGGTTTGGCAGAAATAACTCAAGTTGTGAAGCACCCCTTCCTTGATGAAGAATGTGAATAATGCGAAGAACGCGAAGAACGCCGACCTCTGACGAATGTTGACAAGAACATCGGATCCTCGGAGATCGATGATGCAACACGACGATCCTCCTTCCGCGACTCTTCTTCCGCGACGTTTCTTCCGTGACGTTCCTTCTTCCGCAACAAACCCTCGCTCGACGACCCTTAAGGTAGGGGTTTTTGGTTCAATTATATCTGTGTGATTTATATCATTGACATGTGTTTGAAATTTGTCAGAAGTTATTAAAACCGCTAACGCGGTGGGTGCGGACCAACGAACAAGTCTGAACCCACCGTTTCTTCGTTCTTGGTGTGCGGATCGACGGGTGACGATGATGCAGGCCGCACGGGCATTGTGAAGTCTTCGCAGTGAAGAACCAGTCCTGGGAGGGCTATTGGCGAAGATGGTAGGCAAAATTGACCACCGGAGTGTGTCCGGTGGTCCGCGGAAAACCCCGCCGGCGCGCTTCGCCGGCACGGGGGTGCCGGGAAGGGCCGTCGCGGCTGAACCCGCAGTGGCAGGCTGCTGGTCCTGTGACTGCATGAGACCGAGGGAGGCAGGACGCAGCGCTCAACCGCGTCTGTTGGTAGGGAGAGGCCCCCATGCGGGGCCGCAATTTCATTCAAGGGGGCGGCGCCCCCCTTGCGCACCCGCTTGGCCGTTTCGGCCGAGCCACCTGGCCGCTGGCCACGCCAGTCGGGCCAGACCATGCCCAAGCGGGCTGGACCCAGACCTAGGTCATGTCGACCTGGTTCGGGTCGCCCTAGGGGGTCTCGTGCTGGATCGGTCCGGGCCCGAAACCCCCACTTCCGGACCTCTTTCGGTCTTTTTCCCATAACGTGGGATACGAACCTATGATTGACACACCGTCAGCGGCGTTGTGATCCTTGTATCAAGATGTTCATTTAGATATATTACACTCATGGTTTCAGAGAACTTTGGGTTTGGCCGAGTTGGTTCGTACACAAAACCAACCGGGCCCTCGGAGCGGAAACGCTTATAACTTGAGCTCTGGATGTCCGATTGACATGCCGTCGTCTTTGATGGATTCCTATTAGTGAGACGGAACTTTTAACTTACTCCACTTGAGGTTTGGATGTAGTTGGAGTACGGTCAGGTTGGTTTTGACTTAAAATCAACCGGGCCCCTGGGGCGAAAAAGCCAATAACTCTCAGACCGTGCGTCCGATCGACACGCCTTCTGTGACGTTGAGTTCCTGTTGACGATACGGAACTTTTGGATACATCAACTTCAGACTACATGTCAGTTGATGTATTATCCCCTCGGCTAGTGGACCGGACCCTCCCGAACGATCTTGTTGTGTGTGGGAACACAATAGCTGGTTGTGACTGCGACGACGATGACGAATGTGCAGAAATCCTCCATGGATTCGACGACAACGTCTACAGCACTAAGAGATCCTACGTGGATCAGTGCTACCGATCCTGTGTGGGTCAGATTATGTGTGGGTCAGCGCTTAGCGGTCCTATGTGGGCTAGCACCTACAGATCCTATGTGGGTCCGATCCTGTGTGGGTCTTTGCGGGGGTTAGTTACCTATCGATCCTGTGTGGGTCAGATCCTTTGTGGGTCATTTCGGGTGTTAGTACCTATCGATCCTTTGTGGGATCGACTTCTTAGATGAATCGGTGGCTATATCTGATCATCTCTATCGTCATACGAAGAAGTATACTTGTGTGAGCTGAGTCTTGATTTTGAATCCTTATCATTGATTAGTTTTACTTGATATCCTGTGTGGATTACGTTATGCTTTCCTGTGTGGATTTGGTTGTGTTTTCCTGTGTGGACTGGGTTGTACTTGAGCTCGGATGTTGGAGCCGAACGAGGATTGGTGACTCAGGTATATGTATGGGCATATACCTAAGTAGTGTCGGATGTTACTTCTTGATTGTATCTTTCCTTTGTGGATTATCCTTTGTAGATTCTGGGAGACCTTTGGGGGTCTCGGGGTCCCTACTGAGTAGCTTATACTCACCCCTACATGGGCTATGCCCGCACTACATTGTGTTGGTTGCAAACAATGGACAGCACTGATCATGTTTGAGGCTTGCGGAGCAGGACGGTACCTGGAGGTGGACCATTGGGCCGGACGTACTCGGAGTGCACGGCTGGACCCGAGGAGCTGTGGAGGCTATCTGTACCCACCCTTCAGGTGGGACTCCTAGTGGATGGCTCAAGGATGCGGATTTACTTTTCAGTTTCTGTTTTCCCTTTCCAGTTGTACTTTACTTTCAGTTTGGGTTTGTAGTCTGCCCCACATACTTCTCCGCACCTACTGTAGTACCCAGTTTTTACCTAGTGTTTACTTCTGCTTGCTTGTTTTGTGGTGTTTTTTTACTTTACAAAGGCAATGCCTTCCCTTTTTAACGGGATTTACGCCTTGGTGCTAGTTGCCAGCCCCTGGACTATGGAAGGCGGGTTTAGGGTAGTCACAGCACGGGCCCCGAGGACTGGTTGTGACATCCGATCTCTATATCACTGATCAAATCACAGTCATCGAGTACCATGAATGGTTTGGTATGCCCCGATAAATTCTCAGCTACCGACAAGTCGTCCTGTCGAAGCTGTATAAGCTCTACAAAGCTCTCAGCCACCTCCTCAAGCCAGTCCTCAGCTACCTGTTATTCGGGCTCACCTCGGAACTTGAGGGTATCCGATGTTGGTACACATGTAAGGCAGTAAGCCTACATATGTCACCTATTGGTACCGACGGTTGTAACTGCTGACCAACAGGTAGTGATGTATAGCTGACACACTACCCAAAGGCACTATCTCAGGCATCGGTCCACATACCGAACCCTCATCACTATGCAGACCATCCGCATGGTCATTCACTGGAATACACTAGTAGCCAAGTCTACCATCCACTCCCCTGGTGTCTTAGCTAGGCGGAAAACTCTAGCAATCACCTCCAGCCAGTCCTCTGCTGTCTGGGAATCTGCCTCAACACGTAACCTCAGAGGCCGTTGCTACTGGAACTCGTGCACCGCGCTCTGCCAGCGTGCACAATTCACTAGTTTAGCTGGTGGAATCTACTGCCCAATAGGTGGTTCTACTGCTGGTACACCACCCGAGGGTGCCAACATAGTAAAAAGGGCCATGCACCAGGGCCTCGTCGCTCGGTGAGCCGTCTTCGAGTACTCTCTCGGAACTCCAACGGACTGTCTGCGTGGAGACATCCTGAACAGATGTGACACGGTCAAAGTTTTATACCTGGTGATCTGACCTGGTTTGAGCTGACTTTAAAACTTTTGGAAACACACACGCAATTAGGGTTTTCGTGCACAAAGTCAGGAAATCAGTAGTCAGGGTCCTGGTGTACGGATATGTCGGCCGCCGCACCAACACTGGACTACCTAAACTGAAGACCACACTCGGAACCCTTAACACTATTAATTCATAGAAAAGAAAATATCATAGTTATAAGTCATGCAGTAGAACCGACTCCTTTGATACCAATTTGTCACGACCCGTCCTCAAGGCTCGTGCCGTGACTACCCCATGGCAGCCTTCCATAGGACAGGGGCTGGCAACTAGCACCAAAGGTGTAAAATCTGATAACTAGGAAGGCATTGCCTTTATAATAGTAAACAAAACAACACAGAATACAAGCGTAAGTAATACACTAAGTACAAAAGAAAATGCTAAAAAGTAAGTGGGACAGAATACAAACCCAAATGAAAGTACAGCTACAACTGAACAAAAGTACAACATAAAAAGACAAACAGTTGGAAGAATGGAAGCATCTCCTGGGTTGTCCTCCTCGGATCCTACCAGAAGGGTATGTACAGATAGTGCAGCTCATGGATCATTCACCACAGATCCTACCTGAAAGGTAGGTACAGATAGCCTCTACAATGCTCTTTCCCGTAAACCTCCTCCGAGTATCGTCACGTCGTGACGTCCACCTCCATATACTGACTCGTCGTGAGATTCACCTCTGAGTACCGTCCAGTCCTTGAACTCTCGACCTATTTCAGCACTGCCCATCATTTGCAACCAACACAACAATATGTGGGCATAGCCCGTGAAGGGGTGAGTATAAAGATACTCAGTAGGGACCCCGAGACCCTCAAGGTCTCACCAAATCCAAGAAGGATAACCACAAATAAGATCTCAATAGATAACCTCTACATAGGTATATGCCCATACATATACCTAATTTATCAAGAAACCCATCTCAATCATGAGGAAACAAAAACGATTATGAAATCAACGGATAACCACTACCCAGGTATATTCCCATACATATACCTAAGTTATCAAGTGACCCATCTCAATCATGGGGTAAACAGGTCCATAGACTCAGCTCAAACCAGGATTTTCATTTATCAAAACCGTAACTACTGAAGAGCCTCGTCTCTGTCAATTACGGTGATCCTGTCACCACTCTGAGGTACTACTCACTAACCTAAGACTGCTGAGGTACTCCTCATGTCGAGTACCACGGGCCATCCACCCAAACACAGTAGTGCTTCCCGCTGGGGTCTTCCAACCAAACACAGTGGTGCATCCCCCCTAATAGCCTACAGAGGTACTCTCCGGTCGAGTACCGCGTGTCTGCACCCAAACATAGTAGTGCCCCATTCGCCATGGGTCTGAACCCAAACAAAGTAGTGCTCCGTCCACTGGGCTAGTCGACTCACTCCAAGTTGAGTCGGTCAAGTTGTCGTCAGGTCTCATCCGGATACACGGTCTCTGTACTTCGTATGCTCGTCTCTGAGAGTGTCCGCTCCATGAGCTATTGGTCAATACTCCAAGTATCTCAAAGTCCCACTAAGAAGTATCTCAAAGGACTGCCTCGTCATAGGGGTCTCAACACAATAGACGATGCGTCAATCGGACGCCCGGTCTGTGAGTTATTAGCCTTTTCATCCCAGGGGCCCGGTTGGTTTCGTGTGCGAACCAACCTGGTCGTATCTCAACTGTACCCTGAACTCTCGTAGGGTATACTCATAGGGACCGATTCTCAACGTGATCACCAACGTCGTTGACGGTTCGTCAAACGGACGTCTGGTCTGAAAGATATCAGCTTTTCCATTCTAGGGGCCCGGTTGGATTTCGGGTTCAATCCAACTTGACCACTATCCAACTTCATCCAAACCTTGGGCGAAGTATGCCGAAAGTTCTGTCTCATCAAAATTAATCCAATGAAGTCGAAGGCATGTCAATCGGATGCCCGGAGCTCATGTTATAAGTGTTTCCGCTCCGAGGGCCCAGTTGGTTTCGTGTTCGAACCAACCCGGTCATGCCCAAAGTTTACCTAAACCTTGAATGTAATATACTGAAACGATCTTCTTGATCCAAGGATCTCATCACAACAGACGGTGCGTCGATCGGAGGTTCGTAGCACAAGTTATGGTCCTTTGAACGATTCTGACTGAAATTTGGGGGTTTGGGCCCGGTCCGACCCGGCCCAATACCCCCTAGGTCGGCCCGAACCGGGTCGACCTGACCCAGTTCTGGGTCCGGCCCAGTTGGGTGTGGCCCAACACGGCTGGCGTGGCCTGGCCCACGGCTGGCACGGCCCGGCCCGGCAGGCCGGCCGCGACTCGGTGCTGGTCGGGCGGAACACAAGGGGCGCGGCCCCTTGTTGTAACTGGCGGCGCCAGCTGGCGCCGCCCTGCCTCCAGGATCCCGCACGGCCGCGGGGTCCAGCTCCTCGCTGCTGAGGCTGTGCGGCGGCGGGTTTTCTTCCGGCGGCGCGCTAGGGTGCCCCCGCCTCCAGGCGGCCGGACTGCTCTGGCCGCCTCCTCCGGTCGTCGGCGCTGCCGCGTCTCTCCCTTCCGCGTGTCGATGTATCTTCATTCAAAGCCCAAAAATTAAAATGATCGCATATTCTTGATCCTCAGGTTGAGAGCTCCACGTTCATATGTCGCGCTCAACAGAATATTTCATTTCTAGCGTCAATAAATATTAGGTTGTCTCCTTCCGCGAGCTATTGCGGCTTCATTCCAAGCCCGAAAAATAAAACAATCGCATATCTGTGATCCTTGCTTCGAGGGCTTCACATCCATATATTGTGCCCAACAAAACTCTGTGTTTCCAGCGTCAATAAATATTTGGATGCCTTCTTTCACGAGCCATTGTGGCTTTGTTCTAAGCTTGAAAAATTAAACGATCGCATATTTGTGATCCTTGCGTCAAGGGCTTCGTATCCATATATTGCGCTCAACAAAACTCTTTGTTTCCAGAATCAATAAATATTTGGCATTGAAAAACGCACGAAGAACAGTTGAAGAATAAAAAGAAAATAGTGCATGGTTTATGTGCAGGACGATGATCATGTTCATGTGGTCATCATCTTCGTGAATTTAGGATATGAAGAATCAATAAAACGAATTCAAACATATATAGAAACCCCTACCTCGAAAAGATGTCGCATGTCGTCGTTCCGCGGAAAGAGGCAAGCGTCGAGATGATTGGTCGTCACGGAAGATCGGTGTCGATTCCGTTGTCATCAGAGGAAGAGCCATCGTCGATGGCGATGTTCCCCGCGGTGGTGTCTCCTCCCTTGACGCGGAGGAAGAAGAAGAGAAGGCACGTCGTCAATGTCTTCGCATTCTCTGTCAGAGGCGTTCTTCGTCAAAGAGGCATTCTTCATCGGAAGGTTGGCGTTATTTGTTGTGAGAATAACACCCTACACTATTTCCCCCAAGCTCTCTCACCAAAAACCCCTTAACACAACGGAATCCCCAAAAAATAATAGCAAGCCATTATTTTTTATTCACCCATGCCATTCGAAATTCAAATAACTTAATTAATTGAAGACGTTGAACTCATTAATTAAAAAGTGTTGGCATGCGCTTAAGAGGGGAGTGGAAGGAGAAGAGTTTTCATTAAGAAGGGGTGGTTGTTCAAGAGTTAAAGAAGGGGAGATTAAATGGGGGTTAGAGGAGAGTTATAGGAATGTGAAAGGTTGGGGCTCATGTGGGCCCCACCTTTGAAATATCCACTCATGGTTGGTTAACAACATGCGGGTCCCACCCCCAACTCCCTTACTTAGGATAAAACTACCTAGTGGAAAATAAATAAAATTTGTAATATAATTTTATTTATTCCTCACTAAAACCACAAATTTATCAACTCTTCCTGAGCAAACGCACCTATAGAAAAGGTGCTCCTAAGCAATTATCGGCACTACGGTTCCATCGGTGCCCTCGGATTTCGATTCCGAGCACCGGTTCAAAAGTTAGAAAAACCTGCTCGTTCGTTCACTGAACGTACCCAAGCCAAACTTCGGAAATTGATTCCGGGCACACTGGGCCTCGGAATCAGGTTCCTTCAGAAACTACATTCTTGTAAAATCCCAAATAAATTATGAAAAAATTTTACTTGAAATTTCTGAGTCTTTACAAAAATACTGTTATTCTTCCTAAGAGTCTTCCTAAGGGCAACCGAAAAGTCTATTATCGCATCATCCAATTTCCATTATGAAATGGGAAATAGCTACAGCAAACCACTATGTCATTAATTCTCTATTGTCAACTACTGGAAGGTATAGCATCATGTTAGAAACCCTACTATCTCCTTTTTCATTCCCAGCCACCAAAATTGTCATCATAGGTTATGGCACATTTTGGTCAAACCTATATGTACCACCCATATCGATGCATGAAATTCCTGTGTGAGATCCTCTCATATGGTTGTAGGCACAAGAACTCAATTCCTCACTTATATGATCTCATGTTCATCTATCAACCAATGTAAATGTTCGTCACCACCTTCAAGTATTTCACTCAAATATTAACAATCTTGATCCTTATAATGATTATCCCTGATCCATCTCAAAAGTTTCAACAACACCGAGAATGATATGAGATTCATCTACTCCTAACTATCGTGAAAAACAAAATGCATTTCAACCAGCTAAGGAATCATCTTCCACTCAACACAAGACTCTGAAACCACCTAAATCTGAGTTTTCCTACTCAAATTATCTGCAAAATTATTCCCTTCCTGGGCATATATGATAGTTCAAATTCAAACAACTGAATATACTCAACCCATATCTACTGTATAAGATTCAAATATCATCTTGATATGATATAATTCAATCTCATATGGCTGATAAACAATGTAAACATCTCTCCCAATTGATTGTACCTCCAATACATTAAAGAATAAACAACTTGTTTTAACTTTAGTACATGTGTAGGGTTGTTACATTCATGAGGCCTCAAATTTTGAGACACATAGGCCACAACTTGATCTCCTCACATTAACATAGCTTTGAGTCCTATTCCTAAAGAATCACAATACATCACATACTCTTCACCTGGATCAAGAAGGATCAATTTCTGTGTCAATTTAAAGTACTTATTTGACACCTTGAAGTAATTATAGCACACTTATGACCATTCAGACTTTATCCCCTATTCGGTGAAACCCATAATAGGTGCTTCCAAATGGGAAACTTTTCTACATGAATCTTAAATAATATCTAACTAACTATAGAATGCTATAGATATCGAAAATGTTCTTGGGATTCCCCTAAGAATCCACTACATAAACCATCTCTTGGTCACCGATACACCTTCCTTCGAGATAATGTGTCCCAGTAAGTTTTCCTGGTCAATCCAAAATTGACACTTAGATAGCTTGGCTTATAGTCAATGTCATATTAGTGTACATAAGATAATGTCAAGATGATGAGAATGATATTTATGAGTTTGAAGTATACCAAGATGTTCTCCATGAACACCACCCCAAACTAATGTTGGTACTGATGGATGATTAGGTTCATCAAGGCAATAAACAGTACTGGTACATTTTTCACCCCAAATATCATTAAAACAAACTCATAATGTTCATACCTTATTTTGAAAGAAGTCCTCAATATATCAAATGTCTGAACTCTCATTTGATGATACCACGATCTCATTTAGATATTTGAGAACATGAAAGAAATTGGTCAAATAGATCATCGATACATGGTAGAGGATACCATTTCATCACTATCATATTGTTCAACATCTAGTAATAAACACACAATAACAAACTCTCTCCACCCATATTTTCAGACAGCATGGTTGATCCCTAATGTTACTTGCTTGGATGAATAAATCTCTTATTCTCCAACTCCTCCATCTGATTATTGAGCTCTTGAATCTATGTTGATTCCATTTTTTACGAAATAATAGATACTGGATCGACCCTGAAAATGCTATTAATTGTAAATTCCACATATCTCTAAGGTGAAATACCTCATAATTATTCATGAAATACATCCTAAAATAGTTCCACTATGAGTGGAAAGATATCATAATTCAATCCTTTATCATCAAGTAATAAAGTATAAATTTAGGTTGGGATCTCTCCCCGTTGTTTTGTAATTTGTCATGCCTAGCCTGCATGGATATCCCACTCCCCATAGTAAATATATTGGTCACCCTTAGGATATGTAAACATTATGCTCCTTCAGTAAAGATCAATATGGGGTCAGTATGAAACTAGTTAGTCCATACCCATTATTAGTTTGAAGCCTGGAATATCAAGAATGTAGAGATACTACAAAAAATGATACTCCTTGACTTCAAGAGAAAATCTCTTTCACAAATAGATGTCTCTAGTCCATACACCCAATGGTGTATCTACACTCATTATCCCACAAAAAAACTCCATATATAGGTTTAAACCATTAAGAATCATAGTAAATATATAGGAAAAATATAAAATAAGTCTCTAGATAATATAGAATATATAATAATTTTTATCTCTCGCTATCTTTGTCCTAGCCTCGCTATCCTCAAGTATATGTTTTATGGAATGTAGTTTTGATTCCATTCTCCCAAGTGATGTTTTTTGACTCCCCTGAGTTGCACTACTATTCTTATATGGGAGCTCCTTCCCAAAAGCATCATATCCTCTACCTTTATTGCCTTGTCTAGTGTAATTCTATCAAACAGTCTAATGAGGTCTATAAGATCCCATTACCACACTTTGGCTATATCAAGATGCCCCCTGACTAATCGCTTATTGCTGCATCCTGAAGAACTTCTTTAGGAGTCAGATATTTCCCCAAACCAACACTCAACTGGATGTCATGGACAGTATCTATGATAGTAGCCCAACCTCCCTCACAATTGAAAGATCTCTCTATTATGATCCAATGTTTCCGACCCTCCTGTCTGACCACTCAGCTTTCCAATGCCCGAAATAATGTTATCATAATAGTTCTTCCTTATCTTGAAATTCAAACATCCTGATCATCTAGTAGAAGTAATCTATCTAGCACTAGAATCCTTCACTAGGTTTCCATCATCTTTGAGAGATTGATCCACCACCTCAACAAATTTCTCACCCAGAAGATGTTAACATGAGACTTAATCATTCACTTGAGTCCATCCTGAAAATGTCTCTTCATAGAAGTATCACATCCTGCAAAAGTTGGAGAAAATAATTTTAGGTACGTAAACCATCCAGCATAGTCCATCATGGATATTCTCCCCTAATTCAGCCACATGAACTCTTCTATATTATCCTGCCTCAACATCTCTAGGTTGAAATGCTCCAAGAACTTCTCAAAAAAGTCCCACCATATCATGCATTCAACTTGTAAACTCTGGGCATGAATGTCCTGCAAGTGATTCACTAATCCTCGTATCATATATGTAGCCAATTTTACCCTCCTCTCAGATGGTTTCTCTAGATGGTCAAGTATTATCGGTATTGACTCAACCCCAAACTCATCTCCTTCAGGTCAACCCTCTATTGTAAAATTTGGTGGGTGATGCAACTTAAACCCCCTCATCAAGTCACACATGCTCTACTCAGCTCACACTAGGAATATTTCCATTAATTTCATCAACCAATAAAATTTATCTCAAATCTTTTTCCCTACTTCCTCACCTAGCACTATTGGTGCCTTAGGTTCCATTACTGCTAGAGCCCTGCCAACAATAATCTCATGGAGTCCTCTCAACAAGCATCATCATGGAAGTATATCTCTATAATAAAAGATGAATTTCTTAGAACACGTAACAAAAATTTAATTACATTTACATAAGATGGGTAATCACTACAATCTACAACAAGTATTTTCCCTAAATCTGGCAATGCGGTCAAGTCTAAGGCACTATCACTACCCTTAACCATCCTATACCTAGCCCTTGGTTATAAATGGGTAAACACGTCCTCATTTATCATTTTTCTCTTTTAGATTCCCATTTATTCACGTTTTTCATCATTTACCATTCTCAATTTCATATTAGGAACCATTTTCTATTCATTTTCCCTAACAAGGAATGTATCCTAAGTTCAACTGCTTACCCATAACTCATTTTCTCATGCATTCCTAAAATGAAGCATGTCACAAAATAATCATGAGTTCCTAGGAAGATACATTCCGGTTAAACTCTAATTTAATACTAGGCCACGATTAAATTCTCATCAATTTTTAGAAATAATAAATATATCACACAACAAGTGTGTCACCCAATGTGAAATAATATTCAACTATAACAACAAATATTAATAACAATAATCCCACCATTAATACATGGGTTTTCCATATACATGGGTTTATAATTCTAATGCACAAGCTCATTACCAAGCCCCTAAATTTTCATAGTCTCCTATCTATCATTACCAAATAGTAATATAAATGAAGAGGAAATAAAACATGGCCAATGATACCACTTTGTAATGTCTTAACACGAGTTCCACACATAGGTTCCCCAAGCTAGTCTGACACATGACCTCATGTGAGCCTTCTAATACGCCTTAGGCCACCAACAAGTAGTTAGAGTATGGTAAGTTTTTCGTGTGGAAATTATACCCTCTTTTATTAGAGTAAAACAACAACAGAAATAAATATAAAATACCTGAATAAATATATATCAATAAAAAACCAATATATTAATATAAACAATGAAAGGAATACAATATCAAACTAAAATAGAGAACATAAAATTTTGTAGTACTTGTCTTGTTTCTAAAATGATATCTAAAATTAAAGACACTGAAGACTCCCATGTGGGTCCCAATCTACATCAGGTTCCCTCAATCAAGATACATCCCAACTCAGCTATCTAACTCAGGGTCTTATCCCTTAATCTATCAAAAAACCACCCAGCCTATTCAGGTAACAATCTAGAATCTCGATTAGGGTGTGAGTACAACACAGTAGGCCACCACCAATGGTGCAAAAAACAAATCTGGTATACAATAGTGTATGTATATATATAAATAAATAAATATAATGTATAATTAAAAACATTATCACATTACTATAAATTCACTATTTAACCTCATAAGCCCCTAGGATCTCAAGGACACTTGAACCTCATTGCCTTATTTGGCCCGTTCCGGAGTCTGATCCATCCCCAAGGGATATCACATTTCAATTTCCATGTTCCCATTCCTAAAACATTGTTAAATTTCCATGTTACTATTCACATTTAATATCACACAATTGAATGTGTATGTTACCATTCACATTTAATATCACAAAATTGAATGCACAGTTACCATTCACATTAAATATCACACAATTGAATGAGCATGTTGGTATTAATATTAAATATCCCATAATTGAATGAGCATGTTACCATTCGCAATTAATATATCATAATTGGATGATCATGTTACCATTCACTTTTAATGTCACATAATTGAATGAGCATGTTACTATTCACATTTAATATCACAAAATTAAATGAGCATGTTACCGTTCACATTAAATATCACATAATTGAATAATCATGTTACCATTCATATTTAATATCACATATTTTAATTATGGTGTTTTCATTCACATTTAATATCACATAATCAAATCAACATGTCACCATTCACAATCCTTGGTCCAATGTACATGTTACCATTTTCCGTTTTACATCACATAATAAAAAATATTTCAAAAATACACAAATATCAAAAACTATTAATTAATTAATCAATTAATTAATCATACTCACAATATCAATATCTCATAATTAATCGACATTTAATTATCCCATGTCATATATCTTGATTTCACTTAATTAATTTATCAATTAATTATCTCAAACCATTTATCTCAGCATCTTGTAACTAATCCCCCAATTAATTATCTAAATCACAAACCATGAAATATCATAATTTGTTTTCTAATTAGTTATCTAAATTGATATCCCTTAACTCTCATAATTAAATCCCTAATTAATTATCTAATTAAAGATTAATCCAAATAATCAATTGGACATTATCTAAATGAATTTATGAATTTGAATTGTTGAAGAACACCAGAAATCCAACAACATGCATAAACATATCAAAATCAAAACTATGGGAATTTAATATTAGACCACATACCTCGATTCATTGAAAAACATTTGGTTAACAGAAATAACCAAAAAATTTGTTGCACAACAATGTATATCTATATCTGAATCAACAACTATAAAAAATAATCAATAATTCACGATATCATAGAACTAGTTGAAAATATAAAAGCATGTAGCTAGATTCATCAAATATAGATCTAGATATAGAAAAAAGAAAATATAACTCCCACCAAATGAAGGATAGAACAAAAGAGGATGAATGAGAAAGCAATGAGGCAATATCCTCTTAGCAGGAGGGATGTGGATCCTTCATCTTGGATTTGGATAAAAAATAAAAGAGGTCAAACAACCTTGGAATAACTCCTAAAAGATCTGAAATCATCCAAAATCATGTTGGTTCAAGTTTGGCTTTAAGAGGGGATGTTTCTAGGGTCCATGTGGATTTAAAACCAATTTTAGGGAAAATAAAATTATCACACATGGTTTCCTGAGTAAGGGGACATGGTTTTCTCTAACTATGTGCCTTTTATTTTTGGGTTGCACGGTTTTTATTTTCATTGTTCATGGTTTTACAAACCATGTGTCAGTCATGCAAACCCTCATCTTCCAGTTTTTCATGGTTTCCTATGGAGGGCACTCAGTTTTCACTAACCGTGCACCAACCATGAGCTACCCTTTTTTTTCTTCCATTTTTATAAATATTCGGTAAAACATACCATAAGGTTAAACCCAATTGAAATTTGATTAAAAATAACAAAAATTTCATAAAATCAATCCCAAGTAAACTCTTAATAAGGTAGGATCTTACACTTCAATCCTTTAAATAGACTTAACTAGGTACCCAAATCCATGGTAGCTTGAGTTGGTTTATGACATTCGGTATTTTGTTAACTTGAAATTTAGATATCCCCTACCCATTTAACCTATATTTTTCTTACATACATAAAATAATATAGAGACCTCTAAATCAATCCAATTTTTTCTTATAGAGATCCAGGATTGTATTCATCCCTCCCTCTCCCTATTCTACATAGAAAATAGTGGGAGCTTCACATTGAGGTGATGGATTAAATAAATCACATTTTATTTTTTCTGAATATTGGAATTGTCGTGTTTTTTAAACATTTTCATAAATAGTATAAATTTGTATAAAAATTAAGATAAAGGAATATAAAATAAATGGATTAAAATGGAAAATGTATTTACTATATTTTATATACTCTGTTTTTCATGTAAAAGTTATATTTTCTTATTACTATAAATTTAGTACCACAAGTATTCATTTTGATTTGATGTTGTGATTTATGAACCAAAAATTGTGAATAAATGCAGGAATCACCTCTCTAAATGGGAAAAAATCAAATATGGTAATTAATGGGTTTTTGTGAAGTTCTTAGGAGATCACGTTGGGTCGCTGAGTAAGGCTAATCCGTGTTCCCCAATTTTCTAGATTTATCCCTTATCTTTTAATTAATACTTATTATGTGTTAACCTCTATCTTGGTTAAGATATATATATATATATCTATTGATACAAAATTAACACTCACTACAGTGTACAATATAGATAAGTAAAAGAAAAAAAATGCACATGAATATTTTATGAGGTTCAACCTCGATGTGAGAGCCTATTACATTCCATATTTGACTCCTATTGAGACATAGATTACAACTATTATTTTAAAGTTATTATAAATTACTTGGAAATTAGAACACAATTTGTTGAGAATGTATTATTTATATCCCAAGTGTTTTTTACAAACTCGGTAGGTGTCTTAGTATCATCCATGGCCTTTCAAAACTTATCTTTCTAAACTAAGTTTTAAATAAATGAAATACATGAAGTTATATTTATATTTCATCCCACACACATTAGGATCCTTCTTTAATAATGGAATTAATTATACGAAATCCAATAGTCTTTAATGATTATTCATTAACTGATGTAGATTTCATCAATCACTATTTTATTATCAGTAGTTTCACATGAAATTTGTCCTTTTGTTAAACTACATAATCTAAATAATTATTTTAGAAGAATATTTTAGTGAATCACATTTTCATAATCCTCAATTTACTCTTATACTGGTTCCATAATGAAAAATATATTCGACATAGAGGATGATTGATAACTCTCCCTCTTCTATACTTTTGATCTTATATAGTAGTAGTAGTATCGTCTTCTTCCATCTTCGATAGAAAACTTATCTTCATAATAGATACAATATCAAGTTCATAGTTTCATTTTTTCTATTTTTGACCATAGATTGTTATTTATTTCCATTTTATATATTATAAGGTACTAAATGAAAATAATTTACATGATTTTTGATAATTTTAATTCTCCCACAATCTAGTCTTCTGTTTACATTAAAATAAATCCATATAATAACATTTTGGAAACTCTTAAATCTCAATTATTAAACTCTATATGATTATTGGATTAATACAAATTATATTCTCCACTAAGTTCATATCTTTAAACTTATTCCACATTAGTATATATATTTTCAAGCATGGGATATTGATATGTCTCTCCTCTTTTTTGGTACGAAGTACCCTCTACAATTCATCCTCATAACAACATCATGGTTTTGATTGTATCATCATGGAATGGATAACTTTTTATCAATGTATATCATAATGAAATAATCCACGATATAAAGGATTCTTCCTTTGACATTATCTTTGATCACAATCCAATTGAATTATTACAGCGATTATGAATTGAAAAACATCATTTATTATCTTATGATATAAAACCTTCAATGAAATATTACTAAAAATATAAATCATATGAAGTCTATTATATATTAGAGACAGTCAATCATCTATCATATGAAGTCCTGATGTACCTTATGAAGATCATGTATCAATATTAAAAATATTAAATATAAATTACTAAGATAACTTATAAACCTTATAAAAAAATTAAATGTAACTTATGGTGGTCAATAAATTTCCATTTTCACAAAATTATATAATGAATCAACATTATGAATATGTATTTCTACCTTATAGTGTTATTATTATACCTTATAAAAATTTACTTTTCTAAATTCTCATTGAGAAAATGGTGTATACATTTTGTATCTTGATTTGCCTTAATATCTCTTATATTCAAGTGATTTGTCCTTTTTTTACATTTTTAGTTTCCTCATATGTTGGGTGTTATATATTGTTTATATTAGGATAAAAAGTTTTACATATACAAGGAACATATTTAAATTTATCAAATTTTCAGTTCTAACAAATATCTTGTATCAATATTATATCTTTTCTATGACCTCAAATCTCTTGTATCATCATCATTATGAACAAGTACCTTCAGTATTAGTATAACATTTTTCTCATTCTGAACCTTATTATTTTTTATACCATTTCTCATGGTAATATAAAATGTATCTACATCCTTATATGTTTTGAAGCTTTAGTATATAATTTAGATAATTCATTAACTAACCATAGAGACACTTTAATTGAACATATATCATTCTGAAAATAATTCAAAATAAATCAAAATATATTCTTAATCATCCTCCGCAAAAGTTTTATTACTAATTTCAACACCCTTGGTCCTCAAGAACATTTGAATTGATTCTTCAATGTATACTTGATTCTTTAATTCCCTAACCACAACTCTTCTAGGTATTTCATATATACATCTTCTTTATCATCATTCCAAAACTATTATAAATAGTTTCAGTTCATCCAAAAACACTTTTCATGGTTTCTTAGAATTTTATTTCTATAATATTTTCATAAAATATTTCATATTAAGGTATCCACAAATTCTAATTATCAATATATTTATGTGGAAAATTTATTCCTCATTTTTCAATGGGATTTTCTACTATCACTCAAACTCACAATACATTGACATTATTTTATATAACTTCATTGACAAAGAATTACAATCTTAGCTCCACAAATCTATCTGTTTTGGTACATCAGTGTGGTTAATATGAAAACTATGAAAAATCACATAGAAAATATAGATAATTTTCATAGAAATAATGACTTAAAATTTTATGTTTTCTTAATTATTTAGTAGTGATTATATAGAAGGTTTTTTTTCTATAAATAAAATATTTTTCATGGGATCATATGGTGGTTCATGTGGTGAATGGTTGTGTGTGATCAGTGTATTTTTTTATAATTGTTTTATGGAATTAAATAAAATATGATAAAAATGAATATTATAAGTTAGGTAGTGGTATAGAATTTAATTAGTGGAACTTAAATGAATTTTTATGATACAAAATTAAAAGGTAAAATGTAGAAGGATGGTGGGTTTTGGTTTATGAATGATTTTTCATTAAATGTGATTAATGAAATAAATAAATTATATAATATGGATACTTATATGTGAATCTATAATTGGATGAATATTAGTTTTAAAAGCGATTATTTAGTCATTGTTTATATTTTGTATTTAATAGTAGGTTTAGTTGATCTTTTAGAGGTGAAAATTGTTTTTGGTTGAATATTTAACTGGTTTAATGGTATTATGGGATGTTATATGGTTTCTTGGTATATAACCTTCAGGTTGGGATAGTGTGTGTTCCAAGGATGTATATGTATTATATTTTTATTATTATTTCATATACATCACACCTGAGTAGGATATCCTTCTTTATTCCAAAATGTTTTGGGTTTCAAGAGTCTTCCATTAACATCTTTGTTAGAAAGGGAATGAATGCATTACTAATATCTCAACCCCAATCTCCCTTCCATGAATGAATGGTTGTGATATCATTAGGATTACATAAATGAGTTATGTTGGGAAAATTTCAAAAGTTTTACTGAAGTGATAATGATGTGATTATGATCTAGTGTATATCAAGGGTTATATATAGTTGGGTGAGGGAACAAGGTTAATTTCGTTCATCTTCATGATATCTTCATATGATGTAAATGTGTTGTGTAGTTGGTATATGGATATATTATATGTGGTTGCCAATATCTGGTGATGTTATCATGATGTGTATATATGATTAGAATATTATTGAATATATTTATGCTGATATAAAATGTATGGGAGCATCAAGATATTTTTCAATGTGATGTGAGAGAAAAAATAATTTTTAAGTGGTGTGGGTGAACTATTTTTTATATTATTCAATATTATTTTATTATACATGGATTTGATACATGTTGAGTGTTCCTTGGTGGGGATGGATCAGTTGATCAGGTATAGATGTGTGTTGTTCAACTATTAACTCACTAGGTCATCAATAAGATTTATTAACTTTTATTATGAGTGATCATGAGGAATATCCTACTTATCAAACATGTATTCCCACCTCTATACATATGGATCTATTTTTTAGGTTTTTAGTAGATATTTATAGATTAAACATTACATTATGATCTTGGAGCTTAGATTGGTAGTGGAATTTCAACATTATGAGTTTTATTTTAATTTTTTTGGATGTTTACTTGTATGACATTCCTGTGAATTGTTTTTATTATGTGATATTTGTTTTATTTATCTTATGGAGATGATTATTGGTTATTTTTAATATTATTAGTATTTATTAGGGTAATGCATCCAATTTTTCTGATGTATGTCCTTAGTAAAAGTCACCAACATCTTTCTTATTAGAGATGGTATTTTATGGTCACTTTTATGTTCACCATAGGACAGAGAGGGTTTTCTATCAGGGGTGGATCAATAAAAAGTGATCTTAGAGAATTATTAGAGTGTTAGGATGGAAAAAAGAGTTAGGAACTAGTGAGGATTACATGGTATTTTTAGGAAATAGTATCATTCAATCTTACAACACCCCCCCTTGGCCCGATTTTGCCTCTGAGCGGCAGCGGCGTTCTCCCCCTTCCCCGAGCTAGGGTTTTTCTTGTGGGTTCTCATCTTCCCTCCTCCAGCTCATCTCGGTATTTCGGTGTCGATGTTGACCTCCGTCGCAGATCTGGACTTGGTTTTTTGGCTTCGCCCTCGGATCGGTGTTAGACCAGGTGCACCCTCAGCTTGAGCCGTCAGATCCGGTGCATCATTGGTGTAGCGATGGTGGTTTCGTCCTTGGCTGGAGTCAGATCTGGTGATTTTCTCATCATGGGTCTGGATTCATTTGTTGGCAATGGATCTAAATCTTTGATAGATCCAGTGACTCCTCATCACGTCGATGGCGGTGTTTCCCTCGGGTAGAGTCAGCTCTGGGGTCTCGGTGACGTTCTGGCTCCACTTGTTGGAAACAGATATGGAGTTCTATGGGGGTTGGCTTTGGTTTTGGCTCAGGGGTCTTTAGTCGGCGTTGCTACAGACCGGTGAAGGATATGGAGTTTTTTATGGGGAGGCTTACTTCGGCTTCAGTGTGGGTTGGAGGAGGGAGTTTCTTGTTCTATTCTTTGTAGGTTGAGGGGATGAATCCAGTGCAGTGATGGGCTGTTTTGGGAAGCCTCGTAGGGGAAGGTGCTCGGTTTTTGGTTCTGGTTTTGTAGAGTCAATTCTGTTAGAGGTGGTGTTATGGTTTTTGTGGATCAGGGTGTGGCTGAGGATGGATTTGTCTTTCTTGTTCTGGTTTCTTCATCATCTGTTGTGGATGGCTTGTTCATATCACATTTCAATGAGGGGGATAACTCCATTCGGTGTTCACTACAGGTTTGTGGATTTGGTCTGGTGTTGATGGTCACACTAGCGGGCGATCGAGGAAGCTGTTCTGAGGGTTCCACAACTTTTCCTTTGTTCGTGTTCACTGGTTTGTGGCTTCTCGGCTTTCTCTTTGGTGGTTTCGACTCACACTGTGATGGTTTTTTTGTTTAAATGTTTTAATTGGTTTGAGTTTTTTGATGCCATGTGTTTGGTGGTAGAATTCGTGAAGTTGTGTGTCTTTTAGTGGTGATGTCTTGAAATGGTGAATTGTTGAAGAGGTGGAGTGGATAAGTGGTGAAGGGATGCAGTTTTATTGGTTTCTCATTTTTTCCTCAAAAGTGTTTTCATAATGAAAAAGTAATTTCCAGTAGTATCATTCAAACTTAGTGTGTGATGTGGAAAGGGATACTAGCTCAGATATATGTGATTAGGGGCCCCTATGTTCCAACATAGGGACCTTAAGATTACTAAAAACCCTTATTAAGACAATACAAATTTTAGGGTAGAGACCTAGGGAATTTAATTTATTAATCTTTTTATTCTTCTATTTAAATTGGAGGGATTTTTTGAAAATTTAAATGAATCTTATTAAACAAATCATAAAGGAATTCATCTCACTAGTATTATGAGTTTTTTCTTCCTTATATTGATTCCTATTATTCATCATCAACATGTGGCTCAGTTTGGTGAGGGTGGAAGGATGATTCGATTTACCACTTTAGGGGTGACCGAGTTATTGATTATGAGTCCTTTAGGTGGATTTTTTTGAGTTCCAACATCAATAAATGTAAAATAAAAATGGTGATAATATCCAATTTGGAGATAGAGTGTTGTTTGAAAGAGCTTGATATCCCATCATCTTGATTAATGATGGGAGAGAGTAACAAGTTCCACTGGATATCATTGAAATGAGAGTTTTATGTTCCATTAGTGGATAATATTCTATAGAGAGTGCAAGTATGAGAATAATTAATAGAATTATTTTCAAAGTTTATTTCGTGCAGAGTACCTATCATAAATGATGTGGGACGTGTAGAGGAATGATTTACACTCCCTTTAGTAGGGGAACAAAATGATGTGATGGAATTAGATTTTCTTCAAGGTATTTCTTTTCATTTCCTATAAAATTTCCAAGATATTTAGTCTATGAAAACAAACCTTGATGTGGCTATGTGTATCATCATTTAGTATGCAGTCACCTTATTTTTGTTGTTTATGTATCGGGAGGTGTTAAAGAAGGTGGTTATAATTGAAATGATAAATTCACAATCAATATAATCATGGGAGATTATCCTTTATGGATTCCCTACTATTATATTTTTATTCAAAAATCAATAATGTTTGGGAATTTGAGGTTTAACAAATAAGGAGTGGGCCACTGTAATTTTCTCCACAATTTTCTGGAGTATTAATTTTATGTACATCCATAGAGAGCTCTAATCAAATTTTATTTACTTTTAGTGTTTATGTTAATTAGTGATTGAACTGCCAAACCATCCTTGAGTAATAGTATGATGTAAGATATTATATTCCATTCAATCCTCAGTAGTAGTTTCCTTGAGGATCCTATCAATAACAAGAAAAACTAGATTACATTATACCAAGAGGAGATAGAGTTGGTAGAGGATATTCTTGTAATGTCACCTTAACATAAGAACATAGATCTATATCAGTTGTGAGGATGGTTGTTAGCTGGTACAGTGTGGTAGTGGAGTTGGATGTCGATAGTTTCGTATTAAGGTTATGATAGGGCCAAATTGACCAAATATTGTTCAAGGTACTATTTTCTTATCAAAAACATTGACTTTCAGTTTATTTGAAACATAGGAATCAAAATCCTTTATTTTTACATCTGTGGGTCATTTCATGGGAATCTAGGTGGAGAGGCTCCTGCTTCCATTAGTTTTTACTATGCCAGTCAAAGGCCAGTCAGGTATACATGATATGTTCTAGGGCTATAAGATGGTTTTGGTGCATCATTGGTCATATGTGTAATTATTATTACTGTAGATATAACCCTACGATTCCATTACAAACATATAATGTTTATACTTTTTAAATATAGTTATCAACTTATTTTAAAGTAGATTAATATTTTGTGATGAGGAGAGATAGTTTGTTGTATTTATTAGTGAGATGTATTATCGGATGGGTCAGAATTATTTAGTGTTGTTATTGTTTTAATTAGAAATAATACATTTGGATTCAGTAGATTCATAGTTGGATGAGTTTTTCAAGTTCATGGAGGTGTCCGCATATGTTTCTCTAGAAGAGGTTTTATATTTTAACTCCACGATATTATATCGAGTTTTGGAAAGAGTTAAATCTATGTGCCTCTCTAATTTCAAGGGATAATTATTGGATGTAACCTTTTATGATGAGGTGGTTTATGAATCAAATCAAGGATCTAATGTATAAGAGATTTATATGGGAAATGTTTCACCATAGAATGTGTCAATATTAGTTTCCAAGAAATTGGATAGTGTTTTGAGGTTTTGTATAATCTATTGATTTCTTAATTAGGTTAGGGTAAAGAACTCATTTCCTCTTAAAAGTATAAATAATTTATTTAATCATTTTAATATAGAAGGATAGTTTTTCAAATATTGGTATATGGTATAGGTATCATTGAATGAGAGTTGGGAGGTAGATATTCTGAAGACTACTTTTTAGTGTCATTTCAAATACATTTAGTTAATATTTATATCATTTGGTTTAATTGACACTACAACTATTTTCAGGGGATTTGTGAAATGCATTTTCCATGAGTTTCTAAACTAGTTATTGCTAATGTTTATCTATTAAAATCCAATATAACTAATGTCATAGAAGAAAAATTATGAGAATATTAATGTTGTTTAGTAATCACACTAGCACCATAAACTCAATGGGATGTTGTGTATGTCCTTGTTTTGGATGCACGGGGTGCATTTTCTTGGTCATGTGGTGTCTTAACATGGAGTAGCAGTGGACCCATCTAATATTTCAGTAGTTCTTTCTTGGGAAGAAACTGAGAATATTGAAAAAAATATATTACTTCCTCAGTATTGGGGGGTATTATAAGAGGATTATGTCTCACATCTCCCAGATTACAACCACATTGGCCACTATAACTATGAAATACTAGGATTTCATATGGACCTATCAGTTTCAGAAAACATTTTACTACTTAAAGGATAAGATGATTAGTACAGGAATTCTTTGACTATCTAAGGATTGATTAATTCATGAGGATTTATTTGAAACATATCATGTCAATTTGGGATAAATGTTTATGTATAAAATAATTGTAATATAATATTGTTCTAGGAAGTTAATTTACCATGAATGTAACTATACCGTCCATTATCTCAATTTATTTGAAGAATTATTTTCCCTGATGTTATTGTAGAATTGCCCCATTGTTTATAACTTCATGGTGTTCATAGATCAAAATAGTTTAAGGATTTTTTCCTCTTAGTAAACATGAACCCACCAAATTTTTAGAGTATATCATTCTTATAGGACAATAACTTAGAGATCTCATATACCCTGTAGAAGGTAAATATAGTTATTGGTGCACTGATTAGGAATTCATGATGAAATATTATTCGGGAGTCTGGGGAGCATAGAGGGTGATGTAATAGATTTTGGTGATGTATTTAGATTTAAAAGGGTATTATGGTTCATGATTTGTGTACCAAATGATGGATCAATCAACTATGATGCATCTGATGGAGCAGTTTCAGTGCAGATAATTGAAGGTAGAGGTGATATAGAATCAGTCTCCCATGGTGATGCTTCGTATGGATGGTCAATGGATAAACATAATCAGATGTTATTTCAAGTGATATTTTTTTCCACAATAGATACCGAAGGAGGTTCTTTATGATTTCCATAACACATCCTTAGTGGAGTATCCCAATATATCCAAGATATATCATTCATTTAGTATTTGGTTCTAGTGGATAGGGATGAATCCATTTGTGGATGAGTTCATGTCACGGTTCATGATCTAGAATTTGGGGACATATTGATGGATTTCATCACAAGTTCACCCCAATATCAAGGAGGGTATGTTTTTTTGGTGATCATGGATATATTGATGATTTAATCTCATTTCCTCAACCTTGAGGAGTTTTTTATTTTGAATTCTAAATCCCATAAATATGTATAAATAACATCTTTGGTCTTAATGATGTTCTTCTCTACCGTCCTTGAAATAACATCCTTTATCTTATTAAATTAAATTTGGTTATGAAATCCATGAATAGCTTGGACAAAATTATTATCTCAAATATATTCTTAAAAACATTTTTTCCTCTACTAGTGATAGTTGATAATTGTTTTTGTGAAATTAATTCTTTTTTTATGTTTATATTGTCTATTAATTGATGATATTTTTCTTATCAATTTAAAAAAATTATTTTTTTAAGTATAACTACTTGTTTAAAATCATTCTTCTTATCAGTAATATCTTCTTCTAAATCAGCATTGACCCCTTTTTCTTCCCCGGAATATCTCAATAGTTCATCACAATATTCCTGAATATTCTTATAATTTTGTTATGGAAACTTTTCATTCTCCAGTATAGTGAAATCATTTCTTTCTAAAATATTTCATAAGTGGTTATTAAAAAACATATATGCCTTTATCATTCCTGATTATCCAAATAAAATTAATTCTTCACTATGAGACTCAAACTTTATCTATTTATTCTTATTGATAATGAATCACTTGATTCAAAAACATTAAAGTATTTAAATGTTGGCTTCTTTATATACCACATATCATATGTATTTTTCTCTAATCCTATACACAAAAAATCTCTATTGAAAATATTACCATGTGTCATGATTACCTCCTTCCATAACTTCTCTAGTATTTCTTTCTTAATAAGAATTATTTTGGATATGTTTTTTATGATCTAGTCTCCAAAATAAACTATATATTTCTTTAGGAGTTTATGATACTAATAATTGGTGCCTTATCTCCTATATTTTAGATAACACTCAAACTAGCTATTTGTAAACCCCATTCTATTATGGGTCAGGAATTTCATAATTTTTTGTCTAAGAATATTTCCATCCATTCTCTCATATAGAGTAATGCAACAAAAATCTTCGAACTTCTGAGTGATGACCATAAAACATGACATACTACTATAATAATTTATCTAAAGAATATAGTACATATTCCCATAAATGTATCATGGTGTTATTGTTCAAAATGCATCCAAATCCCCCAATTTAAGAACACTTGTTGACTTTGAGTATTTTGAATTATAGATATACTCAATGATCATAGCTTTTTTACAAAAATAACATTTGTCTATGATCATAAGATAGTTTCTAGAGATATTAAGCTACACCATTATTCACCAGATATTAAAAGTATTATTAGCTCAAAGGCCCAATCTGTTTATTCCATTACCGATTTTCTTCTTCCTTATATAGAAATCACATATATTCTTCTCTGCTAACAATGTATAGATTCAAATTTTTGTTATCTATATTCATTAAAACTACACTTTCCTTTCCATTTACAATATAGACCTTCTTGGAAATGTTTTTTACATTCCCAATTCACATAGTTGACTGAAATTTAGCATGTTCTGACTAATGCCTTCAACAACCAATACATTGTCAGGACTCTTGTCATTTCATCCAAACATTGTTTTCCCTGGGCCAATAATCTTTATTCCTTCCTCATTTTCATGTAAGATAAAATCTTCCGTGTTGTATTTAATACCAATGATGAGATCGACATTTCCCATTATATGGTTAGTATACCCATTCTCAAATATCTTTATACCTTCAGGATCTGATTATCTTAAGGAAGTCTCTATATATAATTCCTTCTTAATTATTTTGTTTTTGGTCCTTGACATTGTTTTGAAACCAAATAATAGTTTGTAACTTTTATTCTACTCTGAATATTATGGACTGACCTCATCTTATAGAGAAGAAAATTGATTCTTCATTTCCATCCTACTTGATGATTCATTAATCTACATTAAACAAACCCTTCAGATTTTATATGATATATTCCTCTAAATAATCAATGATGAGTACCTATACATATTTCTAAATCCTCTACATACAAAACACTGAACTAAAAAATCATTCCTCAAATTTCATTCTCTACTGAATTTATTATATTGACCTTTTTCCATCTAGTATCTATTGGCTATGGGGCCAAAATTTTGAGAATGTATCATAATTCCATAATAATAACTCAATTTCATCGTGTACTCTTATGGTTCTTTAGTATAAAACCAGTTTTCTTGTAGGTTATGTGATCATTCAAACATTGATTTATACCTGAATCAATGTTATACTTATAATTGATCACTTGAAGATTTATATCAAAAAATACTATCTTAATCTTGAAATCAAGACCCATACTATCTCTATCATTATAATGTGATCTTTTAATCTTTTTACACTCTTCTGACTTTATTATTTGACCTCCATACTTTACATTTTCCTTTTTTGACTTGTGTGTGACCAAATTTCCCAATTTCATACTAAGAGTCAACAATCTCTCCCCATATTCTATTTTTCATCATAGAAATATGACTTCATCATCTAGAAAATCATTACATTTTATTCAATATTACTTTATGTTAGTCGAAACATTGATAACCCTAGTATGTTCTTTAATCATGATTTTCTACTCAACAACATTTTTCAAGGTTTCTAGATTTTTTATTTGAGTCTTTTTATTTATTCTCTAAACTTAAAATTATCCTCTTATTTCCACTATATTAAATTTTTGTTTCATGAACCACTCTATTTAATTTCCTCATTTCCATTCCATAAATACCTATCACTTAAAGAGAATCCTTTTATTATTCATGGAGATCAACTCTCCCTTCACATTCGTCTTCATCATCAATTTTGTATTCTATTTTAATAGTGTTATTGACAACATACATGATAATAAATTCTTGGAGGAATTTGAAATTCATAATTTATTATACATCAATTTCTTTTGAACTATTATCCTCGTATAAAAGTGGTCTCTTATTCTTGGATACTTTTTTATTTGTACCTATCCTACCTTTTATGTTAGTTGAATATTTCATTGTGAGAACTTTATTATCCCCTTATCATCATAAAAATTCTTAGGAAACTTTTCTATAAGGTATATCACATTTTCACATAAAAATCACATCATTGGAAGTTTCAATTTGAGAATTCCATTTCCATTTTTCAATTTTGTGGAAAGTAATGACATGAATTTCTTTATCTCTTATTGTTTATGGTCATCTTATATGGTGAAATTCTTTAATTACTTGAATTCCCAAACCATAAACTTACCATTCTCAGCTACCTCATTTTTTTAATTTCTCATATCATATGTATCTAGAGTATTATAAAGATTGTCCAAGATCATGTAATTTGGATCTTTATCCTCAATCATAGATACCTTCATAATAAATCTTGGTGGAAGTATACTCAATATGTGCTTAATGATTTTTATATCATCAATATTTTCTCTAACTCAGGAATATTTTCAACAATAACATTTACTTGATCAAAAAATGAATAAATATATTCATTCGAGTGCATCCTTGAGTACTATTACTTTTTCCATAGTACCTATAATTTATCTTCCTTTACATTTTATTATCCTTCATATATATTAATCCTTTTATTCCACGTGGATTGTGAGGATTTATAGGACATCACCTTTTTGTATATTTTATTACATTTTGATCCCCTTAGAGAATTTATTCCTTGAGCATCAACATTTAGTTCATTAAGATCACCTTATAATAAAGTTACTCTATATATACTGACTAAAATACCATAAATAGAAGTTTTATATACATATATGGATAAATAATGGAATTATTATTTTATATTATTCTTCTATATTTGGAAATAATTTCCATCAAAGATCATGACCCCTTTTTGATTTACTACTTCCATGACTTCTATTATGTTAAAATTCATCTGCCTTTATTATAACAACCCTTCTCTTTATTTCATACTTGAACATGAATTATTGCATAAAACCTTCACTTGATACAACATAGGAGATCGAGAGGTCTGGTGTTTTGGGGCTTAGGAACATTACCTAACAACATGAAACATAGAACGCAACATCTTATTGAAAAATTCATATACATGACCACTAAATTCCCTCGTACTTGGCATTGCATTGGATAACCTAAGGACATGCATAAGAGAAGGGGGAGCTATAAAGCCCATTAAGGGAGTAAACAAGGTATAACATGAATATTAAAATACTTTTTAGGAAATAGGAATATAAATGGAGTTCACGAGAAACATGAACATAAAGTCATGATATAGAATGTTTATCATAACATGGAAATGTGGTAACAACACTTAACATGGAATTATCATGAGCCAAGGCTCATTGCACATTGAGCATGAGTAAACCCTCACTGCACATAAAGCATGAGTAAACCCTTGTTGAACTTGAATTAGCATGATTCAAAACTCATTTCATATGACGTATTATGATACTATACTTTACCCAATGAATTAGAGATCTATCAGGGTGTACCCTTCTTAAACATTTCATTTCATGCATAAGTGTTCCACTTGGATCATATAACATGGATTCAATAAAAAACGTCATTTATTCCATGATAATGAAATGTGGAATTAATAAATAAAATTATATAATAAATAAGTAAATGTTCATAATGTTGAATATCCTTGATAGAGAAATGGTCTTGGTATTCACTATACAATGACCTTGGCTTGGAAAATCGCAGTGCAATTTCGGAAGCATAACGGCGTGACATAAGAATTCATAAAAATGGTTAATAAGAGATAATGGGTTTTATCATCATATTGACATTAAATTGGCAGTAATGGGGTCATATAGATACATTTATCAACATGAGAAATGTAATTTTAGATTCATAATACAAAATAATTGCTTGAATATAAATTAGGAGATAAAAATTCTTTACAGAATCTCGACATAGTAAGAGATATACATGGAAGGCATGGATGAGAGGGAAAGGGTTATATCATAATCCAAACATAAAGAGGACAATATAAGGGAGGTGAGAAATAATATCCCAACATTTATAATTGAAAATAAAAGGGCATAACAATAAGAAAGTTGGATAAAATGAGAATGTAAAGAAACCCTTACTTGGAAGTGTGATCCCAAAGGCTTGGGAGGGGATTGAGAGAGGTTTATTGGGATATTATGGAGCCATGGGAGGATTCTAAACAGAGGAGTGAAATGTTTGAATAAACTCTAAATTCTTTGATTAAAGAGGTTGTGGGATATTGGGTGGGTTTATATAAGAAAGGAGAGGGAATTATTTATTATTTTGGTTTGGGACACCACACATTATACTAATCAAAACCACAAACCTGCCCATGGTTTTTTCCCATGGATTTTTCCAAAGGGGAGTATAAAATAGTATTTTATAAGTCCAATGGCCGAACATCTTAAAATAATATGGTTTCTTTTGTGGAGGTGAGTCGCACTCTCAACAAAATCCATTTAAAAAGCCAAAATGTTTTGTAATTCTTGAAGGGTCCACTAAAGCTTCATAAAATAAATAAAATAAATCTAAAATCACATTATTTTATTGTTAAAACATATATTGGATGAAAATAATGTTTATAGTATTTTATTACATCACCATTGGTTCATTATGTTGTCATAACACACATTATATATTTAAATGGTATATAATTGTATACCTAAACATTCGAATGTCTCAGAAAATTAGGAAAAATTAACCATTGGATAATTTCAACCTCTTGATTCAAAAAATAATATTTTATCTAAATAATTTTTTATATATTTGAATTTTCACTTTTAATACAAAAACCGACATTTATCAAGAGTTCATGGGTTTTGATAAAAATAGCTTTCAAACCATAATAAAAATTTAAATTGTTTGCATAAAAAATATACAATCATTTATATTTAATAAAAGGTGATTTAATAATATTGTGTTGAAATATTATTTAATTAAAAATCCATTATATTATCAAAATATATTCCCTTGTTAAATATTAAATAAAAATACTATTTGTTCTTTAAAAACTATTTTCAATGTAACAATAATAAAATAAATGTATATTATTTATACAAAAATAATGTACATAGTAATAGTTCTAGGGTCTAGTTACAAAACCCCTTAAAACGCTCGCATAAGACCAAAGGGTAAGGTGTGTGATGGTGAAAGACTCTTTGGGTGTCTCAGATAACATTGCTCAGGTGGAAATCTCTATTACCTTTCACTTATCCCATAGTCAGTTCCACTCACGCTTAACGTTTTCAAGCTCGTCTTGGGCTTGGTCAAGAGCAAAGCCCAATGATGCCACCTCCTTTCTGAGCTCCAAAAAATGGGATTCGTATAGGGAAAGTCTACTAGATGAGTCCATCTCTACATTTTTTTAAGGAAAGTGGATTTATTAAAACCCTATATTTATACTAATCATGTGATCAGCATTCAACAACTAAATTAGAAATGGTCATAATTCATAACGGTATTTTAGAATCCAGAAACATAAA
The DNA here is from genome assembly GCA_963277665.1 of Viscum album. Taxonomy (NCBI): domain Eukaryota; kingdom Viridiplantae; phylum Streptophyta; class Magnoliopsida; order Santalales; family Viscaceae; genus Viscum; species Viscum album. Next base: position 1,235,298,243 of record OY728145.1, on the reverse strand, counting down.
ACAAAAGAATTGAATATGTTATATAACCATTTCACATATTAATAAAATTAATTGGATCAATTGGAATTTTTATTTCATAATGGTTTGGTTCATTACATTTAATATTTAGTTATGATACCTCTTGTTGGTTTCGCTGGGATGAATTCCTTCAGAGAGGGTGAATTGGGGTATTATATATTAAAAAAATTACCTCATGGTGTTCTATTTTTATCACTAAACAAAACTATAATCTCTAATTGTATTGCTATTATATATCATAAAATGAAATCATGAGTCATATTAGTTTTTACTTAATTCACAAAAACCGGGAAAATTCAAGGAGTATGCAGTGATAATTTTCCAGTGTGATAGAATAACTAAATTTAACTGTTGTTATAATTTTCAAAGTGTACTCATAGATCTCCCAATATTATTATTGGTCACACTTTTGAGAACTCATGGTTTTCTCAACTAAAAGGAACTCAAAGATCCCCTATAATTATCATATCATGATCTATATTAGCTCTAAATTTTTCTATGCTAACAAAGGTGTGACATCAATCACTATTTTTTCAAAAAGATGAAATCCAATTTACCTTATAAAAATAGTTCAACTGATAATTCATTTACGATCTAATGTATTATAATGTTCTTCACAAACTGATTGTGGAATAATGTGTTTTGAATACTACCTTCCACATACTATTTTTCATGCACTTCATTTTTTCAACTCTCTTTTTCATCATTCCTTTAAATAATTCTCCTTCATGAGATACCTCATGAACATTTTTCATGATATAATTTAAACATTTTTATTCATGATTCATGGATTTTATTTGGGCATAATATTTCAAAATCAATTACATAAAATGCTTTATGAAATAATTTCTCACGTTATATAATATTCATGATAATAATTATTTAATATTTTTCTCTCCTTAAATAAAGTGATGAGGAACCCTTTTTTAGGAAAAGTACTCTAATAAATATGTTAATCCCAAAATTAGTGTTTCATCCTTCACACATGACTTTTTTTACTTGGGCCATGAGATAACTCAATGATAACACACACACACACACAGATATATATATATATATTACATCTTCTCTTTAATTAAATAATTTATCATCACAAATAAACACACAATCCTAAAACTCAAATGTTTAGTTTCATTGGATATTAGCTGTGTAAATGTTTTGTTACAAATGTTTTCTTTGCACCCCCCATGAAATTCTCCATGTAAGAATTACTTATAAACATATCATTCATATAATTCCATGGGGAAGATGGAAGAATAGAAGGGGTTACCTCAAATACACAGTAATGGAAGAACTTATCAATGAGTCAAAAAGGGTTAGATTATAAGCATTGAAGGAAACATGAATATCATAGAAATATATGACTAAAAATAACATATAATCATAAGAGTTGTACATATGTAATGTTATATGAATATATATCCTCAAATGATTACAAAAATTCTATGTATCAAGAAAAAAAAGATATAAGAAAATAATCATAACCATGGAGCATAATATAGTCAGGTAGAATAACAAAGAAATATTACAAAAAAGCAAAGAAATAGTGTCATATGTCATATATAACTATAAAAAACATCATAATAATAATATTGGATAATTAATCACTACATGAATCTAATAACATAATGTTTCATACATCACTACATGCATTCCATAGTTGATAAATCATCACAACTCACATACTATAAGTATATCATGAGATATAAAGCTTTACCCAATGAATTTAATGATTATATTGGATTCATTTATCTCATAATAATAAACCATACATATGTGTCACATGAAATCAATCATATATCATGAAAACCCCCATGGATATAAAATTGGATGCACAATATTTTCAAGTTTCATTTCATAATCTGAAATAGATAATTGAATGGGTTGATACCAAAAAATTAATCTCCCAAAATAATTGTATCATAAGAGCACTTATAGAGTATTCATTAACATTACCATAATGGGATATTTATTTTTAATATATGGATAAATATTTATGTGAAATTACAAAAATATTTTCATAAAACAATATAGAATTTTTATAAAAAGTAGAAGTTCAAAATTCATTTACAAAATTATTTTCAAGAGGGTGAAAAGAATTATTTTTGAAATAAATATTTTTATTAAAGGATACCTAGTAATGGAACCTTTAAAAGTAAAATAAGTCCAATTTAACAAATTTATAAGGGATGATAAAAAATATAATGTGGAAAGTAAAATATTTTTAATCTCCTAGGTAGTTTTAGAGAAAACCCATATCGATGGAAAAAATAAATAAGAATTTATTTTGAAATTAGATAATGATAAATAAAAATGGTATAGAATATAATACATATTTAGTAATCAAAATAAGAGTGGATAAAAATTTTTAAATAAAGAATATTTACATTTAGGAGAAATAGTAAATAGCTAGGTTAAGAATTATTCTTTACGATATTATACTTTTCTATAGAAATAAATTCATTGAATATGAAAATTTTATTTGAAAATCTAATTTATTTAGATATAATGATAAAATAACATAATAATTAATTCAATTAGATAATATAATAAAATTTTAAGAACATAATCATGAGAGAAATATTATAACCTAATGGATGAAAATTGAGTCATAAAAATTTTTAAAATGTTAATAAATTATATTTTTAAAAAAAATAATTTATTTCATGATGGGAATAGAATAATTTTTAGAAACTCATGAAAAAATGGGGATGAATATTTGAAAAAATATAGTGATAAAAACTGAGCATGTAAGATATTTTAGAAAAGATGTATTATGACTTATCGAAAAGAGATTGAGTCAAGGAACACACTAATGGTTTTAGTAAATACTGAATTTAAATGAATTGAGGGAAATATCATAAAATAGAGATTTGTATACAATGAATACAAATATAAGCATGATATTATATACCTAAGAGGGTTTATATACACTAAATAATTGTAAATATGTGCATGATATGAAACATATCTCAAAGACGGGAAATTGAGATGAAAACCACTTACCTTGGATTCTTGATTGGCCAAACATGCTCGAGCCACCTATATAATAAATTTTGGTTTGTTAATAATTTATAACATAACCAGGATTATATTTCATTTACATGATACCATTCTTTCAAAATTTATTATTACTTATTTATCAATAATTTTTTTAAAAATTAATATACGGGTGTTAATTGTCTCATTAGTTTTGTGCTAGATTAGGTGTGAGGGTTCTCATTATTGGTCATTGATTTTCTGTTCATCACCTATATGATGGTAATATTGGTCACATAGATTTTTTAATATAGTTCTACTTTAAAATTAACTTTATATGTTATTTTTTGTGATGGTTCATGAAGAGCGGTTAAAATCCCCTTTTGTGAATGTTGATTCAATAAAAATAATTGATTTTATTAATGAATATAAAAATATATTTTATCATTAAATAATTAATGAAAATATTGAAATACTAATTTTTTTATAATTTTATAATCATTTATGTTTTCTTAATAATTCATGATATAAACATTATATCTTTTTTTATAAAGGTGATAAATTTGACCTAAAAATGTTTTATAACTAATGAATGAGTATAGACATTGAGTTTTAGTATTATAATATCATTTTCAGAAAATTCAAAATGATTCTAATAGAGAATAATTATAGTTTTTAATTGGATTTAGGAATGTTTTATATGATATTTAAATTAAAATAATGATGACAGACTCATTAATTTCTTAAATTCACTTCTTAAGAAGACTTCCCTATGAATAGAGAAATTAGGTCTCCATATTGTGATCAGAGGATTCCAAACATGAGAGAGGAATCAATGAGAGTAAAAATGGGGAAATTTTATAAGGATTGAATTTAATATTGATTCATTTAATAGGTTTTTATAATTTTAAGTATAATGATCATTTTATGTAATCTATTATGTCAGTTCTCAAAAAAAAGTGGTTAAATCTCTTTTTGTGGATTTCGATTCAATAAAAAGAAATTGATTTTGTTGATGAATATAAATATATATTTAATAATATAAAATTATGAATAAATTTAACTAAATCATTTTACATCATATTATATCCATCTATTTTTCTTATATATTCATGATATAATCATTATAACATTATTCATGTGGGTGGTAAAATTTACCAAAATAAGAATACAGTCTAACTCATGAATGATTAGGAAAATTTATTTTTATTTTGATAATAACATTTTTAGTACATAATATTGATGTTAATATGAAATAATTATAGTTATGAATGTGATTTATAATGGGTGTGTGTGATGATGTAAATGGAAATAATAAAGGACTTGACACTTAAATTGATGAAATCATTCCTTTTTATGATAATATCCCTTAAAATGAAAAACATAGGTCTCCTTATAGTGACTAAAGTATTTTAAACAAAGTATTATACACTAGGAGAGTAAATATGTTTAGTTATTCAATGTATAATAAAAATATGGCTAGTTTGGAGTGGGTGGAGGACATAACTATTTATTATAAAAAATGAGGAACATTGTATTTAAAAACAAAATTTTGATGAAGGATACAGATGAAATCACATAGGAGTTATTTGAGTTTGGTAAAAAAAATTATGATAAATATAGTATTGAGTCTCAAAACTAATAAAGTAATTCTATAATGTCAAAATACAAAGTAAATTAAAACAAACTGAACCATTATGTTACATATCCCCTGTTACTAGTTTTAAATATTAACCATTGTATTTTTTTACTAATAATATTAGATGACCCAACATACCAAATTTCTATATGATAATTCAAAATTTATTCTATATTTAATATAATTAAATTTCTAATAATATGAAAAATTATTTTAAATTAAAACATAAAATAATATAGAAAAATTGAATCTATATAAAAATAACTTTTTATAGAGATAAAAAAAGCACTCTTATTCCTATTTCATAAAACGTTACAATAACTAATGAGTGATAAAATACTTATCATCAAATTTATAAGAGGAGGAATAAACATTATACCTTCACTTAGGACCTTTCTATGAGGAATACATTATTTGAATCAAAACATGATCTAAAGTAGGAATGTTTCCTAAAACAAATCAAATTGTTCCAAAGTTAATCAACGGGAAAAAATCCAAAAACCCAATTTGCCTAAAAAATAGGATATTTTTCAAAATCATTCCTTTCTAAATCGATGAACTCTTAATGAGGAATTTCAAAAACTCATTTCCAAGGTAAAACATCGTTTAAATCCAAATAAAACTTTAAAATTCACCAAAATGCATTTAAAAAAATCCAAATTCTAAATTGAGTCAATATCCAAATTTAATTAATTCTAATAATTCATATAAAATCCACTCTCATTCTATGAACGTAACCACTTTTAATGAATTTAAAAATCACTTCCCATTTAATTTCCATTTAGTGAAAACAACCATATTAAAAAATACACCACAAGAGGGTAAAAACAACTTACACCAAAACCATTGAAAACATTTTCTGGACGTCACAAAAAATAAACCAAAACTAAATTCCAAAATATTCCCTAATTTTTTTTTGTAAACCCCAATTCCATTTTATTAAAAAATCAAAATGATCCTTTTTATATTGAAATCCTTTTCCATGAAATCATATTTTATAGGAAAAAACAAATTCTCCAAAAACATTCCTTTTTGCACAGAAACAAAATTCCACAATAGACTTAAAAAAATAGGTGAATCACTAATCCAAAAAATATGTAAAAAAATCAAAAATACGCCTTGAGTTTTTCCCCATTATACGGTGTTACACATTGGAAGCCTAAATATCAAGACAAAATGGGATGGAGAAACATTCTTTACCCAAAAACATGGTTTGATGGGCCATAGTCTAGACATGAAACAATTCTTAAGATGTTCCAATATTCAAAATTTGGTCACTACCTAATATATCAGGTCAAGTAAGTCAACATCACTCAACTAAACCATTTTCCATTTTTATCCCAAATTATAATGAAACCATAATGGAACTATTCAAATTCCAAGGAAGATCAATACCCCAATGATTTGTAATCTAAAAAAAATTCAATTAAAATGAAAATACCACTTCCCAACGAAACTCTTGCTTAAAGGTAGAAATGATCTTGAAATACTCTCCTTGTACCTAGCTCTTAAGTTTTAATTAAAACATTATAACTATATTCTACCATGAGGCACCTTAATAACATAAGGTATCTCAAGAAAACCTGGCTCCCACCAATAAACCTAGGCTCTGATACCATTTATAAAAACCTAGCCCGAGCTGCCACCTAAACTCTACCAGCACCCACATGAATTGAAAAAATGAACCCACAGGCTGGGAACTAGTTCTTGGGTACCAAATATTTCTCATTGAAATTTTTTTTCCTAATAAAAATAATTAAATTAGTAATGGAACTTTACAGGAAAATTGCACTTGACTCTCCATAATTTGAATGTCTATTCCCAAAACAGACACATAGAAAGGAACTACTATAATTTAAATAAATATATTAAAAATATTGAAACAAATAAACATCTCATCTCACCACCAACTTCAACTATTTAAATATCCCATAAGATCAATCACACAATATCCACATGTATTATTCACTACTTATTATTGAAAAATAAATCATAAAAGGGGTGCTTTCCCAATAAAAAAATTAACCAAAAAAATAGAATATATACTATATTTAGTGTAACCTCACAAGACAAATAAACAAATACCAATGTAGTTGATTCCCAATTGGTAGTAAAGAGATGAAAAAAAAACATTAAATTAAATATAATAAAATTAATGAGTAAAAACATGCTCTTTATTCCACCACCCACCTTGAAACATGACAAACCTCAAGTTAAGGATACACTTTTAAGATAATTTGAAATGAATTTAGAGAATATATTTTATGAGTGAGAACGTGAAAACAAAAAATAATATCAAACCAATGTATTAAACTAGCACTATTTTCTATTTAAATAAAAACAATTACCTTGAAAATCCTTTCTTTGTCTGAAGACATGTTTAATAAAAAAACCATTTCAATTCCACTATCAAATGTCCCTTAAATATAATTTTTATATTCATATTTAAATATTTTAATTCAAAATATTTTTCCAAACATATACTTAAAAATATTTAAAAGAATAAAACCAAACATTTACCTACTAAGCATAGAAATTAATTTAAAAAACATACCCAACCAAGGAAAAATAAAATTAAACACACTATAAACCACTAAAGAAAAATTTATAGTCAATAAAATAAAATAAAATGTATCTAATATATGTAACAATATTTGAGAAACATTTGGAAACAAGAGAAATCTCCTATATAAATTATTAAAAAAGGGATATATGTCTTGGGTCACAACCTAGGTCCTATAGTGATATGATCCAAATCCTTTTCAAAATCACTAGACCAACTACCGATATACCTTAAATCATATACTAACCTCATAGATAACCTAGTTATTTCACATAATTCACATGTATGCACTCCTCTAACCTAATAAAACCAAACACATATGGGTCACTAGCTAGGGTGTGAACTAACTAGTGTGGAATAAGTCATGGTCTCTTGCTAATTCAGTCAGACTCTAATAAAAAATAAAAATTTTAGGTGGTTATAAAAATATTTATAGATCATCACAAGTATCGTAGAAAATAAGAAACTTTATCTCACCACACTTCCAATTTATTCATAAGAAACTGATCAGTTTTACATAATAAAACCATCGTATAAATAAATTAGATCCTAAAAAGGGATTAACAAGAACCATATAAAAATTGGAAAACAACCAAAAGGGGCATTGGGAGGTTATCAAACTAACCAAACCATTTGACACCCATTAATTTTTTTTAAATTTTCCTTTTATTTAAATGAACATTTTATTCAAAGACAACTCTAATCATTTTCAAATTAATTTCAAATACATTTTAAAAATCAACCCAATGGATCTCATTACCAAACTATTTACTAAAACAATTCACTAAGTCCATTTTAAACCATTTATGAAAAAAACTAACATTTAATTTAGCCAGACCCAAAATTTTTATAATATCACTTCCCAATTTATTCCATTACCCAAATGGGGTTAAAACACTTTAAATTTCAAAGATTTATTAAAAATAACCTTTCAATAATTTATTTATACTTGAAATTTCAAGTACGACATGAAATTCTATGTAAATTCTATATTCTTAAAAGGGAAATCACCTCATAATAGCTTTAAAGACTCAAAATTATTTTTAAACCATGCTTCCATAACATGGAAATATAAATCATTTCTCAATAAATTAACATAATATATTTGTAATCAATAACACCCTTAATGTCACAATAAATCATTTTAAATTCAACATAAAGGACTAGGATACCTTTAGAAAAACAAATATTATTTTTTAAATTAAGACCAAGTAATATAAAAAATATTTTGTCTACACAAAAAGTTATATCATATTTTATCTTCAGATTAAAATAAGAAAAATACATCATTTTCTATGAAAACTAATATAAAACCAATATTTCACCTTATAATTTCAATAAACATAGAAAGACTATCATTTTAAAATTAAGATAAAAAATAAATCTCTAGAAATATATAGATATAGAATTAAATTTTTTGGTTGTGGGGAAACTAACCTCAAATTAATGTAGACTTTCTAGAACATCAAATATAGGTTTAATGAAACTCAAAAAATATATCTCACGTCCTAGACACAAATAAATCACAAGAATAAGTTCAAAATAACACCCAGGGGTTTGGAAAAATAAGGTTATAGTGATGTTGATAGATGAAATGGGGAGATGAATAATAAGAGAGGGAATATGTTTCCCTACCATATATTTGTGATCCTAAATAATAAATAAAATATATTGAATAAAAAAATGGATGGTATATTTTAAGAAGGGGAGACATGGATGGGGATCTTGTTTACACTACAGGAGGAGAAACAATGGTTTCTGAGCATTAATTTTTAAGAAGAGAAAAATTGTAATTTTAAAATATAAAAATTTGGGAGATGAGTGTGATTTGTTCATATAGTTTACTATACTATACACCAACCATAAAGAGGCTAATATAACCCCATAAACCAATCACATTATTCTCCTAGATCCACAAATGGTTTAATTAATCATGTGATAACCATATCCAATAGCACTATCAAGTGAATATCTTAAATGAATAGTTGTCACATGGTTACTTCTAACTCTGTGTAACCCATGCAATAACAAAAAGTTTCTCAATATTTAAATTTATGGCCGAAAAATTGAAAAAAAATCAATTAAATATAATTAATATAAAATAATAGAAAAATAAACTCTATAGAGATATAATCAGTGTTAAACATTTATTGTATTAGATATTAATATATTCATGAAACACTCCACAAGATCTCATCATTCTCTTAAAATTCCTATATATATTTTTATTCATAAAAATATTATTATGAATTATATTTCCCACATTAAAAATTTGGAAACACCATGATCTTCAAAAGGATGGGTCTTTTAATTAAAATATGAAAGGTATGTAGAGTTTTAATTCTCTCTCATAATATCATTAAAAATAACCAAGAAATTATTAATTATAAATCACCTTTAAGACTTCTTTATTTCTTTCTTTTCATTCCTCTAGAAAATATGATTCTTTATGTCACTAAAATTATCGAAATACATAGATTCAATAATATTTATCTTGTGTAAATACTCTTATCTTGGGGATCTCATCTTAACCTAATCAACTCCTTCAATAGAAAATCCTCACCTCCAAATTAATTCTTTAATTCACAACATCATTGATCATGATCATCTTGAGTGATCAATATGTTTTGTCCCATGAAGCAAATAGTATCAGTATTGTACGATTCCATTTCTTCATAATATATGTTTTTTAGAACCTTGGATTTTCATCAATCAAATTTTGTTGAAAATTATATAAGTTTGTGACCTATCATGGGGATCGACTATAGAGATGATCAACCATACCAGGAAATTGTATGTACAACCTTCAGATCAACTACATGAATAATCAATTGACTATATTGTCTAGATTGACCACATAAAGCGACCACATGTATAACCAATCGACTAAGAAAAATCAACCATGTGAGAAAAATTGATTGACCATGGAGATGGATTGAATGTATTAAAAAACTCAATTGACCAAGTGAAGCAATAGTCTATGGACTGACTATACGTATACATAGTCGGCTACATGAGGTATTCATGTGATCATAATATATTGAACAAAATTTACAAATCACTTGAACTTGTAAATAAATGGCCAATCAATAAACCATTTGTATTTACCACATATAGTGTAAAATAAATTGTGTAATGCTTCATTCATTCGATCGAATGTTAATTGGGGAAGGGACCATATGAAGTGACTGAATATTTAGTGTATCAATTGTAACATTCTGGCATTAATCAGGTACGATCCATTTTTACTTTATTGTAGTTTAATTAATTAAGTGACCCGAGGAGCGTGCCTGCGAACCACGATGTGATTCTCCGGAATCTTTTTATATAATATAAATAATTGCAGGCATTTCATGAAAAATGTCACATCGCACTTTGGCGTGGTGTTTGGGTTTTAAATAATTAATTAAGTATTGGAAAATATTAATAAGAGATGTGGATAAGATTTAAAATAAATGAAGAAAGGATAAAAAGAATTCTGAAATAAAATAAAGAGGGGGTTACGGGAAAATTGAAAATAATTAAAATGTGGGATTATGGTTTTTAATTGTTTGTATTATTTTCCTTTCCATTATTTAGTTTTATTTTTTTATTTTTCTTTTATTTATATTTTTCTTATTTTTTACTTTTCTCTTATTTTTTCTCTTATTTTTCTTTCTTTTCCCTCTTTTCTTTTTTCCTCTCCTCTCTCCCTCTCCCACTCATCACGTCGCACCCCTCAATCCCATCACACCAACTAGCAACCCCTTAGAAAGGTCTCTACTCGTCCATTCAATGTATGATTCCTTCTTCGTCAGGTGCGCATTAAACATTAGGGAAAGGATAACATTTTCACATTGAATTATTTGATTTCATTGAGTATTCTACGCGCAGTTCGTCGCAAAATATTTTTACCATATTTTGGGGTTTTTCTAAAATCATAAATTTTCCTCTATTTAGGTCAAATCAAAGTCTACTATGGATCTTAATGTAATATACAACTACTAGGTATGGTTGCTACTCTCTTTACCTCTGTCTCGTTGCGATTTCTAAAAAAAGCAATGTTGTGTCTTTAGTCTGTGCCTACCGGATTTGTGAAATTTTACCCATTTTAATTACTTTAATGGTTATGTTTAATTATTGCAGCCTTACTCATCATAAATTAATTTGACTGAATTATTGCAACAAATTTGGACACCCCTTTGGGTGTGCTGACATGATCAGTGTATTCTGTCATTATCCGAGTTTATTATTTGATTAACTGCATGTGTTGTGAAGCAACTTTTTATTGTAATTAAATTAAATAAATATTTTCTTGAACATGAACATCAATTTTTGGATCATTGGAACTTATTTTTTTGATCTTTTATTATTTAAATATTATTTATCCACTGAGGTTGATATGATATGTATATTTCCTTGTAAGTTATTGTGTTGTACTGTTAAATTTATTCCTTGAGATGCACGGAAGTATCATGTTAGTTATCAAGATGCGACTTTAGATGGGGGTTATTTCATATTTGCAGCTGTGAAAAAATTAATTAAATTCAGGGTTGGGAAAGGATGTGGGTCCCATATTAAGGTCCATTCTTAGATCCTCCATTCCTGACGGGTTACCTCTATTTTCCGGAGGCGGTGTCGTTGGCTTTGACAGACCGAGACTTCACTATACATTCTAAACCTTTTGAGTGATATCAGTTCCAAAAGGGCCCATCGGGATGGATCCGTTGGTAATATGGCTAATCCATCCTCAGATGACACTAGACCCCTTTTTGTGAGATCGGGACGGACTCAGGGTAAAGCCATGCCATGGGAAATACTTGGTCTTACAAAAGATTTCCTAGGACAGGCTCGGTGGCATTGAATAAATTGACAGATGTTCCATAGTGATACCTTCAAGATGGGCTCAGACTCCAACTCTCAACTTGAACCTTAAATAATGATGCGCTTACGATTTCTGTTATTTCTAATTGAGTCTATTGAGAACTGATATATTTCCCATGATATGTGGAAGTGTGCCTAGTTGACACACGAATTGAACCCCAAGTTAAAGCACAATCTTGGGGTATAATTTTTCCTACTTTTACCTTTCTTTATGGGTTTTATATATATACATATATGTGTGTTCATGCATTTCTTCCTACAGGTACCCTTTCAGACTACCTACTTTGGCTGAAGTAGGTGACCAGGCACGGGTGTCGTTTGGGACCTGGGCTGACTTATTTAATTCATTGCACTGAAATTAATATATTTTAAATGGTTATCTAATGGAACACTGCAATTTTTATTTTTGCACGAATTAGAAAGGTTTAGAGACTATGGTTTCTAGCCTACTGGGATTTTATCTCACACCCTACTCAGGTGTTGTTGACACCCAAGTAGATTACATGCTCACAGGTATTAACAAGGTGAACTGTACTTCTTCCGATGCTTGAATGGTCATTACTGCTTAGGATGGAGACAGGGGAAGAGAACCGGGCCTTGCTTGTGATACAGTTGCTGCTTGTGTCTTTTCTTTTAATTGACTGTGTGTTTGAGTTCTATTTTATGTACTTTCAGTTTATACTCATATCATGGCATGACACTCTTTTTTTTTGTTTCTACACTTGGTTTTTTTAATCAGTTGGATTATTTACCTTTCTTCTACTACAGTTTTTTTATTCACATGCTTCCACTACTTATTATTTGTTGTTGTTTACTTTCGTTGTGATATTATTTGTTACCTATGAGGGTTTAGTCTCCCCCATGGATACAAAAATGGACCTCTCCGCTAGTCTGCAGCCTCTGGCATTCAAGGAGATTCATTTGAGGTTATGTGATGCACCGTTCCGGCCACCGTCTTAGTGGTGAGCCAGATCAGGACATTACAAAGTGGTATCATAGGTGGTTTTTCCTTTTGACATACTGTTTGGGTTAGATAGGAGACTAGGATATTGGGATTGGGGATGTACTCTATGCATGGACGTATCTAACCCATGTATAGGGCAAAACACAAATTCCAGGGTTGGGATTGCAGTTATTGATTATGCCTGTTATTGTTGATATGATTTCACATTTGGTGACTCACTTTTATTTTGTTGTTATTGTGATGGTATTATTAAAATAATGGTTTTACCATTGTATCCCAATGATAAGAGGGTAAAACATCACATTCATCTTGATATGAAATATTGGATTTAAATTCCAAGCATGTTGACATGCCATATTTACTTTCAGTGTGAATTTCGTGTTGCATGTGATTGTTGTCATACCTAGTGGTAGAATTTTGAATTGTTGGTTTATTAAATATAAGTTTGTGTTAGTATGTTATATGTTATCCTTACTCAACCTAGGAGTGGGCTATAGGACTATTTAGTAATTCTTTTTAGTTTTCTCTTCTATATAAAAACATGGCTCTTGAGGTGAGTTGTATGTTTTTTAGTGCTCAGAGGTAGGCTATGTACCTAACTTCTTTTGCACCCTACTTGTTTTCTCACCTTCTTTACTCCTTGTCTAAGGGTGTATTTGGATGTCGTATACAAATTCCATAATGAATTTGTTATGTTGTGTCTCAGAAGAGTGGTAATGAGTGCATTCCAAAGATGGTGGGTCTTGAACCACCAGTGGTTCCTCTCGTAGAGGCTCATGTTGTGCTACCTCTTATCGATCTTCTGAGGGTCCCTGACACTGAGTTCAGGGATAATATTCTCAGGTTTATGTAGTCGGTTCAGAATTCTCCCAGACCTACCCCGTCGTTGGAAGATCTTACACGGGACTTTCTACAACAGCACCCTCCCACCTTCTCGGGGAGTGTCGGACCTCATGCTGTAGAATCATGGATAGAAGTTATACAGTCTATCTTCGACCACCTTGAGACACCTCCAGAGTGAAGGGTCAAGCTTGCAGTCTACATGCTTCGGGACTCCGCCAAACACTAGTGGGATGTTGTTTCTCAGGATGACAAGGCCAGTGACATGGCCTGGTCCAATTTTCAAGAAGCCTTATATAATCATTTTTTCGACATACTATGAGATATGATCATGCGCCGGAGTTCCTACATCATAAGCTGGGCTCTATGATTGTGTTAGAGTATTCTACTCATTTCGCGGAACTTCAGCATTTTTCCCCATCTCTGACTGGAGACGCACAGACTACTACGAAGCATTTTGAGGATGGAATTGAGTTTACTATCTGCTCGCAGGGGAATGTCTTCCGTTTGACCACTGTTATAGATATCATAAATGAGGCTCTAATCTCAAAGTGAAATGTCAGGGAAGCTAAACCAGTGAGCCAGGGCGGTTCAGTTATGAGATAGGGTGATGGCTCTTCTGGATGCAGGAAACGTTGTTTTGAAAGTGCGCGTGTGGGGGATTCTAGCCAAACAGCACGCCTTGATAGCTCTGTCACATGTTATCAGTGCAGTAGGGATGGTCACAAGAAGCTGCAGTTCACGAGAGATCTAAAAGAGTGTCGAGATTGCAGTAAGTTGTGTCACCTTCAACATTTCTATCATTCTTTCTCTTCAGCATCCAGTGGTAGAGGATCTACACCTACACCTCTGTCAGGTATGGGATCTATGACTTCAAATTATGCTAGAAGTTCGTTTTCCACTGGTAGATCAGGATGAGGAAATGGTGGAGGTCATGGTCAAGGAAATCAAGTTCCAGACTGTCAGTGTCAGCATAGTTGACCTGCTCAGGCCAACTAGGCAGCATATCATGATCGTGGCTCGGGACCCATGTGCACAATGCAATGAATTACAGAGTAGAGTACAGGACCATCTATAGTGAGAGGTGCTATTCTAGTAGCCTCTACCTTATTTTCTGATCTTTTGGATACCGGCACAACATACTCCTTTATATCTACTGCATTTTTATAATGTCTTGGTTTTTCAATTGAGTACCTTTACGGCGTCATGTCTTTCAACACCCTACATGGGGTCAGGAATGAGGAAATACGCCAGTTCCAAGAGTTCCCCCTCGAGATAGGTGGGTACCACATTGTTTGTAATTTCTATATCCTTGATATGTCTGGCATTGAATTCATTTTTGGTATGAACTGGATTTCTCCTTACCATGCCCAAGTGGATTGTTATCACCATAGCGTGTTTCTTAAATCCCCTTAGTTTGACACATATCTTCACAAAGGAGAATGGGGTCTGCAGCCAGAACGAGCTAAGAAAAAATATGAAGGGTTGGGAAGAGTGACCGCTCAGTTGGAAAGTCTCTTTATGAGTAATAAAGGAACTCAACTAGTTTAATTCCCTCCAATGGTGGATATTTTCCCAGATATCTTCCCTGACGATTTCTCTAGCTTACCTCCTATGAGAGACATGGAGTTCACTATTGATCTTGTGCCAAGTGTGGAACTTGTGTCTATCCCTCCATACAGGATGGAACCAACCAAGCTACAGGAACTCAAAAGGTAGCTTGAAGACCTTGAGGCTAAGGGTTTCATCAGACATAGCACATCGTCATGGGGTTCACCTATCCTTTCTTCCAAGAAGGCGGATGGTACCCAAAGGTTATGTGTGGATTATCATCGACTCAACCATCTCATGGAAAAGAATCGATATCCATTTCCTCGTATAGATGATCTCTTTGACCAGCTCTAGGGAGAAACTTTTTTCTCCAAGATTGATCTGAGATTAGGATATCACTAAGTGCATGTGCAACCATCTGACAAACCACGTACAACATTCCAAAGCAGGTATGGATTTTATAAGTATCTATTTATGCCTTTCGGCCTCATTAATTTGCTGAGAGTCTTCATGGCCCTGATGAACTGGGCTTTTCATCTGTATCTTGATTCCTTTTTGGTAGTCTTCATGGAAGAAATCTAAGTGTATTCACATTCTAGATATGACCATGAAACCCATCTTGAGATCGTGCTGAGTACACTGAGAGATCACCAGCTATATGCTAAGCTAAGTAAATTCCACATCTAGATTGATAAGGTACACTTATTTGGTCTTATTATATCTGAAGTAGGGGTATTAGTTGACCTAGAAAAGGTGGGCATCATGGTTTCATGGGAGCATCCCAAGAGTGTCTTCAACATCTGTAGTTTCTTGGGCCTTACTGGCTATTATAGGTGATTCATCCAGGATTTCTCCTGCTTAGCAGTGCCTCTCACAGACATGACTACGAAAGGTGTATAGTTCATCTGGTCGGAATCTTTTAAAAATATTTTCATGATTTGAAAGGAAGATTGACCTCAGCCCCGATCATGATTCTGCCTAAGCCTAGTAAGAGTTATACATTCTAATGTAATGCTTCAAAAATTAGACTGGGTACAGTTTTGATGTTGGGTGATCGAGTCGTGTCTTATAGATCCCACCAACTGAGACCTCACGAGTGGAACTTTCCTACACAAGACCGTTAGTTAGAAGCTATGGTTCATGCTCTACATTTTTAGAGACACTATTTGTTGGGAGAGAGATTTTTTTTACACAGATCATAAACTCTTGAAATATATCTCCACTCAATGAGACATGAACTTAAGGCAATACAGGTTGGTCGAAAACATTCAGTCATGCGATTTTGAGATTTCTTATACCCATGGGAAGGGAAATGTTTTGGTGGATACTTTAAGTCGTAAGACATAGACACAAGCATTATAGGTAGCCAGTAGTGAGAGGAAGATGATGGCCTTGTTTTCATAGATGCATCTGGAGGTTTAGGATCGGAGTGGACAACCAGTTTTAGCTGCTCTTATAGTGACATCCTCACTTCTAGATCAAGTCTGTAGGCAACAACTAATTGACCCTACGGGTCTCATATTGAGGTAAAGTGTTACAGAAGAGAACCCACCTCTTGGTTGGGTTATTGATGGCAGTCAAAACTCACCTTTACTGTGGCGGTGTATGGATACCTTTAGGTATATAGGAACATCTGATGAATAAATCTCACAACTCTATTTTGGAAATTCACCCTGGGCTAACCAAGATGTATAGAAACATGTGTCGATAGTATTGGTGGCCTGGTATGAAAAAGAAGATAACAGGTTTCATTACTTGGTGCTCCACCTACCAATAGGTGAAGGCAGAGCGCCAGTGACCTACTAGAATCCTACAACCTCTATCCATTCTTGAATGGAAGGATTTTGTCATAGGCATTCCAAGATCTCCTTAAAGCGGCGATGTAGTATGGGTGGTTGTCGATAGGTTGTCCAAAGTTTCTCACTTCTTTCTTATCTGAGAGACCTTTACGAATGATGAGTTGGGAAGGTTGTATATCTGAGAGATTGTGTGACTTCATGGTGTACCTCATTCAACTGTCTTAGAAAAGGATTCTCGTTTTACTTCACGGTTCATGAAAGGGTGGAAAAGGCACTGGGCTCACTGGTACTTTTGAGTACTGCATATAACCCCCAGACCGATGGGCAATCCAAGAGAGATATATGAGTTTTAGAGGATATGTTATGGGGGTGTATCCTTGATTTTGGAGGTTCCTGGGAGAATAATTTACCTCTTGTTGTGTTTACCTATAATAATAGCTTCCAAGAGACAATCCAAATGGCTCTGTATGAGGCTCTCTATAGTAGACTGTGTCGTTCACCTTCATGCTGGCTCGAAGCAGGTGAGGAAGCTCTGTTGGGTCCTCATCTCATTCAGGAAACTTATGAGTAAGTTCAGATGATTTAGAAGTGTATGAATACAGCTCAGTCTTGGAAAAAGTCTTATACTGATCGTCACCATAGACCTCTGGAGTTTGAGGTGTGACATCGACTATTTCTGCGTGTTTCTCCGAGGTTGGGTCACATGCGGATTGGGAGACAGGGGAAGTTATCACTGAGATACGTTAGGTCCATTCAAGATAGTAGAGAGAGTTAGGCCGATTGCATCTTGGTTACTGCTTCCTCATAGGTACCATTCCATGCACGATGTTTTCCATGTATCTCAGCTTCGACAATATCATCCAAATTCATCTCATTCTTTTGACCCTGACAACATTGAGCTTGACGCTGATGCATCCTTTGCGGAGCATCTGATCTGTGTCTTCGATCGTAGCATGAAAGTCCTCTGAGTCAAGTTAGTCCCACTAGTCTGAGTGTTGTTCCTACATGGACACGTTTAGGACGAGACCTGGGGGTGAGAGATGAATGTGCATGTGCAGTGGCCAGAACACTTCTCTGGTGAAGTTCCACTACCCTGCGAAGGGAAACTCAGGGACGAGTTTTCTTAAGGAGGGGAGGTTGTAATGCCTCGGCCATAATTAGATATGGACCATTTTTACTTTATTGTTGTCTAATTAATTAAGTGACCTGGGGTGCGCACATGCGCACCTCATTGCGGGTCTCATATAGCTTTTTATTTAATTTAAATAATTGCAAATGTTTCATGAAAAATGTCATGTCGTGATTTGGCGCGTTATTCAGGTTTTAAATAATTAATTAAGGATTAGTAAATATTAATAACAGATTTAAAGAAGATTTAAATGAAATAAAAAAGTATAAAAAGAAATTCTGAAATAAAATAAAGAGAGGGTTACGGGAAAAATGAAAATAATTAAAATGGGGGATTCCCGTTTTTAATTATTTTTATTAGTTTCCTTTCCATTATCTTGTTTTATTTTATATTTTTCTTTCTATTTCCTTTTTCCTTATCATTTATTATTCTCTTATTTTTCATTAATTTTATTTTTCTTTCTTCTAACTCTTTTTTTCCTCTCCTCTCTCCCTCTCTCACTCATCATGTCGCACCCCTCAATCTCGTCACACCATCCAACAGCCCCTTAGAAAGGCCACTGCTCCTTTGTCAGACAACTGATTCATTCGTCACTAGGTTCAGAATAAACCTTAGGGAAAGACTAATGTTTTGCAAGTGGAATCTTTCAATTCCGTTGAGTATTATGCATGCAGTTCATCGTGTAAAATTTTTACCCTATTTTGGGGTTTTTCTCAAATCCTACGTTTTCATCCATTTTAGGTCAAATCAAAGTCTACTATGGATCATGGAGTCATCTACGGATATAAGGTAGTGTTCCTACTTTCTTTCACTCCATTTTTTTGCGATTTATAAAAAAATACTATTATGCCGTTAGTCAGTGCCTACTATCTTGGTGCAATTTTACCCATTTTAATTACTTTAATGGTTTTGTTAAAATATTGTAGCCTTACTCATCTTAAATTAATTTGTTTTAATTATTGAAACAAAGTTGGACACCCCTTTGGCTGTGCTGACATGATCTGTGTATTCTTCCATAACAGAGCTTATTGTTTGATTAATAGAATGTGTTGTGAAGCAAATATTTATTGTAATAAAATTAATTAAATAGTTTTTTAAATATGAACTTGAAGTGTTGGATATTGGAACTTGTTTGGCTGAACTGTTTATTATTTAAATATGCATTATCCACTAAGGATGATATGATATGTATATTTCCTTGCAAGTTGTTCTGTTGTACTGTTAAATTTATTCCTTGTGATGCACGGGTGTATCTTGTTAGTTTTCAAGATGTGACTTTATATGCTGATTATGTCATATCTACTACTGTGAAAACATTAATTAATCTTAGAGTGGGGAAAGGAGGTAGGTCTCGTATTAAGGTCCATTCTTAGATCCTCCATTCTTAGGGGTTACCTCTATGTGCAGGGGGCAGTGTCGTTGGTTTTTTCAGACCGAGACTTCCCGGGACTTTCTAATACTTTTGAATGATATCGTTTCCAAAAGGGCCCATCAGGACAGATCCATTGGCAATGTGGCTAATCCAGCCTCGGATGACACTCGACCATTTTTTTCCAAATCGAGATACACTCAAGGTAACACAATGCCTCAAGCGATACTTAGTCTTTCGAAAGATTGCCTTGGACGGGCTCGGTGGCATTGGATAAATTGATGGATGTTCCGTAGCGATACCTTCGGAATGGGATCAGACTCCGACTCTCAACTTGAACATTAAATAATGATTCACTTAAGGTTTATGTTATTTCTAATTGAGTCTAGTGAGAACTGAGATATTTCCCCTAATATGTGGAAGTGTGCCTGGTTGATAGTGGACGTGAACCCCAAGTTAAAGCACAAGTTTGGGGTATACTTTTTATGGGTTCTACCTTTCTTTCTAGGTTTTAAATATATACATATGTGTGTGTTCTTGTATTTCTGCGGACATGTACCCCTTCAGACTACCAGCTTAGGCAGAAGCAGGTGACTAGGCACGGTGCCGTTTGGGACCCATGCCGACTTATTTGTTTCATTGCTCTGCAATTAATTTATTTGAAATTTTTATGTAATGGAACACTGCAATTTTTATTTTTTCACAAAATGGAATGGTTTAGACACCGTGGGTGATTGCCTTATGGGATTTTATCTCACACCATACTCGGGCATTGTCGACACCTGAGCAGATTACATTCTCACAAGTACTGACAAGGGGAAGCATGATGCTTCCGATGCTTGACTATTCATTACTGTTTAGGATGGAGACTAGGCAAAAGGAATGTGCCTTTCTTGAGATGCAGTCACTTCTTGCGTATTTTCTTTTAGTTGACTGTCTGTTTGAGTTCACTTTTCCATACTTTTAGTTTAGACTCATATCATGGCATGGCACTCTTTTGTGAGTTTCTGCACTTGTTTTTTATTATTTAGTTGGATTATTTACATTTCTTCTTTTGCAGTTTATTTATACTCCTGCTTCTGCTACTTATTATTTGTTGTTGTTTACTTCCACTGTGATATTATCTGCTACAAATGAGGGTATAGTTTCCCCCACAGACACAAAAAGGGCCCTCACTACTATTTGGTAGTCTCTAGAATTCAGGGAGATGCGCTTGAGATTATGTGACCCACCGATCGTAATCATGTATAGACCTTTTTTACTTTATTTTATTTTAATTAATTAAGAGACTCGGGGCACACGCTTGTTCACCTCACTTCGGGTCCCGGGCAGCTTTTTATTTAATTTAAATAATTGGAGACATTTCGTGAAAAATGTCACCTCTCTCTTTGGCATGGTGTTTGGGTTTAAAATAATTAATTAAGTATTATAAAAGAGTAATAAGATATTTAAATAACATTTAAAAGTAAGAATGTAATGATAAAAAGAAATTCTGAAATAAAATAAATAGGGGTTACGAGAAAGATGAAAATAATTAAAATGGGGGATTTCTATTTTTAAATATTTTTATTACATTCCTTTCCATTCTTCTGTTTTATTTTATCTTTTTATTTTATTTCAATTTTCTTTATCTTTTATTTTTCTCTTATTTTTTTCTTTTCTTTTTCTTTATTTTCTCCCTTTTATTTTTTCCTCTCCTCTCTCCCTCTCCCATTCATCATGCTGCACCCCTCAATCCTGTAACACCAACCAGCATCCCCTTTGGAAGGATACTGCTCCTCCATCCAACATCTAATTCTTTCTCCATGAGGTCCACAGTAAAACTTATAGAAAGGCTAACATTGAGCAAGTGGAATCATTCAATTCCATTGAGTATTATTTGTGCAGTTCGTCACGAAATATTTTTACCCTATTTTGGGGTTTTTCTAAAATCCTTCATTTTTGTCTGTTTTAGGTCAAATCAAAGAATATCATAGATCATAGAGTCATCTTAAACTATAAAGTAGGTTCCCTACTAGCTTTCCCTCCGTTTCGTTGTGATTTATAAAAGAAGCACCATTGTATCGTTAGTTGGTGACTAACTACATTGTGCAATTTTACCCATTTTAATTGCATTAATGGTTTTGTTTAATTATAGAAGCCTTAATCATATTAAATTAATTTGTTTGAATTATTTAAACAATGTTGGGAACCCCTTTGGGCGTGCAAACATGATCAGTGTATTATTCCATTAGTTGAGTTTATTGTTTGATTAATTACATTTTTTGCAAAGAAACTTTTAATTGTAATTAAATTAAATAAATAGTTTCCTGAACATGAAAATCAATTGTTAGATCATTGGAACCTGTTTTGTTGAACTATTTTCTTTTTAAATATGCATTATCCTCTGATGTTGATATGATATGTATATTTCCTTACAAGTTGTTGTGTTGTACTGTTAAATTTATTCCTTGTGATGCATGGGTGTGTCTAGTTAGTTTTCAAGATGTGACTTTATATACTGATTATATCATATCTACTGCTATGAAAACATTAATTAAATTTCAGGTGGGGAAAGGAGGTGGGTCCCATATTAAGGGCCACTGTTAAATCTTCTGTTCCTGATGGGTTACCTATATGTTTTGGGGGGCGGCGTTGTTAGATTTGTCGGATCGAGACTTCCTCAGACTTTCAAATACTTTTGAGTGATACCAGTTCCAAAAGGGCTCAACGGGATGGATCTATTGGCACTGTATCTATGCCAGCCTCAGATGAGACTCGACCCCTTTTTGCGAGATTGGGATGGACTCAGGGTAAAGCCTTGTCTCGGGCGATACTTGGTCTTTCGAAAGATTAACATGGATGGGCTCGGTGTCATTGGATAAATTGACAGATGTTGCATAGCGATACCTTCAGGACGAGCTCAGACTCCAACTCTCAACTTGAACCTTAAATAATGATGCAATTAAGGTTTATGTTTTTTCTAGTTGTGTCTATTGAGAATTGAGATATTTCCCCTGATATGTGGAAGTGTTCCTCATTGACACTAGAAGTGAACCCCAAGTTAAATCACAAGCTTGGGGTATACTTTTTCCTGGTTTTACCTTGATTTCTGGGTTTTATATATATACATACATGTGTGTTCATGCATTTCTGTTGACAGGTACCCTTTCAGACTACTAGATTAGGCTGAAGCAGCTGACTAGTCACGAGTGCCATTTGGGACTTCGGTTGACTTATTTATTTCATTGCACTGCAATTAATTTATTTGAAATGGTTATGTAATGGCACACTGAAATTTTTATTTTTTGTACGAAATGGAAAGGTTTAGACATCGTGGGTACTGTCCTACAAGTATTTTATCTCACACCCTGCTCGGGCGTTGTTGACACCCAAGTAGATTATATACTCGCAGGTACTGACAAGGGGAAGTGTGCTGTTTCTATTGATTCATAATCCGTTACTGCATATGATAGAGATTGGGGAAGAGGACTCGGCCTTGCCAATGATGTAGTTGCTGCTTGTGTCTTTTATTTTTGTTGACTTTGTGATTGAGTTCTGTTTTTTGTACTTTCAGTTTAGACTCATATCATGGAATGACACTCTTTTGTGAGTTTTTGCACTTGGTTTTTAATCTTCAGTTGGATTATTTAAATTTTTTCTACTGTAGTTTATTTAGTCACATGATTTCTCTACTTATTATTTGTTGTTTTTTTTTTGTTGTGAAATTATATGTTACCTATGAGGGAATAGTCTCCCCCACAGAAACAAAAAGGGATCTCACTACTAGTTAGCAGCCTCTGGCATTTGGGAAAATGCACTTGAGGTTATGTGACACACCGATCTTAATTAGGTTCAAGCCATTTTTAATTTATTGTAGTCTAATTAATTAAGCGACCTGGGTTGCATGCCCATGCACCACGTTGTGGGTCCCGTGCAGATTTTTATTTAATTTAAATAATTGCAGATGTTTCATGAAAAATGTCACGTCGCACATTGGCCCGGTGTTCAGGTTTTAAATAATTAATTAAGGATTGTAAAAGAGTAAAAAAAAGATTTAAAGAATATTTTAAAAGAAATTAAGAAGTATAAAAAGAAATTTTGGAAGAAAATAAAGAGGGGGTTATAGGAAAAATGAAAATAATTAAAATGGGGGATTCCTATTTTTAATTATTTTTTTTATTTTCCATTCCATTATTTTTTTTATTTTGTATTTTTATTTTCTTTTTTTTCCTTATTTTTTTATTTTTATTTTCATTTCTTTTTCTTTCTTTTCTCTCTTTTCTTTTTTCCTCTTCTCACTCCATCTCCAAGCCATCACGTCACCCCCTCAATCTCGTCACAACAACCAGCATCCCCTTTGGAAGGTCACTACTCCTCCGTCCGGTGTCTGATTTCTTTTTTGTTAGGTGCACCATAAACCTTATGGAAAGGATAATGTTGTGCAAGTGGAATCTTTTGATTCTATTGAGTATTTTAAGTGCATTTTATTGGGTAATATTTGTACCCTATTTTGGGGTTTTTCTAAAATCCTTCATTTTCATCCATTTTTTTGTCAAATAAGAGTCTACTGCGGATCTTAGAGTCATCTACGACTATAATGTAGGGTCCCTACTCGCTTTCCCACCATTTCGTTGTGATTTATAAAAAAACACACCATTGTTCCATTAGTGTGTGTCTACCATCTTTGTTCAATTTCACCCATTTTAATTACTTTAATGGTTCTGTTTAATTGTTATAGCCTTACTCATCTTAAATTAATTTCTTTGAAATATTTAATCAAAGTTGGACACCCATTTGTGCTTGCTATCATGATCGGTGTATTTTTCCATTAGCCGAGTTTATTTTTTGATTAATTTCATGTGTTGTGAAGTAACTATTTATTGTAATTAAATTAAATAGATAGTTTTTTGAACATGAACTACAATTGTTGGATCATTGGAACTTATTTTGCTAAACTATTTTTTTTTAATATTTATTATCTGGTGAGTTGATATGATATATATATTTCCTTGAAAGTTGTTGTGTTGTACTATAAAACTTATTCCCTGTGATGCACGGTTGTATATCGATAGTTTTCAAGCTACGACTTTATATGTTGATTATGTCATATCTGCTACAATTAAAACATTAATTAAATTCAATGTAGGGAAAGGTGGTGGGGCCCATATTAAGGGCCACGTTTAGATCCTCCTTTCCTGACGGGTTACCTCTATGTGTCGGGGGGGCGGTGTCGTTGGCTTTGCCTGACTGAGACTTCCTCAGACTTTCCAATACTTTTGAGTGATACCGGTTCCAAAAGAGACTATTGGGATGAATCCATTGGCCATGTGGCTAATCTAGCATCGTTGACACTTGGCCCCTTTTTGTGAGATCGGTACGAACTCAGGGTAAAGCCATACCTCATGTGATACTTGGTCTTTCGAATGATTTCCTTGGATGGCCTCAGTGGTATTGGAAAAATTAATGAATATTCCATAGCGATACCTTCGAGATGGGCTTGAACTCCAAATCTCAACTTGAACCATAAATAATGATGCACTTAAGGTTTATGTTATTTCTATTTGAGTCTATTGAGAATTGAGATATTTCCCCTGATATGTGGAAGTGTGTCTTATTGACACTGGACATGAACCCCAAGTTAATGCACAAGCCTGGGGTATAATTTTTCCTAGTTTTACCTTGATTTCTGGGTTTTATATATATACATATATGCTTGTTCATGCATTTCTATTGATAGGTACCCTTTCAGACTACCAGCTTAGGCTGAACTAGGTGACTAGGCATGGGTCTCGTTTGGGACCCAGGCTGACTTATTTATTTCATTGCACTTCAATTAATTTATCTGAAAAGTCTATGTAATGTCACACTGAAATTATAATTTTTTTCATGAAACGAATAGTTTTAGACACCGTGAGTGCCGGCATACTGGGATTTTATCTCACACCCTGCTCGGGTGTTTTCGACACCCGAGCAGATTGCATGATCATAGGTATTGACAATGGGAAGTGTGCTAATTCTGATGCTTTATTGTTCGTTACATATTATGATACAGACTAGGGAAGAGGACCAAGAATTTATCATGATTCAGTTGCTACTTGTGTCTTTTCTTTTATTTGATTGTGTGTTTCAATTCTGTTTTCCATAATTTCAGTTTAGACTCATATCACGTCATGACACTCTTTTGTGATTTTCCACACTTTGTTTTTATTATTTATATGGATTATTTACATTGATCATGCTATATTTTATGTATTCACATGCTTCCGCTACTTATTATTTGTTGTTTTTTACTTCCTTTGTGATATTATCTCTTACCTATGCGGGCATAGTCTCCCCTACGGACACAAAAAGGGCCCTCGCTACTAGTCGGTAGCCTCTGGAATTTGGGGAGATGTGATTGAGGTTATGTGACTCAACGACCTTAATCAAGTATGTACCATTTTTAATTTATTACAGTCTAATTAATTAAGCAACCCGGGGTGTGTGCCTGTGCACCTTGCTGCGGGCCCAGACATCTTTTTATTTAATTTAAATAATTCCATATGTTTCATGAAAAATGTCACGTCGTTCTTTGGCACGATGTTTGGGTTTTAAATAATTAATTAAGGATTGTAAAAGAGTAATAAGTGATTTAAAGAAGATTTAAAAGAAAGCAAGAAATGATAAAAAGAAATTCTGAAATAAAATAAAGAGGGGGTTATGGGAAAAATGAAAATAATTAAAATAGGGGATTCCCATTTTTAATTATTTTTATTATTTTCCTTTCCATTATATTGTTTTATTTTATCTTTTTCTTTTATTTACTGTTTCCTTATCTTTTATTTTTCTCTTATTTTTCTTTTATTTTATTTTATTTTATTTTATCTCTTTTATTTTCTCCTCTCCTCTCTCCCTTTCCCACTCATCACGTCGCACCCCTCTATCCTGCCACACCAACCAGCAGCCCCTTTGGATGGTTGATGCTCCTCCGTCTGACTACTGATTCCTTCAACATTAGGTGTGCAGTAATCCGTAGAAAAAGGATAACATTGTGCAAGTGTAATCGTTCGATTCTGTTGCGTATTCTTTGCGCAGTTCGTCACGGATGATTTTTACACTATTTTGGGGTTTTTCAAAAAACCTTCATTTTCATCCGTTTTAGGTAAAATAAAAGTCTATTGTGGATCTTAGAGTCATCTACGACTAAAAGGTAGGGTGCCTACTCTATTTCCCTCTGTTTCATTGTGATTTATAAAAAAATGCATCGTTGTGCCGTTAGTCGGTGCCTATCGGCTTTGTGCAATTTTACCCATTTTAATTACTTTAATGGTTCTGTTTAATTTTTTCATCCATACTCATCTTAAATTAATTTTAAGGAATTATTGAAAAAAAGTTAGACACCCCTTTGGGCGTGCCGACATGATTGATGTATTCTAACATTAGCTGAGTTAATTGTTTGATTAATTTCCTATGTTGCGAAGCAACTTTTTATTCTAATTGAATTAAATAAATAGTTTCTTGAACATGAACTACAATTGTTGGATCATCAGAACTTGTGTTGTTGAACTGTTTATTATTTAAACATGCATTATATGCTAATATTGATATAATATACATATTTCCTTGCTAGTTTTTTGTATTGTACTATTAAATTTATGCCTTGTGATTCGTGGGTGTTTCTGGTTAGTTTTCAAGCTGTGACTTTATCTGCTGATTATGTAATATCTGCTGCTGTGAAAATATTAATTATATTTAGGGTGGGGAAATGATGTGGGACCCATATTAAGGGTCTCACATAGATCCTCCATTCCTGGTGTGTTACATCTAGGTGTCGGGGGGCGGTGTCATTGGCTTTGTCGGACTGAGACTTCCCCAGACTTTCTAATACTTTGGACTGATGCCAGTTCCAAAAGGGCCCATCGCGATAGATCCATTTGCAAAGTGGATAAGCTAGCTTCGAATGACACTCGACCCCTTTTGCATTATTGGGACGGACTCGGGGTAAATCCATGCCTCAGGCGATACATGGCCTTTCAAAATATTTTCTTGGATAGTCTTGGTGGCATTGGATAAATTGACAGATGATCCGTAGCGATACCTTCAGGACAGGCTCGGACTCCAACTATCAACTTGAACCATAAATAATGATGCACCTAAGGTTTAAGTTATTGCTAATTGAGTCTATTGAGAATTGAGATATTTCCCCTGATATGTGGAAGTGTTCCTGGTTGACACTAGCCTTGAACCGCAAGTAAAATGACAAGATTGAGGTATAATTTTTTCTGGTTTAACCTTGATTTTTGGGTTTTATAAATTTACATATATGTGTGTTCATGCATATCTTCTCACAGGTACTCTTTCAGACTACCATCTTAGGCTGAAGCTGGTGACCAGGCACGGGTACCGTTTGGGACCCGGGCCGACTTATTTATTGCATTACACTACAATTAATTTATTTGAAATAATAATGTAATGGAACACTGTAATTATTATTTTTGCACAAAATGGAGAGGTTTAGACACTATGGGTGCTGACATACTTGGATTTTATCTCACACCCTGCTCGGGCATTTTCGACACCCAATTAGATTGCATGCTGGAAAGTATTGACAAGGGTAAGTGTGTTGCTTCTGATGATTCACTTTTCATTACTGTTTAGGATGGATATTGGGGAAGAGGACTAGGCCTTGATCATGATGCAGTTGTTTCGTGTGTCTTTTCCTTTAGTTTACTGTGTGTTTGATTTTTTTTTCGTACATTCAGTTTTGACTCATATCATGGCATGACACTCTTTTGTGAGTTTCTGCACTTGGTTTTTATTATTTAGTTGGATTATTTACATTGTATCTGATGCTGTTTATTTATTCACAAGCTTCTACTACTTATTATTTGTTTTTGTTTACTTCGTTGTGATATTATATGTTACCTATGAGGGCATAGTCTCCCCATAGACACAAAAAAGGTCCCTCACTGCTAGTCAGCAGCATTTGGCATTCGGAGAGATGTTCTTGAGGTTATGTGACGCACCAGTCTGGCCACCTTCTTAGATGTGAGCCAGGATGGGATATTACATCAGTTATGTATGTCTCAGTTTCAAAATTTTATACATGATATGATTTCACTAAGGGATACCTCAATTCATAACCAATCCATATCATTTAACTCAAAAACACCTATATAATATTTTAGATAGTTTTTCCATGTCCACTAACACATGTCCTTTCTATCATTGAGTGTCAGAACATCAATTATTAAATGAAAAGTTGTTACATTAATGTTCTTTATCTGTGGACTTTAAGTAGTAGCACCAAATACCCTTTACCATTTATCATGGTAGAATATCACTCAACTTAAGGTCTTGGATTCATTATCAATCATGAAATCCAATGCCAAATCATAGATCCATAACAATCATATGATCATCACCATCACAAAGCCTTACCAAACACATAATGACTCATTACCAATAAATGAAACTCTTGCCATGGAATTTCAATATGCCCAATTTAATTTGATTTCAATACCAATACACACAGAATTAAATATTTGTATCTACATGGATTCTTTCTTCTTCTACTTATAGATAATAAATGAAATGGGAAATGTAATGGTTTTTCACATATCATCAACCTTCCTTTTAGGGTACTTGTAAATAATTTTATCTTATCTAATTTCATATCTATAAAACAACCTATAGCCACCTGACAGAAGGATAACATCATGTGGTTCTCTTGTAAAATATCCTTTAGCTTGAAAATTCTAAGTCTACATGGGACAACCCATTTTATAAAATAAGAGTTTATAACTAATGTGATGAATGTTTTTCAAAAATAAACCAAAATCTGATACCATACATAGAATCTAATTCAAGAGGATTCCCATTTTTCTTTATTAAGAAATATATTAATACCTACACGCATCTTAATAAATACATCATAAAGTTAATTTTAAAAGAAATAACTCTACCTTTGTCTCGTCGTTTCATCAACCAATAATTCCCCTTTAAAATCACATTTAATATAATGAAAAACTATTGGTTATAAGTGTGATTAAAAAACCTATTTCTCTATGTTACATAGGATATCTATAATTTTTAAATTCATAGCTTGTTATATTTTAATACCTCCATATCATGTTTGATCCCCCTAATGGGATGCATTCACTCCTCTACTTGAAGGTAGTTGAAACACCATGAGACTATCCTTCTTTATTTTATAGTAGTGAATTCCTTATAATTCAACTTAATTTTCAGGTATGTTATAATAAATAGAAAAAAAAATAGGGAATAAAGAGGGAACTATTTTTTACTTAGAAATAACATTCATGGTGAAATTTTTTCTGAACCAGTTATTCTATTTTCCTCTAATCTCATAATATGGATTCAAATTATTCTATTTAACAACCATGATAGATTTTTTATTTACATTCATCTCATGAATAAATTATTCATTTTATGTTCACCTCTCCATTTAATTTTTCATTTTGTATGAATCCACCTTTTTTACTTTTCACATTATAGCATAAAAAGATTCTGGTACATTTATATTATTTTTAAATAACTCTCATACAGTCAGTAGTATCATTAAGCATTTTCATGGTGTGTACCTATATTTATCACACAATTAAAAGTTATTTTCATATTTATTATGACTTTCATTTTCCTTTTTTTGACTTATTGAGAGTATTTGGTTTATTTTTCTTCTTCTTACTCCACAAGTCATACCCGTGTTCCTTTTCTATTATCTTCTACATAGATATATTTTTCTTTTCTTTAAATTTACACCCCCCTTGATTTTGTAATTATATGATATTTATATACTGAAATGTTATACAAACATTCGAATTCATTGTTATCAAACATCCAACAACACCAACAGTATCATAGGAGCCTCCTTCTCTTATTGTTTTATTTTCATCTATCTATATTTATTAGTTTATGTACCTTTCTATTTTTGAGTGGTTATAGCCCATTTTTGGACTCCACTTGGATAATAACCTTTATTAAATATACTCACACCCACCCTCAATGATATAGTGTTTTTTTACCATCCATATTTTCTAAAAAAATTTATTTAAACACATTCCATCAAGTGAAACAATGTTATAATATAAGAGAGTTTTTGGGTTATGGGATACCTTTTTCTTATAGTATTTTTTAATTTAATTATAGGATAATCTCATGATATTCTTTTCATTGTTATTAGTTATCTCTATGGAATAAATTTCAATATAATTTTCTTTAGTATTTTATTTATTTTCCATTAACTATGAAGGTCCACCTTGTGTGAATTCTAGACTTCCCAACATTACTCTAAGCCTAGGGAACTTCATGTTGAGAGAGTTAATTTCATCCTCAATTGATATTAGGTTGTATTATAAACCCTATTTTATCATCCAAATTTATTATTCATGCACTTTTATTAATTATTGAAATAAATTTCAAAGATATTTTAATATTTTCCCTTTAACCACCAATAGATAAATATTAAAATACATGGATCTCCTTAATAATTTCTCAAGTGCATTGAATGTTCACAAAAAAAATAGAGAAATCATTCTCAAAAAGATACCTTTAAAAATATTCTTCAATGATGACACATATTTTATTACAAATTGATTTTGATTACAACCAAGATTCCACTAATACTCAGAGAAAAATACTCTTTTGAAACTTATTTTATAATGTATTATCTATTTTGTCAACTTATTCTTCTAGTGTTGATTTACCTTATATAATTTCCTATATTACATTAAATATACATGTGACCACTTCTTTGGAAACTTTCTTCTAATGATATTTAATTTCAGAATGAATATCATTAAGTGAAACATCACCATGATAACTTGAACATTATTCATTTAATAAATTATAATCAAATTAATTATTACTACTTATATCACTTTGACCCTTTAGTTAATGTGGATTATCCCTTTACCTTTATATTATTCTATAGAAAACTTTCCTCTCCTTTCCTCATGTTTCTCTATGTCCCAGATAAGTTATCTAGATTCATATCATTAGATTTATCTTATTTTTCCACTATGTGTAGAAGATCAAACACTTACTAAAATATTCACTACAATAATTTTATTACAATCAATTAGGAAAAATTATGGATCTTTAGAGGGAACCTTAACACTAATACAACATTTAGTGACTTATTAAACTGGAACTACTGAGAGTGGTTTGAATTAGTGTCCCTCTTTTATGAAGTCATGCATTCAATTCATCTTCTCTAAATTGTTAATGTTATTGATCTGCTCGATGATAACTCATAAACTCACCTCATCTGTAGTAATAATTAAAGATAAGGCATCATAAAATATTTATAAGGTTCAGTGTGAAATCATACTTATTTCAATATTTATTATGCACCATAACATGGATTCTCTAATAAATATCAAATTATATTCAATATAATTTGTTTATACACCCAATATATAATCCTTTAGAAGATGTTGAAACTCCCATAAAATATAATTGGTAAGACACCCAAATTGAAATCCTATTTAGTGAATATTTAAATACCTTAATCATAATCTATTACTTTTAGTCCATAATTAAGTAGTAGAACTATATTTATATTCTTCAGGGATATTTTGATGTCTCCTTGTAAATATATTCCTCCAATAGTGAATATGATCTTATTCTCTCATATAAAGAACCATTAAAAACATCAACAATAGATAATGATTATTGGCACTACTAGTCTAAAACTCACACCTTGTTATAAACAATATAGATCCTTCTCATTCTTTTGAATACTCAATAATAATTTATTCTTCTATGAAAGATATTTTACAGATTTAGATTAATCCACTCTCTTTGATATAGGTTTTGTATCGGCTCTCATAATACTCACACACCTCATTAAGAGAGATCAATATTATCTTGTCATTCCTATATATATTCTTATTCGTAAAACCATAATTGTGAATAATAATTTATATTTTTGAAATATGGAAACTCCATGATTATCAATATGCACAAACTTCTTATTTTAATCTTAAAGATATTTTTTTTTAAAATTATCCCATCTAACACAATTAAATAATACTATTAAAATCATCTTTTTATAACACCTTGAGATTCGATTGTTTCATTAATTGCATTCCCCAAAAAAAATTCTTTTTTAAGTCACTTGAAATATAAACATGAATGGATTCAAAAATCTATTCCACATAGACCGCCAAAAAGTATATGGAACTCATATCAGCCTCATAAAAGCCTTTTGTAATGCCCCGACCCCATTTACCTAGAGTGGGTGCATTATTACATAACATTGGCATAATCACAAAAGATCAAGTCTCTAAATAAATATTAGTTTAGTAGCCTTGGAAACACTATATATATTCATAAATGTTACATTACATCATAAATTGAAAAACTACAATAACATAGTCTCCATATTCCACACCCATATCCCCTTCATACTATCCCAGCAGTTTGGTCATAAAATATTCCTTCATATCATAAGAAAAATAAAACATAGATAGGGGTGAGCTCAGATTCTCAGTAAGGATAACAATATAGCGAAAACTTTCATAAATAAACTCAAACATTAAAGGTAATATATAACCAAAACAAAATCGTTTTAAACTTGAACATCAGAATAATATGGAAAAAATAAAATGAAATAATGCCATTTACTTATTCACATGGATATTCAACTAGTAGAATAATCACGTGAAATATCAATAACCACTTTCATAATGATGGAATGTATAATGCCAGACTATCATAACCACATAGTCAAGGCCCTGTGCGAAGACTACAAATAAGATTTTGTCAAGGCCTTGTGCCAAGACACTATTTTGTCTCATTAGACCTACCGATGCATCGTGGAGCTATAGCAGGCTCCACCCATAACTTATTAAGTCTAATTCATTCCTCACATGAAAAGGTTTAAACATATCATAAACCATAACATAATCTTATCACAAAAAACATGCGTAAAGGAAACATAACACTTCCACATTTCAATCACAAGATAGCAATACAATAAATTGATATAATAAAAACATTATAAAAACCATTTTTTAATACAAAAATAAAAGAAAATTAAAACATGGTATTTATTTTTCATTTAAAATAAAGTTATGTCTTGTAGAGGAAGCTGAAACTCAAATAATGTTCATGGTGGCGGAGAAGTCGTTGTCACCGCATACATAAGACAAAACATTCCTTTTTTGTCATTTAGTAAAATCACTTCGTATAAAAATATTCCTTTTGAATAAAATTAAAATTCATTGGGGTTTATACACCATATAAAATAAATTTGTGTATAAAACAAAATATGCCTCAATGAATGGAGATTGAGATGAAGTCCCTTACCTCGAGTCCGACTTGACTCGATTGTTATTTAACCTCCTGAATAATAAACAAGAGTTAATTTATACTTTCTTAAGAAAATTTTTCAAGTTCATTATTCCTTTTATATCACTTATTACCATGTTATGAAAATTATGTAGTCATTTAATTTAATAACGGTCATTTTGTCGATCTTTGGTACTTGAGTCAACAATAAACTTCTTATAAATAAAAGTTGTTCATGTGGTAAAATATCCATTATCTCCAGAATTATATTCATGATGTAGATGTCATATATATCATATATATCAAGTATATACTTGCCTTTATAATATTACATAATATTTAGAGGTAAGAAACGAAATGCACCGTTCATTGAGATGGTAAGTCGTACGTACGTATGAACGCTACTTTCTTTTCTATTTCGTATTTAATGAAATTAAAACTAAATGAGAGATATATATATATATTATAATTATAGTGTAATTATATTTTATATAGGTCATATAAGTTCATTAATTTCATTCTTTATACATTCCATTTATTGCATGAACTAGTTACATCACTTGAGAGGGGCGGTAGTCCGCAATTCCTCAAATGAAATTATCGCATTTTCAGAACATGCAAAGCATTAAGGTATGATTTAAATGTAAAATACAGAAGAATATAGAGGAAATAAATATAATATGTATCATAAATATATATAGTTCCATCATAATGGCCACCATGAGAGGTGGTAGGAGAAGATAGAACAATCATCGTTTCATGAGGCGGTAATTTTCCACCCACAGAAACAATATGTTATTTAACCATTATACGGAGGTGTGTGTAAGTGTAGCTCGAATAATTATCATAACAAAATCCTATTATTTTAAATATACTGTTGTTGTTACAAAAGAAAGGAATAAAATGAGTTTAGGGGTTTGGAGAAGTATAATAAAACAAAACAACATAAGAGAGGATATTACCTTTAAATCGGGTAACTCCCTTTGGTTTGAACCAAAAGGATTACTTGAAGAGATTTCTACCTAAGGTAAGGATTATAGGATGAATAGAGGGAATTTGAGAGAGTATTTGGGCAGATTTTGGCCAAGCCAAATTGCTTTGTTGGTGTGAATAAGGTGGTAGAGGTGGGGGCCTTTTATAAGAGGAGAAGAGGGGCACTCTTGGAAAGATTGAAATGTTACATTATTATGAAATGATTTTAGGATTATAAAGGTCCCACAATGATATATTTTGAGGCTAAGGTGATAAGGGTTTGAAATACACCCATCCAATAGGCTTTAGAAAAGTGTAATTCTTAGATTGTACATTATCGTTTCATTTTATTTAAATCGTTAATTAATGAGGTAATCGCTGCATCATCATGGTGTCATAACAAATTTAATTTATTTAATGTCTAAAATTTTTAAAAAACTATCATGATGTAGGAAATATTTTTATATTTTCAATGAATATTTATATTAAAAATATGACTTGTATAACCCCTTCTAAAATTTTTTTTAGTAAAACAATACATGTTTGTGACACTTTTATTGTACTTTAAATAAAAAGTTATTAATGTACTTTTCTTACCCAAGTGGCTCCATGGGGTCCCCAAGTTGACCCATAGATTTTTTCGGTTGGCCATGACTTATCCAATAAGTGTAGGACAAATTTAAAGGTAATTTCATATTATTATATCATTATATTTACCTTAAATTACACTAATTACCTTTAATCATGATTAATAAAACTTAAAAGTTACTATTCACCAAAAAAATATTTTAATCCCATTGAACCACATTTTACATCCTAATGACAACCATGTATGTCGGATTTTTGAAATTCAATTCATAGAATCTGTAATGTTTTATATAAATGAAAAATTAGTTTTTTAACTACCACTTAGTGGTTTCACTAAAAATTGATGTTTTTCAAAACAATACCAAAAAATCACCCTAAGATTTAATTGATATTCCAAATTCAAAAATGATGTATATTTTAAAAAATTCCAAACATATAAGTTGCATTAATTAATTTTATAATTAATTCCCGCTGCAAAAACAAATAGCGTGTTTTTAAGAAACAATATCAATAAAAATATTGACAATTGTTTATGTCCAATTTCAAAGCGGAATTAATTCTATCAACCACCATTGGATAAAATGGTAAAATTATATTCTAATTATACTTTAAAACCACTCAATAGTATAGTTTATCACTATAAATTATTTTTATTAAAAATGTTGTTTTTAAGTATTTTCATTATTCATCAAAATTTGGATGTTCTAAAAAAAATACCAAAAATTCAACTTAGGCTAATTTTTGATATTCCGAATCCAAAAATAAAGTCCATTTTGAAATATAAAATTTATATAATTTCAAAAGGTTGGTATTACTATTCATAATGACTACTTTGATTGGTCGCGATGTGATAGAATCTCAAACTTGTGTACAATTTCAAGCTATTGCATTATTGAAAGAGAAGCGTGCCATGGAAGCTTGGGGTGTTACATTCTACCCTCCTTCAATAAATTTTTTCCTCGCAATTTGAAAATGTTCTTCAAGAATAAAAGGTTGAAAATAGAAAATACCTTTGTGGAAAACCCATATCATAAATAAGGTTAATAAAAATATAACTTTAAAATAAAAAAAAGATAAGTACAAAGGTCACCCGAGATAGCACATACTAGGATTCTATGAAAACATGGACATAGAGGAGAAACAAACCATCAAGGTCTGATAGAGAGTTGTAGAAAACAGGATTAGGAAGAATGTAACCACAAGAAAATCACAAACTTTTGATTGGTTAAACTGTCATTGAATCCTCAGTAGGAAAAGATAACCAACAACGTTTTGGTTTTAAATTACCTTTCATAAAGTTGAGGAATTTATTTAAGAGATTTACTAAGAATTTAAGAAAATATACTTAATTGTCATGTTGACTTTCATTCTTTAATAAATGTTTACCACAAGCCCATATTTTACTTCAAAAGGTAATAGACCTCAAAAATATTATATTTATCCTAATCGTACAAGGTTTCAAATATTAACACATACCATTTAGATTAGGAAAACTATTTTGTAATAACCAGGGACTTCCTGTAGACTAGTGGTAGGTAATAAAGGCTTGCCGCACTATGGTTGTGGGGTCGATTCCTGTAGCTTTGTCCGACGTGATGGGTTATCCCCCAACCTGCAGGTTGTCCTTTTCCTAAAACCATAGTATTATAATATTCCAAAAATAATCTGTAGAAATATTTTAACCTTAAACAATACTATCCAAATTTCAACTTAATCCATTCCAACCTTTATAGTTATCTAAAATACCTATGTCCAGACTTTCTCTAAAAGGTCTCTAAATTCCAAACTCAATTGTAACATCAGATTCCCCAAACAAAGTAAAGTTTCTCTTATTGTCACATACTAAAAATATTATTACCTTCATTATATTAAAACCTTAATGAAAACAAGAAGTACTGTAGTATAATCCTTATATAAATCACATTATTCTTATAACCGGAATATAATCATTGAGTCCAAAAGCACCAATACATTAATTATTCCATTTCAACTGTAGTAATATCATAAGATTTTCCTTGATCCCTTGGCCTTTTCTGAGGTAAGTTTCCCTGATTCTTAGGAAATGCATATGCATAATGCCCCATTTCCCTACAATTGTAGCACTCAACATTGATAGCCTCTTTCTTTCCCTTAAAATCATGAGCCTGATGACCTTTTTCTACACATTTATAACAAAATCCCATTCCTTTTAGGCAAGTACCAAGGTGATTCTTCCCACAATTATCACATAATGTAAAATCCTTCTTTCCCTTTCTCCCTTTATTTGTCTCTTGTTCAACCATTCTATTCTTCTCTTGGTTTACTTTATTTTCATATGATTTATAGAATTCCTTTTCCGTCTTGATAGCACATGAGACAATTTCTTTGTATGACGAGAAAGATTGTGAGACTAAGGCTCAATAGAGAAACGGTTTTAACCCATCAAAGAAAAGATCAATCTTACTTCTTGGGTTACATATATAATCTACTGCATGCCTCTCTAACCTTGTAAAGTTAGCCTCATACATTGCGACATTCTCATCCTCCTTTTTCCTCAGACTCATAAATTGCCTTTCCATATCTTCTTGATGGTCATGAGGAAAGTATTTTTCTAAGAAAATCTCTTTGAACTCCCTCAATTCCATATTTGATACTTCATCATATTCCTTAATGTCTTGAATCAATGACCACCACTGATCGGCATCTCCAGTGAGGCGGTAAACTACCATGATAACATTTTCCCTTTCACTACTCCCTAAGGCTTGGAATATTTCCTCTATTAAATTTATCCATTACTCATATACTAAGGGATTTGTAATCCCATTAAATTTTTGTGTTTTTTGCCTCATGAAGTGATCTAACAATGATCCTCCACATTGCGGATCAGGGTGCTCCATACGAGTAAGGTTATTATTCATAACATGAGTGAGTTGTCCCAGTATGGTGATAAGCTGATCAGCACCAGTTGTATCACCAGCTCCATTATAATTATCTTGATCATGAGGGAAATCCCTACATGGAGTGAGTGTATTGATACGGTTTCCATTCCTTCCACTATGCACCATTTCTAAAAAAATTCATAAACTAGATTAGTTTATGAATCGAAATACATAATTCCATACTTTTAAAACACTTAACATAAATTGAACTATTTATGGATATAATACATTATCATAAAAAGAAATGTTTTCTTTGAAGAAGTACATACTCATAAACCCTTCATAATGTTTTGTAAAGAAATCGTGAATTATCCTAAACATATCCCCTGGGAGTGTCGTAACCAAGAGTGCAGCAAGGCCCGTTGTCGTGCACCAGTTCCCGTTCAAGTCTAGCTCAATGAGGTGTTTTCGTGTTTTACCCCTAGGTACATCTGTGCCAGAGCCACCTCTACCTGCTCGTATCCAAACATGGATGTATTTCTCGAAAAATACACAAAATCTATACTTTACCAAAATTCTAGGATGTTCTTCTATACTAATCCTCAAAGTCTATCATAGGGCTATGTGCTCTAATTAGAGTTTATCTAAATCCAGCTTCCAAGGTTAGTACTAAACTGCCTCTGATACCAACTATAATGCCCTGACCCCAGTTACCCAGAGTCTGTGCCTTATTACGTAACATTGTCATGATCACAAAAGATCAAGTCTCAAAACACTGATTAGTTTAGTAGCCTTGGAAACACTAGATATATTCACAATTGTTACATTACATTATAAATTGAAAAAACTACAATAACATAGTCTCAATAGTCCACACCCATATCCCCTTCAGACTATCCCTTCAGGTCATTCATAAAATATT
Organism: Viscum album; assembly: GCA_963277665.1. Lineage (NCBI taxonomy): Eukaryota > Viridiplantae > Streptophyta > Magnoliopsida > Santalales > Viscaceae > Viscum > Viscum album. The sequence goes on along the minus strand of OY728145.1, from coordinate 1,235,258,912 downwards.
TCTTCACATCCTGGTAAAAATAAAACATAGAAATGGGTGACCTCAGATGCTCAGTAAGGATAACAATATAGCGGAAACTTTCATAAATAAACACGAACATTTAAGGCAATGTATAACTAAAACAAAATCCTTTTAAACTTGAACTTATGATATATATGGAAAAAATAAAATGAAATAATTCCATTTACTTATTCACATGGATATTCCACTATTCAAATAATCACATGCAATATCAATAACCACTTTCATAATGGTGGAATGTATAATGCTAGATTATCATAACCACATAGTCAAGGCCTTGTGCCAAGATTACAAATACGATTTTGTGAAGACCTTGTGCCAAGACACTAGTTTGTCTAATGATACCTAACGATGCATTGAGGAGCTATAGCGGGCTCTACCCATTACTTATTAAGTCCAATGCATTCCTCATATGAACAGGTTTAAACATGTCATAAACCATAACATAATCACATCACATAAAACATGCATAAAGAAAACATAACATTTCCACATTTCAATCACAAGATATCAATACAACACATTGATATAATAAAAACATTATAAAAAACATTTTCAATACCAAAATAAATTAAATTTAAAACATGGTATTTATTTTTCATTTTAAAAAAATTTATGGCTTATAGAGGAAGCTGAAACTCAAATAATGGTCAAGGCGGCGGAGAAGTCGTTGTCGCCGCATACGTAAGACAAAACATTCCTTTTTTTCGTTTAGTAAAAATGCTTCACATAAAAAGATTTATTTTAAATAAAAGTAAAAATAAAAGGGGTTTATACACCTTATAAAAGAATGTTCTGTATTAAACAAAATATGCCTCAATGAATGGAGATTGAGACGAAGTCCCTTACCTCGTGTCCAACTTGACTCGATCATTCTTTAACCTCCTGAATAATAAACTAGAGTTAATTTATACTTTATTAAGAACCTTTTTAAAATTCATTATTCCTTTTATATCACTTATTACCATGTTATGAAAATTTTGTAGTCATTTAAGTTAATAACGGTCGTTTTGTTGATCTTTGGTACTTGAGTCAATAATAAACTTCTTATAATTAAAAGGTGTTCATGTGGTAAAATACCCATTATCTCCAGAATTATATTCATGATGTAGATATCATATATATACAGTATATATTTTACTATATAATATTACATAACATTTAGAGGTAATAAATGAAATGCACCGTTCATGGAGACGGTAAGCCGTACGTACGCATTAACGCTACTTTCATTTTTATTTCGTATTTAATGGAATTAAAAGTAAATTAGATATATATATATATATATTATAATTATAGTGTAATATATATGTTATATAGGTCACATAATTTCATTAATTTCATTATTTATAAATTACATGTATTGCATGAACGAGTCACATCACTTGAGGGGGCGGTAGTTCACACTTCCTCAAATGAAATTATCGCATTCGCAGAACATTCAAAGCATAAAGGTATGTTTTAAATTTAAAATACATAAACATAGAGAAGAAATAAATATAATATATATCATAAATAAATATAGTTCCATTATAATGGCCACCATGAGAGGTGGTAGGAGAAGATAGAACAATCATCGTTTCGTGAGGCAGTAATTCGCCATCCACGGAAACAATGTGTTCTTTAACCATTAGATGGAGGTGTGTGTAATTTTAGATCTAATTATTATAATACAAACATCCTATTATATTGAATATACTGGTGGTTTTACAAAAGAAAGTAATAAAAAGAGTTTAGGAGTTTGGGGAAGAAAAATAAAACAAAAGAACATAAGAGAGGACATTACCTTTAAATCGGGTAACTCCCTTTTGTTTGAACCAAAAGGGGTTCTTGAAGAGATTTCTGCCTAAGTTAAGGCTTCTAGGATGAAGAGAGAGAAGTTGAGAGAGTATTTGGGCATATTTGGGTCGAGACAAATGGCTTTGATGGTGTGAATAAGGTGGTAGAGGTGGGGGCCTTTTATAAGAGGAGAGAAGGGGCCCTCTTGGAAAGATTGAAATGTTACTTTATTATGAAATGATTTTCAGATTCTAATGGTCCCAAAATGATATATTTCAAGTATAATGTGATAATGTTTCTAAATCCACCCATCCAATAGGATTTAGACAATTTTATGTCTTATATTTTACATTATCTTTTCATTTTATTTAAATCGTTAATTAATGAAGTAATTGTTGCATCATCATGGTGGCATAAAACATTTACTTTATTTAATGTCTAAAAATTATAAAAAAATATAATGATGTATGAAATCTTTTTATCTTTCCAATTAATATTTATAGTCAAAAATATTACTTGTATAACCCCTTCTAAAAATTGTTTTAGTAAAACAATACATGTTTTTGACACTTTTATTTTAAATTTAAATAAAAAGTTATTAATATAATTTTCTTACCCAAGTGGATACATGGGGTCCTCAAGTTGACCCATGGATTTTCTTGGTCTTCCATGACTTATCCAATAAGTGTAGGACAAGTGTAAATGTAATTTCATATTATTATATCATTATATTTACCTTAAATTACACTAATTAACTTTAATCGTGATTAATAAAACATAAAAGTTACTATTCAAAAAAAAATTATTTTAATCCCATTAAACAACATTTCACATCCTAATGACAACCATGTATGTCGGATTTTTGAAATTCAATTCATAGAAGCGGTAAAGTTTCATTTAAATGAAAAATTAGTTTTTTAACTACCACTTAGTGGTTTCACTAAAAATTGATGTTTTTCAGAACAATACCAAAAATTCACCCTTTGCTATAATTGATATTCCGAATTCAAAAATGATGTCTATTTTAAAAAATTCCAAACATATAAGTTTCATTAATTAATTTTATAATTAATTCTCGCTGCCAAAACAAATAGAGTGTTTTTAAGAAATAATATCAATCAAAAGATTGACAATTGTTTATGTCCAATTTCAAAGCGGAATAAATTATAACAGCCACCATTGGATAAAATGGTAAAATTATATTCTAATTATATTTTAAAACCACTCAATAGTATAGTTTATCACTATAAAACATTTTGATTAAAAATGTTGTTTTTATGTATTTTTCACTATTCATTGAAAATTGGATGTTCTCAGAAAAATACCAAAAATTCAACTTAGGCTAATTTAGATATTCTGAATCCAAAAATGAAGTCCATTTTGAAATATAAAATTTACATAATTTCAAAAAGTTGGTATTACTATTCATAACAACCACTTTTATTGGTCGAGGTGTGTTAGAATCTCAAACATGTGTAAAATGCAAGCTATTGCATTATTGAAAGAGAAGCGTATTGTGGAAGATTGGGGTGTTACACCTTTAAAATAATGGCCTTAACTATGGTCTTCTGCTTTGATTCATAGCCTCTATGGTCATTATCATCTCGAGAAATCATGATGTTTAATACCATGAATAACACAAAAGTAGTATTTTATGATTTTATTTATTCAAAATATAAGATTTGTTTGACCTCTAATTATTACCAAGTGGACTCACTTGAAAAATTTTCTATGTAAATGACCTACTATTAGGATCAACAATAGTGTGGATAAACCCTATAAATGGATTGAACATACACAGAAAATATATAAACAACCTTCATATTGACCACATTTATAACTAGTTGATTGTGTTGTCTAGGTTGACTACATGAAACAACTACATATAAAACTCATTTAACACGAAAAAAATAATTTTAAAAACCTTCAGATCAATCATAGAGATGTATAACCCATATTAATAAAATCAATCATCTATATGAAGTAACGGGTTAGTGGATCAACTATGTGAAGAGGCATTCGGCCACAGGAAGTAGTCAACTGACCATAATGGATCATCTTTATGTCCAAACTCAATCGACCATGTGAATAAAAAGTCAATGAATATATTTTATGTATTGACCCCATGAAATGTACAAGTGATCATATTAATCTATTGTCATTTTACCAACCAAGATTTAGGAAAGATATTGTATAAGTGACTTCATTGTTAGTGGATCGACCATGTCTCTCTCAATTTCGAAATTCTAGACTTCCTTAACTCCAACATAGGGACTCCTAAAATCATCTCCATATCTTATCAAGAAAATAAAAAACAAATCTAAAATTTTGTGTATAGTTCTATGCATCTACTAACACATGTTCTTGATTTCTATTATAATCAACACATCAATCATCACATTTTAATTTCTCGCTTTAAAAGTTTCTAGCTAGGGACTTCAAGAAGCATCACCAAATCTTATTTTCTATTTATCACTGTATAAATTCAATCAACTTAGGGTATTAGATTAATTATAAATAATTACATCCAATTCCTAATCATGAATCGATAAAAATCCTCTGAGAATCACCATTACAATGCTTCACCAAACACATATTGACATGTTAATAACAAATGAAGCTCTTACTTGGTAACATCATATATAAATAATGTCATATACAAAATTTAACTACTAAAAAAATTATAACACAGTTGATTTTATATCACTCAATTTATCCCATGACATATTAGATAAGGCTTCAGTAGCTACATTCTATAGTGAATTGAATATCACAACTCATGTCTCTCTATTATCTCATTAGATATACATCTTTACTCAATGAATTAGAGCGTTATATCATATGCACTCATATCATAAAGATAAATAATACATAATTAATACACATTAAATCAAACATATATCATAAAACCCCCATTGAAAAAATGGGTTACATAACATTTTCAAATTGTATTGTATAAAATGAAATCAATAATTGAATCAATTAAAACCAGAAAATGTGTTCAAAACAAATAAGTATATCATTAGATCATATAGAGTAAGATCATGAATATTATCCATAATGGATATGTATTTTTGAGATATAGAGTAAAATTAAATAAAAATCCCAAAAAAGAGTTCTCCAAAAAACAATTTTTTACATTTTTATAAAATGGTAATGTTACAAGTCACTTAAAAATATTATTTTCATGAATGTGAAAATGAGAATTTTCAAAATAATTATTAATTTTCAAGAATCCAAAATCATTTAAGAATAAAAACATAATTGAATAAATGTGTATTGGAAGATAAAAAATATATAACACTAAAAAAATTAACTTGTTATGGTTTTTGGATGTTTTAGAGAAAACTCACATAGTTGAAAAAGTTAAAAGAATTAATTGTGAAAAGTGATAAATAGAAATATGAAGAGTATAATAGATAGTAAATATTTGGATTTCAAAATAATAAAGTAAAATAATTAAATAAATAATTTGGATATGAAGTAGAAATAACTAAGTTGTTTAGAAATATTCTTAATGACGTTATATTTTAATAAAGAAATAAATTCATCAAAGATGAAGATTCTATATGAAAATGTGGTTTTGTAAGAAATAAAGATAAAACACCATAAGAAATAAACAATATAAGAAGATAAAAACCTCTAATAACATATTCAAAGGATAAATATTACAACCTAATGAAGAGAAAATTGACTCATAAAAACCATAACATTTGTGATAACATTTATTTTGAAAGAAATTGTTTTTCTATATGATAGGAGTAAATTTTATTTAGTAAAACCATGAATATTTTACATGATATATTATTAAATAAAAATAGATAAAATAGTGAAAAAACTATGTTAAAGAAGTTAAAAATATATATTATGACTCAAGGAAAATATATTGAGTCAAGTAAAACTATTACACATTGGGTAACAATTGAATCAAAAGACCTTGAGATAAAGATAATAAAATGGAACTCTAAATACCCTAAATATAAATAAAATAATGATATAATACTTAAAATAAATAGTATATACACCATATAAATAGAAATAGTTTCATAAAAGGAATCATGTCTCAAAGAAGAAAAATTGAGATGAAAATTTCTTACCTTGGATTCTGTTTGGTTTGAACATGCCCTAAAATCTTATATAATGAGTTTTTATTTTTTATTAATCTATATCAGAAACATTTTTACATTTATTTTACTCAATATAATTTATTAGTAATTTTTATTATCTATTAATTAATTATTTTTTAAAAAAATTAATATTAAAGTGTCAGTTGTCCCGTTTGTTTTGTGCTGGCTTCTGTATGATGGTGCCTATCCCTGATCCTTGATTATATTTTCATAAACTACAAAATGTTGATTTAGGTCACATATTCTTGTTTTATATATTTTTAAAATACAATTATAATTTTAAAAAGTTTTTTATTGTTGGTAAAGATTGGTTAAAATCACCTTTTGGGGATGTTTGATTCAATAAAAGGAACTGAATGACTGTACATATATATTACCACTCTATAATTATGAAAACATATTAAATGATTCATTATTAAATCATATAATCCTTATTTAGGTCTTATAAATCATTAATGATATAATTATAATAACATCATTCATGTAGATGGTAAAACTAACCTAAATACAAACTTTTTACAACTAATGAATGAGATAGAACACTAAGTTTTGTTATGGTAATAGCATTTTTATAAATTTATAATAATTTTAATAAAATATAATTAGAGAGTTTAATGGTATTTTTGAAGTTTGGATATGATAAATTAAATGAAAATAATTAACAAGGGCTTGTTACATTGATGGAATGGCTCCTTATCACCATTAAATCTAATAGAATGAAAGAATTCGGTCTTCTTAATATGACATGAGGCCTTCAAACATGGGATATAAATTCTGGAGACAAAAAATGAGAAAATTTTCATTTACCAAAAAGGTATTAAAATAGGAATATTTTTTTACAAGTGGTGGTGTAGAGCTCTTTTTATAGGTGAAAATGAGTGACATTTCTTTGGATATGTATGTTGGCAGAAGGGTAAAGATGGAATCACGTGGGAGTTAGGAGAGTTAGGTAAAGAAAGGTTGTTGAGTGATGTTTAATCCACTCAAAAACTTAAAAATGGAATCTATAATATGTATATATAAATTCAACTACACAAAATTCAGTCCATTTAATTTGCCTCATGCCCCTCCCCAACATTGTTTAAATATTTACAATTTTAATTTTAATAATAAAAATAATTGATTACCATTATTTCAAAGTTTTAATGTATTGATTCTAAAATTAGACTCCATTTAATTTAATTTTTAATTATATTAAAATTATCTTTTAAAAGAAATCATATACTATAAGAGGAACCCATTTTTATTAAAAAGAAAAATTTGTATATATTCAGTGTTATTATTCTTATTTAAAATAAATTAGAAATAATTAATTGACTGATAAAATATTTTTCTTATTATTATAAAAATTATGTTTCAATAAAATCATCATTAGAAAAATATAAAAAAAATAACACATAAAAAATTAAAAATGTGCATTTTTAACCATTAAGATGATTTTATTATTATTTCTTTAAAATTATTTATTTATTCACTGAACATTAATTAAATTTTATCAATATATTTGTACAAAAAATATACTTTACTTTTTTAGGTAAATTATATAAAATTTTCAAATCAATAAAAATAAACATGATAATGAAAATATATGTGTATATATAAATTATTAAATTAATAAATACATGTTTAAATCATCATAATTTCTACTTACCCCCCCCCCCTCCCCACTCAAGACCACCACATAAGGACTAAGGGATATATAATTATTGGTTGAAATCAGGGGTGATTATTTAGCTAGAATGGATCTCGTACTGATTTTTACAATATTGAACTTCTCCTATAAATGATTTCACTCAAGTCATACTTGTTATAGTCCAACATGGGTTTTGTTTTTAAAAAACCCTAGTGATGCTACCTCGTTTACATAATTAAAAAAATTAGCCTCATAAGGATTACTTATACTACCAGATTTCATCATTTAATATTTATATATAATTTCCATAATGTGGTCACTTTTATGTATACCATCGAATTCAAGGACTATGTTATAATTGTTATATAAATCCAATAACCATATTTTCCAAATATCCATATAATACTAATTAACATATAAGCCCAATGGTAATATTATATTTTAAGAAATAATCTCACATGAATCTATAAAATCCTTGATTTACTTTGTTTACCACATTCAAATTGTCTATTATATTTATAATGTATTTATTTCGTTCTTTAGTTACAATCAGAGGCGTGATCTTCTTAGAAAACTATGATGTTGAGGATTTAATATTTGTAATGGTTTCACCCCAATTTTGGTCTCATTAAACTTATATTTTTGTTAATGATGTTTCGTATTGAGTTTTCATAATATATTAATTATAATATTTTATATCAATAAACTATATAATCTTTCATTTTATTTCTAAATTTCATGTAAAACAAGTTATCAAAATTTTATTGGAAAATTTGTAATTGTATGGTTTATGTGTTTTATTCCTCATACTATTATCAACACTCACTTAAAAATATTTAAGTCACGACATAAATTTTGAAATCTTGAAAACAATCACCATTTGTTAACAAATGACACGATAATCATATAATTTATTTTTATATATGTAAACTTCTACTGCATAGAAATTTTTTGGTCAAATAATTTTTACATAAAATTTTTTGCTTTGAAAATTTACTTTAATTAAAACCTTCATGGTTCATGAATGGTTTTCATTGTATATTCACAAATGACAAATTTTTTGTGATCCCTTTATAGGAAATATACCCCGCACTTTCTATATGATCATGTTAATTCTATGAAATCATAGAACTCTAATAAGAAAATTCTTACTTTCAGAAATTATTTCTTTTTCTAATTTTTTACACAAATCGTAAAATTCTTCAAGTAATTATAAACCATTGTTTATGAATGTATCAAGGTATAAATTATCCTAGAAATTTTTCAACATGATTCATGAACCAATATAAACATTATTAATCCACTATTTCAATAAAAATATTATTACTCAACCCACATTGTTAACCATTTCATTATTTTTCAATATATAAAACTTCCTTGTTAACAAACACAACTACTCAAAATTACTAAATCATAGCTTTGAGGTATTTTTTATAACACGAATAATTTGGGAGTGGATGAAGGTGGTGTAAGACCACTAGAAGTATTGTGTTTACCATTTGGGTATTATTATGGAGTTACAATTTAGATATCATGTATTCCTTAAGGTTACCCCTTAATTTGGATAGTGTATGTTTGGCCAAGGGAATAATTTTTCTCACTAATTTAATATTCTCTTTGAGGTGTTAGGGAATTTCGGTGAGGTGTCATGTTAGTTGGAACATCTACAATAGATGAAAAATATCCATACTTTCTTTAATCTATTTCAAATTTATTAATATATTCATGAGGAATCTCATATCATTAATTGGGTAGAGTTGTATGTTAAGGATTATGGGATATTTGTGGAGCACTAATTAAAACTCAAGACTATTGGGAAAAGGTGGTTCAGAAGAAATTTATTCCCTTGGTTAATTTTCTATGAACACATGGTGGAATAGAGTATTGTATATTGAAGCATGAGTAACAGATACTTTCTCATTATCACGGTCAGTTTTGAAAGATGTATTCCTTTATTATGATATTTTTTATTTATTGTTTTTTTATTACTAGTATCATGTGTTTCTTTCTGATTTAATAGTGGTTTTTTCTACATTTCAAATCTATATTGCAAGGATTGTTTGTTTTGGTGGTCTTTATACTCATAGGTTGATTCATATTATTGAGGATGGTAATTGTTTAAGAGGTATATGATCCATGTTCCTAGATTTTTCACAAATTCATCACATATTTTCCCAAGTAATGGTGGAGTTTGTTTGTAAATTTTTGTGGTTGGAGAAAATTTTTATAGTTTAAGCTAAATATTTAAGGTAGTTATGATGTTTTTAGTCATATCCCTAAAGTTAGGAATTATATATTATTTTTAACTAAGTACAAAATATTATGTATGACTCAAAAATGTAACACCCTAAGATTTTAGTTTTCATTAGATTAAATAAATATTTTTTGAATAGTGTGTGAAATACATAATAATAGTCAAAAGTAAATAATAATTTATTAAAATTGATGGTAAAAATAAATATATTATTTTTATATAAGGTTAAAATAGAAAATTAAAACTCATCGGTAAATTGTATGAGATAAGTTTAGGAACACTATGTTTAAAAGGGTAATTTTACTATGGAAGTGGTTTCTATTTTTATTTTTCATATAAAAGATAAATTTATGAAATTTATGATTTTAATTTGATGAAATGAACTTCATTTTTTTAATTAAGAATTAAAAAATTATATTATGCTAAATTATGGGGATTTCTCTGAAAAGTTTAATTTTGGGATGAATAGTGAAAATGTTTATTTTGAAAATACTATGATTTTTATGATAATATCATAATATAATAATGAATTTAATATTTAATAAAAGTATTTATAGAATAAATATATATTTATTGTGAGGACCCAGCTCCAAATAACCCAGAGTTAGTGCCTTCGGAACATGATCTGTACATTTAAAAAAACATGCCCTAATAAATTGAACATCATGTCCCATCCATAGAGGATGGAATTCGGTTTAGGTTCTGAGAAACCAACAACTTCTATCATAATCTTTTAACTCAAACTGAAAACATAAACAAAATTAAATATAGAATTTAGGGTGAGCATACGAATGCCCAGTAAGGGGTTTAAAAACAAACCAATATATATTTTGAAAACATTCTTTAAAACTTTACATAAAACATTTTTCTTAAATAAGAGATGTAACACATGTAACATATTATAAAAATTCTCAATTAATAGAACATGAAAATAAGATTACAAGGATATAGGATTCAAGTAGGAATTCTCATTTTGAGTAACAAATAAGAGTCATTTAAAACCTGTATGACATTTGAATGTGTAAGCACCAATTAAAAGAATAATCAGAGTTCACATAATGGTAATAACTTCATTTTCATACACTGAAAACTAATTCACTGAGTTCTAAACATATGTCATGCCATAAGCTTTTACTTTCCTGATACTCATAATGTACTAGCTCTTAAGCATAGATATTCTACTAGTCGAATATCCATTTGGTTACATAATTATCATACACATAATGAGGGAATGTATATTGTCAAACATCTGTGTCAAGGTCTTATGCCAAGACATAGGGGCTAACTATGATTGGACCCCATCCCAAAGAGCTTAATTTTACCAGCCTCCATCCCAAAGAGCTTACTTTTAAAGGGTCTCCAACCAAGAGAGCATCTGTAATCATACTCCAACCAGGAGGGCTTACTTTTACTAGTCCCTAACCTAGAACATACTAGTCCAATAAATTTCTCATATGTAAAATCGGGTCGTGTATTCAAGGTGTACCATACAACTTTGAATAAATAAATTTCTTATCTTATTATCATGTTATGCTATATGCATGCATCATTGAGTGTAACTTCAGAATGTAAAATGAAACCATTTAATCAATAAACACATAATATGACCGATAACATTGAAAATAAGGAAGTAAGAGTTTGTCGAAGGAATACATGGTTTATTACACATTATTTTCACAAGGGATTGTTACTAAAGCACAACAAATAGTGGGTGAGAAGGGGTTTTCCATATGAGGTGTTAAAATGACAACTATTTAATTTGAAAAAACATTATTCCATTAATGAAGATACATGTTATTTGATATGTTGCCAAGAAGTGTCAGGGATCAAAAAATTAAATTATAATATGACTCAACTAACAACAATCACTTCAGTTGACAAAAAATTAGGTGAGCTTAACATGATTCCATGGTTTAACGCATCTTTTGGTCCTTTAAATATATTTTGGTCGGGATTTTATCATCTCTTTAATCATAAAACACAACAAGGTCAATCAGGAAATGCCTTTGAAATATAAAATCATAACAAAGCTCATATCATTAATAATTATTTAACTTAAACAAGTTTGACATACTTTATAGATTATAGCATATGTTTTTACATAACTACCTCTTGGTTTTTCTTGTTTAATGACAGACATTAATTCAAGTCTTACAAGTATTAATTACATCACTTAATTAATTTAATTCTAGTAATCCATTAATAAAATTAGGGTATTGGATACTATAATTGTATATATGAAAAGTATATATATATATGAGTTCCCAATATTGAACTATGTTTTATAATTTTTCATTTGTAATAGGTACATAAAACATATTTATTACACCATTATTAAAAAAAACATGTTATGTTATAACATATGTGACCAAATATACATATATAATCATAAATGGTATTCATATATATATATTTCATGAGGAAAGGAGTAATTTCTTCATGTTTGCATAACCCGAAGATCTGAATGACCTAGAATCAAATTTTTTAGGATTACCCCCCCCCCCCAATCTATAAGACTATATATGCATTCATACATTTATAAACTAAAATTTACAACAAACGCATGTGTGTATATATGTAGTACATAAATTATATTTTCTTGTATTAAAAATACTCCCCTATGTTTGTACAACCTCTTAAAATCAACCAAAATATTTAGATTTGGTTTAAGGAAAAGTTTGTTAAATAAACTGTAGGATTATATATATATATACTTATTATTATATATGTCTATATACACCCAAACAAATGAGACAAATCAAAAAAAGGTAAAACCCTTACATCTTTCTATACTATTTGATCTTGAAGACCTAGGTTCAGTATAAGAGAGCCTTTAAACTATACCACAAAGCTATAAATATAATTTTTATGAGTATATATGTGTATATACATATACTCTCAAAGAAATGAGACGAGACAAAATTAAAATCATAAATTTGTCCAAGTAGGAGGAGAACTCGAGGAAGTCGTTGCTAATTCTTGATAGTGCTTTGAGAGTAGAAGACCCGCGAGATTCCTAGGTGCAACTGGTTGATAAACTATAAAAAACAAGCTTTTATTATAACCGTTGAGAAAAACTATGTCCAACCATTTAATTAATTGTCCAGTGAAGAATTATAGCAAAGGGGGACAAGGAGGGTCTACTCACCCATCTAGGCTGAAGAAAGAAGAAAAACGAAATGGTGAAAAAGAGTATAGGGTTCAGTGTAGCGCACGCCGCAGGGAGGAAGAAGATGACGCAATGGGGAAAAACCAAGAGAAAAATAGATGGTCAAGATTTGATCCAGGATTGATCCAATGGTTGGGATACATTCGTAGATTATATAAGTGATGGATGGTTTAAATTGATCTGAGGCAAGATCAGGTGACTCACGATCGTTACGGCATTTTAAAACCCTTGAAAGGTCACGATTAGATCATGCCAGATCAAACAGTCCACATATATTGCAGAACAAAACACGGTTTCTGAGGGGCGATTTTGGGGTCAAGATCGATGGCCTAGATCGTGCGCGATGCGATCCAATAGCTCAGATCTCATTTAGCCCAAAATTCCTTATCCCACATCGAATCAGAAAGGGTTTTGACGATTCTTTATAATTCTAAGCCTCCTACAACACTACCAATAACACAAAACACACCAGAAAGCCTTACACACCGATTCCCACCTTCCCCAACAGGATTCAACCTACCCTTTCTTTATCGTGTCCATGTGCCCACCATGGCGTGCCAATGCGCTCCTGTTTCCGTGCATGTTCCCTTTAGGGAACCTATGCCAAATCTTGGGCTGACCTTGGCTTGGGCTGAGGGCTAGGTTCATCCACTACGTGTGAGATTCCTCCCTTGGCCTAGTCATAAAGGGTTGGCCCTAGCTGGCCCATGTTATTATAAAAAACTCACTTGAAAATTTTATAAGGTATTAAGAAAGTAAAAATACATTCAATAAAACCATATAAAAAATATCACTTTTAAACATGGATTTAATTTAAATATTAGAAGGTCAAGAATAAAAATTAGGCATCGTCTTAATTAAAAGTATTTCCAAAATTATTAATAAACAGTAAACTTTTTAGTATACGAGTTATTAAATTGTGATTTAATAAACATACATGAGAGTACCGATACTATAATTATATAAATTTTAGTTTAATCGAAAACATAATTTAATTTGAAGAAGTTAGATATAACTTATAACACTATTTGAGAACTAGAAATCATCACAATATAATTATAATATTTGTAATGGTTTTTGGAATTCTTTATTTTATTTCAAAACATATGGGTAATTCAAAGCATTATATTATAGTAAAAGGTTATCTTATAATTTACAATTAATAACTTAAATTTTGGAAAACTAAGTTGTACGTAATTGTCCTTTAGTTGAAACACCACAAGGCCAATGACTATAGTTATAGTCATTGGATTTCCAATGGTCACCCAAGGTAATGGTCATGTTGATGTCATATAAAACGTTTTAATAGGATGTACTAAATTCAATAAAAATAAGAAGAATAATAAGAAGAAAATGGAGAAGAATTAGAAGATTGTTTTTTCCATACAATTGACCCTCAACATGATTTATATGATCATGGTGGTGTTGTTCTTTGTTTTTACTGATCAGAAGGATCTCTTTTATTTACTATGTCCCGTTGTCTTTTTAGGGGGCCTTCCCAAAGTTTTGATAGTGTTTTTATTAGGCGTTTTGTTGTTAGATGGTTCCTTGTGTTCTTGAAACATTGTAAACACTACTGTGTTCTTTTTATTATAAAAAAACCTTGTGTCCATTTGTGTGTTTTACTCGGTTACATTCTAATATAAATTAAAACCATATTATTAATTTCTCATGAAAAACATTTTTTGTTTAGTTGTTAACAAATTTAAATAAAAAAGTAAATATGAACCTATCAAAACACGAGGTTCAAGTTTCTAGGGTGTTACATTATCTCCCCCTTCAAAGAATCGTGTCCTAGTAATTCCTTTCACACAACCTTGCTAAAAGACTCCCTTACAAATTCACCATAATAACCATCATGGAGGATCCTTAGGTAGGTCTAGATAAATACCCAATTTGGTTTTTAGTTCTTCTAATTCTCTAGCCCAAAAACACTTCAGACTGTATGGGTTAAGCTCATGCTGTGTGCACTCAGGTTTCCAAAGAGAGGCTCAAAAGGTGGAGATTTTGGAAATGTCATAATGGAAATTTTCTCTGAGAACTCTTCAGGTTGACTCCTGTATGAAAATGTTAATGACCTTAACATGGCCATACATAAAGATCTCCGAATCTGGTACATGTAAGTTGCACGTAGGTCCCCTTCCAAGGTAGCTTCATGAAACCTCATCTTGGCCATAAAGTCTTGGGATTGGGTGAAACATAGAAAAATACCTTCAACTTACTTTCGCTTTCGTCTATACACAGCAATATGAGAATTATCTATACCATGGTAAATATACCCATTCTATTGATAGGAATAGAGAATGCTCAGACTATTTGAAACTTCATAAAATTTCTTGCACGTTTCTCCTATGTTTGTGAAAGGTCAGTACTCTCTCTCACATGCTTTGACCAAGATGGTCTCTAGTATCTTGTTAGGGAGTTATAATATGTGAGTTCATCCTTTAATTTGAAAATTAGGAAAATCCTCATATTTAGTAATACCTAAGTAAATTTCTCTTTGTTTATGTTCTGGTTTTCTAGAGTTATCTAAACTGAACCCTCTGATACCAACTGTGAGGATGCGGCCCCAGATCACTCGGAGCCAGTTCCATTGAAACATGATGTGTACATTTTATCAAAAACATACCCTAATAAATTACACATCATGTCCCATATAGAGAGGATTTAATTTGGTATAGGTACTGAGAAACTATCCACTTATATCATACTCCTTTAACTCAAACTGAAAACCAAAAAATAAAATAAAATAAAAAATATAGGGTGAGTATATGAATGCCCAGTAAGGGGTTTAAAAATAAACCAATATATCTTTTGAAACAATTCATTAAAACTTTACATAAAACATTTTTTTTAATGAAGAGATGTAACACATGTAACATATTATAAAAATTCTCAATTAATATAACATACTAATAGGATTACAAGGATACAAGATTCAAGTAGGAATTATCATTTGATGTTACAAATAGAAGACATTCAAAACCTATATTATATATGAATTTGTAAGCACCAACTAAAAGTATAATCAGAGCTGCACATAAAGGTAATAACTTCATTTACATACAATGAAAACTAATTCACTGAGTGCTAAACAAATGTCATGCCATAAGCTTTTACTTCCCTGATACTCATAATTACTGGATCTTAACCATGGATATTCTACTAGTCAAATATCCATTTTGTTACATAATTATCATACACATAATTAGGGAATGTATAATACCAGACTTATATATCACGACCTTGTGCGAAGACCTAGGGGCTAACTGTGACCGCACCCCAACCCGGAGAGCATACTTTTATCGGTCTCCAACACGAAGCGCTTACTTTTACCGGTCTCCAACCTGTAGAGAATCTGTAACCGGACTCCAACCTGGAGGGATTAATTTTACTGGTCCCCAACACGGAACAACTAGTCCAATACATTTATCATATGTCAAATCAGGTTTTGTATTCAAGGTGTCCCATACCACTTTGAATAACTTAATTTCATATCTTATTATCATGTTATGATACATGCATACATCATTGAGTGTAAATTAATATGGAAAATGAAACCATTTAATCCATAAACAAATAATATGACCGATAACATTGAAAATAAGGCAGTAATAGTTTATCAAAGTCATACATGGTTCATTACACATTCTTTGCACAAGAGATTATTTCTAAAGCACAACAAATAGTGGGTGAGAAGGGGTTTTCTATATGAGGTGTTAAAATGATAACTATTTAATTTTTTAAAAAAATACATATTACATGAATAAAGATACATGTTATTTTATATGCTGGAAGGAAGTGTCAGTGATCAAACAATTAAATTACAGTATGACTCAACTAACAACAATCACTGCAGCTGACAAAACATTAGGTGATCTTAACACAATCACGTGGTTTAACATAACTTTTGGTCCTTTAAATATATTTTGGTCAAGATTTTATCTCCTCTTTAATCATAAAACACAAAAAGATAAATCATACAATGCATATGAAACATATAATCATAACAAGGCTCATATCATTAAAAATTATTTAACTTAAACAAGTTTGACTTACTTTATGGATTAGAACATACTCTTTTACATAACTACCTCTTGGTTTGGATTTAATAGAGACTAACATTAATTCAATTCATAAAAGTATTAATTACATCACTTAATTAATTAAATTCCAATAATCCATTCATAAAATTAGGGTATTGGAAACTATAACCATATATATACTAAGTATATATATATATGAGTTCCCAATAATGAACTAAGTTTAATAATTTTTCATTAGTAATAGGTAATTAAAACATATTTATTACACCATTATTAAAAAAACCAAACCATGTTAGGTTATAACATATGTGACCATATATACATATATAGTCATAAATGGTATTCATATACATATATTTCATGAGGAAAGGTGTAATTTCTTCATGTTTGCATAACCTGAAGATCCGAAGGACCTAGAATTGTCTATTTGAGGATTTCCACACAATCTATAAGACTATACATGCATTCATACCTTTATAAAATAAAATTTACAATAAAGGATGTGTGTGTGTATATATAGTACATAAATTACATTTTTCTTGTATTAAAAATACTCCCCTATGATTGTAAAACCTCTTGAAGTCAACCAAAATATTTAGATTTGTTTTAAGGAAAGGTTTTTTAACAATACCATAGGATTATATGTATATATACTTATGAGTATATGTGTGTATATAATCCCAAAGAATTGAGAGAAAAAAAAGTAAAACCCATACATCCTTTATACCTTTTGAACTTGAAGACCTAGGTTCAGCACAGAAGAACCTTTTAACTATACCATAAAGCTATAAATATATTTTTTATGAGTGTATATGTGTGTATACATATACTCTCAAAGAAACGAGACAAGGAGAACTTAAACCCTTACATTGGTCCGAGGAGGAGGAGAACATGAGGAGGTCTTGGCTAAAGCCTGTTAGAGGTTCGAGAGGAGAAGACCCACGAGGTTCCTAGGTGCAACCGGTTTATAAAATATAAAAAAACAAGCTTTTATTATAACTTTTGAGAAGAACCCTGTCCAACTAGTTCATTAATTGTCCATGGAAGACTTATATCAAAGGGGTACAAGGAGGGTCCACCTGGCTGTCTAGGTTGAAGAAAGAAGAAAAAATAAATGGTGTAAAAGAGTATATGGTTCGGTGCAGTGCATGCCATGGGGAGGAAGAAGACGACGCAGTGGGGAGAAACCAGGAGAAAAACAAACGGTCGTGATTTAATCCGATATTGATCCAATGGTCTGAATATATCCATGGTTTATAAAATTGATGGATGGCTCGGATTGATCTAAGGCGAGATCGGGCAGCTCACGATCATTGCAGCATTTTAAAAACCTTGAACGGTCTTGATTAGATAGCACCAGATCAAACAGTCCGCATAAATCATAGAGCAAAATGTGGTTACTAAGGGTCAATTTCCAGGTCGAGATCGATGGCATAGATCAAGTGAAACACGATCCAACAGCCCAAATCTCGTTTTGTTCACAAATCCTTTTCCCACATTGAATTGTAAAGGATTTCAATGATTCTTTATAAGCCTAAGACTCCTACAACACTTCCAATAACACATCACACACCAGGGAGTCTTACACATGGGCTCTCGCCTTCCCCTATAGGCTTTGGCCTACCCATGCCTCATCGTGTCCCTACACCCACCATGGCACACCAATGTGATCCTTCTCCCGTGAATGTGCCCTTCAGGGAACCTATGCCAAATATTGGGACAGCCTTGGCTTGGGCTGAGGGCTAGGCTCAACTACTACATGTGAGCTGCCTCCCTAGGCCTAATCATAAAGGGGTAGCCCTAGATAGCCCATTTTTTTATAAAAAACTATCTTATAAAAATTATAAGTTCTTAAGGAAGTAAAAATACATTCATTGAAACCATATAAAAATTATCACTTTTAAACATGGCTTTTATTTAATCATTAGAATTTCAAGAATACAAATTAGACTTCATCTTAACTAAAATTATTTAAAAAATTATTCATAAAGACAAAACATTTAACATAAGAGTTATTAAATTGAGATTTAATAAACATACATGATAGTTCCTATACTATTATTATAGAAATATTAGTTTAATCAAAAACGTAATTGAATTTGAAGAAATTAAACATAAATTATAACACTGTTTGAGAACTAGATATCTTCACAATATACTTGAAATATTTTCTAAGTGCTTTTGAATTCCATATTATAATTCAAAACTTAAGTGTAATTCAAAGAATTATATCATAGTAAAAGGTCATCTTATAATTCCCAATTCATAACTTAAATTTTGTAAAAATGATTTGTACTAAATCATTCTTTAGTTACAACACCAGAAGGCCAATGGATATAGTTATAGCCTTTCTATTTCCAACAGTCACCCAAGGTAATTGTCGATTTGATTCCATATAAAACCTTGTCTTAGGGTGTCCTAAACTCAAGAAAAAAAGAATAATATAGATGAGCAGAAGAATGAGAAGATGGTGCTTTCTATACCATTGATTCTCAATACGGTTTATAGGATCATTGTGGTGTTGTTCTTTTTTTTCACTGACCTGAAGGATCTCCTTTATTTATTATGTCTTATTGTCTTTGTAGGGGGACATCCCATAGTTCTGATGGGGTTTTTATTAAAAGTTTTGTGTACGATAGTTCTTTGTGTTCTTGACACATTGTAAACAGTATTGTGTTATTTTTATTATAAAAATCCTTGTGTCCATTTGTGTGTTTTACTTGGTTACATTCTAATATAAATTAAAACCATATTATTACTTTCTCATGAAAAACAATTTTTGTTTAGTTGTTAAGAAATAAAAAAAACGTAAACATGAACCAATCAAAACATGATGTTCGAGTTTAGAGGGTGTTACATTTATGAAGTAATAAAATGAATTTTAAAATATGAGATTGAACTTATAATTCCACATTTGACATTTTGGAAATCCAAGTAATGTTTTCATTCAAATAAAAACTATTTTTAGTTCGACTCTTATAATCACATTTTAAAAAGATTATTTTTTTTGAATTTATTGTTAAATTATAATCTTTATATAATAATCAATCCAATTAATTATATAGGTATAAAAATTATACCTGATTTTGGATTAAAATAATTTTATTCTTAAAATAAATTTTTTTCAAATACATTTTTTCATTGCATTGTGTGTGATTATTTTAAAAATAATTTTTACCACTTATGAAAATTGAATATTAAAAAATGCATTCCATATTTGTAATCATCATGTTAAAATTTGGTAATGAGTTCAATTTTATTTTTCACAATACTAAATAGTTTCCTTGGAAATATTTTACCACCATGATAAGGGTTAAAAGGTGGGTAAAATAAGATATATGGATTTAAATATTTATAAAAATATCTAAATATTATTGGATTAATTTATTTTAACCTTATATTATCTTATCATTAAAATTGGACTAAATGAGTTCCACTTTCTAAGGTGACCTGATCTTTTCAAAATTAATTATTAAATCATTAGAGATGAATATTCAATAAATTTTACAATAATATGTGCCCGAGGACCATAAACGCTTAGTGTCTTGGGAGACTGGACACATACAAAACTAATTTTATGAACAATCTTCAATAAATCCCATAAATAACTTATCACATAGTGCCCTTCTTAGATATTCCCAGCATAAAACCTTCCTTCATAGCCTATGGAAATGAAACATAAGAAATGGTGAACTCAAATTCTTGATAAAGGTAAATATCGAAGAAATGAATTTATGATCATATGTAATCATAAGATAAGAATAAGGGTAAGTGTTTATGATCATAACATACAAATTTCATACCCAATCTTCAATATATCATAAACATGATTCATGGAATAAAACATTTTCATTTCAAAATACAAGAATCATAAGATTAAGTAATCATAATAAATCAATAATGAACCATGATAAAAAATCATAATCATTTGAACATGTCCTGAAAATGTTAAGGATCAATTAGAATCATGATCATAATAATATCATGGGCATCATTCATTCATCATGGAATTAACTAAATAAGTTAATTCCAACATTCTCTTAGGAGTAACTCATATCTAGTTAACTTTTCTATCTTTTAAGAGTTTATTAACTCTTCTATCTCTTGGTATTTTCTTTACAATATATTCTTTTAGGATTTTAAAAACTATGTCGTATATTAGGAGTTTCATAACACCATTATATTTTAGGAGTTTCTTAAATCTATAATCATTACTTAATGCATTAGAGGGATACAAAATTTCAGGCTCACCCATTATATAATTAAAACCATATATATTTATTCAATGAGATCATAAAACATTTATCATATCATTATAGCATAAAATTTTGAAATAAAACAAACATTGTAAACATTTTATCATTTCATTCTAGAATAACCCATGGAAAAGAAATGGGTTTAATAAAGTTTTCATCATAATTTATTTTTCCGAAGGGAACTAAATAGGTTTCATAGAATTATACTTAAATCACCATCATCATAAGAAATCCAAATAAAAAATTTGATGTTATCATACTATTATCTCCATAGTGATGTGGAATAAACCTTAAAAAATGATTACATAGATGAAAAATACTTTAAAAGAACATTCATACATCTCTTTGAAACCAAGAAAAAATTTCTTTTCCTCTGATAAAATTTTGACTAAAAAATCCATGAATATTGAGAAATAATTTTTTTAGTAAAAAATGAATCTATTAAATTAATATTAAACTAAAATGAGTTTCATGATTAAATTAAATTTTATTCAATTCATATATTAAAAAAACAAAAAATTCTTTCCAAACATTTTTAAAAATTCAAAAAATGAGTTTTTTTAAGAAAATTAAGAAATATTCCTTTTTCAACCTTTATAAATAAATTAAAAGTTAATGAAAATTACCTTTTAAAAAAATTTCAATTATAGGTAATAGTATTCATAAAACAATTTTTAATAATATCTATTTGGAATAAAAAATTTATCAACCAATGATAATATATTATCATCTTTTCTATAAAAATATTTTTCGGAAAATTTTTAGTAACTAGGTGGGTAAAATTTTAATAAAAGATAAAAATTATATAAATAACCCGATAAGAATAAACTAAAGTGTTTTTACTAGTTATTTATCATATAATTTCCCTAAATGGTATTTTAAGGACAAATAATTCCTATTAAAATGAGATTGAAACATAAATCTCTTACCTCTAGTCTCGTCATTCTTCATAAGTGTTCTAAAATACTGTATAATAAATATATATTTATTATAAACCTATAATAGAACCATAATAATATATATCATACCATTTTTTATTTATTTACAACATGTTACAACCCATTTATTAAGAATTCGTTATTAAAATCATTATTCTGAGTTATAACTGCATTTGTTCAAGCATTTTGAGTTTGGCAGTCGCAGTCCTTGTACATTGATCAGAGTTCCATAATATCCATAATTTTAGTAATTTTATTATTATTATATTTAATCATTATATACACTTTTATAACTATTCATATAAATAGGTGATGGAAAATTATTGATATCCCTTTAGGGAGATGGTATTATATATGTACTCATGGGTGTTGTTTCCAACATTCGATGGATGGAATGAAAGAAAATTAAATATTAACTCACCTTTTCAGAACTATAATAATATCATATACATAATATATATTAATAAAATCCATAATTATAACCATCAATATGAATTTTTCATGAAAAATGAAATGCATCGCTTTGAAGTGGTGGCTGTCCAAATGTTCAGTTTAGAGATGTTTTATTTTTTCATATGATGGAGATGAGATGGATAATGGTTGTTCCATAATCATGATTACAATTAATTATATTTAATATAATTAATTAATTATTTTAAAATGGATACCACATATTTTTATGAGTTATAAGGATAAATAAAATTGAAAAACCTCGATTAAGAGTTATACCACTTTCTAGAAAATCTCATTTAGATTACACCTTAATCCTTAAAAGGATGGTATTTTGGAAACACTAGATATTATGGGACTTTAGTTAGGATTATATTATGGGATTATGGTAGGTATTGGCTAATATATAAGGCTTGAAAAAGTATGAACAATATAGGAGAGTGGGTGTGTTTTATAGTTAAATAAGGGCTCACTATTACTTAAATATTTAAATATAATAAATTATTTATTCCTATGGAAGTGGAAAAAATTGGAAAAAAATTAAAATATAATATAGTATTATTTTTACATACATTCATCAAATAAACTTTTAATAGTATTATGTTGAATTTTAAACCATATCTTTTGGTTTAACCCCTTCCTTAATCAATTTTAACATAAACTAAGGTAATAACCTTTCAATATTAAAGGGCTAAAAATTTAATCATAAATTAAATTTTGATTATAAAATGGTCAAGGGATTAATTTTTAAACAATATTTAATCCTCTTTATCCTTTTTAAATATTTTTTTATTCTTTTTAAATAATTTAATAATATTTAATTTAACATAAAATATCATCCAAGACAGTTTAAGAACTATTCACATAGTTTGACTTTAAAGACATCAAGATAGAAATGGAAAAAAAATATAGAATCTTTAAAAATCAATTATTCATTATTATTAACCATAATATTCAAGTGATGACATAATTCATCCAAATAATATTACTTTTTATGTTTTTAAATTCATTTCCTTTGATTTGCCTACTCCTTGCACAAGCATAATGTCGGTGTTGTGTAAGATTTTAAGATAATAATACCATCAAAAAAATTAAAAAATTAATGTAGAAAAAATAATATAATTATTTTCAAAAATAGACTTTTACATTAATTAATAAAATCTTCTAATCACTATGTTAACATATAGTAGAAATTAATGTCCATCGAATGACATTTTGGAATTTTCCTTTACTTAAAATATTATAAATGGATTTATCAAAGAAAATTTCCACCAATATGAATATAAAAATGGGTACTCAAATAAAACAAATACAATATAATATATTCAATTTTAGGGATTATTTTTAATCATTATTCTATAGTTTTAAACTTTTTTATCTTATTTTTTTCTTTACAACAGTGATATATTTTACAATAGTTTCTATTTATAATGCCAGTAAAATATAAGGGATATATTTAATAAATTTTATAATTCAATTTATAAATGTGGAATATATTTCTTAGGATAAAATTTTTATAATTTGAGTAAATTAATTTTAACAAAAATTGATAAAACACAATAGAAATCAATTTTAAGAAAACCGTATTTTTAAACATCAAAATGAACGGATAACAAAAAAGCATAATATCGATTCATAGGGAATTATATAGATTATTTTTTAATAAAATATATATTAGTTTTCTTTAAATCCAAATAAAAAAATATAATGGGACTTTTAAATTACTTGATTTGGTGATATAATAGCAATTTTTTAAAAAATGATATTTTTTTATTATTCACAGAAAAATTAATCTTTCTTTCCTAAATCCCAAAATTTCTTCAAAAGATAATATTAACATGATGATTTAAAAAAATTTATTCATTGCCTCAAATAAAATTTCTAAAAATTTTATAAATTTTATGATCTAATTTTTTATGATCAAATTTTGAAATTTTAATAGATAAATGCCATTTGATTTTAATTATTTATACCAATTTTTTAATCGTTAATCATCATTTTTGGGTATTTATTATTATAGAATTTTATTTTTGAAAAAAAATAAAAATAAAAAGAATTGACAGGTTGGGACTGATATATGGGATTCACATGTTAGGAATGGCATGAACGGCAGTAAAGAACACTGGTACATGGGGGTCAGGTCAGTGCAGCAACAGGAGGACAGTCTCACCAACACGAGTTGGTCCATAGAGGAATCATTCATACTCAATCACTCATATATATTGATATCAAGAAAAGAGAACTGGATTTCTTTTAAATGAGTAACCACCCATCAATTCATCTAATGTGGGAAGTGAATCATATGGGGTATTATTCATACATAGTGAAACACGGTTATTTCACTTTGGCATTGCAACATTGTTCTCAAACACAACACTATCATCAGCACTAATTTATTTTCACCATCATTGCATCACCGTTCAACCTTGGAAAATGATAATAAATCTCAGTAGGAATTGTAAAATCAAGCATCAATACATTGCAGCTATGGTCATGTTTTGGAGTGATCCATAGAGGATGAAATAAGGAAAACATATTTCACTATGGTCTATCTAGTACATCGTTGTCTACTCTACATCAAAACAATTATGATGAGGCTACACCATGATCCAAATATTGTGGCATATCTTCTTTGACTAGAATAAATAATTAGTAATTCTATCACAATATTCTTTCCCCCACACCATGGATAAAAAAATGAGGGAAACTAAAGTTTCCGGTGTAGGGTTGGCTATTCCATAGAGTGATCGAGAATTGTAGTGAAAAAAATATTTCATGGGAGAATTTATTCCTTAGTGGTTAAATGATTCTTCTGATTGGATAGAAATGGAAGATACAAGGAAATGAACGAGGATTAGGTCACAGTAGTGGTTACATGTCTACACTATAACCATGTAAAGAGAAATACACACATGTACAGGTTTCTTTATGAAGTAGATAGCTTCATCATAGACATACATAAATAATATGAGAGGAATGTAAGGGTATATTTTAGTTTTTTAGTGGTAACTAATAATTTAAAAAGGATCTATAAGGGTAATTTTTGGCATGTGTCCAACTTAAGGGTAAATCTCCTTATGCATACACGACACCTTTGATCCATGTGAAATTTATTATACCACATTGGTTCTTTCCAATACATAGAGTTTGTTTATACTAAATAATTCAATACCCAAACATCATCTCTATATCCATGTTTTATCTTCCTACTTTGGGGAAGTCTTAAAAAGATCATGCATGTAGTACCTTTCCTCATAATAAGGAGTCAAAGTACACCATAAAACAAGGAACATAAGTCAATAGGGTGAAAAAAAATCAAAATATATTTGATTATAACTGAGAATACATAGACAAACCCTCATGGAGATTAAAATAAAGTTTCATATGTGGATTTAATATCCAATTAGAAAGAGATAAAAAATATGGGAGGGAAATAAAATTTTTAAAACTATAGAGAAGTGATTGGTTTCTTCCTATAAATAGATGATGATGGTTTTTGAGAAAGAAGAGCCAACCCCAGTATCCAATGAGCGTAATTAGCACACCAAAGGGGGAGATTAATCAACAAAATATTAGAATAGTGTCTAACACCCAATAGAGATTAGAAGGGGAAGTACTATCACAAACAATGAAGTCTTGTAATTAATGATTTTTTTTTCATTTTGTTTTTCATTTTGTAATAGTGTATTCATTAATTATATGTATCATCAATTCCGGTAAGGGTCTTACATTTTCATAATATCATTTATTTTTTAATTCCCCTTCTACAACATCTAATTTATCTATTAATTATTGAGAGATGAACTATTGGTGGCTAGAATTTTATAGGATGGTATAGTTGATGGGTAAGGATGAGTAAGAATAGATTTTATTATTTTTAACTTGGGAATTATACTCTATAATTTGTATTACATTAACACTAATATTTATCATATCCTAAATCAACTAGAGAGATAAATGGTAATTATGGGAGGAAACTAAATGTGATTTATGGAAATGGAAATAGAAAGATAACTTAACATTTTCTTTCACCTAAATATTAATCATAATACACATAATATAGTTATATTCATACCTTTATAGAGGGATCATCTATAGTTGGTTTTTATAGATAATGTCGAGAGGTAATTATAGATAATCAAATAAGTCTTATGACATTAAATTTAAAATAATTTCATAATTAATGACTGAATTTTTTTATTTATGAAAAACTATCATTTGATATAAACTCTCCTCTCTTTATACTTGTTTAATTTTTTGAGTCATTCCAACCAAACCTCTTAAGTATTTTAGTTTTAGTTTAATAAAATCAGGATAAATTCAAAACCACTGAGTTCTATAACTCTTTTCCTGATAGGATTTACCTCACAGTTACCATGACCCTACTCTTTTTAGCTAGTGTAATTATTATACAATAAATTTATAAATTGGATTTGACTAATGGATTGAATGACCTCCTTAGAGAATGTATATTTTTTTCATAATTATTGGGAACAGGGTGATTATAAATTCAATACTTATACACAAAATTAATCTCCCAACATTTTGATTTTGGATTTTAGATTATTTTCTTTCATTTTTTTCATTTTTATTCTATATTACCTGATGGTTATATTTGGTTTCCCATCTCAAGTATAAGCTATATAAAGGAGAACATCCAATTTTTGATCCAATTTTAAACCCATCCATAATTAATTAATCAAATCATGATGGAAACTTTATCCCAAGGATGAGAGAATTAATAAAACCCTAGGGACCATAACTACACCAAAAGTTATAAAAATAAGTCTCATGCATGGAATCATAGGTCAATAAAAGATTTATATACCTAGGAAGCATGGATATAAAAGATGATGAATAGATGGAAGGAACCAAGGAGGAGTTCCACATTGGAAAAGAAATTGAAGATATATTTTAAAGAACAACTTAGGTAGAATATGATGTAATTTATTATTCTTATGATTATTTTTCGTTTTCAATAGTGGAAATCAACTTATATGGTAAGGATGAACAAGAAGAATATGATCCCTCTAATTGGGAAAAGTAAGACCAATATGATGAGGAAGAGATGGGTGATTCTATATTAGGGGATATCGTACTTGACATGGTTAAATAGGAGAATCCAGATGCTCTAGAATACAAATATCATCTAACACCAACTATAGAGAATCCCCAAGAAGAAGAAGAATACATTTCAATTGTGGGATTATTTGAATTCCGTAAATAATTTTAATCAATTCATACACTAAAGTATGAGAAATGTGGATTGGTATATATTTTAGAAATCACATTAACTTTTATTAAAATCATTAGGGTTTTCCAACACTAAGAACCCTCCACCATGTGATAATTTGTTCCTTAAGAGGTGGAAAATTAAAAAAACGTACACTGGACACTTTTTAAAGGTGGTATTGGTTCAATAAATGATGGTTGGATCTATACCTTACTCTTATCACTCATAAAAATACGTAAAGTCAAGTTTAATAACAAAAATAAAAGTTTTTTGAGTGATCCAAACTGAATTTTATTTATTTTCATTCTTAAGACATCAAAAATTTATTTAAGATGTAGGGAAACCTCCCCTTCTGTATTTTTTAATTTTAATTGCATTGATATTGTGCTTTCAAAATTTTAATTTCTTTTTTCGCTCTATAAAACACAAATCCAGGAAGCAAGGAGATAAAAAATAGTTCTTCAAATTGGAAGGTGAGTATGGATTAAATTTCATCAACAATTTATACTCCCCTATTTTCCAAATATTATTTGGATTTTAATTAAAAAAATACAAACCCACACTTAGATAAGTGATAATGTTTTTAATCAATGACACTTATTATTTTTATTTAAGAACTCCATAATTCCATGTTTTATTTTTTTTATTTGGTGGAATTTAATAAGTACAATGGGTATATTGAATGATTATAGTGAATAACAAGAATTTTAAATCAATGGATATTTATTTTTCTATTTAGTCATATGTAAATGAATTTCTCCCTTCCATCTTTCTTGATTTCAATTTCAGAAGTTCATGTTGATTAATTTATTCATTATTACGCATATCAAGAGTCACTATATTCAGTATCATATTCTATAATTCTATGGAGTTTACAAGACCAAACGTTTATAGTATTTCTTAGTAAATTTCTTGAGAGTACATGGGAAATGATACCTACTAGGACTTGAAGTTGATCTTGTCAAAACATTGATTTCAAACATTCAATATGAAATTGGAATAATGAATTGTCATTATGTATACACTATTATTGGTACCTATATTACATTAATCCTACTTTTATCCCTTAGAGACTATGAATGGCCTTTGATTAGAATGAGATACACTATAGGACAACTATATCCATTCCTATAATTTGTTTAATATTTTTGATGACTTTAAAAGTTCAAGAGTAGGGGAGAGTAAATTCATAGTGAAAAGGGATATACTTTATTAAGTAAAATTTTTGGGAGTTTCATTGGATTTTGGATATGGTTCATGTTACTTTTCGTTATATTAATTCCTTACCCACCAAGTGGAAGAAATGAAAAATTAAAAAATTAGGTTGAGTTATAGAGGGTAAAAGATCCCCATCACTTCAGCAGTGATTTTTATCAATTGGGTCTGAGTGGATGATATGAGAATTTTCCTTGATCAATTTTTTAAAAATTGATAAACTAAATAGAAAAAATTAAAATGAATAAAAATATATAGGGGTAACTCATTCGTTATTCTTTCATTGTTCGTGGCCCTATATTCAGATTGGGGAAGTGGGAGTTGTCACTTTTTATAGAGGTTAATGTCATTGGGATATATTTTTATTTTCATCACTATAATTAGAGACAAACCTCCTTTTGAGCATCAATTATTTTATTCATAAATTACATACCAGCCAAAATCCTCTGAGTCATATTATACTAATTTTCAAATACATCGTGATTTTTAGTGAATTTTTTCTCCACTAAGTGAAGAATGTTAGTCTTCATCAAGTTCAAAGATTGGTATATATACTCAAGGTATGAATGAAACACTTTATTTATTTTAACATGAGTGATGAGAGAGAAAATTAGAGAGTTATATCATCTAGGAATGTTAATAATGATAAATTATGAGTCAGGAATGGAAGAGAGTATAAGTTCAATTAGTTATTAAGAAAATTAATTTCATTGTGTCTAGTGAGTATTTGGATTTATTTTTCATATGTAAAACTTGAATGTTCTATCTCCCCTATTGATAATTGTTTAGTTTTTTAATTTTGAATTCATAATATTAGTAGAATGTGGGTATCATTTTTAATTTCTTATGCAGAAATATGGTTGAGTACAAGCATTGTTTATGTGCGGGGGATTTGATTATCTGATTTCTCATAAATAATGTTTGAAATTTTAATTGATAATTTTCATTTTATCTTAATTATTTATACACTATTTTTAATTTTCAATAAACATTTATGTGTATTTTATATTTTAAAAAGATATTTTTTAAAAATAAATAAATATAATTCAAATACTTGTTATATATGTTTAAATATTTTTTTACGTTTTGGTAGTGACCCAAACTATTTTCAATAAAATTCCCCGTTTGATTTTATAAGATGTATTATGGTTATAGAAAACACATTCCATTATTTTTTTTATTATATGAAATTGGATTTATATGACCATTAAGTATCATTACTGTTGATTATACAGCCATTGATCAATGATCACATGACTTGTATTAATATCTGTTTTTTAACAAATCCTTTTGACACAAAAAAAGGATGTGATGTCCTCAACTTGTAGGATCATACCCTATAAAGAACATTTATTATATATTATTAGGGAGATAACATTTCTAGGATTGTTCCTTGAGTAATCCCAATCTTAGATCCAATAACTTAATCATGATCTAAACTATTTACGGGATAAGTTCAAGCTCACCAAGGTCATATCCCAAGCCATGTTTTTTAATGTCTCCATGAAAGCCACATCGTGCACATCACTCTTATGTATTATTTGGGTGTATTAATGGGATATGTATCAAAAACCTAGAAATAGAAATGTTTTATAATATTTTGAATAAAATAATGAATAGATTTTTGTCATATTGTTGTTACATTATAAATGATTTTTAAAGAACAAATTATTTTTTTGGTTAATATTAAAATACAATTTATGAATTTATGAATTAACAAATTTTTTTAATAAATAATATTTTTATAAAATATTATTATTAAATAATTATTGTCAAATATAAATGATTATATAATTTTTATGAACTCAAATGTAATTTTTATAAGGGTTCAAAAAATGTTATTATCCAATTCCCGTCATTTTATGTAAATATCTATTTTTATTTTAAAAGTTAAAATTCACATATTTAAAAAATTATTTAGATGAAATTACAATTATTTTTTCATTCATAATGTTAAAATTATACAATAGTTCATTTTTTATAATTTTCATTGATGGTCAATTTTTTTGGGTAAAAATTATATACCATATAAATATATATTGTGTCTTATAACATTCCAATGACCCAAAACTATTGTAATAAGTAATATAAATAGTATACATGACCAAATATATGTTTTTAATTTAAAATAATTTGATTTTATGTTTTATTTATTTATTTTTTAAAGCCATTATGAATCCTCCAAGACTTATAATATATTTTATGATTTTAAAATCATTTCATTAGGAGTGTGACTCACCTCAACCTCACCATGGTTAATATTTTATTAAGTTTGGACCTTTCCCCCATAAAATAATATAGAAAAATACCTTTTTTAGAAACCATGTGCAAAAACCATTGGATGGTTGGTGGTTTTGGATTTTTTATTATGTAGAGTCTAAAACCAAAATAATAAAGAAATCCCCCTCTTTTCATATATAAACCCATAAAATCTCACATTTTTCTTCACTCAGACTCCCTAGAGAGTGTCCAAACTCTACACACCACTATCTAGAGTCCTCAAAAGGTTCCCCCAAAATCATAATAAGTCCTTCCAAACACTTTGGAGTTAAACATTCAAGTAATGGTTCTTTCCTTGCTCCTCATTCTTTATATTCCTTTATTATGTTGGCCTTCTTTTTCAAGTTCCATATTTTTAGACATATATATATATATACATATTACTTTCCATTTCATATCTAAATTACAATATACATAACCCTTTATCTATCATAAAACCTTTTTATGAATTTTTTTGTGGCGTCGTTATGTTGCTGAACTGCCACTACAATTTTCCATTCCAAAACTATTGTGTACTGAAAACCATGCCCATTTTCTATCATGGGTATTCACATTTATACACATATATTTATTTTATTGGGGAAATAAATGTATTTTTTTCTCACACCTTTATCATGGAATAAATTATTATGATTATTTATTTATGTGGCACACTTAAGCATGAGAATGAAATGAGCGTGACTGGTGTGCCTGGAATTATATACTACTCAAATACATTGGGTACTGGTTAGTATCATGATGCATCATGTTGGGATAGGGGGTTTACCTAATTCCATTGTGGGATTTTTTTACCATGATTTTTTGGTAGTTTTATCCATATCCTATTTTTATGATGCAGTGATTTAAGTTATTGTCACATTCCCCATATTATTACTATCATTCTATAACATGGTTTATTATCCATGTCCTTTTTATAATCCATTTATATAACTATTGAATAAAATTTTTTTTCTTCTTCATGTTATTACTCATATATTCCCTTATCGTTCTTTATCGATCACCCCTTTCTTATGTATATCCTCAGTTTATCCTAGGCAGTGTTAATTAAGAAGGAATGTTTTGATCGGGAAAATGAATTTTTCAATAAAGATGTATTTTTTCTTATATTAATATGTTATGTAATATACCTAATTTCCCAAATACATTTGATCTATTGATTTATAAGTTTGAATTAAGTGTAATTTTATGTAATAAATCATTTTTAATGTGAAATAATGACTAGGTTTGTTACAGTTGGTATCATAAGATAGGTTTATTTATTTTTCGGATTCCGATGAGAAAACATTTGAGAAATATTTATGGATAAGACTATGTATAAGAATAAATCCCTAAATTTTTGTTAGTATAAAGTAAGGGTTTATCAAGTAAATACATCCCCTGTTGGATACTACAAGTAGACGTGGTTCTTAAACATATATACATGGGGGTAATAACTCTAATAAGATGTTTTAGACCGGACTCAAGGTAATCTGGCACATTAAAATGGGCCTTACTATGCACCAAGTTGGACACTCTCAGGGGATATTCATTAATAAATTCATAATATCCTTAAAAACATAATTAAGGGAATAAAAAATTCCCATAAGAATATGTGTTAGGAAATAGCCCATGGATAAAATAGATTGAATTTAAGAAACTCAAAAGTTTCGGAGATAAATGTAATTTATAAGTTATCCCATTATTTTCATTTTATTCCTCTTTATTTGTTTAGTATTTTAAAATACTCATCCCTAATTTTCCATTTATTCTATCCAATTTCCAGAAACATGAGGAATCAGGTTAACAATAAATGAAAATAGTAATGTGATGATTGTCCCAATGAGATTCCAAACTCGATGAGAGTAGGAATCATGAACTACATTATAATAATCTATCAACTAACTTAGGTTATTAATATAAACATGGATCAATAGAAGATACCAAAACCCAATAAGTGAGAACAATCCTTAATCGAGATCTTCATGCAATAATGGCCTCCTATATTCAATAGATCATTTGATCCCTTAATCACGGAACAATGGATCAACTCAATTTAGAATATCTTATCCATCCATCAATTTTCTGATCAAGAGAAGGTTCTTATGGATTTTTATCTTGTAAAGGGAGAATCTTATCAGTGGTGGACATTGATTAAAAATGTAAATACAAAGGAATATATCAAAATAGTGTAATGGAAATAATTCTGGAAAATTATTTTTGATAAATATTTTCCGCACACTCTCCATTTTAAATTGGAAAGGTATTTCCTTTCACTTGAGAAAAAATATGATGAATCTATCAGTATATACAAGGAAAAATTTACAAGACATGTCTGATATACCTATGTATTTTTCATTACCCCCAAATACAAGGTTGACTTCTTCTTTGGTGGGAAAAAACCTAGTTAATGAAATGCTTCGACGATCCGCAACTTTGATAACTATGAGAAAATTGTATGATGTGCACTAAAAGTTAAAATGAATATTAGAAATTGCTAAGGATATTATAGGTATAAGAATCAAAAAGTGGAGTTTAATTATAGTGGTTTTATGGATAAATCCAATTCTGATAATAAATTCTATCATCTCACTTATAAAAGTTTGGGAAAGAAGAATCTCAAAAATTACCTAAGGGTAACAATGAAATGCTTTAGGTGTAGAAGATAAGGGAACCTGGACAATGATTTCTAATAGGATAAACCCATCAATGTGATAGGTGAAATTAATTATCTGGTAAACCCTCAACATGTTTTTCACTAATTCAACTACAAGGAACCAGGGAACATTGAAAAATAGTGCACTAGGCTAATCGTTATCATAGGAAACCAACAACCTCTTAGGTAGAAAGTGAGATATTTTTCTATCATGACTGCTAAGGTGGATCACAAAAATGTTGTGGTGACAAGTAAGTTATTTATTCATTCATGAATAGAGAATTCCCTTTTTGATTATGGTTGTATGCATTACTCCATATCATGAAATTTTAGAAGAACTGTTCAAACACCACCACAAAGAATGGAAGTAATGATGTGGGTGAAAATGGAATATGGAGAAATTATTGCATCCTGATTTTATAACTCCTCCCATGTCAAATTTTTTGGGATGAAATTTCTGAAGAACCATGTAATTATCCCTTGGGTGGAATTTGATGCAATTCTAGGTATCAATTTTCTTTACCAATATAAAGCCCACATAAATTTCTGTAAGAAGTTAATCACTCTACATATAGTGAATCAACCCTCGATTATATACAACTGAAAGGAGGATTAATATTCTTTAGCACCATCATCTCAATAATGGATATTATTGAATTATGAGTAAGTGTATCTAGCTCAAATGATTGAGTCTAATGAAATTTCCATCCTTAAAGACATTCTTATTGTGAAGGAGTATGATGATGTGTTTTTGGAGAAATTATATAGTCTTCTTCATAGTCAAGAGGCTGAATTTTCCATCAATCTTATACCTAGGGCATTTCCAATATCGTTGACTCTGTATAGGATGGATTGTGTTGAAATAAAGTATCTAAAGAAATGACTACATAAGAATCTATAAAAAGGGTTTATACACGCAATTGATTCACCATGGGGTGCATCATTCCTCTATCAAGAAGACGGATTGTCCAATGCACATTTAAATAGATTATCATGAGCTCAAAAAGATCATGATAAAGAAAAAGTATCTTATTCCTCAGATTAATGACCTGTTTGATCATCTATGTGGATCACCATAATTCTCCATGGTGGATCTTCGGTTGGGATATTATCAAGTAAGGATGAAGAAGTAATATATCCCCAAGACAACTTTTTAAACAATTTTCAAGCACTATGAGTTCATAGTGATTCCTTTCGGAATCACTAATGTTCCAATAATATTCATCAAATTGAGGAATACTGCCTTTAGATATTACATCAATGAATTTTTTGTAGTCTTTATAGATGATGTTATAATATACTCTAAAACCAAGGAGAACCATGAAGAGTATCTAAGAACTATTCTATAGACCTTGTAAAGGGAGAAGATCTATGAAATGTTGAAAAATGTTAATTATGGTTGAAGGAACTCTAATTCATGGGGAATATAAACATAATAAATGGGTTATCTATGGATACATCAATGAAAAAATTAATTTAAGGTAGTTTAAGTATAACATCCTTTATATAAATCTATATATTCCCTGGCCTGGCTGAATATTATCTCTGATTAGTGAGAAATTTTTCACAATTATTAAACCTAATTAATAATATAATTCAAAATAGATTCAAGTCTCCTTGGAATGATGAATGTGAATAAATCTTCATGGAGTAGAAAGGGAGGGTTATCACTATCCTTTTGCTCACACTATCCACATGTGGGTAACTTTTCATAATTTACATTGATGCTTCAAAGAAGCGATTGGATATGTGTTAATGAAATATGAGAAATTCAATGCCTACTCATCAAAGTAGTTGAAAATTGAGGATTAAAACTATCCCATTCAGTATATATATTTGGAAGCTAGGATATTTTCATTGAAAATCTAGCGGTATTATCTCTATTAGGAGAAGTGTGAGATATATACTGATCGCAAGAGCCTCAAATATATATTCACACATAAAGATATTTTTATGCACCAGTAAAGATGGTTAGATCTCATCATGGATTACGAAACCTCAATCCAATACCATCCTGGGAAAGAAAAAATTGGTGGCTTCTCTAAGTTTAAAGTACATATAAATTATATCATTTATGAAAATCTTAAAGAATCTGATCTTCTTGTATTTGAAGAGTACGTAAATTGGAATCATAAAGAAATAAACACCATCAATCATTTCACAAATTATTTATCAAACAACTCTTTTAAAAAGGTAAAAGGATGCTAAAAAATATGAAGTAGGAAGTCATAAGAGAGAGGAAAATATAAAGAAAGGGAAATCCTCAGAATCTGATGATAATTACAAAGGAATTATGATATTTGGTTCAAGACTATTTGTTCTATCAAATTCTGAGTTAAATAATTAAGTATTGGATGATGCACATATTTCATTTTTCTCTATTTCCCTAAGAAACACAAATATGTATTGATATATTTGAGAGCATTGTTGGTGGGAAAACATGAATAAGGTGATCTCTGAATATATATATATATCAATGTCCCTGGTATGTTAGCAAGTGAAGGTTTTAAGGAATAATTCTACGGGGTGATTCAACAATTACCCATCCAGCATAGAAATGGGATAACATAACTATGGATTTTTTCACTGAAAATATGAATAAATTCAAATGAAACAATGTCATATGGATTATTATGGACATTCTTACAATGAATAAAAACTTCCTTGTGATTTTTTAGCATGTTTTAGTAGATCAAATTACACAGATATATATCAGAAAAGTGGTGAGGTTGCATGGAGTACGACTATCGATTTTGTCCAATCAAGATCCAAGATCCACCTCTACATTTTGGGAAAGTCTACAACATACTCTAAACAAAGATATGAACTTCATTATGGCACATCACCATCAAATCTATGTCCAATTTGATAAGACTATCCAAACACTTTAATACATTTAAAAGGAATGATTACTCAAATTCAAAGGAGGATGGGACTGACATATTACTGTAGTCGAGTTATCTTACAATAACATTTTCCACTAAAGCATCCAAATAGACCACTATGAAGCCATTTCTGGTAATAGGTTCATAACACCAGCATGTTGGGATTAATATGGGGAAAAAACTTCTAGTTCCTAAAATGTTTGAGGAAATAATATAGAAGGTTAACACCATTCAGCCACTCATCAAGGCTTATTAGACTCAATGGAAGAGCTATGTTGACCTTCATTATTAAGACCTATAGTTTGATATTGGAGATATAGTATTCCTCCATATATATATATGGAATAAAGTGATGAGATATGGGAAGAAAGGGAATCTTATTCCAAGGAACATTGGTTCTTTTGAGATCCTTAATTGCATCAGACTAGTGGCCTACTAACTAGCAATCCCACTAAACCTATCAAGAGTACATGATGTATTCAATGGATTCATCTTGAAAAAATTATATAATATATCCCTAACATGTACTAAATATAGAGGTGGTACCATTGGATAATGGTCATTACTATGAATATCATTCATTGAAGATATTATATCATAGGGAAAATGCTCTTCAAAATAAGACAATTCTTCTCATCAAAGTGTTATAGAGAAACCACAGGTTTGAAGAAGAAACATGGAAATCATAAGAGGTGATAAAGATTAGTTACCCTCGTCTATATTAGTGTGGTAAAAAGAAACTCCATGGGAAAATCGGAATTTGGTATGATTGTAACAACCTAAAATGTTATGAATAAAATTCCCCATTTTGATTTAATTAAATGTATTATGGTTATAAAAACACATGAAATTACTTTTTTATTATATCTAATTATATTTATATGATTTTTAAGTATCATTATCATTGATAATATAATCATTTAATAGTGATCATATGATTAGTATAAATATATGGTTTTTAAAGAAATCCTGTTGACACAAATAAAGGAATTGATGGCATCTACTAGTGGGATAGTACCCTATGAATGCCATTTATCAAAGATTATGAGGGAGATAGAATTTATGGGATTTTCCCTTGACCAATACCAAACTTATATCCAATATCTTAAGCATGAGAAAAAAAATTATGTTAGAATATCAAACTCATCGAGATCATAGCTCCAACCATGCTCATTGGATAGCCCCATGAAAGCCCCACCATCATGAACATCACTCTTAGGGAGTATATATGTATCAATACCCTAGAAAGAGAAATATGTATATTATTTTTTATAAAACAATGAATATATTTTAATCATATTATTGTTACTTTGTAAATAATTTTTAATGGAAAAAATGTATTTTTGGTTAATATTCAAATTCAATTAATGAATTTATGAATTAATGTATTTTTGGAATAAATAATATTTTAATAAAATATTTTTTGAAATACTTTTTATCAAATATAAATGATCATATAATTTTTATTAATTCAAATGTAATTTTTATATGGGTTAAAAAAAGTTATTGTCAAAATCCCATCATTTTCAATAAATGTCGGTTTTTTATTTTAAAGGTGAAATTTTACATATTTATAAAATTATTTATATAAAATTAACATTATTTCCAAAATCATAACATCTGAATTATCCAATGGTAATTTTTTCCTAATTTTATGAGACAGTCAAATTTTCAGGTAAAAATTAAACATCGTATAAATATACATTTTTTTATGACATCAAAATGACCCAAAAGTGATGTAATAAGTAATATAAATAGGAAAAACGACCAAATATAAGTCTTCCCTTTAAAATAATTTTATTTTATGTTTATTTTATTTATTCTATAAATAAATTATGAATCCTACAAAACTTATAATATATTTTAATATTTTAAAATCATTTATTTAGGAGTGTTATTCACCTCCACAACACCAAGGGTAATATTTTATAATTTTCTGCCCTTTAAATCATAAAATAATGTATACCAATACCTTTTTATAGAAAACATGGGAAAAAACAATGGATAACTTGTGGTTTTGGATATTTTATTATGTACAATCCAAAACCAAAATAATAAAGAAATCACCCACTTTTCTATATAAACCCTCACAAACTCTCATTTAGATTCACTAAAAAACCTTTGAGAACATCCAAACACTTCTATATACTCCTTTGATTCCTCCTAGGGTTCCCATAAGCACTCAATAAGTCATTCCCAAACCTTTGGAGTCACACATTCAAGTAAGGGTTCTTTCCATTTTTCTCTTTCTTCATGTTTCTTTATTTTGTTACGCCTTCTTTTTCCAATTAATTATGTTGTGAAATGTATTTAAATTTATATATTAATGTAAATTTCATATCTAAATGATTATATAAGCATTTCTCTATCATAAACGCATTTTATGAATTTTTTGTGATGTTGTTATGCGGCTGAAATCCCACCATGATTTTCCATTCCAAAACAATTGTGTAGTGAATACCAATGCCCATTTTCTATCATTAATTATCACCTTTATATGCATATAATTATTTCATTGGGGAATTATATTTTTTTATTACAAAATACATGATCATGGAATAAATTATGATTATTCATTGATCTATGAAGATTGAATTATTTTGTACACTTAAGCGTGTGAATAAAATGAATTTGATGGGTGCGCTTGAGATTATATAGTGCTCCAATACATTGAGAAATTGTATGTATAATGATACATATTGTTTGGATAAAGGGTTTACCAAATTACATTGCGATACTTTTTCTACTATGATTTCCTAGTGGGTTTATCATTATCCTATGTTCGTGATGTATTATTTTAAGTTGTGCTACATTCCCCATGTTATGATTATCATCCTATAACACGCCTTATTGTCCATGTTCGTTTTATGCTCTGTCGATATTCCTATTTTATCATATGTATTTTCATCTTCATTTAATGCCTCATTTATTCCCTTAATGGTCTTTATAGCTCACCCCTTTCTTATGTATGTCTTCAAGTTAACCCATGAAGTGTTAAGTACGAAGAATTATTTTGATCATGTTAAACAAGTTTTCAATAATGATGTTGTTTTCCTTGTTTTATGTTGTTATGTAATGTACCTAATTTCCCATTAAACTATAAATCTTGATATTTTGGGTTGTATGAAGTATAATTTTATGTAATAAATAGTTTTTTAATGTGAATTAAATAGTATGGTTGTTATATTTTTTGTATGTGTTAGTTAAACAAATGGGCCAACATGGGCTAATCCTCAAACCATGGGGAAGCAAGCCACATGGGAGCCCCATGAGGGGTGACCCATAAAGACACCCACAGGTAAGGTGAGTCTCATATGATAGAGGGTATTCAAAATTCATTCATGGTATGAATTGAAGCATATAACACTAGATCACAAGGGTCATGTACATGTAGAGGTGGGAGGATAGTCTCATTGAAGTAAGGTGGTGTAAGTGATCATTAGGCGCCCTACACCACCCACTTGGCTTGATTCCAAGCAAAGGGAACTGAATGTATTATAAATGAGAATCAACATACCAATTATTATTATGTGGGATGTGAATCATTTGGGTTATTTTTCATATATATTGAAATTTTATTATTTCACTTAAACTTCATTTTAATAATTCTCGAACACACTGAGGTCATTGTTGTTATGTCACTTTAACTGTCACAATATCGCACAGTTGTTATGTTCATTGAAATGAACGATCAAAAACCACTATAAAATTTATCATCAATATTTATCAGTCTTGTATATGTAATATAGTGACCCATGGAGGATAAAAAATGAATAATTATTGCACCATGGTTTGTCCAGTGCATTGTGGTTTCCTGTAGCTCGAACTAATGATGATGAGGTTGTACCATGGTCCTAAAAAAATATATAGATCATATTAATCAAATGAATAAAAAAGAAGGTGTGGTGTCATTGTAGACACTCCAACATGGATAAATTAATTTTAAATGTTGAAAAATTAAGGCTATAAGATAGGGTAGTCTTAGTCTTGCAAAGGTCCAGAAAGTAAGAGGTGATAATAATTTCAATAAGAAACTTTTTCATAGGTGTTCAGTACTGTTAAAGAGAGTCTAAAAAAGTTAGATCCAATAAATAGAAAGGGGAAGTTTGGTTTCATGTATTGATGGGTACACCATGCCCATAAAATGAAAAATACACACTAGTAAATTTCATACTATGGAATGGACAGCTACATCATAGCCATGTATAAAGAACGCATGAGTTGTGTAAGGGTATATTCGAGTTATGTTGGGGTAACTCATAATTTATAAAGGATCAATAGGGTAATTCTAGGTACATGGCCTATGTAAGGGTGAGTATAAGTACCCTTATAAAACACATATTGGCCATATGAAGGTGTCTTCTATGCAAAGGTGCTTCCCATGGAGCAGGGTTTGTTTCTATTGTATGATTCAAGACCCAAAAATCCTCAGGTGATACAAGTGCCATAAGCCTTATTTGGGGATTTTTGAAGAAGATAATGAATTTGGAGACTCTCATAATAATAAGAAGTTAAAATACTCTATAAAAATATCAAATGTTGAGAGAAAGAAAAAACATAAAAATATTTTCGATAAACAGTGAGAAGCCTTATCTAAATTTTCATGGAGATTTTTAAGAAGGATCTGTCATGGAGATACTGCAAAATTAAAAAGGAAGGAAATATTTTAATGGGAAATGAATGTTTTAAAACATGAGATAAGTGATGGGATGTTACCTATAAATAGATAAGTGTTTTTATTGTGCAAGAAGAGCCAATACCATGAGTGGATGAACCAAATTGACCTAGCCTTGGTGGAGGTTCATTGACCTAATAAAAGAATAGCGTATAACACTCAAGGGAGAGTGGAAAGTGTAGGGCCATAATCATCTATTAAGTAGTCGTATTTTAGGATTTGTTTTTTATTTTTATTTTACATTATGTAATAGTGGATCTCTTATATAGATTGTATCATCAAATAAATTAAGGGTCTCA
This sequence comes from Viscum album, assembly GCA_963277665.1. Taxonomy (NCBI): domain Eukaryota; kingdom Viridiplantae; phylum Streptophyta; class Magnoliopsida; order Santalales; family Viscaceae; genus Viscum; species Viscum album. The sequence goes on along the minus strand of OY728145.1, from coordinate 1,235,217,020 downwards.
TATTTTCATAGTATCTTTTCTTTTATAATCCCTCTTTTATAACTTGTAATATATCTATTAATTAGTGTGAGATTGACTATGGGTGGATAGTGTTATAGAGGAGGGTAGAGTTAATGGAAAAATATTATTACAAATAGTTTTAATTATTTCTAAATTATGAATTCATCCCTTTAATTTTTATTACATTAAGACTAATTTTCATCACATAGCTAATTACCTAGAGAGGGTGATGCTAATTGTGGGTGGAAATATAATTTTATTAAGGGAAGTGGAAAGTGAAATCCTACATAAATTTTCATTTCACCAAAATATTAAACATAATTCCCCTAATATTATTATATACACACCTTGAAAGAGGGGTCAGATATCATATGTTGATTATTCTGATTCTAAGAGGATAGGGTAAATAATCTATAAAGACTTGTGACTTTTATTTTTATGTGATTTTACAAGTGATGAATGAATTGTTTTTTATTTTTAAAAAACAATCATTTGATATAACCTCTATTATCTTCATCCATGATTTATTTTTTAGTTAGTAAAATCATTCCTCTCAATTATTTTAGATTTAGTTAAATAAAATTGTGACAGAGGTCAAAACTATTGAGTTTTGTAACCCTTTTCCTCATGTAATCGACCCCACAATTATAATTACACCACTCTTTGTAGCCAGTGTAATTCAGCTATTATAGATTTCTAAATTTGATTTGAATAAAGGATTTAATGAATTCCTCTATCATTCTAAAATTAATTATAATTTTCACACACAAAATGAAATAAAATCCATTTTTTAGGAAAATGATTTTTGGAAGAATAAAAAGAATTTAATGAAAATTGAATTAAAATTTATTTTGAATAAATAAATAAATTTATATTGTTTAAAAACTCTTTATATACTTTTTTTAATTATTTATTACTATTAATACCTTCTAACTTAATGTCTCGTTTGTAATAGTCATCTTCAAAAAATATATTATTTTTATAGTATATCATAATTTTCTTAAACCACGATGTTTTAAGTCAATAAATCTATCAAAAAAATTAATTTATTAAATAAATTATAAAATATCTGTGTGTTACATTATACCCCCTTAAATAAATTATACCTTTATGATTTTAATTATCACTTGCAACAATTAGTGTATCATGACATAGTAATAGAATCTGATGTATATTCTTCTATGAAATCCAATTTATATGTCACTGATAAGAAAATTTGTATTTCATAATTATGTATTTATATTACCATGTGTATATCATTATAATACTCATGGGTATACCAATACATTACTTGGTAATTGTAAGATGCTTTCCATAAAAGACTCGGTATATTTATCTTTATCTTAGTTTGGTTGGGAAAATCATTTACCATCAAGGTAGAGAATGAAAGATAACATACTTCCTTGATTTATTTCCGTATCATAAGAATAATTTATTCCTTTAATGGTGATTCAAGGAATTTTACAACCCTTTTTAATATTATATTCCATATTATAAATACATAACGAACTTTTTTCATGCCTAAATCACTAAAATTTACATTTAATGGATCATAATATCAACAAAATAACGACAATGCATTCACCTTATCCTAAGATAATTACCAAATCTGAAATAGTTATCACAAGTTATCCAATATAAATTAATCTTAATACACCAATCTCTAAAATATCTATAATAACACCTAAAACTCAACTAACTATAAAACTCCAAAAAGTATTCCAGACCAAAATTAAAACCAAAATATTTGAATGATTTAATCATGTATTCTTCCAATATAAATTTAATAATTATCTCTACATAATACAAACAACTAAAATGGTTAAATATAAAAAATGTATATACCCTAATCATGTAGTCCCAAAAATAATCCAATTGTTTCCATAAATATCAAGGATCACCAAAAATCCACAATAAAATCAAATATACTTTCAAAAATAACTCTACACAGACTAACCAATTTACTTTATCAATATCAATCATCTATGTATCCTAATAATATTGTCTCAATGTCATAAATATATTAAGGGTTATTTATCTATCAATCTTGTGGTTTACAAAAATATCACCATACCACTAAATCAATTTTCTATATTACCGCTGTTATTCAATATCTTCTTTCAATCCTTAATGAAAATATACTAAAAAACAAAAATTATATGTTTTATTATTCTTATAACCATAATATCATTAATAAAACATGTATCCAACATAATTATTCAATCCAAATTCATAAAATCATTAATCATTCCATTTAAATTATTGGAATGGAATAAGACCTTTTTTTGTCTATGATTTATCCTTGGGATTAGGTCATTAACTCAAATAATTCCCAAGTTCCCCACATAGAAGACACTGAACTATAAACAGTACATTATGATGTACATTATTTCCCTCCATTGAACTATTTATTTTTTCCAGAAAATTACACTCTCTATGTCATTATTTTTATTACCCAAAACATTTTCTCAACCCTTATGATATTTCCTTGGGTGTTTATTCCCACATAAATGAGATATAGAAATTGGAATCCTATTACCTCCAAGTTATTTTTCAATATAACTCCCATGAATATCATTTTTTCTCTTGTTAGTTGTGTTAAAAAACTCAAAAATTTTGAGGTTGTTAATTATATAATGAGATTGTTGATTAAGATTAATCACTAGGTTTTATATCCCATCTCACATTTAATTTGATTTATCAAAAATTTAATCATTCCATTGTCCATAATATTAATTATTAACGTGAATCATCCTTGATATAACCATTTAATAACCAAAAATAATAATGTGAGAAACAATGATAATACTGAGAAATCATATAATCAAGAAAAAATGATTCATAATATTTCTAAATAATGACACATTATTTTCAATCTATAATAACTCAGATTTATACTAATTAATTCATGGTCATTGTGTACTCAAATCATTTATAATGGTTCATAAATAAAACATGAATTTTCCCCAACATATCCCCCAAGAGTGTCTAGAAATATGTGCAGTCTTAAGCCCACTCATCATGAACTAGTGATGATCACGTTAATACCTAATCCACTTTTTAGAGTTATTACCCTTAGGTGAATATGTTCAATAACCACATCTAATTTTTAGTTTACATACAAGGATGTCAATTCTATGAAAATAAGAAATCTGTACTTTAATAAAACTATTTGATAACAAACTATATTTAGACCAATCCCCAGGGTTATCACCAAATTTTTAAAATCCTTATCTCTAAAAAAATTAAACCCCATTTGATACTGATAAACGTCACATGATAATTTCAAACATAAATAATACAAAATTAGAGATAAATGTCCAAAAAAGTTTAAAATAATCATTTTTTGTGGATTGTGACAGTTTAAATTATTTTGAGACTAGATGCATAAAAAACTTATTTCAGGAAAGATATTCAAAATATGCCGAAAATTGTTTCTAAAATAGTACCATTCTTAGAAATAGAATAATTAAAACTTTCCTTCCTATTCAAGGTAAAGGAAACATAATAAAGGGTGAACTTAGATGACCAGTAAGGGTAAAATTAAGAGATATTAATTGATGATCATATGAAATAATAAGATAAGTATAAGGATATAGGATCATGATCATAACTTAGAAAGTTAGTACCCAATATTTTATATATCATAAAAATTAGACATGTTTGAAAAAAAATTCACTTAATATTTCATGAATAATAATAGAAAAGAGTCATTATAAATCAATCAGGAACCATGAAAGCATATCATAAGGTTTTGAACATTTTATAAAAAAACATAGATCAATCATAAGAATAATCATAATAATATCATGGGAATCGTACATTAATTATAGAATTACCTAAATATGATAATTCAAATATTATCTTATGTGTAACTTATATCTAATAAACTATATCAAATATTATGATTTGTTAACTCTTCCACCTCTTAAGATTTTCCTAACTTCTCAATATCTTAGAATTTTCTTAACTCTATCATCTCTTTGGAGTGTCTTAGGACTATCATCTCTTATGATTTGCTTAACTTTATCATCATTACCCATTATATTGGAGGGTTATATAATTCTAAGCATGCCCATTACATAAAAAATCATAAATATGTGTTCCATATGATCATAGAAAATTATCATATCATTATATCATAACTTGGGGAAAGAAAACTAGCTCCATAAACACTTCATCATTACAACATAGTATAACTTGTGGAAAATAAATGGGTTTTATAAAGTTTTCATCATAACTTAATTAACCGATGGGTAAGAAAAATATTTCATAGAATCATCCTTAAATAATAATCATCATAAAATATCTAGAGAATTCAAGTGGATGGATTCATGAGATCATATTCCTAGTGGAGCATGGAAATCCTTAAATTATATTTTCATATATGAAAATACCTTTAAATTAGCATCTAAACATTTCACTAGAAACATGAGAAAATATCATTTTACATTAATAGCATTTAGACTAAAAATTATTGTAATATTGATAAAATCCTTTTATTTTAAAATAATCAAGTAAACATGTAAATCAATATTCACTGAAAAAAAAATTATGACTGTGATTAAATTCATTCATGTTTTATATGTTAAAAGAAACTATTATTTTCACACCATAATAAAAAGTCAAAAACAACTTAATATGAAAACATTTAGAAAGTTCCCATTTTAAAATAATGTAAATAAAGTAAATGATAATTAAAATTATAATTATAATAAATTTATATTTTCAGTTATAACTTTCAAAAAATAAATTTTCAGAGTATGATATGCAAGATTATTTATGTTGACTAAAGAGGGATAAGGTCATTTTTTATTTCAAAGCATTTTATGAACCATTTTCGAATAACAAATAGTGTAAAATTGTAAAAAAACATCAAAAATATATAAATAAACAAATGAAAATAAAATTATATGGGTTTATCAAATAATTTTCATATAATTTCACTCAATGGAAATTAAGGCATAAATAATCCTGATGTAAATAAGATTGAAATGAAAATCTCTTACTTCAAGTCTCATCTTGCTTTGTATGTGATCAATACTCCTATATAAAAAATATATATCTACTATATAACTATTACAAATCCATAATCATATATATCAGACCATATATGATTTATTTTCAACATCTTATCTCTCGTTTATTAACAATTCATTATTAGAATCACTATTCTATGTGATAACTGCCTTATTTTTCATGCATATTTCGGTTCGACAGTCCTAGTCATTTTACTTGGATCATTGTTCCATCATATCCCAAATTTTAATCATGTAATTAGTATTATATTGAATCATTATATAAATTTATATAACAATTCATATTAATTTGTGATTAAAAATGAATTAAATACCTTCATGGAGACGGTAATCTATACATACACATGAGTGATGTTTACACTTTTTTATAGATGGAACAAAGTAAAAGTAAAAGAATAATTAAAAATAATATAAACATTATAATATCATAAATATCATATATATTCCCTCAATACACCATTATAACCATCAATGTGAAGTGGTTATGAAAAAAACGCATCACTTCGTGGATATGGTAGTTTTTACAAACACACAAGAAATGTTTTCTTTTCCCATATAATGGAAAATATGTGGATAGTGGTTGTAACATAAACATAATAAAAATTTAATATATTTAATATTCTGAATTAATTATTTTATAATTGATACAATAGATTTATAATAGGTATAAAAAGAATAAAATTGATAGTATTCAGTTAAGAATTATCCCTCTTCATTGAGAATCCTCATTTAGATTACACCTTATGACATGAAATTATAGTATTTTAGAAATAAATATGTCAATAGGAAATGGGGAAGACATACTTAATTCTATTAAGGTAGGTATTTTCTGATCTATATGTCTTATAGTGGTGTGCTAAAAAGAGGAGTTCTAGTGTCCTTTTATACTGACGGAAAGGACACGTTTATAATTACATAAAAAATTAAATATAATGAATTAATTATCATGTGAAAGTGGAAAAATGTTTAAGACAATAAATGATAATATAGTTTATGATTTAAATTATTTTAATAAATAATATTTTTAAAGGATTATATATCATTTTCATCCAACTTTTGTCTTAACCATTTTTTTAATCATCTTAAACCTTAATTGTGGTATAAACTTTTTAAATATTAATGTGTTAAAAAATTATAAGGTAAAAATTATATCAAATATAAAAGGGATAATATTTTTGTCAATATACCATGATAAATGTCCCCATAAAATATTTTTATAATTTTTAAATAATATAATTAAATATTATTTAACATAAAATCCCATTAAAGTCATTTTATGAACTTTTCACATTGTTAGACTTTAATGAAAGTGAGATAGAAATGGAATTGTAATATATTCTATTTAACCATAAATTATATATTATAATTAACCATAAAATTCATGTGACAATGTAATTATTATAAATAAAATTAATTTTTATTTTTTTAAAATCATTTACTTGTATTTTTCTATTACTTTCACAAGCACGATGTCAATGTTGTGTAAGCATTTAAAGCTGTTATTACATCACTAGAAAATAAAATAAATACCATCATAAAAATAAATTAATTTTTTTCAAAAAACATTTATATTCATATAAAACATCATATTATCCTTATGAGAACATATAAGAGATATTAAAAGCAAGAGAGTAAAATTTTGGAATTTTCTATTACTCAAAATAATTTAAAGGACTTTATAAAAGAAAATGGAACGGGGATACAATATTTTCAAATATATAAAGGGGTATTAATATAAAAAATATAAAATGAAATGTCTTCATGATTATGGTCTAGGTTTATGCTTTATTCTATATCTTTAACAATGTTTATCCTATTTTACCCTTTTCTGATGTTATAAATTTAGTACAATTACCTTTTCATAATTCCTAAAAAATGGATGTATTTACCCAATTTAAACCTCCTATTTCAAAATATTGAATAATGTTTTTAGGATTAAATTTATATAAATTGAATAAATGTTATTTAATACAAATGCGTAATATGAAAAAAAAACCATTTTTTAGAAAATTTCATATTTAGATATAAAAATAAACTGATACCAAAATAAAATATAATGTTAATTACTATAGAATTATTTATATTATCTTTAGAAAAATTATATTGTTTTACTTTAAATCCATATTTTGAAATAAAATGGGACTTTAAAATTTCTTTATTTAAATAAAATAAAAGGCAGTTATAAAAAAATTGGTATTTTTAACTATTTAGTAAATAATAAATATTTTTATAAAAAATAAAAAATAACCATAAGATAATACTGATATGATAATTTTAAAAAATATATTCATTCCATAAAATAAAATTTCTATAAATTATTAAAATTATTTATAATGTCCATGCAACAAAATTAATAAAAATGATTTTTCAAGAAAACATATGTTTGAAGCCTAAAATTACTTTACTGAAAATTAAGTTATTATTTATTAAAAATAAATCAATAACTTTAAATTTTAAATATATTTTATAAATATTTTTTATAAGTTTTTTTATTACTATTAATACTTTCAAATTTAAGAGCTAGGTAATAATGGTAACATTTAAATATTACTTTTTTTAGTATATCACAGTTCGCATAAATTTTGATGTTGTGTGTCCAGATTTTCATCGAAAAAATGAAATTTTTTTAATAAATTCTATAATATTAGGGTTTTACAATTTTCATAAGAATTGAATACGTTATATTTTAATTTTTATAATACTTAAAAGGCTGTCACTCACCTCATTTATAAAAGGGAACCTCCTCTCATCACATCTTCACAAACCTTGAGAAGTTTATCTCATCCAAAATCATTCCAGATAGCTACCCATATATTCTTCATATGTCATATAGGTAATGGTCTCACAAAAATTCTATCATAATAAGGCTTTTTGTGTAATCCCATTGAACATACTCAAAGAAGAGGTAATCATCTTAACTGAGTTCTATTATATTTATTTATTCTTCCACCTCCATCAAAACTACTATATCCATAAAAATATAGTGAATTAAGTATAATCCATATATAAAATTTTTATTATTTAGATATAAAAACGATTTTATACTTCATTTCCATCCAATGGAAAATGAAAATGTGGTGTGTGTGTGTGTGTGTGCGCGCACGTGTGGAATATCGCCCCTACGAAGTGATGTATTTTATTTTTTATCACCACCTCACATAGATGATTATAAATAAAAAATTAATAGATATTTATGATATTTATGATCTAATTATTATTCTTCAACAAAAATATATTATCTACCTTCCTACACCCTCATCCTTTGGAAAATGAAAATGTTATTTGTGTATATGTGTGGATTACCTCCTCCACAAAGTGATGTATTTAATTTTTCCATACCATCCCTCATTTATGTTTATATATATTATTATATTCATAAAATTATTAGTCTTATGTAAAATTGAAATTAGTATTATATAATAACATGTTCTTACTCATTCAAGCATTATAATGTGTTTTGTTTTTTCCAGTTTTCCCACCTACATGTATATTGTTATATATTTTATGTCTTGACTGATTAAAAAAAGACTTAAACTGGTAATATCAAGTATTATTGATAAATTTATGATTATTTCATAAATCAATATATGTAATATTAACAAGTACACTCTTCTATAAAATCAATTCTTTTGTTAATTCAATAATCACCAAAAAATGGGAATTTTTTGCGTTCCATGTGAACTATTAAAATAAGTTCCATAAAGTGATTTTGAAACTCTATAACTATTTCAACCACATAAATTAAATATTCATGAACATCTTTGGGATGTTAAAAATATGAAAAAGGTGAAAGTACCAAAACCACTTAATCAAAACTTGTTTGGAAAACTGAATAGTTAGTAAAAAATATTAATATAATTAATTAATTATCATTAACTAGACAAAAAATGGTAATGATATATATTAATATAAATAATAATTTGATTCTATAAAATTTTTATTAAAAATATAAATTTATTACATAGAAGGTAATAAAATAAGGACATAAAGCAATGGTAAACGGTACAATCTCATTTTTTTAATCAGGATTATTCATTTTAAAATCTACATTGGGAATTTTTTTTGATCAATCTATCTTAAACAAGAATATTTTATTATAATATAGTTTTTTATGGAGTGTTGATGTATTCATTCCATTTTTCCTTATTTGGTGCTCAAAAATACCGAAATAATGTTTTAAGGAAAATCCAGACTTATTTCTCTTCTTTTGGTTGGGAATCTTTCTCCTCAATGTTTATATTCACTAAATTAATTTATTGAAGTTTTAATCTATAAATAAATGTTTGATAAAGGTTTTTCCTACTAATTTTATCTTTCCTTACCAATTAATAAATTGAATATTTTCAAACAAATTTTGTTTGGTTTATATCAAAAATTTTATAAAATTTTGAAAATATATTTTTTAACATTTTATTAATTAATGCATTTTTCTATCATCATGTCTATTGTAAAACATCATTAGGATGTATATTTTCTTTTAAATAAATACTACATCTTCAATATCTTGTGATACATTTTACCCTTATTCTAAAAGAATCATACAACAGTATCTTGTTATAACCTATCAGTTAAATTGGAATACATGAATATGAATAATATAATTACTAAAATTATATATTTTTTAAAAATGTATAAATAACATTAATGATCGTAAATTTATTATAAAAAAATAATTTTAATTTCTACCACAATTAGAAAATTTAATTGAGAAAATAAAATTTATTTTTTAAATAAACATGAAAAAAGTATCTTAAATTTATCTTTTTGACAGTTTCCTAAAAATATTATGTTTTATCAATAGTAAAAAAATGTGGATTTTTTATAAAACTACATTTTTCATTAAAAAAAATTATATTTGGTAAAAAATATTTTAAAAGTAAAATTAGTTATAATTTTTTATTATTAAACCAATATAGGTAACTAGAATCATTTTTAAGTTCACTTTTGATATGAAAAAGTTTTATATTTGTGAAAAAAAATCTTTGAAAACTAATTTTTCCTCACATTTGTGTATTTAAATTTAAATAGAATTTTACCACTTTTAGGAGTTGAATTTATAAAAAATGTATTAAATATTTGGATCAAAATAATGAATATTATACATTTATTTCAACTTAATTTTTGGTCATAATGAGTAGTTAAAATTATAAAAATTAATTTATGTGAGTAAGGTTAAAACAGGTTTATTGGGGGTTAAATAAAAAAAATATAAGGTCAAAAATGACATAAAATCATTCCCAATTCCTATATTATATCCATAATTTTAACTTATATCATCCAATGTTTTATAATGGTCCATTTTTAATCCTTTTTACATGTGTAAAACGTGAGTACAATTCATTCCTTTCAAAACATCCAAGTGTGTCTTTCCCCCCACTTCAAAAAGAGCACCCCCTATCCTCTTGTATCCTCTTCAAACATCATGAGACATTTGGTTCTACCAAGACCTACCAAAATAACTTCCTTAAATACATACCTATTATTTATTATACCTTTGTTTTTCATAAATAAATTAGAAGAATGAATTAGGTACAAACCTATAGAGATTTTCTGAATAAGAGGTATAGTTCTTAACCATGCCTTTTCATTTGGCTTCTTCTTATAACTTCATAAAATCATCTTCTACTATGATAAAATAATAAAATATTTATATAAAATATAATAATATGTTATTAAGTTAATTTAATGATCTATATGTATCTCCTCTTCCATCAAATGGGAAATGAAACCTTCAATCTTGTGTCCAACGGACTACCACCTTGTGAACTGATGTAATTTGTTTTCAATCACTTCCTATCAAGGATGGATATAATGATGTATTTAACATATTTATATGATATTTATAAAATTAATATACTTATATAATTATAATAAAACATATTTATTCTTACCATCCAATACATCATAAAATAATAATGTCGCTCTTGAGTACGTGTGGATTACCATCTCTACCAAGCAATGTGAAAGGTTTTTCATTTTATTTTGTCATAAATAATAATATAGATATATTTTTTGAATATATATTATATATATTATATAATAACAATTATTAAAGGTGAAAAAATATTTACCTTTCTTTCATCCCATTCGTCAAAAAAATGAAAATGGTGTTCATGAGAACATACGGCCCCTTCTATATGAATGGTGTAACTAATTTTTCTGACACTAACATTTATATAATATTATGTATATTTATATAATGAATATATATATATTATATTAATATCAGGGTAAAAATTATATATTATATAATCATTATCAAATTACAATGACTACAACAACTGAACTAAAACATGCCAAAACAACGAAGTAGTTATCACCAAGAATATTATTTTTAATAAAGAATTGTTAATAAATTGGTGATAAAATGTTATAATAAAATATTATATGATATTATTAATATTATTATGTATATACAATATATTTTTAATAAATATATATCTATTTTATAATAGTTTTAGACATGTAAAAATGAAATTTGGCATGGGGTAAGGGTTTCTCATCTCACTTTTACTTCTGTGAGAAATATGTCATATTCACCACTTATTTATTCTATGTAGTGTATATAATACCACTTTTATATATTATATATTTAATATATTTATCATGATTTTATTTAAAATTTCATTTTAATTTATTTCATTCATGGGGATTATGATATAAAATTTACCAATTTATAGGGGTTTATTCATAATATCATCATTATTTGAGATAGTTTATGTTTAAGAATTATTTATTATTTATATCTTAAAATCAGTATTTTTTCTTACCATATAGTTACTCATGATATTTTATTGTAATGTTTCCATTTCCTCCTCTTTGAAAATAATAATTATTGAAAATATGTTTTTAAGATCAACTGACTTTATTTCTCTCTTTAGTCGAAAACCCCTTTCCTTCAATAGCGATATTTTCTTAAAAAATAAATATAATTTTTAGAATTATCTAAGTGATTTATTAAATAAAATTTTATCAATTTTTTACTTTTTAAAAAAAATTGAAAGGAATCTTCATGTCCTTTTCTAAAAGAGGTACTTTTAACCTTTTTAAAATAGTTTGAAAATAATGTTTTTTTAACTTATATAGAATGTACAAAATTACCTATAATTAGAATGACTCGTTGTTTTGTAAATTAATTTATATTTTTCAAAAGTTATTTTTAATTAATTTTGTTTCCTAAAATTCTAGAAATTTTTAGTTTTTTAAATTGGTTTTCAAAGTCAAAATGTTATTCTCTTTTATAATTTTTTTCATATTATTTTTATAGTATTTTTATTTGTCAAAAAAACCCATTTTTTACCCTAAAATATATTGGGAATATGTTTTTGTGATATAATACTTAGTATTTATATATATGTTTTATAATAATTTTGACTAGAATATACTATTTTGATACCATTATCCATAGTACTCTGGATGGTTTATGACTATGTTTATTGATCTGTGAAAGTATTAACATTAATATGCTAGTTTTCCAAAGTTAATGTTTATGTTTGTAACACCCCAAGATTTCATAGTGTGTTATTTCTTCAAAATAATTCAATAACTTTCACTACACGCAACACCGAGTTCAATCACACCATGACTTACAAAAAAAGCCATTAAAAGAGTTCATGAATATTATTAACTAAATTTTAAACTTTATATAATCCTTATAATTTTCAAATCCATATTATGAATTTCTTAGTCATAATGCAAGAACAGATTCATTTTCAGTATTGCACTTTTATGAACTTTTAATAGTGAAACCTTTTTAAATACAATATTTTAAACTTTTTGACTAAATGGAGACATCAAAAAATTTAAAATGAAACATCCCAAGCTTCCACGGTATGCTTTCCTTTGAATAAAACTGTAGCGTGTATTGTACGCAGCTTCGAGTTTTAACACACACCACAACCGATCAAACTAGCCGTTATGAATAGTAATACCAAATTTTTGAAATTATATAAATTTTATATTTTAAAATGGACTTCATTTTTGGATTCGGAATATTGAATTTAGCCTAATGTGAAATTTTGGTACTTTTCGGATAACTTTCATATTTTGATGAATAGTGAAAATTACTAAATTTTTATTAAAAACAACTTTTTTAATCAAAATAATTAATAGTGATAAATTTTGAATTTTAGTGGTTTTAAAGTATATTTAGAATATATTTTTACCATTTAATATAATTTTTGTCATTGGACATAATTTTACAATTAAACCGAACATAAACAAGTGTCAATCTTTTGATAGTTATTATCTCTTAAAAACACGCTTTTTGTTTTGACAGCGGGAATTAATTTTAAATTAATTTCTGCCACTTCTGTGTTTTGAATTTAGAAAAAAGTATTCCATATTTGTAATCATGATGTCCAAATTGTGTAAATAGATAACTTTTATTTTTAGACATTTTGAATAATTACTGTGGTCAGTATTTTATTTACCATGGTTAAGGGTAAATCTGGTAAATAAGGGTTACAAAAATTATTATAATAATACTAAATTACCCTAAAACATGTCCTAGCCTTATTGGTTGATACAGTTTCGACCATAGGCATGTTTGGGTCGATTTGGGGACCCCATGGTGCCACTTGTAGGTGATAGGGACACTTTATTTTAATTAAGTTAAAATGAATACAAAAATGACACAAGCATATATCTTTTGGAAAACAAATTATTACATAGGGTTATATATATTGGATTTTAGATTATAAATATTAATTAGAAATATAAAACGATTTCCTACATAATTATATTTTACTTATAATTTTTAGACATTAAATAATTTATTTTATTTATGACACAATGATGACGCAGTAATTACTAAAATAGTGAAAAATTAAAATAATTGATATTATAAATACCCAAATAATTATAATATTACACTTTTAATGAATTAAACTAATTTTCTAGGATAATATGATATATTAGGATTGATTTAATTGACTTTTTTCGAAGTAATCAATCTGTTATGAGTTTCACAAAAATCAACTATTGAATAGTGTCAAAATTGACATAGAAGAGTTCTTAAAACAAATATTATATTATTAATTGATATTAAATTCCTAAAAATCTAATGTTCTGCCAAGAGACTTATATCATGATAGTTTCATCATTAATGGACCACTTGGGGGTCTCTTGGTTGTATATAGTAATTTTATTAACCATATTATATAAAAATACAAAGAGACATTGTAAAAGTGAAACTAATTAACTTAGAGTTAATACTTAAAGATAAGGTTAATATAAGTACCCAAACCTGTCTAAATTCTATTGTATGAGTTGTTTTCGACCCATACCCACCTTAACATTTAAATAATCAACTTTGGAGCCATTAGAAACCGAATATGAAGTTATTATAAATTAATATTTCTAGCTTTTCCAAAGGTGCCCCTCACCCCTCTTATAAAAGGGCACTCCTCCTTCTCATTTCTTCACACCCTAAAAGCCTTTTTGTTTGGCCAAACTCTACCCAAATACTCTCCCAACTTCCCTCACTACAACCTAGAGGCCTTAGTTTGATCAGAAAGCCAACCTAAAGAGCCCTTTTGATCAAATCAAAAGGAAGAAATCGAAGAATAGGTAATGATTTCACCACCCTTTTCCAAGTTCATTTCTTCTTCCACTTCTTCTTCCTTTGTTGTTACCATTCTAAAATAATAACTCCAGTATCATTTATATACTATGATGTTATTATAAATATGGTACAACCATATTCAGTATTCTATCCACCCTTTGAATAACATGTCACCATACGTGTGTACGTACGGCTTATCGTCTCCACGTCGTGGTGTAATTGTTATTCAATTTAATATTATTTGGATGGGTATAATAATGATGTGTAACTCATGTAAATAATAAATATAACATGTTAATGATTATTTATATATTATATAAAATCCATTTATATATTATTTTAATATCAAAAGAATGATATTGTCGATCGTGCGTATGTACGGACTACCGTCTCCGCGAACGCGATGAGATTCATTCTCTATCGTATCCATTCAATTATAATTATCATTTGATGATTTAAAAATGATGTTTAAGGACTTGATATTATTCTGGATATGAATAATATACAACCTATCCTTTACAAACATGTCTTACGTAACAAAACATATAAAATAAAACAAGTAAGTTAACACCCGAAACAACGATAATACTAAGATATTATTATCAAATCAATATTAAAAGATCATATATGATATCATATTAATGTATATGATTCTTGTATAATTTAATAACAATTATTTCACCATTATAAAATAGGTTAACCTACCCCAACCAAGTAAAAGTACAAGGTAAGGGTTATTTCACAATCTCTTCATTATCTGAGGTTGTTTATATGTAATAATCTACTGGGATCTCTTTATCATCCACATCCATGTTTCTTCAAAATGTATTTCAAAACATTTTTATTATTTACAAGAATATGGGTTAAAGACATTTATACCCTTGTTTGACTTTTTATAAGAGGAATCTTTCCATCGTTTTCAAAACAAGGTCCTTTTTAACCTTTTCGACAGAATTAAGGTAAGAATGTTTTTTTAACTTATACGGCGAGTAAGGTTATTTTCTGCCGTTATAAAATCCAAAAAGTTTTCCTTAAAAGCTTATAAGAATATTTTCAAAAAAAATGTTTTATTTTATAAATATATGACTCTTAAATGATTTCAAAAATAGAAAGAGATATTTCTCTAAAAAGTGTTTTGATTTCATCTATGTCAACATCCTTTGATGGATTTTACGCTTATTTGAAGTTGATTTATTATGATACAAAACTTCTATATTGTATTGATGGTTTTGTGATATGTTTGACTGTGGATGTGCTATTTTTATACCATTCATAGTTTATGGTGAAATTATTGACATTTCGTATGCTAGTTTAAATACGAATGTTTATGTTATGTTTAAACCTTTTCATATGGGAATGCATTGGACTTAATATGTGACGGGTGGAGCCCGCTATAGCTCCTCGATGCATCGGTAGGTCTCATGAGACAAACTAGTGTCTTGGCACAAGGCCTTGACAAAATTTTATTTGTAGTCTTGGCACGAGGCCTTGGCTATGTGGTTATGATAGTCTGGCATTATGCATTCCATCATTATGAAAGTGGATAGTGATTTTGCATGTGATTATTCGATTAGTAGAATATCCATGTGAATGAGTAAATGGAATTATTTCATTTTATTTACGCTATACAAAGTTGAAAGTTCAAGTTTGAAAGGCTTTTGTTTTAGTTATACATTGCCTTAAATGTTTATTCTTATTTATGAAAGTTTCCACTATATTGTTATCCTTACTGGGCATTTGAGCTCACCCCTTTTCTATGTTTTATTTTTCCCAGGAAGTGAAGAAGTAAATTATGAATGACCTGCAGGGATATTATGTGGGGATATGAGTGTGGATTATGGAGACATTATTTTGTAGTAGTAGTTTTTCATTTTATGATGTAATGTAAAACTTATGAATATATCTAGTGTTTCCAAGGCTACTAAACCAATCGGTCTTTCGAGAATTGATATTTCTTGTGATCATGCCAATGTTATGTAATAATGCACCAACTCTGGGTAACTAGGGTCAGGGCGTTACAGTTGGTATCAGAGGAAGTTTAGTACAAACCTTGGAAGCTAGATTTAGATAAACTCTGATTAGAGCACGTAGACCTAAGATGAACTTTGAGGATTAGTATAGAAGAACATCCTAGAATTTTAGTATTGTAGAGATTTTGTGAGTTTTTCGAGCAATACATCCCTATCTGGATACGGACAGGTAGAGGCGGCTCTGGCACAGATGTACCTAGGGGTAAAACCCGAAAACACCGCTTTGAGCTAGACTTGAACGGGAACTGGTGCACGACAACGGGCCTTGCTGCACTCTTGGTTACGACACTCCCGGGGGATATGCTTAGGATAATTCTCATTTTCTTTACAAACCATTATGAAGGGTTTATGAGTATATACATCCTCAAATGAGACATTTTTATGATTATGGATTATATCCGTAAATAGTTCAATTTATGTTAAGTGTTTTATAAGTACGGGATTATGTATTTTGATTCATAAACTGATCTAGTGTATTCCATTGTTTAGAAATGATGCCCAGTAGAAGGAATGAGAACTCCAGAAATGCACATGATCCAAAGAGAAGGAAGGATCATATCTTTCATGGTCTTAAGCTAGAATTTATAAGAGAAATAGTCTCCCATGTATTATCCTCATATGAAGAAATAATATCATGTGTTGATAAGATAAGTAAAGAGTTTACTGAGTCCTATGTCTTTGAAGGGAAGCAAGAGAAGAAAAGGATAGAAGAGAGAAAGATGGATAAAGGGAAGAGGGAAAAGAAAAATTTTCCCATATGTGGTAACTGTGGAAAGAAACACCCTGGAACTTGCCTGAAAGGAATGGGAGTTTGTTATAAGTGTAGAGGAAAAGGGCACAAAGTACGTGACTGCAAGGGTAAGAAAATGGTTTCAAATGTACAATGCTTCATTTGCAAAGAGTTTGGACACTACGCGAACCTATGTCCCAGTCATCAGACTATGCCGCAAATGATACTATTGGATAATAATCAAGTTATGATACTACCACAGATGAAGAGGAATGATTAGAGTTCTTATGTTGATTATGTCAATTGAATGTTGTATCAACAATGTACTTGTTATAATAATATAAGGATTGTACTGCAGTACTATTTCATTAAGGACTTGAGATTGTGTGGAACAAAGAAAAGTCACTCAATTGCAGGATAAATTTTTGGAAAATATATGGTTGATAGAAAGATAAATCATAATATAGTTCTGATACTGAGGTAGTGATTTTGGAATAATACATGATTTTTTTGGATAAATTAAATCGGATATTTTTGACTACCTTGGAACTGATTAATGATTTGTATATTCCATCATTGTTGGGGTTTAAAAAAATTTTGTATTAATATCCAGCATTCTATATGGAATAAGGGAGCTTGAATGTAATCAATAAGGAATATGGTAATTTAGGATGTTTCAGTATATTAAAAGAATACATGATGAAGGTATTCATATTCTATTATGGGGTAAAAAGGATCTACATTATGTTTACCTTCCTTATAAATGTTGGACTGTGAGTTTGGACAGAAGTATTCTGGATAGTTCTAGTTTGGATTATTTTGGATTGCCATAAAAGGACAACCAGGAGGTCGGGCGGCAACCCGTCACGTCCGGCAAGGCTGTGAAACTTGAACTCGCAACCGAAGGGAGAAAAGGGTGTATCACCTACCACTGGCCCATGAGATGTCCTGGAATAAATAATTTAGTTTTTTTTAAAAGATCTGGTAGATGAATTATAAATTCATTTATTTTGGAACCCTGTACGAATAGTATAAATAGAAATTTTTTTTTACGTTCTATTATCTTTTAGAGTGAAAGATGAGTTTGTGGTAGAAATTTATTAATGGATAAAACTCTAATTATAATGTAAGTATATCTCCTTATGATCTTAGCCAATATCATAAATAAATTACTCAACATTAATAAAAGGAACTTAGAAAAAAAAATGTTGTCCTAGATGGTACCTTAAATCAACACTAATTTATGGCTTTGGGATTGTTGGCCTTTTCATAGCCATGTTCTCTACCACTCTCAATCAGATAATTGATGGTTAGATTTCTCTTCCATATCCATATTTTCCTACATGGAAACCTAGTATGTGTTATTTTCGGTAATCTTCATACTTTCCACTCTTTATTTTAAATAGAGGCCTCATTAATTCATTTTTCGATGTGGGATTTCAACTAAGATATTTTGAAATGTCAAAAATGTGTTATCCCAATACCCTATGTTTTGTTGAACCGATGGTATTTCAAATCATCATAGATTTATGAGTTTAAGGACCTCAATTTTATACTTGTTTGTGATTGATTACCTCAATCACTACCTATAAATATTTACTTTTTTCCTCCAATTATATGTCTCTAATTTCCACCAATGTTCTCCTAATCGAGATCATAATTTGCTGGTAACCCTTTCATTTCTCTTTTCCTCATATTAAGACTAAATTTTAGTAACCCAATTTTCGATGTGGGTTTTCCCACAAATATATTTTCTATTTTCAACCTTTTATTTTCGAAGAACAATTTCAAATTGCGAGGACGCAATTTAATGAAGGAGGGGAGAATGTAACACCCCAAGATTTCATAGTGTGTTATTTCTTCAAAATAATTCAATAGCTTGCACTACACACAACACCGAGTTCAATCACACCATGACATACAAAAAAAATCCATTAAAAGAGGTCATGAATAGTATTAACTAAATTTTAAACTTTATATAATCCTTATAATTTTCAAATCCATATTATGAGTTTCTTAGTCATAATGCAAGAACAGATTCATTTTCAGTATTGCACTTTTATCAACTTTTAATAGTGAAACCTTTTTAAATACAATATTTTAAACTTTTTGACTAAATGGAGACATCAAAAAATTTAAAATGAAACATCCCAAGCTTCCACGGTATGCTTTCCTTTGAATAAAACTGTAGCGTGTGTTGTACGCAACTTCGAGTTTTAACACACACCACAACCGATCAAACTAGCCGTTATGAATAGTAATACATAATTTTTGAAATTATATATATTTTATATTTCAAAATGGACTTCATTTTTGGATTCGGAATATCGAATTTAGCCTAAGGTGAAATTTTGGTACTTTTCGGATAACTTTCATATTTTGTTGAATAGTGAAAATTACTAAATTTTAATTAAAAACAACTTTTTTAATCAAAATAATTAATAGTGATAAATTGTGAATTTGAGTGGTTTTAAACTATATTTAGAATATATTTTTACCATTTAATATAATTTTGGTCATTGGACATAATTTTACAATTAAACCGAACATAAACAAGTGTCAATCTTTTGATAGTTATTATCTCTTAAAAACACGCTTTTTGTTTTGACAGCGGGAATTAATTTTAAATTAATTTCTGCCACTTCTGTGTTTTGAATTTAGAAATATGGATTCCATATTTGTAATCAGGATGTCCAAATTGTGTAAATAGGTAACTTTTATTTTTAGACATTTTGAATAATTACTGTGGTAAATATTTTATTTACCATGGTTAAGGGTAAATCTGGTAAATAAGGGTTAAAAAATTATTATAATAATACTAAATTACCCTAAAACGTGTCCTAGCCTTATTGGTTGATACATGTGCGACCATAGGCATCTTTGGGTCGATTTGGGGACCCCATGGTGCCACTTGTAGGTGATAGGGACACTTTATTTTAATTAAGTTAAAATGAATACAAAAATGACACAAGCATATATCTTTTAGAAAAACAATTATTACATAGGGTTATATATATTGGATTTTAGATTATAAATATTAATTAGAAATATACAATTATTTCCTACATAATGATATTTTACTTATAATTTTTAGACATTATATAATTTATTTTATGTATGACACAATGATGATGCGGTAATTACTAAAATAGTGAAAAATTAAACTAATTGATACTATAAATACCCAAATAATTATAATATGAAACTTTTAATGAATTAAACTAATTTTATAGGATAATATGATATATTAGGATTGATTTAATTAACTTTTTTCGAAGTAATCAATCTGTTATGAGTTTCACCAAAATCAACTATTGAATAGTGTCAAAATTGACATAAAAGAGTTCTTAAAACAAATATTATATTATTAATTGATATTAAATTCCTAAAAATCTAATGTTCGGCCAAGAGACTTATATCATGATAGGTTCATAATTAATGGACCACTTGGGGGTCTCTTGGATGTATATAGTAAGTTTATTAACCATATTATATAAAAATACAAAGAGACATTGTAAAAGTGAAACTAATTAACTTAGAGTTAATACTTAAAGATAAGGTTAATATAAGTACCCAAACCTGTCTAAATTCTATTGGATGAGTTGTTTTCTACCCATCCCCACCTTAACATTTACATAATCAACTTTGGAGCCATTAGAAACCGAATATGAATTTATTATAAATTAATATTTCTAGCTTTTCCAAAGGTGCCCCTCACCCCTCTTATAAAAGGGCACTCCTTCTTCTCATTTCTTCACACCCTCAAAGCCTTTTGGTTCAGCCAAACTCTTCCCAAATACTCTCCCAACTTCCCTCACTAAAACCTAGTGGCCTTAGTTTGATCAGAAAGCCAACCTAAGGAGCCCTTTTGATCAAATCAAAAGGAAGAAACCGAAGAAGAGGTAATGATTTCACCACCCTTTTCCAAGCTCATTTCTTCTTCCACTTCTTCTTCCTTTGTTGTTACCATTCTAAAATAATAACTCCAGTATCATTTATATACTATGATGTTATTATAAATATGGTACAACCATATTCAGTATTCTATCCAACCTTTGAATAACATGTCACCATACGTGCGTACGTACGGCTTATCGTCTCCACGTCGTGGTGTAATTGTTATTCAATTTAATATTATTTGGATGGGTATAATAATGATGTGTAACTCATGTAAATAATAAATATAACATGTTAATGATTATTTATATATTATATACAATCCATTTATATATTATTTTAATATCAAAAGAATGATATTGTCGCTCGTGCGTATGTACGGACTACCGTCTCCGCGAACGCGATGAGATTCATTCTCCATCATATCCATTCAATTATAATTATCATTTGATGATTTAAAAATTATTTTTAAGGACTTGATATCATTCTGGATATGAATAATATACAACCTATCCTTTACAAACATGTCTTACGTAACAAAACATATAAAATAAAACAAGTAAGTTAACACCCGAAACAACGATAATACTAAGATATTATTATCAAATCAATATTAAAAGATCATATATGATATCATATTAATGTATATGATTCTTGTATAATTTAATAACAATTATTTCACCATTATACATGAGGTTAACCTACCCCAACCAAGGAAAAGTACAAGGTAAGGTTTATTTCACAATCTCTTCATTATCTGAGGTTGTTTATATGTAATAATCTACTGGGATCTCTTTATCATCCACATCCATGTTTCTTCAAAATGTATTTCAAAACATTTTTATTATTTACAAGAATATGGGTTAAAGACATTTATACCCTTGTTTGACTTTTTATAAGAGGAATCTTTCCGTCGTTTTCAAAACAAGGTGCTTTTTAACCTTTTTGACAGAATTAAGGTAAGAATGTTTTTTTTAACTTATACGGCGAGTGCGGTTATTTTCTGCCGTTATAAAATCTTCAAAGTTTTCCTTAAAAGATTATAAGAATATTTTCAAAGAAAATGTTTTATTTTATAAATATATGACTCTTAAATTATTTCAAAAATAGAAAGATATATTTCTCTAAAAAGTGTTTTGATTTCATCTATGTCAACATCCTTTGATGGATTTTACGCTTATTTGAAGTTGATTTATTATGATACAAAACTTCTATATTGTATTGAAGGTTTTCTGATATGTTTGACTGTGGATGTGCTATTTTTATACCATTCATTGTTTATGGTGAAATTATTGACATTTCGTATGCTAGTTTTAATACGAATGTTTATGTTATGTTTAAACCTTTTCATATGAGAATGCATTGGACTTAATATGTGACGGGTGGAGCCCGCTATAGCTCCTAGATGCATCGGTAGGTCTCATGAGGCAAACTAGTGTCTTGGGACAAGGCCTTGACAAAATCTTATTTGTAGTCTTGGCACGAGGCCTTGGCTATGTGGTTATGATAGTCTGGCATTATGCATTCCATCATTATGAATGTTGTTAGTGATTTTGCATGTGATTATTCGATTAGTAGAATATCCATGTGAATGAGTAAATGGCATTATTTCATTTTATTTATGCCATTAAAAGTTGAAAGTTCAAGTTTGAAAGGCTTTTGTTTTAGTTATACATTGCCTTAAATGTTTATTCTTATTTATGAAAGTTTCCACTATATTGTTATCCTTACTGGGCATTTGAGCTCACCCCTTTTCTATGTTTTATTTTTCCCAGGAAGTGAAGAAGTAAAATATGAATGACCTGCAGGGATATTATGTGGGGATATGAGTGTGGATTATGGAGACATTATGTTGTAGTAGTAGTTTTTCATTTTATGATGTAATGTAAAACTTATGAATATATCTAGTGTTTCCAAGGCTACTAAACCAATCGGTCTTTCGAGATTTGATCTTTCTTGTGATCATGCCAATGTTATGTAATAATGCACCGACTATGGGTAACTAGGTTTGGGGCGTTACAATGTTGATTATGTTTTTTTATTGGGGATATTTTAAACATTTTTATGCTAATTTTTCAACATGGTTTTTTTATTATGTTTATCTCTTTTTGTATGAGGAATGCATTAGACTTAGTAAGCGACGAGTGGGGCCCACTTTATCTCCTCAATGCATCTATAGGTATCATGAGACAAAATATATTGGGTATTTGGATGAGTCCTTACCCATTTATATAAGTTGTTTTAGTATAAGTACTTGAATATATTTTTTATAATGTCTAGGATTGTGTATTCCTTCATTATCAGATTAGTTTTGATTTCAAATAGATTATTCGATTAGTTAGAATATCTATGGAAAAGTTAAAATCTCATGTGATTATTTATATGTAATCATTTTGATCATTAGTTATTCCCACCATATTATTATTCATGTTATATTTATTTATTAAATGTCATGTAGTTCCGTTTTTTATCTTTTAGTATTGATTATGACATACGTACTAATGATAGATTACATTGTATGCCTACCCTTATTGAGAATTAGATACCACCCATTTATTATGTATCATTTCCCTTGGATTAAAATAAGTTTATTATGATTGATATTTAGGGAAATTATAAAGGTAAAACTTGTGTTCTCATATAAAATATTATATTGTATTTTAATTTTCCAAATATAATGTGAAAATCTATTATGTATCTACTTTTATGATACTACTAAACTATTTGTTCCTTTGGGTTGTGATCTCTTATATATAACACCAATGTAATAAAGTAACCACAAACTCTAGGGTACTGGGATCATGGTATATATAGTATTTATTAGAGAACATTTAGTAAAAACCATGTGAACTTGATTTAGAAAAACATATATTAGATAGCATAACCGAGTGACTTACTTTGAGGATAAGTCTAAGTGTATGATGAAATATAAAAGTTTTTGTAAGGTGGAGATTATGTTGATTTACTAGTAATACATCCTTATCTATATACTAAATGTTTATATAGATTTGGAACACATGTAACTAGGGGTACTGACCCAGAAAATGGTGTATTGGTATTTGACAGAATCATCACCCAATTCATTACAATAGGACTTATTGCACACATTGTTTTACACTCTAGGGGAATAGCCTTAGGACAATTCAGATTTTTTTAAAACCATTATAAAGGATTTAAAAATAGTTTTTGGGCTGGATAATATTCCCAAAGATACCATATATCTTATTCTAAGATTATTTATGCATAAATTTATCAATTTATCTTAAGTGTGCCACTAGATTTGAAATTATACATGATGATTTAAAATATTATGATCTAATATAGTGTATTCCATTATTTAAATATGGATCTAATTGGAAGGAATTGAAACTATATTAATTTTTTCAATCCTTTTATGCATTGCCCTTCTCGGAAATATAAGGTCATTGGAGCTAGATATGAACAAATTATAACTATGTTGGGGTAGTTGACTTAGGTTATGACTAATAACATGGCTCTTCCAAATAAGCCTTCATCTCCAAAATGTGGTGTGACTATGTTAGACTACTTCATTTGTCAGAAACCTCAATTATATTATGGGACTAGAAATCCATTTGTAACTAAGGAATGGACAATATCCTTGAAGAAAATATTTTAAATTTTAGAAATTAGTGAAAGGAAAATTTATTTTATGTAATTTTAACATTAATTATGAGATATAGATAAGTGTTTTTATTTTATTTAAAACACTATGTATGAATAAGAAATATCGAGTATGGAATGGATGGATTTTAAGATGTTATTCTTATAAAAATAATTTTCTCATGATCAAGGACTAAATATATGGAGACAATTATTAAATCTAAGACAAAAGGAATATAAAAATGTTTCTTAGTATAAATATAACTTTTCAAGGTTATAAATGAATATAGTTGAATATATATGAAATCAAAATAGTAATATTTTCCATTTGTTTGATGGGCTCAATCAAACCATTTAAAGGGAACTAGTAACCCAAACATTCTCATCATATGATGACATGGTATCATGATATGTCATTATAGAGAAATAATTCTCCAAATATAATGGATTTAAAGGAAATAAAGATAATAAAATGGTGGTTGAGCAGTCTGGAAAATGAATTAAGTAAAATTGGAATAAGGGAACAGTGTAATTTTTTTCTTGTAATAAATTTGTAAAGAAACACCATGGAACATGTTTTTTGGGAAAGGGAATTTTCTACAATGGTAGATATAAATTCCACCAAGATTGTGATTAAAAGTTCTAGAAATAATCTAAAAATGAATATTGATTCTACTATATGAAGATGTGATACTATGAAAATAATTATATCAAGTTTCAATAAGAGTTTCCCAAGAAAAGGATAAGTTTATAGGATACAAAAAGTAAATATTAAAATTCCTAAAGATTTTGTGGTAGGTATTTTACATATATCATAAAAAGTATCTAATTCATTAATTGATTTTTAGTATTTTCACTCTTCTATATGATCCAATTTTTTCATGAAAATTATATATTACATATCACCTTAATAAGAATGTTATCATTCATCACTCATAGTAGAAGTACCACTGTAATAAGAATTTGTAAGTCAGTTCCCATTATGACACATAAAAAAAAAATATTTTTTGAATTCATTGTCATACTCATTGTTAACATAAATATAATCCTTTTTATTGACTAGTATTCACAATATGATGGAAATAATTTATTCAAGTAAAAGGAAATTGTGATCTATGATAATGATGTAAAATTCCTTATCTTTAGAGTGGTTCCTTCATCATTTGATCCATATCTAGATTCACCCCTAGTAAATATCTTGAATGAAATTCTTGGGGGAAAAGATCAAAAACAATCTAAGGATGGGAAAGGTAATCTAAAAGTTTATGATATACCTATTTTAAAGGAATAAATTTATGTATTCCTAAGGAATTATCTAGACATCCTCCATTGGGTGAAGTAAATGTTTCCATTGATTTAATCCCTAATGAAATACCAATATACAAGACTCCCTGTAGAATATCCACTATGTAATTAGTGGATTTGAAGAAACAACTAGAGGAGTTATGTGATAATGAATTCATATGAACTAGTGTTTCACCTCGGGGGTCCCCTATTCTCTTTGTCAAAAAAAATTTTATCCATAAAGAAAGGTATTTATTTTATGTAAATAAATTTCATTATAATAGAGAAAAAGTATCCTCTACCTCACATTGATGACTTATTCGATCAAATTCATGCTGATAAATATTTTTCAAAGTTGAACCTTGGTTCTTGGTATCATAAATTGTGAGTAAATAAGGAATACATTAGGAATTAAGTATTTTAAATGGGGTATGAAAATTAAGAGTTTACAATAATTCCATTTTGATTGAAAAATCCAACCTCTATTTTTTGTATCTAATAAATAGAGTATTAATTTAATATCATCATAATTTAATTTTGGTATTCATTGATAAAATATTGGTGTATTCTAAGAGATATGAGGACCATGATAGTCACATGGAAATAATTCATGAGACTCTTAGAATAAAATAGTTATATAGTAAATTTAGTAAGTGTGATTTATAGCTTCATTATGTTTCTTTTTTAATTCATATTATCTCTAATTAAGGAATCTTATTTGAGCCTACAAAGACAAAGGTACTCCGAGAATTTCCCACACCAATGGAAATAACTAAGGTATGTAGTTTCGTTGGATTAACAAGTTATTATTGGTGATTCTTATAGAATTTTATCTGATCGGATAACCTATTAATAAAGATTACACATAAAGGGTTTAATTTCATAAAGATAAAGGAATGTGAATATTTTTATGATTAAGTTAAAAGTACATTGATCAATTCTCTATTTTTGATTGTACCATCATGAAATGATGGATTTGGTATATATAGTGTTTTATATAAGAATTTAATTGGTTTTTTACTTAGGAAAAAATATAAAATTATCACATAAGTGTAAAAGTAGTAAAATAGTTATGAATATAACTATCCAACCCATGATATATATTTAGATTCTGTAATATTTTATTTTAAGATATAGAGGTGTTATCTTTATAGTAAAATAATTGATATAAACACCAACCATAGGTGCCTAAAATAAATCTTATAATAGAAATATATCAACATGAGGACAAGAATATGTCTTGATCTACTCATTGATTATTAATTATCAATACACTACCACTGAAGAAAATAAAATAAGGTAGAAGATGCATTGATCCTGAAAGTTCATGGATTTCTAGATCAAATGAAGATTGGTATGGATCTTATATTTATGGATCTTATATTTATGGATATAATAAATATGGATGTTTCAATTATTAAGGAAGGGGAGACACCACTACTTTTTAAACTTATTATATAACTATATTTATTATAATAGATAAAACTTTCCTAATCTGATGATGATAATTTTCATAATAAAATTAAATCCATGAATAATGGGAAGTTGGAAGTCTTCATTTGTGAATATAGAATTAAAACATTTGTAAAAGGACTATGTTTCACATATCTACCTAATATAAAGAGGGAATTATTAGATGATTCTCCTAGAATGAATTTATCTATAAACCCTGATAGCACCAAGATGTACAGATATTTGAAAGAACATTTTTTGTTAGGATAATATGACGAATGAAATTACTAATTATTTGTCAGGATGTTTGGTTTTCCATCATGTGAAGTATGAAATAAAGAATCCTATAGGAGTCATGTAACCTATTCTAGTTATGATTTTGAAGTGGTATGACATTAATACTGACTTAATCATTGTATTACCAAATCCTCCTAGAAATAATTATGTAATATGGGTTTTTATTGATCTCCTTTCCAATTTTTTTTCATTTCCTCTCTATAAGATATGATTTACCTCTTAATAACCTAGAATAGATCTATAAAAATAAATTTTAAAGACTTTATAGTGAACCTCCATTAATTTTTTCTAATAATGATCCATGATTTACATTGAAATTATGGAAGATTATTTTTAAGGATCTTAATACTGGTCTTCGTTTGAGCACAGCTTATCAAAACAAGACTAATGGAAAGTCCAATGTGACTATTACAAAATTAGAAGACATGTTGAGGTCATTATATCTTGATAATAAATATATTAAGGATAAATATTTACTATTAATATTGTTTTTCTATAACAATAGCTTCAATTAAAGTATTCAAATGGTGTCATATAATGTATTATATGGAAAAAGATGTTGTACTTCAACTTTTTTGGGTGATATTAGTAAAATGAATCATGTAGGAACATAACATTTAAAGGTGATAATGGAAATGGTAAGGTCTATTCAATCCCATATCAACGTATCTCAAAGTAGGAAAAAGAGATACGTCGGTAACTAGAGGAAATATTTGGAATTTCAAGTGGGATATCATGTTTTATTAAAATTGCCTATACGGAAGGATGAAATAAGGTTTCGTAAGAATGGTAAACAAAGACCCATGTATATCATAAACTTTTAAATTATAAAAATAATTGTATTTCTAGCTTCTAATTTGGTAGTGCCATCAAGTCTCCATAAAGCATACGATGTGTTCCTTGTATCATTGTTAATGAAGTATATGCCAGACCCAGTGCATGTTTTCACCTATAAAAAAATAGAATAGGAACCTGATCTATCTCACTATGATGATTTGATCTAGATTCAGTACATTAGAGAAAAATTATTTAGGAATCATACAATATAGCGAGTAGAGTAACTTTGGAGAAATCAAAATATAGAAGAGGTGATGTGGGAACCAGAGAAAGTTTGGACATATAACTACCCAAATCCTTTCACGAGGTGACATTTTGGAAATATTGATGGTGAAATTATTTTTTAGAGGGAATAATTTAACACCCCAAGACTTTATGATGTATATTTTCTTTAAAATTAAATTCATTCTCATTAACAGATTGTAATACATGCAACCTCGAGTCTAAAAGAACTGTAAAATATTATACCTCAATAACCTAAATTAGAGGGAATGAATATGAATAACTAAATTATGAAAATTATATTTATTAAACATGTATAAATAAAATTATTATTTAAAAAATTTATTATAAATAAAAATAATAATCATTTGAAAGAAAAAATAAATGTCTTTCATAAAAAAATTCTATAAAAGGGTTTCGTCTCATTTTTTGCAGTTATATTAAAATTAATTTTTTTCCCAATTTTATAAAATTAATTTTAATAAATTAAATTCAATTTTAAAATTATAATGTCAAACTTATCATAGAGTTATTTTTTAAATAATTTTCTGAAGATTTTATTTTTTTAATTATAAAAAATATATGGATTTTTGTTGAAACCTCATTTTTCTTTTAATGAATTTACAAATTATCATTTTAATTTTATTTATTATAATAAAAATTTGTTAAAATATATTATTATCAATATAATTTAGTTCATTTTAATCAACTGTATTTTCAATTTTCATATAAACAATTTTTATACTTATGAAAATGTTTCTTTAAGAAAACTATTTTTTCATCATGTATGTGGGTTTGAATTTAAATTAAATTCTTCCACTTCTATGAATTGAATTTGAAAAAATGCATTCCATATTTTAAAAATTAAAAATTAATATTATATAATAATTTGAGATTAATTTTTTTTATAATGAATAGTAAAAATTAATTACCAAGGTTATGGTTTAAACCGGTTTACCGGGGGTTAAACTAAAAATATAAGGGTAAAATGACATAAAAACATATAAAATTACTATTTGATGGAAATATTTTAGCCATATATCATATAATTTTATATAATTATACATTTTTTCCTTTTTCATGTGAAAATTTAGGTTAAAATCTATTATTTTTAAAAATTCCAAGTGTGTCATTCCCCCACATATAAAGGGTACCCCCCCCCCCTTCTCTTCACACTTTAAATGCCATTTTTTTTATAAATCCTCGGACAAATTACATAAATAAATCACACCCCCTTACCTAGAGTCCTTATTTTTTGATAAAATAATTCTTGGAAGTATTTAGGTACAAACCTATAGAGATTGTCTAAAGAAGAGGTATGGTCTTAACCATGCATTTTCATTTTAATTATTCTTATAACTCATCAAAGTTGTAATAATATTTATTAAAATAATAACAATATTACCACCCATATACTTATATTTTATTATTTTAATATAGAAACCTAAATTGATCTCATCTTTCATTAAATGAGAATAGAAATTGTCGATAATGTGTATAGCGGACTACTGCCATTCGAACCGATGTAATTCATTTTCCATCACCACCTCTCAAAGATAGATATAATTATGGATTAAACATAGATATATGATATTTACTAAATTAATATAATTATTTATTTATAATAAAACATCCTCCATTTTACCTTCCAAACTTTTAGAAAATGATAATGTCTCTCGTGCGTGTGTGTGGACTAACACCCCCACAAAGTGATGTGAAACATTTTTCATTTATTTTTTCATAGATTGTAATAGGGATAGATTTAATAAATATATATTATATATATTAAATAATATTTATTATTTAATTATTATATATCATTTACCTTTTTTGTCCCATCTTTCAAAAAATTAAAATGGAATTCATGCGTACATACATCCTATACTCTCTATGAACGGTGTAACTCATTTTTCAACATATAACATTTATAGAAAATTATGAATAATTATTTAGTTATTTATATTATGGTAAACATTATGAATAATATGGATCTATGATCAAAGTATAAGGACCACAACTACCAAAACAAAACAAACATGAAAAATGAATCAGTTATCACCCAAAATAGTATTTTTAATTAATAATTTTTAATAATTGAGTGATAAAAAGTTATAAGAAAATAATATAATGTATAATATATATGATTATTTTTATATAATAAATTTATAATAAATATATATTTAGTATACTAGAGTTATAGACACATACAAATGAAATCAGACTAGAGGTAAAGGTTTCTCATCTCATTTTCCTTCTGGGAGACATATACTATATTCACTAATTATTTCATAAATGTGGTTTATATAATTCCCATTTGATATATTATATCATGAATTTATTTTTATTCATGGTTTAAAAACAATTATTAATTCATGGGTGTTATGATCCCAATTTTGCTAATGTTGTAAGGGTATTTTTCTTAATGTCATCATTATTTGGAATCATTTATATCTATGTATACCGTGGGAAAATTATTTTGTCTTTATATATTAAGACTAATATATTTTATTCTCCTTTTTTATTCATGAAATTATCATTTAATAGTATCATTTTCTCCTCTTTTTCAACTGAACTTATTGATACTTTTTTAAGAAAACAGACTTTATTTCTCCCTTTGATAGAAAGCCATTTTTTCCTATATCCATGTTTTCTAAAAAAATCAATAATGTTTTTTAAATTATCTAAATTATTTATTAAAGAAATTATTACCCATTTTATACTTTTTACAAAAGCAAATTGAAAGGAATATTATTTCTATTTTCTGAATGAGCTAATTTTTAACCATTTTACAATAGTGTAAAAGGAATGCTTTTTAACTTATGCAGCATATATGGAATTTCCAAAAAATAATGACCACTTATTATTTTAAATATTCTTTTACAATTCTAAATTTTTTCTTTGAAGAATTTTTTTCCTAATATTTAGGAAATGTTTTGTTTTTTAAGGTTATTTTCAAATTGAAAAGGATATTTTCTTCAAGAATGTTTTTAATTCCATTTTCATGGTATTTTTATTCATCAATGTCAATATCCTTGGTTTTCATTTATTCTCTATTGGTAATATATTATAATGATGCCATCCTTATTGTTTGTATAGATGGTTCATGATCAGCTCAACTATGATGTACAATTTTTGATATTATTCTCTATAGTACTCCAGATGGTTTGTTATTATGTTTCTTGATTACGAAAATTATTAACATTATTATGGTAATTTTATAGTATGAATATTTATATTGATTAATTTTATTTATTAGGGAAAATATTAATATTTCTTATGTTAGTTTTTTAATATGAGTGTTTACAATGATTTTTTTATCCCCTTTTATATGATAATGCATCAAACTTAGTATATAATGGGTGGCACCTGTTATATACCCAAGATGCGTTAATAGGTCTCATGAAAAAAAAACTAACTTAGGTATTTGGATGAGTCCTTACCCATTTATGTAATATATCTTAGAATTAGGCCTTTTAATAATAGTTATAATGCCTGAACTTATTCATTCCCTCATTATGATATTATTTATTGATGTCCATGGGATTATTTGATTAGTTATAATATTCATTGATAAGTTTTGAGATCATTGGATTATTTATATTGAATCATATGGATCATTTGTTTATACTTCAATATTATTCTTTATTTTAATGTAATTGATGAAATAGAATTTTTTTTCAATTATTTACCTTTCTATAAGGAATATTCATAATATATTAATGATATATTACATTTTATGCATACCCTTAATGAGAACTAGAGCTCTCCCCTATCTTATGTTTTCATTCCCAATGATACTAGAATGTATATTATAATTGATATACCGGGATATTATACATGTAAAATTGGTGTTATTGAATAAAATATATTTTTTTATTTTAGGAATTGAAATGTAATTTTAAATTAATGTATGTATCTAATTTTCTAAAACTATTAAATTATTCAGTCTTTTGGGATGTGATCTCTTGTATGTTACACCAATGTAAAAAAGTAACAAGTGAATCTAGGACACTAGGGTAAGTTTTTATACATATATTATTTTATACAAATATTAATTTATTATTTTCCATTTTTTGAAAATAAACTCATATACCCATATTTATAGAAATTTTTTCTTTTTAAAAAATTATAAAAAAGAAGATATTTATTCTTATTTTTCAAAGAATATTTATAATTCTTTT
Organism: Viscum album; assembly: GCA_963277665.1. Lineage (NCBI taxonomy): Eukaryota > Viridiplantae > Streptophyta > Magnoliopsida > Santalales > Viscaceae > Viscum > Viscum album. The sequence continues at coordinate 1,235,183,865 of OY728145.1, read as the reverse complement.
ATAAAATTATTTTACATATATTTAGACATTCTTTATGGAATATTATGATTCACTAGGGACATACTGTAATGATACCATCCAATTTATTTATCTATATAGATTTTGATGATAAGTTTTTAAGGATTTTTTCATGAAACTCATTTATCTCCCTTGGGTTAATTAATCTATGATGAAATGATTAATGTTTTCTGATATTGTAGAGAAAATATTTATAGTTTTAATTATTTTATGGGTGGTCCTATAGTTATATATCCCTAAAATGTATTGGATATATATTGATATCTCATGAGATAATATAAAAGGGAATGGGGAGTGAACCCAATCCAAAATGGTACTTTATCCACCATGAAGGAAAAGGGAATGGGGAGTGATCATAATCAATTATTGGACTCTATTTTTTATGAACTGATGGTATTTTTATTTATCCTTAACTAATGAAATTATTTTTTATTCTTATTATCATGCCACACTCCTATGAAATTTTCTTATGCTTAAGATATTCTTTCATGGATCATGATTAATTATTGATGATCCCACACTCTTAATATTCATCTATTTTGTTATGGAAAATTTTTATATAAAAACCAATGATTTATGATATATAAATGATTTTGTATGAATTTCATAATTTTTTATCATGATATCATACCCTTATAACTATCTTATGATCACTTATGATATTCAGTTGGTGTCTCCCATGTTTACCCTTTCTGGGTATTTTAATTCACCATTTATAATGTTTTTATTTTCCTTGAGTGGTGAAGAAATTTATGAATTAGGATATTTATATTTATATTACTATGTGACAATAAACTTTTGGTAGATGTTTAAGACTTGAAAAATAATATGTTCTTGCAAAAATTAGAATAATTCACATTTGATGAGAAAGAGATAGGATTATTAATTTAAAGGGTTTTCCATAATTTGCTAAAACTCTAAATTTAAATAGACATATTTATATAAGTGAATCATATGTTTTTTGAAATTTTAATTATGTCAGTTTAATTATGAGTTTCATAAGTAGGTATCAAATTCTTTATGTGAATAAGAATGTTTTTAGCACTATATATGGGTATGTGAGTCTTAGGTTCTCACAATTGGTATCAGATTAAGGGTTTATATAACTTTAGAGGTCATGATGTTATTATATGAACATTATTTAAAATATTTAGAAATTTGTTTGGGTTAATATGTTAGTTTGGGATCATAATTTATAATTCATCAATAACCATATATGTTATTATATTGTAGAGAGTTGTGGCTATTTTATAGACAAAAGGTTGAACAGAAAGATCTAAATAAAAGGTGACATAGTTAATGAAATATTATTCTTTATTGTATTTATAATATGGTTTATTATGATACACTAATAATAACCATTTTTTATTAAATTACCTGATGAGTTAGGAACCAAGTTAATAAATGGTGTGGACAACATTGCGTTGATTATCTGAATAAGCCACCAAATAGGATAGAATACGGAGTGAAAAAAATTATGGTTATACATAACCATTTATCTAAAATTATTATTAATAAGATAAAAATGGTTAAGTTTACTAACTCACAAAATAATAGGAAAATGGAGTTTTATGGAATTTTTAGTTATAAAGATTTTGAAGGTAAAAACACTCAACATCCAAGGTGTCAAGAATGTGCGAAGAAGAACCCAAGTAAATGTATCAAATGAATAATAAGATGTTTCATGCATGGAAAAGGAGGTAATAGAGAAATAAACTACAAAAAAAATTAAGGGTTCCATTAACATAATGGAGGGTAATTAAATAATTTGTAAGGTTTTAATTGAATGTTTTTAATATGGAGAGTAAGGGAATTATGACAACTGATTATCGAGTAGAAAATATCATAAATGCAATCAAAAATATTTTATGAATAAATATTTAGTAAGTTCTTATGATAAAGATGAAGAAATCATGAATGTCATATAAAATGTATGAAATATATTTTTTATTAGGTTTAATATTAGAAACATGATTAGATTCTGGATAGTGAATATTAATACATGACGGTTTTTTTTAATTTTAGGAAAAATGAATTAATTAATAAGATATAAAATCATAGTTAAATATTAATAAAAAAAGTTAAATGATTGATGTGTCAACATATTGAAGCCCTTTAGACGAATTATGTGATTATTTTAAAAGGAGAATAATGATATTTTGGAATAAATTTATTAAATTTTGAGGTATATGTAACCCTTAGGTTTAACATTTTATTTACTAAGAATATTTTTCAGGAATATTGGTATTATATTTTTAATAAAAGATATAAGGTAAATATAACCTTTAGGGTTAAAATGTTCTTTATGTTGAAGTAGTTATAGTTGATTTAGGAAAAGGGATATTATATTTTAGGAATATAAGTTTTATAGTATAGATAAGGATGGTATTGAAAATTAAATTTTTTATTGAGTGGTTAAAGAAATTTTTGAAGAATTTCACTATATTGGTAATATTATAAGATTAAGGTAAATAAAATATTTTTTCTAGTATGGTATTATATGTCAAATTGGATGTTATTAATTATAGAATAAATATTGAGATAATTTTGGAATTATAAAATATTATATTTTGGATTTATGTTTATTCAAGTTATTTACGAAATTATTAATACAATTTAGAGGGTGTATGATTAGGGAATATAAATTTTTTGTATATGAATTTATGATTAATTAATATTGTATGGAGATAAATATTAAGTTTTTTTTAGATGAATATGTGACCAAATAAATCTAATAGTTGGGTTTTGGTTTTTTTTCTAGTGTATTTAAAGGATTTTTAAGGTTAGTTATTTATGTAATGAATTATATTCTAATTTGGTTATTATAATCAAGGTTTTAGTGATTAATGTATTATTTAATAATATAAATTGTATTCATTATATTTTCCTATTCTAACAATTTTTATTAAATTTCAATATATGGGATGAATAGTTTTTTATCCCTTTTATAGATATTATGATCCATTAAAAGTGAATTTTATTTAATCAAACATTAAAAATTAATCCTTATTATTTATCATTTAGAATATGAGATGAATCAGAGATTGAATATAATTCCCCAAGGAAGTATCCATTTCCATTACATGAATTAATCAAAATATTGTATTGCATACATTCCCAAGACATTTTAGGTCTACAGTTTTTGAGATTTTGGGAAAAAAAATTAGCTAAAAAATTTGTTGCCTTTTTAATAAAAAAAGACATTTTTTCATCTATATAAGAAAACTATTAATCCATAAGAAGCTTTTAACATCTCCCAAAAATTATCCATGAAATATCATATTCTTGATAGATTATAAATATAAATTTTCTTCATAGCTTAGGGAAATAAAAACATAAGAAAGGGATAATCTCAAATTATTAGTAAGGGATAAATAATTAAATAGGAACATATCATGTGTAAGACATTGGGAAATAAGAATATAGTAAATAAAGATACGAAAATGTGGAATAATTAGATAATAGTTCACAAATCAGAACATTGAAATGTGGATATAATATAAAAATGATACATTCATATGAATATCACCATATTTCAACACTAAGGTCTCATAAAAGAACAATACCATGGTTTCTCACCAAGGTATCATAAAACATTACCAATTCATTCTGCCAAGGTGTCATGAACATGTAATATCTAGAGATTAAATCTTTACCAAATGAATTGGATTGATATCAGGGTGCAACATTAATTACCAACGTTGTTTACCAAGGTATCATAAAACATTACCAAGACATTTTGTTAGGGTATCATAAAATATCATATTGAGATATTAATTCTTTACCCAATTCATTTTAGTGATATCATGTAACACATTTCATATGTATAACATTTTATTTTATATATAAGGCAAATCATACATAATTTCATCAAATTATAATTCACCAAATATGGTAATATGTTAGAAGATATTACATAATATAAACATAATCTATCTAGAGAAACAAGTAGTATAGTATCATAAGATAATATCACAGAAAATAATAGAGATTATTAAAATATATATAAAACACATTTTTCAGAAAATTTAGAATATTTATTTGTAAATAAGAGAAATACTTAACGATTTGAAAACATTTATTTTTTAAAACTATGAGAGTAAGATTTTCATTGAAAACCCATGAAGGTGTAGAGAAGAAGTTTCATGGAAAATAAAAATATGTTGGATAAGTTTGTTTACATGGAAGAAAAAAATTAAAAATATATTCAATAAAACATTTTTAATGTTATCATAAAAAAAAGATGAAGTTAGGGGTCACTTTCAAAAGTTATTTTCAAAAAGGTGAAGTGAAATCTATGGAAAAAAGTTACTTTTGGAAAATAAAATTCAATAACATATACTTTAAAATAGGTAAATGTTATCAAGATAACTTTGTGGTGTAAGATAAAAAATTTTGATTTTAAAAGGATGTAAAACTACTTTAATATTTTTAAATATATTTATTGAAAATCCACGTCATAAAAAGAGTAAAAAATTATTTTTTAGAAGAGGGGAAGAGGAATATTAATTTAAAATGAGATAAAAAATAAATAGGTTTCTAATTGTAAATTAAATTATTGGTATAAAAGGAAATTGTGTAAAAGTAGGAGAAAACAGTTTAAAAGAGGATGGGAATTATTCTCAATTGTAATACACTATATTAGAAATAAATTTTATATAGGTAAGATATTTGAATTAAAAGGTACTTTGCAACCCTAGAGGGAGATAAATTACAATGAAATAAAATGTTAGGGGCAATAAACCAATCATAGAATTAATAAATTCATGAATAATTATTACAACTTGATAAAGGGATTTTATTTAAGAGAAAAACTTTCAACTTGGGTTTATTTTGAATAAAAATCCATTAAATAAATAAAATTATATGGATCATAAAAATCCATAAATAAAATTAATCTGGTAAAATATATTCATTAGTTAATAATCACTTCATATTAATAAATATCATGGTGCACAATAATAAATATATCTCTATAATTTAAATTTGGAAAAAAGAACCTTTTACCTAAACTCATGACTTCCACTAAAGTGCTTAAATCTCCTATATTACAAAATTAAATTTATTAATAACCTCTTTTATAGAATATTTTATATCTATATCCTTTTATAATCATTATTTATAATTTTTTTCTACATTCATATTAGTTAGTTATTATCTATTTTTAATATCGAGTGTGATTAATCTCATCTATTTTGAACTTGTTTCGTAATAGTGGTGTTGTTCTTCATTCTTCCCCAAACTTTCATCATTCTTAGATCATATAGGGTACTATAATTTATCATTTATAATTATTTTTAATGTTATAATTTCATTTCATAAGTATTTAATTTATTATTCATGATGACGATGTCAGTAACTAGCTCGTTTTGGTAATTTATAACGAACAAACAGTGTTGTCTTAATTAATGGGTTAAAATTTTATGTTAAAATATAAAAACAAAAAAATAATTATTTTCATATTAATATTCAATAGTAAGTTACAAAATCTATCCTTATTATATATTTATAGCATTTCTCATGTAGGTGGTTGAACCCACACAATAAGAGCATGCTACTAATAATATGGGAGTATGATTTTGGAAGGAATTATTTTATTATAGTATCATTATCAAAAAATTATATTGAAATTATTTGGATTTTATTAAAATTAATAATTAAAATTGGGAAATTTAATAAGAATAATTTAAATAAAAAATAAGTTATCACTTATAAATAAATTATTTTAACCTCTTAGTACGTTCATTTTAGGCAGTTAGTTTTATAATATTTACCTTTTGAATATATTATATATTGAATTGCAAATATATATTTCCAGAAATTAAATAAGACTATAAATAATATATATATTCCATAAAACCATTCCTAGAACTATCCTTAAATGTTGATGACAAAAAATGAAATTTATTGTCCATGGAGATGGTAGTCCGCACAAATCAATGAAAAATGTTTTTGTTTTTTAATTGAATATGAGTGGAAAAGATAATGATTATATCATTAATATAATAATATTTTAGTATATGATTTATTATTATTTAATTATATACACATGGTTGGAATCGGTTTATGATAAGGATATAGATAGTATGTTAAAGGGTGTTGAAAATTTGGGTCTTCTCTTGAAGCAACCTTTCGAAATAAAGGACTTGAAGCACTTTATTGGGACCAAAAGATGAAAACAAATTATAGGGGGTATATAAGATTTAAATTCTGTATATTTTTATATTAATTTAGAACTATAGGTGTGGTTTGAAGTTTCTGGAGGTGATCACCTTTTATAGGTGAAAAAGAGAAACAGATCTTTGGAAAAGAATGTTTTGTATGAGGTAAGAATGGAATTTCATGAGATTTAAGTGAGATTGTAGTGGATATTTTTGTGATATATTTAGGTTTAAATTTATAACCTAAAATTTAATTCTATAAGTTTTAATTTTGAAATTTATTTAATTAAATTTGAGCCACATTAGATTATCCATTTTAACACTTATTAATTTTGATTAAAATAAGACCATGGTAATTATTTTATTACTAAAAATATAAGATATCCCATCTTACCAAATTTTTACATGATGAATTAAAATTTTTAATCCAATTAATATAATATAATTTATAAATATAATAAAATCAAATTTTAAATTAAAATATATAATGTGATGAAAAACTATTTTTCTAAAAAATTATCATTTTAATCGGTAAGTGTTACTCATTTTATTTAACATTGATTACTAATTAAATTAGTCTTAATTTATTTTTATATATTATAAAACATCATATGAGAGTATTTATTTAAAAATAGTTCAATTTAATTTAAAATCACAATATATAAAAGTGTTTTGTTCCTTGAAAAAATAATTTTTTTCATAGTAGTAACTAATATTTATCTTGGTAACATAATTTTATTCGTAGAAATGAAATTGAAATGTAACATGCCACCCAACCCATTGTCTTGAGAAGTGATGGAGGTGTTACTAATCTTAGGTAATGTCCCTAAGACCGAAAAGGTGGTAAATAAATTTTAAGGTCTTACTCAAATTTTGGGAGATGATTTACCCTTTAAAATAAACACAACCAGCTAAAAATATAAAAAACAACCAAACAAAACTATATGATGCATGATGTGTAAAACAAATAACTCAAATAAAATAGAAAAACCAAAAAAATCGTATTTTTAAAAGAATGTGAAACAATTCTTCTAACTAAAAACTAGAAATACATCATAATGCAACAATACTGATGTGGAATCACTCCAACAGCTCCATAATAGATCTCCAAGATATAATCACCATCCCAAAAAATATATAATCATGATTTTGCACTAAAGAAATAATATAAATTTACTTTACCTATTTCATTATTAAAAAATTCTACATATACACAAAAAATTTCATGTAATGGGTAGGGTAATCATTCCCAGTAGGAAATCCCTAAGAGAAATCCAAACTCATGCCACTAGGATAAGAACGTGTTATATCATGATTATAAACTCAATAAAAACATAGGAGAGGAACATAAAATTAAATATTCCAAATTTAAAATATTCAGCAAAAAGTAGAAATATTTTATCAATTAGTTCCACTTATCATAACCATTCCATGTTTCAGACACACACATTCACACAAACACACATTAAATCTATGTTATTTACAATATACCCATGAGTGGTAAATCATCTTTCCACCAAGATGATAACTGGTGATAATCATCATAGCGCCTCTAGTTGATCACCATGAACCATTTAATTTCCACTTTTAATACAAAAAAACATGCAACATTTTGTAGATGGTATGTTCTCACATTCATTAATTTTACATAAATCAATTCATCCCTTTAAAAAATTTAATTAAACATTTTTCTTGAATTATACTATTACCATAATATTAAACCATAAATAAAATGGGTTTTATAAAAAAATATTCAAATTTATAAGGTTTTTTGAATCAAAAACTAAAAATAGTTTTCCTAAAATAAATCATTCAATTTTTTCCCTTGAAAATACAAGTAAATCATTTAAGAAAAACTAATCCTTAAATTTCTTGAGCAATTTGAGAAAAGATAGAGTTCACCCACATCATTGAAGATATTGAAAAACATCGAGAATAAAGATATAATTTATCTTATGGGATCTATTTCTTATTCCTTCAATAAATACTAAAAAGGAAATTTTAAAACATGATTGATCCATTTAATCATGGTATGGAAACAATAATCTATAGTTTTATATAAAGGAAACCCAAAAAATATAGAAGGAATAAAAAATTTAGGAGAGAAGGTGGATATTACCTTTAATCCCATAGATCTAATACACTTTGATCTATTGAAATCGTGTTCTGGAGGGAGAGGAGGTTTAAAAATTACATATAGGAGTCCTCTGGTATGAGAGCCTAGGCCAATGGGAGAAGAATGAGAGTTTTATCTGAGAAATGGAATAGAAATAAAATTTTAGGTGTTATTAAAATTTCCACATGTTATGGTATAAGGTTTAACAAACCATTCTCTAATTCTACACCTTCTCAATAACTCTTATAATTTCTTACATGATTTCCTAGAGAAGTCATGTAGTTTCCCCTCACCATTAAAAAATTGTTCACCGCTATAAATGCTTCCAAAACATGCCAAAACCAAAAATAAACTCTAAGAACTCAACCCAAATATTATATAACTTCAAAATAAATAATAAAAGGGTGAATTACCTTAAACTAGGGGTGATATAAGAACCTATTACCTAATTGGGAGATATTGATTACAAATATTCCTATAATTTCATACAATTGAATTTATAAAAGTGTTAAAAATAAATTTTAATATTAGAATAAATAACACATTAAAAAAATGTATGAAACATGTATCTTATAAAACAAATATGTAACGTCCTCGGCCTGGATGCCACAAAACCGGTACTCCGAACTGGGTAGTTACAAAACCTTAAGTGCGCTTCCCTGTACGCCAAAGGATGCTGACTAGTAGTGGGGGTCTTTGTGGTCAAGTGGGGAGACTATACCCCCTTTTTATCAGAGTAAGCCACAACAGAAATAAACCAATAGTGGACACAATAATCAATAATCAAGGAACATGTATAACAACCATTTCCAACAGTAAAATATTCCATGTCCTACTACAAGTGAATTAGTGGACAAAATCCCAAAATAAAGACAATGGCCAAAATTCCCAAAATGGTCCCGACTCTAAGTCTGGATCCTCCACCAAGTGCTACCCATATCCACTCAACTATCTTGCAAGGACCCTTGCCCTTCTCCTGACCTGTAAACATGATGTCTGCTCGGGTACCCAATGGGGGCCCAAGTAGGGTGTGAGTACAACTCAGTAGGCCACCACCAACGGAGTCTACAAAAATATCCAGTATAAACAGGAAGTTCATAAAAAAGTAATATACATGATAATTGCCAAGTAATTATTTAAGGCTCCATTAACCAGTTCAAATCCAAAGCCATTTCCACTACCATTACCATACTTTTCACATAAATTATCATCACTTACCATTTCATCACATTCCCATGGGTTAATCACATACACTATGTTACATGGGTCTAATGCCAACAATCACTTTCAAGAGGGTAAACACATCGTTATCCTATCTCAATAGGACTAACCACTTCATAACAATAATATCCTCACCTCGAATCCTCAGTACGGGTGGATGTAACTATTGGGAGAAAGGATCTTCAATCCCCATTCCTAACCCATGCATTTAGGGTGCAGTTCAAAGCATCAGTCTTTACTCGACCCGTGGGCGTAGATCCTCAAGTCATGCCCCTCTCTACCAAGCCATGTGCACATGATATTATATATAAGTAACCATCAATCCACCATACTATTGTCCTTTGAAAAATACCATTCACAACAAACCACATGTAAATTCACATTATTCCTTAACCCATTAACACATTACCATTTCAAATCATTTAACAATTCACCCAATTCCCATGTGTTATTCTTATCTCACTAAGTATTCAAAACTAAACACATAACATATCCCGTTATGGTCTTTAATTAGTTTACACATTAACCCATTTAACCCATTCATCATTTCCATGAATCAACCATTCAACCCATTCCAAATAACCCTTAGGTTATTGCCAAGTCAAGGTTCATCACCTAACTTCTTTTCAAAGTTCAACCAATCATGCCAATATATTCATTGAGGGCTCTACCATTTATTGCAACAAGGTCACTTGTTTAATAAAAATACATAAACCTAGGAAAAGTCGGCACATCCCATGGATGGACCTAATTAGGTCAAGTAATTATCAATGCATCCCATGGGGATCGTGAGGGTTCCATTTTACCATTTTTAAGCACCCTTTGTACTAACCGCGTCCAGGTTGATCAAATCTCATCAAAAGGAAACCATGAGCAAAGACACACATGCATAAATCCAACATAAAACTATGGGATAATGTTTATAGACCACCTACCTCAAAACCACGGTTGCAAGAATAATCAATCAAGTCATTAGACTTTAATCCGACCAACCTTTAGGGATTCAACTTTGAACTCACCCAAAAGACAGGGTTTTAGTGCTTCGAAACAAGAGGGAGAGAAGATACAAACCCTAAACAAAAACGAGAAGCAAGGATGGGATTATCCATACCAAAATCTTCTATCCGCATCCAATGGAACCTAAAACTCCTCATAAATAAGGGAGGTCAACCTCTTGGAGATCTTGTGAGATTTGCTTCGTCCCTAGGGTGAAGAGGGAGGAATATAGAGGAAATCCCGAGTGGGTTCTTAAAATCTCGGGGTGGAAATTTCCTTATTTTTCCAAACATTAAGAGGCCACACGGTTTTGCCACATGGTTTGACAAACGGTTCGCAAACCATGTGTATGGTACTGTCTAGAGGAGGAGGGGTTTCACAGTTTACCAGGGTAGTCCGCACGATTTGCCCGGGTCATGCGTAGGTCGTGCGCCCAGGCTTATCTTTCCTAGCTTTCCTTTCTTTCATGCCCCGAGCCTCCAAAACACCCCCAAGGCCACTCATACATTCAAAAGACATCCCTTTAATCCCAAAACAAGGGATTAAACCAAAACATAATAAATACATACCCTTCCAAAAACAGGATCTTACAACCTCCCCCCTTATAACGGCTCGTCCTCAATCCGAGCTTCAAAGCCTCATTGATCCACTGAAGAGAAGAGTTCGGGCCACTGAGCCCATATATCTGATTCCTACTCCCAAATGTTTTCCTGAACTTTCCCATTCTTCCATAGTACTCACATTAATGTAACAACCTTGCCTCGCAAGGCATTTTCACTATGATCCACCACATGAACCGGATTCTCCTCAAAGGACACATCAGCCTCAAGCTCCAAATCCTCCACATCAACCACGTGAGATGGGTCAGGGTGATACTATTGATGCTAAGACACATTAAAAACATCATGCATCCCACCATACTGTTGTGAAATATTCAATTAGTAATCCACTGGTCTGATCCTCTCCACAATATCAAAAGGTTCCACATACCTAGGTGCTAACTTACCCTACTTCTGAATCTGACAGTAACCCAACCTTGATGACTCCCGAAGGAACACTTTGTCACCCATTGCAAACTCAAGAGGTCTTCACCTCCAACCTGCATATGACTTCTACCTACTCTAAGCTGTATCCATCCACTTCCTAATCAAATTAACTCTCTCTGAAGTCTCATGCATGCGACTTGGCCCCAATAACTCAGATTCAATGGCCTCTAGCCAACACAATGGAGATCTACATGGCCTCCCGTAGAGTGCCTCAAATGGTGCCATCTGAATAGTAGCCTAAAAAATGTTGTTGTAGGAAAAGTCAACTAACAAAAGGTTCCTCTCCCAAGAACCACCAAAGTCTAATACATAAGATCTTAACATGTCTTCTAACACTTGGATCATACGCTCCGACAGCCCATCCGTCTATGGGTGGAAAGCTGTACTCAAAAACACCTACGTACCAAGTGCCTTCTGTAACCCTTTCCAGAAACGTGATGTGAAATGCGGATCTCGGTCTGAAACTATCGTTCGTGGAACACCATGTAACCGCACTATTTCATGAACATATAGCTCACCCAACTGGTCGACTGTATAGGTCTCCTGAATCGGTAAGAAGTGATCCACTTTCATTAACTGATCCACAACCACCCAGATTGCATCATTATTCCACAGTATCCTTAAGAGACCCACAACAAAATCCATTGTTACATCATCCCACTTCCATTCTAGAATGGGAAATGGATGCAACAAACCACCTAGGCATTGATGCTTGGCCTTCACCTACTAACAGGTAAGAAACCATGCCACAAATCTGGAAACTTCCTTATTCATTCCTGGCCACCAAAACTACCTTCAGAGATTACTGTACATCTTTGGTCAAACCAAGATGCACTGCCCACATTGATGCATGGAACTCACACATCAACTCTTCCCGCACACACTTTGGCACAACCACACATTCACAAACACGAACGACACCTTCCACGTCGACAGCCCATCCAGAATGAATCTCCCCACCTTTAAGCTTTCCCTTCATGACCAAACACTCGGGATCATCAAGATGACCTTCCTTAACTCAACACAAAAGTGTCGACTCCATCATTAAGGAATCAAGAGTGACATGACCACTCTCCTCCTGCACCTCCAGGTGAATCTCTGCAACTAAAGCCATCACCTTCCACTCAGCGCTGGACTCCTGAACCACCTAATTCTGAACCTTCCTGCTCAGAGCATCAGCAACATTGTTTCCCATTCCCGATGTGTACACAAACTCAAACTCAAATTACTGGAGATATTCAACCCATTTTCACTTCCAAAGGTTCAGATCCCATTGTGAGAAGATTTACTTTAAACTATTATAGTCAGTAAACAGAGTAAACCATTATCCCAACAGATAGTGCCTCCGACACTTCAAGGCACACACCACTATAGCCAAGTCAATGTCATGAGTGGGATAGTTCTGCTCATGGGGTCTCAACTGCCTTGACCCATAAGCCACAACCCACTTATCCAGCATCAACACTGCCCCATGTCTAACTCTGAATGCATCGCAAAACACAATGTACTTATTACCTGGCTCAGGTAAGATCAAGATAGGTGTGGTCGTCAACCGATTCTTAGACTCTTAGAAGGCGCACTCAAAAGCCTCAGACCACTCGAACCTGATTCCTTTCTTTGTCAAGCCCATGAGTGGTGCTTCCAAGCGAGAGAAATCCTTAATGAACCTTCAGTAATACCTGACCAAACCCAGAAAACTCCGAACATCAGAAACAATCTTGGGATACTCCCAAGATACAACTGCCTACACTTTCTCTAAATCCATTGTCACACCATCCTCTAAGATGATGTGACCCAGAAAATGCACCTCACCTATCCAGAATTGACAATTTGATATCTTGGCATATAGCCGATGCTCTATTATTGTACCCAAGATGATGTCAAGATGTTGGGAATGATAATCTTGAGTTTTTGAGTACACTAAGATATCTTCAAGAAAGAAAATCACAAACTGATCTAGATAGGGATGAAAGATTCAGTTCATCAAAGCCATAAACACCATCGGTGAATTTGTCAAGATGAAAGGCATTACCACAAACTCAAAAAACCTATACCAACTCTGGAAAGGTGTCAGTGGTACATTAGAAGACCACACCCTCATCTGGTGATAACCTGACCTAAGATCAATCTTAGAAAACACTGATTCACCCCTCAACTGATCAAATAGGTCATCAATTCTAGGAAGAGTGTACCAATTTTTCGCCGTCATCTGATTCAACTTTCGATAGTCAACACACACCCTCAACAACCCATCGGCCTTCTTTGAAAAAATAACAGGAGATCCCCAAGGAGACATACTAGGATGTATAAACCCCTTACACTCCAACACCTCAAGCTGAACCTTCAGTTCCTAGAATTATGCTGGTGCCATTCGGTATGGTAGAATAGAAACTGGATCTGCTCCCGGCTGCAACTCGATCATGAGCTCGACATCCCTCTCAGGTGGTAACCCTAAGAAATACTCAGTAAACACATCTTTAAACTGATCCACCATGGGAGTAAAATTAGATTGTTCCCCTCCCTCATCATCATCAAGAATGAGACATGCCACTTGAGCCGTGAGTCCACTCATCTGTTGACAAACTGGCCCCGCACACCCTGCTCGAACATCCCATTCGCCACAGTGAACATAAACGTCACCCTAAAGTGACCTGAACCATACTCTATGATGATAACAGTCTATGTGTGCCCGATACAACACCAACCAATTCATTCCCATGATTAGGTCAAACCCTGGAATCTTGAGAACAAACAAGTCCCACAGAAAACGATACCCAGCAACTTCCAAGGCACATCCCTTGCACTGCTTGATATCCTCAACCCACACCCACAACAGGGTGTCAATTAACATAACTCCACACAACCTCTCCAAAGGTAAACCCGAAACTACCACAAGTTGATCATTAACAAGAGTGTGTTGCGCCTGTGTCAAATAATGCACTGAAAAACGTAGAAGCTACAAGGATCATACCTCAAACAGTGGACGGTCCGGCCTCACCATCACCAGGTGCAAACTGAACTGCCTGAAGATGACCTGCCACTCTACCAAGGGCTCCACCCTAAGCACCCTATGTCGCACTGCCCTGCTAGTGTGAGCGATCTTTCCCTAGAGTTCGACATCCACCAACCCTGTCAGTATGGCCCGTGGAGCTCCAACTGCCTTCCTGATACCGGTAAACTGATCCCCTTCCCGTACCCAGTACCTGCTTTTCATTATCATGCTCACTCATCTGCTGAGGGTTCCTCTAGAACCTCTGTACATGCCCCATCCTTCCACACAAATAGTACTCAAATGGAGGTTTAGGACACTGACAATGCATATTCCCCAGCCTACCACACTAATTACAGAACACTTAGTTCCCACTCTGAGAGGTTGACCCTCTCTTATAACCACCTTGATTGAAACTTTCCAAACAGTGATTTTGACCTTCGAAAGATGCACCACTTGTCTGACCAGCTGGCACAACAATCCCACCACCCGAAGCTCCCTTCATGTTCCCTTCAGATATTAGTGTCTGATCCACCACCCATGAAAACCTCTTTAAGCAGATGATATTTACTTGAGACCTCATCTCATGTATCAAATCATCCTGGAAACTCTTTTCTACTATTGTCTCATCCCCTGCTAGGACTGGGACAAATCATTGAAAATTAGTGAAGTGACTAGCATAGTCCATCACTGATTGTGATCCCTGAGTTAGGCTCATAAAATCTGATTCCCCCTCCTACCTCAAAGTCTCTGGGTAGAAGTTCTACAGAAACTTGTACTAGAAAACCTTCCATGAAATCCCCTCAGCCTTCTCAGTCTCAGCCTAAATGTCCAACCAACGCCTTGCCTGGCCTCACAACATTTAAACAGCCATCTTTACTTGCTTTCCAACAGGGGTCTCTAGATGATCCTGTATCATCTGGACAGACTCTAACTAGAACTCCGTTGCCTCTGGCCCACCCTCTCTAGTGATGTTCGGAGGGTGCTGCAGCTGGAACTCCCTAGTCATCTCAAACACACTCGGTGCAACCCGCCCTGGGTCCTGATCTATCATCTGCATAAGACGAGCCAAGTTCTCCCGGAACTGGTCTTCTTTACCTTTATTGATCGCCACATTTTCATGCTCTTCTACTGGAGGAGTGTTTTCATAAACATCCTCCCATTTCTCAACTGGTAACTGACACCGTGGTGGCATATCATTACATTGCCAAGCACAAGGTTTACCATGCATACCATAAAACTTTCACGACTTCATCAAAATCTATTTACTAACTACAACAACCAATTTTCATATACTAATTCAACGACATTAACACCTCAAAATCACCAACCCGACCATCCCTACCACGGGCCATGGTCCACATGGGGTAAACAGTCAGGCACTACCACCAAACTCACAAAACATTTTACAATAACATTTTTTCACTTTATTTTAAACCCTTATATTTCATTAATAATCATTTACCCACTTGTTTTATTTCATTCTTCCCATTATTCCTTGGTTTCATGAAATGCATGATGCACCCTACTTTCTTGCCTCACATACCCACCCCGTGCGTCTACATAACAAAATGCATGTCACCTATCTCTCTAGGTGCCTAAAATGATGCATGAATGCAAATCATCGTGTTGTTAAGGCCATGAGCCAAATATCCTAAAAAAATCACATCAAACCACATGTACATCACCGAATGATGAAATATCATCAACTATAACAACACACAACCAATAACAACATTTCCCAACCATGGTGACTTGCATTTTCCCTTGTACATGGGTTAGTTACTCCCAAGAATGGGCACCTTTACCAAGGCCTGACACATCTTAACCCTTGGAAACCAATCCCAAATAACAAGACCTCAGATAATGAGAAGAAGGACCTCCTATAATACCACTTTGTAACGTCCCTGACCCGAAATCCACTAAACCATTGCTCCAAGCTGGGTAGTTACATAACCTTAAGTGCGTCTCCCCATACGCCAAAGGCTGCCGACTAGCAGTGGGGTCTTTGTGGTCAAGTGGGGAGACTATACCCCCTTTTTATCAAATTAAGCCACAATAGAAATAAACCAATAGCGGAAACAATAATCAATAAACAAGGAACATGTATAAAAACCATTTCCAATAATAAATATGTCATGTCCTGCTACAAGTGAAAAAGTGGAGAAAAGCCCAAAATAAAGACAATGGCCAAAATCCCCAAAATGGTCCCGACTCTAAGTCTGGATCCACCACCAAGTGCTAGCCATGTCCACTCAACTATCTAGAAAGGACCCTTTCCCTTCTCCTGACCTAAAAACTTGAAGTCTGCTCGGGTACCCAACGGCTCCCCGAGCAGGGTGTGAGTACAACTCAGTAGGCCGCCACCAATGGCGTCTACAAAAATATGCAGTATGAACAGGCAGTGCATACAAAAGGAGTATGAATGATAAGTAATAAGTAGTTATTTAAGGTGCGATTAACTAGTTCAGAGCCAAATCCATTTCCACTACTATTACCATTCATTTCAAACCAATTATCACCACTTACTATTTCATCACATTTCCTTGGGTTAAACACATATATTATGTTACATGGGTCTAAGGCCAACAATCACTTATAAGAGGGTAAACACATCATTATCCTATCTCACTAGGACTAACCTCTTCATAAAAATCATATCCTCACCTCAGAGCCTTAGTCTGGGTGGATGCAACCGTTAAGAGAAAGGATCCTCAGTCCCCATTCCTAACCCATGCATTTTGGGTGGAGTTCAGAGCATTTGTCTTTACTCAACCAATGGGCATAGATCCTCAAGTCATACTCAACTCTACGAAACCATGTGAATATGATATTATATATAAGTAACCTTCAATCCACCATACTATTGTCCTTTCACAACGACCATTCACAACAAACCACATAGGAATTCAGATTATGCCTTAACCCATTAACACATTACCATTTAACATCATTTAACCATTCTCCCAATTCCCATGTTTTATGCTTATCTCACTAAGAATTCAACACTAAACCCATAACCTATCTCGTTATGGTCTTTAATCAGTTTACACATTAACCCGTTTAACCTATTCATCGTTTCCATGAATCAACCATTCAACCCATTCCAAATAACCCTTAGGTTATTGCCAAGTCTAGGTGTATCACCTAACTTCTATTCCAGGTACAGTCGATCATGCCAACATATTGGTCGAGGGCTCTAAAATTTATTACAACAAGGTCACTTGTTTAATAATAATCCATAAACCCAGGAAAAGCCAGCACATCCCATGGATTTCCCCAATTAGTTCAAGTCATTCTCAACGCATCCCATGGGGATCGTGAGGGTTCCCTTTTACCATTTTTAATCACCCTTTGTACCAACCACATCCAGGTTGATCAAAGCTCTTCAAAAAGAAACCATGAGCAAAGACACACTTGTATAAATCCACCATAAGTATATGGGATAACGTTTGTAGACCACCTACCTCAAAACTTCGGTTGAAAGCACACTCAATCGAGTCCTTAGACTTCAATCCGACCATCCTTTAGATCATCAACCATGAACTCACCCAAAAGATAGGGTTTTAGAGCATTGGAACAAGTGGGAGAGAAGATACAAACCCTAAACCAAATAGAGAAGCAAGGATGAGATTAGCCTTACCTGGATCTTTGATCTGCATCCAACGGAACCAAAAATTCCATAGAAATGAGGGAGATCGACCTCATGGAGCTCTTGGGTGATTTGGTTCATCCCTAGGGTGAAGAGGGAGGAATGGAAAGGAAATCCCGAGTGGGTTCTTAAAATCCCGGGGTGGCAATTTCATAATTTTTCCCAACATTAAGAGGCCACATGGTTTAGTCACACTATTTGAAAAACTGTTCTCAAACCATGTACATGCTACTATCTGGAGGAGGAGGGGTTGCTCGGTTTACCTGGGCAGGCCGCACGATTTTCCCTAGTCGTGTGCCCAGGCTTGTCTTGCCAATCCTTCCTTTCTTTCGTGCCCCAAGCCCCCAAAACACCCCCAAGGCCTCCCATACTTTTATAAGACATCCCTTGAAGCCCGAAATAGGGGATTCAACCAAAACATAATGAAAACATACCCTTCCAAAAACCAAGATCTTACAAAATACATTTATTAATTTCATAGTGATAATAATTGGATATAAGATAAATTATTTTATTATAAATATATTATAAGTACTTTTAATTTAAACCATTATTTAACCATGATATAACAAACATCAAAGATCATGGAAAGTAAATTTTTAAGTGAACATATTTTTACACATAAAATAATTTTTTTATTTAGAAATAAAAATTGAATTTTATCAGTGAATTAGTGTTGAAAAAAGAAATTATTTTTATGTATATATATATAATAATAATTTTATTAAATCTATATTTACCCTCCAATTCAACAACTATATTTTAATGGTCACATAATGTCTCATAATTCATTTTGTTTTGATGTTTCATGTGAAGAAATATATCAAAAAAATTCAGTTTTAAAGGAAAATATAGTTAAAATCATGGGGAGAAACATGGAAAAATTCTTGAAACACAACCAAAATATGAAATTAAGGAATGAAAAGAAATAAACTATTTATTTTTTCTATTATTTTCTATCATAATTTAAATATAATTCCACAAAATCAAGAAATAGGAAGATAAATTAATCAAGTTTTGTATATAAAATATTACTCAATTATCAAGTATGCTTTTTAAAACTCATTCATAACTATGAGTCTCATATTGGTAAATCCATGGTTTATGAAATTTTTAGGAAATTATTTCTTACTAATATTACCATAAAAATGAAATTTATTTTCTAAATTAAATGTAATAATATTGTATTAAATTTTATTTATTTCGACCTTTTTATATTTATCTTATACTTCATATTGATTCTTTTTTCTCTATGTTAAAGTTTGATTATTAGGAATCCTTTTAAAATTAAATTTTTTTGAAAATCCAATTCCACTCATTAGAATTAATTAAAAATATTTTTTAAACTATTATCAATCAAACACAAGATAAATAAAATCAACCATGAAAATAAAACACCCCAAAATTTTACTATGGATAACTTAAATAAATTTCTAGTTGAATAACATGTGATATACATAACACAAAACTAAAGACAATAATACTTAATTAAAATGAAAGATAGAATTCAATACATTATTATTAATATATGTTCCAACAAATAAATTAGCAGTCACTCGTAAATTAAATGAAATAATATTAAGAATAAAATATGATTAAAATGTTCTGTTTTTCTATAAAAGATGTTTTTATTTATATTTTCTATGTTCATTTAAAATATTAAATTATAAATTTTAGGATTTATATTTGATGAAATTTATTTTATTTTTTTAATTTATCATGTTGAAATTATATTTAGGTAAATTTATGGAATAGTTCAAAAAGGGTTAATTTTTTGGTTAATAGTGAAAATGATGATTTTACAAATACTCTCATTTTTATGATATTATTATGATATAATAATTGGTTGAAAGTTTAAAAAATATATATACAAAGTATATATATTTAAAAATTAATATAATTTATTTAAAAATATAATTTTGAACTTAAAAATTCATATTTGACATTTTAAAAATCTATGTAATATTTTTATTCAAATGAAAATTATTTTTGGTTATTTAATTTTATGTAAATAATACAAGGATAATTTGGGTTTTGGTTGGGTTTTCTAGTAAAATAAATATCCTTTTCTGAATCATAATATAATTAATTCCATGGTAATCAACACTACACATAACTTTGGAATTAATACATTTTTGTGTTTAGAAGGGGGTATTTTCTAAAAATTGTTTTTCATTCCATTATGTGTAATTATTTTAAAATTAATTTTTTCCAATTCAATATATTAAATCCTAAAAAATGATTTCATATTTATAAATGTAATTTTTTAACTATAAAATTAGTTCTATTTCATTTTTATTGATAATGAATAGTTTCTTAGGTAAAAGTCGGTTGCCATAGTAAAGGTTAAAAGGGTTAAAGAGGGGGTTAAACTAAACGATAAGGATTAAAATATATTTATCATTTAAATAAATATGAATTTATTAGTTTTTTTAGACCATAAACTTACCTATATTATAAATTATATGAAATTTGATCCACTTTAAATGAAAAAAACATTTATTAAATTTTAATGTTCTTAATATTTATAAGGGTGCCACTCCCCTCACTTATAAAAGGTATCTTCCCCTCCTAACATCATCACACACCTTGAGAACATTATTTCGAAAAACAATTATAACTTAATTCATTATAAAATACTCCAAATGACTTATAGGTCATGGTATAACTAAAATACCATACTAAGAAGGCTTAAGGTGTAATTTCAAGGAAGATACTAAAAGAATCGTTGTAACTGAGTTCTTTCATGTTTATTTATTCTTCCACTTCCTTAAAATATATTATATTAAACATAATGTAATGTCATAATAATAACAAATACACATATATTTTATTATTTTGGTATAAAAACTATTTTATACGTCATTTGTATCTAATAGAACATGAAAATTTTGCTCATGTGTACGTGTAAAATACTACCTCCACGAAATGATGAATTTCATTTTTAATTATTGCCTTATATGGATTCTTATAAAGATTAATTTAATATATATATATATATTATTTATAATATTTTTATTATTCTATAAATATAATATATTATATACTTACTTACCCCCCTCCCCCCTCATTTATTGGAAAATGAAAATGACACTTGTGTGTGCGGGCATACTACCTCCTCCATGAAGCGGTGTATTTAATTTTTTTGTATCGTACCACATGTATAGTCATAAGGATGGATTTAATGAATAAATAATATCTTTATATAACTATTAATCTTGTATAAAATTGAAATTATTATTAAATAATAACATGTTCTTACTCATTCAATGATTATAACAAGTTTTTGTTTTAATGGGTTTTACCACCTACCTGAACATTATTATGGATTTTATGTCATGAATGATAAATAAATTTTATATACTTTTAATTTCATCTAATAAAGATGAATTTATAATGTTTTAATAATTATATGGTACTAATATTAATAAGAACTATCAGATCTTGGAGTGGGAATCAACTACTATAGAGGAAGAAATCTATCATGGATGTGGAGATGGTTATGACTTGTATGACCTATACTTTTATTTTCTAGCTTGTGGAAATTTCATACTATACTTTTATTTTATTATAATAAATGGTCATAGGATTTCATCTAACTAAGCTTTTCTGGTATATTAACTGATAAATGCAATTCTTTTATTAATTCAACAATCACCGAAAAATGATATTTTCTGGCATTCTATGTGAACCGTTAACATAAATTACATAAAGTAATGATGAAACTCAAGAAAAATTTAAAAATAATGATTTAAATATTCTTAAAAAAAATTGGAGTTTTGAAACCATGACCAATGTTCAAGGATAGAAACCACTAAATCAAAAAAATGTGAGAAAAACTAAATAGTTAACACAAAAATATTGATTTTAACAAAGAATGACTATTATGTGGGTAATAAGAAATTATATGAGAATGATATATAGTAATATAAGTATGTATATGGATATTTTATATATTTATAATAATATTAAATATATTATATAGAATGATAAATTATGTATGAAGAAATTTGAGACTTGAGGTAAGGGTTTATGTTATAATAATATTTTTAATTAGGAGTGTTCATGCTTTGATATCCATACACAAAATTATATTAGATATATCTCATAAACTCAATTAATATTTTTATCTATTTGTTTTTAGATATTTTAATTATTATTTCCATTTTTCCCTCTTTGGTGTAAAAAAATATTTATAATAAATTTTTAAGAAAAGATACCTTTTATTTATCTTATATTGGTCAAAAATATTTATCCTCTATTAACATGTTCTCAAAATAGTTTTAAATAATTTTTTACTTATATATAAATTTTTTATAAATTTATTGTTTACTAAATTTTAATTTCTTTAAAATTTATTAAAATTAATATTTTTAAATTCATTATATATGGATTTAATATGACTTTTTAGAAATTTCAAAATAATTTTTTTATCTTTTTATAAATGAACAACATTTCCAGTCATCATGTCTATTATTTATTAAAAATATTTATTCAAGAATTTATATGGTTATTAAAAATAAAACATTATTCCCATATTTCTGGGATTTTTTAGTTTTTAAAAAAATATAAAAAAATGATATTTATTCTTGTCTTGCGAAGAATATTTTAAATTATTTTATAAAAGTATTTTTTATCTATGTCAACATCCATTAATAAGTATTATACTTCACTAAAAATATATTCTAATGGTCCCATATAATTTATTTCTTTGGATGGATCATGATGATGATGTTTTAAGGTTGTTTTCAAAAGATCCAATTATTTGCCACGGTTTAACTAAGATATGATGAAATTATTAATGTTTTTGTCATCTTGTGGAAGAAATATGTACAGTTTTCAGTATTTGATAGGTGGGAAAAGAATTATTTATTCCTTTAATACATTAAGTGATTATTTATATTATATTATATAATATGAAGATTAATATTTAGTGAACCAAATCCAATATGGGACTTTATTGACCATGAATGAAAAGGTAATGGTAAGTGAACCCAATCCACTATGGGGATCTTTATACTATGTTATGTTTCTCTTAGAAGTCATCCTTAACTAATTAAATGATTTTATATGATTATGATTATTCCAAACTTCTATGACATGTTATTATGCTTATGATATGCTCTCATAAATTATGATTGATTATTGTTGATTCTATACTCTTGTGACTCACGTTCATTGTTTTGAAGAAATTTTATGCCATAACCCCTAATTTATGATATATAACTGATTTTATATGATATTTTATGTTATTTTAATTACCAAATACACTTATTCTTATCTTACACTCACTTATGATATTTGGTTGACGTCTCTCATGCTTAACCTTATTGAGAATCTGAGCTCACCAATTTTTATGTTTCCATTTATATAGGTTATAATGAAAGGTATTAATTAGGATATGTCTAAAAATGGTTCTATGTGAGAATGAATTTTTTGAATATGTTTAATACTTATTATAATGTAAAAATTTATCAGTATAATGGAAAAATTACTATTTGATGAGAAACACATGGGATTTAGGATGTAAAAGGTTTTTCCTAATTTCATAAAACTCTAAACCAAAAATTATTTTAAGTATATAAATGAATCAGTTTGTTATAAAAAATGTAATGATGGAATTTTATGTTTTGTTATATTAAGTTAGTATCAAGGCTGGAATGAAAAGAAGAATGTTTATAGCATCAAATTTCAGTTTAAATTTCTTATGTTTTCTCATAAAATATCTCATATATAAATTTAAAATCTTATGTGTTGAATTTAATTCTAACAATATATGATGTATTAGTTATAAAAATCATATTTATTGTTTAAAATATCTTATGTATTGATTTCCCGCCAATGAATATATATTATATATCATAATTATAATATATGTTGAAATTTTTCTAGTTATAAAAACCCACATATCAATGGAATATTTTGTGTGTGGATATATTTATATGAAATATATTTCATATAATTATTTTTTGTAATTTAAATTAAGTTCCTAGGTTAGGTGAGATCATTGACAGGGGAGAGGGTGATTTAGTCATCACTTTCCATTTTAAAAAATTCATATTTTAATTTAAACTCTATGAATGGATAAAGTATCAATCCAATATTATTTTGTATCATAGCCTCACCTGAATAATGAACTAATTGAAAGGGGTGGAGCACAAGGATTTACAGGGTTCATAATTCAAAGCATAATACTCGTTGTTTGTATTATGTGTCCAGATTATAGATTCTTCCACTATTAACACATGTGGTCACAACAGCATAGTCTCGCTCCTTTCTTATATGACATACCATCATTTAATCTAGTGTCCCACTAATGTATGTTTATACTACCTCACATAGTCCAACCTCCTACTCAATCATGTTTTTGTTCAACATTGCTCAACCATCCTTGATATTATTGGCTGCCTTACATGGTCCTTTAAAAGGATCCTTCCATGACCCCGCATGAACAGGTCTTCAGAACCCTCTAATATTTGTGTAATTGTGTGTTAATCATGTTCTCTTGAAGTATACACATTTAGGTCCTCCTCAGAACGTGACCACTTGCCTTTCTCATAACAAGGTGAGATCCTATTTATCACTGGTTCTATGATTCATGGTAAATACTTTATGAAATTGTCTTCTACCCCCTTTTTCAAAACATAATAAATCTTGAATGCATTGGTTTCTCTCTTCTATACATTGATGATCACATTTTTTATACATCTGTATCATTCTATCTCTTTATATTTTCTTTATCACTTTCTTTCTCCATTTATATTCATAGAATAAAGCATTAATATTATTTCTATAATTTAATATGGAGATTCTGTGATTCTTTAAATCAAAAATCTTCTCATTTGATCATGTTTAAATTCGAGTCAGGGTTTTATTTAAACTTCCCCAACTTGGAATTACCTTCCCAACACAATATTTGAAATATCACATTCTTTTTTGACTTCTAAAAAATCCACAAATTTATTTCCATTAAAATTTTCCACTATGTGTTCATGGTTTCTTTTAATTTCTACTTGTATCTTCTCTCTATGGTGTGGAAATATTCTCATACTAGAAGCTTGGAAAATATTTGTTTGAATGTACATGGAGTTTGAATCCATGAAGATCAATAAATGCATTATTTGAATTAATTTATTTTATAAAAAATATATTCCATTAAAATTCCAAGACTTTTCATTCTGATACTCAATATTTACTTCTTAAAAAGTTTTGGAATGTTTTTATAAGATATGTTGTATCTTACAGTTTTCATCAAACATTGTTTTTGTATTATACACACTCTTCATCTTATATTGTTCCCATCATTCATGTTTTTCATCTTCTAAGATCTTGTATCATATGAAAATCACTTCTTATAACTCTACCTTATGAGATCCATGTATCTTATGTGCTCTTCATCTTACATGATTTCCTCATCTTAAAAGTTGTGTCTTATGAGGATAAATTATTCTACATAAATCATATGGGTTTTAGATATATGACGTGTTGTTTATTCTTATGAACTCGTTTACATATGACTCATGTAATATAGAAAAATTATCATACGTGGATCCCAGAATCACTCATATTAAAATATTAGGATGTATCCAATTTTTCTACTTGAGTACTCAAATTCATTATTTCAGTATAATTATTTCATAACCACATAAACACATTTTGGGGCCTTCTCAATCCCTCATAAATTCCTAAAAACAATATCTAAGTAATATTCTCCTCTTGAGACAATATATTTCATGTTTAGGTCTCTATGTATGGATTCTATATATTCTTGGTTAGCCTAAATTACTAAATAATAGATTATCCCATATCTACAAGATGGATTCCTCTAACATTCTATTAAATATTGTATACAATACCCTCATCATTAGAACATTCCTTTATCATGAAGAAAAATATATCAATCATAAAAAATAAAGGAATTTTCTTTGAATGTGAATATCTCATCTCTATAATTAGCATCCATGTCATCCTTTTCCATTTATAATGTCAGAATATCACTCATTTATTCCCCTGACATCTAAAACATATTAACACTTTACATTAATTATTAGAATCATTTCACATTGAAAATATAGATAATCCTCAAACTCTAAATTGAACTTCAATCTCCCAATTTAAATTTGTTTTCACTTCTGTAGGACCCCAGGACACCCTGAGAGTGGAGGGGTGAATCTAGGTGTCAACTTTTTCTTCTTAATGTTTTGGATCTTGTTCCCATGTTGGTAGCAACCTGTTAAACCTATATTATGGATATGATTAGTAATGAAACATTCACATGCAGATAGATGACACAGCTATTTTTACTTGGTTCACCACTAACGGCTACGTCCAAGGAGCATACACCGACAGGTTGTCGGTCTTACCAAAATCCACTATGCTTCACTAGCTGTAGATTACAAATGTTCGGGTACAGTGACTCTGTCCCTGGATCACTACCTTTACAAAAGTTTAGGGATAGCTCACTGCATCCCTCGGGTCACTCCCGTTGACTCCCCCTAGCCCACTACCGTTGGTGAAGTCCCACTCAGTTTATAGATGTGAAGGTCTCTTAAATAGATGTGCATTGATGTTCTTTGTCTCCTGTTCTGCATGAGACTTTTCTTGCATCAGGTTTTAGAGTTGATTCTCTTTTTAGTTCAATCATTCTTCTTTAATGCAATGAATGAATGCACTAGATCTCCTTGTCTTCGTTTTCCTGAATCACAATCACTTATGTGATTGCTCAATAAATGATGCTCATCTTACATGTCATCATCAGAATCAGTTAACCATGTATGCATGAGATAATTCATGTATCATTTAGATTTCTTCTTCAATCTCACTTTGCACTGAATGTATCGGGTAATCTCCGGACTTTCGTGCAGCTCCAAACAAACTGGAGGGCTTCAACAATACCTGGCGCGCTTCTCCGAGCCAGGCGCGCAAGTCCCAATACGGCGTGAAAGTCTCACTACGGCGTGCAAGTCTCTGGCATGCAGGTCCAAACTGGCGCGCAAGTATCACCAAACCACCTGTGCGACACTGCCTTCCTCAACATCTAACATGTGCGACTTACTTCATTTCTCTCCCAAACCGCCTTGGGCACACAGCCAACAACAGGCACATAGCTTCAAATTATGATGTGCAAGTCCACCTGCGCAACCACACAATACTTGTGTGAATTCCACACCTACACAATGGGAGATCTGATTTTTCTAAGTGTTGAACTCCGTAGAAAATGAGGAGGGGTGGTCCAGTATTTATAGGCAATTTGACCACCCTGCGCAACGGTGCACAAGTCAACCATCGGCACGCAAGTCTCGGTGCGCAGCTCTCTTCCCCTGCTAGTCACTTGCGCGACCAACTTCCAAACATTCACAAACCTCTTTCCTTTTCCAAATTTTTATCTTCTGATCTCGAAAAACCATAGGCGCGCAAGTTATCAAGCTTCCAAGGCATTGGCGCGCAAGTCTCTTCACGGCGCACAAGTCACCTGCGCGACCTCACCAAAACTTGCACGACCCTTATCCCTTTGCCATATTTTGATGATCTGATCTTCAAAAACTTATGGCGCACAAGTTTCCTCTCCTTCAAGTATACGGTGCTCAAGTCCCTTTGCCAAAATCACTCTTCATAATTTGTTGATTTTTAGGCCCTGAAATTTGGAAAACAATGGAAAATGGAGCCACCTTGTATCTGCTCTTTTTGTACCGCCTCCAGATCATCCATTCCTCGTTTGACGTTCTTGAATCAAACATATATCATTGAACACAACTCTTGAACTCAACATGCCATCCTGAAATCCCTTTTGTCAACAAATTTTTATGTCATTTCTTTGCTTTGTCAACAAGAAAAATCACCTCAAAAATACTTCTTCTTAGTGATTTGAATCCTTCAGCAACTCTTCTGCTGTCATCACAAACTCCACTATCATGATATGTATTCTTTGGAGGAACAGCTTTAGAACCATCATCTTTTGATACAATGTGATGTTCATGTCCATCTCATAATTTCAATCTCTGCATGGCCATCTTGGAAGTCCAATCCCTTGCACATTGTCTTCTTCTTTATCCGTCATTATCTACTTCATGAAAAGCATATGAATCAATTTTTCAAGAAGTCTCTTTCATGGTTTGCATACAATCATGAGGTATTTCATGGTCTTCATCAAAACCTCATTCTTCATGAATCATCCTCAGATGAATTATATTGCACATTCTTCATTGTTGTAAACAATGTGTCACATTTGACACATGTTCTTTTGGACTTATGATTAGTACAACAATCGTATGAATCTCCATTACTCCATTTTATTGGATTACTTCTTGATCTCCTTTATTTTGATCTTAATTGAAAACTATTGACAACAAATACAACCTTATATAAAAAGTGGTTCCAACAATCTCCCCCTTTTTATTTTGTTGTCAATACCTTATACATATTCTGAAATGATTTCGTCAATGTCAAAATGAGAACATTCTCTCTTCAATAAACTATTCTTTTTCAAACGTTCATTGGAGTACTTCTTGATCTCCTTCATTTTGATCTTCATTGACTACTTATACATCTTCTGAAATGAATTCGTCAATACAAAAATGAGAATCTTCTCTTTAATCAACTTTTCTTTTCAAACGTTCATTTCACTTTTTCTTTTCAAACGTTCATTTCACTTTCTCTCCACCTTATTGACAAGAAATAAAAAATGCATGGTAGGGAGGGTAACGATCCATACTTAAGAAATGTTTCATTAATCATTTCAATCTAAGTCCACTTGAGCAATGCTCGATGTAGAAAACAAGAGGATTTGATTAAGTCAACAAGGCTTTCCATTATTCACAGATCATCATTCTAACATGAGATGAGAACTCATACATTTTGTCTTCAAGGGTTTACCACTTTTATTTCAGGCATAAGAAATAAAATGTGATAGGGAATGATCAACCTGAAATTCCTGCACTCACATCAGCAAACTGATCAAAAACATTAAAGTGTTATATGCAGGATAAGTGACCTTGGGGCGCATCCATTCTTCTTATGTCACTAATCAATTCAGTTACTCCCACTTTGTAGAATGATCTTTGATCTGAGTAACCAAGGGATAGAGATTGAGAAATGGCATACCTTCTCCATTAATATGTTCTTCAATAAATTCACAGATTAACTGCATTTGAGTCCAGCTGGAGTTGATATTGATTGAAACAGTGATTTTGGAAGTTTCTTCATTTTTCTCCCCCTCAAGGGAAACACTCCTTATCATCTTCATCAAGAGTGATCCTTCATTATCATAATCTTTGAATATCAATTGAAGAATCTACCAAGGATAGAAACTTCTTCAGCTTCGCTACCAAGAGTTGATACCATTCACTACTTCTCAGGTTCTCCCCCTGAGAGCATGTTTCACCTTCAATTCCCTGCATTATTAGCACCAATACAATACACAAATGATTAAGGGAATAAGGTGGTTCCTCCTGCTTCATCAACAAGACCTGAATGGTTGAGGTTCTTTTCTCAACCAAGTTCCTTTGTTCACTCCAGTCTTCATGCCTGATCATTTGAACATATGTTCTGACATCTTTTGGTGTGGCATGTCTTTCTTCACATTCTCTTCTACTTTGTGTGGGGAACTGTGCTGCTTAACAGCCATCATGAAAGTTAAATTCTTACTCTTCTTAAAGACTTCTTCTTGCTCTGGTATTAAGGTTAGGTAACCTTTTGCAATGTGACTAGATTTCATACATCTCTCACATAGAACTTCTTTGAAACGTGTGTTTCTCTTTGTTTTCAATATCTCATGCATTGTGTCTTCATCATGTGAAATTTTTCCTTTTCCTTTTTCACCAGCCATGGCCTTTTCATATTCAAGTTTTCTCATCCTTTTCAAATCTTCTGGCCAGATGACCAATATGTCATTTGGAACTGTTGCAGCTGGTTTGGGTCTTCCACATGGGTTCATCTGAGTTTCATCCCACTTAGTTTTTCTTTTGGATGAATGACCCTTCAATTTCATGGATATAAAATCCTATGTCTTCTCAGCTTCCCTACTTGAGATCTTCTTGGGGAAATGTATGTTCACCATATTCTTCTGATTTCTTCCCAAGGAATTTTCTTCCTTCTTAGCTGGCTTATGTGGTCTTCTATTCGTATCAGCTGTGGATATCTGTTGACATAGGCATGCACCATTCTTTTGACCACTGCCACTGCATACATCATAGATGTTATCAAGCATTCCAAATCTGTTTTCTATAAAAAGATGCTTCTGGACCTGTATATGTTGATTCTTCTTCTCTGGATTTTTTCCCTTTGATACAGACTTTCATTGTGATTTTCCATTAAAGGGATTGTACCAACAATCCTGTGCACAATGCCCAAATCTGTTGCAGCACCAACATTGAACTACAAATCTTTTCTTCTTTGTATCTTCTGTATTAGGTTGTTGGGACATCTGGTTAATATTTTGTTCTCTATTTGTGGAACCAACATTCTCTTTTCTATTCCCATCCACCCTAGCCATGGAGGTAGGTTTCTTCTCCACACCTTTCCTCATCCATACTTTTTTAGAATTTTTCTTACGACCTGCACTGATTGTGGGAATGTATCTAGAAACATGAGTACAAGATGGTTTGGATGGTACCTTCACTTTCTCAATTGCTTTTGATAGATCAATGAGTGAAGTCATGATCTTCTTATCACATTTTGGAGGTATTTTCATAATAGAATCCTCCAGTGAGCATTGAGTACTAGCAACAACTAATTCTTAATGTGGATAATCAAGAGTTGTCATAATCGTCTTGTCACATGTTGGAATAATTTCAGCATTGGATTCCTCCAACGAACATTGAGTACAAGCATCACTCATTACATTCTTTTGTGAAGTCTCAATATGTGTATTCTCAATCTTGGTCAAATGGGATTCCAATTTTTGACCCTCAATATTGAGGATGATCTTCTGATCTTCAATCATGATCATCTTCTCTTCACAAGTTCTCTTCAATCTTTCAACCTAATCTTCATGCATCTTAACTTTGTTTTGTAACAAAGACTCAAGTTCCCTGAATTTCATGGAAGTTTCTTCCAATAAAAAACTCCTGAATTCATTGATCTTCTTCAGCTCAACTTCAAGTGCATGGATCTTTTCTTATAGAGTCTTATTGACTTTCTCTTTTATTCAAAGACTTTCACCTGTTTGGTGAGATTCATACTTTCCATAACTTTTCTTTCCAACCCTTTTCTATATTGTCAGCTTCCCTTTCTAATCGAGTAATCTCTACCTGCATAGATTGGAATAGGCTACAAATAATAGCAACCCTTTCTTCAGGAATATCATGCAGATATGTTTTGAGTTTTTCCTGAAATCTTGAATTAGTGATGTAATCCTTTCCTCTGGAAGAATTTTGAACCACCTGGTCGATACTTTCCAAGCCTGATATTTATTAATTATTGGAATGGAATGGAGAACAAGACACTGAATCTTCTTTGGATATGAGGGAATTATTTAGCTGCTTCTTCTCTTTCATTTTCCTATTTTTCATGGTCTTTCTATATGTAGACTTCTGCTCAGAAATGACAGAATCTTCATCAAGACTGCTCTTCATTGTTGACTTTAAGAAAGTAACTCAAATCCTCTTCTAAATAGAATTACTGTAGAATATCCAACATACATTAACCTTTCCCTTTGGTACCACTTGTAGGACCTCGGGACACCCTGAGAGGGGAGGGGTGAATCAGGGTGTCAACTTTTTCTTCTTAAAGTTTTGGATCTTGTTCCCACGTTGGTAGGAACCCGTTAAACATGTATGATGGATATGATTAGTAATGAAACATTCACATGCAGAGAGATGACACAGCTATTTTTACTTGGTTCGCCACTAAGGGTTACGTCTAAGGAGCATACGCCGACAGGTTGTCAGTCGTACCAAAATCTACTATGCTTCACTAGCTGTAGATTAAAAATTTTCGGGTACAGTCACTCTGTCCCAGGCTCATTGCCTTTAAAAAAGTTTAGGGATAGCTCATTGCGTCCCTCGGTTCACTCCCATTGACTCCCCCTGGCTCACTGCCGTTGGTGAAGCCCCTCTCAGTTTATAGACGTGAAGGTCTCTTCAATAGATGTGCATTGAAGTTGTTTGTCTCCTGTTCAGCATGAGACTTTTCTTGCATCAGGGTTCAGAGTTGATGCTCTTTTTAGTTCAATCCTTCTTCTTTAGTGCAATGACTGAATGCACTAGATCCCCTTATCTTTGTTTTCCAGAATCACAATCACTTATGTGATTGCTCAATAAATGATACTCAGCTTACTTGTCATAGTCAGAATCAGTTCCCCATGTATGCATGAGATCATGCATGTATCATTTATATTTCTTCTTCAAACTCACTTTGCACAGAATGTATCGGGTAATCTCCCGGCTTTCGTGCAGCTGCAA
Organism: Viscum album; assembly: GCA_963277665.1. NCBI lineage: Eukaryota > Viridiplantae > Streptophyta > Magnoliopsida > Santalales > Viscaceae > Viscum > Viscum album. The sequence goes on along the minus strand of OY728145.1, from coordinate 1,235,151,267 downwards.
ACAAACCGGCAGGATTCAGCAATACCCGACGTGCTTCTCTGAGCCAGGCGCACAAGTCCCAATACGGCACGTAAGTCTCACTACAGCGCGCAAGTCTCCGGTGTGTAGGTCCAAACTGGTGCGCAAGTATCACCAAACCACCTGCGCGACACTGCCTTCCTCAACTTCTAACCAGCACGACTTACTTCCTTTCTCTCCCAAACCGCCTTAGGTGCGCAGCCAACAACCGGCGCACAGCTTTAGATAATGACGCGCAAGTCCACCTGCGCAACCACACAATACTTGCTTGACTTCCACACCTACGCGATGGGAGCTGTGATTTTTCTAAGTGTTGAACTCCGTAGAAAATGAGGAGGGGTGGTCCATTATTTATAGGCAATTTGACCAACATGTGCGATGGTGCGCAAGTCAACCATTGGCGCGCAAGTCTCGGAGCGCATCTCTCTTCCCCTACTAGTCACTTGCGCGACCAACTTCCAAACTTGTGAAAACCTCTTTCCTTTGCCAAATTTTGATCTTCTGATCTCAAAAAACCATAGGCGCGCAAGTTATCAAGCTTCCAAGGCATCAGCGTGCAAGTCTCTTCACGGTGCGCAATTCACCTGCACGACCTCACCAAAACTTGCGCAACCCTTATCCCTTTGCCATATTTTGATGATTTGATCTTCAGAAACATATACCATGCAATTTTCCTCACCTTCAAGTGTACGGCGCACAATTCCATTTTCCAAAAACACTCTTCTTCATTTTTTGATTTTGAGGCCCTGGAATTTGTCAAACACTGGAAAACAGCGCCACCTTGAATCTGCTCTTTTTGTACCGCCTACAGATCATCCATTCCTTTTTCGATGTTCTTGAATCAAACATAGATCATTGACCACAACTCTTGAACTCGACATGCCATATTGAAATCCCTTTTGTCAACAAATTTGTATGTCGTTTGTTTGCTTTGTCAACAAGAACAATCACCTTAAAAACATTTCTTCTCAGTGATTTGAATCCTTCAGCAACTCTTCTGCTATCATCACAAACTCCACTATCGTGATATGTATTCTTTAGAGGAACAACTTTAGAACCATCATCTTCTGATACAATGTGATGTGCATGGCCATCTCATAATTTCAATCTCTACATGGCCATCTTAGAAGTCCAATCCCTTTCACATTGTCTTCTTCTTTAGCCGTCATTATCTACTTCATGCAAAGCATATGAGTCAATTATTCAAGAAGTATCTTTCATGGTTCTCACGCAATCATGAGGTATTGCATGGTCTTCATCAAAACCCCATTCTTCATGAATCATCCTCAGATGAATTATACCACACATTATTCATTATTGTAAACAATGTGTCACATTTGGCACATGTTCTTTTGGACTTATGATTAGTATAACAATTGTCTGAATTTCCGTTCCTCCATTTTATTGGAGTACTTCTTGATCTCCTTCATTTTGATCTTCATTGACAACTATTGACAACAAATACAACCTTATATACAATGTGGTTCCAACAACTTCCACTATGAAACACTATGTAAATATGTTTTCATTGTTATATTCATTTCAACTCTCCCATGTTGAAAATAAATATAAAGAGAATACAGGAAATGGATATCACTTATATATTTCATATTATTCTTTTAGAAAAGGGTACTTTTATCACTTCTTAAAGAAACTTATTGTCTACCTTTTTAGCTATCAATTTCAATATGATTAACTTATAGAGAGAATAATGATACCACATGGTTTTCTTAGAAAAGAGACATTAGTTATACAAATATAAGTCTACAGGGGATAATTCAGTGCATTGAACAAGTGTTGTTAGCAAAAGTGATAAGTTTTTTCCATAATTTCCCATACATATTATACTATTTTAATTTTATCAATTTTAGGGGAAATAAAATATAATTATTCAATAATTATATAACTTATACTCAACTCAAACAAATGAATACAAACAATTCAAATGAAAGATGAATAAAACATTGAATTTCTCCTACAAAACACACCATCCAATACTCCTGCTTTTTGATCATATTCATTATAATAAAAATTACGGTAGAATGTGTGAATTGAATACCAAAATTGTTAATGTTTTTAACATTTTCCATAATTTTAGATTTAGTGTAGAATGAAAATTTAAATATCTTTTCATCATGTTTTCTCCCCATCGAGAGATGAAATCACCTCATCTTCTAATCATGGTTGATTATCATGAAAGGAACTCCATGATGTGCTCTTCCTTTTATTGTTCAATAGTGAAAGCCTCATCTAACTCCCCCTTTTTGTTTGTATCTATAATAACCCAATATTAACATACATATACATTAAATAATTGTTTTCAGAATATTTCATATATTACACAAACGCATGCCCAAATATTGTATTAGATTAGTGAATTTTGAAACTTGGAAGACAAACTTCTATTCTGGTGAAATGTCTTCAATGTTTCCCACAAATATCATCCCCTTTTTATTCCTAACTAAAATATTTCTTTTTAAACTGGGTAGAGGAAAAATATAAAAATGGTGATTTTGGATGTTTAGTAAGCATAAAAAAGGGTGGTATTAATCATAACATATTTCTAAATCATAATTACATTAACAAAACATTTCTAAATCATATCCTCTATATTGAATATTATGATATTGTGTCATTGAAAAAATAATAGAAGTGTATAAATAATCAAATAACATATTCAATGAGATAATAAAATAAGAAAAAGAATTGTGGTATATATATAACCATATAAAACCATTTCTATATTATTAGAGGATCAATACCAAGATAATCATATTGGAAAAGTTACTTTAGTGAAATAGGTTCTCTCCCTATTCCAACCATGTATTACTGAACCAAGTTCACTCCTCAATCAAGTCCTATATATATCATGACATATATATCATTACCTAATTAATTGGAGGGAGCTTTGGGTGCCACCTATCATATAATGAAAATCATAAAAATATGTTCTATAAGAACATAATTCATTAAACATATCAGAACCCATAAAAAGAAATGGGTTTCATAAACATCATTCCATTATAACATAACCCATGGAATCGAAATGGGTTTAATAATTATCATTCCATCATAAACATAAGACATACATAGAAATAATAGGGATTGAATCCTTGAAAAATATCCCACTAAAGTATATGTAACAAAAAATAATTTTATTAAAAATGGGAAATAATTTTTAGAGATCACAAGAAAATAATTCTTGAGGAAAATATCCATTCATATTTGAAAACATTTTCCTTTATTAAAATTCCATGTAATTTTAAAAGAAAACATTTTTTTGAAAATAATATTGTAATATTTTAATGGAATTTTAAATTTATTGAGGCTTTAAGAAAGTGGAAAAATATGTTCATGCTATTTAATTTAAAAAACAGTCCTTTAATGATTTTTCTAAAAAAAGTCACAAAGAACCTGATTTGAAAAATGACAAAAAGATTTATTTCAAATTATTTATAAAAAACTCACACATGTGTATTAATTAAAATAAAAATTTTAGAATAATAGTAAAAATATTTTAGAAAACATTTTTATGAAACATGGAAAAGGAAGATAAGTATTCCTCAGTATATACTTACATATAAATAATCCCAAATAATAATTACATTGTGGAAAATAAACATTACCACTTCATAATCAGTATAATAGTATACCCCATGAAATAAATAAAATTATATTTGGTATTAAAATTCCATAATATTCAGAATAATTATCATTAAATATATTCATTGGGATTTTATACACCATGAAAAATAAATAAGTAGTGTATAGGAATGTGTCCCATAGAAATAAAAGTGAGACAAAAATCTCTTACCACAAGTTCCCCCTTTATTGTTCACATTAAAACATCTGGTATAATAAATATAGATTTATTATATATTTATTCAACTAAATTTTCATACCATTTATTATTTGTTTATAACATATCATTATATTTTTTTCAATAATATTTCCTTATTACCCTACTTTTGGGTGTTAACTACTTCTTTTTCATATGCATGTTTTGTTGTATAAGTCCTAATTCTTGTCAACGGGATATAGTTTCTTCATATAAAAAATTATATTAAGGTAATATAAATCATATTTATTCATTATATACATTTATATAATCATTCATGAATGGTGAATATGAGAAATTAATCACATGTCATCATATAGATGGTAGGTAGTACGTACTCATGTGTGATGATATCATTCTCTTAATAGTGAAATGGTAAGGAAGAGGGTGGAATATTAATTTTCATTAAAAAATAAATATCATTTTATAATTATCATATATATATTATTTCCATAATTATACACATAAAAATAAAGTTGTGATAAAAAAACATAATACACCACGGACTAGAGATGATAAGTCATACATACTCATGTACGGTGCTTTCACCTTTGCGAGGATGGATAAAAGGTAGAATATGGTTGTTATATAATAATAATAACATCTCAAAATAAATTTTATAATATGTTTATTAATTTATGATTGAAATAATACATGAATATGAAGTATAATAAGAAATAATCTTAAAATATTCAGTATAGATGATTACCTCTTCTTTGTTGAACTTACTTTAGATCTCCTTTTAGGGACACTAGGGTTTGTATTTTGAGAATAAAAGAACCTATAAGAATGTATCTATGGAATTTTAAAAGATAAATGGGTCAAGTATGGAAAATAATGAAGGATTAATGTGATTTAAATAATTGAGGGAGGAGGTTCCCTTTTATAATTGAGGTGAGGTGAACTTTTGGTGTTTCCTCAAAATATTAATTTATAATAAATTCAATATCACTAAAAACCCAAAAAATGCCATTTATTACAATCTAAGATGCTATAATCTTAAAATATCATAAACTAATATATACTACACATGTTTTGGTATTATTTTAAAGCATATCATTCTGGTTTACGCTTAATTAACCTTTTTAAATTTTAACAAAGGTAACAAATATTTCAATATTAAAATGTAGTAATTTTTACATATATGATGTAAAAAATGAAAATTTTATAAATTTTTTGGTATTTTTATAATTTGTTTTTATTTTTTAAGATTTTTATGATTTTAAATTAATTTAAAAAATATATTATTTTTATAAAATATCATTAGAATCAATTTTGAAACTATTCATTACATGGTTTTTTTAAAATATCAATATAATAAGTTAACTTCGAAAAAATATTGTATTATATCGATAAAAGGTAAAGGACATCTTTAAAATTCATTTATCACAATAATTATCTCAAATTTTATTTATTTTAATATTTTTATTAACACTTCTTTGATATTTTCATTAATAAAATAATTACTACATCAATTTTGTATAAATATTTAATATACATGTTTTTTACTAAATATTAAAAATAAAATACAATGATGAATATCAAAAATCTATATTTGAAAATAATATTTATAGTAAAATATTTCATTGGATAACCCTATATTAAAAATGATATAGTATTTTGAACATGAATGTGGCATATTTAAATGTTTTGTTAAATAAAATATTATAAATAATGTAATCTCATATTAGTGGCCCAAAATCCTAAAATAAATTTATTTAATTAAATTATGTTTATTAAGTTAAAAAATTACATTTAAATTCATTTATAACATACGATTTTCCTCATGTGGACACATAAGGTATATTTAAGATAAAGAAAATGATATTTTGTGATTTTATTTGATTTAAATATGATATAAGTCATTTTCATGGAAAAGTGTCCATTAAAAACCTTAATTTATATCATTATGTGTTAAGTGTCAAATTATATTCATCAAATAAATTTTTTTCATATGTTAGGGTTATTTTATAGTCCTTATAATTTTTTATCATAAATCACCCAATTTAACTTTTACCGTAGTAAAAAAATTTACCAAGGTTACTATTCATCTTCACTAGAAATAAAAGTGAATTTTTAACTAAATTGGGAATTTATGAAAAAAATTGCCTTATATTTTTAAAAATTAAAAACACATAAGTTTCATAATTTAATTTAAATTAAAACTGTTAAAACACCATGAAAAACAGTTTTTCTAAACAAATAACCCCTATTAAACATAAAAAATTCATATATAAAATACATCTCAAAGAGCATAATTTTATTATTTTAAATAAAAATCAACTAATTAAAATTTAATCCTAATCTAAAACATAATTTTACCTTGTAAAAACTTTAAAATAAAATATTACTTTAAATAAAAATCAATATCTTCATTATTCATCGATAGATAAAACTTTTCAGAAGAAACAAACAATTTACCTTGATATAATTTTGAAATTATGTATTCAAAAATGAAGGTTATTTTTTCAAATATAACTTATAAAATTGTCAAGAATTATATTAAAAACAAGTGCGCCATCAGAAGGCGATAAAACTACTTTTAAAAAATACAGTTTTTAAGCCTAAAACTAGATTTATGTCTAGAAATAACATAAGATAAATATTAAAGATTATATTGGATTATATATATATATATATCATTACTATACTCTAATAGGAGTTATTGTTATTTATTTTATTGTTATAAAACACATTTTTCACATTTAAAATTTTTGCCATTAAAAAATTATTTAAATTTCAAAAGGGTTTTACATGTGTGAACCATACTTTCATAATTTATTTAATCATGTTCATACCCTCTATTTTAATGGATAGGTTAAAATTTTAATTTTCTTGTTTAAATAATTACAATAATAAAATGATGTTTCATAGAAACTCGGTGTTGTGTGATACAAACTTAACATGGTGTAGCATGTAAGGAAATCTATTAAATAAATTTGATTAGTTAAAAATATATTTCATAAAAATATATATTTGTTATATTATATAACCATAAAATGAATTTCTAACTCTAAATTCATTGGGTTCATCAATGTTTTAATATATGAAAGTTATTCCATAAAAACCCACATTGTAAAATTAATACTAGAACTTCTGTTCAAAAAATAATGTTAGAAACTTAATGTTTTTCCCAAATAACTCATAACTAGGTTTATACATAAGATAACATAGGAAAAATTGAAAACAATGACATTTAAGAGAAATCTAAATATCAAGTTCTGATGGAGAGTGATAGAGAACATGATTATGATATTGTTAACAATCATAAATTAATAAATCTATGATGATATAAGGGACCATTTCATTCATCAGAAAAGAATATAATAGGATGAAATTTTTGGTTTCAAGATACTTTCCCTAGAGTTGAACAATTTTTATGTGAAGAAATACTTTATTTCATTACATTTAATAAGCATAATATCGTCATTTTTTTGTTCCTTGAACAATTTATACTTGATCTATTATTCTAATAAATGATGGTTAATTTTTTATCCCTTAAGCATTATAAGATAATGATATATATAAATAGAATGATAGGTTATTCCATATGTCTTTAGTTAACGTCAAAAAAAATTAACACAAGTTAACTAATATTCATAAATCCTTATATAGAGAGATAATATTTTAATCTCTCAACCTCATCCAAATTTTAATGTAAATAATTTGATAAATGGGTACATTTATTATACTTAAAAATATTAAAATCCAAAATGTTGAATATAATTTAACTAAATTTAAAAAATTAATTTATCATTAATCCCCCAATAAACTTGACATATCTATTAATTGTCACACACCAAACACGTGAAGACTGTTATCACGTATTCTCTTAAAATATGGTAATTATATAAATTACAATAAAACCTTAGTGAAAACATGCATGCTTTCAAAATTTACCATTTTCCTCATACTATAAAACCATAATTAATATATAATAATCCCATGATATTATAAACCACTTTTTTATCATATTAGTTTCATGGTCATTAATATTATCCCATTTATTTTATCACAATCCAACATTTCTTTATTTCATTATCCCAACATCTTGCACATATTAATGGTAATATTTCCCTTAATATTGTGTTATTTAAAAATATCACCCCAACCAATTTTGAAGGTTACTAGTAACATTCAACATATGATTTCACATCCTTATGGAAAAACTATTGTATACCAATATGTTAGATATTTCATTATTTTGTAATTTCATAAAAGTAATTCTACAATATTACATAAACACTAAATCATTCCCCCATTTAGTTAGTGTACTCCACATTTCCAATAGTTATCACATTATTCTTCCCTTTATATCAGGTTTTAAGAGGTTTTTGACATCAATCATCAATGTTAACCCTTATATTTGGTCACTGATATGCATAATTTTCATTTTCCTTGCACATGAAGCATTGAAGTGGGGGGGTTCATTTGGAATATCCTTCCCTATATTATCATCATTAACTAAATTCTACCCTTCACTTTGGAATCCATTTTCCAGATGACATATCCTTCCTCACATGAAACATTTATCTATCCCATTATGAAGATTTACACTATGCTTCTTTCCACACTTTGAGCATTAAGAAAAGATCTCCTTCTTTTGACCATGGTTTTTATATTTTTCATTAAACTCCATTTTCTATTTATTATCAAATTTATGAGATTTATATATAGCTCTAACTTCCATTTCCATGTTGATAGAACAACACACCATATATTCATAGTTACTGAAGTCCCTTAGGGCTAAGGCCCTTAAAAGACTTGGTTTTAAGAAACTGAGGAATTGATCAAACTTACCTTCGGGTTGGATGATAATTAAAAAAGTGCACCTTGTAGTTATTGTAAAATTTTCCTCATAGGTACCAATGGATCCATCATAATTTTTCTTAACATCAAAGAATTCCATCTCCATCTTCGTATGAAGAATACGAGGAAATAACTTTTTGAAAAAAAGTTCTTAAACTCATCTCATTCCAAGGATTCAATTTCATCTTTTTTGCATAATATTATTAATTAAAGTCCATAACTAATCCACTTCACCTTTTAAATTATAAATAGCTAAAATGAGTTTTTCATGTTCTTAACACTAAAGGGTGAAAATTATATTTTCATAGTTATTGATCTGTTGTTCAGCAATAGGTGGATTTGAAGATGCACTAAAATAAGGGGAGGTTTCCTCATGAAGGAATCAATATAAATTTTGTCACTCTTCTACTCATTTAGAAGTATATCATGATTCTTATATTGTGTGAGTATATAAATAAGATTTTTCATTCCAACTCCCATAACATTTGGTTGTTGAGGAGTATAATTGTTGCATTTCCAATCGCATTTAGAATTAGAATGTTTCCTTCAGGGTTCATCCTTTTACTAAAACTAAAAGTATATTGTGAGTAACACTAATCATAGTGGGAAAACCTCATAATAAATAGAAATTGATTTCAATATACAATATTCAGAAATTAATCCTTGGTTATCCCTGATTGTTTATAAAATTTTAGAATTATCACTTGTACTTATACTTATCCTTAAGGATCTTAACAAGTTTATCTCATACAAGATTCTAATGGTTGACTAAACATCTTCTTGGATACCAACTATAACGACCCAATATTAACTTAAATAGTAAATACATAATTTTAGAAAATTATTTCATACATTTCACAAACTCACACCCAAATACCATGTTAGTTTAGTGACTCTTGAAACTCAGAACCCAAACTTCAAGTCTAGAGAAATATCTTCAGTGTTTCCCACAAAGATCATCCCCTTTAGAAATTGAAGTGCCCAGATCAGTGTGAATCACTGAGAGGGGGAGGGGGTGAATCAGTGATCCCTTAAAACTTTTTACTAATTTATTCTTAATCAATTAAACCTCTATGGCTGGTTTAAACCTTGATCCACTCTTCTTGTATCTATCAACCTTTCCCGAATGATGCAGTAATGAAAAGGCACAGGACACAAGGATTTACAATGTTCTGCACCAAAGGCCTATGTCCTTGCCATGTTGGTTATACACCCCAACATGGTTTCTCCCATTATAATCTATTAATATTACAATGGTCGATACAGAGTCCCAATGTATCTCTCCTGAGTCCCACAGGAGGGTCTTTATACTGCATCCCACAGTGTTACCAGAGTCCCACTGGCCTGCTCCAGAATCCCACTGAAGACTTCCTCCACCCTGAGTCTCATAGGGGGCTTCTCCTGGATGCTCGAGTCACACGAGTAGCTCTTCTTTAGTTCAGCTCTTCGTGTATATTCAGCAGCTTGGGATAAAGGCTGCTGGCCTTGCTCTATACCTCTGATCACTTGAGTTGATCAGGTCTTCTCGTCTTGCTCAGGATTTATCTCCTTCTTCTCAGGATGACCTGGCTTCTCTCCAACTACTGAATACTCAGACAGCTGATGTCTTTAACTTCAGTCTGGTCCAGTCTCACTTCACATGAACTTCATGCATTGAATGCATTGAATCACAATATCTTCAAGATCTCCTGGTCTTGGACTCCTCAAATTCACACTTACTAATTTGAGCTTGTTCACGTGTGCATGTTCATGCATGCAAGCATGCACTCCCCTTCTTCTTCTCTTGGTGCAATAAACCCACAAAGGGTGTAAAACTTTTAGCACAAACCTTCTTCTTGTCCTTCACACATTTTATTCCTTTTGCTTACACACTTGAATGTGTGTTTTACTTGGTGTGAGTATCTACTTCTTCTAAGTGTATACACTTTTAGTGCACACACTAGGTTCGGCCTTGTTGATTTTATTTGCACCCACTTTGTTCACTTTGCAAACACAAGGTGCAAGCCTTTCCTTCCACTTCTTGCACACACTTAGCTACAGCCTCCCACTTTGTTTGTTAAGCACACACACGACTTAAGTGTGGTCTTCACTTGGTGCACACACAACACCCGTAGGTTCTTCTTCTTCACTTGGCACTCAAAGGGTGCAAGGGCTCGGCCTTCCTCCACTCTTCCACCCGAACACTAAAGAAGTCACGCAAGGGGTGAGGCCAACTTCTCTTCTGTCACGCAAGCACTTGGGTGCACAAGGCAGCGCGCAAGTCCTCGGGTGTCCAAGGTGCAACACCCCACTTCCTTCTTCAAACTCACAAGCACAAGTTGCAAGGTTCGCAAGGTCTCGGTGCAAGGGGAAGCTGCGGGTCGCGCAAGATACTCCTACCGTGCAAGTATGCGGGCAGAGAGAGCTCTTCCTGTCACGCAAGGGATGCACACAGGGTTCTACTTCGGGGACCTCGGGTGGCCCCGAGTTCTTCAGCCATGCAAGTGTGCGCGGGGCTTCTACTTCGCGAGGCACAAAGGCACTCACGGGTCTTCCAAGTTTTTCAGCAAGCTGCACCGAGGTCTCGGCCTCTCTTTATATAGGCACAGGCGGTGTGGTTCATCTGCGTGAGATAACTTTTGAATCCCTGAGATTATTGGGTTTTCAAGATTCTGTGAAATCTTGTATTTATCCTCTTTTTCCACGCGGGTTCCCTTATTTTTCGGCCTTCTTCTCATGCATGCATTTTCGAATGTTTTCATGGCCTCCTTTAGGTCGATACATGCAAAGCATAAACCCCACGTGGCCTTGGCATTCTCTTTTGCCTCGGCCGAACTCAAAATCTTCTCGTTGTTGCATGCATTCAAAGTTTATTGCATGTATAAGTTCAGTGTGGCTAGACGAACCTAATGGAGGTCTTACTTTGATCGGAGGTGGCCGGGAACTCAAAAACATCGCTCGGGAGGGCTCTAGATCATCGGCGGCTTCGTGGGGTGCCTCGGTTGAGCTCGAGGTAGGAGACGATCAGGGATCCGTCGGATCAGGCGTTAAATGATCTTGGACGGCCTGGATTAGAATGTGCCACGGCGGATGAGATGAACGGCCGCGATTACACGTGGATCAGATGGACGGCGCAGATCAGATCCGTGTTTTTAAAACTCATCCCACATCGAACTGAAGTGCAGTTTTTCCACGCTTTATCAAAGTTGCGCTCCCCCAGCTGGCTCAATTGAAGTTCCAACCTCCACGGTGCCGCCCTGCACCGTGTTCTCTCTACGGGCGCGCTCTTGCACCCACCCCTGCCACTCGGGCGCGCCACTGGTGCCCACTATGCTTCTTCCGGCGCGCATCCTGGCACCCATGCTACGCAGGCCTGATCCCCCTGCATGGCCAGGGGCTTATATATGGCCCCAGCCTCCTCTTGGGCTGGCCCCATGGGATCCCCATGGGCATGGTGACCTTGAGTCCCACAAGAGCCTTGGGTCGAACCCTTAAGGCTGGCCCTTGGTGGCTTATTTTTTGCTTGAATAAACACGAAGTATACAAAGTACTTTAAGTGTAAAATTCCAAATGCCACTCCCTTCACTTCTTCACCATTTCTTCTTCAAATGGATTCCTCCTCTCCTCACATAATGTATTTCTGCTTAGGATGGAATTCTTGAATGGTCTTCATCAACCGAAGCTCCTGAATCACATATATTCTTCAATGTTCTTCATTGAACCAATCAGAGATCAAGTTGGATCAATTTCAATTCATCATGCACGAAGAGATAGTGCATGGTCTTCATTAATCCACATCATCCATTTAGTAGTTGTGGATAGATCAACTTTCATCTCCTCATGCATTGTGAAGACAATGCATGGACTTCTAACATTGTTGTGACATTGTATCCAGTTTATACAAGTTCTTTGAACTTAAAAACCAGTTCAACAATCATCAGATGTGATGATGCTCCATCATCATTAATTCTTGAAGTGTTGTAACTTAGTATCACCTTGATACAAGTATTGAAACATTAAGAGCAGTTCTACAATCGTCTGATACACATAGAGAATGTTTCAACCACAACATCCTATGTCACTTAGTGAATCTCCTAAGTGACATGCATCTTAGTACCATGGCCATTCTCCTTTCCTCACCAACATCATCACATCCTTTGTCATTCACCTCTTGACATTCCTCTACATCAATTCATCTTATGACAACATCATGCCTCATTGACAGCAAATGCAACACAGTGCACTTCAATCTCCCCCTTTGTATTTGTTGTCAATACACTTCTTCAGCACATATGAATGGGTCAATATGTGTGCCAAATTTTTCTCCCCCTTATTGGCAATCAAATGAAAAGGTGTGGTGTGGTTCTCTTGAAAAATATCAATTCCTCCCTTTGAAAAGTATTTTCTTGAAAAACACTAAGAGAGGGATGATTCCACATGTTCTATTGAGCGAAGAACCTTTAGTAGATCAACTCTAAGTCTACTTGGGCTAACCCAGTGTAGAAAACAACAGTGATGTAACCAAGATTTTCAATGTTGTCCACAATTCACTGTACATGTGAGATCATGCTTTAGGGGGTGAAATTTTTCAGATTTATCAATGAATTGCTAAATCCTGCACATACTTCACAAAACTCATTAGAAAGTTCAGTGCAAAGATAAAGCTCCCCCTTTCATCCATTTGCCTTGAATCAATACTCCCCCTTAATTGACATGATGAATACAATTAAGAAACAAGGGATGAAAGTATGATTGTAATACCTTCACTTTTCTCAAGATGATATTAAATCCCAAAATATCATCTTCTCCAGATTGGCTCCCCCTCAAGGGGTGCACTCCATTCCTTCCAAACCATCATCTAGCTGAGAATGATCATCATCTTCAATTCCCTGCAGTGTTAGCACATGTAAATACAAGTGATTAGGGAATAATATGGAACCTCCTTGGTTCATCAATGTGAACAACAAGGTTGAGAAGATTCTCTCAACTGAGATGCCCCATTTTCACCATTCTTCACACTTGCACATTTGATCTTCAATGATGATTGTGCTGGTGTGGATCTCAACACATCTTAATGTGAAATATTTTGTTTCCTTTTTGCCTTAGTAATTTCCAGTGCTTCATCTTCATCTCTTTGCAGTTCTCAGGCAAGTTGCAACTGATTCAGCCATATGACTAACAAATCGTTTGGAAGTGTGGCCTCAGTTTTGGAAGTTCCACATGGTTCTTTTGATGCTGCCAAGCTACCTTTCTTAGGCAACTTGTTTTCAATCAATCCCTTCTGCTTCTTCTAGATTTATTGTCTGTGTGAGTTCAGTCTGCTTCTATTGATTTTCATGGATTGTTTACAAAGATCCATGGCATGTCCTTTCTTTCCACTGTAGAAGCATGTTTTCTTGGTGGTCCTTCTAGATGCATCACCCTTCTTGGACTCAGACTCCAAGGACTTCTTTTCCTTTTTCAAAATCTGCTTGGGAGCATTGTCAACTTTCTTCTGGTTGCTTCCCAAGGAATCTCTCTTAGCCAGGTTATGTGATCTTCTCTTCTTTTGAGCTTTGGATATAGTTGGAGATTTACATGCATCATTTTGACCACTTTCACAAACATCCCAGATGTTATCAAGCAATCCAAATCTGTTAGCAGTAAACAGATGTTTCTGGACCTGTGGATGTTGCTTCTTTTCTTCTGGCTTGCTCCCCCTTGGCATGGGCTTCCTTTGTGCTTTTTCATTCAGAGGATTGTACCAACAATCTTTTGCACAATGCCCATTCTTGCTACAACACCAACACTGACCCACAAATCTTGACCTCTTGAGTCCTTCTGATTGTAGGGTACTTTTCTTGAACTGTTGTGTTGTTTCAGGAGAGCTTTCATTCTTCATTTTCCTCATCCATACTTGTTTGGAATTATTCTTCCATCCTATACTTTTTGTGGAAACACTTTTAAAATCATGAGTACAAGATGGTATGGATGGTACCTTCTTTCTAGAAGATGTTTCCCTTTTATTAGAGGATGTCTTTATTTTAGAATCATCCTGCTCAATGCTCACTTGAGTGGCAACATTTCTTCTTCCAGCTGTCTGGGAGGCTTTGGCTTTGGGTGATTGCTGATTTCTCAATATCACCTCTAATTCTAAACACTTCATGTTAAGGGAGTTCTTCTCATCCTCAACAGTTCTTAGCTTTCCTTCCCATTTCTCTTCTAGTTGTTTCATCTGGTCTTCATGCACCTTATTCATTTCATGCAATGAGTTGTCATGCTCCTTCACCCTTTTTACTTTGTCTTCAAGTTGAGCATCTTTAACAACCATTGATACTCTATGCCTCTTCTCCAGTGCATGGTAAACATCTTTGATTATTACTTTAAAGAATTCTTTCTCAGAAAGGATTATTTGCAATTCTTCAGTAGTGTCTTCATATCTTTCATTGCAAAGAGAAGCGGTTTCATCTTTAGCCTTCACCAGCTTTCTGAGAGTGTTGGTTATGCCAACCCTTTTTTCCAATTGACCTTCCATTACATTGGATTATTCTTCTAACTGTGATTTTTCTTATTGAAGATCAAGGATCCCTGTAGCTATACACATTGCCACTTCTTTGGGGACTGTCTTCTGAAGATATGCGATTGCATTTTGATGATCATTCATTATTACAACTTTATCACAGCTAGGACAGGCTTTCTTCATCTTCTTGGCCCGTTTCTTCTTCTAATTTTTCTGAGTCTTGGCAGATATCTCCATTTGAGGCTGGTTGCTCATTTTCTCGAATCTGCACTTCATAAAGACTCTCTTGGATTGTTTAAAGGCAACATCCCTCTGATACCAATTGAAGTGCCCAGATTAGTGTGAATCGCTGAGAGGGGGAGGGGTGAATCAGTGATACCTTAAAACTATTTACTAATTGATTCTTAATCAATTAAACCTGTATGGCTGGTTAAAGCCTCGATCCACTCTTCTTGTATCTCTCAACCTTTCCCGAATGATGCAGTAATGAAAAGGTACAGGACACAAGGATTTATAAGGTTCAGCACTAAAGGCCTACGTCCTTGCCATGTGGGTTATACACCCCAACATGGTTTATCCCATTATAATCTATTAGTATTACAATGGTCAATACAGAGTCCCACTATATCTCTCCTGATTCCCATAGGAGGGTCTTTATACTGCGTCCCACAGTGTTACCAAAGTCCCACTGGCCTGCACCAGAATCCCACTGAAGACTTCCTCCACCCTGAGTCTCACAGGGGGCTTCTCCTAGCTGCTTGAGTCACACGAGTAGCTCTTCTTCAGTTCAGCTCTTCAAGTATCTTCTGCAGCCTAGGATAAAGTTTGCTGGCCTTGCTCTGTAGCTCTGATCACTCGAGTTGATCAGGTCTTCTCGTCTTGCTCAGGATTTATCTCCTTCTTCTCAGGATGACCTGGCTTCTCTCCAACTACTGAATACTCAGACAACTGATGTCTTTAACTTCAGTCTGGTCCAGTATCACTTCACATCAACTTCATTCACTGAATACATGGCATCACAATATCTTCAAGATCTCCTGGTCTTAGACTCCTCAAATGCACACTTACTGATTTGAGCTTGTTCACGTGTGAATGTGCATGCATGCAAGCATGCACTCCCCTTCTTCTTCTCTTGGTGCAATAAAACAAAAAAGGGTGTAACACTTTTAGCACACACCTTCTTCTTGTCCTTCACACATTTTTTTCCTTTTGCTTACACAGTTGAATGTGTGTTTTACTTGGTGTGAGTATCTACTTCTTCTAAGTGTATACACATTTAGTGCACACACTAGGTTTGGCCTTGTTGATTTTGTTTGCACCCACTTTGTTCACTTTGAAAACACAAGGTGCAAGCCTTTCCTCCCACTTCTTGCACACACTTAGCTACGGCCTCCCACTTTGTATGTTAAGAACACACACAACTTAAGTGTGGTCTTCACTTGGTGCACACACAACACCCGTAGGTTCTTCTTCTTCACTTGGTACTCAAAGGGTGCAAGGGCTCGGCCGTCCTCCACTATTTTACCCAAACACTAAAGAAGACGTGCAAGGGGTGCGACCAACTTCTCTTCTGTCTTACAAGCACTTGGGTGCACAAGGCAGCGCGCAAGTCCTCGGGTGTGCAAGGTGCAACACCCCACTGGCTTCTTCAAACACACAAGCACAAGGTGCAAGGCGCGCAAGGTCTCGGTGCAAGGGGCATCCGCGGGTCGCGCAAGCTACTCCTGCCGTGCAAGTATGCGGGCAGAGAGAGCTCTTCCTATCACGCAAGGGATGCGCGCAGGGTTCTCCTTCGGGAACCTCGCATGGCCTCGAGTTCTTCAGCCGCGCAAGTGTGTGCGGGGCTTCTACTTCGCGAGGCACAAAGGCACTCACGGGTCTTCCAAGTTTTTCAGCAAGCTGCACCGAGGTCTCGGCCTTTCTTTATATAGGAATAGGCGGTGCGGTTCATCCACGTGACATAACTTTTGAATCCCCGAGATTATCGGGTTTTCAAGATTCTGTGAAATCTTGTATTTATCCTCTGTTTCCACGCAGGTTCCCTTATTTTTCGGCCTTCTTCTCATGCATGCATTTTCAAACTTTTGCATGGCCTCCTTTAAGTTGATACATGAAAAGCATAAACCCCACATGGCCCCGGCATTCTCTTTTGCCTCGGCGGAACTCGAAATCCTCTCGTTGTTGCATGCATTCAAAGTTTATTGCATGTAAAAGTTCAGTGTGGCTAGACGAACCCAATGGAGGTCTTACTTTGATCGGAGGTGGCCAGGAACTCAAAAACATCGCTCGGGAGGGCTCTGGTTCATCGGCGGCTTCGCGGGGTGCCTCGGTTGAGCTCGAGGTAGGAGACGATCGGGGAGCCATCGGATCAGGCGTTAAATGATCTTGGACAGCCTAGATTAGAACGTGCCGCGGCGAATGAGATGAACGGACGCGATTACACGCGGATCAGATAGACGGTGCAGATCAGCTCCGCGTTTTTAAAACTCGTCCCACATCGAACTGAATCGCGGTTTTTCCGCACTTTATCAAAGTTGCGCTCCCCCGGCCAGCTCAATTGAACTTCCAACCTCCACGGTGCCGCCCCGCACCGTGTTCTCTCTTCGGGCGCGCTCTTGTGCCCACCCCTGCCACTTGGGCGCGCCACTGGCGCCCACTATGCTTCTTCCAGCGTGCATCCTGGCGCCCATGCTGCGCAGGCCTGATCCCCCTGCATGGCCCGAGGCTTATACATGGCCCCGGCCTCCTCTTGGGCTGGCCCCATGGGATCCCCATGGGCGTGGTGACCTTGAGTCCCACAAGAGCCTTGGGTAGAACCCTTAAGGCTGGCCCTTGTTGGCTTGTTTTTTTCTTGAATAAACACGAAGTATACAAAGTACATTAAGTGTAAAATGAAAAATGCCACTCCCTTCACTTCTTCACCATTTCTTCTTCAAATGGATTCCTCCTCTCCACATATAATTTATTTCTGCTTAGGATGGAATTCCTGAAGGGTCTTCATCAACCGATGCTCCTGAATCACATATATTCTTCAATGTTCTTCATTGAACCAATCAAAGATCAAGTTGGATCAATTTCAATGCATTATGCACGAAGAGATAGTGCATGGTCTTCAGTAATCCATATCATCCATTTAGTAGTTGTGGATGGATCAACTTTCATCTTCTCGTGCTTTGTGAAGACAATACATGGACTTCTAACATTGTTGTGACATTGTATCCAGTTGATACAAGTTATTTGAACTTAAAGACCAGTTCAGCAATCATCAGATGTGAAGATTCTCCATCATCATTCATTCTTGAAGTGTTGTAACTTAGTATCACATTGATACAAGTATTGAAACATTAAGAGCAGTTCTACAATCGTCTGATACACATAGAGAATGTTTCAACCACAACATCCTATGTCACTTAGTGAATCTCCTAAGTGACATGCATCTTAGTACCATGGCCATTCACCTTTCCTAACCAACACCATCACATCCTTTGTCATTCACATCTTGACATTCCTTGACATCCATTCATCTTATGACAACATCATTCCTCATTGACAACAAATGCAACATAGTGCACATGAATTCTTACCTAAATCATTTATTTATAAAATAGGGAAAATATACATATAATAAGGTTGAAATCATATGCTCATAAAGGGTAAAAAAGTGAGATATCAATAATAATTTATTCATAAAGCATACGTACATAAGAAAATGAAAATCATATCTTTTATATTAAATATCATGATATTGTGTCCTAGAATAAATCATAAAAGTTCATAAAGAATAAAAGAACATATTCTATCTGATAATAACATAAGACATTGAATTATGGAATATACATAAGCATATAAAATCATATACATATTATGCAAGTATCATTTTTAAGACTATCATAGTGTAAAAAGTCCTTTACTAAACTGGGTTTACTCACCGTTCCAACCTTGTATTACTTAACCAAATTCACTCCTTCTTCTATTCCTATCTATCTCATGATATATGAATATTTCCCCAATATATTGTTGGGATATATAGGTCCCACACATAAAATAATGAAAAATAATACATATGTGTTCCATAATAACAAAATTCATTTATCATATCAGAACCCATAAAAATAAATGGGTTTCAAAAAAATAATTTTATCCTGACATAACCAATGAAAAATAAATGGGTTTCATAAATATCATTGTATAAAAAATAAAAACCAACTGTATAAATAATAGGGATAGTATCCTTGAAACATAAAAAAATAGGGCACAAGTAACATCAAATAATGATATCAGAAATGGAAAATATTTTTTATGATTGGTTGAAAATAATTCTTATGGAAAATATACTTTCTACTTTGAAAAAATTTTCATTTATTAAAAAGACACACAATTGTAAAAGATAACATTTTATTTGAAAATTATAGTTTGATATTGTAAGGTAAGATTCAAGGAATTGAGGTTTCATGAAAGAGGAAATTTTTTTCGTGCCGTATAAGATAAAAAACATTACTTTCGTACTTTTTCTAGAAAAGTCACAAAGAACCTTGTTTGGACAACAAAAAAATATTCCTTTAAAAATGTTTAGTAAAAATTCAAACATGTGTAAAAATTAATATAATAATTGTAAAATAATAGTAAAAATATTTTGGAAAACATTTTTTGGAAACATGGACATGGAAGATAAATATTCCCTAGCATATACTTACATATAAACAATCCTGAAGAATAATTATGTTGGGGAAATTAACCCCTATCACTTTATATTCAGTAGAATTATATTCCCCATAAAAGAAATAAAATTATATGGATATGAAAATACCATAATATTAAAAAAATACTCATTAAATTCATTTTTAGGTAGTATATACACCGCACAAAAGAAATAAGTACTGTGTAAGGCATGTGTCCCATAGAAATTAAAGTGATACAAAAATCCATTAATTCAAGTCAATTTTTTTTTCATATTCAAACCTCCTGTATAATTAATATGTATTTATTATTAATTTATTTATAAACTTTATCATACCAAGTTATATTTATTTAGAACATCTCATCACCTATTTATTAATAATATTTTGTTATTAGTCTTAATTTTGGTGTTAACTGTTTCATTTTCATATACATGTTTTGTATTATAAGTCTTGATTATTATGAATAGGATATATCTATGTCATCTAAAAAATTATTTTAAGTAAATATATATCATATTTATTCATTATACACGTTTATATAATAATTATTTAAAGTTGACCATGGAAAACAAATCACATCACGTCATGGAGATGGTAGGTCATACGTACGCACGAGCGACGGTATCATTACCTTAATAGTTAAATGGTAAAGAAAAGGATGGTTTATTAATTTTATTTCCAGAATAAATATAATTTAATAATTATCATATATATATTACTTCAATCATTGTACCCATCCAAGTAAATTGTTGATGAAAAACATATTACACCGCCACGTGGAGACAGTAATTCGTACGTACGCACGCATAGTGCTTTCATTTTTCATAGGATGGGTAAAAGGTGAAATATTATTTTTAAATAATCATAATAACATCTCATACTATATATAATACATGTTTAGTATCTTTATATTAAAAAAAATCCAGAAAAAAGGAAGTATAAGAAGAAATAATCTTGAATGAGTCGGTAAAGATGATTACCTCTTCTTTAAAGAACTTCCTTTAGATTTTCTATTAGGGACACTAGAGTTTTTATTTTTAGAAGACCATAACCTATATAATTTTTATATGAAATTTTATAAGATAAATGGGTTGTTTTTAGTCGATATTGAAGGCTTAATGTGATGTGAGGATGTGAGGGAGGGGGTTCCCCTTTATAATTGAGGTGAGGGGCACTTTTTCAATTTTCTCAAAATATTAATTTGTAATAAATTACAACTCAATAAAAATACATCCAAAAGTACATTTATTCTCATAAAATATTATATAACGTTTTAATATCATCAACCAATATATTTGTTGACAAATATTGGTATTATTTAAAAGCTTATCATTTTGGTTAATGCTTAGTTAGCTTATTTTAATTTTATCTAAGGTAAGAAATGTTTCAATACTAAAAGGTTGTAATTTTTACTTATTTGATGTGAATTAAATAATAAATGAATAATTTATAGCATCATATACAATATTATATATTTTTTATATTCTTAAGTATGTTTTATTATTTTTAAATAATTTAATAATATAATATTTTTATAAAATATCATTTTTTTCAATTTTAAAATTATTTGTTACTTGGAATTTCTGAAAATATCAATATATCAAGTTAAATTCAGACCAATAATTTTATTATATCCCAAAAATTTCATGTTCATTTATAAAATTCAGTGATGAAATTAATTATCTCAAATTTTTTTTATTTAAATATTTTTATTAACATTTATTTTAAATTTCAATTAATAAAATAATTAAGACATTAGTTTTTTTAATTATTTAATATATTTATATGTTCAGTAAAAACTAAAAATAAAATACCATGATGAATATAAATCTTATATATTCTAGAATAGTATTTATATTCAAATATATCTTTTGGTAACCCTATATTAAAAATGATTTAGTATTTAAAACAAGAATGTGACATCTTTAGATACTTATTAAAGTTACAGAAAAAAAAGTATTCTTAAGGTTTGGCTCTAAAAATATACTTCCTGATGAAATTGGTTATGTGTCACAATTATATATCATTCTAATATTAATGTAATCAGTTAAAAAACATGGTCTCACTCATTATTATATGAAATCACATCATGTTCTCCAGCATTCCACTGAAGGATATTTATACTACCTTTCACATTCCAAAATCTTATAGGCTATTATTTTTATCTCACAAGGCTCAGTCATCTCAATTAGTATATATTACCTCACATAGTCCTCAAAAGGACCCTCCCATAATCCCATTTGAATAGGTATTTGAATACATATGTCTCCTTATGATGTGGTATGTCGACTTTGATCTCTTCTAGTCCACACATATGGGTCTTCTTCGAAACATGATTTTCAACATTTTTCACAATAAGATGAAATCATACATCTCACTAGTTCATCGAAGCACAAAAACATATATATTAAATTATATTTCATCTACTTTTTCTATACATAGTTTCTACAATATGTGTTGGGTTCTCTCTTTGATAAACAGAAGTTCTCTTTTACTATAAATCAGTATCAGTCTCTCTCTATTTATTTTCTTCTTAACCTTTTATTATATTTATATTCATATTATAATGCGGGAATACTATTCCAACAATTTAATATAGAACTTCATTGATTCCCAATAGTTAAAATCTTCTCATGAAAACTCATTCAAATTAAAGTTAATGTTTTTATTTAAACATCCTAAAGACACAATATTTAATTCCTCGTGTAATATTTGAAATATTGAAGTATTCTTTTTCTTCCAAAAAATATAAAATTTTAATTCCTTTAAAATTCCCTACCATGTCTTATTGAATTCATTAAATTTTCTCATGGATGGCTTCTCTTTGGTGTGTAACTATTCTTGTCTTAGTGGTTTTGATCAAAATCCATTTGAATGTTCATGATATTTAAATCCACGAAGATCATTTCTGAAATAATCTAAATTAATCACTTTTATTTAAAATTTATTCAACAAAAATTCAACTATTTTCTATTATTATGTTCAAATTTTCCTTCTCATATTGTTTTTTCTAGTTTTCATAAGATATTTCTTATCTTATGGATTTTATTTTACGTAAAAACCTTATCATATGTTCTTCTCATCTAACATGTTTCACATATTATGTGTTTTTATCTAATGTTTCTGGCCATCTTATGAGCTCATCTTCATATAAAAAACACTTCTTAAACAAATATATGATTGTATCTATTTATATTATGTAATTTCCATTTTACTTGAATTCTTCATAATATGATTTTTATCTTATAATAAGTGGTTATTTCACAACTATCTTATACATTTAAACCATCTTAAGCATTGTCACTTCTAACCAAATCATCCATAGTTAACTCATATGAATATCGAATGTGTAGATCCAATAATCACTCATATGGAAATATTAGGACCTAAATAATTTTCCTACATCAATAATAAAATTATATATTTCACTTTAATTATATCAGAACCACTTCAACTCATTATAAGTCCTTATCAATCACTCCTAAAAATCTCAAATTATCCTCAAGTATTTTAATCATCCAGATAAATAAGATTTCATTCTTAGGATTTCTTGGATGGATCATCTAGCTTCTAGACTAGCCTTACTTCCTAAATAATAAAATCAATAATCTGTATAAGTTAGCTTCCTCCAAGATCATATGAAATATTTTAGGTAGTACTCTCATCATCAACACTTTTATTTAACAATAATAAAAGTACACCAATCATAACATATAAATGGGTTATACTAGAATCTAAATAGAAATGTTTTCTAAGTGTCATCCATTTTTTCCTTTTTATTTTATTATGTTAGTAATTGAATAATTTATTCATACATAATCTTACACATATTGACACCTTTATTTTATCATTGGAAGCCTCTCTTTTTGGAAAACAATATAATCCTTGGACTCCAAATGGAACTTTATAAAATATATTTTTCATGGTGAAATATCATATTTATTATAAGGATATCCAATCCTTTACTGGTTTTTGATCCATTGGAATATCTTACAGATGATATATAAGATATACCTCTTTACATGGATTTCCATTTTCTCTACTTCATCTAGAATAATATTTCATGATTTAAAATTGGATTTTATATCCTAAAATCTTAATTTTAGTAATTTTAAAATGTGGAGAAGAATTTATTTTCCACTATAATATTGAATCCATATTTTAATTAAATCAAATGTTATTAAATGGTGACAAATCAGTGACTAATTAAAAGGAAAATTTATGGAGTACTGGCTGGTTTTTGTAAAGAAAATACATGAGGAGATCACCAAATGGTTTGGGATTATGTTGTCTTAAAATTTATAAATCACATCCCAATTTGGTCTATCTTGTTTTCTCATACCTAGATGACCATAGATCCCTCTCAAATAGTCTGAGATTTCCTTTACAATTTCTAAGATTGAGGTAATTTATATATCTCATTATTTTGTGTACTAAACCATGAGAGCTTCATATCGAGTTAGGGGATCCAAGTAAAACTCTCTTTATTTTGTGTCAATCATGGGATTATCATATTTCTAACCCCTGTAAATAAATTTTGTAAATTTATTTAAAAAATAGATAAAGATGGATGAGTGGGATTAAAAGGAAAATCATTTTTTCTGATATTTTATATGTTTTTTTATTTCTTATGTAATCTTGATATTGATATTTTTGTGAGTTTAAATACATGCATAGATGTTTTGATTTGTTGTGGTGACTTATGATCCTTTTTTTAATTAAATACTAGAATATCCTCTCATAAATGGATAAAAAATAAATTAGAGTAATGAATTAGATTTTTGGTTAATCTAAAAACTATAAAAAATCACATAATGGACAAGGATAATTTTTATTGAAATAATAACATAAAATTTAATGTTTCCATAATGATTTTTTATTGATTCAGTATAGTGATATATGTGAATTCTATTTTTTTGTGTGAATAATATGTTTTGGAAAGGGTTGGTGGGGTGGTCGGTGTGGAGGGTGGTTATGTATGATGGATTAGAATTTACTGATTCTTGGTGGTATGAAAATTAAATAGAATATAATGAAAATGGATAATAAAATACAATTGGGAGAATAGAATTTAATAAGAGGTGTTATGGTGAATTATTTTCAAACTAAATGAAAATGTGAGAGATAGAAAGATGGAGGGTTTTTATTTACTATTAATTTATCATTAAATGCCATTATAAATAGCATAAAAAATATAATGTGGCTAGAAAATCATAAATCTAGAGTTAGAAGAATATTTTTATAAAGAGGGAAACTATTTTTGTGGTGTGGCTATTTTGAGAGAAATAGTGGGGATAGTTTTGGAAAGGTACTTCGATATATTATTCATTTAATTTTTATAATTATGAAACATATTTATTTCATGTCTTATGCTAGTATTATTTTGATATGATGGATTTTCAGTTATCTTAATGTTTATTCTTTATTAAATCTAGTTTTTATAATCTACTGAATATTTCTAACTATTTATATCAATTATTCACTTCTTATCCTATTTTAAATAAAACATTTATTAATTTTTATTTCTTATTTTTTTTAACTAACATTATTGAAATATTATGGTGTAATATTATAGAAATATTATTATTCAAGAAATATTATTTTTTGTATCAGATTTTTTAGAATTTTCAATGTAAAATGAATCATATGTTGTTGTAAGAATGGAACTTACATAGACTAACTCTGCAAATGTTTTTAATTATTTAATGAAAAATAAAAAATAAAACTTATAAGAACATAAAAATATAACTTATGTAAATATTAATTGACTCTTACACAAATATAAAGTGTCTCATATATAAAAAAATAATGACTCATAAATAGAAAAATAATAACACATGTTTTGTATGAAAATCACTCATATGTTCTATGAAAATGACTCAAACATTAACCACTTACAATATTTGATACACACTGAAGAAACGTTTTCAAGTTTTTCTTCATACCATATACCAAAACACATTTTGTGCTAACATCATGAATAGAAATCTACATTCATAGTAAATGTACCATGAGCATTATGAACTCCATGCATTACTTCATTAGGTTTTCATTGTATTAGATGATGGAATGTGTATAAATTCATTTAGTATGTGAATCATGTTTTCCCCTAAAGTCATGCCATGTATAATCATGCATGAAAAACAACTTACAGAAATATGATACAAATTTTATATGTGATTTAAAATTATAGGAAATTGAAAGCTGCATTTGTTCTTACCACATGCATGCTAAAATAATTCAACAATATTCAAACATTATAATTTATTATTTGTGATAATACTTGGACATACTACTTTTAGAAATGTGAATACATATACAATAAATAAAATTTATTGTAATTGTGTCATGGTAAACCCCTATATATTGTGGTTAGTGGGAAATAGGGAAAATATTTTCACTACAATTTGGTAGAGACTATCCAATTATCATCAACATATCTTGCATATCAATACTGTATTTTCATATATTTTTTAGATTCTAACATTCTACAGTAATATATTGTTTTATTTTAACTATTTTATCTACTTATGAATTACTGATAAAATTCTAACAAATCGATTTGAAGATATTTAAAAGTATTTAATGCAGGAATAACATTGAAATTATTACATATATACACACAAAACTTAAACAAATGTAATTATAATATTTTTTATTTTTTTATTGAAATAATTACTAGATGTGTTAAAGAATTCATAAACACCCATGTTAGAAGATCATATATATATATTTTTTGAAACAAATTAGTCTTGGAAATTTCATTTATAAATGTAGTTTAAGGAGCTCGTGTAGTGACATAGGGTACCATTATAAGTTACTGAAGGTTTGCAATTTTAAAATCATATTATTACACTATTCTTAAAGTGATGGTGCATTGTTGGATATCTTAAATAAAAATTATTCTAATTTAATACTAGAGGGTATATGATCATTTTTACACACTAATAATTTCTTCAAAAAATCTTACATGAGTTTTAATTATTTTATATTTTTTCATTATATTGTTTTTTTGTGCTATAATATTCACAAGCATAGTCATACCATCTATCACAAGGTACAGAGTCAGTTATGCAAACCAGATCAAAACACAGTTATTCATAAGTTGTTCTTGAACCTAAAAAAGGAATATGTTTGGTTTTTCCTTTCAATGTATTTGGTTAGATATTAACCCATAGAAAATATTTGGTTCATTATATACCTTTGTAAAATACTATATTATTGTGGATCATATATCTCTCTAAGAGTTGGATTATATAAAGGTTATTTATAAGATCACTTATATTTAAAATATTATAAAAACCATTGTGGTCATTTATTTACATCCTTTCAAATCCATTTATTTATTTTCTAAAAGTCACTTTGAGGTTTAGTGGTATATTGAAAAATTCAAATTCAATAACAATTAGATTTCAAAATTCAAAATTCAAAATTCAATACAAAAATCACTGAAAACCATCAATTCAAATTTCAAAATTTATTCAATTCCACACAACAATCCCAGTATAACAAAATAACCTCAAGCTGTGAGACTCTAAATTTCATGCTACCTCAAGCCTCACCCCATGAAACTTGAGCTCAGACATTGTATCTACTTCATCGGTGAGAAACTATTATCCATTTCCCACAAAAAAACCATCAAACCAACTCTATTGACATAAATATTTCTATCTAATTTGAACACTAATGTGGAAAACCAATAAAAATGAGAGTGTAAAACTAAATTCTTTCATAGAAAATCATAAAACGTTGAACCACATGTCCCAAAACCTATTTACAACCACTACTCAATAAATAACTGGGAGATGTGTGAAGGAACGTGAGGTAAGAGTAGGGATATTAGTGGATAAGGTCTTTGATGATAAAAAATGACCTTCATTGGGACCACATACTCCTACCTTAATAACCCCCACCAAGAAAAATCACCCACCTTAACCATCTCTAAAACTTTACCTCTAAAATACATCATCATCATCGTGGAAAAAAACTAATATCCATATTCACCAAAGTTATCCACAACCTTTTCCCGACCATCGACCCCATATTTTGAAGTTCCAGGATGAAAACTTAACATTTGAATGTTTCCATCATTATAATGGATGAAAAACAGTATCCACCTTCACATGAGTGAACCAAATCATTTGATAAACCATTATACCTAACCATGATCTCTAGACATTTCCATCATCGTTAAGGCTGAAAACCAATATATTCCTTCATTAGAGAAAGCCCCAACCTTCATCAAACCATCAACCCCTTCCTTAGAACACCATCATGAAAATATAACCAAAGAAATAAATACCAAGACTCAGGGATATGTGAATTAAATGGTCAATGTAAGGGGAATTAAAAGTTACATATGGTTGGGGATGGGGAAACACTTGATATGAATCTTGCATGCCTCCCCCACTCTAAATCATTGTCTATGGGAACACTAAGATGAGAGGGAGATGGTATCAATGCTATTAAGAGGCATCAATATATCATGAGTGAAAAATTCAATTTTAAAGGTTATACCTGATGTTCATTTCTTTAATAGTTTTATATTTTATGCTTGAATAATTTAATTACTTATCCAAAATTTTCAATAAAAAATATCATAATTGGTTAATTCTTAAGGAAAGATAAATAACCCCCCCTCTTGTCTATTATCGTACTCATAATGGGGCCTAATAATTGCTATCAGATATTGATCTTGAAAGGATATTTTTTCTCTATTTGCTCTTTTTTTTTTTGATTATCAAAAAACATTGTTGCTAATATATATCATATAATTAACAATCTATGGAAATTTCTAATTTTTAATTATAGATAGTCAATAAATTTTTTTATTAAATCCATTCAAATCACCTAAATTTAATGGTTATAATTATGGATATTTAAAGAATATAATGGAGGTATTTTAAAAACACTATAGGTATTGAATATTGGATTATCATAGATATAACTTACAAATTAATGGATGTTGAATGTGATACTTTCACTGGAAATGATGTTTCTAAATATGTTTTGAATTATAAATTTATGAATATTCTTTATTTTTTTCAAAGTATAAGTATTTATTTTCATATTTCTTATTATAATACTACTTTTAATATTTGGATGAGTTTAAAATTCACTCATCTATATAATGATAAATTACAAAGAACTAAGATTGGTATTCACAAGTAAATTATAGAGAACCAATTTGGGTGTTCACAAGGATGATTTCTGAGAGTTCAGGATGTTTGATCATGATAGTGTTAATGATATGTACAACATGTATTCAAAGACTATGAACATAAACACTAGTCATGGTGATACTATAATAAATAAAGACTTTATTGCAAGAATACTTCAAACACTACTGAAGAAATGGAATTTCAATAAGGTTTCAGTTAAATAAAATTGGGGATTTTTCATAATATACCATGGATGGTATTCTTTGATAATTACTTAAATACTAGCTTGAGTTAAATAATACCAATAATTAAGTTAAAAAAACATAAAGGATTATATTTTTAATCATTTAAAAATTTCTATTTTGATTAAACAAGTTAAAGTATAGGTCTTTCAAGTTCTGAAAAAGGTGATTGTTTATATATACCTAGGCCTCTTACACATATTATTACATGGTTTTTAATATAATAATCCATTAATTACAACCCATAGATCATGAGGACTAGTTTTTTTGGAATAATAGGTTCATAATACATCAAAGTGAGACTAAAATAAAACTTATATATTTTTTCTCCATGATGAGATTCTAAATCCTTTTGAGATTCGAAAACTGTATGGGATAACCTATGGAATTCATAGACAAAATCATTGAGCTAAAAACCCCATTATGGGAATAAACATGATAAGGAAGCATAACCTGTGAGTAAAAAGTGAACATTAATATCAAAAAATTTAAGTTTCAAGAGTAATGTCATGGGAGAATAAAATAAATAACATGGAATCATAAGATCATGGAATCATAGGAAATGTGGAAGAAATATAAAACATGACATAAACATAAATCAAGTATAACCACTGAGAAAACATCGCATGGTGGATAGAGTCAGATAATGGATTAGGCTCACTCCCTGATCCTACACACATTGTATAATGAGACTAAACCATTACCCAATGTACTAGAGAGCTATATAATTCAAGGTCCAACCATCACATTCATATCATATCCATGCATATGTATTTTACATAATAAAATAAATCATATGGAATAAACATAATAATTACCCAAGGAAAATAAAATTGGTTAAATAATATTTCCATATATCATAATAAAACTAGTTTTCTTATTCCCCCTGTGGCCCATGTTGAGGAAATATAGACACTCTGAGAAAGCACTCAACTTCAATTCCCCCTGTGGTCTCGAATCATATTATAAAGACACTCTGGATAAGACTTTACATCCATTCTCCCTATGGTCTACTACACTAGGTTCTCAGAGCCCTGTGTAAAGTTAGCAAGTATCGCATCACGTAACGGCCAAAGTAACCTCAAGAACTACTTGGCTAGCATTCTATATCATCTCAGCATGGAAGAACAATAGTCGAACCATCCTACAATACAAGGAATGGGAAAACAACAGCAGTCAAAAAGTTAACTAGACCCAACGGTCTAGAAAGGCAAGAAAATGCATGGAAACATTTCCAAAGCCTAATAATTATCCCAAAACATAATCAAAATCCTAAACTCTAATATACAATCAAAGAAGGCAATCGAAGGGGATAAAATGGTAAACACGCAATACCCCGTTTAAGGGTATTGGTGGAATTTGCACAAAAATATTCAAAGACTATCAACAGGAAGACACAAACCACTTACCTTGATGTTAAGATATTGATATACTTGAACCACGGGGCTTGAATCTCCTTAAAACATCGAAGATATATAAAAATTTCTAAAACATTCAACCCACGATAACATGGAAAATATAAGTAATTGGGAAACAATTCTTTAGGAGAAGAGAGAACTCACCGTTGTGATTTCAACGCACTTACCGTTGTTCGAATCGGAGGACGGACAGAGGTTTGGGGACTCGTCAATGATCTGCGGATTCTTGGCACTCTCGGATGAAGACGACCTAAAGGAAGTTGATTTTGGCGATTAGACATGACCCCGGTGCATTTAATGAAAAAAAATAAAGTACATGGTGTGTACTTTTGGAGTATACAGTGTATACTCTCCTTTTCTGTACTCCACTTTAGGCGGCCTCCATGTCACCCCTATATGGCCATGTGTGTTTCCATGACATGGCCCGCACATGGCATCTAGCGGCATCAATGTACACGGTATGTACTTATAAATTATACGGCATGTACTTATAAAGTACAAGGTGTGTACTTTGAAAATTTCCATATTTTCCTCTTTTCATCAAAAATGACCAGAAAAGGAAAAACATACCTGAAAAGAAAATCTAGGTTCTTACAAACTTCCCCCCTTAATGAAATTAATCCCCGAATTTCCCTAGTGTGGAGTAGAAGAAGAAACCCCGAATAGCTTTGGCCGATGTACTCGCACATCGGCCTCCCTCTCCCAAGTCTCCTCTTGTACCCTCCTGTGCTGCCATAGAACTCATACCATAGGAACAGACCGGTCACAGAGAACCTGTGTACTGCAATTAATAATTCAAATTGGATGCTCCTAGAATGATGAATACACATCAAGCTCAACATCCTCAGGATGAAGGATATGAGAAGGGTCTGAAAAGTAACATTAGAGCTGAGAAATGTGAAAAACATTGTGCATATCCTGGTATGTCTGAGGTAACTGCAGCCGATAGGAAACCGGACCAACACTTTCTAAAACCTCAAACAGTCTAATCCACCTCAGTGAAAGCATACCCTATCTTTTAATCCTCCTATTCCCCAACCTCGGTGAGACACACAGGAAAACCTAATCCCCGACCTCGAACTCCAGAGGTCGTCTCTGCTAATCAGTATACGACTTCTAACGAGACTGTGCAGTATCCATCCTCTTCTGTATCAACTCTATCTACTCTGTGGTCTCCTGAATAAGACGAGGTCCCAACAATGCTGCCTCCCTTGCCTCCAGCCAACATAAGAGTGATCAGAATATCCTACCATACAAAGCCTCATAAGGTACCATCTGAATAGTCTCTTGAAAACTATTATTGTAGGAAAACTCCACAAGAGGTATATGAATCTCCCAAGAACTTCCAAAATCCAAAACGCATGCTCAGAGCATATCCTCAAGAACCTGAATCGTACGCTCGGTCTGGCCATCTGTCTAGGGATTGTATGTTGTACACAAAAGTACCTGTTTACCCAAAGCCTTCTGAAGCCCCTTCCAGACCCCAGAAGTAAAACGTACATCCCTGTCTGAAAAAATGGAGCATGGAACTCCATACAGACGTACAATCTCATGGATTTACAACTGTCCCAACTCATCAACACTAAAGGTATCCCTGATCGGTAAGAAATGAGCGACCTTTGTAATTCTATCAATGAAGACCCATACAAAATCATTCCCATGAGGTGATCTTGGAAACCTTTCCACAAATTCCATCACGACGTCATTCCACTTCCACTCAGAAATGGGTAACTTCTGTAAAAGACATCTTGGTCTCTTATGTTCTGCCTTCACCTACTGACAATTAGAACATTCCATGATGAAACTAGCAACATATGCCTTTATATATGGCCACCAATACTGGTGGTGAAGATCGCTATACATCTTGGTGACACCAAGATGAACTTCCAAAACAGAGGAATAAAAAACCTACCTCAGCACCTCGCGTATATCTGCTGGCACCCATATGCATCCCTAGAACTGAAAGATTTCATCATTTCCTATGGTCAATCCAAGAATAGTTTCCTCTCCTAACACACTCTTCCTTAGGACTAGGCCTTCAGAAATTAATAGCTTCCTCATTCGTACCCGATAAAGAAGTGTATAGGTAACAGCTACAAAAGATAGAAAACTCTTCCCTTGTCTGTCGTGCACCTCCAAATTCATCTCGGAGAATAGAGACATAACCTACCACTCATTGTTGTCCTCCTAAAACACCTGTAAATGAGTCCTCCATCATAACGCATCATCCACTGCATTTCCCTTTCCTAGCATATAGGGAAGCTCAAAGTTGAAGGACTTTAGGTACTCAACCCACCTCCGCTGTCTCAAATTCAAATCACACTGAGTGAAAATTTACTTGGAACTTTTTTGGTTGGTGAAAATTACAAAATTATCTCCTAGAAGATAATTTCTCCAATAGCGTAGGGCATGAACAATAGCTTCCAACTCCAGATCATGCATTGGGTAGTTCCTCTCATGTGACCTCAACTGCTGAGACCCGTACGCAATGACTCCATCTCCCTGCATAAGCATAGATCCAAGCTTGATACCTGAAGTGTCACAATAGATAGTATAGATCCTGTCTAGCTCTGGAAAGACTAGTATTAGTGATGAATTCAACCACCATTCTAGATCCTAAAAGACTAACTCACACGAATCTGACCATAAGAACTTCACACCCTTCTTGGTCAGACCCGTAAACAGTGCTGCTAAGTGTGAAAAGTCTTGTATGAAGCATCTTTAGTATCCATCTAGCCCTATAAAACTCCATACCTAGAATACGTTCTTCGGATGCTCCCAGGAAACTACTACTCTCACTTTCTCTGGGTCTACTGATACGCTTGTCACTGAGATAAAATGACCCAAGACGTGAATCTGATCCGTACAAAAGTGGCACTTCGAGAGCTTAGCATATAACTGATGATCTCTCAGTGTACATAGAACAATATCAAGATGGGTAGCATGGTCGTGTCGAGTGTGAGAGTACACCAAGATATCACCCATGAAGACCACCATTAAAGAGTCTATGTATGGATGGAACACTCGGTTCATTAATGCCATGAAAACTGCAGGTGCGTTAGTGAGACCAAACGGCATAACCATATACTCGTGCAGAACATACCTACTCTTGAAGGTTGTAAGAGGTATATCTGATGGTCTAATATGCAACTAATGATAACCAGATCTCAAGTCAATCTTGGAGAACATTTGGGCTCCTCTAATCTGATCAAAGAGATCATTAATCCTTGGAAATGGATATCTATTCTTGACTGTCAACTAGTTCAGCTTCCGATAATCCAAAAAAAGCCTGAGGGTATTGTATGCCTTATTCGAAAATAGAATAGGAGAACCCTAAGGAAAAGTACTGGGTTGGATGAAACCCTTTTCCTTCAACTCCTCGAACTACTTCTTGAGCTATTGCAAATCAGGTGTAGCCATCCTATAAGGAGGAATAGACACCAGTGATGATCCTGGAATGAGATCAACCAAAAGGTCTACCTCATGCTATGGATGCAAACCCAAAAAGTCCTCTATCAATAAATATCTGAAACAATCCACCACTAGAGGAAAGTCTAGCTATGAAGTCCCCTTTTCATCTAAATAAAGACTAGAAATCAGGGTTGTAGCTTCTCCCAACCCATGATGCTTTGGACCCGCTCTGCTCGCTCGGACATCCCACTCGCCCTTAGAAAGAAAATATCCACCCATTGGTGATATGAAACTCACCCTACAGCGATAATAGTCGAAGACTGCCTAGAAGGGAACAAGCCTATCCATTTTGAGAATGACATCACAACCTATCATCTCTAGGACATAGAGATACCATAGAATGTGATACCCAGTCACCTCTAGAGGGAACTCCTTGCACTGACGTATAGTAGTTTTCCTAGTCCCCAACAGTGTGTCTAGAGTCAAATTATCAGTAATGGAAAAGATGCAGAGCCCAAGGCTCTCCAAAACAGCAACAGAGATAAAGCTATGGGAATCCCCTATATCAAAAAGATCAAAAGATAAAACTGAGGCTACTAAGATCATACCCCGAACTGTAGAGGGTCGGGGATCGTACTCATGTTGGGTCTGCTCCACTGCAAAATCCTGACCAGTACCACGGCCATATGACCCTGCCTAACCACTCTGATCTGGTCCGCCATGCTATCACTGAAGGACCGGTGATTGAACACCATGGCCTCAACCTCCCCCTCGGCCCGAACGGCCGAAAAAACTCCAGTTCCCAGACTGGTGAGAAATTGGTGGTGCTGCTCCTGAACGGGGAGTCATGGATGGACCCCTCTCACCAGCTTCTAGAGAGAAAACTTGACAAAAGCGCTTAAGGTGACCCATATTTCCACAATATTAGCACTCTACTATGTCTCTATGGCACTGAGGTATCGTATGCCTAGCCCTTTCACATTGGTATCATACCACCTGGCTACCTGAAGATGTGTCTCGTTGCCTCGGATCACCGCACGTAGACTCCCTACGGTGCTTCCTGCTATTAGCTGGTGAAGCACTAACTCTGGAAGTGGAACCTTGCTAGCTCTCAGCTCCGAAATCTCTTAGATTGCGCTCCACAATCAGTGTCTGGTTGATGATGGAAGTGATGGAAATCAACCTGAAGATATTCATCTATGAGAGGATCTCTTGTCTGAGACCATCCTCAAACTTTCTTTCCAAGAACAACCCATCTCCGCCCTAGAGGGGTGTGAAACACTGAATCTCGGTGAAGCGTAAGGAATAATCCATGACAAAAAAGTGTATCCTGCTCCAGACTCATAGACGCTCAGGCATAATCATCCCTCAAGGTCTCTAGATAGAAGTAGTCATAAAAGACACGCTGAAACTCCTCCTTTGCCATAACCTACTGATGACTCGCCTGTGAGATCATGTCCCACCACCTCTTCGAGGAGTCTCATAGCATGTTGGTAGTGATCTTGACCTGCCTTTCTAGAGGCATCTCCAGATGCTAAAATATAGTCATCATGGCTTCTAGCCATGACCCTGCTTCCTAACGTCCTCCTTTCCTTGAGAAGGTGGGAGGATGCTGCAGCTGGAAAACCCACGTCAAGTCTCCCATAATCGAGGCAAGAGGAGGTTATCCCTAGAAGGTCTGCATAATCCTTATAAAACCTTCCCTAAACTATGCGTCGGTGCCTGTAATCGGTATCACTACTAGTTCCAAGGCTGGCACAATATGAGGATCTACGGGAAGCCCCTAATTAGCCAGATCTGGCGTTTGATCACTGCCCAGCAACTGGAAAACAACTGAAGGATGTCTCGGCGCCATGACTCTGCAAGTTCAAACACACATCTTATATTCAAGATTATCAAAGACTGAAAGCAGAAAGGACAAGAAAGGAACAGAAGAAATAAATATTTCAAGTTTCATAAAACATGACTACACGGCATGTAATTTTACTACATTCCATGTTTCCTTAAGTCGTTCACATGGTCATGTACTTTAGTTTAAACTAGTCGTGTAACACCCCAAACACACAACACATTTTCCAAACACACAGTGTGTACTTGAATCCTCTTTCCATGCCTGAGTCCTTCTACACGGTCAATCCACACTGTTCTCCTAAGAAAAAACTACATGGCATGTTTCAGGTAGACACAGCGTGTACAGGACATGCTTCACTTGGCCCGTGTTGTTAATGACACAGTCATACACATGTCTCAAACCAAATGGCGTGTTCTTAAGAGACACGATGTATACGCAAATGGATAACACTGACCTATGTTGTTCGTGACATGGTCGGGTACCTAGGTCAGAATACATGGTGTGTTCAAGGTGGACACAACATGTATAAGGGGATACTCCACCGACAGTGTTCTTAACCACACGACCAGACTCCTAGGATTACACTACACACCATGCACAACTGGTACACAGTGTGTTCTCATGATATTTTCCCTATGCCGTGTCTTTTCCCACATGGCATGTCACACAGTTAAAGAATACACAGTGTGTACATAAATTACACGATGTGTACTTAAGAAAAACTAATTCTTCCAAAACAGAAGAACACATGGCATGTTTTCAAAACTACATAGTGTGTATTATTGGTTTTTTCAGACAGTAAGCCTCAGAAACTAATCTGGAGCCCAGAAAACACTGAAACAAACACTTAAAGTGCCAAATTTTGATATGTGAGGGCCCATACTCCTCATGAATCAAAGTTTGGAATCTTTAACAAGTTACAAACAAATTAAACAAGTTAATGCCCCACCCATTTCCGATCCATGAGGGCCCATAACACCTCAAGAACCAAAATTTAGTGTTCATTCTGGTAAAAAATTAAACAATCAATTATCTAATGAGAAGTAGATATTTTTATCAAGGAATCTATCACAATAGCATGCATATTCTACACAAAATCTATCAAAACTACATCAAATCGCTAATGCATCCTAGATGACATGGCAAGAATGCATGACATGTGATTTCAATCAAGTTTATATGTGATTCATGAGATGGTATGCCCTAATATCATCTGGTTCTAATAGAAATAGAACCTCAATAACATCAATGGTAACAACACAAAACATGTGAATCACTCAAGGTGAAATCAAATTAACAGTAAAACTGAAAATCCACTAAAAATTGAAATTAAACGAGGTAGATTGGATTTTCCCTGCACACGAGTTAGCTACTCCCAGGCACAGCTTATTACCAAGTACCTATTCTATCCCATCCCTGGATAAAGGCTCCAAACAGTAAGTCAAGAGAAAATAATCTCTCTGATACCACTTTTTAACGTCCCGGTTCTAGAATCCACCTAGAGGTGCCCCGTACCCGGTTGGTCACATGGCCTCAAGCGCATTTCCCCAAACACCAGAGGTTGTCGACTAGCAGCGAGGGCCTTGGGTTTGATAATGGGGAAACTACACCCTCATTGTAAGAGTATCACAGTTGAAGAGAAACAAATATACAATAGCGGAAGCATTAAATATCCAACCAGAGTAAATAATGGAAGACTGAGATAAAGAAACAACTGGAGCATACATATATATAAATGATGCAAGATACATATGTGTCTAGGAATGTAGCCAAACAAGTACCAATGTTGAATACAGTACTAAATCCAAGTACAAAGGAAAACAGATAAACAATTCCTCAGCATCGCAAGCCTCAGCTTGGTCCCCTACTCTCCAGCTCCAATGCAATCAAGAACCTGAAGTAGAAGGGTGCTTGCCCTTATTTTACCTGCAATAGTATAATCTGTTTGGGCCCAAAATTATGGCCTAAATAGGGTGTGAGAAAAAATCCTAGTAGGAAACCACTACGAGATATTTTCCTAACAGTTAGTGAATACATGGCTGGTTAAAGTATAGAAAGTAGTAAACAGGAAAGTACTCAATAGTAAACAATCCACAGTTTCTATCATTTAATTTACAAACAAGTAAGCAGCCACTCAAGAAAGTAGAACAAACAGGTAACCCTCGGGGTAGTTCTCACAGCCTAACCCCTATGGTTCAACCTACAAGTACTAAAAACCCTCTATGAGGCACACACATTTTCACCCCTCTAGCTCAGCTAAAGAATACACTCTCTGGGGAAGCACTCACCGTCAATTCCCCCTATAGTCTCGTACCATTCTAAAGGTTCTCTAGGGAAGCACTCAACTTCTCATTCCCCATGTGGACCACGTCGAGGAACTAAAAACACTCTGAGGAACCACTCAATGTCAATTCCCCCTGTGGTCTCGCATCGCATTATAATGACACTCTAGAGAAGCCCTTATGTCCATTCTCCCTATAGCCAACTACAATAGGTTCTCACAGCCCTGTGTAAAGTCATCAAGTATCGCATCACGTAATGGCCAAAGTAACCTCAATATCTACTTGGTTAGAATTCTATAGCATCTCAGCATGGAAGAACAATAGTCATACCATCCTATAATACTAGGCTTGGGAAAACAACAGTAGTCAAAAAGGTAACTCGACCTAACTGTCTAGACAGGCAAGAACATTCATGGAAACACTTCCAAATCCTAACAATTATCCCAAAACAAAATCAAAATCTTAGACTCTAGCATACAAGCAAAGTAGGAAATAAGATGGGCTAAACCAGTAAACACGGAATACCCCGTTCAAGGGTTTGGGGGGAATTTTCACAAAATATTCAAATACTTTCAATAGGAAGGCACAAACCACCTACCATGATGTTAGGAGATTGATATACTTGAACCACGGGACTTGAATCTCCTTATAATGTTGAAGATCTACAAAAACGTCTAAAATTTTCAACCCACAATAACTTTGAAAAGAGAAGAAATTGGGAAACGATGCTCAAGGATAAGAGAGAACTCACCGTTGTGATTCCAATGCACTCACCGGTGTTTGAATCAGAGGATGGACGGAGGTTCAAGGGCTCGTCAAAGATTCGCAGCTGCTCGACCCTCTCTGATGAAGAAGACCTAAAAGAAATTGATTCTGGAGATTAGACGTGACCCCGGTGCATTTAATGAAAAAAAATTACACGACATGTACTTTTAGAGTACATGGAGTGTACTCTCCTTTTCCATACTACACATTAAGTGGCCTCTATGTCACCCCTACATGGTCGTGTGTGTGCCCATGACATGGCTCACCCACAGCCTCCAGCGGCCTCAAAGTACATGGAGTGTACTTATAAAGTACATGATGTGTACTTTAAAAATTCCCACATTTTCCTCTTTTCCTCAAAAATGACTAGAAAAGAAAAATCATACCTAAAAAGAAGATCTGGGTGCTTACATGTGAGGCCCATAGTGAGATCCTGACTGAAAAATATAATTTTTTTATTATTCAAAAAAAAATTAGTACATGGTGTCACAAAATTCCCCGAGGGGTTAAGGCTATCTAAAATAGTGAAGCCCAAGGGAATCACCAATAATGATCTCCACCCCTTTATATGGGATGGAACCAACACTAGAGAAACAATATAAGGAATCATACTTAAGAGCTCTAGATTAAAAATAATTGGTCACTCAATTCTCCTAACACTTTGTGTGGGTAATAATAATGT
Source organism: Viscum album (assembly GCA_963277665.1). Lineage (NCBI taxonomy): Eukaryota > Viridiplantae > Streptophyta > Magnoliopsida > Santalales > Viscaceae > Viscum > Viscum album. The sequence continues at coordinate 1,235,111,632 of OY728145.1, read as the reverse complement.
TTTTCTATATAATTCTTCTTTATTTAAAGACATGGTATGTGATGATCCATTTAATGGTGATATGACCCATCATTACATTACATGGAACCTAGGAATCTGTCTTGAGGGAAATAAGGGTGATGTTATTGAAAATTCATAACATCAAGCCTATGATTGATCTGCTATATTCTGCTAGAAAAGAGTCCCACATCCCATAAGATACTAAATAATCAATCATAATTGGGCTTCTATTATCATGAACAGCACCTCTTCCCTTCATGATTCCCAAGCCACATGACCCATCAATGTTCATTTTTAATCCAGAAATTAGAGGGGTCCATTTAATCCAGTTATCGATGGTGGAACCTAGCGAGGGTGGAGAAGATATAATAGTATCCTAGAGTGAGTTAAAGGAAGGTAAGGACTCTCATTCCTTAAGAAACTATACAAAATAAAGTATCAAACATTAGGATTTGAACAAAGAGGTATGAGGCAAACTAGAGGTTCCCTCAAAATGAGCTTTATTTATGGTATGCCAAATACACCAAAATACAGTAGCAATGATTGTAGACCTCACCTTTTCCTCTTTTACTATTGGTTCCCACACTATAAAACCATTGATATATGAAATTAATACCAAGAAGAGTATGATAATAAATGCCTATGTAAATACCTATGGAGATCCACACCTAGGATTCCCATTGACTCTTGAAGAATATGTAGTGCACAGACTCCTGTCTAGGTTCGTTACAATAATTTCTCTTAGAAGCCTAATGAGTCCCCTTGTGTTAGATATTAACATCGGTGAATTAAATCTAAAACACAAAATAATAAATCTAAACTTTTTAAGGATATGTTTTCACCACATAGTTTCCCCCCATCTATCTATTTTATTCAACGGTTGAATCACCCTACACACATCTTTAACATAAAAATTACCTGACAAAGAGCCTGATAAAACACAAGAATCTTTTTTCAAAGACAAATCAATAATATCAAAAATGGATCAGTACTGTGGGTCTTAAAAGGATTTAATGAAGTCAAGAAAACCACTTTTTTTCTTGAAATAAAGACCATGTGTTGGGTATCCTGTAAACCCATATGGATCCTGCCTAATTATCAAACCAAAAAGAGATGTTTCCTTATCCAATGATTCATAAAATCTAGTTATTGGGAGATGGGAAGATATTACTAACCTCAAAAGTTTTGGGAGGAATGCCTAAATTGATATATATTAATAGCCCTAACATATTATAAGCGATTAAAATAGTCCCAAAAGGATTGTCCTTCAATTTTCCCCCATGCAAGTTTTTTATAGAAGGATTTCATGGTTCTGATGATATTCTTCACATGAATCACTCCCTACCTTGTTGGCTTGGACATATGATACCATGGGGCCTAGTGAAGTTAACCCTCACCATGAGAATCCCAAATGAAAGACACCAATATATTCTTGATACATGAAATGATGGACATTCTAACCTCAGTAGATGACATTCCATGTATAGGAATTGACGAGATAATTGCATTCACTAGGGTTATTATACCTCTGAATGAAATGTAGTTGATCTTCTAGTTAGTTAGGTGGTTATTGATCCAAGAAATGGAATCTTTAAAGTGGTGAATATTAGGCCTCAATGTGGAAAGGGGGAAATTGAGTTAATCCATAGGGAAGATATTTCTAAGGATTCATAGAATAAATTTGATAAAACAAACTCTTCTGTATGTAGACAAAATAATAATATAAAAGTTACTTTTATCCTGATTAATAATATGACCACTCCACATACAATAGTCACTCAGAACCTTATTTATGCCTTATATGGAATAAATTCTTTTGTTTATGCAAAATACTTTTTTGTTAATGAACATAAGGTGTGATGTGCCTTGTGATGAATAAAGATTACCAAAAGGGATAAATTATACCTTAATTTATACCCCTAAGGATGAGGTTACTAGGAGTGTTTTTCATGGGGATTAACAATCTTTGGGATAAGGGGTCCCCTTGGGGAAGCTTGGGTACATACTTGAAGAAAACACAACTCTTACCCAAGAAAGAAATGACCATCCATGGGTAACTAACACATTTGAAAAGAATATCAATTATTCTTCTAGAAACCCCCATTCTTGTGATATCCTCTATTCATCTTCATTCTCTTGGTGTAGTTCACATTATGGTCATGAGCAACACTATAGAGTAGCCGATCCTCTACTTAGAAGGTTAATTCAGATAGATTTGTTAGTATAACCCATGGCCTTGGGAGTGACCCCCATATGTGTATCATATATCTTATGAATTCCAATGAATACTTCTAGTGGAAAGACCTGATGAGCATTACTCCTTGGATGGACATCAATAGTGATATTAGACTTTTGGAGTGTGTTCACCTGGATGAGTTCTTTGTGGTACATTCAAGCTGGAATCCAAAGCTTTCATTAGGGTTGGGACTTACCTTTATATTGTGTTCCTTTATTAAGTATATCTATATATTCTTGTTATATGATTTATAGATATATCCAAATTAATACCTAGATGTTATTTCTTTATTTTTTGCTTTGTAGTTTCATGGTTTCCTACTAGGTATTGTTATACTTAACCCTACACAGGATTTTCCAACATGTGTCGTGTCTTGTGAAGATGATATACCTTTTGAAAAATTCCTTGATGGACCAGGACTAGATGGTGCTTAGTGATACTAGATAGACTGAGGTGTGTTCATGTGGTATCTTCATATCATCCCTCGTATTGTTTTTATGTTGGACTTGTTTCAGAATCATTGTGTTGGTATTATATTTGTACCTATTTACTTTTCATTACTAACTATCATACTCTGGTTGTGGGTTTTCGATGTATACATGCATGGTTTTTTGGTATTTTTACATTTCAAAATTTTATAGGCTTAGATATGTTTGTTTTTTTTAGTGTGTTGGTAATAAGACTAAGGCTTTTCTTGTTAGTGATATGTCTACTTGATTCTAGTTTCCATCCCATGGACTATTTATGGCAGGCTTGGGGAGTCCCAGTAGGAGAAAATTTAGGATAGGTCGTGATAGAGTAATATTAGATGATTTGGTTCTAACTTTTGAATAGAATCTGTAAGATTGGTTTGGGGAAATAGTTTTTAGTGTTTTAACTTTGGATTTCATGCTAGGGACTCCAGTATTGGTGTGGTGGTCTTCTTATCCATACACTAAGACTCTGATCAACTACTTTTTGAATTTGTATATGAGAAAACTGATTTGAGGGAAAAAAATGGCACATGCATCATATAGAAATGTTTTGTGGCTTCCATGTCATTTTTCATTCATCTCCCTAGATATACTCATTCACCCTATTACATCTTGTTTTTTTCAAGATTCCTCTATGATGTACGCTAGCTAGGACTCAGCATTAAGAACTTGAGGATGATCACCTCGGTGATGAGGGGTTGATAAGGGGGATAGATCTTGAGATTCTACCTCTAGGTAGTGTACCAACTATAGAACCACCTCTTGAGAAGCAGATAGTACCCTCAGTACCAACAGATGAGTTTCACGGGTTAAGAGAGCTTCACAAGTTTCAATAGTAGAGACTCTATCAGTTCCATGGAATTCCCAACCCATAAAAATCTTAGGACTATCTTGAAGTGGTGACATGATTTTTCCATAAGTTTAGGACACCAATAAATCAGATGGTGGTCCTAGTACTGAGACTTATCCATTTCCCAATAAGATGATAGTGGGGTTTTTTGACCTAGGCTTACGAGGACGCAACTCTAGCATGGTCAAAGTTTTAGTTCCTTTTCAAAGATGGGTTATCTCTAGATATAATGAGTTTCTTATGTATCCAAGATATTTTAAAACATAATTATGGTAGTATGACAGTAGCTTAGAATTCATTGAGGCTTACCAACCTGTCTAGGTAATTGATGGATATGGTTCGGGATCAATTCTTTCTATATTAGTATGTTGATAAAGGACTAAATAGGGAAATTTGAGCCATTTTTATCCCTCTATGAATTAATAATTATGTTTTAGTGCTAAAAAGATATTTGTTGGTCAAGAGAATGTTGGATGAGTAGACAGAGGCAGTGGTTACAGGTAGTGGGAAAGTAGGAGCAGAGACCTCGGTAGTAGGGATCTGATGTAAGTCTCAAGGATCTGGACATGTAATTCATTTTAGGAGGAGGTACTAAAATAGATATTTTTTGTCTCATGTCTCATAGGATGGTTCTATTTATCCCATAGAGAGGTGGTGATAATCATGTGATAGAAAGGGACAACTTGCTCGATATTGTCTAACTCGCAGTACAACTGATAAAGAGATCGTGGATGAGTCGTTGAGATAGAGGTGGTGGTAGGATCTGATAGGTTCATAGGGTGGAGGAAATTTAAGAGGAGTTGAGAGAGTATCATGAGGTCATATAAACTTTTACTTGTTACCACCACCACCCCTAGGTGGTCCATGCCAGGCTTAGGGAGCTGGAGGAGATGGGTTAGGGTAGTTACAAGCAGTCAAAGTTTATGACCCAGAAAATTCAGTAATGATTAGAGGTAAAATATATGTATTTTCTACCTTATATTTTGTATTTATAGACATATATTCTAGTAATTTATTTCATTCCACCTATCTAGTTCAAGAATTAAAGATTCTAGTTGAGCCCTTTGCTCAACCCATTTGCTTGGAGGCTTCTGCTGTAGATGACTCAGGGAACACACACTTGTGAAAATAGTGTGACCAGAATCTAGTAGGTTAGTGTGTTTATTGTAATCTACTTGATGTATCAATTAGGAATTATGATGTCATATTAGGTATGGACTATTTATCTATAGTTCATTCCCATATTTACTATTTTGGAGAGCAGATGTGGTGTGTGTGTAGTGATGGAACTATTTTTTCCTTTATGGGTGAAAAAGAAACCCATAAAGTGTAGGAAGGACTCCTACATAGGAGAGTGATGTTGGTTACTCATAATTTGGCTAATAAGACCCTTGGTATAGTGGATGTTCTGATTTTTTTGTTCCCTGTAGTGGAGGTGGAGTATGAGGATGTCTTCCCTAAGGATGTTCCAAGCTTACCTCCTAATTAAGATATAAATTTTTGCATTGATTTACACCCCCAGGAAGGCACCGATATCAGCACAAGAATATTTTATGGCTCTCATGGATCATCATAAGCTAAGGGTGTAGTTAGAGGACTTAAAGAGGAAGGGATTTGTTAGACCCAATTTTTCACCTAGGGCATCCCCAGGTTTTTTTTCCAAGAATGTGGATGGGATCTTGAGGTTATGTGTGGACTATTGGTGCTTGAACCAAGTGATCATGAAGAACAAGTATCCACTATAGAGGATATATGACCAATTTTGTCATTTGATAGGTCCACGATGGTTATCAAAGGTTGAACTCAGGTAAATTTATCACCAGTTGTGATTACGGGGTGAGGATGTGACAAAGATGGAATTCAGATGTCACTATGGTCACTATGAGCACTTGTTAATTCCCATTGGTGTTCTGAATACCCCATAAGTGTTCATGGGACTCATGAACTAGATCATTAATACCTTATTATACTAGTGCATGTTAGTCTTCTTCAATGATATCCTTATATACTTAGTATCCATGGAGGATCACGTGGGACACTTGAGAATGGTTCAGGACATACTCTGAGAGCACCAAATTAACAGAAAGCTCTCAGAATGTCAGTTTTAGATATAGGAGGTCCACTTCCTGGGACATATTATCTCAGAAGATAGAGTGGAAATGGGCCTGACTAAGGTCAAGGTAGTGTTATCTTGGGATCCTCTCAGGTGCATGATTGAGGTGAAAATATTCCTCGGTAGTTCATGCTATTACAAGAGATTAATACCTGACTTCTCTAGAATATCATATCACATGACATCTTTGATATGAATGGGGAATACATTAATTTGGAAAGAGAGGTTCCATCAGTATTTTTAGGAGTTAATTAATAGATTTATGAGTGCTCTCATATTGGGATTTATAGAGGGGGGTGTTGTGTACTTGGTGTTCTGTGATGCATCAGAAACCAGGATTGGTTTTGTTCTGATGCAGAGGCATACAGTTATTTACTATGATTCAAAATAGTTGAGACCATAGTAGAAGAAATATGTGACCCATGATTTTGAGTTATTAGTATCAATATTTACACTAAAGATGTGGAAACACTACTTGATGGGTGAGTGGTTTATCATATATTCTGATCATAGGAGTCTCAAGTAAATCTTATGTTATAATGATATTAACATGAGATAAATGTGATGGATTTCAAAATGTTCTATACTTCTCGGAAGGGGTGTGGTAAAAAATTATCTCAATAAGATATCTTTTTCATAGTTTTTGAATGATGTGTTATAGTAGTTTTCCTCATTGTTTTTATCCTTTTTAGATGGAAATAGTGCATCTTGCCTCTAGTCAATGGTTGTTACCCCTTGAATTTTGTAGTGAGTCAAGGAGGCACAACATGGGAATATTGACTGTGAGACCCTAAATACTTAGATATCCACTTTTCATGCTCTTTATGGATATTTTGAAGTTGGGTAACAATTCATTCTTTTAAGAGGATTCAAAATGGTACCAGCTATGTTGCAGGGGGGGTCTAGGAGAGTTTCATACATCTCCATTAGCAGTACATCTAGGTGTGGAAAAGATGTACCAAGACCTCCTATGTCAGTTTTGGTGGCTAGAGATGAGTGAGGGAGTTGTATATTTTTCTTTATATTCCTTACTTGTCATCAAGTGAAGGATGAGTACCAAGTTCCAACAAGTTTATCTCAACCCCTTGAGGTTCTAAAATAGAATTGGATTGGGATATATATGGAATTCATAATGAAATTACCACATATGTCTAGGGTACATGATGCATTTTGGGTGATTGTAGACTAAATCACCAAGTCAGTCCAATTCCTAGATATTCTAGAGCATAATTTAGTAGAGATCTTGGGATTCTTGTACATGTATAAGATATTTTGACTCCATGGAGTTCCATAGATGATAAATTCTGACAGTGATTCTCACTTCACACCCCAATTATGGAAGGAATTATAGGATAAATTTGGAATTATTTCACCCCTATAATGATGACCTAACTAAGCAAACCATTCAGTTTTTGGAGGACATACTATGAGTTAGAGTGTTGGACTTTGGTCATAGTTAGGAGGATCATTTACTACCAATGGAGTTTAAATGCAATAACATTTACCAATCTACCAGTGGTATGGTGTCATTAGATGCTTTGTATGGGTGACCGTGTAGGTCAACACTTTACTAGACTAATATAAGAGATTCAGTACTAATGGTCCCATAGTTGGTGTGAGTAACTACTAAGAAGGTGTAGATCCACCAAGAGAAGATAGATTCTACACAAATCCATAAAAATTCATATGTGGATAGATGATGGAGGCCATTGTAGTTTGATTAGGGAGACCATATATTCATATTGGTTTTCCATAGACATAGATTACGAAGATTTGGTTAGGGTGGAAAGTTATCTCTGAGATTCATTGACCCTATTAATATAACTCATATAGTTTTTGAGGTGGCATACCACTTCTTCTACTACCATAGTTAGACCTAGTACATGATGTCTTCCACAAGTTGCATCTAAGGAGTTACATGTATGACCCATCACACATTATTGATTGGGGTGATCTAGACATCGAGGATGGATATACCTTTATTGAATACCTATTTGAGATTTAGGATCATTTGGAGAGGATCCTTTATGGGCAAGTTATTCCTTTAGTGCATGTCTGATGGAAGCACAGGAATCTTTAGAAGAGAACCCAGGAGTGGGAGGCTCAGATATATGATCAGTAACCACATCAGTTTGTGCAGCCAATTATTTTGAATTTTTATGGATGTAAACCCCCAAGATGGGGAGAATTTAATGAATCAGATTTTCTATGTATTATTATTGGATATTATATAGATTTTTTTTTGAGACCAAAAACTAAGACGGTGTTCTATTTAGAGGCTCGGTGTGCTCGGAATAAATGTTTCAAAAAAATTAAATATATTAAATATCATGCATTCATAGTCTCGGAAAGGTGATAGGATGCAATGCTCTGTGTGTTTAGCAACCTGAGGTATTGATGTTTGTGTTCCTTTTAATTTTAATTACTAGTGTGGATCACTTGAGAAGGGATTGAAGGTGTTTTTTTTGGAATTTTGAAATGGGTTTAATAGGTGTATTTTCATAATATTTGTGAGGTTCCCACTCAACCATAAAGTTGATCATAGAAGATACAAGAAATTTGGATTTAGAGGTAAGGTAACTATTGAGTTTAGAACACTGGTTTTACCCTAGGTGTGACATAACCTTGTCAGCTCGAGGAGTTAGTGGAAAAGTCATCATGATCATTAAATAAATAAAATTATTAAATAAATTATTTTATTTTTATTTCCTTAACATAGAAACTAACATTTATTTAATAATAATATTATGAGTGAATTCTTGGGTTAGAACCATAACCCTGGTGCCATGGGAGAACCCTTAGAGAGAGCATTGGAGGCTCTATCTCATGTGAACATCAACCGAATCGAATATTAGTGATTAGTGTGAAATGGTGTTAAAGGATCTCTCTAACTATGGTAATGTTGGCACACTCTTCATCAATGATCAATCTATATCAAGATAGGACATTGTCTTATTTTCATTTTCTTTCCCCATTTTTAGTTTTAATTATGAACACGAATCAATCGACCAACAGATTTATTCATGAATCGATTATTAAGGGGTGTGATTATTTTAGGCATTTTATTGGAAGAATTTCCTTTGTGATTATTTAATTCATCATTTTAATTTTAATGGAGATAGATTGAGGCCAACATGAACATTAGAAAAGGTCAGTTCTTCATTTTTATAGATGTCTATTTCTCTCTATTTTCCTTGTTCATCATTGTTCTTCTTCATTGGCTGATGGTTTGACATCCACCAAAGAAATTGATTGTCATGCAGCCGTATCTTAGAAAACTAATTTGATACTATAAATCTAGGCCCAAAATAATGTGAAGGAGAAGTCATGCAAGTATCAGAAAATGGATCAAACCATATTGGAAATCCTTGATTCGAGTGGGGTGTCAGAGCATAAATGGTATGAATAGGATTTGTTTTTAGGATGGATTCAAAGGCTACATTCTATAAAATGGACATGGAAAGGCTTGGACAGAATATATTAGTGGTTTCTATAGAGTTTGATGTTAGATTTTGAGGTGATTGTTGTGAGATCATGTGAAGAAGAAGAAACTAGGGTTTCTTGAAAAAAACCCAATCCACACAGTATAAAACATAGGATTACACGGCATGTGGGGGACTCCTAGAGATGGATTGGGTTTCAAGAGAGAGAGAGAGAGAGAAAGAGAGAGGGATATAGGTAAGTATCAAATTGTGTGTGACCTTGTCACATGACATGTTGTCTACTTTGGTGAGCACGTCATGTACCTCAGAGGGTAAGAAAACATGGTCTAGAGTACACAGGATAGAGAACTCTGTGTACTCCGACATAGGCATGGATTGGACATGTGTACATGGGAATACCCCTGTACTAGTACACATGAAGAAGTACAAGGGAATTAACACACCATATAATTCCATACATACACAGACACAGGATGTTTACATGGGTAAGACCTGGGGTGAAATGGAGGCGACGTGTAACCCTACTACATGTCGTTTACTCCATAAATATTGGCATAGATCCCCTATATTCTATATCTTAGAAAAGTTTAATTAGTGTTAATTACCCATATCCTTTCCCTAGAGGTTATTATGGAATAACCTCCTTCACATAGGATAGTGATCCATTCAAAAAGACTACTTGGATAGAGTTTTTAGAATACTTCTATATGGTTCAGAGTGAGATCCTTCATTCATCTTCATAACCTTGATGGATTTATCATTTTTTTCATGAACAAAACTATGTGGGATTTGATCCTATACATAGAATATAATCTATATGGAGTTCTTAGTGTACCCCATGTCCTTGGGTGTGATACTCATCTGTGTATCATATCTCTCCTGACATCCGGTGTATACTTCTAGTGGTGATATTTGACAAGAATTACCTCTCATACAAACATCATCATTATTATCAATCTCATTGAGTGTTTTTTCATAAATGATTGATTTGTGTAACCATCGAGCTGGAATCCTAGGATGGAATTGCAGTTGTGACTTACCTTTGTATTTTGTGTCTTTGTTGAGTTTATTTGGATATTGTTATTATATTTTTTGTATACATATACCTATATAGAGATTAATTTTAATCTTTTTTTATATAATTTTCAGTTTTAGGGTGTCTTTATATGTATTATTATACTCACCCTTTCATGGGCTTTGGCCACACGTTTCATGTCTTGGTAAGATGATCAATCTTTTCATAGATTCCTATAGGTACTTGGACTAGATGGTTCTTAGTGAGACCAAACAGATCGAGGTGTGTTCATATAGTATCTTAACAACATTCCTTATCTTACTTTTAAGTTTTACTTGTTTCATATTCTTTGTGGTGGTATTTTATTTGTCCCTATTAACTTTCCATTACTTCATGTCATACTCTGGTTATAGGATTTTGATATATGCATGCATGGTTGTTCATTTGTTTTTACATTTCAGTATTTTATGGGATTGGATATGTGTACATGTGTGTACATAGGATAATCCCTTAAATGTTAATGATATTCCTACTCAGTGCTAGCCATCAGCCCCTGGCCTGTTGCAGGAGGGAATGGGGAGTTGTAGATGGGCCCCATTGGGTCGGGTCATGACATCAATGTTTATTAAAATAACAACCTAAATCCTAACCTAAAATAAAAATCACACCACCAAAGTATATCTCTATGATATGAATGGAAGAAAAAAAACAAGTAGAAGAGAAGGACTTACCATTGATCACCAATGGGAATCCACCAAAACCAATAGATCAAATATGGTGTAGGGGATGAAAATCCTCTGAGATCCACCTAGGTTTCACCCAAAATTAGATATTGATCAAAGAATTTTGAATGTATATGGTTTTGTATAAAAGACTTATTTACAAACTAGAACTCAACACTTTCACATTATGAATCCCATCCATGACATGAATTCCAAAGAAATTACCCAAAAATGAACTTCCATTGAAATTCACATGACCTCAACCTTTATTAAATTTGATGTCAGGAATTAATTTCATAATTTGAATCTATTTCACGAGTTCCACCTCGTCCATATAAAATACATGAACTTGGTTATCTACACAATACATGAACCACCAATTCATGTCAGGTACACCTGTCATGATGCGAATTTTCTACTGCAGCTTTGCTCCACCTCCAATAACCATGAAACCTCCTCAAGACTCCTATGAAACACATTCAACACCCAAAACAAAAACATTTATGGGTTTAGAATTCATAATCCATTAGATTATTATAAAATTATCAAATAATTTCCTTCAATGTAAATTCCAACATAAACAATCCCGATTAAAAATATATTTAAGTAAAAACTCTTACTTCTTTGGTAACTTTTGAATCATAACCCCTATAAAATAAGTAACTTCAAAAAAAACATTAAATTTCATGAATATAAATATATTCATTATATATAATTTAAAAGGGTAATTATATACAACAAAAGAAAAATAAGTGTTGAATATGGTGCATGCCTCACAGAAGTAAAAGTGTGATGAGAAATATCTACATTAAGTCCAGACTTATCTTGTATATCCTTTATCTCTTATAAAATAAAATTATATCAATTATTGTTTTTATTAGGAACCTTTTATTGGTTTGATACCTTATAATAACCATTTATTTCATTTATTTTATTGATATATTAAATTACTTATTCAAGTATGTCCACGCTGGGTGTTTTGAGAATGATTAGTTTATAATATCAAAAGAACATCACTGTGTTGATCGTGGTTAAAGGGGTCATCCTTCCATAATCTCCTGAATAATAACAATGAAATAATTATCAATTTTATAGATAAATTATTCTTTTTAAAATAACATTGAATTATGTTTAATAAAAATAAACTATGTTACAATTTTAGGCATGGTATGTCATATGTACGCATGAATAACATTTTCATTTTTCAATGATCATGATACAAAGAAGGTAAGTGTAATTTTATATTTCAATAATGATAATAATTTAATAAATATCATATTATTTCTTTATATAAACTTACATATGTCATCCATGTAATGTATTAAAATAACCATTCACATCACTTCACAAGGCGGTAATCAGTCGTACACACAAATGATGTTATCATTTTCTCATGGATGGTAAGGTAATAAATTATATGATATAATAATTTTTGAAACATTATTAATATTTCATTAATATCATATATAGATATTAAATCCATAATCATAAAAATCAATGGTAGGACATTATGGAAAATTAATTATATCGGTTCGTGAGGAGGTAGTTTGACTTACACATGATTGATGGTTCCATTTCCCGTTTGATGGAAGGGGAGATGGATTTAAGTTATGATATTAATATAATAAAATATTAGTATATGTTAGATACTGATTTTGTTATATCAATATTATTGTGTAATATTATAAATAGGTTTGAGAATAAATAAAATAAATATGGTCAGTTAAAAAGGATATCATTTATTTTGAAAACCACATTAAGATTATACGTAAAGCCTCCCTAGATTGGATTTTTGATCAAAACAATTCCTATTGGATTTGGGGATGGAATTAATTAAGGTATTTGGGATGGTATTAACCAAACCAAAATAAAATTTATGTGTTTATAGAATATGAGTGAGGGTTCCCTCTTTTAAGTTGGGGAGAGGATACGTTCATAATGATTGAAAATAAAAATGTTTGACCCATGTTTTATACATGACACAAGAATAGAAAAAGGATCATTCAAGAAAATTATATGATATAGGGTCTAAATATGACCATAAAATAGTATTTGGAAAAGATTTGTTTGAACTAGAAAAAGGCATAGGTTTGGTCTATCATTTATAATATACAGGGTGATATTTAAACTAATAAGAAAATATTACATTCATTCTGCACTGTTATAATATACTATATTATACTTGTTCTCATAGCTCTTAAAGAGTTAAAGAATTTGTGAATAGTACACATATGATCACTTTTATTAAAATTGTATAATAACATTTATGTTCATTTTTTTACTAGTTTTATATTTTATGCTTTAATATTGTTATTCTCTATCCACCAAATTATATAAATAATTTTATTCTCTATTAATTTTTAAGAAAATACAATTCTCCCCCCCCCCCCACCACCCCTCTTGTATATTGTAAAACTCGTCATGAGACCTTGTAATTATTGTCATGGTATGTATTTGAAAGAATATTTTCTTCTCTAATTAATTATAATTATGTGATAATCATATATTTTTATTACTAATCTATATCCTGGACTTAAAATTTTAAGTAAGTTCCTATTTTTTAGTTATATCTAGTAAGGAATCAAAGTTATTGAATCTTCACAAACCACCTCATTTCAATGGAATTGATTATGTATATTGGAAATATAGAATGGAGATATTTTTTAAAAAATAGGAAATGAATATTAAACTATCATGGATAGACCTTGTAAATTACCACAAGTTTAACTTGATACTTTTACTGGTACTTATGCTATTAAATGGGTTTTGAATTTCAAAGTTATGGATTTTCTTTATTATTCTTTTATTAGAAGTGTTTATAGTCATACTTATTCTTGTAAAACTACTTCAAACATTTATATGATATTAAAAGGTCACACATCAACATATTGAAAAATTAGAGATTACCAGTATAGTATTCACAATGCTCATTTCCAGTAATTCAATTTGTTTGATTAGGAAAGTGTTATTGAGATATATGATAGTTTTACAAAGATTAGAAACATCACTACTACTCTTGATAAGACTATAAAGAATGATATTTTGATTAAAATAAAACTTTTATAACTATTTGAAGAATTTTAATTCCAAGAAGGTGGTGATGGAAGAAAGTAAGGACTTTATTGAATATACTACGGATGAGAAAACCATATCATTACTTAAATATGATCTTGAGTTGAATAATTTCCATAATTAATTTAAGTGTAAAAGGAAGGTATTGTCTTTTAAATTAATCAAATATGATTATTCTAATTATTCAAGTGAAATAAAAGGTCCATCTGGTTTTGAGAAAGGTTTTGATTTGAGTCAAATTGCAATATGTATACAACGAATCATGAATAATAGACAGATTTCCAAATAAATATATAAAAATAATAAGTATAAAAAATTAATAAGGAAAGTAAATAAAGGTAATTTTAATTCTAATATTATAATGTATGAATACAATAAGAAGTGTATTTATAAATATGAATGTTTAAGTCTAAAAAATTATATATCATAAATGAAGAAGTAAAACAAGAAGAATAAGGATTTAAAAATTGGATGGAGTTGTATAGAAGACTCTGATCTAAGTAAAGATTTTGGAAATGAGAAGGATAATTCTAGTCTTGGTCTAATGGTTTCATATGTCAATATGGTTAGTTATTATTCTTATTCTTATTCCTATTTTGATTATTCTTATAGTAATCCTACTATTGAAGAGTTAAAATACATATGTGATAAATATCTATAATAAATTTAAAAACTTTACGAACAATATAGGAAATTGAGTAAGGTTCATATGAACACTATTAATGAAAAAAAATATAATTTTAGAAATCGAAAAGATGAATGTTTTTATTTTTATGAATGACGAAAAGATTAAGGATAAATTAAAAAATGTAAGGGCTGATTCTCTTAAACTAGAAAAATAGAATAAAAATTGGAAGAATTTTGTTTCCTGTACAAAAGATAAAATTTATAAAGATTTAGAAATTTTATGAAAATAAAATAGAAAAATTAATGTTGAGATTGAATTTTTGAGTAAAATGTTGTGTACATTTACTATTTAATGTTAAAATATATATTATTTTATGATATTTGAAAAAATGTTTAGACGAAAAAAAAGATTAAAAATTTTCTTAGTTTTAATGGAATATCACCACAAATGTTCCAAAATAGATTGTTCAAAGGTAAAATAAAAGGTATTGAATTAATTTTTTATTTTATTTAGGGTTTATTTGGTCATTATTCTAGTGATTTATCATTAAAAATTTAAACCTCGGTTTTGTAAAGGAATTAATTTTTAAATATGGTTTTAAAGATAAAAAGAGAAATCCTTATACGGTGTGAATTTTTAAAGATTGTTTCTTGAATTCTAATAGAACTAAGATGGTCTTCATGCCAATGTAAGTATATTTATAATTGGTCAGAATTCATACCCAATTTTTATTTGAATTATATATTATTTTACAATGATTTTAAATCTGTAATATTTTTTCCAGTGAGCATGTATTATAGTTTTAAAATTCTATTTTGTTTGTAAGATTTAAATTTCATTCATTTTAATTAATTTAAAATATTTCTATAATTATTGGAATAACTATTTAATATGTTTTTATGACTCCTAGTGTTTTATTTAGTTCAATAAGTTAATGATTTAACTGGATATTCACTATTTTTATTCTTGATGTATTATTATTTCAATAAAGGGGAGTCATTCATGGTTTTTTTATATTTGAGAAATTGTATTTTTCTATAAATATTCTTGAGAATGTTCTTTTTTCAATTTTATATTTATAAAGAAAACTAGTTTGTTTTAATAGTTTGGGATAATAATTATCTATTTTTTAAAGTATTTTTTGGTTTATTGTTTTAATATGTTGTTAGATTTAAGTTGTGTTGTATTTATTAATTACAAATAGAATTTGATTTTTTTTGTGATTTTATATTTTTATATAAAATTATTTTAGAGTGATTATTTTATTGATTCATGTACTACTTATTATTTTAATTTCATTCAAGTATGTTGAATATAGTTCTCTATTTTAAAATGTAACCTATAGGGATAATTCTTGTTTAGATTTTCTATTTGTGTGTTTCTATTTTGGGAAAGATATTTGATTCTTAAAAATATATTTAGTTAAATTTTTATTTTTTGGGAAAAAATTTCATTTTAAAGTATTACCTACTTTTAGTTTTAAATTCATGAATAAATATTTTTAATTTAAAGAATATTTTATGGGGAGAGAGTTTTTTGTTTGATCTTTTTGACTCTTATAAAAATGTGGGAGAATTTTTTTAACTGATGTTTTGTTTTGAAAATTTTAAAGTAGGGGATATTGATGGACTGACATTTTGATAATTACAAATCTATTTTATTTATTGTTTTATGATTATTTGATGTTGATATGATGTATTTTGTATATTATTTATATTTATTATTTATTAAATATATTTTTTTATCTGTTAAGTACTACTACCTATTTTAATCAATTATTAATTTCATATTCTTATTTTAATCCTTTTTTATTTTATATTTATGTCTTATTCTTTTAATTAATATTTAGAAAATATTATTTTATAAAACTCTAGAAATATTATTATTCTGTAAATATTATTTTTTGTATCTTAAGTTTTATATTTTCTAAATTAAAATGATTCATATGATGTTGTAGGAATGACACATGCATAAACTAAATCTTGAAATTATTCTATGTTCCAAATGAAAAATACAAAATGAAACTTACACAAATAAAAAATGACAATTATTAAAATATCAAATAAAACTTATGAAAATATCAAATGGCTCATGCACAAATAAATAACTCATATATAGAAAAATAAGGACGCGTATATTGTATGAAAATCACTCATATGTTATATGAAAATTACTCATACATTAACCATTTACAGTATGTGATATACATTGAAGTTGACCTATATTTTCATGTCATATGTAGTATATCAAAACTCATTTTACACTTCCATGTCACACCCTCATGTCACTAATGTATTTATTTTATTTAATTGCAGACTATTTTATTGTTTTTGGGTGTTCCTGATGTATTTAAGTTATTTTAGGAGGTCTTGGATGGTTTTTAATTTGGTGATAATAGACCACACCATATCCTAAGAGACCTGACCACATCTAGTTCCCTTTTATTTCGGAAGTTTCTGAGGAGAAGGGTGGTTGCACTGTGGAGTGTGGGTTTTGTCATGGTTTTTGTTGTGTAAGGGTTTGTAGAAGGTTGTGTAAGGGTATGGGTGGAATTCCATGCTATAAACCATAGGTTACACCACGGTCAGTGTTGTGGAATGGTGTTGTGTAAGGGTAGTTTTAGAGTTGTGTAATGTTAAGTCTAGAGTTGTGTAATGGTGGCGTGTAAATGTATTAGGGGAAGGGGTATGATGTAGCATAAGGGGATACATCATAGTTTCTCAAAGGGTCCATAGGTGGTAGTCCTACCCCTAGGAGGAACTTTAAATTGTATCCCTAAGGGCTACACCACAGAGGTTACCAAGGAGGGGGTGTTCTTCCGTAAGTATAGGATTGTATTTTGGTTTACGTCTTTATGGGTTAAAATTTGGTGAGTTTCCAAAATTTAACATATTCAATTTTTAAGAATTTTAGACAATATTTTCCCTCTCCCTCAATCAGTTAGACTAAGGGTGTATGCATAGGGATCCCTTCCTCCCCTAACTTCTTCCTATTTAGTTTCTTTTTCATTTCCTTAAAATTCAAGTGTATTTTTAAGTTCTTTCAATTCTTTATTATTCTCCAATCCTTAAATTTACATTACCTTCAATTTTCTCTTCCTTATGTGAACCCAAATTATTGTGTGGGTTGATTTTAAGGTTTGTGTGATTTCTAATATTGGGTTTTTCAGATGTTTGGGTTTCAGGATAGTGAATTTTTTATTGGTTTATCTTCCCTCATTGTAGGTGATGTGTTGTGCCTTGATTCAACTCGGATAGTGGTAGTTTTTTTTATATCGTTCCATTATAATACATTCCATGAGGTACATTTATACTTTTAAATAATTTTCTTTCAAAATTATATCTATATAAATTACTCATTAGAGGCTTCAAATGATATTCCAATGGTTTCCACACTTAACATGGAGTTTTCACATGCCAAGTGTATAATAAAATGCCTTAGTTTCTCTTTTAAAGGAACAAAATATGTTTTTAAAGGGTATTTTATACCGTATTCCTAGTTAAAATAAATGTTTGATATTTTTAAGGTTTTTTTTCTGAAAATAATTCTATTGGATTCTTTTAGTTTTTTTGGGACCGTTGGGTCTCGATGGTATTTTGAAATTCTTCAAAAACGGGAAATGAGTGACTACAACATGGTTCTTGCCATCGATTTATTTCAATTATTATTCCCTTAAATGGATTTAAAAGGGGTCAAAATGGATTGGCATTCCAATATTTTTTTTAAAGGCCCTTTGGGAACTTTATTAAAGAGATTTAATTTAAAATGGTATTTTCCATCATTGTTGAGCCCCATTGTTTTTATTATATTTGTTATATATCATGTACCTGGGGGGATTTTTATTGTTTATTAATATGCATGGATGTGAAAATGGGTAGTTTCATGAAAAGTTATTGGAGGGGAGATGAGGTTTACTACTTTTGCTTAAAATTTTGATGCATTTAATGATCCCATTTCTTATTGTTGCTCACCTTTGTTTATTGAAATAATGGGAACCCTGGGTTCCTATAAAGAAGTTATATATGTGTGTTATGCTTTCTTATTGTGTGTAGGCTAGCTAGTTCCCTGTGAAAATGACACTCTCCTAAGGGTGGATTTTTTACTCACTAACCTAAAAGGGTACTGAATGGTATGTTTTAATTTTAAATAAGGGGCCCTAGATATATTGATCTGATGAACCAAGTCTAGTATCACTAATGTTATATCCTATTGAGTTCCTCATGATTATAAATCATTTTGAGGGATTTTAATGGGTAAAAATACATATACTTTGATTGTATCCCCTAGATTTTGATTTTGGGGAACTATGGTTTTGTTGTTGGTTATTTAATTTTTTTTGTTGATATCATAGTTTTATTGTGTATATTCATTGTGTTTGGTTATGGTTTGGGTTTACTATCAAATTGATTGTTAAATTTTTTGGAAATTATGGTTTAAAAATAAAAAATTATGTTTTTTAAAGGAATTTGAGAAAGGTTTTGGGAGAATGGGAAGAAATGGTTTGTTTTTATATAGATTTCAAATTCCATTTTTCTTTTTTTGAAAGAGACCTTAAAGAAATACTTATTTTTCAGTTGGGTTTAAAACTATGGTTTTAGTCTTTTTGCGACTTATTTTATCTTAAAATGTTTTTAACTGCATTTTGGAAATAAAACGATAAATTATGATATTTTTATCCTTTTTCTTTCTCATTTTAAATGAATATTTTATAAAGTATTTTGAAACTATAATTTGTGGAAGGCATTTTGACAGAGATTTAATAGACTCTTTGGTGAAACGTTATTGGTATTGTTTGGTTCACATCCTATATATAAACTAATATCCATGTGTATATGAAGCTCGTATATCTTCTTTTAGGTGCCCAGTATCCAATCCTATTTTTTGGGTCCATGGATGGATGGGTTGGGATTTTGTGGTTGACCATGGGTCACATGGTGGATTCCATATAGTTTTTTAGGATATATTTTCCTTTGGAATATTGTATTATCCAGTTTAGTGTGGTGTATTTTATTTTCTATACCCGATGTGTTCTAATTCCATTGTATTTTTTTATGATATTGTTGTGTAAGTTCGGGATGGATGCTTACTTTATTTATGCTATGTTTGGCTATCTACTTATTTTGTTTCCACTTATTTTATATGCATAGATATATTGTGTGGGGATATTTCATTCCAAATTCTTGGTAGTTTCCACTACTTTTTTATTATTATTTAATAATGAAATCATTCCCATAAGATCATGTTAATAGCCATGGTGATTGGATCTATCTTGTAGGGATTGGGAACACCCTTTGTGCCTTGTGGTGAGCTGAGTAGGGAATTATTTTAGTAGTAGCTCATGCTAGTTCATTAAAAAAATGGTAGTAAAGCCTATGCTTCTCATTAGTAAATTGATTCTTATAATTCCCTCTTTTTATTTTGGTGTATCTTGGGGAATGGGGATTATGGTGGTCATTGGGAATTAGGAGGTTGTTCATGAGTTGGTTCCTGGTCACCACCATTTCTAATGACATTTGATCTATTATGGTTTGTTGGCATTTAAATTTTGTATTTTGGATGTGTTTTTATCATTGATGATAATGATGATGTATTGGTACTCTCTAGAATTTACTATTTTCATTGAGGGTCCCAACAGTTTTGGTATGATGAAAAAGAAGATTTAGTGACACAATGTTAGCTTACACATCATAACAACTATATATAGGTTGATTTTGGGATTCAAGAACCATTTTAGGGGTTTTTTCATGATTGTAATGTGATCTGTCAAACTAGGTGGCCAAGTCAAGCATAGTTATCATCCGATTTGGTTTGATATTTTGACTAGCCTTAGGTGATACATAGTAATAGGGGTGAATTCAATGGAGTTTACGAATGTATTCATGAAGTGGATTATATTTTCTTTTGATTTTTAGTATGTTTTGTTTGTGTGGTTATTGAGAAAATTGGTTTTGGTGTGGGAAAAAGTGTATTTCATGAAAAAGAATATGATTAAAATGAATCCTTTGATATTGGTTATAAATGGAACTAGTTTTCATAAAATATTATTTTAAATTATTACTTTCATAATTAAATATAAAAAATCTGTTTAAAATCAAGTTTTGTGGGTTATTTGGAAATGGTTTGGCCCTCTAATAGTGTTTTTTCAATAGTGTTCAGTATTAAAACGAAAATAAAAAAAAATGTTTTAAAGGAGTGAAGTGTTTTGAAGTGGATTTTTTTATTTTAATAAAGTATTTTCAAAATTATGGAGATTATTTGAAGCTTGAGTGGGATTAATTTTTTAAAAATAATTTCATGTTTTTTAATTCAAGTTATGTGTTTTGAAAATCCCTTAGGTAATTGGGATTTATAAATAAATATTAATGCTTTCAAATTTTTGGGTGTTTTCAAAATAACATCTGATTATGGAAAATTATTTTTTATTCCTTATAGAATGAGGTGGATTTTAAAAGAAAAAAATGGAAAAATTTGCCATTTTTCCTTGGTGATATGTGCATTTGGTTTTTCCCATTCATCTCAGTTCAGACCATTTGATTATTTTTTAGCGAAAGAAAGTGGTATTGTGCGGATAATTTTGACACCCCCATGTCACTATTTTATTTATTTTATTTATTTTATTTAATTTTAATCTATTTTGATGTTTTTGGAGGTTCTTGGCATTTTTAGGGTGTTTTGAGAGGCCCCAAAGGGTTTTTTCCCTAGGTGTGAACAGACCACAAAAAATCCTAGGAGACCACACTGTATCCATCACAATTGGTGACTTTTTTAAGGAAAATTGTGGTTGAGTAATGGAATGTGGTTTTTTTATGGTTTTTATTGTGTAATTGTCAACATGAGGCTACAAAAGTGTCAATGTGGGGTTCTATAAGGATAGACATGAGTATGTGTAAGAGTAAGAGAGGAAGTCCACATCACAATAAAGTGTTTTTTCCATGCTCATTGTTGCGTAGGGGTATTCTTTATGAGTAGTTTTGGAGTTTTGTAATGGTAGGTCTGGATTTGTGTAAGGGGGTTTATAAGGGTGTTAGGTGGGTCATGACGTAGCATATGGGGGGCTACTCTATAACGACCTGAAATTTTATTAATGGAAATTACCTTCTTATAGTTATTTTGTATAGTATAAATAACACAAACATCACATGTATAACATAATATAAAATCTATAAATGGTGAATGAATGAAATAAAAGATATTTCTATATGTTAAGGGACCTATACTAATGAAATAGTAACATGGACTTTGGAATTGTAATGTGATCATTAAGAATAGTATACCCAAAAATAAAATAGTAACCTCACCAATGAAATTATAAATAAAATTTAAGAATCTTATAAGTGACAATATGATGTAATTATATCATAGTATAAGTAAATAAGTATTTAAAAAATTATTAATTAAGTGTTGATATTTTTATAAACCGTAAGTATTTATTTTCAATTTTATAATTAATATAATGTTTTAAAAGAAAAATTATTTCCATATAATGTATTTATAAATTAATATTTTTTAATATTATGAGTATAAGATAATTTTATGTGACCTTAATTAATTTTTTTGAACTGTTATAAAAGGAGTTATAATTTTAAAATTGGTATTTTTCAAGTAAAATATGATTTTAATTAAAAATTAAATTATTCATATTTAGAAAATTATTTTCATAAAATTTAATTAAATTTTTAATTCTATACATTATAAAATGGTTAGGGTTAATTTTTAGGATTTTTCTAAAATACATGAATTTTTGTGAATGGTAAAATTCAGTAATTTACGGTAAATATACATTATAAGTTAAATACACAATTATTTTTGTCATCGATGATATAAGAACCGTATTATCAAACTAACCTTCATTATTTTAATATTTTTTATGATTATGCTCAAACTATTCATAGTCTTGAGCTAAAATAATAAATGAATAAAATATTGATAAAAGACTCCCTCCTCCACTATAAATACCAGGCCTCACGACCGCTTCTCCTCACACCTCAAAAGCCTTGAGCCCAATAAAAATTCTGTTCAAATATCCTCCCAAGTCCCTCACACATTTCCAGGATAATTTGGTATTAATAAAAGATTAAAACAAATCCCAAAAGTAGGTTCTCAAGAAGATGGAATCAAGAAGTAAAACCCTCTTCCCTTTCTTTTAATTTCTTTTCAAGTTCCTTTCATTTCTTTTTCTCTCCTCAGCTCCCCTCATAAAAAATTTTATGTTTACTCTATTACCTTATATATAATATTATTTTATTATTATAATATAATATTTCTTCCTCATCTCTCTTTCCACCACTATTTATAATAAAAATGAAAACATCGTCTATAAAGTGTTAATTTATCACATTCAAGGATGATGATGTTTTCAATTTTAATTATCATCTTTAAGGGTGATGAAACAATTTTTATGTTTGAACCAGATTATAATATACACATTATATGTTATTTAATGTTTTATAACCATTATATATAAAATATATTAAATAATAGAAAAAAACTAGTTTGTTTTGATCGAAAAATGCTAAAATTAATCAAAATAATTATCATTGACATGTTATCTAATTATTCATCCTCATATATGGAAACAAAATAATATATATGAAAAATTAAAATTATTTTTGTTCCATAATAACTTATAATTTCAATTATATATAATTATACCCATTCTACATGAACTTACATACTCGCCTACAAGCGAACCGATCATGAAATCTAAGAAAACTAACACTCCTGAACGACAAATTTGAATACTATTACTTATAAAAAAGGATATTAATGAACTTAAAAAAATTATAATAAATCAGTTACATATATAAATTGTTCTGGACTTATTAATTAATTAATCTAATGTGGTTATTTAGGATATTAAGATCATGTCAAGAACACCTTCAGACATAAGGTATGGGATTCTACCAGAACCATCATTATTCTTTCAAGATACTTTTCCTCTATTTTTACCCAAATGAATTTCTATTTTCCTATTTATTTAAATCTTATAAATATTGATTATATGTTCCAAAATCTTTTATCAATTTCTGTCCATGCTTCTCTTTCAGGGATATACATGTTTTTAAAATGTTCCCTACTGAATTCTTCTCGAGAAGCAAGCTCTATTTAAGGGAAATTCCTGAATTTTTACCCATTTTCAAGTGCACTCAATAATGTATTATAAGAAATAATTATTTTTATAAAATCTATCATTTTATCATGAAAAAATATCATGTCTTATTTCTGGTTTTATACAAATAATTATTCCTCAACTATTTTAAAGATTCTTTAATATTTTCTGTAAACCACACTAAAATGTTTTTATTTATAAAGTCTCTTAAACACTATTTTGACATGAATTCACCTCCGTTTGACCTCAATAATCATGATCTATGTCTATTTTTCCTTATGAATGTTCTTTTATGTTTTTAATCCATTCTTTCATGGAAAAATTTATGATAAACTTATTTTTTATTCCTTGTTACATGATTATGATACCCATTTCATTCCATGGGTAACCATTATATTTATTCTTTATGTGGAAAAAATATTCATGAAATTATTATGATGGGTGTTCCAAGATTTTTCTCTAATGAATGGGTAATGTTTAGTCTCCTGATACGTGATTTTGGGATAGGTATTAAACTTGATTCCTTTATGGGACTTTGTCCACCATGTTATATAGTCTTGGTGGTTATCCTTGACTCATGTTTATGTAATTTTATGTGTTGTTTACACTTTACTATGATTCCATTATTATATTTTCCCATGTTATAAATATCATTATTCCTTATTTTTATTCAGGTTCCATTACTTTTTGTCACCATATTATGTCTTCTAAACCATATGTTTTGTTTTATTACTATGTGTATTTATAGAGTTAATATTTTCAATATTATTAATATTTTTAAAATGATTGAATCCCTTTCAATTATTCAATTTTAGTGTATTTGCATCATATATGTGTTTTTGGTGTATTTTTGGCTTAAATGTGAAAATGGGGTAATTCTGTAAAATTGACAGTTTTATATAGCTTATGTTTTTCTTGAATAAATTTTACAATATTGGTCCAATTGAAGTGAATCCTTTTTTGTATTCTTCATCTTCTCGTGGGCCTCAAATTTGTCATCTGGACCAAGACCAAATTTGAAACCCAATGGTAAAAAAAATCAATAAATTAGAGAACTAAGTCTGGATGGCAGAATGGACCCCACATCATTAAATCAACAATATCTCATTCATCTGACCTTAGAATGAGGTAATTCCAGCTGGTGTCGATATAAGACATTAAAATTACGGTTCACAAGAAATTTGATAAAATATGGAGATCATTAAGGCATCCTTTGGGTGAACCCAAGTGGAGTGGGTGAAACAGTTTTTGGCGTCCAGAATAGTAATGTCCATTGATAGGGCCATATATTTCATTATACCTATCCAGTGACTCTATAATGATGAGGATAGATAGAAAACTTCATTTCCAACATTCTACAATAATAGACCTTAGTGATTTTCATCCGTTTGTGGGAAGAACATAGGAAAACTTCTAGAGGAGAGATTCCGGAGCATCAAATTTTCTGTTATTTATTTTCTCTCTTTTGTTCTTCTTAGTTTTGTAATGAATTCATCTTTCCCATTAATATCAGTTACCCTTACCTTGGTGGGGTAAATCTTCTGAGTGATTGGGTAAGGGGAGTTTTTCCATTTTGTAAACCTTGAGTTCATGTAATATATGTTTTAAAATCCTTTCTCTCTTCTGTGAAATAGATTTCAATTTCTTATAAAGATTTTTATTATCATGTATGATTGTATTTTAATTTTAGATTTTGTTATTGCTATTTCTTTGGTCAATGATCAATTTCTCCCTCTATTAGGTCCTGGTCTATATATGATGGAATAGATTAGGGATTAGTGGTGAAGTATTTGGTGATCACTGGTACGTGTGAGAGTTGTATTTTATATTCTTGATTTTCTCTGATAAACAAAGCCCGATTGGGCATTGCCTAAGCTAATTGAGGGT
This sequence comes from Viscum album, assembly GCA_963277665.1. Lineage (NCBI taxonomy): Eukaryota > Viridiplantae > Streptophyta > Magnoliopsida > Santalales > Viscaceae > Viscum > Viscum album. The sequence continues at coordinate 1,235,086,084 of OY728145.1, read as the reverse complement.
ATTATCTACAACTCTATCACATATTATAAGGATATTATACCAAGATAAGATTTTTTCAAGGTTTATTCTTACCATTACTATTTCACCAAAGGAGTGAGATGAATCGATTGAGGAATCTCACTTTTATTGATTTAGCAGAAGAGAATTGGATAAATTGGAACTATTATAGAATTATAAACGGAGAACCAACTCATACCTAATCACCCTATCATATAATAGTTTCATTTACTTTTTTTATTAATTTTTTCTCAACCCTTTTCTTAAACCTCTTTCCTTTGTTAAGTTTCACTCTTTTCTTTTCAAAATAAATCAATTTCTAAAAACAACCTCACTCCTTTCTCTTATTTTAAGGCGGAAGCTTAATTTTTGTACACTCCTCTCTGGATACAACCTAGGATAACCACTCTACTGCATTTTAACTTAGATAATATTTTTTTGTCTCACCCCATGATAGGAACATATCAAAACTTTTCACCGTTTCCAGGGAGTTAATGGAAACTTTTCTTTTCTTTTCTTTTCACTCTTCTCATCTTTTCCCTTCAAAATTGCATGTCTAGAACCTCAAAAATTGAACCTTAACCCATAGTTCCTGAAATTGAAATAACCTTGTTGAATATAATTAGAAACATTAATTTGAAATATGAACTTGAAGAAATTCGCCTAGAAGAATCATGTGAAACTTCTAGTGTTCACTCCGATACTGTCATCGTGGCTGAAAATCAAAACCTAACTCTTAGAGACCTTTGTGCACCACAATTCCTTAATCAAAACAATCAAGTTGTCCTGTAAGTGTTACAAAATGATTTTGAAATGAAACCTAATGTGATTCCTTTGCTTCCTAAGTTTCATGGTTTGGAAGGTGAAGATCCCAACAAACACATTAAAGAGTTCACTCATGTTTTCTCAACTTTCAAACCCCGCGGAATTTATAAGGAGTAGGTTAAGTGGAAGGAATTTCTGTTTTCATTGGATGGAGGTACTATAGAATGGTTTTACGGCCTTCAACCAGGATATTTTCATGACTAGAATGACCTGGTAAGATTTTTTATGCAAATATTCTTCCCCACCTCTAGAATCACAGCCATTCGGAAGGAAATATATGCCATACGGCAATCATCTAGAGCAACCCTTTACGATTACAAGGAGAGATTTAAGAAGCTATGTGCCAGTTTTCTGCATCAAGCCATTTAGGAACATCACCTTATTGTCTTCCTCTATCAAGGACTACAGGACAATTACAGAAACCTTCTTGATGCATTATCTGTAGGTGCACTGATTGACAAGTCTCTAGAAGAAGCCAAGGGCTTGATTGAGAAGATTTCCCAGAACTCACAGCAGTTTGGAACAAGAGGTATTGGAACAATAGGTATTCATGAGGTATGAACTTATCATCCATCACCCTTATTATAAACTAGGATTGAAGAGATTACTAGTTTGGTGAGATAGATGGCCTTGAAGAAAGTTAGTGACCAACAAGCACCAGCTAAGGTATGTGGTTTATGATCATCACCTGATTATTTCACTGACAAATGTTCTGAAATACAGGGAATGAAAACATGTGCAGAAACCTTTCAGTAAAGACAGTTTCAACAAAATCAAGGATGGAGAGATCCTAACCAAGTCTAATATGGTTTTGGAAATTAGTAGAATCAAGGTAGACCCCCATACCAAAACCAGTTTCAAAACCAACCACCATCCCATAATCAATTCCAGAATCCACCACCATTTCAGCAGAAACAATATTATAACCAACCTTATTACCAAAAACCAACCAATCTCCAAATACCCTATGAGAAACCATCCCCCAATGCACAACCTCCAATTGAAAACCAAAAACAAATATGAGTTTGAAGGACTGAAAGACACTGTTAAGGATTTCTCCAACAAGTTTGAAAGTCTCATGGACTTTCTAACCAAAAATCCAGGTAAACTCCTTTCCCAAACAATCACAAACCCAAAAGAGAATTTTAGTATTATAACTACAACAAGTGGAAAAGAAATCCCACCACCATCCACCATTGAACCTGAAACAAGAATACCTAATCTAGGAGAGAATGAAGTTAGAAATGATGAAAATTATATGAAAATGCATCGGGAAGAATATAAGAAACCGGAGGATGATAAGGATGAACCAAGGAAGAGGAAACAATAAATGCCATTTAAAAGGAAAAAAATGGAGAAGAAAGATATACCACCACAATTTCCATCAAGGATGATTGAGTCAAAGAGGTTTTAAGAAGAAACACTGCAAAAAGAAATTCTAGACACCTTCCAGAAAGTGGAAATCAACATACCTCTACTTGAAGCACTTAAAAAATTACAAAGAATGCTAAATTTTTGAAGGATCTTTGCACCAATAAAAGGAGACTTCAAGGGAATGAGAGGATCAGTTTGGGAAGAAGTGTCTCAGCCCTTATCACACCACAATTTCCAACCAAATGTCAAGATCCAGGGACGTTTTCTATTCCATGCACCATTGGTTCATTAAATTTCTCTAATGATTTGTGTGATTTAGGTTCACCAATTAATTTATTTCCTCACTCAGTATATACTTCTTTGTATATGGGAGACTTGAAGCCCAAAAGAATGGTGTTCTCGCTTGCAAATAGATCCATAGTTTTCCCATCAGAAGTTCTGGAGGATGTCTTGGTAAAAGTCAATGATATTTTATTCCCTACGGACTTTTATGTGTTAAATATGGAAGATTATAGTATCCCATAACACTCACCCATCATTTTGGGGAGGCCTTTCTTGAAGATGGCCTAAATTATCATCACTGTCCATGAAGTGACACTTACCATGGAGGTTGGAGACAACACTGTCCACTTCAATATTTTTGAATCCATGAGGCACCCATCAGATGATCATTCACTCTTCTCACTCTCCCATGAAGATGGTATAGAACCAATTGAAGAATCAGGTATGTTTCATTAATTTTTATCATTAGGAGAGAATGTTTCCATTAAAATATCACTGAACATATGGAGGCCCAAATTCTTGTAGATTCTAATTTCCTGTTGGAAGAAGAGGTAAAATCTGATTTCTTTGATAATTTGTTAAATGATGATGAAGATGATATGATTTATTATGTGCAGAATTTCAATACAATGGAAGTGGAGAACCTCAATTTAGTTTCATCCCATGAGAATCCTCTTAATCTAGAATTAAAACAACTCCCCACTGATTGAAAATATGTTTACCTTATGGAGGGAAAGAAATTATTAGTAATAATTGTTGATAATCTATCTGAAACTCAAGAAAAATCATTGATTTATATTTTGAGAGAGAATTTCTGATCAATAGGGTGGAGCTTAGGTGATATCCTAGGAATAAACCCAAAAATTTTCTCATATATAATTTTTCTTGAGGGAGATTCCAAACCTGTTAGACAACCCCAAAGGAGGCTAAACCCCACCCTGATGGAGGTTGTAAAAAAAGTGATTGAGAAGATATTATAAGCTGGGATCATATATCCAATATCATATTCAAAATGGTTTATCCCCATCCATGTAGTCCCAAAGAAAACTAGCCTAACCATTGTGAGGAATAAAAATAATGAATTAATCCCTGTGAGAGTTCAGAATAGCTGGAGAGTATGCATAGATTTTAGGAAGTTGAATCAGGTCACTCAAAAAGATCATTTCCTTATCCCTTTCAATGACCAGATGCTAGAGAGGTTGGCAGGTAGAACTCATTATGTCTTTATGGTTGGATTTACAGGTTATTTTTAAGTACCCATTACTCCCGAGGATCAAGAGAATACTACCTTTACTTGTCCTTTTGGTACTTTTCATAAAAAAAGATTCCATTTGGATTGTGTAATGTTGGATGTACATTTTAGAGGTGTATGCTAAGTATATTTTCTAATCACATCAAAGATTTCATGGAGGTTTTCTTGGATGATTTCACAGTTTTTGGAATTCTTTTGACCATTGTTTGAAAAATCTAGAAAAAATTTTGAAAACATGCATTGAAAAAAACCTTATTGTGAATTTTGAAAAGTTTCATTTTATGGTTGAGAGAGAAATTGTACTTGGCCATGTCATTTCTCAGAAAGGCATTGAATTTGATAAATCAAAAATTGATGTGATAAATTCTTTGCCTTACCTAACTTGTGTGAAACATGTTAGATCATTTTTAGGACATTCAGGATTCTACAGGAGGTTTATCAAATATTTTAGTAAGATGTTTCTCCATCTCTATATATTACTTTTTTAAGATGATTATTTAGATTTCAATGGTTCATGTATGTAATCCTTTGATGATTTGAAAAGGAGATTGATTACACCACCAGTAATTCTGCCACTAAATTGGGAAGAACCATTTGAGCTAATTTGTGATGCTTCAAACCAAGTTGTTAGAGCAGTACTTTCTCAGAGAATTTCAGGAAGGCCAAAATTCATTGAATATGCCTTGAAAACCTTAGATACAGCCCAATTCAACTACACAATAATAGAAAAAAAGTTTTTAGCAGTTTATTTTTCTTTAGAAAGATTTAGATCATATCTTCTTGGAACTAAAGTCATTGTGTTTTCTGATCATGCAACTCTTAGGTACTTGATAAAGAAGGCTGAAGTAAAACTGAGGCTAGTGAGATGGATGCTCCTACTACAGGATTTCATCATAGAAACAAAATATAAGAAGGGATCTGATAACCAAGTGGTTGGTCACTTAAGTAGACTACCCAACACCGCTGAAGTTGAAATTCCATACACTGAACCACTAAATGATCGCCTTCCAAGAGATCAGTTGTACTTGATTGAAAGAGAAGTACCTTAGTATGATGACATGGTAAATTATCTGGTAAAATCTCAGGTCCCATCTCATTTAAATTCTCACTAAATTCACAAATTAAAATTTGAATCTAAATATTACATCTGGGAAGATCCATTTTTTTGGAAGATTTGCAATAACCAAATGATAAGAACATGTTTCCCTAAAAATGAAATTGAATCAGTCTTTAAGTTTTATCACACATTATCTTGTGGAGGCCACTTTGGACATGAAATTATAGCAAGTAAGGTTTTAAAATCTTGACTTTATTGGCCAACACTTTTCAAAGATTCTCATTAATTTTACAAACGATGTGAAAAATGTCAGTTTATAGGAAATATTTCAAAGAGGCAAGAAATGCCCCAAAATATACTTAATTTTTGTGAAATTTTTGAAGAATGGGGGATAGATTTTATGTGACCTTTCTCAATGTCATTTGGAAATTCTCATATTATTCTTTCTATTGATTATGTTTTCAAATGGGTGGAAGAAAAAGCCACTATGACTGAAAATGCTAAAGTTGTTTGCAATTTTGTCAGGGCTAAAATATTTTGTAGGTTTGGAGTTCCCAGATCCATCATTAGTGATCAATGGAATCACTTTTTCAATAGGATAATGGAGGATTTATTGAAAAATTATGGGGTTCATCATAAAACATCATCTCATGATCATCCATAGACTAATGGGCAAGCAGAAGTGTCCAATAGTGAAATTAAAGGAATTTTGGAAAAGACTGTTAATCCAAATATGAAGGATTCGAGCCAAAGGTTGGATGACGCATTATGGGATTACATGACAGCCTATAAAATCCCAATTGGAATGATTCCCTATAGTTTTATTTATGGGAAAAGTTATCAACCACCTGTGGAATTAGAAAACAAGGCATACTGGGCTGTGAGGAAGATGAAACTGGATCTTGAAAGTGCTGGGAAAGAGAGAAGATTGCAGTTACAAGAGCTAGAATAAATTATAAGGGAATCATTTGAAAATTATAGGATTTACAAAGATATAACAAGAGTGTCTCATGAAAAACTAATCCAACCAAAATACTTTCATCCTGGAGACAAAGTGTTGTTATTCAATTCAAGACTCAAGCTGATTCCAGGTAAACTTTGTTTTAGGTGGGAAGGTATATTTATAGTTACTCATGTATATCTATTTGGTGTTGTGCAAATTGTGAAGGATGGAGAAAAGAATCCATTCAATATTATTGGGCACAGGTTGAATAAATTCCATGGGACCATGTCATCAGATCCAATGGAGGAGATAACAGTCCTCCAACTTGTTTATCAATAAAATTCATCAGGTCATACCTGTCCTTTATATTTTATTGATTTTTGTGATTCAATTTCAAATATTCTAATGTGTTAAATCCACTTGAATGCATTTTGAAAACTACACCATTTAAGTGTGGGGGAGGGAACCTTTGTAGTTTAGGATTTTTATGTGTAGTTTGTTTTCCCATTTGTTTTAAAAGCATGTGTGTGTTTCAAATTTTGTGTGTTTATTTTTTTATTTTTGTGTATATTTGAAACATCTATGCTGAAATAAATATCTTTGAAATTTTTTAAACCCATTTCCATGGGAGAAATAATTTATTCCATGAATTTTAGCTTAAATGAATGCTGAAAATGACACTGTTTTCAAGTTCAATTTTTTGGAAATTTCATGAAAAATACTCTGTTTTTTTGACTCCCAAGCCACACGTCACTGTATTTATATTTGAAATTGCATTCCCATGATGCATATGAACCTATTATTTTCATATTCTTTACATTCACCTCACTTCTTCAGAGAACTAAACCATGCTTGTTTTAACCATAATTTGATTTATTCTTTTCAAAACTTGAGGGTTTGGGGTACATGTGTTTTAAATGATTGAGTCATTTCGTTGGTTTGAAATCCCCCTTTTCAAGATAATACCTTTCATTCTGTCCTACCTTGTAAATTTTATCCTTGTAGCCCATAAAATCAAGGAATATCCGGTTAGGTTAGCCATGTTACAAGCCAATTTTCCCTATCCAACCTGCTCTTGAAGTAAATTTGAATGATCTAGTTAAACTTAAGTGTGGGGGAAGAGGTATTGTGTGGTCCTAGCTCATTTTCTAAAACATTGGGTGGAAAATAAAATGCTGAAGAGATGTTATTTCTATGAAAAACAATCATTCTACTGAAAGTTGTGCCTTTTCTAGAGCTTTCATGATGGGAGAAGTTGTGCGTTTCTGGAGCTTCTAATGAAGAATGAAAGTTGGGCCTTTTCTGGAGCATTCAAGAAATATTATATTTGAAAAGATTGAAATGTTTTCCACTGAAATGATTATCAATGTGAATATTTCTTGATATTCCATGAATAATTAGATTATTTTCTATTAATGGGAGTTAAGAGGAGACCATACTTGTGTGAAAATTAGAGTAATGCAATTTTGGTTCAAAAGAGCCAAGCCCTCTTCATTCAGCCTAAGACATTTCAAATGTAATTCATATAAACCTAAATCCATAGAATAACCTTGAGTAGTCATCATGATAAACATATGTCTTTGAATCACATTGGGTGGAGATATAGGAATTTACCAAGCCTATGGTGACTCATTCATGAGTTTGGATTGGAAAGACATTGCTAAAAGAAATGAAATTTGTGTGATGAGAGATAATGAAAGTTAGGTAAGTGTTTTTTGTGCATGGTAGGATAATGAAGGGTAAATTTATTGAATTATCTTAAATTAAGAACATTAAATAATAGATTTTTAGGATTCATGATATATTTTTCTTCTTGTTTTCAAATTGGTGGATCTCATGGATATGTGTTTTGAATTTACTTTGATTTTATTTTGATTCTGACTTGTCCAGAAGTCTAAGTGATAAGTGTAGGTGAATTGATAGAGTTAATATTTTCAATATTATATATATTTTCAATGATTTAATCCCTCTCAATTATTCAATTTTAGTGTATTTGCATCATTTATGTGTTTTTTGTGTATTTTGGGCTTAAATGTGAAAATTGGGTAATTCTGTAAAATTGAATGTTTTATATAGATTCTATTTTTTGGGAATAACTTTTAAAATATTGGTCAAATTAAAGTGAATATATATTTTTAGGATTAATATGCTCATGGGATTCAAATTTGGCTTCCGTACCAATACCCCTTTCGAAACACAGTGGTACAGAAAAATCAATCAAGTGGAGAACTCAGTCTGGTTGGTAGAATAGACCCCTCCAAATTAAATAAAAAATATCTCATTCATACAATATTATAATGATGTTATTATAGCTGGTGTTAATAAAGTACATTAAAAGGACGGTTCACAATAAATTTGATAAAATATGGAGCTCATTAAGGCATCCTTTGGGTGCGTCCAAATGGAGTGGGTGAAACAGGTTTTGGCGGCCAAAAATGTAATGTCCATTGATTAGGCCATATCGTTCATTACACTTGTCCAATGAATCTCAAATTTATAGGGTCGATAGAAAAATTCATTTCCAACATTATATAAGAAGGGACCTCAGTGAGTTTCGATCGTGTGGTGGGCAGAACAGAGGGAAACTTCTGGACGATAGATTCTGGAGCATCAAATTTTCTGTTCTTTTTTTCTCTCTTTTGTTCTTCTTAGTTTTGTAATGAATTATTCATTCCCCTTAATCTTAGTTAACCGTACCATAGTGGGGTAAATTATAAGGCCCCATCCTTAAACCTTACTTAATCATGAGTTACTACAAGATTACACATTGAGGATCTTTTCAGGTTTAGAGTTTTAGAGAATTAGATCATAAAACTTGCATTACATTCCACATTTAAACAAAGTGGTTACATAAAAGATAGTGTTCATTTTTCCCATCAATGGAAACATATTTAAAATAAAAAATTGATTCTTTCTTGACACTTCCTTGACACTATCATCATATCATGTACCCTTCCCTTGACCTGTGAAAAACATTTCAAAAACTTGGGATGAGCATAAAAAGCTCAGTAAGGGATATAAAAATAAGGAAAGGAAACATGAGTACATGTATACATAAGAATAAAATCATACATTACCCATAAAACATAAGAACTTTAACATACCTCATAAAATCATGAATAAATCATAGAAATCATAAGTCATAAAGGTAACTTGAGGCATTCATAACATTCTTATGTAGGGAGTAACCCTCTTGGTTACGTTTGGAATACCCATCATAGTATATTCCCTAAATCTCTTCGGAGAAACCTTAACGTTTCACTCCTTCATGTTACCCAATGCATTGGGGAGCTATATCGGGCTCACCCACCCTTAGTTTATCACGGAACCACCCATCTTCATAATAATGCCCAAGAACCTCAACATAATCATATCACATAAAACATGCATAAAGGAAACATAAAATTTCCACCTTTCAATCACAAGATATCAATACAACACATTGATATAAAAACATTATGAAAACCATTTTAAATACCAAAATAAAAGAAAATTAAAACATGGTATTTATTTTTCTTTTAAAAAGATGGTGTGGCCTTTAGAGGAAGCTGAAACTCAAATAATGGTCACGGTGTCGGAGAAGTCATTGTCGCCGCATACGTACGACAAAAACATTCCCTTTTGTCGTTTAATAAAAACATCGTATAAAAAAAGATTCCTTTTGAATAAACGTAGAAGTCAAATGGTTTTATACACCATATAAAAAAAGGTTGTGTATAAAACAGAATATGCCTCAATGAAAGGAGATTGAGACGAAGTCCCTTACAAAGACGGTATCCTTGGTTTAAGGATAAATCAATTACATAATTATGTGTGACAAACAAATACACCAAATATATGTGGATATTAAGTGTAAAATAATCAAAGGTCATTCACACATATTCAAAGGATGACATATTCAATAACTACATGTTTAACCCAAAGAAATCGAAATTGGGTTAAGAAGTTCCCTTGACAGCCTAACGGCATCACATCAAAATGAGTTGATGAGAGATAAAAAAAGGGTATCTCATCACTTGGACATAAAATTTACATCAATAAGGATATATGAGAACATATACCAACATAACAATATGTAAATTAAAATACCCAAAAAAATAAGTCTTTTAAAAAGTGGAGGGTGAAAGGTTCCCTTACCGACATGGGTATCTTTCGAAACATACGCCATGTGAAAGAAGGACAATACAACATTGATGTAGATACTCATAAATGATAGAATATTAGACAATGAGTAAAATAATGGTTAGTAAATACACCACTCAAAGGATATTGTGGAAAATGTAGCATAAATCTCACGGGAATAAAAGTGACATGAAGAATCCCTTACGAAAACTCGGCAGCCTAACGGAGCCACTTAAAACTTCCAAAAATGGATTGATCAGATCAAATAGGGTATCTCATCTCATTACAATAAAATGTACAGAAATAGGAATATAAAATAACATCCCCCATCATAACAAAGATGAGATTAAAAGAAGTTACATAAAGGAGAGTACTTAAAGAGGAAGAGAGAGGTCAAATCTCTTACGAAAATTCGGCAGCCTAACGGCGCCACTCAAAACTTTCAAAATGGATTGATGAGAGAGAATAGGATCTCTCATCATATGAACATAAAAATTACAGTAAGAATAATATAAAATAACATCCCAATAATAAGAAATATGAGCTTTAAAAGGAGCGACATAAAAGAGTGTACTTAAAAAGAAAGAGAGGAGTAGGATCCCTTACCTCAAGTCCAACTTGTCTTGTTCGTTTCTTTATACTCCTGAATAATAAACTTTGGTCAATTAATAATTGCCTAAGTACCACCTTTATAGATTATTATTCAGTTCATATCACATATTATAATGTTATAATAATTGTTTAATAATGTTAGTTCATATCAGACGTTTTTGCCGATGTTTGGTACATTAGTCAAAAATGAACTTGTTTGAAAAAAGATTGCCCATGTAGTTATAAGTAAATAATTTCAAAGAACGATAACATAATCGTATCACATAAAACATGCATAAAGGAAATATAACATTTCCACCTTTCAATAACAAGATATCAATACAAAACATTGATATAAATACATTATGAAAACCATTTTCAATACCAAAATAAAAGAAAAGTAAAACATGGTATTTATTTTTCTTTTAAAAAGAAGGTATGGCTTGTAGAGGAAGCCGAAACTCAAATAATGGTCACGGCGGCGGAGAAGTCGTTGTCGCCGCATACATACAACAAAAACATTCCCTTTTGTCGTTTAGTAAAACACTTTGTATAAAAAGATTCCTTTTGGATAAATGTAAAAGTCAAAGGGGTTTATAAACCATATAAAAGAAAGTTGTGTATAAAACAAAATATGCCTCAATGAAAGGAGATTGAGACAAAGTCTCATACAAAGATGGTATCCTTGGATTAAGGATAAATCAGTTACATAACTATGTGTGACAAATGAATACATGAAATATAAGTGGGTATTAAGTGTAAAACAATCAGAGGAAATTCACACATAATCATAGAACGACATATTCAAGGTGTACAAGTTTATCCCAAAGAATCAAAATTGGGTTAAGAAGTTCCCTTGTAATAATTAGACAGCCTAACGGCGTCACTTCAAAATTCAGAAAAAGAGTTGATGAGAGATAAAAAGGGTATCTCATCATTTGGACATAAAATTTACATCAATAAGGATATAGAATAACATATCCCAAAATAATATTATGTGAATTAAAAGACATAACAAAATAAGTCTTTTAAAAAGAGGAGGGTGAAAGGTTCCCTTACCGACATGGGTATCTTTCGAAACATACGCCCTGTGAAAGAAGGACAATACAACATTGATTTAAATACTCATAAATGAAATAATATTACACAATGAGTAAAATAATGGTCAGTACATACACCAATCAAAGGAAATTGTGTCAAATGTAGCATAAATCTCACGGAAATAAAAGTGAGATGAAAAATCCCTTACGAAAACTTGGCAGCCTAACGGCGCTACTTAAAACTTCCAAAAATGGATTGATGAGATCAAATAGGGTATCTCATCACATTACAATAAAATGTACAGAAAGAGGAATATAAAAGAACATCCCCCATCATAACAAAGAGGAGCTTAAAAGAAGTGACATAAAGGAGAGTACTTAAAGAGAAAGAGAGAGGTTAGATCTCTTACAAAAATTCAGCAGCCTAACGGCGCCACTCAAAACTTCCAAAATGGATTGATGAGAGAGAATAGGGTCTCTCATCATATGAACATAAAAATTACAGTAATAGTAATATAAAATAACATCCCAATAACAAGAAAGATGAGCTTAGAAGGAATGACATAAAAGAGTGTACTTAAAAAGAAAGAGAGGAGTAGGATCCCTTACCTCGGGTCCGACTTGACTCGATCGTTCTTTAACGTCCTGAATAATAAACATGAGTTAATTTCCACTTTATTAAGAACCTTTTTCTAGTTCATTATTCCTTTTATATCACTTATTTCAATTTTATAGTCATTATTTAATCATTTAAGTTAATAATGTTTGTTTTGTCGATATTTGGTTCTTAAGTCGAAAGTGGACTTCTTACAATTACATGTTGTTCGTGTGGTCAAATGTTCATTATATCCAGAATTATATTCATGATTTGGATATCATATATATCATATATATCCATAATATACATTTATTTATAATATTACATAATCATTTAGAGGTAAGAAATGAAATGCACCGTTCATGGAGACGGTAAGTCATACGTACGCATGAACTCTACTTTCATTTCTATGTCATATTAATGAAATTAAAACCAAATGAGAGGTATGTATATTTTAATTCCAAAATTATATTCATCATTTATATTTAACATACATCATATATAATAACTTTAAATCCATCCTTTATACATCCCACATATGGCATTAACGAATCAAATCACTTTGAGGGGGCGGTAGTCCGCACTTCCTAAAATGAAATTATCGTGTTTACCCACAATGGAAACCATAACGTTATGCCACAAAAGAAAAATACAGAAACATAAACATATTATATATTATATATAAATATATTTACATCTTATTGGCCACCTTTTAAGGTGTTATATGAGTGTTGAACAATCATCGTTTCGTGAGGCAGAAATTCGACATCCACAGAAACAGTATGTTCTTTAACCATTTGATGTAGGTGTGTGTAAGTGTAGATAGAATTATTCTTATAAAAACATCCTAGTATATTGAAGATACTATATTTGTTACAAAATAAATTAATAAGAATACTTTAGGGGGTTGGAGAAGCAAAATAAAACAAAAGAACACAAGTGAAGACATTACCTTAAAATCGGGTAACTCCCTTTGGTTTGTGCTCAAAGGATTCATTGGGAAGACTTCTGCCCAAAGTTAGGATTCAAGGAGTAATAGAGGGATGTGGGGAAACAAAATGGGCAGGTTTTGGCCGAGCCAAAGGCTTTGGGTGTGTGGGTAAGGAGGTAGAGGTGGGGGGCTTTTATAAGAGAAGAGGAGGGGCACTCTTGGAAAGGTATAAAATGTAACTTTATTTTCAAATGGGTTTAGGATTTTAATGTTCCCACATTAATTTTTTTTGAGTTTAAGGTGATAAGGGTTCTAAATCCACCTATAAAATAGGTTTTGGACATGTTTAGGTCTTAGATTTGACATTATCTGTCCATTTTATTTAAATCGTTAAATAATGAGGTCATCGCTACATTATCATGATGTGATAAATAATTTAATTTATTTAATGTCTAAAAATTATAAGAAAATAATATGATGTAGGAAATATTTTTATCTTTCCAATGAATATTTATAGTCCAAAAGATAATTTATTTAGACAAAATTAAAAATATTTTACTTAGGTGATACATTCTTTGTTACATTTAACATTCTTTAAAAAATAAAATGATAAAAAGTCACTTTCTCACAAAAGTGATTCCATGGGGACCCCAAGTTTGGCACAAGGCATCCCGTGGTCGGACATGAGACAACCAGTAGCCTTAGGTCACATTTTGTGGTCATTTTTTATTATTATTATATTATCTTATTTTCTTTAACTACCCGATTACTCATTAATCATGATAATTAAAGATAATTACCGTTGTTACTATTCATAATGTCCAAAAACAAGAGTCTTAATTACATAATTTGTACCTTCTGATTCCAAATATGTAATTAATTTTACCAAATTCCAAACACATAAATTGCAATAATTAATTTAAAAAAACTTCCCGTTGTCAAAAGAAATAGCGGGTTATTTAGAAACAATATTTATGAAAAGTTTGGTACTTGTTTATGCCTAATTCCAAAGTGAAATTAATCCCAATGACCATAATTAAATTACATGGTAAACATATATTATAATTACACTTTAAAACAAATTAAAAAGATAATATAACCATATAATTAAATTATATGAAAAAGCAGTTTTGATGTAAAATGCAGTATTTTTCACTATTCATTGAAAAATGAACATTGTCAGAAAAATACAAAATATTAACCCAAGGTAAATTTAAATGTCCCAATAACAAATAATATGTTTATTTTGAAAATTAGATCTTATAAAATTGTCAAAAGGTGGATTTAAAAGGGGTTCGCCATCAAAAGGTGGTTAATCGACCTTTTAAAGAATATTAGAATGTTTACGCTTAAAAACTGGATTCATTTGCATTTTTAATCCTCTGACATTTATTGTAAAGATTAAAAATATTTGACAAACATATATAATCATTTTGTAGTTAGTTATATTCATTCCCGCCATTACAACGTCTAGGCGTTAACTACCATTTAAAATAATATTATCTTATTATTAGAGTGCAACGTAAGATTCCCAAGAAACTCGTTGTTGCGTATTGGGTACGCCATCGAGCATAGCATCCCCTTTATTGTAATATTAATATTTTATTCACAAATATGGATAAATATAAAGATGTCGTATTCTTTATTTACCTGGGGTGTTACATCCTTCCCCCCTTTTGGGAATTGCGTCCTCGCAATTTTAAAATTGGGCTTAGAAACATCCTTGAAAGTCCCACATCGGAACAAGAGTCGGTAAAACAATCACTTTAAAATAAAGAAAGATAATTACAATGGTCACCCGAGTTAACCCATACTAGGATTCCAAGTATGAAAATATGGACATGGAGGAAAAAAACAAAGGGTCATGTTCTGATGGAGAGTGATAGAAAACATGTTTAGGAGAAAGTTAACCACAAGAAAATCACAAACTTGTGATGGGTTAAACGGTATTCGATTCCCCAGTAGGGAAAGTTAATAGACAACATTTTTGTTTTAAGATACTTTTTATTGAGGAATTTATTCATAAGGAAACATAATCACTTATCATGTTGACTTTCAACTTCTATTAGATTCCTTACACAAACTCATGTTTTCACCAAAAGACGGGTATTTAGGAAGACTTGTTCACATTAAGAGTACTATAATCAACTTCTAGAGAATCACCTAATCCAAAAAAGAGAACTATATACTTCCCATGTCTTTAGACTTTAACCAAAACCAAAACCAAAAAGGTTAGTACAAGATCAGATAATCCAGAAAAGGATAACCCTTTATAAAAAGAAAATCTATTCTTAATCTCCAAAATTTGTCCAAAAAATACCAATGTTCAACGAGGACCATTCTATAATCAATTTTTCCATAAAATTCTTCAAAGTAAACAAACTAATATTGAAACCCAAATATTTGATGGATTTAGTCACATAGTCTTCCAAGTTAAATCGTAACATTTATCTCCAAACAACATCAGTTGCTCTTAATGTCTCGTAGTGAAAAGTAATTAACCTAATCACATATCCTCCATGATAGGTTAATAAATATCCATAGATAACCCAAAATCAACTTACTCTTAATTCATAAAATCATCTAACTAAAAAAATCAGTCAAACTAACCAGGGACTTCACGTAGTCCAGTGGTGGGTGATAAATACCAGTTTCACTTTGGTTGTGGGTTCGATTCCCGCAGCTTTGTCCGACATGATAGGTTGTCACACGGTCTGTGTGTTGTCCTTTATCCAAAACTATATAATTCTCAAATCATTCCCCAAAAAGAGATAAAATCATCAAAAATAACCATAACATAATTTAACCTCAATTTTATCTCAAGCCTTTCACTTCCATCATAACATATAGTAACCCATAATTACCTCAAAAGTAAGGATCATATAAACCCAAATGGTTCTTTATAACTATGTCCACAAAAGAACAGATAACTATTCATTGAATAAAATTATCATATATTAAACATCAGGGTTACACATACTATAAAAAGTCTTCTAATGTAACCCCATCATCAAAAGAGACTTAATACTCTTAAGAATTTCACCATAACTCTTGAAGCCCTTATATGTTGACATCTTACTCATTCAACATTCTTTATGACCCATTAACCATTCCTTTCCAACTTATTCTGAAATACTTATTTCCTACAAACAAAATCATGAATCATATCCTAAGATTCCAAAATAGGAAAACAATAGTTATGAAATAATCCATACCTTTGATTGGTCATTTCCAGTTTCTTCATCCTCAATCGGAATGGCATTAGGTATTGGTAAACGAACATTTTTACGATCTTGGTGATCCCATTCACGAAACTTCTTCATAGGACATGTGTTTGCATAATGACCATGCACACCACAATTAAAACATTAAATTGATCCCTCAGAAAGAACTTCTTTCCCTTTCCTCGAGTCAACTGGATGCTTACTTTTTCCATGGCAGGTTCTTGCTTTATGACCTTCATTTCCACATCTATAGCATATTTTTTCCCTTTGAAACATTTTCCTAGGTGTTTCTTTCCACATTTTTGACACATAGGTTTTTGAACACACTTAACTTTATGATCATTACCTGTAGTTCCATAGGGATTTGTTTCTCGCATATATAATGCCTTAGAGAAATCACCAAGGTTTAGGTAGTCAATCATGACTCCAGATAGTTGGTCGAGGATAATCACAAGAGTTCTCATTGCAGCTCCCATATCATTCAGTTGCTTGCTCAAAAAACTGTCACAGTTTCCTTTAAATCCACTATTAATTTGGTGCCTGCTAGATCCAGCCATTTACTAAAACCAAAAAGGTCAGTGTGAGTATATCAAAAAAACCATCATGTAATAATGAGGAAGATAAACACTAAGATATACTTACTCATTCACTTTATCTAAAACTATGACTCTTTCTGAAATCTTAACCATTATGGTAATGTCACTTATGCTTAAAGAATACCCTAACCTCTAAAGTTATCTAAACCAACCTTTGATACCAACTATAAGGCCCAGCCTTAAACCTTACTTAATTTTGAGTTACTAAAAGATTACACATTGAGTATCTTTTCAGGTTTAGAGTTTTAGAGAATTAGATCATAAAACTTTCATTACATTCCACATTTAAACAAAGTGGTTACATAAAAGATAGTATTCATTTTTCCCATAAATGGAAACATATTTAAAATAAAACATGGATTCTTTATTGACACTTCCTTGACACTATCATCATATCATGTACCCTTCCCTTGACCTGTGAAAAACATTTCAAAAACTTGGGATGAGCATAAAAAGCTCAGTAATGGATATAAAAATATGAAAGGAAACATGAGTACATGTATACATAATAATGAAATCATACTTTACCCATAAAACATAAGCACTTTAACATACCTCATAACATCATGAATAAATCATAGAAATCATAAGACATAAAGGTAACTCGAGGCATTCATAACATTCATACGTAGGGATTAACCCTCTTGGTTACGTTTGGAATACCCACCACAGTATATTCCCTAAATCTCTTCGGAGAAACCTTAACGTTTCACTCCTTCGCGTTACCCAATGCATTGGAGATCTATATCGCGCTCACCCACCCTTAGTTTATCACGGAACCACCCATCTTTATAACAATGCCCAAGAACCATAACATAATCTTACCACATAAAACATGCATAAAGGAAACATAACATTTCCACCTTTCAATAACAAGATATCAATACAACACATTGATATAAATACATTATGAAAACCATTTTCAATACCAAAATAAAAGAAAAGTAAAACATGGTATTTATTTTTCTTTTAAAAAGAAGGTATGCATTGTAGAGGAAGCTAAAACTCAAATAATGGTCACGGTGGCGGAGAAGTCGTTGTCGCTGCATACGTACGACAAAAACATTCCCTTTTGTCATTTAGTAAAACGCTTCGTATAAAAAGATTCCTTTTGGATAAACGTAAAAGTCAAAGGGGTTTATACACCATATAAAAGAAAGTTGTGTATAAAACAAAATATTCCTTAATGAAAGGATATTGAGACGAAGTCCCATACAAAGATGGTATCCTTGGATTAAGGATAAATCAGTTACATAACTATGTGTGAAAAACGAATACACGAAATATAAGTGGGTATTAAGTGTAAAACAATCAGAGGACATTTACACATAATCATAGAACGAAATATTCAAGGTGTACAAGTTTATCCCAAATAATCTAAATTGGGTTAAGAAGTTCCCTTGCAATAATTAGACAGCCTAACGGCGTCACTTCAAAATTCAGAAAAAGAGTTGATGAGAGATAAAACGGGTATCTTATCACTTGGACATAAAATTTACATCAATAAGGATATATAAAAACATATCCCAAAATAATATTATGTGAATTAAAAGACATAACAAAATAAGTCTTTTAAAAAGAGGAGGGTGAAAGGTTCCCTTACCGACATGGGTATCTTTCGAAACATACGACCCGTGAATGAAGGAAAATAAAACATTGATGTAAATACTCATAAATGAAATAATATTACACAATGAGTAAAATAATGGTCAGTACACACACAACTCAAAGGAAATTGTGGCAAATGTAGAATAAATCTCACAGTAATAAAAGTGAGATGAAAAATCCCTTACAAAAACTCGGCTGCCTAACGGCGCCACTTAAAACATCCAAAAATGGATTGATGAGATCAAATAGGGTATCTCATCACATTACAATAAAATGTACAGAAAGAGTAATATAAAATAACATCCCCCATCATAACAAAGAGGAGCTTAAAAGAAGTGACATAAAGGAGAGTACTTAAAGAGAAAGAGAGAGGTTAGATCTCTTACGAAAATTCATCAGCCTAACGGCACCACTCAAAACTTAAAAAATGGATTGATGAGAGAGAATAGGTTCTTTCATCATATGAAAATAAAAATTACATTAAGATTAATATAAAAGAACATCCCAATAACAAGAAAGATGAGCTTAGAAGGAATGACATAAAAGAGTGTACTTAAATAGAAAGAGAGGAGTAGGATCCCTTACCTCGGGTCCGACTTGACTCGATCATTATTTAACGTCCTAAATAATAAACTTGAGTTAATTTCCACTTTATTAAGAACCTTTTTCTAGTTCATTATTCCTTTTATATCACCTATTTCCATGTTATAAACATTATGTAATCATTTAAGTTAATAATGTTTGTTTCTTCGATATTTGGTTCTTAAGTCGAAAGTGGGCTTCTTACAATTACGTGTTGTTCGTGTGGTCAAATTTTCATTATATCCAGAATTATATTCATGATTTGGATATCATATATATCATATATATCCAGAATATACATGAATTTATAATATTACATAATAATTTAGAGGTAAGAAATGAAATTCACCGTTCATGGAGACGGTAAGCCGTACGTACGCATGAACGCTACTTTCATTTCTATGTCATATTAATCGAATTAAAACCAAATAAGAGGTATGTATATTTTAATTCCAGAATTATATTCATCATTTATATGTAACATACATCATATATAATAACTTTAAATCCATCCTTTATACATCCCACATATGGCATTAATGAATCAAATCACTTTGAGGGGGCGGTAGTCCGCACGTCCTAAAATAAAATTATCGTGTTTACCCACGATGGAAACCATAAAGGTATGCCAAAAAAGAAAAATACAGTAACATAAAAATATTATATATCATATATAAATATAGTTACATCTTAATGGCCACCTTTTAAGGTGTTATATGAGTTTTGAACAATCATCATTTTGTGAGGCAGAAATTCGCCATCCACAGAAACAGTATGTTATTTAACCATTTGATGTAGGTGTGTGTAAGTGTAGCTTGAATTATTCTTATAACAACATCCTAGTATATTTAATATACTGTATTTGTTACAAAATAAATGAATAAAAAGAGTTTTGGGGTTTGGAGAAGCAAAATAAAACAAAAGAACAAAAGTGAAGACATTACCTTAAAATCGGGTAACTCCCTTTGGTTTGAGCTCAAAGGCTTCCTTGGGAAGACTTCTGCCCAAAGTGAGGCTTCAAAGAGTAAGAGATGGATGTGGAGAGACAAAATGGGAAGGTTCTGGCCAAGCCAAAGGCTTTGGGAGTGTGGGTAAGGAGGTAGAGGTGGGGGCTTTTTATAAGAGAAGAGGACGGGCACTCTTGGAATGGTATAAAATGTAACTTTATTTTCAAATGAGTTTCGGATTTTAATGGTCCCACATTGATGTGTTTCTAGGATAAGGTGATAAGTGTTCTAAATACACCCATACAATAGGTTTTTTAAATGTGTAGGTGTTATATTTTACATTATATCTCCATTTTATTTAAATCGTTAAATAATGAGGTCATCGCTGCATCATCATGATGTCATAAATAATTTAATTTATTTAATGTCTAAAAATTATAAAAAAATACTATGATGTAGGAAATAGTTTTATCTTTCAAATGAATTTTTATATTCCAAAAGATCTATTATGTAGACAAAATTAAAAATATTTTACTTAGGTGATACATTCTTTGTTACATTTAACATTCTTTAAAAAATAAAAAGATAAAAAGTCACTTTCTCACAAAAGTGATTCCATGGGGCCCCCAAGTTTGGCACAAGGCATCCCATGGTCTGCCATGAGACAACCAGTAGCCTTAGGAAACATTTTGTGGTCATTTTTTATTATTATGATATTATCTTATTTTCTTTAACTACCCGATTACTCATTAATCAAGATAATTAAAGATAATTACCGTCGTTACTATTCATAATGTCCAAAAACAAAAGAGTCTTAATTACATAATTTGGACCTATTGATTCCAAATATTTAATTCATTTTACCAAATTACAAACACATAAATTGCAATAATTAATTTAAAAAAACTTCCCTTTGTCAAAACAAATAGCGGGTTTTTTTGAAACAATATTTATAAAAAGTTTGGTTATTGTTTATGCCTAATTCCAAAGTGAAATTAATCCCAATGACCATAATTGAATTACATGGTAAAAATATATTCTAATTACATTTTAAAAAAAAATAAAAAGATAATATAACCATATAATTAAATTATATGAAAAAGCAGTTTTGATGTAAAATGAAGTATTTTTCACTATTCATTGAAAAATGAACATTGTCAGAAAAATACCAAAAATTAACCCAAGGTAAATTTCAATGTACCAATCATAAATAATATGTTTATTTTGAAAAATAGAACTTATAAAATTGTCAAAAAGTGGATTTAAAAGGGGTTCACCATCAAAAGACGGTTAATCGACCTTTTAAAGAATATTAGAAGGTTTACGCTTAAAAACTGGATTCATTTTCATTTTTAATCCTCTAACATTTATTGTAAAGAGTAAAAATATTTGACAAAAAAATATAAACATTTTGTAGTTAGTTCTATTCATTCTTGCCATTACAACGGCTAGGTGTTAACTACCATTTAAAATAATATTATTTTATTATTAGAGTGCAACCTAAGATTCCCAAGAAACTCATTGTTGCGTATTGGGTACGCCATCGAGCATAGCATCCCCTTTAAAGTAATATTAATATTTTATCCACAAATATGGATAAATATAAAGATGTAATATTCTTTATTTACCTAGGGTGTTACATAAATCTTCTGATTGATTGGGGAAGTGGAGGTTTTCCATTTTTTAACCATTGAGTTCATGCACTATATGTTTTAAAATCCTTTCTCTCTTCTGCGAAATCGATTTAAATTTCTTATAACAGTTTTTATTATCATGTACGATTGTATTTTGATTTTAGATTAGTTTATTTCTATTTCTTTGACCAATGATCAATTTATCCCTCCATTATGTTCTGGTCTATATACGTTGGAAAAGATCAGGGCTTAGTGGTGAAGTACTTGGTGATCGCCGGTATGTGTGATAGGTGTATTTCATATTCTTGATTGTTTGGGATCAACAAGGCCTGATTGGGCATTTCCTAAGATAATTGTTGGTATTAGGTACCACTCTATCACATATTAGAAAAAGATTATACCAAAATAAGATTTTGTTAAGGTTTATTCTTACCATTACTATTTGACCAAAGGAGTGAGATGAATCGATTGAGGAATCTCACTTTTATTGATTTAGCAGAAGAGAATTGGATAAATTGGAACTATGATAGAATTACAAATGGAGAACCAACTCTGACCTAATAACCCTTCCCATATAATAGTTTCAATTACTTGTTTTATTAATTTGTTCACAATCCTTTTCTTAAGCCTCTTTCCTTTGTTAAGTTTCACTCTTACCTTTTCAAAATAAATAAATTTCTAAAAACAACCTCACTTATTTCTCTTATTTTAAGGTGACAGCATAATTGTTGTGCACTCCTCTCTGGAGACAAACTATGATAACCACTCTACTGCGTTTTAACTTAGTTAATATTTGTTTTTGTCACACCCCATGACAGGCATGTGTCATGTATTCCCTCACTTGACTTTTTAGCCTATCCCTTTTGTTCATGTTATCCCCAGGTTATCATATGAAGATGTGAGGGAACAAAAGAAGTTATAAGCTCATAATGTATAATAAAGAATTAATTTTTTTGTTTAGTCTCAGTTTTTTCAGTTTTATGTACCATTTCTTCCAAATACACTTGACTTTACGATCCTTAGCTTATAATTTGATAGTTAATTATGTTTAAAATCTTGTAATAATATGCGAAAAAGGATATATTCTTTATACTTGGTATCAAAGGAAGGTATAGTTATTTTTGGAAATTAGGAATAGATCACTTTATTAGTTATAACCTTAGGGATAATACTAAGTATAAGAAAACAACCCTTAATTTTGGTTAGTATTGAGTAAGTGGTTTATTAAGAAAATGCATCCATGTCTGGATACTACCAGTGGGCGTGGTTCTGGCACAGATGTACCTAGGAGTAACAAATCTGACATGGTGTTTTGGGCCTAACTTGGGGTAACCTAAAATATGAAAAGGGTCCTTACTGTGAACCTGGTTTGACATTATTGTGGGATATTATTTAGTAAATTCATAACCTCATTACAAACCATTATTAACATAATAAAAAAATTCCCAAAAGAATATATGTTATGAAAAAATCAGGGATAACCAAGATTGAATCCTAGGGAATCACATGATATGATATACTTTTCCTTTACAATTTTATCATTTTGTTTTTAAATTTACCTTTTATTTTGATTATTAGCTAAGTATTCAATCCCCCTAATGGTACATTATTTTTATTTATTAATGGCTGGAAATAGAATAACTTATGATATGAATCAATGTGATAGTAAATGTGATTATTACCCTAATGATATGACCTATATGATGGTAATGGATGCTCAAAAAATTATGATGGTACTAGCTATGATGGCCTAATTGATGAATAGTCACATTAATCATGTGTAACACAATCCTTATCCTAAGAAAGATAAATTTTTCATAAAATCCTTTATATGGAAAAGGCCTTTTATTTTTATTAAATATTCTGATCACCTCTTTGCAAAAGAATGGACTATCTTCATTGAGAAGATGTTCTTAGTCCTCCAGTGCTTGAAAGATGATAAAGTTGTGTTGGAAGTTTATCATTTTGATGGGGAAGCTAATTAGTGGTGGACATTGCTCAAGAACACAAAGTACAATAAGGAAATGTATTCCATGGAGTGGGAATATTTTAAGAAAATGTTTTTCAATAAATATTTTCCCTAAACCCTCCATCTCAATATGGAAAGGGAATTCATCAGACTGATGAAAAATGATGATTATTCCATCGGGGCATATGAATCAAACATCACAAGTCATGCAAGATATGCTTTTGGGTTTTTCATAAAAACTAAAAGAATGTTGGATCGCTAATTTATCAGAAAAAATCCAAGTCTATAAAAAGCATTGGCAATTTGAGAATTCAACAATTATGAGGAGATTTTCTGTTGTTCCCTCAAGGTTGAAATGTATATCAGAAACTCTCAATGGTCTCATGGGCCTAGTGAAAAAAAAATAGGAAAATGAAGTTTAATATGGGTGATAAGTCCCATGATGTGAAGAAGACCCTAAATCCCATATGTCAAAAGTGTGGTAAGAAGTATCCTAGAAACTACTTAAAGGGAAGTGATAGGTTCTTCAAATGTGGAAGAGAAGGGAATATGGATAGTAACTACCGAAGGGATGTGAATAATTATACTAATATAGAGGAAGAAATTAATGTTCATATCAATGCTTATCATGTAGTATAGTGTTTCAACTTCAAGGAACATGGGATTTTTTCAAACCAATACCCTAAGCCCAGGGTTGATGGAGGTAATCAAAAATAACCCCCAAGGAAACAAGTAAGGGAATATATTATCACTACTATGTAAGTGGAGCTTGAAAATGATGTGGTGATAGGTACACTGGTTATTCATTCAATAATAGTGAATGTACTATTTGATTCTGGTTCTATGCATTCTTTTATATCTTTTAAGTTTAGTAGAACTCTTCAAACGCCACCTAAAAAATTGGCGGTTGTGTTATATTTGAGTACAAAAAATGGGGAAATTATTTCATTGAAAGTTTATAACTCCTCCCTGGTAAATTTTTATGAGATTAACCTTATAGAAAATATTTTCGTACTCAATTTTGTAGAGTTTGATGATATTTTGGGCATGTATTGGCTATCTTTATATAAATCCAACATCAAATTTCTAAAAAGTTAGATCACTCTTCAAATCCTATAGCATCCTCCAACCATGTACAAGTGTAAGGAGAAAGATGAATATTCTTTAGAATCATCATCTCAAGTCTGGATATTGTTTCCTTATGAAAAATTATATCTTTCTCAAATGATTGAGACAAAGGATACAATATTTTTCAATGACATTCCCATTAGGAGAGATTACACTAATGTATTCCCCATAAGAGTTGTCTGGTCTCCCTCTTGATCGAATGGTTGAGTTATCAATTAAACTTATTCCTGGATCTCTTCCTATATCAAAATACACCTTATAGAATGGCCACCATTGATCTGGATGAGATAAAGAAGCAATTATAGGAGAATTTGGAAAAGGGTTTTATAGGCCCAAGTGCATCACCAGAGGGTGAAATATTCCTATTAATTAATAAGAAAGATGGATAAATGTATCTCTTCATTGATTATTGTGTGCTCAATAAAATCATGATAAAGAACAAGTATCCCCTACCAAATATAGATGAATTTTTTGATCAGCTATGTGGGTCCAGTTATTTCTATACTGTGGACCTTCAGTCTATATATCACTAATTAAAGGTGAGGAAGGATAATATTCCCAATACTTCCTTTTGAATGAGTTATGAACACTATGAGTTCATAGTTATTCCCTAAATACTCACTAATTCTCTAACAATTTTCTTGGATTTAATTAATAGGGTATTTAGAGATTACCTTGACAAATTTGTTGTAGTATTTATTGACAATATTCTGATATACTCCAAGATCAAGGAGGATCATGATGATCATTTTAATATCATGATAAATAATTTGTAAATAGAGAAACTATTTTCAACGTACAGTAAATGTGAGTTTTGGATAATGGAAATATCATTATTAGGATATGTTATCACCAACAAAGGGATATCTATGGACCCTTCTAAGAAAAATTAAATTAAATAGTGGTTGAATCCAACATCTATAATAGAGATCTGTAGCTTCCTTGGTCTAGCTAGGTATTACCAGTGAATTGTGAAGAACATACCATGATTGTCAAACCCAATAATTAGGATGAATCAGAAGGGAGAAAAACATTTTCTCGGCTAGTGAATGTGAGAACTACATTAAAGAGATTGAAAGGGGTTTATAGCTGCACTAGTACTTGCACTTACAAAAAGTGGGGAACTCTTTATAGTATACAGGGATGATTTAATGAAAGGATTAGGTTGTGTAATAATTCAAAATGTTAAATTGATAGCCCACACCTCAAGTCAGTTAAAAATCCATAAGAAAAACTATCCCATACATTTTCTTTAGTTGGCTATTGTGACCTTTGTGTTGAAAATATGGTGGCATTATCTCTAAGGGAAGAAGTGTGAGATATATATTGATCACAAGAGTCTTAAATATATATTCACACAGATGGATCATAATATGTTCCAATGAAGATTGTCGGACCTCATCAAATATTATGACTACGTAATCCACTACCATCATGGTAAAGCAAATAAGGAGGAAGATGATCTTAGTAGAAAGGATCCTACATCTTTATCAATGATAACATTTGATAGTGGTCCAATATTAATATATTTGTAAAGGATGGTCATGGGAATCATTGGGGAAGGGATATTATCAATTCTTTCTCAAATGATTTCTCATCTATCCCTCGTGGAGAAAATAAAGGATGCTCAATTAAATGATGTGGAAATTAAGAAAAGGGTATAAGATATTAGAAATAGGAAATCCTAAAAGTTATAAATGGATGAGGAAAGAGTTGTAATATTTGTGTTAGAACTATGTGTACCATCTAATCTAGAGATAAAGAAGGATATTTTGAATAATGAACATGGCCCACCCTTCTCTATTTACCAAGGGAGCACAAAGATGTATTGAGATCTCCAAGAGAACTATTGGTGGGAAATATGAAAAAGGAGATTTCTAAATATACATCAAAGTGCCTGGTATGTTAGAATGTGAAGGTTGAAAGAAAAAATTCTAAAGGTTTTATTCAACCATTACCGATACCAGCATGGAAATAGGAAAACATCACCATGGAATTAGTTACTAGACTTCGAAAGACATCTAGTGGAAAAAATACTATATGGGTAGTTGTGGGTCATATTATATTAAGATCTCAATTTATTGCAATTCAATAGAAATTATCATTACATATAATTTTCTGGATGAATATCAAATAAGGGGTAAGGCTTCATGGATTACTACTATCGATTGTATCTAATTGAGATTTGAGATTCACCTCAATGTTCTGGAAATGTATCTAAAATTCTATAAGCACTAAGCTGAACTTCAGTATGACCTATCATCCTAAACCTAATGGCCAATCTAATATAACTATTTAGAAAAGAGAATATATATTGAGATAGAGTTATATAGACTTTAAAGGAGGATGGGACCAATATCTACCACTGGTTTAATTATCCTAAAACAATAGTTTCAACTTGAGCATCCAAATGGTTCCATATAAAGACCTTTATGAGAAAAGGTGAAAAAGACTAGCATGATGGGATGAAGTTAGTGAAAATAAGCTTCTAGGAACTAAAATGGTCAATGAAATGGTGGAGAACATGAAAACCATTCATCATCACATCAAGGCAGCCTAAAGTCGACAAAACAGCTATGTAGACAATCATCACTGAGAACTTGATCTTAAGGTTGGAGAAATGGTATTCCTTCACATATATATATGGAATAGAATCATGGTATTTTGTAATAAAGGAAAGATAAGCCTCAGGTAGATCACCCCGTTCATGATTCTTTATCGTATTGGAGTTGTGGCCTATAAACTAGCACTTTTACCTACCATGTCTCAAGTACACAATGTATTCCATATATTTTTTTGTAATAAGTACATATTAGATCATTCACATGTACTAAATTAATTGGTTGTACAGTTGTAAAATGATATCTTATACAAGTAATAGCTATTAAAGACCTTGGATCATAGAGATAAAGTTCTACGTAACAAGACTACTCACCTGGTGAAAGTACTATGGTGGAACCATAAGTACGAAGAGGCAACATGGGAACCATTGGAAGTGATGAAGGTGACACTACTAAAAAAATTCCTTTAAAAATGATAAAAATAGACTTTATCTGTGATAGAGAAGTGTTAACTATTAGAGTGATATTAAAATCCCAAGTCTTCTATTAGTACTTATAGAAGTGCTGATAAAGAGGCATACTACAATGTGTTATAATAGCACACTATAGCACCAGAACAGTGTGTTGTAACTACACACCAAATCACAAAAAATCACTATGAAATTATCAATATCAAGTACAAATATATAATTTAAATTAATAGAAAACAATCCAGTCTCATTTTCTTGGTTTTAGCAATGTGATGCGCATTTTTAGCTAAAACGATACTTATATGTTGAAAAACTTCACTTAGAGTTATACTGGTAACATTGTGCATCAAATTGGGGTGCATATGATTCCAAAAAATTCTCAAATGAATAATGGATCATTTTCCAAATGTGTTAAAATAGTTTGAGTGTGTTTTCTTAGTTTTGAGTATGTAGCTTGTCTTTTTTACAAAAATGTCATTTTAAACTAGAAACATGCACTTTGACCCATTCTGGTTACATAGTGTGTTGGTTTAAAGTGAAACTAATTCTTACACATCACAGAAAACTTGTGAATCATTTTCCCAAATTATAAAGAAAATTCATGTGTTTTTCTCAGTTTTCAGTGAGTATAGATTTTTAACTAAAATGTTAACTTTAAACAGATAATGGACACATTGAGTCATATTGGACACATCATGTATCAGATTGAGGTGAATCTAAATCCCACATGTCAATAATTATTTATGGATCATTTTGCTGAAGTATCAAAATATTCCTAATGCGTGTGATTAGTTTTGAGTAGGTGAGTTTTCCTTTTTACTAAAATTGATGTCAATTTTAAATAAAAAAATGCAATTTGGGGTATATTAATCACATCATGCATCATATTGAGGATAAAATAATTCCTACATATCTCAAATTTCATATGCATTGTTTTTCTAAAGTATAAAAAAATATGAATGTCTTTACTCAGTTTTGAGTACATTACTTTTCTTTTTTATTAAAATGCCATTTTAAACTGGAAACATGCAATATGAATCATAACTCTCACATCATGTATCTATTTGACATGAGAATGATTCATACACATCAAAAATGAATTAGGAATCAATGTCCTAAATTTTTAATAAAATATGATAATGTTTTCTTTATTTTCATTGAGTGACATTTTTTGAACTAAATTATCGATTTTAGACTGATAAAAACATATTGAGTCTTATCGGGAACATCATGTATCGTATTGAGGTGAAGATGATTCAAATATGTCAAAATGACTTATGGATCATTTCCATAAATTATCAAAATAATATGAATGTGTTTTCCTGGATTTGAGTAGTTTAGTTTTCTTTTTTATTAAAATTGATGCCATTTTAAAATAAAAATACACACTTCGAATAATACCAGTCACATAATTCATTATATTGAGGTAAAAATGATGCCTATACATTTTAAATGACTTATAGATCATTTTCCTAAAGTATAAAAATAATCTGAATGTTTTTTTCTTAATTTTAAGTATGTCACTTGTTTTTTTTACTAAAATGTCATTTTAAACTGGAAACACACACTTTGACCTATACTAATCACATCATGTATCGGTTTGATGTGAGACTGATTCCTTCACATCACAAATGACATATGAATCGATGTACTAAATTATCAAGAAAATATGAGTGTTTTTATTTGTTTTTAGTGAGTGACATTTTTTGAACGAAAATGTCGATTTTAAACTGACAATAAAAACATTGAGTCATAACGGTCACACCCTACATTTAATTGAGGTGAAAATGATTCCTAAAAATCTCAAATGACTTATAGAACATTACCCTAAAGTATAAAAATAATCAGAATGTGTTTTATCTATTTTGATTATGTCAATTTTCCATTTTACTAAAATTAACGTCAATTTTAAATAAAAAGAAGCACTTGGAGTCATACTAGTCACACCGTGTGTCAGATTGAGGTGTGGATAATTCACATAATAAAGTAAAAAATAATCATAACATCCAATGTTACAACATTTCCATTGTCATTCTATGTCCAACCACCAACACTTCATATTTAATCGATGTTATTAGCCGAAAAAACTTTATCATTGTTGAAATTCAAAATATTAGAGACATTCAACAATAAGAAATGTTTTCAGCTAATAACATGGAATCAATTGGTACTGTTGGTATTTCGATAAAGAAATTCAACGAATTTGGAAAACATGGTTACATTAGTAGAAAGAATTATTTTATCTATTTTTGGCCTGCTGTAGATAGTTGAAATAAAATTATGACTTCCAAAAAGATATCTGAAAAAAACTAAATAAGTATTAGATAAAAATGATAAGGAAATTAACTTTAAAATAGTAGATAAAATGATGAAAAAAATAATTAAATAATTTATATAAAATCACCTTTTCCTGGAGGTTATATGCATTCTTGACACATTTTCTTATTATCATTATATCAATTATAGGATCAAAGTCGAATCCCTCGTGAGAATGAGCAGCTTTTAACAAACCACCCCAACTCAAAAAAAAGAATCCACCTCTATAAGAAAAAAAAATTATTATATGATAAATACTGAAAAGAAATAAATTAAACAAAAATATGAATCAATACATTAATTCTATGGAAATTTATTTTACTATGAAAACATTTTTGACCATATGGATATGCCGATAATAAAGCAATAATAAATCA
Source organism: Viscum album (assembly GCA_963277665.1). NCBI lineage: Eukaryota > Viridiplantae > Streptophyta > Magnoliopsida > Santalales > Viscaceae > Viscum > Viscum album. The sequence continues at coordinate 1,235,055,660 of OY728145.1, read as the reverse complement.
ATAATGATGATAAAAAATGTAAATAGATCTCTCTAAACAATCAACCAACGAGTGAGGAGAATGAGGAGAAAATAAGATACATTGTATTGAAGCTTTAAATCTTCTGAGAGAAAGTAAAGATATCCTATTGGGTTTATAAAGTATTAATTTTGTATAATAAATAAATAAATACACATAATATATTCATTATCAAATGTGAATGCCTTGAATTTATGAGAAATACATCGATAGAAATTAGAGATTCATAATGGTTGAACCAAAAGGAATTGTTAAAGAATGGCCTATTTTTAGATGGATTAAAGAAAAACATATATAGTATTTATTATATGTTTGATGAAATAAATGAAGTGATTTTTAAGAAGTATTAATTATTTGGTTATCATTTCAATGAGGGCTATATTTTTATCAACTACAATAGATACAAGAAAGGATGAAATCAATGAATAATATTTCATTGGTGAATGGAATGTTTTGGTGAAAACTCGAAGGAGTAAACTCTACAAAAAAACCTCATTTTTCCCAAGTAGAGCCTAAATCATTTGAAGAGGTTTATAAGGATGATAAAGGATCAAATCTATGCATGAGAATCTTGATCCGAATAAGAACAATTTGACAAGAGAATCTTTATCTGAATAATAAAAATAAAGGATTCTTATAATTCAATTTGTTTCATATATTATTCCAAAAAATTTCCATTAGTTTAAAAATACATGAGTTTTTTAGATAATGTTTTGTCTTAATTTTGTAAAACTCTTAACATAAATGTCAGGGTAATATATTGTAATGAATCATTTTTGTAAGAATCCAGAGTAAACATAGCATGTCATTAAATTATTAAATCCAAACTAATAAATTTGACTTGAAGTGGGATTCTAAAGGTGTGATGATTTTATACATGAAAAGTAATTGTTATTTTAACAAAATAGATTCTATTAAAACTTATTTATTAAAATTACACCAATCAGTGTTAATATTTTATTTTTTTAAAATTAGTTAAATATAGTGGCATACGATTTATTCTTTAACGATTTAATTATTCCTTAAAAATAAATAATTGAAAAATTTTAAAATTAAATAAGTTAATTTTCAAAGAAAATATTTTAGAAAACATTTCATCAAAACTAAAGGATTGAGAAAAAAAATTATATAAATAATATACTCTTATTCTACACCACATAATGAAATAGTATTTGGTTTCTTAAAAACCATTATGTTGAGGTTTTTTCTAAAAAATTATTCATTCCAATTGTTTATTTTCTGACTGTATTTCAATAACCAAAATAAAAATATCAATTAAATTTTATCTCAAAATCATTTTTTCTGTATAATATATTCCAAGTATTATAGAACCTTAAACCTCTTTAATTTCTCATTTCAAAGCATTTAAATCATATTTTTTAAATTAGAGTTGAAATATTTCAAAAATAAAAACATAAATCATTATATTTTTCAAGAAATAGTTAAATAAATATGAATAAAATCAAACATTTATAATATTTTTCTCATCTTATTTTATAGATTCTTCAAAGTCATTTTATTTTTACATTTCATAAGTGATCCCCAAATATATCCCAATCCTTATGAAATAGTTTACGATCATCCTAAATAAATCCATCAATTTTACACCACATTTCAGTACTCATTATCCTTGGAAAAAAAATTCATGAAAAAATAATTATATAGTTTTTCCCGTGTGTCAGATATTTCATCATCCTTTTTTTTGGAAAAAAATTATAGAATTACCTTTTAAATAGAAGGTGATAACCCTATATTTAATTTCCTCATCACTCAACCCTCTAAATTCCAATTTCTATATGACATAATATAGTACCCCAATGATGTTAGATATTTCACTATCCAAGTGATTCACTAAGTAATATTCCAACGCAATGATAACATCTACCAGTATATAGATGAATTTTTTAAAACATAATGATTCAAAAGAGGTAGATGTCATGGAATATAGGTATTGGAAGCCTAATATACCACAAAAAACATGACCTATCATTGGGTTTGACATATTTCAAGTTGCACAGTACCAATGTTATCCCAAGGAGACCAACATGATATCGTGGAAGATGATACATCAATATATCTAAAAAATAATGAATTTTGTGTTGTTTTATTATAGGATAGTGCAACTATATTTGTTTGGATACATGGACGTGGTATGATAAGGTTCAGTGGATAATTGATGGAAATTAGATATATAAAAAGGAATTTATTTAGTTTGAGTCATGGTTTCGTTCAACCATTGAATTGATCAAGACTTGGATTCAGCCTTAGAATAGTTAGAGCCTTGATTCTAGCATAGATTTGAGTTTGGATTCAACAATGAGGAGCGATAGCAGCAGGACTCTTCTGTGGAGAGCTTCAGATTTTGAAAAATGGTTCGTGATAGTTAGGTTTCTTAAAATAGATTACGGCACTTTTATCAGTGCTTCCAAAAAGTGCTGATAAAGATACCTTTTATCAGTGCTAAGTTAATAAGTACTGATAAAATAAATCTTTATGAGTGCTTTTTTAGCACTGATAAATCACTATTTTCATCAGTGCTAAAAAATAACTAATAAATACTTATAATACTTCTTAAAAAACTACATTTAAAAAAAGTATAATTATTATATATAATTATAATACAAATAATAATAATTTTTATAAAAATAATAATTTAATAATTCTTTGAATATATAATTGTTTAATTATAATCAAATAAATACTCTTTTAAAAGTAATATTTCTATAATTATATATAATTATATAATTATATATATATATATATATATAACATAGTAAATATATTCATTATTTAAATAAATTTATTATAATTTTATAATTATTTATTTATTTATAATTACAAATGTATAAAAATAGTAAATATATATTTATATATATATTTATTTATTTATAAATATTATTTTACAAATTTATTTTTTACATTATTAATAAATATTTAATATTAAGTTCATGAATGTTAAAAATGAGTAAAATTAATTAACTAAAAATGAGTACAATTTTGAGAAATTGGATAAGTTTGATTAATATTAATCATTAAAAAATTGATATATATTTAAGTAAAGAGGAATACATATTGAAAATATTAATTCATATTAAATAAATATATATATAATAAATAATATAAATTGATTAAATTCTGAAAACAAATTTGTGTATGTATTTATATAAAAATACATTAATTAACTATATGTGAAATCAGTATAATACATTTGATCTATGTTATAAATTGAAAAATAAAACAACATTCAATTATATCCATTACTTGATGCAATTAGTAAGTATTTTTAATTCATATTAATTTTTAATTATAAACCATTATTCACTGAATGTATTACTATTTAATGTAAACCATAAATAATATTTTTTATTATATAAATCATATTTATTTACATTACTATATATATATATATATATTTAATATATATTATTTATTAACATTATCAATAATCATCTAATTAATAAAATGTTTAATATTTTTCTCAATTTACTTATTTTTAATTTTATTTTGTTTAATTTCCATTTTGTATTTATCTATATATTTAATACATACTATTTATTGGTATTTATAATATATATAGTATAATCAATTTATTCAGTTTTATTAACAATTATTTAATTGATAAAACTTATAATATTTTTTTAATAAAATTATTTTTTATTTTTTTATTTATTTAATTATTTCATTTTATTTATTCATATCATTATCTGTGCTACAAAATTACTGATAAAAGATTCATTTATGAGCATCAAAAAATATAGCACCGATAAAGGGTTCACTTTATCAGTGCTAAAAATAAATAATTGGTAAAGGTTAACCTTTATCAGTTCTAAAACTTAAGCACTGATAAAGGGACCATTTATCAGTGCTAAAAAACACTGGTAAAGCGTTAACTTTATCAGCACATTATTTAGTGCTGATAAATATGTCATTTATCACTATTTTTTTTTTCTAGCACTGATAAATATCAGTGTTGTTAAATATCTATTTTGTAGTAGTGAGAAGTACTGACCCTTGTTTACAACTTAAAATAAAAAACCAAATTTCGAGGGTGAAATTTCATAAGGGATAAGAATTTAACAATACAAAATTTTATCAATAGAAATTATCTTCTTATAGTTATGTTATATAGTATAAATCACATAAACATCACATATAGAACATAATAAAAACATTATAAATACTGAATGAATGAAATTATAAGTATTCCATTATGTTAAGGAACCTATACAAATGAAATAGTAACTTGAAATTTGGAATAGTAATGTGACCCTTGTGAATAGTTAATAGGACAATTGAATAGTAATTCCACCAATGAAATTATAAATAAAATTTACGCATCTTATAAGTGAAAATATTATATAATTATATCATAGTATAAGTAAGTAAATATTTTAAAAAATATTAATTAAGTGTTCATATTTTTATAAAACATGAGTATTTATTTTCAATTTTATAATTAATATAATTTTTTAAAATAACATATATTTCCATGAAATTTATTCATAAATTGATATTTTGTTATCTTATGATTAAAATATAATTTTGTGAGACCTAAATTAATTTTTCAATGTGTTATAAAAGAAGTTATAATTTTAAAATTGGTATCTTCCAAGTAAATGATGATTTTAATTAAAAATTAAATTTACCATATTTAGAAAATTATTTTCAAAAAATTGAGTTCATTTTTTGAATTCTACACATCAAAAAAATTCGGGGTTATTTTTTTGGATTTTTCTGAAATACTTGAATTTTGTGAATAGTAAAATATTGTAATTTATGGTATATATTTATTATATGTTATATACAATATTCCATGAGTCGTCACTGATGTAAGAACCATATTCTCAAACTCCCCTTAATTATCTTAATATTTTTTATGATAATTCTCAAACTATTCATAATCTTGATCCAAAATAATAAACTAATGAATAAAATAATGAGAAAACATCATCTCCTCTACTATAAATACCACTTCTCACCACCTCTTCTCCTCACACATCTCAAGCCTTGAGACTTTTCCAAATTCTATTAAAACTCCTCCCAATCACTCCCCCATGTCCAAAATCTTTTGTTCGTAACAAAAGACTAAAACCAATCCCCTAAGGTGGTTCTCAAGAATAAGGAATCAAGAGGTAAAACCCTCTTCCTTTTCTTTTAATTTCTTTTCAAGTTCCTTTATTTTATTTTTCACTCCTCACCTCCCTCAGTAAAAATATTATGATAACTCTAGTTTCTTAAATATACTTGAATTTTATTATTCTAATGGAATATTTCATCATCATCTCTCTTTCCCCCTCCATTTATGCTAAAAATGAAAACACTATCAGTGATGTGATAATTTATCGCATTCAAGGATGAAGATGTTTTCAATTTCAATTATCATCTTCAAGTATGGTCATGGATCCATTTTTATGGTTGATCTAGATTATAATGTATTTATTATATCTTATTTAATGTTTCTTATCCATGATATATATTTTATATTAAATTATAGAACAAAACTAGTACATTGTAATGAAAAACTACTAAAATTAATCTAAACAATTATAATTAACAAGTTATCTAGTGATTCATCCTCACATCTAGAAACAAAATAATCTTTTTAAAAAATTACATTTATTTTTGTTCATTATAACTTATAATTTCAATTATTTATAATTATACCCACTCAACATGAACATCCATAATCATTTACAAGTGCACTGATCATGAAAACTAAGAAAACTAACACTCTCAAACGATGCAATTGAACACTATAACTCATAAAAAAGGACATGAATGAACTTAAGAAAATTGTACTAAATAAATTATATGTCGAAAATTTTCTATACTTCTTAATTAATGAATCTAATTTAGTTATTCAGGACATTAAGATCAATTGAAGAACACCTTCGGATATATGATAAGGGATTCTACACAAACTTCCATTATTCCTTCAGGTTAATTTTCCTATCTTTTTAACCAAATGAAATTCTCTTTTGCTTTTTATATAAGTATTCTAGATGAATTTTATATGTTCCAAACTCATCTATCAAGATCTATTCATCCTTATTTTTTGGGTATTTACATGTTTTTAAAAGGTTCCCTACTCAATTCTTCCTGATAAGCAAGCCCGAATTAAGAGAACTTCCCAAATTATTACCCATTTTCAAGTTCACTTTATAATCTAATTTAAGCCACCATTATTTTTACAAAATCACTCATTTAATCATTAAATACTATCATGGTTAATTTATGGTTTATACAAAATATTATTCCTTTTATGTTTCAAAAAAACATTAATATTTTCCTTAAACCACGCTAAAATGTTTTATTTTTTAAGTCTCTTAAACACTATTTTTACATGTATTTACTTTAGTTTTCCCTCACTTATCATGATCTATGTATATTTTCCCTTATTAATTTTCATTTATATTGTTAATCCATTATTTCATGGACACATTTATGATGTTCTTATTTCATATTCCTTGGGACATGATTATGATACCCACTATATATCCCATAATAGTTTTGGGGCTTTAAGGGTAGTGAACATGCCCCTAAAAGGTCCAGCACATTATAGCCCAAGGGTCTATGTCTAATAGGTTACCAGGGAGGGGGTGTGATACTATTAGAGTGGGATTGTGTTTTGGTTTGTGTTTACTAGTGTTAAAATTTATGTGAGTTTCCAAAATTGACCCTCTTTGATTTTTAAGACTTTTAGCCTATTTTTCCCCTCTCCCTTATTTTTCCAAACCAAGGGTGCATGCCTGGTGATATCTTCCACCTCCTCCTCCTTCCACATTGGTTCATTATTCATTTTCTTTAGATTCAATTTTATTTCAAAGGTATTTCTATACATTTTTCTCCTCTACTTCCTTTCTCTTTAACCTGGAATTTATTTTAATCACATGAACCCTAATCATTGTGTGGGTCAATTTTAGGGTTGGGTGACTTATAGACATGGGTATTTGGTTCACAAGGCTCGAGGATGGTATTGTCTTTGTTGGTTAGATTTTATCATTGTAGGTGATGTATTGTGTCTTGTTTTTTCTTGGGTTGAGTGTGATTTTTTTATGTAATTCCTTTATAATACCTTCCATGATATAATTTAATGTTTTTAAATTATTTAATTTCCAAAAATATATTTATATGTATCACCCATTACAGGTTTGAAATGACTTTTCAAAGGTTTACACACTTAGAATAGTTTTGTTGTATGTCCAGTGTTTAATAAAACACTCGAGCATCTCTTTTAAAGTATCTTAAGTATTTTAGAAATGTGGTTTTACATTTATTTCATTTTCAAAATAAAATTTTAGTGTTTTAATGTGCATTTTTTAAAGCAGGGAGTTGGGCATCATTTCAGTTATTTTTAGACCATTGGGTATCGTTGTTTTTTTTTTTGAAATGCCTTTAAAAATAAAAATGGGTGACTTAAATTGGGTACTTGGAACCGATTGATTTCAATGAATGTCCAATTAAATAGTTTTTAAAGTGTTTAAAGAAACTTTTTATTTCAATCATGTTTTCAAATTAATGTTTATAATGTTATTAAAGAAAGTTAATTTGAAAGTGAATTTTCTATCATTATTAAGACCCTTTGTTTTCTTATGTTCATTATGGATCATGGACCCAATGGGGATGTTTATTTTTTATTCTTATGCGTGGTTATAAAAAGGGGATATTTTATGTGAGGTTATTTATGGTGAGATTATGTTTAAAAATTTTACTTTAATATATTTATTTGGATGATTATCACATTACTTATTATTTATCACCTAAATTTTTTGATAGCATGGGAACCTTAGGAGCCTAAATATAAGGTAAAAAAAATTTATGATAACTTAGTGTGCATAGGCTAGCTAGTTCCCTAGGAATGTAATACCCTCCCAGTGGTTGATTTTGTACTTAGTGGCCCAAAAGGGTGCTGAATGGGATGTTTTAATGGCACATGGGGGGACTCTAGAGGTAGTGATCTGATGAACTAGTCTCAATGTTGTTAATGTTATATCCTAATGTGTTTCCCATGATGATAGATCCTTTTGAAGAAATTTTAGGTAATTCCAATACATATAACTTTATTATAACCTCTATATTTTGATTTCATAACATATAGGTTTGGTTTTTGGTTATTTTATTTCATTTTCATTGATATATTTATGTCATTGTGTTTATTACTTATAATTGATTATAGTTTTATTTAAAATTTAAACCAATTGGAAAATGGTTTGGAATGTGTGATTTTAAAAATAAAATGATGCTTTTTAAAAATTCATTTGATAATGTTATAGGGAAGAAAATAGCAATGGTATGTTTTTTTATGGATTTAAAAGAACTCATTTAATGGTTTGAAATAGATTTTAAGGAAAAAAAATGACTTTTTTGTTAGGTTTAAAATTAATATTTTAGGATGATTGGGTCTTGTTTACTCTTAAAAATGATTTTTTCCTAGTTTTGGAAAGAAATTGATAAAGCAAGATATTGTTTCCCTTATGCTTTCTCAAATGATAATTGTGTTTCATAAATTATGTTGAAATTATAATTTATAGAATGTATTATAAAATAAACTCCATAGACTCTTTAGTGAAATCTTACTAGATATATTTAGCTCACACCCTGCATATACACTAATATGCATATGTATATGTAGTTATTATATATTATGTTAGGTGATTGGTATCTGATCGTATTTAATAGGTCCATTGATGGATGGGTTTATATATGGTGATTAATTTTGGCTCATGTAGTGGTCTTTTTAGAGTTTTTGGGTTTTTTTCTTTTAGGAAGTTTTGTCATTCATCTTGGCTAAGAATATTTTATTTTCTATACCCTTTGTAGTTTCCTTCCACTATATTTTTATTTGATAATACAACTATGTATGTTTTTTATGGATGTTAATTCTATTTATTCCATGTTTGTATGTATTGTTTATTTTTTTACTTATTCTATATACATGTATGTCCTACATCTTGATAAGTTATGTCAGATTCTCAGTAATTTTCATTACCTTTTTATTTTAATCTAAGGGTGAAATTGTTCCTATAAATTTATGTTGATACCCTTGGAACTTATCATCATCTTTTGGGGATCAAGAAATCCTTTAAATTCATTTAGTGTGACAGGAGGAGTATCGTTTTAGTGGTAGTCCTAGATTTTTCATTACATTACAACATATAGTGAAGTCAACATTCAAATTACATGTATCGTGAGTAAGAGAAAATACACGCGATAATTCATTTCATTTTCAGTATATCAGATGATTGGAATGTGTCTATATTCATGAAGTATGTAAATCATATTTTTTTGGAAGTCAATTCATATTTAATCATTCATTAAAAACTAGTTACATAAAAGTTATATAGATTGTACATGTGCTTCATGATTATTGAAAATCAATAGCTACATTTTTTCTTTTTTGTATGCATGAAATAATAATTATACAATATTCAAACTTTTAAATTTATAAATCATGATATACTTTAAACTCATGACTTGAATAATTGAGAAGAATTTTATGATAAATGAAATTTACTATAAATTTATAGCGGTAAACATCTACATGTCATGGTTAGTGAGAAATAAGGAAAATATTTTCAATAAGTCATGGATGAGATTTTCTAATCAACAACAACATAAATTCTATATGAATACTCTATTTTCTTATATTTTTTACATTTTAACTACCAAAAAATTATAAGGTTTATTCTGACTATTTTAACAATTTATAATTTACTTATAAAATTATAACTAAGGTGTGTGAATTGATTTAAAATAATTTTATATAAGAATTATGGAGGAATTATTTTTTTATACAAACAAAATTTGAACAAAGGTAACAGTAATATTTATTTTATTCTAATTATTCTAGGATATGATGAAGATTGAAGAAACACCAACATGCAAAAGATTATGGATACTCTGTTTAATCAAATTAAGCATTAATAATTTCCTTATAAATAGAGGTTAAGGAACTTGATTAGTAACACATGATTCCATGACAACTTATTAAAGTGTTGTGTAATATCTTTCCCCTCCTCATTGGTTTGAGAATAGGAAAATATGTCATTATCCTTAGGAGACTACCCCATGACACCATAGGATGGAAATAAATACCAAGGGAATTGGAAAAAATTGGGTGATTATTTTCCCTTTTAAGGATAAAAAAACTTCCCATAATGAACAATACACATACAATCCTCCAATATGATTCATGAATAAGCAATAAAAACCAAGGTTCAATCCAAATTAGACAACAACATCAGAGTAAAAATGGAAACAAGATAACTGTAGATCATGAGTAAAAGACAATAAGATCCACAAACATCTATATTGTGTCCTCGTAAGAAAATCTCACACCAGCTGCAATCTCCAACTCTGCCTTCCCTACCCATAGTATAAAATTTCATCACTATAAATTATGTACCTTTCACTATCCTTGGTTTTGATAGATTAAACCTACAAATGCACTGATGTTCCCACGAAGTGGTTGAGTATAGACTTTGTAATAATTATCAAAATATTTTCAAACTCATTCCACTAAAAAAATAACCAGTTAGAAAATTTTATATGAAATAATTTAGAAGAACTTTAAATAGTTTATATCAAAATAATAAACATTTTACATATAGAGAAACAAACAAAGACTCTATACCATTTCTCATTATTTGGAAAACTTATTCCCATGTTTCCACAAACACACATGCATTTCAAGTGATAGTTACATACTCATGATTGGTCTCTTGTTGGTCCATCATGTCTTCATAATGTGATTAATTCCTAGGTTCCCCAATAATACACACCCCTTATTTAAGGTCATGTCTAAGAAATTAAGGTTCCCCAATGGAACACTCACCTTATCTTGGTTCACATCTGAGAAATGAACTCATTCCATCCATGAATTACAAATCCCATTTCACATAAAACCAATTCACTCTTGAAAACATTTGATTAAAAATCATGCGTGCATCAAAGGAGAACCATGATTTTAAAACTATCATTTTAAAATTATAAACCAATATTGATTTCTAAAATCTATCCAATTCCCAAAAAAAATCCAATTTCATAACCAAAAAGGGTTTTTATTCAATAATAACACTTATTTTTCAAAATAATTTCATGTAAAACATTTAATCAAAACTAAGACTTTATTTTCTATAATGGTAGAGATGGAAGAGAAGCCACCTACCTCTCAAGGAATGGAAAAAAAATAATTGTACTAAGATCTTCTAGATCCATCTTTTAACCTTATTACATTAAATATATTAAATCATATATCATCAATATTCCCATAAAAGAACATAGATTTATCCATTAGACTGTATATATGCTTTTGGGAGAGGATAATAGTATATCTAAGGAGAATATGTATGAATAATGACTTACCAACTAATTTAGATCTCCAATGTGCATTGATTCGATAAAAATTTTCTATGGATTGAAAGGAATTTCTAATAGGGCCTTGGGAGGTAAGGTAATTTGATACCATAAGATATTAGGTAGCTAATTAGGGTATTTATCATTAGTTTAGATTAAAACCACAAATTTTAGGGTTTTGACAGTAACACCCCAAGCTTTCATGATACACTTCTTTTTCAATAATGCAATAGCTTGCATTGTATACAAGTTTGAGATTCTAACACATTGTGACCAATCAAAGTAGCTGTTATGAATAGTAATACCCACTTTTTAAAATTATATAAATTTTATATTTCAAAATGGACTTCATTTTTGGATTTAGAACATCGAAATTAGCCTATATTGAATTTTTTGTATTTTTCCGAGAACTTCCAATTTTTGATGAATAGTGAAAAATACTTAAAAACAACTTTTTTAATAAAAATAATTTATAGTAATAAATTATACTATTGAGTGATTTTAACATATAATTGGAATATAATTTTACCATTTTATCCAATGGTGTTCATTATAATTAATTTCACATTGAAATCAGACATAAATAATTGTCAATCTTTTGATTGATATTGTTTCATAAAAACACGCTATTTATTTTGACAATGGGAATTAATTATAAAATTAATTGATGTAAGTTATATGTCTGGGCTTTTTTAAAATATACATCATTTTTGAATTTGGAATATCGATTATAGCATAGGGTAAACTTTTGGTATTGTTCTGAAAAACTTCAATTTTTGATAAATAGTGAAACCACTAAGTGGTAGTTAAAAAATCTAAGTTTTAGTTTAAATGAAACTTTTCCGCTTCTATGAATAGAATTTCACAAATCCAACATACATGGTTGTAAATAGGATGTAAAATTTGGTTCAATGGGATTAAAATAATTTTTTGGTGAATAGTAAGTTTTAAGTTTTATTAATCACGATTAAAGGTAATTAGTGTAATTTAAGGTAAATATATTGATATAATAATAAGAAATTACCTTTACACTTGTCCTACCCATATTGGGTAAGTCGTGTCCAACAAAGGCAATCCATGGGTCAATTTGGGGACCCTGTGGAGCCAATTGTTTAAGAAAATTACATTAATAACATTTTATTTCAAGTAAAAATAAAATTATCACAAACATGTGTTGTTTTACTAAAACAATTATTACATGGGTTTATATAAGTTAAATTTTTGACTATAAATATTAATTGGAAAGCTAAAAATATTTCCTACATCATGGTAATTTTTTTATAATTTTTATAAATTAAATAAATTATATTTTGTATGACACCATGATGATGCAGTGATTGCCTCATTAATTAACAATTTAAATAAAATGAAAAGATATTGTAAAATCTAAGCCTTAAACATGTAAAAACCTATTGGATGGGTATATTTCAATCCCTTATCACCTTATCCTCAAAATATATAATTTTGGGACCTTTAAAATCTGAAACTCATTATATAATAAAGTAACATTTCATGACTTTCCAAGAGTGCCCCTCCTCTCCTCTTATAAAAGTCCCCCACCTCTACCACCTTATTCACACCATCAAAGCCATTTGGCTCGGATGAACTCTTCCCAAATACTCCCTAAACATAATTATATTCATCATAGAAGCCTTACCTTAGGCATAAATCTCTTTAAGAAACCCTTTTGGTTCAAACCAAAGTGAGTTACCCGATTTAATGGTAATGTCCTCTCCTATGTTATTTTGTTTTATTTTTCTTCTCCAACCCGCTAAACTCTTTTTATTACTTTATTTTGTAAAAAAACTGGTATATTAAATATACTAGGTTTTTGTTAAGATAAGTATTCTAGCTACACTTACACACACCTTCGTCTAATGGTTAAAGAACATAGTGTTTCTGTGGGTGGTGAATTATTGCCTCACGAAACGATGATTGTTCAATATTCTTTAAACACCTTTAATGGTGGCCATTAAGATGTCACTATATTTATATATGATATATATTATGTTTATGTTTTCCTTATTCTTTTCTAGTTTTCATTTATGGCATACCTTTATGATTTCCATTATGGGTAAACACGATAATTTCATTTTAGGAAGTGCAGACTACTGCCCCCTCAAAATGATTTGACTCATTAATGCCATATGTGGGATGTATAAAGGATGGAGTAAATGATATTATATATGATATTATACTGGAATTATATTATAACTTTATATCATTATGATTCCATTCCATTAAATATTAAATAGAAATGAAAGTAGTGTTCATGCGTACGTATGGCTTACCGTCTCCATGAATGATGCATTTCATTTCTTACCTCTAAATGTTATGTAATATTATAAATGAATATATATACTGGATATATATGATATATATGATATCTAAATCATGAATATAATTTTGTATGTAATGGATATTTTACCACGTGAACAAATTATAATTATAAGAAGTTTATTTTTGACTCAAGTACCAAAGATCCACAAAACGACCGTTATTAACTTAAATAATTACATAAAGTTCATAACATGGTAATAAGTGATATAAAAGGAATAATTAACTTGAAAAGGTTCTTAATCAAGTATAAATTAACTCTAGTTTATTATTCAAGAGTTTAAATGACGATCGAGTCAAGTCGGACACGAGGTAAGGGACTTCATCTCAATCTCCTTTCATTGAGGCATATTTTGTTTTATACACAAATTTCTTTTATACAGTGTATAAACCCCTTTTACTTTTATTTTTATTCAAAATGAATCTTTTTTTATACAAATCATTTTACTAAACGACAAAAGGGAATGTTTTTTTGTCATACGTATGCGGCGACAATGACTTCTCTGCCGTCGTGACCATTATTTGAGTTTCGACTTCCTCTATAAGCCATAACTTTTTTTAAATGAAAAATTAATACCAAATTTTAATTTTATTTTATTTTGGTATTGAAAATGGTTTTGATAATGATTTTATTATATCAATGTGTTGTATTTATATCTTGTGATTGAAATGTGCAAATGTTATGTTTCCTTTATACATGTTTTATGTGATACGATTATGTTATGATTTATGATATGTTTAAACCTATTCATATGAGGAATGCATTGGAATTAATAAGTGACGGGTGGAGCCTGTTATAGCTCCTCGATGCATCGGTAGGTCTCATGAGACAAACTAGTGTCTTGGCATGAGGACTTGACAAAATCTTATTTGTAGTCTTGGCATGAGGCCTTGGCTATGTGGTTATGATAGTCTGGCATTATGCATTTTATCATTATGAAAGTGGTTATTGATATTGCATGTGATTATTCTACTAGTATAATATCCATGTGAATAAGTAAATGGAATTATTTCATTTTATTTTTTCCATATTATGTTGAAGTTCAAGTTTTAAAGGATTTTGTTATAGTTATACATTGCCTTAAATGTTTTTGTTTTTTTATGAAAGTTTCCGCTATATTGTTGTCCTTACGGAGCATCTGAGATCACCCCTTTCTATGTTTTATTTTTCCTAGGATGTGAAGAAATATTTTATGACAGACCTGTAGGGATAGTCTGAAGGGGATATGAGTGTGGACTGTGGAGTCTATGTTATTGTAGTTTTTCACTTTATGATGTAATGTAACATTTATGAATGTATCTATTGTTTCCAAGGCTACTAAACTAATCGGGCTTTTGAGACTTGATATTTTGTGATCATGCCAATGTTATGTAATAATGCACTGGCTCTGGGTAACTGGGGTTGGGGCGTTACAGTTGGTATCAGAGGTAGTTTAGTACTAACCTTTAAAGCTAGATTTAGATAAACTCTGATTCGAGAACATAGCCCTAAGATAGACTTTGATGATTAGTATAGAAGAACTTCCTATAATTTTGGTATTATATAGATTTTGTGAGTTTTCTGAGCAATACATCCAAGTCTGGATATGACCAGGTAGAGGTGGCTCTGGCACAGATGTACCTAGGGGTAAAACCCAAAAATACCTCTTTGAGCTAGACTCAAACGGGAACTGGTGCATGACAACGGTACTTGCTGCACTCTTGGTTATGAAACTCTCAGGGGATATGCTTAGGATAATTTTCATTTTCTTTACAAACAATTATGAAGGGTTTATGATTATATACTTCCTCAATGAAAACATTTTTATGATTATGGATTATATCCATAAATAGTTCAATTTGTGTTAAGTGTTTTACAATTATGGAATTATGTATTTTGATTCATAAACTGGTCTATTTTATGCCATTGTTTAGAAATGGAACCTAGTGGAAGGAATGGAAACCGTATCAATGCACGCACTCCATGTAGGGATTTCCCTCCTATTCAAGATAATTATAGTGGAGCTGGTGATACAACTGGTTCTGATCAGCTTATCACCATACTGGGACAACTCACTCAGGTTATGAATAATAATCTTACTTGTATGGAGCACCCTGATCCGCATCGTGGAGGATCAATGTTAGATCGTTTCATGAGGCAACAACTGCCAACATTTAATGGGGGTATAAATCCATTAGTAGCTGAGTAATGGATAAATTCTTTAGAGAAAATATTCCATGCTTTGGGAAGTAGTTAAAGGGAAAATGTTATCATGGCAGTTTATCACCTCACTGGAGATGCTGATCAATGGTGGTCATTGATACAAAACATGAAGGAAGATGATGAAGTATCAAATATGTAATGGAGGGAGTTAAAAGAGATTTTCTTAGAAAAATACTATCCTCGTGACCATCGAGCAAATATGGAAAGGCAATTTCTGAGTCTGAGACAAAAGGATGATGAGATTGTCGTAAAGTATGAGGCCAACTTTACAAGGTTAGTAGGAATGCATCAAATTATATACGTAATCCAAGAAGTAAGATTGATCATTTCTTTGATGGGTTAAAACCATTTCTCCATCGAGCATTATTCTCATAATCTTTCTCATCATACGAAGATATTGTCTCGTGTTCTATAAAGACAGAAAAGGAATTATCTAAATCTTATGACAATAAAGTAAATCAAGAGAAGAAGAGAATGGTGGAACAAGAGACAGATAAAGGTAAAAAGGGAAAGAAGGATTTTCCATTATGTGATAATTGTGGGAAGAATCACCCTGGTACTTGCCAAAAAGGAATGGTAGTTTGTTATAAATGTGGAGAAGAAGGTCACCAGGCTCGTGGTTGCAAGGGAAAGAAAGAGGTTATCAATGTTGAATGCTACAATTATAGGGAAATGGGGAATTATTCAAATGAATGTACTAAGCATTAGGGAAACTTACTTCAGAAAAGGCCAAGGTATCAAGGCCAATATTATGTTGTTACTACAGTTGAGGTGGAATAATTAATGTATTGGTACTTTTGGACTCAAGGATTATATTCTGGTTATAAGAATAATGTGATATATATAAGGATTGTACTACAGTACTTGTTGTTTTCATTAAGGTTTTAATATGATGAAGTTAATCATATTTTTAGTATGTGACAATAAGATAAACTTTACTTTGTTTGGGGAATCTGATATTACAATTGATTTTGGAATTTAGAGACCTTTTAGAGAAAATCTCGACAGAGGTATTTTGGATAACTATAAAGGTTGGAATGGATTAAGTTTAACTTTGGATAGTATTGTTTAAGGATAAAACATTTCTGAAGATTATTTTTGGAATATTATAATACTATAGTTTTAGGAAAAAGGACAACCTGTAGGTTGGGGGATAACCCGTCGCGTCGGACAAAGCTGCAGGAATCAAACCCACAACCATAGTACGACAGGCCTTTATTACCTACCACTAGCCTACAAGAAGTCCTTGGTTATTACAAAATATTTTTCCTAATCTAAATGGTATGTGTTAATATTTGGAACCATGTACGATTAGGATAAATATAATATTTTTGAGTTCTATTACCTTTTGGAGTGAAACATGGTTTGTGGTAAAAATTTATTAAAGAATGAAAGACCACATGGCAAGTAAGTATATTTCCTTAAATTCTTAGTAAATCTCCTAAATAAATTCCTCAACTTTATGAAAGGTAACTTAAAACAAAAACATTGTCGGTTAACGTTTCCTACTGGGGATTCAATGACCATTTAATAAATCACATGTTTGTGATTTTCTTGTATTTAACTTTCTCGTAATAATGTTTTCTACAACTCTCCATCAGATCATGATGGTTTGTTTCCCCTCCATGTCCATATTTTCATAGAATCCCAGTATGGGCTATTTCGGGTGACCTTTTTACTTCTCTTTCTTTCTTTTAAAGTTATATTTTTATTAACCATATTTCTGATATGGGCTTTCCACAAAAGTATTTTCTATTTAAAACCTTTTATTTTCAATGAAAATTTTCAAATTGCAAGGACGCAATTTACTGAAGGAGTGGAGAATGTGACACCCCAATCTTTCCTGATATGCTTCTTTTTCAATAATGTAATAGCTTGCATTGTACGCAAGTTCGAGATTCTAACACACCGCGACCAATCAAAGTAGCCATTATGAATATTAATACCCACTTTTTAAAATTATATAAATTTTATATTTCAATATGGACTTCATTTGTGGATTTGGAACATCGAAATTATCCTATATTGAATTTTTTGTATTTTTCCGAGAACATCCAATTTTTGATGAATAGTGAAAAATACTTAAAACAACTTTTTTAATAAAAAGAATTTATAGTGATAAATTATACTATTGAGTGGTATTAAAGTATAATTAGAATATAATTTTACAATTTTATCCAATGGTGGTCATTAGAATTAATTTTACATTGAAATCAGACATAAACAATGGTCAATCTTTTGATTGATATTATTTCATAAAAACACGCTATTTGTTTTGACAGCAGGAATTAATTATAAAATTAATAAATAAAAATTATATGTTTGTAATTTTTTAAAATAGAAGTCATTTTTTATTTCGTAATATCGATTATATCCTAGGGTGAAGCTTTGGTATTGTTCTGAAAAACTTCAATTTTTGATGAATAGTGAAACCACTAAGTTGTAGTTAAAAAAACTGATTTTTCATTTAAATGAAACTTTACTACTTCGATGAATAGAATTTAAAAAATCTGACATACAAGGTTGTCATTAGGATTTAAAATGTGGTTCAATGGGATTAAAATAATTTTTTTGGTGAATAGTAACTTTTAAGTTTTATTAATCGCGATTAAATATAATTAGTGTAATTTAAGGTAAATATAATGATATAATAATATGAAATTACCTTTAAACTTATCCTACCATTATTGGGGTGTCATGGCTGACTAAGACAATCCATGGGTCAACTTTGGGACCCCATGGAGCCACTTGGGTAAGAAAATGACATTAATAACTTTTTATTTAAAGTAAAAATAAAATTGCCACAAACATGTGTTTTTTTACTGAAACAATTATTACATGAGGTTATATAAGTTAACCTTTTAAATATATATATTCATTGGAAAGATAACAAGATTTCCTACATCATGGTAATTTTTTATAATTTTTAGACATTAAATAAATTAAATTTTGTATGACACCATGATGATGCATGGATTACCCCATTAATTAACGATTTAAATAAAATGAAAAGATAATGTAAAATATAAGACATAAACATGTCAAAAACCTATTGTATGAGTATATTTCGATCCTTTATCACCTTATCCTCGAAATATTTAATTTTGGGGCCTTTAAAATTCGAAACGCATTATATAATAAAGTAACATTTCTTGACTTTCCAAGAGTGCCCCTCCTCTCTTCTTATAAAAGGCCCCCACCTATACCACCTTATTTACACCATCAAAGCCATTTGGATCAGCCAACCTCTGGTCAAATACTCTATAAACATCCCTATCTTAATCATAGATGCCTTACCATAGGCATAAATCTCTTCAAGAAACCCTTTTGGTTCAAACCAATGGGAGTTACCCGATTTAAAGGTAATGTCCTCTCTTATGTTCTTTTGTTTTATTTTGCTTCTCCAACCTGCTAAAATCTTTTTATTACTTTATTTTGTAACAACACCAGTATATTAAATATACTAGGATTTTGTTATGATAAGGATTCTAGCTACACTTACACACACCTTAGTCTAATGGTTAAAGAACATACTGTTTCTGTGGGTGGTGAATTACTACCTCACGAAACGATGATTGTTCAATCTTCTTTTAACACCTTTCATGGTGGCCATTAAGATGTCACTCTATTTATATATGATATATATTGTGTTTATGTTTTCTTTATTCTTCTGTATTTTTCATTTATGTCATACCTTTATGATTTCCATTATGGGTAAACGCGATAATTTCATTTTAGGAAGTGCGGACTACCGCCCCCTCAAAATGATTTGAATCGTTAATACGATATGTGGGATGTATAAAGGATGGAGTAAATGATATTATATATAATATTATACTTGAATTATAATATAACCTTATATCATTATTATTTCATTACATTAAATATTAAATAGAAATTAAATTAGTGTTCAAGCATACGTATGGCTTACCGTCTCCATGAATAGTTTTGGATATATATGATATATATGATATCTACATCATTAATATAGTTTTGGATGTGATGCATATTTTACCACATAAACAACTTGTAATTATAAGAAGTTTATTTTTGACTCAAGTACCAAAGATCGACAAAATGACCGTTATTAACTGAAATAATTACATAAAGTTCATAACATGGTAATAAGTGATATAAAAGGAATAATTAACTTGAAAAAGGTTCTTAAGAAAGTAGAAATTAACTCTAGTTTATTATTCAGGAGGTTAAAGAACGATCGAGTCAAGTGGGACATGAGGTAAGGGACTTCATCTCAATCCCCTTTCATTGAGGCATATTTTGTTTTATACACAACTTTATTTTATACGGTGTATAAACCCCCTTTACTTTTACGTTTATTCAAAATGAATCCTTTTTTATACCAAGCGTTTTATAAACGACAAAAGGGAATGTTTTTTTGTCGTACGTATACGGTGACAACGACTTCTCCGCCGTCGTGACCATTATTTGAGTCTCGGCTTCCTCTATAGGCTATAACTTTTTTTAAATGAAAAATAAATACCAAGTTTTAATTTTATTTTATTTTGGTATTGAAAATGATTTTGATAATGATTTTATTATATCAATGTGTTGTATTGATATCTTGTGATTGAAATGTGGAAATGTTATGTTTCCTTTATGCATGTTTTATGTGATATGATTATGTTATGATTTATAATATTTTTAAACCTATTCATATGAGGAATGCATTGGACTTAATAAGTGACGGGTGGAGCCCTCTATAGCTCCTCGATGCATCGATAGGTCTCATGAGAAAAAACTAGTGTCTTGTCACGAGTCCTTGACAAAATCTTATTTGTAGTCTTGGCACGAGGCCTTAGCTATGTGGTTATGATAGTCTGGCATTATGAATTCCATCATTATGAAAGTGGTTATTGATATTGTATGTGATTATTCGACTAGTTGAATATCCATGTGAATAATTAAATGGCATTATTTCATTTTATTTTTGCCATATTATGCTGGAGTTCTAGTTTAAAAGGCTTTTTTTCTAGATATACATTGCCTTAAATGTTTATGTTTATTTATGAAAGTTTCCGCTATATTGTTATCCTTACTGAGCATCTAAGATCACCCCTTTCTATGTTTTATTTTTCCCAGGATGTGATGAAATATTTTATGACGGACCTGCAGGGATAGTCTGAAGGGGATATGAGTGTGGACTATGGAGTCTATGTTATTGTAGTTTTTCACTTTATGATGTAAACTAACATTTATGAATGTATCTAGTGTTTCTAAGGCTACTACACTAATCGGTCTTTCGAGACTTTATCTTTGGTGATCATGCCAATGTTACGTAATAATGCACCGGTTATGGGTTACTAGTGTCGGGGCATTACATTGAATGTATATTGCATGTATAGGTTGAATGTTTTTTTAACCATTGTCCAATTGTGCATGTGATACTGGATAACCCAAGTAGTTTCATAGTATTTATAGAATTTTTTTGAAATCTATGCCCCAACAATGTGGTGATATTGTCTTAATCCCACACCCAAAATGATTGGTTCACATAGTTAGAAAACCCATCTATCAACCATGTTTTTACCTATTTTTCATTTTCATGCCTTCCCCTGAAAATACACATGGTTTTTTAACCTGTGTTCCAACATTTTTAATACCCAGTGACTCCAAAAACATGTTAAATGGTTTATTAGATGTGGTTGATGATTTTTACAAATCGTTAACTAACTTTTCTCCTTTAAAACACCTCCAAATATTTTCAAAACCTCCTCAGACTTCCCAAAATGTAACCCAACCATCATATATGCGCAAAACACATAAAAAAAAGGTCAAGTACCTAAAACCAAGGGTTTCACATTATCCCCACCATTGGACTTTCCATCCTCATAAAGTAGAAAACCATAGTTGATCGTGAATAGTTTGGTTTACTACTCTAAAGTTTCCTTTTCACACTCTAACAACTCTTCTAGAATATAACTATACTACCATATTGTTGGAACCACTTTGTGTATAAGGTTTTATTTGTTGTCAATAGTTGTCAATGAGCATCAAAATAAAGGAGATCAAGAAGTAATCAATAATTACTCCAATGAAATGGAGGAATGGAAATTCAGACGATTATTGTAGTGATTATAAGTTCAAAGAACATGTGTAAAAGGTGACACATTGTTTACAACAATGAAGAATGTGAGGTATAATTCATCTGAGGATGATTAAAGAAGAATGGGTTTTTGATGAAGGCCATACAATTCCTCATGATTGTATGGGAACCATGCAAGAGACTTCTTGAAGAATTGTATCATATGTTTTGCATGAAGTAGAGAATGATTGTTGAAGATGAAGACAGTGTGCAAGGGATTGCAATTCTGAAATGGCCATGCACTTCACATTGTCTCAACATATGATGATGCTAAAGCTGTTCTATCAAAGGATATATATCATGATAGTGGATCTTGTGATGAAAGCAGAAGAGTTGTTAAAGAAGGAAAATCACCAAAAAAAGAATGAAGGTAACGACTGAAGCATAAATTGAAGGTGGCATTATTTCCCAGTGTTTGCCAAATTTTTTTGGGCCTCAAAATCCAAAACTGAAAACACAGGTTGTTGGAAAATGCAAAGAGGAGGTGGTGTGAAGAAAATCAGAAGGTGACGCAAAAAAATCAAGGGTCGTGTGAAATACTGCGGGTTTGTATTGAATACAGCGGGTTTGCGCGAAAAACAGTGTGGTGCATGAAATAGTGGATTGAGGTATTTCGCGCAAAATGTGTTTCAGAATCAGAATAGTGAAATATGGTAAAGGAATGGGCTTCACGAAAAACCAGAGCTGTGCGCGAAAAAATGGGTATGTGCACGGAAAAATGTTGTGCGCAGAATAGCTGGGTGAATTTTTCACGCAAGCAGTGTATCGAATCAGAAATACAGAAAATCGAAAAAGACAAGAGGCGTGTGAAAAATCAGAGACATTCGCGCCATGTGCACGGAAAAACAAACTCGTGTGCGTAATGTTGGTTGTGCCCAAAATGTGGGTTTGAAGTTTTATGCACAAGGGAGGATTCATGTTCAGAATGATGAAAACTGGAGAAGTAATGAGATGCATGAAAAACCAAGGTGTTTCACGAGATTAAAAGGATGGTGTGCGTAATTCAAAGAACTGGGAGACAGTTTTACGCGCAGGAAGGGGTTTTACGCACAGGATCAAAACCGCCTATAAATATGAGGTGAACCCCTATCATTATGAGTGGCTTGACACTTAGAGAAATCCTGAGCTCTGACATGCGGAAAAATCGAGGTATAGTGTGGTGCGCAAAAAGTAGAAGGGTTGTGCG
This sequence comes from Viscum album, assembly GCA_963277665.1. Lineage (NCBI taxonomy): Eukaryota > Viridiplantae > Streptophyta > Magnoliopsida > Santalales > Viscaceae > Viscum > Viscum album. The sequence goes on along the minus strand of OY728145.1, from coordinate 1,235,032,458 downwards.
AAAAAGAAGGTGTTGCGCAAAAAAAGGCAGTTCTCCGCGAAAAAGAAGAGTTGCGTGAAAAGCCTTTTTCTCGCCAAAAAGTTATTTTTACGTGCATGGTTAGAATTTTACACACAAGACACCAGGAAGGGTGCGCGAAAAATTTGGGGGGTCCCGCAGGCCTTTTGACAGGTGCTTAGCACTCTCAAATCTGCTTTGTGAAGACGGATGAATAGTGAACCATTTGGTTTTACAAAGAGAAGAAGTACCGCACACACATGACTGGTCTCTAACACCCACGTTGTGCTTTTCGAAGAGAAGAAGAAATATTGTGCAACCAAAATCAGATCTGCACAGAGTGAGGGAAATATAATGATACACTCAGGTGTCAGAATTGGGAATTGAAGGGAGAGAAGAAAGATATTTAGTGCATTCAGGTATTACACTAAAGTAGAATATTGATTTCAAAATCGAATCAACTCCAGACTATGATGCAAGTAGAGTCTTGTGTTGAGCAGAGACAAACACTTCAATGCAAATCTATTGAAGATACCTTCATGTCTATAAACTGAGTGAGTGTTAACCAACGGTAGTGAGCTAGGGGGAGTCAATGGGAGTGACCTGAGGGACACAGTGAGCTATCCCTGAACCTTTTTAAAGGAAGTGAGCCTGGGATAAAGTGATTGTTCCCAAACCATTGTAATCCATAACTAGTGAAGAATAGTGGAATTAGGTAGGACCGGAAACCTATCGGCATATGCTCCTTGGACATATCCCTTAGTGGTGAACCAAGTAAAAGTGTTGTGTCGACTCATTGCATGTGAATGTTTACTTGCTGACTATATACATCATACAGGTTTTACAAGTTCCTACCAATGTGGGGACAAGATCCTTGTTCATAAAAGAAAAATTTGACACCCTGATTCACCCCTCCCCTCTCAGGGTGTCATGGGGTCCTACAAGTGGTATCATAGGGAGGTTGACGTATGTTGGATACTATACAATAATCATATTTAGAAGAGGATTTGAGTTTCTTTCCTAAAGTCAACAATGAAGACCAGTCTTGATAATGACTCAGTCATTTCTGAGCAGAAGACTACATCCAGAAAGACCATGACAAATAGGAAAAAGAAAGAGAAGAAGTAGTTGAAGAAGTTCCTCATTTCCAAAGAAGATTCAGTGTCTTATTCTCCATGCCATTCCAATAATGAAGAGATATCAGGCTTTGAAAGTATCGAGAAGGTGGCTCAGAATTCTTCCAGAGGAAAGGATGACATCCCTAATTCATGCATTCAGGAAATCTCAAAACATATCTGCGTGATATTCCTGATGAAAGGGTTTCTATTATTTTTAGCCTATTCCAATCTATGTAGGTAGAGATCACTCGATTAGAAAGAGAAGATGACAATATGGAAAAGGGGTTGGAAAGAAAAGTTTTGGAAAGTATGAAGCTCACCAAACAGGTTAAAGTCTTTGAAGAAAAACAGGAAGTCAATAAGACTCTAAAAGAAAAGATCCATGCACTTGAAGCTAAGCTGAAGAAGAGCAAAGAAGTCAAGAGTTTTTGTTTGGAAGAAACTTCCATGAAATTTAGGGAACTTGACTCTTTGTTACAAAACAAAGTTAAGATGCATGAAGATGAGGTTGAAATATTGAATAAGACTTGTGAAGAGAAGATGATCATGATTGAAGATCAGAATATCATCTTCAATATTGAGAGTAAAAAATTGGAAGCCCAGTTGACCAAGATTGAGAATACACATATTGAGACTTCACAAATGAATGAAATGATTGATGCTTGTACTCAATGTTTGTTGGAGGAATCTAAAGCTGAAATTCCTCCAACATGTGGCAAGGAGATTATGACAACTCTTGATTATCCACATCAATAATCAATTGTGGCTGGTACTCAATGCTCACTGGATGATTCTATTGTCAAAAGACCTCCAACATGTGATAAGAAGATCATGACTTCACTCATTGATCTATCACAATCAACTGAGAAAGTGAAGGTACCATCCAAACCATCTTGTACTCATGTTTCTAAATACGTTCCCACAATCAGTGCAGGCTGGAAGAAAAATTATAAACAAGTATGGATGAGGAAAGGTGAGAAGAAGAAACCTACCACCATGTCTAGGGTGGATGAGAAGAAAAAGGAGGAATTTGGTTCCTCAAATAGAGCAAAAAAAGATTAAGAAGATGGCTCAACAACCTCATACAGAAGATACAAAGAAGAAAAGATTTGTGGGTCAATGTTGGTGCTGCAATAGATTTGGGCATTGTGCACTGGATTGTTGGTACAATCCCTTTAATGGAAAATCAAAAATAAATCCTGTATCAAAGGGAATAAATCCAAAGAAGAAGAAGCAACATCTGCAGGTCTAGAAGAATCTATTTACAGAAAATAGATTTGGAATGCTTGATAACATCTGTGATGTATGCAGTGGTGGTGGCCACAATAATGGTGCATGTCTATGTCAGTAGATATACAGAGCTGATAAGAACAGAAGACCACACAATCCAGCTATAAAGAAAGAATATTCCTTTGGAAGAAATAAGAAGAATATTGTGAACACACATTTCCCCAAGAAGATCTCAAGTAGGTAAGCTGAGAAGACCCAGGATTTTAGATCTATGAAATTAAAGGGTCATTCGTCCAAAAGAAAAACTAAGTGGGATGAAACTCAGATGAACCCATATGGAAGATCCAAACCAGCTGCAGCAGTTCCAAATGACATATTGGTCATCGGGCCAGAAGATTTGAAAAGAATGAGGAATCATGAAGATGAAAAGGCCAAGGCTGGTGATAAAGGAAAAGAAAAACATTCATGTGATGAAGACAGAGTACAAGAGAGATTGAAAACCAAGGGAAATGCATGTGTCAAAGAAGTTCTGTGTGAGATATGTATGAGATATGGTCACACTGCAAAAATTTGTCTAACCGTAATACCAGAGCAAGAAGCAGTCCTCAAAAGGAGTAAGAATGCATCATTCAAAATGGTTTTCAAGAGGAACAATTCTTCACACAAAGAAGAATAGAATGTGAACAGAGCCATGCCACATCAATACATATCAAAACATATGTTCAAATATACAGGCATTAAGACTATATTGAATAGAGGAACATGGTTGAGAAAAGCATCTCAACCATGTAGCTCATGTTGATGAAGCAAGGAGTAACCACATTAATCCTGTAATCATTTGTGTATTGTATTTGTGCTAATAATGCAGGGAATTGAAGGTGAAGAATGCTCTCAGGGGGAGAACCTGAGAAGTAGTGAATGTTGTCAACTCTTGATAGCTAAGATAAATATATTCCCATCCTTGGAAGATTCTTAAATTGATATTCAACAATAAATATGGTGAAGGATCACTCTTGATGAAGATGATGTGGAGTGTTTCCCTTGAGGGGGAGAAAAATGAAGAAGCTTCCAAAATAACTCTTTCAATCAATTTCAACTCCAGCTGGACTCAAATATAGTTACTCTGTGAATTTCTTGAAGAAAATGTCAATGGATAAGGTATGCCATTTCTCAATCTCTATCCCTTGGTCACTCAGATCAAAGATCATTATACAAAGGGGGAGTAACTGAATTGATCAGTGACATAAGAAGAATGGATGTGCCCCAAGGTCACTTATCTTGCTGATATCACTTGAATGTTTTTGATCTATTTGCTGATGTGAGTGCTAGAGTATCAGGTTGATTATTCCATATCACATTTGATTTCTTCTACCTGAAATAAAAGTGGTAAACCCTTGAAGACAAAATACATGAGTTCTCATCTCATGTCAGTATCATGATCTGTAAATAATGGACAGCCTTGTTGACTTAATCAAATCCTCTTATTTTCTACATCAAGCATTGTTCAAGTAGACTTAGAGTGAAATGATTAATGACACATTACTTCAGTATGGATAGAAACCCCCCTACCATGCACTTTGTATTTCTTTTCAATAAGGGGGAGAGAAAGTGAAATTAAATTTTGAACAGAAAAGTTGAAGAGAAGAGTCTCATTTTGATTGAAGAGAAGATTCTCATTTTGACATTGAAAAATTCATTTCAGAAGATATGTAAGGTATTGACAACAAATACAAAGGGGGAGATTGTTGGAACTACTTTGTGTATAAGGTTGTATTTGTTGTCAATAGTTGTCAATGAATATCAAAAACAAGGAGATCAAGAAGTACTCCAATGAAATGGAGGAATGGAAATTCATACAATTGTTGTAGTGATCATAAGTTCAAAGAACATGTGTCAAAGGTGACACATTGTTTACAACAATGAAGAATGTGAGGTATAATCAATCTGAGGATGATTGAAGAAGAATGGGGTTTTGATGAAGTCCATGAAATTTCTCATGATTGCATGAGAACCATGCAAGAGACTTCTTGAAGAATTGTATCATATGTTTTGCATGAAGTAGAGAATGACGGTTGAAGAAGAAGACAGTGTGAAAGGGATTGAAATTATGAAATGGCCATGCACTTCAAATTGTCTCAACATATGATGATGCTAATGTTGTTCTATCAAAGGATATATATCACGATAGTGGAGCTTTTGATGAAATCATAAGAGTTTTTGAAGAAGGAAAATCACTAAAAAGAAGAATGAAGGTTATGGCTGAAGCATAAATTGCAGGTGGCGCCATTTCCCAGTGTTTGCCAAATTTTTTTGGGCCTCAAAATCGGAAAATGAAAACACAGGTTGTTGGAAAATGGAAAGAGGAAGTGGTGTGAAGAAAATCAGAAGTCGTGCACAAAAAAATCAAGGGCCGCGCAAAGTATTGCGGATTTGTGCGGAATACAGTGGGTTTGTGCGAAAAATAGCATGGTGCACGAAATAGTGGATCGAGTTATTTCACACAAAATGTGTTTCGGAATCAAAACAGTGAAAAATGGTAAAGGCATGGGCTGTGTGAAAAACCAGAGCTGTGCGTGAAAAAATGGGTATGTACGCGGAAAAATGTTATGCGCAAAATAGCTGGGTGAAGTTTTCACGCAAGCAGTGTATCGAATCAGAAATATATAAAATCATAAAAGGAAAGAGGCGCGTGAAAAATCGGAGACATTCACGCCATGTGCACGGAAAAACAAACTCGTGCACGTAAAGTTGGTTGTGCGCAAAATGTGGGTTGGAAGTTTTACGTGCAAGAGAGGATTCACGTTCAGAATGATGAAAACTAGAGAAGTAATGAGATGCATGAAAAACCAAGGTGTTTCACGTGATTAAAAGGACAGTGCGTGAAAAGTATAATGGTTGCGTGAAAAAGAAGGTGTTGAGCGAAAAAGGTGAGTTCTGCGCGAAAAAGAAGAGTTGTGTGAAAAGCCTTTTTCGCACCAAAAATTTATTTTTACGCACAAGGTTAGAATTTTACGCGCAAGACACCAGGAAGGGTGCACAAAAACTTTGGGGTGTCCCACAGGCCTTTTGATAGGTCCTTATCACTCTCAAATATGCTTTGCGAAGACGGAAGAATAGTGAACCATTTGATTTTACAAAGAGAAGAAGTACCGCACACACATGACTGGTGTCTAACACCCAAGTTGTGCTTTGCGAAGAGAATAAGAACAATTATGCAACCAAAATCAGATCTGCACAGAGTGAGGGAAATATAATGATACACTCAGGTGTTAGAATTGGGAATTTAAGGGAGAGAAGAAGGAGATTTAGTGCATTCAGGTATTGCACTAAAGTAGAAGACTGATTTCAAAAGAGCATCAACTCCAGACTATGATGCCAGTAGAGTCTCGTGCTGAGCAGAGACAAAGACTTCAATGCGAATCTGTTGAAGAGACCTTCATGTCTATAAACTGAGTGAGACTTCACCAATGATAGTGAGCTAGGGGGAGTCAACGGGAGTGACCCGAGGGACGCAGTGAGCTATCCCAGAACCTTTGTAAAGGCAGTGAGTTTGGGATAGAGTGACTATTCCCGAACCATTGTAATCCACAACTAGTGAAGAATACTGGAATTAGGTACGACCGGCAACCTATCGACATATTCCCCTTGGACGTAGCCCTTAGTGGTGAACCAAGTAAAAGTGTTGTGTCGACTCATTTCATGTGAATGTTTACTTGCTGACTATATCCATCATATAGGTTTTACAAGTTCTTACCAACGTGGGGACAAGATCCTTGTTCATAAAAGAAAAAGTTGAAACCCTGATTCACCCCTCCCCTCTCAGGGTGTCCCGGGGTCCTACACATACAACCTATAAAAAATTGATGTTTTTTCAAAGAAAGAGATTATATTTCCTATCCTTAATTTATATATGAAGATGAATCAACATTACATTCAGTTCAAGATCAACATGGTTGAGTAAAATCATATGGTCAAGAAGAAGTTGGTACTTCTTCAATTGAGGTACATGAAACACATTATACACATAACTAAACTTTGGTGTTAATGCCAACAGATATTCCACATCAAGAACTCATTAAAGTATCTCAAAATGGACAATGTGCCATGGAGAAAAATTGACTTTTTTCAGAATGATGATTCACTAGCCTTGGAGATATTCTCAAGAAAACATGATCATCTACCTCAAATGATAATATCCATCGATGATGATTAACATTCGATATCTAATGACTCTAAGAAATCACCATTAACTTTATGATCATCTAGATCGTCTCCATTATCTTAGGTAATATTCTAGGTTTGAAAAGTGAATACTTTTTGATTTCCAACCAAAAAAATGGGGAAAAACAAAGACATCCAAACAATTCTTCAAAACGATACATATATATCAAGACTTAAAAACTGTTATTGTATGAGAACACCACTACTAGTATGCTCTTTTCCCATAAGCCTCTAAAATCCATCACAAAATAATTAGGAATTTTGTCCAATATTTAGACCATCTACTCAGATTTTCTATCTAATTAAGGATGAAAAGAAGTGATCATGGTCAACTGATTTCCAAGGGCTTGTTGCATGGACTTCCAAAACCATGATGTGAGCTTGTGATCCTGATCGGACCCCATTGAAACTGTAACCCAATGCATATTTTTAGTGTCCCCAATGTATAGTTTTGAAAAATAATCCACCATATTGGATTCATGATACGAGAATCTAAATAATGATTGGATAAATAATGTTAATATTCCTTAGTATTTCTAAATTATGTAGTTATATTCATTATTAATATATTGAGTAATTCTTAAAATCAAAAAGGAAAGGGTTTTATTAACCTCGTTTATTATAAGATTTTATTTAAAAGATTAATTTACAAATTATATACTTTTAATTTGAAAAAAAAACGATTTCATTTTTAAATTAATCCTTTCAAAATTATCGTAAGATGAATTTTTTATAATTTTATAAAAATATTGACTTTTCACGGAGTTTTGAAAAATATTATTTTATTGAAATTAGTATTAAATTTTAAAGTATTTACAAAGTAAAATTATTTTTTGATTGGTTATAAATTTTAATTATTTTTTTATTTAAAATAATCTAATTATTATTTTTGAAAATTATTTTATGGTTTAATATAGTATAAAAATATTTTATATTTAAAAGGGCCATTTTTTCAAAAACCTTTTTCATTACATTTTTTTGGTTTAAATTGAAATTAAATAATTAAACTTTTATGTTTTTAATTTTGAAAAATAGATTCCATATTTTTAATCATTTGGTCCAAATTTAGTAAATATTTACCTTTTATATTTTTTTCAATATGAATAGTTAACTTAGTAATTTTATTATCATGATAAAGGTTAATTTTGGTAATTTTGGTTACAAATAAAATGATAAGAACTATTAAATCAGACAAAAACATGACTGTATCTTATTTTATGAGTATATATTGACTGTAATCATTTTAGGGTCAAATTTATGTCCTTTTGGAGACACTTGGATGAGATTATGACCTCTATAACATTTTTTTAAAGAATAGTAAAATATGTCACACTCTTTTTTTAATAAGTTTGAAATTTTTAATATGGTGTTATCTAGAGGATATTTTTTACAATAAATATTATTTTAAAATATAAATAATTTTCTTCAACTTGGTAATTAATTTTTTATTTTTAGTGAATAAATATTTACCTTAAATGCTTTCACATTGCTAAAACAGTAATTACTCAATTAATGGAAAAGTCAAATAAATGATAATGAAACTATTAAAAGTAGTATAATTTGTGATAATTAATGTAATATAATAATTTTATAGATTAATTTTACAATTTAGGTATATTTTAGAATAATTTTTTATAATATTAAATGTTATATTGATATTATTGAAATTAAATTAATGAATAGTTATAAAAATGACATTATGGATATTTTATAATGATTGATATTTTGTTAAATGATATAAAATCACTAAAAATATTAATTCATATCATATATTAGAATAAAGTGTAAAATATCAACCATGGTCTATTTATTATTTGTTTTTTATTTTATAAAAACTATATTAACCCTCAAATAGTATAAATTCATAAGATCACTATAAGAGTTAAAGGGGTTAAATAGGCATTAAAACCAAAATATAAGAGTATAAATAGTCAAATATTGTATAATTTTTATTTATTTTAGGTAATTCAATGCATACTCATATTATATTGAAAATTAAACACTTTTAATCCATATTTAATTAAAAATTAACTCAATATTGATTTAATATTTTGAGAAATTCGATGAGTATATCACCCCTCTCTTATAAAAGGGTACCTATTCTTCTCATTTATTAACACTTAAAAACATACCCTTTTCAAAAAATACCTTCCCATTTCAATTCCTATAATCCCTCCTATAATTATATTTTTTTGGGAAGCATACTGATATTATTGGGATTAATTTGTTATGTAAAGGAGGTTTTCCAAAGAAGAGCTATAGTTTTCAACTGTATGTTTTAGTTTTTCATCATCTTCCAACTCCTTAAAATATTATTCGACTGTTATAAAATAATAACTAAAATGTCCTAAATATAATTAGGTATTTTTATGTTAATTGAAAAACCTATATTCTTCTTCTCTTTCATCAAATGGGAAATAAAACTGTTATTCGTGTGCATGGAGGACTGCCACCTCATGAGTCGATGTAATTTTTTTCCATCAACATCTAGCAAGTCTCATTATAATGATGGAATTAATGTTTATATATGATACTAATGAAATATTTATCATTATTAAAATATAATATATCATTTAAATTTTTATTATTCCCTTCATAGAAAATTAAAAATGGTGTTTATGTGTGTGTGTGGATTACCACCTCCACGAAGCGATGTGATTCATTTTTTATCACCACAACACATGGATGATATACATAATTATATTTTAAGAATTAATTTGATATTTATGGTTTTATTAACATTTTTGAAATATAAAACGATACTTACCTTCTTTCTATAATGATCATTAAAAAATGGAAACATTACTCATGCGTACGTATATCCTACCATCTCCATGATTGCAACGTAGTTCATTTTTCATAACCATATTTAATATATGAATTTAATACTATAATTTTTGTATATTAATAATAATTAATTCATTATTATTATTCTATAGATTATGGAATGTGAAATTTTTTTACCAAATCCAACATATTGAAAACATTTTGGACTTATGAATCAAATATCATCAAATCAACAGACTTATATTTAATTAATTAAATAATTAAATATAGCATGGTAAGAGATAAAATAAAAGTAGTAATAATAATTAAAATTTTCATAAACTAGTAAATAATTACCCCAATTTTTTATTTATTCTTATAAATAACATATTTGATGAGTTAGACTAAAGTTAAGGGACTTTCTTTAAAAAATCATCTTTTAAAGTTTCCCATAAAACTCCCTTTTTCTTCTATATCCATATGATTTTTTTCTAAAATTTATTTAAATATGGTTTTTATTATTCTAATATGATTTTTTAATTTCATTTTGTATTAGGTTTTTTTTTAAATAAATTGGAAATATATTTTAGATATAATTGACACATTTGAGATGTTTTTTAGTGAAAATCTGATAATTTTTTAGTTATTTTTATTTAGTTTTGATAAATATTTAAAGTACATATAAACCTTAAGTTTATGATATGATAAATTTTATTTGAGGAACAATGCATTTACTTTTTGAGAAAATAAGTTTAAAGGTATTATAGCCTTTATGGTTTATATTATCTTTGATTTTGAGGTAATTATGGGTTTTTAGAATTTTGGAACATATGTTTTATAAGAAATTGATTTAGAGGTCAATCTTATTTTGGGAACCGTATGTGATACTAAAGGGTTTTATTTGAGAAATAAATGTTGAATTATCTTTTGAAATAATATATGGTCATAATGTGTCTTTATAGATATTCATGTGATTTATGAAAATGATTATCATATCTTTGAGATTATTTGATTAGGGAATTTTCATTTTGGTTTGAGGTATTAAGAGTGATTTATATTATTTGGATAAAAATATTAAATTTCTCTTGAAACACTATGGGATAAAATCCTCATGATTATTTAGTTTCAATATTTGTATATAATGTTTTTTACGAATTTTAAGGATAATTATTTTTTGAATAGTATAAGTTGAATACTAGAAATTATTATTGAATTTTGGAGCTGAAAGGTAGTTTTTCTTCATTTAATACTTTATCCATTTTGGGAATTATCTTATATTTTATTGACCATTTTGGTTTGGTTAATTACTAAAGATTTTTGGAATGTATTTTTATTATTTTATTTTTTATTTTTATCCATTTAAGATTATTCTAGTGGTTCAAGCAGGAAAATATCATCTTAAATACTAATTATTTGGAGCCAAAGATGAGATTTTAGTAGAAGTTTCTTAAAAGATGAAACTCTTCCTGTCAATTAAGTATATTTTCTTATGTTATTAGTCTAGGTAGTAAAAGAATCTTTAAACTCTAGTAAAATTATTTTGAAAAAAAATGTTTTCTAATTATTATTTTTATCGATAAATCAATGGCTTTTTAACACATTATTGATTTATGGTTTTTTTATGGTTAACTTTCCCATGAGCATGTTCTCTATCACTCTCTATCAGTATATGGGAGTTAGTTTTATCTTTCATATCCATTTTTTCACTTCCCAATTATGTTATCCCACTAGTAAAACTACTATGTATTATTCTAGGTGACCTTAATAAATTCCTTTATCTCATTTCAATAAGAAGTTTTATTAACCCTATTTATGATGTGGGATTTCAATAAAGGTATTTTGAAAATTCAAACTCTTAGTTTTTGATCCTGAATTAAAACTATAATAACATAATTTCAAAATGGGGGGATAATATAATAACCCAGGTAATGATATAATAAAAAAATTAATATTTATTAGTATTCCTGAATTATGTTGATTAAAAATATATTAATTAATTCATAAATAAAAAAGATAACGGTTTTATTAAACTCATTTCTTATAAGATTTTATTTAAAATTTTAATTTTCAAAGGATATGGTTTTAATTTGAAAAAATTAATTTAATTTTACATTCATCATTTCAAAAGTTTATTAGGATTATTTTTTGAGAATTTTTAAGAAATATTGATTTTTAAAGGAATAATGAAAAAATATTTTTCTTAAAAGTTGTATTTTATTTTAAAGTATTTACATGGTAAAATAGTGTTTTGGTTAAGTTTTAAATTTTAATTAGGTCATTTTGATTTAAAATAATCCAATTATGGTTTTTTAATAGATTTTTAACATGAATTTAGAATAAAAATAATCTATATTTAAAAGGTGAATTTTTCTGAAAATTTTTTTTTCATTGCATTTTTTCAATTTAATTTTAATTTGAATTCTGAAAAAAAAAATTTAAAAAATGGATTTAATATTGGTAATAATTTTATCCAAATTTATTAAGTAATTCCACTTTATTATTGGTCAATCTTAATAGTAATTTTAGTAATTTTATTACCACACTAAAGGGTAAATCGGGTAATTTAGGTTACAAATAAAATTATAAGAACCATTAAATGACATAAAAACATGCCTAAATATTATTAGATCATTTTATATTGACCATAATCATCCAAGGGTAAAATTTAGGTTCTTTTGGGGCCACATGGATGAGATTATGACTATTATAATATTTTATTTAAAGAAAAGTTAAACATATTACACTCTTATTTTTAATAAGTGTAATATTTTTAATCAGGTGTTATCTAGATAATATTTTTCAATATAATTATTATATTTAAATATAAAATATTTATCTTTATCATGGTATTTTTTTAATGTTTAGATGATAAATAATTACGTTAGATTTGTGTACAACGCTAATACAGTAATTATTCAATTAATAGAAAATTCAAATAATTGATATTAAAAATATTAAAAGTAATATAATTGTTGATAATTAATGTAATAATATAATTATATAGATTAATTCTTCATTTTATGGATATTTTAAAATAATTGTTTTGAATTTAAGGTGTTATCTTCATATTACTAAAGTCAAAGTATTAAATAGTTCTAAAAATTGACATTATGGATATGTTATAAAAAATAATATTTTATTAAATGATATAAAATTCCTAAAAATATTAAATTCATCCCATTTTTAGGATAAATTTTTTAATTTCAACCATGTTCTATTTATGGGAATTTTTTCATTTTATAGTCAATATAATCATTGTTAAAGATCAAAAATCAATGTTGTCATGGTAAGAGTTTTAATGGTTAAAATCAAAAGATAAGGGTATAAATATTGTCATAGATTATATGATTTTTATTTTTTGAGTTTATTTTAACCCATAATAATCTTATATTAAAAATAACTCACTTTGGATCCATTTTAAATTGAAAATTAATTTATATTAATTTAATATTTTTAGAAATTCCACGAGTACCCCTCCCCTCTCTTATAAAAGAGAGCATCTTATTCTCATTTATTCACACATAAAACCTCATTTAGTTTGATAAATACCTGAAAAATATAATCCTAAAATCCATCCCCAAATTATGAAGGTATTGTTTTAGGTATAATATTAATCTTATATGTATTAAGGTGTTAAAAAGATGATTTTTTCCAAAGAAGAGGTATAGTTTTCAACTGGATATTTTAGTTTTGTTTCTTCTTCCACCACCTTGAAATATTCATAAATCATGATAAAATAATAAATAAATTATCCAAATATACTTGTTTTTTTTATTTTAATGTAACAGCCTATATCCATATCCTATTAAATCAAATGGGAAATGAAATCATTATTTGTGTGTACGGTGGACTACTGCCTCGCGAACCAATGTAATTCGTTTTGCTTCACCATCTCTAAATAATCGTAATAATGATAGAATTAATGTTTATCTATTAAATTATTGACATATTTATCATTTTTAAAATATAATATATCATTGAATATCTTTCTTTTCCATCCATAGATAAATGATAATTTTGTTCATGCGTATGTGTGGACTACCACCTCCACGAAGCGATGCGATTCATTTTTCATCACCACATCAAATGAATGATATATATAATTATATTAAAAGAATAAATACTATATTTATAATATTATGATCATTATTTAATGATAAAATATTAGTTACCTTATTTTTATAATGATCATTGAAAAATGAAAATGTTACTCATGCGTACAAACGCCCTACCGTCTCCATGATTTTAATATAAATAATTTTTCATTAACATATTTAAAAAATGGATTTAAAAGTATAATTTATTTATAATAATGATAATTATTTCATTATTATTATTCAATTGATGATGGTTTGATGGAATTTTTTTCCACATTTAGCTTATCGAAGCCATTTCGGACATATAAAACAAATATCATCAAATCAACCAACATGAATTTAATTAATCAATTAATTAAATATAGATTGGTAAGAGATAAATAAAAGGAATGATAAAGATTAAAAATTGTCTTAAAAAATTATATGATTAACCTAATTTTATTATTCATGAATATAAATAATGTACGTGATGAGTTGAAGTCAAGGTAAGGGGATTTGTTTTAAAAAACATCATTTAAAGTTTCCCTAAAAACTCACTTTTTCTTCCATATGCATATGATTGTTTTCTAAAAATGTTTTAATAATGGTTTTTATTATTCTTCTATGATTTTTTAATGTATTTTTTAATCTAGTTTTAATTTTTGAAAAATGTTTTTAATGTAATCTTTTTTTCATTTTTCAAATGAGGTACTTTTTGAATTTTCTAACAAAAATACAAAAGGAATGTTTCTAACTTATGCATCATGAGTGGCCTTTCATTCCATCATTACTAATATTTTATTTTCGGAATTCCTTTATAAGTTTACATTGTTATATTCAATGAATATTTTCTCATTCGTATGTGCATAGTTTTTCTAAAAATAAGTTATTTCAAAATGAAAAGGACAATTTCCTTAAGAATGTTTTTATGATAAAAAACATTAATGATTTTTTTATGTTATGGTTCTTGATAATTTTTATAATGATAAGGAGATATGTTATAAACCAAGTGTGGGTGGTTATGCTATTAACCAATCAAGGGTGGTTTCGTGATAAAACAAGTAATGGTGGTTATGTTATATCCTCCAATGCATTGGGTATGGAAGTCGACTATATGGTTATTCCATATATGAGATTGAGTTAACCAAATAGGATTATACTAAGAGATAATGGAAAAATACTATAATGTTTATTCCAATATTAAATATAATGGTTAATAATGAGTAGTTTTGATGGTTACCCTTAGTTAATGTATGGAAGTTAATCATAATGTTCTTCTATGAGTAGTTGTGATTGTTACTCCAATGATGCACTATGTTCCCAACATGTTTTATATAATCTTTCTATGGGTTTTTAGAGTTTTCAATGATAAAAAGTGTGTATTTTTCTTATATAAGTTATTTATTACATAATCTCAAAGAATAATATGATAAATTTATACATATTATGGATTTTAATGTTTTTCATTAAACTAATGGTGTCCATTATTTTTATATACCATGATAATAATTTTATAATCATCCCACATTTTAAAAAAAAATTCAGAAGTATTTAATGATTTTTAAAGAAAAGGATGAGGTTAATATCAAATTTTTAAATATATTTCATGAAAATAAAATAGTTTTTAGGTTTTTTGTGGGAAATGGATATTGGTTATAAGTATTCTCTTGTAATGTAAAGGTCTACTATGTAAAAGTTCGTAATATTTCTCTAAAAATGTAGTCCTAGATGATCTTTGGGAATTAAATAAATATAATTCTATTCTAAATTCACTATAATAAGTTATGTTTAATTCCAATTCCCTAAACACGAATAAAGATGAAGTGGGATAACTTTATGATTCGATACATAATAAAACATATGGATTATTGTTTTCAAACCTTTCTAGTTAGACTTATCCCAAAATCTACAGTTATTTTAACATTTCCACATAGGAATCAGGAAAGAGTGAAATATACCACCTAGTCATTGGTATTCTTCTTTGACCTTATAATAGTCTAGGAATATTAAAACAAACTCTATAATATTCCTCTTCATTCCATACCTCCAAAACTTTACTATAAATTCTTTATATATTGTCTTATTCCTGGATTAATTGCCTATCTCGAATGGAAGTGTGTAGATAAAATCTATTCCAAATAGTTTGTAGGAACCACTATATAATCTTTAAAATGAATTATAGATCTCACATCCATCTTCCATCCAACAATGGTCTCCCCACCATTCAGTTTTGAACATACGGTAACACATTCAAGATCGGATATTTGAGCCTCTCTAATAATCTCTACAAAATTATAAATGAATGAAACTAAAAATAAAGATGCAATAGAACCTCGATCATCATACTTCAGATGCATATCCAATATGACTGATAGTATCTTCCACTGATTCAAATATTATTTAGCCAGATTATTATATTACTTCCTACTTAATGTACCACCCATAGAGTTCCCATTACCTGGTGTATACACTAAGTTTAAGTTAAAAATCTATATATATTCCATCCATCTATGTTTAATTAAGTTTAAATATATTTATGATAAAATGTGTTTCAAACTCCTATGACCTATAAATACTATAAATTTCTCACCAAAAAGACAATGATGCCAAGTATTCAAATCATGGACTATAATATTTAATTCCAAATAACGTGTTAGATAGTTCTTCCCATGAATTTATAACTGTAATGATCCAGAATATACAACATGATCTCCCTTCATGATAACACAAACCAACCTAGATCCCAATGTATCATAATAGACTACATATTCTTGTCCAAGATTTGGAAATGTAATTAAAGGTGCTTACTTAAGCTGAAAATTAATCTCTTGGAAATATTATTTTATTCATTATTCAATTTTAAAGTAACATCCTTTTTTTCAAAGTTTTCATTAGTGATTCAAGATGTGAAAAATTATAAACAAATTATCGGTAGTATCCTTCTAAGTTAAATAAAATATATATTTCAAAGAAATTCTCTAGTGGATTCCAAGAGACAATAATTTTTATCGTTTTAGGATCTAAAGAAATTACTTTCTCTCAAATGAAATGACCAAGGAAATGTAACTCTTGTATCCATAAATCAAATTTTGAAAGCTTAGCATAAAGAGGTGTTCCCAAAAGATACTAAACACTATAACCAAGTATTTTTCATGATCTACTATTTTCCTAGAATATTCCAGAATATCATCAAAAAACATTACCACAAATAAATAAAGATACCTAAAAAATATATGATTCATCAATTCCATAAATATCGCTAGTGAATTTGTAATGAAAAAGGGAATAACCATGTAATCATAATGTCCATATATACTCTTAAAGTCTCTATTTGGAATATCCTCGTTTGTAACTCATAGTTCGTAATACCCTGAACATAATTCAATTTTAGAGAACCATTAGTATCCCCAAAATTAATCCAACAACACATAAATTGTGTAAGGGGATATTTATTCTTTATTATAACATGGTTAATCTTATGAAAATCCATAAAAATACTAATATTTTCATCTGAATTCTTTACAAAAAGACTTGGTGTTGCCCACATGACATAATATGTTGAGTGAACCCTTTTTCCAAATCCTCATGATAGATATTCAATTCCCTTGATTCTATTGGTGTCGTATGATATGGAGGAAGGTAAATAAGAATAGAACCCTATATGAGATCAATCATAAATTCCACTCTTCTTTTGGTTGAATCCCTGCAAAAATTTTACGAAAGACATTAGGAAATTGATCATCTATGGTTGTAAAATTTATATTTCAGATCACATCCACTAATGAAAAAGTAACCACTTATAATTAGTAAGATATGGTTCCATCCACTGATACCAACGGTCCTAGTTTTCTTAAATACACTACCTAATATCCTTTAAAGAGATGTTTAACATCATTTGAATATATGAAACTCACTTTTCCAGCATAACAGTTGATTTGAGATTTAGATTTCATCAAGCAATCTATTCCCAAAATCAATTCATAGATGTCCATCTCAAGGATAGAAAAGTCTCATACCAATTCTACCCCATCGATAGTTATCATTCATGTTTCCCACTTAAGATCTCAACACTCTTGTTAGAAAAAAAAAGTTTTGCAATTTAAAAATATAAGGAATCATCTCAATATGTAAACCATTGAGATTAATGACATCCAAAGAAATAAAAGAGTGGGATTCACCCATATCAAACAAGGCCTGCATAAGGGTGGAATTCACAAGAATCATAGCTCACACCATTGAATGAATAGATTGATCATATATGATCACTTTCTTAGCACCATATAATTCCTTAGTCGTTTTCCATTTTTCTTTGTTTCCTTATTAATATTTTATAGCCGATGGAGGAATTTTTTTTCCAATAATCACCTTTTATTACTAATTTCTAAGGATTAGAGTTATTCTAAAGATATATTTTAGTCGAAGTATAAGATTTTTGAGATATTGTATTTCAAAAAATGGGATTTGGAGCACTACGACAATAATGATGGATATATACCATCTTGTTGTGGTTTTGAGATGTTATGGGTTGTTCCATACAATATCACTTGATATTATTAAAGGAATCACATTGGAAACATTATCAGTTACTTTTAGGTAGAGTAAGGAATTCGATTGATCTTGTGGTCTGATTCTATGATATTACACCACTTTGGAAGTAAATGTCCCTCTTCCGCTTATTCCCATCATTGAAGTTCCCACCAATTCCTATGGGGATAAATATGCTGCCTCCAGATGTATTTCTAGAAATATCCATTTTATCCATAGTCTCCCTATTTACCATATATTCATAGTATATAACATAGAGGATATTAATCTTTGAGTAAATTTCTGATTGTATCCCAAACTCAAAAATGCATACCTTCAATGATGCACCTAAGTACTTCTAGTGAAAATAAAACTAGGTTCATAAACTGAGTTGTATATTCTACCACTGATATATTCTAATGTTTTAAGATAAATAAATCTATTTTTCTTACAATTCATCATGTTTCAGGGTATAATTTTTTGTCAAAAAATTTCTTAAAATCATCCCTCATGATGTCTTCTTCAACCTTAGCTACAATATCTAAATCCAAAAATTTTCTTGAAATATATTCTAGCAGATATGTTGCCAAATTGAATATTATCTTTGATGGTGTTCCAAGTAAATTGAAAATTCTATTCATTTTATTGATAAATTCTTCTTCTTTTTTGGTTTGTAATCCCCTAAAAAAATAGGTGGATTATATTTCTGAAATTATATTGAATAATCCACTAGACTCAGTTATGAATTTCTATTTCCTTTTTTAGTGGCTTAAAAAGCTTATATGATACTCTCTACCAATTTTTGGTTCACCTATGGCTCAGGAAAAACAACATTTTTTGGAGAATATTCATATTGATTCCTATAATATCTAGTCAGTTCCATTATATATAACTAGAAAAAAACTCTATTTATTCTCACCCACTAGAAACTGCAGTCTTAGAAATTACAAATTTTATTATCAAAAAATACCACAACTATTCTTTTTAAAATCCATCCATTTTAATAATTTTAAAAAAAAAACATAAATTATAAAACCAAATATAGTCAAAATAAACCTAGTGGGAAGTCTCATTAATAATGCATTATATAAAACTATAATTGGTTAAACCCATGAAGATGTGATGATTACTCACTTAGAAGTTTTTAAAATCACTTTTGTATCTGAACACTCTATTAATTTGATGTTCAACACAAAAAGGTTTTCTACATCTTTGTAATCTATATATCTCATGTTACAACATTTATGCCTCTTTAATACCATACCAAAAAGATATAATAACTTACCAATATTACTATAATTTGTAATATACTACCCCTCATCATTTTCTTGAGAATAAGAAGATATTATATGAATCTTAGGTGACATCCCCAAGATAGCAAGGTTTGGCAATAAATTCCACTAGCTTAGGAAAATTTAGGGAATGATTTTACCTTTAAATATAAAAAAACTTCCCTTAATAAAAAAAATAAACATCTAATTTTACTATATGATACATGAATAATAAATATACACCAAGTTATAATCAAAAGTAGACAACAAAAATAGAGTAATAATAAAAACAATACAATGACTGACAAGGAATGAAAGACAACATGATCCACAGCAATACATGTGGTTTCCTCACAAGAAAACACCACACCATCTACAAGCTCCAACTCCACCTACAATTCCAAGAGTATCAAGGTGTATCTCTCAAGAATTATGATACTTTTTTCTTTTATGTGTTTTGATAGATGAAATATAAAAATGCACAAAAGTGACCAAGCAGGGGGTGAGTATAAACAGAATAGGAATTCCCCAAAGACTTCCCAACTCATTCCAGTTGGAAACGAAATAGTTACCACGTTTTATATAAAATATTTTAGAAGTAATTTAAATATTTTATATAAAAAACATTAACAAAGTTCCATGTAAAGAAATAAAAAGGTATCAAAACCATTTCTCATTATTTGGAATACCTATTCCTGTGTTTCCCCATGCACACACATGTATTAAAAGTATTAGTTTCATACTCATGAGTGGTCTCTTGTCGATCAACCAAGTAATCATAATCTAATCAATTTATAAGTGCTACAATGGCACATTCCTCTTATTGAGGGTCATGTCCAAGAAATAAAGGTGCCCTAATAGTGCACACACATTATCTTAGGTCATGTACAACCAATAAACTCACACCAATATTATCTCACGAACCCCATTCTAAATTCTATTTCATATGAAACCAATTATTTATTGAATTAATTTTTTCAAAAAAAACATGCATTAAAGAAAAACCATAATTTTAAAACTATCATTTCAAAACTACAAAGAAAGAGGTATTTCTAAAATCCATCCAAATAGAAAAAATTAAAATGCCCTTACCAAAATAGGTTTTCCTTAAAAAAATCACAAAATATTTTTACAAAAAATTCAAATAAAACATTTAATTTAAAATAAGCCTTAATGTTCTAGAATGATTATGATGAAAGAAAGGCCACCTACCTCCTGACAGATGGTAGAAACAAAGAATAATATTAATATCATCTATATATACCCTTGGATATTATTATGTTAAATAGATTCAATAATATCTCATCAATATTCCCATAAAATAATATAGATATATCTATATCAGAATAGATATATTGTCCTAATATATAGGAAAAAATATATCTAAGAAGAATAGGGATAAAAAATGACATATTGATGAATTTGGATCACAGACATGCTCTAATTCAATAAAACTTATAATCATATCAGAAGGAATCTCCAAAGAAGACTTGGGAGGAAATGTAATTAAATACCCTTAAATATTAATTGACTATTTATGGTTTTTGGCCTTAATTTAGATTAAAACCAAAAAATTTAGTGTGCCAAAACTATATTGCTTGGTTAGTTTGCACTGTCTATCATACAATATGCCGATCATACACATGTAAATTGAAAACCCAAGTATCCTCATATTTTTTCAAACCATGTTCTAACCATGCAATGTTAATATCTCAAGAGAAAACCCCACATGGTTAAATCACATGGTTAAACAACCCCTATGCCAAACCTTCTTTTAACTATATTCTCCATTTCACAGTTTCCATTGGGAATATTCATGGTTTTGACAAACCGTGCATCAACCTTACACCTTAAAAATTAATCCCAAACTATGTTTTATAATTTCCTACATATAGCTCATGGTCTATACTAACTATTCAGAAGCCATGTACCTCTAGAAAACCCTCCAAAACATGATGAAAACTCCTCAAACTTCCAAAAACTTAACTTGAGAATTATATAGACTAGATTCACATAAAAAAAAGGACATGTACCTTAAACTGAGGGTTTCACATACTATAAAATAAAAAAAATTACCATTAATGTTATAGTGTTGAAATATTTATAGATAGCCTAAATACAAATTATTCTACTTTAATACTAAAGGGTCGACAAACATTTTTCTCCACCGGTAATTTATTTTACAACTCTTACACTTCTTTTTATTGTTTTTTATTTTCATTCTATTGATAGACCATATTTAAAACCCTAAAGAATTTATTCATTATTATAAATCTTTTCTCCCTTCTTATCTTCCCTTTTTTAGTTAATCCATGTTTGAGTAAATGATTGAAATAATTGAAAAACCTTTGGAATATTTAGTTATTTTTTAGTAACTTTCAAGTCAAATTATGGTCACTACACCATGGGAATGATGGATGTGTCATAGCCCTACTATAGATTTAATTCCATGCAATAGGGGAATGGGCTGGACCATGGTGATGAAAACTGATAAAGGTTATTTCGTAGCCTTCATTTTAGAGGGATGATCATAGAGGCTACACTATGTTGTCTTAGACCACATCATAAAGACTATTTACATATAAATTTCAGATAGTTTGCTTATCCTTTGGTCTTTAGGTGTTCAATAATTTAATAGTCACCTATATTTTTGATTTGGGGATCCATTTTGGAATTGAAGAGGGGACTTCATTTTGAAATTCAAGTGGCATTAATGAGAGTTTTTTGTATGAATTAAACCATAAAAATATCTCAATATTCCTCTTTGGTTGGATTTTTATAGAGATATAAAGGTATAAAGGAAAACTTAATGTTTTGGTTCCTACTATATGCCATAGTGGTTCATTTTTTAGATTAGTTTTACATCACATTTTTTACCTCTATTTCAGGGAATTTGTTTTATAGTGCTTTCCATGTTGAAGTACCTACTATTGGACCTTATAGGCTTATTCCCATGCCATAGTTATTCATTATGCGATGTGGTTCAAGGATCTACACCACGGTGTTTTATTCTGGTGTACCTTTATAAAGTGGTGGAATGCATTGCACCATAGTTCTTTTTCTCTATACACCTACACATCGGATCACCCTACTTGTGTTGTGGAACATTCTAGACTTCTAGGAATCCTTCCATAATAAACTTGAAGACTTTCATTGATGATGATAAACCTATGGTAATAATGTATTCTACCCTTGGTATTGTTTATCTTTACCTTAATCTAGAACCCTTTTCATATTAGTTTGGAACCAGTTCTAGGATTCATTGTTGTTCCCTCATGTTTTTGTCAGTGTGATAATTTGGTTCGGATGAAAAAACCTTCAATAAACCTTGATGTTGACTTTGACAACCGTGAGGTAGAAATTTACTTACCACTTAGGGTTTTTGTTACACTTGTTTCCTTGTTATAATTTATGTGTTGTCATAATTGATAGTCGTTCTTGACTTGAAATCACATGTGGGTGTGTGTGCAACCCATGATACCCATTATGATATTATTTCCATGAGAATTTTTAGAATATCTAGATTTTATATTTGATATTTATACACATGTTGACTTTGGTACTATGATATATCTCATGATGTCATGCTATGTTTGTTCTCATGCTATACCTTACTGTGTAACATCTTTTCTTAGGAGGATATGTGCTTGTTACACGTGATAGGTGAATGTCATGGATGTTTTTTCATTAGAGTGGGAGTGTAATTAATGTGAGAAAATTATTATGGTGGTGCATGATAGCATTGTGGTCTAGAAATAACTCGGTTACTTAAGGATTCTGAGGGAAAGTGTTGATACTATATACCTTGTGGATTCTAGGTTTCATTCTCCCTCAATTCCTTATTCATTCAAAGTGTCATGCTGATAGCCTTGTGGCTAGATAACAATAATTTCCCAATTATTTTTTATCATAATTCAAGCATGTAGATAACATATTCTGAGAGAATCATTAGTTCTCTTTGGGATATCAAAGAAAAAAATTAATAAATATTTTCTATCACTAACTAATTTAGATTTTAATTTAACGGTGATAAAGGTAAATAGATTGATAATGGTGTATAAACTGACTTAAAATTTTTATTAAAGTGTTAAATAAATAAAATATAAGATTAAATTGGTTGGTTTTTAAATAAATGATATAGATATTATAAGAATTTTTAAGTTCAAGCTCATGCATTGGTGAGGGATAAGTGTTGTGATTTATAATTTAAATGGTTTCAAAACTAAACTCTACTAAACCTGCTAATAGATTTATCACCATATATTCTATGAGCCTTCTTATACCATTTCATTTTTTGGGTTAGTTCATATTTAGGTTTTTGTAACCATGTTTAAACACATTGGATCTAAATTCATCCATTGGTTGTTCCATGAATATGGGTAACTAGTGGAAGAATTTAGTATGAAATCCCTTCTATCACAGAACTATCATGCATGAGGAAGAAAGTTATGAAATAGGATGAATGAATAAAATAAAATAACAAATTAAAATTTTAACCAAACAAGTTTTATACCTTTGTTGACTCCCCTTGCATTACAAATCTTGTTATAAAAGGATTACCCCATCATAATATTCATGAGGGGATATGAAAAATAAAAATCAAAACCAAGTACATTAGAAAGGCTCCACAACAGATCCATCAGGTTAGCCTCTCTCTAGTCATCTAGTTCCCCATAGTCTAACCCCCCCCCCCCACACACACACACACATAATAGATACCTCTCTCAATTTAATTCCCTTCGAGAGATGTCTCTCTATTTTCAAATTTGAATTCTCTTTTTTCCACTATATATTTTTATCTTCGTTTCAAGTGGTAAAAATCAGAAAAACTCTTAAAATTATTGGTGGTTGACTCAGATTTATCTAATCTCTATGAGGGACTCTCTTTTTTTTTAAAAAGTTTTCTAAACTATCTTTTCTTGGGATAGGATTCCACATGGTAATATTCTAAAATATTCTTTTTGGGTCACCAGTGTGATGGGGAAGCATGAATATATTGATTATTTGAAGTTGTATAAAACATCACCCTATAGCATGGGTAAAATGGATGTGGTGAATCCATGCATGGCTATGCAAGGTTACAATGTATGTAAAAGGTCATCAATAACAAAATTAACTTCGTTATTTTTATCTCCAAGCTATGGTTCTTTTAATTTTTTACCCTCTATATCATATTAAAGACCATATGGGGAATATTTATCATGATTTTTTCTTCAAATTCATCCACAGTACAGCCTGTTTTTACAATGTCACACTGAATTTCTTTATATTCTCCAGCAATAGGGATCCATGGTGAAGCATTCTAGATAACAGTGCAAGTTCTTTATTTAATCTCCAAGCATAGGGATCCATGGTGTATACCTATGCACTGTGATACAATGTTTCTCATCATTTTGATCTCACTTATTCATTATACCATATATTCATGGATATGGTGTAGTAGTTCTTAAAATCATAGTGGTGACCTGAGAATTTTCTTCATCATCCATGCAATACTATAGCATAGCGGAGGCAGTGTACAATACTGGTTGGCTGGAGGATGTGTCTCAAGATGATTACGTGCAACCTTAGGCCAAGTGACTTTGTTTATGTAAGTTCACCGTACCCAAGAAGTGTTAATGTCCCATATTGATTCCATATTTTTTCCCACCTCTTAATAAGTGATTTCATACCCTTAATGCACCAACATGTTGGATGGGGGCCAAAGGATATCGTGTGTTGTTGTGCACCACCCCATTCTTGTGATTCCTTCCTCTCACTTCCATGTAGACACATGTCCCACATGTCGGTGTGATATTGTGTCTTCTCTTGCATATACCACTATACCAACCCACATATTGGTTACCCTATCTAAACATCCTTCCCAAGGATGGTCTTCGCATATGGGCCGTTCTTGGGGCTGTTATGTGGCTTACCCACTTGGTTGAGGGTTGGTTGGTTAGTGGCCTATTTTTGGCTAAAGGCTTCCTCTTCTTCTTTAATTTCCATCTACATAATGCAAATATACAAATAAAAAAACAAACAATGTGAAAACAAGTATTTTTAATCTTTTTTAATTAGTTTCAAAAAATTTCATTCCAAATTATAAGTTACTCAGAATTAATTATTATTAATTAATTCTTGTGTGTAAACAATTAAAAACAATGACATAAATTAATTAACAATTTTAAATTTGTATGAAAAATAGAAACTTATAAAAATACCCCACAACTTTAACCATTCTTATCCCCAAGAATTTCTCTCAACTATATATTAAAAATGAAACACCTATTCTACCAATATTTAAAATCAAAAATCAATAAAACTAAAAAAAATTCAATGGGGAAATAATATTAAAGTGTCACATAAAGAAAGTAATTCCAACTCCTCACTCAATAGAATGCATTTGAAATTAACATGAAAAAAGGTGGGACTTCTAATCTGATTTACGGGACCATTTTTTATCTTCTCTCATTACTCAAGTTAAATTTAAATATTAAGTTTTCCTCATACCTTGAGTATATACACAGAACATGTGAATTTGAAAATGATTGACTTTCACAACTCAGTAGATAAAAATATCACTAAAAAAATAATAAATTTAAATATAGAATAAATGATTCATAAGTTAATGAATGGTAGGAAATTGATGAACAAAACATTATAATATTGAAAAATAGGTTGATCTCTATGTATTAATAAAAAAAATTAAACCCAATTTCATTCTCCTCTTGAAAATTAAATCTCCCCACATTTACCAATCTCAAGTAAGAAAATTATCAATGAAAATAATGAATTTATTTCACATTTAATTTTATTTGTTTTTCAAAGTTTTTGATCTTTCAAAACTTGGGCTAGGAAAAATCTAACATCTATCACCCAACCCTAAATTATTAAAATCATTGGTCAAGTGATGGTGATTTTCGACCTTCCAAGACTCAACACACATTTTTTATAGATAGGTGAATAATAAAATAGTGAATGAAACATGAAAAATCTTCCTAAAATCTTGTGATGTGCCCACAATATATTCTCTCGATGAAGAATATCCTTTTTTTCATGAAATTCATCTTCTCCCCACACATAAACTTTGAACATCGTGGAAAATATTAGATTAATGTTAACAATAGATAAATCATCTTTAAATGTGGATATTCCTATCAAATTCCATTCATGGTCTTGAAGGGATAAAATGAGGATAAATGTTAGCTAGGTCTCAAAGATAATGGCTAAATCAAACAAAAAATGTCTCAGTAATTTTTTAAGTGAATTTTTAAAATCATAATTTTAATAAAATATAAATTCAAATCCTAGTATGTGACATGTCCCAAATTATCTCAAGAAATTTACTAATAAATATTGGAAATATTAATATTTAAAATCTCTCATAAATAAGAGAATAATATAAGAGTCAATCACTAATGGATTGTTCCATAATAATAAGCCAAGAAATATGAATTTTTAAAAATAAAATCATGAAATATGGAAGGGAATTTTCAAAACATGTGACTACAAGGTACAATCATGATTTTGTATTTCAAATTCTTAATTTTCACTCTATTCATCTAATTTCACTATCATAATTGTTCAATTAATATCAATTAGAAAATAAAAACATAGAATAATGGGGTTACTAATAATTCTAAGCATCATCTATTCAAAGTAAGTATTAATATAAGTGTGGTCATGCATTTTTATTTCTTTTATGGTTCAATAGATTTTGGAAAATAAAGGGGTGTTTTAGTAAATACTGAAAATTAAATCTTACTCCCTTTTTTGAAGCACTCATTGTTTCCCTTCCTTTCTGTTGCAAGTCCTTGCACCTTGAGTCATTATAGACCAAAAAATATAAGCTAAACAGTGAATGTACATGCCCGTATTCTTGATTTTTCTAAAATAATTTAGGGTATGCACTCCTAACTCATTCCTAAAAGAAAATGAAAATTCTAAAGAATAAGAAATCGTGGATTCCTGCCTAAAAAGATTTGCTAATTTTTATTAATCTCAACTTTACCTCTTGTATTCAAGTGATTATGGGTAAGAAATATGTTACCTAGTTTGGATCTACAAAATTTTTATGTTGTGACTCCTCTATATATATGGGCCCTCACTATTTTTCAAAAACTAATTTTACTATTCCCTTGAATAATAACTTCAATATCTTTATTTTCTCAATCCGTGAGTTTTTTCCCTCGTTGAATAATAAAATGTCAGATGACTGACTTCAAAACATATTGACCTTCCTAGAATTATTTTTTTACATCCACTCATTTATTATCTCTGAAATTCTCTAATAGTTTCTTACCTTTCCTTTACTATTTTTCAACTTCTTATTTCAATTTTCAGTAGCTACATCAACTTTTCTTCCTTGGAAATAAAAGTCCTTAACTTTTATTAGTTCATCCTCTCTCAACTCATCACCTTTTTATTCCATATTTTTCATAACCAGGTGAATGTTGAATTTTACTTCCTCTCCACTAACTATCAAACATAATTCTCTATT
Source organism: Viscum album (assembly GCA_963277665.1). Classification (NCBI taxonomy): domain Eukaryota; kingdom Viridiplantae; phylum Streptophyta; class Magnoliopsida; order Santalales; family Viscaceae; genus Viscum; species Viscum album. The sequence goes on along the minus strand of OY728145.1, from coordinate 1,235,004,773 downwards.
TTTGACATCAATCAATTCCCTTAATATTTCTAGGAAGTTTCTTCCTAAAATGATTGGGTTCTTCTGCTCATCCATGTCCAACACTATAAAATCTACCATGAATTAGGATTTTCTACTTTGACAATGAAATTCTAAATTAGTTATAGTGGTTATCTCTCTATTGTTCCTTCCAGTAGAATCCTATCTTGTTTTAGATTCATATCTCTTAAAACCATGATATTTAATGTTGAATATGACATCATGTTTACACTTTTCGAAAAATCACATAATGAACCTTTAGAACCAATGTCAATAGAGATAGAAAAATAGTATGGATCACTTTTTTCAATAGTACCCTTGATACCACAGCCGATCAATCTCTTATCATTGGGATGGGGCCCAATTATTCATTATTTTTTTTATTTGACATTGAATCCTTCAGGAACTTTTTATAGGGAGTCATGTTCACAAAATCCTCTAAAAATGGTATGTTGATGTGCATTTTTTTGAACATCACCAGGAACATTTACCTTTTCTCATTGAACTATCCTTATATTGATCACTCTATAAATAGTGGTTTTTGTTATTGTGGTGGGGGGTATTCTTATTGAACATACTTATCAACTTAATTTCCTATCACCTTGCTCTCTTACACTGATTTTCTTACTTTTATTTCTTTTTAATACATTTTTTATAAATTCTTCAGAAACTTATGGTGTTATATTTCAATTTATCAAGGTGATATATTTTGGATCACCATGTTCTGGAACTTCTGTGTCACCGAGTAGGACTCATATTATCTTTTTTTAATTGGTTGGAAATTTTCCCAACTTGAATCTCCAAGTTCCTCATGGTATCCTATTGATTTATTGAGCCTTATCTCAATTAATAGATGGTAATACCTTTATTATTATTTTATGTTTACAAATACATGATTGCATCACATTTTGCAGTCATTAAACATGAAAATATATCCTTCAAATATTGATCATGACTTGTGAGTTTTGGGGCTTGGTGTTTGGGAATAAATCCTTACACCCTCCTCTAAAATCATTGGATTTGTAATTGATTCGACTATTTTTGTAGTGGTGGAAATTGTATCATCCATCACTATTCATAATTTTGTCTATTATAATCTATGTAATTGACCTATTAGTAATACATACCTTGGGGTTATTGATTATCCATCATTGTGTCAAGTGTTTATGACATGGAATTCATTTGGGTGGTAAACCAACTGTTATCCACCATGTTCACTCTTTGAAATAGTACTCCCTACTGTTTTTATTGGAAGATATTTTCAGAAATTTTATTTAATAATTCATAAAACTCTTATAAATATTTCTTCATAATCAAACCTCCAATGGCTGCATCAACTATAGAATGGTTACCCTATGATAATCCTTTATAAACCATTTATATTAGAGGCCTCATTTCGATGTTATAATGAGGGCATCATATTATAAAACTTTTAAACCTATCCCATGAACTATATAATTATTCTTTGGTATGTTATTTTAAATTAAGGATACTTACTCATAGATCCATTAACTTTGATTGAGGGAAAACCCTAATCAATAATTTCTTTACCAGATCCTCCCAAGTTGTGATCAAATCTACAGGAAGGCTCTGAATCTACTCCCATGCTTTTTTACTTTAATGAGTATCTAAATAAACATAATCTAATAGTATCAATTGTGAAATTATTGAATTATAATGTACCACATAATTCCAAAAAACTCCCAATGGGAGAATTTGGGTTTTTATGTAGCATTACAACAAATTGAATAGAGTGAGTTATCATTTGAATAGTCGTCGACTTTATCTAAAAGTGTTGTGTAGCAATGGGGGGCTAAAATTATTGGATGGACTCCCATGTTCATGGGTCTCCCATAGTTGATTAACACTTGAACTCATGGGTTTTTTCCTTGAACCTCTTTTACTACTCTTTATACTTCTTACACTACTTCTTAATTATATTGATCCTAGCCTCTTACAAATATTATTACATGATTTTAAGTACAATTTACCATAAAATAAAAAAACATGTATTGTAAATTATATTTTAACCGAAATATTGGGTATGTAATACTGATAATATGGGAATAGAATAAAACATATTTATATTAAATATATATATTGAGATCCTAAAATCCTTTGAGCTCTTACATCTTCATATGATAACCTAGGTAATACATAGACAAAAGGGATGTTCTAAACAGTCTGGTAAGGGAATAAACATAGAAATAAATCAAAGAATATGTGTCAAAATTCATAAAAAGATGACATAAAATGGAATGGAATATGCATAAACATATAGAACATGGGGTCATGTAATCTTGTAAACATAGGAATGTTGTAACACCTCGTGTTTTTATAAAACTATTTTCTTTTAATAAATATTAATTTTAATTTATATCTTTAAATGCACTAAGTAAAAGATTACTTTCACATGGAACTTACTCAACATATGTTTTAGATAACATGTACTTGGCATACATTCCACGCAAATATGATTCATGCAATACTGAGTTGGCGTACGATACATGCAACACTGAGTTTGTAAAAAATATCTGTTTTTATTTTTTTAATTATTTAAATAATATAAATATAAACTATTGGTTAAACATAGTAATATGAATAGTATTAATTAATTTTCAAATATTTTTTATAATTTTTTTATATAAATAAAACATATTGATAATAAAAGATATGATATTTGGTAAAGCCCATTTTATGTTTAAAAATATAATTTTCTCAAATGAACTACTTTTAATAATAAAAGTAATTTTATAAACCTTTAGAAATTTAATTTGATAAAATAAACTTAATTTTTTATTTCATTACATCAAAATTATCCTAGGATTATTTTTTAGTGTTTTTCTGAGAAACCTCATTTTTGGATGAATAGTGAAAAATACTGCTTTTTAGTTAAAAACTACCCTTTTATAATTAATTATTAATGGTGAATGATACTATATTTATTTTTTAAGGTATATTTATGTGATTATTATATATATTAATAAAATAGGATCAATTTCACTTCGAAACTGAATATAAAATCTTAACAAAATTTTGAACGTTTTCCTTCTTTAAAACCCTGTTATTTCGACTCGTCTAAGGGATTAACATTAATTTTAATTTTTTCACTTCTGTGAAGTGAGTTTCCAAAATCTGAAAAAAAAAACCATTGTATTTAGTCTAATATTTAGATTCTAATTAGACCATGATAATTTTTTACCAAAATGATTAGTAAAGTTTATTAAAATTAATCAAAACAATTAAGGCCTAATTAAGCTTCATTAAGACTAAATCTTAAAATTAACGGCCTAAATAACCTAGAAACTTGTCAAAAACCCATTTTATGTCCATATTTAGGCCATCTACCTTATGTTATGGATTTTTTGGGGGTTTTTAAGAATTTTTTTAGGTAATAACATGCGCACACCTAATTTATTTCCAGAAATTCCATGTGAGTCCTTTTCATTCCCTATAAAAGGCCACCACCTCTACCCATTCCTCAAAACTATCAAGACTCTTAATTTTTCCTAATACCTACCCAAATTTCCTGCCAAAAAGATTACCTTTTACTTTAAAGCCTATATTTTTTCATAAACCCTCTCTAGGAAACCATTTCGCACAAACTAAAAGGAGTTACCTAATTTAGAGGTAATGTCTTCTTTCAAGCTCCTTTCCTTTATTTTCCTTCTCCACCCCCTCCACTCTATTTGTACCCCTATAGTGTGATAAAACTAGTATCATCAATATAATCAGATTTTTATGCAAATTTTATGAACAACACTTACACACACATGTATCTAATTGATGTTCCACATACTATTTCTATGTATGGATAACTACTACCTCACAAAATGATGATTGTTCATTTCTCCTTTACCGCCTATCAAGGTGGCCATTATGATGAAAAATATATTTATATATGTATTATATTATATTTATTAGGTATTTAATCTTTTTATACCTTTCTTAACACATATCTTTTTATCTTACATTTGTTGTTAACACGACAATCGCATTTGAGGAAATGTGGACTACCACCCCCTCAAAGCGATGTGATTCGTTCACACACCACATGGAATGTATTAAGAATGGGTTTAATGAAATTATATGATATATTTTATATATTAATTCTTATTTAATAAATATATATATATATATACATATATAAATATGTCATTTACATACTTTCTTTCAAAACATTAATAAAAACAGAAAACAGTGTCCATGAGTACATACGGCTTGTTGTATCCATTAACAGTGTATTCCATTACGTACTTCATTATGATATAGATTATTATAATAAAATTATACTAGATATTCCTGATATTTATATCATTTTATACATTCTTTAATCATTATATAAGTATAAGGATCAATGATATAACAAATTATGACACATATGAAGAACAAAGAAAATATTACCCGAAATGAAATTTTAATATAGGATTGTTAACAAATAGGTAATATAAGAACATAATAAAAGAATATATGGTAATATATATAATAATATTCTTCTTTAAAATATATATAATAAACTTATATTTATTATATAAGAATCTTGTACGAGTACGGAGAGATTCAATACACAAGGTAAGGGGATTTTCATCTCACTATTAATTTCTATGAGATACAAGCTATGTTCGCCACTCTTTACTTGTGTGTGGTGTATTTACATACCATGGTTGTATTATAAGTAATTAAATTTAGGTTTATTCACATATCCATTATATTATCCTTATTCTTTGGGGTTTAACTTTCAAAATTAACCAAATTGGTAAAACAGTTTTGTCTCAATTTGCCTTCTTTGAGACCCATGTTTTGTTTTTCACCTAAACTCTTTTTTGAGGTGTTTATACTTAAATTGTACATGTTATATCATTAATATAAATTTTTTCATGATATCTTAAGCTTAATGTAATTTTATTTTCTTACATGGAGAGTATGATCCCATGTAACCAAGTTATAAGAATTTATTGAGACAATCTTATCATTTTTTGAGATTGTTTATTTTTATTCTTACTTTGATGAAATATCTCAATAATATTCATGAGTTTAATTATCCTATGTTTATTAAATATATCCTCATTTTTTTTGTACCATTATTTTAAACTCTTTGGTACTTAATATAATTTTTCTAATAAAATCGTATTGTCTCTCTCTTCGGTCAGAAATCCATTCTATTCAAAAACCATGTTTTCAAAAATATTTCCAAAAGATACTTGAATATCCTATTCAAGGAAAAAGGATTTTAAAAATGTTTTCAAATATTCCTTTATAATTTTTCAAATATATTTTCTAAGAAAAGGTTTTTCAAAAGGTCTTATGTTATAAAAATAATTTTCAAATAATAAAGGATATTTTCCTCATGAAATGTTTTTAAAAGACCTTTCAAAATTATTTCTCATCTAAGATAACATTCATTGGTGTTTATCATGACTTTATGGGGAAATTATTCAATTTTTTACATTCATGTTCTTTATTTTAATGAATTATTTTTTGATGGAATGATGTTTATGTATCCCATTTCTTTTTCACATGTTATATGCTTTTGAAACCCACTTATTTTCATGGGTTTTCTTTATGATGAAATGATTATGAAACATGTCTCTTTCCAAAGGTTACGATATTTATACATGTTTGATATAAAAATTTCATTTCATGGGTTATGAAATTTTTATTTATGATCTTGTGGAATATGTATCTATGATTTCATTATGTGATGGGTGGGACCTATATCTCCCTCCAATGCATTGGGTGAATATTTATATCTCATGAGATATACTGGGTTTGAATAAGGCTTTACTTGGTTTAGTAATACATGTCTCTACTGAGGGTTTACATGGTTTAGTAATATAGGGCTGGAATGAGGGTTTACTCAGCTTAGTAATACAGGGCTAGAACGGGGGTTCACCTAGTTCATTAAAGGACTTTTTCCACTAAGATTATCTTAGCATCGATTCCTTGGCTACTATGGAAATCATTATGTGCTTATGTGTTGCCATAATTCCATATCTTACTCATATTTTATACTTTCATGGAATATGTAATTTAATTCCTTTTGATTCATGTCTTATAAAATACCAATATTTATTTCATTATTCATGTATATTATCTTTGATGTGTGGGGTATGATCTTATATTTTCATGATCATGTTCTCATACCCATATGTTCATGTTTATGCTTACATGTAAACCTTGTTTACCCTTAATGAACATTTGATCTCACCCCTTTCTATGTTTCCTTCCCCAGGTCATGAAGGTATGTATTTTTTTGATGTGTCTAAGAAGGGTTCTAGTCATGAATAACCTAGTGGTGGATAATTTATCTCACTTATATACTAGTGTTTATGTTTCCATGTTTCCAAAGGCATTATACCAACTATGGTCTTTGGGTGTCTGTTTTTATAATGTTTAAGTATTATGAAAATGTTATATAATGTTTTTTTTTGTAAAGTGAGTTTCATTATATTTTTTATCATCGAAAAGTTATATTTATACTTTGGAAACTAGTATGAGAAAAACATAGTGATAACCCTAACGAACAAGTCTTGGGATAAGTCTTAGGACCATGAAAACTATAATAAAATGTCATAGAATTTTGGTGAAGGATTGAGTGAGTGGTTTCCTAGAAATAAACCCCTTTCTAAATATTACAAGTGGATCTGACACAGATGTACCTAGGGTTAATAACTCTAAAAATATGTTTTGATATTGAATTGAGGAAATCTAGTACATGACAATAGGCCTTGTTGCACACCTAGTTTAACACTCCCTGTGAATATTCTTTGGGAATTTACAAACTCTTCACAAACCATTATAAAGGATTTAATCCTAATTTTACTATGAATAACCTAGTATAAACCTAAGGTGTCATAGATTAAGTAATATTTCATAAGTTATATATCATACAAGTTATTTTTCATTATTATGTGGTTTTTCATTATGATAACCATTTATTACTCTATACTTTTCATTTTACTCAATGGTTGTAACCCAAAGGAACTGTGTTAATAGTGGTTGAAACAAACAATTCAATGACTGTCCTCCTGAGAAAATGAATGCTATGGGAGCTCGAATATAGAATCTTGTTGTTATGCTCACCCAGATTTCACAGGATATGAATCATTATGGACTTCCAAATGAGAAAATAAGGGAACAACATTCTCTTGAGTCAGTCATGAGGCAACATCCACCATCTTTCATAGGGTCTTCTGATCCACTTTTTATTGAATAGTGGATCAGTACCATTGAAAAGATATTCTCCATTCCTTAGTGTTAGAAGCATGACAAATTCATTCTTGTGGTTTATCGCTTAGAAGGTGAAGAGAATCAATGGTGGTCTCTAATCATGAATACGAGGTAGCATGATGAGATTGAATAAATGGTTTGGGATGAGTTTATGAACTTATTTTTTAATAAGTATTATCCTTGAATTCTTCTTACTAAGATAGAGAAATATTACCTTGGGTTTAATTAAAGGTATTATGAGTCAGTTGGTACCTACAAAGATAATTTTAGTAGACTTGCGAGGTACACTTTAGGAATTATCATCCAACCTGAAAGTAAAGGTGATAGGTTCTTTAGTGGTTTACATCCAAGTATCAAAAGGGAATTGACCAAAAAATACTTTAGTTTCTATAAAGAGATTGTGTGTTATTAAATTGAGGATGAAATGGATGTGGGATTCATATATCAATCTCATGGATTTGACAAGAAGAGGAAGATGGAGTTCAAAGTAAACTCTAAGAACCATGGAGAAAATAACATGTGTATTCCTTTATGCTCTAAGTGTGGGAATAATCATTAATGAAATTGCCTTAGGGGGTATAATAAATATTTTTAAGTGTGTAAGGGAAGGCCATCTGGAAATTGTTTTTCAAGTTGATGGGAAGAAGTTAATTCAAAATTCTAATAGAGAAAAATCCAAACAGAATTCACCTCCCACTATTTAGTGCTACACATATAAGGTGAATAGGATTTTCTTTCTAACCATTTTCTAAACCCTAGGGTTGGTTATGATGATTGACACCAGCAACCTCCTAGTCCAAGGGATAAGGGGAAATCCCATTCAACCACTATATCTATTGAGGGGTGCGATATTGATGTGATTAAGGGTACACTTACCATCCACTCTAGAACTAGTAATGTCATATTTGATTCTAGATATACCCACTATTTCATATGTAAAGAATTTTCGAAGGATGTTAAGATTCCAAAAAAAAAAAATATATAAAATTAGTAGTGAAAACCCCTAATGGTATGATGATTGCATCTCAAATTTATGATTCTTATATGGTTGAATTTTTTGGGAATGTGCTTCCTATAAATCTTGTCATTCTTCCTTTGGTCTAATTTTATGTCTCTTAAGCATGGATTGGATTTATCTGCATAAATCCCACATCAAATTTCAATTAAGGGAAGTTGTATTCAATATTTTAAACCCTCTTATGATCATACTTTAATGTGATGATAATTATGAACTTCCTATGGAGATTACATTTAGTGTGTGGGTCTTAATTTTCATTCAAAAGTGTTTTTTATCTCAAATGGTTGGGGAGAAGATAAGCATCAATGATATAATTGTTGTTCGGGATTTTTCAGATGCCTTTCTAGTAGAGATGCCTTGTATTCCAACAAAATGTGAAGTTGAGTTTTCAATTGAACTTGTACCTAGTTCCACACTAATATCAAATACTCCTTATAGAATGGCCCCAATTGAGTTGTAGTAATTGAAGAAGCAACTCCAAGAAAAACTTGATAAGGGATTCATTATGCCAAGTGTGTCTCCTTGGGATTCATCATTTCTTTTTGTGAAGAAAAAATATGGATAAATGCAACTTTGAATTGATTATTGGGAGTTGGACAAGATTACAATCCAGAACAAGTATCCTCTTCCCTATATTGATTACTTTTTTTATCAACTGTGGGGAGGTCAATACTTTTCCAAGATTTACCTGCATTCTGGATATCATCAATTGAGGGTCAAGAATGATAATATACCTAATATGTAATTCCATACTAGGTATGGTCACTATGAATATATAGTAATTCCTTTTGGTCTCACTCTTAACCCTTTTATCTTCTTGGATTTAAGGAATAGAGTATTTAGAGATTACATCAACCAGTTTGTGGTAATCTTTATAGATGATATTCTTATCTATTAAAAGATCAAGGAAGAGCATGAAGATAAGTTGAGAATTGTACTAAAGAGCCTAAAAAAGGATAATTTATATGAAAAATTTTAAAAAAATGAATTTTGGCTACAAAAGGTTTCTTTTTTGGGTTACATAATCTCAAGAGATGGTATACCGATAGATCCATCAAAGACAGAGGATATCATAAGCTATCCTAGAAAAACGAAGGTGAATAATATCCATATCTTTCTTGGTTTAGCTGGATAATATCAACGGTTTGTGGAGAATTTCTCACAATTATCTAATCATATTCCCAATTAACTCGAATGGGTGTGAAGTTCCTCTAGAACAACGAATGTGAGGAAAATTTCAAGGAACTAACGACAAGGTTAGTTAGTGTACTTGTGCTTACATTACCCTGTAGTGGAAAAGGGTTTGTAATCTATATTGATGCATCCAATAATGGATTTCAAAGTGTTCTTATGAAAAATAACATGGTTATAGCCTATGCCTCATGAAATTTGAAGATACCTAATAAAAATTACCCAACTCATGATTTGGAGTTACCAGCAGTAATATTTTCATTATGGATATGGAGGCATTATCTTTGTGGTGAAATATGTGATATATATACTGATCATAAAAGTTTGAAATATATATTCACATAGAAGGAGATGAACATGAGACAGAGATGATGTTTATAGTTGATAAAGGATTATAACAGCTCAATACATTACCAACCTAGGAAAGAGAACAAGGTGGCTGATTTTTTGAGTCAGAGATATCATGCAAGCTTATCCATAATGAGGATTACAAAATATCTAATATTTCTGGATTTGAAAAGGATGGATATAGAAATATTTAAGGAAGGGGAAAATATTATCTTTCTCAAATGAATGTCCATCCCTCTATCCAAGTGAATATTAAGGAGGTGCAGAAGGAAGATGAGGAGTTGCAAAAGAAGGTTAGCAATGCTCCTGAGTTTAAACTTGATCGCGATGGAATGATAATGGTCAAGAACCATGTATGTGTTCCTTTAATACCAGATTTGAAGAAGTATTTATTAGAGGAATATCACAATTATTCATTCTCTATTCACCCTGTAAGTATGAAGAAATATAGGGTATTGAAGGAATAATTATTATGGGATGACATAAAGAGTGATATCACATAGTTTGTATCTAGGTGTTTGGTATTCTAGAAAGTGAAGGATGAAAGCAAAATTCCAAATGGATGTTGCATCCATTACCAATACCAAAGTGGAAATGGGATAACATTACTATAGATTTTTTTGTTAGACTACCCAAAACCTCTAAAGTGTTTAATGCTATATGGGTGGTATTTGATTGCCTTACTAAGTCATCATACTTAATTTTTATCAAAGAAATTTTCTATCTTGATCATCTTTCCAAAATATATATTAAGAAAGTGGTAAGGTTTCATGGAGTACCACATTCTATTGTATCAGATCAAGATCTGAGGATTACCTCAAAGTTCTAGAGAAGTCTTCAGAAATAACTTGATACAAAATTGAGTTTCATCACTACTTATCATCCTTAAATAGATGGCCAGTCTGAAATAACAGTTCAAACCCTAGAGTATATATTGATATCTTGTTCTCTGGATTTCAAAGGTGTTTGGAATTAACACCTTCCCCTAGTTGATTTTTCTTACAACAATATATTTCACTAAATAATTCAGATGGAACCTTATTAAGTCCTATAGGGAAGAAATATATAGATCCAACGTGTTGGGATGAGGTTGGAGAAAGAATGACATTAGGGCCTGAGATCACAGAAGAAATGTTCGAGAAGGTTTGAACCATTCAGCACCATATCAAGGCAGCTCAAATATGGAAAAAAATTTATGTTGATAACCATATGTGTGATCTAGAATTTGAAGTTGATGAAAAGGTTTTTTTACAAATATCACCCTAGAAGAAAGTTATGAGATTCGTGAATAAGGGTAAACTAATCCCTACGTATATAATCCCCTTTAAAATTATTGATCATATCAGGACAATAGCCTGTCAGTTGGAACTTCATCAAAATCTCTCTCAATTTTATGATGTGTTCCATATATTGATTGTGAGTAAGTACATACCTGACCCTTCACATTTATGAAACTCATAGGTCTTTCCACTAGAGCAGTATCTTTCTTATGAGGAGGAACCTATTGAAATTTTGGATCGATTAGAGAAAGTTCTAGGAAACATGACCACTCACATGGTCAATGTTTTGTGGATAAATCACCAATTAGAGGAAGCTATGTGGAAACTTGAGGATATGATGAAGCATAATATCCTCACTTGTTTCTACCAGAGTGATGGATTTCAAGGGTAAAAATCATTTTAAGGGGGGTAGAATGTAACACCTTGAGTATTTATGGACCTATTTTTTCAAATAAATTTAAATTTATATTTATATCTTGCAATGCACAATGTCAAAGATTTATTTCACACATAACTGACTCGGTGTAAGTTACATGAAACATCGACTTGGTGTACATTCAATACAAAATTGACTTAGTGTATAATGCACACAATACTGAGTTGGCGTATGATACACACAACACTAAGTTCCTACGAAATATCTCTTTTTATTATTTTAATTATTTAAATAAGATAACTATAACCAAGTAATTAAACTTAGTAATATGAATAGTAATAAATACTCTTCAAATATTTTTTATAATTGTTTTATATATATATAACATATAGATAATAAAAGATATGATTTTAGGTAAAGTCCTTTTTATGTTTTAAAAAATCATTTTCTCGAATGAATTACTTTTAATAAAAAAATTAAAAGACACGTTTAGAAATTTAATTGGATAAAATAAAATTCATTTTTGAATTCAAAATTTTGAAGTTAACCTAAGTTTAATTTTTTGGATTTTTTTTTGAAAACTTCATTTTTTTGATGAATAGTGACAAATACTGCTTTTTATTTATAAAAAGATATTTTTTATAATTAATTATTAATGGTCAATTATATTATGAATATATTGTAATGTCAAATTAGATGAATATTACATCTATTAAAATAATATGATCCATTTTACTTTTAAACTGAAAATAAAATCTTAACAAACTTTTGAACTTTTTCCAACTTTAAAACCCTATTATTTCGGCCCGTATGTGGGATTAGCACTAATCTTAATTTTTCCACTTCTATGAAGTGAGTTTAAAAAATATGATATAAACCATTTTATTTAGTCTAATATTTAGATTATAATGAGACCATGATAATTTTTGACCAAAATGATTAGTAAAAGTGATTAAAATTAATCAAAGCAATTAAGGCCAAATTAAGCTTAATTAAGACTAAACCTTAAAATTGATGGAATAAATGACCTATAAACTTGTCCAACGGCCATTTTCTATCCATATTTATGCAATATACCTTGAACTCTTTAGTTTTTTTGGTTTTGCAATACTTTTTTAGGTAAGAACATGTGCACGCCTAATTTTTTTCTAAAAATTCCATGTGAGTCCTTTTCCTTCCCTATAAAAGGCCACCACCTCTACCCATTCTTCACACCTCCCAAGCCACTTAATTTATCGAATACCTACCCAAATTTCCTCCCAAAAATCCTAACTTAGGCCTTTAAGCCTCTCTTTGGGCAGAAACCCTCTCAAGGAATCCTTTTGGCACAAACCACAAGGAGTTACCTGATTTAGAGGTAAGTTTTCTTTCAAGCTCATTTCCTTTATTTTCCTTCTCCACCCACTCCACTCTATTTATACAGTTATTGTGTGATTAAAACATTATAATCCATATAAGATTATTTTTTTTATGTAATGGTTACTATCTACACTTACACAAACCTCCATTGAATGGATTTTGAACATACTAATTCTATGTATGGAGAAATACTGCCTCACGAAATGATGATTGTTCATATCTCATTTAACACCAATCATGGTGGCCATTATAATGGAAAATATATTTATATATGTAACATAAAAAATTAATTATATCTTTAATCTTATTTATTCATTTTTTAACAAACATATTTTTACCTTCCATTTGGTGTTAATACGGTAATCTTGTTTGAGGAAATGTGGATGACCACGCCCTCAATGCGATGTGATTCATTCACACACCACATGGAATATATTAAAGAAGGGTTTAATAAAATTTTATGATATATATGATATATTCATGATAATATAATAATGATATATATATATACATACATATATATATATATACATATGTCATTTACATACTTTCTTTCAAAATAGTAATAACAATGGAAAACAGTGTTCATGCCTTTGTATGACTTACCATCTCGATGAACGATGTATTCCATTATGTAATTCATTATGATATAGATTATTATAATATAATTATAATATATATAACTGATATTTATATCATGTTATAAATTCTATAATCATGATATAATTGTAAGGATCAATGATATAACAAATTAAGACACATGTGAAGAAAAAAGTGAATATTAACCGAAGTGAATCATTAATATAGGATCGTTAACAAGTGGGTAATATAAGGTGATAATAAAAGAATATATGGTAATATATATAATAATATTCTTATATAAAATATTTATAATAAAATTATATTTATTATACAGTAATCTTGTATGAGTATGGAGAGATTTAAGACACAAGGTAAGGGAATTATATGTAATTAACTTTATGGGTATCACATATAAACTTATATTTAATTTCTGTGAGATATATGTTATATTCACAACTCATTAATTTTTGTGGTGTATATATTTATCATTATTTTATTATATGTAATTAAATTTATGTGTATCACATTTCCATTATATGATAATTATTTCATGGGGTTTAACTTTCAAAAGTTACCAAATAGGTAAAACAGTTTTGTCTCAATTTTCCTTCTTTGAGACTCATGTTTTTTTCACACCTAAACTATTTTTTGAGGTGTATATACTTATATTGAACATTTTATATCATTAATCTCATTCTTTTAATTATATCTTAATCTTCATGTAACTTCATTTTCTTACATTGATGATATATATCAAGAATATTTATGATTTTCTTTCTAATATGTTTATTCATGATATCATCGTTTGTCATTATAATTTTTTCCACTCTTTGGTACTTAAGATAATTTTTTTAATAAAATCAGACCATCTCTCTCTTCGGTCAAAAATCCATTGTATTCAAAAACCATATTTGCAAAAATGTTTTCAAAATATCCTTGAAGATAAATTTCAAGGAAAAAGGATTTTAAAAATGTTTTAAAATTTTAATTTATAAGTTTTCAAATCTATTTTTGAAGAAAAAAAATTCAAATGGTTTTATGTTATAAAAACCATTTTCAAAGAAGAAAGGATATTTTCCTAAAGAAATGTTCTTAAAATACCTTTCAAAATTATTTCCCATCTAAGATAACATACATTGGTGTTACTCATGCCTTTATGAAAAAATTATTCAATGTTTCCATTCATATTATTTCTATGAATGGATTATTTTTTGATGGCATGATGTTTATGAAGTCGATTTCTCTTTCACAGGTTATATGATTTTGAAACCCATCTATTTTTATAGGATATGTTTATGATGAAATTATTATGAAACCTGTATCTTTCCACAGGTTACGATATGTTTACATGTCTGTGATACCCATTTCATTTCAGGGGTTATGATATGTTTGTTTATGATCTTGTGGAACATGTATGTATGATTTCATTATGTGACTGGTGGGACCTATATCTCCCTCCAATGCATTGGGTAAAAATTTATATCTCATGAGATAGATAGGGATGGAACAAGGTTTTAATCTGTTTAGTAATACAAGTATGGAATAAGAGTTTACTAGGTTAAGTAATACAGAGATGGAATAAAGGTATACTTGGTTCAGTAATATAGGGTAGGAATAGGGGTTCCCCTGGTTCAGTAAATGACTTTGTCCACTAAGATGGTCTTAGCGTTGATGCCTTGGAAACTATGGAAATCAATATATGCTTATGTGTTGACACAATTCCATGTCCTACTCATATGTTATGCTTGTATGGATTATGTATTTTATTTCCTTTTTTCATGTATTATGAACTGCCAAGATTTATTCAATGATTCATGTATATGATCCTGGATATTCAGGGTATGATCTTTTATTTTCGTGATAATGTTCTCATACCCTTATGCCCATGTTTATACTTACATGTATCTCTTGTTTACCCATACCGAGCATTTGATCTCACAGATTTTGTCGTTTCCTTCCATATGTTATGAAGATATGTATTATATTTGATATTTCAAAGAAAGTTTCTAGTCATGAAGAACCTAGTGAGAGATAATGTAGCTCACTTATATACCAGTGTTTATGTTTCCATGTTTTCAAAGGAACTATACCAACTACAGTCTTTGGGCGTCTATTTGTATAATGTTTAAGTATTCTTTAAATGTTATGTAATGTTTATGTATTTTAAATCTAGGGTCATTATAAATTTGGAAACAACATAAAACATGACATATTCCTGAGTTAAGGCTAACTTCTAAGACCATTTCTCATGGCATACAAAGTCCCATGTACGGATCAAGTTTACTCCATTTCCCAACATCACGTCTCATGAGACAAAACAAATATCCAATGGATTGTATTGATATCTAGGCACACACATCATAACATTTTCATGCATATGTGTTCCACATGAATAATCAAATATAAGGAATAAACATAAGGTCAATTGAGGGAAGGAAATAGGTATTGTATTCATGTCATAAGGCATAACTAATAGGAATATCATAATGGTGTCCATGAAAGAATGTAATTAAATCATACTTGGAAATTAATATGGGAAATAATGTATAAATCATGATAAATTATGTCCAAATGAATTGAAAACATGTAAAATAGTGTTTAAGAAACTTTAGAAATGATCCACTTCAATGCAGTTTAAGGGAAACTATAAAAGAGTTTTTAAAGAGAACAAAGGAATAATTGTTTTCATAAAAACATAAATGAATTAATATAGTTTTTCATGATAAAAAGAGTGATTTTATAAAAAAAATATTGTTTTTTTATAACAAATTATGGATTGTACTTGATAATGGGTAAGAAACTGGGAAGTTCCCTTTAATTGAGCTTTCTTGTCAGGAGAAATTGAGAAGGAAACATTATAAAACAAGTTTTTCCCCGTCAAAGAAAGAATAATTGAGCTAGGTATATATGTTTGGAACATAAAAACAGAATTATTGAGGAGTATATAAGAATAATTTCATTTAGTTAAGGAGAGATAAATCCTAACCTGAAAGAAAAAATGGAGGTTCAAAGAGAATCCCTTACCTTATGTTTGAAAATGTAATAAACTTTTACTTAATGACCTGATTAATAAAAATAAATCCATTAATTAATTAATTAATTAACTCTTCTTAATTTATTTAATTTATTATAATTTTATTAGTTTTATTTATGGTAATTCTTTTGACTTATAGAATTTAATTTTGTCATTTTGGGATTGTTCATATCAGGATTTTATGATCAGTTCCCTTGAGTTTAATTATGGGAGTTATTTTCAAATGAAATAAAAACTCTAGAAGTGGAATTATATGATACTTATTCACCTAAATAATTTTAAATAGTCTGTTATATAATTTTATTTTCAGATATGATAAGGATTCCTTAGAAAAAAATTTAATGATGAACGTTTGGTTATTTTTGTGAATTTTCAATCATCACAAACTAGTTTTGTTTTATTATGTAATATTATGCATATATATTAGTTACAGAACATGATAAAAGATATAGTATATATTTTTCTGTATAATTTAATCATAATAATGCTTTTATGACTATCCTTTATGTTAGTAAATGAAATCGCATAATCCACAATGGCAGTAAATTGACACATCATGGATGAGGTTTTCTTTTTTATAATAAAAGAGAATGGGAAGAGATTTGATAATTTATTATTATATTAACACAATAAAATTATATTATATAAAATATATTGTAGTTTTCATATCACTTTGGGATAGGTAGTTGAGGAGAAGAAAAATAAAGAAAAGAAATTAAAAGAGAACGAAATAGGTTTTTACCTCTTGAATTTCTTCTCCATGGGGACCTCCTTACGGCACTTCATTTTGGTCTGTCATTAATACCATAATATTTTATAAGTGGGGTAGAGACTTGGGAAGATTATTGGATAGAATTTGGGTAAGATTTAAGACTTTGTAGGTTTGATGATAAGAGGTGGTGAGGGTGGTATTTATAGTGGATGAGAGGGCTATTTTTTATTAGTATATTCATTGTTTTATTATTTTGCCTCAAGTATATAAATACTATTGAACCTTATCAATAAATGTATTAAATAATAAAGGATATTTTGAGATTACGTTATTACATCAGAAATAAATCATTCATGACTCAAAAATTCATATATTTAGCTTATATCGTAAATTATTGTTTTTCAATATTCACCAAAAATTCAATTATTTTAGAAAAATCACAAAAAATATTTCTAACCATTTTTCAATGTTTAGAATACAAAAATGGAATACATATAATGAAAATAATTTTCTAAATATGATAAATTTTTTTTTTTATAAAATCATCATTTACTTGAAAAATAAAGATTTTAATATTATAACTGGTTTTATGATACTTCAAATTTTTAATTAATTTCTCATAAAATTATATTATAATCATAAGACAAGAAAATATTAATTTATGAATATATTTTATGAAAATAATTTATCTTTTAAATCATTTTTTTTACAATAAAAATTTAATTAAACATTTATGTTTCCTAAAAATAACAATAATTAATTTATCATTTTTAAAATATTTATTAACTTATTCGAAGATATAAATATATTATATTTTTATTCATAAGGTACCAAAATTTTATTTATAATTTCAATGGTGAGATTACTATTCTATTGGATGGTTTACTATTCCAAATGGTCACATTGCTATTCCAATAGAAAAGTTACTATTACATTGGTATAGGTTCCTTAATTCCTATAAATATCACTTATTTAATTATAAATTATATTTTTACTAAGTTCCATATGTGATGTATGACCCTAATACTATATGACATAATTATGAGAATGGAATTTCCATTGATAGAATTATGGGTCATTACATTCTTCCCCTTATGAAATTTCACCCTCAAAATTTCATTTTATATACTAAGTTAGAAATTGGTGAGCGTACTTCTCCTTCATAACTTCCTCTAGTTTCTATATATCCTCTTCATACTTATGGTTTCTCCATAGTACTTTGACTAGGTGAGTAGTCTTGTTGTGTATAACTTTATCTCTATGGTCCAAGATCTTCACTAACTACTCCTCGTAAGACATATCATTTTCCAATTGTACCACCTTAGAATTCAGTACATGTGAAGGATCTTGTATTTACATCCTCAAGGGGGATATCTAGAATTAATTGTGTACCTAAGGCAAGGTAGGTGAAGGTTCTAGTTGATAGTCCACATATCTAACATGATCCAGAATCTCGAAGGGGTTTATGTACCTAGGAATTAGCTTTCATTTCTTAGCAAATAACATGATCCAATTATGTGGAGATATTTGGAGGAATACCAAGTCTCCAATATCAAATTCTATGTCACATTGAATATTCTCTACATATATATTCTTTTGATTTTGGGAGACCATAATGTTTTGTTGATTGGTTTTCTCATTTTCTTATATTTATTAAAACATTTCAGGTCCTAGGATCTTACATTCACTGACTTCATCCCATCATACTCGTGTTCTACATATTTTCCCTTAATGGACTTCATACAGATCCATTTGGATGCTTGAGTGGAAAGTATTATTGTAAGATAACTCAACCATAAGTGGATGTTAATCCCATATACCTTTGAAGCCCATAAAACATGCTCTCAACATGTCTTCCATTATCTGAATAGTCTAATCATATTGGCCATTAATTTGAATATGATAGGTTGTACTAAAGTTTGTCTTAATTTCTAGATCATGTTGTAGAATTTTTCAGAATATAGAGGTGATTCTTGAATCTTGATTGGATAAAATCAATGGGGTTACTCCATGCATCCTTACCACTTATCTGATGTATATATGTGCAAGTTGATCCAGTGAGAAGTCCTCTTGAATTACAATAAAGTGATATATCTTTGTTAGACAACACACAACAACCCATATAGAATTGTTTCCTCTAGATGTCTTTGGATTTCTAGTGACAAAGTCCATGGTTATGTTTTCACATTTTTATGTTGGTATAGATAATGGTTACATTATCTCCATTTACTTTTGACTTTCAGCCTTCACTTTCTGAAATTCCAGGCACTTTAATGTATTTTCAATGATTTTCTTCTTTATATTATTCCACCAATAGTTCTCTTGATATCTCAATACATCTTTGTGCTTAATTGGTGAATAGATAATGTAGAACTATGTGTGTTATTCATAAGATATTTCTTTATCTTTGTGTTGGATGGTACACATAGTCATGAACCAAATATTACAACTCCTCCCTCATCAATTTTGAACTCTGATGATTTACCCTTTCTTATAGCATCCACCTTTTTTTGAATTTCCACATCATTTCTTTAAGCATCCTTTATTTTCCCCATAAGGGATGGTTGAGAAATAATTTGAGAAAGAATTTATGATGTTCCTTTCTTAATGATCCCTATGAATATCCTTTTAAAATCTAATAATATTGGATCCTTATTAATTCTCATCATTTATAATATTACAGGATCCAATATACTTTGATAATCTACCACTTTATTCTCTTTTCTAAGATGTTAGTGGATTTAAAAATCCTAATCCTTGATGGGATCTAACCATATTAACTAGAATATATTAATCCCCTTCCATGTGAATATATATTTGACACTCTTATAATCATTATATATTTCACACTTCTACCCATAGAGATAATGCTGCCAAAATTTCATCATGAAGACCTTAGTTTCCAAATCCAAATTGTGTGTGGTATAGTTTTTCCTCATGAGTTTTAAACTTCCTTGAGGTTTAGGCTATCACATTACCATTTTTTATCAGTACACATCCTAATCCGTTTTTAAGAATCTCTATATACCATAAATATTTCAACAATTGTTGGTAGTGTGAGTATTTGTGTAGTGATAAGCCTCTTTTTCAACTCTTTAAAGCAGTATTCACATTCACTAGTCCGAACAAACATTACTCCCTTCTGATTCATCTTGGTTAATGGGTTTTACAATCATGATAATTTCTTCACAAATCATCAATAATAACTAACTAGACCAAGAAAACTATGGATCTTCATTACAGATGTTGGCCTAAGCCACTCTTCAATTGCCTTTGTTTTAGAAGGGTCCACAAATATTCCTTTGTTGGTGATATTATTCCCAAATAATGGTACTTTCCCCATCTATAACTCACATTTATTATAATTTACATATATTTTCTTTCATTTCAAAGTCTTTATTACAGTATTCGAATTCTTCTCATGATCCTCCTTGCTTTTGGAGTGTATCAGAATAGCATCGATAAAGACTACTATAAATTTGTTGAGTTAATCTCCAAATAATATATTTATTAAGTCTATGAAAATTGCTGGTGTATTATTCAGTCCTAATTGAATCACTCTGAAATCATAGTTTCCATACATCATTTAAAATTAAGTCTTGTAAATTTATTCCTTCTTCACCTTTAGTTATGGATATAATGACCTAAGGTCCGCCTTAGAGAAATACATGTCCCCGAATAGCTGATCAAAAAAGTAATCTATCCAAGGAAGGGGATACTTGTTTTTTATAATTATTTTTTTAATCTCATGATAATAAATGAAGAGGCACATTTATTTATCTATCTTCTTAATTAAGAGGACCAGTGCACCCCATAGTGAAGAAATCGTGTGTATAAAACCCTTGTATATATTCTACTATAACTTCTTCTTCAATTCCTCCAACTCAATGGTGGTCATTCTATAAGGTTTATTTGATATATGAAGAGATCTAGGAATAAGTTCAATTGAGAAATCAACCTCTCAATCAGGAATAAGATGTGAAAATTATTTAGGGAACACATCAGTGTAGTCCCTAATAATATGCATGTATTCAATGAGGATTCTATCATTTTTCTTAATAATTTGAGCTAGATATTTTTACTCATAAGGAAATAATATCCATAATTGATACAATTATTCTGAAAGAGATTCATCCTCCTACTTATCCTTTTATATAATTAGAGGATTCTTTGGGATGTGAATAATGATCTCCCTTTATCAATAGTTGATGTCATCTTTATATAAATATTTCCAGCCCATGGAAAATATAGCATCAAACTCTACTAAAAGAAGTATGACAAGATTTAATGGAATTTTTAGTTAAAAAACATTAACTGGGGAGGAGTTATATACTTTGGATGGAATAATTTCCTCATTTTTTATTCTCATAGATAACTCAACCTCTTTATTTTGAGTTGGTTTTTTAATAGTTATACTAAACTTGCAATATATGAATGAATTCATAAAATCATAATCAAATATTATGTTCACTATTATTGAGTGAATAACTAGTGTACCTATCACCACATAATTTTCAGGTTCCACCTCAGTAGTAGAGATGGAATATGTCCTTCATTGTTTCCTTGGAGGTTGTTGTTGTTTATTTCCTATAAAAACCCTTGGATTAGCAAATTGGATCACAAAATTCCCATATTCCTTATAGTTGAAACATTACACTACAGGATGGTTATTGATCTGAACCATCTTTTATTCATTCATATTTGTGAGAATATTTATATCCATTTAGCATTTATTAGCCAAATTCACCTCTCATACACATTTGAAGCATCTCCCAGTCCTTTTAGATAGTTCACAGGATAATTTTTCTTACAATTTTGACATAGGGGATATTGGGTTTTCTTTCCATAATGGTATTTTTCTGTTGATCCTCCCATAATAAAATCCATTTTCCAATTTTTATCTTTGGTCCCACGATACCACTAAGAGTCTTAAATATCTAATTAATCCATAAGGACATAATATATAATCTCCTCATAGATGTAGAAGTCTTGAATCACCAACAATTTTTATAGAATCATCTTTCGTTTGCTAAAGAAGTGATCTTCCTTGCCTTCAGTGTTCATGAAAAAGATGGAGGTGTATCTTGTAAGCCTTGTGATGTTTTCTTCATGTTCTTCAATAGACTCATCCTCATTTTTCTTCAGTATGAGTAGATCCCTCTCCATCTTAAGATAACTATTTTAGGAAAATATTCATTGAAAAATATTTTCTTGAAATCTTTCTTTTCCATGGAATCAATTTCCTCCTTAGTCTTTATTTTCTTGATCATTGTCTAACACTAATCAACTTCCCCATCAAAATGACACAACACCAATAAAACTTTCTCTTCTTATTAGAACAAGAGTATAGAGAATATCTTCTCAATGGAGTCCATCTATTGTTCTATGATGATGGGATTAGAAAATCCACTAAACATGGGAGGCCTTTGTTATATAAAATATTTGACCATAATTTTCTATTTATTATTAAAAGGAGGTTGTTCCACAAGATTAATGTTATTATTCATAACATGAGCTAATGTTTCTAGTATTGTTGTGATTTTTTGAGCTCCTGTCCACATCATATTTAGAATATTATTCGAGTAATCACCGCATTACCTATCATATTAATTATTTCCACAGCTTATTCTATTTCTATCCATTAACTAAGAAAAAGAAATTTTGATTAGGGGGATTGAATAATTAGATATTAATTATATAAAAATTAAACATTTAACATAGAATGATAAACTTATATTTAGAAATTATATCTTATTTTGTGATTCCCCAAGTTTCAATCTATGTTACCCATAGTGATAGAATTATCCCTAGGGTTCATAATAATATTTTCTAGTCATAATCTCAAAAAATAACTAGACCATGATCTAATACCAACTATAATGACCCTATCCTTTTACACATATTATTACATGATTTTAATCAGAATTAACCATCAAATACAAATCAAGGATCTTAAAGTCTAGTGTATTTGAATGATTAGGTACATAAACTGGATAAAATTGAAATAGAATAAAACATCTTTATATTAATCATTTATAATGATATCTTAAAATACATTGATCTATTAAATCTTCATAGGATAACATGTGGAACACATTGACAAAATGGATGAGCTAAAAAAATCTATTAAGGGAATAAATATTGAAATAAAGCATAGAACATGGGTTAGAAGGCATAAAATGATGAAATAAAAAGGCATGGAATGTGACTAAACATATAAAGCATGGGATAATGTAATAATATAAATATATGAATGTGGAAAAAAATACATCATTGAATAATCATGAGTCAATTCTAACTACTAATACCATTACACATGTCAGACAAAGTCCCACAAAGGAATCAAGTTTAATCAGTTTCCTAACATGACATCTGATGAGACTAAACATTATTCAATGTATTAGATCACTCTTTAGTTACACTAATAATAACATATTAATTCATATTTGTTGTACATGAATAATCAAACAAAATTAATAAACATAAGTGTTACCTAGGGAAAGAAATGGGTATCGTATTTTTGTCATAAGGCATAACCAATTGGAATGTCATAATAGTGTCCATAAAAAATGGATTTAAATCATACTTGAACATTAATAAGATAAAATAGGAATATATAATGATAAATTATGTCCAAATTATGGTAAAAAATATAAAAATATTTTTTATGAAACTTTATAATTGAGTCACTTAAATACAGTTTAAGGGAAAATATAAAGAGACTTTAAAGAGGACAAAGGAATAATTGTTTGAATAAAATTAGAAATGAACTAAGATATCTTTTCATAATAAAAAGATTGATTTTATAATAATATTTTTTCATTATAACATATTATGGAGTATACTTGAAAATTTGTAATAAATTCACATGTTAACTTTAATCGGGCTCGCTTATCAAGAGAAATTGTGAAGGAAACCTTATAAAACATGTATTTTCCTATAAAATAAAGAATAATTGATCTAGGTACATATTTTTGGAATATAAACACATAATTTATGAGGATTAAATGATAATAATTAATAATTTAATTGGGGTGAGGATATAGAAAGTGTAACCTGAAGGAAAAAAAGGAGGTTCAGAGAGAATCCCTTACCATATGTCTGAAAGCATTCTTCCCTTGTACTTAATGTATTGTATAATCAAATTAAATCCATTAATTAATTACTTTATAACCTATTATTCATGTATTTAATTTATTATGCTTTTATTAGGTTCACTTATTCCCATTTCGTTGGCTTATAGTGTTCAATTTCATCATTTTGGGAGTGTCCATATCATGATTTTATCATCGGTTCCTTCTAGTTTAATTATGTGATTTCTTTTCAAATGAAATCAATATGACAAGATTTAAATTAAATGATATTGGTGAACCAAAATAATTTTAATGGTCCCATATATAATTTTAGTTTCATACATGATAATTATTAATTAGAGTAAAAGTTAACAATGAACGTTAGATTATTTTGGTGAATTTTCAATCATCACTAACTAGTTTTATTTTATTATTTAGTATTATGAATATATATTTGTTATAGAACACAATACAATATATATTATACATGTTTAAATTTTATTTATCCATAATAATGGTTTTAGGATCATCCTTGCAGGCATTAAGTTAAAACGCATCATCCATGATGGTGGTAAATTGACACATCATAGATGATGTTTTCATTTTTATAATAAAAGGAAGATCCAAGAGATTTGATGAGGGATTATTCCATTAACACAATAACATTAAATTATAAAAAATATAATATAGTTATCATTTCACTTTTGGACATTTATGTGAGGATATTTTAAGAAAGGAAATAAATTAAAATAAATTAAAATAGAATGAATAAGGATTTTACCTCTTGAATTTATTCACCTTGAGAACCTCCTTGAGGCACTTGGGTTTGGACTTTTTTGAGTCCAGAATATCCTAGACATGGGGGAGAGGTTTGGTAAGATTATTGGGTAGAATTTTTACAAAATAAAAGGCTTTTTATATGTGAGGATAAGAGATTGTGAGGGGTGGTATTTATAGGGAAGGAGAGGGGTTTTTTATTATTATATTCATTATTTTATTATTTTTTCTCACGACTATCAATAGTGTTGAACCTAATCAATAAACATATTAAATAATAAGTATAGTTTTATATTATGGGATTATATCATCCATACATCATTCATGACTCAAAAATTCATGTATTTAGCTTACATCATAAACTATCGTATTTCACTATTCACCAAAAATTCCACTATTTTTGAACAATTCCCAAAAAAATCATCCTAACTAGTTTTCAATGTGTATAATTCAAATATGGACTGAAGTTTATGAAAATATTTTTCTAAATATGAGAAATTTAATTTTTATATAAAATCCTCATTTATTTGAAAAATAACAATTTTAATATTATAACTGATTTTTATGTAACTTTCAAACATTAATTAAGGCCTCATAAAATTATATTATAATCATAATACAACCAATTTAATTTATGAATCTATTCTATGAAAATATATTGTCTTTTAAATCATTACTTAAATTATAAAATTATAAATAAACATTTACCTTTCACAAAAATACCAATACATAATTTATCATTTTTAAAATATTTATTTACTTATTCAATTATATAAATATAATATATTTTCATTCATAATCTGCCCAAATTTTGTTTATACTTTCAAAGGTGAGTTTAATATTCTATTTGTTAGTTTACTATTCCTATTGTTCACATTATTATTCCAACAGTAAAGTTATTATTCCATTATTATAGGTTCCTTAATTCCTATAAATAGAACTTATTTAATTATTAATGATGTTTTAATTAGGTTATCTATGTGATGTATAAGACTTATAATATATGACATAATTATAATAAGGAAATTTTAATTGATAAAATTTTGGGTCGTTACATTGATTCATTCCTAAGATTTCTTTTCCAACTTCTTAGCCTAACTCCCTGCTAGACAAGTTATTATATTATTGTTGTGTGTTATGCTTTTTCATTATTATTGTCCTTTTAATATCAGGATTAAAAGGATAATCTCCTTCCTTCTTTTTTCCCCTGGTGTTGTATTTGTTCACTGAATTTGATCCTAAAAGAACACAACAAAAATTCCAAGTGTAATAAGATAAAAGATAGAGAGAGAAATGGAAATTTCATAAAACAATATGATCATATATAGTCACTATTACCTAAAAATAGTGCCAATTTTGATGTCTTCCAAGAGATGTTTTAGTTCTATAAAGGATATAAATGAACAAAATTTATAAATATCAACAATAAATAACTAACTTAAACTATATTATAGTGGGTCTTGGGTTTGATGCACAAAGAATGGTGTATAAATTAACTTAAAATGTTTAGTAAAGAGTTAAATGAAGAAGAAAAAAGATTAAATATGTTATTTTTGAAATAGATGAGATGGTAATACCAATATTTTTTAAGTTGAGGATTATCCACTAGTGAGGGATAAGTGTTTTGTTTTTTAATCTAAATGGTTTAGAATTAAACTATAGTGAACCTTCTCTCATAGTGAACATCATCTATTCAGGTGAACTTCCTTTTCCCCCTTTTGGTTATTAGGTTATTTCATAGATAATTTTATGGAACTATATTTAAACAAAGTGACTATAAATTCATCCATTGTATGTTCTATGAATAATGGTCACTGGTCAAATAATATTGTAGAAAAAATTCATAAGGAATAAATGGTTAAATTTTGATAAACAGATAAAATGAAACAACCCATTAAAATTTCAATCGAAAAAGTTCCATATACTTCATGCACTCCCCTTACATAAAAAAGATTAGTAAAAATTGACTTACCCCTTATTATAGTCATGAGAGGATATTAAAAATAAAAAATAAAACCTACAATTGTAGAAATACTTCACAATATCTCCAGTAGGTTAGCCTCAATCCAATTTTCTAGTTCCCTAGGGTCCAAAAAATCCCACCCCCCCCCCCACCTCCCATAAGAGATTCCTATCTCCTTTTAATTCCCTTAAAAATATGTATCCCTATTTTCAAATTTGAATTCTCTATTTTTCTATTATAAATTTTCTATCCATTCGAAATGGTCAGTATTAATGAAACACTTTAGATGATTGGTGGCTAACCTGGATTTATCTAATATCTAAAAGGATCTTCCCTATTTTAAGAGAGTGTTTCAAGATCTTTTTTGTTTAGTGATGCTTCCACATGGTAATATTATAAAATATTCCACAAGGGTCTCATGTATATTGTGGAAGCCTAAAGATATCAGTTATTTGATGTTATAGAAAACTACACCCTAAGGTGTGGGTGAAATGGTTATAGTGTGGTCATACATGGCCATGAAAGTCCATTGTGTTGGGAAAAGATCCACAATCACAGTACCATATTCTTTATTTTTCTCTAAAATCCATGGTTCTATCAATTTTGAACTCTCCATGTCATAGTAAATTTTCTACAGTTTAGATTTATCATGATTTTTTTAAATTCCATCCACATTGCTATCAGTTTTCACTATAGAACCGCATATTTATTTGTCTTCTCTTGAAATTGGGGTCCATGGCATAGAACCCCAAATAAAGTCACAAGTTCTTTATTTAATCTCTAAACATAGGGATTCATGGTTCATCCTTGTGAACAATTTTTCAACAGCTCCAATTCTTTCAAACTCACTTGGCCACTATTCCACATATCCATGGTTGTGGTGTAGTGGTGCTCGAAATCATAGTGGTGACCTAAAAATTTTATTTATAGACCATGGGAGACTATGGCATAGAAGATGCGGTGTACAAACTAGGTTGACTAGAGGATGTGTTTGAGGATGAAGACACATGACCCTAGGCTAAACAATGATGTTTATGTAAGTTCACAATATCTGGTATGCATGCACATCCCACAATGATTCTATGGTTGATTTACCTCTTCTTAATAATGGATTTTTTCCCTTGGTGCTCTGACAAGTCGGATGGGGGATATAGGAACCCCTAAGTCATTGTGCACCAACCCATGCCAATGATTCCTTCCTCTCACCATTTTGTAGATCTATGACTAACATGTTGATGTGCTCTTTTACCTTCTCCTACTCATGTCCCTACACCAGCCTACATAGGGGTTTCCCCATTCAAATGGCCTTCCCATGGCTAGGCTTGTTCGATGGTCCCCTCTTGGGCCTTCTATGTGGCTTTCCCCTTGATTGAGTATTGTCCAATTGTTGGGACATTTTTTATCTAAATATTTCCTCCTCCTTTTTCATTTCCATCTACATAACACAAAAATATAAATAAAAATCAAACAATGTGAAAATAATTATTTTTAATCTTTTTTAAATATTTCTCCAAAATTTCATTCAAGATTATAAACTACTCACAATTAATTGTAACTAATTTAAACATGGGTATAAAAAATTTAAAACAATTATATTAATAATTTATAATTTTAATATTTGTATGAAAAATATGAACTCATCAGGAGCTAAAGCACGTATGGATAGGGGTTTATGGTAGCATTGTTAGTGCATCACCACTTGTTTTTTTATTGTATGATGTTATTCTTGTTATTAATTTATCTTATTTCTATAAATCACTTGTTAGAAATTATAACACTTGGAGAAGAACACATTGGTGGTGTTCTACAGATTCTTGTACTCATACCATACTCTTGAATTTTCAGGTACTTATAGATTTCAAGTCTAGTGACCCAGAAAAGGGAAAGGTCTATGTGGTGGATGATCAAGTAGAGGAGTTTGGATCTACTATCAGATTGGGATAGTATGACAACCCTATTTTTATTGCAAACTTAAACATGATTTATTACATAAAACATCATGTGATTCAATAAAGAAGATCGATAGGTTTAGTGTCTTTGGGGATTAGGATCATTACATAAAAACATAAAACATGAAATACAACATATTTATTGAAAACTTACTTTACATGACCACTACATTCCCTCATACTTAGAATTGCATGGGGTAACCTGAGGGCATGCATAAGAAAAGGGTGAGCAATAAAGCCCAGTAAGGGAATACACATGGAATAACATGAGGAGTACAAAACATGTTAGACATTAGTCATATCAATAGAGCACAATAGAAACATGAACATAAAGGCATGATATAACATGGAAATTTGGCAACAACACTTAACATGGAATTAGCATGAGCCAAGGCTCATTGCACATGAAGCATGAGTAAACCCTCTTTGCACATGAAGCATGAGTAAAACCTCATTACACTTGAATTATCATGAGTCGACACTCATTTCACATGACGTATCATGCTACTATACTTTACCCAATGCATTAGAGCGCTATAAGGGCCACCCTTCTTAAACATTTCATTTCAAGCATAAGTGTGCCACATGGATCATAAAACATGTATTCATAAAACATAATCATTTATTCCACGATAAAGGAATATGGAATTCATACATGAAACTTTATAATCAATAAGTAAATGTGTATAAAGGTGAATACCCTTGATGGATAAATGGGCATGGTATTCACTACACAATGGCATTGGCTTAGAAAATCGGTGCGATTTCGAAAGTGTAATGGAATGACATAAGAATTCATAAAAATGGTTGATGAGAAAGAAAGGGGTTACTCATCATAATTACATGTAATGGACCGTAAGGAGGTTATATAGATACATGTCCCAACAATTGTAATGGAATTTAGGTTCATGATACAAAAGTATTGCTTGAATGTAAATGAGGAGAGAGAAGTTTCTTTCAGAAATTCGGCATAGTAATGGGTGTACATGGGAGTCATTTAATGAGAGAGAATGGGGTCCCCCATCATTCAAGCATAAAGAGGGCAGTATGAGGGAGGTGTGAAACCATACCCCCAACATTCATAATTGAAATTAAAAGGGCAAAACAACTTAAAGAAAATTGGAAAAAAAATGAGAAAGGAAGAAAAAACCCTTACATGGAAGTGTGCTTCCAAAATCTAGAGAGATACTTGAGTGAGGCTTCTTTGGAGCTTGGGTTGGTTTATATAGGAAAGGTGAAGGAATTCTTTAGTATTTAGGTTTGGGACCCCTTACATTAAACTAATCCAAACCACAAACCAGCCCATGGTTTTCACTCATGGTTTTTGGAAAAGGGAAGAGGAAAACAATATTTTATAAGGCCAAATTCCAAACTTCTTAAAATAATGGGGTTTCTTATGTGGAGGTGAGTTTCACTCCCATGGAAAATAATTTAAAATGACAAGATGTTTAATAAGTCTTGAGGGCTCCATTAATTCTTTGTAAAATAAGTCAAACAAACCCAAAATCGCATTATTTTAATGTTAAAACATATATTGGCCGAACATAAAGCTTAAAGTATTTTATTACATCACTATTGGGTCATTATGATGTCATAAAACACATTATATATTTAAACGGTATTTAATTTTTACCCAAAAATTTGACTATCTCAGAAAATTATGAAAAATTCACCGTTGGATAATTTCAACGTCCTGATTCCAGAAATAAAATTTATTTTATCTAAATAATTTTCTAAATATGTTAATTTTCACTTTTAAAATAAAAACCGACATTTATCGAAAATTCATGAATTTTGACAAAAATGGCCTTCAAACCTTAATAAAAATTTCAATTGAATTCATAAAATTATATGATTATTTATATATATAAAAATTAATTTAAAAATAATAATATTTTATTTAAATGTTATTTAATTCAAAAATCCATTAATTTAATAAAATAGATTTATTAATTAAATAATAACTAAATACACTATTTGTACTTGAAAAACTATTTACAATGTATCAAAAATGACAAGGAGGTATATTAATTTTTATATTAAAAAATAATATACATGAACATAATACTAGCGATTTGTTACATAACCCCTTAAAACAGCCGCATAAGACCTAAGGGTAAGGTGTGCGATGGTGATAGACTCTTGGGGTGGCTCGGATAACATCGCTCGAGTGGTAATCTCTATCAACTTCCACTTTTCCCGTAGACGGTCCTGTTCGAGCTTGACATGATGAAGCTCAGCTTGGGCTTGGTCAAGAGATAAGCCCAAGGATGCCACCACTTTTCCAAGATCCGACAAATGGGCTTCGTATGGAGCAATTCTATTGGATGAGGCCATCACTTCTTTTGTATGAGTAAATTGGATTTGTTAAAGCCCTATATTTATACTAATCATGTGATCATTGTTCAACGGCTATATTAGCAACGGTCAAAATTCTTAACATAAAACCAAAGAATTTGACATTTTATATAAACGTTTTACATAAAGAGACATTTAATTAGATCAAGAGGGATTTTCATTAATGAAAATTTGGGTCATTAACATATTCACCCATTAAGAAATTTCACCCTCAAATTTTCCTTTTCCTACACTAAAACAGATGTGGGTAACTCATCTTCATCATTTCCTCTGATTCCCAAGTCGCTTATTCAAACATGTGGTTTCACCACAACACCTTGACGAGGGGAATTATCTTATTTCGTAGAACTTTTTCTCTACAATCTAAGATTTTCATTGGTTGGTCCTCATAAGAAATATCATCCTAAAACTGTACCACCTCAGAAGAGAGTACATGTCAAGGGTATGGTATGTACTTCCTTAAGAGGGATACATGAAAGACATCATGTACTTTGGCCATAGTAGGTGGAAGTGCTAGTTGATAGGCTATAGCCCCAACATGATCAAGAATCTCAAAGGGGCTGTTGTACCTTGGACTTAACTTCCCTTTCTTTCCAAACCTCATGACCTTCTTCCATGGAGATATTCGTAGAAACATCATGTCTCAAACTTTAAATTCAAGGTCTCATCGACGATTATCTGCATAACTCTTCTATCGACTATGGGCTTCCTTGATATGATGCTTAATGGTTTTCACCTTCTCCACCATTTCCTCGACCATTTCTGGTCCAAGCAGCTTACGTTCACCAACCTCATCCCAACACACCGGTGTTCTGGTAGGCATCAGTTTGAGGATGATATGCCATACTGAAGTTTAGTTCAGTATCCAGAGTATGTTGAAGACTCTTCCAAAACTTAGAGGTGAATCTTGGATCTTGGTCAGACACAATAGATAGTGGTACTCCATGCAGCCTTACCACTTCCCTGATATATATATATGCCAGTTGGTCCAATGAGAAATCCTCCCGAATAGCAATGAAGTGTGTAGTCCTTGTAAGACGATCCACCATAACCTAGATTTCATTGTTGCATTTGGATGTCCTCGGAAGTCTAGTGACAAAGTCTATGGTGATGTTATCCCATTTACATTCTGGTATGGGAAATGGTTGCATCATCCACTTAGACTTATGCCTCTCTGCCTTCACTTGCTGGCACACCAGGCACTTTGATGTATATTCAGCGATCTCCTTCTTCATATTATCCCCCAAAAATTTTCTCAGATATCTCGATACATCTTTCTGCTCCCTGGGTGAATAAAGAAATTTTAACTATGTGCATCATCCAAAAGTTCCTTCATCAGCTCCGGACTTGATGGAACACATAGTCTTTTCCCAAACCACACAATTCTTTTTTCATTAACATTAAACTCCGTGGATTTCTCTTTTTTGATAGATTCCACTTTTTCCTGAATTCTCACATCATCCTTTTGAGCATCCTTTAACCTTTCCAAAAGAGACAGTAGAGAAATCATTTGTGAAATGATTGATGATGTTCCCTTCTTTATGATTCCCATGTCCATCTTCATCAAGTCTAAGAAGATTGGATCCTTTTCAATTCTCATCGGTGTTAGAATCATTGGGTCCTTTCTACTTAGGGAATCTTCCACCTTGTTTGCTTTCCCAAGGTGGTAATGTATTGAACAGTCATAATCCTTGATGAGCTCTATCCATCTTCTCTGGCACATATTAATCTCTTTCTATTTGAATATATATTTAAAACTCTTATGGTCAGTATATATCTCACATTTCTCCCCATAGAGAAAATGTCGCCAGATTTTCAAGGCAAAGATCACTTCCGCCAACTCCAGATCATGCATTGGATAGTTTCACTCATGGATTTTCAACTTCCTTGAGGCATAGGATATCACTTTATCATTCTGCATCATCACAGAGCCTAAGACCTTCTTCAAAGCATCACTGAATACCACAAAAGGTTCCCCACTTGTGGGTAAAGTAAGCACAGGCGTAGTGATAATCCTCTTTTTCAACTCCATGAAGCATTCTTCACATTCATCACTCCAAGAAAACTTTACTCCCTTTCGAGTTAGCTTGGTAAGAGGGTTGGATAATCGTGAGAAATTTCTCACAAATCGTCGATAATATCTAGCTAACCCCAAGAAGCTATGGATATCTGTTACCGATGTTGGCTGCGGCCATCCCCCAATTGCATCTGTTTTAGAGGGATCCACAGATATCCCATCGCTTGTGATGATATGGCCCAGGAATGAGACCTCATTCAACCAGAACGCACACTTTCTATACTTTGCATAGAGCTTCTGGTTGCGCAAAGTCTCTAGTACAGTTCCTAAATTCTCCTCATGATCCTCCTTGGTTTTGAATTATATTAGAATATCATCTTTAAATACTACCACAAATTTGTCAAGGTAATCTCTAAAGACTCTATTAATCAAGTCCATGAATATTACTGGAGCATTAGTGAGTCCGAAAGGCATTACTATGAATTCATAGTGCCCGTATCTTGTACGAAAAGTAGTCTTGGGGACATCTTTCTTCTTCACCTTTACTTGATAATATCCCGACCGCAAATCTAACTTGGAGATTTATTGTGCTCCATGTAGCTGATCAAACAAGTCATCGATATGTGGCAGAGGATACTTGTTCTTTATCGTGATTTTGTTAAGTTCACGATAATCGATGCAAAGCCGCATTGACCCATCCTTCTTCTTGACAAAGAGGATTGGTGCACCCCATGGTGAAGCACTTGGGTGTATAAACTCTTTATCCAGATTCTCCTGTAGTTGTTTCTTCGGATCTTCAAGCTCCACGATAGCCATTCTATATGTAGTCTTGGATATTGGTAGCTCCCCTAGTATAAGTTCAATTGAGAATTCAACATCTCTTCTAGGAGGAAGACAAGGCAATTCCTTGGGAAACACTTAAGTGAATTCTCTCACAATAGGAATTTATTCAATGATGGTTTCTTCCTTTGACTCAATCATTTGAGCCAGATGCGTGTGCTCATAGGGCAGTAATATCCATGATTGATATGATGGAGCTAAAGGAGATTCATCTTCCTCCTTACACTTATAAAGAATCGGGTTTCGATTCTCCATATGGAGTGTTATTTACCTCTCCTGACAATTTATGTTGGCTCTATATAAGGAAATCCAATCCATGCCAAGAATTGCATCAAATTCCACCAGAGGGAGTATGATGAGGTTCACCGAGAAATTCAATCCCCAGATTATAACAGGGGAGGACTTATATTCATGGGATGCAATGATTGCCCCATTTTTCGTACTAACCGACATCTTCACTTCCATGATTTGTGGTGGTGCTGGGATTGTTCTACTAAACTTTCGAGATATAAAAGAATGTGTATAACCTGAATCAAAAAGTACGTTCGATATTATTGAATGAATAACTAGTGTACCTATCACCACTTCATTTTCGGGGTTCACTTCGGCAGTAGTAATGGAAAAAGATCACCCTTACTGCCTTGGAGGTTGTTGGTTGCCTCTGAAAACCCTTAGATTAGGGCACTGATTTGCAAGATGCCATGGTTCTTTGCATTTGTAGCAATGAACAACGTGTTGAGGTTCGAACGGAGTGTTCCTCTCCTCTGTCACAGCCGCGGGTCTTTCTTACCGATAGTTAACAGCTAGGTTCCCTTCTCTACCACACTTGAAGCATTTCTTCATCCCCTTAAGGAAATTTACAGGGTGCTTCTTTCCGCACTTTTGGAAAGTGGGGTGCTGGATCTTCTTATCACTGTTGGATTTATCCATCGGACCACCAGCATTGAATTCCACCTTACGCTTCTTATCCCCATTATACCCATGTGATTCTACGATCTCCATTTTGACCTTGAGGGCACATCGGACAATTTCCTCATAGCTGTCAAAGCCACGGATTACTAATGCTTTCCATAGGCTAGGCTTCATCCCACCAAAGAAGCAGTCAACTTTGCATTCAGGGGTAACAACAAAGCTGGAAGCATATCATGCAAGCCTTATGAATTTTTCCTCATATGCTCCAACAAATTCTTCATCTTTTTTCTTGAGGGAAAGGAAGTCCCTTTCCATCTTAAGCCGGAGGGTGCGCGGAAAATATTTATCGAAAAACATCATCTGGAAATCATTCCATCCCAATGCCTCAATCTCCTCCTCAGGCTTCATATTTTTTATCAACGTCCCCCATTGATCAGCTTTACCCTCCATACGATAAGCCTCTAGGAGAACCTTATCTTGTTTCAAACATTTAAGGATGGAGAATATCTTTTCAATGGAGTTGATCCATTATTTAGCAATCGTGAGATCAGATGATCCACTAAAAGTATGAGGCCTTTGTCCCATGAAGCTCTTGATAGTGACTTGTTCTTTATTAGGGGGGTTGAATGTTCCTCTTGACCTGTGTTTATATTCAAAACATGAGTTAGCTGAGAGAGAAGTGTGAAAAATTTTGTGATTCCCACTTCCATGGGATTGGGCATCTCATTAGTACAGTCATCACATTGATCTTCACATCGGTTGTTAGCCTAAGTCATCCTATTACCGGGAATTGGATGGAATAAAAGGAAATATAGGGGTAACACATAAAGGGTAATCCAATGAAAAAATTTGATGACTTATAAATAAACTTTTATTTCCTTAACTCAGGAGTCTATAGGCATCAATCTAGGATTTTCATGATATACTTTCTAACATATATTCTTAGGGGAATTTTTTTTAATTCCTTTAATAAGGGTTCTTACTAAGCTTATGGATTTATCAAAACATATCCCTCAGGAGTATCATAACCAAGAGTGCAGCAAGGTCTGTTGTCATGCACCAGTTCCCATTCGAGTCTATCTCAAAGTAGTGTTTTTGGGTTTTACCCCTAGGATACATCTGTGCCATAGTCGCCTCTACCTGCTCGTATCCAGACAGGGATGTATTTTCTTGATAAACCACTTACTCAGTACTTACTAAAACATAGGGATGTTTTTAATATACTTAGTCTTGTCTCTAAGGCTTTACTAGGGTTTTCTAATCCTAATCCCAAAAATAACTACACATATCCTCTAATACCAACTATGACAACCCTTCTTTTTATTACAAACATAAACATGATTTATTACATAAAACATCACTTGATATAACAAAGAATATCAAGAGGTTTAGTGTCTCTGGGGCTTAGGATAATTACATAAAAACATAAAACATGAAATTCAACATCTTTATTAAAAACTTCCTTTACAATTCCACTACATTCCCTCATACTTAGCATTGCATGGGGTAACCTGAGGACATGCATAAGAAAAGGGTGAGCTATAAAGCCTAGTAAGGGAATACACATGGAATAACATGAGGAGTACAAAACATTTTAGACATTAGGCATATCAATAGAGCACAAGAGAAACATGAACATAAAGGCATGATATAACATGGAAATGTGGCAACAACACTTAACATGGAATTAGCATGAGTCAGGGCTCATTGCACATGGAGCATGAGTAAACCCTCATTGCACATGAAGCACGAGTAAACCCTCGTTGCACTTGAATTAACATGATTCAACACTCATTGCACATGATGTATCATCATACTATACTTTACCCAATGCATTGGAGGGCTATAAGGGCACACCCTTCTTAAACATTTCATTTCATACATAAGTGTGCCACATGGATCATAAAACATGGATTCATAAAACACAATAATTTATTCCATGATAAAGGAATGTTGAATTCATACATGAAACTTTATAATCAATAAGTAAATGTTCATAAAGGCGAATACCCTTGATGGAGAAATGGGCATGGTATTCACTACACAATGGAATTGAATTAGAAAATCGGTGCGATTTCAGCAGCATAACGGTGTGACATAAGAATTCATAAAAACAATTGATAAGAGAGAAAGGGGTTACTCATCATATTTACATGTAATGGACAGTAAAGAGGTCATATAGATACATGTCCCAACAATTGTAATGGAATTTAGATTCATGATACAAAAGTATTGCTTGAATGTAAATGAGGAGAGAGAAGTTACTTTCATAATTTTGGCATAGTAACGAGTGTATATGGGAGGCATTTAATGAGAGAGAAATGTGTCTCCCATTATTCAAACATAAAGAGGGTAGTATGAGGGAGGTGCGAAACCATACCCCAACATTCATAATTGAAATTAAAAGAGGAAAACAATTTAAAGAAAATTGGACAAAAATGATAAAGGAAGAAAAAACCCTTACTTGGAAGTGTGCTTCCAAAGGCTAGAGAGAGGCTTGAGAGAGGCTTCTTGGGAGCTTGGGTGGGTTTATATAGGAAAGGTGAAGGAATTGTTTATTATTTAGGTTTGGGACCCCTTACATTAAACTAATCTATACCACAAACCAGCCCATGGTTTTTTCTCATGGTTTTAGTAAAAGGGAAGAGGAAAACAATATTTTATAAGTCCAAAGTCCGAACTTCTTAAAATAATGGGGTTGCTTATGTGGAGGTGAGTTGCACTCCCATGGAAAATAATTTAAAAAGACAAGATG
This sequence comes from Viscum album, assembly GCA_963277665.1. Classification (NCBI taxonomy): domain Eukaryota; kingdom Viridiplantae; phylum Streptophyta; class Magnoliopsida; order Santalales; family Viscaceae; genus Viscum; species Viscum album. The sequence continues at coordinate 1,234,966,981 of OY728145.1, read as the reverse complement.
TTTAATAAGTCTTGAGGGGTCCATTAATGATTTGTAAAATAAGTCAAACAAACCCAAAATCACATTATTTTAATGTTAAAACATATATTGGCCGAACATAAAGCTTATAGTATTTTATTACATCACTATTGGGTCATTATGATGTCATAAAACACATTATATATTTAAACGGTATTTAAGTTTTACCCAAAAAATTGACTGTCTCAGAAAATTATGAAAAATTTACCATTGGATAATTTCGACGTCCTAATTCTAGAAATAACAGTTATTTTATCTAAATAATTTTCTAAATATGTTAATTTTCACTTTTAAAATAAAAACCAACATTTATCGAAAATTCACGAGTTTTGACAAAAAATGGCCTTCAAACCTTAAAAAAATTGCAATCGCATTCATAAAATTATATGATCATTTATATATAATAACATTAATTTTAAAATAATAATATTTTATTAAAATATTATTTAATTCAAATATCCATTAATTTAATAAAATATATTTCTTAATTAAATAATAACTAAAAACACTATTTGTACTTTAAAAACTATTTACAATGTATCAAAAATGACAAGAAGGTATATTCGTTATTATATTCAAAAATAATATACATGAACATAGTACTAGTGATTTGTTACATAACCCATTAAAATATCCACATAAGTCCTAAGGGTACGGTGTGCGATGGTGACAGACTCTTGGGGTGGCTCAGATAACATCACCCGAGTGGTAATATCTATCAACTTCCACTTTTCATGTAGATGGTCCTGTTCGAGCTTGAAATGATGAAGCTCAGCTTGGGCTTGGTGAAGATCGAAGCCCAAGGATTCCACCTCTTTTCTGAGCTCCAACAAATGGGATTTGTATGGATAAATTCAACTGGATGAGGCCATCACTTCTTTTGTCTGAGTAAATTGGATTTGTTAAAGCCCTATATTTATACTAATCATGTGATCACTATTCAATGGCTATATTAGCAATGGTCAAAATTCTTAACATAAAACCAAAGAAGTTGACATTTTATATAAACATTTTACATACAGAGACATTTAATTAGATCAAGAGGGATTTCCATTAATGAAACATTGGGTCATTACAGATAGAATCCAAAGGGCCCACTACTTATTATTTTACTTATCTGAACTTATTACTATATTTTTTCTTACTATTGTGGGATCCGTTTATTTCTTGTGTGACATGTATTCCCCTAATCATTCTCTAGTTTTCACATGTTCACTTTGGTTATTTATTAAATTGTATATGATTTATTTTTGATCATATAACATGATATTGAGTGCATAGTCTACCCACTAAAGGAATCATACACTAGATACTAGTTAGTAGCCTCATTTCATATGTGGAGGAGTTCATGAGTAAATTTGACCTTCCAGATCAGATCCAGTGGTTTGGTTCAAGATATTACTAAATGGAATCATAATACTGGGATTCACTAAATTTTTATTCTCCTTTACTTGATTTGGGATAGGGTGGAAAATAGATATTATAGTTAGGACTCAAGAAGGGGAACTATAAGAGTTCTTGGAAAACACTTTATAGTGGATTATAAGATTCTTAAAGTTAGGAAAATTATGTTTTTTTATTACTATTGATTAAATTCACCCTAGTTGATGCACATGATTTTTATATATTATTTATGATATTTCAGTTACATTCATACATCACGATTATGCATATAGGTTCACAATCCATATATATCATTGTTGTGTTACATAGTGTTTCTTTAATTAAATTCGTTGATATGTGTTATATGTTCCAGATAGTTTCTCTCATGTGATATATATGTGTTTTCATTCTGTTATGATATATCGTTATTGGTATTAATTAGTTGAATTGAGAATTGTGATGTGTTAATGTATATATATAATGAATGTGACTAGCGTGAAAGGATAGAAACTAGGGTTAGTGGTAGGAGGGGTATACCTTAGGTTATGGGTATACTCCATGAGAACCTTGTGTGATCCCTTAGACTAGTTGTGTTTATTCATAAATTTTTATACTAATTATTTCTTTCATAGATTCCACCTTGGAGACGTTTGACGAGACCACAAGATGAGGGAGCCTGAGAACTCCCATGCCGCCAATAATGGTATAGGGGGTGTACACCAACATGATATTATATTGGCATAGGTGATCTAGGTTATATATCCCATTCAGTTGTGATGTTTTTGGATAGTTCTCTTCTAAGGAAGATCCACTCAAAGGAATATGATCGATCATACTTGGGATTTATAGCTCTATAATACTCACACATTTTAGGGTACCTGTGTGCCAAAGGATTTAGAGGATTGGATGTATTTTATAGAGATAATTTTCAAGCTAAATCGGACTCCTAATGAGGGGAAGGTGATCCTAGTGATCTTCATGTTCAAAGGACCCACCTGGGATATTGGATGGACATGAGTCAATCTAGGAGATGAGGTGGCCTTACATGGATGACCTTCAATGAACTATTTTTCATTTAGAACTTTCCCAACATAATGAAGTTGGATCATGACCAAGATTTCATGGAATTACAATAGGGTTCCATGAATTCCTTTATATATTCTACCCATTTTATTGAGATACTTCACTTTTCTTCCTTATTTCCTGGGAACAAGGCGTAGAAGGATTGGAATTTTGAGATTGTCCTTCTACCATAGAAAATATAATAGGTTTTGGTATATGACTCGATGAAATATACATTGGTGATTTTTATATTCATAAACATTGAGAAGGGGATAAAGGAGGACATGGAATAAGGAAAACTCTCAGTCTATAGTTGGCTAGTGGCTGAGTTTCCTCTCACTATTATGGTATTTTCTTCTAGTTGTAGGAGAGGATGACCATATAAATTAAAAAAACACTATAATATAGGTGTAATAGAGTGTGGCTTCATCATATCCCTTAATATGAGTTCCATAGTGCTTTAATTGTGGAAAGGTTGAACATTATCATAGGTTTTTTTCAGCATCTCAAAGCATGTTTCAACAATGTTTCAAGATATGGCATATTCATCATTTTTTTTCTTTAGTTTTTAAGGATAAATTTATAAAGAGTTAGGGTTCAGACATGATCTTTAACTTAGGGATCTATCTAAGGCTCTCAATGATATACTTGGATTGGTTATACAGCTCATGGAAAGGGCCGCAGAGATGAGGCGGTTCAGTGTACACTATGGATCAAACTCCTTCATATGGTAGAGAGGGTACATCTATTGTTTGAGTTATAGTTCATATCAACTCTACTTTATCGACCCCTTTTTCGATACTGGTGCATATTATTCCTTGATATCTACCTAATTAGTTATTGTACTTGACCCATCGGTCAATTTATCCTCTAAGTTAGTGTCCCTTGATACATCATTGGGTATGAAATTAGACTTTATCCAATAATTATCATAGTTTCCTATAGTTGTCGCTATCTATGGAAATATATAAGAGTTCATGATTCTATAGATGGTGACCTTTTATGTGATTCTTAGCATGCATTGGTTGAACATCTTCTAAGTTCACATTTATTTCTATCGAATATTTGTTTCATTCACTTCACCAAAGGGGGAGAATCTTATGATAACCAGTGAGTGGGAACATAGAGAAAGTATAACTGGACCATAAATTTTTCATCATAGGAAAATCATAGTGTAAATTTTTAGCTTTGCACTTTTATGAGGATCAGTGGACCCCCCCCCCCCCTCAACTTTTCCTCAAATCATGGATCTATATCAGTATGTCTTCTTAGATGAATTTATTGGACTTCCTTCTCATATAGGAGTTTATTTTAATATTTAAATCATGGATGATATAAATCCCATTTTGATACCCCCTTATTGTATAGTGCTAGTTGAACTGAAGGATCTAAATGTGCATCTAGATGACTTAGAGAGCAATTGATTTATTAGAACGATTACTTTACCATGGGTTGAACCAATGTAGTTCAATAAGAAGGAGGACTATATTCTTGAACTTTTCATCAATTTATGAAAGTCAAATCAGGTTAGGGTGAAGAAAAAATACCCATTTCTAAGGATCAATGATCTTTTTGATCAATTATGGGGATATGAATGGTTCTAAAAGATTTGTCTTCTATAGGGCTATCACCAGTTTCATGTTAGAGAAGATGACATTATAGAGATGGAATTTTGGAGTACATATAGGATATATGTGTACTTGGTGATACTGTTTGGACTGAAAAATGTATCGGTATTTGCATGGCTATCATGAACAATATTTTCAACCCATATCTAGACTTGTTCATTGTGGGGTTTATCAATGGAATCCTCATCTACTCACTGACACCAAAGAAGTATACTAAGCACCTTGATATAATATTGAGTATGCTCTGAGAACATTGTATTTACATCAAGATATCAATCTGTGACTTCTGTATATGAGAGATTAAATTATTATGGTATGGGGTGTCTAAGAAAGGAATATCTATAGACCTAGAGAAAGAATAGGTGGTGATATCTTGGAAACATCCCAAAAACATGTTTGATATCAATAGATTTATAGGTATATTAGGATATTACAATAATTTATGGAATAATTCTCATAGTTATCAACACCCATGAATGTGTTTAAAAATATGGGAGTTAAGTTATAGTGTTAGGACTAGTGTAAATAATCATTTCATGATCTAAATAAGAGGTTTACTATAACTCCAGTACTGTTACTTCCCGAGCCTGGGATCAAATATACAGTTTACTATGATGTATTAGGAATTGTTCTTGGAGTGGTACAAATATATATATAGCAATAAATATCTTAATGTTCATGTCATATATGACCCTATTAGTGGGACTACCCTACTCATGATCTATAGCTATTAGTTTTTATCTATGATCTAATGGTTTTTTGGAACTATCTCTTCAGTGAGAGATATTTTATCTATATAGACCACTAGAGCCACTAGTATATCTTCATATAGAGGGAATTGAATCTAAGGTAGATTAAATGGGTGTTATATCTATATAAATTTGACTTTGAGATGATTTATGCACCTTGTAAGGTAAACTTCATCACAGATTCTCTTATCCATAAGACGCAGGCTGAGGAGGATCTAAGTGAGCATCTCTCTAAGGAGTAGTATCACATGATGAGCTTGATGACTGATTAGAATGTAGATGCTTTATATGAGGGTATATATGAATTTTTCTCCCTTGATATCACATATTCACTGGTATACTAGGTAAATATAGGATAAGATACTGACCTAGAATTTTTTTAATGAGGGGACATCTAACTCAAGTTGTTCTAATACCCTAGTGGTATTTGGGTGATGATGATGTGATTAACATATATGGGAGATTATTTGTACCTTATTTCATCAAATAGGATATGAGGATAAATTTATATACCTATATATAGGTAGTACATCTTGGTGTGACCAAGATATGTTTTGACTTCAGGTTGTAGTTCTTGTGTCCAGGGATGAAGTGGGACATTGTACATTTTATTTCTCTATGCCTTACCAACCAAAGGGAAAAGGCCAAGCACCAGTGGCCTAGTGGTTTACTCTAGACACTTCTAGTGCCCATTTGGAATTGTGGGACATCACAATGGACCTTGTGATATTGTTTCACATGACCCTAAGAAGTCATGATATTGTCTGGGTGATTATTGATCAGCTGGAGAAAGTTTCATACTTCATACTAATTAGAGAGACTCACATAGTTAATGAGATGGGAAAGATTTACCTCCATGATATTGTACACTTAAATAGAGTTCTTTTGTGTATTGATTCAGATATATACATATTTTTCATGGTTTTTTAAGTGATTTTAGAAGTCCCTAGGAATTCATTTGAGGTTGAGTATAGCATAAAATCCTCAAACAAATAGAAAATCCAAGCAGACAATGTGCATATTGGAGGATATACATTGAGCTTGCATTCTATACTTTGGTGGAGCATGGTATAATCACCTATCCTTGTTTGAGTTCTCATAAAATAAGAGATTCTAGGATTTCATTCAAATGGAACCTTGAAAGGTTTTTTATAGTAGGTCGTGTTGTTCAGTTATCTATTGGAATGAGTTTGGTGACACGGTGATTATGGGGCCCAATGTGGATTAGGATACCTATAAGAGAGTATATCTGATTCATAAGAGGTTAATCACCTCTCATAATAGATAAATATCATATTTCAACCATAAGAGGATACATTGTATTTCATTATGGTTGATCATTTTTTCTTGATATTGACCCCTTGTTTAGTTCACCATCATTTGAGGAATAAAGGAAAGCTATATCCATATTTTGTTGGACCATTTGAGATCACTGAGTGTTCAGGGGTAGTGGAGTACCATTTGGATCTTCCTTCTCACTAATTATTTATTCACAATATGTTTTATTTTTCATATCTTCATAGATACATGTATAATCCTACACATGTCATAAACTGTGAGTATATTTTGTTAGAGCCTAAGGAATTATATGAGGAGTGTCTGGTGAAAATTATATACTAGAGTGAGAAATTCATTCATAGGAATATGGTTCCACTTGTCCAGATTTGATGGCTACATGGATGGATCCATGAGGATACTTGGGATCAATAGGATGAAATTCTAGCTTAGTGGCCTAGGTTGTTTGATAAATATCCCTAGAGATGCTTCTCGAGGGTGATAAGTCTTTATAGGGGGCATTATAAAACCCTAACAACAATATTTTTTAATGTAATTGTTTTTTCACTTCTTATCTCCCATATATTCTAGTTGATAAATGTTTGGTTAAAGGGTTGAGGTATTTAAAAAATTTAGTTAATCTTTAGTTTTGTTTTTGGTAACATTATGTCCAAATTATGGGGCACCATGTTATGGGAGTGATGGATTCATCATAGCCCAACTATGGATCTAAGGCCATGACACAGAGAAAGTTGATTCACCATGGTGATGGCAACTGATGGAGGTTGTTTCATATCCTATACCATGGATAGGTGATCATGGAGGTTTCACTGTGGTGGATTAGATCATGTCATAGAGAACTTTTCTACATTAGTTTCATATATCTAATCCAGTCTTCAATCTTCAGATTTTAAGCATTTTAATTGGTATTTATTTTTTTGATTCAGGGAATTCATTTGTAATTGAAGAGGGGCCTTCATTTTAGAATTCAAGAGTCATTAATTAGGGTTCTTTTAGGCACATTAAACCTTGAAATATTCTAATCATCCTCTTCAATTGGATTGTTCCAGATCTCTAAAGGTAAATTTCACAACTTAGTCCTCTCCCTACATCATAGCGGTTAATTTTTCAATTTTTTTCTATATCTTAGTATTCACCTCAATGCCATATAGGTCGTTTTCTAGTTCATTCCACGCTAAAATACCTGATTCTATATCATAGTGGTTTTTACCATGCCACAATTGTTCTTCCTATACCATGGTGGAAGGATTTATGACATAGTTTTTTCTTCTTGATCACCTCTAGACCAGGGTGGAATAATTTACACATTACTGGTTTTTCTATATACACCTCCATGCCACAGCACCCTGATTGCATCACTGGGCCTTACATGCTCCCATGAATACTTCCAAACTAAAAATTAAGACTTCTGTTGATGACAATCAAGATCTGGTCAGAATTAGTTCTTCCCTTGGTCTTGTTTCTATTTACCATACTCTAAAAACCTTTTCATGCTATATTGTAATTGTTTCTAGGAATTCTTTTCATTTCATCATGTTCTGGTTGGTTTGTAAATATGGTTATAGTGATGATGCCTTCAATAAAACTTGGGGTTGACTTTTATAATCATGGGGTAGGAATTATTTTACCTCCTGGGTATTTATCTACACATGTTTCCTTATTATAATTTTTTTGTTAGAATAACTTATAACCATGCTTGAATTTTGATCATAAGTGGGTGTGTGTGTGTGTGTGTCTCGTGAGGCCCATTATGATATTATTTCTATCATTATTGTTAAAATTTCATGATTCCATGTTTGATATTGATTAACATGTTGACTTTGGTTATATTATTTATATCATGGTGTCTTGTTATGTTTGTTATCATGTTATACCTTGTTGTGTAACATCTTACCATTAAAGTATTTTTACTTGGTATATGTGACATGTGAATTTTTTGGATGGTTATACCTTAAAGGGGAAGTGTGCTTGATGTGTGATTATGATGGTGGTGGGGCATAAAAACCTTTTGGGATATATATAACTTGATGACTTGAGGATTTGAAGGAAACAGTTTGATACTGATGCCTTGTGGATTCCAAGTAGCCCATTGACTCGATGCATTTTAAATTCTGAGTAGCATGTCAACTCAATACCTTGTGGATTCTAGGAACATTCCCACTTGATTCTTGGTGGATTCTGAGTGGCATACTAACATCCTCGTGGATAGATTATAATCTATTTTTGAAAAATGTTGATGAAAATTATGGAATATAGTCAAAACAAGCATGGTTAGGGGTTTGTAATGACTTGGTTAGCGCAAAATCACTCAGTTTTAGATTGTATGATGTTGTTATTATTATGAATTTATTATATTCATGACATAAAACTATTATACTTGATCACTATTGGTTAAGGAATCATTGTTGGAATCCCACTAAATCTTGTACTCACACCCTAATCAGGAATTTTGGTTTGCTTATAGATTTCCTTGTTAGAGAACCAACGAAGGGAAATGGATATTTAGTGGATGGTTTGGAAAAGTAGTATGTAGCTTCTAGAAAACTGATATGGACTTAATAGGACCTGTTGATTATTCTTTTATTTATCATCACTTGTTACTGTGTTTTGGATTTCCAATATAGGAGCCATTTTTTGCTTGAATGACATGTAAGACCCTTTTTTATGTTTAGTTTTTACATATTCACTATAGTTATTTATTATATTGATTATGATTTATTATTGATCCTATGACATGATACTAAGGTCATAGTATACCAACTAACGGACGCATACCCTTTCTATTTGTTTGTAGCCTCTTGTGTATGGGGAAACACACATGAGGCCATGTGACCTTCCAGCTTAGACCCGGTGGTTTGGGTCAGGATGTTACATCTACACTATAATGTTCACTTATATAGTTATACCATCCATAAAAAGGTATTAAGTGTGCTATGTGATCTTGATCAAAAATATTTTATTCAAAAGTTGTGCTTGAACCTAAAAAGGCATTATTTTAGTCTATCCCTTATAATAGACTAGGTTATATTTGAAATAATATTAAAATATTAGGTTCAATAACATTTTTAAAAGAAAATATTATAGTGGATCCTATAGTTCTCAAACATTTAGATAGTGTGTTAATATTAGATCTAGGATCAATTGGATTTTAACTACTATAAAAATAGTTGTGCTTGTTTTTTTACTAGTTTTATATTTTATTCCTGAATTTTTTTATTATTTATCCACTAAATTCATTAAACTATTTTATACTTTGTTGATTTTTAATTAAATAAAATTCACTACCCCACTTTTCCATTTTCATACTAATCATGGGACCTAATAATTGGAGTCAAATATGACCTTGAAATAAGATTTATTTCACTCTTTACATATATTTTTGTGACTATCATATATTTTTGTTACTAATCAGTATCATAGACTAAATAGTCTAAGGAAATATCTATTTTTTAGTTAGGGATAGTCAATAAACTAAGTTATTAAACCCCTTTATACCACCTTATTTCAATGGTAGTGATTATGGATATTTAAAGGATAGAATGGAGGTATTTTTAAAAAATATAGGTATTCAATATCAGAATATCATTGCTAGACCTTAAAAATTAACCAAAGATAATAGTAATACTTCAAATCATAATGATTCTAACAAATATATTTTGAATTACAATGTTATGAAGTTTAAGTTTTTATTTCTTAGTAGAAATTTTTATGGTCATGTTTATTCTTGTAAAATGGATTCTTACATTTGGATAACTTTAAAAGTCACTCGTTTATGTATTAATAAATTATAGGTAACCACACTGTGTATTTTCAGGGCTTAATTATAAGATTTTTGGATGTTTGATCATGAAAGAGTTAGTGATATATACAATAGATTTACAAATATTATAAACAACAAGGATTCTCTTAGTGAGATCATGAAGAATGAATTATTGATTAAAATAATACAAGAATCACTATATTTGAAGTGTAATTACAAGAAGGTTACAATTAATGAAAGAAATAAGTTTTTTGAATATATAATGGATGAGTTGATTAGATCATTACTTCAAAAAAAGCATGAGTTGAAGAATATCAATAATGAAGTTAATAATAAAAGGAATGGGTGTATTTTAAATCATTTAAACATGTTTCTTATAATAATTAAACAAAAAGCCTATCTCTATATGGTTCTAAAAATGATGATGATTAATTCAACTTATGAAATTCATATAAGGACTCATGAATACGAGATAGAATTCCAAGTATGGAAAAATAAGAAATATAAAAAAATAAAAGTAAATGTAAGAAATGTAATTCAAATTCTAATATTAAATGCTATGAAAACAAGAAGAAGGTTCATACCTAATATGAATGTCCAATGTAGAAATATGAAAGATAAGAAATAAAGAAGGAAAATAAAATAAATAATTTTTTAGCTGCTAGTTGGAGTTATATAGAAGACTCTGATTCAAGTGAGAATACTATAAGTAAAATGATACTATTAATATTTTTTTAATGGTTATAGATATGAATAAGGTTAGTTATCATTTTTTATCTTATTCCTCTTATGATTTTTGTTCAAAAAAATGTTAATGAAGAGTTAAATGTAATATCTAATTAATATTAGAAATAAATTGATAAAAAAAACTTCCATAAATATATAATAAATTAATTAAGGATCATAAAAATATAGTTAAGGAAAATATGAATCTGATTTTAGAAAATTAACAGCTCTGTTTCTAAGAATAGTTTAGTGATTAAGGATAAATTAAAAGTTTTAATGGATGATGTTTATAAACTAAAAAATCTGAAAATAGTTTATATAATTTTGTTTCATGTATTAAAGATAAAATATGTGATGGTTTGAAAATTTTACAATATGAAAATGGAAAACTTGATGATGATTTGATGAAATTTTTGTTTAAATTTACTATTGGAAGTAAAAAAAATTGAATTATATTTTAAGATTACAAAAAATGAATCGAATTTATTTTGGTTTATTTGGAAGATCACACAAATTTACTTAAAAATATTTTTACAGTGTAAAACTAAAGATAGTTCATTTGCTTTTTGTTTTAGGTGTGGTTTATTTCATCATTATTCTAGTAACTTCTCATTAAAATTTGTTTTATCCATTGATTACAAGAAAAACTTTATTTATAAAACAGATTTTAAAGTAAAAAATGATTAATCCTGTTTAGTATGGGTTTATAAATGATCTTTATTTAATCCTACTAAACCTAAGCTGGTATTCATACCCATGTTAGTATATTTCAAATTAGACCACATGTATACACATTTTTTATTATATGTGTAACAACCTGGCTTTTATTTTCTGTATAGATCATTGTTTTTTCTGTTTAAATTCTTTGTTTTGTACTAGTGAGTTTGACCTCTAGCATAAGGGGTCTCAGGAGTTTTTGGGGCTTGTTTGAAACCTATAACTCTGAGTTTGGGAGGAAACAGTTTAGGTGCATAGTTTGACAAAGTCGCACCCCTAATCTATCATGGTTTGGCAAAACTATGCAGGGTGATTTATATGGTTGTAGAGGGATACACAGTTATGCTAAACCATACAACCTTGGCCACATGAGTATGCACCTTTTCTTGAACATGGGTCAGAGTAAAATCATATGGAATTTGCATAGTTCGTCTAAATGTGTGCTAGCCATGTGAGGGGTGGCCTCCCTTAAATAGTTTTTGTCCATGGTTGGCACATAGTTTGGCTGACCGTGCGGCCAAACCGAACATCTCTTAAAAAGTGGTAAATTTTACCATTTTAAGCCTATTTCACTTAAGTAACCTATATCTTTTTCCCCTACCACTTGTTTCTGTTAATCCTCATGGAAAGGTCTCTCCCTTTCCTCCATGGCTAGGTTTTGAATCCTTCCCTTCATCTGGACTCTACATTCTTTATTTTTAGGTGTTTTTCATCCACAATGGTAAGATCTATAATATTCTTGCTTCCTTTCCCCATTTATACTTCCCACTCTTGCGGTATTTTTTTGTGATCTCATATGCCATATTTTTAGGGCATTTTCTAATTCTTATAATTTCTTATATTCCACTTTGAACCTAAATCCAATATCGGATGAGGATTCCTCCAAAGGCTTATGATAATTGGTATAGAAATTTTCCCTAAAATTTTAGGTGTGTTATAGAAATTTTTCATTGTGTTTGACATTGTACATTTTCGTCAATTTCCTTAAAATATGTTTTCCCTTTCTAATTAATTGTACCATGTTATGGCACTCCTATAGACCTATGTTAAACCATTGGAGGATGTTTACCACATTGATCTCAACCCCTTTGGGTGTGCTAAATTAAATTCACTCTTTACTGTAAATGTGTAATGCCCAACCACATACTAAGTGGGTTTTATTTACCTTGATTTTATTTTACATGATTTATAAATTAAATGGATTAATTTAATTGAATGTAAGTGGGTGGTAAGGCTACTCCATTTTTGGTATATTTATAAATATGAATTATATGAATTGTGACACCCATGGTTAGATTGGGTTAAGTGTTTATAAATGATTTTGAGGTAATACCTCATGATAATTATAATTATACCTTGGATACTGGTTGGTGGATAATGGTTAATGGTTTTGTTAATCAAGTAATTTAATTCTCTGATATGTTGGGTGATGGGCATGGCATCTCACACTTTTTACTTTTACTTGGATGATGGGATGACATTACACGTTCCATTGCATCGAGTGTTGCACAGGATGACTCACCCTACTAACTCAAGTGATAATAATGATGACTCACATTACTATGAGATTTAGGGCTTGTACATTTATTGGAGCATATAGCTCATTATACTAGACTTGGATGCCTAAGTTATGCCTCTATTTCATCTTGCACCTAGTACCCATATATATGCCTATATATTTCCTTACATATATAGTGTATATACATGTATACATATTATATATATATATATAATTACATATATATGGTAAATAGATCAGACATATTTTGTCATATACTGAGGTAAGTCGAGTATGTCAGGTGTCTTATAGGAACTTAAGCAGTTTGGTATTTATTTTTAGAATTATTTATTATTAATTATACCTTCACACTACTATGTTATATAAATTGAATGGATTATTCTATAAAATTGTGGTGGTGGACTACTAAGATTACATCACACCCTACTAAGGCCACCCTTGGTACCTTAGTAAACTTTATAGTTGTAGTTATTGATATGGGAAAGTGCCCTGTCATGGACTCTTGATATATTTTTCCAATAGCATGGAGAATAGGAGAATAGGACTGAGCATATGCCCATGATTCTAGTGGAGGTTTATTTTGGAATTTTTCACTTTTTGTATAGCATGTTATATGTGTTGGATCTATGTATCTCTTTTATCCCTATTTGGTACATCAGTATGTCTTGATATCATTTTTTATATGACTCAACCTATGGGATGATTATTATTACAGTTTTTGGGATGTTTATTTCCATTTTTGTTCATTGATATGATTCTTCTATATTGTTAGTTATCTTATATTATTCCACTATTTATTATCTCTATTTATATCTATTGTAATAATCTGATGGGAGGTTATAGTCTCCCCACCATACCACCTTAGATCCTTATTTCTAGTTGGAAACCTCTGTTGTATGGGTAGTGCACCTACAGCCATGTGACCCACTGGTTCAGGGCATGGTTTAGTGGATTTTAGGTCAAGACCTTACATAGTGGTATCATATTGTGTTTTTTTTCTTTTTTATTATTTTTTGGGAATACTATATAGGAGATTAGGAATGTGTTAGAGTTTAGTAAGGATCTTAATCATGGGATTAGTTAACCCACATATAGGGAAAATCCAGGTCACCTGGGATGGGATTTTTTTGTTCTAAATTATGCTTATTATAGTTGTTCTGATTTCACCATTGGTTGACACACATGTTTGGTGGTTTTATTATTACCGAAATTATTATTTTGGACATCTTCCCATGTCTAGGTATGACAAATAGTTATCATATAATGCATCATTGTAGGAACCTTCGGACTTATATGACATGCATTTTTCCATGCCATGTTTACTTTGTACATGAATTACCTACTTCATATAGTTAGTTCCTTGATTATTATGTATAGAAATGTGTTAATGTTTCTTATAGGGATGAATAATTGGATTAATTAAAGATCCTAAATCAATCTAAATGGTTTTTTCCCATATATATTGACAATAACACCTTAATTAACCAATTATTCTATTTTTGAGCAAACAACCGTTGGTTCTATGGAAAGAAAAATTAGTTGATTTGATTATTTTAATTCTAATTGAAATTTATGAAGAATGTAATTCTATAAATTTGGAGTGGTGATTCATTTAATCAAATCATTTGATATGACTTGTTACATCTTGGTACCGAATATAAAGGCTAGGTCGTAGGTACATGATGAGACAATTGCGGTCTATAAGAGTATGAATTTTATAGATTGGGAATGGTGACACATTTAATTGGACTATGATATATATATATAAGAGTATGAAAAAAATTAATCTAAAATTTTAAATAAACTGGTTACGGAAAAATGTGATTCCAATTAAATAGTAAATGGTTTTTTCCTTTATACCTTTCAATTAACACTCTATAGAACAAAACCTCTATCGTGTGATATGAGACCTAGAACCAAACCATGACTTAGTAATGGGTAGTTGGGGATGCCTTTTATGCGTCTTATGGCATGTTATGGATTTCCTTTATTACCTATACCTAGATTTTGGATCATGTTGAGAGTTGTGATTTTTTCCATACGAAGGTTGTGTGCCTATCTTATTGTGTATCAGTAATATTTTCAACTATTGTTTTCACTTATGATGCATGTGTTTAAAATTTTAGATCCATGCCACCATGACAACCATGAGTCATACACTAGGAATACGGTGATGGCCATGCTCTAAAGGTGGTGTACACTGAGTCTCAAATGTTACCTCCCACAGTGCCACCTGCGAAGCCACCTAATATTCCGGACATGGGTAATGAAACCTAGTTTCTAGAGGTTTTCCTTTCTATGATGCAGTTTGTACAAGGATTTTCTCAATATTCCTTGACTATAGTAGATTTGAATCGGGAATTTTAGTAGCATCATCCTCCTACCTTCCCCAGTGATAAAAGGCATTATGATGAAAAATCATGGCTATAGTTTATTTTTAAATCATCAAGCATCTAGAGACACCTACATAGAGGAGTATAAAGCTTATGGATTATATATTGCATGGTTTTTTCAAGCGATGGTGGGATTTCATTACCCATGTATACTGACATTGAGACATGATTTTTAGGGACTTCCAAATGGTATTCTATGATTACTTCTTCCCACAGACATTAAAGGCTGACTAAGAAAGAGATTTCATGAACTTGTAGAGGGGAACTAAGCATGTGATGGAGTATTATACTCATTTTACTGAGATGTAGTGATTTTTACTGACTCTAGCGGGTTATGATATCATGGTTGGGATATGGGATGGTATACTCCATCTGATCAAGGGTTAACATTTTATGGTTGACTACTATTTCTAAGATAATCAATGAGTACCTCATTACTGAGCATAATTTTAGGGGAACTGATGATGTGATCTAGGATGGTTCATCACACAAACCTAGTAGTGGTTATCCTAGCGTATAAAATCATTACTTTTAGTTTTCTCATAGTGATAGTAGATGTCTGACAGCTTGTAACAAAAGATTTATTTATATGTCATCAGTGTAGGAAACTAGGACACACAAAAAAACCCAATGCATGCATGACCTAGTTGAGTGTAGTGTTTTTGATGGGATGGTCCATATTCAATGCTTCTGTAGGACCTTCCCAATAGTGCTTAGCAAGAGGGGATATGCATTGACTCCACATTCTAGAGTGGGGCCAATAGTACCATGCTAGGCAGGTAGCTGGAATACCACTGACTGCTCAGGATGAGGTGGTGGTCGAAGAAGAAGGAATCAGACTCATGATTCATAGTGTCAGTAGAGCCAACTAGATCAGGGTAGTTAGGTTATGTCTTAGGTATATGTTATAGACCAGTTACATGTATTGAAACCTATATCAAAGGATCATATTTCTAGACCTTATACAATTTGAGATGCTATTCTAGTATCCTATACTTTAGTGTTGGATTTATATTACATGGTCTCTTACAGCTCTTTTATATATGCAAAAATTTTAGAGAGTCTAGGCCTTGAGATAAAATAATTATGTGGCATGATGACATGCAATACTCCATTGGGAATCTGATCATAGAGTTTTATATGGTGTAAGGAATTCCTCCTTGAGATTGGTGGATATCTTTTCATGTGGAATATTTTCATCCTTAACATGATAGGGTTTTATGTGATTCTTGGGATGGAATGGTTTCTCCCCTATTGAGCTCATATCGATAGTTATCACTGGAGGGTGATTTTTACATCATGAGAGGGTGGTATTAATGTTCTCAAAGGAGAGTGGGATGTATATGAATATTGAGAATGACCTAATTATCATGGTTTGGGAAGAGTGATAGACCAGGTCATGAGTTTTTTCTTGGATGACCAGGGAGTGAAAACAACTACATTCCTCCTATGGTGGATCAATTTAGGTACATCTTCCCTAATGAATTTTTTGGGATACCATTAGTGATATAGGTAGAATTTATAATTTATATAGTTCATATAGTAGTACCAATGTCCATTCCTCCTTAATTGATAACACTTTTAGAGCTTTAGAATCTCAAGAGGTAGCTAGAAGATTTATAGGCTAAGGGTTTTATCTACCCTAGCACTTCCATATGGGGTTCAATAATCATTTTTTCCAAGAAGGAAGATGGTACCCTCAGTATCGGTGTGCATTAATGATGGTTGAACCAAATTATGGTAAATAACTAGTATATAATGCCTCAAATAGATGACTTTTTTATTCTCTTTGAGGAGAGACGATGTTCTCAAATATTTATTTGAGTTCATACTATCACTAGGTGCATGTTAGGAATTAAGAAATAACTTTTACAGATTCCTGAAGTAGCTATAGTCTTTATGATTACTTGGTAATGTTGTTCAATCTCACAAACGTTCTAGTTGTTTTTATGGCCTTGATGAATCATGTTTTCCACCCATAACTAGATTTATTCATGGTAGTATTTATGGAAAAAATCTTGGTTTATTCTCATTCAAGACACTACCATGCCCAATATATTGAGATCATACAATATAAACTAAGATATAAGTAGTTCTATTATAATCTCACCAAAGTATACTTTTGGATCAAAAAATTCAAATTCCTAGGTCATATCATCTTGGAGTCAAGAGTATTAATAGACCCAGTGAAGGTGAGAACTATAGTTTCCTAAGATTATCCCATGAAATTATTTTGTATACATAGTTTCTTAGGGTTATTTGGGTATTACATATGCTTCATCAAGGATTTCTTACACCTAGAGGTTCCTCTTATAGGCTTGACTAAGAAGGGTGTGAAATTCATATGGTCAGAATATTTTGAAAGATCCTTTCAATAATTGAAAGGTAGGTTGACTTTAATGTTAATCCTGATTCTTCTGAATCTAGGAAGAATCTATACAATTTATTATATTGATTTGGAAATTGGGATGGGGTAGTTATGATATAGTAAGATCAAGTTGTGGAATAAGAGTCTTGTTAATTATGGCCTCACAAACGGGACTACCTCATGCACAACCTTGATCGAGAAGTAGTTGTACATGTTTTATTCTATTGGAGAAACTATTTTCATGCAAATCATTTTGTGTTATTCATTAATTATAAAGGCCAAAAGTATATATTTACACAACATGATCTGAATATCTGGTAGTTCTGATGGGTTAAATACCTACAATAATTTTATTTTGATATTTTTATACACCTAGTAAAGTTAATTCACTAGTTGATGCTCTGAGATAGAATACTCAAACACAGGCAGTTCAAGAGGCTACTGGTTAGTGGCAGCATATGACCTTGTTTTCAAAGATGTATGTTAAGGTTTGGGAGGATCATGATCATATAGTATTCACAAATTTATCAATTACCTCTAACCTTCTATAATGGTAAAATATGAGGCAGATTTCAAATCCCAATGGCCTAGTCCTGAGGGAAATTATCTCATGTAAGGATTCATCACCAGGGTGGATTTTGGATGAGGATGTGGCCTTATGCATACATGGGTGTGTCTAGGTCCTGGAAAACATTTGAGAGAAACTGATGTGGGAATCTCAAGCCTTAGTTTTGGAAGTACATACCAATGTCACCAAGATGTATTAAGAATTAGTCCACCAGTATTGGTGGCTTGGTATGAAATGGTAGATAACTAATTTTATTACTCATTGTTACAATATTCAATAGGTGAAGTTATAATATCAGTGACTGGCAAGACTTTTATAGCCATTGTCCACTCCCAAGGGGAAATGGGAAGATGTAAACATGTATTCCATGATATTTTTACCTAGATCACCCCATAGAAATGATACAATTTAGGTTATCATTGATCAGTTGAAGAGGGTCAGACATTTCTTACCTATACAGGAAACCTTCTCGATAGATTATCTAGGTAGGTTATAAATAAAATATATTTTATGCCTTCATGGAGATCAATGTTCTACGGTATCTAATAGGGATGCTCGCTTCACATATTGGGAATGGGTTGTAGAAGGCCTTGGGTAAATAGATGCTTTTGAGCACGGAATTTCACCCTTATTCTGACAGATAGATAGAGTAAACGATTCAAGTTCTAGAGGACATGCTTAGTACATTTGTCCTTAACTTTGGAGTTCTTGGGAGAAACATATTCCTCTATTTGATCTAGCTTATAATAACAATTTTTGAGAAAAAAATCAGATGGATCCTTGTGAGGCCTTATATGGTAGGCCATGTCAATCACCTCTGAACTGGTTAGAGGGAGGGGAGGTAGATTTTCATAGGCCACATCTTATTCAGGAGACTTTAGACCACGTTCAGCTAATCAAGTAGTGTAATTTGACATCTCAGTCTAGAAAGAAGTCTTACTATAGCCTCCATCAATGTCCTCTAGAGTTCAAGGTCAAGAATTGATTTTTCTTGCATATTTCACCTAGGTTAGGCCATCAGTAGATTTAGAAATAGGGTAATATTTTCCTTGGTTTTTTGGACCGTTTGATATTTTGGAGAGAATGGGGATAGTGTCTTATCAGATAAAACTTCATCTACGAATGTATTTTTTTTCATGTGTCTCATATCCACCAATATTATCCCCATCTTTCATATGTTTTTAATCATAGGGGTATTGAGTTAGATGTGGATGTTTCTTTTGAGGGCTACCTAGTTTTTATCATGGATTAGATCATGAATACTCTCTTAGGTAGGTAAATTCCTTTATTATGGTATCTATGGAATCATGGATGAATATAGGAAGAGATGTTGGATCATGAAGCTGGCATACATGCCCGATGGACATATCTTTTCTTAGATAATCCCTTACTAACTTCATAAGGCCAACATAGGGATCAGTTCATTTAAGGAGGGGAGGTTTTAATGTCTAATATTTCCATGAAGGTATAGATAATTTTTTCTGATTTAAATTCTTTTTTTATCCTAGTAAGTGTGGGAAATGGACTAAGTGGGTCTCAAGAGTTTACAGGGATTATTTGAATATTGTGTCTTCGTGTTTTGGAGGAAACAGGTCGGGCACATGGTTTGACCAAAATGTACCCCTGATCCCTCATGTTTTGGTCAACCCGTATAGGTTGTTTTAGATAAATGTAGAGGGCCCCATGGTTAGGATAAATTGTGTGACCTTGGCTGCATAGTCATGTTCATTATTTGAGACAAGGGACAAAGGAAAATCACATGGGTTTCACATGGTTAGTATAATTTTTTTTTATCCATATAAGGGTTGGACATCCTTGGATAGTGGTGGAATATGTTTGTCTCATGGTTTGGACAACTGTATGCCTCTTAAAAAGTGATAAATTTTACAATTATAAACCTCTTGACCTTAAGTATCCTATTTCTCTTTCACTTACCACTTGTTTCTAGTGGACCACATGTTAGAAGCTCTCCATTTCCTCCATGGCTAGGCTTTGAAGCTATCCCTTCATCTGAACTCTATTTTCTTCATCTTCATGTGTGTTTAATCTGTAATGGTAATATCTCTAATCCTTTTTCTTACATTATTCATTTAACCTTTCCTCTCCTATGATTTTTTTTTGGATATCATATTCCCTATATTCAGGGAATTGGTCTATTATTTTGATTTCTTCCATTCTAATTCAAACATGGAGCTGATATTGGATAAGGAGTCATCCATGGGCCTAAGGTGGGTGGTCTAGAAATTTTCCCATAAATTTTAAGTGTTTTATATCATTTTTCCATTATTCCTATTAAAGTAAATTTTTGTGTGTTTCTTTAAAAAAATTACCTTTCTAATTAATTTCATTGTGTTATGGATCTCCTATAGACCCGTGTCAAACCATTATAGTATTTATACCTAGATGATGTCCACTCCATTGGGTGTGCTAAATTAAATGCCCTCTTTAATATAAATATGTAATTTTCAACCACCACCTAAGTTAGTTATCTTGACCTTTATTTTAGTTTCCTTTCTTTATAAATTAAACGGATTAGTTTAATTGAATGGAAGTGGGCAGAAAGGATATGAACATGTTGTATATTTATAAATAGGAATTATATGAACTGTGACACCCATGGTTATATAGGGTTAAATGATTATAAATGATTTATAGGTAATCCCTCGTGATTTTTATAATTATCCCATGGATACTGGTTCGTGTACAATGGTTAAGGGATTTTTTTGATCATTTAATTTCATGCTCCCTTACATTAGGTGATGGGAAACACATCTCACACTGTTTACTTTTACTTGGATGATGGGAATGACATTCCAAGTTCCTTTACACTGGGTATTAGGAATGATGAATAACACCACTATCTTAAGTGATGATCATGATGTCTATCATTTTTATAAGATTTAGGGATAGTGCCCTTGTTGGATCATATAGTACATTAGACTAGACATTGTCACCTAAGTTATTCCCTAGGTCTAGCTAGCACCTAGTTTCTATGTTTATGAATATATATGTCCTTACGTGTATATACATGTATAAATATTTTATATATATATATATATATATTTGGTTACATATATATGGTAAAAATTCAGACATATTATGTCCTATGCTAAAGCAGGTAGAGTATGTTAGGTTTCCTATAGAAACTTGAGCCGATTGGTTTTTATTTTTCAATATTATTTATTATTCCTTATACCTTCACATTATTATGTTATATACACTAAATAGATTATTCTAGGAGCTATTTTTGGTGGTTTACTGAGATTATCTCACAACCTACACAAGATTCCCTTGGTAACTATGTAGACTTTATGGTTGCAGGTGTTGACAATGTAAAGTTCCCAGTCACAAATAATTGATCCATTTTTTCAATTGCATAGAGCATGGGAGAAAAGGACTGAGTTTATGCTCGTGATGCTGGTGGATATTTATTTCGGACTTTTGTACTTTTTTATAGCATGATGTATATTTATATTCTATATATCCCATGAATCACCTTTTTTTACATCAGCATGCCATGATATCATTTTGTATATGACTCAGCCTATGGCTTGATTATTATTATAGTTTCTTGGATGTTTATTACTATTTTTGTTCATTGCTTTGATTTTTTCATTATTTTAGTTATATTATATTCTTATTCTATTTATTTTCTCAGTTTATATCCATTGTTCCACTCTAATATAATGGTATAGTCTCCCCACCATACCACCTTAGACCTTCACTGCTCATTATCAACCTCTAGTGTACGGGGAGGCACTCTTGAGGCCATGTGAACCACCGGCTTGAGGTGCCATTTAGTGGATTTATGGTTGGGACCTTATAATTTATTATGTTTTAATATTTTTAAATATGTAATATTTTATTTCTGGATAGTGATAATCTATTCTAGTTTTTAAAATCTGAGTTGCTGGCATGTGCTTTAAAGTTTATTCATCTTAATTTATTACAAATATTTCCATAATTATTTGAATAATAATTTAATTTTTTTGTGGAACCTAGTGTTTTAGTTATTTATATAGTTTGAGGAGTTCAATGGACATTCTATTTTTTTATTCTTAATCTATTATTATTTCACTTAGGTGGATTCATTCATATTTTTTTTGAAATAGTAAAGAATTCAATTCACTTTAAATATACTTAATCATATGAAATTTTTAATTTTATATTTTTAAAGTAGGCTTGTTTGTTTTAAAAGTTGATAAGAATATATATTTTTTTATTTTTAAAATTATGTTTCAGTTTATTATTTTAATATGTGGGGAGATTTAAGTTTTTATATGTTTATTAATTATAGTAAGGTTTTGAATTTTTGAGCAAACAGAATTCGTTTTTATAAAAATATTTTTTGGACGAAATATTTTATTGAAGCATACACCGCTTATAGTTTTAATAGTATTATAGCTTGATGCATATTGTTTTATTTTAATATTTAACCAATATGGGTAATGGTAATTATAAATTTCTATTTTTCATGTTTTTATTTTGGGAAAGATATTTTATTATTAAAAAATTATTTTTGAAAATGTTCATTTTTGGGAAAATTCTTTCTTTTAAATGTATTCCCTATTTATAATTTTAAATTAAGGAATAAATATGTTTTATTTAATTTTTTTTAGGGGGATATCTATTTTTTATCTTATTGACTCTTATAAAAGGGGGGAAATTTTAAAATTAATGTTTAATTTTTTAATTTTCAAAAAAGGGGCGATTTTTTTATTTTCACTTTGATCTCTTTTTATTTTTATTTTCATAATTACAAAAATTCATTATTTCCTATTGTATGATTGTTTTATTTTCATCAAATGTATTATCTATTATTTTATTTTTTTTATTCTTTATTAAATATGGTATTATAATGGATATATATTTTTGACTATATTAATCTATTTTTCATTACTTATTATGACATCCTGAGATCCACACTCCAAGATTTGGTGCTAAAAACATATTGTATATTTTTTTATAAAAATTAACTAATAAATAGAGAATAATTTACACATATGAGGATATTTTCAGTCTAGGTTTTATAGGATTAGAAAAATTTCATACAATATATTAGATTTTACGCAATTTATAAACAAAATTGCTATTTGGATTCATTCATAATCAATCCTTAAAAAACAAAACACCTTTATTGCTACTATTGAGCTAGTGTAAATAATTTTAAAAGATAAGTTGAGTATAAAATTTCATAGTAAGGGGTTTTGAGAAAATAATACCTTAAATAAAACAACTATTTTTGGAAAATAATTAAGTAATTTTCTATGAAAATAATCCCCTTATGAAATTAAAACCACTATTTGAAAAATATGTACACATTATAATTTGAAAGTAGTCATTTGAAATTACATCAGCCATATAGAGGGGTTTTTAATAGAAATAAGCTTATAATAATAATTTTGAAAAAAAAATTACCCATAAATAATAATTCTCTTTATCAAACATAAATTTTTTAAAAACTTTTACCCTTAAATTAAAAAATTAGATAAAATAATATTCAATAAAAATAATCCCTCACCAGAAATCCAAATCCAAAATTAAGCTAGAAAAGGCTATTCTTCACTACTGAATCTTGGAAATGAAGGTTTGGAACAAAGAAGAAGAATGGAACTTGGGAATATTTTTTCCAATAAGAAAACTGGGATATGTGTGTGTGTGTGTGTGAGTTTGGATACATACATTTCTTATGTGAGGTTTAAACACGAGGAAGAAGATGGGATATTGAGGAGGTATGTTGTTGAAATGAAAGTAGTGAGCATATTTTTTTGGTTTGAAGATATATATATATATATATATATATATATATATATATATTCGTAATTGATATAAATAATGGGGTAAATAAAAATAAAATAAAAATGAATACATTAGGATATTTAAAATGAGCTGGTGATGATCTTTGGTTTAAAATGATTTCTTCATTTCATACTATGTATATATCTATATATTTCACCACTAAACTAGTATAACCCATAATTTTAATATGATTTATTATATATATATATATACATATTCTAGGCCTTGAAAATATTCCTATGGATGTAAATCTTTCCATTGGTGTTCAAGTTTTGTTGTGGTATGAAAACCTATGAAGGGTAGACCGAGCTATATGGATTTCTCGCCCTAGGAAATCGACAGTGGAGGTATGGGTTTCTAGATGAACTATTTTTAGGTCATCCACACTGGTGATTCCTTGCACCTGAAGAAGAATAAGAATACAATGAGGTAGGCATAAAACTTTAACGGTGATGTAGAAGGCAGTGGAGGGAGTTATGTTTAGCATGCAGTGGAAGATAACTCTCAATAGATCAGATGGCTAAGATAGTCATGATTGAATAGTGTATGTTATAAGTGGTAATCTTATATGGAGCTATAGTAACCAACAAGTACTTGTCCCAAATCAAACTTTCATGGTTTTGTGCCTCTATAAATATCAAGTGCTCTCATCAACACATCGTTCCATGGCACTGGGGGATCGGCACTCAAACACGCCTCACATACTCACCCACCATGTCATTGTATGACCCACATGTATGGCACCGAGAAACCTATTGCACACTATTCATTTCCCAACACATCCCCTAGGGGCTCTATGCCTACTCAAACCATGTTTCTAGTGTCTCTCGGGCTGACCCTTTTATAAGTTGAGATTGCTCCCCAAATTAGGGTTAAAGGTCTGGTCCTTATGACTTATTGCTTGCCAATTTTTTTGACAATATAATTTAATTCAAAATAATTAAGAGTACTAAAATAATATTAATTACTATAATTATTATATTTATACATCAGACATTTTATTGAAATATTAAATACACTTAACATCATAACCATTTTAATATAAGTTATACTTTTATTATCATTTTAACATTAATTGAGTTTTTTCTTACGATATAATATAACTTATCAATAAAATTATATTTATCTTGAAAAATAAATTAATTTAAATCATATTTTAACCAATGATTATAAATATTCTAATTGAAAATTATATTTTTAAAACCATGAATTTCCATATTAAAATAAATGCACTTTTAAATAATTAATAAACACTTGTATTTTCCTTTACACAAAGTAATTTTTTTTTAAATAATATTAAATACATATTACCAAAAATATACACATTTAAAATTTTTATTAAAAAATTATTTTTAACAGTTTCTTTTTATTAATATTTACCTAGTATCTTAGTAATTTTAGTTTAGTAACCATAACTTAAAATAATTTTTTTGCTAAAATAGTGTTAAATAATTTTTCACAAAAATCATTAAAATTATTCAATTATAACTATAATTCATTAAACATTTTTAAAAATTTATTTCATTGTAATTTAAATAAAATACTATTTGTTGTAAATTAAAAAATATAGAATTATTTTTTATAATTTGAATATTAATATATAATCAAGACTTGTTTTTCTTAAAGAAAATTATTTCATTTAATAAAAATAAAGCATACCTTAATTGTTTAAAATATAAAAAATCCATCTAATAAAATTCATTTAAAATAATATTATGCTTAAATTCTTATAATTTTATATCCCCCTCCACTTAAGGGAATTGATCCCTCATAATTATTTCATGGTACTTAAGGAAATTTTGAATTTTCATTTTTAAAATTAGAAAAATTGGGATTGCTAGAATTTCATTATACATAAGAATTTCCTAGATTTTAATTTATATATTCATAGAAGAAAAATTATAATTCTTAAATTATCCTCATACAAAAATTTCCTAATCTACAACGTTATCTAAACTATTCTTTTTATACCAATTGTGAGAGTTGGATACCCACACTCAAAGATCTGGTGCTAAAAATATATTGTATATTGTTTTATAAAAATTAACTAAAAAATATACAATTAGTTACATATCTAAGGATATTTTCACTATAGGTTTTGGAGGATTATAAAAATCATCTACAATATATCATATTTTACACAATTTATAGAAAATAGCTATTTGGTTTCATTCATGATAGCTCCTTAAACAAAACTAAACAACTTTGGTACTTTTATTGAGCCTTTGAAAATAATTCTAAAATGTAGGGTGGGCATAAAATTACCCAATAAGGGGTTTTAAGTAAATAACCCCTTATATAAAATAATTTTTTGTAATATAATTATAAATACTTTTCTATATAAATAATCACCTTATTAAATTAAAAATTATCTTTGAAAAATACATACACATTATAATTTTAAAGTAGAAGTTTGAAATTAAATAACCCTTATAGGGGGGTTAATAGAAATAATACAAGTATAATAATTTTCAAAACAAAAATTTCCCTTGCATGATAAGTGTTTTTAGAAAATATAAATTCATTAAAAACTTTTACCCTTACATAAAATAATAGTTTTAAAGATAAAAACCTCTATTATAAAAATAATCCCTTACCAAAAATATAAGCACAAAATTGAGGTAGAAAAGTATATTATTCACTATAGAATCTTGTAGTACATAGAAACTTGTTTTACACTTAGATCACATGGAGAAATCAATATAAAGAGTGCATGAAATATGATCATTATAAACTACATGTAGTACTTCATTTTGTTTTCAATATATTAGATGATATAAGGATTTTTAATTCATGCATTATTTACATTAGGTTTTTTCCTAAATTAATGTCATATAGAATCGTTCATGAAAAAACACTTACATAAACAGTATATGAATTATACATATGATTCAAGTTTATTGTAAATTGGAAACTATGTTTTTTATTTCTCCATGAATGATAAAGAATTATATGATATTCAGAATTTAGAAAATATGAATCCTGATATACGTCAAACTCACAACATTTAGAATCAAGAAGAAAATTATAATGAATAAAATTTACAATTATTACACTATGGTAAATATCTACATGTCATGGTCACTGAGAAATGAGTAAAATATTTTCACTATATCATGGATTAGACTGTAATGTTAGCATCAATGTATCATTCATATCAATACACTTTTTATATATTTTTTAGATTCTAAATTTTTATAATATTATATAGTTTATTCTAATTTTATTATCTATTTATAAATTACTTATAAAACGATAGTGATTTTATGTGAAGTGGTTTCAAATTATTTGATGCATAAATAACATGGTAATTATTATTTTATATACACAAAACTTAAACAAAGTTAGATGTGATATTTCCTTTTTTATTTTATTCTAATTTTTTATGTTTTTAATGAAGATTTTGGAAATATCCAAATAATAAAGATCATATAGATTGTGTTGAAGAAAATTAGTTATTGTTAATTTTTATAAAAATAGAGGTCAGTGAACTCAAGTACAGACACATGATTCCATTACAATTTACTAAAGTGTGGTAATGTTAAAAGCATATTGTTCTACATCTATTAAAGTGTTGAATAATTTCTAGATCACCCAAATCCAAATTGTTCTACTTCAATACTAAATATTTAATGATCATTTTCCTACACCAACAATTTCTTCTTAACTCTTACTTCATTATTTATTGTTTTATCCTTTTTTATTGTATTGGGTTCTTTTCACTTTAATGTTCACTTGCATAGTTATACTATTTGTAAAAAGGTACCAATTATGTTATGTAAAAATAATCAAAAATCATTTATTCATTGGTTGTTCTTGAAACTGAAAAAAATATTTGTTTTGTATGTCATTTGTAATAGACTAGGTTAGATATAATCCCATAGAAGAGAGATTAGGTTCAGTATTTTCTTTTTTAAAGAATGTATTATATTGGATCCCACATATCTCAAAGAGTTAAAGAGTTTTTGAAGAGTATATATAGGATCACATATATCCAAACTCTGATAGAAAACCTTTTTATTCATTTCAATACTGGTTTTATATTTTATACTTGAATTTTTTTCTTCTTATCCACAGAAATCTACAAAATATTTTATACACTGTTAATTTTTAATGAATAAAAATTCACCCCACCCTTATTATCTATTGTCATACCCCATCATTTTACCTAACATATAGTTGATTTTGTAGAGGTGGAAGTAGTTGTTGGTGGATGTTTGTGGCAATGTGATGGTGATTGTGGGATATTATAATGATTCTTAGTATGAATCCTTTAGGTTGGGATTTCATGAGTGGTTGTGATGTATATGTATTATATCTTCTTGGATATTCTATAAAAACCACCACCTAAGTTGGATAACTTTATAGATGCATAAATATTTTGGTTTTTATGTGTCTTCCCTAAACATCTAGGTTGGAAAGGGAGCAGATGTTTAACTACTCTCTCTTAACTTATCTCTCTTGTAAATATAGATAGTTGTGATGATCTGATGTTTATATGCACAGTTTATGGTGGTCATAAGTAAAAAAGTAAAATTATTGTGATGATTATGGGATGTTTATGTGGTGTATAGTGAGGTCCATGCATGGTAGGAGGAGCATGTGAGGTTAATTTATTTCATGTCCTTGATACCTTACTATAATGGAATTGTGATATGTGACCGCGATATAGATATAAGGTATGTGGTTTTGAATATTTAGTGATGTGACTATGATGTGACTATTTGATTAGTGGATGTGTGGATATGGTTATGCTGATATGAAAGGGATGGAAGCATCATGAATTTAATCGTTAGGGTATAAGAGTGATAAACTAGTGGGGAAGTGGTGAAAGGATCCATTTTTCAATATTCTTCAATATTATTTTATTATAATTGAAATTGATACTTGGTGAGTGAGTCTTGGTGAGTTTGGGGTTAGTTGACCTAATATATATGTGTGTTTCGGTTCTATTATTTAATCATTGAGGCATCAATATGCTTATTTGTTTCCATGAGATATCTTAATGGGGAGATATTACTTAGTATATATGTATTCTCACCCTTATATATATAGTTCTATTTTATAGGTTTCCAAGTGGGATTTGAAGATCAATTTGGGCATTACTACCTCAGGGTTTGGAGCTTTAGTGGTGTTTCTACCTTAGAACATTTATCCTAATATTTATTTTTGATATTTTTACTTGTATGGCATTATAGTTATTATGGGATATTGATTTTATTTATATTATGGATTTTATTAGTTTTTTATATTATTCTTGGGATTTGTGAAGGTAATTACTATCATTTGTGTTATCTTACCCTCGATGCTTGTAGTTTGAAGTAGACTTTGAGGACCACTCTCATCTTCACTATAGGTCCAGGATGGGTTCTAGTGGGAGTGGGTCATGACATAACAAAACTTTCTAAGGTTGGAATCGATGTTCTATGTTTTTCAATTCCTCTAATGAGGATGGGTGACATGTTTATGGAAATGTATTCAATGAATAATCTTTTTGGTATTCACATAAGGTGATATTACACTTTTTTTAGGCTTTTCATGAATGGTCTTGAGCTGAATGATTATTATAAAAAGGTAAAAATATAGGGAGGGTAATTTGAATGAAAATGGTAGTAAGGGAGGATGTTTTCTTATGTGGTTGTGTCTAGCAATTTTTTACACAATCATACCAAGTGTGTTTGTGGATGTGTTTTTTTTCATGTGATTTAATTTTATAATATTCTTAGTTTAGTATCTCTATTTTTTTTCTTTTCAAGGATGAAATGATTTAAAGGTGAAGATAATATAGTGACCCAAGAATTCCCTAGTAAGAACTTAGCTTATTTTTGAATTTCAAAGTCCCATGAATAAAATAGTAAATTTACCATAGTGGATAGACTAGGAAAAATAATTTTATGGTTCTTTTGAGTTTTATATGTGGTTTTAAATCTTGGGATGAATTTTAGTGAAGTTCTAAGTTGGTTAATTTTAAGGGATGTTTATTATTTATTAAATAAATAAATATTTTTACTAAAATTGTGAATGAATATATCTCCTAAAAGGAAAATTAGGTATAAATTATAACATTGTGGTTAAGTTTTAAATAGGGTGTTTTATTTAGGAATATTATAAATTATTTTTTTGGGTTTTGAGTCCTAGGTTGATCCTTTTTCAAGTGATTTAAATGTTTACCCTATTGACCTAATTAATCGAGTAGATCATCATTAGTGTTAACATCATATTTTAATGGTGGATTTTAGTAGAATAAAATATTGGATTATGTGGTGTCAATGGTCATGTTAAATAAAAAAATCATTTTAAGGTTGGATATTAATTATTTTTGTTTTCCTCATTCTTTGTTTTCTTTGATTATTCTTATTTTGTGTTTTATTTTAAAATTATTTGTGGTGAAATAATTTTAACAATTATTGAATATTCATGTTTTGGGAATTCAATTATTATTAACCATGTTTAAAATTGACAATCCAACATTATTTTTATAATCAATTTTTTGATCATGGTGTGATTTGATTCTTAGAAAATCAGGTTGACATGAGGTTTATCTTAACTTATTTATTCTTTGTTTTAATAATCATTCATCAGTTTTCTTGATCATATTATGTGAATAACATATGTGTGCATGTTGATTTTCCATTCTTTATGTGTGTTCTAACTTGTTTTTTATTATTAAAAAATCATGTTTTCATGTGGCGAAAAATAAAGAATGATTAATTATCAATCATTTTAGTTATCTCCTTTGACTTCTCATAAAATACATCCATAATCAACCTTCTCATAAGTTGATGGTTTGAAATTGGGTGTGCAAGTTAGTGAGATACATGGTGACCCGTGATAAGGAAACAATTTCAACCATGGAGAAACTGTAATGGTGGGAAATGGGGGATATGACAATGGAGTAAATCGGTGGTATGGGTTTTCTTGATGTGGCACTAATGCATCTTAGTTCTAGTAAGGTTCGAGGATAGTTCCATCGAAGTAGATGATAGTATAATAGTAGTATGTCTCAGGTTTGATGATGATTAAATAATGGACCATAATAGTCTATGATGTTGTTTGACGGAAACACTAGTGGCATTGGGCCCAATTGATAGTGACAATGGATGCAGAGAATGTGTCGACAGTGTGTCAGATGTGGGAACAATGAGAGTAGCGATAAATTTGGCATGAAACTCAGATCTTGAAAAAGATGTGGTTACATAGCATGTAGTCTTATAGGTTACATTTCATGTATCCTTATTCACATGTGTAAAATAAGGTTTCCACCATGTTATAATTGTCACACAGGGTGTGATTACAAGACACATGTTGTGTATATGAGACCACCTCACTTGGGTGTGTACTAGAGTACAATCCAGCTAACCAACTATCCTCGCAAGTTGTTTGGTTCATTGTAAATATCTTGTATATCTTCAAGAATATTTCTTTGGTTTTATTTGTATATTTCAAATACCCCTCAATCAAAATGATTTGTGTTTCATTAGATAACACAATGTGTATGTTGAAATGAAATGACTTACTATATTTTGGATACAGGCTCGACTATGTTGTGAGTTACACACATTGTATATCATAATGGGGTGATTTATGTGGGTTGAATTCACCTATAAGGGAAGTTCTAATACATTTGTATCTATAGATTAGGGTCACAAGCCATGTCCAGGTGGGTACATGTCATGTACTAGGAAATATGATGTATTTTAAATGGATTCTCACCTAGGATTCAAAATTGATCGCATGATTAATAAATTTTGGTCTTTTTTCATCCAAAATATTATTATCTGTATATATTTATCATCTAATTATTTTTTTGGAATTTTTTCATAGATACGATGATAATGTGACTATGAGAGATGGTTGGAGCAGACATGGAGTCGGTAACCCCCTGGGGGCATATTGATTCTAGGGTGCAGGTATTATATGAACTTATTAGAGTAGGTATTCACACTTTGTGATGGGTAATGGGTAATACATATATAAAATTGGTAAATCCATCATCTAATGTATAAAATACAGTAAGTAGAATGGGTCCACCATAGGGGTCGATACCCCCTTAATTGATATTCACACCTCAGTAAGGCTCTGGTCCCCCACTACATTTCCAGTAAGGTAACATGGAATTTATTAGGTATAGGTAGTCATGAAAATATCTGATATGGATTTTATAGGTTTTTTGGCATGTTGTAGAAATTTTTTCCTTCAATAAGTGACTTACAATTGGGTTGTAGACATCAATTTATTTGGATCTTCTAATTCTATATGTATCCCTGGTTTCTTGTGAGATGCAGTTCTTTATATAGATGAGTTAAGAAGGCTCAAATTAATCCTTTCATCTTAATTATCTTTATCCTAGAGAATATTTGAAACATTTGGGTTTTTTTATTCAATTTGGAATAAAATGATATTCATATGATGCATATCAAAATTAAGGTTACGTTATTTCCATTGTATCCTTAAGTATGAGCATGAGATTACATTGGTGAAAAAATAGCCTGGTATATATAATTCATCTTGAGATTGTATTGTACCTAATGTAGTGTGTGTGTAGAGTTGGCATGACCACATTACTATTTCATGATTTCATCGATTATTAACCAAGGGGTTGGTTAATTTATGGTCTGCATGTTTTTTAAAGGAGTTCAATGAATGGAACTCCAATGGAAAGTAATGGGTACCATGAAATTAAAACCAATATAGATTATAAGGTTGATGATATTCAATAAACACATATCATTGAGGGTGTCTATATAATGGGGTGTGATCCCTCTTATTGTATGAGACTATTTGTGTACAAGCCTTTAGAAGCTCTCTACCATCTCATAACATCTTTCACAAAAACAGTAAAGGGAATCCTCAAGTTATGAACAAGTATAATTTGGTTAGTTTAATCACTTGGAGGAATGAATCATAGGTTTGATGATACTATGATCCATTTCAATCATAATAATAAGATTAAAATATGATTTATTCATTGATACATGTACGATATAGCTTTATAATATCATGCATGTTTGATTCTTGAAGATAGATCAGGAATTTTTTGGTTTTGTTTCCACTACCATTATTCATTAAATAATACCCTAAACCACATAAGTGGTATTAGATCCATATTATTTGATGAATAAATATTTTTATTTCATTTTTTAATAATAGAAATGTTTTAAAAAATGTAAAATGTAATTCTCCACTTGATATACATTATTATAAATTGTAATGTTATGTTCGCTACTTGAGATTATGTTGTGTGAAAATGTAATATGAGGTGATCCCCCCTTAACAATACATTAAAGTTTTAACATGATCTCAATGAGTCCCTAAAGATATTCTTATGTGATAATGTATCTTACATTGGTATATCACATTACATTAAGTATTTAATGTAATGTGGAGTGTGTCATGAACCAGCCCGGGATGCCATCCAACCCAAAACCTAGTTTGGTCTGTGGGAAAGCTTAAAACGAATTACTGATCCTCAAGGGATGGAAACTAGTACCTAGGTATCAACATTAAACTTTTGGTAATGATTTCACCTGTAATAAATTTTCATAAACAATTCAGAATAATAATACATCATACTAAGAGAAATATCAATAACCAAAAGAAGTAAAACTATTAGAAGTTAAAAATTTATCAACTTTAACCAAAACCAAAGTACCAAAATGGGGAGGGGTGCTAAATAAAAAATGACACCTCCATGAAATAAAAGGATCTACACCCTCATGTCGCCTCCAACAACACTTACAATAAGGGGAAACACTAGCACCCAAATCCACCATCACCACCATAGAACATCTTTCCTTTACATAGGTCAAACATAAAAAGATCTACATACACCTGAGGGTGTATGTAGGGTGTGAGACAATGTCGAGTAAGATACCACCAAAAGATAACAATTCCATGATAAAAAATTATAAGAAAAATTAACATTCAAGTTTTAAGAAACAGATTAGAAACATTTTTAATGAAACATTTTACGGAAAAAATTTCAAAAAAATATACTTTGAAATTAAAATGAAAGCAAGGACTGGTATATGATGAAGGTAATTAAAAATCACAAGATCACCATAGGTAATTCCTAAAGTCATTAGCAATGGTGGGACCCTATAAACCTTGTATCTCGGGGATATGGTATAGCAAACATGACCCACATTGTCCTCATTCACGATCCACTAGAGAGGAATCCATCTAAAGTTCTTGTGGTCTCCAATCATCATCATATTCAAGTTAGTGTTGTAGTTTTGATCCTTATAGAGGGAATCGAGCCTCAAATCTACTCATCTACCTAGAATACTAGTCCTATTATTCCCACCTAGCTAACTAGGATTCCCTTTGTGATGAATTCCATTTTCCATGTCACATTGATCACCTCATTCACATACACATACCAAATAGTATTAATAAACATGAAAAACCACCATTATCCTTAATAAAAAACTATTTCAAATCGATACACACACCAAATCCATTTAAAAACATACTTTACACCACTTAAACAATTCATGGAAAACATTTAGAAGGCATAGTAAATAAGGCACACATGAAACCCAACAAATTTCATTTGGAAAATCATCTTTAAACCCATAAACATTTCAAAACACTTTGAAAACTCATTTCTCAAAATTTACACACTTCATAGAACACATTTAGAAAGCATATCAATCATACCAAAACCATTCAATAATGAAAAAACCTGGAATCACCTACCTAATGCTTGGAAACTTCTAGAATCCGATGAAAAATCATAATCATTTCTCAAGGGGACCCTATAAAGGAAATATCATACCATAACATCAAGTTTAAACCCAAAGAGATAAGGTTCATCCCATATTATGGAAACCAGCCTGCTAGAGAAGGAAGAACCCAATATGAAAGGGAGGAGTAACATATAAGGGGGAATAAGTGTGAAATAAAATGACTTAGTTAACGATTATTGAAGATCCCACACTAAAAACTCTCAATATTTTAAGTTATAAGGGAACCAAGAGGAGAGGGATGTGTTCCTAGGGTAAATAATCTTAGATGGGGGTGAGTTAGGGTGTTTACAGTCTTAATATCAAAGAGGGAAATGGAAAAAAATTAACATTTTTAAGTTCTAAGAAGGACACATGGATTGGCTGCATAGTTTTTCAAACCGTTCAGAAACCATTTATCCCTTTTTGTACAAGGAGGAATGAGGAAACATAGTTCTTGGGGAAGGCCACATGCCCATACGGTGGACTGTGAGCTTCAGAAAGAATGAATGGTTTGACTGCATAGTGAGTTGCATGCTCATGTGGCCTAGATAGTCCCATTATCCAAGGTTCATGGTCTCTTCTAGCATGGTGTATAGTTTCTACTAACCATGTGTCAACCATAAACCATCTGATGTCGGGTCTGAAAGCTCCATTATTTCACCAAAAACACCCATGAAATCTAAATAACCAAGGGAATATCATAATAAACAATAAAAATACCTCAAATAAAATTAAGGATGTAAATATTATCCCAACCATGAAAACTTTCCATCCTCATAAAGTCATTCCTAAGTCAAATCAGAGAACAAAAATGGGTGGTGCTTGTCCACTCAAGATTTCCACTCCCATGTCTCATGTTTTTCATTACCATGCTACCAAAGAACTCATACCAAAGGTATGTAATTTTCATGAATCATTTTCTCCTTGGAATACATAGTCATCACTAGTCACTCAAACACATACAAATATGATTCTGGCTCCAAGTCCTCACAATTTAGAACCTGGGTGGATCTAGATTGTACTTTTTCAGCTATGAATAATGGAATACATCTTGAATTGACATCAACTAGGATGGAAAATCTAAATGGTATGCCACCTTACCAACTCTTGTGGTAATATGAAACGTTTATACATGCCTCATCATTAGCTTCCCTTAGTTACCAAGATGAAAGTGACCCAAGTTAGGTGCCACTTTCAGAAACACCCAATCACCCACTAAGAATTAAAAGGCTCGGTGTTTCTGATCAACATAAGACTTATGGTGCAACTATGCTATCAACATCCACTACCTGATCAACTAGACATTATTAGACATCTCATGTACAAGGTTTAGTCTAAAAAACTTGGTATCACCCACCTACAACCAACACAAATGTGACCAATGTAGCTAACCATAAAGTACCTCAAAAGGTGCCATTATTATCGAGGATTAGTAGATGATATTATATGAAAATTCAACCAGTCCCAAATGGCTATCCCAAAATCCTCTAAAATTCAACACACATGCATTGATCATGTATTCCAAGGTCTGATTCTACCACTCCTTTTGACCATATGTTTGAGGATGGTATTCTATGCTCAACCTAACATATGACCCCATAGTATTCTGAATTCCTTTTAAGAACTGAGAGGTAAAATGGGGGTCTCTATCTGAAATGATATCTGATGGAACACCATGAAGCCTCAAAATATCCTAAATGTTTAATCAACCCAACTCATCCACCATATGTGAATCCCTAATTGGTATAAAATGTGATAATTTGGTTAAACAGTAAATAACTACCCATATAGAATTCCTCCCCTGGGTGTACTATAAAATCCAATAATGAATTACATGGTGACCTCATCTCACATCCAAGTCGACATGGGTAATGGATAAAGAAAATTGGAGGGCCTTTGGTCCTCTACTTTAACCTACTAACATGTATAAAACTAAGATAAAAGGTCATCTATATCTTGCCTCATACCAAGCCACCCGAAATGACATTGTACGTCATAAAAAATCCTGGTGGTTCCAAGATGAATGGCCCATTGGGACTAGTGGAATCCTATATCACCACCTTCCATAGATAAAATGGAACCACCACACGGACCTTAAAGTAGAGAAATATATCTAAAGACAACATCCATTCACTAGTCACCTCCCCACTACTTAATAACTACTTAGACTTCTATCCCAACACATAGACCAACCTCACTAAATCATCTCCAGGAGGGAGGGTTTCAGATGAACACAATCCAATAATGCACCTACACTATGCTCCTTGGTCTCCAGATGCATCTAAGAAAAAAGACCAATAAAGGTCCATTCATCTTTGGAATATTTCTATACATGACCTAGAATATCCCTACTCAAATAATATTCAACAAAATTACCTTTACCAACGGTATACATGATATCAAAATTAAACCTCTTAAGGTACTCGACCCGACGGTGCTACCTCAGATTTAGATCCTTCTAAGAGAAAATGTAAGCTAATATCTTATGTTCTAAGTACACTAAAAAATACTCCCTGAAAAGGTAGTGATGCCATGTCTTCAGGGAATGAATCACTATTACTAATTCTAAATCATGGTTTGGGTGATTCTTTCATGTGCTTAGAGATAATGAGACCATATTCCACCATGTAATGATACCACGTTAACACACACCCAAGACCCATACTTGAAGCATCATAGTGGACCACATATCCCTTTATATGTTCTATAAAGATCAAAATAGTAGTCATGGTCAACCCCTACTTAAGATCCTCAAAAGATTTCTAACACTCTGGACTCTATTCAAATTTTACCCCTTTCTGGGTAAGCACTATCATGGGTGAAGAAAGAAAAGATAAATCTCTAAAAAACTTTTATAAAAACCTTTAAATCCCAAAAAACTCATAATATCAAAAACATTCCTTGTTTTCTCTCATGAAATCATCACTTCAATCTTATCAGGGTCTACCGAAACCCCACGTTCTGAGATCACATGTCCTAGAAACTTTACCTCCTTGATTCAGAAGGTAAACTTGGAGATCTTAGTATAGAGCCAATGATCTCAAAGAGTTCCAAACATAATCCATAGTTGTCTCTCACACTCTTCCTCGATACCATAGTATACCAAGATGACCTCCATGAATACCAAAAACAAGGAATATAGGTACTAATGGAACACCTTATTCATGAGCTCCATGAAAACTGCTAGAGAATCCATCAACCCTGATGGCATGAAAAAATAATAAAAATGGATATAGCTACTTTGTAAATCTATTTTAAGAACATCCTCCTATCTGACCCTTACCTAGTGATACCTGGAATGCAAATTGATCTTGTTGAACCACCTTTACCCCTTGATCTGATCAAAAAGTTCATCAATATAGGGAAAGGGATATTCATTCTTGATCATTACCCTATTTAGTTTCTAGTAATCAATAAAAACCGGTGATATCCATCATCCTTCTTAGAAAACAAGGCTAGGGTGGCCCAAGGTGACATGATAGGGCGAATGAATCCTTTGGATTCCAAAATTTACAATTTTATCTTTAATTCCCTCAAATCTGGGGGTATGGTATGAGATAATAGATATCATTTGTTTTCCTAACACCAATTCAAAAGTTAACTCCACATCCCACTCTAGAGTCAACCCTGAGAAGTCATCTAGAAACACCTCTGGGAACTCATCCACCACAGGATGTAATCCACCCTCAAATCCTATGTTATCATTGTCCAAAATGAGTAACAAGATATAGAAAAAAAGACTACCCAACTCCAAAAGTAGAGGTCTAACACATTTTAAAAGAGGATCCCATTCACCTTGGAAGACCTGAACACTCCCATATAGTTTGATAAAACTCACTCTCTAGAACTAGAAATAGATGTGAACCCAAAAATGAATCATTAAATATATACAAAGGATCACATCTAAGTGGACCATTTCCGAAACCAGGAAATTCCACTCTAGCTCGACCCATGACATGGTGATTGAGCATGATGGGAACCTAAAACCTTTCCTCTAATTCTTTCCAAGCGACGGCACCAAATCAATTATGTACGACATGATCTCGATTAGAAAAAGTCAACAAATTCACAAGATGGGTATAAATAAAAGAAACAGAGGCACCTGTGTCAAATAGAATAACAGTTATGGATGATACAAAAAGAATTGTACCTCAAATCATTTCAGGTCCTACTTCTGATTCTACTGGTGCTTGCCTCATCTTTTCTAGAGTTTGAGAATGACCATTGAATTTTAGATCTGTCTTAAGCTAAATTTTCCCTAAAGAAGATTCAGATCTACCAACATGAACACCAAATCTATAACCCATTTACCTAGTTATCTATAACTAGGTTTACATTCCCCTAAAAGTTTTTAAAGCTACACCACCTTAATATGGATGTGAAAATCTTCAAAACCACTAAAAGTGTCCCAACAAATGGAAAGTACTAGGAAGAGCTGAACACATTGACCGCACATGACCCTCCTTCCCATACTGATGGAACATAACTATTCTGACATCCAAGTTCAAATACAAAGGAGGTTCGGAAGGATGTATTGAGCTACCACCTCCCAAATTTTCCTTCTCATATTACTTCCTCTTCTTTTTAGATGAACTTCCACTACTCTAGCCCACTGCTGAAACTACCCTGGAAAACCTAGACTTGATGGAATGGTCAATATCCACCATCAAGGCATGATCAACCACCTCAGCATACATATTCATCTTAAATAATAATACATATGATTGGATATTCAGCCGCAACCCCATTTCAAATCGTCGATCCTTCAAGTCCTCACTAGAAACTACAACTTGTGTGAATTGAAACAACTATAAAAAGAATATAGAATACTCAATCACAATCTGGTAAACTTATTGGAGGTCTATAAACTTCTAGGTCTTAGCAAAGGTCGGGGTCATAGGAAAATATTTCTTGTTGAAGATGACCTTTAAATCCTTCCAACCCGGCTTCTCATGCATCCTGGCATGAACCACTAAGTTCCACCACATCCAAAAAGGACCTTCCATCAAAAACAAATCACACGTTACATTGACTATCTGATAAGTGTCAAGAAACCCAAACATTCTATCAATATTCTTAATCTACTCTTCTACCTCCTGGGGATCCATTCTACCCTAGATGGAAGGAGGCTTGTTCTGGAGGAACTCCTAAGATTTGTCCTTTACCAGACCTGGTTCGGATTCCTTGACCTAAGTAGGACTAGGTACCACTCTATAACCCTAGTATTTGATAGCTCAAACCACTACTTCCATAAGTATCTGATCAAATGGTGAGGAAGAACTCTCTCTGGCCTCTTCCCACGAGTTCACAGAAAGTCTCTGGGGAGGCATCTTACTAAATCAATCATCAAACATGAGGAAAACCGTCAACATACCGTTATGAAAAAATTTCATCAAATTCAACCTTTAACCATATTTATAAATCCAAAAAAACCAAAACAAGCACAACAAAAATTCTGACCACTCCACCCCCACTCAGTTTCTATGCACAGTATGTATCATGTATGTCTCACTTACAAGAGGATTCAATCAAAATTACCAATATAACATTGTGACTAAATTTCATTCCCAAGGTGTGTTATCCATACACCCCACTCATAACCAGAATCTTAATCCCCAATAGTCTAAGCTGCATTTTATCTAGACTCTCCCAAAAAAACATGACCCAAAGAAAGGGTGAAACCTAGCTATGATACCATTTTTTCATGAACTGACTCAGGATGCCATCCAACTCGACACTGGGCCTATCCCATGGAAAGGCCTAAAAGGAATTCACAATACCCACATGAAAGAAACTAGATCATGTTTATCAACATTACACTTTTGGGAATTATTTCAACCATAATAAATTACCATAAACAATTCACAAAAATAATACATCACACCAAGATCTATATCAATAAAAAAGGAAGTAAAACTATTACAAGTCAAATATTTGTCAACTGTAACCAAAAATAAAGTACCAAACATGTGAATGGGTACTAACTACACAATTAAACCTCTATGAAACTAGAGGGTCACCACCCTCATGCCACCTCCACCAACACCTTCAATAATGGGGAACACTAGAAACTGGATCCACCATCACCACCATTGAGCATATTTCCCTTACCTCGGTCAAAAATAACAAGATCTACATACACCCAAGGTTGTATTTAGGGTGTGAGACAATTCCCAGTAGGATACCACCCAAATAGATGGATTCCATTCAAAAAAATTATAAGACAAATTAACATGAAATTTTTAAGAAAAGGATTGGAAATATTTTTAATAAAACATTTTAAGGAAATAATTTTCAATAAAAACAATATTTGAAATTAAAATGAAATAAATGCCCATGTATGATGACAGTAAGTACAACATCACAATATAACCATGGGTAATCCCTAAAGGCACTAGCAATGGTTGGACCCTAGGAACCTCATATCTCAGTGGTATGATATAGAAACAATGACCCACAACATCCTCATGCATGAGTCACTATAGTGGAATCCATCCAATGTTCTAGTGGTCTTCAATCATCATCATAATATAGTTAGTGTTGTAGTACCAATACTGATAGAGGTAATCGAGCCTTAGCCCTGCAAATCTGAATAGTGTATTAGTCCTAGTCCACCCACCTAAATACCTAGGATTCCCTTTATGATCAATTCTATTTCATGTGTGACATCTATCGCCTCATTCACATACACACACCAAAGAGTATGATTACACATGAAAACCCACCATTTTACATAAGCAAAACCTCTTTCAAATCCATATGAACACCAAAGAAATTTGACAACATGATTCTCACCGTTTACATGATTCATGGAACACATTTAGAAGGCATAATAAATAATACACATGTGAAACCCAACCAATTTCATTTGTAAAATCATATTTCAACCCATACGTATCTTAAAA
Source organism: Viscum album (assembly GCA_963277665.1). NCBI lineage: Eukaryota > Viridiplantae > Streptophyta > Magnoliopsida > Santalales > Viscaceae > Viscum > Viscum album. Next base: position 1,234,925,360 of record OY728145.1, on the reverse strand, counting down.
ACCTTTGAAAAAACATTTCGAATCATTCACACACTTCGTAGAACACATTTCGAAAGAACATAAAGCACACCAAAATCATCCAATAATGCTAATGTAACACCCCATGGATTTACAAATAAATTTAATATTGAATTTAATTCACACAATAATGAGACTCTATGGGACAACACTTTGTTATTATAATTATTTATACAATATAGTTATAAGCTATCCATTAAACATAATTTTTCTACTTCTATGAATTGAATTTCAAAAAATAGACATATACAGTTGCGATTAGTAAGATATTTAGAGTCAAATAGGATCAACTTAATTTTTTTGGTGAATGGTAACTTGACCCTTTTGAATAGTAATGTGACCCTTATCAATAGTAATATGTCCATTATGAATAGTAAACTGACCAAATGAATGGTAACCTCATCCATGAAAGTATAAATAAAATTTAGGTATCTTATAAATGAATGTATGATATAATTAATGTTGGGAACGTATTGTCTCAACAATACTCTATAAATATTATTGATTTTGATGCTCACAAAGACCCTTGTTTTTTTACTAATGGTTTTTTTAGTGTATTTCAGGAAAATTATATTCTTTATAATTCTTATATTTAAATAATATTCAACTTTTTATTTGTGATAAATCTTCGTTAAAGTGTTTAGAATGATCTTAAGCATATTCTGGAAACATTGTTCACTATTTGTTGTTTACTATAAATTTGATTCATTCAATACATTGAAGAAATTAATGCATGGAACAAACCTTACGTTTATGTTGAAGGATCTTCACGTATGGTTAATCAACCTTATGTATGAAGAAATATATGTTCAAGGAACATTATGTTTGGATAAGAACCTTATATTTGTAAGAAAAACAAGTATGGTTAAAGAACCCTACGTAAGTATGGAACTTTACAAACGTATGGATCATCAACCTTACTTTTATAATCAACCTTACATTATCAAACTTACATTTTGAAAAAGTAAACATATAGATAATCAATGTAACATTCAGAGATCTATGATGACTCAGATAAATGAATAGATCATAAACCCTACATTATGAAGTTGAACCCTACATTTTTTATTTTTTTATTTTGTGAAGGAACCTTATGTTTGACTTTTCAATGCTGGAAATTTGAATTTATGTCTTTATGAGAGCTTGTTTGAAACAGTCATTGCAGAATATCATGGAGATTTAAAGATTGATTTTTACTGATTCAAATATCATTAAATATGATTTAAAGATTCGTTTATAATGGATATTTTTACTCCTATACTTAAGGTAAGTTACGACTACAATGAGTTGTTCATTTGATTTTGATTCTTAATGATTTATCAGGAATCTTTTGCATATCTGAAACCATTCTAGAGATTCATCATTATATATATCTTTGAGTATCATCTGTAAAAAACCTCAAATCTATGAATACCTCTTAGATATATATGTAAATATTATTCATTGACTTTTTCCTATGAAAATTGTTTTCAGTGCTACAGCGATCAATCATCACAAAAACATGAACTGCATTTTGAAGATCTAATTTTCAATCATGTGATTATAATGCTCTGTTTTAGTTTCTTTTATTAAAGATAAAGATATTTTGAGAAACCAGATCACTTCATACATTCTTAAAAGTTTGTTTTCTTCTAGATTCGAACATCCTTCTTTTATCTGCTGTGTGTTGCTACAACTGTAACTGATATCTGTTTCTCAATAAACTACATCTTATCTATCTTCAGTTTCAGCTGCTTTTATTTAGTCATGGTGGAGTGTCAGCTTCTCTCACTAAACGTTGGTTTTATCGGTTCCCTATAAAAGAACCATAAGGATCTATTTTTTAGTCCTTTGTTTGTAAGGGTGACAACTGCTTGCACTCAGTTGTGGATCAGTCTTATGATACGAGGACCTTACTATTGAAATTTACCAAGCCAGCATAGAGGGTAATTGGTGGATTTGACTAGGGGATATTTGTGCCCTGAACCACTATAAATTTTTTTTCTTTGTTTTCTATTCATATCCACTGCATATACTCTATTAAAAAAATGCTTCCTGTTATTATCTTCTATTTTTGTGAATTAACAAAATCATAAAATTTTGAAAAGGACACAATTCACCCCCCTCTTGTTTCATCACTATAGTCATTCCAACCTAACATTAGGTAATAGACATTGATCTTTTCAATAGATCTATAACAAGCTAAAGGAATAAGATCTATATTAGTAATGTAAATGGATAATCTCAATGAAGTAATGTCACCGGTTCGTGATCCATATTTCAATGGTGAGAATTATGGATGTTGGAAGTCACGAATGATAATCTACTTAAAAAATCTTGGATTTAGAGTATACTCAAATATTGTTACTCCTTATAGAATTCAATAAAAACCTAAAACTTGTTCTACTAATATAGATTCTAATTATGATAAGAATTCTAAAGCAATGAATGCTATTATTTGCAATCTTGGACCAGATGAATTCAACCGTGTATCGCAATGCCCAACAAGATATGAAATGTGGCAGACAATTGTAGTAGCCTATGAAGGTACTGATAATGTGAGATAAATGAGATATGCTACTATGAAATTAAATTTTGATACTTTCAAAAAAATTGATGGAGAGATCATCACACGGATGAATGAAAGGCTAATATAAATTGTTAATAATATAACATATTTAGGTGGGCCTATCAGCCAACCTAATCAAGCTTTGAATGTTCTCTAAGTTTTACCTACGAAGTGGAATGGAATTTTTGCTGCAATCCACTAATCAGCACCTATCAAGAATCTGAGAATGATAGAATTGATTATAACTTTAATGATGTATGAGGCTAAAATGCAAGATGAAGTTGAAGATCACAAGGTCCTAGTGAAAAAGGATAACACTGATTTAAAGGTTACATCCCAAAATAAGAAAAGAAAAATGAAACAAGAAGAAAGAAATCCATACTCATCTGATTCAAAAATTGAGATGGCACAATTAGCTATAAAATTCAGTAAATTTTATAGGACGAATAAAGGATTTAGAAGAACCTTAAAAAGGATAAGAAAGACTCAAGTAAAGTAAGATGTTATGAATGCAAAAAATTGGGTCATATAAGACCTAATTATCCTCAATTGAAAGGAGAGAAGTGAAATATAGAAAATAAATATCATAAGAATGGTGATTATGAGAAAAAGTAAAAAAAGAGCTCTAAAAATTTCAGAATCTCATCAATATCTGATTCGGAGAAGGAAGAATCGAATCTGAAAGCTAATATGTGCTTTATGGTTGAAGAATATAAGGTAACAAGACATAGAAGAGGAAAATATATATAGTATATGGACAGTGGTTTTCAAGACATATGAGTGAAAATTTATCAAATTTTTGTACTCTAACTAAAATATATTAAGGCCTAGTCACCTTCAGTGACAATTCCAAAGGAAAAAATATTGTACTCAGAATATTTGGAGATCTAAATATTTTCTCAATTAATAAAGTAATCTATGTACAAGGATTGAAGCATAATCTGATAAGTATCTCTCTACTCTGTGATGATGGATATTGTGTTGATTTTTCTAATAATTCTAGTTATAATTTTAAAGATAATTTTCTTAAATTTAGAGCACCTAGAATAGATAATATCGACACATTGGATTTAAATTCCTTTTTTAAATAGAAATCGAACTGTTTAAGTGCTAAGGTAAATGAGTCTTGGATTTGGAATAGAATACTTGCTCGTTGTAGTATTTTTTCTTTACATAAGTTAACTAAGAAACAATTAGTTTCAGATTTACCTATTCTCAAATTTGATATTGATAGATTCTTTGATGCATGTTAGATTAGCAAGAAACACAAATATTCCTTCAAATCTATTAAAAAAATTGCTACTTAAAAGCCCATAGAACTTATTCATATGGATTTGTTTAGACCATCTAGAATTGAAAGTTTGGCTGGTAAATTATATGTATATGTTTTAGTTGATGATTATTCTATATTTACTTGGGTATATTTTTTAAAAATCAAAAATGAAGATTCTTTTGTTTTTGAAAGTTTTTGTATAAGTGTTGAAATTGAAAATGGTTTTAAGATAATTTCATTAAGAAGTGATCATGGTGTAGAGTTTGAGAATCCAGAATTTAATTGTTTTTGCTCAAATATGGGTATTAAAAACACCTTTTATGCAGCAAGAATAGCTCAAAAAAATGGAATTGTTGAAAGAAGAAATAGATATATTCAATAAATCGCTAGGACTATGCGAAATGAATACAGTCTTCCAACCTACTTTTGGGTAGAATCTATAAGAATAGCATTCTATGTTATAAATAGAGTTTTAATTTGACCTATTTTCAAAAATACTCTTTATGAACATTAGAATAATAGAAAGACTAAGGTAAATTACTTTAAGGTTTTTGGATGCAAGGTATATATCTTAAACACCAAGGATAATCTTGTAAAGTCCAATCCAAAATCTAATGAAGGAATATTCTTAGGATATTCTAAAACTTCTAAATCTTATAGAGTATTTAATAAGAAGTCATGTATTGTTGAAGAATCATTTCATATAAAGTTTGATGAAACTGGTCCTTTTAATAAAGAGAAAGATCAAACAAATGAATCTGATGATTCTTATAACAACATGAGACTTGATAACTTGAAAAATGATTTTGAAAATATAAATAAAATTAAACCTAGTTCAGAAGAACATGATACTGATGAACCTAAAAATGTTCTTCCTAGATAGTCTAGAATCCTGAAGAATCACCCTTTAGAGACTGTTAAAGGAGATCTAGACATAGGAATAAAAACTAGAAGAAGTGTAAGAAACCTAGTGGAATTTTTTGATTTTCTAACTCAGCTAGAGCCTAAGTATTTTGAAGAAGCCTTAGAAGATGAAAGTTGCTTATTAGCAATGCAAGAAGAGCTAAATCAGTTTAAAAGAAACAAAGTATGGAAATTAGTGGAAAGACCATCAAATTATCCTATTATAGGAACTAAATGGGTCTTTAGGAATAAACAAGATGATCAAGGTAATATAACTAGAAACAAATCTAGACTAGTATCCAAAGGGTATAATCAAGAAGAAGGTATAGATTGTGACGAAACATTTTCTCCCATATCTATACTAGAAGCAATTAAAATTATTTTGGCCTATACATCTCATATGAATTTTAAATTATATAATATGGATGTAAAATCTATCTTTTTAAATGGATATTTAATGTAGGATGTTTATGTTTAGAAACCTCATGGTTTTGAAAATTCTCAAAAACCAAATTTTGTTTTTAAACTTACTAAAGCTCTCTAGGGCCTTAAACAAGAACCTAGAGCTTGGTATGAATGATTAAGTTCATTTCTCTTGAAAAATGGTTTTACTATTGGTTTGGAAGATCTAACCCTACTTAAGAAAACATTTTGTTCTAATTTATTATTAGTTAAAATCTATGTTGATGATGTTATTTTTGTATCAAAAGATAAAAAATATTGTAATTATTTTTTAGAACTTATGCAAAAAGAATTTAAAATGAGCATTATGGGAGAATTAAATTTCTTTTTAAAACTTCAAATTTATAAAAAATGTTATACAAATGTATTAAATCAAAGTAAATACATTACTGATTTATATAAAAAATGGTCCTGAGAATAGTAAGACATATTCAACTCTCATGTGTACTAATATTAAACTTGACTTGGATGAAGCTGGGAAACTAGTGGAAAAAAATTTATATAGAGGTATGATTGTAATTTTACTATATCTTACTGCTAGAAGACTTGATATTATGTTTTTAGTATGTTTTTGTGCTAGATTTCAATAAAATCCAAAAGAATATCATCTTGCTGCTGTAAAAAAGGATTTTTAGATATTTAAGAGGAATTGTTTTTCAATCTATTCTTTATCCAGAAACTTATAATTTTAATTTATTATAATTTTAAAATATAGATTTTGGAGGTTGTAGATTAGATAGGAAATCACTTTAGGAACCTTTCACTTTTTAAAAAAATCATTAGTGTCATGGTCAAGTAAGAAGCAACACTTGGTTGCACTATCAATAGCTGAAGCAGAGTATGTATCTGCAGGCAGTTGTTGTGCACAAGTGTTATAGATAAAAAAACTCTCTAATACACTTTGGACTAAATTTTAATAATACATCTATTTTATGTGATAATACAAGTGCTATAAAAATTTAAAGAAATATAATAAGTCATTCTAGAACTAAGAATATTGATATTTTTCATCATTTTCTAAGAGATCATATTCTTAAAAAGGATATATCTTTAGAATTTATTAACACTAAATATAAATTAGCTAATATTTTTATTAAACCACTTCCCACTGTATTTTTTGATTTTATTAAGGGGGGTTTGGTTTATTTAATTTTTAATTAAATAATTTTATGTACTTTTATTTTATTTTAATTTATTTTACACCTAATTTATTTTTGTAAATCTAATTTTGTTTTCTTATTTTTATCTTAAAGAATTTTAGTTAATATATTTTATCTTAAATCTATTTATGCTGCATAATTATTAAATTGTTTGTCATAATTACTCTATGACACGAGAAATGAGGACATGTGTCATCTGTCAGAAACCCTTTATCTACCCAACCCATTTTTTACCCAAAAATCATTTCACCTAACCCAAAATCATCATTTTTCCTTCCAAACCCTAGAAGCCGAAAATCTCAGATATTCAGATCTTCAGAAATGATGAAAACAAATATAGTCAAAGAAGGAGAGGCAAGCAACCCAAAACTATAAATAGTTACAGGCAGAAAAATTGTTTAGGTAAAAGTGGTTGATCTTGATTGGTTATATCAGGTAAAATTACTATTTAAACAAGTGTTATATTTTCAAGGAATTGAGATAGCTTTCAATGAAATCAAGTTAGAATTTCTATATGAGGTAAAACTAAACTATTTTTATTAGAGTGTATAGTTTATTTTTGAAGATTCATAGGTTATTAATTTTTCAAGTATCAAAGATAGAGATTTATCTATTTATTTTACTAAGGTTGAAAAAAATTGGATCTACCCACATGAATGGATTTTCCATTTCAATCATAGATCAATTGGTGATAAGGAAAATTCTTCTAAATACATCATATCTTTTCTGTTCAATTTGATGCACATCATAAAGAAGTTTATTATGGGTTTATAAGCTGACCATAAGATTATGATGAAGTTTATTCAGACAGGAATAGCACCAAGGATGGCTGAGAGGGATAAAATCCTTTACTTCTACATATATATCATGTTTCTTTTTCTGATTGATATTAAATTGAATTTTCCATGGTATTTATTTTGGTACCTTCATTACTGTTGTTCACCGGATGCAAGAATGAATTTCAATCCATATGGATGGATAATTTTAAGGATTTTATTTAATAAGGACATGATTATACTGGTTGATACAAGAGTTAAATGTCATCTTAGTAATGTTTTGAATGATGGAATTTTAAGAAATCTTGGATTTTTTTGGATCACTATAAAAGGACATATTTTTTCTATTGGAGTCCAGGAAGAACAAAGCTCGGGATATTTTTCTCATGGGGAAAGAAGGTGTTCGAAAAAATGGTGTATCTGAATCATAGACAGATGCAATTCCATAACCATATAAGAGATGACTTAGATTTAACACTAAAGAAGGGGAAGTAGAGAAATAACAAAGTGAATAAGGACTTATTATGAAACCAAGGAACAAAAATGCTCCTCAAGTTGAAGATCAAGTGTTAGATTCTGGAGAACCAACATTCTCAGTTCATTTAGAAGAAAGTGTTGTTGAAGTGGAAATTCCAGTGGAGAGTCAAGCTAGAGATATTTATATTGTATCCCTAGTGAATAAAAAGGTATAAGAGAGCATTCTGATAGAAACAGTTCAAGAAAAGAATACTCAAACTGAAAATGTTCAATTAGAGATTGTCAGATAAGAAGTTACTGAACAAGGAGTTGTTCAAGAAGAGTTGTTTTTTAGGAATTAGTTACAGAAATTCAACCCTTGATTGTAGATCAGAATGTGGGATAGTAAAATCATATTTATAGTACTCATACTAAAGTTTTAGTTAATCAGTCCTTTTCTTGTGAAGAATCAGTAATGAAACAGTGGCATATCCTTTGCTTACTAATGGTGCAGATCAGGCTATGAATGTAGATGAGGGGACATATGATTTATTATATCATCATGTAGAGGAGATTGTTGTTAAGTATAACAAATATCAGGAAGAGAATGAAATTCATAGGTAAGATCTTGATAGATCCATGAAGAAGATTCAATAACTAAATGATAGTACTATTTCTAAAATGGATTTTGATATATTTAAAAGGGAAATGCTGGATGAGTTTGAGAAACTCAAGTTTGAACCAGTTTCAAAGATAGATTTTACAAATTTGAAGTGGTATCTGAGTAGTTAGTTTGAATCAATAAAGAGCAGTGTGGGTCAATCCAATACATCTGTTCTTATATCTACTAAAAGTCTAGATTTAGTTAGAATATTTCCGTCCATTACTTCAGTAACAATAAACATTAAAATTTGTCTTAAAGATTTTCAGTGTAATAGCACACCTCTATCAGTTCTTCTAGAGAATCAGAGATTTCTTGTTAATCAGTTAACTCAAGGAGATTCTAGCATTAGATTGATGTCGAATTAGTTTTCAAAGAATTTGGAGTTTTTCATGAAGAAAGAGGAGAGTATTCATGTGTTTCTAAAGGTAAACATGGTGGAGAATTTGCATGTTAATAATGACTCTAGGTTGGTCGTTGTTCAGCTGGGAGACAGTTTGATGAAAAAGATAAGATTGCAGATGGATGAGCTGAAGGAGATATTTGAAGCCATTAAAAATTCAAACCCATCCAAACCTTATACTTTTTCCTACCTTGAACCATGACAATGATTGTTTTCATTTCTTCATCACAAACTTTATTGTATTGATGTCTTTATTAATCAATGAACTTGTTGGCTGTCTATATGTTACATTTAATTATTTTATCTGCTTTTGTATTTTTTTCTAATATCCAAAATCCAAATCTCATTATTCATTATAGTTACTCAAAACATTTACTTATCATTATATTCAATATTAAATCTGTTTCAATCTATTTTTCTATACATTCTTTTTGATATCACAAAAAGGGGATGAAATTTAGATAACATTGCATTTCTTTTATTTGAGAAATTTATATAAGCATAAATATTTCTTTGAAATTTTATTTTATTTGATAAATTTAGATAATCATAAATATTTCTTTGAAATTTACCTTTGGGGGAGAAATTTAGATATTTCTTATTTATTAAAATAATTATGTCAAATCAAAATTATTTTCTTTTAATGTTTACAAAATTCTAAATTATATTTCTAAGATTATAATTATAATTTATGGGTTTTTTTATCATCAAAAAGGGGGACATCATTGGGCATGTATTGTCTCAACAATACTCTATAAATATTATTGATTTTTGATGCTCACAAATACCCTTCATTTTTTACTAATTATTTTATTTTGAGTTTACTTCAAGAAATTTATATTCTTTATAATTCTTATATTGAAATAATATTCAACTATTTATTTGTGAGAAATATTCTTTAAAGTTTTCAGAATACTCTTAAACATATTCTGAAAATACTTTTCACTATTAGTCATTTACTAGAAATATTATTTATTCAATATGTTGAAGAAAGTAACGTATGGAAAAAACCTTGCGTTTATGTTGAAGGATCGGCACATATGGTTAATCAAACATACATTTGACGAAACATATGGTTAAAGAACATTATGTTTGGATAATAATCTTACATTTTTCAAAAAGAAAAGGTATGGTTAAATAACCCTACGTAAGTATGGAACTTTACAAATGTATGGATCATCAACCTTACTTTTGTAATAAACCTTATGTTTTCAACCTTACATTTAGAAAAAGTGAACGTATGGATAATCGATATTATGTTTAGATATCTATGCTAATGTGGATAAATATATAGATCAGCAACCCTACATTATGAAGTTGAACCCAACATTTGTTATTTTATCATTTTGGGAAGGAACCTTACGTTTGACTTTTCAACGCCGGAAATTTGAATTTACATCATTTTAATAGCTTTTTGAAATAGTTTTTACAGAATATCATGGTGATTTAAAGCTCGATTTCGACTAATTCAAAGATAGTTAAATATGATTTGAATATCCATTTATAACATATATTTTTACTCCTATTCTTAAGGGAAGTTACGACTACTCTTAACTATTTATTTGATTTTGATTTTTGGTGATTTATCATGCATCTTTTTCAGATATGAAACCATTCTAGAGATGTATCATTATATATCTCTCTTATTATCATCTATAAAGAAACCCCAAATATGTGAATACCTCTTAGAAATCTGTGTAAATATTATTCATTGAGTTTTTTCTATGAAAATTGTTTTCAGTGCTACAGCAATCAAGCATCACAAAAACACAAACTACATTTTTAAGATATAATTTTCAATCCTATGAATGTGACACTCTATTTTAGTTACTGTTCTTAAAGAAAAAGATATTTTGAGAAACCAGATCACTTCAGACATTCTTCAAATTTTATTTTCTTCTGAAGTCGAAGATCGTTCTTTTATCAGTTGCATGTTGCTAAAACTAAAATATATATATGTTTCTCAAAAAAACTAGATCTTATCTATCTTGAGTTTTGGCTACTCATATTGAGTCATGGTGGAGTGTTAGTTTCTCGCACTATGTTGTGGTTTTATTAGTTCCCTATAAAAGAACTAGAAGGCTATGTTTTGTAAACCTTTTTTTGTAAGGGTGACAACTTCCTGCACTCAGTTCTGGATCGGTCTTATGATATGAGGACCTTACTAGTGAAGTTCACCAATACTTTAGAGAGGGTAATTAGTGGAGTTTACTAGGGGATCTTTCTGCCCCGAGCAACAATAAATTGTTTTGATTTATTTTCTATTCATATCCACTGCATATACTCTATTACAGAAACGGTACCAGATATTATCTTCTATTTTTGTGAATCAATAGAATCATAAAATTTTGAAAAGGACACAATTCACCCCCTATTGTGTCATCACTATAGCCATTCTGTAGAGACCCAAATCTTGAAGTACATGAACATTACATTACTTTTTCGGAATACTTAGTACATAACAAAAAACACACACACAAGGATCGTAATAGTTTAGTGTCTTTGGAAACTCGGAACGTAATCTTCTAATTGTGGTGAAAGATCTTCAATATCTCCCATAAAGATCTTCCCTTTTTTTACCTAAAACCTTTATATATATCCTGGGGAAAAGAAAACATAAAAGGGTGAGCTCAAATGCTCAGTAAGGGTAAAAAAAAGAAAAATCAATCAAATCATATTCATAAGAACATAACTTTTGGAAATCTTAACCTGCAAAAGAGAGCATAATTTCATAACATGGGATAAATCATAGTAGTGAAATGAAATCCCAATAATCATAACTTAAAACATGAAACTTTGTGGCATACAAACATAATTATAGATAATCATTTCTTGTTAGTCAAGACTCATTGCCAAGACTATCTTAGTGGATAATGTCCCTTTCTGAACCGAGTCACCCTCGTTTCAGTCCTGTTTCACTGAACCGGTATAACCTACCATTCCAGCCATGTCTATCTCATGAGATATAAAATCTTTACCCAATGCATTTGAGGGAGATATAGGTCCCACCCATCTCATAATGATACAATTCTTATGTGTGCCACAAAATCATAAATCATACATCATTACATTACCCATGTAATAAAAATGGGATTCTTAAACATCATGACATCATAAAACAATTCATATAAGATAAAGGAATTCATAAAAATAATTCCATCACAACATAATCAAGTCAATTTAATAATAGGGATAAAAATATAACCCTTTATTATCTTAGATGGAAAATAATTTTGATAAAACACTTGAACTCCATTCTTGAGGAAAATATCCTTTCTTCTTCAAAAACATTTTTCCTTTCTTAACATGTCATACAACTTTAAACTAAAAGGAGTTGATTAAAAATAAACATGAAAACTTGTAAGGGAAGCTTCTTTGAAATAATGTTTTAAAAATCCATTCCTGCCGTATAAGTTAAAAAAAACATTCTTCGTACTTTTGTCGGAAAAGTCAAAAAGTACCTCGTACGAAAAATGACAAAAGATTCTTTTCATATCCTTTAATGAAAACTCACCTAAGGGTAAAATTGGATTTAAACAATTTTAGGTGGATGGAAATAAAATTACATATTGAGGAAACATGGATGTGGATGATAAAATACACCCCAGTAAATTTCAAAGTATAAACAATCTCGGATAAAAATGAGATTGTGATATTTCCCTTACCTTAAGTCTGATTTGCTTCGTAAGTGTCCGAACCTCCTGTATAATGATTTAAATAATGTCATTAACTTATTACAGAATCATATTCATTGTTATGATATCATATATGGTTCACTTATGACTTTATATTACCCGTTCTTTTGTAAATTCCATGTTAAAGAAGCGTTTTGGGTAAAATCGTTTCATTTATCGTAGGTGTTTGGACTTGTTGTTCTTGACATTATTATTACTTATATCATGATTTAATTACTTCCAGAATATAAAAAATGATTTATATATCATATATATTCAGTATATATATATATTTAATAAATATATAAATGAAATGAAACACACCGTTCATGGAGACGGTAGTCCATACGTACGCATGAACGTTGTTTTCCTTTCCTCATTGTCTTGAATGGAAGTAAGTAGATGAAATATATATATACATAAATCCAGTAGCCTTATAATGTCATATATTTCATTATTATTTCTTATATATACTTTATAATTATTCTTAAATGGTTAACATGGAGAATGAATCTCATCGCGTCGTGGAGACGGTAGTCCGTACGTACGCACGAGCGATGATATCATTCCCATGGTCGTGGAATTGTGTTGAAGTGTATGTATACTATTTCAGTATCAATATCACTCTATAATAATCATATATAGTTACTCCTTACACCATTATACCCATCCAATTAAGGAGGTGGCGGAAAATAGATTACACCACGGCGTGGAGACGGTATTCCGTACGTACGCACGCGTGGTGATTTCCTTTTTCCGTAGGATGGTTAGAAGGTTAATTAGAGTTGTTTCATATTTATAATAACATATCAGTATATAAGAAATACTGATGTTATTACTTTATCATGAAACAACTAAAGAAGAAGAAGTTGAAGAAGAAAGAAATTGAAAAAGATCGGTAATGGATATTACCTCTTTTTGACGCGCCTTTTCTTAACCTCCACTTACAGAACTAAGGATGGTCTTTGAAGAAGACCAGGACCTCTAGGATGATACTAGGGAAGTGTATAAGAGATTTTTTCAGGGTTTGGTCGAGCTTGAATGCTAAAATTGGTGTGAGGAGGAGAGGGAGGAGGTTCCCTTTTATAAGGGAGGAGAGGGGCACCTTAGGAATATCTCAAAATATTATTTTATATTAAGGTCAAATTCGGTTTATAATGGTTCCAAATGGTCTTATTTAGAATATAAAATGGGGATGGGTCGAAATCCTCTCATCCAATAGGATTTAGACAAGTTTAGGTTATTATTTTAACCTTATCAATTATATTTAACTCTAAGTTAAATAATTTAACTTTTACCGTGTCTTTTTGTTTTCTTACACTATATGGTTAATAAACTTACTATATCAATCCAAAAGAACCCCAAGATGTTTATTATTAATATATCTATCCTTATATAAGTCATTTTGCCGAACCTTAGATTTTTATGAATTAAATAAAAATTAATAATATAATATTTGTTTTAGAAACTAATTTATGTCAATTTTGACACTATTTGGTACATGATTTTTATGAAATTTTTAACAGAATGATAAGTTCGAACCAAGTTACTTAAATCAACAATAACATGTCATATTAACCTATAAAATTAGTTTAAGTCGATAAAAAGTCTCAAATTACATTTATTTGGGCATTTATAACATCAATTATGTTAATATTTTCTTAAAAAGGTAATTACTGCATCATCTTTGTGTTATAAATAAATTAAATTATTTAAAGTATAAAAATTACAAATAAAATACCATTATGTAGGAAATATTTTTATCTTTCTAATTAATATTTATAGTCTAAATTATATTATATATAACCCTATATTAAAAATGTTTTAGTAAATAAACTTTGATTTTAACTCTTTTAACTCTTCTTTGAATTAAATAATAATAAATGTCCTAATCTAATCCATGTGGGCCTAAATGATAATATTTTACACTTAAGGTTGTTTTTGGTCGAGATACACTTGTAAAATAGGATTAGGACATGTGTTAGGGTAATATTAATATCATTTTTACCCTTAATTACCCTATTTACTTTTAACCGTGGTAAATAAAAGTAAAGAGTTACTATTGACCAAAAATTATTTTTATCTCATTGAACCACATTTTACTTATTGACATCAACCGTGTCTCTCGGATTTTTGAAATTCCATTCACAGAAGAGGTAAAATTAAGATTTATGAAAAAATTAATTTTTTTAACTACCACTTAGTAGTTTCACTATTCATCAAAAATTGAAGTTTTTCAGAAAAATGCCAAAATTTCACCCTAAGCTATAATTGATATTCCGAATTCAAAAATGATTTCTATTTTACAAAATTCCCAACATATAAGTTTCATTAATTAATTTTATAATTAATTTCCGCTGTCACAACAAATAGCGTGTTTTTAAGAGATAATAACTATCAAAAGATTAACACTTGTTTATGTCTGGTGTAAATGTGAAATTACATCCAATGACCAACATTGTATTGAATTGTAAAAATATATTCTAAATATACTTTAAAACCACTCAAATTAATAATTTATCACTATTAATTATTTCGATTAAAAAAGTTGTTTTTAATTAAAATTTCGTAATTTTCAATATTCATCAGAAAATAAAAGTTATCCGAAAAGTACCAAAATTTCAGCCTAAGCTAATTTCGATATTACGAATCCAAAAATAAAGTCCATTTTGATAAAATAAAATTTACAAAATTTCAAAAAGTGGTTATTACTATTCATAACGGCTAGTTTTAATAATATTTTAATAGCATATTGCTGTTTAGTGAAACTCGTTATTGCGTACTACACAAGCTATCGAGGAAGGTCGCGATTGCGTGTAATGGAAGGCAAGTCAAGGATGCGTGTTGTGAAAGCTTCTTTTGGTGTAGCGTACAACACAATACATTAATGAAATTAAAAAGAATATTTTTCATAAAATTTCGGGGTGTTACACATTCCAACCTAGAAATTATATCATAGTATAAGTAAATAAATATTTTAGAAATTATTAATTAAGTATTATTATTTTTATAAAACATAAATGTTTATTTAAAATTTTATAATTAATATAATGATTCAGAAGAAAATTTATTTTCATAAAATAGAATAATAAGATAATATTTCGATTTATTATGATTATAAGATAATTTTATAAGACCATAGTTAATTTTTCAAAGTGTCATAAAATCGATTATAATTTTAAATTTTGTATTTTTCAAGTAAATGAAGATTTTAAATAAAAATTTAATTTCTCATATTTATAAAATTATCTTCAAAAAATAGAGTTCATTTTTTAATTATTCACTTCTAAAACTGGTTAAGAGTAATTTTTTGGATTTTTATAAAATAGTTGAATTTTTAGTGAATAGTAAAAAATACAGTTTTGAGAAAATGTGGTATTTTTTGTGACAGCATCAATATATATTTATGATATAAAGTTTATTAAACTTATGGAATAAATAAATAATTATTCAATAAGATAAATTTTTTATAGAAAAAAGCAGAACATATAAACGATATTTTTCTTGATATGAATAAAAGAACCATTATCATTGTTGACGCATTGTCTGCCTTGCATTGATAAAGCCAATTTAGTTTCTTAAAAATAATAATTAAGAGCTAAAAATTATTTTCACGAAATTGTTATTAATTATTATGTTTAATGTATGTTTTTGGATAATAATTCCTAATTTTATAGTTATATAATATTAATCTAATCTAAATGCATGTGCAATGCTTACATAGGGGAAGAAAAGACAAAATAACAAATTTAAGAAGTTGTCTTCTTATGTATATGAGTGAATATACATAATAAACGAATATATAATTTTATTTTGAAAATAATTTATTTATTTTTAAGATAGCAATTTATTTTTAATATTTATATATTAAATAATTAACATTAATGTTTACGCAACGTTGAATCAATGCTTGTGCAAGAATAATAAAAATAAACAAAGTGTTTTAATTAAAATTATAAGAATTATAAAATGACCTAAATTTTGAATAAAACTTTTTATATAAGAAATTATAGACCATTATCATCTTTTTATTTGAATTTGGGACATTTTGGACCCACATGAATCACTTTGAAGACTTTATAATACTTTATTTTAAAAGGAAGTGAAGTTGTCACATTATAGTTTTTAATATGTATAATATTTTAATATGAGGTTTTGCAGATGTTTTCTTTGAATACGAATAGTATTTGAAAATAAAATAAATTATATTTCTCATAGAATTTCATTTTTAATTTTTAGACAACAAATAAATAATATAATGGATTTCACAAAGATGATGTATTATTAATTTAATTAATTAATAAATAAAATTAATGACATTAAAAATAACATAATAATTGTAATTATAGGTTTTTTAGATAATTAATTTTTTACCTAGATTAATATGATGTGAATAAGATTTAATAAAAAATTAATTCTAATTTTAACCTTTTTTTATGTGTTTAAAGTCATAATTATGAATAGTTTTTATTTTGACTAGAAATATTTTTCATGAATAAAATACTTTATTAAATTAATTAAAAATCAAAAAATTATTTAACAAGTCCAAAAATGATAATTTTCATTTTTCAATATAATCCACTTTATTTTTTAATATTTTTTGAAGTCTTAAACCCTATAATAACTTTATTATATTTTAATAATTTGAGTAATTCTCATGTTACCCCTCACCTAAATTATAAAAGGAGGTTCCCTCCTTTAGAAATTTTCATCACCTTTAGCCTTCTTTCTTAGCTAATCTTTGAAAAATTCCCTACTCTGCATCCCTTTCCACATTCTAGTGCTTTTGGTATCACAAAAATGCCACTTTCAAGAGCCTAAGGAGGTTCTCAAGAAGAAAATATTAAATAGGTGGTTTGAACAAATTTGATGGAAGTCGCACCCAATGTAAGGGATATCTTAACTCAATTTCCATTCATTAAGTTAAACATGTATGTAATTGGTTTTTTTTTCAAGAATATGTGTGAATAAACTATGATTGTTTTATACTATATATCCACTTATATTGTGTGGATTTATATTTTTCCCACATAATTATGTCATTGATTTATCATCACTCTAATGATATAATCTTTGTAAGGGTTATATTCTTGAACCTTCATTTTCATTCGAGTTATGATTTCTTCCTCTATAAACCAATGTAATTCTTTATTATTTTTATTTAATATTTTAAATTCTATTTCTAAATTCCAAACTCATGTTTCCAAATCAGTTCATCTTTCATTTATAAGAAATATATTTTTTCAAGGTTCCCGTTTCAATTATTCCTGATACGCAAGCCCGATTAAAGAGAACATCTCGATTTCTTAACCATTTTCAAGTACCATCCCTAATCTATTTTAAGACACCATTTTTTTATAAAATCACTAAATTATTCTTGAAAAACTATATTTTTTCATTAATGGTTTTATACAAACAATTATGACAAATAAAAATGATTCTTCCAAAAGAACTATTCTTTGAAAATTTAAAGGGGTATTTCTCTCAAGAATTTCAAAATGATTTTATTTGAGTGTTTTCATATTTCAAAACCTATGTTGAATTCTATTCTTTATTTATATTTTCATCTAAAATATGTTTTTAAATGGTTTATGACTGGTTTTACTATGGATATGCTATATTGATACCATTCACTATGCTACTCAGATTGGTTCATGATTATGATTCTAGATTGGGGGAAGGTATTTAAATTTCATATATTAATGTTGTTTATGTTTATCCCCATTCATATGAGGAATGAATTGGACTTATAAAGTGATTGGTGGGGCCCGTTATAGCCCCTCAATGCATCGATAGGTCTCATTAGACAAAACCAAATTGGGTTTTGGCCAGTCATACCCTAGTATCATTGCTGGAAATTCCTTCGATACCAATGGCACTATCCCAATAGTTTAGGAAAACTGTTGGGATAGGATTACTATACCAATAGTTTGTTGAAAACTATTGGTATATGAATTTTAGAGTTTATTTTTCCAACAGTTTGAAAACCCATTGGAATAGGCCTAGGTAGATGATAGTTTTTCCAACAGTCCTACAAACTGTTGGGATAATGGAATCTCTACCCCATTATTCCAACAGTTCATTGAATCCATTGGATATGTTTGATAATATTTTACAACATTTTAAAAAAACATTGGGATAAAATACCACAAATGCAACTCCCAATCCCAATCCTGATCCGCCCACATTTCACCCTAAACAATAGCTCCCATTGTTCCAGCATGCAAACCCTTCTTCCTGCAACTAATTGTTTGTTCTTACACATAAAATAAATAAGTTATAACTATGTTTTATTTTCTACCTCTATTTATTCCATTTTTCATTCATATTCCTTTAAAGACAAGGTTGTTTTTTGTTTTTTGTTTTGATTATCCCTAAATGATAGGCTCCCTATTCTTTGTGAACCCTTCTTCCTAAACTGTGATCCATCCTTGATTTAAGTAAGTGTTTGTTCTTCTACCTCAAATATATGAAAACACTGTGTAGCGTATTTCCTCTAATATAACACATGATTCCTCTCGTATAATATCTATTCAAATGATGATTTCTCCATTTCATAAATTTGTATCTGTGGAATGTTATTCACTTGAATAGAGTTCATTTGAGCATCATTCCACTGCATATAGTTCCTTTTAGGTGTTCTATTGATACCCTTTTTTATTAGAAGCATGGTAATGTCTTATAGTGATATTTTAGTGATGTCTTATTATATTGATACAACATGGTAGGAAGTTATTAAATGGTAGGGAGACCTAATATGGGTCTCCATTCCATAATTTATTTTTCAAGGTAATGGGAGGGGGGTTGTGCTGTGGGAGGGTGGGGGCTATGCAGTGGGAGGGAGTTGGCTATGGGGGGGGCTGTGCAGTGGGAGGGGGTTGGCTGTAGGGGGGTTTTACAGTGGGAGGGGCTATGGGGGGTGCAGTGGGAATGGGGGATGTGCAGTGAGAGGGGGGTTGGTTGTAGGGGGATGTGCAGTGGGGGATATAAGGGGGGATATAGGGGGTGTTTGTGCAGAGTGGGGGGTGAAAGGGGTGAGGGGAATGTGTAGTGTGGGGGTGGGGGTAGCAGGGGGAGGTGGGGGCAGGGGGATGTAGGGTGGGAGGGATGTATGGGGCTGTAGGGTTGGAGGGGGTGTGCAGTGGGAGGGTGGGGGCTGCGAATGGGAGGGTGGGGGTTATGTAGTAGGAGGGGTTGTAGGGGGTGTTTAGTGGGGGGGGGGGGGGCTGTGCAGTGGGAGGGGGTTGCTGTAGATGGGTTGTGCAATGGGGGTTGTAGGGGGTGGTTGTGTAGAGTAGGGTCTTCGAGGGTGAGGGGGGTGTGTAATGTGGGGGGTGGGGGCTATAAGGGAGGTGGGGGAGGGGAACTGAAGGGGGATGTGGGGGGGGGGGGGGGTTGAAGGGGGTTTGTTCAGTGGGAGGGGGTTGGAAATGGGGGGGATGTAGGGGGTGCAGTGGGAGTGGGGGGAAATGTAGTGGGAGGGGGTTGGCTGTGGGGGTACAGTGGCAGGGGCTGTAGAGGGGGCTATGTAGGGTGGGGGATACAAGGATGAGGGGGGGTTGTGGGGGTTGGGGTGGGGAATGCAGGGGGGAGGTGGTGGGGAGGTGGGTTGGCTATAGGGGGTTGTGCAGTGGGAGGGGGGTTAGGGGGGCGTGTAGTGGGAGGGGTGGCTATGGGGGGTGGGGGCTATGCAGTGTGAGGTGGGGGGTTGTAGGGGGTGTGTAGTGGGATTGGGGGGTTGTATAGTGGGAGGGGTTTTAGATTTAGGGGGGGTATAGGGGGTTGGCTGTGTAGGGCGGGTTGTAGGGGTGAGGGGGGTTGTGCAGTGTGTGGGGTGGGGGCTGCAGGTGGGAGCTGGGGGAGGGAGGCTCAGGGGGGTTATGTAGTGGGAGGGGCTCATAAACCACTATTTATGGCCTTCTATGTGAAACACCTTCTCTGTACCATCGTCAACCCCATTTCCTATGTCACATAATCTATGGTGGTATCCACCCACAAAGAGTGGTCAACACCACCTCAATGGGTTGTATACTATGTGAACATGAACGAGATGACTATATTGGCTAACCACAATGAGAGGCATCAAAAAATCCTAGGCTACACCCTTGTAAGCCTTTGTCACCACTTGTGAGCCATTTCTTCCAACAAAAAAATTGTCAAAACTATCTACCTTATCCTAAAAAACTACATCACCTCACTTCTAGTGATTAACATCACCCATTGTCACATGGCTTTCCCAACACATGCCCATGGAAAGAGGTGTATGTTTCTAGCTCAGCCAAATAGGAAACCATAAAACCCCATTTTAATTTCAAAATAAACAACCTTTTTCTTTCTCATAGAACTATTCATAGTGTGAGATGTATATTCATTCCATGGGTCATCATGACCCCCCACCACTTTATAACTATTTCATTCCATGGCACATAGTGTCACACTATGAATGGATATAGACCAACATAAACCTCCCAAACCTATTCCTTGTACACTCCCAACCCTCAAATATTTTAAATCCATGAAAATATATGTGACTTTCCATATCCTAAATATATAATAGA